>LR989853.1:0-10000000 GCA_905146925.1 Autographa gamma | reverse complement strand
AAGTAGCTATTAAACACTTGTGTTATGGAATTCAGAAAGAACGAAGGTACCACAAACATCCAGACCCGAGACAATGTAGAAAAGTGAGTTTTGATTTAATTATATTTGTTGATGCTTTTTGCGGATTTGTTTTTGTTGACATCTGAGGTTTGGGATTTGTTGTTTAGTTTGAGAATGTTATAGTTTGCTTAGATTTAATGATCACGTAACGATATTGGAAGGTAACAACTATTTTATTTAAAATGAACGGTTGTATGGTGCTGTATGAAAGATTTTTCATTAGTGAATATTGTTGGCTTAATTCCAAACCCTTGACTTCAGTAAGATCATTTCATTTTTCATTTGTATAACAAGATGAAAAAGTCAAGGAATGTTATTAATAAAGAAGCAATGCCATAACTGTAACACTCAAACGGCAAGTATACGATTACCATAATGCCCCTATTATTTAAATAAGATGCGCTATATTCTTTTAAACTTCGCGACATCAGAGAATATCAGATACAATTTGCCCAATGTAATACTGCAGTCTGAATAAATAGCTAGTCATCTTTTAAAGTGGAAAAGCACTTAGATATTGTCAACAGCTGCGCCGCGGGCAGAGCGACTCACATCGCCTACTATTTGCTCTGGGACTTCGTCACATGTAATCCTTTAGTGTATCCGTTTAATTCTTTATTTATTTTAAGTAGACTTGGTATGCTAAATTGTAGTCAGTGTGGTAAGTATTTTTGTATTTGAGTAACAATGTCCCTTCTAATCGATTTCAATTATGTAAATGTATTTCAAAATTAACACATAGCTGACATCCTGGCAGATTTTACTAGTGTTTTAAAATTGATATTATACCATTGATTTAGATGTTTTTTTTTCGTTTTGTTACTGAAAGATTATGGCTTTTACGCTTCATGATAGTATTTTATAAATTTGTTACTCTTTGATACATTTGTACTCTGTCAAACCCCTACAACTTGTCATATTTATGTGTATTGCAGAATTACCAACAATACATTTTTTTTAATTATAGTTTGTTTAAAAATGATCCTTAAAACATTATATTAGTCTGGACTGTTTTATATTACAATAGATGTTACTTTAAAATGTTAATAGAGTCGAGAATACTTCGTAAACTAAAAGTTATTTCGCATTATGTGACATCTGAGATATCGTTCTGTAATTTGTACAAACGAAGGTTGAAATCAGGTGAAAGGACATTTATTATGATTATGTATTTTAGACAAAGTGATTTATTCTGACTAGATTTTACTAGTAATTTCATTTGCGTAGTAGGCGGAATTATAATAAAGACGTGCGTAACACTTTATTCTGAAGTAGTCCAATTTCCTATTTCTAGCCATAGGCTAGAGTTTCGCCATTTTTTATTGAGTTTGGTTGAGTGGTTTAATTTTCATGGGATGACAGACAGACACACTTTTTATTTTATAATGTTGATATGAAATTATATCTGGTTAGTCTGACTCTGCCTATGAGTTATCTACTTTAATTGGTATTTGTCCATTGTACGTTTTTATTTTGTAAGGATACCGGCCACAATTAAATTATACAAATGAAAACCGTAATGGTAAGTAGCAGTAACCAATTGGGAAAGTAACTTATACTTAGTTTCCAAATATACCTAACAAAGAACTGTTCTCATATAGTCTTCTGAAGTAAATGTTTATTTTATTTATGTCGTATTTGTTACAAAATATTTGCAAAATTTCACGGATAGCAGACATTATTTGCCGGCGGCGCAAATAATTATTTCGTACTTCCCTTTTATAGGAGCGCTACGACGTGCTTATTTGAGAAAAATATTTGGCAAAAATATTCTTTATATCCTTCGAAAAAAGGAAAAAAAACGTTGTTAAGCAAAACAAAGTTATTTGACCATCTCCAGAAATTGTAGACGCAGTTGAATGGCCGCAAAAACTAATATAATAAGAAAAATGATAGTCTTCATGTCCTTCAAATAAATACGTAACATTTATAAAAACTTATTGACACTTAATTTATCAATGTCAGACAAAAACACGGTCTGACAACTAGAACTAATGTAAAAATTATCGAAAGAAAATCTTTTCATTTTCTACAAATAAATAAATAGAGAGAGTAATCTCTACGGCGTTTGACAGATTAATTCGTCTTATCAAAATGACAAGAGTAAATAAATGTAATGTTTTACAATGGTTTTAAGGACTTTAAGACGTTTCCGAACCGTTGCACGTTAGCGAAAAACTTTCTCAAACATTTTCTTGACCGTTTTATTTAACATTTAAATTATGTTTAATGTATAAAAATAACCATAAAATACATAATTAAAAAGATCAATACGTATTCAACGAGACTTTCGTTTCACAATTGTCAGAAAAATAGGTGAACATACCAACATTCGAGTATAAAACCTCTGTCTTTTTGGAAATTATTTAAAAATACATTTCAATCGTTAGCTAGTCGTGAAGCTTCGTTTAGTCTGCAAACAAGTTACAAAATTGCCGAGTTATTAAAATGGAATTGTGTCAGCAAGTCAGAATTAAATAGGTTCATTGGGATTCGCCATTGTTTCGTGTTAGTTTTTCATTAGCGCTCGTCCACGCGACAATGCGCCAATCAGAAGGGAAATAGCATTCAGTTTCCATTTGTCTGCTAAATGGGTCATATCTGTAATATTGTTGAGACTGTTATTGGAATTATAAATGTTTGCGTATATCTAGAGTTTGTGACTGTAATTATGGTCAGTCAGCACCAGCTCGTGAATTTTCTCTTAATGGTGTGTATGCACAGATGCTTAATATAGAGAGCCATGAATACACATAGCGTAGCAAATAAGTTAGCAAGACGTATTTGCAAGTAAAAGTTATTATTAAAAATATTTTTGAGAAATACTAAGTTGATTTTGAAGTAACCATCTTATGAATTTTTTTTGGACTATATTTACGGCGTAAATAAAAAAAAAATCAGACATACACTTTTAAACACTAACCCTGCTATGCAAAATTCCACACACGAAACTCTTTTGCAAAACATTTTAAATTTAGGTCTCTTAATGACAGACGTAGTAAAAACGTATTGTTCTGCGTTAAAACTGAGAGCATAACACTTGCGCCCTATTTGCAAAGCACCATTAGTGTGTTCTCAGCTTTCCTTTAATTATTATGCAACATGTGCAGATGAAGCTTACGAAATTCAACCGGAATATAATGAGGACTTAGTGTTAACTGTTATGTACATTTGTATTTAAACATTTCTACAGGTAGGTATCTAAGTACTGTATGGAATTTGCTATCATTAAATACTATATAATAACAACACAGTATCAGTCGGATGAATAATATTACTAATTTATTCAGGGACAAATCACACACGCTTATCTGATCCCAAGCTAAGCAGAGCTTGTGTTATGGCAGCCAGTCAACTGATCAACATACTGATATATTTCTAAATACATACATATTATAGATAAATTACACCCAGACCAGAACAAATGATCGTGCTCATCACACAAACATTTGTCCTGAGTGGGGATCGAACCCACGACCGTATAGCAGTTAGGGGGGTCACTAACCACAAGACCAACAGGCCCGTCAAAATATATATGCGGGCTATAAGCTATGTACGTACCAAATTCCGTAAAAATTAATTGATCATTAATAGATAAAAGAGCGTACAAACATACACACTTTACATTGGGAATATTATGAGTTACAGTGTTTATTTATTACGTTAATAATTTTGCTAAATAAGACTTATAGATAATGATACATCACGCCTGTCTTGCGTGCTCAAAGAGCTTAGTTCTCCAACAAAACATTACGTTTGCTCCAACTCACGTTCTTAATGTATAGGAATCCGCTTAGGTGTACACTGTACAGGTTAACGAGAAACTTGCGTTACTAACAGCGAAGTTGCTACATTATTTATTGTAGTTGAGAATTGCTTAAAGTTTGTTATTATAAGGTGAACATTAGGTTGGATTCTGATGACATGTTTTTAGTTTTACGTAGGAGAAGTTTTGAAGTAAGGATGACGAACACAAAACGATGATGACGTAGTTATAACAAAAGTTGTAATGCATTACATGATCTTTATTTGGACGATTGGACTTCTTCCCGGAAATCCTTACTAATATTATAAATGTGAAAGTTTGTTTGTATGTATGGATGTTTGGTACTCTTTCACGTAAAAACTAATGAATGGATTTAAATGAAACTTAACAATAATGTAGCTTATACATTGGAATAACACAAAGGCTATAATTTATGAAGATGAATTATGAGTGTATGAATTGTTATTTACGTGGGTAAAACCGCGGGGAATAGCTAGTAATTAAAATATTAGCCCATTATAAAGTACAGGTACATAATTTATGGTGAAACATTAAGTATTTTTAACATTAAATTAAAGTTTCAGAACAAAGTATACAAAAAATCGGTTCGGCTAAACGCGGGATAATAGCGGACAAACATACATACAAACATAAAGGTCAAACTCAGAACCTCCTTTTTGAAGTCAGTTAAAAGAAACAATAACATCTTTCAAAAATCCCTTATAAGATTCTCGACAAATACCGCTGTCGGCCTGCAAGCGATGCAAATTCTAGCATTGTTCGGCTTCCAAGCGTTGCTCAGTAATTAATGCAATTAAAACGTAGTGCATCGTTTACTTCGCCTTAAGAACCTCCACTGCCTTAATGTAGCTTAAACCTCTCGAGCTGGTTACGTAAATGAACTATTATAATTCTGAACATTCATTTTTATTGTATTTACTGGCTTTGAGAATTTTACTAGTCAGCTGTTTGGTATGTCTATCTATGGAATGCTGTTTGCTAGCTATGGAATATCCATTTTGCTCATTATCGGTTTTGTAGGCATATATCCATTTTACTATTTTCTCGGTTTTGTATATTTATTTATTTATTTACAAAAAAACAAAAACATATCACAATATTAGATTTGACAAATAATTACAATCTATTTTAGAACTAACTATATAGTCCACCAAAAAAGAGATTGTAGAGTAAGCACTCTACAACTTCTTATGGGTGATTTATTGGGTGAACTAATATAATAACTAAAGCTATTTTAAATTAAATCTGAAATATAAATTAAAATATGTATTTAATTTGTAATTGAAAAGAAGAATCAAATAAATGTATAATGATGGCTAATAAACATGAAAAATACATCGCTATCTCTGTCAATGACGGGAAACGTGTTGTATTACATGTTGTATGACCTCAAAGAAAGCAAAGCAAATTAAACTTTAAGCATTTAAACTCACTGCTTAGAAATAATAGGCCAACCTAACTGTTACTCAGATAGTTCAATAGCTACAAATTGGAAACATAACTTTTCGAATAAACGAAGTTGTCCTTAGAATCTAAATAGATTCTCGTATCTACTACGATTACCGACTAAGTATTCGTGATTAAGAGAAATGGAAGCAATTGACGAGTTCCAAAAAGTTTTTAATGTCCATAAGATAGGTTACTTAGTTCAACATTTAATTTTAAGTCAAAGAAATTGTTTTATTAGTGACATTACTAAAATGATCTATCATTATGTACCAGTAGGCGTATTCGCTATTGCTTGTTGACAACCCAAGCGCTGTTCAGTAAATAAAAATAACGGTATAAATACAAAATTAGCATCGACTATGATCGATGATATATCTCGTTAATAATTGACATTAGACGATGCAAATTGGCATTATCATAATAATATAGTAAGTATTTACGAAAGAAATTATTGCTTTTGTTGACAACTGCCATAGCGAATACACCCACTGGTTTGTCTACTTATGTGGCTATCTGCCAGTCGATTATTAGAAAAACGCAATTCCGTCAAAGTCAACGTCGATTATTACAAAAACGATTTCAACCTACCTTAAAAAGATAACTAGAATTGGTAAAAATATTTGTACACCCCAACAACATGTTTTAACAAGCTGTGTCCAAAATTTAAATTTTCGAGGTAACATTTACAAAAACACGACTATCAGCCACAGATAGCTATGAAGTAACAAATTGTCAATTTGTTCGGTCAGAACGAGCAGTAAGGTCAGCAGTACAGATAAATCTGGAAGGTTACAAATATTGTTAAGGCGCTGTGTATAGCCAGCATTGATGTTATTGAAGGGGTGAAGCGGGCAGGTGCGGGACGGAGTAGCCCCGACTCTGCTACTCGTTTTTTCCGAATTCGTCCGATGCGTAACGGTGTTATAATATTGAAGCTTTATTTCGCTGATTGTCTAGATGTAAGTTTAGCCCTGCTTGACAATGTTTACTTTTGAGCTGCGCTCTCGCGGCGAACAGTAGGTTCGAATCCCGATAAAATCATAAATTTTTGGATTATTATTTTTAAAGTATTTTGCACCTACTGCATATTATCGTGTTTTTACTTTTAAAACAGGCATTTAATGTTGTTGATTTCATTTTAGAATAATTTTTCAAATACCTATTCTGATTTTCTGAAAAAAAAAATATAATAATTGAAAACCTGAACAACATGTTTTATGACAATCTATACTTTTCTTCAGTATTAAGAGTAAAATATAAAAAAAAAACGTACACTACGCTTGATGGTTGAGTTTGGAGATACAGCGTGTTTCGAATAGTAACGAAAATTATTATTTTTTTGTGTATAACTTTTGTGGTATGAAGTTCTCACACTGCAGATAGTCCAAACACTCACCTGTAAAACTTGTATATTTATTGGTTTTTTTTTTTGTGTACGAAAGGGTAAATTGATAAACCTCTTTTGTTTTTTTTTATTATTCACATGGGTCCAAGGAGGTGGAAAAAGGCTCTGTCTAATCTGGCAAAACTCCTGGTGCCATCATTTGCCTTAGTGCTGGATATGTAGGAGAGAGGAAAACGGGGGCAGTACATGCCATTACACCGCTCCCGCCCAAGTAGATACGCGCAATGAAGGCTGAGGGACCCCCGTCCCCGCCCTCTGCGTCCTCCTCAGGGCAGGTCTGGCTACAGGGATTCTCGTCCGCGCACTGCCCACCATCGGCCATCGGCGGAGCAATGGAACAAAAGGGTCAGCCTCCCGCTCGCGCTCCAACGTCTCTTTCTGAGAAATAACGAGCTTGCAGAAATAAGACACTAAGGCAGACGAGTAGTCTGCGAGCATGTCGTTGACCACACCCACGAGCGAAAGGTCCGGGCCAAGAACTCCACGTAGGACACGGCGCTTAGCTTCAAAGGCAGTGCACACCGTGTGCAATGTGTGCAATGCCGTGTCTTCCATTTCGTAAAATTAGCCTTCCCAATGCGCCGTTGGGGCCTGGGCAGGAGAGACAAGTTTACTCTCCTATAAAGAGAGCCCTATATTGGCTCATTAGCTGTTTTTAGAAGGCGTGTGGCAAGCATTTGGGTGCCGCCCTTTTGCAAGTGCAAAAGAGTTTGGGGACTCGGTGTCCTGTCTAAGTAGACAGGACACCGAGTCCCCAAACTCTTCCGGGGACAGCACGGAAATGTCCTCCGATGAGCTCATCCCGTAGGTTGAATTCAACCTGGGCAGGGTAACGTCGACGAAGCCACTCATAGCTTATTCTAGCGGCCGAGCAGGCACGTCGTAGATCGGTCAGCTCTGCAGAAAAGCAGTGAACCGCCTTCCTATCTGGAGGTCCAAGTAGGCGATAGACCACCTCGAGAACGGTGAGTACCCTTGCGTACCCTTTTTTTTTTTTTTTTTTTTTTTTTGGGGGGAAATCCTCATGGACTTCCTCCGCCTGGGGAGAGGCGGAGGGGCATGCCGGACTCTTACCGGCTAAAACCCCCCGGTGTCTCCTCCTCGCACGTGCACGTGGGGCCGCGGGAATCCAAATTCTTCCGCAGCACCCTTGCGTACCCTGTGCTAACTGAGAGGAGAACCCTATCCATATGTATCGGTGATCGGATAGGTTCTCGACGAGCTCGACCTGCCTATACGCAACGGTGGCGGCAAGTGCTGGGGTAGTGAAGGTCAAATCAACCACGGACCTTCCGTGCAGCCACCCGCACATATGCGTCGTCCCTCTATTAAGGAGGGAGAGGTAGGTGAAACCACCCACGCCTCCAAAGCATGGCCTTGTGCTTCGTTCGATGGATTACAATACGCCAGTGACTTTGCATTAAAATTACCGAGGACCACCACAGGCTTCTGCGCTAAATGCAACAAGACCCCCGAGAGGGCAGCCAGAAATCGCTCGAATTCCAACGGTGTGCGATTAGAAGAGAAGTACACTCCTAACATGGCATTATCCCCCTAAGCGGAAGCAACAAAGCCGAGCCCCTTTCCAAAGATGTCAGGGGAAGGGAGTTTGGAGAGGGTCGTGGGAGAGGGTCGTGGGAGAGGGTCCTGCCATAAGGTCAACAGTCGGTCGGGTCGGAATTGACTCGTTCTAGCATGTCCTCAGCGACTCTCATGCGATTGAGTTGTGAGAGTAAATTCAGGTCTTTTGGGACTAGCCGACCGGTAAAATGTGGCGTACCCAAATGATTAGTTAAAATGGTACTGATAGACTCGTGAGATACAGAAAGTTCGGCAGCTATTTCTCTCATAGTTGAATGAGGATTTTGACAGTTGTTAGAATTTGAAATTGTAAATGACATTTCAAATAAAAAAGTGACGTGCTTTCACGCCGAGAGCCTACGGCGTACTCCTCTTGAACAACAATCTCTTCCCACGGATGTGCAAAGAGGCGATAGTCATTTTCATCCACAAACCCAGTGAACCGAAGTCTGAGCCCACTAGTTATCGCCCAATTAGCTTACTCAAGGTTCTTGGGAAGCTATACGAGCGAATAATTTATTCCCGTTTTATGGATTGTACCGAGTCCAGGAGTCTCATACCAGACGAGCAGTTCGGTTTTAGAACCCAACAAGTCCACCGCATAGTCGAGAATATAAGCGCTGGTTTTCAGCGTGGAAGGCTCACTGGCGTGCTCTTCTTCGATATAGCAAAGGCTTTCGACAAGGTCTGGCACAATGGCTTGATCTTCAAGCTTTACCAACTCGAGGTGCCAGATCGTCTCGTGCTCATCTTCCGAAAGTTTTTGTTGAATCGGTCCTTTCGCTATCGCGTTGACCCTCACCCGATCCGCGCCGCAGTCCTTCAGGGCTCCGTACTCTCTCCACTTCTCTTCACACTAACGTTAGCGACATTCCTCGCGGTGGCGAACCCCAAATGTACGCCGACGATACGGCCATCTATTATTCAGGCACCAGCCCCTTAGCGATAGGTCGAACTCTCCAGACCGCGGTCACGAACCTCGGGAACTGGTTCACGTAATGGAGAATCGAAGTTAACCCTACCAAGAGCGTAGCCGTGGTCTTCAGCAAGGAACGGCAGCCTCCCGCTACCCCTCCACCTATCACCCTCTTCGGCAAGCCTATTCCTTCGGAGCAGCAAGCCAAATACCTGGGTGTAATCCTTGATCGGAAGCTTACCTTCATAGCTCATATTAAAGCGGCACGCGCGCGAGCCGCCTTCGCTCTCGGCCGACTTAATTGTATGTTGAGCAAGCGCAGTAAACTCTTACTCTTACTTTACTTATAAGAAGAGAATCTACACTGCGTGCGTGACAACTATCATGACTTACGGCAGTGTCGTATTCACTCAGGTACCCGATTATCGACTCAAACGAATGCAAACTCTCCAAAACCGTTTCATGCGTAGAGCCACGGCGCTCCAGGTTACGTCCGTAACTTGCAGTTGCACTGTGACTCAAAGCTGCCAACAATCAAGCAGTTCATAAAAGTCGAAGCGATTCGATTTTTTGACTCCTCCGAAACCCACCGTAACCCGCTAATCGTAGCGGCCGCGCGATACGTACCTTCCGTAATACCTAAGACCAAACCTCCCAGACTTACTATCTCCTACCTCGACGATAAAAGAACGCTCTCCAAGAAGCATTCGATTTAGCTAGCAGCAGCATTACAAAACACAACCGCCGTATATTAGGTGCTCGCTGGCGAGGCCCGTCGCGTATTAATAATAGTAACGTAAATGTTATCCTCCTGTCCCTAGACCAAGGTGGTCCGAGCCTTCCAAACTAGCAATAAAAATATGTCCCTAAATAATAAAAACTTAGATCCAGCCATCCCTTGTTGCTTTGCTTTATTAAGATTGTTAGCAACGCACTAAGTCGAGGCCCGACCCCCGCAGGGGGTGCCCTTAGTGGACGTTGCTGACGTAATTAGTTTTTTCCTATTGTTCTGGCTGGAGGCCTTAATGTCCTCGCCAAAAGTCCGGTGAAGCAGTCAAAGTTTACGCTCAGGCTAACGGTAAAGATATATACCTAAAAAAAAAAAAAAACTTTGTTCTGTCTGCGCGCACACTTTTCGTCGTCTTTCCACAAGACGCCATACATATACTGAATTTGTCAGATCCGAAATAATTTTCATTAAATAAATGAGTCCTCACAAATATCTTACATTAATTAATAAACAGCAGTTTACTTCATTATTGTAATTATTACAAACGTTATTGCGTTCAATTACATCTTTTGGTATTACTAGTTACTTCAATATTGTACACCATGTATAAGTAGTCATGAAAAAGTTGTCATGAATGAAAATGAAAAATATGCATCTTATTAGAAATCAATAATTACTAATTGTTTTTTTTTTATTATTAAAATTGAACAATTTATTAAAAATTACACAAAATGTAAAAAAAATACATCATTGAAAAAAAACATGAAAGCAAAATAATAGATTTCTATTGCTAGGTTCGAACCTGCGGTCAGCTATCGCATCGCAACTTTGTATAAGCACGCGACCGCTAGACCAATGTAGCTTCATCATAAGTCTTCAAATTTCGCTTCTATAGAGGATCAATAGAAAAGAGATCAGATGTGCAAAAAGCAGGAAGTAATTACTTTACTATAAGCTTTACAAATTCCATTATGTGTCATTGTTTGACAGATTTCATTAAATTATTTTCGATTTGTCATGTATTTTAGACCTGTCAATCAGAAAAAAAGTGACACAGGTCCGTCTAGCACCGCGCCTCAGCGCACACTACCCTACTTATTATATTTCTCTATGGCGCACACTGTCTGTCCGCGTAGGAATGAAAGAGAAGCGAACAAAACGCCATATTTAGTTTGTCAGGAATGTGTTATTTTTCATTAAATATCTGAATATTTGTAAAAATACTACCTTAATTGAAAAACTAAAATAAAGGTTATCTTCATTATTAGTTATTACGTTTCTGTTTAAAAATTAATCAACATTGGTTCATCAGTAATACCGGAAAACTTTTTTGAAAATACATTTTAGAGGTATGTTTACGAATTTTTTTTATCGAGAAAAATTAATGAAATCGTGTTTTGGAAATAAAGGTTATCTCACAAAAATGATGAAGATATATTTTTTTCGCTGCTCTGACATTTATACAGTTTGCTAAAAAACTGTTTGAAAAAGCCCATTTTTACTATACACAGCGCCTTAACACGAACGTCGGCCAATTTGTATTGGTTTATTTATATGCTGATAATTTTTATTTTCTGATGTATTTTGTACTTAAAATATTAGTAATCATGGATTTATATAGGTACTTCGGTGTTAGATTAACGTTGATTTCAATAATTTATAATTGTACATATAAATTGTCCATGGGCACTTGCTATCCTGGAAAAATCTCAAACACCACATTAGAACTAAACGGATGACACTTATTGACCCAATATGTGGTATTGTGCGATTTTTATCAAATAAGTTGCGATGCATACTCAATACATAAACAACGCATGAGTAAAACCGCACCTATCTGACTCTATTGAGTTTTGGGGTAACTCGACAAAACCAAAATTGATGAACAGTGCCATTGAAGTAGATTTCCACAAAAAAAAAAAATGTTTTAGTTATCACTTTCACAATTCTAATATTTAAATTAAATAAGGAGTGTTAGAAAAATTTACATGTACAATGTTTACATTTTTATTTATAAATCATTAGGTACATATAATTTTCACTTAACAAACAAGTCACCAATCGTAGTACGCGCCGAGTTAGTTTTCTCGTTCTACCCAAACCCCGAAAATATGACTAGTCGATGATCACTTTTGAAGGAGTACAGATTTACAACAAAATACCCTCAACCATTAACAGTTAACTCATTAAATGTGTTCAGAAAGATACTTGTTCAGTATATTAAGTTATTTAGTGTTAAAATAGTGTTTGATAATTGTGAATGTGTATTATTTTGTTAGTGTGACGACGAGCAGCTTTTTTTGTACAACTATGTTCTCAACTATGTTCTCAAGTAAGTGACCATGTTTTTTTTTTTAAATGTATTTGTTTTAACCTAAACTATTACGTGCAGTGATTCTGGCCATTATTTATCCTTTTCACAAACCTCTTTTTACTTGCCGTAAATTGTATTCTATTATTTTACAAGAGAACAAGGTAACCTTCAATTACAATAAAAGATATCTGTCTGTATGACACACTGTTTTTATTCTGTTTTTATTTCCGTCAACAAAAAAGTCAAACAAACGTATCCAAAGCTAATTGCAAAGCCAAAGCCATCCCGCCAATTAGAATTTCCTTTTATATCTCATTTATTTTTATTTTCCTTTACTAAACATTCCATTGCTTTTATCTTCTATTTTCGTACGAATGAACGGATTAATCCCAGCTATATTGCTTTAAAACAACTCTTTCTTGAGATTTCACCTTTACAAATTGAAACGTTACCCGGACGAAATAACATTCCTTTCAATACAATGAAACAAGGAAAATGCAATTTCTTTTTGTGACGTCACTTTATTAGATTTGTTTGGGTGAGTCTCTTACTACGTGGTACGATAAAGATTATGTAAAAGGTCCACTCTAAATAATATTAAATGAGCTCAAGTGAAACTTGGACAAAAATATGACGCTAATCTAACAAAACTTCAAAGGTAGGTAATTGCTTGAAAGAAGGTAGTAAATAGGGACTTTTTACATAGGTTTTTCAGCGGCAGCGGTTTTAAATTCCTTATGATTCTTCGTCCGATTTATATTCCCTGGTGCTTGGAAATATGCTGAATCCTCGTGTTTCACATACATTTTCACGAGCTTCTCTTGGTTTTTCCAGTTGCATAGTTTTATTTAAGCCTCAAAACAGGTGCCAGCTCAAATTAACATTCAGACTAACGAATACTGATAGAGACTGACAACCCTGATTTGTGGAACTTTTACATTTAGTACTTTCCACTACTTCAAACTTAATGAAATTTGAAGGATGTTGTGAAATGGTTTTTCTGGTTGTTAACTTTTGAAAGTACGATTCTAGAGGTCGAAAGTAAACGAAAGCAAAAATATGATACTGTTGTGTGCAATCCTTGTTGTTTGAAAGGCCACAAAAATGTTTTGGATGTTCAATAAAAGCTTGCGAAATAAAGGTCACCTGAGCCGTATGGTTTTCAAATACTCCTTTTATTTGAGAGTTAAACTGGGATGAGCTGGGTTTTCGTGTTAGATTTAAAGGAGGGTCGTTAGTGGATTGTTTACTCAACTACTACAGTGGTAAGTGGATGTAATTAGATGTTTCAATATTTTGCATTTATTTACAAAAAAAAGACTAACATTTGTAATATTTTAAAGTACATTACTGCTTAAAGCCTCAGATAGATTCTTACAAGATATAGGTAAGCACTGTAAATCCAGGACTATTTAGTGACTACATGTAGCAGATTAAAAAATATCATACTTATTTATTTTCATAATTTATACAAAGCCGTTCGAGATATTTTCGAAATACGAATATTCATAAATCGAGGCTTGCGAATAATACGTAATCGAGTACCAAATGTTGATATGATTAAAGCATTGGAGCTCGAAATCGCATCACATCGCAAATCCTTATTGAACGGGCAAGCTGACATTTTTATTTTACGACGCATATCAAAATAAATATTATTTATGTTCGAACTGTGGATGGTGAACACGATATATCATTATTACTGAAACTGTAAAGATATTATTGATGAAAGATTGTGACTGTATGTTACTGCTGAGATATTTGCAAAATTCAGTCTCAAGGACCACCTAAAAGGACCTTCACACAAAGTTCTTCTTATCATAACATATCATCACGCCTGTATCCCTGAAGGGTTAGGCAGAGGTGTACCAATATACACCCATAGTTCGCCGATATGTTTAGGTCCCATTTAATAGGGGGCGAGGAGACACAAATCCAAACTCCGACCTGCTACTGAGAATTTCATAGAAAAACCCAATAACTCCTTGGTCGACTTGGGAATCGAACCCAAGATCTCTAGCGTAGCAGTCGCGCTTAGCACCACTAGGCCAATGAGGCAGTGTTCAGTAGACAAAGTTCTTCATACTAAGAAATTGACAAATATCTAGATCCTAATAGCTTTTATTCATAAAATGAACCTTAAAAAAGGAACCTTAACTACATTAGTCACGTCGCAACGAAAAGAGTCTACATTTACAAAATTCGTAATTCAAAATTATTATTTTCAATTTACTCCAAAACATTTTTAATATACTTCCTTTTTTATAACGTACTCTTTTAATTTAGCTTTAAAAGGTCGGCTGACTCTTGACAGCCAGCATTTTTAATGTCGCATATTTTTCCTTTTTCCGAGATACCATCTCAGGAAATTAATATTCCACAGTCTTGATCTTAAGAGGATTAAGCACTTCCTTGGGAGGGGATTAATTTTACCCCTTATTAATATTTAATTAGATAAAAATTAATGTTTTACTAACCCTTCGTAACACTTGGGCTTTTTAATGTTTTGAATAGAATTATTTTATGCAAATTTTAAGTTTGTTTTTTAAAGTATAAATTTCAACAGTTTAGAAGTTTTTCTTTTGGTACATAGCAATTATTTAGTATATATTATTACTTATTTTAGTTCCATTGTACTTATTTGAAAGTAGTCTTAAAAAACAAATAGAATTAAAAACTGAACGTTTTATATTATTTGGTATCAATTTTCCAACTTTTTGGTATTTATTTACTAGCCTTATGCATAAATTTGCTATTGAAGTCATTCGTTTTAGACCGTGCTATAATAAATTGTTTTGCGGCAAAACTGCCATCGCCAGGCTTTGCAAAGCGTTTGCGGTTGCTATGTATCGATAGAGTATAGGAAAGCAAATACTGCCGCAAATCTCATATAAACGAAAACCTTGTTATGGTTTAGAATTAGTTAAAACCAAGCTTAGCGACAAGATTATACATGTACCATTTATTATCGACAAGAATGTCTTATTGCGCTTAGTAAAAACATAACTATGTCCAATAACAGAGAATTTGTAGTAGGCAATTTTAAACTTGAATAAAGGAATAAATCGTAGTGTATGAAAGAATACTACTATATAGTACAGATACCTGTAATATTTTAAAAGAAGATAGTTTTAAGGGATGATAATTATACATTTAAAGCTAGCCATAATTTTAAACATAACTATGATTAAAGTATGTACTAAAATAAAAAAAAAAACCATCCACTAATAATTACCCATGCGATTTTTTTACCGAACTTAAAGCGTAGACAGACGTCAGAATTGTAATATCCGTTTATTCCAAATTTTATTTTCTTTAGATTTATAGTGTTGAGTAAAAAGTGTCGGTCTGGACGAATGCCAACGTTTGCTTACTTAAAAAATAGATCTGCTTAAAATTTCAGTTTTTTGTCATGGATTTATAGTAGTAGAATAATCTTGCTTGAATAATACTATTTACTTTACTTACTTATTTACTATACTTTGTACGACAAAGATAAATGGTAGCAAGTACGAAAATAATATAAATTGTTTACATTTTTTACCATTCAAACTATTTTTTTAACATCAACTAATATAAATAACTTTACTTAAATATTGGAGGAATGGTAAAGTATTGAAGAAACAACTGTAAAAAATGAAGTAGAATATAGAAATGGCTGGCCTGTTATGCTCATAAATTAAACCTAGGATTATGCAGCGCAATCCTTGAAAAATCTGAAAGTCAAAAGGAACGAGAAGTGGTTACTCGGAAAATACATTTTTTGAGAAATTGAAATAGTGGTAAAGCTGACCGCACTTAGTATTAATATTTTAACACTGACAGCATGACTTTACAAAGCATTAAGGTAATCGTAGATTTATGTTTTATTAAGTTGCTATTTATTTTTAGTTATATCAGAAATTATAATATTAGTTACTCATATTTAAAGAGGAACCGACTTCTATTTATTTATTACTTCTATACCGAATTTTCAGACTCAACCTATACCTACCTCTGGGCCACGATTCAGCTATTTTAAATGCATGTCAGTGATTGGTCAGTTTACTTTTCATTGTGTCTTATTTTCGAATTCAGATAAGCCTTCAATAAAATCTAATTGAACTCTCGAAGAGAATAACCGTAAAGACCAATTCATCGATCGTATTGACGGCTAGATTAGCTGAATGACAATTATCGCAAAACTGACCAAATGAAGTAGGTCATTCGGTCATTTCAAGCAACTCTTAGATAGTTGCATCGAGGCCCTGAATTAGATTTTCCGGGATATTGCGTAACGCGTGATATACAAAAAAAACTATCACTTGATTTGATAAGATCCGCCTTTTGTTATCTATAAACTTTCATTGAAATGTAAAAGTTTAACTTCGCTAGTCTTGAGTGTAGTTTTTATGAAATTTCATTTGAAATAAACTAGTTGAAAAGTTGACTAGTTTCATGAAAGAGATTCTGATGCTTAAATTGTAACATCCTCGATGTCACTTCAGAAACGCCTTTATGTCAATGTACTAAGATACATTTTAAATATACACAGTTCAATTCCAAGTTATAAAAATAATATTGAAAGTGTGCGATGTTTTAAACTCAAAAGCGATAAATATCTCAGTTAACTTTGGACTCTTATAGAATTAGAAAAAGTTTTCCGAACCATAAATTATAAAATTTTCGTGTTTACTTCAAGCTTGCCAATTTTAAAAATTATGTCTTGCCCAACGATATTTGGGTTTTCAATTAATTAAATCAGTTTCGTTATTGGGTTAAAGGCTGACCTGCTTTTCGTCATACATTCATTATTTGACATCTACGGTTATTTTATCAATGATTTAACTTATTGTGGATATCGGATAGAATTTACAGTGTTCAGGTAATGTTTTACAGAAAAACAGTAGCATATTATAATCTATGACGTTGCTAATGACCGTCCAAATAATATAATATTTACCTATATCATATTTGTTGTATGATTACTTTAAACTATCGCGCTGCATGTTTTTAGAGATATTATAGAACAGGGATAGAGCGCGTATATTATGCTAAGATACCTTTAGGGCTTGACGTTTCGACCGGGGTACACAAGCCGTCGTCGCAAGAAGACTGTTGTTGTATAACCTTTAAAGTGTTAAAAGAATATATTGTATTCCCATATATGTAGTATTTCGTGTACAATACTCTAATTATACATACATACATACATACATACATATCATCACGCCTGTATCCCCGAAGGGGTAGGCAGAGGTGTACCAATGTACACCCACAGTTCGCCGATATGTTTAGGTCAGATGTAATAGGGGGCGATATTGCCACTTCCCGGGCACAAATCCAAACTCCGACCTGTTACTGAGAATTTCATAGAAAAACCCAATAACATCTTGGTCGACTCGGGAATCGAACCCAAGACCTCTAGCGTAGCAGGCGCGCTTAGCACCACTAGGCCACCGAGGCAGTTATACTCTAATTATTAATATGAACATAACCGCACGCATAAGAAGCAAGCCGTGTACCTCGCCACGAGCTTGCGGCTTCATACAACTTGTCGGGTTAAACATGTATTAGAACTCGAGTTATGTACTTCTGAGCAAGACGTTATGTTTAATTTCATTTTAGTTATAAGATCTTGATTTTGGTCCTAGTTGTCTGATTTTAGGTAAATGTCGGTGCATTCCTGATTTTATAGCAAATTTCTTTTTAGTGGAAGATAGCGGTGCCAGCATAAATAACTTCTAAAATAAAGAAATTAGATTACAATAAAACTTAGGAATTATCTTACTTTTAGTAATGCAGTAAAACTATGTGAGTTCCTTGTCTTCTTCATTTTTTTTTAATAGCCTTTCACTACCCGTACTTTATATTAGTCCAATACCTATAACTCACTTTATTCATTTTGGTTACTTGGATAATCCATTTCCAGACATAAAATACGTCCAATACCTACTACTACCTAATACATATTAAGATGGACAGTCAGAATAAGAATATTTTTATTGGTTCGCAATTTCATTGTTTCTTAGGAGTAGGACAAACTAACCCAAAGCTTGTATCTTTCGGGCTGGACTGTAAGTAGGTACACTTCAATCCGCCCACACGTCTTGTGCGATATAAATCTACCTTCTCAACGATTCAGATGAAGTCGATAAGATGTTTGGAGATCGCGTAAGAGCCATTTCATCCGATACTAAAATCTCCAGACGTCTTCACACTTTAGGACCTGTTTAATACGTCTAAACTCGTTATTCTATATTATGCACATAAATAAAGTTTTCGCGTATAATACTGAGTAATAGAATTTGTTGAGTCGTTATGTAGATCATGTTCCTTTGTACGTATTTTGTAGGTTCGTATTCTTGGATAACAAAACCGAAATAATTACTAATTTGCTTTCTAAAATGTTTTATATTGTCTTTATAACGTATATTAGACAAGTGGGTTTAATTAAGCTCTATCAACAGCAAACCTATCCTAAAATAATTTTGGACTTTTTTGTAAACAAATAATCTTATAAAGACTTTGAGTAATTAGTTTATTAATTATTTCATGATATAAACAATTATAATGTCAACCCTTCAATAATTAAATTTCATCACATTATTTTAACAATAATTTCCTTGTCAAAAGTCAAATGAATTTCACGTGCGCTAAAATGATTACTCTATTATACAGTACGAATATTAATTGGTTGAAACCGTTGAAGTGTTATTATGTCCCATAATAGGTACTTACTTTATGCAAAATATTTAATTAAAACGTTATCCAAACAATGCACCTATCGTTCTATTAAGATATAAATTAGGGTACAGATGCTTTTAAGTATATGTTAAACTGAAAAAGTTTAGATTAAAACGATGGGGTATTGAAAAGGATGAATTATGAATATTATTGATAAAAAAAGGTTTTTCACACAAGTGAAAGCAAAAGTTGAAAATAATTAAATTGTTTAACAAAGATCAAGTTTAAAGAAAATACATAAATATGTTCTGTTAGAAAATCTATTGAATAGCAATAAATTTTTAACATTATTTTTTTCTATACTTTGCTGTAAGTCCTGTTACTAAGAATCTTATTTTGCCGATCTATTTTTACAATGCAAAGATATTTTTTTGTACATTACTATTTCTAAGCACAGTTTCAGTACATAAGGTATATCGTCCTTTCATGATTCTTTCATAATTCACATGCGTTCACAGTGACCGACAAATTTACATCAAACTGTACCTCAACCAGCCCTTATATTTGAGTGTCCTGTTACACATCGTTCTGAGTACTTCTCAAGGGGTATCCACCTTTAATCCCTCGACCCGACACTCGTAGAGGTCAGACCCCAACAGTATAAATAGGCCCTTACTGAGAAACTGTCGTCTTCAGTTAATAAGGCTCTTGTGAGCGATTAGCCGTGATTAGTCAAAATGTGATATTATTTTTTGTTCTTTGTTTTTAATAACGCCAACGCTTCCTTAGTTTTAAGTTCAATTAATGATGTTAGGAATTATGTAAAGATTGTAAGTTTTATTGAAATCTGATCAACTATTCTATTTTCTATTAGGATTGGAATTGTGTTGTTTTGTGGAATTGAAAATTTGTATTTTGTATAATTAATTGTGACTCTTAGGATCTTCATGAAAAACAAGAATAAAGGGCTTGTTCTATGGACAGAAAAAAATAAATATAAAATCTGGCTAATAATAGATAATTAGCGCTTAATTCTTGTATTTCAAGAAGATCCTAAGAGTCACAATTAGTTATACAAAATACAATTTTATATTTCGCTAAATTTTGAAAGACATCATGTAAATGAAGCGTATTGCAATATGCAAATTCCCTGACACATAAGTTCAGTAAGCTTTAGAATTTCCATTGTAGGTTTCCAGTTAAAGTACATTATACCGAACCGAACATAAAGTGCAATGTATGACGTTGTATTACAAATGTGAGCAAATCTCATAGAGGAAAGTTGAGGAATAAAACTAATGTCAAAGTTCAATGGAAGATAAATTGTGTGACATTCGGCGCTACTGTTATCTCCGAGAGTTAATGGTTCGGTAGCTTCTTATGTTCTACAAGGTATAGGAAAAAGCGGAAAAAGTTTATGATACAAAAAATATTCTTAAACAATTCAAAAACAAAATATTCTTCCTGCTAATAACAATGTTTTTACCTTATAAGTTGCAGATTTAATGTTATTGAACTGAACATTTTATTTCATACATTTAATAACATGTTGCTTTTCCGTCAATCATAACAATGAAAAAAAATTGGTAACTAGGCTATTTTTAGCAGTCAAAAAATATAAAATAGATAAATGACAAATTAACATAGCATCGCTTAATGTTTCCTACTCATTATTTAAATATTAATTACTGTAATCCTCACATATGTATATAACGAGGAATAAGACACTGGGCTTAACATATCATATTCGAACTCGAAACTGGATATTATATCCTAACCTTTCATTCCCAGTAATCAGAGACAAAGGAGAATCGGCGAAGGATACCAGAATAAATTACTGTGAGAATTATTATAGGAAGTTAATTATTTCCTATAAGTAGTGTAGGTCAGAAGGTCGACTCTGTCTGCTATCATAGTCCGGTCATATTAGCTTTAAAAATAGGGGCCAGCTAAAAATTGGCCTGAATGTTGGGAACCCTATTACACACAATTTGTCAATTATCCACATGAATCCAAGGTGCGGAAAAAAAGTTATTCAAGGTCAAATGTTGCAAATATAGGCTTGAATGTCTATTTTGACCGGACTATCAGAAATCATTACAAAATTACACAACGCACGTTAGAAAAAAAATAAGCACTTTTTATAGTAAGTCAAAATACTCGTATATTAGTTGATTCGGTTATTTTGCTGTCAATAAAAACCAACGTAAGGACTACAATTATTGTGGTCTTAACAAATGCCCAAGTTAGGTCAGAGTAGTAAATACCAATATGCGTACCAAATATATAGCCGTGATTAGTACTGAAAATAATTAAATCCAATACGTGATAAGACTACTTAGTACACTTACAGAGTGTCCTAACTGAGTCTGACAAAGGTACTGAGTGGCTCACACGTGTTAGTTATTAATTTCAGTAAGCACAGCCGTAATGAATAGACGTAATGGTTCAGGACACGGTAATTGGCTGGCAAAGCAAACAGATCCCTTACTATAAGCTAAAAGCAGGACTGTTTTGCTGTGAAAACGAGATGCCGCTACGTGCAGTGTAGTGCGCCGTCTCGCTCGCACATTGCCTACAGAACTGATTAAGAGTTGATAGTACAGTCAGTGGTCTATTTGAACTGTGTGAACATTATTACATTTGTATTTAGACGTTAGCTAATAATTAGTGAGATGACGAAGGACCGGCCCTTTGTTCTTGTATATTAGCGGATGATAGGACGAGACACGTCTTTGAATGGTAGAACCTCTTAGTGCTCATTACTTTATTACGTGCATTATGTTTATTAATTACATAGCACACTTTTCTTTTTATTCTTGGTAATCATCATTTTTTTTTTCATGACGTATTATTAACTTTCTATGTATATTAAACTTATAATAATACCTACCAGCCTAAAAACGTCCCATTGCTGGGCACAAGCCTCTCCCTACATAGGGGAGGCACGAGCTTTGATCACCACACTAGGTCATTTGCGAATTGGTGACTTCACCGTTTGTCAGAAGTGTCTTAGAATAATTAAGAAAGTACTTACAACTTAAAAAGTCACATTGGTACTTGCCTGAGTATGAACCTGCAACCTTTTGCAAACAACCCCATTCATTGAACAGCTTGGCCTCCACGATTGTTTTATGGATGTTAAGTATATTTTTCATCCCATACCTTTCAAATCTAATAACCCTTTCTTTGTAGATGAAGGGAACTGGAAGTAGGTAGGGTTATAAGTAATAATTTAGTTTAATAAACTTCAAGTTTTTTAACTATCTACCTTTATATTTTCAGCGAGTTGATTTTGTATAGGTTAATTACTCTATTAACATAGCAAGGGTTATTATATCCCCTTGTTTGCTAATAATAATTTACGGTAAACATGGGCCGGTTTGTCAAGCGAACTAATAATAGCTATATTAGCTGTTCCCCTTTATCGTTAATTAATGTGTATATATAGGTACATATATGTAAACTAACATCTAGAAGTAAATTGATTGTTCTGCATTTGACGTGGCCGTGGCTTTGAAGTAGTTTGAACGATATAAACGATTTTATTTTTATTTTCCTTTGTACCGTAGGATTGTTTTAAGATGGTTGGATTGACCAAATGAAATGTTGTTTAAACGCTCTTATTGAAGTACTGCTGGACCTGAATGGGCGAAATAAATAGCTGACTTCAATATTTTTACGAAACAACAAATACACGTTTTTTTTTTCACGAAAGGCAATACACAATTGTTTTTCAAAGCAAAATACCTATTGATATTTTTCAATAGGTATTTTGCTTATAGATTTGATTTATTAAATATTTTTGTGACAAACTGGTAATTCTTGTCAGCAGCATATTTTCAAAGTACAAATATTTTAATGAATATTATTAAGAAATGTGTTAAGGTTTTTTTATAAGAATAAGAAAGGTTGATTGTAGTTGTTTGACCCGTAGTTTTTTACAAAGCGTCTATTGATTCGGCAAAACAAGCCGTTACCACTCCGCCACACCAACCTTTTATCTAGCAAAGATTAGCATGCATTAACTTTTCAATCCGCTGTATTCTACAACTTGAGCCACACAACACTATCGAAGTCAAACCACAATATTCTTTATAAGGAGCTGGACTGGCACACGACTGGGATCGTGCTCTGCTGAAAGTTTGATGGCCGCGTGCCATGTTCGCTCGATTATGTCGCCGATCGCCTTAGCTATCGATCGGTCATAGAATACCGATATGGTTTTGTGTTTGATTGATTTATATTATATTTTATACTTCTTCTCTCTACTCTATACTTTATTGGTTAGGTTATGTATTCGAGTTATAAAATAGAATGGTGTTTCTATTGATTATCATTATTGATAATCATTACACGAGATAGATATCACATAGAAAAACCTAAAGTTTACTAATTGGTTTTTAAAATTATCCCATTGCTACAATATCAGTTAACAAATGATATAATCCAATTAATTATTCAAGAATTAAGTCGGCTCGTTGAATAATTCGGTCGAAAAGTCTAAAATTGAACAAAACGTATTAATATTAGGGACAACAGTATTATTTGAAGTCGAACTAATTTAAAAGTCACTCTTTGTCGTTTTGATACCATTTGAGATAAAACGTGAACTTTTTCTTTAGAAATTCTTATTTTAGCGTCGCTTGTTATGTTAAGTAATTTATTTTAGTACATGTTTATGCATATGAAGTCCTTTTGATACAATAGAAACGATGAAATAAAAAGTTGATGCTGTCATGTGTTAAAAGCAGAAGGGAAAGTATTAACATATTAATAATAACTAGATATCTTTCAAAGCGTTGAGGTATGGAACCCTAAAACAGTCAATTTGTATTTTTTATAACTTTAGCCTCAAGGTACTTAAGCTCGTGATCTGTTATTTGCAGTAAACTTTTGTAGGCTGTGAATTTACTCAATGTCAGTCTTAGTTTTTCTATTCTAATATTTGGTTAATCTATATTTAATCCACTAATACTACTACTAAAATAATAATAACAATTGTTCTAAATCCGTTCTAGTAGAATCCTACTAATATTATAAATGTGAAAGTTTGTGAGAATGGATGTGTGGATGTTTGTTACTCTTTCACGCAAAAACTACTGAACGAATTTTAATGAAACTTTACAATGATGTAGCTTATACATCAGAATAACACATAGGCTATAATTTATAAACATAGTGTAAGAAGTGTCATTCACGCAGGTAAAACTGCGGGGCACAGCTAGTAAATTATATTCTACTAGCACGGATTTAGAACAAATCCAATGCAGTTAGTATTGCTGTTATTTATAGCTGAGAACTAAACGTTTTCGATATCAAAGTGATTGGCAGCGTTAAGTTGAAAGCAACCTATTTGAAAAATAGAACAGATATATGTATTAAACTTCAAAGGATTTAAACGTTTTGCAATAAAACGGTCGCAATATAAGAAAATAAATATCAGTTAGAAAATTACTTTAAAACTAGATTTTGATGAGTACTATTGTAGTTGCAAATATAATTCGACCTCCGTGGTCGAGTGACGAACGCACCGGTTTCAAGGTGTCGCTAGCTCTGAGGTCCCGGGTTCGATCCCCGGACGGGTCAATATAGAAAATCACTTTTCTACATTGTCCCGGGTCTGGGTGTTTGTGGTACCTTCGTTGTTTCTGAAATCCATAACACAAGTGCTTAATAGCTACTTACTTTGGGTTCAGAGCAATGTATGTGATGTTGTCCGCATTTATTTATTATTTATTTAAAATGCATTTTTTATTATTAGAAACAAAGGATTTAGTTCATAACGGCTCTTGTTATTTTTTATGTTCTATTGTAGTGTTACTCAAAGGCTGATTGGTTTTTTATACGTTTAGTGTGTGGTACTATTCTATGCTTAGTTCATAATAGGAGATAACCTTTCTAACGTAGTCAGCTTTTGAATACATTTGTTCAATAGTTGACTGCGTTAGGAAGGTGTGATATAACTAGTTTTTATTGCTTTTCACTTCCAACGATACACATTTATATCGTCCAAGAATTTGTACACTAAACAGACAGCTTCCATCAAAACTCACCAGAACAACTTTTTCATAGTTCCAATATGTGGCGAATGCTAGAGCTGCTAAACTTAGTTTCGGCCATTACCGCGGGCCTAAGCCGACAACTTTCGCCGTACACTAAGACGAGGATTATGAGAGACGAGACCAACTCTACAGTTACGGACTTTTGTACTTACGAGGTGAAGCTTTTATATACAAACACTTTGACTTTGTTAAGGTGTTAGCTAGAGTTCGAAATTTTAGTTTTAATAACGGATTATGAGAAGGTAATTTTCGTGGCGATGTAGCTTGCTATTCTGTACATATCTGTTTTTCGTCTAGAAAGAAAAATAATTATGGTTAAATGCTTTTGATAATCATAGCTAATAGTTTACATTTCAAGTTATCGAATCCTTTGTTGGTTGGAATTCATTAATCGATTTCAACATATTAAAATATAGGCACATAGTGTATCACCTGAAGTTTTTTAAATCAATACTTTTTTTCCTCTGTAAGTAGTAAGCAGATGACTGATGAACCTGATGAACATTCCGCATGTGGTACTTAACTGAAACACATATGAATGAAGGTTACATCAGCAATAGTCGTAAAGTGCAAAGTGAAATATATCCTACTTTTCTAATATGAAAGAACATAAACCAAAATATGCAAATGCAAAGTGCATCTCAAGGGCGGTATAAAACATGAAGTGGATGTATTTCCTGCATATAAATTAGAGCTTGCATAGAATTTGTACCGAATTAAACCAGTACCCGTAACAATGGTTCGTAGTTATCTTTAAATAACTTATTATTGTAGTAGCAAATAATTTGCGGAACCGTACTGGTAGGTAGAGAATTGTTTCTAACTGAATTGTTTGTTCAAAAGGAGGCAATTCTTCATTGTATGTTTGTTACGTGAGATAACATGCATTTGTGAATCTGAATTTATGGTTTTCGTTTTATGAAAAAAGGATTAGTTTTTTTTTGTCAGAGCTCATTGTCAATCAAAACTAGCCCGTGGTATGCAAATTAAGTGGTTAAGCGTCTGGTCACGAGTACTTTTAAATTGTAAGCATAAGTCTCGTCACTAAATTTAATTTATTTATACACAATTCAATCTTAGACAAATAAATAAATAAAACTATCAAGCGTCACTAGAGTTTAAACTTTATTTTCAGGAATGCAACGAGTAAGTAGTTATTTGAAACACAAAATTAAAATATTCTTGTTGTAAAAGCAAACGTTTCATTGAAACTGTTAATTACAGTTGAAAATTGAGTCAAAAGTTGATTATACTAATAAATAAAGTTGGAACTGTTTGTAATAAATTAACAAAGTTGAATAAAATTCATTAAATGGTGCTGTTTAACTGCGGCCACGGTTAAATCTCCATCGGAATAATGTTAATTAAATTTTAGCTTGTTTTACGGAGATACGTAAAACATTTGGTATACGATGGAATTGGGTCTATCTCAATCTTCGCAGACTTCATGAATTATGTGCGGGGCACAATGAAAAAAGGTTTAGTTTGGGAGGTAACATAAACACGGAGATAAAGGGAAATGGAAACGAGCGGTGGCCACTTGCTTACTGCGGGTTACAGATTACATTTTAACGTACAAAGAATGGATTTTTTTTTATCACATGAAAATCGAGACTTTTGTAAGCAGTGGAATGACAAAGTTTGGAGGAATTATGGGTTAAAAATAAGTAATAATAATGATATAATTATTCAGCCTATAAACGTCCTATTGCTGGACAAAGGCCTTTTCCCATATAGAGAAGGCACGAGCATTGATCACATGCTTGCTCACTGCAGATTGGCGATTTCAGATCCCAAATCTGTCCAGGTTTCTTCACGACGTTTTCCTTCACCGTTTAAAAAAAAATAAGTAACTGAATTATTGAAGTATCAGGTCTGTTCACATCATCTAATGTATTGTGGTCTGTAACTATGTGCAACAAAGCATACAGTATCTATTTGATGTTGCCACTAATTAATTAACTGAGTGGTCCAGTGACGATATGACATGGTCAATAGACTTGAATGTCACGAATGGCTAGAGTGAGATTCACAAGTACATAACATATATAATAATTACTTATAGCTATATACATAGTAAATATATAACACTTAGGTAAAGGCGTCAGTAAAGCGGAATGAACGACCAGGGGCCGTACCGTGAGCTCTTAAAGCAAGACTCTTGCGGTTGAATAAGCGGGATAGCGATATGTGCAGTGAAGTGCGCCGTCTCTCTTCCACAGCCGCAACAGTACTGCTTTAAGAGCTTATGGTACGGCCCAAGGTCTTGCTAGACTATGACCTGAATGGAATTGTTCAATTAATTATCATTGCTTTCGTTTGACTTATCGTCAGGTATTTCTTGTAGTGTTCTGAATGATTGAGGTTCTGTGGTTAGTGGCGATCCAGGCAAGACTATATCCAATAGTGAACATATATTGCTGTGACCATATAACAATATACACGTTGAAAAAAAAAGTCCGTCGCCGCGTCTGTCTGTCCGACAGTCTAAACGGAATAAACTCAAACAATACCGAACGGATTTTGGTATCGTTTTCAGCAAAAGCTTGTGATTCAAGGGTAATGTTTGTATATACAATTAATGTTTGTTTTGTCTACCATTGCGAAGCGATCTTATATAGGCATTATAATTAGGTATTGGTTATTAGTAGCCGATTCTCCTAATTAAATAACCTTGAAGAATATTAATACAGATAATCGTTATTCGACAGTAAAAAAAGTTTCAAGTCTATTCCTCATACGATGGTAGTTCAGTGAAAAATTTGCAAAAACCGACCTTACCCCTTTTGAAATAAGGCTTTCTCAAAGTCAAAGAACACGTCATGTACTTTGTGTAATGTAGTCAACTCAGAAATATACCTGTTGACTGTTCAATTAGCATACAGCGTCTGCTCAAACATTCCTAGTGTCGACACGAACACGGGCAATATCAGGTAATGTATGGAGGCAAGTCAGTCTAGTCTTAAGCTTTGTGTAGTTGAGTTTTACCTAATAATTTATTTTTATATATGTGTTTATATTGTAGCATTGGTTTAAGTTGCTTTACAGCTCTTCTTTATCTAAAAAAAACCATCGCCACGAACGAACAAGAAACTTTTTTTTTGGACGCTCTGCCTATCACTTCAATTTTTTTTTTGGTAGAGATCTTTGCAGTTAGCCTGTGAAGCAGTCAAAGGCTGCTTTGACTGCTTCACCGGACTTGAGTCACTTCACCCGTAACATCTTTTTTGTCTTCAAAAGTTATTTAAGTTGTTAAAACGATACTTGTACGACCATTATGTACGTCTACTAGTCTTTATTACAAAATCGATGATGAATGTTCTTAATTGCTAAGACTTCATCAACTATAATGTAAACAGCTTAGCACGCAGATACATCACTCGGTTTAATCTTAACATTTTATGTTTGTCCTTCATCCATCACAGAAAATGAAAGTGTGACGCAGCTATGTAATTAATTGGAGGCGTCTTCACCATAGACCATTCTAGTTATAGAGGGAGCTTGTAATTAAGAAGTTTGCGAATCTGACCAAATAGTTAAAACAATTTATGGTTTTCCAAAAACTATGGAGTTTTAATAAGAATATAATATTATGTTCTCTTTTTGCAGGTATCTGAACGCGGTAAAACGTGAGTAATACTTTTTTATTTCAAGTTGTTATTTTGTAGTTTTTAATAAATAAGAATTATTTTCGTGTTGTACAGTAACCTCTCTTATAAGATTACATTGATGCTTTACGTGTTTAGTGTCTTTTTTAAAAGGCTCGTCATTTCGTTAGTAAAGAAAATAAAATTCCTTTGATATTATCCAAAAAAATAAATTTAGAAAAAACGTTTGCTGCTTTCAAAATAACACTCTAATGGATACAGCTACAAAACCAATTTTCAAATTAAAAGATTTTTCAATCATTTTAACAGCACAATCCCAAAGTTGGATTACATAAGCTTTCATCGAACTAATCCTTAATAATCTCATAAAGCAATCGAGGTCTGATCAGCGGCTCATTGCATCTGGTTTTATTTTTATAGCTTTAATACTCTTAGTAGAAGCAGTTGGAGCGGCTCCAAATACATTGTTGTATTGTGCTTCCTTCCGTACACTTATTATACGAGATTATTTTATTATTCCTTTGGTAATGGTTGAACTTGAGTACAAGAAATGGGTGCCTAAAATTCTGACAGTAAGTTTTAATAATAAATAATAAATGCGGACAACATCACATACATTGATCTGAACCCAAAGTAAGTAGCTGAAGCACTTGTGTTATGGAATTCAGAAACAACGAAGGTAACACAAACACCCAGACCCGGGACAATGTAGAAAATTTGGTTTCCACATTAACGTCATTGACCCGTCCGGGGATCGAACCCGGGACTTCAGAGCTAGCGACTCCTTGAAACCGGTGCGTACGCCACTTGAGCACGGAGGTCGTCATTTTACCAAAGCGATACATACTCTTGAAATGGATGAGGGATGATGACCGATCTCTATCCTACTGCCTAACTGATGATATGGATCTAGTGTGATGTAAAATACTGGTATGCAGCTTTATTTAGTGCGAATATAAGACATAACATAACGCAACATATCATCACGCCTGTATCCCCGAAGGGTTAGGCAGAGGTGTACCAATGTACACCCACAGTTCGCCGATATGTTTTAGGTCCTATGTAATAGGGGGCGAGCCTATTGCCACTAACCGGGCACAAATCCAAACTCCGGCCTGCTACTGAGAATTTCACAGAAAGCCCCAATAACACCTTGGTCGGCTTGGGAACGAACCCCAGACCTCTAGCGTAGCAGTCGCGCTTAGCACCACTAGGCTAACGAGGCAGTCGATAGTATAACACGATAGTTATATTTCGAGAAAATACTTTTAAAGGGCGTTATTCGCTAGCTTCGTGAAATTATGTTATTAGTCTGCACGAATTATTGTTGAATCATTAAGTTAATATCTGAATTATATTTATGCAAAGAATATATAACATTTTGCTAATTAATAATTCACTTAAAACGTACGCCCACATTTATAAGGAATTGTAATAATCAGCTTAATTAATAAGATAAATTAAAGAGAATAGAAGAACATGTAGATTATAAACATAAAAGATCTAAGCTTGTAGTAACTTTGAACAATATCTTATTAAATTATAATAAGACGCGATTGTTCGTAATATTTTTGAGCCCCAACCTCCCGATGTTAACTTAATTGGAAACCCTTTTCAAAATACTCTTTTCTTTTAAGTTCTTTGAAAACTTCTTACACAATGAAGCTTTATTAACATTTCTTAATTTAATACAAGTACCAAAAAAAAATACAAAGAATCTTTTGAACCCATTTAAAAAAATGAGGGTTTAGGTCTATTCAAATTAACTGTATTTTTATGTGATATACACCATGTCATGACTTTTTTTGATAATTCTTTATAACATACAAACTGGTATCTAAAGGGTACTTTTAAACAATATCTTTGAAAAATTCTGATTCCTGAAGAAAAATAGTGCATACTTAAATTTTTTCCGCATATTTATAATTAACAAACAGGTAGGGTATCAAGGGTAGATTTTGATACGTTTTTTAAAAATGCTTAGGCTCTGAAAAATAGGGCATAAAAATATGAATAAATTATCAAAATCTATGAAGGTTTAATTTCATTCAAACACCAAACGAAATATGTCCAGAATGACCTCATAAACAATTTTCTTGTAACATTGTTGGTAGCCGGTAGGTTTACGTCCGACCTAACATATCTTTCAGGACATAAACATCGCGAGGGAATCCTCCATGATGGATGAGCCACATTCATTTCCTCGTACACACGATCCCATGGTAGAAAAATAACACCTGTATTTGAAATCTTCTATACTTAGTGTTAAACAAAGTCGGTCCTGTCGTCTGTACGCTGCTTTTAAACTACGCAACGGATTTTAATGCAGTTGTGTGTAATAGATAGGGTGATTCAAGAGGAAGGTTAATATCTATGGGACATTCATGTTATAGTACAGAAAAGCCTTGAATTTCGACGATTCGTAATGTGACTGCTGGCAGAATTTTTTTGAAGAAATAAGCAGCACCTTTGTACATAATTTTTAAATACGAAATATTCCTGTGTTCTGTATACATAAGTGATTAAATAAATGAGTGACTTCGTTACAAAAAAAAAAATTGCAAAAAGACAATCTATAATTTAATGTAACAGAAATCTATAAAAAAATTAAGGTATTATAATAATAAAAATATTTTCTAACCCACAGTATCTATTTTTAACCGTGCGAAGCCGGGGCGGGATGCTAGTCTGTAATATATAACTCTAAGGATTACAGAGACATTGCGCTAAGTTGTAATAATTGCCTGGATTAGCGGTGAACGTGACGAATAAATGGTATGATAGGAAATGTTCAGCGTAAATAATTGTCTTGTCCCTAATCTGTGGTAAGAAAATAGTGAGGGTTTGGTCGATTATTTGCTAAATGTCACAAAATATAAGTAGCGTTTTTGTCTCATATACTATGATGTCTTTTCGGTTTTCTAAGTCTGTGTCTTAGCTGTGATGGGTTGGCTCCAGACTGCTCAGATTCAGCTAAAAAAACGCGTTCGTTTTTTATCGTTACATCCATTTTACTATCACCAAGTAAATAATTTCCTTAATGACGTATTCTATTAGATGTGCACGCATCTAAATCTAATAGAAAAATAATGAATTATTTGGAAAATACAAAATTATGTAAACAAATGAAGGCTCCATAACCGCATTTCCATTTATTTTCATTCCAAAAACGGTCTTATTATCACTAATCTTCACCATAATCATGGCTGTTTCATTAAAAGCAATCTCAAATGCAGCAGCCTTTTACTGATAAGATAATACAAAGGATGATCAGGTTTCAGAACAATACTGGTTTGTTCACGTTGTTTGTCTTACAACTTTTCAAGATATTATTTTACATACAATTTTGCTTCGGCGCTCAGTAATAGCTTTTGTGTTGCTATGTAAGTGAAAGCTGAATATTTGGGTAATGAGTTTTGTGCTTTTATATAAAAATAGCTTTCTTTGTAGAAAAGGCTTCTCGTTGTAGTTGGATGAGGAATGTATAAATTGTGCGTTATATTTGAAAGTCTGTTCTTATAAATATTGCTTGCCAAGGTATTGTGTACAAAATATTTCGGGTTTTCCTATGTAATTAGTTTGTTTGTCAAAATACGTATATTAAACACAGCAGTGGCTTTTAGCATCAAAAGATTAATGATGAAGTTTTTTATCAGTATCTACGTATCTTTTTAAAGACATCCACGTTAGTTTGGTAATCTTTCAATAATAAGGAAATAACAAGTAAGTAGGAACCCCAATAAATCTCTAACCATTAAAAAGATAATATAAAAATATATTATAAATATAAATATAATATAAGATAATATATAACTCAGATTCTGACCTGTAGAATTTCGTACAAGAATTGTTATATTACATTATAATACCATACTCTACGTTACGGCACCCCCGGGACGAATAGGGAAGCCTATTTGTTTTTCCGGGAACCACTTGAGTGGCCTTTCCACATATTTTATATCAGGAATATTTTTAAACTGGACTCGCTATTCTTACTTCTTGGAATCATACTGTACAACTAAGCTTTAGTATTTCCAACAAGAAAACAAAACAGAAACATAATCCTAGTATAAATTCTGTAAGGTTTTCTTCTCCCTCCCCCCTCCCCTTCACAATGGGACAAACAAATATTGGTACAAAGGACCACTTCACAGTGTATTTGACTATTCTCGTATTACTCAAATGTTTCTAGAACGCAACAGTTTGATGTTTTGTCAAAATATCTCAGAGGAGCCGCCTCAAAGGGTTAGACAAAGACGCCACTTGACTGGCAAAGCTTTTTATTCTACTTCGAGTACGGCTGTAGCAGTCTTGGGTTAAAATGACGCTTTCGCATTGTAACCAAAACACTGTTACGGCAAAAAGGCCTGACAAAATGATTTTGTAAGGTAAGGTAGCCAAGTGACAATTAAAAAACGCGAGGTATTATATAAACCATTTAGGAAGGTAATAAGTTACATACATACTATCATTTAAATATACTGTCACATCGCTGGCAAACTTTTACAAATAATAAACGGGTTCTAGTCTTACTGGATTTAACTGAATATCGTAGTTTATATGGAGCGATTGCCTACCTGATCTCTGAAACATATACAAATATATCGATACTACTAAAAAAAAATATCATTTTTATAATTTGCGTATTAAACAGGTTCAACGTTTTTCTAATTGAATGTATAGTTTTGTAGCAAATTTGTTGTTGAAATTCGCTATGCGTATTCCAAATGCATGTAGAATTAAATATAGTCGCGAGCCACGGCAGCGAGTTTATTTTGCATATATTTGTTTCGACAGTTCCAAATTAATACAGACAGATAGGAGTTTAAAACTGGAGCTATTTGATAATGAAATAAAAGGATTTAGGAAGTAGTTTTTTTTTTCTGTCTTTTGTTGCCTGTCAAGTTGATTAGATTAAATAATGTATGATGTATAGTAATTATAGTTTGGCTTTCAAATTAATTGAATAATTATAGTTATGAAGTGGAGCTGGGCTGGACAGGTTTTCCGTATGGATCCGGACAGGTGGGCTGAAAATAGCCACCAAGTGTTTTCCTAATACCGGAATTCGCAGACGAGGCAGGCCGAGGAGACGGTGGCGGGATGACATCGATCGCTTCCTAAGTGATTGGTGTCATGTGGCTCGAGACCGAAAAGTCCGGAATCAGATGGGGGAGACCTTTGCCCAGCAGTGGGAAATTAAAGTGGTTAAATAAAAATATATATTTAAAAGATTTGAAAAATAAACCAAAGCTGCTTTCAGTGCTAAATAATTATTTTCACTTCGCACTTCTATCATTATTGAAGACTTTGGTACCTTAAAGTAACTTATTTACAACCGTAAACTTAAATCTTTTAATGAAATTCGCTTCAATTTGTCTCAAATTAATTTAAATAATAAATCGTGTTTCTCACTTTAAAATAACTTACCTATTTCTACAAAATTAATCTCTATAATTTGATTTCTGTTTCTTGAGCAAACATTTTAGATTTGGCTTGACCTTGACCTTGGCCTTAATATAAATGTGTCTGAAGGTGATTTATAGAGTGTTATTTGTGTGAAGAAAAGACGATGGGAAGGCGGGTGGCAAAACTTGATTATTCTGGAGGAGATTCAGTATACCTCCTAAGATTACTTTCCTTTTATTGAATGTATCGGTTGAGAAGATGTTCAATTGTTTTGGAAGAGTCTTATATATTCATCGGTGTATTTAGGACGCTTGATTTGATTACTTAAAGAAATAGTTACGAGATCTCAAATGTGGTACTCCTTCACTGGTAAGCGTAGTTTTATGTTCAGCTTTACATTGCTGTATAGTTTTTCCTAGTAGGGCAGTATCATTCAAATGCTACAAATCTCATCACTTGTTTTTCTTTAGTGTTGTGACTTTTACAAATGTTTATTAAATATTGTACATACATACCAACAATTTCTTACTTACATAACCTGTTTAAAAATAACTAGTATACAAATTTATCACACCGAAACCTATAAAAAAGTAATAAATATTCAATCCAAAAAAAGGAAGAAAAAAAAATCTAATCTTAGAATTCCAACTACAAAGAATAAAATACAGTTTGCTCCCGTAATTCATTGCTAACATCGAACGCTCGACACAAAATAAATTCGTTCCTGCTTATCGATACGACATTTTAACGCCACCAGCATTTCTTTCGGCCTTTGTGGAGACAGTCCCTGAATGAAAGATTAATGAGTAGTGAGGGGAGAAAGACAAAGCCTTCGAATTCAGCTCCTTTTAGGCAGTCATCTGTTTATTTTTCCTTTTTAAATAGTCAGTTTGGTTTGTTTATTTTTAATTAGAGGCGTTTTGTTCATTATTTTTATAGGTAATTGTTCTTTTTTCATAACTGTCCCAAAGCTTACTAATACAATTTATTATTAAAAATATATATGTTTTAATGCACTTAGTGTTACGTAATGGTAATTTTTATATTTAGGTACAGTATAGTACTGCTTTATAGTTATTTTGTTAATATAATAGTTTTTATGAGATACCTCATAAAAAGGGACCTAAAGATAAACCGTATTAAAATCGGTCCAGCCAAACGAGGGATAATCGCGGACAAACATACATACATACATACATACAAGTCAAACTGAGAACCTCCTTTTTTGAAGTCGGTTAATTTTTTTTATAGATTGTCTGCAACAGGGAGTTATTGAATTATTGAAAAAATCAATAGCTTTAAAGCAAAGCAATCTGTTGCGTTTCTAAGAAAGTTCGGATTAGATTTGTATTTTTTGTCACAGTCGTAATTGAAATGGAATATCCTTAATATCCGGGAAATATCCCGGTTGGAATAAGCTGCAAAAACAAATCTGTTGGAGAAAGTAAGCACACCGGTTGCAGGCGAAATTATTTTGAAATTATAAAATGTTACTTTTCGGGATATTAAAATTTGCAACGAAACAATTTTTGTAGCAAGTATATTTTGTTATTGGTCTGTTTTTTAGATTAAAAGTATTCGACCGATGGTCACAGGGAGGATAATGTATTTAATAAATTGCCATGCACTAAAAAGACACAGAATATGTTTATTTTTATTACTTAATACACAGTAAATTAAACGGAAAATGTTTATTAAATATTAAATTTCTCAATAATATTCCATACCGATAAAAGCCATCAACGAGACAGAAAATAGAGCATATTCAAAGTTTTTAATTAAGATAGTAAAACACAAGAGCTTCTAAGGTTTTAACACACCCGTCTTTGTTACCTTACAAAAGCTAACACCTTCAATCTTTTATAGTAACTCGTAAATTGTAAGACTCAAGATTGCTACCTAAATGTTACGTGAAAATCTCAGGTTAGATTCTCCATGTAACCTAACATTGACCTACTTTAAGCGTCTATTCTTGAAGTCGCTCGAAAATTAATATAGAGCGATTTGACGATATAAGCGAAGGATCGACGTTACGATCAGATTAATAGGGCCGTCTGACGAAGACGCAAGAAGTGCTCGTAAATCACTGGATGCAAGTACCCACTGATTAAAATACAAGGCGTTGAGAAAAGGGGTCGGGTTTTACGCTTGAGTGATTTCTTTATTGAGCTATAGTGTTTTGTTTAGGATAGATTTGTTCGAGGGATTCAGAATACCATCCAAGTGAAATTATTTACCTACATTCTTTACGTTCTATGAAAATTATACGATGAGTTAAAGTATATTGAAATTTTAGTTTGATGCATGTTTTAGTAATAAGCAAGCCAAATTAAAGCGATCTAATCGTTGCTTATTGGAAAAAGATTGTATGGTCCTTATGAAAACGTTGGGCTGTGTTCAAATATCTGTCAGATTTACCAAGTAAAGTATACAGTACAAGTGTCTTTAACTATAAACAAAATGCGTACACATTTTTGTCTCCTGAAAAATTTACATTTTCTTTTGTTTCCTTTATGAATAAATATGATTTCTCAGTTTAAGTGACAGTCCGCACTTCAGATCCCAGCCTTGAATAACAGAGTGATGTATCTAGCTCGTTATGATAATACCTACAATCTACATAATAAAATGTATCTAAAATATTTGGAGACAAAAAGAAGGTAAAATGTATTGTATTTTTCGTTTTATGTCGAACACAAAAATAAATACTTGTCTCTCTATTTTTTACTTGTCGTTACATTTTTCAAATTGTTTTTAAAATACGATTTCATATATTGTATACCTTACGAGCTACTTATAAACCTGAACTTAATTATAACGTTAGTCAATTTAAGCCGCAGCATTGTACTGTAACCAAAAGTTAATTAAGCCCAACATTTTCACCAAAGATTTTCTAAGAGAAGAAAATTTTATTACTATTGAAAGAATTACATGATACATGTTTCTTTTCACGAACATTGTAACAATATTTAATTTACTTATTGTGTTCTGTTTATTCGATTAAAGATGAGCGCAAACAAGCAATCAGAACTAAGTTTGTGTTTGCTCAAATAACGACCGATGTTCGGTATTGTAAATAATGTTCTATTGAGGTTTACTAAGCTGACTTTCTTTAACATTTCTTTTATTATTATATTTTGTGTATCGGTAAGGTTTGTCTGTTTATTTCCAAGACCAAAATAGTATGAAATCCAATTTATAAATACACTAACAGTGCCCCGCGGTTTCACCCGCGTTAATACCTATATCCTATGGATCCCTAACTTTTTGAAAATTTAATATAGCCTATGTTCACCGCAGATAGTTTAGCTTCCTAACAGTGTAAGAATTTTTCAAATCGGTCACGTAGTTTTGGAGCCTATTCATTTCAAACCAACAATCAAATCATTCCTCTTTAGAATATTAGTTAATAAAGACATATCTATAGGTATATTATTATAATGGATTCCACACAAGAAGGCTAGTACAGAATAAAGTAACGTGCGTTTAATCGAGAAAAAAAAAACTTAAATATTTAGCTATGCATCTATAATGTTTATCATTGCATACCAAATGATTATATTCCAGTTTCAAATGTACGATTTATCTATTTAAAAACACATACCTATTTAAAATAACATTACCAAAATCTAAAAACAATAACATTACATCCTATCTCAAAAGCTAAACATTTTAATAACCATAATCGCAGAAGCTACTTCAAATAAGTACTAATTTACTCGAAAATCCCGAAGCATCGTAATATTAAACAAAAATGAATTCCCCTCGAGCGACCAAGATTGGCGGGACTTTGATAAGCCGTCCCTCGCACCATTTATAAATAGTTATCTTACCCTCTGAATTTAATATATTTGGTCACGAAAATTGTCGTGTCATAGATAAAGGAGCAAATTGTGTGATGTTAATTAACGGGTTCTAGAAAAAGCTAAGTCGGAATTCTTTATACGCGTAGTGTCAGCTGGTCTAGAATTGTGATTGGATTTACTCATGACTTGAGGATTATGTAACGAGAAAAAACATACTGATTTCAGATGTTTTTTAAGAATTAGGTCCTCTTCATTTATTTATTTTCAACCTTCTTAAAAAAGGAGATTCTCAATTTGTCTGTATGTTTTTTTTTGTAGTTACATTACGCCACGTCTACTTATACCGTGGACCGATTACAAAAAATAATTAATTATTATTTAATTATAGCTGATTAGTTTTTCGAGCGCTAATCACAAGCCCCATGTTTTCACAACAATTTTGCCGGATAATTGTCATTTAAAAAAAAATATTTTTTATATACAGTGCTTCCACGGTCGAATACTGAAAACTAAATTACTTTAAGATATTTTAAGTCGATGTATAGTAATACATCTTGAAGTGACAGACACAGAGTGAGACATAACGACTTCGAACTGATTGACGTTTGAGTTTTCGGTCGTAAGTAATCTCAAGACACATTCAGTCAGTTGAACCTATGTCCTTAGCCACCTAGTGCCAAAATCAATTGAGCTGACATAACAAGCCTACGATGGCCAATAGAACGCAAGTGGTTCGAGAGTAATTCCCTCGTTTTACACATGTTACACCCCGCTATAGTAATCAAAGGAGCTCCCAATTGTCACTTAGCACGGGACGATAAGGTTTTATTCACATCAGTCTACTAGTAATCTTGAAAGATCTAACATTTTGGAGCATGATGTACTAAATTTTATGGCTCAAGTTTCACGTTACTTTAATAGCATTAAAAGAACTTCAGTGCTTTTCATTAAATTCTTTTTTTACTTAATTGGTATAAAATAAGCATTCGATAATCACAGAAAATAACACGATCACAGAAAATATCATGTCGCCCACGGAACAAGTTTAGCGAAGCTACTTTTAATTTCCTACGTTTTTATGTTTAAGCACTTGTTTGAATCCTCAAGGCTTCAGATTCGAAGTTATACAAAACACTCAATCACGGCAATCGGAATCTATCCACTGTTAGGTAAAGTTAGCGACAGGTACCAAACTTGTTGTCCTATTTAGTTGCACAATACGTAATAGACTTGCATTATAACTTGTCCCCGGCTCCTGAATAATTTGCTTACAAACTATCAACTTGATTGTTAGGAGTTTGGTGACTATGTAGAACTTAGTGCGATATGACGAAATAAAGTTAGATTTAGGCTCTGATTACATCTTATATTGATGATAAAAGCATACAGAAATCATAAAAAAAAATTAATTGATCTAATCAACTGACTTCAAAATGAGGAGATATTCGATTCGTCTGTATTAAACGTTTTTGAAAAATATATGTAATAAGGTTTATTATATACCGCTTCTTTTTAAAATAAAAACTCAGTTGGGTTTCTGCAAATAAAAACAGAATTTCATTTATTTATTTTCTATTTACAAAATAAAAATAAAATAAAACTGAAACAATCTTACCTGCAAATAAAAACAGAAAACAACATTAAAAGTTTTTACTTCAGGCTATTTACTTATTCCTTATTATTATAGTTTAATAACTTTAAAAAACAATCATTGACATCTTCGAATGTCTTCAACGTTTTATATTTCTTTCTAGGTTAGAATCCCACCATAGAGAATTCATGTTTTATCATCGAGTCCATAACGCTCTCAAAGAAGGTTACGACTCATATAAATATGAGTCGTTATTTTCTTTATATCTCCCCCCCTCGAAGGAGAACAATCACAAAACATGTATGTGATTGTTCGTCAAGTCGTATCGTCAGCCACCGGAATTATTTTAGTTATATGAAAAAGGTTTGATTCTGTTTTCTGGTGTCCGGTATCAACCTCGTAGATTGAATTTGAGATTTTCTTTAGAATCTTGTATGGTCCGATTCTTATTTCGTCCAGCTTCTTCCTATTGAGCCGGTTCCCATTTTCGACATATACCAAGTCCCCGGCATCCAATGTAATTTCTTTCCTGTGTTTGTTATATCGTTCTGCATTTTGATTATGGGACTTTTTGGTGTTTTCATATGCCAATTGTCGATCTCTTCCTAGATCTTCTTTTGTACAATTTGTTTTCAATTCGTGGGGCAAAATATTGACACTTTCACCTTCCATTAAGTATTTCGGCGCAAATCCAGTAACTGTGTGTTCCGTTTCATTGTATCTTCCAACACATTCTTGAGCTATTGATGACCATGTCTTTTTATTTCCGTTTTCATTTATTTTGCATCTTATTTTATTTACCAGAGTTTGGTTTAGTCTTTCATTAAGCCCATTTGAAAATGGGGCGTCTACGGCAGTAAAAATCATTTTTATATTCTTCTGCTTTAAAATTTTTTTATACTCCTTTGAATTTATGCCAGGGTATTGATCTGTTAGTATTGTTCCTATTTCGTTACTTTCTGTCACTTTCGTTGTTAATTTTATAAAGTCATTTGCGGTTTGGTTTTTTGACGTTAAAATATAAGCGTATCTAGTAAAGTGATCAACCAAAAGGTGTAAATATTTTTTTGTTGATCGCGAACCCCCAAATCCACCAATGGTATCAATGGACATAATTTCGAATGGATAGGTAGCTGGGCCTAAATGTGATAGGAAACCATATTTTGATTTTATTCTTGATTTGTTTTTCTGACATATAGAACAATTATCGCAATTTTTTTTTATATTCATTATCATGTTGGTTGCTGAATAAAATGGAGTTATCTTATTGATCATTTGAGATCTTCCTAAATGACAATAAGTGTCGTGTATTTCTTTTATCAATATTTTACTGAGGTTTTCAGACAATAGTATTTTGTCTTTTCCTTTTAACTTTTTATAATAAATGCCGTTTTTTAATACAATGTCTTTCTTCTTTTCTTTAAAGGACATGTTCTCATTTTGGTCCTGTTTTATGTCTTCCAGACTTATTAGATTTACGACTTCCAGGATGTCGTCTGTGTTATCATTTGGTTCTAAAACTGGATTCCTGCTTAGGCAGTCTGCTTCCTGATTTGATTTTCCAGGATTGTATTTTATCGCGAAATCATATTGGGATAAATAAAATGTTAAGTCTCCCAACTCTTCATCTGTCCTAGATTTTATGTTCAAGTTTTCTAAAGGTTTGTGATCCGTATATACCGTGAAGTGTTTACCAAGCAGCCAGTGTTGCCAGTATTTCACTGCTTCTTTTATGGCTATACATTCCAGGTATATCGCTTTTTTTTTCTTCTGGGCATCATTCAATTTTTTTGAAAAATAGGCTACAGGTTTATAACTTTTATTTTCATCTTCTTGCTTCAATACAGCTCCCACTCCTTTGATACTTGCATCAGTATAAATTTTAATTGGTGAATTTGGATCAAAAATTTTTAGAACCGGTTCCGAACAAAGCAATGTTTTAATTTTCTCAAATGAATCTTGACATTCTTTCGACCAAACAAATCTTACATTTTTCCTCAGAAGATTATGTAATGGGTCCGAGATTTGTGCCATGTGTGGGATGAATTTACGGTGGTAATTTATTTTCCCAAGGAATTGTCTTACATTTGTTCTTGTTTCTGGAACTGGGAAGTTTCTCACTGCAATTAAGTAATCTTCCTGTGGTTTTACTGAGTTCTTTTCAATAATATGACCTAAGTATTTTGCATGGTTCTTCGCAAATGAGCATTTTGAAAATTTTAATCTAAATCCCTCTTTGTGAATTGCTTCCAATAGTCTTGAAAGATGCTGTATATGCTGTGTAAAATTTTGTGAGAAGATTAATATATCGTCGATGAAAGACACTGCAAAATCTGTAAGTTTGTATTTTCTTATTATATTATTTAATACCCTTTGAAAAATTGCGGGTGCTGTTTTCAAACCAAAAGGAAGGCAGGTCCACTGATAGTGTCCTTCCTGTGTTACAAATGCGGTTTTAGGTTTGTCTTGAATCCTTAGGGGAATTGACCAAAATGCAGAATTTATATCCAAAGTTGTAAAATATTCGCAGTTCACACTTTTTATTATCAAATCTTCAATCAGTGGAAATGGCTGTGCTTGAGGAGTTATAATTTTATTTAAATCTCTGAAGTCTATACACAACCTTGTTTTTTTATTATCTTCTTTCTTAAATGCTAAAGTAACTGGAGCAGCAAAAGGGCTGTATGACTCCTCAATAAGACCTTTCTCCAATAACTTAGCTACTTGACTTTCTATCTCTTTCCTATCTTCGAACGTGCACCTGTAAGGTCGCTTAAAACAGTATTTTTCTTCCATCAGGTCAATATGAGCCTCGTAGTCCTTAACAGTACCAATGTCATATTTATCAATATTGTAAATTTTCACTTTTAAGGTTATCATACCTTTTGTTTTTCCTGCACCGTTAATTGTTTTCAAGCTTATTTTTTTTTAATTTTCCGTATTTTCTTCTTTAATTTTCAATAATCTTGCATTTATCAATGAGACGTTTGAACCTGAGTCGTAAATACCAGAAATTTGTAACGTATCATTCAGTAATAGCTTGATTTTTATTAACGGTGGTACTTTTTGTTGCCGCCCGCACTAAAACTTACTAAAACCGGCCGGAAGTGTGCCCGGCACTATGGCCGCGAGTGACCAGAGAGCGACGAGAGAGTGGGAGGCGGGCGCGAGCCGCGTGCGCCGGAACCGCGCTCGCTCTCTTACGCCGCAGCCAGCGAGTCGACAACAACTATTAAGTAATTTAAAGTGAAGCCCCCGTTGTCCAAGTCCTTACCTCAATCTGTGTAAATCTTTCTATACTTACCTGTGTAACCAATAAACGTAATTATTAAGAATACCAGGCAGTATCATTTTGTCTCAGACAAAAGTGGCGACCGTGACAGGACTAAGAAAAGGACAACGCGGCGACGCCATTACAAGCGGCAGAACGCAACACATAAATACGTAATCCGACGCGCCGGCGAGGAAAGGAGTGATGGTGGAGGACATCTGAGCTGCTCGGGAGCTTACTGGAGCCACAGGAGGTCTAGCCCACAAGGAGAGTGAGCCCTGTTCCTTTAATCTGTCCATAATCCTAAATATCCTTTGTGTCCTTGACTGTGCGTAACGGACGCTTGCGACTCGAGCGTTAGGTTTATGTTCCTAATCTAGCTCCCGGTGGCAGGCTGTGCACGTATTGTTAAGATAGCGCTTAGCCCAAGTTTTCGACTCTGCTAATTATTATGTTAAATTAATGTAATTACTATATCACATTTAAAGGTGTTGCATTTCATAACGTTTAAGCATGTGTGTGTGACGCTTTCAGGGCGTCAGCTTTATAAAGTTTTTTAGCTTGAGAGTGAGTTTATCTGTAATACACGCACGTGGCACGTACCTATTCACGCAACTATTCTTTTACTTCCACTTTAACTCATTAATTTACGTTTTCACGCTAATTCCATATCACTCACAACGCTATTTAAGTGCAAATACTAAGGTATATAACTTAACCTAAGTATATAAAGCCTGTCTTGGCTTTTCAATACTCGAACCGCTTTTCAATTTTATTTGCCGACTATTCCAGCTCCCTCCCCTGTTGGGTTGAGGACGACACGTGCTAACGGGTACGGGTTCGTCTTGTGCGCGCGCGGCTGCGAGCTGCTGGCCAAGCTGTCTGCTCGGCGTGAGCTTCAGCACCGGCACCAGCGGCACGTGCGACTGGACCTGAGCTTCTCTACTCCCCGAAACAAGTTTGAGTGCACATAATAATTTATATTATTATTTTCGTTATTTGCGTTAGTGATTATTGTATATAATAAGTGCTATAATATGAGTGAATCAGAGCTCAAAATGGAATTATCCACTTTAGTTAAACAGCGTGGAATCATAAAGGGTAGGTTGTCACGATTTGAGCAGTATATCCAAGAGTTATCAAGTTTAAAAGACATACCTGCTCTAAAGCACAAGGAACTTGACCTTAAAATTAATAAAATACAATCTTTAACCGGTGAATTTGAACATATTCAAAATAAAATTGATATTTTGCACTTGGATCCTGACGAGCAGGTCCGAGAAAGAGAATTATTAGAAAACAAATTTATTAATTTAATTGCCATGGGTCAGGATCTCTTGGATAATAGCAGGGTTAAGAAAGAGATGGATCATTCAAGTAGTTATAGTTCGCATAAAAACAGTGGGATCAAATTGCCCACTATAAAGCTTCCTATGTTTGATGGAAACTACCTAAAGTGGCTAGAATTTAAAGACACATTTCTGTCTGTAGTAGATAGCAACTTAGAAATACCACATATAAATAAATTTCATTACCTTAGGTCAGCGCTTGAAGGAAGTGCAGCTGTAGTTATAAAGTCCATAGAGTTTAGTGCTAAAAATTATAAAGTTGCCTGGGACTTATTGTGTCAACGATTTGAAAACAAAGATCTTTTAGTTAATAACCATTTAACAGCATTATTTAATATTGAACCATTAAAGAGAGAATCATACAAATCTCTGAGATTCATTGTTGACCATGTCATGAAGCATCTTAGAGCCCTTGAGACGTTAGGCCTGCCAACAAATAAGTGGGACATTCTTATTATATTTATGATTTCATCAAAGCTAGACTTGCATACAGCTAGGAAGTGGCAAGAATGCAAAAGTAAGTCTAGTGAACTTGTAATGTTGACTGATTTCTTTGATTTTCTTCGCAACCGTGCTGACATACTTGAGACTTCCTACTTTAATAACAGTCATTCAGACAAAGTGCCTGACCACAAACCTAAAACAAACACATTCTCCAAAAGTTTTGTTGCTGCTGTTGATAAGAAAGTAAATAATAATGAATGTTTGGTGTGCAAGGAAATTCACCCACTTTACTTGTGTGATAAATTTAAAGGTATGGCTGTGGATGAACGTCTAGGTGAGATTGCTAAGTTTAATTTATGCAAGAATTGTTTTCGAAGTGGTCATAGTGCATATCAGTGTAAATTAAGGGCGATGTGTCGTACATGCAAGAAAAAGCATAATACATTAGTGCATGTCACACAAATAGACAATAGTGAACAACCATCAACATCATCTTTACCGGTGTCACTGTCTGTGGTCAGTAGCGACCAGGTGTTATTAAGTACAGCTCTTATTCAGGTTGTGAAGGATAAGAAAACATACACAGCCAGAGCCCTGTTAGACACAGGAAGCCAATCATCCTTCATTACTAACAGTTTAAAAGAAAAATTAGGTTTAGTGATTAACCCGGAAGGGTCAGTAAATGTTTGTGGTATTAATAATTCTAGTTGTAGTATTAAGCAAAGTTGTAATTTGAAAATTAAGTCTAGGTGTAATTCCTTTGAAGTTAAAGTTAAGTGTTTAGTTGTTCCCAGAATTACTGGAATTTTACCAAATTCTTTAATAAATACTGAATATTTGAAATTACCAAGTAACATTAATTTAGCTGATCCAAATTACTTTTTCCCTTCTGAGGTAGATATTCTCTTAGGGGCAGATGTCTACTGGGATATAGTAGGCTCTAATTTAATTAAGTTAGGTAATAAAAATCCTGTTTTACAGGAGTCTAAGTTTGGGTGGCTAGTGAGTGGCCCAATAGGTACACAAAAGCCAACCTCACAAGTTTATTGTAATTTCACTCAAGAAATAAAGGAATGTTTAGAAAAGTTTTGGACAATTGATGACCTTCCACTTACTAAAACATATTCTATAGAAGAACAACTCTGTGAAAACAATTTTATTGATAATTTTTCTAGATTACCAAATGGTAGGTTTGCTGTGACAATGCCTTTTAAAGAGTCACCTGAGGAAGCTCTTGGGAACTCATATTATGTAGCTAAGAAGTGCTTTTAAATCTAGAGAAAAAATTTGCTAAGAATCCTAGTCTTAAGATTAAATACAAAGAGTTTATAGATGAGTATGCTAATTTAGGACATTTAAAAGTTTTAAAAAATAAACCTGAGTTTGGATATTATATGCCCCACCACGCAGTAATACGGGAAAAAAGTGAGACCACTAAACTGCGGGTAGTGTTTAATGCCTCGTGTAAAACTAGTTCAGGAAAATCACTTAATGAGATACAGATGGTCGGGCCAGTTATACAAAGTGACTTAATGTCAATTTTGCTTCGCTTTCGTAAACATAAGTATGTTCTCACCGCAGATATAGAGAAGATGTTTCGGCAGATTGAAATTAAGGAACCGCAGCGCCACTTACAACTAATATTATGGCGCGATGACGAAACAAAACCGATAGATGTCTTACAACTAAATACAGTAACTTATGGTACTGCTTCCGCACCATTTCTCAGCACTCGATGTCTGCTACAGTTAGCAAAAGAATGTGAGGATAAGTCTATAGCATGTGTCATTGAAAATGATTTTTACGCAGATGATTTAAATACTGGGTCCGAAACTGTAGAGGGTTTAAAATATATTTATAAGGAAGTTGTTGCTACACTTGATTCAGCACTTTTGCCTTTAAGAAAATTCAGAACAAATTGTCCTAACTTATTTGAAAATGATGATGATACAGCAAAATTTTTAGATTTTAATAAGGAATCTAGTGTATTAGGTCTTATTTGGTGTCCTAAGTCAGATAATTTACTATTTTCCACAGAATTACAGCCCTCTGCTCAAATAACCAAACGGTCAGTAATCTCTGCTACGGCCAAAGTGTTTGATCCTTTAGGACTATTAAGCCCTTGTATTATAGTACCTAAAATTTTACTACAGCAATTATGGTCTGTTAAACTGGACTGGGATGACCCAGTACCAGTTGAATTTTGTAAGAATTGGTCTAACTTATTGAAAGAATTTTCATATTTATCTGATATTAATATCGAACGTTGGGTTTCATGTGACAATCCTAAAACTATAGAACTACATTGTTTTGTCGATGCTTCACAACAAGCCTACGCGGCATGTATTTACTTGCGCTCTGAAGACTGTACTGGAAAGGTAACAGTTAGGTTGTTGTGTGCTAAAGCACGAGTCGCCCCAATGAATCCAACCACTATACCGAGGCTGGAGTTGTGTGGCGCACTCCTAGGGGCTCGTCTATGTTCAAAGGTATTAGATTCCTTACAATGTAATGTATCCCGAAAAGTTCTATGGTCTGATTCGATGGTTGTGTTAGGATGGGTGCAAACTCCACCCAGGGATCTTAAAGTATTCGTATGTAATAGAGTGAACGAAATAAATCAACTGACACCGGGATTCGACTTTAGATATGTACCAACTGATCAAAACCCAGCAGACATGGGTTCTAGAGGTGTGTCTCCCAAGCAGTTAAAGGCTTCTAGCCTTTGGTGGGCAGGGCCTTCGTTCCTCGCTAATGACTCAACTTGTTGGCCTACACATCAACAAATCCCTAGTTTACCAGAACTTAAAATCCCACGCAACATTGAATGTCACACCACAATTGTAAATAAGATAATTGAATTTGAAAAATATTCTAACTTTAAGAAACTTAATAGGATCTATGCATATGTGCAACGTTTTGTACATAATTGCTTAAATAAAAATAGTAGAATTAGCGGACCATTAGATGTTAAGGAATTAGATAAGTCATTATTAACTTTAGTTAGGTTAAGTCAGTTGGATAGTTACTCTGACGAAATTAAATTAATTAGTGACAATAAGAAAACTCTTAATTGCAAGTCTAAATTACTGTCGTTGAATCCCTTTATAGATAAAGACAATATATTAAGAGTTGGTGGTAGGCTTCAAAATTCTGAATTTGATTATAATAAGAAGCACCCCATGATTTTAGATGCAAAACATCAGTTCACTCAATTGTTATTTAGGCAAGAACATGAACGTTTGTTTCATGCAGGACCGCAACACCTGCTAGCGTCCATCAGAGAGCGATTTTGGGCCATAGGAGGTAGAAATTTAGCTCGGAGTACGACTAAGAAGTGTCTACTCTGTACTCGCTTTCGAGGGAAAACTATCCAACCAATAATGGGTAACTTACCTTCGGAAAGAACCCACTCAATGTTTCCCTTCTACACATGCGGTGTAGATTTTGCTGGTCCTTTTACTATTTCAAGTCGCAAAGGTAGAGGAAGTCAATCCTCAAAATGTTATTTATGTTTATTTGTATGCCTCTCGACTAAGGCAATTCATTTAGAATTAGTAAGCAGTTTGAGCTCTGATGCATTTATATTGTCTTTAAAAAGGTTCATATCAAGAAGAGGAAAACCTAGTGTCATCTATTGCGATAATGGCACTAATTTCAGAGGCGCAAATAACGAAATGTGTAGAGTGCTCAGGTCCAATCGTAAGTGTACTGATAATTTCGCGAATGATAACGGTATAAAATTCGTATTTAGCCCGGCGTACTCGCCTCACTTCGGGGGCATATGGGAAGCAGGAGTCAAGTCGGCAAAGTTTCATTTAAAACGCACGGCCGGTAAAGCTTCCTTAACGTTCGAGGAGCTTGCTACGTTATTAGCACAAGTCGAGGCCATACTTAATTCCCGTCCTCTGTCTCCCCTATCTTCCGATCCTACCGATCCTACACCACTTACCCCAGGGCACTTTCTTGTCGGGCGACCTCTCACGTCGTTACCGTCGGCACCTATTAATACGAAGAGTCCAAATCGTTATCAGGTTATAGAGAAAATCAGACAAGACTTCTGGCAAAGATGGCGCCGGGAGTTCGTAGCGGAGCTTCAGCAACGCACAAAATGGAAAACAAGGCAGTATGAGCTTCGTGTGGGCGATCTGGTGATTCTCAAGGAAGAAAATGTTCCCCCACTGCAGTGGAGACTCGGCCGTATCACACGTCTGTATCCTGGGACGGATGGAGTCAGCAGGGTGGCCGATGTCATGTCTTCCAGAGGCACAGTACGAAGGGCTGTAAACAAAATGTGCGTCCTATCAAGTTCAGCCCCAGCAGAATAAAGATGAAAAAGGGAAGCTTGAAAGCTAAGCCTTCAACCCCGGGAGGATGTTGCCGCCCGCACTAAAACTTACTAAAACCGGCCGGAAGTGTGCCCGGCACTATGGCCGCGAGTGACCAGAGAGCGACGAGAGAGTGGGAGGCGGGCGCGAGCCGCGTGCGCCGGAACCGCGCTCGCTCTCTTACGCCGCAGCCAGCGAGTCGACAACAACTATTAAGTAATTTAAAGTGAAGCCCCGTTGTCCAAGTCCTTACCTCAATCTGTGTAAATCTTTCTATACTTACCTGTGTAACCAATAAACGTAATTATTAAGAATACCAGGCAGTATCATTTTTTCTCAGACACTTTTAGTTTTTTGGATCTTCTGTATTTAATTCCACTTCCAGTTCTGAATTGTTAACTGACTTAAATGATCCTATTTTTTTGTTTTTATCTTCTTTTTCTCTAAACCAGCAAATTGATTCAGAATGAAAACGCTTCCCTTTGTTTGCCTTTTCACATATTTCACATGGATTTTTGTCTTCACTCTTCTTTTGTTTGTTATCCCAGACAGGTTTTCCTTTTTTTTCAGGTATATTTTTCTTCACAAGGTGTTCTAATTTGGATATTTCATTATAAAGATCATGAGTTTCTTGAAGTGTTTCTCTGTCAATCTTGTCGGATACATAATTTGGTAAACCAATAGCAATAAGATCAATCAATGTTTCAGTATCCATGGATTTTCTGATTTGAAGGAGTAACTTCTCTTTTCTCAGGGCATACTCCAGCAAGGAACCTGATTGATATTTGAAGTTGAAAGCATGTCTAATAGGAGACCAACCTTTGTTCCCAAAAGTTTCAATAAAAAACTTTTTCCAGTTGTTCCATTCCGATTCTATAGTATATTTTAAAATCATGCAAGTGTACCAGTCAGCACTACCTTTTTCAAGGAAAAACTTCAAAATCTCAATTTTTTTCCTATCTCCTGCCACTACACAGCGAACACATTCTTTTTCAAATTGATCAATCCATTGGCTGGCATTGGACGTTTTTTCATCAAATTTTTCAATCATGAAATCTTTAGCAATTTTGTTTAAATTTTTAACTTCAGAAGTTTGTTCTTTGGATTCTAGAACTCTTTCTAGCAACTTCTTTATTGTGTCCTCTGACGTGCTTGCGGTAGATATTTCAGTTACTTGTTCTGGAATCTCCTCTAAATAAAAATTTTCAAATAATAAGTTACCTTCCACATCTAAATAAGCTTTTTTCATATTTTCAGTCAGAGTTATCCAAACTTTCCTAAATTGATTTCTTTTTCCCAACGTGTTTTTCACTCTGCCATACACTTGTGACGTTATCAATTCTTTGTGTAAACTTGTTGGCTGGTATTCATCCGGTACTGCAAAAGAACGACCATCTGGTGTGCCGATTGAGGTTAGGCACAGTATTGTAGTTTTCCCATCTGACGCTCCTCGCATTTTAAAGTCGAATCTTAGTTTCTCCATTTTTCACGAAGTATTTACAGTAATGTTGTTTTGTAATAAGGTTTATTATATACCGCTTCTTTTTAAAATAAAAACTCAGTTGGGTTTCTGCAAATAAAAACAGAATTTCATTTATATATTTTCTATTTACAAAATAAAAATAAAATAAAACTGAAACAATCTTACCTGCAAATAAAAACAGAAAACAACATTAAAAGTTTTTACTTCAGGCTATTTACTTATTCCTTATTATTATAGTTTAATAACTTTAAAAAACAATCATTGACATCTTCGAATGTCTTCAACGTTTTATATTTCTTTCTAGGTTAGAATCCCACCATAGAGAATTCATGTTTTATCATCGAGTCCATAACGCTCTCAAAGAAGGTTACGACTCATATAAATATGAGTCGTTATTTTCTTTATATATATTTAAAAACGTTTTCAAAGTACAAACTCAATATATTATGTAGTTTTACATTTAAAAGAATATCTAGAAAAATATTATTTAGTTTATGCATTTAGGACAAGAATGTATACCATTCAGGAATGTTATAAATCTATATTTTGTGATAATACACAGTATTTATTTTGCTACTGATACTGCTTTTATAAATAAAATGACGTAAGTAATCAAATAGCCAATGTTATCCAATATTTGAAATTAGCTAAGTGCCTTCAAAAGAAAAAGTTATATAAACTTAGTACGAAGTCTGAAAGAATCGAGTTTGAAAACTGTTTTCGATTCTGATTTGGTAAACGATACTAGTTCGTTATTGTAATGTTAACTTTTACGATTAAAAGTTTGCCTCTTACTTTTAGGGTTTCTCTTGAGGTTACTCAATAATTGGTTTTCAGTTTTGTTCATAATATTAGGATATTATTGAAGTCCAATTTTGTAAAAAGTAAAAAGATTGATAATTCTGAAAGTTTTTGATTTAAATTAAAGTTAATTAACTCTTTATAGAAAAGGCGACTACAATGATATGAAAACAAGCAAACATTAGATAAATCTTTAATTGTGATTCCTTTACAAACTAAAAGCAAAAAAAAAAAACAACAAAAAAAATACACCATTTAATTGTTCTACCGATTTCGACTTTAATCTCTTAAGCTTCTATTCCTTCAGTTCTGAATTTGCATTATTAGATTGAAATGTGCCTCAGAAAATTGGTGAACTTGAATTCTTAATGAGGAAAGTTAATAATCTTCTAGTAAATGTCCCGGTAGGAACGTCACGTCCCGGTATTGTGACCTTAGAATAACATTGTTATTTAAATTACTCTTGAGGACTTTAGCGGAAAAAAATATGAAGGCTTTTTGCTAATTTAATAATGTTTTTGCGAATGTTTTTTTGAGCTTTAAACAGATTATGTTTTTGAGCGTAATACTTGTGTAATCAAATAAATAAAGTGTGTTAGACTTGCTACTTATATGTAAGTAACACAATCACAATGATAAATAATGAAAAGGGTGTTTTATTTTGGAATGATCACTAAAGAAAATGAAATTATTTCGTGCTTAAATCTAGCTTAAAATTATAGCTAAAAAGGGAACGGATAACGGAAGGTTCTACAGCTGTAAAGTGAGGAAAGTTGGTGCAAATGGTTAAGTTCAATCAGACCCACTATTCACATGCAAATTAAATACATTCAACCCAAAAGAAATGCCGTTGATAAAAGCTTGTCTTTGCATTAAAGTAAAGGCGGAAACCCACAGCAGCGCACAGAGAGGCTGTGCACGTGTGTTTAGCTTCGCTTTAGTACAAAATGTATGAGAGCGTTCCCAATGCAGCGCACGGACATGCTACGCAGCAATTGACGTCATAAACACACGCGTAGCTGGCTCGAATAGGCGGAACGTAGCTCAGCCCACGGCCGTGCCACGCATCCCAGCTGCGTGGGTCGGCCATTTCTCGGCGACTCACGACTATGCACAGTCTCGAGCAAAAATATGTACACACATAATATTGTTAAGAAATTATTATAAGAATAAGAAACTATAAATAAGAGGTACAATTAATGTTCCTAGTATATATACATACATTTAAGTTGTGATAAGTATAATTTATGTAATAACTAAGTTATTTATAATACAAATAAGAAAAACAGATGTTACCACACAATAGCTAAATTATATTGTTACTCGGAAGCGCTGTTGTCTATATTATAAAAATAATATATTGACTTTAAGTAAAATATTTTTTTTTATTAAATAAAAATATTTGAACTATTTTACTTTCAAGTGTCATCTGTCAGTATGCATTGATTGCTAGATGGCAGAAGAGATTCGACAAAGAATCACACTAATTTCGTTTAACAATTTCGCATATTATTATGTATACATATTTTTGTTCGTGACTGTACCCCATGCATAGCTATGAGCTGTGTGGGCGACACATCCGTGTGCGTGCGCCGCAGTGGAAACGGAGACCGACGCCGCCGAACTAATCAACCCACGCAGCAGAGGTGAGCCACGCATCCGTGCACAGTCTGCGCAGCGGTGGGGTTCCGGCTTAAAACTTAACCTACAACTTATTATTTTTTTCTCTACTCTGATTCGCCACCCGAAGTCGTTAAGGTTAAACCTGGAGGCACAGTTCAGGTTACTTCGATAAGCTTTATAACCTTTAATGTCTTGTTCAATTGAAAATCTGAAAATTTGGAATTAATTTATTTGAAATTAACAAACTGTAGGTTTTGTTAAGTTTTCTATTAAAGAAGTGAAGTTTTTCCTGTCGAGGGGTACCTACTTCAAGACGGCCAAGACTGGTATATTTTTCTTTTATAAACTTTTCAAAGGTCAAGCAACTAAAAATTACTTATTATATTCTTCGCAAAAGTAGTCCATTGGATAAATATATAAATAGTTTGATATTTCTCCTGTCGGCTTACAAAAAATCTTTTCAGAACTTCTGACTTTTTGCGGGTTTGCCACGGCAGGAGTTTCGATACGCAAGTAAAAGTTTTTGTACAACTACTTACGGCGAAGTTTCTAGATTGTACGGACGAAATTATAAGGGAACTCGCTTAGAAAATTGCTGAGAAAAATATTGTTAAAGCTCTGGCTGTACGAAAAGTAAACTAGGTTTCGATAACGAGGAGTAAACCAATAAAGATAATTTCTTTAATGAGTTAAAACAAAAAACTTATATTTTATAATCGTCTGCTAATCAACACTCGTTTTTCCTGTAATCATTATTTACTATTTTTGTTTCATAGTATGTAACTTTATATTGTTATCATAACAAGGCATATATCCAAAGCCCATAAAACATACGCGGGCCACAACAATAACCAGTCTACGTTAAAAAGTCAAAATATTTTCATTTTAAATAGGTCTTTTCAAATTCTCTGAAAACTTTAAATTGACTGACTCTGGTTGCAGGTTCCAAATGTCATTCCTATGGAAAAGAACAGACAAGAAACTCCCGAAAAAGTCTAACAATTCTATAAGCTATATTTATTACCGTGATAGTCTAGGAATTCTCACCATTCGAAGTCACTGTAGAGACAAACAAAAATAAGTAGCAATCACCTGTTGCTTGTATACTCTTGAGGTATCATCAGAACCGGATGACGCAGCGTTGACAGGCCTCCCACCAGATGGACCGACGATATCGTCAAAGTTGCGGGCACCAGGTGGATGCAATTGGCGAGATGTCGTTCATTGTGGCTTTGTAGGGGGGCCTTTGTTCAGTGGACGTCTTCCGGCTGATGATGATGATCATCAGAATACCTATCAATCGTAAAATATAGGAACAAATATTTGTTACATTTGCAATTAAAAAGCGAGTTTATCAAACAAATATTGGTATGTTGTCAATAAAACAAATGAGTTTGTACATATCGTAGCCGACAGGGTAATAATTACAACGTGTTTGTTCAAATATCGAATGTTAATAAACGTGTACAGTAGAAAAAATCGAAGATCATTTAAAATCCAATGAAATTGATTTAAAATTTAAATTGATGTATTTTTTATTTGCTTGTTCATTATTATTTTGCTTGCCTTTGTGTTAGTTTTGATATGGATAGATTTATGATCTGAGAAAAAAGTTTTAAATAAAACAAAATAATACTTTAGAAGAATCTTAAAAATACCTTAAACAGTTTAATATTCTAATAAATGGCTGGTAATGTGCACATAATAATACAATATCAAAGGTTATAGAACAATTATAATCCCAGTATTACAAAATTCAAGCGTGTTACACACCTATTTATTCAGTACACACCGGCAATTGTTGAATAGTGTTTTTACTGCTGTACAATCCACCACATTTCATTAGTAACAATCTTATTACTCAGATGATAAGGTGCTTTTAATGTCAAAATGTTACCACTGCTATGCGCCAAACTATACAATGTCAATGAAATATTTAAAATGTTGATGTTGTTAACTTATAACATGAAGTTCGTTTGTTTAGGCTATTGTATGCATAACTGAAAACAAGGCTCTGTTTGATGTCAGCAAATTTGGATATACTTTAAACTGAGAATATTTAATCTTATTACAAAATTGAATAGATACAAACTAATACCTTGATACATCCTCGTGACACACATAAACAATGGATATCTCTATATGAACACTAAAAGGTGTGATTTAATGGTGTAAAACTCGGTTTACAATTAAACCATAAAACCTTAGATAAATAAAGGCTATTTACGGTAAAAATATAAAATATAATTTCCTAAGGCTTGAACCTGTTTATAAAACGGAACCGCAAAGTAATTATCGGGAGTTTGCCGGTCGAAATTAAGGGTGATTTTAATAATCATTGAATCTTACGCCTACTAATTACCCGTAATTATTTCTAATTACAAAATTATTAACAAGGGTTTAAAATAATTAATTTACTAAAGAAACTTTTAATATTATGATAGGACCGTCTGTTATTATTTCATATGCAAATACCGGCCTTTTGTAAAACTCTTGACTTTTCAAAAGACATTTCAATGAGAGGGGCTTGTTCCAAGGGTAGGATGGCTTTTGTCGATCTTTGGGGTAGGTAAGTTTTGGATAAATATCGGTAGAAAGAGGAAAGAACGCCTTTGCCTAGCTGTGGTAAAGCATGAGCTACCTTTACTTTTATTTATACAGATGAAGCTCATTTATGAGCCTGCCTTGCATCTCCATGGGTGGTGGGGATGCAAGAGTCTGAGCTTCCAGAGCCTTAAAAAGGATCCGACTATTCCGGCAAAACATATTTACAATAACATATTTACAAACAATACACCTTTTGCCATATTTCGCCTCAGTAGCAGTGGCGGCGTTACGGGACCAACCGAGGTCTTTGCACCATAGAGGTATCTTTACTTAAAAAAATAATCTATTCTACAGCCATACAACAAAAGCACTAAAACCATACAGAAGTCACAAACAATTTTTCTTACCCCATAACGCGCAATAATTTTTCTTTTATTCATAAAACGTCTCATAATTTGTTTTTAACAGTTTCCGCACAACCCTCTCCCGTTCGAGTTGTACAATTGTACTTAAAATGCCATTCTGGAGCGTCCATTCGTTGGAACATAAAATGGCCACTAAAGACCGGTTTGAGTGACGTAGCTTTTGTTCGGCGTATCTCCGGCTATTCGCGGCTTGATATTCGGAATTAACTGACGTCTTTGTATATAAATGTCGTGTTTTAATTGTTTTGTTTTATTGTTTTTGTGTGTTATATGGGTAGGGTAAACAAAATGGGATTATATGGTTTTGATCGATCGTTAACTTTAAAGTAGATATTTGTTTTGAAACCAGTTAATTTACAATTGTGTGGAAAGACATGATGTGTCCTAATTGTTTATTTTTGAATTTAATTTTTTTGTGTATTTGATTCACAATTTTAAACACTCACTTATTTAACTACCGGTTTGGTTTGTGATAACTACTAATTCCAAACAACAACTCTTAACAGTATTTTACTAAATTATTGGATCAATAATCTACATTCAAAAGATTGAATAACTTTTTCATATACAATACGACAGTTTTCACACCATAAAAGTACTTTACGTCTCAGTGACAACACCCTGAGAACGTCTTATATTACTAAAACGGGAACATGTGACGTCATCCATCACATTTGATGGGAACGCCTGACGCTACGTAAATATTCGATTAAGGGAATCTTCTTAGCCCTTACGTTTTGGATAGCAGATAAGTGACATGAAAAATGGTTTTGGTTTCTATGTTATTATTTTTTTGTATATCCTTTGTATTAAAATCTGTAAATGTCTTTATAATGGCGTATTCACGAATGACTGCCTCGTTGGCCTAGTGGTGCTAAGCGCGACTGCTACGCTAGAGGTCTTGGGTTTGATTCCCGAGTCGACCAAGGTGTTATTGGGTTTTTCAATGAAATTCTCAATAGCAGGTCGGAGTTTGGATTTGTGCCCGGTAAGTGGCAATAGGCTCGCCCCCTATTACATGGGACCTAAACATATCGGCGAACTGTGGGTGTACATTGGTACACCTCTGCCTACTCCTTCGGAGTTACAGGTGTGATGATGATGATTCACGTATGTTACTTACTTTATGTCAGAACAGAATTTGTTGTAATACGGGTAAGCGCTAATACGCTTGCTTGAGTTCGCTTTAATGAGATACACCTAAACATACTCAACACACAGAGTTCTGTGTGTATGTGAAACCTTCAGTAGAAATTAAAAAACGTAAATAGAAGCATGATTATGTATTAAATATTGTAGGTAAATATACGGGGTACATTTTCAATTCGATTAATATTTTTCGACGCTTATCTCTGGAAATTCGGATTACGCAATTAGAACTTACGGTCTTAAGTCCTTTTAAGTTGTTAATAAACAATATGAATGAATTTTAATAACTTATATTAAATTTTCCCAAATTAATTGGGGTCAACGTATTTTTTTTTTTATATTTAGATTAATTATTTCTGTTAAAACGAAATACTATATTATTGTATATTCTTCCAACCCTTCCAACCGTATTTAGAGTGCAATGCGGTATAGTCGAATGCATCTTCATCATCTTTACTCATAAATCTCTGCAGAAGGCTGCTTGTACGCGAATCTTTAAATCATCCGGTTTATGAAATGTTCTCGTAAACTTGATGTAAGTTCTTTATTACATGAAAAGCTACTTTCCATCTTGAGAGTGGTAAAAAGTTTATGTTGTGTGTAGAATTTATTCTATATCAGATGCTTAAGTTAAGAAAATAAAGGGATCTTTTATTAGGAACTAAAATAATACATTGTAATAAACTATCAAGCTTATATAATTATGTTATTGTTATCCCACTAAATTGCGCAGCAGATTCTCGTGCCTAAGTCGTTTATTTAAACTAATCTGCTTTTTAAATTAATGATATAATTAAAAGTACCTTAAAGTTTTATATGTTTTGAAACAAATAATAATATATTTAAGTAGAAAGCGTCCGCATAGCTTACTCCTCTTGTCACTTCTTTTTACAAATTAATTTTCACCATTTACGAACTACCTTCAACACTCCTCATTATGTTATATACTAACTAAATAGTGACATCAAGTATTTGATGTAGTTACTCATCATATCTTCCCTACATTGTTACTGAAAAAAAAAACTAGTCCATACTTGTAGTCGGTTATTCAGCTGTCATGAACAGCTCATACGCCTATACGTCTGGAGAAGGTTGAAACAATACTACCTCGCCTCTCGACAGCACTTGATAACTCCGCAAATGTTTACCTTACGCCTCCGCTATTAGAAACATTTGTACGTTATATTAAATCAAACAACTCGTTTTGTTCTTGTAAATTAGAGTTATTGTTTCTGAGATGGTAAGCTTATTGGTATAAAATGTATTGTGTTTTTTTTTGTTTTCTATTTATTTTGGCGACTTGATTCTAAGCTTTTATAAAACATTTAAATATACTTACATCTATAGAATATGTTGTTTAACATCACGTCAAATGTAACACCAAAACATACTTTGTATTTCTCATAATAATTGTATTTTGTAAACCAAGGAATAAGAAGAATTTAATTGTCATGATTCATAAATTCGTTGTAAAATACGTAGATTTATTCAGTGTACATAACTTGCGTCTCAATCGTCAATCCTAACCTAGTCCAATTTCAATCCAATTTTCAAAAATAATTTGAAATTAGTACTTATCGTGCAAAATTAAACCCGACCACCTGCGTATACCAAACTTTGATTGCACCATTCAGGTTGCAGTCAAAGTTGCATAACAAATGCTTGTAGTTTGACCAATAGTCACCGAAATCAGTATTGTTCGACCATTTCACAATTCTGTCACGTACATCAGGTGTCTCCAATGAAATACCGCTTTGGACTACGTAATTTATAACCCTGCGGTATAGTTTTAGGGCAGTTTAAGTCCCCCCTGATATTCGGTCTTAATTAAAGGTTAGTCAAGCGTTAAAATCTATTAAAGGCTGGCTTAGTACCTGAGGGTTCTACTTCATTTATCATGGCGATTTATCTTTTAATTAAAAGCGGCCTAGTTTACGCACTTATATGAAAATGTAAACTTTCGTACCCTACCCTAGTTTGCACACTTGTGAAAGCGTAAAATAGAATAGAATAGAATAGAATAGTATTTATTTCTCAGTATATGGTACATTCAGATCTTACAGTATAATACAGTTTCACACATACTACCGTTGCCGGTGTAGAAATATTTAGTTAAATTTAAATAGAAAAAAAAAAAAAATGCCATCACAACTAATCACAAACATCATATTATATGCCATTAAAAAAAAAAATCTATACAAAATGTTAAAAATTAAATGTAATGTCTATATTTTTATTATAAGTACAGTCAAGAATAAAATAAAAGTCAATTTTCTAAGTATTATGAAAAGCTAATAAAAAATAAAACTAGGTATGTCAAAAATTGTTTATACAATGTCACAATTTGTGATTAAAAAAATCAGTAACTGAGTAGAAACATTTGTCTAGAAGCCAATCAAATATAGTTTTCTTGAATTTATTAAATGGCAGAATTCTTATTTGTGGTGGTAATTTATTAAATATTTTGATTGTCCTACAATTCGCATTTCTGCTATACAAATGCAGTCTCTGACTAGGTACAAGTAATTGTCCTTTTTTTTTTTTTTTTTTTTTTTTTTTTTTTTTTTTTTTTGTCGGGGTGAAACTCTAATGATTTCAACCCACGCTGAGGGCACAGCGTAGGGATATGTCGGACTTGCACCGACTAAAAACACCCCGGTCCCGTCTTAGCCTTGGTCAGAGCCACGGGGTCGCTTGCGCAATCTCTGCGCGGCTCCGGCAGGCTTCGGTCCTGACTGGACCCCTTCCGGAGGGTGGGTGTAAAGTGCCCAACCCTCGTTCCTTCCGAGGACGGACGCGTGGGACCTGGCGTCCGTATCCTTCTTGGCCCGTCAGCTGATCGGGTGACAGGGTGCCCTCCCGGTCACCCGCAGGCCCGACCTCAAGGTGGTCTGAGGTCGTTGCGTGCCAAGGGCACCACAGTGTTGCGGCGGCGATGGCGTCTGCGGCGAGAAGGGAGCTGGCTCGTCGCCTCCCTTAGTCTTTCTGCTGCCTCTTTGGCGGTCATGACAGTGTCGCAGAAAGCGACCACCGCCCGCCAGACGCCCTCGCTCCCGACCATGGATGATATCACAGCCCGGAGCGAGAGCGTCTGCCCTCCTATTTGCGTGACCAACTCGCGCCTCTCCGAATCCCAAGCTGGGCAGTCCAGCAAAGTGTGCAGAGCACTGTCTTCTGGGGCCGCGCAATGGTGGCACGCCTTCGTGATTTCACGTCCGATTCGGCACAGGTACTTCCCGAAACAGCCATGACCGGTAAGCACCTGTGTCAGTCGGTACGTGAGGTCTCCGTGCCGCCTCTCCACCCATTCCCAGAAGACAGGCGAGATTGCGGCTATGATGTCTTGCCCAGCAGAGGGATTGAGTAACTCTAACCGCCACTCCTCCTTAGCTGACACTTGCAGGTCCTCTCTTTTCTCTTTTAGTGACAGAGCGCTGCCCTGACTATGTGCCTGGTTGCGCCAAATGTACAATAGCGCCAGGACTTTGGCGTCGAATTTCCAAAGCAGCGTCTGTGCGAGCAACATCGCCGCTTCACCGGAGATCGTGCGATAGCCCCTTATTACTCTGATGGCTATGGCGCGCTGCGATTTATTAAGCAGCGCCGCTTTGCGAGCCGTCAGGCTATTCCCCCATATTGGAGCACCGTATAGGGCCATAGACCTCACGATCCCGGTGTAGAGTCGCCTGCACACGGCATTGGGGCCTCCAAGGTTGGGGAGCAAAGATGAAAGAGCCCCCGCTGTCTTCATCAGTTTGGGCGTCAGCTGCTGGAGGTGAGGTCCAAAGTTCCATCGGCTGTCCAGGACTAACCCTAAATATTTCAGGGTCGGCCTGATGCTAATCTGGACTCCACCAACCAAAATATGAGCGTTCACAGGTGGTGCGTTCCGTCGCCCGTAAAAACAAATGGCTTCAGATTTATGGAGGGCCACTTGAAGCCCTAGCTTGCTAATCCTATCCACAACCTGGGCGACCCCTGCCGTTGCCAGGACTGCCGCACTTTCGTAATTTTTGGCCTGCGCAGTGACGAGGGTGTCGTCAGCATAGCATATGCAGTTGACACCCCGTAGGAACTCTCCGCGCAAAACCCAGTTGTAGCCGATGTTCCACAAGATCGGACCCAGAACTGATCCCTGTGGAACACCGCGCGACACCTCATGTCTTCCTAGACCCCCTTGACTTGGAAACACAATAACTCTGTCCGATAGATAGTTGCCCAATATCTGCCTAAGGTACACTGGCACCCCGTGGTGCACGAGCGCCTCTCGAATACAGGACCAGGGAATGGAGTTAAAGGCGTTAGCGATGTCAAGAGACACCGCTAGTACCACCTCCCGACGCCTTATGGCGTCCTGGGCTAGGCTCCTTAGTTGTGAAATCGCGTCGATAGTGGAACGTCCCCGCCGAAAACCGTATTGGTTTGCCGCTAGGTCCGGCCCCACGAGCGTCAGATGATGGACGAGGCGGTCTGCAATTATCTTTTCAAAAATTTTGCCCACCTCATCCAGCAACACGATAGGGCGGTAGGCCGATGGGGAATCAGCGGGGCGCCCCTCCTTTCTAAGCAGGACCATCTTTCCCGACTTCCAGATTGCCGGGAAATGGCCCTGCTGTAAGCACATACTAAGGAGCCTCATGAGTCGTGGGCCCATATATTTTAGGGCCAGAACGAGTGCTCGACCAGGGACGCCGTCTGGTCCTGGTGCTGTACTCCTAACTCTGAGCCGCTCAGTAGCCGTCTGGAGTTCCTGCTCTGTTACCGCCGGGGTGACTTCGCCAGACATGCCGAACGAATTACTTGCCATCGGTGGTGGGGCGAAGTTGGGTTCTTGTTCAGGGAACAAAGCGGCCACCACATCCCGCAGGAATTCTGGCCTGAGGACTTGGGTCAGTGGTGGCGCCCAAGGGCGAAGTTTTCCCCTCACTAGGCGGTACGGTCTCCCCCACGGATCTCTGTCCAGCTCAGCCAGTAACTCTATGCGAGCGGTTTCTTTGGCAGCTTTAATAGCCAGCTGCAGGGTCTTCTTTGCAGTCCGATATAATTGATACAGTTCAGTCTCCCGTGCTTCAGCGTTTTCCGGGCGACGACGAATCCGGCGGAACCTGGTATACTGACGGCGCTTGGCCACACACTCCCAGCGCAATAGTGTGAGTTCTTGTGACCACCAGTACACTTGCTTCCTCCTTTGTCTGTCGCCGTTGCGAATGCGAGGCATCGCCGCATCACAAAGCTCAGTGAGGTGCTGCCGAAACTGTATGGCCTCCTCGTCAACGTTTATAGGCCCTTCTGGCGTTAGTGGCCCCCAAGTTAGGACAGTGGCGGTCTCCTCCAGGAGCTCCCTGTTGAGCTTTTTCAAAGCCCAACGGGGGCCAAGGTCCACGTTCGCCCGTCTCCCCGCTGTCCTATCGGAGGATTGGGTAGAGACACTAAAGCGGATATAAAGATGATCCGATAGCGTCTCTACCCCTTCGAGGACCCTCCAATCACTTGTCCTGCCTGCGACGGAAGGACTCGCGAATGAGAGATCTACAATGGAACCGCCGTTATGTCGCACACATGTGTTAATTCCGCCCCGGTTTAACAGAACTAAGCCAAGTGCAAGGGCAAATTCCTCGACCAATCTTCCCCGCGCATTTGTTGCCGGAGAGCTCCATGCGGTAGATTTTGCATTAAAGTCTCCGGCGACTACGATAGGTCGAGACTGGTTTTGGGCTACAAATGAACCGAGTCGGGACATAAAATCTTCGAACTCTGCTATTTGTCGATTAGGTGAGAAGTAAACACCTATGAAAATCAGCTCTCCGATATGTGTGGCGACAAATCCCCTTGCCCTCGTTGTATTTTCCAGGGTGGGGCATCCGGATGCCATCGACGATATTATTGCCACCAAACCATCCTCATCCCCTACCCAGTTATTTCTAGATGGGACGTAGTATGGCTCGGAAGCAATGACGACATCAATTGACCACTCTGCCATACTCTGCAATAGCAGGTCTTGAGCTCTGGCAGAGTGGTTAATATTCGCCTGGAGGACTTTATAGGCCATTAATGAATGTCCGTCTCCATCGCTCCTTCCCTGACTGGTACCGGTACTGAGACTGGCGCCCGCTTCTTCGGAGGCACTTTGTTGGCCTTGCAGGAACGACTACCAACAATGTGGTCAGCTGGTTTGCCTAGTGCTTCACATACGGGGCAGTGTGCCGAAGCCGAGCATTCCTCAATCTTGTGGCCGTCTTGGCCACAACGAAAACAACGCTGCGAGCAATCTACTGCAGACAAGCATGCAACCCCTACGTGTCCATTTAACTGGCACCGGAAACAACGTATAGGCCTCGCCTTCATGAGCCTTACTTGGGCTGAAGACCAGCCGATCCTAAGCCTCCGCTCTTGTCCTTGCGCGACCACCAACTTCTGGACTGCTGCTACCGGGCAGGTTACTACGACTGTTCCTAATCCAGTGCGGTCCCTTTTTATTTCCCCTGTGCGAACTTCGCTGGGAGAGCAGCCTCCTTTTTGGGCGACGGCAGAGATGACTTCCTCCTTGGTAGCGGAGTCGTCTAGCTCTAGAAGTCTTATTTTGGCACATTTGTAAGGCCTCGAGACACGGACGTCCTCCGCCTCCAAATTAGCTCTGAGCTTCTCAGCTAAAGCGTCCGCCTTATCTCCGCTGGTAACCCCTGGTATCTGCAGCATGCGAGCGCCCGTAACTGTTATTTTTGGTCGAACTGCCGCGATACCTAGCTCTTCTAAGTTTATTCTCTGCTTGGCCTTTTGCATGACCTCCGTGTAGGTCATTCCTCTCTTAATTGCGTCTGGCTGCAAGGTGAGCACAACCGCCGTTGTATTTGGCGCCTTTAACCTTGCTTTTTCTTTAGATTTTTCCTTTTCGGCCTTTCTTCTGGCTTTTGCCTTTGCCTTCTGCCTTTTTCTCGTGCCACCGACCACCTGCCACTCGTTAGCAGCTGTAGTTGCGGGAAGCATGCTGTCTACTGCAGCTGAAATTTCAGGCGCCCGGGGCCTTGATGGTCCCGGATTCGCAGCCACATGGGGGCTGGAAACGATCGCCTTTTGACGAGTGCCTTTTTGGGAGACTAATGTTCCTTTCGAAGGTCCAGGATTTACCTTCTTAGTGTGTGCAGCAGTGGAGGCCACCGACGCATAAGAAATCGGGGCCTCGGAATCCGCCAAAGACGCAGAACCCTTAGGGGCCGACTTCTTGCCGACACCCTTTCCCTTTACGGGTTTAGGGGGCGCGTTCTCAGAAACCACCGTTTTTGGTTTGTCCCCTGCTAAAGACGGGCGAACAACCTTGGGGGGATTGAGGCGATCCTCAATCCCCGCGAAACATGATCGCACAAAAACCTTTGTCTCCGCGGCGTGTTTGAGGAGCATTTCCTCTAGTACTCCGCGGAGAGAGGCTGCGGGATTAGTCGTCATGGTCATGGCGGAGGCCACGTCCATTGCTTCCACTTCGGCTTGTTGGGGCGTAACAACGCCTTCCAGCGTAGCGATTTTGGCCTCTAAGGCCTCAATGCGCCGGTGCTGCTGCAGCTTCTCCTCCTCCAGGCGATTCACTGTTGCCTGGAGACGCTGCACCTCCTCCGGGGCCGATCGCGTTGTCATCGATGCCAAGATGTTCTTAGCGTTTTCCGCGTGGTCCCGTAGGGCTTTCTGCAGGGTCCCCTTCATATTGCTAGATTTCCTAGCTATTTCCACGATGCTGCCCATGTCAGCATCGTGAAGGGACTGCAACTCAGCCACCGTCTTGTCCGAATAGTCAATCCAGACAGAGGCGCCATAACCATGTTTAGCCCGGGCGAGGTTAGCCTGGCGCTCCTGCGCTGCAACCTTCGCCTCGAGCTCTTGAGCGAGCGCCTCTCTTTTCAGACTATTGGCCTCTCGCTGAGCCTCTGCCAGACCAACATAGTGCTCCGTTGACGATTGCGGCTTCCGGGGGCGGCCACGTTTGCTGGAGGCCGACTTGGTGCTTTTAACCGAGGGGGCGTCCGAACTGGTCCCCTCGGCACCCGCTGATTTGCGGGAGCGCTTGCGCGACTCTTTTGTAAAGAGTTTACGTGTTTCACACAAGCCTCCCGCCGAGCTTGCTATCGACGCGTCGGTAAGCGTACCCTCCTCGTCCGAGGAGATACATCCTGGGGACGGGTTGAAAAATTTGCTCCCCGAGATTGAGAAGCAAGAGTTGCGACTCGAAGGACGCTTGAACACCTCGGCGTCTGAACGCGAGAGGCGAACCGACGTCCTCCGCCCTTCACCAACCAGGGTTGTACCGGGTGTAAGACCCGCACCCTCAACACCGCGATCCTCCGAGGCGTCACGCACAACCAAAAGGGAGCCGGACAACCTCTTTGCATCGCAAATCTCCTCCGGGCGAGTGCCCCCCCTTACCAGACCCGGAGCAAACCGCTCAACGGGCTGGGAGGTGGGACCCTCCCCCTGGTCCTGAGAAGGACCTTTTCCAACATCTAAAGATCTCATCGTAATCAGATTCGATTTTCCAAAAAGTTCAAGCGCACTTTAGCCGCGCGTCCTCTGCTTCTGCGTTACCGAAGTGTCAGAGGACGGCGTTTCCAGGGATCACGAACGTGGACGTAAGCGCTTGGGGGGATCCCCACAAGTAATTGTCCTGGGTTTCTGCTTTCAACTCTTTTGGAGTTGTGTTCATACACAGGGAACAAGTAAGAATATTTTTTTACGAACAAACAAGTTTCAAAAATGTAAAGGCAAGGAATAGCTAAGCTAAGAAAAGGAGTATCTTTAGTTTTTTAAATAATGGTTTGCAGTGATCTAAATAGTCTGCTCCATAAACTGCTCTAACACATTTCTTTTGTGCAATGAATGCTTTGTTGAGATCCCCCATATGACAAGACCATAACGTAGCACTGAAGAAATATAGCCATGATAGGCATTTAATGCCGCTTCTTTACCAGCCATTTGTCTTAATTTTCTCAGAGCAAATACAAATTTATCAAGTCGAGTACAGACTTTGCATACTTGTTCTTTCCAGTTTAATTTTTCGTTAAAAACTATCCCTAAAAATACTGTTGTTGAGACTGGTTCCAATATTGTGAGGTCATGTTGTATTTTAGGTGGTTCTACTAATGAATTGTGTGTATGAAATTGCACTAACTTTGTTTTATTCATGTTTACATGTAAATTATTTCGTTCAAGCCATTCTATTGCTTTTTGTAATTCAATGTTCGTATCAATCTCTAATTCATTCTTGTTCCATGCTTTTATAGTCAGTGTTGTGTCATCAGCAAATAATGTACACTTATGTTTTAGATTTTCGCAAAGATCATTTATATATATAATAAACATAATATATAAATATATATAATAAAATGATTCAGTTTTCTTGTCAACAACCAATGTTAGTCATTCTCCTCTGCCTAGCCCTCTTCCTAAGATTTTTTGGAGTTGGCCCCTGTATCACCGTATTCAGTTGAAACCCGTATTTCACATGGACCGACTGCCTATCCGACTTCTACAATCCATTTTAACGAGTAAAGCTTATCTTAAGAATTTATGTCGAAAAACCTTTGGAAAATCATTTGCAAATGTCAACCCACACTTGTAGGTTCGCGTATTCGTGCGAATGTGAATGACCGCCTCGATATTGGCTTGCTTGGTAACGGTATATGGCTTATCGAAGTCTATATCAGTGACGTAACATCCGCTCGCGAGCGACTTGTATCGTCGCCGGATATGAGCCGTAATGGCCGCTCCAAGAAATATTCTTGAGAAAATATTTTTTGTTGCTTGATAAAATAATTTTGTCTTGGATATCCTTTGTTTCGAAGTGATCATTATTAGTAGAATTAAAAAAAATGTTTTAGTAGGTGAAAGTATGAACGCCGATCAGAAATCTTATTTATCAACTTAACTGTCCCGCCAGTAGACACAATAGTTAAACAATGGAAATGTTCATATGTGACTCACGGGACAGGGGAATGGGTAAGTAGCTATGTACAAACATGCTTATGTTACTATTAACTAGTACTTGTGTCGAAATAGCATAGCACGCCAGAAAAAAAAAAACAGTTTTTTGTAGGTAAATACGCAAAAATAACAAAGAGATGTCTGCCGTACATTAACTTCATATTACACAAAGAATTCGGCCTTACCAGGAAAATATGAAGAAAGCACGTTCCTTTTTTATCATTCTGGATTGATGGAGCATTTTATCACATGCTGACCGAAAGATCTTTGTTACATTTACCCAAGATTTTGGCTTACAAACACCACGTATCATAGTTTCGGTCTACTCCGATAAATTAAATTAGAAAAGGGGTAAATTACACCGGGATTCTGTAAAACAATTTAGTCTTCTGAATATCTTCATTGGACTTTTAAAATACATTGACTCATGTTACTCAAAAGAAATAACTAACTTAAGTGACAAAATGAAACAAATTGGACTTAAAACCCATTTACAATTGAAAAAAAAGCCGTCTCCCGAAGGCCTAAAAAGGCGCTCCACTCGTGCTTGGTAAAACAAGTGTAAAATTTACTGCATATATTCCCGTCAAAGCCCCAAATCAAACGGCAGTCCATTTCAATTGCATTTATTTTTAATCAAGTGTCATCTCGGTCGTAATTGGTTGCAGGTGTGTGTTGACGGGTTGAATTGCGGCAGTCCAGGCTTCTGTCGATCAGGCCCGAGGCCAGGCGTAATTGGCCTGGCGTTGTGAATAAACATGCAAACTGGCCTAGAACGAGAATGGGAAATGTTTTCGGACGTTTTCGGTTTGCGAATAGGATTTTATTTGAGGTTCGTTTTAGAATGGTATTAGAAAAGTTGTATTAGTACTGATAAGTTGGAACTGTGCTATGAACTAAGAAGGATATAACATATAAAAATTATTAAATACTGACATGTTTACACTAACTTTCTTAAGAGTCAACAATTGGTGTGCCACTGCCGATTGCCTACTAGTTGGAGGGAAACTATAATATAAGTAAATCATATGTAATGGTCTCAATTGAGCTAACATTTAATAAACGCCACTACTCCTAAATTACATATTTAGTTTTGTTGTTTAAATATGTTTAGGTATCGTGGTTTATCCATTTCAAAATATTAATTATTAATACCTATACTACAACTCCAAAAGTTCAGACCGTTTCATAAATTTTCAATAAGCGAGCCCCATATATACTTAGGCGAGTAATAACTAGAATCGTCCTGAGTCAATACACAAATCCGAGGGGCCGGGTCACATTGGCCTAGGCCAAATAACCCGGCCTTTACATGGCCTTTACAAATCTCTTTCCGCGCCACGGAACACCATCCCACATTGTTTTGAAGTTCATATTGGCCTCGCTAAACAAATATAAAACAAACTGCATTCATTCAGTGTTGGCAGCTGTCTAACGCATTTAAAAGAAAAATACAGATAGTTTTCATTAAATGAAAGTTGAGAGATCTGTTGTAAAAATAGACGTGGCTTTTAGACGTTATTGGAGCATAGTGAAGGTCAAAGAACTCGATTTCCGACCGATATTAGCTGTAATAATAGACTTCGGAGTTTCATTGAATTGACTCAAATACATTTAGCGATAGGTACTCCAGTTGGACAAATGTTACGTCTCTATTGCCGACAATTTACTTTGTACTATATTACTGTACAATATTAGTAAGATTATAAATAGCATCTCTATAATAATGTAGCTTATCCATATCATTGAAATTAATATTTTCAGCTTATTTTTTCTGATTTCATATCGTAATATTGAAGTATTCTGTGTAGTTTGCTGAGTAGATGTCAGGCTTGAAAGCATTATCAAACTTACTTATAAACTGAGTTAATTATAAACAGAGACAAAATAAAGCAGTGTAAACGAAACTATTTAAACCAATAGAGGTGCTCTTAACAAAGTAATAAGTTTTCCAAACTTTTAATGAGTTGCTAAACTATTCTAACGAGTCTTTTAAGCTGTCTTGCACATAAACTAAACGTGATTTACACTCGTTTGTAAACTTTCTCGAGAGTTGTAAGTTGTGGTGAAGATTCGTGCACTTAATGTCCGGATTAAAATATTAAATGGAAGAGGAAAAAAAGACAGATAAATTGTGTAAGCAACAAAAAAGAGTCTCTAAAATCATCGGTCAACATCATGTACGAGTAGAAACCGCTTCGTCGTTCAGAAAAGTAAATATTGTTACTGTTATTGAAAAGCAGTATCAATGTATAACCTAAATTACTTTTATCGAAATTTGGATATAAACAAAATATTGAATGTATTTCTAGCAAATACTGTGCTGAAATAGCTCTTCACAAGAAATTCGTTCAGACTTAGAAACTTAGAAACAAAAACAGCTACTTAATTAACTTCAAAGAACAACGAACTTTGGAATTTTAATTGGTTCGTATCAGTTCCTAACTTAGACAAATTTTAATTATGTTCATTAAGGACTTACGACACACTTATAATTAGTCAAAGCAATCTCATTATTACACTGAATCACCCTTTAAACTGTTGACAACAATTTAAGAATAAACAATAAAGTTTGTTAGAATTCATTCCGTTTGATGTATGAAGAACCATCCAAGAATAGTCACAATGAAATCCAATAATAGACTGTATTGCCTCTACATAAGGTTCATGTCAATTGTAAAGTAAAGTATAAGTGTTACAATTGTGCAGTTGACTGTATTCAGAGTTGCTATATGTACTTGTATCAAGTGCTAGTCCTGGTGGAAACGAGACAGCGCATTACAACAAATAGCCGTGTCTCGCTTGCACGACAACAACAGTAATACTTTAGGAGTTCATGGTAAAGGCGCAGAAGTATTTAAAACAGGCGAGCACAAGTTAAATTACTAAGTAATCTTTGTTCGATCTTCAAGTTATGTTGGAAATAAATTGTGTATTCAGCTGCCACGCTTTGTGTTACTGTTATTGTTATAACGAGATAACGGAAACTGTATAAATAGATGTCTGCACTTCTATCGGAGTTTGCAAGGATACTTACTCAATGTAAGTTTTTTAAAGTTAAATAGGGGCAGATATAGTTACTAATAAGTCTTTAATTGCGATATTTTTAACTAATAAGTAGTTTAGTTCATCTTATGTGCTATAATAAAAAGATTGAATACTTTTTAAGTTCTATAAGTAATGTAGATCGAAAAACTTGAGCTTTATATTTGGGTAAAATAAATAGAAAATATATTACTTGGAAAATAAAACAATTACAATTCCAACATAAACCTACAGGTGATTTATTAGAAAATCCAATTTGGTTTTACCAGGAACGCTTAAAATGATTTTATTTCTGGACTTCTGTGTATTTCTGGGATGAGCAAATAATACAAAACCGGTTACGAGTTAGTGGAACGCCGATATGAAATTTCAGTTTTAGTTTATTTATTTACACAGGGATAAACTAAAAAGTTCATCAAAGTAAATAAATGTTTTCTATCTTTTATATTCTGAGTAATACTGCTTTGTTATATAAACGTAGAATAACTGGACCCACAACCAATCGCTAAAAATATAAAAAAAAGATGAGTAACTATCGATTTCCCGTAATACTTTTCATGTAGCTCTTTTTACTTTTTATATTTTTTTTATAAGCATCCTTCTCTGTTTATAGTAATAGTCGAATAGTTTGATGCTTGAGCCATATAAAGTCGTGGAACTATACGTTACACAAATATATTTCTTTAGCTTGTATGCTATCAAAACAGTATTAACTCAACTCTGAAGCACAGGATATCCTTCTTAAAACACGAGGATACTTCTGCGATGTAAGAAAGTATGTCAAGTATCAAGAAATATTCCTGCACAGCATTATGCTGGCCACAATCCAGGAAATATTTTATGCAGATGTTTTGGTAATGAAGCAAAGTATCGGGGGATCGCTGCCAACGTCTTGTGAGATTTGATTCACGTTTTTAATGCTATGTAATGTAATCCTATGCCTTTGGAACAAGTGAATAATATTTAGGTAGAAAATATTAAAATTATATTTTTCTATTTAACCTTTGACGGAGATGACGGTACGAACTAGAGTTCTTAGATAAGGACTGGATGCCCACGGCACTAAACAGAGAGATCTAGAAGGAGGTTAGAGTGGCCTTTGCCCTGCAGTGGGAAGGAAATGGCTAGGAAAAAAAACATAGTGAACTGTTAATAGTGATTTAAAGTCCTCCTAACAGACTGTTATTAGCTAGTTCTGTGTGACACAAAGCGTAGGTGTAAGGAATTTCATAGAAATTTAAATTAGTGTGGCTAAAAATATAAAATCCACTTGTTTGAAATGAGCTAAATAAAGCTTTCTGTGAAGCTTTTTATTTAGTATTTTTGGCATTACTTTGTCAAGTTTCCAGTAACAACGAAGAGTATTGTTATAAAATGTTTTGTTAAATATATATGTAGGATCAGGAGTGCCGAGAGGTATATCGTCAGGGTTTGGAGTACCCATTTTATTGGGATAAACAAGACTATATAATCAATGAAAGTTTTATTACACAATTAAATAAACACACAATACAAAACAATATAGATTAAAAACATAGATCAGGTAAAATAGGCGAACAGACTTTTTAAAGGTCACAGTTCGTACAGTGGCCAAGCCACCCTTACAAAGTGTATCAGTGAAATACAGCTATGTAAAAATATACAGCAGCGCTGTACCAGTAAACCGACAGTTTTGTCGGGAGCAGGAGAGCTCTTAATCAAGTCGAATCCGAAGACCGACTGACTAGCTAACGAATGCACGCTCTTTTATAAGGCGATGCCCCCACTTTGCAATCCCTCCACGACAACTCTGTCCGATAACGCACGGAAGTACGTCACGTGTTTACTCGATACAAAATGTGCAAAATCTAACAAGATTCACATTACATTGAAACATAAAGTAATCAAATAATACAAGATTAATTGCCTGATTCTCACAAATAAACAATGGCAAATTCACAAAGTAAATCATTAAAGCAACATATTGTCATCAATTGTTTTGAACAAAAATATCGGTCACACTTATCGAAATAAGTTGCCAAAAATCATGTAGTAGGACTTAATAAATTACGTTTCGATTTATTAGACAGTAATTGGTACTTAAAATCACTTAAATCAACAATAAGAAAATTAACGCATTACAAAAGGTATCTACCCACAATTGTAATTGACAACCAACTCCGACACGGCCAGAACTGACGTTCTACACGACCTCGTGTGTTTCTGAAAAAGAAAATCTCTTGTGAATATCGATCGGCCTTTCTGACAAACAAAAGCCTTAACAAGGAGTATGTTGAAAAGAAAAATCCTGAATTAGTCAATAAAAAATATTATCAACAGCAGTTGCATCGCAACCATAAAAAAAAAATCATCATGCTGTTACCGACAATACATAGCTCAACGAAAGTAGAGACATAGTCTCCAAGCCGAAATCACACCATGGGATTCGACAAGTAATTTGGAGTCGAATAGACAACCCGCATAGGCGTCAAAATAGACAACCCGCATAGGCGTCAAAATAGACAACCCGCATAGGCGTCAACATAGACAACCCGCATAGGCGTCAACATAGACAACCCGCATAAGCGTCAAGTTCAACCTCCAAATCCAGGAGTCAACATAGACATCCGATTAAACATCTAGTTAAACAAGAGTCATCATAGACATCTTGTCAATACAGCTATAGTATGTCAGCAGCAGATGAATCATCATCAGTGTCAGTATTGACATCATCACTAACGTTAACTGGACATTCAGGCATTTTTCGTACACGATCATGGGCATATTTGTAAATTCTATTGGTATTTAAAGCTTTTAACAAATATCTATCACCATCCAATAGTTCCAAAATTCTATAAGGACCTTTAAATTTAGGATCTAATTTAGTTTGGTTTCGTTCCTCATTAGCAATAAGTACTAAGTCTCCAACTTGAAACTTTTTCAAAATAGCTTTAGTCTTATCAAAACGAACTTTATCATACTCAGCATTTTTAGTTATACCCAGGGCAGCTTGTTCTCTTACACGGGACAGATTTACTTCTGCCTCGTCACTATCAACAGTCATCAAGCCCAAAGGTCTAGCAACTCGACCAATCAATAACTCTAAAGGACTAGATTTGGTTACCCGATTAATTGTGCAATTTAGAGCAATTTGAACGTCTTCAATGGCATCTTGCCATGAGCGCTCACTGGTCTCAACGGCGGTGAGCATACTTTTTAATGTTTTCATTATACGTTCAACTTGCCCATTAGCCCTACATGCACCGGTAGCTATTAAATGCAAAGCAATGTTATGGGAATCACAAAATTCTTTAAAATTTTTGCTAGCAAAACAACGTCCTTGGTCAGCTATAACTCGAGATGGTGCTCCAAATAATGAGACACTAGACTTAAGGGCTTTAATGCAATTTGATGCGTCAATCTGGGTTGTATGGTACAGTAAAACATACTTTGTAAATGAATCAATTATAACAATTATGTATTCCTTAAGATCACTCTTTCCACTAAGTTTTCCTGTAACATCTATGTGCACTGTATGCCAAGGTATACTGACTTTAGGTATGGGGTGTAATTCTGCTTGAATTTTACCTGAGTTAGATTTTGAGATCTTACACGTGATACAGTTATCTACGAATTTTCTAACATATTTAGCCATTTTATCAAACCAGTAATGTTCATAGACCTTTTCAAGTGTTTTATCCCAGCCTAAATGCATGATTGCTTCATGGATGTGGTTTATAACAGACCATCTAAAAGCTCTTGGGACAATAGGTAAACAACGAGTTTGTCCATTGCGTTGTATTTTACGGTACAAGGTTCCTGATCGTAATTCATAACTTTGGGCAATATCAGGGGGTAGAGAGTTACTTTTCAGATTGGAAATGATTGCTAAAATCTCAGAATCACGCTGTTGTTCAGCTAAAAGCCAACTATCAGACAGAGTTGTAATATCAACACGTTTCTGTTCTATTTTATCGATTGTTTGTGGAAGGGGGTTTCTTGAAAGAAAGTCTACATGGTTCATATATCTGCCTGCTCTATACACAATGTCAAAATCATAAGCCTGTAGAAAAGCCCACCATCTATGTACTCGGGGAGTTAAATCAGCCTTACTGCGAGACGCTTTAAGGGAATTACAGTCAGTTACAACAGTAAATTTATGTCCATGCAGATAATAGTGAAAATGCTTAACTGCGTTAACAACGGCCAAAGTTTCCAATTCATAAGAATGATATTTACTACAACATGCATTTCTTTATCAACTTTTTGAAAGAGAATGGCACCGTAACCATCAGCACTAGCGTCAGTATGTAATTCGATGGGATATTCAGGGTTATAAATCATTAAAACGGGCTCATTTGTAAGAATTGAAATAACTCTTTGCCTAATTTTCTCATGCTCATCGGTCCACTTAAATGTCTGTTTACTAGTAGTTAAGATGAACAAAGGTTTCATAATCTGTGAAAAGTTCTTTACAAATTTTCTAAAATATGAGGCAAGACCAATAAACTGTCTTAATTGGTGAATTGTTTTGGGACACTTTAAATTAATCAAAGCTTCTATTTTTCGAGGATTTGGGCGAAGTTCCCCAGAAGTGATTTCGTACCCAAGATATTCTACTCTCCGCTTTAGAAAAGAACATTTGCTCAGATTCAACGAAAACCCTGCTCTAGTCAATGATTCAAGGACTTCTTCTAGTCTATGTAAACCTTCACAGGGGTCTCTACTGGGCACCATGATGTCATCGATGTAAATAATCACATAAGAATAGACTAACTTGCCTAATGCATTAGTTACAGCACGCTGGAAAACACTAGGAGCATTACGTAAACCGAATGGCATAGCCAAATATTCAAATTGGCCATCCGGTGTTACAAAGGCAGTGGCTTCAATACTATCAGGATGAATAGGTATCTGATGAAACCCAGAAGTACAGTCAAGGCAAGTGTAAAAGTTAGCACCGCATAACCTTGCAATTTGATCAGCAATAAGGGGCAATGGAAACCTATCTGCAATGGTATTACTATTGAGCTCACGGTAGTCTATGCACATTCGATCAGATCCGTCGCGTTTTTTTATCAATAAAATAGGACTTGCAAATGGAGAGCAACTAGGTCTAACTATTTGAGCGTCAATTAGATCATTAATTTTGGAACGAACAATCTGCCTTTCTTCAGGAGTAAGTCTGTACGGTCGGCGATGGACCGTCTTATGTGGGTCAATAAGGCGTATTTTAAGTTCACCCGATGTGACTCGAGTACGTGGTAGTCCTTTTGCAAAAGCATGAGAATATTTTTGAAGAAGATTAATCAACTGTGGTTTAAATTCGGATGGAATATCTGTGTCAATATCATGAAAACTCGAAGTATCAGGAATAGAGCATTGATCAACAAACTTATTTTTTGTAATAGTAAGACTTGTTTCGGTCATGTTAACCGCGAAACCTAATTTTAATATTTCACGCCCTATCATGATATCATGGCTTATATAGGCATCCGGTATCACATGAAACAGTATCTCTAAATGGTAACCATCTATTTCTACTTCACTCAGAATTTGTTCGGTACATATTATGTTAGAATTTCCTATTCCCATTACATTGACCATACAAGAAATACGTTTGCCAGACAACTTTTTGGAACATGATTCAGTAATAAGAGAACATTCAGCCCCAGAGTCATAACAAAATGCAAGCGACTCACCAGATTGCTGTAGAACACCGGTGATAGGTCGTACATCACAAGCTTCAACTCGCTTCACGGATGGTTGGCTGCTCGAAGGCCGACTCCCGGTCGCCTTTGGGCAGCGAGGAGCGACGTGTCCCGTCTCCCCACAGCGGTAGCAGACTATCTTCTTTGGTGTCGCCTTATGTGACGAACTGGCCGGTCCAGAATGTTTGTTAGTTTTCTCGACCTTCTTGCGACAGTTTGTAGATTTATGCCCTACTATACCACAAAAGTGACAGACTACTGTGCCTGGTTTGAACTTCTTAGGTTGAGAAGAATCTTGCTGGTCAAAGGAAATCTGAGATTTTCTCTTAAGATGGGACAAGACACTCAGTTCTTGATGAAGTTTATGCCTAGTATGTACTTCGGTAGTAAATGCTATACGTTGAGCACGGGAATCAAATTTGGAGACATGGGCCAGTACAGTAGATACAGCAATGTGTTCGACACTAAGGCTATTCCATTTAGAGGTAAGTGAAGTGATCTGTCGACTAGCATATGCGGCTAAAGATTCTCCTTCTTTTGGTTGACTATTATGAAGGTTAATGAGGGTAGCGGCAACAGTATCCGAAACGGCATAACGAGAGAGGAAGAGACTCTTAAAGTCTGTCCAGGTCATACCTGCGTATGATACTTGGGAAAGCCAAACATTAGCACTGCCCTTCAAGGCTTTAGTGAGAGCAATAATAAGAGGGCCACCTTGAAGAGGCCTTTCCGATAGGCAAATATCAACGGTTGTACTCCAAGATTGAGCATTGGAATCGGGTAGGTCTGGGTCAAAAGCGGGCAAAGGAATTACAGCTGTAGAAGAAGCTGATTGAGTCTTAATCGATTCGATTAACTGAATCATATTATGATTTTGAAGATCAAACATTGCTCGCCATGGAACACCAACACCTTCCGACTCCTGGGCTAAACCTAATCCCACTTCTGATGTAGGATCAGGAGTGCCGAGAGGTATATCGTCAGGGTTTGGAGTACCCATTTTATTGGGATAAACAAGACTATATAATCAATGAAAGTTTTATTACACAATTAAATAAACACACAATACAAAACAATATAGATTAAAAACATAGATCAGGTAAAATAGGCGAACAGACTTTTTAAAGGTCACAGTTCGTACAGTGGCCAAGCCACCCTTACAAAGTGTATCAGTGAAATACAGCTATGTAAAAATATACAGCAGCGCTGTACCAGTAAACCGACAGTTTTGTCGGGAGCAGGAGAGCTCTTAATCAAGTCGAATCCGAAGACCGACTGACTAGCTAACGAATGCACGCTCTTTTATAAGGCGATGCCCCCACTTTGCAATCCCTCCACGACAACTCTGTCCGATAACGCACGGAAGTACGTCACGTGTTTACTCGATACAAAATGTGCAAAATCTAACAAGATTCACATTACATTGAAACATAAAGTAATCAAATAATACAAGATTAATTGCCTGATTCTCACAAATAAACAATGGCAAATTCACAAAGTAAATCATTAAAGCAACATATTGTCATCAATTGTTTTGAACAAAAATATCGGTCACACTTATCGAAATAAGTTGCCAAAAATCATGTAGTAGGACTTAATAAATTACGTTTCGATTTATTAGACAGTAATTGGTACTTAAAATCACTTAAATCAACAATAAGAAAATTAACGCATTACAAAAGGTATCTACCCACAATTGTAATTGACAACCAACTCCGACATATATGATAAATAAAATCAAAAAATCTAACTATAATAATGCAAGTTTTAGTGTGACTGTGTCCTCGCGATAACAAAAACACAACTTCATTTATTAAATGACATCACATTTACCCTTTCCCTGTCCAATGAGTCACATATGATACATTCCACGTAAATAGTACATACAAATCTATCATCATCTTTATCTTTAACTTTTCTGTTTTAAAACAAACTTATGCCTTAAATAAACAGTTTCCCTTCCAAAAATGTTTCTTCAAATATTTTGATGGCTCCATATTGCAGGCTTTTTATTAGACAGCTGTTTTCTTGAAAGTTCTTAAAAATAACCTCACGAGCCAGTGATATATGAAACGAGCCAGCTGCATGAAATGTATTACGTTTAAATATTCCAAGAAGGTTCTATTTGTTAGAGGCTCTGCTGAAAACTTAAGTGTATTTGAAAGAGGATAGTACAGTTTAATTGTATGTTCAGTTTTAAATAGAATTTTTAAATCATTTCTTTTTCGTGCCTTCTTATGCAAAACACATAAAACTAATTCATATTCATATTATTTATTTGCGTTCACAATGTATGAAAAACCAGTTATAACTCAAAAACTGGCAGACCGTCGTGATCTTTGATTTTTTGCTTTTTTGTCCATTGAGAACAGCATAGCTAATAAAAATTCGAAGGGATTGACAAAATAAAAAAATACATATTGGAATTACTTATGCAAGTGAAACCGCAGGTCTTGGTTAGTAATAATAATAAGAATGAGACATGTTGTCTTCGAAATAGTTGTAAAAATAAAGCAATATGACGACCTTCCATTTGTATTCAGACGTTGTAAAAGGAGATCTGGTAGTAAATCATGTTTATATTTTATTCGATTTCTTTATACGTTTCAAAGTATCTTCTTCTGTGTTTTGGATGAAATATCAACATGAAGGGTTCAATAGACTTGAAATTTTCTTAGGATATCAATTTCAGGAATATCATTGTAATATTTAAATCTCACTGTGTCTCTTAGTGGAAAGTGTCATTTGTCACTGTGTCCCAATTTTATTTATATGGCAGTAGGAATACTTTTCAAAATGCTTTGCTTTAGAACCTTAATTAAACGTCAAAAAATCTTTTGAACTAAGTCATTATATACACTAGAAAGACTAACAACATTGCACAAGTATTTATTCGCTCCCGCTTAACAAAAGACGACCACAAATAAATAGTATACAACATTGCCTTTAAAAAGGTACCATTATTGAACAGTTTAGTTAGCCGTCAGTGAGGCACGCGGCGGTCGCGAGATCAGACATCCCCGTACATCAGGCTTGCCACAAACCAGCGGAGGAACGATAAAACTTTATACTCACACAATAACTCTAACCCCGACTTACAAATATAACGAGTTGTTATTTCTCATGGTGGACAATTGAGAGAAATAAAATATTTTATGTATTTTCTAAGTGCCTTTATTGTGGTTATACAATACATTGCTAAAGGTAAAGAAGGTGTAAACTTCATGTTAAATCCCCTGTGAAGGATAGTACGTCTCAGTTATCTTAAGACATCAATCGTAGCCGTGCTAAGACTACGCCGTAGCAACGCTACGCCGTAGACAGCGTAGAACCGACTACCATCCGTCTTTACACCAGGGATTGCAAATCTTTTGCTCAAATACAAATCTTATCTCAAAATATTTATTTTTTCAATCATGTTTGTTGTAACTTATTCAGTGAATTTTCGTGACAGTACGAGTTTTACGGTATTTATTCTGATATTTAACATTTATAAAGTTTTAGAACGATTCTCGGTAGACCGAACGTTGAGCACTTCTGGTTTGCACTCGGCTTAAATATTTTGTATTCAATTCCGTTGGACGAGGATGGATCGTGTGGTTTTACTGATGTATAAAGTTTAAAGTTTATCTCAATATTGGTCCTGGATACCAACTTCTGGAGTTTATCTTAGAAATGTTATAAGGTGTATGAATTTTGTAAACTGAAATGGCTGGTAATATTTTTGGCCAGTGTTTGGTAAGTATGAAAGCCAACGTCCAAAGTCCAGGTCATTTGGCTGGCTTCCGTAATACGGTTAGAGGAGAACTGCAGATAGAAAATGTTTGAAGTAAACCGCCGTACTTTGCTTTCATATCGATAAAACTTGCCAAATAGATGATAAATGAAAGTATTACATTGTAGTAATTCCATTTAATTTTCATAAAATTTTTAAAACCTTTAACTGTTAAGTGAGGTTAAGAATTTTTGGCCATGTTAAAATGTCTAACGAGTAGAAATATATCGTACAATATATTCCGAAAAAAAAAAACAAGGCGGAAATTATTTCTCATTAAAGAAAAAATATGCCACATTAAGCTCAGAAAATCTCTACAGCCCATACAAGAAATCATTGAAGCTTATAAGTAGAGCTTAAAGCAATCTGAACGAAAGCTTAACAGCTTAACCGTGTATTAATCTACAGATTAAAACGTACCAAGATGGCTTCAGTTATGACGTCATAATAATGACGTAACATCATAATGTTATTATATCTTGACCTTTCCAATTTGGAAGAATAAAGAAAACTTTCTCATCGGTGTTATTAGAAAGTATTTTTGGAACAAACCTAAAAGGAAAGTTGTAGATTGGCTTCTAGACTTATGTCTGAGTTTTCAATAGTTCATGAAAAGTATGCCAAGGATACCTTTTCCAGATAAATTATAATTTTTATTTTTTTGAAATGCCTGAATATCAAAACGGTATAACTTTAAGGACATTGAAATTGTATTTAAATACTTACTAGCTTTTGCCCGCGACTTCGTTCGCGTGGAATAGTGACTTCCGGCAGATTTTTGGTTTTACCCACGTAGTTCCCGATCTCGCGGGAACTCTTCAAAAATCAAAATAATTTCCACGACAGTACCGAAGCGCTCGGCCGATGCTCAACCAAATGCGTGTAACGAAACCATAGCGCGATCTATTTCGATCCCAACGCCATCTATCGGGCATAGTGACAACTCGGATTATTTATTTATACTCCGTTCGGGCATTTACTTTGTACTAAAAGTTTTACTATATTGATATTATTTTTTTCATACCTTTTTACTATTATTTACTTTTTTCCGATGAATTTTCAGTACTGAATTGATGCCGACGCTTGACCAATAGATGGCGATGTATGTCCGAAATAAATTTTATTTTTTTGTTATAAAAACTATCCTATGTCCTTTCTCAAGTTCCAAACTATGTCTGTACCAAATTTCACACAAATCGGTTCAGTAGTTTAGGCGCGAAGCAAAGACTGACAGACAGACAGACAGACAGAGTTACTTTCGCATTTATAATATTAGTTTGGATATACTCCGTTCGGGCATTTTCTTTGTACTAAAAATTTATTATATTGATATTACTTTTTTCATACCTTTTTACTATCATTTACTTTTTTCCGATGAATTTTCAGTAAATGTAAGGCTTCATGGTCTATAATAAAAAGTATGACGGAAAATATAAAAAATATACACATGATAGAAAACATAAAATTAAATAATATAATAATAAACAATCCCACAAAAATAGCAGACTCTTTTAACAATTATTGGATAGATTTAACTAATAAAACAAATAACCAACAGACTGTTTGTACATATAAGGAAAATCTCTGCAATAGTTTATTTGTCACACCTTTTGACTGTGAAGAAGTTCATAGGATAATTATGTCCCTAAACAATACCAACGCAGTTGGATACGATGAGATCATGACAAGAATACTAAAAGTATGCTCAGTTGAACTAACCCCAGTACTTACACACTTAATTAATCTCTCATTTTCAGAAGGACTCTTCCCTACTCAATTAAAACGTGTCATAGTAAAACCTCTTCACAAGAAAGGTGATAGCTCCATAATAGACAATTACAGACCAATTAGCTTAATACCTATAATATCGAAAATATTCGAAAAGGCAATGCAAAATAGATTAATAACATTTATTGATAAACATAAAATATTAAAAAAAGAACAATATGGCTTTCAAAAAAATAAATCTACAACTTTAGCTTGTTTCAATCTTATGAAAACTGTTATTGACGAAGTTGATTCGGGAAATAGGGTTTCAGTAATATTCTTTGATATGTCAAAAGCATTTGATTTCGTTTCACACAAATTACTATTAATCAAATTAGAAAAATATGGAATTCGTGGCCAGGCCATAAAATGGATTGAGTCTTATTTAACAAATCGACAACAATGCGTGGAAATTTCAAAAGTTGATGAAAATAATGAACTCACATGTTTTAAATCAGAATTTAAAGTCAATAACTCTGGCGTTCCTCAAGGAAGTGTCTTAGGTCCCCTCCTATTTTTGCTATATATTAACGATCTACCCGAGATAACACACAACCCTTGTACACTCTTTGCAGACGACATATCAATAATTGTTAAATCCCCAAAAAATTCAGAAGTCAATACATATGTAGATGATATAAATTCAGTCATTAGATCCACAGTACACTGGTTAAATTTAAATAACTTAAATGTTAACATAAGCAAAACTAAAATTGTACAATTTATGTCTTATGGGAATACAATTTATAACTACAATATTAATTATGATGGCCAAGTAATAGCACAAGCAGAAGAAACAACTTTCCTAGGATTAATATTGGATAGACATATATCATGGAAAGCTCACATAGAAAAAATTTGTAGTAAATTAAATAAATTCGTATTTGTATTATATTCATTGAAAAAAACAGCTTCACAGAAAACAGTGCTATTAACTTATCACGGTTACGTCACTTCAACCTTGCTATACGGGCTTATATTATGGGGTAACTCTACTGACTGGCACAGGGCCTTTCTAGTTCAAAAAAAGTGCATTAGAGCAATTGGTGGTATACCTCCTTGGGATTCTTGCAAGCCATTATTTAAAAAATTTAAGCTTCTAACATTGCCGAGTTTGTACATTCTGGAATGTGCAAAATTTGTTAGATATAACACGCATATATTCCAAAAAGCTAGTGATAGGCTTCCTAGACATACTCGGGATCCAGAACGTTTAGTAGTTCCGAGAACAGCTAGAACTACTCTATACCAAAAGAATTGTTATTATATGTGCATTAAAATCTATAATAAATTACCAACAGCTATGAGAAACACCACTAATCGTGTATTTCTTAACAGTTTAAAAACTTGGTTAATAAGCAAAGCATTTTACTCAGTTACTGAACTCTTTGATTAGTATTTACTTTTTTAATTTACCCTGTTTATTTTACAACTATACTTATACTTGTGTGTACTTTTTAAATATAGAACTTTTTAAATATAAGACTTTTTGTTAAATGTATGTACCAAATGTTTTTCTAATTTCTTTTGTTTTTAATGCGTTAGTAAAATGTGTAGAAACATAAATGTAAATATTTGCATGTTAGATAATCTCTAACTAAGTGTTTAGAACGTAAGATTTTTTTTGTAACACCTTCATTGTACTACACTTATGGCGAATAAATGATTATTATTATTATTATTAGTACTGAATTGATGCCGACGCTTGACCAATAGATGGCGCTGTATGTCCGGAATGAATTTTATTTTTTCGCTATAAAAACTATCCTATGTCCTTTCTCAAGTTCCAAACTATGTCTGTACCAAATTTCACAAAAATCGGTTCAGTAGTTTAGGCGTGAAGCAAAGACAGACAGACAGACAGACAGAGTTACTTTTGCATTTATAATATTAGTTTGGATGAGTATAATGTCGTAGTCGTTTTTTTATAGACTGACGAAAACCGTATTAAACTACTCGTAGTCTAGTTCTTAATTTTTAATTATGAGAACAATGTTAATGATCATTGGTATTGATCGTTGATAAAATTTAATCAAATATTTAACAACATAATCTCCTTTAGACAATTATCATGCAGGCTATTAAATTAACAAGTCATTTATATAACTTCACACACATTAAAACGAACAGCGAACGAACTCAATGAACATCTGACCAACTCAGCACTACACTTAAAAATGTTTAAAGTCATGGTATTCGTGTATTTCCGCGAATGCTTCTATTTATAACACGTGCACAAAGCCTGCACCGAATTTATCTGTCGACGGTTCTCAGTGTTGGCTATCTGCCCAGTTCACAACCGGGTCAACGAACTCCGCCAATAAATATTTTTTGTTTACGCCAATTACATGGGCCTACTGTGACGTGATGAACGTTGATTAAGTTCGGTATGTGTTTAAGTTAAGCTGCGAATATTTTCTATTAATTATTTGCGAATATATATTCGGTCAAGGTAAATACAATATCAAAATAAAATAAATTATAGCCTATAAAAGTTTATGGTTGTATATAGAAACTTATATAACATACATATCATCACGCCTGTATCCCGAAAGGGTAAGCAGAGGTGTAACAATGTACACCCACAGTTCGCCGATATGTTTTAGGTCCCATGTAATAGGGGGCGAGCATATTGCCACTAACCGGGCACAAATCCAAACTCCAACCTGCTACTGAGAATTTTATAGAAAAACCCAATAACGCCTTGGTGGACTCGGGAATCGAACCCAAGGCCTCCAGCGTTGCAGTCGCGCTTAGCACCACTAGGCCAACGAGGCAACTTATATAACACAAGGATTATACTAAGGCTGTGGTGATCAGATCAGTACTACAACTACTTTTTATTTTTACTTTTAACGCCAAACCTATTGACGTTATCCAAATATACATACAAATTTGTAGAAATAAATGTCAAAAAACTAGTTATCTACCATGCCAGATGAATATTTCATAATATTTTTTTCTACAAAAATCGCATACAATAAATTGGAATGAAAGCGTGATTGTAAAGTTAATAAAAAACCGCACTAGCCACTGAATACCAATTCCAAAAACCAATGATTAAACATATCCATTCAAGTATTTTGCGAAGTGCACTTTAGAAATTGCTATAATATGAAATAATTATACAAAATCATAATTTAACAATTTAATTTAAATTCTGTATTCAACAATTTAATTTAATTTTCAGCTTTGTTGCTATGAACTGATTACTCTTGTGTTATACACGATATTGCCATATTGTTAATTGGTCAAACAACTGATTGAAAGGGAAAAGTGGTTCGTTAGTTAATTAAAATTAAATGAATGGTTTGCTGTGTTGTTAAGTTATATTGTACAAGCACACTCGATTGTTATGAAACGGTTTAAACTATTAAAATTTTGACAAATACCTATCTCTTATTTGTTAAGTTCTGCCCGGAGATATATTATTGGCTATTGGTTAGCAAATAGAACGCCAAACGCTTTGTAAACGTTAATAAAAATAAAAGTAGTATAATCTTACGTAACCGACTAACTATATCTACAAGTAGATAGTCACCAAGAATAGCCGAATCTTAATTTGCGTTTAATGCGTTATTTTTTTCAATCAAAAATGTTTGGGTTGTCAACTGAAGAAAACTTACAAGCCTACGTGAGAAAGCATTATCAATAAATCTAAGGAATTACGTCATAAAGTTTATATAATGACTCCGGAAGGAATCTATATAGTAAAGGAAAATATAACGTATCTCCAGTAAATAAATCTTGATATAATAAATCCACCTATAACTTACGTTGTTACATTATCACTGCCTATTTGAAGATCCATAAAAAAATGAGAACCTATATTTGAAAAACGTCAGTCGAATTTGTAAGTTATTTTGCAAACTTTACCTTTCTTATATTCATTAAAATGTAATAACTAAGAAACTATAAAATTAGAGTGAACCGTTTGTGTAATTATCTCTTCATAAAATAATACCCTTAACCTACTTATCCACAGTTGAGTCCAACTTCCTTTTTAAAACAAAAACATTCTTCTTCTTAGCGTATCGATCAATGGCAATTGGCTAGATTTTTGTGGACCAGTACTCAGCCACGCGGACAGCGTTATCTGTAGCGTTGTACAGGTCCTCGCGTGTACAGCTGGTGGGACACGCTGGGCAGCTCAGCAAATGAGCCATGGTCTGGGGAGAGGAACCACACTCACAAGGCTCGTGTGTGCTGTAACCCCACCGATACAAAAACATTACCACAAAGTAAGACGAAAGACAGGCAGGAGCTTATTCAAAATACTAATTGCCATTAAATTAAAAAGAAACAAAACCCGTTCCAAAAAAATTGCCGATCACCTCTACCCTAGTTCCATCAACTTTTGTTATCGATACATCTGCAGATGACTCGCTACTCGAGTGCTATAAATATCGGATAGGCAGTACTGGCCAGCTGCACTCACTCGAGCGAACTATCGAACGAACTGCCGAAGTTTACTGCCCTCGTACTCGAGCACTGACAAGCCCGAAACTGTTCGCGGAATTTATATGTACTTACATAGAGACCTACTTTTAGTAGTTGGTTGAAAAGAAGAGTAGCAATAAGCGAGAAATATTTTGAGTGAGACAAAGAGGAGCAATATTTTGGTGTATCAATGAAACCGTAACTACAGTTTAGTGAGATTAGCACTGCTTGATTAAAAAATAATTTTAAATTATCTGTGAATTTTGATATTTATCATTTATCATATTATTATATTTTTTTTTGGAAACTAATGTGTGTGATTTGCTAAATATACTGCGGCTGTCCAAAATCAAAACCTAGCAACTGACATTTTTTCCAAAATAGGTGTTTTTGCATTTTTTTACTTGCTAGATATTTGCCGATGCATTGCGCTCGTCAAAACATCTAAAAGTCATTCACAAACGAAGTTAGCAATAATAAAAAACCTAGCATCTACACTACAATTTTGAAATAAGTAAAAAAAACTAATTTCAAACCTAGCATCTAACATCGACCAATTGTTAACCTAGCAAGTGGCTGTAGTTACTAGGTTAAGAAATTGTCCGAGTCGTTACTAGGTTTTTAAAATGGTTATATTCTCTTTATAAATGCCGCGCAAACCTAGTATGTGGCGAGTGATCACCACGCCCGCTGTGATTTTAATTGCTGGGTTAATAATTTATAATTTAAGATGAGTAATTAACAGTTTAATCGGCCAAAATTAAAAAGAGAACAATAACAAAAGTCGATACTATAAAAAAGAAAGCTACTACCTCCCAAAAAATAATGAAGAAATAAACGTTTGCCGCTCATGTTTCTTAAATACTTTAGGTGATGAGCTTTATATGATGATGTCAAAGAGAATAGAGAAGGTAAAAAGCCAAAGATTGATAGGAACCCTATCGAATCACACAAAAATACCTACAATACGCGCTACTTGTTTTCAGTATTATAATTCAACGGCTATAAGCGCGTACAAAGCCGAATCGTTTAGCCCAAAAAAGTTATTTATGCATATACGCGCTTATTCCCGTTGAATTATAATACTATAAGTAGGTTTTTTACCAACTAAAAAGTGATCTATGGGGAATCTCATTTCAAGTCAGAAGTAAGTGAGCGCCTAAATGACTTTACGATATAATAATGACATGCTGGATCAGCAATGAGCAAGTATTATCTTCGGGAAAAAAGGTAAATAAAAACACAAAATAATTGTAACACACTACAAGGGTTAGCTCTACTGAGATTTCAACTTGAGTAACAAAACAATCAAACGTATATAAAAAAAGGACGCACAAAAAAAACACAAAACTTGGATAGGAACTTGCAGCAGGAACATTCAAATTCCTTCGTTCAACCACCAAGCTGTTTACTACGACAGTTAATCTTCCGAAAAGCAAGGGTAGTTAAATGAAAATGAAGTTATTTGATCGCTCTGGCCACCTTAGTCTGCCATGGTTACCCCTTGTTTATGTGTCAATAATGGCAATTTACGTGTGCGGATGAGAAAATGATTTTGGAAATTTAAAGCTTACCCCCTTATCACCTTGATGTAATTAATATATAGCATTTTTAAAGAAACCTAACAACCATGTAAGATTTTTTGAAAACATTCTCTAATTTTTTGACAGCAATCGATTAAGTGGTGTATACTGTAACACGAAATCTGAACCCCGGAAAAATAATGTTGCAATTTACTGTTTTATTATAATAAACATAAAATACATCAAATATTCATATTATGTATTTATATATGGATATTATAATAGATAAAGATAACTCTTACTAGGTTTATGAAATTGTAGGAGGGTATATTTTATAGATCATTATTAACAGGTAAACACCTAGTAAGTTACCTTGCTAGGATTTAAAATGGTTTTTTTAACATACTTTGTCTTCATAGAACCATTTATTCTTAAGTAACAGTTACTTCTTACTCTCTTACACACAAAAAACGGTATAAGCACAATACTAATACTGTTTCTTATAGCCAACCATATACTGCATTAATTGAAATCACCCCCAACAAGCTAAGATAAGCAGTTTTGAAATGGCATGCCCTTGAAGTAGACAAGTCGTTTTTTTGCTCTCCTGTAAAATTTGTCTTGAACCACTTGCTAGGTTTTGATTTTGGACAGCCGACTGCATATTGCATGACTCAAGGAATATTAATACTTTGGTACTATGATTAAAAACATGATAAAACTATCCTTAATGTACACAGTCAAAATATTTTTCGCTATTAAAATAATATTATTATCCGGTCTCTTCTTCATAACCGTATTAAGGTTTGCATCCAGAATATAAAAACGAAACATGACTCTGCAGTTTATATGATTGGCAACCAGCCAATGATATCTGTCCACTAATGCAGCAGAATGCCTCAGTCATCATTATAAACTGGAAAAAAAACCGTTTTACATAAGTATAACAAAGTTTGTTTGATTTTCAGGGCATATTTTTAATACTAGTTATATTTGGTAAAGAAGCACAATTGTATGATATAATATAAAATGATGAAATAGCATATTAGTGCTTTAACAGAAAATCGATAAAATATTGAAACAAAGGAACTTACGACAAGTTACGCCGTAACTAAGATTTTAAACTTACACAATAAGTTTGACATACTTTAAAACAGCTTAAACATTTTATCTTTAATCGGCTTAACCTTTTAAACATTCGAATAAAATACGAATATATTAGTGCACACCTATTTTAAAGCTTAAGGACTGGAATCCGAATCAAATGGAATCAATGGAGACGTCTTTCCAGGCGGAAAATTTCTAATTTGTGTTCGGAACTTGGTATCGGAAACTGGCAGACTTTTGCTGGTCCGTTCCCTGATATGAGAAGAAAAATGTTTGAATTATATAACACTTAGTGAATGCAGTTGAGAAAGTTTGGGTTATGCAAGTTTTTGGAGTGGAAATTAGATTGTTTAGCGATTGGAGAATTATTTTTATAATTGTGATTATTTAAGAAATTAAATTTTAATTTCGTAGAATCTATAGTCGGCTACAATTATACGACTTATGATTACAATATTTATGCTCGTGACTGTACAGGTATTACAAATTGAATGTATAAGAGGAAGAAATGTGTTTTTTGGTAACTGACAATAATTTTATAAGACCCTGTTTCTACATCTAACAAAACAAAATGTGTACGTAACTATATATTTTAACAATTTCTTACTTCTATTCCATGCATACACACTGCCCCACAAATCCACAATAATAAGTGTCTCTTGCTTTGAATTGTAAAGCTCAGCAGTCTCGGAGTAAATAAGTGGCTCTTTGCATTTCCGCTGCAGGCGCCGGTTGTCAAGCGATGAAGCGCTTTACACGTGTACTAACGATAGACGAGCTATGCAGGTGGGAGTCTCGTGGCTTTAGCTCTTAATATATGAGAATTTTACATTAGTATTAAGTCACTTTATGTACAACTTATCATACTTGTTTATTAATACAAGCTTGTATTCAAAGCGACAGCTTACCGAAATACTGAAATTAATTATTACCGATATTAATGAGTCATTTACTTACATTTTTCAAACAAGATACCATTATCTAGAATTTTCTTTATGAAATAACTAAGCGAAGTGATCAATGCTCGATTTTCTCGTCATCAGAAAGAGCTTGCCAATAATTTTGCCTCCGCTGATTTTTATCTAAGAAAGTGTTATCTAAGATTCTAATAATTGGTGCGAGATCAGACTAGTTACAACGTAACTAACCTATCCAACATAATTATTAGGTATCATTCGAGGTTAAGTCTCTATATTCTCACGCAAGTACTTCACACTGAATAGTTCTCAAGCCTTCCACCCTTTGTCGAATACTTCCACATATTTGACCCCGGTGCTCGGTCTAGACATTCTTAACATTTTCTCCACCAAAATGAACTTTTAATTAATATACTACCGGGACTTAAGGCGCTCCCCCGAGCAAAATGCGCAAAAACGGAGTTTTATTAAGCTATAAACTCGATATTTAAAACATATATCAAATTCACTGTTATACCAAATCATTATTTAATATGTTGTCTTTAATTTCAACAGAGCTTTTTCTTTTTAATGCAGCGAATATTTAGTAGTACTCATTTTAAAAATGGTCTATCAATATTTATTCCTTGCATAGGCTCACGATGTACACGTATTTTATTAATGTAACTTATACCAACTGATAGAGGATTTAATTCTTAACATTTTCATCTGCTTTGTTTTTCAAAAAGACCAAACATCTATTTTATAATTCAAATTATTCCTAAAAATGGTCAATTTCACAACATAAACACAGTCGCGGCGGCGATTCAGCAGTCAGCCGTAGGCTCTCGACGTGAGAGCACGTCGGTTTTTTATTTGAAATGTCATTTACAATTTAATATTATGACAACTGTCAAAAAGTCATTGATAGCCCTATGTAGTTTTACACACGGCACTGGTGATAAAATTCAAATAGCATGGAATACATATTTATGTTTTACATAACATATCATCACGCCGGTATCCCCGAAGGGTTAGGCAGAGGTCTACCAATGTACACCCACAATTCGCCGATATGTTTAGGTCCCATGTAAGTAATAGGGGGCGAGCTTTATTTATGTTTTAAGATTTTTTTTTAAATCTGACATTGAAATAAAACTACTTTTTACGGATTTTTTCGCGGTTTATAATTAGTAGTTTTATTTCATCTCATATTTATATTTGTTTAAATATGTCCAACTATCAAAAGGTCGAAATAATTCTTATGCGTCTACAAATGTCTTAATTACTTTACATGAAATAATATGTTACTTTTTTGAAGTTTTATTTAAATAGCGTCTAAGTCTATGAAAAAAATATATAAAATTGGAAATACAATTGATAGAATCGTTCTTTGTTTTTATTAAATTCAGTTATTTATGTGTGAAATTAATGGGCTCTCGTAAGCAATTAATTACTTTTGCCGGACCTTGCATTTATATGACAGAAATTCATAGGAAATATGTTGAAAAAGTCTTTGATTCTGAAAAAGTAAACCTTGTGAAATATACTATTCAAAATATTTAATGCGGTTGTTTTATACTTATTTCTAGAGATATAATTAGCTAGGTTTTCCCTGGCCTATAGCTTTGATAATACTTGTAAAGAATTATAATCAGAGTTTTTTTAATAATCCTGACAGAATAATATTATGTATGTTAATGTTTTCTTATAGGCTTTCTTGTTATATTGTTTAGTGCACAAAAATAGTCTATAAAATAGATGATCAAAAGCATATATGAAAAAAGAAACAGCATTAATTCAAATACATTTATTTTTCATCCTTCCTTATCACGATATTATCCAGGAAACCAGCAGGTGCAAAGAGGCTTTAAAAGACTTTCTTCTCTCTCTCGTTCTTTTTCACGTAATAAAATCCAATTTAATTTAAAATCGGAGTCAAACATCACAGCAAAATTTCGTCGTAAGTGGTGGGTAATCGGAGTCTTTTGGCTAGCACAGGGAGAAATCTCGAAAGTCCATAAGCAGTCCAAGTCAAAAAGCAAAATAATAGAAATAACAAATGCGCAAACAAAGATTTTGGTGCGCACAAGCAAAGTGACGTGCAAGACAATGTCACTGGCATGACGAAAAATTTCACATTGATTGTATCCGTTGTTGTTGCCATGCTAGATTGAAGTTTTCATAATAGTATTTTAATGTCATTTATTAATTTCGGTGATGTTGGGTAGAAATAATAATATGTCCTTAGACTATTTAGGTTCATAAATCTTCAATATATTCTAAAAGCAAGCTTTTATACATAGTTTACTAGCCAAAGATATTCGTATGACTTAGTTTAGATTTAACGTTCATATGGCAACACTCAAAGTACAATTCAATCAATTGTATTTCCAATTTAATGTATTTTTTTCATGGACTTAGACGCTATATTTCATGTAAATCTGTAATTAAGACGTTTGTATATCACGCATAAGAATTATATCAACAATTATTTCGCCATTGCCCTTTATTATGTGCGTAGAGTATTTCTTAAGTACTACTCCATGCGAGCGCGCTTTACACTCACACACTGTCAACTTTCACACATTCACAAATCATGCCGTATTGAGACAGCCATACTTTCTTCAAGAACCGAATTTTCAAAAGTCTCGCCGCCCGCCTTTGCTCTGTATACGTGCCTTGTTAGAATCACACTGAATAAATGGTTAAAAAAATAATTTTTGAAATCGGTCCAGCCGTCTTTGAGAAATCCCGAACTTCGAGAAACACTCAAACGTAAAAAAAAAACATCCGCATTGAAAATCTCCTCCTATTTTCGAAGTTGGTTGAAAAAAGATTTTTGTAAAAAGACATTCAATACCTTTCTGACTAAATAACTTTACATCATTAAATGATTCACTTACTTGAGTTATAATTTTAGATACAAATAAAATATATTTCTCTTATCTTTTTTTTTAATCTTGCGAACATGATTGATTATATTTTTGTCTATAAATTCATAAGTCTACTATTTTTACTACTTAATACGTCGGTATATCAAACAGATGGCGTTGTATTTTCATAGAAAGTAGCGATGTATATGTAGAGGGGCAAAGAGGGGGGTTTAGAGGTCAAACGCTCAAAGTCATTTGCTCGGGGTAGCGCCTTAACTATAACTGGCACGATGTAAAGGCAGCTGCTTTAATATTTTAGACAGAAATAAAAATAAAACTTTGAAGTTAATTATAAATTCGGACGCCATGTTTAATTTTCAAATTAAGAATGTTAGTAATTTGTTTTACACTCAGATTACATTAGTGTAATATATTTTAACGTATTAACATACCTACATATTAGGATTTATTTAAGCACAAAAATTAATTTACACAATTACTATATTACAAAAGTTTGCATGTAATTAAATAAACACAATAACTCAACATATTCCATACTATTATTAATTAAATTAACAAGGTATTTGCTTAGTAGCGTAATAAATAAACAGCTAATCTTCTTTATTTTTCATAATTATTTCATTTAGAAAATAGTTTTTTTTTCATATTTCACATTGTATATTTTAGTGTGGCTCTATATTTACTAGGTACTAGAAAATAGTTATATTTACAACATCTGTTATGCAAGTCTGATGTATAATATTAGATAACATTATAATTTACTTTAGTCTTCTCAAATCCTTTATGGTTGCTGAAAACTGTTCCATAGATAACTTATCAAACACACGATAAAATCGAGTAGCTCCGAGCTTTAGCTGCAAGCTATTTACGTTGTGTACCGAAACTCCACAAGACTGTATTTATAGACTCACTTCGAATATTTATGATGAAATAATTTCCTCGCAAACTTCGTAAAAGCCAACAAAACAATTTTATGAACCAGAATAATTACTTTAGTTCTATTGTTTGGGTTTGTTTTCGTGAAATTAAGATAATAAATTTATTTTAAAGAATGTTCTAGATAACTAAGTAACAAAATACGTTACTATGTTATTTATATATTTTCAAGGAATAACAACAGATAAAGGCAGATGATAAACTAAATTTTGGAAAACGCAATATTTATTATTTATTACTCAATAATGCTTGTGAAACGAAATATCTAGAATAACGCACAACATTATGTAATAATAGACAGAAAATGAATTATATTTGCATTGGAGCACTACAGAAGACTGTGAATTTCATACTGTTGGTAATGACAGGTTTGTGTCGAAAGACGCATGTTTTTCTTCCAAGAAAATTTAAAAAAAGGCTCTCGCGAATTACAATCATTAAATGACTCTAAAGTGCCTCCTATGGAGAAGACTCAACTAGAAAAAATGTTTACTAATCGTCATTGATCAGGTTTTTTTCAATACATTTAGATGTCCTAATAATACGTGTGTAAGTATTTTCTAATTAAAAAAGCCAATGAATGTGTTCAAACGAAATCTCTTTACAAACACAAATTAATAGCTTACGTGTAACTAAACCGCGAATAGTAATTAATAGCGGTACTTAATGTACCGTAATGGTACAGGTGTTCGTGGCTCTCGTTAATACCGACGGTAATAGGTTCGGCTCAATCGAACGACGCTCAATGTTTCTGCCGTCATTACATTAGTATACGAAATATTGGGAATTCCGGGGTTAGTTAGTTTTGTGAAGGTTGAACATACATACATGTAATCACGCCTTTTTCCCGTAGGGGTAAGTACCACTTCTTTCCACTTGCTACGATCCTTACATAATTGCTTTCGGCTCTATCTAAATGCTCTTCGGTTTATGTACTCATGACTTGACTTTTTTTCAAGACGTGTCCGATTTGGTCACGTTACGTCCGCCTAGGTCGACCACTTTCACCACTTTCATTCACAATCACCTTATACACTTTTTTCGTCAATCGTTCTTCGTCAATCATTTTCAAAAGAGGTGGTCAATTCAACTGTTGGTTTTGTGTGGTTGTTGCGCGATATAGCGGTAATTACGATCAACATAGTTTTTTTTTAATAGGTACTTCGGTATATATATATCAGACTAGTTTCCATATAAATTTAATTGTAGTCGGTAATTAATTAGTAATAGTAATAGGTTAAATATTGGTTTCTTAGGTTTTCGCGAATTTTAGATATTGAAATAAAACTACCTTTAACTTTACGTAAAATACCTCATACATGCGAAGGTGTCGAAATATCGGGACCTAAAATCTAAAATTAAACGGCGACAAACCCCGTAAAAAGTAGTTTTTATTTCAATTTATAATATAATACTTATATTAATTATATATAATATAATACTTCATTTTAATTATAAAACATATGAAGACGAGCTAATCAATATATAATCAGGTATTTGTTGTCATTTTCTAAAGAAAACAAGATAACTTGTATTTTTAATAGATTTTTAAATCCAATCTGTTTCTGACTCCGCGTAGTTTATTTAACACAACAATGTTTGAAAAACAATCTCCTACAGACAAGCTTTGTTTAGTTTCCCCGAGGCAAGAGCTCTTAGTTAACTAAGAATATATTTCTAGGTACTCCTTGAATATAATAAATACATTGTAAACAAAATTGTAAAATGTTGAACTATTTTACTTACCGATATAATGATATTATTAAAAATCAGTGCTTTTAAGCAACTGCTTCTGATATTGTATATAATGATGAATTATTAAATTAATTTAAAAAAAGTAAAGTTAGCCCAACATAAATAGTGTAACTTTATTGTACCTTCTACAAAAATTATGTTTACGTAATTTCACAAAATTAAGTATACTTGTATATTTATTAATACTGGCATAAGCAACAGATATTGCACCTTAATAATTATGTGTAGGTACGTAGAAAAGTCACGAAGCAGTAATTACGAAATCCTTATAAAGTCAAAGATGAAAGCAATTAGGAAGCCAGCGACCCGAAAGCAAAGAAAAAAACAATTGAAGGCTACGACGGCAAATGAGAGAAAACTGCGCTAAAATGGTCTGTACGTATATCGTATTTTAATTAATTTTCCCAAAAAAAAAAAAACATGATTTATTTTTATTGTCGAGTGACAAGATTGTTGAATTAAAATCGCGGTTTATTTTTAGATTTTGAGTCCCGACGTTTCGACACCTTTGCAGGTATCATGGTCACTGCTGATCAGTCTGCCTATGAAACGTAGTTTTAATCCAATATCCATCACTAATTTTGGCCATATATCCATAGAAATCTGCAAAAGAATATTTTTTCTGGATGCTTTTCAATTTGTAGTAAGTTTTTTTGTCGATTTAAATCAAATCATACTTAAGAATGGTCATACATTTATGAATAATATTAAGATTCCGCTAAAAGAAACATTTTAGGTGCCTTGAACAGCGGTGTAATAATCGCCTTGTTAGACGCTGTTGTAGAGACGAACGGCAGAGCATTTAAATCAAGAAATTGTCCCCTAGAAAAGAGATCTACATTTTTTGTATAAATGGATTAATTGGCAGCAGCTGTTTTTGATTTATGTAATCTCGTGCAGATTATTCAACGGCATTAAATTATTTCCGTGTCTTTTGATTAAAGTATATCCGTTCATTATATATTTTAACCGACTTCGAAAAAGGAGGAGTAACTCAATTCGAAGGTATTTATCATTTTGCTTGTGTTTGTTACCACAGAACTTTTGACTGGGTGAACCGATGTTAATGTTTCTTTTTTTTAATGAGACCACATGCAAAGCACCAGGCTTTGCATGTGGTCTCATTTTGGTCCATTTTTGACAGTGGGATCCATAAGAAATAAATATAAGACTTATTTTGTATTCGGTCTTTTTTTTAAGATTAATGTGGCAGCACAATAATTATTATACTTAATAATTACTTTAATGTTTAATACTTAGCTAAAAAATTATCGTAAGAGTAACATAGATTCACAAAATACATTTTAGAAAGCCCTATTAAATCGTATATTAGAGGAGATAATATTACTTGTCATTATATAGCTAAAACATTATTACAATATAGTGTTAATCTGCTATTAGCTTGTAACGGCACTTCGCAAATGGCGAACGTTAGCAACGTCTGGCCATTTGCGAAGTGTGTCGACTTCGACAAAATATCACACCTCGTTAGTTCTTCGATTAAGATTGTACTCTTAGAGCAATGATAAATATAATGTACATGGATGTAAACAGATGATGGATGCTGAGACAAAAATTAAGAAAAGTATGCTGAGATGGTTTGGCTATGTGAGAATGAATGAAGAACGATTGCCGCAAAGTGTATAAGACGAGTGTGAATGAAAAAGGCAAGGTCAAGCCATAAACCAAAATGCATTTATGAAGGGAATAATGAGAGTGGACAAAGCGAAACGATTTTATAAGGATCGTTGCAAGTCGAAAGACGTGGTCTCTGCCTACCCCTACAAGGGAAAAAGGCGTGATTATATGTATGTTAAAACGGTCTATGTATTTACTGCACTTTATCAAGGGTTTTATGTTCACGGTGAAATAAAAATTAACTTAGGTACTTCTGCAGTTGAATTAGTTTCCTTTCTTATAATAACCTATCTTCGTAACTATGATTTATGTCTTAAAATTGTGACATCTTAGGGCATAAATCACAGGTAATGTCTCTCCCAGTTAGGAGTGTTAGGACTTCTTTTGATGGATAATGATTAATTCGTCTAAACGAAACTTCAGAGATATCTAACCTAAAAACTTTGTGACATCTTAGCCCTTACACTAAGACTAAGAAAAAATAGACGTCTCGAAAAATTACCTCAATCGTTACACCTACTCAAAGAATTGGAAACAATTTTATCTTTTTACGTTAGCAATAACGTATTCAAAATTCAGTTGAATTTTAAAGAAACTCGTCAATAAAGAACACGTGTATGTTCTTGTAACTTTCAAGAAGTAATGCATTCATTAAATTGTCTCGTCGGAGGTACAAAGCTTCTTAGAGCGCACGACAACAGTCCTCCATGCATTCATCATTACGGAACTACGTGAGTCGTGACAGCAAAGAGAATTCTACTACTCCTACCTCATTTGTTATTTATAAGGGAATTCGAATTTAGAACTACTTTTCTTTGTCCGGAATTAAAAAGTATTCCGGGTAGACAAGAGACATTTTGTTTTATTGATTCTTTTATGCACATACGGCATCTATTTATTTCTAGCTTGCCAGTTTCTTTGAAATAAATTCAGCAAAACATTTTAGTTTTCACAAAGTTGCTATTTGTAATGGAATTTGAATTTGGAACCTTTTTTCTTAAGTATTAAAAATAAATTCAGTACTGTTTCATCGCTCTTTTGGCAATATAAGGCTTCCTATGTATTCTTCAGTCTTTTGTCCTAGACTCTGCACTTACGTTGCTTGACGAGAACGAACAATATAAAGGAGTCAAAGGAAATGAGAACTGTAATAGCTTCCGCTCATAGTAATTAGGTACTGCAGTAGAAAGAGGAATCTAAATAGTATTTTCTACAAGGATTTTATGAGATGGAGGAAATTATACGTCATTTTGCAGAGATGGGCAACTATAATAGGTAAGCGCTCATTTTATATACTTTGGTAGAAGGAAAATTTAAGAAAAACAAAATACAGTGTCTTCATCCTAAGTCAAGTATTCTGTTCGATCTGCATCAGTCCATGGACACTATATAACGTTATGTTTGAAGTTGAATACCGTTTCTCAAAATTTAAGTAAACAAAAGCATAACAATAACTCTTCAGTTAAATCATCTCTATCTCCACTTGAGAAGAACAGAAAATGGCGGCTGGAAGTAAGAAAGTAATCGTTGTATAATAAACAAGCTCGCCACAAAGCCTTGCTTAACTTTATTACTGACCCGGGAATTGTTTAGGAAATACAAACATAGCTGTTACAGAGTTACCCTAAACCAGACATTAACAAGTCGACGGAAATATCTTGCTAGTACTTAGGCAGGGTGCGTAAATCTTTGGTATTTTTGGGAAATGCTCGTTTTCATAACGGTTTAAGGCAAAAAAAAAATATTCTTTAATGAGGAATATAGTCTCAATTTTTTTTTCTTGGTTTTGAAAGACAATGCTGTTGGTATAAAATTTGCTTCATTTCTAGCTAGAGCATTTTTTACTTTGTATTTGATAGCCTAATTTTTGAGGAAGGTTATGTAGGCTTCCTTTTTAAGATCCCTGTACTTGCCTTGGGAGAAGGGCAAAATGAGAGAAACTGACAATGACAGCTAGTTCTAATTAAGAGGCAAACGGTTTTTTCGATTACTCAGGTAATTTACCAAAAAAAAGTATACAACTATTTTAAAACATAATAGGAGCAGTTAAATATTCTACCGCAGAACGTCAAAATGTCGCCAGAGAGTAGCAGGCCTATCAAAATGTTTAGTACCCTGTACCCCGCAATAGTTGTGTACCTGCGTAAAGTTAGTTAGCCGTTAAGTGGAACGCCGGGACAGGACGCTTAAATATAAAGTTGACCGCATTGAGACATGCCAAGAAGTCTTAAACCCTCGTAAATTTTAGATATAACAAAAGAACATACTTGAAATACAAAATATGTACCTTTCCTTTACTTTACAGTAATCGAAATGTAACAAATTAACAAGGTAAAAAAATAACTGCTTGAAAAAATACGTATGGTCAAATATCAAAGAGCTTGAATGGCTCGCAAAAACGGAGTTTGAAATCAAGGTAAAAACAAAAATCTAAAAATATTGAAAACAAAATGCGAATTCTGGTTTTGAAACCTTTCTCTATTTTTACCCCATCTAAAATGTTCGAACTTTAAATGAAAAAATAACAGGTTTGTGAAATAACAAAGAATTGAACTTCGACCACCGATATTTGAAACAAGAACACTTCGTTTGAATTTCGGAGCGGTTTTCATCTTGACAGCTTAATTTATTGTTCACCAACTTATAATCGGCTTGAAACCCAAAACTTGTAAAGAACTGTCGGGCCTTTGATTTACGCATTTGTTTTATATCGGCGCATAAAGATTAGAAAACCTTCAATGGTATGGAATTACAGTACCTATAGCAGATTTGCCTGATGTTCAGAAAATCAATTACGTATCACTGATACTACGTAGTTAGTGGTACTCAGCAAAATCAAACACAAAATCAAAATATTTTTATTTCAAGTAGAAGCCTTATAAAGCTCTTTTAAAACGTTAAATTTACTGACTCTAGTTGCAGCAGTCTTTGACCCTAAAATGTTACCCTTATTTTTTTTTATTTCAATTTATTCTTATTTTTATTTATAACTGATAGGGACGCTTATCAATTTTAAACCCTTTTACACGATATAGCCTTCTACCAAAATGCCATAACAACATACATAGGTACCTTAATTGTCTATGTACCCCAACATGCTTACCTTCTCCTTTAAGTACTTCTGACGTAATGAAGGGTAAGTCAGCTTCATGCAAATGTAAGCACGTTCGTACTCGGTGTAACGAGACTTTGTTAGGTGGTTAAGGCGGCTCAGCACTGTCATCATATACCTTAGCATACAAACGTGTTATTTTACCTTATATTTCACTGAAAAACTCTTGTTAGTCTCTTAAACTACACGTAGGATTGAAAAAAAAAGCATAAAATAGTAAAGGCTACTTTTATGTTAGAAAAAGAAATAGGGTATCGCACCCCTAATTTACTGAACATTAGGGGTGCGATACATAAAAAACCCATGAAATTAAAACACGCGGATAAAGTCATGGAACCCAATAGTCCTTAGAGAGAAATTGTATCGAATAAAAAAAAAGAAATCGGTCTTATTATACATGATTTGTTCATAGGCTATCATAGTGCCCTTCCTAAAAATACTAAATAAATCAGCATGGTCAATGTAACATATAATTTAGCCTATAAACGTCCCACTGATGGGCACACGCCTCTTCGCATATGGAGAAGGCACAAGCATTGATCACCACGCTTGCTCTCTGCGGATTGGCGATTTCAGAGCCCAAATTTTGTAATCCAGGTTTTCTCACGATGTTTTCCAACACCGTTTGTCAGAATCTTATCTTAGAATACTTAAGAAAGTACACATAACTTTGAAAAGTTACATTGGTACTTGCCCGGGTTCGAACCTGCAATCTCGTGCATACAAATCCGTTTATTGAACTGCTAAGCCACCACGACTTCCAATGTAACATGGTGATGTTAAACCATTAAAAATCACCATTGAAAAATGAATACATTCGAAAATTTCCATTCCAAAAGCCAGTCCTTCCATTTACTCACTGAACTATCGCCTCACGTAATAAATTCCCTCTATACCAGTTTACGTGTATTTCACCGTAACGGTGTGCTGACCGCTGCCTCCACTAACTGGGATTACTGTATTAGAGAAATCTATTGCCTACCCTTGTACCTTTCCTGAAATACCTATTAATTTACCTGGGTCTAAGCCTGGGTAAAATGAGCATGTATATTAAACCACTTAATTATATTAATGTAAGCGAACCTCTTTGGAAAAATACTCACTACTGGATATATTAATTTAGTGTTCTGCCTGGGATATTTTATATACAGAATTGTAACTAGTCTTCCACATAATGTATGTGAAAATAAATAAATAATTTAACTCTCAATTTCGTGTAAAAGTTAACTAGTAAATTGTGCACTTGGCTAGACTGCACATACTACTATACTTAGTCCAAAATAAATTAAATTAAAAACAAAAGTACTATATCAGTAGTAACATGGAAATACCATCTATAATCACCTTGTAATTAAGAAATCATTTCTGTAAAAGTGTTTACATTTTTTGGAAGTAAAAGCCAGGATTTTTTTAGATCTTGCACTTAAATGTAACACTTTTAACGTAGTTATAATTTCAAGAAATGGCTTGTTATGTTTTTCTAAACTAATTACAATTACTTGTGTCCTCGGTAGTCCATAGTAATGTTTAATTATTTCAGCCCACAAATGTTAAAGCAAAACAAGTTCGTGTACATGTTACGCCTTCTCATCTATCTCATCCCTTGTTTATCTGCTAGGGTGTCTAGGCTACAGGATCTTGATACCACGAATTTTCTTACAAAACTTTTATGACCATTCATTATTTACCCTCGGTCAAAGAAATCTTGCCTAAAGGCCTGTATCCTGCAATTTGTCTGATTAAGAAGGAGGCGGACTCCAGACCTACTATAAAGGCTCGGCTAAAAGGACCACGAAAGTACTTTGTATAGACTAGATTGAGTACAACATCCAGCAGGATAAATAACTACAAACGTCAGACCGTTTCCATGACAACGCAATTATTAAAACCTCGAACGGAAAGGACAACTACTTAAATAAAAAACAAATATATAACATTTTTTTATGAAGGATCAAAAGACCCAAAAATCAATTCTGTTGTGAAATAAAATAATACACATAAGATCTACCTTTTGATAACATCAAATGAGTATTTTAACAAGACTTACCTTGTTAAATAATGTTCACTTGAAAATGAATGGACGTAGAAAGATAAGCTACCTTATTTCTGAAAACTTTGTTCTATTAAAACTTAAAACGAAACACGCTTTGGGCACTCTAACTTCAGGAACCATTTTAGATGACGAGGTGTTTTACATAATAACTATTTCTCTTTTAAACTTTAGAATATAATATTATCACTAAGAAAATATATTTCCAAGACCTCTTGTACAGAATAATTTCAAATTTTATAATGTTACTGAAAATTTTAAATAGACTGGTTAAGCCAAAACACAGTTAGGTACATAACGTTAAATACCCACATTAAATAAAAACAGGCATTGTTTTGAAAAAAGTAGACAGGGAGACACATTAATCAAATTCCGAGTTTTGTATGTCAGACACTTGTATGACATTGGTTCCTTCAAAACCGATGATTAATATGGGATTTAGATTATAGAATACAGAACTCTTTTTTGTAATCATATGAAATATTATTTAAAAGAGCTTAGGTATAACTGAGAGCCTCGCATACAATTATATTTGTACTAAAAGCTGATGTCAAACATAATTTATGTCCCGTCACTACTGTAAGATCGATGTCTTTACGTAGTCTGGAGCACTGAATATTAATACAGTACTTGTTACAAATATCGATGATATTTATAACAGATATTTATTGCTAGGAATCTCTAGCTAGTATTTTCTGTCTTGAGAGATGTCACATAATTCTTGTTTGCTATTCCTAAGCTCTCGTAATGAAAATCTGGAATGTGTGAGTAGGGTCGTTTAATAACGATACTAATATATATCACTGTTAGATTTGTGTATAATTCCTATTGTTTGCTGTGTAATCTGTTACTTATTTATATCTTAAATACTGATGTATTATTATTAAAACAACAATCTACTTTAATATAGGTATACATTGATATCTAAAATCGCAAAACCCACAATGAGCATGTGTGGTAATCAATGCTCGTGCCTTTCTCCATATGGGAAGAGGCCTATGCCCAGAAATGAAACGTTCATAGGCTGGTTATGCACCAGTCTTATCTATCTCTGATACTATGGCATTTGTAAAATCGTTTCAGAAAGCCCTCAATTTTCATCTCGAAAAATAATATTACTCAATATTCTTTTTACGTCATATCCATAAAGTAATATTGCGCAGACATGCAATAACTTGTGATTTCAAACATAAAAATGAAATATGACAGTTTATTTGTAATATTTCTCCAATATTTCGCTAGCTACGTTATTGCATTTGGCGTACTTTAGTTTCTCGAATAAAAATGCAATTTGAGTTTAGAGCCACTTGCAGGGAATATTGTTAGTATTTTTTGTAGCGCTTGTTGTTTTATTTAATATATTTTATGCCAAGATTAAATAACTAAGTGCTTTAACTTAAACCTAAAATGTAATAAAAGTTGGAATGTATTTCTGCTTCATTTTGCTGCCCTAATATGTTAAGTATGTGACTTTGTGAGTGTAACTATGTTAGTCTAAACAAAGCAGTTGGTACCCACACACATGTCTATTATAATTTCATTTTGCTGAGCAAAAAGTAATAAATACATTAATTATGATGAAACGGTAAGGCGGTTTATCTGATTCAGTTATAGTATACAAGTGGGTGTGCCTCACCGCCTCTGCCTACATATCTAAACAAAACAGATACCTAATTATAATTTATCTGTAAGTGGATACTTACGATGTTTATTTTTGGCGTTACCATGGAGAATTTTATGGAGACAGGTAAGAAATACAAGACAAATGTTTTCTATTTGTGACGAAAACAGCCGGACAAACCCTTATTATTTTTAAATTACTTTGATTTTTTTTTATTAAGTCTATAAGTCTGTTAGTAAGTTACAAATAAATTTTCTTGATGTATGGGATTGCAAAAACTTACAAGAAGGAGTAAGCATAAAATAGCTTATGCAGGTCCTGTGTGGTTACAAATTGTCCAAAGTTTTGCAGTTTACCAACCCTACGTGCTCTGGTGTTTATAAAAAAAGTTTCGGAAATTTTCCAAGCCAAGATGACAATTAAGGCGATTTTAAATTAATTATGATATGGAAGTTTTTAATGTGAGTACTTGTAACCTTTTTTACTGGTTTACGGTGTACGATGCCAAAATTGATGTTTATAAGGTTTTAGATACGTAAAGACAAAATTTAAATTGTCAAATTGTTATAGTATTTTATTACTTGTGAGGTTATGTAGAAGGTTATTTTGCTTGAAAATTACAGGACATAACTGAAAATTAAACAGTATAATTTTTTGTTATTATAAATTACAGGGTGGCTAACCCTGTAATTTAGAAGATAACCTTCTACATAACCTCACAAGTAATTTGATTTAGATATTATGAAATAGGTGTACAAAAACATTATGTTTGTTTATACACATACACCATAAAAACATGTTTTTTATTAACAGGACTAAACTAAATCTTCTTCAATAAATTACGGAGTTCTCACGGGAAATTTACTTGGAATTGATCCAAAGTAAGGGTCTTCTTGTTAGGACGGCTATCTCCTTGATCCAGTCTTAAAATAAATAAGTTATAGCTAAACAATCTTGTCATTGATACAGTTTTAGTGTGATTGGTATACGAAAAATGTTATTGATTAATAATAAGGGTGTGAAATAATATTAAACGCTATTATAACACCTAATAGTAAGTACTTTATAAATATTCCGATATTCAAGAAGAGTAAAAAAAAATATATTTCATGTTTAATTCGCTTTGTTTTTATATCCCTAAAATGTTCCTAATATTCTAAGGTATCCCTAATATTACGTTCCAATAAAAAGAACAACGGATGAACTAGTGGTTTTCCACGGTACCACTCACCATTTTTTCTTCGTTGTTTTTCTTCTGCATGACCTAGCTTTTAATTGAGAAATTTAATTGGATTTTCGTCTCACTAAAATAAATAACCTCGAAAGCCTAAAAACAGTAATATTTGGACAATATCGATGTCAAACAAACACTGGTCCTAATGTTATTGTTTGCGGTCCTTTTATCCGCGCGCTAATCAAACACTAGTACACAGATAACCAATTAACCGTATTTGTTCTAGTGACATGTAAGGTTATTAATCGCTCGCTGACTGTGCAAGTATCCTGTAAGGCGTGGATTAATGTTCTGGTAAAACATCTTATGAAGGTACGTAAAAATATAGTGTGTTTTTATCGAAGTGCGTGTTCCTATAAAAAAATCGTTGAAAATGGTTTTTATCAAACTTGTCAATTATTTCAAAATATTGGAAACAAAACATAATACAGAAGGATATTTACATATTAACTGACACAGTTTGTTGTTTAGGCGACACAGCTTTTGTTTCATTGTATTTTAAAAACATTTATAATTTATATAACAGATTTATACAACCAATTACTGCTGGTCATACGTTCGCAGTATATTTATCATTATTTGTGTTAAAGCGACAGACTCATTAACAAAATATAAATAAAATTCCCCATAATTTACTGGAATCATAAATTAAGTGTAAAAGTTGGCAAATTTCCCCATTCCAGTGGTAGACCTAAAGGACTGCCAAGGGACAGCGGACCAAAAGACAGGTATTCCGAGTAAAATAATTAATTGTTCTACCAACTTTTAAGTACTTTATTATTTAGGAGATTAAAAATAATTTCGGAGCTTAATTTTCTGAACGTAGATCATTTGTCACGTTCCTTGTCTTTACTGAATTTTCAACCTGAATTTAAGGTTACTTTACAGTATATTTTTGTCGTTCTTTAAAATATAAATATATCAGAAAACGAAACAATAGAAGAGACACGAGGACAATCGTTTTCTATGCTGTAAATAAATAGTTTATTCCTATTGCTATTTCTATTTTTACAACAATACTACATCTAACCCGATTGAATGTTTTCAAAACACAGCGCACTACAGTGTCCTTTGTGTTTGCAAAGCGATTGAGATCTGAATAGGACGGAGATAAGACTACAAAGACATCTACGTAGCGTGGGATTGCTTCGAAGATTATGTGATGCATGGTCTATGTAAATTGTATTCATGTGTACAATGGCGTTCTAGAATATAGCTTGATGGACAGAATGTGCAGTTGTGGCAACAGGTGTAGAACAATTGCGGTTATTTGTTACTATAGGTTACTGTTGTTGACAAAATGGTGCATGAAAGAAAGAAGAATAAGTGTTCTTTTTGTCACGAAGTATTGTCATCGTTTTCGGCCTATAATGAAACGTGTAAAAACCCAACTTTTCAAATAAAATAAAACAATATTTTTTATCCACAATCAAGTCCGTATCCTTCTTAAAAGTCATGTTTAGATGTAAAATATATCTACGTAGACGTTGAAAAATTAGAATCTTGAAATAAGTAAACAACACACTATACTTCCTTAATCCCTCAGTGCGTGATAAAGATATCTAAAAATATTAACCTTTCATATTGACCTCAGCATGCAATAAAAATCTCATTTAAGCTTTGCATTTTATATTAAAAATAAAATCTTGAAACGGGTTTACAAAAAACATAGTCTATTATTTCCTTCTTAAGGCCAACGAAGCGTGTAACGAATATTGGAGCTCGTGATATTAAATCTGAATGCGTTGGCTTCAGCAATATTATGAGCCGAGTAACTCTGGAGATGGATCATACAAGCCTTTACACAGAGAGGTGTAGGTTACGTAGTTAGTACATTGTACATAAGTATTAAATAAATTACAACATACTCGTAGTTATATACAAGGTGTTAAGAAAACGCTGTCCGATCCGTTAAGGTTTTGTTAGGTATCAATAACTGATACCAAAAATGAAAAAAATAAATTAACACCCTGTATGCACAAGCTTTGTTACATATTAAGTAAGTATAAGTTTCATTAGATTCTATTAAACAATCTAACATTTTTTTTTTGTGCTAGGATTTTGTTTCGCAAGTAGGTTACATATAAGTATGTATAATAAGACAAGTCATGGGTATATTAAACTCACAGTTTGATATATGGTACAAAATTGCCATATGGATAATGAAGATTAGACCTTAGAAATATCGCCTTCCCATACATTAAATATATCCAAAATAAACAATATTTTTAGATTCAGAACAAAGCTTACGCCTTCACAAATATTCCGATCACGAAAATAAGTTGAATTGTTGATCCCATTTCCCCCGCATTTACCTACAGGCAGTTAAAGAGTAGGCATTGGTCGCTTGCCAAACTTCTGGCTGTGATGGTAAAGATAAACCTATATTTCCAGCAAAAACTCTGAGAAAAATGGCGAATAATTTGCAACAATGTGGAAAAGGTATGTGACGTAAATGTTTTAGAGAGACAAACAAAAACTTCATCGCACAATACGAGTAGGTTATCTTATTAAAAGCGACATCAGTTGTAAAGTCCATCATGGACAATGATATTCTAAATATCATTGATCATGGACTAAAGCTTATTCAAAATATTGGTATTGGTTTAAACCCACGCATAGCGTGACAGTTCCCTAATAGATAGTCTCTAAAAGTCACATTTCAATTACGGAATTAATAAGACCGTAATGAGTCATTAATAATAATAATAAGTAATAATAATAAATGCGGACAACATCACATACATTGCTCTGAACCCAAAGTAAGTAGCTGAAGCACTTGTGTTATGGAATTCAGAAACAACGAAGGTACCACAAACACCCAGACCCGAGACAATGTTGAAAAGTTGGTGTCTACATTGACCCGTCCGGGGATCGAACCCGGGATCTCAGAGCAAGCGACACCTTCAACCGTTGCGTACGCCACTCGACCACGGAGGTTTTCAAAACTCAACTTCTAATATTAAATAAACTGTGGATATTAAAACAGAATTTCCAGCCTGTATTTCACCGACTAATCTTTAACAGCTGTTCATAATTCGCGCCTTCCCAGCAAATAGCGGGGGTTTTTATTCTGCCGTCTGAATAAAACAACACCCTCAGTCTGTAGTACGGAACACGGCTCGTTAATTAACCCAGCTATCAATCTGATGAACAATGGTTTTCATTGAGCGACCGAATTAGCCTCGATTTTATCCCTCAAAGATGCCTCTGATTGTTTTGTTTGGGTTTTTAAGTAATAGAGAATGCGGATTTATTAATTTACAATTTTCATGTATTCCAAAAAAAAATTACTTGTCATAATTTCGTAGTTCATAAGAATTATTTAATAAGTTCTTAAAAAGTTTTTCTGGCTTTTGGATTTTGAAGTTTTATAATGTTACTCAATTCAGTCACACAGTCAAGTCATTGTAATGACCGAAATAAAGATAAATAAAACACAAAAATAATCTTTTTCAAAAGACTTTTCATCCTTGAGATTTTTTTAACATTTTCTGAGTATAAGAGTTGTAGTTAAGCTACAACTTTCAAATAAAATGCCGCTTCAGCATTAAAGTGTCGTTATCACATCGTCGTTGAACCCATATTAACTAGTTTACAGCGTAATCAACGCGACCGCGACTGCAAGCTCACAATCTTTTCTAGAACTTGCTTCTTTAAAAACCTTTACTTTTTTCGTTCTATGAAACTAGTAACTGTCAGGAAGGGTAAAGTGGTATTGGCCATTTATCATCACAGTCCAACGAATATGTGAACCTTGCGGATAAAATAATATTTTTACCAAAAAAAACGGATATACCTTTGACTTGTTCTCTCGTAATGAACAAGGAAAGTCAATTGGTATTGCTGAGAAATACTGAAATGTCAAATGAAATGGAAGAATAAAAATGTTACAATGTAATATTGTAACCAAAAAAATGAAAGAGAAAAAAGCTAAATCGGGATTATTTTTAACTCTTTTATCAGAACCGATGTTTGTCGAAACTGAAATAATAGAAAAAAGAAACGAATTCAAACGGTCTCTTAAAGTTGCACCAATAAATCGTGCAAAACTAAATTACAAAATTTAAATAAATGCCCTACCATTACCAAGTGCAGACTATTATGTACATTCAGCAAATAATAACAATAAATAAAATCCTATGTAGTTATGACCTTGATTCATCACAACTCTATAAATAAGTTTGATGAGCTTGGCGTTAATCGGCTTCAGCGAAAGTTGAAGCAAGAACTCGATTATAACTATTTGCCCGAACTAAAAGTAAGCCTTTAAGTTCGCGACCGATCTCGTTTACAGTAAACTGAGAGTTGACTTAATTCCAATAATTTAGTTTTTATAGAAAACTAGCTTTTTTTCTGGTTTTCCCACTTGAATGACGGTTATCGGAGTTAAACTTAGCCAATGTCCGTTTTTGGGATTCAAGAATGCTTTTTACAGACTGCTTTTGACAGAGTTATTTTCGCATTTAAAATAATAAATTATGGATACATACTCAACTCAAAGAGCAGAACCGTTTATCTACTTGTATTTTTAAAACAGTTCATTTCCATGTAAGAAGCCTTAAACGATATGCAGTCGTTGACAAAATATCTCTTCTCAACATTCCTTTGAAACGTTCAAGTAGCTTCGATATATTGACAAGCGAAATATATTAGCTTGGTTGCTAGCGCGGTATTGTGCGCTCAAGCATGGAACACACGTACGGTAACAGTAGGTACCTAGTATAGCATTATCTGCGCCAGGCAGTTAGAATTAACCATTGAAGGGGAAAGATAAAGCAATTTTACGAGGAAACGTGTAACACGTGCTTTTCGAAGCATGTGTAACAATTATCGTGGAGATCGGCACTGTAGCGCCTGTAATTTGTCAAATGAATGGAATCGTCACAATTTAATGCTTAACGCTCTTTGGAATTGAAATGCTGTCGTTATATCGAGCGTTTCATTTGTTTTTTTTAGCCTTTTTCTCGAATGATCCATAAGGGTAATGTTTGCTTATAATGCGCTATTGTTAACTTATGTTCTCCTATTGTGTTTATAAATACCTGCCTACTTTGGAACTTGAGCAGTATAAATTGTTGTTTAGTGTTTTATGTAAAGTACTACATATAGCCCAGCACATGAAACTACCTATTTATTGTACAATTTCGTGAAAGACTCAAAATTATTTAAACACCGCGTCAGGTACACATAAAACAAAAGCTTAAAATATTACAATTTCATAAAATACAAATTTTATTACAGTAAATTTCAATATACTTTTAACAAAATTATATTTACAGCGCACGAAAAACCGCATCAATGAACTACCATAAAATATTTCGGGCACATATTGTTTGTTTGCGATTACGATAAAAATCATCCATAAAGTGTGACAAATTGGCAATTCGGCACAAGAGACGCAAAATTAATGGCTAAATATGAGGGCTGAATATTAATTAACAAAACCACATTATTCTTGTGGATAGCGGTCGCCGTTAGTGAGGTCGGTACGCAAATTCAGATAGATATTAAATCCATTGTTTTGGTGATATGATTTTGCTTTATGAAAACACAGGTTAAAAGAATACGTATAATTAACTTTTTGCACTATTTGATACAGTGTTTTTTGATGAGTCAAGAGGCGCTTTACGAAAGTAATTACTCCAGCATTAAGTTAATTATTTTTTAGGCCTGTGCAAAAAAAAAATCTGAAATAATTACGAAACAAGTATTTAATTCATATTTTTGCGTTTTCATATGGCTACCATACCACTGGATTGAGTGTTTTGAAAGGCAGATTTGAGAAACAGAGGTGAGCTAAAGTATTATTATTTAAAGAAAAGCATGGCCGATAATATTGCGCTAAAGGCAGCAATTTGTAACGTTTAAATCAATTATACCGATGGCTCGCAATCGCTCATTCCACTTCATTGCCACAAATTTTCCAAGACATTAGCGCCAATACACTAAAATTTTCATCTTGAAGTGATTTATAATTAATCTCTTCTTTAATTGTTGTTTCGTTTACTTAGATTAAATGGGTTAATTTCTGATGGAGATGACTATTTATTTTTGAAAGCAATTTACCATTTAAACTTTGTTTGACGATAATCTTAACGATCAATTAAAGTTGAGAAAGTTTTCTAAAATATTTTTCATGAAATGGATATCTACGACTTAATGTATCACATCAAGAAAACGAAAATATTTTCTTGGAAGTTAGTTACGAGAAAGTTCACTAGCAGATACAAAAAAAATATTACATAGGTACACAACAATTAGATTGATGAGTTTGCATGTGATGCAAAAGAAGTACCGACAACAGGTCAACGACTTGCTAAAATATACACACACTAGCATACATCTATGATAATATATCACTGACTAACTAAATACGTTATTATTTAGCACAGAAAGAACAACCACAAAATAGTAGAGCAATATTCCCACATATTTATGTAACACTTATTGACCATACATTGCCAAGCTAATATAAGGAGTATTATGCCAGCATACACAACATAAGTTATATTTTATTTCGTTAGGGTAGGAACCTAAATAATTCAGGACTCACACGTCATTGGAATGGTTTCGGAATATCCGCTGCTTAAAAGGATTATATGAAATATATTAGATGCTGTGGTGTTATGTCAACATGCGCCTTTCATATTGTAGTATATTTTTCAATCTAAGATAAATTTTGAGTAGGCTGCGAAAAAAGTGCTAAACCATTTATAAATTGCATAGTTGTGACAGCGATAGTTTTACATATAAAACACATTTAAGCATTAGAATATTGTACACTTAGTACATTATTCTAAAGTCATTAGAAACATTGAAGAAAAACGTAAACTTTGAATCTTAAATTGCTAACCCGCAGTTGACAAGTATCTTGATAAGTGATAATTTTTTGTCCACATGATATTTTGGATAGTCTTTTTGAGATGTGACATTTTGGCAATAAGATAATAAATCTCGCTGTCAGTTATTTTTAGGAAAGCCGACAAATGTATACGTCAAACAATTACAAAATATTCAAACAATCATTTAATTTTCCTGTGTTTGTAAATAGGCTTCGGTCTTCGACATTCAAACCACCCAATTACATGTAAAAGCAATATCGTTACTCCATACTACAATCAGGCGTCAAATATGTCACTTAACTCATCCGCTCACATAAGACCCTCTTAATTAAGGGCTCTAGCGCCATTAATATTTATCGGCCGGTTTAGGAGCTTGTCATATGATGCGACGTTGCCAACTACTGGAATTACGGTACATATGGACATTATTAAACTTAAGTATGTCTCTTAATTACGCAATTACAACGTTTAATATTTGGAATGGCTAAAAGCTCCTACAATAATGGAATATAAAAAGGATGCCGATTAGCAGAACGCGACTCTTTTTTTCATTACGGGATTAAACGCTAATGACATGACTAACACGGTGAAGGCACAGCGAGGGGATATGTTGGGTTTTCAAAATATCCCGGATTGCTTGCGCATGCTAAGCGACTCCAGCGAGTAGTACGCATATCAATGAATAAATTATTTTCTTGTAAGTATTTAGGCCTAATTGAGAAACATATCATATTGAGAACAGGTAATACTGCTAAGGCCAGTTAATTTTTTTTACAATTATATCACATTATCAGTTCTTAAGATACTAATGGATTTTAAAGGAATATTACAATACAACTGTTCTTGTAGAAAGTAGTGGAAGTAGCCATATTTTTTAACCATCACATAACATACACGTATTTATTTATTTTGAGTTATTATCTTCGCATTACTCGGCCCAATCCCCAAAACAAACGACTATCCGTCCCGAGCAGTGACCTCATAAAACAAAACACGATTGACTTATTCAAATCCCGGTTTGCGTCAAAACCACGACACATCGATGATTTGTCACAGATGTCCTGCCCGGAACGGAATTGAAATCAATGGATTGAAATACAGTGTCCTACATAAATTACAATGATCCAGTGTTATGAGAAACTATATGATATGTAGATTTAGATGTAGTATTAATATTTCGGATCTAGGCTGTATGTTAGAGTTTAAATTTCCGTGTCAAGTGTTGTTTCTAAATGTGTTCTCTTTACAAGAGAGATCTCTTTGCAAGTAATATAAATATTCTGAGTAAATTTTTGAGAAAATTAATTAAAGGCTGTAAGAGATGTAAAAAGATACCACCGTTCGCCATCGCACTGTTTTTCCCTAATACCTTTATATTTTTAAGAATATGATTTAAACCCAGTCAAATCACATACACACCGCGTCAATGGGCTTTGAAAATAGCTGTCACGCCTAGAATTCGCAACAGAGCACGCGCACAATAATCGTCAATCATAATCCAAAAGAATTTGGAACACGAAAGTACCTTAAATCAAATGAATATCAGGTATAAAAAGTACTCTAAATTTTCGCGCACAAAAAGTAAATACTTTTATGTCGTTTAAAATATAGGAATAACAAAGATCTGTTGACTCTTCTTTTGGCGGTATAAAACAATATTATTAAGTAAGAACTTTACTAGGTAAAACTGAAGTTTTCACTAATAAAATTCCACCTAGTAATAAAAAATCTACATTAAAATTTGTAAAACACAGAGTCAGATTTATAGAAAAAAATGTGAAACGGATTGTAAATACGCACTACTCAATATCCTGTCTAATACATAAGTAAACCAATAAAATATCCCCGAGCCGCAAGGCAGTGGCAGGACATATCAATATTTATTGGGTTCCACCACTAAACATACGAAAAAGTAAACCAAATCCGAACCAAATATGAATACCTCTATTGCTGCAAATAAATAAATAATTTTATTTATTTATTATTCTAAAAGATTGACAATAACTTCGACCGAAACAAAACCTTATATATTATGTTAAAACAATTTTGATAGATGCAACGTAAATTCGTCTTTATAACTAAAAATCTAGTAAAAACTCAATTTACATGGAATATATAGTAGAAGTAGTATTACAGGAGTAGAATGGTTAGATACAATCACTTATCAATACGTATTTCTTCAGAGAATCAACAACTTAATTGTATAATTTACGTAAATGCAGATTATTACATAACATCGCAGCTGACAGTCTTATCTCAATTGCATAATCCCCGTCTTATAGTGAATTGAAGGCTTAACAGTCGTAACTGGAAACCGTTATTAAGCTAATATTAGATTTCCTGATAAATTGAAAATAGTACAACGTGGAGCGATTGCAATCTATTGTCTGTATCGGAAAGAGTGCTTTATTCAAGATTATTTTGTTCTTCGAAATAAGGTTTAACTTAAATGTAAATATAATGTTCACTTTTTATACTAAAGATATAAATATCAGCTAAAAAGATAAAACCAAGTCGGGCTAGGGTTAGTTGCATTCATTATAATCAAAGAACGGGAGATCCGATTTATATGATTTCTAATGATGGATTTGTCTGCGTCCTGAAGAGCAAATTGAATACCAAAACAATGCAAAAAATTAAATAACAACATGGAAATAAGGAATTAATAAAACCTAAGAAAATAATAAAGAAAACTTTAACCCGTCTCATTCTCGTATTGTGTGTCGTCTTTGAATAAGCTCATATATGCCAAGCTAACTAATAACACAATGTCGACTAATTACATTTGTACTGCGCTAAGGATCATTAACGGTTCACAAAGGCAGATCCAAAGACAGGGAGACGCAAAGTGCTATGTGTAAGATCTGATTAAAGCAAGGTTGCTTCATTAGATTGACGTAAAATTAAGATACCGTGTCGATTGCAGTGTTTATTAGTGATATTCAATTTATTTGGCAATTAAATTAAATTCATTGGAAATAATATAAAATAAAAAAATTGAATCATCATCATCATCAATCAATTGTTTATAATCCATTTTTTACATGTTTACTAATTAAATATGTAAAAAATGGATTAAAAACTGGAAGTAATTATTATGTATAGAGTTAAAAGAATTAGTGTAGTAGCCTAGTTATAAGCTTGTATTTTCTTTTATTAGATTTTTATTTTCTTTTGACTTAGATGAATAAACGATTTGCATAACTGTATCGCCATAACATTAGTGGTTTATTTAGTTACGTATTTTGTTCTACCGACATAAGTTTTACTGGACATAGTAGCTAATCTTTATTTATCTCTCTCATAGTACTTAGCAGAAAAAAACGAGTTCCCTCTCAATTCATTAATAGATGTCGTATTCGACTAAAAGACTAGAGAGAGGGTGGGGTTATTAATGATGCATGGAAATCTCTAATTCATTTGAGAAGCAATGTGGTTTAAGCTTCTAATCGCTCAGAACTAGAAAATGATTTCACGATTTAAGATACTGTTTTTATGTTCAGGAAATCAATGAAAATGCTTAAGTGCGTTCTTCAAAAAGGAATAAATAAGTCATTATGTGACGAGTATAAGTATGTCTGATGTTTGAACATGTATGTCTAGTTACCTCGACACATATGTCAACATAATGATTACTCGATTACTTAGAAGGAGGAACACAATGGCACGTAAATTTAGTTAAATAGGATACACCAGTGCCTATACTGCGTGGAGTGGTGTCTCGCTTCCAAAACGGTATTAGTCCTGCTTTAAGAGCTCATATTAAGCTCGCAGAGCATTCAAACCAATCATACAATCTCTAACAACTAATTTTTAAATACCATTCATGTTTTATCCTTATAAACTTCTGTTTTTTATTTGTAGTGTGGTTAGGATAGAACATGTGTGTCCAATGATATTTATGCGACTGCTTAGAATAGGAATTCGCTATATATTGTCATAACTCATAAGTGTTGTGTTGGTGCGGCGATACGCATCGATAAATATTATTTTGATAGATTAAGGTGCGTTTGCTTTGATAGATTACATAGGTACTAATATTATTATTTAGAAACGCAGGTGTCAAGTTGTGGTGAGTAATGAAATGCTAATAGCAATTTGGGTGACTTATACAAATGAATTAATATTATGTTGTATAGTCTTTTGTCATACGCAGATACCAATTTTGTTTACTTAGGAGAGCAACTCCTTTACTGACATAACTACACAACATCTAAATAAATATACCAATCTCAGAAATGAACTCAAATCTTAATAACTTCAAACGACTAAAGCGAAAAAAGTAAGTAAGTAATTAAGAGAAAATTTCTAGAATAAATTAATAATAAGGTATTACAAAATGCCCTACTTTTTAAATATTTTTATCAGGAATATAAAATTAACTCAGTCCACATTGCTAGAAATCTTGCGATCTTTCTAAGGCACACGGAAGTCTGAGAGGTAATCTAATCTTGAGATTTCATTTTAAAGGGAACAAGGTTCGTTGCCTGTGATAGGCAAAAGATTCCATTTTACAAAGAACTAATGAACATTTATTTTTCTTTTGTCATGCTGGTACACTTTTTATGTACCCGGTATTCAGAAGGGGTCTCGATAAAAATGTAATCGTTACTTTTCTTTCTTTGTAAGATTGAAGCATGTTGTACATAAAAAATGGAATTAAATGGAAATAAGGATTATTTTGTTACTGTCGTGATATTTAACAGTTCTTATTTAACTTGCGATTTAGTCGGTAGATTTGGGATCTGAAATCGCCAATCCGCAGAGAGCAAGCGTGGTGATCAATGCTCGCGCCTTCTCTAATGGGAAGAGGCCTGTGCCCAGCAGTGGGACGTTTATAGGCTGGATTTTTATTATTATTAGTTGGAAGAAAAACAAAACGATTAGACTGATGACAATTTCTGAAAGCTTTTTTAATTCCTGATATCACTTATCCGATAAGTAAATACTATGAACATCAAATTGTCCAAAATTATAAGTTGACAATAAAACAAATTTTGGATTTTAAGCCGTGTACGGCGATGACCCAAAAACTTGGGAACGGAATACATTAATACAAATCTGAAACGACCGACAATACTTATAATAACTTCGGGACTTAACAAGTCTTAAAATCTTTTGCTTTTCCAGAACCATTATATATAAAAATGAATTATATATTATCTTATATATAAAAATGAATCGCTAAATGTGTTGGTAAGCGCATAACTCAATAACGCCAGGACCAAATTGACCAATTCTTTTTTTTAAATGCTCTTTGCAGTTCAGGGATAGTTTTTACGGAGAGAAAAATGCACCGAGAACGGGACCTCGATATACACGTGGATGAAACCACGGGGCACAGCTAGTTTTCAATAAAAATAAATGTTTAGTATATAATTAGATCATGTTAGATTACTTTTTGCTGGTACATTTTTATGTTCCTATTAACTATATTATATTTGTTATATCAAGTCTTTACTATACCATTGCTGGATAAAGTCCTTCCCCAACTCTTGCCTGGTCCTTCGCTTCTTTTGTCCAATTTCCAAGGAAGACATCTAGTTCCTAAAAATGTCATTTTATTTTTAAAAATTAGTATGCAGCTAGGCAATAAAATAACACAAATTTTAATATCAAAATAAAAAGTTTGATCATTAAAAAAGGTAAAACTATAGAGAAAAGGTAAAGCCTCCCAAAACATTAAAAATAAGAGGTTTATCTAAAAGTGTGCCATTTTAAATGTAAATGTAACTTTTACTGTGAATGGTAATAAGTGCAATCTCTTGGAGCTAATTGCGAGCTAAATAGAACGTCGTGATGTCCTTTACGTAATTATTTTAGCAAAGCAAATGTTCTAGGTAACATAAAATTGACTTTTCACTTTACTCTTTTATTTTAATATTCTCTTCTGGAAAGATAATTCCAGGTATTCCAGCGAGAGTTGGTAATTCCGATCTAGAAATTAATTTTAAAATAAGTTCTTTAATTTATTATTCTTTCTTCGTTCTTTTTTATTTAAAATAATAAAATAAAGTTCTAATATGTTGATGAAGGACAAAAAAGGATATGTAATACGTGTCACGTAGGTAAAAATGTTGAATAAACTAATAATGTTTTCAAATCAAAATATCAATCAATCAATCAATCCATCAGCCAATCATAGTCCACTGCTGGACATAGGCCTCTCCCAATTTACGCCACAACACCCGGTCCTCCGCCTTCCGCATCCAGTCCCCTCCAGCGACCTTTCTCAGGTCATCGGTCCACCTGTCGGGCGGGCGTCCTACCTTACGGTTGCCGAGCCGCGGTCTCCATTCTAGGACTCGTCTGCTCCAACGGCTATCGGTCCTTCGACAGACATGGCCAGCCCATTGCCACTTCAGCAAGCTAATTCTACGAGCTATGTCGGTTACCTTGGTTCTTTGTCGGATGACCTCATTTCGAATTTTATCCTTCAAAGAGACTCCGAGCATAGCTCGCTCCATAGCCCGCTGTGCAACTTTAAATTTGTGGACTAGTCCAACCGTTAATGTCCACGTTTCGGCACCGTAAGTCATAACAGGTAGGACGCACTGGTTGTACACTTTGGTCTTCAGGCATTGCGGTATAGGCGAAGAAAAGACTCGACGAAGTTTGCTAAACGCTGCCCAGCCCAACTGAATTCTCCGATCGATTTCCCGCTCGAAGTTGTTTCTACCAAGCTTGATGACCTGCCCTAGGTAGATATACTCTTGAACAACTTCGAGCAACGATCCTTCGACATATATATATCGGTCTCGGCCTGACATGTTCATTGAACATGATCTTGGTTTTATCCAAGTTCATGCCAAGACCAACCAGTCGTGAAGCTTCATTTAGGCCATGCAGCATCTCGCTTAGCTGGTCCAGCGACTCTGCTACTATGACGATGTCATCGGCAAATCGAAGGTGCGAGATGTGCTCACCGTTCACATTTATACCCCGTCCAGTCCAATCCAGAGTTTTGAAGACATCCTCGAGCGCGTTGGTGAACAGCTTTGGGGATATAACATCCCCCTGTCTCACCCCCCGACGCAGCTCGATCGGATTCGTCTTACGGTCATGGAGCTGGACAGTCATGGTGGCGGTGTCATATAAGCATCTCAGCACCTCGATGTAGCGCCAGTCAATACGACATCGTTGCAGGGCATCCAGAACCGCCCAAGTTTCGATGGAGTCGAAGGCTTTCTCGTAGTCCACAAAGGCCAAACACAGCGGCTGATTGTACTCTTTGGTTTTCTGCACAATCTGCCGAACAGTATGGATGTGGTCTACGGTGCTAAAGCCTTTTCGAAACCCGGCTTGTTCTGATGGCTGGAACTCGTCGAGTCTTGTAGCGAGGCGGTTAGTGACTACTCTCGAGAACAACTTGTAAATGTGGCTCAGGAGTGAGATAGGTCTGTAATTCTTCAGCAAGGTTTTGTCTCCTTTCTTGAAGAACAGAACCACCGCACCCCCACTCCACGCTTGTGGTGTTAAGCCTTGGTGAATGACGGAATTAAAGAGACTCGCTAGCTCTTTCAGGACTGTGGTCCCACCGGCCTTAAGGAGCTCGGTTGTAATTCCGTCATCACCCGGCGCCTTGTTGTTCTTTAGTTGTCTGAGAGCTGCCTCTACCTCGCCCGGGTCGACATCCGGGATGTCCTCGGTGTAATGGCGCGTGAGTGGGGCTCTGTGGTCATCTACGCCTTGTCTCGGTGGTTTAGTCGTCCGTGATGCGTATAGGTGTCTATAGAAACTCTCAATTTCCTCCAGAATCTCGAACTTAGAGGTGACGGTCCTGCCATCCCCGGTCCTCAGTTTCGCCAGATGGGGTCTGCTTAATTGCTGAGCGAAGACTTTGGTGCCTCTATTTCGCTCAATCGCAGCCTCGATCTTACGAGTGCTGCAGCGTCGGAGGTCACGTCGCGTCAGTTTCCTGATTTTCAGGTTTAGGGACCGCCTATCTGACGAAGACATCTGGGCATCTGGCGTTTCTCGTCTTTCCTTCATAAGTTCGAGAGTCTCTGGTGAGAGTTTGGACTCCCTTTCGCGTTTTCCGGGGAACAACCTTCGAGACACACTCTGTAGCGTTTTGACCACTGTGTCGGTTTTTTCGTCAACATTGTCCGTGGTTTCCAGCAGTGCGAAACGATTTTGGAGTTCCAACTGGAACTTATCGGAACCTAAAGCTATTTGGGGCAGCGTGGGTCGGAGAGTAGGTCTCATCATCCTAACTCTTTCAGCCTTAAGGTTGATATTTAGAGAGCCTCGGACGAGTCTATGATCACTACCGGTATTAAACCTATTGATCACCGAGACGTCTCTAAATATATGCCGCTTGTCCGTGATGATGAAATCTATCTCGTTCCTCGTTACATTATCGGGGCTTCGCCATGTCCACTTTCTGTGGGGCTTCTTCTTAAAGAAGGAATTCATTAAGAAGAGCCCCTGGGACTCTAGAAAGTTGACCAACATTTGGCCCCTGTGATTTCGGCGCCCCACGCCATTAGGTCCGATTATCGTTTCGCCGCGTTCTTGTACTCCCACCTTGGCATTAAAATCTCCCATAACAACGTTGTAGTGAGCCTTCCTGGTACCATGTAGTGCCTTCGCTATGTCTTCGTACATGGTTTCGGCTATCTCATCAGAGTGTGTCGAGGTCGGCGCATATACCTGCACCACCTTCAGGAACTTCCTGTCGGTGATTTTCAATAAGAGGTACGCTACCCTTATCGACACACTACTGATTTCCACAACGCTGCTTGTGAGACACTTGTTGACTGTTAAGTACGGAAGCTAAGGGGATGCGACATACGTCAATCAAAGGCGCTAGCTCGTTGCACACTGTTTATTCGTAAGGCAAGGTGGGGGGACGCAGCCCGCACGCACACCTACATCTATGCACGCGTACTTACATACACAACATCCCTTCCCCTTAAGCTAGGAAAGTCTTATGTTTACTTAACCTATTTACTTAACCTAATTACTTAATCTATGGATGTGTCCATGTCTTCACTGCCATATTGGGCCGAGGGAGGTGTCGCAAAGATCGGACTTATTGCTAGTCGCCGTTGAGTAATAGCGGCGGCGCGCGGCGGCGTCACTGGAATGTCTGGTGACATCGCGCTTTGCTCAACGTCCGTTTCCGGCCCTCCTTCCTCTCCTAGTTGCGACCCCGTGTCAGGGTGAGAACTATCCGGCGGCACCACATCGGGCACTATATCCGGGTCCCAGTTGTCTTGGTCGATGGGTGAAGAGTCCAGTCTTTTCCGTATTTGATCAACGTGCCTCGTGACTTCACTTCCTGTCTGTGGCACGTATACCACGTACATAATATTGCCAATTTTCTTCTTAATTATTCCTTGGATCCAACTGATTTTTTTATTATTTATGTTTTTCGTTATCCAAACGTATTCGTTTGCTTTAAAGTCTGCTGTGTGTTTACCTCTGTAGTATTTAGCCTGTAAGGACTGATGGTGCGCGACGCTTTGCGTTAGGTCTGTGGATGACGGTGGCGGCGCGGCGGGGTTTATCAAGTCCAGCCGGGAGCGCAACGCGCGCCCAAAAACCAACTCCGCGGGTGATTTCTCAGTGGTACTGTTTTTAGAGTTCCTGTAGTCGAACAAAAATTTTGCTATTTTCTCGTGTATATTTTTTTTATTACAACCCTCTAACATGATAGTCTTAAGCCCTTTTTTTATAATTTTCACAAAACTTTCGGCTTGGCCGTTACTAGCCGGGTGGTATACAGGAGATAGCACATGCTCAATACCGTTAAGTTTACAGAAATCATTAAATTCTAGCGAAGTAAAAGATGTTCCATTATCACTCACCAACGTATGTGGAACTCCAAATCGTGACATAAAATCATATAGTTTACCTAAAACCGCCGTTGAGTTGTGTGTTGAACCCATATCATAACATTCAACCCATTTGCTATAAGCATCCACGATAATCAAGTACATTTTATTGTGAAACGGTCCTAAAAAATCTATGTGGATTCGGTAAAAAGAATGCGGCGGCAATGGCCAAGGCGCGAGCGGGGCGTGCGGGGGTGCGGGGCGGAGTGCACAACACACGCCGCAAGCGCCTGCTACTCGCTCCAACGCTGCGTCGACTCCAGGAAACCACAACCGTTTGCGAGCCTCTGCCTTCATCTTTACTATCCCGAAATGTGAACTATGCAATTCCCTACATACGCTTTCTTGCAAACAAGACGGAATAACGACTTTATGCCCGCGCATTAAGATTCCATTTTCGTATGATAACTGTGTCCGACAGTTAAAGAATGGTTTTAACCCTATATCGTTAATTTTTCTAGGCCACCCGTTTAGAACATAATTTTTAATAGTCGCCAGATGTGTATCGCGAGCCGTCTCGCGACGCAAGTCGCTTAGTGTCACCGGTAAGTCTCCGTCAAGAACAAAGTTTACGTAAGCCGCGCGGTCCTCGCACCCCGCGAGCTCGTCCGCTACCGGTGCGCCGCGGCCGTCCTCGCCTACCTCGCACGCCCGCGATAAATAGTCCGCGCTATTATGCTTGCTACCGATATACTCAATGCTGTAATTATATGCAGCTAAAAATATAGCATATCTTTGCAGGCGATTGGCCGATATTTCCGGGATACCCTTATGTGGCCCGAATATAGCCAACAAGGGTTTATGGTCTGTTCGTAGCACGAAGGGCCTGGATCGACCGTATAGATACTGGTGGAACCGTCTTACGCCGAAAATGATCGCTGTCGCTTCCTTTTGGATCTGAGCGTAATTTTTCTCTGCTGACGACAGCGTCCGTGACGCGTATGAAATTGGCCTTTCTTGCCCTTCTTCGTCTATTTGGGATAGAACAGCACCTAACCCTGACGGGGACGCGTCTACCGTTAATATTAACTTGGCGGTTGGGTCGAAATGGGCTAACGTCTTATCGGATGCTAAGATGTTTTTTATTTGAGCGAACGCGTCATCGTGAATACGAGTCCATTCCCACTTTGTGTTCTTATTTAATAACTTATATAATGGGCATAAAATGGACGACGCTTCCGGCACGAAGTTCCGATAATAATTAGTGAGACCCAGAAACGACTGTAACTGTGACACGTTTGTTGGTTTAGGTGCCTTTAATATGGCTTTGACTTTGTCGGGTGACTTCCTAATTCCATTTTTATCTATGACATGCCCTAGATAAGAAATCTCGTCTTTAAAAAAATCACATTTACACGTCTGCACCGTTAATCCTGCATCCTCCAAACGTTCTAAGACCGTGACGAGCCTCTGCATGTGTTGGTTTTTGTTTGCCCCAGTTATCAGGATATCATCCAGTAGGAAGATTATTCCGTCAATTCCCGCGAGCAAGCACTCCATCGCGCGCTGGAAAACGGCGGGCGCGCTAGACAACCCGAACACCAAACGCGTAAAATTAAACAGGCCGCGATGAGTATTGATGCATGTTAGCCTCTGAGATTCTTCATTTAAAATAAATTGGTTGTACGCCATAGACAAGTCAATTTTACTAAACTGTATGCCCCCATGTAGTTTGGCTAGTAAATCATTTACCGTCGGCAAGGGATACTGATCGATTATCAACTGTTTATTGATCGTAACGGAGTAATCAGCACATAATCTGATGCTACCGTTCTTTTTCAAAACAGGCACAATAGGCGACGCGTAGTCTGAGTGTTCAACAGGTTTTAAAATACCTAATGATAATAGTCGGTCGAGCTCTATATCTATTTTTTCCTTTAGCGCGTAAGGTACTGACCTCGCTTTAAAATAAATTGGTTTCGCATCTGATTTTAACCGTAAGTCAATTTTATATTTGTTAAACGATCCTAGATTACCTGAGAAAACCTTAGGGAACATGTTACAGAGTTGTTGATCGATATTAATATTAGACTCGCTTACCGGTTGCGCTTGATCGCGCACGGTGTGCACACGTGACGGCTCGACCGCCGCGGCCGGCGCTAACTCTAAGTTGAACTCACGAATGAAATCGCGGCCTAGCAGCGGCGGCCCGGCTGCGTGCACTACGTAAACGTTAAGAATAAGCGTACGCCCGAGATATGATACCGGTAACAACACAACTCCGACCGTTTCAATATTTTCCCCTGTGTAACTAAGTAATTTTTTGTTGGTGGCTGACAAAGGCAATTTGAATTTCGAGTCATAGGTTTTTTTAGAGATAACGCTAACTGCAGAGCCACTATCAATTTCGAACTCCAAAGCCAGACCACCGATCATCACGCGCTCCGTCATGGGTTTTCCCTTCACACACCGAATATTATAGAAACACTCACCGTCGTCGCCTCCTTCATCCACATTACCTTCTTCGACATATTTCACCTTGTCCTCGGAAGGACACATTTTACGCAAATGCCCTTTAGTATTACACTTTTTGCACTTGTACTTTTTATACCGACACTGATTAGAACTATGATTAGTGAATCCACACACACTGCACTTTTCTTTTTTGGAAATGTTGAACACGCTGTCCGGGCCCATGCCGGCGCCGGCGCCGCTCGCGCCCGGCGTTGGCAGCGACGAGGCCATGCGCGCGCAACGCACGCTCTCTGCCACGTCGATAGCCTTCGCGAGGGTCAGCTCCTGCTGGTCCTGCATAAACAGCTTGTCCCGTTCGCGCCCTGCCACCATGCCCATGATGAATTTGTCCAACAGGGCCTCTTCCAAATTCTTGAATGCGCAGTGAGTCGCCAGTCCTCTAATCCTCGCGGCCCATTGAGTGTGCGTTTCTCCTGGTCGCTGTGTTGCCGAATAAAACACTGATTTTTCGGCAAACCCAAACCTTTTTGGCGTGAAGTGGTTGTCGAGGAGTTTCACAATCGCCTCATATTCCAATTCTTCCACCTTGCTGGGTAACGCCAGGTCACTAGCAAGCTTGAACGTTGATTCGCATAAAGACGTTAATAATATCGCCCTTCTTTTAATGGCCGCCTTGTCTGATCCGGAGGTTATGTCGTTCGCGATAAACCATTGGTTTAAACGCGGCTTAAAGTTGTTCCACTCCTGTGTTGTGTGGTCAAAGGTGGTCAAAACCCCATACACCGCCCCCGTAGACATTTTTAAAATACTGTGAGTCCGTTCGTCGCCACGTGTTAAGTACGGAAGCTAAGGGGATGCGACATACGTCAATCAAAGGCGCTAGCTCGTTGCACACTGTTTATTCGTAAGGCAAGGTGGGGGGACGCAGCCCGCACGCACACCTACATCTATGCACGCGTACTTACATACACAACATTGACCAAGAAACCGACACCACCCTGGGAGGGCCTATCACCTTCTCGGTAGTAGAACAGGTCACCTGAATCAAGGGTTATCGTGTCCTCCCCCTGTCTTCGGACTTCGGATAACCCCAAAATGTGCCAGTTTATGCGACCTAATTCTACTTCGAGTTCGGTGAGGTGTTGGTCCAGCCGTAGACTTCGTCCGTTATACGTCGCCAGGGTCAGTTTTTTGAGGTGGTGGTAGCCTCCCGTAGCCCGGAGATTCTTAGCACCCCCTGTCCCGCCGTTACCGCGACCGCTACCTTGGCCGGGAATAGCGGGACTACCGGGAACTGGGGGCCGTTCTGTGAGGTGTGGCTCCATCAGAGGTTTCGGCCTACTAATGCCACGCTGGCCAGACGGGTTGGCATAGGGTTTGGTCTCGAGTTTTCCTTCTCTAAGCAGTGATTGTTGGCTCTGCTCAATTTCAATTTTCCCTTAGTCGCCTTCTACGACACCCACGGGATGAGATGGGGTGGTGACCTTCGTATTCTTTAGGTCCGTCACCACACGGACCTCAATCAAAATATCAAAATATGTCTAAATATGGTTCTGGTATCTAATCAAAATATGGTTCTCATAAAAGACAAATTTATACGATTGCAATGACAATATGTAGACCACGGACGTTTCTAATAATACTAACTACAAGTATTCCATTTTGTGCCTTAATACACATTGACATATATCAATGACTCCTATGTAATCGTGAACTAAGCTTTAAACAATATTTGACAGGCCTGTTGGTCTAGTGGTTAGTGACCCTGACTGCTATACCGGAGGTCGTGGGTTCGATTCCCACTCAGGACAAATGTTTGTGTGATGAGCACGATCATTTGTTTTGGTCTGGGTGTAATTTATCTATAATATGTATGTATTTAGAAATATATAAGTATGTTTATCAGTTGTCTGGTTACATTAACACAAGCTCTCTTAGAGCTTAGCTTGGGATCAGATTACCAGATTACCATACCATTAGATGTGAATTGTCCAGGAATATTATTATTATTATAATACAGACTGCAGTACAGTGTAGGTAACAAACTTCGCTTGTAACCCGTTCATAATTGAAGCACTAGAGTACTACCATTACGTATTCCGTAACTAGAGTAAATATTTACCGCTTTCGTGTGTTTAATCAGACCAAATGCGTCAGGACTAATGGACTTTCAATTAACACGATCTAGTTCAAACCATTTATCGGGATAATTAGGAAATAATGCCGGATTATAAATATTTTAGCATTGCGTTTTCCATAGAGGATTTTTTATGATAATATTGCAATATGGGTGATAATGGTAAGTATTATTCCCCAAATATATGTATGACGAATATATGTATAAAAGTGGCCAGAGAAAATCAGACTCCAGCTCCAAGCTAGGAGTTTTCAATTAAAAAAGCTTATGGAATCATTTCCATTTTATAAAGATTTTAATTGGCTTTAAACAGGAAGTGTCCAAAATACCCTGAAGGTTGCAAGCATATTTATTAGATTTGATTTATAAAATTCAATTTGTTTCAAAACGAAATAAAAAACACGCCATCAAAATCAGTTCAAAATGTATCACAACGAAACAACAAAGGTTTCGAAAGTCCATGACGTCATAAACATTCACACATCACTCACATTTTGCGAGACGAACATTGATATAAATCCTTTAATATTTCATACGCTTAAAAAATCGCGGGTGACAATGAAAATAACAAACAATGTGGAAAGCCGGTTGTTGGTCCTGTCAGCGTGATGTGTGCGTACAAAGGTTTTCCATCAAAATGTTTTACCAAAATACTTTGAAATAAACGGCCTTTCAGTCTTTATTTGGAAGTTTATTCCTATTTTTGTTTCAACCCTGGTGGCAATGTTAGGTACACATTAATATTGAAGAATGTAAGTACGATTTGGGGTCTAATTAGAAAGCTTTTTAGATTCATGTAGGGCCCGGGAAGTTTTTGTAGTCAACTCAACTTCGTTAACTGAAAATCTAAACCTCACTAACCAATAAACAAATTTAAGATAGCATCTATGGGTCATCTCTGCCAACATATTTCTATTCTGTAACTAAGTAAGTAAGATTTATAACCAAATGATAGTTTAAGATTGAAGAATAATAAAATTAAACTGTTTGCCCCGTTTTTAACAATAATCTTCAACTTTCCCATCACTTTATCTTTTACCGAGTTATTATACCTCCTTCAAAAACATTTCAGCTTTTCATCATGAATCTTACGTAACACATGGTAAGCCTATACCCATATATTAAGCACATAAAATTATAATACCAAATCCAAGAAAGGCTCAGCAATAATCCGCGTATTGCTAACATAATTCATAAATTAACGAGCTCAAGTGCGCAGGCGTCGACAGTAATTACTTTCCTCTTAGCAACGAAACAAAAGGGGTAATTACCTTTTCAAGTAATGCCCTGTAACGCAACTTTCAGCATTAAAACCTTTGTAAAAACCGTGAACAAAGTTTCAACGATCTGAATGTGTTTTGTTACATTACAATTTTAAAAACACGTGTAGCATTTGTTTGTGCTTTTTTCATTTGTATGCGCCACTGATTTTTATATGTTATTTAAAAATCTTTTTGTAACAATTATGAGAATTCCGTTTTACTGTTACTGGGGAGTCAAACTCATGCGTTTTGAATAAAGATTTAACGACGACTTTTTTGGATCATTATGTAAACTTTTAATGAATCGCTTTTTTATCGGAGTTCAGTACATTAAATTATAGATGACGCGGTTAAGTTTTGCAATTTAATAAAATTATAGGTTTTATGCAACGGCCTGACACTTTTAATCAAGATTTAAGAATTAATGACTCATTACACCTAAATGTAAAAAGAAACGACATCAATTTACATATTGGATTACCTTTTTTGAAATCAATCCGTAATTCTCAGAGACAAACAGTTGAATTGAGAAGCTCAGGACCTTGTATAGTGGAATCTACGTAAAGGACTACATTGTTATCATACTTTTACTCAGCTTACAACGTTTGCACTGTAAACGCAACTTTAACGTTCTGTAGTGATAAAACACGTAACTGCCCGGGATGACCCGGGTATACAACAAGCTTATACGGATGCCCTCTAATTGTCCGACGAGTGGCTACCAAACAGTCGCACAATGAGGACACAAAGTAAAGCTGGGTTACACGTTCACTCAGGACTTGGCTGTCTCTCACACCGTAGAGTAAGGCTTACATAAATTAGATACGATGCGATAGACAATAGATGTTTGTTTTACTCCGTACCACTATACTAAGCATTAATGTGTTTTTTTACAAAATAATTTAATCTGTGTCCATTTAATTTCTTGAAGCGCAGCAAATAGCGTGGCTTGTAATTGTAACAAATAATTCTCGTGTATATTTATATTAATCTGAAATGAAATCGAGACTAGTATTATTTAGTCATGTAATAAATAATAAATATTTCATCCCTTTAGCGTCAAGAATTCCAATTTAAACTTTATGGATATTGTACTTCAAAACACTGATTTGTAATTTATAAACACAAACAAAAGCGAATAAATCAAAACTTGTTTGCTTAATGAAAACGGTTTTACCCTTAAAACAGAATATATAATTCTAGACTGCGGTTTTTCGAGACAAGCTTTATTGAAAGTCTCAGATACTCAGTCACCTTGAGAAGTCAAGATATTACAGACACTTATTTACATCATCACTTCAGTTTATTATTCATTATTATGATTAAGAGTTCTTATGATAATCTTGGTTTTAAAAGTATAATTAGAATTAAAAACACAAATATTTATTCGAATTTTCTTTAGTATGTACTTCAAACGGTCAAGGACTTATTCATTTTAACTAAGAATAGAAAAATAATTACTATTAAAATATCAGAGGAAAATAAAAATGTAATTAAATGTAATTTTTTTTTTATATAATGAAGAAGATGAATTCGTTAGAAAGTCGCATTAACTCCGCGGAACGTGCCGAAAATTTAATCTCTTCACTGGAAGCCAAAATTGACAATTTAGAGCAGCAAGCCAGAACGTGTAACATTGAGATTTGTAATATTCCGGAAAGGCGTGGGGAGAACCTCATCACTCTTGTGGAATCCATTGGGCAAAAAATAAAGTTTCCAATTACACAAAATAACATAATATCAGCTCATCGAGTTCCACAAAAGATTACTAACAAAGACAGACCTAAAAATATAGTGGTGAGGCTTACCTCAGTGCATCTTCGGGATAACATATTAAGCGCTTATCGATTGGCTAAGGGTTTAAAGTCTGACCAGTTGGGCATATCGGGCACTCCCCATACTATATATTTAAATGAACACCTAACCTTAAATAAAAAACATTTATTTCGAGAAAGTCGCCTTGAAGCTAGCAAAAATAACTTTAAACATTGCTGGATTAAACATTCGACTATTCTTGTACGTCGCACTGATGTTTCTCCAATATTCTCTATTCGTAGTAAAAATGATTTCATCAAGTTTAAGGTTAGCGACGGCGACGAGAAGTTACCCGAATAATAATTATTACTTGTTTAATATTTTGTTACCTTATTATAGTATAATAACTTTCTATTTCTTTGCACTTAAATTAATTCTCGTTTGTATATATCATTGGTTGGCATATAATTTTATCATACCCATAATTGAAACAACTGTAACCATAAAGGATTCGGGCTTCGCGGTGGCACCTGTTTTGTTGAGCAAAAACTTTAATTATTGTTGCAAATTAATTATAGATACATACCTTTTACCCAATGGCTAATACTTTAAATATTTACTACCAAAACTGTAGAGGTATCCGTGGCAAACTTCAGACACTATACATAAATATCTTAAGTAATACTTACGACATCATAGTGTTGACAGAAACGTGGCTCTTCCCAGACATAGCTGACAATGAGTTCATAGATCAGCGTTATAATATTTTTCGCTGTGATAGGGATCGCCATGCTACTGGTAAACAAGAGGGAGGCGGTGTTCTTATCGCCATCTTACGCACACTACGCCCCACGTATTTTGACAATACGTCACTAACTTCTTGGTCATTATATGCCCATATAGAGTACTTGTTAGTACAAATCCCAAGCCGTGACTGTGGCAGGCAACATATCTTCAGTGCTGTGTACATACCTCCGAGAACACCTGATGACGTCTATGTCTCATATTTAGACATGCTCTCCACAATATTTAATAACTCCTCCACTCATTGTTTCTACATAATTGGAGATTTTAATTTACCCAACATTAACTGGTCACAACATAATACTTACGTGACTGACCAAACAGTTGTAAATGGATATCTACTGAACTTTATATCTGAAGTAAATGCAACTCAATACCATAATTTACCCAATAAAAATAACAGAACCTTAGATTTATTAATCTCCAATGAAAACTGCGATATTTTTCAGCCTCTAGACCATTTAGTTCCGGCAGACCCCCATCACCCCCCATTCTCTGCATTGTCCTCCCCGTATATGGTTTATTCACCCATGAAACGTTGTCCGATAATTAAATTTAACTATTATAAAGGTAATTACGACTTAATCAAATCTGACCTTACAGAAATAAACTGGAGTAATATTCTTGACAATTCAACTAGTCAAGAAGCGGTTAATATTTTTTACAATGAACTTTTTGGTATTATCAGAAAACACATTCCTCAGAAAACAGTCTTCCAAAATAATAATGATTTCCCTATCTGGTTCTCTAAACCCTTGATAAGGCTATTTAAGAATAAAAATAAAGCCTGGATAAAATGGAAAGTATACAATAATATATCAAATTACGAACAATTTACATTGTATCGCCGTCGATTCAATCGGGAATGTATCCAATGTTATCGAAATTATTTGAAAACTGCTGAGCAGAACATTCGTAAAAATCCTAAATATTTCTGGAGATACGTAGCTGGTAAAAGGGGCAATTCTGGGATTCCATCTAGTGTATATTACAAGAATGTTTCCACAAGCGACCCACTTGAAATTTGCAAATTATTTTCGCATTTTTTTCAATCAGTATATGAACCTTCCACATTTGATATCAATAAATGGGTACAGCCGGATAATTATAATAATAGTAGCGAAATTATAAATGATATCCATATAAGTTCCTCTAAAATTCTTAATGCACTTAAGTCCTTAGATTTGTCGAAAGGTCCTGGTCCTGATGGAATTCCACCCCTTTTCTTTAAACAAGTGGCTGGTGAAATATGTATACCACTGTTTCTAATCTTTCGTAAGTGTATCGATGAAGGTACATTTCCGGAGGGTTGGAAGCAAGCCAATTTAACACCTGTTTTTAAAAAAGGTTCCAGGAATGACGTGGAAAACTACCGTCCGATATCCATATTGTCCACCTTGTCGAAGCTTTTTGAAAGAATTGTTTATAATGAAATTTATCCAACTATTCACAAAATAATTATCAAACAACAGCATGGTTTTGTCAGACAGAGATCGACTTATAGCAACTTGATGATTTTTGTTAACCACCTTTTCGTAAATATGAACAATCGTTCACAAACCGACGCTATCTACACAGACTTTCAGAAGGCTTTCGACAAGGTGGACCATGAGTTGCTTCTTCACAAAATTGCCTTTAACGGTATACGTGGAAATCTTCTGCGGTGGTTCGTATCTTATATAACAAACCGTACGCAAAAAGTTGTAATAAATGGTTATCAATCTGAAGAGATATCCGTTACGTCGGGAGTCCCACAAGGTTCAATTCTTGGACCATTACTTTTTACAATATTTATTAATGACATTGATACCTGTTTTAAGCATTCTAACTTCTTGCTGTATGCGGACGATTTAAAGATATATAAAACCATAAAACATAACGATGACTGTCTGCTTCTGCAAAGCGACTTAAATCGACTTTCGCACTACTGCACAGTGAATAAGCTGTTCTTAAGCTTACCAAAGTGTAACTGTATTAGCTTCACTAAAAATAAGAAGATACATTACTACACCTACTCCTTAAACGATACTCCTTTAAACAAAGTTTTTTCACTGCGCGATCTTGGAGTCACTTTGGATTCCAGGCTTCATTTTGATTTCCATGTCGAAAATATTATTAAGTCTGCTTACCGAATGTACGGTTTTGTGATGCGTAATAGTAAAGATTTTCAGCTCCCTACTACTTATAGGTATTTATATATATCGTTAGTGAGGCCATGTCTGGAGTTCGCTCCAATGATTTGGAATCCATTTTATAAGAAATATATTAATCATGTTGAAACAGTTCAGCGTAAATTTTTACGCGGCTTACATTACAGATGCTACCGTAGTTATCACCCATATGAACATCTACTGCGTAAATATAATCTGTTAACACTAGAAGCCAGGAGACATCTCCTTGGCATGATGTTCTTACATGGTATTATTCACAATAAGTATGATTGCCTTGAATTAACGAATGAATTATGCTACATAGTTCCTCGAACATCAACTTGGAGACAAGTTCGGTTGCAGCGCTTATTAGCCACTAGCACTAGCCGAAACTGTAGAACTAATGCAGGTTCACGAACACCCATATGCCAACTTATAGATTTATTTAACAATAAGTTTGTTTCTCTTGATATTTTTAACCTTACCAATACTAATTTTAAAAAATGTTTAGTTGATATTTTAAGAAACCAATAAGTATATATATGTTATATTTATATTTATGTTCACTTTTTATCTCTTATCGCATGTAGCAGTTACTTTTTATTAGTAATAGGTGGATTACGATGTTGGTAGTGTAATAAGTACATTTTTCTGTATAAACAATTGTTAGTCATAAGATTATGCTACTGTTTGTAATCCCGAAATAAAATAAAATAAAATAAAATAAAATAATTTGGCATGAGGACCGAGTGCAAGAAATCTTTTTAAAGAATTTTCAAAACGTTTGGTCGACTTTACTCGTGATCAGGGGGCTGGTTTATTTCTTGCACAGACAATCGGCATAACCATTTAACGTGGAAATACTGCCGACCTTCTGGGCATGTTTCCCGCTATTGACAAGGAAGACGATGACTTTTTTAGCGCCTGTTAGTTTTAATTATTTAGATAAGATTTTATTTTAGTATAGTTGTAAGTGTTAGTTGTTATATTAGATTTGGCACAATAAAACATGTTAAATAATCTGTTCGGTGTAATAGACAGTCGTATTAGAAACGCAACAGTGTAGCAATGACAAAGTAAAATGTCGTGTAAACGTTGTACAGACACGAGCCAGACAGAGCCGTGTTATCGACTTATATAAATATAACTCGATCGATTGCTATCTAGGCCGATACACTGTGAAGAGGGCTTGTGTATGCAGTTCACTTGAGTCACATAAATGAGTTTTAAAATATATTTCATTTTGTAGAAAAGCAGGAATTTGTATTCTTCAGTATTTTTATTAAACGTTTAGTCAATATTAAATTTGCTTTAAAGTTTTCATAAAAAACTTATATAGATTTCGTATGAATTGTGTTTAGTCGTAAGATTATTTGCACTTTAAAAGCCGCGGAACGTGAAGTGTCTATTTGAATTTCTCATTCTCATTTCTCAAAAAGTAGTGTTTTACATCAATACCTATCTGAATCCGTTTCCGTTAATAAACAGTAATTTTAGTCCTGAAAGTAATCCTAGGCGAATCTGGTTTCATTTACTAATTGGCTATTAAATAAAGGCCGATGAAGCTAGTAATTAATGTCATAAATATTTATGCAACAACAGCAGACAGTTTATCGGTATGCGGGTCATAATAAAGAGGGAAAGAGGAAATAATAATAGTTTAAAAAGTGAAGTAGAAGGATCCAGCAAAAACCGCAAAAAAATATTTTCTCATTTAATTTAAAAGCGGGAGTGTAAAACATTAACTTTTGATACCCTTACACTCAATACAATATGAATAAAAATAAGCTACAACATACAATGCCATTAAATATGAAATAAACATCACTAAATCTATTTCGCATAACTTTAACACTTAAGAATAATTTAAAAGACATACACCGTAAAACAGCTCCCATGTCCGCGTCATCCCTTACTGAAGAGGTGCGGTATAATGCGAAGTCAGCAGATTATAAGTAACAAAGCGTTACCTCAGCTCTGGCCGCGGCGGAATACTAAGCAGCGAGGGTATACCGGGAAGTGTCGACAGACGTGAATGTAAGAACAGATTAGGGTACGTTAACACTTGTACTTATTTTGGAAATGCTGCATGGTCATGAGTTTGGAGACAAGTTTTTTTTAGTTTGGTATATTTGTTTTTGATAATGTCAAATTTGGTTTTTATTTAAATCTGATAGGATTGGAACACGCCTCTAACATATTTGTTAGAGGTATGCATGTTGGTGCAATTAAATAAAACTCAATTTTTGTGCGAAAATAAAATACTTTCGATTTTTTATGTAGATTTTTTGTCGTGGCTTTCGTAGACCAATATTTTTATAATGTTTTCAAATTAGATAGATAGTATAAGATTTCATACACACTAATGTTATGTTTTACATACATACGTAAAGGTCTGGCAGCTATGCACTCATTAGAACGTTCAATTTCTAGAACTCACACATACATGTAAATGTCCAATAACCCGAAACTCCCAGAGCATCCTCCACTAGTTACTAAGAACTCCTTGCAAGTGTCCTGATGAATAACTAGTTATACACAGTCGTGACCTCTGACTTGGCTTGACACGTGTATATTAAGCCAACGTGACAGTAGGTTCATTAATCGCAAACACACGGTTTAAAGCTTTTGAGCGTTAATGAGGGTTTGTGGTGATTTTGGTTGAGGTGTTAGTGTATTTACAAGCGTAGAACTTTTCGCAAATAAACTTTTTGTTTTCCAAATTAGCTAAAGGTAAATAGTAAAATCTATCTTGATTTTGACTCATACATACTCTCACAATTAGGAGCAGTTTGAATTAAATAAACCTCCCTAGAAATATATTTTGCTTAAGACACATGTTTATGCAAAAGACAGACAGATGACAAAAATTGAGGATATACCTGTTTCATAAACATTAATTATTTATCGATCCAGTGAACCATACACTGCTAAATTGAAAATAACACCACACTATTTTATATGGACATATTTCGTCACCTTATAAATAACATTACTATAGTTATTCAACCTCCTATGAACTCTAAACCATATCATCTCGTTAGTTGATAGCATAACGCAAGGTTCAGAGTTTGCGACTAAAAACTTTTTGTATAAACTACTTTTTATCCCAGATCTCGTGGCGTGTAATCAGCAACTAAGCTGAGATTAACTGGAACTTTTGCTTCGCTTCTAAACGAGGGATTAACATTTTAAAACATTCGAGATAACAGATTTGCCGAGACCTTACGTGCTTTCTGTTTAATGTCAACATCGTAAAGAAAAGTAGAGCTTTTTTTAATCCATTTTTTAATCTTGAATTATTTCTAAACGATTAAAGAAAACAACGCTGTTTCGAAACCCTGCGCTGATAAATTGTAATTAATTTTGATCTTTATTTGTGACAATGATTATTAAAACCAGCGGTCCTACATATGTACACAAAAGTATTGGAGTATCAAATAAAAAAGAAACATCCAAGTCCCTCATTTTAGTCAATTTACAGATTAAGGATTTTTTCACTTATTCTTGTTAATCAGTCCGTGTATTAAAATATCCTTTCTTTGATATCTTAATCAAAATCCTCTTTTATCAAGATTTTGTCAAAGGAAAACGTTGGACTCCTACATTCCTTTTCAATGTCATAAATACATATAATTACAAAACAAGAACCCATGTAAGTCAACAATAAGAGCAATATTGTTTGTAATTTCAATTTAAAAACATACGAACCTATTTCTTTTTATAACAGACCTTTTTGGAAACGTACCGTAAAATTTTCAAAATATTGTAGCCCATCGTAAAATGAAAGGCACACAGGCATATGTTTTTGATTTTCTTTTTACAGACTAGCGGTTCAGAGGGATTTTGTTTGCTGTACTACAAAATCATTTTTATTTTGCACACTTCTGTTTCGTAAAATACCAGTTCAATATACCAGAAAGGTTTACTTTGTACCCTCGTTGTGCTGGTTTTAGCCCAGAGCGATGGTAAACTTTGTGAATTTTAAGCGTTACAATGTTTTGTAAAGATAGAAAGGTCAGGTCAGGTCATTCTCAAACTTTAATGTTGAACTTACTCGTTACCCGGAAACTAGGACATGAAATATGAGGTTAAAAATAATCTCAACTCTAAAAGAACTGCCATTACCTTATGTTACTATTATGCCTGAAATTGAACAGTTAACCTTTTGTTCGCTAGTATGATAAGGCCTAGAAAATATTTTAACAAAACAAAGCCACAAATCGTGTTGCTTTTATAAAACTTTGGCAAATAGACAGTAAATAAAGGCAAGAGGACCCAAACTATTCTTAACGCCACTAACAAGACAGGTTTCACGCTGAACGAATTGTAATGGCCTCCTAAGATTAGCTGCACGGACATCTCGTAGACGTGCTACGCCGTAGCGTAGGTATGCTACGCCGTAACCGTAACCGTTTATTTTTATTGCTACAGTCAGAATAAAAGTTCAATTATATAATTTTTAATGGTACTGCACCAAGTTCTTCTATACTCTTAATATAAAAAATGAAGTAATGAAATAAAAAAAATATTTGTGTACAGAGGACCATCTAAATAATTTGCCTTGTTGCATTGTTCCTATATGAATAAACATATCCTAGATATAATTTTATCAAAATACTAAAATTCCTATGTGTAGCAAAGACTAAATCTTCGTTCTCTAGTAAAACAATTTTACCCAAAACTTGTTCGCAATTTTCGTCGCTGTAATAAAAAAGTTGCAAGTCAGAGCCTTTAGTATACGTATTTATGTTAGACATTAATTTGGATCTCAGCGGGATTTCGCTCAATCATCTAAGCCGTAAAATGTTCTTATTTTTTTCCTCACATAATTCTGGTGAGGTTAAGTTTGTGTTTACACCAAATACGTTTGATGTAAACAAGTTTGATACGAAACGGGACACGTTTGTTTGTTTATTTTTTTCTCTCTACAACAGAAATTTTGGCTTTAAAAGCAGGAATAAATATCAGTTAAATCAAAACATAAAACAAGCATACTTCTGGACAAACGCCTTTCTGAATTCTATATACGTGTATTATTAATACACGTATACATAAAATCTATCCCTATCAAACTGTACCCTAAACCCAATACAATTTTAATATGACGTCAAAAAAAAACTAACACAAACCAATAATATCCTATAGCTTATAGTTTCAACAACGAATTCAATTTTACGTTAGTTTCTAGCTAACAAAAAAGGTAAAGTCACAATCAAATACAAACTTTTCCCGTCACTACGCCGTATATCACACGAACAAATGTTTCGTTGTTTATCACGAGGATTACAAACAAACTTGCTCTCCTAACAAAGTTGTATAAAGGATTTTTTCGAGAGCGAGCCGGCCGGCGATAAATTATATGCGGGTTTTATGAAGTAATAAGAGTCGTTGCTCTCCAAAATTATGTATAAAAACAATTTGGAGCATTTACTTTTTGTACAGCCTTTAGGTTCAGAATAACTGGAATAAATCTTGTAGGATAAAGTTGCAGGATTTTCAGACCACTGAATTGTGTGTGTGAGATTTTCGATTTCCGAGTTAAGGTATTTACAGGAATTAAATATAAGGAAATTTCTAGTCTTTATGTTTGTAATATATTGCAAATTGATGGTGGAATATTTGTGAATAGAATCTTCCCAGGAAATCTAGTTTACTATACCGACAGACTGTTACAAAAAATATAGTCAGATAAAACATAAAATAATAGCACTTCGTTGAATTGTCGTTACATAAAGCGATAAAATTATAACAATGTAACATTTATGTTTGCTATGAGGTCTTAATAATCTTATGACAAGAGTAATTGTCTGTCTTATAGCAGTAACTCTCGACAGGTGTCGCGCACATTTCGTAATAAATAACTACATCATTATCTAATATTTATCAGACCGTTAATAATAACAAATACATTTACAGGTAAATCTATATACATAAAATAAGTGTGGGAGGTTATAGTGATATATGATATATTGAACACAAAACAGTTAATATCTAATGTTAAGTAAACCGTTAATTATAACACATAAATAGGCACTTTAGATATAATTCTATAAATACTCAATTTGTGTGGAAGGATGTTGTGTTTATTTACAAAATGTGATTCTTAAAACAGTCAGCTTTTATTCGATTTTTCTCGAAACGGATAAATGGAATTGTGCTTCGATAAATTCCACAGGCGTTGTCTATTTTAGTTTGGTTGGCACTGAATGAATGTGACGTCACGTTGCCTTCACCCTGTTATAGGCAATTCGGTTGGTATTAGCCTTTGTCACCTGTGAACAGTGTGGGTTGGACAGGGGCAATTAGGAACCAACGTAAATTGACTGTTGCTGTTTGAATTTCAAGACGAAATTACGTAAAGGACTTTTTAGTAGGTATACTCATAAAATAGATTTTTGAACCTTGATTTTTTTTTTACAGTCTATTGCCCATGGTTATTGCGAAAAACAGAGGTTTGGTAGAAGAAGGGCTAGGCCTTTGACCAGCAGTGGGATCTTACATAGACAAAAAAAACTTGCCCGTGGTTTACAAAACATGAGTAAATCGCACGATAAAAATAAAGTATAGTTTGTCACGTGCCTAACACAGCATGTATTTCATCTAATAAAAAGGTTTGAGCATTCGTTGATATATGATCACCATAAAAACACTTGAATAACGAGTGGAACTATAAAATGTGTCAGAAATATTTATTTGAAGCGCCTAACGCTCAGCACGTTCGCAAGTGTGGAATAAAATATACACCTCCAGTCGTAAAATATTACTGAGAACACGCGCATGTATGAATGTGGTACATTGTTTCACTTGGACTATGTTTACGGGGAAATTCTCTTTGTTTTATAAAAGTATTGTGAGAAAGGGGCCATGATAATAATATAAAGGACGAAACATTTTCGTCAGTAATAGGACAGTTTATTCAAATTAAGGTTCCAATAAGAAATAAAAATAGTAAGCTACACCGTATTTTAGTATAAAAACAAACCAACAGCTACATACACATATTTTAAATAATGTACTGAAGACAATGCAGCGCTAATTTTCGGCAAATTCAAAATAATCTTATGCAGGTATCCTACAACTTTACCTAACAACAGACAAAATATTAAGTTTCTAGCTTCAATATTTTCCCTCCAAACAAGTCATCTACGATCAATATAATCTACTAGTAATACAAGGTAAAGTAAAGGCAAACTCAGGTGCACTCCATTCTATCACTTTCATAGTAGATGGGATGGTAATCCGAAACGAACGGCGAGAGATTAGGAGCAAGATCCTCGGGTTTACGTGCTACCTGAACCAAGAAATTCTTGCTTCCAAACCAGCTGGGAATTTCCTTCCAGCTTAATCTTTTTCATACCTAATATTTGACCTGAAGACTCCTTAATCCGTAGCCATATAGACTAACGAGATTGCTCTCCTTCAGATAAAAAGAAATAGTCGCTTTTTGAACCACTTAATTTTTTATGTTATAACCTTTATCCTTTGAACCGCTAAGATATTTTTCGATATCAGGTCAAGTGTAATCGAGCTTTACGAAATGTGATTCGAGTATCGATTGAATTGAAATTGACAATCTTAACGTAATAAATGTTAAGGTTCGTCCTACTGATATTCCTACTTTTTGCAAATGTTATTTTTTTGGAAAAACTTATACTAACATTACCATTATATTCATTCATGATATTCATGATTGGATTGACACCTAGACATGAAATTTAATTTCGTTGATTAAACAAAGTCAGAAAAAGAAAATACCCACGGTACCGTTAACCCTTTGTACACTTACATGTTGACGATCCTTAATGATTTAAAACAAACAAAGATCCCATTAAAATAGTTCAAATTCACCTCCTTAGAAATCTGTAGTTTCTAAGCTTTCAAATATAAATACAGAAGTTAGTAACTTAGATAATGTTCATATTAATGTTCCTTGCTAAGAGTTCGTGGCCTCGTCAATCTGTGTCAATCTGATATTAGGCTCGGACTTCAACTTTGTAAGAAAGACTGGTCGGTGGAAAATGAAAAATTGGTCTATGAAAATCTTTTCTAAGAAAATGATGATTAATCTCTAGTTCAAAGTAATAATTGGAAAGACATACCTGAATTATTTGTAAGATAAAAATGTGTTTAAAAATCATACAAATGCGAGTCGAAAACATGAATTCGCATTAGTGGATTTACTTTATTTACCTAAACATCTTAATCTAAAGAAGCTTTTATTTCGTAAATTTAATGCTGTTGTGGTATCTTATTAGTGTTAAGAGTACCAACTTCGCACGGGGATCTAACCCGTATAGTTAAGCTAATAAGAACGTTAGGCGCAAGCACAGGTTCGTGATTTTAGCGGGAAGAATGAAGGTGAAAGCAAAGAAATGAATTATGTTATTTAACGAGTATGAAATGAGTATATTAATAATTTACTTAAACAAACTAACTTATTAACAATAGCAAGGCGAATCTATATGATTAAGCGAAGCGCGCGAGTAGCTAGGTCGGTAGCCGTAGGTGGACTGCGGCTCGCTGTTCTGCTCCCACTCACGTCGACTGTGTGCACGCCGTCGCCTGGTGCCTGCGCACGCGCACAATGCGTGCGCGCGGCGCGTGTAAGTGCGGCACGTGTAAGCGCCGGTGCATTCGCACTCGGAGACAAACAAGTCTCCTGGTCGTGTGGCACAAGATTCATTAGCGGAGCGGTTTCGCTCCGGCATTGAAGTTGGCGGTCCAAGTATATTGATCGCCACAATTCCCCCCTGCCAGACTGTTGCTACGGTCGGTAGTAGACTGGGAATCTCACACGCCGCCCGCTTCTGGTTCTTTTTTCTTCAGCCGCTGTTTCAGAGGTGGTGACGATAGGTGTTGGTGCTACCTCCGGCTTCGTCTCTTCTTCCTTTATCATAAAGGCTGGTTTAAGTCTGTCAACAGAAACATTAATATTCTTCCCTTTTACCTCTATTGTGAAGTATTTTGACTTTCTTTTTAGGACCTTATATGGTCCGGCGTACGGTGACTCAAGGGATCCTCGGACGTGGTCACGGCGAAGGAAAACCTGTGAAGTAGTATGGAGGTCTCGAGGAATGTAGAAAGGGGAAGTCGTGTGCCACGACGTTGGCTTTGGGGTGAGTTTGGCCATGTGTGCTCGGAGACGCGTGGCATACTGCGTGACATCGCCTGTGGTGAAATTTTCTGTGGGAGATAGGAATTGACCTGGCAGTCGTATAGGTTCTCCGTATACCAGATCCGCAGGCGTAGCTTGGATGTCTTGCTTCCAAGCGCTCCGCATGCCGAGTAGTACTAGTGGTAGGGTTTCGGTCCACTGTGACGGGGAGTGACACATAATGGCTGTTTTAAGCTGCCGATGTAGGCGCTCAACCATGCCATTTGCTGCCGGGTGGTAGGCTGTGGTGCGAAGATGTCGCGCACCAACCAGGGTAGTGAGGGCCTTGAAAAGATGGCTCTCGAACTGGCGACCCTGGTCCGTCGTCACGCGTGCGGGACAGCCGAATCTAGCTATCCAGCCAGACACCAAGGCAGCAGCGCAGGCCTCGGCGGTGATCTCCTTTAATGGGTATGCCTCAGGCCACCGAGTAAATCGATCGATGACAGTGAGGCAGTACCTGTAATCATAAGAAGGGGTTAGGGGCCCTACTATGTCGAGGTGTATATGGGTGAACCTGGAGGATGTAGTGGGGAATGAGGAAAGGGGTGAAGTGGTATGGCGGGTGATTTTGTTAGTTTGGCATTGCAAACATTGTCTAGACCACTCTCTACAGGTTTTGCGAATCCCAGGCCACACAAAGTTTTGCGTTACCAGTCGCACTGTAGCTGAACATCCTGGGTGGTGCAAGTTGTGTAGAGAGTTGAAGGCTTGTTTCCTCAGCTGTGGAGTTATGTAGGGTCGAGGGTTTGCCATGGAAGTGTCACAAAATATACCCTTTTTGCAGTTCAGCATGGTAACCTTCTCCAGCTTGAGGGAGGAGCCGTTTTGGATGAGGCCTTGCAGTTCTGAATCTTTGGTCTGAAATCTTGCAAGGTCCTCATAGTTAATTGCTGGTGACACCTCTTCCACTCGTGACAAAGCGTCAGCGACCACGTTCTCTCTTCCTGGCACATACCTGATGTCTGTTGTAAATTGTCCGATGTAATCGAGGTACCGGAACTGCCTCGGTGGCAAGTTCTCCCTGTTTGCCTTGAAAGCGTACACCAATGGTTTGTGGTCTGTAAATATGGCAAAGACTCTGGCTTCTACCATATGGCGAAAGTATTTCACAGCCTCATACGCCGCTAGTAACTCGCGTTCGTACGGACTGTACTTCTTCTGTGCGGGACTGAGCTTGTGAGAATAAAATCCTAAGGGTTGATAGTCGTTACCGTGTCGCTGTTGTAACACAGCGCCTATTGCGATGTCTGATGCATCGGTGACAATTGCTAACTCCGCTGCTGGATCTGGATGAGCCAGTAGAGCTGTTTTGCAAAGCGAAGATTTGGTTTCCTCAAAAGCCTTTAGTAGCTCTGGAGTCATGTCCACTGGATGGTTTCCTTTTATTTTGGGCCCAGTGAGGACGGCGTTTAGCGGTGCTTGAGTCTTAGCTGCCTGAGGAATAAATCGGTGATAAAAATTTACCATTCCTAAAAATCGGCGTAGATCCTTGACTGTCTTGGGTGCTGGGTACTCCTGGATAGCTTGTATTTTAGATTCGAGAGGCTTCGTACCTGCTGCTGAAACACAGTATCCCAGAAAGGTTACCTCTGTGCGTCCAATATTGCACTTTGTTGTGTTCACCACGACACCGTAGTCTCTGAGGCGCTCGAACAGACTTCGTAAATGTTGTTTATGCTGATCAGAAGTTTTTGAGTATACCAATATGTCGTCGATGTACCCATAGCAAAAGTCGAGCCCAAGCAACACTTCGTCTATAAAACGCTGGAAGGTCTGTGCTGCGTTTCGCAACCCAAAGGTCATGTATCTGAACTCATATAGGCCGAACGGTGTGGTTATGGCAGTCTTTGGAATGTCATCAGGGTTGATAGCGATTTGGTTATAGGCCTTAACTAGGTCTATCGTAGAGAAGACTGTGCATCCGGCCAGCTGATGAGAAAAATCATGTATGTGACGGATAGGATACCTGTCTGGTATTGTTCTGGCGTTTAGTGCCCTGTAGTCACCACATGGTCTCCATCCATCGTCCTTTTTCCTGACTAAATGAAGAGGAGCTGACCACGGACTCTCCGACCGACTGGCTACCCCGCTCGCTAGCATATCTTCAAACTCCTTCCTGGCCGCCATGGTACGAGTGGGATCTAGGCGCCGGGGCTTGGATGATACAGGTGGTCCAGGTGTCGTCCTAATGTGATGCATCGTGCTATGCTTACCGGATAGGTGAATTCCTGGGGGCCGTGTTATCTCGGGGTACTCACGTAGGATTTTGTGGTACTCCGTGTCGCCCACTACAGCCTTCACTGATGCTATGTCGTCAGATGTCCTGCAATGTACTCCAGACACTGATAGTGACGTTACATTGTCTATTAAGCGCTGGTTTCGACAGTCGACTAGTAGGTTGTAAAAGCTAAGGAAATCTACCCCTATTATAGCCCGCGATACGTCAGCTATAGTAAATTTCCAGGTGTAGCTCCTCCGTAGACCTAGGTTTAGTTGTAGCTGTATTGGTCCAAAAGTGTGAATAACAGTGTTGTTGGCAGCCGCTAAGTCAAACTTGGACTGTGTTACTGGCGTCTTCACTGCCGACCGCGGGAAAACACACAAGTCCGAGCCTGTGTCGACCAGAAACTGGACTTTTGTTGTACGATCGGTTATAAATAGGCGGCCTGTTGAAGAGGGGCAGTCGTAAGCCGCTACTTGCGACCACCCTTGGCGTTTTCCGTCGTAAACGTGCAGGGCTGCTTGCATTTATTCGCCTTATCGCCGTACTTATAATGATAGAAGCAGTGTGGGTGATTTGGGGGTGGCTGTTGTGATCGAGAACTATTAGAGCGGTCATACCTTCTGTATCCAGCCTGTGCGCGTGAGCGTGAGCGTGAGTTTCGTCTCCTTTGGTTTATCCTCGTGGTTAGCATGGCTACTTGCTTCGTGAGTGCACTTACTTGCTTGGCCAAGTCGGTATTATCCACGCTGGTAGACGCTACTTGTGGAGTTGACGGGGCTATCTCGTGAACCCTGTCTGCGATCTCGGCTAGTTTTTCCACCTGCAAATCGGCTATCTGTGAAGCAATGACAGTTTGAATATTATGCGGTAAACGATTGGTCCATACGCTCTTCACGAAATCTGATGCTCCGGAAGGTCCAGCTAAATTTTGTAAATGTCGAAGAAACTGCGATGGTCTCCTATCACCGAGCTCCTCATGGACCAATAGCTGCTGTATCCGCTTCTCCTGTGATGCAGACAAGCGACTGATTAGCTCTGTTTTAAGTTTATTATATTTGTTCGTTTCAGGTGGGTTGGTAATAATGTCCTTCACCTGCAGTGCATACTTAGTCTCCAGCTGAGTGGTTACATAATAATATTTGGTTGTATCGCTGGTTACTTTTGAGAGGACGAACTGTCCTTCCAACTGCGCGAACCATAATGCCGGCTCTTCCGGACAAAATGGTGGGCAGCGTACCCCCACTCTCGCTACCTCTGCGGGTAACGGTACTACTGCTTCTTTAGAGTCGGCGTCGGAAAATTCTTCGGGACTCAACATCTTCACTTATTAAAAAAACAAATCGCTCACCGCTTATGCTCGGACCACGACCAACCTCCGATGTTATACACTGCCTCTGTGTGTATGATTCCTGTTGAATCGCAGCTCTGCTTACTCTTCACCGGCAACACTTGAGAACAGCTGGGTGCTGCTAAGTCTTCCGTATGCGCGCGTCGGGGTCACCAATGTGGTATCTTATTAGTGTTAAGAGTACCAACTTCGCACGGGGATCTAACCCGTATAGTTAAGCTAATAAGAACGTTAGGCGCAAGCACAGGTTCGTGATTTTAGCGGGAAGAATGAAGGTGAAAGCAAAGAAATGAATTATGTTATTTAACGAGTATGAAATGAGTATATTAATAATTTACTTAAACAAACTAACTTATTAACAATAGCAAGGCGAATCTATATGATTAAGCGAAGCGCGCGAGTAGCTAGGTCGGTAGCCGTAGGTGGACTGCGGCTCGCTGTTCTGCTCCCACTCACGTCGACTGTGTGCACGCCGTCGCCTGGTGCCTGCGCACGCGCACAATGCGTGCGCGCGGCGCGTGTAAGTGCGGCACGTGTAAGCGCCGGTGCATTCGCACTCGGAGACAAACAAGTCTCCTGGTCGTGTGGCACAAGATTCATTAGCGGAGCGGTTTCGCTCCGGCATTGAAGTTGGCGGTCCAAGTATATTGATCGCCACACTGTAAATATGTACCTACTAAAACTTTCACAAGTCAATATTACTAGGTTTAAACCAACCTATTTATACTTACAAAGGTACATAATTAGTAATCATGATACAAGTACGCCTGTAACTGTACTGTGTACGATTCGGTAAATGTTGAGCTATGAATATTAATAGCATTCCATTGCTAGAGATAGTTCCAAACCGAATGCTAATCAGACGTGTGGCGAAATTTAGTTTGTTGTCACTGATCAATTATAAACAAAGTACCTCTGTATTTCAAAGGGAATAGTTTGCCCTCCTAAAGTGTATGTAAATATTTTCAACGATATTGTTGTCAATAAGTAAATTGATAGTTTACATTCGATCAGTCAAAAGAAGTCAATAATTGTATTTTTACATAGTCATTACAAATATACCAAAATACAGGTCAATTAGTGTTTTTACAGTATTTTCGATTTCAAAAGATGGGCACCGTAAATTGTGGAAAATCATTAAAATATTTTTTACTTGTGGTTCCATCATTGAACTGGGGCCCTTTTTACATTTATATTTATACAATTATTTTTGAAAATAATACTCATTTGTTTTGGTATTTAATCAAAGAGGTTGTCACTAAGTTTCCTGTTCCTATTTCTATGCCTATAAGTGGTCAAACTCCAATCTGCATGTCAAGTGGTGATTAGGGTTGTATCATTTAAATTTCGAAGCTATGCCCCATCGCCCAATTAAACCTATTGCTTGGGACAACCCTTGTTTGGAAATAGCGGGTAACACGCAATTTCAGATGAAATGATTTTAGTTACACCGAGATCTCTGTTCGTGTTAAATTGAAAGTTATGTTACAATTTTAAAGTTAAATACGAAATAACATGAAAAGATAATTCTTCAACATTCAAATAAGATTAGAGTAAAAATTACAATAAAAGTTGTTAATTTATTATTCCAAAAAATTCTTTCTTTTATTCCTGAGCAACGAACATAGCCAACCAAAGCAAAACTATTAAGTGCCTATAAAATATTTGACCATACATTCTTGTTATTTAAACAGCCCCACTGTACTCCAAATATCTATTTCAAGCACACTCTGTAGATATAGCTATGAACAGAAGCCTCATCGAACTCAACTCTCTACAGTAAGATAACAGAAAACAAGCCCAAGTAACTTATATCTTAACTTCCCTACAAGGAGCCATTCAGGCGAAAATATCGAGAACACGCTGTTTTCAGCTCTTCGGTAAACTGTCGTCAAATATCAATTGGATGCCGAGAAAAGCTACAAAAACCCAAACCTTTCCAATAACAATATCAATTTCATTTCATAAAACTCGTTGAATAAATTTTTATGTTCTTCTATTTATACATACATACGAATCTGTTGGGATTCGGCCACCCTTGAAATTTGGAGGACCAGTCTTCCGTTATTGCCGATTTTATCGTTATGTTTTAATCATTTATTTACTTTTATATTACCTGTATTGAAATAACAGCCTTTAGGTATTCATCTTGTTTTCGTATTTTGTCAAATAGAGTGTAGCTTGTTTGGTCTAAGTACCATTAAAGCACAGTGTAAGCATTTTAATTTTGAAAATAATGTAACTCTTCATTTAACGCTTAATGAGAAGCAGTAATCAAAACAGCTACCAATCAACAGCTAACTCAGCATTATACACAATCCTAAAACCTCAATGTACATTGAAACTCAACCTACACTGCAGCTATTACTAATTCGTCGTTTTGTTCCGGTAAGCTCAGCCACCGACACGACAGGCCGGTGTGACACGCCGCCGCGCCGCCGCGTCAGCTTGCGACATGCCACCAAAATGATGTTATGAAGCTTGTAACACTTACTTACTTAACTAGGATAGTAATGGAACTATTTTTCCTCAATGAGCAATGAAATAAGATTGCAATGGTTTTTAGTGTAATGAGCCTCATGAATAGAATATACGGAATGCAAAAACTACCAATTAACTAACAACAACACAACCAACAGCATATACAATCAACTTTGACAAAACCTCAATCTACCACTAATACAAGCTACCTTGCACCTATTAGGTACTAAGGCCTAGTTTAGACGAAGCGATACATTTTATATTCTTGCTAATTGCTTTACATTGCTGGGCCGTGCGGCTATATTGTTATTAGTGAGCGATCATAGTCGGCAATGTACTGCAACCCGCACGAAATTTCTCGCATCTAAACCAGTTATAATTCGTCATTTTGTTCCGCTATGCTCAGCCACCGACTGACACGCCAGGCCGGGGTGACCCGCCGCCGCGTCAGCTTGCGACATGCCACCGAAACTGATGTTATGAAGCTTGTAACACGAAAACTGGGATAATACTCGAACCACATTTATTTACTTATAAAAAAATGGACATAATTGAACTGATAACATAAAAAAGTACAAACTGCACAACAGTTTGTTGGCGATAATAGCGGTCTTTAGTAACAAAATTATTTAGTTATTGTGTATGTATTATAACATGTATTATATTCTTATATTCAGTGCCTGTTTTTCCTTTACGGCGAAAATTAAAATGGGTTTTATTTTATAATATCATAATTAATTAAAGACTTTCCTTATCTGGCCACTGGAAAGCGGTTTCATGAAAAAGTATGTAGTTTATCTGGAGAATTTGCGGATTAAATAATTGTTATACTTTAATGCGTAATCTAATAAAAAAGGGATGAGTTATGTTATTAGGTGAAAAGAGGTAAATATACAGGCTTCAGAAAATAGTAAACAAAACCCAATCATGAAAGTTATAACGATGTATTATACCATAACAAGGAGGTATATTACAAGGCCCATTGAATATAAATTGAACCATTACGGTAATAAATGCTAATAATAAGAATAAATGTTTCTTCGTATTCGTCCAAAATAAGTCTGTGGTGTAACATTGGCGTTGCTCAGAATACTTTAAAGTTACCTTTACCAAAGGCTCATTTTGTAGTAATTATACCGCATGCACATATGTCGTGGTGGCCCAGCGGTTCAATGAACGGATTTGTGTGCACAAAGTTGCAGGTTCAAATTCCATATACCATAATACCAGGCAAGACCCATGTGGTTATTTCAAATTTAGATGTATTTTCTTAATTAATCTAAGACACATGAAAAACGGTGATTGAAAACATCGTGAGGAAACCTGGATTCCGAAGTTTGGGATCTGAAATCGCCGATCCGCAAAGAGCAAGCGTGGTGATCAACGCTCGTGCCTTCTTTATATGGGAAGAAGCCTGTGCCCAGCAGTGGGACGTTTATCGGCTGGATTTTTATACCGCATGCAGGGAGTCACGTACGCAGTTATCAACCGATGACTTATTGAATCTCCCGCACCCCGAAAACGAGACCTAACGAACAACGAATAAGGTTACCGCATGCGGATCAATGAAAATGAGCCTTTATCTTTAAAATACTCATTTATTATAATAGTTGACCTGTTTCTGTTTTACCTTATTGTTAAAGTATATCCCTTTGAGTACATTTTTCTAAAGTTCTGAACGTATATAGGCAGCGACAATCTTCAACATAAAACAGACTCTGTAACCGGTAAAAATTATGGCCCATAAAAATATGATGAAGTTTTCATGCCTTTCATTTAACCAGGTGTCTCGGGAATAAAAGTTCGTTTGTTTTACCAATTAAAATATATTTTTATATCGATTATGGTTACTAGCTGCCGACTTTTTTAATGCATACTGCATAGTAAAATCTGCAGATTCTGTACTTTTGGAAAAGAAAATACAAATAAATAATGTATTTCACATAAATATTAAAATGCACCTACTTTTATAAAAAAATATGGGACCACCTCTGAGATATACACCCAATAGAAGGTTTTTTTTTTAATCTTAGTTTGATTAAAAACAAAATGAATTTTATGTCTTTCATTGTCGGTGACGGCGCGTAAAAAACAAATAAAAAAACATACCGTCAAATTAATAAGTAACCTAAACCAAAGTCTCAGAGTAAGTAATAATATTATCATCCTTAGAATTGGTTTATAATAGAGTTCTTCATCCTACTACTTCCTTTTACCAATTTTCTACTTCACCTAATATAAAAACCAAGATAGCGGTGATTCTAAGATAAAAACAAAAAATCCTATTGCTCTACCATCTATCATTGGTCACAAGATTATAAAGCCCCGTTTGTCTGCAAGAGCGACTCGGTAACACAAGCGGTTGGCATTTATTGATTGGAGTGTCATCCGGGTGAGGCCACGATTGAGAGGCTTCAATGTTGCTGAACACCGCACCTATAGTGAACTATACACCTAGTATCTACCTAGTAATATCTACCTAGTAGTATCTACCTAATATCCTAGTATCTACCTAGTATCTAGTACTTTGTGTAGTGTGTCTAGTACTAGTTCAGGTATCAAGTCAATTTAGGTTTAACCGTGTTTGACAAATGTTATGTAGGATTACCCATCACTTGGATGGCCTATGTATGCTTAATCTTAATTTACTAAGAAACATGATTACAAATAATCTATTTCATATTTTAGTAGACATCTAGTTGCAAATAAACGGGCAAATTTATTTGCTGTTCTTTTGTTTATACCTAACATATTATATTATTAATCTTTATTGCTCTAATATAATCCTAAAAATTCAAATAAAAATAAAAGTCGAAAAGTGAATTTATATTACGAGTAAGTCTAACCAAAACTCTTATCAATTTCCAAAACGGGAGATTCGTATGCAGTAGAGAGAAAATTAGGTCCAAAAAATTACTACGCTCCTGATATTATCGCCATATAATAAATTCGGTAAGTTGGGAGAACGCGGTGTGGCTATAAGTTATTTTCACGGAGCCAGAATGTCTATTACAGCGATATCTCACAGTTAAAATCGTGAAAGAATTCGTCTTCCGCATTAAATTTAAATAATAAATATCTTTTCGTGAATTACGCGTAAAAATTTGTTCAACGTTTATTTTGAAATATTACGTGAATTTCTAATTATGCATTTTATTTAAATAAACTTGATTACATTTTAATGTTTTTAGTTTTATCTGTCAACTTAATAATTTCGTAAATTATTTGTCTTTTTTAGAGTTCCTTCATCGTCATCATTTCTTCCACAACATTTGTCATAACACTGCTATGGCTCTCGCCGATCCTGTGCCAATCTCATCTCAATCGGGCTGAAACTGTTCAAATCAATACCAAAAGTTGGGAACTATTTGAGTGGTGAAGTGAGTATATTCACGATACGTGCTGAATTTAAATACCCAGCGGGACTGTTCGAATGTCAATTATAACTTCAGAACAATTAGCATAGGTGTGATTATAAGGTCTATCAACTTACTCATTTATCGATGTACATAGTATATACAAGCTAAGCTACGCGGTTTCGCCCGCGTAGTTGTTGTTTTTGGGTTTGTTGGGCTAAAAAATTAACTATCAACTCAGGATCTATTTGTGTGTAATCTATCTGTTCCATACAAATCAGTTCTGAAGCTTTTTCGAGAAAGTAAAATAAAAAAACTGTTTGAATATTGCAGAAGATTCATGTAATTTAAAATCTAAAATATCGACATCTAATCAAAACAATTCATCTTTCAATACCAGTCAAGGGGTTATTTGAAAGTCCGGACCCATATTATAATCCTATGACAAGACCAATAGCTAGTAAACAAGTAACATATAAGCTCATTAATTGCCTTCGGTTCAGTAAATAAACCTTTATCAACAAATGTCATAATCCAACATGGATCAGACGTTTAATTAATACTACACTTTGACGTCACTAATGATGAGAAGGGGTGCAGAGCAAGGAAATTTCATGTTTCCCTGACGGATTTCCATTACGTTTCTCAAAACAATTTGAGATAGAAAATCTAAAAATGTTTCGAGAAGGCGCTACAAGAGTTAGTTACTAAAAGTGTGAGCTTTAATCAAAAAGTTGTTTTTGTTATCTATTAAAAAAATTATTTTATGAAACCTTGGCTTACTTCAAAAAATCGTGAAACCACATTTTCTACCAGAACTTCACGTTCCACAATTTTTTTAGAATAAAGAACTAAACTGTTGCAATAAAACAAATACACAACAAACAAGTTTTTATACCATACACTTGCACTAAATAAAATATCCGATAGGTAATAACGATATTCTACCCAAGAAATAACATCATTAAATTATATTTGCTCCGATAATTAAACTGTCGCTTTCTATAACAGTAAGCAAGACGATCATACGCTTGGATATACGAGTAGTTCAGAAATAACAGCTCCACACGTGTAGCTAGGGAATCTAGGATTTCTTCATTAATACAAATGTAATTTATCTGTTGTATCGCAGTTTCCAATTAACACACATCCATTACTAAAACACTTGATTTAGAAATGATCAAGGTCTTGTATATACTTTCACTGTCTTATCATAACTTTCCAAAATTAAATTCGGTTGTAAAATAATTTTAATTGCCAGGACGTCTACTGACCAACATTATTTTGTGCTTTAATGAACAAAAAATACAAAAAATTAATCCTAACAATTATGTAGGTCTTGGTGATAATGTATCTTATATTATTATTACGATTTACTATATACCCGTCAAATGTTAGTATTCTTATTTACCTTATACCTACTACACCATTACAAACTGAAAAATATTTACAACTACTTAAATATCCACGTCGGAATCAAAGGCCATATCAAAATACCCTTTATTTAAAACCGTATGAAAATCAAAGTACCGATGTAAATGAATAGAATCAATGGCATTCCTGTATTAACATCAGAAGTCAAACAGAGAGTTGGTCCGTATATTGCAAACCGCAAAACACGAGGGTTCATACGATCGCTATTTACGTACAGGGTGCTACGGAAATTCGAACATGTATTTGTAGCAATGCCTATGGAGAACTTACTTCAAGGAACCTAATAAAAGGTGTAGGTAATACCTCTTTTATACCATATTATCATCAGCTAATTAAAATTATGTAGTAATTTTTTTTTTCGGCATCCTATTTTTTCTATTTTCGTGAAGATTTTTTTTTCCGAAGCACTTCTACGCCTTTTCGTAGCACCCGGTATATGAGATCTCGAGACTACTACTACATCTACTCGACAAGTGTGCAAGGGACCCAGAATAACAGCATTTGAAATAGGAGGACACGTGTGCGTATAAATCGAGTTATCTATGTAGTCTTCGCTTCCTATCGCAAGAGTGTTGTAAGTGGTTTAGTTGAGAACTTAATAAATAATCTAAAGTCAACTCTCATGCTCATAGGTATTTTTCTTGCATGTAAAGTGGAATGCTGTCGTCTACTTGGAGCAACGAGGAATTATGATACCATACGAGCTTATGCTTGGTTTTTCGCTGAAGTTACATAAAAAAAACTATTTATGCCACATTAAATTAAGTACCGTGTCATTTTCATATTATCTAGTAAATGTTCCATTTACTTCAAGTAGACCTAATACAAAAACTAAGAAAGTATTTTTCCCGCAAATACAGAGACACGAATTTTACTGAACTTTTTGTGCGGACTGAAAATATCCCGGGGCTAAACATGGTCCCGTAATTGACCGCCACAAAAACGATTGTAAAGGGAAGGCCGTAACGACCACTCCAAGCAAAGGGTCGGTCCACCGTCCGCAAAATATAAACGTCTAATTATAAATCTTCAAAGAACTTGGAATGTTTACCTAGTTTAAATCAAGGATTTTTTGCTACATGAAGTCAATTTGTACCTGATATACACATTTGATTTTACTTCAGTCGTTTTAAAGGATCGATGGCTCGTTTTGAGACCCTCCAAATTGGATATTTAGTTTCAAATGTAAGGTTAAGTAAAAAAAAAAACTGGAACCTTTTCTCAATTTCATTAGTTTATTAGTCAACTATCACAACAGTTTTAAAAGAGACCCAATTTATCAAGCTTTTGGAAACCAAGAGCTAACAACCAAAAATGTCTACTAAAAATACCTCTAACCTACACTTACCCTTCAGAAATAACAAGCCCATGTAACGAGTTACTAAAGCCTTGTTTACATTTCATTACAAAAACAAAGTTTAAGCCTGCAGTATCAAAACACGGGCAGTAATTGTGTGGGATATGGGTCAAGGTCGTCGACCCCGGCTAGGTTGCACTGCACTCGAGCAGGCTGCCCGGGGCGGCGACAGAACGCCGGATCAGTTTACTACGGAACATAAATATAGATGCATATCGAAGAGGGAAGATATTTGATTGATTGGTGTTGAGAGCTTTTTGTATCTATTTTGAAGAGCATTTTTAAGTTTGGCATAGTACTGATTTTGTTTTCAGGATGTTTTGTAGAAGCCAAAAATATACGGAATATAAATCTCTATTCCCTTTTTTTTTAACTATGGCCATCATTCTCTCTCCTCTATTTTACATTATTTATAGTAGTTGGATGAATTAGGTTACACTCTAGAAAATTATTTTATTTTTATTTATTTATTAATAATAACCAACTTGAATTTACAGTTTAAAACCACACACACAAGTTATAGGTCTGTAATTATATGTCCGCTAGGTGTAAAAACCTTGTGCAACCTACGTTTTGCGCGATATCGTTATTGCCACAACTTATCACTTTGTATAACTAAAGTATTCTCTTTAAACGACTTCCAATTGGTTTGTTTTGCTAGATTCCTTTATAGATACCTAATCGTACGAACCGCAAGTTTTTTTACACATTTCTCTACTATGTTAAGTATTGTTTAGTGTATTCTGATTCCAGTCCTTTGGTCATTGTAATTCAGAATATAAAGTACATAGAGTTTTATCCAACACATGTTGCAGATACGTTGCAGTATTCCTTTATCTAAAAATAGAGTACTGGCGACCGAAATACGACTGACGTACTTTTATTCGTTTTTACATCGTATTGGTAGAAAATAGGATTTTTCGTAGAACGCGATATAACCAACTGACATTTAAAAACATCCTAGTATGCTATATGAAAGAAATAAATTCCCTACAAATAAAATCTTATGAAATAGACTAAGGGCTACTTTGTACTTTGACAATACCTATTTTGTTTTAAAGAAAATCTAATGTAAAAGTTACAACTAAGGTTGGGTAGGTAAATAAGTAAAAAAATAAATTAAAACATTTAATAAATGGTTTTATTATTAATAATTTATTTTCTCATTTTATATCATAATTTGAAGAACACAATTTTATAATTTTCAGTTATTTTTTTTCTTTATTTAACATAGATCCTTATATTACACCCATCATTAATACATCGATTTACAATAAACCTTAATATGAAAAAAATGTATATTATTATGAAATTGTAAACGGGACGTTTTATTTCATATTTTTATAAATTGTTTTTAATTTACTGATAAATATATACTAAAATTAACACATTTTATTACATTTATTTTACTAACATTAAGAATGTTTATTCAAAATTCACAGTGATTGACTAGTGATTGGAAAAGTGTTTATAGTAACATCAATAGTAGGATTTTTACGCTTGAAAGGAAAAGTCTACTTCAGTATAATAAAAACAATAGTACAAAAACGTTATTTTTACTAATATTACATCATAAGACACCAATAACTTTAGAAGTCCCGCTACAAATACCGAGTAACTTAATAACTATTTCACATTTATTTCATAAGTAGGTATTTTATACAATAGTCTTAGCACAACTTTGTTTAAAACAAATAACAATCTTTGGCGTAATAACAAAAATAACTTGATGAAGAGAAGTACCAATGAATTAATGTTCTTGTTTATGTACAAAATATAACGTCTAAACAGTCAACAATAGAGCTATAACAAACAATAGACTATCAAATAAACATATCGAAATAAATCAACTAAATGTTCAGTCTTCAAACAGTTGTTAGTACAGTTGGCAAGTTTAGCTACAGAATTGATACAATACGTCATCTAAAGAGGACCCAATAGCACATTAATTACTTTTCTTACACTTAATAATTTATTTTCAGTATTTATACCTATCTACTTGGTGTTCCATTTAACAGGAATTTAATTTTTCTAATTATCTTCACAAAAATATATAATTCTGTTTTTACGCACATTGTGATAGGGTCACTACTGAATACAAGTATGGAGGAGTGCGTTTTAATGTATACTCTCTACTATCTCATTTATTTAGAATTGAGCTTTCTATATTGACTTACACTATAGAGTGAAATTGAAATTACACAATGTACAATTCAAAACCTAACATTAAGTGTTTCAGTTAATTTACTTAGTATTTTCACCACATACCACGATCTAACAAATATATTTAAAAGTATCTTAAATAATATCTTGTCGTAATATGTATTAGTACCCTTTCTATACATCAATAAAGTTAGAGCTTCACGACTACTGAGACAGATAGAACTCTTTATGTACAATTTGATGAAGTTAATGTACTTATGTATATTTACAAAATGGTCTTGTAATGGTCGCGTACTACGGCCATATGTAGGATATGTCGGGCATGTGGGCGCGGGCCGGCGGCGGGTGCGATGAGTGCAGCGCGTACGACGCGTACGGCGCGTGCGGCGCTTGCGGCACGTGCGGCACGTACGGCACGTACGGCGCGTGCGACTCAGGCGAGCGGGCTCAGATCGCGGGCAGCAGCGGACTCGGCGAGCGCGGCGGCCGCCGCACGCTGCCGCTCCACGCCTCCCCCATCATATCCTCGTCTCCCTGCACACGCGCACTCGACATACTCTCAGCATCACACTCCTCAACTTCCCAACTCTGAGAGCGAGATGTTTCATTCGTTTTACTATGAGTAGGGCAGCTAGGACTAGGACGCCACTACCACGGAAGAGGAAACTATGCAACAGAAAGTTTCTCATCCTCATCATGCATTCGGCTCGCAGGCAATCTTAGGCTACGACTCGCGGGGTCTAGGGAGCTGACGTGCGGGACTGTGCGACTGAGTTAAACCACGTATTACGGTGTCAACACTTACATATAAGAGGTAATTACCATCATCGTGTGAGGCGCAGGGGGCGCGGCGTGCGAGGGCGCCGGGGGGGCGGGGGGCGCCATCGGCGGCGGCGGCGCGGGCGGCGGCTCCGGGGACACCGCCGCGGGCGAGAACGACGCCGGCGCTAGTGGTGATTGCGCTGCGACAGGACAAATATTTAAACTGACTGCTACCGATTGCCCTAAAACTAAATTATACACTGCATTAATTACCTATTAACCCATTTTGGCTCAAGAAATTACTCGATAAGTTATCCTGTCCACCAAATTATTTTCATTAAAGAAAAAAATATCTTTAAAATAGTTTAGATGACTTACCGGCCGCAGTGAGAGCCAGTACGAACTGGCTCCAATGCACGCAGCAGCCGCAGCACAGTTGCAGGGCCGCTCTGCGCAGCGCCCGGTGCAGCGCCATGAACAGGAGCGGGTTGACGGCCGCGTGCACGTACGAGATATGTAGAGTGATTTGGAAGTACATCTAGAAGAGGAATTATGTCATAGTCCGTCCATATAAATCAAGGGGAAAATAGTAATATAGTCTAGTATATCATTTTGATATCACTGTTCAGATTTTATTGAAAACTTAGGAATCTAAAATTGGTTCCTATAAGGATTGAACGTTAGTAAGATTTCAAAAGTAGTATTTACTTCATAAGCAATATGTGACGTAAGTGCCGGATGATGCAGCAGCGTGATGATGAAGAGCGGGCCCCAGAAGAGGATGTACGCGGCGGTGATGACAACGAACATGCGCACACGTCGCACGCCTTCTCGCTCCACCCGCGCTAAGTACCCGCGGAGACGACGTCCCCCGCCGAGCGGCAGGTTAGCACTGCCTGATGGTCGGCACTGGCCGTCAGACATGGTCCCGTCCACAGTCTACACAGGAAGAAACCGAATTACATACAGAAAACAAGTCCATGTTGTAAGCTTTTGAGCGCCGCGTTACCAGTGAACGATGCGCATTTCACAGGGTTATTTGTAAAACACCGACAACCTCTTAAGAGGTCATTGTACCTACTCAAAAATTATGAACAACTTTTACTATGGGTGCACCGATATGTGAAATCTCGAAAAAAACAACCAGCTGATCATGATGATCAACATGTATGGAACAGCTGTTGAGTACAATGACTTTTTAAGAGGTTGTCGGTGTTTTACAAATAACTCTGTATTTTCTATTGCTCGGCGTTCAAAGGATAAAACCGAAAGAAGCCAATTGTAATCCAATTTTATAAGTCATTTTAGTTATTTTTATTTTAGATAGTAAAATATTTTTTAAACGGAGCTCATGTCTCCTACTATTTAGGAAATAGATTTAGAAAAATTTAGGTAGATTATTTACAGACCTTATTCATGAAATAAAAATACTTATTTATTGATTAAAGTAGTAAGTATTTTTATTACACGAATAAAGTCATAAAATTCTTAAAAGTAGAAGAAAAGTTATTTAAATAAAACATTTAGCATAAAAACACAGACAGGGATTTTAAGACTGACGAAGAACAGTTATAGCATCTGAAACACTAATAGCTACTAACTACTATGAGGACAGACAGACATGCATCTCACTCCTTACCCTGGGTCCGACGCTGTTGGGCAGAGAATCCATCCGCCTGTTGTCTCCTGCCATGCTGACAAGCGTGGTCACTAAACCAGCTACTCGAACTGCTTCTACGTTAGCCTGCATGCGATAAGATTTAAATTTATCGAATACTTAAATCTGAACCGCACTTTGGCAACGGCAAGCATTGAGTATGGTTTTGTTGTTTACAATTGATCTGGACAGTGCACTTCTAAAATGCAAACTTCCATTTAGAGTGGGGTGAATTCCGAAAATTTAAATCTTATTTGCGGTATACCGCAAGGAATATTGGCAGAGTACCAACAAAAATTCCTATACCGGCCAACGTAAGACTATATATACGAGTATATGCACAATATTGTACAGCGACTTGAAATTATGCGGATGACTTCGTGAGTTTCAACGAGTTTCGGAGCGCTCTAGTTTTGCGTCTCTTGCGACTGTGAACTGCATTGCACTACCGAACTTGTTACTTGTCATTCACAACAACCGCTATAGCTATTACCAGTTCTCAGAAAGCCATGGGTGACATGTCATGGTAACAACAATACTTTGCAATCCGATGAACATGGAGACGTCGGTTTTATGAGTATGAGTAATGATGCAGACAATGTAGACAAAGCGGTACTTTAATATTATGGGCTCACGAAACTAACCTCTCCATGCCATCTGTTTCAGTCTCAGGAGTATACGTGTGATGTTGTGATTAATGCTGTACAAACCTTGGTAAGGTCCCGGTGGAGCTTTTTCAAGTGGAAAAGTGTCAATCCAACGCAGACAGCGTTCACGCCTATCCAGAGAGCGTTAAGTACATAATGCCTGAAGGGTCCTCGGACTAAGGGACACGACGGAGCTGGTCCGTAAGACCCGTACGAGCCAGCACTGGCAGCTAAAGCCCCCGATAAGAACGTGGGACCAAGATTTATTGTTATCGATGCGAACCAAATCATGAATGTTCCGAAAAGGACGCACTGCAACAAAACGAATATTTTACTTGGGATTTGCATAATGGACAAGGAAAATATAGGTAAAAATGGTTGTGGAAAACAGACTGTAGATAAATGAACATTTAAAGAGGCCCAGCATTTCATTATTGAATTTGCCAAAAGGAAATTAGGGTTTTTATCTGTGACAATTTCGGAATTTCGTCCAAATTAAAGTTGGGGAAAGGAGCTATGAGGAAACGACTGGGACATAATGTTACCTGCGGGCTGTCCATCAGTAATGGCGCTGATAAATCAGCTTGCTCTTCCTCGTTTTCGGGGAAAATTGGACTGTCGTTGAGAACTGTCGTGAGCATGTTCACTGTTGACACCGTCACCTAAAATATAGAGGATGTAAGTAACGAAAGTAGATATATAAGGTTATTTTTACTTATTATGCTGATGATATAATCTTTACTACCTAAACATTTTAGACACAAACTTTACTTAATTTTTAGGAAAACATCCTGAAAATAAATATACACTGACTTTTTTTCTTATATGGGATTACTCTCAACGCTTGCGATAAGAAAACTTTTATCAAAGAAAATACTAACAAAGCTTTATGTTATCACATAAGATAAATATCTTGATACACGTACTTCAATATTTTTGGCCTAATCATATTCCGGACGCATTCGCCCAACTATCAAACTATGCCAAAACTTATAAGATACTATCAAAATTAAGCATCGAAGATTATTCTTGGCTCTTTTCTCGTCCAAACTGAACTTAAGTGCCGATAAATCACTTTTATGTTCCCAACTGCCTCCAGTTCCCAAACAATCGTACTTTTGTCAGCAAAGATCTGTTACATTTTGCATTTTGCGGATGTTCATCTGAATTTGATGATACTTAACTTCAGTCTCATTTGATATCTAACAAAGGGATTGGGGGGAAACGTGCCTCAAATGATAACAAAAGAGCGGTTTTAAGGACTAAGGTCTTGAAATAATTTATTGTTTTTGCGTTCGTTTCTTTTACAGATCAGATGAACATCCAACAAACATAGATGTTCTGTTATATTCGTTTGTGCTACATAATAAGTGGATTACAGAAAACAATTATTCGGGATGTCGTGATATCGATAATTCCCACATTGCAAAAAAACACCAATCATCCTAATTCATACTGTTAATAACGTTATTCTGGTACATTAATAATAATAAAGGGCCACTCGATGAACGCCCAATGGTTCATATAACATAATGGGGCCATATGGTACGATGGTCAAGTTATGGACCATTAATCGATATAATCTAACGGCAAACATTGACCGACTCTGTTTTCCGTTGGATTAGGCCTTCGAATGTCAACATGATAATAATTAATGGAAGCGTAACGAGTAATCGCAACATGTTTACAAATTGTCAGGCTGCTGTCACATAAAGTTTAAAAAAGGAAAATAAAACAAAACATTTTATACGGAGAGAATGTGTTTAGGGTCTGTTTAAAATTTTGGGATTGTTTGTCAACTGAATAGGCAATGGTTTAACGTCAGCTGAAAGTTCAATTTGCGTGACCCACAATTCGTACAATATTTACTTACAATTTATACGAAACCTTCTCACCTAAACATATTAAGAGCTGAGCTGAGCTGAGCTTCTGATAAAAGGCTTATTATACGTATATAGTTTAAAATTGATTTAATTTTTAAACACCTACCGAAAACCCCAATGCCGCAATCTTAAACTCTGCTACTAGGCGCTCAGTATTTCAAGGAGGTTAACTTACCAGTAGCAAGAAGGCGGTTTCCACCAGTGAGCACTTGTAGACTGGCTGGCACCGGAACACGGCGATGCCAAGCGGTAGCAGGATCGCCGCGCGGGCGAGATCCACTACCGCTTGGTGGAACAACAGCCCGTGAGACCATCTGCGTCAAAAAGTACCACTTAATATATCAGGTTTAGGTTTATTATCAAAATTAATTAATATAAATCAGATTTTAAGATTTTTTCCTAAATGAACAAAAAGTTCGAAGCATTTTTTTTTTGTCATTCGGACAATGTTAGAAAATTCCCTGGAACAGACTTCTTACATTATCCTTTTAAGGAACGTCATAGAAAATATTATTTATATCAATATTAATTGTTCAGAATTCACTCGTGATATATTCATGGTCCTTGATAGTCCTAATATTATACTAATTGACTCCTATTAGCAATTGCAAATGCATGTTGAATATTAACATCGTATACGGAAGCTATTCCAGTCAAATGATACAAAACACACACCTTATCACTATGTATGTATGTTTACACATACCTACTATATGTACAGAGGTTAATGTTTCACACCCATGTCAAGAAAACCCGCCAAAAAAGTAACAGTTATAACTCATTACGTCAAGTATCGCGTATAATATATTGAGGGGCAATTTATCAATCATCTTGTGTCACGCACTTAACGTCAGAAGGGTCCGAGGGAATTTCCTCGGAATCTTTGTAAATAATACATCAGGTGAAGCTATTTTTGTACGTAAACTTTTGGGACTGGGGACAGTTTTTGTTGATAGTTCCCTCGGTGGCCGTTTTCTTTGTGGGTTGTTTTTGAGTTTTGATATACATATGAGTGTGAAGTTTTGTTGATAACTACAGTGTGATAATAATGTTACCTTAGAAGTTTAAAGAAAAAATACGACATTCTAGCGAAAATAGTTTGCTATTGAGGAAAGATCGAAAAAGTAGATGCAAATATATAGGTAACTAATCATATACATGATAAAAAGTAGGCTAGTAAAAATCGATAAAGAATCTTTATTTACAGCTGTAAGTAACATTTGCGTTAACCACTAATATTCTCAAAAAACCTTTTAGGTTCTTAAAGGTTAACACATAACACAGCTTTTTAAAACTGTACTTATACATTATGAAAATTTCACACATAACATAGCTAACGGAAACCATTATCCAAGAACATTAATAACTTACAGCACTAGCAGCGTCAAAAACAATGTCGCAGGTCCAGCCTGAATTGTTAATGGAACAACAACTTTGTTGCATACTGAACACAAAATATCTATGTCCAACAATCTTTGTAACCGCATTCTAATATAGGCCAATAAAATAAATTCTGAGCTACTTTGATACTCATGGCCATTGGCAATCGGGGATAAGTGACTGAAGAAAAAGTGTCTAAGGTGACAGCTTAGTCGCTTTAGTATTGACCGTTGGCATTCTTCGGATGGAACCAAAAAGTCGGTATCGGTGGTTAGCATTTACATGGCAAGTCTAACATTGCAGGATTATTATTGTTTGGAAACGCCCACACATTTTATCAGAGGCAGAACAACCCTTTAAAAACCCGCTTTTTAAGTCCTATAGTACTTTCAAAGATGATGAAAATTGACTCCTAGAATTTCCATTAATTTTGACGTTGACATCCAAGAAAACACTCAGATCTCCTTCGTTTTCCTAAGCAATATTGAAAAAGCTCTTAGATCAGAATATATTCGTACTTGTAACGGAACATATCGATCTTCGCTAGCTTCCCGCCGTACATATTGCATAACCAATGCTGGCTTACAAGACGAAAATAGTCCGCCCCGAAATATTTCCACACCCCTGACATGTCAATTCTTGAACGAAGAAAAGTTATTTCGGTGGTTCACTTTTCTTCGGGAATAATTTAGTAAGTGTCCATCTGCGGCGATGAAATTGGTATTATATCAATTCGTATGAGATTTTATTTTTGTTGGTTAATGTGGACTTTTGAAAAAAACAGACATTAAAATGAAGAAAAAAAATTGTTGTAAATAAAGCTTCAAAGCAATAAAGCTGTTACAAAATCATAGCATCAACTTAAGGGCTTATATGAACTCAAAATCATAGCATGCTATTTTTGACGCAGAAACAAAAAAAAACAATTAAAAACTTATATAACAAAGAGTGAAAAAATCCGCCCCGAAATATTATCTCCGTGATCCATCGCGGCCTCATTTTACTTTGGATTTTTCTTAGCGATAACAGTTCTCAATATCGATCGTCAGGTGTTTATCTCAATCGAATAACAGATTGACGATATTTTTGTTCGACACCTTTAAATCAGATTCAAATAGATGCTGTCTTATCGAGTTACTCCTGGTAGTGAGTCGGTAATTTGATTTCGCAGCAAATTGAGAACCCCTCTGCTGTAAATCATATTTCTGGAGGCTTTATCTTTTATCTTGAGAGGATAAAGGTACTCAAAGAAAATTGGGTAATAGAGAAGTCTTATAACAGCGTTGTGTACTTTCTGGGTAAGTGACTTCCATAGAGGATTTGCCCAAATTTGTTGACCAGAACTTGACCGTAGATAAACTACGAATATATAAGACGTTTTGGTATAGCATAATACAATATTTTTTAATTTTTGCAACACAAGTTAGATGATTGTTCGATCTCTACTAAAATAAGGAAGAACTATGGAAAACCATACTTATTAACCATACAGATATTAGTCAAAAGTTGTGAAACTGTTATGTAGTTCAAACGTCGAAGTAAACAAGTATTACAGCTTCCATTTACCACACGTATATTCGGTTTCAGTAACATTCCAAATAGAACATTTTCCTAATTAATTAAAAAAGTTTCCCAAAACTATTTATGAACCGAGTGGAAATGTTACGAACGTAGATAATTTACTGACAAAACTGGCTCCAATAATGAGTCAGAGACTTCATTTTATGAAATATTTCCATATTTTAATAAGTATTGCGTGAAAAAACTCTCTTATATCAAGATAAAATTCAAATACAATTTGTTCTAAGTAGACATAATTGAATAACTTTTCTAGAATGGAAAGTCCTAACACAATTTAATTATGGAAGAACCTTTCCAATTTCGTGGACTGCAAAAGTTTTTCAACGACTTAACTTCAAATTGGATTTAATCAGATGGCACCTAGCTAACACTTATCAGAGTCATGTAAAATGTAAATTTCTGGTAATATAGACCGCGTAAGTAGTATTCCGTGTTCACGAATACAAACGTGCCCAATCTCTGGCGCCGATCGGGCTCCACAATACCACATATAATATCATTATCGTAATGTTAAACGTCTCCAACTGTCATACTCTCATACACCATATGACGGCTGTAAACCTCGTCTCGTAAAATACGCAACATTTGAATAATGATAAACATTTATATTTTCCTGTTTTCTCATTCTTCGTTTGGAAACCGTCCCTTGAATTTATAGCCTTTTTTCTAAGTATTACGGGTTGATTTATGTTTGTTTTTTCCTCAGCTTTATTTGATCATATTGTTTTGGACTTTAGTATGTCTAATAAAACGGGCTATTCCGTTATAATTTAGTCTGAAATATTACTTTTTACAGTCTTGAAATATACTTACCCAAACAAACTTCCGAGTAGATATGCTGGGAAAATTACCATTTACTTATCCATTAAGACCATGAGAGCATTGAAGAAAAAGATGCGAAACAATTAAAACAAGTTGAATTAACAAAGATTGCTTCAAAATCTACCTTCGTAATTGTTTTTTGCTGAGAATAACAGCCATGAGAGCCATGTTTGCTGATATCCCCAGGCCTGAGAGAGCCAGTAGGGCGGCAGCGCTGGCGGCGCCCCCTGGCGGGCAGTGCCGCGTGTTGTTCACGATCGAGGAGTTAGTGGCCCCCGCAGAGCCGAAGCGGAGGTTGGCCCCAATCATGGCCACGGCCGACCCTGCTTGAGGAATTGCACCTATGAGCAAACCACGCAGACAACACAACATGAACATAGGTATAGGCGTATAGTTACCTATTGTTATTTTGCTATTAGTTTCGTGATCTGAAAGATGAAATTAATATTGTTCAAATCAAATTGCAAAATTACAGTTACATGTTAAGATAATAAATTGAATTATTTCAATCAGTGTCGACTGATTATATTTCAATCAACGGCACTAATTGTTCATTAATGTAATTTAAACTTTCTGAATTTTGGACTCAAATTGGCCAATTAATTTCCAATAATTTATCATTCTCATAATTATCAAGGAATTTCAATAAACAGCACATTAAAATAGCATAGTTGATAAGTTTACCTGCCGACATTTTGGAGATCAGACGTTCGTACTCAATGGGAGTTAACTATCGAATGCAATGAATCACTGTGGCAGCCAATCAGATCGCCCCCCTCCCCCCCGCCGGCCCATTGCATTTTTGCACCAATGACGTTGCTATTCACTGACATCACAATGAAACTAAAGTATTTTATTTTTTGTCACTATTTTTTCTCTCTTTTATTTTAAACACAATATTTTATGTATTGCGAACTTTTCAGTATTTTTTTTGTGATATTTTTACATTTGTTCACTTTCATATACAGTCACTTTTAACTGTTATAAGTTAAACTTTACATACTTTAAAATAAAGAAATCACTCTCTGAAAAAGAAAGGTTAGGTTACAACACTTACAGATTATTATACCTACCATGAAGTAGAGTAGTTGGCATTGAGTAAATTGAATGATGAATGATATCGAAGCATCAATATTGTCTACGAAACAAAATAACTAGCAGTCCTTACCAATCTCAAAATTAAAAAGCTATCCTACCTTGACTAGTTCGTATCATTGTCAACGTGCATTAAAAAATTAATACGTACTTAATTAATTTTTACTCTATTTACTTGAAGAAACGAGCACAAAATGTCACCTCATCCGTGTAAGTTACCAGGCAGATGCACTACTAATAAAAAAAGAATAAAAATCACCGGCTTAGGTATCTGTAGGTATTTAGCGTCAAGCCACAAACCAGCTAAGTTCAGAATATTCATACAGCACCTTACAAGAGCTTGCACGCTCAAATGATCAAAAAATAAACATCTTACCCATCTGCGCCTGTCTGTATGCCATTGGTATAATAATGAATAATGAGTTAAATAAAATGAAATTGTAAAAAAAAGGTAGAATCTATTTAGTGACCCTTCTATACCTTTTGCTCATGGTTAAATGGCACAGCTCTTAGCAAAATCCTAATTGAGTTGCTAGCGACGCAAAACCTTTTACATTCGAACTAACGCAGTACTGTCATTATATGCATTTATTTATTCAAACTATACTACTAATGCTAAAACTACTGGCAAGAGAATACGGTTATAAAGTCGGTTTAAGCCATTTTAATTGAACCCAAGTTCATCTGCTGCTAGCTAAACCAGCTTAAGAAGAAAATATCTATTTAAATCTATATACATTCAAACTTTATATTGAGATCCATTTCGTTAACTATTTACAGGTTTTTTTTTACTTATTATTGTGTACTAATTAACGACATTACTTATCGAGTTGAGTACACGCGTGTTTTCAAGGTGTCGCTAGCTTTGAGGTCAGGGATTTGATCCCTCGACGGTGCAATGTAGAAATCCTATACTTTTAAATACTGTCTCATGTCTGGGTGATAATACTTTTGTCTCTAATTCCATAACACAAGCTTAAACTACCTGCTTTGTTTTCAGGGCATTGTATGTAATGTCCACACTTATTATAAAAAAAAAAAAAATATATACTAACAAAACAAACAGTATATCAGCATATGGTTTACGACCTACATTAATATTAAGCCTCAATCTTATCAATAAAAAAGCGTTGAACACAAGCTTTGTATTCTCCGCGGCATATTTACCACAAAGAAGGTTCTATTGATGCCGACTCGGATATCATTTGATGAGGGTGAGGCAATACCGTTCTATGAATTATGTGTCGTTGCTTTATAGAAAATGCATTTATTTCGGCTAATGTGTTCTTATACTGCAAACGATGTATCTACTACGGTATCCTTGGTAAATCTGATTCAGAATTCTATAATTTGCAAACTACGAATTTTGGCCCAAAAAAGTATACCTGTACCTGCCCAATTAGATTTTCACCATGTTATCAAAAGACCTAATAATATTAACTTAATCTCCAAAACCAAAGCAAATAGCATATGTAATCAACCTATTTAAGGACCCTACATAAGATATATTTCTCAGACATCTAACGCCTCAAGTTTCAACGTCCCCTAAATATTTCAATATTCTAGGAACCCATAAACCTTGGTCTTTTACGAGCCCTCTGTTTGTGCTATTGATTCACATTGACACTAAGATGTAGACTGCCTGTGTAATGTCGCCACACAATTTTTAGTGTCACGAACATCGTAAACTTTGATCGTGTGTACAGTGTGAAGTTTCATTGTACACAAACTGAGCGCTCAAGGGTTTAAAAGATACTAATTGTGACAGAAAAATACGTCCTGTATATAAAGTATTAACAAAACAAATTTTAATGAAGAGCTCCCATGTGTGACGTCATGTTTTAAGAAACTCTAAATGCAGTATATTAAACAAATGTTCAGCAATTCCGTAACAATATTGCACAATATTATAGCGTAATGACAACACAGCAAATAAATTCACCGAAATTACCTTAAAAAGCAAACAAATGATGACAATTTAAGACGTTATTAAAAGCATTGTTTGCTGAAGGATCTAATTCTAAATCCACTTTAGTTAAGTGTTCAATCTCATCACAATGCGACCTATTATTAAATAATAAGGTTCATTTTGGTCTAATTCCGTTTTCAGCCTGAAACAGCTTTTAAGAGAAAGCTGAGAAACAAGACCAATTTTAAGGCCTGTGAAATCAAATTACTTAGTGCCTACTACTAATCTCCGCTTTGAAAATTTGACATTTAAATTCCTTTAGAAAATGTCTAGAATTCTGTAATAAACAATTTTCAACTTGTTACATCAAAAATTACCGCCGCTTTTTTGCCTAAAGCTACAACGAAGGGCAAAGATTTAGTTTAGTGTAAATTAAATTATTTTATATAAAACTCTGCATGAATCTGTTAATCTACATTTGCATATATCTGACAAATTATAATATACTCGTTAATTCATGGTTGTACTGTTAACAGGCGCATTAACAGATATTCAACCTTAAACCAACCTTCATTAAATAAACAAATGCACGATATATCCATGTGTACTTTTTAACTTTTCTAAATATAGTCCAGATTTGTTTTATATATGTCACTCAAACAGCATAATCACCAGCTTCATAACCACCACACTTACATAAAAACTTATTCGTATCTCCATTTATATTAATCCTTACTAATATTATAAATGCGAAAGTATGTTTGGATGCATGGATGTTTGTTGCTCTTTCACGCAAAAACTACCGAATGGATTTTAATAATATAATGTACTTATACATCGGGATTACACATAGGCCATAATTTATTAAGATAGAGTATTCATTGTCATTCACGCGGGTGAAACCGCGGGGCACAGCTAGTTATTAAATAAAAGTATATACGAGTACGTGTGGCTATAAAGCTGACTCTTATTCCTTTTATCTTCAAAGATTATTCTAGAATATCTTTGAGGACAGTGGCCAGCTATGACAATACGACACTTATCCTAACTCACACTCATCTAGTTTACGGCATTTTTATATCCATTACAGTATAAATAGTTACGACTAGCCTTTATATAATGTTTTTATTAGCCACAAAATAAAGCCGCCTGAATGGTTGGTCACTACAGTCTTTTAGTAAATGTTGGCTAAAATAACTTGGATATGTAACTATTTGTGCTGGAAACAGAGATAGTGAGAAGCTAGTATTCTCATAGGAATTCTTGTTTTATGTTTACTTAGTTCAAATAAATGTAGACTCATTAAAAAAATATTGTTTTAAGCTATAACTCAAGTAGTTTTGTAATTGTTAAGGATAACAAAGCCATGTATATAATTTATTAATAGCCATTTACTTTGATACCTAATTAGTTTTGTTAAAAACCTCAATAAAAAAAGCAGTTGCGTACATTAGAAACTTTTAAAACTACTTTCAAGGGTTTGAGCCCTACAATTTACAGTATATTTTGCTTTCCTCCTTACACACATACCTACATACATAAATATCAGGTGGTATGTATGTATGTATATACTCTGCTCTTCCGCAGTACGACACTGTCGTAGATGCCATTAGACACACAAATCACGCTCACACCTACTGCATGCGGCAGAACGAGTTCCAACGGCAAAACGAAGTTAAACTTTGTGATGACATAACAAATGAGAATGAAATGGAGTAATGTGTTTCAGAATATTCCTACCGAAAAGTTACATTTTAAAGTCTTTTTCTAAGACCTAATTTGTGTAAGAACAAGACATACATACACATACATGTGTGGTACATTTTCCCAGCGCTAGGATGATACAGGTCTTAGTGGATACCTAGTAACTAATTTAGCTAGTGTTTTCAAGTTATAATTTATCTGATTCTGCCTAATCTAAATTATGCATATTTGATACTTTTATTTTCTTGGCTCTGCCAATAGATTTCTAAAGATAAAAACACTTTTGCACATCTGTACGATTATAAACATTCTTTTCAGATTATTATGTTTTGCTTTTTCATAAATAATTAAATACCTACACAAAATAAATCAACTTATCATAAGAGTTTTCTTTCGTTATCTTTCAAGACTTAGAAGTTACAACCCAACAACACTATTATTTATAACAAATGCTTCGCTAAAGTACATCAGAAAGTGAGAGCAAAGTACATCTCAGTCAAAGGAACATTAAGCTCAGTTCCGCGTCGCCACAAATGCACTTCAATTCTAAATGTCGCACTAAAATATCACTTTCAGCGTTAAAGAGCTCTATCATCTGAAGCCAATTTGTAGCTAACTGCTACATTCTCGCACCAACTATATGTAATTATTTTAATAAATGAGACTGTAAACGTGTTGGGTTTCTTAGATGGTAACAATAGCTTAGCGTAGGGAAGCAAACTAGTTGTAGTTTTTATTTAAAGTAAACTTCTAATGGGGTGATAAATCACCAGTCCGAAATGAGTAAGCGTGGTGATCAATACTCATTCCTTCTCTATATGGAAAGAGGGTTTTGCCCAGCCGTGGAACGTAGGTATATGCCAGTTTATCTTATATTTAAACCTCTAATGACCATTTACTAAAATGACAATGAGCTTATTATCGCCGGTAGCCATACTATATCTGTCACCATAAAATTTAAAGTAGACCCTATAACTTACAAAAATATTTTTAGAACAGCTTTATAACTGCGGGGCATATCACATAATAAACATACAAAAAGCTTTGAATTGAAGATCCTTCTTTTGAATTTGTTTAAAAGTGTAACCAACACAAACCATTCAACTTTAAATTCGAATTTGTTTAAAACTTTTAATGACAGGATCATACGCCCGACCCTTCTCTTCCGTATTCACATTTCGTACGGAGAATGCTTACATTATACCGATGGAGTACCCTCAGGATAGATACCATTCATCTTATTTATCTCCCTTTTATATGAAAACACCATATTTTTCTATGTATTCTGTGTTGATTTATAGCTGCTGATTCCGAAGGGTGGACTTTCCTTAATAGGTTATACTGTTGCTAATGAAACTCTTAATTAGTACAGATGTTTTATGTAGTATCACTTGCTTTTATATAATTAACTAGAAGTACCCATGACGTTATTCGAGTCCTTAATAGTCATCTGAGTTAATAAATATTTTGCCTACCAACACGAATTACCTTCCGAGTTCCACTTTGACAAACGAGCATTACAGTAACAGCTCGCGAGCTGCGAGCTCGGTGCTTGTTCGTCAGATGCATGTGGACGCATCCTTATGCGATTAAGTTCTTCATGTATGGAGTATAGTAGAGGCATATAAATGTCACATAATACAAAAAACAAATGAATAACTAAATGTAATCAATTGAAGTGGAATATCAATTTTAATTTTACGCCTTTTAATTTATAATGTATGTATGTATGTAACTGCCTGTAAAGTAAATCTAGTATCAGTATCGCTCCTGTTTTAATGCCTTAAATATTTATAATCTCGTTAGTCGCTAGAGTGCCACTGGAAAGGTTTCGATCGCTTCGGAAATTGGGATTGACCCGTTATTTAAGCTGTGTATTTATTTTGTACATAAAATTATGTATCCGAGGCTGGCTCATCGAGGTCAGAAATATTCAAACTTGGATAAGTAAAATAATGTCAAGTACATTGCGTCGTGCATTCATTGGATAAAATGTCAAATAAAAGATATCCTTAATATTGATACGAAATAACATAACTAACTAAATAGTTTGTTATATAATAATCACGGTTTTCCATCATCAATAATAATAATAATACTTAAATTCAGAAAATAGATGAAACTAAGCTTAATTTCTCTCGAGCCCGAAAATTGGCCTATTAATGACGCATGCGTACTCTAATATACCTTCATCTTATACATTAGCGATGGCAAAGTCAACATAGCTCAGCCCCAGCCCCCAGCCCCCAGCTGGGTCCTAAACAAACTGCTTCCCGCCACTTCGGCGTTATATCGAATTTCTAACATCTCATGTGAAAAAACCGTTTTCGGTTGTGCCTTCTACGGAAATGAGATTGGTATACGAAAATAGAACCATATCGTAAGGACTTTTTCAGGGAAATAAATGTATATTTTGTATCGTAAGCGAAAAAATAATTACATAGCTGTGAGGTCATAAGGTATTTTCAGGTCAATGCCATATCAAAATATGTAAAAAATTTGACAAATCCTGAGATTTTCTGAGAACAACTAATGTTTATGAAATAGTTCTTTCCTATCAAGAAAACAAAGTATAAATTGTCCCCTTATGATAAACATAAAATATAATCATTTTTCCGACTCCCAAAACACACCTCTAGAAACATTTAACAAATGCATCTATTCAACTTTCAAACCCCTTTATTCGTTTTGTGCGAAACCGCATTTAAAGAGCAAAGTAAAAGAAAAACACTTATCCGTTATCCGTCTGACTTGACTATGCCATTAGCCTTTCATTCTGTTGGCTCGGTTTGAATCCGCTCGAGCTATTTCAGGCAGCGCGGGGTAATATCAAACCAATCGATGTCCAATCTTGTCGCATTACAGATCCATTATCTGAGTAAACCGAATATATACAAACTGGGGGCACGTCAGAGAGTTGCTAAGTGTATTCCTCTTTTAACCTACTTTCAATCGCTAGTAGTTTTACCCATCTACCAAAGAGGATAATGCATTTTCTTTGGTGTTCTCTTACTGCCAATTCCAATAACTTATCCGTCGATAGTTTTCCCTACTAGAGATAGAATGAATATTCTCAATTCTTTATTGTGTATTATAATGTTACATAGTTGGAAGTAGAAACTAATCACAATCCTGTCATAGCATCGAGAGAGGATGAAGGTATGGCATTATTTAATTTTACTTACTACTACTAAGTTAAGAGTAAGTAAATAATTATGTAAGTACATATGACGAACGTCAAATTCCAATCTCGAGAAAACGATCCGTGGATATGTTATTGAAATTGGCAGTAAGTCTTATTACTAAATACTGGTTGTTAAGACCGACAAAATTAAGAATAAATGTTTCGTTTAGTTGAATGCGGTTTTCCTTGTTGGCAGGGGCAAACCGCTTGCCGCAGTACAAAAATGTAGATTGCTATCGACATTTCGACTATTAAGTTCTTTTTTGTTTTCTACAACACACTGTTGTTTGTATTGGTTGTTCGTATTCATGTTTTTGCGTCTTTTTTCGTTAAAGGAGTGTGGCAGAGAAATAAATCTTGTAGAAGAAAATATTTCAGGATTGAATTTCAATTTTGTTCTTGAATTTTAATTATAAACGACGTTTCTTGTGATGTCTATAATAATGTGTTATTTTGCGGTAGAATGTAAGTTTTTGAGTTATATTTTGTAACATTAAACGAATGAGAATAAGCAAACTAAATGATTACTTAAACATGCTTATTTTCATTCATTCACATTTATCGAATGCACAGGTAAAAATAATTACCAAATAACACATGAAATTTTTATTCACACAATGTTCCAACGCAGTCAAAACCAGCGAACGTGAAACCACAAACCCAACATAATTAACATAAAAAAAACGACATTCTCGTTAAATTACACGACACAGCGGTAAACGCTAACACACGATATTTTTTTAATTGAGCATTAAAAATGTGGGAAGCTTAAATTCACATTCGTGTAGGGCCACTCTTTACGACCTAGTAACCTGACTTACAACTGAATGGTGAAAGAACTTTACACCAACACTTTGGGTAGAAAATACGTTTTTTTGGTAAATATATAATATATATTATACCTACATATTATTATAGTAAACTTTTCACAGGTTTTCGTAAATTTGGTACATTATAATCTACAAGCAAATTTTCAGCGAGTTTTTAATTGAACATTATTTTGCTTGCACATACAGAGGAAAATATTTGGCTTTTAATATCACTTAAATATTTAATATGAAAATGCTTTTCACTGCACTCTGGTCATCACTTTGCTGACTGGCATATTTTTAACAATGATTTGTTTAAAATATTTTTGCTTGAATTCCGAAGCTATTAAGTTCTATTATGTTCCCGTATTAAACGTAAAATATGGAATACTTTGTTGTTCAACTATTATTCAAATCATGAAACAACCTGTATTTTTTTAAAGGGTTCAGTAAATTAAGTTTAGCATAACCTATTACGATCTACAGTATACTCCTGTTACTACTTAGTATACCTATTACTTAGGCACTGTACTCATTCGACAAACATCTTAAATTCAACTGGCATTTTACTTTAAATTCTAGTTACTTTACACAAGATACCGTTCAGTCTTTTGGGATACAGACGAATGGGCACAAATACATATAAACTATCTTCCGCAAAGCTGCATAGTAAATTGGTTTCGCGATATACTGAATACAAGCATGTTTAGGAAATTGGTATTGCCTGATAGCGTCGATACATGCAGTCTATTTTAGATTTTAAGAAAGGAGTTTTATATTCATGGAGTTTTTTGTAGGGATGTAGTTCTAAATTGCTCATACTAAATTGCTGGTTTGTCATGTAATGTTTTTAGACATAAAATAATATAATGCACAAAGGTTTAGCAGCGAACGTAAAAGATTTATGTGAAGAATTATGTGTAGTGCAAAATTATACTAATACATTTCATGACAGAAAAACCTTCATTTTTGTGCAATATTTAATAATTCTTTAAATTTATTATTATTTACAAACTGAATTTATTTAGTTCCAGATTCAAACAAACCGCATACCAATTAAGTGTAATCAAATATATGGTTTAATCATATTATAATTGACTGTAAATAATTAAATACTTATAAGTAGGAACGTTGATTTGGACACTCTAGTAATTTATGTAAAGTACGTTATTTGGTTACATAACATTATTCAGATATGTATTCGCTTTGAAGTAGGGTTGAATTTTATGAATACATTCTACGTATCATAATTTGCATAGATTGTAAGAAGTCAAATATACGGAGTAAAGTTAAGTATGTAGGGTAGACAAATTTGATTAAACTTTTATTTAAAACTTGATGACCTTTTGGTAGATCAGTGGCCTTATTAGCTATCTTGTAATAGGCATAATTGGCAATAGGCTCGCCCTTATTACATGGGACCTTAACATACCGGCGAACTGTGGGTGTACATTGGTACACCTCTGCCTAACCCTTCAGGGATACAGGCGTGATGGTATGTTATGTTGTAAAGAAGTGCAATAGCAATAATTGTGCAACCTTTGCTGTCGCTTTGCTTGTTACGTAATACCGCTGCTTATGACACGGTCACTGAGTGCTTACCTTTCAAAGAGGCGTGAGGTGGACTAAACAAATGTTTGTTTGGTCTCTGGCAGTTAGGAAACTAGATTCAAGAGTAGGTGTTTATGAAAGCAAAGTTTAGCGCTTAGTGAACTTTACTAAGATTGAAGTTTATTATTGACGATACTTTGAGTTATAAGTTTATATATTTTTGTGGATACAATAACTAATAAATAGAAAGTAAAAATAAGATTAGTTAATAAGCCACAAAAAAAACATGCTTAGTCTACGTCAACTAAGAAACATACTAAGCGCTGAATTTCTTTCGAAAAGAAAGAATTTATGAAAGCGCATATTACTCTTATTAGATTTAAAGTAGTATTAACTACTACTTATATACGTGTTAGTAGAATGTAAACAAACCATCTCTATCAAAATATTCCAATAACTTTAGGTCACTTTTCCATTCATACACAAAGGGTTAAGGGATCTAATGCATAAATCATACTACTGCCAAAACAATAACACAATTCTAAACTATTCATTCTCAAACAGTTGTATATTGCTGGGTTATATTAGTATGTATAAGAAATAAGCAGTCCTTGTGTATAAATTGCACAATTTTGTTTTTGTCTTGTCATTGTAAATGTACATTAATTTAATTAATTTATATTTATTTAATAAATTCTGCAGCATGTATGTAATGGACGACACCGAGAACGGCTTAAAAATAGCGCGATAAGGTAAAATGGAAGGCCTTTACCATTAGTGGGACAATGCATTACAGTGATAAAATACTACATACTCTTTCCTATCACATAATTAAATTATTGTTACCGTCACGTAACACAATCATTCTACTTATTGTTCAGCTTAATTATATTGTGTGGATAATAGGGACCAATAATTATTAGGTTAATTCCTAGAACAGCCTAGACACAGAAACAATATAAGCTAAGATCGTGCCTTGCATATATTATGTTACAAAGTGGTTTACTATGTAATGATTCTAAGTAACAGAGTGAACCTTAGAGTATACATAAGAAACTAGAGTGAGCCTATCAGAGTTTGAACTGTAAGCACTAGTGTGAACTAGTTTTGTCGTGAAAAACATAAATCAGAATGTACTAGATACAGACTAAAAACTGCTCTCGCTTGGCACAAGGAGAAACTAGCGATAGTAGCAGTCTATGTATACATTTGGTCTATGAAGTGAACAGAATGCCGCAATTAGATTGAATGATGACGTCACTAAGCGTTCAGGAATTTGCAGCTGAAAGGATAGTACTAATGTTACGTCACCGCACATAATAGGGAAGTATGTAGATACTTAGTTTGTCAATTAAAATCTCTTGATACTTAGTAACAAATCTAGTGTAAATTAAGTTTATTATAGTCTACAAGAATTGTTAAAAAAGTCCGGTGAAGCAGTCGCAGCCTGCGCTCAGACTAAATGCAAAGATCTTTACCAAAAAAAAAGAACTGTTAAAAAGGTTTAAATGTATAAAGTTGTAGCGCAAACTAACACTATAATATCCTTATTCAAGCTTTACCTGTATTGTTTTTAAAACTCAGTTTAGCATATCAATTGCAAACGCAATGTGCAAAGTTATTTTTTTAATGATATTGCCTTTATTTCATTTATTACAGGCAAAATTAAACCCTGTTTCGTTTATTACTTGATCAAGATTTTTAAGCTATTTTTTGGGAAATATATAGAAGAAAAATCGTGTAGGTTTTCCATTAATTTTCCAGACCACGAGACGATATTAGGAAGTGTTTTCGAAACACTGCGTTTTACAAAGTGTGTGACTAAATGAAGCGTGTGATAGTCATAACACTCGACAAAATATAGAGCGTTTTAGTGCGTAGGTGTTTTACTAAGGAACTTTTTTATCCAAGATAAGTGTACCTCCTGAGCGGGCTGGCAACGTTGCATTTCCTGAGGTTTCTGTGGTTATTCTATTAAATATGAATCAGAGTAGTTTTTCTTTCCTCAAAACACTATGTTGTTCGTATTTATTGAGTATGCTACTTTATTGAAAGAAGTTATTAAGATGTAAAAAAAATTATTTGCTATATAAAGATTTTCTAAATTAATTATAAAATACAAAGATTAAAAACGATGTATAGTACATTGATTTTAATTCATTAAAATAATCTTGATAAACCTAAAAATGCGACGTTGCCAGCTCACAATCTTTGTACAGACAACCTGTCTTCAAAAATAATAATACTCATCCCAAACCTGTCCACATCGAAACATATCTCATAGATCGCGATCCTTCAACAAATCAACACGAAACTAGCTTTGAATAACGATACACATCGTCCGTGTTCCGCCTAAGAATAGTCCAATAAACACGACCGACGAAATTGTTTTCCCTTTTCCAAAATTCTCTCGGATATCCCTTTTGTCTCACATCTGTTCCCCGTAGATTTCGAAAGCCAATAGTTTTTCTGACTACTAAATGAACAAAAGAACATTTGTTTCTAACATAAATGGGTGACCATGAATGTTTCATAAGCTCGGTGTACATTCTGTGTTTGAGAAACACGTTTATTAAAGCAGTTGGTAAAGAGAATACGCCCTAGTGATTTCGTAGAGAATGCCTTGCTGTTGGGTATTATCACGTTGTTTGAAATGGACCCATTTCTATTATGGTATATTAGGATTTTTTATCGAAAAACAACACCGGAACATAACATGTGTATCTAGTATCCTACGAGGATATAACACGACGAATCTCAAGAGAAAACTTACGGAATATAAACCACTAAACACAACTCAAAAATAACTAGGTAATAAAACAGACGTTTTATCACCGACGCCACTCATTTCTGGCTATAAGATGCCTAGCTTTAGGAACACCGCAGCACATATCCACGGAGCATATGGGCTATAATCGAATATAATGGTTTAAGTAATGCCCTTAGAGCACGTTATGTCGTCAGCGGAGAATGCTGGGATCGTTAAGCTCTATAAGGGCTCAAGGATACAATGCCGACGCAACACTTGTGTTGTTTTATCTAATCGGAAACCAAATTTGCAATATAAAATGCGACAAGCATATCAAAAAAGTAGGCTACTTGTTAGAAAACAGCATAAGGTCTGTTTTATTTTCTTTTTCAATCTTCAGAACAGTTCTTTATAAATATATTTAAGCCGACTCGATCACGCCCCGACAGTCACACATGTAATTTTAAACTAACATCTTCCCTTTCATTTTGTCGGGGTGAAGAATGTACAATATTGCACAATGACACACCAAAAGTCAGCCAGAAACAGTGACATCGGCTTTGGCGCTTACTCGTTGCCGTGTACACGAGCCCTAAGGACACGTTAAGGCCGCTTGATAACGAGGTCGGCTTTAAGAAAACGACAGCAGGCTATCATGCTGAAGCTATTTTTAAATAGCATAGGTCGACAAAGACTCGGATAGATTTATTGAAAGAACGATTATCGAATGCTATTCTGTTTGAGTGACATCGAAATGTAAGATTGTTTCTTGCTATATTCGTGTTGTCATAGATACCCTTGTTATTGATACCGTGTTTCGAGGGAAGTAAATGAATCATCACATCGGTTTTGAAACAGTAAAGGCGGAGCCTTTCGGATGTGATGATGTTAGTCGATTATGTCAATGGTTAATTTGCAAATCCGAATGGGCAAAATTTATTCACTTTAATACTTTCAAAATATAGAATGTTAAATATATTTGCAACGCATTATATTACACTAACCTACATAATAATATGTTTTATACGTGGTAACTAAAGTGTTAGCTAGCAACGTAAATTTAACCTAGATGTAGATATGTCAAAACCTACTATAGCATCACCACCACTAAGCTTACTCTAAGAGAACCGCTTAACCACGATCGAGACAAATGTCTGGTAATTTCGTTCCCTCAAGAAACTCGAATATGAATATCAAATCCATGCTTCATTGTTCAAAACATATTTATTCAAGAGATATAGAAATGATCTACTATTTAGCACTAATATCCTAAAGTCTAGACAAAACACTACTTGCGCGACAAAATACGAAAATAAATCAACTTAATGTGTTCCACGTCTTGTAAGAAGATGGCGAAAATAATCTCGTGCTACTACAATATATTTCCTTGAAAACTTTATCTAAGTACAATAAACAACTTGTCTAAACTGCCTCTATAGAATAAGTTCCTGTAAATAAGTGTAATTTGTTTTTCTCACAGTCTTGTTTGACAATGAATGGTCGTCTTGTTTGTTATGCGAATTAATCTTCGTATTTGAATTGATATTTTCCTTGATGAAGTTATTTCATAAATAGTTTTATTATGTTGTTTCATTTCTTGTGTTTTTTTTTTGTTTGTTTTTTTTTGTGTTGTTATGACGTCATCATTTGTTATACTCTTAGTCTGTTAGATGCGTTCGAAGTATCAACGTTACAAATGTTGAATAAGAACACCAATGCCAAATCAGTCAAAATATTTATAAAATGTTTGTAGAATAAACTCACTAATGAATTCCTATCCAAGAAAACGTTTTCACTAACGACAGCTTTGTATTAATTCAATACAAAGTTATAAAGATACATTAGAGGCGAGCTGAGAGGCGCCGCAAAGGAGGTCCGACTATCTTCAAATCTGCAATTTAACGAGACGAAAATGTAAGACGCAGATATTCAAATAAGGCCTTCGTACAAATCACAGGACGATAAAAGGATTCTTCACGATTTGTGTAAGGGAAGTGTTTTTAGCGGATTTTTTGCAGTCATTTGTTTTGTGGATCTGTCATATCTAAGGAGGTATGTTATTTTTCAGGCGACCTTGTGTGGAATGACGGTGGTTCGTGCCAAACGGCATGTGAATGGCCAGTGCCATGATTTTTTTCTTTTACGGGTATCAGTGAATCTGCTGTTCGCATTACAGTACATATAGTAATACATTTAGTACTTCTACATCTACTCTTCATCTAGTTATTCAACCTAGTTTTTCTGAATTGCGGTAGATATTACCGCTATTCAGAAAAACTATGTTGTGTGTTTGTGTTTCAATATATTAAAGTCAAAATCAAGTAAGTGTAAAATATGTCTTCCCATAACGCAAGGCACAACATTAGTCTTAAAACTAGAGTAAGTCGTTTGCGGTAAGAAATTCAAGCGTGATTTTTCTTGCTCGCTCTTCAGTATTATTCATTTCCTGAATGTTGAATTAAATAAGGAAGTGCGGACATATTTTATCCATCATAATTAATTTATAAATTAGTTCAATGCACCTTGTTGGAGTATGTCTCTCTCCGGGAACCCACAGATAAATTGGTTGGCTCACTAATAAGCGAGATATTATTTTTCATTCTCTTTTATATTTTAAATAATGTTAAGATCTACCTCAGTAAGAATTATAAAGAATTAATCAAGATTGTCATACATTATAAAGCCAACGGCCGTGTATCATACCTTCATAAACACAAACTTACGAGATGAATTATTATATGAAATAACACATCAGCATTCAACTAAATACTTATTACTCTTAGGTCATTGAACCTTTATAAATGTAACCACATAATAACCCTTTCACTTTAATCTTCAACTAAACAAACCGAAAATGATTGATGAAGACGATGAATATCAAAATATACACAAAACACGAGCCGAAACAAAACCGAGGCAATTGAATAGAATACAAAGGCGTATTTATTTGTTCGTAATAGTTAATACATCACCGAAATATTTTACAAAGCAAATTGAAGATAGCGTGAGTAATAAAGGAGGGACGTGATAGGAAAACTGAGCTCATACGTATAGGGAAAGTTGATGGAAATCTGGGACGAAGCGAGATATCGGTTTCAGCCTCTCATAATAACTTGCATGTAAATGGCGGTCGTATAGTTTTTGATATTTTGAAAATGTTTTGCATGTCAGTAAATGAAAAATAAAGTTTTTAGCAATTAAGTAGGTATCTGTTTTCTATTCGTGGAATAAGGAGATGGGGTTAAAATTTACTGATATTATAAATTGTTTTTCTTTTCATATTTTAAGCAGAAAAGCTACACATTGCCTTAAATGCCTAGCTTCATAAATTTCTTCTTTCCATAACCATTGGTCGCTTCAGAACTAGTTGCTTGTGTTCTAAGCTAGCACTAACTGTCTACTCGTTCAAGTCCGACGGTCCGTACTTTAGATAAGACATAAGCTTTCCATTACCAATTCAAGCACTAACACTACATACACTACAAATTGTATTTAGTTTACTTTCAGAGACTGACCAGTAGATACTTTATTATTAATAACTTTTAAACTATCGCGCTGCATGTTTAAATTAATATCATAGAACGGGGATTAGCGCGAACATGCATAATAATATACTTTATTATTATTTTAAAGTAAATCTACTGTGAAGTATTATTCAACGAAGTAGGCACGCCAACGCTTTGATACGGGTACCAACGAATATTTTAAACCTACGTAATAGAAAACAAACCCGAAAACCGTCTTCATATAATTTAATTCACGCCACCCATCTTCACGTACCCGAACGCACTACCCGAGGATTTACTGTTATCGTGGTCACTCGGAGTTACTACCGATAGGTTGTACTCGTAAATCGCGAGTAACTACCCGGCGAACAGGTTGTGTGTAAATCATGTGTTACTTTGTGTGCCAACCTTAGAGTATAGATAAACATAGAGCGTGCCTACCGCTAGTGGCTCATTGTGCCGAAAATTTGCAAATAATCAGCTATTTTAAACACAGGCTCGTTTGGTAATTCTCCGCGCGACGGCTAATGAACATACTGATGTCCGATGAGTTTATTAAATGGATATTAGATATGGAGATAGTATTAGTAAAACGGCGCGCTCTATTCTAATATCAGTTGTTCATACTTGTGCCGATTAGTTCATGTTCAATAGTCACACTCTATTTAATTTACTTATTTATACTCTAAGGTGCTAACCATACGTGTTACTTCATGACTAGCTTATTAGAAATGTTATTAGACCGATCAAATAACACTAAAGCCATATGGGGTTGTTAGGAATTAGTACGATCTAATTGGTGGCCGATATCGCTTGTTAGTAATGAATATAATATGAATGGTTAACCTTGAGTACCTAACTTCGCTCCCTACATAAACTCTCTGTTACAGGTGTATTTCAGTATTTAAAACTGGTTGACTACGAAATAGATATACGTTATTATTGTCTGCCTGTCTTATATTCTGTAAATAACATGATAGGCCAAAGTCTAACTTACTACTAAGAAAAAAAGTTTATTCTAAAATAATACTACTAGAAATAGTTTAGTAAGCTAGACATAGGTAGTAATATTTTGAAAAATTATTACTTTTAAATTATTATTATTCAAAGAAAAGTTACAGTTAAAGTTTTTATTTAAATAAATAACAGACACTCAGTCTGTTATTTATTTAAATAAAAACTTAAACACTCAAGTTCACAGCCCCTCAGTCGGGTTAATAGTGTAGCAAAACCTAGATAACAAGCGTTTAGCAAAAACAGGGTACTCGCAGGTCTAAAGGCAACCGTTTTACTGTTCAGTCGTAACCTTACCGCGCAGGTACTCAAGCCACATATACGGCCTCTTTGATAGAACTGGGGAACACTCGCATAAACGGGTAGTACCTTTAAAGTAGGTTTAGTAAAAAGCTGCTTGAAGATTGAAAAATGTATACGCTGAAAGTTGTGAAGAAATTGTTTAAATATTTTTTTATTGTGAATTTGTTGTGTTAGTAGTACGTCGAATTTATTGTGTATTCCATCTTTTTGAGAACTTGCTAAAGTAGTAAAAAGGCTTCAAAATTCTTAGTAAAAACATCAGACAAGAAGTAGACCTACATTATTTTCTTAATGCTTACTTGGGATTTCATTTTGAAATTTTAGGTTGTTAAATACTGTAACAGAACTTCTAATGAGAGATTAATAAAAGATCAAAGAATTTAATTCCAAATTTTTTCCACAAAAATTGCGAAACATCAAAAGTCGCGACAAACAAGTTTTCGTTTTAAAAATCTCATGTTTAATTCTACTTAAGGATTTTACATGTAAAAAGAATGTCCTAATTGCTTTTCGTGCTGGAGATTACACTCAGAACTTGAGTTAACCCAAAAGTTTTAAGTAGGTGGCGACCGACGCTCTGCGGCCAATTTCTCGGCTCCGAAAATATACAACGACATGAGTATTCCCACTTTTATCCTGCTATATATATGTAAAATTGTCTGTCTGTACCTTATATTATAAAGTTAATGAAAACTAGAAAGAACTCAGAAGAATTCCAACCCAACTAAAGTTTTATATGACTTTTATTTTGAGGTCGTACTAATTTATGTCAAAAGGTGCACGGGGTCGGGTACATAAAAAACTTTTGACTGTGTGATGGAAAATTAGGTGTTATTTTAGCGCAACTTAGAAAATAGAACTAACACATTAAAAAATACGTCAAAATCGATTAATGCTAGTACCCTTTCACAATGATACAGAACGAATCATTTCTTTTACATTTTTATACTAAACACCTTACCAGCTAATCGAGTAATTACAAAAATCGATAACAAACAGAAATCGGAACATCGATATTAAAACTGACTTCTCGATAAGAGCTGAACGAGTAGCGCCTGAGAGTAAGCGTTTGATCTCCGAGGGCCGATAAACAGAACACAAGAGGCTTCTTTATTGCCTACAGACAATAGCTGCCATAGAGTATAGAATATACGAATATCTCTGAGGAAATAAATCGTGGAGGAAGGGGTTTATGAGTATCGTCCCAACTGACCGATGGGATTAATAGGTTAAGGATTAATACCGTCATTAGGATTTGATGGTCTGCTGTCATGTGTGTGTGTGTATGATGATTTAGGTGTTGTAAACTATGTATAAGAGAGAGAAATAACGAGTTAGTTGAAGCTGTTCTGCAGAACATAATATATCATTATACCTTTTTAGATATCCTTACTATAAATGTTTTCTAAAATAACACCTGACTATTTTTTTCGGCGGTGAATTTACTTGAAAGATTTTATACAAAACATGTAGCCCAAAAGAAATTAAATTCAAAACAGGACAGCGTACACGTAATCTATTTTCTGACATTTAAGTCGGTTTCAATGAAAAAGGTCTGGAAACCTAATTCGTCAGGCCTGAGGCGTTACTAGAATGCTAAACATATCTAGTTTCTAGGTCAATAGATGTCTCAAGCGTTTTCTTAAATAAATCTCATTGAATTCGGTCGTTAAGATCGAAACAGTCGAGTTGAAGGCTGCAGTATTGGTGCTTGAATAATACAATTTACAGCTGAACCAATATATCTAGACCCATCTGAAGTCTGCTGCAATGTGTCGGTGTCTGTGCTAGGCTATCGTTTATTTCAAGGAACTTGTATTAAGAATGGAATGGGTAGAGGCAAATTAAACTTTAAGTGCCATTTGACAGGGTTCAAAATTCTTTGATTAGATGTCAAACAAGAATCTCATACCTAAGTGTTAAAAGTTTTTACACATGTCTATTCAAAATCCATATACTTAAATAGGTACAATACTTATAGGTATTATGAGATACTACGATGAAGATTTTTTTGTCTCTTTCTTGCACGCATACTACAGGAAACAAGCAAGTAAGAACAAGCATAAAGCCTAGGTTGACACATTTTTAGAAAGAGATAGAATTATTTCAATTGTCAAACTATATTTTCGTCAAGCGTACCCTTTCCAGTTTGACTCAAGCTCCTTGGTTTGTATCACCCCTAACTTCAAGAGGTCAAGTCAAATCGAATTGGCTCCTGCAGCGTTGTGGTTTATTGCAGCTTCGGAGCATATTTCATTTAGTCCATGTGACCTAGAGAATAGTACTCGACCCATTTGCGAGAATCACAATGTAAAGTTAGCTTATTCATTTATTGTAAATATTTGCGAACTCCGTATGTAACTGTAGTTGTTTTACTAACTTATATAAATTATTATTTAAGTTGTTTACACAAATAAAAGCTCAATTAGTCAAAAAAACCTATACGTTACTGTGTAGTGGAAAAACTTAACCTAGTCATTTAAAAAGTATGTAATAATAATATGTAATAATAATAATATAATATCCTGGAACATCTCACACACGGCTTGTGTTATGGTAACCAGACAACCGATAAACATACTTATATATTTCTAAATACATACATATTATAGATAAATTACACCCAGACACAGAACAAATGATCGTGCTCATCACACAATCATTTTCCAGAGTGGGAATCGAACCGACGACCTCCGGTATAGCAGTCAGAGTCAGTAACCACTAAACCAACAGGCGCGTCAATTTGATATTAAATGATTAAAATCTAATCTATCTTGTCTCTTCAACAAAACCTATTAAGAGTTATTTTTAAATCGTTTACTTCAATTTATTGAACGGTAATGAAATCCCAGTACAAATAATGTGTTCCAGTATAAATCTGTCACAGAATTCTCGGTAGTGCTATTAGAAACGTTCCGAAGAAATCGCTCGCTCTTATTTCAAGAAACTTTTAAGTTCAATGCAAAGCCTTACAAAGAAACTATAAGTATTAAAATACAGCTGCATTGATAAAGTTTGTTACAAAGGAATTGGTCTTTACGAATCAAGTTCTAGTTTATATTTTAAAACAAAAATAAACTGCATAAAAATTATTCTTAAAAATCAATTTCTGAATTTTAACAACGATTATTTTTATGTATTGTTTTTAACGCGTCGTGGTCTGCTGCCGGTCTCAACAAGCTGCTAGGCTGCACACAGTTTAATATGGAGCGACTAACTATGTGATTTCCAAAACACGTAATAATTTACTCGTACAATTGTTAAAATTAACGAGTGCTAAAGAACTGCATGAAAACTGAGATCGACAGCGCTTTTCTTTTCATTGTATAATACAGTTTTACTTCTCAAGATAAAACAAAACACAACCATACACATTCAAATAGAGCTTGTATATATCGTCTATAGAAATCTCGCTCCTCACTCACGTACGTACAGTGTCGAGCAAAACTATGTACAAAAAGCAACTTTTTAACTGATTTTCTCTTTAATTCTAGAATAAAATGGCAAAACTATTTTAAATAAATCCTTAATACATGTATACATGATTAAGTAACAGTTTTAAGAAGCTTGTAGATTTCAAAAGATGTGTTAAGTTGTGTTAAAAAAAATTGTTGGAAAAATATGTGCACACTTTATCAATAAAAAATCTCTCTAAATTGTTACAATTTTGCCGTGTGTATTTTTTTGCTCGCGACTGTACAAATGTCTGCGAATAAATTCAAAGTATTCAGGTTACCGAGTACTGCTTTGAATTAAATTTGCACGCTTCACGTTCATTCAACATTTTTACTAGATCAGTTCCTAACACTTGCAATTCTGGAGTGCTTCAATCTTACTTCAGGCTTTTGCTCGTATATTAGGGAAAAGATTTACTTTAGCTTGCTTAATTAGAGCCTGTCTGGCAAGGTTTATTTTCCTCTTTCTGCTTGGTTTGCAGCAATTTTAATTGACGTTCTTTCGTCAACAGTAATGGAAGCCTGTAATGATGGATCCAAAGATTTTTACAACTCCAATAGTGTTCGACTTAAATGAAGAATTTTGTGGGAAAATAATAGTAGTTTCATGTTGTTCTTTCTTTAAGGTACTTGACAAAGCAAAGAAAATTATAAAATCAATTTTCTTTTTCTGTTATAAAATAATCACTTATTGATTTTTAAACATAATAAAACTAAAATTTATTAAGGTTTCTAAACACTTTCCAGTTTCCCGCTTCGATATTATATAAAATATAACTTAATAAGGGTATTTACATAATAACCAATAAATACCCTTGTGACCTGAAAGGTAGACAGGGGTAAATTAGATCCAAAATTACGGAGGTCAAACCAAGTTGTATCTAAACTCTATGTCATATGTGAAATGATGACATTTTGTGCCATTTTCGACAAGCCAGTTGAATAATAATAATTGGGCTTATATAATCAATGAGGTACGCACCTCATTTTTAACTTTGTAAGTAAAAATTTAAAAATGAGGTTGAAACGACTGTGTTTTGTAGTATATATTTTTTAAAGTTCAGTGGATTAAAATAATATCGTTTAATTTTACTTTATATAGCATGTGATTATTTAAATTAATTTGTAATCACTCAAATTATTTTTCGTATACCTTTTCAAATTAATATTGTCAGGTTTTCTAATTGCTAAGGAAACAGATGTGATGACGAATGCAATACGACAATAATAATTCTCATAATTATTATGGAGACTGTCTGCACGTGACTCGAACACAACTCATACGATCCCTTTCATCTGCCACCAACAGACAAGGCCTAACACCCATTTAGTATAATAAACTTTATCCACCAAACGATCATGATGAACAGTCTCCCTAAATTCGTCCTTAGCCGCCCGGATAATTTATAGGGCGTTTTAGAGACGCTTGTGTCGGTCCATTTGCTTACGTGACGTCACTCTACACGTTCTTAGAGCGCTTTCACATTTTGGTGACTTTAGCAGCGACAGTCGCGCAGCTGACGCGCGATCGTCTCGCTGCCGGAATTTCATAGTTTGAACAAAAGCGCGGCCGTCGCGTGCGCTCAGTCGGCAATGAAACGATGAGCCAGTGTTCTATCGCGCGGCTGTGTTTACAATGTGAAGGAATGCGCTTCTGCCGCACTACTGTCGCGCAGCTAACGTCCTAATGTGAAGTGGCCCTTAATGTGTAAAGCGTAACCTGCGATTGTTTGGGATATTTTATGGCCCGCTTGTGTGTTTAGGTGTGAAGATAATTCCTTAGAATTATGGGTCTGGGCTTGATGTTTAGAGTTATTAGGTGTTATATTTATTGTTTATGATAGATACATACCTACTATGATGTAGAATACTGTAGAGATACATAGAGATATGCATGTTTTTTTTAGAAATAACTATTGGCAATACCCTTATTATTTCTGAGTTATTTAATCACGCAAATGTTTCTCTAATATTATAAAATTATATCACGCACAAATGTTACATTTAAATCAATCTGTAAACCAAACAGGCTCTAAAAATTCATGCTACATAGTAAACGATGTTAATTGTCCAGCAATTATAATCCTAAAGGACATAAAATCAAATTTCGTATTAATAAAATAAAGTCCAGATTACAATCAGTAACTCGGCGTAATATCTGACTTTTATAAGCAATAATTGTTTAATGGTAATTATCCGTTACAAATGGCGGTCATTAACTAAATGTAATGATTATTGTATATTCCGCTCTCCCTCGAATCTTGTAATAATTCAAGGTAATTGGTTATTATGCGATGGTTAGGGATTGCATAATTATTGGTTTAATTACCTTAATCATTTATTTTATATTCTACTTCGGTATTTTATGGCTATTTTATTTAAAGTGTTGTTACGATGAAACAATAATAAGCTTTGCTTCTATTTTTAAAACGCTTTTATTAGCTATTTTTATATTATCTACTAACTGAAAAAGAACACTTCACAAAGTTTTTGAAGTATTTTTCATAATATATGATATTATGAAAAATACTTGGCGAAATAAACAAATTTCTATCAATATAAACACCGCGTAAATATACGCAACTTACTCCACTCAACTGTTAACAGGACGCATAAAACTATAAATAACTGAGAACCCGTGGTATACACCACACTCAACTGTTACCATTTTTCTCACTAACCAGATACATGTTAGGGCTAAAACACATCGACAAGCCGCACCGCACTACACCGCTATACAAAAATGTTTCTGAATCTCTTCCCATGATTTGCCGCCTCAGTGTGCCAATGCATACTGAGGCGGACCGCCTATAAGGACCTACCAGTCCAATGATATTTTACAGGTGACACATGTTTAAGAAATGATCCGATTAACATGTTTGTCGTGATGTGAGAGAATGTAACAGATCATTTAGAATGCGAAAGACGGAAAGTGATAGAATTAAGACAAGTGTCTGAATTTACCTCATTTTAGTACTTACATATTATTAGTAAAGTCTTATAAAATGCGAGTCAGTTGCAGTAAAGTGTCTGTTTTGCGGTGTGGAACGGCCCACAGATATGTGTTCTAGCCCTTATTCAATCACTTTGAGTACGCATGCGCCAACAGCGGTCCTGATGAGCATGCTAATTCATAAGCTTGCACTATTTGCCTGGAAATTAATCAGTATTACCATACGAGAGTAGACGCGCTGTATGTTTTTATGATGTCGAGTTTTATGAAAAATTTGTAATGTAAGATTTTAAATGGAGGTTGGTGTCTTCTATTTTCTTGCTACTAGAACTTTGTGCTTGCGAAAATAACTTGGTAATTGTTGTCGTATATACGCAAATATATTTTTATAAAAATGAGTAATAATAAGTATTAAATTATTTCAATCATACCGTGCTTTCATAGCTACTGTTTTTTTGGCTATTCGTTTTTTTATATATATAGTACTTATTTTTACTCGGAGGGGCGGGAGGTGGCATTATAAAATGTAATTTCTAACTCTTACATAAACATTTACGAGCTTATGTGACTGTTATCTCTACATTCAATCAAAACATAAACTGACTTCACATAATTTAGATTCCGCCTATCTAAACTTTTTGATAATGTAATCAGAGTACATATAATAGCTTTCAAAGGTGGGCCCGACAAAACCGTGCACAGATTATACCCGGAAGGTACATAAATCATCAACATTATGATGTGCGACGTAGCCACGTAGCGGCTCGCGTAGCAAATGTGTAACCCGTAGCGAAGTTGTAGCACTGAACACGAGTTTGTAGCAGTAACCGATATTTTTATGGTTTGTTCACATTTACTTTGATAACAAACCGATATATTTCCAATGTTTCCCACACCTAAGGTATTTTACTTTCTGGTTTTTTCTACTTATACTTATTTATTTTAATCTGAGATATTTTATTCCAATACACCCATATATTCGTTCGTCTACCGGCTGTCTCTTACCTACAATCTACATTTATGTTGAAACCTCTTGTAACCCTCGTAATGCCTACTCAAAGTGACACTAATGTAATACCGCGGCCTGAAAGATCTGTCATGCTGAGAACGGGAAGCAACTCAATTGAAGACTATTATGATGGTTTATACAACATACAATGCATACAATTGTCAGTACTACGCCTTTCAGATGAAATAAAAACCTAATATTAAAAACTAAACTATACTTCTTTGAATATTGTGGTACTGCCTTTAAAAATACTTATTTATAATTACGTCGAACATTTTTTTTTTGTGCAGTATTTTTTGCTTATGTCTTGCTCAATAATTCAATTCATATGGTTTTTTTTACCATTATCGGTCAATCGCAAGGACGGTCTTAGAAAAAACTGAAGGAAGTCCATCCTTGGAAAATGAAAAATTTACTTTGTTTCCCTATTTTCACATCTAAACAAATAAATAAGTATATTATATACAAGCTAAAATAAAACCTTCAATAATTACAGTGTACGTGACATCAGTGTGGTATCAATTCGTAACAATCTCGCGCCCGAGAAGGGACAGTACGTGTCCCGAGACGCGGACGCGGGATTACGCCAGTTAAATTATTATAACAACATGTAAGCTGACCCTTAGTACTGTTAGCGCAAGGAACGTGTAAGAAACAATGAAGCAAGATGTGGCCTAATTTTGATAATAATCATATAAACTTAAACTACAAATAGAGATGCTGATCAAAAGTTTAATTAATGTCCGCCAGGTAAATTTATGTAAAATTTACACATTTTTTTTCTTTTTAGGTAACCGAACCCTTACTACTATTCATTTAATACATTTTTTGCATCAGGCCACTTTAACTGTAAATTGTAAATTTTAAGGTTAAATGCATGTGATGTGTCTGTACTTTTATTAATAAATAAACATTGTTAGGAAAAGTCGCATGACATCAGGTATGTTTTTTAACTTACTCATTTGCTTTATAAGCTTCAATAACCGCTTTTATGCCCTTATGAATCAATAGATTACTTAACTACTTTTGGACATATTTTTTTTAATTATTATTATTACAGTATACAAATAGTTAGCTTACTGTATACAAATAAGTGAATAACTGCATGAATGCAAAAAGACCTGACTTAGATAACTGTAGTCTACTATTACGATAGTAAACCTAAAATACGGTTTCTAATAAATCAATAAATTGAAATACCTCAAAAACTATGTCACTCCGAATAAATCCCAAAGGGCGATATAAAGGGATCCTCTATTAAGTAGTCTGTGTTGAATAGAAGGCCTTGGCTGAGTGCTTCGTTAAGCGACTATAATAATATTTCTTTGAGTAACAAAGGAAGTCATTATTAAAGTATAGTGATTACTTACAGATGAAGGCCCTGAATGATTTAGCAAGCGATCGGTTTTAATTATGTCTCTTTAGTATTTTGAAAGACAAACAAAGAATCCAACTACGGTAGTTGGACTTTAATTAGACAAGTATTGATGTAAATTCACGCTTGCATCTGTTAAACTAAAACTTCTTAAAGGGGAAATAAATCAATGTGCATAAATAAGTAAAAGCTAAAAGTAAATAAATTCTAAACAATTTACTTTATAATTTCACTTGTTACACAGAAAATTATTATACCTACCCACTATTGAAATATAAGTTGAAAAATTCGTGAGTGAACTTTTAACATAATGTCAATATCACTACCTAAATGTCAGTCTCATCGCAACATGTTCGAATGAGATTGTTTGCGAGAGTCGAAAGTTCTATTCAAAGTTAAGTAAGTCAAGAGGGAAGGTTGTCCTAATTAGAATTAGGTACAAATGAATGTAGTAGTGTAGGAAAAACCAATGTAAATGTAGTTAAGCCTTTTTTTGTATGAAAATATTTTTTAAGGACTGTTGATAAATACAAATTACAATAATAATCAATAAATAAATAATGAATGCGGACGGCATCACATACATTACTCTGAACCCAAAGTAAGTAGCTATTGTTGTAGTAGTAAGTAGCACTTGTGTTACGGAATTCAGAAACAACGAAGGTACCACAAACACCCAGACCCGAGACAATGTAGAAAAGTGACTTTCTGCATTGACCCTTCCGAGGATCAAACCCGGGACCTCAGAGCTAGCGACACCTTAAAAACCGGTGCGTACGCCACTCGACCACGGAGGTCGTCGAGTGGCGTACGCACCGGTTTTCAAAAAGGCATTGGTTGTATTTAAAATTATGTGAAGTGATGTGCGTCGTTCATCTACATTTGAGTGGAATTCCAATTTACCTCACATTAGAGTTGTCATATGATAAATAATGGTCTTTAAATATATATCTCTAAAACCCGGGACCTGAGAGCTAGCGACACCTTAAAAACCGGTGCGTACGCCACTTGACCACGGAGGTCGTCATAATGGAAGTTTTGTCTGTGCTTCGGTCGTATAATGTTAATAATGATTAAAAAAATATTCCTATTAACAAATTGTGGGTCAACTAACCCAAATATTTAATAGACATAAATAAATATAATTTTAATTTCTTTTTAAAATAGCCCTCTAATTCAAGTTTCAATAAACTATTTCGTTACAAACATCGAGCATCACAGTTTAGATGGTAGTGCGGCATCAGTGGGGTCGACAGTCATTTGTCTTGCTAAACATCTGTCAGACCGCCACCACTTGCTAAGCCCCACATAAGCCTTCCTTTTTGACGTATGCATACAAGTTGTGCTCTCAATACACAGTTGTGTTGGTGTAGAGTATAAGATATATTTAAAAACGAAAGCCTCTTTAAATGTATCAGATTAAGGGATTGCACAAATATAGTAAAGTACTTAGAGGATTTTATGTTTAACATTTCAATTTTGCCTGCAAAGGCTTACGATAATAGGATAAGAAATAAATGAACGTATGAGGTATAATATAGAGTTGCTAGTTACCTAAATCAGAGTGACGTCAAGGTAGGTATTACCTATTTACCAACTGTATTTAACTGTACTCTATTATATTTAAATATGTAACTTTAAAGAATACTCTATTCTATTCTACCATTGCTACGGCTTGCACGACAGTAGCAATTACAAAGAATTTAAATAAGGCCGTTTAAAGCCACAAATACATTCGATCCACTGACTGGTTAAAATATAACAAAAATCAACACCCGCAAAACATTTATACAAACAATCAAAGTTAAATTAGTTGAAATCGCTGCAATATCTTTACCCCTTATCTTGGTATGATAAGCTTGTAATATACCTAATTACGTCACTGGCCTCTCTCTCTGGCTAAACCGAGCGAACTGTAATTGCTAAACTTGGTGTCAGACATTGTGGGGTTGCGGATAGAGCTGGGACATTTTTGACGAAATAGTTTAATAGTCTGCAGTTTTGGGTTGAATTGGTTTGCAGTCCTTTATATTTAAGATTAACAAAAACATATGAATATCAAATACGGAATCAATTTAAAAATTCTTACGACAAAAACCTAACTCCAACATGTCCGTTTTCGTTTTCCAAAAAAAAATGTTCAAACAAACAAAACAAAAATTCTGTAAGTTACCTAAGGATCGACTGTTCCGCAATAAACATTTCACCTTACACTCCGCGGCTATCGTAACACTTAAACATCAATTCCATTATTCCGAACCCCGTGTGTCCCCGGCTTTATTGTCATAAACTTCGGGAGTTAAGTCGCGCGACTTCTACAAAGCACAATTACGCTTGCTTCATACAAAAAAGTTTGTGTAAGCTTTATTTCTTCCTCCATTTACTTGGCGTTTGTTTGAACAAATAACAGTTTGTTTGATGTGTTTGTTCAAGTTAAGTTTTGTTGAATCAATACTGTATTGTGGCAGGTTATGTTGCTGAGCTATTTATTTAGTGTTTTATTTACTAGCTTCTGTTGGCGTGGGAGTGGGGTATTATGGCAAAAGTTACATACATGTATTTACTAACATATTTTTATAACTACATAGCTTTTTCTTTAGGATCTGGTTTTCTTATTTGGTGATTTCCACGAATTTTAAAACAGTAGCAGCCTTACTTTCGCATTCGAAATACATACGAATACCTTTAATAATATAGCTACAATAAAATAGGTTACATCTAACTTGAATACTTTGCAAATTAATCACATAAAACATGTACATTAATTAGGAAACGAGCCTACTCCCTAAACAAGTTTACTTTATCCAATAACATGCCCTAAGAATCCCTTAGGGCATTCCTACATCCGTACTTATTACAGAATAACAAAACGTTACCTTTATTAAGGGCCGTATGTTATTGTAACTATACCTTTGTGATTATCGACTCCAATAGACCAGAATAGTTAATAGCAATATATAGTGATCCGTTTTCATAGTACGGCGAAACTAAACATTGATTTATCATTATAGCTGGCCAGTTATAATCTCCACAATTTCTCCTTTAATACCGGCAGGCTAGTAAAATGGCCAGTATTATTGGAAAATGACGTAGCGACACTCGGAGCATTAGTTCTCATAATGTGGCCTGTGCAGCTAATGTGATTACCATTTCAGTGGCATTAGCCGTGACGCATAATTTATGGAGATAATTCTTTTAGAGACCTTTTAAAATTACACGTAAATAGTGAGCCCGGTGAGATATTGTTTCGTCACACGTAAATGACGACGATGGATAGAATAAATATGATAGATCTTTTTTCTAGTATTTTTTACTGTTACTATTATTTATCTGTTACATTATTATAAATAAATAAATGCGGACAACATCGCATACATTGCTCTGAACCCAAATTAAGTAGCTATAAAGCACTTGTGTTATGGAATTCAGACACAACGAAGATACCACAAACACCCAGACCCGGGACAATGTAGAAAGGTTAGTTTCTACATTGACCCGTCCGGGGATCGAACCCGGGAATATTTATATGCTTCGCATAATTAAAGTCATATCTTTATAGATAGGGATAAAAACATGTGTTCCTATGTATAAAAAAAGATATAGACATAGCATTCTCTGGGTGGCCAGACCGTAGTTGTAGGTAGAAAAATATTGACCAAAAATAACTATACCGTTTGTTCGAAATTCAAACTCCAGTGATAAAACCTCTATACTCTTTCTGTACCTCAAAAATCGAATACAGAACTCGAATAAAGTGACAAAGTAAACAAACATTCAAATTGTGAATGTCGTCGATAACGGGCGTCGGATTTACGCGGGAAGTGATGGAGTGATGAAAGATTTATGATGGCCGCGTACAAAGGTGCCGAGATATGAAAGGGCACTTCGTGTAATATTTTTGCCATGATTCGCTACAGAAAAATATATTATTGCTTCTAGTACAAGTACTCGGTAGTTATAGAGATTTTTTTCATTGATACACTGTATTATTTATTAAATTTGAAACTGTTACCGTTTACATATTTTTTCAAATACTTTTTGTCTAGTACGCACGTAGAAATGTATGAAAAGAATAAATAAATTCCGTTTCACTAACTAAAATCACAATAGCCACAGGCAATTAGCTGTCAGCCGGATTTAAAGCTACTTAACGTCACAGCTCATAAATCTATCGCGGTGTACGAATGATTTCAGTAACGATCAACATCGCTCGGCCAATAGGATTTAACTGCAAACAGGTTTACAATTACATTGGACGGATTAAACCTAAACAGATCCGACAGCGAAGTTAGCTAAAAGCTTTCGAATTTTTAGGAAAAGTGTGCAGTAAATGTACTCTTAATCCAATTTTCAAAACCTGACAATAAAGTCAGCATCCAAATTGTTTTTTTTTTTTTTGCTGTTTATTTTAGTTTGGTTTTAACAGTAGAGACAAAAGCTGTTAGGTAAACAGCTACTCTATCATTTTTTAATTTGATTAAATATAACATAACATAAAATATCATCACGCCTGTATCCCCGAAGGGGTAGGCAGAGGTGTACCAATGTACACCCACAGTTCGCCGATATGTTTATCCCATGTAATAGGGGGCTAGCCTATTTTCACTATCCGGGCACAAATCCTAACTCCGACCTGCTACTGAGAATTTCATAGAAAAACCCAATAACATCTTGGAAGACTCGGGAATCGAACCCAAGACCTCTAGCGCGTAGCTGTCGCGCTTAGCACCACTACGCCAACGAGGCAGTTGATTGAATATAATCAAATTATATAGCTAATAAGGTATTAGCAATTTTACGATACGATATTCACATCACTTATTTGCAAGATTATTTGACACCAAAAGGATAAAAAATATTATTGCATAACTTTGTTGCTAGGGTATTGTATTTTATTTCTGCTTTTAGGATCATGAACTTTAGATTGAGAATACAAATTAATCTCAATTTTCTAAGGAATGTTAGGGTTGGTCTCGCAGCAAAGAGTAAGCCGGTCTATTTATCTTAGAAGTAAAGACTAAGTAGCCTCTTAATCAGGTCCGAAGAAGAACGGACATTCTTATTCTTAAGCTGCTTAGATTTTGAAGATAAAGCATGCATTTAAACATGGCGTAGGTTTTTAAGCCGGTCTCCGGAAATGTGATAAATGTTTCAAGATAGAAAGCCTGATGCTTTATAATTTTATCCTCAACTTAGCTAAACCTACTGAAGCCTAATAAATACTAAACTTTGAAGCATTTGCGAACACACAAAATTATCTACATTAAATCTATTTTTGAATAAGCCTCATGACAGAACGTGCTCTTGATTACTTTTAATCAAGAGCACGTCAGAGTTCCACCGTATTATGTATATCATTTATTTAAGAAGTAAAAAAACAAATTGATTCAAGGAATGAAAGTAATTAACTTCGTCTCCGTCTGATGCTAGCATCAACCTATATTCAGCCGACTACCTACGTGTGACAGTTACAAGGCTTTCCAGGAGCTATATCTGGAGCGCCGCCGAAGCGCCATTACGAACCTTCCTCTGTTCTATAGTTAGCGCCAGTAATTGGCCCGATTGGAAGTTCAGACCTGCAAGTTTAGGTTGCATTGAATTCAAGTCTGATGCCACCTTTGTAGACAGGTCTTTGTTTCTTGTAACTAAAAATACTGTATTGTGGACATTAGTTACTCGTCAGGGATGTTAGCCAGTTTATCTTAATCTAATGATATTTTTAATGGAACCGCAAATACTAGCATGATTTGATTCGTGTGTGTAAATTATAGTTAGAAAATATTCTGAGATATTCATTAATATGCTGTTATTATGTTCAAATGGGTGATTTTGTAAAAATAGAACTCTGCAGGGGAAGTCGTGGGAGGAAGGTAGTAAATATAATAATATTTTCATCAAGGATTATAATTTATATTTATAGATTATATAAAACCAATTGTAGCAGTAGGGAACTGATACTCGACAACGGAATCAATGTAAGATTACAGAGCAGAGCTCATCAGAATTCAATTCACTCTGATGATGGCTTATTGATATAGACTTCAATTACTTGGTAAACAATCTCCTAGCTGATTGGATTATTGTGTTTATCGTATTACAATGTTTTTTATAGATACACAAAAACAGCAAAATAAATGGAAGGTAATTTACGTGGAAAATCTAACCTACAGCAATGAGCGATAATTTCTAAACTCTACGCCACCTTTGTTTGCGTATTTGAAACCCTAAAAAAACAGGTATTTCTGGCATTGTTTTATAATTTTTTTATATAGTTTAATAGTTTATGTATAGTACTTTATAATTTTTGTATAGTATTTTAATATGGGCCTATGTTGTCTGATACAAATAAATAAATAAAATAAGATAAGAAATAGTAAAGTTAATATGGATATAGCAGTCAAAGTCTGTGGTCAGGCTTATTGCATTACATATATATTCCTGATATAAAATAATATATTATAATACGTTTTTGAAACAGTTTAATGCGATGTTCAAACAAAACGACCTCAAGGTACTCCATCTATTTTCGTTTGCATAACTGTTCAAACTATGCTCAGATGAAACTCTGTTAGAATTCACGTGAGCGTAATCCTGTTGGCTAAACGTAGGCTTGAAAGTCAACGCAGTAAGACAACACTGGACTACATAATCCGTTGCTTAAACGCGGATACGAAACCTATCTGAAGGATAAAGCACCTTAAGTGGTGGTGTTAAGGTCGGGAATCGATTGTTAAAGTTGGAGTGGTTTAATGGAGAATAGTCCTAACCTATTAAGAGTTTGGATTGTCTGCATAATGCATTAGTATTTTGTAATAGCTTTCAATACAATGCGATTTCTTTTGTTTTTTCCTTGTAAGTATTTAAGGTTAATTAACATTGATTCTTGTAGAACATGTATTAGATAATAGTCTCTTTAATAATAATTTCTCAAAATATGGACGATATCCAGATTTGATATCTACTTTATGACAGTTCCAACCCTTTAACTTTGCGTATTAATTCCCTAATATACTGAGACCCTATAGTAATAAAATCGGTTATGGCTATGAGATTACTTTAATATCAGTTTAGTTACGTTTAACAATCTAAAACATATCTTGAATTATTCGATTATATACGTATTAGTTTAGTATATACCAATGTGTAAAAATATTTTAGAAGATATTCTTAGATTAGAAGATTATTATTAAAAAAAATATTCTTTTGAAGTAATACTTGAAATTACTTAAGTTCTAAAGTACTAAATGATACTTTATATAAGTTTGATGAAGCATTACATAAATATTTTTACTTTAAAAATAATACTTAACATTCATTCTTGCAAGATGCTACGAAAAGCTCGTAGCAGTTTTAGATCTTTCATAGACGGGCTACGCCGTAGCAACAGACGTTTACTGACAAACGTTATGAAGCATATAAGATGCTAATGAAACTATGTGTATTCTATGGCGCCAGCCAAGACTATTATGTCTTAACAATGAATAGGTCAGTGACATCATTTCCATAACGAAATATTCTGTTTCGGGAAAAATATCGTTCATATTACGTAGAAACACTATGTAATACGTATTCAAAGAAGATTAGTGCTATTTTCTACCTAAGTATGCTTTTATGAGTCAAATTTCAGGGTGATGTTCTTTAGTAATGTTTCTTTTTTTATTTCTAGCCTTAATTGGCACTTCGCAATCTTAATATTGGAAATTTCAGTTTGTGAAGTTTAGAGTCCATATTACAGCATTGGGACCATTCGCATACCTAAATAAATAAAATATAATCAAAGTGGGACATATCATGACTATTAAGCGAATAAAAACAAAAAATGCACATAATGTTTGCATACAGTTAGAATGGAATAACAACGAGAGAATTTGTTTGAATATATTTTATGACACATTTTAGTGAATTCTTTATTCAGAATGCTAGTGGTATCTAAATAACTAAAAATGTGCATCTAAATGAAATCATCAAACTACACATTTATTTAGTCAAATAATATATGGACGATATAACTTTATGTAACTGGAGTTTCTTGCCGGTTCTTCTCCATTGGAATAACATTTTGGAACCTGCAGTAGAGTCAGTAAATTTAACGTTTTAAAAGAGCCTTAACAAGGCCTACTTGAAATAAAAATATTTTGATTTTGATTTTTGTAATCTCTGAATATCTGTTCGACTTTTGATTTCCGAAACATCTAAAGCTATATGCGAAGACGTTAGTACAGATAAATCTTAATCAATTTCAGGATATAATATACTGAAGTGAGTCACATATTCAAACTTTTTATTTACGTATTTTCATTATAAAATTAACATCGAAAGTTTAATCTAATGAGCTTGTAAGTAAGTTTCAGTAAAACTTTATCTTTCAAACATACATAAATGTCGTGTCATGTCCGACCCCTTATCAAATTAATGTCATTCCATCGCCACCACGAAATTAATTACCAGATAATTTAAAATCGATTATCGGCTTCAGATTATAATTAAAATCGGGAACAGCGCTAATTCGGCGGAGAATGACTTGGCTGAAACTCTTGCCAAGTATTTAGTTTGCAGCCAAGTTCCCTTAAAACCAAGGTCTCGTTGCCAAGGACATTTGCCAAGCGTCCTGTAATTATACCGTATTTTGAAGAAAGCTATTGTCAACAGCTGCTTCCCTCAACTAATTGCACAGGCATTTGTTTTTATTTTACAGTCAAAACAAATGAACTCCGTATTATTAGGTTTTTACTTTTTAGCACCGACTTAAGAGCGCTGTAGTGCATCGTAACGACTAATTATGCTGCGCTGCGTAATTTGACCACATTAAGATGAAATGGATTATATGAACTTAGATAGAATGATGATGCTTTAACAATATTTAAAATGATCACTTGCAAGGTATTGATAAGCAAAGCAATAATACTAATTTTAATTTTGAAATGATTTGACTCTATAAAAAGGTACGTATTTGAAAATAGCATTAAATAATATCCTCGCATTGAAATCTCGGTTAACAATTATTGAGGTTAACGGTGCTATTTTCCGAACAATGTGCTTAATTTCCGAATACTGTCAGCGCAAGCCATCGATACTTTAATCAGGATTATTGTTAAACCTCGCTGCCCCCGCTACATGACGTGACCGGCGTGGGAATAATCCTCGAAAACGCATTACGACACTCTTCCGCCACAAACTTAACAACAGGGCTCGTTTAAAATGAACGCTCGTTATTTGCATCTTAAACGAAAAGCTATGAAATATGTATATCCTGTCAAAATTTCTCCAACTTTGTGATAATGTACTACTAGCATAAACAAATATTTCTTCATGAATATTTATGACTTAAAATTTATTACATACCATCAATTAAAGTTTGAATCCGTTACGTAATTGTAAAACAAAAAGTTTAAATACTTCAATATTTTTTTATACCGGCACGCGATAAATTCACAAAAAAATAAATAAATTCTAATTTTAAATAGAGATCGATTCGGAATAATTCGGATAGGTGGTCGCGGGACGAGGCTGGCGATGTGGCCGGCTCGCGTCGGGCGCGGGCGCGCGCTCCGACTGACGGGTGGATACTGGATGCTGGCTTTGCCGCAGGAGCCTGCGTCACAGCCACTGGACCTCGACACCTTTTTGCGGGACCCTAATTAATAACCAGGCGTGACGCGGACACGCTCGCCATCAAATCTCTCTCGGTACTGAGAGCGGCTCTGTTAGCTCGAATTGTTAATGAAAGCGATTCTTGGCAGCATCTACAAATAGCCGCGTCGTAATTCAGGGTGCGCGGCCGAACGAAAGTCTCGCGGCGCGCCACCGACTCCTTTTGTACTCTAATTTATGCAAAATAGCACGCCGCTGAATTTTTACGCGACTTCTCATAGGATCACAAGCTGCTTTTGTGTGTGGTGTTAAATTACTTTAACGGTTCCGCTTTGTTTTATTTATGAAACACTTTTACTTTATCTATTTAGATAATTAAGATAATTTTGACATCATTGCTCAATATTATTATGCGAAGTCTCATTAAATGGCTGCCCTTTTTCTGGTATTGAATACTCATAAGTACGCGATTTAAAACTGAAATTAAATATGACTTTGTTCTTATAATTTTACCAAAAACAATAACGTACTTTCAAAAAGTTTGCCCTGTCCTACAAAACGGTACTTGACGTTAGTAATTTTAATAACCGTGCCACTGCGTTGCCAAGTCTCAATGAAAGTTACCGCTTTTATTACATACAAAGTTTCAATTGGGGCAAATGGTAATTTTTATGTAACTTTATAACAACTGAAAATGAAATTCTTTGATCTCTATATGTAACCATGTATAAATGTAATGTGACTTGTTCTATTGGATTCTACTCTGTTTTGTATTAAAATCTACTTATTTATCCTTACTACTATTATTGATTCTTCAGTTCTTTGTATTTCCAGTAGGTATCAGACCATAATATCATTACAGGTTTCTTACACACTACTTTGAAAATATAAAAAGGACTTACTTTTTCTTCAAATCTTTTTCTTCAGCTGAAATCAATCTCCGTCTAGATTTTATTAAACCTGAGAGGTTGTGGGTATATGAAATGTGTCTTGTGTTCTTATAAAAGCTTTGAGGTTTGTGACACTTCGACAGATGTCGTTGAAATGATGATAGAGATGCATTCTTACCAAAATTGTGACTGTATTGAACTTAGTGCAGTGTGTAAATTATTATGTTTGATTTGTAATTGCCGTTATCAAGAATATTGTGAAATTTCAATTAATGTTTGTACGTTCTGTACCAACCATAGATACAGTTGTGATAAATTAATTAATACCTACTTTCAGTCGCACCCTTGTCGTTATTCTTTTTGTTTTTGACATTTTAGTTCTAGGTTCATAAATAGTTTTCTGTCCTTCTTTAATTATTATAGGGATAAAATTATCAATTTCCTTGCTTCGTTTCTCCTTTTACGTAATCTTACCCATAATCTGAAGAAACCCATATTCTTTGAGAATAGACTCACGATCTTAATATAAAAACCACCCAAACTTTATATTAACGTAAAAATATTGTGAAAACACCTAGATCTTATCTTTTCCTACTCATACAAAATATTCATACAACATATGTGTATGTGTAGTGTGGGTAGGCCTTAAAGCGTTATGCTCCCACACAGGATATTAAATCTTTCTTATTATCTTATTCTTAAGCCACACATAAGCCACTTTCAACGCCTTTCTGAAATATGAAAGAATTTTTGTAAGGATACTGATAGAAAAATATTGGAATGTTGATTTTAGAAAAGGTTGCGAAGAAAAAGTATTTGCAAAAAGTATTTTGTATTTCTTAAGCTTCATATTTCAGGAGTTTATATAGTTAGATAAAAGATATCCCACTAAATAGAAAGTACCTAAATCAATACTGCCTCTTAAACTCATCTATTAATTGTTAAATAAAGAAACATTTAAACACGACTAAATCATCCGGATATCTGAAATCCAGATTAGTACACAGACTAAATAACCGCACAGTTTAGTGATACCGGATTCAATCTAAACTAGTATTGAAACAAACATTGGTCCGCGGCGGTCGGCAACAGCGCGTATTAAAGTCACACTACATAACGAACACACACACACAGACACATATACAATCAATGTACATGTATCGGTTAGTAAACACTGCTATCGGGTAAACTACACCAGATTATCCTTTTTCTTTTAGCCAGAAAATCCTTATTGATAGTCACTGCTTTAGGGACATGCGCCGGGTTTTGAGGATTAGAAGAATTCAGTATCCATCGTTTAGGGACATATCTGCAATGTCCACTGCCGTTATGTAGGAAGTTAAATTGCTGCCTGAGTAATGTAACTTGTTTTCATATGACACACCTCAATGTTTGGTGTCTTGGTGATTCAGGCTACAGTTATCGTAACAGACCAATTTCCAACCGGCTTGCTATAGTTGTATTGGCATGTCAATAAAGAGTGTGTGGTGAGTGTTTGCTAGGATCACACGAAGTATTAAACCTCATCTATGACGCAGGAGAAAATGTGGTCAAACAGATTAAAAAAAATCGAGATTTAAAAGTAAAATATACCAGCGACTCTAAAAAAAGAAGCTGAAGTAGTTTTCATTTGATAAACATACACTGATATTAATCTACAAACTAACTGGACAAGAATCCTTTAATCTGGTTCTGTAATAAACCTAGTTAGTGTAAAAAGCGAAATTATTATTTTCTACCAACGCAATCTAGAACTGAATCCACATAAAAAGAGAAATTATAATTACTTCAATTCCACAACTACGGAATGAAAACACAAGTGTGTTATGGGATTCTGTAAATTAACTTGTAACCAAACAAACAAAGTGAAGTCGTGGTTGCCTAGCGGTTCAATGAACGGATTTGTATGCACGAGGCTACAAGTTCGAACCCGGGCAACCAATGTAACTTTTCAAAGTTATAAGTACTTTCTTAATTATTCTAAGACACTTCTGATAAACGGTGAAGGAAGAAATCGCGAGGATCTGGATTCCAAAATTTGGGATCTGAAATCGCCAACCCGCAGAGAGCAAGCGTGGTGATCAATGCTCGTGCCTTCTCTATATGAGAAGAGGCCTGTGCCCAGCAGTGGGACGCTGGATTATTATTTTTTATAATAATATAATCAAACAACAAAAAGATAACGAGATGCAGATAAACAGGCGTAGCCCAAAAATATGATCTATTACATAAACCGGCTTATATTAATCCGGCTTTACAAACTATTTCGGGGGTAAACCCGTGTGACCCTTTATAGTTTAAATTAATAGTTCAGATGTGTGGCCCTGCGATTATGTTGTAGACTTAAAATGTGTGCTATCTTAAGTATTTAAGTAGTTCCTTGGTAAGTTTGAACTTTATTTAACTACGTCATAGAACAATTATTGTAAAATGGGTTCACAAAGATGCTGCTCATTTTTATGTCATTTTGAGGAAAACAAAAAATACCAAGAGAACCCTATCCCTATTCAATGAATCACGTATGATACATTCGAATTGTTTAACTATTGTGTCTTTGGGGGACAGTTAATGTGTTAATTAATTGGCTGTAGGTTGAAAATACATGATCATGCGTTCAAAGATTCATAGATGTCAGTTAAGATGATTTAGCAATTAACCCAAATAGACAAAATGTACATACTATATTCAGTAATCTGTGACCTTTAATTTATCAGTTTAAAATTGTATATCGAAACCTTGTGTATTCTATTGTTTTATCCCAATATGATACAATTTCGTTGCCCAAGGTCATACATATCGCATACACGTGTCTATCGTCATTTAATCTCTCCCATTATATTATATTCAAATAATAATATAATTAAAGGATTCTACGATGTAATCAAGCCGCGATGTAATCCAAACTCCTACGTGAAAATGTTTGCAGATATTCACGGGTTAATTAAATCTATTTTTGAATACATTTGTAAGGTATCTCGGCTACATTTGAATTTTCATTGGTGTGGATTTGTTTGTCTAATGTTACGGTAATAATTTGGTATATTAAAATGAGAATTGAAAGTTCTTTTGAGTGTTCCTCCGAAGGTTTTTTTGATTAATTTTCATATAAATAAAACAAGCAGGGTTTGGTAAAACAACAGTAGTTTCACTTAAAATTATGTTCTTAGTCCTTTTATAATTATTTTTGTCATATTAGTATCCACAGACTAGAAGCTAAATTTGATCCGGTATCTAAATACATATATCGATATCAAAAACACTTTACTAAACTAATTATATCGTCGTTATTTTAAGGTAAAAAATCTTTGTTTTATTTCTTAGAAAAAGGATTGAAATAGCTTTTCCAATAAAACTCCAGCTTAACGTCTGTCTCATGTTGAAGTTACGATTGCCCCGAGGGTTTAGTTTTATTAGTATTTATTTTTACTATCGCTTTGATTTCATCCGTTGTAGTTCATTCATAATGTCCGTTTTGCTTGTATGGCAATACTTACACAAACATCAGGACTTGGCACCAATTTTACGTTCGTTCGAATATTTATTGTACCTATGTAATAGGAACGTTTACCTCACCTAAACAGCTAGATATCTCCCATTGCGGCAGTCGCAAAAACTGTCAATACCCGCATAAATTTAGTACTTTTTCTTTTAAAACGTATACGTCATTCTATTCCCAGAACGGTTATAACGGAGTCGGGAGTCGAACCGGCCAGTACCAACAAACTTTATGCAAAACGAGTGGCCCCAAATGGCCAAGTTTAGAACTTATCGGACGGTTCGCAGCTCCGAATATAAATACGATAGAAGAAATTCCCCGATTCCGATTGTAATACTGTTGTAAGTGTGAATTATGGCCGCTCCGTATGTACCAGCCTATAAATCTCGTTGAATAATCGTTTCTTATCAAATAAGGAATATTTTACGTAAGTTCGTTGTTTCTATAGTGATAGTTTGTTGTTCGAGTTTTTACGGTCGTGTTTGGCATATTGCCAGGTTTAAGTATTATTTAAGGAAAGTCTGTTTCTCACGGCACCATAAGAAGGTCACCTCTGTTCAGTCACCAGAAGGCTTAGCGGGTGCTGTGTAGGACACACGGGAGAAATGTGAGCTTAAATTGTGTCGTTTGAACAGATGTATGATTTTCTGTTTCAGCTTAGAAACTTTGTACTTCCAGACATAATTCTTCTGTTGCAATTTCCTCTGCTTACCTCTGCTTAGTGGCCATATAAAATGCAGATATTGAGATGAACTTAAATCAAATATTTATCTAATGCAAAAATAGAACTTTAAACTGGCCAGTGACGAATACACTACCTCATTCCTCCACCTATTGAGCCAAACACCTAAATGTACAAGTATATACAGGAAACGCCCAAAACACACAACCCGCAACACCGCTATTTTTTACCCATTACATCGTATGTTACCTCCCACCATTGTCTCATAAAGCCGCTCATAACAGATAACAAGACGGGCCGGTCCGTTCCTAAGTGCGCTATAAATCATGGAAGATGGCTGTCAAACATTACGTCACAGAACGGATAAGCAGGAATTTGTCAAACTACAGGACAGGAGCCCCAATCTATATCCATTTATTTCGTGTTTAGTTTAATAAAGCATGGACTGTTTGTATTGCTAAATTTATAGCCTATTAATGGAAATTCAGGTTGGCCTTTTTGTTTTTCGGTAAAACATTACAAGTTTACAAGCATCACAGATAAAATTATGATTGCAAGAACTGATACCACTTTGTAGACAAGGCAAACTATTTTAATACAAAAAAAAAACTTCTGTTAAGCATGTACCTGAAGAGTACAAAACAATTCTTCTCAAGTCATTAAAGACCTATTTATATTCATAACATGACACATCTGTTTGCTAAAAAACAACACATTGCAAATGTGAACCTCTCACATTAAACCTTATCACTCTCTTCATACATTCCGTATCTGTTTATTTGACCTTTCCCTCAACAATTTATGTGAAGGTTTATAGCATCGTAATACATAACGGGTACATATATCAACACTATCAGGATAATTATCGTTAGCTGGACAGTTGCCCGTTTGCACAACTCACTCTGCTAACATGGTTAGTTCCAAACGTCCCGAATTAGAAACGGTTGAATATGATTTTCACACGGACTGCACTTGTTTTCACTGACTACGGAATATGGCAAATATCGATAAACAGTAATCGATTAAATCACTTAATAAGAATCGAGTTGAGTCATACAATTAATTTACATTTGGTTAACGATAATATCGTTTTCAATTTTCGTACGTTCCAATTTGCATTTAATTATGTTAATTCGTTGATATAATATTCATTGGTGTAAAAGTGGAGTGTTATGTTTATATTAACTAGTAAAGGTTAGAACGTATCATTGTGATATAAACAAAGTCCTCTGGTGATTAGGCTCAGATATCTTTCTTATAGTAGGTATTTTAATCATTATAATTCATTTACGTACTTCAAATCACCTATCATTACGTACAGGGCAATTAACTCAATGAAAAATTCCGTGCCTAAATTCTCGTACCATACTTCAATTTCTAGATGTCATTATACTATTCAATTACTAGATGTCATTAACCTCACCACTTAAAAATAATTTTTGACCAAGTACTGCTACCCTCAGACCAGATAAAAATAAAATAATATTATTCTATGTAAGAACAATTCCTGACACAAGTTTCTCGAAGTCAAACAACACTTACGTAGGTATAACATCAGCGAATTAATTAAATTGAACGGTGCAGTGCTCAGCGGAACGTTGAATTCCACGACCGTCACTGACGACGTCCTCTAATTAATACGTTTTATTACATACAGCTGGAAATTTTGTAGAACATCCTTTTTTAATTAAGTAAGATGACATGTAATTGTTTATAGCATTTCTTATTACTATTTTCTATGTGACTCGGTTCTTATATTATCCACGATATAAAGTTGTGTGAATACATAACTACAATACATAATAATTATATCGTCATATTATTCTGTCAAAATCCTTTTTTTATATTGGGAGATACTATTGTTTTACGATACAAGAAAGTCAAGTTAACTATGAACTACAAATTGAAAAAAAGTCTACCGAATATCAGTTTTGAGTAATCAGCAGCAAGTAAGCAAAGTACTTCAATACTTTATGTAAACACTTACAATATTTTTAGACATTGTAATTTTTTTTATTATCCTCAACAGTCAACTTTAAACCGGTCGTACAACATGTTGGACACAAAACCTCCGTCCGTATGTCACACAGAAAGGTAAGGCAAGAAATTTTAGAGTACATGTACATAAATTAAATACTACAGATTAAGCAAATTTGTGTCTCGTAAATAATGGTCTGGCGTCTATTTACGTGTAAATTATTGCCTGCACACAATTAAGTGCTTGACAGTCGGTTAGAACTTGCAGGTAAATTGTTGGTGTGTTTAATGTATGTTTAACCAACGCGCAGAGAGCAAGCGTAGTGATCAATGCTCGTGCCCTCTCTCTATGGGAAGAGGCCTGTGCCCAGCAGTAGGACGTTTATAGGCTGGAATTATTATTATGTTTAATGTATTAAGGAGAGTTTATTGTTAAGAACTATTTGAAGGTAATGTTGACTCATTTGTACGTCTGCCTTTTGAGTTTACTGTATTTGTAATGTTATTCAGTGGGATTAAAATTGTAGTCTATTTTTTATCTTATTTGCCTTTGTTATTCGTTTTCAAGGTAACATCTGTGTTATTTGTTATAACAGTGACTGACCTCTTTATGTATTTAGGTATTAAGTAATTCTTCTTCTTTTAATCATCTTTATCACATTATTAAGTCTTACAGCTCCATACATATAATAATCCAGCCTATAAACGTCCCTCTGCTGGGTACTTCCCATATAGAGAAGGCACGAGCATTGATCACCACGCTTGCTCTCTGTGGATTAGCGATTTCAGATCCTAATTTTGGAATCCAGATTTCCTCACGATGTTTTCCTTCACCGTTTGCCAGAAGTGTCATAGAATAATTAAGAAAGTACATATTACTGTGAAAAAGCCACATTGGTACTTGCCTGAATTCGAGCCTGCAACCTTGTGCATACAAATCCATTCATTGAACCGCTAGGCCACCACGACATACAGATTAGGAGCAAATAACATAATATTTGCTCCTAATCTGAATTACATAATATTGACTAAACAATTACAAAACCATCTAAACGCTCATTCAAGTATTAAGAGAGCATAGAACAGTTATTAATTCATCAAATCCCAATAGAATATAAAGCTGACGCCACACACTCCTTGACAGACAATTACTTTAGCTCGAAGCGCCCTGTAGGTATGCAATCACTAGCGTACCGTGTGTCGGGTGACAGACTTAACCTGTGAATGCGATGCAATTCCTGTAACAATGTCACTCAAGTGTTTTGTATCTTTGGCCAGTAGCAAGGAATAATAGACTCCTTTATTCAATGTTGAAGTATTAACAAACAAAACTAAATAATCTTCGTTTGTTTTATGTTACGATCTAAAAATGTTAGGTTGAAATGTTTTATTTATGTAATAATATTTTCAATATTCTACCTAGTATAACCAATAATTCTAACGTTCAAAATCAAATCAAAATATTAATAAATTTATTAAAAGCAAGAAGTTTTTTTTATAATTTATATCAAGCGTTGTCCATATCCATATTATGAAAAAATCCGACAGTAGGAGTGGCAATATGAGGCTGAAGTTTCATATTAAACTCTTCATAAACTTACACGTCAATTTTGTTACATTCACGCATATTATTTGCTGTAACAAAATTGTTTATTCACACCCAAATATCTTCGCTCTATAAACACAAAATAAAGTGTTCTCAATAAAGCCCTTAACATGCAGTTTTCCTTATCGCGCGAGCACCTGCGTAGCCGATGTATTAAATAAACACATAAATAAAACATATTTACGCTTGATTACATAGCAAAGGTGCCTTTTATATGTACCGACACTTTCAAGGGTTAACTTAAAGGTTAGATGACACAAGTGGCATTATGAATATAAAATTACCTATTTACATAACTTCTTTATTAAAAATTAAAAAAGAAGTTATGTAAACTTCTTTTTAATTACCTATTAACATGATCATTTAGGTACTCTTTGTTGTTGAAGATTCTACAACTTGTCACAAATACACGCAATATTTTTTCAAATACTCCTTTAAACTTTTTATTTTGTGTAGGTTATTTCAAAAACGTATAAAATCGACACTTTTTTTTCCAAAACTTGCATTTACGCACTAAGCAAATTATACATCCATACATATTATCACGTTTCTTCCCTAGTAGGGGTAGGCAGAGACCACTTCTTTCCACTTGCTACGATCCTTACACACTTGTTTGGCTTCGTCCACTTTCATTATTCCCTTCATACATGCTCTTCGACAAATTATTTACTTTACAACATTCAACTATCTATCTCAACTCACACATTCATCATGTAACAGTGTACCACAGTTTCTCGTTAACTAGATATTAATTAACTGAGTTTAGCCAGAACCAGTGGTCGTTTAATTATATCACCCATATCAAACTTGCCGCTCGCAATTGTAGTTCAACTTTAGTTACATTACATTTTAGATCCAATCTAAACGACAGTGGCGTCTATGTCAACATAAATGTGTATCTTAAAGGACCTATTAAATAAGAACTGAAACTATACACACAGCATTTAAAAGGTAGGTACATAATAAATGTATTAAATCATGAAGGATTTTTTGTATATCTTTTTGGGTATTCTTAATTTAACTTATCAAGAATTAAGTCGTTGTATTGGACTAAGCTTTAGTTAAGATTGCGGTGTTTTCTAGATAATTCGTTATCTAAGGCAAAGCTGCATAAAAGTGCACTTATTTAAGTAGATTCAAAACATTTTAAGATAAATATGAAAACAGAAATGACAGGCAGATGCTGTTTATTTCCGTCCGAGGTCCGAATGTCCAAAACTGAAATAATGCTGTACCGCCGAAAAAGTAGTTTAAATCCAATTGCAAACAGTCCACGTCAATGACGTCACACCTCCAACTGACACGTCACTCCACACAATAGACTTACCTTCCATCAAACGTCCGCCGTCAGGCCACCAAAGCGAAGACGAGTGAAGCGGAGCAGAGAAATAATAACTTTTAAACTCTCGCGCTGCATGTTAATAGTAATATTATAGAACGGGGATTAGCGCGTACATGCATAAATACCTCTAGAGCTTGACGGAACGGAGGAGTTTTTAAATAACCCATAGATTTTTTTTATTTTATACTCGTTTTCGTCGATCACACTTCTCTCTGGTTAGTTTTGGTGGAGACCACTGGGCGGAGAAGCGTCATATTTATATGATGTGATGACAGTGGAAGAGGTGCCGCGTACTGTGAGCCGTTAACGGCGTGCTGTGTCAATCGAACTAAACTGTCATTATAAAATTTAGCTCGTTCCCACTTCCTTTTTTGTGCCATAAAACATCTCTTCTCATCACGTCTCTTCGGACTTTTCCGCCCATCTTTTGGTGGAGTCCGGGCCTAAAAGGTTTATCCTTGAGCGCTTTATGTGAAGAGAATATTTTGGAACTTTCAACAGTTTGCAAACCAATTTTATGGCACGCTGAATGTGTTCATAACGGTAGTTGCTTTTATAAATCGGATTTAAAGTTTTACTGAGCAGAAGCGGTTGCATAGATTCTAACTTTTGGTGGTTCATCTCAAAAATGGTGCATTTTGCAGGAGAAAATTATTTATAATTTAAAATATTTATGAATGAACTGCACCTGTTATGATTTCTTGTACCTATTCTGTGTGATAGTGGCTAATATTATAATCTTGAACGTCACGTGTAAATACATTAATTTAATGCATTTTTTTTTTCAATACAATAACTAGTGTAAGTAAAACTGAGGTTTTGTTAGCAAACAGACGCAATTAATGGCACTTAATTGCAGACAACAAGCAATATAAAACGCGCATAATAAAATCAGTAACACACATTAGAACAATGAATTATTGTTTTATAATAAACTAATATGTATTTAATTGTTACACATAAAATAATTGATTAAATATAAACCATGTAGGTTAATACAAATGTTGTTTTCTTTTATTCAATAATTTTACGCGTCACTTTGTCAAACACAGGTGTTTATTATGATTTATAAACATTAAATACTTTATTTAATTGTTATTGTTCAACAATTTTATCTGGTCACGGCTATTGTTTTACCTTACATTAAGATACCTTTTAATTTATACTAATAAAAGGATTTGCGTCAGTAAGCTAAACAAATGGAAAATACTCGGTCAATTGCAAACGTCATTTGTCTTTACGTCATTATAATATATTCTTCTTTCTTGACTTCGTTTAATGACTTTGTATTAGTTGATAAGGCGAAGTTCCTTTTCTTTTGGTTTGAAAAACAGATAAACTGTTACTTTAAATACATAAGACTTCTAACTTTGGCCACGTGAAATCTTTTGATAGCAGTTGCTTTACGCACTACTTTATGAAAAAACAATCGATTTGATCGATTAAAAATGACCGAGAAGCCATACTTAGTTTTATTATAATTGTTTGTAATCACTTTTGTTCTAAGGCAATGTTCATTCAATTAAAACTGTGTCTAAACCTCTAATCCGTTCAAACCCACATCTAAACTACGCAACAGTTCTAAAATGTAAGTACCGTATAGAAATAAAACGTAAATGCGAGTGCGTTCTACATCCAGCTAACTGCGTCATGCTCACTCAGTGACATGGTAATCCTTGCCACGCCACGTTGGACATGCGAAAAATTCGACGAAACTTTGACAACGCAATGATAAAGTAAAATGCAATTTTGCAAACCTCCGCGGGAACGTTTCACAGGTCACTTACGTTTTCAATCGGCACCAATGTCTGTATAACATATTTAAACTCCACGTATATCTATATAGTTTTCTATATACATTGCAGTTTTTATTCGCTTAAACTGTACGGTTTGTATTTAAAAACAGCAGTGTATTTGTAGCGAATAGTATATTTAGTAAAGCTTTAGAATTTGGATGTGATAGTGTAGAGGCAAATTCACTACAAATCGTTATTGCATTATTAAAAGCTCGAGATTTGCGCAAAAAGCTTAGCTGCGGAGATTATACAATTAGATTTAACAAGAAATATTGGGATTCTTTACCCTCATCTTGTTAATGGCAGCCTATTGCCAAATAAATAGCCCTAGAAAGAATAAACATATTCAAATATCAAATAAACGTCTTTGAATAAGAACTTTAAATTCAATAAAAAGCAAAATTGAATAAAATGCAAATAAACGGGACCAAGCGAATACAGAAAAAGATTTTGGAATATTGATCAGACCGATTTAATGCCTTTTACAAGCGATAAAAAGTTACACAAATCTTTGGAAGATAAGACGTTTTGAGTTAAATTTGATGGACCAAGTTTATACATTAATAAGTTCTGAAGGAAATAAGACAAATTGGGAGTAATTTATGATCGGGTAAAAGTTTACGGGTTACAGTATAAATCTCAAGTAATCATGGTCAAAACTCAAGATTCATTTCTACTTTAAAACAGCTATTAATTAAAAATTCGATAAAAGGAAGAGATTCAACGAACGCTGGTAGTTTTTAACCGACTTTTAAAAAAGGAGGTGGTTCTCGATTCGTATCGACTCCAATAATTGTAAATTTTATCGTAGTTTAGTGATTTTTGATTTTAGGGATTTTTGAGGTCTGTATAAGTATACTTAAATTGGATATATCCAATGTTGAGCAGCGAAAATCCTAAAAATATGCGGTGACGTCCTATTCCACTATGCATTTATGATGCGAGATAAATGCCAATCACATACTCACAGACAAATAAAGCATGTTACCCGAGACTCAATTTGGGCAAAACTGCATGCCTTGCAGATACCAATCGCATTCAAAATTGGGATTGTCGTAGAGTTTTGGCATGAACGTTGAGTTATGAGTTGATGAAATTGCAGCGCACTCAGTCGGCAGGCTGCCAGTCCATCCTGTACAATACCCCTATTATACATTACATAACACGCCAGATAATGTACAAAGAAATATGTGATACACTGTTGCATGGTAAAACATTTTTCGTCTATTACTTTTGTAGATACTTGAATGAAATTCTTGCAACAAACATTTTTAATATTCAAATACTCCCAAACTGATCAAATGGGCTTTTGAAATGTTATGCTATACTTACAAGACAAGTAGCTTGTTGCTCATTTGTGGAAATTGAGGACAGATGGATGGTGGACTTCTTGATAGAAAAATTAACACTATACTTTATCTTTTAGGAAACTATTTTTTTTAGTTCCTTCTCAGAATTGATGTCTTCATCCAAATAAACATAATTACATACCATAAGTTACATTGCAATCTAACTAAAAGACTAACCAAAACCAGGCCCCAAAAGCCAGCACATTGTTCTTTCACTGTACAAATAAGCAGAGAACAAGTTGCCTAAAGTTTGCGCTTTACAATTTAACTTCAAACTGTCACACTGTTGCATAAGGCCGTCTACACGAGGCGACACAAGTCTAGAATACCCCGACGATTTTAGTCTCCTAGCAACTACCGCTATTTAAAATGGTAGAAGTAGGCTCGCGTCGTTGGAGTCCGAAGTTGTCGGTTATGGTCGCTTCGTGTGTGAACGGCCTAAACTAGCTGTAGAATATAAGAACACAAACCGACACCGCAGGCGCTTGTATGTGGTCGTAAAATTGGATTAGCTTCCCGCGACGTAATGAACGTTGCACAACAGATGCGACACATTATTAAATAAGCACAATATCTCACAGTCGGCTATGGCAGTAGCTTTTTAAAAATGTCGCCGCAATTTACAATTACTAGTACAAACTGGTTGGCGACATGACAAATAACTATGCTTAGGTTAACATGAATAAAGTTTTCTCTAGAAAGCGTCTTCATATAATTTTATTCAGGTAATAGGTACATATTATTTCCGCATATTATGTAAAGTAACTTTGTACAGTGAAAACATAAATGAGTAAAGCATATTTTTGCTGAACTATAGAGAACAACAATAGATTTTCCGTTGCAAATATAGCTATCTTTTTTGGAAAATTCCACGAACTGTCCAATAGCGTTTTTCTGTGATTTTTATACGCTTCATACGCGATATAAATTACAATTATTATAACTTTCTTTTATTTTTCATGATATTGGCAACACAATATGATACATCAGTTTTCATTCATTCCGATGCTCATGATAAACCGAAGGCATTTCATTCGCTGATATTAAGTAATAACAAAAACATAAATAGCAGTATTTTCCCATTTCTTTACTCTAGATAAGATAAAAATAATTCTGAATACAAAGGCTGCCGCCTCGCACTCTTTTAAAAACTCTTTGATAAAGTGAATACGTAAAAATAAGAATAACATGTTTTTGCAAGGAGGTAGAATATTTTAAATGGGTCTTAAACTCAGAAGGTAGGTAAGTAACATCAGAGTGAACTTGTTTTGTCGTAAAAAAATATCAACATTCGTCAAAACAGCGAGCGGCTTTAATAAAACTATCTCAAAATCTAATAATATGGGATTCACACCATCTGTCATCATCATCATCATCCATAGCAATTGTCCTCCCACTGCTGGGCATAGTTCTCCCCTTTTTCGTGCCATTTTCTACGGTCTTGTGCTAGCCCCATCCAGACTCGACCCGAGACTTTAACTATGACTTCGACCCATCTTGCTTCCGAACGAACGACGCTTGTTTTGCCATGCCTTGGCCACCATTCTGTCACCGCGTTAGTACACAATCGCATAATTTCATGGCACAGAAAATAACTTAAATCAGTAAATGAGTTTACTACATGCAGGCAAAAATTTGCTTAGGCTCGGCACAATGGGCTATTTTCTTCATATTTTACTCCATGGCGTAAACTATTCTCGGATCGTGTATAAACATTTCTATGAAAGTTACTTACTCAAATGAATATGAAAGCTTTTAGAGGCTTATTGATCCATTTTCCATATTCCATCAGATATCGGGTTTGGTTCGCTCCGGTTTTGTATAAGCGAGAGGCTTAATATGGAAATATGGAAATCTCTAGTGTTTTAGGAAAATTTTAGTTTAAATTGTTGTTTGAGGGAAATGGGTGGCTTTGCGCTAGGTGTAATACAGATAAGCTGAGTATACAGGCCACGATGTTAAGCCCTTATCGGTGAATTATAAACTTTACATTATATTCCATAATTTTTAATTTTTGTGTTAGTTTATTAATAAAATACTTTTCAGTAATTGCGTAGCATAATTTCGTAGACCACACTACATAAAAATAAGCTATGAAGTGAAGATATTTCAAGGAGGAAATTGATATTTTAGGACTAGAAGCATTCAAGACTAAAATAAAAAAAAAAATTCGCATAACAAACTATAATAGCATTCAGCATACATAAAAACTCTATAAAATCTTTTCTGAAATTATTAAGGAGTGTAAGCTAAAGATTTGCATTAAAACGGAAATTTTCTTTGAACCGGAATAATTAATTTAAAAGCATTTAGCTTCAGTATAAAACTGCATTCCTTACTAAGATCAAGCATGCAACGCGTGCCAATTTTAATGCTACGTAAAGTGCACTCCGTTTCTCTATTCGGTTTTATATCGCCGAACTGTCACCGTTAACGTACTTTACTTCGAGTTCAATCAGTGAATACGTTCTTTATTTGAAACTTTATTGGCACGATTTCGGTGTGTGGATCTCCCAAGTTTGAGTCACGCACGGTTTTGAGAACGCCATCTTGACATCTCGACATTTTGACATTACCACAAGTCACGTCCAACGGGCAAATAAGATCTCGAAATAACTTTAGTACCTCGAACGCTGAGATTGAATCTTTCCTGTCAGTACGAAGATAAATATTGTTTTCTCGGTTATTAGTATTTACTTAAGTTTGTCTCGGCCCTTCTAATTAACTGTAAATAGTCAGGGGCTTAGGTAAAGTTTACCGAATACACAGCGAGGAAATACTGACTGTACTTACAATGTACGCATTGAAACTTGATTCAGTGTTTAACGTGAAAGGTTGACCTACAAACCTAATTCAGTATTATCTACTACGCTACAGGATGCGTAATGTGTAAGTAATATGCCTTCAAAACTATATCCTTTTCATTTACAGTTTTACTCCGACATCGATTAGTTCAGAAGTAATCAGGCAGCGTAAAAAAGACACTACGACTGCGTGATCAAATTGCCAGTTTACTGAAAACAAAAGAAAGTTTAAGATAGCTGAGTTCTTAAAACTACCAAGCTACTAAAAGCTTGGCTTCAAAAATTAGTCGGTCTAACTACACATACAAAGTTTCTGGGATGCGGTTATTTCAATTCGGGTATCTCCGGAGTTGGTCGGAGCACTTCGTGTCGTGCCGCGTACTTACCCAAACTCTCGGCTTTACAAGTTTGACCACATAGTGTTAGAAGCTTATTCTAACATTACTACTGTAACTAAGTTCTGTGTGTGTCTAAATACTTGAAAGTGCTAGACTGACTGTGATTGGATTTATTTGATGCGGAGTTTTGGAACAATCGCTCATGGTAGCGCAAATAGAGAATTATACATGATGTGGTATAACTAAGATTAAATAGTGATTTAATACAATGTTCTCTTATTGAGGTGTGGTTAATATCTGTTATGTTGGTGAATAAAGAAATGATTGACAAATGATGATGATTCTTTCAAACGGAAAATTAAAAACGGTGTTATCTGTGATACAAGATGAGTCACATGGTTTACCTTTAAAAATCACATATATATATATACGTACTTCATTAGTATACCTACAACACTAAATAGCTAAAATGCATTTAAGATATAATGCCGATAAAGCATACAACCTTACACTTAACAGTGGTGACGCAAGTGGCGCTTTATCTAATCCCTGGGAAGACTATTTCCGATCTCCGCGAGGAGTTCTGCCCTAGAAAACGAAAGAGATCGGTGCACTTAATGTAACGTGATAGCACTTACATATAAATATATATTAAAATAGCTCCGTTTAATACTCTGGATTTTAGATACAGAAACTCTTTTATATATATTTTTTTTTTGTGTGCCTTGAATGTCAAAATAAATGTTTTAAAAGGTAACTGCTACTAATAGACAGGATACTCGATTAGATTTCTTTCTTAGTTTTTTTTAGGGATTTTATTAGTTACACTTAATATTTTCATATCTCTCAAAACTTCTAAACGATTTTATTGCAAACATATAATCTAAAGCAAGGATAACATAGAATAAATTATTGCTTTTTTTAAAGCATAGAGCCATTTTATTTTAATTTAATCGGTAACCTTACGGTAAGTTTACTCATTTATATGTAGGTATATAGCTTACGTACGAGTAACTAAATCTGAAATCGACCGCCGGAAGTGTGGCATCATCATCCGTATAAAAAGTTAGTAATCACGGCTTTTCGAATGCAATGCTTTATGAAGTTCTATTTGAATGTCGAGCTCTCTGTTCCACTTTTCATTTCACACGTAGCAGTGACACATATTTTGTAGGGCTTATAAACCATTGACAAACTCTACTGGCTTTTTTATCCATTTTTTACACTGGTAGTTTGTCATATAGTCTGGATTACAAAACGTACTTATTCTAAACGTAATAAGGTTTACATTGGCTCATAAATTATTTTATCAATTCCCAGCAGACGTTTCTTTAACATATTACAATTCCTAAATTAAATCGTTTATACCTACTGCTCTTCTAAAGAAATACGTAAATGTATTTGAGCCACCGAATTACCTTTTTGATATAAGAAACGTAATGGAATTCCATTATTGGCAAGATCTGCCTCATTGTGGGCAAATGAGCTTTCTTAAAGTAAGAGAAACGTACGTACCGTTTTTTATTCAAAGGCAATTCTTTTTCCAATTGTCTTTTAAACTGTTTCAAAGACTGTCATTCGGTGACGCGTATTCTTAGAGTATACATAAGAAACTATAGAATTAGCCTATAAGAGTTTGAACCGCGAGCACTAGTGAGAACTAGTTTTGTCGTGAATTATGTATGAAGATGGAGCTTGCTGTTTTAAAAAATCTATCTATCTAACAATGTCAAAACCAAAACCATATTTTCATATATAAGTTTCTCGTTGCGCGAAAATTAACTTAAATCAGTGAACGAACGCACTAGATACAGACTTAAAACTGCTCTCGCTTGGCACGAGGGGAAACTAGCGATAGTAGCAGTCTATGTATATGTTTAGTCTATACGCTTATTCTAAATTTGAACGCGTGAAATCGCGTAACTCGTATACTCAACGCAGTAGCCATTAACTTATTTAGGAAAAATAAAACTTTTTCCAGCCAATAACAGTTAGATGAAATCCCACATAAGTCCAACATTTTTGTAGGATACAATGAAAGGAAGTTGTGTGGAAACATTTTGGATGTTCGCGAGCAACTTAAACAATCAGTCGGCTGAAACTTGCGGCAACTCATCTAAAAGTTACCGTGGCAATAAATAGTTGCCGCCTGCGCGAGCTACAATAAACTGGTTCTGTGTACAAAGCTATATCGGTTTTTATGGAATCTTTTTGTAAAGAAGGAATGTTTTAATTGTGAACAAAATGTTGGTCAAACAATTTGAAACCCATATCTTATTATTAAATTACTTTAAAGTAGACTAAAAGTTTGAACGTAAAAATATGTCTCTTATAACACAGGTAGATTTCATTTCATTTACTAACAGGATATAACTAATGTTAGTAACTCAATAAGCAATGGGTTAATATAACACCTATCTGTAATAAGTATAAAATAAGCTAAAGGTGAGAATATATTTGGAGTAATCGATAATCCACTTTATTAAACTCATATCAATTACCAACCTTCAAATAATATTTTTTGTATAGTTTTCGTAAAATACTTTGAAAACATTATTGTATTTTACTGTGCTATATTTTTATTCTGTTTTTTTTTTTATATCGTTCGTAATGTCAAGCAAGCTTGTTAGATGATCAATCACTGATTACGCTTTGCTGCCCTGGTAACGTTTTTGTGTAGCACTGGCGACAGCAAAAACTTTAATTGATGATGATACATTGGACGCTGTTAGTGATCAAGTTAAGTACCTTTCACGTACCCATGTCGACAACACGTCAGCTTTATCTAGTTATTACAAAAATCAACCTTACTGCTTTGGAATAGAGACTTAAATCAAACTGCTATCACTAGCACAGATGTTTGATTGGAAGTTCAGTTTTATCACTCTATTCGACGATACCTTTTTGTGCTAATGTTCTTAAAATAAATTGAATCTCATTGACTGTGGCATTACGTAGCGTGTCAACTCATCACTTTTTTTTATACAAATAAACATTACGTCGTAGCTTGACAGCTTGACATTGCTACGGTTGCTACGATATACGTGACGTCACTGCTACGGCTACGCGACAGACATTGATGCAGTTTGGCTTTTATATTTTACTCTGTGCCTACCTGCTGTGAAAATGAGCCGCAGTTTATTTTCCGAAGAATGGATGCATTCGTTTATGAGATTAATTCGCTGAGCCATTTGTAACTCTTTGAAATTCTAAAGGTAAGAAATGTGGTGAATTCAGGCGAGTACATTGAAATGGAATAAAAAAAAATAGGTTTTTTAGAGAATCTGTGCTCTTCGCAAAAAACTGGTCATTTATAAAACGAGCAAAAATATTTTAAATCAATTTTTCTGATTGATGCTGATAAAAAAGTGTTTTAAGAAAAGTAGTCTTTAGGGTATATCTTACCTACTTTCTACAGACTGCATACTTTAGGCCTCTTTTGAATACAAATCTATTTACGTAATGCACTTAATATTTCCGAACAGTTTGCATTGGTCCAATACAAACCGCATAAAAGAGGCCTTACTTTAAATTCAACGGCCTTTTTCTCCCAAGATTGACATAGGACATCCTCGAATAGTTACGAGCAATAAAATAAAAAACTTTACAACGGGATTTACGATATGGGACGATAAGTTTGCACTTTATTAAGGTCACTTTTATGAAAGTATCCGTCGTATTATATTTATATGGTCATTTTGTGCTCCAATGTATTAAGGTTATTTAACTTTGTATACAGTCGCTTCCGCATTGTTGCCTAACTTGTGGAATGTTAACTGTTTAGTAAATTTACCGCGAGATTTCTTGCTGAGAATAGCCAAGTATTACGGGAGATACTCGTTGTTGCAAACATACTGTTACAAAGATCTGTCCATAGGGTATTTTTTTTTTAAACTAAAAAGATAGATAGAGAACCGATCACAAGAATTATTTCGAATTAGCTTAAGTAACTTACATTACTATTGAAGTTTAAATAAGTACTTACCAGATAAAATTGAAGTGGAAAATGAATATATCATAAACCTTAATTTATGTTTTGATTAAAACTTTTCATTCAGTTACATTCTAAAAACTGCTTAAAAGTAGGTACACATAATTTTTAACGAAAAAAAAAACGACTTCAAAACAAAACTAAAATGCACTAAAATGGACAAAATAACTACGTTATTTAAAAACTCTCTATTTTAAAGGCGGTGCCAAGTAAAACTATTGAACGAATTGAATTACTTAGATATTCATCTGAGTTTCTAATTTTGACTTTTAAGTTTCGAATAGGTGTGTTAGTTTAGTGCTATTAGTTATGTATTTTATTATATTAAGTAATTTAGATAGGCTTCTAAAGAAGGTTGTTAGTTGTATTCATTTTTCTTTTAATATTGATTTATTTTTCATTATCATTTTGTGTCTAATATGTAGTTTTGCTTGGCACCGCCTTCAAAATAGAGAGTTTTTAAATAACGTAGTTATTTTGTCCATTTTAGTGCATTTTAGTTTTGTTTTGAAGTCGTTTTTTTTTTTTGTTAAAAATTATTTTATTTCCCGATTTTTTGGTGAATTTGACAATTTTGTTTTTTGCGTAAACATGGGTAGGCTTAGGGTGTTACCACACCAATCGATCGATACCATCGATCGACATCGGTCGACGTTGATCGATTGGTGTGGTAGCTTTAATCGATCGACGGATACTGGTCGACTAACCAATCGGTCGATTGCCGGTCGATGGCATCGGTCGACGGATACCTAGTAGAAACTAATCGATCGACATCGACCAATTCATTCTTCCATCGATCGATGGCATCTATCGGCTATCGATCGATTGGTGTGGTAGAAACTAATCGATCGACGTCGACCAATCCATTCCACCATCGATCGATGGCATCGATCGACTATCGATCGATTCGTGTGGTAACACCCTTACGAAACGCTCAAATGTGAAATCGTCGTTTGAATGAGACAAACGAGGAAAGAGAGAAAAGCCTATCGCAAATTACGAAATCGAAACCCAATGTACAATGTATTTTACGAGAGACTACTTAACACTATTCTTTTTAACTGTTTAAATTGTTTTTTATAATTGTTATAATTTGAACTGTTTTTTTTTGTATTCAGTATCGAATATGCAATATTACCCATGTGCGCATCAACACGAATAAAATAAGCCCAAACACTATATAGCTGCTATCAACCATTAAGGAGTTCCCTAAAATGTACTGCACCGGCATCACGGACCTTGCAGTGGCAGTCATTACCCATCTCGGTGTAAAGATCGTGTCAGCACGAATAAAGTTAGCCCAAACACGAGGAAGTTAAGATGTGCCGTTGAGGACTTCCGTCCATCCTCTGTCGTCTTCATCATCAGATCTGCTCTAAACCTCCATAGTATTATAGTCTCATCAGATATACACATAAATCTTAAGTTTTTAACCCATGCTTGCCTACAATTTTCAAGAGATGCCCTCGATTTCTCAGAGTTTTCACCATCAGGTCCTGACCTGATGATAATGGGACCAAATGACAGGGCTTGTCATTTGGTCCTTCCAAATAAAAAAATAATTTATGAAATCGGTCCAGGCGTCTTTGAGAAATCAAGTAACAAATATAAAAAAAAATATAAAAAATACAACCGAATTAAGAACCTCCTTTTTTGAAGTCGTTTGAAAATAAACATGAATTTAATTTAACACAAAGTTTTAGTCCAGAACTCTTTGACTTTGATGGAATTATAAAAATGTCGGTGCAATGGTCTCATGAAACGAATTTTTAATTAAACGTACTTTTTAAACTCTTTGACATTCCGCTTAACTACAAAATAAAACAAATGAAATAAAACAAAACACTATCCAAGTGTGCAGAGGTTGGTACCATTGTAAATCAGAATTCGCAATTTAAAAGTAAACCTTTGTTTGAACAAATTCTTTGATTTATAGAATTGTCACGTCTGTACCTATTTCCGTTGCCCCCGAAGCTGCGTATTTTATCATTTTAACGATGTTTACCTACTCACGTTCTGATTTACGTCGCCATTTTGGTGTCGTCACTCTTATTAATAAATTATGCTGAAATAGTTATTGCGGTCGCTGTAATGTGGATACAGATGGCAAGTCATTAGGCGTAATCTCATGTTTTGTGGTTTCATTTTTACGTCTAGGCGTTTTATATAGCGATATAATATTGTTTACTTAGAATGACGAGATGTTTCTTTAAATTTCGCAAAAACCTATTTCATTTTAACGTAACAGTTACGTTGTTAATCCTGCTTGTATTATTAAGGTTGTACGTGATACATATTTTGACACTATTTATACCCGTTCCTATCTTACACTTTTAGTTTGATAAAGATCACAGAACACACGGACTACACTTGACAAAGATCAAAAGCATGCAAAATTATAACAATTTAAATATACCAACCTAACGTATTCATTTCTGAAATACATTTATAAGTTCAAGTAAAAGTAGGTAATCATATTTCGGAGTTATTGTGACATGTAATTCCACAACCTACGCCTTTGGTAATTTTCTTCACATTACAACTAAGACTCAAAGATTGCTTTTTAAATAACTTTGTCTTGTGTGTTTCTCATTACGGTACAGACGTTTTCTCGTTTCTGACTTAAGTATCATCGTTACTGTGTATAAGTCTATTGGGAGTTGTTAAATCTCATTAACTTTTGAATCATTGTACGTATCTCGATTCGTATAATGTTAAATACATTTGGGTTTCCATGTATGTAGGTTTATATAATAAGAAAAACGTAAGGTGAAAATATGAAGTTTTAATTAAAAAAGTGCAACGTCAACGTGACAAAGAAAATGCAGACTTGTTATCTAAATATATTATTTTATTGCATGTATTTAAACTACATTACTGAAATTATAAATTTTAGTATACATTTCACATTACGATTGCAAATGCATATTTCACTTTGAAAATTATTTAGTTACTTTCTGTAAGTGTACTTTTAGCTTTCGGTAATCCTCCTGTCGTCGTTTTTAACGCACAGGGATTAAAAATAACATAATTTATCAAAAGAAGCTCGTCGCTCTCGTTTATATTAGGGACTAGCTGTGCCCGCGACTTCGTCCGCGTGGAATAGTTACTTTTCGGGCAGCATATTTAGAATTAGGTTTTTATACATATACTTTCGCTTGGGTAGCGATAAATTTACTTTACAAATGCTTCTCTGTATACGATAATTCAAATTGACATAACTTTTTATTTATGTACCGATTGACATGAAATAAACACTAAATGTTAAGTGAAGCTTACTACAATACATTCGTGAAAACCGCATCTTAATCGAGTAAGCCGTTGCTGAGATTAGCGTGCACAAACACACAGACAAACAGACAAAAAAAATAATAATTATAATTTCAGGTTCGGCATCGATATTATAACAACCCTTGCTACTTTTTTTGTTTATATTTCCATTGTACAGACACCACTTTTCTACAATTTTATTATATGTATAGATGATTTTTCAAATTGACATAACTTTTTTATTTATGTACCGATTGACATGAAATAAACACTAAATGTTAAGTGAAGCTTATTACAATACATTCGTGAAAACCGCATCTTAATCGAGTAAGCCGTTTCTGAGATTAGCGTGCACAAACACACAGACAAACAGACAAACAGACAAAAAAAAAAATAATTATAATTTCAGGTTCGGCATCGATATTATAACAACCCTTGCTACTTTTTTTGTTTATATTTCCATTGTACAGACACCACTTTTCTACAATTTTATTATATGTATAGATTATTCTTAAAATAACTTTGACTTTAGGTACTTTGTTTATTTATACCTATACACCCAACTTACTAATTCAATTATTTAGTTTTTGCTTTAAAAAGCTGTTATGATTAATTGTCTTGAAAAAGTTACTAAAAGCTTCCTCTAACGAAGCTCATATTAAATATATATTTGTTTTGTCATTTAAGAAATGGTGTATATATAGGCAGCCTTTTTATTACACGGGTATTTGTAATCGACGATTACACGAATCATTTAAAACTCAGCACGAAAATATCAAGCTCCATTAGCTGGCACTTACTGAGTATTTGCGAGCAAACAAAATTGTGCGCTTCCATTTCGCCACCTACTTGGTACATTCCGTTTTGTAGGTAAATTGGACGTCGACGCCATTAGCTCCACTGCAAACTTTTTCCCTGCTTTGAAGGGATCTAATCCCTGGATAAAAACGGAATAAACCCCGGTCGTTAGCCGATGACGAAGCATTATGAGGAGATTGGACGCCACATCTTGTTACTTAAAATATCTCCTCCAGTAATCTACTCTAGCTACTCAAATATATCGATCATGATTGATGTATTTGTCGTTAAAAAACTGGCAGACTTGAGACATAAGTGCGCTCTCGGAGCCCTTGACCCGACGATCTATCACAATCTCCAAAAACCGTTCGTCCTCTGTCTCTATCTATCTAAATTATTTTGAAGGACACTGAATTATTCAGCCTTAACTAAGATTACAATACATTGAAGATGATTTATTAAACTTGATTTTGGTTTGCTTTAACTTAACCAGATTAATATTTAAAGCGTAAATAATAAGTTCCGAAAATCTTAACTTTACTAGTTTTTGTTTGATTATTCAAAGTTGGAAATTCTCTAGTCCCCGAGGTGGCTTGAAAACTTGTGTAAAGTTCAGCGACCTCTCTAAATGATACAATTTAATTTTATTAACAGTTACTAACTGATAAGTTCATACAAGTTCCAGTTTTACTAGCCGTTGTGGTTTTACGAGCCGTTCATGAAGTCGTGGACCTTTCACAGTCCATTTGAGGAAAGATTTCATGGGATATTTACACTACTTTACTACCGCACTATTGAAACCAATTGTTATTATAAATAAACTATACTGGTATCATTCAAGTAATTAAAGTCCGATGGCCTGTTAACCTGAAGCCGAATAGAGCTAGTTCTGAATGAATAATAAAAAGTTTCTATGTCTGACTTCGTCGCAAATAAACGAACACCGTTTAGCCAGGTCGAATTAATTATTTGTGTATAGATAGAATAATGAATAGCTATTGAAGAAACCAGAAGAACTGTACGGATTAAATGTATGGATAATATTAACAGAAGTAATTATTATTGCGAATTGATCTTTTTGTTTATCTGAGAAAATTAAAATATAAGCGTAGCTGCTGAATTTGATTTAAATTCATTTATAAAATTATGTATTCAGTATAGTAATTTTTAATTCATGATATATGTTGTCGTTTTCTCTATTAAAACATTTTTCATTATCATATTTATCCCACTTTACATGCAATTCACCTAACCCTATGTAAAGTATTATGTATGATCTACTCAAATCCTTATGTATACACTTATATTGTTTCTACATTAGCCTGATGAGAAACGGTGCTGTCCTCTTAAAATTCCCACCCGACGCGTGTCGTAAAAGGTGACGACTAACCATGTTTATGGATGAGCCACGTAAAACGAAACGCACCGCAATCACTCGCCCCCAAACCTAGGGCTGTCGATACTCTATTTAATTTAGGATTTATTTATTGGGAATTTTGTTATTTTTAGAGAGAGACTAGCTGACTCAGATTATCTTAGATTTTTTTGTAAACACATTTATACATACTCATAATCACTACAGCCTGAATAGTTTTATAAGTCACTAGCTGTGCCCCGCGGTTTCACCCGCGTGAATATCTAGGTCCCGTTCCCGGTGCCTTTATGTTATTGGGGGCGGAGATGGATCCAACAAATCACTATCATTACCAAAGTCAGGATTACTTTATATGGTGGTTAAGTGTTCTTAAATTTTCTAATTTTTCGCGCAATTTTTTTCTTTCCTAAGATCCTTCGCTTGACAATAACAAATACAACAAAAAATAATTAGCGAAATCGGTCCATATTCAGTTATGCGCTTACCAACACATTTAGCGATTCATTTATCTATGTAGATTAGAGCATTGAAAAGGTAAGAAGTAAATTGTGAACGAAGGTGTTTAATAATCAGCTTTAATTACGTCTAAGCACATACAACAATACTGTATTCCATTAATATTCTGTTTCATTGTTCCTGTTTAGTGTTTCCAACGCTCTGAAATAGATAATTACATGATATTTAGATTCCAACCCGACGGTTATTAAATATGATATCGCTAGCTATCGTCACCACAAAAGCCGAGAACACCTGTTATTGCGGTCCTCTACAATTGAATGTTCCGAAATACAGTTTCATAATTATGTGACTGGCTTACTTTAGAACTGCAGATTCTATAATATATTGTATGAACAGAAATTAGGTTTTTTTTTTTCATTTTTACTGATCTTTGTCTTTCAGCAACTGTACCATCAACATACCTCATCAACAAATATACATATACCGACATAAAATAAATCAAAAATGTAAAAAATCTTACTACCTACAGAAGCAAAAAAATAACATCTTATAAAAGTAATTTTCTTTTTACAGCGATAGGAGGACATTTGATTTGCCTTTTGATATGTTACCCGTACATTTCGCAATCATCTTTGATCTTTGATTGACGTTTAATATAGATTATGCCCACTCAGATCTGATATTAAGGTAATTCTCTTTTTATTTGATGAAATGAAAATTTGATTTTCATTGCTTTAATGTAAGGCTATGTAATGTAATCGCGCATATGTATTGCGTTATATTGAAGAGATGCCTTATTTTTTTCCTATTTTATAATATTATATATTAACTGGTTTTAATGCATGCCTTAGCTTTTTAAGATTATATAATTAGGTCTGCTGAATATTCTCCCAAAGATCACACTACTACAATCTACGTAACATGTTTTTGTTCAAAAGTGTCAACTGTAGCCTTACAACGAACCAAATTTATAGTTTTGTTTTCAAGAATCTCGACAAAGAAGTTGCAAAGCAAGTTGTCGAGGTACCACTCAATTATTTATAATCGTGCTCCCACTTTGTACAAAGGAAAAACATCTACATTTAACACAATAGAACTCTAGGTAGCAGTATTAAATAAACACTGTTTATCCTTTTGTAAATTGATTTATTATTTTATTTCTTGGTAGAGTTGTGTATTTACACAGTCCTGATGAATAAGTTATTGCAAATGCAATTTAAATAAAATTATAGTTACCTAGAAATCGTGGGTACTCCATTTCACCTATGAAACGATATTTGTGAGAACTGAACGCACCTGTGTACATATGGGATTATAAAATGTTCTCTATTCATATTTGCTAGGTATTATGCAAACATGAACAGATAATGTTAAAGATTTCGATATGTATTTTAAAACATAACCTATACTGTATTTTGTGATACCATTTTACATCGAATTAATACACATTTTTCTTAATGCACGTGTAATAATATGGGGAGGAAAAGATAGTCTTGATGATTGGAAGACGATACAAGGTCTGTTGTTCAAGATGATAATGACTGTTATAAATACTATTAATGATAATTTACACGAAATAACCTTATTTTCCGTGCACAAAATACTAAACCCACACACAGAAACTGTCAATGACTCTTATAACGTAGAATAACTTTGTAACCAAGTAACAGTAGCCTTCCTAAACATTATGAATATGAATAAAATTCAAGTTTACATGATGAGAGATGGCGAGTATTAATCACAGTCGTTTGTTTTTATAGGGTCGCAGCCGGACCGGACAGGCACCATTTGTATCAGCCGAATATTTATATTCTAGAACTTAGCTGCCATTTATATTTAGTATCAAATGTACAGGCCTACCTCGTAGCGATAGATCATAAAACCTATTTTTATAACAATGTTAAAAATAAGCCTTTATGCCAACTTATAGCCGTTGTACATTTTTTTTCTGATGCATCTCTCTCTTATTTATTAAGGCTAAATACCTTTATTATTTCGTTCGTTATTCGGTATTTCTTTATTTTTCATATGATTTCGTTTATAATCAACCGATCCCGTAGTATGCTGATTTGTATATAATAACTGTATCTAATAGCCACAAAGATATAAATGAAAAACTATGAATGTTTTTATAATATTTTCTTTTATTTTCTTTATTTATGTATTATGTATCTTATGTGCTTACAGCGTATTTATAAAATGATTACTGATCTTTAACATCTCCAATTTTCTCGGTTCTTGTTATTTTAGGTGGAGTACCTGCAATAGAATTACATTTTTATAGATTTTTTCTACTTTAATGAACACCAAAGCTACTTTGGCTAATATATTCCTAAAGTTATAATAGCACCTTTAAAACAAATTTTTGAATACAATCAAGTAGATTACCTTCTTGGTTATCATACACTACTTCTGTGATAACAGTAACTATGGTACCATTAGGATACTGAGTTATGTGGGTTTCTTTCTCCATAACTGGCTGCGGTTCCATAGGAATCAGGTATACAGGGTAAGGTTCTATTTCATTGTCATATATCCTAATGTTGTGGTCGTTCGCTGCTCTGACCCATAACGGCTTACCATTAACAATCGGATACTCTGAAACAAAAGTTCCATTTATTAAAAATGAATTCGTTTTTTACCGATTTTGGTTTTTTTGTTTCAAATTTATACTAACTAAAGAATGTCACAACATATAAATAAGCTTAGTAGAAGTGTCTTTAAAATTGCAATTACCTTCTCTTATGTTCAAAACTTCATTTGAATAGTCATCTGCGCCATTTCTCGGACTAACTTTAAATACCTGTACACCACCTTTAGATCCAGGACCATCTGTATCAATAACATTTACTTTAATATTATTATCGATTAAGTTAACATAATATAAGTCAAAGAAGGTAGTCTTACCTAAGCTCTCCGCTAGTTCAATAGCTATTGTGATGGTATCGTCTTCAGCAACACTGTTTGGGTCTACCACCAGTTTAATACCATATGGTGATGGTCTGGTTTCGACAATATTACCATCAAGAATGTCAGTAACAAAACCGTCATATTCAATGATTTCATCATCACCATTTGTCAAAACATCACCATTTGGTGGTGACTTGTTAGCAACTATAAAGTAAAAAGACAGAATTTATGTGTGAAATTAAAATCGTGTGTATATTTAAACATTTTAAAGACAAAATTTACTTACCTAACTGAGCTTCATCTGATTGATTGATTATTTGCTGAACATCGGTTTTATCTACAGATTGTGTACTATCGTAATTTGTTACAATTTGTTCTGTGGCATCACTACTACTATGATTTTTAAGTGATTCTGCTGTGATTTCGGTCACATTTAAAGTATTGTAATTTTGGCTTACATCTACAGCTGCGGTATTAATATTAGAAGCATAATTTTGTACTTCATTTTGTTTACCGTTTTCATAATTTTCCAAGACTGTGGTAGATTCTGTGATGGGGCTTACAGTAGTTGTCGCTAGATTATCATTTACATTGTCTGTAATCAATTCTAAGGGAGGTGCGGACGTAATGTCAGGGTACGGAGTAGCTACAACAGCTGCAACAAAATTACAACATTCATTTTCATATTATCAACGAAATTATTAATTAAAAATGTAAATGTAAGGTACACTTACTAGTATATTCGGTAGGCAGAAGTATTTTATTACTATCAGGTTCATTTACAATTGATTGTTGTTGTTGTGGCTCTGGTATGATGGCAATCAAAGCTAATGGTACAGAATTTACTTCAGTGTCTTCTTCGACCGGTGATATTAAATTAAGTTCATTATTATTAACTGATAAATTGGTATTGGATGTCAATGCGTTATCTGTCTCTGGAACTGGTGGACTGGCAGCAATCAAATTTGGTGCATTATCAACACTTTGAGACTGTGAGTCATATATTTCTTCAACAGCGCCTTTGTTCTGATCATCTTTGTTTACAAATTCGTTATTTATGTTTTTACTATTTTTATTTATCGCAACTGGGGTAGTAGTAGTAGTAGTAGTAGTAATTGAAATGGGCACGTTATTCGGTGAATTTGCTGTAAATGACTCTTCTGCATCCTTACGAACATTACTGTTCACAATATTTTTGCTGTATTTTTCGTCAGTTGTACTGTCAACATTATTCAATTCCTTAAAGGTGCCATCTGCTTGTACCAACACGAAATGGTTTTTCTTTGACGAAATATTGTTTATATCTAGAAGAGTAAAATGTATTACCAATTGTAGTTGTCGTGGAAATGCTCAATTACTATTTGTTAACTTGCAGAAAGGTAATAATTAAAATAAACTTTAAGATAAAACACTTACTTTTTTCCTCAGTAGGTAACTGAGGAGGGGAAATCTGATCCGAATTTGAAATACCTGTAGATACAGGTGCCAGTAAGCCAAGCGGAGGTCTATTTTGGTTTTCTAGATTTGGGTTCCCAGCATTAGAGTTCACAACATCATTTTGAACACTAGGAACCGCATTGTTAATTGTGGTGATCGACGCTTGATCTGCTGATTTATAATTAAATGAAGTATCTGTATTTTCCTCGCGGTTTTCAATGTTTTCTAAAAACTTATCTTCTGTAAATATTTTTTGAGTATTAAGCTCACGATTTTCAGAAATTGATCCAGAATTATCACCATTTATTGGTTGCTTGTGTTTGTCAGTGTCTATTTCTTTTATTATTTCAAGTGCATCCTGATAAGTTTTAAATGGTCCAAACACTGTTCGCTTATCGTCTAAAAAACTGTCTTCAGGGTTATTTTCAAGAAAGTCTAATATTGTAGGGACCTCATTACGATTTACGGAAGGTGAAGAGTCACGAAAATCAAGACCTGTTCTATCATCATCGTTATATTGACTGTTTTCGGGATTATAAACTTCATCGTTAATTAACTCCAAAGGAGCATTATTACTGGGAGCTACATTGTCATCAGTAAACCTGTTGTTAGGTACCTGAATCCGTGTGTGCTTAGCTGCAGGATTATGGTTATAAGTATTACTGGGGATACGGTTAGAATTTCCAATAGCATTATTGGCATTTTCAATATGTCTGTAGTTTTCAGGTCTATATTCCTTTTCATTTTCTGCTACATTATTTATCAATGCTGGACCTTTATCAAGAGGTGCTGGGTTATAATTTTCGGAATTTGCTCTGATATTGTCAATATTTCTACTGCTCTCAAGATTATTGGCCTCATTATGATTCACTTTAGCAGGAACTCTATCGTAAGTATTAACATGATCATAGTGACGATTTTCAGGTCGTACTCTAAAGTTATCAACTTGTTCGATATTTTCAGGACCATAATCATTACGGTTACCTAATGCTTCAGGGGCATTTATATCTCCAAAGTTGTGTTTCCGGACACCTTCTCTGACATTAACGATATGTCTAATATTCTTCCGCTTAATTAATCTTCTATTTTCTGGGACAGGTAAGTCATTATAATTTTGATCAGGCTTGATATCTTGATTACTAAAACTTGATTTACCTACTTCAGTATGACTTCCCTTTTCGTTGTTATGTTTTCTTACCAAAGTAGGTGAGGCCACAGGAACATTTTCGTAATTATTAATTGCTGTATGGTCATAAGCATGACCTTGATTTTCGTTATTAATAAATCTAGTATTTTCTTGTTTTCTTTCGTTAACAACGTGTTTTTCTTCAGCAACGGCATTGTGAACATTGTCGGGACTAGAGACGCGAGATACAGAACTTGCCCTGTTATTGTTTGCCAAATGACTGCGTAAAACTTGATGTTCGTTTTTGTAACCTCCAGGTATGAAATCACGGAATCCAGAACGTTCTTGATAATTGTTATCGTTTTCTTGTGCTACATTTTGATTTTCATTCACTAAATTACTCGATATCACTCTAGGGGAGTTATGATATTGTCTTATTGGCTTTGACCTATGAGACCTGTTTTCTTCAGGAATATTTACTGGAAAATTGTTTTCAGGATTATGTACCACAGCATCGTTCTTCGAGGCAACGTTTTCAATAGGCAAAGCTTCTGGGTAGTTAGATGAAGCTCTGTTCTCAATGAAGCTATCCTCTTGATCATGCGTTTCAACGTAATTTATTTTAGGCGGACCATTGTTGGGTATTGCATATGCATTAAGGGGTATTACAGGGATACGGTATTCAGTACCTGATCTATGAATTTTGATAAATCTACGATTTTCATGATTATTTTCATCTGCATTGGTTGTCACTTCACTAGGATTGTAAGTATCAACTGGTAAAGGCCCAACATTATTTGAATTTATTTTTCTATTTCCTGACTCATTAGCCAAAACATCTGATTGCGTAAGTTTGCTTGCTTGAGTTGTGGGTTCACCAAAATTGTTGTTTTCATTTCTCTGAGCTAAGTGGTTAGCTACAAAATGAGGTTTAATTTTTCTAGGTTCATGTTTGTTGTGCTCTCTTTCACTGGCAGTATTGCTTATAACTTCTTTGACTTCAGAATCTACCTGATTCCTATTATAGGTAGAAAAAGAGGTATTTTGTTCCGTGTGTCTTACGTTTTCTGAATTAGCAACATTGTTATTGGATACACCAAAATTTTCATTGGGTAATGCACCATTTTGTCTAAAATGAGGTATTCGTCTTACAACATGTTCTTTATTCGCAACATTTTTTGAAGCTTCATTATGATATTCTAAATCAACCGGATTTGCGTTTTGTATCCTACGGTAGTGAGTTCCTCTTGGAGGAACATATGTAGGCTCCTCTTCCTTATTGATATAGGAAGAGCCGGGGTGTTGAATTTGAGGGTTCCGGTTTTGATTTCTTAATTGTCTTTTGTTTGTTTTTATTTGTGATCCGTCTACATTGCGAGGATACGGCACACCTTGTGGTGCTATATGTGGATTAGGATCAAATTCACGTTTGAATGCAGGTGAACCAAAATGAGGCAACGGTTGTTTATTCGGTTCTGGCAGCACAGCAGGATTATTATTATGAATATTATGGTAAGAATTATGTGTAGCTTGATTATTATTATATTCTTGGTTTTTCGCAGGCTGACGTACCGGTTCTACATGATTCTCATTACGTATTGGTGCAGCATGCTCATTGCGAACTTGTCTGTGTGCATGTTCATTGCCCGACCAGTTTGGTGGCCAGTACACTCTTTGATGGCCAAGCTCTTCGGGGTATGGAACTGACACTGAAATGTAACAAAAATAAACTTACTGATATCGTGTTTCACGGGCCATCACTTAAACACAAAAGCACAGCTTACATCAACATGTACTGAAGTTCTTGAATGGGTAAAGGTTTGGAACACTTACCGACAAAATTAGAATAAAATATTAAAACACCAAAAAATATAAGTTTAGACATCATTGTCAGCTACATGGACGCAGTTTCACACAATACTGTTAATTCCAGAGCCCTCTTTATTGTTTAAACCGCGTGTGCTGTGACAAACAAAGCAAATGAAAAAGCTGTGTACACATTGATCTGTTTTTACTAGATATTGTTTTTACCCTACTTGTATTGTTAACGTGCGTATTGGAGCCGAAACTGCTCATTACGTCACAAACAAAATATACTCCCAAATAATATTGTAATTTGGTACTGAAATTTCCATAACATTGCAGGAACTATTTTGTGTTCTAATGAATGAGAAATAGAGTTTAATTTCCTTTATGTTAATTGCATTGTTTTCTTTGACGATTTCTTTCGATTGTTTCCCATTCCTTTTTTTCTATTCATGTGATATTTTGGAGACATAGGAGCCCTAAGAAATTATGATACAAATAAAAAACCAATTATAAAATATGTTCTCCATATAACACACACCTTACAATTAAATTTTACGGTTTAATTTATTAAACACTTGTGACTCTTTTATTACTGTTTATTTAACATTGTCAGATATATAAAACATGTAAATGTGATTACAATACAGGTGTAATTATAGTTATTCTATGAAATAATGTATTTTATTTAGATAGTTTTGTTATAATCTTATTTAAATACTAACACATTCGAAAGAACATAGGTGTTATGTGAACAGCAGCCATAAATTATTTGCATATGTAACAAATATCTGTATCTTAGTTATTGTAAACTACACATACGTAGAAATTTAAGCTTACAATTTAAGTATATTCTATTCTAGGAAAACCAATATTAAATTTTTTCATTATTATTCACCTACCTATGTTGAACGAATAGTGACACTATTCTGCGTCTAATCGTAAGTAAAATATGTCTGTAGGTACAACTTTTATATCACCTTTAATTTAAGCGTATTGTTATAAAACAAACAACGCTACCAAATTATCTATATTCAACCTGGAAACACTATTAGGTCAACTGTTCAGCATGAACACGAACAAAAACTAGAAAAAACATTGTAAACATATTGTGAGGCACGTTATGTCACCAAATACTGGTTTGCCTCCATTTTTTCACAATGCAGTATGAATATAAAGCGGGCAGGCAGTTTACATTAGAAGTTTCCCGCGCTTAAGCGCTCGCATACGGCGCGCGAAACATTTAAACGCATAATGGAAATGGACCATAGCTTTGTCTGTTTTTTTATTCAAATGCGTAATGCAAACGCTTGCGTTTGTGTTCCGTTGGAATAGAAATTGTACGACAACTGGGGAACAGATAGGATATGTTAAACTTTAGGAGGGTTATAGCGTTGTTATAGTGTAGCGTGCCAAAATAATAAAAGAGCATAGAATATAACTGAATAATTCTAAATATTGAGGAGGAAAGAGTTTGCCTTATGGAAACCCTAACCAATAAATATTTGGTTACCTGGTTATAATGTTATTACGCAGATAATGGGTACCACTATACGGCACGCAGGGCTTAGTACAGTTGCTTCCCTCCCCCTTCTGTTTGGAAAGCATACACTCAAAACAGCTTATATAAGCTCCCTACTGTTATAACTTCATAATAAACTTCCGAATTGCCCTCTTCACAAGCCACTTAAGGCCTGAAAATGGTGTTTCATAACTTCATAAAGCTCTGTAAAATGCTAAGCATGTTTACTGTGTTGTGCAATGGTTCAGTATAGGTTAGGATGCTCTTTGTTAAGATAGATTTCCTCGATGATTTTATTTTTTGTGAAAAATACATGTCTCTTCTCGAAATTTTAAGATAATATTTTATTCAACTACAGTTTATTTTTTAAAACAAATCAACAGATCTTTGGAATCCTCTTACTAACTACGCCACAGCCTTACATACAAAAATCTCTTACTTTTAAACAAATTTCCATAAACCCTGTTTTCAACGTAATATTTACATGCCATCATCCGTCTATTACGAAGAGTTTGATAAATACAGAACCCTGTTCAAAAGTTTTGAGTTTAAGAAAACTTCCCGCGTCTGAAACGTGTGTTGCCCTTGTTATAAAATTTTAATGTTACGTACATTCAAAATGTAGGTTGCGGTACGTTGTGGCACGGAGCAAACATTTTTCATCTTCATTGTTTTTATTACCTTCACTTCTTTTTAGCTTTTTCCCGATTCCTATGTATGTACGTTTTCCCTTTATTTTTATATTGGTGCATAAAACCTGAGGGCGTTTTAGAAGATTTAAAAAACCAACGTTCTTTCCTACAAAAATTTGTAGGTAGGTAGGTATTTGGAAAAATATATTTGTATCCATAATTTTTCTAATACCTCCCTGAAGTATTTTTGTATAAGGAACACTTGTTTCTTTCTGGATATATTGAATTGATCGGTTGCGTGCTAAACACGAATTAAGATCGCACAAAACCGCGCCGTAGTTATTATAACATTATTAGTTTTAACTATTGCTAAGCTTACAAGCAGATATCACGAACATTATTAGCTCAGTACAACAAAGAGCACGTTGCAATAAATAGAAAGTGGTATAAATTCAGTTTAGCACATAACAGTAGTTAAATCTTGTCAATAATTTCGGCCATTAGAAGGCAACAATTCTAAAAACGGTGTGACTGACCATGTACCTATATATGTAGGTACCGTGTGTCGACTGACCCTATCTAAGGTATTTATTTAGCTACTTGAATCAAAACAAACTTTCGTATACAATACCTATGAAACAATTTCTGTGCAAGACAATATAATACAGAACATTTTTGCATAAAACGTAAGACATAAGTAATAATTTGTTTCAATACAAAAGATGGTGATCATAAAACCTATTTGTTGGCATTTATAGTGATATGATACCCAACAAATCAAGCAGGCAAACAGACAAACGAGGCTTCATTTCCCTCCCGATTGTTCCAGGCACTCCCGAGGCAGGCCGGAATCCCGGAGCTAATAAAACGCAGTGGAACACAGTCCGCCGCAGTGTTAAATCTTCTCTAAACCGGGAACAATTCCCTTTTACCTCGTCCGGAAATGCCTCTGTCTGACGGACATTTTTAACGCAACCCTGTTCGTAAATTTTGCAAACAGAATTGCAACCCAGTGAAATACGAATCAATTTAAAAAGTATTTTTGAACGTTAAAAAAGGAGCCGTAAAACCTTAAAGATAAAAGAGTAGGTCATTTTAGAAAATAGAAAATAAGGCATTTTGACCTGACACCAGATGCAGGATAATGGGAGGAAATAGAGAGGGAGATTACCACCTGATTTGTAACAAAATGTACAAACCCAACTGTAGAATCTGCTAATGTCCCATGTACTACAATCTCTTTTTATGAATAAAGTTTTATTTATTATTTATTATTAGAAAATAATTGAGAAATGAAAAGAAATATCCATCATTAGCTAGCTTTAATATTTTATTTATTGGAAAATAATTAATTACTTATCTACCTAAGCATATTATTAACACTAAATATGAAAAAAAAAAACAACAAATAAGTAACAGTCTAGGAGAAAGTTATATTATATTTACTAACGGTGACCAATTTTTCCAATATTAAGGTAACAAGATTTGTTTCTATCTATGATGGATTTGATGTCTCTATTAAGAGATTACGAGCATGAGTAAGTATTTATTATATTTCAAAGCAATCCCAAATGTATACCAATCTTTATTTGCGAAATTAAAGTAGACATTTGATAGAGCCCAACTATTGGATGCCCAAAATGATAGACCTGTCTAATTTATTTATCTAAGTTGTTGCCTAGAGAATGCTACTATTTCTTTGTTGTTTCAGTAAGGATACATAATTATCTATCAATGTATTTCGTGAGTAAATATATAGAGTTTAAAGCACCCAAGGGCATAATTTCGGCACTCTAAACACGTCGATATCCATGTATGTAACATTTGTTACAATATCGCCGCCTCTTGGTTTTATGTGATATCAAAGAGAACCATTTCGGCTTTACATAAAACATAATGTACCTTGGTTATGGGTAAGTGCAATACATGTTTGGTACACACAAACATGTATTCCACTTGCCTATTACTGTAGAGAAAAAGAAGGTGATCTATTTGTAGGTTTTTGTTAAACCTAGGTTCATCCCTAGTACTTATAATATTCCTGATTATATGAAGTATTAACAATAAACATCGTGAATTAATATTTATCACTACTATTTATAAAGTCGATAGCAAAAGTCAGACATCAAGCTATCGTATTACAAAGGTCGGGATTGAGTTTGCCTTCCCCACATTGTCCTTGCAAAGAAGATGCTTCCTAAAGAATTCCCTTCTAAAGATATCAAAAGTCCATTCAATCAAAAGATCCAAGGTAAAGCCGATAATCCCGCCTTTAGGCGCCTTCCGTTTCATTTATTTTCAATAGTTCCCGAGCTTTTGTGACGTTGGTGTTTGGATTATACCTAAGCACCAACAAACCCAAACCATTACAATCCATTAAATCGAATACAAAGCTTTAGTTAAGTACGTGTGCTATGTAGGCAGACGTTTATATAATAACTAGCTACCAAGGTAATAAATTATTAAACAAGCTTTGCAAGTTTTAAATCAACATTATATTATTAGAAAATTCTTCTGAATTTCAAACGCAGTAGTTAGACTGAGTCCTACTCACACTACTAGATACTAACCTTCTTTGATTAAGTATAATTATACCGTCTAAGTATTAACTTTACAAGCTAATACTTAGGTAGCGTAGTGGCACCAATGATCGACACTTTAAGGATCTTAATCGATCATAGTGGGTTTCTTTATTAAATTAAAGGTATATTAGTCACTTTTAAACCAAAAGTAACATTTGAGTATGGTAAGGTATATTCTTGAGATAAGAATAGAATGTATTATTTTTATTTGCTATAAACAGACAAGAAAAAAAATCAAAAAAATGAAAAAGTGTAAGAATCTCCAGTAACCGACACCTAGTCATTTGACTGTTACCAGTAATCGACACCCCAGTTATCGACACCCCAGTCATCGACACCCCAGTTATCGACACTTACCAGTTATCGACACCCCAGTTATCGACTATTATCTATAATGAGTATTTGCCAAATAATCACACCATTTGACCACATTTGTCGGTCTTTAAAATAAAATTACCTGTTTAATAAGTACGCATATTTTGTTACAATAACCATATTTCTCTTACTAATGGGTATTAATCATGTAAATACTCGTACAAGACAGAAGATATTGACAAGTTGACTACCACTTGGTGAAGGGTGGGCGATTTGGGGTCGTTTCATATCTGACGGTGGTGGCGTGCTGTCAGTCGCGTGGCGCTGGGGCGGGCGGGCGCATGATGGAGGATTCGGCCTTTCACACTGACCCGACGACGCGTTAGGTGTGGGAGGTTGGATGTAAAGTTGTGTGCTTGTTCGTTCTGGGGTTGCGCGGCCGATGTTGCGCGCTGCCTTTTCCGCCGGATATGAACCGACCCTTAGGGTGCTGTCTTTTTTTGTATTAAAATTTTGACTTTTGATAAGTGCTACTTTGTAGCTTGACTTAAATTAATGATTTTTGATTTTTATTTTGGTTCTGATTTTGTCTGTGTTGATAATTTTTAATTTTTGAATTGAACATATCTTTAGCGGCTTTTCGTAATGGGTAAAAAAAAATAAACTCGCGTCAGGTTAATAAACGTTCCAGTGCACTTTACACTTGTTATAGCCACTGGCAATCCTACAAGGTCAACATTGGCAAGTAGGTGTACCTAAATTTTTCATTAAACTAAAATTATCTGGATACGAAAATACCTGCCACTCACTGACTTAAAATAGAAACATCGGGCCCCTGGACACGTGACCTGATCGAAAATTCGTATGACGAAAACTTCTTTAGCGGTGCTGTACAGTTTTTTTTTTGTAATGAGTAAAAATTATAAACCCGCGTCAGGACACGTAACCTGATCGAAAATTCGTAAGACGGATGTAATGTTTGTGTACGATAGCGCAATAAATTTATATTGTATTTCTACCACAGGTATGATAGTACTTTAATACTGATAATGAAAGCAAATTGTGCAAAATTATTACCTAACCGTATGGTTAAAAAAAACTATAATTTTTATAAGTCCTGTATAGGACTTAAATTTTTTTTTTTTTTTCGGAATCTTTCCTATTTTTTTCTTGTATTAGGTTGACCTTGTCTGTAGCAACTATTTAAGTTCTAAAAAACATGGCCCCACGACGCACCGTTTTCGAGTTATGAGCCTTTTACTTGAACGGCCTTTTAATGTAAACGGCCCATAAGTCGGAAACTGTGCGTCGTAGGGCCATACTTTTCAGATCATAAATGGTTTCTATAGATAAGCTTAATCAGATGCCGCAATAAAAATGCTCGAATTCTATAAAAAAAAAAAACTAAAAAAGGACTCCCAATTTATTTTACTATTTTTTTTTTGTTTTCTTTGCTGCTCATAGTGCCCGAGCGTATGCTCCAACTCCTACCCTCCGCCCCTAAGACGACCCACTGAACCTAACTGGTCGGGAGTATAATGTTTTCTCAGAGCCATCTCTAAAACCAATCATTAACACATATTGTTTCCCAATAATCGTCACTTGTCGATTTCTGGTAGGTCAACTTTGATTAGTTTACTTCAAATATCTACCGAGAAGCAAAGTTAGAAGAGCTATATATTCACTTATCAAATGAAAAATGTTTCTAATAATTACTATCGACACGTGTCGATAACTGGAGAAAGTCAGTTTGTGAATACCAATGATCGACACCAACATTTTACTAATATTAAAATAATCTTGAACTTGTGTTATAACAAAATTCCACCCTTTAGTTCTTATAAAAACCCGTAAAACTCATAAAATTCAAATAACTTACAATACATTAGCATAATTAACAAAGAAATGTACTCCCTTCGTTAACGATTTCAGTAAGAAATGTTGTTTTTTTCGCCGGTACTCGAGCCACAATCAGTTGTCACACCGCTACTTTCAAATAAAACTGTAAATATCTCTCAAATGTCAATGGAAGCCAGTAATAAGTGTGCTTTCTATGTTACAGTGTCGTCAAATAAATAAATCGGTATCTTACTCTTTATTTTATTAAATAAAAAAATAAAGTGTCGATTACTGGTGCATGTCGATTACTGGTGCCACTACGCTAACTAGGTGCACGAGTGTAGGACATGAAATAGATTAAATCGGTAGAAAAGAATAGGTATTATAAGGTATTCCTTATAATTCTGTAAGTAAATCATGAGAGTTACGTACACATCATTAAGATAATTATAAAATGTACAAAGATTATCTCCCAGACAATCTTTGGATAGACAGGAAAGATAGAAAAACAGACGTAGATGCATATCTATACATTTTGGGCCTTCTGAGTTGGTACTTTTATTTTTCAGAAATTGAAGCAAGCCTAATTTAAGATAACCGGTTGCACTTCCTGAAAAAATTGAGCTACACAATAATCACTATGTTGTTGTACTGACAAATAAGTTAGCAACGCTTTTCCGCATGATCCCTGGGTAAAAGGAAATAGGAAGCACTCCGGTCGTTTAAGCCGTGGCTTATTGTCCAAAAGCTGTGGCATACCCAACAGCATATCTTAGTAAGAAGCCTACGGAGGAAGTTCACGGGAATGTTCCCGAGTAAAGGAAACGTAGTTATCAGAATCATTGGCTATAATAAGTCAGTGGATAAACATAACATACGTGAATTCAAATGGCTCTATCTGTCGTCTCGTTGATCAGATAATCTACATCGCGACAGGTTTGGCTGATAAGTAGGTCATGTCAATATCATGAACTAGATTAATCAAAACTAAAAAAAAGATTGTGAGTCATCATAATTTTGTGCGTTATTTAGTAACTTTCGTCGTAAATGTCACTATAAATTTAAATATTATAATCTGTGCGTCCGAACGTTCCAAGTTTAGTATGGCGAGTATCTTGAACATAAACCAAAGCCGTCTTTGAAAAAAGAGAGGTGTTTGTGTATAAGTAGTAATTGGAGTGAAAGAGAAAGTGTCATCATAATTTATGTATCATGTGTCGTGTTGAAGCAAAAAATAGTATTACGTTTTTGATTGATTGGGTTGACTCGGTTTGTGATGTATTGATGATATCACAATACTGAATAAGACGTTTATATTATTAGTGCATTAATCCATTTATAATAACTAGGAGTGGTTTAGTGGATAATTCAATTTGTATAATTCGAACCTGAACAATGTCATCGCAGTCGCAGTGCATCTTATGTACTTAAAAATATGTCAGAATCGAAGGAGCCCAAAAACATAAGTATTGAATTCGATCCTATTTTGCCTGACTCTGGAGTGTTGTTTTATGAAGAATGCCCTCCGGAGTATGAAATAGAGCGGCCTAGATTATTGCCTTTGAAGTCTACGACTCAGATACGTTTCGAGCAGCTGCAGCACGAAGCTGCACGAGTGTGGCGAGAGAAGCAGAAAACTGCGAAGAAAAACTGAATAGTTCCTCCGTGCGTTAGTGTAGTGTTGTGATAAAATGGCTTATACATTATTCGTGATAGAACTGATATCTGCTTTCATACTAGCAGCGACCTTATTGTATAGATATGGAGACTGCTACAGGAATCACATAATAGTGACTATATCTGTGCTAACAGCATGGTACTTCTCCTTTGTGATTATGTTCATCCTGCCACTAGATATATCTTCAGTAAGTATTCTCTTGGCACCTAGATTCCTTAATAGTGTCAAAACTGGTATTATCTTTGTTAACACTAAGAAAAAATGTACTTATAGAATACTCTAAAAAGCAACACATTCAGTAAAAAGGTAAAGCCTTAATTTAATAAATGTAAAGCAAAGATGGAAAATAGTTAGATCTCTTGCGGGATAATGTTTATATAAAAGCACTTCTTCACAGTAATCTTGATCACCAATCATACTTTTGCTAATGAACACTGTTATTTGCAGACTGTATATCGACAATGTATGGAAAATGCAACAAAAGTAGCACAGACCACTCAGGCAGCTATTATCAATGGCAGTACTACATTGCCTCCTCCAATCAATGAATGCCAAAAGCCCTGGAGCTTTATGAGCACTGACGTGTTTCCCAACCTCTGGAGAATTGTGTATTGGACATCACAGTGTCTAACATGGTAAGTTATATTTACATTCTCTATATACAAATACCTACATACTTTAAGTACTCGATCTATGAAACATTCTTAAAAAGTGAACTAATCCATAACACTAATACTATCAATTTTAGGGTGTCAGTTATAGCTTCCTAATTAAGTTTCCCGGATCCACAATATATAGTCTTAATTGTAGACCATTATATAAGCCGTGATGGAATAGAGTACAGAATAACATCTTTGTCCTAGGTCAGCTGCGAGAGTTTTCCTCAGTGTTTATTCAATGCTTACATTTATCCCCTAAGTAACGTAGATCCCCCCATAGTTAAGTAGTTTAGTTATACTGGACTTTTTCATACCTAGCCTCTTGAATAGGTCATAGTGTATGACAAAGTTAACCGCCATTTTTGTTAAAAGTAAACTTCCACTATTTACCTTAGAGATATATTTATTTGTTTGTTGGATTAGAAAGCGGTTGGAAGTTGGACTTATGACCTTATGGTCTTAAACATCTGTGGCACTAAAGTTGATAAGATCATCAATTCATCCTTGTATGGAACTATAGAAAAAAATTTGTTAGATATAATCAAGTATAGTAAAACAGATTATGTTGTACTGTATTCTTTATCTTTCAATCTTTCCATTTATTTACAATGTACTAGTGAATGATAACATCTGCTAAAAACGTCTAAGTACATACCTATTATGTATTGAAGATGATTTTACAATGTTCCTGTATGATGGTACAAGTTTTATAAGTAGTTTATTTTACAAAAATACACAATATCCTTTCATACAAAATATGTAGTGCTAAAATAAAACTTTTTCAGAAAATTGCTTTTGAATGTCAGCATATACCACTTTTTTAGGTGCTATGTATTATACCAACAATCTAATTTATAAAGAAGAAAAACATCTTAAAGCTATAATGATCATTCCCTATTTGTTACAGGCTCATCATGCCAATGATGCAATCCTACAGCAAGGCTGGAGACTTCACAGTCAAGGGCAAACTAAAGTCTGCCCTAGTAGACAACGCCATATACTACGGTTCATACTTGTTCATATGTGGCATCCTCCTTATATACATAGCTCTCAAACCCGGCGTATATCTCGACCCGCCAAAGATCAAGGCCATAGCATCGTCAGCCAGTAACACTTGGGGTCTGTTCTTGTTAATCCTTCTACTTGGGTATGCCTTAGTCGAAGTGCCTAGAAATCTTTGGAATAACTCGAAGAAGAACTATACGTTGACATACTGTTACTTCAAGATAGCTAAGTTGAGTACTGACAAGTGTGAAGCGGAGGAAACTGTTGATGATATTTTAGATGTGAGTATTGAGACATTTGACAATACAAGCCATAATGTATAGCATCCTAAAGTGATTCAACATCTATATATTATAATTTATCCTATATAAATATTGTAGCTTAATTAATGTAACTAATTAAAAAAATAATTATTGCAACTTTTTTATTCCAGCTTAATAGGTAAACATTCGTATTGGGGCTTATCTGTAATATAAAATTAAGTTTTTTATAAAATAGCCTTTTAAAAACCAAATTTCATACAAAGCAGTTCAACTCAAATTATTTTTCAAACATTCAACATATTAATGTTTTAACTAATATCCTACCAAGCATTTACATATTGTTCATTAATTGTTTCAACCAGAGTCTTAAAGCAGTGACAGCAGCAGTGGGCTCCGGCCATCCTCTCCACCGGCACGTGGAGACCATAGTGCAGAAGTTACCGATACAGCTGCGCGACAGACTGAACGGGCGCGCGCAGCCCGACCGGCCCACGCCGCCGTCCTTGAAGTCTCTAGTCAATCTACATAAAAAGGTAAGGATTTTTGTATAACAAGAAGGACACGGGGTTAGCACATTGATACCCTTATATCAAATGCAAATAAATTAACGTTGTTCTTTTTAAATCGACTGCAAAAAGGAGGAGGAGGTCATGCCTTCAACAAAGACTTTTTTTTCTATTAAATTATATGTTAGGTTAGTTAGTCTGTTATAAGGTCTATCTGTCAATTTACACCAATCACGACGCCGTAACTTGTCTGTCATTGGTTGCAAAAACAATAATTTATTGTATTACATGTATATCTTTTCATTAATTTTCTAGTGAATAAACGTGATTCCAATTACACATTTATGCTAGGTAGCTTATAGCTTAAAAAAATCAGTCAACCAACTTGTTGGGGAGCAATTCTTTACCCAGCATTTGTGAACAACTACATTGTTTCCAGAATTAATATCATACTTTTATTCCTACAGACGATCAAAGCCCTGCACGTGCTGCAGCGCACGGAGACGCAGTGCACGCTGATGCTGCAGCGCATCTACCACCTGGAGGACGTGGCCACCAACCTGCGCTCGCCCGACCACCGCTTCCAGCACACCTTCCACACGCCAAGGCCACGCCTGCAGCGGATATTCTATCCGCCTATCATTGGTGAGATGCTATATTAGTAGCCATTTTACTGAGTAAGCTCAACACCTTTAGTAAGCGACTCTGCCTGTAAAGATGTTGATTATTACAGTAAAGTAGCCTATGTTCTTTCTTAGTGTTCAAGATACCTCCTTGAGAATTTTTACTGAAGTCGATTGTATAGTAGAGGTGTGATAGCGTAACATAAAAATAAATGTGGACAATATATGTTAATAGACTTAAGTAATACTTAATCCAAAGTAAGTAGCTAAAGCGCTTTTTTTAAGGAATCAGATATGACAAAAGTACCAAACACACCAGACTCGAGGCAATGTAAAAATGTGTTTTTCTACATTTAGTGAGGTCCATAGACCTTAGAGCTGTCGACGCCTTGAAAATAGGTGCGCCACCCGACCACCGATATCGTAAAAAACCTGTTTTTTTTTATGAAATGAAATTCAATGTTCAAGTAGCAAAAATACTACGGCATATTAAATTGATTCGTGTTAAATCACAATTAGTTACAATTATTAATTTCTTCGCTTCTATTTTATTGATTTCTCCATTATATAAGCGATTAAATGTGTAATTTTAACGTTACCTAAAATTTATTATAAATTGCCTTCGGCTTGTAATAATGCTGAAATATCATGTTATTAGAATTAAATTCCAGAATTAATGTTGCACTTCAAGGTATTTTCTTTTTCCAACAAAAAGTAAAACGAGCATTTTCCCTAACCACAAATCGTATAAAATATCCTTGTTACCTGTCGAGGTTTTTCTTCATCTATTTCTTCTAAATAAACAAAAAACAAAAGCAACAAAGCGAAAGACTCAGCTACTGTTGTTCCGCCAAAGCGCTCATTTCAAGCCATTTCTACCCCCCAAGTTGTATCCCTATTCAGGTGTTATACTTAATTAGGTACTACTACTTTGACGACCTCCGTGGTCGAGTGGCGTACGCACCGGTTATCAAGGTGTCGCCACCTCTGAGGTCCCGGGTTCGATCCCAGGACGGGTGAATGTAGAAAACTACTTTTATACATTGTCCCGGGTCTGGGTGTTTGTGGTACCTTCGTTGTTTCTGAACTCCATAACACAAGTGCTTTAGCAACTTACTTTGGGTTCAGAGCAATGTATGTGATGTAGTCTGCATTTTTTATTTAACATTTATTTAATTGCTATTTATAATATGTATTAGTAATATTAACAATTAATTTTGCAGAATGGTACTGGGAATGTCTAATGAAGCAGTACTTCCTGAAGTCTTTAGCCGTGATCACGGGCATCATGTCCGTGGCAGTCGTCTGGTCGGAGATGACCTTCTTCTGCAAGAAACCCGTGCTGTCCATATTCGCGAACATTGTCATAGCATTCAATGAGAACTATAATTATTCTGCTATTGAGGTGAGGTTTAAAACTGACTTTTTGTTTTAGTTTATTGGTAAGAGTTAAAGGTAAATTGAACCTTAATATGTAGGGATTAGTTTGTTGTAAGTTTACTGTTCCTGCATGAAAAGTTTGCATTCGAATATAGATTTTATCTCGTATAGGTACTTTAGATAAACTTTACTGTGACAGGAAAGTTATTATAACGCAGAACTTCCAGTTGACTGTAGGACTTGCAGGAGACAGACAGTTAATCGATTGTTGTATGGTACCTCTAAAATGTCTAATATTATCAGAAGTCATCAAAGTGAAATTAAATGAAGTCTTTTTCTCACGAATGATCACGTTTTTTGAGGTCAAAACTCAAAATCAAATCAAATCATTTATTGGAACAAAAAACAGGATGAGTTACATTAATTGTGCGTTAACAGCTACATTAGTTAAGAAAAACTGTGTCGCAACTGTTAATTACTAACTACTATAAAACTCCTATAATTTATATCAAAATTGCTAGACCTTGTAAAAAAAAATGATTTTACGTGCCAAATTATAAATCACAATTATTAACCCATTACCCGCCGCAGTTGTATATAAGCAACTTATCATTTCTGAGCCCCTAGCACCGCAGTTGTAAATTTGCAACTTAAGTCTCCAAAGTTATTTTTAAACGTATTTTTATTTACGTAGGAGCAGTTTCATAATAAAAATAAAGACCACCGTTGCCATTCAAGGAATTTCTTTCCTTTTCCCTAAAATCACTTATGCAAAGCACCAAATTAACGGTGAAAAAAATGCATAAAACCCATCGCAAAATGCAGGTTTGACCTTAACCTGTACCGCCAGAGTTGTATAAATACAACAGTAGTGATGTAGCACATAAGTTTATTTATTACTCTTAATGCAAACTTTAGTTTACTCAAATAATATACAAATAGGTTAGGCATTCAGAATTAAAAAGTAATTCAATGCTTGTTGCTGTTTGAACCTATTTCTAACTATAATATCTAAAACTGAACATGATTTAAGGTAGATTCATATTACAATTAGATAGACGATTTTTACTAAATTGTATTTTAGTAACAACCCTAGTACTTTAACGTTATCAAAGAAGTCCAGCGCCGGAGTTGTACATATGCAACCGCTTGTGACGTCATAAGCGAACTCATAATGATAATAGTGAGGGTACATCTGTTTTATTTGTTAAGAATTATTAATGAAATAGTGGGTACTTATTTTATTTCATTGGGTCTTGTGGCCGTGTTTGAATCGCAAAATGTCGAGTGCAGAGGAATTAATAAGGATTTTAGAAGGTTACGAGGAAGATGTAGAAGAATTTGTGACCGATAATGAGTTAGAAGAGGAGGAGGTATGTATTTCTATTACCCTTTATCATAAACAATCTGCACGTATTCATATTCGATAAATAACATCGATAACCGGAAATAATTTCACTTTCCGCACTATCTACGCTATTGTTTATCTCTAATGTTAGCGCCGAGGTTGTATAAATGCAACAATAGGGATTCCGAAAGACGTATTTAGTAGAATTATGAACTATACTCTATCAATGCTTATAGCTTTTTTTATTCGGGTAATTTTAATTATAAGGTTAATGACTTATAAAAAAACATTCGATTTTCGTAAAACGTGTAATTTTACTCTTAAAATCTAGTAAAAAAAATAAAAAAAATTGTGAATGGTGCACAACACTATAGTTGACCTTGAAAATACGTGATTGGCGCTAGGGGCACATTTTTTTGCAAGATTATACAGCGGTTAAAGGGTTAATAAACTAAACATATACCCTCAATTTCGTAACCTCAACAAATCTCCTTCCCCAGGCAATATCAACAATAATCATCGCCTACATGTTCTACTGCGCGTACTCAACAGTGTTAAAGATCCGTCTCCTCAACCTATACTACCTCGCGCCACACCACCAGACCAACGAGTACAGTCTCATATTCTCCGGCATGATGGTCTGCAGGCTCACCCCCGCCATGTGCCTCAACTTCCTGAGTCTGATACACATGGACTCACATGTTATTAAGGAACGGATTATGGAGACCTATTATACGCAGGTTAGTGGTTGGATGGAATTTACTTTTAGATTTAACCCTTACCAGGCAATGCACCTTGCGAGCCCCCATTTTGAACGTTAACACCATGTATTAAGGTCCAAAATCAATGATAATTATCATGTAGCCAAGCTTAATAAAAGTTTGTTTTATGTTGCTGATTACTATTGTATCAGCAGTAAAGCTTACAATTCTCAATTGCATAAGGATATTTTTTGTACGTAATTTTTACTGCTGGCCTGTCGTTCCCCCGCAAAATGTTCAATGTTTATCGCATTATGTATGTATAATCTTGTTTTATTTAACATTTGAGTATATTAACTTAAAACTTAGTGGTCGGTAGACTCATGGAAACGCGATTGCTAATTATGTATGAATAACCGATAAATTGATAGATCTTACGTATTATACATTTAAGCAGCACTCAACTATATAGATATACTTTTGTGAAATTAATGTAAATAAATGTATATTTTATGTAAATATACTAACAATATAACAACCTTGTCTCCAGATAATGGGTCACATGGACGTGCTGGGCATAATAGCGGAAGGCTTCAACATCTACTTCCCGATGCTGGTGGTGTTGCTGTGCGTGGCCACCTACCTGTCGCTCGGCAGCCGCCTGCTCTCGCTCTGCGGCTTCCAGCAGTTCGTGGGGGATGATGAGCTGACTACTGACCTGGTTGATGAAGGAAGGGAGATTGTTAAGAGAGGTTAGTGTGGTTAATATGAGTGGGAGTTTTGTTTGTCTATATTGTCTTTACACTGTACAATTTGGCTTTCTACATAATCTATTTACATGAAATAGAAAATTTACTTCTGTCACTCCTAACAGAAGTCATTTTCATGCCTGCAAAGTATTAGAAAATCCCTTCACCTGTTTTAGAATTTTCTTAAACAGACACACTGCGATAAGGATTAATGTCCTCCAATCATGAGCCAGTAACATTTCTGTCATTGGTGGAAATTGACAGATAGACCGCATGGGAACTAGCGAGCCTAGCGGCATGTTTAATCGTGAAGAACCTCTTTGTATTGACACTCGATTTGTGATGGTTTATTACGTATACCTCAATATTTATTTACCGATAGAATTAATACTATGTTTATGTACTAAACAGAGAAGCGAAAGCGCCAACGTGCGGAAGAGTCACTAACGCGTCGTCGCGACTACAGCGAGAGGTTCGGCAACTACCGCTCCGCGAGAGACACTCAGGACGGAGGTAATACGATTACACAATGTGTTATAACACTGTTAAAGTATTTATTTACTTCAACTATTGATACAAATCCTTATTTAGACTGATTGATTTGGAGCTTGCTTTGTTTTCTGAATAACAAAAACATCATCTAAAAAAGCAATAATAGACGATATTTTTGAGCTTTTTAATTTATTTCAAAATATTTGACAAGGCAAATCTATTTTTTATTTGCTTATAAGTAACTTTTATATATTTATAAAAGTAACTTTTATATATAGTAGACAAATAATAGGTAATTAGAGTAATCTCAAAAAAAACTTGTTGACTTTCTCATATTGATCATCTGCGTTTATATTATGTACACTTGATCTTAAAGTTTCTATCAATTCATGCGTGACTAACTATTTCTCACAAAATATTCATGCACTTCTATTACTATTCTCATGTCCTGTTTATTGCACGTAGAATGCTTTTGGTATATATTTTACAGTAATAATATCGATTTGAAACTTCTCTCGTTTCTCTATTTAAACTATGACAATATTGCTGGAAGAAACTTGTAGAGTGTGATAATGTGTGTGAGCCGTCCTATTAACGTAATTTGCTTTGATTATTATATGCATGGCATATTTAAAGGCAATATATATATATATGCTAAAAAATGATCTCAAAATCTATTCTGGTGGGCTACAGCTTAGTCCATAATTTTTAAATAACCTTTTTTTTTTCGGCAATAAAAATATTGATTGGGTTTACTTGTATGTTTATAATAACATCAAACGAACCTTTATTTACCAAAAGCGCAGCAATAAACAGACCCTTCTTTCCTCCATAATAAATGTAATCGGTTATTGTGCATGTCGGTCACATTTCAGCCCACACCGGGCTCCTTAACGACGTCGACTCAGACTACTACGTGCAGCCGAGCCCCGAACGCAACCAGCCGCAGCTGACCGGCCTCACCGGCTACCAGCGAGCCGAGGTGCCTTACAACAGGTCGAGTGCTACGCTGGAAGATGAGTTAGACCACCGCTTTGGGGAAAGCACTCTCCCTTCCATTAGGTCAGAGTTCGATGACCGGAGGAGGGATAAGATGACGATGCCGCCCCGCGGGTTATTCGACGATGTTTAGTGCAATTTATGTATTAAGGTTTTTGTTGAGGTATTATTGTTTATGAATAAAATTGATTTTGTCTTTTTTTTGTTTTGAAAAGACATTTGTAGTTTAACGAGGTTTGCGTTTGCCTAAATCGATTTAAAACTTGATTTTTATCAACTTTGTGTTGTATTTGAGCGAATTATAAAATCATGTAACATTTATAGAATTTTTGGTATAAAAACACAAGTCATGTAAAGTGGTAGCTAATTCAAATAATACCTAAACAAGAACGTGTCAATTAAGTTATTGTAATTAGGTTTAAATGATTGTTATTTATAAATAAATGTACTTGGATATTTTGCAAGGTTTCAGCTCGGATATTTGCAATAGTATTCAATTGATTTATTTTAGGTACAAATATTATACAGCTAACGTTTTTTATAGATAAAATTTAACAGCTTTTGTTTACAGCATAAAAACTAAAACTACTTGGTACGCTAAACTAATTTATGTAAGTCTTACAATTTTTTCTCCAAATAGACACTGTTTTTTCAAACTTTGAACTATTAATGCTTTTATTAACTTATAAAATGACACAGTTTTGCACTAGTCTTGTGAAAAGTTGTAAACATAAATCGCTGTCAGAATCACACCATATAATTATTAATGTATTGTATATTATTTATTATCTTATTATGTGTTGTAAAAAAGTGTGTAGCTATATGAATTAGACACATGATATCGCATTTTTAACCAAAGTACGAGATTGTTTTATGAATTACTTTTACTTCACTTTTTGTTAATGAGTTTTGTGAACTTAAGACAAGCTTTCTAAGATACAAATGGAACACTTATTTTAAACTTTATTCATAATAGTCCACGCACTAGTCCAACTAAATATTCTATGTAAACGAGCACAATAATTCGTATCTTATTCATCGCAACACTTGGCTAGAAATAAAACACCTTTACTGAAATGGTCAAGTGTCACCTACATTATTCCAAGCTATGAGTACTATCTGGATGCACGATAGTACCACCGCCAAGACGAGACAGAAGCGAAGAGCACTACCTACCTTTTCTCGAAACGCATCCCATTTGTACAGTTTGTCCCCCACTACACCGCATTTTGCTCACGATAGTTACTGATATCTATAACACGACACTAGACCTTAATACCTTAATAAAGTTTATGCCCCATTAATTTCAGTTACTGAAAAGGATGAATTTACATAGACAGCACCATACTTTCGACGCAAATAAAATTTTGTGGTAACAAAACATAATACCCCACTTTTGCTAGTACCTGTTGAGTAAAATGAGTCGTGTCCTGTTGATTTGTTCTCAGCCTAAGCATTATTTTGCCTATAACTTGTAAATTGTTTTTGTTTTCAATAGTGTAATTTTATAGGTGAAACTGATGTCTCATAAGTGTCTCAAATATATGAAACTAAATCGAGATTATCACAAAGCTGTCAAAGTACGTATATAAAAATTAATATAGTATGTATTATTTTGTGTGTACATAAATACTTATTTAGCTTAGGCAATGTTTTTATGCTAACGAATTATTTTGTTAAATACTTTATTTCATTCCATAGATTTATGTGATGCTGTAGCATTAAACCACTGATGTGATATTGTTATTCCATGTTTTATTTACGAACTACCCGCAATTATATTTGAAAAAAAAAATGAATTTTTCGGATGCCATTGATTTTTAGGGTTCCGTACCCAAAGGATAAAAACGAAACCCTATTCTTACACTCATACAACGGTGGTACGGAACCCTTCGTGCGCGAGTCCGGCTTGCGCTTGACTAGTTTTTTTATATGCACCTGAAGTCGAAGTATTCTTGCAAAATCATATTTTAATAAGTTTTACAAAAGAAAACAGTAAGTAATTATAATTTTATTACTGGTTTGTCACAACAATAAATTAATACACGCCTATTTAAAATGTATCTTTATAGAATCCACTTTGGTTCTTATTTCGTGCGACGAATCCTTCGACAGGTCTTGAGCGTACATCAGATATATACTCTTGAGCTTATCTAACTCCTCAGTCTTGTTGAGATCTGAAATTAATAAATTTATTAGGAACTGTACAATATATTAAATAGCTGACTGTGATGTACGGAACAACTTTATTTTTATACTAAATGTATAAACCAGTAGTGTACTTTTCTAGGTACCATGCTGAGAGCATATATTATTATGAATGTACATTTTTTTTATATAGCATATTACCTTTTAATTGTTTGACAAGAATTTCCAGTACATTGAGAGCGTCCCTCCTGTGCCTCACTTGATTACTGTTTTCTATAAAAAAGCAAACATAATAAATTAGTTCTTCCGTAAGAAAACATCAAGCTACAGAAATATCAGACATGGAAGTAGTTCAAACATTTTGAAACTTAGGTTTTTTTGAAGTTATTGGAACTAGGAAAATGTACATAAGTAATATATTCGTATAATTTTTGGTTTAAAAAAAGTAAGAAAACTCACAATATAAAATGTAATTTTCAGTACTTACTGAGCGTATAATCGACGATGGTAGCGACATGTCCAGTAACAGTATTGATCGCTTTGTCCCTGTTCGACACCGTCACGTTGTCCGTCTCCATCGGCTCGCCAGTATTGCTGAGTACGGAGAGCCTCTCTAGTACGCGCGCAATGGACGATAAGATGGCCAGCTGTGTCGATCGTGAACTCGACGGGTATGACTTAGAACAGTGCTCGAAGAATACGTCTTGGTATTTTTCTGTGAAATAAAAAGAATGTTGAACAACTGATCATTTTGACGGAAACTCAATAAGTTGTAATAAAGCTTTCTTTTTGATTTTAGGAGTGTTCTTCCGCTGAATTCCGGGTTTACCGAACGTTGAGTGCCTAACGCGTGCTAAAACTATAGCAATGACCAGGTTCCTATAATAGTTGAACTGCTACTTATTTTTGAATAGGACATATGAAGAGTAGACCTCGGTACTTTACAGCATAATTCTCAATTCTCTCTTACCTTGTGTATCAGATTCCTTCGGCCACGCCTTGCCCAGCAGTTCGTAAGCAGCTTCCTTCAACGCCGTCAACTGTTCTCTTCGCTGTCTAGCTCCTTCGTTGTCCTCTTCGTCTGATTCTTTACCGACTGATAGTTCATCCTAAAGACAAAACGAAAACATAGAATAAGTCTGAAAACTGCAAAGGGGAGACTTATTTGAAGACTCGAAAATAAATAATTTGTCATAACCAAGTTGAAGTCTGGTACTGGAGAATATTAGATTTTCCTAAATCTTTTGTTTCCGAAATCGTAGATTTTTTTATGATTTCCACCATTGAAGTTGAAATGTGTTTCAGGAGTTAAAATACACATTATATAGAAATACTAACCTTGGACAATATAACCTTGACGATCTCATACAGCTGGTGGAACCTGTCGCAGTGGGTCGCGGCGATGGCTTGTCCTAGTGCTGTGATGGCGTGACGTTTGTACACCATCTCCTGTTTGCGACTCTCCACTAGTAACGCGTTGATGCATTCTGATACTAGGGCGGGTGATACGGGTGCCTCGTTTTCTTTTACACTGGAAATTTAAGGAACTGGTTAAATACGTATTTGTAAGAAAATAAATTATATATAAAATCAGGAGAAAAAGAAATAACGCCTTATTAGTAAATCTTAAGAAAAACAGAAAAAACTGGAAAGATATATTTCCTCAGTAAAGTAGACGTTTCCTTTGATTTGTTTTCAGTAATTTACACTACAAGTTGCAAAATATTAAATGATTTATTGTAATATACATAAAACACAAATGAAGTAGTTAACATGGGAGAGACCTTTTCCCAGCCTTGCGACACCTAAAAGGTTACTACAAAAAATAGTTTTTTTCTTTTTTTCCCTAGCCTTTTCTATCCCACTGCAGGGCAAAGGCCTCTCTACTCTCCTTCCATCTGTCTCTATCTAGGGCCGTGGTCATCGACTCCCTATCAAAGGACTCCAGTTCGTCCCGCCATCTCCATCTGGGCCTGCCGCGATGTCTCTTGCCATTTAGAGGGGCCCATAGATAACGACAAAAAATAAAATAGTTAAGCACACTCACGCGCACAACTCGGCCAGTGCTTCGATAACGTGTTGCTTGCCGTCGAAGGTCTTCCCGTGCACGGCGGCCAGTAACGCGCGGATCAGCTGTTCGCGGTGCTCGCCCAGACCGGTCGATACCTCCTTGCATATCGTCTTTATTGCGTTCGCTGCCTGTATATAATATGAGTGAGTTAGCAAGTGTTGACAAGGAAAATACTTTGAAGTGCTGTAAGTAGTATGTTTTCTTTAGCAGTACTCAACGAGCAACATATGTTTATCAGTACCTAGACTTTTATATTTACCATATTTAAAAAAGACCAAGGAAAGTTCGAAGTCGATCGAAGGTAACCAAAGTTAACCTAGGATTATAAAAATCTGAACTCCAGTATTTCAGTAAGGGAAAAAACCCGAACTAGGCACTGTTACACGATAACCCTCCGTTATTTTGGAATTTATATACTATAAATAAAGTAATTGAATGTTTACCTGAATCTTCTTAGTCCAGCTGCTGGAGTTAAGCGCTTTCTCAATTTCTTCCCGAATGACTGGCAAGTGTTGCTTGATGCCGCTCTCCCGAGCCGGACTTATGTCCGTCCATATTTCTTCAAACATCTCCACCGTTGTCGATTCTAACGAAACAAACGAGCACAAGTTTAATAAGCGCTTCAATCACAAATGTATTAAATAAGATTGACAGTGAATGCCACCTACAATCACTAAGGCGTAGTCTAAACGATACGAGAATATAGTGCAAGTTGCGGTACATTGCGGGCCCGCGTATCTATAGAGTCATAAGTTATCGAGCATGTGGCCGGCAATGTACTACAACTCGCATATTCCTTGCATCATCAAACTGTATGTACGCATGTACTTACCATCGTCCTTAGGCCCATGCATAGCCAAGAACACCATCGGCGCGAGTACAGTCTCGTTGTCCTTGATGTGCTCTATCTTGGCCTTGGCGATGGACTTGAGGCAGAGAGCGATGGCCTGCCGCGACATGTCATCCTCTTTCGTCTCGTATAATGTTATCAATTTCTTCATTAGTTTCTCAGCAGATTGTACCTGAAAGAGTTTAGTCAATGAGTCACAAGAAAATTTTAGCCACATTTTTTCATTATTTTTTTTTCACTGTTTAATGTTAGATGAGGAGAAAAAAGATGACGCAAATAAGGGTTGAGTTTGCATCGGACGAATACGGAGACTATGTGCGAATACGAACGAATAGAAAAGGAGAAGAATTGCGAAGAAAAGATGGATGGATTACTATAAAATAGGAGTAAAGTCGGAAAGATCCAACTTACCTTAGCATAAGCGGAGACCTGTCCTAATGCTTCAGCATAATTCTTCCTCACAGTAGCATTTCTATCAAACGTCCCATTGAGCAGGTTCGACATGATCTTCCCAGCCACCGGCTCCAACTCCGCTCTCAAGTAATGAGCAGCTAATACCACAAAGTGACAGCACGCTACTTTAGTGCCGAGCTGTGGGGACTTCATCAGCTCCAAGATTTTAGGGAGCATCTCTTTCATAACTTCGATGTCGACGTATGGCATGCACTGAGAATGGAAAATTTGACAAAATAAAATAAATATTGCAACTTCAGAACAATGACAAACCAGATTAAATTAATGCAATTTTGGAGACTCTAAAAAAAGATGTGTAAAAATTTATAATATAGACCAATATATATGCTTTAACAACTGGGTTCACAATGGGTATTCATTTTAACCGATTACCATTGGTCTGGACCGTTCACACTTACGCCAACAGTCTTTTGTTGGAGGATATTAGTGGCTAGTGATTCACACAACTGTGATTTATACCGTGCTGTTTTTTATCCATCACAATTATGTTACCTTGACAACAGTATCTGTGGTGTAGTGATGTCTGGCGGCACTGGCGCGCATATCGTCCAGTATATCCCTCGTAGCACTATCAGCTAGTGCTGTAGACAGGTAGGACAGACGGGCAGACTCCAGCTCGCCCGCAGCTCCCGCTAGAGCAGGTATCAGGCGAGCTAGGAACGGCTTGAGTGTCTCACCAGCTGCTGTTACTAGCTTAGATACTGTCTGTAAACTGGATAAACGAACAAATATATGTTTTAAAATCCAATTTCTTAGTAGGATCGTAACTAAATTGAGAAGAAAAATAAATATAATAATAATAAATAATAAGATAGATATTATAAAAGTTTACTTAACTCATAAAAGTTACAGAAAATTGTTGAAATACATTTAACAGACAATTTAAAACGTACAACTTTAATTGACATTTGAGATAGACTATTTAAATTCCAAAATAAACATTAGATAGTCGCTTATAAAATTTCTAGTACATACCTGACAGCTCTAACTTCTTTGACGAGATTAGTGATACCGGTATCCAATAACACAGGTAGTATGACAGACACCACCTCCTTGCCGTCCTTGCCTTGACTCACGTCGGCTGCTCGTATGCATAACTAAAACAATAGTAATGTTTAAACAAAAATGTACCATATCCCAATGAAATAGAACTGAAAATATTGTATGTCACAATCAGGCATAATAGTGTAAGAGCCATAACTTTTTCGGATAATTAATCGAACACACGAACGAAAACGATATATATTTTTTTGACAACATGGATTGTTTTTAATGGTTGATGATAGTGAATGAATGGTTTTAATACAGAGTCATACGCTTTCTTGTGATTCGTAAGTTACAATCATTATATAAGGCTTTATGTAAATAGTTCTTTGTAACGAGAAGACAGATAAGGGACCGTTACAGACTGGTATGGCACTCATATTCACACCAATGGCTATGTGATGAATAATGGTCATAAATATCTATGAATAATATGGTCACTGATCACACCGGTAGTTTACCTTAGACAAGACGTTAGCGGTAGAGGTGGCGGCCTGCCGGGTACCTTCGTGCACATCGTCCATGACTCGGAACAGCTGCAGCCAAATTGTGGGCAGTTGGTGGATCGAGTCGTATAGACTTTTAGCGCCGCTGTACACAAACACATAAAATAAATTCAATGTACTTGCAAATGAACCTCACTAAAGGTATAATTATGTACACCTAATAATGTGCACTGCAGTATATAATGAAAACATTATATTGTTCTTGTTGATAATGAACGATAGGATTTAAATCTATTGATGAAAACATTTATATTAAGTGTAATTATTTACCGTAATAAGTCAGCCAGTGCATTACAGCAGGACATTCTCACTCTCCATTGATTTGAAGTCATGTTTTCTACTAAGTCATCCAGGATCTCTTTGTGATATTTATGTACCTGTGGATACAAGGATTTATACATTAAATTTCTTCGGTATCTTTAATGGAAATAATATAACAAAAAAAAAGAATTAACTAAAAATTTAAAAAAAACGCGCCAAGAAAATGTTCAAAATCATATTGATCGAGTTATAGGATGGCTTATTAGCTTAACCGAGTTTCTTAGTTCTTAAAAAGAAACATACATCCAGCATAAATAAGGTAACTATAACTCACGGTGGCCTGTGTGTGCGGCACGATGGCGTGCCAGATGCTCTGCATGGAGTTCTGTATGCGCGGCGTGGGGTCGAAGCGGTAGCGGTACAGGCGCGGGACTATCTTCGGCAGGTGCTCCGACAGCTGAGCACCCGCTTGTAGCGCGATGGAGTGGAAGCCGAACGCCGCGCCTAGGGATGATGAGGAGTACATAATTATTAACTTCTCAAGTCTCGGCCTAAAATTGGCTTCGAACACAACGCCCGGGACTATTAAGCGGCTTCTATATAACACTGGAGACTGCTGTAGGGGCGGCAAACATATGATATAGTTTGTTAAGTCACTATTGCTTGCTTCAGGAGGCTGTATTTAATATTTAGAGACCATTATTTATCATATGACAACTCTAATGTGAGGTAAATTGGAATTCCACTCAAATGTAGATGAACGACGCACATCACTTGACATAATTTTAAATACAACCAATGCCTTTTTTTAAGGCACTGCTTTATTATGTAAGTATACAAGCATTAAGAGAAAAGATAATTTATTTATTTCGTTTAAATATTTATTACCTCACAATTTCGGTATACATGTAAATTGTAAACTCACCCTTCTTAGAGTTCCACATAGAGTTGTGATGAGCGAGATGCATGAACTTGTACAACAGATCCGGCTGGTTCAGATCTGACGCGAGTGAGCACAGTTCTTTGTAGGTTGAGAGGTTGCCGCTGTAAATAACACAAGATTACAAAACCGAAAGTGGAAAATATTACCTATAATTTGGTAACGGCAGCAATGCACGTAATTTTTATGTAATTCATTCTCCAGGTCCGCTCTCATAACACTAGGTAAAACAAAATACCAAATTGACAGACACTAAAATTAGCACATTACATGCTCCATCTTTTGAACTTGTCGGATTACCCACAATTTGGACTTTAACATTGCACATAGAATCTTTTGTTTCGCTTTTGAAAAGTAAAGTATGAACTCCTTTTATTATAGTAGATTCGTCATAGATACAGTGAGGTCAAAAGTAACCCAGAGGTCGGAGAATGTCAAGTGACTTTAAAACTTAAAATTCTATAACGCTACCAAATACTACATACCCGGTAGGAGCCTTCCCCAGTTGTCCTTCTTCGAATATCTTAGTATCCTCCGTGACCTGCGCGACTGATCGCTTGCCGCTCGTCAGCTGATCAATGATCTGGCCCACTAGCGCCTGCTTCTGACTCTCGTCAGAGTTCTGGTAGACTAAAGATAAACCTTTGCTGGCTACGTCTTGGACAATTTCTGTGAAATAATTAGTAACATTTTAGGATGAAATATATAAATAGTGGAGCACTAAGCCACATCAAGTAATTTCGGTTTGTGAATTTGAAGGTTGGAAATTTGAACGTTTTGTTGCTACGATCGTGAGTTTCTAACAAAGTATTAATTACTTATTAACATATTCTTGTCGGTTTATAAACCATTCCGATTGCCATAAAAAGTTCTGTACATGGAAATTATCTAATTAAATTATTTTACAAAAAAAGACTAGATTATTTTGACGCTAATATTAAAAACAAGTATAGTGGTGAAACATGACACCAGTTAATAGACAGTAAAAAGTTATTGAATCTCTTACCGCTGTTTTCGGAAAGGAAATCCATGAAGACATCTTGTAACACTTGCAGCTTGTTCTTGATTGGCTCACGTTCTGGACAATTCTTCAGCAGCGCCAATAACCAAATGCTTGTAGCCTAAATAACCATTACATTAATTATAGGGCAATATAAATATAATGTGTCGTGTAGAATAAACGTGTCAAATAGACAGAATTAAAACTGAATCCCTTTTCTTTACAGAGATATATACACATCTTTTTTTTTTCCATTAGGCTAGCTTGCAAGTCATACATGTTGATTAAGTTTTAAGCCTCACCTATTTGACCCGTAAGGTTATAATAAGTAATATACTTTTATATACCTGTCTTGAGTGTGGATGAGGGTGCCTTCCAATCTTGAACAGCTCGTGCAGTAACCACTCTAGAAGTTCGTCGTTTTCCTTCAACGCTTCCGTGTTCATTAGTTTTGCTGCACCCTGTATAATGTATAATCATAATAAGTAGGTATACAATTTGAACGTCAAGTCACCGGTGAACGATACGTCGCCGCGTCGTTTAAATTTGTAATGAAATAAAATACGAGAAATAAGCTTCGTTTTTGTATAATTTTATGTCATATTTAATGTACTTACTTCTCTTGGTAACTCCGTCCACAAATCCCTGTTTTCATTGGAATTGACACCTTCAACGCAAAGTACCAGTGACTCTCCTATTTGTAAATGGATTTCGAACTCTTTGCTCTGAAACAAACAAGAACATTTATGAAATCGTACTACATAAAAAAATGTGTGTAATAAAGAAGGACATATAGCTCATAATTAAACTCATTTTCGACCGACTTAAGAGAGTAAGGGGTCTTCTTGGGGGTGTTCTTTTTTATGTTTCACACGCGGTATCACCGACAATAATTGTGAAATTATTTTTGTCCTTTATAAGGTGGTCCTGTATGATTTTCATTGAAGTCGGTAATTTTTACATTAATTTGCAATCAATTTATAGTAAAATAACGTTACTCACATCTTTAGCCATTTGCAGGAATCCCATAACGATTTGCTTGGAAAAGGACAGCCTCTCACCGCAGCACAACAATCCAAGTGTATACAGAGCTCGCTCTTTCAACTTTGACGGTAGCTTCGGGTTACCGACGATTTTGAATAACCTGGATAAAATTATGTGTCATTTGAGAACAGAAAGGTCAAGCGCCATTTATGAATAAATGAAATGGACTATAACTACTACTTATTTGTTCATAGTGTTCAACATTGCGTTATTGCTTATTCATAAGTTCCAAATAGTGTGTAGTAATGAAGACTACTGTTTTTTTTTTCAAACATCAGGATACTAAGTGTCAAGTTTCTATCTATCAATTTCCACCAATCACAAGCCGGTACCTTGTCTTTCATAGGCGGAGAAAGATGATGACAAACTAGCAAGAACATAGCGAATTCTTAGAATCAGTATTTGTAAGCATTTTACCTTTTTTTTTGAGCCTGAGCGCATACTTAGACTGCTTCACCGGACTTTAGAATTTTACCTATATTTCCACGCAACATAAACTTCACTATACACACCTATCAGCAACTGCATATTTAGTGATATCACTGTCCTGTATATGCGTATCGCTCTTGTTGATATTGAAGGGGTTGTCGCTCTTCAGCAGGCCGTCCTGTTTGACCGACGGGGCCGGCAGCGGAAGCCCGCTGCAGCGAGATAGAAGGGAGATGGCCGAGCATGATGTACTGATGAGCAGGGTTTGGGTGCTGGCCAGGAAGTTTGCTAAAAGGAAAATGTAATTGTAGTACTATGTTGAATGTAAAAGTATATTTTTTTTTGCCTCATAATGCAATTAAAGAGGGATAATATTAAACTGAAATTCCAAAATTCTGAAAAGCGACTGATTAAAATTAATTTACTTACGTATTTTGAAAAACTAAATATTATGAACACTAAACTATATAGGTATATATTTTTTGTAATTTTTAAGGTCTTTTTCTTTTAGGGAATGGAATAAAAGTTTTAATATTAAATAGATCCCCTATTTGTAGTTCGAAATCGTCTGCTTATGCAGCAGCCTCGAGAGATGTCAAGCTGACTCGCAAGAAAAAAACTACATAAATAAATGAAGTTGTTAATTTCTACTTACCTAAAACTACAGCACCTTCCTGATAAGGTTCCCAGTTAGCGGGATTGAATCCTTTCCCACCAAACTTGCCTCTCTTCGACAGCACCACACATCGCTCACACATATTCGACAGCGCCGACAAATACCCACACTGGGCTTCCAAATTCTTATTATTCTGCCCCTGTACCACGAACTCTTTGATCTCCTTATCTATCGTCGACTTCTCGCTGGTATGTACCATGATTATTGCGTAGATAACCGATGCGGTGTCTCGCACGTCTTCCTTGGTACTGGTCGTGAAGAGGTTGCGTAAGAATGGGAGGAGGCTGGTGTATTTGGATGCCATCTTCTCTGGCACGCAACCGACGATATCCAAGAAACATGTTAGTGGCATCATTTCTGAAAAAGATGTATACCTTTACATAGCGTTTATATAATTTCTAGAACTATTCACACGTTTAGAGGCGCTCTATTTTTGGGCTAGATTTATGTCTAGGGGCAGCTTCGGTGCTTTATAATATAGTCCCAAAAGAAATGAATATATCCAATTACGTTTATTTAAAATATCTTTAACATAAGAGGGAGCTACCAAAGTATAGTTTCAAAATTAATATTCAGTATAGGTTTATAATTTTATTCTAACATTTGTGCCTGTTGTTGTTGCTGTCTCATTTTTCAATAAACCTATTTACGATTGACTATTGAAAAAGTAATAAAAGTATATGCTGTAACGGAAACTGGAATTCATATACTTTTTCCTAAAATTCGTGATTATTTTAGTTAGGCATATTAATTACAAACGCATTACATACCTGGACTAGCATTCAACAGCGATGTAATCATGCTGAGGTACCGCTCCAACACTTCTGTATCGAGCAAGTTGTCGTAGAAGTACTTGGCGAGGAGCGGCGAGGTGGCGTTGGGGTGGTTGGAGCAGTCCTTCAGGTTCGCGTCCCGGTTCAGGCACATGCGCATGTAGCGTAAGATCTGAGGGAAAAGGGTATATTAGAAAAGATGTGGAGAAGAATGCATTTATGTAGACATGATATATTTATCTTTTTGTGGTAAGGTAGTTAGGACTGAAATAACTGAATAAATAATGTTAGTTATCGGCAAATAACTAAATCAAAAAGGTATGTTTTCAAGTTTTATATAGCAAGTTGAATAAAAGCGAAGGGCGGGTTTCATATTTTACCAATCATATGGATCAACGCCACCCTTTTACTAACAATCTAAAATTACAGGAATAAAAGTCCTTAATTCGAACTTCGAAAATCAAGACTTCGGCCAAAAAAGACTGAAAAGTCGCCTACTAATACTAACACAATCTAATACAATCTCAGCTTTCAAGTTACTTGCCAAAAACTAAAAAACATAATTTCAACAAAATTACCTCCTGATAAGTAATCGGATGAAACTGCAGCACTTGATTGCCGATAACGAAGCGATGCTTAGCATTCGAGCCCTTCTTCCTCTTCTGCATTTGATCCCATATGTAGTTGACCACCTCCTTGAACTTGGGTGCTCTGAACTGTTCTAGGGGAGCGTCCTTGTCTCGCTTGGCGGAGTCGTCGTCGATGTTGACGGTGGAAGCCTCCTTGCTGGACACGTTGTTCACCACGTCCTCGATCTCACTCGCGCGGGAGGTGCCGTAGAGGGTCTTCAGAGCTTCGTTTGATATTTCGTCTTGGCTGCAAATAAGTGTATGTGTTATTCGTGCATATTTGAAGACAAATACTTGAAAATTAGGAATTCAAATGTTCTTAAAAATTTTTCATTATTTAAGAATAAAATTTTACTAAAAGATCTAAAGACTTTTGAAAAAAAATATCACATTTGATAAATAAGGATAGAACTTGGGAGTTTTTTTTTATATTCAAATCTCTAATTTAGCTTTCAAATAATGTAAACTTCATTACTACAATGCAATCTGAATCTAAATGTAGAAAGTTTTACTATTTACTCTGTTAAACATCCCTAACTACATTACATAGTTACTATGAGCTCATATAGTAATAAATAAGAGTATTTACCTGTCTCCACTAGCCAACAACAAGAGATATCTAGACGGCACGTAGTCTTGCGGGAACACAGCCGCTGCGTACCGCGTAGCTATGTACCGGATCATAGATTCCTCGCTGTGCATGTAGCTGTTGAACAAATGTTTTATATTGAGCTCTGAAGGAATGATGTAGAAAGACAAAACATAGATTATACATTTTAACTTTTGAGGCTAAGAAAAGGTGTAGGCGCAATTTCTATGCTAAAAATTTAAATAAACACGAGTTTCAACTGCTTATTTATTATAACGTTTAATTTGCGCTACAAGAATTATGGCCAGTCTAAAATGATCTTTATCTACACTCACATAAAGTTGATTTTTGTGTGAGTATAGTCCTGGGCAATAATAACACTTACTGGTCCAACAAAGCGAACAACGCCAAAGCTTGCGGCTCGTCCAGCGGGTTGGTGTTGCTGTCATCTACTTCCATCTTATCTTGAGAAGTGCCAGCCACTTGCACTTGCGATGATTCCGATTTCAGCGCTAGAAATATAAAAAACAACCTAAAATAATCATTTTTTTCCTAGGATTTCGGCTTGAATCCCTATATCATTAATTATAAATTGTAGAAAAACTGTATTGGCTTTAAGACATCCCTATGCTAGGGTACAGAAGTTTGATATTTTTTGTTGTTAGACAATTATAATAAATTGACCTGAATATGTAATGTTTAAAAACCTATCTAAGCAAAAAGTGGCAGCACGTCCCTACCGCATTAAATGCGGCAAGTCAGTATTATACACTATATTTCTGTTTTTTAATATCTCTGTGATATTTAACAAATATATACCGAATATTCTGCTAGAAGGCTGCCTCGTTGGCTTAGTGGTGCTAAGCGCGACGGCTACGCTTGAGATCTTGGGTTCGATTCCCAAGTCGACTAAGGTGTTATTGGGTTTTTCTATGAAATTCTCAGAAGCAGGTTTGGATTTGTGCCCGGTTAGTGGCATTAGGCTCGCCCCCTGTTACATGGGACCTAAACATATCGGCGAACTGTGGGATGTACATAGGTACACCACAACCTAACCCTTTGGGGATACAGGACTGATGATATGTTATATACCGAATATTCAAGCACTCACTATTAGCAGTAATCTTATAAGCAGCAGACATCTCAAGCAGCGCGTCTCTCAAAGCTGTCTTCATCTCCGGCACCGCCTCCGGTATCTTCTTAACCAACTCCTCGAGTAAAGTGAACTGGTTGTTGATGGTCTCAGGGCATTTCATTGCTAGGCGACCTGGTAACAAAAGAGATTAGGGATTTATAATCAAGTGGTACTTCCATCAATTGTAAAAAATTTTGAGACAGTTATGAATTGTCTTGTAAGTAGAATGTAGTCCTTACCTACTTGACTTTTGCAACATTCAAAAAGAAGAGTTAGGTACTTCAAGTTTAAACAAATAAAAGTTTCTGATGTTAAAAATAATCAAAATCAATGTAATTTAAATAACGAGGAAGAATTTTTCCCTATGCACTAATTATATTAAGACAAAAGGTTTACATTAATTGAAAATGTATAATGGTAGATAAAATTAGATACAAATTAACAAACCTAGACACATGTAGGCTTTAGGATGTTGTTCGGTATGCTCATCAGACCTGACAAGTTTTAGTAAACCCTGCAGGAATACTGTTGCCACTTTCCTGAGCTGAGTAACGTCGCCACTGAAAAAAAATAATAATATCAATGTTTTCCTATGTAGGTATAAATATTTAAATGAATTAAATAAAAATATAAACAAACCTGTTTATTACGTTTAAAAGAAATACTAATGCTTGATTGCGAAGTCGTGAATTCGTGTTTGGATCAAACAGCGATGAAAATACAACCTGTAAAATATTAGGATATTTTTTTATCAGGAATTCAAAGAATCGAATAATTTTATAATTTAAAGATAAAAGTTATAGATACCTGTACACAGTGTGGGAACATAATGGCGGCACCATTTGCCTTGTTCAAATACTGAATCAGTTTTAAACGAAGCCTCGTGCAAGCGGGTACCTGCAATACATTGAAAGACTCGTTACTACTTCTTTATTTTAGGATGTCATTAACAATATTCAGTCAATATTTGTTGCATTTTAAGTAGTTAAAGTTTCACATTATGTAATCACGAATTTGTAATTAAAGAAATATGTCAAATATGAGTTTAATTAGACGATAGTGACAATTATTTACCTTGCGGTCATCTGGGGGCACTTTCATGCCTCCCCAAGTGCCCAAGTATAAGGAGTACAGTGGCGCCACTACGGCGGGCTGAGACCAATCTACAGAGCTGAAAGACAACATAAATGAATAAACGGTTTGTTAAGCTTTATACTCAATCTCAATGAATGCTCAACGATCAATGCTCGTGCCTTCTCTACATGGGTAAGAGGTCCGTGCCCAGCAGTGGGACGTTTATTGGCTGGTTTATTATTATTATTATTAAGCTTTATACAAATACAGAGTGTTACAGAAAGGGTACATGAATCCAAAAGAGATAAAGCGTACCAATGGTTTAAAGTGAGTCAATAGCATTAATCTTCGGTAGATATGACTTTGTGTAATACCCTGTATAAAGTATACACACAATACAATATAGGCATTATTTTTTTAACAAAATTAGTTTTTTGTTATGTTATTTTGTGTTTACCTGTTAACCCTTATAAGTGGGCTGTTGGCACAATTGGCAACACTGAAGCGAGAGTCCGCGGCGGCAACGATCAAAGTAAGAAGGGTGTCGTTCATATTAAATACATCCTTGCCTATGAAGTTCACGATGGATAGCTTCATCTGTAAATAAAGATAATGTAACATGTTTAATACAATGGGACTACTGCTTTGATATTATTACTTGACCTATTCAATTTCTTAGAACTCCTAGTAAAAGACTAGCTCCCAGTCAATTCTACAGAATTGATGAGAAATAAAGTTAATGTAATAGTAAATTAAATCAACAGCAATCTATACCCATACATGAAGTCTATACAAGTGTAATATTAAACCCGGTACACTAATCCAAAGTAAGTACATGTAGACATGTAATAAGGCCAAACCTTAAATTAAACCCACATAGCTATAATCTGGAACTTAGGATAATATTTTACGACGCAAGCAAAGAAAGGATTATTATGCTTATCAAATATTATTTAACTTTTTTGTCGTCTATTTCATATTCTACTTTTTTTGCGACCTTCAAGAATGTCGTCAATATTAAATAACAGTTTAATAGCTGATGTAAATTTGATCCGCTTTGGTATATTATATTGATATACGCTGAGACTAATGTGATTCAATGAATAGCACTATAAAATCGAAACTACTTTATACAATCGCATTGCATATTTTCACAATAGAAGATGCGAGTGCATTTTTATTCATACTTTTTTAATGATAACGTATTTTTTATAGTTTTGCATTGAATAATAAAAAAACTGAATGAATATATTCTTGTAAACTAAAATATATGCTAACACCTAAAAATTATTCACGTAATATTCGTAAAATTTTAAATCATAAGGGTCTTACCTCTTCCAGTTGGTTAGGGTTTAACTGGTTCTTGTCAACAATACGTTTGTAAGTCTTCATGCTCATACCGGGCGGCACTTGGAAGTCACTCTCTCCTGGGTTAGGCAATGCCCTGAAAATTTAAAGGAATATACAATTTGTTCTTGATAATAATTAATTTCACATAAATATAAAAAAGTGACTTCAAACACTGCAACCAAGTATAATATGTAATTTGTTTTTTCCATTCGTATTTAGAAAAATAAACATGGATTTTAAAACCAAACTGCCGAATTGATTTTGATAAACAGACGATACATGAAATTGAAGCTATAAACCATCACATAAATAGAAATTTATGTCACATCAATTCACAATGTCTCTAAGCATAATGTTTTTGCATAATTTGTAAGTATAAATGAACAGTACCTGTATGGCAGAAGCAGTACATCAGTAGCAAACTTGAGCAGCAAAGAGGCTGCTTTGGGCTTCTCCTTCAAGCTCAGATTGGCCTCCTTGATATCACCCAGCAAGGGCATGACTAGCATCAATATACTAAAACAAATATAATTTAAATGTAAATAATCTAACTTGAAGTTTTAACCATTATTATTCATGGTCTAAATTCCAATAATTTACCTAGATACATAAATAGTAGCATCATTCAAATCAGTTTAGTCTATTTGCCATATTATTCAGTACATCATTTTTGTGGATTCAATTCCTAGCCAGGACAAATCTATGTGTGATGAATATCAACATTTCTGCTGTCTGGGTGTTATTTCTACTGATATGTATGTATGAAGAAATACATAAGTATGTTTATCACATGCCTGGTTGCTATAATTCAAGATCTGCTTAGATTTGGGGTTGGGTATGTGAGTTGGCATTCAATAATGTTGTAAAATAAACTTGTTTGAATGACAACATTTGACACACATGATACATCATTTGCATTATTAATTCTTTGGAAGAACTTACCCATCTTGATGACTCTGAGGCTTGTTCTCAATGGCTTCTAGCAGAGTTGGAGCTAAAGTGATCTGCTGATCACGGGGCAGCCTCGGAAAACCCATAGTTATGTATATGATTGAGAAGTTCTAAAACAAATACAAAAAGAACATAAAGTACTGTAGTTTTAAGATTGTAGTCTATTTACATTATAGTATGTGCTAAAATAGAAACTGTTATTAATTTTATTTTGTTTAAGTCTGTTTTTTTTTCAATTGTTTGTGATTGTCACACACAGGTATCAATCTGAAATAAGACTATAATTAATAAGCTATAGTTACTAGTAAATGCTTAAATATTTCAACATATTTTATGTTGAGCTTTTTTAAGATATAATTTTTGGCATTGCACTTACAATAATAAAGCTGTTGGAGTTAGGTTCTTTGTAGAGCTGCAGCAGGGTCTGCACCGGCAGCTGCACGTCGGCGCGGCACTTCACCCTCTTGTTCACATGCACCAGCAACTCCATCACTTTGGTACGCACCTAGCAACAACATAACATTGTCAATATTATATAATCAAAGAGTATTTTAGGAGTATTCTAGTTACTGGGTATTCAATTCTTTGCGTATGTAAAGTATTGTATCATTGTCTTCAACAAAATTCATTTCGTTCTCTTTTATGCTAATTTGAAGATAAGCTCTATTTTTGTTTTTGTTGCTTACTACAAGACAAGAAAAGATACGTTTTTAACACTATATATGTTGATCAAAACTGAGTTTTAATCACAAAATCAGATTTACCAGTCAGCTCTAGCATTTTCAAGTAAATAATATCGTACCTGTTCATGAGGCGACGAAAGTTTCAAAATCACGGGCGGAAGGAACCTATTGAGGCAGCTTTCGAGCTGGTCATCGGAGTCTGCATTACCGAGCCGCAGAAACACACGATCCAGGAGCACTGAAATAAACAAACAAAGCTCAATATAAGCGAACAAACAGCCGGCCCAAACAACCTAGGTTATAGCCCCTTTTTAAACACTTGAAATAAGCATTTATAACTAAACGTATATAAAAACTCACACAAATCGTTGGAACAATCATTCCCGCCTTCCACTACTTCCATTTCAGACATTTTGGAGGTTTTAATCCACAATAACTTCGAAAGTTTGTGTGTTGAAGATGACAAACAGAAATATTTGACAGTCAGGCAGGTTTTGACATTTGTTTGACAGCTTGTTATGCACGTTCCGTTTCAAGCAAAGCTATTGAAATGCCTTCGACACGACATAGGTAGGGTAGGTACCCATGTCGTGTCGAAGGCATTTCATTATATTTCGTATAATAGTAATTCATGTAACGCATGAACGCATGTTCAATGATCTCATATTAATATTAGATAGGGTTATGAGCATTTATGAGCGTTATTTAATTTGTTGTACTTGGGTTCAATAGCATATTTTCGAATTTCTACCAAAGTATCGTCTGTATAAAAGGGTATTGTAACTTTTTCCTTAATTGTGGTGGGATATTCCAATATCAATGAACAAACTAACAAAGCTACTTAGCACAAGCCAGAATAATTGGGAACTATCAATTTATTTATACTTATCTACTATGTTATAGAAATTTTATACAGAATGAGATGAATTATCTTATTATTAAATTATCTTTATTATGGCTCTAAAATCACATATAGTAAATATCAAACTTGCTTATAGGCTTACAGAAATTAATAAAGATTTTATTTCTGTAATTCAACACAAATTATTGGGAACTGTTAAAATAAAATATGTTTTTCTTCAATTAGTGATCAGTAGGTATATTTATTTAAAGATTGAGCTAAATACATAACATAGGTTACCAATTAAAAAGTAATGGAAGTAAAATAATGAAGTTAAAGTTTAGGTACCTTATAAAAATGAAGCTTTAAATAAGACGAAAGCAATATAAAAAAAATGACACACTATTTTTAAACATAACACAGCATTCAATCACTAATTCCATACAAAAAAAAAACTTATAAAAACTATAATTAATGTATAAGTAATACTTAAATTTTGAATTCCATAACATTGAATCAACTTATAAAATTTTAGTAAACTATTTGTATAATTTCTTTCTATTCGGAATGTTTAGCAATCCAATGTTATTTATACTAGAAAACTCACATAATTCGTAACTAACAATATTCCAACACATTTAATCATTTGTATATTATTGTACAATAATCATTGGTCTTAATGTTGCCAGAAAAAATACTTTGTTTTTATTTTGCCAAAATAGTCTATGGCTCACACCTTACTGCAAGTAGTGTAATTTAATTTCTTCTATATTATGATGCATATGCATATTGGCAGAGTAAGTTGCCGAGGTCGCTCAGAGATCAAGGCCGGCTGCTTCTTGCCGCTTGTTATACTTCGAGTGCGGCGACCTTGACAGAACATGTCTTAGAATGCGGAGGCACTGAGTGGACGGATGAATCATTGTACATTGTCTTTTCGTGGCCTGACTAAAGCCAAAGGCCGACCTCAATATCACAAACATCACATCCTTAAAGCACACAACTAAACTAGTCATTAATGTTGTTAGCTAAATTTTCCTGTGTCCTATGTAAAATCAAACACAGTGCTTTCAGTTCCTCCGCACACAATCCATGTTTGAGAGCATGTATGTCACTTGTACGCCGACAGCGTCTGTACGTCACTGAGCTATTCTATGCCGTGCGCGAAGATCATAACAAGGCCTGGCTCCACCATCATATGCTCGTCGACGTGCGTGTTGTCACAGTGTAGCACTAGAACTGCTTGCTTGCCGGGAACTCTTTTACAAACATATTTTTCATATAATCTGGGGAAATAAAAAAGTAATTATTTATATACCTTTCATGGAACTTAGGTCAAGAGTACCGTAAACCGAAGAGCATTTATGAAGGGAATAATGAAAGTGGACGAAGCGAAACAAGTATCTAAGGATTTTGGCAAGTGGAAAGAAGTGGTCTCTGCCTACCCTAACGGAAAAACAGGCGTGATTATATGTATGTTATTAATACGTTTTTTTTTATATAAAGCTGTGTTCACCTTTATAATAAATTTAATGAGAAATATGAAAATATTATGTACCTTCTATTATTTTGTCGTGTCTCGAGTGAGGATAAACCGGGTGGCCATCGTCTTTCGTGACAATTCTCCATTAGGTCGTCTATTATGTGAGGTGGGCAGCCTGATTCTGATAAACTTCGTTTAATCATCATCTGCAATTATAATAAAGGATAAAACTAATTATAGTTGTCAGAAACCAAACATATCAAAATTTGCAGTTCACGTCCATAATCGCGCTCGCATGATTCTAATTTAAAGCGGTCGATCAAAGTCGAAAAGGTTAATAATCGATTTTTTGGTTCACAGTTTAAGTTTATTAATTTATTTGTCAAAACATGGACGAACACTTACAACAACATCAAAAAATAGCCAAACTGTATAACAGTTTGTTGGCGATATAAGTAATATGTTGATAATTAACTATTAATAATGAAACGTTAAAGAGCTCTGGGCACGGCAAAACAAGGGAGACGTTACAGAACTAGGTCAAAAGCACGATTTTGAAGGAATATCGTCGTATAAGTGTTGACACCTGTAGAACGTCATCGGGCGTGGAGATCATGCCGCCCCAGCGCGTGACGCGCGCCCTGGCGAGAGAGTTGGCCCAGCGCACCACCTCCTCGCGCTCCATCTGGTCCGCCAGCGCGCGCATCGACGGGTTCGACAGGCGCATCGCGCGCATGAATTCCTGGGAACAAGCAAGTTATAGAATGTTATGTATGGAAATTAAGAATATTCTATGGGACTTTCCTTAAAGATATTAATGAATTTTGAACACAATAGTGCAAAACAATTTGTTTTTTTTAGTGCATGATTTAATCTCTACCACATTAATAGGCATTAGGGAGACTTTGTGTGATAACCTCTTATAGCTCTTGATCATTTATGCTATATCAGCGATCCTACGAGTTCTCAGAAACAATTTCGTTCATATGAACGAAATAAAAGAACCTAAGCCATTTAAAACACGATTATTTATTTTGATAGAAATCTTTGTTTCACGAATTTTATCTCGTTATCGAATGACGGAAACATCAATTAAACGTTTATTATGATATTACATATTTGTGCTGTAAAATTAGTAAAAACATCAAAAATATAATGTTACAACAATACATACTTTTAATAAGGCCAATTCCCGTTTATGTTCATTTATCACAAGTCGTTGCTCCGCTAGTTCCTGTTCGTAATCATTCAGCTTCCCCTGGTGCGTGGCGATGAGCGCGCGCAGCTCTCGCACGCAGTTGTGTTCCGCCAGCTCATCCTTAGGTATCACCAGCCCACAGCCCGCTTCACATGGCATTGGCCGTTTAGGATTAAATTCGCCTGAAAATATGAGCTATTTTTATTTTTATAATCAACAACATTTCTTACCTTACACTTAAACACAAACCGCGAATAATCCGTAAAAGTGGTGATATTTCAATGTCAAACATTCGCGTACGCCTCAGAAACTAACATCACATACATTGCTCTGAACCCAAGATCAGAGACAAGGAAGGTAGCACAAACACCCAGACTAGGGCAATGTAGAAAAGTGATAGAAAATAAAGGGGATCAAACTCGGGACCTCAAAGCAGCGGACCCCTTGAAAACTGGTGTCCACTTGACCATGGGGGCCGTCAAAAAGTTGTTTGTTTACCTTCTATATTTCCTTATTATTATATTTGGTAATTCCGGTAATAATGAGTATTGGAAATATTAGTGCAGTTATTGATTTGTGTCAGTTTATCTTATCAATGACAATGATATTATCCTTAATTGATAATTTTCGTTTGGGGTGATATTATCAATTCGTAAGTTATTTGTAATGTAACAAAATAAAAAAGCTTTTGAGTAAATTACGCAAGGCTAATTAAATTATATTGGGATTTTAAATGGGCCAATATTAAAGGAAGCGTGGACCTATAAAACTTTCATTAAGAGGATTTTGAATTATGTTGTTTAGAAGTGTATTTTAAATTAAAGTTCATGCAAAATTTAACCATTAGTTATCACTTACAAAACACTTAATATTTAGTAGGAAATAATTATCATAATTATGACTAATTTAATGTGCAAACTCATAATGTTCTACATAAAACAATATGAATATTATTGTTATACTTTCCTGGTTAATTACATTGAAAATGGTGAATAATAATGAATTTTCCTAATTATTGTTTGTTAGGTAATGTGTTCAGGAAATTAATTAGGTGCTCATTACAACTATGTTTTTAGTAGAAACTAGTAGAAAGTGATGTAGTGGTTATTCCCCAAACATACAGGCTGTTCAATACAGATAATAAATCAATATATTGTAATACTCCAACTTATTAGAAGTTAATTTTTAATTAATCCACATTATATAATTTGTTTGAGGAAAGTGTGCATTGAAAAACAATATTGCATCTTTTTTTTAAACATTTTAAAGTAAATAAATTGATCTTGATATTTATGATAGATATAGTTTAAAGTATACCCTAGTTAAAATGTTAGTGTTTATATATTGCAATAGTATATACCTAATTCTTATAATTTTCCAACTGGGACTAACCAGAATATAATAAAAATAAACAATACTTGGATCTTAAATATTAAAATGGATGATGTTTGATTTTTCTTAATAATTAATATTAATGTCAGATATTGAAGCTTGAATTAAAATATAAATAAACATAAACATACATTCAACTAAGTGAGACGCCAGAGAATCCAGTTTTAGAACAGTGTTGCACCCATGCAGTGCGTTGTCACAACTTGTACACAGTCTGTAAAGTAAACATGCCATTGACATACACATTATGAATGAGACTATTTCATTATAACTATCATTATGAATCCAGTGTTTAATAACACTAAGTATTTAAGCAGTAACATCTTCTTATCCAATAGAGAATCCTCAACAATAATGTTTTGCTTTCCAAACATAATACTATCATTATTCTAAGTGATACAATCAATTTTTCAGAATCAATTATCTGGCTGTTGCAACACAAATTTAATAAACCAACAAGATATTTATTATATAAGCCCTTGCTAAACCATTTATGTGTGACCTACAAACTATGAGTTGCTTGTGAAATATTCACCTTGACAATAAGTTGCGCAGTATTCTGGGAACAGGTCTGAGCTGGCTGGCGGTGACGGCCTGCCGGTCCACGGGGCAGGTGGGCTGGCGACTTATCCACTCCGTTATACAAGCACGACAGAACGCGTGCTCGCAAGCAGGAGCCTGGAAACACAACCACACCTATTTGTAACTACCTTTACACTCACTCCATAAAACGAACATAAAAACGATCACGAACCTGAAGTGGGTCCTCTAGAACCCCTGAACAAATAGGACAAATGAGTTCTTCATCAACGTCACCTTTGAATCTTTTGATATCAAATCCCATGTTTGTTATTTTCACACAGGATTGACAAACATTAGTCCGGTGTATTCTTCCGTGGAATTCAGACTATTTATCAAACTCCAAATTGAAGGAAATGACAATAAACAAATAATAAAGTCAGCACAGTTTGCTTTGCTTTCCTTCCATTCCAAATGATCACTTTACCACAGACTGAAATTGATGTTTATATTTTATAGATAATAAATCATCAATCAAATGTCAAAAAAAAACTAGTTATTTAGTCGAGTTTATTGCGTCGTGTATCAGCACTTAATGTGCAACTACAAAAAAAAACTGAACAAGATTGTCTTTGCCAGCACCTTGCAACCCAGGCAAGGTTGCAAGGTGGAACGATCAGTCCCCATGCCGCATTTTTAATTGGTTTCTTTGGAAATAACAATAATCTTTAACGTTTGTAAATATTGCTCTTATGGTGTTGTGCACGACAGCTTTGAATGTTATAAAGTTACAGATTTGTGGTTTTCGAAATAAGCATATTTTTGATGCTGGCTTACTTTGGTGCTCCTTATTTATAAGGTACCAACAGTACGCCAGTATATCCAAATTTGTTTCAATTTAGTTTCCAGAATTAAGCATGAATAATTATCATTCAATTAAGAATAAATGTTTCGCTAATTTATTCCAGGATAGTTCCCTTAATAATGGGTCGATAAATAACTTGGCAACATTGTGCTTTTCCTGCCATTTGCCAACATATCTGCCTATCTTTTTTTTCTGCCATTATGTGCCATTGTAAAATGGATCTGGTTATGGGGTGCTGATAAAACACAGTTTTCTTCTTAATTTAAATAGAAATTTCACTTATTTAGACTTGAAAATGAGCGTCTTTAAATCAGCTATGGGCTATTTTAGCTCAAGCGGCGCCAATGGTGGTAGTGATAATGATTTTGTTGGTCAATTTGTTGAGATTGGGAATATGAAATTGAGAGTTAAAAAGGTGATAGCAGAAGGTAAGTCAATATTCAATTGTTATAAATTTGTTATGCTCCGCCTTCAGTCCCAGGAGAAGTTGAAACTAATGTTTACATGTTTCGTGTGGGTTGGCGCAGTCCACGTACTAACGTCATATAAATTGGGGGCGGAAGGGTACATTGTCCGACAAAATGTTTAGGGTCGTTAAAGGCATATCCGCTACGACAGCCCAAATAATTTCGTCGGACAATGACCGTAACATTAACAAGGAAAAGTTGAACATAGTCCAAAGAAAGTTGAGAACTATAAAGTAATAGTTATACATTATGTTGAACTAGTGCCTAGATTAGTCTTATTTATTTAGTGATAAAGTATAGCTATTTAGTTTTTTCTGAGGTTATTGCAAAAGAATCTTATTCATATACCATATTGATAGTATTATCAGTGATTCAGTGCCTATCAAATCTATAGAATCACAGAAGTGCTATGACTGGGTGATGTGTTTAATTGATTTTAATGAGCTGTGTTAACTAGCACTAAAAGGCAAACTCATAACCACACACATATGCCATGATTCCCTTATCCATTGCCGTGGCTATGACCATGACTTCCTAAGCAATTTTGTTTACTCTCCATTATTATGTGTCCAATGATTATAATAATATAATACTATATACAAATGGGAATTGATTAAGGAAATATACGATATAATAACATAAATACATAAATTTGTATGTATCATATGTAGGATGTTTATCCAGCATTGAGTTGTAAACAGCTATGCTACTGAGCCTTTTCTATTCCAGGTGGTTTTGCTTTTGTGTTTGTTGCTCAAGATGTATCCAGTGGCACCGAGTACGCCTTGAAAAGGCTAATGGCAGCCGACGAGCAGGCAAACAAAAACATTATTCAAGAAATTAGCATATTAAAAAAGTTATCAGGGCACCCTAACATAATTAAATATATAGCAGCATCTTTTATTGATAAGGCGAAAACATCACATGGCATGGGAGAGTATCTGTTGTTGACGGACTTGTGCAGCGGTGGAAGCCTGATGGAGGCCCTCCAGAACCGAGGGCAGGCCTTCCCCCTCCCCACTATACTTAGGGTGTTCTACCAAACGTGCCGGGCAGTGCAGCATATGCATGCACAAGTACCGCCTATAGCTCATCGTGATCTCAAACTAGAAAACTTTTTAATATCAAATGAAGGTACATTCTTGGTCTTACATAATTACTGCATGAATGTGGAATTTCTCTTTTTAATTATATGTATTTAGTTTATGGGATTTTAATGATGTTGTCACTTTTATAGGTACAATAAAGCTATGTGATTTTGGTTCAGCTACAACTGATATATATTCACCAAATCCATCTTGGAGTGCTAATCAAAGAAATATGTTAGAAGAAACTGTAAGTAGGCCCCTTACATTTTTAGATTTATCTTGAAAACAGATTTTTACATTTTATGTAGTATGCCAGTGTTACATAATCACATATTCTAAAATGTTTTCAGTTGGCCCAATTTACCACCCCTATGTATAGAGCACCAGAAATGTTAGATACTTGGGACAATCGCAAAATAGACCACAGTGTGGATGTGTGGGCTCTGGGCTGCATCCTCTACACACTGTGCTATATGCAACATCCATTTGAAGATTCTGCTAAACTGGCAATTCTAAATGGAAACTACAATTTAAACCCCAATGATCAACGCTATAAATGTTTTCATGAAATTATAAGTAAGTACCATTTCTTTTATTTTTCAATTAATATTATATTAGAAATTGATTTTTTCATGTAGGATTCCAATTTGATTTGAAATAGTTGTTTGACATAGTTGCATTTGTTCCCAGGTGGTTGCCTAACAGTAAACCCCGAGGAGCGCCTGACGATAAGTAGTGTGCTGGAACGATTGGCGGCCATAGCAGAGTCCAATAATGTCAATCTCAAGCAACCACTCAAATTTGAGCGTAAAAAAGTTGAACAATCTGTGGCCACTAGCTCGCCAGGTAATAAGAAGTCAAGTAAATATTACACTACCATATCCTAAGAGAAATGTCGCGGCGCGGCACGTTCAACATTTTGTGATAAATTCGTAACAGAATCGCCTAAACCGTTTACATTGTGTTGCGAGCGCGCGTATCACTTATTCATGTACCCTACGGACCATCGTTCTGTTCTGTTGCATTAAATACTCGAGCTAAAAATGGTCAAGTATTTTTTGACTTTTTACACTCAAATTTTTTATTTTTTTTTCCATATATTTATTTTGAGTTCCTTAGAAAGGTTATAAAACAAATTGTGAGATTTATTTACATTCCAATGTTGATAATCACCAAAAATTGAACATCACCAAAGGTAAGGCAATGTTGAATAAATTGTTCTCTGAATGAAATAAGGTAGTATAGCATTTATTTGACTTAAAACAAAATTGATTATTTATGTTGCTTCAAGCTGAAATGCGTAAATATGACTTTGGTAAAGTTAGAAATTAATGATAATGAGCATTTGTTTATGTGTATGGAGGCTCAAACTGCATTTACCTAGTGCAATACTAGCCATGATGTTTCATGAACAGTGAAAGTTAATAAGCTTTAATTTGATGTTTAAGTCTGATAATAAAAGGAGACTTGAATGACTTCACAGTGATACAACAAATAGGATGGTCACTCAAATTATTAACAAATTTAAAACAAACGTCGCAAACTCTTCTAACATTCTTTTTAAATAATTTTATTACCAAAAAGTCAGTGTGCATTTATGAAATGCATACCATTTATAGCTAGATAGGATACTTGTCGCTAGTTAGAAACTTTAATATACTTTAGGTGAAATTACTAAACTGTCTATACATTCCTGTAACTTTATTGGGCTATATTTATATACAATTTCACACCAATTTATAAAGCCCTCTTCTACATTAGGTATATTATTTTTCTATATAGCATAATAATTATGATAATAAACTATCCAGTACTGTAGACAACTGTACAGTGGATATCGATCGAATATATAATATGGATATATATTGGCTTATTAACACCATCGAGAGTTATCTTTGTGAACTAACATTGGTTGCGGTAGAGACGGCGACGACGAGCCTCGTCTTGCATTAACGGTACTGGTGGCTTGGTGATGTCGATCTTCGCGCACTTGTCACGTAGATTTATATTTTGGCTCTTATATTTTAAGTTATTTGTGTGTATATAACTAGTCTATTATTTAGATCGGTGTATTCTATTACACTGCTTGTTATCACATCTTCCAATTATATTAACTTGTGTTGATATGATCAAATGATATGGTTGAATTGAAATCATGGATCAGTCCAGATCTTACCTGACAATATAAGGAAATGATATGTTAAACTGAGGTACAAGTATTGAATTAGAGTAGATTTATATGATATATAATAGAATACATTGTTTAACGTTCATAATTTTTGTCATTAGTTAATATCGCAAAAGTGGGTGTTTCTTTGAACACTATGTCTTAAATACATTTATGTCATTGAATCATTATTTCTGTTGTGCATATTATTATTTAGTCATGTGGGAGCTTAATATAGATAAATAAATGAGTATATTCTTCACAGCTATGGTTTGATTTTTATTTCTAACGCATTTTGAGTGGCACAGATTTCGAAGTACATAGTGGACACTCCGTGATTGGAAAAATGTGGGTATATTGTGTATGTAACATGTGCTATGTGTTACTGATCTAAACATTCACGTTTGCTTTCAACTAACATGATGGTACGCACTGTAGATCTACTGGTTGCACAAGTAGGCACTAAATTGTAATGTTAGCATTTTTGTATATTAATATTAACTAACAATACCTAATTGTACTAAATTACTAATGAAATTGTTCTTCATTTACTCATCTTAACCACTGGGTAGCTAATTCTATGATTATTTATAATATAATTTTAATAATGTTTGATCAGCTTTGTACAGTGTGCTTAAGGCAATATGGCGCGAAGCATAATTCAAAATAAACAATAAAGTTTAAGAAATAAAAGAGGATCCTCTCTGAAAAATATTTACGAGACTACTGTATGCTAATTAGTAACGGTTTATATTAATTTCATATACTTTAATAAAATTCTTTAATCAAACATTTAAATTATCAAATTACATGTTCTTTCATCCATTTTCCGATTGCGAAAAGGGTTAAAAACATTTTGATATCTATAAAATTCTCATTTTTTTATTTTTACTTATCAATTAAACTGTATATTTATCACAAGAAAAATAAACTGTAGCATGCCACAGATTTTTCTATATTTTTACATGATTGTTGTACATTATACCGTGGTTCGCTAAATAGAGCTAGCAGCGTGCAAAGCGTAGGAGTGTGATAATTGTATGGAATTGAGTGCGGTTGAGCGTAGCCTCGTGATTTACTCTAGTCGATCCGCACCGGGCTTTATATACTGGCGAATAAACTAATAATATTCTTGCTATATGGCTTCGTAAGTAAACTTCTTGGCTGGTTTCCGTATTTATTCTAATTATAGGCATAATAGGTGTTAGGATAAGAAACTTTACAATGTCTAGCTTTAAATTATTTCTACGCTCTATTTTATAATTAGTGCATTTCCGTGTTTCTTTTTTTTAATGTTAATTTACATTTACAACTAATTTTCTAGTCTTAATTATTCAAGTAATTTGTACAAAAACTCAGGGTCATAGAGTTATTTAACGAACAAAGTAATATTTTAATTAATCTTTTTATTACCTAGCTTTACCTAGTTATCTTAATATTTAAATGTACACCGACAATCAATATAACGTGAATCTTATTTGACGGCTTGTTTACCACTATCGAATATCATAATAATTGTTTTAAGTATGCTAATCTAATCTTATAGGTCTTATAAGTAGTTACGAACAATTGCTAGGCCTAATGGCATGCGATGTATTAAGATTATGTAACTAATGTCAATGAGAATGTATAAAACAATATGTTTTTGAACTAGGTTTATTTATGGAATATCTGCCATGCATGTTAGCCTGTTGAACATGGAATCAGTGCTTCTATTTTGTTTCCTTTGAATGGTCATAACACATTGCATGTACCTGTCCGTAGATTCGGGAGTCTCATGCCTCTTACTATACTATTATTAGTTTAAACTGCGTCGCGTTATCAATATTTTCTGTACTCTAAAATCTTGATTTAATAAGTAGTGAATAAATACTTTTTTTTAAAATAAATTACAGTTGCAATGTACCCGATTATTCGATTTTAATTTATGGTTATTTTTCTATGAGGCTTGCTTGCTGAAAAATCAATTAGCAATTGCGTTCGGCCGTATCAATTAGTTGTAGTTCTCCGTAAGAGGCGTGGGACTCGTATCTGTATAGTATAATCCTGTATGCAATACATATCACGTTTTCTTTTTCATTTTAGGTGTTTTCAACTTTTTCGGGTGCCCAATAGTTTTCTCGTTTAAATGACCCGCTGCGCTAGCATGAATCCTAGCATCGGACACCAATCACACATTGACGCTTGCTAGAACCATTGGATATGCTCGCAATGATGAGTATTCATTGTTTTTATTTATTAATGTTTAACTATATTTAATGATGTTGTTATTGCCTTTAGAATATTTTATTTTTATAAACCAGCCCGCTGGTCGTTTATTTTTGGTAGCGAATGTACGAATAATTGTTTCTAAATTAGATGTTTTGAAGACACTACTATGATGTACCTAATTGTTTGACGAGAAGAGTTATAATTTTTGTGAACAGTATTTTCTGTCCGCCAAACTTTTATTAGTATATAACTGTTTTGCTGTCTCTACAGTTTTAACGATGACAATAATATAACCCTAAATCCCCTTAGTGAAGGCCAAGGCTTTAGGTATCGTAGGTCCGTCCTATGATTAGACTATTATGATAGTACTTATAAATTCCTTATACTCCATTATAAACTCCCATTTATGTAGACATAGTATTCCAGATATCTGATATGTAATCTTAATACATAATTATGTAGCTTTCCCAATTCTTAGTGATGATCTAAGAAAATCTTCCAATAATATTTACACATTCCATGTAATAAAAGGTACAAAAGAAGATGTCGGTCGATAGTATTAATTAGTTACCATATTTTTTATAAAATAAGAAAGTAATCTCTTTAATAATAATAGTATCAGAGCTTAGTATAACGAGAATAATAGGTTGTTTATTAAACCTAGCGTTCGATTATAATTAAAATATATAAAGAAATAAATATTTGCAGTTACTAAATTCTGAAGGCACAAAGCCTTGTTTGAACTTCTGAAAATTGGAAAAGCTTTATTTAACTTTTAATATTATCAAAAAGTTAGCACAAAACTTCTTCCAGTAAAAATAACAATCAAAGTTTGATCCATATTTCCAGCTGATTCTCCTCTTTTTGAAGAATTTAAAAGGAAGGAGAATTCCCGTTCTATTCCATGCTAAATAAGTGATGACTTCTGACTTAGACTCGCACAATAGAAGGATTAAAATTTGTTGATTTTGAGACTTCCAACGACCATCGGCTGTATGGTCCTTGGTGACTTCGAATTCCTAACTAATATTACCATGGTAATACTCACTGATGATGTGACGTGTGTTGCAGTGAGATGGCGACAGACAGACTTTCACTCTTCATCTCATTCAGTTGTTTCCTCTCTTAACCAAATTTAATTGAGACTTTCCAAATTAGTTCATTGGAGTCTTTTGGTGTCAGTTTTCACTTTATTTCTTAACTAAAAATCAATGCTTTATTTCTGGCTTATTTTTCTTGAGATACAATAGTGCTGATTCTATAATAAAAACAGGTTTCTAAACTAAGATCTATTACTCTGACTAGCTTAGATTTTAAATTGTTGTGTACATTAAGAGTTTAAAACGTCTGTTATATTACATGCCTATGTATGTATAGTATAAGTGTATTGCCAGGTTGTAAAATTGTGTAGGTTCAATAGCCTCAGCAAAGGTTTTATAAAATGATAAACATATTAGAAAAAATATTTTGTCCATTATGATAGTAGGTATTATTATTAGCAGTCTACCTGTTCAGTTTAATTAAAAGTAAATAAATGTAACTAAATTGCGGAAGTATGTACCTACTCATCAGGAAACTTAAAAATGATCTTGTAGTTTAAACCAAATCAAACTGCGCTGTGAAAATATTTAAAACTTAACAAAAAAAAAAGGACGTCAACCTTTTTGTGCGACAGAAATAATGATTTAATAGATAATAGGCATAATACTTATGCCACTTGCTATAGACTTAAAACTATGTTTTTGAAGGTGCTTTATTTTATATTCATTTAACTTTAAAACTAAACGAGCATTTGCCCCAAATATACGTCTGATATAAGCTATAAACTTACTCTGAAGTAAACTATTTTTAAATGTGCGATGTGTGTCTTTCCAATATTCCTTAGAATATTTTTACAAGTATTACTATTATTCTTGTAATGACGGGCCACGTTGGCGCAGTTTTGTACATAAATAGAGCCTTACTAATAAATGACTGGGGCTTCTATTGAGATTTGATTTCGAGAGAGACTTTTGTTCGCGTGTTATACACAGGAGTCTTGTAATCACATAAGTTCCTAACTTTTGCAATATCCTATATAAAAACGATTCTTCGTCCATTAAATAATTGTCCAATTGAGGCGAATCAAAGTGAATTCAAGTGTACCATTCTTATCGTGAATCCTTCAATACAATTTACCTATGACTAATATTAGCGTGGGCGTGGTAACCTAATAAAAAATGAATGATTTACTGGAGGCCCCAGTCATGTGTATGTCTGTCAAACGCTATTTGAGTGCAAAAGTGCGGCAACGTGACCCCAAGTAAACAGGATTCATTAGGAACTTATTACCAATAGGTAAGTATTTAGTTTATTTTTTTATGAATAAATATGTGCAACAATATTTATGTTAGTTAAAAATATATTGTTGTGAATTTAAATTTTTTACTGTATTTAAATCCTTTTTCCTAAAACTTTTTGATATAATTGAAATGTGATTTATTTTTTTAACAAAAGTGATTGGTTTTGTATAACATCCGAATAGTTTTTTAGTTAATTTAAAAGAGATAGTGTTTAGACGAGCAATATTTTTGTTACTATTTAGTCATTTAAGTATAAACATGTAAGATATTTAATGTTAGAAATAAATATCAAATAATCTATTATGTTGTTTTTGTAATGTTACCATACAACCTTTTTATTGTTGACACTGGAAGAATGTTTGACACAAAAACTCACTGTAATTCTATCGAAATGTTACACACAACATGATTGTATGATTAAAATTGTTAACTGTACTCCAAACACATACATACATAAAAGATTTAAGCCTCAGGTTTATAATACAACAGAACAGTAGTTAAAAATTCAAAGCAAAAAGCGCGCCGACACAACTGTCACTTCTACTTGTCAAATCTGTGTAACAGCGTTTTTTTTTTCTAGCGGTGAAGGATCCAGCGCCAGTCATCCAGGATGTGCCGAACTCTCGGCCGCCGGAGCCGAGCCGCCCCCCTCCGCCCGCGCGCCCGCCCGCCGCCCCGCACTACCAGCCGCCGCTGCCGCCATTGCCGGCTACTGGAGGACTGTTCTCGTCTATTAAAGGAGGCGCTGGTAGCTTCCTCAAGAATTTGAAGGATACGTCTTCGAAGGTCATGCAGACTGTGCAGCAGTAAGTTCTTTAAACTTTTTATATGAAGTATTTAAATGTCATTCAAATCAATACGGTGTATTGATTTTTCAAATTTTTATTTTTAGTATTTATTCTAAGCTTAAGTTCGAAAAGTGTTTTTTTTAAGGCAGTCTACCAGTATTTATGTTTTATTTCAGGTCGATAGCTAGAACAGATTTGGATATTAGTTACATAACTAGTCGCATAATTGTGATGCCTTATCCATCCGAGGGTCTGGAGAGTGCCTATAAAACTAATCACATTGATGATGTCAGGGTAAGTTTATGTCTTATTGTCAGCAGTTGTTTCAAGAACTAAACGATTTTGAACACCCTGTAAGTTACTTCGAAGTCCTCCATTTATAAAACTGTATATGTTACACCTAGGCATACCTCGAAAGCCGTCACCCCGGCGGCAAGTACTGCATCTACAACGCTTGTCGTGGCGGCCGACTGACGTTCCCACGCCACGTGCTGGTGACGGACGCGTGTCGCGCGCTGTGGCCGACGCCCGCGCATCGCGCCCCGCTGCTGGCGCCGCTGTACGCCTTGCTGCAGCACCTGTACCAGCAGATGGGCAAGGACGAGCGCCAGGCTGTGGTCATAACCTGCCCGGTGAGTAACATACCTAGAGACGGTATAAACTTACGTCATAAAATATCCACATAATTCCCCAAAGCGTCAAAAACTATCGCGATAGGCATAGGAGATGGTAGGATGTGCCCAACGAGGTTGGATTGACTAGAGCCAGTCTAACGTTCTTTGATCCGAGAGCACGTCTGTGATCACCCGCCAATTTCAATGTCCCGTCCAATTAGTGTCAAAACTGAGCGCGCCGCGTTTGAATCTCCCGGTATAAGTGACAAACATTTAAATAAAAAATGGTGAATTGCGTGGTGCTCAGTTGTAATAAACGATTAAAGAAGAAACAATAAACAAAACAGTGACATTTCTATTCATCGGTTAGTAGATGTATATGTTTATAGAAATTAACCTTTTTTTGTAATTATTTAGTAGGGCGAACCAGGGGGTGCGGGGGTTCGCGAGGGGGGGAGTCCGCTTCGGTCCCCCCCCTCAAAAATTCTCCGCGACCGGCTAGTGCGAGGCAGTTCCGTTAGATTTTTCGATAGTTACTTTTTGTCTCAAGTATTTTGTTTAAAATTAAGTTTGTGTTCCTTGAATTGATTTATTTATTTAATAAAAAATTGTTTACCAACAGATTCTGTATATTCATGACATCATAAGTAAGATAAATAAATAAGATATACTTTTGCGAATTACGAGTTAACCAGCATTAACAAAAAATGTGATAACAGGATAATTTAAATATGAGTAAAATTAGAATAATAAGAACAAAATCTGATTGACAAACAATATTGTTCAAAAGTTTTTAGAATTCTACAAAGAGCTTTTGGAATTAATAAGTTTTATGTTTCTGATTGGTAAGTATGCTTGAATGGACTTTTTAGGTAACTTATAATTAATTAATTTGATGCTGGTAACTAAAAATTAAACTTTATGAATTAATGTAGCCTACACTAATTCATAAAGTTGAATTTTTAGTTAATTTGTTTTTTTTTTTAATTATCTCAGATCCTTTAAATGACTTTGTTAATATTCACACCTATCGATAATTTACTATGAACGTCTGTTGTCGCACGGACATCCCTAAGCGAGCGGGAACGCACAAATTAAAAAGTGCTTTCGTTTGTACCAATAGAAAAGTAGCGATAGTAGCAGTCTATCTGAATCCTACGTCGATGGATGTGCCTCACTTTTATTTGTGTCAATATAACGGGACTGTAAAAGGAAACGGGCAATAGAAGCCTTTATAATGTGGTGGGATAACAGCCTGAACAAAGTCTTTTACCTGCCTACCTTTTACTTACCGTATGTTCAATCTGGAATTTCTTGCTAATAGACGTTTTATTTCCAGGACGGCAAACAAATGTCTTGCATACTGGTGTGCGGGCTGCTGCTGTACGCGAAGCTGGTGACGGTGCCGGAGGACGCGCTGCAGATGTTCGCCGTGAAGCGCGCGCCCATCAACATGCCGCCCAGCCAGCTGCGATACCTCTACTATCTCACTAATATTATTAGGTAAGAGGATACACTGTACTTGTATGTCAGACGTGTTTATATTGGGTTATCGTTGAACAGTGGAGAATCGCCACTGGTTGGTCAAGATATATATATCTGTTGTATATTATTTGAATGCTGCAACTGTCGTGGTGTACCATAAAGAAGATTTTATTCTTTCCTATCTTACTGATTTTGATAAGTAACCCACCGTAATGGCTGGTTTTGTGAACCAAGGCATTGAGTTTCGATGTCCCTGTGCGTGCACTTACGATTCGCTTGGAAGTATTTCAAGACAGTTTAATTTACAACAAGTTTGGGCCAACGAATTGTTCACAAAAATCTGGCAAAGAGATGTATGCAACTCTAACTAAACTTCGTAAATGTGAGACGTTCAAAAAATACTTATCGCCATGACAATAAAAGCTACTTCACATAAACACACATTGTTACAGACCAGAACCAATCCTCCCGCACTTCCGGCCCGTCTCGCTAGTGTCGCTCACCATCCAGCCGGTCCCGCTGTTCACTAAGGCCCGCGACGGCTGCCGCCCCTACATAGAGATATATAACGAAGATAGAATGCTGCTGTCCACGCTACAGGATTATGATCGGTTGCATCTGTATAGCATGGCTGAAGGGAAAGTAAGTACTGATATTAGTGTAGTTAGATTTTCAGAGTTAGAGTTTAATTTAGATTTAACTTTTTGACTTTTTTTGTGTAGTTTAAGAAGGTATATCATGTGTTTTTTTTCCAAGGGATGGTATTTTGACATAATTTGCCGTACAAATCATAGTAGCCCATGAATATGTTAATAACTATATCCTAGTGATGACGTTTATCTACTTCAAATGTTATGCCAATCGATTTCCACTTAAACAAAAATCAACTTTAGTTTGAGCGAATAAAGTTCATCTTATTAAGCCGAAGCCTAGTACTGCGGAAAACATCTTTAAAAATAAAGTTGTAATGCGAACTGAGCCTTATACGCAAGCATTACAGTTTATTTTCCTACAACTCGTGTGTGTTTCATATTATTATTTTTTAAGCCTAGCTTGATGAATATGATAGGTGTCAGTGAGAGTGACGACTTAACGTTGTAGCGTCGTCGTAACGGATGATTTATATTGGCACACGAAAAAATATTGATATTTAGCATTATACGTTTTTTTTACACTTAACATTTACATTATACAATACTTTATTAAGTCGAAATGATTCAATTTGTTCTAAAACATCTTAAAGCTGAAATATTTTTAAAATAATAACTTTAACCGAGACGTTTGTAAAAGGTTATGTCATATTGCAAAAATGTTAGGGACGAGACACCTCGATAGATGTTAATCGATTGATCAAAAGAGTATTTAGTGTTATTATCGACACAGTCGATAAATCAGTAAATCAGATGACAATGCATTATTATTATGGAAGGTGGCCATAGGAACTCCGTAATTAAGCGACGCAACTCCTTCGTCGCTGGTTTTTTAAAACGGGTTTTTTTCTTATTTTTTAGATGACAATAAGAACTGTATTTTTTGAAGTCTTGATGTTTTGTTTGAAGTAGACTTTGAAATGTTTTCGATTTATCATTCTTTTATGGTTTTTAATTTTATTTTCTTTAATGCAAATATTTACATCGCGAAAATTCACTTTAATTTTTAAGTATCGTTTTAATAAACTCTTTCCCAGCACTAGTCACACTAGTTTGACACCTATCATTTTCATCAAGCTAGGCTTAACCGATGTTAATTACGATAAATTTCTTTGCAATAAGTATATAGTTGTATCGCAAATTGAACCTTATGTATAAGCATCACAGTTGCTTTTCCTACAACCCGTATATGTTTCCATCGTTGCTAGGTAACGCTGCCGCTGGACACGACAGTGGTGGGCGACGTGGTGGTGAGTGTGTTCCACGCGCGCCAGCAGCTGGGCCGCGTGCACGCCGTGCCCGTGCTCGCGCTCAGCTTCCACACCGGCTTCCTAGCGGCAGATCAGCATCACATCAAGTTTACTAGGTATGTACTTCTTTGTCGTTTTACCTGCAAAAGTACTTTCATAAAAGGCAGATTAAATAGCAAGATTACCGAGCCTCTTTTTATATACAGCCGCCAAATTAGGGCTTTTGTACACAAGGGTTTGTAATAGTTTGTATACACGACAGGTATAAGTGTTTTGTGTGAGTTAATGTTTTAGATGGCAGGCGAAGATTTTAATTATTTTTAGTTAAAGTTATTTTATTCTACTGTACAGTTTGTCTGCCTAAGATGCGGGGATAACCCTCTTCATCATCAGCCGGAAGACGTCCACTGCTGAACAATGGCCTCCCCCCTAGATCCCTAGAAAACCCTCTTACCGTTTACTAATGTATTTTTTTTTGACTAGGTCCGAAATCGACGGCATAGACGAGTCGCTACCAGTTAACGATCACTTCTCCAACAACACGACCGCGGTCATCAGCCTGGTGGTACAGAACGGCGAGCGACGGAAGCCGCGCTCCGACCTCTGGGAGGAAGACCACTCCTTCCCCATACGGACACCCGATGTACTGTTCTCTACTAACCTAGAGAGAGATGAGACTATTGATAACTTCGGTGAGTTGATTAGTTTTATATTTGAAGTTTGTAGGGTGTTTGTCGATATTAATAGAGATAGACACTGAATATAATGTGTGTTTGATCTACACAAGGCAAGTTAAGGCAAAGTTCAGTCCCAAGTTAGTTATTTATCGATCATCTAGTTAATTACGCCTTATGTACTTGATGTTTTGAATGGTGAAAATGTTCTATATTATTTATATCAGAGTTTAAGGAGTGTAATGGTTTGGTTCATGTATGATATGAATCTTACTTTAACATTTAATGCTATTTAGGTATGTTATGTAGGAAACCTTTACAGCTTAATATATCGTACTTACTTATTCTTCATATATGTATTGTATGACATATTTTAAGCTTTATATTGGTAGCAATAAATGCCTAATATAGTAAATAAGCTATCTAACAATTTAATATGTTATATGTGTTGTTACGCAGCGAATCTCCGCAACAACCCCGCCGCGGCAACAACAATAAGTATGTCGTAGTGTTGTGTGTAGCGTTTATTCATGAAACAGAGTTACCATTCTTGAATGGCCATGCGTCTGTCGTTATGTTCCATACATGGACATTATTTATTTTATGTTAATTTAATTATTTCAGTCCATTTTTGTTCACTACATTTGATGTGATTTTAATTATTTTTATAACACATGCACAAACTATTTTATTATGCATTTCAATATGTGATTGCAGTCCCGAGAAGAGACCTAAATCGATTTATATGAATTATATCACTGGTTTTAGTTTATGATATTTTCCCACCATAGAATTCACATCATAAGTGCACTGTCGTTTTGGGACCATTTTAGTTACGAGTGTACGACACGCATTTATATGTAAATAACACATTTCCTTTCCTTTACATTATTTTACTAATTGTGCATGTTTTAACATCTATAACTTATGATAATTTAGTGTAAACTAATCAAAGTTTGGTCCTGTTATACTCTACCGCCATTATTTGACATGCTAACAAGAAGGTCCTATTTTATATTAATTGAGGTTGCAATGATATAAATCATATTATAATATAATAAAAAATATGTACATAATGGATAATAGATCATGTTGTCCAGCACATAATGGAATCATTATTAACAACCCTTTTTAGCATAATAATAACACAAGTACTTTAATATAGTGACAGCAGACTACCCGCCCCGAGAGCCGGAGCCGACTCGTCCTTCCCGGCCATCTCGTCCCGCGCCACCATCACCAGTCCCACCACAGCGGCCGCCACCACCCGCGGCCACCACAGTCCCGGACTCGCCACCACCCACCACCGCTGACTTCCTTAACCTCGGCACGGTGCCACAGGAACCTAAGGTGGAGAAGAAGTTGAAGAGTGACGACTCTTTTGACTTCTTTGGAATGATGGAGAAGCAATCTGATGATGGATTTGGTGATTTTCTTAGTGGGAAGAAGGGGAATGCTACTGCTCAGGTGGGTCTTAGAGTATGTTTTAAAAAATATTATACAATTTTCAGATTATATTATGTTTCTATTATTCTGGTGTGAAGTGATGAATGGTTGCTATTACTTTGGCTTACAACACGATCAATCGGTTCCCTACAATAAAACATGCTTAAATGAGTTGGTGCTCTTCTATTTGATTATCATTATTGATATTGACTTACAGCTACAGAATTGACTTGAATTACAGAGTTATTATAGACCTTATATGTAGATACTTATAAATTTTCAATTTAAAGAATGTTGACTGTTCCAAAAATGTGTCATTATAACATATAATTTTTACTCGCTTTTTGTTTACATTTAGTGGTTGCAAATTAATAAAATATTTATCTCTTTGCTAACAGGCGTTCCCTGCCACGGAGTCCATATTCGGCGACCTACCCGCCCCGCCCACGGAGCCGGTGGAAGCGAAGGTGAACGTGAACTCCAGCGACCCGCTCAACTTCGACCCGTTCGGCCTCAACGACCCGCTGCCAAAGCAAGAGCCGGTGCTCACGCCGCAGCAGTTACTTCAAGATGAAGGTAATTTACTATTGGAAATAGTTATATTACGACTCGTATTACATTGAACTTAGATAAAAAAAAATCTAATTTAAATGATAAAAACCATTACTCACATAACGCCATGTTTTTTTTGGCACATCTTTAACTTTGGTTGAGTCAAACATTCAATACATATTATTTTCATGATCAGGGCTCATGAAATTAACTCTTATTAGAATGACCATTATAGCATAAGTTATAACTTTCGTGTCAGATAATTATAACAACTTCCTATCTCTAAAATAACGCAAGGGCTGAACCCTTGCGTTATTTTAGAAGTCAAGTTGAAGTATGTACTTTCAGACGCAAGCTTCATGTTTTCAAAACATATTCTTTATGTTAGCAGGTCGTTCCCAAAGCGTGCCTCTCGAACGCGCACAGCCGGCCCCGCAGCGTAAGGACCCGTTCGCGGAGCTGGGCGTGGTGGGCGGCGTGGGAGCCACGCTCGCGGCCGGCGCCACCGCCACCAGCGTCGGCAACGTCAGCGGCAGCTCGCTCAGCGCGGGTGCCAGTGCTGGCTCTACGCCGCGAGCCTCGCCCGCGCATACGCCTGCGCATAGAGCGCATGGTGGACCTGACTACAAGTAAGGCTCTTCTCTTCAATAAATAAGTGTTTTAGATCGGTTCTGTAACTAGTGGTAGTAGCGAGGAACGGACTCTCTTTAGAATAATTGACACTGACAGCATAGAATAGTGGTAGTGCATCAGCATTCACGTGCCTCGAAAGTCTGTATCTGAGTCAATGTTTTAGAAATAATATTTTATGTGTTCAAGTGATGCAAATTAATTTGCAACCAGGAATCTTTCACGTCACTCCTTAAAAACTACAAACCTATCTTGTACTATTTGCTTTAAAAACCCATCAAGAATAAACATAATAAACTCTTAGCTAATAAATAGATTCATTCCCAGCCGCGCCCACTTCGAGCCAGCCAAAACGCCAGCGGACGACAAGGCCAAGAAGCCAATGGACGTGTTCGGCGACCTGCTCGGCAGCCAGGGCTACGACTTCGCGTCCAAGAAGGACACCGGCCCCAAGACCATGAACGCCATGAGGAAAGAGGAGATGGTCAGGGATATGGACCCCGAAAAGCTGAAGATTAATGACTGGGTAAGCATTACCTAGAATTGCACAGAATTACAAATCAGAAAAATAAATAGGGAAGTGTAATGCATTAAAGAACGACTGAAGACCTAAATACGCTGTTGGTTAAAGCCGAAAGAAACCGCATAATTATTGGTTTCTTAGGTTTACGCGAATGTTAGACATTGAAATAAAACTACTTTTTACGGATTTTTTCGCGGTTTATATTAAGATTTTAAGCCCCGACGTTTCGACACCTTTGCAGGTATCATGGTCACGGGTAGACTGAGGTGGTGTTCGTCTTGACGGTTGTTGTTGCTCGTTCTACTTTCATATTTTTATTAATTATTTGTGTTCCGGCCTACGCAATATGAGCTCACGGTGTCTTGAGGTCTTGCAGCGCTGCTCTTGGGTTGGATTTTGAGTTTGTTAATTATTGGATCCCAAGTAGGTGATATCTTCCAGCCGTCTTCTCTATTGAAATTAGGGTGTTTTTTAATCTCAATAGCCTCGCGAAACATCCTAGGTAGGAATTTAGGTTCTTTAGCGAGAATCTGTGGTTTATCAAATCTAATGTAATGGCTGGAGCCTTCAGCATGATCGGCGACTGCAGACTTCGTTGAGCGGCGGTGTTTCACGTCAGCACATTGCTGACGTGTGAACAACCGTCAAGACGAACACCACCTCAGTCTGCCCGTGACCATGATACCTGCAAAGGTGTCGAAACGTCGGGACTTAAAATCTTAATATAAACCGCGAAAAAATCCGTAAAAAGTAGTTTTATTTCAAAACCGCATAATTTACAATCAATGAAATAAAAATTATAAAATGTACGTGAAAGTCACTTGATTCGCATTTTACCATGATACCTTTCTGTAATTATCCCTCCAATCCAATTTATATCTTGTGTTCGATTTGTATCTGTTATCGCAGTCAACTATCTTCTTTAACACACATTACATTTATGTCTAGACGGAGGGCAAGAAGGCGAACATCCGCGCCCTCATGTGTTCGCTGCACACGGTGGTGTGGGAGGACTGTCGCTGGACCCGCTGTGACATGTCGCAGCTCGTCACGCCCGCCGACGTCAAGCGCGCCTACAGGAAAGCCTGCCTCGCTGTACATCCCGATAAGGTCAATATTACGAGACTGAACATCTCACTACTATCCATGCAGTAGGTTAGGTACATCCATAGATTAAATCGTGATTTAAAATAGATATTTTTGCTTTTATTCAAACACACAAAATTGAATCATTTCAAAGACATTACGACAGATTTTGACAACAACGAAAAGCAGTTTCGTTTTAGTATGTATAGTATAATGTCATAAGTCTTTTTAATTTTAATGAAATCATGCATTAATTTCACATTTTTCTTTGTGTCATAGTTGTATGTATGTTATGACCTTTTTCCTTAATATCTGAATTTTAAATGTTTCTTCTTTTTGCAGCAAATGGGTACACCCAACGAGAACATAGCTAAGATGATATTTATGGAACTGAATAACGCGTGGAGTGACTTCGAGAACGACGCCAAGCAACAGAACCTGTTCACATCCTAAGTACTTCAGTGCCACTATAACATTTGAAAACGCGGAGTAGTGAACAAATGGAGTGCAGCAGTATTATTCCTACAGATTGGAACTACAACATAACGGAATCTAATACGATAAGTATTATACTATCACCAATACACAATAAGAGTGGCATTCATATTCGGCCTTCTATTATCTGTCTGAGGTGGAACACACTCCATTTATTCGTTACTCTGTGTACAACATGCACACCCAGTATGTTAGTAGCAAATATATGTTTATTTAGATAGACCATTCTACCGGCGTGTATTCAGAAAGCAAGTTGGATATTTAAAATCTAAATGCTTGGTTATCTTAACGCTAGAATTTTATGGAAAATCTTTATGTAAGGAATATAATATTAGAATTGTGATAAATTCTTAAATAGTTTATTTAATCAGATGTTAATTATGTGGATATGCGTCTAATAATGGTGTTTGGATATAGCCCCAATATAACAAGGTTACTGACCTTTAAGCAGTTTTGTTTCACGATAATACTCCTTTAACCTCTCGTATGCCGCAATAAATAAGACAATAGAATTCAATTGTGTCTCGCGTGGATCCGCGCTTCCGGCATACAACGGGTTAAAACAATTGCCATAAAAGTTAGGTTTTATAATAAAATAGATTCTGTAATAAATTGTTATGAGATAGTATTTACTTTTCCATTTTATAATTTAATAATTTCAAGAAGTATCTATACCTAACACAGTTAAATTAGCCACAGTAGTACACAGCAATAAGTGATACCTGAAATCCAAACATTCATTTACGTTCAAGAACTGCTTAGAATTATATGATAAGGATACATATAACTCATTAAGGTTATTTTATAATTTGACTTCAATGTAAAATCTGATGGCAGCAATATATAATAATTTTCGGCTTTCGGCTATTTTATAGTTACATAGTCTTCCGAGGGCATTTTTCTTTAAACATAGTTATTTCTTACAACATAAACCGGTGCAATAAATATAATATTCTATAATTTTTCGAAAAGAAACCTAAAAACAACGACAGAGAGCTTGTTTTCATAAAACATTGTACATTACTTTCTGATTTAATAATAGTTCCAAGTCTTGAGTTAGTTGTTTAGCCCAATTTAATTGTAAGTCATAAGTCAGGTTTCCGGTGGGCGATGGATAATGTAATCGATTATTTGTTAGAATTAATCATCTGTGTAATAATAAATACTTTGTGGGCGTTACTTAATAGTGTTAGTGTTGTATTTTAGTACACTCACGTACATAATATAGAACAAAGTGTATTTTAGATATTAAATATCACAAGAGCTAAAATGTATAAAATTAAAATCAAAGTTACAGTTTATTGGATAAGTAAGAAAGTTATTCTTTGACTCGAAGTTATCGACTATAATAATTATTAAATATGCTTTGTTTATCAATAATGTGAGAGTATAGTTCATAGAATAGAAATGGGCCTTCTAAGATCCGCTTTATGCGTTTATGTTATTGTATATTGGAAACTAATTAAAGAAGCCGTTTAAAATGAACCGCATTTTAACTATTATTTTAATATTTTTATTTTTAGACCTTGAAAAATTGGGTTTTATTTTAATTAATAAATGATAATACGAAATTACTGTTCTTAAGATGTTATCTGATGAAGAATGAGTATTATGCAATTTAATTATTTTTGTATGTCTTTCTATTATTGACTTTTTTCTGCGCAATATATTTTGAAAGTTCAAGTGCATGCAATCAGAGTACTCACTAAATTCTATTTTTTTTTTTAAATGAACTTGCCAACACTTCTTAGTTTGTTAGTCGCATAAATCTAATTCTTATGATACGCCATTTATGAAGTAATCAGAAAATCGCGCAATTACAATGCACAGCCGGCCATCAGGTCCGGCTGGCAGACATACGCTAAAGTGGAGTATTATAGCTGAAATCCAAGACTCAGTGTCTCTAGATATTAATTAATTCGTTTTTGAGAGCTTATGATACCGTTAAGTTAATACATTCCTAATGAAATATGTGCGTCGGATGTCCATTGTCGATAAAATTATATAATTGTCAATTTAAGTTCGTAAAAAACAGTATTGGACCTTTGAGGCTTACATCCGAGATAGAAGATCGTTCAATTGTTCCTTTTGGTATCTTATTTTTATACTTATGTAGTAACTACGCCTTACTTCGTTATGTATTGCAATTTATATAGAACCAGTGATGTACGTCACGGATATATTGTATATTTTGCTTAGATGAACCTATGTCTGAATACAAATCTGTTCGAAAATAAAGTTCATTCAAAAATATTACTTCTTTTATTCCTCTTTAACCTCACAACCCTTTCAAATTGCAATCTTTTTTAGCTCACATGTACATATCGAAACACGCCAAGTTTAGCATTCTTTTAAGTAAATCATAACTGAATTAAAAAGCCAAGATAGATATAAAACCTTATTTATTTACATATTACTACAATCACTCATGTCAACTCTGTTCGACCTTGATATCCATACACCCGTACTTTTCTAGAAGCTCCTGTTTCTTTCTCCTGAGCAGAGCTTCCTCGATGTCCTTCTGTGACGGTACAGCAACGTGTGACGTCACTATCTGCTTGACTGGTTCCCCTTCTTCATCTTCTATTCGCTTGTCATCAGGCTGAAACATTTATTTTTTATAAGAAACTAGTCTTACGTGCATATTTTTATAACTGTCAACGTTTATTCATTTAATACCCGAGTACGGCGAACCCGAAAGGGAGTTATGATTAGCGGAATGTAAATTCTGTAGTTTTTATTACTTTCCGACCTCTATGTAATGAAAGGCTATTTTCGATTATCTTGATGACTTTTTCTGGAAACCGTACATCCAAACGGAGATCCTAAACGTTTACGCCACTTTTTGTTTCTATAAAAACCTGAACATAGGTATCTAGTTATTTAGTAGGGGCAATACTTACGTCTTCAGGATAAATATCCTCTTCCTCAGGCAAGTCTTGATCCTTGTTCTGTTCTTTGTTGTTCTTCCATTCTGCTACTGCTTGCGCTATGGCTGAAATAGAACAACACCAATGTAATTTTAGTCACAATCTACTAAAGGACGTATTTTCAGATAGTGATATGAAAGGTATTATGTTGACATAGGGTGAAGTCAAATGTGTTTTTTGATAGCGTAGCTGCATATTCCCATAGTTAATATTACACAAACTGACGAATAGAATCAAACTTTTAAGTATACTTTGGGATTTCTGTAATATTAGCCTTGATACAGTGTGTTATAACAAGTGGGTCCTTGTAGCAGCGTTTGTACACATGTAGCTTACCATCATGAGGTTATATCACAGTGTATTTAGATCGTATCACCATACCTTCTTTCTCAGCCTCTTGTTCTAGAGGCATCAAGAGGCCATCGTCGTCGTCTCGGTAGCCGTAGTAATCGGCGTCGACGTCCCGCATGAGATCAGCTCGCGTTCTGCGCGGCGGCGGCGGGGGCTCCTGCTCGAATAACTCGCGGACACCTAGTTGGGGAAAATATTCGATGTATATAAATATAAAGTATGAAAGCAGACAGTCTTATTATTATTTATACCTCGGTTTTGAACGAGTCATTGAGCGAGCCTCGCAATTATTACATAGAATGATGTTGTAAGTTTTACCTCTTATTTTTCTTTATTTTTGCCCTGTAACAGTTTTCTAGCCTATGTTTGGCACATCATAGGCTAGAAAACTCTTTCATCATACAACTAATTTACACTCAAAAATATAGGGTGGCTCGACTTTGTCGGGGATTGAATCAAGACAATAGTAAGAAATACTTTTCTAACCTGGCAAATCTTTAGCAGCTCCAAAGTACTTGTATCCTCTGTTCCCGGGGACCTCCTTGCCGTCCTGGTCCAGCATCTTAGGTCCGACGCGCGCATGATCCGGGCCTCCCAGCGATTTGATCTGGACTTCCCAATGACGCTTCTCTCGCATGAGCTTGTTGATCTCGTCGTTCAGGTCCCGAATACGAAACTCTCCAAGACCGGCTGTTAAACAATAGAATATGTAATTGAGGTATGATTTTTTTGGACACTTTTAAAATCTGTTCTATGATCGGCCCAATTTCATATACTCACATGTATACAATGGCCAAATCCAAACGGATACGAAATCGCACGAACGATTGCTAACGATTTTTTTACATACAAATAGGTACCTACTAGAACAAAAAACATTGCATTGTATGGCCTGCATAAAAAAAAACAACATTTATATTGTTTTGAGTAAAAGAAAATATTGTCACTTCAAGGAACTTTATTAAAAAGTGATTGTGTGTAGGATGTTAGATGCTGATTACTTCTTTTTCCCCTTTTTGCCTTTCTTTCCTTTACCACCTTTCCCTTTCTTGTCTTTGCCTTTCTTTCCGTCGCCCTTGGCCGACTTAATATCACTGCCGCTGTACTGCTGACCAATATGATTAGCTTCCAAAGGTTTTTCAGAAGGAGCTTTTGGCGTAACTAGTTCTATTTCAAGGTCAGTCTTTTTGTCTTTTGTTTCAAGTTTCTTTCCTATTTTGAGGATGAATACGTCTTTCTGTGGATGTAATACTTTCTCCATATCCACCGGGACTGGGCAACTGGAAGGCGTTATGTTTATAATTTTCTTGTCCTTTTTGTCTTGTGGCCTTTCGAGCCCTTTCATTGTGTATTTGAGGTTTGACGTATATGTCTTTTCAGGATATGTGGCATCCCTGGGCAGTTCGAACTGTATTTGTTCGCCAGTATTGTATGCTGTACTTTCACACGAACACAGTTCTTGAATCTTGTCATATTTCCCTATTCTTTCAACTCTAGAGGTCTTGGGTACTCTTATCCTTAATTCGTTAACATTCATTTTGGTATAAATTTCATCGTATTTTGAACCTCGATCTAAAAATTAATAGTTATTATTTGAAGTGAATAGCGGAACACATAATGGTTATAACATTTTACTAAAAATGAGGACAGTACTCACCATGATGGTTCTCATATTGAGGCGCTTGTTCGTAAGATCGTCTAGACAACGCAGAAGATATTTGAGAAGCAGGGCTTTCTGATCTTTTGTACTGATCAGCGCACGTCATTGCCTTCTTAGACAAAACTCCTTCGTCCAGAAGTATCTTCCCCTGATCATCCATTTCAACCTTGTGGCAAGAGTACATTGTCATACCATGGTCCTCTTTCAAGAGAAAAGAGGTGCCTTGTGGTTTCGGTGAGGCGCAGAATGCAGTCGTTATCTCTTTGCCCAAGAATGACATTCGAACTGTGACCTCTATAACTCCTATTGAGTCTCTATTTTCACCATCGCAGCATGACAGGTAATACATGTTTTTAGAAAGCGGAGTCGACGTGGTGCACAGTATGTTGTCCGTCGGCTGCTCTTGCATCCACTTCTTACAAAGTTCTTCTCTCAATGATATAAACTCATTTGTATAGTCCATGTGAGTTTCAGCTATCTTTGTCACACAAGTAGAACAAGGCGGTTGCTTGGTTAGTAATAAGACTATTTCAAAATCTTTGATACAGCATATTTTATCATAAGTCATGGCAAACAAAGTCGATTTTCCTACATTCAATTTATTGAAGTTTTCAATTTTGCCAAAGGACGAATCGTACAATATAATTGGTGGCTTCCCCAGAAACACAGCTGATATAACTAAGTTGTTGTAATCTATGTCAAAACATTCGCACTTCATGTGGATTTTGTTTATTATCATTTCAATAAGGAATAAGTGATATGGAAAATTAACATCTTCCTCATTTCCACAGTAACATAGCTCTTGTTTGGTACGAGCGATATCTTCAGACAAAGATTTTATTGACTGCCGCAAGGCATTAGCTTCGTTCGTGAGTGCTTTGCTCATTGTAGCTATTTTATCTATGTTAGTAGTTAAATTGTTGGATTGTGAATCTACAATATCACCAGCAAGGTTTTGGACCCTATTTTTCATATCTTCAACTTGTTCAGTTACGTAGTTCTCACTTGGCTTCACCAGGGTGCTGATTGCATCCACTAACTTGCTGCCTATTTTGCCAGATTTCATACTTTGTGATTTCGGAGTCTTGTTTCCTTTGGTTGACATATCTAGCGACATTTGGCCACTTGCAATGGCGCTATGTATAGGGGTCTTCGGAACGCCGGTAGATGGGGACTTCGGTGCGCCGATAGATGGGGACTGAGGCGCGCCGGTGGACGGAGACTGCGATGCGCCGATGGACGGGTTAGCAATTTGTTTTGGGCTTGCTAGTGGTGGGGCTATCGGTGGAGATTGAGCGGAAGGTGTTACACTGCGTATTGGACTTGGTGTGGCAGGTTGTGGCGATTGTGTGGCAGGTTGTGGCGACGGTGTAGCAGGTAGTGGCGACGGCGTAGCAGGTAGTGGCGACTCTGTGGCTGTGGGGTCCTGTTCAACTTCTTCTGGTGCAACTTCAGCGGGAATATTCTCGGATAATACACTGGGGTCTTTTATCGAACTTGCGTATGAAACTCGATCAGCATCTTCCATTTCCAAAGGTATTAATATATATTAAAGAAAAACGTTGTATGGTAACAAAAATTTTCACATTTTATATTATTGTAGCCATGTTGAGATAATCATAGCCCTATTGATTTGTTGTAAACATTTAAAATAACACTGAACATAATAATGAATAGTTTGAATGCCAGTCTTTGGAGTAGAGTGCCTGATTTGTCTATGCTACTATGGTATTTAAAAGTTGATAATTCAATATTAAATCTTTGGCTGACAATTCCAATATTGCTGACAATTCTAATATTGCTTGCAATTCTTGTATTCAACAATGTGGTTTAGCAAACAATATGTTTATGTTAAAGAACTATGTACCTTGAGATTCGTATTAAGCTATTGTTAATATATTATTAAGTGGCCTTGCTTACCATTCTGGATCTGAGCAACTTTCTTAGCTATTTCTCTAACAATCTGCAGTCTCCATTTCTCAGCTTGTGGCAGATCAGTACACTCAGATGCTAGATATGGCCTTCTTTCACGTTGACCGCCTGCCTCTTGGACTTGTGCTGCTCGCCATCTGGCCAGTGTGGTCCTGCAATATTATAAAGTATGCTTTAGACATTAAGAAACATGCAACAAAAGAGGAATTCCTTAGAACAATATCACCCGTGTGTAATTCCTTAAGAATTTTCTAAATAGAAAAGAAGATTATACTCACATAGCCTTTTCTGCATTTCGAGCCTGAAAAAAATAATGTTGATTGAGCAAAATAAGAATGCAGATTATGAGACTAACTATACCTACAAATCTATTATATAAAAATGAATCGCTAAATGTGTTGGTAAGCGCATAACTCAATAACTCCTGGACCGATTTCCATAATTCTTTTTTTGTTGTGTTAGTTATTATCAGGAGAAGGTTCTTATGAAAGAAAAAAAATGGAAAATTTGCGGACTTTTTTTTTAAAGTAATTCTGACCTTTTTTACAATAGTGATTTGTTGGACACCGGGAACGGGACCTATGGATTCACGCGGGTGAAACCGCGGGGCACAGCTAGTAATTTAATAACTTTAACAGCACCAAGTTATCATTAGGATAATCGAGAGAATCCGTCGTCCACAGTCAAACTGTTCAAAACAGTTTTGTGGACCAATGTATTAACATACCTAAGTCTAATATTTTTTGTACTTAATAATTATAAATAAAAAACCCATCTAATCAGGAAGTGTTAAAAACAGTTTGATGGACCACTGATATTGTTTATAATTTGGAAGAAGAAGGAAAAAAGAAGTAATTTATGAATTATCTTGAAAAAATGCGCCACGAAACAATGTTTAACAGAAATACCTATATCCCGGTAGGTAAGTACAAATATTGTAAAGTAACGTTTTATAGAATATGTTTAACTTACCATGTTGATGAAAAATAATTACACTACTATTAAAGATCTGTTTATAACTAAAATGTGTCCAAATTTCAAACCAAAAGTCTTTTGAACTCTTCACAAATTATTGTAAATAAACATAACCTCAAAGCTAACCAAAAAGCATAGACAAGAGTTGACAAGCCAAATTCATACTTCAACTCAAAACTCACGAAACATGTTTTAGGTAGAGTTATTATTTATAACTAGTTTACTAGTAATTCTAATGAAGCTTTAGGAATAAATTAACCCAAATCTACATTTCGTGCAGTAACATACCTTTTCATAAATTATTATTATTCATTTTATGTCTTGTTTCATCGTCATACTGGAATTGGTATATGAAGTTTTTGAACAGATTGTTTTTGACAATGATGTTCATTGCATTTCTGATTTGACAGATTTAATTGTATTGACTTTTTGAGTTTAAAATACTTTGTTTGTTTTGTTTGAACTATTGTGCGGTGGAAAATATTGTGATAATAGAGCGCCTCGTTACTTGATCATTATTTACATTTATTGTTTTTAAGGAATATATATATAATTTGTTACAATATATCAAAGGAGCGATAAAATTTGCACAAAATGTCGTCTGAGGACTTGCAATTAATTGATGTGCAATTCAGCTGGGAGATTAGTCCTCCTGAAATTCTGTGGGAAATATTTAGATATTTGAGCAGCAGCTCCTTGTTTAACTGTTTGTTCGTGAGTAGAAGGTGGAAGAATGTTGCAAACGATTATATTGAGGTAAATTAAATTACAATAATGTTAAGAATCCTTTTAATTATTTCATTTTAATATATAATTTTATGTTTGAAGTCTTTATTATTAACTAAATTAATTTATATTTTCGGGTTTTGTTTGGGATGCCAATAATCATAATTTATCAATTTATTTAAAATAGGTTCAATTAAATTAATTTTTTAGTACTGACATAAAAAACTGTTCAGAATAAGTGCTGATGCTTGACCTTGTTCACTTTATAAAGATCAATTTTAGTTTATAGATCCCGCCTATGTACAAGAACAAGAAAAGTTGCTTCTGCAATAGGTGCATAAATTATTCTTTAAGTAATGTTCTGTTGTGGCCTTGTGAATGCATATCAATGTATATTGATCCTACTAATCTATTCTGGGCATATCCAACTAACTATGAATGTGTTCAAGTTTAGTTTCATACTGCCCCACGTTGGGCTACAAAATTTTACCTAAGGCTGCATGCACACAGGTTGCTTGAAGCAGTTTGTTTGTATTACATCAAGCGCTATTTGGTCTTAAGATATCTATCTCTCCTACTATACGTTAAAAATGAATCTGAGGTTCCCCTGTTTAAAAAAATCGTAATTCTATAATCAGTCATGCAACCTCAGCCAATATATGTGTAATAAACTAACATACCTATAATTAATCTTTTACATGTAGGTACAAATTATTTTAGTAATGCAAATGCAATATACAATTTTGGCCTAGTATTCACTCGCATGTGTTTAATTCTACATAATAAGTGCAATTTGGGATGCCATTTAATTGTGTACATTGAAATGACAAAATGCTAGCGATTTTAGAGTGGGCTCTGCAGTGTACTGATTTTAATTAATTATTTTGTTAATCACCAATAAAAAATATCTACCTAATATTTTTTTGCTCTTATCTCCCTACACAGAATTTTATGTATTTAGTTCCACTGTAGCCTAGGGAACATAATGTTCTGATAACTGCACTCAGGGCAAAACACCAAAGAATGGCAATGTCCTTTTGGGTGACATACAGACTACCTGAAAAATATGCGATGTGTGACCACGGTTTTATGTCGGTGTATCCTACACTAGTGAACTCCTTTTTATTGATAGCCTTTTATGGGAACTGCTGAGCAGATATAATAAAATAGAAAAAATACGTGTTTAAAGTACCGTAGTTCATTTGACGTCACGGCATTGTCCTGCACGTTTTTTTAACGTATAGTCAACCGGGTGTTCATAATAATATGGTAAATTTTCATTCGTGTAAAAACGAATAACCACAGTTTCCACATAGTTGTCACAGTGAGTAGACGTCAAAGTTCATTCGATTTGCCTGACAAGTCCGTTGAGTATGCGTTTAAACGTATAAGCGGTACACGTTTTTTGCAGTACAATTGACGTGTGAATGGATGTATGTACGTTGTATTGTCACTATTTATACGTTATGACGTATACTGCAAAAAAACGTGCAGGACAATGCCGTGTGAACGAAGCCTTATAATACAATAGTAAAGTTGTTATCTTTTTTTATAATTTAGTACATTGTACAGTAGGTAAAATCCCTGTAAATAATTTGCTTACATTAAGCTCCTTTTCTCAGTGTTACGGCCTATGGGAGAAGATTGTTAAAGATGAAATGGAAAACTACGGAGTCACATACCGAAGGAAATCAACATTGGGCTGGAGAAATATGTTGATGAACTCCAAACTATGGACCTACGTTAGTTCCGCGAAGATTAAGCGAGTACATACGTATAAACTACTCGACATTGATAAAGTCCATATGTATCAAGGTAAGTTTTTGTTTTTCTTGTTTGTAAGTTGAATATTTTTTTTTTTCATTAGTGAGTAGACGTAAAACGACGAAAAAGAAGTGCTAGTTGTGGATTTGATTCCAGCATGAGATAGGTACGTTCTTGTGAATTAAACATAAGAGGTAATGGTCAAGACAATATTAATTTAAACCGTCAGTTGTTTCTACGAATTTTTTGCTTTTGAAAGTAAATAAGAAAAACCTAATTAGGTAAAGCGATTGAAATAAAACTACTTTTTACGGATTTTTTCGCGGTTTGTATTTAGATTTTAGGTCCCGACGTTTCGACAGTTTTGTCTGCCCGTGACCATGATACCTGCAAAGGTGTCGAAACGTCGGGACCTAAAATCTAAATACAAACCGCGAAAAAATCCGTAAAAAGTAGTTTTATTTCAATGTCTAACATTCGCGTAAACCTAAGAAACCAATAGGTAAAGCGAATTAAAGTTCGTGGGCTAGTGACGAGAAAAAAAGTGCACAAAATGTGCCGTCATGCGACATTTGAAATCGATGTATCGTCGCGAACAGTTTTCAAAGGGACATTCAAAATTATTGTCATTTCCATTCAGCACAATTTTGGTGTGTTCATCGCACCTTCGATTCATTCGAAGTCCATTTTTTATCAAATTAATGTACACACGTAATGTAAGGGCTTGTCCACATCTGGCTGCTGAGAGCTGCTCGTGTAATGCTCGTTCGTCAGATGTGGACGCTCCCTAACAATTCTCTTGTTGCTTTGATTGCAGATAAGATGATTTTGAAGACTGAACAAGATACTGTGCATTACTACAATGTGCAAAATTACGAACTGGTCAAAGTTACTGAGACTTTAAGTAAGTAACAAACATCAAACGTCTACAAAAATATATTTATTTTATATACCTATATACTCATATTGTGTCTACTTTTTAGATAAAGGCCTAGACTATGGTGAGAATGATAGCATGGTGGTGGCCTTAACTCAGATTGGTGTTTCTCAAAGAGGCCTATTTCTATACGGGAAACCTGCGCCTGATTCTAATATGTTTGACAATAAAGCTCATTATGTTGACCAAGCCTTTTTGTATACGTGAGTATGAAGAAAGTAATTAATTTAAGTATGTGGGTTTTCTGTCTTATTCTGTGTTTTACTTTTTCTCTGAAGGCTTGATTTGTTTAAGTAGAAGACTAAATAATAAGTTTACAGTGATGTCGGTCAATTTTGTCGTATATGATATTCCTCGGATCTTGTAAACCGATGTATTTTATAAGTGACTTGTATTTGTAGACTGGAAGATAACATATGCTACGTCGCTACTACAACTTTTGTAGTATGGGCTTGCACTTGGATCAACAATAAATGGGAGGTTCGACTCGTAGGCCGCTACTACGGCAGCGATTACGACAGGCCGGCCGCCATACATGTCTACAACAAAGTGGTGTACATGGTCACAAAGTACGGGTTCGTGTTGAGCGAAATTACCGAGACGAAGAACTTTCATAGAGTATTCAACTACAGTATACCGCAACATAAGGGAGCTTGTAAATGGGTACTGTTTCATAAGTACAATGTCGCTGTTGCTGGTAAGATTCTTATTTATAATTATTATTTATTTCTTGCAATAACATGTATAGGTAATACAGAATCTCATTTTCACTTTATTTATTCATGACACAGTGTTTGTCGGTTAGATCTCGATTCAAATAGGTATATCAGTGTGCTTGAACAATAACTGCTCCTGAAACAACTATCAACATTACGCCAGCGTAAATAAAGTGAATTGGAGACAGTCTAGAGTTCAGTTGTTCTGAAAAATAACATCAAAATAAAACTGGGCCTTAAATGTAGGCATTACGTACCTACTGTTATTTTTCTGAAACTCGTATTTTTCCATTTTGTGTTATATCTATAAATTGCAAAAACAATATATGTATGGCAAAAGCTTGTATTGTGGACCAAAAACTTGTCTACTAACAAGCCTTATATTATTTCAGTGAAATCAAAAAACCGTCGCGTATCGATCTGCTACGACAAGGAGACGAACCACATGCGTTTGGAATGCCCCAACATGTCGTGCGCCACGGAACATGGACAGGTCGTGTTCCTCGGATTCAGGAGTGGAAGGGTTAGTATAATTTATCTATCTTCATCAACGATGATATCTGTTATCTAATTATGACTTTTTGGAACCATCGTTGTTCCATTAAATGAGAAGAACACTACTATGTACAGTGTACGCACAGCAAAGTTAGTTGCTAAGATGTTCGGTCGTTAGCGTGCCCTTAAACCCAATTAACTTTGCTGTGTGTACATGTAAATTACTCTAGCTGTTGAATTGACCTGAAATCTCATTTTGACCTATGCATCTTTATTGGCCCTGATAAAATCTCTGATCCTGTAAAGATAGATAACAATCCATATTCTCACTTATACCACACCGACATGCCTACTTTAACTTCCAGGTAATAATATGCTTAACCAACAAACCACTGAAGAAGGGCACCAAACCGGACCGAACCCTCCGCGTGCAGGACTACGACAACACCATCCGAGACCCCAACATCCTCGCCATCGAGGTCTTCGAAGACAAGCTCTCCCATCACCTACTGATCGTCATGAAGGACCGCGTCGTACAACTGCTCATCAATTACCCACCGCCCATCGCTGAACTATACGATTAAAGGTCAGTTGTAGCTCAAATTATCAATTTTAGGTTTATATATACATGTTATATACAGGGTTTTATTTTACTAGTCTTATTAGAGAAGGATGCGAATTAAAGTATGGAAATTCTTCAGCGCGAATTTACTTAAAATGTTTTATAAATACTATTTATATACATATATATATATTTATATATTATATAGCACAAAAGGTTATGGTCTTCAAGGTGCTTGTGGAATCGGGCATTTACTTGTAACTGATCATCACGCATAATCCGCTTTTATATTTGCCCAAATGAACAACCAATAGAGCCAAACAAAACTATGAATCTTTTACTATTGTTCTACAGAACGCTCCAGCTCACCTAAGCTCGCTCTCGTTTATTCCATGAAAAAACTTTCACTAGACTTCTCATTACAAGTGAATGCCCAAGTCCGTCAGCACAATATACAGATACCCTGTATATTAAAATATCTAGTCAATATTATCTAGTCTATTTCATTGTTGACTGATTGTTGTGTGTTCTCGGGAAGCAGGTAGTTAGTGTTATATAGGAATCTATTTGTTGTTGTATATTAAGTGTCTATTTATTAACTTGTAGGTTAGATATAAGATTTAAATGTTATACCGGTCACTTAAATGTCTGCTAACTTTTGTACTTGAAAATTTGCAAGCATTTGAGAGACTGTCAAATTCATTCCCCAATTTTTAAGTAGACGATCGCTTGAGAAGCACGAATGCCCCAAATCTTAGCTAATCGTACGCAAATGTGTGTGTCAGAAATAATTAAAAACAATTGGTATTTGTAATTTATTATCCAACAAACAATGTACAATCCGAACAAACTATCTTTGGTATAATTTCATAATATGCAAGTACGATATAAAATAAATTCTTAATTAATACACTAATTAACTGAATATGTGTAGGTATATCATGAATTTACAATAGCAGTAGCTGCTTTGTTCTATGCATTTAAATAAAATATTTTTATGTAATATTTTTGTGATTTTACGACTGTAGGTCGTACTACATTCTCAAAGTAGTTTGAACCAATTCTGATTCTGTAATGACATGTCGCAGTAATGTTTTAAAGATACAATAAATAATTCACTGAATGTATAAAACTTTTTTTTTTTATATTCTAACATTTAGCCACGTCACACACAAGCTGTACTATTTTGACAGAATAATATAATTATAATAAATAATTTATCCGCTCTATAGTTTAATTATAATACTTTTATATAAGATTGAGAAAGATGTGAGTAGCAGCGTGTGTGTTACGGCCCTTACGTCTAACACCTATTCCATATAACAATACAATGCGTGTACCAGACACAATAACATAACGTTTTAATTGATATGCATTTCAAATGATTTTATCTCTATGTAGGTACCGATTCGCAACGCTTACACTTGGCCCATGCTTATGAAAACAATAGAAGGATTCTCTTCACCCATTCTAATTAATATTTTCTACTTATGGGTACTATAGTTATATTTTATAACTACGAAAACTTAACTGCCAATGACTACCGCCCAGCGGGACATATAACACCAATCATGTCACCGACGACGCGCATCGTCACTCTACACCCGCGTCGCTGCGCCCCGCCTGCTAACGTGACAAGGGAATTTGAACCAACGCTCTAAGTGTTAGAGTGTAGTTTAGCGGTCCGTGGTGTTGGGGTTGGTGTAGGAGAATCCTCTGAAGGGTTCCTGGTCCATGGAGCGCAGCACGTGGGGCTCCACCGCAGTGAGGCGCGGCCGCTCGCCCGTGAACGCTCGGTCGAAGTATTGCGTGTCCATCGGATGTCGCTGTAATTATAAAAGAATTTTTTTTTAGGTACCCATGCGTTATTTATGATCAGTCGACAAAGCCCGGAGAAACATTAAATATAGATACAAAATAACTAGAGTTAGGATAACAATACTAATACATAATTAATAACATATTTTGTAAGGTATTGATGATGCTGTTCTGGGCTGTTCATCTCCAAAGTTCGATAAAACATACTTCTTATTAGGTGAATGGAAATTATGGCCGTTTAAAATGCTGCATCTATACATGTTTTTTTTTATACCACTTTTGTTTTTTATTCTAAGGCAATCTTTCATTACTATGAAAAGTTTTGGCGAAGATCATAATTAGGAAAAAGAAATATTTAAAGATATCTAGAGCTAGTTTAAAATATGTGTACTCACCACTCTGGGCCTGAAGGGCGCCTCCAGCTCGCGTCGCTCCAGCCGGTCCCAGTGGATGGGGTGGAAGAAGTCCTGGTCGCGGATCTCGCCGTGCATGCACTCGGTGCCGCCCAGCCTAGTGCGCGCGTCTTTGTCCAATAACTATAACAAACAATATGGTCCATGTGTAATTTCTACGCTATTTTAGCTAAGTTTTTTCCCGAACCCGAAAGAGTTATAAATTAAAGGAACGTCAGTCCTCAGAAATAAATTCAATATGCTTTCCTTCCACTAATGGACTATGTTTATGGCTTTTTGAAGCCTGTGTTTATCAAATAAATCCAGTTGACTTTGCTGTAATCTGTGAATACTTTGTGATTATTTTTGGCTATAGCTAATAGGTCGTCGGGTATGCTTCTGTCGGGACTTCAATTCCACTTTACCTAGAAGTATAAAGATTTTGGTACATACCCTGGTTAGTATGGTGAGCGCCTCTTGCGATAGGAAGCGCGGGTAGGAAGGCATCTCGTTGCAGATGGACCAGAACAGTTCGTCCTCGTCGCAGCCGCTGAAGGGACTCTGTCCAATCAGCATCTCATATAGAAGCACGCCGAAAGACCACCAGTCAACCGTCTGGTTGTATTTCAAACCTTTGATGATCTGGAAAAGGAAACATGGGAAGATTAGATCTTTCATATTGCGTATTTTAATTGATGTCAAGAATTGTCATTCGTTCAAGTTGAAATGGTGTTGCTACTAAAACTTTTCGGGTAAATACCTAGGTACGTATTGTTAGTTAAAAGGTATTTAATTACATAGTCAGTAGCTTAGACGATTCTGCTTACAGGGTCAAGATAATTCCGTACCAACGTTGCACGTGAATCACGATGAATCCAATGTCTCAAATCATGTATCAGAGTGATAAGGCAATTTAAACTGGTCGACAACATTTTTTTTCATATTATATTTATACCTATATTGCTGGCAGTCACGACATTGGCAGGTGTACCTATAGATGATTCAATTGCTGCATAAATTATGATTAGATTTATATCGAATGAGATTTACAACTACACTCGAAGTGTTGATTAATATGATCTTATGTAATTTTATGTTTGAACACGCAAGATTTAAAGTGACCTTGCATGAATAGACTTTAGAAGAACTTTTCTTACAGCAATAGTAATATGCATTACCAATTTTGAGTTCACTTTTGAGCTTTTTTGTTTGGTCCACAATTTAATTGTCTTCTATCAAAATTCAGGTCTTGAAGCAAAAAAAAAGATAACAAGGTTCGGTTACATCCTTGATTTAAATATATTTATTTAGCTGTATATTATGTAGCTGTAGGATAAGTACATACTTTTACTAACGCAACCTAAATAGAGCTTATTTATCGCCGACTCAGTAATAATCTAACAGCCCTAATTTATAAAGTCTTCAAATCATGTAATGGTATTTCTAAAACGTTTTAGAATCAAAATAAACTAGTTCATACCAACATTCAGATAAATCACTTCGACCTAGAATCTTTAAATAGTGTTTAAATGTTATTCGTGTGTAGGTTGGTACCTCTGGCGCCATGTAGTCTGGGGTGCCGCAGAAAGTGTCGGCAGTCTTGTCCAGGTAGATCTGGAGCTTGCACATGCCGAAGTCTGCGATGCGCACGTGCCCTTCGAAGTCTAGTAAAATGTTGTCCAGTTTTAAGTCCCTGAAATTATCAAATATTTGTTAAATTATATTTATATAACATATACATAGTAAACGAAGTGTATGATATTTCCTTTATTTAATTTTGTGACTTCCTTTCTTGTACTTTTACTTTTTTATAAACTTGTTTTGTTTGTATTTCCTCTTTGTGTTTGTGTATGCGTTGTGTCTGCGTAAATTAATGTATTTTCTTTCTTTCTTTCTTTCTTTCTTATATCATCTTTATCATCATACGAATATATTTGAAAAGCACCTCTTTGTTGATCCAATCATGATATCGGGCTTTATTTCTTTTTAACAGCTTCTAAACTCTAGACCAATATTGGTAAAAAAGATGTAAGTACATAATCGTATTTACCTGTAAACAATGCCCCTCTTGTGTAGAAACTTGAGTCCCGAAACAATTTCGGCGGCGTAGAACCTCGCGCGCGACTCTGGGAACCTTCCACTTTGTTGGATGTGGAACATCAGGTCACCGCCGTTCAGGTACTCCATCACGAAGAACAGGTGTGACTATAACATAGACACAACTGTTATTATCATCAAACCTACCTCAACGTATTCTGGGGACCATTATACACTACAGTAGGTCGATAGGAAGAAAAAGAGGATTTTTTATGATGTGTGTTCTCAGTTCCTAATTTTGTAACTAAAACAAATAAGCTTATTTTAATACTCTCGTATAGTATATTATAGGGTATTACATAAATAACGCAGGAAATAATAACGACCGTCCTAAAGCTATTAGGTCCCACGTTGTGCGCCAATTTTTTCGTTATATTTAGTAGGTACGCTAATCTTAATGAAACTATCATAATAATATTCATAGTTTATACGATGTAAATACGCGTCGACTGGTATAAGCTTTAAATAAAATGAGGATTTATAGCGCAATATTAAATATTTCGAATGTCACGGTCTTTGAAATATTATTATAGATGGTTTACTTACATCCGTCTGGAAAGTGGCAAATAAATGGCAGAGGTAAGGATGGTTGGTGCCAAGTGCGAGAACTTTCCTCTCTATCAATGTACACTCGACGTCGTCGTCTTCTAAAACAACGTCTTTTTTCAAACATTTCACGGCGTAGTAGTATTCTGTGTCGCGAAGTTCTGCTAATAACACCTGGAAATAAGAAAAATATTTATTATAGGTACAGATCTAAAGCCGATACGTGTAGTATAAATATGCTAAGGGAACGTATACCTCAAGTCAATGTATTTTCTTTAGTCAACGCTCTAGTCTAGTCAACATCTGGTATATAGATAGGTATTATAATTGGTATTCGGTCTCTATTACTTGTTTTTCATAATACGATAGACTAAATTGTAACAATATTTTTATTTTATCAATCTACTAACATTTCTTTGCATTTTTTTCATTATATGCTAGCTCGACTGACAGTTGAAAATATTTACTTTAGATAAAACAACATTATTTAAACGGAAAGCTTCCTAATTAGTTTAAAACCTGAGTTCTCCAGCTGGTGCGTCATCAAGCACAAATAGATAGCAGTACAGAGACAAATAGATATTGATACCGGTTCTATTTATACTCGCAAATCGTTAGCGGATGCCACGAAAACAAACTTAGAAAAATTCGACTTTGAAAAAGTCATGCAAATATGTTTCGCAGACGTTAATATAACTCTTCCTACCTACTTATTTGTGATAAGGTTACGTAACAAGATATGTTACTATTATTTGATAGTAGTATAAGTACCAATTTGTATGGAATAATAAACAACAAATCTTTAAATTAAGTGGTGATAAATACCGCAGGAAGCGTACGTGACACCCGTATGACAGAAGTTTTCATTTTACAATTCATATATATCATGCTTTCTCCGTATTCTTGGCCCAATCTCAAAGGCAATTGGGCCAAGCAGTGCAGAACCAGGAAGACGTTTCGTTCTGGCTCACGTAATGCGGATTAACTCTTGCTAATAAACGTACATTTTGTATGGCCGTAAATCAATTTAAAGTCACTGACTTGCTATGTATTTCGATGAACATTTTATGTCAGCATGACCTGACAAATTGCAAAAAAATACTTATTAGCTACTTTAATTCTAGACCTTCATATTCGGTAAATTTTATTCTTGCTACTTAAAGTTGATTTGCTCTTTTAATTTTGCTATTCTCGTTCAATTCACATCCATCATTCTAAATATCTACCTGAGCATTTTTCACGTGACGCGTCCATTTAAAGAATAAAAATACACTGTGGAAAAATAGCGCGCCTCTGCATACGTCGATTGTTGATGTTGTTTTGGCCATAATACTCATAAGACTATAAATCTACAATAATACGTATATGACTGCAGACAATTATCTAAGCCACGATAGACAATAGTTAATAGTCTAATGGGCGTCGAGCAGAGGCCGATGACACGTGTTCTCTGACGTTAGAAAGGTGGCCAATGATGTAGGCACCCGAAATAGCCCGTACTGTATAAATCTAGTGTTACAATACGATAGTACGGCAGGTAAACTGCGGCGAACCGCGAAGCTGCAGGTGGCACGCTGCCATCGGCATCGTCACTGAGGTTACGGTCATCACTGCTTATAGGTACTTACTTAGAATCATAAAAAATAAAGGATTATGAACCACAATGTTGGTACATTAGATAGGGTAATTATTTTCGTACTTGGAAATTACGCCATAGTTTTGTCTCAGATTCGAAAATGTGGCCCTATTAGAGTTATTTCCAATAAAGCATTGTGTATGAAAGCTTTAGTTCGACTTTAAGATTTGGATACCTTTATTCCAAAATACGATACCAGGTGTATCCAATCAACACAAAATGTTTGATAACAGTATGGTATTTTATGCTGCATAATACAAAAGAAGAACATTTCTTGATGTTAAGATAAAATAGGGTCAATACTGATTACATTGGAAAGATCGAAAGCAATATATGTTTCAATTTTTTCTTTAGCAAAAGTAAATTAAAAATAGTAGTCCGAGTTCTATAACTATTGACAGACTCTTCTTTCAACTTTGTCGTGAGGATATCCCTGTCAGAATGCAAATATATCGCTTTTCGTACAAAGAGATTCGCAGAATTGTACCAATTATGAAAATAATTTATCGCCCGTCAACCTGGTTCTACTGCTCTGATTTCTATTTTTACGCTATTCGAGCTAAGTGGCTGAACTAAGTACTTTGTTTATCTGCAATGTTTACGGAGGTAAAAATAACAAAAAAAAAAATGGAATGTAATTAATATACATTCCACTCTATGAAATGTAAAACCATAAACATAATTACAATTTGAAAACGATAATGATTGAAAATTACCTAACACAAAGCTGCTGAGAGTACTTTATCCAATTAACTTTAAAAGTCACAATTTATTGACCAAGGACTGAAAATTCTCAATTTATAAAGACTTGCACAATATCGGTAGGCGTTTTATATATAGTGAAAAGTAAAGGGCAACTGGTAAAATACTCGAGACTTTATTGCAGTCGACTGACAGCTAAATGTGTGCTTTGATTTTATGTCCCCCTTTATTTATAAAGGTGAACACAAAATTGCACAATACATACTAGAGTATAATAATTTAGTTGATGCTCCAATTATTATATTTAGTTAACTTTAAATAAAATAAGGTTACAGTGTTGAAATGCCAGTAAAACTTAATAAAAATAAAAAAAAATAAGAATTCCATATATTTATTGAACCGCAGTTCGCAGGAAAGGACATTTAGTTTCTCAGACATGGTAAAAGCTTTACGAGTTCATTGCCCTAAACGTGCGATATAAAAAATATATTATGTGACGATTTCCCAGTCTTTGAAGTTGTGTGCGTCACTTTATACCAACGTTTTTCGCCTCACACTCCTGAATGCGAGAAATTAATGGCCTTACATCGCCACTTGTCAAAATCAACGAGATACCTAATATTTTAAACGCTCGCTAGCTCAATGAAGTTTGAAGTCTACCTGCTGGGGCTAGAAACGTGTTGTGACGTATTCATTTATGATCATGCGCATTATTGAATCTTAATAAAAAATCGCGACGCTATTCATCTCTTTCATTTGTAATGTTCTGATTTATAAATCAGTTTGGTCGCAGTCTGAAACTGTATCATCACTGCCAGGCGTGGTTTGCGACGAACATGAAGTGATATTTGTTGACCTACTTAATTTCATTTCATCTACTCGTGTTCTCAGGTAGTAAACTCTATTTATATTCGATTTCCTCACACTTTGACACAGTTTCAGTGCATAACATGCACGACTACGATGGCAGGTTTGACAATATGAAATCAACTGAAAGATATTGGTGACGATAAGTACCAAGGATTAATGTAAATATATTTCAATGGTATTTAAAAATAACCAATAAGAGTTGATTGACATCCCGGCCAATGTAATGGAAAGTAGGTCATTACGGTGTCGTTATGTGACAAAAGATTTACATTTAACATAAAATACCTTTTTCAACGCTCTGCGATACTCCTTACAATTTTGTATTTTTTTATTACTGTTTTTGCTTGCCTACCTCGTTATTTATTACATTAATTAATTACCTAGCAATTTTACGTACTGAATATTTATAAATCTTGCGTGGTAAAATTCAATTACATTTAACGCCAAATAATGAAGCTAACCCACACTCGTGTGTGCTTATGTTGTTTTAAAATCATGTTTTACTTGTCCATAAGATAAAAAGAAAATTATGAAAAAGAAAGGCATTTATAAAAATTGGTTACGTTTACATTACAATCAGCCAGTGAAAGATATTCAGTCGAGTTGTACCTATGCTTTAATTTAAATGTCGTTTCTTAAAAAAAATTGTTTCCAATTCGTCCTCTTCAAATATTTGCTGTTTAAACTTCTTCTATCTATTCTTTCTATTTATTAAAAGCGTAGGAAAAGCTCTCGCTAAATTCCTACTGGATATTGGATAATCTAGTAAAATAATCGCGTGTCAAAAAATGGCATAGACAGTAAAACTTGCCAAGATATCGTCTTATATAAGAATGATATCACTATAATATGAACGAACTTTCCGCATTACGCAAGTCTAAAGAAAACACCATTTGTATGTATTTAGTAATCCGGAAGACCGATTGAGAATTGAGACATTAAAACAAGTCAATTCAAATTTTCACTCGGACTTCACACTTCATTTAATAAAGTGCTATTGCTTTTTTTTTGTAAATTAATGGCCGTATATTTTAGTATTTAACATTTTGTTTGTCATATAGATATATTAATAGCTGCGTCTTTCGGCAGCTAAACACACCGACACGACGTGCGGTGCAAATTGTTCATGTGTACATATCAGCTTATCTATGTATGTGAGAGCTGTTTTTTCTCTTGGCAAAATCCCTTGTTTCAGTTTTCGTTTATTTTCGGACGGAGAATTCGTATACACCTTGGTTTTACAAAACATATTTACTTTTTCTTAGGAATAAGTGAATATTAGGTGCGTTGTGTCTGCTTCGTGCAAGCAGAGTCATTAACGACGCAGGTGTTGTAGATTTCAGCTTTATTATTGTAATATTTTATTTAAAATCAAAGGAGCGTTTGAAATATACGAGCCTGATATTATCTGAAAGTTAAATGAGATGATCTCTTTGATTGTTGTGATCCATATTGATCCATTTTTAAACCTCGGAACATCACGTCAGAAGTCTGGCACTTGCCTGCTGCGAGCCAGATTTGGGTCAACGGCAGAAAACAATGATAATTGCAAATAGAGACCACGGAATACCTAATTAACACTGGGGTGACGCTCAGGACGGTTTAAATATAGACCTTACGTTTCTAGAATCACAAGTCAATGCGCTCACCTTTCCGAAGCTGCCTTTTCCCAGCACTTTGATAAATTGGAAGTCTTCAACGGTATACTTCCTGAAGCGAGGAATGGATCTCGCGGGCGGTGTGAACCGACCAGTTTTTTTGAAGATATCGTAGGCAGTGGATTGTTCTGCGGAAAATAAAATATATCACTAAAATCGTTTTTACAAAAGAAGTCAAATAAGATTAAGTTAAAATATATTTGGGATACTCTTCATTAAATAAGTTTAATAGAGACTCAAGCACTTAGTTTGCTATTTGGCGCAGTTACGAAATCGAGTGTTCCCGATGTTAAAAGTAGACTCTGGTTTGAGCTACAATAGTCGAGAAAAGTTCGTTACCTACCCATCTTGACACACATTAATGATGATGACATAACTAGACAATACAATTTTATAACAAAACAATACAATTTTATAACAAAACAATACAATTTTGTAACAAAACAGTACATTTTTATAACAAAACAATTTATGGAATAGAGGATTGATGATTCAAGAAAATGAGTTCTATTAAATATTATTGTTTTTAAATGACTATTTACCCTACCTGTACTCTGATTTGAATTTTGAATTTGAATTGCGAATATAAAAAGAAATACTCCCTACTACTACTGAAAGTAAAAAAAAGATAAATGACGAGCAATTAATTCGATTCGATCCAAAAAACCGTCCCAATTTTGCACCCCAAAAAACGATTGTCCCTGAAATGAAAGAGATTGTAGATCTGTCATGTTGCTATGTTAATGCTGTAAAATATTGGCACGGGTGTGTTGGCATTTACCGCAGCTTTCATACGCATCTGTAAACATCCTTTGCAGAAGCCCCTACACCCGATGTTAACAGCGACACTCTCAAGTGCGACTCGTCGCGGTCACTTTACCTATTTATTATCCTGGCATGAACTCATAAAATGTGATTTACGATTCCTTGCCTTAATCATTTTAAATTTTATATTTCTACGGTTCATATTTATTTTATTATTTTTTACTTTTCGTACTGGAACCTGTTTGTCATTACTGGTAATCTACTACTCGCTCCCTATTCAAAGAGAGACTGTAAAAACGTCCGTTCTGTTTTTTCATATTGATTCATAGTTCACAGCGCTGAAATGTTTATTATATAATGCTTCGTGTAAGTCTTATGTTATTTACATTATCGCGCGGAATCCTCAATCCCCTGCAATGTTTATGCTTGCGTGAACGCTCGGGTCGTTGGTTTTCAACATAATTCAAGTTCATGGATGTTTACGCTGCATAGTAGTATGACATAATTTAAACATGTGCGATATATTAATTCTCTTTCACCTCGCGAGCGACGCTAAAACTATTTGCTGAGACGGAGCAATATCAAGGTCAATATGGCTAATTCTGGAGCTATCACGGGATCGGCGGTTTCGTTTTTTTATAATAACACAAAAGGAAATAATAAACAGATCTTTTGAAAGCACGAAAATGTGCTGAAATGATAAGCCTGAGTTAAAAAATATTTTTTTATAATGTATTACGGGATGAAAATAATCAAAGAATAAAAACCAATAGGTAAATAGAAGAGAGTTCATTGAACCTATCAATTGTTGATTAAAATCCAAAACATTTCCGCCGTAATGGACGCCACAGTTTTTTTAGCTGTAGTTTGATATCCAAGTCCCGCAATTTTATTAGTTACATTGTTTATGTTTGCAGTTAATGTAGCCGATATACTTGGCCAATAAAATTTGACTACGATCGAGTTCGACATGAAAAAAAAAGTGAATTTTTATGTAGGGACTATCTTCAGCCTGCGAATTTGTAAATTCTACGTTTACTATTAGATTAAATATGGACTTGTTTAAGTAGAAAATAATACATAAAATAAATAGAGATCCACTTGACTGCAATATGGGGCAAGCCTATTGCAACGTCTATCGGGCACAATTCCAATCCCAAAACTGCTACTAAGAATATCCTACAGGAACACCTGGCAATACCGTCCAAAACAAAGAAAAGAAAATCAGTAGAAATAGTCATCAACATTATCAGATTTTATGTGGAAAACCGTAAAAATTGTAGGTAATTGTAAATCCTGCAGGAATAAAGTTTAATCATGATAAAACTCATTGAAATTATCTCGGAGAGCCATGTAATCCAGTTACCTATATGATCAGCAGTATAGAGCATGAAGAAGAAATTCCGGTGATAAGAATATAATTTTTACTTGAGTCTAGTTTTTATATATTTTAGAATTCTAGAGAGATTAGTTTTATATTTATATCAACAACACTTGTAGAAAACACTCTGACAATAATTTAGCGTCTTATTTCTGTGCAAATGTTTTTGTAAGAGTTAAAGTTTTTCTCGCAAATTGAGTAGAATTTATTGAAAACGTTTTCGCGCACATAGGCTTGGAGATGTCGAGGTATTTATCTTGTATTTTAATTGTTTGGTAACCTTGAATGTAAGGGCAGTATTTATCGATATGGGTATTCGAACCTTCTCTACATAAGTATAAGTTTATTTAATAACATTATGTAGTATTAGCTACGTAGTATTTAGGTATAATGGCATAGAATAATAATATGTCTTTGTGACCCGACAGATTTAATGATTTTACAAACTTTAAAGAGTTTTCATGTGCTATTAATTTGCGTTTGCGCGTTCATATTTGTCTGTTTGAATATTTATAAAACAAGCCGGATTTCAACTATCTTTATTCTATCTTTATCCTATTTTAATCATTATGTCTTTTAGGATTAAAGCGTTGCGAGAGACAAATGGGGATTGGATTTTAAAAGAAACGATATTTTAAGACAAATCCAACTCAAAACAATTCTTTATGTTATTTTTAGTAAGTAAACACTCGTAACTCATCGCCTGTATAATTAATGTTCCTTTTGAGGTGCTCGAACTTGGCAAGTTTCGGTTGATTGGATATAAATCATTTGCACATCTCCGCGTTTCTTAGTAACGAATTTTCCTGTTCAGTCATTAGGTTCACGGAAAAACGTGTAAAATGCATATTTTACGCTGATCTTTCTCATAAAAGTCATTTAGATAAGTTTTATTTCCAATGACTTTGTGTTAACGTTTCTGTTTTAAAGGTGAATATTTTCGTACGTCTTGTGTTGTAATCAAATGAAGATTTAGTTTAGCTGCTTTAAGAATTTGTCAACGGGACATTAAACATGTTAATATAAATAAGAGGTGATATAATTTAGTAATTATTGCATAATTTGTTCTGCGCGGCTGGAACGCGGAACCCACCTCGAAGTAGGGCGTGTGCCTGCGCTGCGTTTTCAGCGAAAGTCCTGCCGGCTTCTGCGCAGATATTTATAGGCGTGTTCAAAATGCTATAAGGTTTTTTTGCCAATTGTGCCAACGTCCGTGTTTATTGTCATTCGTCTTCCTCGAGATAAAGTTCACTCCATCCGAATGTAGCGATTCTGACAGCTATTGTTCTGACCTACACCAGTGATGATTCCTGATCGAACGAAACGTACACAAATGTACACTTGTAAATAACTCGAGCTGTGTGCCAAGACATCAAATTCTCCTTTTCTTAGAAGTTTCCGAACACTTGTTATATTTTTATTTCTTAACATTTTAATGAGAATGTCTGTCTATACCTACTACGATAACTGTGTTAGTAGCTGCAAGCAATTTAGTTCGTTCTACACTAGACACCCAAAGATGTTCTATAATCTGGTTGAAAAATAACATCCACAACATAATATATACAGAGGTATTGTACAACAGTGATGTCTCACCGAGCTCCTGTTCTGAGATGTCGGTGTTATTGGAGTTCGCCGGCGTCGCCGACGTGCCGGCCGCGTCGCCACCTGCGTGGAGGAATCACAATCAAATGCCTCCTGGACCACAGAGCACTTTGTATTATCCTGGACAATACTATCTAATTAATCTATGTAACATTTACGGATAATATTTTAGCATAATATGCCAATCATATTTTGTCCCACTAGTAGAGGGCATGAAAGATTTAATCCAATGACTGGCCTCATCATCATCTCCCTGCCCTGTTCTCATTTATTCTGACCTGATTTTCAATATTTATAATCTCTTGAAAATATTTGTCACACATAAAGTTTGGAATCATTTTTTTATCACATGTTTGTTTATGTAGGCATAAAAAAATTTAAATGCCTCGTAGAATGAGAAATGATTCCACATACATACTTCTATTTAATAAATTAACAATATATTGTGCATAAAATAAATATTACTTTATGTAATGAAAAGAAGAAAATAGAAACGCCACAAAATGTTGTGCAGATTCAATAAAAACTTTGTTATAAGTACTTAAAATATAATACTATCATGCAAAAAACGAGAACTTTTTGGAAAGTGGACATTTTAAAATTACAAGAAACTTAGATAATTTCTATTAAAAGCTTTTGCGGCCAAATGTTAATCAAAACACTTGACAAGAGGCCATAGGCTGTCGTTTGGAAATAAAAATACATGCAGTGACGTTTGAAGAGTAGCCAAATATTGACGATCGAAGTAACCATTGATCCGTTAGTCACGAGAGACGAGCTCGCTGGCATCCATCATCGTACACTACGTCGATGACTGATAAAATTATCATGCCCTTCGTTATACTTCCGGCTATAGATGGGAAAAATGACAAAGAATTAGGTATATTCTATACCTACCACACGGAGATTAAACACTAGAACAGTTTAGACAGTGGTAGGCTGTTGTTGCCGTTTTTTTTCGCATTAGATTCCATAGGCTACCTGCGTACTCTCGAATCAACGTGATCAGATATTTATAAGTAATTATAGGACCGAACATAGAGAAAAGTAAATGTATTAAATTAGAATACTATGTCAAGCCCCTCTTTATGTTAATTGCAGCTGCAATTGGTTCCATTAATTTTGTACAGGTGAGCAAATGATTGGCGACTGTCCAGACAGTCACATCTCTCGCCCACGCCGCCATGTTCCACTGAACATAAACAAATACGCACAATACGTTTACCATTTTATAAATACGTCATTTAGAAATTAATTTCTAGGATTAACAAATGAGAATACTTTCATTTTGAAATAGATAATCCTGACATATTTGAAAATGAGATGGATTAAAGTTTTGTTCCAAATTTTCCTACACGCCACTATTCTGGTACGCCACAAATATTTAGTTAATTTTTTCTCTATAGTAACCATGTTAAAACGAATCGAATACCTAATAATAATTGTAACAGACGTTACATAGCTAGCCAATAAAATAACTTTATTTTGGGCGAAATGGCTGACGTAGTAATGACGTTCGTATTCGTATGTTCTGTTCTTCTGATAACAAAAACATTCGTGATATCACCTCGGTCACACGTACGAATGATTCCGATTTTGACAGTACACCCACCTTTTCTAGATGCAGTTCTCGATGCCAAGGCTTCCACCAACAGACGCTGGTTCACGCCGCATAAATTCGCTGTCAATTTTTCACACTTTCGGTGGCAGTTTACATCGCAGTCTAAAACAAATTACCAACTGTCGCGTGGCTCTAGGCTTGTAAAGATTTCTTTTTACATTTGTGCATTCATGCTACATTCTACATTGCTTAAAGCCGTGCATAAGCTACCGTGCAGTTTTGTTCGTATTAGTGGAAAATTAGTTAATGGTGTCACTGACATGTGTTATGATTTTACCCTAAACCGAAAACATGTTTCATCCTATATAAGTACGTGTAATCTAACTTAGACTAGTTTACCTTTCTTAATTTGAGAAAACGTTGCGGGTGACGTAGGTGCTGAAGAATCAAAGCCGGAGTCATTAGAACCGGTGGAGGTCCTACCATCGGTATTGTTATCACATTCGTAGAATTCCGCGGAATCTTCGCTAGCATCCGATTCTTCGTCTTCTTCATCTGAGGACTCTTCCTCTGAGGATGTGTCTGATGAATCTGACGAGTGTATTACTTGAGGAGGCTTCTTTTGCAAAGGGCGAGGTGTTGCTATCAATGGCCTGACAGCCTTTTCTTCCTTTGCAGGTTTCTTCGGCGTAACTGCCGCCGGAGGGTTTACTTGTTGAGATGTTTCAGGTTGTGCGTCTTTTTGGATTATATTTTCAGCCTTATTTTCCTCTCCTGCCTTAGCCTCAGTTTGGACAGCTAATTCAACTTTTGATTCATTTTCTTTGTTTGGAATGTCTAGTGATTCTATCACTTTTTTACTATCAAGATCATTATCAGTGTTTGTAATTTGAAGTGAGCTACAGTTGTTCGCAACTTTGGGTGCATTTGTCAGCAAGTTCGCTGGTTTAGCAGTTGTTGCTCCTGAGGATGTTGACGGTTGTTCATCTACTAGAGGTATAATAGTTTTCTTTATTATTTTTTCATCAGTCTTATCACTCTTAACTTGCGGACTCGGCTTTGACTTAAATTCAGGTGAACTCTTTGCATCCTTTTTATTGTTTTGGTTTACATTGGGTACTTTTGAAGGTACTACCTTTTCTGCAGCATTCTTCAAAACTGAAGTAGTAACATTGTTCGAAGAGGTTCCCTTATTTTCAACTGGTTTATTGGAGGTATTTGAAACTTTATTATCAGTCTTAACAACTTGGGGTAATTTGCTTATATCACAAACAGCTGGCTTATTGTTAACCGAGATTTCAACGGTCTTGTCTTGGTCAGCTTTAAGTGCTTCATCATCAGCTTTTTGTTCAGTTATATTTGAAGTGTCAGCTGTGATTAAAGTTGTATCAGGTGTTACTTTATTGTTGGCATTGGTTGCTGTAGATTCGATAACTTTATTTTGCTGCAGCGCTTCAGATGAATCATGCAAAGCATTTTCTTTTTCAGTTATCTTCAGTTCCTCAGGTGCAGGTATAGGTATTTTTACATCACCTTCAATTTTAGGTGATGTAACACTGGGTTCTTTAAGTTCGTTCTTAGTTTCATTTTGTTGTAAAATGTTACTTTTACTAATGGCTTTTGAAACTTTGGGAGAGTCAGATTTTTTAAATACATTTGTCTGTGTACTACTTTTTGGCAACAGAGGTACTGGAGGTTTTGATTCTGAAGTTTTATCTGATTTTATAGTTTTCTTAGTCTTCTCTGATTTCGTTTTCTTTTGACTTTGCTTTTTTACTTTGTTCTCGTCTACAGACTCTAAAGATGCACTTTTGTTAATTTTCTTGCATTCAGGACATATCCTTACCCCTTTGTTATCCTCCTTACTTTCTTTAGCAACTTTAATAGTTTCATTAGTTACAACTGGGCTGATATCTGGAATCATTGTAGGGATATTTGGTTCTATACACTGATCTTTAGTAGTCAAATTGGATGTATTTTTAACATCTACGTCTTTTTCTTTTATTATATTCTCCTCTTTAACTATTTTTGATTCCTCTACAATTTCTTTAACTTTATTTACTTCATCAACAAAGTCTGTTTTGGGTAACGAGGCTGACATATTTGTTTGTGGTGTAGTATCTTCACTTTTATGTGGTATTATAGGTTCTACTAGCGAATTTAATTCTATTTCTTTATTTGCACTAATAATTGTTGTGCCAGTGTTTGAATTAGATTCCAAATCCTTTGAAGGCATGGTTTCCGTGTCGGTCATGTTAGTTTTTTCCTCTTCTTCTTCAGGGAACCAGAATAATGCTCGTTTGTGTTTTTCCTTGACCTCCTCCAAATTTTGTTTTCTTTTCATTAAGTAAACAGTTTCTCTTTTGCCAATTTTATTCCAAAAATTGCCGTCATCTGGTTCGGGAGACTCGAGATTATTTCCAGCATTGGTATCGGCCTTTTTCTGAACATTGTTAATTTCTTTATTTTCATCAGTTACCTTTTGTGGTAGTTTAGGGCTTTTTAATGATATTTCTTCTACTTCACTGCTGTATATGATTTCTTTCTTCGGTAATCTTGGTTTTTCTTCCACTGTTATATTTTCAACCTTAAATTTAAGAGGACTAGGTGGCGCAGCAGATACCTCAACAGATGATGTTATCTTTGTTTTTAATTTAGGTTTTGGTTTTTGCAAGACATTTTTTTGTGTTTCGGCTAGTCTGGTTTCTTTTTCTTCGACAGCGGGCAAATCTACATTTACTGATTCTTTTGGGAACTCAGTAATTGAATCTAATCTGCGAAGACAACTTCCCGAAGAAGACTTTTTAATGCTTCGTCTTTTTGAATGGCTTCTTGGATCTCTCACATCTTTGTACGAGTTTAAACTATTATGTAATGAGTAGTCAGATTTTGTAGTTTTTAAAGGATTTTGTGAGTTGTCTGGATTTCGTCGCTTGACAGAACTACGTGTTTCTGTGTTATTTTTACATTCAGCAGACACACCGACTTTGCTTAGATCCAATGTTGCTGTGCTGAGATTTTCGCTTCTAATTAATGAATCTAATAAATTAGCTTGTTCTGCCAAAAGCTCCATAGAACATCTTCGGTCTGAAAATTTATTTTCAGCCACATTAAGATGGTCTAATGGCGTTTCAGGTAAACTTTGTGACACTTCCACCTCTTTCTTTTTAACTCTAGTTGGCGATTCAGTTTCTCTTTCACCAACGGTGAACTTTTCTACTAGTTTCGCACCCAAAGTTTTCTTTTCTCTTTTATCTTTATAAGCCAAATCATCAGATAACTTTTGTCGCCATTTCATATTTTCTTTCTCGTCTATTTTTACATCCTCGTTGGCATTTGTTTCTGCCTCTTTGTTTTGTGTTGTTTCTGAAGACTGTAACTCATCTGCGGGCTTACGAGGCGAATTTCTTTTTATTGTATAGAGACGCACCACAGTTCTACCACGTTTTATCGTACTCCTCTCTACGCCCGGCGAAGAGTCAATACCGGTTTCTGGTTTGCCATCAACTCGAGGCATGAAAGGTCCATTTTCATCTTCAGCATTGGATCTCTCTGTTGGTTTTGGAGGTTCAGATTTTGGAGGTTCAGATTTCGGAGGTTCCGGTTTGGGCGGTTCAGGTTTCGAAGGTTCAACTTTATGTCTGTATCTGTCTCTAGAGACATCAATGTCGGCGGTGTTAATATTTACAGGACGTGGTGTGTATGTTGGGGTACCGTATGTTCTTGAAGAAATCGGTATCCTTCTCGGGCTATTTATTCTTATCGGACTCGCAGATCCTCTTTCGGAAATAGTTGTAAGCATAGGCGAATAATTTCTTCCGGCACTGGAAATCCATCTTGAGGACAATGGTGCACGAGAGTAACTACTTAAAGACGAATGACCGCTGTAACTGCTGCCAGGATTAAGGTACGGAGCACTGTAAGACGATCCCAGAGAGGACACTGAACTGCTGCTGTAACTGTAAGGTAATCCAGTATACGGAGACGATGACCCGTAATACATATTCGCGATGTGTTCGGAAAACAGAGGCATAATGACGCGTTATAAAACAGGCGTGCGGCGGCCGCGGTCGCACGTCGAGACGCGCGCACAGACTGGCGCGGGTAGGCAGCGCAGGCGCGCGCCGCAGGTGCTCGCCCCGCCCAGCGCCGCCCGCGCCCGCCGCCGCCGCCACCGCCACCGCCCAGGTGATTGATTGATGATGCCCAGTAGATAATAATAGACACATGTGACTTTCGTTACAATCTCGGAAGGAAGTTTCATGATTGGACGAAAGCTTAGCCATAACAATTTATATTTACAGTAAAAAAAAACTATTTATTAACCTAATAACCAACTTACAATAAAAAAATAATCCTAATAACCCATGAGTACCGAATAAAATGTCTAACGTTCATAACTTTAATAGCTATGTGCGTGTCATTTATTACAATTCTATAATTACGCCGTCCAAAAATAAAGCATCTTGCGACATGCCTAATGGTATTAATAGAGTATAAGCATTGTCTACCTACTTACGCGGACTATTCGCGGCTGGACTTGTTTGTGGAGGTAGAAGAATTTCTGAGAGAACATTAATATTACTTATGTAAAGACAAAAACAAAATGTAGACCCAATTGTTTTTCATGTCACGGAAGTAGTGAGTCAATACAGGAAAATGGGTTTGCCATTATACTGGGGCGATGCACTACACCAACAAATGGGACAGTTATGTCATCGAACTCGTTTGTAAGAACATTTTATATCCCAATAAAAGTTTTATGTAGCGTTCAATTAATTATTTATTTATTTTCGTTTTTGTTTAAAAATGCGCTCGTATAACGTTTAACTGAACTCTATATAAATACATTCAAAGCATCTAGTTATGATTATTAATAAGGCGAAGAATCGTTATAATGCTACATTAAAGCAAAAACACGTACTTAGATCAATAAAAAATAACATGACTTATAATCGCATAAAACTTATATATCCACGTAATAAGTAAGTTTAAGGTAAGGTTTAAACTAGTTATGCTAAGTGTTCAAACAGAAATAGGTTTGCCTACATTGACGAAAACATGTGATAAATGATGTCGTGGAAAATAAGAATGTTACACTTTCTCTTTTCGTTGATCAAATAGGTAACAAATTTAAAAGTCAAAATAAATGCTACGCTAAAGTTACGCTAGACTTTTATTGGGCTAAAATTTAAAATGAAATCATGAAGAAACCCGATGTCAGTACTAGGCTTGTTTTGCTATTACTCCTCAGCAGTGTAAGCTTTACTCGCTTCATATTTCTAAACTTGAGCAACTTTATTCGAATTTTTGTCCTGCACTTGAGCATTACCTCATACATAATAATAAACCGCGTCTGTAGCAATTTATTTAAGTTCTTTTTATCTCTACTTGCTCTGAACATTAAACTGAGAGGATAGTTTTGGTGTTCCTCGGGTTATGTAATTAACCGATATTCAGAGCAAGTGCACATGACGACTAGATCTTGTAAATAAAAGCATATTTATTTTGGTACCTCTTTAACATGCATTATTTAAATAATCATTTATCCAAAAGCAATGACATCATCAATAATATTTACATTACATTAAAGCGAAATACAGGATTTATTGTTTAAGAAAATGATGAATGTTTTCCTTCTCAGTTGCAACAAATGGCCAGCCAGTTTAATATAACAAACGATTTTCATAGAATTTGTGTTGACGTCGATATCTGCATTAGGTATACTGGGAATTCTGAAGAAAAATTTAAGTATACAAGTTTTTTATATATTTGTGTGGTAACTAACTATGCAATATGCAACAGTTTTGATAACTAAAACAGCCAGCTTTTGGGGATGCCGTATGTTAAATAGCACAAAATACTAAAACAATTTTATTTATACTGTAACATTTACTAAAAGTGGGATATGCTTTTTTAACTTTCCTTGCATAAAAATAAATGCAACAAAACAGTATATTCATGATACCTACGTATTAGGAATCTTTGATTACAGCTAAAAGCAGATAACTTAATGATAGTCCACAAGCAGGCGTTTTTTATCGTTTTATAAATAAATGTATGTTGAATTTAATTTCTCCAAATTAATTTAATAACCCCAACTAAGAAGATATAAATAGTCTATTAAAACGTATTTCGTCGCATGTATCTTGTAAATAATTGGCATAATCGTACAGAGGAATAACAAAACCCAACGCCTACATACAATTTAACAGCTTTTACATGACAGTTGATTTTGTACACCTAGATCTTAAAATAACTTTTATAGAGACAATATTTCGCGATATGCTTTACAAATGTGACACAAAGTTGGTCGACATCATTTACCTACATCTGTGACTTTACCCAGAATTTTGACGCATAAAATGTAATCACTACATAAAAAACTATCTCACGTTTTCTTTGAAATTAGTTATTCATTTCAATCGCAGGTAAATATGTCCAGTATATTATCGTAACGAAATCTAAAACCAAACGAAACCAGATAAAATAAAAGTCTAGAATTTTTTTTAAAGAAAATCTGTTGCTTTCTCACGCTGTTCAATCTTTAACACATCTTGGAATTTATGAGGCGTGGGAGTATGGCTGCTGTCTTGTGTTATACTGACGTTTAAAGTGCTGTTTTATAGCCAATTTTACTGACCAGCATCTTGAGATAGGATATGCACTATTAGACTACGGGCCCATGAACAAAATGGATGGGTCATATGCACCACTAGGTGACGTATATAGGACGATAGAAGAGCATAAAATAATAAGATTCAGCACTATGCCGTCACTTGTGATCAGTCCAACTGGGTGCTGGTGAGCATTCAAAAGTGCAGCTAGAGTGAGTACATTTTGGTCATTTATTTCTGTACGGCATTGTTACCATCGAATAGATCCATGAAAAATAATAAGAAAGCGCGCAGTGCCGTACAAAAAACGTGGTCCAAAAAGTTGGTATTTTAGTTTTACTTTCTGTCAATTTCCAGGGTAAATTTGGTCATTTAATTCTGTACGGCGTCAGTTTCATACGGAAATTGACAGAAAGTAAAACTAAAATACCAACTTTTTGGACCACCATTTTTGTACGGCACTGCGCGCTTTCTTATTATTTTTCATGGATCTATTCGATGGTAACAATGCCGTACAGAAATAAATGACCAAAATGTACTCACTCTAGCTGCACTTTTGAATGCTCACCAGCACCCAGTTGGACTGATCACAAGTGACGGCATAGTGCTGAATCTTATTATTTTATGCTCTTCTATCGTCCTATATACGTCACCTGGTGGTTCATATGACCCATTCATTTTGTTCATGGGCCCGTAGTCTATATTGTATAGACGCCGAATACAAGTTGTAAATGGGTGATATAACCACGGAACATTTATGGAAGTACGCAGCCGCTCCGTGGAAAATATAATATTCAGCTGAATCCGATAATACTGGAAGCCAATCCCAGCATACGTCGGGAAAAGACAATGCAAAAGAAGATTTAACTAAATACACAACTCCATGTTCAAAGTAAGAAATAGCTTAAACCAGTTCAAAGTAAGAGTTTGCATCATGTGCATGGTTTGAAACAAGCTCTGCACATAGCCTAATACAATTTTTGGTTCTGTATCACGCATTTTCAACACACCATGATGTCCAGCTACGGCTTTAACACAACACATAAGCAAAGCTTCAACAACTTCAAGTTTTAACCTGGCAGGTGGCGGATCATTGTTTATCAAGCAGCATTTTTTCCCACGGGATTTTATATCTTAACACTTACATTTTTAACACATTTAAGGTACTAAACCATGTAATACAAAATTTCAAATACGTACAATTTGTTCTCATTTCCATACACAAATCTAGACTATAAACGAGACTATTTTTTATTTACAAAACAAACCAATTAAGACTATAACACTAAATCTTCATTAACGAATAGGTAGTATTCATGCAAATACAAATAATATTAAGATATTATAGCATTTTACATTGGAAAACAAATATTTGATTAATGTTTACTTGAACAGAAAGTACACAATTAAGAGACATTAGCACCTCACTACTTCAATATTTGTAGCGTAGACCTTTCGTAGCACTGCGTAGCGCCTTTCACATGACCCAATCTTTTTACTTCGTGGAAAACGAAGTACATACAAATTTAAAGCTAGGTGTTCCAGTATTAAATACTGTAATGATTAATTTATTAAATTGTAAAAATTGGGAACAAAAAATATAAGAACACGTTTATATTTATTCCGTATATTTTTTATTTTACAATCAAATGACAAATTGTTAAACTAAATTGCTTACTTATGTCTTTCGTTACATGCAAGGCATTTATTAAGTAAATGCTAACAAATATTTCTTAGTAATTATGTTATATTTAATGACGTGTTAGACGATAAGCTTGAAGAACCCAAAATTCGTGCAGTGACTTGAGTTGTATATTATGTATTATGAAAAAAGCAGTTACAAACATAAATTCATTATTATTACAACATTTAAGTATCCACACTAGGTATTTTACTATCAATATCACAATATTTTTTTATGCTCCACTTAATTTTATTCGTATTAGATACAATGTGTAAACAATTAAAACAACATACGTAGGTACATTAGAGCAACACGTATTGATTCACTGTTTATCTATAAATGTTAGTAAAAAGTTTACAAGCGCATGAAGCATTACTTAAAAACAGACAAAAAGTTATTAAGATTTTTGTGTTCCTTAAGCTACAAAGAACATAAAAATCTTAGGTTGCCTTATTTATAAACATTTATCACTAACATTATTGTTATGCCTTTTTGCCTCATATGTCCTAAAAACCATGCTAGCTTCAGGGAAAGATAGGGACAGAACTATGTAATCAGATACTGCCATCTCTTTCACTCCATCGAACTAACATGGCATACAGACGATATAACACGCCCCCAGGATAGCACACATTCAATTGGCATTTAATTATTAGGGTGCGTCCAGATCTGACGAACGCTTATCGAATGTGTAGCCGCTGCAAACGACCTGGTCATCGCCCGACCAGTAGTGCTATTCTGTAAAATAATTTTTATATCTCGACAGCGAAACCCGCGGTGAGATGTCAAATACGTATTCTTAAATTTGAATTCTAAATCAATGTCAATTGGGTTCTCTTTTGTAATGAGCTTTGTTGTCACTCAGGTGAAGCTCGATACTGAAATTATTTACAGAACACACACGCAACTCGCGAACGGTCCGCGAACTGCGCAATCGCCAGATCTGGACACACCCTTAGATGCGGATGCAGGTGACATTTGTATGTACCCAAATTGGAATCAGATTGGCTGCCAATCTATGATGGAAAAAATAATATGTTGTGTCAGAGTTGTATTTCAGTCGCCCTTCTAGCCCACGCAAGTTCTACGAATCAATCGTGTGTCTATTGAATCTCGTGTACGAATGTACGATACTTCTTACAATAAATTATTATTGTTTGTCTATGTTTAGCTCAGCCTTGATCCTCGGTCATGAGCGTTGGCTCAAGTTTTACAAAATTAGATCAGGTTTACCAAAAATACAGTCTCATTACTAAAATAACATATTTAACTTTTCTGAGGTATTGTTTTTAGATGTTGGTCTTTGTTGCGTCAGTTCTGGCTACTGATTGTGAAAACAAAATGATAGCAGCTGTTGTTTATATTTCGTAATACGTTATTTTATTTCACTACAAGACACATAATTTTGCTGATGAATATTTCAACAAGTAAATATATCAACTCTATTATTAATTCCATCTATTTATACCACTATGCTTGAAGTAGTCAATAAATAAATATCTCAGGAATAGTTGTGGAGCCAAGAATCTGATGCATGATCAAGCTAAGTGAAGTATTTTTGAGAGGGGGTTGGGAATCCACATTACATTTGTCACGCCACTATTTGACATGTTCAATTGTAGATACTGGTATGCAAGCTTAGAGAATAAATCATGCATCCAAAATCTCTACATATCAAAGCTAAATTCAATCATATTTATCTTTCACATTAAAAAAAATATTATGGTAAACACCGACTGAAGTAGTCAGATATTTCTCCTAGGGTTTCCCCAAACTATTTTGGCTTCCATATTTATTAAATAAATATAGTTTTGCAGCTGCTTTGAAAAGCATTTTATAAACGACTTCAGGCAACTGAATTGTAGCAGAATATTAAATCATATATCGAAGCTCTCTTAAAAACTTTATGCTTAGCGCCAAATGTAATGTGACTTCCTTTCCATTGGTGGTGGGAGGTGACAAAAGTAGTAGGTAAGTGGCACACCTTCACACTTGAGCTCCTGCTTGAAGAAGCCGTACAGCATGGCGCCGCAGTGGTCGCAGAAGGTCGGCGACATGAACTGGTGCGGCCGGAACCGGTGCGGCACGTCCACCTTGAACCGCTCGCGGAGGTACTGGAAACAAAGGATTATGCCTTAGATTAAAAATAATGAACAACATCAAATACATTACTCTGATCCAAAAGTAAGTAGGTAAAGCACTTGTGAATCTCTTACAGAGATAACGTAAGTAGTTTTTCTAAACCCGTTCGAGGATCGAACTCGAGAACTCGTCTTAGATAATAATGAAACGAAGTTTTTAGGTTTTTTAGAATTCATCTATTGCTCAGAAACTTTTGAAGAGTTGAAAAGTCAACGTTGATAGAATCAAAAGAGTCGAGAATCGTTTTGTAGAAGGGACACGATTCCTTTAACTCTAAAAGACACATCCTGGAAGTAGTAGCAAAATACCAGGAGAAATAATCTCTTTTTACAACCATATAGGTAAGTTATATAAGGTAAGCTTAATAAAATACTAAAACAAATAATAGAAAAACCTCAATTGTTATCTGGTTTTTAAGAATAAGAGCAAATTATTTTTAAATCCACACATTGACTTTGATAGATGGTCTATCTGATAAACTTTTTCAGAAACTACATTCAGTATGTTCGATTCTATACGCGAATATTTTTCAAAGGTAACGAAATGTCAATTACCACGGTGGCCTCCGAGTGTGTGGAGGAGCCGGTACATTTTCCCAGCAGCTTGTTGTGGCATCGCTTGTGGACAGCCGTCTGGCACACGGAGCACCGGTAGCCCTGCTTGCCGAAGCCCCACAGGAACTCCTTGCAGAACGCGCAGAATGTCGGCTGCCGGAAGAACTTCGCCACGAAGCAGTGACCGTTTACCTCGTGGATTCTGGAAAGTTAAGTATATAAATTAATAAATTAATTCGGAGAACTGTTATGAATGGACTTGATCCAAAGAAATGTTTAGTGATTGTAGAAAGGACAAAGTCCGTAGTGTTGTCACGCTTATGTCAGCAATTTTTTGTGGATGTTCTTAGTTCATTAGTATGTGACTAACTTTTGTAAAGTAATTAATCATCCTATCAGGATAATGTTACATCATGCATTCATGCAAGCCCCAGTTAGAATTTATAGTTATATTTAGTCTTATTTACGTAAGTATAATGATAAAGTTAATTAATAAATTATTTTTTTAAATAACCTACGTAGTACGAAAGTTTGACTTCCTTTTATGCAGTAATAAATATTACGAACGTCCCACTTTATACCTACATGTCATAATAATATGTCAACTTCATTTTGGCCTACTATCCTATGCCGTAATGCACAAATAAATAAGGAAACAAGCGCAATTAACTACAGGCCGGTGCGTCCGTTTTAGACCATTTCATAAATTACATAATATCTGTCATATATTATGTTGAAAGTACATAATGTAGGTGGCATGGCGGCAACAAGTGATGGACTGACGATGACAGTCTTGCGCCAAAAATCTCAAACTCGAAGATATTCAGAATTACGCGGGAAGGGACTTAATGTATCGCGACGGATGTTTGTTTGAGTGACTGTCTGAATAGCAAATAGAAATACTAAAAAAAAACAACGAATGTTTAGCACAAAGCATCATTGTCAAATAATGTGTCTAGCCTAAAACAAAGGGGAAGATTACTATTATGTTCTAACGTTCGTCTTGTAGTTTTTTTACGTAAACAAAAACTCACGTCAAATGTTGACTTTGAAATGACGTCTGACGTCACCATTTTGTATGTCATTAGCCCCTTTTCTGAACTTTGATTCCCTATAAATACTTAGTTTTAGCACACAAAAATACATTTTTTTTTTATTATCTAAATTGCGGACTAAATAGATTTCGCCCAGTCATCCAACTGATTAACATAGTCATTTGCTTCACTACTAAGCCATGTCAGCTGCAGAATTACCTGACACTTTTTTAACCTGATGACGTTTCTATGTAAGTAAAGAAAGAAACAATTATTAAACTATGTCTTACTAATGATCTAAGTTACCATGACCATACTGAATAAAAAATGTTGTCTCAGAATGTAAAAGGTCTTTTAAGTAATCGCTGTGCCAATAAATAACTTTTAAAATTATATTGGTAATCCTAAACTTCAATAAATTTTTAATTTTTTTTTTAAGACACTCCTTCATTTTCATTTAGTACCTATATAACTACTTTACATGAGAACCTGATTTTGATGACTTATCCTTATAAGTACAATGTGGTAATATGGATGTCGTGGTCGCCTAGTGTATTTGTAAACCGCTTTGTATGTACGAGGTTGTAAGTTCAAACCCAGGCTGCCTCAAGCGTGGGCATCAATACTCGTTCCTTTTTATATGGAAAGAGGTCTGTGCGCTGCAGTGGCCGGCTTGTAGACTGGAGTTATTATTATTATTTTATTAGGCCAGTACTTACTTATGATGTTTGATAGCACCGCGCCGCTGCGTGATGCGCTTGCCTCGGGAGCGGCGAATGGCTCCCTCGCCACCCTCGCCGCAAACCCCGCCCGGCAACCACTGGAAATACCATACACTAATAAATGAAAAGCAGAACATACAATATATATTGTACCTTTATACATAAAACAACAAATATTGATAGAGGACCTAAAATTGATAAATGATTTTGCGTAAGTTTTTGGTCGTTGATCGGATAGGGAGGGGACGTCAGGAGACTTTCTAATAATATAATGCTAGAAACTGGCTAGGCATCCCGATAACTTTGGCCGAATTTAATTTTTACATAACAGCTACATTTATAAACTACTAAACGACGCAAGGACTATGATTGCCTAACTACTGGGTGAACACTTGTATGTATCTAATCAAGTGGAGTGGTCGTATGTTCTTCATGTAAATAATATGAAATTGGCTTATTTAAATTGGGTCTCACTTTCAGTATGCAATGGTCCAACGAAAATGCAAGCATTCAACTAACTCTTTCCTAATTTTAATAGCTTGTAGTGACTATCTTCTGTGAGATAATATATGCAGATTGATCTAAAATAAACATTACACTTACTTAAATAAGGCATTGTCTGCCAACTTCTTACATACATCAGTATATACAATGTATTAATAAATGATCGTGTGGGTGGTATGTGTCAGCATGATTATGTGAATTATGACAATGATGTGTCCATAATGTTTTATGATAAGGCACTATAAGCGATGAGGATGGGCGATGGATAAAGTGATTTCGTAGTAAAAATCAAGTCTCTACTTAGGTACTAAAATCCAACATAATGTGCTGGATAGGTCGTCGTCAATCTAAAAGCTCCCACACAAAACTGCGAAGGGATACAAATTCGCAATTACAAAGAGTAATTGTTTTAACTTTTAAATTCCTTGCATACCATGTCATAAAAGTAAGATTGATGATGATTAAATGAATATGAATAAGATTGTATTCTTTATGCGCTACAGTAATTCATATTTTTAATCAGGAAAGCGCCCATCAGGCATTTTGATAAGCTGATAGGAGCAAGTTTGTAAACAATAACAGGTTTATTCATTGTCCATTTTTGGCACGTCTTCATCGCATTCGTTACGCATTGAGGCGTAGCGCTGTGTAATGTAGCGTGGCGCTATTTGCAGTGACAAAATGTTTTTGTTTGTATTTTCTCATGTCGTAAATTATAAACATTGTGCTTATACTTTGAAACGTACTCATACTTGTTAATTTACTGTATTCGTGACGTGAAAACGCAAAATCCAACCAGCAATTAAACTTTGAGAATACGATTGAGACATAGCTCCTTATGTACTGTACCTTGATTAGAACATGCGTATTGTGTTCTTAAAGACGACAATTATAACAGATTGTAAACATTTGTGATTCATTAGTAGTTAGTTTAAACTGTTTGTTGTTTAGTTGCTCCGAGCATTGTATCACTCAACGCTAATTACGGTGACTTGAGTGATTGCCAACAATGCGCACACACATTGGACATGCTATAGCGGCGCCATACAGGTACAATGGAACTGATTAAGGATAACTAACTAAATACCGAAACTTCGACCAAGGCTTTTTAAACATATTCCATTATATTTACAACTCGTTGCATATGACGTAAGACCTGTGTACAAAACTGTTTCAAAACATGAATTTATTATGAGCTCAACAATAGATTTTAAATTAGATACAGCTGTGGCGAACCAAATTTTATACATTTTTCCTCAAAACTGCTACGCGTTTATCTAAATCTGTTCATAGCGCATTGAAATTCTGTAGCAGAAAAAATAAACAACTTTTGCTGGAAAATGGAATTTGCATTGAATAAATTTAGTTTCAACGACTTTTATACCCGCGCCAATTGGTTGCCGACGTTACCTACCGCTCTGCAAAATAAAGTATTTGTATAACGCAACATTCTTACGTACTGGGATGTGTGGTCATATGAATCGGATATTAATTAGTTAGTAAACAAGAAACCCGCTCAGCTCGTCGCTCCGCTCGCTACAAAGCTTTGCGTTTCTATACGTTACGAAGTTCTTATTCAGCGATATCAACGTAAAGCTCTTTGAAAGCCAAGAATTGGGTGCCGTGCGAAACGAGAAATTGGACATACCCGAAACCACGATGACATCGCACCCAACTGAAGCCGCTGTGTGGACACATCGCCAACTCAGACGTCACAGACACTGGCGGAGATGCACAAAAATGCCATCGCCAATAAACATCGAAATCTGTGATACCAATGTAGCGCCCTTTCAGCCGAAGGGACGCAACTAGTTGCACCGGTATTTGTATAGAAAGCGTCGCGGCTCAAGGTCTGCGAATTCCCTGGCATAGATCCGGGTGGCTACAGTTGAAATACACGGCTAATGTCAAATGGCCAAAATTGAGAATTCGTTTGTCATATGTTGAGATACAGCGGTGTCACGTGACCGAACGCACTACGCGATACGTTCGATCGCAGTCGTGTGCATAGGCGTTAACACGACGCGCCATTGAAATATTGTTTCAACACAAGCGGACAGAGGCTGCTCCCAATTCATTTTCCATTTAAACGTTCCCTTCTGCTAACATCAAAGGGAATTGTATGCGGTAATTTCGAACTTACATGTATTTCAGTTAGATTATACTACATAATGGATCACAACATACCAAATAGACTTTATACGTATACGTATGTTTGTTTGTGACACAAAACTAACTATAACCAATCTAAGACACTTATTTCGTAGCAACTGAAAGGAATCCACACTAACATAGCTAAGTTAGTTTTGGATCCACAATACGAGTAACTAACGAAATTAACAGGCTACGAAATGTCTATAGAAGTAGTTTTAAGAACAAAGAGCACCTTGCCGAGAGCTGCAGTTAGCTTATTTGCCACTTAATCCCTGGTGAAGGCAAAGGACAATCTTTCCGGTACATTTGGGCTGGTAGCAGACTTATACATGACCAATTCCTGCACCTTTTTCAGAATAGAGGAAAATTAAGAAGATATTAATTTCTACATAAACATAGGCAACAAAACACCGTCACATCGGAACATGTTAACCTAGCAAACTTTGGTAAGTGATAAGCAATAGAAAATTAACAGATAGGTAGACATAAATAGTGAAAAGTTAAAAAGTACCTACGCCTTTGACCTGCAGTGAGACCAACGATTTTCAATAATACTTAATGATCATATATCTGAGTATCTATTAGTCGATTTAGTCGATAAAGAACCAAGAATTTGAAAAGCTTTCTAGATTCTAGATCTAAGTATATCAATTCCATTAAATTCGCCTTTACCTAAAACTGTAGATAGATATTTGTTGAGATTAGATAGCATAACGTAACAGCGATTATTTAGTCACTGTCACGGACGTTCACATTAGGCACTAACAATTACAATAACACGCGTGAGTCATATGTTTGCGATTATTACAGATACAACCAATACAAGTCTTAGAATGGCCGATTTACATCAAACGAGCAAATGTTCATTCTTCCCCCACCCTGTCAAATTCTATAAGAATTTCAAAGAATTCTTGGGGGTGAATGAGCATTCGCTCTTTTCATCTATTTCGGTCTTTTAGCAATTGGTACAAGAAAAAGTTTTGTATGAGTTATGTGTAGACCTAATTAGCATAGCCTTGTCCACTCTTGGTGTTGATCGGTTTTCCAGTTCACTTCACCGTATCCAGCTCGTGTCTTCAATTATTTTAAATAAATAAGCAACTGAAGTTTCTTGGATTGTTATTAATTCATGAATGTTACCTACATACATAGGAATTAGCTAGGCTCTTTATTTTCATGTAATTCAGATAATGTCATTTAGTCACAAAACTAAGAAATAAGTAAAAAAGAAAACCAGATGCAAAGCTTTATTATTTATTTACGTAGTCACACACTACAATTGAATGGCGACGTAAGTAGAATGACTCACAAAATTTTACATAGCTTTCATTATAAATATCCGCTTGTGTGTCATTAACTATGAAACATATTTTTAAAATCGTAATCGAAATTAAAGCCCTTGATGTGACCTAAAGATGTTATTATTCCACTACAGGCCCAATTTTAACTCAAAGCTATAACAAACAATTAGTTACCACTTATTTATCCGCTAACCAAAGGGAAACAAAATTAATCTCATATCATAAACCAAAAAGAAATTTATTATAATTTTAAAATAGAAGAAGTATTTGAATGTTGAAATAACTTAATTTTGCTATAATTTCAAACATGATCATAAAAAATCAGGTCGTACACTGACAGACAGCCATATAAAATTTCATTGATAATATTTGTCTATAGATTTATCACCGTAGAGCCAAAAATGCCTGTTCACCGTGATAGCAAGCATTTCTGATTGGTCATTATATATCTAATATATCAAGGCTGAACACAAAACGTGAACAACAATTTAAATGGTTGAGTGAACTCTACATAATTCATATATCCAGTCCATAGAATCTGTTTTTTCAACATGGCTTTAGAAATGATGACCTAGCTCTAATGTACATACATACTCGTGTATGCGACAGTTAGCGATGCTTTGAAACCGTGAAGCATTTCATTGTTGACATAATATTACAATTAAATTCATGCAGGCAACAAGCACTCGTCAATATTTGCTATGTAATTTAAAACGATAGAAATTCATGATGACTCTTATTTTTTTCACCTTCCCAAATGGCTACGTGCTTTAAAATATGCATCGTCATACCTAGAACCCAAATATATCAAGCGGTTATTGTTCTTTGTTCGTGTTTCATTTAATAGATTCCATCACATAAACCATCCGATCGGTTTAGATTCACGTCAGAATGCGCACTTTAAAAATACTTTTTATTTTTCTGCCTTGCTGTAATCGTTTATATTGTTTCGTATGAAATCGTTAAACGTCTGCTGCGAAGGTTTGCTAATTTAAATGCCTACTTTTAGGTTTAGTTCAGTTTAAAATAAGATATCATTTCAGTTTCAATGTATAACTAAAAGCCACTAAAAGGTATAGTAAAATAACGTTAAATGGTACGTTTTATAGTGCTTTGTTCAAAACATCTGTAGTAAATTCAGGTCAAGGAGTTCGCTACCTACTTCTCCAACGAAACACAACGTTTTGCTACACGTTCATTTGAAACACATTTTCCGAAACCATTGAAACAAAATATGTAAATAAACAAATCATTTTTAAGCTGAAGTAAACTTGAACGTGGCTGGAAGAGAATCGTGCGAGGAGCATCAAGGTTGAGTGCTTGCTTTGCGCGGTAAATGCATGTGTATAAATAGACGGAACCCAACCGCGAACGGTACGCTCGATGGTACTGTTCCACCGTCCCACCGATGTAATGCGTGCGTCAGCGCTCATTCAGGTATCACTCGCTCACTATCATAACAGAATAACGACATGTTAAGTACGTGCAAAAAGCTGGCTACTGACGTAAAGCGCAGTGATTAGTTTCGACTCATAAACTTCTGTTTTGGGTATACAACTGACGAATTTTCAAATAAGTACACTTACCGAAAAGCTAGAAGTACAGTAGCAATCAAAGCATTTTCCTCAGTACTTACTGGTACAAATCTTTTCAGCCCAAACGTTTCACCTAATATCAAAAAGATTATTTTCAGTTGACGCAAATTTCAAAGCTATAGCATTGTGCGCGTAAATAAACAATGCGTTGTAAATCGAACGTCGCAATAGATATCATAATGAGTTCCAAATTGTAAACAAATTCGAGTGCGTATCAATTTATCAAGTGAGCAATAACATCGAGAGACAAAGAGAATTGTTAACAATAGTCAGTTTCTGTACAGGTAATAATTAGGTAACTTCTAAATACCGGGCGATGGTATCCTCATTTGACAGTTCTCGTCATTGATCAACCGTCAATCAACCGTTTTCGTCAGTGCTAGATCTTCAGAATTTATAATATACCCTTATTAAACTGGGAAGATCTTCGCCTCTGTACTTTATCAGTTTTCAGGAGAGTGGAGAGCTTTTAGTTCTTTTAGTTCGCAGTTAGCTTCAGAAAATATTTGCAGTTTTCCCGCAGCTTTTTAATTTAACACTTGATAAACCTATCAGCTTCACCTTCAAAGCAACAAAAGCGTTTTCCTTTAGAAAAAAATAGGAGAGCTCTTTTTGAGCGGGCTAGGTACTCCAGTTATATATTTGACGGGTACTTAGTTATACATAATATATGCTACAGAATTAGAGTGAAAAAACTATCAATGTTATTTAAGACTTACATAGACGTATACAAATGTGTTTCATACAGCAGACTAGGTAGATGTAATACATTTTTAAAATAAGCTACAAAATAGGGACAGATAATATTTTCTCATTAGAAACTAAGTAGTAAGTAGGTATAATACAGGCTTTTCACTTTTAGGCGGCTTATTATTACATTATGTTCATATGTCCTGAAATCGACATTGCAGGGTTTTCCAGCATATGACTATGAAAGTTCGCTGAACAAGCTTACACCTGTGCTCTACACACAATTTTGTCGCAGAGTTGGCGATATCAGAAAGATGGTAAGGAAAAACAATAATTGAGTTGAATCCGGACACAGTTTACAAGTCTTGGTTGATGTAAGTATCTCTTCTTTATACAAAGTCGTATTTCGAAACATTCACGAAACAATATCTAAATCAATGGTACGAGTAAATCAATGTTCTGGGTTAACGATGATTGGATAGACAGTCGACCGGCAAATGGTCCCATAATAAATGCTGCTCGTACATAAATGCAACAATGTTATGTGCACAAATTATACTTATATTATTACAGAATAGATTTTACAGGGACTGTCTAAACCTGCTTTCTATTAATTTTATCGCGTTAGATACAGATTGATCTTCCTGGACTAAAAGATTAATTAATCGACGATTATTTAACAAAAACATAGAGCTGTTTACAAACATTTTTTGTCAGTCTTTTAGTTACTAACATATGCGGCGTTTATAAAATCATTAGTTTATATCAATTTAAAATCGAAAATTATACAGTGTTTATAAAAATTAAGTAGTATCATTAATCACAACTGATTAGTTTCTTGTCACGTGAGAAACAGATGCTTCAAGAACTGTGAAGTAAGTAGAATTGCAGGTATCAGTGAGAACAGTTACATAGCTGTGAATACCGAATTGGCCCTAGTTGTTAGTCATCTACTAGTTGCTAGTTCGCGTCTTGACTGAAGGAGTTTAATTTTTACCGTGATCTATGTTGATGGTTGTATTTTGATGTACAACAGACGAAAGTTTAGTGACATAACAGGTGTTAGATGTTTTGTATACCAACATCGATGGCTCATGTAATTAGTTTGAGTTAATAACAATAGCAACATGTATGTTAGTGTTGTGTATTTGAGGAGTCTCACATAGTCGGCGTGGAGGCGCTGGTGCGGGCGGGCGGGGCCGCGCGCGCGGGGCGCAGGCGAGGCGCGGCGGCGCGCCCCCCCGCCCGTGAATATCATCGGCGCGCGCGCATGCCTGCGGACGCGCGCCCGCAGCCCTGCGCACCACGCCGCCCTCGGCCGGCCGCCGCCAACACGACTCTCCCGCCGCGCCCGCACTCGCGTATTTATAAACGGAATTCCACACGCGCTATTCGCGGCCGGATACAACTTTTTACACGACTTTCAGCACTTACGTCGTACGGAGCACTGAAGAGGCGGGTTTCGCTGATTCGGGCTCCCGGATTGTCTGGCGGAGCCCGCGTGAGTCACGGCGCACACACCTTACCGCCCGAACTTGAAGCGGTTCTCTCAAGAATAAGGTGCTTAAAATATACAAGCTTGTGGAAACGTGGAGGCGAAATAATGATAGACCAACATTTATTTATAGTTGCTTCCAATGTTTATTTTTTAACATAGACAAAAGAAAACAAGACAGTGTGTGCTTTTGTTTGATTAACCTAAATATTTTATCGAAATAACAATATGATTTAAAACAAGTTAGCGTCAGAAATCTGAAGTGCCTATGTGAAAACCGCATTGAAATTCCAGCACAATATAGAATTGGGAACAATATCAGTTTAACACGTTCCCTGCGCCATCACTTTCAAAGAACTTTCAGCTGTTGCTTTGGAGACCTAAAAGATCTCGAAACTAACCTACCTTTTGGTGCGTTTGAGACCTAATCAGTCTCCTAAAGATACAGTTTTGAAAATAATTTATATCTTCCAAAAAAACAATCAAATATATTTTGAAGTTTTTGTGGGTGAAAGATAGCCTATTGCTTTATATTTTGATAGGTTCGCACGCAGTTATGACATTTGAATAAACTACAAATACCAAAAAAAAATATGATATCGATTGTATCTCGTACCGCAACCGAAGATAGTTCAATATGTGTAGTAAGTAGTGATGGGAACAAAATAATATCTCAGTTGTCGATTGAAAAAGTTTTATTAAGCATGCAAAGTGTTTTTCATTAAAACATGGTAAGCATATTGATTGCTTGCATTGCGCGCAAATGGTAACAAAACATTTAGTTTTTTTAGAAGCGTCAGTGCTGTTTAATGTGCGTCGTAATTTTTCGTAACAACCCACACTATTGTCATCGTCGCCACGTTGGAAAACATGATCGTACTGATCATCTTCCTTCTGGTAATTCTGTAATAAAATGCTTTGTAGAAATAAACAGCATGCGACTATGTCAGTGAAGTAAATGCGATGGAATCCAATTTTATTAGTTGCTTTATTCGAGTGTCTTATGTATATTTTCGTTCTAAGGCTGTTGTTGCTTTAAAAAAATATACGGAGGTATTAAATAAAAGCTGGATGTCACAAATCTCTTGTAAGTTTACTATAACAAACGTTTTTGTTTTAATAACCGAAATTTAGGCTACCAGAAACTTACCAGAGAGTGATGTGAATGAGCGATGCTAGGACAACACTAAAACGAGTCACGCAGCGCCCGCGCCGCCCACCTTCCCTCTCTTGCGTCTACGAGGCGTACGATTCTCCGAGTACCGACATATCTCCTAACGCAAGGAATTAAAATAATTACAGTACTGTGCGTTAGGGACCTAATCCATCTCTAATTTCTTTTTTAATGTCCTTGAATTCAGCTTTAAGTAGGAAGCAAATATGTATATTTGTCCTACTCATACCTAAAGAACTTTACACGTTAGATCCTCCCGCAAGGAGTGAAACAACACGTTTATCTTCAACGCACAATACAAAAGTCCTGCAAGAGATCTGATAGATCGCGTAATGCAACGAACGTGTTAATACAGGAGACTACGTATGTCTATAAAAAAGCAGTAAATAGACGCAATTAATCAAACTGCGGTCAGTTTTACGATCGGCCTGTGGTACATTTTTTTCACACAAAAATCGCTTAGAGAAGCTTCTGAAATGTTCACTTGGTACTATAGAATAAGACAATTGTGTACGTATTTTAAATTGAGAACGCTACACACGACGCTACCGGTGTCTCTAGCTCTACATTAACGATTAAGAAATGTAAACAGTGTGTACGAAGATCTCAGCACCTGCAAAGAATTGAAAATTGTTATAATTTTGAAAATAAACAAGGGCAATTTATAGTTTAGCAGTCATTACCGCTATATAGGTCTCTAAAGACATCGGGATGACGTATGCTGTGCGAGGGGCTATGGGTTTGGCGCAGCACTGCATCATGACGAGCAGCTGTCGACGGAAGCGAGGGGAGAGACGCAGCCAGTCACAGCAGTATATCGATTGATTCACGAAATCACTCTGAAAACATACAACTATAGAAATATACAACATTCAGTAGCTATGCTAGTAACTAGGCACTGCCAAACACTGATTAATTGCGTTTTCTACGCTTTAATAATATTCTTTCGATGCCGCTAATGTCGTCTATCTATCAACTAGGTACAGTCGAACGCACTGCGTGTTTCAATTGTTTTAATTAATTACCTCAACTTTTAGTTGTGTTCCAAAATAGCAGTAGATGAAAAGCTGCGCGAGCATACAACACAGATATATGGCTATCGACACGAACTCTGCAGAGAATATGCTTAGCTGAAACAAAAAAGACATAAAGCTTATACATGTACGCTCTGGTTGTAGGTAAGTAAGTAAATAAATATCTACGTTTAGTACATACCCCGACAATTTTGTAAGTAGTCATGCATATGACCCAAGCCATGACAAAAAATTGGACCACCATAGCTTCGCTGAATATTGATTCAGTTTCTTTCGCAAACCTGGCAATGGCAAGATATATTATATTAGGGAACCTAGGAAGGAAACAGCAGATTATGGCATAAGGATCTGATGGTTAAAAATGTATCTGCACCTGTGTTAGAGGATTTATGGAACTTACAAAAATATTGAACGTTTAGAATAAGAGCGTTTAGAAATACCTTACCGTGCAATCTGGTGGTAATGAACCACACATTTCTTCAATCTACTCTGTAGTTCTACTTTCTCTTTCTCATTGTCTTTGTAGGTAAATTGATGAGGTCTGTCATTTAATTGCGCATGTATTTTTGGAGCGTCTCCGAATTCCACTAAATGCTCTATATTGTAACGAAGCATTTTAATTTGTATCTTGGCTTGAGAATAGAACGATACGATCGTACAATCCATTGTGACGTTGCCGTAAGCTTGGAAAGTTATTAAAATTGACATGTAAGCTAGAGCCAGTTCAAATCTAAAACGGATAAATTAATAAAGATCATTATGTCCTGAAATTAAGATATTTTAAAGTTATTAACCTACATAATATAAATTATTTAACTATCTTCCACCTCATGTGTCACCATAAATAACAAATAACACCGGATACATAACACCGAGTTAGTATAAACATAGTGTACGGCTATTATAATTAATGATATGCTTAAACCTTGCTGTATATTTGGCAAGCTAATGGCAGTGTCCATAAAAAGCTACACGTGAGTTAAATCAAGTGTACCTAATGACCGTGTAATAACTCGGAACTAAATACTAAAGGAATAATGTACTAACGTACCGGTGCAGCTATAAGAAAGCTCTCTGTAAGTACCTACAGTGTAGACAGACCTCTTCCAAATAAAAAAGCTTATCCACCGATAGATCATTGAATGGACAATGACCAATGACTATCATATATTATGTACAAATACGACGTCTGGTTTGAATAAATACTAATAACTTAAGTATCGTAGAAAACGACTCTACAAAGTAAATTAACTTAACAAATGCTTATGGTCATATCCCAAATAGTCAAAAGAATATAGTTCCAATAGAATAAGGATACTTAGATAGGCAACACGTGTAAATTTCTTCCAGCAATAAATTTAACTTTATAAGTATTGTGGTACGGAAGTAGCAGGTTCGTAGATAATTAATTTATATTAGACTGATATAAAGTTAAACAACATAGCTATTTAATTAATATGTTTGCGGTAAAATTTACTGCTTGCATGCAATTCATTGTTTTATTTGTAGAACAAAGGTAATATGTAGGTGGATTTTATGTAGGACCTCGAAACAGTTCAAGAATTACACGCATTACTAGTGAATTCTTCAGCTGTAGCGAAAGTGGTTTTTCATTGCCGGCGTGGTTCTGTTCGATTTTATATTAGCTGTTAAGATAATAAGGGATATTTTCTAATGACATACTTAAATTGTTAAAGTTTAATAAAACCACTGCGAATCGCACGCCTATAATTTCAAACTTACGCTGGCGTCTTCATGGTATCGAATGGAAAATATCCAGTGAACTGTACTTCCTCTCCTAGCGCTCTGTTCACGATAGGGAATATGGTCCACATACAGCCACACGTAAATATAGCCACGTGGTAGAAGGTGAGCAGCCGAGACATTACTATAGCGTTTTCCTTCAACACCTGGACGTGGTATGCGTTACTTGCAGCGAAGAAAGGACCTAAATAGACAAAAAAATAAAGACACAACTAAATATTACTTTAAAAATACCTACTAGTTGTCAAAGCAGGTCCTTTACACTCGTCCCGATTTTACAGAGTCCACATAAGAGAGTGCTTACGGAAGCCTTCATCATGATGTTTTTTTTTTTGTCGTACGTCTTCTCTGTCTCACGGAACGTGTAAAGAAGGCCTACATCCTGCATTATTGCTAATGGCTTATCGGCACATTATGAACTCCAAAACCTTTCACTACACTAATATTTTGAAATAACTAACCATTTATGATGTTAATGACATCTTCTATGCGGCGGCTCCTCAGATTGAAGGCAACTTGCTTCCCCAGCGTGTTCAAAGTGGTGAGCAATATGAACAACGTGTCCACTATAAGATTCGTGCTGTGCCGGACCTAGGTAAGTCGAAATGCCTTTCACAGTATCCACATTAACAAAAATAATTGTAAATTATCAACCATCGTAGCTAACTACTAACATTTTTTATGCAAATGCAAATAAACTGCACCTTGTTAGTAGTTTATTTGCACTTGTTAGCAAGTATATTCCGTACGTTTCTATTAGGATTATGATTATTTTAGACCTCATACAGTTTAAGGACATTAATGTTATAATTAAGTGCATAAATATTCTTCTTCTCTCCTCAATCCTACACTACTTAGCCTTAGGAACTTAAAGTTTGGAGTAATCATCTCGTCGCGATATAAGTACCTATTACAAATTACCTACTCACCTGTATAACGCGAATAAGATGTTGTAAATTATACGTGAGGATAAGAATCCATGAAGCAACTCGGTATGCATCGTGCAAATACCGTTTAGTATCAGATATTGGCTTCAAAACTATTTTAAAATAGCCAACCCGTGCTAATGCATCAAAATGAGGCCTTAATCCGTCAAAAGTGGAATAATTTACATTTTCCTCCATTTTTAAATTGTTTATTTTGCTAACGAGCTGCTTAAACAGTTGCGCTAGTCAGGCTGAAGACTATTTAATAATAAGTGGAAACTTGTAAATGATCCCAAACGACGTGTCAATTTTGAATTAATGTCGGTAATTAGGGAGAAGATACAGCGTGTTTTATTTTCACCATTTGTCTCGGTTACGGTGCAAGTGTTCTTTCTTTCGCTTGTTACTAAGAAACACGTTTAAACAACTACAGGAGTAACTTGTTGATATCGGGAGTATTTAAGTAAAAAGGCTGACATTCGGAAAAAATGAAGGGATCTCGCCTAACCGATTTCCAATTCAAACATATTAGAGGCACTACCTTAGCCTCCTTCTTCCGTCCATGACATCTGTGTGATCAGTGTCAGCGACCTTCTCTATATATATCTCCTTTTAAATAACCATCGAGGCTGCCTACCAGGAAGATAATCCTTTCCATACAATTTCTGAAGTCTCGAGTAGGTAGCATTATTAAAAACGATCACCCTGTTTAACCTTGTCACCCATACAAGCAGTAAGGGTGTTAATTTTGCGACACTTCAATTAAGTTAATGATAAATAAATTCTTCAGCATTCAATTAAGTTGTTGGGCTAATAAGCACTGTAAACATAAACTGATTTGTTGGAAATGGACGTCTATTAAATATTTACAGGGCGATATGTGATTTACAGGACAATTATCGTCGATTCATAGGGTTTCATGCTTTAATGTTGCTTTAATATATATTAGATAGCACAATAAATAAATGTGAGTGGAAAATCATGCTCTTGTTTCGTGTTTGATAGGTAATTATAATTTATAGGGCTGGATGCGATTGGCACGGAACCGCAATACTTGGCGTGCTCATGAAGAGGCCTATACCCGACTATGGGTGACTACAGGCTGAAAAAGAAGAATAAGGACTCCCACATAACACTGCCATGCGGTGCGCACTAACTTCGTTAGGTAAAGTTCAAAATTAAACGCGAGCTAGCATTATACTTATTTGCGATGCCATTCGAATGTGTTGTTATCCCTAAAATTTGGTCAACCTATTCTCCGAAGGAATTACCATTCCTCTTGCCCAGGGAACAGGTTAGGGACCGATCGCAGTACTGTGGCTCCCATGTACGTTATTATATATGTATGTTATACAGGCTCAAGATTGAACATTTTGCTATCTATGTATAACCCATTTTATTAGAGACGTTGAGTAATTAGGACTTGCAGAGTTAAATTTTGCATTCTTTCTTTATGTATCCCTTGGCCTAAAGTTTTAGTGTATATCTTATGTTTGTTTGAATGTTAAATATAATAATGAACATTTAAATGTTGCTATTGAACACCCAATGGGTATTTACATGCAAGTGCTAAGAACTAATTCAAGATGTATAGGACACAAGGAACAGGAAGGGCGTGGTTGTTTAATAACAATGTATGTTCTATTGCGAAATAGTTTATTTAAAAATCTATCAGAAAATAAACCACATCAGTATTATTGTATTTGGTATTCAGCTCTGGCCGAATGTGCTAAATCATTTTCGTCCACATGCAACGATTGGAATGTGATAACAGAAATTTTGAGCCGTTACATAGCATAATTTAATACTGCGGCCACTTTACTTTGTACTCAAATTATTACTCAAATGCGTGTGCGGTCGCTATAATTATTAGAAATGGAAACTCCATTAATAATAATCAACAATGTTGTAAAATGCTATATTAATTTAATCATAAATATTTCTACACATTATCTATTAGTTACATTTACATAAGATTTCTATTTGAACCCAGAGCTTTCAGCAGATGTTGAACAAATGAACCATGTCCACATTTACATCACAAAGTTTATACAACGCGTCGTTATCTTTATATTTATCTGTATTATCACTCTATTACTATCTCGGGGCACTGTCTTTTAGGCGACGTCTCTGCGTCTGTCGGCTCTTTCCGCTTCAGTGACTTGCTTTCCTTTTCTTCTGTCATTCCATCGACATTGGACTCATGCTCTTCAGTCTTTTGTTTATGGTCATCTTCTAACCTTTCATTGTGTGCCAATTCAGTATCTGGAACTTCCTCATCTAGTGCGATGACGTCGTCCTCTGGTTTATCGTCGTAACCGCCTTCGTCATCGGGCTTCTCAAGGTAATCATTCTCGTCGGCAGCTGCCTCTAGCCTTTCTGCGGCTTTTTGAGAGGTTGCATTCTGAGAGCCTGTGTTTGAAGTGCTTGTAATAGCCAAACGTTTACTTACCGATATGCGAGCCGTAAGAGCTCTGTACAGTTGTACTATATCACCTGGGGCACCCTGAAAATAAAAACAATTTTAAGGCAAAAATACTTTTTAGCATCTACATCATGAGCCTCCAGAAACTAAACAGATTGATTGCATTGACTGTTTTATATCCATATTAGATATGTTGAAAAATTACTAAATAAAAAATAGTTTTATTGCAGTCATACTTTATTTCTGTATGATGTTATAGCTGTAGATCATACAGCGTTTTATTTTCATCTCTTTGTTTTCGCATGTTATGTAGATAATACTGACGCCGGTTTCATCTCAAAACTGGTTATAGCCAGTCGTCAGATCTGTGTCCAATGAGTATCAGAGCGTGCAATTTGCTTGTTTTTACTACGAAAGTGAGACTAGTTAATTTAATAAATAAGCGAACCATTATGAGGAACAGCTTGATCTGTTGTTGCGCATCAGCTGCCGTGATCCTGAGGGACTTGGTGCCGGCGCGGTCGACGACCATGTCCGGCCACAGCTTGGTGTTGAGCACGACGCGCAGCGAGCCCGACACGCGCGCCACCAGCCGCGCCACGCCGCCCGCAGCCGAGCCGCCCGCCGGGTCGTTCAGCCGCAACACGCCGCGCCCGCGCTCGCGCCAGCTACCCGCCTCCCACGCGAATAGACGACACGATATCTATGTAATAGACACCCAAACACACTTGTAATAAAACACGTTTTTAATGATGATATTCTAAGTATGTGATTAATGAGTAACACATTTCTTAAGGCAAGCTTGTTCACAAGCAAAGTATTAAATAAATTACTTATTACTACTACTCCAAAGCCAAATATACTATAACCAGTAGAGTATGTTTTCAGATAAGTGAGCAGAAGTATTGTACAAACCTGTAGAACGTTGATCTCTCCCTCTTCACCAGTGATAGTGTAGTTGGTGGTAGGGGGAGGTGGCCGGGCATGGGAGCGCTCGTACTCGGCAGCGGCGGCCGCCAGACCCTCGCCCCCACCAGACGGTGCCTCACTTGTACTGTCCTCCTGGTACATCAAATAATTACAACAAAAGAAGACAATTTTCTAGATATGTGTAATAAATATGTAGAATTTTGCCAGATTTTATTAATAATTGTACATAACAAACATGTCATGTATAAAAGTACAAAAATACAATATTAGAATAGACTGCAGTGCAGGCCGCACTATTTGAAATTTATAAAAGTTGATGGTGTAATGTAAGACTGGATTTCACCAAATTGATAATGCAATCATAGGTTAGGAGTCAATAAGTTTACTAATGCTAATAATAATAAAGGTCAACACTATATTTACATTACTTAATCAGAAAGATAAATAAATAAAAGAATAACTAATGGGCATGTCAATGGAAGATTTAATAGAATTATCATTGTTATGGAACAAGACATAGTAACTAACCTGGTTATCCTTGACAGAAGCTGCGGCACTAGTGAACAACAGCTCTGTGGTACCGTTAGCTGAGCTGTGCTCTGCAGATGATGCTTCTCCATTATTTACACTCTCTTGGATCACCACCCTCTCGCTCAAGTTCTGACCAAACACAAACCCTGAGGAGCTTGGGGCTGGCTGTGAGGTAGGTACGGGATTAGTTGTCCGTGGAGTAACATTAACAGATCCGAGAGGCACAAACTTAGGAACATCAGCTTCCTGTTTGTTTTCCTTAAGTCTGTCTTCACTTGCCGTCTCTTCTTTTTCTTTTGATGTGTCAGAAGTTTCAGGAACATCAGCAGCTTTTAGGAATGGATTATTACCAGGTTTCAGCTGAGAAGGTCGTAGAATGGAACCTGAATAGTGTTAAAAAAAAAACTTGATATAACCTTGATCTTATTACAAAAACATTTATTATAGACAAACACAAGTATGTAAGGATTGTATCAAATGGAAAAAAGTGGTATCTGCCTACATATCTTGTTTATAACTTACCAAATGGATTACATCCTTTATTGGAACTTGATGGAAAACTGGATGAACCAAACCCACCAAGTCTTGGCTTTGCCAGAACCACTCTTGATTGGGATGACCCATTGTAAAAATCTTCAATTGGTGATTTGCCTGAAATACATTACAATTTTCGAAAACAACTTAATAAGAAAATCAATGGTCACTGTTTGTATAACAGTATTCAACTAAGTAACAACTAATACTAATAACACCTATCATCACTGTTTTAACATTTTTATTACATGAATTTTAAGGAATATTTCGATCATAAACAATAAAGAACTGTAACTAGACTACATACTTCAGCTTTTTTTCTTTTTGAGTATGGTGAAATTGAACAAGATGGAACTTCGATCATCTAGCACAATTCGAAAAGAACACAAGTAGTAAAGATGTAAAAGGGCCCTAACACTTATTCTAACAAAAGATCAACACCGTAATAATCACAGGGAAATGGCAAAATAGATGTAAAATAACATAAAGAAACTCGTTGATGATGCAGCATGGACAAAGCCATCTGTACCCATTATAAACATTCAAATCATTTGAAAATCTAAGCAAGATCATGAACTCGAGTTAAAATAATGGAATACATGTAAATTTTTAACTAATATTGAGCACAATTTCATAAAAATGCTAAATCTCACCTTGCTTTGCGTCTGCCATTGTCGAATTTAGTTTTTTTTTTTAACTGGTCATAGACTATAGAGCCTATTTGACAAGAAATCAAGGACGTGTGTGTTGCACTTGCACTGTAGCAACTGGCATTGATATTTTACTAAAATGCAATAAATAATTTAAATATTGATTTATACTTGGATAAAAGAAAACTTAATTAATGAAAGTAGACATAGATAAAATAGAAGGAATAAATAATTTCATAATAATATAATAAAATGCTCATACAATATCTTAGACTTCTAGGGAAATAATAAATAGGGTAGGTACCGTAGCCCGTCGGTTGCGGGTGTGATTTCCACATGTTACAGAATATGATGTTCACAGCATAAAACCTAAGATAGTGTGATTTGATTGCGTATTTTAACCTAATCGTTTCAAATGCGTATAGACAACCAATCTTTCCTTAAATGTCGTCGTACCTTCATCATAGTAAACATAATAATATTTAACCAATGATATTCTAATAAACAGATATGTTATACACATACAAAACAATCGAAAAAAGTGTTCCGCGCAGCGCGGCAGCTAGCGAAAGAGATAGCGCGATAAAACCCATAAGAAAAAGAGACAAATAGTGTTGTTGTTGAAAGGCAATACGTCCCAATTAGGACGTTTTCGAGTCTTCACGATTGCACGCTTATAACATATCTGTTTATTAGAATATCATTGTATTTAACACTAAAAACGATTTACCATTATTATTTTATTAAGCTGAACCGTAATAAAATTAATCTAAATTTGGGAAGTGTATTCTAAGGAAACCTCATGTTTTTCGTTGTGGTATTTTGCATAATATTTAATTATTTGCTTTTTCAGGATAAATGGGAACTTTTTCTTATTTTTTAAAAGTCTTAGTTTCGAGAAACTGTAGATGATGAGTCGCCCATTACCATATTATTATGTTGAAATTCAGACATGTTGGGTTTCAGAATTGCGTGGATCTGTGTAGATTTCATTTATATAGGTAGGTTTTTCAGGCATGGTATGACTCGCACTCGCGCATTTCCCGCGTGTCTGTCGGAGCCTTAAATTTTTTGTCGAAATTTATACCACTAGCAAATTGTAACTATGAATGATTTTATTATTTTTTCCAAAGCCGATCTACGAAGATGTTTCTCATGCAATGAGAGTCAAAAACATCTCATTAATCTCATATCGGTTGGACATTCTAATAACTTCAATAATTTTGTTATTTACTTTCTGGCAACTTATTTAAATACATGTGTCAAATGTCAATGTCAGTCAGCTCAGCCCCCGACAGAAGCATAGAATTTTGGAATTTTGTACAGTGAAATGTGAAATAAATTAAGAATTAAATAATGTATATACTTATATATATTTAAAGTTAAGAATAATCATCAGTAAAATATAAATCTATGCATTCCAGCAATATACTACTCATTCAAGTGTATGAAAGTGCGTGAATTGTTCTAGTGCCGTTTAACAAGTATTTATCGAAGTGCAATTGTACTACATAATTAATATGATTTGGATTTTGTAGAACTGTTATCTACAAAAAGTGTGGATTAAGGTCTTTAGCAGGATTGCAATATTTACTAGTGACATCACAAATAAAAATAGTAAAACAAGTAAGTATATAATGAAACTTAAAAGTTTCAAAAAGTTGTCTACGTAATAAATTCTGGTGTAATAAATTCCTACAGAGTTCTAATTATTATATCCACAAACTGGTTCTCTGTTCTCCTGCTCTTATTAATTTTGAAGCCCATATCCACAAGCACACCACTATCTAGCATTGATACTAAATTAATTTATAAGTTCTGTACTATCACAATTAATTTCGATTATTTTATCGTTTTCGGGACGATTATGTGAAATGAGATCATATCAAATTCTTTAAATGTATCAAGCATAAATCTAAATAAATTATAGTCCTTTAACTCACTAATGAATAATAATTATTACTTGAGTTAGTATGTCTATGATAAAATGCAAGTCACCTAATTGTCTATAAATTTTTTCAATTGTATATTTTAACATCCTGTTTTTATAACGTTTTTTTTTTCTTATTAGATTTATTGATTGACTATTTACAGTAGTATACAGTGTCTTTAAATTTTAAAATAGGAGTAAGACACTTAAATTGTTATGATTTAGCAGTCCTAGTCCACAAATAAATCTTTTTATAAAATATGGCAAGAGTGACACTGATAACTGTGTAAACTCAAAAAAACTTGGATAATGGTATATCAAAGGTACTTAAAAATGTTTTGCAAGAATTCACATGATATTTAATAATCTAACAAGATAATATTAATTGCGTATTAAATGGGGGTAGAGCAGTAAAAATACACAGCTATATAAATTTCTGCTCAGTTTTATTTTTAATATAAATATTGCATTATAAAATATTACTCGGGCATTTCTTAGTTTTAATTGTCAATGCAAGTGGTTGCACGATTTAGTAAACAACTACTTAATGAAGAAATAAATATGTTTGTGCAAGTGCTAAAGTTACTTTGGTAGTTTTTATCATTGTTTTGCCACTGACTGAAATTGAGATTTTTGAGATATTGCACAATATTATTAAATCTGATATTGGTAGAAAAACATTGTGAAGATTTAATGTGAGATTTGCATGTAGTTATAAAAAAATATATATGTTTTTCAAATAAATCCCCAACAAATTTTGTATAATTGCTTAAGTATGTTTTTTTAAAGTCTAAATCATAGTAAAGAGCTAGCTCAATCACGTCAAATTTTATACAAAAAAGTCGCTTTACAATCTGTTTATTCATACAGGCACACAGACAAACAGACTGACTTATCAAACTTATAACACCCCTCTTTTACGTCGGAGGTTAAAAATACGACGCATCACAGGTCTACTTGCTCTGTCTGTAAACGCTTGATGTCCATTCGCCAGTTGTTCTTTTCATTCTCGGAAGGTTTAAGAGCGAAAGAGATACTGGGTTAAATAGCAATAAGACATTTATGATGATTCAAATCCCAAGGAATTTAAAAAATACGTTTTCAGAAACAAATTGCTCTATGCCCGCGCAAAGTGGTATCTAAAAATGCTAGATCAAAAGAAATTTCCGATTTCTTTGAATTTTACTAAAACATTGAATGTTCCCAAAAACTTGATTCAGAGGTAAATATATACCAACAGCATATTTCTAACATTCACAGTCGTGGAAATCATATCAAAACTGCAAGTCGTTTAAAAGCGACCCTTAAAACAGGCTATCAAAATAAATGGTGAAAAGCTTGGTAGTGTGCTGTGTGCCCTCTTTCCAACCAGCTAAATCTCAATACGATAATGTCGATGTAATAGATCAACATTATCTTAACCAACAATTACCTACCAAGCAGGTACTTCTACATGAACGATATCGTAACGCGTAAGGCCGTCTTCGTTTTCAGTTCGTTCATAGCGTGGGCGATGTTGTTACAGAGACTACATAATAGCGCTATGCCTAAGCCTACTATGGTGACGTGATAATATAAAGACTGTACATAAAGTAAACATTGACCATACCGGGATTTACAGAGGATTTTCGTAGATCAATAGCTCTGCTCTTAATCGCGGTCGGGAATCGTCGCTCACGAAATCATAAAGTTGCCATGCCGTCAGATCACACATAAATTACTAAAAGCATATTTATTATACAATTCGCCGTCTATTTTCGTAGATTCTTCAGCCCCACTGCTAAGCTAAGGCTACTCCTACCGTATTCCAAACTTGACTTGTCTTCAGCGCTTTCTGGCTACGTGTGCCCCTCATACCTGAGGAGTTCATCACACCACATTCGCCGCGGTCGCCCTTAACGGCGATGTCCTGCCACAGTCAACTTGTTAGTGACAAGTCAGCGATTTCTGTCATATATTCATTGCTATAAAGAAACCTTACTCCTTTATTCGTCATTAACTAGTTGTTTTAACATTGTCTATACGTAAAATACCCTGTACAATGTCTAAAAGATAGTCGAAGAATGTGAATAATAAGTAAAAATAACATATTCTACAAACAATTGATTCAATGACATGAGTTAATTTAAACGATTATTCCAAAAAAAATGCCATTTGCCATTTACACAACTAATGGTGTCGCTAATTTACAGTCTTCCAAAATGATTTAATTAGCTTTAAGGCGCTGTGTATAGCCAGCATTGATGTTATTGAAGGGGTGAAGCGGGCAGGTGCGGGACGGAGTAGCCCCGACCCTGCTACTCGTTTTTTCCGAATTCGTCCGATGCGTAACGCTGTTATAATATTGAAGGTTTATTTCGCTGATTGTTTAGATGTAAGTTTAGCTCTGCTTGACTATGTTTACTTTTGAGCTGCGCTCTCGCGGCGAACAGTAGGATCGAATCCCGATAAGATCATAAATTTTTGGATTATTATTTTTAAAGTATTATGCACCTACTGCATATTATCGTGCTTTTACTTAAAAAAAAAAGCATTTAATGTTGTTGATTCATTTTTAGAATATTTTTTCAAATATTACTATTCTGATTTTCTAAAATAAAAACTATAATATTAAAAACCTGAACAATATTTTTTATGAGAATCTATATTTTTCTTCAGTATCAAGAGAAAATATTAAAAAAAAAAACGTACACTACGCTTGATCGTTGAGTCTGGAGATACAGCGTGTTTCGAATAGTAACGAAAATTATTATTTTTTTGCGAATAACTTTTGTGGTATGATATCCTCACACTGCAGATAGTCCAAACACTCACCTGTAATGCCTGTAAAACTTGTATATTTATAGGTTTTTTTTGTGTACGAAAGGGTAAATTGATAAACCTCTTTTGTTGTTTTTATTATTCACGTGAAACTCATTTATGAGCCAGCCTTGCATGTCCAAGGGGGTGAGGATGCAAGAGTCCGAGAGAGAGCCCTGAAAAAGGCTCTGTCTAATCTGGCAAAACACCTGGTGCCATCGTTTACCTTAGTGCTGGATATGTAGGAGAGAGGACAACGGGGGCAGTACATGCCACTACACCACCCCCGCCCAAGTAGATACGTGCAATGAAGGCTGAGGGACCCCCGTCCCCGCCCTCTGCGTCCTCCCCAGGGCTGGTCTGGCTTCAGAGATTGTCGTCCGCGCACTGCCCACCATCGGCCATCGGCGGAGCAATGGAACGAAAGGGTCAGCCTCCCTTTCACGCTCCAAGGTCTATTTCTGGGAAATAACGAGCTTGCAGAAATAAGACACTAAGGCAGACGAGTCGTCTGCGAGCATGGCGTTGACCGCACCCACGAGCGAAAGGTCCGGGCCAAGAACTCCACGTAGGACACGGCACTTAGCTTCAAAGGCAGTGCACACCTCGAATGTATGATATGCCGTGTCTTCCATTTCGTAAAATTAGCCTTCCCAATGCGCCGTTGGGGTATGTGCAGGAGAGACAAGTTTTCTCTCCTATAAAGAGAGCCCTATATTGAGGCTCATTAGCTGCTTTTAGAAGGCGTGTGGCAAGCATTTGGGGGCCGTCCTCTTGCACTTAGACAAGACACCGCGTCCCCAGAACTCTTCCGGGGACAGCAGGGAATTGTCCTCCGATGAGCTCATCCCGTAGGTTGAATTCAACCTGGGCAGGGTAACGTTGACGGTTCTCGGGAAAAACGCCTGAACCAATGAGATCAGTCTGAAGGGTCTCCGTCAGTGGAGGAGTAATGAGGTGCAGATTGTTGCGCAACATTTTGTAAGGTCTGACCCAAGGATTGGTGTTGAGACCCTCCAACATCGCCTCCCTCTCCCTCTCAAATGGCGACTGTCAGCGGCTTCTTCGCCTCTTGCTATTGCAGGTGGAACCGGGTTGAACCCTAAAGATCCCGGTTCTGGCGACGTCGACGAAGCCACTCATAGCTTTTTCTAGCGGCCGAGCAGGCACGTCGTAGATCGGTCAGCTCTGCAGAAAAGCAGTGAACCGCTTCCTAGCTGGTGGTCCAAGTAGGTAATGGACCACCTCAAGAACGGTGAGCACCCTTGCGTACCCTGTGCTAACTGAGAGGAGAACCCTATCCGTATGTATCGGTGATCGGATAGGTTCTCCACGAGCTCGACCTGCCTATACGCAACGGTGGCGGCAAGTGCTGGGGTGGTGAAGGTTAAATCAACCACGGACCCTCCGTGCACATATGCGTCGTCCCTCTATTAAGGAGGGAGAGGTAGGTGAAACCACCCACGCCTCCAAATCATGGCCTTGTGCTTCGTTCGATGGATTACAACACGCCAGTGACTTTGCATTAAAATTACCGAGGACGACCACATGCTTCTGCGGTAAATGCAACAAGACCCCCGAGAGGACAGCCAGAAATCGCTCGAATTCCAACGATGTGCGATTAGAAGAGAAGTACACTCTTAACAGGGCATTATCCCCCTAAGCGGCAGCAACAAAGCCGAGCCCCTTTCCAAAGATGTCAGGGGAAGGGAGTCTGGAGAGGGTCGTGGGAGAGGGTCGTGGGAGAGGGTCCTGCCATAATGTCAACAGTCGGTCGGGTCGGAATTGACTCGTTCTAGCATGTCCTCAGCGACTCTCATGCGATTGAGTTGTTGGAGTAAATTCAGGTCTTTTGGGACTAGCCGACCGGTAACATGTGGCATCCCCAAATGATTAGTTAAAATGGCACTGATAGACTCGTGAGATACAGAAAGTTCGGCAGCTATCTCTCTCATACTTGAATGAGGATTTTGGCAGTTGTTAGAATTTGAAATTGTAAATGACATTTCAAATAAAAAAGTGACGTACTTTCACGCCGAGAGCTTACGTTGTACTCCTCTTGAACAACAATCTCTTCCCACGGATGTGCAAAGAGGCGATAGTCATCTTCATCCACAAACCCGGTAAACCGAAGTCTGAGCCCACTAGTCATTGCCCCATTAGCTTACTCAAGGTTCTTAGGAAGCTATACGAGCGAATAATTTATTCCCGTCTTATGGATTTTGCCGAGTCCAGGAGTCTCATACGAGTACCAGACGTGCAGTTCGGTTTTAGAACCCAACACTCATGCGTCCAACAAGTCCACCGCATAGTCGAGCATATAAGCGCTGGTTTTCAGCGTTGAAGGCGGCGGCCGGCGAGGCACGTCGCGTATTATTAATAATAGTAACGTGAATGTTATCCTCCTGTCCCTAGACCAAGCTGGCCCGAGCCTTCCAAACTAGCAATAAAAATATGTCCCTAAATAATAAAAACTTAGATCCAGCCATCCCTTGTTGTTTTGCTTTATTAAGATTGTTAGCAACGCACTAAGTCGAGGCCCGAACCCCGCAGGGGGTGCCCTTAGTAGACGTTGCTGACGTAATAAGTTTTTTTCCTATTGCTGTGGCTGGAGGCCTTAAGGTCCTCGCCAAAAGTCCGGTGAAGCAGTCAAAGTTTGCGCTCAGGCTAACGGTAAAGATGTCTACCAAAAGAAAAAAAAAATACTTTGCTCTGTCTGCGCGCACACTTTTCGTCGTCTTTCCACAAGACGCCATACATATACTGAATTTGTCAGATCCGAAATATTTTTCATTAAATAAATGACTCCTCACAAATATCTTACATTAATTAAAAAACAGCAGTTTACTTCATTATTGTAATTATTACAAACGTTATTGCGTTCAATTACATATTTTGGTATTACTCGTTACTCCAATATTGTACACCATGTATAAGCTTAGTCATGAAAAAGTAGTCATGAATGAAAATGAAAAAAAAAATGCATCTTATTAGAAATCAATAATTACAAATTGTTTTTTTTTTATTATTAAAATTGAACAATTTATTAAAAATTACACAAAAAGTAACAAAAAATACATCATTAAAAAAAACATGAACGCAAAATAATAAATTTCTATTGTTAGATTCGAACCTGCGGTCAGTTATCGCATCGCAAATTTTATTAGCACGCAACCGCTAGACCATTGTAGCTTCATGATAAATTTTCAAATTACGCTTCTATAGAGGATCAATAGAAAATAGATTAGATGTGCAAAAAACAGTAAGTAATTTCTTTACAAATTCCATTATGTGTCATTGTTTGACAGATTTCAATAAATTATTTTCGATTTGTCATGTATTTTAGATCTGTCAATCAGAAAAAAAGTGACACAGGTCCGTCTCGCACCGCGCCTCAACGCACACTGTCTGTCCGCGTAGGAATGAAAGAGAAGCGAACAAAACGCCATATTTAGTTTGTCAGGAATGTGTTATTTTTCATTAAATATCTGAATATTTGGAAAAATACTACCTTAATTAAAAAACTAAAATAAAGGTTATCTTCATTATTAGTTATTACGTTTCTGTTGAAAAATTTATCAACATTGGTTCATCAGTAATACCGGAAAACTTTTTTGAAAATCCATTTTAGAGGTATGTTTACGAATTTTTTTTATCGAGAAAAATTAATGAAATCGTGTTTTGGAAATAAAGGTTATCTCACAAAAATGATGAAGATTAACATATATTTTTTTAGCTGCTCTGACATTTATACAGTTTGCTAAAAAACTGTTTGAAAAAGCCCATTTTTACTATACACAGCGCCTTAAGTAGCGTAGATTTAAGGCAACTCATTATGTGATCCGTACAATCTGCAATCTGCATATTCGCAACTCATCTCTTAAACATTCTTATCTGTTGCTTATTTTACCCACTACACATTGTAGTCTCTTACCTAATGTATTTTATTTAAATATCCACGTTTACATAAATGATTTATTACTATCGTGTAATTGGATAATAAATAACTCAACTTTAGCATTTACCTATTTGCAACTCAAACTAAGTCTTGTCATAACGTGAGTCCTAACACCACTATGATGGTATCACTCAATTCTCTCTTTCATCCCGCTATTTTTCGGCGGTTTTAATTTGATTTAATAGAAAAGATGTTTTGCAATGGTCATTCATGCAGTACTATCGCCTTTAAACGTAAATACAACAAAGCATCAAGTTTTATTTTAATTTATAACAGTCGCGTAAACCTTCGTAGGTGGAAATAATATGAACATACAGAAACCCAACAAAATATGCTGAAAATCACATCGAATGTTGATCGATACATATTTGAAAGATCTACCAAATTACTAATTGAATAATTTATGTATTCATGATCTACTTTATGTGATAAGCAGTGTCCATATGGAATATAGTTAGGGTGGTAGACTACAAGTGATAAAAAAATAATTTGTACTTCGAGAGTGCTTACTGTCCATTATCTTAGTAACCGGTGTTAATACATAAAATATGAAATAAAGAAAAAAACGGGTCATTACAAGTAGAGACAAATACTCCTCAACCAAAATGAATAAATTCATTTCTACCATTCATGAAAGTGAGAGCTTAAGAAAGCTAAGAGAACAGAGCTCATTGAATAGAAAATTCAATCTAAATACGAGTTTAAATAAGTATATTTCGCTGTTTGATAGCGGTAAAGTACTAAGACATATATAAACTACTTATTTAAAAATAGATTTATTTAAATACTCAACAATACTTAAGATAACACCTAAATAAATATCGACTTATTAATATATCGCGACAAAATTCTAAATTTAGAATAATGTTGATTTTGATTTAATTGTTTCAGCAATAAAATTTTATTTGCCAAAGGTTGTTTGGCTATCGTTTACGGTCTCTGAATATAAATTATAATTACTGTAACGAAATCTCCCCTCCATGTTATTGTTAATTGTGGTATTGGAATTTATTATACGTAATATATTTAGATGTATAATGTATATTGTTATATTATACCGTCATACGTGATCAAACACACATGTACACGAGTAACCTACAAGGTAAGGTCTGACGGTACCCAGAGCTTATCGGTCAAGCCTATATTCCTTGAGTGAAGTCTGATTTTTTTAACCAACGATTAGTCTAATAACAACCTTTTTTTAATTCGGTAGCAATATTTAGTAAAAAAATAATATCTTATTTAAGATTTTTATCTTAAATTAGACATATTTTTTTAGTAATGGGTGGCCAAAAAAATTTTATTAAAAAAAAAATCGAAGACCCCAAAGTGTCTTTGAAAAAAATCTTATTAAAAATATCTGTTGCTTGTAAAACAATGCACACAGTGTATTTGACTCTGGTATAAAAATGATTATTTTAAATTAAATGAAGTAAAAACCGTCTCAGTTTGTATGTGTAAACAAAAACCCGCTTGGTTGATATCCAGGACAAAAAATATTTGAATAAATTAACCTTACTTAGTGCAACTATCAAAAGCTAAGCTTTATTCACAGCTTTGCCTTCATATTTGAACTTGCGGTCACTCAACTCATAATTAATTATAATCTAAAGTAAGAATATTTACTGGTTTTGTCTACATCATTTTGGCAAGACTTTGAAACAGAGATGTTACTAATTTACTATTATTTTAATGTCATTATTGCCTTAAGTCTTGGAGTAAATTGTAAACACTTGAGTGACCAATCATACTATTCATTTCCAACCGAAGAATTCGTTTAGCATCTGTTGGCAATCTCGTAAATATTAAATAACTAGATTATGATAAAAGTGAGACGTTTACAAATCTCCCGTATCTCATTTATCAACGCCATATGGACTATTAAGGACTTTGACAAATTGATCCTTACGAATACTTAGTTATCAAGCTTACAATTAAATGTATAGGTTTTCTTTAAGAGATAATATATTATAACCTGATGGGTTTCAGTACATTTTCTTCTAAATATCCTCTTTAAATGCTGTTCTAATATAGAATAATTTGAACACGCCCTTTATACATTTTTATCTTAAAAAGAAGTAATAAGAATCTCCCAACACGACACGTGGGCGAAACTTTATTTCATCAGCCAAATACTTTCCGATGTTTTTCCATATTATTATAATATTTTCCGGCGAAATATAAGAAAGAATGTTCTTGTTTGAAATCTATAAATCTATGATAAGCAATAATCCTAAAATCCTTTGTATTTCCCCTAACCTCCATTACCACCGGTTAGCAACGTGGCAATCATCTAATAACAGACGAGGAAGATGAGGAAATTTATTACTTTTCCTTGTATTCATTCCTTGCATTTTCACTATCCAGTCATGACTAACTGTGCAAGACATTTTCCTTATTCATCTTAAAAAAATACACTTTCTAGAGGTCCCAAAAAAAAGCGATTCAGTCGGTCATAAGCAGAGATCTTATCGAATACATGTAATATGAAACACTTACTTAGTCTTCTTAAACTTCTTGGAGCAATATTTTCGAATATACTTTCGTCACAGATGGACTGACCCAGCCGAATTAATGTACCAACTGACTTCAAATTTGTTATTCGGCATTATTCAAATACGATATGGGTTTTTGCCGAGTCACCATGATTCGGTATGACCGCGGCCGTCGCTGCGGCTCAGACAAGCAAACTTTTAGTTTTTCCGTCTGTTTCGATCGGATGGTCCTGTCGATTCAGTCAGCGCGGTATTTTAATAAAAAAAGTGCCTAAAGGTCTAACAGAAATCGGGACGAACTGGATATATTATGTGTTACTATAGTGCGCTCAAACTTTAAAAATAATACACTTGTGCAACCGGTGAAAGTGGCTGTGTTTGTGAGATATATTATATTATAGTGTTGTGGTATTGATCTCGAATATATATTTTGGAAATTATTGTGACTTGCTGTGTATTGTGGGTTACCAAACCAGAACTTTTCTTTCAGAACTTGTTATAAGTTCTAATAAGTATTAATATAATGAAATTAGACACAAATGTTTTTGATGTTCGATGCGGCCCAAACGACCATAGGGGTAAACATTTTCACATATTATACAAAATAAATTTTAACTTATTTTATGTACTTACTGCTATTAGAAGTAAACTGTACTTAACTGTTTTGTTATGGTTAAAGATGATTTCAAATAACTGTACTGCGCAATATCCTAAATCCGAGTAGTATATTGATCATATTATTTAAAATCATGTTGTGTATTGGTTTGGCAAACTTCATAGTGACTCCCTGGTAAATCACAAGTCTTCCAAGCTAGCGATAGCGACCCAAATCTCCCTGAAGACCTTGTGAACATTAAGTTCTTACTGAGTAACCTTTGTTCTTAGAAGACGAGAAGTTATTCATACTAAATTCTTAGTAAACATCATCATCATAGGTTACCATTATATTTTAAATCGAAATATAATTATCATAAAAAATAACTGAACCATGAACATGAATATCAGTCAAAACGGTAATGTTCTCTTTAATCAGCTTAAACAAAGGCGATAATATGCGGCGCGTAATGTAAAAAATAACCAATATCATGCTTTAATAGATAATTTAAAAAGTGTTTTATAACAATGAATGTGATTCATAATACGCGTTTACACCTATCGTTATCAGTGACGCGTACGTAGATATCGATGCCAGCAAAAAATAACAACAACCTGAGATCGGTGTCATTCGTCGAAGTTCAGACAGACAAAGACGTGGCCCAAATTTCTATCTATCGAAAACCAGGAGCTATATTACTACTTCTAGAGTATAAATATATACTTAATTTAAGTTAGTGATGATTATATTACATATTTATAATCCCATACACTTTCAAGAAGACTTTAATAACCATGTTTTGTAAGCATCATGTAGGGCCCGTCAAATTTTGCACCAAAGCTTTTCAAATAATCCCAAAAACCTCTTAAACAAGTAATTTTACATTAGTAACATTAACTTAGATTATTTGCCCCATTGAACAAAAATTTGCATCCTGCCTGAACTAATCATTGCGATCTGAAATAGTAATGGTAGGACAAAAACATATCCTCACAATATCTTGAGTGTAATGTACTTCATTCTATCTTAACCATTTCCCTGTGTCACATGTGAACATTACCATTGTTTAACTATTGTGTCTACTTTATCCGTATCCAAGGGATCAAACTACAAAACTTCCAGTCTCATCAAAGTGTTACAATGTCGTGAACTCGCATATTCGGGGCGTAAAAGATACCCGTCATGTAATTCGTCGTAAATTGATCAAGTGTAAATGACTGCACATTAACCGTAGCTCCGTACCTAATCGAGAACCTAATCTGCCTAAATATTGAAGAACCAATTACGTCTGTTTCTGATGATTAAGCTTATAGTTAGCTTTAAGCTATCTTAGTACTCATTACTCTTCTCAAAATTATCTTTCTTTACGATTCTGTCCCTGTTACCAAACCGTTTTCTTACGTGGTTTCCTTTGTCCCAGGTATGGAGACAGACGAGGATGTGTCCCGCGGCAATATGCTGGACGACATGCCCCCTATCAGCTGCGATGTCTCTCTTGAAGGAGACGTCGGCACAGGGTCCAATGACATCGGGGACATGACGTTTTGTATGGGAAACTATATCAGCGATTTTATGAAGGTGAGTGTGTATGCAGTAAACTAAAGATAAATTACTCGATACATGATAATTTGACTAGGCAAAGAATCGCAGGATTTATAGCACTTTGATGATCTTGCAACAAGAAACAGTTGCTATAGTAATTACATATTCCAACTTTTGCGACCTAATGTAAATTCACTACTCAACTTTTCTAAAGTTCCTGTATGTTTAGCTGCATCCACTTCTTTCTATCATTGCAATACACAGTTAAACTAATGAGACGGATTTTGATCTTCATAATACAATGGTTGCAGATGTCTATGCATTGACCTATCGAATACGCCTGGGTCACGAAACATGCAAAAAGCAACTTCAAATCTTTAATGACCTCGAAACTCTATGTTATATTCGAGTATGTTAATTTTACTAGTCAAGTCTCAATTCATTTTCTGAGTCTAAACTTTTTTTTAGATATATTTATTTAATGTTAATAATGCCTTTATTTACAATAATGAGCAAGCGAATGCATATCCTTCTATTGACTGTTCTAATTTACATATAAACTCTGCCGCCGTAGAACCTGATAATTACACTACGAAAATGGAAGTGTTAACCATAATTACTATTATCCGAATATTAATATGTCAAACTATGACTGGTTTATTTATTGGGGTTTATTTGTATCTTAATGTTTCATGGAGGTACAGTTTTAACTTAATACCCAAAAAACGCTTGTTCTGAACGCATCCATAGCCTGGTAAACAATTTGCAACATATCAACCAAAATATTACTGTTCGCAACGTCTAGCTACCTGTTTAGCGTGTATATGTTTCGTAACTGTTCAATAATAAATGTCCCACCTATGACATACTGGGAACTGTGTCAAAAGCCGTCTATTTTCTTCATTTTTGTGAACTTAAGAACAGTACTTAAGAATGTCTTCTAGTTTATACTTTTTCTCAATCCCATCCAATTCCATCCAATAACCATGAACAGCCTTGGAGTCTAAAGTGGAAAATAACATCCTTTTAAAATAGTTTTGGTTCTGGTAAAGATGAAAGGACTAATTCTTCATATGGATTGTATTATCTCCCCGCAAGATGAGTTATTTGGGTCATTAAGATATTATCTTAAAAGCAAGGTTCTCCTATAACAATAACGTTGTGGTTATTGACTTGTTACCTTCAAACTTAAGCCCTGACCCCTGCGTGTATAAATCATAGCTCGTTTAACCTTTTTATGCAAGAGTATGTAGCCTAAGGCCGGTATACAAAGGTTTGTTTACAAAACAAATTAAGCGTAAGTCCCTGAACTTTTATAATTGATACTACCCAACATTGTTTCAAGTTAGAGCACTCGATTATATAACATACTCGATTTATTGTATGGCGCGCCTAGTTGATGCCAAATAATTTGATTCTTACATAACACACAGAGATAACTACAATGACTTGTGATAATTCATTGGAAGACAATATTGAAGATTAGGTACTTGATAAATTTAATGTATAAATAGAAGCCATAGCCTTGTCAATAAAATATTGATCGAAAGAATTATTGCACAAAAAGACGTAATAATTCAAAAAATTATCAATTCTTAAAGATTTTAAAGGAGATAATGGTTTAATACATTACATAATCTACTACCGCAGTAGATTAAGTATTAACTATTTATTGCACGTTGATTATAAACTAAAAATCCTTTAATTTTAAGTAAAATATGTAGAAAGATGTAAATATATTTATGATCAGCTTATGTATCACCTGCGTAAGTAGATCCCGTATTATTTTTTTCGTATCTTTCGCATATTTTATGGTTATCCACAAATACACCAATCGAAGATCATAAATATTGGGGTGGTCTTGTGTAATAAAAGATGTTTGTGCAATATATATTCAAACTTTCATTTATTTAAAGACCCCATTATGTATACCTTTTAAAAAGTTTTTAAAACAAGTGGGGGTCAGTATTCGGAGGCTATTCTTCCCTCTTTAATTATATCTCAACTGAGAAAAATATTTTTGGAAAACTAATAATACGTGCCATAATATCGCAATTACTTTTATATCCATAAAATATTACAGTTACATAACCTACTCAAATGTTTAGATAAGATAAATTTACTAAACTGTAAGTTCTTAAAGTCACTTCCCGGTTTAAAGTCCTCTATGGCAATTTCATTTACCTATTTGTCTTCAATAATGACGGCAGTAATAATTTATGACATTTTCTTCTCTATATTTTATGATTCTTAAATAAAATATTTTATGAGTATTATAAAAATGTATCTTCTGGCTAGCTTCATACTGTCATGCAGATCAGCTTTCAGTTTCGCGCCGTATTTATTCTTTTATCTATACCCTTATTATCCACGGGTAAAATAGTTTCCCTTGTAATTAAACTGAATAATTTCCTGTATGACAAAATGTTTAGTTGACTGAACGCACGTATTCCAAGTTATGATAAACTAACAGCCTCCCGCGACTTGGTTTTTGCGTGTATACTTACTTATAAATTAAAACCCATGTGCTATTTTGATGTATAAGCTAAAATACTACAATGTATTTTCAAAATCCATTCAATACGTTTTGTGTGAAAGAGAAACAAACGTCTTTAAAATTATTAAGTTTATTATTTTATAAGAAAGGATGTAGAATTATTTTTAGACAACGCTAAATATTTGCTAATAGGAAGGCATTGGTAAAAGGCATAATCATGTTGGTTCAATAAAATGTAAAAGTAACACTCATCGTAAAAGTTTTAAATTTGAAGGTCGCAAGTTTAATTTCGATCTATTAACGACATGTGCTTGTACTATGATCTGTGACTGCATGACTGTTGCCGTTGTTGAAGCGAGACGCTGCTACTTGCAGTGTATTGCGCTGTCTCGCTCTCACAACGTTAACGGTCCTGCTGTAAGAGTTCATGGTACAGGTTCTGTTCTTCACACGCGACTAGATAATACGCTTCGTCATGGTGACATTTCACACGTTTGGAATCCTTTCGTCACCAATTATGGCGATGCAAAAGATTAGGTTATCGCCAAAGTATTTCCTTGTACCGTTATTGGTATCGGTTCATACCATGGTATAAAAATATTAATGTCACGAGACTAAGGGCCGATTACACTAGTTACTTTAAAATTGTCTTTCAATGAACCGAGTTCACTGTGATCAATTGCAAAACCGACCATTCTGAATTTCCACAGTTGGTAAAATGCAAGGAGGAAAATTAAACTGAGTTGCGCTCGAGAAATGAGAATTTATTTTACGTAGAGGAGCAAAAGGAGGGTTAAAAAAAACACTACTATAGCAATAAAAATTGCATAACCTCAAAACAATTGGTTACAATTCTTACTTGTTGATATTCAAGGTCAAAAGAAATAGTAATTAGCATGGCCTAAATAAACGAAATGCTAATGATTCATTTATTCAGTAATTTCATTGTTTATTCTTGCCGCTATTACTTGCCTAGATTTTAGTCCTCTACGCTCTTGTCTGTACTGAAAGTATGCCAAGCCAGCCAATGTTTATTTCGTGTAAGTTTCAGTAGTCAGAAAGATCTGCAGGATTTATCAAAACATAAGCCTGTAATTAGCTTTAACAGTTATATACAATGATTTAAACAATGTTCGGTAATAGCAATAATTTAATCTCAATTCATACTTGTTTCACAAACTACAATAATTTCTTACTAGTTATGCTGTGCGATCGTTGCTTTTAATTAAATGTATTAAAAAAATATACACTGATTGTGGTAGCATTTGTAGTGCATTTTTTGCGAAGAACAATTATATTTGAATGACTAAACTGTTTTATAAATAAGCCGGATATGTATTGAATAGAATAGGTCGGCTATAAAAAAATAGAACTGAGAGAACTTTATTTATAAAGTAGGTCTGATATTTGTTGTACAATTGTATTTATTGTACGGTTATTATTATTTAGACTAAAATGTAGGATTATAGGCTTAATATATGTAAATATAAATTATCATTGTGACATGCATTTTTGGAAATATATGTCGTTTATTCGTGACTATACAAATGTAGGTCACCGGACCAAAACGTGCGAAAGTTGCCGAAAACCAAAATTTTATAAAAATGGACAACATATACAATAATTGGCTTTGTAAAGGCTAAAAGTGATAGTCATTGCTTTTTTAACACGCCATACAAACCAACTTCAATCGGGGAATCACCTCGCGGTACGATTTTTATTGATCGTAGAGTTTAATTAGTCAGTGTGGAAAATTGCCTATGATTATATCTACACAAAATGTTGAAAAAATATTCGAATGTCTCTTTTTTAATTCATATCAACTGGGTCAGTGTACTCTAGTAGTTTGAATTTGAACAGTTTAAAACAACGTCATGTTACTTTAAAATCCATTAATTAACGCGCAGCGCCCCTAGCGAGATTTGCGAGGAACTCGAAAGAAGTGGTTTGGAATTCTTAATTTGCTATAATATAGAAATATATATTTCAACCGACTTCAAAAAGAGGAGATTCTTAATTTGATGGTTTGGTGAACGCAAAAGTGCTCCCATATTATTCAACGAAGTCGGTTCTGCTTTTTTAAAATTTGGTTTGTTTAATCAATTATGTTAACTTTACGTTTTATCCTAACCGACCTTGAATTTACGTACGTCTCAATGTAAAGAAACTGTCTTAGAACGCAAAATACCGAGAACGGAATACCTACGGAAAGCCGATAAATAAACTTATTGTTGCTTACGTGGGTACTTATCGCAGTTTCGCACGACGCTATGACAAAGCATATTTTTATCAAACTACCTATACATAATAACGTGTATATTATTGTATAGCTGTGTAAATTATGTAGCCGTATAATATAACGTACATTTTGTTAGTTACTTAGGTTATTTGGTATCGTGTTTAATTAAAATACATAGTGTTTTAAGCTGAGTCATGTTCATAAAAACTGTACGTTGAACCCGCTATCAATGTTAAGTTCTCTACTGCTTAAATAGTTCACGATACCGACAAAATATAATTATTATAAAGCTGTAATTTTCACTGTTCTTCAAAAATCTCCCAATGTTTTCACTGAAGGAAAATCCACCTACTTACTTTTGTTATTGTACGTAATTGTTTGTGTAATTAACATGATGTTGACTTTTACAATTTAATCATGAGTACATAGTAACAAATCTCTGTATATTTTTATTATATTTATTTTAATAAGGCCCAGTATCAATAAAACAATAACTAAGGCCTTCCTTAAGTTCGCTAATGTATTGTCTATTCTACTTTTATGAATATTTGTAAATGGTAACATAAACACACACATATATTAATAGTAGTACAATTTATAGACTAAATGGATTATCAAAAAGCTATTTTAAAGAGACTTAAAACTTCATTACTATTTCGCCAATGCCTTGAAACACTCATAGGGCGTAGTACCTGCAAACTATCTAGTATCTAGCCCTATACAAAATTGGTGATAACCAATGAGTTTGCATAATGTTTATCATAATGAGGTGATTGACAAAATATGTATACAACAAGCTGGTCAATGTCAGAAGTCAGAGCCTTGACTTTGTATGATCGTATGTACAAACCTCTACTAAGATTACATGCCTGGCCCGTTATGTCGTAAGACGCATATGGAAATAGGAGATATCTTTTTTACAAGGCTAGCAGACCGTCAGATAACATTTTCGTCGGTTTTGACAATCGAGGCTCCATCTATTTTTGTCTTTCTACAGCTGAATAAAATATGTTTCAATTATTTATGAATACTTTTTTATGGTTATTTATATCTTTGACGAGACCATGTCTAAGGTAAAATGTGGGTCAAGTTGTTTTTCTACCAATAATGACATACAAGACTGTGAACTCTATGAAGAGGCACCATTCATTAATAATAACCTTTGTGTACTCAAATGATAACATACTGAGTAAACTGAATAAATTGCAAATTCATTCGTGTTATTATATCAAAGTACGACACTTGAACAATCACCGTGTCACCTCAGGCGTGATGGTGTAAATAAATAGTAATGGTAGCAGTAAACAGGTTAACAATAGGTCCTACCGGAGGCGCACAGAGTAAGCGCTTGCGATCCCGCGAATCCGGCCTAGGCATAGACGGGAACGGGGTTTTTTATTTCGGTGCCAATCCGAAATGACAAACGGTGAGAGAAAATAGCGTGAGGAAACCTGGATTCCAAAAATTGGGATTTGAAATCGCCGCGAGGAGAAAGCGTGATGATCAATACTTGTGCTTTCTCTACATAGGAAGAGGCCTGTGCCCAGCAGTGGGACATGTATAGGCTGGATTTTTTTATGCCCTCGGCTAGTCATTTAGCTAGTTCCTAGAAAACCAAGGCTGAAAATAAGTGTTATGTCCTCAGATGATGTTCACGATGCGGTCACATCACATGCTGACTGACGTTGTGCTGGAGGTCGGCAACGAGCTGTTCCATGTCCACAAAGTCGTCCTGGCTGCAGGAAGTCCCTACTTCAAAGTAAGTAGCTTATTAATCCCCTTATCACTATTCGAAGTGGGTTTAAATGACTTCGATGTAAATTATAAAGGTGTTGCTTTATAATGGATGGTTGGTTGGGTGCCACTAAAACATGATAAAACTCTTTATTACAATAGGTTTTGTATCCCAAGAATCTCCGGTGCGTACAAATCCGACGTCGCGTTATCAGATAATAATTGTTTATCACATGCAATCAAATAAAAGCAAGTCATCGTAATAAAATAATATTTATGCATAAAATCAGTCGCAGGACATTAGAATGATCGTTTGAAGGTTATCTCACAGGTTTATGTAACCCAATAATATTCGTGAGTGATCGAGCGAGACAGGATGTGTGCTTAGTCATTCATTCGTAATAAATATTTAATGAGCTGGTCACCTACCTATGGAATATATCGTAAACAATTAATTATCTTATCGTGCATCTTCTGTTAATTAAAAAGTTTTTTTTTTTAATAGATATGGTAAAATAAACAATGTTTAAAAAATTCATCGCATCAAATGATAGGTTGAATGCGAATGAGTGATAATTGTTATCTTGTTCGTTTTGACAGATATCACATATCGAACATTGGCCTCTTGGTCGCATACATTGCTTGCCCACGTGGATACCGTCACGTTTGTTTCCTCAAGGTGGAATAACTTACAGAGTTTACTAGGCTACCAGGTTTTAGGTACTTCTATCTATTGCTACTTAGATAATAACATGAATTGAAAGCTTAAAAAACTACGCGCTTGTAGTTACACATGATAAAACTTCAACAAATAATCTCACCCAATCAATTTAGTACATTATAACCTTTTTAACATCCACAATAACACATGTACATCAGTTACACATTTATAGTTCATTTACATTAGGTAATTATTGTGATCTAGAATGTCGTGTCGACCTAGTGGGTCAATGACCGGATTCATTCGTACTGTGTAAACCCGGGCTTGTGCTAAGCAAAGTGACTTTTTTTACATTATTAGTTATCAGACACCTCTAAATAACGGTGAAGGAAAACGTCTTGAGGAAACCCGTACTTAATGATTTGAGTCACGAGTGGTCACGACATAGCTATTCATCTAATGATAGCGTACCGATGAGGTAATCTAACTGCAAACTGCACGGATAGTAAGATGGTATTGGTCACCACAACAACTAACACTGGGAGAAATTTTACGAGTTAGATCCCCGAATAGTCACTATATTTCGGTGATCCGCAACTGTGTAGAAACCTCGCGATAACTAGACTAAATTACCGCAACAAAAATTATTTCAATAAATAGTCTACAAATATTACCTAGATAAGAATTGGTGGCTTTTTCAGTTATATGTACTTTCTTAATTATTTTAAGACTTCTGACAAACGGTGAAGGAAAACATCGTGAGAGAACCTAGATTCCAAAATTGGGATCTGAAATCGCCAATCCGCAGGGAGCAAGCGTGGTGATCAATGCTCGTGCTTTCTCTATATAGGAAGAGGCCTGTGCCCAGCAGTGGGACGTATATAGGCTGGATTATTATTATAATAAATGGTGGAGATCAGATGAGCAGACGCTCTATGTAAAACCAAAACAAACACATAAAATGAAAAAAAAAAAAAAAAATCCTACTTGTTTTTTTTTTTCTTAACCGACTAGGATAGGTGGTCCTACGTAAATTGAAGTCGGTTCTTAACATTGATATGTTATCCCCAGGCAATGTTCACAAGTGGCCTGAAAGAATGCGAGATGTCGCGCGTGCGCTTACAAGGAGTCTGTCCTTCAGCCATCGCGTGGTTGGTCTACTTCCTGTATACCGGCAAGATACGCATCACGGAGATCACTGTCTGCCAGCTCCTGCCTGCTGCCACCATGTTCCAAGTAAGTTATATTATATATCACCTCAAACAACAACATAGGAAAAATACAAGAAATATGTGATAAAGAAATGTGACTTGTGTTTTATGGAGGTACCTGTAGCTACACAAGTGACTTAATGTTAAAATGTTCTACTTACTTGTCGCTATATTATATAGTTCAAGTGCTAGTAGCTTGAGACTCATCGGCGACATCCAGCACTTGGTTTGATCCGATTGCAGTAACATTTGATTCGAGTAATATAATATTGACAAGCTAATTACGCTCATAGTTACATAAACCGGTATGTTTGTTCTATAAATAAAACTTATTTGTTAATATAATATTTTTTGTGAGCATAAAAACAAAAGCAAGTTTATTCTACAATCGGTGAACTTACCAAGTTCAAACATCGAAGCCTCAGGCCATTCCCAGACTATAAAAAAACACCAATCAGAAAACAGATAGATGATTTTGACCGCAGCTGTACGTGTACAATGACGAACACTCGAATAAATGCCAGTAATTGTGATGCGACACTTTCATGTATTTGTAGTTATCGCTAAATTCGGTAAAGTCCTATGTACAGTCTTACTGTGCAATATTTTAAAACATACTCGTTAAAAAAATATAGAATGTTGCTGACTAACATGTTTCTAATGTAGCTTGTAGGCCTCTGTCTTGATGATGTAATTGTTTAATAGAAGTAACATTCATTTTTCATTACATTTGCTCAAAAAAATGTGAGCATGATTCTATATTTTTACAGATAACATTATTATTGAATTGACGTTTCTAGCATACGTATCGGCTGTTAAAGTTTTATAAAAAACAAGTCAGTACTCTTTGTTCGGGGAAGTATGAGACAAAATGTAAACAAACTCCTATACTCAATAATTGCTCTTTATTTGTGCATTTAAGTTTATTTTTCTGATTTACTCTCAGAATCAGAAAAGCTGATCAATTTAGGCTGTTGTCAAACCAATTGATTACAACTGTGGTTGACAGATAAAAAGACTAACAACCTAGGTACCTACCTGAGGCTGTGTGCTTAACATGAGATTTGACAGGCGACTCACAAATTGTTTTGCTGATCGATTCAGACACCGGGGCTTAAAATGTTACATTTTGTTTACCTTTCGTCACGCTCTGAATGAAGTATAAGATCAGTTTAAGTGAAGTTTGGTAAAGTTTAGCAATCTACACTTATTTTAGCTATGTTGCGACAGATATCGAACGTGATCGACGCGTGCTGCGCCTTCCTGGAGCGCCAGTTGGACCCCTCCAACGCCATCGGGATCGCGAACTTCGCGGAGCAACATGGCTGCGTCGACCTCAAGAAGAAAGCCAACCAGTTCATCGAGAGGCATTTCACGCAGGTATGTCAACTCTAATCTCAGATATACTTTGTGTAATCAGCTGCTGTTTAGAATTTCCGACCAGATAGGGAAAAGAGCATCCTTTTTATAAGGCAAATAAGGCATCTGAGACATTTATGGTGGAAATTCATATTTGGTGTTAGCTTGCAATTAAGGAAGTCATTACATATTTGTCCCTTACACGATGAGGAAAATTTTACCTTATTTTTACCGTCATGAAACTGTTTTTTGTAATGAAAAGTGACCCATTTGCTGATGGTACTTAAACAATAGGTTAGAAAATGTTTTTGTGTGTAGATTCGATACTTATTTTGATAGAAGTATTTAGGTGATGATAAATTATGAGGTATCTGATATACAAAATTGCTTTTTCAGGCAGGATTTTTTGGCCAACTATCCGCTTAGCAACTAACCAAACATATCATTGTTTTTATCATGACTTTGAACTACAAAGCAAGTCATTGCAGTCCCAATTGCAATAGACACATTATCAGCGCTTTATGTATGTAAATATATTTATCATTCGGATCATGAGTTGCGATAATAACAATAAAACATTCAGTTCGTAGATACATTCTCAGTTTTTTTTCAATCTACTTTTATGTTTCTTCACGTTACAAGATATTCTAATAGAACCCATGTTTTGTTTATGGTATTTACTTTGTATTTAGTTACGTTATTTAATTTTGATAAGCTTTAATTTTACAAGATAATTTGACGTAAGTTATGATAGACTTTTAATCATGATCATCAATAGACCAATAATGATTAGGGACTTACACCATAATAATCCCCGATTACATCAGGTCTCATCATCATGGCTTCGCCCTTTGGTTTCGCTTGCCTTGCTTATCTCTTGATGCAGGAAACGTGGTGAAAAATAGTCTATGCCCTTCCCATACAGCCTTCTTCGACCATGTGGCCATTAAAAGCAAAAAGACTTTTCTAGATCCGGTTGGCTTTTTCAAAGATTAGCGCATTCAAACTAACAATCAGACACAACTTGTATATCAGATTCAGATAGGTTCTATTAAACATTACAATGAAAAATGTCAACATATTGTAATATACAAGTTTTTATGTAGCACCTATTGCAATCACTGTGTAAATGCTAACCAGTTAAAAATAATTGTCATGTTAGTCATGCTTAAGCAGTTACTTAAAAACCAACGTCTAAATTGCCCATGTTAATTACTATAATGTAAAAAATATTACATGTTACTCAATATACATGTTATTTATTAGACGACCTATGATTAAATTTATAAACAGCAAACAATTAAATAGATTCAAATACCAATTAAATGCCAAACCAAATAATGAAAGGTAATTGGAATCTTTCATTTTTTGTAATAGGTATGTGTTAGATAGCTAACTTCTACTATATTTGTGTTAACTGCGTTGCTTTTATCTGGCACTAAACACTATAATAGGCAACACGTAATCTGAGTCAAGGATCTTTATAGAGTGGTATGCAGGAAAAACATTCTGTGTTAGGATTTAATATACCAATGTACTAGTAACTTCCGTCTTAAATTTTTCTCTATAAATTTTAGAGGTTTCCCCGTAATGGTTTGTTAAGGAACGACACACTCTCAATAGTGAGTCGTAACAAAGTTCGCTAGATACTAGTCACGTTCATATGAGCTTCGACATTGCCTTTATTACCAAACAATTAATTAACTTTTCAATTTCTCTAATGTGGTGGGAATTGCTGTAAAAGTCAGGATATTTCACAACTAAAAACATTTAGTTTTGCATCTTCATTCCACTCATGTGTAATCAAACTAACACTATCTCTTGTAAAAAATATTTATTACAAGAGATAGTGTTAGTTTGATTACACATTATTCTATTGAATCTATCCTACGATATTTATAATTTTCAAAATTGTTTTTGTGCTTTAATGAAACTCTAGCTTGTAAAGTGATCCATGGGTATATAATTAGACCATAATGACTCATTCTTTGTTACAAAACTTTGTCTTACGTAAGACAGTATTTAATTTTCGGTTACTCTTACAATAATGATCCTTGAGCATTACTCATACAGCCAAACGACTACTTACATCTATGAAGATATTTATCTGTTAGGAACGGAAACGGGAAATCCCACTAATGCTTCTATTTCCAAAAGTTTCTTAACCCGTAAACAACATTTGTTTACCTTTGTGAGAACATTCATACTTCGAAACATTCGTACTATAAATTATACATTTACATGATTCTATTCTATACTCTATTCAGGTTAATCACACGCATTTTCGGTATATTCTATTTGTATGGTAAGATGTGTGTCGTCACAAATTCTCGGTATTTTGTTAAAACGAATGTAATCTGGGCGATATATTATCGTAATCGTTAATTGCCGGATGCGTAGCAAAAAATTAAGAATCTGATAACAAGTGCCACCTCAGCAAGTTGAATTGAAATAGAATAGCTTTTAGACATTTATACTATATCATAAATAACAATTACGACACCAAGTACGTAACTAATTAGAAGATTTTGAGATTAGAAAATATTATGTAATATATTTCTGTCACTTACATCTTATATTCTTCAGCAAACAGATTTTGTTGATACACATGATGTTTTAAATGACACCATCAGTATTTAACTAGTATTAGAGCTTAGTCACTTAGTAAAGAAATCGTGATATCCGTAATTCGTCAATTAAAATCGGGGAAGAACCGATATCAAGTCGAATATCTATAAAGGAATAAAAAAAAAATTGCTATACCTCCTACCATATTCATATAAAAAAAACCTTATTAGGTACCTAAAACTTACTAGCATAGGTTCTATGATATATCTAGGCCCAAAGCTTTTTTCATCTGCCTGCCCTTTTTCCAGTTGATTAGAGGTCGGCGCACAATTTTGTTTCCTTCCATTAAGGTACATTAGTTCTATGGACGTATAAAATAGCTTTAAGTTAAATTCTAAACATATTATGTTTTCTTCGACTTCTTTTATTAACTGTGGTTGCTGCCCAAGATGAAGCCTATTCAAAATTATTTAATGATTGTTTTATTGTTTGCAGGTCTGTCAAGAAGAAGAGTTTCTACAGTTAACGCCGCAGGAGTTGATCTGCATGATCCGCAGAGACGAGCTCAACGTGAGGGAGGAGCGGGAAGTCTACAACGCTGTGTTAAGTTGGGTAAGTTAGCACTGACCTATATCTAAAATAAACCATTTGTCAAATATGGTTAATATAATACGAGATCTGAGAGATGACAATCGGTATGTGCCTCCTTACTAACCACCAATGCTTAAAATAATTGAAAACGTCATAGCTACATCACTGTCATATCGTCCTGTTTATATATATCACTTTCCTGGATGATTAGGTAGCCGATATGAGCTAAGATTGCCCCCTCCCCTCCCTAACGAAATCATGGTTCCTCGCATGACTCTACCGCTTTAATAAGAACTGTAAAGTAGTAACAATCTTAAAATATTGCCATGTAATCTTTGAAAACAAATGTAAAATGATTGGAATTTCCGTTTAATTAAAGATACACTTTAAATAATCAATCAATTAACCTTTTTAACCTATTTATCATAGGACAATTTGTTAATATCTATACTAATATAAGTAACAAACTTATGTCTGTAAGATTGTGCGGGGAAATCTTTCGATTACAAACCGTTTTCACTGATATATGGATAGGTTATGCTTAATGTCATAGGGAGGGTTCAGGTTCAAAATTATAGTTATATACAGTAGATAAATAAATGTAAATTATCTGAATCTGCCGTTTCACAAGACAGTTAGTCCCTAATCAACAACTAGATGACGTAAAACGTTAATAAAACAAATTCTCTTAACACTGATGTGACATATTTAAATGATACATTAAGGCGATAACTGTTTCTCGGAAGATTTCAGTAGTTACCTACTAAATCGTCACGATGAGTGTTTAACTACATCCGTTGATAACTCAAAACAAATACACAACTCACATCGAACCACTTTATATCCAAGCTATGTCGACATACAACATAGTTCTAATTGAAATGACGCAAAAATTACAAGTTTTACGTGTTTCATAGAGACTTGAAATGAAATTGATACTTATAGTAATCAAAGCAGCACACTGTAGGTACAAAAAAATATATGTGGGGTTTTTTTTTGGGTTTATCCATTTTAACAAAACATTCACTGACTTTCTGACTTCTGACCATTGAAAATGTCACGAAAACTAGTGTTGAAAATATTTTGTAGATAAGAACAACCAATTGACTATGTTATTTTTACTATCGAGTGTAGATAGTAGCAGGCAATGACGTCACAAATATATAATGAATGAGTTTAGAAACGTGTATGAAGTTTTAGGATATGATTAGGATGACGGTATTGGCGCAATGTTTGGTTACGTATCTACACAAAGGGTAGCAATTTCGAGAAAAACAAAATAAAATTAGAACTTGAAACACAGTACACGGTCATGTAGAAATGTATTTGTAAAACAATTTGAATATAAAACCTTGTAATTTAACATCATATTTATTTGCTAAAAACACCACAGGTGAACAATTAGAAACGTGCCTAAGACTAGAAATCTGTCTTAACGACTGACTAGGGTCGTAAATATGTTCGCATCGTATATTTAAATATATTTCAGTGTGTCATACTGCAAAATAATGTATATGTAAATAACCGCGGGCCTGTTACATCACCTCAACCAATCGTAAATTGAACAATAACAAACTAATTATGCTTAACGTTTGTCTAGTCAATAAATCAAATGACTCGTAAATGTACTTTATAATAAATACATAATTATTAACTTATTACTATTCAACATTGGTACCTATAGTTACTTTACTTCATGCTTACAATAAATATTTGCTGTTCATATTTTCGATGTTTAATATTTTAGCAAGAACACTTATTTTTACATGCTATCTAAAAAAGGACTGTAAAGTTTTCTGAGTTTATAGGCATGTATCAATAAAAGTTTATTTATCACCTTTGATTATATAATGTCTAGATGGAGCGTGGCCCTACATTCATACCAAAGAAAACTAGGACGCCATTTGTGTATGTGTGCGTGCAGGCGTCGTTTTACACTATACGTCAATGTCTCTGTGTGCGTAAATAGTGATACCAGCTATTACAAATTCTTCCATAAATCACATTAAATAAAGACGAATTAATTATAATAAAATATTTACTTATTTTATTTATATGTTGGTACTTATGTGGTATTATTCAGTTTAAGTGTATTTTAATAATAATAAAAAATATTTTTATTAAGTATTTACTTTTTAAATCAATAAAAAAAAAAAATTGGAGTTTGTGTTTGAATCGAGTATTAAATCAACTAAGTTAGTATTTGGTACCATATTAAAACATAATAAGGTATAGGTACTTTAACATTGAGTTATTTTTTTTTTACTTTTTATTTTTTTTTTTTTATTTGAAAAAGTACATCAGCACTATTTTATAAACGTAACGATAAACCAACAAAATTACCCACAAAAATGGGAGAATGAAAAACAGAAACTGGCAACACTGATAAAATATGGCGTGATTTTAATAATCATAAAAATAAAATTAATTATAAAGTTTCTTTAAATAGTGTGTAGTAGTTTTAGTGATAGGTGATGTGTGTTGGTATTTTTTAGCCTTCCTTTTTAATTCCAGCACACTTTAGAAGCACATACTATCATTTTATCGCTGTTATGTGGTTATTCCTTAGAGCGCGTAAAACGTAGTGTCACGAAAGCGGCACGATCTGTACTGGTGGCGGGAAAGTACTTAACAACCACTTTTGGTTGTTATTTTTTGACACGTCTGCGCGCACTTGACAGTCCATCTAGACATTATATAATCAAAGTTTATCACCATAGTTTCTAAATGCCTTTATAGATTTGTATGATGTATGAAAGGGGGTATATGTATTTAGAATTCTTACATTAACCTGAGTGAAATATACAGTTTCACTTAGGTTTAAGGAAACTAATTTTCGTTATGAATTAAAGTATGTAATAGAGGTATGGTACTGGATTATTGTACAAGATTCATTTTCCTATTCCTAGGTGGGAGCCGTGTTGCATTTAATATACAATACGTCATACAAAATCCCATAGACCTAATACAAATTCCTTTAATGAAATGAACTTGATATACGTCGTTTTAACTTATAGAGCAATGACCGCGAAAATAGTAAATTTAGGTACTTTGGTCCCGAAACACGTTTGTAATGCCTTTATCTTATCGCTATCGTTAAATTCTTACATACTTGATATATAGTGCAAAGCCATGACACTCGCTTTCATTATCAGTTTATCACTCAGAAAAATACATTTATTGTTTTGTTAAAAAAAATATTTTCCTACAATCATGTTGGAAATTGTCTCAATGGGTCTCATGTCTTTTTTTTTTATTTCTTTATGTATGTACTTACCATTCTGTTTGTAGGTACATTCCTTATTTTTGCGACTAAAAATGCGTTCCTTCATTGCGACAAGACAATCGACGCTGGGTTTTTAATATATTTGTTATCTTACCATAAATAATCAATATAAGATATGAACATATCAAAAGTAAAGCTGATGTTACGTTTTCCGTAACAATATCTACATTTGAACATATCACAGTGTTTTGTAAAGTCATGTTTTACTAATGTAGGTGTGGGTACAGAGATTAGTTATAAGATTATTGTTTGATTGTGTATTTGCGGATGGATGCGGTTCGTTATCAGGCAGCACCTAGCACACGACGTTAATGACTCAACATTATTCGTTTTTAAATACGGGTGAAGGATTGGTACGTAAGGCTTAGGTGAGATTGTCAATTAAGACGCAAATTTAAAACAGTAATGTAGTAAGAACTTGAACTTGATTTTGTAGCCTATTCAGATCTATAATATAAGAGCAAATATTAAACACACCCACTATAGATTTCCCGTGTATGGGTTATATATTATATAATATCTTTAAAAATGTATATCACTCGCGTAAAGGAAAATGTGATCTATGTACTGGTACATAAAGACCAAAATCTTTGTCACTGCACTTTATGATTGTCAAATTGATGTAGATTGCAATGTAATCGCAGCATGTGGTGCGGGCATTATTGTGTAATCATTTAAGCTCTCATTTAATCTGTGACGTAGAATATACCTTATCTATTGAAAGTATGTACATGTTACTAGTGTATTTTTATATACTTAGGTTTAATTCACGTTGCTGTTTACTTAATACATAAAGTATTACCGACTATCTTTTGTTTATATATTGTTAGACTGGAACTAGCTAACACTATACCATAAACACATCAAGAATTTCATAGATAGCTAGTATATCCTACATATTGTATAAATCAACAACAACTTCCACACCAAAATCTGTTTCATTTTTGACAAGTGTGTTTCGTTTCGACTTGGTACCTACGCATTTTTCCTAGTATTAAATTTAAGTTCCAGAGTTCTAACAAACACGTACGTATATGTTCAGGTGAAATACGACGAGGACAGGCGACATCCCCGCATGGAGCACATCCTGCAAGCCGTCCGCTGCCAGTACCTCACGCCGAGCTTCCTGAAGGAGCAGATGAGCACCTGCACCGTGCTCAAGAAAGTTCCCGCCTGCAGAGAGTACCTCGCCAAAATATTTAAGGTAAATAGGTCACAGAAATTGTATACTGAAAGTTAATAAGTTTAGTTATTTGGGTGTAAGTTTTATTACAAACATTATGTAAAGAAAATTATATACCCATATCTAGATAACTCTGTATATTAAAAAACCGACCTACAATAGAAGTTTTTTACCCGTTTTTGTCTCATTACAAGGTATGGGCCCAGGAGTCCCCCGGGCCCCTGGTTTCAGGAGTAAAAGACAAAGCTTTTGCCTCTGGGAGAGTTACTTAAGTGTAAATGTATTTTTTTCCACTTACTTATTAGGGTTGTATTATTTTTCTCATCCTTGTAATTTCACCTTACTAGGTAACAGTCAAAATTTACTAACAATCTTATTCCACCATTCCAGGATCTCACGTTACACAAGAAGCCGGTCGTAAAGGAGCGGCGACCGAACACGCCGCGCATCATCTACGTGGCGGGAGGCTACTTCCGCCACTCCATCGACCTGTTCGAGGCCTTCAACCTGGATGACAACTGCTGGACCACGCTGCCGAGGCTCACCGTGCCCAGGTCGGGGCTAGGAGCTGCGTTTCTAAAGGTCAGCATTTTGTTAAGACTAGATAACGTGTTCTGATCGTGCTTATATATGAAGATATGGTATGTGCAGTAATTAAGTATATGCTGGAATATCATCTTCTATCAGACAGACGTGATTATTTGAATCCACGGAGTACCAGATCGAAACAGCTTTTATAAATCAGCATTTCATGCAGAATATAGAAATATTATTAACGTAGATACGTGAGTCCCGCTTTACATCATTACATGTGGGGTTTTTTTTATCTTTAGTAACCAGACTTCGATCTTCTCAAGCCACCATAGCTATATTTAATTTTATTGATGAAAGAAACAAATCTCTAATATAAATGTTGTTTACATACTATACTATATTCACAGGGCTTGTTCTACGCGGTGGGCGGGCGCAACACGTCTCCGGGCTCGTCGTACGACAGCGACTGGGTGGACGTGTACAACCCCGCCACCGAGCACTGGCGCCCCTGTAGCCCCATGTCCACGCCCAGGCATAGGGTGAGCACACAATTATTTATTTGTTGCTATTGCCTTAATAAATGGATATGGCCCAAATTATCCATGTGTTTAGTATGGTATCTTACTTTCGGTCCTCCTCCCTCCCTCCCTCTCCTTACCCCACTCCCCAATGTGAGGGAATATCAGCGCTGAAGTCTTTTTCCTACACTAAATAACTATATACTTTGAAGTTCGCTTTATAGTATAATTCAACAAAATATAACCTCATTATTTATGTTGCCATTTTCTATTAACAGGTAGGAGTTGCAGTTATGGACGGACTATTATACGCTGTCGGCGGTTCAGCCGGCTCAGAATATCACAAATCAGTAGAATGGTGAGCATTACACTTTGAACACCTAAATATACATATCTAATTTCATTTTTGAACTATACATTTAATTTATTTAAAAAAATTATTACCTATTTTACTTTCATATTAGTAAAAATAAATTCCATTTGCCCAAGCATGGTGTCACAATTTTTTTTCTAGTCGTTATATTAAATATGGTTATTATTCCACAGTTACGACCCGGAACACGACGCGTGGACGTCAGTAGCATCGATGGGTTGCGCACGGCTGGGCGTGGGCGTGTTGGTGGTGAACCGGCTGCTGTACGCGGTGGGCGGGTTCGACGGCGCCAGTCGCATCGCCTCCGTCGAGTGCTACCACCCCGAGAACAACTGCTGGAACGATGTCGCGCCTATGAATGTCGCTAGGAGTGGGGCAGGTACGCTTACACTTATGACCTTGTTAACTTGTTACATGTCTCTTACTAGAGTCAGTTATGTGCAGGTTTAAGGAGACAAACCGAAGTTCATATGTATGAATGAAGAACTACATAGGTGAAATGTAGAAAAAAAACATGCTTGAGTTGTAGCCCTTGTGCTTTTTGTCATTATTATAATATTACAACGAATATTATAAAGCCCCACCACACTACAAACAGAAGTGCCCTTTTTAATTTTTTAAATTTGTAACTATTTATAGGTACTCATTGCAATGTATACTTATTTTTAGAGTTTTTTTTTGTACAGGCGTAGCAGCGATGAACCAGTACATCTACGTGGTGGGCGGCTACGACGGCTCGCAGCAGCTGGCGTCGGTGGAGCGCTACGACACGGAGCGCGACACCTGGGACCTCGTAGCGCCCGTGCACATCGCGCGCTCCGCACTCTCGCTCACCGTGCTCGATAATAAACTATATGCGCTTGGTATGTACCACTTATACGTTAACTTTTATTATACTCCCTATACTCAGTTCCCCTTTTTGTAAATCAATAGAAAAAACAATTAATTCGTTTCTTTACTTATGACAAATGTTGTTTGTTTACTAGGTGGGTACGACGGCACATCGTTCCTAGACATAGTGGAGGTGTACGACCCGGCGACGAACACGTGGAGCAGCGGCACGCCGCTGACGTCGGTGCGGTCGGGGCACGCGTCGGCCGTGTGCTACCAGCACGTGGCGCCGGCGGCGGAGTGCGAGGCGGCGCCGGCCGTGGTGCGCAAGCTGGGCAAGCGCCCCTCCGCCGGCTCCTCGCTCTCCGCCTCCTCCGCCTCGTCGCGCAACGACGACATCCCCACCGCCAACAACATCATCGGCACGCTCTCCAACCCGCGCGCGCCCTGCGACTACATGTAGCGCCCGCGCTCGGAAGCAGCGTGACACGCGCCCGCGGCTCCGCCCGCGCTACCGTCGCCTGTCGGGGCGACGGTATGAACTTCCCGTAATCTCAAAATTATGTGCAGGTTCAATTCTTCTCATATCGCAAAGTAAGGAGCCCCGGGATGTGACATTCTGTTAGGTATTCGGATTATGATGAGTTTCATGAGAGATTCATAAGTTATTTTTAATTATTGAGCCCGGTTTTATCCTAGTATTCCACAAAGACAATTAATATTTTAAACAATTGTGATAACTGAATGATCTAAGGTGCTGAATATTCAAATTGACTGGTAACACATATAAATATTGAATTAACTGCATAAGCAATAATTAAAAGTATTAATGTTCCGCCGTTACTACATGGGCAAAGTTAAAATAACTGAAGTTAGTGAATTAGTGTAATACTAATTTGTGTGGAAATAACAGATGGTGGGTAAAAACATTGGCGGAGAATATTTGGCCTAACATTCCTTCGGCACGAATAGACACGCAGTTCGTGAACCGGCCGAACTTGTATAACCGTGTTTCAAAACTGTTGACTTAAAAATAATGTTATTTTTAAAAGACTTCCTGTTTTATGTATATAATTTTAAGTTGATATGGAAATTAAATGTTTTGTATAATTTAATTATTATTATGTACAAATTTCTTTAAGTTTAGGTGTAAATCATACTTTCCAATGTATCATATAGATAGACAATAGAAGATATGTAAATACAATTTACTTTAATTTGTAAGGAAAATAAAGACTGTTATGGGAATAAAACAAACTTTTTATTTTGAAAATAAAATATACCTACAGTCGGCGATTGTCTGAATAGAACACAATACAGACATACATTAGAGATACACATTGTCATCTACTGTACTTACACTATGCCGTAACACATAATAACATTTCTAATCCTAAAGGTAGGTACTTGATTAAGAGACATCTCAAATACTGCGGTAACTGTTTACCTTATTGCTTCAGAACACCAACACATCCACTGCCGCCTTATGCAGTACAATATCATGTTACACTTTACAACCTATAACTAGACTGCACTGTCCTTAAGTCACTGGCGCTTGCTTCACAACTTTTCGACGTCTTTTGACGAATATTCGCACATCGGGTGCGTCCTGCGTATCCAAAGCGGCTGGTTGCGACTGATTTATACTTGGCATAGCTGAATCGGGACTTTTTATAGAATCATTATTAGAATTGCTTGTAAAATCTTTTACAGCAGATTCAGTTCCGATTTGAACATCGGTCAATGCTTTATAAGGTGTTGATGTAGCCAATGCTTTGATATCCTGTTTTTTGAAACTTACTATAGCTTGAATCTGATTGCAATCAGTAACATTCTGATTAGTAATAAGTGGTAAAACATTAACTGGTTTTTCCATGACTGCTGCATTACTATCATCATACTGCTGTTGTAATCCTTTCGAAATAATAACTGTTTGGACAACACCTGGTTCATTTGTAGCAGTTTCAGAGTTTAGATTTTTGTACATGTCGCTAAGAGGCACATTTGAATATATTTGATGCTCTTTTTCACCAACTTCCTTATGTTCTTCTGTATTAGGTTTTTGTAATACGTCAAGGATTTTGTTTTGCACTAGTATTTCTGGAATCTTAATCTGTTCAGCTGATTTATTAGGTTTAGCCTTGACATCAGGACAGTCAGGTATTTTAAGACTTCTGACATCTATGATGTCATCGATTTTCATATCAAGTGCATTTTCACAAATAGGCACATAGGATGGTAATCCTAAATCCTCTGGCGTCATTAAACTACTACTAGTATCACCAAATAAGTCACTGAACTTATTGTTACTTTGCTTGCTTTTCCCATCTTTCTCATGTTTAGGTTTAGTTTTCTTTTCACTTTCTTGGATAGCATCAGTAGATTTAATCAAATCTTTCGAAGTTTCTTCCTTGGATTTCGTTCTCTTCTTCTTACTGCCATATTTTTTGGTACTCTCAGTTTCTTTCGATTTTTCATGCACACTAGGTGCATGAACAGATTCACTGTCTTTATCTGCAATTTTCTCTGGTTGAGTATTCGCGTTATTCATAATTTTATTTTTAGAAACATCTTTCTTTGCCTCCGTTATCTTCGACTGCTCTTTGACTTGCTTCATATTCATAATCTTTTCCGTTACCAGTTTGTGAGTGTCAACATTATCACTATTTTCGTCACTTAACTCCAAATCATCGGCAACGATTGCTAGGCTTGACAGAACCTGATTTTGACTGTCATCCTTATCAGACTTTTTGTTATTTTTCATCTTATTACTAGACAAAACATTGTCATGCTTAAAACTTTCAATTTTCTCAGTAACTTTCTTCTTTGAGCTATCGGCAATTACAACTTTGTCAGTTACATTTTTGCTCTTACCTGTATATTCACCTACTTCAATAACAGGAACATCCAATTTAGGTTCAGATTTTCTATTAGTATGTCCAACTTTTGGAATTTTGTACTTATTCACAGATTTCTCGCACTTATCGACATTTGTTTCTTGTTTTGCAGAATTTGTTGTGTTTGTCTTAGCATGATGTATTTCTTTTGCTTTATTATTTTCCCTATTTTCGATATCAGATTCGCAAAGCTCACCCGATTCTACCGATATATTAGATAAATGATTTATGTCCTTAACGAGTCCTTCGCTGCAGTGTGACGGCCGCCGTACTAAAGCAACAGGGATATCAACTGGTTTGATGTTCCACACAATCTTATCAACTGGTACTATATCAATATTTCTGCCAACTGATGTCGATAGTACCTCTTTACCATTTTCTTTTAAAACCACATATTTTTTGCTGGTAACTCGCGGATCGTCCAGGGGTGTTGCAGCAGTGGCCATTATCTCTGCAAAAGTTAAATACTTGTAGAAGTGAATAAGTGTGTGCTTTTAGTTTCGTCCTCTTGATCAGACATAGTTTATGGAGCATGCTACACATCATAAAATAGTAATTCCGATATTGAGGTCAAAATTATCATAACTAGAAACAAGGTGCTCATCATTTTCTTAAGTTATGCATATAAGTTACTGTATCTATTACCTTTAGGTTTAATCACAGCAGAATCAGAGTGTTCATAATCTGGTGACTGGCAGGTAGCACGCAGACTTTCATATTCATCAGGAGAGAATCTAGGAGTGTGCTGTTTGTCCCTTGCGTCATGGCCATGGTAAGGCTTGTTGTGTCGGTCTTCCTTGAAATGTGTATCTGGATTACCAAAAGACCCTTTTCTCTGTCTCTTACTATGTGGCTCATCATAGTCAGTTGATAGCCTATGTTTGAGGGCAAATCTTTCTTCGTAACTAGGCCTATGTTTTTCATAGTCATGAGTCTGATGATGTCTGTCAAAATTTGAATGAGGATCCTCATTCCGTTGATGATAGCGGCCGTAAGTCTCATGGGGAGGACTTTCTAGAGTCCTATACCTGCCATGTTCTTGCACGGGGTAGTCATCTCTTTGTAGTTTTTTTGGTAGCCGTTCTGGACTGTAGTGCTTCCTATGTCTGGATGAAGAATCATATTTGTCTTCACCTCTGTATAAGCGTTTGTCATATGGCCTAGTTGGTCTACCCTCTTTGTAATCTTTGGAATATTCATGATAATTTCTAGATGACTCGCGGTAGTTTGAGTTCCTATCTTCTAAACTAGATGTTTCTGATCTGTTACTCTGCCTATCAAATCTGTTTATGTTTCTTTTTTCGAATTTGGCACTAGGAGGAATATCTCTGTTTATTTTGGAAGGATTGTTTTGATCAAAGTCTTCTTCAGAACTAAACTTGTCATGAGGCATTCTGAAATGTAAGAACTCATTGTTATGACTTGAAAAACACACTGATTTTAAAGAGTGTATATTTAATAGTTGTCAGTAACTTACGGCACAGCAGGAGTAGACTTCCTTCTATCCTTAATGCTGCTGGCTACAGTCACTGGAGTTTCAGTATATTCAGTCTTGTGTTGTGTCCGAGTTTCCTTAGATTTATGATAATCGTTTTTATTGCTTTGTCCAAGAACAGGAACACTGTCTTTAGGCTGTGTTTCATACCTGAAATTTAAATACAATTTATATGTTTTAATCAGTAGCATATTTTAACACACAAGTTGTTGGTAAGCCATTGAAAAGTAACAATAATAATTATTTTTGAGGGACATTAAATAAAGCACCAAGAGTCAGACATATCAGATTTATCTAATTTTATTATACCCAACTCTACTGTCACCAGTTAACCATACATATGTTTGAACATCTCAAATACTCTATAGAGTGTCTTATGGAAATACATGCAGTATTGCATTCATAGCCTACAAACATAAAGACACTCAAAAAAATAACCCTCCCTCAGACACAGTAAAAAAAAAAGGAATTTGTGCTACTATGTTCATATTATTTGCTAGTAAACAGGATAGTGGGGTATTTTGTAGCACCAAAAAATGATGTTATAAACCAAAAATTAAAATCTAAAAATGCTAAATTAAAACTGACATCTTTCAATGCATATTCCATGCTGTGATCTATGGGAAGCAGAATGCATCATCTACTTTATTATGTTAAGCAATACAAACATTGGCAATATAATTCAAACATCAAAATATTTGTACTAGTCTCATTATATAAGTGACCTTTTCAGTCTTGGTTAGCAAGGATAACCTTAAATATTTAACTTGCTACTGGTTTTGAGAGCCCTTAATCTAAGAAAGTACCTATATATTTACCATGAACAATTTATAAAGACAAAACAAAAAAACATGTTTTTATGTAAAAAAACTCAGTTTCACTTTTCATAACAACAGTTTAGTTGAAGACAATAAATGTAATTAGAGTATCTATTTTAAAAAATTGGTCACAAAATTAACATCAATATACCTATAGAGAGTGCAGAAATACTACCTTTCATGTTTAGCAGCTATGTTTGTCTTTAATTCTTCCTTTGTTTTGCCCCCAGCAGGCTTTTCAGCGGACATTTTGTTTTGATTTGGTGCCTCATAAGTTTTATTGAAATGTCTTTTTATAGGTATCCCTTTCTGAACAGCATGTATAACCATCATGTCTTTTCTAAAAATCATAAAATGTGGTTATTAATTTATATCACAAGCATGTTTTATATTTTTTGTGTTTTGTAAGCTGAGGATTTATAATAATAATAATATAGCTTTTATTTCGGTCAACAGAATCCATATAATGTTAGTAGTACGTGTAATAACTTATTATCTATTTATACATACTCTTTATTAAGTTGAGATATTCTTTGAGTCTTTCTCTCGATCTCTGAGCGAGCTGTCTTCAGTAATGATGAGTAGTTGTTTTCAAGTTTCTTGAACTCGGAGGCCAGGGTATCATAATCCTGCAATATTTGCTACAATATCAATGTGCCATCCATTCATATGTCATGAACTTCCATTGGCATAGCTCATATAAACAACAATACAAGAGAAACATACAACACTAGACTCAAATAAGACTATAAACATTAAAATAATGTTAATTACAGTTTTACATAAACTAGCATAAAATTTTATTTTAAATTTACATAACATGTCTAGATGTTTATTTACAACAATGAATATCTTAATTAAGTACTTTTAAACACTATTCCTTTATTATTCATTATATATTATTTATCAGATCACCTCAAATGTTCACTTAGCTCTATCCTAGAAAAGGCATATTTTTTTATTGAAAATATAAAAATAATTATAAAACAATGCCTCTATTTATTATTTATGCTTGGAGTTGATAACCACTACTAAAGAATTGGCTAACTCTACGTCTTAAATGTATAGTCTTATATCCCCACCGGCTGTAAACGACACCAATCATTAAATTACTTACTCTTTGAAGCTTCTCTAAGGCAGTAGCATGTTCTTCAAGCTTCACTTTCAATTCAGTGTTTTCAGTCCTCAGCTGCAAAAAGCCACAATACGTCTTTGAATTTCTAAATGATTTATATATAATAATAAATTATAAGATTGAGTTGTTAAAATTCTTAGAATTAAGTAATAAATAGATAATGTTTTAGAAATTTTGACATGCCGTTTTGGCGCTAAATCTACCTCCTGAATACAATTCACTTCGTTGTAGTTATCCAAATCATCGTAAATGTCTTCCATAGCGAAACCAGGTACTTTCGAACTTTAGCAAAAAATATTAAACTTGATTAAAACTATTGAATCAAAAGATAAAATTACGCTTTTATTAACAAAATAATCGACTCAAAAGCTACACGAAAATGATGTCTATTGAAAATTGTAATTTTGGTCAACTTTTCACTGACACTCATTGTCAGGCAGGAGTAACCGGAGTAACAATAGTAAGCACAGAAAATATAAACTGAAATGACATGACATGATAAGGAGATGACGAGTGGCCACCTAATAGTCTAGCGTCAAGACGTATCGATCCTATTAAATTATAAACCGCAATTATTAAGGTACGTTTGTCCGGCCCTTGGCGATAAGTTAACGCTAGCCACCTCGCATCTTATTCTTTTATTAGATAGTTATTTGTCGCAAGCGATAACTTACACTTACAAATCTAACGTAATGAGACAGACAGAATTTTGAATTAGAAGACAGCGGCAAAGTTTAGGTAAATATCGCGTCAGACAGCACTTATGCGAGCTAAATGCGCTTTGTTTCATGGCAAATTAAAGTTATTTAGTTATTTTAATTATTTTTTTATAATTTATTATTTAATTTTCATAATTTTGCTTAATGTACCTACTTTTAATAAGTGTGTACCAGGACAAACTTATTTATCTAATATTTTTTAAAACGAGACAAATTTATTTTACAAATGTATTCTAGAAAATAATTTAGCTGCCTTAAGGTGCGTACAGACTATAATAATTTAACACAACATGTTTTACAAATCGCGATATAACACGTTTCGAATTTCGTTTATTCTTGGGTACAATATTCTGTTACATTGCAATGTTGAATAACAAGGTAACATAATGTGGACGTGTTATAAAACACAAGTTATATTCCATGTTGCATAGTCTGTATGCACCTTTATAATAAAACGTGGTTTTTAAAAAGGAAAAATAATAAGTTCATGTTTTTCAATGATGATATATATGGCTGCGAATGTCGCTTCATAAATTAAAACTCTATTTCTGATGGCCATTTTGTGGGCCCGGGGTACCTATTGTTAGTATGCACTCCAAATCTGCAGGTATGGCTAGTCCATAATTTACTAAGATGTTTAATAGTGACCACAGATGTTTTTGTATAATGTTGCTAGCAATATAAATGAAACGCAAAAATCTACTTAGGCGATTTCAAAAATAGTATAAAAACAGCTGTTCAGGAGGGGGAAATAAATGATAGCGAGGCTTTACATTTTAAATTTTTGACCAGCTAAGATTTTTAAACGTTTCATTCATTATATTAGATTCATTTATTTTGCAAAATGAACTGGAAAAACCAAGATACCAGTTTTTTTGTAAACAACACATCATTCTTCAGGATTACAACCACGAACTTTCAAATATTTTACTCCAAGTAACGATAGTTTGTACGTTTGGGCGGCGTTTCAATTTAAATGTAACAAACAGCTCTAAAGTTGAATCGGCATGTATAACGTGTTATCGTGTATATTGTGAACAGCATGCTTTAGTTTTGCAGACCGTTGAGCCATGTTTGAGCCGCCCGCCCTCCTCACCTCTGTGTCCTCCTCCCTCACCCGTGTTATGTGAGGAAATCGTTCGTTCGGTCCGCGGTCGTTCGTTGTTGCGTTTTGCTTCGCCGTCTGGCGCCTGGCTCGCTCGCGGAGGACGTTTGATTACTGTTGTGTTTATAATAAATGGCTTTCATCTGTTTATAAGATATTTAATTTGTTAAGATTCGTAATAACTAGTGAAAGTAACTATGTCGGTGTTTATGAACTTAATTTATACAATTAACGAGTATTAGTGCAACAGGCGAGTGTAAGTCGCAAAGGGTTCGTGTAAACAGAGAACGTTGTAATTACAATATGCCTACAGACTCGGAATGCGAATGCGACCTGGTGTCGAAGGAGTGGTTACTGGCGAAATTGCGCTCCGACGAAAGGGATACTGTTCTAATAGATTGTCGCGGTTCGAACGAGTATTCAATATCTCACATCCGTTCCGCAGTGAATTTCTCGATACCCAGTATAATGCTGCGACGGTTGGCAGCGGGCAAGATCGAGCTCGTGTCTACAGTGCAGTGTAAAGAGCTTAAGGCGAGGATTACGCATTGCCGTACGCGGGGCATATTCGTGTTGTACGGGGACGGAGTTCCTCGGGACCCGGACTCCGTGCATGGGATCCTGCTGCGGAGGCTAAAGCAAGATGGCGTGCAGGTCGTCTGCCTTGAAGGTAATAAATAGCACCACCATGTCTCACCTAATTACATTAGTTAGTCACACCTGACCCTTACACTGTATTAACACATCATGTACTGATGGAATGCCCTATCCTCACTACTTTAGCTGTTACAGGCCTGTTAGTCCATGACCTCTGTACCTAAGATGGTAGGGAACATTAACTTGTTCTGTCCCTGTACTATTATACCCGCATATTACGTCCCTTTACTATTATCCTCTACAAATAAAACTACCTAGTAGAATATTTTAATAATAAATAAATAAACTCGGGTTTAATATTTAGGTACTTGTTTCTCAGAATAGGTTGTGTTCATTACTGTAACATTACTTTATCACTTACTCGCCATAAGCATAGAAAAAATGAGTTTTTAATTTGCTCATGAAACAAGACATACTGTTATTTTGTGTTCCTCTCATTACAACTCTACAACATGATTCAAAACTTAATTTCTCAACTTATGGTGACAAATGTTATGTGGCAATAACAAAGTACTCAACAAACAAGGTATCAGTAGTACCTCAGTTATAGCATTAAGTAATTTTGATACTGCTAAGTTATTTATTGAAAATACATATACAAAATCATACTTAAATGTGTAGTAAAACCATTGCACCTCTTATTATGATAGTTATGTGGACGTAGGATTATCAAATTTGGCAGAGTTATGGAAAAGGTGCATAAAGCTAATATTTTAGTAAATATGCTTTAGACATTACATTCTTAAAAAACAACAATACCGACTATAATTACTATAAACTATCATTACTTGCATTCAATTCAATTTTGGTAATAATAATAATTGTTTGACCTTGACATTTGTCACAGTTATTTTTTTGCTACCACAGGAACCATAAAGTATTAAAAAATATATATTATCTATTGATTTTCGACAGCAATTAGGTCTCGTATAAATAAATATAAATGCAATATAAAACATAAGTTTCGATGTTTCGTGGTTTTATTTATGTATCTCATATTCTTCTTGTTTATGAACAAATATAAAACTATGAAAATCTGTGTTTCAATAATTAATATGTAAGCATTAACTATCCAAGCTTCACAATTATATATTTATTCTACTGCATGGCGTTTGGTGAATCACTTATTCAAGCCTTGTTGTTGATGGTATATTGTACATATGTTGTTCATGTTCAATAACTTATGTAATCAACAACAACTTTTGTCAACAAAAATGCCAAGCTCAGTATATTTTTTAGTAAGTAATATAATAACATGCAATGACTTCCAATAAAGAAGAGATCAAAGGCTGTTTACCTTTGGGCACCTCATAGAAAAAAAACATGTTCAAAATGTGTCTTAGAGTTTAAAGGCTACATAATTGAAATGTTTAAATATGTGTAGCTTCATCTTTATAAAACATCGAAAAAGTTATAATCCTATGATTCTCATGACGGTATTCATTCAGTAAATGATTGCTTAACTTAGTGGTACCTACACACGTAATACCGGTTGCCACGCCAAGCAACCGTTTCATAACATTCATTGACAAAAACTTCTTGCTATCTGTCTATATGTCGGTATAAAGATACATATTTTGAAAGCAGCATAGCCGACTTATGAAATTCACGCCGAAGATATTTAACGATAATTTAATCCACAGAATTTTAACACGAGTCTTCATAAAACTACAAAATCTATTATTTATAGCAGTAATTAGTAGTATATGGCGCTAACAGGATAAGTCTTCGTCTTCCTCATTAGTTAAAAATAGTTTAACGTATTTCGCAAACGACGACTAATGTAGAAAAACGTCCGCTGTTAGGGCATAACCGGTAGTTATGGTATCAGATTCGACGAAACGTCTTTGAACTGCTTTAGTTTTAATATGTGTGAGGGGCGTAAGAGGCATGCCGGAGGTCGCAAGTCGAGGCATCCGCTACTCCAAACGTGGGAGAGGAAGTCGACTACTTATTGTGCTCCTCAATGCGAGACGATAGATTATAATCACCAAGTCTCAAATGCGCCTATTTCTAACGACTCTACATTATTTTGTAGCCGCTTCAATTAATACTATTTTAAACGAGTATCTAAGTAATTCTTGTTTGTTTTTAAACGGTGCAATAACTATTTTTATTTTTTTTTGAGAACTTTATTTACTTGAGAGCTGCGGTGCTTAAGTACCTATCTACCTGTCACGGTCACAGCAAACAACCAAAATAATGAACCTATAAATTTGCCATCGTAACTAAAACTCGCCTGCATAGTAACGGCCTTGCTGAAAAATGCTGTTATGTAGGTACCTATATTAGGAAAAAAACCAAAATACATTTTGTTGTATTTGAGATTTAGCTGCAAGTTTTTACAAGCTTGCAGCTAATTTCATAAATTATATCTTATAAAAATAAACATTTCTTAAATGTAACGTCTGAATCAGTTAGAATAAAATAAATTAACAGATATATAAACTGGATGATCAAACAGACCGGATGAGTTGAGCTACTGCTTCGGTCTTCGTCCGACGGAAGAGCGCCGCAATTTTATTAATAAGTTCCCGTTTTACTCACGTCCTGTCAATTTCAACTATATATTTGTAAAATGAATATACACAACAAGTCATAAACGGACGTTAACAACTTTATTAAAAGACAGGTGATAGACACAACGATTGTAATTTGCCTTCGTGAAACATCACGTACTTACAGCAATTAAGCGTAATTCTTTGATGCGATTCATCACCAATTCTAGCCGGAAGTAAATTAATAATCAATATTGTTGTGTATGTAATATTTTACTGATCTATATTGGACAGAGAATTAGATGTTTGAAGAGTCTTGAGAATGAATGCTCGGCCGTAAAATAAACGGCACGTGCTTGCGAACAACAGGATGTTGTGCGCTCTGCTTTGAATGTAAACTCTTTGGGGCTTAACATTATAATCGTAGAGGAAATGGTGTGCATCTGGCCAGAGTGGACGGCCTGCGCGAATATTATATGGCTTAAGGAAAACCAAATGGGAAAGGGAAGCGGGATCTCATAAAACTGAATTGCGCTGGAATATAAACTTATCCGTATGGGAACAACAGTTTACTGCGGAATGCAATGCGTTAGTCGTTTATTGTCAACTGTTATGAAATAGTGTTGCTATAAGTAAACCTGTTTGAATGCCTTGATAAGCGATTGGAGACTATATTAATGAATAGGATATCATTGATAAAATGTATAGCGTAAAACAGTGAATGGAGCGCAGTGTGTATAAACAAGTACACTGGAAGGCGTGACATTGGCATTGACTGTTTTTATGTGCTGATGTAATGTCCAATCCGAGGATTACTATTTTGTGCTGTGTATTGTATTCTGATTTCATTTATGTCTGGCTGCGCTACACTGACTCTAAATAAAAAAATGTAACTTGTTACGCCGTAAAAGCACGTTAAAGGTCACCAATTTGTAAACGTTTGTGTTCATTTGAATACAATTTATGGTATACATGTACTTAGGATTGTACAAAGTGTTTATTGTTGTATTATGTGGATATAATATTGTACGTGAGGCCGGGTGCAGCGCATGTAGCTGTGATAGGTACCAATACGTTACACTGATACGATTATCAGGAACTTTATCTGGCGGCCAGCCGACGTCGGCGCCGCACTCATTATCGGGTGGAAATCGAGCCGACACTCAATTAGTGCAACTTATACCTACCAACCATTTATAATGTTTATAACGTCGGTTAACATGTACTTACTGAAAATCCACAAACAGGAAATTATAATCACATCATGTATTCGTAGTATTCTGTGGGAGTCAACTTACGCTGAAATGTAGTTTTTCAAAATTCTTTTTGTAAGCCCTAGTCCTAGATTGGTTACCACCCTCTAAGATTCAACATACGAGTTACATTTTTAAACACCATAAATATCCATCTATTAAGCATTTATTATGCGCATTGAACCATGAAAGGTCGTAATTACCTTTATCTTTTTTGAATGACGTATTATTATGTTATTTCTTATCAACGTAATTATTACAGAACCTCAATCTAAATATCATAATTTTTATATCTTGATCTCTTAATTTCTTTATAAATTCTATGTTTGTGTCTTTTTCTAGAGCAGTATCTATTTTTACTGATCGAAAGAGCTCCTTGAAAAAGGCACAATAATATTTATCATTTTTTTATTCCACGCCTTCAATATTCCTCCTCGTTTTTTTTTTTTATAAATCAGAACCACATAAATGCTGGTCTCCGTTTTTTCCCCTGAAATATTAACATGATATAATTTGATAACATTCCTAATATAGATATTCAACTAAAGGCGTGTGGGATGTTAGGTTAATTGCTATAGTACAGATACATTTTTATAAGTACAACGAAAATATCTATTTTCATGATTACGCCTTGAAATCCAACCTCCCATCCCGTCGATTCTAAGAAACTGAATCAAATCGCATGGAGTGACGTCAGTCTGCTACATTCCCAGAACCTGCCGGAGCGTTATTATTTATTTATTATCATGTTATTTCTTCATTGTTTTCTTTACACGATCTCTAAAATTAACTATTAATAAGGATGTCTGTAAGGCAGGTAACATAAGCCTACATGTTCCCGGAATTTCTCACTTCTTTATACTGTTTGGTCTGAATTTGTCTAGGTTTGAGTGCAATGCAAGTGGTTAAAATATTTAAGTCGTTTATTTAACAAGACTTGATGTACCTACCATTCATTGTGAATGGATTTAATTGACCTAACTTGAAAACAGTCAATAGAGGCCGATGTGCAATCATATTGTCGCCCACCAACCTTAGTAAATTGGTTCAAATTGTTCCAACTGGCTTGATTAAAGTCTATTTAAAGATGTCACATATTATTAAAGACAATATGCTTTCGCTTTTAAAACACGTAATGGTTCGATGCAAACATAAAGGTTATTCCTTATACCTACTATCTAAGACGAAGTGAAATACCCGCCGCCCACATAAACCCCTATAGAGGCTTGCTGACGTAATAACGTTCATTTTGTACGAATCTGTACGATCCTATTATGATTATATCAAGCTGTTAACGAATTTAAATGAAAGACTTGTAAGGCTTTTCGTGAATACAAACCGGTTTGTATGTATTTCTTTGATAATAGGAAGTCTAGAATAACTAAGTGAATAGTCCACAAGTCTCGGTAATGATGTATTGGGTGGTTTAAATCGCACAAGGTTGTTGATAAACGTAGCTGGAAGGACGCGGGCCGCGCGCCGGGCCAAGGCCTCCCGGCACCTGCCTCCCACGCCGCACGCCAGCGCCTCCCCGCGTGCCGACACCATCCATGCACACTCCTAATTTGCCATGCGTATGTTTTCATACTACATACTTATATTTTCCAACGTATTTGCATGATTTTTTACCCTCGTCAAGGTCTTCGGCCGCGATGCCTCGAAACCTTGTACATTTTGTCTGTACAAATTACGTTAAAATTACATTTTTGGTAAACTTTGTTCGGCAATCGGTGGGCGGTCAAGAGTGGGTGCTAAATGTGTGCGAGGAGATCACGTTTATATTGTGTGGGTGTAGCGGGTTGAAGGATTGGATTTACGCGGTGAGGGGGGAATTTTATGGAGTCCTTGCTACCGAGGACGCGCGTGGAAAGCAGGGGGGGGGGAGACTCAGACGTGGTGGAGGGTACGACGGGTTCATTGAGAGCGGCGGATGAATGGGCCGCTATGAGTCACCGGATCGATGCCGCCGCCGCCTGCCCCGCTCGCCGGCGCGCGGCGCCCCCGCTGCCGCGCGGCTGCGTGAAGCCTGCCTGCCTGCTGGCTCTGCAGCCCACCTAATAGCCCATTTTTAACGTGGAATTGTTAAATAGGGACATTCGAGTCTTACATAAATATTTAGTTTTTATTAAAGTTATCCTTTACGTAATAAAGCTAGTAAAATGAAAAACAATTAGGTACTTATATTTTCAATTTAAGTAAATTATTTTGTGTAGTTATGTAACTGCCAAATGACAAGTAGGATCACACAACTAACGCTTACACACTAGTTTTAATGAGGCCTAGATGCAGCTAGTGTAAGCTTAATATAGGTAACATACCTATATCATCTTCAATTTTAAATGAAGTCAATTTACTGTTAAAATAAGACATTTTATGGAAGTAAGGATATGATTATTATTGGATATTCGTATCTCTTAAAGGAATGTGACTGACATAATGGGAGCGATATTAGCATCACAATTGTAGGCTGAGCAGCGGACGACAGGAAGCGGGCGAATGCGACGGAAACGCTGCGTTGTCGCCGCTTTGACGCACTTGTCGCAAGACTACGACATTGTTGCAAACAGAAATATCAAGAACAGTTCATTACATAAAGAACGAGAACGCTTCAAAAAATCCCGATCTTTATGAGAACTAGGTTTCCTATTTCTGAGTCGCATCAAATATCGCTTAGTGAAAGAACCTTCATGCATTGTACTTTGTAAATACTCGTTTTGGAGTATTAGTTGGAGGGTTACACTTAATTCAAATAAGTCTATGTTGTAAATGCACACACAACACCGCGAAACATCACGACTCTAGAAAAAAAGCCGATGTAAACGTTTGGAAGACCTTGACAATAAAAGTGAATTTGTCTTTACGTAACAAGAAAATGAAACAAGTACTAAATTAAAATTATAACACCAAAAACTCCTTATGTTATGTCGGCGAATAAAATACATTCTTGTGGCCAAAAGTTAATGTCATTCATGCATCCAGTGAATGAAACAATAATATCGACTGAATGATTAATAAATGAATTTAAGTTTAATTAAATTACCTTATAGTTGTGCAGAAAATAATCGTCTTTTAATAATTGCAGTCTTTAGATTCAATATAATATTATTATACTAAGAATCTTCAATTGGATTAAAGGTTTTTGGGTTTTTATACTAACACTCATACTACAATAAACTAGGGGTGAATTAAAAACAGAATTAAAAAAGAATTCCTTTGAACATATTAAAGTAGTAAAACGATATATTATCGACTCTAAGAAGTAAGAAGTGACAGATTTGATGTGATGATTACGTATGAATTTATGATTCAATATTGTAACAGTTATTAATTATCTTTTATCTTTCCGATGTCCTTCACAAAGGTTAGTTGCATAATCACGACGCACGTGTTGAGAAATTCAGAATATACCTACAATGTAGAAATGAAATAAGAAAAGACACGTAAAATAACCTTGTCTATTAGATCAATATAGGCAAGTCATCACAATTACTGCTGCAAAGTTAATTACGCTACCACACACAAAGCACCACATAAAAAGATATACTTAAATATCGAAGTAAGGGTTACTTCGATATTTAAGTATATCTTTTTATTGTTACCACACATGGATTTGATTTCTATATATAAACAAAAGTCTAACTTAGAATCGAATAAGTAATGTTTTTTTTTTGTGAAAATCTAAAATACCACGGCTATTCCCCGTGAAGGACACTCGCGCGGCCTGTGCCAAGGTCATTGGGCAATGTAATCCCTTATTTGGATACTCTGTTACTGTATATTGTTGACAAAATTGAAAAGATCGGATTCCTTCGATTATATAGAGATACTCGAATACGCATGATAAAAATCGCTTGTTACATAAAATTAATGCAAATGACGTTTTATTTAGATAGGTCACGTGACTAACATTTGTCACTTCCATACATTTGAGTGATTTGATCGGTGTTAACGAATTTAGTAACTACTTATTACTTTTCTCTATGTTTAGAAATGTCACTTGGCAGAACGGGCAGATTCGGGCCTATTGGGGTTTATATTCAAGTGCTCATTACGTATCATTTTCATCCCAATATTTTCTAAAGCCGTTTAGGATAAGCTCACCCTCTGAAAAGCAGTTCGATTACACCCGCAAACTTCTAGGTGCTTGTTATTGCCCATATCTGTCATTATAGCAATGTGATCTGCCCACAGGTGACTTCGAGGAGTTCCGGCGTTCGTACCCCGAGTGGTGCAGCGAGGCGGGCGCGCAGCACGTGCCCCATCTACCGCTCATGGGACTACGGTCAGTGTATACATACTATTATATTTTTCCTATAAAAATTAGATTTAAATTAGATCAGAAACAGTAAGCTGTGTGATTTTTATGGTTGCCATAGCTCTGTAAAATATATTACAATAATTAACGTTACTATGATTAACATAGAATCGTAAATGAAGACCTTAGCTCAGCTCAAGCATTTGTCACTAGCATGAAGCTAGGAACGTCAATAGCGGGATCGAGGGTAAACACAACGCTGTAATGGACTTTACGTGTTTTGCTCAGGTAGAAGGCGGGTCGGGCTTATTCTCTTTGGGTTACGCTAAATTAGGCAAGGCATAATATATTATTTGTACATTCGCTATACTGCCTTCCTTTGGGAGTAATCTGAGAAAAGTTTTATAATAATTCTCACAAAGACACTTTTCCGCGTTGCCATTTGAGTTACATGTTGCTTTTATAACTTGAAAGAGTGTCGTAATGTCTTGGAGGTTCGTAAGATCACACTTATAATTAACCTCGATTGTGTAACACAAATATATCGAGGAAACCATTAGAATAGTAGCGGTGACGGGCTCCCTGAGCTAACTGAGAGTCTGAGAGAACGAGGAAACGCATGCGTGGGAACACGATTTCATGCGCGTGAGAGGTTTTCCACTCGGTCGGAAAAAGTTCGTCCGAACCGATTCCGGCACGACTGGATACGACGGACTTTCTCAATACGATGTTGTTGATGAGCTGATCCCGTGAGAAGTTATTGTACATTAGATCGTACATGTTCGCTTCAACTTTATTGCTAGTTACGACACTGTTAATGGCATAAGAAATTAAACTGACGATAAGCTGCTCATCTTAGATTCAATATTATACATTATGTAAACCATTAAGTAACTACGCAAGGTCTTCACCTTTACAGCCTTAAGGATAATAAATACAGACATAAATTGTTTGGTGTAGATGCAGTATAGGTAATTGTTTAAAATAAAGTATTGAACTTATTATAATGCAAGTTCTTAAAGTTTGTTTGAAGCGTGGATCGCATATACAAGCGCATTGAATGATGTAAAACATAAAACAGATTTCTCAGTATTGATGACGATGACAGAGGATGTTAGTCATAAAGTGCAAATACTGGTTCCTTCCTACCGCTCTTTGTTACTCAGCGATACGCTAAATGTACATGTACATGTAAATAAATATAACTTACACATACAAATACCTAAGTGACTGATTGACTTATGTACGCCTCTACTATTGAACACGTCAATGTCAAATATTCCATTCATGATAATAAGCGATTTGTTTAGCTACATGGAATCGTGTCATTTAGTACCAGTGTGTTAATTACATAAACATGTATTTACATGTGCCAGATAAAAGTTTATAGAGGCTACTATTATGTACACAGAGTTCGTTCGAATGACCTATCGAAAGTTTACCTTATTATCTTTATAAATGGGTCTCCTTTTATTGTGAACTAAATGTCCTCGAAACTTATTTTTCCGTTTAAGGTGTAGGGGGCACTGGAGTAGTAAGCGTTGCTTTACAAATCTGCATTTACTGAATAAAAAGAATTGGATAATAAACTCATTCATTATTTTGAATGGTTGCGCCGTTGTTGTGCGCAGTATCGTGTACGCCCCTCGCTGCCGCTCGCGCGTTGTAAGTGTGCACCGTGCAGTTACCTAAACACGTAATTGGCGTATTGCATTAGAAGCGGTGAAATCAAGGCTTGCGCTCAATGGAGTGCGCTCCATTCATGCAGCCCGCGACGAGCGCAAGCGGTAGCGCGCCGTTCACTGTTTTTCTTTGCGCAAATCACACTCGGTAGGTATTCGGTACTTAATGTTAATGAACCGTCATGTTGAATGGCGACCAGTTGATGAAACGCCTGACGTCAACACAAACTACTATGCCGACATACTATGTATTGCCATTATTTGCCAAACCAGTTACGAAATTTTACAAATTAGTTATATACCTATTTCACTTTTTACTAAAAGAAACAACAACATTGGTACCAAGAAAAATATGCTAAAACTTAATTTCAGAAGTAAGTCTGACTAGAAACAATAGGTTTTCCCTATGTATTTATGCCTACAAATAGATATAAACTACGGTAGAAAACGGTATTTAAAATTATATATAGAGTTACTCTCATTGTTTTCCTTTAGCAGTGATTTGCAAGCATCCGTTCCTTACTGCGTGGGTTTCTGACTGCTGCCTTTCATGATTTAATATATAACCGAACTATAAATAGGGACATTCAAATTAATGGTGTAAATGTAACGACGCCCACGCCTCCGCGCCACCGCCACAGCGCCGCAGTCGCGCTCCGGGGCCGACAGCGGCACGGGAGCACCCTGCCGCATACACGCACGAATTAAGCCCGGGGCGAACCTGCTGACGATACTATACTATATGGGTCTATGTACACTTAGGTTTACTTTAAGCAGAGACTAAATTACATAGATAAAAAAATATATATATCGTACCAGCCGACATTGTGCGTGGACCATTATGTGAGCTCTTGACCTATAACGCCAGCACATCCAACTTATTATAACAATATTATAAAGTTCTATTTTTAGAAAACAAAATTATAACATTGTGCCTGTTTTCTAAAACATTACGAAATATAATAATACAACCTCGCCTACGCGCCTTGTATAAATAGATTTTCAGAAATGCCATGGCTCTTTCAATTAAATCTTCATACAATGTTTTATTATACTAACAAAATACAAGATGACGTAGATTACTTTATTATCTCTAAGGGCTGACGTCGACATCCTCGTTTGATAATAAATTCATTAATAATTATGTTTATAACCGTTGCTAAATCCGGTTCTGTCGCAGAGGTAAAAATTATAAATTCTAGGCTTTACCGATCATCTACCTCCAGTCCTCTACGTAAGAAGGTAGTCGTGAGAATTGTACGTTTTCTATTGCTAAACACAATGGCATATAAAGTAAACTTGGCAATCTTCGATCACCTACCATATACATACTTACATGTATAATATGGTACATATCATACATGTTTGTAATTAATTATATGACGGATTATTCTTCCTCGTGGTTGTTTAAATAAATTCTCTGAACATAATGTGGTGTGAGTGTGTCATGAAATACAGAGATATCCTGGTTGACGTGACCGAGGCAGGTTATCGCTGACGTGACGTCACTGCTGGCTGACGTCTAGCCAGTGCTCGCACTGCGTGAGTTCATTCACGAATTAATTCGTACACGGTCACGGCCGGTGACGGATTCCTTCTTATTTTATTATTGTACAAGTTTTTTTACTACTACAATTAATTTACGCAAGTACAAAACGAAAGTAAATTTTACATGGAAAGTTCATACTTACGCTCATACCATGTGCTACCACACCAACATTATCAATTTAATTTCTGTAGATTAACTTCATTCGCTTGATTTGCTAGTACATAATTCATTATTCAATGTGTAAAGTTACATAGAATTGTTCTTGCCTTTACTAATTGTAGTAATGTATGTATTTATAAATATATTATTTTTACATTTAATTATCAAAGCCTAGGTGTTAGAAATAGAATTGAGAATTAGAAATAGAGTGTTAATTTTGCTTGACATGTAGAGTGTCGTGTTGTGCTAAAGTGGCCTGCGACCTCGACACACTTGCTAAAATACAATACCCAAGTAGCACTCGTCCACAACACTTACATATATAAACATAGGTATACAGTGACAATACGCCACTTATCTATCTTAGACCATCATAACATAAACGAGCTCGCCTCTCTGTCCGGACTACTCGGTTCATTAAAACTGCTGCCAGGATGGGAACTAGCGAGCCCGCCATTAAAAAACCGTCCCTTGCAGGCGGTCATTGGCAGCGGGTGGGTCGAGCCGCATTCCTGTGCGCCAGCGCACCGCACGCACTGCTACGCCCACACGCACCGGCTCGCAGTGTGCACACAGTTACCCGGCCGACTAACGAAGGCCCCGGCCTGCGCCTCGCGGCCGTGGCTCTACGCGTGAACGTTATTCCGTCGGAACGTGGAGGCACCGCCCGCCATACGTATCGGAGTCGTTCATTAATAACACGACCGACCGTGTCACGGCTTCCGGCGTCCGCCTCGCACACGCCGCCGCCATTCAAATTGGAATTGTATTCGCATGGAGCCGACGCTGCGCGCCTTCACTTACACAATACACTAGTACAACTACCTAGACTAGTACGCATATTTAAATGAGCAGCTCGCCTCCATTGTTTTAGCGGAGTGACAGGCTCTGGCGCTCCGAGACGTCGGCGGCGGCGCAGCGGCGACGCTACACCTGTGTATCGGGAATATAGAGTTGACAATAAACGTTTGCGTAACTGACAGGTTTCGTTCTCCCACATATAGGTAAAATCCGAGTAAATAGTATCGTTAACATGATGAGATCGGGCGGAATGGCGTCGGCTGCGTGGGCGCGGCAGCTCCCCTGAATGGACGTGTCGGCTGGCGGTCGCCTACGCGCGGCCCACGCACTGCCTACTGTGAGCCTACTCATGCTAGTACTTGCTGCCCACTGAGCCCGCTGCGCGCCGTACCCACCGGCTCTAGATATCTAATTATCTTGATGACCACTCACACGACACTGATCTAATTTGGCTCTTGCGTATGATTGTTAATCGGACTCTTGACACACTATATTTATTTAGTGATGTTATTTAATAATATGTAACTAAACAAATTTAAAATATGAGTTTATTGTTGAATTAAATATAGTAATTCATAATATTGAAGTGGTCAGTAGTAGTTATGTACGTACTTGAATTGATTATTTATCAATCGAGACGCCCAGAGCCGGTTTGAGGCAAGCACCAGGCAATAAAAAATGTCCGACATCATTATATTACTATTTACAATAGATCCCAATACTTAGTATTGTGCTTGTGTGAGAAGGTATTTGAATGATTGATGTTTAAAAACAAAGGTCTTTTTATTTTCTTCTTGTTAAAGTTTTGTTTTATAACTTTTCATTAAATAATAATTTTACCGTCGTTACCAATAACGAAGTATTGTACTCGAACAACAATAATATTACTGATATAACAAAAAACCGAGGTTTATCAAGGTATTTTAGGATACAACTCAGAAGAACTAATAAAGGTCACGATAAAATAAAAAACTAACATGGTGCAGAAAATCCTTTCTAAAGAAAAATAACAATTCTGATTTACCTCAAACCAAACACAAAGAAAGTATATATCCTTCTAATGATATATCAAATACGATACGCAGGAATTACAAGGGTACATAACAAAAGCCTGTACAACAGTTCCTAAAAAACTGGCCGCATAGCCCGCATTCCACGAACAAGGTCCATTGGATCTAAAAGTAAAAACGACATTGTTTTGGCGACAGGACGCGCTGCATTCCTTCTCGATTAAACAAAAAAGGCATCCGATCTGTGGTTTGGTCCCTAATAAGGTCAAATATCTGTTTCTAATGATTTTTTTTTTAAACAATTGTTTCTCATTAAAAAAATTATAAGCTCCCAGAATGCATTTTCTGATTTCAGATTATTCTCATTGGGTACATACTTAGCTGGTTTTTTGGCTATGCCATACAAGGTCCAAGTTATAGCTATAGGCTGAAAAAAGTTGTTGTTGCCATCCTCTGAACTAATTTATTTTATTTTATTTATTCTTTACAAAGGAACATGGTATTCTTACGAACTAATAACTGTCCCACAAAACAGTACAAACTGTTTGACTGTGAGATTTAAACAAAACCTAGAGAAAGATGAATACGTAATATGATTTTGGATTTGTAGATTTGTTGCACCTTCATAGAAATTGCCAAATAAATACCAGTTTTGGCACTACTACTTATAAATAACTTATATAGATTTAATATTATAAAATATTCCATATTAACCTTCAAAGTTAAAGTAAACGAAATGTAGTTAGAATCGCGAAGAAGTATCTTCAAAGGACAAGTATTCTCAATATGGCAAAGCAAGCACGGTTTCTCTGAGAAGCAGGCATCGCGGCGTAGGTGTCAACTTATCAACACCGCGCTGTACGAGGTGACAGCCCGCGTTCGCCTAATTTGATTGCTTTCAAAACAGCAAACTGAATGGCGGCGAGACGATTCAGAGGGCGAATTTGGAAAAGTGTCGCGTGGGAGGAGACGCGTTGGAGCCGAGGGCGCGTGGCAGGGTCGGGGTGCGGGGGCGCGGGGCGGCGGGGGTGAGAGTAAGGACGCTTGCTGCGTGGGCGGCCATTGAGCCGCGGGGGCAGGTGAATGGAGAGCCCTCGCCTCCTCCCCCATTGAGCGGCGCGATCGATACCGCCCTGCGCCACCCGCGCGCCCGCGCCCGGGCCAGCTCCCCACGCAGGGCACCCGCTCGGATGCGCCACCACTATACTTATATCGCACTCCTGAAGGCCGATATCAGGTACCCTCGCCGAAGATTAATGAAACCAAATGCCACTCACGCTCGTCGGTGTTATGAAAAGATCCCATTGTGTGGGGCGCCAATACTCGATTTTCTTATTACATTACTTATCTCTTTATAATTTATTGTGGGCATCATTATTTTATAACTGGAACGTGACATAGCTCTTATCTTTAAATTGAGCAGATATTTTGACTTAATTGAAATATTATTTCAATGTTAACAATGTCAGCATTCGATTCCGGGCATACGAACTAAAATAAGGCTTTGCGGTAGCTTAGGTTCTCGCTTTTATGTAACTACTGCATAGGTACTATGAATAGCGCAGTAGTTAACTTCCTTCGTACAGTTGCATTTATAAAAGTATTGCTTTTTATAAGCAAATAGTAAAGTTATTCAACAATATACCCATTCAATATTATTATAAAATTTGTCGTGGGAGTGTTTGCTAAATTAAATATCACAAACACCCTAACACCTACTTTCGGAATAAATATTGAAAGGTTATGTAAATCCTTTCAAACAAATCAAACTCTGACATTTTGTAAACTAAACTTAACTTTTAGCGCATAAATTATAATGCTTATTCATGAATTTTAAATCATTCACCATCAAAATGATGTCATACCATTGATTTTGGGAACGTACAGAAAATAATCAAAGAAAGCTCCTTTTTTAGTATATGCGCCTTTATTTACATTGGACATAAGAACTATGAGAATTATTTTGTGCCCTTATTAAATGAGGTCTGAACTGTTGCAGGTCGCTCCGCATCTCGGGGTCTGGCTGCGAGGAGGCGCTGTCGTCGGGCTCGTCGTCGGAGTGCGAGGACACGCACGCGCACGTGCCGCAGGACTTCCCCATCGAGATCCTGCCCAACCTCTACCTCGGGAACTCCACCAACAGCGAGGACTGCGACGCGCTCGCTAGGCACAATATAAAGGTACGCACTGCAACACTACAACTCTTATTACAACGCACCTGAAGCCTGAATTTTAGTAAATGAGAATATTTCATATCGAAAGAGCTAATAATGTAAATGCTGTGTGAGATTGCTTGAGTGAGAACATTCATGGATACATTTAAACACATGTGCGATGTCAGAGATAGAAACAGCTTTCTATTGTAGGGTATAACACCCCCTTATGTTTTGTTCTAGCAAAAAATTCAACTCCTGTTTTAGTACATAATTGTGGTTAATCCTGGGTAAATAAAGTACATTCATCATTAATTTCAATGGATTTTACTAAGTACTAATAACCTTAATATGAAAATCGTTTGGCTGCTATCATACTTGTAATCTGAAAATCTATTAAAAAAAATCTGTTATTTACCTTTCATACGACAGGCAAAAGATCACTCAACGTGTCTGTTCTCTCCTGTTCCTCTAGGTTAGTCAAGGGACTTAGACGGTGGACAGTACCGGCTCTCATGTTTTTATAGTATACACAAAGCTTCTTGTATTTGTATAAGGCTGACTATCCAAGAGTCATTAATCATTGTTATTATTTATATGGAAACCTGCCGATGGTCCGACAAGGTAAGATCTTAGTTTGGTCATGGTATTAAGACATTTCTCAGCACTAGATGTTTATGGCTTATGTGTTGATGACGACAAATAACATGTTTTTTACGGTGCGCATAGTTTGAAAATTTTTAAAGGTGAGCTAACAATTTTATAGTTAAAATCAAGTAATGTAACCACAAGTTAGTTTGTTATAAACCAAGATGAACAAAAGTTACGCACAACAATAATTAAATAAGTTTTACAAAGCATGGTCGTGATTTTCATCAATTTAATCTTCAGCAACCAGGAGTTAGTCTGTGAATGAAACATTAAAATTGCAAAAATAATAATTAGTGTTTACCGTGTTTACCGTTTACAGTATGTACTGAACGTGACCCCGGACCTGCCCAACACGTTCGAGGCGGACGGCTGCGGCATCAACTACTTGAAGATACCTATCGCTGACCACTGGAGTCAGAACCTCGCCGTGCACTTCCCACAGGCCATAAGATTTATCGGTAAGGATGTCCAATAGATACTCTTTTTCATAGGTATCTCTCGAGTCGAGATTCCACATTAGTAATATTATGATGTAATAACGGGTGCGTGGTGTTGCGTGCAGAGGAGGCGATGTCGGCGCGGTGCGGCGTGCTGGTGCACTGCGTGGCGGGCGTGTCGCGCTCGGTGACGGTGACGCTGGCCTACCTCATGCAGCGGCACCGGCTGTGCCTGCGCGACGCCTTCGAGCTGGTGCGCTCGCGCAAGACGGACATCGCGCCCAACTTCCACTTCATGCGGCAGCTGCACTCGTTCGAGCGCGACCTGGGCCTGCACGAGCACAGCGCCAGTCTGAGTAAGGTCCGCAGCGTCCCTGCGCTCGCGGCAGGCTCGGCGCCGGCCGCGGCTACAGCGCGCGTGTTGCAGGTGCTGGCGGCGCTGGGCGCGCGTGAGCCGGCGGCGGCGGGCGCGGACTGCGGCTGCGCGGCGCCCGCCGGCGTGTCGCCCGACTCCGGCATCGAGTTCGACCGCTGGAGCGCGCGCAAGGACACGCCGCAATGACAGTTCTTCACGCCGCCGCACCAGCCACCGCCGGAGCCGCCAGAGCCGCCGCCCACCACCACCGCAGACGGCTGTGCTTTTATTCGTTAGTCGTAAGTGACTCGGATTATTGTATAAATACACTTTGTACGTATTTGTTAAGTCAATTTTATAAGTTCCACATATATATGAATGTACGACTTGAGATGCATTCCCGAGTAATCTTCCGTAGAGTTGTGCGTTTTATGTCAGTGAGAAGACTTGTGCGCGCATTATAATGTATTACTTTTATTGGTTCAAAAATCATTGAATGCGTTGTGTTGTCCATTAAATGTTTTAACCTCTGTGAGGGTAATGCCGAGCGCGCGCCGGCGGCTGTCTCCGGCGTCGCGGCCATCAATCTACAAACATACTTAATACAGTAACAAGGTATTATTTGCTAAGATTGGATTTATGATTGTTCTCTCCATATTTTTACATTAAGGCCATTTTTCTTAGAAAGTTATAATGACACGGGGCTTCTGATAACTCTTCCATTGTTGTTGATATATGTATATTGTATTTGTATGAGAGTGAGTGCGCGAACGTGTGATATTATTGTATAGTCGTAACTATTGGTCGTATAAATACTATATTTACAAGTTTGGTCGCCACACTCGCCGAGCACCGCGCGCCGCCGCGAGCGTCGCTCACCCATTTCCACGATTGTATGTTGAATAAATATTTTATACGAAATAATATAGAATGAATGACTATTTGAATTTATTTTTATATTTGTTTACTACAATCCGTCTTAGACTTAGCAGCAGAACAATAGAGTAATACCATGTTCTATGAAGTGGCCAGGTACAATAAGTGTGTAATCTATTTATGTAAATTCACACCTACTACGTAACAGTTCGATTGGTAAGCTCTTGATATGACTATTTTTATATGGATTATAAATAACAGTGTATGTACTCTAGCTAGATAGAATATGCCGTAACTATCATGAACGGCGCAGTTAAGCTCGAACTCGCTGCCCACACGTTTTGTTTTAATGTATGTGCGTTACATGCGAACCACAAGTCCCCAATACGTCCTTTACTCAACCATTCATCTTCATGTCAGAATTTGGACCGTTAATTAACATATTGCTTATAGATAAGATTGATAACTTAGGATTTCTTATTCTTATCGGTAGTGAGCACTAGGTTTCAAATAATTCTGCACGCTGTTGTATTTTGACAAACATCGCTATGTACCCCAAGTATCACACAAACATAGCTTGGCAGAGACCATATTTTATAAATAAGTATATTGAAGGCGTAGTGGAGGTTGTAAGAGTTATATGAACGGGTAGTGGGTTAGCGAGTTCCTCTTGCGACTGCAGCGAACAGATCCTCCGCCTCGTAGCCGGCAAAGACAGTAAATACGTGATATTTTAATTTTACTATATCGATGTTTCCATTGGCATTTATCATTTACTGACTTGAACCATAATTATATTTTTCTATACGTTACGTAGTTCCATGAGTTTTAATATTTAGTATGTAAATAAAAGGCAAGCTTTAATATTAAGTATATGTTAATTATGATTATGAGAATGTAGAAAAATTGTTACAATGTAAATTTGTTATAGATTAAGACTTAATTGAGATTCTGCTTCCTTAACATTGAATGCCAATTTATTACTTAGGTTTGGTCGAGAGACCAAACAAGTAGCGAACATATTTGTTACATATTTTTGTAACTTTAATGTCGATATCTATTATTTTTAGAATCTAAATCTTCCACATTAAAATAACTTTATAGTTATGTATCCACACTACAAGTTTTAGCGAAGTTGTAATTATAAGTCACAATTCAAAATTAGTAACGTGGAAGGTTATGCCAAAGTTCACCGTCATTTAAAATTACGTCACCCGAAATAAGGAATATTAATATCCACCGTTACTAACTAAAACTTCGGTATTTTAAGTTAAGAACTATAAGTTTAATCGTTTGGTACAAACCGCCTTTACATTCTGAATGTTTCTAATTGCACTATATATTGTAAAGTTTTATATTTCTAGGTATAATGTAATATTATTGTAGTGCACAAACTAACGTCTGGTCCATGTCGAGTGTCGACGATGCCAAGGGTGGATCGATCTAGACGGAATCATGAACATCATTATGTATATAATATTGAAACACTTCTGTTATGATATGAAACTCATGTTAACTGATGATGTTGATAATGTTTTAGAAATCTTTTAGTGCTTTTCCTAAAGGTACCTAAAGCCACAAGGCACACGTAATATTAACCTCAAAACAAATATAAACACTGTTAATCTATTACAAGATTTTTTTATTTATTTTGCCTTATATTTTACCTGATTTGTGTTGAAAAAAACAACTCGTAATCTACAAAAAATACCTTGGAACATATATTGGCGTGATTGGAATACCTCTAAGTGTCGCCTACCCGTTCGTCTATGCTTTCTGGGACACCATGTCATGATCTTCAAAACTGACGCTTGCGTTGAAAAATAAATGTATTGAAATAAGCCACATTTTGTCTGTCATATTATGAAACGTTCAAACATTTTTGTTATTTCGCTATTAAATTAAATAAAACACTAGTGTTAGTGATACTTTACCTACTAAGGCTTAGGCCGGGACTTCATAAAAGCGGAGACGAGACGAGCGGAGAGATGTTTTTAAACAACCAATAGAATTGAGTTATTGATACATCTCTCCGCTCAGCTTCAGTGGAGATCGCTGTGCGGAGATGTGCAATATTTGTATGGCGCGATGGAATCCCGGGAGGATGTGAGCTGCCGCGCGGACCACGCGCAGTGGAGAATGTGAGCGGTGTTACCCTCCTTCCTCTCGTCCGTCACCAACGCGCAGTGGAGAATGTGAGCGGCGTCACCCTCCCCCCTCTCGCCCGTCACCAACGCGCAGTGGAGAATGTGAGCGGCGTCACCCTCCCCCCTCTCGCCCGTCACCAACGCGCAGTGGAGAATGTGAGCGGCGTCACCCTCCCCCCTCTCGCCCGTCACCAACGCGCAGTGGAGAATGTGAGCGGCGTCACCCTCCCCCCTCTCGCCCGTCACCAACGCGCAGTGGAGAATGTGAGCGGCGTCACCCTCCCCCCTCTCGCCCGTCACCAACGCGCAGTGGAGAATGTGAGCGGCGTCACCCTCCCCCCTCTCGCCCGTCACCAACGCGCAGTGGAGAATGTGAGCGGCGTCACCCTCCCCCCTCTCGCCCGTCACCAACGCGCAGTGGAGAATGTGAGCGGCGTCACCCTCCCCCCTCTCGCCCGTCACCAACGCGCAGTGGAGAATGTGAGCGGCGTCACCCTCCCCCCTCTCGCCCGTCACCAACGCGCAGTGGAGAATGTGAGCGGCGTCACCCTCCCCCCTCTCGCCCGTCACCAACGCGCAGTGGAGAATGTGAGCGGCGTCACCCTCCCCCCTCTCGCCCGTCACCAACGCGCAGTGGAGAATGTGAGCGGCGTCACCCTCCCCCCTCTCGCCCGTCACCAACGCGCAGTGGAGAATGTGAGCGGCGTCACCCTCCCCCCTCTCGCCCGTCACCAACGCGCAGTGGAGAATGTGAGCGGCGTCACCCTCCCCCCTCTCGCCCGTCACCAACGCGCAGTGGAGAATGTGAGCGGCGTCACCCTCCCCCCTCTCGCCCGTCACCAACGCGCAGTGGAGAATGTGAGCGGCGTCACCCTCCCCCCTCTCGCCCGTCACCAACGCGCAGTGGAGAATGTGAGCGGCGTCACCCTCCCCCCTCTCGCCCGTCACCAACGCGCAGTGGAGAATGTGAGCGGCGTCACCCTCCCCCCTCTCGCCCGTCACCAACGCGCAGTGGAGAATGTGAGCGGCGTCACCCTCCCCCCTCTCGCCCGTCACCAACGCGCAGTGGAGAATGTGAGCGGCGTCACCCTCCCCCCTCTCGCCCGTCACCAACGCGCAGTGGAGAATGTGAGCGGCGTCACCCTCCCCCCTCTCGCCCGTCACCAACGCGCAGTGGAGAATGTGAGCGGCGTCACCCTCCCCCCTCTCGCCCGTCACCAACGCGCAGAGCCTATGAGTATTCGCACGGAGCAAACGAACGCCTCGCACCCGAGCTGAAAAAATTCTCGCACAGCGCACCGTACACATTTCCGCTTTGGTGGAGCCCCGGTATTCATGACTATGTCACCGAATGTTGAACAAAAATGCTGATGCCCGTTCACACATGGGATTCCGTTTTACTGGTACGTTTTTAACGGATACGTCATAAATTTATGCTCTGTTCACACATAGGTACCGTAAAACGTTTAACAGGTCCGGCATTACTGAATGCGATGAGTGATCAGAAAACACAAATATATATAATCTTCTTGAATTAATTAAAATAAAACTCGACACGTTGTTACTTTATTTATTTTCAAAAGAAAGAAAGTACAGTAGCTACCATTTATAACAAGTTTCATTAGTTTGCATAATAATAATTATTCGAAAGGTTACTTAAATATTCATAACGATATCTATGTTGACGTGAAGTTGACAAGCGTAATTATATACAGAATAGCATTTAAAATAATTAAAACTCCTTTCTAAAATTAATCTCAATCTTTCTCTAATTGACTATCGTTGGGTGAATACTGGGAATCTACATACCTGAATCCCAGGAACTAATCTAACTCTACCCTTTAAGTAGGCCTCCCTTATTCTGGGCTCGTCACCAAACAGTGGACACTGTATTATCTTCGAATAAACATTTACATTTACAAACAGGTGTACAAAACCTTAATATAATCACAAGGGGTTCACTAACTACATTATATACAGTAAATTGGTGCTATGAAATGTTAACTACAATATGTAATGAGTTACCCAGCGTTCTGAAGTTCCAAAACACGGTTGAACTACGTCAGTGATTAAAACTAATTGTTTGAAGTTGACTATCTGTGTTGTGAATGTTGTGACCAAAGATAAAAGTGATAGTACCCATGTGTGTATTAGTCAGAGGTGATAAGTAAGTAGCCTAGTAGTGTGTGTGACCTATTTCATGTCCTTGGTTTGGGGTAAGGATAAATCTTGCTAAATCAAAGTCAAGTGATTTTATAGAGTCTATGCTCTACATTTATCTAAGCGCATATTTCTATTGTAATAAACGTGTTTCTATGCAACAAAATACATAACAAGTTTTAAGATAAAGTGAGGCCTACGAGACGAAATAAAGTATATACAAAAAAAATAGGGGTTCATAACTTTATTTTTTGTCATTAGATGGAGAAGATTCGTTGCTGTCGGAATTATTTTTTGTATTAAAAGTAAAATATGTAGACCGCTGCATTACTGACTATTTTTCTGTATCACGGAACGCACAACGACCGCTATCGATGGCGATGCAACAAATGATGACTCGACGCATCATATCGTCAAATAAAACTCAGTAGAGGTTAGGTTGTCCATATTCTTTACCTAGTCTCGTTGGCCTTACCTTAGTCAATTATAACATTATAGCGATATTGACTGCCGCTATAATAATCCGTCATTTCACGCGGTTTGCCACTAACAAGTTTTGGCACAGACACGTGCTTAATATACTATATACTTTATAATCGTATTTACAACAAAGTCTTCACAATATCTTATTGCTTTTAGTTAAAATTTAAATTGTAATAACAGGTCAAGTATTGTGATATATAGTTAAGATAACAACCGCTTTAGCGGTACACACATAATACATCCATGTTTAATAGGAATGCTAGAACATACATAATTTTATATAGAATATAAAGACGTTAATGTTCTTTGGAATGTAACGAAGATTCAAAAGTTTAATGACATCTAATGACATGAATTTAAAATGGGACAATACGACGGATATGTAAATATTACTTCTAAGGTACACGTAAAGGCACCAACTGATGTCGATTTCTATATTGGTCCTCCCTGTTCAATTTTATTATTATAGAAACGACAAAAATCCATTAAACAATACAATGGCACAATATTTTTTTAACTTTATTCATATATTGGATGTGCCGCTGATAATATTATAAATAAATACCGAAATATGATTAATGTCAATCAGGTTCCGAATAATATTATCCAATAATTCCCTATATTTATATGGTCTGATTGTTATGTAAAATATAATAATATCATTGCACTAGCTGCTAAAGCGACACCTTGTAAACATCGTTCAAAATTGCATAACCATAAAAAATATACTAATTCATATGAAAGAAAACTTAGATTCTATGATTGACATACAAAATTGGTGCTACGTTTCGTCACAAGGCAATTCACAGACCTCCGTCATGACATGTATAAACTACTCGCGGCGTTTTCCTAAAACCATTTCTTTGTATATACTCTCTACACCTGTGTGTAAGCGAAAATAGCGTCATACAGAACAATTCTTCGATCTTTAATATAATATCATTTTTAAATAAGTAATATTTTTGTATAAATTAGCTGCCAAAAAGCTCAAATGTGTTTCATTTATAAATTATACATTATTTTCGCTTACACAATGAACTAAATGGTATTTAAATATGTTAATAAACTTAATACTGTAATACAAAATGTAACGTATCGTTACAACTTTGTCATATTACTATAAAACATTTTAAGGAATTACTCTGTTCGTATATTAGTACAAGTATGTACACGCGACATATAATTTATGTAGAATGTATTACAAGTTTAGGCATAATACAGATTAATGTACCGCATCGATGTCTCGCTGCGCGCGCGATATTTTTACCTGCAAATAACATTTACTCGTTTATATAGGGTGTATGTTTGAACCCAAGCAAATCTAGGTAATTATATTCCAATCCAAATCAAAAAGAGTAAGGTCACCTTCAAAGTAGTCGCTTTAAGGTGCGTTTATTTTGAAGGTGGCCTAAGACTATCCGGATGAGGTACACTATGGAGTCCAATAAAATAAATATGACTAATGTTAGTGTATGACGTCAGCGTGCACAGGGTGACGTCAATGTCGCGCGGTTACCTTGTCCTTGGGCGTGGTGGCCTCGCCGGACTCGAGCGCGAACATCTTCATCTTCTCCTTGAAGGACAGCTGCTCCGGCACGGGCGCGCTCGGCGCTCGCGCCTGCTGCTCCGCCAGCCGACGCGTGCGCGGGTCTCTGCACACCCACATTAACATTTAGACCCTTGCTAAGGTTTCATGGTGGTTATAAAAAAAGTTCATTGCGTTCTATGAGTGTCCTACGTATCCTATCTATGGATATTAGTGCAATAAAGTTGCCTACCTGTACACCTCCTGCGCGCCGATGACGCCAGGCGTGTGCGCGAGTGCAGGCGCGCCGGTCGAAGAACGCGGGCTTGACAGCATGTTTTCAGCTTCCTCTAGAAAACGCTGTAACAATAAATGACATTAACCTTTTGAGCGCCACGGACGTTTATAGACGTCTAACGAAATCGTGCCAAACACGCCACCGACGTCTATAGACGTCAAGAAAACGACATTTTTTAAATACAAAATAAATATACTAAATTAAGTTTTCTGTGTTTCTTTTTCCTATTATTTCAAACTACTTTAGTGAAATATTGTAAATTGACACAAAGATATATTCATTATTTGAATTCACAAGAAAAAACAATCGTCAAATATTGCTAATCGAAATCCGTAAAATTGTGTATTTCCCCACGCCACAGACGTCAAGACACGTCAGCTAGTGATGGGTAGGTAAGGTAACTTATATTCCAAATTTATGAAATATTTTATTGAAAGTAGCTTACTATTACTTTGACAATTACTTTTTACTGACAAATATTCGTATCTGAATATTCCTAATGTATAATATTTAAAAATGCAACGAATAATATTTATTTAAAAAATATAGAACGAAAAGCACGGATTCATTGGTTATCGATAACTTTTCGTTAAGATGTTGGAATCGCTATTTTTTTTTGTAGGTTTTTGTACTGAATTTGTGGCTTGGCGTAGAAGGGGCGCCGATGTGTTTACGCTCTGGCGTTCAAAAGGTTAACTTTTTGTACAGCGCGTGCATGTACATATTTTTTTATATAAATGAGTCAGGACATACGTCGGGGTCCTCCCTGGCGGGCGGCGGGTCGTGCTGCGGCTCGCGCGGCGGCTCCCGCGGCGGCTCGTGCAGCGGCGGCGGCGAGCTGGCGGGCGCGGGCGGCGCGGCGCGCTCGTGGAACGACACGCGCTTGTCGCGCATGCCTCCCACTGGCGATCTAAATAATGAAAAAATAAACTTGTACTTGAACCTACACAATCATTCTTATATTTGGAATGTTACTTTCCTTTAGTCTTCTGGTATATGACAAAACACAAGTGACTAAATCTTAAATTAAATAAATATAATATGGATGCACGTACTGCGGCGCAGCGCTGTGTGTAAGCGTGGCGTGTGGATGTTGGTTCTGTGGCGCGTGTGTGAGTGCGAGGGGCGGCGGCGCGTGCGCGGGCAGGTCGGGGGCGCGCGGCGGCGACAGCGTGCGCGCGCGCTCCGCCATCACGGCGAACGACGAGCCGCGCGCGGGCGGCGGGGGCGCGCCCGCACCTGTCGCGCCCGCGCCCCCGCCGCTGCCAGACACGCTCAGCGCGGACACGCCCGAGCTCACCTCGCTCACCACCCTCTCCTCGTACGATATCTGCGAATACGACACATAAACATGCTTCAATTTGACAAATACTGCAATTAAAATATCTAAATAAACTCTCAATCTCGTTGCATGCATTTAATTTTAATTACAAATTAAAATTAATTTTGACACAAAACGCGTCTTTATACATAGAACTTGTCAGATAAAAAGTAACATATAAAATAGTAACCTGTTCGGTGGCATAGCCGTTAGTGACCTCGGAGCGCGTGTTGGTCTTGAGTATAGACTTGGGCGGGTGCGGCGCGGGCGCGGGAGACGCGGCCGGCGCCTCATTAGAAAGCTCGTCCGTTTCCTCCGAGCCTTCTGCTGCATTGCTTTCCTCCTGTTACGAAATCGATGCACATGTTATATACGATTCGTATAAATGTGATTGTTAAGGCAAGTTATGTCATAACTTTCACTTCTGTTTACCGCGATACTTATCAGTAAACATGTTTACTGTTTAGACTAATGTTACATAATGAGTGCTCACCTGGTCATGTTGCGTGGCGCGGAGTTCAAAGTCCCGCTCCAGCTGCAAGGCGCGCAGCTGCTGGTTTTGAACAGGTGTCCGCGCCGCGCCTAGTGATACCAGTTGCGCAATGATAGCGTCTCTGTAAATGATATTATGTCTTGTAATTAAATGATGACCCATAAATAACGTTTAAAGGTATTATTGCCGCCACATCACATTACAGGTCTTTCCCTTAATCACAATATCCTGTGTATTTATTGTTATAATTAAATATTAAATAACAATTCTGGCATTCGTATTATAATGGGATACATAAAGTTATTTAACGGTAATCTAAACTTAAAGCTCGAATTTGTTCAGGCTGGACGATCGCGTAATTTTGCTCTATCAATCATTGATCCAACCCCCTCTTGCTGTCTTGTTTGTTATGATCGTGAGCAACGAACGAATTTGAGGTTCTAACTGGCTTTTGTTGCCACCCTCTGTTAATTTGTAGCTTCTGGCTGGAGGCGTATTAGTAACGTCTCGAAAACTTAGTTCGGTAAAGCAGTAAAAGTCTCGACGAGGTTAACTGCGGCAGCTCCCCAGTGTCCCTGAGTGTATAAGGGTTAGCAACAGTGGTGTAGGCTTACCGTCGCGCGCGTGCGGCGGCGCGGCGCACCTCGTGCTGTCGCTCGCGCTCCTCGCGCTGCCACGGGTTGTGCGGCGGCTGCCCAGTGTCCCTGAGTGTATAAGGGTTAGCAACAGTGGTGTAGGCTTACCGTCGCGCGCGTGCGGCGGCGCGGCGCACCTCGTGCTGTCGCTCGCGCTCCTCGCGCTGCCACGGGTTGTGCGGCGGCTGCCCAGTGTCCCTGAGTGTATAAGGGTTAGCAACAGTGGTGTAGGCTTACCGTCGCGCGCGTGCGGCGGCGCGGCGCACCTCGTGCTGTCGCTCGCGCTCCTCGCGCTGCCACGGGTTGTGCGGCGGCTGCCCAGTGTCCCTGAGTGTATAAGGGTTAGCAACAGTGGTGTAGGCTTACCGTCGCGCGCGTGCGGCGGCGCGGCGCACCTCGTGCTGTCGCTCGCGCTCCTCGCGCTGCCACGGGTTGTGCGGCGGCTGCCCAGTGTCCCTGAGTGTATAAGGGTTAGCAACAGTGGTGTAGGCTTACCGTCGCGCGCGTGCGGCGGCGCGGCGCACCTCGTGCTGTCGCTCGCGCTCCTCGCGCTGCCACGGGTTGTGCGGCGGCTGCCCAGTGTCCCTGAGTGTATAAGGGTTAGCAACAGTGGTGTAGGCTTACCGTCGCGCGCGTGCGGCGGCGCGGCGCACCTCGTGCTGTCGCTCGCGCTCCTCGCGCTGCCACGGGTTGTGCGGCGGCTGCCCAGTGTCCCTGAGTGTATAAGGGTTAGCAACAGTGGTGTAGGCTTACCGTCGCGCGCGTGCGGCGGCGCGGCGCACCTCGTGCTGTCGCTCGCGCTCCTCGCGCTGCCACGGGTTGTGCGGCGGCTGCCCAGTGTCCCTGAGTGTATAAGGGTTAGCAACAGTGGTGTAGGCTTACCGTCGCGCGCGTGCGGCGGCGCGGCGCACCTCGTGCTGTCGCTCGCGCTCCTCGCGCTGCCACGGGTTGTGCGGCGGCTGCCCAGTGTCCCTGAGTGTATAAGGGTTAGCAACAGTGGTGTAGGCTTACCGTCGCGCGCGTGCGGCGGCGCGGCGCACCTCGTGCTGTCGCTCGCGCTCCTCGCGCTGCCACGGGTTGTGCGGCGGCTGCCCAGTGTCCCTGAGTGTATAAGGGTTAGCAACAGTGGTGTAGGCTTACCGTCGCGCGCGTGCGGCGGCGCGGCGCACCTCGTGCTGTCGCTCGCGCTCCTCGCGCTGCCACGGGTTGTGCGGCGGCTGCCCAGTGTCCCTGAGTGTATAAGGGTTAGCAACAGTGGTGTAGGCTTACCGTCGCGCGCGTGCGGCGGCGCGGCGCACCTCGTGCTGTCGCTCGCGCTCCTCGCGCTGCCACGGGTTGTGCGGCGGCTGCCCAGTGTCCCTGAGTGTATAAGGGTTAGCAACAGTGGTGTAGGCTTACCGTCGCGCGCGTGCGGCGGCGCGGCGCACCTCGTGCTGTCGCTCGCGCTCCTCGCGCTGCCACGGGTTGTGCGGCGGCTGCCCAGTGTCCCTGAGTGTATAAGGGTTAGCAACAGTGGTGTAGGCTTACCGTCGCGCGCGTGCGGCGGCGCGGCGCACCTCGTGCTGTCGCTCGCGCTCCTCGCGCTGCCACGGGTTGTGCGGCGGCTGCCCAGTGTCCCTGAGTGTATAAGGGTTAGCAACAGTGGTGTAGGCTTACCGTCGCGCGCGTGCGGCGGCGCGGCGCACCTCGTGCTGTCGCTCGCGCTCCTCGCGCTGCCACGGGTTGTGCGGCGGCTGCCCAGTGTCCCTGAGTGTATAAGGGTTAGCAACAGTGGTGTAGGCTTACCGTCGCGCGCGTGCGGCGGCGCGGCGCACCTCGTGCTGTCGCTCGCGCTCCTCGCGCTGCCACGGGTTGTGCGGCGGCTGCGCGCGCGCCCCTGCGCCCCCGCCCGCGCCCCCCGCGCCCCCGGCCGGGTACACCGACACCGCCGGCGGCTCCAGCGCGCTCGCCACGTACCGCTCTGCACATAATAACAGTTGTTTCTGGATAAACTTGGAATTTTTTTTAATGCAACATATTTTAATGAAATCTGTCATAATATAAGTAGTTCATTACGCAAACGTTTACGTTTTATTTAGTAGCAATCTGGGTGGATAATAAGAACCTCTGCCCAAGATTTAAAGTTTGTATAGATAAGACTTCTCTTACCATCTTCAGGCTGCACTGAGTTGAGTGGTGGCTGTTGCGGCTGCGGATGCGAATGTTGAAGCTCGTCTAGTTCATTCTCTGATTTTCTCGGACCCTAATTATTGACAATTTATTAGTACATGTAAATTAATTATTTATAAATTTACAAAATGTTATTATTCATCAAAAGAAGGTAGTTTCAAACCTGTGGTTTCGGAGCAACGGGTGGTTGCGATCTCTGAGGAGAAGGTGGACCAGGCGGCATCCATTCGTATCTGAAGCAACATTATTACATCTAATAAATGACAGTAAAAGACCCCGGGGGAAATAAAAACGGAAAATTTAATTAAACAATGGCGCTCGCACTATGCTAACTTATTTGTTAAATGTCTCTCAAATTCGGCAAAAAGCAGTCTGCACTATTTTCTAGCTAAGGCTGGCCATACACGGGCAGTAGAACTCTGCAGTTCACTGTGCAGTCGCAGCTTGAATCTGTCGCCCCTAACTGCTTCAAGCGGTCCGTGTATTGCCTGCCTAAAATTCATATTGAAAACTAATATTATCTTCTAATAAATAACTATAACACAATAGTAGAAAACTGCCTATAATCTTAAAAATGTATAACTAGGATTTAATAGTGCAAACAAGGAAGAGTGCTGACCTCTGCGGCGGATGGTGCTGGTTGTGGTAGAGCTGGTGCGGCTGCTGGTGCACGTGCAGCATGGGCTGCGACTGGTGCAGCGCGCCCATCTGCGGCGACTGCTGCCCGTACAGCGGCTGGCCCTGCCCTGCGGACACAAACGAAATAACATCAGTATCGGCTATGATACTGAATGAAAGCATTTTGACTTCATGACATACTAAAGTTAAACAAACCCTTAAAATATTCTTAACTTAAAAAGAAGATCTTTTTTGAAGACATAAAGCACGAAAGACACCACACATGTGTTTCGATGACTCATCTAGAAAATCATCAGGTAAATAGAGGAATAAAGGATATTTTTATTGGTTCTGCCCGAAATGGCCCACAGTTGAATCTGTGATTCTCCAGTTCTGCCATTGTTGTCTTAAAGCATAATATACACTGTTATTATTGTGCAGTGGGAAGTGGCAATGCTTACCTATGATGTGATGGTGTTGGTGTGGGTGCTGCAGCGTGTGGTAGGCCTGCTGGCGCCGCGACACCTCCTCCGACATCTCCGCCAGCTTGGCCGCACGGGCGCTCATCGCGTTCGACTGCGTTTCAACAAATGTTGACTTTTAATAACTAATGTTTATTTATTTCGTACCAAAACTGTTCGCATAAGAGGTATTTTTATGCAAACAGTGACAAAAATAAGTAAGTGTAAAGTTTTTACCTGATGCTGTAAAGGTGAGTCGGGCGCCTCAACCTGCCCTCCGGCTGAGAAATGCGCCGATTGTGGTCGATTGCTGCCCGTCGAACTACGTAGAGATGACCATCTGACAAAACAACGATAATATGTGAAATCTGAGGATGATAATTATCTAATTGATATGATAAACTACATAGAAAATATATTTTAGTTAATTACCTGTCTTGTAATGCATGCTGCTGGGATTGCACGGTGGAGAGATTCTGGTAGAAGCCGTCGTGCTGCGAGGGCGCGGACAAGTTGTGGCTGCTTCGGGACTTGCTAGGCCAAGCGCTCGGAGAGCCACTTACCGCCGGTGGGCTCACGGGCGCACTACATATTACACAATACTTATCATTTATCATCACGAAGATTATATGTCATGTAAGTTTAAAAAGAAAGTTAATGATCCTTTTCCGGTGGTTAAAGTCTATGTATCTTATCAATTGAAATAATGATTGAAAAGTAAGAAAGTGAGTTTATCAACTATCAGTAACCCTGCTACTAAAGCAAACTAAATAAAGATAAATAAACTTTATCTAGACTGTATTTCAACTTTATTTCTGTCCATCTTATTTAATCGTGGGAATGTGTTAAAATCGTAGCGTAAAGTGGTGTATGACTCACGCTTGCGGCGGGTGTTGTGTTGGCGGCGGCGAGGCGACGTGGTGCAGCGCGGGCGTGCTCTTGCTGGACTTGACGCCCGCCTCGGCCGCCAGCCGCGCCGGCAGGTCGCGCTCCGACGCGCGCCGCACCGCGCCCGCCGCGCCCGCGCTCGCCGCGCCCGCGCCCGCGTTGCCCGCGCCCGCACCTACAACACACGCACACATCTAACTTATCGAAACACATGATACATATCAACAAAATACTATTTACTTTACATCTAGGTACTTAAATAAAATTAGTAAATAAAAAAAAGGAAATAAACGAGTGCGAGTGAAGAACTAACAAAAATAAACGAGAAATGATTCCTATTAACGACAAAATAATAAACGCAACAGTACCCATGCATAACCTCAAATTACATACCATACATCTACTGAACTAAAACGTAACGACGGTCATAAGTAGTTTACAGTACTGCTCGAACTTAGTATGTAATGTGTGAAGCTAGGAAACAAAAAATATGTGGAACAAAGAATTGGTGCGTCCATCTATAACACACCTATCGTCATGCGTGTGTGGGAGCCTTACACGTGGTGAGTGCGGCGCTGATGTCGGGGCAGCTGGCCGCCAGCGCCGCGCCGCCCAGCTCCGCGACAAGCGACGACGACGCACTTTGCGGTATCATGGCCACGATCCGAGGCAAGGTATCTTCAGATACTCCCTCCGAACTACCACTTATAGCGAGTGACTCCTTACTTAGCTTCCCCTGGTCCGAGTTCATACTCGACTGGTTTGATATCAATTTAATGTTATCGAGAGTAATCCGTCTTGGTTTCTTATCGATTATTTCATTGAACACGAACCCATTGGAAGCATTTTCCGTATGCTCCTCTGAGGGCAAGTTAGGTATTTCAAATTCATTGCCATGTGCTAAAGTGTCCTCACTGCCGCGCGAGCCGTATTTCGACCAGTCCTCCAGCTGAATAAGGATGCTTTTGACTTCATCATCGGATAACTTCGCACCATTAGTGTCGCTGGTGTCAGTTTTATTAAATTCATACTGTATGTCAGCAAGACTAGCGCTGGCGGGAAGGGTATCGATCACTTTCGTAGTTTTGTCGTTACGCATACTGAGGTTCGGACTCGACTGGCAATTTCGTTTGTATATCTTAACACAATACTTAAGATTAATATCGTTAAAATGTTTTGTTAGTGCCTTGACTTTGCCGAAAGCAGGTCTGTATTCGTCAGGAGACTTCCATGACTTTCTGTCGACACTATCTAGTATTTGTTTAGCGCCAGTGTCGATAGGGGTCTGTTGTGTACCAATGCCTTCATAAGGTTTCTCATTCGTCGTCGCATCAAAAGAATCTGACGTAGAATAAGTGGACGGAATTTCGGTATCTTCAGATTTACCCGAAAACGACGTCGACATACTATATAATGCCCTTTTAAGTCTACACTGAATATTTTCCATTTTCTCGTAATCTCTCTTAATATCTAAATTAAGTTCATGTTTTCTATTGGATGTCAAGATCGGCGTAGGATTTACTTCGCGCTCCATGGGTGATGAAGGAGTCTGACAAAAAGCATCTACAGTTTCTGGTTTACGTTCGGAATCTGACTGGTCAAGAGATAAAGAGGGTAATATCCTTCGTATTTTAGGCGTGGCAACTTTGTCGGGAGGACCTTCGTTTTCAAATATCACCGGCTCTGAGTTAGGTTCATCGATAAAGGGTATCTGTTGAGTTTCAGGCTGCGGCGTGCGACAACACTCGCAAGCACTTACGCACTCATCTATTCCTGTAGATCTCCTTCTGTACACCTCGTTTTCTCTGGTTCGTGAATTGAATAAATCTAGGGTAAGTTTAGTATCTATGGGTTTCATTTGCGGTGGTAAGCAAATGGAATCTCCATTATCGCTAGACTGGTCATAGTAAGAAGGCGGGTCGGGTACTGGAGGCGGCTCCTCCGGGGGCGTCTCGTACATTGTGGTTCTAAGCGGCGACTCGTCCGTCTGAGACGTGCCGTCGCCACTGGGTTGTTGTTCGTCGAAGTCTTCACACGTGAAGGTGAACACGGGTATCGGGCGCGGCGGTGGAGCATCGCACTTGAGCTCTATCGGACAGCCCGGGGTGTCCGGCGACAAGTCCTCCTGTAACTGGTTGTTCTCCCTGTCTAAAGTCACTATCAACCTAGGGATCGATCCATGATAATGAGGCTGCCATTCCTCACTCTCGTCTGTACTCGATTCAGTAGACTCGTCTCTCAAGAAATGACATCGATTGTAACAGGGCCGGCGACCATATCCTGCAATAGATACTTACATAAACTTCAATTTGACATTTGACTACAACTTTATTTACTAGAAGCAAAAAATGCAATTTTAAAAAATAAAGAGTCGCCTGTAATAGTGAACATCGAAACAAAAAAATCCCGAATATAAAACGAAAAATAATGCCTGGCAACGCAAAATAGAAAGGCAAACAAAAGAGGACGTTTGACAACCAGCTGTATTCGGCGGGAATGCAAAGCGGCGCAGTAATCCAGTCGCGTTACCGAGCGTGGTGTCGGGACAAAGGCGTGCGTGCGTAAGATTGCCAAGACATTGCCTGCGGTGGCGAGCTCGGAGCGCGGCGAGGCGGGGCGCAGCAGCGCGGGGTGCGGGTTCGTGAACGTGCCCGAGTTGCGCCGCAGCCGGTGCTCGTACTGCACCTCCTCCGCCCCCTCTGACACACAACACCAGCGTCACGCTACCAACTGCCTTACGCAGTGTCGCCAGCTATACCTACTGCTCTTTATAACACAATATTTCGCTAAACATAAGTTGGTTTCGATTCTCATTGGCTTTTAGAAGGTCAATAAATGGTGTGCTAGCGTCTCTGGCTGTGTATCTAGCGTACTATTAGCATATTATTTCATGAACTCGATTAAAGTAGTTGCTAAAATGATTGTTAGTAGGTATACAATTTAGTAAACTCATAGACTTTTTTATCACATTGTCTCCATTTGGCAGCAGCTAACTCACCTTGTCGTTGGTTGTAGGCAGGCTGGTGCAGGAGCGTCGCTAGGCCGTGTAGCATGGCACCTTGCTTTGCTACTTCTAGGGTTACCGTTGGTCCAGTACGGACTAAGTACTCAGCCGCCTAGGGAAAATATAACATTATATAAAACGAATACACAATAGTGATGTGTGAAACTTGAGCAAGCGTATTATTTACCTTCTCTTGTGTAATGCCGACAAGTGACTGACCATCTACGGAGAGTAGTTGATCACCCGCTGCGAGTCGACCGTCTGCGGCAGCCGCACCACCCGGGACTACAGATTTTATGTAGATACCTAGCTTCGTCTGTCCCGCACCCTAAATAATGAAACATGTTTGTTAACGAATATAACATAATTTATAGTAGTTGCTCTGTACCGAGATGTTCAAAGCGAGTATGTATGTTGGGCGGTGGTGGGTACCTTGGCGGCGACGATGCTGAGGCCCATGCCGTTGGAGTTCTTGTGCAGCTGGATGATGTGCAGGCGCGGGTCGGGGCGGCGCGCGGGCTGCGCGGGCTGCGGCGTGAGGTACACGGACCACAGGCCGGGCGCGGCGGGCTGGTGCTGCAGGCGGCACAGCCCGCCGCGCTGCAGCGGCGCCACGAACTCGGCCAGGCCCGGCGGCACGCCGCACACCACCTCGGCGCTGAAGCCGTCGCTGGGGATGAGCAGCGCCGCGCCCAGCCACGCCGGCTCGTCCAGGCGGATGTCGCGCGCGTCGGCGCGGTACAGCTCGTCCGTGTGCGCGCGCACGTAGCCCACGCCCGCCTCCAGCACGGCCGGGCTCAGCAGCGGCGCCAGCAGCGCGCGCGCCTGCACCGAGTTCAGCTTGAAGCACGCCTTCAGCGCCGCCACCACCTCGTCCGCCGTGCGGTACTCGCCCTGGATCAGCCGCGCTACCGAACAACACAAAAATATATAGTACCTACTCTAACATTAACATTATGTTTCACATACAAGTACTTTTAGTATCCTATACATACCAGCTTGGTTCATGCGTGCGAAGTGACATTCAGCAGCTAACTCTAATCCTTGTCGCTCCGCCCACGCGGCCAGTACTTTTAACCGTGCTGACAAAGCAGCGCCCCATCTCGCATTTACCATACTCGGTTCAGTCACCAACTAATAATATGGAAATAAAGACACCAAATTTAATTATTTAATAAAATATTTAAATAATTATTTACTTGTATTTATAACAATTTTTTTTTTAAGTCTCAGTCAGTATTAGTGTCAGTGTCAGTCAATAAATAGAGATGATGTACCTTGTTGAAGCAGACAGCGTTGATGTAGTGGAAGAGATGCGAGAAGAGCTGTATAGTAAGCGCGGCGTTGACGCGGCAGCGGCGCAGCAGCACGATGGCGGCGGCCAGCGCCTGCAGCGTGGGCGCCGTGGCCTCGTTGGCGTCGCCGCCCGCGCTCGTCAGCCGCGCCAGCCCGCGGGACAGCTCCTCTTGGAAGCACGACACTAGGTTGCTGCCGACACAACATACGACTCGAGATATACTACTCTGACTTGATACAACCGTGTAAAGACAAAGGTAAAAAAAATATGTTTAGGCTCAAAGCGACCCTTTTCCTATATATCCCTCCCTCAATGTTTGTCCATTAGCAGTTGATTTTAAGAAACATAAAGATGGGTATTTGTATATTTGAAATAAAAAAATATATATGCTATCATTCATATCACGAATATAATCAAGGCGAATAATAAATGAGCAATATTTCACCTGAACGCATTTTGCACGGTCAGCGAGAGTACTTCTTGTGCTTGCGTAGAAAACGATGATATGTGTCGGTCGTACTTTAGGAAATGTAATAGTTCACTAGCGTTTGTCATCCAGAAAGCTTGAGCTGCAGAATCGTTGCACCTTTCCTGCAAATATACAAAGAGAGGTAATGAAAATCTGCCCCTTTGCTCTGCAGATTGCGGGGCAGCTCCAACTCCATCCAGAAGACCGATAAGATGATGTTGTTCAAAGATTTGAAGAATTTAGAACAACAGCCTAGTATCTAAATAGATTAGCTGTAATAAATTAGTTTACTAACATAGGTATAATGTATCTTTTGTTTACTAACCCATACGGATGTTGCTTGTCCGAATTAAAGTTTTTTTTTTAAATTTTTTTTATCACTTAAAACCCTGAACCAACACTGTACAGTAGATCAGTGGTAAAATTTTGGCCATTATTCCGAAACATGAAGAATTATTTCTATAATTCTTCAATGTTCGGAATAATGGCATTAAGGTTTGTTTTCCTACTTCGGTGTTACCATTCACGTTCAGGCTAACTTACTAAGGAAGATAGCTTGGTGGTAATTACCTGCACAGTCGCATGTATGAGCGTCGCGACGTGATGTAAGAAGGCTGTCAGTTTGTGAGCTCGTTCGGTCGGTGTCAACTCCGGACGGTAATGAGTAGACGCTCGGTATCTGGTACATATGAAATCGTAATGAGACTCGAATTAATTAGGTTATGAGGCGTACGTGATTATTTAAAATGAAAAAGGTCGCGTAAAGTTTTAAGAAGATGTTTATTAAGCTGCATTATATTTTATATGCTAACTATAATAAGTAAAATATTACGTAGCTAGAGCTGGCTATAATGACCTATGATTAGCACACCTATGTTTTGCTATTGAATAAATATACCTAGGCACGCAGGACATACTATAGAAAGTATGTGTAAGAGAAAATTAAATATGCATATGTAACTTTGTTGGTAAGTGCTACGTCCTATTTTTCTTTTTGACTTATTTTCTCGCATTCCTACAACGGCTTACCTTTATTTTCTCAATCATTCTTAATTATAATCTCACCTTGCACATAAATAAAGTGTATAGACGGGTGCTAGTTTGAAGGCAGGTGCATGCGGGTCGAGCCTTGTGATGACGGCGGCGAGGAACTGCGCCTGCCCCGCCTCCGGGAACTCCAGCACGGCCGGCAGGATCGCCTCCTGGACCGGCCGGCCGACAGCCATGCCCGCGCTCATCCTACATCAATCAACACCATTAATATTCAATACATTACTAGTGAGTAAGTGCTGTTTATATAATTTCAATATTAAATTTCAAACAAAGATTAAGTATTCAAAACCATAACATAAATAAGCACGAAACAAGCTTAATTTATTAACATTTAAGACTACACACAAAGTTCGCTGTTTCAAACTCCAAGGATTAAAATCTTCAATAATTTATATTTAACGTCAAAGGAGACGCACATTAAGTCGGGGTCGTAACAAGTTTGTACATAATTTATGAACTGAAACTGAAATATATGAAGTCAGTGTTATAGCAATCCATTATAGGGTTTATAAGGGTGTAATTTGTAGCTTTGTACCTGTTCTCGTGTCCCGAGCCACCGCTTTTGGCGCTGCAGATACTTTTTGTCTCTACGTTGCCGTCTAAATCGAAAGTAGTTTCATAATTGTCTTTATACTGTTGTACAGAGTTGGAGGTGCGATTCACACCGGCGCTTTGGTCTTGATCATTGTACACAGAGCTCGAGTGATCGTCTTTGACATAGTCGTCCTTCGTGTCATTGAGGTGTTGTGACATTATGAGTGACTCGTTGTCGAGTTTCAAGTTGTTGTTGTTATTGTATGGCGGTATCGTGTCGTTGGCGTCTCTGTAGTATGTGTCGTGTGACACGGGACTCATGGTCCTCTGGTACTCTGTGTCGTTGGTGGTGTTCGCGTTGGAGTCGAGCGGGTCGGGCTGGTGCGACGCCATCGACGTCGGCGACATCGCGCCGCTATTCTCGCCGGGCGAAGTCGGCGATCTAACGTAAGGGTAACGTACACAAGCGGATATTCGTGAGCCAGTGACAGAAACATGCAAAGAAAACAAACAATGACAGATGAAAAAAACAACATAAAAAACACAGCTTTAAAGTGATTAGGTAAGCGACGGGACTGATCGTGTTTACTTACACTGATAGAATTAGTTCAAATAAAAAATACTTAATAACAAAACGTTGCACTGTGCGATGATATATTGATGTAATTAAGACCAAATAAATGTTCGAGTCGATCTAAGTTAACTATAGGGCGAAACTAATCACAACATATATTAACGAGCGGAAGTGTGTTTGCGATGTTCTTACCTGTCGTATATTGAGCCGGAGCCGAAGTGTTGTGATTGCGCGAGGTTTCTGTTAATGAGGTTCTCCTGTGCCGGGTCTACGAAGCGGAACGTTGAAACACGACCGAATTTAAGTAGGCAACCGTGCTAAGAGAAAACAAATTTACATGATTTTGAGTAAAATACAGATTTCCACAAAAAGCTCTGAAAACGTAGCTACGTCGAATGTCCTTAAAGAACTTAAAAATAATAAAATTTACAATTTTGCACATAAAACATGATAATTTACGAGATCCTTAAATTTATACAAAAATGCTAAATAAAAAAATAGCACTAGAAAGCAGACGTTCTTAGTCGGTTCTCTTTCGCGAAGTGTTCATTTCTGATCTGCTAATATAAATATATCCGCTCAATGAAATGCGTAGGAATTGCAAATAATGTATTTAAAATAAGTTTTTGAGCGTGTAACCTATTTAACAAAGAGAGGGCGAGTGACTGACCTTGATCTACAAGTTCAAAACGTCTCTGGAATATGTTAGCAGGGTGTAATTAGGTTACGATAACAAACACCTATCGATTTTGTTCAATCTTTGAGGAATGATTTGTTGATTTAGGCGGGTAGTAGGTAGGTCTATCAAATACATACAAGTTTGTCTGTTTATGAAGAAATCTGTCTCATATAAACCTTGTTTAATTAATTTGTTCGGATACAACCATACAACAAAAATTATATGACTTTCTTTTTTATCGGGAAACTACGCGATCAAAGTTTTCAAACCTTAGATCATAACAAAAATAAATGTAAATAGTCTAGATTTGTGATCCTCAAAGACAACACAGTTTGAATGAAGCAATAACTCTCGTGACTTCTCTTAGCTACAACATTATTACATGTAAACGTGTATTATGTAAACGTGTACGTTTAAATATTCAAGCCCCAATCAAATAATGAGAACATGTAAACATCTACAAGAGCTTTGATTAATTAAGCTACGCAAACATTAAGAATTATTAATCTTACTCTTGGAAGGTACCTAAGCTAACATTTTGGTTGATCAGTAAATAGCAGTATATTTTAGTAACTGTGCGGGCTTTTTAGTGAGTGCGGTAGGTTGGCGAGTCAGGCACTCGTGCCAGACTTCCTGGCACGGAAACAGTCTACGTTAAGTGCACGGCTAAATTGAATAACAAATGCTTGGAAACAAAAATGCTTTTAGCACAAAAAGTAATTTTTCCGCTGTATTTGGGAACACGTTTTATTTAGTTATATAAAATACTTGCTTCTAAGAAAGCTAAGAAAATATATAGACTACAGTATGCCGAAAGGAAAGTTTTACCTATTGTTTAAAAATATGGTAGTATCATGAAATTGTCAAGTATGTACTTACTTGTAAGCGCTGGGAGTGCATGATCCTCCGTCCATTGACGTAGACGTGCGCGTCGGTGTGGAGCGGAGTAACGGAGTAGCCGCCGCCCTCGGCGGGCGCGACCACGCAGTGCCGCGGCTGGATCGACGGCCCGTATAGCTGCAGAGTCGTGCCGTTGCCGGAGCCCACCTGCCAATTACACATTATCATAATAGAACATCATCTGCCTACTTCACAAAGGACTGCGTTGTTTTGTTTTTCAATAATATTATATTACCACCTTGTACCTGTCTCACCCGAGGCCTCTCGCAGACAGAGCACACATGTCATTTTTGTGCGTTGTTAGCCTTTATACGAAAGGATATATCGGTACTAGTTGGGCAGGTTATTTACAATAGTTAGGCCAGTTTTTACATGGGTAATATTTAAATCTTAATTTTTTAAGGTTACCTTAACCTTTAAATCGTTCACTTGACATACAGTTTTACCAGAGTTCTAATCTAAATATGAAGCTGCTTAAAATGTACATCACCCGCGCCAAAGTTAATTCCTATACGAACAGACTTTGACGCGAAAGTGCTACTTATTATAAGTATGTATAGATCGCGAGACCGAAGTGGCGTTAACAACATAATTTAATTGACCGCGTATAATTCGGGCTCTAAAATTACTGCTTTGGAATTAAGTCACGGTAGTCACGTTACCCACTTATGTTCTGTCTTAAAAATGTATTTTGATATTATTCAATGAATGAAAGTATACATACTTAATACTTTTGTGAGCTTAAGTAAAATTCAAAATATAACAATATTGATATTTCCCGATTATCACTGTAAATATAAAGAACGTAAAACAGTGGACAAGTAAAATACCCAAATCAAATAACACAATTTTGTTCCATAGAACAAACGTTTAATGATCTGATAATAAATTCATTAATCATATTGTGGAATTTTCCTTTTCACATACATACGACAAAGAAATGTTTTCGGAGGTAAACATTAAAAACAATGAATTCAAACGAATGTGTTTGTCTATAGAACACGGATATCGTTGATCGATCGTGAACACACCACCTGCGTATTCCCTCGCAAAACGACATATTATCACGATTGCATTAAGTGCCTCGTTCACATCACCAAATTACGGCGATACGCTACTTAAATATTTAATGCTACGAGTTTGTGCCATCGCTTGTTTACATATTGTGATTTTGGTTTAAATTGGATACACATAGCGACCATGACCTGGATAAGAATATACAACTAGTTGATTCCTGAGGGATTCCATTCTACTACGCATAAGTCACAGACAAACGGTATTGGAGTTGTAAATAATACATATCTGATGAAAGCTCACATTACTGAAAATAGATACATTGTAATAAAATCCAATACAAAAATACAGCGATGTAATAAGGTCACTAAACCAGTCTAACGACAACCCGATATAAACTTATAACTATTATTTAACTGCATAAAAAGATTTAGCATTTCAAATCTGAAGTTTGTCGGACTACGAAAGTTTAAATTGGAAAGCCAATATTCTCCTTTGACAATTGTATCTACAATGTAGACTTAATCTAACAAGTAATGTTTTATTGTAACAGTGTCTAGTTCCATTCCGTTCCTACTTTAATCAATTCAGTGGTTTTACTCGGCTTTTGTCCGGATTAGCTTCAATTCGGGTATGCTGACGTCTATCTCGGTGTCTATTAGGCACAGCCCGTACTGCCTTTACGGGTTGTAAATTGGTATATAAATTCAAAACAAAGGGCCATAATCCGGTCTTGCGATTACACTATCGCGAAAGTTACGTTGTCTAAATTAAGTAAAAGCGACAGTTTATGTATGTAAAACTAGCTGTGCCCTGCGACTACACCCGCGTGACTACCTTAGTTCCCTTCCCGATGTCTTTATAGTTATTCTGTTATTCGGGGCGGATATGAAGACTTTGTTAGACAAATTTTATAATTTTTCTATTTGCACCGTTAGTACTTTAATGTACAGAGCATGAAATCGAATGGCAATATACGCACCTCGACTACGTCCGTGATTCGGAGTCTGCGGCCGTTCTCCAGCGGCGAGGCATCGGGAGCCATCTCGACGAGCATGGGCTCGTTCCCGGGCCGGCCGCCGGCGGTGCCCGTGCCGCCGCCCACCTTCTTCTTGCGCCGCCGCGGCTGCACGTCCGCCGGACGCCGCCGCACGTGGAACATGATGGAGCCTACGACAAACACCCGCTAATTTAGTCTATTATACATTGGGGACATAGCAAAAAGGTTACAGGCATAAATAAGGTCGTGAATAAACTACATTAGCAAACTTTTCGTGTGGGAATTAATTATACACGTAGTACATAGCACGTACAACATAACTTTCATGATGTGGTGAGAGGAATCCCGTAATTTCATAAAGGTTTTATATCGTTACTGATAATAAAATTATAGATTATGAACAAATCATCATATATGACAGTTATGTTGTTGCTGATATTGAATTACTATATCTTTATTATTATTTGGACGAAACATACAATCGGTGTTAGCCCTAACTGAAACTTTCCTTACCCGATGATAAACTAGTGAAGCTACAACAACCTAGTGCATTAATTTAACTCAATCAGAAAGCATCGCAAAAGGATTCCATTCCGTTTTTTTGAGGAACGTTTAATATTCTTGTATACTTAAATTTAATTCACAATAGACTACGTAATCAACTAATTGTGTTTTTATGGACGGTAAATAAAGTAATTGCGGAACTTAAAACAATTTAGCCGTTCATTAAAAATTAATAACTTAAAGCGTTATTATTATTCCAACAAAGTAATCGGAATGAAATTCAAAACATACAACTAAATTGCTAGTTTAGTTGTAAGAGACACATTTTAATTTAACTCGAAATTGTATCCGCCCAACCGATGTTAAAGTTTTACTTTACATACACAGTTAAGTGAACATTAAAGAGATATTAAGTACATAATGTGCTGAAAAAGTTCGTATTATAGTTCATTTTAAATATCAGTTAGATACTTTTATTTTACTGTACTTAAATAATAATAGTAATATAAGCGATTACTTAAATTGGCTTTCTTATATAGACTCATTATTTTTAATCTTTACCTAGCCAGATATTTAATAAGTTTTATTTTATTAAGTCTTTGCTATTCAGATAGAATAATAAAGTTAGGAAATAGGGAACCCAGGGATAATATGCCGCACGAAAGCAAAATTTCGTTGCAGGGTTTTAGCTAATTGCGAAAGCTTACTGATCGCTTTTCGGCAACCAATACCAGCGTAATTAGTTTTCCACGTGTTTATATCGAACTCCTAATGAAGCTAGTATCAACATTCAGAACGTTCACAGAATCGTTTTATTAACCTACAAAGTTCGTACGTAATGTATTCGTGTACTACATTTAATTAGATTCGGTACACGGGGGACTGCCACAATGGATCCTCAGGGACATTGCCGGTGTGACCACGGTTCACAGTAGGTTTAGTAAACGCAAAGTCTAATGTTATATTAAAGGAATACGTGAAAGTAAATAGTTACGCTATTTAATCGGGCTTTTGTAGTAAAAACTGGAGTATCTATATCAGTTACCATAATATTATAGTATATAATCGTGGTTTATAACAATTCTGAATTTCTCAAGATTTATTTTATTGTAATTCAACTAACAAACTTCCAATATAGTAAGATTTGCGTTTAAAGTTCACCGAGAAAGAGCGTGTTGAGAATCTTTTAATGTTTATCTTGTCACTCGTTTTCTTTATCCAGTCGCAACTTCATTTTACTATACTAATCTAATTATTATAATTATAGATAAAATTGGTGTTTATTTTCATGAAAAGAAAAGATGAAACTCCGAAGTAATTAAATAATTAAACAAACTTCCTTTTGTAACTACCAATCTACTCACATTCAATTAAGTGAGGTAAATAGAAAACTTTCCTATTAAGTAAACGAATAACGAAATAATTTAGACCAAGTTACAGACGGGCCCATTAGATAACCCCACATAATGGGTCCTTCAGTGAGGTCAGCCAAGTATAAACAACTACCTACGTGGAAAACTTCGTAGGTATAAAGTTAATTAACATTTACAAATTACATTTATAAGATTGAATATACAAACATGAGTGAATATTAAAGTGTCCTAATTTATTCCCCAGAAGATTTATAGTTCTCGTAGTTAAATTATGTAATTTTGTAAAATGGTAGGAGAGAATTTGAAGATATTCCGGAAGCGCTACATTTAGTGGTATCGTGTTAAGGTGAGTGCACTAGAAGGCGTGTTACGTAGTGCGCAGAGAAGGGTTGCGGGGAGGGGAAGGTGGGAAACACCAGCTACGAGTGAGACAAGCCCGCCTCTAGTGTCAACATCATTAGTGTCTACATTGTCCCGTCGCTCTACTAGAGCTACGAGGATTGCTACAGCTACAACTTTCGTAGGCCACTGCATAAGATCTTGATTGGCTTACCGTAAAGATATTCAGCTGGGTTATCTATTGGTTGATGAAAAAGAAATTTATATGTAATTTGCAAAGTAAAATGTAGGTACTAACGAAATACCACCTTGAGAATTTCCTTACCATCACTTATTCGCAACGCATAGTATCAATCATGGTGGCGACGGGCATAAGTTAACGGTCGGTTAAAGTACAAAGAAAGTTAGTCCTGATTAATAGAAGGTCACGCTGCTAATACTGGTAATGTACTACTGTACGGGCATGATCAATTTACTTACCAAATTGAGTAAGTTAGCAACAGAACAATGTCTAGTTTAGTCCGAGTACAGTTAACTGGATATTTCTAACCCCAATACACATAAATAATTAAAATATTTTTCGCGACTCACAGAAATTTTACGTGCTCGTTTTATTTACATGGATATCTGAATTGGAAACCGGGTCAACAGTCACAAAATTGGCGAAGTAAGCTTTGTTTGAGCTCAAATATACAATGGAATTGTGGTTTATGAGGCCGTTTGGTGGCATATAATACACATACATAAACAATGCACTTGGGTTTAACAGAATGGCAAAATCAATATACCGAGCGAGCCATAGAATATCAACTATTGACGAGGTTGATCAATTTATAACGAAGGGGTTCAGCAGTTTAGTACATTAGCCTTCCACATCAAGAGATCAATTACCGCATCTCCACCGAAATTGACGCCCGCCGGGAGCATTCCCATCCCTTGTAGCTATTAACTTGTCTAGTTAACTTCAGTCCTCATTAAAAAACCTCGCAGTTTTATTAATATTTATTGAAGGACCCATAACTAAGTGGTCTAGAAACGAATTTCGTTTCACTATCTTATAGACAAAAATTCGGATATGGCTTTTTTAAGACTCTTTTTTGGAATCCGAAATTAAATGCTTTTGGTAGTACATATAACACTGAACACAAAACGTAACACTGTACATATATACCAATAAACACGAGCACAGCATGAGCTGAGCGATTACCTAGCACGACTTCCTTTTTATCATTCCGTAATCGTGAGCTAAAGGATCTGCTGAATAGCATATCTGTGAGCGCGATAGAAATTTTCCTTAGCCATTGCCCGTCCGAATTGTATAAAAGCGTACCGCGTAGTAAGTTCAAACCGACCGGCGGTCTAATTGTAACTGGACTGAGTGCCACACCACCACTACGTCATACATAGCGTAGGTACCACCGCTGCTAGTCGGCCGCCACTTAAGTCATAATGCAATACAGGTTAAGGACTACTTTATTGGTTTTACCCACTTTTATGTGAACACTAAACGTCGATACCCGAAATTATTACATGACATATTACAACAGCGGTGTTCATCATTAACTCTTTACAAACTTTTGTTAGTGAGAAAGCTCAAACGGAATTTAAAAAACATTCTATGCATATGTAAGTTAGGTCTGAATAAGTTTAGTTTACATTTTAAACTGGAATGTCTTAATTAGCTTACTAATGCTATGTGTAAGTAAACGATAGTATGTTGTCAAATAGAAAATTAATGGGAATGACTTTTTATGTACGTATGAAAAGCCTGTCAACATCACCCAATTTAGTAAAATTAAAGTCAGAAACAGCATCGGCTGATGAAGTATAAAATTTAGCAATTTTCGTTCTAGATATTAAGCTAGGAATTAACGACAACAGCAAGTATCGATTTTCAGTCTGACGAGCTGTGGCGTGTGCCTAGTGGAGAAATAATCCATTTGTTCAATAACAAATTAACAAGTCGTGTTACATGACAACACGTTATTATAGCACCGACAAAGGTGGAACATGGTAGTCGTTAGAGATTAGGCAAGGCTGCCTAGTGGATCTTCATCAGAATATACGCGTCGCGTGCCTGCGTGACCCACAGAATTAGAATAATTGCCTCACCTGTTGCGGGTTCTCAAGTAATAATGGCCTACAAATCGACACAACTTACTCGGAAACAACCGCTTTATATACGTGTCGGATTCATAATTAAATATTTTACTGCTTTCAGTTCGACATTGTGTGTTCATATCAGATTACCTTCTCGTGAGTTGGTTTGAACTGATTTGATTCCGAAACATTTTGGTACAATGGTTCTAAAGTTAACGTTTTGTGCTGACTTCTAAATATACATCTGACAGAGCCATAACAATAGGCGTTTCCGTTAGGAGGTAGGCATAATACAGAGCGAATACTCAGAGCTGGGTTTAAAGCACTTCATACACAGCTGTAGTATAACAGGCCGATAGCGATCGCTCCAACGAAACGCCACTCTACATTACACACTAAATGATATGGGACGGTCGGGTTCACATAGGAGAAAAACCTCATTTTCTAAAAGGTCACGAATCTATACTTGTGTAGTATAATCCATTACACACCTTTTTCTTTTATTGAAGTAAATAGATCCGAAATTACACTTCTTTCTGAACAATATTTGTAATTCGTCTTATTACTGAATCTTTACTTTGACTTTCATAACTCGGATATTATAAATTTTGATCTTCTCATTGTAAAAGCATTAAGTAATTTTGTTTTTTATTGTTTTAATTCATATTAATATAAACTAAAACAAAATTGATTTATTTAACTTTTTTATTTGTTTCTAATATTATATACACTTGGACGCTTTACCAGAAGTTTACAATTTTTTGTTTTGGGACTTAATCACTTTGCCGTCTAGGTTGTCGTTCCAAAGTGTGTTAATATCACAAAGTCAAGTGGACGTGCTGCAAGTGTTTCTTTAGTGCGCAGTATGCAAAAAAACAATATGCGAATAAGACTTAGTAACTTAAGTCAGAACAACAGAATGTCGTTGTATTGTATTAAAGCAAGCGTATAAATACTATGATAAAATCTACGGCGGAAGGTGGGTGCAGCAATATATGACATAGTGGCGACCTGGCGACGAACGGTGTCGCCGGCACGCTATGCCGCGGTCGTTGCGACGACGGACCTTGCGTAAACATAACAATGAACGTATGGGCAGGGCGGGCGGACACATGTCGAATATGTACCGAGCACAGATAATGCGGACAATACATCAAACGTGAATTATAAACGAGTATACACATCACATGTTTGACCATCTCACGGATTGAAGGACTACCTCAATTTGTGGTTTAGGTACCATCTAATGTTAGTGTCAAATAATTACTAAAATCAACCTTACTAATATGAAAATAAAGACGATGGCTTTTCACCATTTATGTTAATACGACGATCTGACGTTGCTTTCTAAATTCTATTACTATCAATGCTAAGGCTGGCTAGTTTTAGTTTCCCTTTAATATAATATGTAATACGCATTTTTATTATAATAAGCTCAGTAACACACATTTGTATAAATATTTATATCAACCAAATCGTGTTTTCTAAAAATATATGTTTTCAAAAGTTTTATTTTGATTACAGTAACCTACAAATAAAAGTAAAGATTATTTTTGTCAAGTCGACAAATCCGAAACAACCCATTTAAAACGTCAACGGTCTGCTAAGAAATATCTGTAAATTAAATACTTCCACGATAAGAATGAATCTTTTAAGAAATGTTCCGTGTCCTAGTTTTAAAGCAAAGTATAACAAAAGATTTATTCAGTGGAAGTTGAAAATCAGAACTCTCCGTATAATTAGCACTCGCTTCAGAACATGTTTTACAATATAGATATCTCTCCTCTACGTTTCTTCTATGTTCTCATCATTTAAGGGTAAACAAAAATAATATCTTTAAGTAATTAGTTATCGTTGTTACTTATACAACTTCGTATACCAACGTTTATCAATAACTGCTTTCTGTTTCTGGTTCTGCTAGTAGCGTAGTAAATTTATTTTGTTTATTTATTATACTTCCTCACTAAAAAGTAACGTAATAAGATTTCTGTCGAAAAATAGTAAATCATAGATTCTCTGAATAGCGGGAGTCTGTAAGCTCACTGAAACATTACCATAAATCTGAATTGCAACCTTTGATTTCACAGATCATCAAAGAAAATTTTTCTTTGAGGAAAATGTTGTTTATAAAATTATACGGGCTAGTTGACGAGACAGGTACTTTCTGTTTACAAACCTGGCTTTACTCAAAGGTCTTAATTAATTTCATACAATGCTCACAAATTATATCTATTTAAGAAAAATATATAATTTAGTAATTGTTCATTTGGGAATTCTGTTGAATGTTTAATAATTAATGAAATAAAACAGAGCCGATTAACAAGCACTACGTAGGAACGAGGAGAACGGAGTGACAGTTGTGATCAAATTTAAGTATTGATTTGGGCACGTGAGGTGGGCGAACCAATCGTATACTGTAGATATATAGATTATTCAATAATTACACTATTTAGCTTGGGCCGTATACACTTGATGTCTTCAAAATGTTATATAACGCATTTATCAGCATAAAAGGTCGAAAGTTTTCTTAAAAATAAAACTTTCACGTCACGTAGTTGTTGTGGCAAGTATCAGTAGCCAGAATCTTTTCTAACTTGATAACTCTGATATATTAGGTTATTCTGATATAATGGATATAACACTGAATTTAAACTCGCTTATTAGCCTTATAAAGAGACATTTTATCCATCATCTTTCACCAGCACCTATAACCATACGTAGCTAACTTTGAACAAGCCATACGAGTAGTGAACCAATTTCACCCGCCATATCGGTGTGTGACAGTTTAAACAGGCATAGAACAGAGCGGGAAAGGCCTGGTTACTATCCCAGGGGACTAGATACCGGGAAACTGTAGCAATAATATTCACCTCTTTTCAAGCCTCGAGAGAAAACTTTATACGTCTCGTTATAATCGCTTATGATATAGAAAGGCTGAGGCCTACCTAGTAGGTCTTATGATAAATTAAATGAAATAGGGTTGTACGGATACGGAACGAATTATTTTATAGTAAAGAGTACTTCATAAGTATTGAATAATAATTTAGATGCTTCTAGACTTCATATTTAACATACCGAAAAACTTTTAAGTCGTGTCTTCTAAAATGTTTTTTCGCGAATTATCATGAAACCTGAATACTTAAAGTATGGGCAGTGTAATTCAGTAAGTAAGTCTTGGGTCTTAAATACTTAGAAAATAACTATAAGAATGTTTATAGGTGTTATATTTTGCTTAACATCTTTGTTTCTAAAACACGATCATATAAAGGATTTACAGCTTCTATTTTAAAACGAACTCTAAAGCATGACCACATTACTCAAATTGGTCTTAACATAAAATATTGACAGTCACCTTACAGACTAACTTCTGAGAGCATTACACATTGTTCTACTTCTCAAATCTTATTTGTGGACCGTTCTGCCTTCGCTAAGCCCCCGGGGATAACTTCTACAAGACGTATTACCACTTTACGATGAAAAGTTACCTACGTGCAAAGCCTACATTTTCATGTTTTACACGTTTCATAACGTGGTATTCTTCAAATAATTTTATTGGAACCAAGAAGTAACCCTGAATACACCATTTTTTTACAAAGCTCCTCAATATTTAATTGATTATCAGACATTCGGCGTAGTTCTTGCTTATTCGGCAAACCACACAGTACACTGAGAAGTTCGTAAACAGACTTGGCTTAAAATACGGCATCCTAATTAGTTTGGGCAGCGGGGAGTAGAGGCTAGTTTCCTGTCACGTCAATCAACGCTAACGCAGAACTAAACTTCAGTTAGTCTAAAAATAAATTATGTTCTTTCCTATTTTAGTTTTGCTGAGGAAAGCTGGGTAATGATCCCGTAATTTCAGCAAGTAACATGATTGAAAGTTTGAGTATACAAAACGTACGTAAGTTACATTTAAAAAAGGCACATAGAATCTACAAATCGTTATAATACAAAGAACCATTGTTCAACAATTGTGAACAAAAGTTCTCGCGAGGGTAAAAAAGAGTTATGCGAACATTTTGCGTTAGCACATATTCACGAAAATACAGGATTCATTCAATATAATATGAATGTCAATAAAGGCTAATATTTTGTAGTGAGCAACAGAAAGTACACTCTCTATGAAAAAACACGGGTTAGTGTGTTAAGTATGTATGTAAGTAGACATAGAATGTTGGGTCAGCATTCATTATCCGCCAGTCTCTTCCCAACTTACACATACAATTTGTTTCAAAGCTAACGCAAAGCTTTTATTAGGTTAATAGGACAGGTGTATGATAATTACCTCGTACCTTGACATTTACAAGTATATACTGCAAATAAAGTAAGCAACATACACCCCGTCAAAGTCACAGACATTAATAGGTAGTACCTACGAAGATATCGAATACTTTTGTTTGTGACCTACTTCACGTGATACGCCAAAGGTAGTGAAAACACCTAATGCGCTTTGGATTCTATTCCACCGAGCAGAAAACATGATCTGCCTCTAAATTATACATGTAGAACACGGTAGAAGTCCATCTAGTTAAAAAAGTCTTTAGATATAAAACACATTAGTATATTTTTTGTAGTATTTATTGTTGATGAACCATATTAATGATAATAATATCTAAATCATGTACTCTTTACGATTAGAGCCATAGTTAAATTCAGGGTAATTTCATATATTATAGCTAATAATATATTGGTACCATGTGGAATGGAGCTTTTAGTGTGTTCATCTTTCCCACTTCCAGTTATTTAAGGTTTTCTGTCATTATTTGTTCCTCAGCATATACTATATATCAGCAGAATCCTCACGACCATAACTCCGCCATTTCTCTCTGCACGTACACGCAATCGTTTATCGTCACTAACAAGTCGCCTTAGGGATTGCTCTCAATAATAGATAATGGTAAAGGTCAAATTACTCGTAGTAAGAAAGACGCCACTTTACGGCCAGACTATAAAAACTGCTCTTTATCACGACATTCTCGGCGAAATAAAACAGGTTTACTTCGAGACAAAAGAAACACTGCCAAGCTTTTATCGGTGACGACACTAAATAATTTAGAAAGTTTGTAACTTCCGCACCACATGAAAACGCTCGGCGTACTACAAGATAGAGAAACAAAACAAGTTTGCAACTTACAGTCGAGCACCGGAATATGTGTAAGACATCGATTGTTGTGTTCTTGAGGAACTATAAACTCTATTTAACTCTTGCAGAAGTTGAGACTTTCAAGGACGGTATTATGCATATCGATTCCACGAATGAACGGACATCGAACCGCGAAACGAGTTAAAAATACCGGCACTGGCAGCCGGTCGACCGGCATCTGTGGGCACACCGGTCGGACTACTCCGTCGGGCCACATGCGTTTGTTTACTATCTGCTGCGATCGCGACGGCGGCGCCGCTGACGCCGCTGTGGACCTAGCCGGCGGTCACATTGCAAAATTTGAACAAAAAGTTTTTTCGTGCGAACTTACGGCGGAGGCCCCAATCCATGTCGAGGCGCGCGGTAAGAGAGGCGCGTGGCGCGGCGTCTGCGAGGCGACTGCCGCGTCCTGCGCCCGCACGCTCCCTCTCATGTATTCCCATTGTGACTTGCGTCGAGCATTGTCCGACCTAAGGGGAACCTTCTCGCGGTTATAGTGGACACTCCAACACACTGCACTAACAACTAATGACACGACTAAATAACCTCAGTGTTTCAAACGTTTAACTTACTATACAGCTGGTACAAGTTACACGTTTTATGTACGTTTTTAGTTTAGTAATTATATAGTAGTTATTTTATACCAACAAAGACGATAATAAGAAAGCTTAGCTTTTTTTCCTCACACCGTTTGGGTCGGTCGATCAGAGGCGCGGTTTCTTACAAGACTAGCTCGGAAGCGAGTGCCGGGATAGCTTCCGAAGTAATTTCCGCCTTAAATGATCGCAAATAATCAAATAAATAAGTAAAATATGTTGTTCGTACAAAAGCTTGCGTGAGAGGATAATAAAGCTCGTACCTAAATCTTGAATATAAGCTTGTTCACTCGGTATTATTTAACAATTTGATCCACCCATACATTTATCGATGATATGTACATTATTTTCTTTAGGTAAAAGAAACTAGTACCTGGTCTGGCTCTTATACATTTAATACCGCCATCGGACGATTCTTTTACTCACTCATTTCCGTTGGAAATTCGATTACATTTTATATGTTTATAAAAATTTATGCGCATTAGATCATGTAGTAGTACGTTTATAGAACCTTAATCGTCACAGACAATTCAATTTATGGTTTTTTTAAATGATAGTTATTTTTTCACACTGTGTTAAAAATAACCGGCACGCAAATGTGTTGTTAGTCCGTAATATTTGTTATCATGATAATAGAGCAATGTTTAGACATACTGACTCTACGTTTTCATATTTAAATAAACTACTAAAATTAAGTCTATGTTTTGTAACATCTCTGAAAATTCACCTAATTCAGACATACATGTTTTACATATAAAATAAATAACTCACTAATATAAAGTAGAGCTTATATTTCAGTAACGATTTTCTATATAAAACTATCATAAATATTTTATGAAGAGTTTTACGCTTAATTTATTTTGCTTCATGTTAGAAAGTAGATATACAAGAATTTAACAGTGGAAGAACTTATTTAGCATAGCAACCTTCTGATCAAAACATGTAAAGAATAAAACAATCAATATCCATTTTCTTTTTGTGCTCAAACATGGACTTGTTAATGTTTATTAATTTTCATTAAAAGGTTAACAGTGTTAAAAAAGGGCTTATAAGAATAGTAAAGTTTAAAAATTCAATAACGGATCGAGATTTCAGTATGATATGTGTAACTTTTGACTCACCCGTCTCGTCCAGTAAGTAATGGTCAAACTTTTACTTTCTCAATTTTACTTACAGTGGACGGGGTACGTGGAGTTGTATGTTGTATACCTTTTTCTTACTTTTAGAAAAACTTCGATATTAACTGTATCATATTTTAAATTGTTTATTAGTAGTATGTTTTCAGAAACACGTGAGGAAACTTAAGTTACCAACTCAATTTAAATTGCCTTGTTTTGCACTACTATATTTATTTAATTGCTTTGCATATTTCCTACAACAAAGTATTCACATACAGTAAACTACGTTATCGTTCCTTTAAGTACGTGTCATAATGAAACAATAGACGCCATAATAATTTAGTATCAGATTTTATACTTACAATAGGTTTAACCATTTTATCAGGTCGGGCGTGTACGTTAGCGATCGAAAGTCGTTGGAGCCTGCGACGAGATTGGATGTCACAAAACCAATTCGTTTTTATATTACATAAAAGTAAAGCTCCATCTACGTCCGAAATATCTTATATGTAAGCTATCAAACGAAAATTGCTTTGATATTGAAATTGGTTCTTGAATATAACATTGTTTTAGTCTATTATCAATTGTTTGGGATTAACTGTTTTAATATTAGTATACATTTTGACAAATTTGTTTGATGTGAGCAACAATGGTTATAAATAGGTATGAAAAAAATATAGTGCTGATAACTGAGAAGTGAAGTCAGAATTTTGTTATCCAACTTGGAAATTTAAATATTTTACTAAACACATCCCAAAAGAAGATACATATTGTAAACTTATAATCTTCATTTCACGTAGAACAGTTCTATTATATTGCCAAACTTCATAAGAGAAATAATATACCCTAAAGCGTTCTATTATAAATGGTATACATTATACAGATAATAGTAAAATAGTGTTTTTTTTTTTGCTGTTAGTAACTAGAATATACTATAATGACTACTAAAAAAACCTGTATAACGTTAATTCAAGTTAATAAGTATTATCCGGGGTTACGTAGATGTATAAGCTCCAAAACCACAATACGTTAAGAATCTCTTTCAACTCAACACATTAACGTCAGCATGTGCACCGACTGGAATTTCGCCAAATGTTTCTTAAATAAAAACGGATTTATTCGGTATTCATATTAAAATCATCATAACGGAGTCTGGCGTTGGTAATTTGTAACGTAGACGCACGCTTCAGGAGACGCAATATTGACTTGGCTCGTTGGACACCCAAAATTTATGGCCGTTTAATTAAGTACATCCTAAATTTAGTAAAGCGCTATTTTAGTTGCGAGATTGACTATTACCATTTATCGTATCCTTCCTTATTACCACTACTTTTACTTACTTCTATTTGTTAATTACGTTATTTGATTTTCTATTCCCAAATTTCCCACAATTTTATTGGGCTGGTGTGCATAATGTGCGTGCGTTATTATCATAATAAGACATACATTAACTTGATGAAATTAGTATGATGTATTCTTTGGTACTTCATTCAGTCTGAAGTATTTTATATTCCTGAACTTTGATGATTTTCTATACAGCTTCAGCGGCTAGACAATGATGGATCACGTACGTCTTCATAGTCCAAACTACGAATCATATTTGACTTGTAGAACGAGATGAGTTATGAGACAACATACATTGGCCAATTCAGTCTCTGTAACTAATTGATCTAGTTTTCTTCACTAAGAGCTTCACTTACTAAAGTGGAATTAAATCTTTTTCGCCTGCTGTGACTCGAATCGCTATACTCAAAATTTATATAAAATACCGTTTGATGCCGGCGTAATTCATTTATAAGTAGCGTTATAGCACATTGTTTCGGCGTTGTATTAGTTAGCATATAACAGGATGTTTTATATAACCATATCCTTCGTTATATTGAAACTAATCCCCATTACGTAGTTGTGAACGTAACAGTTAAATATACAAAAGCTGACCAAACAAACATTATGCAAAGATTTAATTTAAAAAGAGTAACAAAAAGAAAATGCAATGATAAGAATCTAATAATCGAATGAAACCATCAAACGTTTAAGTGGTGGTTCAACGTAAGTAAAAAATTCAATTTTATCTTATTTTTAAAGAATATTTTAGCTTGAATGTCATACGGGTCAAGTGTCTCTGCATGCCGCGTCATCTCATTTTCATTTTACAAGAATTCTAAAAACACAATCTCAGCGACACCTAAACTAAGTTGCAAAATAAGTGGTATATAACATACATAACCTATTTTGTGTATTTTAGAGTAACTTGGGAGTAAACATAGCTTTTATAAAAAGCTCTCTTTGTACTTCAGTATTGGTCATCTTGTTTCTGTTGCTGTAGTAAATACGAATAAAGACATGGGCACATAACCATACTACGCTTGTATTTCTTTTATGTATATAATCCTAGTAAGGCAACTATGCAGTGGCAAGAAAACAATTACAATCTTCAACTTTCCTATTTTGTAATTACTTAGTTGCTTTGAAAGCACTAACAGTGAGCTCTATTCAGTCAAACTTTATATTCTATTCACTACAAAGTGTATTTATCTAGTAGCTATAACATTATGTCCAAGCATAGTGTAAGAAGTGAATAAACTTAGTATAATTTAAGTTAGAATCAGCTACCGAACGTGTCACCATTTACACACTCAGTACAAAATAGTGCAAATAAGCGACGTCGATACCACCCACAAACATGTACTATCACATGTAATATGACAACAATAATATAACGGACTGCATTTTAATTGTTAACATATGACAGCTATCGTGTAGTTCTGTTTCGATTTTCAGTGCTAATCATAGCTTCGATCGATGAACCTTGAGATGTATACTGTAGTTAATTCACTTCAATGTCAGCACTTGCATATAAGTCATAGAAATGAAACTATAAATAAATCTAATTATAACACGCGACTTACTGTTACCCGAAGAGTATATTTTCTCACGGTTTTATAAGTTTACGTAGAATTGATGAACAATGCCTCGCATTATATTATCACGTAATTTATTTAAAGTTTTAACGACAGAGAGCATGCTCTACTTACTTCGTGTCATGTTCATGAGCGCGAGCGGGCATTCGTCGTCCTCTAAAATATATTCAGAGTTGTCAGTTTTGTCCTCCTATAAATAAACAAGGTTTTAGAATGGTGTTCGTTATTACTGTGTTCAAAGTACTTGTAGTTTACTAACATTTTTGATGTTGTTATACTATTAACTATGCACAAGATACATTTAAAATCGTAGCTTTATCTAAAGGAAAAAAACTTTTAGTAAATTAAAATGTGTTTTGTATACGATTTCGCTGAACATTACCGTATTAAAAACAGAGAGACATGTTTGAAATTTTAGAGAAGAGACCTTTAGTGAAATGTTAAATAATAAAATAACAGAAGAATTCAACAGCTTCGAACTCGAACATATAGGTTTCAGTCAGACGATGAAGGATGTAATTAGTCTGATATTATAGTAAAAGTAGTACATCATTTACGTTGTGAAACAAGTATATAAGAATCGTTGCAAGTGGAAAGAAGTGGTCTCTGCCTACCCTTACGGGAAAGAGGCAGGTATTATGTATGTATAATTTACCTGCACAATACAAAACTGCTGCGGGTCTTGGTAAGACATGCCGTACTTGTCGAGGGTCTCCCGAAGCACGGTGGCGGCGCTGTCGTTGACGGAGAGCAGCAGCGTCACGTACGACACGTCCGGACGGAGTATAGACCCGTATACACGCAGGGTACCACCTAGAGAACATTGGTGTTTAATGAATATGAAGAAAGAAAATCGCAATTAATTGATTAAGTTTTGTTTTCTTTTCCTATGCCTATACGGTCCTATTGCTGGGAAAATTCCGCAATACATTCTTACCCGTCCCACCCGAACCAGCCCTCGCGTTGTGCGACTAAGTCATAAGTTTTGGTTATACAAATTAGTATTGTGCTAAAGTTGATTTATATAATAGTTATCGAATAAATTAATTGCCAATTATGCCGCCAATTTTCATATAACTTATCTGGTGTTTGACGCGACATTTCAGGAATTAGAAGGCTTTTGTTAATTGCCACACCAATTGGTCTGATTGATCTTAGCATTGAAAACAGAGCACACTAAAGTATAAAAGTTGTTGGAACTAATTGACCAAAATTAATGGACTTAAATTAGCAAATAAAGCTAAGCTTAGGTCGCGTAGTTCTTGGTGTGGTCTGCGCTTAAAGCGCCTATCTCTTCATTTCTTTAAGCATGTTACTGAAAGTAATGCCTAGCTTTTCTTAGCTAACCTTGAGTGTATGTGGTGTACATTAGTCATAATTGTACACGCATGCGCGTGAGCTGTCTAGTTCGCGTGTCCGCGTTCATGATTCACAAATGATCTACAAATTGTTTCTATTAGCCGTGAAGCAGATGTTTAGAAACAGACGCTCAAATGTCAAGTTCATTGTGACTATTTAGCTTGAAAATATTGGTCTCTTAATGAAACATTTCCTTTATGTGGCATGCAACCAAATATAAGTGTTGCAACTTATCACGAGGTTTGATTCGAAAAATCTTCTTCGAGATATTCGAATATGATATATTGAAGCTTGTTTTGTCCAGAGAATATTTTATAAAAAAATCAACATATTAAGTGTACCTCAAATTACACAATATACAAATGTTAACCCTTTGTCCAATGCAAAGATCAAACCCACATTGCGCTTAACATTTTCTATAACAATCACCTACACATTTCGAATTTGTATACGCGTTTTCAATCACTCAGTAAACTTACTTCATGCTTTATTCATCTATAAGCAATAATTAACAGTTTATTACCAGTGTCAGGTCCCCCATCTTTAGACTTGAACTGCTGCAGCTTGCGGCCGAGCTTCTGCTGTCGTCGGCGACGCATCACCGCCTCCGGGTTGCTTATGCTCCTCATGAACGAAGTCTCCGGTAATTCTGGACACATCACACAGTTTTAATACTATGTTAAAATAACATTAAATGGCGGGTTGTGATAAAAAGGTATATTATTAGTAAGCAAGGTGTGCATATTTGTAAGGTGACTGCATAAATAACTGTGCTGCGTCATTCGGTAATCTGGTTTACATTAGTTAACTTTGTGCAAAATCCAAAACTTGCTTGGTAGGGTTACATTACAACAGAAACGAAAAATTACTTTTTACAAACTCGTACAAAAACTTGCATTAATTGTCGATAGTACTACTGTTTATTTGTCGATCATAAGAATTAATTGTAAAAGGGATTTTCTTTCCTGCAACAATTAACTGGTTAACTGGCTAACAACAATTTACGTAAGTCTGTGAAAAGATGTTACCACTGATCAAAAAGATACTGAATGGACATTGTGCTTCTCAAATTTGTTATTAATTAATATACAACTATAAAAATACAAACAAATCGAATGTTAATAAAGGTCTCAACCTTTTTGGGTACACATGTTTCCATCAATATTAACCTAATGTTAATAATCCTACCATAAAAAAAAACATAAATAACGATATTACCACACGTAACCTAAGCTCTTTAATATTCAGCGGAGTATAAATGACATTGTATCACATCACAAGTTTATTGTCCCAGCGGCACAAAGGAAACCAGTTGTCCAGTATGCATCATAAGCAAGTGAATCACGACGTTAATTTAAGCAAACTTTGTAGTATATCGTGGTTTGATATCCATTCAAAGTTTAGGCTAATCGGAATCGGAATTTGGAATACAAATTTTGTATAAATGTAGGTGTTGGTTGGTCAATTACATTACGGAAATAAATACTGCTTTATTTTCTAATTAGTTGTGCCCCGCGGCTTCTCGTAAGTTTTTAAATTTATTCTGATATTCGGGATGTAAACGAATCAGGCAAATCTAAATCAAAACAGCGATCTACCCGTTCTTGAGTTTTAAATGGTGTAAATGTCGCAGACAAATAGTATAATTTGGCATTTTACATACGGCGTCGTCAGTTTAAAAACGTTTGCGATTATGTTATATGCCGTAGGCAAAATGACAACTCATTCAATCGTTATAACGCGACGTTTGTGTTATTTTAGGGTGACCATGCTCATTAAAATCTCGAGACAAATTTTGAATTACATACGTCGTCGCTCGCTTCGCTCGCTCTGTTGCAAGGTCACAATATCTAACCTAACCTAACCTATTGATCTCTGTCACAAAGTCGAACCTAATCAAGCAATGGATTTCTGGGCCTATGAATTTTTGAATATTCGATCAAATACATGTTTTTTTGACCAAAAATACTCCGCAGGAGTCCTTCACGACCCAGAGTTTATGGATACCTTAGCATTTTTGACGTGCCGGATAACCTCAAAAACTAAATACTTCAATTTTCCTAGGCATTATGTATATGGTGTTTAAATTTTCGATGAAATGTTGTGGCATATTATAAAGTGACTCGGCAATATACATTTTGCCTTCGGCATATTACATAACCGCAAACGTTTTTAAACTGACGACGCCGTATGTAAACACGCAGATTATACTATTTGTCTGCGACATAAATAAGCCGACATTGATTTATATATTCAAAAGCTGCAGTAAAAATAAGGATATTCGTTAGACCTGTTACATTTTAGAAATGATATAGGCAATTATTTCTTACGAACTCTTCTTTTTCATAATATGTACTGAGTAGTTATTTCATTGTAGTGTTACCTGTATAGAGTTTTTCAGCGACGGGTCTGTTTTCATCGTTGGTGTCGGATTTCAGTCTCGATAGTTTTTCTTTTTTCTTCAGTTCTTTCTTCTCTCGTTTCGATAATTTTCGTTTGAAGTTTTGGTCCCCTTTTTCGTTGGCAGCTGACAACGGAACCTGTAGAAAAGGGATTAAACGTTTTAAAAACTATTCTGTTTTAAGTCTGGGACAGATGGAGTGTAAATTAAATAAATACTGTCGAATTTTATCTATGGGCTTGTATTCTTTTGTGTACAGGTTAATTTCTCTTTTTTCTCCTCCAATTATTTAACAAAACCTAAATGAGAGTGACACAGACAACTAAGCTATATCTGGATCTGTTAGTTACGTGTACGTTTACGATTAAATAGCTGAACAGGGTTAATTTTTGTGTGTGCTTGTTAGTGCAGCCTGTATATAAGAGCTTACCTCATTGTTACTAAGGCACTTGAGTAGGAACCGTCCCTCGCGGTCGTCGGCGTGCCAGTTGAGCTGCACGAGCAGCGGCTTCTCGTGCGGCTCCAGCTTGCGCTCGTCGTCCGGCCCGTGCGTCTCCCACAGCGAGTACGAGCCCAGCGACAGCATGCGCATGTCGGGACGGAACTTCTCGATTAACGTCTCTGTGGAAAGATACATACAAGATATTATAGATATACAAGAAAAAAATACTTAATGAATACGGTCAAACTGAAAAATTATAAAAAAGATGAAGAAGAATCATCTATGTAAGTGCATAATATGAGTTATGCCTAGTCATTTCCAAAACAATGTAGCGTTTGACTTCCAGCTTATATAAAGAAGAACTATCTCTCATTATACTGTAAAATTCATAGTTGTAAGTTTTTACTTTTGTTTCAGATTGATAATAATTCTTCGCTGTCTATATTGGCTTATAAGACTGCCAATATTTAAAAAGCGTCTAAAAAACTTTACGGCACATATCCGTATTATATGCGTTTTTCTACGCGTGAAAGTTGCGACAACAATCCCTATTCCCTATGCAATTTGGCACCTGTACTATTTGGATTGCCAATAGAAACACACTTTGATAGAGGCGTGGTCGTGTTAAATTAAAACGACTAACTTACTAGTACTATAATCTTTATATTTTCCATTTAATCATATCAAATAACTTATCTTTAGTACCTACGTTAGTTGTACCTATCTAAATTATTGGTTACTGCTACAAAAAGATTAAAACAATTCCAGTATTTACAATTAGAAATTGCATTTAGTGTTATCTTTGTTTATTACTTTCAAGGTTTATTTTAGGCAAATATAGGTTAAAAACCCGTTCAAATTGGAATGTGTAATATAGGTTACAGTTATTAACATACTTCGTTGCAAGTCTTTTTTTTTTTTTTTTTTTTTTTTTTTTTTTGGTAGAGATCTTTGCAGTTAGCCTGAGCGCAGGCTTTGACTGCTTCACCGGACTTTTGGCGAGGACCTTAAGGCCTCCAGCCAGAGCAATAGGAAAAACTAACTACGTTAGCAACGTCTACTAAGGGCACCCCCTGCGGGGTTCGGACCTCGACTTAGTGCGTTGCTAACAATCTTAATAAAGCAAAACAGCAAGGGATGGCTGGATCAAAATTTTTATTATTTAGGGACATATTTTTATTGCTAGTTTGGCCGGCTCGGGCCAGCTTGATCTAGGGACGGGAGGATAACATTTACGTTATTATTATTTATAATACGCGACGGGCCTCGCCGGCGAGGACGTAATATACGGCGGTTGTGTTTTGTATTGCTACTGCTAGCTAAATCGAATGCTTCTTGGAGAAGCGTTGTTTTATCATCGGGGTAGGAGAGAGTATGTCTGGGGCGTTTAATCTTAGATATTACAGAAGGTACGTATCGCGCGGCCGCTACGATTAGCGGGTTACGGTGGGTTTCGGAGGAGTCGAAAAATCGAATCGCGGCGCGTTTCATGAACTGCTTGATTGTTGGCAGCTTTAAGTCACAGTGCAACTGCAAGTTACGGACGTAACCTGGAGCGCCTGTGGCTCTACGCATGAAACGGTTTTGGAGAGTTTGCATTCGTTTGAGTCGATAATCGGGTACGTGAGAGAATACGACGCTGCCGTAAGTCATGATAGGTCTCACGCACGCAGTGTAAATTCTCTTCTTACAAGTAAGAGAGAGTTTACTGCGCTTGTTCAACATACAATGAAGTCGGCCGAGAGCGAAGGCGGCTCGCGCGCGTGCCGCTTTAATATGAGCTATGAAGGTAAGCTTCCGATCAAGGATTATACCCAGGTATTTGGCTTGCTGTTCCCAAGGGATAGACTTGCCGAAGAGGGTTATAGGTGGAGGGGGAGCGGGAGGCTGCCGTTTCTTGCTAAAGAGCACGGCTGCGCTCTTGGTAGGGTTGACTTCGATTCTCCATTTCGTGAACCACTTCCCGAGGGTCGTGACCGCGGTCTGGAGAGTTCGACCTATCGCTAAGGGGCTGGTGCCTGAATAATAGATGGCCGTATCGTCGGCGTACAAAGCTACTTGGGGTTTGCCACCGCGAGGAATGTCGCTAGCGTATAGCGTGAAGAGGAGTGGAGAGAGTACGGAGCCTTGAGGGACTCCGGCCCGGATCGGGTGAGGGGAAGAGAGGGTGCCCTCAACGCGGTAGCGAAAGGACCGATTCGACAAAAAGTTTCGGATGATGAGCACGAGACGATCTGGCACCTCGAGTTGGTATAACTTGAAGATCAAGCCATTGTGCCAGACCTTGTCGAAGGCCTTTGCTATATCGAAGAAGAGCACGCCAGTGAGCCTTCCACGCTGAAAACCAGCGCTTATATGCTCGACTATGCGGTGGACTTGTTGGACGCACGAGTGTTGGGTTCTAAAACCGAACTGCTCGTCTGGTATGAGACTCCTGGACTCGGCATAGTCCATAAGACGGGAGTAAATAATTCGCTCGTATAGCTTCCCAAGAACCTTGAGTAAGCTAATTGGGCGATAGCTAGTGGGCTCAGACTTCGGTTTACCGTTCGTTGCAAGTCATATATTATTATTAGTGTGTAATATCAAGCCCCTTATCCGGTAGAATGGCTGGAAGCACAAGTACATGATACTAATTACATTATGAAGTATGTCGCTAAGGACTAGGCTGCATATTGTACATTACACTCATTATAACTTCGATGTAGCAATTATGTTACAACGCGGTTACCTAGTTACATTCCTTAGGACTTGACTCGAAATTTAAGGATATCTTGTAAAGACTTGAATGAGAAATAGTCGTGTAACCAATTTGCAAATCTTTACGTTAAATAGTCAACAAACAGTATGTTAATGTATTAAACTGACTTATTATGAATAGACTTAAAAACAGAAAACTTGGACCGTTGAAAAAACTGCTATCAAACAAATAATAAACTTGTATTATTTTTTCACCAACAACATCAAACATTCCTTTTATTATTTTAACGTGAAGTTAAGAAATTTTATCTTAGGTACTAAAGAAAAGTTTTCACATTTCGCTCAAAGAAAGTGAGCTAACTGCTCGGGTCCGCGCGGTCTTGTGAAAGCTTCTTTACGCAGTAAAGTCGTATTACTGCGCAAATTGCCTGTCACAAACTCGTAAAGTCTCACCTATGACATCGCTCACTGTGGCATCGGAGGCGACACGAATACATTTTGTTGCTATCTTCTGACCCGAATCTTGGAAGTAGAATCGCATCACACCGTGAAACTCCAAATTCTGGAAAAGAAAATAAAAACAAATTACGATGAATCAGAACTAGACTAAATGAAAAAAGGTTAACAATGTTATCAGTTCAGAATAGTTCTTTGAACGATAAAGCATGGGTATCTTTTTATCTGTTAAATTATTTGTAAAAGATATTTGCATACCCCAGCTCCTTAGTTTGCTTTGTTTGGCTTGTATTATCTGATACCGATTAACATGATTTTATGAACGGATTTACTTGTAGGTAAACTGAATACTATTTTTACAATATTATTTGCCTACATAGTCTAAGTACTACTAGAGTACTAGATAGGCTCTCTTAATAGCTTTACCGTTAATGCAAAAAAAAAATACATATTGTTATCGAATCGATAATATTTTTTCTGATAAGAGTTACGCTCTCTTCCGCTATTAACAAAGCGTAGTCATGGGCCGGTCATCAATTTGAATGGCGTCAATGGGAAAATAATCGCTTTCTTCAGAGATTAGTTAAGCAAAGCATGATTGAGTCATGTTAAATGACGTCACCCCGACTCGACTCGGTAAGTTATGCACAACATAACAGGTTGTATTTACCTAACTTATAATATTACTTTTGATAATTGTTAGAGATACCGTATACCGGTACACGTGTTTTGACAGTTTACTCAGCACGTAGTAGACGTGGTTTACTACTACACGTGTTTGTTGATAGTAGTATTTACAACCTAACATTGTCCTCATTCTAATACAATGAATGATACAAATTACATAAAGTGCGACGATCAACAAACATTGCCGTATATTTTGGCTGGATTGAAACCCTTCGCTTTACGTATTTACCATCAATTGTATCAGATAACAAGGACCTTATCATCAATAAAATATACGGTTATACTATTATTTTTATTGTCATCAATTGGATAGCTTTCTATTCAGCCGTGAACACTAATCAAAATGTTCTAATAAAAGCCCCTACATCTTTAATGTATGTTGTAAAGTCAAATATGAATAAAAGGTGAATTACATATTGAGCTTTATGGAGTAAGGTATAAAGTTTATATTATAATTACCTCATTGGGTTCACTTAGCGCGAACAGATCAAGGCGATTGGCGTTCCACTGCTGGATCATGTTGCGGAGCGCCTCTCGCTCCAGCATTCGCTTGTCCGCCGCGTCCATTGTGTCACCGCATCAGTCAGCCTGGAACGTTACACATGACGATTAACATAACTACATCATAACTATTATTCTTAAGCCTGCTATAATAAAGAGCAAAAGAGTAACATCATTAGTGTCAAACGACTTTCCGTTCAGTTAATAAATGCCAACAAAACACTTCATAGTCCTATTAAAAATATCTTTGATGTACCTAGTATTTAATTAAAAAAAAAAAACAGTTTTATTTTAATGTATCATACCTTTTTCTGTAAACAATAATTTCATACAATTCAACATTCAAATAATAATGTAGTTGATTATCGCGACCTAAATATGCAAATGAACTGATAGCATTATAGCTCTTAATATGTGACCTAATAATCTTAAATTTTATTACCAAAATGTATCGCAATGACCGCACCGTAGTCTACTTAATTTATAAGATATTTAATTATTTAGTTACTGTAAGTATAATAAATGAGTTCAGATAAACATTCCTACATGCTAATGAAAAATGTTAACAGTGATAATATTCGACTGCTCTCATCTGCCTAGAAATGTTCCACCTGTGTGATTATGCAGTGATGATGGTTTTAGTCCAATGATTAGACTAACCCTGGCTGGTAGGGATGGTCATTGCAGGAAAAATCTTAAATTCGCAATTTAGCAGATGGGTAAACGCCATCTATTGAATTACGGTAAAACGAAGGACTGAACTGTATAACTTACGATGGAAATTTTAAATGAAATATCTGACGGAAGAGTCCAAAAAGATAATTTTATGAGAATTATGAAAATATATAAGATATTTTAGAGGTAAACACGAAGTTAGAAAATCAATCTTATTGCTTTGCCATAAATGATACAACCGATGAGCGATCGACTATACCTTAGTAAACATTTCCGGCATATATAAGTACCAAACTATTGAATCGAGGCAAAAGGAATGTCAACAATTAGCCGCACCTAAACAAGTCGTCCTTATCAGTTATGTTTAAACAACGATAATTTATGAAATAAATATAACACTAAGATACAGAACACTCGTGTGAAACATGAACAAAAATCATACAAGAAGATATTGTATTTATAAACTATAGATTTTGTTAACAGCGCAGTTCCGATCACACGTCATACTTTTTCCGGTGTTTTGATTGATGTAACAATCTTCGAACACAATGTGTCCAATAACGTATTTCGCTATAGGTAGGATAGGTACATAGGAGTGTGTAGATGTAGTAAACATTAGTATTGAATCAAACAAACACAGTGTCTATGGCAACCACCTCAATGGTGATCATGAATCTAGGTCATGCGGCTAAGGTTGTCAGGTAACTTTCTATTACAAAAATTTCAACTTAATTGGTGGTAACTGTTAATTGCATCTGAGTATTGCCAAAATTCAATCATTCTCTTATTCAGTATTCCAAAGTAAAGTCGTGGGCGGACACTGGCATTCATCATATGCCCGTGCACAGTACACACGCCTGCGTTACTGTAGATATTTATATCGTAAACATATGGCCCGACAATCATGAAACGACCGACCACCAACACACGTAAATTTTCTCTCTCCTAAAAAGGTAAGCAAACGTGTGATTTTAAACAAACATCCTATGCCAAAGGTTTATTACTAAACGTTTCGGTTAAATAAATAACAATACAACCAAGACATGATTAATTAAGAAATACAAAAAAATACACAATCGGGAATTTAAATTATGATTGTGATTACAGGTAAATGCCGTCATCGGTAGTATAATCATGCTACACTGAGCCGAGCATGAGTACAAATAGATTTAAATAAACAAAAAGCAGCAACCCTACTCAAGTACTTATAACCTAACCGGTGTTATGCTTAAGTTTAGAATTACACAGAAACATGTTCTTATTTCATTTCAGTTTTCATCTGAAACCAGTTTATTAGTGTTAACTGTCAGAAACCGAAACAGCCGTCAGCGTTGTTATGGTTTGACTCGCTTCCGCCGTGGCTGACTGCAGCTTACGAGGTACTACACTTGGCCAGAGCGAGGAACCACGAACCATTCAATACACAGATCGTTGACTCGAAAAAATAAACAAGCATCGATAACTGTTACGCAGGCAAGTTATTTATTTTTCAAGCTAGAACCGAGCCCATCTATCTACTTTTAGTAATTTATGTACAGTGTGCGACTTGCAACGGCTTCCGAATCCAAGTGACGCACGTTAACCTTAAACATTGTCCTACTAATATAACGAGTGACATTAAACATATAGTCGTCTATGATGCCGGACGTACGGTCGGCACAGTCCTTCACGCTTGGACGCCAACCTTCCTCTCTTCAACCTCTTCCTGTGCCTCACCAGGAGGTGATCACTGGTGACACACATGGGTATATTGGCTACATGGTTGTCTCCTTATTTATCCCATCCAATGAAGCAGCAATTTAATACCCAAGAGATTATTATGGACAAAAAGAAAATTGTTCATTAAAATTACTACACGTAAATAACGTTGAAATTATTATTTATCAGCATTATTCCAGGAAGCCAATAACATCGAACAATGTGAGTCTGAGAATCTGCAAGAAGGCAGTACACTATCGTAATTTATGAGTAAACATAAACATTCTAGTTTTCATTGAACAGGTTAATTCTGTTTAAGTGCACCGTGGGAACTTGTGAAGTAAAATAATAAAGCGGGTGCAAAAACCATGGGCATATCGACCCCCGCGGCAAGTGCATAGGGGCGGAACAAGTGGACCTATCGGCGACGCGACACCACGTATTTGTTCAACACCCATGTAAACTTTATAATTAAAGCACGACTTACAATTTTGAAAAGATATTGTTATTTTTTGGTTGAATTGAAAAAAACAACAATATCCTTTTTGGATTTAGTACAATATCCATATCGGTTTAAAAAAAAAAAAACAAGGAAAAGAGCAGTTAAAGAAACATTATCTATTGTAGCGGTAAATAATACAGCATTTGACAAAATGAGGATGCACTATCAGAGTAATTGTGTGCATAAAGTCGGGCTACGGGAATCGTGAAACTTGAGCATTCGCGACTCGTCAGATAATCGCAAAGATGTGCGCGGCAAAACGCCTGAGAACTTGGCCCCATAATGTGAATGCTCCCATGTCTGTTATGTAATGGTACTGTTAGTCTGTCACGCAGACACGCAACAATACTAATTGACGGCGATGTAAGTTCATTTTCACATAGTCGCAGTCAACCGTTTTAGTTTGTCAAAACGTCACTTGTCTTATCTTTAACGCAGCAAAACATTGTAAAACCGGATTTTGTATCATCGTTGCTTGGTAACCTCCTTATAAACGGTCCAGTTTTTAGATCAGCAAAAGGTGGACCGCTTGCATCCGGATATGTCATTTCAGTCACGAATTATTTACACAGTCGCGTATAGTAATTACAGTACTTACACGTTTTTTTTTTTAATTATTATTAAATAATGGTTCGCAATTGGACGTTTAGAAAATGCAGTTACAACATGAACACAACAGATCAAATTAACAGAATCTCATAAGTAATACTTATAAAAAAAAAAACAAACAATATTTTTAATAACTACTAAAACGTCATTGTATACGGAATGCAAAAGCGCCAAGCAAAGGCATTAACATGACTCACATAGAAGGCACGCGAGACTCGCCAAGTACCGCCGACTAGTCGCTAAGCTCTACCCTGACAACCTTTTAACGAAGGGTTATGTTATAATATAATCCAAAGATTCCAGCCTAAGACAACCACTTGTAATATATTCCGTAAAAAATGTATACATAGAAGTCATTTTCGTGTGAATCTGAATAATATATATTTACGAAATAACATAACCTGATGAGATAAGCGCACCCAGGCAACAATAAACCTTATACTGGTCGACGAGTATTCGTACACCTGCCCCATACATGCACATTCCTTATTTACATGACGTGACTTAATACCAGAGTCGAATTTCCACTATGATATCGTACGTTTTACAATTCTAACAATCGAGTCAGTTTATTGAAAACAAGAATTTTCAGTAGACCCAGGGATCGTAGTCAATTTAATCTTTTTTTTCAATGTTCAATTTCGATTTATTTATTTCAATCAACAGTTGGATCATACAATAGCAATGGTACATTTACAGAAGACAAAACATCACACAATTTAATTATTAATTATAAATTAAATCTTTAATTCCACAGAATATTTAAACAAAATACACAGGTACAAAAAAATTAAAGGTTTTGTATGCAACTGCTTGATAAAAAACTTTAAAAAGGAAAGTAAAAAATGCGTATTCAGCTGTGAAAGTAAATGCGTTTTATTGTGCCACTTACTATAACTAATGACCATAAATGTGAATGGACACGGAGAAGAAATAATGTGATATTACATAGCAAATAATTAAATATCTGGCATTGAGCAGGAAATATCAAGTAACATTGGATTTGGCTTTGTTCATTGGCGAAGTGATAGTAGGGCAATAGTATAGAGAGTGCGACAGAGAGGACGGGCCGGCAGCGTTGGCATGCAGCGACCGGCCGGTGTCGGATGCCACGTCCACGCCAGGTATCGACGAGGAGAAAAGTGTGACGCCGCGGACTTCATCGACATTTACGCTCAAACAAATGACCGTGACCGGGCGACGCGTTCACTCTCAATGGAAACGGGACTGTAAAGCGAGCGATTGTATCATATTGTTGATCGATGTTTAGAGAAACGCCGCCGTACCTAGTTATTGCAAACCAGGAAAATGTCTGTTCCGGTATACGAAGGAAGTGACATACAGCTATATCGACCACCGGCATGTACATGGGGCCGATGGAGCCTGGCACCGAATGTCCCATGTACAGGTAACTCCACGCAGCAATTCACCTCACGCAGGCTCCCCAATGGTAAACAAGACACGAAAAATGTCATGCCGATCCAATTTCATTAAATACGCTTTAAAAATAAGCAATTATACATTAGTCATAAAAATCAGAACCCGACTGCCCTTCATATTAATTGATAAGGGTTATGTTATTTTTGGATATATCACGCAAAATTACACCATAATTTTATACAATTTGTATATTTTGAAGCCCCAATCGACAGTGGAAAAAATATTGATATTGAAGAAATGTAGTAAGTAGGGCGCCATAATTCGGCCATATTTACTTTGTATGATCTTGATATACAACAACAACTTTGAGCAACAGTGTGCAAAAAGTATTAATAAATATACCCAACCCAGTCGTATTCTTACAGATTATTTGAACTTTCAATCTAAAGTAAATAAACCAGACTAAAATCCATTAAGCCGTTCAGTCTGCAGAGCGTGCTAAAGAAATATACACCAATATACAGTACAACAAATATTCGTGTACTCATTCAGATTATAACTACCTTATTTCAATTTCATAACAGACGAAAAGGAAAACCTACCGGATTTAAAAGATAATCTCAGACAATACCCCAGTTGCGCCATTGATGTGCAGACAAAGCCAGATGCCATTACAAGCTATTGTTTACTGAATCAGTTTTGCAAGTCAATAGCACATATTCAGTGTTAAATGTACGAATAATTTCAGTATTATTAAACTAACGAAATCCACGCATGATGTTTCTTTCAATTTGTATACTAATACTGTTGGAGTTAATCCTTTTAGGATTAAATTTCGTCGACGACCAGGCATAGTATAGTAATTGGACTTGGTATACGTACAATATTTGATATCTTTACAGTTCAACGATAAAATTACAAGATAATTTGGTGTGTGAAAAGCAGGCATATTTTAAGAAAACCGTACATGTATATCATGACAAGAAAGTTCGACAAGGATATTGATTTCATAACAAATTCCTTGTATGTAATAGGCTCAAACATATTGATAAATGGTTGACATATTATTATACGTATATGTAACAAACCTTTTTATTATTTTCATTTACTGTGTTAGCTGCGCAGAGAGACAGTGTAAAGCGGTCAGGCTGCTTGCGCCAGGCGCGTTCCACTTGCAGCCTAATTTAATTAGAAGCAATCGGCTCTGCTGCTGACGCGGAGCCGCGCCAATCCTAGTGCGGTGCCGCCCCCCTTGTTCGTGCGCCCTAAGGTCATTGTTCCTCCCACACGAGGCACCAATATGTAATTAACCAACGTACAAGATCAAACGCATATTTTTCACATGCATCATATTTTATCATTTCTAACGCTTTCCAGTGAACACTGCGTAGAATTTGTTCAACCAAGCTGTCACGAAATGTTACAGCAGATAGGTTCAAGCCTCGCATACATCCGTAATAAGCCGGCCGTTGTCGTCTGCCACTTTCTGGCGTCAGTCAGAGCGTAACCACGTAACTTTGCAGCAATGCAACATGATCCGTAGGAACAAACTTAAACCTCTATGCCGCACGTCTAAAAAACTGGTTCTAAGTAGCTAAATGGCATTTATTGCGAGAGGTAGTTAAGAAAGTTTTAACCAAGCTTAGAAAACTAACTAACATTAAGATCTTCTGACAGATCAGTAGTTACGAACCTGGGATGACAATATTATCTTAGGTAGCCTACTTACAACTATGATTATTATCTAAATGTTTGAGTATTTAAAAACATTTGATTTTAATTCGTTGTAAAACACATCACACATTCAGCATACTGAAAGATGTGTAATTTAGTGTTCGGCGATACATTTACAACTAAGTAAATAGTATTTTCACTTTCAACCAAAATATGTGCTTTTTGACCGGATATTATGAAAGTTGTAAACAAACCAATAGTTTCAAATATATTAACCAACTGGAGCAAATTTACTCATAACTTTCTTTGCCTGCACGTGAATGAAGTTTTGAAGAGTCTATTAATCAGTGTTAAAATTAGCGGATGGCCGTAAATTTGGAGAGGCCTGTTTTACACACCAAAATTAGTAAAGCAACATTTCTATCTTCGCATCCATATTGTATTTTACAGAACAGAGCAACTTAAGTCAGAGGAGTTTAAAATGAACCATTATAAACACCGGCTCGGGTTCTTAAAGCTAGACAGCAAGGCACCGGAGGCATTACCACGCTGATATAGCGGGCCCTTGTTTTGAAAACTGCCAGGAGAACGTAAAAAGACGCAATCACCGAGACTAAAGAGCACGCAAACTGATGCTAAGGCACATGCAGCGCCTTAATGGAATACTTAAAAATTCAGGACGTAGACCATAGCTGTGACCTAATGACGAACGCGATGGTATTTAACATAGCAGGTAAAAACTTTCTTTCGTGCCAGGTGGAATATTAGAGAATGTGAAAATAGTTTAACAATATCGAATATGGATTACAGCTAAACTCTTCTTGTACATATTAATAGTTGGAAATTATGGGCATACTGTCGAATCAGAAAATAAAGAATCGTTTCAAATAATGACACGAAAAATAATACAACTGCAACGAGGCCATCCATCAGCACAGTTACTTACAATTGCCACAATTGTGAAGCGAAACCAAAATAATAGCGTGACACTCATAATATCAGAGAGCGACATGACGACAACCCATAATTTCCAACTATTGTATAAATAACAACAAGTAAGGATCGCGTTTATATGGTAAAGATGAGTTAATGTTGTGTCATATACATATATTTATAAATCAATATGCGGATGATAAATTCGATCAACATTAGTGTTAACTAAATATATTTATAAACCATATTTTATGTGTTGTTTCCTGAAAATCATCATGGGCATTATTGCCATTTTAAGCTATTGCTCCTGACAAGGTTCGTTAGAGATTTAAAGTGGGTTATGTTGCAATACGCATATGTTTAACGTGCAAGTTTTGATGTTTGTTTGTTTAGGTCAAATCTTGCAAATCAAATTTCAAGCATAGTTTCCGTGACAATACAATAATATGGTACTTTCGAGCTGTTCCTAGGGCTTAGCTCCTAGGGCCATCATCTGTCTCCAACACCATTTTGGAGATGGTGGCGCTAGGAGCTCTGTCACGATAAAAAAGCTATGTAATAGTGTTTGGATTCGATGAAGTTCTCTTTACACGTCTACACTGTGATGTATTCGTTTATTGACGGACCTACTGTCACTGATTATGCAGTGTTCGTTACCGGGGTATGTGTGATGATATAAAGTTGTTTTGTTGTGTACATACGACTACTTTAATTTTCAATTATTATGGATTCCTATACATTCATAGCGTCGACATTCTTTCGAATAAACTTTTTTCAGCTGAGTGTTGTAGGTCACATACCAGAACTCAGAAGCCAGATCCAGAAAAACGAAATTATGCTCCTAATAGTAACTGGGAAGCATTTTCTCTTGAAAAGAATTTTAGAAAACTAAAAGAAAACCCGAGAAGGGATTTGATAATAGCTGAAGTCGTTCACAATGATTGTATCAACACGGAGCTACTCACCGCGTGCATCAGTGAAGTGACTCATTGAGGCAACGACCGGGTGGTAAAGAATAGTTCCTCTAAAAACTTTAGAATAGGTAGATAAGAGTTCATTCATGCGCAGATGCGATCATAATTTCGTTAAATATTATTTTTTAATTTGGATTTCTTTAAGTAGCCTGCCTCATAAAGCACAGTAATATAATATAGGCCTGCCTTTTTGTGCACCTGAAAGAAAGACAAACGATTTTACATGTCTAGTTCAGACGTAAAGAATATGCTTATTTGAAGAACGCACGAGTTTGACTCGGTATGCTCTTCATTATTAAAGGAATAAGTAAGTTTGCATTTATAAAGCACATAGCGTAGTAAAAAATATATATTATTATACAATATGTATAAGCGTGAAGGTATTAGATAAATGAAGGTTGAAGTACGTACCGACCGCATAAACCCATACAAAGCTAATTAGAATGGAAGTCTCGTATGCAGCGTATTATAGTCAATAAGTACAACTCGACACTCGAGTCAGGGTATGGTAAATGTCGGCACGTGTCACGATTGTCAGACCAGGAATCGTCATTGTGCCAGAAGTTATGATAACCAGAATAAAAAATTAAAAGTACATCACGTGGGTCCGCTCAATATCACTACAAATGTGAGGAAAGACAAGTGTACTCAAGTGAAATATTTAATACTATTTTCTTTCTGTAAACCTTCCACATTTTCGATTAGTTGGTAAAAGTGCGACCGTAGTAAAGAAAGTTGTATGTCTGCGAGTTAAACACAACATCGCGTGCTTTATAAGAACGCAATGCTTACGCATAACTCATTATAACGTAAAGATATAGTATTTCGATTTTAAAGAAAGAAAAAAATCAGCCATTGTAGGTACACATAGTAAGATTATAAGCACTTTTTATAAGAGTTTTTTATACACATTTAATTTACTATGTATTACTTATAGTATTAAAAAAGCATTTGTTTTGACATTTTTTAAACTTATTAATTAAAAACCTACTGAAAGACTTAGAGAATTTTTTAAAGGACTATGTATATGAGACCCTCAAATAATGCAGAATAAAATTAAAAATACTGGAGCTCCTGTATCCAAGTTTCATTTTGGTAATGTTTATTATTAACAATACCCAACACAAGTTTAGTAAGCCTATAGTAGTTTGGGAAAGTAAAAGAATTATGAGATTTTGCAGTGGTGGTACAATTAGAAAAAAGTTTAACTAATGACCTTTTACATTCATAGAAAATTCTAACAGTTTGAAGTTATGTATTTACTTACTGCAGTTATCTGAATGAAGTCGCCACTTTACATAAGAACATGAATAGAGATAACTATAGTTGATTTGAAATTATATTACCCAAATATATAATTGTAAGAGATTTAATGACCACATGTTAATGCAGATGTTTCAGATCTTTGGCAGTTGTCAAGTCAATTCTGAAAACCAGTCATACTATGGGATACTGTGTTTCCTAGTAAAATGGGTTGTGAATGTCAGATAGGCAGTCGCTTCATGTTAAATGGGGTATTCAGCTGAATCCTGTATGACCGGTAGCCGAACCTAACAAAGTTGGGAAAAGGCTCGGGAGATGTGTGAATGAATGCAGAAATAGTAAAATGATGTTATTTTTCCCGCCACAGTCTGGCTGAATATTTTTCCATTTATACTGTAATTTTTTATTTAAATACTTCTGTAGAAGTATGTAGTAGAGTTGCAATAATTCTTCAATAGATGTAAAAAAAATTCTTTGTCAGAATCACATGAAATACTTCAAGTAACTTTGTTTTAATTTAACTGCTCAAGGTAACAAACTTACAAATAACTAGGCTTTGACTACATGGTAAATAAACAGCATCATCATTTCATCCACAACAAGTTATTTGTACTAACATGAAAACATTGACTACCCTTTTGTTTATTTAAATAGTTCAAAACTCAAAAAACTCTAAATCTTTGTTTGGATGTTAAAGTCTTACAGGTCTTAATGAAATAACAGGCACAGCTTAACTGCCTTTTTCAGGCGTAGCAAAACTATAAACTATTAGTCATCAACTTTTAATGTACTCTGCGACACTAAGAATTTATCACAAGTTAAAAGATTTAAGTCCACCTGACCAAAGGTAGTAAATAGAAAAAAATTGTTTCAGTTTTCTCAACCCTAACAAATACTTGTTAATATCACGTTGTTTTGATTGTTGAATTGTGGCAGACTTTTATCCATGTCTAGTGCCTGAAGTGCGCCATGGCAGAGTCAAGGAATTAGTCTAACATGGTTACCATGAAAACTGTAACATAATTAATACATTTATTTTTTATTGCGACAGTTAATAGTAATTCCTGCATTCCTGCTACAAATAAAACATGATGGTATTTATTTCAATTAAAGAAATAGAGACTTAAGGATTAAAAGTTAATACTCAACTTTAAACATTAAAGGAAAAGGAAATATGGGCTTTAAGAATCTTTGTGATGATGAAGAGTCTTTAATGATTCTATTTAACAACTCAAACAAATATAATCCTTTAATTAAAAAGTTTTTAACTATTTGATAGTTCGCAATTTATCTTACAAATTACGGCACCAAATACACAATAATTTTAAAGGCTTGGTTATTAGAATACTTGTTTTTGTTGTAATGTAATCACGCAGATAACGTTACGTGATTAACCTACCTGTGTCATGGAATTCCGTACACAGATCACTTAGAACTAGAAAATTTATAGCAAAATATTCGTACCAACCTGATATAAAGTTTAAGACTCCACTTCGACAACTTCTACACATAACATTAAAAACTATTCTCATCTAAAATGTTATTAAAACATTCACTCAACAAAACTTTAAAATATTAGTCAACAACTTTTAATGTACTCCGCGACACTAAGAATTTATCACACTTTTAAAAGTTCACAAAAGTTGTAAATAAGTGTCAAAAACACAAACTAACATCAAATAGTGGTCTTCAATTCATGTTTGAATCCATAAAACATTGCAGAAAACATGTTAAAAGTTATATCAATTTTCTTTCCAACGCACGTAAGTTCTCCATTCACGAGAATGACGCTGACAGCCAGCAACCGTCTCCACAACATACTTATTGATACTTTTTTTTAAATAATATCGCACAGATTATAAAGTTGAGGATCATGCCTAAAGTAGGTATGTTTATTGCATAAAGTAAATTTGAATGTAATTATATGAAATTGACAAAAACAATATTAAAAATAATTGCACAAGAGATATTGTAACAACTCCATGTAAAAGCGAATCGCTATTCTCTTTAGTCGATTTTAAAAAATAAACAAATGCAATCGAGTATAATTTATCACATTAAGTTTTATTGACCTACCTACCTACTCGTAGCAGCCTTTTATACTTAGGTACCTAATTATCCTTCATATAGGTAGGTATTTCTCGTGATCTACCCATAAGCACGAGCTATATGAATGTCTTATTTGATTAAATTCAGGTGCTCTCTCTACTACACGTGAGTCGATATGAGTAATGACTTATCGATCACTATCATAAAAATATATATTCTGTAGCGAAAAGGGAAAATCCTAATGGGTCGAACAAATTGGTTAATAAAAAACACGGATTTAATAGATTTATTTATATTTTGCTCTAAACTTGTACATTCACGCACATACACACAATAAATGTCAATAAAACACAAGTTCAGTCTGCCCAAATATAAAAAAAAAGTTGATACAAAATGGCACTACCCATACTGCTACATGATCCTAGTTTGTCAAACAGCAATGTTACCAAAATTGATTCATCAATTAGAACACATATGGATATCAAGTAACACCATTCACAATAAATGTCACAAGTGTATCTAAATATTAAATACATCAAGGGAAAAATAAGATTATATTGAAAAGTGAACATAATATTTATTATTATATAAAATAATACTTGACTTTGAAGTCAAATTAATAAATCTACAAAATTGTATGAATTATAAATCAGGAGATTACAAAATACCTATTTGAATAACTCTACAAAAAAAGACCTTAAAAATTAAATCTTAAAAGTTGTACGTTTCTAGGGAGAGCTAAGTCATCCCAAATTTATTCAAGTGAGATTTTTCTTTAATTTCCTAAATATTTCGAGTAAATGCATTTTAATCACACAGAAGATATTATTCTCTTAAGCAACTATTACATTTGAAATAATCTTAATTTCTCACATGATTCAAATTTGGGTAGACAATCTCAGATGAGAATTTTTGTACTGTCAAGATAACCCTATGTGCAATATTATCCAAAAAGGTTTTTTATAAATGCAATAATGTAAAGATCTACAACAAAATGAGTGTATTGCAGAAACACACGCAAAAAGAGTTATCATGACAAACAAATTACACTAAAAGTGTGTGTAATGTCAGAAAACAGAACACATATTACTGCTCTTCAGACCCTTCATCTTCGTCATCTTCATCTTGTTCCTCTTCAGTAGAAGCAGCATCTTTTTTAGGAGGAGGTTCCTTGCGCGGCCGTCCACGTCCCCGTCCTTCAACTGGTGCGCTCTATAAACAAAATTAAGAAAATATGTAAAACTCAATGAACTAATAATTGTAATTATTTTATTTAATGGTTTCTATTTACAAACCTTTCCCTTTGCAGCTGCCTTTTTCTTAGATCCTTTGGGTCTGCCCCGACCTCGTTTTGCTACTGGAGCTTGCTCATCATCCGATGACTTGGTAGATTCCTTAGTCCTGGTAGCTGCTGGTGGCCTCACTCGCTTCTTAGAATCACCCTTAGCTTCCTGATAACAATGCATTCAATTTATGTCACACAAGCATCAATTAAATAAAAATATTTCTATGATGATTCAAAATGTGTATACTAACTGATTGTGTTCCATTGGATTTTGATCTACCGCGTCCTTTCTTCTCAACGGTCGTCGATCCGTCATCAGACATTTTCGGATATTTTGCAACGATTTATGAAAATATATCTAAAACAAACAAATACACAAAATTTATTTCGAAACTTACGCTGAAAATAACGCGAACTCCATTATTCAGTCAATATGACGCCACTGTGCGTTGCTTGTATCAATGGGTATATTTACACAAGCTAAACATGATTATGCATGAAATACAAGATGAAAAATAACTATGCCAAAAGAACTTTAAAATCTAGACAAATTAAGAAATCACATCAAATAAGATAACTCGATACACATAATTAATGGGATTTGAATAGATTATTTATTTAAGAAACGTGAAATGTTTGGCGACTAAGCAATAACAAATTAAAAGATTACGTACTTGTTAATATAATACAAAATAACACGTTTTAAATTAAACGTAAATGCAGAAAAACAGTTAAACAAAACAACTGAAGTAATTTCACGAACGCCAAGCCACTTTAATAATGGAGTCTGCTTACATTAACTAAATAAGAACGATTTCAAAGGCATTTGATCGTTAAACTAGTAAAATGCTAGTGTATATTTGAGAGTAGATAATTATCAAGGCAAAACATAAAATAAATGCTTATTTTTAACAAAATATTGTTGAAAATACTCACATAATTGTTTACAGCAAGCGATAACGCAGTGGGCCAAAGAGAATTTATGGCGGGCGGGCAGCGAACCGGCGCTTGTCTGGCGTCTGTACAGAGGGCGCTGAATCGCTGATGTTCTACATAAGAAAAACAAAAACCAAACGTTACATGCATTAACGTTCATCCGACGACTATACAACTAGTAACTCATAATAAATTTACTAATATTAATTAGTCCATTATGGTCTTCCTTTCAAATAATAATAAAACGTAGATTGCATTATTCACATAATTATTTCTGATAATTCAAACTTCCCGCCAACAGGAAGGTAAGCTATCAATGAATTGGTAGGTAAACAAAACATTTTGGGAAGCTAAGATTGGAAATAAAAAAAAAAAATGTTAAATAATTAGCATTTTCTTTTGCAAAAATAGTTCATGACTACAAAATATGACGTAAAAAATTAACAAGCTTTTAGGACCTACCTAATTAATGTGGCAATTTAAGGAATAAGTACTAGAACTGCCGAAACACCTTATTTTCTGTGATTAAAATTCACAGAAATGCACTGTAGACAACATTTTCAATGTGACAGGATTAAATTCAGATCTGAAAATTGATTTCAACATTGTGATAAAATTGTTTCAATGCGAAGAACACGAATTCACACCCTGGCCTCCTGGCATATCGATTTGCTATAGGTACCCCATCCATTAAAAATGAAACCGCAACAAACCTATATAAAGTCCGTTTTAAAATATAGGAAGGCAATTTTGTTCGAATAATAAAAATGCCTTTTGATTTGGCAGGACTTATTTTACTCAGATACTAATACTATTTTATTGTTAGGTTTGATTTATGCATAAAACAGTAAATATATAAATCAATAGAAAGAACTCTTCTACACTGGTCTTGTTCTCTTTATCTAGATAAAGAAAACTAATTATTACTTTATAAGAATACTATCTATCTAAAAATGAAATGAATTACTTCGATCGAACAGTGTTCTTCTATCTATAAATTTTACATATACACAAAAATGCCTCAGAAACGGTGAAAGGTGAAACATTAATTCAAAATTACGTCCAGACAACATACATTTGGGCCCATCGTCATTTAATAAACTATTTACGGAAAGAGAACCATCACATCACATCATCATAAGTAACACCAGCGCCATCAGTGCCACGCTCGAGTAGCGTTGCCAGACGTCCCGATTTTAGCGATTTTCAAATCTTAATTTTAATGTCCCGCGCGGGGCTGGCTCAATCTCGCTTCTTGAGAAATCATAATAACTTATCGATGGTATACCTAATTTTTAATATCTTATTTTCTTAAAATACCCATCGAAATACATATGTATTTTTCTTATTTGTACGTTTTTTTGTATGTATGTTACACAACGTCATAAATCGGTCCAATACTTTTGTTTAATTTAACTGACGTCGTTTTTGTTACATTTGCAATCAATTTGTGAATACAGCGATTTAGCTTGAGTTGACCAATATGGAGTGATAAGGATATAGCCTACAAATAAGCCCTTATCATCGACGTATGATATGCATAGACTGCTACTATCGCTAGGTTTCCCTTGTGCCAAGCGAGAGCAGTTTTTAGTCTGATCCTAGTACATTGCGTTTTTCATTTAAGTTAATTTTCGCGCAACGAGAAACTTACATAAGAAAATATCGATGGTTTTGACATTGTTAGGATAGTATTAGTGTTTTAGATAGATTTTTTAAAACGGCAAGCTCCATCTTCATACCTACATAATTCACGACAACACTTGTTCACACTAGTGCTTACAGTTTAAACTCTGATAGGCTCACTCTATAGTTTCAAATGCAACTTCGTTGGCCCTTATTCATTGGATGAGACATCTGTGGGCGAAATAAGGCTCTTTATAAAGGGTGAAACATACTTATGTGTCTTGGCGTGTCGTGACGGACCAGAAGCATATCGGTTTCATGCATTTAATATGGTTAGGGACATATTCACGTGTCGTGTCGTGTCGACATGCAAATATGAACTTGACCATTTAATCACGACTAAGTCACGACACGCCACGACACATAGGTAAGTATGTTTCCACCTTAAGACTATAGCCATTTCAACGCTGTGAGTCACACGAAGGGTGAAAAAAAAATAGCGTATAGCCATACAGAAATCTTTGGGTGTATGTAGTAGGTATATTCATTTACTGATTTAATTTATTTTCGATGGTATCGATTTTTATGCATTAGAGTCATCTGTTTTAGGTTTTAGATAGTTTTATTAAAATGGGGCGATCTATATTGACACTATTTTTGCAACAAAATTAGTTCAATGCTAACGGCAGCTAACGGTCTCTATTTTGCGCACTCTGTAGTTTCTCTATACTCCATGAAGTGAGACGTCAGAACGTCAGAACTGGCATACTGATGATAAAATAATGTCAAGTTGATAATCATTTCTCTATGTTGATAATCAATCTCATCGCAGTATTATGAGATTGTAAATTTTGGATATGATTAATAACGTCCATTATTTTTTATTAAACTATCGTTCTCATGGCAGTGGTGCTATTACGAAAATCACCTAAAAAAAACTTAAATTTTAAATTTCCGGTGATGAGATTACCTGAAGAATATAATTATTAATACTATGAAGATAATGGAAAAACCTGTTGAGCCGAATTCCGAAGATTGTTGTAATAGTGGATGCAATCCTTGCATATTCGACATATACGAAAAGCAATTATTACTTTATAACAAATATTTAGAATGTGGAGAATTTGATGATACTTCATCCGAAGATAATGGTTTGTCACAATTAAAATATACTGCTTTTATTGTTGTTGAAAATAAGACTATCTGTAAATTACATAAATTAATATCATTTAAAAGAGGAACTACAAACAAAAGTAAAGTTTGGTGGAAACCTGGTGATCATTTTCTTTTTAAGCATTGTGGAGCTGAAACTTCTTGTACTCGGGCATATACACCAGTTAAAGCTGAAAATAGAGATGACTATGATTTCTCTATTATTGTTAAAGAATATAATAATGGATTAGTTTCACCTAGTTTGTGTAGTTTAGTAAAAGGCGATACAACTTTATGGAGAGGACCCTATGGACCTTACAACTTGCAACCTAATGTATATGATAAAATATTTATGGTTGCTCAAGGCACTGGTATTGCTCCATTTATTACAATAATTGAGCATATTTTAAAAAATGATGAAGATAACACAAAAGTTACATTATTGTATTGTACTGAATGTGATGATACTGTATTGTTTAGAGATAAACTTTACAGTTTTCAGTCATTTTGGAATTTTAAGTATGAAATATTTTTGAGTAGTACATCTACTGATTTTAAATTAAAATATCAGGAACCAATACGGAAACATAAGCTCAGTACTGAATATTTGTCAAATTTAAAACCATCTTTAGGTAAAAATCAATTTCTGTTGTGTGGTTCTCCCATATTCAATGCAGTGTATGATGAGTATCTAAGAAACATTTCAGGCATAGATAAGAATTACATTGTTATGTTTTAAGAACTTGTTTTAATTTTATTTTCTTGTTTGACATTGTTCCATATTTATTTACTACTAGCTGTGCCCTGCGGTTTCACCCGCATGAATGCCTATGTCCCGTTTCCGGTGCCTTTATGTTATTCAGGGCGCAGATGGATCACTATCGTAGCAAAGGTCAGGATTACTTTTTTTTTTCACCAAGCAATTTTCCAATTTTTTTTCATAAGAACCTTCTCCTGATAATAACTAACACAACAAAAAAAGAATTGGCGAAATCGGTCTAGCCGTTATTGAGTTATGCAACTAGCCACAATACATATACATGCTTATCAGGTCAACCTGAACAGTCATTTATAACTTGCGCAGTGGTAGGCAGAATGTAGAGGTAGTCAGACTAATAAATTGAAAATTCAGGAAAACCCTGACATTTTTTTTTATGTTTTTAATATACCGAACCAATCTTCATGAATGATGGCTAAGACTAATTTATATAACATCAGTTATTGAAAAAATAAACGTATCATAATCGGTCCATTTGTTTAAGAGCTACGATATCACAGACGATATTTTACGTCGGGGGTTATAAAGAACCCCCCTATGTTCCGTCATCTGATGTTGCCGGCATGTTTTAGGTCGCCGGCACCCGCCGTTCGTTGGTCCGATATGTAGGTAGGTAGGTACTCAAAATTACGAATAACAAGTACTACAAGAAATTTAAAATTTAATAAATGAAGAATTAAAATCTTTCATTAGGTATATAGTTGGATTCAAACTTAATCGCTGCTCTGAAGTTAGCTACACGCTGCGCAGTACCTCGCCCCGCACCCCCGCTGCGCAGCGACTCGCCTCGTGTTCAGAACCGCCATTAAGTTTTGCACCGTACTGGATCATTAATTTGCCAGTAACCTCTATGAGAGTTGTTATAATGATGGCTACCCACGAAGTTGACTGGAGTTTGTTGTTGATTTTATTACAATTCCTTGACCCTCACAAGTAATTAAAAAGTAATACGTAAGTCGTAAATCATGGACGTGCATAGTTACGGAGAAACTGAATCAATAAGCCTGCGTGCGTATCCTACCAACAATATAATACCTATCATTTAGCAATCAACTGAATCAACATATAAGCAACCTCACGAGTCACGCGCGCCTCTAGCGGTTATTAATTAACGGTTCGATACCCTTAGCTTAGCCCACATTTAAATAAACTTATTTTGAACTTTTACAACATCGTTATCGCTGTTACTCGAGTAGATTCTTGATGGTCTCTTGGTCAAGATCCCTAAACACAATGCCTATGTTTTTGTATACTTACGCATTATTTTTGGTAAACGACTAACGATAGATATAGTGCTCACATATTTTTACCAAATAAAACATCGTTTTCATATTAGCATTCAAAGGTCAATTTTAACCGATTAATTAATCCACTGATTTCACGATCTGTTAATAATTATTATTGAAGACAGTAATATTTTTATTGATTGATAGTTATTATTATTCTGTTCTGGTAACACCTAGATCGTTTGGTCGGTATGGATTTTTTCGCGCCGGCGCGAAACGTGTTTGCTTCCAAGACCCCCGTGTTTTTACGATAATTAAAATTTTGATTATGTTTCTTTCCCAAATCCTTGGTTTTCTATAAGCACGTGACAAGCTAAATTTAAATACTGAACCTAAAAGATGTCATTAAAAGAGAAGAGAGAAGAATGAAATAGGAATATATTTTAAGAATGGTCGTGGTCTAAATCAGTGCTGAAATTTGCTGTAGTGCTGTAGTGCGTTTGACAAAAATGGGTTCTATCGTGTTAAAAAGTTTATCCATCTTATTAGGAGTGTTTTTCATATTCGTTGGAATTACTAAATTAACCCCATTCATATCAAAAGAACTTCACAAAGATTTGGTAAGTTATTATTTTATTTATTAAGTAATAATTCAACAAACGAAGAATATAAGGTCGCTAGGTGCATTTAGATTTTTGTGGCAGAGCGATGTGGCTTGCTATTTTGGTATTTGGCCTGCCGCCTAATACCACCACGGAGTCGTCTTGTTGCGACAGCGTGACTCGATCGCGGATCCCCCGTGTTGATTCTTAATCATTTGTTATTTATTAGTTGGCGCATAATATAATATGAAATTTTGAACATAGGCAGTAAATTTTAAACGACCCTGCCCCTATCATTGGTGATTTTATGTAACAAGTAAAAATAACTCTTTTTTTAACTTGATATTGAACTTTTTGCATAGAAGAAAAATCAAACATCTTTTATTTTCGAGTGCAATCGGAAAGTTTATTATTTGTATATTTTCGGCTTCGGTACATGACATATACAAAAACACTTAGGTACCTTTATTTTGTTATTGGCTTTGAGCTGCGGTAGGTACCTAGGGTGTTGAAATCAATAAATTTGTGTTTATAAAATCCTAACTGATTTAGTAGAAAACTGTTTCCAAGATCACAATAATCTCATCATCATCTCCCTGCCCTGCCCTAAATTATTTCGTGATCACAGTAATCTATTATATTTAGCCGGTATTGGTCCTACAGCTGGGCAAAGGTAGAAAGATACTTAAAATTGCTCGAACAAAATAATTATACAAATCAATTTAAAACCGATGTTTGTGCCAAAATACAACAAGCATCTTATCCTGTTGCGCTGTTTGAAATAGTTCTAGTGTGAAAGAACTATATGAAATAAAAGTTAAGTTTTGCCTACTCAAGGAGGTATATAAATTGTACCGAAAGGTATGTGAGGAGTAATATTTAACTCTGCTGATATTTCGATCAAAGCCTACCAATAACACATATCTAGGTACTGCTATCTACATAGGTATTATTATCGTAAATCATTGATTGAATGAAGCAGTCTAATAAAATCGCTCTTTGATCCGCACTCATATAATATCTATTCGCAATTCGTTATATCGGGGATATCTATAATAAAGACTCCACCTTGAAATAGTTTCGCTTTGGTGATCATGTAAACACACACGATTCAAAAGTCTTATTACTTACCTACTTATTTTATTCATGGAGGAATAAGTATTACGGATTATTGAAAGGATTGGCACCTGCTTAGTTATCGAGGGAGTCTATTAAATAATGTCCCTATGGGCTTCGCCGCCGTCTGGTAAAAATACTTATACTTACTTAATGTTATTAATTCATGATACCTCCGCTCAACCTCCGCTCAAAACTCTCGACGACTAGGTACCTACTGAATGTTTTGCAAGCTAAGCCATAAATCTGAGAGGATTTTAAATCTTTAAATTCAATAGCTATAAGGAACCGTAAACAGGTAGCTTTTCTCTCCTAAAGCGAATTTCAAAACACACCTCAAATATCTCGTCCATAGGTATCCACCGCATGTTCTTACGATTCATAAATGAATCCGAAAAGTTCAGTAGATTGTACATTAGTATGCTGCAAAACTACAGTATTTTCTTGTGTTTTTGTTTCAGAGAAAGGAATACGTCAGATATGCGAAAGTTTTTCCGTTGACCGAAACCTTAGATTTCAAATTGCCTTCTAAATGGTACAGGAGAGCTGTTGGTGGGCTCGAAATATTATTTGGGTTGGCCCTGGCACTCATACCAAGCCGTAAGTAGATATGGTTCAACAATTTTATTATTAGGTGATACAGACGATTTACTCGAGCAGAAGTGAGTAATGTATATTGCCATTCGGACGGACAATGATAGATATACTATTATTTCCTATATAACTTTTATTTACAAAATTGCATTAAAATACCAGTTTCTTAACATTTATTTTCATGGGCACCTACTAGGTGTGTAAGTTCGTAGTGAATCTATTCACTTAGATTCTCTGGGTGTCCAGTCTAAATATCGAAATATTGCCTCAACTTTCTCTGACCCTATCTGCTATTTACGAACCCAAGTTATTTTTACTAAAGTTGGGCTTACTTGCTCGACTTTTTCCCTGAATCCGTGATTTTTCAGAAAGAGGAGACCCTAAATTACCCTCTGATGGTACCTACGAACCCAAAGTATTATCTGCTTTTCTTCTAAGTTCTTTTTCTGTAAATTACATCATACATTTCGAACGAAACTTGAGCTCTGTCGGTATGAAAATGAATAGATATTACCACGGAACAGAAAAAACTTGTTTTTTCTGTTCCGTGGATATTACGAGCAGTTATGAGATTTCATGCCGGAAATGTTTGATGGTAACATTAAAACTCCTTGTAGTCGTGCAAGAAAATGACTGTACCTACTTACTTTGTACATACAACAATATAGGGTTCGCAGTAAACCGAGAATAAATGGGTTTTCTGATGAAATCAAAATTGTCTACTTACTTGTAATCTTTAAAAAGTATTATTAGGTAAATTCTTTTTTTTTTCTTTAAAACGACACCGGAATCCCCGTTCGTAAAACATTTTTATTATGTTTCAGATAAAGTCAAGAATACAGCGAATGTGGGCCTTGTATTGTTGATGATACTAGCGGCTTACTCGCATGTTATGGTGGGCGACCCATTCGACCGCTGCGCGCCAGCACTGGTTTTCTTCTTTATGCTCAGTGGAAGACTAGTTGTTTGGTAAATGATTTTTAAAATAATTAAATACTTAGGTGTGGCGATGTCTAAAGTTTACCCCTTATATTGATTGTTTGTTACACTCATTAGGCACCTTCACTAGTTTAATCTCTCCGGTAACCTTTTTTTCTATGTAGTCAAGCAGACAACGATTTGAATTTATTATCAATAATAATATAATTCTTTGTACCTATCTAAGTAGATCTCATATGGGCAGACTGATGGTTCTGATAAAATATGATAGTTCACATCTTACTCGAGTATAATAATTATGTAAATAAATAGATTATAGAAATGCAATTCCACTACTGTCTATAAAACAATGCAATATTAAAATCTAAAATCGGTAATGATTTGGCGGTCAGCAATTATTATTCTCGTGGGTAGTCATTATTGACGTCTGTCGGGGTCTAATTCCGATGAAACTTCTTCGTATTCGCGTCATCGCGCTTTTGATATAAACGTTCATATACCTAATTACTTAAATAGGTATCAAACATCATTAAAGGCTCGTAACAAAATGTTAAGAACCAATGAACGATGGAAAGTGTTTTATGGGCTAATTACACCTATACATACATAAAGAATAAAGAAATGTTGTCCGAAATGACCATTCCATGTTAAGTCCTATTAATAAATATATTGCGCGCTCTATCTAAAAAATATTAAAGGGTATAATGCACCTTGACCAATTTTTATACGATAATACAAGAGTTACGAAATAAAATTAGTGCTATCGTATACTGGCATTGCTTTGGCAATCGGCCAGGGAATCCGCGATGACGAACCACTGTGTCGCGCAAATAATACCTCGGTTCCAGTTGATTTACATATTGCATTTACTGAAAAATTATAGGTTCCTGTAAGTAGACGAAACAAGGCATTCACGGTTAAACATGTCGGTTATATAGATGAAGGACACTTTATTATTAAATTACAAACGACACCGTGAAATAGTGCTATAGCTGTGGAAGTAAACTATTAATAGATATCTTGCTGGGCAAGGGCCTTGCTCTTAAAACTTACCATGGTCAGTTGATTTTTAAACTTGATGTAACAAGCTATTTGTTAAAATAATTATAACTATGGATTTATTGTTATCGTAAAATGTTTTGCTTTTCAAGGTATCAAATAAGTCGCCGTGAAGAAATGGAGCGAACCACTGCCACGCAGAACGGTAATGGCCTGAAGAGAGAATAAACATGGGAACAAGAATATCTATGTTACATTCTGGAATACGCGACGATATTGATTTTAATATACGTCGGGTTTAGTAACATGTTTTGTTCTCTCTGCTTGTGTGGAGAAGACATTAATTTATTAAATAGGTATCCTGGAAGAAACTATTGCTCTTTGGGTAATTAAGTAATCACACTGTGATTGTACTAGTCAAAAGTTTCAACAATTCGTTATTTTAATACATTAATCAGCTTTTAGTTTTACCATTGTAGTATATAGTAAGAGTCGATAATCTGGTTTTAAAAAAGGAAATGGATACATTTTAATTTTTATCTATTTCTCTAGGTAAATTTGCCTTAAGAGAATGACATGTGTAATTTGTACCTAAAAGTGATATTAATTTAAGCGATACATGCTAGGTTCATTATGTATGTGTGAGTAATGTGTATATGTGTGTCACGTTTGTAGTACCATAATAATAACTGCCACTGCATATTGATAGGCTTAAAAATATTTAATGCACTGTAATACACGATAAATTAAATATTCTATGTATATTATTATTTGCTCAATCATAGACATAAATAATTCCAAAGCTTTTTATAGTTATATTTTTCTCTAAATACTATATTTAATAGATACTGCTAATACTATTAATTAATTTTATGTTATGTTTTCACACGTACATTTGAAGCTTCTTAATATTTTAGAATTAATGAAAAGGTTTAATTCCTTTTAATGTTTTATTAATTTTCTTGGAATCATTTTATCGTACTATTTAAGAATATGTGGTGTGTGATGTGAGTAAAATAATGGTCAATGAATAAATTAAAATATGTACTTTTAGTTTTATTTATTAGATTGGTAAGTGCTTATAACATTTTATCTATCTTTACATGATTATTATATTTATAACATACAACTTGCTTTCAACTTAGGCGCTTGAGAAAATAGTGATTATAATCAAGATTTGTCCTAGGTCGCCCTCCCTCCTTATTTTTGTTCTATTTATTGGATTCCTTCGTCCGAAAAGTCATACAGACATAATATTTTATTGTTATCTGGTAAAGCCCGTGGAAAAATAAAAGACGAATAGAACCGCGTTTGGTATTAGGGTGAGGCACCTTTTATTATACCCCAAAAATAGAAATAAATACGTTCTGAAGCAAGGGGCCGTTATCCCTCTCCGTTCTTGTCGGATTGGCGTTTCTACCGGACTATGGGAGTGAAGGAAAAGATTGCAATGTCCACTCATTGTGTGCTGAAATATCGTGGACAAAGGCTAATCTGTGTTGAACTAAGGCGCAGGCCAGACAGAAGAGCCGTATGTCGCAGACGGGGCGCGGACATTTGTCTCTACCGCGTCCCTTTCATCCGCGCCCCGTCTGCTTCTTACGTCTCTTCTGTCTGGCCTGCGCCTAAGCACTCAAGGCCGTACTTCGGTCTGGAGTAAATTTATGCCGTATTACAAACAAACCACTTTGAAGCAATTTGTCGAAAAACAGTAAATGATGTGAAAAAAATTGTAGTACTCAAAAATTTTCTTTCTCACTAAGAATTTAGCACTACTTCCCAATTAATTTATGCAAGATTTTAGGGTTGTAAAAAAACACTTTTATAAAGCTGCCTTATAATCAGTTATTATTGTGTGCAAGCCTACAAAATATAATATGTATATAGTATATAATGTTAATTAATTTTTTGCTTGATATTACATACATTATAAAATGAAAACCAATTTATACATTTAACGTAAATATCACAAATTACCAACATTCAAGCAGGATCACGACCAGTTTGAAGCAGCTCCAAAGCATTCTTTAAATTTCCGATGGCCGTTTTTATGTCATCGTAGTTCAAAGCGCTGCTGGCCCATTTACAGTATTTCTGTGCCTTAGCTATTTGATCTGGAGAAAGTGTTGCAACTGTTGTCGTCGAGTTATCACCATACAGAGGAGTCGGTATTTGCGGTTGTAGTGGTTGCTGAGATGGATCGTAAGGTACGAAGCCTCCGGGGTTAGGATCTGGTGTATATGGAACAGGCGGCAGTTGAGAGGCTGCCCTCATCGCGAGATTGGGATCAGGCAAGCTATTGTTGAAGCTTGATGGTACAATGGGTGGTGTTGCTGGAGTCACTGAGGTGAAACCAGGAACCTGAGGCATGTCTGCGGGGCCTGCTGCAGGCTGGCTGTCACTTGCAGCACCTTCAACATCTTCATCACCATCACTGGTCTGCATTGGGCCTGAAATTATTTAGTCAATAATTATGTGGTATTAATATTCATAAGGATGACACGCAAAATCGTGAAGCGTTCCACATTTTTTGAATAAAAATCTAAATCTAAATATAAACCGCGAAAAAATCCGTAAAAAGTAGTTTTATTTCAATGTGTAACATTCGCGTAAACCTAAGAAACCAATTTATTTATGTACACGCAATAGACAAACAATACTTAATAAATAAAGATATAGAATAGAATAGATTTTTTTATTTATTTTCTCATTATCACAATACAGTACAGTCACATTTTACATTTAAAAAGAGAGACTGGTGTCTGCTATAGATAAAACCTGTGCTGCAGATCACCAGGCTTACCCACCGTAAGAGCCTTAATATTATGACACTAACCGTATTATTTAATGTGCGTTTACAGTACAAAAAATTAAAATAAAAACAGTAAAAAAAAAAAAATTATAATAATAATAAAAGAAACAATATTATGGTTGTTGGTAATTGAATTAGTGTGTGTGTGTGTGTGTGTGTGTGTGTGTGTGTGTGTGTGTGTGTGTGTGTGTGTGTATTTCTGTGTGTGTGTGTGTGTGTATTTCTGTGTGTGTGTGTACAACTATATAAGTATGTAAGTCAGTAAGTGTTACTACTACATTTGCGGTTTCAAAAGTTTTTCTGTATCATAGTAATCCAAATTAACCAGCCAAGAGTAGACTTTATTTTTGCAATTAATTTTAGTTAGCGGGTATATCTGTAACAATTTGTTTACCGTATTGTATAAATATGGTCCCAAGAAAGTGTAAAAGTTTTGCGAAAGACTATTTCTAACTCTAATTTTTGAGCACACTGCAGTGCCTTTTCTTTTAGTCGCGCATGTTTCGGGATTGAATGGAAGCTCAACGTGTTTCTTCATCACTGTCAGATGAATAGAAAGCTGCCGGACTGTAAGCACTTTGCAACGTTGATAGAGATCGTATGTGGGAAAACGTATTGGAAGGAAACAGCTTACTTTTAATATGGCTCTTTGGGCTCTCTCTAGATTAATTAGATAAGTTTTAGCAGCTCCACCCCAGGAAGTAATACAGTAAGATAACAAAGATTGGCACAGTGTGAAGTAGACTGTTCTAATTAATTTAGTATCAGCAACATGACGAAGTGATTTGAAAATGAATATAAGCTTGCGAATTCTTGGAACCAAGGTGTCAATGTGTTCACGGAAACTTAGTCGACTGTCAATTATAATGCCTAAATATTTAATATTAGAAGTTTTTGATAGATGAGGGCAATTACATGATCCTCTAGTAGGTGGATTACAAGTATGAGCAATAATTGAACGGTTTGATTCCTGTAGATTCCCGAGGTTAAAGGACATGTATTTCGTTTTATCAACATTGAGAGTGAGAATATTTTCCCTAAGCCAGTCGGACACTTTATTAAAACCAACTTGAGCATGTTCATAAGCTTCCTCCCAGGTGTCACCGAAAAATAGTAGCGCGGTATCATCGGCAAATGTAATTGTTTTCCCATTAGATAAGTGGGTTTCACATAGTGAGTTAATATAAACTAAGAAGAGGGTCGGCCCGAGTATACTGCCTTGGGGAACACCATACTGGATGGGTAACTCCTCGCTTATCCAACCATCCAATTTAACGACCTGTGTTCTATCTGTAAGGTAGTCCGAAAACAATTTTAGTGGTAAACCCCTTATCCCTAAATGTTCCATTTTGTTTAATAATATCGGAATAGACACAGTATCGAATGCCTTCGCTAAATCGAGAAATATGGCTAAAGTTTTTAAATAAAAGTTATGTAGGTAATTAGTGCATAAGTTAATATGTTATAATGTGTACTGTCATAAGTGTTTAGATTTAATAACTTAGATATAGATATTTTGCTGTGCCCTAACCGGGTCCATAATGTATGTCCAACCCTAAATTTAAGATCTTTATGTAAAAAAAAACATTGTGGAAATGCAATAAAGAATATAAGAATATATAAGAATATATAAGTTTTTTTCTTTCTATCAAGATTCGTAACTACAAACTCTGTGAGCTGGTGAACTGCATCTGAGGTCGATTTTTGTGAGCGAAAACCAAATTGTGATGACGACAGAAGTTTGTTACTCTCAAGATATTTAGTTAATCTAATGTTCATTATGCGTTCTAAAACTTTCGATAAGGTGGGTAAAATAGAGATGGGTCTGTAATTGTTGACACAACCCCTATCTCCACTCTTAAATATGGGCACAATTTTGGATTTTTTAAATGCAGAAGGAAAAACACCAGTGGAAAATGACAAGTTGAATATGAAAGTTAGGGGTATAAAGGTACAAAGGTACTGCTTATTTCAAATGAAATTTATTCCAGCAGACCTACGACAGGAAATATTAAAAAAGAGACATAGACACAGTGTACAAGAAGAAAAATTAAATAAACTAATATTAATAAAAAATAACAACATATACACAATATTAATATTCAATTGATATTGAACATTTTAGCATATGCATAGCATAAGATATTTTAATATATAGGATGCATTGATTGATCCTTGTTTTTTTAAGTATACTTAAAAATTCAAATGCAATACTCATTTATTAAGCGACGAAAACAGAGGAGGTTTACATTTTAAATAGGTTACTAATCAGTATCTTTCGACACTTCCTAAGGTGCTCTAGCTGTGGAGAGGAAATGGCGCAACAAACCCCATGGAAAGCATGCCATCTATATGTCAACAATAAAATAATAAAGGCAATTTAGGAGGTCTCCTCTTCATGGTCATGAAATTAGCTTTTATTAAAGTAATCCTTAGATGAAAAATCAATAGTTTCAGTCCAATAGCAAAAAAAATAATATTCAGGCTAACAGACAGGAACATACTTCAGCATTCCAGTACTTTTCAAATTTACGCCTATACTACTCTTATCAGCTTGTTAATAACACCTACCTTCATGTCTGTTATTATCAGCTGTAGTAGTAGTTTAAATACAGTGCAACCTTAATATAACAAATTCCTATATTTAACATATTATTTGTAATCCATATCCCTAAGAGTCAATGTTTAATACACCTTTACATTTTAAAGATTTTTAGCAATCAAACTCTAAAATTGTAAAACCTTTGTATTATGTTCCCGCCAACATGATTCTTTCTGTAATGGCTCAGAAATGATGTCGAGGTGAATAAAACTATTGTTTTACGAAGTTTAGACCAACCTAACCCCAATATAACAAAGCTCATTTTAACAAATTCCTTGATGTAATAAATAGTTACTTGTTGTTCACTTCACATTTTCTATATCAAGAGGTTGCAATGTATATCATAAGTTTTGTGCACATTTAGTTTTATCTATTATAACATAATTTGATAACCTTACCTGGAACTGGGGTCTCCCCATTTTTCAGGCAGTTATGGATGTAAGCTGCCTTCCACTTGGCATACTTTCTGTTTTGTGCCGCTTCATCTGTCAGCTCTCCAAATGTAGTAAGAACATCATAGATCATACCAGCTGTATAAAATGCTTTCACAATATTTCTGAAACAAATTGTGTCTATTTAAATACCATTGAGTTAACAATTGATGGGTACTAATTTGTTGAAAGGAAACTAGATAAAATCTTATTTACTTGTTTAAATATTAACCCTGCAATCTTTTTAATACCCTGCATTCATAATATAAATTCAGATTTTTCTAATATGCAAAAAAAAACATAAACAATGGAACATATAATTATGTAAGTATTTGTCATCTAAAATTATTTTGACCATAATCAATGCCAGACCTAATTAAATAAGTAATGTTTAAGGAAAACAACAGTAGTAAAGAAACATTGTAATTTATATTCAGTAATTATGCAATAGTGTTGTGAATGAGGAAAACATTATCAGCTGTTTGGATAGGACAGGGAAATCAGAAAAGAGGACATAATTTATACTTGGTTAGCACTTACTTCCCGTAACTTTGTTCTCTATCCTGTTTGTCAGCATACAAAAACAATTTTAAGGCATAGTTTTCAAGATGTGCCTGAGCCGCTACCTCATTTGTGATAGCATCATTTTCTTTGTTAATTTTCTTGCATTCTTCCAGCCAGTCCATCAAAGCTGGAAGTAAAAATTATAACCACATTTATATTTCCACCACAATGTCAAAAGCTATATTGATTTTGACTGCATAATGGCTTTTTAATTAAATTACCAGGCACAAAGGACAACCAAGAATAGTTAAGAGTGAACATATTATATAATTGTAGAAAATCTTCAAGATTTCATACCCATCAAGAGCCTTGTTTCTTCTGGAGTCTTCTTATTAGTAAGTTTCAGACCAACTTGTAAGGCATGTAATCTGCACCAGTAGGCCACTATTGGATCTCTAGTATCATGTTCTGCTGCAGTCTTCAAGTAATGCTGGATAGACTTCAAACTCGGTGGGCACTCGGGAATATTAACAGACATTTTTACTTCAACTGTAAGGTATTTGTATTACTTTTAAAAATAATATTATCACAACAAGAACAAGTACGTCTTAGTCGAACAAAACACCTTTTTTAGAAAGTTGTTACTCTTACTATAAGGAATCAAAGCTTTACGTACCTTCATTTACTGCAAAATGTAAACGATTAAACTTATTTTCAAAATAGAACGCCCCTAATACAATCAAAAACAGAAATAAATAAGATCACTTCAGAATTTCTGACAGACAATTTGACTGACATACAGACAGAAATAGATTGATGACAAACACTGCACAGAGTATATAGGAAATAACATTCACATAGAATTTAGAAATTTTAATAAGATATCATTACTGCACTCTGTGGCATAATATCTCTATTGATTTCTCATGAAGACTTCTCAAACATTTGCTTGTCTCAGTTTTGTTAAATTGAGTCGGCTATGCCAGTTATAAACAAAATCTTGATGTAAATAACAAAAATGTTTTGCTAAGTAGTATATGTTTTGTTAAATGTTGATATATCGCAAGTTTTGTTTAAAAACTGGCGCCTGGTGCAGTAGGTAGGTACCTAAGCTGTTGACAAATGCAAGCAATGTCATTTCGTATTTGTTTATGGTGTTATCAAGTCTGTAAAATTAAATCGACTAAATAATGTATAAATTATTTTGTGATATCAAAGCTTAAAAATACGAGATTTAAAATGCTGCAAGAGATGTTAATTTTAAATAAAAATACTATCAAATATGTATTGATGAAATTAAACTGATTCAGAGATCGAGATTCAAGGGTTAATCAAAATGTCAAATACGACGTTTGTCAAACAAGCGAAAAGTCCCAAAAAATTATGAATTTTATTGAATTGGTGTTTTTACTTAATACAGCATAAGTGCGAATATTATAAAGGATTCAGTGATTATATTGTTAATTTCCAAGATGCCATCAAAGCAGAGAAAGATTGCTATGATGGGATACCGTTCCGTGGGTAATGTTATCGTTTCAAAGTCTTGTGCGTCTTATTTTCTCTGAGTGACATTATAATAATATAAAAACGTTTTCAGGTAAATCATCTTTAATTATACAGTTCGTGGAAGGACAGTTCGTGGACTCCTATGATCCAACTATTGAAAACAGTAAGTCTTTTTACCTTACAATTTAACGATAACATGTTTTTGTCACGCTACGAGCGTACTACGATAGGTACCCCACATGTTCTCTAAAAGTGTATTTCCTTCTATTTTATATATTTCCAACTTCTAGGTATCAAATATCTTCATAATATTAAGTAAAAAAATGATTTTATCTAAATGCTTTGATTTAGTGAGTAATCAACAAAAAGCATGACTGTCATGTTTGTTATGATTTTACAATTCATTCATACAACAACCTTTGCTTTTCTTTAAAAATGGTTGTGTGATAGCAATTTAGTGAATGTATTGAATTGTAATCATACTTACAGTAGTATTTAGGGATGAGAACTAATTTTTTAAATATTATATGTATTTTATGTAAGTTTAACATATCTGGGTGACAAAGTATAATTGCTAAATAATAATTGATAAGTAATTAAACTTGTTGAATAAAGATTATATAAACATTGCTGAGATTGTTATGACTGTTTGAAAGGTTTTAATGACTTATAAATATCTATTTTTAAAGACCTTGTAAGTTGCATTGTAGTTCTTGGGTAGTAACTATTATATTATATTCCTTTATTGACCAGATAACGACAAAAAACAACCAAAATTAAATGAAAAAAGAGGCAGGTTCGAAAGGCATCCTCTTTGTACCTGGCAATTTCTTCCAAGCAATTTCTTTAGCAGAAGACATATTTAGGTTGAGTACATTGGATATTATTTTTTTGTAGCTTTCACAAAGTTCATACGCCTGAATTCAACTGAGTATGAAGTAAAGTTGGTGGACACAGCTGGTCAGGATGAATATAGCATATTCCCACTCCAATACAGTATGGACTTCCATGGTTATGTACTGGTCTATTCCATAACATCAAGTAAAAGTTTTCAAATAGTGCAAATTATTTATGACAAACTTTTGGACATGGTTGGTAAAATACAGTGAGTATATAAATATAAGTGTTGCTAATGAAATAATGAATAAATACTCAAATTATGTATATTAACATTTGAAATTGGAAATTGCCTTACAGTGTACCAATAGTGTTAGTTGGAAATAAAACAGATCTTCATTTAGAAAGAAAAATTAGCACCGAGGAAGGCAAAAGACTTGCAGAGAAGTGGAAGGCTGCATTTGTAGAAACCAGTGCTAAAAGGAATGAGGTAATCTTCTAATTTGTATTCCATTACTGATTATTATTCTTTTATTTTAAATTTTATGCATGCTTTTTGAGATTCATGCATATGTTAGAAATTGAAACCTCAGACATTTATTGAGGTTTTAAATTTTAATTGATCCATGATTTGTCTAATGGGGCCATGTGTTTTATTTTCAGTCTGTAACGGACATGTTCCATGCTATCTTATCAGAGATAGAGAGATCAGATGGACATATACCAGACAAGAATGGATGTGTTATATCTTAATGAAAGTTTGTGTTCAATAAACAAAGTGCTTTTTACTTAAGCTAAAGTGATTTAATGTAGTGTTTGTATGTGCACAGCAAGCTAACTGTTGCGACCATTGCGAGTTTTAAAATTATGTTTATATACCTCTGGCTGCTTGGAGTATGTTTTCCTGCTTAGGACAAACTGGTGTTTTTGTTTCTGAATTTTATTTAAATCAATACTGTATGTATATCTAGGATTGTTAATATAAAGCCATCATGAAAAAAGTGCATAAATCACATTACTAAACATCTTAAAAACAAAATCATGCCTTAAGGCTAAAAAATTCTATTCTATTACCTTACTTTACTTATTATTTCTTTACTCTTTGCCTTACAATAATGTAACAGTACAAAACCTTGATTATTTTTAAAATTATCATAGGAAATTATTTATTTTTCTTCTTTCTTAATTCTGGGATTACTGGCTTTATATTAAAAATATATTTTTTTAAACAGACTATAAATATCTATAATATATTATGAAGGTGATGAAGTTTGTCAAGTACATATAATTACTCATTATGATTTTGTATATTATGTTCATATTTGTAGAAATGTAAATTATCTATAAACTATATTTCTTAGAGAAAATTACTGTAATCACAAATTCTTGAATGTAAAAATACCAACTTTTTGATATCTTATATTATTTCATTTTAGGAAGACAAATTTAACATATTATTTTAAGTTGTTATTAATAGATTTGATATAGTCAAGATGATTAGATTGCAGAGATGTTTGTGAAAACTTGATTATATTGAAAGTTTAAAACCATTTGTAATTGTAAAAATGTATAAACAGTGTAAATTGTAATTTTTCCCTGTGGTTATAGATAGTTATAATTTATGTTGTGTGGAATTGCATTTAGAAATCTATCACTTGTTATTTTAGAGGCTCGAGTTAAGTGGTATATTTATTCATTGAAATTCATACATTTACAATCCTGTAGTGTTTGTGATTATCATTCTGAAACTGGATAGTCATCGTTTTTTATATGAGACCTGCATGACTCATGTTAGTACAGAATGTAAACTATAACAGTTGAAAAATCTTCATATTTCACACATGTGGCTGCAGTTACACCTATATCAGTGACTGTACCTAACATTATGTGAGATAACCAATAGCAAGGAACTCTAGTCCTGGTGTGAACAAGTTATAATTTTAAAATGTAAATAATTATAAGTTATGGATAAATATCTGCGGCTGGATATATTGAATATAATGGGATTGTAATAGGTTGTCTATGTTACATATAAGTTGTCAGATATAATTATATTAGAAGTCAACACTTTCAATTACAAATCTTGTTGGTATACACTGGCTAGACTATACTAGTCAGTTGATTACTACTTCTACCCTTCTTTGTCTAGCCTTTTCCCAACGTATGTTGGGTTTGTTTTACATGGAGCGACTGCTTACCTGACCTCCATAAACGGCATCGTGCATGGCATTCACTAAGCCAATAGGCAAAGCCTTAAGTTTTTACTATATCTAAAATTATTTCTATAAGTATCTAAAACATGGCTAAAGTTCTCTATAAATTAAACTTTATTTTTGTGCAATCCATTGTATCATGTTTGCTTTAATTTGTACAGTTGTGCTGTGGATTTAAATTTGCGTTTAGTGCTGACTTTTAACATTATTATAACTACATGTTGGCGATGACATAACTAAAATTAATTTAAAAAATCCATCAATAGATCGGTTGTACCAGAAGGCTTCTGGTACAAAATGACCCCACATAAAAATAACTAGATTGCTAGTATCTATAGTTTTGCTATTCAACTGTTTTCGCTTTAAATTGTTTTAAAATTCGTGTTTTAATTGACTATGTAGACAGTAGCTTTGGTATTTTAATGTAATGTCATGTCATCGCCACCCCACTGGATATGTTACCGACACGCGAATTACATATTGATACAACACCCGGTTCTTTGAAAGTTGGTTCGACTTCTTATGAGTCTGAACAAGAGGAGGAAAAACGCTTCCCATTATTGTTTTTGTCTGTCAGGTTGATTGAGGCCTTTCCTCATAATAGGCGTCAATTTCATCTCGTTTTAATTTAATCATTAGGTAGTTTATGCAAACCCATAGTTGTCATGATATTTTTTTTTATTTTACTTCTGGTAATTCAAATTAATGTAAGTCATTAATTAATTAAATTGTAATAAACATAGAAGGTACACTTGTATAGCTTATAGTTTATTATTATTCAAAGCTTCGTGGTTCTAGAGGTTTTAAAATTGGGGTATGTAGATAAAAATAAATGTGAAGCGGAAAAATACAAGTAAAATTTAATCAATAGGAGAATAGGGTGCTGAAGTCTTTATTATTTTAGATTTAAATCAGAATCCTAAATTAAATAATTGTATGTGATGTGTAAGCTTCTCTAATATTGTCGGTTGGTTCTACACTTTGCAATCAAATTCAAAATCGCAATTCATTTTAATGTTTAGGAAAATGAACCTATTGTTTTTTGCCTTTTATTAGTTTTACGTTCTAAGTATACCTATGATGTACATTTAAATAATGTCTTCACTTATTTGTCTCCGCACTCAGTCCCTTCATCGTTTTAGTTACGTAAATTAGGTGTATTCGTGACTATACCTATAATAACATGTGACTTTATAATATTTTAAAAGTGAACTTAGAGACAGTAAAATCTATGTTTTTTCATTTGGTTTTTCCATTTTTTTTATTACGACAAACAAAGACAGTTTGCATCATCGTTTAGTATCTAGGAATTTATATAATAATCGAGTTTGCTTGTTTGTGGAGTGATTCAATACTTGTATAATTTTTGACGGATACGTACCTATAGCAGAACTTGCTAAACCCTTGAATTAGGTCCTTTATTTTTGCCTAGTATAATACGGCCTTGTAAAGAAGTTACTAAATGGTTTAGGCAATGCTTTAGGACCTAATTTAATATAAATTATTTTTAAGTGTTTGGGCCGGCAGCTTATTCTTGTAAAGCATTTAAGTTTAATCGAGCATAATTTGATCAATATTTTTTAAGAAATTCTAAAATTATTTTATACGACACTTCGTGAGCGTTAAAACCCAGCGGCAGTCTGCAGTTACTACAATGGTACTGCAAGCTTGTATTTTAAAGTAATTATTTTCAGGGTGCACTACCATGTTACAGATGAGTCTGTTAACATATATATATTTTTTTGACGACCTCCGTGGTCGAGTGGCGTACGCACCGGTTTTCAAGGTGTCGCTAGCTCTGAGGTCCCGGGTTCGATTCCCGGACGGGTCAATGTAGAAAATCACTTTTCTACATTGTCTCGGGTCTGGGTGTTTGTGGTACCTTCGTTGTTTCTGAATTCCATAACACAAGTGCTTAATAGCTACTTACTTTGGGTTCAGAGCAATGTATGTGATGTTGTCCACATTTATTTATTTATTTATTATTTATATATAATATTAAAAACAAAAACAGTAAAAAAAGGTATCAAATGTAAATATTATGTATTGTACCTAGTGAGACGTTAAACAAAATAAATTTACTTTTCTGGCGATATGCAATCTAGACATATTTGTTATCTAATCAGTGTTGGTATGTATTTAATTCAGTTGTTTGTTCTAAACGTTATAAAAATGAGCGTTTTATAATATTGATTTAAATGTCTAAGCCCACGTTGGGCGCCAAAGTGTTCATCGGTCATTCATAATTGGCATTTAGAATCGTAAGGGTGCGATTATCTTTCTAAGTATAGATTGTACGCAGGTGGACAGACACTCTACACGACTGTATGCCACGGATTTTTATTTGGAAAAGAGCTATAAATCCATTATGAACTGCGTACTGCGTGCACCGATAAACGTTACCGCGTTGCGTAACATAGTGCGCCGAGTGACATTGTGTAATTATACTTATCTATAACATAAACTAAAATCCGCTGAAGCATTTATAATATCCATAGTCTTTGAAATAAAAATGTTTAGCTGTACTAGGTAATTATCAGTTTTAGTAAGTAAGCATATTTTGCAATGCTATTATAGTATACATCGAGACTATTTTTAACTGTCGTCTTATTTATTAATATAGCAGTAATAGGAACCATTTACCTATAAATGTTTGTTTTTGAAAGCGTGGAATTTTTAAATTAATTTGCATTGGTTACGGAAAACGAAACTGTATCCATCATGATATACTTAACCACCAAATTGTTGCAGACACCATAAAGAGAACTTACGAGTCACGGCGTAAATATTTTGAAAGCTTAAACGAATTTCCTTGCCTGTATATATTTTAGGGTTAGCAGATTTTTCTACTTACGCAATATTCATTGCATGGCGTAGCTATGTAGTGTAAGCATAGTAAAGTTAATAAAGCTTAGTGATTTATTATAGCTATTCATAATTGTGCAAAATAACACTGTGGCACAATGTTGTAGGCAACCATTTATTTGTAAATAACTATCTCCAATTTAAAATAAACAACTGCCACTACTGCTTACGTGTATTATTTTTATAGGTACATCTATATACGAAACGCATCCCAAACCTTTGACTGAAAAATAATTTATTACCTACAAATTAGGAAAAAAACATAAGGAACGAACGGAATTTCTTTTTGCAATAAATATGGATCAAGAAAAGGGAGGCCTTTGTTCTGCAGTTGGAGGAAAGGGGGGTATACTCGTCTAAGTGGCTAGATAGCTGAATTTCTGAAAAACCTTGGCCGTCTTTGTTGACTGAACCATGGTATGAGTCATACCAATATTTTACTCTAACCAATCTGAACGCAGCATGAGGTCTCACTACAGTGACGCAAGTCAAGTCAAGATTTCGAAGATCAGTCAGTGTTTATTCTTAATTCTTTATTGCACACATAAATTACATTTCATGGACATATATTTATTAAAGTTACGGTTATGCTCATTATATCAAAATATTTTTGTATACTTAACATTATGTACAATTGTGAAAACAGTTCTCTGTGTGTGACAGTATAGCAACGCCACCGACTGATGGTGCTTCTGCATAACTGGACTTGTGATCCTTGACTTTATATAGCATACATATACATGGTAAATAATTATCAGGGCTTGTTTTTTCAAAGCAATAAGTTTAATTAAGCCTAGTTTTAACCTTCATGTCTACATTTAAAATTTCTGAACGACTGGCTTGGGCAAATGTCAAATTGACAGTTTATTGTCAACAAATTATTGTGAAAATGGCGACGACTACCGGAGTAGGTTTTCGATGGTTAGATATATTAGAAAAGGAATTCGACAAAGCATGTGTCGAATTAGACACATCTCTAAGTAAGTTATATTTGTATACATAGTATTTTTTCATTTATGCTTGCAGTCCCGTTGGCACCATGGGGTTATCCAATTGGATCTCTACTGGAGTTTGTCCACTCGTTTTTTCTTTGGTTTTAGAATGTTTAGCAAGATTTCTATACTTTTCACATAAAAAAATTATTGCTCATAGTGTAAATCAAAGAAAGCTTTCGATTTGATGCCGAAATGTTCATCCCTGGCGTGACAAAATCATGTTGACTGATAAGTTTATCGACATTCTTTGAAAGCTTAAAACTATTGTTTTGTGTTAGATTTTCTTACTAGTTAATATGATATTACAATAGCAGCCGCTCTTAATTTTGTTGCGAGATTTTTAAACCCTCAACATTCAGAAATGTAATATTGCACCTACTGTTTAATGTAAACTGCTATTAAATACTTTTATTGTAAGGGTGAATACGATAAATTTAACGTCATCCACAACAACAACATTAACAATTTGTGCTTTGTTCTATGTATTTGTGGAGCATACAATTCATAAGTAATAAAATTATCTGGAGTATCAAAGAGGAATTTGAATGTCATATATATGATTAAATTCTTTAGTTCTTTGAAGTTATAAAGTAACTAATATAAGTCTCTTTGTTATGTATTACAGCAGAGTTGGAGACTGAAGAGCCGGAGGTGGTGTTTGGTGCTCGACAGAAGATCGCCACACTCAGCTCATGTTTTGCACAACTAACACACAAGGCGCTCACTATATTTCAAAACAGTGCTAAAATTGAGGTATGTTTAGTAAATATGAAAATGACTATGATACTACTGAAATATTTAAACTTTAATGACTAATCCTTTTTCCGCATACATACCTATTTAAACAGTCATAAATGTGTTCTATAATATATTAGATAATATTGGCCTTAATTGTCTCATTGCTGGACACAGGCCTAGGTTATACAAATTTCAATTTATGGAATCTAGGTTTCCTCTGGATGTTTTCCTGCCACCTGTGGTCAATGATGCCATAGAATAATTTAGTCAGGACAAATAACTTTAAAAAGTCAAATCGTACTACCATACATATAGGGTCATTGAACTGCTATGCCACTCACAAACACGAAATTATTTTATTTTTATGTGAATATAAAAAAAGTATTAAAAAAATCGCCAAACCAATGTGGGGTTAGTTTGTGAAATATAATTTTACTCAAGTGCCTTTATTTTATAAACTGATAAATATCATATCAGTCATTGAACCCTCTAGGAAAATCCAGTCTTTGACACTTGGAGATTTTAGTATTCATAATTTAAATGGGTAAAACTATTGAAGTCTATTATGTCTGCATCATCTATATTTTACCATCATCAAGTCATATCGCACAGAAACTGATTACGCATAAATAAGAGACTGTGTATATTAATATATTACTTTGCTTACACATAAACTGATAAAGATTTTGTGAATGATGTCTTAAGCCTTTGTTTAGGTACTGTAATATTGCAATGCTTTTTTGCAAATTCTTTTTGCTTTATTTATTACTTGGCATGTGATAAAATACTTTATTTCAGAGTAATTTTCTCATGTGAATTTCCTCAGAAAGGCAATCCCGTTGTCGAAAAAATTACCATTTATATAAAATGAATAAATAAATGTAAGTAATATACTGTCATGAGGTAGGACAATTAAACAATTAAGGACCGAGTTTTAATATTATTAAATAAAGACAATACCAACTATTTAAGTTGCAATAAAACACTGATTGGCTTCCATGAAATTATAATTAAAATCTTAATTTACGTATTAGAGGGGTTGTTCTTAGGACCGCGGTCGTATGGGTGTTTGTGCAGATGTCGCCGGTGCGTCGGCCGCACGGTCGTAGTCTTCGTCCGGCGCGCGGGGCTCCGGCTGAGGATCTCCTTGTCCGCGCCCATTATGTCGCCGCCCCCGCCGCCTCCGCCGTCGTCGAAGTACCCCGCTTCGTCGTCCTCCCAATTGTACTCTTCGTCTGATTCTTCACTACTGGAATGTTAAAATTATTACATGTCAATAATCTTTCGTTTTTGGTCAATACTTGGAGGAGAAAGATTGTTGTTATGATGTCATCCCTATATAAGGCGTGCATAAATATTTAAATTGACGCTTTCATAATAATTGTTTTGTTTAGTGGTTCAGATAACTGTTTGTTTTGATACGTTAACAATAGCTGTATGCTTACTTAATTCCTTCGAGTTTTTGCAGTAGTCTGTCAGCGGCTGCGGTGACGTCAGATGCTGGCACTGGTTCTTCTGGATCGTCTTTCATCTGAGCTTCCAATCGTTGTAGAGCAGCGTCGGCCCGGTCAGTCAACGATACGAACTTTTCTGTCAGTTGTCGCAATTCATTCTCTTTTAGGATTGTGTGGGATGTGTTGCGGAAGGCGCTTTCTAAGCGACGACAGGTGACATCGGCCTAAAATGATGTAAACCTTGTTAAAAACTTTTCACAACAAATACGTATGTTTGTTTACACTTCTATTTTAAATGTGGGAATTCGGTCACATTTATGAAAAATATTGCAACCTGTTACTAGTGGTAATATAGAACTCACTGGTGGATGCCTTTGTCTACAAAGGATACTAGCAATCAAATTAATTAGGCGGAAGTAATAACTAATTAATATTACCTGAGGCACTCGAGTAGCGTCGAGGATTTTAATTACTCTATTGTCATATTTATTTATATCGTCTTGAATCTTTTTAAGTTCGTGGAATGTCGAAGATGTCCTGAAAAATATAAGAAAAAATAGTTAATATGTGTCTGAGTTGCGCTTATATTTCAATTGATTAAGGTGATGCATATAGATTGGTACATCATTTGAATGGAATGTTGTCTGCGACGTCTTTAAATTCCTACACATCATATCTTAGAAACAGCACTACAAATTGTCTTGTATGCACCAGGAGTATGGTGTATAATGTCACTGACTACACCATGATTACCATAAATAAGGACGAGCGATAGGCTAGGAATAATTCATCAAGTACGTACAGTTTAATTAGTGACTCTATTAGTTTGTCTAGTACATCCGTCACATGCTTGGGATCGTCTTGCTGGACTTGCTGGCATGAATCAACAAAACGTTTCTGTGCTTCTAAAAGTTCTTGCATCTGAAAACAAGAAAATACAATCTTATAGTCTAATCACTTCGATTAATTTAGATTTAAGTAATCTTAACATAAAGTTCAAAGTACCTTGAGGTCAATTTTATACGAGTTGTCGCTTAGTCTCTTAGTGAAAAGAGCTTCTAAGTCTGCGGAGTTCATCCTCGCATCTCTCTGACGCCGAGCTAAGGCTCTGAGCCCGTCCGCCAGCTCTCGCCGCGTGACGTTCACTAGAGACAGGCCGTCTCTCATCAGAGACTCTAACACCAGACTTCGGTGCCACGTATCTGCATATGCACCGTTAACCTGTTACAAGGAATATTTTATTAGACTTAAATATACCTAGTCTATTATTAATTCCTGATATTTATGATATTTTGATCGATTCTTGTGTGCTTAAAGGAAGCGTTTCTACAAAAACGAAGGCTGCATTATAATTGATGAGCGATGCGTGACATCTGTTTGGCCTTACAGTATTTCTTCTTTGTGACCTATTAACCTGTTCCTTTTATTAAAGGCACATTAAGCAAAGAGTAGAAGTTCATTATTTATTATTACCTTCTCTAAAAAATGCTTATGAGCTATAATATGGTTAGTTAAGTTTCGAGCTAGTTCCGCTATTTTCATTTGGCTACGCTCTATCTTTTCACTGCTCTCTTTGATGGTTGTCTGTAAGAAGAAAAAAAATCTTGTTTAAATTGTTATTTACATACTAATTTATACATCTCTTATATATACGGAATATACGGAAGAACAAACCTGTACATTAGTTTGTAGCATGTGCAACCTGTGCTCAAGTCTTTCTGCTGTTAATTGAGCTCTTTCTAATTTTAAAGTCAATGTATTTTCCATGCGATCTGTAAGCAAATACACAAGTATTAGCGGTATCCTATTCAGCGTGCGTACAACGTTCATTTGCTAATTTATTCATACCACTGCAGCCCTAAGCGGTTCCTTTAACAGTTAATTGTATGTTGCTCTTGTTCGCTCAATTGCGAGCGACGTGCGCGGGTACACCAGCATATATTGCGAAAGTTGACCCGCGGTTTGTATCGTAAAATAGGATATGACATAATAAGACTACCGTACCGTACGTGACTCATTAGGTTCCCGGAACAAAATACCTATGTATTGTTTTGATATGAACTCGTTCTAGTTTGTAGCTCTGATTTTCTAAGACAAGCTATTTGTCATTTACTTGTAACATTGTTCTCAAGTTGCAATTGTCTTACATATTTCATGAGAAGGGCGGTCTTTTAAAAGCTAATCGGTTGTCAAGTTATTGATTTGTGCAACGCAGGTATTGTAATAACATTTACTCATTTATATATTTGTTAACTTATTACAGCAAGCCACTTTAAGATTAACCGACAATTTCAATAAAATTTACCAACTTGTAGCCAATTAAATAAGTTTTATGATTCGTTTAAATAAGTTTTGTACCAACCGAGTTTATCTTGAATAACGTCGAGACGTCGTGCTTGTTTCGCTTGAACAGCACTGATTGTATCTAAAACCCGGAGTCTTTCTTCTATGGTCGCTAGAATACTCGTGACGTCCTGTAAAATAATAATGTTGGTTAAATACACTTCTATTGAAGTTTATACTTGAACTATGAATACACAACTATTTATAAACCTATCAAAATTGTACGAGTGCCGTGATATTTCCGGCAGCCCTTGCTCTACGTTTTGTTTTGTAGTGAACTATATTAATGGTTTGTCTATTGCTACAGGATCATTCTTAGTTTGATTTTCCTTGTCCATTCCTATAATTTTATAGTATGCACTCTCACTTAGTCGTAAACATGTAACTCTTTTCCTATGACATCTTTCAATCGGATTCTATTTTAGACTATTCTTTGCTGCCGCATAATTGTTCTGGTATCGTGAAAGCGTATCGCCTTATTCTTATTTTAAGCGTTCGAATTTCAATAGTTACTTTGTTGTTGTAACTTGCTACCGTAAAACGTTTCTTTTGCCCAAAGTATTTGTATATTTATTATTTACATTCAAAGCTCACGTTTGTGTGCCAGACAGTTAACACACACCTTAACAAACTAAATATTGCCTAACTTCTAACAAGTTTTTAATGCATTCAAATCAATGGTTAGAAAACTATATAGTATTTATTGACAGTTGTAATTTAGTTGCGCCTCCCACACGAAGTCCTATGCTATGCGAAGCTAACCATGACATAATAATATCTTGTCAATGTTTGAAAATTATTCAAAACCCATATATTTGTAAATTAGAAAAAGCGAAAAAACAGCGTAACGTTATTACCTCGAAAGTCCCAACAATTCTAAAAGTTGAAAGTTAAGCAATAAATTAAAAGGAAAATACTGTTGCCATTACCTCATGCCGTGCAGAAAATAGAATTCACGACTGCATTCATTTATTTAACACGTGGACAAAGTTAACGCACTATTTCGTTATCGCTTAAGTATTTGAAGTATGCATACTACATCTAATTCAATACTAAATCGTGCAATAGAAACATTACAAACATGTCTAGACATTAAATGACATTTTATACTGCGTTTTTACTTAATGCAACGCTTCCGCGACTTGCTTCCTGAATGTCTGGATGGGTAAAAAATGTCACACATTATTTACCTAAAGCTTCTGTCCCGCGTTGTTTGATAGTAGTATTTACAGGGTTGTATTTACCTTGGGGTTCTGTGTGCTTAGCCCGTACACTCGTAAGCTGTGCTCGCCGGGCGAAGCGCGCGCCACGCAGAGGCACGCCAGCGCCGCCAATGCCGCTCTTAACATCGCCCCGTCTGTACATCACAATTTGTTAGGCAACTCTTTAAATATTTGGGGAACGTGAGGGAACAAATTACCAATAACAAAATTTAATGGGTGTGACTTGATGATTCTCTAACTTTAATTTCACTATATTTTATAGAAATGTATTAAATAAATAAATTTTTACGGCCTTAAAACATCTTACGTTAAACATCTTATAAGCGCAGTAAAAGAAGTTTAATTCAGCTTTATTGATTGTACAGGTGACTACCTCATTACGAGCACTCACTTCGTGGAACACTCGTATTCACAGCGACTTAAAGTTTAACCAAAATAAAACATTCCTCATTTACGACGTAACACCTGCTTAACGTGTCTCATTATGATACGTGTGTTTATAGCGAGCGGTTCGTCAAGGCTTACTATGAAAATGGTCTGTAATGCTAAACAAATACTGCAACAGGCGCGTGGCGGGGTCATTGATATCAGTAAAGCGGTTCTTTATAAGCTTACTTACAACTTCGCTAAAGTAATTTCTAAAGGTACGTTTATTTGCCTTATAACTGCACTCAAATCCATTAAAGCCGGTACTGTGATTGCTTTAAACCTTTATCTCAGTACTGATGGCTGTCTATTATCCTTTAATTGCACTGCGGTTTAGCTGAGAAGTAATTATTTTCACGTTATCTGCCAGTAACGAAATACATTAAATTCAGATATGTAATTAGACTTTTATTATTCGCAAGAAGACTATTGCCCAGGGTTGGGACGATTAAAACACACGGTAGCCCTATATTTAGTTATTAACAATGAGAAAAAAAAAACCAAATTAAAATATGTATTTGGTGGACATAAGCTCTTATAACGCAGGCAGCCGAGTTGGTGGCCAGTTGAGGCAGTTTGTCTCAATTATTTTATTTCAAAAGTATCGGGGTATTGGACATTATCAATGATGACAATAAGTTGTCCACAGATCATCTGTTTCCAAAAACTAAGATGATATTTGTTATCCGTGCCAACCGTCTCATTTATCAAAATTAAGCTATTTAACATCGGGGTAGGGTAGCTTTCTAAAGCAAAGTTACTCAAATCCCTATTATTTAATTTCGGAAGATTTGTCACTTGTGACAGTAAGAAGGTACTCGTTAAGAATTTATGCAGCTCTCCCAAAAGGTACTTTGTAAACGAATATACCCACCTAATAAAAAAAGGAAAAAAATAATTTGTTGAAATAATCAAATTGTGTGGTGAGCTAGTGATGTATTAAACATGGACAAGTGTTGCATGCTGCTGGAAGCATAATGTTAGATCCATGCTGCCGTAGGTCGCGGCATGACGTGCATTGTTTATTTGCCTGATCAACGACAGGTGCACCGGCTCGTCCTGTTCATGTGCATCTATTTATTTGCATTCCGGTATGGTTCGTGGACCCCGGTCCGTCGGATTATCATTGTCTAGCAACGCCCACACGGCTAAGGTCAACCTTTCATCAGCCCTCCCGTATCCTCCATGGTTACGTAATTATTATACGTCCGCTATTATAACGTCAGTCTTTCGTGTACTGTGTGATTGTATCTTTTAATATGAAGCTCAAAAAGGATGTTCTGTTTATTTGAACGAACGGTTTGAATGATAAAATGAGATGTTAAAAGACGTTTGCCGTCTAAGCTTAGAAAATTGTTGTACACTAGCAGATATGTGAATGTGTGTTGGTTTGGTTACTCAATATTTACGTAGTCACGAAGTAACAAAAAATCTTTAAAAGATAGTAGTCCAGATAATCGTTAAAAATACCAGTACCATTAAATTTATTAATTGATATTAGATCAGATGTCGAACCAATCAAATTAAACTGCCTTCCTGATTTACTAGCGCATTGGGCTTTCATTTCGACGTGATCAATGACAGCTAAATCATGATGAAGTGAATGGCGACACACCAATATTTCTTAATGAATCTTTATGAAAGGGCGTCCCGCATGATTAAAAGTCGATAAAGAAAGCGTGCGCAACCGAAGTGAACACAATGCTTGTTGAACATGTCACGACAACTCGAAAGAAATATTGTTTTGTTGGATGAGATCAATTGACGAGGGCCCGTCATTATATTTTTGTTTCTGTTACATACCTGGAGGCAATCAAAATTCAGAAAGGGAAAAGGAATGCACGTACTTGGAGTGCGTCGACCTCGCAGTGCTTGAAAACATGCGACCCCGGAATGCAGAATGGCAACGAAAAGTATTTCACCTAATTATGATGTAAAGTGCATTACTGATATCCTGTTGACGAAAACGGTTTCGTTTTATGACAGTGTTTCCTGAAACGCATTTTCACTTTTGTGTGTGTGAATTGCGCTGCGCTCCTACATGAGTGCGGCACGGCAGACGGATGTGTTACAGCAATTTACCGCCGCGGCTAGTTGTCAAAGTTCAGTAGAACTGGAGGCGAGCCAACGCGGCTACAGCACGCACTTCCAGGTGCTACACGCTTCCATTGCTTTTATTGGTACACATTCGAATTTAATAAATTAATTTCTTTGCCATTTATATGACCGCCTTGTAATAAATATTGATATTTATTTATTAAATGTAATTAAATATTTAGAACTAAGATTTGGTACCTATATTAGACTGTTACACTTATGATTAGAAACAAACTTAACAGAAAAAAGTCAGTAGCCGCCACGTCCTTCTTCCTTTTGTAGACTCACGACTTCCTGGCGATATCACGTCTATTTTGTTACATAGCTGTCTACCCCTTCTCGTGTCTACTCGGTTTAATCGCTCCAATGTTTGGAAACAATTTATTTAAACGTATCGGACGTGTGAGACGGTACAACGGTGAAAATTAATCTGATTCTTTTAGTGCCGAGTCATGCTGCTTCCGTTGTTAAATTAAAATGTTGGAAAAAGGGATGTCCTATTACTTTTTATCTCAAACGCCGAGATACGTGCGCTGTTGAACGTCATATAATGAAAGCGTGGACCACCCGAGATTGCTGGCTGACTCTCAACTTTATTTTGATTGTTCCTCTTTTGTGGTATGCGGTTATTGGGCCCTTCAATTTGTGATGGTAACGGAGAAGTATCTACAACATTAAAGAGATAGCAATTTTATTAAATAGTCTGGAACATATATGTTTTTAAGTTTTCTGTTACTAATTCTTAATTTTTTTTTCATTCGTTTGCATAGAACGTGATTTGTGGTAGCTTTTTAAAATTATTTATTGGTCACCCTGCAAAATTGAGAGCAACACATATGAATTGAAAACTGGGTTATTAGTTGTAGACTAAATGCTCTATTTATAATATGGTTACGTCATAAATGTAAATGTTCACACAAATAGGTACACACGCCGTCATTTCTAACACATAAATGTCGGTAAACTTAATCATGATAAATGGCAGATCAGTAGACGCTAGTCATATTCGTTTAATTTATCGTTAACATTATAACTAGATATTTCTTATTAGTTGTAAAAGCAAATAAACAAATTAAAGTTACAAGAGTATGTCTCGTATTTAAATAGGAAATGGGCGTGGCGATTAAGTAGTCAGAGAGTGACAATAAATTATATTTTTTTCGTGCCAGCTGGTGTAGAATGTAGATATTATCAACATAAATCAGCAGGCCCAGTTAGCAGTTACATGTAATAAATATGCAGTTAAATGACTCTATCAATACCATATCATTATGAAAGTAACTGTAGTTATTCTGCTAGCTACCGCATCGTGATCACATTGTTAGGCGTGGAGTCAAGTTGAGCAAAGTTTACCTGTCTGCGACAACCTGGCCTTCGTGGAATGTCGTCGGGTAGCTCATTATAAATTTGCCTTTATGTTGCAATTTCATATGAGTCACCATTTAAAATAAATAACCTCCGTGCTCAATTCATCAGAGAAATAAAGAACTAAAACTGCCTTAATGTAAGCCGTCCTGGCTCAAAATTTCCTTCGTCATTCAATTATTAATAAGATAATTACTACTTTTGACGTATAAAATGGTTCTTGGTCCAATTATGTAGTTTAAATTAATTAACAAGACTGTCCAGTTATTTTAATAAAAGTGAGAGAGCGGAAGACTGCTCTTGAATATAAATTAAACTATTCAAGTATATTCCAATAATGTCAGATATATTTACCAAAAAATAGAACGAGACGGCCTTCCCGTGGAAGTTCACAGCGTTGAGCACCATGTTAGTTCCCTTGTAATAACAACAGCGAACTGTGTTAATGTACCTAGAGATAGCCACGAGTGCTTCTAGACCGCGTTATCAGCTAGCGTTAGGTCATTTCACTGTCCTCGTTACAAGAATATTTGTCGATAGTTGAATCATCTTCATGACTAAGCACATGGTTTTTTATGTCGATGGTTTAACTGACATCGGTTACGGGCTGTTTAAAGATTACAAAGAGTAGGTAGCTGTTAAAGAAAGTTGGAAAGCGAGGATGTAGGTGTTTGTTGAGTGTGCGCATTAAGCTAAGTCCTTAGAGTGTAGTGTAGTGTCATCTGCTTCTGTTGTCTGTAAGTGGGTTACTGACGCGGCAGACGGCGCGGCACCACTCGCGCAAACCGGCTGCCAATTAATAGGTGGCAGAGACCGACTCTAACCCATTAAATATTTTTTGGTGTAACTCATTTTTAATATTCTACTCTTATCTATGTTTTATTTTAAACCGATACGTTTTGAAGACGCGGCGCCGCTTATAGATAATTTCATAATTATTCAAATTCTACCTGACGGTAAATTGAAAAGCGATGTTGTTGCGTGACTGCTACCGTTTATTTCTTATTTTTATGTTGTAAACGGTATTATCATTTTATGTCCAAATTGGTTTGTTGGAATATCATAATAAGAAGAATCAAACAAGTTATGGAAACCCAAACCACTGTATTAATTTATGAAAAGAAATTACATACCATCACGGTTCTATTCCTTAAAAGGGAAAGTTATTTGTGTATTGTTGTACTCACATTTCATTGATAACGCAATCAAGTCTTGTCCCATTCATTCTATTGATCTACTTACTTTGGGTGCGTCTACGTTGAAAGTTTTATGACATAGGTACTTGATAGCTTTTTATTAAGTAAAAAATATTTAGCCTAATTTCGTGGTAGTGATGCCAAGTAATATTGTTACTTTGTGTCTAGGAATGCAAACAGGTCAAAGTAAAATTATTATAAAAGCTGGCACAGACACATTTTATCTGCTTAACAAATAGTTTAATGCGTCTAAATGTCCCGGGAGAGCGGTTTACAAATGCATTGTGCAACACTGGGACTGCATATTTAAGCCGCTGCGGCTGGGCGCGAGGGCCGCGGCTGCCGCGCGCCGAAGCTCTCCGCGCGTGCCGCCATCGCGCCAGGCCGCTCCCAGCATTGATTCTAATCAAACTCTACAAGACAATACGCATTGCCTAATATGTCCGACACACAACTATCGATGATTGTTATCCAATCCAATCTAGTTTAACAGGTCTTCATTGTCGACACGATATTAATTCGATTTACCTTATGCCATATCAAGTTATGGTTTAGTATTTTAAACAACTCGTATCATGCCGATGTTGCCTCGCCGATACAAGTTGTATTTTATTATTTATTGTCTAAATAAATGTTAAGTTGCCGTTTTAAGTTTTCTTACTCGCCGGATGTCGTTCATGTTTCTTCGAACTAAAGGCTCTCGAATTGTTTAGAAAGGTTGAATCCTAGTTTTGTCGAAGCGAGTATGTGTCAGCGGTGTCAACAGGGTCAACACTCACGCAGGTTCAATGTCTTTACACTAATGCTTTGTGGTATAGACACACTTTCAACAATGCACCATAAACATGGGAAAAAACAAAACTGATAATACGTCCTGTGTAAGTGCTTCCAAAGCTTCCATCGAGGTTGTTTTATGATTAATGATGTTGGTATGCTTGATTTTACGAGGTTTGAATGCATTTTTACCGAAAACAAAAAAGAACATTGTTTAATTATTCTGAAACGGGACCGAGAGCTACTTTTATATTGAAACCTCCAAGATTGTTGGTCTTTTGTTTAACTTTAAAAATTTCAATGTCAATGACTATTTTAAGGATTTGTGTCCCGTACTTAAAATATTATTAATAGCAAACAAATCATAAACAGTTATTTACACAAATTATTTGAAACAGAAAATATTCCACTCAACATTGAATTTATAGGATCAGTTAGAGTCTATAAAGTCAACCTCCTTCATCATATAGCAGGCGTTAAGCCAGTGTCAATGCTGCGGTTCTGAAACCGGCTCGGCGGTGATACTATCTTAATTACAACATTAGCATGGTGATGATTCGCTTTGAATACACATTAGGCGGAGTTATCTCGCGGCGACATTTTGCGCTCCACGTGCAAATACATGGCGCAGCCGCGGGCGCGGGACCTCCCTCCGTCTGCGCGACCGGTATTGATGATCAACGCTTTCCTCACGATCCAACTGATACCCAATACAAAGTCAATATCGTAGGCGCTATAATATACATGTCATTTCTGATATAGTCGTTACAAGACCGTTTTCTGAATGTCTATTCGATATCCATTCACAATAATATGTTTTACTATTAAGTCTTGTGTAACTCATGCACTCACGTAATATAATATTATGTATCGCGCCTAAATTGCGTTAGCATTTTTATTGATAGCTGTATTGATATCTTTTATGGATATTTATGCTGTTGTTTAAGAAAACAACACTTAGTTTTCGATTTTCTTACTTGTTCCAAGGAGTTACGAAATGTGTGCTGGTACTTTCTCTCTCGTCTCGCAACTGATACACGCGGGAAGTGTAGATGGAGGTTAAGAAAACAAAGTTTCGTCTTCACATAGATATAGGCTGCGAAACCGTGTCTATAACATGTCATCACATATTATAATCCTACTATAAACACATAATAATAAAAGTTCGATGCGTCCATTTAAATAATATCAGTTGCCAAACTGGTTAGTTTTGCAATTTTATTATTCGAAGATCCAATTCACATCTCTACATTAACTTATAAAAAGTTAAACTGTTTAAGTTACAAGTAAGCGTTAGTCGTTGCTTTGTGTTATTATCTGTGCCACACTCGTGGGGACGTGCCGGGAGGTTTATTTGTGTAGAACAAATACAAGGTGCTCGCGTACCGGGAGCTCTGGCGACTGTTTGCTTACGTTGATATGCATACCTCCCGATTTAATTGTACCCTCTAAGAACGCGGTCTCTTGCATTCATTAACAATAACAGCTGCTCCTCCGTATTAACGAACTAGCTTGGGATAGGTTACGTAATTTCTGATAACAACTCTAGTAGCTGAAAAGTGCTACGGGCTAATGAAAGAAAACGACTTTGTTAAAACTTATTTACGCGTTAACGTACAACGTAGATACGTTAGCTAAACAAGAACATCATTTACACGACAGATTATATTGTTAAAGGTTTCAGAATATCAATGACATGAAAAATCATACTTAATAAATTATAATTTAAAGAACGTCGAACTTCTAGACTAACTTTGAAAGCAACTTTTAAAACGTAGTTTTGTTGCTTTGTATAGGTTACTATGCAAAACTTAAATAACCGGTAAGTTAATTAAAAGTTTTACATAAATCCGGATAAAAAATATGCCACCGTGGTTAACCAAATGAAGTGACTATAACTTTTATATATGGTTATATACCTGTTGCGGTTTAACCATATGCAGACTAATATGGACGTATATCAATTTGGGTTTCCTGAAAAACCTAATAAGTAAGATAAGGAATGCAAGGTTTTATCCTGAAATTATTTAAGTCCCTTGTTCCTATTATCTAGCTTAAATATTTTAATTAATACCTACTTATGACCGTATTTAAATGTAAAATGTGTAATCCATGGGTTTTTTTTACCAGTACTCATTTGCGATATCAGTTGGTTTTCCTATACATTCAAAAGATAAAGCTTTTGGAAAATTTGAGTTTATCCTGAAATTATTAATATTAAAGATCTTATCAGGCTAAATATAGTCATATTTTAACTGTAGTTGAAAAAAAGTGAAAGGCTAACGGATTTAAGTTAGTGTCTTTATTGAATATTGCATACGGTCATTTAAGCGCGAAAGTCCATTAAGTTTAGTGTCCCTGCATGAAAACGTTTCACGTATGACACTTATAATTTATGCCCTTTAATTACATTCGAGCACCAAGCTTGTTGAAGGCACTTATGCACTCTGATCATTAATTTTAACTTTTTGACATGTTCCCCCTAAATTGGCATATAAATATGCTGGTCATTGAATAATGTGGTTTGTAAACATAATTATAAGAAGAAAGTTATTTATTCAAAAGATTATTTTGTTCAAATTGTGTTGATTTGATAAATATATGGAAAAAGCTTAACCTTATCGCATTTGCTACAAAGAAATGCCGCGGGGCTTTACGAGTTTATTATCAAGTTGAAACCAAAACACAGCATATCGTATACATTCGAATAGTATCGTAGATGCGGTTATTTGATCGAGTAGTTCTAAATAGTAGCTGGTGATTATGCAAATCAAAATAGTGAACAGATGAGAGACTTGAACGCTCCCTTGGAAGAGCTTATCTAACATACGCTCAAGGCAAGCCCTTGATGATCGCTTAATTGCCTGCAGGTACTTACTGATTCGATACCAAACAGTGGATCAATCAATAAAGCAGCTTAAAGGTTAAGGCAAAACGTGCGTTCTAATTAAACATATTCTTATATCTCTTACAACTTCGATTACATTTAATGCCCTTGCATAAACATAACAATTATAACGATATATTAATTCAAATCTGGCATGTCATTAATGTACTCGCAATTACATTAGAATAGGAAGTATACAAGTCTGTATTATTAACGGGCTTGCATGATGAGATGGGTGCATCAATATCCGTCGATACGGTATCGATGAATACGTGGTTATAATGATACATTGCTGGAGAAATGCGATCGGTCTCGATACGGACAATCTTATGATTGCTGGTACGTTACTATTTGAACGCGGGAGATTGGCGACCGTTACCGTGGACATGCCATGTTAGAACCGAAAAGTTAATGGTTATCACTAATTCGAATATGATATATCGAAGTCAGAAAGTTAGATTTTGTCGTAATACGGGGGGCATTCGAAAACAACAAATCATTCACAATCCGAGAAAAAAATATTATGTCGATTAAACCGAAATTCATAATATTGCATTTAGACTATGTCTTGTCTTGTCCATTTCTACCATCTTCTGTAGCCATGAAATCATAACAGACGGCCACCGCATGCATTTGCATAAGCATTAATCAAAATAATATTCTGTATGTCAGCGGCATCTAGGTTACATAATTAATTCATAATTTATATTATTATAAATTTTACGATTGCATATCTTGACTACGAGAAAAACGACAATGAAATCCATGTCAACGGATTTGGATCTGCTCGTTTGAATATGGCATAATTTTCATGATTTATTACAAGACCTTTAATAAAATTAACATTTTATGTTGAGGTGCAAAATATTTATTTGAATATTAGTTTTGATTTATTTAGCCTCCCGTTGTAATTTTCTGTATTCATGTAAAAAGGGATAAAAATAAAAAGATATGCAATAATTTAGTGGCCCCTGCGGTTTTCCTTTACGTTTCCTTGACCGGTATGAAATCATCAGTGCAGTAACGAGTGTTTACTCTTATAATGGCCTTGACTAGAACACTCTTCCCACGTCGTTATGCAATGGAAGCCGCAGGCTCTTGAGTAGCTTTTAGGAGCCAGTGGCTACGTCTCCTAGTAATTAAAGTTAGTTTATGTCTGGCAAACGATTATGATATCCCAGTACAGCGCCTCGCTAGTTAACCAATGTCGAGGCAGTAATGCTTTTTGATTTATGCTGCCGTTCATCCTGGAGGTTCGTTCACATCGCCTCACAAGGGAACAAACTACTCTATAATCGCTTCTAGTCCCGAGAGGTCCTTTAAATGCTAATGTCACTTAATAAGCTAATCGGTTTACGTGGTCAATTCTAACGATACAGAAGCGTGAAGACATGTTAAACGCACGAGTTTTGCATTAAAAAGCTGTTAATGAAAAATGTTGGCTTCTTTGAATTCAATTCAAAGGTTCCATACAGTGTATACCTACGTTCACTTTTATGGTCCTCTATGTAGGTCGATGTTTCGAGTTGAAATCATATTAAATGGACGAAATGTGATCAGAGCGATGTTCGCAAACGGCATAGCAGCGCGTAGCGGTCGTCGGAACCAGTCCCCGATGCCGATATTGTCGATAACACTCGTAATGTTACTGCGACGAGGTTTGGCAGACCTTCTACACTACATATATTGCATACCTATATTCTTTCGGTTTTGCGACTTTTAAAAAGATGTTTCTTTCCATTGAGGTATAATAATTGTATACCCAATACGAACGTACATTTTGTCAGTATTTATGCAAGGCAAATGTATAAGTTTAATGAAATCGTTCTCGTAATAACAGTTAAGCGCATTGACTGTTTAAATTTTGTCAGTAAATATGTGAACTTAAATATGTTAATTTGACATCAGATATTTAAAACTGACGTAGAGATATCCTTGATCATTTATTTAAAAGCTGTCAAATTCATATGAATATCTTGCAGTTTGTTGTACATATGTATAGAAAAAAATTTTTCTTTATGTTTAAAAATATATTGCATATACTTACAATATATTTTTAAACATAAAAGAAAACATTAGTTCTGAAGGCTTAGTTCCTTTTTATGGCTTCATCATTTAAGTTTATTATGAGATATAAGTTTTAATTTAATTTACATTCTGAAACAAAGCTTATGTAGCTGAAAGTATTCGAAAATAATTTTGTATTCCTTTTGCACTATTCCTATTATTTTCATGATATACATTAAACCAAAATAAAAAATAATAATTAATATCCCGTGTCAATAACTTAAAACTGCATAAAAATAATATCTAACACCTTTGTATTTATATTTGCAAAAAAAAAAAAAACAATTGTAACTATGTGCCCAAAAGATAATATAGCATTTACAAAAGCATTTAATGTGTTCACTTTTATAAGCAAAAGTAATATAACAGGTATAATTCCATGAGACAGATGTTTCGTTATAATTAAGAGGATGCTGTAAAAAACTAAAACTAACGAGACTTGAGATATTCGCACAGCGGATATTGCGTGTGCAATCAAAACATGCGATAATATGATAAGAAAGATAAAACGTTGCGCTACCAACCTAGGGTTGATCCAGATCGTAGATGCGTCCTCTAGGCCCTTTGTGTAGTCACTCTCACTGAACTGTCACTGATGGTCATGTCACAGGGGATATATCGGTAGTTGTTGTGTTGACGTGATCGCGTGTGTGGCGTGTGTCGCGTGAGGGGCGTGTGTGTGTCGCGGAGGTCGCGCTACAGGTGCGCTTGCCGCAGCTTCCGCAGCGGCTCTGGCGGCCGGCCGCGCAGGCCCGCGCAGACCGCGCGCGGCGTACGCGCACCTCCCCGCCCGCCCTCGCACTGAAGCCTCCCTGAACTGCAGTTTTCAGGGTGCTTTTCAATAATAATCATTTCTTTATTGATCTACGTGGTTTAATTATATTTCGATGCATTTTATTTACATTAATTATGTTTAAATATGGCCGGAACATATACAAATCTTTTAATAATGTTCTTAAACCGATTACTTTAATAAGGTTTCTAAGAATATTATACTGTCATTAAACAACTGGTTGCAAATGTGGCACCGCTGGTTGTCGATGGGCTTACAACTAGATAGAGCAACCTACAAACATACATTATAGGTACATACACAGAAAAGAACTTTCTAAGAATTAAGATGAAATGATTAGCTGCCATAAAATAAGGTGCGCTGATGCTGGTCAGCAAACTGCGTGAGAAATTCCATGTTATACCGCTCATAAATTTTGTATTGGATTCTCATAAATGAATGCCTTGTTAAGAAGTTAATTAATAGAAGAAGAAGTTCTTTATAGCCGAAGCTTTACAGTAAATTGATGTCGCATTTGTAAGTACGCCGGCGAGTACTTGTGTGTTTTAAACACTTGTCTATATTGCGTCACGTCGCGTCGGAGACTTGAAGAATCCAAATCTTCATCGATCATCTTAATCAATATTGGTTCTATTGCTACGTTTAGTTACATAAATTGACTTTCCCTTCAATGGTTGTCGAGTCGATTAATGTTTGCTATAAACATTCTGCCTGTGTCTGTGATAGTAGTAAGCAGGTGGCTTCATCTTAATTGCGTGTGATAGTTCATACGAAAGCGGTACCTTGAGTAGTTTTTTAACCTTTGCCAGTAGTACCTGATACATGTAATTGGTAATATAATTATGCCCATAATTCTCACTAAATATAAAAAGGGTTTGTTGTGGTGTGGAGTTACAAGGATGCTATCTGCCGTTAGTATTATAGTAGTTAATTATTTTCTAAAAAGATAAAAATACGTGTTTTATTCATTGCATTTGACAGCCTTTCCATAAACTTTAAAAAATAATTATATAATATGTGTTTCATGCCTCGTTCCGAAATAATTTACGTTATGTTTCTGCCACTTTTCCATTCTCCTTGCGCTTTAATTATGGGTAAAATATTGGTGTTTGTAGTTCATGACTATAATGATTTTTTTTTAGCTGAGCGTAGATTCGTTTCGTTAACTGTCAAAAAACAATTTGATAATCGGCCAGGACAGTTTTGAACTGATGACAGACAAAATTTTAATTACTTACACAAAGTGTACAAATGTTTGCGAGTATCGAACCCGCAGGACATCGCGCTTTGGTAATTAGCGTGGTGACCTATACCACTCTGGTGTCCGTTCAGTCTCAACTTGACCCATGCTATCCTTGTTATCTGTCTGTATTATTAGAATCTAGATACACATTTTTGTTTTATTATATTATTGTGATTCTAATTACCATGGTATTTTGTTACTATTGAAGAAACTCATGACGTATTGAAATTTATTTTTTTATCAACAGCCATTAAAATTAATTTATATGTTTTTTATTGTGTGTAGTAAATGTGTAGAGTTAGTTTCTAATAAAAAGTTTCCCAAGATTTTAGTACCAAAATCCCACTAAATACATCCTCTGAAAAATGAAATTTACATAAAAAAAAACACTAAGAATTTGAATTGGATTATCTGGTCCTAAGCTAGCGGCACAGACTAACAATATTGTGTATAGAAATTAGCATACTCATGAATACCAATAGTCTCACAGAACATCCCGGTAGGAAGCGGTCTCTTGTAAGGAAATGTGGCTTTTCATATTCATTTTGGACCAAGTACGTGCTATCTAGCTAGTTATAAAATGATTATTTGTATCGATGTATAATTAGTGTAAAACGTTAAAGTCATCGCGCAGGCGGTACACCTGAAGCACCTTACGTGATGTCACTTATCGCGCCGGAGATCTACACATTTGTTTGCTTTTATGAAAGGCTGATAAGCAGTTTGCCATTCTTATATCATTTACATTAGGTTTTAAATAACGCCTGAGTGGCGACATATAATTGCGAATACATTAAAAATACCTCATATACCGTAACATAACACTCGTGTTTCCATATAGAGTCATTACTTTGAATCAATATGCGTTGAAAACGGGTTAAGTCTCTATGAATGATAACAAGCGGCGCCGGAGTATGAGTGTCGTGATTGTGCTCTTACAGTAATTAAGCATTAATAATTTTCGATTACCGCAAAGCGTGTCCATCCCATGGCTGACCACAGCCGGCTCGTGACAGGTTATGTGGGTTTTGAGGCGTCTGCTCTCGGCCGGCGAGGCGCGACGCAACACGGGTGGTCAACTGTCCTTTGCAGTACACATATCTTTATTCATTATTCATAATGCTTTTGAGATTGTAAAGACACTCATATCCTCAATTTGCTTTTACAATAAACGTATGGTTTGCATCTATAAATAAAAACATGGTCCTTACTCATACGTATTCAATACTCGTTAGTGAGCTCTATATTTTTCGTTAACAGTATTGCATTGTCGAGTAGACACAAGTACGTTACTTCTTAACGCATTGACTCATAAAGTTGTTCTCAGTACTTTATTATTAGCAGTGGCTCTTGTTTTTGAATTGAGATACTGTATGCTGATAGTAATGTTCATTCATGTGTTCAATTAGTAGATTTGTGCAATCCTAAATTGCTATACTGACGCATAGGCGTGAAATAACAACCAGGCTTAACGAGCCAATTAAACTCGAAATTTTGTTTTTCGTTGAAATCGTATTCGTTGTCTAGATATATGGATATGCTTTATTATAATTTAATGTTGACATAGCGAATGAACAAGTTAGTATACAGCGACAATATTTGATTGAATCGCATCTCTTGCTTGTAAGTACATAGGAACTGCGGTCATCGCCACTCCACTTATTCCTCATTGGCGAAATGTATTGATGTTTCCTACAAAGGCCGCACTGATTCTGTTTTGTAGATTTACAAGTCACGCTCTAGAAAGCTCGTGCTTTGCTTTACTACCCCGATCGGTAACGTTTAACATGCGTAAATTATTGCTTGATCAGACTTGATCTCCTTTTTTGTACGAGCTTATAAATATTTTTGCTGGGAACTTGTAATAGGGTCACATTAAATATAAACAAGCTTCTTGTATAATGTTTTGTACAGTCATAAACAAACTCTACACGAGGTAACTATTCCAAAATGGCACTAGAACTTATTGGCTGCAAATAGATCGACTTAATGCTCCATAGTTAGCTAGCCATTTATTTCAATCAGTAGTGATTTATCTTTTGTATCTCATGTTGAGTGTGCGAGTTTACAAGATAATAAATGTTTTAATGACTTGAACAAGTTACTTATGTAATTTTCCAAATCGGACTTTGTAATATGTGGAATAAGGCTATGTTCATATTAGGTGATAATAACCTAACTTTTATCACATATTTCGTTCTAAATATTTTAGCTTAGATTTATATTTGCTCTGTCAAACAACAATCTTTTAGACTAGGAATAAATGTCTTATTACCTAGTTTTATTGTTCTTTTCTATACATTATAAAGCTATTGGACTTACAGCATGGCAACTATTCTGATATTTAAACCCAGGTTTAAATCGATCTCATAAAATTGTACGTATGCTACGTATTTTCCTGATTGATATTACACTCCAGTTTATTGGCTCACGATATACTTACAATGTTTTACATTGCCTGCGTACAATCTTTACCCTTTGAGTAGGAAGCAACTAGTATGTTATAACTTATAGGGTGTTGAAGTTAATAGCTGCACTTCAAAGAAACTATCATCGAACTTATTACATATGACTCATTCGTCTATCTCTATATTATTTCTTACACCCTGTAAATCTTATTACCCATAAGAAACTTACCTTAAATACACTATGTCAATTAGTTGCAATTTATAGTTTGACATTAGAAAAATGAGCATAGTAATGGTAGGTATTTGCTTACATTGACAACGGAGATGAATTAAGCTGGCCAAGGTCCGACATCTCATAAAACATGAGTTAAACGCGTCGCAGTCCGCACGTTTGCAGAAATGGGTACTCCGTCACGCCTGCACACGATTTACCTTTAATATGATAATGCGACAGGTCTGCCTTTCTGCGGTTCGTGGGAATCGCTCGCCGCAGGCCGGAGAATAAACTATAACCAACGTTTAATTAGGTTCGAATGCCTACTTACCTACACACGTGCACGTTGACGAGTTCTAGTAACTCGCCATAATAATTCTCGATCGAGTAATAACTATCGACGTTAAACTTAAATGCAAAATTTAACGACACTAAGCAATTACTAGTCCTACTCTCACAAACCGCCACGTTAACCAAGGTTCGCGTAGTTGGCAATCTCGATTCCCCGAGATGGGGCATCCGGCTGTAAAAAGAAAATCTCAATCGCTTTCCTGTTGTTACTCCAATGGCACCGTCTGCGACTACGCTATCACTTTGATTGACGTGTTTGTTCTACTTAATAGAACACATAAAATGTTTACAACTTTAACGTTACTTCTTTGATTTATAGCTTTATATAAAGATAATAATATTCATTAAAGATATTGACTAATTTGCAAAATCATTGCTAAAATTGAAGTAAGGTCTAAATGTAATTGCGTGGGCTTTCCAAGTGGCACACGTAAATAGTGGGCGGGCTGCGCGCATCTGTCGGCAAGTATGCGAGCTTCCTCTGCATCACTTTACATTAGAGATGCGTGCTAGAACGTGGAATGCAGAGACCTAGAACATTCCAGCTCGGCCATAAAGAACAATACCCCTTTAGCTACGCGACCACCGACTTAATGTGTCTTCTGTTTAGACGTTTAAACATTTCCCGTCTGTAGACATAGGCAAACCTCAATAACACTTAAAATTATGAATCCAACGAAGTTTATTTAACTGTCTGCTTTGACTGAATAACTTCATGTAATATTTAATTATGTGCAGTCAAATAAATTTTAGTTCATAAAGCTTTGCCATAAAAATGATTAATGTAAGAATATTTTGCCTTCTAAATTACCTTTTGCTGTGCTTTTATTTATATATATATTCATAACATCAAAAAATTCAAAGTCTATTAGAAATGCTCTATAATGTTACTGTACTTTATATATTTTAGGTGGAGCAACCGCAGTTTACCCAAATTAATTTAGTATTACGCGTTATACCAAAGTTATTCGGATAAAGGGCAATGGTCTTTACGCAGATGCAAACCAGGTTCCCGAATTGTGATGTTAATGTCTGTCTTCGACCGTACAATAACATACGTTATGTATTTCCAATTAAATTATATTTTCTCATAAAATACCCTACACTTTATATCCTAGATTTCTGTAAATCCATTTATATGTTTATCAATGATTTTTAGAACTCGGTAGTAACTGTTTTATGTGAAGTTTAACACAATTAGCTTTGAAAACTTAAAATGAGTAATGACTTCGCACACTGCATCCCACACAGGTCAATGGCAATCTCTATTATTTTCACAATTACCTCACTCAGAGAAATGGCTGTTTGATTAGCGTGAAGCAATATTTCGTTTGCTAGTAAAGGAACTTTAAATAATTTGTTTTCTCACGTTAGTATAATAAATGTGTAACAATGTACCGATGCATGTTGCTTAGAAAACAACACAACACATTTAACGAATAGAAAATCTTGCAGCAATAAAATAAATAATTCGATAGAAAAACGATTCATAGGCTAAAGATAGGTTCATTTAAATAAACGTCGTGACGGGGGCAGTAATTTATTTGTGTGTTAGCTTAAGCATAAACGTACTGAATTGCATACGATTTGCATTTTAGTCTCGAGGAAAAGTTGTTTATTGTTATAATACTTATTTTGTAATCCGCTGTCGCGCCAGGCGTTACCGTATACAGCAGAATTTTAATTATACTCGTTCCATCCGTTTGCGTTCGCTGAGAGGTGCGGTTTATATTGTTGTGCGAGGACTTGTGTGTAACACAACGTATTGCTAGTTTTCGCAAATCCGAAGGGCCCGACATAATTTTGTGTAACGTACGTGACTATTCAATAGACGAAGATTCATCTATCGGCGTCAGCGGACTCTGCAGCTTTGTCCCCGTCGTTTATCTCGAAAGCGTCGCGTCACTCATGAATGCTATTGTGTTTCCCCTATTCAGGTCGTTACTTGATACGATGCAACTTATGTGCGCCTTTACGATTCCATGTTTTGAGGTTTAGTGGGTGGTGCGGGCGCGCAGGCCGGCGACGGTGGCGGCATGCTCCCTGCGGTCCACTTTGTGGTCCGCTCGAGCGTGCCACCATCCTCGGCGGACGTCTCGACCGCAAACACCGCCCAGACCCGCAAACCTGTTCCCTAGCCTTCAATACACCCATCGAACATTACTATAGTCGCTCTTGATGTGCTCCAAGATTGCTCTGAAAATTGCGTATGATGAGAAAACCATTCAAAAGTCAATCCAAAAGGAATTCAGTTCAAATTGCAATAAATGCTAATAGACAGTACATAAATATACTAGCATACTAGATAGATCACGGCGCATTCTTCGAAGCCAGCCTGCGTATGATTCATTCCCTTTAGCTGCACCCTTCGTCGATGACTGATGCCAATTTTACTGCTCTGTGGAACACTCATAAACCACTGCATACGTTTATAGCTTAAAATCACTTTTATTGTTTGTTGTTTTTATGAGTTTGGGAGCATTGTTTATTAACATAATAAAATTTATTAACAATCTACTGTATGCTTGTCACCTACTTTAATATTTTGAAGCGCTATTAAATCCAATTCGATATTATGTTTGAGAAACGAATAAGAAAATGCTACATAATTTTCCTAGCAATATCTGACTTTTTATTTTCAATATCTGTAACTATTTAAATGATGTAAATAAATAACCATTACCTTTAACACCTATTAACAAAACTGCACCTACAATGTTTGCTCTTAGGTGTCGAAGCTTGTGAAATAGCAAATACAGTAGATACCTGACCAGACGTAAATTTATGTTCGAGTTAAAATAGTTCGTGACTGCAATTGATAACAAATTGCATTAAATATTAATGTTTATACGTAAATAAATACTTATCGTAATTTTTCATAGTAATCATCTTCTAAATCATTATTTTATAAACACTTGTATTAATTAAAAACATATTAAAGTAAGTAATAGTACACGAGTACCTAATCACATAAGCTTCGATTACAGATAACTGTTGTTTTGGTTATTAATGCATGTGTATTAGCATGAGTAAATAAATACAAGTGATTTATGCAATAACTCGTTTTTTTAAGGTATTCATTTCATATAGGTACCATTAGAAATGGTTATGAACGTATACATTATATGAAATGCAGTTATATCACCTGATAATCAATCGCAGTTATAAGAGATTGTAAATTTTGGATATGATTAATAACGTCCATTATTTTTTATTAAACTATCGTTCCCATGGCAGTGGTGCTATTACGAAAATCACCCTTGTAACTTAAAAAGTAGAGACGTTTGTCGATATCCTTGCGTAGTAACACGTAGAGAGTTCCTACGTGTGCGCAGGTGCCCACTATCGGGATGTCTGTATAACAATGTCATACAAAGGTAATTGAACACCGGACATTATAAAAACATTGGGATTAGCATAGACTCATTGGAAGTGCAGTGCATGTGTTGCATTGATTAGCTTCTGAGAAGTTTGTGTCGCAAAATTGTCGTAGACAACACGACGCGGTTGGCGCGCGGGAAATGAATACGCTTGCCCTGCGCTTGCGCTTGCCAGGTGCAATCATGATTAAATCACGAATGGCCATTGCATATTCAGCTAAGATTCTTCTCTTGTAGTACAAACGTAGATAAACTAATAAAATGTATGTTATAGACTAGGCCCTAGAGCGCTCTACGTTCCTTAATACCTTCCCCTGGCTCAAGGTTTTACAGATTATTTGTCCAGAAATGAAGAATAAATAAAGAAGTATGAATAATGTGTTCTTGGCACACTTATGTTTAGTCGTAGTAAATAGCATGACATGCAAGCTTTAGATTTTGTTGCGAAATTGTTGATGAAACTTTTCTTTTGTTAAACTCTAAATAACACAAGGTGAGCTTACAAGGGCTGGGCTTTAAGGTGGCTTTATTATTAATTTATTTATAAATTTTAATAACAATTTACTAACAATTTGTTTACAAATATTTTTGGGCAGTTTATATCAAAACGGGCCCTCTAATTATGTGCATTTGTATACTTTAATCAATCATTATGTTAAAAGATAAATGTATTAAAAAATGTCGCCATATCGACTTGGATCCTACAACAATAAGCTAATCAGAACATTATAATGTGAGACAAGATTAAGCATGTTGGACAGGCCCCAATAATCGAGGCCAACACTTGTCACTGGGATTACGCCGAGGATCATTTGTTAAACGCTACGAACTGTTACTTCACTGTCTCCATTGTCAGAACACATGCGATGATTTGTGTCTCCGTGCGTCTCAGTATTAACAACATTCACATGTATGAAGGATTCAACGATTTGCCAGAAAAAAAAGTACGTTGAAAGTCAATTTGTCTGAGCACTATTGTAAAAAAGGTTATCATCCGCAGATGTTGTTTCGCCTCCATTTTCTACTATAATATGTCGTTGAATAGTGGACACCGGCCTAAGGACAAAGTGAAAAGCAGTTATAACTCTTTGGTGTAGATAGGGCAAATGGGTCGAAGCGAGCTCCCCGCCGCGCTCTCATCCACTACTCATGCTGGCCGATAACATCCATTTCCTGGGTGGCGATCCATCACCTTTGCACCTTATAGGTACTCTCACCATTGTTTGAATGTAAGTACATTCAGCTGATCTTGTATCATTCATAAAACTCTCTAATCGATCGGTGCAGGCGATCGGTTTAAAATACATTTTATGGTAATGCACCCGTTGCAGCATTACGGATGTAGATTCTAATGTAAGTTTGGAGATCAGTTGCACAAGCGTCAAGTATCATTGCGGCGTGGGTGTGCATACCGCTATCTGCTGATCTTGTCCGATGCGAAGCATGAGAACACTGCAGTGCCTTACATTTGCTCATCAACAATGAGTGCTCCCAATAATAACACAAAAAATCGTAAATTTTGCTGAATAGCGGGGATTTTTCTGGAATTCTCGCCTGTTATTTGTAAAATCGAACGGTAGCGAAAGAATTAGCATATTGACTGGCAACGAGTGAAAAGTTAGAGGACAGTTGTGTCCCCGGCGTGATGCGACTGCAAGCACGACTGGGGCGCATGTAAATGAAGAGTTGCACACGGTGCAAGTATTTGTCAGAGGCATAAACAATGCATGTAGGGCGCTCAACACCGACGAAACAATGACCTCATGTACGCGTGCAGGAAAGAGCTATAGCACAGTTCAAACGAGCTTATGTTCTAAATTTATTTACAGCCAAGAAGGGTTAACATCCAATCAACATATCAAAACAAATATTTCACTTATGGATAATTAAGAATATTTGTGTTGATATGTTTATGAGGAACGAAAAGGTGCTTAAAAGAAAGCTTTAACATTGAATGAAATAAAAACGTATTGAGAAACTAAGTTACAAGATAAGTTTATATTTATCAACATAATTTCTCCAATTTGTGTGAACTTTTTGGAAACACTAACATATCTATGATTTTCTTTTCTTTGCCATAACAGTTTTATGTAATTATTTCTTTATTCGTTTTTGAAGCTGTTGGGAATACTAAAATTCTGCATAAAGAAGAAGTCTTAAATTGATAGTTCTCCCTATACTGAATAAATTTAAATTCTCTTACAAACTAACGTAGAATATAAATACGTTCAGAAGAGAAATAAAGTTAGAGAAGAAGAAGCAAACTTGTTTTTGCAGAGACAGCTATTTTTAATAAAACTACTATTTACATAATAAGTTTAGGCCAGCTTGTCAACTCTAAACAATACCTATAATAGTTCTTATCTTTATGTTTTGTCTGTTCCATGTACCTTTTTTCCATGTGGTGAAACTTCAACGAATGCGCATTAGTTGAGATTTTAATGATTCCAGTCCATTTTCCTACTAAACGTACCTATTTAATAACGCATTCGGTTAACCCGTTTGTAACAAGCAGTTGTGTTGATGTCGCAATTAGAAATTGTTCTAATTCTTTAATAATTGAATTGAGTGTATGCCCTTATAAAGCCTAATAGAGCGAGAGGCGACGGTATTGCGGGTCTAATTGAATTATAGTTGTATGTATATCGACTGGTGTGGTCCCCTTAACATGTCAAACAAGACACGAGAGCTTTCATGTGAACTCTCACTACTAAAATGCGATAGCATGTGCTGTTATTCATGAGGATCAGATTTCATCTTGGAAGAAGTGTAAAAGTGTCGACACACAGATTGGAAGATTTATTATTGTTGCTTTGCATGAATCGTCAGGTCTGTCTATGTATGTGTGGCTCGCGAGCGCCGGCGGCGGCGCGTGCGCCGGCCGGTCAAATCTTTCGTGTATCTGAGATGCCTGCAATTATATCAAACAGCGGTGAATCAATCTTCCGTTTGTTAGTCGTTATCTGAGATCGGCGCCCACACCGCGTAAAGCAGAGGGTTGTGGTCAAACTCAGCGTAAATCGCTTTATTGCATTGCTTGTTAAGCCGTCTAACACTCAGTTCGTATTAGGTGACCAAACGCTTAAGCTGCTTTATTGCTTTCGTCCAGACATATCGCAATAACTTGCAACTTAATTAGGGAAGAGATGAAAGTAACTGGGCATGTTGTCGTCGAAGTTGGTATTTAAATTGCCGAGGGCCATCCGTTCTAAGTTACTCGCGTTTTATTGCGGCCCTAATGAATCGTATTCATTGTCTCGCAATACAACTTAACTGTTCATTTATTTTAAAGGTTTTTATAAAGCATTATAGTGCTGTGATGTGTGCAAGATGTTAGAATTCTCTCGGTTGTTATAATATTCACCATCACTTTTAACAACAACAGACGCCCACTCGATATTCAGGCGATAATGATCTTGGAATCAGCGTAGGTCGTGTTTATTGGTGTGTAGTACAGAGCTATGGGACATACTCATCTCAAAAAATGTTAGTTAAATATGGATAGTGTCAGTGCACATTTTGCCGTACACGTTTTCTTGGTGTTTATTTATTTACATAAGTAGATATTTATTTAGGTTGTTTATAGTTTACACTTAACATCTAAATGCATAACTATCTGGGTATTTTACATACCAAGAAGAATTGCAAAAGGGGTGTGGTACTGAAAGTCTCTATGCGAGAGTGTCGATAGGAGACGTAAATTCAAAAGACACGTACCATACTGGTTGTGACAAACGTGTTTTGAAATAACTATTGTTTCTGCGAAGGTTAGGTCTCCAGTTTATAGGCGTAATTAAATGTGCGTATCTGGGATACATTTATGTTGCTGTCGTTCCTATTGTTCAGTAAACAGTGATAGTCATATCAAGTTGTTTTATTACTTCATAATGTTTTATTGACATCAAATCTCTATCTAATATAGTAATATATTCAACGTGTAAATACATCATTAAGTAGAAGCACTCTCACCTCGTAATAGTTTAATTAATGTATCTTCTCGTTTCCCGTTTATATTAATTAATATTCATCAAATCCGACGATGTGTGTCAATTATTAGATAGAATAATTATAATTAACTTAACTATCATAAAACATAATTCGTGCTATAACGTTCTGTAGTTGATTATGTTCAGCTAATGACCATCATTGCTATTATTATTTTACAGGTGGGCCGCTTTCCCGTTCGTAATAGTACCCTTTCGATAATGACTTGATAATAAATCAAGGTCCAGGATTTACAATTGACGTGATTTCAATTAGCCTTTGCCGCCAAACCGTTTGTTGATCCAATAGTATCGATTACCAATCAATAAATTCAGTGAACCTATGTAAATCATGAATGCAGAAACTTCAATTAGGTACTCTAGCTTTAAAGTATATCTATGCCTAAGTCGCCTACTACAATTTTCCAGAAAATGTTTTGATTACCTTTATATGAAATGCGATTAGGCTAACTGAAGTTTTTATTACCTAACTGCAATATGTCTAGACATGATATAAAAGCACTGTCGCCGTGCGCTTGCGTCGCGTACTGTGCCAGTTAAATCCACTCGAGATTATAGCTTTATTCTCCTGCACCTAAATAACACATGCATTTCCGGCGGCACACTGTGCTCCTTATACGGACTATACGTATGTTCATAATTACAGGAATCATAACTTAAGATGTAAGGAATATTTTCAAGATTGGTTAAATGTACTAACCGGATCTTAGTTTCTATAAAATTACCGTTTAACCGCATTCCATGATTCAATTTACTTTTAAATAACTGGATTCATCTGGAAACAATTGAATGGGATTGCATTAACATAAAATGATGTAGCTAAATAGATATTTCCTTGTAAGGGCCTTGTTAAACACCGGGGCGGGTCTAATCAAGCTCCATTTATAATCCCACGTGTAGCTTTTATTTTGCATCCGAGTGCTTATTATGGGTTCCCGGTTGCATCTCTTTTTAAAAACCGTAATACAAAAATATGATAGGTTGTGATGACTATTTAATCAAGAAATTGTTTTCTTCGAAATACGAATGAGATCATAAACGGAGCCCCGACCTAAATACTTAAACGTTACGTTCAACTGAAGTAATAAAATAAATCATGATGGAATTGGCAGAGATGACATGTAAAATGTGTATGAGGGTAGGCTGTGGGTGCGGCTTGTGCGGCACGCGCACCGGGCAGGCCTGGGGCACGCTCCGCGAGGGTGCAGAAGTCAAACGATTTATGTCCTGGTGTCGAAGACATACGCGTCCGACCCATAATTCGGATTTACGCCGCCATTGATTCCAAACCGAGATTAACTGCTTTTGTGCTGAGTTTCATGACATTCGACACTACTTATTGTTGATATACGATACCGCCTCCATTTGGGTGATTTAACCGTCAGGGATAAAGATTTTTTTTTCTTTGGTTGCAGGCTGAGCTCGTAGATATGAGGGCAGAACTGGTGCAAGCGCGAGCAGCCTCAGCGGGTACGCGTTTTTATACACTAATAATATTTGCAACATTATATCATATCATCTTATATTATGCTAATATTTTACCTGTGCTGTGCAAGGAACATAAAAGTTTTGTCTGAGAATTTATTAATACAAATTCGTTGTTAGTGTAGTTACTGCTAGCATTGCTAGCCGGATGCTGTTATGCACTGTTCATTGTTCTCTTATCCATCGTATTTTCTTTTACGACATCTTCAGGAAGAGATTACCTCTAGAATATCTAACAAAACGATTACGTGCCTGTTTTTAATGATACATTACTGTCAAATGTCTGACCATTTGTATTAAAATGTAGTGCTTACTAGAAACCATTTCATTCGTATTGATATAAATTTATTACTTGTAAATATTTATGTAGCATTAAATCATTTGTTTATTATGATTCGCAGCGATCTTCATTTGGTTATTATATATTTAACGTAAATTCGTATTTGATTTATGGTATTAATATGACAGCGCATCACTCGGCATTTTATTCCAAATATTCGCTCACTTAGTCTTCCAAGTCAAATAAGACTTTATTGTTCGACACATACAGTATATTTTGTAACATAACTCTCAAATATACACCAAACATTTGGTCTAATACGGCAAATATTGTTATTATGAGCTTAAAGCATGAGTCTGTAATTAGGTGGGTGCCAGGAGGGTGGCGACGCGGCCGGCAACGTGACAGATGCGGCGCGCGCGCGCTCGGAGGCGGCGCAGCTCGCGCGGGAGAACGCCGCGCTCAGGGAGACCGTGCTAGCGCTACACTCTGAACTGTTCGGAGCTAGGTATGTACAACAACTAAAGTCTGGTGAACCAGTCAAAGAAATCTACCAAAAAAATGTCCAACTACTTCACTACATAGTATAAAACAAAGTCGCTTTCCGCTGTCTGTCCCTATGTATGCTTAAATCTTTAAAACTACGCAACGGATTTTCATGCGGTTTTTTTTAATAGGTAGAGTGATTCAAGAGGAAGGTTTATATGTATAATACATGCATAATATAGTAGAGAAACACGGATAATCTTAGAGATTTTTGACGTCAGGTCGTAAATCAACACATTTTTTGCGCTTTCATTGCAAACGCTGGCTGAACCCTACGAGATAGATCAAAATAATGTACTACAGTATTGTGCACCTTAAAAAGATCTACAAAAAAGTCCGCGATGGTATATGTCTATCTCTTGAGGGTAACCCACAATAACCATTTTTTATCCTTTATTTATTACTTATTCACGAAAAGACAATTTTAAGCAATACAGCATTAATCCTTTTCCAATTAAGTACCTTCAAAAAATTGTGCATGTAATATAGATCAATATTGCCTGTTACAGCATGTAATTTAAATGAATATTTTCGAAGATATTACAGATTTAAAATGCAGGGACATAGCGGTTGCGGCGGTACCGGCCGGGGGGCCGCGCGGGGGCCGGGGGGCGCGTGCCTATACCAAAAAATGCTTCTAAGGCTGTGCTTCGCCCTACAGAACTTTATGACTGTGTTATATCAGCGTTGCACCCGAGCAAAGCCGGGGCGGGCCGCTAGTATTAGATAAAAAATAACACGATCGTACCCTTGTACTTGTCGCTAGAGTATAGTCTGAGTAGTTGCATCTGTGTACGCTCGAATAAACTCACACCTATCATTAATTTATCCCGTCAGGACTGAGTATCATTATAATTTCAATGAGTTTTGTTTACTTACTAATTTATTAATGAAATAAAAAACAAAACCATGTTTGTGGTAATAATTTTAGTAAGACCCTGCAGCTGAAAACTGAGTTGTACTTTAAGAAAAAATTTAAGCTGTCAATCTGTGCATGCGCTGTGCTGTGAATATACAATAAAAATATGACACTATAATAGCCGATATCGAGCCTTTACCGCCGTTTTAGCGCAACCGACAAAAAACAAATTTTACAGGAGAAGGGTTTTTTTAAATATTTTTAAAAATAAATGTGCTAGTCAATTGAAATTTTACATACACTAATGATTTTCAGACATTTACATATGTAATGGAAAAAAATGCTAAAATATTTAGTATTTAAGCTATTTATGTCGCTTAATTTATTTTTGCTGTCATAATCTAAGGTTGATTTGGCGTTTACGATAAAAATATCCATTAATATTACGAATACAATAAACTATATTTTGATAAATAAATAGATATTTTAAAAGGCGTTTAAATGAAATAGTTATAAAATATTGAAAATTAAAATTTATTGGAGTAATGAGATCAATCAGCATAATTACAAACTTAATTAGTTATTTAAAATGAAATAAAGTATTTCTTCTCGTACGAATGATCTTAGCCTGTTTTCATTGAATACCAGGGTTATCTTGGTTTTTACACAAAACATTAATTAAATAATTATATCAATCATTTGGATTAGTGAGATCAATATTGTATTAATATAAAATTAAATTAAATATTTTTAATTCTCCTCATCCTCATCTGTTTCAGCTAAAGCATCACGTACGCAGTGGCGTGCATAGCATATAGGCAAATAAGCAGAGCTTACCTCCAAAAATCCTAACTATCTTCTTTTAATACAACAACACTCATCATACATAATCATAACATAAAACGGCAGTAAAACTTCTAACCAAACATTTCAATAATAAACAAATCATGACGTCACATATGTCAAATTCAAATTCATTCAATAACTCATAATAATCTGTCACGAGGTAGGCTCGCGACAGTTGTGCCTAGTTTACACTCACACATTCAAACGAAATCTCCTTGTCCATATACGCACGCACACTTCAAAAACGGAAAATAATACCCCGCCATCTTGACTTTTTATTATACGACAAAAAGAAAAAACCCTATTTTTGCTAAGAGTGGTGCTTTGACATTTGACATACGTAATTTTTTACACTTACAGTAAGCTGGCCTACCTTCCAATAGACTTATAGAGTCCTCGCAGTTCTCAGTCCTTTTACTTTTTTTTCACTCTCATATTCGTTTTGGAGCAAAAGTCTTTTGGGTTGTTCACCGCACTTGTCAATTCTTATTCCAGTAGGTAATTATTGTATTTTAAATGAAACTAGCGTTTTAAAATACTTATAACTTATATAATTAATTATCACAATATTATTTACATTTATTAATGTTTATTATATTTATTTTTAATAAATATTTTTATTGTTTTCCTTCTGTGTTGCAACTTGATCGTTTTATGATATTTATTATCTGTGGCAGATTGTTTATTAAGTTTTTGATAGTTCGCGCGCCTGTTTTCGTCTTGTCTTTCTTAACAAGTTTCTATTAATTGTGATTTTGTGAAGTGGCTGTAGTTTAATAAACAGGAGCACTAATAAACAGCTATGTGTATGAATGTTAAGATTGTGGTGAAATTGAAATATGTTTGATAGCATACGTGCGTAATTACAAATTTACAATACAAACCCATCAAATGGGGTTTGTTGACAAAACTTAAAGGTAAGGCTCTCAGTAATTATTAACTCAAAATGTTAGAAAATATTGCCTGACTAGCGGTGTGCTGCTGGACGAACTGTTCTTTTTATGTTATTCGTCGTTTCTTGATTGTTATACGAAATTGTTGCGTGAATTGATACCTACGAGAATAACTACGACGAAAACATTTTGTTGTAGTAGATGATTATATTAAGTGATTGTTTTTAGTTACAATCTTATTGAAAATGGGAGTAAATTAAACATACAAGACAATAGTATATGTTGGCACGTAAAATAATACGTCTGATTATTTTTTTGGCTATGTAATAGTTACATAACGTAGGTATAAAAAATGTTGATCTCGAATGGTCATATTGACTATGGCTTAATATATTTACTATTATGTTCAGTTTCGTTTTCTTATTCAGAATAATACACAAATATGAGTCCTCAACCATAAGCTCTCCGCACCGCGACCCTTTGCTCGTCGCGAGTCCTGAATCGCGGATTCGGCTGCTGTTCGCAGTTAGCTTTACAAAGATTGTTTTATATAAACTTATACCTACAAGTTGAAATAGTGATTCAATCAGAAATTGGTTTGTAGATTAAGCTAGCGAATAGTTCGCGAGCTGCGCGCGTGCATTTTAAGTAGACTTATGATCTTGACCGCGCCGCGCGAGCAGCGCGCGTACTGCTCGCGAACAGTTCGGAGACGGCATTACTAAAATTTGCACTACCGACCTTTGCGTGAGTCGCGTCGAGGAGGCGCACTAACATATTGCAGTACCTAACTGCAAGCGCGAGCAGCGCATTCGGTGTGCCTTCGCTAAATCTGAATGTACCCTGTGGTCCACAAAAATAATCCTAGTTCCAATTTTTTGGGAGTTCATTTGCGTATTTACGGAAGTTGGCCATACGAGTACATACGTACGTAGTACGTACGAGTCTGTGCCTACCATGGCCGAAAACCAATGCACGCCACTGCACGTACGTTTCCATCATGCTTCATACTTAAATATTCTTGATGGTATCTGTTTGGAATCACGTTTTTGTTACACAGATCCTGTAAATCTTTGTATTTAGCTAACGAAAGTTTGAGAGAGTGTAGGTCCCTTTTCCACAATAGCTTTGTTTGCTCTCGATCTGATGATGAAATCCATGTTTATTTCGTAATTGTCACTATCTTCGAAAAAACCGTATTGAAATTTAACAATAGGATTATTTCTATGAAATTGCACCACCCTTAATGAATTAAAATTAATCTTAAATTTTGCCGGTAATAAAGCTTGCGAAAAATTCTTCCAATCCATGAAGTCTCCATAGTTTAAAACATTTATATTATAGTTTCTAGGCTTATTTCTAGCATTAGAAATCACAGTTCGCCACTCAGAAGGAGCCCATACTGTTTTATTACGCACAAAACTTTCAATAGTGCTATGAATAGAGTCAACAGGCATCATGGTGTGTCCCGGTAAAAGATAAGTTACCTTTATTTGTGTAATAGTAATTGCGGTTTTCAAGAAATGAATTATCATGGATATCATTGCTCGATTCCTATTTTGCCCGGCACAGCTATCGGAGTATAAATTTATCTCTGCATTGGTACCTCTTTGGTCTACCATAATCAAGTATTTAAAAAGGACTGTAACAATTTCATTACAGCCTCTTTTTCCGTCGCATTCACCCCACAGGTAACAGTAACCTTCCCTTGTACCACTTTCGTATATACTTTCATTATAGTATGCATACTTCCTGGAATAGTATAGGGTAACACTTTTACCGTGTGGAGTATTCAGGACTTTTTCGGAGTTAGAATCAGTTAATTTGCTCATTTTTTGGCCTTCTAAAAACAGTTGCTTACATTTTTCTTTATCTAGAATGTGATTTTTATATTCAGGGGTTTGCTCAAAAATAATTTTGTTCTCAGATGATAAATTTTTGAACTTCTCACAAAAAGCACATTTATCTTTTTTAGGCAGATGGAAACCGATATTAAAATCCCTTTTGAAAATGTTACGAAATACTCTTTTTGATAATACTGATGATTCTGGATTATTTTCTTTCGCGTAATTAACATACTGTAAATACAAAAACGATATATTTTGAAATTCTTGAGGTAAATATAAGTACTTTTGTTCTTTTATTGCGTCAATAATGGGATGGAACAGCAGGCAACATCTCAATAAATAATTTTAACTGTGCGACTTCTACCGCATTTTTATTTATTATGAGGACGACTAGTTCTTCTGCCATCTCGAGTGGTATTCAGAGCTTTATTAGCATTTTCGATGGTGTAGCTCATAGACATTTGGGATATGTTTAGGGTCTTAAGCAAAAATTGTTGACATACTTTAATATTCTGACCATTGTAGGTGATAAAATAATCGTATGATATTTTGCGAACATTACTACTGGATCTTTTTCTTTTTTGTCTTTTATCACAACCTAATCCCCAATATTTTTCAAAAATATGATTGCGACCATCTTCCGTAAATTTATTTGCACATGAGTTACCACATTTTTTATTCATACAAGGGTTTGGTTGTATAGATTTTCCTACAGCAGCCTTACGATTTTTTTTGGCTAAAAGTCTTCCTATATCCTCTTTTACCAACACTTGTTTCTTCTTCTATTGTTTGAACTGACTTATCTTCATCCGAATCACAGGACGATGAGACAGGCTTCCATGAATCTTCGCTATCAATAGAGGCAATGCTGTCGTGGGTCTCCAAATTTTTGGACATATTTAGTTCTTGTTGGTCAAACAGTGAACTGGTGCTCGGCTGTATTAATTGATTAATGAAAGCTGGCATAGGAGGATCATAAGTTGTTAAGTCTTTTATGTTCTGGTGATCTAAATCCATTAAAGTGTAAGTATTCTTAGTATCTGAATCACTGTATTCGACAATTTTAGTTTGAGGTAATGGTGTGAATAATGCGTTAGTATTGAGCTCAGAATTTAAATCGGTATCACAAATATAATCGATCAACGAAGGTGATGTCGTATCAGTTAATATTGGGTCCATGTCAATATCGTTGAAGCTGTCCGTTAGTAACAATTGATCTAGAGCTGGGGCCTTATCTTGCTGTATGTTCTCGGGAAAAGCAGTTCCAGGATTACTATCTTCTGATATGGGAAGTGGTGATATTAACTGCATAATTTGCTACAATTCAATAAGAACGATGTTTTTGTCGCATTACTTTCACAGAAATAAACAGGTCACGACAGGTTTGTTTATAGTAAACGCCTCATAGTCTATCACCTATGTCGGTTGCGATAGCAAGTAGTGTCATTTGCGCTACAAAAAATTGATCGCAAGGCGCTTACGATAAAAATGCTTGTTGTCGCTTACGTTATGGCTTTAAAAATATATGTATTTACGATAATTTTAGCACTTGCTATAACTTTACAACGGTTAAATTTTGGCGGGAAATGTCAACAGGGATAGATCCGTTATGGTTTAAAATACTACTTACGATAAAAAAAGCATTTTCGACAAAAGTGTCGCTTACGATAATTTGGCGGTAACGGCTCGATATATCAAATTGCAAATGAAATGTTTTCCTAATATTTACGATTCACCGTCTATCATAATTTATTGTAATGATTGAGGTGAAACTTGTTTGACCTTTAACTTAGTTCTTATCTATCATTGTCATTCAAGATTATATTTTTTATGCTAAAAGCCCTTGCCTTTTTATGCTAAATCAGAGATAAAATATCTCTGATCTACCAAGTCAGAGAAAGCTTAGTAAAATCTTTTAAATTAAAAACAAAAACATTGACTGATTCGTTCCTTGTCGATAGTTGGTATGGTTTTTGATGTATTAAAGTTCCTTTTTATTTACTTTCCAGGCTTGCAACGAAGTATTTAGATAAAGAACTAGCGGGCAGAATACAACAGTTGCAATTGCTTGGCAGAGATATGCGCGCTGAACTACGAGATTCATTATGGGCTCAGGTACATTACACCATTCTATTTATACACCCTTATATCTACAAAGAAGTTAAGAAAATGACTGTCACAAAGTCCCTTGCGATGTCCGTAATCTCAAATTCTATGTTGGTAGGCTTTGGCACCTGACGCGACAGTGGCGCCAACTAGCGAGCTCAGTAGCTCAAGCTTAACCACTGATGTACAGTAAAATAAACAATTAAGACCGAAGTTAGAAGAAAAATATTAGTAATACATCCACAAAGCTCTTAAATAAATGGAATAGGTTTATATTAAAAAAGAAAAGTTTCACAAAACAATCCAACTCCCATAGCAATAGCTAAAGTTATTAAAGTCAGTGTGGGAAAATATTTAATAATAAATAAATAAGAAAGTTCCAGTACAATATAAACTAAGTGGTGAAGTTTTACTCGCTTCCTGCACTCGTGATTCATGCAACCGCACTCAAATAAATTGGCAGAGATGAATTGTCTACGATGAAAACAAGCAATCCCAACCGACTGAACATGGCTTGGAAGTAAATAGGAGATATCCTCGTGTTTGTATTGGTCGTAAATAACATAAATGTCTATTGCTGACCTTCCTTTTATAACACCTTTGAGATAACAACAATGTAGGTATACCATTAGCCACTACCATGTTCAAATTATTCATAGATTTATGAGAAACTAATTGTAGGTTCCATTACTTTATTGCAAGTAAATGTTAATGAATTCCATTTAATATAACTCGATATATTAATAACGTGCTCGAACATATGAATGAAAATAATAACAGTTTAGATGACTTTGACGACACTTACCTAGAGATTTCTCTTTCTATTCATATTTAAATCGAAAACGGTAACTTTCCTTGTTAAGCAGGCACAGTATATAGCGCTGTATAGCTTGTATAGAAACCAGACAAATAGGAAACAGTTTTATTAAAAGGAAATAGACTTCGCTAAGTTTCTCTTTGACTTTATGTATGTTAAATGTTTTAAGTGCGCCCCATAAAATGCCAGCGATATCGCGGTAGACAAGTCTGAGACGAGAGTTAAAGAGACGCATTAAGTTTCTACTAGATCGACACATTAGTAATTAGTATAATAATAATAATAATAATAATAATCATTTATTCAGATAAGTTACATAAAAAACACAATTTCGTTGAGTCACAAACTAAGTTGTACTTGTATCTTGTGACTCTAGTTACGGTTACAAGAAGACGAGTTACATTACAACACAGTGATAAAATTTAAATGACTACAAATTTAAAACAAAACAAGAAATTTAAATTTAAAAGAAATGAAATTATAACTAAATAACACTAACTTAAAAGATGGGCTCTTGAGTATTTGTGATATTGCGTGTAAGTATGTGTGTGTGTTTGTTTGTTTGTGTGTGTGCGTTCGTAAGCGTGTGTGTGTGTATAGTATAGACTATAGAATCCTGTGCAGCATGAAACCGACCTACAAATTAATATTAGTCAAAATATTTTAATCTGAATCCTTTGCGTAGGTAAGAACAGAAATATGCCTAAATCAGCCAGTTGATGTTGGTATATTGGCTCTGGTGCAGTTGATAGCATCGTATTGTCCTTCTTTTGAAGATGAATATGTTCTGATTTATATACTTTTGTCAAACTGTTAGATCCTTGTTCTATGTGTCAGGTGGAGGCGGAGATCCTGGTGCAGCGTCACAAAACGCTGGTGCGCGTGTGCCGCGGTGCTGGCGGAGCGCGCCCCCCCGCGCCCGCGCCCCCGCCCGCGCCCGCGCGCCCCCTCGCGCGGACCGTGCGCGTGCGCCGCTCGCCGCATCTCGGACTCGGCATTTCCGTTACGGTAAGGATCAATATACTTACTTGTTATTTATATAAATAATGACTGCTAAAGCTGCAACCTAAGGGTTCGTCCAGATCTAACGAACGCGCACCGAGCGAGCATCATACGAACAGCTCTCGAGCGGCGCGCGCGTGTGGCGGACGGCGATATTGGCATTAGTGCGTTCGCGCTCTTAGATAAAGTGTACAGCAAGATATCCATTTCAGAAATAAGAGACAAAAAAACGAAAAAATAATGAAAGAGCAATCTATGTACTTGTACATTCGAGATATAGCTAATAAGCACGTTTTAAAAGTGATAATTGAAATTTGAAAACACTTTCATCTACTTTATTTTCATATGCTGTGTTAGGATAAGTTTTGTGCTCGAGTTTAACTCAGCCTATATACGTCAATCACATATACCGCTAGAGACAAGGATAGGAAATTGCGCTAATACCCACCTGAATCAACTTTTGTCTACCTACTATGTTCAAGTTTCTCGTGATGACCTCTCTACGTGCCTACACAAATGTTTGTTATCCAGGGCGGTCGCGAGCACGGCGTGCCGATCCTGATCTCGGAGCTGGAGGCGGGCGGGCCGGCCGCGCTCACCGGCGAGCTCTACGTCGGCGACGCTATACTCGCCATCAATGATGTGGATCTCACACAGGTATACATCCACATTAACTATACATATCACATCTGTTGGAGGCTGCAACGTCAATTAGTTTGAAGCTGCCGTTAAGTCTCATGCTGACTCTGTTACCTAAATGTGTAGCGGCATTTAAATGCGTCTTAAATTTTTTTTTTAGTATTTGGGGGTATGACTTAAATATACATAATCCAGATTGTAGGCACAATAGTTGAAAGATGGTAATTTTTCACAAACGAGTATTGGCCTTACCCAGGAAAATAGTTATCCTGATAAATAAACGTGAAAAATTGTAGAGTTGGTAGTATATGAAACTAAGTAAAAAAAGAAATTCGTTTTTGTTTGTTATCCAATTCCTCTTTTAACTGCCTCGTTGGCCTAGCGCTAAGCGCGACTGCTACGCTAGAGGTCTTGGGTTCGATTCCCAAGTCGATCAAGGTGTAAATGGGGTTTTCTATGAAATTCTCAGTAGCAAGTTAGGGTTTGGATTTGTGCCCGGTTGGTGGCAATAGGCTCGCCCCCTATTACATGGGACCTAAACATACCGGCAAACTGTGGGTGTACATTGGTACACCTCTGCCTAACCTTTCGGGGATACAGGCGTGATGATATGTTATGTTTCATCCAATTCCCTTATTAGAGATGATAAACTTTTAGTAGAAATATATTTAAAACACATCATGCAACTCTAATCAGCCAGGTAGTTCTGTTCAATACACAATATGAACTCCTACAAACTACAATTAATACAAACATGTACAACATTACTAAATCCGATAATATTCCAGGCTTGTCACAAAGAGGCGGTCCAAGCGCTGCAGAGCGTGAAGGGCGACTGTGCGCTCTGCGTGCAATTCATTGCGACGGACGACGACGATAGACTATCAGAAGACAATTATAGGTAAGAGATCTACTTCTTGACAAATGCATTAAATTACACCAATTACTTACCCCTGGTTTCTGAAAAAATGGTCAACTCAAAAAATAGTTTATCACCAATCAAACCTTTGTTTAGTATTTTGGTTAGCCAATCACAGTCGTACCCAGTTGATTTGACAACAGATTTAAAACATCAAACTTTTAAAACCCGGCGAATGGACAGCACGCCGGTAGTTTGAGCCGGTCTGGTAGTCCCCTCCACACCTCGGACGATATCAGCTTGGAATACGACGTTATCAACCAATAAATAGAAAAATTATGATAACTTTCGAAATCCTGAACCGTTCTTCATTAATTATAGCCGTATGTACCTTATTATCAGCTATATAACATCAGATATTTAACAGAAAATCCACATAAAAAAAAAACCGATTATACTGTATTGATGTGGACTATTTGTTTAAAAGCTACTTGATTTGTTTGACTCCATGCCAGGTTTCCGCTGTACCCCGAGGACGGCGAGGTGTTCGGCGCGGAGGCCGACGGCTCCGGCGCCACGCCCACGGCGCCGCGCACACCCGACTATAACAGGTCAGGGATTATAACAATAAATTATACATGTATAATAAACGAATATAATGTTAAAACTGAAATATCAGTTTCAAAAAATAAGGTCGAGATGTGAGTCCTGTATAGAAGTTAGTCTAGTCATATATATATAGGATGGTCGCGGTAGTATGCATTGTTTTCCCGCCTAGTCTCTCGTCGGTTGGAGAAGCACTTCGTTGATTTTAGCCGGTAAGAGACCAGCATACCCCTCAACCTTCCCCAAGGCACAGAAACTGCATAAGGGTTTCCCCGGAAAAAGGGCAATATAAAAATATAGGATCGCCTTTTGCCATAATTCCCCTATGCGTAGAAAGGTTATTTTCTTTCGGGTGAAATATATACGTTGATTGAGGACCGGACGGACGGACTAATATATATATGGCTAATGTTTTAAAAGGTCATTGCTTCGTAGAAATTGACAGATAGGCCCGATGCGAGACCAGCAAACCTAGTGTATTTCTGAATTGAAAGAACCCTAATTTAATCATAATCATACGACCTTTACATACTACAATAGTATAATATCGCAATAACATATCGTGACGCTTATTACGTCACTTATGGTCTCACTCCGGCTACGTCACCCTGATTCTGATAACAATCCAAGCACAAGTATATTTATACGTTTGCCAGTTGTCACTTTTTATTTTCGGCGTCGTTACAATTTCAACACTGCGTCTGGATAAACTGATGTAAGGCACACGTTACTACATTCACGAATTATCGCAACAATATTATTATAATAAAAGAAGAACTTCATCAACATTAATTAAAAATACAATTGTTTTATGTATTCCTAAAGTATTAAAATAAAATTGATACGAAGAGATTTAGGCCCTGAACTTGAAACATCTTTTGTGGTAACAAAATATTAGTCTTCAAATGAAATTGTTACTTTTATAGGGAACACACGAGAAAGTCAATAACATGATAGTGAAACTCTTTTATATATTTACTTATCAGCATGTTTCTGATATTGAGCCAAGAAACTTTTTTGTTGTTGAAAATTCGCGCGTTATGTCGAATTGGAATCGCGCCTGAATATGGCGCCGTTACAAAACGCTTTTAATTGCTCGCCAGAATAACACGCCTGTACTAGCGTTCGTAACGATATTTACAAACATTGTTTTAAAGTCGACCTTATCGCCCTCAGACGTTAACGCCAGTCGAACAGGTTGCAAGAGTGTGATTGGATAAGTCTCACTTAAATACTTACTTTTCTTACCACCGAACAATATAATATTATTAACAACTAAATAAGTTCTTGTGTTGTTTTGGATATTTCAACGTTGACTTGTGGTAAGGCCTGTACCTAACGCTTTTAACACCCTACCGTGGAGTGTCATTACGGAAGCCCTCCGTTACCACGGAGTGCCGGCGTACCTCCAGCAGATAGTCAAGGCCTATCTGGAAGAAAGAGCGGTTTTGTATGACTGTCGAAGTGGACTTGCTTCCAGAAAAATATCTTGCGGGGTTCCCCAGGGGTCGGTGGTTGGACCTCTTCTTTGGAACATAGGCTACGATTGGGTTCTGCGTAGCGCTACGCTTCCGGGCGTCAGTGTAATTTGTTATGCTGATGACACTCTTGTTTTGTCTCGGGGGAACTCATTCCGCGAAGCTGCTCATTTAGCCACGGCAGGAGTGGCGCAGGTAGTTGGTCGCATAAAAATGTTGGGCCTAGACGTGGCGCTAGAGAAGTCTGAGGCCCTGGTCTTCCACGGACCTAGAAAAGCACCACCAGCAGGGTCACACATCGTTGTTAGTGGAGTAAGGATAGAAGTGGGATCCACTATGCGTCACCTTGGGTTGGTGCTCGATAGCAAGTGGAAATTTGACGCCCACTTCCAATGTTTGGGGCCTCGAATTATGAAGGCGGCCGCCGCCCTTGGACGTTTGCTGCCTAACCTGGGAGGTCCGGGTACAAGTTGTCGTCGGCTCTTTCTAGGAGTTGTTCGTTCAATGGCACTATACGGGGCTCCTATCTGGGCGGAGTGCCTGACGTCACGGGGTGTGACTCTACTCAGCAGACCACAGAGATCTTTGGCTGTCCGCGTCATCCGAGGCTACCGTACAACATCTTGCGTAGCCGCTTGCCTTTTAGCAGGTGTTCTCCCGTGGGACCTGGATGCCAAAGTCCTCTCAAGTGCCCATGAGTGGCGGAAAGAGCTGCTCACATACGGTGCAAGGCCTTCTCAGAGTGCTATCAACCTCTTGATGAAAGAGCTCAACGATGCCTTTTTGGAGATATGGGCAGTTCGACTGACGCGGCCTGGAGCTGGTCTCAAGACCGTAGAAGCTATCCGACCTGTGCTCAAAGACTGGTTTAGCAGACATCATGGGGTGTTGACCTTCCGGACGACACAGATACTGTCGGGGCATGGTTGCTTTGGCAGATATCTGTATCGCATAGTCCGCAGGGAACCCACCCCAGGATGCCACCACTGCAATGACAGCGAGGATACGGCGCAGCACACGCTCGAGCACTGTCCTGCTTGGGCTTCGCAACGTCGGATACTCGCTGCTATTATTGGCGAAGACCTCTCGCTTCCAGCTGTAGTTGCCTCTATGGTCAAGAGTGAGGAGTCATGGAGTGCCGTCACTGACTTCTGTGAAGAAGTGATGGGGTTCAAAGAGAGCGCGGAAAGAGAGCGAGAGGCCACAAGTGACCTTCCGATCCGCGCCCGGCGAGCAAGGGGTAGAAGAAGGGCCCAATTTGCTCTTCTCCAGGCTCCATAATCGGTCCCGGGTAGCAGACTTGGGGAAGTCTGTTGCCCATATATAGGCCAAAGACGGCGTGCGCGGTGCTTCCGCGCGCCTCTAATTATGCGAAAGGGGTTGAGCACCTCCCGTAAACGAAGCGGTTTTCATAACTGGAACTTCCCTGCCAGGGGGTCGCGGTAGTATGCGAAATGCGTTCCCGCCTGGTCCCCGGCAATAGGGAACGGTGAAGCACTCCGGTGGTTTTAGCCGGTAGGAGTCCGGCATACCCCTCCGTCTTCCCCAGGGCGGAGGAAGTCCATGGAGGATTTCCACCGGGTGAAAAAAAAAAAAAAAAAAAAAAAAAAAAAAAAAGGCCTGTACCTGTAAAAATATGTTAAAGTTACAACTTTCAAATTTTAACTTACTTTTCTTTTACTATACATATAATTATTCGGTATATATACAGGAGAATATAACATTGGAAATTAATTCGAAAGGTTCTGTACCCTCATAATTAATTTAATATCAGAAGACCTGAAATTCAAGCGGAACGCCCATAAAATTCTGTGTATATTGGTTCATTCAACAACTACTACTATTTCTTTAAATTCTGTATAGTTGATGATTGCTACCTCCATCTTTTTTATTAAAACCGCCTTAAGAGTTTGTGTTTCGTTGTCAAGACGCACATCGGAGGCGGGGTCTGTGAGCGAGTGCGAGTCGGAGGCGTATCGCGCGCCGCCGCCCGCGCCCTACCCCGACTACAACAACATCAACAACAACCTCAACATACTCGACATGGACGACGACTCCATCAAGATCGAGGCCAGACTAGAGGTAACAAAGCTAACTCCATAGATATACAGGATATGCTATACGTTTTATATACTACTCAGAAAGGTGGCTAAAAAGCAAGAAATACGTAACCATATGTTTCCCTTTTATTCCAGACAGCAATGTGGTTATTATATGTATATGTTCGTTCAAGAATAGGTGATTTTAAGGTCTTGCTAACTAACTGTTATAAAGTGTAAATAACATTCGTCTTTGCCATATTTCAAAGGTGATTTAAAACTACATGAACAAAGCTATTTCAAAATTGCTAATCATTAAAAATGTTGCTAGGACAAATTTACTTTGACGTATGTACTTGAAAGTAATTTTTTCCGTTTGTGATTTATTATTTACGAAAAGATGTGCTAAATGTAAGCTAGATACATTTAGTATAAGTATAAGGTGGGCTACATAGCGCTACAGTAGAGTTGTGTGTCAGTGGACCGGGGGCGCGCGGCGCGGGGCGCGCTCGGCGTCGTCGGGCGAGTCCGCGGCCAGCACGCCCGTGCACGCGCGCCCGCACAACAACAAGAAGAAGCGCAAGCCGCAGGTACGCTCGCACTGCACCATGCATGCACTATGCACCTAGTATATTATGTGTCTGGACTGGCTGGTGAAGCAGAGTTCTTGTGATTACTGTCGGTACTGTGTTTACTACTTTAGCCTTCCATACAGGAAGGGTGTGGATGATAGGCTCTATCGACACTTGCTGCTTCTGATAAATGATTTACCCCTAATTCTGTACCGAAACAGCTGATAAAGCAGTTTCGTTATCTTATCTAAGTTATTGAAAACTGTTAGAGTTGAAATTTCCTTTCGCAAGCTTTATTAAATGCATATTAATCAACAGAACAGTATTGATCAGTATAAAATCAGCACAAAAATTGCTGGGAAGTTGTTTGAAAAAAGTTTTGCTTACAGTTCGTTTCTTCTAGACAGAGCGCTGTGTAGAAAATACGAACACCATGGTATGTATCAAGTTGGTCAGTTCGTTGATTAGTAACTAACTCAATATAGACCCCTGTTTACACGACAACACCTTGGCTGTACTACAGTAGTCTCGCGCTGGAGCGTAGCCAGTGATTCACTAGAGATTGCGCCGTACTGCATTCCTTGTCATTATTAGTTATTTTACATTAATAATAATAGTAGAACATGTTTCACCAGTTTATGCCAAGTAGTATTAAGTTTATAGCGCATCATTTGGTTTGGCGTCGGTAGTCAGTAGACGTATGTTTTAGGGTTGTACGTAACGTTTGTTGTAGGACTGGCGCACTAAGGGCGCGTACCGGCCGGTGGAGCTCGACGCTCCCTCCTCCGACGAGCCGCAGGCAGAAGCGCCCAGCGACACCCTACCCGTAGTACCCGACGGAGGTAACTATCTCAAGAACATAATCTACCAGCATTGTTGAAAAAAAAAGACTTTCAATGTTTGATACCATAAATTATGAATTATTTTTATGTTTTTAGCCGATGTGGTTCGTATATTTTTATATTTGTAAATATAGCTTTTTGTTCATACGAGGACCATAATATAACAAGGTTGTCTTAAGTAAATGTGTTTTACAATAAGCTAACTTTAGACGTGATTGCAGTGCCAGAGTCGCCCCTAGCGCCAGCCCCGCCCGCGCCGCCGGAGATCGCGCAGCCGCCCCTTATCGACATCGACCCTAAAGACACGAAGCGAGAGTTGAGCAAGCCGAACGGAGACATCAAACCCCTCAGAAGAGAATCTAAAGGATTCAGGTAACTACGAGGACTTTTCAAGGTCATGAGCTTTACATTTGACTACCTTGCTATGGAGATTGTATTAACGTTCGCATGTGCCCCCAGGATAGGGTCAGCGCGGCGGGTGACGGAGGGCGCGGCGGCGGCGCTGAGCAACGGCGCGGCGGAGCGCGGCAAGTTCCCGGCGCGCCTGCTGGCCGGCGACGGGGACCCCGACTTCGGCACGCCCGTCTGAGCCCCGATCCAGCCCACACTAGTTTGGCCGCCGATCGACGTACTTAGTACTCTTCGATCTCAATTTGCGTGCGTGTATTGGCCTACCGAACTTAGAATTAACAGTATTTCTTCTTTTACGCCCATGTGATATCTTAATTTGAGTGCTTATTGATTGATTTCATGTACGATACAGTAAAACATGTAGTTTGCGCGTAGGGTTGCGCTCGGTCGCTTTTGTGTGTCAATAATGATAGTGATCATGAGACTTGTCGATTATTCGATTTTTTTGATCTCCAACGCGAGCTTTCATACGAGCGGGAATTACCATTGTACGGGGCTCAAGATTCATCTATTTGATGATAATATTGTATTTAATCATTTAGAACATTATGAATTTTGTTTAGGGCTTTTAAATCGAACTTATATAGATTTAATATAAATTTTGGCGAAGTCCAACGAAAATATGATTTATGTGTAATGCACAAAACTGTGATCGCCAACAAAATATTGATGGATGACGATTTGACACCTAGTTTGTAAACGCTCATTGATTTCTATCACAAATTAAACAAGCGCTAATCGGACATTAAATATTGTCAAGTTGCCAACTAGTGTAGCGTTACTAGAGTCGAATCGGGTTCAACGCGATGGATGCCGCCGACCGGCGCGTCAGCTGATACCACGCGATGTGCGAGCACTGCACTCTCGGAGCTTCTCTTAGGCCAATTATATTGATAACTCGTCCATCATCGTGTAGTTACAGTCTTTATACTATTTCCACTTAAGATTTATACCTTTAGTATATGTATTTAGTTAGATAATTTAAAAAATCTCGTATCGGGACCGTCTCAACTTATGTTATATTTTTGTTGTTTTATTTATTTTTATATTATTTTATGTGTACATATAGTTTTAGATTATGTTTGTATGTTTGGATATATTTAAAAGAGGTTCTATTAATACAATATTTGAGCAAGTATACTATGTACTTCAAATCAGCATGATGACTGATAAGTTAAATAGTTAAAAATAACCATTTTGTACATTCCTATTTAGCTACGTGTGTATGTTAATTGACCAGCGAGGATAACTATGAGATGAAAGGAAGTAATTGAGAGGCGATAATACATAAGATGTTGTTTATATCCAAGTAAATCATATATTTGTTTTAACTGATATTTTATATAGATATGAAATCCTCTACGACATTTATGCGCCGGACGGTACACGGTGACTATAATTATAATACATATCAGCACGGCTCGCTGAGCATAAAGACTAACTGACAACTGTCTAGTGATCTGGACACCCGCCAATAATATTTCCGCACAATATGCTCACATGTGCCCGTGTGCGTGGCTCACACGACCACACTAACTATTCAAATTAGAATAACAATTTAAAAATAAATATTTTACATTTATTTAATTACTTGAAAACTGCGGTCGTTGAACAAATGACAGCTAGCTGAGATTGATGATTTATCTTCACAATACTTATGGATTAGTTTTATAAATAGAAATTTGAATAAAAAACAGTGTTGAGTTCTTCTTAATAGTTATATGTATAGATAGTCACACGTGCCCACGTAATTGTACGCGGCGTGTCAACGTCTCGTAATGTTTTTACAATAGACTTATGTAATGGCTCATAGATTTAATATGTCTCGCTAGACTGCAGTCAAGTCAATGACATGCACGTGATCTTTAAAATTGATAGATCGATTTAATTGCAGCTGCATTTCACTCGCTGTTGAGTGCTGCGCAACTTTGTTCTTAATATAAAGCACACAGCTACGAACAAACTTGCTTTTTATAAACATTTTCATGTAGGTACCTTTGAATAGATAGTCTATCGATTTTGTACGTTCATTTTCGCCTTGTGGTTTATGTTAACTTCCTATGTATTTATAATAATTATGTATAATGTCTCTACTATGTACGAACATTCCACGCCTGCTCTTGTCGCGTTTTCATGATTTGCTGCGATTTTGTATTATATTTTTATTTTATTTACATCTACATGACAATATGCCTATGTATTATAAATAAACGTATTACATTTCTAATTAAAAGTATGTTGGTGTTTTATTCTTGAAGCCAGCAGTTGCAAAGAGTCTGGCGAAAACAAGTTATATGAGCTTATTATTCCTTAAGTATTCTCGCTTTCTAACCAACGTAAGGGGCAGAGCTACTCTTTCAATACTCGGCTCGAGGATTGCGGTAGTTTACAATCCGTTACTTTTTGATCTCGGGTAAAGGAAAGGAAAAGCACCCGCTCCTTCCTAGCGTCTCTAGTGATCTGAGCGAAGGAAGTCCGTTTATATTTTCTCGGATATAAAAACCTACTTGTTTGTGACCCCCTACGTGTGTCGCATGCATACGTGGTTATTAAAGAAATACTAGCTTGCTAATGAATAAAAAAAAGTATTTTTACGCTCTACTTTTAATAAGTAAGCACAAGCAGTTATATATTTTTTTCAATGTCTGGCACAGCTCATTAAAACAAGATATTGTGACTGACGATGACAACAGAAACTCTTAATCACGTTGCGGTATTTTACCAGAGAGAGAGGAGTCTAATCGTGCGAAGCTTGGTATCTCAAGAATGCACATCCTACTCGTTTCCTAAGCTTAACAATCCCGCTATTACAAGTGTCACTTTTACTAGCGGTCTCGCAATGTCGACACGAACAATGAGAACGGTGTGATATGTGAGGGGACTTCCCAGTGTCTTATAAATACGTAAAATGGTCATACAATACATAACAAAAACAGACTTCCACCTTTCACCAAAGGTAATACATATATTTTACTTGCTAACAATTCAAAATCGGCGCTCTCTTGTTTTATCTTTTGTACCGTAAAACGAAACGTATTTAGTGTTACCTCAAAGTAATTCTTATTAGTAGAAGTAAGATTTTGATACATATATTATTATTTCCGAATTTCACTTCGGTTCACAAAAGTTTGTTTAAAAGGATTGAATCGGCTATTCCACAAGTGTTCTGATATAGAGTGGCTTAACCATAATTAATAAATTAGAATTTATTCATGCATTTCAGATCCAAGAAATTATTTTTCCTAATTTAGGCAATAAAAATCAACCTATTTATTTATCGTGTTTTTTTATATCTTTAAATAAAACTTATAATTTAAAAGTTACTTAATAACGTTTATTAACAATTTTATTTTAGTTATCTAAGAAAAAATATTTTTTATTCACTTGATAGATAAAATAGTTTATTTCATTAATCCATTCCTAAATATGGATAGTATTTTCCCCGTACTAAGAATATTGCCTAAGTTTTTGCTATTTAAATAATAATAAACAAGTATGGTAGAAAATTTGGTAGAATTCTAAACTTTGGTTGGTCACACTTTATCTGTCACCAATCCTGTAATTATTATTATTGAAACAGATTGTCTAATGGCCAAGCCTATTTTTCTCGTGTAATAATTTTTGGTGATTGTTATTTACGTTTGTAATCGTCCAAATCGAAAGATTTTCATAATGGTTGTTAAAGTTTATATCAGTGGTATTTCTGGAAACAAAGAGGTATGTTTAATATTAGAAAATTCCTGGGACGGCCGGGCTTTTTTGTCAACTTTTTCCAAAGCTGATTCATATAGTGATTGTTTTTGATTACGTGAATTGGGACACTTTTAGGTGAAGAAACGACAGCAGAGGGTCCTGATGATCCTTGATTCGAAAAGCATAAAATATGATGTCATTGACATAACGGAACCAGGAAAGGAGTCGGATAAAGACTTTATGCAAAGCAACTCGACGTCAAACGGTGGCACCGTGAGCGACCCCAACCCGCGGTCGCCGCTGCCGCCGCAGATCTTCAATGAGGACGAGTATTGTGGGGTAATTATTGTTATCTGCTTTATTATCATTAGAATAAATAGACGAAATTTATCACACCATTTACAAACATTAGCTAAATAAAATATGAGATGGTGTTTTTGGTATGTTGCCATCTGTTTGTATTTTGGTTTTTGTAATAGTATCATACATTGTTTGGAGTCTAGTTACAAATTACTTGTTTGTTTAATAATTTTAACAGCATTTTCCTGTCATCCATAAAGTTCAGTGAACTGCATGAATGGTAAACGGTTTCTAAGCAAAGGTTTTTATAGCTCTCTTGTATGACTTCCAGGACTATGATCAGTTTGACCTTGCAAATGAAGTGGATACTTTGGAACAGTTTTTGAAAATGGAGGCACCTCCTGAAGAACCTCCGCAGGCTGAAGTTGAACAGGTATGACAAAATTTTCATGGTTTCCTACATTAGTATCAAAACTACTATAAACTTACAAATGATAAATTTAAATTAAGCTTGTAGATCAAGGATATTGCTCATTTTGATTACCTCATTGAATTTATTATGACTGTATTGTTCTATTTTTGGCTTCCATAAACCATTGTGTTCATTGTCTTTGTTTGTTGTTGTTAGGAAAAGGCTATTAATGGAGATGTGGATGCTGATAATGAAAACAAAGAGTCTGAAACTAGTAAAACTGAGGAAGCTGAATCTACTGAAACTGGTGATGACAAAGAGAAATCACCTGAGAAGGAAGGAAGTCCTGCTAAGGAGGCTTCACCAACAAGAGAAGCTGCCTCTAAAGAAGGCACTCCTGCCAAGGAAGGGGAAGAGGAAGCCACAGGAGATGCTAAAGAAAAGTCTCCTGAAAAGGAAAGGCAAAAATCCGTAGAAAAGGATGCCTCAAGTGAGGAGAAAGCAAAGTCCCCAGAAAAAGAACTTGTAGAAGAAGCTAAACAGGCTTCTAAAGAAAGCTCACCTGTGAAGGAGGCTGTCAATGAAAATGGTACCGTGAGCTCTCGTGAACACTCTCAAGAAAAGGAAGCACCTGCTGAGGAACAAACAGAGACTGTAGACCTTAAGAAAGATAATCCCTCAGAGGCTCTGATCCAGAGCGAGCAGATAGCTGCGGCTGAATAATGGACTGAACATTTACTTGCTTTTCAGCTCAAATCAATCCCTACTAGCTCTAAGCGGCACTATTCATTAAGTTCTGTTATTTATAACACATCATCATCAACTTCTTTGATGTAGTCATTGTATATAATGCAAAGAAGTATTTGTTGTGCATCATGTTATGTGGCGATGTAAAGTTACGTTTTCTAATACAAAGTGGCCTATTATCGTAATCATTAGAGGTATGTTATAATGAAATTAATCAAATTTTTCTATGAAGTTCCAGAGTAAGAATTCTATTTAACAATTTTATCCTCCATTAAGGCTTGTATTATTTTTAAAGTATTAATTTTTATTTACAATTTGCTAATGAATTGACTCTTATTTTACACATTTACTATGTGATTTTTTATAAATATTGTTCATTTTTTATAAGTGAAAGTAAGTCAGTTAGGGGAATGATCTTTTTGCTTTTACTTGTTTAGTTCGATGCAATATTAAAATGCAATCACTTCGACTAGACTGCCATGAAAGATAGTATTATTTATTTAAATTCATTATTTACACTGTAACGGCATAAATGATCATTCTCTATGAAAGTGCACAGCTTTTGATTGTAATGAAATCACTTCTTAAAAATTATCACCTTATTAATTTTAATTAAAGACAGTTTTTTTAACAATTTTTTCATACGAATTATATAAAATACAAACAAACAGTTGTTTTGTTCTTAAATTTTAAGATGTTTGGTTTTTATAAGGAAACCGAAAGTAATTGTTCACTCTATATTAACATATAGGGTAAAACTCTTTGATTGCTTAACGTAAACTAGTTTAAAGTTCACATTCGCTCGAGGTACTTATGTATTCATTTCGAAACTACTACATTATACCGAATATCTTAAATATTCGGTCATAGTAGGCTACTTAAAATATGAATGCATACCTTAAGTTAAGTATTTAATTACATTTGATAAGGCGGGCAATAAAATAAAAAATACGGATATTAATACAATATCTACATTTTAATCTGCCTCGTTACTTCAAACCGATACAGCAATATAAGGCGTGTGCAATACGTATTTCAGTATCCTGTGTCATTCAGGAAATATACCACGTCATATGAAGGATGCTGACGTTAACTAGTCCCCTACGGATATGCTTATATTGCTGTAGAGCGTTACGACATACTAATATTATTCATGTAAATGGTGTCGTTTACGTACTTTAAAGGTGGACGGTATTGTATGAAACCTCATCCAGTGGTATTGGTAATCGATGATAGCTGGCTTTAATGAGAAGAGGCCTTTGCCATTCAAATGGTTAAGTTAATAACGGTTAATCATTAGGGATTCTTTAATATCGGTTTAAGTAAGCCAAGTTGTTTGAAAGGTATAACCTAGGACTATTTTGCTGTGTTCTGAAGGTGTTAACGTTATGAATAACTGTTGTTATAAATTCAACCTATTACCTACTCCATGTTTTCCTACCAGCTACTTTTTTGTAGTGGCACTATAGCCCCTTATCTTGTCGATTGCATTTCTGTTAGGTGAAGTGGAAAACCGATGACAGTGTTGTGGCTGTGGCGCATCTTGATAAGCGCTTTTGTCCAGCACTTCAGTGAACCGCGAAAAACTGAAATAGCTAAAATCTACCTTTCACATAAAAATAAGTAGTCAAAACCACAGATTTTGTGTGTTGGTGAGTAGTTTTTTTTTTCATGTATGAAATGCATGAAATGCGGAATCAAACATTACTATAATTCTCCGCCCACTTTATTACGCTCTTTGTTCAACCCTTTTCCGCATTTCCTAAACGATAATGAGTTTGCAAAAATCTCTTGTAGGTCTCCGACGCGTTTGTGCGTTTGCAATGCATTCGTCATTTGCCCTTGACGCTTATGTAATAATAACAATATTCCGGGATATCTCACATACGGTTGTCTGATCCCAAGCTAAGCAGAGCTTGTATTATGGTAATCAGACAACTGATAAATATACTTATATATTTCTAAATACATACATATTACAGATAAATTACACCCAGACACCGAACAAACGATCGTGCTCATCACACAAACATTTGTAACGGGTGGGAATCGAACCCACGACCTCCGGTATAGCAGTCAGGGTCTCTAACCACTAGAACAACAGGCCCGTCATCATATGTATACCCGGCCATGTACATATTCCTATAAAATATAGAAGTAGGCACTCACCTAAACTATGGCTCCATACACACTAAAGTTAAATCTGGGTAGTGAATTAGTAATCTGATTTCTCTTATTCGACTTCGGCGAAGCCAAAAAAAGGGTTTTGTGTTTGAAAATATAATTCAGTTAGGTAAATCGTACTATCGGTCTGCAAAGCTCCATCCCGCTTTGTCGTTGGTTTACTGAAGGATCTAAAGCGATGGCTTCTGTGTTCATCGTAGTCAGTTGTAGGCAAGTTCTTTAAACCTCCAGAATACCTTTGTCTATTCACTTCTAAAGCGGTTAGAAATACAGACAGTACGTATGTGTGTTTAGCAGTCGTGGTCCCATGAACATGTGTTTATATTTAAAGCCTAGAGTTATTTAAAACTTTTGTACTTATAGGTGTCTGGCGAGAATGATTTGACCTGATACCCACCATAGCGTGCAGCATTTGGGTTGGGCAATGGCCGCACGGACGGGCAAATATAGCTTATACACGCACAGTCAGCCTGATTTAAATACCTTATATAAACACATACCTTTTTTCTCATTAAATCTCCCGAGTGCAGAGGTCAAACGCAACAGTACTTATCCAAGTGACTGACGATTTCGATATAATTCCACTACATTGTTAATTTTATATAGGATTTCATTCTTAGTAAACGAAAGCTATGGTAAATGAACACTATGTTTTCAAACAACATTTGTGGACAACATATACTTTGGACTGCATGTATGTATACATTCTAGATTTTACTGTTTGCAAGCGAGTTGATTAAAGAACTACTGATAAATAAATAAATACATACATACTTGGAAGGCGACTGTACAACAACAACTTCGCTCAAAGTATCATCTTGTAACAATGGAGTATTAAGAGATACACGAGTCGTTTCTCCGCGATTAGATGAGATCATATCAGTCACCTTTATTGTTAGTGCCAAGGATGGGGTTAATAATTTATAAACAAATAAATACAAGCGAAAATGTTATTTATTCAAGATTAGTACTTTGAGCAAATAAATTTTCTTAATAATTTATTCTACGTTTAACTTACCATAGTAAAATAAATATGGAATAACATGATATAAAATCTATAATGGAAATGTAAACATTCAGGTATCTAATTCATTTCATTGTAATAATAAAGCTACAATGAAATATGTCTATAAACAGCCTCTATTACCAGAACGTGAAGTTCTTTCATATACTCTTTTTGATGACTGGCGAGGGAGGGTTGCTGAAGTCCTTGAGCAGCGCGTCAGCGGGGAAGTCGGGCAGCGGCACGGTGCGGTGGCGGCGGTCGTCGGGCCGGTCGTCCAGCACGCAGGCCTGGATGTTCTTGTCCAGCGTGCCCAGCCGCTGGCGCGCCGTCTTGTACTCCTCCACCATGCTGAGGTTGCGCTTGATGCCGTCCACCAGCTTCACCACGGAGTACTCGCCCATGGCCGCGCCCTCCTGCAGCTTGGTGCCGGCGATCTTGGCCACGGACGACTCCTTGACGTCGGTGATCAGCTGCACCGACCACTCTCGTATGTTGTTGAGGATCGCGAACGGACCCTCGTACTCGTTCGGGACTATCCCGTCCACTTCGGATTCGAAGAACGACAGCAGTGGGAACCATATTCTAGTCCTGTAATGTAACAAACTATTTAAACAGAGAATATATTATTTGATCTAAGACAGGGCCACCTTCCTGAAAAAGAAATCTGGGCTTAGTCTAACTGGATGCAGGTAAGAATTCTGAAAGTTATGGCGAAACTTATAAAACTACAATATATATATATTATTATAATTATGTTAATAATATTTACTTTTTTTTCTCTATTCAATTAATATGGAAATAATAACATTAAAATTGCCATGACAGTGACAAATGGGACATTGTTATTTTACTTGTAAAAATAATTGTTTAAACTTGGATCACCTGCCAGATCAATTATTATACGTACATATCAACTGTTTTGCAAAAGATCAAATTTGAGAAAAAAAGGGACAATTTATAATGTACCTAAATCAGCTTTATAAGTACCCTTTAAGGGAGGACGGGAATTCTAACCTATGCCCCAATAAAAGCGTGCGATTATTGTGATGGCGGAACGTACCAAATTTCAAAAAAGCAATCTAGATGACTGTACTAAAAAATCTCACTCTCTCTTTTCTAGAATTAGTGAAAAAGGAGTATCTTAATTTTGATTAAATTTCTAGTGGATATACAAATAGTACCTGGAAGAGTCGTTCTGCATGAGCGCCTGGTTGTTGGACAGCGTGTGGTAATAGAGGAAGAGGCGCGACGTGATGTAGAAGGCGATGAACACGTCGATGGAGTAGTGCTCGTGCGCGGCCAGGATGAAGAAGATGCCGAACATGTTCATCACCCACGTCAGGATGTGCAGCAGGTACAGGTTGCGGGACGTGTCTGGAATAAAAATACACAGATTAAAACATCAGTTCAAGTAGCTTTTAGTCCCGTAAGGCAGTGAAAGGTACCATGAGGATAATTTCGACTGCTCTCTTTAAAAAAAAAAAAAACAAATTTTAAGTAAGATGTCGAATGGAAATCGGAAATATCTATAGATTTTCCAATGAAATTCATCGTTTGGGGAAAAAAGTTATCCCGGAAGATAACAACGAAGGAGATCGGTTACCGCATGCGATCCGCGTTTAGCACGCGTTATCAAAAATCTCAGTCCCCCGAATGTAGGAACAAAACCAAATAAGATAGCCTTTAGCCCCGGTACCAAAGGAGCGGTGGACTATGTGAGAAAAACGCCTTTTCCATCGATGTCCACATAAGTGTCGTATTCTATTATTGTATAATATAACTACAGAACTGTGTTACACCATGTATCATACATAATAAGGGACTAATTGTCTGACCCGCGACATCGCGCCGCAGTCGCGTCAGCTATGAAGTGATTAAGGATCCTATAAAATCTAAAGTAACCGAATGATTCCGAAAACAGTTAATTACGTTAATAATTTTGAATTCGCCTCACGAAAGTAATTAACTAATTCTCTAAATAAGGTAATTTAGAACTTTACTTATTCTTTTACAAATTGATACAAAACTGGACTTTTGATTTGTTTTGAGGAAAGTCTTGCAAAAAACTACTGTTTTAAAAAGATAATTGTTTTTAAAGAGAAGATTGTTTTTGAGGTCATTTGATAAGTGGACTTTGGCATAGGTATTGTTAACAAATACAACGCAAATATTACAATTGATGTGTTATCAACGACCTGTTTTGTTTTCTTAATTAAATACAAATAGCGAATGTACAACAAAATTGCGACTTAAGTTGTTATTCGCTTACTAGTCAGATAATTTGTGTGTTAAATTGAATTTGCATTTCGTAACGAAATATGATCAGATAAGATTGAATACTTGGCACTTGGAATCTTTACGGTTATTTGCAAAGTCGTATCCAAATTCTAAGAGTTATGTTCTAAAAATGGACCATACAGACATATAGTAGGCAATTTGCTCTAGATAATAATATTCAGTTATAGGATAAGTAGTAAACTTGTTTATGTTGATAAATGGGATTTTACTAATCCATGTGTATGTAGGTATTTATTATCTACTAATATTAATATCCAATTAAACCCACATAAGTAACCGCGTGTTATCTAAGATGAAGGTTTGTTGCGATCCAAAATTAACTATCTTTTTTATGTGGCGTTCTCTATTAACGCTAGAAATGGTGGTATGTTGATCGTCATACAAATTGGGTATATAGTTTCTTTGTTCCTATATATACGAGTACTATACAATGTATAGAAGATAATAGACGGGGTTTTATTATTTCTGGAAATATTATGTTAATAATGTCTAGACTAGAGCAGGGAATGAAATTTTAGAATAGTCATCAGATAACGTAATTTATTCAAGTCAAATTTAGGAATCGTTTGTTTTTTTTTCCAAAATAATAACTCAGGCTATTGTTTTCAACAGCCTATAAAGCATTCATAAGCTTTAACATATATAAACTGGAATAACATATGTTATTTCTAAATATTCATGTGAAACAGGTATTGAACGATAACAAATGCCAACATTCTACGCGTAATGCAAATCGATATCAAGTCTATTTCCTGTTTCATTTCTGCAAGATTATGGCGGTAACTACGCCGCAAAAAACAATATTGTTTTATAGGCTCATGTACATATAACATGTTTATGTAATGCGCCGTAAAAGCTTGACTACCGACAAGACCTAACATTTACCAGCATAGAATCATCCTTAAGCTATTGAAATGTTTTTTTTTCTGGAAAACTGATAATTATTCAGTTTGATTGCGTCGGTAATTCGTTTTAACGTTTAACCCCGAACGAAAATAATCATTATGTGTTGGCGTTAGCCGTCCGCTACTTCCGCGGCACGCTCGCTTTGCTCTGCTCTTGGCTCGACCGATCAGTCTTCACTCCAGACCATGGAGTTTAAAAATAATGTGCTCGCTTTACTTAAACATACATCTTTCGTTTCTCTTAAACATCATTAAATTGTTGAATAAAAAGAAACATGCGTGTTTAAATAAGCAATAAATTGTTTTGATTAGCATTAACTTTATTATCTAAGGATTCGCGGTTGATAGGCCTTTAACATTAAGATAAATATTCCTTATCAAGAAAACAAATAGCAAAATATTATTATCAAAACAAATTCTGTTTAATTGATAAAGTTACTGAAGCGTGTAATGCGTCAGCCTATGTTTTAACAACTTCCTTAATACGTCATCCCGTTCATGTCTCCGATTAGGTTATCTGTTATGTAAAGATTAGAGTACTTTGGTGGTATCCGATATCTGTTTTCTATTAACACATATTCTGCATAAAGTAGGTCAACGCCGAACGAAATTTAACCACGAAAAAGGAGCCACGAGACTGGAATTTTTATCAGAGCTCCGTTATAAATAGATAATTTGTTTACACCGCAGTGTGGCGGCACTACCATAAAATCAATGTCATACGCTGTCAGAAAGTTAGAAGACAAACACATTCGATGACGACACGCAATACGAACAACATCATATCACGTTCACATTATTATGATGCTCTATTTACAAATCAAGCATCGCTTTCATACATAGCTATGTATTCGTGCATGTTATGAGAAACAGTATAATTACTGTAGGTACGGTATTTCAGGTCTAATCTAAAAACCGATCGTAAAAATGACAACACGACAACGTATTTTTTGTGCCGGTCACGCTGCTGCCCAACTGCAGTGGTATTCGGACGATTGCACAAGGTTAGCGCAATCAGAGTGCAACAGTGGTATGTACTCACATTCTGTTATGAAGAAGTTGAGGAGCGTCAAGGCGACGGTGTGTCCGGAGAACATGTAGTCGCCGCAGGTGCGCACGCCGCGCACGGACATGCCGGCGCCGCTCCAGATGTCGTAGGCCTGCCGCAGCCGCCGCCCCCACACCGTGAGGTCGTCGGCGGGCGGGTACGAGCGCGGCTCGCACTTCAGGTGCGACCCGGGCACCGACAGCGACGTGATCAGCATCGTGAAGCACCGCAGCAGGAACACCGTGCCCGCCAGCGCGAAGAACCTCCGCAGTATTATAAACCTGAACAAATTCACACTCTTAGTTTAATGACCTCTTTCAAAAAACAACTCTACGGCTTTTTCACAAGCCGGTAGAAATGGAACAAAATTAGGATAAAGTTTATCGCTGTTATTCAAAGAGCAAAGAAAGACCTCCACCCTTGACTTCAACCCTCTCTAATGGAGTAATTTTATCAAAGGATTCGATTTTGTCTCGACATCTCCGCTTGGCCCTGCCACAAGTTACTCTAGTAAGTCGGTAATTGGCACCTATGGCTTAGTTAGATTGATAGGATACAGGCAACTAGCAGTATTGCTCAAAGGTTTTTATCTGGATCAAGGCTTTAGAAAGGGCCCAGTGTAAGGGACGTTGACTTAAATTGATAACAGTAATTAAGAAGTTGCATTTCTGTTCAAAGTGCTAATTTTCTTCTGCTCTTATGACTAGTGGTTAATGATATCCGCAAGACATGAACATTATACCGTTGCAACATAAATCTTATCGATGCAATCAAAACTATCTGGTTATGGTTTGACTGCAGACACGCTTGCATTCAAGATTAATTTACCCGTGTATTGGTAAACGAGTGTATTGTATGTAATCTTCAAATCCTACAATGGGTCCATATAGTCATACGGACAATGGGTAACTGGTACTCAGTTACTGCGTATGACGCATTGCGCAGTTAGCAACAATATCCTTATTTATGTCGATAAAGAAGCGAATGATTCACGAACTAATAAAGAGAAATCATCGTGAGCACAATGTACTGCTTTGGTACATAAATTACTTTATTAAAAACGACCTTAATCAGCTAAGCGTTTCTGTTTACTAATAATTGAATCGAAAGTTACAAAAATACATTTGGATTAAACAAAAAAAGGAATAGATTAACAAACCATTGAGATAAAACATGCCATGATGTGTAAGTAGGTATATTCAGTAAAGAGTCGTTTAAAATAAATTAAGTGTGCTAAGAACAAAAGACGTGTGTGTGATAGCGATCGTAATTTTATTTGTTTTACACACAAAGGTCTTTGTGATCCTCCTTAATGTTTGTCCCGCAGTGAGGACAAACGAATGCATCGATAAAATATGAATCATCGCTGAAGGAATTTTGATAAGGTTTTAAAGTGGATGACAATAGAAACGAATTATCGGCGTCGTCATACATGTCGTAAAGATACTAATAGTTTTTTTTGTTAATTGAAAAGTTGACAATGGGCTAAACACTGTCTTTGTTAGACAAGGTCATATGGTAAGAAACCTAATATATTAGTATCAAAGTCGATAAATAATTTCGTGTTTTTAAAGTTGGGTACAGACATTGCTACGGAAATCTTGATATTAATTTGCACTTTTGCACATTTGTGACACGTTGGCGACATACTGCAATGAGCGCCGCGGCCTAAGTATGCATAGCGAGGTCTGTATCCGCCTTTATACGTATAAAAATAAAAATATCAAACTGAAGTTTACACACTGCAGGACAAAGACCTAAAAATACAATGAACTAAAGCATAGGAGTGACGAACATTCACGAAGTCCTACTAATAAATAAATAATATTTTGTCTTTAAGCTGGCAAATTGGTTTTATGCTCAAATTTGGCACGAAACTGTGAGCCTAAATGATATTATCTATTATGTTGGTACTTTACTTTTCCTAGAGTTACTTAGCCTAGAGTTTTGCTATTCCCTCATCTTAATATAACGACTCGGTAGGTACCTAAGTCTTGTATTTATGCTGTTAGTTTGTAAGTAATAGGTACATCAATTTTATGGGAACACGACATTATGTGTTTGAAGCTATAAAGATAAAGGTAAGCAATAAAAACCAAAGAAAACTATTTCATGGCATTACACTACAGTGTGCATGGTATGTGGGTACGCGGCAACTACCATTCGTAATCACTCCATTATCTAGGCGACGACGTAATCCACTTTCATTCTCCTCGTGTCATTAACATTTCTATTTAAAACCGTTATTCGTTTAATCATTTCTCGAGCTATTACTTAAACTGTAATTGCTAATCATAGATAAGGGTAGCGAAATACTTATTAACCATTACTCCTTCTTAAAGCTATATTGTAGGTACTATGTCAAATTCCAGTGTGACCGGGTTCGACTGAATTCTAATATTTTGTATGGAGCGTCTGTGAATTGCAATTGTACATTACTACTGCACGGCTCATGGTACTCATATAAATGTGCATATTTTTACAAATATAGCTTTCTACAATCGAAGTTCGTTTTATGTTTATAACCAACTTTTTGTTTGGGGATGACCCGTAGATAAACAATGATTTCCGCACGGAACAAAAAACATAAGATCGGTTTTGCGCTCAGTCTGAGTACTGGTGATGTCGTAAAGATGCAGGTTTTTATTAAGAAATATGTCCAACATTGGTTCAATTAACAACAAGATACCACGAGGTAGCATAGAAATACCTTTGTGAAATATTTGATTAAGTTGTAAATGGAGATGGATCGGTTAGTTATACGCATTTTTAGGAGAATAATCAGAATTACTCAAAACAACGCGTTATAAATATCTAGGCACATATTCATAAATACCCCCCAAGTGTTGACAAACTGCAAGGAATCATACTTTCGTATTCCAGAAATATACATTGCATAGAAACAGATGTACCTATAGTCTTTCAGTAGCTAGTGGGCTGTTTATTGTTGATATAACACTGTTGCAACAATAAGAGTCCACTGCACCCAGCACTAACACACCTGCTTGGTGTCTTTGTCCATTTATAAACAAAAACGAGTGTGGGATTTGCAATGTGTACAACTAGCAAAACACTATATTGGGCATGTTGACAAAACAAACCTTGAGGCATACAATTACAATGACAGTTGGACTAGATTTTAATACAAATGTCTTGATTAACATACAATCAATTTCTCAATTTGTTGAATAAACATGACATGTGCATAATTGTTCAATTAAATGCATTATTTACTTGAGAAACATGAACTGTTGTTGTTAATATGAAATAGGACAACATACTTTTGATGAAGTGTTTCGTTTTTATAACCTTTGACCTTTGTAACTAGTTGATATGGTTTAATATAAGCAAAACAAAATACTAGTTGCTTATGTGATTGATAACATTGTTTTATGTGTTTTCATTATGCAAATTCTTCCATTAAAGTAGCTGATTATTATTTATCTTTGTTAATTTATTCTCAAATCAGTATTCTAGTGCCAACATTTGAGTAGATTAAATCATTTAATTGTTAAATTAAAATAAGTTAATAATACATACCTATGTTTATGGAAGAAGAGTACAACAAGCCAAATGGCGAGGAGGAAGGATCCCGTGATCTCGCACATGTCGAAGGCCCACGGGATGTGTGGCACATTGTCTAAGAACAGATCTGGCAGTGGAGGGTACTTCTTCATGTCTGGCACCTTATCATGTACGATCACCATCACTACGGCAGTCACCCATGTCACCAGGAAGACGTAGCCTGTCCACAAACATTATAAATATAAATATTCGGGTATTTAATCACCTAAATTAAACCTATAAGAATTATTTACTCTGCTATCATAATTAAAAGACATGAAACAAAGAGTTGCATTGAGTGAAAAAATATATTAAAATTCAGACTACATTATTTATTAAAAACTTTCTTTGTTGTCATTGTTTTGTTCCACATCTTGGACTGTGACCCCATCTCATAATTTCACAAAAAGATAACTAACAACCAAAATGTATACATAATTTATTTACATTATTAATTATTAATATGACAAAATAGCTTTATGCATATGCACACTATGTTTCCATGATGCAATAAAGTTGTACTTGTTTTGTTTGTCATACTCATGCAAATTTCTTGGACTGAATCCCAAACATTTAAGTAGGGTACCAAACTGTATCTTGTATTAATTTTACAGTAATAATTAAATAAATAATTACCTAGAGCTATTGCAGTCTTCCAAATTTCAGGTTTCAATCTTGAAGCTTTGACGTCTGGTGTGAAACTCGACATGCATTCTGAATTCCTCACGTATATCTCACTTGGTGTTGGTATTTTGTTGTGAAGATTATAACTTAAATGTGACAAGTTAGTCCCAAGGAAATTTATATTTGTTGATGGATTACTGAGAGCATCATCACAAAGGCCGAGCTCGAACATAGCAGAACGATTGTGTTTTTGTAATTTCTTGACAAGCAATATGAATCTTTTGCGTTCACCTAATTTTAACTGATCGAACGGAAAATCATAGAAATCTCGGTCAACGAAAGAAAGAAGACACTGTCCGTCAATATCGTGGGATTTACAAATGTCTGTTATGATACAAGCTATTTTCTCTTTATGTAATAAATCTAAAACTTCTTTGTTACTCCAATTGATAATATCAGATTCCATTTTCACCAATTACTCTTACTTTAGGACAAAACTAAAATAGACATTAAATTCTTCTTGAACAATTTGTACGAGTGTAAATGTATATAAACAAGATAACACTGAAAGTGAGCAGACGACCACAAAACTGTATTTATTTTAAAATTTATTAATCCATCGCGGAATGAAGTGACAAACTGACAATGACAACTAAAGTGACGTGACATTGAAAGCAGACTTTGACATTAGTGTAGCCATAAATTATTCTAACTGGAAGCGTGTCACACTATTCAATTAGTCGATTTTAAGGAAGTTTATTTTATTAATTTAATAGGATTGCACTTAGGTTTCAAGAAAATAATCCAAAAAATCGTCACCTGCGAAAAGATTAGTAGAAACGTATGTACCAGACTTGAGCCTATTTGCATATATTGTAATTGTGTGTATTGCGGTTTCGTCAAGAGTTGAATACTACATGATTTAATTTTTGTTGGAATTGCCTTTTTTATCTAATACCTGAGTGCATTTTACACAACAGTAGTAAAGCCTACCAAGATAGTCTTTCATTTTCTATTAGCGTTATTAAATAGAAAATTGATAAGTCTCATTGTATTTATTGCACCACCCACCACCTACATGGAATGCTTTTTGTAGCACTCTGGGATAATTAAATATATTAAGTAAATAATGAAATACATACGCGTCTGCTTGGGAACCTACTCCGGTTTTTTCGTCGGTTAAAAACAGTAAATAATATACTTTCATATAATCAAACGTGTTTAATCAAATGATTTGTGTGACAAATAATACAATACCAATCAAATTATTAACATAACAAAACACTTCGAATTATCAAAATTAACATTAACAATTATTTTAAGGTATAAAAAAAATCATCATTTACACTATTAGGTAATAGGTATCTAATAGTGTGAATCAAATAATCGAATAAAGGTTGACTCAGCTACAAACTGCAAAGATTTTTACATGATGAATAGAAATACTTTGGAAGCTGATATCAGGTATCATAGAAATTAGGTAACAATTCTTAATCACAGGGTTCCTAACTATATGCCAGAAGAATGTTGTCCCATGTGGCTATACACAAAATAGTAATACCACTGTTGCCATTTTGTCCTTCTCAAATCGGAATGTAAGCATTTATCATAACGGCATAATTGTACGACTAAATAGTAAAATTATAAAAGAAAGTAAAAATAAAAAGCATTTTGGCACATAAACTAATACTTGTGGTTGAACTTCATCTGCAGCAAATACTTGACGTTGACTTGCGCGACATCATATACGATGAACCTGAATCGTTGCTAAGGAAAATATCAAACAGAAAACAACAGCTAAAACGTCTACAAAAGAAATACAATAAAATATTTGTGGATCACACAGTGGCAATTGCCGTTTCCTATTTTTTTTTTTCTATCCACCATATTTCCTTGCTTTCCTATAATCTTTGTCATCCTGAACTTGAAATTTGTGCATGTCATATGCACCACACATTATCAAGAGGTGGGAGTAAGCGCGGAGGTGGCTGCGGTTAACAAGCCAACGTATTAGCGCACTGTATACATCCCCTTGATACTTATAATTGCGTCCTGCGGTTCGTCTTGCGCTATGTTTAGGGCGGCCAAAAGTGTCGGAAACTATTATAGTATGCTAGTATTTGGTGTTCATTGTGTAAAGGATACTCGTTGTAGAGCAGCGTGGTGTCGACCTTGTTGTCGACGGGCTTGCCGAGCGGCACGATGGTGCCGTCGTCCAGTTGCTTGTTCTGTGCGGGGTCGGGGTGCGTCTTGCCCACGCCCCACGCAGAGTGCATGTTGGGTGGGAGCTTCACGTCTTCTGCTCTACGACATTCTTTCCTGTAATTTAACAATAAATTTTGTTAATTCGTATCAAGTTTAAACATTTCCTTTTGAAAAATGTTGTGTGTGATGAAAGATATAGCCGTTAAATATTTACTGCTCTAGTACTGCTAAAGCCCATACTCAAACTAAAGTTTATGATGTTCTTAAAAGTTACATTTATAATAATAATAAATAAATGTGGACAACATCACATACATTGCTCTGAACCCAAAGTAAGTAGCTATTAAGCACTTGTGTTATGGAATTCAGAAACAACGAAGGTACCACAAACACCCAGACCCGAGACAATGTAGAAAACTGACTTTCTACATTGACCCGTCCGGGGATCGAACCCGGTACCTCAGAGTTAGCGACACCTTGAAAACCGGTGCGTACGCCACTCGACCACGGAGGTCGTCTCGTATGTTATTAAAAATGCTCAAAAATAGCTTAAAAATGTATTGCATTTAAATATTCGGTCATAACAAAACGTCTCGTATGTTGTCGCATTATTGCCAAACTCGCGACAAGGTTCAAACCTTATTATTACCTACTTTTCCACCAATCAATGTGTTTATACATGTATAACTCAACAAACAACGAATACTCACATGTTACCGAGCGCGACCTCGCACAGCAGCAGCAGACCCGTAGGATTCCTGATGCTGGTGCAACAGTAGTTGGCGGACTTGGAGACCATGTCCGCGAAGTACACGCCCTTGCCGAACATGTAGCCCGTCACCGGCGCTTCCGGCGGGGCTATGCGGAGACCTGAAAATAGAAAAAAATGTGTTGTTAAGACGAGAAAGAAGAATCTGCTGATTCGTCCAAGCTATCCAAAAGCAAATAATTAGTCATAATTAGAGTAGTTCTAAAATTTACTCCAGTTAGCTCGTCAGATCGTTTCACGAATTTCTTTCAGAGACTTAACAGGACTTTATTTACTGCAGCCCCACCAACTGTGGGGAAATGCGAGAAACCTTGACATAAGCGACAGAAGAGATGTGATAGCTTGCAACTAAACAGTAAATGACTTGACTATGTTTAAGACTGGTCATTGGTCAGTATACTCAACGTATAAAAATTAATTTACCTTGAGAAATGATCCCAGCGAAGTTGGTGACGCGGGATCCGTGCCACAGCAGCCGCCGGTTGTGGAGCTTCCTGAAGGGCTTGTACCTCTTGTCTTCGCCCTCGCGAACCACTTTGAATACCTGGATATGACATATTATAATAAGTATTTATTAAAGTAAATGTTAATTGACTTGGATATAAGTGAAAAAGTTAATTATAAACTTAATAGTACATAAAAAATTATTTAGATTGTAGAGTAACCTGTTAATTTTGTAAGTTTACGAACCTTTTTTAACTAAATACGTGCCACTGTTCTCTGTACGTAAACAATTTTTAAAATAATTTGTTATTTAAAACGTAGTTCATTTTATTTTGTAGCATGACGCTGAAATATCTGCAAATTCTTATAAAATATAGATATACTAGGCTAAACAAATGACTAACCTCTTCAATATCGAGCGTGTAGTTGGAATGCGTAGCGGCGTGCGTGTTGCGGACGTACTCCTGAATCATCTGGAACTCGGGTGAGGACCTGTCTAGCGGCGCGATGCTCGCCTTCAGCTTCAGGTAGTTGGCAGATATGGGGCTCGCCTCCGTAGAGTCTAAAAACGTATGATATACCCATTATACACTAAAGAATCTACAGTAAACCGAAATATTCGACAACCAGTAGAAAATATATTCTTTACGGCAAAGCTAATAGAATGTGGCTAAAAAAATAAAGTAAAAGAAAAAGGAACCTGTCATTTTTCTTGCACAATCGTCTCACTGTAATATGCCTAACAATTAAATGAAGAAAGAGTATTAATTGCCACAGTATTTACTCGTGATAAGTTGCTCTACTTATTAGTGGTTCATATTTAGAAAAGATATAGGCGTGTAACTAAGGTGCTAATTAAGAATGTAATAATAATGTCTATATCGAGACAAGGTTTGTACAAACGAAGATGTGCAAAAATCTACAGAAAAAGTGCAATGTATATAATTTGACTGTATTTTTGGCCCGTCTATGGTGGTAGCATATATTGGATATAAGCTTTAAGGCTGCGGTTCCACTGAAGCGGAACAGAGCAGAGCGAGCCGCGAAAGGCCACTCACGGCTTAAAACCCACATCTTTTCTCCACTCCGCTTCAACGTGATTGGCGAATTGCGGCTCGGTCTGCTCTGCTCCGCTTCAGTGGAACCGCAGCCTTATTGTAAAGAGTTAAAGTTCATTGTTAATTGTAATGACAGTAATATTATGTACATACCTGAGCTTAATAAGCTGTAGGCTATCTCAATCTCGAGAAGGTTGTCCAACATGGCTGTTTTGGTTTTAATGAGCTCTACATTGTCCAGCAATGGAGCATTGTTCACACCAAAGTTGTGTGGAATCAATGTGAAAAATCTGCAAAATTATATGTGTCATACAACGGAGCTCTGACCAAAAGAAACAAATTTTTCATGCTAAGTTTTGAACTGTGAAAAGTTTTACTCAATATAGGTAGATAGAAACTAGATCAGATTATTTTTTAATAAATAAGTAATAAACAAATGGATCACCTGTTAGTAGCATCGATAATTTTCGTTTTACTAGTAGAACCCTTATTAATTAACGTCAACAGTTCTGACAACACTTTGTATCCTGATTTGATCTGCTTTTTAGACAGTTTTCCCAATGGCATCTTTTCAGTATCAAGCTAAAACAAAAAATAATAGTATAGTAAAATGTTACAAGAGGCACTTGAAAGAGCAAAGGCAAAAATAAATTCCATGTTATTTTCACAACAATTGTTTCCAAATGCTCCGACGTTATATTCTGTGTGTAATCCGCACATAAATGTAACGACTGTCAGAATTTAAGTCACTGAGAAGAATTCATAAGAACAGGAGAGGAAGATACAGGACTAAATTAAAAAGTGTTTACCTCGAATTCCAAAAGCGTTTTTTTCATAACATTGACATCGAATATCTTGATGATAAGTTTCTGTACTGGCTCGGGGAGGTCGCAGGTCTTATCTAACGCTAGGTCCTTGGATACCTTCGCGTCGTCCGTACCGTAGTCCATGTCTAGCGGGAAGTATCGACCTGGCACCTGACATAAAAAGATGCTCACATAAATGTAAAAAACAGTATATGGGACCATTATCTCGAGGTAGAAGCTATTGATAAGAATATGTGAATTTTTGAAATCGGTCCACTTGTCGGTGAATCGGTCTTAGAAATCGTAAAACCAATGTACAGACGAATTAAGACACTACTGTTTTTGAAGTCGGTTAAAAATAATAATATACATGATGGATATTTGAACATACGATAATATGATTTGACCTTGTAGGTGTATGAAACGAAACAGCTTTTAGATTTTAAAGTGTTTCTTTCCCTACAAAACACCTCAAACCGACAACATGAAACTTAATGATGCCCTTAAATTTCCTTCAATGGTGTTGTCAGACAATAATTTGAAATCATTTTAATTTTTTAGTGCAAAAACGTCTTGTTTTATCTCTGTATCGTTTACAGCTAAGTGTACGCTTCAAATAGCAAACTAGTTAATCTAGTAAACATTCAAGTTTACCTTCATAAAGTGATCCCTATGCTCCCAGTCGTTCTCCGTCTTCTCCATGTACATGTTGCAGAACCGCTCGACGGCGTCGTCCGCGTTGCGACAGTCTTCCACCTTCACGCCGCCGATAGTCGTACCGATGCGACCCCACGAACGGAACAACCAGTATCTACGGAACATTGTAATTATTGCTATTGTAAATGATGTCTTAATACCATAGATATAAGATTGTATTTTCATATTCATCAACGTGAAGTCGCTTAACCAGTGTTGATGACAGAGTGGTGTCGTTTAATGCGAAAAAAACGTTTTTATGGGGTTTTCGTAAACGACACCTAAGAAAACCACAACAAATTTCAGAAAAGACTATGCTGTATGGACGTGGCTGATAGTTAGAGCTAAGTACAATCTCAATTCGACAGCAATTAAACTTAAAGCAGCCCATCCGTTTAGGAACTACGAAACCAGGTATATGTGTAAATACAGTCTACTTAAAGTCCGACATGGAAATATGAAGTTATATCGAAAAGTGAACCTTACATATTTTCAGCATATACTTTGCGAGCAAAGTATACCGATGCGCAGCTAAAAGTTATAAACTCTTTGTGGAGTCAAAGGTGTTATAAGTCAGAATACGTACTTCTTCTTATTTTCATTGCTCTCCAACACCTGCAGTTTGTAATACGAGTTCTTCTGCGCGACGACGTCGGTCTGCGACAGTACTACCGTATACTTGGTTCCCTCGTCGTCGGTGTACACGTGCGCTTTGTCCTGCAGCTTAGAGGCTGGGTCTACCGCTGTACCACCTGGTTAGGGGAGGGTTTAAGGATATCAGGTGACAATGGTGGGATATTATAGGATATAAAACGTAAATAGACCGATATTGAAGCTGGTCAATATGATTTTATTTCAAACTGGGTTCTTTTTTAGTTTAGACCAAGGTTATTTTAAATATAAACGATATAAAAGACAAGATTAAAAAAGCACCCTATTTTTTTACTGTGGGGACCAAGTAATAGTAACTTTGATCACTTTGTTAATTTTATTAAGAAATTAGTTACTTATTCATATGCAAAATAAACGTGAGGTTCTTCAAGTCACGTAAACAATTGCAAAAGTCGTAACATAGGTCAAATAGAGAAATAAGATATAGATTTGTAACGACTATTTATGACATAATTAACATCAAAATGTTTAGTAAATATCTCGACCACTAATTTGTACATGTACAATATGTACATAAAGAAAAATAACTGATAACAAAAGAAAAGAAAAATAATTAAAAATACCTTGAATTATGAGTTTAACTCCAGATTTAGCTGAACTAACATACATGCTACCGGACTTCGGAATCGACTTTCCATCTAAAACGTCTTGCGGCACTCTTGTGGCTGGCTAGCAACAAAAAAATAAAAACTTATATTGGCACTGATTCCCTTATTACAGGCAAGCTGAATGGAAAATTAGATCATCGCCATCTTTTACTAACATACAGCGTTGGAAAAGGACAGCGATAAACAACTAAGACGTACTTATCTAGTGTTCGCTTATAACATCACTGTTTTTAGTGCACACCTTTTTGCGTGTCGGCCAAATTGTATGCGTCTTTACTCAGAACTAAATTTGACATCTCTAATTGTCGTCTGTCCTTTTCTAGTCATATACAAACGAAAAAGATACTGATGGTCTTAAATAAGCTTAGTGGCTGTAAAACTTAATTACGGCCATTGACTGCATGGATTTATTCCTCGTATGTTATTAAAAATAAAGTATAACATCATAAGTATTTTGTACCTATCCCAAGTAGAGGTATATATGGGGCATGTAATTATTTGCGTGTACCACAACTTCCTTTTCTTCTGCTTTTTATTATACTTTTAACACCCCCCACGATATGGATTATTCATCAGAGCATGATATTTACATAGCTTACTGAGCTGAAGAAATATGTATCAAATAAAACTTACATCTGATCCCCAATCAGCTATGTTGTTTTCCTTAACAATTTCCAACGATTTGGAGATGGTGCCATCTTTTTCAATCAAGTCGAGGAATGTTGGTTCCACCACCTGTAAGTAAACAATATTATTTTCTATTGAAAACAAGAATTATACTATACTATTAACTGAAAGAGCGAGCTGGCAGAAAGAATGGGATTGCGATTTTACAAGTATGATTCTAAAGGATGTGTGTAATTGGATATAGAATAATTAATTATAGAAACACGAAATACTTAAGCAGGTTCACGTATATTACATTCTTATCTTTTAAAAACAAAAAACCATTCTAAATGTATATCTATATAAAGCCTCACGGACATCTGACGGCCGGAGCCAACTTGCAGTGGCCTGTCTGGAAAGCACTCAACCGATTGCGAACCCAGGTAGGCCGCTGTAAACACAATCTGGCAAAATGGGGCGTCAGACATTGCCACACCTGCTAGAATGCCCAAAGTGCCCAGACACCTGCACTTTGGAGGACTTACACCTCGCCAATGACGCTGCAGTTAGTGTGCCCAACTACTGGGCGCAGCGCATTTAAACTTTAATATTGTATATTACCATCGACTCGAAAAGAAGAAGAATGTACATCAACGCGTGTTACCTCAATATCCATGGATTTGATCTCCTCCATTTTGTCGGGCATCCTTTCCACGTCTTTCTTGGAGGACACGACAGCCACTAAAGTGGTGGTCAGCTTGGAGGTCAGCAGCCCTCCTAGCTTCAGGATACGTTTCTTAACCTCCTCCTTATCCTTAATCTTGCCGTAGATGAAGAACTGCAGGTTCTTTAGCGGTGGGATCGGAATGTCTTTCTTTACTCTGGAAATTTAGATGTATGTATAGCTAACCAACCTCATAAAGTGTAGGTATGGAAATGAAATACAATTGATACGATAAATAAAACTAAGCTGTACCTTAAGGTTAACTGGAAATTAGGCGCGCCTTAAATTCGTACCGTACATATTCAATACGAACTTTGCGAATTGAATATATGCAATATTTCTGTTATTTTTTAAAGTAACATGTTGTAGCTTTTCTATTTAACATGTACACACAATAGAGTCATCAATTAAATACAACACTTGCACTCTAACTTAATGTCTATAAAATAAGGTTTTTATTTACCCATCCTCTTCTTTCTTGACGATGAGAAGCTTAGGCGGCGGCTGCGACTCGAACACCCTCACATCAGTTTTAGGTTTATATCTCTTGAAGATGCTGCCCTCCGCATAAGCTTTAGGAACTATCATAGGCACTCGCTCAGGGTTCTGTGTAACGTACGTGCATTTCGTCCATTCGCTTATGTCACCTGTTTAATACATTTAGGTAAAGTAAGTTTAGAGTAAATTCTGCATGGTGAAATGGAGTAGGCTGCCTATGACGAATAAAAAAAAAATGAAAGAATTGTAAAAAGTATAAATAATAACTTGATATACCTGTGCAATTGTAACCAAATGTGCTCAACACCAGCTGCCCGTGCTTGCACTCTGGGCAGGACTTTAGGGCTCCAAACGCCATGCAATCGGCGAGGCGATCCAAACACTACAAAGGTAGAAAATATAGTTTTATAAAATATTTAATAGTGTTAAGATAAAGACATTTTTTGACCGCGTGGAAGACCGAGGAGCGTGGAACACCGAGGGACAAGGAAGACCAAGAGGCGTGTGGTTCTTAAATCAGTTAAAGCCTTCGATGTGCTACTACGCCTTTTGCTGGTTACAGATGTGAACGCCTTTGCAGACTATCGCGATATCAAAAGCATACATAACCAACCAACTCTCATGAAATAAGCTCAAACCTTTATGATGACCTCCGCAGTCGAGTGGCGTATGCACTGATTTTCAAGGTGTCGCTAGCTCTGAGGTCTCGGGTTCGATCGCCGGACGGGTCAATGTATAAACCAACTTTTCTATTTGACCATGAATGTACACAAAAATAAAGAAATGGAACAAGACGTAAGATAACAAATGTACAAAGGTTCTACATTGCCTCGGGTCTTGGTGTTTGTTGTACCATCGTTGTTTCTGAATTCCATAATACAAGTGCTTTAGCTACTTACTTTGGGTTCAAAGCAATGTATGTGATGTTGTCTGTATTTACATACGTAATGTTGAGTATATTTGTAAATAAACTTGTATATCTGGATATGAACGGTAGGTTTTCGTAACAACTTAAAATATGACCTTGAAAGTGTGAATATCTTAATATTTTACAATTAATACCTATTTGGCGGACTATGCGGCAATGGTAAGTTTCCGATAGTGCCCATAACTGTTTTAAAAAGATAATTTAACCAGCAACATTGTACACTGTTTGATGTGTTCAATAATATAATTAAAAGCTATATTGCTATTTTCTAATACTAGTTATAGGTCATTGGGATCGATTTACTCTTTTAATGTATAAACAATGTTTCTAATAATCTTTTCCTTATCTGATTTCTAATTACAAATAGTAAAGGATCCTTCACTTTATATTTAAAACGGCCTTGTATCCAATAAAATGCATTCTTGATAAGATATTCTTATTTAGTCATATTTCAGTGACTAATAGTGTGATAAAGGATACTGCATTCTATATAACATTAGAAAGTAGACCTACAGAATGTCGTCAAACTAAAGCAATAACGTTGAATAGTTAATAGAATCCGTATTTATAAATACTTGTATACAGATTTAGTAAAAGAATATATTTAAAAAAGTAATGACCACTCCTTAAATTCTGGCACTCTTTTTCGGATAATAGCTGCTCTTTAAACTAAAAAACCAATTAAATGTTATAACCTATCAAGCCAAATGTGTTGGTAAGCGCATAACTCAATAACGCCTGGACGGATTTCGCTAATTCTTTTTTTTTGTTGTGTAAGTATACCCAGGAGAAAATTTAAAAAAAGGGCGGAAAAAAATTAAGTATTCCTGACCTGTTACGATAGTGATTTGTTGGATTCATCTGAGGCACCGGGAACGGGACCGAGGTATTCATGCGGGTGAAACCGCAGGGCACAGCTAGTCCTTAATAAATATAACAATAAGCTTACCGCATCTCGTCCACTAGGTATCTCCTGAGAGTTCTCCTCCAGCAACTCCTCCAGATCTGGCTTGGTGAGCTCACTCAATGCGTTCCTATGTTTATGGTACAGTTTATTCTGTTTCTCCAGTTTCTTCTCTTTAGCTGCTTCTTCTTTCAATTCCTCCTTGGATTTAGGCTCTTCTTTCAATTTCTTGACCGGCAAATCATCTGTTTTGAATGGTCTAAGACAAATGATTTATTAGTACATTATATTTTACTGTAATTAAAATTAAATGTTAACAAATTACGTGATGCTATAGCAAAGAAAGAACTAAGTATATAATTGTTTTAAATTTCTAAAGTCTTTCTTTGAAGAAATATCTACAAGCATAATCAAAAACTAAAAACACACTAAGATTGCATTTTTTTTGTGCATATGTGTTATTACTACCAGGCTTATCTACATAAACTATTTACATTCATATGAGTAAATCATAACAACTTACTTGATCTCATTTTTCACAATAGCCTGGTCCTCTTTCTTTAAGGTTTTGAAGCCAGGCAAGCTCTCTCCTCCAGCAAAGTAGAGCAGTTCACTTCTCTGCTCAGCGAAACACTTAACATGGTGCCACATTGGTTGACCTCCATACTTGGCTCCAATTTCCGTGTCGTACACAACCTTGCATATTCGTACTTCATCCTTAAAATACAAACTAAATTCAACCAAAATGAAATAACATAAGGCTTAGTTTTATTGGTCGTTGGATCCCGCATTCGCTATGCGGGAAATTTTTGTTCACGCATGCCGTAGGGACCGCAGCCGGCTACCGTTTGTTTTGGTTGATGGGAGCGGATTACGGGGTACATTATAGTTTAACCATAACGATGAATTTTATCGGTTCTTAAGCCGCGTGTTGGGCTACAGGCGTTCGTATTCATCAGTTAGACATTAGTCGTTATTCGTATTCGACCTGACCCCGATTCCTCGCTAGCTACTTTAACCCGTTGTATGCCCGAAGCGCGGATCCACGCGAGACACAATTGAATTCTATTGTCTTATTTATTGCGGCATAGAGAGGTTAAAAAAAAGGGCTTGCGATAACTTTGATAGGCCAGTGCGAAATAGAGAGATAAGGATACAAAATGATGAAAGCCAAAAGCGACTTTCAGCAATTTATACCTGTAACCTTTACATGTAATAGCTGAAAGTAGCTAAAAGCTAACCTCATTTATGTGTTAAATAAGCAGGCAAACAAACTATCTAAATCAATACTTATCCACATAAAGTTTTTAAATGACCTGATGAATGATATTATAAATGTGTGATGTTGGTATGTTGCCTGAAAACATAAAGCTTACCTTGCAAATTTTAATTTCACAGAGTCTGCAAGAAGCCCTGCTGCTCTTAGAGTACTCTACTTTGAAGTCTTTCAGTGCTAGGGCATTGGATTCAGCGTCTGGGTCTTCAGCTGCTCTCTTCTTTCCTTTACCCTTTGGTTTTTCAGAAGGCATGACAATTCCAGTTGAATTTTCTTAAAATATTTATAATAATTGCATCAGGTTTTCACAGAATTATTTATAATTAAAGAGTTTCTAGAATAACTAATATTGTTTCGAAAATTAATTCATTCTCCAATATATTGTGAACTAAGACTAACAACCAATCTCAAAAATGTATTGAATTAATGGGTTTTAAATAATAAAAATCATATTTATTGATTACATAAATACTGCATTTAAGAGAAGTGGGTAAGTGAATAAACATACTCATAGTTGATTTTATCCTCTGTTGATCAGCAGTCTTGAGTTTATTAAAATTAGCAATTTCACTGACAACTGTTGGGCGCTGCTTCTTGAAGAAACACTCTTCATGATGCCAGTTAGGTTGCTTGCCATCAAAGAAAGCTGACTGGAAACCACAAAAATAAAAAATATAATTTGCCAAAATATAATTATAATTAAATTTATGTATGACTCCTATGAACGTGAGCTGTGGCGTTCCTTGGGGGAGGCCTATGTCCAGCAGTGGACTGCAACAGGCTGATATGATGATGATGATGATGATGATGATGATGATGACTCCTATGAACCGGCCACTAAGGGAATGTGTTCCTGACCCATGTCAGTCAGTCTCGATTTGTTTGGTGAAATAAAAAATTGTGTCATATTACCTACTCATTTTAATCTGGCATAATAAATAGTTTGGAATTATTGTATTTGATTTTAGGACAACTAAGTGAGTTATGTATGTTTAATAAGTTATTCACCACCTTAAAGTTGTACTTCCTATTGACGAAAACCTGCTAAGCAAAATTCTCTCAACAGCCAGACCGTATTACAGGTATATTACATGCTTAAAAGGAGCATAAACTGTTATAGTTTATAAGAAATAATCATTTTTATTTTATGGTGGGGCCTGATGTCCTGAGACAGACGCCTTGGTTTAGTTTAGGTGTCAGTTACCACAAATTGTTGTTTTTCATGACTTAACTTTCTGTTGTAAATTGTGATTGAGAAATTGTAATTTATGGAAGAGAAAGACAATTATTTATTATTGACATATTTATTTTATTTATAATAGAGATTCTGAATAAATTATGGAAGTTTAAGTAGTATAATAAGGAATGCAAACATTGCACTCGGAAAAACAGTATGAAAGGGACAGAACAATAAATATGTTTTTTCTTTGTTAGATAATTACAATATTTAATTATTGCAAGGGGAAGGTTTTTATAAAGAAAAAGACTAAATAGATTTTTAAATATTACTAATTTTCAAACTAAAGGAAAGAATCACTATATCATTTTAAATAAATTAAGGGATTTCCAATAACAAATTTTATTTTAAAATTATCTAATGTAAAATGCTCTTAGTTTCTTTTGAACTTGATAGTATACAACCAGTTTATAACACAAAGTACTCTCTGATGTTGCAACATTTTGAGAAGTTAGTCGTAAATCAATGCTTGTGAGTTAGTCGTCAATTATTTTGTAAGTGTACCGCGACAAACATGACACTATGACAGTTACCTACGATCGCGACGCCGCATTTGCAATAATAACAGATTCATCCAGGTTACAAGTTTGTACTTCTATGTTTATTCTAATAATTCGTAAAGTGGCATTACATATTTAAGCAGTGCTATTCAAATATCATGCAAGACATTTATGTAAATATTTTGAAAGGCTCATATAGTACTTAATTTCAAATAAATGCGTTACTACTAACCTGCACCATAATGGCAATACGTAAAGCTCCTTGGTCAATTTTTTCTTTACATCCTTTACAAGAAGCTCTCCCAGATTTTGCATATTCCGCTTGAAATGGTAAATCCGTCATTTTAATTTAAAGCTAATCACTTCTCTTGTTTGTGTAATTATGCACAAAAATTCTAGTCCTTTGTGTTTTCGCAAAATTTACAACTGTCGTTCAAGCTAACCGGCTACTTGCTATTCTTTCAGACCTGTCAAAATCCAAAATTCAAACACAATATTTACATAAAATCGTTTAGAAACTCATGAAATTAGTCGATTTCTCGAAATGATAATCTGCGGAATGATGAATTTGAAATAGGAACTTTTTATTATATTAAGTGTGGAGGTGTTAATGTGTCTACGGAATTACTAAGGGTTTAAAAAAACATATTTGTAATTTGAAACCGTAGAAACAAGGTAAAAAATACAATTAAAGATTAGAACTAGTGAAAGTACCTAATAACTTGCAGACGATTGTCTAAAATAAAGCATTGAAAATAAAGTTAGGTAAAAGTTAGGTAAGTAAAGCTGACTAAAATGATACGAAACCTATTCACTAGTGTAGTGTAGGCGATTATAAAACTAAATCACTCTGCAGTCACAATAAAAAATAATGTCAAAACACAAAATCAATGCAGAATTGTCAAACCAGTTAAACAAATGTCAAGTGCGTTTATTCGTGTTGGATGTTTTACTTTGTGAGAGTAAAATAATGTTATGGGCGTAGACTTAGTAAATAACAATACGCTCTTTTAAATAGTTGAGTTCAGAATGAGTAACAGAAAAGAAAACTTGAAGAAGTCGTTGGGGATTACGGAATACCCGTGGAGCTCAGGTGCGTAAAAAAAAACAAACTTATTACCACACAGCACAGGGCATCAATCAAAGACCTTCATTTATTTTTAAATGGAAATAGGTGATTGTATTCCGTTTAATCACTACAAATTGATTTATTTTACTTTTTTATTAATGTTTCGAGAAGAGATGTGTTATATTTTGAGCACTGTTTATAATCTCAATCGTAATGTCTTTGTTACTGCGTTTCATTACCTGAGTAGTCTGAGTATTAATAAAGTAGTAAGATAATTGTAAATAATATTTTCGTGTTATTATAGTTGGTCTGTTTAACAAACTGTGGTGATAATTATTGAAAAAAGAAAAATAATTTAAGTCTACCCTCTTATATTTTTATTTTGTCAGAATGTTTGTTGTGGTGCCATAAACCCTGTTTATACAAGGTTGTTTAACATTTATAATATTATAGTGTTTTTGTTTTCATTTCCTAATTTATATTTTCTAGTAAATGTTATACAAAGTTACATAGTTAATAATATAATAATAATAAACATTTATTCTCTGAAACATGTGTGTTCATACACAAATTGGTGTATGTGAGATGTTCGTCATCTCAGACATCATTCTAGTATGTAAAAGTCAAAATAACCTTCCAAATAAGAATATACATATATTCATTAACTTATGAGATATTTTTAAATAAACTTTAGGGGCAAATTGCCTCTTTCAAGTATTTACATTTCACATACATAAAACTATTTCTCCTAGTATCTGCAAGTAATGATAGGGTAATAGGCAATTTATTAATTAAATTTACATAAGGTCATTATGCAACCATATGACCCATGATGTCTTTATGCTGTCTAGAGATATCTATAAAATATCATGGCATAAAATATGATTTTAGTTTGCTTATTATTATTAAAATGAAATCACAAATACCTTCAATAGATTTATAGCTAACACATCTAAAACTCAATTATTTTAAAGTGACTAATATGCTAGTTTTCTACTGCTGAATTAAAAGTTACATTGTGTTAAATAAATAGCTAATTGTTAACTAATAGCTTTCTTGGCTATACAATTTTGAATATTATTAGTGTTTTTTTTTGTGTCAGTGATAATATTTTGGGACATCTCATATGGCCATCTGATCCCAAACTAGGTGAAGTGTCTACTATAAGTAGACAGACAACTGATAAACATACTAATATGTCTTAAAAAGCATATATTTACATTGTTTTTATATGATATTATTTTATAATCTGTAAATAAATTACGCTCAATTTTGTTTTGTATACCATTATCTAAGTTACACTTTAATAAATTAATAATTAACATTATTCTAGAGTGTTATATCAGTATATAGAACAATTTAATGTGTTTGTTGATAGATGATGATGAGAATGCCAATCCGCAGCCATCCCAAGATGTAAATTTATTGAGGAGGCAATCTGCAGAGCCTCGACCGAGTGTCGCCGAATTGCCTGGAACAAGTGGTATGTATTACATAATCTAGATCTACTGCAATATGATCTTGGATGAGTGTTTACTCTAAGATTTATTTAGTTAGATATTTATTATTTTTAATGTTGCGATCTACGAGTGAGCTTTACCGCGGTACTGTTTCCTCGCTGGTAAACGTGGATGTGGATGTTGAACACCTTAAAACCTCGGTTTTATGTGACAAGCAAAGCTTGTGGATCACGCATGTTTGAAGTTCGGTTTGGCGCGCTATCAAACAACAATTTTGTGCGCCCGTGTGTGATAGGCGACGAGTAAAACCTTAGCAACCTTTACCGTGAGCTTGTGGATCTCATGTCGATCACATTCATTAATTAGACTGGTTAATGTATAGATTAATACTATACTTTGTTCAAGATGTCATATGAGCAATAAAATAATTTTGTTATTGTTTGTTTAGGAAGTGGTCGGGTATCACCTAACGCTCAAGCGGCTGCACGGAAGCAGCAAGCGAGACTGGACAGAACTCTGTTTTGGTCCATCATAAACACTGGAAGATCAACAACTCCTACAGCTAATCGGTAAAATATATCATCCATTGTGAAATGATTACTTGCTACTATTTAATCGGAAAATACTGCTGACGACTCAATTTTCAAGGACCTGGCTATGAAATTACAAGAAATATTATACAGTAAAATATGGTGTATAATCTAAAAGTACCATAGTCTGACTATAGCTCTACTAAAAGTTCAAGTTCTTTGCAACTATTGGATGAACTTCGAAATCGTCTTATATTTGTTAGCCCAATTCTCAAGGAAGGTTATAGATAAGGTATTAATTTAACAACAAGTTACTCGCCTAGAAAAGGCGAGTGCATCAGTGTATCGTTTTATAATTTTGATGTAAGTTAATATAATAGGAATCAATGTATCACATTGTTTAGTTCTAGAGCTAGTGACCCGCCTGTTAACCACGTGCCGCGGCCCAGTCCTCATTTCCCCCGGCCCTCTGAGATCCGCGAGCGGCGCCAGGGTCAGAGCAATGAGCGTTCGCAGGCCTCCGCAGACATACAACGCATCCTCGCATTCAAGAAGTTAACCCGCAGTCTTCAAAACTATACACATCATAAGCCTGGATCTAACATCTACTTCACGAATCCACGCCGTGAGTATCGTCGTTGAAAGCGATTTTTATAAAAAAAATCCCCAAACGAATCCAAGCAGAAACATTACAAATTAAATCCATAACGAAAAAACTTTTTTCTAACATAAAGTTTTTGAATACGAAACCCCACTACCTTGCGAAGTATTCAATATTAAAACGAAGTTGAATTCAAACCCCTATTACTGAGAATCTGAAGCCATTTTACGTAACTTTCAGAAGAATGTGACGTAATTTTCATTTTCAATCAGGTTTGCCTGGGAGTGGCACTCCGCGCAGCGGCTTATTTGCTCCGTCGGCGTTAGCGGCGGCGGCGGCGAATGCCAGAGCTAGAGCTAATAGTAACTTCTCGCGTTCGCATCAGGCAAGGAGCCCGTTTTCTGGCTACAACAGACATAGTAAGTTACATTAATAAAAAATAACGTATGTACCCTGACTTTGTTATGAAAATGCTTTAAAATTTTAATCCAATATTTTGTGAGTATATCTATTATTGCTACATGTTATAAAACTTCTTATTAAAATTAAGGGCTCAGAAGGCACTTAATTTTTACGTTACTCAAGTAACGTAAATGTAAGTGTTTGTAACGTAGGTGTTTGTAATGCTGACAGTTTTCTTTTTCTTAGCCATTTCTGTTCCTTTGCAGAGCAAAGGCCTCTCTACCCTCCTTCATTTCTCTTTAATCAGGGCTGTAGTGAACCAGTCCTTTTCTAAAGAGTCCAGCTGGTTCCGCCATCTCCGTCTGGGTCTATCGCGATGTCTCTTGTTATTTACAAGGATCCATTGGATCTTTAAAAAATATGTATTGATCATAACTTTCGTTATGTGTTACTGATGGCGAAGGGTCTCCCACCGCGAGTGGGTCGGACAACAACGACATCCTGACGGTGGACGACCCGCAGCCGTCGTCCAGCGGCGTGCAGTTCCGCTCGATGCAGGCGCGCCAGGGCTCCGCCTCGGACCTCGACGCCACGCAGCCGCTGCCCGAACAATACGTCAATGTTGTCGACCAGTCTGATGATGGTATGATACATATTTTAAACTTAAAACTTATCTAATAACGTGTTAACTTACTAATTCTTATGAATACAAACTACGATCATTTGCACGACACTTTCTACTAAACAGTAAAATCATTATATATATATTTAGACACACTTAAATGTATAATCAATATATTCATGAGCATTTATTGTGATCACTAAGACTTGACATTTTTTGACCTCATACTTGGGTTACCATGCCATAGTGATGTTTAACTTGGTCGCTGACTCGCCTCTCTTCGGGTGGCGCTAGTGTCGTTTTCAATCGTGTATCTTCGCCTATCCTCGTGTTTCGATTGTCAGTGGATATTAATATTTATTTTTCTGATGATGCGTGTATACTTAATGTATGTTATATTTGTTATATTGAATGCTTGAACAGAGGCAGATGCAGAACAACAGTCAGCTCCTGCAGCTGAACAAAGCGACGAAAATAACGCGGACGACGAGAATGCTGAAGGTTATTTGAACTCTTTCGTTCTAGATATTTTCTGCACGCATCTTTTTATTTGTATTTAGGATGGCAATATGAATTTCAGCTTGAATATTTCCTTTCTTATGCTTATCGTGTATTTTTGACTACTCCGGATTCAACTGTTAGCATTGAGAATAAGTATAGCTACATTTTGGAACAGCCATTTTCTTGAATAATTGCCATCTCTGTAGGTACGATTTTTTTTTTAGGTATGAACTATATTGAACCTGAATCACGTCAAACACTTGCATGTGGATCGAAACACAAAATAAAAAATGTGTTATAAAACCACGCATATTCCTTGCTTGCTTTATGTTCGCAAATAAAAATTTCTAGCCACATTATCTTCAGCTTACGTATACAGATACACAACGTAGTACAATAGCTTGAGATTACAAATAGCTTCTCATACTAAACTTGTATTAACACAAAAATAATCTTGTTACTAACTGGGGTCACAAAATAATGTTGTGTTGATAGCTTTACTGTCACCAGGGACGACGCCCAACACGTCCGCGGGGGGCATATCCTTGGAGGAGGAGATCGTTGAGGTCGACATGCCGGATGAGACCGACACAGCGCCGCCGGAAGACGGCGTGCCAGAGAATCCGGAGATCAATGTTACTACTGCTATTATACCAGTAAGTGTAAATATTTTTGAAATGAATGTGTTAGATGTTATTTGCACTGGAATTAATTTTAACTTTATGTGAGAGAAAATAGAGTTAATTTTGACTAAATAGTACCGTTGGAAAAGCCTTAAAAAATTGAACTGGTCCCTTTATGTAGATATATTTGACTGGTCAGTTTATTAATCTTCGATTGTATGATGTTTATGTGTTCACCGATACTATATAAAGAAATGGAGTACATACAGTTCTTTATATTGTTTTAGACTTCGGCCATAATTCCGGATGCTGCTGCTGCCGAATCTCAAAGACAACAGTCTCCGTCATACCATGGTGTAAAGAGGAAGAGAGAAGGTGACATATTCTACTATACTCTATTTTTCTTTAATTTATTTATGTCACTCAAATAAGTTATTTTATCGTTTTAGCGAGTGACGATACTGCGGAACCTTATTCGGTGCAAGAATTCAATCAAGTAAGTAGCAATTTATTAGTTGTTTTTTAAAAGGGGTAATTTAGTCTTCACTATTTTGTCGGAAATTTTGCTGATGTGTTTATGTAACTACTATATAAAAACGCCGTTTCCGAGGAGCAGATAAAAACATCATCAATCATCAATAACAAACTCAAATGTATTGATAGAAGTGTTTTATGTGCTTTGTATCTAGTTCAAATACGTGGTAAATTTCACTTGATGGTTCTTTTTTACTTCACACGTATTCGATGCGCAACGGCATGCGTCCTCAGAGGTTGTTAGGGCCCGTATTCGAATTGCGGGAGATTTTATTAAACCCAAAACCAATTACCATCATGTTGGGTAACTTTGACCCACTTTATGAGCTTTTTTTAAAATTACGTATAGAATTCTAAACCAAACTACTGTGAAATAAATATTTTTAGTGGCTTTACAATGCCTATTTTTAAGAAATAAAAAAAATAATCTTTTTTTTTAAACTACAGCTTTATAATCATTGAAAATTCAACGAGGCAAAGTTATACGGTGACTTGGGTAACATTACCTCACACACTTAATGATGCGGATTTTGCTGTTTTAAATTAGGTTTTGTTATATTTGGTGAGTCTTAACCCTCTTTTTATGCCATAATATGAAACAAACTAACATTAAAAACAATTTTTATTTTTTTCTCAAAGGTTGACTGTTGAAAACATGAAAAATAAAGTGCGCAGTTAGGGAAATCACTAGTTTTTAAAAGGAGACGGGTTTTTAGAACTTATCAAGATCTAATCAGTCTTATAAGTCTTTTAAATTGTTCATTTATAACAAAACTAAGTTATCAAATCCTAATCAATTATAAAAACTAACATAAAAATCCAAAACGAAAATAACAAAATCAGCTCTTTACCAGCCTTACTCTCCCCATACCATACAAAGAAAATCATCATCAATGATAAAAAAATTCTTTCTTTTGGTCACTTTAGTAGTAGGCAAATATTTCACGACATTTTTTGGGAAACAGCGTATAATATCAGGCTTATTAGGCAGCTTTCAACCCTCTATCGCCTTCTGCATGAGCGACATTTTAAGCTTTTTACCATCGAAATGTATAATAATGATATAATGTATAGAATATTTCTTTTACCTACTTTTTTCGCGCCATGTTAATGTAAGTATACCTTAAAAAAAAAAAAATAAGTTTCCCCAGTTCGTTAGTGGAGTTAGTTCAAACTATCAGTGTAACTTTGACCCGAGTCAAAGTTACCCGGATTTGATAGTTCTATAGGACCCGATGCACAATTTTGCTAATATTAACAATATTCATAAAAATATTGCGAAAATTTTAATTGTATTTAAGTTTTTAAACTTTAATTTATTGTCTGAACTGAAACTCACCTTTATTCAGCGTCTAAGAATCGCAAAGCAACAAAGTTTTTTGAGCACTTTTAAAAAGACGTTGCGCACAGCCCGCCGTTTTTATTTTATATCAATGGATTTTTAACATTTATCAAATAATGTCATTAGATGGGTTTTAACGAAGCCCTTTATGTATCTATTAAACAATATTTCTATGCGTAAAGTTTTGTACAGAGCCAGAAAAAAAAATATTAATCGGAATTGGAAGTGGTGAGTCAAAGTTGTACTGAAAGCTTAAGTTACCCAGATTGACCGTACCTACTTTTACTGCTTACTAGCTTGCGTATGTTACATTCGATGCTAGGTTTATGGCTGTTTGGCCACTTGCGGGGTAGGCCGCATGCTGGATAACGACTACTTCTTTATAATGAGCAGTAAAGAAGTAAGGAGTACTATAAATCTATGACGTATTCTAGAACCTGCTACGTCTGCTGGAGTGTCCGGTGTGCCTGGAGTGGATGGAGCCGCCGATCTCGCAGTGCCGGCGCGGCCACCTGGTCTGCAGCCGCTGCCGCACGCGCCTCGCCTCCTGCCCCGTCTGCCGGACCACCTTCTCCTCCGTCAGGAACAGGGCTATGGAAGGGGTGAGTACTACATACCAGTCACGTGTAGTAGAACCTGCTACGCTTGGATACGTGAATACGTGGATGGAGCTGGAGTTATTTTTTACTATATACTCAAAAGCACTATTAGGAAGAACAGAGGATCAGTTTTAAATTCTTGAAGGACATAGTTTTTAAAATCGGAAACAGATTTTTAGTCATAAAGGGTACACCCAAACTAGCGTCATCAGTGCAGGCGTCAACGTTGTGCGGACGACGGCGCTCAAAGATTTTTACGTTACCGCCCGACGACCATGCAAGCGCAGTGTTCTCTTTATAGCACATTGGCATACTATTGCAACGGATTGTTTAATATCTCTTATGTGCAGGTGGCGGAGATGCTGCGCTACCCGTGCCGGCACGGCTGCGGGCGCGAGGTGCGGCTGCGGCGGCGCGCGCCGCACGAGGCCAGCTGCGGCGCGCGCCGCTACCACTGCCCCGCGCCGCCCTGCGCGCGCCACCCGCCGCTGCCGCACCACGAGCTCGCGCACCACTTCCAGGTCAGAACACCACACATACACCAAGTTTTACTTTCATACCTACATTTAATCAAGGTCCAATCTGAAATGTTTCAAAAGAACAACCCTAATGTTGATATTGATTTTTCTTAATGTACAAGTAGTTTTCTCTTTTACCGCTAGACATTCTAATGAAAGTACTATTAATAGAAATTTCACGAGATTTCTTCGTGTGCTAGAACTTGACGTCACAAACCCCTTACTCTTGAGCTTAGAACGTTTGATCTTTGTCAACGTGCATAATATTTGTTTATGTTCGTACCCAGTCATCATCCCCATTCCTACATTTTTTTCTAGTGCAAACATCTGCCAATCCTAAAGATTGGCAGGAAGCACAAGTTCTCGATGAAGGTGAACTCGGAGCAGCACGACACGTGGCTCATCATGGCGCTGGACGAGTTCTTCCATCTGCGCGTGGACGTCGACATCCGCACGTGGGGCGTCATCGTTTACGTCGCCTATATCGGCCCCAAGCGCAAGGCTAGGCATTATACTTATGAGGTACGATTGTGTCATATATTTACTATGAATTGTTAATTGAGTAATCACTTACTTATTCGTCTTAAATCTTGCCGTTAACCGCTTAAAAATGTAATTAACTGCTAAGTTTAGAAGTTGCATACAAAAATACCTACCGAAGTTTCAGAACATCTTCATTCAGAACTTAAGTTTTCAAAACTTGGGATTTTCATTTTAGGTGATCGTAGAAGGCCAGCACAACTCACGGAGCCTGAAGTACGCTAGAGCCACACACAGTGACCTCGAGAGTTCGTCACTGAACGTGAGTCGCCAGGACTGCTTCCACCTGACGCTCGACCAAGCCCTCAACTTCCTCCGCTTCAAGAACCGCCACTGCGAGCCCGACAAGTTCTTAGACTTCGATGTCGAGATAAGCAAGTGTCAGAATATCAACCTACAGGATTCAAAAGATGAATCCGATTAAACTGTGATTATGCTTACTTTGATAAATCACCACCACAGACTAAATAAAAAAGGCAGACTGAATTCCGCGTCCTCGGGATCAAACCGGTAAAGGTTACAAACAGTCGTAGTTTTTCTCTGCTGTTTTTATTTGATCTGTGAATATTACGCGAATATTATTTTAGGTTTAATAATTTACGTTTAAGTTTTTGGGTCTCTCGTAAAATAAATTTAATTCGTTATTTTTCCTTTTTGAGGTCGCGAAAGATGGTCGAATCCTGCATGTGATCTTATAGTTGTTTTGGATAGTTCTATATTCTGTTAGTTTTATCTTGATCTTATAGCGCGACTGCGGAGCGTAAATCATGGTATGCCTTCTAAAGTTGGGGTAGTATTATTTATTTCTATTAAATTATTTTCAGTGGTAGTTTTGGGTTAGGATTTTTTTTCTGATATATGCAGGGCATATGGCAGTAGGTGCTCTATTTGCCGTTCCAAAACCGATATAGATACAGAAATTATGTAAAAAGCTGTTTTCTTATAAGAAGTGTTTAAAACCTTCTAGAGCGATAGGGCACAAACCACACCCTTGGCTTGATTCAAAGTGGTCATAAATTTATCAGTAGAGACATGATACATCATCTTTACTGACTATTACTTCATATAATGTTTATAGTTATAGTATGCTCATTGTTCGTATTATCCAGTTCGTATACAACTATGCTAAAAGCGTCAGGGTTGCTGGATGTCCACCTTTAGCCGGCCATATTTGGGCTCAACTATTCTGTTCTAAATGTTCCATAGTATTACATCATTAATGTTATTCAATTTAGCATAAATCATTTATTGATGTTCAAACTCATATATTACTGTAACTCTATAGGCTTCTAAAGAAAAATGTTCGGCTAAAGCAAAAGTCCGCCTTTCATTTAAATGATATGTCCGGCAACCATAGTCATGTAAGTGTAGGATAGCTCATTTCAGCTCTATTAGGTTCTACGTTATTATAAATCATTGTTATAAAGCATTTCTAGTATATTTGAAACTGTAAATACCGTAATCTTTAGTATGGCAGGCACAACAACTATCTTCAGCGATGGACATCATATTATGTATAATTATATCATCTTTATAATAAGATCGGGAATCAGTGTTTCGTTTCTAGAAAGTTGTTGTGCACCCATACTCTTATTATACCTTTAAACTATTTATAATTTGAACTAAGATTGAATATTATCTTGTAGCGTTCTTCATCATATTATTATTATATATAGAAAAATAAACAACAGAAATATTTGTCATGTTTTTATTTTAATATTTTAGATCTCTATAACGACATCGTACGGGTATGTACACTATGATATCACCATCGTTCACTTTTATCATACAATTTAATTACAATACTCTCTAATGTCAAGTTGATTTCAATAGATGTTCAGAATTAATAAGCGAAGAGAATATACTAAGTTATTTGAGCGTAACTATCTTACACGTCTAATAGGTAAGTCCTAGTAGAATGGGCGAGGTTGTGAGAAAGTTAAAACTATTAGTGAGGTGTCAGATGTGCTTCTGTGTCCGCGAATATCCCACTTCAAATCCATACTCGTTTCTTTTGGGGATCGCTTTATAAAATTTCATTTTTATTTTATTCTTAATTTAAACAATTATTATTTAACAAGTATACGCTCCTAGACCATATTTATTACCAAATTTCGATTCGTATCTAGAGAAAGATCGATATTCGCGGATATAGATTAACATCTGTCACATCACTAAAACTATTTACAAGTGGGGTGACTCGTTTGTTCACGCCACCAGCTGCTTCGAGGCGAGCGTTTGTCGCGCGTACTCTGTGTCTACAAGCCCGCGACACACAAGAGAGAACTCTTGAACAGTCTCCAGTAACCGTCGCTTGCTGCTTTTCTCTCTATAAACAATAATATAAAGTTTGTAGATATAAACAAAAGAATCAAGATATGGAGTTGCTTTACAAATATAGATGATATTGCGTCTAATAAATGCTTATTGGTAATTAAATTGCCACAATTTTTTGTATCATATTTCATGCTATATATAGATATGTATCTCAGTTTGTTAAAGATGGACTAGTGCGAAGATGTTATGAAAATTTAGCATCTAGCATTCTACAGTACAGTACAGTCAATACTATTAAAACTTGTTCCCTAAATTGAACTCGCCAAGTTTTGTTGCCTCTTGATTACTATTGTATGTCCCCAAACTCACTGGGCCCGTGTATACTATGTAGAAGGTGGTATAGTTACTTGACGACAGCGGCGATGAACTTGTGTTTGTGCGGGTCGGTGGCGTGGTGCGTGGGGAAGCCGGGCGCGGCGAGCGCGGCGCGCAGCCAGCCCGCCAGCTCGGCGTCGCGCCACGCCGCGCGGTTTAGCGCTAGGAGAAGCTCTGCTAGCGGCTCGATCTGGTTGCGGGGGGTCGCGCCGCCTGCGACAGTGTTATTACATTATAACATACACATTCTTGTACGATTCCTTGATAAAAGTTCATGATAAATATATCAAAAAAATTATCCACCATGGCCTTGAATGATTTTTTTATGTTGATTAGTCTATAAATTGCCCAGAAACTGAAGGGAGTAGGAATAAAACTAAAAGTGATGTAGTTACCAATGCATGCGAGCGCGGCGACGGTGAGTGCGGGAGCGCGGGCCTGCAACGCTTGCGGGCGCTGAGCGGCCAGCGCGCCCAGCCAGCCGCACGCCGCGCGCGCACCGCCTGCCTCCCACATGCGCACGCAGTTGCACGCTGCAAACAACATTCACGAGTTACAACTAGATACAGATACCATCACGGATCTTGAGCGCTCGGCGGGAGAGTGGGGATCGCTTTGCGCATCGTGCACTTATGACAAAAAGAAACGCACACCCGTTTATTATTTATTTTTTCCTAAGTTACCTACGTAATTTCTAATGGCCCTATGGTTGAAAGAAAGATTTTAGAAACATTTATTAAATTGATAAATTTACTTTAAACACTATTCACGCAATGTTATAGATCAAAAGCTTATATTTTTTTACGTAATTAACGGTTCTCACCTAAATCCACAAGATCGGGCAAGATATCGTCTAGCCAGTCGATATATTGCGGCTTCTTCTTGGTGATGGCCTGCAGTAGCGTGAACAGGCCCTCAGTGAGGTCTGGGCGGGCGGACGGGTCGGCTGCGAGCGCGCGCAGACTGGCGCCGGTACTGGCTCGGAGGAGGGCTCGGGCGCCGTCCCACTCACCGCCTAGCGCTAGCACTACCTGTAGGTCGAGTGTACAGCTATAACACATCCATCTTAACCCTTTTACTGTTTCGTGAGCATCATGTGAACATTTTTATTGTTTAACTAACGTATCTATTTGCAGGTCAGAAAAGTTGTTCAAGTTATTAGTAATTTACTATCCGTCCTTTTGTGTCAAAGGTTAATAATATAGAAAAGCAAGTTAATCATAATGTGTAGTGGAAACAAGTTCAAGATCGAGTAGGGTGGGCAAGTTTGAGCACAAGTGAGACCACGACGCTTACATGAATATGAGAGCAGTAAAGGTCAGCTTATAGCGTATCAGCTTCCTGATATGATATTTATGATGATTCCGGGTCTATTATCCGAGCCTATTTTAGAAGAAATATATGTGTACCGCTTACGAACCTTTTATCTTTTATGTTGTTTATAAAGTTTCATTATTCATGATGCACAGTAGACTATAAAAAGCAATTTCGTAAAACCCTGATGTATATCGCTTACTAGTTTAACGACGTCCAAGCCGGAAGCACAGGGATATGTGTTGAAGCCAGCCACGATCAGCTGACCGATGTCGGCGACCAACGACATGCAGTCGTCGATCAGGGACGATACCGTTTGCTTCAGTATGTGGAACATTGGCTGTTATACATAAAAAAAAATTATTTTGTTAATATGTTATGTTTTAATAACCAACGTTTGGTAAGATTTCATCGAGAAGGTTGCTTTAGAAATAAATTTTTTGGTGTTACTGAAAATAGTTGTTATTGTAATCATTACAGCCGTCGGTTATCTCGTTAAAATATAATAAAACTTGGAGCAGTATTATAAAATATGCCGTCCAGGTTTCTTGATTTATAATTGTGTATTTAATAGTATCTATGTTTCATTTTGTTTAACAGACTCTGTCTCTTCGCTTTATTTCCTAGTTTACTACCAAGACACAGACCAGTATTTCCAGCAAATGCATAGTCAATTTACATACCTCTACGAGTGCGGGGTCAGCTGCATAGGGCGGCAACGCGGGCGCTAGTGTGGTGAAGAGCGCGGCGGCTAGAGGTGCGCGCGGCGCTAATGCCCCGAGGAGCGCGGCCGCACACGACGCCGCGCCCACCGCGCCCGCTGCTCCCGACCCTACACCACGCTCACTTGTTGCCTGTATAAATAAGAAACTGATGCTCAGAGTCATATGACAAGTATGTTTTTGGATATTGGAAGTTTATGATTAGCCCCTTTTGCGCTGTAATGTTGTACTTTGGCTCTGTATCATCCACAGTGTAAAGTGGATGATACAGCACACTTTGTCATTATGAGATGTAATTTTTTTGTAAGTAAAATTCCTTAAAAAAGTCATCACTTTATTCAACGATCACCAAACAACGTTTTAACTGACTACTCAAGTGTTTCTGTGTTACCTGCTCAGCCAGCTCGTCCCTGAGCGTCTGGGCCAGCCCCTGCAGCAGCGGCGCGGCGGCGTCGAGCTCGGCCGCCGCCAGCGCCGCGCCCGCCGCCGCCACCAGCTGCCGCCGCACCCACGCGTCCGACCGCCCCGCACTGCTCTGCGGAATGCACACACATATTTTACACACGTAAGGTCAATTTTACCAGCGCGATTCCGCTATTTTAAAGTTAATTGGGTGGAAGTTTAATGAAAGTTCCAGTGTAGCGATGTCATTGTGCCTAATTTTCGTATTCCCGCTGAACTTTAAAATAGCAGAATCGCGTCCCAGGATGTTTGCTGCCGAGTTCGCTGCTCTGGTTAGACGTGCTGACTATGAGGCTATATCACCTGTGTTAGTATTACCTGTGCAGCCTGCACGATATCCGGCGCCAGCGCGGCGGCGGGCGCGCTGCAGTCGGCGGCCAGCTTGCGCAGCGCCAGCGCCGCCGCCGCCGGGCAGCGCGGGAGAGCCGCGCCCGCAGCCCGCACGCACGCCCGCCCCAACTCACCGCTCTGACTGGACGTGCTCACCCAGGAAGCGTATCCACCTGCGTGAGAAAATCTTACTTTTTAGGCAGCCAAAGAATCATTAATCACAATTAAAAAAGACCTAGTGACTTTTAAGTATGCAAAACGCGAGCACCACCCGCATGCTGAGCTTGCGTTGCGTTCAACGAGAGACCGGCCTTCTCGCAGTTAGGCACCCGCTAACCCTGCTGCTTACATGCTAGTGGGACACGCCCAATGTGGGGGAGACCTAACTAACTGAAATATCTGCTAGAACGCAAAGAAATAGTTACCTAGACAATCAAGCGCCGTGTTAAGCATCCGCTTGTTAGTCGAGGAGTGTGCTACGTTGAGCGCATGCTGCAGCAGCGCGAGCAGTGCGGGCGGGTCCCTCTGCGCAGGTGCGGCGTCGGCGAGCGCGGCGAACACGTGCAGCGCCGCCTCGCGCCCGCACTCCGTACTGGCCGCGCTGAACGCCGCCTCCACGGTCGTCCAACACCACTCGCCGAGGATGCCGTAGCAGTACATCTGTAATATGATGCTAGATTAATATGCGCACTATGCACTATAACTTAATGTATAATCCATAAATCTGTCATAATATCACGCCCCACGATATCATATGGCGGAAGGTGGACAATAGAGTTAGTGAGGCAACTTAGAAGAGGCATTTTACCAGCAATAAATAAATACAGTTTATTACAAAAACCCTGTGAGTCAGTGTAGGGACGTTTTCAGAATCGATATCTGAAGATAATTAGGTTTATTTTACAAAAAAAAAAAAAATGATCAATTTATAAACTCCTACAAGCACGTGTTTAGCCTTTACTGATGATATTGTCAAATCAGTTGACATAACATTTGACCAATAGAATAGAGTGTTGTTATAGGCACTGACCACAGTATCAGCGATGTCCTGCCGGTAGCAGCGCAGCAGCTCGAGGTCGTCGCGGGAGAGCGCGTGGTCGGCGGGCGCCTGGGACTTGCCGATAACATTTGACCAATAGAATAGAGTGTTGTTATAGGCACTGACCACAGTATCAGCGATGTCCTGCCGGTAGCAGCGCAGCAGCTCGAGGTCGTCGCGGGAGAGCGCGTGGTCGGCGGGCGCCTCGGACTTGCCGATAACATTTGACCAATAGAATAGAGTGTTGTTATAGGCACTGACCACAGTATCAGCGATGTCCTGCCGGTAGCAGCGCAGCAGCTCGAGGTCGTCGCGGGAGAGCGCGTGGTCGGCGGGCGCCTCGGACTTGCCGATAACATTTGACCAATAGAATAGAGTGTTGTTATAGGCACTGACCACAGTATCAGCGATGTCCTGCCGGTAGCAGCGCAGCAGCTCGAGGTCGTCGCGGGAGAGCGCGTGGTCGGCGGGCGCCTCGGACTTGCCGATAACATTTGACCAATAGAATAGAGTGTTGTTATAGGCACTGACCACAGTATCAGCGATGTCCTGCCGGTAGCAGCGCAGCAGCTCGAGGTCGTCGCGGGAGAGCGCGTGGTCGGCGGGCGCCTGGGACTTGCCGATAACATTTGACCAATAGAATAGAGTGTTGTTATAGGCACTGACCACAGTATCAGCGATGTCCTGCCGGTAGCAGCGCAGCAGCTCGAGGTCGTCGCGGGAGAGCGCGTGGTCGGCGGGCGCCTCGGACTTGCCGATAACATTTGACCAATAGAATAGAGTGTTGTTATAGGCACTGACCACAGTATCAGCGATGTCCTGCCGGTAGCAGCGCAGCAGCTCGAGGTCGTCGCGGGAGAGCGCGTGGTCGGCGGGCGCCTCGGACTTGCCGATAACATTTGACCAATAGAATAGAGTGTTGTTATAGGCACTGACCACAGTATCAGCGATGTCCTGCCGGTAGCAGCGCAGCAGCTCGAGGTCGTCGCGGGAGAGCGCGTGGTCGGCGGGCGCCTCGGACTTGCCGATAACATTTGACCAATAGAATAGAGTGTTGTTATAGGCACTGACCACAGTATCAGCGATGTCCTGCCGGTAGCAGCGCAGCAGCTCGAGGTCGTCGCGGGAGAGCGCGTGGTCGGCGGGCGCCTGGGACTTGCCGATAACATTTGACCAATAGAATAGAGTGTTGTTATAGGCACTGACCACAGTATCAGCGATGTCCTGCCGGTAGCAGCGCAGCAGCTCGAGGTCGTCGCGGGAGAGCGCGTGGTCGGCGGGCGCCTCGGACTTGCCGATAACATTTGACCAATAGAATAGAGTGTTGTTATAGGCACTGACCACAGTATCAGCGATGTCCTGCCGGTAGCAGCGCAGCAGCTCGAGGTCGTCGCGGGAGAGCGCGTGGTCGGCGGGCGCCTCGGACTTGCCGATAACATTTGACCAATAGAATAGAGTGTTGTTATAGGCACTGACCACAGTATCAGCGATGTCCTGCCGGTAGCAGCGCAGCAGCTCGAGGTCGTCGCGGGAGAGCGCGTGGTCGGCGGGCGCCTCGGACTTGCCGATAACATTTGACCAATAGAATAGAGTGTTGTTATAGGCACTGACCACAGTATCAGCGATGTCCTGCCGGTAGCAGCGCAGCAGCTCGAGGTCGTCGCGGGAGAGCGCGTGGTCGGCGGGCGCCTCGGACTTGCCGATAACATTTGACCAATAGAATAGAGTGTTGTTATAGGCACTGACCACAGTATCAGCGATGTCCTGCCGGTAGCAGCGCAGCAGCTCGAGGTCGTCGCGGGAGAGCGCGTGGTCGGCGGGCGCCTCGGACTTGCCGATAACATTTGACCAATAGAATAGAGTGTTGTTATAGGCACTGACCACAGTATCAGCGATGTCCTGCCGGTAGCAGCGCAGCAGCTCGAGGTCGTCGCGGGAGAGCGCGTGGTCGGCGGGCGCCTCGGACTTGCCGATAACATTTGACCAATAGAATAGAGTGTTGTTATAGGCACTGACCACAGTATCAGCGATGTCCTGCCGGTAGCAGCGCAGCAGCTCGAGGTCGTCGCGGGAGAGCGCGTGGTCGGCGGGCGCCTCGGACTTGCCGATAACATTTGACCAATAGAATAGAGTGTTGTTATAGGCACTGACCACAGTATCAGCGATGTCCTGCCGGTAGCAGCGCAGCAGCTCGAGGTCGTCGCGGGAGAGCGCGTGGTCGGCGGGCGCCTCGGACTTGCCGATAACATTTGACCAATAGAATAGAGTGTTGTTATAGGCACTGACCACAGTATCAGCGATGTCCTGCCGGTAGCAGCGCAGCAGCTCGAGGTCGTCGCGGGAGAGCGCGTGGTCGGCGGGCGCCTCGGACTTGCCGACCAGCGCCGTCAGCAGCCGCGAGAACACCTGCCGCCACACCGGGTGGATGTCGTGAGTGCGGTCCATCACGTTCAGCACTTCGTCCTTAAAACACCCACAGATTCGTTTGATAAGTACTCTTTACCCCAAAACTTCTGCATTTACGGCATACGTCAAATAATTCGCAGTGTAATCAACACAAAATAGGAGATAAAACTTAACCTATTGAGCTAGTTTGCGATGTGCTTGACCAAAGGCACAATCTAAAAATGCTACTTTCACAAACCAATTTTAGCGCACTCTAAATAAAAGGATTTGAAAATTATATGCAAAGCTACCCCGTTGACAGATGGTCAAGTTGTTGGCCGTGTACAGTACGATAACTAACTAGCTCGAGTCATGAGTGAGAAAATGGTACCCATTCCCCATTTGATAAGCGTCCAACATACAAAGTTCTTGTAGAAATGACCAAGATGAGCATCAGAAGATTTATGTATATACCTGTAACGTGTACCAGAAGCCAAAGGCGAGGTTAGACCTCGTCTCATGCAGCGGGTAATGTCCGGGCGCGGCCTGAGCAGCTAGTACTAGTTCTATCAGCTGTCTGGCCGCCGCGCCCTCCGCGCTCTCCGCCGCCCGCACCAGCGTGCCCGCGTGACACTCGCCAAGCGCCACGCAGCACGTGATCAGCGCTGATATCAGCTCCTGTGAACAGTAGGCCGTGTTATAGGGTACTAAGTGTTGTACAGTCTGTCTCTTACCTACCTTACCTGCTATTATGATTAGAGAGCAGCATTGTAATACATATGTTGTGTCGCGTCGCTCACGGCCGAGTTCCAGCTGTCCCTATTGTAAGTATCGCGTAATGACATACCTCGTTGATAGAGTTAGGCACGTTATCCCTGGACATGAGGGGCGCGGCGAGCGCGGCGAGGTCGGCCAGCAGCTGCAGCGCGGCGGCCGGGTGGCGCGCCGCCGCCGACGTGCCGCCCGCCGCGCGCACCGCCGACAGGCACGCCTCGCACGCGTCCAGCGGCGCGTCGCTCACGGCAGAGTTCCAGCTAAGGGTGACACAATATCGGAAAGTCAGGAACGCATTCTGTCTGCGACTGGACCATGGTATAGTATGAGGCTCACGTGTACAGCAGCTGCACGACGGCCAGCAGTGCGCGGCACAGCGGCATGCGGTCGGGCAGCGCGCCGGCCGCGTGCTCGGCCGCGTCCTCGCCGCCCAGCGTCAGCCAGCTGCACGCGCACGTCGCCGCCGTCACCCACGACTGGACCACTTGATCCGAAGGGGGCTCTTTCGTGTACTCCGTACTATATAACAAACAATAGTATAACGGTGCGTCCAGATCAGGCAAACGTGCACTATAGTGTAATGGGTAAGATATACGAAATAAATTTTCAAAAAAAAATACGAAAAAAAACACTGGATTGCATTACCCTGAAATCAACTAGTCATGTGAGTGTTGGTACTAGAATAAGTTACAAATTAATACTGAAGAAAGAGAATTATGTGGCAGGCAGTTATGTGACTTACTTGTACACAGTTTGTAAACAGCGGAGCATGTCATCCAAAACAGCTGGACAGGCCTGCTGCAGTGCTATGCGGTTTTTAACACGGAGTGCTGAACCCATTGTCATGCTGTTGTACTGGAGAATAAAATGGAACAAGTATAATAAATTATTTTGCCTCTGCAAAAATCAAATGCATGCTGCATTTATTTTCCTGAAGAATGTTAACTATCTCCGAATAGCTTTCATCTAAACACTGATAAATTTATTGCTTGTCATTGCACTCGCGTGTTTACGATCTGTGAAGAAATTAATTGTGTTACCGAGACAATTACCTACATTTACACTGAAATAAAACTTTAATTATAGCCAAGTCTTGTAGCTTCTACATGTAACTGAAACTAGCAGAATCTCTTCAAGTAGTTTCTTTAAAAAAAATTAAATAATAAATAATAATGAAATAAATATATGAACTTACTTCTTCAGGTATCACAGTTAATACTTCCAACAATAGTGTTGTATTTTCTACAGCTGACAATGGTCTTAATATAGTTGCTAGGTCCACAGTGCCTTGTTGTAGAATAAAAGCTGCAAGCTAAAATTAGATTATATGTAGGACTTATGAAAATAATATGGACAGTTACAGTTAGATAAATATTCTACAGATAACTCATAAATCAATAGCTTAGTTCTATAGCACACTGCATAGCAACAACCTCTTATGATCCCCAAATTCAAGTTTAGCCTTAAAGCACAGTCAGTAGATGGTCAACTATAAAAGATTTTCTAGATACAATAGTTTTCAAACATGAAGTTTTGCAAAATACATAAAAATACTTACACTGATACATAATCTATTAGTAACAATCTTAGGTCCTTTTGAATATGTAAACACAGCCTGTAATATCTTGTCTTTCAGTTCATCATAGCTCTCTGGTGGCACCTCATTCCAACAACGCAGGATCTTTGTGTGCAATGTTGTTGCTGCATAGAACTGAACTTCTGTACCCTGTGAACATAGGTGAAAGAAATACCACATTATCATGATGGAAAGTGCAAATAAATGTCTATAATATCTGTTCTGATGACATTAGCTTTGCAATGATTAATACTTTATATATAGTTTTTACAAGAGACTAGCAATAAAAGTATTGGATGTTGAGTATGGACCGTATAAAGCAGCAACAGGTAAACATTCCGTGTAATTTTCTTGATACTACAATATTTAATCTTTGCATTACCTTGCTTGGTTGAAGTAATTCCCACACGAAATTCCATGCTTCAGGGACCCTTTGTGCCGCTGTAAGCCAAGCATGGGCCTTTGCCCTTTCATTCTGCTCTCCGTTGTAGAACACCGACACCGCATACGCTAAATTCTGCTCCGTATACTCCATTTGAAGTTCTATACTTTACACAACAAGTAAAACTTTATTTAAACACGCTTCTTACAGCATTGTCTTCACATTTAAAAGTAACTTTATATACAGAATCTGGACTGTACAATCATTATAAACACTTTAGCTTATAAACACGTATAAAAAGCAATAATCTTGAAGTTTTATTTCAGCGTAAGAATAATGTTTTCCAACATTAGTCCAATGGCTGACAGCAGCAGTCAAGTTGAAGACAGCTCACTACAGCTGTAGAAATCTTGACGTTCCTTAAAACGTAGCTGTTTTCACGACGTGTTTCCTAACTTATTTATTTAATATAGTTTTAAGTTTAATGTAAGCTAGCCTTTGCTAGCAACTGTAGTCATATAAACAATAAAAAATTAGGACGATATGTTAATATGTACTTCATATTGGTTGTTTAAAACTCAAAATAATCCTATTTCATGAAATGCTCGAAAGCCTATGTGCTGAAAGTTTTTATTAATAAAAATTAAAAAAAAAATAGGGTGTCTATGGTTATTTTTGTTTTGTGGTCTATAGATACTCTTTGTTCCTTTTCTAATTTCTTTATGGTCAGTTTGTTTTTGTGTCGGCGCTGTACACAACGAGTGTGACTGATAATTTTTCGAGTGTTGATAATAATAATTGCAATTAGTAATACAAAATGAAGATTGAGGAAGTAAAAAGTACGGCTAAAACCCAAAGAATATCTGCGCACAGCCATATAAAAGGCTTAGGTTTGGATGAAAATGGTGTACCTATTCAAATGGCAGCCGGTCTCGTGGGCCAGGAATCTGCTAGAGAGGTAATTTCTACTCGTTATTATTTATCATACTTTAAATATTGATAAAAAATCATAATGTAAATGATACAATACAATTTATTCTAATTTAAATCCAATATCGATCTAACTTTGAGGTTATGTTTTCTGGTTACCATGGAGTGTTACTTCAATATTTGAACCATCATTATGATAATAATAAATGATTTTGTTGACTAGTTACATAACTGTGTAATGAATTTTGCCATGGAAACGCCTACATTAGGTGTTTCACCCCTTATTATGAACATAATTGATAGATGGCTTACCCTGAGTAACCATGTTATATCAGAACATATTGAAACTTCGTTTGTTATTTTATGAACATGATTCCAGGCCGCAGGGTTGGTGGTAGACATGATCAGAAGTAAAAAGATGGCAGGCAGAGCTTTACTTTTGGCTGGACCACCAGGAACGGGTAAAACTGCTATTGCCCTGGCAATCGCTCAAGAGCTAGGAACTAAAGTAAGTATCAGTAAATATGCGAAAAACAGAATTCACTGTTCCAATCGAAAAAACTGTCTCATCTTACAAAGGGCATAGGTCTTAGGATACTAAGTAGAGTTTATTAATATTTAACTAGAGAGATAAGTAACAGGATGCAGCGACAATAGATGATTTAATTGTTCATTATTATGAAGCTTTTGTAAAATCATTACCTGATGGGGTGCCTTATCTTTTTTATTAAATAAATAAATTATAATTATAAGGAAGATATTGCAAAAAAACTTCTAAAATTCTTTAATTATTTTAGGTGCCATTTTGCCCCATGGTTGGCAGTGAAGTATACAGTACTGAAATTAAGAAAACTGAGGTATTGATGGAGAACTTCCGACGGGCTATAGGCCTTCGTATCCGTGAGACCAAAGAGGTTTATGAAGGAGAGGTCACTGAGCTCACACCTGTTGAAACTGAAAATCCTGCTGGAGGTAAATATGTACCAAGTTTGTTAATAAACATCAACTGAAAATTATACTTGTTGCTTGTTAAATTTGGTTTGTGACAGAAATCCTTGAATAAAAAATGTCTTTAATTTTCTTGGTTTTATGCCTACTCCATACATACATCTGTGTCTATTTAATTTGTTTTTTACCTGTAAAAACTCCGCCAATAGATACCTATTATATTAAACACAACATAAAAAGAAAGCTTAGTTTACTTTATAATAACTCATGAACTCAACATCATTTTCCACAGGGTATGGCAAGACAGTGTCCCATGTGATCATTGGGCTCAAAACAGCTAAAGGTACAAAGCAACTGAAGCTGGACCCCACTATCTATGAGTCCCTGCAGAAGGAGAAGGTGGAAGTCGGTGATGTTATCTACATAGAAGCCAACTCTGGTGCCGTGAAGAGACAGGGCAGAAGTGATACCTTTGCCACAGAGTTTGATCTTGAGGTAAACATTATAATTAGTTATTGAAGTTGTGATATTCAAAACTTGACGTGATTGACAGTTATAAAATTAAGTCAATAGTGCACCATGTGGGTTTACTTGCAATTTTACTAAGATATTTAAATATTTTTGACATTTAGATTCATCAATCAAATGAATTGCCATTTGCAACCTTACCCCAGCAATACTAAGGTTTAAAAGTAAAAAAATATTAAGTAAGTTCTTTAATCTTGATTTTTTATTAAGAAGACTGAAGAATATGCTCACCACCTAAAAACAATTACCAACCTTATTCCAATTGTCCTAAGATGAAATATGAAGTAGTGATTTTTAAACTAGGATTTCTGTTTACCAGGCTGAGGAATATGTGCCACTACCCAAAGGCGACGTCCACAAAAAGAAGGAGGTTGTCCAAGATGTGACCCTGCATGACCTCGACTGTGCCAACGCCAAGCCCCAGGGAGGACACGACATCATGTCCATGATGGGCCAGCTCATGAAACCAAAGAAGACTGAGATTACTGGTAAACAAATACTTACTAATGTGCAACTATTCTTGAATTGCTTACAAGTCAAATTTTCACTCATCATTTATTCATATCGAACTTATTAACAATGTCATATAGTACTTTGAATCAGTGTCGGTCGTGGTTTGTGCGTCGAAGCTAAGTTGTGTCGTTACAACATCCTTGAACTAATGCATTGAAATTTTACTTATGAAAATGTTTGTGTCTTTTTGCAGATAAACTGAGGAAAGAAATAAACAAAGTAGTAAACAAATACATAGATCAGGGTATAGCAGAATTAGTTCCAGGTGTGCTGTTCATTGATGAGGTAATTATTCTTTTCATTATTTGCAAACACCTATATCCTTTTTGTTAATTTGACTGCAATTTCAATCTCTTTTCTTTATATTTCTAGGTTCACATGTTAGATATTGAAACTTTCACATATTTGCACCGTGCTTTGGAATCTGCTATTGCTCCAATTGTTATATTTGCTACCAATAGAGGCAAATGTCAAATCAGGTAATACAACAATTTTATAATATCATACTGTATTGTTGATTACCAATACTATATTTTTAATTGTCTTTACTATTTGGTGGATTAACTATATTTATTGTATGATATGTTTCAGAGGTACTGAGGACATTATTTCTCCCCATGGAATCCCATTAGATCTTCTAGACAGATTGCTAATCATCCGCACCTTGCCATACAACAAAGCTGAGCTTTTACAGGTATTATTATATTATTATCATTTAGTACTTACGCAAACTTTACTTTAACTGAAATGCTTATTGCTACTGTTTATACACAACAGCCTGATATTATGTTAACATAATTATTTTCAGCAACTTTTCTCATAGTAATAAAGTCCATAATATAGAATTAAAAATAAAACATCTTGATGTTAGCTATAATGTGAATAACATGGCTTTTCTAATTCCAGATTTTGAAGTTAAGAGCAGCCACTGAAGGTATCTCTATTGAAGACGAGGCTCTAGCCGCGCTTTCAGAAGTAGGCGCTAACAGTACTCTCAGGTAACCAATAATTAAACTTAGTGTAATTTATTTTAAACTGGACACAGCAAAATAGTTTTATCTTTGTATCTAAGAGCTTTTGGCATAAAAGTTAAGACGTTGCTGTACTTATTAGATGTTTTTATCATTGATTGTTTTAGCTACTTTAAGCTTGCTCAAACGATTAAATACCAGACATTTGATATTTGTGAAGGCATTTGCACATTTGTCATTTAAAGTTTGATTTGTACAGTCAGTAGTATAATTGCATAGATATCATAACATTGTTTTTCCTTTAAACAAATCCAAGTTAATACCAAAATAAGGTTATTATTGTTCAATGTTCTTACCGTTTTTTGTATTGTCCACACACATTATCTGGTATATATTTGTGTATCGCACAGATACGCGGCGCAGCTGCTGTCCCCGGCGTGGCTGGCGGCGCGCGCGGGCGGGGCGAGCCGCATCGCCCCCGCGCACGTGACCAGCATGCACACGCTCTTCCTCGACGCCAAGTCCTCCGCGCGCATACTCACGCAGCACTCCGACAAGTACATGAAGTAAACTTACCTCTCACACCAACCATATGGACGTAAGTCTATCATTAAGGCATAAGTCACTAGCGTTAGAGTACGAGTTTTACTGGACACAAATACATTAGCCTGAAACTGGCTCACTGCTGGGCTTTTAAAGACCTCCCCTAAATTAATATCTGCACATACAGCGAGATCTGCATACGGAGTGTCAGTGGACTTAAGTTTTTTTTTTCAATAAGTATGTATTCCATATGGTTTGGTTATGTGTCTGCACAACAGACGTGAGGTATCAACAGTATTTTACTTCATTATACTTTCAGAATCTTCATGTTTCCATTAATTTTAGTTGACACTATTCATGTGATATTTTTTTTATTTGTTAACATAAGATGATTTGAATCAAATACTTGAAACTTTTTCTGATTGTTATGTTAGAAGAATGGTTAATTTTGTTCTGTATTCAGGAAATGCACTTTAGTTTGGCTATAATTTTTCCACCGAATGTTACATATTAAAGTTCAAGTAAAAGTGGAATTGTATAATAAATAAGTTTTATTTTATAAAAAATGTCTCTTATTCTATGTTAGACCTACGTTTATGTACAAAACAAAAAAATATTTAGGTTTTCAAATATTTAACAACAGGGCAAAACAACAAATGTTTTTCTAATGAGAACCTTTAAAAGTAAATTTAAAATTTTTAAATATAAAAACAAAAATATGTACAAAAATACTTCTATCTTGTAAAGGTATTTACAACATAAAAAGTAGGTACCATACAGTCTCATGAAAGATTTAGCTACGTTTGTTTGGGATTAGAATCTATGTGTTGTCCCGGTTGAACATAGCCCACTGGAATGTATCTCGCGTCTGCTTTGGCCTGCGACGTAGTACTAGGTGCTAGCGTGGAGGTGGGCGGGGCGAACGTGGGCAGGTCCACTCGCAAGTCAGTCGGCGACCCAGTGTGGCGGTACAGTGCTTCGAACTGCATCTCTTCGGGGTACGAATGTGACCGAATCTTTCTCTCGTCCCTACCGTTACTCGGGTACACGATGACAATCTTTTCGCCTTCACTTCTTAATGCTACAGGTGGTAGGGCAGTGCTGGAGCCAGCTGAAGGTCCGGCCACTATTTTCAGCATCTCTGTCGGCGAGGCACGAATTCTCTGAGTAGTCGTGGTCGTCGGAGGCGTTGTCGTACTTGTAGTGGTTGTCGTCGTAGTCACAGGTATCTCTGGGTCTTCAGGAGATTCCACCTCACGTTTAGTCCCGGGGGGTCCTACCGTCCTCAGTGTCTCAATCTTCATCTCTAGGGTAGGGGTTGGAACTGGGACTGAACTCGTTGCATTCAACTCCTCGGTAGGAATAAACCTCGCGGTGGGCTTTGGCACTTCTCGTGTGCCGAATATTGGCAAGCGCGGTGCATAGGCTGACACTAGAGGTAGGAGAGTATCTCTGGCATAACGCTCGGCTCTTGAGATGAATGACGCCAGCCTAGATGGCAGAAATTGCACTACGAATCCTGGTTCATCTTTTTCTGCTCTTTCGCCCCATGTAACAGTTTCGTATGTCGGGGTAGTTGAAATGTCATAGTTTTTGGCTTTTCGTATGGGCGGTAGCGTCGTTGTTCTCGGCGGTCGTGTTGCTCGTAGTAATGGTTCAGATATCTCTTGTTCGTCGGGCGAGTCTGCTCGCTGGCGAGGTGTTTTGCGGAGTCGCGGTCGGAGCACTGGCTCAGCTATTTCTATGGCCCCGCTGGGAGCGGTCTTGGTGTTGGTCATGCCGAAGGCCCTGCCTGTGTTCTCTCCGCCCGTCCACTCGTAGGTGTCGACGAGAGCAAACGGTCTTTGAGGGTTGTCTTCGGGCAGCTCGTTGTCAACAGGATCGATTGCGTTGCCTTCGTCCTTTGTAGTGTTTTCTTTGTTATTGATAAATCCGTGATTACTGCTAGTTGCATTCAGTAGCTCGTCGTCCTATAAAAAGAAAGAAAGTTTTTTAATATTTAGTGTTATAATAAACTATATAACATAAATCTACTATCGAGCTAATTTCTTTAATTAGTTACCTGTTGAATTTCACAATCTCCAGGATAAAGGTGCATTTCGATAGATTCTTCAGACAATAGCTGAATGCCTTTCTTGCAGAACGAAGATCTGTAAAGATAAAAGAAAACTTGATATTATATAGATCTTCTATCTAAATTATTTACTTTATTAAAAAATTTCGCTATTTAGCAATTAATGAAAAGCGTACTTACGTCTTAGCAAAGCTGTCGGTAATGAGGAGCTTATGTATGTGTATGGACTTGGAGCTGGCGCTCAACCAGCCGGAGTACGCCGCGTACTGGACCGTGGCCCGCAGCGGCACGCCCAGCGCTGGGTGTGGGACCAACACCCGCGTGAAACGAGCGCTGCCGTTCGTTATGTCCTCACGTCTGTAAACAAAGTATAGGAATATAGAACTGTAGTGATATAGACCGATGCTTTTGCTTAAGTAACTGTAAATGGGATTGTGAAAAATGAATTTGGTACACAAGAACACTTGGTGATATTCGTTGCATCTTAGAATAAATAAAAAAAGCGACAACTTTTTAAATTTCCCCTGTAAATTACTTTATAGTTTTTAACAACGATCGTTTATATTATTCATATTTGTCACTCTTAGTTCATTCACAAAGCTTTCCTTACAAATATTTTTGATTGAGTTTATTTTATTGTTAAGTGTTCACAACTTACTTGGTCATCGGGAAAGACTCGTTGAGTCCGGAGTCGCCATGCAAGGTCAGCGTCACTCGGCCAAAGTTCGCTTTCTCTCCCGTTGCACTGCCGGCCCACACCGATACGTGGTACTGATGCGCTATAAATAAATAGGGAAATAATGTAAAATATCGAAATTGACGGAATAGTATTCTAGAGATGCGATGATTATAACGTCTTGGAGGACATTCAGGTAGCTTAAGACACAAAGGTTTTATACGGACGATTCGTATTTAAAAAATCAGAAACCTTGAAATATAAATTCAAGTTTATTGGCTTGACAAATTACAAACCACTTGTGCTAATATTGTGTCTGTCTGTCTGCCTAATTGTCAGTCAAAATAAGGTATGTATTGTTTTACCACAAAATGGTTCTTCCTCTCTGGTGAGTAAATACAGCTGGCCGCGTCCCAGAGATCTGTCTGCGTAGTATCCCATGTTGCCGCATCGCCGCTCACCGTCGCAGGGAAAGCATCGCCCCTGGGTCAAAGGAGAAAACTACTTAGTTAATACAAGGGTTTTTATCGGAATCGAGCAGTTCCATAATTGATAGTATAGGTATTTTATTGTGTCATTTTGTTAAAACATAACATACCCACGCCTGTATTCCCAGGGTTAGGCAGAGGTGTACCAATGTACACCCACAGTTCGCCGGTTTGTTTCGGTCCCATGCATGTAATAGGTGGCGAGCCTATTACCACTAACCGGGCAGAAAGCCAAACTTCGACCTGCTACTGAGAATTTCACAGAAAAACCCAATAACACCTTGGTTGACTTGGGAATCGAACCCAAGACCTCTAGCGTAGCAGTAGCGCTTAGAACCACTAAGCCAACGAGGCAGTCAGACATTTTGTTACATGTCCTACATTTAATAGTTATCTAGGTAAGACCTAGATGGGTTCATTACGATGTCTTGCTTATTACACAATGAAACAAATAACAATAAAAATGTATGCTGTGCACGTAAAATTCTCGTACATGGTTTACCACAATTACCTAAACAAATTGTGCTATTGTTCTGCATCCATAAAATAACACGACAATTTTAGTTCGTTTTATTTCTCAACCGTAAATGAGTTTCTAAATGTGTGAAAGATGGTAGGTATTATCAAACGAATACTATATGAGTGCATTCACATAAATTAGTATGTGTGAGGCTGTGTACTAATGACGACATTTGCGATGCAATGCGGGGGGTAAAAATCAAGGAACTTAAGCACGTAAAGGGGACCAAGAGTTCCACCGCTTATATGAATACCACCATACAACTTACCTCTAAGAAAGTGTCGTAATCCGCGCAAGGGAAAGCCGGGAAGTGACACTTTGGTGAGACGGAATCGGTGAAGAACTTGTAGGCTCGTCTGTGGTTGCAGAGAGACCGACCTTCTGGTGACGCTGCTGCCCAGGGTAAGACGAAATCAGATACAGCACCCACAAACCTGGAAACAATAAACAAAAGATATGTTAATAAAATTGTTAATCAAACATGAGAAATGGTCTTAGGCTAAACATAGAGCATGATCTGTAAGGTTTATGGTTGTGATTTTTAAAAACATTTCAGATCTCAAAAACACGGAAAATAACCTTTAATTATTTATTCACAGCTGAACATAGGCATTTATAATCTCATATCAATTTATCTGTATCGACATTTGTAGGACCAAAAATGCTCAATAAGGCAGTCAAAGCTTAAACAGACCTTAAGACCTGACCAAATTTTGATTGACACAAAACTTACAAATTGGAGCATCCATGTTGCACCCTTCCTCCGTTTGGATAGAAGTCGACGTGTCCTAGTGGCTGAGCTGCCCCAAGACCTCCGAGTATGAGAGTTTCGCCGTTAGAATGGATGACGTCCACGAACTTTGCGTCAGAGCGGTCCAAACGTGCGCGAGGGTCCTGGAACTCGAACAGTGGACCGGCTGGATCTAATCCTGAAAAATTGTTAAGAATGGGAAGTTAAAAGCAGGTTATGTACCTAGTTTCTAATATGTGTTATACAACATTTTGAATCTTAGAAATCATTTATTTGCTAATAATGGTATACAAATATCGCTTAAAAAGTTTAGAGATCCTGACTTGAATAAAAATTTATTTCCTATAGCTTAGACCAAACATGAGTAAAGGGAAAATATTTATATCTGAAGTATGATTTACATGAGTGAAAATTTACATTACATTACGAACCTGTTATTCGACTAATATTGCGCAACTCGGAGCCCGCAAATCCGGCAACGTGAGCGCCCAAACTGAAACCGATGAGGTGAACATCTTCGAACCGCAAGTCTATGTGCTTGGCGAAACCTGGAATAATAAAACACTTCTTCAAAAACTGTAAATGTTCCGAAAGTAAATATCAGGGGCCATTGCATTTAAGTACAATAATCTTAATCAGGGACTAAGAGCGGAAACCATAGGGACTATCTAAGAATTGGTGACTAGTAGAGCATATTAACTAGTCGGTACGGCTAATAGAGCAATTCAATTATGTAGTTACTTAGATATGTGACCCTTATCAGTGCCGGTTTTAGTACTACCAGCGCCCTGGGCGAGATTTCTACGGCGCCCCCTAACTGCAATTCAAACCCATACGAAAAAAGGCGAAGGATAATAATGAAATAACCATTTATGAAAAGAAATAAACATTTATTAAAAAAACTAATAAAATTTTACTTTTCTAGCCTTTCTATCGGCGAACTCTTTTATTAAGTTATCAAAGTCGATGTTTTCAGCAATTTCATTTTCGATTGACAAAGTTGCCAAGTTTGTCAATCTAGATTGAGATATTGTCGATCGCAGATAGGTTTTTATCAGCTTAAGCTTAGAAAAACTCCTCTCTCCACTAGCAACCGTTACGGGAATAGTTAATAATATTCGTAATGCTATCCAAACATTTGGATATAGTTCTTGTAAGTTGCGGTCTTTGATAAAATTTAAAACAAAAACAGGAGTAACCACTTTCTGATCAGGCAAAAACGATTTCAGACTTACGAGTTCATCGCACAACATACATCCATCTATATCTGATTTGGAATTTACATTTAATTTCAATTGAAGATCACTACAGAATTTGATAAGGTCGTGTTTTTCTGGAATCTGTTTTAAATTGTACAAAAAAGACCAAGATTCCGAGTACTCACATAACTGTTCAAATCTTTCGTTGAGTGAAGTTAACGTCGTGTCCAAAAGACAGTTGAAAAATTCAACCTCAAATTTTTTTTCTGGAGAAGTTATAGGCTCATCTTGGGCAGTTTCACCAGCTTGGCGCTTAACACGTCGAATTCTTGTTGTCGCTCTAAACACAGGTTCTATTTCTAACTCTTCAGCCAATCCCTTCGCAGTTAAAATGGCGCTTTTAAAGCCCGTATTTCTATATTCTTCCAAGAAATTGCAGCATTTTTTCAACATGTCTGTGCATTTACCGAGATCCATGTCTGTTGATTGTAGAGATTTACTAACGACATTAATTTGAAAAAGTATGTCATACCAGACAACCAATGAAACTATGAAGCCGAAATCTTTTAGCTGTTCGGCTAGTGTAGTAGCCTCATGAGAGACTTGAACATCAGTTTGCTGAGTTTCAATAGCCAAAGTGATTAAAGCGTCATGGACGGCGCTAATTTGATAACGGACTGCTTTAACACTGCCTATTCTTGCTGGGAAGCAAGAATAGGCAGTGTTAAAGCAGTCCGTTCAGCCTTTCACCAGTCGACTCATTAACAGGTATAAATTCTATGAAATGCTCTTTTACTGATATTTTATCGACATCTGATGATAAATCAACAAATCGTATTGTCAGTGAAAGCTGTTCTATATGACTAATGTCCGGAGTACAGTCAGCTATAATAGAATAATATTTCGATTTCTTTGCACGTGATATGATTTCTGACTTCACTTTTTCACCCATCAGCTCTATTAATTCATTTTGAATGTCTTTTCCGCAGTAGTGGTCAGAAACATCACCCTTTACAGCTAATCGCAAGTGCTCCTCCATAACTGGATCAAATTTGGCTAGTAGTTGTACTAAACCCAAGAACTTTCCATTATTTGGCGTATATAGTTTGTCGGAAGTACCTCTAAACGCCATATTGTTTTCAGCTAAATACAGTGTAATATGCATTAATCTAGACAAAATATTATTCCACCTTGTAGTTTCCTTTCTAATCAAATGTTGCTCTTGACAATCTATTGTTTTCCCCGTTTTTAATCTTAGTTCAGCCTCAATCCATGAGAGGTAAAACTTCTTATGAAAAGTGCTACTTTCATGAACTTTTAACATTTCTGATAAGTGTTTCCAGTCGTTATATCCTTCAGATGCTAAATTCGACGTTGAGCTGCTATCAAATAGCCGGCAACAAAAACAGTAAACTCGATTTTTAGAAACTGAGTATATTAACCAACGACGCTGAATTATTTCATTGTTTGCAAGTTTTTTGGTAAAATGAGAATTTGAGAAATGTCGCCCTGTATCATTCTTTGGATAATTATCAATGTGAGTTTGCACTGGGCCATTAGTTATTATATGATCAATAATTTTGCTATTTCGAGTGAGTGGCCAAGTGGCTGGATCCGATATATTTGGAACAAGAGAACTAACGTCATCTAGAATTTGTATTTGTTGTACATCACCAATAGTGTCATCCTGAGCAGCATCTGTAATTGTAACACAACTTGTCTCCTCACTTCGGGAAACTTCGTCCACAATCTCTTCAACAGCTAACTGATCTGACTTGTCAGACAGAGACTCCACTACCGATGCATTCGCTTGTATTTCAGATGTAGATGCCACATTAAGGTCTTGATTTTTTGTTGTGATATATTTGCCTATATTCATGAACTTTTTTGTTTTTTCAAATTCCTTCTCTTTTTCTGCTTTTCGTTTTCTATATTTTGACCCAGATGGTTTTCTTTTGAAAGGGTCAACGTGTTCAGACATTTTGTACTAATCAAATCTGCAACAAATTAAATCTGCGTAAGTCCGATCATTTCTATAAATTAATTAAATATAACGCTATTGAGTGAGGACGACCAAAAACGCTTTATATTCAGGAAAGCGTTAGCATACACGTGAACTACGATCGAAAAATCTAGGTAAGGTAATATTGTCATGGCAGCGGAATAATTGTGAAATGTTATATTTAAAAGCTTGTGTTACGTGATAGTGCTTAGATTTGTATGAAAAAAATTACGATCATCCACTCGTTCCCGAAAAAATGACTTCTATGTACAGTCAGATGCAAAAGTCGGTGGACACTTTTCACCTTTAACACAAAGGCTTACGAATGAACAGTGTTCATCCACTTTTACACTTGACCGTACCTCCTCGACATTCATTTATTATCTCCGTGTTAAAATTTCATCAACATTATATAGTCAGTTCCAGAGATATTTTATAATATATAATTTACTTTAAATAGATTACCCCACTTCAAACATAACATAAACAAACAAACAAATGTTACCTCTTTAGTATAATAAGTAAAGATAGTTAAAATAAAATTGTACTTACCTAATTAGTGAAATAATCCGTCATAAAGCAAATACCTACTTAAACACTATTTGCATTTCAACTTTTTGGATAAAACCTATGTCACTCTGTAGTCGGCGACAAAAAGTAAAAAACATGCACTTCGTAACTTAGCGTGGAACGCCTGATTACTGCGTCTGTTTGTTTTAAAATATGTAATTGCGATAACTGTTTTTAAGTGCGTGCACCGATTGAATGAATAAGAATGAGCTGTGTTCCGCTCCATCAAAAATAACGCCAACTCTTTTGAACTAAAATGTTAAAAAGAGATAGATATTGTGTTTCTCTGTGGTCGGGGATTCCCAGTAAAATGAACTGTATGTATGTAGTGCTCCGACCGAACGGATTGAGCACTGCGTTCCATTCTAGTGTTGCCAACACATCGTTTTTTTTTTTTCGCTTACAGAGATGGGAATATAAAGGGGCGCCCCTTAAAGTCCGGCGCCCCTGGGCGGTCGCCCAACCGCGCCCTACCCTAACGCCGGTACTGACCCTTATTTAGGAATGTACCAGATTTTCAGGGACTGTGAAATTAACTGCCGTTAAATGCTTAGATGTATGAGTCCCTCATTCCTTCAGAAAATTATACATAAGAGGAATTAAACACCCGTGCTTATCTTTTCAGATTCGAATAAGTTGTAAAAGATGCTGATTACACCTACGTATTTATAGTTAGATTATGTTAACAGCATATCGTTTATAATGGTCCTTTGACCTCAATTACCTTGCAACAGCATTGCCAGCTGCTTGCCAACGAGCCTTGTGTTCGCGGCCGCCCTCAAATAGTTTGGCATTGTAGCGCCTCCCTCCCAATCCACGCAAACGACATTGCATTCCTCCTGCAAAAGAAACATGTTAATGTAGTGATAATGATAAACAAAAAATATGTTACGTAGGTAATCGCTATCTACTCATTATAAAGTAATTTATGAAGAATAAACAAAAAACAATGTTCAAGTTTAAATTAAGACGTATGTTCACGCTTCTTTATTATTATGATGACATTAGGAGAAAGATATTAAGTTTACTGATTGTACCTAAGACCGTTCGCACAAGATCCGACATAATTTTGGGTTATACTACGACCTAAGGAATCTATAGAAGTTCGTACATAGGCTTGCTTCGTTGGCCACTAAAGTCGTTGGTTTCGGAGACTTTCGTCACCCCGTGTAGGCTTACTTGTGCCTAGTTTAGAATATGTGGTTCCAAAGGATATTAGAATAAGAAATAATTTGAAAATGTCCCAAAAGAGACTTAACAACGGGCAAATTTTTACAGTGTGTAAACATTCACCATCAATAAAGTGTTGAAAGTACTTACAACAGCCATCAGAGCAGACCTCATCTCGTAAACCCAGACGTTGTCGCAGTTGGAGCCGAACCCGTGGACGATGACGCGTGTGGGGCGGTTGGGCTCGAATGCGCGCGCCGCCCAGCCCCACGCCGCAGACATGTTGCTCGCTGACACGGCCAGTAGAGGCTGGTCTCCTCTGGAAATATACGGTCATAATGATATGGTAGCTTTGCTATTGATATGATGTGATTGGTATTGGATGGTAACATACAATTGTAATTGGCAAGAAGTTGGAAACCTGATTAATTTTAAAACGTGTGTTGTACGTTTCCGCTGACTCAGTTTGGAAAAGAGCTAGGCAGAAGATTTTAAGCAATACGAGTACTATGATTTTTGGAAAAAAACTTTGCGTCCTGTCAAGTGTAGGACAAACTACAATAAAAAAGGGGTATACCACCTATATTATTTCAAACCTTAAATAATGAATAAAGTCTAAATTTTTCGTCTGTAACCTTGAAAATCAACCTTAAGCTTTAAGCCCTGCTTACCGGCTAACAGTGGAGTACAGGAGGAAGTGTGTCCCGACCTCCTTGGGCGGGCTGGGCAGCGTCTCAAGGTACGCGAAGGGCCCAGCATCTTCGAAACATCCGAACTCGCCATAGCATACACTGCCTTGCGACCTTTTACTCCTGCGAACATTATAGATATTTAACACAATACATTAAAACTTATGATTACTTTACTGCCAAGAATGTGAACAGTAAAGATAATGTAAGAAAACATTCATCCAAAGTAATAAAACTCATATTAATTTTACAGACTGTTAAACAAAGATACCATATGTTTACTTTAACTGCAGTCTCACAAGAGAAAACAATATGCACTTTGCAATATACCTACTTAGGTGAAGTAGGAAGACTAGGAAGTAGCGGGATAGGAATTGTTTGAGTGACATACAAAATGCGGTATATTTAGCGAGACATTACTTATACGACATGTGTGTTAATGGTCAAAGCAGTAATATTTACATACGTTTGAGATTATGACTATGCGTAAAATCTAGTAAATGCTAGTGAACAATGCCTGCTTGACCGAAGCGACGAGGATAAATTATGTTAGTACATTTAAAATATTCTTATAGGTGTGATTTTTGCAATAGTTAAAGAACTTATTTCTGTTTTCTAAAGCTCAAATGATTGGTTGATGATTTTGTCGTTTCCCTATTACCTTCTTTCTTTTTACTAGAACTCTATTTTCATAGACGTCGCTTTAATTTTATGGGATCATCTTTTTGAATAAATATTTGCAAGCTAATAATTATGTATTAGCTTGTAAATATTTATTCTTAATCTATAGATTGAGAAGTACTAAATGTCCCGTGCAATTCAATAGAATTATTCATGTGTAATTCAATCTCAAACACGACAGGCATTTTCATAGAAAAAACGTAGTCATAGTAAAAACTCTATGAGAAATTATTTAGTTTAAGTATTCTTATTTTAGTAACCAATTTAACCGTGCTTTGTTATCCACGTATCTCGCTAGAGAAATGAATTTGCACGATAGAAACTTCATTACAATGTAGTCAAAGGAGAAAGTCAACCACCATTACCTACTGAAACATTCGTTACTTCACAGTATTTTAAACTAATGGCCATTTAACTCCTTAATTTATTTATTTAAAGTAGTATTTTTTTGTAAAAGTGTATAACTTATAACTGACGTCAATATAATGTAGAAGTAAAAAAGAAACCTCTGTACTGATGTCGCTGGCATTTAAACTTTTGTTTTAGTTTTTGAATGTAAAAGTGTAAATAAGGAATCGCGATAATAATGAGAGAAATTACGTTCGCATTGTGCGACATGCCTCGAGTTACATAACTCTCAAAATATTTCACACAGCGGAAACAAAGGTGAGGAAAAACAAAAAAGACATAACTCCACTTGGTGTCATGTCTTTATTGTTCTTACATTTTTGTTATGATATTATTCCCCCACAGTACCTTTGTACGTGTTACGTATATCTGAAAGTTTCTGTTTACATAATAGGTGACAAAAATAAGTCAAATCAATAAAATAAACACTGTATTATAACTCTAAAGAGGTTCGGCTGACTTCCTAATAATGAATTAAAGCTGTGATATGAATAAAATCTCAATTAATATATGCACTTAATGAGTTCACATTCTAATTTGATTTTGAACCCAGGGACTGAAATTAAGGTGAAAGGAAAAATGTAGTCCAAAATTGTTTATTTCATTAAAAGTCCTCAAGTGTGTTTTGTGCCCTCTTTTTCTGAGAAGAGGTTTATTTAGCAAAGGCACAATTTCAGGCAAACACTATGGCTGAAAAGGGCAATGAAAGAATGGCAGAAAAAAGGGGATAGGTTCAGCAGTGGGTGATGCCGGACCGATATAAAGGTGAAGACAGTAAATGTTTTTTTTTATGTAAGTAGCAGCAAAATTACCTGGTCCTCGCTCTCTTCATCTCCCATTCTCGCATGGACTCCTTGACGGCCTCCAGTAGTTCGACATCTCGCTTCTCGTCCTCCGCCTCCTGCGCCGCCGTGGCCGGCCTCCCTGCTCCCCGCCATGACTCTAACTCAGCATCTGGGTAACAATATGTTTTATGACGTCACAAGTTCGGCAAATGGGCTTTCAATAAGTTTGGAATTGTAATTGGTATCGAGGTGTGTGCGTAATTATGTACCGGTTACGAAGAGGAATAATGTAGAGCAGAGAACACTTTTTTATGCTTTTTACTTTAAAAAAATGAGTATGCCGATTATGAGGTTAATACGATGTAAAAGTAAACGTTGCTGCAATATAGCTTCTATCAATGTAAGTATGCTTGCGTAAACGGATACAGTTTCAGTCGGTTTCAACCACCTATACTACCAACTCCTGCCAACAAACGAATGTTGGCCAACAGATGACCCTAATCGAATGTTTAACAAATGCTTATCCACTTTATACTTGTTTCTTGGTATGTATAATCTGAGTGTTTTGCAGTGCATTTTAACAAGGAGCGAAAGGCAGCTCGCCGGTGCTCGCCGGTAGGTAACCTGAATGCAGGCAGTTGTCTCCGGGTGAACGACTGTCACCACTTTTTGCTGCACAATGTGGCCTTGATCTGTCGACCGTTGTAGGGCAGTATGTAGCTCGAATGCGAGACCTACTATGGACGAAAGTAGGCCACTCCCAGCCTAGAGAATCATGGGAAATCCAACAGTCTACTTAGTTCAATGGTAATGTCGATTCCTTGTACAGGTCGAAACACTTATGGAACACCACTGCGCCTCCATGACACGTGAGATTCTTTACGTGCAACAAACTGGGTCAAAGTCAAGGATTAATCAACAAAAACTTGCCCAAACTAACAATGTACGCAATTTTTTAACTATAATAATTGAGTATCTGACAATCATAATTGTTTTGCTGTCTGCAACTGCAGTAGCGTATAAAATGTTTTCAATTATTTGTATTACACTGGTTGGGTCGATGTCATTATTTGCAAGTAACAGACCATGGATAAATAGTAAACTGTAATTTTATTGTCAGCCTAGAATTACGCAAATTGTGAGCATTTGGTTCATTTAAGTGTCGTTATTTTATTACGAACTCCTATTGTAACTCTATAAAATAAGTTTGAGGCTGAGTCGTGGCTTACGAAAATATTACAAACAGTGTTTGCATGTTGCTAACTTTAAGATAAACGCAAATTATTTCGAAATGTGCTCTATATTTATAATTTGTTTGATGTCCATAATATTGGAAGGTAGAATTATTAAACATTGACATTATAATTAGAGTTGTTTCAACAACTAAAAAAAACAACAAACAATATAAACCTGTAATTTATTTTGTGTGATTCCTATGTCACCACAGAGACTCAAGTGATACGCGGACCCTTCATGGCGACTATGTAGAGTACACGTACTATGACTAACACTTCGAGCTCATGTTCCAAACACATGCGTGAAGGGCAACCTTAATAACTAAATAAAGTAAATGAACTTACATTTGGCTATAACCAGCGTCAGTGCAGTGAGCAGTAACGCGAGCGAGCGGCAGACGTGCGCCGCCATCCATGCGTCCCGGCATTCACGACCGCCTGCCAACAAAACACGATCGCCTTGTTAAACATACAGAAATACACGAGAAAAACGTCATATACAATATTAATAGTTAAACAGTTAAGTAATGTAAACGATAGTTAAAGTGAAATGGTTTAAACGGATTACTCTTTTTTTTGGTACAGAGTCTTGCTAGCACAGGCTTTGACTGCTTCACCGGAATATTGACTAAGACCTTAAGGCCTCCAGCCAGAAAACGGATTACTCACGCGCATTCTTATGTTATCACAACTAGTTTTAGTTTCAATAGGAGTCCTTATTATGAGTTGATGTCGATTGAGTCAAAAAGTAGTCTGGCGATGCTGAAAATGGTAGTGAGTAGAAAGTTCAAACTCCTAAATAAAGTATGAACTGAACTGATTAATTACTTTCAATTCTCGGTGATTATTTAGTATATTAATATACTCTTCTTTCTATATACATAGACCAATTATTCATCTAATTTTAGTTAAATAATAATATACCCAACCCAGTCTTAGAGAACTTCGAAGTAAGAAGAATATAAACACATTTTCTACTTTAGTCTTCCCAATATGGGAATTGTGTAATAGTTCATGTTGTGTCAGTTGAGTAATGAGTATAGTTCATCATGCCTTCGTAAAGGTAACTATTTATATTTTAATAGTTCCGTTTTGTTGGGTCAACATCATAAGTAGGATCTTGCGCAACCAAACACCAAAGGTTTTTGTCTAAGATAGCTGTTAGATAATCTCCAGACAGAAACATTCGATGCTTACAATAGGTTATCACACACCTATGCAAAATACTGTCTTGTTATTCGAATAAATATCTAATCATATAGCCTCTTTTGTTTGCCATTTGATTTAAAATCTATTAAAATTGCAAAATCATTTGACGATTACTTGAATCACGAGAAAAACAGGAAAGTAGTAAAACAAGACGTTTTAATCGCGACCAATTGATTTCCATAACAAGGGTCAACCTTCGTCAACTACGCCGATGTAATTGCTTTGTATTAAATGCATAATTTAGCAGGATCTTATCAGCTTTACACGACAGTTCGAAGACTCCGCAGTACAATAGTATATTGTTAAACAATAGGGCGTCAAAGATCCCGCGACTTCTAATCACTGCTAATTATATCATTAACTACAGTTTCCTAGTTCGTGAACAGTTCTCATGCGTTGTTCTTACAATACTAGTTACGAAACAATGTTTTGTTTTGTTTCTATGAATGCTTAAATGGTATAGTGTCGTGAACCGAATGACAATTAGGGAAACATGTGATTTATTATATCAAGGTCCTCGCTTATAGATGTCGTATTCTATTGACGACAATGATAACTACAGACAAGTTTACGACAGGACTTTCAGCAGAACATACCAGTTACACTTTGTCCAACTATTCTTGTTATGGATTGCAGACAGTCTTATCATTTTCCCACTCTGTATAGGATGGTACATTACCTTAAAAATAGTACTTAATATTTCCAGAAGTTCCTTAACTAGTTATTTATTATTTATAATAAGTTGTTCATAATAACACACTTATCAACTTTTGTTTATTTATTCTATTCATTCGATTTAAGTAATCTTTTAACAAAGATGTCAAAGAAACCATTTAAAATTATTTTTCACGTGGTGAAGATTCTCTTTTTATGAATTCACGGCTAAGTTTCAAGACCATGACACATAAAGCTCTTCGTGAAACTTCAACAGTTGTTTAATGTGTATAGAAACGTTGTATTGAGGCCGGCATCGCCTGTAAGAACCGGTATCACAGTAAAAGACCATTCAATATAAATAAAAATGTTGACTGCCTCGAAATTAATGAAGGAGACAAATAGAGGCTTCATGGAAACAGTAATGTCCCGCCACAGTAATGATAACTAGTAAATGGTTTTTAATTGTTATTTAAACAAGTTGAATCTCATGCGACTGTCTTTTACAAAGCCTTTTGTTAATTATATTAATTCGTGTGTACACTGCTGGTAATTGTACAGCTCTAAGCTGGTTCATATAAATAATATCAGTATATTGACCAATTAAAATTACATATTTTCCGGTGTCAAACGGTAAAACATTACCATTCATTTATTACACATTAACGCCTGCAACCATCACTTGTAATTAAACGGTAAAGTATTCCCTCGCATTAAGTTTTCTTTCAAGATGTTATCAAGATGATGGTCCTAGCACTAAGTATATGTTTTATACATCCAGCATTTATCTACCGTGCGAACTGAACTTTCAAATCCGACAAGTGATTTCGCTGGGTAATCGAATGTTGGCCATGCAGTGACCCATGGCCTACCAACATTACCAACATGTTGGCCGAAGCTATTGACCTGAAACTGTTCAGCAATCACGGCCTAATTTCACAGTCGGCCGCACTCAAACCCACGACAAACTGGAATAATAACCAGTAACTGCATTCGTGTAATTTGAGCAAACGGATTGAATTTCTGTACTGTCCTAATATCATACTTTTAGTTTGCGATTCACTGTACTGCGCTCAAATAAAAAATAACATGTTCCAGTTCAAAATCGAATTTGAATACTGTTAAGTATCTACTTCGCACAAAAACAAAATATGTATTTAAAACATGAATATCTGAAAGTTTATAATATATCAGATGGGTTCCATTTTTTAAATACCGAGCATCTCAATACATTATCAGTGCCGCGGTAGTAAAAGCAATGACCAACACTCTTCCGTTAAATTACAACCTTCGAATTGGATTGGTATCCAAAAGAATGTGTTGTATGCAGCGGCGAGGGGCGGGGTAACGAACGCATTCTCTACGTTTGGCAAGTTCATTGACCGCAGCCACCCCTCTCTACAAAGTGACGTTGTCTGTCCGTCAGTAACCTGGACTGCTTGGTATGACAGACTTTATTGTAAACCTCGAAGTCTTGTGTTGCCACCTTCGTGTCGCATTAATGTCATTCACATGCACTCACAATAGCACGCATGCGAACAGTTAAAATACGAGACATGTATTAATGAACTCCGAATAACACGGAATTTTAATGTTGCTCCAAATCATGCAAGTCATGGGTTTCACAGAGATATATTTTAATTTTCAGTCACTGATAATTTAAAAAATCCTCTCTGGAAAATATGACTAAGTGTGCCTTGTCTACGAAACAATTACATACCTGATTGGTTAATTAAAATTTAATAGCTTTAATTTGTACTCTTTTACTGGAAAGCTTTCTAAGCGACTGTACCAAAGCTTTTTGCTGCACCTCTCAGTAATAGAGAGCAGTGCCATACTGGGACGAGCTCTACTTTGAGGCCAGTCGACACTTACACAAAAACTAAAGAATTAGAAGAAAATTCCTCTCTTCATTTGTTTCGTGTGATCATACCCCTCACTAAAGAGCTATAAATTAATGGCTGGCATGGTTTTTATCTAGCATGTAGTATTATTTATATGACGTCTGCTATTCGTTATGCGCGCGTGAACACGACTTTGCTAGCACGAGTCGAAGAAATCTTTTCCATGATCTGGTACTCAAGCGCCTGTGAAATTCTTTGTCAGGGTTGAACCAAATTAGTGTCACTTCGTGGTTAGGGCAGACGGCCATTATTAGGGTAATTGTGGCCGTGGGAAGTGAACTGTAGTGATAAAAATAAAGTTTCACCCGTTTGAAAGTTAAAGTAAGAACATAAAAAGAAATGTTCTCTAAAATTCTTTGCAATTGACCATCGTAATAAAATAAACCAAATGATACAAAAGTCATACAAGTGGCATTGAAATTGAAAATGGATTATTAATTTGAATTGCGCGATTGTGTTCTACATTCATATTGTGTATGTTCAAAAAACGAAGAAAATGGCTTACATATGTTTGGAATACATTGGTTTTTATACGAAAAGAGCGAAACTAATTTAGAAACCTGTCCATTTATCAGATCTATAAAATTAAACTAATTCTTTCGTTTCGTTTTCTTTTACTAATTATACTGATACTACTAGTGAAATCGAGTTTTCGTAAAGAAACATTTCTATTTAAATCAGCTAGAACGACTTTATTACTCTGAGATGAAAAGAAAAGCTGACTGAATGACAGCCGAGACTTGAACGCTGATGATTGATACATGAAAATGGTTTATGGAAATTTCATGCTTTTCTTATTTACGAAAGCATTAAACACATTAAATTACCGTTTTTTCATCGAAATTGGACTACGACATAAGTATGTGTGGAACAAAATGAAAAGCTGTCTGATCTCACTCATATAATTCTTTGGGTCAAGGAGCATAATTATTATGTGAATCACAAGGTAAGTACTTATTAATTATATTATTGAGTACATTATTCTTGTGTTTTATCCTGCTGACCTAATGAAACAAAAACACGTCGTAAAACTTAACACTTTAAACTGACCTACGGAAATTATGATGTGCAAAGCAGCATTATAACTTGCGGGCATCTCAATCTTTATTAATCTCATCAATCTTGAGAGTTTATATACTATTTATTGTTCTAATTTCTAGGCAACAAATGATTTGATTTATGAAAAGGCCAGTCTCGTAAGTAATTATTTAATTATTATTTCAGAATTAATGATTAATAGTATTTTGCCTGCCACCGCACGATTGTTGCAGTAACCTGGCTACATCCAACACGCATTGAGCGGCCGTTCCTTCCGTGTGCTAATAAGCGACAATCCGACATCATTTGCCTTTGCTTCATTCGGAATGCGCAACGACATAATCGCAGCGTATTGTCATCCGTTGACTAGGAAATTACCAAACATTAGTATTTCGTCTATTGTGTTACACCTACAGAAATCTTAAACGAATTGTTAAGGTTGAAATAATAAAGACAAACAATGTTTCAAGCAAGGCCACGTGTGTACTTATTCAAAAGCCATTTTAATTTAGCTTAGTGTTAGAAGGTTAGTCAACATGTTTCTCAATGTTATGAGATTTGTATGAACGACAAATAAAGACAAAAATGTTTTTCTCTTTAAAGTTTTTACATAATCGGGTAACTTAGCAACAGTACAATTGTTTGTTTGTATTATTCGATAGAGTAGTTAGTATTAGTTACAGTCGTTACCGATACGGAAGCGTTTTGTCGCTAAGCAGCAATAGACATTCTAATCACAGTGATATAATTCTTAACTAAATAAACGGCTGTTACATCACAGCCGGTATCACAAAAGGTAAACTGAAATATGTCTTTGAGAAACCGTAAAGCACCAACACCCTGTTTGTATTGTGGCAAAATGTTTGTATTTAAAGTGTTTAATGAGAGAGCGGTGTTTAGCATTTGAATGCAGTGATGTGGCGTGAAATATCGACGCCGGACGGTTATGTAAATCGGCCACAGCTGAGACTTTCTTCTGTTTGTCAGCGAGCAATTAGCGTGGGGCGTCGTATCGGAAACGGTTAGAACATCGATGTGAAAACTGTCTGCCTTTGTGGACTCGATAACGCTGATTTACTTGCGATTGTTTGTGTAAATGTCTGTTATACTTTTCATTGAAAATGTGGAACTGTTTTCTTTGTTAGTTTTTGTAGATAACAATGCAGCGTTATCTTCGTGAGAGGTTTTAGTTTTCCGTATAGACAGTGAAGTGTCTACTTGTACTTGCAACTCTAATTAGATAGAATTTATGTAAAGAGTGAAGTTTAATTACAAGTACTTGTTGTATCAGAGAAACTCGTATGTCAAATAAACAACGTTGTGCCATAGGAAGTGTTTTAACGCTTTTATAAAGTTGCCATTTGTGTTTACCATTTTTAAGCTGAAGGTATAGGTAATGACTTGAATGTGGGTATTTAAAAAACTATTATGTTTAAACTAGTAGAAAAGATAATCCAAGAGTTTCTTATAATCTACCAGGATCGAAAATTAAATAGAAATTATTTGTATTGCTAAAATAAAATGCAGCTGTGCAAATATATGAAAAATATCTCGGTTAATAAAACACGTGTAACCTGGATTAATAAAGGTGAAAATATTTTGGATCACACAGGATATAAAATACATATGAACAGAACTGACCTGGCCTTGCCTATGACCTGACCTGACCTGGTCTGATTATTAAGCTTCATTTACATTTTATCAAAATGCAAGAAATGTTATGTTCTTGGAATAACCATCTCATAACCAACGGTGAGTCACTAACATAATTTTACCAGATACCAAATGAAAATTATTTATTGATGTTTATAAAAGATGTTGCTAACCGACAAAATCAGATAAAAGCCCCATTATTTCAAAGGATCCACGTTGAATTTCACTGTGCTTTGTAATTGTTATGAATGTTAAGTCCCATGAACTTATTGGTGCACTTTAAATAAACAGCTAATATGACAAAGGGTGACATAAATTGCAGCATTAATTTAGTTTTAGATGCCTGCCTTAACCCATTATTGCTCATTAACGACATATTTATTATTAAAAAGGTTAGGTAAAACTCATAAACATAGAGGTTTAAGTATCCCTACAATAAACCTGTAGAGGTCTAACCCTGACCGGGTCTCTTGACCATTTAGATTTCCAATGGCATCACTTAACTTAAGATCAAGTTAATTCGTCTTGCGGTTGAAGTATTAGCTTCTCTGGACATGAACTTATAGCTCATATATCTCTTCAATAGAGTATGTGGAACTAAAAAGTCAATTGTGAAGGTGACTTAGCACAAAAATCAAAAGTAAATAGTAAGAAACTTACTTGAAAAGTTAATAACAGAATTTAGTCACACGATCCACTTTACAGCATGATTAACTTCGATCGACCCACGCCTCGAAATTAAAAGGTCACGCATAAGCGATCATGTCGAACAAAACGAATGAATACTCAGACTTGGGATAGTGACCGGCAGAGACTTATCACAACTTTCACTCAAACACATCTCGCTACGACCTCGAGCCAGTTCGGACACACAGCTACAATCAAAACAATTCGATATCACCACAAGGATCAAAATCCAACGCTGTGTTAGTAAGCGAGCGGGGTATCATTATCAAACAAACGTGGTTATGGTCTTTGCACGACTCGATTTAATCGCATGATTTAAGCTTTTCGAGTGGCGGGCGTTCCTTGGTTTCAATTAGTGAAAGTCGAAAGACCGATGCATACGGCATTGACACAATACATGAGTGCACTTTTAAGTCTCTCTTTCGGTTTACCATAGTTTTCAAGTTGAGTAGGTAAATGTTTGTTTGTAAATTATAAAACTTTGCTGTTACACTTTACAAAACATGAGTAAAATTATATGTGAACGGTCAATAACGCTCTATGTCCCTACAATAACTAACGTTAAGAAAACCTCATGGTATTCAAGAAAGTGACGTCAAAGTTCTTTGTTACAACTCGGCTTCCTATATTACAATATGTTAAGCAGATACCACAATAGAGACATGACTACAAAAACCATGGAAATAACTGAGTAGTTTTGTGTAGGTACGAGTATGTAGTAGATACAATCATTCTAGATACAATTTAAACCAGGATTTGTGGCATACCCAAAAACAAATAAGTAGATAATGTTTTTGTTATATCATACAATATTTTATTAATTTACCAATTGAGAGCAGAGCCATTTTTTTAAATCATGACTGTACCTTTCTACACAACCCTACTTTTACTAGGTATATAAAAAAGTTACATTACTCGTTTACAGTGCATGCTATTGCATGTTTGTAATATGCCAGAGCTTTTAAAAACAATCAACCTATCGATACGACTCTTGTATTATCAGAAATATCGTTTTAATTAGCAACTCGGAAGCAACATCACAACACGCATGGCTGGTATAAAAGGTGACGGTACTGACCAATTAAACGGTAGCTTACTGCGATTTAATTATGTCAAGGCTCTAATTATATTTAACAAAATCAGCGCCCGGAACGCACGACAACTTTTTGCTATTATAGGTCATTTATACATTGTATACCTCGATTTTTTTTGTGATAATAAATAATAGAACTAGTGTTTTGTTATTTATTTGTCTGTGTTGTCTGAAGTGTGTTAAGCCATTTAATCACAATACAAAAAAGGGGTTTGTCTTTTTTTTCTGCACTTCTTTTTACGGTCGAAGATTTTAATAGAATAATATGTTATAATATCAGTTCAGTATCTTGTGGCTGAAACTTTGTGACAATATGGTGTTGTGCATTGTGCATCTTTTTGCCACTACAGTATACGTTACTCGGAACTATGCCTTTCTCTATTCTTTTGTTGTAACATTATATGTTATATATTTGATGTATTACATTTACAATGAACATTTGGTTAATGACACTAGAAATTTCTAATATCTTGCATGGAACAAAACTTTTATACCGTTTTATTCTTTTAGAGATTTAAACTTACATCACAATGTATTATTTTCAGAGGAAATAAATGTTCCCTTTTTAAAAAGACTATGCTCGATTTTCGTGCATAAATGCTTAGGGCTTTCAGAAATCCCATGTAAATGTATGAAAAAATATTCCTTGAATAACTCTAGACTCTGCCTTTAACATAGAGATCATAAAATCCAGTCCTTTTTGTTTTGTTTATTGTAACCAGTCATCCGAAGGCACTTCCGCTGTGTTCGTTTACCGATGATATAATGACAGCAAATAACGGTTGCGCCACTGACCCGACTGTTCTCGCTTTCAAGTTTAAACGGGGCTCGATAGAATTGATAATATTCTCCCGAAAACTTTAGGTTGGACTTTATACAACTATGTGGGATATTTTGGTAAAAATGTGTGCGTTGCCCCAGCGGAAAAAGTTCGAATTTCATTATTTGAGTTTAACAGATATTTAGTGTATGACGTCGTGTAATTGTGTATGGTAAGTAAAAATTTGTGCATCCAACCATTAGGGAGTTATTCATCAAAAACTGTAAATTTTAGAATGTTACCTAAATGTACTGCACGGCCGCTTTTTTGGAGCCATCCGAACACGGTCGGGTTATGTAGGAATTGCGATGGTTTTACGTTTTTAACCGTTAATTATTGAGTGTAATGAGATGAAATGTTACATGTGAATAGTTGAACTAATACACTAATTATTGGAATATGTTTTATCATGCATTGCCATTAGAAGCTCGTGCAATTAGACTGCTTATAAAACAGTGGTCTGGTCATGGTAAATTACCCCATAACTCATTAATTGCGAAGAGTACATCAATGATATTTGGCAAGACTTTGCAGAATCTTACAAACTATGTATAACAGTTATAAACTAGATCCTAAAGTGCGTACTTTAGGTACTAGGACCTGATAACCTTATTGTACGTTTACATGTATAACTTCTGAACGCTATTTTTTTTTCAAAATCTGTTTTGACAAACATTATAAACTAATTCAAAACAACGTACGTACAAATCTACAGCTCTCTATAAAAGCGTTTTATATGAAATCTAGCAAATGCCCAAACGTTGTCGCAGCGGAAACTTGAATATCTTCGCAGTTTAATGGAACACAAATTTCATTTAGACATACACAATTACTTCAGGTCATACACTAATTTTTGAACCTATATTTTTTTCTTCTACCTCCATGGGATAAAAAATGTTCCGCTGGGACAACGTGGTCCCAGCGGAACAGTTTTTGATGAATAACTCCCTAATGGCTGGATGCAAAAATTCTTACTTAACATACACGATTACACGACGTCATACACTAAATATCTGTTCAACTCAAAATATAAAATTCAAACTTTTTCCGCTGGGGCAACGCACACGGTAAAAATAAGTTATATGTTTATTTAATAAATGCAGCAAATAGTATTACAAAAAGTATTGTTTTGTAGTGTGAGTTACAATTATAGGACTTAATAGTCACTGAGTTAATGATCAGAAAGTGTTGGAAAAAAAATCGAAACCCAGTACAAATAAATACCGTATAAACCCATACTATACAAAGGGTTTCAGAGCAGTCGCTCCATGTATTGAAACGAATTTTCAGCTGAATCCCGTAAGACTAAAATCCGTCCTACAAGATCATGGTAAAGTTATGGCAGAGAATACTGATAATTAATTGGATTCAGTAAATGACCATCGTAAAATTTAAAATTAAAATAAGGGCAAACCTTTTTAATTTAAATCAACAAAAATATCAAGGTCGTTTATTTAATTATAACAGCCAGAGCATATTATTAAGTAAATATGCAAGTCATCAGCTTTTCTTTTTAAACCATGCTCAATTAAGTTAAAATTTCGTTGCTTTAATTTTGAAACCGTTGATCGCAATCTCAATAAAGACCTATCAAATATTTGAAGCACTTTAAAAGCGCGTAAATTACTCTCGAAAGTTAATTCTGTAAATGTTGATTAAGTTAAGTGGTATTGGAAATATTCCGATATAAAGGAATTTTAATTGGCGATATTTGTAAATAAAAAAAAAGCTAAACTTTGGAATTTATAGTTACCATTTTAATGTCGGTAGATACCTTTTATAAAAACTTGTCACATGCCTTATGGCAAAAAAACAAGTTATTTTCCATGACCTTTATTATCTGCTATTCAAAGGCATATACATAATTAAGAACCCGTTTTAAGACGTCATTAATTTTAAACTTTGCGGCAAAAAATCGTCGTTAAAAGGGCAGTAATTGTAGTAGAGTTGTGCTCTATGTTATTACAGCATAATTACTATGCGGGTATAATATATATTTAAAATACCGAAATAAACCGTAGACTGGTTTCGAAACAGAATCATTATCATTATTATAACACAACATTGAATATTTTTCAAGGTACGAATACTTGAAAAACATTAAATATCGTGTTAAAATTCTAAAAACAAAATTATCAGTTCATTAAAAACAAGACTAGTTTGTTCCCAAATTAGATCCTCTTTAAAGATTTTTTTTTGTGAAATATAACAGTTTACATGTTCTTTACAAATACAAGCAATACCGAAGACGAATACTTACTAACAATGTCCGTTTCAATAAGTTGCTTAAGCTACAGAATAGATAACGCAATATATACTACTACATACAAAAGACATCAACGCGCGGTTTTTATCTATTCAACGGGCTTAATGCACCTATCACTAAATAGAGCCTTCTTTTTGTTTTACATTTGATGTAATTTAAATATCTAAAAATCCTTTTTTGATATACATATGCGTATTTCAGAATATATAAATAAAAAGTGCTACTGATATTTCTCATTCATAATTCGCAACTGTTTAGTTCATAGCATACCTCATTCTTTTGCAACGATACAAACACGACGTACGGTGATTACAAATGAATGAAAAAAAAATGCGTTACATTGTCTAATAAATCATAAATATGGAATATTTGATTGCGCACCAACATTCGGTATAGAAAGTCTGTTTAGACTTCGTGGAAAGCTGTTTCGTAATATGTTTGAGGTAACTGGTGATTCAGAAAACTTATTTAATCAAAAACGTTGAATATTTTGAGGAAAAAATTGCGTCTGTGTTTTCCACTGTAAATAATACGTAACTAGCCATGACAATAATTAAAACCTTCTTTATTTCAAAGTGAGGTGCATTTCTTCTATTTGAGATATTTATTAATCATTACAATAGATGATTAAAATCTAGAGTTTAGTTCCAGCCCGATCATGCGATTTGAAAGGTCAACTAAGTTAGTAAAATTTTAATTTTAATTTTTCGGTAATGAATATTATGTCTTGCATCTATCGGCTAAGGAGCTCCTAGTTTCTTTGCCATTAGTGGCCGTCTTATGCATCGTTTGAGTAAGAACCATGCAGAAGAACATTAACAATAGGTTGCCATATCTCCAACCATAAAACCTGGACGGACCAGCCAGAAAGCCTGACGTAAAACAATACATAACATACCATGTATGTATACCATACCTGTATCCCCGAAGGGTTAGGCAGAGGGGTACCACTGTACACCCACCCACAGTTTGCCGGTATGTTTAGGTCCCATGTAATAGGGGGCGAGCCTATTGCCACTAATCGGGCCCAACTCCAAGGTCCGACCTGCCACTGAGAATTTCATAGAAAAACCCAATAACACCTTGATCGACTTGGGAATGGAACCCAACACCTCTAGTGTAGCAGTCGCGCTTAGAATCACTAGGCCAACGAGGCAGTTGAACGAAGTCTGACTTCGTTCGCTTTTATATGGACATGGACGTCTGGCACCCTAAGTACAATGTACATATAACAATTACCTAACATCTTTATTGTAACGGGCGGTCACAGCACGTTGGCATTTAGAATAAATTCGTCACGACCTTTACGTATTACTTATCCAAAGAGGTTACTTTATTATGACATGAACTTCAGTACTTTTCATTAACATTGCTTATATTTATTTAAGTCATTACTGTAGATTACGATTACCTTTTTTTCCAGTAGGATTTTTTTTTAGTCATTACTTGGCTGTACATTATTCTAACCTTTTAAGCACTTAAATTCGGGCCATTAATCATACTTAAATATTTTATACAACCAGTTTCATACATAACAGTTTTCAAGGCAATTATAACGACATGTAAAATTGCACGTTACTAAACCAATTTGAGAATTTTAAGACCGTAACCGGAAAACAATTAAAAACTGGTTGATACCTAATTCTCGGTATAATTGCGTCGTATACTTAATTAGGTCTATATAGGCATGAAAAAGGTAAAACTTGATGTAAATAGGGAGTTATAAAATGCGTACATTCAACTTCAGAATTTATTCTAAATAAATTTTGGCTGTCCAATCTTATATACATGTTATTGACATACATATGTCTTATACAATGGCATGCATATTTTTGACTCTTAGTTTAAAACTCACCTTTAAAAATGAAGGGGTGGTCAATTAAATTATAGTTATAAACAGCAAACATATTAGGATATAAAGCGATTAGACCTGTAAATTATTTTTATCAATTCCAATGATTATTCTGATTTCTACAACTTGGAAAAACTATGTTACAAACCATGACGCCAGATGAAAAATAACTATTTAAATAAACACAGGATCCATTACTTTAGTGACACACAATTGGGAAAGAGCATTATGTTAAATGTACGTCCGAGACAACCTTGCACCTACGTAACGCTCTGCTCATAGTCTCATATTATCTAGAGGAAGTTGTTACATCGCTTAAACCTTCGAACGTTTACTATTATATTAATATGATTAACAACAGTTCAAATGAACTCTAGTGCGATGTATCACGCATACAAATCCCGAATTAGTAATTAATTTATCTATTTTTAATAGATCTTCGAGATTTATTATTTGTACACATAGGAATGTTGTTTGTATTTCTTAAATTAGATTATAATAGGTGCTTGGTCCCATATAGAACGAGTCGCTAGGACGATCAGAATTACTGTTTAGTTGTTTACGCTCAAGGTTAATTCAACGTTGGTTTAATCGTGTTATTGGATCCATAATGACACGCTTGACATTAATAGCTTGTATTATGTTTAGTTGAGATTAACAACGTGCATTTTACAGAGGAAGTAAATTGTGAAGGTTAGTAGGACAACTAATATTTCGTCCGGTGTTAGTGCTACAACTGCTACATTGATCTCTATTTAAGTATTTAAATACTTACGTTAGGTCTAATACTAGCAGTCGTCGGTAACTATGATAGATCCTTACAGAATTCAATTCACTTGCTTGACTTACGAACGGTAGCACAAAATTATCATTATTTAATACACGCCTATAAGTGTCGCGCTCCGTCGACCGTTACCTCGGCGGCGCGCGCTAGACTTTCGTAAATCTACAGCCTGATTGATAAATATATCACGTATACTGGGTTTCATCATATTGGCATTCGGTGAACGGCAACACGAATTGTTTTACGCTGTGCATTCGAATGTGTAACCCTTTTTTTGGGTGTATTGTGTTGTATGGCAAGAAACGTATCAATCGGCCTTCTATGCGTTTGTTACGCGCTGAATAAATGTGTGACTTATGTGAGATAAACATTGCGGTTTCATATTGTTTATGTCACTACGCAAAGGGCTTACATAACTAGGCGCGAATGAGTAATGTTAGTTCACGCTAGTGTTACAATGTGGGAGACATTACCGCAATGTAAGTAACGCTCATTGTCAGGTAATTCGAGTATTGTCCTGAAATTACCTAATTATAAGAGTACCAACGTGTTTAGAGGACCGTTTGTGCCTCATGTTACCTTCTATGCACCAATGCTCCTTTCTAACCTGAATACATACAAATCGTGTTGAGCAAATGCTTGGCACTTAAAGTACCCACTTGGTGTCGCATGTACAGGCCAAATAGCACAAGTACATGCGGTGTTTCCTCATCAGTTTAGGTAGGATCAAGGCTTGAGCTGTACTAGCTAAATGATATTTACATTTATTTATTTACTCTCAGAAACAGTTCTGTTGTAATTAGTCAAATAACTCTACAATTTCCAAAAAAAAACATTTTTTTCTATATTTTCCTTTTTCTCTACAAAATATAATAGAGGTTATTTACTTATTCGTACCTATGACCTTTTGACAAAAATGGAGAAAATATGTTTTTTTTTTTAATTTAGCCTGTGGTTGTGGTTAGATCATGTTTGATATATGTATATAGCTGTCTACAGAGTTATAAAATTTTCCCGATCCGTTCCGATAGATCGGGTATTGCACATAACGGTGTACATAATAGATACTTTCCTCTTCCTCAAATTGCTCTTACTAGAGCGTAATATAACGTTTAAGAAAGTATTACACACGTTTAAAGCCTCATTTATATATCATATTATAGTGTATTTGTTAGCCATTAAAGTGTTCATGTCTAGTATTAAAGACAATTACGGTAAATGGTAAGTTGAACCCGAAAAAACCAGTTGGCGGAGGAATCGGTGCCGTGGGACCTGCAGTCGCTTAGCAATTGTTCTTCCTACAATTGTCACTTAAGAAATAGAGGACATACTGTTTTAAGTGAGTAGGCAGCTTGTTGTGAAAATGCATATTTGAGTTCTCGCTTTATAGTGGATCTGATAACTAAGTAGAGTGAAGTATATGAAACCTACATCTAAAATAATATCATCCCATTTGAAGGTATCCCGACAGAATTGGGATGCGAAATAACATTGATGCAGAAATACAAATGCAGAAAAACTTGTGCGTTATATTGATGTTTGTTATGTTATTTACAATTTGCGAACAGTATAAAATAATAAAAATTCGTAAACTCGTTAAGAGATTGGTGATGTTGATTGAAATCCAACAATTTTCAGAAAATTCCGGAGACAAAATACCGTAAAGCACAAATTGTGAATCACGTTTTAAGAGCAGGCAACGTTGGTTAAAAGTTAAGTTGTTTATTTTGTAGATAACATCTTTTTCACGTGCTCGTTCAATTAAACAATTATACAGAGATCTGCGGCACGGTACTTGAGTATCAAGACCGCTTGATTTACGGAACACTTTATTAAAAGAAAGCGCGCGGCGGAAGTTTTTAACGCAAATCAAATTGGTGCCAATCTAATATTTACTTGGTTTGACACCAATTGGGTTTAATTAGTGTTTATTTAGAACAATTTTGATATTTGCAAAAAACATTCTTAACAAAGAAAGTAAGGGTTTTTTTTATTTGTTCAATTAGAAATGTCTTTGACTATAGTGTTTGAATAAGTGTTAGTGCTTAATCATATGTATGCGTGGTATGTTTTTTTTCCTCATTCACAATTTCATGAATGTAGTGGATATAAAAGTATAGCTACCTAAAAGTAGAAGCATGTGTCGTATAGTAAAAAGTAGTGTCTCCCTATACACCTAGTTCATTTCTTTTATATTGGTTGCCATGTGCTCCCTTACAAGCTTTTTTTTATTCTCATTAAGATCCAATATAGGTAGGTACTTGAGATTGGCTCTTGGTGTAATGTTAATTATATATTTTTTTTATTTAAAATGCATATGCATCCTGGTCAGTGTAGTGCATGTTTAAAAGCAATACATTTGTTTTTAATTAAGTTGTATGTAAGTAGTAATTAAATGTTCTATTGCTTCTGTTTACCATTTAATGGTTGTCTGAAATATTGCATCTGAGAAAGGCGGCCTATAAGTTTCTTTTTTTTTTGTAATTTTTGCTTTTATATTGCAATCATCGATTAAGTACCCAATACTAACAAAATAAAGAAAACTAGTTTTTGTAAAAGGAACACGTTTTTGTCTTATTTTTAACATAAGTAGATAATATTACAGTAACTAAAAACTAGTTTGAGTAAGGCTCCATTCTCTATTTAGTGTGTACCTTATTGTTTTTTGTTTAATAACATTTCTCAATTCATTCATCAAATGGACATAAACATTAAAAACACAGTAGTATTATTTTAGTTTTTATTTATTATTAATTAGTAGCCAACGTGTTATAACTAATGTGTTTAGTAAGCATACCATTAAATCATCTATATTTAATTATTAATTGCAGTTAACCGTAATAGATAATGGCGTAAACAATGAATGCAACAAACCTTACAGTTAGTCCACCGGCTCCGGTGCACTTGCAATATATACCGTGTTTATATACGTTTGTTCACCCAGGCAACAAGTTAACCAACTTTCTATCGACCTATCAATTACACAAACACAATGCTCGCTCTATAACTGGGGTTTCACACAAATTTCTTAATGTAATCCTATAATTTCGCTCATAAGTTGCTTGAGCGTGAAGTAAGATTCACGTGAAGAGGTGCGGTAAAGACGCGCGTGTTTTTCCGCGGCGGAGGTTCGACTGCGCGCGCGCCGCCGGAGAAACTCGAGAGAAAAGTATCGTCCCCCTGCGCGGCCGCAACAGCTGTTACATCAATGCTCTTGTTGCTGATATTGTTTGCTGCCACGGTTTTTGCTAACTAATAAATGAGAGGCATTAACGTTGAACGTCAGTGGCGTCACTACCGCTCACTGCTCGCCGAACATCAACGTAACTGCAGACGTAAACTTAGATGTAACCGGCTCTTGTTTTTATGAAGCTTGCAGAATGTAGTTTCGAATGTGTTGTTTATTTGCATAATTACAAACTAAGTGGTGATTAAAATTGAGTAGAAAAGTATCTCAGGAGAGCTGCTTATAAGCCGAACTTCTTGTTTTTAAGTTGGGATATTTTTGAGAGTAAAACTGACCTTACTTACACTGTGTAACTATAAGTTAATGCTTTGCTAACAACACTTAATATAGAACTGTTTATAAATACAAGGCCACTGTAACATTTACTTGAACTAACAGTATCTAGCGAACAGTTTGCGAATCTGGATTTGATAATAATATACATGACATATGTTAGCTTGGCATCGTTGATTGCTGTAAGCCTAATTTACAATTAGTGTACAACGAATCCGCGTTGCCAACTGCATTCGACCTCGTTAAAACCTTGTTGACATGCCATTCAGTACAGTCGGCTCAGGTAATAAGCACACACAAAAACGAAGAATATTAAAAAAAAACAAAAGACTTGTATATTAAATAAGCATTTAGTTTTAAAGAAAACTGCCAACGTTTTAAACATTTACATATGTGCCTTCGACAAAGTGGGCCTAAAGTTTTATACATAAGTAATCTTGGACGCGTCAGACAGAAAACGATGGCAGAAAAGAGGGCAGGCCTATACACTGCAGTAGGTGATTCCTGGCTGAAATTATGAAACTTAATCATAAATATTTCAAACTTTAAGTTACTGTTTTTTTTTATTTATTTATTAACCGACGATAACAGAGGAGGTTCTCAATTCGACGCGTATATATATTTTTTTTATGTATGATCACGCATAACTTTTTACATTATAGTTCAGTCTAATTCAAACTTAAAACAAGGCCGGTTTCTTGACTTTTACTATGCCTTAGTTGTGCATAATTTTATAGTTCTCAATAAGCTATAAACTATTAAGTAATAGTCGAAATAAATCTAAGATGTTAAACAATTTTTAAATTAGGAAAATCCTATAATCAATATCTTATATTATGCGTGTCTATTTACATAGGTTATTCAATATAACTGATGTTCGGCCATTAATATTCACTGATTGGAGTTTGGTTGTTGCTAATATATAAGGTAGTTTGTCTGTATCATGCCTTTCAGCATGTGTAAAACATATTTCGTACAAGAATTACAACATAGAGATATGTTAATAAATGTCAAATAGACAGCATCAACAAAAAAGTTTAGGTATTATTGGTACTAATTATACGAAGGTGTGTCAGATTTTTTATTGCGATTATCTCGATATGTTTTCCTGCTGTCGACATAGGCTAGATAAATTATAATCTTTATTGCATATTTACATTTATCGTTAGATATTTTATACACGTCTATTAAGACATGAAAAATAATGGCTAACCCGTTCTAGGAGTATCCTTGTTTCAATTTATCACTCTAAGATGTACGAGTTTCGAGAGCTGCCTTACAATAAGGCTATACACAGGAAGAACAGTTGTGGTTACCTCGTAGAATCTAAGAATACGTAAGCTACATATATACGGAGCAATAATAAGTGTTAATATAATGTTCCTTTTACCTAAGCGGTTTCGAGTTGCAGCAGCGGCGGCGGCGGTGCGCAGGCGCAGTCGGGCTGCATCATTACGTAACCACTTTCACCGTCCCTCCGAGCGCTAACTACACGCAAACAAGTCGCCGGCACACGTCGTGACGCACACGTTACGTTATATACTTAGCTACCAGTTACTAGCTGTCGCCCCTCGGGTTTGCCTGCCCGCGTTTTACATACACAAAATTCGTCGCTTAGCATTTGTTTCATGAATCAGCGCAGTGAATTGTGCAATCGCAGTAAAAGCTGCAAATCTTAGTGAAAGTACCTTAGGTTACATTAGCTGTTGTTAAGATATAATGTAGAAATCCTTTGTTAAGAAATAAAGAAATATATTTGCAGCTGAAAGCTTTTGTTAAGTTTTTGTATTAAGTCTTTTCAGATTGGTAAGTCTGGCGTAAGCAGGCAGAAAAGAGGAAAAATATACGAACGTGCTTTTAAAAGAAAAAATGATACACGTTTAGACAATTGCATTATTTTTTTATGTACGATTGTGTTTGTATTGTACGATTGTGTTTGTACGTATTGATTGAACGCCGATTGTGTGACGGCCTGGAACGGGGAAGAAAGTTAGGGTTACGTGGCACGATAATACTTATCGGTGGCCGAACTTGTAACATTATTACACTAACGTTTTTGTTAGCTGGCTCTATTCGTTTGGTAACTGCTTAATAACTTAATCAATTAAGTAGGCACTTACAGTCATTATTATTAGGTAGAGCAATTTTTTTCGTAAAATATCGCACGTATCGTATCGCGACCTAAAAAAGGAGATAACATTAATTATTTTAGTCTGCTTAAATATTGAAACTCCTGAACATTAACACGGTCTGTCACTACTTTACAAAAGTGATAGATACACAGCGATAGTCTAAACAGCAGCTTAAATCTGATTAACATTTCAGTATTGGCAATTTAGTGCAACGAAAGTCTGAAATACTTCGGACGTTCTACTTCAACTGTAGCGGAAGGAAGTGTACAACAAAGGAAGTCAAGTCTAACTCGATGCATCACGAACCGCAGAACGTGTTCTCTCCGTAATTGGAAAGCCTTTGAAACCAGCTCGGTGATCACCGCATACCTAGGTACAGGAACAGGACGAACATGAAGTTCTCTACATGGTTTTACCTTAAAAAAAAACAATTTTTATGATAGGTTTACTAGAAATCCAAATTGGAACCTAAGATTGATTTTACCTGGGGTTATCCCCATGGATTTCCTTCTGGGGAAGACTGACTATGTCGAACTCTTACAGGCTGAAAGTTTTACCTGGTAAGTAAGAGTGAAACATGGTAAGTTTCAGCCGAAACCACTTTAATTCTTATCTTTTCTTTATTTTCCAGAAACCATGTAACCACTCATTTCTATCGCGTTTAACGGCAAGGATAATCTTACACAGGGGTCACTGTTTTGCACATATGAAATTTGGACATGAGCTATGGTATAATATGGTAATCCTTAAATCAAAAGTAGGTGACCAGAATTCACAAAGGCATACATAACACAGCTGGACTCAAAAGTAAGAGGATGTGTCCGTCAACATGACGTCACCCGGATTTTGGTCGTATAACGTAACGAGACACAATTCTACAATCTCCGCCTCCAACAATCAACAGTATGACCAAAGATGAAGAGATATTGTTCGGTAGGTGTAGGTCCATATGCTTACATTCTTTTGTTATCCTTCAAGTATCAAGTTACATGTTTGAATGAAATAGCTAGGTACAATTTACAAAAAAGGATTGTTATAGAAAGTTAGAAACTTAGTATACGAATTTGCTTGAGCTTTCAGCTTTGGGGATCTAGAGCAAAGAAAACGAACGCTTATTCTTCCTGCCCTTTTTCGAATTTATTTGTGGTCGGCGCACAATGTTTTAATTTTCCATTCCAGGCTATTAGCCGCCATGCGTCATTACTGATTTTATATTCACATTATCTCTCACATTATCAATCCACCTTTTTTCGGCCTTCGTTTTTCCTCCCAGCCATCCACATGGAAATTCATCACTCTTTTATTCACATGCATTTCACCCCCTCCTCATTACATACCCATGCTATGCTAGACAAATCCCTGTCACTTTTTCTCTAACTGGTTGAACGTTTAAATTTCCTCTAATCCTTCCTACTCATGTTGTGTCCTACTCATGTCATGTCCCAAATTTATTTGTCTTTACATTCTCATCACTGCTACGTGTTTTCGTATTTTGACAGTCATCTTTAGGGCTTGTATGCCACTTAATGGTTGCTACCTAAGAAATTATAGAGAGTTGAAAACAATGCTGAACCTTTTTCCATGGGTTGGTTTGTGTTTGTAACTAACGCTGCCTATGCACCTTTAGATAAAAGTTATTAATTGAAATACATAAATATGTACTTATATGTATGTAAAGAAATTCATATATGTGGAAAGTGCCGTAAGAATTAATCCTGATCATTTTATATCATTGCATTATGAATAACTACAAAAAAAGAAGTTTTTTTTTTTTAAACTGCATGTTTGAATTTATGTGGCATTGAAATATTGATTCACATTTTGATCTACTTCTTTTATTACATAGATCTTTTATGAAAAATAAAAACATCTATCCGTTATAATGGTCTCCAAGTCATAATTTCCAATTCACCTATGGCTATGGTGTTGAGACTGTTACTGCCATCTATGCAAAAGTTAGTAAAGGTATAAAATCGTTCGAAGCGCCATCTTGCGTTAAGGTGCATCTCAGCACTCGCTTTAAAAAGATGTCGTTAGTAGTTTTGTTAAAAAAGTTTCATTGTATTTGCTAAAAATAACACCAGAGTTCGTTCCAAGCGCTATATTTAGTTTTTAGACATTTGACAAAAAAGATGGCAGCGATTGCCGATTGCTGTCCTTCGGGTTTATTGCGAAAATGGCGCATTATGTGATATTTTCACATAAAAATATAATTTTAAGTGAAAATTTGTGCAGTGCTACATTGTGATGGTGTGTTATTTTTCATGAATGACAGTGTACTCGTGTGTAAATAGGACTGCGACTTTCTTCTGGATATTGGATTACACATAAAATAAAGGTATTTATGCCTCCTACGCGTAATTCGTCGATTTCCATGTGATGTTCTAGTTATATTAGTCTTTATCTATTAGAACCCTGTTAGAAATGTGCCCAAACTGGAAATATTACATAAGAATATGAACTTTAAAAGGTACTTGGTGATTTCTTCATGTGGTAGGAGCATTCCTTTCTTTTTGTATGACCGGAGCATATGTTATTTTAAAGTTCTTGGAAGTGTAGTACTTGCGCAAGTGGTCGGGCCGCAGCCGGGCGGAGGGACTCGGTGGCTTGGGTGCTTGCATGACATCAGCAGGCATTACCCACTGCTGTAAACTTTAGCAGCATGATTCATCTGACTATACCACAGTCTTTAATGCGAACGTGTTAAGGTTCAATATAATGGAAAGTCTATTCTCAAAACATATTGTTTTAGAAATAGGTCAGTGAATGTGAACTTAAATTATAAACAGAGATACAGATAAATCCTTTAAACAATGATGGGATTCCTAGTTCTATTCTTGGTTTGGTTCCCATTTATTTTATTAGTCAGGTAAAACATAAAAAGCAGCTACAATAATTAAAATATATCATTAAATACATCCAAAGACTATTAGTAAGGGGTTCCATTGATATAGCCCATATAATCAACTCCTATATGTATGTAGTACTGGTAATAGTATAACCATATATCAAATAAGTAGTTCAACATTTATACTCTAAACATAAAAAAATATAATTAAAATATACAGTGATTTAGAGCAGAAAATGATTGAGTCATAGTATTAAATTTAACTTGGACCAGTATTTGCATATATACAGTATCCATCTTTCATGAATATTCCTTATAAATATAATAAACATTGCCTGCTGTCTGTGGCTACATATAGCTAGTTTCCTCAATTATTTTAATGTTTTCCTATTAAACAGAACATAATTTCCTCATTGGTAAATCTAGTTAGATTAACATGTGCTATTGATGTCACAAAATGCATTTACCGTGTGGGTATAGTCTTCATAAGTTAAATAAATATAATTTATATACTTTACGGCACCAGTTCTAGTTTCCTCAATTACATTAATTCTTGTACAGTCTTCAATAAATCAGTTGTATTCCGGTTTCTCAATTCTAATAATAAAAACAAAACTAGGTCTGTAGTTTTCTGTGAGCATCCTACAGAATGTCTGTGACACAGATACAGTTCAGCCAATACAATTACTTATTTTTAATTAGTGCACTGATATACACGCAAATTTTAATTGTGTATTTATTTTTATGCACATATTTTAGAGTAAAGAACAGATAAACAAGCTTCAATTAAAAGCAAGCTTGTATTTATGATTGATCAAGGAGTAAAGAAAATCCTAATAAAAAGAAACAGCTTATATTACAAAAATTATATTTTATAGCTTGCAGTCTGTCTAACTCCTGTAATGTAGTAGTAGTAGTGTAGTAAGTAATGAGTGCTTGGTCAATACGGACGGTTAAAATTCTTTAAATTAAATGGCCAGCCTCTGCAATTATAACTGTGTTCATCAATTACTGTATTAAATATGCCTTTAATTTATCAACGATAGGTAAATAAATAACACTATTAATAATCTTTGTCATGAAGTCTCAATTTATAACAGCATAACTCAGTGTTATAAAGACATTATATAAGAACATCATTCATTGTTTTGAAGTTCTTAATAACATTCAAATAAGGTAACTGTATTGTTCATCATATTGCATATACCTACCTAGTACCTAAATTGTTGGACACAGCTGTATTTTAACTTAAATATCTACTTTACTTTCTACTCTAAATATAATATTTTAGTTTTTATTGACATATTTAGCATTGCATATCATAGATTAAAAGCCCGAGATAATTGATAATTGATATTTTTTTATGCCTCTTGGGGTACGAAATAAGATTCAATTCTACAAATATCTTAATAATGATTCACAGTTCACTCCCCCATCTAAACTGTTGTGATAAAGTCTGTTATTATTTACGTTGTTATCTTACATATTGATTTAATGTTCAAGTGTTTATTTATTTACTTACAACTGATAAGGACTTTACAATGCCATATTAAAGTGTTTGATAACAGAGTATTGTAATATAGATAACGCAGTAGACTTTACTTAGTAACTTTCAAGAGTGTCTATTATAAATTCAATTTTCTGTGGTCTGGTATTTTTAAAATAACTTTTTTTTTATCTGTAAAAAAAAATCTTCCCTAATTTTTTACCCAAGTAACATCAAATCAATTTATATCTAAGTATATATATATATATATTGTTAAACAATTTAATGTATGTCAGCATTATAACTTCAATAAAATATTTTTAAATATGTTTAGTATGGCCACATGTGGCTAATCCTGTTTATCTGGCTTATGTCCAAGCTAAAGTGTTCTGTCTGAGAATTGACACTACATTTTATTTGTTGTGATTTGGTACACACGCTATGGGATCCATGCATTTGTTTATTAATTACTTGCTTTTAATTAATCTGATCAAGATTGCAATTATATTATGTTGACAATATATCATGCTGAACAATGTTCAGCATAGTCCTGTAAGATACTATATTTATATTTGTTATGGTTGCATCCAACTTTTAGATACAGACTGTAAGCTCTAGGTCATTGGTCTAAAATTACTATGATTTTTTCGCTAACTACGGATTTTGAAGTGTTGCTCAGTTTAATTATTTTAATAATAAATATTCTACTCATTCGTAAAATAGCTATGATAAAGCCTGTCACACTGGCAAACATAGTTTATTAGACTTTAACAAATACGAAATAATAGAAATACCTAATAGTCAAATCAAAAAATTTGCTTCTGTCTACATTTAGTAAAGGAGTTTCTTATTAAACTAACAATTTGAACTCTGAAGTCTGAAAGATCCACAATATGTCATGCAAAAATCTTTTGCCCTAAATGAAACTATTGAAACATGCAAATATACGTGACATAAAACAAAAAGAAAATACCTAAATTAATAAAAATCTTTTAAATGCCAGTGGTAGGTGACCCATCCAAGTTGCTATAGTTAGCTAAAGCTGTTAGTTTAGTTAACCCCACTCCACTGAGTTTTGCCTCAGTAGTTCAACGCTTGACCTACGCTCCTACTTTCCAGAAATAAATGGAGAAAAGGTCACGTTCTAAAGGTAGATTTCAGGGCAACGAAGCTTGCCGTCTGCGCGACAAAAGAAGCAATCGAAGCCTGAAACTATTTTGGTAGATGGAACAAATCTTTTTACTATTCATGCTATGTTATTACTGGATGCCCGCCCCAACGTAGCTTGGAAAAAGGCAAGGCAGAAGAAAACTATTTTCAAAACAAATTCGGCTTTTCGAAATATGTTTATGACTGTCTCGGCCCACTGCTAGATCAACTCGTCCCACCTATTCCAAATTCATTTAAAATAACCGTGTAATAGTTCCAGTGAAATGTAATCAAGAAAACAATTAATGTTCAATACAGAAATAGCTAGACTATCGAGACAAATTCATCTGTCTAGCCTTGCCACTATTCTTGGTTGTGTTACATCCACTGTATCGGATTTCCAATATTGTTAACTTGTCTCGTATACTTCCGTTATAATTTGAGTCAAGATTCGATCGTCGGCCTCTATTCAGGCAAGTAAAATGCATAAAAAACGCGTAAAACTGTAGTACAGAGACGCGAAATCACTAGCGTGAACACTAAAGCAAGATACTATTTCGTTTTAGCGTTTTAACAATTGTATCAAGCTGTCTAAATTATTATTTTCTTAGAAAGACTTACAAAATGAAATACAATGCATACTAAAATGACGCTTGAGAATTAAATAAATTTATTATAGCACAACAAAAACCTTATTACCCGGCAGTATAAGTAAATCAAGCTAATTAGGTTTACCAAACTACAGATATAATGGGTCTGCGTAATAATATATTAAATAAGTACTTAGTCGTTTGATGATACGATGTTAGATCTGTGACTTTATGAGATGATAATAATAATATATCCTACGGAATTAGCAGACAAGCCAGCTGAAGGGAAACCTTTAACAGCTTCTATTAAGGCGCTGCTGTCTGTAGCTTTAGTTTTTAAAATTAAGTCGTGATAAAAAAAGTAGATAGAGGTCTGGGCATTCTTATTACGTAAGTTATCTTGTTATTGCCCGTATGGATCGCTTGTAGCCCAATCGTGTCCTGAAGTTTTAGAAAAGACACCCCCACAGCTCGAAATCGGATAGAAATAATTTTAACTTAAAACCCTAACAAAATCATTTAGATTCTAGACAAAAGGACTTTGAGTCAGTAGTTGTATGGAATTATGTTCTATTCTTGATACATTCATTGGTACAAGTTTAGACTCTTTGCCAAATTATAAATTTACGACAAAAATAATATGTACACGCATAAGTGCGTCATATTTTAGCCTAGTGTGTGTCAATAAAATGCCGCTTAAGGTTAAATATACTTATGCGCTTAAAATATGGGAAATAACACTTTTTAGAGAAAGCTTTAACTTTATAGTTGATAAATCAAGTATAAAGTTAACCGCTATAAATGTTAACCAACCAACCACTTAAAACTTATTTGACAAATTAAGATTTTATGTTTTAATTCACGGTGATGATTTTACGTGGTCTCAATGATCTGAAATGCCAAACACGTAATATGGGATTAATGCTTGTTCCATCATTCCTGAAAGACTGGGTTAATACTGAAGTGAGATAATATGTTAAAGGCTACCATGCCTATAGGTATGTTTCACTGGTAATTGTGCTCTGCTATTCACCGTAGGTAATACATCTACTTTTATGAGCTAGTAGAATAGTCGTAACTAAAGCCATGTGGCCGAAATAATATTGCTAGCGTGGCCTGGGCGTCGCTTGTTCATCACACAACATTCGTTAAAATCAGCCTAGTTCCAGCTTCTTCAGCACTGAAATATTAAAGTCTAACATAATGTAGTACCTACTAGTCATAAACATTGCTTTATATGTTCGCAGTAGTCTAGTAATAAATTGTCAGAAATTACCTATTCAATGGGATATAAGCGAATAGGCGTGCAGTGTTATGAAATTAGCCCAACCTTATTTTATTTTTACAGAGTTGCAACTGATATGGTAAACATGAAAAGTGTGCTTTTCGACTATATAATTTTTTTATAGGTAATTATACTAGGTAGGTACATAGGTAGTTCAGTTCCCGCTTATGATTGAACTCCCGACCTTAATGTTATCTACATATATTACATTATATCGCACACACATATAGTAATAATTTTTGTGTTACAAGCAATTTATTAATTTAATAATAATAGTGAAATCTAGGTAATTTCCTCAGCGTCAAACTACACTTCTCATCAAAAAAATCGAAACACCTCGCAGTTTATGATTTGACAAGGATTATCAGAAAAATGTGCATATTTAGGAATAAATATAAAATGTTATTTAATAGTGAGTAGTATGAGGTTTTTAAATCCTAATGTTAATGTTCTAAATTCAAATTAAGTCTTCATAGGTTTCGTATTTTGTATAATGAGTAATTTTTACCCTGTATGGAATTTGAAGGAAATGGGTAAAACAACACGCGTAAATGAAAAAAAAAGTAAGAAACGTTTATTTAATAACTTGTATTCCCTCCGCGAGCTCTTATTACTGCTTCCATACGGTTCTTCATCGATCGCATGAGAGTCACGATCACATGTTGTGGTATATTATCCCATTCCTCTTGGATTGCATTTTGCAGCTGGCTAAGTGTTTCTGGGGCTGGATCTCTTGCTCGAATTCGTCTCTTTAATTTATCCCATAGTTGTTCAATGGGATTCATGTCCGGGCTTCTTGCTGGCCATACCATAATGGAGATACCTACCGACTTCGGTAAGATAATCTCGTACGACGCCCGCGGTGTGAGCTCTAGCATTGTCGTGCATGAATATGAAGTCGTTGCCAATAAAATGTGCATAGGGCATCACATGAGGTTCAAGACACTGTTCGATGTACCGATGAGAGTTTAGTGCAGGCAGCCGTGGCCCAGATACAAAGGCAAGTTCTGTCTTACCGTCGGCGCTGATTCCTCCCCAAACCGTCCACGAACCGCCACCATAGCTGATCTTTTCTTCAATGCAGCATTGTGCAAAGCGTTCTCCATCTCTTCTGTAGACCTTGTTCCTTCCGTCGTTACCATACAGCATAATTTTACACTCATCAGAAAACAGTACTTTGCTCCACTGAAGGTATGACCAAGTTAGGTGCTCGCGTGCAAAGTTAAGGCGCGCTCTTCGATGGTCTGCAGTTAATTTCAGCCCATTCGCTGGCTTATGCGGTGCCAATCCGCGTTCCTTCAACCTTCTTCTTATTGTAGAGTCACTTACAGCTACTCTTAGTACAACGCGAAGCTGCTGCTTCAGTTGAAAAGCGTTAAGGCGTCGATTTCGTAAAGAAGTTGTTACAATAAATCGATCATCTCGCTCAGAAGTGACCCGATTCCTGCCAGATCCTGAACGGCGCGTGAACGAACCAGTCTCCCGATAGCGTTTGTAGACTCTATGAACAGATGATAAGCTTAGATGCAATCTTGCAGCCACAACACGCTGACTAAGTCCAGAATCAAGCAATGCCACCACTTGGGCGGCTTCTGCGGGCGAAGTATCCATATGTTTTAGAAAAAAAAGTTTTTTCAGACGTCCCAAAGTCACAGAAAATGAAATAAGAAACAAAAAGTTTAAAGACAAGCGCTAATTTTTAGTTTTTAAACGAGAAACGTACTCCAACCCTAAATACACATTTGTCTCAAAACAGTGATTAATTTCATTTATAGGATAAACAAATGAAATTCTAATTTCGAATTTTGATTTTTTTCTTCTTACTGTATGACCAAACTGCCAGCTACACAATAATGTTTTTTTTTTCAAGGAATTAATTCTCTTTTGTAAAAAATTATGACAAAAACAATAAAAACGAAAGTGTTTCGATTTTTTTGATGAGAAGTGTATATTGTTACAGTAGCTAAAAAAGTAAGTAGGCTGTAAGAGAGACTAGTGTCTGTCACTGATGGTCTGACTGAGGCTACCTTCCGTAGAGACAAAAAACTAAATTAATTTTCTAAACCATAAATAAAAAAAAAATTGATCTTCATTTTAATCAAAGTTTTTGTTCAGTAAAAAAAATCACATTTATAATATACCTAAAAGAAAATTATACTTTAGTGCATAATACCTATAATAAAGCAAATTAAAAATAATAATCCAGCTTACGATTCGTTGGAGAAAAATGTAAACAGCTGAAACTGAACATTAACATGTCAGTCCATATTCAGAATTAATGTTATATTTTACTATGAAAAATCTGTTTGCTTTTTACGACTTAATTGCGGGATTTCGTAAAATATGTTAACAAAGTATAATTAATTAGTGTTTTCAGAAATATAATTGGCTCCATTATCTGGCCTTCATCGATTTCGAAACAACGTATAATTTCGTCAACTGACCCATGTAATTGGCATTTAATTCCTCATCGCCGACATTTTAATTAAAAGAACTAACAAGTTCGTTAAAATACTTCGCTGAATTTTTCAGTTACACTAATTAATTTAACTTTTCATTAATTTCAGTGAAAAATATTATTATTATTCACACCGCAAAAGTATGTAACCAGGTGAAATTCTGCTAAAGGCTTGTTTTATAATCTAATATTTACTTGCCGATGTAGTACGCTAAATTAAATTATAGTGGAATTTATATAACGCTTACATCCCCGAATAAGAATACTCTGTAAAAGTCGCACCAGTCCCACCACATGGCAAAGACCTCTTATGCAAGAAGGAAAAAGAAACCAGACTGCAAAAAAAGAAAACTCAATAGATAAAAACTAGGTAATCTTGCAAAGAAAAATCCTAGCGAAATTCTACCGTAAACTGCGAATCTTTTAGTGGTCACGCTCAATATTGATTGCTTCTTTTATATAACTTATAAGGTGCACACTGATCTCCTTCTGCGACAACAATTTCTAGTTGTTACACACTCTTTTTAGTCTGTACTTATGTAAATTATAAGACACACGCTTCATAAGTTTCGGGCAAAGATTGTCCTGCGTGGCAAACCAGCGGCGGGATGCTACTGCGTTTCCATTTTAAAAAGAATTTCTGTATCGCTTTCTTTGGAAAATCGTTCCGTTTACATGAATTCCCAGGTCTTTTAATCAAAATCTTAAGACTGAATTAGCAATAGGACAGGCGGAAATCCAAATCTTATTCGATGGAAATCCCATAGGTACAAAATACGTGGTAGTACGCAGATGTAAACTAATAGTCAATCATAACTACATTTAGATGAGCGATGATCGCTGTTTTAGTCGGATTCGTAGGCAAGTGCGAATAGCTGATTGGAGGTTATTCAACTGTTGAGTAGACAAAAATAGCGCGATCAGTGCGTCCGCGCTTGTCGTTCTGTTCGCTCGAGGCACGCCTGATGACGCTGCTCATAGCAAGGCGACCCAGGACCACGTACTATGCTTCCGGGATAAAGACACTCGTTTGGCCCACTGTACGATGGCCAATCGTAAAGTATTATGAAGTTTGACTATAGTCGTGCCAACTTTTTTTTTGTATTTTCTTTTAATATTTGGTCGGCCTTAAATATCTAATATTGCAGATCTAATAAGATCACGTGTGCTGTTTCTCCTAGAAATTTGGATCACGAATTAATGGATGATTAAACATAAATTCTTGTTTGAAATGAAAAAGGAGTTCTGTAATTAAACTGGGCACGAATACTTGTATAGCACATTGTGACGTCAAGTGCTTGATATTGGGATTCATGTTGTCTTCGTATTATTATTGCGGTCCACGGTGCCGGCCGGAGACGGCGGCGCGGCTGCGGCGGCAGCTCAGAGTTCGGTTCGCGGGGAGGGCGCGGACACGAATCGTGATATTTATAGAGGCGCCGAGACGCCGGCCCCACACTATCCCACATGTTAATTGGCTACTCGCGCCACATTTTTCTGGACGTCACCGTTCACGCTCATACAACGCGCATGCCATACGACGACCGCGGCGTTTCCGACCGACAAACATTGACACCTATGTAACTGGCCTAGATACGACAAAAGTTTAACGCAAGCATGACGTTGTTCGATATGAAAATAAACAGTCATGCCAATCCACAACCCTTTCCATGTGACCTTTAAAACACTAGACAATTTGGATAGTTACCAGAATTCCATAGATCACACTTTACACGCTTTAGCCAAACTCTATTATAAATTATAATAGACGATTTAGTAATCTTTAAGTAGGTACTTACCCCGCAATATATCTATTTACTAGGGTTTCTTACTTACAATAACTTTGAGGGCAAAGTCATGAAATCATAAAAATATAAAATCCCGCAGTGTAATAAAGGTGACTAAGAAATAATAAAAGTAACAGATGACTATTTAAAATTGAGTCTTATATTATTAATCTCTTCAAGGTGGACCGAAATAGAAAAAAATGTCCGAGATGTAAACGATGAGTCAATGTCAAATAGTTTCAGAATTGAATTGTTTTAATTCAGCCGCAATAGACTATCGAAGAATTTAAAGTTAGTTGTGTCGAAAATAAGTACGCTTTGTAATTTGTTACGCGTCAGCTTTATTAAGAGGGGTGTTTGTGTACCGTTGTAATGAAAATAGGCCAACACTAGGGTAAGCCGACAGGGTATACGCCTCCACAAACAATGTAAACAAATGTGTAAATGAACTGAACACACCCTGTTATTTTAGCGGAACTAGGTAGATATAATTAATGAAAACCTGAAAGTACTGACTGACACGGAGCTTTTTATAATTTGTGGATCTAAATTTTTATTACATGAGTTAACATTTGAAATGGTTAGCTGTCGTATCGCTTCTTTAGTGTATCGCGTGATCTATGTTCCGGTATTCAAGAGTTCAATACGTTTTCAGTTTTCTAATCTAGCAATAAAGTATCATAGTAACCTAGTTCCATAAAGTAAACATGCCAAGCGTTCAAAATCACGGAAGGCTTGTTGCTACACGCATTTTTCTAATGTTCGATACTTTTTAGTTTGTTTCCTTAACAATATACTCGTAGAAGTAAATAACTGTTCGGCTTTTATAATTGAAGTGTTAATTAAATAAATTAGTGCAGTTCCAATCCGATTACTATCGTTTCCTTATTCTTTCCAGTTCCGACGCTTATCGATCTAATACATTACTAAAGTATGGCTTCTATCGTAAACGAATGTATTGTATCGATACGGCTCTCGGCATTGTTCTCTTTTTTTGTAGTCACCACAAAAAGTATGTACAGCTACCTACCTATCTGGTATGAAATGCTTTATTTTTTGTCTAGAATTTGGGTCAGGCCACTTTTTCCGTTTTCTCATCGAAAACTTATTTGAATTTGTCACAATGAGAAATAAAGAAGTAAGGTTTTTTTTTACAACCGTATCTTTCTGTTGCAAAAGATTAGGTTTTTTCAGGAATTATTAATGCTGTGATTGCTTTCTACCTATGGAGCAATGACTATGTATCACCTCATATACATATGCATGGAAATGAGAATTATCTTAGTTATTAGTTATTTATGTATTCCAATATCGTGTTAGTCATTCACCTACTTTAAAACATAAGCAAAATCGTTTTGGCTTCAGTTGCCATTGACATGATTTTTTTCTTAAGATTAATCAACTAAAGTAAAAGATCAAACGGAAGCGACATTTTTGATGTGCGATCAGTTGTCGTCAGTAATTTCAATACTTGTCACCAAAAAATATCACGAGATAAACACATAGGCATACCTATTGATATTTACCAGTAAGGCTAAGCCGCACAAATACCTTTCTCATATAACCTAAACTTACTTAAGTAAAAGCAAAAGACTAGCAAGCTATTAAGTAAAATGGACAACATCAATTACTTACATTTATTTGACTTTGGGCTTTAATCACAAGTGCCGAAAAACACCTGCATGAATTTCTTCGGAATATCAGAACTTCGAGTTATCCGAAGTAAGCCCGATATTTTTGTCTCTCAGCCTGCAAGTTGCTTTATTTATAATATCCAAGTATCAATAACTAAAAATACTTATTTACTGAGTATTATTTTTATTAATGAGCAGCTGCTTCGTTCGTGTCTTAAGAGACAGCTTCAAACTAGTCGTCTTCGTAAATTTATGACAGTTGTGTGCTTACTCATAGTACGAATTCCGAGATATGTCGTGATTATATTTGAAACCCGCGTAAATTGTAGGACGTTGTTTAGGACCGTTTTAATTAGAATTTTATACCAAAGCTCTAACCATAACACACGCAATTTCTAAGATTGTGGTAAACATGGTAGTAAAGTATTCCTAAAATGCCAAGTACATTCTTTACTCAAGGTTTAATTCACAACTGATTATCGAACGTAATGTGCGATACTTTCTCACTTGGTCCAGTAGAAAGCTGCGCCATAGTCGCACGTGCGTTGAATATACAAACAACTGTGACGTGAATCACGTTCTGTAGAACAATGATCGCAGCGGGTACGGTACGATACGACTGCTAGCAGTGTCTTGACAGCGTATTAGCATTCAGCGATTGCCAGTATGAATAAATCACTAGGTCCCTGCTGACGGGAAAACGACTCCCCTTGCCAGCTTATAAACAAGCGTGGCAGATACACGATGACACCTACGGTCGCGGTGACGACTCGCCAAACGGCTAATTGGCCGAAGCTTTCTTCCGAATTCCGAAATGACTGTGAGGTGTTTCCCCAAACTACATCGAAGAATCCCTTGCGGTGTGTCAGTCAATATCTACATATCACGAAAGTCGATCCTCCAAATTAATTTTGAAACAGGATAAACGGCTATATCAAGATGCATCCAGAGTACCTAGCATAAACTACTATATTCAACTGGCGTCGTTGTTCTAATTGTTTAGTTTATATTAAATGCAGTATTAGTGTTATAGTGAGTTATTTTATTGTTCCAGTCACGATGGTTGTGGGCGAGAGTAAGCGCACCGCCAACATCATGGACGGCATTGAGAACACCGGTGACGTGCGCATGCACGACCACCGGCTGCGTCTCAAACAAAGGTGAGCTAATCCTTTCATTTACTCTTCATGAAATATACAGTAAGTATGAACCTAGTATTAACATGTCTGTCATGTCTCGTTATAAAAACTGCCGATATAATGAAATTCGCTGTTTATAGATTACCTATGGTCAGGCTATCGATTTGCCATTAGGTCAGTTTGAATTTTGTCCACAAAACGTTTAGTTACTTTTGGTATATACTCTTTGAACGTTGTTTGTCCGATCTGAGAACGTAAAGTTCACACGCCATGCTTCCTTACGTCAATGCATGCTTACTCTGGTATTATTTTAGTAACGTAACGCATTCAACATGGAACATTTGTAGACGCGCCGTTGTGTAGCGTCAGCAACCAATGACCGGGCTTAGGGAGTCAGATTGTTCACCTACACGCCACACGTCGGAAGTTTGTAGGCGTAAAGGTCGATGTTACATCATTCGATAGACATAATAAATATCAAGGAAGAATAGAAAATATGACGAGATATGTCCATTTACCTAAACTGCTGTTTTGGTTTTGGTCAGAAATTATTATTACAACCAAAACTTCTTTATTGACCACGCGTTTTTACCTGTGACCTGTACCTGTTTGTAGAAACACACGTACCAAAATTTATATTTAAATATTTGCATCGATGACAACTTTTTAAAGATCCCTTCTCGAAAACTTGTGACTCATCGATTGTTCCTAATACAGAATACTTTTCGTTTCGTTCATCAGTACTATATGTATTGTATGCGTAACATAATCCGTTCAAAGCCCCACTTCCTCAATAACGTATAAAATATCTACATAATGCTAACGGGTGAATGTCTTCGACGACGCGAGGCCAATTCATTTGAATGTTTCTGCATTACTATACTTACTAATACTAAGCATGAAGGTATTGCGTGCATTATGCGGCGCGTGGGTAGCGAGCGATGCCTTTACAGCCTCTGGCTTAAGTCAAAAGACCAGAGAGGGTTATATATCATATCAGAAACAAGAAATGTTTTCGTTAAATCAGCGATTTTAGCATTAAGTCTGTATGATCTGACTTTGTTTATAGCATGGTCCCTTATATCACAGTATTAGTTATTATTTTGTCACGAGGAATAAGACTATTTTCATCTTACATTTAACTTCCTGCGACGTAACCGTTCTTCCGTTTCTCGACGGAGAAACATTTATGCGGCTAAAAATAAACTTCGTCCACTTGTTTAAAAAGCATTTAGTACATACTCTTTAAATAGGCGACCGGAATCTCTTTTTATTAAAAATAGTTATATTAGGCATAGGTTTTTCTTTGATGATGTGGGTGAGGTAAAAGTGTTGTTATTTAAATGAATCAATTTTAAGAGAAACCGCTTTAGCTTATAATGCTTACAGTATGGTGAATGCGTTTCCGTGACGCATCGATTTGCTTTATCGTTTTAAACCTCTTACACTAATCATTCTAGCAAATTGAACTGTTTTGGCATTTTGACTCATATTATTCTCTTAAACAATTTTGATACCTGCGTATTTTAAGGAAAATACACAAACTAAGCCAGTAATTAGGCGCGATCATTAACCTTTTAGGGAATTTTTATCTGTATATTTGTAATTCTAAACAATTTACTTTTGTTACTTGTATCAGGAATTGTGATTTTCTTAGGTGTATTAAAGTAAAATGTTACCATGATGCAATTAATTAATTACAGATTCGATATAGTAAGAAAACTAGGTCAAGGCACGTACGGCAAGGTGCAGTTAGGTATCAACAAGAAGACAGGCCAGGAAGTGGCCATCAAGACTATTAAAAAATGCAAGATCGAATCGGAAGCGGATCTCATACGTATTCGACGAGAAGTCCAGATCATGTCTTCTGTCAGACATCCAAATATTGTACATATTTATGAAGGTAAAGTATTTCAATAACTAGGTTTGTAATCATTATTTCTATGCTTGTGCAAATAACGAAATTCAAAATACACGCTGACCAAGGTACAAGGAAAACATACCAAGCGGCTTACCAAGCTTGCTTTTGATACCTGTTATTTTGAGATTATCGATGCTTGATCGTATGATCCCAATACCGGTCTAACAAGACAAAGAGAACGATAAAGTACAATATCAATCGGTGCCAAATCATTTTGTATTGGCCCTTTTGTCGTTACATTTTATAGACTGTCATTCGTCTGTGTAACAAAATAACATGGCATGCGAAACTATAATATCGTAATTCGTAAGCTTTGTTGGAAACTCTGACTTATGATGTTTTCGTTTTCCTCGAAATTATGTTCTATGTAAGATACGACAGCGATGTTGTCTAATGGCTTTTATATTTTTCAGTATTTGAAAACAGTGAAAAGATGATTCTAGTTATGGAGTATTGCTCAGGCGGGGAATTGTACGATTATCTTAGTCAGAAAAAAGTATTACAAGAAGACGAAGCCAGACGGTCGGTATATGTATCTAAAAATACTGGTTTTACAAAGACATTTTAGTAGTCAAATATGTTTTGCAATATGGTCATTTGTTTCAGGTTATTTCGTCAGATAGCGACCGCTGTGTATTATTGCCATATACATAAAATCTGCCATAGAGATTTAAAATTGGAAAATGTTTTATTAGATGATACTGGTAGTGCTAAGGTCTGTACCTGCCTTACTTGTTTTACTCTAAATCATTATAATCTATTGTATATTTTATTAGTTGGCATCAAGATACTCATTCATTCTTGTCGTACAACATATTTGATATTCTTATGTTCTTCTAATGACTTCCAGATTGCCGACTTCGGTCTTTCAAACGTGTTCAAAGAGACATCTCTGTTGTCCACGTTTTGCGGTTCACCTCTATATGCCTCGCCGGAAATTGTCAAAGGAACTCCTTATATTGGGCCAGAGGTTTGTAATGCATATAAATTACTGGTACTTTATTTAAGCAACTTACTCTACCTACCAATGGTCACATAAAGCCTAAGTATAGTATTTCTTGGGAGTTCTCGTTAGACAGAAATCATTTTAGATACACATCTTCACTTCACTCAGCTTCATTGAGAATACTTTAGGTAATGCAATATAATTTTGCAACAATTAACAATGAAAATACTCACAAGACACCATAATGTTTATGTTTATGGTGTCAATGACAAACAATGAACAATGCATGTCTGTAAGACATTAGGTCAATTATTTAACTTTTACGTAATGATTATATCTTGTAAATATGTTTACGTTTCAGGTGGACTGCTGGTCGTTGGGCGTGCTTCTATATACTCTAGTCTACGGAGCCATGCCTTTTGATGGCTCCAACTTCAAACGTCTAGTCCGACAGATTAGTAATGGCGATTATTATGAACCTAGAAACCCATCCAGTAAGTATATTCAAACCTTTCATAAAAAGTTCTCAATAAATGGCTAAGAAGAGAGAGAGAGAGAGAGAGAGAGAAAGCGAAGTTTTTGTTAAAATGACAATAAAATCAAGACTACTGCAGCGTCATCTGCCGGGTTGTTCTTCGAACTTAATCCATAGAAGGGCCCAAGCGATAACACGTAAGAATTGCTTTAGCCCTTTAGGAGGTCTTAAGTGACACATATAGATGAATTATTATTGTAGAAAGATGAGTCTTCTGTTTGGTCACCATATAATATTCACGGAGCCTTATACTTTCATATATCTGAAAAGAATGACCTCTAAATTAAGAAGTCGATAAAATTATCGATCATTGACACAAGAAGTACAATGAATTATTTCTTTGGTTTTAAGGAACAATCATTTGTTACAGGTGCTTCACCTCTGATTCGCGACATGCTGACAGTGGATCCCCTGAAACGTGCCGACATCGCATACATCTGCGATAATCCGTGAGTCCAACCACTTATTTAGTCCATTACACTTTATAGACCATTCAGATTACCATAGCGAACGGTAGATAAACGACCGCAGACGAAAATATTAAAATGATAAAATACACTTCAATTGAAAAGCTTACCTTAGTAATTTTGTTGGACCAGTTCATTTAGTTCAGTTCAGTGCAATACCTTGTGTTGTGCATCCAAGTACGGTCTTCAGCTATGAGAGACACATGGAAGGAACAACAATTTACTTTACTTAAAACTGGATTTGATATAAATTTTATATCGTATGTAATATTCTTTCTCTTGTCACGTCGATTATCTGGCGTTTCAATAACATGATGATCAGAAAAGTGCAAAAATATCAGATCAGTATTTTATTTATCTGTGGTGCGCCAACTCTAATTAAGTTGGGAAAAGGGCAAGAAGAAAGATTTCTATATTATTTATCCCAGTAACTCAATAGCAGTATTTTCAGTGTTTTTAATTAGGTTCTTGTGGGTGGCAATTATGTAAGGGTATCAAATTTACTCCTGGTATCTGATAGGCCTATCAAAGGCTCACACCCTATCATCATTTGTACTCTGTAACTACAGGTTGTTAGTCTTTTGGTCATACTATTGTTAACACAATAGTAACACTAGAAGTTAAAAACCGACTTTCAGAAACCAGGTTTAAATAGGCCAATTCCCAAGGTATCTAGCCTTCAAGCAAGTTTCAACTTTATTATGATTCTATTAAAGATGTTATTTCTATCATGTATGTACAGCTGGGTGAACACGGGGTGCGAGACGTCGTGCTTGGAGGAGGCGGAGGCGCTGGCGGCGCAGACGCCGGTGCGGCTGGACCTGCTGCTGTCGCTCGCGCCCGCCGCGCCATCCAACTCCAACTCCGTCATGGTGCCCTCCGAGGTACGTTTTAAGCTGTACGAATTAAAGATATAGGCCAGGCTAAAAAAAACTGTTGTCTTATGTCCAGATTAAGCGAGTATGAGAGCTATTTGTGAGCCTATTTATAACATGTATTTGAATGTAATGGAAAAATATATGGACAGGAGGAACTAATTACGACCTTAGCTAACTTACTAAAATATCGTGTGCAACAGAGACTGTTAGTAATCTATAAGCTATCTGATTCTATCGATATCGTCCAGAAATAAAGTCTATGCCAATGCATACATTGAACTTTACGTTTTAGACCAGTGATGTTATGGATATCCATATCCGTAAACGAAACTATCGGATATCCGAAATAAAAAAATATCCGAGACCGTAACCGAATCCGAAATAAAAGTTTAGGATAGTTTCGGATAGGGCGGAGTCTAACTAAATACCACACTCGTACGAATTAACTGTGAACTCCGCTGGAATGCGACACCTAATGACGTCACAGCGCGAGGTGCACAGCATGCAGCAGCAGCAGCTGCTATGAATATCCATATCCGTAACCGAAAGTATCGGATAATCCGAAATAATTTAACATCCATAACCGTAACCGAAACCGAAATTATATTTTACCAATATCCATATCCGTATCCGGATCCGAAATGATATATCCATAAAATCACTGTTTTAGACACAATTCTATGTGATGTTCATATATTATCTTGTCAACAGGCTGAACTTGGTCCTGAGGAGAGTGGAAATGATCTTACAAGCTCTGCATCGATGGCTCACATTGAGCCCAGCAATTCTGCTGAAAAGAGAATCTTGGAGTTGGTTGCAGGTATTTATAATTAATCCACTAATTACGTTTCTTGTAATAAAACGTATATATGTTTTCCTAACACACGCATAATGTTTTCAGAGGGTGGTGAAGACGCAATCAAACCGTCGCCTACTCGCACAATCGTATCGGCGACGGACAATAAGCGTAAGCTCGAGCTCGCTATGTCAGCCAGCGGGCTGCAGAGGAAGAAGGAGCGTGTGGCCAGGTCGGTGAATAATAATTTATCCTGTTGCTTTGATACTTAAGTTTTTTATTATGTAGAGATTCTGATAGGGAAAAATAGAAGTGAAATTTGATAAATAATGCATTTATTTCAGTTGTGCAAGCATTGCGCCACAAGCACCGGTGCTGCCTGAAGAGAGTTCACCTGAAATTCTGCCCAATGATGAACAACCTATTGATCCAGATGCAGTAAGTTAATCTGACAAACATAATACTGCAACCTAGATAAATAGTTTATTAAATACAAGTATCGCCGTCTTTCCTATAAGTTCCTAAACTAGGAATCGTTAAGTCATGAATCGTCATAAAGAAAATAAGCCCAAACATGTTAGTTACATGTTTTTTTTTAACCTTTTATGTGGCCCTGCTGGGCAAAGGTCTCCCCCAATTTGCTTCAGGCTTTTCTGTCTGGAGCCGCCTCTCACCAACCCGGCAGATATCGATCTATGCCATCGTCTTTTCGGCCAACCCCGTTTTCGAGTGCCGGCTCTAGGCACCCAATCAGTTGCGAGTTTCGCCCATCTATCAGGATCCATGAAACTTATATGACCCAGCCCAGCTCCTTTGAACACTGACATCAACAATTCATGTACCTTATACAAATAATAAAAAGCCATTAATATATAATCTACGCAGGCGATCCAGCCAAACCTCAAGTCATCAGCGACGATCACGATCCAGCCGGCAGCGGCGGAGCTGGCCCGCGACTTGACGCAGGACATAGTGCGGGAGCCCGCAGAGCGACCCGCAGACAAGCCCGCGCCCGCACGCGCGCCCAGCGCCGCCACCGTGTTGGCTACGCCGCCCACGTCACCTGCTGTCGAGGATAAACCCGTGCTGAAAGAGGAACCCAAGGTATGCACAACTCTTTTTTTCTTGTATAGAACATGCACACAATACTTTTTTGCACTCCATAATGTACCATTGATGATATGGATGAATGTACCAATGATTTGTGTAATTGTGTATTGAGGTGGCTATGTACTTGTTTTGAGTCATTGATCGAAATATCGACGTAGATACAATTCATGTAAATGTGACTAATCGGTGTTAGTAAGTGCAGTACCTATAATGGGTATGTGCCAAAAAAATATAACGTGTTATGAAGTTTTAACAGTTTTAATTGGTAAAAGAAAAATATATTAAATATTTGAGTATGTACTTAGAAATCCATTTATGATTTAACAATGACATAATTTAGTTTTTGTGTAACTCACAGCCACAGGAAGAACCAAAGCAGAGTGCCGTGGCTTCAGCTGCAGACAAACTGACGTCACTGTCCATAGCACAGCAGGCACCCACACAAGTGCCGGCCAAACCCAAGAAACTATCTATACCAGGTATTTTATCGTAACTATTGTTTATACTTTGAAGGTATATAAAACGACGATCATAATAAAATAATGTAAAAAAAGCATTTTTATTGCAAAATTCTCATGTTTATCAATACAAGATTTTTGGAAGCCTTTCCAATAAGTTCGATTTCTTATCTACTAATATAATCTATGTACTCTTGGTATAAAGATAAAGCCGTCTTTTGTTTGATCTCCGAACAGTTTGGAGATCAAACAAAATACGGCTTTTTGACTGGCAGTTACTACCAGTCGGATTTGATACAATATTGTTGCATTTGGTACGTTATAGCCTATTAAACATTACGTTACTTGCGAAAAACCAAGGCTAGTAAAATCACGGACACAGCCAGTTTATCTACATTTGTTTTGTTTGTCAGGTGGCAATGTCGGTAACTTCAAAGATCAATTCGAGAGGAGAGCATCTCTCACATCGCCGCCCACTGATATCAAACGCAATATATCTAAACCAGGTGTGTATTTGCTATTAATATTATGACTAATGCTAGTTTATAATGTAATGAGTCATAGCTTTCATTTAAAATGTATTGGTTTCTATAAATACAATACTAATTTAGACGGTTGGGGTACCCATGCATAACCCTACGTCTTGTCCATGGCTAAAGTTTGGAAAAAAAAGTCTCAAACCTAATTCTGCAAAACTGTTTAGGCTTATGAAAGTGATATCTGCCTTACATGTCGAAAATACCAGAGGGTTATAAGGATCAAGAGATTATTGAAATAAAACTATTTTTTACGGTTTTTTCTCGGTTTATATGCAGTCTGCCCGTGACCATGATACCTGCAAAGGTGTGGAAACGTCGGGACCTATAATCTAAATATAAACCGCGAAAAAATCCGTAAAAAGTAGTTTTATTTCAATGTCTAACATACGCGTAAACCTAAGAAACCAATACCAGGAGATTATATTATATTTTATGTTTGTGTCATCACCAGGACGTGTAGAATAAATCTTGACTCTGCACTATCTACTCTCACACGATCATAATATTAAAAGTGTATCTTTAAAATAAATATTTACTGTTTCAGTCGTGTCAAAGATCGCGAAGCCCAAAGCGCAGAGTGAGGACCGTGACCTCGCCTCGAAGACGCCTGACAATGGAACTGTTCGGCTGCAACAAATTGGCATTGAGCCCTCACAGGTAAACTGTTATGCTATTAATGAAAAAGATTGTTGAAGAACCAGGGCTTTTTGGTTTTCAGTCGCACTACTTTAGCCAATAAAAAACGATCATATTGACTGGTCTGTTGTTCTAGTGATTAGTGAGCCTGATTGTTATACGGAGGGTTCAATTCCCACCCAGAACAAATCTTTGTCTGATGAACATGATCATTTGTTCTGTGTTGCGCTGTTTATCTATTGATGTCTTTGACAGTTATTTGGTTATTGGTTGCCTTAGTACAAGTTTGCTTAGTTTGAGACTAGATGACCGTGTGTAAGTTGTCCCAGGATATGATATCTGGTATTTCTTGGTCAGCATGATGTGACATGCTATTATAGTAGTTCTATGCTACAGCCTATGGGATTTATTTCACTTGTTTATTTAGAGGTGATTATTTTTGTACCAATTACTCCGCAAATAATAATATTATTTTGGTCATAAAAATACGGTTACTCATAGCATATAATTGGCACGTTTGATGTCCGCGAAGTTGCTAATAGATATGATTCATCCATTGTTGTGTTGATAATCAGAAACCTATTCATAATTCTGCTATTCATTTATTCAACTGTTACAACTTAAATATGTATTTTATGACAAATGAGGCGCCAATGGCATAACGGATTTCATAAGATTTATGCAGGTAATTATAATTTATCGGGTATTCATTCACTCATAGCGATGAACTTCCTTTAATTAAAGTATAGAATGCATATAGGTATTAAAATTATGTGTTACTATTATATATTATTAAAATTATGTTAATACATAACAAACTAGCTTGCTATAGAATATGAAAACAAACTACTAAGGTCAAACTAACATGTGCCACATAAAAACTGCAAGAATCATTGGTAACTATAAAACTATTTACATGCATTCATTACGTCACTAAGTATTTGTACAGTGCGTGGTTTTACACCCACATACAGTCATGTCATATGCACTCATTTTAGGCGCATCGCGACTCGTATCCGATTACGAGCAGTCGTCGGTTGTAACTGCGACCGCGATCATGTGCATTTAGTTTTTAATTTTATTTATTTTAACGAACGAACGAATTTTTGTAAACGAACATTTTTATTGGTAAGTAAAACGTTAATGTAGCTAGTTCGATAAATTTTAGTACACAATTCGCGCGTTTTCTAGAGTGGCGGCTCCGAAGTGTCGTGGAATGTGCCACTAATTATCTTCACCCGAACGTCACTACTAGATCACTGCAAGATTTAAAATAGCTTGCAAAAAACATAACTCGCAATATTTTTAGCGTCAACATAATATATCATCTATTTTTATATGAAAATATTTGTGTTTACTTATATTTTGTTGTTACAGAGTTCTCCCGAGTCAGACCGCGAGTCGAACCTGCGCGGCGGCGTGAAGAAGACTGAGAGCGAACCGTCTCACAGCTCCACATCCGTCGACCCTGCTGTGTTGCTGCAGGACGCTAGGAGGTCAGTACGAAAAGATTATCAACATAGCATAAGAGTATTTTATTGGTGCCACATGAGGCCTAGAAAAGACATAGGTCATAACCCAGTACTCGGAAATGTTCGCCGGTTCATAACGGCCAATGAAAATGAGCCTTAAGGATGTCATAAATTATCATGATGGCCAAGCACATTTAAGAGAAACATGTGTAAATGCAGATTTCAACAATTGATTTTCTTATTACTGGTAAAATTTTCTTGTCCACTATTAAAATTAATTCGCAGATCTTGAACATAAAATCTGGTTAAAGTTTAACTTACGTATACTCGTATTGAAACAACTATTAAATTATCTCATTTCCTAATTACGCGGAATAGTTGGCTAAATTTATAGATATAACTAAAATTATTTTCATGTACCTCACAAATTTACATCGTTACCTCGTGTGACAATGACGAATGCTATTTTCTTATATATTCTAATTAATGCAGCTGCGATGTTGATGCCAAATATTTTAATATGACTCATGTTGATTTGTAGGAGTCTTCAGAACTCTATGGCGAAGCTGGCCGAGGAGAAAGCGGGCGAGGAGAGCCGCCGCCGCGCCGCTCGAGACATCATCTCATCAGCCATACGTACCGGTAACATTATACTATGTAGATGATAAGGACAATGTATTGGTATTCATGGTCAATTCAAAAAATAAACATGAGCCAATTTGAAAATTATGGTAAATGCACTGTAAAGTTTTACGATTAATTCAGGTTTTTTGTGGTATATAGTAAAGTCGAAACATATTGATAAAATAAAAATAAAATAAATTATGAAATAAATTATGAAATAAATAAAAATATAAGTAATAATATGTCTAAATATATCGCTCGCTGTCTGCAAATGGCAAAGAGAACATTTAGAATTTACCCCTTGTTCTTTCTCATTAAGATAGTTGTTGTTACTCATAGCGATATGAAAACGTTAAGCAGTATGTTCTTCAAACATAAGTTACTGTGCTTCAGTATTGGGTGTGTAGCTCGGAGCTTAAACTTCTAACACGCGCTTATTATACTAATAACGACCTTATTGCGTAACAAGAGTAAAAACTTAAATGGTATGGCATACAGGCAAGCCCCCGATGCCGTACGGTCGCTCATCGTCAGCGGGTGTGGCGGCGCTGTCGGCGGCCAGCTCCCCGCCCGCCACGCCGCCCGCGCACGCCCCGCCCGCCGCGCCGCGCGTCTTCCGCACTGAGGCTCAACACCGCGTTGAAGATCATCGCCCCAGGTAACACTATGCTACGACACTGTACATAATACATTGTTGTCTTATCAGCCCAGAATTCAGTATCATTATTGCCTGTTCCGACACTTTATTAAACTTGACGATGAAAGTTCTTAAATGTGTGAAGCCTGAAAAAGCGTGAATATGAATTGACGACCTCCGTGGTCGACTGGCGTACGCACCGGTTTTCAAGGTGTCGCTAGCTCTGACGTCCCGGGTTTGATACCCGGACGAGTCAATGTAGAAAATCACTTTTCTACATTGTTTCGGGTCCGGGTGTTTGTGATACCTTCGTTGTTTCTGAATTCCATAACACAAGTGCTTAATAGCTACTTACTTTGGGTCCAGAGCAATGTATGTGATGGTGTCCGCATTTATTTATTTATGAATATTGAGTTTTTAGCTGTCAAACTAACATGCCTTTAGTTAGTCACGCTCTCTGTGGCGTAGTGTACTTATCCTTATATGTTTGTGTCATAGGGGTGTGTCGGTGGAGCGCATCATCCCGATCACAGTGGCGCCTGAGGAGCCCGCTGGTGCCAGCGCAATCCCGCCCGTCAAGCCCGTACCTGCGCCCGTGCCCGCGCCCGCACCCGTACAGACACCACAACCCGCTACTAGGGTCACTCCGCTCAGGTAACATACTTCATGTCTAATACTGATATTCAGGTAGTCTAAAAACACCTAATCAAGCTATTTTGATTTATTTGAAAAGAAGCTAAGCAGGAGATTCCTCCAGGTGACAAATACCTATCTGCCATTAGGTGTACAGATTTAATAAGTCGCCGAATGTAAAAAAAATAGGAATCGAAAATGCTCTATAAACTCAAATATTGAAGAAGTCATATACCTGAGTCTAAATAATGAGGTTTGATCTAATACATGGGTCGAAACATTCGGTAAGATGATTCAAAGCATTTATAATTGCAGGCGGCTGGCATCGACGGAGTCGGGCAGCGCGAGCGAGGCGTGCAGCAGCCCGGGCGAGCCCATCAAGAAGTCTGCGCGCGAGTTCATCATCCCCATCGCCGTGGAGGGCAAGGGCTACGTCACGCCGCGACAGCGCAGCCTCGAGCCCGACGCCGCGCCCCCGCCACGCCATCACCGCGCCACCAAGCCACGCCGCATCAGGTACTACACATAACATCACGTTACTAAAATATCTTCGAAAATAGCCTAAAACATTTCATTACCTTTATTTTTGATTTTAAGTCATGTATACTTAAATAAAGCTTAATTTTGAGGTGTTCTTAGAATTTTTCCTGTCATAACACATTAAATTGATGGATACAGGATAATGAGATTAAACAGCGACTGTACGTAGATAATGTAATGTGTAAAGCCACTAAAAGACATGCTCTCATCGTAATTCAATGATCATGGTACGCAAACATCGCGAGCTATCGATTAATCTCATGCTTAAAGCACTTTGATCGTGTGCTCAGGACCAAAAAACCTACATAATTCACCATACATTACCAGTTTCAAGCAATCGATTCCGACTGCCAAAGTTTGTGCACATCTTTATGACCCAAGAATCTTCTAGTGCAAATTAAATTCCCTTATAATGTACACATTACAAACGTGTGATCTTAAGCGTCATCCTAACGTCTATACTTACCAACAGCAGCCTAGTATCAGGCGGCGAGTCGGAGGAAGAAGAAGACAGCCACATGCACCGGCTGCGGCCGTCGCGAGCCGCCCGCGCTGAGTCCGTCAGCTCCGGAGAGGACGACGAGGAGGACGAGGGCTTCCATCTGCTCACGGCTGAGAACCTCTTCTCCACGCTGCTGCACAGGGTGAGATACACACTATTACCTAAGACAGCCACATGCACCGGCTGCGGCCGTCGCGAGCCGCCCGCGCTGAGTCCGTCAGCTCCGGAGAGGACGACGAGGAGGACGAGGGCTTCCATCTGCTCACGGCTGAGAACCTCTTCTCCACGCTGCTGCACAGGGTGAGATACACACTATTACCTAAGACAGCCACATGCACCGGCTGCGGCCGTCGCGAGCCGCCCGCGCTGAGTCCGTCAGCTCCGGAGAGGACGACGAGGAGGACGAGGGCTTCCATCTGCTCACGGCTGAGAACCTCTTCTCCACGCTGCTGCACAGGGTGAGATACACACTATTACCTAAGACAGCCACATGCACCGGCTGCGGCCGTCGCGAGCCGCCCGCGCTGAGTCCGTCAGCTCCGGAGAGGACGACGAGGAGGACGAGGGCTTCCATCTGCTCACGGCTGAGAACCTCTTCTCCACGCTGCTGCACAGGGTGAGATACACACTATTACCTAAGACAGCCACATGCACCGGCTGCGGCCGTCGCGAGCCGCCCGCGCTGAGTCCGTCAGCTCCGGAGAGGACGACGAGGAGGACGAGGGCTTCCATCTGCTCACGGCTGAGAACCTCTTCTCCACGCTGCTGCACAGGGTGAGATACACACTATTACCTAAGACAGCCACATGCACCGGCTGCGGCCGTCGCGAGCCGCCCGCGCTGAGTCCGTCAGCTCCGGAGAGGACGACGAGGAGGACGAGGGCTTCCATCTGCTCACGGCTGAGAACCTCTTCTCCACGCTGCTGCACAGGGTGAGATACACACTATTACCTAAGACAGCCACATGCACCGGCTGCGGCCGTCGCGAGCCGCCCGCGCTGAGTCCGTCAGCTCCGGAGAGGACGACGAGGAGGACGAGGGCTTCCATCTGCTCACGGCTGAGAACCTCTTCTCCACGCTGCTGCACAGGGTGAGATACACACTATTACCTAAGACAGCCACATGCACCGGCTGCGGCCGTCGCGAGCCGCCCGCGCTGAGTCCGTCAGCTCCGGAGAGGACGACGAGGAGGACGAGGGCTTCCATCTGCTCACGGCTGAGAACCTCTTCTCCACGCTGCTGCACAGGGTGAGATACACACTATTACCTAAGACAGCCACATGCACCGGCTGCGGCCGTCGCGAGCCGCCCGCGCTGAGTCCGTCAGCTCCGGAGAGGACGACGAGGAGGACGAGGGCTTCCATCTGCTCACGGCTGAGAACCTCTTCTCCACGCTGCTGCACAGGGTGAGATACACACTATTACCTAAGACAGCCACATGCACCGGCTGCGGCCGTCGCGAGCCGCCCGCGCTGAGTCCGTCAGCTCCGGAGAGGACGACGAGGAGGACGAGGGCTTCCATCTGCTCACGGCTGAGAACCTCTTCTCCACGCTGCTGCACAGGGTGAGATACACACTATTACCTAAGACAGCCACATGCACCGGCTGCGGCCGTCGCGAGCCGCCCGCGCTGAGTCCGTCAGCTCCGGAGAGGACGACGAGGAGGACGAGGGCTTCCATCTGCTCACGGCTGAGAACCTCTTCTCCACGCTGCTGCACAGGGTGAGATACACACTATTACCTAAGACAGCCACATGCACCGGCTGCGGCCGTCGCGAGCCGCCCGCGCTGAGTCCGTCAGCTCCGGAGAGGACGACGAGGAGGACGAGGGCTTCCATCTGCTCACGGCTGAGAACCTCTTCTCCACGCTGCTGCACAGGGTGAGATACACACTATTACCTAAGACAGCCACATGCACCGGCTGCGGCCGTCGCGAGCCGCCCGCGCTGAGTCCGTCAGCTCCGGAGAGGACGACGAGGAGGACGAGGGCTTCCATCTGCTCACGGCTGAGAACCTCTTCTCCACGCTGCTGCACAGGGTGAGATACACACTATTACCTAAGACAGCCACATGCACCGGCTGCGGCCGTCGCGAGCCGCCCGCGCTGAGTCCGTCAGCTCCGGAGAGGACGACGAGGAGGACGAGGGCTTCCATCTGCTCACGGCTGAGAACCTCTTCTCCACGCTGCTGCACAGGGTGAGATACACACTATTACCTAAGACAGCCACATGCACCGGCTGCGGCCGTCGCGAGCCGCCCGCGCTGAGTCCGTCAGCTCCGGAGAGGACGACGAGGAGGACGAGGGCTTCCATCTGCTCACGGCTGAGAACCTCTTCTCCACGCTGCTGCACAGGGTGAGATACACACTATTACCTAAGACAGCCACATGCACCGGCTGCGGCCGTCGCGAGCCGCCCGCGCTGAGTCCGTCAGCTCCGGAGAGGACGACGAGGAGGACGAGGGCTTCCATCTGCTCACGGCTGAGAACCTCTTCTCCACGCTGCTGCACAGGGTGAGATACACACTATTACCTAAGACAGCCACATGCACCGGCTGCGGCCGTCGCGAGCCGCCCGCGCTGAGTCCGTCAGCTCCGGAGAGGACGACGAGGAGGACGAGGGCTTCCATCTGCTCACGGCTGAGAACCTCTTCTCCACGCTGCTGCACAGGGTGAGATACACACTATTACCTAAGACAGCCACATGCACCGGCTGCGGCCGTCGCGAGCCGCCCGCGCTGAGTCCGTCAGCTCCGGAGAGGACGACGAGGAGGACGAGGGCTTCCATCTGCTCACGGCTGAGAACCTCTTCTCCACGCTGCTGCACAGGGTGAGATACACATGTCTATCATAGTATAATACTCTCTGCCTTCATACTCATTTTGTACAAAATTGTTTTTTGTATATTGTATATGAAAATAGTTGGTAAAGCTCCCACGATACAGTGATTTATTACACTAGTTTGTGATAAAAAAAAAACTTTTTTACCATAAGTTCTGTCAGACGCAATGAAATTGTTACACCTTAAAGTATATTGCTTGACTTACCAAAATTAACTATAGCTATGTTTTGCGAACTAAAAGAGTTATGCCCTTTAGTTCGCAAAACTTTTATGTTTTATGACAAATCGTACGAGTATCTTCGTACAAATAAAATCACTACAGTATTCACAATTATATTCATATTTATTTCCTATGTTAATATTCAGGTTCGCGCACTAACAAACCGTCTGAACGGTGAGGAGGGTCCCGGCTTCAGTCAACACTCGCTGTTCAACAACCTACAGTCACCATTCTTCAACAGGTACGTCATATACTAACACATACGTATGGCTTAGCTATACACAACATAATATAACAAATAAATTAATTCAAATAAAATATTTACAGAAACATCCATATGTAACTGGATTACTATTAAATAATGCCAAGTAATTTTTCATGTTGTTTTCAATCATAATAAAACAAAAGTTTAATATCTAAATAATTTGATATTTTTCCCATTTTTTATTAAATTTGATTTTTATAACTTGAACATTAAACAATTTTAAATTCGATATAAGTTACTGATAATAACATTAATATTCATGAAGTTTGGATATTTGGTTCTCTATTTAATAAATTAACCATCATGCTTAAACTTATTTTCATTTACAAATAATCGAAATATTCATGAATACGAGTGTATTAAGACTAGCATGTTCTTTTATTGTAATATCCGACTAAAATGATGTTAATTTTATGCATGCAGCCCTCACTTACCAAGGAGAAATCTGTTGTGAGTATACTTTTTCTAAAATATAAACACACGACTACATAATCAACACACCATAATCTGTCAACTGTTAAAACACAATTGTAAAGTACTAAAATAGTTTATAACTCTTATATACACATTGAAATGATGAAATTACATATTATTTTCTTTTTCTACACTGTAACAAATTTTATTATAATTACATGCAGCAATCATAGATATGTGGAAAGTAAAAGAAGTGTATCTGAAACGTAAGTTACATTGAATATACAAATTGGCATTGCATTTACTGTTATGTTTTTATACTTATTTGTTTAGTTACTTTTCAAGCAGAATTGATGAATGTGGTCTACCCATATTATATTGTTAAGAAAACAAATTGAGTTTAGAGACTCACATAATGCAAAGCCAAGCATATGAAAAAATCTAAATTGCATGTTTTTTAAAAGAATTAAATTTGAAAAGACAAATTTTCTATTTCCAATGCTAAGGTCCTCGGACAGTCTTTAATAACAGTGTTATTATAAGGTAAGATTAATAATTGATATATTTTATTTAGCAGACGCGAGGGCTGGGGCTCGCGCGACATGCACGCGGACTTCGACTCGATGTTCAAGGCGCGCCCGCACATGCCGCGAGGTGAGCCCGCTTTGCACCCGCTTGCACCCGCGCGCGGGGAAAACGTTGCCAGTATCCGCTCGCCTCGCACCCGCCACACACACCTTTGATACACGCTGTATTCACCGACAAACGTTACACTCTTTAAGTAAAATTATTTTCAAATTGCAAATAGATTCGTGTAATATAATATAGATAATTTAATTAATATTTTATTATACAATTTCGCTGTATTTTTAGATCAATATATAATTATTTAGATAATTAAATTAGTGCTTTAAAATTTTTCACTATTTATAAATACTCTATTTTTATAATTCATAATCATTAAATCAATTTGTCTATGATGTAACTCTTTCAAAATTCTAATTGTAAAATGTTTGGTTTTATGTGTTCAATGTTAATTTTTTCAAAATTTGTAAAAAAAACCCAATTATAAATAATATTATTAGTAAGAGTTTCACTTAGCAGCATGTTCAAGGAGATCATCATAAAAGACTTATATTGAAGCGGTCGGCCACTGGTGTTGGAAACATATTACAGACCTAATATGGTTACAAACTGCCGAACGGCCAAAGAAATTGGAACACTTGTCACTATCAATCAAAAATTTATCGGACTAAAATTTTATACATTACATAGGGACGGTTATGGGAATATTCGAAGGACAAAACGAGTAACGTCAAATATTTTTTGATTCTGCTGCTGGTCATAAAACAAAGTTTTAATTCTTAAATGTTAAAATGGGTCTTGATTTTTGTCTTATATTATTTGATGAAGAATTAAAAAGTATTGAAATAGTAAAGTAAATACTATACAACTTAAATAAAAATTTAATTTAGATCGATTTTGACAAGTGTGTATCAGGTTTCTTAGCGCCCTTCTCTATAAGATCGTCGTGTCACCGTCGCACTGCAACTCGCAAGTAGTTAGTGCTGCCTCGCACGGTCTACGACACTCACAAGAAGCTAGCTTCCACTAAAACAAATAAATTAACTCTCAAACCATTCCATGACGCGTTCCGTTGATTTCGTCACACAGGAAATACAGCAATCATGCCTCAGATATTCGCGGCGTTTTCCACCGTCGACATTGTTTTCACATAACATCAGTGTCATATATGATAGACTAGATATAAAAGCCACTGAGCTGATAAAAATAAATAGTCTATTATATATAGTGTGTTTTTAGAGTTCATTAACATCGTTTTTATTAATAAAGTTAACATTTTTTTGCATTGTAGTGTATTATTGTATTCAAATTGCATTCTTTGTGCAGGTGTTGACTTTCTCCTACCCGCTAACACTAGCAGGAAAATGTTGCGTTGCTCTCGATTATCATAAATTCAGTACAGCCAGTAGCATTGCATGTAGTGTACAGTAAAGACATTTCACATGTCGCATCTCCTGTACTAATGCAGTACAATTATGTAAAGTAGATAAAGGATTTTGATTTGATTTGTCGACAATTTCAGTGTAAAGTAAATTAGAGCAGTACGAGTGACAGTTAATTGATTTGTTGTAAGTGACGATGGCATAGATGTGTAGCTAGTGGATGTGGTAGCACTCATGTGTCGGTCATGCTACACCGGAGCAACTTAGCTGCACCCGCCAGCGAGCGCGTGAGCGTGGAGCGCTAGTGAGCTTGTGTTGGTGTGGTTGCAGTTGGGTTGCGCGTTACACTGCATGCTCCGACCAAATCTTCACTTCACAGCGGCACCAGCGCCAACCACAAACCCGCCACAAACGCCACACAAGAATAGGTACTAAACTATATTTATTTCTCCATTTATGTGTTTTTGTGTTCCGCACCGTGCGCCGCGGCTGTTTATCAGATAGAGATGCCTCTACTATGTGAAATATATCGCTAAAGCCATAATTTAGAATACGCATTTGACAAATTACTCTACAGAAGCAACATTTTAATGCATACTTTTGTGATTTGTTTTCGCATACTTAAAGCTTAACGTTTGACCTAATTCAACTAGTTCGTATTTAGTTTTTTGTAGCTATGTATTAACTTTTAACCGTTCGTATCGATGTTTGTTTAATTCGTGGATTTATAATAGGCACTCCTGAGCCTGTATCTTTTATTCTATATTTTACATAAAAATATTCCAACAATGAAGGATCCGCTTCTAGGTCCCCTTCGATATGGATCAATGAGCGGACGCAAAGAAAGATTTTAAATCAGCATTGTAAATACTCCATGACAACGAGCGTTCTGCATGATCGAAACGTGTGTTTTTCGATTAAATTTCAGGTAGTAGTAAGAAAACCGGTAAGCACCGTACCGGCCAACAAAACACGGAACCGAACATCGAAAGCGGACTAGACCTCTCGGACTTGGACTTGAGCTCGATAGAGTTTTCGGAGCGCGAGATGCGCGCGCTGTCGGGGCTGACGCCAGCGCTGTCGCGGCGGCTGCAGCGCCAGCTGCTCGCGCATCTCCCGCCCGCCGCCGCGCGCTCGCTGCGCCGCACGCTCTCGCTCAACACCGCGCCCGAGCGCGCTCCCGCGCCCGAGCCCGCGCGCGCGCACTCCGCCGACCACGAGGCCGCGCCCGACGCCGAGCCCGCCGCCGACGCCAAGGACGCTCGCGACTCAGACAAGGAAAAGACGCCGGTGGATATCGGCACACCGCAGTACTCCACTCTGCCGCGGCCTCGTCGACGATCGTCGTCGCGCGAGGTCACGCCGACCTTGGCCGCCGTCGACGTAGAGTGCTCGTCGCCTAGCTCGCTCGTTCGAGAACCTCTGGCAACTCGGCCGCGTGATCGTCCGTTACTTAGCAAGTACTTGACTCCGGAACGGGCTCTCTCACTAGATGAATCGTATGGCTCGGACTGTGGCAGCGGCACGGGTGAGCCGGCAGGTGGAGCGAGTGCTGCAGGCGGCGCGGCCGCGGGGCTGCGGAGACATTCGCTGCGTGCGGCCAGCGGCGACCAGCCGCGTCGGCGCGTTTCAAGATTTCTCCGTTCAGACTTCTTTGATTCACCGCCTGACGAAAATCTTTACGAGCGTCAACGAAAAGAAAGAGAAATGGAAACTCAGAAAATCTTGCGAGAGATCAGGGAAAAGAGAAACAAATCGCAAGAAACTGTCAAAAGCCCAACGGAAGTGACAGACATACCACCGACCTTTAGGGATGACGGTACCGGGGCTAAGAAATGTCTTTCACCTATAGGACTACTTGCAAAGGATCGCAGTAGATCTAACACGCCATTTTTCCCGATCTTAGATAACATCAAAGAGAGCGCAGTGGACTCGTCTATGTCAAGTTTGAATTCGAAGCGCTACGCTAATCTAGAAAACATCCGACAAAAATCTACTTTTGATGATAATTCCTCCAGTAAAGATTCCAAATTAATACGACCCAAGAGTTACCCTGCTAAGACCTTAGAATCCATAGACGAGCCAAATGAAAATAAGTTGTCTGAACATTCGTATAGTAGAGAATTTGATAGTAAAGAAAGATCTTTACCGAGGGAGTCAAAATTAATAAGGCCAAAAAGTTACCCTGCGAGTAGTCCATCTCCGGAGAAAGTTTACATTAGTCGTAATATTAAAGTAGATGATTCAAAAGAATCGATTACGAAAGAGGAGCTCAGTAAACCTGAAATTAAATCGGATGTAGAAGTAAGTTTCAGTATTACCTTGCCTAAAAAGAAGCCCGACAAAATAGCGAAGTCTGATTCAGTTAAAAATAGCACAACCCCGGAACAAAGTGCCGAAGCAAAATTAGAAACTGATAAAAAGGCAAACGACTCCAGTTTGTCCTTGAAAAAATATCAAGTCATTAAAAACAATGAAAAAGAAAAGTCTGAAATAACGGAAATAAAACCTAATGGCGGTCCAAATAGTGACGTAGTCAAAGTGACCTCTAATGGAGATACTAAACACAAAGTTTCGGAACAGTCCACGAAAAAAGAGGAAGTGGCCGCGAAAACTGATACAGACCAAGTTGAAAAGAAGGGCACGGTGAAAAAGAAGATAATTAGAAAAGTTTCATCAAAATCTAAGGCTGATTTAACAAATAATCAAGAAACGAGTGATGGTAAAACTACAGAAAAAAAGAAAGTCACAAAGAAAGTAAAAGAAAAAGTTGCTGATGACGATGGCACAAAGCCCGCAACTGTCACAAAAAAGAAATCTGTTTTGCAATCTATAGGCCATAAGTTAGAAAAGTTCGCTTCGACAAAATCAAGCTCTCCAGAGAAAGGAGCTGAAAGTAGTATAAGAAATGACACGAAAAAAGATAGTTCTAAGTTAAGCAGACTGCAACGCGAGCAATCAGTGCCTGTTAATGTAGCACCCACAACTGAATCGAATCTCATTAAAAGAGCCGTCACCTTAACGGATGTAGCTGCTCTAGATACCCAGAACGCACCACCAAATAAAACCACAGTATCAAAAGTATTAGGACTCTTTAAAAAGTTTGAACCTAAAGAGAGAACAAAACCTGTAATCGAAAAACCACAAACCGAAAGTCTAGAAAAGCCGATTGAGTCTACAAATAAAAATGAATGTAGTCCTGAACCTGTTGAAGACAGTCTCGACAAAGACAAGCCTCGCAGACCAACGTCGTTGCTTTTGAACGGTCTGGGTCGCAAGGGCAAGTACGGCAGGACTTCTAGCGACAGCGTTTCTGCTATATCGGTAGACAACGAAGATCTGCCTGCGTCTAAGAAGGAAAACGAAATAAAAAACATACGAAACAGTTTGAAATTAGATTTCTCTAGATTGCCAAGAGTTAAGAAAATAGTTCCTACTAATCCTGTGATAGAACCTCAAATTATAAATATTTCCTCTGTTGACAGTGAGACTGAAAAAAAAGATATTCCAGAAAAAAATGCCGCACTTCTTGATAGTAATATAAATATAGATATTGCTGATACACACAGCCGTAGTCGTTCGAGAAGTAGGTCAACTATTTCCAACTCCGAATTAAAGTCTGATATCAGCGCTGATAAAATTTCGGACAGAAATCCCTTATCACCTTCGGAAAACACATCCATACACCTGCGAAGTCATGATTCTACCACGCCTGAGAAAGAAGACATTGTCGATAGAATTAGAAGAAAAAGCTTTTATTCTAGATTCAACGAAAAGAAACAACGACGAAAGAGTAGTTTAGTGGGCCCTGGCGCAGCGGAATACGACCCGATCGCTAGGATACACTCCCAGACGAGCGACACTAAGTATGATGCATCGCCGTCGACGTCGCCTTTGGCTTACGACCTGTCTCCGCTGTCACCAGGCCTCTCTGTCTCGTCTGACCTATCGCCGTCCACGGAACGCTATAGATCTCTTTTAACTGATCTGCCTGTTAACACTAGGAGTAACTTAAGGTTTGATAATTATGGACTGAATGATAAAATTGATACTTATAGATCTCTCGATCGGAACGACTTTAAGAAGTATCCGGGAAGTAGAAGTTACTTAGATTATGACCAGCCGTCCTCCTATGGTACGAACAGATACTCAAGAACGAAATCCCTACTAGACAGTTCCGATGGGACTGAAGATAATGGTCTAAGTTCGTTGAGAGATCCACTCAAATACAATAGAACTATTTCCATGTACTCTCCTGGTAGCTATGCTACTTACAGACCGAAAAGAACTACTCGCAATTCCGCGATTATTTTGAAAGAGAGCGAAAAAGAACCTAGTCCTGAAAATATATTGGAAAAAATAAGGCAAAGGAAAAAGATATCGATCAGCGTGACAAGGAAACCGGATGCCGAGAAGGAACCACTGCCAAGGTGTGTATTCTTTTGTACTTACATGTCACGTAAATAATGAAAAATAACTTTCCCAAAGTGAAAGATAATACGATTTTATTCTGTGCACGCTTCACGCTTTCGAATTAAATTTTATAGCACTAATGCTTTTAAAAAGTTTTACTTCCTATACATAAGCAAACGCAAAAGTTTTGTGAAATATGTAAAATATTAGTATGCTCCAATTACAGATAGTAGATCTAATATCACATTTAATGAGTCCACAATGATTTTGCTCGTAGAGAACTCGAAATCAGAATCACACTAGCTACCAACATCATTTTAACGTTTCGAATCATACGTCAGTAGATTAATTTTAGTAATAATATGCACTACGATCATAATATTGACACAACACAGAGCAATACGATAGACAAAGAAGAAGTAGTAGTCCACTTCGTGTACTTGTAAGCCACATGTCGTAATTCTAATGTTTCAGATCCAATATCTCACCGAAAGGCGAACGCGAAGGCGACAGTGCAGAATGCTCTGAGAAAGTTGACTGAAAGGAATTATTGATTGCGCAGGATATATTTGATTTTGTGATTTATATAAGCATTTTTTAAACAATTAACTTTTGCGAATTTCATGCGAGGACACTGTAGTAGTAGTTTTTGACGGAACTTGATGCTTTCATTGTTTTTGTTATAACTTATCTGTGTAAACTATCTTTTGAGTCGGTTTATTAGAGTTGGTCTGATCGAGGCTGTATCAATTATCTTGCCAAACGTAGTATATAATATCACATGTTTTAGATATCATGTAAATTAAAAGAATCTCATCTCTGACAAAAGTTGAAGACTGTCTTTAGTGGCAAATTTAACTTTTAGTGGCATAATTGCATTGCAAACAATCACTGGATTAGATATCACTAATAGTCATTAAAAATAGAATTAAAGATTACTAGAACATTTCCGAACTATAGAGACTCGGAACATGAAAAAGATAACGAATAGGGTGTAGCTAGTGGCTCACATTTTAATTTAATAACAACAGATAATAGTAATAAATTGTTATTTATAAACTTTGTTGGCTTTCTCATAAGTGCGGTAAACAATTGCAGTATATTTTGATAACCGTTATCTATGCTGAATACATCTACTTAATAAAAATGTATGATTGACTACTGAAGTGAAATAATATATTTTGCAAAGAGTGAACTTTTTGTTAAGTGTTTATTGTAAATTGATTCTTATGTGCCTTTATATAAAACATAAGTGACTGGATTTTATAGTCCATTTTATTGAAACATATAAAATGACACAATTTTAGTGTGTGTTTGCACAAATACGTTTTACTCAACATTATTAACTATAATTTTTCTTAGTTACTATGAATTTACATTTTTTATGTGACCATAAGTCAATAATAAGTTATATTATTTATCATAATCATTATAGTATTGAATGCTAAGTCACGACGTAACAGTAATCGAATAGAATGGTGCTTAGAGGATTTCATTAGGGATAACTATTTATAGACCGGACGTTGTTATGGAACCACACAAAACGTGTATATTTTTAGCAATAGCGTTTTCAGTTTTAATGTTTCGTAAGCTGCTGCTGCTGTTTTGTTTCATGCAACTTGTATGGTATACGACGTTGTTATGTAGCGTTACTTGTTTGACATTGTTTTGCCGTGAAAGTCAGAGAGCGGCTAGTTCGATTACAGTGGTGTTTCAAAAGCAATAATTTTACGCAAATCCGTTCATCTATGTAATTTCGAGTCTATTTATTAATTTTTATTAGAATTGCAAATTATTTATTGGTGTGTGGTGATTTGTAATATTTCTCTTTTAGTCACAGCGCGGTGACTTGAAGCTGTGATTGTTACGATTAATATTAAAGTTACTATCACATACGTTTTGTATTGAATGTGAATAAATTATATAGTTGGAAAATGTGTTTTAATTCTATACTTCCTTCATAATCCTCTGATAATGTTGAAAAAATACCACATAGTTGTGGTACATTTTATGCATCTGACTAGAAAAGGGTTTTCATCACTTTTTGGTCATATTTACTAAGTTTACGTCAGAAAAAAAACTAATAAAAGTACATACTAGTTTATAGTAGTTTATTATGATATTACATAAATGTTACATTGTACCAGTACATGTACATTTGGAATTAGTAAATAGTATAACTTATAATTCGTTGGCGATGGGCTTGAGGTCGAGGAAGTGCATGTTGTCCTTCTCCGCGAGCTGCTCGAGGAGCTCGTCCACGTCTGTGTTGGGGAAGCGCTCCACCCACGACGCGATCATGCCTTCCGCCGTCGCCGGGTAACGCTTCAGGTCGATCTCCTCGCCTATTACAAAAGATTTATATTAAATAGTGTACAAACCAGAATACTGCATAATGTATTGATTTATAAAATTTAAATTCGCCAGTCCTATGCAACAGTGTGTATTTCAGTAATGGAAAATGGCCGAAACTTTGCTGGTCAGTCGTAGTTGGGAAAAGTCAATCTATATTTCAGCATCATTTTTCTCTGTCAGTTTAGTGTGAATAGGAGCGACAGATAGCCAAAGAAAGTCTTTAATAAAATAAATTGTGTTTGAGTTTCGAGGGTTAAAGCAAAATGTACCTTTGTTACTGTTAATAAGGATGGTATTAGGTTGCACAAAGATGTTGCGCGGCTGCTTGTGCAACATAACGATCTCGCGCCAGCGGCTCCAGGGCTCGTCCAGTCGACTGTACTTGTCGAACAGCTTCTCTCCGGCGGTCACGTCGCCTGTAGCCTTGATCGTTTGCAGTTGTACTAGGAAATCACCTGAAGGAATTGTAAGGTTTAGTAATGATAACTGCGGAGATTGAAATACATAATATTAGGTACAATATTATTATTCTTTAATTAGCTTCTCTTAAGCTCTATTGCATCATGAAATAAGTATTGCACGTGTTCCTTTTTTTTATCCGTTGGAAATAGACTGCCTAAGCCCTGGAGAAAGCGAAAACATGCAAGGCTTTTTCGCAATACTAAGACCGAAACTCATTTTAGGCTGTAGTATTTATCCATGTTTATCATATCAGCGAAGGTACGATACGAGTTAGCGACAAACCGCTTACTGCAATTCAGAAGAGCTAGTTAGTAAGAATCGCACATACCAATAATCTTCTTGCCCCTAGTAGCGAGGTGCTCCTTCTGCAGCGTGAGGCGCAGGTTCTTGCCGGGCTCGGACTCGGCGATGGTGAGCATGCCCTGCCCCTCCAGCTCCAGCAGGCGCATCAGCACGAAGCGGGCGCGGGCGTGTGCCTAACCACCAGATATATCTTATATATAAAAATGAATCGCTAAATGTGTTGGTAAGCGCATAACTCGATAACGGCTGGATCGATTTCGCTCATTCTTTTTTTGTTGTGTTAGTTATTATCAGGAGAAGGTTCTTATGAAAGAAAAAAATTGGAAAATTGCGCGGAAAAAAAAAGTAATCACCGGCCAAACATAAAGGCACCGGGAACGGGACCTAGGTATTCATGCGGGTGAAACCGCAGGGCACAGCTAGTTCATAATAAAATTCTATCAGAATTTAAGCCTTAATGATGACTAGATTATGTAAAACCGAATACATAGCGGCTTCTCTGTACAGATATAGTTTTCTGCGCGGATATATTACAGTGCACAAGTGTGTGCGCGAAAACAGTTGAACTCTCTATTCTTTCACTTTCATGATATGATAGGATGGCAAGCAGGCAAGATTTAGTAGACGCACATAGTGGAATAGCAGATATGTAATTTTTTAGATGTGATAATTCACAATACAATTGCGACGAACGCATCTTAGCCTTTTCTGTATACTAAGCAGTTAGTTACGAGCCTCTCTTGGCTAGACAAAAACAGTAGGCATTTATAAAGAATATATAATATAAATATAAAGTAGTAGTATAATAAGTAGTATAAGTAATAATATATAATATAAAGAATTTAACCTACTCGGCTTATCCATAGATACAAATATAAATTGGAAATCGCATATTAATAAAATCAGGTCAAAATTATCGAAATTTGCCTATGCCCTCCGTGAAATAAAAAAATCTACTAATCTCCCAACAGCTCTGGTAACGTACTACGCCTATGCATACGCATGGTTAAACTACGGCGTAATATTATGGGGAAATAGTACAGATGCACCGACACTCTTCATATTACAAAAACGACTGGTTAGAATACTAGCAAACATAGATAGCACAGACAGCTGCAAACCCCATTTCCAAGAACACAAACTCTTAACCCTTCCTTGTATGTATATCTTGGAAATGTGTAAATTTGTTAGAAATAACCAAAAACTCTACACTACACGTGAACACATACAGACTAACTACACACTACGACACAAAAATAGATTAAACCTACCACAAGCACTTTAGTAATGTCAGTTAAAATATACAATAAACTACCAGAAGAAATTAAAAATGAACAAAAATACAATATATTTATAAATAAAATAAAACAACTTCTTATCCGTAAATGTTATTATAGTGTACATGAATACTTAAATGATAAATTTAATAAATAAACAATAATACAAAAATGCTATAATAATTTGTAATACCAATAACAGTAATAATTTATGTATACTTTAAATAAATATTAATTTATAAATACAATGTATTAGTATCATAGTAAAAATTATAAATGTTTCCAATGTTATTGATAAGCCTATATATTAGATTAATATTAAAATTGTACATATTTATAATAGCCCTCCTCCTAATTTTTTATTTTGTAATATCTCTATTTTGTTATGCCCGACAGGGCCCACAATGATCCAAAACTAATTGTACCTACCACCTAAGTTCACATTTGTGGAATGCAATAAACGTATTGAGTATTGAGTATTGAGTAAAGTACAAAATCATTTATTTATGTACCTACTTCATATTAAAAAAACGTTTGTATCAAACATTTTTCAAAAAATACAAGGGGTACTTTATGGGAGTTATGTATGTATTTTCTCGGAGAAATAAAAGTGAATCCTGGAAAAGGCGAGTGAAAATAGCCTCACTACAATAGATACGTTACTAAATACATTTATTAATTAGCCGAATAGAGCGTGGGTGTGGGATGTTGGTCTCTTAAAAGTACCACTTTTCAAACCTATTTCGAGCGAGCGCTTTTACTTTAGTCTAAACTACAAAACGCTTGTTTTTCTAGTTATTTTTTTTAGTTATTATCTCTTACCTGCAACCAAGTCTTGGTAGAGGGTTGGTACATCTCGGTGGCCTTAGCGGCTCCGTTCCACAGCAGGCTGAGCCAGTTGACGTACGTCACGTCCTGCGCCACCTGGCCCTCGTAACCGAAGATCCTCCAAATGACAGTACACATACATAACCATATCACAACACCGTCACAAGCAATCACGTGTTAAAGGCAAAAACTTAAAAGTAAACTTATATTTGTCTATGAAAGGCCAAAGGCAAAAGTTTTGTCCTTTTAGATGAAAGTTTCGATTTTATGATAATCATTCTGTTTTTTTTTTAGTTTAGTGTTTCTATTTGTTTCCTTTTTTATTATTTTACGCGTCGCATTTAGCGAGAATAAACGCTTTTGTTTTCTTTCAAGTGCCATAACTGAGTATTAGTCTTATAGTCAACCACTATTTTTATTACTTGTTAATGATAACAGCCTTTCATAAACAGGGTGTTAATTACCAGTAAACACACCATCCGCCAAAGCTATGTCTCCCAAAGCAAAAAACTGTTACGAAAGCCATGCATTCGTCAAAAGAAAAAAGGTTAATTCAGGCAATATTTGAAACCAAATTCACTAATAAGATCTAACCAATGTAAGCCAAACTGTGAACCATAGCAATTTTGATAAGCTATTATATTGCTAGCTTAGTTTAGCTACTCACTTCAAAACCTCCGGTATTAGCGAGAGGTAGAGGCCCACGGCTTCGGCGCGGCACTCCTCGAACGCGGAGCCGAGTGTTGTGAACTTACTGTCGTACGTCTCTCCCGGGGTGTACCATAACTCGATCTCTTTGCCTATAACACGAGTATGTTTACTTGGTTATATGATGGAAGGCATTCCTTCCTGTCTAGAGAAATGTCTAGAGAAAATGGTAAAATAAAACTTTTGACTAAATTGTTTTTCTATTTTAAAGGTTTTTTTATAAATGGACAATTAAGGTTGGTAAGGTAAATACAAAGAGTAGATAGCTATTTTCCTCGAGTTTTTAGTCATTTTTAATTTCAATGATCTTGCTAGTAATAATTTATATTAGCATCAGAATATAAAATTATTTCATACATGGTATGGGTAAAAAAGTAATAATAAACAATCTTACCAGTGAGTGGGTTCTTAACGGTATCCTTATCAAAGTTGAAAGTGCCATCAGGGTTCTGCTTCAGCAGCTTACCGCTGCCGTGGCCTAGGAGCTCGTGCAGACCAACTTGTACCTATACAGATAATAAAAATCATAGTTACTTATACCTTGAACTTCAGCCTGCTGTACTGTGTAAATACAACTCAGTTTTACTTCCAAAGTGATTAAACAGTTTCAATTCATTTATTTAAAAGCGTATGCAGCTGGGCAGTATTCTAACCTCAAAAGCAGCAACCCTGTATTTCTCCAGCAGCTCCTTGTCGGCGTCGGAGAGGAATGGGATGACGGACTCCTTGTAGGCGGCCGGGATCACGTTACCCAGAGACACGTTCTTGAAGCCCTCGTTCTGACGGATCTCGTCGTCTGTAATGAACGCAATCAAATTAGAAAAGTTCTATGTATTTTATAAAATTTGATAACTTAGTTCATAGCTTTACAGTTTATTTACAGCAATCGGAAAGGAACGTATTATTATTATTTTACAAAAATACCTCAAAAAGGGATCGTCACTACGTCTTTAAAGACATTTAAAAGTGGCGATATTATCCTCGTTACCTAAATAAACGAATTATGTAATTTCTATTAGTTACCTGCCAGATACATTAAACGCGAAATCCAATTATTAGTATCTACCATGAAATACCTAATCAACTTCTAACTTATGTCTCAGTACCCAATTAAATAGATCCCAAAATTCTCACATATACAAACACTTACAGTTAGGAATGTTAATGCCAGCAGGGATCCCACTTCCAGAGAAAGTAAGAACATCGAGACTGGTGAAGTCAGGTCTGAGGAAGGTGTCCTTCTCCAGGTCCTTGCCCCACGGCAGCATCTTGATGAACCGCTCGGCGCCGTCCACCAGGTCGCCGAACTTCTTGGACATCTCCTTGTTCACCATCGCCACGAAGCCCTCAAACTCGCCGCGCTGGCCGCTCGGGTCGCGGTACGTTTCTATGAAGCCTTGGTAACTGGAAGTAAATTTATGGCGAATATAATCATTATATACTGGTTAAATTGTATCTGTATGCGTCTTTCGTGCATGCTGTATAATTATTCACTGACATTTTATTTTGACACATAACTACAATGAAAACAAGAATTTGGCAATTCGGGATTAACTATCAAAGCGAAATGTCGAAAAAAAATGGATTGTTTTTGAGTTTCAAACATCTAGCTAGAGAGCTTTTGCATAACATAAGAAACATTTACACATTTAAGACTGAAATCGATTATCAGGGCAATGGTTTATGGAAAATGTTTAGCGGACAAGCAGACATAGGTACTATAGGTAGACTAATAATCATCCTTACGTTTCAATAATTGGTCCCTTATCCTTAATCCAGTACCGGCTGCCTTCCTTATGTTCGCTCAAGTCTCCTTCCTTGAAGCTCTTAATGTAATGCTCCAGCATGTTCTTCTCATTATCGTTGGCTGCGTACTCCCTTGCCATCATGAGGTTTTCGTTCACTCTCTTCAGAAGCGGCGAGTAGTCACCACGAGTGACTTGGAAATACGCGCCCTTGTATTTCTCCGGTTCCATAGTGAGCGGCGGCTTGGGAGAGGTTTCCACGCTCGCCAGGTGAATGGTGTATAGTGGTACTGTGGAAAGTACACCCTAAATGTATTGCAGTTGGTGATGCAGAGACGATTTGTACATCTTGCGACACATAAGCAACGCGCAGTAAAATACAATCATTACTAAGCTTCATTTATTTATATAAGGGCTTCTGCTGTCTTTGAACTATAAGTACTTTACAGTTTTAGTCCAATGTCATTTACAGATTTTAAACTTGTTTCATGTTCAAATGTTTGTTTTAATTTGTTTTACAAATACATATCTAAATATATTAGAAAAGTTCAAAGTTTCATCACATTAGATTACGGAAATTGGTTGTAATTAGGTACTTACATATTATTAGCACATTTTGATGAATGAAACGCTAATTACTACAGATGTAAGCATCTATTAAAAAATCCAAGCATACTCAGAGCAGATAATCAAGATCTATTTATGATAATTACAAAGCCTTTATTGAGATTGAAATGTTAATTAAGATTCCCAAGTTCATTATCAATTAATTTTCTCAGTACTTACGTCCATCATCAGAAGTGGTTTTGAAAGTACGGCAGATGTAGGCTTCAATGCGTTTCGTCTTCATCCAGTCATTGACCAGGTTAGAATCCTCCTCAGTGCAGTTGCATGAGAAATATGTGGTCACACCCTGGGGATGGAAAATAATGTTATTTATTGTTTAATATACTTGACTTATTATTTTATTGGAGGGAATTTTATGTTGCTTTTTATGATATCACTGTAGTATTATTTGTATTCACTTAACTAAAAATGTATACACATTTAGGTAGATAGCTTGAACAGTTCTAAATTAGGTAAGAGAGGAAGCTAACTCTAATATAGCTTGGGAAGAGGCTAGGAAGAATAAGCTTGATCAATTCAAATTTAGTGTGCCGTTTTTCAATCTCACAGAAAAGCAACACTTCTTAAGGTGTATTTTATTCTTAATTCTTTATTGTACACATACTTTTTATAGACATACATTAACGGTCATGTACAGAGGCGAGTTTTATGTTCTTTTTTAAATACACAAAGCGCATTATCACTGTTGCAAAAAGAAATCCTTTGATATAATTTATCATACTCACTCGTCAACAAACAATGTCATACAAAAACACACATTACATGCAACCTTGTTTACTGACCTTATCAGATAGGCCGAGACTGGTTAGTCTTGGTGCGGTACTATAAATAAAGTTCTCTGTCTGCTGCCAAAGCTTCATCATATGCTGGGTGTCATCTTCAAACGCTTTCGATGACGTCACGATCATATCAAACGAGGCTTTAGGTAAATTCGGAATAAATTTCGTATCGCCAAAACCTTTGTAGTTACCGCTATTGGCAAATATACCGCCAGCGTACACTAAAAATGCCTGAAACCACAATAGAATAGTGTCAGATATGGATTCTTTTTACCACATAATAGTTGTAGATAAAAACATAGTTACTTATAGGATGTGGTGAAATAATCAGTCATAGTCAAAGTACTAGTAGTAGCAATTGTGATGCATGTTTTTAACTAGATAAATAATTGTTACTGTAAAGGGCAAAAAATCCTTAAAATAGGCAATTATATGTTCAGATAATTTACCACATTTACTGGTCTTTTGAGGATTTTGTTAAGGTTTTTTAACAGAATGAGAGGCAGTAGACTGTTCTTTTCAGTAGCATATAGCATCATATAGCAGTAACAAAAGTTAATCAGGTCACTAATAAAAATTAAGGAAAAGACCCATTTTATAAATAATATATAATCCTTAGAGTTCTACTGCACAGCAATAGTAAAACAATAATTTCATACCTGAAAATCATCATTGCTAACACCCTCTTGGTTGGCAGACCGTCTTAGAGACTGCAGTGACTCTCCCACGAAGATCCTGTGCAGCAACGAGAAGATCTTAGGAGACTCTGGGCTGGTCTGCACGAGGACTATGAGCCCACCATTCCATGCCGCCTAGAAGTATCAAATAAGTATGAATAACTGTAATGTAAAATGTAATTAGTATGAAATAATGTCATTTAAAATATAATTATTATGAAGTATTGTAATCAGTATGAAATAAAGGTAATGCTAGCTTATCAAAATATACAGTAATTCTTTGAAAAAGCTTAACTATTAGTATGATTGATCTGTATAGAGTATTTTGTTAATTTTAAACTGTATACAAAGTACAGAAATTTTTTAATTATTTAGTTTTAGTCTAGAAGCTTATGTTAATAGTTAGTATTATGTAAATTCATGTATCTCATTGTGCTAAGAAATGTATAATAATGATAAATTATACCTCTTCTATATTTTTAACTACCTATATAACAAATGTGAGCTCTTTTAAGATATTTTTACTTATTATTAATTTCTGGAATCAATAAGTTAAGGTAGGAACATTACCACTATTGGAATCGCATCATCAAGTTTTAGGTTATGAGGAATTCATTATATATTTTAAAAAGAAATAAATAGCTAAGGTATTTATAAATTGTATTTTGTAATCCCTATAATATTTAATAATATTATTACAAATACATAACTTATACAATATTCAATTATTGGAACAGTTTTGTTAATACTAATAAAAATATATTCATTTTTGTATTCTCATTTAAGGAAAGTGTGAATGTGTCTCTTTATTAAAAATTCAAATAAATTATTAAAATAATGGTTATAACAATATCCACTTCAGTATAAAGTATGTTAAATGACATTTGTAAAATAGGTACCACTTACCTGACTCAGATAATGAGCATAAAGCTTTTCCTTGTGCGTCAATTTATTAAATGCTTGGGAACTATCTAGTTCAACAAATTTCTGGTTGTTTGGCAACAGAAAGTTTGATTTATCTTCAGCCATCGCTAGAAGTACACAAAGTATACAATATAAATAAACACACAAGTACTACACAGTTAAGGAAGTTAAATACACATAAATAAATATATAAACCTTGTACATAGTTACTGACCCTTAACTATTTTTGTCGGCTGAGTTGTTTTAGACACAAGAGTAGACGTACTCCTATTGTGTGTACTAACAAATGAATCAGCAATAATAGGGCGCCGGCATTTTATAAGGTTAATAGTCAGAGTCCGCAACATTGAATATAATATACCTACTTTTAGAAACTGAAAATTTTAATATACAGTTATTGTTCACAAAATGCTGATTTACTTACTGAGATTTACCTAGATATACCTAAAAAATACTCAAAAACTTGGCAGAAATTTATCTATGAGATCAATCAACGTTTCCAATAATAGCGTTTTAAGGATAGCTACAATTTATGATTTTGATATTAAAACAGACGATGTAAACTAGAATTGGAAAATAATGTTACTTGAAAAATGGTTTTCAGTAGAACATCAGAATTAAATAAACGCATCATAAATAAAAAACAGGCAAATAAACCTACTCATTACAAACTGGAAGTGAACTTGTGTCCTGTAATTTTTCAAGTGTTTCAGTGTATGTTAACGAACTTTGTAAACTGCTGCCACATTACTGTCATCTGCCAATTATTTGCATCGCGTTTTGTTCTCATCGAACTAAAGCCCGAAACACACTTACTACAACACTCGATAATTATTCTATACATTTTATTGCTCTGCTTTTTATGTGTTTCATTTGCAAAATTTCGTTATAAGTAACCGTCACATTAATTATATGATATGTATCAACCCTGGACTTTTTATTTGTAACATTTTCTGTTTACATCAGTATCAATATTGAATTAATTTCGAGTGGCATGATCACTCTCAAAACACTTAACTTATTTCAGGGACATGTCTTTATCATATTGAAATTATTTGTAATTTTTTAATGTGTTTATTTTTTGGTGCAATACATGTAAGAAAACTTAACTGTGAACGAGAATTATTTAAAACGCATTATTTGACGTTTGTAGGTCTAGCTTGAACGCACCCATCAATGAAGTAAACATTCAACATGGATGGTTTCCGATTATTCTCATCCGTATTTTAGGTCAAATAATTGTTTAGGATGTGTAAGTGAAGTTAAGGAAAGTTGTTAATATTTAGTGAAAATGTCTTCGGAAAGGTAAAAAGTTACTTTCACCTTCATATAATTTGTTGTCAAATTGCTTCCGATATCCGTAGTTGAAAGTTGCAAAATCAATACAGTACGCGGAAATCGCTAATGTCACGCCCTGAATTCGCAGTCAAATTGTTGCTGTGTCGTAGAATAGATGTAGTAAAGTTGAGTCGTTTGCAATGTTTTATTCTAGGGTGGAATGGGTGGAGATTATCGAGCCGAAGACAAAGGAGCATATGTATGCTAACCTAACAACTGGAGAATGCGTCTGGGATCCACCTGAGGTACACTGCGCCCGAAACTTCACTTACTTCCGTACATAAGTGCCGGTTACATATTCCCTGCTAATTTAGCTAAGTTCCCGTAACTTATATCACTTATTTCACTGGTATAATCTTATTTTAACTACATAACTAGTCTAATGATTTTGTGTTAATATAAACTTGAAAGTCCTGGGGGTATTCCAGACTTTATGACTCATTTTCGCATTTCAGTTTTATGGGAACTTTATTAGGGTTTTGCACATCAGTCACTTTGATAATTTTGTATGCTACTGCAGTATATAATGGAATAATTTATGTTTATTATGTGTTAAAAAAGTGTTGGGATAAACTTTCCACTGACGGGTTTGGAGTAGGAGGTTAATTTTTTTTTTGTAGATAGCACTCATAATCTGAAGGCTTTTCACAATTTTTTAAGTTGCGGAGGCTCACAGTTTACGAGATATAAAATTCTAAAGTTTCCTTAGGAATTGATAAAATATCGCCATAGTTAATGTCAAAATTGACGTTTTACGTTCCTGTTGACGGTGTCGGTATGTTTATTAAATTTCATCATGTTATTTCTCGAAATAAAATAATATTTACGCATAGTAAATTAGACACTAAATAAAAAATCAAAAAAATTAACTTAGTTCGTAATTAATGCGCACTAAAAACGCGGGATAAACTTTCCACTGACGGGTTTGGAGTAGGAGGTTAATTTTTTTTTTGTAGATAGCACTCATAATCTGAAGGCTTTTCACAATTTTTTAAGTTGCGGAGGCTCACAGTTTACGAGATATAAAATTCTAAAGTTTCCTTAGGAATTGATAAAATATCGCCATAGTTAATGTCAAATTTGACGTTTTACGTTCCTGTTGACGGTGTCGGTATGTTTATTAAATTTCATCATGTTATTTCTCGAAATAAAATAATATTTACGCATAGTAAATTAGACACTAAATAAAAAATCAAAAAAATTAACTTAGTTCGTAATTAATGCGCACTAAAAACGCGGGATAAACTTTCCACTGACGGGTTTGGAGTAGGAGGTTAATTTTTTTTTTGTAGATAGCACTCATAATCTGAAGGCTTTTCACAATTTTTTAAGTTGCGGAGGCTCACAGTTTACGAGATATAAAATTCTAAAGTTTCCTTAGGAATTGATAAAATATCGCCATAGTTAATGTCAAATTTGACGTTTTACGTTCCTGTTGACGGTGTCGGTATGTTTATTAAATTTCATCATGTTATTTCTCGAAATAAAATAATATTTACGCATAGTAAATTAGACACTAAATAAAAAATCAAAAAAATTAACTTAGTTCGTAATTAATGCGCACTAAAAACGCGGGATAAACTTTCCACTGACGGGTTTGGAGTAGGAGGTTAATTTTTTTTTTGTAGATAGCACTCATAATCTGAAGGCTTTTCACAATTTTTTAAGTTGCGGAGGCTCACAGTTTACGAGATATAAAATTCTAAAGTTTCCTTAGGAATTGATAAAATATCGCCATAGTTAATGTCAAATTTGACGTTTTACGTTCCTGTTGACGGTGTCGGTATGTTTATTAAATTTCATCATGTTATTTCTCGAAATAAAATAATATTTACGCATAGTAAATTAGACACTAAATAAAAAATCAAAAAAATTAACTTAGTTCGTAATTAATGCGCACTAAAAACGCGCAATTACATTGACTTTTTAAATTAAAATAACCAATATTCTTTTGACATTGTGGAACGGAACGCGGAGCGACGCCATTCTGTTTTATTTATTGACAGATATAATCAACAATCTATCCACCGATACTCATTAGTGATAAGATTAGCCTTCCTTGGTCCAGGAGCGAGCGAAGCGAGCTCGGAAGTTTTGCGCGCCCCGACACGGATAGGTTAGGTTAGAAGGAGGTGGCGGGATCTATGTTCGCGAGCGAAGCGAGCGAACGTAGATCCCGCCATCTCCTTCGTGGTTTTTTTTTTTAAACCACCCTAAAGTAGGAGCCCCGCGAAGCGGGGCTCCGTCGATTTGTCTTGACAGGCTAGCCTTCCTTGGTCCAGGAGCGAGCGAAGCGAGCTCGGAATTTTTGCGCACCCCGACTCGGATAGGTTAGGTTAGAAGGAGGTGGCGGGGACTATGTTCGCGAGCGAAGCGAGCGAACGTAGACCCCGCCACCTCCTTCGTGGTTGTTTTTTTTTTTTAAACCACCCAGAAGTAATTTTTAATAAAAACAATTTTGTCGTCATTAGTGTTTTTACCGATCCTAAGCTCAAAACTTTAACCATGGATTTCTCTATAACCATGGGGCTCCGCTTGGTGGGGATGGTACAGGGGGGTAGCCCCCCTCCCCCCCTCCCTTATAGCCATTGTAAATACCCTAACTTAACCTCAAAAATGAAATCATGAATTTCTCCATAACCATGAGGCGCCGCGGGGTGGGGGTGGTACAGAGGGGTAGCCCCCCTCCCTCCCCCTCCCCCCTCACCCCCCCTCCCGTATATCCACTGTACTTAAAGGAAATTTTAACCAAGTGTTGTTAAAATATTTGATTGTTAGACATTTTTGAGTAATGTGTTGTGGAAAATAGAATGGGATCTGGAAACCAGCATATAACATTATGATCTATAATAGTTTGTGAAAAGCTATATCTAGGAGAAACTAGAATAATTGATAGTTCAACTAGTGAAGTGAAGATAATGTCATTGGCAATTTGCTTTTTATTTACACTTGCATTGTTTTGTTATAGGGTGTAAAAGTTAAACGCACAGACTCATCACAATGGTGGGAACTGTTTGACATCAACACACATAGGTTTTACTATTACAATGCATCGACACAGGTAACTATGACGTAATAATGTATAAAAAATATTGCATACTTATTAAGTAACAAGAATTAAGTTAATTATGTAATTGTTTTTAGACAACTGTGTGGCACAGACCCACTGACTGTGACATCATACCATTAGCCAAACTACAGACTTTGAAACAGAATACTGACCCTCAAAAAAGGAGGGAGACCTCCACACAGACTAATCAACCGGCACCACAGGTTTGTGAAATAACTTTTATTCTTATTTATTATAAGAATCCATTAATTGATAAGTAAGAATGTTTGGGAAATAATTTAGTGAAGTTCTCAACTTCTAATACATTATTCCAACTCTTTACTTTTAATTACACCATGATACACCAGGATTTCCAATAGAGCTGTTCTGCTGTGTATTTCCATTTCAGAAAATTTGTAAATATAGTACTAGTGTGTCAAGTTGAGGACCATGTCCAGCAGTAGAGTGCAATAGTCTCAGTTAATTGATAAACAGCATGAGCTAAATCTATCTGCTTTGTACTGTTAGGTAATTAGTCTCATAGTGAAACAATACTTACATCAAAGAAACACATGTATGATACTATAATCCTTAAAACTGTTAAATAAGGCACAAGAACAATTTTGCAAGCTTTTTTCAGTGATCTTATCTTCCTTTTATGTTCAAATAATGCCATTATGACATCAAGCTATTATATGTTGATGATATCTGATTCTGGAATGGTAAAAAAGTTTTTATCTTATATGACACATATACCTATTTAATATTGTGGTCACAATGGTTATGTTATATTGTGCAAGAAAGAGTCATTGACATTTAAATGAGTTAGCTGTAGTATGTTAATTCATTATTCTTTTGTTTCGAAAAAAGATGAATGAAAGGTTTTTATATTGGTGTGGTTTATTATACTTATTAATTAAGCTCTTTAGACTTTTTGTTGATAATAATTTAAGGGGTCATTAACAAAAGTGAGGAATGTATCTATTTACTAATCTAACTACATATTTTATAGCATTAGTATTTTATTTTATTTTTTATATTTATTTCAATTAGTTACTGAAAAAATTTCCCTGGTATGGTTACCAAAGTGAAACTTGAAAGAGATTAGTTGACCATTGTATAATGTTTACAGGTGCCTTCCCTAATAGACCCAGTCAGTAGCAACGGGAACAGTACAATCGCGAGTGCTAGCAAGTTGTCACCGAGCAATGCAAAAACTGTCACTCTCACACAAACAAGTCCCGTGAGAACAAGGAGGTCGCATTACCATCACAGGTGAGTTAGAAACTTCACATATATTGTGGGAATACATGTCAAACGAATGTGTTATTTGAGTTACTTCACACTATAATGTGAAGCCAATCCATTACGAGTTTATGAGTGCTTTCATTGTTACTGATAATATCAACAGTAGTGAACAATGTGTATAGAAGAGTTTGTATTTTATGTCTATAGATATAAAGTTGCAATTTCATTTTTGGCATTATTATTCTACAATAATGTACAAATAAAATGAATATGTTTTATATATATTTCATAGTAATAATTTTCTAATATTATAGGAATAGTGGTGAAAGTAGGCGCGGTAGGTTGAGTGAGGATGGCACAACACAGCTGTGTCGGCACACGGACTCGGGTCGGTCTTCCGACAGCAGCATTAGCAGCGCCCAGCAGAGGAGGAAACAGGTACCACATATATATCTGACTTCAATACACGGCAAAGCCTATCGTGCGAGTGGCGCTACATTGCAGCCTATGATCGATAACTTATGACATCATAGCTGTGTGGCCCCGCAATGCATCATAACTCGCGCGACATTTCGTCTAAGTCAATCCTAACTATTGCCAGGTGTGTTCATTGTATGATAGTTTGATAATAATAACAAGACCTGTGCAGTTTTGTATACAATTTCATATTATGTGATTAGTGTTTGAATTCTTTTAAAATACTGTAACTGAATACATATTTATTATGTTGTAAAAACACACACATTTGATAATTTTCTTTTTTTGTAGTTATAGTTCACTTGATATGTTATATATTTTGTGTTGTTACAGGAACTCAGTGCAGCGGTTTGTAATCCCCCCGTGTGTACGCCGCAACTTAGAAAACGAAGTAGTGCAGCCCAAGCTCACGATACTGAGAAGTGGTCTCCACATGCAGGTAAACTTAATATACATCCTGTAATAAAACATACCAGGATTTTATGATCTATTTTAATGTATTTAAAAAACAAAATCCTATTAGAATTAATTTAAACTAAGTGCAAGGTTCAATCATAATATTACTGAAAACTACTCTGGCACTGATTCACTATTAATCGGCGACTGATAATATCCTATTTCATGCGTTTGTAATATTGATTTCATACACAATATTTATTATCAAACTGGGATGATACACAAACAAACGGATTTTTTTTTGGCATAACCAATTATATAAGAATCTTTTAAACAATTTTCACACTGCATCCTTATTACAAGAACATAATGAATTAATAATCCTAATAACTTCTAGGTCTCAATCGCAGCGGCAGCTTCATATCACCTAGGAAAGATGCGTCCGATGATTCTATGCACGAAAAGTATTTCAAATCTGTTGAGAGTACTCCCTTGACTAGAAGAAAGGTAATCATTTGTTTTTTATAAACATTGCTAATGGTATAGAGGCTTACAAGTACAATAGAAAAAGGATGTTTGGTGATTGCTTTGTGAGAATTTTAATGTAGTGTGGTAGGTAGAGTAGATGTTATTTCTTGATACTAATGCTTTCAGTTAAAACAGCAATCTGCCGGCGGATCGTCCTGTGACTCGGCATCGCCTCAGAGTCCTAGCAGTCCTCTACAAAAACCACAGCCAACTCCATTCCTGCAGGTTTGTTATCATTTATTCTAATATATAACTTTATTACTTAATGGTGTAAAATGTATACGAAAAATAAGACGATTATGCATATTTCTAATTAGTTTACTAAAAATTTGGACTAGTTTACGTTCACTGCAGTTACAATCTGATTATTACCAGAAAAAGAACAAAGTCTGCCAGCCATATAATCACAGAAAACGTATTCTCTTGTTAATTTATAATGCCTCAGGCATTCTCAACAAGTCAACTAGCCATTCCGGTCAGTTTAAATGTCAAACAAATTCCAAGCGTCGTTTTAACAATCTTCAACATATATCTATCTTATACACAGCCAGTTAAAACTTTAGTATCTTTTGTGATGTCTTTACGGCTGACTGAAGACGCCAATTAAACGTAATCGTTTATTACCGCAGCGGCCCAGTTGTCGCTCGGAATGCTGGCAACCTTGACATGATTAGTCAGCGAAACATTTGATATATATAGAATTAGATCACGCGTTTATTAGAACATAGGATACCGTTGTGTAAATTGGTTCGGAGTATTTTTGTCTGCTCCCAAAATATCTTATTGTAGAGTTTATGATTACAGCTAAATGATTTTAATTTTATGAAGGAGGTCTATGTCTAGCTGAACTGTGGTAGGTTAAATTGATGATGATTCTCATATTTATATCCTTTAGGAAGTTGAAAGAGATCGTTACTATTTTTAGGAATCAGAACAAAATCTCATTTATATATTTGTTTTATTAATTGTTCTGATATTATAGATGCGCAAATACATATGTGCCACCTAATTTTATGATTCCACACCTCGCTGCCATTTAAATAATCGCGTATCAACTACGTTATAACACGGAATTCAATGTACTCTATGCTATATGAAACTGTTGAAGATAGCGTCATTTGCAAATAATATGATGAAAAACTTCAATTTCGTTCGAGTATCACTGAAATGTGAGAATATTGATATTTTAAAGATATATAATAAACTCGTATTATAACAAGTCTATCCATATCTAATGTCCGTGTGAAGTTGAGTACAAACCGGTTTTCGAGGTTTTACTAGCTCTGGGGTCCCTGGTTCACCAGCCAGGGACGCCAGAGACGTCGACCCGGACGGGACAATGTCTATCTACCTCTGTCTATGACAGCAGGTCAATCGATTCGATAACACAAGCTTCAGCTACTTTAGGTTTAGGGCTATGTATGAGATGTCCATATTATTTATTTATTCCTATTCCCACCAGACGACAGCAGCTCGTCCATCGCTAGTGTCTTCCATATCCCTGGCGACGGACGCGGCGGCGGCGGTGGGCTCCCGCGTCATGCACAGCCTGGAGCGCCCGCACCAGCTGTCCCGACACGCCAGGGAACGCTACTCTGACAGGTAAACACTACTTACCATATAACCAACACGTAGCGTTCTCCTTCCAGTTGTCACTTCCTCCGTTCAGAAGACTTCTTGTCCAAGTTCGGCCGACAAAGTAGCAGCAAAGTTCGTCCCATAACTGCCATTACACTTATACTATATTAGTAAAAAATCATATTATTGCTAAGTTCTGGTGAATACACAAGGCTTAACCTGCATCAGACACCAACTCCTGAAGTTATAATACATAAAAAAGTTTCTTATGTCAAATAATAGTTTAAATAATAAGTATACACTCTTTATATTCATATTTGCTATAATTTATAACACGACTCTCGTTTTTTCTTGCAGGCATTTAGACAAAGATAGATTAGCTGAACTGGAGCGTATGGACAGGTATCCCGAGAAGCAAGCAGTGTACAGCGTCGACAAACCATTCCGACAAACCAGTCTTGATCTACGCCACAATGCTGCTACTGCTAACTGGCACCCAGCGAGGGACTTTACTAGGTAAACATAAAATCCTTCTTTCTTGTTTGATTTTGAATAAAGTTGGGTGCCTAAAGTTAGTCCGTTGTATGTACTTGGGTGTATATTAATGTAGATTTATAACCTAAATTAAATCCTTTTTTTATCTTTTTTTCTTATGAGAATTTGAATATTAGTATCTATAAATAAATTGTGCATTTATGTACTTTTGGTGTATATTTACATAGTTTTATCACAAATTTTCATACATCGATTTATTGCCGCCCAACGTGGGACCATGCACTTTCCTTTGATAAAACCAGATTGTTTAATAACCGATCAGTGTTTCAAGGCGCCAGCAAGCGGAGCCGGAGCGCTACTGCTCCAGCAAGACGTCGGTGTCGTCCGGCAGCAGCAAGCACCGCACGCCGCCGCACGAGCCGCACCACAACTTCATGAGGCTCTCCTCCGCTAATGAACAGGATAATATTGCTGCTGGTACGTAAACTAATAAAAAATAACTTAATATTACTAAATGAGAGCATGATAGACGATATACTTTCAGTGGAATATACAATTTGCGCACAAAATTCAAGACGCGTGTGCAATTCTGCCGCCTTGTGTATCTCACTTTTATATACCACAAGTTTTTCAATCTGTAAATAATAAATATAATAAATATTATGCATGAGTAAGAAGAAGACCTTACTAAAAATGCTACATGGCTTTGGCACTTTACTACTACTTTTTGTTTGTCACATTTTAATAAACGTTTTTTTCATCTGCAGTGAACTACAAACTGAAATGCGTGAACTTGGTGGAGCCACCGCTTACGGAGCCCAACTTGCAGAAACATAACCAGAGACTCGAGCGATCTACTGCGCCTAGAGACCGAACTAAATCGAGACGTAAGTTGGTGAAAGTACTTTAGTTGACGATTACTTTCTAATGAATAATTGATTACACCGCGATTAAGAAATTTTTGGTTGTTGATTATAATCGATTCGTTTCGCAGAGATGTCGCGAAGGGAATTTCTAAACTCTTAACTGGTCTAATTTTAGTAATTAACATTTTCGTAAATTTTTCCATTTAGTCAATTTCCATGTTGGTTTATTGTGTTTATACTGTGTACATTACGTCGGAGGCAGACCGAAAAAGACATGGATGGATTGTGTGAAAGATGATATGAGAAAGAAAGGAGTGAATGCTGAGATGACGAGTAGTAGAGATGTATGGAAACTGAATACAAAATGCGCGTTATGATGACAAATAAATAAACAAATTTTGGAATTTTATTAACCCATTAACATGCACATGCAATTTTAGGGCATAAGAGACCAGTAGAACCAGAAGATGTTCCTGTCGACGGCGAGGAGGAGGAGGACGAGGGCGGCAGCTCGCCGCTGTACTGCAACTGGGACCTCCGCGGCATGCAGCATCTGCTGCCGCTGCAGGACTACATCATACAGCAGGCTAAGCTGTCCAGTGAGTCATGTTAGGTGTTGTTGAGTAGAGCTAGAGGATGGTACTGTCGACGGCGAGGAGGAGGAGGACGAGGGCGGCAGCTCGCCGCTGTACTGCAACTGGGACCTCCGCGGCATGCAGCATCTGCTGCCGCTGCAGGACTACATCATACAGCAGGCTAAGCTGTCCAGTGAGTCATGTTAGGTGTTGTTGAGTAGAGCTAGAGGATGGTACTGTCGACGGCGAGGAGGAGGAGGACGAGGGCGGCAGCTCGCCGCTGTACTGCAACTGGGACCTCCGCGGCATGCAGCATCTGCTGCCGCTGCAGGACTACATCATACAGCAGGCTAAGCTGTCCAGTGAGTCATGTTAGGTGTTGTTGAGTAGAGCTAGAGGATGGTACTGTCGACGGCGAGGAGGAGGAGGACGAGGGCGGCAGCTCGCCGCTGTACTGCAACTGGGACCTCCGCGGCATGCAGCATCTGCTGCCGCTGCAGGACTACATCATACAGCAGGCTAAGCTGTCCAGTGAGTCATGTTAGGTGTTGTTGAGTAGAGCTAGAGGATGGTACTGTCGACGGCGAGGAGGAGGAGGACGAGGGCGGCAGCTCGCCGCTGTACTGCAACTGGGACCTCCGCGGCATGCAGCATCTGCTGCCGCTGCAGGACTACATCATACAGCAGGCTAAGCTGTCCAGTGAGTCATGTTAGGTGTTGTTGAGTAGAGCTAGAGGATGGTACTGTCGACGGCGAGGAGGAGGAGGACGAGGGCGGCAGCTCGCCGCTGTACTGCAACTGGGACCTCCGCGGCATGCAGCATCTGCTGCCGCTGCAGGACTACATCATACAGCAGGCTAAGCTGTCCAGTGAGTCATGTTAGGTGTTGTTGAGTAGAGCTAGAGGATGGTACTGTCGACGGCGAGGAGGAGGAGGACGAGGGCGGCAGCTCGCCGCTGTACTGCAACTGGGACCTCCGCGGCATGCAGCATCTGCTGCCGCTGCAGGACTACATCATACAGCAGGCTAAGCTGTCCAGTGAGTCATGTTGGGTGTTGTTGAGTAGAGCTAGAGGATGGTACTGTCGACGGCGAGGAGGAGGAGGACGAGGGCGGCAGCTCGCCGCTGTACTGCAACTGGGACCTCCGCGGCATGCAGCATCTGCTGCCGCTGCAGGACTACATCATACAGCAGGCTAAGCTGTCCAGTGAGTCATGTTGTTGAGTAGAGCTAGAAATTAATTAATCGACTTTATAAGGAAGAGGTTCTCAACTAGATTGTAACAGCACCTCCAGAAGTTGTGGATCTATTTCAAAAATATAATATAGGATGTTTCTTATGGCCGTATTTTTCTATATAGTATTTTGCCTTGTTTATGGCAATAATTTTAGGAATATAGCAATTATAAATAATTATTATAGACTTACTAATCTACTTATCTTACAGGTCGCACCCGCTACGGCGGCGGCTCCGGCTCCGAAGGCGAGTCCGGTTCGTCCCGTTCCCAATCCCGGTCCGGGTCGGAATCGCGCTCGCTATCCGGGCACGAACCGGACAACGAGTCTTCCGACGGCGGAGCACGGACGCCGGACGACGACGACGGTTCCGGCGTGTATTTGCCGCACTCGTACGCACATAGACCGGTCGATGTCGAGTATATGAACCATGGAGTCTCGTATTATAATACGTTTGTTGGATTTGATCGGGATCGACAGCCGTCGCCGGGGATACATAGAGTAAGTAACAATTTTGTTTAAATTCTATGCATTTGTATGTATATGTAACTTTGGTAACATAAATAAATTCATTGAAAGAGGTTGAAAAATTGTTGATGGGTCATCCGTTTATAAATTTATACCCAAGTCCTAGGTTTGTTAATAAATCCAAAAAATATATATGAAAAGCACGATGAAGCACAATATATGTAGTATATTTAATTTCTGTACCAATCAATGTTTGTTTTAGTCATTACGGATTTGTACAGTTGAAAAAGTCAAAAAATATGCACATCGTCATAATACAATGTAGCGCAAAGTAAACCTTATGGATAAATTTTACAGTTGCTTTTCTAAAAACGCGTCATTTATATTGCGAGCGCAGTATTAATAGCAATATTTCCCCAGACATCATCCCTCGGCGGCGGAGCCGGTGCAGCGGGTGCATACCCCCCCGGCGAGGAGGCGGGCGCGCTGTACAGCCCCGTGCGCTCGCACGCGCCCCGCCCGCCGCTCGAGCAGGACATCGAGATCTTCGCCAAGGACAACCTCAACTTCAACAAAGGCATCTTTAGGAGAAAGGTACATACAAAAAAACACTCTATTAAATGTTGTTACCCATCTACGATCATATTTTAGCTGACTAATCTAATGAACTCATCCCAGTAGTTAAGCCAAGCTCTTATTTCCCCACTGCCGACCCGACCCTTTCCGTTACGAAATTTTTATCAAAATCGCACATTTGGTTATTGATATGCTAGTGCCAAAACATATACAATTAAATTATTGATATCATTAACTGAGTTGACGATATGAACATTACCATGTTATTGTTATGTAAAAGGATTGACATGTAATATTTAAGTGCGGTACAAAAAGCTACACTAACACGCGATTTCTGAAATGTTGTTCAACACAAAAATTAGTTAATGTCATTTTAAGCGTTGTGTTTTATTAGTCTTTGAGTCAACCAATCATAGAATCAGATTAAGTTGATCAGCCTTTTAGAAAACGGGGATCGGACATTTACCTATATATATAAGATACCAAAACCTTTTCTAATATACAATCCATTCCAGGCATCAGTCCGCGACCTCCTCTCTTGGACATCATCGTCAATCAGCGCGCCCATGGTCGGCGCCGACTGGGACAAGGCGCACAAGAAGGCCGCTATCGACCTGTTCCGACTTGTCCAGATATACATGGGCGATCGGAAGGCTCGGCCCGGCATGACGCTCAACTCAGTCGCGCAGGATATACTGCATGCGACATTCGCTAATGAAAAGTGAGTACAAATGTCTTGGCTATTTTATAATTTACGATGCCCGTAAATAGTTATTGCGCAACGTTGTATGGAGGTGTAAAAGTTTTGTTTAAGATGTGCGGTGAGTTACATAATCAGCATTGTTCTAATCACGATTGGGCGTTTGACCAAAGCGTCAAATGGCGCGTCAATCGGGATTCATACTCTGTGTACGTCTATTTTCTCCCACTACTTCAATAGTTTAGTGGGGCATTTTGCGTATTGTTATTTGTATGTGTTTGAGAGTACATGAGAGTATGTTTCTTAGGTTACGCGACGAGCTGTACGTGCAGCTGTGCCGGCAGACGACGGAGAACCCTTTACGCGACTCTCTGCTGCGCGGCTGGGAGCTGCTGGCCGTGTGCCTGGCCTTCGTGCCGCCGTCCTGCGCCTTCCAGCCCGCGCTCACCAACTACGTCAACAGGCACAGGGACCCCGCCTTCGCTGACGCCTTCCCTGAGGTCAGTCACGTCACCGACGATTAAATTTTAATTTTGTGCTAAAAATTTTGTGGACTAATTCTCTACCCGATGTACTTGTTCACCCCTTTTGGATAGATATACCCTTTCCAAAACACCCTGTATTACGTCTGACGTTGTAACGTCGTTTTTTATGTACCCCCCACATACTCCAAAGAAGTTTAGACGCCTTTTTGGTATCACATAATAAAAAAGCCCACATTAAATTAATTATTTGTATTTCATTGCGTAGGTTGGCAAATGGCCTATCCACGTGCAAGTGTCACATTACGCGGGCGTTGCGTGCAAGCGGTTAGAACGGATCGGCTTCGGCGGCAAGAGGCAGCCACGGAAACCTACTACTGATGACATCGACCAGGCTAGAGTGAGTATACACTATACACACATATTATAACTGATTTTTATGCTTTGTATACAAGTGTTACTTACAAATCAATAAAACTAGACTTAGGTGATGCTCAATGTTGAATATCTGGAATTTATTAAGAAATAATCTTGTAATTTTTACCCATTTGCTTTATGTTAGGTAATCTCTATCTGCTGTGTACTCAAAAAAGATTCGCAAATAAATTACTTTATGATTCATATTGTTAAACCCAGATAAAAATGCTATTGGAATCATTGATCCAAGTAAAACCAATACTTAATTATTATTTCTCTATTCCCAGATACAAATCTTCCGCCAATCGATGTTCGGCAACACGTTATCCGAGGTAATGATCCTACAAAAGGAGCGGTTCCCTAACCGCCAGTTACCGTGGGTACAAGTGGCGCTATCTCAACAAGTGCTGGCGCTCAATGGCCGGGAAACAGAAGGCATATTCCGCGTGTCAGCTGACGTCGATGAGGTCAATGCCCTCAAAGCGAAGATCGATAACTGGGAATTACCTGATGCTTCCACTTTGACTGGTAAGTGGCGATATCAAACTTTAAACATTTAAAATGTATTTAAGCAAAGTTCAGATTTTGCGTTACATCACAATTTAAATTGCATTTGTTTTAGATTTCTGCTTTTTTATAATCATTCGAGATTTACATTAAAAAAATGACCCAATTGATTTCTCAATATATTATAGCTATATAAGAACTCTTTAGGTCCAATTCTACACTTCTGAGTTGTTACTGTATTTGTTATTTTTTCCAATCGTAATCTAACTAAAGATCGCATTACATCTAATATTTCGCACATTTAAAAATGACTTTTTTTTTCAATTCATAGCGCACACTATATCTTTATCCCATAAATATCTCATATGCTTGGTATTTTCTTAGACGCGCACGCGCCGGCCAGCCTGCTGAAGCTGTGGTACCGCGAGCTGTACGAGCCGCTGATCCCGGACGCGCTGTACGCGGCGTGCGTGGCGGCCGGCACCGACTACGCCGCCGCCGAGCGCGCGCTGCACAGGCTGCCGCCCATCAATAGGCTGGTCAGTTTACTTACATGAAATTTTGTTAGTTATCACTCGAATAGACATGAATGGTTTCAAAAGCCAGCTGAAATTGCTTAAAAAAATGAGCTTATATGGAGATTTATGTATTTAGATATATATATATGAAGAGAGAAAAGTCCCTTGCCTTGTTGATAAAGCATCCTGTCTCAAAACAAAAAGACCAATCGTATTTCCAAAAAAAGTAGGTCGCGCTAACTACTAATGCGCTAAGTGCTCGTAGGTTCAGTCGCTACATGTCAAACATTTGTGTTTTCTGCTTGTATATTCAGAGGATCATAATGTATGTGATTTAATTTTTAGGAAACACTACTTAAGGCGCTCCCCCGAGCAAAATGCGCAAAAGCGGAGTTTTATTAAGCTATAAACTCGATATTTAAAACATATATCAAATTCACTGTTATACCAAATCATTATTTAATATGTTGTCTTTAATTTAGACAGGGTTTTTTCTTTTTAATGCAGCGAATATTTAGTAGTACTCATTTTAAAAATGGTCTATCAAAATTTATTCCTTGCATAGGCTCACGATGTACACGTATTTTATTAATGTAACTTATACCAACTGATAGAGGATTTAATTCTTAACATTTTCAACAGCTTTGTTTTTCAAAAAGACCAAACATCTATTTTATAATTCAAATTATTCCTAAAAATGGTCAAATTCACAACATAAACACACTCGCGGCGGCGATCCAGCAGTCAGCCGTAGGCTCTCGACGTGAGAGCACGTCGGTTTTTTATTTGAAATGTCATTTACAATTTAATATTATGACAACTGTCAAAAAGTCATTGATAGCCCTATGTAGTTTTACACACGGCACTGGTGATAAAATTCAAATAGCATGGAATACATATTTATGTTTTACATAACATATCATCACGCCGGTATCCCCGAAGGGTTAGGCAGAGGTGTACCAATGTACACCCACAATTCGCCGATATGTTTAGGTCCCATGTAAGTAATAGGGGGCGAGCTTTATTTATGTTGTAAGTTTTTTTTTTTATCTGACATTGAAATAAAACTACTTTTTACGGATTTTTTCGCGGTTTATAATTAGTAGTTTTATTTCATCACATATTTATATTTGTTTAAATATGTCCAACTATCAAAAGGTCGAAATAATTCTTATGCGTCTACAAATGTCTTAATTACTTTACATGAAATAATATGTTACTTTTTTGAAGTTTTATTTAAATAGCGTCTAAGTCTATGAAAAAAATATATAAAATTGGAAATACAATTGATAGAATCGTACTTTGTTTTTATTAAATTCAGTTATTTATGAGTGAAATTAATGGGCTCTTGTAAACATTTAATTACTTTTGCTCGACCTTGCATTTATATGACTTAAATTCATAGGAAATATGTTGAAAAAGTCTTTGATTCTGAAAAAGTAAACCTTGTGAAATATACTATTCAAAAGATTTAATGCGGTTGTTTTATACTTATTTCTAGAGATATAAATGTAAAGAAATGTAAAGAATAATTGTAAAGAATTATTATCAGAGTTTTTTTTTTATAATCCTGACAGAATATGTTAATGTTTTCTTATAGCCTTTCTTGTTATATTGTTTAGTGCACAAAAATAGTCTATAAAATAGATGATCAAAAGCATGTATGAAAAAAGAAACAGCATTAATTCAAATACATTTATTTTTCATCCTTCCTTATCACGATATTATCCAGGAAACCAGCAGGTGCAAAGAGGCTTTAAAAGACTTCACATCGTGAAAAATAAATCGTTCTTTTTCACGTAATAAAATCCAATTTAATTTAAAATCGGAGTCAAAACTTCACAGCAAAATTTCGTCGTAAGTGGCTAGCACAAGGCACAGGGAGAAATCTCGAAAGTCCATAAGCAGTCCAAGTCAAAAAGCAAAATAATAGAAATAACAAATGCGCAAACAAAAATTTTGGTGCGCACAAGCAAAGAGACGTGCAAGACAATGTCACTGGCATGACGCAAAATTTTACATTGATTGTATCCGTTGTTGTTGCCATGCTAGATTGAAGTTTTCATAATAGTATTTTGATGTCATTTATTAATTTCGGTGATGTTGGGTAGAAATAATAATATGTCCTTAGACTAGTCATGTTCATAAATCTTCAATAAATTCTAAAAGCAAGCTTTTATACAAAGTTGACTAGCCAAAAATATTCGTATGACTTAGTTTAGATTTAACGTTCATATGGCAACACTCAACGTACAATTCAATCAATTGTATTTCCAATTTAACGATTTTTTTCATGGACTTAGACGCTATATTTCACGTAAATCTGTAATTACGTTTGTATATCACGCATAAGAATTATATCAACAATTATTTCGCCATTGCCCTTTATTATGTGCGTAGAGTATTTCTTAAGTACTACTCCATGCGAGCGCGCTTTGACACTCACACACTGTCAACTTTCACACATTCACAAATCATGCCGTATTGAGACAGCAATACTTTCTTCAAGAACCGAATTTTCAAAAGTCTCGCCGCCCGCCTTTGCTCTGTATACGTGCCTTGTTAGAATCACACTGAATAAATGGTTAAAAAAATAATTTTTGAAATCGGTCCTGCCGTCTTTGAGAAATCCCGAACTTCGAGAAATACTCAAACGTAAAAAATCTCCTATTTTCGAAGTTGGTTGAAAAAAGATTTTTGTAAAAAGACATTCAATACTTTTCTGACTAAATAACTTTATATCATTAAATGATTCACTTAGCAGTCTTCAATTACTTGAGTTATAATTTTAGATACAAATAAAATATATTTCTCTTATCTTTTTTTTTAATCTTCCGAACATGATTGATTATATTTTTGTCCATAAATTCATAAGTCTACTATTTTTACTACTTAATACGTCGGTATATCAAACAGATGGCGTTGTATTTTCATAGAAAGTAGCGATGTATATGTAGAGGGGCAAAGAGGGGGGTTTAGAGGTCAAACGCTCAAAGTCATTTGCTCGGGGTAGCGCCTTAAGGATTTCCTTTATGCGTTTTGATGTTTGAAAAATAATTACATGGCACTTTATTTTACTTCGTTTTTTCAGGTACTCACATATCTCATAAGCTTCCTGCAACAGTTCACCGCGCCCGAAGTGGTAAGTCAAACAAAAATGGATTCAGCGAACCTTGCGATGGTGTTCGCGCCCAACTGCTTGCGCTGCACGTCACAAGACCCGCGCGTCATCCTCGAGAACGCGCGCAAGGAGATGACCTTCCTCAAGACCCTCATCACCAACCTCGACACCTCGCACGTGCAGGACCTCCTGTGACCGATGAATCTCAGCTACTGCAACAACAACGTCGCCACCGAGAGCCTCACTGGCTTCTAGCGAACCTGCTGACCAGTGTGGGCTGGTGTACCGTGACCCTTATATCAAAAGAACTTGACTGTGTACCCAATCTAAGGATCCTACTGTGTCTAGTCTGTGAGATCCACTGATATATCATTGGACATGATCCTCGTGGTACATGCAAGCTCGGCGACTCCCCTTAATTAATTGAGTATATTTGACATTCTTGTATATTTTTTGTATTTTTGTACGCTATAAAATAATTTTATTTGGTTGTACCCAAAGATATTTAATGAGATGTGATTTTAATTATATTAGACTTGAGCTTTACGAAAATGTATTTGCAATGTGTTTGAAAGTATTTGTTGTTGGTGCGGCTGCGTGATTGTTTTTATTAGTTACGAATTACGAATATTGTTTAGTGTGGGAGAGTAGACGTTGTTTATGATGAACGATTACATTTGTACCATTTGCAAGATGTTGATGATTCTACAGCATAAGTAAACTTAGTGATGGTGCTCTGCAAACTGGAGGAAGCGCCCTCGACGTGAACCGTGTGCTCACTGCCTGCTCGTATAATGTACACTGCCTACTGACTGGACAGTGCCAGTTTTACACTTCGCGTGCTTTATTCTATATCTCGACATAAGAAAAAAACGTATTCTAAAGCTATATTTACTCTAAAGTTTACAGTGTTAATTAAATATATTACGACAAATAAATTAAATATATTAAAGGAAAATATAAATTAAGGTAGTGAACACATGGTTCATATCAATACTAACACATCTCAATTATCGAATAGAATAGTTTATAAAAAGTAAATGAAATGGCACTTTGCATAAAAGCTTACACACGTTATTTATTAAACATACGTCGTAGTGTAATATCGGTTACATACATCAATTTAAAAACATTATCATGAAATGAGTGCGATTAGGCGAGCAAAACGTTTCATCACAATATCACTTTAATAACCTTTTAGTTAATAAATATTTGTTGAAGAATTTACATTACCAAATTACGACCACAATTACGCATTTATTTTTCATAAATATGTAAGTTTAATGTAGTATAAGTTGGCACCGAGTCTCTGAAGGTCATTGAACCCACTGTCTGTATGTACCTAGGTCAGTGAAGAGATGATATAAAACTGTTACCTAGACGGGCGAACGCTCGCTCATTTAGCCTAGATAGTCGGAGTTCCTTTACTACTCAAATAAAACAATATTCAGAATAAAAGTTACTATTATAGAATAGGTGAATTTAAAGGGCAGCTTTAAATTAAACAGCTCAAAGGAAGCATGATAAAATATTCCTATTGGCATGGTTTGTGATTATCGCTATATTTTTAATTTAATCATTGCGCATTTCTGTAGACGCATGTTCTTTCATTTTAGATTTTCTTTTGTAATATGCGTCACATTTTTTTTTTAAGATGTCTCAGGATTTTAGAATCTTTATTTATAAAATCGAATTTAATCACACCTACACTTTATTTAAGATTTTATGTCACCGCCTTTTATTACCAATATTTTATCCTCGACACTAATGTGTATACTCCTAAATATTATTTTATAGATCGTCCGTAGTTTAAGAAATAAATTGAATTTAAAACTTCTTAAACCTACCTAATATTTCGTATTATTCGGCTACGCAAGAATAGTTACTCCAATCCCAGTTCGTAGAAAGTTAATTCTTATAGCTTTATGCAGTACAGTCGACCGCACAACGGCGTTAACAGCTTGATCTGAACTTCGCCTTTATGTTAAAGCAATAAGATTCATTTTTGTAACGATTTGTAACCGGTAGCGTGCGGTACACTGTACTTTTGTCTTAGAGAGGTATTTGATTACAATTTTTAAATGCAAAGGCTACGTTATAGTAAAGACTACGGTATCGAGTTGTTTTATAAAGTTGCTATATCTAGTTATACCTATTATTTACATTTGAAGGATAGCAAGTATAGTTCCATAGGGTATTATTTTTATAAACTTGATTTTTTATAACTAGAATGAAATGTTTGTTGGCAGCAATTTACAGTGCCTGTGTGTGGCAATATCTAAAACGTGAACTGCCATTATGTGTAAACGTGATATGAATGAGTTACAATAATTAATGTTTGTGTATTCTTGTATGATCAGGCCGTATTATGAAGTTTTAGAACCATGTTAACTCAGTAAATTAAACTACTTACACAAATATTTAGCGACAGATTTTACGATATAATGGTTTTCAAGCTTTATAATACGGGCCCAGGCCAGGCTGAGGGTTTAATATTAAACATATTATATGCCTGGATTTTAAGTCACAAAGTGTTAAATAAGTACCTATATACAGCAATTTATTCAGCTCACAGAGGCAGCTCTATATTTTTGTTACGTGATTATTTTTACATCAATTTTGCTTTATTTTTAAGTACCCACTAATGGCCGTGATATGGTTATTTCAACTTTCACTAACATTACTAACACCGTCTTGATCTCAAATTCGAATATTTTCAGTTATTGGTATTCTTTAAAAATGTATGAACGATGAAACTTTAAGGATTCTCTTTTTTGAACCATTTATATGTATTATTTTAATTTCTGAATATTGGCATAATCATAATGAATAAGAAAAGTATTTTAGGCACTAGTTAAACTAAAGCGATTATGCAGTAAGCTTGCTAGGCGGACTCAGGAATAAAGGGTCAATAATCTCATGATAAATGCAGTTGTCACTTATTATATCGTTAATAATTAAAATTGTTTATGATATTTCTTAGAGGTTAACAATTAGCTGAGTTTATCTCTTTTGTATTTTCGCTGTAGTTTGGCTAGTGCTTTACTCTGCTTACAACGGCGGTACGCAAGGATACGATTAAATGAGTATATACACCACCGCGTAGCTCTAACAGTACCGCAAAACAAAGGTAACTGTACCACGAAACAAGCTTTCAATTATAATACGGGACGCAAATGTTAATAGTATATATTTGTACATCACTGTTACCGTAGCGAAACCTATATTTGTGCCATAATAACTTGTTACACGTACAGTCGGCGTCACTTGTAATATGTATCTATATTCTCAGCCCTACGATAGTTTAGTTGCTAGGTACGAAGATTTGTTTTAGAATGCTTCTGATACGGTTATTGAAGATCCAAGGTTTATTGTAGGATAGGAACGGAGGATAAGTAAGCTCTCAATATTCCCTATATTATATGATATTATATATGATATATGTTCTAAGAATACAAAGAGCACAACTTATTTTTTGTGTACATTATTAGTTAGCTATTTATCAAAATATAGCGTTTACATAGATCTATTATCGCGCATGCAGCGAGGCTACTATACTGTAATAGTAGTTACCAATGTGCTTGTAATTTCTCATCATGTAAAATTGTATAGTGCTTATAAATAGTTCCAAAATAATTTTCGTCGACCTCGATATCCCTTTGTACATAACATGCCTAATTTTCTTTATTGTTTGTGACAATATAATGCCTACAATGTTCATAATGTAGATTATCACTGTAAATGTGAACGTTCAGGAGAAATAAATTACTAAATATCCGGTGGATATACTGCGAATACCAACTATTTGTTTTATTTCCATACTTTTCATTTCAAGTTTATTGAGTGTTATTATGTGTTATAGCGGATAATGTGCGTGAGTTGATTAAAAGTGGACGGGTTCAAACCGTCACAGTACAGCCATTCGAGTGGAATTAGTACACTGGAACAGTTTGTTAACATCGACAAAATGCGACCGAATACAGTCTCGAAGTACCTTAAGAAACGTTTAAAAATGCAGAAATACAACAACATTGTTGAAGCGCTATATGTGTCCAAGATTATCAGGAAATTCGTCGGCATATCAATATTTGTGTTAAAGGTTACCCCGGACAACCAAATTATAAGACAATTTACATTATTTGGATTCACTTTTTTCTTGCTCTGGTACTCTTTATACTTCTACTCGACTTACATTGCTCATGTTTACGATCAGACTATCTTGCGAACAATATACAACACGAAGGTCCAGCGTTATGGCGATGACTTCGAAAGGATTGCTTCATCCTTATACGTGATGTTCGCCATGTGGAAGATACCTTACAGCTTCAGTAGCAGCAACCGGTTCATGGAAGTTATATTCAATGTGGATAGAGCTTTTGAAAACTTGGGCGAGAGAATCGATTACAATCAAGATGCTAAAGCGTCATTCATCATGTCAATTAGCCAGTTGATTATTTACTTGATTCGCTTATTTACCACATGGGCATCACTAAGCTATCTCAATGTGCCCATGCAATCAGAAAGAATGTTCCAAGTTATGTACTCAGACGCTCTAGCTCTTATATCAACGACGCATTTTTGCTTCTTTCTAAACGTTGTCCAATCCAGATTTAAATACATTAACAAAGTCCTCGAAGAGATAAGAGCTCAAAAGTGTTGGGAATACAAGTTGTTTGTTCGGAGTAACGTAGCTTCAGTGAACGTTCAGAAAGCGGTCTCTCTCCAGGAGCGGTACATATGCCAGAAGATAAAGGCTTGTGCGAAAATCTACGGGATGTTGTACAAAGTGACTGACGCTACTAATAAAATGTTCGGTATTTTATTAACATTTACCATATTAATATGCCTGTGCTATATTATCTTGTACATGTTCTACTTTATGGAGGCGACAGCGGCCGGCTTGTTCCACGATGTACCGAGATACATCGTGTTCCTTATTTACGTATTTTGGCAGATTTTTTATGCTCTTGGGATTGTTGTATTCGTGGTGTTTACTTGTGAACGTGCTGTTATTGAGGTAAGACATAACTTATACAAGTAGGCAGGAGCAGGTACTTCTTTCTTCTTAAATAGGATTATAAGTAAAGTGCCTTCTCTTTTGCAGGCGAAATATGTATCCTTTATTGCGCATGAAATCATAAACACCGATTTATGTCCGTCAGTCACAGCTGAGGTAATTAACGGAACTATTTAATAGTTTTACTTGTTTACTAAGAACTAAATAATTGACTTGCCCTATGATGATACAGACTGACACTTTACGACGATACGTCAGCACACCTACCTATCAAATAGGTGCAAAGTACTTAAATATGCACATTATTATAAAGAATGCTGTGTATCTTTTATAAATATTACTCAATATCCTTTTTATTAGCTCATTCATAAGATTAACGTGGAAGATTCCATGATCAGCTTTGTAATTTACGGTATAGTTTCAATTCCACCTAGGAAGGACTACCCATGCTATATCGGTCTAGGCTATAGACTAGACTATCATTAAAGCAACGTTCCAACTGTCTATCCGTCTAAGGGTCTGCTTATCAAGCAATTGATGCCTCAATATAGAAAGGGAGGAAAAACTGTTAGTGCGCCTTTCCTTGCGCTCTATAATGGGTATATCGTGTTTGGCAGACTATTACCTGGGGGCTTAGACAAAGTAACAATTTAAAAACGATAACGAAGTTCGAAAAGTCTAAGATGTATGGGACTGACATAAGCCGCGTTTAATCACGTGGTCAATCGACATCGTTATCGCAAGTTGGTAGACAATGGTTTAATTCGCAACGAAACCATAGAGTAACGAATTGTTTTTGTGGCTATCCCTTATAAATGCGTAGACAAGCAGCACTTTCAGCGTTCGCCTTCGCTTCGATCGCGATCGCCAAAAAAGATAACGAAACGAATGTTAAAACGTTGTAGTTAAAGAAACAATATGGCGGGAATTCATTTAGCAGCAGATTTTTGACACGGAGTGATTATACTTACTACATACTCCACTGACTTAGAAACCTAAATGGACTTGCCATACCTACGAAATGAACGTGCATACCTACAAAAATTGGGCAATTAAGATGGCTGCCTTTCTTAGGGTTGTAACTGCCTGAAACGCGCTAGATATCGATATTTAACTTTGAGTGTTATTTAAGCTATTACCCAAAATTGTTATCTGCCACAAAGTAACAAAAAAAAAACTACTAAATCAAGTGGAATTATCTGAATATAACCTACCTGTTACACGGGCTAGTTTATTTGTTATTTTTATGTACCTACCCACTTTTTAAACAACAAATTCTAGTGTAAAAAAGGCATTTATTCGTTTCTAAACAAAATTAACTTATTAAAATAGTTAGCATTGTACCGAAACCTTATGTCTATAAAGGCATTATAGATTTCACAAGCAACAGCCTATGGTTGATGTTATGCTCTATGTTGTGCGGCGAGTATAATATTTTTTCGCTGTCATAATAGTCCGTCAGAAACTTGAAAATATATAAATAATAGTTTTCTGGTTTTTCCTGGTCAGTGAGATGAGGTTTTATTAAATTTTCCGTTTTCTTTATAATGTTTATGACTCCGTTGGAGGCGTATTGAAGGCCACCTCGAGTCTTCTGAGTAAAGATCACTATGGTCACTATAATTATTCAAAGTGCATGGAGCAGACATGCCATATTTTATGTCTTGGGTTTATATTTTCAGAACCAATAGCTTCCATCCATTTCTTATTTGAAATTTCGTTTGCAGGAAATCTGTGGATTAAAATATAATTTCAATGTATTTTACACACTTCATTAATTTTATCGATACTTACGGTATGCGAACATCGCACATCACTAGCCGTACTTGACAATTATTATTGTTTGTAAACAATACAAAGAAATGAAGAAAGAAATGAAATAATAACGATATGAGCCATATAAACATGACACAGGTTTCAATAATATTCAAAAAGATTATCTTATAACAATACATTCTACAACATTCGAATGAATTAGTGAAAATTAGTTACTTACTTGTGCAATGTCAAGTTAGGCTGATTTTTGCTTTTCCTCGCACCACACTGTTTTATGCAACACGAGGGCATGATTTTCCTACTATTGTCCAAACTCAAAACACCAAAATAACTAATTACAACACGTATTTCTCTTTAAATCCACAAAAATATTTTGAGCGAGCAACTGTTTGACAGCACAACTACCACAAACAACACAAGTACTTTTGGAACTTACAATGGCGACCGGCACGCAATGACATGAAGGTGACATTCCACAACAGTGTTGCCAAATTTGGTCCCTGTCAGACATTTAGTTCTCTCTCTTTACAAATTCATTTCTTGTTTAGTTAAAAAGAGACAAAAAGCTTTTTGACATGTGCGCGTCGATACGATGGATATTTGTATAACTATTATTCATATAGTAGAATATGCTCACTCCATGTGTATATATATCTCTATGACATACTCTAAGGTATTTCTTCTGTGCTAGAGGCATTATTGCAGTCGAAAATGCATTCTTTACGTTTATTGTGGGCTGCACACAATGAAAACGCCTGGGAGAGGCGCCAAAACCGGTTAAGACAGCGACGGCAATTGGAAACAATTGAGGATATGCCAGAATTGTTGTTTATCCAACATTTCAGGCTTAATAAAAGGACATTTAGGAAATTATGTTACGACCTAAAATGTCATGCCGGATTAAAAGGTTCCCCTGAAATTCCCCTGGAAATAAAGGTAAAAAATTTAACATTCATAAACCAATTTATTTACTTAATTAATGCAGGTAGGTATCATCGAACCAAATAGGAATTAAGTATTATATTTTTCAGGTGTTGTGTGCTCTTAGCTTTTTAGCTACAGGGTCATACCAAAAAATAGTGGGTGTGGGCCAGTATTTGACTCAGCGGACAACCAGTCGCTGTATCAGGGAGGTTGTGAAGGCCCTTAATCACAATTGGATGGTCAGCAGGTGGATAGTGTTTCCACAAACGCCTCAACAGAGATCTTTAATCAAACAGAAGTATGTATTTTTTTTATAATGATTATTTTAACTAATTAAAAACTTTCTTAGAGGTTCTTTCATAAATACTTACTTTTTGGAATTTGTTGTAAAATTGTTAAATAATTTACAGATTTCAAAGGACACATAATTTGCCTGGAGTGATAGGGTGCATTGACTGTACCCATATTGCAATCACAAGACCGGTTGAGGAAGAACATATGTTTTTTAATAGAAAAGGATATCATTCCTTAAATGTTCAAATGGTAAGCCGCTGGATACATTTTAATTATAATATAAACTATATTAAAACTATGTAAGAAGGTAAATACTAAATACCTACTTGTATTTATGAATAAAATAAAATGTCCCTTTTCCTCTAACATTCTCCATCAATTTCATATAATGAATATGAACTTGATGGAGAATTAGAGGAAGCCTAATCTTTAATTTTATTTCCTTTTCAGATATGTGATTATGACTTACACATAATAAATGTGAACTCCAAATTTGGTGGAGCTACGCATGACTCTCACATATGGTCTGCAAGTCACGTGAACACATATATGCAAGGGATTCATGAAACTGGTGAACATGTTTGGTTATTAGGTAAGACATCATTCCTCATATTGTCAATATTGAGACATCTGAAATAGCTCTTTACTCCTAGTAGTAATTGCACAACATTTAAGTGAGCATGACTACAAATAAACAACATTTATAATACAATCTTTTGTTAGAACTAGAGTAGTTTATTAATAAAAATATATTTCCTTTTTTAGGAGATTCTGGCTATCCACAGCGGCCCTGGTTGATGACGCCTATATTAAATGCTGAACCAGGATCCCAGGAAGAGGTGTACACACGACGTCATGTCCAAGCCAGGTCTCGCATTGAGCGCTGTTTCGGATTACTTAAGGCTCGTTGGAGGTGTATGCTTCGACACCGAGTTCTTCACTATCACCCTTACATGGCTAGCAAAATCACTAATGCATGTTGTGTGCTGCACAACATTGCATTAGATGCTAGAATACCACCTCCAAGTGATATGCCAGCCGGGGGTCTAGGAGACAGTGAAGATCATGCTGTACAACACAGCACATCCACTAATGATAACCAAAACGAATTAATCCGAGGCAGGGCTATGCGCAATCGCTTAGTTAGTAGGATGTAATATAGGTAAATAAATAAAATTACTATAAATTAAAAAGTATTTTTATTAACAGCCACTTGAAACTACAAATATATATATATATATATAATAACTATAAAATACTCAAAAACCTTTCACTATTATAGCAATAGGGACAACACAATCGCTTAACTACTCAGTGTTCAGCGGTTCTGTGTTGTCCCTACTGCGATAATAATTGAGCCAAGCTTGAGCGACGTCTACAATAGATTTAAAAACTTCATTTCGTTCGTGCTCAACCTCCAACGCCCGCAAGTCGCGCTCGTGTTCGCGTCTACTCCGGGCTTCCTCCAGCTCCAGGCGTCGTAATTCCACGGCCGTAAACTCGCTTGCCGCTCTCTCGAAGGGGGTCGGCGCCCGTCTACGGCGGGCGCGCAAACGAGGGCGGTCGGGAGAGGCAGCAGACTGCGGTGTGGCTGGCGACCTCAACAGCGGACGACGCCTGGCAGGTGGAGAAGTAGCAGACGCGCGGGGGGCAGGTGGCCGTCTTCGCCTCGGAGTAGTGGACGCTGCTGGGACCGGCGGGGATGGCGCTGGCAAGGATGGCGCTGGCACGGATGGCGCTGGTGGAGATAGCGCTTCCGGGGCTGGTGGGGCCGCAGAATGCCGTCCCTGAGCCGAAGGGGCAGTGAGTACGAGCGGGAGGGGTGGGGGTGTTTGGATCTGCGATGTGGATGGCATAAGCCAATTATTTGAGGGCTGTGAAGTCGGTTGTGGAGTATCTGCAAAATAAAATGAGTGTTATTTTGGGCAATTTATGGATACCTCAATGTTTTCTTAAATCAAATCTTACTAATATTATAAAAAGTGAAAGTTTGAATGTTTGTTTCTTTGTTACTCAAGCACGCAAAAACGGCTGAACGGATTTCGACGAAATTCGGCACACAGTGAATTAGACTTTATATTTAAAATTAAAAAAAATATTATAATATTTTAAGCCTATAGACTTACCATCTAAAATTTCAAAATAAACAGTCTTATCTTGGGCGACAGGATTATCTTGCGAAGAAGATTGAGGTCTCTGAAAAAGATTGGTAATAGTTTTATAAAAATAATAATTTACATATTACAAATAATAATTAATAATCAATTTGAACTAATTTATCATAAATTAAAAATGGAATGGTGTCTTTTCTGTTAACTAAGTATTTAATTTTATGTTTGTGTTTTTGACCATTGTTAATTGAAATTTAAATATTTTATAAAACATCTACCTACTACCTCTAGAAAATTAGCTCATTATTGAGCAGGCGCCTTGAAGATATATAATACTTACATTAAATCCAAGCTCTTCTACAGAGGCTTGTCCTTCCACTGCTAAAGCACCCATTAGAGCCAGCACTCTCTCATCGCTGGCTGATAATGTTTGCCGGCTTGCTGGTCCACCTCCAGTCCCTCTTGCGTGATGCCTGATAGTCAATGCCTTTTTTTTGGTCTTCGACTTCCAATCTGCCCATACCTTTATTGAATGAAGATCAGTGGTAATCATAAGCATGTTATACTTAAGTAATAAAATAAAAAAAAAAGTACTTTTGAAATAAATTGAAAAATAAATAAACATCCGGGACATCTCATAACGGTCATCAAACCTAAAGAATAGCTTGTACTATGGGTGTCACAGACTGATCATCATCATCATTGCAAGAATCCCGGTTACATTACTTTAGTAAGGTAAGCTTTCACTTCAGAGGCCAGTCTAGTAATAACAGATAAGTGATTACAAGCCAACCATCATAACCGCAAGTGTGTGTCCACTTGACCAGACACAAAACCAACGCACGGTTTACGCACATTATAAATCATCTGAATGATTGTCCCAGTTGTGAATCAAACACACAATTTTTGAAAACATAGCTAGGATTGCTAGCCACTCTTCCATCACACAAGTCATTCCAAAAATGTTCATTAGGTCCTTACTTTTTTCCACTTATCTGTAGTCTTGCTAACACCATCACCAACGGCATTCAAAATGTTGGTAAGTTCAGACCATAATCGGTCTGACCTTACCCTACCTTGTGATCCAGCAAGAGGCCTCGCCAGGTCACCATTGCTGTAACATAAGCAAACAAAGATTCAATATAAGTATTTCATTGTTAAGATCGCGTCATTGTTTACATTACATTACTCATGAATAAAACTTGGATTTACTTACGTTTCCATAAACTCGAGCAGCGTTGTCAATTGTTCCGGACTTGCTCGCACTCTTGATTCCATGTTTAACCACTAAAATTATTAAAATACAGATTACTCCATCATCGTTAAACTACCCGACACTTTTAAAAATGAATCTATTTTAAATACCATTATGTTTTGGAGACCATCTAAAAGTAATAACACTTTATTTACTTACCACTGCCAAAATATTGTTTTAATTATAATTTAAAAACGGTTAAACGCAACACTCACTTATTCTCGGCATTAAATACTTTTTGAAAAGTTAAAGAACCACAACTACCTACCTACTAAGTTCGCGGGTTTGATCCGATTTGACACTTCTTGACTGGCACTGACAGCAAAATTTTCGATACCATAAACAATATTTTTGTTTCATAACGAATAAACAATTCGACTCAACGATCGCGACAATAGTGTTACATTGGCTAGGAAATTGTTTTCGATATCTCAGTGACGATGACGAATTTAGTTATCGTTTCGGTACTAAGCGATGTTACTTTGTCTAAGGACCCTGTTTCTATATCTAACTCAATTATATCCCTTTTTTGACCCGGTTTAAATCCTCTTTGGACTACCTCTGCCCTCCCTACTACTACTGGGACTACCCTGGGGAAGGTGGAGGGGTGTGTGCCCGACGCCTACCGGCTAAAGCCCCCGGAGTGGTTCAACCTTCCCTTATGTTGAAGACCAGGCGGGAAAGCAATGCAAACTACCGCGGTAAACTCACACTTTCACTCATAAATTGCTTACAACTTACAGGCTATGCAGTTATCAATGCAATGTCTACATCAAAAGCCTGTATTCACCGCTTCTGGACTTTATGAACTCAATTACGCAATTTTACAACAGGTGAGTAACTTGACGAGCTATTACTAGTTCATTGTGTTAGTTTATTGTGTCAAGTTTATTACAGGTAATTGTAATAAAAAAAAAAAAAAATAAAAAATAAAAATTTTATTTCTTCAAATAATACATAGAGTTACATACATCGAACTAGTAGATTAAAAATAGGCAAAAAATCTATGCACAGAATAAAATCTTGCCTCTTATACTAGGAGAACCTGTATCATAAGAGACAGTGATTCGGTGTTTACACGTATTTTATAGATTTTAGCAATAAGTGAAACATGTCGAACAATGTATCGAAAAAAGAAACCAAGTTTTTGACAATGAAGTAAATAATATATAAACGTTTAGTGTGAAAGAGTTGGGTGTGTGGGTGAGTGTATAAAGGTGTATGTGTGGGGATGTATGAGGGTGTACGTGGGTGTATGTGGAAGGTGTGTGTGATGTTTTACGGAGCGCTGGAAGAATGAAAAGTGATTTTATTTTATGCGATGAATGTTAATAGTGTTTCTATGGTAGAATAGTCCTGTTGTAGGAGCCATTCTGTAACTTTAATAAACTTGTGTCGTGTGTTATAATTGCAATAATGTGTGACGCGTTGCTTTAGAAGCATGATAAGGCTTTAGCATTCTAAGATAGTTCAGTAGAATGCCACCAGCCAGCGAAATCTAAAAAAGGTTTGGACTGGATGCGGTTAGCGGAAACCTGTGTGTTATATCGTTTCTTAGAAGAGTCCCACTTAAGCGAAATTTATATGGGACCACGTCCTCCGAGGTATATATACCTCACCAGACTCATCATGCTCATAACAAATATAAGGACAATATGCATACGAACCTGACGGAATAGAATGGAGATGATCTGATGATTGAGTGGAATGGAAAAGAGGGACCCTATCGACTTGATCTTCATTTTAAAGTGTACAGGACTCTAATGTTTCTTTTGTTTCAGGGAGCAGCTGCGGTGACAACATACTTAATAATACTTTTGCAATTCGTTACCGACGTAAATAGTGTTACAAAACTCAATATCTAAATTAATCTGTTGAAATTGAAGAGAAAAAATAATACATGATTTATTTCAGTTTTCAATTTGATTTAATTTCTATCGACTCGTCAACAGTCTCATCAAGGGATACTCAATTATTTAAACAGTTTTTTTTGAGCTCATATTGGCAATACTGTAAGACAGGAAGCTAATAAACAAATCCTCATCAACTCATTTTGGTTTTCCTGCAGAAAAGAACCGAGTTTCCAAGGTCAGACCATGTCATTTATCCGGAAATAGAACTTTGCATCTTTTTCAAAGAGACCGCATGTCATGTAGTTATGTATGCGTTTAAGTAAAAGGTATGTATTTAAATAAGGACCTACATATAATGTCTCTAAACTCTGGGAAATCCTACAACTGTCCTGGCCATGCTGGTGACTAATGCTTTATGTAAATGTAAAGAAGATGGCAATGATTTTAATGATATAAATACCTATTCGAGAATCGTTAAATTACCCCTTAGCAGACTCATGCGACATCATAGATTTTAATATTTTAATTACACAGTGGGTATTGTGGGTTAATAAAAACGTTAGTTTATATTCAAAGCTATAAAATCTAATATCTTTGACGATCCCAGATTGTAAAGTTACTTTAACGACTAACTTTTAAATAAATAATCATAAAAGGGACTTTATTAATATACAAAAAGGCACAAAGCCTTTGTCGCATGCTCCGATATAATTGTTACAGAATGGAGTTAACGATCCTCTGGCATTTAAATATGTTCCTGGTAGTCTCATAGAACAAATAATTACTAGGTAGTACGCAACCATAAATTATATTAAATTACCAACCCGTGCAATTAATTGTAAGTATAGGCATGTAATGGCTAGCTTTATTCCTTGTCATAAAAAATACCTTAGATACCTATTAACACAAATTATGTAAAAGTAACATGCCTTTGGGATCCCATACTGATCTGTATTTAAAATATAATGCCGGCCAATAAACGTCAGACTGCTGCTAATTCCTCTTCTCATGTAGAGAAAAAATTAGCCTAGAAAGTCACGGTCGCTCACTCGCGAGTTTGCGATACCAGATTCCTGATTCTGGGATGTTTCTTTACTCTTGCTAAATGATTGCTAATGTAACAGAATAAATCTCTGTTACGTTTTCACAAAATAGAATTTTACGTAAACTAAGTGCTGAAACGTTTTGGTACCCTGAAGCAACAAGAAACTTGTTGACCTGGCCCTCGATTCAGCTATTTAAAATGCATGTCAGTGGTCGGTCAGAGTATTCGTTATTGCGCCGAATTTTTGTATTCAGTTAATAAAAGCTCATTGAACTCTGGAAGAGAATGATCGTAATGACAGCAGAATTACCAAATGAGAAAAATTTAAACAATAAGGTAGGTAATTTTAATATCCGTCAAATATATACACACGTTCTGTTTCTTTTTTACATTCATGTAACTCATGAAGAATGTTTTAAGTATTTGAATTGTCCAACTTGTGATTGTGAAAACCGGACTTATTTATACAGACATTCTCACATTTTTAGTTATTTTTATTTTTAGTTACATTATTTGGTAACTAAGTCAATTTATTATAATTAAAACTTTACAAAGTTTTTGCTGTGTTAGCTTGCGTGTTGTAGTATGTCTTTTTGCTTCTACACTGTTGCTAAATAATAATTAAGTATATTATAATTATTTATAATAGCCCTAATAACAAGGAAGGATGTATTGTCACGTAAAAAGTAGAGTTGTTTTGTTCCTATACTTTAGGTACTTACAATTAGTTTTAGACTTTGTACTCATCGATACTATTATCCACACGTTATGTTTTACAAGTACTCTTTTCCTTTATCATATCCTCGCGACCCGCCGAGCTTTGCAAGGGTAGGCAAAACATAAATAAATTATACACGTAATCATTCCTTAAAATAACTTAAAAATTAATAAAAAGATAATAAACTAACTTTATTTCTTCCTGGATTTATCATACACTCCATATCGTGCTGGTGAGAGAACTGATTTTGATAAAACTTTATTGTTACTGTTAGGTAGTACCAGTTTAGAAGGACAAACAGAATGTAACCTCTGAAGATTCATGATGGCAGGCATCTGCTTTCATATCATAAGCATAAAGCTTGTGTTCCCAAGCTCTGGTTTGTTTTTTAAGCAGGATGTCGAATTTCCCTGGAGAGAATATCGATTTCCGTGATTTATCAATACAACCTTAACTGCCTCGTTGGCCTATAATCTAAGCGCGAGGTCGTGGGTTCGATTCCCAAGTCGACCAAGGTGTAATTGGGTTTTTCTATGAAATTCTCAGAAGCAGGTCGGAAATTGGATTTATGCCCGGTTAGTGGCAATAAGCTCGCCCACTATTACATGGGACCTGAATATATCGGCGAACTGGGGGTGTACATTGGTACACCTCGGACCCTTCGGAGAAGGGTCAGGCATGATGGTATGTATGTATCAACATAACATTATCCCGCGCCACGTATCTGCCTCGAAGTAGACATCTATCAAGTTAAATTTAAGTTAAACTATTACTTCATCATGCAAAATATAAGTGAATATGGCTACGTGTTTAGATTCTTATCAGTAATAACACCTTAAAGTCCATCCTCTAACCCCGAACGTCATACAAAACACGTTGTTACACATAAAGATTTTAAATATTATAATAATAGTCGCTTCCTCGTGCTCCGAAGGTTGTGTGTTACCTACTCCATGAACTTAGCGACCCCGTTGTTTGCTTGAGAATTAGTGCGAGCCGTGATGGCCGGACACAGGAAAATGCCTATATAAATCGTCGCGCATTCTCTTCACACTGACACGCGAGACCGCGAGGGCTTGACATGCTCCTGACTGCCTAGCCAAGTGGGCAAGTAGGCAAGTAGGCAAGTGGCAAGTAGGCATCCTGCACGTACATTTGTTCTTACCCCGTGTCCAAAAGTGACAAAATGTTTGTGTGGTTACTAGTTGTTGTGCCTGTTCTGTGGACGCTTACGTTCTGGTATCGAAGGAGGAATATGTACAGATTAGCCTCCAAAATACCGGGACCTGACTCCGAACTGCCGCTGCTGGGGATTACGCATAAAGTGCTTGGAGATACTGAAGGTAAAGGAGTTTTATAGTGTTTTCTTTCTGGTAGATACTTAACTTTACGCAATGTAAAGTTTTAAGGGTAGAAGCTTTCAAGTTCCACAATTCCTATGAGTTTTAGAACACCCCCAGATAGCTGGATAACTTAGATTCTTACTCGTAAATATGGCAAATCTTATCTTTTGTACATGAATATATTTAACATATGTTTTGCTTGTGTGAATCTTATTCTTTAACGACATCGTTGAAAAAAGACAAAATGACAGTCGATACCTTTTAAGTACATTATTTGACTTAAGGTGTCCATTTTCACGACTACCATGATATTATTCAAAAAAGTATATATAGATACTTTTTTTTTAATATTGTTCTTTAATAAATGTCTGTATTTCGGTACTAATGAAAACTATAGATAGTTAAACAGTTAAAGCCTGTTCTCAGGAAAATGTTAGAGATCTTTCATTTAAAACCGAGGAAAATGTAATCTTCAGTTAACGAAGTCACATATTATGTTAAAGTTTAATAGTCCGTGAAATATTATACTTAACTTAATAACAACTAACTTAATAACATTCACAGTAAAGTGAAGTGCTCTGTAATTTTTGGTTTCAAATAATTTATGCGAAGAATTGGGGTTCCATCGTTATATTCGTCATATGAATACTTTTGAGGTGAAATATATAGATTACACAACATACACATAAATAACATAACTGATGTTCTTCACCGCTTTTCATAGATAGAACCATTAGGTAACACCCTGTATACGTGCCTACTGTTTGATTGGCTTGAAAATGCTTTTTTGTATTTTTTTTCAGATATTATGAGGGTACTGCAAGAATTTAGCTTTGATGCTATGAAGCATAATGGTATGGTTAGAGCTTGGTTGGGACCTAAACTTTACTTTTGTGAGTATTTATTCTGTATTTTTATGTGTTATTACGAAATCTATTTTAAAGAGCCTATGTTAATTTGATGTATAAATACGGTATAGGATATGAAATTAACGTAACGATTCTTGGGTAGGCTTGTGCTCTCGGCCCTTTGGACAACTTTTTTCAGACGCTCAGAATCCTACATCAGGTGGCAAATAACTATAGATGAATTAAAAGAGTTATTCAGTGAATTTCGGTCTGTTGCATTTCGTCCACCTTGGGATATATTTCTCATTGCCCTTTCCCGAGGATTAGGCGGGAGCGAAATATCGTGAAGCGTATTTAATTTATTTATAGTTACCGTAAGTTCATAAGATCCTGTTACTAGCAAATATAACAACCTTTTGGTATTGTGCAAATAGGGTTTATCAGTATGAGTTGTTATCATCGGGTATATAACACTATCCGTTCTTTAATTATTAGTACATTAACAGTAGCCTCGACGTGATAATTATAATAAAAAATGATAAATGGCTTTTAATTGTTTATTTATTATTATGTTTATCTTGTTACGATTCTTAATGGACGATTTTGCTGTCGCTGTGCTTAACAATAGTGGTATTCAGACAGAATTTAATAACTGAGCTGCAAACTTTAAATTTTATCGTAGCCGTAGCAGTTTTAATTATACAATTTTGTTTTAAAGATTATTTTTATAAATGGTAGTAAAAGTTCATAAAAATTAATTATATAAACAAATATATTTTATAATAAGTGAAGCAGTACGTTTTATAGAGTATTCAATTAAATGCAGTATCATTAACCAAGTCGCAATGACAGGACAATTAGGCTAAATAATTATATGACTGATGAATGAATGCCGTTATAGTTATTAATTACATCGGAGTAAAATCGATCTTGATCTTGTGACAAGTAAAAACGAGATTATAGCGTCAATAATATCGTTGAAGGATTGTAAATGTTACGATTACTGATAAATAATAATGATAAATAAATGCGAACAACGTCACGTCCATTGGTCTGAACCTAAAGTAAGTAGCTAAAGCACGTAGGTATCACCAACACCCGAGGCATTGTAGCAAAAGATGGTTTCTGACTTGATCCGTCCGGAGATCAAACCCGGGACCTCAGGGCTAGCGACATCTTGAAAACCAGTGTGTGCGCCACTCGATAACGGAGGCCATAAATGTAACAAACTGTGTTCATAACAATAAGGCGATCTCTATAAGACGAGGCGACGTGTGGCACAGTGGCACCGGTTTTCAAGCTTTCGAAAGCCCTGATGTCCCAGGTTCGAGGATCGATGTAGCCAACCACTTTTCTAAATTGTCCTGAGATTAGTGTCCACTTTGTTACCTCTGGTTCCATAACAAATGTGCTTTAGCTACATACTTTGGGTTCAGATCATCATATGTGATGTTGTCCAAATAGAACATTTTTTTTATACCAAAATCAAAGCCTCAAAATTATAGTTTTACTTAATAGAGATGGTTTTATGGTCAATATGTTATGGACACTCTGTTACTTGATTAACTGGGTCTTAAGTCTACAGACAGGTCAATAATAATAAAGACGGCATTTGCCAAAATGCCCGTAACATATCTAACTTTACAAGTATACAATTTGAACTGGCAGCTCTGCTTTTAGGGGTGGATATCGATACTTATAATTGATGATATCCTAGTGATATCTACTATTTAATCTGTATAAGGTAAGCTAAGGACTATTACTTTGTGTTAATGATACAAGTCATTTGTAGGTATAACATAATTGTTAAAAAATCATTGACTTCCGTCAACATGGATCAATTAGTTTAAGTATGGACTTCGTGTGTTTATTAAATTATTCTTTACTAAAAGGCTCCTTATTTAAGTGACATTCCTGCAGTCGTTTAATGTTATATAAATAAGTAGAATAAGTGGAAATCATTATCTATCTAAGTTACGTAATTTAAAATGCGGGTTACACATAACAAACGTTATGTGCTTACCACTAAAATGGGATGTGGAAGTCAGATCGGCAGTCGCTTCATGTAAAATACGATAATCAGCTTAGTCTGGGCAGACTGCTAGCTGCCCCATAGCTTCGTAAAAGGCTAATTGTTGTTTTTGTGCAGTCTTAGTGAATCCGGTCGACCTTGAGATGGTGCTGAAGACCTGTATGGAGAAGGACGATCTTCACAGGTTTATTAGAAAACTGACGGGGAATGGCGGGATATTTGCACCAGGTATGACATATTTTCTTTCCGATTTTCGCTGTTTATATTGGTGGACTGGATAGATAGTCATCATTTTTCTTGGTCATCGGTTATGTATTATCGTATATGAAGGCTTTCAGTAAGCAATTTTTAAGTGCCTAATTCGCTTTTCTTTACAATGTTTGCAGTCCTGATTCAAGTGTTCATACTAGAGCCAAAGATCAATGTAATAAAAAACATTACTCCAACACTTACTACAAAAGAGCGGCGATTATGTACGAGTTATTTGTTTACCAACACACTTTATCAATCTGCGAAACGATCTAAGTAGGTAATAGGGTCTTTTGGAGCATGTCCAAAATATAAAATGCTTTAATAAACTTAAATAGCCCATATATCTTCATGTCACGTACATATAAAAATGTCCGACAAACAACAAATGGAGCGAATTTGTTGCCATTTTCGGAGGTTTAACAATAAGGAAAATTATATTAGCACACCGCATGCAATAACGGAATATTTCGTAATTGGGACCTTTAAAAATATTCAAAACAAGGTAAACTGGTGTGTAATGTGTCATGGTATTCACATTTCACCACAATTACCTTGGGCAACAATGTGTTCTTTAAATAAAAATGAAAGAGACTTACCTTGTATTTCAGTAGGCATTGCTTAAGACTGCAGTGTTAATTATACCTTTGACTGACAGCTGAATTATGAAAAACCTAGGTTATAAAAGAAACATGAACACCTTCAAAAATACTTGGCACTGTTTTTGAGGTATATCATCGCGGCTAGAAAACTGACAGCTTTTGTATGTTCACTGTGTAGGATTAAAGTCAAGGTTTGATCAATTTCAGTGGAAACGTCGTGGATTGTACATTTGCCTAATTTTCAACATTGTCTGTATTTATTGTATCATACATTGTACAATTGTTGGTTTTCCCTAAATAAATAAATAAATAAATAAATAAATTTCACAACTTGCTAATTACAATGATTACATATTCAAAAATTGTGTTGATATCATACGGAAAAAAAATCGAAACTAGTTCATAGACTCTCTGTCAATGTTTCCCGAACCAACCAAAGTTACCCAGATTGACTGTACTATGATTATTATCTAAAGTTTTTTATTTAAAAGAAAATTAATTTTATTTATCAACGTTTTTGTTTTATTAATAATTATGATTATAGTTTCAATATGGCGACGACGACGCAAGGTAACAGTCCCAGTGTTCAGCCCTAAGATAGTGGAGGGCTTCGTGAACATCTTCTCAGAGAGGAGTGAGATCATGGTGGACAACCTGAAGAAGTACACCGGCGTCGGGAAGTTCAGCTTATGGCCCATGCTCAGCTCCTATACCCTGGACTCTGTCTGTGGTAAGTCTTTAATTAATAAGCTTTGGCATTCGCATAAAAGGCCACTTTTTTTACTCGAAAATGAAATCGATCCTGAATTTCGGAAGGTATTATCGCATTCAGCAATTGAAGAAAGCGTTATGAGCGTAACGAGCGGCTTGCCCTTTTTTTGACCGCTCGTAACAGTCAAACTGCTTCAAGCAGTCCGTCTGCCATTATAGTCTATATATAGTTCACCATGCAGTTGCAGCTTGATAGAGTCCATGGATACCGATTGCTTAAAAATGTCTATACGCCCCCTGCTTGTAAACAACTTTAAATAATCTTCTGCGGTGTGAGATTATACTTAATTACCATATTACCAACAAACATGGATTTGATTAATGATAGTCTGTAAACGTAGTTTATCATACATCGTACGGTTCGGTCTAGATCCATTTGTCATGATAATTATTTCCACACGCAAGGACTATAGTTTAGACGATTTCGTTTCATACGATTGAAGTTTCTTGATACATTATTTGTGGAATGTTTTTAATGTGTTTATAAATGATAGGTGGAAAGACCGTTTTAGAACAGAACTTTGATCTAGATTCAACTTGCTGACAAATGAAGGTTAAGCTATTTTGGTTTCTTTGTAGATTTGCAAGTTTTTTTTTGCACGCTGTCTTGTGCAATACGATTATCCTTAAAAACATGTGAATACGATAACATTGCATGTCGAAATTTAGCTGAGAAAAAGCTCGTGACAAGAATATGATATAGCTTTATACAAAATCCTTTATCTGTGTATGATATTTTTGACAGAAACGACAATAGGAGTGAAATTAAATGCTCAAGCTGAAAAAGACTCACCATTTCTGAACGCGATATGCCGGTTGCTGAACCTGGTATGTGAAAGGATATTCCATCTTTGGCTGCAACCAGACTGGCTATTCAGGTTCTTTCCACAGTACAAAAAACATCAAGAATACATCTCCTTGTTACACAACTTTACTGACGAGGTAATTAATATTTCATTTTTTTTTTCTCCGTGGTTTTATAATTACTTGACTTTTCTTATAAGTATTTTTATCATCTTATTAAGTAAATTATGTTTCAGGTTATTGAAAAAAAGAGAGTTGAATTGAAACGAGACACGGAATCGAAAACCGAAGTTGATTTTCAATATAGTAAGACATTTTTATTAAAATTAAAATAACTGCAAACAATAGAAACCTGCAATAAGAAGAAAGAGAGGCCTTTGCCCTGTAGTGGGACAGCTCCGGCTCTAAATTAATGAATAAAAAGATTAAACTCCTTTATTGATCAATATAAGTATTAAATTACTTTATTAATTATAACGAATTATAAAAAATGCAATAAATATGACTGTCAAATATATGAGTCTTCCCAGAAGCTTATAGCACATAACATAACATACCATCACGCCTGTATCCCCGAAGGGCTAGGCAAAGGTGTACCAATCTACACCCATAGTTTGCCGGTAGTGGACTGTATATTTTAATCTTTTTGTGTTTCATAGATTTAGGAGCATACAAGAACAAAACGTTCCTAGACTTGTTAATACACATGTCTGGCGGTGAGGATGGCTTCACGAACCTGGAGTTACGAGAGGAGGTGCTGACCCTCACAGTGGCGGGAACGGACACCTCTGCTGTTGCTATGGGGAACACGCTGAAACTCCTGGGGAAGTACCCTGAAATACAGGAGAAACTGTACCAAGAGTGAGTAGCTTTTGAAGATGACTTCGTTCGGTACCCGTTAAGTTTCGTGTGTCGATATTGTAAAAATATACTTTCTGTAGTTTGATGCCGACTTCAAAATGAGGATCTCAAATCACCTGTGTTTTTTTTTGGTTCGCAATATCTACGGTAATTGTGAATCGATCTTAATAAATGCTTTATTTTGCCAATAACGTATAGGTGTTATAGAGCTGGTCCCATATATTTTTTATCAATTCAGTAGACCTCTTTTTCCATTTCTTTCCTTCATCAATTATTATTATTTCAAGGCATAATTTTCTTTCAGATTATACGATGTTTTTGGAGATTCACATCGCAGTTGTGTAAAGGAAGATTTACTGCAATTAAAATACTTGGAACGAGTAGTCAAGGAGTCGTTGAGACTGTATCCTCCAGTGCCGCTTATTATTAGAAAAGTTTTACAAGATACAACATTACGTAAGTTGACACTTTATAATCCTTATACATATTGCTTTGTAAAAATTGAGCACAGAGCAAAGTAATAAGTAGGGTTCAGTATATCGACAACGAAGTGTGACCATAGTAAAGTGAATTAGCATAAACTTAGACCTATTTTAGGCTAATTTGATTATTTTTTGTTAAAAAAAGGCATTTATCATTTTTTTGTGTAAGTAGTCTAATAAATTGCAAATGATAACTAAATTAAACGAACGTCCCAATAAAGAAAGCAAAAATAATGAAGACGATAGTAGGTAGATAATAGTAACAAAAATAAAGTATCTAATAATAATAGGTAAATAATTAAATACAAGATGCATTGAAATTGTTGTACAAATTCTGATATTACAATTGTTCCTCAGCCTCTGGTCGCGTGGTGCCTGCTGGTTCAGGCATCGTGTGCTCCATATGGGGTGTCCACCGAGACCCCAAGTACTGGGGTCCAGACGCTGATACCTTTGACCCCGACCGGTTTCTCCCCGAGCGATACAACCTGGAGTACCCCTGCAGCTACATGCCTTTTAGTAATGGGCCAAGAAACTGTGTCGGTAAGTACTACATCATTTATTTATTTCGTGGTTTTTTGACACGATATCGGTATCGAACTCCGATAAGTTATCGGGGGCAAGCAGGAGTATGAATATCCGATATCCGAGCGCCGACAGATGAAGTATACAAAAAAACACAATTATTTAATATTAAAAAGCTACACATTTATTATACTTGCATATTGGTTAGAAAAATTATGACACACTCAATACATACGAATATACAATTGCATAAAAAAATAGTTACACGTAACTTAAGGAACAAAGACAAAATTGAATTAATTACCCCGCGTACAAATTATGGGAAGAAAACGATATTGTTCGAGGGAGCACAGTTGTACAACAGCTTACCAAAGGAAGTAAAGGAGTGCGACATGATCCATACATTCAAAAATAAACTGAGAGAATTTGTGAAATCAATGTAATGTATGTAAAGTGTACCCCAGAGGCAAAGGAAAAAAAAATGTAAATTATTATTTTCACTGTATCTTATTTTAAGTGAACCTTGTAGGTTCTTATGAGAAGTAAATAAATTCTTTAAACCTATATACTGGATAGTGAGAAAAAAATCTAACTTGAGTTGACTTAAGACATTGCATGAAAAAAGATTAGCGACCAATAACAAAACTTGATTTGTGTTTTGTCAGATGCTTTTGATTTTTTATAGACAATATTTTATAACAGAAAATATTTCATGTTCAGATAGGCTATTTATCAGCTGCACCGAGCATTATTATAAGATTCATATAACTAATTATAAAAACAATACACCCTAGAGATAATTTATATCTTCATTTACACATGTCCACTACATACCTGAGGAACAATTAGCTCTGAGCTAGACATAAGAATGTAATGTAAATGTGTGCGTTTAATAATGTTGACATAAAAATGTAGTTCATTAGTTGTATCGATATAGATAGTGAGATTGATCAGTGACACTCAAAGTTTTGCTCGTTAAATAAAATGCATAATCTGATATGAAACGACTGCGAGCAAAAAAAGTAAAAGTGTTTCTCGAGCATATCCTTGCTATAGAATAAATTATTTCATTGCATTCCTAGAAATGCATTTAAAAATACGGTTAAGATCTAGTTCCTGTATACACAATTAAATCTAATCAAAAAAACCCCAGAGAATTGAAATTTTAGAGTATATTACATATATTTACAAGTTAATTGTTAATCGAAAAAGAGTTTACCAAGTTAGAGGTTGGCACGATGTTTTGTATCAGTTTAAGGCATAATGTTGAGTACCTCTGCCCATATCGCTCTGACATATAATTACTTCCAGTAAGCGTTCAATCCGTACGTAATTGTGGCAGGTTGTCTCCACTAATAACACAAGTGTTTACATTAATTAAATCTAAAAGGGATTTCCCTATGTTATGTCCGCGAAGTTGCACCATAAACGTTTGGGAAGAACCGGAAAGTACGCCTTCGTACTAGAATGGTGTCTTCAATGAGAAAATAAATTATAGTGATTAAATCACATGACAGAGCTAATTTTATCAAGAAAACAGCTATTAGTATGTAATTAACATATACTGAAATATGGTGTTTTTACCCTGTAAGGTCACAGGCGGAGTTAACGCAAAACGAGATTGTTATTTCCGTCTTAAATAGGACTTTAAGTTAATGATGAAAATTACATTTTATTTACTAAAGTTAGTATCGAAGTTGCAGTGGCTAAAAGTTTTAGAAACGATTTAGGGAAGTCAACTTCTTTTAATAGACATATTATCTTCTCAAACTTTTTTCTTAGGCTGTACAATACCCTACATCTTGCGTAACTTACGTATACAAAATCTTTATATTTTAAGTTGGCCTTTAAAAGCTCTTTTAAAACGTTGCTGATAGCATATATGCCCGTTGCATATAGGTGTGATATTATATCTGTTTGCTATAAAGTAGGGTGCCTGATTACACACTTACACTTGAAATTGGGCAAGGTGAGGATTTTGCCCCACAAGAAAAATATCAATTAATCGTGACATTCTTTCGGTCTATATTTGTGAACTTTATTCCTTTTTCCGCAGGTTACCAATACGCGCTGATGTCAGTGAAGACTGCTTTATCGACACTGCTCCGTCGGTATAAAGTTGTCGATGACGTCGAAGAGACCTCCACTCCACACATGAGGGTCAAGCTCGATATCATGATGAAAGACGTGGATGGATACCGTGTATCCTTGGAAAGAAGAGAACACACTCCTAAAAATAAGAAATAAAGCTTTTTTTGAAAGATTGTAAATACTGCGCTAGTATTTTCTGCTGTAATGTAAAAGAAAACTGTTAATTTTAATTTTGTTTTGCGTTGCACAGGGACTTATGAAGGTTACTTATAATAAATATTTATATAAACTTTTATGTTATTTTATTAACTGACAAAATAACGATACATTTCCATACATCTTGGTGACTTAGGTGCTTATATAATATGCACGGATGGAGTTCAGCCTTATATGTTAATGCAATCGTTTAATTATTCTGGGGTATTTATTTATTTATTTAACAATTTATGTACACAAACAGGAAAAGAAAAATGGAACAGGACATAAGAGAAAACATGTACAAAGGTACTGCTTATTTCTAAAAGAAATCTCTTCCAGCAAACCTGCGAAAGGAGAAGGCATGAAATTTGCAGACAATGTGTACAATAGTTTAATAGGGGAAAAAAAAATTAAAAAGTTTGTGGAATCATAATTAATTTTAACATAAATTAGAATACATATATAAATACTTACATAAATAAATATACACTTAAATCATGAAGAAAGGTAGTGCTCTTTTACTCTTTTCTTAAAAAGAGAGATAGAAGGTGAGTTTCGTATGTTAGGCGGCAGTGAGTTCCACAGTCTGACTGCGTGCACGGAAAAGGAGTAGGAGTAGAAGTCCGTTTATTATAGGGTATCATAATTAACAAAAAAAAAAAACGAAGGAAAATGGATTTCATTTATTCTAAATCGAGCTTAACAGCTCTCTGTGTGAGAATATTCATTAATCTAATATTCTAGGTACCTATTGGTTTCTAAATTGTAGGTACTGGTAAAATCACAGGAGATTTATACCAATATGGTGCATCAGAATGCGCCCTACTCAACACTTGATTAAGTACCTGAGCTCAGTAATAAATAGTTTTCTTGCATTCGTGACTGATAATTTTATGCAATGAAGATTTTATGAGATATCATAAAGACATCACGATATTATCAGATTAAACTAAAATATAATTAAAAGCAAGAGTTTAATCAAGATAAATAAACCTTTTTGGGAAAGATATAAAAAACTATGATTTGACTGGTTTATATAATCAAATAGTAAAATATTATAAATCAATTTGAAAGCTCAAGTCAAAGTGTTGTGAATTTGGGATTATATTTTACAAAATATAAGCTTTAATATGCTGAGAACTCACAAAATGAGGTTTCGTGACTATTTAGGAAACTGGTAAGCTAAACCAGACTTATTTGCAATAGAAAAGAACAAAAAGTAGAACAATTACCGACCGGTGAATATTTCTATTCTGACCTTGCACTTTCCCAATGATCGTGCGTCCTAAGCATCTATTACGGCTGCTATTTCCACGTAAATTATGTGGTTCGTTAGTTTTAAAGGGGAAAAGGTCGGCTTCATACTGTTGTCGAGGTTTATGCAAGTGAAAACTGCAGTATTTTTAAAAAACACGATACTTACGAAAGGCAGGTAAAGAAGTCATCTTGATACATAGCTTCCTAAATATTTAAAATTATTTCATGTTCTATTGGTAAGCTAAGATCTCAGCTGTTATGAAACTTGAATTTGAACGAAATCAATGAATTTCGGCTAGTTACTTAAAATAATGATTATCTAAGGAGTGTAAGAAGAGGGCCTGCCCGAGTCGCGATAACTAGTACTGACGACGCAAACTGGGCATCCAATTTTGCGACCATTCTTGGCAACTGGTCAACCCTTTTACAACAGGGGCTTTTTGTTTATATTTTGTAAAAACTCATATTGACACGTTGTTACGTAAATATACAACAAGGTACAGGTAAAGGTATCAATCTTATACCTATTCTTGAGCTATGTTGTAGACATCTGATTTTTGGGTTACCATGTGGGACTTACAACGTCGCTATTTTAAGTTGGTGAGTGGCGGGTTAATAAAAGTTCCAGTGTACTTGTTTTTGTGCCTAATTTTCGTATTCAGATAATTTTAGTTTGATGAAAAATGTACACCTACTTGCCACTGTTGTCATAGTAGGATTTCAAGGGACTGTTCTTATCTGAATACGAAAATTCTATCGAATAACGACATCGGGCCCCTGTTTGATTGCACTGATCATATGTTTACATGTGTACATATTTAAATAAACATCAGGTTCCATAGTAGGCCAGCTCTATATTTAGCAGATAGATTTGTGATGGTAATATGAGTATTAACATAAAAATAACCTATTAATGCTGAGGAATTCTGTAATAGCTTCATTGGTTTGTCCGAGTAGTTCATGGGTTATTTTATGACTGTATCTCCGGATCTGTTATTGTAATACCTATTATTTCAGTTGCTAACCAAAAGTACTTTTCTACTAGTAAAAAAATAGGTAAAATAAACCAAAATAACCATAATGTTTTTGCACCTATAGTGTAGTACGTATCGACACTCACAGCCAAATGTATTAAAATTAGCGAGGTGTGTACCAGTTTTTCATTTAATCGTGGTTCCAACGTAAAAGCACCACCGCGCACCGCTACGTTACATTCGAATATTTTATTTGTAGAAGATACCAAACCGAACATTTAGACACTTAGGAGAACTAAAGAGAAACAACACCAAGATAGAGCCTGTTGGTTGCCGGAGGTCGTGGTTTCGATTCCCGGGACAAATCTTCAAGTGATTGGAAAAATATTTTTTTCTGTGTCTGGTTGTGATTTATCTATAATATGTAGGTATGTATTTAGAAATATATAAGTATGTTTATCAGTGGTCTGATTACCATAACACAAGCTTAATCCGCTTAGCTTAGTATCAGATAACCGTGTGTGAGTTGTCCCGGAGTATTATTATTATTGAATAAACCTAAGATTAAGAAATAACTTTTTCAAGTATTTTTTTCTAGCAGCGTCTTTATTAGGGGCTTTTAATCAATAACAGTTCCAAGGAACAGATATAGACTCGTCCTTACGTAAGGTACACTGTGCTTGAACATTTTTACCCGACCTTCGAACTTTCTCAACCATTTATTTTAATGACAAAATCCATTGCTCGGAAATAATTGCACTATACATAGAATTCAGAGCCATTAGAATCAATTTATAAGCTAAATTACTAAAGTTTTTTTGACTTTGTGTCTCGTAACTAGATCAAAGGCTGGGATAGATAAAAATACCTGTTGTAATGATATCTTGATGGAACGAAAATAAAGTAAAAGTTTCTGGGACTGATATACACATTTAGCTCGTTATATTATGGATAAACGTATGTGAAAATTTAAGTTAAACATATTAATAATGCAACTTTTCTATGGTTAAATATTTAAAAATATTCAAACCTTTTTGAAAACCAAGGCTGTTTACCGCAGAACGAATAATACACAAAAAGCACCCTTGCTGAACATAATTCGGTTGCTATACAAAGTATTCGAATCAAAATGTTTTTTTTTTACAAATGAAATCAACCCCTAACAGTCACCCTTGGCCGCTCGTGCCATGACTTTGGACTAGACGATTGTTTCAAAATGATTGCAATGTCAGACTTTCAGACTAATAGCCGAAACTAATGCTAACTAAAAGTTGACAAATAACTCGGTACTTATTATTTATTTGTCTGGATCAGTTTATGTATTATCCTTCTTGATACTTTGGTTTTATTTTATTTTTGTATGATTGAATGAGTAGACGGGCTAGATCCTTGATCATAGTATTGAAAGAGCCTTCAAAAGTAAGTACTGTGTGTTAAGAAAACTAGTGATAATTTTAACTGAATTTAAAAAGTGATGATCCTAACCCGTTGTTTTTTAGCTGGAATATTATCGCGAATTATGAATAGAAAGTGGTTAACATCAAAGTGATAAAAACATAGTAGATACATGTGAAAGATGGAAAAATATATTTTAATAACACTTTTATTCTACATTATACTTTGTACTTTAATTAGTGACACACATAAGTAATCGAAATTCTCTATTGAAAAACCGTTTTATAAAGTGCCAGCTCAGAGTGAGCACTTATGAAACTTATCAAAATTATCTATTAAATTCATCAGAAACACAGATTTCATTTCATATTTAGTCTTATCTAAAACGATACCTCTACATTATATGTAAATTGTACGTGTATTATGGCATAATCACGGCAATGCGCACGAGACCCAATGACAATGAAACCTTTATCCCTGTAATTACAGTTGTTAATATTATGTTATCATTATGTAATGCATCTGATACCGTTCATTCTTGATCTCCGTAGGTCATGGTAGGCATTACGGCAACTATGTAATCTTAACATTATAACCTATGTCAATGTGAACTAACACTGATGTGTTGTGTTATTTTTTTTTCTGCCTCGTTGGCCTAGCGGTGCTAAGCGCGACTGCTACGCTAGAGGTCTTGGGTTCGATTCCCAAGTCGACCAGGGTGTTATTGGGTTTTCCTATGAAATTCTCAGTAGCAGGCCGGAGTTTGGATTTGTGCCCGGTTAGTGGCAATAGGCTCGCCCCCTATTACATGGGACCTAAGCTTACCGGCGAACTGTGGGTGTACATTGGTACACCTCTGCCTAACCCTTCCGGGATACAGGCGTGATGGTATGTTATGTATGTTATGTTATTTTTTTTTATTTCTATATTAACTTAACGGTTTCCATGGTTTAAGCAAATACATGTAAAGTTTAGTTCTGGTAGCATGGTAAAAAGAATAAGCCTATTTACCTAAAGTAAATAAAATTAAGCATAGAGCGCAGAGGAGTGAGATGGATTATCTTATTTAAATCAATAACAAAGATTACATCTAACACCCATGAACTGTAAATATTAATGCTATCCCGTTTCGTCAAAATAGGTGGCCATAAACGGTAAGAGATTATTCCATTTGTTCATCTGGCTTCTGTGATCCAGATAAACAAAGTCTTCTTAGTTTTCTCCAGAACGGAGGAAGTCCATTATGATTTTGCTGAGCCAAAAAAGGTTATATTTGCCTTCTGCCTAGTCTTTTGGCGACCCAAAAGCTCCAAGCTATTTTGGGCTCGTACTTGCTCGTAAAACTCATTGCTGCTCTTAGTTTAGAATTCTATTTATTTTTGTAATGCTAGCAGGGAGACTGAAACACGCAACCTAAGCCCCTACTCCTTAGTAACGCAACTAATGAAATATATTATCTTTTTTATTCAACCCTGTTTTGAATGACAACTGACGTCGGTGCTCGAAGGATTTTATATTGATAGAACGTGTATCACGCAAACGGTTAGCGATCAGTTTACAGGAAGCAGGAGGGATTTCAATTAAACTTTTATTGATGCTAATTACGTAGCTAAAAGCGTAGCCTGTATTTACGTGTATCTATTTTCATCGTGACTTCTAACTTTAAAGTTATCATTGGTTTTCAAGGTTAACTAAACACTGGACGATTTCTGTTAATTTTTTGGTTTGATCCGTTAATTGAAAACTTGAAAGTCTGACAGTTTTTCAGTATCAAAATTATTATCAACAATCAATCAACAATTATCAATCTCAAACTCTGTCGCCTCAATAAAATATAACCTCAGACTCGCATTCATCAAAAATGTTATTCAACTTTGCCGAAGTTGTTCGGTTAAATATAAAAAGCGTCGCGTCATTAGACTAACAAAATGCATTATCGTTGTTACGTAGCTTTTTACAGGAGGCTCGTGTCACGAACGGGGAGTTATAAATCACTGGGGGTTGGGCATCACCTTGCAACGTAACAAACTCCGAGACAGTGTCGGGTGGGCGGCGGACCACAGCAGTCGCCCGCGTCGCCCGCGTCGCACGTCACCACACAAACTAACGCAAACGTGTTTCGAACAATACCACGACTTCGAGTATTACGATTGCGATGATAAGCTGACATGCGATTCACGCGTTCACATACACGAGTATATTCCATTGAAGCGAAGATGTATCGCGTCTGATATGGAAATGTTCCCGATACGAATGTGTCCATTTTTGAATAGTAAAAAGACATGTTTGTAGGGCTACTCTGAAGTATGGACGGCAGCTTCGATGATGACGAGCCCTTTATATTCAGGCTCAATGAGAACGGATCGGGGCCCGGCCTGCTGGTGAAGGTACTACATACTACAAGTAGTTTAGAAACTATCTGTACTTAGAATTATTTATCACTGTATATAAACAAAGCATGACAAGTAGATATCTAGATCTTAAATCATAGTCTTTAGAAGTAATTAAAACTTAATTGTAGTTTCAAGGTGCATTTTTATTTATTATTCTTTTGTGAAATATATTCAAAGAAATCTTTATCTGATGTTGACGTAAGGTTGACTATTGATTACAGATTCTTGTTGTTTTGTAGTAGTCTAGACATTTGAGGGAACCTGAAATAGATAAGTAACTATTTTACTTATGTTTGTTTTCTTAATAAAGCTAAAGTCATATATCGACATAATGATGATTTACTTATTTGTTTATAAATAAAATATTTACGAGACCATAAAATATATATTATGCAGGAACGATTGATTGCAATCGTGATGCACTATTTGTATTGAATGTCATAAAACTTAAAGTCATTAGTTAGGTTATTAAACTTTATGCAAATTCTTTTATGTACATACGAATTAGTGGTATGTAAATAGTGATAACGATTAAGATAATTTAACCTTATTCCTTTGAGATAAAGGAAATATCAGAATCTGTTGTCGGCCTATCAAGGTTCCTGTGAAAATCTCTTGCAGTCTTTTTCATAAGTTGCGAGTTAGCGACTGGCTATCTTAAAAAATAGTTTTGGTTTTGATCCCTAAAATATTTGGATTATTATTTTTATTGCATATTGAAATTATGGTGAGTAAGTATCCGTTATTAGTTTATTCTTTAACGACAACCTAAAAGAAGGAAGTTTTACATAGACTTGGAGTAGGTTCACTGTATCGTATTAATATTATAGGATAACATTTTTCCCATGTGCCAAAGATTATACCTTGTGCTTTTGAACTTTTGATGCTTATTAGCGAATTTATGCAGTGTTTATGATGTCATAATAAAGCTCAGTCATATACCTACATACATACTCAATTATTTCACGATATGTCTTTATAACTACACCCAGATACCTACTTAGATTCCATTCAGTTAAGAAATAATAATAAAAGTTCGTCTTTAATTGGCATACGAAACCAACCGTTTTAAAAATCATACCATGACGTAAGTATTTACACATATCCTATACACATTAGCCATTTAATAACCATATTTAATAACCATATTTAATATTTTTCTTAATTTAAAACAGAGGTGTAACATAGAAAATTTCGAACCTTACTATTAAAGAACAACATCATCATATTTGGTTGACCAGGTGTGTGCAGAACGTGGTTGGCGCGTCTACCAGGGTTACCACACCGGCTTGGAGGAGCGCTGGAACCTCTGGTGGAAGACCAGCGCCTTCCCTGCCGCCAGCTACAAGACCTTGGGAGACTGGCAGGTAAGTTACCTGGTTAAAAATAGGTGTTTTTTTTAACAAGTTCAATGGTTGACTTTAGACACAATAAGAAGTTAAATGGTTGTTAAAAAATAGTTAATATTAAGATCGTAATCATAAATATCACATACGTGATATGTGATGGGGAAGAATTGCTTTGACTATTCAATATTTCAATGATCGCTTAAGTTTGCAATTCTCTATTATGCCATATAAAGAAAATGCCAAGATCAGACGTAGCCTCTTTAAAAAAATATCTAAGGTCCATTTTTTCGCTAGCTTTCTCTATCCAAGTAAATATAACTACTCTTATTGGTACCAATCACAACGTTAAATAAACTGAGTGTGTAGTTTGTAAAAATACACAAATACTCTTGTTAAAATATAATTCTAAGAAAATATTCTGTATTACAGTTCATGAACCACATTCCGAAAGGCGGGTCGATTTGCAGGAAGGACAATCTGTCACGTCTCCTGCGATGCATGAAGCGGATTTACGGCGCTGTGTACGATTTCAGGTAAATCAATGCTACGAGTATGATTTGTTTCATCGCTTTTAGTAACGTGGTTTTTGGAAATTATGTGAAGTCACATAGTTTATTCGTTGAAACCGATTTTGGCTTGCTCTCTTTTCTGAGTTTCTAAGGGTCATCGGATTGTCACATGACATTTAGGCACAATAACTTATTTTAAATTGAATTGTTGTCAATACTTACTGATTATTTTTTGCCTTAAAATTTATAAGATTATAATGTATTTATTATTATTCTATTACTTAGGTTTTAAAACTGATTGGAAATCAAAATTGTTTATATTTAATAAGGAGGTATTTACGCAATTAGATTCTCAGAAAATAAAAAAAACTTTATTCAAACTTAATTAATAATAATAGGAAAGTTATTACGCTTCAGATCATGGGTTTTATAGAGTAATTTATTAAATATAATTGCAATACAATTATATGTAAAAATAATAAAGAAAATATAATTATATTCCCCTATTAAATACGGTCACACGCTGTGGTAATTGTTGACACGTTATAATTTATCTTTTTCCATATAATTCATTAGTTATTAATCGTTTTGATCCCGGGGTTGAAGTAATTTGTCGACCTTTAACGTATCTATAAGGAAGTATAATTCTTTCATCTATAACGTAAATTGTGTGTTTATGATACTGGTATATTTTGGGGTATTCCCCCTAGACCGATATATCTATGGCGCACGTAACATAAAATTGGCAGGCTACTAATCTTTCTCCCCTAGTTACTTTTTGGAGGAAATAAATAATTGTTTTGATCAGTTGGTCGGCAACACGTGAACAAAAAAGAAACAAACAAAAATGAACCTTACCTCTTTGTAATTAGACTGTTCATTTCTAAGAACTTAGTAATGGAGTATCCAGATTCCTGCTGTGGTAGTCTGGTACCTACTGAGGATTTCTTAGCTGTTTTGCAGTAACGTATCTAGAGCGTGATTCGGTCTGCTTGCCTTTTCAGCTACAGAAACAGACTAAAGTTCAGTCAAAGAACTTGCCCTTTTTTATTGTCAGTTCTTTTCGTTTGGATCTACGTCTGTCTGTGAACTTCACTTTGCGATGGCGCGCTTTATAATTTATATCTGATGGCAGGCTGTTAATAGTATATCTTGTGTTTCTATATTAAACGACACTTCTTCTTCTTGCTGTGCCTCTCCACTACTGAAGGTTGGCCATCAATTCAATCTCGCCAGACGAAAAAAGTTCTTCTACAGTCTCGATACCGGACATAGATGGAGGACACTAATTAAACCTTAATTATTGATTGAAAACAATTTCCTGCATTTGCAAGCAGATGCCACTCCATCTGCGATTGCATTCCACTTTATTCCACGGCCGCCTATCGCAATCCATACGAATATCTTATGCATGGTATTCTATCTTTTTCGATCAGGATGTATTAGATTAACATAAAAAAGAAGTACTCTGTGTACAGAGAGTTGAGGGAACTACATATTATTAGTAGTTCTCTTAACTCTCTTAAACATAGCCTTATTTAAGTTTCGGTGGTCGCAATAAGTAGTGACCGTTGGCGAAAGTTTCGAAAGACCAATGTTCAGAAAAGGTTTTGCTTTTATATAGACTATATATATATATATATATAGTATATGTACCAAGTTAATTCCTAATACCTGCAATATCAGTTTCTTGTTTTTTTTTTTATTAATACAGTTTCTTACACCGCCCCACGTATTAAATAACACAATACGGACATGAGGAAACTAGACTTTTCATGAAATAAATAAAAATGTTTTATCTGGTCCTGTCCTAAATCATACTCTGACAACTATCTACATAATTATGTTAAGTTCAGTTTTAGTAGGTGCATGTCAAAGCAATGTCGAAGGCAACCTTCGATATGATTTGTCATTATTTAAAATATAAATAACCATTGCATGTCTGTTCAGGGCTCGCGGCTATGTAGCTACTATCAGTATTGTTACGTTATCAAAGTTCTGACGTAGTTGACGCGGTCAGCTGATTCATTGATGACGCTTGTGTCAAACGCTTTTGTAAGTCTGCCCGTGACCATGACACCTGCAAAGGTGTCGAAACATCGGGAACTAAAGACTAAAATAATTGGCTGTATAATCCGTAAAAAGTAGTCCTTTTAGCTAGTTTATCCCATTTATATGACATAGCTAAATTATTATATTGTTTCAGCCTTTGTTTTCTGATTATATAGGAATTTTAATAGATGACAGCCTTGTACTTAATTTTCCAGTATGTAAAAACTCGCGATACCTGGTATTAATTATGTTATAGAACTTTTTCTAAGAGATATAAAAGATTCCATAAATTATATAGCTATGTTTAAAACATTTATTATACTACTAGCTGTGCCCTGCGGTTTCACCCGCATGAATACCTAGGTCCCGTTCCCGGTGCCTTTATGTTATTCAGGGCGCAGATGAATCACTATCGTAACAAAGATCAGGATTACTTAATTTTATAATTTATTTTTTTCCGCGCAATTTTCCATTTTTCTTTCATAAAAACCTTCTCTTAACAATAACAAATACAACAAAAAAAGAATTATCGAAATCGGCCCAGGCGTTATTGAGTTATGCGCTTACCAACACATTTAGCGATTCATTTTTATATATAAGATTCAAAATCTGGAATTTACGCACCTTATCTTCAGCAAAATCTTTATAAACAACACTATTATTTCTTATTTACCAGTTTCATTAAATAATGACGCAATTAAAATAATTTCTTACGTCAATAAAAAAATCGTTATCCCATTGCAAATCACAGTGCTCTATAATTTTAACTGTGATCCGTTGATCCGTCGCGTGTTTCAATACGTGAAATATGATCATAATCAGTTTTCATTGCCTGTAATGTCTGCGCATTTTCCAGAAATTAATATGATATTAGATGTCTATTATTTATTTAATTGTCTATTTTGTAGTATTGTTAATTATTGTAAGCTTTAATTTTAAATACGTTCGATCTTTTTGCAAAGAGTGGGTATTATTAGTCTTAGTTATTATGTGGATTGTAATAAATAACGTGTATCATTTATAATACGACTAACGGTAACTGTATTGACAAGTTTACCATCGATAGCTATATTATGATCTTACGGACTTAAAAATATCTAACCTTAAAAGTAAAACTGGTTTTATGAGACATATTAATCTGCTCCGCCATCAATGAACGTGCTTCTATAAATAGAAACAACCAAGCTACAGTAAACATGAATGTTTCAATTTTTTGCATATATTTGCAATCGCGACCGAATATAAAACCTGTAAACTTGTTATTCGTTTTCGCCATAAAAACATCGGAAAACAAAGCTCTGTAACGTAAGCCTCATTTTGTCGTTCACGATAATAATGAAAACGGTTTAACATCGGGTCATTTTTACAAATTTAAAGCAATAAAAACGGGCAAAAACCATTTTTGTACACGCGAGTCCACGAGCCCGCACCGATGTTGTAAATTGTGATTTTATCCTGATGGGAATTAACAACCGCGGATCCATTGTTCACAAAGATTAATAAAATTGATTTAAAATTGTCGTAAAATACGGAACATATTTGTTTACATTTTTATTCGACGATTCGGGGCGGGTTGCAAATCAGGACAGTAAAGTTACTGCATAATTGCTTTCGAATTAGGTTTATAGCTTTACTCCTCTGAAAATAAATAAAACGCGGTTACGATAAAAAGTTTACATATTTATTTCACAATATTGCCGTTTCAGGACTCTACCTCATACTTATTCGTCATAAAAAGTACATTTTGATGAAATTACCCACATGCAATTTAGATTTATGGCTGAACCGATTCCCCTTTAGCGTAGGAAAGAATTTGGACAAAAGTTACGTTGTTTCGGAACTCGTATATATTATATTTGTGAGGGACGTAAAAATAAATTATCGAAGTCTATCCATCAATCAGAAAGTTAGTTCGAATCATACGAGTCGATACGAGTAGAGAACTTTTTGAATACCTATCTGTTCTTTTAAGTTGTAGACAGATTTGTGCCTTTCAGTTCTGATGTTTAAACTTGGCACTAGCATGCCTGAAAAGCTGCCACTATGCACCTTTTATGTTCTTTTGACCTTTACATACCATAATGTTTTAATCTATTTTTATATACAGTACTTACGCTGTCACTTTTATGATTCAGAAATCTTTACTTGATTTGCTTCATTTCTATATTACCAGATTCAGGAAAGGGATCGATAAAAAAAATAATTAATTTAAATGTTATTGCTGTACCTACATACGTGTTCATTGAGATTTAGATTTTTTTTTTATTATTTTGAAATCCATATAACATATGATACCTAAGTCCCCATCTGCGCTATTACTCTATGCCACCATGTGCGTACTTGGTATATAAAGGTTTGTATTGTCGTGTACCGTCCGGGTCACGAGTCAATCGCTTCACGTCATCAGTTATTTGAATGAACCCACGCGTTGGCTCGCGTGTCACACGGCATTACCTTGCATTACCTATTCTTACTGCGATGAAAAAAAAAAGAATTTGCACCGAAACATTCGCCGTGTGTAAGTTAATGCGAGAAAGAACAGATGGCTTTATCGCGGTTATTTATGTGTTGCTAGTTGCAATTTTACACTAGATATAATTTTATACTAGGTACAGTGTTAAGTCCTTTTGTGCCCCGAAAAGCACGTTAAGCCATGTGTCTCCACTGTAATACGTTGATTATTGGCACTCGCTAAGTCATTACTATGCTGACATCCAATCATACCATGGAATGCTTTGGTTACCCCGTGAAATGGGTTTTCAAGTTCAGATAGTCAGTCGCTCAATATAAAATTCTGTTGAACCCGGTAAGACCTGAAGTGGACTCCGACAAAGCTTGGTAAAAGGCTAGGCAGAAGACTAAATACAGTGCTTTTCGCTATGGCTTGCCATTTTATCTTATTTGTGTTATTTTTGTAGTAATTTAATTACATTATGCTAATTTGTATCTGACAAACTGCAAAATAAAGCAATTAAATTAAAAGCTGCTTTAATTATGAAATGTTTATTGCTCAACGAGGTTACATTTTGAGGATCTTTGCCAATTTGCAGTCGTTATATTGCATTTTTGTTTCGTAGAGAATACTTAACATTCAACTTGACTCTTACATAAAATGAAAAAAAGACATGCAAATAATTGCATTCATTACTGTCAGGGTAAAAGCTATAACAATTAATGTATGGCTAAAACTGAAAGTCAGGAAATAGTTGAAAAAACCTTCGGGAAAATTCTTGGGTAGGAACCGACACCCGATGTTAACGGTGCCAAGTTTTCAAAGGTCGTATTAAAAAATTCTGCATCGTGTCGGAAGGTTAAGGTTCACGGTGAACCAAATTATTGTTCTGTATATTAATGAGGGTATTCCTAACAATTACCCCCAAGTGGTACCGTGAAGATCGCGTGACGATTACATAAAGAAAAACGAATCAATGTCATAGTTTTGTTTTGTTTTGTATTCATTGGTGAAACCACAAGTTACTGGATCACCCCAAACATTTATGCCGTCGTTTATGTTGGCCCGGTGTGTACGAGAGGGATAGAGCAAGTAGTAAAAATTAAATGATGAATAATTTTAGGGTAGTGAAAAAGTTATGTTGGTATGCGATGCAAACAAATCGTTTATTGAAATGCTGATTCATGAAATCAATGATTTGTAAAATCAGTTTGTGAAAGAGTTTTCGATTCGACAGTTTTAATCCGATATCAGTTACCATACAGTACATTTAACAAAATAAAAAGATAATAATTATTTAAATGCAATTGGAGAGTCAATGATAAATCTTTTTCTTCGTACTGTTTTGCTGTAACTGCAATTAGGTTTATATGGCATATGATATGTACATAAAATTCAATGTTTTTAACAGTTATGTAGAGTTTTCTCGACTTAAAGGCTTCTGTGAAGGGATAGCAGTTTTGTAAGATAGGCAGACATTTTGTAGGTTAACGTGCGTAACCGAGATTATTATAGTATCGCGTGCATACAGAACCATATACGCTTGCATTCCACGTGAAAAAATAACTACCGGAGTTTTACGATGTACAGGGTGTTCGCCAACTTGTGAACACCCATATATTTTCCTGTAAATTCTTATCACCAATCAGGTACTGGCGAAATTTTATGTTCTTGAGGACCGTATCCCGAGTGCGTACATATTCAGTGTTTCCTTTACATTATTTGCACGCTATCGGATTTCAACCATCGCATTTATTCTTATGTTGCAAACAGCTGTTTTATACCTTCGATTGTTGCCAATAAAACTACGAAATTTCATTCGGTACCTGGGACTGTATTATGTAGTATAACAACCATTCGTACGATTGTTAAAAAGAGATGGTACTATCTGTCTGTATAGCTCTATCCCTTTCTTTATGTAGAACAATCAATGTATACCTACGGCCAGTAAACGCGAAACGATTACCAAGTTGCTAAATTAGAGAACTATTTTGGTCGGTTTTATTTCGGGTTCGTTATTTATAGCTTTGATTACCGACAATGATTCGACTGTACGATGAAGCCATAAGTTTGTGGCATATAAACCTAAGTTTATTCGAGTGGATTCTCCGTAAACCTTCCATATTCATATTATGTTGGTAGGAACAGTTTAAAAAGAAGTCGGTTAATGACTAAATTTGTTTAAGATTCAATTACCAAGGGACGGTTCCTTTAAGAAACATACTGGACGGCGATTAAAAACTTCTTAGCAAAGTCTCCTTAAAAACTATTTCTATTATAAACTTTCAACTAGTGCTCAAATTTCACTAAATGAATGACTTCTACCAATAAACATATAATAAATATATATTAATTTATATCCTATCCATCATCATTCCAGTCCACCATGCTATCACCTGCCCCTGGAGTACGCGAAGCTGGTGTCGGAGTGCTCCCGGCTGCGGCGCGACGAGAACGGGGCGGGCGCCAACGTCGTGTGGATACACAAGCCGGTCGCGCAGAGCCAGGGAAGAGGGATCTTCCTGTTCAGGGTATGTCTAGATATTTACCATACTCCACCATGCTACCACCTGCCCGCGGCACGTTACGTACGTACAGCTAGTGTCGGGCGCCAACGTCGTGTGGATAAACAAGCCCGTCGCGCAGTGCCTGGCGAGAGGGATGGGATCTTCTTGTTCAGGGTATGTCTAGCTTATGTTGACTCTTGCAGCCCTGAATCGACTGGGACGGAATTTGGTGAACAAGACCTATGTGGTCATGGCCACGCTAAAATAAGTTTGCTGTTGTCTTATATATCTGTTTGTAATAGTTTTCCTGAATAAGTATTTCGATCATCACGACGTGAGACGACGTAGACTTCTTGCCTTGAACTCACGAAGGTAACAATTCCATATCATCCTCAACATTCAAGCCAACTCTCATTTTCTGAACACCGTCAAATTTCATAGGCCAATGCAACATCTCCATACATTCCAGAGTCTATGCGAGATGAACTGCGGCACGTCGGCAGTGGTGCAGCGCTACATCGAGCGGCCTCTCCTGATCGCGGGCTACAAGTTCGACCTCCGTCTCTACGTGTGCGTGCCCGGGTACAGGCCGCTGACTGCTTACATGTATGCTGAGGGGCTCGCTAGATTCGGTACTTCGGTTTTCTTTTTCGATCTTCTCATATACATAGTCGTCTTTGAATGTATTGTCTATAAGTGTCTTAAATGGTTTCTATTGGCAATGGACATCTTTGGCCCTTCTGCGCATATGCACTGTGTTTTTTTTCTCTTAATATTTGTACTGAAATAAGGAAACACAAGGAGTCGCAATAACTATAAACCTACGTTTTCAGAAACTGAGAATACATAAATTTTTGGCCTAAGCATTTCGTGTCAAATGTTTTTATTTTTACTAAAAATATTCCAATTCTGATTCCAGGCACGGACAAATACACGCTCTCGGACATCCACAACCCGTACCGGCACCTGACCAACTCGTCGCTCAACAAAAGCGGCCCGAGATACGCTGAATGTAAGGACCGAATCGGTAGTGGTGAGTGTTAAGATGTTATTAAAGACGCCCGTTCCCATGACAACGGGCGTCTTGACCTGAAGATTGATGAGACGTTTTACCTAACAGAAAAGTAGTGGAATGAAAATACTTGCGCCGTGGAAGTAAGTGGAGGTTGCGCCGATCAGAATTTTCAACATCGAGAATACTATCACTGGTTTATTTATCATCTTCATGAAGTATTGTAGACATCATCATCATTTACGACTCAAGATTTTTATGTTGTTTGTTATCTGAAGTAAGAGTCTTAAGTAAACGTAACGCCTGTATTTTTACAGTACCTAAAGGCTAGTTAGCGCTCTCCTAAAATAGAATAGATAAAATTATTTCTTTCATTTATTGGGCACTATTTCATCGTTAGCGTTAGCAGAGTCCTCCATCAACATTCGAATAGTGTTTGCAGACAGTCATTTAGTTAGTAGTTCTGGTTAAGCTTGATACAATACTTACTAAGCTATTTCTAACAATGACAGGGTGCAAATGGACTTTAACTCAAGTGCGCCGTGCTCTTATTGGGCGCTGGGGTGCTGCTGAGTGGGTGGTCTGGCAGCGTATCAGGGCCCTGGTGACGCTAACGCTGCTGGCCCAGGCTGCTGGCACTCCGCCGGCAAGGAACTGCTTCGAATTCTACGGGTTCGATGTTCTGCTTGATGATGCTTTGAAGCCGTGGCTTTTGGAGGTAACTTGTAAATTTTTAGCAAGATCATTTAGAAGATACGCTTCAAATTGCGTTTAATAATGTGAAATAAAAAAGTATGTTAAAATTAGCATTTCGGAAAAACAGATGTCTTCCATGTGCTATGAAAGCCTGTGCATATATGGAGATACCTATATTCAGGAGAACATTCCTGTTAGTTTCCTTCTTGCTATAAATAAGTATTTTTGCCATGGTTCACAAATCCCTTAAACAACGAAGAAATTGATAATAAATATTACAAAACCTATTGTTAAATCTTCCAACAATCATCATGTAGTTTCTGAACATTTTTAATATTGTATATTATTATCATACGTTTCAGGTGAACCTCTCCCCAGCATTGGCATCGGACTGCGAGGCTGACGTGGTGGTGAAGCAGCCGATGCTACACGAACTGTTCGACCTCCTTGGTCTGCCCATGAAGCATACAGGACTCGCCAAACTTCAGGCACCCCCACCTCCTACGCCAAATCTTAGGTACACTGGCGATACTGGTTTACTGGCACTAAATATAAATTTTATATCAGTTCAGAATTGACAAACTTATAGCTTTAATTTCAATTACATAAACGCAGAAGGCATTAGGAATATTAACATTGGTTTAAATACTTACTTAAGAAACCCAACATTATTTAAAAATTGCAGTTAATTTTCAAAATTCTGATGAGATCTTCTAACTTATATAGCTCAGAGCAATTTAGGCAACATCATCTTTCAATACACAATCAGCAAGAATTTACGACACCAATTCACATTGAGAAAATTTTAGTTGCAGTTCTGAAGACGAGAACGGCACGTCTCGGTCGGGTCGCACCCGCACTGCTCCGCGGCGCGGGCCCCGCTTTCGCCGGCGCCGGGCAATGCCGATGCACTGCGTGACGCTGCAGGGTCCGGGCGCACCGGGGCAAGCTGCGCCTCCCGCACAAGCCGCGCCAGCCACACCCACTGGTTCAGCTCCCAATGCGCCCCCAGATAAAGCTAAAGATGTACGTATTTCATTGTCTCCTCATTCCTTTGCTAATGGTTTCCTTTTCAGGCGATCAGTATGAACGTGAAAACAAATGAAACGTTCAAAAAAAAAGGATGTCACCAGATACAGCAACTGCAGCTTTCATCCCACGGACCTAAAATTTATATTCGGGTCACTTATGTATGCTAAAACTTCATTCAAACCGTTATACGTCGACATTTCAAATCAAATACTTAAAACTAACTACGAGGTTCTACTATCTTCTAAATTATAAATTTGTAAAACATGTTTTTCGAAATTGGCTTTGTATTAATAACTAATAACAGTAATGATCACTACAAAATTCAGGATTCTATCGAAAAAGGCAAGGAGCTAAACAGCGGGCGGTACAAAGGCTCCGATGCAAGCAGTGAAGCTGAAGTTCAGGTAAACATCATAACCTACTCTTTTTACTCGTGGCTTAAACATACTCTGACAGAAAAATAATAATGTGTCGTTGTTGAGCAACGTCTATAGCATTTCAAGATTTGATTCATATTTTGGCTTAAACCAAAACCCAGTGCTTTTCATCAAAAGTTCGCTTCCCTGGCTATAACAGTTGAACTTGCTCCGAAAGAACTTTCCTTACTTTGTAAAACAAATATCATTTACTTATTCGTAACTAGCTGAAAAAAACAAAAGTGATCGTTTAAAAACTGAAACTAGTTCCTACTTACCATAAAACAAAAGTTGCATGCTGTTTCTGTTTTTATAAACATCTTGGAATTAACCTTCAAGGTTGTGACCTTGGCAGCGAGCAGTGAACAAGGACATAAATAATTATGTCGAAGACTTGAAATGGCACAGATATAGAAAAATAAATGTCTTTAGCCTTTCGTGACTCTACCGCTTACTGAAATGGTACTGAATTGTTAGTTACACGATTTCGTATTGACTTGATATATTTAGACGTTGTTTGATAGCTTCGTTTGCACTATCGCTGAAAGTTTTAGGAAGTATCCATACAATTTATATAGAGGTCGATTTGAGTCTTCATGATTTATATGAATGACGTATGAATAAGCTAGGAACTGCAAAGACTACTGATATTCTCGAATTCTTGTAACATCAATGGTTCTATACAATCAACACATTTCATAAACTACAAATACGGTACTTGACGCTGTGTTCAGTAAATCCTTCACTCACATTGGATCCTCCGGTCCTAACAATCTAAAAGTTTGTCTTTTCACTAATTTACTCTCAGCTCTATTACAAGTCATATTTTCGTGATTCCAGTCAACATCAAACGGTACGACCCCGCCAGCGGAGAGCGTGGACGAGTCGTGGCGCGGCGGCTACTCGACGGCCGCGTCACGTCGCCGCGTCATGACAGCGTGCCACTGGGGGAACGGCGTCAAGTGGAACCAGGCCATCGGCCGCGTCGGGCACTGGGTGCGCATATACCCACACTCACTGCCTAAGGATGATGAGGTGACTAGTATACAGCCAGCTTAATAATACTGTATCGCAAGACTTACAGAAATGAGGAACTCTTAGTGATTTTTACGTCGTTGCGAATTTTTCATTTCAGGTTTAAATAAATTTCACTAAACTTATTACACTTACAGCTGTGAAATGAGTCCTACAAGATTATTTCTGTAGAAAACATAAATTAAGCTTAAAGGACGAAAGCACTTAAATGGAAAATAATTCGAAAATTCGGCTAAGGTACTGAAGCGTTATTTTGTGTTATATTAAAAACTAGCGGCCCGCCCCGGCTTTGCTCGGGTGCAACGCTGATACCAAATATAACACAATCATAAAGTTCTGTAGGGCGCAGCACAGCCTTAGAAGCATTTTTTGGTATAGGCACGCGCCCCCCGGCCCCCGCGCGGCCCCACGGCCGGTACCGCCGCAACCGCTATGTCCCTGCATTTTAAATCTGTAATATCTTCGAAAATATTCATTTAAATTACATGCTGTAAAAGGCAATATTGATCTATATTACATGCACAATTTTTTGAAGGTACTTAATTGGATAAGGATTAATGCTGTATTGCTTAAAATCGTCTTTTCGTGAATAAGTAATAAATAAAGAATAAAAAATGGTTATTGTGGGTTACCCTCAAGAGATAGACATATACCATCGCGGACTTTTTTGTAGATCTTTTTGAGGTGCACAATACTGTAGTACATTATTTTGATCTATCTCGTAGGGTTCAGCCAGCGTTTGCAATGAAAGCGCAAAAAATGTGTTGATTTACGACCTGACGTCAAACATCTCTAAGATTATCCATGTTTCTCTACTATATTATGCATGTATTATACATATAAACCTTCCTCTTGAATCACTCTATCTATTAAAAAAAACCGCATGAAAATCCGTTGCGTAGTTTTAAAGATTTAAGCATACATAGGGACAGACAGCGGAAAGCGACTTTGTTTTATACTATGTAGTGATAGTGACTATGTAGTGATAGTGATGATAGTGATTTTGTAATATCTTCGAAAACATTCATTTAAATTACATGCTGTAAAAGGCAATATTGATCTATATTACATGCACAATTTATTAAAGGTACTTAATTGGATAAGGATTAATACTGTATAGCTTAAAATCGCTTTTTCGTAAATAAGTAATAAATAAACGATAAAAAATGGTAATTGTGGGTTATCCTCAAGAGATAGACATATGCCATCGCGGACTTTTTTGTAGATCTTTTTAAGGTGCACAATACTGTAGTACATTATTTTGATCTATCTCGTAGGGTTCAGCCAGCGTTTGCAATGTAAGCGCAAGAAATTTGTTCGTTTACTTAAATCTCTAAGATTATCCGTGTTCCTCTACTATATTATGCATGTATTATACATATAAACCTTCCTCGTGAATAACTCTATCTATTAAAAAAAACCGCATCAAAATCCGTTGCGTAGTTTTAAAGCTCTAAGCATACATAGGGACAGACAGCGGGAAGCGACTTTATTTTATACTATGTAGTGATAGTGATAGTGATTTTGTAATATCTTCGAAAATATTCATTTAAATTACATGCTGTAAAAGGCAATATTGATCTATATTACATGCACAATTTATTAAAGGTACTTAATTGGATAAGGATTAATACTGTATAGCTTAAAATCGCTTTTTTTGTAAATAAGTAATAAATAAACGATAAAAAATGGTAATTGTGGGCTATCCTCAAGAGATAGACATATGCCATCGCGGACTTTTTTGTAGATCTTTTTAAGGTGCACAATACTGTAGTACATTATTTTGATCTATCTCGTAGGGTTCAGCCAGCGTTTGCAATGTAAGCGCAAGAAATTTGTTCGTTTACTTAAATCTCTAAGATTATCCGTGTTCCTCTACTATATTATGCATGTATTATACATATAAACCTTCCTCGTGAATAACTCTATCTATTAAAAAAAACCGCATCAAAATCCGTTGCGTAGTTTTAAAGATCTAAGCATACATAGGGACAGACAGCGGGAAGCGACTTTATTTTATACTATGTAGTGATAGTGATAAGTAGCATTTCATTTATTGGGCGGACAGCAATAGCAAATATATAAATCGGAATTTGACTGTCTTAATACAGACACAGGCCTTTCCTCGATGTAAAGAACGAAAATGCAAACATTTAACCCTATCATGAAATGATTACAGTTGCCCGTAGAAGATGTTCGTGACAGCGTGGCCCAAGTCTCGAAGTTCGTGCGCGCTGCTCGCGAGGTTAATCGCGAATGTGGCAAGGATACCTCGGGCCCCCGCGACGCTGCAAGAGACGCCGTTTTCGAAGAAGCACTGCGCAAGAAGCTCGACTTTGGGCCCCATTTCCAAGTGTGGCTGCCCCCCTTCTAATGTGTTCATATTAAACTAAGCCATAAATGTTTTTAACTTTAAGGCGTATTAATAAATGCTTACTATAATGCTTTTGGGGTTTTTGTTAGTAACACTTGACTAAAGTAAGGAATCAAAGCACTGTTTAGTTAAATTTAGCGATTAGAGTCGGAGCACGGGTTATTAGTATTCAAGCGACTTTTTCACAAAAAGAATACAAAGAAAACCTATACAATATTATTATTACTACACACATAATATAATATCCGTTCATGAAATGAGACAAATTGTGCATTATCATGATTGCCTATTATTGTTTACTTCCGACCACACTGGCGTTTACTGCATACAAGGTGTAAGCTGATTTGAGAAACTGCAAAGAAAGATAATTTATTGAAAATTCTAAATGTCGACGCCCTATTCTAATTCTAATTGCATATCAGGTTCCATATGAAATATGTATAGTCTTACCATAACGAAAGTGTCAAGTGAGAGTGGTATGATGCCGGAGACGGTGGGCGTGAGCGGGCGCGACCAGCACAGCATGCCGACGAGCAGCGCGCGCCGGAACCGCGGCGACGCACCCTGCCACGCGCTCAGGTACAGCGCCGACGACACCGACTGACTCTGCAACACCACACACACGATACACAAAAACCACCTTTATGATATGCTCAATAAAGTTCCAAATGGCTTACCTCAAATTCCACCAAGTTGCCGAAGTAACAACAAATAAACACCTGGACTAATACAATAACTAGGAAAAGTAACAGGAAAAGGCCCTGTAGTGATAGTAGGTTTATCTGAAAACAATTTAAAAATGTTGGCCTTTTACTTTAATATATACTAAAGTTCCTTAAGCTAATTGTTAGTATTATTCGATTCTGAACTAACCGAACTTAATATGTACGCCGTGGCACAAGTAACAACCATCGATGTCAAAAATTGGACTGAGATCGGTATATTGAAAATTGAATTGACCTCTCGTGTAAACCTGTAAGACGGACAAGAATGTGAGTTTTCTGACATTATTCTTTATGAAACTATTGGTACCATTAAAGTGTGAAAATCATACCACAATAGGTTTTCATATCTCTTCAGGTAATGTATAAAGCGTGTTAGAACATTTTGGTCAATTTCATCAATGTATTGGTGTCGGCTTGCAACCAATTCGTCTGTCCTACTGTCTGTATCGAATAACTGTTCTAGATTGCTCTTTATAATCTTCAGTTGAACTTCTACTTGTGAGAAATATAGTACAACTGCGCAGTCTAGTGATAAATGGCCGCAGCCCATCCAGAATAGGGGACCAGCTTCCAAAACCACTGATAGAGTGTAGCTGAAGAAAAGAAGAGCATTAAGTATTTATATGGTAAGGTTTCAGTAAGAGCTCAACAGTTAAATGCAGCAAAGTTCGAATGCAGATAAAATGTTCAGAAGCGAATCTTTACTTTGGAGTATAAATATGCCAATCTAGAACTATTTATGCAGGCAGTCAATTGAACTTTTAGGGAACCTAGGATCGTTATATGGAAACCTATCACTGTGGCTTAAACTTTCTAGATTGTATTTCCATCAATTTCGAGTAAGATAATCCAAGAGAGTTCAATTTCTTTTATACGAAAAAACAAAACTGATAGTAGACATAACTAAATCTGATGTTTGTAAGCAACGTTTGAAAGAAGTGTAAAAAAAATAACTCAAGTATCAGGAAAACATAATGGTTTTAGCAAAGAAGATAGGCTGCCTAGGTCCGTCTATCATAATTAAATTAATATTTACCTGCTCCATGAGTTAACCTCAAACGGTGTGTAAATATACACAATAGCAGTTGGATCATAGAATCTCTTAAGAAACATTAGTGCCACCCACATAGGCGACGTGATCAAAACATTTATTATTACGTATCTGTATAGGCGGTCCGTTACTTTCTTACTTTTCAGTAAGATTTCCCCGTCTTTTTCACTGTTCACTGCGAAAATGGGATCTGGAAAAGTAGTGGAAATGCTTAGAAAAGTTGAAAACATGTAGCTATAATTGGCCTATGTAAAATATGTATTAGATAGGCTAAAACAGACGAAACTGTAGGTTGATACTTGGTGAACAGAGTATTAAAATTGTGGATTTTAGAAATAATAATAATATTTTGGGAGAACTCAAACACGGACCCTAATCGACAACCTAAAAGACATCTAATCCGAAACAAGCCAGAGCCAGTACTTTGGCAACCAGACATCTTATAAATATACTCATTCCAAACACATACATTGATGTATCAATTGGGTGTAATTTGTCTATAACATACATGTTATAGACAAATTACACCCAGACAAGAGCACAAAACAGAGCAAATGATCATGCTCATAACACAAATATTTGTCGTGGCTGGAAATCGAACCCAAATATGTTTTACACACTGATCATCATCGTATTATAAACTTACCCATTAACAAAGCGTTTAATTTATGAATCTTCGCATTTTGCAAGTAAAACGTAACAGACTTCACAAGCAAGTTCAATTGAGGAATTTCTATAATCAGAGTATCAAAAACGGCATCGGTGTTATGAAAATTCTGTAACAATCATTGTAGATTAAGATTATGTTTGAGCAATTTTTTTTTGATGTTTTAGGCTGAAAAAGCTAGGGAATGCACCCGTTGTTCTATAATCCGTTTCACTATTTGGGTATTTATTTCTTTATTTAAAATGACCCGTTATTCAGCCAACCTTACCTCTGCAATAAAAATAATATGTATCACGTTATGCACAATAATAATTAAAAGGACTACAACTCTATATATTTCATAGCCTATTTGTTTAGCTCTGCTCTTTGGTTCATCTTTTATAAAGAACCCAGCTACAACCAAAACCTTAAAAACGCCAGTAAATGAATCTAAAGGTTTTACGTTTTCTGTACTCATTTTGCTTAACGTCAGTAGTTAGTTACTTCGTCAAAGTTTGTCGAAGAATGATTAAAAATCTTGTAAAGTAAAATTCACCGTTCGTGGGTATGTATTAATAATTAATTTATTGGCTAATTAGGGCGTCGTCGCTTGTAACGTTTAGTCTTCAATTCATAATTGAGTCAAAAGTACAAATTAATAATATGTCTCATTTTTAGAAAACAATCCTTAAAAGCAAATGCGATTCTTATGCGAACAAATACCTATAAATATAAAATAAATAACAGTAAAAAATATTGGTGAGTTTCAGTGAGAAAATAGGTTTTCAGAAAATTTGTGGTGCAGAGTGACATTTTTTGTTGTTTTGTGGTATGTATTGGTGGAATGTTATAAGGCATTCCAAACTAGCAACTTCCTATTTGTAAGAAGCGTAGGTATATCGCTATAACAGCAACTGATATGATCTACCTAAAAATAAGTCAATTCTGTAATTTTAATACGTCAGAGTTATCTGAAAACACATTATCATGTCTAGTAAGTATTTTAATGTAGTAACATACTTACTAGACATGTATCAGCATTTAACATAATTAAGTAGACTTAGCCACTGACCAGAGTCCACACATAATACCGTAATTTGAGTAATTACATGTCACAACTTGACAAGTTGAACCTGTATCTAAAGTACAAATAAAACGTATTATTAAGTAATCTAGTAATCTATATTAGCTGAGGTCACTAATTATACGATTACTGCTAACTCTAATTAGCTTGGGTTTAAATTCAATTTTAAATTCTTATTTTGTACGTAGGTCATCATATTTTAAGGATATTTAATTTGTCTTTTTAATTTGTTTTATTTATGAGTTCGTATTGAAATTTATTTTAATATGTGTCTTTCAGGGTTCAAATTAAAGTATGAGGAGAGGAAAATATTCATAAAAGTATTTGTTACTATTGTCAATTATTTTAACCATGCAAACTGTAAAATATTATGTAATAAACATAAAGCACAAAGTACATTTACACGCGTATAAAAATAGTAAAAAAGACGCATAAATAAAATAACAGGGTACCGAAGGACGATAATTAACCAATTACTTATATAATTATTGCTTGTCATGATGACCTATAAGCCATTTTAATTAACGTAAGCTTATAATCAACGTTAGTTTGAAAAGCTCATTGGGCATTATATTATTACAGTGTAACAATGACTGAAGGAAAAATAAAACCCTTAGATTCGTTTACAGATGTTTACAATATATTGCTCAAAACTGGATTCTACATGTGGAAAAAACCGAAAAATAGAAATAAATATATATGCTATCAAGTATACAGGATTTTTGTGTTGCTCGTGATTGTTGGTTACAATTTGATGCATATAATATTTATTTTACAGGTGAGGTTAAAGTCAAAAACCACGTAAACATGTCGAACTAAATATTTTTTTGTTTGTAGCGTAATAAAATAATAATAAAAAATAGAGTTACGTACGTAAAATACGAATTATTGTAAAATTAAAACCTCAGTATGTCTAAACAATACTTTACTATGAGGCGCTTTTTAATGCGCTCCGACTCTAATCGAAACAACAGCATGAGATTTACGGTGACTTAAAATTGAGTTGGATTTGAGTTTTCGACCAATCGTAAGAAATGTGGAAGGTGTACTTCCTACCACTTAGTGCAGATACTTTGTAGTATTGTTAAGTATATTTACCCTATTTAACTAGTTTTGGCTACCAGCGAATGTATGAATTTAATCATTCATCATTGTGTCAATTACCTTTTGCAGAATCTTCAAAATGAGAACGTTGTTTTTGACACTTTGATGGTAGAAATGCCACAAATGAACTTGTTGATAAAATTAATAATGATGTACTTACAATCGCCGAGGATTCATAAATTAAACGAATTACTAAGTGGTATGTTGATGCATATTTTTAATTACATATATCTAAGTAGTTAAATAGGAAATCGAAAATTAATAAAAATAATAATATTCCGGGACCGCTCACACACGGTTGTCTGATCCCAAGCTAAGCAGACCGTGTGTTATGGTAACCAGACAACTGATAAACATACTTATATATTTAAATACATACATATTATAGATAAATTACACCCAGACACCGAACAAATGATCGTGCTCGTCACACAAACAGTTGTCAACGGGTGGGAATCGAACCCACGACCTCCGGTATAGCAGTCAGGGTCTCTAACCACTAGACCAACAGGCCCGTCAATTATTAATTAGCTACTTAGTAGTTAAATGGAAAATCGACGTGATTGGAAAACGACTATAAAGAAAGTATTTCAGTATTAATGAGCATTTTAATACATTTGCAGATCCAATGTTTGCACCAAATAGCGATATAGATGAGGAAATATTACTTGAAAGTAAAAGAGGAACTGATCGTCTATGGAAATACATTCGCATGGATATAATGTTCACTACACCTGTATGGTTATTTACTCTGTACCTTAAGAGATACCTGGATCCAACTGCCATCGTTTATATTTATACACCGTTTGAAGTTAACTCATGGGGCAGGTAAAGGAATCTTTCTGATCCATTTGAATTGAGACCTTGTCATTTATAATTTTAAATCTAATATTATTTGCATCTTTTTCCTTGTAGCTTTGCTTTTGTTGGTGGAATAACTTTTTTTTTTTTGGGTCTGTCAGTTTCCACAGTTCTTTCTATCATCCAGAAACTTCAATCTTGATTCCCATTTTCTTTTTGGTTTCATTTTCAATGGTTACAAATGTTTCCCATGTCTTCTTTCTTCAACATTATTTTTGCTAAATCCTACTAATATTATAAATGTGAAAGTTTGTGAGAATGGATGTGTGGATGTTTGTTACTCTTTCACGCAAAAACTACTGAATGGATTTTAATAAAACTTTACAATAATGTAGCTGATACATCGGACTTACACATAAGCTATAATTTATAAAGATAGTGTATGTATTGTCATTCATGCAGGTGAAACCGCGGGGCACAGCTAGTATTTTATAACCAAAAGTTGTTCGTCTTCAGATACACAGTGACTGTGATAATGGAGCTCTGCTGCGTCTTCTGGACTGGATACGGCCACTTAGGCATGGACTGCGCGGTCGCGTTGTATTATGCTCAAGCAGTCGCACAACTGAAGATCATAAAGCACAACCTAGAGCATTTGTTTGACGGAGCGACAGAGGTGGTGGAAGGTCCCCACAAGTACAGCGATGAAATTGACGAAGATATAAGGAAACGCTTCGTGTATTACGTGAAGAGATATGACAAACTTGCGTGGTATGTTGTAGACTTTTCTCTTTCGATGAGATATACAGAATTAAAAAACATTTTACACGACTTCGAGAAAATTAATATACTTTTTGACATTGATTGGGTATACATCAGATGTTCCATTAATTCCATTGAAGTAGATTCCTTTTACGTAATTATTGTATTGTAAGTAAATGACCGACAGCTGTTAGTTCCTATAAGTGGTCTCGTGATACAGTGTTTTACTTAGCGTAGCTGTTGTTTTCAGGTTTACACGGGAGATTTCTTTAATTTTCAACGTATCTACATCAACCCAGTTCTTTTCTGCTATCACTGCAGCTTGTGCGGCGGCGTACGCATTGAGTCTGGTAAGTTGGGAAATCATTATTATTAAAATTTATTAGAAGTCAAAAGAGGTGAATGTACATTATCATTAGATTTAAAAATTTAATAGGCTTAATCATAGCGTGTTTAAAGACGGAGATATTTATTATACTGTACCTGTTATAATACACAATATTTTCGATACTTTCACAAACATGTTTACATAAACTTATTAATATTACTTTCAGACCTACATCCTGTCATTGCAGTTCCTTTTCCATTTCGTTTACTTGGCAATACTGTTGGTCGAAGTTTTAATTTACTGTTACTACGGCAACTTGGTGCAGTTTGAGGTAAGTCATCTGGAACTTTATGTCGTAAATCATAAAGGTGGTTTTTGTGTATCGTGTGTGTTGCGATGCAGAGTCAGTCGGTGTCGTCGGCGCTGTACCTGAGCGCGTGGCAGGGCGCGTCGCCGCGGTTCCGGCGCGCGCTGCTCGTCGCCATGCTGTGCTGGTCGCGCCCGCTCACGCCCACCGTCTCCGGCATCATACCACTCTCACTCGACACCTTCGTTTCGGTAAGCATTAACCTTAAATCATATATCTTTCCTATTTAATATTTTTAATAAAAAAATACGGTATCGTGCTGAGTCCGGTAAAACTGCAAGCCAACACCAACATGGGTTAGAAAATGGCAGCCCTAAAGTAAAAAGTGTTAAAAATTGTAAATATCGATTTTCCTCAGGATACCGCTGAAAAGGTAAACTTCTTAATACCCTGTACTGTAAGGGTGTATTAGAATACTACGAAAAATAATCTATGTATTTACTTTGTTACAGTTCCTGAAATCAGTTTACACCTTGTATACAGTAAACTGCAGTATTGTGGGAAGTAAACAATAATAAGAAATAGTATTTTTTTATCATTCTATCATTGTGTTCAGTAAAAGAATTTGTAAAATAAATTCATTGGATGGCAAAGGGCGTTTTCTTTTAGTTAAGAAAATTGTGTTTTTGTCTACATGCAATCTGTTCAGTTCAGTTTGGTTAGTAGGTTATAAATAATTGCAAATATATATGTAATAAAAATATAGCATACCATATTATAAATGTCTCACTGCTGGGAACAGACCTTTTCCCATACAGCGAAGGCTTGGATCACCAGTAATCAACACGTTTGGTCATTTGCGGATTTGCGATTTCAGATCCCAATTTTAGAATCCAGGTATTGATAGCTTAATATTTAGGTTATTGCTAATGTATGCAAACTCCTTGCGATGATAGAGCAAGCAGTGGAAGCAGTTGAATCGGTGGAATCTCGTTGTTTCTGTTTGCGGGCATTTCGTGTTTCACACTCGGCCAAATGATATGTTGCGCTCGTTACCACCCGACGTTCGCTGCTGGCCAGTACACGGATATAGAGCAAAGTAAGGAAGTGACAACTTGTGAAAACCATGTTAAGAAAATATTAAGGCGAATTCCATAACACAAGTGCTTTAGCAACTTACTTTGGGTTCAGAACAATGTACGTGATGTTGTCCGCATTTATTTATTTATAACAATCTACTTAATACAAATGATGGTAAGAAAGATACTTAGAGTCGTACCGATGATGGCTTCATTTGATCATAGCTTACCAATTAATAAATATTTACTCGAAGCTGACGCACCTTAAGCAGTTTCTGGATAGTAATCTCTTATGTATTATCATCATACAATTTGTGATTTCACAAATACGGTTTTTGTAAAATCACATGTAACCATTATCATGATAATGCGTAAGCAACAATATTTTTCACTTAAAGCAGCACATGTCAGTTATTTATTACGTTGATATCTACATGAGTTTTATTAAATAACTTTATTTTCTTTTTATTTGAGATTTCGGGCTGTCTGATCTAGAATTTTTAGGTCCGTGGTGAAGTCCACAGGTAGCCCTCGGATTCTCTATTATTACCTAATGTAGGTGCGGCCGCACTGTTTCCTGCGATATTGTGCAGATTATCGTCTTATCTCTCATACATGATTCATTATGAATGTATCTCTCACATCCATCGTCCAGTTCATACAGTCATTTTATCTCTTCGTTGTATTATAAGTCTATATTATGCAGAAAGCTTTAGAATGATGTAGTTCTGATATGATTTCCTGCCTGGGTACTACATTTTTATAAAAAATATTTTATTAGTAGGTGAGATGATAATTTTATTATTATTATCGTTGAGGTATTGAATAAAGAAAATTGGTTGAAATAAATTCACAGACATTCAGTATTTTTTTAATATTCTGTAAAGTACCTATATACCCAGTTAACAGTAAAAAAGCGAATGTTAAATACGAATATAGTGTCTGTTTACAAAAGTGAAACGGTAAAAGGGTACATGTAACATTTAATCAGTATCTAGATAGATTTTACAAGTCCGGTTAGCTTTTACAAGTTGTACGGTAAAATAAACATGCGGTCAGCGCTCTGTTTTTCTTTAATTTCGTGTGAAAGAGTATCTCTCGTCCTAAACGTAAATCACCAGGGAAACTAAAATAACAGACACCGGCAAATGTGAGCTCGCATTAAATAATTGAGTCTTGTTTTTAATGTACAATAGAAATATTTATGAAAATCTTATGACATTTAAATAAATCCGATCTAAAATACATACACACCAGGCCCGAGGAATGTCCGGTTGTTCAAAATCAATCATTAGATGAAATTATGAGAAACCGCCTATTGACAGCATACATTTTAAAATCGATCCTTAATTGCCAGAGATGCAGTGTAACGAAAATAAAAAACAAGGCACGTATTGAGAACCCAAATTATTGCTAATAACTACGTTTCGAGCAAACTACCACGTTGTGTTTCAAAATAATATGAATCTTCATTAATGAGAAGTTGAGAGTGTCAGAATGCTCTTATAGGTAAATCGTAACCAGATAAGCTCCATATGGTCTTCATACAAGACGATTGACAAGGCATATTGTTGTAACATGTTCAGCGGTAAGATATGAGATGTTATGACATAGTCTCAGCTCAACGTATATGCGTTATGTTCTATCGTATCATAACTTCAGTACCCCACTATGTATGAACAAAGACTGACTTCATGACATGACATGAACCTGTAATACTAGCTAGCCTTACAGCCTAAAGGTGCTAGTAGACTTGAGTATTTACTTGTAACAGACCATGGAGCATTTGCCATTTTAATTTTTGTCGAACTGATTACCGGATGGAGCCAAGCGTAAACCCTACATCGCTAGGAACATTAACAGTTAATGCTCGTCAAAAATGTATACTTGACGAAGATATGGCAATTTTACAACGCCAGCAAAAACTTTCAAGTATAAAATTTGCACTTTGCAGTGTCGTTTTGCTAGAATTATCTATGCAACGCTTGCTAGACGTTTATCGCCAACAAACTTTTGTGCAGTTTGGCGATATTCTATGTTACTTTGTCACTAATAACCTTTTAAATAAATAAAATGCTTACTAAAATGCTACTATTCATTTTGTGATTATGTAACATTCACTATTCTGTTCATTACAAGTAAACGCTCAAGTATAGCAGCACCTTAACTTACCTACGTCATTCGCAGTCTTTGTACTCGGACGCATGTCTTCAAGTTACTCCAGCTTTAGAGATGTACTGCCACGGATTAAGAAAGGGAAACGTGAAAGGCCTTTACTCTCGTCCAAACTGATTGAGTAATCCTTAAAACGTAGGAGATGACACTAGGCTCCTCTGTAGTGTGACTGGAGGATGAGGATAGAACTAGGGTCCTTGTCGTATGGTAACGGAGTAGGTATTGTTTATGATTGAAGTACAGGAGATTTAGATAATCTTAGGCATATTTTCAGTAAAGTAAAGATTTGAAGAGCGTAGTAAAATATGTTTGTTATATTCTGGTCTTAAATAAAAAGGTTGATTTAAACGAATGAAAATTTGCCATATGATAGAAGCTTTTTACAGTTAGAGGTAAAATACAGGTTCCTAAAAAAGTATTATAGCACAATTTAGTAAATCATAACAAGTAAACTGCGTAATCATAGTTATATTGAAACATTCAACTACATCATGTAATACTTTTTTAAGCATTTAGCGTGCAATTTTTAAACCAAATGTGATACTGCTGTATGTGTAACCAAATGTGCTGTGAAGCTGCATACACAAATAAATTAGTCCTAGCATTTATTTTAGTTTTAAGTATTGTTTATGTGTTTATGTATTATGTATAATTTAGACTTCATATAAAAAAAAATGTTTTGTATTATTTTACTTTTTTGTTTGTGTTATTTTCTTTATATTTCATTTTGTGTATTTGTGTAATTTTTGTTATGGGTTAATAAATGAAAATAAACTTATCTCAATTTGAATTTGAATTTGATACTTTTGAGTTTCCATTAATATCCACAATAGACCAATAATAGCGTCATATAACACCGTTCGAAAAAATCCAGTTACATCCACCGTGGGGGTAGTTTCGAACACTAAAATTTCCATTTGGTTGCGACCGTTTAAGACCATTGAATGGACCCTATTGTGCCGGCCCCATTGTGTTTTTCTATTGACCGTTGGCTCATAGGAGAAATGGCAGCATCGTCCGTGGATTTCAATTACTGTACTGACTATGTAACTGGAATTGCTGGATTAGTTATTTTAATAGAGCCCGTTCGATCGGGATTGGCCTTTAGTTTAATTGAATTGCTTTTGGCGTTTCAAAGTATTGGATAGGCCGTGTTAATGTTGTGTTTTTTGTATGCTTTTTTTCGCCGATTTGCTGTTTTAATCTTCGGTGCAGTATAAGCATTATGTAAATTGTAGATGAATGAATATAGATTTACTGTTATTAAAATGCTCGTTGGTTGTTTATTTCAAAAAGTAAGTATTTGGCAGCTTTATGTTCGTGCTTTTATTTACCCTCTTAAGTAATTGATAATGTTTTTGCACACAATTTTTTATTATAATATCTGAATAGGTACTTACGAAGTTTAGTTATGTGACGGCTGGCATTTAACACCGTAAATTATCATTACCTCAGCCGAAAGACGTCCAGCACTGGACAAAAGCTTTCCTCACAGATTTCCACCATGGCCAATCGTCAGCTATGCTGTAAATAAAATGAACTAAAAAATATACCATTTCTGTGTCTAAATTAATGTATCAGATGTATTGATCAATCACTTAACCCATACATCAAAACCACAATTATCAATAACAGATCATTTCAATAGTCTCTTGGCATAACACAATGATTGCAAATTAATCTATTAACATAGTTGTAGACAATGGTCGTGACTCGATTACTTAATGACGTGTAAGTATGTGCTGTGTCTAATTAATTATTAATGTTACGTAGTAACCTAATCTCGTTATATCGGATAATTAGTACGTCGCATCTGATTGTCGACGACGGCTCTAATGGGTGAAGGGATGTGGCTTTGGTTTTGATGTATTAATGATATACGTAATACGAAGGTAATGTTCCTGTGTATATCTACTTGTGTAAATTTATGGTAAGATATATAGACTAGAAAAGTTAAGGGAATCTGATTAAACTTTAAAACCTCTGGATCATATTTCTTCGATGAAAGAATTGTGATCATATAACGAGGACTTCTTTGGCTGGTATCTGAACCCTATCTAGTAATTTATGAAAAAAAAAAGACTACTATATGTCGTTCACTACACTGTAATCTATAATGTATTTAAATACACATTTTTAATTTCCTATTTTGATAACATACAAATATTATATAACCAGACAAAGATTATATCAGTCTTGGTCAAGATATTATAAATAATTACCTGAAAATCTCTTTGAAAATAAAAATGTTTTGCATCACGGCAGCTAATTAACAAGCCCCTTTCAAGACTAACATTATGTGTATTTACATCAACGACCCATCAATTAATTAACCGTACTAAAAAGGAAAAACGAAGAGCCCTTGATTCCCGCCAATACACCGAATCATTAAGCCGAAAAGCCAACAAATCACCGGCTTGGTAAATAACAGGAAAACAAGTGAAATATCTTTAGTCGAGTGAATCTCGTACATCTCCACATCAAGATGTTGCTATATATCATAGTTTAAATCAATATCTGGGCTATTGTTCCTCTTGAGAGCACATATAATATGTGAGCAGTAAATCTCTGGCGGCTGGTGAGAGCCCGGCTTAGATTAGGCCACGTTATTGAGCCGTACGTCTTGTGACGTAGCGTGAAGACGGGATACAAGATGCTTTTACTTTGGAGTTATCACCTCTGCAGATGCATTTTAAGAAATGTCTGCGATAGTAAATAAAACTTGAGGTGTTGGGGTGATGATTTCTCGTAACTTAAACGAGCTTAGATGCCAATAAGTGCTCTGTTATCTTTTGGGAGGGACTGTCGTATTGTATAATGAAGAGGCTACGACTAGTTACAACGGATCAAAAAATGTCAGAAAAGCCACAAAAACAAGTGACTCTTCCCGGAAACTTCGAAGGTACCTGTCAAAATAAAATAGTTTCAGAACAATTACATTTGTCCCTCGTCATTACTTTCGCAGTAACGTTGACCTACCTCATAGTGATGTAGTCACCAATGGGCCGGCAACTGCCTACATTCGTTGAATAAATGATTAGAATTTGACAAAACAGTTTGTCAAATATGCAAAGATCTCCGATGGGACACGTTCTAGTAAGCTGTGTCGGTTCTGTCACATATTTTGCATTTCAAATTCAAAATTACTAACTTGCACAATTTAGTGTACATACATTTGCAACGTTTCAATATTATGAATATAGTTATAGTACTTATAGTTTGCAGGCTTTTAATATGCATGTTTATTTATGCACGATTCGTGATAAATATGGTAATGTATGCCTCAAGTGGGTGCGCTGAAAATTCGGGTATTGGAGGCTGGCTTACTTTTCAAAATATTTCAGGTGTTTAGTCTTTATAAACTCTGCTAATGCTATGAAATTTATATATGCTATTTCAAGTGATGCATTAAAAATGTAACGTGGCTGATTATTTTATCGAAAGAACGACAAAATCACGCTCCCAGTGTTGAGCACACAAGGCAGCTAATTACGAAATTAAAATAACAAATGCCAACAAAAAAACTTCTAACACCCAATGAGGTGTGAACCTTTGCGCCCATACTCCCATGAAATTATTAATTCCGTATTCCGTAATAACGGTGCGACACATCGGCGACCGCGACAATTGAATGAGCGGCGACCGGACGAGCCGCTCGCCCAGCAATCCATTATGCAGATTGCTGGTCCGATTGCGGCATTGTCGTCGCCTCGCTCCGCCAGAATTACGTACCGAATGCGTACCGAATGCACGCCGAGCCGCGATCCATTTTATGGATATTGCGTCGTTGGATTAACGATTGATTGATGACTTGCAACCGAACGAGAAAAGCTGATTTAGCTTGTTTTGTTTTCTGTCACAGTGGATTAATATGCAGTAGGTAAAAATAAGCAGGGTTGAATTTACACGAACTTTTATGGGTATTTTTTCTTAGCTTTTTTACTGACATAGTCATTTTAAATACTAACAGCTCTTTTACAGAAAAAAATACATTACTTATTGCCGAATATGTTGAAGACTTTGAGTTTCTGTTTCAAGAGTTTGGATATATACAGTACCTACTACGAGTCATTTGATCCTTAGTTTTAACTCTAACACGAAAACTTAAATATAACACAGGAATGGCCGCGAGCAACAGCCAATTACAATTTGCTAGCCGTAATGAACTCTTCAGAAGTTGTAAATGTTTGACTACTCTTGTGTAAACACGGCTTTAATTCGTTACGTTGCATTAATTTATAATTAAGGCCTTAATATAAAATGAAAAGGGAATATGATCGAGTGGTAGTCGTAGGGTAATTCCCGATAATCCGTGCACTTTAGCAAAAACGTGAGGTGAGGTCTGGTGGTGACCGGGCGCGGAGCTGGCGCCGCGCCGGCGGGGCGTCGGCGGGGCGTCAGCGGGGCGCGGGCGCGGCGCGCTCGAGGTCGCCGAGTGCTTCACCCAATCCCCACGGATTTAGTTTACCCGATGCTTCGGCTCCACTTCATCCCGACCGAGGCTGGAAGTCATGAATACATAATTATTTCTCGGCTATTAATATTTTTACCCGCCCCCGTGGCGTTGATTGCCTTTTGAATTTATTACTAACCCTGCGATAGGCCATTTTCGTATTTATTAAGACCACCTGCCATGCCCGCGGTGCGCTGCTCTCTGAGTGAATTATGAGCTAACGGATTTTGCTAATAGAATATTTTATTTCTCCAGTCTCTCTGTGGTTAAGCGGATTTATTTTCGCGAAGAGTACCAAAAGTATAGGCCGGGGTTAGAGATTCCATAGATACCTTCATACGCACGTTATACGACCCCGATTACGATTTTAAATTGTAATACGGATTTCGTATACACCACGATTAGATATTCATAAACCGATACACGGAATTTGAGGAAGTAAAACCACCGTAAAACCATAAAATGATTTATTGGGGAATCGTCAGGTAAATTCGACAACATGCCATTTTTATACCGGGACGAGTTATGATTGATCGGGGAAGCTTTTGTTAAAATTTAATATCTATCTTTATTTACTGTTATTCAATAGTTTTTAGTAAATAGTTTTTCACGAAAAACGAAAGAATTTTTCACGGGGTTGATCTTGCAGAAACAGCCAACGTTCACAAATAAGTATATCAGCGTGTGTATTGCTATAATATGCATAGCATGCATTAAATAAATAAGAAGGCTAACATAATGTCATCAGCACAGCCAATAAGCAATAAGTAGGTAGTGTTTTCCCAGTTACTTCACATCTACCTTCTTATAATACCTTAAACACATACTATTTACATAAAAAGATTTAAAACATTTACCTTAATATTTAAGACACCGGAAAATCTTTAGTAGCATCCCGAAGAATCATTTCCTATCCTACAGCCACTAATCTGCAGTATTGTCTGTAAATGATTCACCGAGTCACGTACCTGTTATAATATACATATAGATATATGAACACACGTAACTCGAAGGTTGCGATGTGGGTCGTATGTTTTATACATGTTCTCCTACCAATGTCAAGGTCGACGCTAAAATGTTGGAGGAAGTGCTGCATACATAGTACTTATAAACGGTGTTTAATGTTTCCTGGGTATAGACTTTCATATGTTGACTGGAATTGTTTATCATGCTAGATTTAAAAGACTTTATATTACTGAATTCAAAGACACTACTACGGCATGTACTATTTTCATATAACAAAATGATACCTCTAGTGGGTGAAAAACTGAAAATTAATTGATTCTACATAAGTTAATGCTAATTCTCGAAAGGTGCTAATAATAATTTTCATACTGAACTGAAATAACTCGATCATGGCAGCTCTCAAACAAAAAATACTCATCTTAACATATTCATTCGTTAGATACACAGAATGACACATGCAGACAGACATATCAAACTTATATCAACTTACTTTTTGCGTGGGGGGTTAAAAAATAGTTCTCGTTACAGGACTTAAAACTAAAGTAAAACTGTGTAGAAGCCTAAATATAGCATTGGTCATTTATTCATCCTGTACTTTCTAATATAAAGTACAACCAAAATACCAAACAGAAATGTAGCCACATAATTACCGCCAAAGATAAGCATAATAAGAACAAAGTGGTATCGGTCGCCACCAATTCGGCTCTAAGCTCGCAATATCAATTTTCAGTAGGTACATACTGATATCGAGGCTTCCCTGATTGCAAAGTGTTGGTAGTTAACAGATAAACACGGCCGGCATATGCAAATGTTTGTGGATTGCTCTCATTAACGGAATGAGGTCGATAATATAACTAGTAACTGGTTAGAGATAGAAGGCTGTATTTTACGGCCTGAAATTTACGGACAAATAATTGTTTTATTCGGTTCATATGATTGTTGGGTGTATCATGTTTGTTTGCGTTGACGTTATTAGTAAGTTGAACTGACTCTTTTTATAGGACTATAGAAAAGTGGAAGTCTTTATTCATGGAGCTTCTTATTGTATCCATTTATAGCATTGGATCTCCAGAAGTTTAATTAACAACGTCTCTCTCATTCTAACCTACTTCTAATAGGAAGTTCTATGTTTACTCTTTATACATTTTCGTATTTTAAGCATGTACTATTAGGTTAGATATTAAGTTATTATAAAAACCTAGGTTTGGTCTGTTACAAACTTGCTATCATTCTAGGTTATTAGCTGATGACTATTTAGTATGAACTCAAGTAAAAAAAAAGGTTCCAAGCAGAAATACTACTAACCTAATAGATATAAAACCAACTTACTGACGACAATACACTCAAAAATATTAGAAGATACACCTTTTATATCATAACCTCGTCCAAATATTTTGGTACCATTTCCTTGTCACGAAATCGTCCGTAAGGAACAAACTCCGGAGCAATGCGCTTTATGGATGAATATTATTACTCTAAGCACGGAAAAGGAAAACACATATCATAATTCTAGTATTTTATTTGGTTGTTAAGACCACGTTAAGAGCCTAATAAACTTGGCACCAGAATTAAGGCACTAGAGATCAGAGAGGTTGTTATTGTATGTAAAAAACTAGTTATTATATCACATAATAAGTGAAAATGCAATGCTAGACTAAGAGATTTCAAAATCCACTATTCTAATCTAGGCGTTTTATATACCTTATTGTATTTGCGACGGCACTAAGCAAGTTTCATCCACATATCAAACACAATTCAGAACACTATCACTTATAACTAACTAACCAAAAAGCCCGTCTCCCGGAAACGAGCAATACATTAAAATCTACACTTCAGCCCCTAATTCCCTTGATATACCTGCTACTTCAGTGTTTCATGTTTAATTAGGCGCGAACAAATACGTACGGTGAACAAATGGCCCCCGGTCTAGTTCCTTTGTCCTTTGTTATGTATTTCGCAACTTTCTTGCTCGCAAACGAGCGACTTTGAGACCGCAACGTGAAACGGTTTAATTTTAATAATTCAATGTAAAAGGTGCGTCTTTCGTTAGCGTTCTCGTAGAAATAATGGGTGCGGTAAAGTTAACAGTAATTATAGTGTAACAGTTTTAACAAAGCTGGCTTTGTATTGTGGCGGTCGAAGGCTTGCGTATGCGGGCTTGTTTGATGTACAGCGTGTTGTTACTACGCAAGACCTGAAAAAATGTACACATGCTGCCTACATACCGTGACTCGGTATTTGTAGTGGTCGGGTAAGTACTTAGTAAGGTTTTAAATTAATTATTTTAAAGTAGCATTTAGATAATAAAAATTGATATGATAAGGGATACGAAAAAATTAGTTGTTTATGAGGAGACGAAAAATAGGTCAATACTTTCTTTCATACAGTTAGGTTTGCTCTGTAAGCAAACAAAGCATGTAAAAAAAACCTTTATGTAATGTTTGCTTTAAAAAATACAGGGATCATCAGCATACGACCAGATTACCGTTTGTAGGTCCATTAAAAAGATAATAGCGAAAGCGAATAAGTGCACTTTGGGCAACAAAATGCTAATTTGATGTTAGCTTCAAAGCTCATATTCCTAAAATGTCGACTAGACTTGTTGATTTCTGAAAGCTTCTGTAAGTACTGTTATTAAATTGATGCTACCTACTTGTTACTACAAAATGATGAGAATTCCCTTTTAGAAAATATAGGAATAATATACATATTTTTCGATCTAAAGCTTGTACATTCTGGAGACCATGTAGCTAAGATATTTAGGACTCTATTGAATAAAACAACGAAATTCCAAAAGTACTTGCTAAGAAAGTAAAAGTACTTAGCTATGTATATTTTCATATTACTCATTCAATCAACATAATTCAGTTCTATATCATAATCGAACTTACTCTAGACGAGCCCACTATTCATTGACCTACATTATTTTAACTTTTTTCATTTTTCTTAAAAACGGTGACAAAAATATTGTTCATAAGTGACAGCTGAATTTACCTAGCCTTATTTATTCCTGTTATTTGCCATTTATATTTCATTTAGTTCTGCTTATTTAGGTCTTGGTTCATCAAACTGAAATGTGCTTTGAAACGACAGCTGCTGTTACTGACTGCCTAGTTTTGAGTGACGTCTAACTGAACATGGAAAATTATATTCGTTGTTGTTTTGCTATCCTCATAAGTTGCTAAGTAGATTTAGATGATTAAATTATCAGCAGTATGTTCAAATCGCAATATTGAAAAAATATAATTCTCTGTTCATAGAGAACTTTAGCAATCTAATCTAATTCTTCTATATATAAGTCTATCTTACTATGATAGACGTGCTGCATTGTAAATAAATATTCAAAAACAAAGAAACAATACTAAACGTAAAATAATAATATATGCTTCCAAACCAATCAATATATTTACATTATTATTTATAATACCCACTTATCATCAGTACATTAGCACAATCTTCTAAGAGAATATTAGTGCCATTTTCCCAATACTAAATTATTTGAGAACTAAAAGCCTGATCACATATAACTTTGGCTCTTGTTTTAACAAGAATCTGTTAATAAATTCTTATTAAAAGCTACTTACATGATGTTCGTAATATTCTCGTGCATCACTAATGGACAGAGCAGGCATATTACGTATTCGTTTTACATATTATGCTTCGATAATAAAGGCAAGGCAAGGCTTCGTCGTCAGCTTAATACTTTACCAACAGCTTAGTTGCTTGGTAATAAAGCTACTGCTAACTAATAATGTATTGTAAGAATAAAGGGTTGGTTACCTAGAACCAATATTTAATACGAAAATCTTACGTAACGTTAATAACTTTCAAATCTGAAAAGCTGATTACGAACTTACTAATTCAAGTAAATGGAGTTTGTATTTAACATTATTTAAATGAAAACTATAATTCCCATTTATGTAATTTCTTTAAATTCTTATATTTAACAACGAACATGATTTAACAAACATACATCTCCTCTTGTTATTATAGTGCAACCTCTCTAACCTTTTCTTATAAATATGAAAAAAAAAAAACAAAATACGTCGGACTCTTTGCACATAATACTGTATTCCATTTTCAAACGTAAGTAAACATGAATGCACACTATTCCAAAATGGCGGCGAGAATTTAATAACGACGCCATTTAGAATAATAGCAGGTATTTGTATAGGTCTATTTCTGTTTAATTGTAGAATTTCATAACGTTGTGATAGTCGGCCAGTATTTTAGTTTGGCTGCTATCCCGGGGCTATACACCTCAAACGGAATGCTCTGTAAGTTAACTTACGTTTGAAAAGTAAACTCGGCTAATTGGAATAATAGTATATATTTGAAATAACATGTTTAGCCCGGTTTCGGTGTTGTTTTAAATGAAAATGTGTAGATGAAATAGTTAATTTATGTGTTGTATTTGAAGAAGGGTATTTCAAAACTTAAAACATATTACAGTGGGTATTTTCAACACAAATATGTGATGTAACTATTTACACATTAAAATACAGAAAAATGTATTAAAATTGCTTTCAAATTAATTATTAAACTTTAATCAATACACTAATTGGTCTAAAATTCTAAGCGAATCAGGTTAATCCCGCGGCCGCGGCAGCCATCACGGAGTTTCAAAGTACACAGGCCACGGGAAAGTTCGGGGGTTGACAAACGGTCATCATTGCTGCATAATTTGAATAGTCTACGTAAAGGTGAGCCATGTTTATTGTTATATTCTGTCAGGGATCAGGGATTTCTTTCCTAGTTTTTTATCCCTTAAGAGATTTTAGTAACGAAATGTTTAAAGTTACGTAGTTTTTAACAAAAAATGTGAAATTTAAACATAGTCCAAAAGCTTAGTAGTTACTAACTGCCTTACTAATTACCTTGCTTATTTCTTCAAGTTCTTTCTAATTATCTATTTTTCGTTGTGTTTAAATGTTGCCTTTAGATGTATTGACTGCCATGTGATCTATTTTTTTTCCACGTCGCTCCCGGATTATTACGCACAGTAAAACCACACCTTTTCCAGCTTTCCACCCATATTTCTGTGTACTAATTAATTACGATCGACATCGATACACAAGATAAGATAAATACAAACATAAAAATCAAAAATCGAACGCCCAATCCCTGTTATTAGCGGTTCATTGTTAGCTGTTCTGTAGTATACTCTTTGTGGGTAACAAACAATTGGTATATTTCTAACAATGGCCGGAATTGGCCGGCCCGGTTTATTTGCGTTGAGTAAACAGGCCCGGAAGCATATCGGCCGGTGCCGTCGACGCTCACTTCGTCGATTTCGAACCGAAAATTAAAACGGATAGGTACGGTGAACAATGGCCAAAAACTGGCCTTACTACGAGCCACTGATGTGCTGTCGATTACCTATGCTAAGCGATCGGGGCTTTGTTATTTTACGGGGTTTATTGAATGTACCTACCGGATAAATTCAAACACTCTTTGAGAGGCTATGAAAGAGGAAGAAGAAAGAAAGTGACTTACTCAATCTTTTACATAAGTTTCTATTTCATAACGCAAAATCGTAACGTATCTTTTTTTTAATCCAGACTGAGATAAAGTAGAATGTTTCATAGCAACACTCCAACCTCTTTAATATAAAGTAACTCTTAGCATTCCCATTGGTTAATAAGCTTCTCCACAGCACATACCAGACAAGAACAATGATCGTTTAATTAGTCCACAACAGAATTGCAGAATGCTTGCTACATGAAGCTTCGTGCGTCGGTTCACTGAGATTTCACCCCCTAATTGCCATCGAAATACGATGCGGATTCGTGGTAGCCGCAGGTTACTAGGCATTTCGCAAGAACAAACTCACCGCAAAAGGTATATTACACAGTAGGGTTGATATTCCAATCTATACAGTTCGAAAGCGGAATTTTTAACCGTCTACAACTGCTCGCAAACCTCTGTAATACTAATAAAGCCCCACAATGTTCGATGAATTTCTCCAATATTTCGTGATTAATACATACAGAGCTTTTTGAAATTGGCAACTTTCTGAATTGTTGCTGAATGGAAATATTGAATTTCATAAACTAAATACACTACGTTCGCTGACGGTTTGATTGAAGAAATATCGCATTGATTTCGATATAATGTAGGAGTTTTGAAAATTTCGTAAGTTTCAATGTATTTTTTTTCAGCCATTTCAATATGATTTTATATTTTTCAAGGTGACATTTAATACTTAATTGGTTTGCGTGCTACGTAATTCGATGCAATAGTGAATGCATAAAGATTCTTCAAGTTCGATCCCAATTTTATTTACTCAATCAAATCTTAAGTCTCGCGGTTGTAAATGCACGTCTTAAAATTACTTTTTCGGAATTGACAGATAGAATTTCCCAAATTAAAGTGAACCGTGACAAAATAGGTAAGGCATTTTCATTTGCGATAATACACGGAACGATTAATATCCATTATTCGATTAGGCGCGAATACGTAGATGGACTATTAAGCTGGTGCATTAGCTTAATTCAAATGATTATTCATGACGATTCGGGAGGGAAGAAGGAAAACTGAACGTAACAAATGTATGCGTTGGATATCAAATGACATGTTCTGGGAGTTTTAGAATTTTATGTGAGTAGAAAAGAGTGCGGGGTATATGAATTCTATATCTGTTACTTGAAATTTTTTCAAGACATATTATGTAATATTTCAATAGTACGAGTAACAATATTTCTAATTATTTACTTATGGTTTTATGTTTAGGTAAATTCAGGATTAAGATTAAGAGTATCAGTAAGAATACTTCGGTATTTTTTAACACACAACACATTTTTTATAAGTTTTGACATTCATTTACATCACGGAACAGAAATACATGCAGTTTACTATAGACATAAATGTTAGGAATTTAATTTGCGTCAATTACCAATAGATAATTATGCACCTTATATATTTAATTAGGCAAGTCGCTAAACGTACATAAAAAGATCCAAGAAGGTGCAATCTTAGGTATTTTCGAAAACAATGAACATTATACCTGCATAGTTTGATTACTTTATATCAAACGATTCATCTCCTACTGTTAATCGGATTAATTCTATACTTAACCGTTTGGGCAGCATTATTGTGTTATTCTACACAAAGTGTATAATTTAGGGCTAATTATGGTAATAACACGATTAATACATTATTCATGGTTCAAAGCGAATAGCTCAAGATGTCACCGATATCAATAATCAATTCTAAAGTGATCCCCCAACAATACGGTTGGCGATTATACGAGTATCTTAGGAGAGACAAACGTGTTGACAATTCTTTAATATGTTGGACTGGGAAGGTAACTTTTTTGTCTCTTTTTTATATCTTGAAGTTTAATCTCTTAGATAAGCGCGTGACTAGTTCTGAAAGGTTAACCCTAGCTAAAAGCTAAAAACAGCTTTTAAACAGCTGAACGGCGGATGGGTAACCATTCACAACCTCTTTCAAAATTTCCTTAAGAAGGTTCACTTGAAATAAAAATTACTTAGTAGATCGAGTTTGATTCCGTGTCTTCGAAAGCAAGTTATGTTGGCCTCGACTATCTCATGATGGTCTTCGGCAGTTGTCACAAGCCCAGCAACAATTTTCACCAATGTACTCCAAAACCTAATAAATTAAATACGTTGTAAAGGTTACCTATTCAGTCAATCTATATGAGGTGTAAAACGCTTTATTCTTGCCTTCAGACATCCGATACAACATACCGATCTCCGCTTCTATGTTTTGACCAATCCTAACCCTGCCTCCAATCAGTAACAAACCAGCCAAGCCCAAGAGTATTCGCGTGTTTTTAAGTGAACGTGTACAAAACGGTATTGATAAAACATAATTTATCACGTTACCAGTGTTTACAATTTGAACGTATATAAAATTTATAGATCCAAATGCGTTGTACGTATTAGATTCACAGACACAAGCTGAAAGGTTCATCTGAAAGCTTAACTAAGCTCGCAACCTACTCAATGATTCACAAGCGTTAATTGCTTCTTCCAAAACTCGGATGATCCTGAATAAACCTTTTGCTAAAGCTAATGGCGCCTATATTTTATACATAGAGCCTTGTTTTACTTGCGTACGTGGAAATTTAATGAAAAATTCTAGTTGCTATGTCAGGAACCTGTGTTGTTCTTGGTTTGGTTTTGGGATTCAGCAGTGTTGTTGCCTTAAGACAAAGGTGTATGAATCCTAGCTGTTTACATCGTCTATATTGTTCTTGGCAAACCATACAGTTTGATGTTTTATATTATTTTTTAGTGATAAGCGTAGTTAAAGCTCTACAAAGGCCACTTTGATAGATCATAAAAATGGCTCAGGTTATTTGATACTTGTCAAAAAATAGGTAGGTTTCAACACGACATTTAAGGGTAGGGACAGTTTATAAAGTAAATTCGTACCTACCAGTACAAAAAGGTTAACAGCGATACTGCAAATAAAACCCCGACTCCGAAGCATGAAGTAAACAAACGAAAATTTATCTTACACGTTTTAAACAAAAACTCAGTTAAAAACTCCTTATCAGTGTTTCAAAACGAAATAAATGCGAATAATATACAACGCGCAATAAAGACTAGGTGGCGACACGGATAATAAAATACAACATAAAGCATTTAGGAAAAGGCTGGCAACACCCCCCAAAACGCGTTTTAAATTTCGACCTCCTCGTAAAACGCGGCAATTGAAACGTTTTAATATTGCTCCGCGTAAAATTATGGGGCCACTTTACACGGCTGCAGAATCTCGCTTTTATAACTATAATAAAACTATGAGTTGCGTTTTGATTCATCTTTAGATGGATCGGGCATGGAATGTGATGTGTTTCGAATATAGAAGTTTCACCGCGCTTTTAAAAAGTTTGTTGCTATGCCATCTTTTTTGAAGATAATAAGCAGCACCTTTGTACATAATTTTTAAATACGAAATATTCCTGTGTTGTGTGTACATAAATGATTAAATAAATAAATAAAATAATATAGAAGATCAGTACTTTCAGGTAGTTACATAAATAAAAGGCATGGCTATTGAAATACTGCTTCTGCCCTTATAAATTGCCTTGCCTTTTTCTTTGATAAATTTTGAACTCATTTTGACCACCTGATGTTACTTACACGAAGCAATATTTTAAAATATGACCATACATTTCCACAGCTCCCAGTACATGTGTTAGTAATATTTTACAAAATAAAGCCTAAGGTATATGAGATACAATATTTACCTGTTAATTTAAGTGTAATTTTTACAATAAACAGAAAAATATAAAGGAAAAATATATTTGTAAATCTTTGCGATTATCTTATCTCTGTCAAACATTAAAAGGAGTTAAACAAATGATGAATATTGAAATAAGGTTTTGTTTTAAAAAGATAGAGTTTAGGTACTTATGACATGAATCTGCAACAGATATTTTTTGTTAATAAAAAACTGTTAATCAGTGCTTAATTTAATTCATATAATATTTAAAACATTTGTTGTGATCCATATTACTATTGTCTGAGAGCTGGGTGTTCTTATACCTTTGTAACTTAGTCTTTGTCATCTAGTTTCATTTTTATCGACATCTAATCGATATTTCCCTTCGATATCGACAAGTTTTAAATGCTCATCAGTTACTCAGTATACCTAACTTAACACATATAAGTAAGTACCAAACACCTAACACTAATGTTCATCGGATAATATCCAAAATCAAACGCGAGTGTTCTACGCTCACATTGTGGAGCTTAATTAATAATTCTTAACATCGAGTAAGCCATACTGTTATCGAAATTGCCCATCAGTTTAAGCTGAACAGATTTTGCCATTAGTGTGATGAATAAGAGATGTACTATCGTAAATACTAATCGTTACAACTACTCATACATTATATTTGGTTTACACGTGTCAAACTTGTGTTGGGTTTTATTTATCACTTTTACGGTTTATAAAATAGCTGATAGGTTAGTTTTACACGTGTCTTGCAAGGTTGGATTAATTAAGTATTTAACAACTTGAGTAATCACATAGTATAACAAGGATTAGGAGTATTAACATGGATTAGAACTATACAAGAATTGAACTGACATCAGTGTATGTCTATTCGCTAAAAGAAGCTAAGAAAATTCAAACCTAGTTTTCCTTATAGGTGACAATAATAATGATGTGGTGGTTATTTTTATAATTGACATAATTGTATATGCAAGGGTAAACATGAAATGAGGTAACATATTGAAATATTATACAATAAAGCTACGTCAAACTCAAGCAAACCAGGGTCGGGTCTCCAGTTAATTATACTCCGAAACAAAGCAAACAGCTTATAAATAAAATATCAATACCCAATATTTCTGAACAGTACCCTTGTTATTTGATCTAGCAAGCAAGTTCGCAGACATTGTTAAATAAAGTTCCTAAAGAGAAAATGTTCAACAAAATAACGCCGCAAAAATCACTAAGCTCATTAACTCGCATTTTAAACGAAAGAGGGGAACAATTGAATAATGAACAAACGCAATTTATTGTCGACAAAGCGAATAAGTTTTGTTCGCTTCGTGGTAAATAAATATCAGAATGTCTCCACAAGCCTCTTATCTGCCGATTGAAAAGTTCCAGTGGGAAAACTATGGGCCGGTACCAACGGCACTCGATACTCGAATGGAAACGCTTACTATGAGAAATTGTGGATGCAACTTATTGGTGATTCATTTTGGTGGTGATTTATTTGACAATATTGGAGGATTATTTTGGAATATCTAAAAATGCTAAAGTAGGCATAGACAGGACGGTGCGTTTTTAGTTAACTTATAAAATATTGTTTTTTTCTGCTACTGAATCGACGACATTAAATGTGAGCAACATACCTATGTACCTAATATGTGCTCTTAGTTAAATAATAGTATTTTGTGCTTACAATAATACATGCAGAAGAACAACAGAAGAATCAACGAATACTGTAAAACAAAAAATACATAAATTATTTCAAAAGCAACTCCACTAAGACCGCTAATTGCTATCTCACAAACGGATAGTATGACCCCGGGCATCGCTAACTATAAGAACAAATCGAGCCATTAGTACACCAGAAGGGTTTGAAGGGGGGGTACCCCAAGGGGCAGGAGGGGGGAGGGTAGCTTCCGAGTCAACCGTTTAGCGTGACCGCGGCCCGAGGCGACATAAAAAAGCTATTTGTATCGAGACGAGCCGATTGCAGTCTGCTTATAAACTGAAGATGCTTTCAAACTATTTCAAAAAACTTTATTTGTTGTTTTCTGGTCTAGAGATTTTGTTTAGCAAACGTAAATGCACAAACTCTAGAAAAAAGGTAAATAACCTATGAACTTATCTAAAACATTGTCCCATAGAGGGGTTGAGTGCAACTCTTCGAACTACTTGCTAAATAAGTAAAAACAGAGGTCTATATTGTTTGCCAATAGTTACCTACTTACAGGTAGATTAGGATTTAGGAACTACATTTTGGGTCCTTCCAACATTATTCAATCAGATAATGCAACTTATTTAATCATAAAAAACTCTCATACACGTTAACAAAGTTCCATAAATATGACGTTAACTGTATCTGAATAAAAAAGATCGCACTTTCCATTTTGAATTCAGCATGGAAAGTGCAATCTGTTTCATACCTTTATTTCGCATACGTCCTTTGTTTCCACTGAATTGTCCTGAAAACTGTATGACGTATGTTGACTTTGTGAATTTAAAAAGCTCGGAGTTGTGTATGTTGACTCGATTCTGTGTGATTAATCGTATTGGGAAGTTCTTAATGTTCTTACCACAGCATTAGTTGTGTAAGGACACAATCACACTATTCATTGTATAGTACGTAAGTCCTCTAATTTACATAATGACATAGGGTAGCTAAACGAACAATTTTACTAGTAAGTACTCTTAGAAAAGAAAAAAAAAAGAACATAAAATATTTTGCAAAACTCCTTCGGTAGTTAATTTACGAAAAGTGAGAGTTAAAATATCCTATACGTCTGTTTCAGAGATAGTTTACTCTTGTATGTACAAATAATCAAATCCCATTATTTTAAATTTGTAGGCCTTTTACCTTTACAGACCAAAACTACTTATACGGACCTAAGTAACATTTGGAAGATTGAAGTCAACGATGAATTGTTTTAAGACTACTGTACGTAAAGAGTTGGTTAGGCTAGGGATACTTACATTATAAGGCATATTGTACCTACTTATTGAAGATTATTTGTAACTACCACAACAACAAACTTACATCTCATAAAAGAAATTAACAATAAGTAGAGCAGCTCTATCATATTCTTATAACACCTTTATAAATAGTTAGCCGTTCCGTTCCAAGGTGGAGGCGGGCGCGTGATCCGTCAATGTCGACCGACTCATTGTTATCCTGAAGAAATAAAGTGCACACTGCACACCGCTGGACTTTGGAAAACTTTTATAAAATATTAGCCAACCCCCGGTTCAAACTCCCCTTTTAAGTGGCTTATGCAACTGACCCCGGGCCCGCTGAGCGCCAAATCGACCTCCACGATTCCGCATCGCATTTTTCGAAGCACTTTTAACTTTTCTTGTGGCTGTGATTGAGAACATTTTTTTGTTTGCTTTTTTAACCTCATTTTTAGGTTTTGTGCGCTAGAGATATCAGATATATCTCTCTGAAGTTTCGCTTCGTAAATAAATGAGGATTTAGTTTGGAATGTTTTCTCAGATCTTTTGGCGGAAATCGTAATTACATCGTTTATTTAACTAGTCTAGCTATAATTTACTCTGACATTTCCACGTCTGTTAGTGTAATTCAATAAACATTGGACGTTCCAAGTAAATAATGGGATGTTTAGAACTGAACATCTTTACAGAGATAAATTGTTATATAAATAAAAAGACGCAAAAATATGTTTCCTCGCTGGAATAATTTTAGTTTTGTCAACACATGTAGGTCTGACTACCATAACACTGATAAGACTTAAATTTTAGACGGTTTTTTTTTTTAATATATTAGTGTAGTCGATATTCCATCACTTTAAAAAAGTTTGAAAGTTTATTACAACCAAATGTAGAAGCGCGCCATCTTTCCCTTCGAGGCAGCATTAAAACCGCCTCTGCTAGTTTCCGACATCAACTAAATTCTGCCACTAGATGGCACTAAGTGTAGTAAATCAAATAGTAGTTGCTTATTTTTACTTGTAACTTTGTTTTGCAAATATGTGAGGTAGTTTGGAAACATTATATGCATGAAAATTATTGTTTTCTTTTACGTATAAAAAGAAGATACCAACTGAAATATATAGTGATGGAATTTTATGAGCGGCAAATGCCAAAATAAACAGCGATTATCTTTAAATCATGTCATCATTTCTAACATTTAAATAGTACTATTGTTTACACAATTTAATTAGTACTTTTTATTTTTAATCTCAAACTTATTTTTTTTACTGATATCTACCATATAAGAAATACCATCCACATTCACAATTTACCATCTTGTAAAATGTAATTTTAAGCACAGTGTCAGATTAGTCTGTCAAAATAATTACTTAACCAAAACTATTAAATTCTCTTCTATTCTACTTTTAAAACAATGCTCATTTAGGATTACGTTAAAACACCACTTGTCTCTCAAACTCGTACAATAAAATAACTTCAATGAATATGTTATGAAGTTCTAATTAACTCCATTCAAAATGTACATTTAGTAGGCAAGGGTTCCTTTGCTCGTCATAACTTCAGCCGCAGTTTTAAGCTTTCGCGGGACGATGTGAGCTCACGCTTTATGACCGAATCCCGTCTTCATTATTTATTCTCATAATAACGTGTACATTGTACACAGTTCATTACCATTTGGACATAGAGTAAAAAAATTATAAAGTTTAGAGTGCGCGAATCACTAAATATCCATTGTGCCGACTTAAGCAATTTTTTGGCTATACATAGTAGGTACCTACAGTCATTTACTGATTTATTTTCCGTGCAACGATAGATGTTCATGTGGAATCAATATACCGATGGTTCCGATATTATTAGGGTATATCAGGTATTGAGATATTCGCTCAGTTTTAGTACTATTTTTAAGTCGAATCTAGTTCATACTACTTCTTACGGTTCATACGCTGATACGAGCACTCTGTAGTTTTGCATCTATCCTCGAAGCACAGGACTTGTCTGTTTCCACCTATATGTGTCGCGAACACAGTGTCTGTGTCAAATGGAATATGTTATAGATTACGCGCGAATCCGTGTAGTTAATTTTAAAGGAGGTTTGATTGATAAATTATCCATTCCATTAAACGTGGCTTGCTCCGTAAGTGCTTTGGTGTGCCGTGTTCTCGAGCTTAGAAACTCTGGCTTAACTGTGCAGTTAGTCTGAGAATTTGCTCGTCTTCAACTACTTCTAGGTTTCATGTATATTGCATTGACTGACGTCTCGAGGCAGTGGTACAGACACGAAACAAGAAAACAAATAATTGAGAAAAGGAATGTTAATTCGTTCAGGTCATTGGTCAATCTTCAGATCTAAAATTTAATGTATGCTCGTTTCTACTGCGTGGTTCTAGAATTAAACTTCTGCCCCCAAGATACATGCTTTGGCTTAGTTTGAGGACCACTGTTACCTACCATGTAAAATTCTAATATTTACCTGTAATTTGTCCTAGTCCTAAGAAACTCATCACTAAAGGATGCTTCAAAAGACAAGCTCGTTATTTCCTATCCCGAAATCTATTTTACCTTTGACTCTGACTTTGACTACATATATTAAACGTAATAATTACCTGTATAAAAAGCAGTAACTGTCTCCCGAAAGCTCTTGGTGTATGTTATAGTATTATGTTTCACCTTTCATCACGATTACGCGATACAGCAACATGTTATGGAACGCGATATGTAACGGAACGCCCGCATTGTTGCCATCACTATGAGAGCTAAGACGCGAGTTTGTTAATGTGACGGGTGTTAACTCCTGATGAAGTGCTCTGATGGCACTTCTAATTAATTACCTTTCTTTGTTGGAGTTGTTTAGGATAGATATGTTTATGGTAATGCTGTGTAACGATTATGTGGTCTGATATTTACTTGTAGTAGATTTAAGTAAATTTTACAGCAAATTGGTTTTTTGAAGAGGGAGGTGCAGAAACGCAAGAAAAATGTGTCACTTTTTTCGCAAATAATCTTTTAATATTGTTATTTAAATGATGGTATAATAAAATTATTTACAAAAAATAAATATAGGTGCGTTTCCGCCCAATCCTTTTAGTAAAACTCGATAGAATTTCAGTTCGAATTTCATATTTGGAAACATGACGATTTCAACCAAATCCGAAAAACATCTGCTAAATTGGGATACTATTTTCTTTATTTAATCTCCAATCTACCACACGAGACGTTCGACATGAGTGATGTGGATTCAGCAATAATTGTGGCAATGGTTGTTACTGGCGAGAGGCTCGATCAACACCTCAAGAGGCTCTCGTTACGACCGGGTCAAGGGTCTGCTGCAGCAAGGCAACACGCACTGTTTACTCATCGCATTCTTATTGCTTAGCCGTAGAACTAACAAAGATTATTTAGACTATATTTTTATTTTGCATGTCCAAAGAAAGATTAATCATAACATTTTTCTTTGTAATTCTTTTGAAATTTTTGAATGTTATGTTACTGGCTTTATAGGATAAACAGCATCACACTTGAGATCACGTGCATATATTCCAAACTGAGTTCATGAAAAGCTAGTTTTTCATGCGGAAATCATTGGCATCCAGTTCTCATTGATAATACTTTAAAACATTCTCGAAATAAATGGTTACGGAAATAAAGCTGTTGCCCTAAAAACTCAAGTTCAAAACCAAAATCAAATCAAACATTTCCTTTTATTGAACTAAAAAGTTGTTGATAAGTAGGTAACAAGTTACAAAGAAGTGGTTACTTCCCTAAAGGTAATTATATCAGTGGCCAAATTGTATAAGTTTGAAGCAAAAATTTCCCCCAAAATAATATTAAGAGGAATATTTTACGATGCTATTACCTCAGAAACAGGCTTGATATAACAATTACAGAGTTCTATTCAATTCCCCGTAACTTCATGCCTATTAAAAGTTTTCTTTGAGAATTTAACAACATAGCTTGAAACAATTATCATTGTAACGCTAATGTTACACGGATTATTATAATTACTGCCGAGATTTTGGATCAATTGTTTGGTATTCTTTTGTTTTAGATTAATATTATTATTAGGTGATTTTACGCTTTCTGCGTTCTAAATTTGAACGTGTTTACGTATTTATGTAATATATTTTTAGATTTGTATTAGCTGCCAGTTCAAACTTGAATATTATATTTTGTGTTTTTAATATTGGTTACTTACCTTTCCCCGATTTACTTTTGTAAATGTATAGCTTTTAAATATTATACTCATTACACGTGTACCTTCATTGTTTCTTGTGATAATGTTGTGGCTGGCAGGAGTTTCGGGAAGCTACAAAAGGCTCGTCAACAAGTCAACATCTCAGAAAATAATTAGACACTAATTTCTAAGAAAACCGCCCAAAATAAATTACCTATTTTGTGTTCATGATCCGTTCAAAACAATGGTTATTTAAAACCAATTAACAATTTGTTGTATTAATTATTTTTATTTAATTTGTAAATATTTACTTCGAAATTACACGCCTTACAATAAAATTGCATAGTCTGAAAATAGTTTAAAGTAAATAAAGACAAAATAATACGAGTATGAGTATTAGTAATTACACCCAAAAACATCATAACTGAACCTTTGTGACCCATGTCACATACAGATCTCAAAATACATTTGTTTGATACTTTGATGTGACAAATAGTCATAGTGCATTTTAATCACACCCCGTTAAAGTAACCTTTTATCCTTCAACATTTACAACCTGTAAATCTGAAAATGTAATATTAAAGAGAAACGGAAAAGAAATGCACAATCTTAACTCAAAGCAAGTACAACACTCTATAATATACCCTTTGCGGAGTTTTCTAATATTCTTTAAATTCAAAACTATTAGAAAAGGCACTTCAACGCCTTTGTGCCGCGTTAAAGGCCCCAGAGTTGTAAAAAGGTGGTTAAATCTTAACCGTAAAGTAGGTGTTGGAGTGATAATAGACGTTTTAAGGCTTATCTGCATACTTGAGTCGTAACCGTCAGGAAATTAAGGCACTGAGTTTTACTATTTTAGAGAAAGTCATTATTTGTTATTACTTACTGAATCAAAGTTTGGTGCAGGGTGCAGTCGTTTTGAATTTACGGTCGCAGTATGAATGGAAGTTTTCTAAAGATGATATCGGATAATACAATCGACTGAATATTAGCTGGAAATGTCAAAGAAAGAAATGAAGTTTTACATCGTTATGACTTGAGGTAGTGCTGAATACATTGCTGTACTTTTAGTGAATATTTTTAGTAGATAAAACATTTTAATATTGGTCTACATTTGCTCTGTGGTCTACATTCCAATTAATTCGAAGATTATATAATAATAATAATAATAATAATAATAATAGTTTATTCGCATAAAAAGTAGGTACAATTTTCAGGTGTTATATAACATAATCAAGTGATCCTTATACTTTTTACCATAACTGGCATGCAAAATAGTTTTAAGACAGATTTATGGCACAAAACAAGCTCTACAAGTACAATGTCACTATAAATCAATGGTTATTAGAATTATGAATTAAAACATTACTTAAATGAATTATTAGGAGGAATTCCAGTCGATAACTATATAATCAAAGTATATACCATTATAAATCTGTATAACATTACAAGTCAAGAGTCAATAGCATTTAAAAGAGTTTAATTATATAATTAGATGCAAAAAAATATATATATATATTCTAGAATTAATTTAAACATTTATCATTTAAAAATTCGCAAACTGAGTAATAACATTTATTTATCAACAAATTCGTCATTTTTTTTTTAAAGGTTCTAGTGGTCTGTGTTTTTATGTTATCAGGTATTTTATTATATATGATCGGGCCCATACATAAAACACTTTTCTTTAATAAGGCAGTGTCATAACTATCAACATTTACCATGTTTTCATATTGTTTCCTTATTGGCCTGTTTCTAATATCAGATACTTTATTAAAAAGATGCATATTTGATTTGACGAAAGTAGCTATTTCTAAAATATAAAGCGATGGGAATGTAAGTATTTTTAAAGACTTAAACATAGGTACGCAGCTATCTGTTACTGTTAAATTACACATTGCCCTTAAGCAACGTTTTTGAGCTTTGAACACTTGTTCTCTTAGGCTACAATTCCCCCAAAATATTAAACCGAATCTCAAAATCGACGCAACTAAACCATGATATGCAACTAATCTTGTGGCCATATTTACTTTTTTGGATAAATTAAAAAGCACATACGCAGCTACACTTAATTTCTTGCATACTTCTTCTGATTGTGGTTTCCAGGTTAGTTGGCTATCTATCATTATTCCAAGGAATTTAGCAACTGCCACTTGTTCAACTTTTTGTCCATTATGATATAAATGTAGGGTTTGTGGTGGAATTCGTTGATAAAAATGCATGACATTTGTTTTTGGAATATTAATAATCAAATTATTTTGTTCAAGCCAGTGTATAATATCTGTTAATGTATTATTGATGTTTTCTTCATATGTCTTTTTGTCGAAGCATTTAATTAAGGCAGTACTATCATCAGCGAAAAGGACCATAGGGTGTTCAACGTGTCGTGGCAAATCATTAATATATAGTAAAAATAATAATGGGCCCAGCACACTGCCCTGTGGTACACCATACCTAACAATTCTTGCTTTAGATAGAATGTTTTTCTCACTCTTAGTCGTTAAGCATATTTTAGTGATTTCTGTATGCTGCTTACGGTTGCTAAGGTAAGATTTTAAGAGATTTAATACATTTCCTCTGATTCCTACTGCATTTAATTTATTGAGTAAGGTTTCGTGATCGACACAGTCAAATGCCCTCGACATATCCGTAAAGATTGCACAAACTGGTATTTTTTTATCAACATTTTGCATTATAACATTTAACAGATCATAAACAGCCATATTTATCCCTTTATTTTTTCGGAAACCTTTTTGTTCTGTACATAAGATGTCATATTTAGATAGAAAATTATTAATAGCGTCGTAAATAACTTTTTCCAGAACCTTTGAAAAAATTGGTATTAATGCAATTGGCCTATAATTAACGAGATCATTCTTATCGTTTTTTTTAAAGAGTGGTTTAACTATTACTGTTTTTAAGCTGTCCGGAAATATGCCAGAGCTAATACATGTATTTAGTATGTGACTTAAATGTGAGGCGATATCAACCGATACAAATTTTACAACCTTTGTTGATATACCATCATATCCTGTGCTATTTTTATTTTTTAAGGATTGTATCGCTCTTAAAATATCTTGCGGTAATACTGGATGCATAAACATTGAGTTAGGGTAATTTCTCAAATTCTTAGTGTTCAGTTTTGTAGTTATATTTTTTTGTGTTTGGTCAATAAAATAATCATTAAAAGCATTCGCAATCTCTGTTGGATCAGTAATGGTCTTATTCTCAAGTCTAATTTGGGAAATTGGTTCGGTAATTCGACATTTATTATTTATAACGTGCCAAGATGCTTTAGATTTATTGCTTGAGGTGTTAATAAAATGATTATTTTGCGCTTTTTGAGTTAATTTAATAATTTTGCGAAACCTGCACGAGTAGGTTTTGAAGGTGATTTTATTAGAAGTTGATGGGTCGCGTCTGTATTTCCATAATAAAAATCTTTGTTTTTTACTGCAAACTCGGATACCACGCGACACCCATTTAATGCTTTTATTTGTCTTCACATTTACCAGTTTGTATGGAAAGCAAAGATCGTATAACCAGCGAAACTGTTCAATAAAATAATTGTATGATTCATTAGCATTATTGGTTTGATACATTTCAGAAAAAGAAAGGCTTTTAAGGTAACTTTTAAACCTATAAGCTGCAATGTAATGAAAATTACGAGACACTTTTCAGAAAAACCTACTTCCTATTACGATAAAAATGACTAAACTTTACGTGGTAAATACGAGAAGTATTTTGCAGGACACAGCTTCCAGTTCAGCACAGATGACAAATGATAGGACGTCCCAAGAATGTGGCGAATGTATGTTTACAACTGTCCTGACCTGTCCCGCCCGAAATAAACGTGTCCCCTTGTATTTTTGGACGATAAACTTTTTGTACTTGTGTCGCTGTTTAAATTAAGGATGGTGGTGTGTTTGAAGTATTGTTCTGGATATGTGAAGTTGATTGAAGCACTAGAAGTAATAGGGGTTTTATACTGTGTTAGTTAAACACATAAACTGAAAATCAAGGTCACTGACCTAGTAATTCACAATAATTTAGGAACGTACAATTTAATATTAAACATAGCTTAAAAATACTTAAAATATTTCTTGTTATTTTTTCGCCATGTTCTTCGCGTGTATTTTTTTTCTTGTGTTGCGTTCTATGATTAAGTAAATTTGATTCTAATACATTTTAACTTTAATCAATCCACAAATGTTAAAACATTCAATTCCCCGTTTAACGTACCCAGTATTTTATTTGCTAGCTAGCCACCGGTCCCCGCCGGTCCCCGCTAGCCCGCGGTCGTCTGTCATTTGTCATAGGCGCGAGTATGACGGATTTCAATTACCCAGCCCCCACGGACCCGGGTAATGCCGGGTAACAGACGCACCCCAACGAAAGTCGTTCTCATCTAAGATATTATTTTGTAATTTGTGCGGGTGACACTTCGTTTAGGCTTGATGATTTTTTTACTGATCGGTTATGTGATATTCCGGTTGTGTAACACTTCGATAATTTAACCTAATAGTAGCCGCTAACAAAATATGAAAGTTAAAAAAAAAACTGCTATGAGATACTTTTACTTACATAGCTGAATTCTGAAAACGGCACTTAACTCTTATTTTAAAACATCATACACCAGATAACTTTGTCTAAACAAATAAAAATCTAGACTTTGAACTTCTCATAAAACCCAACCGCAAATATAAAACTAGATTCCGATCTGCATAAACATAATCAAAGAAACACACATCATAAATAACATACGTCAAAACACACTATCAAAACCATAAATAAAATACTTCAAAACTAGAACCGATATAAAACTTCGATCTTTAAATCCAGAGCAAAAAAATTAAAAATGCTAATTTATAACCAGCCAGCGTCAATACATCAAAATTCTATTTTGGATTGTCTATGAGAGTATTCGTATTGCATCTTGCCACATCGAGAGATCCATACACAACAAATCGTAAAAAGAACATTAGCATCCCAAATTACAGCGCCATTTTGATAGGGCTCGAATTCTTTATGCAGTGGTGCTTTAAAAAGTGTTTTAAATGTTTGAGCTTATGCTTATATACGAAGTCTAAGTTAATATCTCGTTCTTTTTGGTGGAATTTGAGAATTTAGCTGGATTAGTATAACTCTTTCTCAGGCGGAACTGAAAGAACCATAGTTGTTATAACGACAAAGTATATTAGCCATTCACAGAAATGGCATGAAAAACACCATTCTCATTTTGATTGAGCTATGATTTTAACTTTTATTTGTAGTTTGATGACGATAGATACTGCGATCGTAAACATGCTAATTGTGTTTTATATTTAGTAGCGTTTGTATATATTGCTTTTTTGTATTAAAATTTTGTATGTCAAGGGAACATAGTTTGACAAAACCTAACTAAAATTTTATATTATACTTCATACATATGCAACGCATGGTCTTTAGGCCATAGATTGGCATAATATTACATGCAGTAAAGCCCAGTTCGTGAGATAGATTGCAGGAAATGACGATCCAAATTGCATACATTCACCCTATGTCGTTAGCAATATGTAAATAACTGGCGATTTACCCGATGATTGCGGAATCGAGATATCGTTACGTTCAATTAGAATGCGTTTCATTACAGAACTCTCAAATATCCGTATTAGGTTTATAGGTCAGGTCTTATTTGATCGGTATCTAAAAATATTAGGCAAGGTTTTGAAGTTTTTTCTCGATCTGGGTTAAAATAGCTGAGACCTACAAACTTATAATATTTTGAACTTTTAATGAAGGTATACAAGTATGTAATTTTGGCTGTAGTTTTAAGCAAGTGAATTAGGTTAGAATCGTTTATTATTTGATATTTTAGTTCACACTTTCCAACAGAAAAAAAGTGTTATTTTAAGTTTATATTTCATTATAAATTGTCAACGCCTCATTTTCCAAGAATCTATTGAATACAACACGATTTGCATTTATCTGTATAAAAAGCGATCGCACCAATATTTTAGTCTTTAAAAAGTCGTTCAAAGAAGACTAAATATCTGGTCAGGAGATAGCATCAAGTTATTTCGCTACAGAGAAAACTTTTAATTACTTTCAAAACAAAAACGACAAGCTTCCGACTTTATATATTTTGATAAGTTTGGAGAACGTCCTTAAAGCCGAACCGTGATAAATAAAAATTCGTGATTATTTAAATTTATTGCTTATTATTGTATCTCTTAAAGTCCTCGTGAATTATTTGAGAGTCGGTGTCACACTCATATTTATGCCAAGTGTAGGGAGCAGGAACGACTTTCAAGTTTTTCCGTTCAATTAGTGAATGTTTTGGTTCCTTTTCGTATAATTTTGTTTTTATTTATTAAATAGCAGCTTTATGTTTGCCTGGATAAACATGAGGGCTTATTTTAGAATTATAGCAGTGGATGATCAATGAACGTGTATTATTAGAATTTTTGTCTCATCTATATGTATTTATGACAGGAATTTCTGGTTTAAAGCTGCCTCAAAATGGATGTTGTTTTTCACTGTTACATAGAGTTACTTATATGTAGATATTAGTTACATTAAAAATGAATCAATTCGTCACTATCCAATCAATGACGTCTCTAAAATAATATTACAGGCTGCAATACTAACTTATTTCCATACATTTATCTTAGTGCTTTAGCAACTGGTGGCTTCATTGTAAGTATTTTGTAACGGCAGTACCACCAAGAAGGCGTAAACATAAACTCTGCTTAAGCTACTAAGCGTAGCAGCAGTAAGCCTACGAGAGGGCTACGAGAAAGCTACACCAGGCTTACGGCGTCTCATACTCTATGTGACCACGTAGAACCTTTGTATGGGTTACCAAGGTACTATGTTGTAGCTGTAAGATATACTACATTACATATGTTTTAAATGCAATATGTTAAGTTCAGTAGTATTTTGTACAAGGAAAAAAGGTTTGGTAAAATTCAAACTTTAAATAGAATTGGGCACAGTTGCGACTGTTTTTGATCATCTTATTTTATTGTTGTTTCAGCAAAATAGCTGAGATCCCTAGATTAACAATAATATTGATGAATGAGATATGTCTCAATTTCATTTCAATTTTTTTTAACTTATGAACATAGAATTCATCATTTCAATACCAGCTTTTGATGCGTGAGTTGATATCATGCATCATAAGTTCTAAACGAAATCAGGAAGAAATCTGTTGTTCCTTCATAACATTATGTAGGTAAACCTGTATATTATTATTATTGTATTTGTTTGCCTTTTCACCCATTGTTATTGTACAGTTCATCCGAATAATAACTGTCAGGGTTGGGTCCGGAAAAGAATAGTCGACCCTTTTCTTGAAACAGAATTTTGACAGTAGCATTCTGCATTCTTGTATTGGAAATATTTTACTATGAAAAATTAACTTTATTTGTTTAAAGTTCCTTTTTTTCTACATGATTTGAATTAACTTATGTTATTTAGAATTTCTTATTTTGCTAAATGTTTTGTCAAAACGATTGTCACCATTTATTATCAAAGTTTAAGGTGATCTTGTAGGTATTCGAATCACTCGTAACGATAAAACCTTGATTCTAGGTTACCTAGTTTGCAAACTGTGCGTGTTTTCGACATGCATAAATAAGAAATAACCGCGAAAACAACCCGAAAACAAACAACTTCCAAATATACATAAATTCTGTACAAAATAAACAGTATGTTTGCGAATCTCTCAGCAAACATACTGAGTCTCAAAGAACAACGGATTATGCCGAAATCCGTCGTAAACGGAAGATTTACTCCTTGCATCCAAACTACGGGAATCAACGCACATCATAAACGTACAGACCACCACATATCACATCAACACTTAACAATTGACAGCACCTTTATTTTGATATAGCTAAGGTTCATTTTCATAATTTGTAGTTGTCGCTGACGCGCGGTTGACTGTATATAATGCCGCTCGTGCATGTACTTACAGTGTGTGTATATAGGGTTGCCAGAACTATGACACTTCCCTAATACTATGGTGATTAGGGAAACCTTCCTTAGATATGACTATGTTTAAGTAACTTTATGAGCTTCTATAAAATGAAAAGCGGCAAGTCTGTACCTACTGTAGCGAAAACTGAAAATTTCGTTGCAAGAGTTTTTCTGGTCTTTGTTTGTAAAAACAATTAGTCTAACTAAAAAGTGCTCAGTGCACCGAATAATTTCGTGAAGCGGAATTATTTAAAAGCGACATTTTCTGATTTTCACTTTTCCTAATAGCTAAAGAACGACAACGAAATCTCGTATAAAAAACAGGTATTTCGTCATTTACGGATTCACATCGACGCCTATCAAACCACCATCAATTCCCATTAAAGCTGGCAGTTTTGGAGTGTGTGTTAGCAACACTGCATACATAGGGAGTGCAATCTGTCGTGTGTCGGCGAAGGCAAGGATTAGCTACCAATTACACCTCTCCGGCTTTGTGATGTACCGTGTCAGCTTGACTTGTGCACTTTAAACGTGTTATGAATTCCGTAATTTTTCACGCTAGCTTTTGCCGTGATTTCGAGGTTTTTGTTGGAGTTTTTTAAGTTAGTTGTTGAGTAACATATTTGTACTCAGAATTTTGATATATTTTCTTGAATTTCGGTTTTTGTTATTATGAAAATGTTGGGTAGGATCTTGAGTTTTCTCTATGGAGCAACTTTTACATAAAATATTAAAAAAGTAAAATCTTTTGGGGAGTCATCTTAACTGTATGTTACATATAAAATTTCCTTAACTTTTCGTTGCGTACAATATTCACCCTTACCAATTTATCTACTTTAGGTATCGAACCCAAACCATATATTCTCACAACGGTTCTCAGTTGATATATACCATGATATAAGTAACTACATGAAACAAACAAGTCATCTGATCACAAAACGTAATTAATACAGTCATGGAACAACTATCAATTGTACGTACAATAAAACAACTAATGCCAGCTCACCTCAAATACACATCATTTGGGTAATCCGGATTATGCTGGTAATATAATGATCGTCCAAATTAATCTACTAATATAATTATCGGTTTGGCTAAACGCGAATGTAAACAAAACCTAGTACATTGTGGTTCCGCGGAATTATCTCCGATTATAGAGATGGATTGGTCGGCTGTGGGTTGTGATACGCAATTATCTGACTGTTTTGTGCTGCTCCACTGCATATTTATACTAATCAACCGCGGCCACGTGTGCTTTAGTTTGTTTAATTCTGTTTGTTGCACTGCTTTGGGATTATGTGTTGAAGATTAGGCCTAGTTTTTGAAATTGATTATGTTGATGCTGGTATTGAAATTTTTTTCATCTTAGATGAGCCCATCTCAAGCGACGTGATCAGTTAATGAGCAGTACCGGTCCAAAATTAGTTAGATGAAAAAGTCGCGGAAACAAAATTCATTGTTCGTCTTATATTTACTTAAATTAGTCACCTAACAAAACTCTTAAAGATGACAGTGTGACAGGTGTTTCAGAAAAAAAAAAGATAAAAAAGGAATAAAATAATTCGTAAGAAAACGTCCATATCTAGAGAAATAAGAAGCAGAAGTCGGGTCACCTAAAGCCGAGCTAGTAAGAGAGATTTGCTTCGGCATGAGGTTTCTAATTGCAGGCTATTCCGAGCTCTCCTACAAGCCGCGACCACAGCACGGAGCGCGCTGGAAGCTTACTTTACATGATGTTTATTACATAAGGAATGAAAAAAAATATGGATGAGGACTCTTCAAGTGGAAAATGGAATATGACTTCTGTTCTATATCTAATCAGTGAAAAGATTTGAAAAATCCTTACGATTTTTTCTTAAGAAATTATTTTTTTCTTCATAGTGAAAACAGTAAGATTATAGTTTTCCGGTTCCGGACCCGAAAATTATAATGTACATAAGAGAGAGGGTAAAGACTGAGTACACTTGGTGATAACTCAAACCATGTGAAATCTGCTCAGATTTTCAGTAGTCATATGCTGAAGCTGCTCCAAATCACAATGACGCATTCAATGACAATAAATACAGCTGACCGTCTCACGCATTGTTCGCGGCCTACACGAACTCTGAAGTTTATAAACAATCGCTAGGAAAACGCACAAACGCTCACGATCTGAACACAGCTTTATACATTGTATCACGTACTGAAAACAATGTAGGTAGGTTCAGTGGCTCAATAACACGCACTTGCAGAAAATCTTCTATTTCAAACGGAACTCTGTAAACATGTAAAGTTTATTTCATTAGTCGGTAAATAATTATTTCCTTCATCAAAATATTCGCCACGAATGAGCTTATGAATCATTCCTTTACTTTGTCGGCGATTTACTTATACCGGAAATCTGTTTTCCGTTGGTTTAGCTTGGATCATAGACTTCGGTCTGCGGCAGACGTGCTTTGAGCGGAAACTAATTGCAAGAGAGCCATACAACGTGGATGTACAGAGTTTGGAAGTGTTTCCGAAAGTGTTTGCATGTGAACAGTAGTCGTGAATTAAATTGAAGCTATAATAGGCGCAGATGCTCAAATGCCTCGAGTATTAACTTTCCAGGCGTTATTTTCATTGATGTAAACAATCCAAATAATGAGGATCATTTGAAGTCAGTTAAAAGCTGTTTCAGAGAAGAAAAATACTGTCTCACACGGATAACGTTTGTGTCATGAATAAAAATGTAAAAAAGTAACTAACTTATGAGTTTTGACTGATTGATACGAAACAGACTTAAAAAAAAACCTTAAGTTTTAAAGATGTATTCATCATTTGAACTTGGTCAAAAAACTAGTACAAAAAATGAATTTGAGTAGTAGTCATGTTGCAATAAAGAGACGTCCTGCAAAACAAAAGACACTCAAACTATCCTAAATGAAGCATTCCCCTCACATTCCAGCGAAGCTAATTCCTTGACTTGGCCCCCTGGATTAAAGCCAACGAAGATGTTTGGTGTAGTCCTGAATAACTAGACGCTGCCAGTATTCCGTTTGCAATAATACCGAAATACGTGGCCAGTCCAGGCCACTTCTGATTACTGTTCCACGAAATCACATAGACAATCGCTTTTCATGCTTTTCTCGGAGTGAAGGGCGACGTGCTTTTATTGACAAACATGTGGCGGTAAGATATAAACCCTGGAGTTATGCTCCAAGTAAATAGACCATGTTACGGTTGGGCTGTAAATTTACTTTATTTATACAAATATATTTTACCTTTCCTGTGATCATTCTTAAAGTCAACTATATACACTCCTCTCCTTGATTAATATGCTTTTTTATATTACAAAGCACTCTTCTGTACGTCTCGGCGAACACAGTGTGAAGATAAAAACAAAAGCATCAAAAGCCTATTTATATAACCTTGTATCTTCTATAATCGAAGGAAACGTTGAGTAACCTTCAATGTTGATTTGAACTGAACATCAGAAAGGTATTACGAGTAAATGAATCTTGAATGAATGGGATTCCACTCTTGAATAGAGATAAACGCATTTCACTTGGTTAATGTAATGAAATTTCGCGAATTTCGTATAAAATTAACTGGCTGGAGTCCTTTAATACTTGAGATTTTATAAAGAATTCTGAGGACCTGCGTTCGAATACGATTGCTATGGAAAAGGTCTTTTGAGAAAGTAACCTTTAAATAATTATTGTACTTTGAAATGAAAAGTAAAGTCAATTTGCATGCTTTTTATTATTCTTGTTTAGTAGAATATTTTAAATATAGCATACTATTTTAGTCAATTGTTTTTTCATTATATAAAGACTAAATTAATTAAAGGCCATGCCCTTAAAAGGAACCTGTACAGTGGGATGACCGATAACCTAATAATGATAGCAAATAATAAATTATGTGACCCGGATTACCTACTAATATGAGCCAATTAAAATGTCAGTGCGTATTCTTAAGCAAAACTCAACTAACTAAAACTGCAAAAATTTGAAAACAATAAGATTGTCTTCAAACTAGAAGTACCATAAAAAATACTTACATATTCAAACTAAAACAGTACTAAACCACTTCACAAAAGTAACCCAATAAACACAAAAGCCTTTTATTTAATTTTCTTACCAAAATAAACCTACTCCATACTTACTCACAGTGGCCTGAGACCGCCATTCACTACATCTCCTGAGAAATCACGAGAGGATATTCAGCCAACATATACTACCTGAATATGGGCCATTGTACCACATTACAACACCCTATATACGGTACCTGAATATAGGCCATTGTACAACATTACCACACCCTATATACCGAGTACCATTGAGGTTGAAATATTTTTCAATTTCATCCTTTTCCGTTATTGGCGTCATGGTGCCTGTTAACTCATGTTAAGATTAAGATGTGGGAGCTGATTAAATGCGAATTAGACATTCAATCTTGAAATAAGGTTCATAGTTTAAGTGGCTAGTGTGCGCTTTTTTTTAGAAAGTTTGTGCAAAGTTTCAGATACAAAACTTTATCATAATTAAAAAAAAGTTGTAAATTGTTTTGACTTTTTTCTTAACATTAGGAGTTATCATTAACTTACCTTAATGCACATATCCAGCCGTTTTAAGTAGCATTACAAAGAAATAATCGCTTTTCAAAAATAAATGACTATGAAAAAACTAAGCTTCAATTCTCAGACCAAGAACCCTTGATCTTCATGCCTTCACCTAATCATATAGTTAAACGGCATCAAAATTGATACACCGCAATCCAAGGCCACCCCTGTCCAATATATTATCCTACTCAAATATGCAAATTCGCTTCAGGGGGAATCCCATAAGAATAGAAGAGAAGCAAATCGTCGGCAAAAATATATTTTGTTGTAGCACAGGGGCCATCTGATTCCCAGGTCAATAATTTACTTTTATTTACACAATAAACTAATACTAACTGTCTCATTAGCCAAGTAGTCCTAAGCGTGACTGCTACGCTAGAGGTTTTGGGTTCGATTCCCAAGTCGACCAAGATGTTATTGGATCTTTCTATGAAATTCTCAGTAGCAGGTCGGAGTTTGGATTTGTGCCCGGTTAGTGGCAATAGGCTCGCCCCCTATTACATGGGACCTAAACATATAGGTGAACTGAGGGTGTACATTGGTACGCCTCTGCCTAACCCTTCGGGGATACAGGCGTGATGATATGTTATGTTATTTTTAATAAACTAATATTGTTTTTAGTGTGGCTACACAACAAAGCTTTTGCGCTTCTTAAATTATAAAACTACTTTGTTACTTCTGAATTGTTGTTTATGAAGTAGAAGTGTTTTTTTTATATACCAAAGTGGCTTATGTCAAAGAGCCTTTCTCAAAAACTGACAAATATTAAATAGAAGAATTACTAACAAATCCGAAGTTTAGTGTAAAAACCCATATACATTCTTCTATAGATCTGTGAATAAGCTGCTCCTTACCACTTTTTCATAGTCAATACAAGTTAGATCCCACCTAAATCAACAGTTGAATTAGCTTTCCTTGTGTTTTAAGGTAAGAAAAACCTACAAAACAAACTCTTTAGCAATGATTTCTTCCATGTATCAGAACGGTTCATATTCCAGTTCACATTCCTTAAGCTTATAACACTAAACTTGAGCTGCCATACACACGCAGTTATTATTATGTACAACCAATACTGCTTATCAATCTAAGCAATAATGGATATCGCAGGAAAAGGGTACATTGTTCTCAGGCCAAAGGTTAATGACTTCTAATCGCATGCATAATCTGCAAGCACACGCATATGAAGGCAGGTAGGTAGACAGGCATAGGTGTGCTAAGTTATGTGGACCGTTTATCAGAACTGGTTACTGGATTAATTGATAACTGTATGTAAGGTTGTATTGAAATGTTTTGAAGTATAATAACTAAAATTGTGATCAATTACGAATTATGAAATAGTGCACACAGGATACCGTAACCAAGAAGAATTAATTAAAAGATAGCATTCTATTACATCGTATAATGATGACCAGCCTACCTTTTACATGTGGTATAACAAAAATAGGATGAAAAACAAACAGTAGGTACCTTATTTTAAATAAAGTTACAACTTCATCCTACTAATTAAGACAAGTCTTGAAAACATAATCAGCGGTCGAATTACCGAAAAGCAAGAACTTGTAAAATATATAATTGTTATGAAAGGAAAGCTTGCGCCGTAAATACATAGTTTAACTTGTTAACTGGCCAGTTAATCGTAGCTGTTAAACGTAATTATGTAAACCGTAGTTAAACAACGTTGAATCCGATACTTTGTTTGTGAAACAAACTGAAACTGTTAACAATTAACACGGTTTTAAACGGGAGATAGTGAGTTGTGAAGTTTGCAAAATAATTCAAGTACGGTAATACGATTTTAATCAATTTTACTTCCTGGATTTTTAATCGTGGAATATTTCTCCCGGTATCGATAAGCCCAGTTTAAATGGGGTAAAGTATATTCTTGTTGGATTCAGACATGCCTCAAAAAGAAGGTATGGGAAATATATAGTGCTTAAAATAAATTGTGTACATTGCAGTTTTGATGTAAACTGTAATTGCTCTGTAGTACCTTAGTAAGTTTTCTCTGACTTAGATGTCATTATTCTCTTCCATTTACTACATACTTTGTCACGCGCTCACTGCTAAACTGCTGTCCTAGTTTTAATAAAACTTAGTATGGGCTAAACTTGGCTCTCAAGATCAAGATATAGGCAATGTTTTTTTTTATCTATAACTACAGAGCCATAGGCATAAACTAGTAATATATAAAGACAATTAACAATTCCGACTTGAATACTGTCATTTTCTTTGCAATACATAATCCATGAATTCGAGCATAAGCCAATTGGCTTTGTTTCATGAATACTTTATAGCGATCCCGTTTTAATATTAAATGGAGCAGAAACAACAGTTAAGTTTTAAATATTAATACTCATTAATCAAAACTGATTGTGAATTGGTTGTACGTTAACTTTGCTTTTATTATTTACAGGGCTTCTTTTTAAATATGTTTATGTACTTTACGAATTTTACATGATTGTTTAAGTAAGTCTACGTTTACATCAATACATAATAATTTACGTTAATACATAATAGTATAAATAAGTCTACGGTTTAAAACCTTTCTTCACAGGAAAGTCAACAAAGTTTTTGGAATTTAGAAATGAAATGTAAATAGGACTATGAGTGAGTTAAAGTCAAACTTAAAATCGATTTCTTCAAGTATATCTGTTTTATAAGAATGTAGTTCAAAGATTATCTAGAATTAAATTCTGTTGTAAACCTAAAAAATAAAACTCATTCTTCAATTCTCAATATTTTTCTTTAGAACTACCTAAAATAACTAAAAAATACTATACCGCAATAAATATTCCTAACCTTTGGACACTAAACTAGGCTAGATTCAACAACGAATAAAGGAATCTATAGTTACGTACGGAGGCTTCGAGGGCTCTTCAGCAAACGGTATTCAGTGATATTGCTCGTGAAATTGGTAGTACAAATATCTCCATAATGCCATCTCATTTCAGCGTACAATATAGGCACCACTTGTCAATCAATCACGTGGAAATTTAGTACATTACCGGAGTTTATTTTGTGGAGAAAACGGAATATTTCATCTTTTATGGTGGAGGGTGATGGAAGTTTGTCAAGTGTTACTTTCAATCATCATTGAAGTCATTGGCTGTTTTTCACTTTGTACTATCATGCCATAAAAAAAGATTCCTTTGAATATGAAGGTGCACAATGATTGCGCAAATAAACCGAATGGAGAAGCAACGTAAGTACTAAAACAGTTTCCAAAGAAAAGAATAGCAGAACAGAGGATGATAAGAAGATTGAAAAGTATGAGAAATAAGGATATATATATAGAATATTATCGGTTGAAGGAATAACCGTCTCGTTAGTTTAGTTCTTCGTTCATAAGTGTTGACAAAGGTTCGTGTATATGTCGCAGACAAATAGTATAATATGGCATTTTACATACGGCGTAAAATGCCAAATTATACTATTTGTCTGCGACATATATAAATTGCTATAACGGGTTTATTTAATGCTTAAATAAGTACTGGCAACTAGGTAAAACTTATTATAGTCATAATCATTAAATGCAATAGGAACTGTTTCTCTAAACCGCTTTCACGGTTAAACCGCTAAACCAATTTTGATAAGACATTGTATGAAATAAGCTTGAATCCGTCGAAATTCACATAGGCGTACGAGCGAAAGCTAGTACCTTTATAATTATACAAACATCACACACAACAAGGAAACGGCCTGTCGCCTCTCATCATAAAATTTCCATCAGGAAATACAACTAAAGTTTCTCCATATATCATAGGAACTACGTGACACATAATTATATTACATAAGTTAACATAAAGTGTACTTTATTCTCTACGCAATAAGGTACGAATAAACGAGAATTGACTACATAACAGCTAATTTCCTAAGACCTATAAAATGGCAATAATGTTAACAACTAATATAAATTAAGGAGATTAATGTTATTCTTCCTCAGTAAGGTAAAACCTCATCTTCCCATGGGTATAGTAAAAGGTATTTACACAGAAAGCACGTATGTCCATCGACCTTTTAAAGTTTGACATAAACCGAACCTGACTAGGTAATAGAAGACAGCCGTTCTTATTTAAATGAATTTAAAAAATAATTTCAATAAAATTTAACGAAGTATTTGCCACTTTGTATGCGAGTGATATAAGTCGACTAGAATAATTCAAAAAGTCGCGTTTGTTCACCTGGGTGATACAATTCCAAGGTGAACAAATTACACCGAAAAAGTAAACTCATTTCACCCAGGTGATATCACCTGGGTGAAATGAGTCCGAGGTGAAATGAGGAGATACAAAAGTCTACTTTGTTCACCTGGGTGATATCACCCAGGTGAACAAAGTGGAATATACCTCTTTAGCGTGTGACGTCACGCATCGATCGTGCTAAAATTGCAGACAAGATACTGAACATATTAGTAAATAGCATTAGTAGATAAGCATTGTATCGGAACACAATGGGGAATAATTGCTGAGCGCCAATAGTGTATCGTGACGTCATTAATTGGTAGCCGCGCGGTCTGATCACACGTTGTTCATACATTTCTTTTCTTGAGTAGCTGCTTACTTCCTTAAGGTAATGAGGCGTGTTAATATTGTTAGCTTTGTCTGGTAATTGCTTCCCATAGCGCAAGAATCACAATTCCAATTTACAAGTAGAATGTATAAAGACACATAAATTAATAACGGGATACCACTTATTTATATTGCTTCTGGTTCTTTCATATTTATTTAAGTCCTATAGATAGAGATTGACTGATAAATTAAAACTTAACATCAAGAAACTTATACGAATATAAAAAACCTAATTTGACTAAGTCAACCCTTATTAGAAACATTAAACCCTAGTTAATCTTGATGTTAAGATGCAAAAGCACAATAAGAATGCAAATGCAAAGCTAAATCATCAAACAAAGTGAATCCGCACATAATCCGTTACAATTCATCATCGGTTAGAGTTTGCATTCAATTGCAAAAGCTGCTCATTTAAGGTTTCTGCGTAGATACGAGACGAACAAAAGTCGGAATAAACTTCGCGAGCGCTCTAATTTTCTGAAAACGGGAAATAGTGAATGCGAGAAAGGAGACAGATACGCTTTCATACAATTTTGGGCCAGAATGTAAAAGGATGAAATTGGTGTCAATTGATAGCTACTATATTAACAAACAATCACTGAAAATATGGCAGATTTTGGCAATCTGAGAGCTGAGATAAAAGAGATTATGTTTAAGTAAAAAACTATACTTAACTGCCTTAGAGTATAGGTAAGAAACTAAAGAGTGAATTTATCATGGTTTGTTTAGTCCGCTTAGCAGTCAATCTAAATTATAAAAAAAAAAACAAAACCATCATGGGTTTTGTTTTCTTTTTTATAATTTAGATATCTTCTATCTTCCTTTACAGAAATATTAAAAATCCTGTTTTTAATATTTCTGTAAAGGAAGGAGATGATGTACAAAAATGAAAATCTAATTTTATTAGTATTTTTATTCATCTTCTATTATTACAAGAGCGTCATCTAAGAATTGTGCAGGTGGTACTATGTTATCTACTAAAGGTACTTAGCCTAACTAAGGTACCATATTATTGACATCACATGAGCGCAGCGGCCCACAGTCCGTTTGCCTACGATGCATTTAAAATAATACTTTAATATTGCTTCCCTACGACCGACGTATATACGAAAATATCCATGGTTTTGACATTGTTAGGATTAGGAGGCACGGTCCATCTTTATAAAAAAATTACGACAAAACTAGTTCATACTAGTGCTTACGATTCATACCCAGATAGGCTCACTCTTTAGTTTCTTGTATAATATATACTCTAAGGTAGATAATTCGACACTCGATGTCAATGTCATGCATGTCCAGTCAGAGTTAGCACAGATTAAAGAATACAATAATCGATTAGTAAATGTGAATCGATTTATCTTAATTATGTAAAACTTAATCTCTTAATACTCTAATTCTAATGGATTTAATTATTTTAATTAAATGTATCATCTAGTGAAAGCATTTTCGTAAATAGTTTGAACTCTGTTGATGACGACATTAAAATGTCATCATCAACAGAGTATTTACTTAGACTATTTACTTCGTAACCCAAACTTATTTATTGGATATTTCATTTTCCAGATTGTAAATTGAGTTGATTTTTCACACTTTGAAATAGAAAAATATAGCCTTTTTTTTCAGCCATGTCTTAACTTATTACAATTTGGCCCAGAAATCCCCTTCTCCTTTCCCACTGTACTAAATACAATGCCGCTCTGACTTGTACAAAGAGACTTATTTATAATGTCAACGCCGCGATGAATTTAACTCGTCACGTTATGCTTTTGGGGACATGACGTTGACAATTATTCCATGGTATACGCGTTACTAATTGAAACCGGCGATAGGTGTCATGGCGACGGTTTTGATTGATTGCAACGATTTTTGATGTCAGATAGCGTTAATGTTTGGGTATTGACGTGTCCATGTTATGACGTGTTTTACATAACAGAACCCGTTGACATGAATAATCTATAGATAAAAATTTTCACAGCTAATCTAACATACATAGTAGCCAAATTTGTTTAACTGATACATGTTTTAAGATAAGTTTACTTTTCCCACCAAACAAATTAAAAGCAATTTCAATTATAGCATGGTCCTTTTCCGTCGCATAAATATCAAACCTTTTGTAACTTAACTTCCTTTATTCCGAAATGTAGGTCGGCTTAATAGGGACATTAATAAAAATTATTTATGGCTACAAATGTCCACATTTAGAATGTCATAAGAAACGCATTTCAATTAAAGTTACGTTTGGAAGTTGGGTCGCGGAACGTTCAACAAATGGAATTATAAGCCCGTCTTACACTCGCGGTTACCTTCGCTGAACCTGCGAGGCGCGTTCCGAAATAATGTGCACTGTGATTAACATTATATTTTTGTAAGTTGACATAAATCATTTTTTTTCCTTGTTTATTTATTTTGATCCAACTTAATTTTACTTTTAAATGATTAAGTGTATATTTTTAAAATTATTAATATAAATGTTTTTTTATTATAAACATACAAAGTGTCTTTTGTAGACAGTTGTATGTCTATGGGTTAGTTGTAGGTTTATGGCTAACTATAGAAATATATTAACAGTCAATTTCTAAGTTTAATTACACACTATTGGTAAATAAAACACACAACGAAAAAAACATAGCATTTGCAATAAGAAATAAGTAGTCGAAGGAAATGACATCAGGCACCGTGTTTATTATGCCGTAACTTACATGAATACGAAGTTTTATCTTAAAGTAATATATGAATCAGGATATTAAACTACAATTTCAAATTATTATAACAATCTATGAACATGATGATTGATGATGATTGTAAATGACATACAGTCATTTACAATAATAATCACGGAAAATTTACTTTTTTTTCAACAAATCTTTTCTCTACTGGCTAGACCAATTCCAATTAATTCTCACTAAAACGTGTTTATAAATTACATAGCGTCCATTAACTAACCAAAACACTAACCTAATACCACTATCCTGATTGAATAAACCGAATTAAAACGAATTTAATTAAGCAAAGTTAGTGTTAAACGTTTCGGAACGCACTCGTAAATACGAGGAAGGTGCCTCCCCTCTGATTACAGCTGTGTGTTCAGTATTGTGACATGCTGTTCTATAAAATAAGGGGAACATGCTTTGACTAAACATTTAGTTTTATTACTAGGATGGAGTGTCATGATCTGTGACTGTAAACACATATTGGAAGATGAAAACAGTTTGGGTTAGTAAACCAAGTGTTACAGAGCAGTGAAAAGGACTACTTGTTTATTTTATTGTGTTTTTATAAGAAGCTGAAACATGGTGAAAAATCTCATAACTATGTTGGTGGCACTTAAAAAAGGGTAGGCAGCTAAGTAGAACTAGGTACATTCTACACTATATTTCGACACGAAATAACTACTTTTAGAGGAAAGGCAAGAAATGTACACCAGTAATATTTTGAATATGTATAAAAAAAAAGAAAGATTTCAAACATACACTGTATACGGGATATTAATTAAATAAAATCTATGTTATATGAAACTCGAAACAAAAACTGAGCATTAGATACATGCATGTTATTTTTATGAAATTCTAGTTTGGTTTAGTTTTTCCAATGGAAATCGGATCACAATTTCAAAAGCCGCAACCTTCCATGCACTTGACTAGTTCGTCAGTTTTTGTAGTGAATACTCAAAACACGGAATAAAAATAAATCTACGCACATGGCCATACTCTCGACATAACGAAGTTAAAAGTTTCCAATATTTTATACAGTTTGAAACTCTAAGGGGATTTTGCGGTCAGTTTTCCAAGCCAATCTGAAATATTTAAACATTGGTAAGTATTGAGCAACTTTTATGTAATTATATAAAAAAGAAAAATAAAAAAGCAATGTATTTATATAGAGTTTGAATCTCTCAGGGGATTTAGCGGTCAGTTTTTCAAGCTGAAATATTTAAAATATAGAAACAGTGGTAAATATTGACTAGCTTTTATGTAATCACTACATAGTATAAAATAAAGTCGCTTTCCGCTGTCTGTCCCTATGTATGCTTAGATCTTTAAAACTCCGCAACGGATTTTGATGCGGTTTTTTTTAATAGATAGAGTGATTCAAAAGGAAGGTTTATGTGTATAATACATGCATAATATAGGAGAGAAACACGGATAATCTTAGAGCTTTTTGACGTCAGGTCGTAAATCAACACATTTTTTGCGCTTTCATTGCAAACGCTGGCTGAACCCTACGAGATAGATCAAAATAATCTACTACAGTATTGTGCACCTTAAAAAGATCTACAAAAAAGTCCGTGATGGTATATATCTATCTCTTGAGGGTAACCCACAATAACCATTTTTTATCCTTTATTTATTACTTATTCACGAAGAATCCTTATCCAATTAAGTACTTTCAAAAAATTGTGCATGTAATATAGATCAATATTGCCATTTATAGAATGTAATTTAAATTAATATTTTCGAAGATATTACAGATTTAAAATGCAGGGACATAGCGGTTGCGGCGGTACCGGCCGGGGGGGGCGCGCGGGGGCCGGGGGGCGCGTGCCTATACCAAAAAATGCTTCTAAGGCTGACGTTCTTCGCCCTACAGAACTTTATGATTGCGTAGTTATATTTGGTATCAGCGTTGCACCCGAGCAAAGCCGGGGCGGGCCGCTAGTTAAGTATATAAAAATCAAAATCAATGTCACTCCTTTAGAATTAGATGGAGATTGGTGAAAGAAAAAAATATATAAACTATGATTTCGCAAAAGGTTTTTTTCGCAATTTGGTTTCGCCATCTCACTAGCACCACGACATGTGCTACTACCTAATTGTGCCGTGGTGATCAATGCTTATTCCTTCTCTACGACAAGAGGCCCTCGTGACATGCCATGGGACATTTTTAGTTGGAATTATTTTCTTTGTAAATAAAACAGAAATCCTATTCAGTGAAAAGCGGATAACTTGGGCTACATATTCGTACATTGAAAACTGGAATCCGGAAAACCATAACTTGCATGTAACACAGCTTACAAAAAGTGGATTCGGAGTACTTTCGCGCAGATTTGTTAACAATTCCAACAGGTAATCCTAATGGATACGAAACTCTCATTTTGCTAACAGATGGCCAAAGCGGATCCGTGTTAATGGAAAATATTTTTTATAATACACGGCCGGCCCGGACGCCCGGATGCCGGCGCCGGATAGCACACGGATGTTCATTATCGAACATAGTTTGTGCTTCACAACTGCATATGCACCAACTGTTGTTTACTGCGTTGTTTCGTTACACTTATTGATTTTGAATGCCTATGGTTAATTTTTGTAACAAACAGTTTTACATGAAATTATGAGGATGGGTAGTTTTTTCACAGTCATTCCTCAGTATTCTCCTTTCACTCATGATGTCGTAAAGAAAAACTAGCACCTGTCGGTACCTTATATGGTAAGACTGTTAAACTAACAAGTAAGAATGAATCTGAGAAGTTATTGCTTGGCCCTACTACATACCATGTCGTAGGCAAAATCAAAGAGTACTTTTATCACAAAACGACTAAAATAATTCTGATTAGCAAGAGAAGCGCCTAATAAATGATTTTGACAAGAAATAAATCGAAACGAACTCACACTCGGCATAACTATGTAAATAAATTCTGTTTTTCAAGTAGAAATGGAAATATGATTATTTCAATAATAAAGGTGATTGATTATTCATGAAAGTGTGACAGCACGAAACTGAACACCTCTGGAACTTTCAGCGTTGAATAATAGATCCGATCAATTAGCCGAGGAGAATCGCTCGTAAGTTCGGCCGAAGAAACTTTGTATAATTGCAATACCTTTCGCAGTTCTACCACCGTTATTTATTATGCATTCCCGTTAATAGCCGGCTTGAGGCTTATCAACATAGTTCAGTTTTTGTAGGTTATTAAGATAATATTCGTATATTTAATGACGTCTTCTGTTTATAAAAGTGACTGCTGAAACGACGCTACGTACTGTCTTTTCAGACTATACTATTGACGGAATAGTCAAGTCACATAATTATCATGTAAACTTACTTATTTTATTAATTGTGTTAATTGGGAGTCATAAACACTTTGAATTCAACATGCGCGTTTGAAAACCTCGTATAAAAAAAGAATATTTTATTAAAAAAAATATCGACCAACAAATTACAAGAAAAAAGTCTAAATAATATTATTATCGTAACAAATAATACAATAAACCATCTAAATTTGTAAACACTAGCATTAATACAATTTTAAGCGTCAAAATCTCCCTTTTATTAATAAAATGTAAATCGGGATTAAAAGTTAACCCTTCAACAATTTTAATGCTAATGATTTGGGAATGAAAGAAAAACAGAATTAATTAGTTGCGTACCTTTCCGTCCTGGTGAAATTAGTCCGGGGTTGATTAGGTCCGGGAGTCGGGACACGGGGTTCAATGTTGTGGACCAAGGGTTGATTGCCGCTGGACTTCAAGGCGGGACTTTTAAAGTCTGCAAAAAGAAAAAAGAAGCAGACTTGACTTGAAATTAACTTCATCGACTTTGAATAGTTTAGGTATTTGATTTTATTTTTCAAGATAAGGAATTTCATGATTGATTGGTTTTTAAATTATTATTGTAAGTCTACTTTGCTTTGAAGCGAATGGAGTGCTATGTATTTTGTTTTTCTTTATAGTTAGCTATGTGAAAGTAACTAAACGCGGATCTCACGAAAACCGGCACGAAATTGAACCTTCTCACTTAGACATAAAGGAGTTTGTCACTGTCAAGCGAAATTGTTACTGCAGTAATTTCAATCAACAATTCAACAAAGATAAGCATTTACGACTTTTATACGACCATAACTATCTCTCAGATAAGTAACATTACTCTCCATTATTCGTAGAAAAATAGAAAATGCGTAACAAATATCGGTTTTAGGTTTTTTATCAATAATCCAATGATCGTATTTTATTTAAACGTAAATAAGGTATTGTCGGCCGGCGCCGCAGTAAATTACCTTGTCCCGCAGGATTGCCTCTCTCGACTCCAATAAATATTAATCAACACTTAGAAATAAAAGTGTTGACTGAGAATTCTTTTGTATATTTTGCAAAATAGAACAAAGAAAAATTTGCGGTTGTAGTTTTCTAGAATGCTTTTATATTTATAAACCATCGCTGTAAAATGACTTAGTGCAGATCAGTATTTTATTTCTTTGCTTATACTTATTGTGATTTTCTACCTACTTTGAATCGATAACAGTACGAGAAAGTAATCATTTGTGTAAAAGCATATGACAGTAAAAATCAGGCTTTTTTGCTAAGAGTGTATTAATACAATGTAGTAAAACTACAATTTCGAGTTTTGTTGTTTTTACTCTACTGAACTCTAGTCCAGTCATATTAACAGGGTTTTACAAAAATGCAAACTGCTCCAATCTCCCCAATCATTATTGAACGAAATTTTTGGTAATGCATTCAGGGATCGAACTGCACAGTGAACATCGCACGCCATATTTGGCCTGCTAACCTTGACTCGACAACCTTGCAGACAAAACTTATCTTCACTCTTTATTTTTATTTTTGTTTTGACAGCAACAGCAAAATTAATGGTGACCATTAATTGAATAACCGTATAATTAGGTACGAAAGCTTTTATATTTTATTTTATCACTACAAACAAAAAAGCCTTTCTTTCTACACGGTGCATACAAAATTCCTTGCATAGCAATAATAGTACCAGGGCTTCATATAGGTGAAAGTTTATGCAGCACAGCGATGAGCTCAAATGCTTGCATCACCGATGTTTGCGAACCAACCGTGTTTATGCACCGCACAAAGCAATGTTTACACTCGGCTCACTTTCTTCAGCTTTCATAGAGCAACATAAGGAAATAAATAATATATGTTATGTTTAAGACTATGCGCAAGAAGAAATAAAGAGTATTTATTCTAGCGATGCAAACATGAAGTGTGTAGCAAACTAAATGTAAACGCACGGACATATTGTGTACATGACATCTCATCTAACATTATTTAAAAATTCATTTACCCATATATAATAATATAATATCCTTCGCGCCACAAAATTTGCAGACAATTTTAAAAAAGGTCGACTAAAAACTAACTCTTAATTTTTTCATCAAACTAAACAATCCGAACAAGCTAGATTTTTTATTTACAGCATGGATCCAATTTATCGCCATCCAAACTGGAAACAATTCAGTATCGTCAGCAAATATTTGTGCCGAACCTTTGCTAAGCGCTTGTGCATGTGACATTCATGACTGTAAACGCACTCACAATATACAGCAAAAAATCTAAAAAAAACTAGTGCGGGCTGTTCAACCGATAAACAAAAAACGGATTGTCAAACTTCCCGCTCAATACTGTAACGACCGCCATCGATGACCGAACGCCCAGAAATAATACAAAACCATTCGATTACACCCAAAAAGCTTCAATATGCACTATCGAACACCAATTAAAGTTAATTCAATTGAAGTTTTAAAAAGAAAAATATTTTAGTTCGCAAAATTGAGTGAATCCATTCCAGTGCGTTTGAACCAGCGCCGGTGTTTCGTAGTAATTTTATTTGTAATGGCCCTGTGGTTTCGGTTGCCGTACACCTATGCTGATGTATTTACCCGTAAATAGATAAGGGAAAACCGGGTTTTCGATCCGGTTTGTGCATACGTTACCTTGGAATACGAGGGATGCCCAATGTTTGTTGCTCAAATGGAACATTTATTTAGGTCATGTATAGGTATCTTTAAGTTGATTCTCGGGGGATTTTAAGGGGATCAGGAAGCAAGTTTAGGCATACGTGTATAAACCATTCCTCTTGTTAGACATATTCTATGTTACAATGGATATAAAGTCTACACATTTAAGAGATAAGGTAGGTTTTCCAGTATCAAAAGAAGTCTAGATTTCGTAACGGATGCGTGACCATTGTTTGTATATACGCCAAGAAGTCGCAAGTAATGAGCTGGGCTCCTGGAGTACATTTGTTAAGAATGCGTGTGCATGTAGTCCAACCCTTTCTTTATTCTAGTGCTTCCCGGCTAATTGCCAAGATCCGCATTGTTGAGAGGAACCTGTGTGCTCATTAGCAAAACTCATGACAAGCTTCTTCATCAATTATATGGTAACTTCTAATTCTCGTCTGGTCATAGAAACTACGTTTGTAAGAAAGATAAAGAAATAGAAACAATCCATTTTTCTTCTCTATTCTTTCACGTAAGTCGATATTTTTTATTATCCTGGTTTTTAAGCGGTTTTCAGTACCTGTAAAGTGTATAAAAATAGCACTCACCTTGAACTGGATAACATTTAACTTGTTTCTTTTTCAGACCAGTACGCATGAGCGAACTAAAGGCGCCGTACAGGATTCACCCAACAACATTCTATATAAAGTATAGCATAAATTATCAAGACGCGAAGGCATGCGAATAAAAACAAGTCTACGCCCAAAACATTCGTGAATGGGTCACCTTACGTGACTTACGTCGGTCTTAAGGAAACAATAAAGCAAAATACTAACAATACACTCGATCCTGCTTCAATGGACCTTTAGGGTCCACAAAATGATGTGGCATAAGGTAGGAAGTACAATAACAGCGCGTAATGGATAGGTGCCGTCGCAGAACGCAAGACAGATAGCCGGCCGCACTAAGAAGTGTGCCATGTTTTATTCATAATTCTTGAGTCTCCGTAAGTGGCGCTGGCTAAATTTATTTCTTAAAACGTTTTTTATTAACTATGCGGGGTAATTTGAGTAACAAAATGAAAATTACTGATTGAATTTAAAATTGTTTTTGAAACTGTATAAGATGAAAATTCAGTTCAATAATTAAAGTTGGCAAGATAACCTAAAATAATAATCAAATTATGTAAATAATTACGTAAGAATCAGTATTAACTAAAGTATTGAAAGCAAATAATTCCCATTGCTCATAAGATCATGAAATCAATGAAGCAGTTGTTAATATTAATTACCAATAACATAATCTTGTTTGGCTAAATAGGTTAAGTGGCATTTAGCATTAATTAATTCAAAGCTTAATCCAAGCACATTAATAAATAATCGAACAACTAATAAAGCAGATACATGTGTTGCTTTGGCATGTGAATAATATTGTTATTCATAAAATGAATGATGACTCGTAAAATATATAATTAGGAAGCGATGAGGTCTAAGATTTACGAATCAAGTTTTTGAAGACATAAAACTAGATGACCTATCGTTAACATATTTATTATGGTTTAAAAAAGTTACATAACGGCTTGTTTTATTTTTCTAAATATTTGGAGATGGCAATTTGGTCAACAAAAATGCAATTTGGGCTATAAAAAGATCGGTTGAGTTTTAATAGTAATTATAAAGACGTATTACATGCTCTTACTTATGTGTATCGTGGAGAATAATAATGTAGAACAGTATATAGCCAAGAAATATCTCCTTTACTAGTATTTAACGGGACAGCTTAATTTAACCAAACATTCATTCCACCGCTTTCCAGCTTCATAGTTTTGGCTCATAAACGAATTAAGTGACCGAAGTAAACTCTATCTAATGTGTAGACAAACTAAACTTGCTCATGGAATTCGTAAGCACACTTAATTTAACATATTCCATGAGTTTGCACGAAAACGAATAAATAGCTCATGTTTGTAGCTGCAGTGTTACAAATTACTCCACTAATGTAACTTTTCTCGACCCTTACTTCCAAACAAAAAGTGCATAACACGCAATGTGGTTATTAATTGTAAACCGAGTGTAAACTTAAACAGTTTTCTAAGAATACTTTTCAAATTAACATTTTACCTTGGTCAGCTATCGGATTTCATAGTAATAAGTTTTTTGCGCTCAAACTTCTATACTCCTCGAGCTGAAGCAATGTAATCGATACGGAATTTTTTCATTAATAGAAGAATATTGATGATACTTCGAACAATACCGAATGTCGCTGTTTAATATCAAACTCGTTCAAATCTCACAATATGTATTGTTTATCCAAACAATTCGCCACAATACTGATCAATGCATGACTGTATCTCGACGTCGTGTTTACGTCACTACATCGGTGTCTTCAGCCTATGAATAAAACATGACGGACATCATGTGGATCCTTGCCTTTCACACATCCCGACCAGAATGGCAAGGACACCACTCCCCCTGCGCTCACCACAAGGTATGTTATCATAAGGAAGGATCCTGCGGTTGCTATAGACCAAGTTATACTGGTGCCAATAAGAATTCTCCTTACGAAGTGCGAATTGATAGTTGAATAGTTAGGTCCCAATTTATTAATGTGGCCCATTTCGACGTCCTTTATCACTCGGTAAATTGAATTCAGGTGTAACCATTTCTTAGTTTGTTTAAATTGATTATAGTTTAAAATTTACTGAAGAACAGGTCTAAGGGTTATTTCACCAATAGCTTTCAGATAGAAAATCTATTTAGTTTTTTTAAATAGTTTTAAGAAACATGTAACTAGCGCTTATTTTTCAGAAGCAAGAACTTAATGTCAAACTAAAGTTAGGAAAAACATTAACATAAATGTAAAAAATACCTAAACATTTGAGCAACTTTTATTTACAGGGACCTAAAAATTGTAGGACGGTTCGACTCTGCTCAAGTAGTTTGTGGCGCGGAAAAGTAAGTTTGGGCGGCATGTGGGTGTTCAGAAGTCGATGACAAACGCAGTTTACGTCTAGTAATGGTCGCCAACTGATTCGCAAAGCTTACAATAAACTTACAGAGGGACGCGGAGGAAGATTAAAAATCGAGCGACTCGCAGACACAATGAAAATGTTTTTTCACAAGCCCCTTTCAGGCGCGCGCTTTGTTTGTGAAACGAAGTTCGCCGTTTTTTCCCTCTATATACGCTTCATCGCGATTCTCTAGGGTAGGGGAAAATATTGCGTAATGAATATCCCGCTCTGATTTCACTACACGCTGATGCAGTTGCATTCGAGTGCATCGTTACGTTAATTTGGGCAATAATGTCATCCGTATATAGAATCCAATCGAAATTGTCAGCGTGTTTAAACAGTTTCATGGGATATCGTATTGTTTTAAAGTGGAAACAGTTTGGTGTCGAATTTGATCTCGGGGGCTCGTAATTCCCGGTATATGCTGACTTACGGGTGTCATGTGCGGGAAGGGGATATAAATTAAGTTTGCCTGGTATGTAAGCACCTACGCGGGGATTATTTATTGATGTGTAAACCCGCTAAAACTTAAACTACCTTACCTAAATAATTTATAGGTTCTAACACTCGTGCGTTCTCGAGATTGTTCAAGAGTTTGACGCGAGGGCGCGCACACATGCGAAGTTATGGCTTCATGTAACAACTTATGGGAAACACCCAACTAATATTAATATTGTGATCTTGACAATAATTGAAACTTTTTAGAACGGTTTAAATACTCCTTGTAAACTTCTCTATTATGTCAAAAGATAGAATAAAATATTCAATCTTGAACATTTCTATGATTTTATCAATGTAACACTCCCACCATCTTCAAATCTATTTCTGGTAATCTTACAAGATGCTCATATTTCGTTCCAAGTATTAAGTAATAAATAGGATTTCTTGGGACAGTTTTATTGCGATCAAAAGTGCCAATTTGGGATCTCTATGTCATATTACATACGATCGTTGGTATCGAGTAACAGGAACATGAGTACGTCGATCTCTAACGAGAACCTTGATTCTCATGTTTTATGTTTGTATGTATTGACATACATATACATTTATTTCATATTTCAAGCCTACTGAACTGACTTGGTAGAAAATAAACTTTAGTTATAAGCTGACTGCTTCTTACGGTCTTAAATTTAAAAAAAAATACTTAATATTTAATGTAAACTAGACATGACCATGAAGATAAATAAATAGCTTTAATTAAATACAATATTTTTAATAAGAAAAGTAATTGGAAGACTAACATAAAACTATTTAAAAGCAAAGGTTTCAAAATAGAAATCCAGTTAAATGTAATTTAATTCAAGCATATTAAAATATAAACCAGAGTTAATGGGAAATGTCCTGGACAAGCAACGAGTTGGAATACTCGGAATGCAAATTACGTTTACGTTTATTATTTATAATTTTATTGCTCAGACGTGTACCACGCGGAAGGCTGTTTGTTCTTAATTTGTTACTTAAGACTCGTAAATACACAGATGATGCATAAGTAAATAAAGGCTTATCTTAAGTAGGTACCTACCAAGTAAATAATGCGTAGCTACTCACCTAGACCTGTGCCTGTACTATAAGCTCTTAACGCACGACTGTTACCATAGTGCGAGTGAGACGCAGCTATGTGCAGTGTAGTGCTCTGTCTCGCTTCCACAACGGCTACAGTACTGCTTTAAGAGTTCATGGTACAGGTATTGAATGGTTATTCTAGTCCTTGTTTTCCTTGCAAAATATCATAATTAATTTTATTATTGGTTTTATTACTTACCTCTTCCATAATAATGAATGTGGTCATATGTAAAAAACTTAATTACTTGCGATTAACCTGTTTAGTATAATTATTCTTAGTTAGAATTTATTTGAGTAAGTACAATTTTCTAGTCTGCATCATTATAATAACTATTTAAGTACGTATTAGGGCTGTATGCAGCCGTTTTATGATTGCGTTTGTGTAATAAAATAACACTTAGCTAATAAAAGTGGTTAGGTAGGATATATTTTTTATTCAGAGGCCTTTTTCTGGTAGCAATTTCAATAGCAATAGTCATTGACCTACTTCTAAACAGCCTTACCTTTTAAACATAGATTTAGATAGGCACGTTACTAAGTTGTAAGCAAATTTTACCAGAAAAATAATTACAAAACAAAACCGATTCACGAATCCTTGTCTTTTAAAAATACAAATACATTATAGAATAATACCGGCAAGTACTTCAAATCGAAGGAAGTTGGCACTTTTGTCTTAAAATATGCGTCAGCACTCAAACCTGAGCACGTCAGCGAGAAATTTAAAAGAAAAAAATATATATTAAGTACACAAGTCCTTCGGTAATATTGTTGAGTGACAGAAGTTTTATGTCCGGCTCCCAAATACCCGGCTTTTGCGGCCCGATGCCGCAATTTTAGGTCAGTGACTGGCGGGTTCATAAACATTCCAGTGTACTTGTTATTGTGTCTAATTTTCGTATTCAGATAAGGATGGTCACTTGCAATCCTAGAATGACAACAGTGGCAAGCAGGTGTACATTTTTCCGTAAACTAAAGTTATCTGAAGACGAAAATTAGGCACACTGGAAAGTTTTTTAACCCACCACTCACTGACTTAAAATAGCGGTCTCGGGCTTCTGATAGATTGGAACTGAATTAGTCGAGATGTTTGACAGTTCGTACAGTCGCCGGCAAAAAGGTAAACACTTAGCGAAATTCAATTCCCTTGTCTGCGCAACTGTCCATTGATATTGGGAGATCAAACATGTCGGTAATACTTATTGTCTTGTTTTTTTAACCCCCGACGCAAAATCGCCGGGGTGTTGTAAGATGTGTGTCTGTGGCATCGTAGCTCGCGAAAGCGTGATCCGATTTTGAAAGTTTCAATGGTAAATTTATCGGATTGTTATTAGCCATGTTTGATATAAAAGTGTTAAGTTTTTGAAAATGTATAAGTAATTACACAAAAATGGACGAGAGTTTATTAAATTTTTAGTTATTTCTGTCAATAATAATCTAAGATGAAATTTCATTTTATTTCATCAATTTCAACATTGCATATTACGTCGAATTCCCTAAGATCAAAGGCTTGATTACGAGACAACATAAAAAGGAATTCAAATTAAAATGTAAACATAAACGTTAATTACAGTAATGTGCAGTTTATTACGTACAGTTACCATGCGTTTATGATGCTAACAGACATTAAATAGGAATAGTTTGTGATGAAAAAAGCTTATAATGTTGCTTTCATAAACGCCTTTTCTACGCGAAGTTGAGTCCAAACAGTGCTGTTTGATATGACGAGCTGATATACTAGTCTTTGTGAGCTGCACTGATATTATGCTCGTGGAAAGACTGACAAGCAACGGACATATTAAACTTTAGAGAAGTGAGTGAACAGGACTTTCGAAATGCAGTAATTGTTTATGCATTGTGAATCTCTACGTGCTGTTTTTGTTTTAGCCTTTTTGTACTTTCTTTAATGTTAATCTTTTTACCCAATGATTGACTAGTATAAAATGCTTGTTTAACTTAGAGTGCGACAAGATCTGGCCAATACACACCTCATGTCCAGGTAGCGAGCATGGAATCGCGCGCAAGCATAAAATGCTCGCACGCAGCTCGCGAATGGATCGCGAATAGTTCGCGAGCTGCGCATTCGTAAGATCTGGACTGACCCTTATTTGTACATACCTACAAATAAGAATGATATGTACCATTTTGATACATATTAATAAAATGTGTGGTTACTTTATATCGACATCGAACATGATACGGCCAATAATCATCTATTTTGGACACATGTAACTTTTGTGTACACATTCTTTTGTTTTATCCTTATTGTTCCTAACACAGTAAATACCGAAGATATTTTGACCGTGTCAATGATGTCATAGCTAAGTAAGTTATAGGTCAAAGTGTTTTTAGATCCGCCTTTACGTTTGGATAAATACTTTAGGCTAGTCCACGCAAAATGAGAAAATAAAACAAAACTAAGTAGGTAAAAGCTGACAGTATAAATGATATGCGATTTTATTTACTTTAAAAATAAGCAACGATCTGTGCCCACGGTTTCACTTGCCGTGCTTTTCGCCCAAGACTAGTAAAGTGATTTTAAATAGCCCAAAATATTCCGCAATAATTGGGCTATCAATTGTACGAAGCAAATCAAATTCAGCCAATAGTTTCAGGGATTAGCGCGATCTAAAAAGACAACCTCTTTAACTTTATTACATTAACAATAAATAACTAGACGTCATTAGTAAATGTTTTGTATACCGTGGCTTTTTGTAAAAAACTGCACATGTTATTTTATCCATTTATGTATAAAAATCTGTTTGCATAAAAAAGGCGCTAACTGCTACCAAGCGCAGCCAAACAAGGCCGAAAAGAAACAAAAAACGTAAGCTCTTTAAAACCTATAGTCAACTGTTTTAAATTTTAATGGAAGTGAAACTATGCTATCTGTTTACTATTATTATAAATTTTATTTACGGTGGTCAATAAATAATAACTATTTACTGAAAGTATTTTGTCCTTGTAGTAAAAGTGTCCTTCGCTAGAAATAGGACACAATAAATACCTACACACATAATTTTCAAGCAACATCGAACTATTAAAACACATTTTTTTTTATCTGATTTGTTGAAATTTTTGCCTGTGGCATTAAGTCCGCCTATGTACACTTTGTTGCATAAAGTTTAAATAAATAAATAAATTTTAACATTTTTATTTATCACGAATAGGTATTTGTAAGTAACATCAACTCCTTGCAACAATTTTAAAGCCTTAAAAAGCTCGTTTCAAGTGAGTGATGCAAAAAAAATACCTGTCTGACCTTGAAATGCGCGCCAAAGGTACGACAGACGCCGCAGGATATTTATACATTTTAAATTTCTTCTTTTACAAACTCGTTGCCATGGTTACGCGAGCTCACAAAATAAATCTTTTGACTTGAATAAGAATACTTGTAACGTGTCAATGAAGAGTGCGTTATTTAATACTCTGTGATGAGAATTTATGGAGTCTTTATTATACTTACTAAATAGTAAATACATGTCCTTTCAAGCTGGGAATGTTACTTTTCTGTATGAAAAAGTCTTGAGTGGGATAGAGTGGGTAATATATTCGAATTGAAATAATTAAACAAATAGTATTTCGTTGTAGACATTATATTACTTAGAAATAAACGATCAATTAAATAGATACCTATCTAATTTAATACACATATGTACACCTAGACACCGTATGTAGAAACAAACAACTTTTTCTTAGAAGCCAATTAGTATAAAAGTTAAGGGAAACGTGTTATGTTAATATAAGGCGGGTTATATTTAGGACTAAACATGTACGTAATTACGTTATACTTCCTTTATGCTGGTTTCCTTCTGTTTTAGAAAAGGCCATCAACCCAAAATTACGCCCTTAGCTATTATTTCATTATTTCTAGTAACACATTTTACAGGAGATATAGAACTAGAACCTCGTTTGCATGCATGTTTCTATCGAGGATAGCGTAGTGGCACCAATGATCGACACTTTAAGGATCTTAATCGATCATTGTGGGTTTCTTTATTAAATTAAAGGTATATTAGTCACTTTTAAACCAAAAGTAACATTTGAGTATGGTAAGGTATATTCTTGAGATAAGAATAAAATGTATTATTTTTATTTGCTATAAACAGACAAGAAAAAAAATAAAAAAAATGAAAAAGTGTAAGAATCTCCAGTAACCGACACCTAGTCATTTGACCGTTACCAGTAATCGACACCCCAGTTATCGACACCCCAGTCATCGACACCCCAGTTATCGACACTTACCAGTTATCGACACCCCAGTTATCGACTATTATCTATAATGAGTATTTGCCAAATAATCACACCATTTCACCACATTTGTCGGTCTTTAAAATAAAATTACCTGTTTAATAAGTATGCATATTTTGTTACAATAACCATATTTCTCTTACTAGTGGGTATTAATCATGTAAATACTCGTACAAGACAGAAGATATTGACAAGTTGACTAGCACTTGGTGAAGGGTGGGCGATTTGGGGTCGTTTCATATCTGACGGTGGTGGCGTGCTGTCAGTCGCGTGGCGCTGGGGCGGGCGGGCGCATGATGGAGGATTCGGCCTTTCACACTGGCCCGACGACGCGTCAGGTGTGGGAGGTTGGATGTAAAGTTGTGTGCTTGTTCGTTCTGGGGTTGCGCGGCCGATGTTGCGCGCTGCCTTTTCCGCCGGATATGAACCGACCCCTAGGGTGCTGTCTTTTTTGTATTAAAATTTTGACGTTTGATAAGTGCTACTTTGTAGCTTAACTTAAATTAATGATTTTTGATTTTGATTTTGGTTCTGATTTTATCTGTGTTAATAATTTTTAATTTTTGAATTGAACACTTCTTTAGCGGCTTTTCGTAATGGGTAAAAAAAATTAAACTCGCGTCAGGTTAATAAACGTTCCAGTGCACTTTACACTTGTTATAGCCATTGGCAATACCTACAAGGTCAACATTGGCAAGTAGGTGTACCTAAATTTTTCATTAAACTAAAATTATCTGGATACGAAAATACCTGCCACTCACTGACTTAAAATAGAAACATCGGGCCCCTGGACACGTGACCTGATCGAAAATTCGTATTACGAAAACTTCTTTAGCGGTGCTGTACAGTTTTTTTTTTGTAATAAGTAAAAATGATAAACCCGCGTCAGGACACGTGACCTGATCGAAAATTCGTAAGACGGATGTAATGTTTGTGTACGATAGCGCAATAAATTTATATTGTATTTCTACCACAGGTATGATAGTACTTTAATACTGAAAATGAAAGCAAATCGTGCAAAATTATTACCTAACCGTATGGTTATAAAAACTATAATTTTTATAAGTCCTGTATAGGACTAAAATTTTTTTTTTCTCAATCTTTCCGATTTTTTTCTTGTATTAGGTTGACCTTGTCTGTAGCAACTATTTAAGTTCCAAAAATCATGGCCCACGACGCACCGTTTTCGAGTTATGAGCCTTTTACTTGAACGGTCTTTTAATGTAAACGGCCCATAAGTCGGAAACTGTGCGTCGTAGGGCCATACTTCTAAGATCATAAATGGTTTCTATAGATAAGCTTAATCAGATGCTGCAATAAAAATGCTCGAATTGTATAAAAAAAAAAAAATGACTCCCATTTTTTTTACTATTTTTTTTTGTTTTCTTTGGTGCTCATAGTGCCCAAGCGTATGCTCCAACTCCTACCCTCCGCCCCTAAGACGGTCGTCTTAGGGGCTGAGGGCACTGAACCTAACTGGTGGGGAGTATAATGTTTTCTCAGAGCCATCTCTAAAACCAATCATTGACACATATTATTTCCCAATAATCGTCACTTGTCGATTTCTGGTAGGTCTACTTTGATTAGTTTACTTCAAATATCTACCGAGAAGCAAAGTTAGAAGAGCTATATATTCACTTATCAAATGAAAAATGTTTCTAATTAATTACTATCGACACGTGTCGATAACTGGAGAAAGTCAGTTTGTGAACACCAATGATCGACACCAACATTTTACTAATATTAAAATAATCTTGAACTTGTGTTATAACAAAATTCCACCCTTTAGTTCTTATAAAAACCCGTAAAACTCATAAAATTCAAATAACTTACAATACATTAGCATAATTAACAAAGAAATGTACTCCCGTCGTTAACGATTTCAGTAAGAAATGGTTTTTTTCTAGCCGGTACTCGAGCCACAATCAGTTGTCACACCGCTACTTTCAAATAAAACTGTAAATATCGCTCAAATGTCAATGGGAGCCAGTAATAAGTGTGCTTTCTATGTTACAGTGTCGTCAAATAAATAAATCGGTATCCTACTCTTTATTTTATTAAATAAAAAAATAAAGTGTCGATTACTGGTGCATGTCGATTACTGGTGCCACTACGCTACGTTTAAGTTTATCAATGGAAATAATATTGCAATTTTTTTCAACAGCCTTCAAAAAAAAGGAGGAGTTTCTCAATCGGCTGTTATTTATTTATAGAGTACGTGTGGTTGAGTACTTTGGGAGAGCAAATGATTTAGATGAGAAATGTCATACGAGTTGCAGTACACTACGGGGCCGCGCGGAAATGATGTCATAAAGTATCAATCATAGGCAGCAACGTACAGCCCACAATATTTCTCCCACGTAAAAATCACTCAAATCTAATAGTTCCTATAAATCCCTTCTGTTTTATTGTGTAGAGATATTTGTTGGAAGTTGTAACAGCTTCGTTGGGTGGAGAGCTTTATCTAACCACAGCGATTGCTTTTTGGTTGGGGAATTTGCTCATGCTGCCGTGGTGAATAATTGGCTAGTCAACAGGTTTGTAATTGGACTGACTGCCCAGGATATTCTGAAATAGTTGTTATAGCTGTTTTGGGTTTGTTTATAAAGCTTTTGTTGTTTTGAAGTTGATGGTTGAATAACAATTGGCGTGCATAATTATGTAGTTACGTATAGTGAAAATAATTACCTAAAATAATACAAGATTTACAAAGATTAATTTTAAATAATTTAATTTTTAAGTAACCTATAACCTACTTTTTTCTTATACTAATCAACACAAAAATAATCCAATTAAATTATGTAAATCTGACATAATCATCAAAATATTTAATTCTCAGCCATGGCCACCTTGAAAAGTATAAAAAGAATCTCTCATCGTCATAAAAATGAGTACCATAAACAGGTTTAAGATAAGAAATCTTTTATTATAATGTTTTGCTTTCAGTATCTTAATGTGGATCTCGAGACCAAGGTCACTAGTAACTCGATATTAATATCGATAACTTTATGACTAAGTTTGATGCAACTGTAATCGTTTATCGATAATAGCTTACGACTGCGCGGTAATACGCATATTATTATTTTAATACTTGTTTATAGTAATAATGATTCTAAAAGGTATGTAATTTATTCTAAAAAGTTATGAAATGCAATTTTGCTGTAAATACAACCGATATTTTAAGAACTTCGGAAAATATTAGTAATTAAAGAATTTAGGTACAAAACTTCGTAAAACTTTTGCTCATCGTATGGTGACGTCACACTCACAGAATATTTCACCAAGTTATTCCAGAGCTATAAAAGTCAAGTCTAACGCAGGTTATGTACGAAGGTACTGGGATGTAAGCGATCTTAGGAGATTAAAATTCTTCGGAGCCCAACTATTTTGACGTTATCGATCGCGATGTACGTGGGTACTTCATGTAGGCAACGACAGGTAACGTAGTACAGTTAACACAGTAATACAAGTCTGTTTGATTGTTTAAATATATTTAATTTAACTTACTAGCTTTGATGTAAATATTAGCTACTATATATGTATTACTTAAATGTTACTTTAAGACTCTAAAAGGCGGATGATTTCAGTTCATCAGCAAGTTTAAATAACAGCTTCAACCAAAATGTAGTTGGTATAATTATTTAATTGGATGTAAGTAACTATTCTAATTCGATACCCATTGCTTGACTCTAGGATAAATACTGCGCCTATTTATTTACCCCTTTATCTGAAAACATCGTCTACTCTATGTTCAAAACTACTCTATTCTTTCAATACCTACTTTACAGACACTATAATATTCAAAATCTGAATAACAATTGAATCACAAGTGTCACGTATCTGTCAAATGTGACAGGTTAGGGGAGATAGTTCTGCGTGATAGATAGCTCCATCTCTGTCTTTCACACGAATGTTTCTCAAACAATTTAAAGCGTATTGAGGACTTTAATTTTTCGGAGTGTTGGAACCTGTTACCCGTATAAGTTGCATGCGGGATACTTTTATCCTCTACTGTACTGTGTATTTAAAAAAAAGAGTGAATTGGTGTTTAAATTATTAAATACACTGACTAATAAGGACACAAACATTATATTAGGTACCGTCAACTGTGGCAACTTTACCGTATTTTTTTCATTTTTAACTATTTACCACATCATGTAGCTAGATATTTAAACTTATATTGATTTATTTTGTACAAAATATGTGTCTTTTTTCTCTTGAACCAATTAATTCTACTAAATCTCACATAGAATCGCTAAAAAAAACAAGAATATTAGCGAGGTAAAATTGACACAAATTTGGTAACTTTACCTAGCGTACAGTTTTTATTGAATGTGTGTTCCAAAGTGCATGCAATGTAAAGTTGCCAAAGGTCTAGGCGATAAAAAAGCAATGTATTTTATTTTGAAGTTATCATCTTCGTTTGAGTAACGACTACCAATACATAGGTAAAGTTGCCAACAGAAATTCAAAATTATCATAGAAATGGCCGTATGTCATCAGGGTTGTCGAAAAATAATACACTATATTTTTTTTTTTTTAATTATAACTTTTATTTATGCATTACCTACTTTGCGATAAAAAATTAAGTACTTATAATCAAAACTATTCGTTAAACAGTAGGTATGCGAATTTTCACTCTTTTTTCAATTGTCCGTCGGGGTATGCCAAATTGCTTCTCAGCTTCATAAGAAGTTGTATTTTTGTTTCTTACCAAATCAACAGCCAACAACAGCATTTCTTCAGAGTAATTTTTGTAAGTTCGCGCTCCCAGACGTCTTCTATTTCTTTGTTTGACGCTACGTTTTGGGGGCATCTTGAATATAACATCTGAAAAAGGATATCAGCCAAATTTGTTATCAACTTATGTCACATCACAATATTTCATGAACGAATAATAAAGTTAGTGCTCTGAACAGCTAAACGATATTTTAAAGGGTTTCCCACATAAAACCAGATTAGTTATGCCAATTAAATTTGACAACCCTAGTCATAGGTAAAGTTGCCTTCGTGCTGAGTTTGGTAACTTTACCTAACCTCAAATAACATTACCTTTTCGAATAACTCAGGAAATAGAAGATTCTTAGGATTTAATCACTGCAATATACCTTCATGACAATATACCGAATACTATTTAATATACGCCACTTACCTGCACTTTAATTTTCTGCACGAAACACCAATCTTTATGCGAAGACGCTGCGCACGAAATTGACCGCATATAACGAAAAAGCACTCTTTTTTGACAATTAACGAAGTTGCTAACTTAAAAAACTTTTTGGGTTACCACAATTTATTTTAAAATCTACCAATATGCGCAAAATAACATAAACTGCCACAGACAAAACAAAAATTAAGTTGAACTAGTATAGGGTATACTTAGGTAAAGATACCCACAGAAAGTAAAGATGACACAGTTGACGGTACTTAATCCGCAGGTACTCGACATTACATCATGCGTGCGAAACATTTTAAATGTTCTTCACAACATAAAAATATTCCAAAGTATAATTAAAGGCCTTTATTAATGTCCTAAAATCACAGTGTTCAATCAAAATTTCATGGAACCAGATAATTACCTTAAAATAATTACCTACACTTCTGTTATTCAGTTGCTTAGTGTATCTCAAATCAGACAGATGACAGATAGGTACTTGTATGTACCTAGATAGTATAAGATACCGATAACATTATTTATCTGACTCATTTGAAATTTACAACTAGATTTCCTCGATAGACGAATAAAATAAGAGATTTGATGGTTTGGTGTCTGACTGAAGCTATGCTTTAATTTATAAAAAGTGCCATTTAAATATTTTTAGTTTGACGAATATTTCTTTATTAATGAAGAGCGAAAATACTGCCTTTTATATCCATCTAAAAAGCAGACTTAACTATCTTTTTGGACGCAAAAGAGTGATGAATATGGAAACATTTTCCTCTCATCCATTCATTAAAATCTGACGCTGCGATATTCGTGTTAGGAAACTTGCTTTCCGTGTGTGAATGAACGAGCGATTGACCGAATTTAATACACAACTCACGTCCGACTTCTAACAAGGGTTAATTAATTTTATGTTACTTTTTGATTTCAGCATTTTGTTTAATGAAATGCGAACTAGACTGATTTGTTTGCTTGTTTTAAATAAAAGTAATCTTTGAGTTTTTGATTAAGGTACAACATATGAAAACAAAACGGAAAAAAAGTTTTTTTTTTTAAGAATTAAATTTTTAAGAAAGTACTTGTATTACGGTGTGTAATTAAAGGTCGAAAATTAAAGCCATAAAGGAAAGAAAGTAGGCTTAAAATAGGAGAACTCACAAACAAATCATACATCATCAATACATACCTACCTAGGAGCATTTTACTGCATCTATTTGCATTAATCCCCAATTGTTATTTTTTTGAGTACGTAGAAACCTACAAGTCTGTCCTACGTACAAAAAATAAATATATTTACTACCTAAGTTAGGCTATTATTTTAAATAACTTCGGTACTTAGGTTCAACTCTACATTCATTAACAAGAAAACGTATTGAGTAATGTACATACTAACTAATGCATAGTATTTATTTACTTATCGTGTTTTTTTTTTTACTATAAAAAGTTGTAAAACTTAGCGAAAACTGGAATAACGGAGTTAGTCAATGAATCGTATGATAACCTGAGGCGAGTGCGGGAGGGTGCATCACGCACGTGTTGTCAGATTAATTGAATGCCTTCCGCCCGCGCCGGCCGCCCCGCGCCTCTCGCGCTTGCCGCCGTAAAACTACCTAAACAAACAAACAATCGGACAACTTGCACAACCACCAAGGGATGAACTATGCTCTCTGCTCTTCCCCTGTGCACTTGTGATTTTTTCAACGTAACGTTTATTTTCATACGGTGTAGTAGCGCGGGTCGCAGGGCGCGGGCGGGGCGCGCGCGGGCCGCGGGGCGGAGCGGGTCGCGCGGCCTCTCGCGTTTAGTACAGCGCTCAGCAGGAGTGTCGGACGCTCGGCTTCACAGTCGACGACTTTAGTATTCTTCGTTTATTTTCTTTTCTATTCGTTTATTTGTCACTCGGACCTCGTCGCGTCACAAACATGGGATGTTACACCGTAAATGAGTGAGTTACTGGTGTTGCTGTGTTTACAAAAAAAAATATTTTGACAGTGTCACGTTCACGTGCGGAATCAAATTATTACCGGTTCCGGAGTTTTTAAGTGTTTATTATACGTACACGGCCTTCGTTTGCAGCAGGTAGAGCCGGCTGATCGTCAAATAGGTGCAACAGTGTCGGTTTCTGATAGTACTAATAAAGAATTATCGTGGGAATAACTTTACGAGTGCTCCGATAGTGATTCGTGTGTTTGCGTTATCGGAAAAAAGTTCGCACGGATTTGTTCCAATAAGATTCTTCTGGGAAACTAGTGTAAAGTGCGTTTACCGGCAAAGTAAAGTCAAAAGGAGGTGCTTACAACTTAAAACATAACCTTATTCGAAAGAGGCGCGTGTTGCACGGGCATGCGCAGTTCGGGTCATCGAAATTATTAATAAGTGGTTCATAATTTTATAAACAAACTGTGACAGTGTTGTAGTTTTGTTGTGGTGCGTCGCTAAACAGAAACGCACGAGCGTCTACCGGAGACGCGCCGTCACTAAGCCGGTTGACCGTTTCGAATATTTTTTTCGAATTTTGAATCAAGGATAACGTTCACCTGTGGGATTTCGGTGTTTTACCTGCGCGCGCACAGAACTTCTTTACAAAGGTGAGTGAATTTAGTTTTCGTTTTCACATTGCTCTGCGAACTCGTAGTTCTCAACGCAATATCCGCAACTTAGTTGGTTGGAAATTATTAGTTTTTATTTAAGTTTTTATGTTTTAGTTGGAAATATAGCCACTTATTGTTGATGTTATTTAACTCTACATGCCTACTACTAAAGTTTACGAAACCGGCGAGACACACGTGCAGTTTGCAGGTGATAAAAATAAATCATAAAAACTTCGTTTCACCGATTGTGCTCTTGGGTTCTGTTGAGCCCTTGAAGTCATCTTTTATGTTTTTTTTTTACGCTTGGTTTTTATTCATTAGATCAGTCTGACTATTAAATGACGTCACTACAGGAGCACACAAGGGTCTTCCGTCTCACTCACTCATGTTAATTGAAGACTGGTTTGAGGAGCAGAACCAATTAAACGCAAGTGACGTTGGACGATTCTCGTTCACAGTTTATTATTATTTTGAACTTGGACTTCAAAAACGAGTCGCGCTACAGTTTTAAGAAGGGTTTTATATTTTATTTTACCGAAATACCTACTTATCTATATCATAGCTACCGCATACCGATACCTACCTAGGTAGTTAGCTATTAGGTAAATGGTAATCCTGAATTAAAGCTAATAAATATTGAGTGGTTTTGAGTTGTGTTTTTGTAATAATGCAACTATGAAGATAGTAGGTAGGTATCAGTCCGACATATAGGTACCTACCTGTTTGTTTACCTACCTAGAGATAGGTACCTAAATCTAATTAGGAACCTACTATTTAGGCACTAGGTAAACTATAACTATCTACTTTAAGACGACTTTTTTTATTTTTATTTAATAAGTTAATTACATTTAGGTATACCAGTCTATAAATTAACCTATTACCTACCTATTTAATACCAGGCTTATGGAAAGAGACAAAATAGATCTACCTATTACCTTAAGATTCAACTGTAAGTAGGTAGATAGGTACCTACTACCTATTCATCCTTAAATGAGGTTTATTGCCTGGAGATTCTTTTAATTAAGAGACTTTAAATGAAATTGTACACCTGCGTGGGTTGATCTCTACCCTCATGAAACATTCGTTTCGAGCACCGCAAAACAACACCGAATTTATTTTTGGTTACTTGATATGTGACTGTACTTTGTTACACTCGACTCGACTGTACTACAGATAAGCGAGGAGGTTTTATTTAACCTTTAAGTATCTTCTAGTGAAGTTCATGACCTAATTGTCATTGAATATAGTAGGTGTAAATAAGGCAGTACAATAATTAACCTTACTGGACTGAAATACAGGCGCAGTACAAGTAATACGTTACCATTCATGTTTGTGACTGTACTGTCAAGCACACATTAGTTTTGATTGTTGACGGTAAGACATTGACCTCTGTCAAAGATGACAGATGCTACTGAGAACTCACGCTGCTTCGCCATAAGTAGCCAGTAAGGTTTAGAATTACACTATAGCATACCAAAACCACAGTACCTAGGACATGCATCTTCTCAATTGCGAAAGATTTTTAAATATACATACATATTCTGCGTATACATATACACTAGAGTTTAGCGACCTTTCTTTACCGAGGTGGATAGACCAGGAGCCGTTGTCAAAGTATAACAACATTCATTGTAATTATGCAAAAAAAATATTTAGTATAGGTATTTTGTACTTTATCTTTAGCCTACTTATTCTTATGAGAGGACAGACTAATTTATGCCTAATGTTTAGAGCCTAGACATAGGTTCTACTAACAAACACAAAGGTTCTTTAATATGCAGTCCTGCATAGAGCAGCAAGATAAGATTTATTGGTTACCTTCGTTCCATAACGACTTAATTCAATAATACTAATTCAGGTATGATATCATAATTAGTTACTGCATCTGTCTATGTGTACGTCTGTTCATAGCCTTTGTTACGTAATTAATACAGGTATAATTAAATAGTTAAGAGGACTGCTCTATACTTTTGTTATCAAATTAAATTTTAAGGTTACGTACCTACGGTGGATAGCAAGAAAATAGACACTCTTACTTTCCTGAAAGTGAACCTTACACCTCTGCAATAAGGGTGCTATAAATGTTAATGTATGCAGTAATACAAGTATCAATAGCAAAGAAAATAAAAATAAACAGGTATCCAGTTTTGACATAACAAAATAATAAATATAAACCTAACCGCTGTCGTTGACTGTACATATTGAGAAAACGAACGCGATCTACCCTTAATACTCTTTTATTTATCTAAAAGTCACTGGCACAAAATCGGGTGCTAAGTTAAAATCGATGCTGTTGTATTCAATAAAAAAACTTTGATAGAAAAAAATGTCCCTTCGCTTGTCCTACGAACAGTGGATTGGCACAAAAAGTTAAGAGGTGCTATTTTATAAAGGTTTAGATTTAGTACTATCGATAACATCGAGGATTCACAAAAAAACCATTCTAGTACGACGAAATACTTTGCCAATATCTGGTCGTTTTAAAGTGGTTTAAAACATTTCAAACTTGATCTGAAGTGTATCACTTTTGACCTAAATAAGAATCTTACGAAAATGAAGACTTGTTGTGTCTATGCGCAGGCGCATCCCGGAAGATTCCGACATTCCTGCATACGTTAGAATATTTTAAACGTATTATGGCATGAAAATCCGTTCTTTAAGTTTATATTTCAATAGCTAAAAAAACCGTTTTCGTCATAGAATCTAAACAGTCCTTAGTTTATATTCATGTATACTCTTATCGGCATAATCGAACTTACGAAATAATATAACACATTAATAGGCATACTATATATAGTACACATATATGGATAGTGTGCATAGGCATACAATGTATCTAACTTCAAACACAAAACAAATATTTACTTAAGAAATCTTCTCATATTTGCTCTAGTCTGTTGCCAAATACTCTCGAATAGATTTTGTTGGTTCTCTCGCTTGTTGTACATTCATAGACAAAAGTATTTCCCATCCAAAAATATTTGTTTCTTTGGAATTGACCCGATAAATAGAAGTATAGAGATCCTTTGCTATAAAGCCCTTTAACACTTAAGTATTTAAATGCAAATTAATAAGACAGTCGATGACTTACCTTGACGATTATACTACGAAATGTACACAATAGAGATTTAAATGTTTATTAACTTGTTAGATATCTAAAGTTCTTTAAAATGTTGCCTATAAAAATAACCATGATAGGGTGCGAGAATATTGACATTTCTTAGAAACAACTTTTAAACTAGCATCAATCTTATTTAGCTGTATGAAGGCCCTATATCATAGTGTTGGGCATCTAATTCATTGAATTAATCAAATTGAAGATTTCGTAACTAGATTATAAGGGTGCGTAGGTATAATCCATGAGGGAGGACAATGATTTGAATATGGGGTTTTCAACAACTTACCCATTTTCAATTCTTGCTACTACTAGATGCTACCTACTATCTCCATATGAAAATCAGCTGATCGGCGCTCATCGAGAAACGAGGTCACTGACCTTGACACAATTCACCTCCACTTCAAAAATCATCTACTCCGAGACCGTTCAGTCTTCAGTTACAAAGTTACATAACCAAAAACCTATGTTTTGGCGGGAGATTAAGTTGAACTAGTTTTTGTTAATCCCTCTGTAGGTTTAACTTGGTACAGTTCTACCTTATTGGTTGGCAGCCCTTATTTCCAGGTACTAAGGTTGATTTTGGTAGATCATTGTTGGCAGTTATGTGGTGTACAGTTGTAATTACTTAAGCTACTAATCCAGTGTTGGTGCAAGCTGGAGAGCAAACAACAGACCAGCTATAATGTGGTTACGGTGCACTTGCTAATTCACTTGTCGAGTATCAAAAGGAATTAGTGTTATCAAATATGTGTGGGTATATCCGGGTTTGAGTACGTTCATTCCTCTTCGCAAAAAGTCATTAAAAAGTACACAAGTTGCACTTTAAAAGGTTTTTTAATCTGGCTGTAGTTTGTGACTTCGCGTAGAAAAACTTTTTTCCTCGGCATCAAATGTTTTTTGTCGACTCTATCCTTTCGTATAAAGTTATATCCTTATTTCATCAAACCCAGTTTGTTTACGCGACAAACAATAACAGAATGATACTTAATATATGTGGTGAGCTAAAATAATTATCGTGCGAAATGTCAGTACTGGCACGATATCGGTAGTTCAAAAGATCTCTTTTACGCAATCCCTAAAATACATTCAAGAACAAAAGTGAAACCACAATTAACATTTTTTTAAAAGCCAAAATATATTGCCGAAAGAAGACGGCGACTTTATGACTAACAAGCAAATCTATAGCTATAGAGATAATGCCCAATCAAATTTACGCCTAGCCACCGAGAAGTACAAGACTAGAATTATATTTTGACGACCTCCGTGGTCGAGTGGCGTACGCACCGGTTTCAAGGTGTCGCTATCTCTGAGGTCCCGGGTTCGATCCCCGGACGGGTCAATGTAGAAACCAACTTTTCTACATTGTCTCGGGTCTGGGTGTTTGTGGTACCTTCGTTGTTTCTGAATTCCATAACACAAGTGCTTTAGCTACTTACTTTGGGTTCAGAGCAATGTATGTGATGTTGTCCGCATTTATTTATTTATTATTTATTTATTATTTTAAACTTATTTTTACTTGGATTTATTACCAATTTTTATCAAGGCCAAACTCTAAACAGTTCAATACGGTCAAACAAGATCTTAAGAAATATTTTAATTTATTCTAAGGTAAGTATGTAGAGTTTTATGAGTTCAACGAAACGTGATAAACATAATGATTACACTTAAAATACAAACAGTATTCGGAATTACCCATATTGAAATAATTCCAGAACCGAAACTTGTTGTGAGTCAAATGCTTAAATTGAAATTGACTTTATTGATGAATAATCTCGTCATACATTATTCATGAATTAATTTCCTAATCATTTGAGCTAAACGTCGGCTGTACGTACAGAATCTTTCTAACAGGTTTTGGAGCCGATGTTACTAAACAAACAAAAGTGAATTTGTATCCTCCGTAGCCACGAAACTACAGATTTTTATTAAGGCCGGTATTTTATTTACCTTCTTCTTCATATGTTTATATGTTGAGATTATTAATCTGTCTCTTTTACCCCAGTATTTTGTGCAGGAATCATTTTAACGTGAAACGTACGTTCCATGTCTAGTTAAAATGATATAGGTCCTGCACAGCAAGTTTACTGAATTTTTAAAGATAGCGCGACACTCCATCTGTTAGAGTGCGCGAAATAATATTTTCATACGGCATTCCATGTGTGAAAAAGTACTACCAGTATATCTTTATTTTACCTGCGATAAATTATTTATAACCTCTAAATAATACAGAGGTATCTCTCGTGTAAAATTTTATACAAGGCAATTTTGAATATTTAGTAGAACCTATTTTTAGAAAAGCTTTTTAACACAATGAAAAATTCTCAAAACTGTTTTGTTATTATCTATGCTTATGTGCGTATATTATGAATAAAATAGGCACAGATGATTGTCTTTAGTTAACTGAATAAATTAATTTTACTCTCCAGACTTAAAATCAAATCGATGCGACCACATGTCTCCAAAAATACTAGACTACAGTAAACATGTGCGCACTATAAAAATAGTAGTCTAGTAATAATAGTTACTTCATAGTCTTAAGTAAAATGCGTTAATACCTTCCATAGAAACAATAATAAAATATTTTTATACATTTACCACAAAATGTGACCTTTAAAACACCAACCCTGCATTACCATAACCGGTTAGTTTGGTGTCTTCCAATCCAGTACTGGATTCCAGTTATACGGCATTCACGGATTAAACACCTAGCCGCTTGCTCAATCTGTATTACTTAATGTTTAGTCAGTCAAGTATCTTAGTTAAGTACAGCAAGTCAGGTGCTTGGGTGGTCAGGCCGTATTGACGCAAGACCTGTTTACAATTGTAAATAGATGGGTCTGTTTATCTCAATCTAGGTAATCTGGTAGTTTTGTAATGTTGTTGCGAGTAGATGAGTCGACCTCATTGGGATTGGTTAAGTTGGTTTTAGAGAGCTCTTTCATTTTAAGGTGAATGACATGAAGCCTAAAACATAAAACGATCATCATCTCTATTTACAATCACCATTTGCAAGTAATTTAGAAGCTCATTTCTTTCAATTGATAATTCCCTTTAGCTCATACTAACAATGATAATTGTTTGCGTCTCATCGTCGTTTGCACAGTATACTTAGTGGAGTTAATAATTGTTACTTAGAAACAACGCAATGAATGCCATGCCATGTATTACTTAAGGCGAGGTCAAATGTCAGTCGCGGGAGTCGACTCAAGTTATTTATGTAGGAACTTAAACGTGCACATTAGAGAGTGCATAACCAAAACAAATGTAATACAAAATCCATGCGACTCAAAGTTCAACGGGTTATGTTGCGTAAAGTTTGTTCAAGCACCCAGTTTAGGAAGCAAAAGTTTCTATTTTTATTTGTTGAAGCACCGTAATACAGTGTTATGATTCTTTCATTACTTACTAAATTCAGAGGGCTTGCCAAGAATAAATTACAGCAATTAATCAACATTATCATAAATTTAAGAGCATTAATTCTTCTCATTGTTGCATCTTTTCTTCGTTTCATTTCTCGGCAAGTTTCTTCACTTTGTCCATCGTTTTATTGAGTTTTGTTTTAAATTTTGGGCATACATTTATGTGAATTATGTTCAAAATGTACTACACTTAAGTCAAAACATAGTGACGACGAGTAAATGCCTTCAAAACAAAGCTTACCTCCGTTGCTTTTCATAGTCACGTCCGCATATTTTCTCCATCCAACAAAGAAAAGAGAAAATCGCAATTAGTGTCATTAGGGAATGTTTCAAAGTATAGACGGCTAAGAACTTGCGTTCCCAGTGGCATTGCGCCTTACACCCTTGTCGCGGCACAAGTGATACTTAGCAACTTTTCTTCGTCATCCAAGTTTCGAATGAAAACTGCCGCGAAAGACGGATCATATTGCTTCTCTAGCTATATCTTGTAAGCAACTATGTAATTGGCTTTCGTCCCATAGGAAGCGATGGAGTGCAGGCATTCGAGCAAGTTTTATACCCCTGTGGGAGGTACCAGACTATATAACAACCTCATCTAGATAGTACACCGGGTTCCTTACGTGTGGACTATAAGGAAATGAATAAGGTAAGGTTAAATCAGGACTGTAATTCCGAGGATCCGAGGGTACCTCTATTTGTCACACTTGGGACTTTCGTCGACAATTTTTGGAACGTCTCCTGAACATAATTCTGACACTTGTTGAAACTAGAAACCGAGTGCTATAAAACAGAATATGTCTGCGTTAGCTAAATTGATGGCCGCTCCCCTAGGTCCGGATGAATTGATAGCTTACTTTAATGCGAGAAAGTGACTTTACTAAAGTTATCTGGTGGTATGAAATTTATTTATTTAACACTGAAAATAATTCTTTATTCCCAATTGTATAGTTAAAATTAATAGAAAAGTAAGCATTAACAAAAATATTCTGATTTGTCTACATGTGTTTATGGCAGCTTCACCACTCTGGAGTCATAAATGAAATGATTAAAAATAGTTTTTATGCTAACATCAAGCGTAATAAAAATAGTTTCGATTGAGCTTAACAACCGGATCCGGGCGAGTCCCGCCATCCGATTCCTCGACAGACGGACAGATTTATTTCGTGATGTCATCGATTCAAGTGGATGTCTACACCGGTTATTTTATATTACGCAATAAGGAATATTCATTGGACACTATAATAGAGGAACTTTTTATGAACCTAAGTCAACTCAAAATGTGTTAGTGTCATGAGGCACAAAAACTAGTCGCAAAAAACAGACGTTATAAAAGTTTAAATTTTTTTCACACAAAAAGTTTTGGTGGAGAGGTCGTGGCGCGTGCAACTCAGGTAGTTCGACCCCCGTGTATAATGAAACCCAGCATTCTTATTAAATAACAGCTTATTACACTTTAATAGAAAACAGATAACGAGACTTTCTTTGTCGAACCAAATGAAATCGAAATAGACAATGAATAAATAAGTAGGGCCAACCGATTGGATTCGAATATCTATTTGGTAATTACTTATACAGCCGGCCCGCTTACTGTAACTTAGATAAGCTCAGTTTGAGTAGTTAGTCGTTTTAAAACTCGCGTATAAGTACGTACTTGATGTTCGATTTCGGTTGGGGCCGAATTCATGAATAAACTAACTAGTCCACTTTCGATCTCGTTCAAATGCTCGAGTTTTTTGTGGTTAAAACGATGTGAAATCATTTGAGAAAATATTTCCTTACTACATTGTTTTATAGTGGAGCGTAGGATTGGAATGGGGGACGTAAGAGATAGATTTGAGTGCCAGCGCCTTGAGGGAACCACATTTATATATGTTTACTGTCCTTATTTTGTTAGGACGAGCGTCTCTGTTTGCATTTTACCTTTCGGCGCTTATTTGAAATGTGATTTATTTCTTTAGGGACATGTCTACGGATGAATGGAAATTGTCCCCTTCAACTTCATACATATTTAAATAATTAGATTTCTTTTGATTTACGACATGAATACATTCAACAAATCATATGATTGTAATAAAAGTAAAATAGATTATATGGCTGTAGTAAAAACCGAAAGCTTTTATAATGCTGCGCAATCACGTACGTGAAGCTCCCATTAATACTGGTTTAGTGCCAGCCTACAGCTGTACCTACATAAAGCTATACAGTTTATTTATGAAACGATAGGTACTTAGCAGCCTTCGCTTGTCAGCGACAGCAGTAATTAATTACGGTTCGGCCTCACCCCCGCGGTGGCGCTACCCGATTGAAGTTAACTAAGCGTAGTTCGCTAACTCCTAGTGTTTTGACATTCGATGAGACCTTAACTATAGGCCAGCTTTCCTAAATCTTCAAACACCAGATTGAACCGGTCTCGAGGATTCAATTTTAACACCAACTTTATTTCGCTCCAAAGCCATTACCACGCTTCTGCAAAATGTAAAGCATTTTGTATTATATTTCGGGCGGCTGATAATACTTGTGCACTATAAAAGAGATGTCTTTGTACCAGGCGAGGATGAAGTTGGAAAAGTGTGCAACTGAATTCTGCAGCCTCGGGTAGATACGCGCCTCAAGCGAATCGTACGTAATGCGCCCGATAATATATTCAGATCGCATTTATTCGCAGAGCATAGGCACTGAAACAAGGTTTTGTTAGTGCGGGAGACGCAATCCCCGTGGGCTAGACTTTTTGGAGCGCTTTTGTCGGTTCCTCCATCGTGAGTATGAAAAATCTTACCTCGAAGATATCGATAAAGCTAGGAAATCCGATATGCATTTTATGTACTTTCATAAACAGGTAGAGATTTAAACATCCTATTAATATAACTAGAGTCATAGCTTCAGAAGACTGTAAAGCGAATATAGGATGTTTCCTTCCTGCCATAATCGTTAATAGTCTGGAAATCGGGTTATAGCTGGGATCGTTCGGGACATTATAGCGCGATGCTTTTAGCATATACTCCACGCATATTGAACGGCACTTTTAAACCCGTATTCATATTATACATTGCGAGTCGCCCATAAATCCCGGTGCACATTAGAATTTCGCCGGACCAATGCGCCACTGAAAGAGCTACTTACTTTAATATGGAGTGCAGGAATTGTAAACGCAAGTAAAGCTTTTAAATTTCTATTCAGAGGGTCGCGTTTCAAGCGGCTCTTTCTTAGATTTTCTTGTAAAATATGTGTGCCCGTATAAAATATTGATGTGCTCAGATGTCCCTTTATTCTCTTTTTACCTATCTTTCTGAGTACTTCACTTTCGGCTTTTATGTCTTGTTCATAACCCTGAAATCATGAATTGACTTATGTATGTTACTACTTTATCGGTATTTTCGGTGTGATATCAAAGTTTTACGGAGCCGTATTTTCTTGATAACGGTACGGAAGGCACGCACGGTCGGATGAACAGTTTTTCCGAGGATTCACAACAAATATATTATCGTATACAGTAAGCCAAGCATCTGATTTCCTTTTCTGTTGGACTTTCGGACATTTTTACTGTGACGGGAACGATGCTATTAAATGTATAGGTAACTTAATTGCGGATCAGCGGACATTTATGTGTAGTTATACATTAGTAGACTGATTGATATTTGCTTGCGTGTGCTATGTTGATGTGGGCAACGAGGATTGCGGCGTCAGGAGTGCATAAGCCGCGTCCGTCAATAATGTGCTGGCTTTTGGATAATGTAGCTAGAACCACAGAATACATACACTTTACGCCGTAATACCATATTTGTATGGAGTACAGATATTTTTGAATACCACCGGGAGCAGAACTGTCTGTTTATAAGTCTATATTTAACTTTACAGAGCCTTCGCGTAACGTTTTCTTGGAAAATACGGGATTTTATTCTGAAGTAATGCAACTTGGGACACGATGTTCAGGCGGCCGCGTTCTTATTTCAAATGAAGTCAAGCGTGTGACAGTTTTTGTCGTTTCAATTTATTATTTTTGTCGTTTCTGTCAAAATATCAAAATTTGGTATCAGGTGTTTTGTTTTACTTTTTGTAAAATTTACTCCTGATTATAATTAGATGAATTTGTGTCTAATGAAATGCGTAGTAAAGTCTAAAATTATTTGTTTTGGCATGTTAATAGGAGATAAAAACGAACCTACGTACGTTGGGACCATTTACCTCTCAATATATCGGTGTCTTCAGATAAATTGCTACGTCGATGTGTCTATTGCATACGATATTTTGGACTTCGGATATCGTTGGTTCCACGATAGATTGCTAGGCGTAAACGGTGCTTTAGCGTCAACAATTTGTACCGAAAACGGTGTACAAATATCGTAGAGTATTTTATAACAAGCTTCTTAATATGGACCTTAAGGATGGTATAAAATAATATTTTCTGCAGTAAACAAAAAAATAATTATAAAATATCTACGTAATATTTTTCCATTTCTAGCATGTTTAACTAAATTGATTTATAGATCACCATGAAAGAATATTACGTGACTATGACGTGTGCCACAATTGATTCAATTGTTTTTATGTCGTGTTAATTGTATAGATCGGTTAGGTCACGAACATTGCAAGCTGCGTTCAAATCAGTTCGCCATACGTACAGACGAAGTCCGGTGAAGCAGTCAAAGCCTGCGCTCAGGCTAACTGCAAAGATCTCTACCAAAAAAAAAAAATACGTACAGACGCCTTAACTCAGTTTATTGGTTACCAGCTGTGACCGCAACTGCGCATGCGTGTAAAGATCTTAGCTATATGACATGAAAGTATTCCTGTCAACATAGCATTGAAATTTTGAACAAAATTTAAACCTGTCAAGTAGAGCGTTAATATTGTTAAAAATGTACATCAAAATGTCAATAAAGTATTATGATACATGCCTTCAGTATATTAAATACTATAAGAACTATACGTTTGATCTTTATCCCCTCAAATGCAAATATTTATTACCGTATGTAATCCATACTGTTTGTTCTATTATTACAACTGTGGGATGTTGATTACGCCTAAGCTTTTCCTTGACGTCATCACGTAACATGAAGCGTAACGCCAATATACTCGCAGCTAGCTAAACAATAAAATAATGGGCTATAAATTTAACAATTGTCATTTACGGCGCTATAACTTATGTCGCGGATTTGTGAATTACGAACGGGATCAGACGACTCGCGATTCGGTTCTATGATTTTGACAAGGTCACTATTTTATTGCACTTACAATTATAACATGCAGGATTATGTATGATTTTGGCCTGTAAATGTATACAATTTTACTATACTTTAGGGACCTTATTAATAAAAATCTTGATGTAGATTAGCAACGGATTAGCAGATTCTAATTTCAATTTTTCTATAGAGAATTTGAATTTAGAATCTATTAATCCGTGGCTTATTCTTATCGACAGTTTTATTAATAAGGGTGTAAGTGTTCTTTTAAAGTTTAATTAGTTGAGGCTTTAGTATATCAATTTAGTATAACAAAAGTGTCCTTTTATTATGTCTAATAATGAATTACCTACGTCTATTCTATTATGTCTGTTCAAAGTGTACAACCTGCTATATACCTTAAATCTACAAGGCAACACGTAAACTTTATATACAAACCGAAATGTAAAATAAAACATTGTCTACGTCACTCAGTATGTGTGCTCTCGAGTCGTTAGTTAGTGTGTACATTTTAACGGCTTAGTACACAAGGGATAATAATGGCGCATGTTTAATGCTTAAAAATGGAACACTGGACGTCACACAGACTATATACAAATATAGACATATACCTGTAGGTCACACGCTCAAAATGCAACCTTTTTAAAAAAAACAAGGCGAGATTAAAACCTTTTTGCATACCGTATAGTTTTACCGCTAGCGGATTTACTACAGAGTTTAAACACTACGTAATCAATAAAATGCAAATACGAGTACCTGTAACAATCGTTATCGTAAATGAGTATTCGTTGATTTCTAATCCGATACCTAATACCTGTGTACTACAGCATGTTCAATCGTAACTGTTATTTACGTGAAACGTTAGAAAGCTAATACATTGACTGCTGTTTCTTTAATCCCAGAATTTAATCCAAACATAAAAAGCTAGCTAAAACAAATCAAGTTTATGTTCGTTGAAAATGAATTCTGATAACAGTAACGTATTTGAATAGCGTTTCACGTACACAACTATGATTATTATGGATTTCGTAATACGCTTTTATCTTGGGGTTGCTCGGATGGATTTGATTGTTTATTAAGACTCGGGTTTGTTTACATAGGATCGGTGGATTGTTAAGGAGGTTATCTCTCTAATTAGTAAGCTCTTAAACATAATCCTTCCCTACTTGGTATAATAAGATCAATATTTGCTCACCGCTGTCTTCAATAGGATAAAGTTCTGTTGCATAACTTAATTGAATAACATTCGATTATAATTAACAATTTCACGGTGATACTTCCGTAGATTAACGTTATCAAAGTAAATGGTTACTACACTAGTCTACCTTTCTGCTTAAAATAACAAACAGCAGTAATTTTAAGACATTTTCATAGTAATTTTCCAGTCCACCAAATTGCACCTACCTATTTAGATCTTGACAAAAAGTACTGTCTTACTTAAGTATTAAGCATATGAGATAAAAAAAAATATACTTATACAATACAATCTTCTGACACATTTAGATTAGCTGAATACGCAACAGGTGTCATACGAATTCACAACGACTCGGTCATCATTCCCACGCTGCCATCACTGGGTTACTACCGGTCACTATTCTTCTAAATAAAGCTCATATCATGCTCTTAATTAAATATTTAAAAAGTGCTTTAATTCAAAGGCCGTAATCAAAACGGCTAACATATCCGTTTTCAGTTAATTTTTCCGAGCTCTTTTTTAACGTTGCCAACTTTTACGGTATTAAATTGTTAGGGGTGATTAAAAGCGTTAATAATGAGGGTGTAAATGTAATGCGGTGGAAGTTATAATTGGGGGAATAAGTAGCGATCAGAAGTTCACGCCCGCTCCCGAGCTTGACGTAAATTAGTTAGCAACTACTAAACTGATACTTCGACGGCACATGTCTAGTTAGGTTAACAGTATATTTCAGTTAACTCCAATCTTTCGTTTGCTGATTAAATTTAGCAGATTATTAGGTGGAATTCTCGCTTGTAGTCGCATTTTTCAAGACTTTGCGATTAATGAAGTGTGAAAAATGCGGATGACTATGTCATAAGTACAAATGGTTTAATTTACATCATATATTTATTGATTTTAGGCTATTAACCAAAAATAGCTTTGTTATCCTACATTTATTTGTTTAAAAACCGTTCTCTTAAATGGCCGCCAGCACTTGATTAAGTTATCCAAATGTCTATTCATTAGCAGGTGATGCGGTAGCGACCGATGCATTATATAACGCACGTATCAACCAGCCAGCACGTCCACAGTTTAACGTTCGGAATTCAAACTAATTACTGGTCGACAGAGCAACGCTTCACCCGTCCTAGTTAAAGTCAGTTGTAAATGGTCATATAATAAATTTTATATGAATTATATCGCTATTCAGAAAAAAACCAGGCCATTACCCTCCATCTCTTAAATTATTTTTGTATGCTCTATTTCAGTTATGACCACTTGCATACTCTCAAAAATAGAAGCCGCATTTTCATTTAATATTTATCTCCACTTCTTTCTGTTTTGGGGTTCATTGGGTAGAGATATTTGTGTTCACGAACGCCCCACATTCACTACATTTCTCTTGGATTCCAACGAAATATTTTCTTACATCTCGTCTAAATCAACATGTACCAAGTAATGCAGACGAAGTGCTTTCGTACATAAAATGTTAATTTAAAAATCTCTTCTAGCTTCGTATTGAGCCTGGTGTGGTGAAGGAGCGTAAAGTTTCATAACGAGATGTCTTTGTAAACGTAGGGGGGCACTGTCTGTGTGTGAATCGTGGAGCGTATCGGTTAATGGCTTAAAATTACTGGCCTCACGTGACGGATTGCGACTGTGACCTTCACTTACCGTCTCAACATTTCAATACCTACCTAAACATAAAACGTGATTAGTATTATAACTACCGATACCTTCTTATCGTTCTAGACGTCCGTGATCAATTTATTTTTTGATTCCCATTCCCTAAAATTTAAATTACTTACATTTGTCCCATCATCGCTCTCGTTGGGAACAACTGCGACGTTTTTTATTTGTAACAATATTTTTCCCGTCAGTCTTAACATCAAAAGAGCCAATGCAACGTCCTAATATTAGAATTAATTTTCTACGAGGAATCAAATATCATTCAGTGATAACTAGTGCCAGCCACAAGAAAATAGTTAGAGAAAAAAATTGGACATCTTCCAAAAATCGATTACATTTACTCCATCGTTAACAGGAAATGATCATATATCTTTGCATTGGATAGTTACTGTTCGTAGTTTATTTTAGAAATCTGAAATACTATTTAATTTGTATGCAGACACTAAATATCTTTCTTTAAATGAAAAACGAACCGGCTATCGTTACATTTGATGCGAATTTTATATTCGTGTTTGAAATCTCTTATCAGTTTCGCTTCTCTCGAGTTATCGCGGATATCAGCCGGAGATGCCCCGAATTATTTATCTATCTGGGATCTGTCAATATGTCAGTGATATGACAAATATATCATGATATCGGTAATCATGATATATAGGATCATTCTTGAAAGATATATAACCGTCGTAAAATAAGGTCTGAACCGTTTCCTCCCAATTAGTGGAAATCTTTGATGCAAAGAAATCTCCCGTGGCTCCGATCGCGTTACGCTGTAAACTGGTTTTCCTGTTGCAATATTTTTACTAAATGAGAAGCGTTCCCTACGGTTTCAGATAATTTCTTTTTTAAACACCTCTTAAGAATGTTACACCATCAAAAAAATCTTTCGAATGGATAATTTAATTTAAGAAACGCCAGTGAACAAGCTTCTTCAGTAACGATTTATTCAGATAATGTACACAGATGTCTTTTATTTAATACAGTGTTCGTAAAGAGAATGTGTGTATGGATTGTGAATCATAAACAATGGTTAGCCTTGTTAATGAATCTGAATGCGGGCGTGCCGCGGTCGTGGGACCAGCACGATTCATTGCTTTGCGATGCCTTGTGTTGTGTGCAATATTAAATGTTCTACTTAAATAAGCATTACCACTTTTATGTATGATTCTACACGATGACCTGAATGCTTATGTCGCGGTGGTACTTCAATGTCGAATGCCAAATGATTTGAAAATGTAAATGAAAACAACGCAGTAAAAATACTGATGTCGTTAATGTTCTTGTTCACACGATGATATGTAATGAATTGGGTCAATTCGGTAATTAATAAGGAACGCTATTTTGTTGGTGTTGTCTCGCGGTCAAAGTATGACACTAATTTCGTGCTTTGAAATCTCATTTGACAATGGTTTATTGTTAGAGCATTGGGTAAGAATGGTTCGTAATAAATAACAGATGATGTGATGGTCAGCGATGGCGTATACTCTGATGAGATCATCCCGCGTGTCTGTAAGCACGACATTGTCAGAGGCCATGGTTACTGGGCTACATTTTCCAAAGGTGATCAAGTTATACACATCATTTAACAGCTTTGCAAACAGCATACCGCACAAAGTGGTTTAGCAATTGTAAATCATTGACAACCGGGCGTACTGGTTCGGATACCTGATAAGTACAAGTGTTCATTGAACTTGGCATTAACTGGATAATTCAATTAGGAGGCTTAATATAATACGATTGTATTTGGTAGTCTAATTATTAACGTGTGCGATTCAGTTCAACTTGAAAATCAATAAACCAAGTAGGTATTTAGATACGTGTGAGAATTGGTGATGTGTAATAAAACTTGAACCAAACAGTACGCATACAATCGCCAACCTATTTAAGCGACGCTCGGCCCAACTTTTGTCGGGAATTCGTCCCAGGAATGTTTCGGGAAAATTCCCCAGAACTAGAGCGGGCTCACTCCCAGTGGGAACTAAGACGTTAAATCCTGGTTACGAACACCTATTGAGCCTTTCTCACTTTGTTAATGAATACAAATTGTCCAATAAATTGCTGTTACAAGTGTACCGCCGCGTCGCTACATTTTAAACGAAAGATGCTCTCATTGCTCACATACATTCTCCCGCATTCTTCCAACGAAAATTAACACAAAACAGCGACAAAAGGAACTCCTATAAGTTACTGTAATTGGCTTTACGTACACCTAATTACCGCCGCCCCTGTGTGTGACTTAAACCAAAATACTGTATTAAAATAAAGTCGGAGTTAATAACCTGAGTATCTTACATTCCTAATTAGCTCGGCCTTGGTGCGGCTACAGAACGAATGCAAAAACCATTCGAAGAATTCAGGGTCGAGTATTTCCTACTATTCGTAATAGTTGGAAAGACAACGAACAGTTGTTGCTCTATAAATATTTGTTAGTCCGATTTTGTCGCGGACCGAAGGGACAGATAAATAATGAGGTAGCGTGACGTTTAAAACGTAAGTTGATAACGTAACGTGAATGGTTAATAATGGGTATTCATGTTGGAAATTGTTTTGTTTGACCTACGTCGGCAGTGGCTGTTGTTTGCAAGCTAGACAAAGCATAATTTTGTATGGAACTACAAACATGTATAAAAACATCATTGTAGCATGTTGGCGTGTAGTGGTGACACCCTCGGGACGCTTTACATATTCCTGTAACAGTGAACCACTAGCTCTGATGTGTTCACTGTATTGTGTCCGTTCCACAGCGGGACTTTGTTCAGCCATTAATTTAAATTAACCCTACACTGTTGGTAGTAAGAGTCAGTTTCCCAGCGCACGTCAGTTATGCATTCATTCATATTTGAATTAAAGCTCGCTAACGTTAATGGCACTAACAAATGATGATAGAAACTATTTTACCTTGCATGATGAAGCGTCGGTGGGAAATGAATGAGGTCGCGTCTCCAAAGGAGTGTGTATTAGTTATGCAGGAACTTGATCGTATTACTTATTTAATTAAGTTCGGGTGCTTGGCGAAGAAATCGATAAATGAACAGACGAAATTCAGGTTACTACGTGATGAAGTTTAAACAACTTTACGAGTGTGAACGTTAAACAGTCTTGTTTATTTGGTGAGAGATTTTATTTTCATCAGGGTAAACAAATGAATTAAGTAGATAAAGTTTTGATGGATAAGTTGTTCTATTAAATTACGAAGTTTGAATGTAAAGTTTTATTTTCATTTTGTTTACTCTTAAAAGGTTCTGGCGGGTTATCAACTAGAATATATATAATGTAAAATTATTGTTACTTATTCTTGGATCATGCTTGTTGCATTAACAACAAAAAACTTTTTTTAGGTTTCACAAAGAAATATGGCGACAATATTTCCATCTTTACCTTAGAAAGTTAGAAGTCACACCACGCTGGCAACCGACAAACACCAACAATCAACAATCTTCGCTAACACCAGTTTCGTCTGCTAGATAACCATCAAAATTGTGCATGACTAATGACAGATGCCGGGCTAACCGTTCCTGTCCGCTGATTGGGGGACCGAGGGCGATTAAATCATAGGTGAGCTTCTAACAAGCGACAACTTGATGTACTGAATCCTACTATAAATATTATTAATGGGAAACTTTTGTTTATTACTCTGAATTAACAAGGCTGTTGAGTGTGGGCGTAGAGTAGAATTAGAATAAATTGTATCCTTAATTATTTTTCTTTGTAGTTTGGAAAGTTTTGATTTGGACGCCAGGAGTTAGGTCGTTGACCCTTAGTCAGTTGTTGTATGTAATGTGTAACTTACCTGTAAGTTTTTATGTTTTTATTGTAAGCTCATGACGATGTAAAAAATGTGAAACAACATTTAACTACTACTACTGAACTATTCGTGTGCCCATAATCCCGAAACTATCTTTTAGTCCGCTTATGACCACAATTCACACATGTCATGTCCATTTTTACTAGCATAATGCGGCTTAAAAGTCAGCATTTTCATTTTGTAGTCAGGATTATTTTTCGGTTATCTGAAATCGACAGACACTGGTAACAAACACACCGACAGAATTAGTGAAGAAACATTTATTGAGAAAATACGTTATTTATGTGACGTTAGAGCCATTATCTTGACCAACGTAGTCCATATTTCATAAGACATAAGCATTAAAATAAATCTGTGTTAATCTCTACTACTGAACGCGCTTATCTGAAGGTACTACTTTTCGGTTGTAAAACTAAGGAACAATTGCTTATCTCAGATAGATAATGTTCCTAATTCTACTGCACATAGTTCCAAACATGACTAGATCACGTTACATTTTAATCTCTCCTACAAACCTAATTACAAAGGTACCAAGCATTTAGAACGCTCAAACTATTCTATTTACAGGAGACTAGACACGAATTGGATGTAGCCTAAATTCACCTTGATTACAGGCACGTAAACTAATTTGATAGGAGTGTTTTTGTTAGAAATGGACAAATATCAAATTAGTTAGCGAACAACAGAATCCGGCACAAAAAAGTACACAAAGGAAATCAACGAAAATCTAAACCAAACATCGCTGATTAAAACCGTAGTACAAAATTGCTGAAATTGGTTTAAGCCTCTTTTGATTACGTTACTCCATTATAACGTGGTGTTGTGGCGACCGCATTGTGGCTATATTGTTGTTCGACGATATGGGATATATGGGACGCTGGGAGACAAGAGACGGATGCGGCAACCGCACGCTTTATGCCATGAGTGAATCGATACCACATCACATTCAATGCCGTAGCATATTTCATAAGCGATAGACGTGCATGCAGAAAAGTCTATCCTATCGTATTGATGATACACATTCTTTATACGTTCGTACAACGAAGACAGGTAAGGGTGTGAATATGACGAAGTGCGGTTCACGGGGCATGGAAAGGCGAAAATAATGAATGGAATGTGAAGGGCGATATAAGTACTCTTGACATAGAATTTTGAGAACATGTTCGGGAAAACCTTCCCTTTCCTACTATCTCATTAACACTTGCCTTATGTACGTTCTGGTTTTGTCCTATTTCTGAAGACTGACTTTCGACTTAGATCCGTTGCATAAGGAATTCAAAATTGTGGAATTCACAAATAAGAGTCACCGTGGTACACTTATATCGATCGAATGTCTAAATTCAATTGTTCTATCCACGTACCTAATTTAAATGGTGAATTCATTTAAATGTATGCGATTTATTGTAAACTGCTGGTTAGAGGCAATGTGTGTGTAGGCAAGGAGTCGTGATTGCTGCGCACGCGCATGCATGACGTACAAATGTGACTATTATAGATACTTTACAATCGATGATTTGACTGCTAATTCGATATTAGATCATTCTGTGTCTGACTGGCGAGACAAGGTAACTGAGAAATGTTTTTAGAGCCGAAAATAAAGGTTTACCTAAAATTACTCGCTGCACATACAAATGATTAAACTATTTATCTATCGCTCGAATTTTACTGTACTTATGTTAACGGCAAGTTAAATTTTAAAAATGTATTTAATTTTCTTATGAGGACGCTTAATACAATAACTACCTCATCGAATTAATAGTTCAAACATATAAATTGAACTACCTACTACTAGAATAACCCAATTACATGAACTTTGCATTAATATAAGTCGTAGTAGGAAATGAATATAGAATGTTAGTGTGACGTCCTTTAGGGCTATTCTGTAAATAAGGGACCCTTGAGATGGCAATCAAAGAGAATGACCTGGCCAGCCACCGGGTACTAAATGTCCTTCAATTATTTCTTACCTTTAGTTCTTATTATTTCTTTCACTATTCTGAGGTACGACGAATGGGATTCGAGTGTATTTTTTCTCTCGTTTCTTTTTTGTTTTGAGATATTTGGGAACACATGTTTCTCTGTTTATTGAGATTCGGTCGAGCTTTTGTTATTTTGGGTTATTATGTGTCGAATAAAACGTCATTTACGCGTAGATAGATATATGGTTCATAAGAATTTGATATGCCTCGACTTTATGACATAGAACGGATATTTCGGATACATCATTAAAATATATTTTACATTATTTCACACTACTGCGGCTGTTTACTTTTGCTTGTGTTCTAAGGTTCTTATGTTATGAGTTATGATATTTAGTGGAAATACAATGTTTGGTGTTAGTGTTCTTGTGCTATATTAGGAACGAGGTGATGGGCTGGCAACCAGTCAGTCACAGTGATTTATTCGATTTTAACTCACTATTGTTACGGAAACGGAGATTTCGACTGTGGTTTGGCACTCACTCCGATTTTCTTGTATGACTCACGTAATTTTTATTGCTCAATAAAATAATTACAATTTAATTATTTCTTTGTCACATAAATCTGGTAAACGTGTTGTGTCTACAATTTAAAAAAGTTGTAATTTATACAAAAAGTAAGAACCTACAGTACGGCGCAATATAGACCTTATGGCATTTAAATACGACTGCTGCCAAATATCAAAGTAACATCTAAGACGCTATCTTCTGCACTTAAATATAAAGCTGAATATTAAGGTAGTTATTTCGTGCTAAATCTGTTATATGGGTCTTCACAAGTTATGAAGAGGTCGCCGTAGCGGAACACGGGGTGTAAATATACTACTACCATGGCATGGTATAATATATTACATATGGCAGGCGGGTGGGGTAACGCAACATCCCTAAAATAAAACTTTGTTTCGAATAACTTGATAATTGTATATATACCTTGTACCATTGGATATGGTTAAGATAAAGTCTATACTAATGTTGTGAAATAATAAGTTTGTCTGTTTGTTTGTCCTGCTTGAGGAGCAAAACTACTGACCCTTAACTGACCATTAACGATAACTTACTGACCATTAAATTTGGTATAGAGCTAGCTTGAAAATAAATAAAGGATATAGGCAACCTTTTGTGCGTCAACCAAAATATACAAAGGTGGAAATGCGGGTTATGCAACTAGGTACTTCTATTCTAGACAGACTAGAATATAAGTAGATTAGAATAAAATTATGCGTGCCCAACTGGATCCACGATTTACTATATATTCTTTACTTACCACCTATTAAATACCATTGTGGAAAAGCAAATAAAAGTTTTGAGTTTAAAGCTATCTAGAAATAAACCTTTCACTGCTATCCGTTATTACATGGTTTTATGATTGAGTAAAGTACTATGGCGGCTATAAGAAATTAAGCCTGGGGGATCGGCAGCAATGTCCTGTCTGTTAATGACGTTAAAATTCAATTAACAAACCTGAAGATAGGCTGAAATAGCTAAGGTTTGGATTTAGGCAATTTTACGCTTAATGTTTATGTTTAATAAGGCTTACAATTGTAAAGCAATAGATTATGTATGAAGTCATTTTAGAAAAAAATGAAATGATTTTTTCTCTAGACAACTTTTGTCATACTCTGGACTGTATAACACCAAAATGAAAAACATGGGAAATAGTGCTATTTCAGTTTTATGCTATGAGTTATTACCTACATTTGCGATATCATTAAGATTGGAGTCACTGAAATAATTTGAAATATCCCTTTAATACGTAAGTTAATATAAATTCTTGCAAGTTTAAAACACTTTTTAAAGTACACCTGTATTCTCCTGTTTTATCTTTCTAGTATCATGATGTATGAAATAAATTTCCAGACTATCGTGAATGTATCTAATGTTGCGGGAATCTGTTCGCAGGGTTGTCACACACCATATTTTCAGAAAACTAAAATGGCTTAACGCAAAAAAATATACATCAGATTTTAATTGCGTTCTTAGATATAATGTAGAGCTTCGATTTAGTTCATCTTCTAACTTAAGAATTTTTTTAACATTTTCTAACGACACAATACGTAAAGGTTTTCCTTTTCGTCTTTCTCACCTTTGATTACATAAGGACAGAGAAGAAAACACTAGAAGTGTGATGGGAGATGAAGTGGCATCCTTATCTGTTAGAGACGTATGCCCGAGGGGTATGCGGCATATGATCGATTCTATCATCAACTTAGTTAACTCCGTATCTACAGACTTTTATTTACTTCTATCCTAGTCTAGCTGAAGTATTTTGATCGTTGAAAGAGATCGCAAGTGGAGGTTCCGCTGTTTGACCTTTCTACTATACTTTATACTATTAAGCCAATGAACTTTTTAAATAGGCGGAAAATCTGACCTCCAACTTTAGTTAATAGTAGTGTAGGTGACATTTTGCCCATGGTTTTTCCTGTTACATCTTGTTAGTAGTCCAACAAGTCCAACAAAAAATGATTGTATTTTTGAAAGTTTTTTTGTAGCTTTTCTTCACATATACATGTATACCGACTGTCTCGCATACCTAAATATTACAACCGTATAAACTCAGTCAACACATTGGTAGCCTTTCACATTTGGTATAGAAGTTCCCCGCTTCAATGCCCCAGTCATTCACGACGCCCATCGATCCATGGGCAAGGCCGTTTCTGTTTACCAACAAACGCTACATTTTTTAAGTAAAGTGTAATTTTTTGACAGTCTCCTTTACACTTTTACTTTAGGTAAACTTTTTTAATGGTCTTTCAATTAGTATTGAAGACTTTATAATGGAAACCGAAATTTTTGGTGCAAAATGAAAATATGTTATTTTCATATTTACGCTCCTTTTTAGTTTCAGTGTTACGGAAAGTTCTATCATGTTTTATGTGTTTTATTCCCATTTTTTTCTTCCTTACTTTTGGCCTACATTGTCCCACTCCTGGGCCAAATTCACCCCCACCACCAAAAATCTTTCCATAAATCCTGCAACTACCCCTAACCTGGCCAAACGAACTGCTTCGTTTCCAAACAATCTAAATTTCCCAAGATATTTGCCTCAACCCTTAATCCCAAGCTATTTGTGGTCATTAAAGGTCGATGTCAAGTTGTACGGTAGGTCGTAAGATTTGCTAGCGAGTCTGGCAAGGATCCATGAGTAAGCGGGAGCGTCAGCCTGCGCGAACGTGTTACTGCTACAGATTGATATTACGTACATTGCTTTACATACTTATTGTCTTGTCTCGTGCTAAACGAATTTTGTTCTATTATGGAGTTCTGTATCAATTTGGAACGGTTTTAGAAGAATTTTGATTTTTTGGATGTGTCTGTTCCATTTTTTGGAATATTTCGTTAGTAAACCATGTAGAAACTCCTATTTATACCTACTCTTAGAATTGTCCAATTGCGATTTTAATTAGTCCTCTTAATCTGCCTATATGGATTAAAAATAGGTGGTTAAAAGACTAACTTCTGTAGAATTAAATAGATATTTAGACCACAATCTAAATTGCGTACATACTCATTATATTTTAACAGCATACAAAAGCGATAACAATGATTGGATTCAGGGGAGCAGAAACCATAAAATTGAAATCAATTTTGCTGTAATGGTTATAGGTACATAAAATACGTATTGCTGGTCACCGAAAGAATTCCTTTATCTTTATTATGTCTTGTGGAAAAATTTAACTACTATTTTCGATACATGTTTAGGTCAATATGGAACAGATTCTGATCATCATGTTATTAAGCTTATAAAAGAACACATAAAAAAACAGTATTAATTACAATCAAAAAAATCAAAATATTTAAGAACAGTGCTAACATATTTTGCATTTAATGAATATTTCAGGAAGCAATTGACAGATTCTGAACATTCTAATGTTTATATTAGCTGATGGTTTCCAAAGTATATATTAAAGAATCTGTGAACTTCGGCTTCGACTGCCTCGTTGGCCTAGTGGTGCTAAGCACGCCTGCTGCGCTAGAGGTCTGGGGTTCGATTCCCGGGTCGACCAAGGTGTTATTGGGTTTTTCTATGAAATTCTCAGTAGCAGGTCGGAGTTTGGATTTGTGCCCGGTTAGTGGCAATAGGCTCGCCCCCTATTACATGGGACCTAAAACATATCGGCGAACTGTGGGTGTACATTGGTCATTGGTACGCCTCTGCCTACCCCTTCGGGGATACAGGCGTGAAGATATGTTATGTTAATGTTATGAACTTCGGAATTAATTTCTTGCATGATGCAGGTTTGCAAGAATAATGAACAACATGAATGAGCTACCATTTTCTTAGCCTCATCAACTAAATTTTACAGGAAAACAATTTGTTTTCCAACTCGCGACACGTACACGTGCCAAGCTCAAAAAGGTCCTAAATGCGTATTAGGCATTGATACAAGTTTAACAAATAAAGTTACTTAACTTTTTCGCGATCAATTTACGACTTCTTATGACGGTGTATGATTTCAATACACCGAACATATTTATCGGCTGCCTTGCCATATGATCGCGATTTGGGATTTGTAAAAATGCTACCCCTTGCACATGAATCTCGACTTATTTTATAAACACGTAGGGGCGAGAATCGATTGCGACGAGCCTGAAAATTCTCGCTTATTTCTACGACTTCAGTTCACTTTGATATTCACCCTTACGCTGAAGGCGAAAGGTGCTTTATCTTTTATCAGGGCATAATATATTCAGTTCACAAAATGAATTGCGAGTGTTAGTAACTCGGAGTGAGCCTGCGAACATATTCGTGGGGATCTGTTGCGTCGTTCGTTCCCTTTATTGGTTACACGCTTGTGCGACAACGATTCCTATCCCTAATTGTATTTAGGTTCTATTTCACTTGATTGTAGAAATAAGGATTTTCTTGGACGCGTTTTCCGATCGTTTTATTTGTTATTTATTTGTTGATGGCGGTAATATCTTGTAGGGATATTAACTTACATCTGTGTTTAACATCTTGATGATTATAATCTTAAGCTTTGCTGGTTCTGATAATTGCCACGCTAAGATTGGAACTATATTCGTTTATGACGGGAAAAAATTACAGGAAAAAAGAATTATTTATAAATAAAATGAGTCCGGAGTTAAGGTGATAATTGAAGATGTATTTTCATTTTCTATTTAGGTAAGCTAATAGATGGAGCAGTAGAGAATCTAAAAGATTATGTCTGACTGTACCGCTAAATGTAAATTTTATAAGATTAGTGGGGTATACCAAATCCACGTAAACAAAAGATCTATAGCTTGCTTAATAAATAGATAAAACAAATTTTGAAACTTTTTAATGGTTTATGGTTTACTTGATCTACAAATAAACTAACTTTGTTCTTGACTTCCCAAGTTTCTTCGCTTCCTATGTTCCTCATTTCGTTTTACTCGGTATTTTTTCATTCCATTATGTCTTTTAAAGTTTTCGAACGGAGACAACTAACCTACATAAGGTTGGTTTTCATTCCCGTCTTTTTCTACAGTTTACTCACCGATTCTTTTGTTAGAGAGTTCATCGTCATTATTTTTCTTTGTCTCATTTCTTCATTATTTCCGGTGGACACAAAAAGTTATACTCAGGAGTTTTAAGCATTAACCCGTCTGTTCGTTGATGATGTAGCTGCATTTTGACCTACATTTTTACTACACAATACAATATACATTTTTGGTTTTAAATAAACTGGAAACGGTTATTTCAGTTTAGATGATCTACGTTCCTTACTAAAAGCAAACGATGTTGCTGAAATTTATGCCTTAGTATCATTGTTTAAATTTTCTTAACCATGAAATATCTGAGCCGTTTAATAGCCACTTACTCTACGCGCCTCGAAGAACACTTAAGACTTGATCTCGAGCTATTCTTAACCATATTTTTCCAGCGAAATTTTCACTATTTATTTCTTATTTTTTAAATCGTTAATGCCTTCAGGTGCTAAGTGAAGTTCACTTTAAAGTATATTAAATACTTTTATAAGTTACCTCAATTTATGGTTTATGTGTTTGGGTTTAAGGTTCATTTCAGTTTGTCCAGTTTGTTGGAATGTTGGTTGCAATGCGAGATAGAGGCGGGTACCTCACCACGGTCGGTGTCGTGCAATTAACGTTTTTCAGGACGAGCGCCCCGGGGTATTGTGACGTCACTGCTCTCCACGTGGATAAGATGGCTAAAACCCCTGGTACTCAAAAGGCATCTTTAAGTGTCGGGATTTTTACCCGGATGACAACCTACTTGGTTGAATTTCATTATTCCTACATTCATAATTTTACGAGGTTGTCGACCTGGTAAATCTTGATGCTATTACACTTTACAAGTTTATATAAATTGTAATGGTAATATATACAGTGTAGACATATTCATGTAGGTACTAGTGTAAATACGCTAAAATAGGTGCGAATATGGCATTGCAATTACGTCGAATTTCGCTTGCATGGTTAAAGCAAAAACTTTTTGTCTAGCTCTCAAATGATTTATTTAAGTTTTTGTAACTGCAAATATAATGATATCATGAGGTTGCAAATCGGAGCGCAACGTGCCGAGGTACCTCATGGTACGTAAGGTACACAATCTCAGAACTGCTTTTGCAAGTGTCGCGGTAGACAAATGAGCAATTTGCCGTCTCATCACAGTCGTAATGTTGCAAAATGGCGGCGGGGGCCTCTTACGACATAACTCGTGCCTTTTAAACCACACAAGAAATCTTGACGAACGTAAAAGTTGAAAGAAATTTAAACCTGCCTTGGAAACTACCTAACGAGCCAGCGATATTCAAACGCAATTTGTATGAAGAATGATTCCACAAATCAGGTAATATCTCTTATTTTGTTCCGCTAGTGGTTTTCTTGCGGCCCGGTTATAACTGAGTGCTACGGCAACCTGGAAATTAATCGTCGTCTAGAGAATTGCGGATCCCTGTTTCCCTGCTCTTCGATACCTTCCTAGTAAAATATGGTCGGGGTGGGACCAAAACTACTGAATATTTCTTTCCTAATATTAATTTATTAAAGCCACTGAGGCGTTTGGGAGGCTTCTGAATTAAGTAGTTTCGTTTTGACGTGTGGCGTGGCGCGTGTGGAAAATTTAATTATTGTGTTCTGGGTAGTGGATCTATCGTTGTTATTCAAGAGGCGTATGTCTGGCGGCTGGTGACGTAAGGCACAAGTATTTATTGGTATAGTCCGATGACCTCCCGACAATTTGACGAACAAAGTTAATGCATTAACAAATTAAATCCTCAATGCCATTCAAAGATGTATTTCCTTTTACTTTGTTAAATAATAAGCGATTTCATTGTTATTTATCTGTCCGTAGTAATGTAGCCTTGATTGGCTGGCCTCTGTGTCACGAGTAACTTTTTACACGCGATGGTAATACATACTAATGCACCTATTATTATTTTGTATTACAGAATAAAACAAGTCGGTTTCGTTAATGCTGACATCATTTTGTGTCGCAAGACAAACACACCCAAAGACTTTATTATTTGTTTCTCAGCATGATAAATGCCTTAAGCCCGAGTTATGACCTCTTGTCAGGTTTCATAAGGGACCGGTATTGTTTCCTTGAATCAGGATTTGAGGGCGGCAGAGGAAATCCCCGCTAGAAACATGCAGATGTCAGCCATTTGTTATTCAAATTCGTACAGACGTCTCGTCTCAAACGCACCCTGACATCACAATGAATATGTAAAAACGATTATGGAAAACTTTTGAGTAACACTAAACATTGCTTTGTACGAGAGGTTTCGTTAGCATGTGTGACTCACTACCTAAAGGAACAACTCGCCATTTCTTTACCTACATACTACATGTGAAGACTTCTGACAACGATTGTAATGTCACGGATGCATGTGAATATCCCGTTTTCCAGATCACATGTAGCCTACTGCGCTAGAAATGAACAAGAAACATCCATTCTTCATTGGTTTTTATCGAGAGCTATGACAACTGTAATTAGTTGTTCACAGCAATCATCTAACTGCTTAATGCTTGTACGAACAATTTACTTTTAATTAAAGCAAAGCAGATCTTTCCCAGTTCATTGTTGTCGCTAGCAGGGCACTGCTGTGATCTCATTTTATTTGTTCGCTCGACCCTACCGATGGACGGGAGTGAATTGACTAAAGATTCCGCTACGCTTTTTAAATGTAAATAAAATTTATTTTCTTCAGTGAACACCCTCTTGTGGACTGTACCTATGTATTATAAGCTTCAGTTCCTTTGAAATATTTTTGCTGTCACGCGTTGCAGGTTCTCGTCTATGTCGGGTGCCTTAAGCCTTCCTTCAGACATTGTAATAGGAAAGCTGTCACGATGCAATTCTTCCCCGGACCGTCCTCAACGTTTTTATTAAATTCGGCACTCTTCCAATAATTTATTAGTCACACCTATCTGTTTCGCTCGTTCCATTGATTTTCGATTACGGGGAGTGAACGATTGTTTAATAACATAACAGATCCTAAATAAATGGTTGGTACATTTTTTTAGTCTGTAGGGCAGTGGACGTCGATGGTAATGGAAAACAATCGTGTTTTATTGTACTCGTAAGGTTTGATGGGCATATAAAAGTGCTCACCTTAAGGGAAGGGTCCGTGCCTTCACGATAATGTTTGCGGGATTCCGTACTTAAGATAACCTTTTAGGTTAGTCGCAAAAAATCAACTCTCCTTTATTCATTCGATATTGCTAGATGTTCTTCACAAGGGGCATTATTTCGATTTATTGCTGCACGCCGTTGAAATATGACTACAATACGAAACGTAACACAAGTTTACGGGATTCCAGAGGACCACAAAATACGAAACATTTTCCAGTTAGGTTCTTTTAAAACGCCTCTTCTTTTCTTCGGATTATGGTATTTATTGTACAATAATAATAATTGTAAGTAAAATTTACTTAAAACAAAGGGTGTATAATTGTTGCACAACTTGTGTCAAAATACTCAATGAATTACAAAACAAAGAAATAATTTTAATTATACCCTTAAAATTAGTACTATTACAAAGTTTTAGAACAATGGTTATTATTGTTTGTGAAACAAGCACTTACCTAAATAATTTACTAACAACGTTAAGTCACTAACTTTTCTTAATATTATTATAAATAGTAACCTCACGTAAAGTCTACGGTTAAGTTTTTAAACTTAAAATTAAAGTAATAAGTACCTACCTAATCTTTCAAATTTTACCAAAACTTGTAACAATGTCTTGGATGAGAAATAACAATGATATGTAACCATATTCCTATAAAAGACCAAGTGTCTAACCTTCGATTTAAGAGGTAACAAAAAGAAAAGTTTATCCATATTTATTATTCCGTACTCCGTGACCGAAGTTAGAGAAAGTTTACGGGTCAAGGACCTTGAAGTCCTCAAAACATTCCAATAAAGTTGGATCGCTTGTCTGCGATGTTTTCTTCGGATTCTCCAAGATATACCTACTTACTGGAGGGGCTGGTGGCTAAGTGTAAACGTTAGACGTATAATACGGGTAAAGCCGGGCGCACCGCGGTTGGTCCGTGGATGGGTGACCATTTGTGATCACGCCGATACCCCTCCGTGCGTCGGATAGCACTTTAAGTCGTTGGTCCCCGACTGTCATACGATGAGCTTTGGCAGTCGTTAAGTCAATTCTGACACTTATACAGATATTAGGTATTCAGCTGAATCCGGTAAGACTGGTAGCCGACCCCAAGATAGTTGGGAAAAGTCTAGGCAGATGATGCTCAAACATATACTTACCAGTTACCATGGTTTTATACAGAGTGTGTGTGGTAAATTCACTCTTTTAAATTTTAAGCGCCGCCGAAAAATGAAATATTGTCTAAGTTTGGCGTGTTTGTGTGTCTGTGGCATAGTAGGTCCTAAACGAATGGAACGATTGCTATTGTAATCAAGTGTCATCGAAACTATTGAAGCAAATGTTGTGGGCAGGAAGTTGAGTGATAACGTAACTAAGTATTTTACATAAACTCATTACCTATAAATAATGTTACTTGCACATTATTAGCATTGACGTAACATATGTTAATTTGTTATATATTTGCTGCCGACGAGTAAAGTTCAAGCAATTAGCATTAATTTATATTATTCCTACTGTTTGTACAGTTGACAATCTAAGTAAATATTTACTGGTGTGAAAATAAAACCAGCATTGTTTACCCCTGACTTATGTTTTGTTTGAGCAGTTTTATCTATAAGGTAAATACGATTACAGTCACGAAACTGCAATGACTAAATGTCAAGGTTATCGAACTCCACGAATATATTTGTCATCGAGCATTTTCTTTATAGGACTCATATACATTTCCTCAAGTAAATAAAAATATACCTGTTGAAGGTAATCACTGTTCTTTTGACGTCGCCTATGAAGCTCAATGCCTCAGTCTACCGATTCCAATCAAGGAGCGTTTCTATCAAAAGCATACACCTGAACGACCGACACTTACCTCTCTTTCTAGCCCATAAGTCTATCTCACACTAGGGTTAATGTGCGTACGTGATTATATTTTTAATAATATGTCTTCTGAGAATTGATAAATGACAATGCAGCAGCTTAAGCGCTGTAAGTTTTGCAGTTCGCAAGAATCATGACTTGCAATAGTTGCAAATGTTATTAAGAAAGAAACTATGCAGCCGCTGCAAGGCTGCTTTATAATAGATCAATGGACTCTGTTTTGAACTCAAGAAAATTGCGAAATAACTAACTACTTGACTGTTTATTATTCCTGTTAATTATTTTTAAGTGGTATGACCTTTTTCACACTCTTCTTCAATGCCTGATTTACGAGGCCTTAAAATGGTCTTGCAACATTTGATAAAGTGCTTTAAGTAAGAACCGAACCGATATTCATCATTAAAAATGTTCACTTAATTTAAGGCTTATGATTATTTTTAATACCTTCAGCTGTCAGTGAGAGGACGTCTTTAAAATAAAACAAGTCTAGTAATTAATATTCAGTTCTTTTTGTTTGGTATTTGGAGGTTGAATACGTGACTTTTGTCGCAATGTCCTTGCTTTATGAATGGAAAATGGTCATGACCCTAACGTGTGTTCTAGTCGTCAATATTTCCATGCGTTAGCGATGTACACGAATGCTAAATAGATAACAATTAGTTTACATAAATATTTAAATACGAAAAATTTTGGCCTTATTTTAAAGGTAAACTGGAACGGCGATATAATTTATTTTCCAAGAGGAAAGACCAAACTGTTACCGATGTAATTTGTTATTCGGGGATACACTCGATAGATGCAGATTAAAAAACACGCTACGGTTCACTAACTTTTTAAATAAATCTCGGGACACCAGACAAGGGTCCGACCAATTCGATGTTTCCCCAATGTTTATTTCCTCTGCCACGTTTCATTATTTTTTCCTGCATTTAGATCAGTCAAAAGTTTTTCTATGTATAAAATCAAACTGTTGATTTTAGAATATGAACCTAACTATTGAGCTCAAACAAAAATGAATTTCTAGGATATAAAAATAATCATATTTAAAATTGGATCTTATAAATAAGCTAACTAGGTTTTATTTAGGTCTTAAGTACTTGCCAAAAATTCCAGTCATAAAATATTTAACGCATCTCGAACTAAAACAATTTGGTTCTAGGAACTCTATCTTTCCTTTGAAAGACCTTTGTAAATTACCAAAATGAAAAGGCTTTTTATCTATAAGAAGGGCATTGACTACCTTTTATATCGGATAATTAACTTCTGAAAAGTAACCTTAAAAGCCTTAGTAAAACTCAATTCAAAACATTTCTTGCGTTTACTTTAAATAAAGCTTAGATCAGTAGGGACTGATAAGGAGTGTCATCGATATAACCATCCGCACATTAACAGGTACAAATAATAACGAATATCGACCTTGTTGCTTCGAAATAAAGGCCTTCTGGAATACTCTTTAAACGTTACTTATAATATGCGGTAGACTGTACTAGTAACTACTTATAACAAGCAATAACTGTAGTCCTAGACATACCTATTCCGTGTAAAACGCCCATTTCCATTGAAGCATTGTAGAGAGCTTGTCTAAATATTATCTAGGCATTCAGGCTCGGTGTTTGGCTGGGCTAGAAGGCTGACACGACGTCATTACGCCTCGGAAATAGGCACTTTTCCCCTCGTTAGTAACTCGGCGCTAGCCCACTCCGACGCTATCAAACTACATTCATACTAAACTATCTTATATGCTCTTCAATTAATGACACCTTTTATGTGGTGCTTTATTTTAATTTTCCTTTTGTTTTTGATATTTATCGTAGCTTAAAAACTCGCACAATATGCAACACGCTGTAGATATTATGTTGTTTTTCTTTCCTTATTGTCCGTTTTAAGTTTGATATGACATGTGTAAAACAACCCCCACAACACAGTTTTGTTAAGATCCTTTTGATTAATTGCGAAATCTTAGTTTATTTATAACCACGACATTCATAATTCATCTTAGCTTGTTCAATACTGCCCTAGTGATATACTTACACAATTTTAAACTTTAACGCTTAAACACAAAGTTCTTTTTAAGTTTGCACCTATAGGACTTTTATTATGAAATTCTTTTCTTCTTAATTAATGTTCGGTAGAGCACAAAGCTACGATTGTGTATTTTTTGTATAGTCTGTACTGTACTATACGTTTGCTGGAGTTTTAATTTCTGTAGTATTAATTATAAGGGTGCCGGCGATTATGAACCTTAATTGGTACCTTTGTTCTGGTCCAGAGGGCGGAAAGGGATTTAAGTTTAAAATACCACTTTGAATCTTGTTTAACCGGTTTGTAAATCGATGTGGTTGCACGTGTGTTCTTTAAAATTATAGTTCCGTATTTCATTTAGCATGTTAAGTGGTTTTATTTCATAAATAAACAGAAAAATATACTTACTATAGTGCTCAGTTCATATTAAACTGAACATTTATTTACGGGTAAATTTGTTCTACGTAAACAAGCAAAATTACTTAGCATGTTCGGAGTAATTTATGTGCAACAAATCGAAATAAGTTAGCGTGTAAAACACAACACAATTTACGCGCGGTTGACAAAATCAGATTATTTATAAAATCTAATTATCATAACTCGGTTTTACTTCAAGATTCGCTCACGCGACCTTCGAATTTGTTTTACAATGTTTGCCTCCGGCCGCTTACCATGTTGTTATCGTCCACGTGTTCAGTGTTGTTTTTACTTTGCTTATTTCTAGAAATAACTTTCAGTAATAAGCTTTACTATTGTTTAAATAATAGTTTACAAAAATAAGTAGGTAATAAGTACTTTGCGAAAACAATATTTTGGTAAAACTGAAACTAAAACATACAATGGTAGAGTTTAGCAATCAAAACAAATCTTCGACGCGTAAAGAAATCCAGTAAAGTCGACATACCGACGCTATTTAACTCTGGGTCTCATCCCAAAACCGGTCAAGCCGAAATCCAAGATGGCCGGCTTGGCGGGAATACCTACAATATTTACATTGACATTTGCGTTCGGGCGCGTTCTGTTCATGACGCGCGTGACCTTCACCTCGATCGCAGGTGAACGCGCTTGGAACGCACCGGTAATATCTCGGGCGCGTCGACGCGTTTCGTTGATGCTCCGCTGATGGCCCACTGACGATACTATTAAAATATATCGTTAATTTAATAGGCTTGCAGCTTTGATTAATTACTCGCATTTGTCATACTTACACTCTAAGCGCAGTTGACTAATTTGCAAAGAGTTGTTTTATTATGATCAAAAACAAAATCTTGAAGTTCTATGGCCAACTTATTGGGTTCGGTTTCAGATTTAAAATATGGTTAGACATAAAGTAAAATACCTGCAATAATCTTCAACTTAGAATCCATTTACATTTGTTTGGGCTTAAGTCTTGCATGTTTATTCCACGCCGTTGATTTTACGTTACGATCTCGATAAGGATTTCTCATTGTTCTAGTCACTTGTCATTAAAGTAATTACAGATTTATCGCATTTTTTCAAGGCTTACTTACTACGAGTAGAATCTGGTACAAAGTCACAGCTACTTATAATTCAAGAATATTTAAATGAATAAAAAAGAAACAATCATGTTTAACTCATTTTTTTTTTAAATCGAATGCAACATTTATTACTTTTAAACAATTTAAACCTCCTTTCTGGTGCCGCCATGCCGTCACAAAACGATACACGACATTAACGTGTCAAGAAAAAAAACATGTAACACTTTACGTATTCACGAATGTTTCTGATGTTCGTAGATTAGGTGTGAAGCGAGTGAGTCGGCTGGTGACATACGCCACTCATCCGTGGAACACTGACAAGCGACCGCCACTAAATAGAAACGATGGAAACCAACTTAAGTCACTTGCGTATGTTCTATTTAAAGAACGGCAACTAGATGATGTTTGGTAATTACACTTTGATTGACTGCACTGCCTCGAAACAGTTTTGATTTGGAGATGTGATGGCTAAAAATAGAACTAGTATAGCAGCACATGTTGGCAAAAAGACGGGGTGTGTGCAGGCCACATTTATTATTACTTACTGTACTACATGAAAATACTAGGTAAGAGTATGATTCATTGATGGATGAATCACCCACGGTTCCAAAGGGAGAGCATATCAAGCCGTGTGTGTGTAAAGTTAAGGAACTTCACTATTAGTTGTAGATACAACTAATAGTGAAGTTTCTTAACTAAAAAAACTACCCTTAAATTGAAAAGACGCTGGTTAGTTTGTAAAAGTTGATTTCTGAAATCGATGACGAAAGCCTTCTTATAAATCCTGACTAATTGCTGACCGTGAAAGAGTAAATATAGGTTTTTATTAAAAACCGATTACCTTCATAAATAACCAAAAAGTAAAAAAAGGCCCGGGGCAAAACGTAGCATGCATAGTTTGAAAGATACGATAACTGGCATTGGATATTGCAAGAGAAACAAAAACAAAACGCGCTTTGATTCGACGACAGCCCTGTCGACACGTACTAAAGACTTAGATGAAAGATTAAATACTTTTATATTTATTTTGTCTCAACTATTTAAATGTCTCTTGAACTTGTCTTTCATAGCCGTCCAAACCCTTTTATTTTTAACTGGCTCATTAATTACGGAACTTAATTGCGGTGTGTATACTTCTCGGTACAAATGTTTCGGATATTATGAACAGTAATAAGAGCGTAACTGTCTTAGTGAAAAATAGTCCTGTCAGGTCCAGTCTCGTGAAACTAATAATGTTTTCTGCCTTTCTTCCCCGTACAGGAAAACCGTTTGTAAGACATTGGAGTTACTTCATACTTTATTGGGTATGCTAAATGGGTCTGTAAGTTTCCCTTATCTTACCTTATGGCTTATAGATAAGTGGATTGGTCCATTAGGTATACAGAATAAAGGAGGATCTCATAAGTCGGCATTTCAAGGTAGACCGCTGTAATTCTTGTCGTGTTAGATAATTATACAAATAAATTGTTCATAAGCTACATCATCCGTCTATTCCATTAATGGCGCTAGATTTAATTGATTTTATAAATAAGCTGTCAAGTACCTGTGATTTGTAATGTAATTTACTTTCAAGTACGACTAGATAATATCGTAGGTCACATTACCGCCACTTATTAACTTTGTTTTTCGCAAAATCTTATTTTTTTACAAATCCTCTAACCAGTATAAAAAAAAAACAACCATTAAAAGCATTATTATATAAAAATACTGGCTGGAAAAAAAAAAAGAAAATATAAAAAAGAATAACAATGACACACAGACAACAATAGGCCGTCGGTAATGGTAGTGTATTCTAAAATTTAACGATTATCCTCTGGCAAGGTACGAGTTATCTATTATTTTAATTTTAAAATAAACGCGGGGTGACTCAGGTCAAGGGCAATCACGAAACCTCGTAGTTACGCAATATTTTTAACTTGTTACTACAACTTTTAATTATAATCATTGCTCAATGTTTAAGAGCTTTTGTTTCACTTTTAAATTAATTTCGGTACTACTTCAACCAAACTTTGATACGGATCTTTACCTAGATTAATTTGGAAGACTATTTAAGTTAAGGTATCATTAATTATTCCAGTTTTGAAGTAATTTTAGAAGTTTATAACTATTATGCTGAGTTCTGTTTTTAAATTAGGCCGTATATCAAAATTCCATTGGCTTTTTGTTTGTTTTTTGCTTCGAATAGAGATATAATGTACAGTATTGTTTACAAAGTGTAACCACAAAATCTGAGGCAAGAGATCATGAGCTGGAATCACGATTTACTTAACGCTAATTCCTTAACTCCGGTTAAGCTTCTGGATATTTTGTAACAAAAAATTATCAATTCTTTTGTCTGATAAATAACACCTTTTGATTAGAAACCAACTAGATCAATGAGGCAGTGGATTCACAGCATATAGGTAGATAGATCCTAGTCCCGTGTATCTATGGGCCCATATATCAAGTCAGTCAGCAAATAATAATTGCAATCTTGTTTCCGTTCCTGTGTGGCCGTATTCCAATATGCTGGATGATTGACACAGCGTGCCATGTTCGCTGGAATTGAGAGTTACCTGGGGCTCGATTCCGCCGTATTATGATTTATTAGGCAAATCGCATTGCCAACTGTCAACCCTACACAACGCACAGAATGGATTGGTTAACGAGATTAAACGTGGAACGGGTAAAATTGGGAACATTAACGCAGGGAAATCTCCTGTTATTTTTCAATGGAAATGTACGGAGATCTGATAAGATGTTTACGTGTATTCAAATGTATTTTTCTTTGTATCTAAATATAAATGAGACTTCAACTGTATTGTGTTACGATATTCTTTACCGCTAGAATCTTAAGCTCAAAATATGGAATATAGGTTAACATCAAGTTACGCTTATTGAATTCTATATTCTGGGTCTCGAACATTCTATTTTAACATTGCTAAAGGGGCGCCGAAAATAGTCCCACGGCGGAGTGTTTTCTGTTAGTTAAGACCCATTTTCGGCGACACCAAGCCAGGGGGTGAATGTAAATAAGATTTGAATTTTAAAGTAGGACACGACACGCGTGGCTGTATTAGCTGTGGCCACTCATTGGGCGAAGTGAACTCGCGTGTCTCTAAATATTTTTTAATAAGGGGTTTTTATGATTTTTGATGTACCGAGGAATGTTATGACGATGTTTGAACTTTTTTGTGGCATTACTTGTTCCTTTGTCCTCGAGTCATGTGAGGTTAACATTCGTTAAAATGTTTGTTGAGTTTAGTCGTTTGCTTAATCGTCTCCTTCACTTCGCGGTGTTTTTTTTGCGCTTTTTTTTGTACCTTCACCTAGTGTCTATTTGACTACGAGTTGGTTTGGACTGTGTATTTAGTTTTATAGACTGGCTTAGACCAACCTCCCAATTAATAGGCAAATAAGTTTAAATTATAGTGAACGTCAACTCTACTTCAGAATAATTTTATTTTACTTTCAAACAAGGTTTAATACTAGCTTGTAAATAGTGGAAAATACTCTAAGCATGCAGACATTTCGTTAGACGTTAAATAATTTCCACAAAGTGAAAGAACAACGGGGAAAAAGTTTAATTATTAAAACTTCGAATAACTTGAAAGCCGAACATTTTTCTCATAGTTGACTGCAAGCTTAAGGTTTACATTTTGACAGTTTCCTAAGAATATTAAACTGCTTTGATATGATAAATATCGGAAGAGGACGCGAACATTTAAAAAAGTTATTTTTATATTTTATATTTTTGTTTTGTTTCGTTAATAGATACCTTAGTAAGTAAAAGGTTGCTAAATATGTTGCCAATTTGAATTACACCTTCATGCGACAAATTAAGGTTGTTTTTCATAATTCAAAGTTTGGACCTGCATTTCAGAGCTTAAATTGTTGGAAAACATTCGAACTATACCGCCTGCACTTTTACTTTTCAGCTCAGTGCGTTACAGATACTGTGTAAAATGTGTAACATGAAACTCCCCTCGCATTCCATGAATGGAAGCCCATATTTCCGGAGTGCGAGATCTCATCAAAATCGGATCAACGGTTCTGGATAATAGGGAGTACATACATACACTTTACATATATCGGCGTTATTACTAGCGTGCACATTTTTATTATGTATGCTTATGTATCTCACATCAAGAGAGAAGAAGTAGAATTTATTGAAAAAAGTTTGAAGCAGAAAATTTCTTAGGAAAATCCTAAAAAGGCTGTAAAATAAAATACCTAATCCATAGAACTAAACTGTGAACGGGAAAAGGGTTACTTTTACTGCTCGTAGGCAATAAGTGAACAACTTATAAATGCGCTATTGAAATACTCGACGCGTACAACGACGATTTAAATAGGTCGCCAAAGTATCGTGTTGAATCCTCTTTTAAAAATGTATTTTACGTAGTTCGAAATACCAAAGAAATTTTATAAGAAACTTGAATAAGATTACATGTAATCAGTAATCGCCCAATAGTTTTTTTAAGCAATAGGCAATGGCTGTAGGTGGCGATTTGTACGATCCCTAATCCCCGCCATGTTTGCCAAAAGTTTTTATTGATAACTTCTGTAGTTCTGAATTTAACTAACATTCATTCATAAACTTACTTATCACATATAGAACCATAGTTGAGTAAATACTTGCGTAATGAGTAGTCTATTTAAAATCTCTTCTGAAAATCAACCCCTATGAGTACAATAATGACTGTCCATCTGTAAGAGATTATTTTTACTTTTCTATTTAGATAAAAATAAACTGGCTATGGACAATTGGTGTTTCCAATGTTCCTTAACAAAGGCGATGGAAATAGGCCGAGATACTTGTGGGGTAAAACATAATACGTGTCATACTAGAGCATTTAACATTAAGGCCGCCCCAAACATGTTGCAGTAAAACTTTGTGCTAACGTAACTTGAATGGTAAAAGAACTTCCTAGTTGAGTTGACATTAACTTTTAGACGGTTAAGATGGGTTATGATATGTTATTAATATCTTTTTGAAAGTTTAGAGGATAAAGAGCCGCATCGATCAAACTGTAAAGGCTCAATTTAGGTTGACACGTCCCAAATAAAGGGTTCGTCACAGAAGGCTTGTCACACTTTATCATTTTTTATCCTTTTGGTGGTGGCTTGATGAACATGGTAACACACGGTCTCCAGTGTGCCATCGGGGCAGGGTGAATGTAACGATTAAAATTTCAAAGACCGCTTGTGTATGCCATGCAGACTGAAATAGCGTTCCCTCTCGGTAGATTGACGCTCACTGTAGTAGCACCCGATTTCGTAGTTGCCGTTTCAGAGGATACTTGTCACGCAAATTTTTACTCTATTGTTATGTAAGTAGGACCTTATGTTGCGAAATGAGGGCAACAAAAATATGTTTGTAGACTTACACGGGACGTGTGTTACTTACGATGCAGGAAACGAGGGGAGATACTACTGTATGTTTGCCGAGTGTCTGCCGCGAGATTTGTATCGTATTGTACATTTGTTGCCGAGCTCTGAATACCAAGATGATGTCACGTTTTATGATGTGCGTGATTGAATAAGGTCTTTAAACGTGTTACAGATAAAAGCTTGTTAATTCTGACATATGGAGGTCAAGTGTGAAGATTCACGGAAAGCGGAGGGTCGACGATTGGTTATTTATTTTCAATTGACGCCTCGGTCCTTCTATAAAACTACTGAACAATAAGCTGTTTTTTTTTTGGTATATACTTAAACGTATAGTATACTTAAGGGTATTTTACAAATTTGAGAGATTTAGAAAAAAACTTTATTGAAATAAAAATATTGGTTTTATTCCACTCCATTTTAAACTAGCTATCCTTGACTATTTACTTACATATTATTAACATGAGCTTGATTGACTGCCAGCTTACGCAGACAAGATCCATTCTAGAAAGAAATAAGTTCATAATCAAGTATGATATCATTAGGCCGAGTTCTTCTACTTATAAATTCCCATACGTCACCTCCGTATGATATCAGTCGCGTAATCTCCGCCATTCCGAGCGTAATGGCGCGAGTGAGTCGCGCGCCATTCTCACGTCGACGACGGCTTTAGTATCCCGCGCCATTGCGAGCCAGCGCCGGACATCCGCCACGCCACGCCATTCCACGCCATTCCCCGCCATTCCCCGCCATTCCCCGCCAATGCCAACTGTCGCACGCCATACAATACCCTCCAGGGCGTCGACGTTTTGTTTTGTTTAATTGAAAATTTTCGTCATATCGCGCCCTATTGTCTTGTAAATAAATGTCTACGAAATGTGATTATGCTTGTCATCTTGGCCGCGGTAATAGTCGATCGCTATTGTTCCGTTCTGAACCAACATTGTTGCTTATTACATAAATGAGGTAATATTAATTTGTGTGATTTTTGACACCTGTTGCTATCAATAACTCTTTATTATTTATTATGTTTAGCTCATAAATAAGTAATGAATGAGGTAACGTTGTGTATTTTCTTAACGTGCGAAGGGTCTCGGAGTTCCACTTAAAATGTTATTGTAGTTGGTATTAGTGCGAGGCAGAGCGTAACTGTCGTTGGTCAACGGTTAGTTAACAGGGTGTTGCTATCATCGCGTAGCGTCGCAGACTACGATAGGCGTAAATTATAAGCGGTAGTATTTAATAAAAATGTTAGTATAGATACTTTAAAATTAAACAAATGTAAATGTAACTTTAGGATGATCCGGATTAAAAAAAAATCATTGTTTGATTATACATTATAATTTTTACAATTCTCCCTGATTAGGATATAAAATCTGCTTTTAAAATTTCTGAAAGTCTTAAATAATTACAAAAATCTTGACCTATTTGAGTCTCAAAACTGAAGTATATAACTGCAGTACGTATGTAGATTATAATCTATAAATACAATGAATATTAAATACAGTTAACCACATAAACACATTGTTTCCGCTTCCGCTTATAACTTGCACTCCTCCGTTCTAGCCCATCGACTGCTTATCAACCGGCGACACGCGGCCGCCAGAGGATTTGACGCGGAGATGCGCGCCTATTATACTGACCACTATACGTCTTGCTATAGCACTGCCATTCAATGCTCGCTGAATAACCATCATTATAATAAACGAAAAAGTAATATTATATTTTTAGTTGTTAAAAAAACGAAGGTCTGGTACGATGTTTTTTTTATTTAATATATTTTTTAAATTATTTGACGTAAATTTTTATACACACTGTAGAAGTACTTTTAATTTCCGTAGAATGTTCGTAAGTTCGTAGCGCAAAATTAATGTCTTTTGACGTTGTTTACAAACAAAACTTTGTTTATGATAAATGATAACAAAATGAATTTTCGAATAAAAACAATATCCACGAAGCAAAATAACAAGTGGGTAATTAAAACGTCACTCATCGTGCCTGAGAAGGGCCCATAACGAGAGCACTGACATTGATGGAGGATACTGATAAAACTAAATTAATTTGTACAGTTAAATATGTTTCGTTTAGGCCTTAAAAATTCTAGTAGGTGGGTAAACAAGTGGCCCCGTGAATGGCTCGCTCGGGAATCGCGTGCTTGGCGACCATGCTTGACCGCTCGCGCGAGCGGCGGTCATTCCGTTTGTTTGACTTCACGTAATAACTTCTCACTGTGAACTACCGAAATCCCACCGGCAAAAGTTGCGGCTCTAGTTTCGTCCCAGGAGCCTGAATTATGAAGTAACTTGTTCAAGATTGAAAACTGTAACTTTCAACAATGCCAAGTTTAGTTCGACTGTAGTTACGTTTTCTCTGCTAGGTAATAAGCTACATTTTTCTGTGTCCTCTCGGGAAATTACGTAAGAATTTCGGATACTGAGGAGTTCATTGTGCAACTTTAATTCGGGGATTTTTTCTCTCAGGTTTCGTTCGGTTATTTTGATGAGGGTCATTTGTCTGTGTAGCAGGAGTTTGGATAAATAAAGACCCATCAATGTTTAATAACGTGATCTATTGTTATTGCTTCTACTATAGTAAATAAGATAAGTTGAAATAAGTGCCAATGTTTTTACAAATGTATATGTTACGGTAAATGTGATTAATTGAAAATTATTAATAATTTTACAAAATTATTAATAATAATCACATGTTTTGGTAATTATTAATAATTCTCGACACATATTGGTAAAAGTGATAAAATAAATAAAAACCCAATGTTTTTTGACCAGCAGGTATTTATTTATATTATTCACTCTTACCCTGACATATACACTGACTTATACATATAAACTTGATGTTGTTAATGTTTCTTTAATTTATAAAAATATATGTGATGGGTACATACGTCGTCGCTCGCTTCGCTCGCTCTGTTGCAAGGTCACAATATCTAACCTAACCTAACTTCTTGATCTCCGTCACAAAGTCGAACCTAATCAAGCATACTAAATAATCAGCCCCGCAACCCTTGGCCACTTATTACATTTATCACTACTAGGGTTAAATTATTAATAAAAACCGACAAATGTGATTAATTTATCACTTTTACCTCGACTTTCGGTAATTATTAATAATAATCGATAATTATTAATAATCTTCAATTAATCACATTTACCGTAACATATATACCGCCGTCGCCGGTCTAGCTTCTGATGAGACTGATAATATTTTATTTAAGCGACATTCACTGACAACTTAATACTAATGACACTTTATTACTTTCAGGTAACGACTCCATGAGATCTGACTGTCGCTTTATGCCTTTAATGCAGTAAGTAATCGTTCTACCGATCAATTTATCACTTTAAACGAATCCTAGCACGGCATTCTCGCATACAAAACGAAGACCCATAATTCATTGCGAACCTAATATGAACCTCAATCTATTATCTCTTAAACGATTTCGCACCGAATGAATATTCATTTAAGAGTAATACCATCCCAAAATGGCATTAGAAGAAAAAAATACGCTTTTCTCGTGAAACGAGGAAACTCATTTAAATTTTTGATTGTGAAGGAAAGCTCGCAAATGGCGGGCCAAATAGCACCTTAATCGAAAGGTCAATAAATTGTTTTGACGGCAATACTATTCATAGGATACAATGTTCTTAAACTATTAAGCCGTTAAATTAAATGTTATTTTTGGTTCAGAAGTTTCAACGTAGAACTGACCTTGCCGACCTTATTGGGAGGTGTGAGGTAATTAAAAGTCCATTCATTTATCTCGTGGAGTGACGGCGGACGGCATGTAGAATCGTCTGCACATGTCGCTGGTTGTAAGACGAATGGCCAAGTATCGCGCAAAAAGGTTGGCCGTCGTCATTAGCGGGGGTAGATTGTAACGAGGGAAAGTTTGTGTGGCACATTCTTCATATCGCGGCCCATTGCTCTGTTTAGGGTTCCGTCATCTAACGACTGGCCCTTTCATTATCTCGCTTTGTGGCTCATTCGCAACTATCTTTGATGTTAAAACCCTAATAAGCTTGTCCGAATTGAATTTTATGGGCATTTATAAAACGCTTACAGAACGGACGACGGACGTGCCTTTTGAAATGTATCATAAAGCGAGGATTTATCTATTTAATATTCCCCCGTATTTTTAAGATGGCATTTTGACATGTAACTAAACGATGAGGTATTGTGCGGAAAGGGATCTCACAATCTCGTTCGGGTCGTATTTAACAAACAATTCGGTCCTTTATAACTTTGGTAGACGCAACTTGGTTTGTAAAACATTTGTGGATCAGGAATGTTTCCGTAATTATAAATATACAAATTGAATTAATTATTACAAACCTGTAATGAAATTTATACAAGGGAAAGAGTACGAACAGAAGACGTTTGACTGTTCATCTTAATTAAATTTCCTGTCAGTCTTAGAAGGCTAAACTAATTTAAATTGAAATTTGATAAACAGATATAAATGTTACGGTGTTTGTGATACTTTGCTATTCATGAATTATGTTTATTTAATAATTTACATTGGTTCTACAAAACCATTTCTGCCTTAGTTACTTAACAACTGCTCGATATTCACATAAAGGTTTTTTTTTTGGGCCTAGTACCAAAGGGACCCTTTATTGCACTTCGTATAAAGTGCACTGAAGTACCAATTAAGTTGAAATACAAATGTATCGTGACAAGCAAGGCACTTGACACCGACTGTCTGGGGATGTGAGAAGACAATTGTCCAATTGATCACGGATTATTGAGACGATTTACGATAGTCAGACCACAGCATCCGTCTTCTGATGTGTGTAGTGCAAGATGCAATATGTTATACTCTTCATAGCATGAGGAGGAAAATGCAATACGAATATTTGTGTGAATAAATATTAAAAAAATTGCCCTCTTTGACCATTGAAAACAATTTCAAAGGTTTGTACTTTTATATTTGTAACTTATTTTGGTGTCTCACTGTCTGGTAAAGGTCTTGTCGTCGTAAAATAATTTTGTAAAATATTTCAAATTGTTGAAATAACTTAAATTATTTATTTACAACCAAATCTATGCAGATATTAAATAATCAAAACCTTGTGAACGAAGGTCGACAGTCAATGTAAACATATTGATTCATTAAAGTAAAACTGGAGTCGAAGTGCGGACCCTAAGCCAGGCTTGGGTCACTAATCCTAAAATAGATAGGAACGATTCATTGATCCGCAATATTTAAGTCAAACTTAACGGTTGCGGAATAACCCTCAACTTTGCACCGCCACTCAAATGTTTTGTAGAACTTAAAATGGTTTTTGTTCTATGTAGAACAGTGCTTTTTGCTTCCGTAGAAAAACTTTTTTAAGAACAGGACTCGTTAAACTTTGAAGAAATCTCAAGAAAAAAAAAAGTATTTAAATCTCATGCATATGTAAAAAAAATAAGCAGGTTTTATTTCAAATAAAATAAGAAATAAATACACGTCAACTCCCCAAAGACGAACAGAAACATTCAAATCAGTATTTTTCGCAAGTTATCAATAAATTCGAGCGTGTCAAACGTTCCGAAGGGTAAAAAAGGGCCTGACCACTTTAAGAAAATCACATAATTGAAGAACAGTAAACGGTGCGGAAAGTGGAGCGACCCTTCCAAATAATTCTCTAGTTGGAAGACGTGCCTTTTGCCGGATGTCAAAGGACGGTCAGAGCCGGGCCATACATCATACGCGGTTAAGGCAACCGTGTTGAATGAAAAATGATTCGGGATAAACCAGTTATTACTAGTTATGTCATTGCGTTATTCAATAATAGATCTTAAATGTTTATTTTATACGTTACATTATTGTGTTTAGTAGCTGCATGTGGCCTACTTAGTTAAGTGTATTTCTCGCCCAGTAGATTCATTCCCACACCCGTATGTCATATATTCCAGTGTTATGATTCTGTATTTGCATGAAACGTCTTGTACCTAAGTGTTTTAAAGTTGTTGTTTGCTCACTAAGCCGTCGTGTGAACAATCAAATTACTCTTTTCATTGATGAGAACTGGCACTTCCTGGCGCATCGACCATCAAATCTTGTATTGGATAATGCATCTAGTGGCTAGATCATACGGGTATCTTTAGTGGCCACCTCCTTGTCCCGATGGGACGAGGTCGAATTCATTTAGACCAATTGAACGAGACCACAGAAACTATCAGCATGTCACGCTAACTTCCAGAATGTTCTTTGCATATTAAGTTAATAAAACTCTATTGCTGAATGCTCCTAATGCGCTGGCACCAAATCATTTGACTCTATTTAAGTAAATAGACTATTTGACATTACTTGTACAAGACCATAAATAATGTCAAACAGTTCGATGCCTGCACGAAAAGTTAAGAAACAATTGAACATCGTGATCACAATTTATTGGTTATTTATAGTTGACACAAATGTAGCGGAATAATAAGACTGAAAAGGCAATCAACGTGATGTCATTCTGTTTACAACAAAACATATTTGGTACCTGGTTATCCCGAGGGACGCGACGGTCAGATTTATCACAGGCACACAGCGACCACATTAAATCAAATTAATATTAAAAACGGAACACGTGAAAAGGGTTCATCCACAAAACACTATTCACGTGTCTTCGTTCAAAAGTTAAGTAAATTGAGTAGTGCTATTTACTCTGACAAAAATCTGTAAAAGAAACCTTAAAGAAAACAAAACGTTCTACTTGGTATTTAATTCTTTCTCCGTCGCCAGATAAAATCTTGCAAAAGGTAGATAACACAGCTTTTCTCGCCGTTGTGTCACTCGATCGTTTCCGTTCCTGGCAACGCTTTGCTAATGGAGTAGAATGTCTCTAAAGAAATTGCTGTTACAAAGAATTCTATAAATAAACTTACTAGTCAATGATGGTTGAACACAAGTATTGTAGGCACACAAATCTAGAAATCTTTTTTTGTCTGTCCAGATTTTTCAATTCCTTCAAAAATGCTCTGCCATTCGGACCGAAAGCATAAAAAATGCAAAGAAATCCTATGATTCAACATCACATACTGTTTGGAAGTTGACCTTGACTAGGATAGTTACTAACTAGTAATATTTTTAAGTAACCTATGACGTCAACGTTAATTATAATGTCAAGAGACGTCGCGACCTTTGAACATTTCTATTACCTACAAGTTTTGATGTTTGACCATAAAAACAGGAATCTAACAACATAACACCTTTTTTTGCACCGTTGTTTATTTAATGAACTTTTTCTTCTCATTTATTATTGGCAACTTTATTCTATTTGATAAACAAGCTTTGCTTATATTTTGTTCAATCGCCTCTTAAATATCTTTCTTTCAATAACTTGATACAACAGTTGTGTTTTTACTTGGCTCATCTCCTTCCTTACCAGTAACGTTTAGATCTTCGCAAACTTTATCAAGTTTTCTAAGTATTATTTATTACAAGCTGTATTATCAACTGACAACTGTATGCCAGTAGACCAGTGGGACAAATATAAAAGTCGTATTTACAACAAAAACTGATGTAATCAGCACACGTGGTGTTATCGTATGTTTATTGCTGTGCAAACGCGGGTAAGGTTGACCCTTATCATAATCCCCTTAACAGCATTTTATAAATTCATGGAGGGTTAGTGTTCATGTAGTAGGGGAGATCGCTTCGTTGTTTAGATCGTTAAATCAATTAAAAATTAATGATTGCTTTCCTAGATTTTTGGTAGAGGAATTTGATGTTTAGGAAGACCTGAATGTATGAAAAATTAAGTTGAATGAAAAAAGAATGTGTTTTAGGAAGAGGTTTTTTTTAAATTTACTTTTCATTATTATAGTGCATAACTAACCCAATAAACATGTCTTATCTAAACATTTCTAGGCTCTGATTTCTTTCACGCCAACTGCGGACCTTGTTTTATGCATATTACATATTTGACACAAAAACATACTTGCCTATGCAGAATATTTACCATTCTCATTACATTAACACTGAATTTATGAATGTAGTCCGACCGGTAGCGAGAATGGACCGTGTATGTAAACTGCTCCCCAGATACTAACAACACTAGCACGCTTAGGATTAATTTAACTTGAAACCACTTATCGCTAAGCTGTTTTGATTAATAATTCAATTTATAATAACTGTGCTGGGTAATCTGGGTCTTCTTCGCTAAGATTTCGCGGGCTATTGGGTAATTCGCTTTGCTTTGAGATGCTGATTTTGGATCCCACAATAGAACACGCGCTTGGATCTCACGAGCTTAGCAGCTTACTAAACAATATACCTACCTAATATTATGTACATCAGTCAATATAAACTTATATCACAAGATTTTATATCGTGAGGGTTGATTAATTGCACTTGCATGCCACAACTGGTCGTGTGGCCTTAAGGCACTTTACAAAAACATGAAAGAAATATTGTCTTGTTAACTTTATCTTCAATATTTTTAATCTGACAGGTAACGCGGTAGGTGTTCCCAGCGTATGATAAATGCGAATGCATATGAACAATATGAACATACTGGTTATTCGATTATACCAGGGAATGTAGACTATGATTAACCCTTATTGAGCGCAGATTATCCGTATAAATAGTTGATTAACTGATATAAGATAGCGCGAAAGCTGCGTATCGCTTTCAAGCACGGCACCCTAAAACTGTAATACTTTAAACGAAAATGAACCTTATTTCAACTGGCTATTCAGTTAATAATGCATTAACTAAAATACACTTTTATACATAGAATTGTAAATTCAGATAGATAACACATTCTGTCTTTCATAGAAATATCTCAGTTGTGTTCTACAATAATATTTTATAGAAAGAGGAAAGTAATATACCCTCTGAACGTTCTTGGCTCATGCAATTAGGTTAGCAGAGTTAGTTCCATGAACTTTTGCAATTTTATACTTGACATGCATTGGTTGTAGTAGCTATAAAGGTAGGACGAGATTATTAAAATGTCAAGCTATATTATTATTAACTTTGTTGTGACACATAAAGAGGGAAATCTACGACTATTAAAAAGATAACAGATACTCTTGTCAGATATGAAATACTAATTTATCTAATAGAAATTGACAACTTTTAAATTATCAAATTTTCCAAAAAGATTTTTTGTTCCCAGGTAGATTATCTTTTTCTTTATATATCACTAGCTGATATTTTTTTTATTGAAGGTCTACCTTTTTTCCAGTATGTTAAATATGACCACATATTCCACACACCTGTCGAACCATGTAGGTATACTGTATACTCTTTCAAATTAGTATACTTAGTAGGGAATATTTGTAAAGCATTCATATAAAACCGTCTCCATTCCAACCATAGATGGATAAACCATGAATTTTGGCCGTTAATCTTCAACTTCAACGTCTTCAACCCAACTTTAAAAGTCAACTTCCATTAATCACTGACTTTAGTTTCCTTTCCCTAATTCTCTAAATGCAACCCCTTGAGTACTGGATTGAAAGAAAGCATGCAAGTACTTACACAGCGGACTACAATGGCTAATAAAATAAAGTCTGGCTTCAGACAGCGAAAATTTATCTCGAAATGGGTAGCATTTTACAATCGGTAACAGAATTCGTTTACATTTCGTTCTTTTAGTTCATTCAAGTTCATTGGATTAATTACTTGAGGTTTTTGCTTTTAGTTTTGTTTGCAATCGTAATCCAATGCAGTTCGATTTTATTAACTAGTTATCTGTTTTATTGCTCAAGTTCCAGTGCAGGATTACTAGCATATTGAAAAAAAAAAAATGTTTAAAATATTTTCACAAGACGACCTAAAAATAACGGATGAAGAATTAACATATCCTAACGAGGATTATCAATAGGTAATAAAAATCCCATTGTAGTCTGCAAACAAATCAAAAACCATCCGCTATTTAATTGAGCACATTAATCATCTTAATTCCTGTAACATCCTAAAGTAATCCAACTAACTAGAGCGAACGAATGGATTACAATATCTACAATACTTGACATATATGACCGGTCAACAATTTTAACAATGTCTTTCCGTCCGGTTTATCCACCAATAGGACTGACAAATAATATTCCGCTTCAACAACATAAAGGCATCCATTACTTATATTTTGTAGTTCGAATCTTTCTATACTTAATATCTTTAGAAAAGTCAATCCAGAAATACATTTATCAACTATTATTTTGGAACTGACCTGAATACTTAATCCTTGTAGAAAATAAACCCTTTATCAGATATTATCGTAGGTTACGTTAAAAGTAGAAGTAACTATAATAAAAAAAAACTTTAAATCCGCTCCAATTGATTTTATTTGTACATTTTCAGTAGCCAAACGAAAACAATATTGTTTCCTAACCGTAATTAATGTAGCCAGCCTTAATGTTTAGTAAACGAATCCCCAAAAGACCGACTTGCATCGCAACTAAATAGGAAACCGGAATGCCTAGGAACGTTTACCATAAATTTATGTTCTCAAACAATGTTAGTAGTAGGTAAGCGGGTGAAGTGAGTTTCACCAACTTTGATTGCTGTTCATTGTGCCTTCTGGTCTGTCGATCAACCTTTACGCGTTCTGAGACAAATATATGCTGAATAAACGACTTAATACCGATATCTGCTTATAGACCTAGTAGAATAAGTAAACAAGAAAAAAAATATGGCGAATACGGAGAATTGGATGGAAAAGAAATTGCGAATCGATCGTACCTTTAGAACAACATTATCATTCTACGTGAAGATTGCAGCAATTTTCTTCTAATCACAGAAAAGAACATTACCGCCGAAATTACGTTCTCGAACTAAAGAATCAATTGAAACATGTGGACCAATAAGTGTTAACCGGGACCGATTCCTTCAACTATTGTTGCTAGACCGCCCACTCTGGGCGTGACGTGGTCTGAATTACAATCACCTCAAACATTTACTATGAAAACTCAAACTCACTGGTTTCCTACAAGAAATATTTTGTCACATAATATTTCCCGACTCTTTGTACAAACGAGGGCAAAAATAAGTTTGTATTTTCACAAAGACATTTTTTAAAATCGTTACGCTCGCAGTAATGAGTCCTGTATTATAATCATTTTAATTTATTCCATTTACGCGAGTAAAGAAGGAAAATGAACAGACGAAGTTTACAATGTCGAGGCAACATGCAAATCAGCGGAGAGGTAACCATTGGTGTCAAATTGTAAACAAAAGATTTGGGACGACCTTGCGGACTGAAAGTCATACGGTGGAATATAGCGCGAAACAATGGTATGGTCGCATTACTCTGAAATCTAGCTGAAATGGAACTAACCAATTTGAAGCAAACTCTCGGGTAGCTTTTAGTGAAACCTAAATTTTGTTTTTATATCCAGCTCGATTTATATCGCTAAAAAGAAAACGCCAGACGATTTTCATCTTAAACGTTTATGATATTATTTTCTTTGAATAGAAAATGTTGGTATTTGAGAATAACCTCTGGGAATATCAAGGCTCTATCTCCATAGGATAAACCTGTCATTGTCGTCCGCGCAATAAAGTAATGTATTGAGACTACGCTGGGATGGACTTTATTGAAATTGAACTTTTTTGTATAATACAGTATGTATTGAAAATTTGATATATTTTATAGACTAATAAATTACTATTGTGCGTTTGAGTTTGTTATGAAGTAAATCATAATGGTCAGAGTGAAGGATCAAGTCTGAAGTTAATTAAACAGTTAACACTTATTTTTTCATGCTCTCCGTCCACATTCGATGTATAAAATAAAATAATATCACACCCTGCTAAAAAAACGTTCAGGAAAACTATGCAGCGAAACATGTGAAAGCGCTTTATCAACCTACGCATGTGAATTGTGGGCGTTCGTCCCCTGAGACGAATGTTGACGATTTAATTGCTAAAGTTGTTATAAGCTTCGTAGATATTATTGTTTTGAATTGTTCTAGTTATTAAAATAGATTCTGCAGCTTGAACTGTTTGGGTACGAAATTCAAAAAACTGAAACCCCCTCCATCCTGAAGACGTCACAAATATTGTTACTTAAAAAACAAAACGAATTATTTTTATCATTTGATAAACTTGTCTCTTGATTTTCTTACTCTCTTTGAGTAGTAAATATGTACATTATTAAAAAAAAAAAAACATATTTTAATTTACTCTACTTAGCACATACATATCATCTCAGTACATTTTATCACCGCATCCGTGTCCAAGCTATTTTCGTACATAATTTAATTTAAGACCGGCAAACTCAGTTACAGTACAATGGTCCGCACTTAAACCTTCAATTAATATACAAAAGACCTATCAAAGATTGCAGTTTGCGAACGACCGAGGTATTGTGTGCATCTTACAGCGAATCAACAAACATTTTACATCTTGTAATATTATTCAATCAGTATGTCAGGTTTTTCGCTACTATTCCGTTGCGAAACCGGCAAAAGTCCTTGTTTATCATTCTTTTCTAATTATGTTATTTCTTTAACGCACTTTTAATTTACTTTGCTGTTGTTATTTGTCACTTTGAGCCTTCATACTGAAGGATCTATATACCAAAGCATTTCGAAAAAAAAAAAATGTGTTGAACGTGCTTATGCAAATGAATATTATAGGTGCGATATAGCTACATATCAAGGCTTGTTTCTTCGTGTACATATTACTGTATGTGCTTTCTAACTTCAGATGTAATGAGCGGCCCTGAGAATTGATACAATGAGGAAGAAAGGAAGCGTTTCCATGATTACAAGTCTTGGCACGATAATTTCTGATTGCAGGATGTTAACTCTACATCCGTCCGCCTTATTGATCTCGTGTGAACCATTCTTGGGCTTTCTAAGCTTGAAGATACTATATCTGTTTAGATATAAAGTCTCTTAGCTGCAAGGCTTAAGGCTATTATCAGTTGATTATGCATAAACTGGCTTCAATATTACAGTCGTCAATCGCATTACCTATAAAATATAAGAATGACACAGTTCTTTAAAAGGAAGTATCATCTTGACTTGCAATAAAAAAAGCATCATAATCGGTACATTCGTTTAAAAGGTACAATGTCACAGACGGATACATTTACACATGTACACTAACAAACACAGATTCATCAAAAATACCCCTCTTTTTACGAGTTCCCGAGGTTTTTAAATATTATATTCAGTTGTTTTAGAGTAGGCACTACAGATAATGTTCCCCTTAGGAATATTCCATATTCTATAGTCAATTGACGCATTCTATGTTGGTCCACATAAATTATTTGATGGTTATTGGTTACTGGGTATAGTAATAACACGATGCCCACTGAGTGACGGCCATATTGCTGTGCGTCATCTAATATATACCAATTGTGGCTATACTAGAGCAATAAACGTTATGGCTGCTCTAAGAGAAATGGAGTGTTTCTTCATAAACTTGTATGTACAAAAGTAGAGACAAATTTACTATTTATAAGGTACCACGTCACTGGCCTGTGTGGGTGTCGATTATCCCTACAAAAATGTACTCTCCAAGGCCCCAGGCTTTTTCGGACCATTTTTATTAAGATCGCTTTAGTGGTTTAGTCTTGATCTTATCAAACAGGTGGAAAGAAATAAACACTAAATTCAGAATAATGTTAACATGGATATGTTACAAAATGAATAATTAAATATCAAATCACAAGCGTCTATAAATAATAATTAATAAGACATCTGCAGTTTCTCATTTCCCGATTAAAAATAAACGAAGCTAAAGGTTAACGAACAAGGCCTTATAACGTCTGTAAAGAGACCCCGAAACACATACATACAGGCTGTTTTATTAAAAGCCTAAAATGCTTGTAATAATATTCATCCACCTTCTCAATTATTTATCCTATTTCAGAATAGGTACACTCCGGCATAATTTCATAACAACACCGAGCGATGATATTCCAAAAATTACAGAGAAGTATTTTACGCAGGGGCGTATTCGAAACCTTGAATACTTTTGCCTTGAAAAGTAATTATAATTGTATAGATTGGTGTCCTTGTCTTTTTAATTATATAACTTTAATAGAAGGAGTATTTTTCCCAGCTAAAATTGGCTAGAAAAAAATAATAACTTTGAAATAAATGTTTTTAGTGAACGGTGTTCTAAAGTATTATTGATGTGCGTTAATTCAGTAACTACGTACGACTTAATAGACCGATCCATCTGAATGAGCTACCAATATAGAACGCCATTAGTTTCAATCAAAACGGTTTGTAACTGCGGTCGGCGCATAAATTATTTATTATCATCCCATTCAATTGTTTTAGGACGTTTAATGACGTTTATATTGATAGAGTAACTGATGGTGGTGTATTCTGACAGAACATGACGTAGGATAAGCTATTTGTTTCAATAGTACAGTATTAATGTTTGGATTATTTTATAATTGACAAGAATGTTGGTAAATAATGATATGCGACCCAGCAGTGGGCTATTTCATTTAAGTTAATTCATCATTCATCATACACTTTTTCAGTAAATGAAAGATGTTGTAGTTTGTACTCAGAGTAATTTCAGCACCGTAGGCGTCCTTAAGAACTGTGGGTGGTCACAATTAATCATAATAACATCAAATTTTTAATTGCGTGTCATTCGGCGCCTACGCTCAATATGAGTTGTGTAATTATAAGCACGGGTAGGAAACCAGTATGAAACATGTTGCTCAGTTTTTGTCACACTTCATGTCATCCTGACATTTATTAATTCGCTCTGATGTAAATCGAAGCAAAACTCCAGACGTCAGAAAATATTAAAAGAATTTAACTTCTGATGTTAAGAATAACACCATTAATACCCATAAATATCACATAGACAAATACTAATTGCTTGTTAGTTTTTATTTAAAAATTAGGACGGTTAAAACGTTGTCATAATTTATAAATATTAAAATCTGTTTAATAATTGGTCCTGAGTTCGTCTCTGTCATTTTTTATGGCTTTTCCTGCCAAAATCATTAATCATTCGCACGTTGGATCTAACCAACGGTATAGCCAGATTTAATATACTGACAGTTACTGTTTTCATTTATTATTTTAAATAGGTAGACTGTAATGTAGTACTAAATTAAATACTGTTTAATGATTCAGACATACCGGGTATCATCTAAGATACCCGATTTGTTATACTTGATATTTTAGCCGTAGGTATTTTTGTAGGCATCATTTCAGAGCTAGTCTTATCACAACAAGACACAATAGAGACGTTTAAGTTGATATCTTATCTTTACAAAAATAAGGTACACACTGAAATGACAAGAAATAATCCCGTATACACATGTCAATCAAGTCCCACCCACAATATTAAGCCATCGATACTAGATCATCGTTATCAAGCGTTTGTTCAGCCCATTGTTAGCAAGTGTCACATTAATGTACTCGTGTACTGCCGACGATTATATTCAGTTTGTCGTCTTGTGATTGATAGCAACCATAATTACCTATTGTCCTACCCGACGGTGGAACGCTACGCGATGCTTTGCGATCCAATGCGATAAACGCACAATTAAGATGTTAAATCCTTAATGCAATTCTCTATGTGTTTGTTAAAAAACTTGACCTACAGACGCCAAATTAACAATTCTTAATAATTAGTGTTTACTGGAAACCACATTTACATGTTTGCAATTTGATAAAAATATCAAAACTTAAGGTTACAGCCACTACGGATATTGATATTCGGTTAATAATCTCTGTCATAATCTTTTATCACTAGCACGACGCAAAACAATCGGCGTCGTTGCCTTTTGGCAAACTAAATATGGCGTGACGCTAAACGAAAAAACTTGTTATATACTATCTTAAAACAGCTGTACGCTAAGAGTGAGACCACTCTAAGCGTAATCTTCTAAAGGGTTATATTCTGCTCTGTCATCGCCTGTTGCATAGCGTACGTATCGCTTAGCGCTTGTCAATCGCGTAGGACGGTGGCTCAAGTTTACATCAGATAAGTTGACAGTCGGGACAAAGCAGTAGCTTGATTACCGGCTTTATTATAACTACATTAAAGTTACTTTAAACAACAGTGAATCTTCGTTATTGAATCGTTTGTTAAACACGTTAGGAACTTAATCGTCATTGTTTTGGGAACATTTGGTCGTTTGCTTTCAACCTTTTTATAGTTGAAAACAATTTAGTTATGTTATGTAAGTTGTAGAATGGTAATACATGGTGGTACCGCTATATGTTCACCCGTTTTTACAGGAAAATTTAGGTTTATTTTTTTAATGAAATTTAGACATAGTCCGGTACTAGAGGTATAATTCTCTATAGTCATAAAACTTTTATGGAATGTTAGTGCGCAGCATCAACGCCATTGTTTGATATCCCCTGCATCATAAATTGGTGTTTCCGTCAGTTCTCCCGCATAACTCGTGTTATGCAGTTCATAGCTGCGTCAAATGCTCACGCTTGAAAAATATTCAACATGCATAAAATTGTTGATGCATACGTACAGTGCTACCGGAAATTTGGTTGACCTAAGCAAATCTACTGACGTTGTATTGCAGAGCTAGGAAATAGGAAACAAATGGTTATTTCACAGTAAAATCGGGTTCCGAATCTGCACTTTTAGATGAAGTAGATTATAGTAAGCTTGCCACCAACACCTGAATTGATGACCACGACCACTCTATCAAGAGTGATCCTGACAAGGAAGAAAATTATGGTAAAAGAAATTACGGTCAGAGAAAAAACGATTAAAGATGTAATTTGTGTTTTATTGTTTAGGAAAATGTGAGGAATTACTGATGCGATTCACAACATTACTTAAAGAAAGACACTATACTGAGTGCCATAGGCTATAAAAGATATACTACGATGTGGGCGGAGTCTCGGGAAACGGCTAGTCATAAATAAAGATGCTCTATAAAAAGTAAATAAGTTCAGTGTGTTAAGATTTGACGTCACCAGATGTTATATTGTTAAATCTAATGTAAAACATGTACAAGAAAAATACTACCAAAAAGCAACTGCAGGTTCAAAGTCCCTTCTTCAGTCAGACCTTCTGAGATGCCTTCTATGTAAAATATAGCAATAATATAGTAATAATAATATTCCGGGACAACTCACACACGGTTGTCTGATCCCAAGCTAGGCAGAGCTTGTGTTATGGTAACCAGACAACTAATAAACATACTTATATATTTCTAAATACATACATATTATACATAAATTACACCCAGACACCGAACAAATGATCGTGCTCATCACACAAACATTTGTCCCGGGTGGGAATCGAACCCACAACCTCCGGTATAGCAGTCAGGGTCTCTAACCACTAGACCAACAGGCCTGTCGAGCAATATTAGAGTATTATAAATTTCCACATTGGCAATGAACTTTGAATTGGCATGTCGTTAAACATACAATCAAACATGTAAATTATTGTAGTTTTAATTAATTATAATTAGTGAAGATATGTAATAATGTTATAAGCTAGATTATTAATTTGGTATTAACATTATTTGTGTCGTCCTCGACATAAATTTATCCGATAAATTGTCATAAATTCAGTGTCCGTGTGACCTTGTATAATTTTGCTAAAGGATATTGGTAGTATAATGTTTTATTTATATTCTTGGGTCGATGTCAAAGGTGTCGGTTGTGTCAAGGTTAGTTTTTAATTATTTTATTGCATTCTTATAAACAACTTCTGTATAATGTCACAAGTTCATAGCGCATCTTTTTCTTTATATTTGTTTGAGATTTTTTTGTTGAGACCTTTTGAGAATTTTTGTTGAAATAGGTTTTGCCGACTTGTCGCTGTGTTTATTTATGGTTTTTTAATATTTACTTAACCTGCATATTTCAAGTTGTTTAGTTTGAAATGTCTCCTCCTCTCCTCCTCCTCCTCTGTCTCCTAAAACTAAACAAAATGATTGATTTTTTTTTGCCTTGCCTGAAATCTAATATGTAGGTAGGTATGTATATTTGACTCACTTGAGGAAATGATTTGATTATACTAAGCTTTAAAAAGTAAGTTAATAACAACAAATATTTTAATCAATTTGGGCACGTTAAATATTGTGGTGTTAATAAGAATAATTATCATTCATATCACAGTTTGATCCAACAATAGAACTTTCTTAATAAATTAAATCGCTCGGAACTCTTGTATTCAAATGTAATGGAATTAATGATGATAATTAAGTTATGTTAAGCTTCGAGTTAAATGCTTACGGTTTCAGCAAACATTTATACATTTGTAATAATATAATAAATGTTAATTATTATAATTATTTAAGTAGAGTAACGAACCAAAGCTGGTAGATTAAATTAGACTTTTTTCACAAGGCGTTTCGTACATCAGTGGACGCAAGTTTTAGACGCGAACGATGCTTGCCTAGGAACGAACCTTAGTTAGTTTGCATGGTGGTAGTTGCTTGGATATTAAAACCGCCGGTTATCAGGGACTTGTGTCGCCTCGTGTACTGTCGACCTTAAGTAACATTTTAAAGTTTTTGATCAAAGTTCATATTTAAAATAGTAAAAGTTTAGGAATACACCATCAATAAAATAAAGTTTTATTGATAGTGGAGTGCAAGCTGCGAAAAAGTTGTATATTACTGTGTATTTCCTAGCTTACCTTATTCCCTTCCTTCTATAAAACCTAAGGATAACTTAATACCAAATATATATATTAAAGAAAAAACATTTTGTATAAACGAGCGGTCGGGCGTTAACGGCCATTACGAAACATCTTTTCATTGTCCAGAAACGTGGGTGGTATTTTTATTGTAAAGATCTTCCGAAAGGTTCACCAGTCAAAAATATTTCTATTGTATTGCCTGTTTTTTATATGTTCTATAGTGGAATAAGCTGGAATTAGAATTCACATGTAATTTTGATGTTTGCTATCGAAAGAGTTGTGTTGCATACTATTTAGTCACTTCATCAAAGTTCTAATTCAATATTAATGCTTTAGGAATCCAAAACGTAATTGAAATAAAGATATTTTAAGTGAAACTATAATATGTTAAGGTTCTATTCTTGGTCCTTTCTAAGAACACAATATCAGAGAATAACCCTAGTATATTAGAAGTTTTGAAGTCACACGGCAAATTGAATAATACTCATACACCGTTTGTACTTAGACATAGTTTCGTAATATAACCTATCAATCGTCTCCAACGTTCACATCGATAGTTTGAAACAATCTAAAGGTATTCATCCTGAATCGCGATTATGAAGTTTGCCAGAGATCAGACATTACACTGACTGCCCGATACGCATTCCACCCGCCAAACCCCCTTTTTGTACACCAACCTACACAGTGGTAACACTTTAATGTAAATTGCGTCTTTATTTCAAAGCACTAAGGTTGATTTTCGATAGGATTTGTTGCAGGTGTGTGGTTCACTGTACAACCTTAACACTCATCATTGTCACATAGCACATTAGACTTCACATCTTTGTTCAATTGTTTACAGCCAGTGACGTGTTTACTGTTCATCAGATATGCTAATATTCGATATCATGTTCAACTTAACGGATCCATCTCCATTCAATATACTACTCGAAGACAGTCCTTTAATTGAATGTACGCTCATAAAGGCTTAAATTATGCATGTGCTTAACAATCGAATTTGAGCCTTGTAGTTAGAACAACAAAGTACATTTTTATTTTTGTGTCGTGTGTTTAGTATGCACAGGTTTGTAGGAGTATAATGTTTGTTGATGAAGATGAAGGGGTCATAGCTGTCGAGGGTACGTCAGTCATTGACACTAAGACTTGGTCGATATTTTATGTAATGTAAGAATTGTAAATTGTACACGAAGAGCTTTTCACTGTATTCCGAATATAAATGTACAGTAATAAACAATGAACTTCTGTTGGGGGTCGTATTTTACGGTATTTTTGGTATCAACTGTAAAATCTAAGAGCTCGTTTACTATTTTACGATTTCTTCAAGTATTAAAATATTCCGAGTCTTGTAACTCCTATCTCTGAATATATAAATCCTCATCAAAGTCTAAATAAAACATGTTAAGTGCAGAAGGAAGAAAACAAAGTTGGTAAATGCTCTGTAAACTCTCAACAAATTGTTTCTTTAAAAACACGTTCCAAACACTTAACTTTATGTATTCACGGTTTTCGAAGCAGATTAACGACATAAAATTTAAACTACGTATTTAATGTTAATATTAGGTAGTATCATACATCTACTGCAGCAACTGCTTACACATGTATGAAGCGTCACTGGATGTCCGCATGTAAATTGTCCTCATCAGTCCCAGGACATATTGCCTTTGAAGTTGATGAGACCCTATAGAGAGGTCACGTTCAAGGGACGGAGTGACTTGTGGCTCTTGTGTAAGACGAGCTCAAGGGTACCTGGCGCCGGGTCAATGGGGAAACTCCTCCGAGACGTCTAAATAACGATTGAGAGCCGTTCAAATAACAAGTTCATTCCCAAAATGCGAATGCCCCACCCGCACGTAAACACGCCCGTAGGTTAACACAGTAATAATACTCATTATTATAGGGTATCGGAAATATTGCTCTTGCTATTTACGATTATTGGGTGTCATAAATGTCCTACTTTACGACATATGTCGACGATGTCTCGAACGTTTATTGATTCCGAGAGCCAACGGGTAAATGTTTTACGCCGCGTTCAAATTATTTACGCAGTCGGAACCGCACAATGCAAATGTTTGGGCTTCCAGAACTGAGTACTCGTGTAAATAGAACAAAAGCTTTGCCAACAAAGTCTTGCCCAACGAATGTGCAGCGCAACACGTGAATCACGGTCAACCTTCTCACGAGTACGTGGCGCGAGCAACAAGTCTCTCTCTTTTCAAAAATAAAGACGTGCTCTGGAATCTCTCAATGGAGTACAATTAAGATTCTCGACGACTGCGGAGTGCCTCCATGCATATAGAGCACTAAGCCCGCCTGCAAAACGCAACTGTTTCACAATCGCTATAAATCTCACTTCACACAGCATTGAGCCCCGCCACTGTATTTTAAATAAAAATAAACTCGAGTCGGTCGTCATAAACGATTCCAGACCGAATCCTGAATGTAGCATGACCTAAATTTCAATGAACAATGTTGGGTCCTAAACGTTTATCACTTCTCACGTTACTTCTGTCGATGCGGGAATGTCATATCTACTTTTGCCGATGTCCTTCTAAACCGAGCTCGAATACTTTTGGGAGGGCTCCGCCGAGTTACTTCCCTTTCGACATCACGTGCCTACGATCTTGTCGAAGGATACTTCTATATTATTTATGTTAGACGCATCTAAAGCATTTTTATAATAAAACTTTGAGTAACCCTAAAGAGTTGGGAATTCTGCACACCTAATATTTATGTCCATGTATTAAGTTGAATGAACTTGTGAGATATTTTAGGAATTAAATTATCAAAAAATGTTTGATATTTTCATCCGGGTCAAACATTATTTGTTCAGTACCTTTCAATATTATTCTTTCATTGAGTAAAATCGTGCCTACTATATAAAAACATGAAGAGTTCAAAACAGTGTATTTAGAATTTTGATTTCATTGCAAAGCGTTCGTTTTATTTAATCCTGAGAATCGTAAAAAGTTTATTATTTCCGATTCGACAGGGAACGTCAATTCCATAATAATTGCATGACAAGTGATTTTCTTGTAACGGTTTACAGCGAGCTTTACTTTTTAATATAAGTCTTGGAAGTGGGGACAATAGCCGAGCCAGTCTCCAGTAGCATCCAAAGTTTCAAACAGACTCGTACCACGAACCGTCGTCGTTGCATCTGACACCAAACTATTCTTACTGTTTTTTTCTTTTCACTTAAGTATTCTGCGAAGTTTCATTTCGCGCTGAAATCCCGACTCTACTACGATTGTCCGCCGCCGTTTATCCGCTGACATTGATACATTCCGCGCCAGTTTCCGAGTGGGACTTTCAATCTGTGAACAATGCGAGCGATGTACGCGGACCAGTTGTAAATAAAAGTTCCTTGATCTGCGGTCTGAACAATGGGTTGACGCAAGTGGTAACCAAGAGGCGGAACAATCGACGATTAAAATTGTTTATAAAACGCAGTTCGATATGCCGGTAGTTATCGCGCAGCGTGCAAGCAAAATGTGCATGAACGTACTTACTCTTGATTGTTTGGTGGTCAGGTCGGGATCGCTGTTTCTCTCTCGATAAATTGTTTCTTAAACGAGACCTTTGACAAAGTTTCACTATTACTACTATGTTCATTTACAATTACGAACATTGTAAATGAACGTACAAGCAAAATGTTGCAGCCTAATGGTAACGATTACCTATAGATTCTCAATGGTCAAGAGAAGCCGTTGGATGCAACAAGCGGGGCCACCAATGTAACACGGATTATATGATTAACACAGATGTAGCATTGACGTCATATAAAAATATAATTTGATTACCTACAGTTTATTTAAATGCAGAACATTAAATCATCCAGCCATATTATACGCATATAAATTCTAAAAACTAGATTTTATAATTTTGTAATGTGCGAAAATGATATTTATTAGTATCACAATTAGCACTTCCTGTAGCAAATTAAAATAGCAAAATACATTTTTTGTTTACTTTTAACTCTGGTTCTTCGCTAATAAATTTCAAGGAGATAAATGACTGGCCTATGTGTCTTCGAATATGTGATTTATTCATATTGTATTATAAATTATTCGTAAAAAGGTTGCATGAGCCTACAAGTTTTTTCAAATTTGTGTTTTTTTATTGTGTTTGTACATAGCTAGCCAAAAAGTAAAATTAATTCTATGTAGTCATTTTTAGCATTGAATGACTGACCCTAGTGCTACTGGCAGGCAAAACCACAGGCACATTTCAAAAATGGAACACCAACAAAAATCTTTTTAATTTTCTCCTGCATAACGCACAAACAAAAATCTGTTCAGCCAGCATCGTATTATGCATGAGCTTAATGATATGTGTTTAGTGGCGCATGCGTTATACGACCTATTAGCATAATAGCACCGTCCACCTGTTTAGCAGACTAATTCGCTTGTGAAGTAGGTAGCCTGTAAAATTTATTAATTTTCATAATACGCTCACATTGAATGTGCACGTTAGCTGAGCCCGACGGCCCGTCAAACTAATTTCCTATCAATTTTGATGGACTTTAAAGCAGGTTATGTCGTCAACCTGGCGCGCTAAATTATTTTGTCACTTGAATTGTTGTTTGTAAGGTGTCGTTCAGGTAATATTGTTTTAAATAAATGATATGTTTGTCATTTAATTTAAATAATATGAAATTATAAAAAAAAAACTTTTATTTCCAAGGGGATCTAAGGCAAATTCTGTTTTTTTTTTGTTTACGGAAATCATATTGATAGACAAAAGATTTTTTAATTTTAATCTGGGGGCACGGTAGTGCCCCAGCCAAGTCTCGAGCAAAACGTATTTAAGTTAGCGAGACCATCAAAATCGACTATAATAGTTATTTTGAAAATATTCTTTGAAAACCGAAATTCTCTATAGTATCAACAACATTACCCACAATAAAAACCACAACAAGAAGCCTCCACAAAGGTATAATCTACCTTTTATTTCAAAGTTTTTCAGTGCGTAAATAATAACGTTTGCATGCATTGTTCAGTTCCGCTGTTAATCACCGCTGGACACCTTTGCCCGTGATACTTGCTTTATAAACTTTATAAACGGAACTCTATATAAATTACCTTTTTTTTACTACAGCTTTCTTGATAAAGCTGAGAATTATTTGTGTTACCTTTTCAATGTTGGTATGTTTAGGGTAGTTTTTTTTTATCGTAGAATCTTTGTTCACAGGCTATTAATTTAATATATTAATCATTTTCATTACTTAAGTAATCGGACCATTGCAGAGGCGGACTACTTTAGAGCTTTACAAGGAATCCTTCATTTTTATCCAAATCTAACATCTTAAATCAATATCCTGATTAAGTAGTCTACATAATCCACACACACAATTCTAAACGCAATTTGTTTTTTTTTTTATATAATAATAATATATATATTTAAATAATAATACAAGAGAAGTCTTCGCCAGTGGGACATTTATAGTCAGTATTGGCAGTAATTCTTTTTCGATTGTTTTATTCGATTACGATTTATTTACCTTGTGTTGGCAAGCGCATCAGTGCGATAGTGTCTGTTAGTTTATCTCTAACAACCCAATTAGTCGTAGATATCCGATCCGTTGAGAACCCATTGCAATGGAAAAATAAACGAGCAACTGTACCGCTGTATCGTCGCGTGTTCAATATGTCTTAGCTTGCACCTGCAATATTATTTAAATTATACAAATTATTTTAGACAAATTCGAAGATAAGTGTTAGCTCGCACCTCTGTAAGTATAAAAAAAATACAACGTTTCTCAATCATCCATTTTTATATAAGAGGTACGTTTTATGCTGTTTACTTAAAGCATTCGTTAGAAGAATAATATAATAAAATATCGTTAATAGCTACCAAATCATCGGAAACACCCATTTTGTCGGAAATATTTTGATGACACCATACAATTAAATGATAAGTTGCTGTGAAATAAAAAAAACTTACATTTAGATTATTTTTTTTTTTTTTTTTAAGATCGTTTTATTTGTTAAAACACATTATATTTTTAAGATCTAATACACTGCTCGCCGTGTTAACGTGCCCACATTTTAAAGAATAATATTTCTGTGTCTGAAAAGCTGTTTCACATAGGAATTCAAAATCTAGAGTAAGGGGAGACCAAAATATCTCAATTTGTAGTAACTGTACTCTAAATCTGTTTAGTTGAAATCGATGCCCTGTTTTCAAATATGTTATATGGTTGGCGTTGTTTGCACATTGTTTAAGCTCGCTTGTTTCTGACTTGTGGCGCCTGTAAAATACTATGAGTGTTGCTAGAAACCTAAGTTTTACGTAGGTTCTAAGTTTTCGCACTAGACATAATATATAATATAATGTTACTTATTTTTGGCCATTATCGTCTCACTGCAGGGCAATAGCCATAAATGTAGATTCATGTTTTTTAAGTATGTAAAAATCACTTGCAAAAACGTACTATGGTCCTAATGATAGATCGAATTTAAATATTCCTTGTCTACACATTTACCTATTGTTAAATAAATATTTCCCATTAGCTCACTATTTTTCTAAATGTTGTCACAAGTAATATAAACCCCTTAAAGGGTTATAGAGGAATCAAACCTGTAACAGTGACTAAAAGTAACTGATATTCCTATTTAGAGCGTATGTGGTTAAAGTCTGGTGAAGCAATCAAAGTCTGCACTCGGGTAACTGCGGTAGACCTCTTCTAAAAAAAGCGTATGTCCGACTGTCCGAAACTTCGATGTCGATCTATTCTGTCCAAGCCTTTACCAGATGCCAATCTAACGCCCGATCTTTAATTTACAGATGTGCTCCCTTTTCTCTATCCTGGAGTATATCCCCTTTTTAGTCTATGTTCGACAGATTAGTTGTAGGTGATCGTACAGATTTAATAAATAAATAAACGCGGACAACATCACATACATTGCTCTGAACCCAAAGTAAGTTGCTATTAAGCACTTGTGTTATGGAATTCAGAAACAACGAAGGTACCACAAACACTTAGACCCGAGAAAATGTAGAAAAGTGATTTTCTACATTGACCCATCCGGGGATCGAACCCGGGACCTCAGAGCTAGCGACACCTTGAAAACCGGTGTGTACGCCACTCGACCACGGAGGTCGTCGAAGATTATTAACTATCATCGTCTGAGATTTACATACATTGTTCGTCGGTCTTCAAAATTATATCGTGCAGTGTCTAAATTTAAGAATATGGAATTTAAATGTAAAAAAAAAAATGAAAAAATAATAGAGTATCAAAAACTGCAATGGATCATGATAAAAGACGTCTGAATGGCAAATAAAGTTAAACTCTTACTATACCTAATCATTAACTAAACATTTACTAGCCACAAAAAAGGTAATGTATCAAAACTCTAATATAACGTCCTCTACAAGCCCATAAATGTTTCCCGTATTACCACTCGTTTAATATTCGATTGCAGCTGATTAAAATCTTATGTCGCGTGAAAATTATATTCGACTTGCTTTTGTATTATTAAATTGTGAGTGACTGCTACACAGAACTAACATGATTTGTTATATCGATAACTTAATACTGCCGTTAGCTGTAATGTATTTTTATTTGAAACACGGTAATTTTCGTTAATAGTTGATTGAAACACGATTGCTGTGTGTATTAGAACTATATGCGCTGTTTTCTCTAACTCATTCTTTTGAACATTAGCTCTTAATATATTATTACGATATTATTTCCATGTTTTTGAGTTTTTTGTGATAGATTACCTTGTAGCAATTATTGCTAGAGTAGTAAATGTGTTGCTAGAGTTGCTTTTAGGTACCTAATGTGGTGACCATTATATTTTTTAAGGATATTTTTTGATGCCGATTTTCGGTGACAGTTTCGATGATAAGCAAATGACAACCGTGATCAAGTCACTGACAATTCAGATGAAGTTCGGTAGAGTTTGTTACCTTACTTCTTATTTATGACATTAAAATAATTTTAAGGACTAATAATTCTATGCAGTTCCGTATTTTATACAAGTTAATATTATCCAACTAAATAAAACTAAGCTGCTTCAAAGCGGACTGTAAAGAAGTGTACACAAACCGGAGAACATCTTTGCTTAGACCTTTATTTGTATCATTTTGGCGGAGAGCGAAGCAAACACGACGGCGTGTTAACACAAATAAACTAAAAGACTCCTGCTATTACAACTTACAGCTATATAGTAAATATGTTATATTTTGTACCAGAATTATATTCTGTTATGTATACTGAGTATCTGTCTCATATTATTCTCAGAGTGTAATAATAAAGTAACGTAAGTTTGAAAATATTTATCAGGAGAGTTAAACGCAGGGTCTTCAGTAAAACCGAACAATAAAAATTGTAATTCAGCAGATAATCATTACATAAATCACATATGAAACTTGACTATACTAAACCTGAGTGTAAAAATGTGCAAGTATTATTCCAAGACCTAAACCTAGAGCTACGTCTTTTTTTAATTGCAGTTCCGTTCCCTTATAACAATGTTTTATTTGTCAAACACGTAATGTAATACACTTGTTTCTAAGATTTTTCATTCACATCAAAGTATAGACCTACTTGGTAGGTCTGTTCCGTATAAAGGTCCATTACACAACCCGAACCCCAACGCAGGAAGAATGCTCCATAATTGTCCAACCGAAACCGTAATGAGATAGGTCACGTAATTCTAAAACAATTGCCATCACAGCTTTCTGAGAATCTATTGTCGTTTAGCTGCTGTATACATGTATAGACTACATGATATAATGTGGGTCATTAGATTGTAACTAACAGTTCTGACTTCTGGGATATCTGCTAACTTATAAAAAATTGTGTCGTTAATAAAGAACGTCGAAAAGCAAGTGGCGTACACTCCGCTTTCCAAGGTTTCGTTAGCTCTGAGGTCCCGGGTTAGATACCCAGACGTGTCAATGTAAAAAATATTTTCTACATTTCTTGAGTGGTGTATATGGTACCTTCGTCATACATTTTTATGACATTTGAATTATTTTTGTTGAATATTTTCAATATGTAACAGCATTCTTCGCATTCTATATAAAAAAAAACATCACATAGCAACCACATTTCATTAACTTTGACATTGAATATTCTGCAGCCTTATTCTGAGCCCACATTACCCTTCGCAAGAAACCAATCAGGCCATCATATCGAGACAACAATGAAGATTGCCGTGTTCTCACGCACCTTAACTCATAACAGTCATAACAGATATTGTATCGTACATGATACAATCCTACATTGGATACGTTTGAAAACAAAACGAAACCTGATTGATCCATTGTTTAAATCATCCGTCACAACTGATCGAAAATACTGTACTAATTGGATGCTCTTCTTTTTACAATAGATATTTTTTTGAAGAAATATCTACTACCACATAAGGGAATAGTCTGTGTCGCGGCATGTTTCAAAACCTTTCCAAACATTCTATAACAAACACACGAAACTAATAACTCTGGATCACAAAACTTTGTCCTATGCAGGGATCGAACCCAAAGCACGTTGCGCTGTGAAAATACTCTTGCTCATCTATTGCACTCTAAGATCCATGCAGACTAGGAAAATGCTAGAATAATAAATAAAAAAAAAAACGGACAACATCACTTACTTTGCTCTGAACCCAAAGTAATTAGCTATTAAGCCCTTATGTTATGGAATTCAGAAACAACGAAGGTACAACAAACACCCAGACCCGAGACAATGTAGAAAAGTGACTTTCTACATTGACCCGTCCAGGAATCGAACCCGGGACCTCAGAGCTAGAGGAGAGACCACGGAGGTCGTCAAATGAAGTAAATATTTTCTGAAATTAATATGGAAGAACATCAAAATTAAGTGACCAAAGAAGTATGGGAGAAGAAGTTCATTACGCTTCTGAATAGTGAGTAAGTATCCATAAAGCGCCATTCAAGAGGTAAACGTTAAGGTGGGGTGGCAGCATTTTATCACCCCGTTTATGAGGCCACGGGGAGCACTGAACAGTATAAGATTTCGTTTCAGTAACTGTGACTAGTGATGGTAAAGTGTCGATAGATTACGATAATTTTTGTTAAGTGTTTTAGCTGTTCGATATTTGATTACATATTTTTATTTATAAACCAGAAGAAACATGTGATACGATGCAAATTAGTTTTTGAACGATTGGTGCTCACCTAGGTGTTTAGGTTAGGTAAGTAGCAGCTTTCATTGGAAGGATATAATTTATAACACGGCCGCGTATGGAATTTGTCGAAAGACGTAACATTCTCAATTGTGCCCAAATAAATCACTGTTCAATTGAATACAAGTGAACCATCACACACGTAACTATTACATCAGATCAATTCTTATTCACATGTCGAACACCATAAAATGCGGGTTAAATGATTATGTTTGGGAGCGGCAACACTATGACGCGGGACGTTCACATTGACATCACAATAGGATGACGTTGCGATCGACGTTTGATTGACGGCCGAACTGGGCAAACTTTCGGTTAGCACCCGCATTGCGATATGTAATCAGCATTATCCCGTATTAAGCGTTTCCGCAGTCGAGTTAATGCAGTAATTACTGCGACGGTATGTGTAGGTGATTCGCGCGCAAACTGTAATTAGTCTGCCATTAAACCGCATAGTCGTGATTTGATTAATGGCGTTGGGGACGACCGTGCGTCACATTCGGCATGCCGAGAGCAACGCGTTGTTTTTCGTTAATCGATATGAGATGGCGCATCTCTAATTTTTAGTCTGTTCTATAAAAAGACGTCGTATAAATAATAATGATACCAGATGTTAGTACAATTGTTTTTGACTGAGATGAATTTATGTAAATGATATAATGTTGGGCACAAAGTTTGTTCAAGGTTGAATGTAAGTCTTCTTGTTCTAGACTTCGTTCTAGACTTCGTTCTACTTCAAACGAAGGTTAATTCTGAGGTAAATCGTAGCTTCTGAAACTTTACACAACTTTAAGAAAGCTGTGTTCACTAATTGGTTTAGTTAAAAACACCTTTGTATTCAGTAGGCACAAGAGAATGTAAGTATGTATGTGTAAGTTGAGAAAAGTAATAATTGAGATATAAATAATGGTCTACTACATCTTCTGCCTTCACTGTACATGGCAAAGGTATCATATTCCACGTATTGTATAAAAGTACTTAAATTATTCTCCGCTTAGTAACAAAGCAGAAAAGCAGTCTGTTGTACGGTTCATTAAAACTTTTTAATGAATTTCGATAACCCAAGTAAAGGATACGTTACTTTCATACTCGTACATGTTTGTGTTCTCATGTTGTAATATTTTCTTATACATTATGCCATCGTATAAAAGCAAATACTTATCATAATTATACGGTCTCTATTTTCCGACTCCTAGCCTTATACAGAGAAAGAATGTCTAGTCATCATCGCGCTTGCTCACTTGTAGATTTCCGATTTCAGATACAGTGCAAATATATGCCAAAATAATCTCATAATATTTGGGCAAAAAATCAAAATACCTGGACCAGTTTAAATATCCCATTGCATTTACTGTAACATAACTTGATTTTCTAGCTTAATCTTTGTATGTTCCACGTGCGAGTATATTTGCTTGGTGTCTCAGCGTTTGTGCATGTAAGATGCTGTTTGTGAATGTAACTTAGTAGAAAATACAAGCGAGACTTGATGAGATGGTTAGTACCAAGGATTTTGTTGTGAACGTTCTGGCTGAAGTAAGGTGTTCAGGAGAATAAATCTTAGCAATCGAATGAATGGAAGCAAGCACCTTTTTCAGCCACTACACAAAAACAAAATCAGCTATATTTGAAAATAAGTTTTCTTTAAATATTAACTAAAATAAGCCTAATTGATGGTAAGCTTAGCTATTTTGATGTTTATTTTAATTTATTCCTTAAATTTTTGATATGATATGTGATGGAGGTACTTTGGAAGTACCATTTTCTCACTTTATACCAACGTAAAATAACAGTGAATGTCTTTATTCTGTACTGCAAATACTGTAAGTTTCCGTAAAACCACAAAATGATGTATTGCTTTTGCTAACATCTTCTGTTTACGTAGATGCCAAAAGCTAATAATAACTGTTTGCGTGATTGTACAAATGCATGGGGGCGGGCCCGTATACCGATATTATCATCCGGTAATCGCTTATGGCGATAATCGCGATGTTATCCCTATTTGTTGATTCATTGAAGAGTTTGTAAGGCGATGATATCTGATGATCGTTGCCAATAAGCAAGCTATTGTGTTCTATTTACCAATTTATGTATTTTCTTTGAACGTTTTTTTTAATGACTTTGTATTTCTGTTTCAGGTGAGTACATTTATGTACGAAATTGGAGTCCGATTGTCCTTCGACCAATTAGTCAGTCAGTAAGTCCATTAAACATATGTCAGTCTCCACGAAAGTAATTCGAAAACGTATTACGAATTGCCAGGGTATAAAAAACTGCGAAGTCTGAAGTTTCCATGTTATTCAGTACCAAATTAGCTGGTAAACTTACGTCCAAGTAAAGTTTATCCTAGGTCCTAGTTTAGGTAAAAAAGTTCATGCTAATATCAGCTAAATACTCTAAAAAAATGTCGCTATCAAATCGTTCACATAATGTATCCTAAATTAGACCGTTTTAGTTAGTCAATTAGGTCTAATTTCTAATGCTTCTTAAGGTCGATACTCTAAGCCAGGTAGACTTATACACAACCTCCATACAAAGTTTAACAGTATCATAAACACATCTATTACGTAACAATGTCACACCATTATGAAAACAATCCTTAGTGTTTGTTATATAGTCTAGACAACGCTTCTGTTTTATTATGAAAGTTTCGTGATTTAGTGCCACGCACTTAGTACCTAAGTTACACAAGTTATATACAATAAAACTTTGTGGGTCGCCGGCTAGTTACTGTCTGTTAAGTTAAGGCTCTATACAGACTGTGACAACCGTGAAGGGTCGTTACTTGTATTTACTTTTCCGACTTACTTTATCTACTTTACCGTTTTAACCGACTTAAGAAGGAGGATTTTCTCAATTCGAATGTTTTTTGTTTGTATGTTTGTTGCTCAATATCTCCGAGAGTTACGGACCGATGATTATGGGTATTAATCAGAGTTAGTCTTACATTTCATTGATGTTGATTCACTTTTACATTTATATGCAATCAAATATAATCAACGAATGAACGATATTTGGGCAAATATTCTAGTTATCTGCCAACAGGTTAACCACAGGTACAAAACATTTATTACTGATTAAACACAACCGAACAAACAAAGTATCAAACCAACAAACAAAAATCACAATAGAAAAATTTAAAGTTAAAAATTTGTCATATCCTTTGTACGTTCCACAGTTCCGATCTAAAACAGTTATTCGGCAAAGAATGGCAAATCACTAGTGCAGCAATCGGATTGCCGAATTGAAACTGTAACTCGTTTGTCGGTGACCTCTCGTGGCTATGCGAGTGAACCGTGTCGAGTACGTCACTGGCCTAAGTGCTGCCAACTGTATTGAGCCTAACTAGAACCGTGGTTTAGTGATGTGACGGAAAAAATGGGAAGGGTTGTGTATTGCGGAATTTAATATCGAATGAGGTGATGTATTTTATATTATTATCGTATTGTTGTCGTCAGGTGATAAGAGAAATATTTGTTGGATTTCGATAACATACTTAGGGGTATAATAAAATCATTTTAAAAACTGTTGGCTCAGTATACTTATTATAGATAAACCTGTCTGTATTTTTCGGATGCTGTGCGAAAATCGATATTTATATAAATTTACTGTGTAATGGTACTTAATTGTTGCTTTATGTTACACATTCGACTAAATTCAAGATTACAAATTCGATGAACCATTTTGATTGTACCCAAATTGTTTATAAACTTATCTACCAACTGCATACTTACTGAAGTTTCCGATAGATTAAATTGGAAGCTAAACCAAACCGACACACGATCTAACAGAGAGAGGGTACATCGTCTCTCTTTTCCTCAAGATATCTCGATTTTCAGTTGTTTCACCCATGTCCCAATTCCACACAGCCTCTCGATCCGAAGATTGACTTAATTGGCTTCGTAGATGGCAAGACAGTAATTATTGCTGCACTGGACACGGACGGACGGTTGTCCGTTTACCTATCCATCGGTTGACAATAATTAGTTATCTCGGATAAACTCTCTGGATAAGTCAATACGATGTTTATATTGAATATTGGAGTAATTGTCTTTAGGGATTATGGACTTCCCTGGAAATGGAAAAAAAATCGTCGAGTTTATAAAATTATGATGTCAAAAAGAAACTATAAAACGCACATTTAATTTCTTATCTGAAATTACGACCGTAAAAGTTTCACGTAATCCCATCTGTAATGTAAAAGAAAATCAAGTTTTTAACTTAAACCCACAGCAACAAAATACACGTATCGATAAACAGGAAAGTCGACTTCATAATCTGAAAATGAAATATAAATTTTTATTAGTGCTAGTAAATCTTATCAAAATTCAACGGAGCTTAAAATTTATTATAGCGAAATATATTTGAGATCATAATCGTGTCGGCGGAATTGCTCACAACATGCACAGTTTGTTTTTGTTACCCGCTTATTAAATTTCATGTAGTTTATTTTAAAGTAAATATACCGATACATATGCGTTTCTCGGATTTGTGACGTCATGATGACGGAACATTCTTTATATACTCATCTGATGATGTCATCAGTTTCTAGGAATACTAGATCATAGACCTATTTTTAATGAACTTCTTTAGTTAGGTCATTTTATGAATAACATGTACTAACTTCTGCTAATTTATTGGTCGATGATGAAGACGACTTTTGCTATTAATTTTAAGACAATATCGTATAGTATAATAATAGCTACTTAGGTCACAACGAAAGCTTATTTATTAAAAAAAAACAAATCATCTATTATAGTTGGCCAATTTCTATATTTATTTAATTTCTATATTATAATAGAATTTAGCAAGATATGTAATAAACTCTTGTACAATTAGCTCCACTTTAGAGGAATTCTTAAAGAAAACTCCCGGTCAACTTCTCAGTGATGTTAATGAAATGCAATATTTTAGAGGTACATCATCAGGCAAAGTTGACAGACAAACTCGGTTCCTGAAGCCTTGAGGCTACGCGAGCTATTTTATTTTACCGGCGACACAAATTGAGATTCTTTTTATTTTCATAAAAATATTCTCGCTACTTCCCTTAACAAACTTTCCAAGTGTCCTTATTGAATTTTCTCAAGTTTTGATAGGTTTTTCCGACGATTTCATCTCTGTTGCTTTTCGTTGGAAGTTGAGATCGTCTAGTAATTTACGTAGCAAACATCGCGTTTTTTATTTGCTACCGTTAAGTGGTTGAAACTTTGACGGAATTGTGATATGAATCGATTGATTGGTTCGACTGTGATAAGTCAAACAGCTTGTTTCATCAATCAAAATTAAGTAACGATTCTATGACAATTTATGTTTGTATCTCCTATTGTAAAAGACTGGTATGTAGGCAACTTATTTATTAAAAAAAAAATAACAAAAAAATACAAATCATTATATGCATGAACACTTACCGCCATAAGAATATAAGTCTATCAATACATTCCCAAAAATAACAAACATCAACAGATATATTTCAAAATAAACTTCTCTAACATTAAAGTAATGAAAACCGGTTAACCTATCATCACATTCATTCAATGTTACACCTTACTGTAATGAGCTTTACGCCACGCGAGGTGATTTCAAACATTGTAAGTGCAAACCGCTGCACTGCAACCGTAGGTCATTAAGCTACGTTTGTTAAAGTATATTCTTTAAACCTGCAACTTTCTTGACGATAATCAACTGAACAGCTTTATGTAAACGTTAACTTTTTGTGCTGTGAAGTAATGTGTTGCGTTTTATTTACTTAACTTATTTGATGGTATAACACTAATATCTTTGATGTAAGTTTTTGTATACGAAAACTATTGATTTCAAAGTTAATTATTGAAGTAGGTACCAGCCAAAGTAGTGTATTTAATTCAGCAAGTTTTTCAATATATTTTTTTTGAGACATTTCATTTGCATTAACAGCAAAAAATGCAAAAAGATTTAAAATAACTACGGCACAAATTACATAAACAATTTGTTCAACAAATGCATAGTTTGTTATGTTTTATGATACGCATGTAACTACTACTCCACCATCATACCCACGACGTTAATCGAGAAACAGTATGAGGCGTCATGTCAATAAAACAAAAGAACTGCATTCCGAATGTAATCCAGATGTGAGCTGGATCTGTTAAGGTGATGTGCTACTGGCTAAGGAATTGGCTAAGTAATGTATGGAATTGTATCGGCGGTGTGCATTTTTATTTGAATTTTCGTATACTTATATGATTACCAAAAAAAAAAAAGAATTTTCGTTTAAGAGAAAGTGTTTATCAATGAGTTCAAATTTAATTAAAATTAATGCTGTAAAGGAACTCAATTTTCAGCTTACTCTATCTCAAAAATAATTCTCATTTCAGATAAATTCAGATACAAAGAATCAATGTAATTTTTTTTATTTCAAAAACAAATATTTTATTACACCTGACCATATAATTCAACCAGTAGCACTTACCCTTAAACTCAAATCCGAGTTAACACGAGCCACTGTAACTCAATCTTGTCTTTTAACCAACCGTTTGTTCATTATTGTTTTTGCGCATGATTTATGCTGGCCTACCAATTATTCATACACGTCACAGCAAGTGCAACACTGGCAATCTCTCTATATCTGGAGCTGTCATTGTTGGGATGATGCACGATGCTGCTGGTATTAGGTGCACGTGTCTGTAACGAGGTACCTGTGTATAAATGTTACATGTTGCTTTGAAATTTTGTAGTGTTTACTAATACACTTTTTTGTTAGTGCGAGATTTGTGCTTTTTTAATTTGATCGTCTGGCGCATCTGTGCATTAATTCCCAGTGTAGTCAAAGATATGATCCTAAACCTATAATAGATCCTATTTCAGTATAGACATGAAATAAAAAAACAACTTCTCTTCATTCTAAGAAACACAAGTCTAAAAGTCATCTCTTATGGCCCAACGCATTATTCTATTTGACTATTTCCACGTTTATTTTTACCTTGGTTACTGAAATTAACTTTTCATGCTCCATACTAGTCTTTACCATGTCTCATTACAAATAACACACGCATTTTAATTGTGATGTTTTAAAAAACAGTGATGTTCATTCTCCCGTACGAGTTCGTATTCTCGGCAATTAAACATCGACAAAGGCACAGTATTTTAATTATACATTTCGAAATTAAAGTGATTCGATCTTTTTTTGTTTTTTTTTTCCGTAAATACGTTATCGTTGTCGAATTTTAAAAGCAATTGTCTCTGTAAAAAGTATTTTTTTTCTCTGTCAAATTGAATAATGTTGCAAATATACGCGACTATTTAACTACATGTTCTAAGACATTTGGTCAGTCAACGAAACCTATCAAAACAATGTGTCTGAGACAAAATGATACTGCCTGGTATTCTTAATAATTACGTTTATTGGTTACACAGGTAAGTATAGAAAGATTTACACAGATTGAGGTAAGGACTTGGACAACGGGGCTTCACTTTAAATTACTTAATAGTTGTTGTCGACTCGCTGGCTGCGGCGTAAGAGAGCGAGCGCGGTTCCGGCGCACGCGGCTCGCGCCCGCCTCCCACTCTCTCGTCGCTCTCTGGTCACTCGCGGCCATAGTGCCGGGCACACTTCCGGCCGGTTTTAGTAAGTTTTAGTGCGGGCGGCAACATCCTCCCGGGGTTGAAGGCTTAGCTTTCAAGCTTCCCTTTTTCATCTTTATTCTGCTGGGGCTGAACTTGATAGGACGCACATTTTGTTTACAGCCCTTCGTACTGTGCCTCTGGAAGACATGACATCGGCCACCCTGCTGACTCCATCCGTCCCAGGATACAGACGTGTGATACGGCCGAGTCTCCACTGCAGTGGGGGAACATTTTCTTCCTTGAGAATCACCAGATCGCCCACACGAAGCTCATACTGCCTTGTTTTCCATTTTGTGCGTTGCTGAAGCTCCGCTACGAACTCCCGGCGCCATCTTTGCCAGAAGTCTTGTCTGATTTTCTCTATAACCTGATAACGATTTGGACTCTTCGTATTAATAGGTGCCGACGGTAACGACGTGAGAGGTCGCCCGACAAGAAAGTGCCCTGGGGTAAGTGGTGTAGGATCGGTAGGATCGGAAGATAGGGGGGACAGAGGACGGGAATTAAGTATGGCCTCGACTTGTGCTAATAACGTAGCAAGCTCCTCGAACGTTAAGGAAGCTTTACCGGCCGTGCGTTTTAAATGAAACTTTGCCGACTTGACTCCTGCTTCCCATATGCCCCCGAAGTGAGGCGAGTACGCCGGGCTAAATACGAATTTTATACCGTTATCATTCGCGAAATTATCAGTACACTTACGATTGGACCTGAGCACTCTACACATTTCGTTATTTGCGCCTCTGAAATTAGTGCCATTATCGCAATAGATGACACTAGGTTTTCCTCTTCTTGATATGAACCTTTTTAAAGACAATATAAATGCATCAGAGCTCAAACTGCTTACTAATTCTAAATGAATTGCCTTAGTCGAGAGGCATACAAATAAACATAAATAACATTTTGAGGATTGACTTCCTCTACCTTTGCGACTTGAAATAGTAAAAGGACCAGCAAAATCTACACCGCATGTGTAGAAGGGAAACATTGAGTGGGTTCTTTCCGAAGGTAAGTTACCCATTATTGGTTGGATAGTTTTCCCTCGAAAGCGAGTACAGAGTAGACACTTCTTAGTCGTACTCCGAGCTAAATTTCTACCTCCTATGGCCCAAAATCGCTCTCTGATGGACGCTAGCAGGTGTTGCGGTCCTGCATGAAACAAACGTTCATGTTCTTGCCTAAATAACAATTGAGTGAACTGATGTTTTGCATCTAAAATCATGGGGTGCTTCTTATTATAATCAAATTCAGAATTTTGAAGCCTACCACCAACTCTTAATATATTGTCTTTATCTATAAAGGGATTCAACGACAGTAATTTAGACTTGCAATTAAGAGTTTTCTTATTGTCACTAATTAATTTAATTTCGTCAGAGTAACTATCCAACTGACTTAACCTAACTAAAGTTAATAATGACTTATCTAATTCCTTAACATCTAATGGTCCGCTAATTCTACTATTTTTATTTAAGCAATTATGTACAAAACGTTGCACATATGCATAGATCCTATTAAGTTTCTTAAAGTTAGAATATTTTTCAAATTCAATTATCTTATTTACAATTGTGGTGTGACATTCAATGTTGCGTGGGATTTTAAGTTCTGGTAAACTAGGGATTTGTTGATGTGTAGGCCAACAAGTTGAGTCATTAGCGAGGAACGAAGGCCCTGCCCACCAAAGGCTAGAAGCCTTTAACTGCTTGGGAGACACACCTCTAGAACCCATGTCTGCTGGGTTTTGATCAGTTGGTACATATCTAAAGTCGAATCCCGGTGTCAGTTGATTTATTTCGTTCACTCTATTACATACGAATACTTTAAGATCCCTGGGTGGAGTTTGCACCCATCCTAACACAACCATCGAATCAGACCATAGAACTTTTCGGGATACATTACATTGTAAGGAATCTAATACCTTTGAACATAGACGAGCCCCTAGGAGTGCGCCACACAACTCCAGCCTCGGTATAGTGGTTGGATTCATTGGGGCGACTCGTGCTTTAGCACACAACAACCTAACTGTTACCTTTCCAGTACAGTCTTCAGAGCGCAAGTAAATACATGCCGCGTAGGCTTGTTGTGAAGCATCGACAAAACAATGTAGTTCTATAGTTTTAGGATTGTCACATGAAACCCAACGTTCGATATTAATATCAGATAAATATGAAAATTCTTTCAATAAGTTAGACCAATTCTTACAAAATTCAACTGGTACTGGGTCATCCCAGTCCAGTTTAACAGACCATAATTGCTGTAGTAAAATTTTAGGTACTATAATACAAGGGCTTAATAGTCCTAAAGGATCAAACACTTTGGCCGTAGCAGAGATTACTGACCGTTTGGTTATTTGAGCAGAGGGCTGTAATTCTGTGGAAAATAGTAAATTATCTGACTTAGGACACCAAATAAGACCTAATACACTAGATTCCTTATTAAAATCTAAAAATTTTGCTGTATCATCATCATTTTCAAATAAGTTAGGACAATTTGTTCTGAATTTTCTTAAAGGCAAAAGAAGTGTCTGAGACAAAATGATACTGCCTGGTATTCTTAATAATTACGTTTATTGGTTACACAGGTAAGTATAGAAAGATTTACACAGATTGAGGTAAGGACTTGGACAACGGGGCTTCACTTTAAATTACTTAATAGTTGTTGTCGACTCGCTGGCTGCGGCGTAAGAGAGCGAGCGCGGTTCCGGCGCACGCGGCTCGCGCCCGCCTCCCACTCTCTCGTCGCTCTCTGGTCACTCGCGGCCATAGTGCCGGGCACACTTCCGGCCGGTTTTAGTAAGTTTTAGTGCGGGCGGCAACATCCTCCCGGGGTTGAAGGCTTAGCTTTCAAGCTTCCCTTTTTCATCTTTATTCTGCTGGGGCTGAACTTGATAGGACGCACATTTTGTTTACAGCCCTTCGTACTGTGCCTCTGGAAGACATGACATCGGCCACCCTGCTGACTCCATCCGTCCCAGGATACAGACGTGTGATACGGCCGAGTCTCCACTGCAGTGGGGGAACATTTTCTTCCTTGAGAATCACCAGATCGCCCACACGAAGCTCATACTGCCTTGTTTTCCATTTTGTGCGTTGCTGAAGCTCCGCTACGAACTCCCGGCGCCATCTTTGCCAGAAGTCTTGTCTGATTTTCTCTATAACCTGATAACGATTTGGACTCTTCGTATTAATAGGTGCCGACGGTAACGACGTGAGAGGTCGCCCGACAAGAAAGTGCCCTGGGGTAAGTGGTGTAGGATCGGTAGGATCGGAAGATAGGGGAGACAGAGGACGGGAATTAAGTATGGCCTCGACTTGTGCTAATAACGTAGCAAGCTCCTCGAACGTTAAGGAAGCTTTACCGGCCGTGCGTTTTAAATGAAACTTTGCCAACTTGACTCCTGCTTCCCATATGCCCCCGAAGTGAGGCGAGTACGCCGGGCTAAATACGAATTTTATACCGTTATCATTCGCGAAATTATCAGTACACTTACGATTGGACCTGAGCACTCTACACATTTCGTTATTTGCGCCTCTGAAATTAGTGCCATTATCGCAATAGATGACACTAGGTTTTCCTCTTCTTGATATGAACCTTTTTAAAGACAATATAAATGCATCAGAGCTCAAACTGCTTACTAATTCTAAATGAATTGCCTTAGTCGAGAGGCATACAAATAAACATAAATAACATTTTGAGGATTGACTTCCTCTACCTTTGCGACTTGAAATAGTAAAAGGACCAGCAAAATCTACACCGCATGTGTAGAAGGGAAACATTGAGTGGGTTCTTTCCGAAGGTAAGTTACCCATTATTGGTTGGATAGTTTTCCCTCGAAAGCGAGTACAGAGTAGACACTTCTTAGTCGTACTCCGAGCTAAATTTCTACCTCCTATGGCCCAAAATCGCTCTCTGATGGACGCTAGCAGGTGTTGCGGTCCTGCATGAAACAAACGTTCATGTTCTTGCCTAAATAACAATTGAGTGAACTGATGTTTTGCATCTAAAATCATGGGGTGCTTCTTATTATAATCAAATTCAGAATTTTGAAGCCTACCACCAACTCTTAATATATTGTCTTTATCTATAAAGGGATTCAACGACAGTAATTTAGACTTGCAATTAAGAGTTTTCTTATTGTCACTAATTAATTTAATTTCGTCAGAGTAACTATCCAACTGACTTAACCTAACTAAAGTTAATAATGACTTATCTAATTCCTTTATTATTTATTTATTTATTTATTAAAACATTTTAAATTATCAAACAAACATACATAAAAGCCCACAAAACTGTTTGCACAGTTTGTCTGTGGGCATGATGACTAAGACTAATTAATATTAAAAATGAAACTTATTATAACTTAAAACTAAAAATATATAGAACTAAATATATATATATATATAATCTTATCAGATAATATGTTAACACTCCATGTTTGTCAACAGGTAATTCTTTAACATTGTACAAAAAACTTTTTTATTTTTAGTATTTCTTATATTGCTGGGCAGCCTGTTCACCAAATAAGGTATCCTTAACATCTAATGGTCCGCTAATTCTACTATTTTTATTTAAGCAATTATGTACAAAACGTTGCACATATGCATAGATCCTATTAAGTTTCTTAAAGTTAGAATATTTTTCAAATTCAATTATCTTATTTACAATTGTGGTGTGACATTCAATGTTGCGTGGGATTTTAAGTTCTGGTAAACTAGGGATTTGTTGATGTGTAGGCCAACAAGTTGAGTCATTAGCGAGGAACGAAGGCCCTGCCCACCAAAGGCTAGAAGCCTTTAACTGCTTGGGAGACACACCTCTAGAACCCATGTCTGCTGGGTTTTGATCAGTTGGTACATATCTAAAGTCGAATCCCGGTGTCAGTTGATTTATTTCGTTCACTCTATTACATACGAATACTTTAAGATCCCTGGGTGGAGTTTGCACCCATCCTAACACAACCATCGAATCAGACCATAGAACTTTTCGGGATACATTACATTGTAAGGAATCTAATACCTTTGAACATAGACGAGCCCCTAGGAGTGCGCCACACAACTCCAGCCTCGGTATAGTGGTTGGATTCATTGGGGCGACTCGTGCTTTAGCACACAACAACCTAACTGTTACCTTTCCAGTACAGTCTTCAGAGCGCAAGTAAATACATGCCGCGTAGGCTTGTTGTGAAGCATCGACAAAACAATGTAGTTCTATAGTTTTAGGATTGTCACATGAAACCCAACGTTCGATATTAATATCAGATAAATATGAAAATTCTTTCAATAAGTTAGACCAATTCTTACAAAATTCAACTGGTACTGGGTCATCCCAGTCCAGTTTAACAGACCATAATTGCTGTAGTAAAATTTTAGGTACTATAATACAAGGGCTTAATAGTCCTAAAGGATCAAACACTTTGGCCGTAGCAGAGATTACTGACCGTTTGGTTATTTGAGCAGAGGGCTGTAATTCTGTGGAAAATAGTAAATTATCTGACTTAGGACACCAAATAAGACCTAATACACTAGATTCCTTATTAAAATCTAAAAATTTTGCTGTATCATCATCATTTTCAAATAAGTTAGGACAATTTGTTCTGAATTTTCTTAAAGGCAAAAGTGCTGAATCAAGTGTAGCAACAACTTCCTTATAAATATATTTTAAACCCTCTACAGTTTCGGACCCAGTATTTAAATCATCTGCGTAAATCATTTTCAATGACACATGCTATAGACTTATCCTCACATTCTTTTGCTAACTGTAGCAGACATCGAGTGCTGAGAAATGGTGCGGAAGCAGTACCATAAGTTACTGTATTTAGTTGTAAGACATCTATCGGTTTTGTTTCGTCATCGCGCCATAATATTAGTTGTAAGTGGCGCTGCGGTTCCTTAATTTCAATCTGCCGAAACATCTTCTCTATATCTGCGGTGAGAACATACTTATGTTTACGAAAGCGAAGCAAAATTGACATTAAGTCACTTTGTATAACTGGCCCGACCATCTGTATCTCATTAAGTGATTTTCCTGAACTAGTTTTACACGAGGCATTAAACACTACCCGCAGTTTAGTGGTCTCACTTTTTTCCCGTATTACTGCGTGGTGGGGCATATAATATCCAAACTCAGGTTTATTTTTTAAAACTTTTAAATGTCCTAAATTAGCATACTCATCTATAAACTCTTTGTATTTAATCTTAAGACTAGGATTCTTAGCAAATTTTTTCTCTAGATTTAAAAAGCACTTCTTAGCTACATAATATGAGTTCCCAAGAGCTTCCTCAGGTGACTCTTTAAAAGGCATTGTCACAGCAAACCTACCATTTGGTAATCTAGAAAAATTATCAATAAAATTGTTTTCACAGAGTTGTTCTTCTATAGAATATGTTTTAGTAAGTGGAAGGTCATCAATTGTCCAAAACTTTTCTAAACATTCCTTTATTTCTTGAGTGAAATTACAATAAACTTGTGAGGTTGGCTTTTGTGTACCTATTGGGCCACTCACTAGCCACCCAAACTTAGACTCCTGTAAAACAGGATTTTTATTACCTAACTTAATTAAATTAGAGCCTACTATATCCCAGTAGACATCTGCCCCTAAGAGAATATCTACCTCAGAAGGGAAAAAGTAATTTGGATCAGCTAAATTAATGTTACTTGGTAATTTCAAATATTCAGTATTTATTAAAGAATTTGGTAAAATTCCAGTAATTCTGGGAACAACTAAACACTTAACTTTAACTTCAAAGGAATTACACCTAGACTTAATTTTCAAATTACAACTTTGCTTAATACTACAACTAGAATTATTAATACCACAAACATTTACTGACCCTTCCGGGTTAATCACTAAACCTAATTTTTCTTTTAAACTGTTAGTAATGAAGGATGATTGGCTTCCTGTGTCTAACAGGGCTCTGGCTGTGTATGTTTTCTTATCCTTCACAACCTGAATAAGAGCTGTACTTAATAACACCTGGTCGCTACTGACCACAGACAGTGACACCGGTAAAGATGATGTTGATGGTTGTTCACTATTGTCTATTTGTGTGACATGCACTAATGTATTATGCTTTTTCTTGCATGTACGACACATCGCCCTTAATTTACACTGATATGCACTATGACCACTTCGAAAACAATTCTTGCATAAATTAAACTTAGCAATCTCACCTAGACGTTCATCCACAGCCATACCTTTAAATTTATCACACAAGTAAAGTGGGTGAATTTCCTTGCACACCAAACATTCATTATTATTTACTTTCTTATCAACAGCAGCAACAAAACTTTTGGAGAATGTGTTTGTTTTAGGTTTGTGGTCAGGCACTTTGTCTGAATGACTGTTATTAAAGTAGGAAGTCTCAAGTATGTCAGCACGGTTGCGAAGAAAATCAAAGAAATCAGTCAACATTACAAGTTCACTAGACTTACTTTTGCATTCTTGCCACTTCCTAGCTGTATGCAAGTCTAGCTTTGATGAAATCATAAATATAATAAGAATGTCCCACTTATTTGTTGGCAGGCCTAACGTCTCAAGGGCTCTAAGATGCTTCATGACATGGTCAACAATGAATCTCAGAGATTTGTATGATTCTCTCTTTAATGGTTCAATATTAAATAATGCTGTTAAATGGTTATTAACTAAAAGATCTTTGTTTTCAAATCGTTGACACAATAAGTCCCAGGCAACTTTATAATTTTTAGCACTAAACTCTATGGACTTTATAACTACAGCTGCACTTCCTTCAAGCGCTGACCTAAGGTAATGAAATTTATTTATATGTGGTATTTCTAAGTTGCTATCTACTACAGACAGAAATGTGTCTTTAAATTCTAGCCACTTTAGGTAGTTTCCATCAAACATAGGAAGCTTTATAGTGGGCAATTTGATCCCACTGTTTTTATGCGAACTATAACTACTTGAATGATCCATCTCTTTCTTAACCCTGCTATTATCCAAGAGATCCTGACCCATGGCAATTAAATTAATAAATTTGTTTTCTAATAATTCTCTTTCTCGGACCTGCTCGTCAGGATCCAAGTGCAAAATATCAATTTTATTTTGAATATGTTCAAATTCACCGGTTAAAGATTGTATTTTATTAATTTTAAGGTCAAGTTCCTTGTGCTTTAGAGCAGGTATGTCTTTTAAACTTGATAACTCTTGGATATACTGCTCAAATCGTGACAACCTACCCTTTATGATTCCACGCTGTTTAACTAAAGTGGATAATTCCATTTTGAGCTCTGATTCACTCATATTATAGCACTTATTATATACAATAATCACTAACGCAAATAACGAAAATAATAATATAAATTATTATGTGCACTCAAACTTGTTTCGGGGAGTAGAGAAGCTCAGGTCCAGTCGCACGTGCCGCTGGTGCCGGTGCTGAAGCTCACGCCGAGCAGACAGCTTGGCCAGCAGCTCGCAGCCGCGCGCGCACAAGACGAACCCGTACCCGTTAGCACGTGTCGTCCTCAACCCAACAGGGGAGGGAGCTGGAATAGTCGGCAAATAAAATTGAAAAGCGGTTCGAGTATTGAAAAGCCAAGACAGGCTTTATATACTTAGGTTAAGTTATATACCTTAGTATTTGCACTTAAATAGCGTTGTGAGTGATATGGAATTAGCGTGAAAACGTAAATTAATGAGTTAAAGTGGAAGTAAAAGAATAGTTGCGTGAATAGGTACGTGCCACGTGCGTGTATTACAGATAAACTCACTCTCAAGCTAAAAAACTTTATAAAGCTGACGCCCTGAAAGCGTCACACACACATGCTTAAACGTTATGAAATGCAACACCTTTAAATGTGATATAGTAATTACATTAATTTAACATAATAATTAGCAGAGTCGAAAACTTGGGCTAAGCGCTATCTTAACAACACGTGCACAGCCTGCCACCGGGAGCTAGATTAGGAACATAAACCTAACGCTCGAGTCGCAAGCGTCCGTTACGCACAGTCAAGGACACAAAGGATATTTAGGATTATGGACAGATTAAAGGAACAGGGCTCACTCTCCTTGTGGGCTAGACCTCCTGTGGCTCCAGTAAGCTCCCGAGCAGCTCAGATGTCCTCCACCATCACTCCTTTCCTCGCCGGCGCGTCGGATTACGTATTTATGTGTTACGTTCTGCCGCTTGTAATGGCGTCGCCGCGTTGTCCTTTTCTTAGTCCTGTCACGGTCGCCACTTTTGTCTGAGACAAAATGATACTGCCTGGTATTCTTAATAATTACGTTTATTGGTTACACAGGTAAGTATAGAAAGATTTACACAGATTGAGGTAAGGACTTGGACAACGGGGCTTCACTTTAAATTACTTAATAGTTGTTGTCGACTCGCTGGCTGCGGCGTAAGAGAGCGAGCGCGGTTCCGGCGCACGCGGCTCGCGCCCGCCTCCCACTCTCTCGTCGCTCTCTGGTCACTCGCGGCCATAGTGCCGGGCACACTTCCGGCCGGTTTTAGTAAGTTTTAGTGCGGGCGGCAACACAATGTTTATTTCATTTTACTGTTTCCTGAAGCTTTTTCTAAGTAAATAAAAAAGCTCATTAAATTCCCTTCGGCAGTTGAAGTAAGTGTGTGGCTTCAAGATGTATTTGTAGTGGATTGAAGAGGCAAACTAAACTTCTGATTGTATACTCTTCGGTCTAATGGTTGCGGAGACCGATGTACTTCTGGATTCGAATTATAAGATAAACAACATGTTAGGTTTATTTTTAAGTATCGGTCTTCCTCTTCAAAGACTTTCGAACAGATATATAACAAGGTTCCTAAAAAAAGGCTATCAAGTTAGCCTTATATAGTAATTGCATTCCCAGACCAAAAGTGTTTCACAAGCTGCGAGATTACACCGTTTGAAAATCGCCCTTCACGAAAAATCATTTTCAATATCAAAACATCTTAGATGGGGATCTCCGAGGCTTTCATAAAAAATATTCAGGTAAAAAACCAATAAGGTATTTTTATTTATCTCCTAAAGCCCACCGCGAATAAACAAAGAGTTTAAGAATTCATTTTTAATTAAGAGATTAATTTTTCAAAGTCTTGATTGCGCGTCCGGTTAACTTTCACTTGGCCGTCTCAGCCAAGTATTAAGACTTTTTTATTACTTGTTACCGGGGAAAATCCCAATAACAAACAAACGCTTAGGTGCTCGGATAGGGTTCCCTTTAAGAATTTTCTTACACAATATTCAATACACGGACCGCGAAATGCGTTTTACGATCTTAATTTTATTTTCGTCAGGTTAGCACTTTTCATATGATGGAATGGTTTATTGTTTTCTGACCTAGACATACCTACCGCCCAAATTCATTTTAGCCAGGAAGTTGTTTACTGAATTCTGAAAATATCGAATAAGTTAAATTTAGTTATAAATGGTTTCCCTTTTAACTAACGTCAACTACATAATTGACATTGTCCGCAAATGCGGTTGAATTTCACAATTGACGGTCGAAAATACACAATGATTTGAGGTCCACAAATAATCCCGAGCAAACAGAGGTCTCGCCGTTCTGATACAAAATTTAGCATAAAGTTATTTTATTATGGCCGTAATAGAGATATAACACTTTACTTCCATGTCACAAACCGATTTTATTAACCTCGTTCGGGTCGGGTCGGGACCGACGACACTGTCAATTTGAGTGGCAAACTTTTCCATTTAACTTTTGGGGGCTTAAATTTTTTCCAAACATTCTTTTGACGAGTTTTGTATCGTGCAAAAATTAAATTTCGGTGGTTTGATAATAATATCCAATTTGTTTTTCCTGAATTTTTGGCTTCTGATATTTTTGTGAAGGGATTCAGATTCCAGTCATTTTTAGGTTTAGGTTAACTTATTAAATTCGTATGACCGTAATAATATTTAGGTCGTCAACATAAACTTAAGATATAATATAGCAACTAAATGTGCTGAGTAACATAATTCAATCCCTAGATTGTTACAAAATCCGCTTGAAACTCGTTACATCAAACTCCGTAAACGATATCTAGCCCCAATTTTAAAATTAATCTTACAGTAGGCTTAAATGACAATCTCGAAAGTAAAACGAATCTCATCCGTAACGACCTCATTACAAGAAACAGTACACACTAGTCTTATCGAGAAAGCAATCAGCTGCGAGAACCAATTAGCGTAATCAGTGTACGTGCCCCTTATCAGATTCCAAGCGAATTTTAAAATCAATTTAATATGCAAATATGTTTCTGATTCTGCAATCTTCGGACCTCAGATTTACGTGACCGTCGACGATACAAGCTCGGATTTACATCCAAATGTTATTTTTATATTGAATTTTCCTTTTGAATGACAAGTATTTCCTTGACCGTTCATTGTTGTTATATCATTGCCGTTCCCGAATTACGTCAAAGGAATGAAACGGATCAACGATCAAACTCATTTTACACTTGACAAATCGGAAAACAAATACATGACCTTTGCCTTAATAGCTTCGGATAGCTAAAGTAAATAAAACCCCATCTGTATTATTTCAACAACAGATAGAATCAAACAGATTAATCCATTGTTGCCACAGTTAAGATCTAAGCTATTAATGTTCCACTAAACTGGATTCGAAGCTAGTTGGAGATTTGTTTCTAGATGACCTGTCGCCCGCACTCGCTGCGCCTCGACAAAAATACTTGTGCAATATTGACTGGTGTTCCGTAAAAGACTTGTTACTCAGTTAGACGAGTTTCCTCTAAGTATTTCAACTTTGGCTTGTTTTGCTTTTCGTACTCTTTTAAGATTTTGTTGTTGAGTATTGGTTTAAATAATGAAAGATGTAATACTAAGGATGAAGTAGGTAATCTTGAAGATTTAGGTTGAATATAAGATTTTAAAGAAAGTGAAATTTGGGATGATTTAATAAAAAAGACGATGTTTTCTGTGTTGTTTTTGTCTCAATTTCAATATTAAGATTTGGATACTAAGGTTTTGTGTATAATTTTTGACGAACTTACTCAACGTCTTGTTTATAAATAGAGTTCACATAGGCTTAATAGAAATTTGTTGAACAAAATCCTAATAGACGCTAGTGACCTACACGAAATACGGGTCTTCCTTGACTGTGTGTAACGAAAAAATACTATCCTTCCTCCTCCCATATTTTAACCCAAACCAAAGTACGCACCAGTACCATCCCTTCCAATACTAAAATAATAAATAAACTCGCACGCAGCACTAAGCATCCAAATGTTCTTATAAGGAAAACCTAGAAAATATCAGCTATTGCTATCATGTGATCCAAACACTTTAATCCTGCCGAGAGGAAACGTTGGTACGCCAGGATTTGGGCTATAAATTATGTAATGTAATAGCTAGGATAGTATTGTAGACGTTATTAATAAGCCATGACGTGAAATATATTGCTTAAGCTTCACACATGAGGATGGTTCGGCTGGATTCATGGCTCGGTCTTCGTTTTGGACGACGTTGGCGAATTGCATACACGACGTTCAAGATGGAAGAACTTTGTACTACACATTTTAGGTGGATATACCTACCTCGCTACGTACTATAGGTTTGATATGACAGCGGGTAAAGCGAGGGTAAAGCGCGGTAAAGCGAGGTACGCAAATATCGGAAGCATTTTCATAAAACATTATACTTTCATGGATTCGTTGAACCTCATGTGTATGCAATAGAACTTTTCACTCGTAAAACACTTTTAATTAGGTACTTGATACATACATTAACTAGCAGAACCACAAATCACGTTCATGTCTCGCCGCAATAAAGCCCTAGTGGTATGTACCAAGATTTTTAAATGTGAACCACTATACGTTACTTATTAATTCCCCACACCCGTCGGAGCAGTCACACACTGTAAGCAACCCGATTCACTCTACTGTTAAGAGGATTACTCCTGGCTCCGGATCCCTGCACGAGATTTCTTGGCACTGCTTTTGTTGCTAGTAAGATTTCTTTGCGGATTTAAAAAAGTCTTTTTATCACAATCTGGTCCAGAACGACGATGTTCTTTCATCAGTTACAAATTCAAAGCTATTCGGTCTGTTCTTTAAATAAATTCAAATGAATCGGATCTCGTTCGGTTTTTGTAATATGAATTTGTAAAGCTTGGATTTTATTAAAGGCGTCGTTGATACTGATTTGGAGAAAAGGTTGAGGGCAGATAATTTTTTTATCGAACTTGAATAAGTATGAATACCGCCTTTTAGGAAAGTTACTTTCCCGTGCTTTTATGTCAAGGACTGTTTTTATTTAATACGATGTCTTTTACGTTGACTCGCGACTCATACATTTATAAAGGGTGGATAGCATCGCCATCACATTTTCACGTATCTCGAAAATAAATCGACGATTGTGCCTGTTTAGACTAACCGGCTATTTTAACAAGGTTTCCGTGGCTCTAATAATAAACAAACATTATTTCCAATTGGGTACCAAATCACAAATTCACAATACGACTACCTAATAAAGTAATTTCGTACTCGTATTTCATGTTCATGCAAAATTGGAGATTGCAGGTTTGTACACAAGGGATTGTTGCATGTTGCACTCTTTTTTTCAGTAGTGAAAAGGTGCTTTATTCTAATATTCCAGTGCATACATTAGCGCCTCGTATGCAAGGCGTTAATTACAAAAGTCGCGTGCAAATGTTTACTTAAAACAGGTAGAGTCAAAATAATAAATTGCAAATATATTCGTATACATAAAATATATGATCGAAATTTATGTTGCTCTAACTAAATTAAACACAGTAATAACTTTTCGTACATAAAATCAAAAACTGAAAGCGAAACAAATGAAGCTGACTTAAATAATAATATTAGTCATTATTTGTTAACAAAAAATATCTATTCGCGAAAAACAAAACACTATTTTCTTAAATTGTGACATAAATTTGTTATTAGTAAGTGATGATGAGCATATTTCTGTAGTATAATATTAGATGCATAAATTATGAAATGTAATTCACTATTTTATATCATGTAAGAAGTGAATTTACTTTAAATTGATGTGGGCTGCAGTGTTCGCATCATATTTTTTCCGCCCACATTGTGGAACGCAGTAATCTGTTGGCTATTTAATTTAGCATTTATGAAAGGCAGTAAATTTTATACCTTATTCGCGTAACGTGTTACATGTAGGTTTATTTTTATTCTTATTGTGTATACTCCGAATTATTCTCAGTATTTTGTTACTTTCATACGAGTTAGATGGTTCTGAGTAAATTATTTAGTGGCGGTTATAGCTACGTTAATATAATATTTATATAGCACAAATTTACCTTCGTTGATCATAAACATAACAAGAAAAATATACCTACTTACCGGATCTATGTCCCATTGTAAAGAAAAAAAAAAATAGATGCCAAAATATTTGTGATACAGTGCCATATAAACCACATAAATTTTAAGTTCCGCGACTTATTTTTTTCCTTAAAAATAAGCATCTACAGAAAATTTGTACTCATTTTCAGAATATTATACCAAAAATATTTAGTATTCTACTCACTACAAGAAATTATTATAACGGAAAGCTCATAAAAGCTTCAGTTTCTCGTTTTTTCTTACCGCAGAGCCTCCTCAAGGACTAACGAATAAAAAAATCCAATCTAATAACATGGTTAGACTTATTTTAGTCTAGGGTTCTGATCTGAAAATAAATTATGAGTAGATTATTAATCCTGTTAATTGTGAATGAGTTTTATGAATATTTTGTTTTAATGAACACTAAACAATTCGTCAATCCATACCTTAAATGAGTTGTTATTGAATATACAGAACCTCATTGATTTAGGCAAGTTGTATAGATTTATCTAAGTTTAAGGGGATTTAATTGTTAGTAAGCCATATGTTTCAGATCTTTTAAATAATTCGATTTTAAAACGCCTGAAAGACGTTTTGTAGAGTTAGCCCAGTCAAAGATGTATGACGAAATATAAGTTTACAACCAGCAGTGTCCATGAATTAAATCTCTTTACTTGCACCAAATACACTGCTAATACTGATTGTAATTTTATTTAACAACTACGTGTCATTCATACTAGAAGCAAGGTACACTATAACTCATGTCCAACACGTAATGTCATCTATCGCATTTCTAAGAGTTGTTTGCACATTATTTATCGTTTGATGTTCCTAATTGCATTCACATGTTCAATCAAGTAGTGTTATTGAATGAACACAGATAAATAGACGGGCGCGATAGGTGCGAATTGTTATTTGTTCTTAACACTAGTTTTCCTATGTTAGTCATACAACTTAGCCAGCTATTGTATAAAGAACAATTGTATTTAACATTAAGTAGTGTAAAGTGTACAATAAATATTTTATTTAGCAATACGTTTTCTCTATGAAGCTGTCCCCAATTTTCGCGTCTAGACATAGCGCAGAAATTTTGTATGTCTGCTTTGGTATCTAAGTTTATAAAGAAAGTATCTAATGGTGTTTTAGATAATATAAGCTATCAATCTATCAATCAATTCATTGTTTTTGTAGGTGACATTGGCAGACATATAAGAATGCTATAAACCAATATTAAGCTTGACCTAACAGGTAATGCGTCATCGCATCATCCAATCATCGGAACAGAGAGGATCGGTTACTAAACCAATGTCTGTCTAACCTCATTCCTCTCAGCCATCTTAAACCTAAATCTCATCGCATCCTTGTCCAAGACTTTATTAGCTTTCGTATCTCTCAAACCAAAATACAACGATTTCAACTCAATTTATTAGAGTATATTTCACGAACAAATAATTATCTCGTCTTGACACCGTATGTGTTATTAGTTCACTTTAACTGGCGGAACGGTGCCAACGTTATGAAATGGCTGTAACAGACTTCGCGAGTTATTAAGCGTAATATATTGTTTAAAAACTGTGTTTGTCCTGCAGACTAACAAAGGGTGTGGAGGAACGTCAGCACTCAATGCACGTCTAGCAAACTTTATTGAGCAACGTTCGCCGCATCGATTTATTGTGCACTCGATCTTGTTTCCATCTTTACGACTTGGCATGGGTATTGCAATAAAGCTATAGTCTCACTGACTTGCTATCCGCGAATGAACGCGGTTTAGCAAATACTAAATATTCGCAACAGTCAATCAGTGAACAGAAAATTGGCGTTGCAAAATTGAGTTATTAAGTTATTTTAGAGCAGACGTAACTAGTTTAACAAATATATTCCTACTCTAATATTTAAACGAAGTGGACTTTGTTGACAGCATGAATTCTAAATCTATTCGTCGAATACAAGTGTGGAAACTGTAATAAAAGTGAGTACGCATGGTCTCATGTTTGGGTGTCAAGTCGGGTCAATTTGCACAAGTATGGGAACGAATCAGTCGGTGGCAATGTTTACAAGCTCCATAACACTTTGATATCGATATGCGTTCAATAACAGTAACATGAAATCCCTGTAATGCCGGGCGAGACGGCGAAGGCGGTCGAAACTTGCGTCACAATTAATTATGGTATTACATTGTAAATGTTATTCGTACGTAGTTTATAGGGCCACGTGCGCACATATGAGTAATTTCGGAGATAATAATATGTTTAATACATTACATAAATAATAACTCAAGACAACGAACCAACGGATTTATAAACAGCAATGGACTGCGAAAAGCTCACATTATATCGTGAAAAATATTTCGTAGTTAAATATAACTAGATATATGTGTGTAAATAAAATCGTTCTGATATTTAAACGATTTAGATGACAGAGATATTTTGACTTTCGTCGTTTCGTCGCGTGTTTCTCATTCAGACTTAAACAAGCGATTCTAATAATTCGTCGAATATATCTTGGATTCAATTAACATATCATATAATGTGGCACATTAATTCTGTCTTTTAAAAGCGAATCAAAAATAAGCCTAAATTATTGTTAACTATACTATTACTCGAATAATTTTGAAATAAATCTTTCAGTTAAATTACTATTGCTGAAATACTGAAATGTCTATTGAATATATTATTCTTTTTGACAATCTACCCAGAAATACTGTTCAGAAAAAGCGTGTGTAGAGTTCGAGTAAACTGCGGTTCGGTATCAATTTTAACTAACCCATGTTCCGTACGGATATAAAAAAATAGGTAAAATAAATTCAAGAAAGTTTTATCTCGTTATTTCTGCAAACAATGTCAATAACCTTAACATTTTCCTTATCCATTCACACGAACACATTTAGACCAGACATTCCACCAAGTATTAGCCTACTAGTAGTAAAAGAAAACTAAATGAAGCACGACAAAACAGTTTTATATCCCACTAACCTATAACGTGACAGCCGGTGGTTTTCCGCTGGCATTCGATCAAAAGATCTGAAATCCGTTGATATCTGACGCAACGCTAAAGAGCTATTGTTGAATTAAATGTGTGTTTTGTTAATGTTCTTGTAATGGATACGCATTAAGTAGTACGTATTTAATGGTTAGTTGGTACTGTTAAGACTGAGTCATAATTTGTTGGTGCTGAATTCTTTGAAAATGTCATAAGACAGTGGTCATAGTTGTAGATTTGTTCACGACATTCAGAGAATTAACTGCAACAAAATTTCATGAGTAGCTCAAAAGTAAGGTATGTTCTGCACATACATTCAAGATTTTCTGTGGTAATCTTAAAATGCGCTTTTTGCCTCGTCCTAGTGAAGAACCTTACCATAATTAGTTGTATCTTATAAACAGTATACTTAAATGAATTCGCTATGAAACAGTTATTATTTTCAGCTTAAAAAAACTCACCGAGACAAGTTCGTTTATGTCATAAAGTGCACCGTCCTTAATGAACTTCCCCGTGATCCCACAAAACATGAACGTGAATTAATTAAGCTTAACCATAATAGCTTCATAATAATACTTGGAAAAACGGGCCTGTCTAGTGGTTAGTGACCCTGACTGCTATAGCGGTGGTCGTGGGTTCGATTCCCTCCAAAGAAAAATGTTTGTGTGATGAGCACGATCATTTGTTCTGTGTCTGGGTGTAATTTATCTATCATATGTATGTATATTTTAGATGTTTATCAGTTGTCTGGTTACCATAACACAAGCTCTGCTTAGCTTGGGATAGGATAACCGTGTGTGAGATGTCCCGGAATATTATTATTTATTACTTAAAATAATATAATTATATAAAACTTATAATATATAACTGCCTCGTTGGCCTAGTGGTGCTAAGCGCGACTGCTACGCTCGAGGTCTTGGGTTCGATTCCTAAGTCGACCAAGGTGTTATTGGGTTTTTCTATGAAATTCTCAGTAGCAGGTCGGAGTTTGGATTTGTGCCCGGTTAGTGGCAATAGGCTCGCCCCCTATTACATGGGACCTAAACATATCGGCGATTTGGGTGTACATCGGTACACCTCTGCCTACCCCTTCGAGGATACAGGCGTGATGATATGTATGTTTATGTTAAAATAATAAATACAGTGTCTTTATGCGGGGATAAAAATCCAATTATGATTTGGTATGAAAATATGACATTTCTCTGCAAGACGAGCTAAAGCTTTAGACAATTTATCAGCAGTGTGTTCACAAACGCGTAATAACATTTTGAATAGATTTCTGTGAGATCTTATTTGAATGCGAAACTAGAGCATCATTATTTATAGTTGATTGAGAGACATCTTTGTGTGCTAAATAATAACGGGTTAGCAACTAAGGGAAGAAATCTAAATTAATTATATTTTGTAACATATTTTATTTTTTAAATATAAACATGCAATGAAAAAGTCGTTTATTTGAGCTTTTTGTATAAATATGATTAGAATTATGATGTTATGTTCTAAAACCCATTTAAACTGTGATGTGACACGTTTTATTTAGACTGCATCCAAGAAAATACAGAAAAATAATGTAGAAATCTTGACAATATATATATTTTTTAATATAAAGAAATCTACTGTTTTAATAATATTTAGAGCAGAAGTTACAAGGTTTCTATCATTATTGTTACTTGCCAGTGTCTGTTCCAGCTTTTGTAGTTAAAATATCAAATTAAATGCATCGAGGTGTAACTGATCAAAACCTATCTATATTCTACCTCAGTACCTATAGTTATATTTCTTGGCATAAATTCCAGTATACCCCAGTTTGAGTAGTCATATTATTCAATTTGTTAATCCATTCATTGTCAATCCCCGAATCAAGGTCTATTTATACTTCAATCCCTTATCTGATTACCATACACGCATTTGGCATTAATTGTATAATTGACAATGTCAGGGCATCTCAATCTCGCCTGAGTTAACAATTCATACTTGTTTCGCTGTGTTAATTATGTATGTTATATGTGGCCCAAATAAGACGGCCTAGTTACTTAGCAGATTGTGTTTTGTTTGTGTGAGCATTTGAAATCTTTAAAAGTCAATTTTTTTTCGTTGTAGTGGAGTTTGGTATAATTGACAATTTCATGATTTTACGCAAAATTATTATAAGTTAGGCGATATTGAGTAATATAAAAAATACGAACTATTTCGATTTCTAATAATAAAGAGATGTAATTAGAAAAATTCCTTTCATGACAAAATTATATATATTTTGTAAAGACAATCGCAGATTCATGAAAATCCTTGAATAATTTTGACATACTACTCTTAAGTTGCCAAGAAGTGCATAAGCACTTAAGCTACCATATGGCAGCTCTTAACTATTACTGGTATGCTCTTAAATGTCTATTGGCCCGCATCTGCCATACTAATCGTTGGAACAGAGATTTGAGGGCGATAACTCTGTATTTGAGAGGTGGGTTGTAAACAATGACATGTGGTTTAAACTACAGTTTTACACAATAATTATGGGTCATAAAGAAACAATTATAAAATTATGTTACAAAAATAATTGGTGGTATCTAGCTGTTCAAAAGACTGGCGTGTAAAGTGAACATGCTTATGGGACCTTTTTACAATAACATTTTAAAGATAAATTGCCAATATCGTCGCAACTACAATGAAGTTGACCTACATACAGTTCTCAGTCTAAATCCATTTTACTAAGTAATGAACAGTGACAGTGACACTGCACGGCGAGCTTCGACAGCCATTAGTCTATCCCTCAACCGCTATCAGACCGAACTATTAACGAAATAAATCCGGTCACACTTCGTCGCATGCAAGTCTAATAATAGACCAGAAAAATACCCAACATTTTATTCGGCCGATAAAAATATATCCAGACAGCTGTTGCGTGCCTTCCTCCGATAGTTTTGGAACGGGCTCATTCCACAATACAACTCAATACTGGATTTTATAACTAAGCAATGTAAAATTATAACGCTCACAAAACGTATTTGAAGCAGCGCTTAGCGCGTAGGCCGCACATTCTTTCTTTTTTTTTTTCTTTTATAGCATCTAAAAAGCAGATGTTCTGAACCATATAATTCGAATTTCGAAAGAATTCAAACACTAACCCAGATTATAAAATATATTCCCGGAAACATTTGGAACATGTAAACAAACGAGACAGGTGTTGTCAACATTTTACTTAAATGTGATGTGTCTAAATGACTTTGTTTGTTTTCACATTTATTTAAATACGTGCTTCGTAATTGGCATTTCGCATAAAATTAGATGAAGGCAATTCGAATAACGGCCAAAGTAAACTATACGTGGCCAACTGTCCTGTCCATTCATTGTAGTTTTCCTCTATATTGGTTCCCAATCTGAGGCAATCTCGTGGAAGTATTTCCGCCAATCTTCATTACTCCATCGACCTGACGGGTCCCACTTCCTCTTTTTACAATTTGATATCCGAGGTTGTAGGTTCGTGTCTGGTAAGTTTGAAACGATTGCATAATTCTGTATTAAATTATGCATTCATGAGTCATAAACATAAACTTTTAAAGCCCAAATAAAATACTATACCTATATAATAACGACGTTTAATTATAAATTATTTACACATAATTTTACTTTATTACATTTTGTTATTAGTTACGTAAAACAGTAATATTAATACCAAAGGGCCCCAACATCACAATAATTCTCACTAATCTCAAATATCCTACCCAGTAACATAACCTGACGAAATCCAATCATGACGTCAAAAGTAGCAATTATCTGGTACTTAAGTAATGAATGCCCGGATCTTAAGACAATACGTATTAGGAGATTCATAAGGGCGGTAATTTTCGTGCCCAGTGACGCGGGAAAGCGTATCCAGCCATCTAATTGGGTAAATTACTTGAGGAAAAAGTTCCTTGTAGCGTGTAGCATCAGGTGGACTGTCGTTTTCGGTTTAGCGTTACATGAGGATGCGAATGGAATGATGTTTTAATACCGGAAATTGTTACGGATTATCAATTCATTATAATTGGATCAATGAATTAAAATTGCATATTTACGTACGGTAATACGGTATTCAGCTGAATCCGGTAAGACTGGTACCCGTACCCAACATAGTTAGGAAAAGGTTCGGGAATGATGATTTACGTAGACTCAGCAGCAAGTGCCTTAATGAGTAGGTAGGTACTTAATATGTAAGTAATGTTACTTAAATGAATCAAATGATTAGAAACATAGTCGTGCGTGTATAAACGTCATTTACTTAAAAAGGTTCGTAACTCCTGCTTTTGCCACTTAGTCAATCATTAAACAAAATATTCTTTGTCAAGTCTCAGGTCTCCAAATAGGTACTTATTGTGTTTTTTATTTGTTTTGGTATCATTGATTATTTAGTTGCGACTTTCCTAGCCGCAAGCAAAACAAAACACAAAAATCAGATCAAGATGACATTTACGAAAACCTGTCAACAAAATCCGACAAACGTACTTAAAATTATTTTGTTCTGTACTTTTATAAAAACGGGGAAAAAAAGATGAGAAGAGCACTTTGGACGCACCATAACGGGAGGTAAACGATGACTTCTTCCTGATTTTAATGAGATATCCAATCAGCGAGACTTACCATAACCGAGGATTCTATTTAAATACAGGGTGTTAAGAAAACCCTGTACCAAGGGAATATTCATGATAATAAAACTAATAATTAATTTTAAAATAACCATTTTTGTCTCGAAGTTCCGTAAATTTGAGATTAAACAGAAACTACAACACCAATTTCGTCGGTATTATAGAGGGACCTTTTTATTTGATCATTTGGCAGCCCCTGTGACGACGGCGACTGTATCTCTCGACATTTTGAGTTTTTTTTACATAAATAGAATCAGATATTGATACCTAACAATACCTTCACGGATCGGACAGTGTTTTCTAAACACCCTGTATAACAAAGCTAGGTTAGAATCTATTCGAGTTTTGTTTGTGTTGGCAGTTGAATTTGTTTGGTTGCGCATTGAACTGGGTTGTTGATAGTGTACATGTATTATTCATTTAGTGATGTACATACAGATAAATAACGAATAGTTCAAACTATGCACTGGTTTATTACCTCTTTGTGATTGTTTATCCTTTGGTAAGCTTTGTGCTAAAAGTAGGTTGCAACACCTATGATTTTGATGCTTACATCAGAATCTGTTTCAAAATTCATAGAAAATGATTTGGAAAACTAACTCCATTTCAGTGTAGGTACTATTCTGAAAATCTAATTAAGTATACTACATGGATCTAGCATCCGTTCTGTAAATAATTAAACTGAAAATATTTTATATTTAATTAAATTTCAGCGGTCTACACCAATATTCAGTAATGACCTATTACGGTTTACAGTCACTATAAAATTGTATACATTCGTCATTACCCAACAAATTTTAATTAATGGTACAAATTAATTGCATTTAAAATTATTCAAAGTTAAATGCTTGCATAAAATTAAGGACACTTCAAACATTTATTGGTTTAAAATACTTTACGAATGTAGCTCAGTAGATACCTCTGTGAAAACAAATATATATCAATGAAATGTTTTGAATAATAAACATAAGATAATAGGCAGGTCAGTTGCTGTTGACATCGTTTCAGTTACAAATCAAAACAAGCTACTAGATGTCTTGTCTTAGAATATTCATTAATAATTGCTAAACAATAACTACTAAATGAATGAAGCCATTGTTTAACCTATAAAATAAGAAATTGTTAGAAACTGCTTATGTTTTTTTTATTTTCATTTTTATTATTTACTTATTAAAAGAAACTGCATTTTTTTTTGTCTCGGAATATAATATCTCCCATTAAGCACTCAAGTACCTAAGTGTCGATCAAAAAGTAACTTAAGCAGAAATACCTGAGCACTCCCTTACGTTTTAACTAGCAAACCGTTGAACAACCATCCCTTAGGAGAAATACTTCAGTTATATTCTCAGAAAAACCGCAAGATTTCCGGGCGGACGAACTCGCCGGCGGAAACTAGTAAATAATAAATTGTGACGAGCTGCCTTATTCTTAACTAAAAAATATTAACATTTCTCCTTCTCCGAAGAATCCCTCACAGCATTTAAATTCTCAGACTAAAAGCTTTGGATAATTATCGTTATTAACTTGTTACAAATTCATTTAGTCGTTAGTTATTTAACAACTATTAGGACTGTAATATAGTACTCGCATTCTTGGTAAATGGCAAAATGGCACGTTGGAAATGCTTGAAAACATCTTAGTATTGTAATAAGTTTTATTTCTTATGGCTTCATTTGGCGGGCTGGCGTTTATTCGTGCACTTTATTTGAAAGAACGGGAACTAGGAACTAATTGAGTCCAATTAACACATAGTACTAGTAGTACTTACTGTCCTGTTAATAGATGGCGTAAAATATGTATGACACCAGCTGTAAAACCCCAGATCAGCTTTGAGTAGATAATTTTCTACAAACCTTGCCGTGATAGAATTCCGTAATGTATTGGTTAAAAAAGTTACGCCTGATCACTGACCAAACGTAAATATGAACTACAGAATCAAAAGATTTCAGCTATGTACTTCTTTATTATTATTTTATTTATTTATAATTATTAAGTACAAAAAATATTACTCTTATGTTAATACACTGGTCCACAAAACTGTTTTCAACAGTTCGACTGTGGACGCCTTTCGTTTACTATTATAATTTTTACATTATAAGAGGGGCTAAAGGCAAAGAGTAGGCGTTGTTTATTTTATGTAACGATTCGACAATCATTGCGTAAAAATCTCTAGTACCTATTTTCTATATCCCAGAAAATAAATAGGATCAACTACTGGTAGTTTCATGTCACCTATTTGTGTACAATCTGTTTTATTACCCGGCTCAAACAATTATATGTAGTTAATAAACAAGGCTTATTCGTTAATATGTTACATAGCCTATTATTCTCGACCAATTGGCAATTCAACACAATAATTCAGCTCAGGAATGTAAACAAAATTGTTAGTATCGTTTATAACTTTTAGAGGTTATAAAATTTATTGTTACATTAAAGTTTAATAGTTATTAAGGACTGTTTTATTGTTTAAACTCATGGATTGATCAGATTAACAAATGCTGCATGATCTATGAGTGTGCTTATAACAAATTGTTTATTGATATTGCACATTGGTTTAGTGAGTCTGAAACAACCGTTCTATTCTCTGAACATTTATCGAGAGCAGTGTCGAGATGTCAAAAAAAAACTGAGTTTTGACATGGCATTGAACTCCGGGAGTTCGATGCTAAGTGTTAAGAGACTTGAATGATACATGCCAATTCCGTGACGTTGCTTTCTTGGTTATATAACTCTTTTTAACTTTACGTAACTTAGTTATTATTCAAATTCATTAATTCTGTACTAGGTATGTTTGACCAGCAACCGAAAACTTTATCTATTTTGAATCTATATTCGTGTGAATTGTTAATTACTCATGATTAAACCCTATCCCATGAATAAAGCGTAATGATGTAAGTAAAGTTATCTATTATACATGTAAAGTTATGTCCAAAGAAAACTTAGTTTACAACTTAGTTATATTTTGTATTCAACCAAACACACCGCCACCACATCGAAGCCGCCAACCGCCTCAATATAACATCACGTTACATTTGAGTATACCAACGTTAACTCATAACATGCGACAGCCTTATACCCCTCTCCACAAGCGCGAAAGAGAAGGAACGAGTTATGATGTACTGTCGTAAAGCGGCTGCATGGACGCGGAATTAAATTGGCCCAAATTGACTTATATTAAATTAAGGCATTCGGTTTTGTGTTCCCCTGTCTCCGGTACTGTAACGTAGGGCTACCACCATTGTTTCCCTAAATAATTATGATACGTTGTTGTTCATCATAATTATTTTAAGGTCAGAGTTTGCCGACACAGGAAATGTTACCCAGTTCTTAGAAATAAACCCGCTTTTGTACTCACTTTGATATTGTTTTAGTGCTACGTTTAGTAAGGTTAATTGGGCAATATATTTCACGTAGAAACTAAATTTCAATCAATTTAGGTTTCAGATAAAACCACACGATGATAGATGTTAATTAAATAACTGTACCGATCATCAGTTATCAAAATCAAATGATAAAATTCAATTAAAATAAATTGACATCCATATTCGGGCATGTAATTGAATATCGTTCAAACGGAATGATTAATTCCCTCAAATACCGTAACACGAAACTTTTGTTGACATATTTGACAACCCTAAATTGCTGTATGATCGTCCAGATATTTTTTTGATGCCAATTAAGTGGTTACGAATTAAAATAATTGCTTTTAATTATGTTTTTCATTGATAATCATTATATCTATACCAAATTAATAGTAAATGTGACACATGTTAGATAACTTCATAATGCACGACGAAATATAGGTATTTAGTGGCAAAACATTTGACGCCTACAAAAAAAGATTTGCCTCAAATAACATAAAATAATTGTTATGTCCTAAGAAAGGTCACTAGTTCATATAAAAGGGGATGAGGAAATTCGACCTTTTGTTTGGCCAATTACACCTACACGTTACATACAAGTAATTACGCCTATATTCTCTTACAAGTGTTTCCTCGGTAGACTAGATTTAGACCAGTGTTTTAATTGGCCTCTACATGATACAAGGAAATAACAAATAAATCTTTGTCTTGATTTTTGAGCTTTAAAAAATATTATTAATACAAGACGCAACAGTTCTTTTCGAGACCAAAAAAACAGGTTCCTCCTACCTATCTTGTTAGGAAAATATTTTTTTACCCATCCAAAAATTAACCTTAACAAGCGTTGCTTAACCTTCATTAATTAACCCATCTATAACCCCTCGAACACTTTGAATCGCGTATTCATTACTCTAATTATTACAAGAAATATTTTCCCATCGTGTTTTTCGCAAACTTTCATGGGACTAAGCAGTGTTTAAGAAAAACTTGACAATGGAAGTAACTACAGCCGAGTCCCCCGGGTATTTGGATTTATTTCTCTTTTGTTACTTTTATTGGAGAAACTACTAATAGTCATTAAGACTTGCAAAGAGACATAATACTTAAGCCTTCAGTGACGGTAAGTCGTGAGATGTTATACGCTAATTGTGAACCAACTTGCAAAAAGGAGGAAGTTTTGTTCTTTTATTTATTTGTCTTACTAATGATTTTCGGCATGTTTGTCCAGCTTGAAATGTGTATGCAGTTAGAGACGATATAGCAACATTAATACTTTGCACCCGGTATTATGTTTTAATTTAGCATCATTATTTAAGAACGTATTATTATTATTATAACCAATGCTATCGAAACTGGTAGGTAAATGAGTAAATATGAAAAGATTAAAATTTGTATATTTTATAATACTCCTCTATAGAACAATAAAGAAAAAATAAATCATCTTCCGCATACCTGCCTATCACATTGCATTACTCCACATCACAAATACAAAAGAACATAAGTGTAATATAAATGTACTTGCTCATTTAACAAACCTCTAAATATAACACTCATTGATTGTCTATATGAACTAACAGAACACATTTCCACATGAAGTACTGATGATGCAATATCTGTCGGAAGTCGCCCTGCGAAATGTAATAAACGCTAAAACTTCTGAACTAGATTCATTGAACATCGGTTTGTATGTCGAATTATTTTTCATGACTATTGGACACCATCCAAATCCGCTTTTACGATTATACACATTTTATCGTTTCCTCGATATAACTTTTTGACGTTATAATTTTGTTCTAACGTACAGACGCGCGTGTGATTCTGATTTTGATACATAGTCACGTTTTTCGTTCATTCATTTGTTTTTCTGTCGTTCACTTGACATTTGGAGAGTAATATTTTGAATTATGAACATGAATGAATGGATTAAATTGTGTGGGATGAAGACGTCTTATGAAACGAGGCATGATCGTCATATCAAAAAGACAAAAGAATATATTTATCTATATATACGAATAATTTCTTCCTTGTCGGGATCACGCTTGACATAGTGGTCGTGGTCATCACTTTAGGAGTTGGTGGCAAGCTTCACAACACGCCGCTACTCTTTTCTGATGGCCGCCTTCCTCGTGTATTCATGTAGTGATGATAGATGATTTTTTTAATAATATGTATAAGAATATACATATTATTAAAAAAAAATGTTGTAACCCTCCCATGCCGGTCAATGTAGGTCTATTACCCACATATCACATACCAGGTGGTTTCACCAATGCAAAGGTATATTTTGTACTGTCTTATGGGCAATATTCTTGGAAGGAGTCATGTTCAAGCTATTGTGTCCTGTCTTGACGTCAACATATTGTCTTGCTAACATTAGTCTCAAGTCTCAGTAACACTACGCCAAAGCACTTACAAAACATCGAACTTCTTCACAAACCGAACTGATAAAATTAAAACAATATATTTTACGAGACATATACGTCAATACTGAGTAATGTAATTGTATTCCCACTTAAGGGAATACATATTCACTTAAAACATGTCTTTGTACGATATTTGTACTTAATTTTAGCATCATCGTACTAAGAACATTGAATTACTCGTCGCCCACGTTCGATAGAACTCGCTTTTTGTACGGCTTGCAAATGCCAATTGATTGAGAGTCAGGATGTTTATGTGAGATTTGCCTTGTTGCCACCCACACTGCAGATTTAGCTAATGTATTTAAAAATATACTTTTTTGTATTTGGGTTAGGCGTATAGGCCGAAATCTCGACTTGAATCTTGGTCGATGATATAAACCAAACCCACAATTTTTTTTTTTTAATTCTTTTTTTTTTTGTAAAAGATGAAAATATCCTAAGAAAAAAAAATATTTGCACACATTCGTGCTTAAATATGTGTATATCCAGTAGCTAACAGCATAGTATTTCTATATGGGACAGAAAAAAAACGCATGTCGCGTAATCATGTACTTAAGAAAAATACATAAACAATACCAAATGAGCATCAATGTATAATTTAGAGCAAAATCTATCTGTCACAATAACCAGGAAGATAGTAGAAAGTTGGCACAATCCATTACACGGTCTTTAACCGGATTGATGAGTTGCAAGTCGTATGTCGCGCCAGTAGGCAACAAATAAAATGATGTCGCTTGTAAGTGGGTAATGGATAAGTAGCACGGCAATCGTGTCGCAGCCACGAGATTTACGGATCGACTCCCGACGGTATTATGATCTGTAAATGTCATAGGCTTCGTAAGTTATTGTAAAACTAAATGGCAGTGAAGTTCTTCGGAAAAGTATATGTGTGCTACAGTTTTTCGAATTTAATTAACAATAGATAAAACTTACATCTTGTCTACAACACAGATTTTTTTTTTGTGTTTATGTTGCACGTGCATAGGTCTTGGGCACCTAGCGGTTCGATGAAGAAATTTGTTACACGCAAGTACCAATGTGACTTTTCCGTAATGGTTCAATAACATGGTGACAGGTGAAGGATAACATGGTGAAGAAACCCGGTTTCAAACCGCAATGAACCAATCATGGTGATTAGTGCTAGTCCTTCTCTACATGAGAAGAGTCCTGTGCATGGGGCATGAGCAGGTATTTTTATTTACATTTGAAGTATAATTGAGTATTCCGTCAAACTAGTTTATCACAATAAGTCCACAAATAACGATAACGATTCAATTATTAAACTGCATTGTAATATTAAATTGACCTAAAAATTGCAGTAAAGTTCACTCGTTCAAATCATTGATGTCATTGGGTGTTAAGCTTATTTCATGCACAGCTAATTTACATCCATTTAATATTTGACAACATGTTATTTGCATCACGGCGGAAAATTGGTAAATACGTTATTGTTGGTTGGTGAATGTACTTTTAACAAAGTGTAAATAAATAAAAAGTTAAGTTTCAATTTCTGTAACAGAAAGTGCCAGTCATATTATGGAAAACGTGAAAAAACATCTTATTAGCATCTTAAATTAAACATAAGTATGAGTGACTTCCACCGTAGTCACAATAATTATGTTATTAGTAGGCCAAACAAAAACGTAGATACGCAACAGCCCTACTTTTTATTGCTAAAGGCGTAAAATGATACATGACAACACAGTAACTCATACTATTAACTGAAACCGCCCAAACTTAAACACTTTAAAATCAATTTACCAATCAAAAACCGTATTATGCCCTTATAAGCCAAGTCTTTTTGAGCCAGATAGCCACTTGGCGTTTACCACCTGCCTCCAGACTAAAAGATTTCGAAACTCAGATATTTCCACCTGAAGCAAGCTCGGGTCGAGAGCTTTTCCACGGCGCATATCCTTTCATTTCATTGGAATCTGTGCCAATGCTGTGTTTACGCACGCCACTGTACTTGAAATATTACTCGCTCTAAATACTGGCCATTTAAAATTGATTTAACAAAGCAAACCGTGCGTTCGGTAATTGAATGTTATTGATTTAGATTTTGTTAGTACGTTCTTAGTAAGTCCATTCTCTACGCATAAAATATAAGTATATATGGGTCACAAACGCAAGTAACGCAACAGCATGAAATTACAATTGCCTTTTTTATTTTCGTAGCACATAAAAAATGAAATTGCGTATAAAACTACATGATTTATTCCCAATCTGACAGCTCGTTTCGCCTTATCTAAAAAGTGAAATGCGTGAACATTATCATAAATTCACGAATTTATTTTATCAAGTGTCCAAATCAACAATAAATCTTACATGAGCTATGAAAACTTTCAACGTATTTGTTACATTTACACAAATTTAGAAACCGTAAAGACCATCCAAGTATCTATCACTTATCGTTTCAATAGCTTGCAAAATGTTTTTACTAAACTTTAATATTCAAGTGAAATAAAAATTTCAAATATCTTGATATCTTATAGGTTTTTAACCGACATTAGTGTTTTTTTTTATCCTTCAATCAAATTTGTTTAATTCGCGCACATATCAGAAGATCATACGGACTTCACAATACATAGCTAAATAAAAATTCAGCTAAATTCAGTAAACGACATACTCCAACTTTGTTAAAAAACATACCAATTTTAAAAATGTATTTTATGTTACCATGAAATCCTTAAACCTCTAAACACTCAGTAACAAATATGCTGGCACACAATTCTCACAACCCAACTTGACCGGTCAGTACGCATGCGAGTCGCGCTCCCAACTGAACGAGGCTCCACATTCCGAGGGTTTTCCGTGCCACCACTTCCTAATGGTGTCGTAGGCAGCCCCAGCCCGCCCAAACATATTGAATCTTCATTTAATATGTCCTTTCGTAACATCACATCGTAAAAAGTGAATTCACGGACGACTTACGGACGCGCCAAATAATTTTATTTCCGATGTTCGACATTTTTGTTAGTATAGTTTTTTCACTCTATTATAGTTTGGTAGTGTTAACTGGGTTATTATTTGAGTTGTATTTAATTGCATTATCGGTCAAATACATAGCATAGGTTACTCTATAGGGATGTATACTTTGCCTAGTATCTAGCATTGCCTAGAATTAGCCATCAATTTAGAAGTATAGTTGTAGTTAAATCTCGTCTTGCAGTAGCCGCGCGTAAAACTTTACGTCTTTACAATGGTTGACTTTTATGTGTTAGTAACTTAGAGGATTTGCTTGCTATAGACATTGCTGTGTCGTGTAAAACCCTTTGAAAATAGCATGTCTGCGATTGAAACTGCAATCAAAACGAACCTGTTCCGTGTACATCAACAGAGCTTGTTGTTCCACTCAATAATGGAACGTACGCCGCGCCATACATTTGATGAACACTTAACCCGTAGTCTGCGTCCTATCAATTTTATAACCCATCACCGCAAACTCAATTCTCATTTATATTGTCTGATGAATCGTAACCAACGAAATGCAACATAAACATGTAGTAAACCTGCATTCGAACAATCCAACAAAGTAACAACCGTTATGTTCTTCTGTTGTGTGTAGTGAAGTGAAACACAATGGGAACTAATTCACGAGGCGGCAAATATAAGTTTGTCGCCGCCTGTGCCAAAACAGTAAACTGGTAAAATTTACAGCCAACTGAATGAAACGAGAAACTAATATTAGTTGGCGAGGGTTGTCACTTCTCTATTCAGTGTTACGTGATAAATATGAGGCGGCCGAGTTCTGACGCTGTGTCATCCCGAACTATAGCCATTCTAATTTATTTTTGATGGTTATCCCGACCGCATTCGTGGTCGGTCGCAGTTACATTCATAATTACGATATATTGTAAATTTTCTGAAGTTAAGACGCAAGTGACAAATGTAATTGGTCTGTTATGCCAAGCCGTATTGATGTTATGTACGATAGTTTAGGGATGTGTGTCATGTTATTGGGACACGATTAGTGAAATGTGTGAAACGGTAGCATACAGTTAAACAAGACCTGAATTAAGTACATTTGAAGATAAATTGTGTTTCCATGTTACTCAAATAATATTGCGTAATATATTTTGTGGCATATAGTAAAGAGAATATTATATATATCAGATTCATAACCCGTCTTATAATGATGATAGGAAAAGTATCCCGTTTTTTTTTCTTCGATAGTATCAACCATTTGTTGGCCAATGGCATTAATAATACCAATAAAAATAAAGCATTTTAAAAACTTATCTAAAAAATATCTAAGAGTTTTTCTTATAAGATCTACGAAAAGCCCTTACTTTAACCGCTATTCAGTTAACAGCTGGTGTAATCACTTAGTCATCGTTTACGACATGAAGGGAAGTGACAGGTCCATAGAAACCACACAGTAAAACTTAACAACCCACTTTCCTTAATCGAATATGTCTTCTTAAACAATTGGGTAGCACATGAGCCTCCTCTCTCCTTTAAAGAAAATACTCAATTTTTCATTGGCTAATATGACTAAATTGTATTTTTTTGATGTAGTTTTTCTGATGCAGCAAAAAATACATAACAATAAGCGTTATTGTGTCTCTACTGTGCTTGATTGTTTGTAGTAGGTAAACAATGTGTTTTCTTTCATTGTAATTTATATAAAGAATAACCTATACGAAGTAAATTCAACAGATACAGATTTACAGTGACGTTAAAATAAAATCCTAAACTTTGACTATTGTCACGCTTAGATTGATTTACACCTCGGGCCATCAGCAAAGTTACTGATGCAACATTAATTGACATTTGAACGTGTAGTAAAACTTTGTTTATTCAGAAGCTTTGAATCATAATGCAGTACGATGACGTATCCTTTGATTCTGTGATCTGTAATCACGCCCGTAATAGCCGAACTAAACTAAACTGAGCATACCATAACAATTCAAATGCGATCTCGTTTACAAACGGCCCTGCGTGTGACGTCACGCCGCTTGCATTATTTATGTGCTTCGGTACAGAATAGGGGCACGGGGCAACTGAGATTATATTTTACTTGAATTATTCATCAATTATGTTAAGGCCAGTTTTGTATGGTCATGGAGATCTTTAGATGATTCAAATTTATTTATTGGAAAAGACAGCGATGGCAATTGAAGGATGACTTATTATACACTCATATTCTTACCTGGTCCACAAACATTTTTTAGGGTTGGTGCAATGTATATAACAGAAAGATATTTTATGTCTATTTAAAACCTGCCATGAATAAGGATAATTTTAATATTATACCACATTTTCTAATTACTTTTGAGCGACATTGTCGGAGTTTCTTGTTAAAAAAATACTTCACACTTTCTCGTTTCCGAGAACAAAGCTTAAGTCTGAGTGTTGTTATCTTCCTTTTATCTTTTAGGGAAATTGTTACTTTTAATTTAGTTTAGTATTTAAATATACGGGGTGTATTAAAACCAATCATAATGGGGTGCAGAAACTACGAACTATTCAATCAGATGTAGAAACTAATATGATGGTACATTAGAAATATACCATCACCATCATAATATTATCTGATATATTATTAAAATATTATGTGTACATAAAAAGTAAACTGCTCGTGCCTTCCCTATATGGGAAGAGGCCTGTGCCCAGCAGTGGGACGTTTATAGACTCAATTATTATTATCATAAACGGTAAAATAAATAATAATAATAATGTTATCTGATCCCAAGCTAAGCAGGGCTTGTGTTATGGTAACCAGACAACTGATAAACGTACTTATATATTTCTAAATACATACATATTACAGGTAAATTACACCCAGACGAAGAACAAACGATCGTGCACATCACACAAACATTTGTCCTGGGTGGGAATCGAACCCATGACCTCTGGTATAGCAGTCAGGGTCACTAACCACTAGACCAACAGGCCCATCAAATGAAGGTATACCTATGATTTTTGCGGTATTAAAGTTAGGCATACAAGTATTCCAAGAATCCTTTTCCTCTATAATTATGTCGATGTCCTATATCAGAATAAAACCTCTATTGTCGTTTATATGGTCTGAAAACGGTCCTATTGTATTGGACCTTGAGTTTTGAAATCGCATATCCTATTATAATGTCCCCTATTTGTGTATGACGCTTCTCGTCTGATGCCCGCCGGCTCAATGGTCACGCGGATATAAAACTATGGATGCGGTATTGAAAAAATATTAATTTATCTCATAAAATTAAAAAAAAAACATTGTATAAAACAAGCTGATATGTTGATGAATGGGTTAGAAATACAATAATTCGTTCCACTACGAAAATCAATGGAACTGGGCTGGCCACATCTGCCGCATGTCAGACGACCCAATGGGTCCCTCTAAATTGCAAAAGACATCGCGGTAGGCCCAGGCGGAGATGACGGGACGAACTGGAGTCCTTTGATAAGGAGTGGATGACCACGGCCCTAACCAGAGAGAAATGGAAAGAGGGTAGAGGGTAGGCCTTTGCCCTGCAGGGGGAAAGAAATAGCTAGGAACAAAAAATAATTGTGGGTTTCGGTTGGGAAGTTTTTAGATGTGTTCAATATTTGCGTAACCCGTAGTTTATTTTATTGTGAATCGGAGATTAAACCAATTAAGGCACGACGAGTATCTCTTTGATAATTTTCATTTACTTATCAGGTACAGAACATTAACTTTAGATATAAAATAATGACAAGAACTACATCAGTTTAAAATTGATTTTACGCACGAGTTGACATAAACGCATATTATACGGCCTTGCAATATAAATACATCGTTTTTCTAACATATGGTTCCAACACAGAAATAAAACCACATAAGAAAATATCTCCAACATTAATAACATATATAAATACGAAAGAAAACAGACCAAAAATATCCCTACATTCGGATCATATATCTAGTAAAAACAGCCGCTTATTTCGACAGAATATAATAACATACAACGACAATACAAGCCTATTATTTCTTCACAAATCAAACAAGGAAAATCTATTCATAAATTATATTTTTGCTCACAGATCAGTAGGGGTATCAGTATGATTTTGTTTTCAAAATTAAAAATAGTCTGTCCATTAGTATAGAAAACATTTAAGAAACGTCAGTGTGTTTATTGTAGAGACTAAGTTTACATTTATTTTCATTTTCATTTCATATAATGTTATATAGGTACGTTTATTAGATCTGTTCATCAATTTTATACAATAATCGTTATACATCTTTATTATATAGCATATTATTATTTTATGTTATATTTTCAACCCTCAAAATTTCTTTAATTGTAAAACTGGCAAATAGACGATATACATTGTTATTATGAAAGTAAGAATATTAATTTTAGTAAGGACATGCGTGCGCTGTACTTTCTGAACCGGGTTGCTCAGCCCACATAAAAAAAAAAACATTCCTATTTTTAATAAGCAATCATAATCTATAATTTAAAAATATCCTGGTGCTTACTTAATTCAGTTTCCTTGCATTTATGCACGTTGATAGGTACCTATCCAATTTATACTGAAAAAAAAAACCATATTTATTCACATATTAATCTAATTTTTTCTCGTTTATTTTAAATAGTTAAGTCATAAAAATGTTGCACATCCATTCAAATTCGCTCGCCCACTATCCCTTCCAGTAGGTTTACTATTTACTATCCCTGAGCTCTGGCCCGTCTAAAGGCCTATTCAGACAGAGCTACATACCCGCTAATGGTTTCGACATGTGATGTGCATTACGGTATCTACGGCAAACTATTATACGGACTTCTTACTAATGATTCTGTATTTTATTTTGAAACTTTTCATTGAATACACAAGTTTAGAAATTGTATTTAATAAAAAAATATTTTATTTTATAATGATACGCTGTAATGAAACTGTTTTTTATATTATTCTGAGTAAGGAGTTTTATTACAGCCTGCAATTAAACTAAATAGTATACTTACACGTAAACTAAAGCTCCAAACATACTTATCGGACGCGGCTGACGGACACGGCAGACAGCCGCGACTTATAGTATCTGGATAATGAATATACACTGAACTGTGCACACTATCGGATGTAAGCCGCGGACGTAACCTTGGGCTGACCTTGAGCGTCGGATGTCCGAGAGAGACCTGGATGTTTTTGACAGCCGAAAACGTCAGCGCGCAAGAAGGACGAAGAAAGAAGGTGAAACTCTCATACAACGACGATTGCACAAAAGTGGTGCTGCCACCTATATTTCGTATTGTGTAATTTATATTTTGTATAAGTTTCATAAGTAGCTATGTATAACAATAAAATTTACATAATTATAGTACTAATGTTACTATGTTATTATATTATTTCATATGGATGTTCTTTATGATTGATTCTTAATTTATGTCTTATAGCATTGTAAGCATAACTAAATTCTCCTATTATTATTAAGTTGTACATACTAGCTTTAAAACTTTAAAAAAATAATTAATAAACTTTACAATATTATAATGAATTATTGAGTTTTATTTAATATACCCAAAGAATATCAAGTTACGGGCCGTTCACACATGGGAGTCCGTTTTACTGGTACGTTTTTAACGTTTATAACGTTCAACGGATCCGTTATTGCTGGATGCGACGTGTGAACAGAAAACTCTGAGTATACCGCCGCTATTCCCGGAGAGGCCCGTCGCGTATTATAAATATTAGTAACGTAAATGTTATCCTCCCGTCCCTAGACCAAACTAGCCCGAGCCGGCCAAACTAGCAATAAAAAAATGTCCCTAAATAATAAAAATTTAGATCCAGCCATCCCTTGTTGTTTTGCTTTATTAAGATTGTTAGCAACGCGCTAGCTCGAGGTTCGAACCCCGCAGGGGGACGTGCCCTTAGTGGACATTGCTGACGTAGTTAGATTTTTCCTATTGCTCTGGCTGGAGGCCTTAAGGTCCTCGCCAAAACTCCGGTGAAGCAGTCAAAGCCTGCGCTCAGGCTAACTGCAAAGATCGCTACCAAAAAAAACCGCCGCTTTTCTACAAGGATGGGCGCTGTCGTGTTGTAGGTATTAGTACTATCGTCGAAGAAGGAATTTTCGACGTTATTGGCAGCATCCACTTATGGCCGAAAGATCAAGAGAGGGTGCTAACAGTTTACTTTTGAGTCAGTGAGCCCACACAGTACGCACACAGTATCTATCCGTTAAAATTCTATGTTTTCATATATTTTTGCTGTTCCGTCGTATTTATTTTATTTTATCAGTAACAAATCAAAAAAGTATTTATGTAATATTTTTTATATATATGCTCGATCTGGCAGTTTCAGAAAAAAAAGAGAAATGACTTGAAACGTCCCGGTCGAGGTGTGCACACTATCAGCCGCGGCTGTAAGCCGCGTCCGGCTGCCGCGTCCGATAGTATGTTTGGAACTTTACTCCTTAATTATTTTTGAGTATCGACAGTGCGTACGAAAACAGGAAATTTTGTATTTATAACTAAAATGTAGTTTAAGTAATGGTTACTTCTTTCATTAATAACATGTTATTCGATAGTGATCGGCCATTATATAAAACTAGAATACACGCGCTATTTACGAGAGCCGTAAAACAAGAAGCACCTTATTCTTATTAGTTTCCAGAGTGCAGATCGTATCGGGTGCGTGTCTATTAAATGGGTAATAAAACGTGTATCGGTTACGAGCAGCAAGCGGCAACATCAAAATAACCACATAAAAGTAATCGAACAAGAAAATATAACTTTCAAAGACCACACATGACATCACCGCTCAAAAAACTCACCTTTAATTACTTACTTACCATACTATTAATATTCCTTCCTTTATTATAAAACAATACCGCTTCACACCTACAGGAATCACGACACTGGAATACCCACTTACTTTATATTCATAACACCTCCATAATCAGTTTTAAATTCTACTCTCGTCGAGTCGACTCGCCCGTTTGAACGCGGCACGGCGGTGGCGGTAAACGACCAATGCATTCACTGCAAACTGTTTACAGTAGGTACGGATGCGTGTATGAATGACGTAGGTGTACCGTTGTAATGTACTAGCACTTGCATATTTGTGGCTAACTCTCGTCTAGACATTGTACTGAATGCCTGTTGTTGCAGACTCTATCTTTATTACTTTCTGGATAGATATTTGCTAAAGTGCATTGTAATGTTGGTAAAAGATGAATGTTTTGAGCTTTATGTGAAGTTGTAAATGTGGCTAGAATTGTGAAAGCACCGTTTTGATTCATGTGTGGTCCGGCTAAGAATAGATCACCCCTTTTTCATTGTATGGGTGTAATGGCGGGTCGTAAACAAGGGTTATGGGTGCCACGAACCCCTAAGACCAATCTCAAGAATTATTTCTATTTATTCTTCTTCTTTTTATTTTTTTTTAATTGTATGTAAATTGAACTCTTGAGTCTTTGGGATCGAAGACTTAGCACATTACATTTTAATTTGATACAAGTTTTTTTTTATTTTTTATTGATATTTACTAGAAAGTAGTCGATTTAGACCGCCCAAAGCTTATTCTTGATTTGTTTTTCTCTTGTATCCCGATTGCAGTGTCTTTCTTAAGCTTCAAATATGCAAATAGTAAAAAAGTTTATACACTTGACCAATATTATAATGTCCTTATGTAAACAAAAAATCATTTTTTTTTCCTCTTCTACATAATTTTCAACGTAATTTCACAACCAACCCCTTAAAACTTAATACCAAAATACCTCCTCATGTATACATTTCCAACGACACCTGCAGAGAAGTGTGTGGTCTATTCATAGCCACAAACGGTAAACGTCTGGCCTGTGGTCACTGCATTGTATATTATAAGCTGACGTCTGTCGTAAAATGTACAGTTCACTGGAGACCTACAGACCACATACCATAGAACATATAGTTACGGAAAGAGACGTCAAAATATAATTTATAGCAGCACTACACGACATTGGCAGAAATAACTGTGACCGTGATTCTGCAGTAGGTGGCCAAAAGTTTATAAAAAGTTTATAAAAGTCTCATTTTGGTTACAGTTCATAAATTGGAAAAACAGGACAAATGATCAATCAATTCAAGCCTAAAACATACCACTGTTAGACCTAGGGTGTTCTGTCAAGTCCTGCCATAGGTTGGTCTTCCGCTATGAGTTTTGGAAAATGTATTTGTTTCACTATCATTCAAATCACATTACATTAAGAATATCCATAATAAGCACAAACATTTGCTAATCACACAAATGTTTGTTATTCGCGGGGATCGAACCCACATCACGGCGCTGAGTTGGCATAGTGACCCACCACTCGGCTATCCGTGTAATCCAATCGCATTGAGTTGAGAATTTCTATAAAAGAAATTTATAAAAGTAGTAACAATATAAGGTTTCTTAATCGTTTGTGTCAAAGCCAAAATTCTAAATAAAGAATGTTATATACAAATTCTCAGTCCTTTCAACGCTCTGAAACCCTGAAAAGGTTACTTAAACTGAGATTAAAAGAGTATAGTTTTACTTCTTTAAATAAATATTTACATTCTAGATTATTAAAGGGTTTTTTAAGGCTATGTTAAAAAAAATACCTTTTGACGATTACTTACGCCTGTAATAAGTAAAACATGTAGTATTGCATAAGACTTCCTTGACAATAAACAGGTTTCAAGAAAGTATTTACTAAACCTTAACAGAAGTATTACATAACTTAATACTCAATAACGCGTTCGCGAATCATACATAGATCATCGAATGTGCAAATTGCATAGATGACACAGCACTACCGTTGCGCGTTGTGACTATCTCAAGGAGTCTGTCTGTCATTTGTTTATGTCTATCCACGTGCTATTGTTAATAAGTGCATCCTATTCATAACGCTCATTTGGTTAAGCTTTATGTTAGAAATACATTCTCTATCTTAACCTAAGTATTATATTCTTTTTGGTTTCTCTTTGGTCAGATAGAATTTGGAAATTACATCTTTGCCTCGACAAGAAGAAGTATTACATATAACTTAATGAAATAACTTAATGAATGTATTATATATAACTTAATAGTTAGGTATATAATGCATTCGCGAATCACAAACAATATCGAATCGTTCGTTATGTGCAAATTGCAAAGATGACACAGCACTACCGTTGCGCGTTGCGCGTTGTGACTATCTCAAGGTGTCCGTCTGTATGACAGTCAATTGTTTATGTCTGTCCACGTGCTATTGTAAATAAGTGCATCCTTTACATAATGGTATTGTTGCGTCTGCTTTCATGTTATTATAACATGACGCCTTTGTTATGTGTGTTATGGCTAAGGTAACGCCATGGAATGATCTTGAAATCGAATACAGACTAAATAACTGCATGGTAGTTCGTTCTACAATATTATGCTTTTTTAACATAGGTAAACTTTTTTATTAAAATTTGTGGAAATATTAATGAACCGATGGTTTTTTTCCTCGCTTAACCTTTGTGGTTTTTTTTCATTATTTTAATTTATACCTAAGTTACTTTTTCGAACATTTAATCATCTGATCCTTATATTCTTTACCAAAAATGATAAAACCTAAAATAACATGCATTAAAGCAACACTGCCGATATAAAATTATTTGTAGATCACTTAAACTTGTCCTGAGTTGGTTCCGTCAACTACAAAAGCTCGTGCTAAGTTGTTTAAATAAGCGTAGATATATTTAAATATTTAGTTAACAAGCCAATAGGATTATTTAGGTTAGCATTTTGTATTTTATCTTATAATATTCATACTTGAAAGCTATTACAGACTTTAAAGTCAACTATTTAGTTGTCCAGCACTCAGAAATGAAGTCATTCGATTCCATTGATCAAATAGTTGACATGTTATTGCAAAATTATTCGCAAGAATAAATCGGCTGTTAGTGACCTCGGTAAATATTGAGTCTTGTTATTACCTGACAAAATACCTACTGTTTATCATACTTGTCGCCATAAAATATAATTGTGCATTTTAGTCACAGGTATGTCATTGAACTCATATTTTGCAGTACGAAAATTCGCATATGGCACCGCACCGAACATACATGACCAAACTACGACGCATCGTTGATTCGTTGCATTTGAAATAAAAGCCGAGAGTAAATATTTGATAGGGATGACGCGACCGGACGAACGCATGTTGGCTAGAATATTAATTACATGAACCTACAAAGCTTTCGCCGCACTAGCATCAAAACGTTACTTATTTTTAACGTTGCCCCGGAAACAACCCAAACTGAACAAAATTTATATAAAAAAAACGTATTTTAATTATTTATTTCGTTTTGTTTACAGGTAAGACCGACAAAAGTTAACTACAACGTAAGTTTACCCAAACAACTTTTGAACTTCGAATGCTTCCGACGAACTTTAGTTAACTTTTAGTTCTGTGATATGCCACGGCGCTAGTGTCGCTGCAAATGGGACAGATGGTTTGTATCTAGGTGGAGACATGCGTTGCTCACTACTTATTGTGTTAGTACGTACTAAAAAGTTCAGATGGCGCTGTTTAGAGGTAAATGTAGTTAGTATTTTTCCAACGGTTTTCAGTGGAATAGGTACCTGGTATTTTTACGACCTTGTTAATTTCTCTTGAATATCTGTTAACTGATCTTCAAATGTTTTATTAATGACTTTTTATATTATTCTTAAACTTTCCTTGTACATAACTATACTAAATTTTAAGCATTTTTTCAAAAAAACCATAACAATAACAATTATCTAAATTAATCTGAAATGTTCTTAACAAAAGTAATGAGTTACAACTCCGGTTTACCTCATTTTATCCGAGTGACCTCTTCTAAATGAGATAATTAAAAATACAAAGCAATTGTAAAAAATGTCAGCTTACATTTTTATGAAAATTGTTTAAGAACCGTATTTGAAAGCGAACGAAGTAGACTACGCTTTTTAAATATTCAATTTAGACTATGTAGTTACGACGTAATATAATAACGTCCGTTTTATTTAAATTTAAGTAAATTGCTTTATTTATTTCCTCGAAATGCTATTCTAGTATATAAAAAAATCTACCAAGAATGCTGTTTTTGAAAGAATATTTTGACACTAAGAGATTTCGAGGAAGATATTGATAAATAAATAAATTATGCTTACCATTCCCGAATAAACAAATACAGTTTTCCGTTGACTACTGAAAGTCCTTAAATAAATAAAAATTGCTATCAAAGAAAGATTCAAACGATAACACAACCAATAAAACAATCAGAATCTATTTGTAAATATGTAATATCTTTCCATATTGCTCACGATTGTTGAATTCTCATATTTATACGTATATCCTGCGACCTTATGCATTTCTTATGATGCTCGAGTCAGAAAGCTTTTGAGACAAATGTACAGCTATTTAAATGGAATATTCAGTATTGTAGCATCCATTGTGGAAATTTCTTATTCACTGTTTAAGCAGAATACTCGAGGAGATGGGACTTGGCGATGTTTGTGAACTGCTGATGGCTTGTTAAACTAAGAGGGGTATAAATAGTTTTGTTTAAATGTCGTTTATATACAATTTCGAAGGCAATACGTGGGGTTTACAGAATAGTCGTGAAATGAGTATTACAAAACTATTATTGATTAAAAGCGGTGTTTTATATACGGTACTCATCTTAATTGAGCCTTCATTATATGGTAAGTTACATGGCACATACCTAATTAGTAATTATAATTGTCACATACGAACCTACAATTCCTACCTACCTACCTAAATGACTACCTACTTCTTTGTGTTATAAAACTATTTTATTTCATAATTCTAGATATCTGTAATCGAAGATCTAGTATTTTCTTACATTTAAACTCTTCGCCTTAAATGGAACCTATATACCAAAACCAAAAGTACCAATATCTCTAAGTGGTTACTTACCTGTTCCGCTACCCAAAACTAACAGTGATCTCTTGCATGTTTCATATTTCCTTATAACAAATACTGACCGCATAGTAAGCGCATCCCACAGCAAGCAATCAGCGTTCACAGCTAACCCACTTACAGCAGATAATCAGCACACACCAAGTTATTGTTTGCTCGTATCCATAACCGCGTATCTGCATTCGTAGGTAAACCAAACTGCTTTTCACGCAAATATTTAGATAACTGTAGTATCGGCCTGTAATTGCCTCAATGCTGCAAGGGTCTCCTATATGGAAGGAACACCGATCACCACGCTTGTTCACTTGCGGGTTGCGGATTTCGAATCCCGATTTTGCTTTCCAGTTTTCGCTCACGATGTTTACCTTCATCGACTGTGTTTCAAATATTCACATCCCAAATAACCTGGATCCGATAGAACAACATTGCGCACGTGTCCATTTATCGAACCGCTAGGCAAATACAACTACCAATAAAATCATAACCATGTAAATCAGACATAAAATCTACAAAAACTGCAGATCACAGCTAAAGATTGCATTTAAATGTTTCATTTAAGTCGTCCAATGGGTTGGAAACGGTTAAGGGGAGGAGGCTTCCTTCGGGAGCATTAAAATATGTAACGGGCAAAAATAACAGATGGTCTACCGACGGCGTAACGAACTGTAAGATGTACCTCGACTCACAAAAGAGGGCCGGCGGGCGCCCGCCGATGTTAGCTCCGGGATATATAAGTTGTTTGCCTAAAATATTGTTATTTACTTATCATTTTTGTAGCAAATCTGCGGATAATCGAGGTTTGTTTACGAAACAAAAGTGTCCTTTGAAAAGGACAAAGGGAAAGCTTTGTTTGAAATACGTTTATTTATAAGTAATGTGTTCTAAGTCTTATGTGAGCTCGCATGGATTACTGCCTACAAATTTTACTTTGTTATTTTTAAACTTATTTATGCTTTATCTTTTCCTGGTATTGTTACGGTCTCCTTTTAATTAAAGTCTCGTGTCACTTTGGATTATATTGCCATTAATATAAAATGAAAGCAGGTGACATTTATTAAGCCTTTGTCATTTTAAATATGAATTTAGTTGTTTAACCTCACCTAGTTTCCGAACAATTTATGATGGCTTTCAAAATATGACAGTTGTTTGCACTAACAAAACACAAGTCGTTAAGTTGTCTTGTAAATCAATACAAAGCGATCTTATCATAAACAAGTGTATGATCTATAGATCTGGTGTGGTACGACCCCAAACATTGAATGAAAACACATACAAATCATTAGTCAAAGACGCTACCCTCATGACAAATCGTTCTAGTTCATTGAATGATTGATTTATACGTTCAGTTCAGTATTAGGCCAGGAGCCAACAGGTGAACGTCTGATTTACTAACTCTAATGCTTTTCCAAATCACTCGAGCCTAATTCTTTGGCTTTTCCCTTTTCAAAATCATGTGACGAGGGATCCTGTCCAAATGTGGATTGGGTCCGTAGAGACGTTTTAGGGCTTAAGTAGATGAGAGATAAGTTGAGAGTTGGGTTCCGATTACTTACGATGATTGATTTTTAGAGGAGCAGTTTGTTTGATTTATTGTTGTTAATGATTTTCTTCAATTTTCTTATGGAACATTCTTTGTTCTTCAAGTTACGCGACGAATCCAGTAGTTTAGTACCTGTATTTGTCAATGATGCTATAATTGTTATCGTCATTGATTAATCAAAACAATAATAAAAAAAAACAATCCAAAAAAAACAACGCTTTATTTAAAATTCACTTTATTAGGAATTACAATAATAGAAACCCAGATTAATAAATAATATAATGTTACGTGTGTTAACAAAATAACGTGTAGTTTTACAATTTTCCCAGGTCGCAATAATTGCGTTGTTCACATTAATAAAGGTTGTTTAATTACATATATTTGCTGCAATGTTAGCGTTACTTCCATTATTTCATTACCTAGCTAAACAACGTTTAATTAATAGTTCTGTTTTCCTTTTTATGTGGCTTCGTAGTTGAGATTTTTCTATGAATTTTCTAATTTCCTAGAGCAGACAGTTGGATGTACTAATTCAAACTTATTCAGGCTATTTTATGGTTTATCCTTTTTCAACGTCTATTATAAGAACAAACTCTTACTATACTAAAATTAAAACTTACATAAATAAAAACTAACAGGCGTCAAAGAACTCATCGTCATCCTGGTCAATAGCGGGAAAGGTGCCCAGAAGGCTGGCAGCATTGCCACGTTGAATGGCTATGCCGATTCTCTGTGCAAGAAACAAACCAGCCCTCTGATCACGAGTAGATTCTACCAAAGGTTTCTATTAGTAAGTAAGACATTTTTTGATTTCAGGGAATACAGGCGTCATACACTAACATAGATATACCTACATGGTGTTTTCCATGGGTCTGTTTATCCTTCAGAACACCATAACAAAGACCCCATACATAAATATTTGTCCCGTGCGACTCCGAAACATGTCTACATTGTCCCTGCCAATATTTTATGTAGTTGCTGTTACACAAAATACAGAAAGGGTCTAATAATCGTTATTACATATAGGTACTTTATCCGTAACCAAACTAATAAAGCTACATCCAACCCTTTCAAAACATAAATATTTACAGCATACAAAAATAAACCAAAAATCAAATATGACGTAATAAGAAAAAGGTTATGAATAGACAATAGAGTAATTTATTTGTCCCTCTCGGGCCCTTTGTCTTCAGCACTCGACTGCCATAATATTCATAGAGTAAAATCATAGTTTATGACTCACAATCTTTTCCTATGAAAGCTTCTTAGAAGCGCGGCATTAATAATATTCTTGACAAAGCTTTACTATTGAATAAACTATGCTTATTTATTTGTTAAAATGCCTTGACTGTAAATATGGAATTACGTACGAAATACGAATGTAATAAATAAAATGTAAGACATTTTAACGTACAATTAAATAGGTTGGAAATTGCTAAATAATTCAGTATATTTTTTACAATTTTATTATTTAAGGTAAAATGCTTATTTTAATAATAGGTTATATTACCTTATGCTAGCCATGGTGTTATAATCTTTCTGAAGAAGATTATAATGCTTGTTATTCGTTATGTCTAAATTAACTGTCGATATAGCTTTAATCGATGTTTTCTTTTTTTTCTGGTTGGTAATTTATAATTAGTGCCAACTTTATAAAGGCAGTATTATTTTTATATACTAAGTAATTGCCTATCTATACATACCTATGGAGTATTTCATCCACGCCCATATTTCTATATATGAATAAAGTAAAGCTGAAAAAGGGTATATTACAGTATAACATTAACGCTACATATAGCTCCTAAATAATGTATCCGACTCAAGAATTGACCGACCTATTAGTAATAGTACCTAGAAGAAAAGTAAAAAGGTCACATTACTCGAAATAACGATTATTATAATAAAATAATTGTAATTTAAAGTGTCTAATTGAAAAAAAAAAGTATTAAAATACCTTTTTACCGTAGCTTTAAAACGATAATGGAAGTGCATACAAGCGTGCTGTTTAATGCACCGACACGCACTCAAATAAATATTTGTTCAGCAAATAATCCTTTAACGCAAAAAGCCAAGCGCTTAAACCACTGAGCTTATTGGGTCAGGATTAATATCGCCCTCCGTTATAATATGTATGTAAATGGCGAAGTTTGAATGTATGTCTGTAACTCAATAAGGCCTTAACTATTGTAAGGATGATGAAGTTTGGAACCTACCCGTTATGTAACGTAGTTAGTTTATATACGGGTTAGTGTAAAATAGGTGATAGAATTAGTACTTTTGTCATCATAATTATATATTTTTCTCTGTTGAAAGTATCTATAGTACTCATATATAGCCAAAAAAAATAATTATTAAATGTTTTAAAATAGTATTGGAAATTTTAGAAACAATTATTACTCGAAAACACGATTTGAATAAAAAACTTATCAGTCTTAAATTAATATAATTTCAAACGAAAAAATAATAATTACGCCAGCTATATGTGATATATGAGGGCAAAAAATCAGAAACCATTTTCGGCCACCTAAACCCGCACCTACATTTTTCATATTACTCCTACTTAGGTCTAAGACACACGTGACAAAATACAACGTATCACAACTTTATCCCACTAATCCGCGTCTTATTCTTCGTCCAAATCCTAATGTTTGTTAAGCCTAAGACTTACTGTCCCAATAATAAGTGCTATTTGGAACATTAGTTGAATTCTTTGTAGGGATGTGAACTTTGGAGGCTGGGGTACCCTCTTCCCCATCTGCATAAATAAGTAAAGCGGTCACGTTCGAACGGACGACCACGCGTTTAACTTGTATCGTCTATGGACAGCGAGGTCTGTTTAGACGGGCGAGTAACTGGAGGCGAGTTACTAACTTCCAGTAAGTATGGTTCGGCCGCTGATAGAATGCCTGACAAATGTCAATCGGTCTTAATTTGTATGTTGGACAACATACCCTTTATATTAATTGTTGTAACCTAGACTAAGGAATAGTCTTGAATGATATTATTAATTTGTAGGATTAAAGCCGGAACCCCACCGCTGCGCAGGCTGTGCACGGATGCGTGGCTCACCTCTGCCGCGTGGGTTCATTAGTTCGGCGGCGTCGGTCTCCGTTTCCACTGAGGCGCACGGACACGGATGTGTCGGCCACGCAGCTCGTAGCTATGCATGGGGTACAGTCACGAGCAAAATTATGTATACATAATAATATGCGAAATTGTTAAACGAAATTAGTGAGATTTTTTGTCGAATCTCTTCTGCCATCTGGCAATCAATGCATACTGACAGATGACACTTGAAAATAAAATAGTAATTTTTTTTTTTAATAAAAAAAATATTTGACTTCAAGTCAATATATTATTTTTATAATATAGACAATAGCGCTTCCGAGTAACAATATAATTTAGGTATTGTGTAGTAACATCTGTTTTACTTATATGAATTATAAATAACTTAGTTCTTACATAAATTATACTAAACACAACTTAAATGTATGTATATATACCAGGAAAATTAATTGTACCTCTTATTTATAGTAGCTTATTCTTATAATAATTTCTTAACAATATTATGTGTGTACATATTTTTGCTCGAGACTGTACATAGTCGTGGGTCGCCGAGAAATGGCCGACCCACGCAGCTGGGATGCGTGGGTCGGCCACGTGGCTGAGCTACGTTCCGCCTATTCGAGTTAGCTACGCGTGTGTTTATGACGTCAATTGCTGCGTAGCATGTCCGTGCGCTGCGGTGGAAACGCTCTCATACATTTTGTACTAAAGCGAAGCTGAACACACGTGCACAGCCTCTCCGTGCGCAGCGGTGGGGTTCCGGCTTAATAACTGAAAGTAATTTGTGTTAAGTAAATTATTTCACTTTATAATTACATTTTCTACTAATTAAATAATGTACCTTGAGCAATAACATTTCTTAAAAAAAAGCCAGTTTATGAGAAAAAGTCTATATTTATTATTTTTCTGAAACGTATAGTCCCCACTACAGGCTTAAAATATGAGTAGAGAGATATAAAATGCAGTTGAAACTGAAACAAATATGGCGCTTGATGGATGACTATCATCTGGTTTTTATAGGCGACTGTATTTGTGTCATGGCCGAACGTTTTTATTTTATGATTCCTGATGGAATCTTAATGGAAACCGATTGTTTTAGATAATCCATTAAGCCAGTGTTCGATTTGAAAGCGGCTGTTATCAAATGAACGGTTTGATATAGTGCCATTTAAATATAATGTATTAGGATTTAAAATTTTGATTATTTGGTTGTTTTTGTATTTTTTATTTTTATGTATTTTAATCTCATTCCATTCATATCAATTAATTTTAACATAAAAATAAAAACACACTAATTAGTTGACCTAGTTTCAAAATCACATGTGTTCAAATGAATGATGATCAATTAAACGGAAAATAAGAAGTGTTTTTTTTTTGTAACATTAATTTTGGCTCTATAACTTCTGAAACTTCATAATGATGGAAGTGGTTTCTATTAGCCAGTCTATGAATAGCCTGAAAAACGAAAATTCAGGCTATATCGCTGTTTTATGATAGTTCAGGCTCAAAATATAACTAATGGTATCCATAAGGGCTAAGAGCTTTGTGGTTTGAAATCCGGGATCAATAAAACCATTATGATCAAACTAATTTGGGCTCAAACAAACATTTACGGGCAGATTAACAAATCAATTTGGCTACAAATCAATACTTCATCCAATCTAGTATTTAGCTTAATTACAGACACATTACCTAATTGACTCCAAAACTAATTTGATGAGATAGATTAACATTCATGTCAGATATGGTATTGTAGTCAAATCTGTGTTTATTTAATCAAAACTGATGAATATATGCTTAACATAATTTATTAAGTACCACCTGTGATCCTTCTAGGTCCAATTAAATTTATTAAAAATATTCACACGTTTAAAAACACACTCAATTCATCGGATCGTAAGTTAAACTTGTCTCAAAATCTGTCTGTCTTTTGGTCATAAATTAGTATTAGTATGTAGTAGAGAATCGGCATAGCCATTCAACGTGGCAATGCTGCCAGCCTTCTGGGCACGTTTCCCGCCATTGACAAGGATGACGATGAGTTCTTTGACGCCTGTTAGTTTTTATTTATGTAAGTTTTAATTTTAGTATAGTTAGCGTTTGTTCTTATATTAGATTTAAATGTGTGTTAATTAAAAAATAATAAGTGATTTATATCAATTTCACCAAATATTGATATTTTGTTTCATTAACGAAAAGTCAATTACGTGTCTTTTTTGTTGACTTACTAAACAAATTACAATAGATCTATAAATTATATTAAATGAAGTAATTAAATACAAATATAATATAAATAACACTATTTACTGAGACGATTTTTATTCAGCTTAGACGAAGTTTAGTAAATCTTGCCAAAATTGTAGGCAAGTAGACTCGCCCAACTCAGAGCGCTACACGGAGGCTCTCACGCTCGTGTCACGGCGCCTTTATTTTCTATTTCCAAGGCGGCGGCCAGAGAAACACCACGGCTAATCGTCCGCCCGTTTCCCGCCCCGCCCCACTAGTGATGTGCGGTGCTGAGTTTTCGTCTACGATAACTTGGTTATTTATAACAAATGTTCGGACATTGTGGATGTAAATTGTAACATAATTTAGGTATATAAGTTTATTCTGGGCTATTTATTTTTGCATATTCTGTAATATTCAAAGATTTAATAATATTAGATTTATGATTATATTATTTATCTTTTCTTAACACGCCTTGTTTTCAAATAGCTACGTTAAAATAGTGCGTTCGAAATCAGTTAATAGCTAGAATTAGTGAGTAGTTCAGATAGTAGAAAAACAGAGGGGAACAGGATCAGAAATCAAAGGCTTTAAAATAAAATTATGAAACTATAACCAAAAATTTGAAAGTTCAATTGTAAAATTTCTTCTTTATCGATAACAACTGATGATAGGTCCCATCTCTAACTGTCTTGATGTGTCCCGGCAAGTAACGTGTTGTTTTAGTGGTTTGTCCTACGCTTTTCTACCTGCTTCTTACAGATCAGTTTACTTACATCTATACATATTGTATGTATGGCGTCTGTGTGTGTGTCTGCGAGTGTGTGCGTGAGATTAGATATTATGGCGCTTTATGAATGTTTTAGCAGATAAAAACTTCATTATTTACGTATGTGGACTAAAGCCTTTATGTTAAAAGTTTCGCGTATTATCTGGGCTAAGTATGAGATTGGCTTTTATTAGATAATAGGACTTAAAATATTTAAGTGTAAAATAATTATAAATAAGAAATATAAAAATCTTTAATAAAGTGTTTATTTGAACGGCTGTATGACTTTACTATTTTATATTTTAGAATATCGTGTAAATGCCTATATCATTTTTTTTCATATTAAGAAATTCAACGGTATGAATGAAAATAAGCCTACCTATTTATATATTTATAAAGAAAAAAAAAATGTACATCAAAAACTGTAAAAGGATACTTCTTTTTTTAACTCACATATCAACAAGCTTTTGTACAAGCTGGTGGAATCTATTTGTATAAAAAATCTTTTTGACGTGTAAGCTAGAATAAAATAGCTAGTACCACTCGCCATTGGTGCGTTTACACATAAATCTCGCGAGCGCAAATAGACTCGGGTAACGAAAATATTTTTTCTAACCGAGATCCGGTAGTCGGATTAAGTTAGAACAGAGCTCCAATCACTCCAGTGTATTGGTAAAACCTTTATTGTTTTGTATACCGAGATAAATGAAACTTTAATTATAATATAAAGAAGCGATAATTTTTGTGGACGTAATGTCTAAAACCGCAAGATCAATACCAAAAATTAACTGTTACAAAGCTCTAAAATATGTTTTACACTACAGAGTGTCATTCGTCTACTCCCTAATTATAAATTTTATGATAACTGTCGTTTTTGTAACTTGCTCTCCGACAAGGAATCATTGTATTTAATTAATTGTAAAAACAAAACACTGACAACTGAAACACTTCTCTTACTGATGTCAAAGACATCCTATACATAATTATCTACAACATATAAACAAAGTACAAACCACCCTGTATCCTGAAAAACACCGTCACTACCCAAAACCGACCCAATTCCTTTCACCCAAACAATGAGTCAAAAACTTGCGTAATCATCACAACGTAAGTACCCAGGTAGAGCAACTACCTACCGGGTAGGTAGGTAGGTACCTACTATCTTGATTTATGTATCCTCGGGAGACCGACCGAGCCACCTGCTCCCCTAAGCTAAATATTCATTTGTCAGACTCGAATGTAAGTTAAAAAGGATTGCTAATATCTTAGATGGGCTTTGCTTCATACTTTAAGTTTTGTTTACGCGTTCCGAACGTTAGTACCAGGATTTGTGTGACTCGCTGGCTCCGTTTTTAATTAAGAATGTCTTATAAGCTGTTGTCTTTTTTATGTTGAATTATAATCGTTTGGGAAGGTTAGTTATAACTTTATGGGATTTGTTGTGGGCTGTGTCTTGAAGACTTACGCTTTTCTTTGTTTAATGTTAGGAATATTGTATTTTCTTAGTTCCACGATTTGAATCCTGAATTGATCGCTAGGCTGATTTAGAACACCAACTAATTTGGTCTGTTCTGTTTTAATTCATTATGTTAATTCAGACTCTAACAAGTTTATAGTGTGTAATGATCATTAATTACTGAAATTGGATGACACGTCAATCTCTCAAATTTCAACGTCATACTAGAAAGGCCCGGAGCTATGTTCAATGATATACCAAATACTCAATGACGTCATAACAGTATTCAATATATCAGGTAAACAAAACTATTCGGGCTTATTAGAGATATTAATTTAATTCAGTATTTTGGTACCTACATCGAATACAAATTTGTTTGTGATTAATAAATAAACGTGAATACACTTGTGTCATTTAAATTATCGAATATATTTCTGGGTCTCAATATTGGAGCTCGGGGATCGGACTTAAGCGAGTAAATAAACAGATGAATATCTAGATATCCAATATTCACAACATCCCGTCACAAATATTGAGAGCTGTTGGAAATGTCAATGTTCTGTTCCCTTATTGACAAGTTGCGGGTACCCGCTCATGGATTACGGAGCAAAACTAATAAATATTTTAGTGAGCCTCCCCAATGTTTACATAAAAAGGGTTTTTGTTTGGAAAATTCAGTTATTTTCCGTTGAATTTTATTTTATAGTTGAGTCGTAAATATTTTTTGTTGTTAAGACGTAAGACGTGTACGTTTGTTAAGACGTAAAACTGTAAGAACGACACATATCTATTCTTGTTTCTTTATTTGAGTATCACAATTGCAGAAATAGATATTTAGCAGAAAATCAGTTTATTAAAACCTAAATAAATGTTTCGGTATCTACATAGCCCAAACTAACCTACTAGAACTAAAATAACATAGCTCAAATTACCATACCCACACAAACAACTTTAAATAAAACTACATACCTAGTTACAATTGAAATAACATTGAGACAGAACAGATAGACTCAACTCATAAAAATCTGTCTAAGAAAAGAGCTTGTCACAATGGCACAGATTCATTATCCGTTTTTAAAACGCACCTGAGACATGAAAGGAAGTAACTAGACCTATTTGTGAGTAACTTGTACTCATATCATAATGCAGTATCCATTATACTATGCGAGCACAAATTATGAAATGATTCCCGCCATCTACACGCCTAATTGGCCCGAACCGATGTGCTAGAGGCTGGCCGTGACACCGTAATGTATCATTTAGGTACATTTATTATATTGAATGTTGTAGCGAACAGTCAAACATGTTAATTGATTTGTCTTTGGAAATTATTTCAATATTTCTGAAAGTATTGCTTACCACTTGTCTAATTTTATTGATAGGTTATAAATTATTATTTTAATTATTTATTAGTAGTTTTACTATGTCCTAATAGCCTCCATATATGGTGGTCAAGTTGTTTGAAGATTTCGCATATTTTTTTAACCAGATCTGTTGAAAAAGTAATATATGTTAAGGTACAAATAAAATACACAATGACGCTATCTAATTTATACGTAAACTGCACCTAATTGTATAGCTGCTTATACATTTGTAATCATGTGTAGTTAAATCGAGGATCTCTTGAATAAAACCGGTGAGAAAAAACTGATCATTTCCTTAGGAACCACTCATTCAATTCGTACATGAATAATTAATTTTAATTACATCTATATGCGTATCGTGCGTTTTCCTCGTTGCGAGGGGAGATTCAAATGCTTCTGAATAATAAGGTATAGGTTTGCGCCTCAGATATTCATCTTGATTACAGAGTACTCCCAAATAAGAATGAGTATTCGCATAATTCTTTTAAAAGTGTAAATGGATTTAAGTAATACTTTTTGTTTTTATTTTTTACTTAGTTAAATTTAACAATCGTTTAAAGGCATTGCTTTAAGTGATCTGTAAGCTGAAAATAAAGTTGAATCTGGTATGAGTAGGTACACATAATAGTACTTATTTGTTATTTTTTCGGTCCAAGCGTAAGAAATTGTTAGGTATTACTTCCGCTTCAAACTAAACTAAGTATATAAAACCGAATCAAATGTATGTAACACTAGTATTAAGTTCTCGACATAAATATAACAGAGGCTTCGGTGTAACAGACGGCAGCTCTCTATTGTGACCGGTACGCCATAATAAGTATTATTCCATGTTTTCGATGGCTCCCATTTACCTTTCAGGCAAGAAATAAAGCTCTTTAATACCAGATCGATGCTTTGTTCTCTTATATGCGTACCTTTTTAATGCTGTATACCTTTTTAATAAGTAAAGAGTAAGGGACAAATTTTCGTAGACGAAATGACGAAAAAACTGATGAGACTCCGAGATATTGTTACTCAAAATATACAAGTCTAAGCCCGTCTTGTGTATTATAAATCTTAGCTTTATTTTCTTTTGATAAATCCTAAGAGGTATTCATTTAGAGACTATTATACCGAATATTTATAATGAAACACAAAATTTGCTCGTGTAAAGAAATATACAAGTTAAAATTCTCTTGTAATAATAATAAAGAAAAAAAAGCTAAACTAAAATCAATCACAAAAAAGCCGAAACCAGCCGCAAAAAGTTTGGAAGTCAACGAAAGCCATCAACAGTTTAAATAACACCAAAGAAAGCTATCGCAAAGTACTGCGGGAAAGTAAACTAAAGAACAATTTGCATGGTCCCGGCTTCCAGTCTTTGGCATACGTTCGTTGGCAACAGGTCGCCGATTTATCCGGCCGGGTGACATCATGTCGACTAATGGAAAAATGTGACATTAAACCCGGGTGTTTTTAAGCCACCGTTCAATCGGATGAGTTATGGACTGGGTCTGATGATCGAAGATGGAAATTTGTCGGCTCGTTGATTTCCGAAGATTTGTGCCTTTCGGTGTGAATGAGGAAAAATTATGTTCGGTTGTCGATGTAATGATAAGATTTATTTATTGCAATGATGATAGATAGGATGCGTCGTTGTGTTCAATTTTTTTTAAAATAGCTGCTACAAGTTGTCAACTAATGTTTTATTGATTGGATTGTGTGTATATGTATAATTTTATGCGTACTTATCAATTTTCATTGATGAAAAATCCTGAAATCATCTTATTTTTTTTGTAGTTTTCAAAGGTAATTAAAAACCACTATCTAATTTACAATAAATAGAAGCTATCTTTGTATCTCGTAATTTCCTGTAAATAGATCATCTGTGTAGAGACAGGCCTTTGTGCCCGAGAAAGGCTTTACATTAGTTTCCAGATGTATTGAATATTACGAGGAATTACTCTGTACTGGAAGGCTGTAAGTTAATTAAATTTAATGTTTAGATTACGTTGGTTTGGATATACTTTCATTACGCTTATTTAGGCAATACTAAAGACAGATTTGTATGAAGTACTGTAGGTATCTTTTTTTCTTTTCATTTCAAATATAAATAATTATAATAAATTTATTGGTAGAAAGAAAGGATACAATGCAAGTTACCTTCTAGACATTTCACATATATGTTTTTTTTTTTTTTTAATAATGACCCCGATACTAGGAAAATCCTGTGTTATCGGGGCATCCATTCGTCCAATTGGGGTTACAAAATACATACAATATGCGTCTTATGTTAGTGTTTTTCATTGAACAGGGCAATTTATTTAAGTTTCAAAATAGCTTTATTATTTTAGAAAATAGTTAATAAAAAATGTTCGGACAGAATGGATGCTCTGTTTAAAATAATTATTGTGCGTGACTACGCGTCAAAGAACTCTAAGGTTTCTTAAAGTTACATAATTTAATAACTAATAATATCATCAAATATCGTTTCCAGTCCTTGAAATATTTTTTCCAACTCCATATAGGAACCATATAAAATAATGCAGGTTAGTACAGTGTTACGGTACCTACAATTATAGTCTCGTCTGACCTACTCTTGTTAGTATAATCGGCGGATGGTTAAAATAATTCACCGATACTACTGGATAGTTTTCAGGTAAATTTTAATGAAGATACGATGTTAATGACAGTATAATTGTTACGTATTTTGGTTGCGGTAATTTTAATTATGCTTTAAAAGGGTTATTGGGGACAGTTTATTCGATAAAAAGTGGTGTAAAGAGGTATGTAATCAATGAAATGGCTACCTGATATTATGTTTTGATGATCCGATTATAGTTTGCGAAGTAATTCTTTCTACGATAGTAGTAACATTTAGTGTTTGTTATGTGTCCTCAAAAAACTTAGGCATATCCTTATAGGTATTATGAAAGGTCAGTTCGGATAGCCTAGTGGTATATAGGTCACCATGCCAATTACCAATGTGCGCGAAGTACTGCAGGTTCAATCCTAGCACGGCACCAGCTGCTGGTGCCATGCACAAATGCTGGTGACCAGCATTTGTATGATCCCTATGTTTCTTCCTAGTATGATTTAGGTTGATGTTTTTACTTTTGCTATATGAATATTTTTTTAAACTCACCGCAACACAAAGTTTAAATTAGTATGGAAGTTGTTAAGAAAGAAAAAGATCGACACAGTGCCTATGTAAAGGATATTTTCAAATGAGACATATAACTAAACATTGTATGTGATCATACTCAGATCAAATCCTCAGAAAACGATAACCAGCCCATTTTTCGTTGATCAAAACCCGATCCATCATAAAAGTATTCATCTTACACGTAATTGAGACGCATCGACAATCGTGACGTCACGGCATCCCTCTTGCATTGTCAACGCATTACGTACGACCAATCCCTATTGTGTGCCCGATTGATTACAATTCCCATTCACCATGTTCTGTATACTAATGGTCCGAACACAGGTGTGTGATGAACGTATGTAATTACATGAAGCTTTGATCCGATTAATATCGCATATTATGTTAAATGGTATTGTGTAGCGGAGAGGAAGAAATGGATTAATAACTCCAGTTCTTATTGACTAAGCTCTGAATTACTGCTCGAGATGTACATATTTTATTTCTTGTCCAATCACACAAATTATTTATTTATTGAATACTTTATTATTAGATAAAAAAATATAAGGTACATAGACTGGCTTAATTCCATTGGAAATTTTCTACCATGAAAATATGTTTGCAGAAAACCGTATCATTCTATATTCAGGTAGTATTCCACTATTGTGTGTATAAATAATATTTCTTCGCAGAATGGTAGACATAGTTAAATACCATTCGGAAAATATTTAGTAAAGCCTTCCCGGAAGTATAAATATTCAGGCATTGTATGTAAGTATTACGTAACCTTTTCGGTCAAAGAGGAATCTTTTACGGCACGGGCTGTTGTTGTAAGGCCTATGTCAAACGATTTGGGAAGAAGCCATACGGTAAAAGGCTCATGCAATAAGTAGGTATGGAGACTTTTGTCTTAATCTTTTGTAACATTGTAAGTTGCTACTTACAGTAATTATACGTCTACAATACTCCTATGTGTACGTAAATCGTTTAAGTTCACTATAGGTACTTATTTTAGGCGAGTATTTGAGCTAACTTTTTAGTTACAAAACAAGACGTTTACAAACTTTTGAAGTTAGGAATAATAAATAGTACTATTATGACGATTATTCGATCGACAAATAACTTTTATTCGACAGATAAAATTCACCTTGGACAGATTTTATATTACAGAACTGTCAAAAATTCAAAATTATTTCTCGGATAAAACTATCTGGCGTAACAAAAACAGCACTTAATAAAAAAAAAACCTGCGACTTATTTGGAGCAGCAGACAAATCTAGTAAACCTACTTAGTATATTTATTTTAGCAATATATCTTACCCAAAACAAGCGTAGTGTCGAGTCCTGAGAGTATTCATGCAAAAAATGTGTCTTGTCATCTAATGTAGTTTGTCCAGATATACCTACATACTGTAGTCTTCAAGTATTTAGTTACGTAAATAAAGTTTAGTTTCAGTGTGCTAGAGTACCTAAGGTAACTTAAGTGATAAGTGTGTAAGCAGATGAAAGTTATACAAGGTTACTAGGTTATCGGCGACGTTGGATAATTGGGTGACATTGGGTTGGTATGTTCTTTTTGTTTGCGAATCATTTTATTTCTAAACTCCCCGTAACAGGGATTAACAGGGTTTGAGTGGAAAACCGTTCTTAAAAAAAACCTAATACTTACTTGCTTATGTGATATATTTTATTCTAAAATAAAGAAAGTCAAGTCTGTATTTAATTTTCTCGCGAAGAATAAAACACTTTTACCATTTAAGGCAAGAACTATGGTTCTATAAATCTCATAAAAAGTCACACGATTTGGTAAAGATAATCACGACTTACTACAAAGTAATATATTAAATCATAATTTATGTATCGATGTTTATTACTTTTAGTAATTAATATGTCAAACGATCTTATTGTCCATTTCCTATTACTATCTATGAATGCTACTGTACTAGTTCTAATCATTGCGAGTATGACGTAATACACCTATATATTGTATCTAACTGATCGCAAGATTAGTTTCCTATACCTTTGTATTCAACCACTGGATATTAATTTGTATAATGCCGTCTAATGTCACAATCCCATACAGAGAACTGCACCCCATTGCGATGTCCTTTGAGGAATCGAGTAAGTGATTGTATTGGATGGCCGATCCCAATCTATGCTCGTGCCTATTGATAATATTATAGGTAGATGGTTTACTTAGGACCTTAGAGTATAGTAATACAAGGTCTAGAGTGCACCTTTCAGTATGAACTGCAATCACCAGTATGAACAAGCGTCGTCGTATTTTTGTCTAAACAGAGCTCACTGTTTTTTTAATACAATCTTAACATCTTACCCTAGCAATATCGGAACATTTGATATTTTCGCGTAAACGTTTGTCGTCGCATGGAAAATCACTGAAATCAGTAAACGAATGTAGTACTTACAGCTAAAAACTTGCTTATGATCGGCTGCGCATGCTATAAGGGATGCGTGCACTCTATGCTTGCTTCTGTATACTCTAAGCATACATATGCAGGTTTGGGCGGCTCTGTCTAACATTAGACTATAGGTTTAATCGATTCAAACAATCCGAGCTGACCATATTATTATTGGCAAGTTAGTCTGTTGTTCGTCGAATGTGCTGCGTTAAAACCATGCGATTTGATTCGATTTTTATGTCTTCTGTTGGGTTTCTTGAACTTTTGTTTATAACTTTCTTGACAGTTCGTTATGTGCATATACGGACTTGGTAGGTTTGTTAAGTAACATATTTCTTTAAACGGGATATAAATAGGTAGATATCAAGCATGCGTTTATTGTGAAGGCAGTCAGCGGAACATACTAACGATTTCATTTAGATATAAGTTTTCTTATTACCTCTTACGATAAGAATATTACCCGTAGTGGGCTGATATACAGATCGAGTTAACTGATTGTGAGGTTTATTTACAAAACATGGGAAATGAAATGTAATAAAGAAAGAGACTCGTTGAGTACTGGGACTAAATGGATGTAGGTAAGTGATACATTTCCGGAAAGATTATGGCATAATAAACGTTTTTTTTTTTTTAAGTTATTCTTTAGCATCCCCAGATTTGTCGTTTGTTTTTCTGCGAGCAATGCTATGATACAACTAATAACCGAAAGAGAACAATTGAAATTATATGCTTCGGTTTTATGTAGTAAGAAATACGTTCATGAAACCACATCGCTTATGTCTTCACATCTCTTCAACATAAATATGCATCAGGCTATAACAGACAACTTTGTCAGTACCATACTATCACGAAATTGTAACGAAGATAACCAAAGCGGCGTATATCACATAAAAATAAAATTTATATACGAGCTCTACCTGCAAAGAACGCCTACAAACAATGTTAGCGAAAATTCAATCTCGCAAAATAGAAAATATTTTTACGGTCAATGAATACAAAAGTGTGGATATGGCGGGTTTATAACTGTGGGCTTTATGTTGTATATGACAGTGTTTCCCAAACTATTCCCCTGTTTTACGCACCCTTTCGCACTCCCCTATTCTTTATGAATCTTACGCGGCTGAAACAAAATGATCAATGATGGCTTGAGGTTGGCTAAGTGTTTTGAATTTTGACTTGGGTTATGGGTCAGTGATATATTCATATTTATTATGTGGTATGTTCATATAATGTGCTATGTTAGTGCTGTGGAAACATGCAACTAATCCTAATTAAAAAAAAAAAACAGTAGCTGAAGAGGGTAGAGGCAAAGATTTTTTCTCAAACAATATTTTTTTAATTTGAATTTATAATTTATATTACACCATGTTATTGTTTAATTATGTTAATTGTGGATATGATCCTAGTTGGTCGATATAAATGATAAATAAATAAATAATTAAGAGTCAATTCTAAAATTTATTTTGCTTATTTTTATTTCTTCCTGTTATCTCCTAGGTTATAAATGTGTAAAATGTCTCAGACAGGCAAGTTTTTTTTTGCTTTTGTAAAAATAATTAAACACATTTCACACAATATTGAGAAACACTGTTGTTTTCGGTAACACAAGCCTTAGTAACTGGCCGTGTTGTTTTCCTTGTAATCTTTATTCGAATACAAAATAGTTTACAAACGCTTTGATTGCCCACTGAAACGTAGCGAGCGCAACAAAGTGAGTTCATATTGCGATGCTCATGTAATTCATTTTCATTCATTTGGGCTTGAACAATTCGTTTGAATAACTGATTTTAAACAAAATAAACTAAAAGGTGAGTGCATTGTGTTTGCTGCCTACGAGTACTTACGAAGTTTCATATTCGTGCCCGAAGCATGGTTGTGATGTTTTATTATAATACTTCCGTTGGATTAATTTTAAGTTTATCATTGGAAGAATGGAAATACATTTTCTTTACTTGTGAAACTGCGCAATTTACACTGTCTCTTATTTTGATTTTATTTAGTTACTAAATATCGACAGTGAGCAAGCGTGGTGATCAATGCTCGTGCTTTTTCTATATGGGAAAAGGCCTGTGCCCAGCAGTGGGACGTTTATAGGCTGGATTATTATTATTATAATATCGACTTTATTTACTCTTTAAATATAATTTACTCTTTAAAATTATACATACATATGTGAGACACTGTTTAGTTCGTAAGTTTACTTTACCAACTAAACAGTGTCTCACAAAAAAGTTGGCTGTTTAAACAATTAAATAATTAGGTCTACACAGTTATTGGTCCAAGTTCGGGAGTTATTATGAATTTTTTCTTTACATTAAAAAGCCTTATTTTCAGCGTTACACACATAAAAAAGGCTTGAGTGACGTTATCTACGTCGTCGAGTGTATTCTGGACAGTACGGGCCTGTGTTTACGCGGCGACAGTTTTTACGTAACGTAAACAATTTCCCTGGGAACCTCACGATCACTGTTTGTTATATGTAAATTTAAATTATAAATGGGTTATAATTGCTCTATTTATTTTTTGTGAGTTGGAGAAAACATGAATTGCCATACTTTGAAAAGAAGGTGGATGTTGATGAAGTTATTAAAAAAAAATGCGTTCGTTTTATCAAACAGTTTTTAATTGTTGTTTGAATCCGTGTACAAGTTTGTCTCTTCGAAACCACAACAAATGGGGTAAAATGAACAAAAAAAAAACACGTTTTGTCATATGTTTCAGTAGTAACATTGCGTATTTGATTTAAACAGTTTCAAATTAATTTAATTTTGTATCAAAGGACAGACATGTGAATTAAAGGATGGTAAATAAGACTTTAAACATAATGCGTATTGATAACAGATTGATTAAATGCAGTAACGGTAGGCATACAGACGTTTCAAAGTAGATCAAAGCATAGACGTTAACTAGAACTCCATTAAAGGACCACTCACTAATTACTAATCCACATATATTGGACATATTGAATGCATTCTCTATGTCCGTATGTCTGTGTGTATGTGTGTGTTGGTATTGTGTTGATACTAGTACTTAGTGCAACGTTGTTTGATTGGGATGCCGCAATATTATCAGAGTATGTATCAGTTTATGCGGATGTATGTTTAAGGTAAGAGAAATTTGGACAGAAGTATCAGTTGTATGTACAAAAATATAGTATGCAGGCCTTCCGTACTTTTCAGTGTAATTGACGCTTGGAAGTAAATATTCGTAAATCAGGTTTTTTTAGTCTCGTCGGTAAAAAAGAGCAAAATATGTGCTACAAAGTAATAAGTTACTAATTGTGAGACGTAATCATTTTTGTCGGTTACAAATAAAAAATACGGGCTGTAACTATCCCGACTTATAAGATAAAGATAGTATCAAGTTACACAGATAAGTTATAGAAAGTAACACTTACAACAGTTAAAATTGACATAGAACAGACTGTATTTGATGTCAATCCACAATAGTCCACAATTCTTCAACTACAAAAGGACACATCCCGAACTAAGCCAATTGTTCATTACAACATATAATTATAAACCCATGTACCAGATACGTTGAATCCAAGTATTAAGCTATTGTTGTGTGGTTCTTTCAGGGAAAATTTTAAATCGATTCCCTGGCGCTTTCTTCGTTGGGAAACCAATCCCGGAGTACAATGCGAGCGCCTACAATGGCTGTTATACGAAGATGACGAGACGCGGCAATGCTTACAGCCCTTACGTTAAGGATTACGCTATTTACGTGCCGCGTTCGTGGGTTATTTTAGGCAGCGTGTTTGGGTGTACAGACACCGATTTGTTTACTGGTATGCTAAAGATTACATAAAGGTGAAGATGGTTGTATTTATTGTTGTGTATTGAGAACAGGCAATGATTCGAAACAAAAACTATGTTTTATTGACAAGTGATAAGACGCGGCAATGCTTACAGCCCTTACGTTAAGGATTACGCTATTTACTTGCCGCGTTCGTAGATTTATTTTAGGTAGCGTGTTTGGGTGTACCAAATGTGTATATTAGTAATCTAAGGATCATGTATACACAGTTGGATGCGTTGTTAGATTCAGTTTTCGAAATCAAAACTATTTTTGATTGACCCCGAATGCTTACGGCCCCAGTAACAGCTGGGTATTAGATTTACAGACACTGATTTGTTTACGGATAATCTAATAAAAAGACTACCTATGTATAGGTACAGTTGGATGTATTGTTGTGTATTGATATTATTGTGTCCATACGTTTAATCGAAATAAAAACTATTTTTCAACGAATTTGAAATTTATTGTTTTTAACAACTTTTCTTAGGAAATACAGTCCAAGGTAAAGAGAATCAGTATACTCTCATAGTATTTTCGTTTTCAATCACAGGAACTACGTACAGAATTTACGTAGAAATTTAAATTTGCTTATATTAAACTATGCACGTTGTTCTCAAAATAATATTATTCTATGTATTTAACACATGCGTTCCTAGTATTCTGTAACAGGTTTAAATGAGTATTTCGCGGAAACAGATGAGAACGTTTCCTGAATAAGCTCGAATGAACCGAATTAATTTAATACTATTTACTGGCACAAGATAGAGACATGTGGAAGGAATTGGGGGAGGCCTTTGCCCAGCAGTGGGACACTATAGGCTAAATAAAAAAAAAAAAAATACTACAATACCTATATTTTTACTTCACATGTAATGGAAATAAACAATAAGCATATATAGGTAATATTGAAAAAAAAAACCAAGTTAAGCTTCATCACACACAAAAATTTACGTACATTTACGTATCTAAATAATGTAAGTATCTTACAGCTACGTAGAACCGACAGTAGAAACAAGACAAGTTATTTTTAACGTGACTGTTAAAATTACTAAGCTGAAAGTCACCTTAAAGACAAATTTAATTCGTCACTTTGCCTCTTACTTAATTAAAACAGTACAAACTTATTAATAATAAGCTGATATTCTAAAACTTATTATCGCATAAAATTAACCTTATATAAAGCACACAAAAAACCAACGAAAAGCATTTTTAAAAATACATTGTGTCAACGCGTTAGTTCATTTGCGCTGCGTACGTCATTGAATTTCCTCCATCGACAAAGCCACCTCGCCATAATTACCTTGTATTTATACTACACCGTCATGCTTGCCGCGTCCATTCAAAAGATTTAACAAGAGTAAGTATTCTAAATTGATTTCGCCGAGTTTCGTCACGGATCATTTCGGCCCCCGGGTCCATTGTGTTCTTAACGACATTACAGCCGACAGTCCAATGAATTGAATAACCTCGATATTACTCAGTATTACTTATCTTCTAATTTAAGAGAGTTTTTTCCTCGTTAAAAAACGTCGCTTTGTTGAACCCCTTTTTCTTATCGGAAAAGCGGAGACTTGATTCGTTGATTAAATACAAAGCTTTGGATGGTATTTATCTTGTATTATTCTGTCTTTCTTTAAATCATCTTCCGTTTTTAACGATCCGAGAGATCTGGATATCTATTGCGTTTAATTTTCTTCTACGATTTTGCGTTTCATTGTGTCTAAAAATAAAACGTCTACTTATCTTTAAAAACTGAAACGAACAGTCATGAGACAATGTCAGTAAGCTTGTATATTTTTTAGTATAGGTTCCTACCTAGTTAGTCCGATCTTTATAATCTCTTGAATTCAATTTTTTTTATTCAATAAAAGGTATAGTTACAAACTATGTTTTTCATTTAAGATCATTGGCACAGATTAAAAACTAAATTGTTAGCAGGTATATTTTTTTAATTTCAATTTTAATTCCCTTTAATATCCGGTACCTGATATCTCATAATGTTTTCTAGTAACAGGTATTTAAATTACACTTAATAGTAGCTGTAAAATGCTTGCGATTTCCGATGAAATTCTGTGTTTATAGAAACCCGTAGATCAGTATTCATTCTGTGAAATCCATTTCGCATTTCGTAATGTAACTTTTTAAACATTTCCAAATAAGCAAGCAGTTCAAACGAAGCGCAGCGATAGACTTGCAAAGCGTAAAGCCCTAACTAAACGTAGATCATTAGTTTTGTGGAAGAACTATCAAAATATTCGCCTTTTTTAATAACTCGTAATAAGGGACATTCCAGAAAATTGTGTATTCCTCATAATTTTTATCTTTCACTGAATTTATCATTTACTGCACTTGCTAATCATCATATTTCTGCTCTATTTCCAAATAATTGGTGTCGGCGCAATGCGTATTATTTAGCGTATTTTGCAAATCAATTCATATACAAATCGATAACTTGATTGATATTCTAGTATTTGCCCAATATTTTTTGAGAAATGATAATATCGTTAAGTATGTAGTAGTTAGTAGCACGTCTTAAGTTGTGTCTTAAGTGATGCGGAGATAAAAAAGACCTTATAAAACACACCAGCTGGGTTTACTAAAAACTCTAAAATTCGAAATTCGTAGCTCATCTAGCATCTAAACATTTCCGTCTATGAATTGCAACAAATCAAACCGTAAAAACTTCGCCAAAGATTCCTGATAAACGAGCTGGAATAACTTTCCCTGTATTTATTTGTACTTCATTCCGTACCATCGATTTGTTTGCTATGCCCGTTCCACCGCAAATAGTTATGAGTCTATGGTCAATACGAAATTACTGGAACGCAAATTAATTGGAAGCAGAGCAAAGGGTCGCAATTTTTGTGAGGCAGTCGACATCTGTATTTGTTTTTGTATTGAAGAAGCTTTAGTGGTCTATCATAATTACGCATATTTGAGGAACTAATGAATTATGAAGAGAGTCTCATCTTTTTGGTGGTAGTATTTTAAAGTTTATTGTGACAACTGTTAAGAAGGTGCAGACAGTGTTGTGTGATAATGTTTACCGGTATATTATCTTGATATTATTATGATTTATAATACTTTCGGCGAATTCTTTTTTTTTTTTAAGTTAACTTAATTTATAAATTGTTGAGTTTGGAACATGGCGATATTATTATATTTACTTATAATAATAATTATATTCTCTTGATATTGATATAATTCGCTTCACATATTATATCAAGATAAATATATATGATTACAATCAAGCTCCTAAACATGAAACAAACGAGCCAATACCTACTGAGTACAGGTTCACCCTTCATTCTTGTGATTTGCAAACGTGATATGCGGTTAATAATTCATTCGACGACATGACATCTTCGGAATTTATATTTCAGCTAATCCGTCAGATGTAAGACCGAGATTGTTATATATGGTGTTGTACTTTTGATGAAAATATAAATAAATTTAATACATTTTTTTCTTTGTTAAATTTTCAAATGTACTGTTATTTAATTATTGAACAAAAAGCACGGACTTTACATAAGGGTTGTATGTATATTTGCGAACCCAAAGTTTTAATCGGTTGTCGAATATAACATGTGTGAATTTAAGAAATCATATTAACCAACGTACGCGTATTAACTAAGGATTTAAAAAAAACTAGTTTTTTTTTGTTTTTTTTTTACTTGCTAGTTTCGTTTTTGGTTCACTAATTATGCTTCATTAGTTTTTTCAAGTTATCAAATTAAACTTTTTCTAGAAACCGTAGGTTAATGTGTTCCTTTAATCTATTTAACATTTAAATATAAAACAACGGTGTATATTACATTTGGCCTTTTATTTATGAAAATTTGACATTTCAGCAAAAGTTCTATTTAATGTATGAAAATATTAATCGTAAAAGGTTAAACTTCAATGAAAGCAATTCCTTTTCTTTTATTATAAGGAAAACAATTTGATATTAAACACAGATTGTCACTCACTTTTTGTACATTTATTTATAAAGGCTAGAAATAATCTGGAATTGTTTCGTAAGAAGTATGTCACCTACACGAATAAGGTGTATTAATTTCTTATTACTAACAATCAGATAATTTAAGCTTTTTCGAATTTCATCAAAATTGTTTTAGTGGATTAGCCGTGATAGCCAGATATACTGACAGAGAAGTTCTCGCATTGATTATATTAGTATAGTTGGACTATACCTACAATTTTTGAAATCACTCCCGTTAACAGCTACACAAAATCTTTTATAATTATGACTTACAGTTCACTTAAATAACATAAATCTTTTGAACAAAAATATCATCAGAACTAGAAGTCACGACATTAATTAATTTCTTATGCTCTAAGCATTAAGTTTCCGTGGATCTTAGCGAAGATAACATTATGTCGCAAACTTCCCGACGTCTGTGAAGTTGTAAAATTATTTGCAGTTCCGCCATTTTAACTATCAAAGGATCTTACAGACATTAGAAATGCCACGACTTCGAAGCCTGAAACCTTCACTAATTAATTGAACACGAATATCGAATGCGCACTCAACAACGATTATTATTTCATGTTTCCTCTTTTATTTATCCACTGCTGTTGTTTTGTTTTCGATTCCCGGTATCATATTTTTTTTACGATACTCAACCTTCCGCTCCCAATATTTTTAAACGGAGCATGTTTTTGTAATAAATTTCATAGTGAAATATTTTTAATAGTTATCCTAAAACAATCGGTTGTTCGAATTGTATATGAACTAACGATGCTTCACTGTATTTTATTACGGTGTATTATTTGGCGGATGGTTTCGGCTCGGAGTGTGTACGTGAATTGTGTTTACACCCTGTAGTTTGTACAATGAGGCTGCGTGGAATCCGCCCCGCCCGTAAACCAGAACAAAAGGAGATGGGTAATAAAATTTGTAAACGTTGGAATGATACGCGCGCTTAACCCCGACTGCGCTCTTTGGCGACAAGGAATATAATGAGAATGAGGTAATTCGTCTCGTATGGCTGAACCTCGCGAAAAATCGCCGACGAAATTGTAAATTATACTCTTTGCTCTTTGTACGCAGATTAGTACCATCGTAAAATATTCAGAGTCTAGCCAAGAATTTTAAGCTGACTGTCGGCCGACCTTTATCCGCTAAAAATATGAGCCCGACTTAACTTTATTCCCCTTAATTATAAGCGTTGTTAGCTAACTAATTAAAAACCCTGCCCTGCTTTTAATCAAATTAGAGAATAATGATAGAAAAGGTTAACTTCGTAAGTATTTTGTCGTAAATAAGATGTTGTCAAGTTTTTTCTTAGTAGAAATAAAGCGGGCAGAAGCTCGAAGTTTTAAACTGTCTAAAGTGAAAGTCATTTAAGTGCAGTGTAGCGAGACAGCTACGATCGTGCGCTCGTAGCACAAAGCGTAGCAGCGTAGAGGCTTAGTTGGCCGCACGCCAGCCTACCTGTTGTTACTGTCATGTTCTTAAGCCTCAGCCCGTAGGCCTCTGCTAACTGTTGCATGCGCTTAAACTTAAGGAAAAAGCTGACAAAATTACACACTACATTCATTATTATAAACAACGGGATTCTACTAACTACCTAGCATCGACCACTATTTCTCCATACACTGAACATACAGTAATACTGACTGAAGATAACCAAGCGCATATGATGGTCCCATTCAGCAACAATTTACTCCAACATAACTGCAACAAAGTTCATTCCTCGGGTTTATTATTAAGAAAACACAGAACGAAGAAAATTTAAATAATTCAACGAGACTTCATAGCGGAGACTGTTTAGAACTTGTATAATTCAGACATTTCAGGTGCAACACTAGTATATGAGAGATTCAATTGTAAATTGTTCCCTTATCAAAAGAAGTAAGATGTCTTTGTCGTGTCTTAGTGAAACTATTTCACTTAAATAGTGACCCGGCTATTCCTTAATCAAGGAGATACAAAAAGGTTATTGTTTTAGCAACGTTATATTAATACTTATTATTTATACTTGGTTTTCCGTGACGGAATGTTTACTTGAGTAAAGATAATAGAATGAAACTGTAATATTTAAAGAAGCGTGTGCATAAAAAGTCGAGATAGAAGTACTCACTGCTCTCTTAGCATGCATCCCGCGAGCAGCTCGCGATCTGTACGTCAGTTTCTCAGTTACTATGAATATAACGTATATTTAAGGCACATAAATTAGCGATACAATTACTATGTGGTAATATTGGTTTTTAAAATTCAATTATTTGTTTGTTACACATAAATGTAAAAAAAATGGCTTAAATACTTTTTTTTGTGGTTTGCATAAAAACTGGAGACATCTCGTAGCAAACATACAAAAATAAACATACAGTCTAATTAAGAAGTATTGCCTTTAGGTATATTAAAAGACAACGCATAACTGCATAGCAAAATAAACAAAAATTTAATCCTTCTGAGCATCTAAATCTACAAATGAGCGCCTACCCTCTCGAGGTTAGCGCGTGCGCCCAACAGATAGTCTCTAACCACTAACTGCTAACTAGGAAGTAAGATTAACATGTCAACCCACCCTTATATCATTCTTCCCTACAAGATTTTATTTGAACTACTGAGAACACGTTACCGCAGATTTAAGTCGGGTACAATCGATGACACAACAGTTTAACATAGGTTATTTTTTTATAAAATTAAGAAATTTTTGATAAATTAAATACAATTAAAAAATTAAAACAACGAAATTATCTTGCATGGGCTAGTTTTGTAAGAAATTTGATGGCGAAGCTGCTTCAAAAAGAAACAATGTATAAAGATCTTCACACGGGACTTACCAACACTTCACAAAAATACAAAAAAAATGCTCTATTTTACTATTCAATGTTAAATATTACAGAAAAATACACAAAATCTATGAAGTTTTACGTTCTAATCGTATTACGGTTTATAAGAAACACCGCATCCGAATAGCAGAACCATAAAAATATGAACGAGTTGTGTCGCCGACTGTACTAGGTAATCTTATGTCAAAATATAAATTTTGTGAGGGTTTTAAACGTTTACACGGGGGAAGGCTCTCTGTCAATATAATGCGGAGTAAAACAAAACACGGTTGTAACTTTCCGTTATTAGATTTCCGAACAGTTTTGCGAGTGAAGAAAGTACTTCTGTTGTCAGACAGACACAGAATTTGAGCTATTTGGTATATGTAGAATTAGTTTTAAAATTGATTTAAAAATCAGAGAATAGAAAAAAAGCAGGAATTCTGTTTTCTTGTTTTTTTTTTTGTATTGTTGACGTTCTTACATACTAATGGTTTTCAAGATACACTTAAATCAACTACTGGAATTGTCTATACCCTTATCCTATTAAATAACAAATAAATTTTATAATTCTTTCTAAAATCTTTAAAGCAGAAAGGTCTACATTTTAATCTTAAACACATAACGATCATTAAATACATATTAATATTATACGGATAACAACGTACACACAATTCACACTCGTGTATAAACTTCAGCACATCATAAATTCATACTATTTACCCAACAACTATCGACGCCCTATATTAGTTAAGCTACATCCAATCTATTTTCATTGGCAAAATAAAACCCACTACCAACACGATATCCTTGTACAAATAGTATGAGAGTCCATAATATTCAATAGCTAGATAAGCTAGGTCGTTTGGACCTATCCTGGCTGGATGCCAGTCACCTGTTGACTTGGAAATGAAAACTTTTTGTTAAAAAGAAACTAAATATATTCGGTCTGTGGTAAATAAAATTACTGAGATCGTGCGGATATGATTTAAGGAGTTTGAACGTAGATCGTCTCATTCTTTTGTTTATTTTCTTAATTGTAATTGAAATCTTGCAAAACTGGCTTTTTCTTCACATACTAGAATGAAATGAAAATACCTACCAGTGCTTTCATTTGAGGTCTCCAACACAGTGCTTTAAGAAAAGAGTTTGACATAATTTCCGTGAGTTATTATGAATTTCAAAACTTAAGACAGAAAAATACGGCTAATATCAGAATTCTCAGTACAAAATACTTTATGAAAACAGTAATCCAAATTATATTTTTAAATTGGTTTATTAAATATGTACACTTACAGAAATCATCACTTAGTTTTGTTTGATTAAATTTTTAATTACATTGTTTCAGGTACGCTTATCAAGCATCGCAGACAACATACTTTACCTTCATCACTTCAATTTCAAATATTTATAATTCAGGTACTACAATATAAAAGTTATTTTATTTTGTTTCAAAGCTTAAGGTTCGCTTTGTTAAAAAAAGATGGAGGACTAAAACAGAGAGATCTCCATAAATATTTTATGATATAGATTTGAAAAAGAATAATTAAATACATAAAATTTAAATTTAATTGAGAAGCCGTACAATGTAAGACTCAAAATAGCGTCAAGGGAGGAAAATAAGTGCTAATAATATTTAATAAATATTTTACCAACAAAAAAAATTGGTTTAAGTATCAGTCCAGGAACGACAAGAAATAAGGTATTTTTAGTGTCAACACTTCAGTTATGTCTTAATCAGACAAAAATCTATCTTAAAACATAGCCGACATGACACGACACGTAAAAAACTCCAACAATGTACAATATACACTGACGCTTTAGTGCAGTTATTAACAATTTTATGTTATTCCCCATGAAACACGCTCGGGAACGTTACGAAAAAAATGTTATATAATTCGAAAAATTCTAATTAAGGTGGGCAGCTGGCGTTCTGCTTTTTTAGGGTTCTTTACGAAAATGTCAAAGACCAAACGCTTGGCACTTCATCTTGTCACTTTGGTGTCCGTCTAAGACTCCACTCCTGTCCGTAAAAAAATATTATTTTCATAAATAATAAGCATTATTTACGTCGTCTTTAATGAATTAATATTAAAGAAAATAAAACCAAGTTTTTATTCCATGCTTTGTGCGTTTTGTTTAGAAGAATACTGCCTTCAGGCTTTTTCTAGTAATGCATTTATTTGCGGAAACAAAACAAGGTTTTAACTATACCCATATTACTGATCGTATTACTAATTAGTAATTAACAAGAAACCGTAACTTTAATTATCCAGTTACAAGGTTTAGTATATAGTATAAAGGAATCTTTTTTAGTATTCATTTAGGTCATACATATTTTCTTACAAATATATTTAATATTGTTTTTTGCTACATTCGATTCGTGCACGTAGTTTATATATAAAAATTACATATAATGTCTGTTTAAATTGACAGAAACTCCCCTATCTTAGACAAAGGCGAAAACCAAAAACGTGTTTTCTTATTACAATTAATGTTAAAACATTTACTATTTTCCTTATTTATACAAATATCAACGGGTTTAGAGACTGCTTAGCAGGTCATAAAGGTTATAGGTCGCTGAGATTTGGTCGCTGGCTTTGGCTAAGGCTAAGACAGGACCGGGGCGTTTTTAGTCGGCGCAAGTCCGACATATCCCCACGCTGTGCTCTCAGCGTGGATTAAGATCATTTGAGTTTCATTTAAGGTCTTAAATTCGAATTCCCTATAAAAAATAAAAAGGCAAACATAATTCTGATTTTTATATCAGGTCCTATAGATAGGTATACGGTACTGGCCTAAAATCCCGGCTCTCACTTGTTTACTTTTTTAATTTCCCCGCCAAACTACGTCGTCAGATGACGCGAAAGATGTTCAGGGCCTAAAGTAACAAAGTTGGCCTCCTTTATCTCGTGTCACATCCCCCTTATTTGATTCGTGATGCCGTGTTTACGTAATCACTACAAAGTACCGGGTGTTTCTACTAAATGTCGGTCAAATTGGTATTTTTGGGGACCTAACTTTTACTGAGACGTATTTTCGTAGCTTGTAAGATTGTTTCTGTTGATTGAACTCACTGGATTGGAGTGTAGCACTGGCTGGTTAAAATAGAAATATTCTTCAACAGTCACTGAAAAATTGTGTTCAATAAATCGAACGTCAAACTTCAGTGATGACGTCATAAGGCCAATATACATAAAACATGTGAATTTTCAACAAATTATATCTGCGGTATAACACCGAACGCAAATAAACGCAGTTACGCTTTAAACAAGTTTGTTATTTAAAATCCGGACAGATAGATGTAACACGGTGAATAAAATAAATATTAAACCGTTCGGTACCTACTTCCATCTGATATTTAAATTTAAAATATTGACATAGCTCCCATTGCGCGTATTCGATTACCGGTTTTCAATTCGTTTTAACACAGCTACGGCTTGGCCTCAGGGCTTGCAGGGGAACATACAGTCCATAATTTACGAGATTCGCGAGCGGAAACAATGTCCCAAACAAAATTGATAATGAAAACAATTTTACATCAGAAATTTAATCGAATTACGAAGTTTAAAAATGGGATCTCGCATTCCCGATCAATGTTACGCGGACAAAAAGAATTTATTGGCACCGACGGTTACTTGATTAATTTTAAAAATTAATTAACTCCCCTTTACGTACGGAAAACTATAGTCTCGGATTTTATTTAATATCTTGTCGGCTCATTGAATTTTAATCTTCAATGTTCCAAAAAGTAGGTAGAGTTGGTTTAAAAGAGACCCATATCTTGTTAATTAAATCTACTCAGTAGGGTGCCTCCAGGCGGCCGGCCGTCTTCTTTGGCTGCCTTTATAAATGCTGCCGAATTTCAGACATAAGCAAGCTTTAATTTAAACTTGACTTAAAGGCCGCTTAAAAGTATTCGCGTTTATTTAGCTAAAGTAATATCAGCTGGAATACAATGACAGAGGTTTGTCGTTTCCTTTCAAAGTTTCTGAAGGAAATTCGGCCATTATTGGCCGTCGCATGTACTGGCTGTGTAATCGTGAATTATAAATTATACCTGTTGGTTACGTTTTAATTACCGCTGTTTAAAATAACTTTGTTCGCTTTGTACTCGGAAAATGTAGCATGAAGATGCGAGCCCGGATTGTGTTGTTATAAAATTAATTATATTATTAAGCGCCGCTGGATTAGAAAGTCTTTTCCAGTTGTTCGGTTAATTAAAATTATTCATATAGTTTATACAACCGGTGGTAAAAATCTGTTCTTCCTTGTTGAATAAAAGGCATACATGTTTTCCCCTACAGAAAAAGATTTTTGTCTTTATCTAACAATACGCATGTAAGTTTTATATTATTCTTAAAAAGATGAAAGAATAATTCATAACCTTCAACGATATTTCGTAATCAGAGTAAACCTATGTTTTAGACTGAATTATATTGCAAGAACTCACAAAGTCACAATTATAGGAAAAAGCTTAAAAGTAGCAAAAAAAAAAAATCACACTTCGTGCCTAAAAAAAAATATTCCCACACCATCCTTTAAAATGCTACTTACATGAAGCGTATGGTCTTATAAAGGGAAGGGGAATAAAGAACGCTAACAAAGCGTAAGATAACTGAATTAAAGCCTTTGTTGGACCGAAGGCTATTTGATGGATCGGCACCACGATTACGTTCGGATTAAAATTCATTAGCCATATGAGATCCCTCGGCGAAGCTAAGATACCGCTTACGCTAATGAGCTTGGTATTATAAAATGTGGGAAAATTTAATTTAAAATACTTTTAGATAAAAATAAAAAATAAATGTCGTGGTGGCCTAGCGGTTCAATGAACGGATTTGTATGCACAAGGTTGCAGGTTCGAACCCAGGCAAGTACCAATGTGCCTTTTTCAAAGTTATATGTACTTTCTTAATTATTCTAAGACACTTCTGACAAACGGTGAAGGAAAACATCGTGTGGAAACCTGGATTCCAAAATTTGGGATCTGAAATCGCCAATCCGCAGTGAGCAAGCGTGGTGATCAATGCTCATGCCTTCTCTGTATGGGAAGAGGCCTGTGCTCATCAGTGGGCGTTTATAGGCTAGATGATGATGATGATGATGAATACTTTTAGTATTTAATAATGTTTTCGAAACAAATGAAGATAAGTTTGGCAATTTAGCCGTGACAGTAACAAATAGACATACTTTTGGATATCAAAGTTTAAATAATTGAAAGTAAGCTGTAAAAAAATGATAAGATGAAAATTCTAGGTTATAAAACTGCACCAAGTTTATGATGCCTTAATGACGTTCGTAAACATTTGCAAGAGCTTCCATAAATGCAATATTTACTAAACGTACACAGATATAATTAATTGATCGACGCTGGTTTAGGTTTTGGCTGTTTTTTCCATAAATGTAAAAATACAGTCGATCGTGTATTTGTATTTGTGCGGTTTTGACAAATTCAACATTTCCATAAGCTTTGAGATTCTAAAAAAAAACTATTTTAGTTCGGACGATGTGTAAATGTTTGGTGCATTTAAATATGAAATGCCTTCTATCGTAAACGCGAATCTTCTCTCAGTTTGTGTGTCGCCAAACTTGTTGATTTTTGATATTTTTGCGATATGCAATCGTTTGAAGTAAATATCGTATGAAACAGAATTTATTATTTCGTTTTTATTTACTAGCTCCCGTCGATATTTCGATGGATATGTCGACGTTGTGTAAAGTGTGGATTAGGAGTACAAATATTGCTGAAAAGTGAACATGTTTGATGTGTATGTATTTTTGTTTTAGAGGAATTTTAGGCTTTGAATGACGTCATATTTTTATGTATTCCTGGTATCTGTGGAGCTGGTTTTATATGAACTACGTCTATATTTTTTTTATTTTAAATGGTTCTGTCATTAGCTTAAGGATTACTTTACTTATGACTTCAAGTTACTAACGCAATGTTTCCACGTTTGTAAACTGCATTCAACGCCGCAACTGATCTAACAACTTATAATACCAGATTTCACAAGCTTCATATAAATAATAGCAGATAAATTATCTAATATTTAGGCATGCCCATTTGAAAATGGGCATCATTATGTTTGAACTAGATTCTAGATATTGATATCAATTAATAAAACTTTACAACGATGCAACGTCACAATGCGTTGAACTATGTATTTTATTAGAGTTAAATTGTTATCATTGTTCTATGTATGAATTGCCTAAATGAAACCTAGATCATCTCATACATCACAATTTAATTTGTGCTTCACAGTGTAGGTATCATTTACATGCAAAAAATATCGATTAACATGTGACCGGAAAATCGCGCTGAAAGGGTTAAAATCCATCACCATTCACTTTTTGCATACTAAGCCTTAATCCATCTGTCAACATTCTCAGTGACATTTTAAAGAAATTAGAGCTTTCAATCCTCTGAAAAGGGTTATGTATCGTAAGGCACTCTAATTTTCGTATTATAAATTAAATGGACACATTACAGTTCTACGGTAAATGTGCCCCCGGCAAGAGCCAGTACAAAGGGGCCGACCCAACTCTATTATTGAAAAAGGGGTGATCAAAGCCAAGCGATACGTTTTTCATATATTGTAGTCCTTTTTCTATGACTGTTTGTACAGGTGTATTCCGAGTCCACATTCAGAGATGTAAAGTTATTAGAGTGATGTACTGTTCGTTTTGTTGTCGGCAAAATAAACTGGGTTTTAAAAAGCACGAATACGTCATTGTTTGGTATTCGCTGTGAAAACATTGTTTGTTTCGTCGAAAGGAGTGTTGCGCGGTTCCACATTTTTTATGCAATGTTATTACTTAATAGAACCTTCACAAAGGGAACTGCGGTATCTCTTTTGAGGGTTTACCTGGTCAAAGGCTTTTCTTTGCCGTAACGTTAATGTATTGAATAATGTTGCGGAAAATGCAGGTATTGGGTACGGCATAAATAGGTCAACAGTAGGATAATAATTTAACTAAAATTTTACTTCATTTAAAATGGTTAAAATTAATTCTTTAATCCTTGGAAACGTGAATAATATTAATGGATGTTACAATAAAGCATTAACATTAAAATACTGGTATTACATGAATATTAGTGAAATGCATGGAATACATAAAGAGAAAATGAAATATATATTCCAGTTAAAATATAAAACACCCGCGAGCCTATAGCTGTGGTCCAAGTTATGAGCGGAAACATTTATATTAAATTTTTATTTTATGTGATATTTTTAATTATGTAGACTAGGCCTGTCTAGACAATACAAATTACTATCTTCTTGTTGTCCTACACACAAAATGGCCTATTTATATACTGAATAAATTATTCAGATGTTTTCATTTACTTGACTGTCTGAAGAGCCGCTTGATTGAAACACTTAAAAATAATTAACTAAACTAGATTACCATTTTGACGAAGAAATTGGAATTCTTGTTTATAAAGTGTTTTAACTTTAAACTATGTGAATCGATTGAGCGAAATGGTTGTAAATGTCATGCTGTTAAACTATTTTGGAAATACCGATTCTGTAAAAGTTTGGTAGGCACCTTTTCAAAAAACTATATTTATTTTTATAAAATTTATCGTATACGTGGTGTATATTATAAAAACAAATTGGTTTCTTAGGTTTACGCGAATGTTAGACATTGAATAAAACTACTTTTTACGGATTTTTTCGCGGTTTTAATTTTAGATTTTGGTCCCGACGTTTCGACACCTTTGCAGGTATCATGGTCACGGGCAGACTGACTGTTATAAAAACAAGTTTTAAATACCTTTTTGATCTTCGCAGATTTCTTAGAGGGAAATCGGTGGAACTTAATAATTCTCTTCGAAATAACATATTTGTGTAAATGTTACAAATATGAAATAACCGAGACGTAAGCTGAACTTGGTAAAAAATAATTCAAGATAAAATACAAAAATAAAGTTTACAATATGTAAAGTTAATCCCTCGCGTCAAATAAAAAAAAATACTACAATAAAAACACGTTTCCATTCGCTTATAAATTAATCGGGTCCACCTGCACGGCCATTGGTTTCCATATTACTGTGTGCTACAAAATAAGTAAATACTATTAATATGCTGTACATTCGATTTTTCTCTTGTATGACAGAGAAATATTACACAGAGTAAACAAGCTTCGTTATCCAGAAAACCTTTACCTGAATCCAATTAATTTGATTTTTTATAACCGTTGTAATGCAATTAACGGAATATTTTAACAAGTTTTTATACCAAAATTGTCGTTGGAGATTCAATTTCGAATTAAATGTTTTAATAAAGGCAATGTGTTTTATAAAAGTAAAACGATGTTATTTTTCGTTGTGTTCATTAAAATGTACCTATTTGTGGATTAAATGAGATAATTATCGTGTTTTAAATAGCTTGAACGAATTGTTCGATCTGCTTATTTGAAACATTTTGCTTAACTGTTACGATTATTTTGGCAGAGTATTTTTCCATACAAATAATATTATTTGGACTTCTAACGCTACCTGTATACTAGCTTCAATAACTAGTTAATAATAAATAAAAATCTCTACCCTTGTACAGATACCTACTGATTTTATTTTTCGCTGTATTTTTTTTTCTGCGTTATTTCAAAATATTAATTAAAAACGTTAAAAATTAATTAACAAATAATTTCAAAACAGTCCATTTTAAGTCCTATTAACACAATACACGCGTGAAACACGATTAACGCTCACGGATTAGGCTGAAATCCAATTCGATGTACTTACGTACGGCTCGGCATACGGTAGGTATGTAACAAGCATTCGCTTAAGACATCACATACCTTACATCTATGGCTATGTAGCTAAGTAGTTTAGTTGTTCGAGAATTTGCGTTTTAGAGGATGGGTGTAAAAACAACAGCCTGTATAAGAAGATATGGCCATAAATGATATTTTGTTTAACAATGTGTCCGAAAAATATAAAAAGAAAAGTTAGTGAATTTTTATACTGTAAAATAAATGTGTCAGTTGCGTATTGAAAAAGTGGTTCATTATCCTTGTCCTGACAATTAAAATAAAAAAAATATATAAGCTTCTTCGTAGGTACATGTGGCAATAGATTCTTATTTATATAGGTAACTAACGAATACTAAAATAATTATTCTCCTGTTGTTTTTATCATAACTTACAAATTCCTTCCGTATTATTTTTGTACCCTCTACATTGTAATACTCTATGTTTTCCTTTAATTCTCTGCCAGATTTACTGTGATTTCTATCCATGTACAAAAGGTTCAATGTATTGGTTTGTATGTTTATTCGCTCCGAGCGAATTGTCCGTTATTAACTTGCCAACTATTATGAAATTGTAATTTGTATTGCGAATCCGTTTGAAGATTTATTTTTAAACGGGAGTCGAATTTCCGTATAATTTGGCCCATTTGTTGCTAACGTAAGTAAAAGCTAAACCTGTAATGAAACATTTTTTAATCTATGATTTTTATTGATTTATTTGCGAAGAGTAGATACGATATGAGTAATTAAGAATAATATAAACGTGATTGATATTAAGCTAAGATTTTTTTAATATTGATTAAATAGAAGATGTTTAAACCCTTACGGATAAAGAGAGGTGTTTTTTGTTTGAAAGCTGACGTGATCTTGGTAGCAAGCAAAAGTTTTATGAAGACCTCTTCAGCGTTTTAAATGTTATCATATCAGCATGTTCTAAAATTGGCCCAGGGTTTGTTAAATTGATTATACAGTGCAAAAAAAAACTCTTCATTTTAATACATTAGTATTCTTGCTACAGTTATGAAAGGCGAACATTTTTGAAGTTTGTTTCTGCCTTAAGCTGACATTACGTGATGAATAGGTGCACACTGCACACTTGCAGCAAACTCGGCAGAAGTTAAGAACAACCAAGTTTGCGTATTCAGCTCTAATCAATTTGTGTAAGGGTCTCAGACACTATTACTGCAAACTTTGAGTTCGACTCGTGTTTGTTTTGTTAGTTCATAGCTCCATCATACCTGTGTAACTAATCCGATTATTTCAATATTGTACTGGTCTTCTATGTAGTTTTGTTATAGTAAGTTACGTATTTTTTATGAAATGTATATGGGACCACCTCTGAGTTAGAAAAATGTATCAGTGAAAAAAAATCAGTTGCCAGAAATATCACGTAGCAAACATACAAAAAAAAATAGACGGACTTTTAGTATTACATTTCTGCACCAAATATATTCCCTGCATGGTATTCCCGGGTAAGTGAAAAAGAAAATAGACTATCATAATAAAATCTTAACATTTTTTCCATGTAACAAAACTTCTAAAGTCTCACCTTACACTATGAAATCTAGCTGAAGTTTATGGCAAATAAAGAAAAATTGTGAACAGCGCCGAAGGTCGTGTCGTCGGCGAAAATAGGGGAGCAAAGTTATAGGAGCCACTACATCACATTCTTTCTGACAGCGAATATTCACTTTGTTTTATAATAAAATGCTTTTCCTCTAAAGGTGAAATTTATAACCTCTTACACAAATATAACGAAGCTCCTCTAAAGTTTGTTGCCTCAGTAAAGACAATGATATAAAGTACAAGCTACCATATCACACACCCAAATGATCGATCCATCAAGCAACAATGGAAACTGCCAAAATAATACACAAACTCTAAGAAGTTACCACTCAATAACGTTAAAAATGAGCTCTCAAATAGCAAGAAAATTGTTTTTCAGCCCAACATCGCGCCGGTACATCGGCAAGATGAAAAGTTTCCCTATCAGCCCACTGACACATCGATTGGCGTTTACATCTTAGTAGAAGAAATTGTTTGAGATCATGCAAAGCAACTTGAACCTTAAGCCGAGCCGCGATGGTGTTGTGAACACGTCTTTAAAGTCGCTTTTTCCGTGTTGATGGAGTAGACGTTTGCAAGCTGCCATCCGGCTATTGGTAAGCAATCCATCATTCGAGAGTGTGAAGGGAACAAAAGCTGTATATAATATCGCATCTAAATATACTTTGTTTGAAGTATCTATTAGATAATCGATTATAGTTATGCGGTACGGCGTTGTGGGGGGTCCATTGTGTGTCGGTAGGTGTGTGGTGCAAGTAATTGCTTTCATTGACATGCCGTAGGTCCGAGCCGCGCGGAGAATGCCTATGCAATTAATCGGACACAAACGTTGGTGGAAACCAGTTTATGGAGTGATACCACGTGTGTTGGCCGCAGTATTGACGTTCCTTCCTCATCATTGTGCCTTGATGGCTGCTTTATCCCCGGACACATGTTGTGCGCTTGTGTGCGGCAAGCTATTAAATCAAGTTTGGGACATGCGTGCTTTAAACTATTAATATGTAAGGTACCTACTAGGTACCTATATTATTTTACGTACTTTGAAAAGGTTATCGAACGAAAATCTGAAGTACCAATCATGTTTTAGATAATTTATTATTATTAGTTATCAATACTTAAAACTTCGGTGAATAAGAAATTCTATTAACAAAAATTCTTCATGCACCTGAAACCGCGAACTCATCTATGGACAGAAAAATGATATTCGCTGACTAGCGCAATCAGTTTCATTTAAGCTTAATGGGAAATGCTAAAACCTCAATCGAAGTTAAAAAATAATTGGATTGAATTTCGCGACGTTAGTCCGTCCTCAATGCATTATAAACTTAAGATTTTTTGACATATTTTTATTACGCTTATGTCACAAATAACAGTAAAGAAAGTTGTGTTGGAATACATTGTATTCAACTACATAAACTTTATTCATAAATCTAAAATCTCATTACCTAATAGAATAAATGCACCACTTCTGTTCATTTTAAATAAATGAAATATAAAAGCATTGTTCCATATCAAAGCTTCACGTTGAACTCTAAACTCATGTGACTTCAAAAATCTGAGTGATATTAAGTATTCATATACGTAAAGCATTTTAGTCTTTTATTCAGAACAATGTTCTGCAATACCAAGTGAATATAATATTTTAATGTTGTTTTAGTACAGAATTATGACGATTTTATTATCAAAGTGACGTAGCTTAGTTCGTTTATCTGCTATGAATTCTGTCGTTTATTTTAACGGGAATGTGTTTTGTCTCGACACTAAAACTGTTTTGATCAAATCTAAAATTAAATGCTTTATTTAAACTTCGAAATGGTTTGTTAAATATTAAGCGCATTCGAATTTTGAAAAAAAATATAAATAATTTTTTTATTTTTGGTTTATGTAATATAGGTATTTTTATATTTAGGTGATTGATTTAATAAATTATATAATATTAATAAATTAGATAATTTATTATTTTAATGATTTATTAAACTGTATTATTTGTTAAATTGATAATTATATATTTTATTTCTTTCGTAATATTCAATGTTTTTAGTGATGTTAAAAATAATCGCATCGATACTTTTGAATATTCTGTAGATTTAAATTAAAAATACACTTTATTATTTGCTTGATTACTTAGAACAAAGTTCAGTACAAATGCAGTCAGAATATCCCAGGAATATTCGATTGAATAGTAACCCATAGCTTGATACCATAGTCCTTTATTTGCGTGTTCTCAATTACAGTTGTAGCATGATTTGTCATGTAATGTCGAGCGAACACAAGTACAATGGTTGGTATTGGTTACATTTCAATATTCATCAATAGATTACTGACTACTTTGACGGTCCCTTTGTATACGAATGGAGCATTGAACGTGGATAGCTAACGCATGTATTGTATTCGCAAGGCATACGTACAAATTAATTGGCATGCATACCTATTGGATGCTAAAGGGAAATGTTTGTTGCAAAGCAATTTGACAGTATAGTAGGAGAATTCGGGGCTAATTTGTGCAGTAGGTTACCTACATTATTGTGTCTTATTTACCACTACTATTGAGAGTTAAATTAGCTATATGAACAATGTTTATATACATTATTGATGTAATCCTCAAATACTATATGTATTATTATTACATTAAGACTTTTATCCATAAAATAAATATTTGTATAGTTCTTAATTGTTCATTCTTCGCTATTTCTGGCTCACTGCAGGACAAGCCTCTCTACTCTCCTCCTATTTCTCTCTGATTGAGGCTGTGGTGAAATTCTCTCTAGCGAAAAAGTCCAGGTCATAGTAATTGATTACTTAATTTAATATTAAAAGCAAGTACTTATTTATTCGTGTCATAAAATGTTACAGAAAATACGTAACATTAATTCTTCCAGACAGTAACTGCATATAACTTAAATGTCACGGTACTCACGGTAAAAAATCACAAATGAGTTATCGACAAATATCGTAGAATTTACGGCACAGCCCTATGAGTTAGACGCGTCGGGGGACTGTCCGGCTGGTCACGACCTGGCATCGCTTCAAATGGTAAAAACCGTTAAATTATTAAAAAAGGTAAAAATATTAGGGGTCTAGATAATAATTTTACTGTTATGTTGTGTGTCAATTTTTGTGTTACGGCCCATGTGAATTGTTGGTAATTGGAACGTGTTATTATATTATTTACAACTAAATGTGCTAATATAATGAAGCACAAAAAAATATGTAAAAATAAAATAAAAAAGATAAAAATAGGTGATGTAAATTAAAGTAACCCAGTTACAGTGTTACTATTTGTTTAATAACGACACAAAAAAGGTGCAAGTTTGATTGCAAGCACACAGGCAACGTCATAAAACTATAATATTAATAACCAACTATAAAACATTTATTTATTTACTCTAGCCTCAGTAAATATGAACAGCAATAATACTAAGTTGGGAAGTGAAGCTGTTTACTTGGTTTAGATGTCTCAGTTTGCAGAGTATACTTGGCCTGAGGGCGAATGTTGGTCTAAACTCAATGACGTCATATAGCAACGTTAGTTTTCCGTTTGTCTTCAGTTCACGTAAACTCAAACTTTAGTTAGGTTTGTGTACAGGATGAATTTTTGAACGAGTACCGTGAATTGTTTGGAAGGTACTCGGCTCTTTATTAGGTATAAATTGGAGTAAGGTGGCCATTTATTTTCGTGTATCAATTGAACTAGTAATTATTATATTGTACCCAGTTTTGATGTATATGTTTATTTATTAAAAGGATCACAAAACAAACTTAAGGGCTTGTGAGATAAGTACTCAGTCGCAATGTTGGGTTTTTGCAATGGTAAATTTGTTTAAGGTAATTAAGTTTTTATTCATCGTAGAACGTGTTATTTAGGAATACTTTAATTTACTTACATGTTGGATAAACTTTTCATTCAATATGACTATTTTAAGATATCACTTATGCTATAAATTCACCTTCTATCACGTTAAGGTCAATGCCCTAACTGATCTCTTTGAAATAAAGAATATCTTGCAATATCTCGGCGCGTTCCGAATCTTTGTTCGTTGTTTAAAGCTGGATTTGTTTCCTTTATAGCGAGTTTGAAGCGTAGTTGTCATTTGAGATCCTCGGGATAGACTCGTGTGTTAGCCAGTCAAAGCTACACAGCCCTGAAGGCTATGGCTTGTCGATACTTTGACTGCGACTGTGACGTCGGCCAGTGACTCTATACAATAATATTGCTGACTTTGAAAGACAAAATAAAGTAACTAAATTTTATTGCAATCTTTTTTGGGTAAATAAAATTGTAGGAAAAAATAACCATCTATTTCAAAGTTTCTTATTTGGTAATTTCAAATTGACGAAATAAATAAAACGTCACAATAACAAATAAATACTAATCATAAAATGAAATACACAGCAGGACTAAAATTATTGTTGCAATCAAAAAAATTCGGAAATAATAAGTAGGTACAAAAAATTGTATTAAAAATAAATGTTTATAGAATAGATAAATAAATCGAACAAAGAGTCCTGAAACAAAAACATTAAAAGGTCCCAAAATTTATCATCTAATGAAAGTAAACACCATAAAATTTAATCTAAAACATAACTGTATCGCACTAATTGACCTACTGCGTCCACGAAATTTAGTCGCAAAGCAAAATTTTACTCTGTGGCACTGTTTTTGTTTCTATGTTCGCGACTCGCCGATAAACTTTTAATGCGTTTTTCACTTCGTTATAAAATATTTCAGTCGTCCTAATTAGGCTCGAACAGGCGGCAAATATCTCGTTACTGAGTAAAGCAAGAAATACTTTGAAAGATTTTGTAAGTATATTTTTTGACTGTAAGTCCTACTCGTAATTTGGTTAGCTTAGACTTTGTTTGGAAGTTGGATTAAATAACTCCTGTAGTGTTTAAGTTAGTTTTTATTGCGCGTATTTGCATTTTATTTATAGAAATAAAAATTTATCTAAAATATAACATTAAGTAGGTATAACTTATATGTATCTATGTCTAAGCCGTAGTTAGACTTTCTTTGAAACCTGTCTATCTGGATTTCAGATATCCCGTTTTATGTATTTATAAGGTCTCAGGCTTTGATTAGCTATTTACCTGTCTTTGATTTATTTTGCTAATAATCATCAATTATAGTTGTTTAATTTTTCATAAAATAGCAAACATAAAAATAGAAACCCTATTAATAATGCAAAAGCCACTCAACTAGGCCTTACATAATACAACACAATTTTCCGATTCACTCTTATTCCTTCATACATAATAATACATTTATATAAATCTCATTAAAATATAATTAAATTCATGTTAATATTATAACTGACTGCACTCCGAAACATTATTGATATTAATTCTTAATATTGTATGTAATCCAACAGTGATTTATATTGAAAAGGCCGGATTGCTCCATTAATAAAAATGTACCACTTAGGTCCACTCGAAGAGGTAATTAATTGATGAATTCATTTCGACAACTAGTTCCGATACCAAGTAGGTCATATAAATAATCTTTTAGTATTGCTATTGGAGATATTAATCTACTTGATCAACTTAGCTTATTTTGGTTCTGGACACAAGTTGGTCCACTACACTCGGTCCAATATTTTTGGATAACTAGCGAAACCGTCCCGGCTTTGCACATGTAGACAAAACATAAATCGGTTAACACACAAACCCTCTTCTTCACCATGTATCCTATGGTGAAGACTGTATTAAAATCCGTTCTATCGAATGGTAAAAGTATCTCAAAATCTGTTCGGTAGTTTCTTTAATAAACCACGTTCAGACAGACAGACGCGGCGAAGGAGTATGTTTATCTACCTTAACTTTATTTCTAACAACCAATTAATATTTACTTTACCTATTTAAGATACCAATAAATCTAATTATTGACCTTTCTAAAATTAGAGTTTACCTTCACAAAACTAATGACGAAACCTTAGCAACACCCATCAAAATTTCCCTCATTATCCGAGCAATTGTCTAAGAACTCGGAAATAAACTTCTTACAAGCTATTCCGTCTTAATGAGTGATGACTTTTCGATATCCGGTGTCTTAAGGCGGCTATTACACGGCTAAGCCACCGCCGTGGTTGCGGCCGACTGTGAAGTAAGGTCTTAGACATAACAGTGGTACACTGTAACCAATACCACAGACCGAGGAAGCAGGTAATGGTTAGAGGCCATTGAAGATACGCTAGGAATAATAGTAGGGCTATAAGAAATCGTATGAAACAATGACAAAAGTTTAGCACGGAGAGAAGTTAATAAATTACCCTGTTACCTAAAGTATAAAGTGCTTAAAATGTCAAACGTTTTAAGTCAACAGAACACTATAAAGAAGTTAATGTTACAAAACAACATGTCGCCGTAAAACAACATCAATTACGAATGTAACTCAAACGAACTCGCAACAAAAGATAATAATTAGACTCGAAACAAAGTGAGAAGACAACTCTTAGTACCACAAGCGCACATGTCATCATGCAAATTGAATATATTAACAGACGTAACATGCAACATAATTGCACAAACTTATCGAAACAACAAACGGAACTTGGCTTTGAATTGACTTGCACAATGCAACTTGCCGTCCGCTTGTTTACTGTAACTTAGTACGGCACTGCACCGCCGTGATTGCAACTTAATCGCCAACTTAGCGCTTAGAACAAGTTTTAATTCTTAAGGTATTGTACAAACTTATTGTTTGTTCTCGAATACCAAGCATTGTTAGTCGTAGCTGCACAATTAGTAGCGGTCGGTGCAATTTGCCTTATCACCCGAGTTATGTGCTAGATTAAAGAAACTTACCTCCGTGTGTTAGGGAGAAAATATCGCTGGAATCTTTATCTAAGACGCTGCTGCTGAATAACTGAGGTAGAACTAACTCTAGCTAATTGGATCTGCCAGGCATATTTCATTTGTTAAAACATACTTTTATTTTGTAATTTAGTTAAGAAATACAGCGACTAGTTTATCCAAATAAATTTCAATTTAAATACCATGGAGGAAATGTTACATAAATATTTAAGTGTTTTTCACATCCGCATATCTCGATATACTAAAATAATTTAGCTGTGTAACAGTGCATCGTGACGTCAAACATATATCCACAGCGTCCGGACAGCGCAGAAACGCGTCCGTGTCAACGTCATACCACAGGTTCACGTCACTTCTCCTAAAAATAATAACTGTACATAATTCAAGAGCGTTTGCAAGCTAGCATTTCTGCAGACTGCTTCGCTGTGAATTATGAGTAAGAAAAGCTGTAATAAATTAACAACAATACCTATTTTATACGGTTTGTGGTTGTGAGAATATTATATTGTGCTCATTCAATTATGTCTTTAGGAAGATTTATGAAGAATACTTGAGTGTTGAACTATCATAAGGTTCTTAGTATGTCAATAGGTACCTACTATATTATTGTGTATATTTTAGGGCAGAAAACTACTTTGTCAACGTGCTGGACAATCTTTAAAGCAAAATATTTTATACATAGGTAGTATTTGTTTCACAAAATGTATACGACTTCATTACAGACACACATACATGCATCTGAAATCGGCCATCTTCTTAAGTGTTTACATATAGTTCTTCTAGAAAAAGGCTTGCATCTCCTACACTTACATTTATTTTTCGCCGTCGATTGGAATTCGTCTACCAATCTAATTTTTACCGCCTTTAAATCGTCGCCTAGACATTTATTATGTCTAGCCTACCAAAACACAGACAAGCAGGAAGAAATACACCTACAAATATCACCTTGCTTACTCTATCCTATTCGAAATAAACCCACCGATCATACGGCTGCCATAAAACAGTACGTATAGTTGGATTCAAACTTAATGGCGGCTGTGAAGTTAGCTACACGCTGCGCAGTACCTCGCCCCGCACCTCCGCTGGCGCATAAGTTTGTTACTGCGCAGCGACTCGCCTCGTGTTCAGAGCCGCCATTAAGTTTGCACCGTACTGTACGTATATCGCGTCACATAAAGTCGGAACGATTCCTTCCAGCATGCTCATAGTTCATACAATAATTACAACGAACACGGAACGGATTCATTGGAAACCATACATTTTATCGGTTGGTAATCAAGCGTGATATTGGCAGGATCACTATCTGTGAGACATGTAACTTTATGGCTATGTTAAGGCGCCTTCAAACCCACCTTCTGTCAGTAATATGTGAAATAATGTGTATTATTGTGTTGATACTCAGTTTTTGTTTACTTGGTATCGAAGATACAATGTTATGGCCCAAAATATTTTACGTTTATTTTGCATTTGAATTTGTGCTCTAAACTGTAAGAAATTAAATATATTTTCAATACAGTTGTCAAATGTCACGTTAAGTCATTTTATTGTGCTTTAATGAGTAATGTCTAGAGTTGTAAAGCAGTTTCTTCTGGTATCCAATTCTTCATTTAAATGACAAAATGGCTAGCAAAATGGATGTTCATTCAATTATTAAATAATTTACTAATAATTTTTATTTATATTTGTTTAAAGAAATGTCATGTTATCCTATGCATTGTGTAAAAGTGCCGTAAAATAATGCCTAGTAGTAGTATCGTGTAGTGTATTAGTAACCACCGATCGCGTAGATAACAGAGTTGTGCCATACATATTTGTGCTTTAACTTTATGCTGTAAAACCTAAAACACACATACTAAATAATAACTAATCTTGGAAAAAAAGTGTTAAAAATAAACGAAATAATAACTATTCTCAGAAAAAAGTTTTACAAATAATTATCAAATAAGTAAAAATAGTGTTTTGTTGTAAAATGTCGTTTCCACCAATTTTCAGAGTAAGTCTAATTTCTTAATAAAATAAGGTTTCAGAAATACCATGAATCACATTTCCCCTCCCCTATTTACGAAAACTCTATAAACAACCACGTTAATAATACTGATCTTGCCATTATAATCTAAGTAACAAACTTCGTACGCCACTCGAAAGAATAAATTTGCCGGAGCCGAGATGATTTAATTATACCAATAGTTAATTAATTAATTTCGAGGGTATCCAGCGTTTGGGAAGAAGCGATAAAATAATTGGATCCGTCAAAATTATAGAAAGCCAATCGCTCCCCTCCGAATTGATTATGTATTTAAGATAGGGAAGTTTAAATTTTTACCTTTCACGCCGTCCTCATTTGGTAAATGGTTAAACAGTTTTGTTTATCTTACAAAAAATAGTACGATTGATTTTATTGCAGAATATTTGATAATAGTCACAAAAAACAATTTGAGCAAAAGATAAAACTTTTTGTCATGAATAAACTCGCTTTTGAATATTGCGCCTTGTAAAATTACATAAATATTTTTACATTTTAAAAATTGTAGGTAGGAGTTACAATATTATTAGAAAAGCTTGCTTTTTACAAAGAACTTAAAGCTACCACAAAAATTAGACAAACTAATATTTACACAACATCTGAAACTTTACTTAATTTTGGTCATAGCAAAACGATTCACATAACCCCATCATTGAACTCTCAATTTCATTCCCAGTACACAATTTTTATACCAGCAAAAAGGATTTACCTGAGCTGTCAAGCCCGCATAGTTAACCAACTCTATATTAATGCATTCATTAATGTAATTAATGGAGTTAGGTAACTGTCATAATAACAACTTCTCGTGACTCGTGAATAGTTGAGAGGAGCGGTTTTCCTCCGTGGAAATATAATGCGGTCAATGCAAGGGCGGTATTTATCATTATTCATCATTTACAATGGAATTTGATGGGACGTTGTCTGGTAATTTGAGATTTATATAAGGTGAGACACAGAGTTCAAATTGGGTACTGTATTGGTACATATTAGCTGTTAATGTGAATTAGTAACATTAATATTCCGAATGTTGTTTTTCAGTTTTTTTTTAAGGATAGTTTCAAGAAATAAAGAGGTAGTAAATACTTTGAACACTTGTATCGGTACATTTGAGCTGTGAATTAGAAACAATAATAATTTAAATGTTGTTTTTTTTTTTCAAGATACTTTTCAAGAAATAAAGGGCTAGTAAATGAGCTTAATAGCAGATGTTTATTTCACATATTGGTTTAGTCATAAATATTTATAAGCGCAGTCTTTCCGTGATGATTGAAAACGAACTTATTGGAGCCAAAACTGCTACTTTGTGTACTTGTGTACCATGTGCCTAAAATAATAAAAAAAAAGCTTTTGTAGTATATAATCTTACTGCCATTCACTGGTAACATAACACACATGTTACCACTGAAAAGTTGGTACAAGGCAACAAATAACACACAAAGTAGAAAAATCCAAACATATCCAAAATCCGTAAAAAAGGTGTCAAATAAATAAAACACATTAAAACACTTCATTTAACCCTACACAATTATCAAAAACAGTTTTCACAGTTAATTCGTTTTGTGTCATTCAATTAGTATAGTTAATTAATTTATTGTAACGAGACAGCCCTAGGGACTCGATAGACTCGCTCGACATTTCGATTAAAACTTTGTGTCCTTTCCGATTCATATAAACATTACCGTTTGTTTGATTCTGTTTAGACACCACAACATTAGTAAAACAAATGATTTTATTTATAGATTTTGGTGTCACAGTTAAAAGTTTACTGACACACATTAATGGTGTTTGTCAGAAAATGTGTCAAAAGGATGTCAAGATATTTAGTTTTATGGTTATTTTTTTTTTCTCATATATTGGGTAAGTTTATTTATATGGTTAAATTAAATACATAAATTGGGACAATTTTTTACAAATATCTATAGTTATACCTGCATTAATTTAGAAAAACATATGCTTGTTTAATAAATAACATAGCCAAGCAAGTAAATTTAGTAACTAGATACTGTTTACTGCACTAAATTATATATTATATTAATAAATAGGTAATGTTCAAATAGAATAGTGATTGACCTATATTTTGCGTATATGATGGCAGAGTAAACATCAAACATTGGGATCCGATTCGCCATAGTTTTAGTCAGGGTTACGTTGACAAGTCACTTCGTGAAGAACCCCTTGAATTGGGATTCATTGGGTCGGTAATAATATAGCGATATATTCAAAAATCTGTTTGTATATTCTATTGATCTATTCGTCCATGCAGCAAATCTTTTTTTATATAGGTAAGGTAAATAGTAATCAGTTTAATTTGTAGCATTTGCTACTAATATTATTAATACAAATATAATTCGTATTTTGATATTTATTCAAAGCAAATATAAACAAAATGAAGCATTTCAGATGATACTACAAACAAAAATCCTGTAAAAAGCATTTCCACAGCCCTATTTCCATAAAAAGCTCATATTTCATGTAATCATATTGTCAAACATAAAATAGAGTCATTAAACTAAGCATACATTACACACACGTGACAAAACAAATGATTCTCGCACGCGACATTTACATAAAAGATTGTATGTCCGTTTGTTCGGTGATATTTGTCACTGGCCCGTATTGAGTCGTAATGCGAGCTGATCTCGCGCGGCCTGCATACGCCCATATATTATTCATATCGTTTTCAACGGACCTAACGTCCCACACGGAATATTAGAGAAGCATATCTACCGGCTTAATCCCAGCTTTTCAAATCCATCGCTAACTAAATTGTTTTCGACGTTTCGCTTCTATATGCATCGATGTTCTGCGATACCCCGTAATCATGTTTCAGATTTCCAAATGGTTTCACCAGATGTTGGCCATTAAAACTGTCGTGAACTTTTTAGGACGGTTTCCTTAATCGTGATTGATGTGGGAGTAATGCTTAATTTCATGTTTTATATTATTTTGTTTTACTAATTAGTACAGCTGGATACAACGACCGATGTCAGACTCATTAAAATATTTGATTTGTGATATTTTTATGCTGTCGTTTCTATATTACTGAGCATTTTATATTTAAAATTTATGTCGTGTCAATGTTGTTCTCTCTTTTCTTCAGTCTTTAATACAAATATTATCATACACAGAAAATTTCTACTCCAGGATTTGACCAAACATTGGCATCACCTGTAGAATAGTAATGGACACATACCAAATTGCAACTTAAACCAAACATTGGCAGCAAACATTGACCACAAACATTTGTCCCCAGGTTGGCGCAGCTATGATGTCCTGTCCTCTCCCACTGCCGCTGCTGCCGGCATTGCATCCGCAACCAGCGTTGGCCTCAGACTTTCCCATTCACATTGGAATAAAGGTAAAAACCTATACAATATTAACCACTTTAGGCACCTAGAAACTTTTCGTTTTCAACTTCTTTTTAGTGTACTGTGTAAACTTCTATGTAAATGTGTCTAATACTTGGGACTTTCTTCACAGAATCATTTTTAGCACTTCATCCAGTTTAACATTGTGTGGCACTTCAAACAATTTCAACTTTGTGTTTGTAAATTTCTAGTAAATAATGTATGTTCTCTCACTTTTTCTTTTAATTTAGGAACGATGTTTGTACTAATATTTTCAGATGACTAAGTTTGCCATGATCAAGAAAATCTCACAAATCAGAAAAACAATATAATGATGACATTTATTCAGTTCTTATTTTGAAATGATTGGAATTGAAATGTCCAATCGGCCAGTACTAACTGCCCAATTAATAAAAAAATAAAACAAAGAGCGGGCCATTAGCAGCCAAAAATAAACATTCCAATTTGGAACCTCCTTGTTAAACTCCATTGAAAATACATAGCAAGCTTTAGTTTGTTTTAACTTACCTTAATCCTACATCTAGTCTAATTGACAACACTTTAGCTCCAGTCAAATCACAAGACTTAGCGGTGCACCGAACAGAATCCTGATTTACGAATTTCAACTCTATTGACTCCCCTTAACGTTTATTTACAGTACAAAGTTGTTTGCTTTCGTTGGTAAGTAGGAAAAAAAATATGTAATTTAATCTGAACGCTCCCCGACGAGTTTCAGGCAACTTAAATTGCGAATATATCAAAGCTAAATAATATAAAGTAAGCGAAAGAATAAGGTAACTTTGAGAGTCGACGCTTGCTGTCTTAAGCTGAGTGTACATGTTTTGATTAAAATGTGACTTTATACTTCATACATTTTATATTATTTCTCATTTTTATATTGACGTTGGATATTTTAAGGCCTGTGTGTTACCTGAAACCGTTCGAGTGCTATTGCATGTTCTTTTATTTATAATTTAAGGTAAGTTCAAACACTGGTTTATTCATTTCATCACTGATCTATCGCTGTAGTTAATCAAATTGTATGCAATTTATCTGTATTGTGTTAATTTTTCTTCTATGTCTCACACCAATTTTTACTGATTTGTAGTGGTGATAGTTTCCAAGTGGACTCATTGATATTGTGCGTAGAACCGCCAATATAATTTCATTCTTAAAATCCATATGAATCAAACACATTGACATTAGTCATGATTATTTAGAATATACCCAAAACAGTAAAATAAATAAATAAAATGCGGACAACATCACATACATTGCTCTGAACCCAAAGTAAGTAGCTATTAAGCACTTGTGTTATGGAATTCAGAAACAACGAAGGTACCACAAACACCCAGACCCGAGACAATGTAGAAAAGTGACTTTCTACATTGACCCGTCCGGGGATCGAACCCGGGACCTCAGAGCTAGCGACACCTTGAAAACCGGTGCGTTCGCCACTCGACCACGGAGGTCGTCAAAGCCCAAAACAGTACACTTCCAGTCCGATCCATTGAAGTTAAACAAACAAACAGCATTAAACACTCATTACAATGATGTGACTGCGATCATTAATACACAGACTGTACAAATAAATGAGTTATATTTGATAACTGTCCGTAATCGGCTTATGGCAACACCTGAACAAAAGCAAACTATTATCCAAATTAATGTGGATCGAATTTTGAGATTGCCAGTGGAATAAATTGAGTCGATCCTCGTATGGGACGGTATGTTGACAAGTTTTGGGATTAAGGTAGGATTATTGTACTTATAAAGTGCCTTACAATCATAAAATTATCACTGATACTTTAAAATTTACTAATAATAAAGTTGGTAAAAAGGTTATCTTTAAAAGTTCTATGGAGTACCTATGGAGTTTCTTGCCGGGTTTTCTCTATAGGAATGACACTTTGGAATCGAGCAACTAGAGTCAGTAGTTTTTAACGTAACGTTTCTTAAGCGCCTTATTTTTTGGTTTATAAGAAATAAAAATATTTTCATTATGATTTTGAAGAACTATAAAATATTATAAAAGGTTGAAAGAAAGCGTAAAAGCATAAAAATCTTCCACTTCAAGCCCCTACCGAATAATATTAAAAAAAAAGTATATTTATAACACTTGCCCGCCATTTTAGATGTGAACTAATCATTAAAGGTAAATCTCGAAGCAAAATATCAAATAATACCGACTTCCAGCTTTTATTAAATTAATTCGTGTAAATAAATATTTGTACCGCGTTATAATTAAAACCGTAATTCATTAAATTAATAAAAATAGAGTAAAGTTAAACATAATTGTTTGATAACTGCGTAATAAGAACTTCTTTAAGTAAACCTCATTATTTCTGGAAATAATTACTCTGGCTTCTGAGAATCTCGAGTCAAAACCTTAGGTTCCTATGAATATTAAACTTAATTACCCTGAAATGAATAATTAAATATCATTGATCAAAAGCAATGGGAATTATTTATTCAGTGTATACTTTAATTCGTAATGTCCAATTTTGATGACTTAATATCTTTATTGACATTTAAGTTGAGTGTTACCACGGATTGGACTGTTACGTTTCCAAGACTGGCTGGCTATTTATTATTAGAGTCCTGTAAACTGAAGAAATAGTAAAAAAAAAGTATAAAAAAAGTCTTTCCTCAAATACAATTTTTAACATCTCTTATTTTCCTGACCAATTAATTTCTTCAGGTTTTTGTCTTTTATAAATAAAATGTCCAAGATATTTCTTGGCCAAGATATCAACTTAAGCGCAAAATATGTACCTATATTATAAGTAGATACGATAAAGACAGACGATTACCACGGATATTTACACAAGCCGTGTTTTCATGGTCTCATCGCTTCCACCAATTATTAAACCAAAACTTCGAGACTTTATTCATTCCAAATGTTAATACAAAGAACAACTGAACAATTGACTACGAACGAATAGCGAACAGTCAGTAAGTGTAAAGCGAGCCTTAAAGAATTACTGTCTCGGCTCTGTCGTCACTCCAGTATCAATATTTGAGATGAACTTTTGCCCAATTACCTTTGCAAGTTAAACCGTCTTAATTTATAAGTATTGATTCGTGCCGTGCCGACTTTAATTAGTTTTCAGCTTTGAAACACTCGCCTCATTTATTATCTGTTAGATTGTTGCTCCAGAACTGTGTACTGTCATTTCAAACTGAATATATAATTTATTGAAGGAGATAAATTAATCTCCGTCTATGAAACATTTATATAACGCTTAACTCAATCCACTGTTGTTCCTTTGTCTCACAAGCTATTACATTTTGTTAAGTTGATTAAGTATATTTACAAAAATGTTAGAAGGAAAACTCACAGAGATCCTCCCCAATTTGTAGGAAGAGTCGCGAAGCCGTGCCACCGCATTACCAAATAAAATTTAATAAACAAAACTGTTTACGGAAAGTTCAAAGTATTTTGTACCGACTCGAGTACGCTCAATTTCGTACCGGGCGAAGTCATCAAAAAACTATTAAGCTGCAACTTTTAACACATGTGCACTTTTCTAAACGTGCATTATCACAAAAAAACAAGATTAGCACACGCTCCGATGCATAAGTTTACTCATTAAACACCAATTTCCCCAAACGTCAGGAGAGCAAAATATGAAAAATTTGTTGTTCGCAGTTCGCTTGCTGGAAGGCGAAGTTTATGAAGAATACTTTGAATAATGCCACGAGAGCACTTTCTTAAGTTACGCTTCTTATTCAAACTAAAAGAGTTTATATTTCAAACACTATTACTGCGCCTGTCAACTTAATTTACCCTGTTGATTCAATTTTCGTCCACGAGTGCCATATTTCAGTAGTCGTAGAGATTTCAATTCATACATATTTGAATAAATAAATATGCATGAAACCAATTTATAGAGGCCGCCTGAGTCGGCCGCTGGCTGAGCGGTACAATATCAGTGCCCTCATTAGATGTATCCCGCTGCTACGGTGTAGTCGCCTACGAGTTTTGCTACGGAAGCGCCACGTAGACCGCTACGATACAGCTTTGCCGTTTATTGTCTCATATTCGCGGCGCGGGAGGTCTTGTTATGCGGTTTGTTTAGTAACATCCGAGTAATTCGCTGTAAAATTATTAATTTTATTGAAAGGCTTATGAAAATCGCGTATTATAGTAATACTGTTGTACACAAAATTGAAATTTTAAATGGTTTGTAACGGATTATATACACGGGGGATTATAGGAGCTAAACGTCGAAAACATTGAAATATTAAATTAAATACAGTGAATAATATTTGTTGAGCTAGTATTAATCTGAATGCATTACCCTACTGCAAAGCTATTGATATTTTGGTAACTATTTTGAGCGCTGTATTTATAATGTATCTCTATTTACTTACATACATACTCATACACCTATATCCTAAAAATAACCAAAACAGTTTAACTATCCATCCAGTCAAGATCTCTCATTTCACAAGTTCCATACAAATTCTGATTGTGACAGCAAACATCTTTGATCAAGACTAAACACAATCTCTTCAATAGCAGACCATCAATATGACAAACTAGGTTCAATTTGGCCTCAAAGGTGTTCACTCTCCACGCATTATTCCGCCGTAGAGCCTCCATGTTTCATTTGATGTCAATTTCATGGCTGTGATAACTCTTGTTATGTTTTAGAGACTTCACTTCACTTAGACATTCTAATACTTAATGTTTTGGTTAAAAAAAATCTGACATTCTTGTTAAAATCATCGATGCAGTTTTATTTTTAATTATCATTCGAAATAATAATTGATCAAAAACATACAACTAGTGCTAGCTTGAACATTCAACTTAATTTAGTTGATTATTCATAAACAAATTAAAAAAAATCTAGGTAATGCTCTACATTGGTGGAAACAACAACTTTAAATTTTATAAAAATACTAGCTGTACCTAGCACCGGCGTTGCAATGATATTTTTTGTACCTAGCACCTGCCTACTACGTAACTACTACCATTTAGAGGTATGAAATACAGATAGTAGCCGATTATCAGACCTACTGCATAAGCATATAAATTTTCATAAAAATCGGTCAAGCCGTTTCGGAGGAGTATGGTGGTAACTAACATTGTGACACGAGAATTTTTAATGTAAGATATCGAAATCGAAACCTGTAGTTCAAACCAGTAGTTGTAGAGAAAGTCGGTGACAATCATTCAAACAAAAACACAAGGTTTCCAAAAGCCCTTTGATTGTTCTTTAACTTATTTACTTTATTTCAACTACTCACTCGCACCTGCATACAACTACGTCACATCACATTGGTGTCTTATCTCATAACGTACTTCTACATGCATTGTGCTCTGATTTGCTGTGAACATTCTGTCTCGTGTAATCTTTCACTTTGTCTCGCAAATAACTTTAATGATGTCTTTATTTACTTATTTGCTATCTGCTATTTCAAACGGGTTTGTTGGATGCAGAATTGCAGACGTATGACCAATTACGTAGATAATTTCGTGAGGGAGGATTGTGTTTTCCTGTATTAGTTTGTCATTGTTTGTACCTGAAAGATTCGTTGTATTTGAATTATAGTAAACCTTAAGCTATCGTGCGTGATATAATTGTCTCGTGACTTAAGTTTGTTAAGCAATGATTCATGCGCACGAGTACTTTTTCTACATTCTCCTATTCGAATAGCTGTTTCGTGCTTAAGAATAGGGTCAGGGTCAGATGATCAAAATTTTCTGCTAGTAAGTACTCAATTATTTATGCTAATATATCATAGTGCGACATAATATAACGCGTCATTATTTGAACATGTATTTAAAATTATAATATTTGTTTTAACACTTTCAAGTGCCGCGCAGTGAAATATCAATTTTATAGTATAAAACATTTGACTGACACATACGCGCACACACCTATTGCAAATACCTAAAATAATGTAATAGAACAACAAACACTTACAGCTTTACTAAAATTAAATCTTATATAAAAAAATAAATTTAAAATAATGAATTCTTATTCCTGACATATTATGCATTTAACTTATGCATAATAGTTTATAAGAAGCACAAACACAATATCTTACAAACAAACAAACACACATACAACAACAACTTTGTCATACACTTACCGGTTTCCAATGAAGTTTAACTTGGAATTAAGTAAGATGCTATAAAACGGGAGTTATGAAGTTAACTTACAAACATGTTATAGTTCACTGATTTCCTGTACTGCAAGTAGTTTATTTTTATATGTATTGCAAACTTGTTTGTTGATTGGAGGTATTGCAGTTTGTGACCTATATAGTGTTGCTTGTTAGTTATGCTTATAAGTATAGGTGACATTCGTTAAGAATCTTTATACTTAGTCACTTTTTGAGCTATATATTTTTTAATTTGAACCCTGTGTCGTTTTTTTTTATAACTGTATTGAAATCACAGACACAAATAAAGACCCCATTTGGCCTGCTATTTGAGACAACGTGTTAATAATCTGCACTGGAATTAACCTCCATAACCACTTGTAACGTATAGACAAGAAATATATCAAGTCAAACATTCACATACAACAATAAACTGGCGAAAACCCAACACCAAAACACGTCATTTTTCAACACTAACCGCTATATTATACAGTATGCTATGTAATTGATATCTCTCAAAAATAACACCCTGTATAAAATAGAGCTGACGTATCCATATTTTCCAAGACTCGGAGTAGCCGACTTGACTAGCGAACACCTCTAAAACTTGTATGCAATGTAAATTTTTCAATGCTAAGATATTGGACTAGACAGTTAGGAAAATATAGTGAGCAAAGCCATCGGAAAAACTGCACGTTAAAAGTATTGAGCTGTGTAGAGTGAGTTTTAAGTTCCAACATGTAAAATGTGTGTTTTATCATCTTGTACTATTTTATTTATGTACTAATCAAGGTATGGACCATTAATCTAAATGATAGTAGAAAAAAAATACTAAAAAAAACGCTTCGATACATAAAGACACATTTAGCAGTTTAACTCGGGGATAGCTGTTATTCTTACGAACGAAATTCACAATATAATTGGTTAAAGTATATTTTGTTTTGGTTAAAACGAATACAATACCATTGCTGAATTAAATTCTTTTACTAATTGTGTTTGCAAACTATGTGACAATTTATCGGTCTCCAGATTAAAAGAAAGTGAACGTCAGTTTGAAAACTACAGGAACCAACTAATATTGTCTTAATGTATCTCAGAATTAATTTTATTGTTTTAAAATATTAACAGCTTTTTATAAATATTTTGTATGTAGTAATATTGCTATAAGCCATTACTTAGGTGTTTAAAGGCCATCTGTACCGATCGTCTGAACCTACTACGTCCAACGTCGTCTACGAACCAATTAGCTGTATAGCAAATTACCTTACATCGCTATCATAGATACATTATTTATATTTCAATATAGAAATAATAAAACCGTCACATATCGTCCAATTCAGACTAAAACAGCAAAACAATAAAAAAATAGAACAAAAATGAATGAAATATTTGAGCAATTCATTCTGCTAAAAATACTTCAAAATAAAAACAAATTCAATTAGAACTATTCGATAGACAATAGACCATTGTATTACGCCATTTTATTAAAACACGTTCTAGTTTTTATTATCTATAAATAAAAAACAGAATAAAGCTAGTCTTTTTTGACGCGCTTCTCCGAAATTATCATTCATATTGGAAATATCTTTTATTTACAATTTTAAACCGTGAATTAAATTAAAATCTAATGACTTTGGAAGTCATTAGATTTTAACGTAAAGTTTTTTAAGGCTAAGGCCACACTACGCCTAAGCCGCCGCGGACTTTAACCACATGATTTGAGTAAATGAAACTGATGGGAGCGGCCGCACTGACGGTTAATAGCCGCTACTGATTTTTAACCGTATTGTGCGCCTGAGACAGATATTGCGGTTTCACTGATTATCGCTTGCAGAAAAAAACCGTAGTGTGGCCTGAGCTTTAACCTCTCGCATGCCACACATAAATAAGACAATAGAATTCAATTGTGTCTCGCGTAGATCTGCGCTTCCGGCATACAACAGGTTAAGCGCCTTTTTTTTGGTTTAAGAGACTTTGGATTTAAGAGAGTTTGGTTAACGAAACGTCCTGTCGACGAAACGTCCAAAGGAGAAACGACTGTCGGCGAAAGCTTGCGGAATCGAGGTTTTTATGCTAGATAAACTTGACTTATTATGGAATAAAGTCAAGGTAAGTGAAACCGCAGGCAAAAATACTCAATGAAACAAATTACGTCTTATAAAAATAAAGGCATTATTTTCCTGAAGAATCTCAGATATTGTTAGAATAAGAATCAATAACTACTAACTATAATTGGCAAATAAGGCTTCGGTTCGTATTTCTTTTGCGATACCGGCATCGTTCGAGCAATCATTTTCTACAGTTTCATAGAATAAGAAGCTTTAGTATTATTGTAGTCTTTTGTATTTACTGCTGCACTGTCTTTTTATACTACTTATAAATTATTGTAAAGTTAATAATATGTTAGCGGGGTATAAAATATTTGTAGGGAAAAGTAGTTGCATTATCCATGCTTATTCTTCACATAATTATAAGTAGGTAACTTGGTTTGCCCTTTAAGTTTGATAAACAAACAATACTTTTTATTATTATAATTATTTTCACACAACTCATTCATTTTCACAAAATCTAGATAAATGATAAAGAAGTAGTCTTTCAAATTAGGGAACCGGGTTACAGTAATACCAGTTCGACCTTTGCGCCTCATAATTAGGCATTAAAGAACGCGCCACGGTTCCATAAAAAGTATAATTTATTAAACCCCATTTTATGTCCTCTAAAATATTCTATAAAGCAAATTTAATAACTTAAAGCACATAATAATGATACACCGAAACCTTTACAATAGATATTTAAATAAAGCCAGTATTGCACCTTTACCAAAGGAATCATAGCCTCAAAAATAAAAAAGAGGATCCTTTCAATGTAAATGATACACTGTACAGTCAACCGCACGACAGTTTTGATATAGACTGACAAAAATAAGCTTTAATACTTTGAGATTAAGGCGCAAAAGTCCAATGTTATTTTGGGGTACACTGTACGTTAAATTCTCTTCACTAACGAGAAAGGACGTTTTCTTACAAAAAACATCAGCCGACAAATATTAGTCGGTGTGTTAAATAACACGGCATTATCTAAGGAACAATATAAACGTCGCGGGCAACGCAATAAGCGTTCAATGTTTAATGGTCGCCCGTCCGTCATCTCCCGGGCCTCGCCTTTGTCGATATCGATATTTATATTTATCGACTAACTGCAGTTCTATCGATATAATTCACGTTCGTCTTGTCGTGCTGTGAAGATGGCAATTATGCTTAATGCATTTAAGATGAACGGATAAATATATTTCATTGCAGTATATTAAGATCACAATTTAATACTTGATATTGAATATGTTTTGTGTGTATAATCCCAATAGTGAGTTTCCAAAATACGGTACTGCCATTTTATTATATGCCACAAACCAAATGAATTCTGAGAACCTTTTTGATTTCCTTTTCTGTCATACTTTATTCAGGGAAATTTCAGACTTTCAGATAGTGCCTTCAATAATCCTCATATTTATTTTACCTTGGTTTTTAATTTTGTGCATTCACTAAAAGCAGTACTTTTGTATTTTTTTCATTATGCTTCGTGTCCATATTTTTTTTCCTGTTGTGTACAAGTCTACTAGCTATACTACGTGTCCAGCGGAATATTAGTGTTGTGGCAATAAAATAAATTATTTTTAGAAGTAAAAAAAAATTGTCGAGCTTTTCATTTCAGCGCTTCCCTGCACAAAAAGAATCTGTTTCTTTCAGTTAACCCTCACAACTTGCGCCACAATAAGCTCGCTTTATATTTTATTTTCCAAGTCACCATAGAAATTAATCCTATTTCTAATATAAATTTCTCGCCTGAAGCGACGGTGTGTCTAAAATCTAGACTTATAATCATTCACTACTTTACTTACACGTGTCTCTGTCGTCTTTTGTTTTTGATTTTTATACTCACGTGTCGTATATTACTTATTTGATATTATTTTAAAGAAATTAAATTGTAAGGAAAATCATATAACATATCTTTTAGCATGATTGTGCGATTTTTTTTTTAATATAATTGCAAAGTTTTCATTCTAAATAACTCTAATGATCTTATTAGCCAGATTTTTTAATTCAGAACTGCCTAATGTAACGGAGCAAATAAAAAAGAACGACCTATATAAAAATAAACTGTAAATATGGTAGTTTTGTAATTTCAAATTGTTTTTACACGTGATTAAACTCAAATCATTAATTAATTATTTACGTTTGTTAAACTCTATTTACACATTTAGCAACTTTACGCATATTTTAATAAACCTACACATGCATATCAAAATCAGTGATTTAAATAAATGTTTATATTTAGTATATCTTATTACCTTATTGGTAGTCAAATATTATAGTTGGCGTTTCCCTTTACCAATCAATGCGATTGATTAATCAAAGAGCACTGCGCAAATAACATATTTGCACGTGCGGCTTTTTAATACAGGGTTTCCATATTTTAAATGTACACTCGCTTTTTGCTGCACAAAATATACGAAAACAGTAAACCGATAGTGTTCGTTATTTTTCAAATAATTTCCATGTCAGCCGGCGAATGGTACTTTTTACTTTGGTTATTTTATTATGAAACATCTCAATTACAGATTTTTCGGAACAATGCTGTTGTTTTGATGGACGATGTGAAATTGAAATTTCTATTTTAGTGCGAAATTAGTTGGGATGGCAAATCCATATTTTTATGACAGCTTATCTAGAGTGCAAATTACCGATGAAAAATTTAGTGTATCAATGTCCACTTTTTTCTATGTCATTTTTTTGACGCAAACTGTAAAAATAAATATTGATTCAGCATATGTTTTGCGCTTGAATATCTGTAAACGAAATAATAATAGTAGGGCCTAATAATTTTAACGTAAATTCAATGTTACTATCTTATTATATTTATTAGCTATTTCCTTGAACCTACATTTAGAATTTATTTTTACTTTTTGAGTCACTAAAGATCTCTCCAATAAGAAACGAAACAGCAATACAGCGCTAGTTTTTGCAACGAGACAAAACACTCGTATCACAGGCGTAAACTACAGTTTATGCCAATCGAACCGGCACTAAGCTCTCATAGTGACCTATCGTTAACTTTAATCCTCTTGTTTGTTCAGCCGTTATGTCTTATTTCCACCACGTACCCGCGCTTTATTTTTCCATGCCTTGTATAACGGATAAAAGTTTTCTAATAAAGGGCTCTCCCAATAGGTAAGTTTGTGTCGTTCCCTCTTATTGGCTACAGGTGACAATTGATGGTGATAGCTCTTTTTAACTGACTTCGTCGTGAAAGTTTTTTTTCTATAACAACACTTAACAAGAAAATGTGGCGATATTATTATTGGAGTTGCGGCGAGTATCTGTTATCCACTGAAGGTCATTGCATGAAATTTGTTCATTATAGTTATGTTGTCGGACTGTTTTAACTAATAAAAATAATGTAGAAACGGTAGTTGGATAACTACATAATTTTCTTTCCATTATTTTACGATTTAATAATTATTTTCATGCCTTGCGAAGGACGATCACCTATCAAAATAACACACAACACACCGGCTTTACCCCTCAAAATAATACCACTGTGCAATAAATACGGCCCCGAGCTTTCATGTTCAGCATTGATAAAACATACAACTGACATTACAGCATTGCGAATTTTGTTTCATGTCTAAATCCTTTGATGGGAGCCTAATTACTTCTGTCTGTTCAATTTTAACTCGCTGAAACAACGCTCGCCGTATGACTAAATCACTGACGTAACATGATAGCCGCATTAGTTAAACTTCTGAATACATGACATAAATCAAAACTATCCAAACCTCGCTCGTCATTTTATAAATGGTGGTAATCCATTTCTGTTTTGATTCTAATAGTTGGGTAACACGTCGGGTAAAAAGAGCGATATATAACGCTTGGAGGGTTGTTATCGTTAGTTAAAAGGGCGAGGTAATATATAAATTAATTTTTAACACCACGCGCCCTGTAATTGGTGGTTCGCGTGTCAGTGACGCTTCACGCACAATTTGTACGCGCCTATTCGGAGGTAGCGGTGCTTCGAGTGCCGCTGTTGTGAATTGGGACAAAACAAATGAACCCACCGCGCTGTATTACTGCCGGGGCCAATTAAAATTTTAGTTTTTTGTCAACAGCCGTCGCGGAAAATGTTTTACTGCCAATATTGTAACGTAAAAGTTTTACAATACGTTATATGAACCTCAGAACCCCATGGCGATAATTTAATCACGCGACCCCATAAGACAATTAAAACTTTTGTTTTGGGAGTTTGTATCACTGCGATAAAGATTGTGATTTGTTTTCTATAGAGGTTGTTAATGTTAGTTTTAGTGTGTTTTGTCTCTTTACTAATTTATGATGACATTCGCTACTAAAACGTTATACGGACCTTTCATTCGACTTCAAAATTGTCACACAAAAAACTACGACACTAAATCACCAAACACAAACAATCAAAGCGAGTTAATTGCAATTAATATCAAACTATGGTAAAAGACTGATCAAACGCACGTGCGCCATTCAGGTTCGGAAGCGGCGTGGCGGCAAGACATCCGGCAATTCTGACTAGGACCGGCGCGGACGGCACGGTTCCGGCCGCCGGAACGACTTAATGCTTTCTGTTTAACTACGTAGATTGGCCCGATAAAAATGTTTGGCTCTTATCAGGAGAACAATATATTACTTGTCTTTAAACTTGTGAACAGAACTCGAAAATTATTAATTTAACGATGAATATAAAGAAGTTGTCAAAATTCTGATTTAGTGTAACGGATAAATAAATACTTTAGTTTAAAAAATATTTTTACCTTAATGTAGGTATGTATGTGGTTATGAATGCAAATATTAGATAAACATACTTTGTAACTAGTTGAAAAGTAACGTAAAACAAAGTATCCTAAACTTTAGCTTTCAAAAATCACTCCAAGAAAATTGAACTAATTTTCGTTGAAAATTCTTTCACCTAACATAACTGTATGCTGTACCATTAATAATGTTGTTCTTCAACGATTATAGCTGCAGCGGTGCTACACTGCGGCATATGAAACGACACGGTAAGAAAAACACAAAGAAACTTCAAACATCTTTTAATATTTCAAATCCCTAACAATCAAGAGGAAAGTATCGCACATTCCGTGCGAGTGTTGCCATACCTGGACCGTTGAATAAAATTTACTAGAATCGCAATGGACTGTCATACAAAAATATAAACAAAAAATGATGCCTAGACAGACAACGCAAACTCTGCCTCTAACTAAATAAATTAAGATGGATTAAGAATGCTGTGTTTATGTAAAAAGTATTAATGAGAGAAACCACTCGCTAGTACAATATTAAAAGCGGTATCTGATATCAAAATGTATTTTGGAAGAGATCTATGCACTTGCGCAACTTAACTGCGTCATCAGGCTTCAATCGTTTCGCTATAATACAAAATATAAAATACAAAGTACACTATAAAACACAGAAACAGAATACAAAATTTTTAGCAATAATTATTTATTAATAACAAAAAAAAATATATAGTAGATACGTAAATCCGCTGTGGATTGCATAAGTCGTCCAAACTTGATTGAGACAAAGAAGCTGTCAACGTCAAGGTGTGCCGTCGTGCGGTATATGATGCATGCCTTGTTCGTGTCCAACGTCGAGGGTATTATTATTTTTCATAACGTAAATACTTTAACTAAACAAAAATATTGAAATAATAAAAAATCTCAATGAAATCGGCTATTGCGTTCTTAAGTGATGCTCCGTATACATACCTACATGCATAGTAAAATGATAATTGAAATTCTTTTTTTTAATAATAATAATTTTATTCAGAAAACTGTTTTCCTTTTTTCCACAAACATAAAAATAAAAGAAAAATCGGTTAAGCCAAACGCGAGATAATCGCGGACAAACATACATACATAAATACACACACAGGTCAAACTGAGAACCTCATTTTTTTTTTAGTCTGTTTAAAACGCAAGGTATGAAATAATGAGCGTTTCATCACACTTGAATGTAACATATACGTAATTAATCGATGCATATAAAGTCTCTTCTAGTCTCACCACACAGTTCCATGTTCTTGACTTACGTAACTAAACAGTTCTCGTCCCCACATCCAAGTTTACATTTTTAATGTAACAACTTCCTCAAAACTTTCCCTAGCGCGAAAATTGTGTTGACGTATCCATGATACGCTTTAGCTAAAATTATATATTTTCTTGGCACCCTTGTTTAGCTAATTTAAATTCTTTTGGGTATTTTTTACGTAGGTGTTTCACGTCATTTCCATAGACGAATATAAAGGTTAAGTGTTTGTTTTACACGCGTGGTGTTATATGTCTTTATTAAAAGGCAATAGGTTTTTTTTTATATTTTGCTTTCATAAGTTCCTAGTAAAATTATTAACATATTATGATCGTACGTAATTTTCTTACTATTAACCTCTTTTGACCCTCTAAATACTAATATACTCCACAGTTATTTGACATTACCTTTGCTTTGTTTATGTCAAAGATTTATGAAAATCGTTACTAACATTTTATACCTCTCCTCGCTTGTAACTTTATTCGTAACTAAAATACTATCTCATAACTATTTTTCAATAATAATTTAATTTCAACGATATAGAACACATAAAGACAAATATAAATGCGACTGGTCACAAATACAAACAATTTAAGAATAAAAAATGTATAAAGTCTGTACACAGGCTGCAGTTGGATCAAATGGGTGTAATTACTGGTCTCATGTTACAACAGAATATTAGAAAACATGCCCCTAATGATGTACAAAGCACAAAGGACAAGATACATTATTATTTAAGCTGAAGGAATTAGCTTTCAAAGAAATACGCTCACTCTAAGCAAATACTCTTATTTTGCTTTTAAACGTTGTCCCGTTGTTTTATTTTTCGTTCCTTTTACTTTTGAGCTTCAATAAGTCTTAGCTACGATCTTCTGTGAAACAACTAGCTAAACTAAAAAAATACTGCATTATTTTAACATTTTTTTCAGCAAGAAAACATAAGACTGCCTCGTTGGCCTAGTGGTACTAAGCGCGACTGCTACGCTAGAGGTCTTGGGTTCGATTCCCGAGTTGACCAAGGTGATATTGGGTTTTTCTATGAAATTCTCAGTAGCAGGTAAGAGTTTGGATTTGTGCCCGGTTAGTGGCAATAGGCTCGCCCCCTATTACATGGGACCTAAACATATCGGCGAACTGTGTACATTGGTTCATCTCTGCCTACCCCTTCGGGGATACAGGCGTGATGATATGTTATGTTAAGACTTAAAGGTACATTACATCTCACTGGTCAATAGAAAACTCAGTTGGTGTTACATTGTAAAACAAAAAATAACTTTTCATTTCAGTCACGGTCCAGTGCCGAGTTTGTATGGGAGTGTGACACAATTTTTATTCAGTTTTCAGAGTAGAACAAATAACTTAGTATTAATAACTGGCGCTTTCACCCTTAAAAGTTTTAGTTTTCGCAAAGTTGCAACGTGTTAAAAGGAGGTATATTGAAATATACTTTATCTCTGAATTCAGCGCCTGTACTATGAGCTTTTGAAGCAGGATAGTGACCATTGTGGGAGTGACACAAGGCTCTACACTACATATAGCGGCGTCTCGCTTCCACATACAGTAAGCATATCATCACGTCTGTATCCCCGAAGGGTTAGGCAAAGGTGTACCAATGTACACCCACAGTTCGCCGGTATGTTTAGGTCCCATGTAACAGGAGACGAGCCTATTGCTACTAACCGGGCACAAATCCAAAGTCCGACCTGCTACTGAGAATTTCATAGATAAACCCAACAACAATTTGGTCGACTTGGGAATCGAACCCAAGACCTCTAGCGTAGCAGTCGCGCATAGCACCACTAGCCCAACGAGGCAGTCGTTACGTACGTACAGTAAGCGGTTAGTTTAATATAAAATCCATAGACAAATATAGTGCTTTTCAAAGGTTTGATGATTACCGAGAAAAGCCTCTCCGGTTTTCATAAATAAGTTAGTGAGTTAAGGACGTTCCCAACTATTATATTCACATAACGTTTACTTACGTTCGGTATATTAATAAAATGTTTTATTAATGCAGACTTCACGTTAGCGCGAGCTTTTAAGTTACATTACTTATTTATACAAGTACTGAAAGTTGGTTATTAATAAAAACTTTTTAACAAAAAAATTAAACCGCCGAAAACACTGAAAAGCAAAAAATAAGAAACCTTTTTTTATTTAATCTTAATAACTAAGTTCTTAAACGAATGTGAGTATACCTAAGTAATTTCGAGTCGGCGCCAAACAGGCAAATTAATTAATTACGATATATAGGTACTTAATTTTTTTAGAAATTTTAATGTTTATCGCTGGAGATTTCATTGCAGTGTTAAGTTGATTCAAACTCGAACTCAAAACTTTTATTTGCTTTCCACAATGGAATTAGTAGGTGGTAAGTAAAGAATATAATTATAGTATATAGCGTTTTTGATTTGGTTGTTTCTTTATTTTTAGGTAATTTTGTGATCTTTGTTAATTTATAGTTTGGCGCCGCCTCAAAATTATTTAGGTATACTCACATTCGTTTAAGAACTTAGTTATTAAGATTAAATAAAAAAAGGTTTCTTATTTTTTGCTTTTCAGTGTTTTCGGCGGTTTAATTTTTTTGTTAAAAAGTTTTTATTTTATATTTTTTTGTGGCTATTATATACTAATTGCTACATGCTGAATTATTTATTATTTTCAAAATAGCTAACCACCTTATTTTAGTGTTCAAATCTGTGAGTGAACAATAAATCACCCCTATTTTCCCAACCTTAAAGTAAAATTATATGGGACCAGCTTCAAGGTATAACCCCCTACCTAATAAAAAAAGATTTATCAAAATCAGACTGTTCTGTAATAAGTTACGCGTGGTCATATATTAAAATCAGTTAGTGAACAATCAATATATCCCTGTTTTTCTACCCTTAGGATTGGAATATTTTTTCCAAATTTATATGGGACCAACTTCTAGGTATAGCCTACTCAATAAAGAAAGAATTATCAAAATAGAACTACTCTGTAAAAAGTTACGCGTGGTAATACATTACGATCAGTGCGTGAACAATCAATTAACCCCTGTTTTTCCACCCTTAGGGTGGGAATATTTTTTCCAAATTTATATGGGACCAATTTCTAGGTATAGTCTACTCAATAAAAAAAGAATTATCAAAATAGAACTACTCTGTAAAAAGTTACGCGTGGTAATACATTACGATCAGTGCGTGAACAATCAATTAACCCCTGTTTTTCCACCCTTAGGGTGGGAATTCTTTTTTCAAATTTATATGGGACCAACTTTGGAGTATACCCTTTCTAATAAAAAAAGAATTATCAAAATCGGACTACTCAGTAAAAAGATATGCGTGATCATACATAAAAAAAAAAAAAATATACGCGTCGAATTGAGAACCTCCTCTGTTTTCGTCGGTTAAAAAGGGAATTAATTGAAAAGACAACGTAAATGTTGAAAATATCCTTATATACAGGGTGTTACAAAACCCCTGTGCGATCCGTTAAGGGGTTGTTAGGTATCGATATACAAATACAAAAAAGTAAAAAAAAAAGGAAAAAAAAATATGAACAAAAAATTTTTTTTTCTCCAAATTGCGGGTGAGAGTGATGGCATCGTCTCAGGTTCTGCCAAATGATCATACAAAAGGCCACCATTAATAGTAATACCGACGAAAATGGTGGTGTAGTTTTTGATTTATCTTCAAATTTAGGGATTTTGGAGGCTATTTCAAAGTTCATTATTATTGTTATTATCATGAATATTCCAAATTTGATATTTTATTTGGGCATGTGATTGTGAACCCTTTCGGGTCGGACAGGGGTTTCGTAACACCCTGTATGATACATAAAACTAACAAATCCCATGTATTATTTACCTTCAGTGCTCGAAAATTCAAAACAAATGCCGTGTAGACAGAAATCTGAAACGTTAGAACATAAAACAAGCATAGCCCACATACAGTAAAACTCAAATACAGATAGTCAAACAGTTCGTAGATTCAGGCTTTGATCTATATTCGGAAATAAATGGAACCACATAGGACCAGCTAAATGGTTTATCCGCGGTGTAATACAGTTATGAAACTAGCGTTCTGAATTTTTTGGATTGACTGTACACTTGAAGAGATGCAAAGATTCCAGATACTAAGTAATGTTTTAAAAAAAATGTATGATTGTGTTGTATTGATAAACAAGCAAAGATAGGTTAAAGTTATTTTAGTAAATAAAAAAGAATAAAAAATCTACAGGTCATTTTATATTTTTTCTATCCATGAAAAAAAATATACAAGTAGGTTACTTTTACAGTCCCAAAGAATTAAATAACTATTCTCAAAAAAAATATCACAAATTTTGTAGGTGATGTAACCCTTACCTCATGCAGCCATTACTGAAACCTCTAACCACTTTATCAACACTTCCAAAATACTTAAGTAAACAAACAACTCAGTTATCCAATTAATTCAAAAGTTATCACCTCTTTCGAATCGCCATGACACCAACCAAGTAATCTCGAAATGAAAAAAAAGTACAGATTATTCGCTACCGTTGCTTAACTTCTTTAAAGGAATATCCGATCAAACGTCGATGTAAACTAATTCCGATGAGCAAACTCAAAACTCGTTTAAAAAGAAAAAAAGTAGGTTTGCCAACATCCATCGGGCAAACTAAATTGGTTACCTATTACACTGTCGATTTAACGTCACGACGTTTTAAACTCTCAAAGAGTATTACAATTCCATAACTCGTATGGACTACGAAGTTTATTGGTCACCGGCTGCGAATTAGTTTTCTGGTTGTTACTTAAACTGCCTCGTTGGCCTAGTGGTGCTAAGCGCGACAGCTACGCTAGAGGTCATGGGTTCGATTCCCGAGTCGACCAAGGTGTTATTGGGTTTTTTCTATGAAATTCTCAGTAGCAGGTCGGAGTTTGGATTTGTGCCCGGTTAGTGGCAATAGGCTCGCCCCCTATTACATGGGACCTAAAACATATCGGCGAACCGTGGGTGTACATTGTTACACCTCTGCCTACCCCTTCGGGGATACAGGCGTGATGATATGTTATGTTATTTTTGTTACTTAAAATGTATGTAAGAATCTACGTGCACTTTTGACTGAATAAATCAAGCTCTCCTGTTAGGACACTTCACTTAACTAATTTCTTATTAATTTGCACCTTAACATTTTAAGAGGTTATTTGTTACACAATAAAGTCTGTTGTAGATAGCTTAGACATTTCGAATCATAAATGTAAAAAACGTTCATCTGTTTTTTAATGCTTTATGTCAACTCCTTACAAGATACAATCGTATACAAAAAGTTAGATTACTACAATACTTAAATAAACTTCGTGTACTATCAGAGATTCGAATAAAATGAATTCTCCCAAACTGTTGTGACAGCTGCGACAAGCATTTTGTTTTCATTACTCCATGTAAACAATAAACTTGATTAGTTTACTTACTAACGTTTCGAATTAATTTCCAGGACCCGCTATTATCCTGAACTGCGCTCGAAGACAATAAAAAGAAACTTTAATAGAATAGTGTAAATAAAATTAAAGTGCCTAAAGTATAAGTGTTTCGGTGGGACGTGGCGTCTCCTGCGCGAGCGACTGTCGGTCGCATTACGTGAAATGGTCAAGGTAATGCCAGAAATATATATGAATTATTCACTGCTCTCAATTTACGCCACGCTAACCCTTTCGTGTGTTCGGGGCTTCACTTTGTAAATACATTTCTAAATCACTCACTCACTGCCCGCAAAACAAAATCAAATATACGGTTTAGGTGCGTAGAATGTATGAATTTTTGTTTAGAATTTCAAATTGTGTGTCGCACTTTTTTACTCACTCTTTAGGTTAGCTTTCCTCTACTAAGCGTAGCGTAAGCCACTCGAATGCGTTGTTTGTTTTATCAGTAACTTCCTTCACTCACACTTCTGTTTGAAGATGCACATAAAATAGACTTTCAATAAACACCCACATATAAATATACGGAATATATTTCGTATTTTTAAATTAAGAATAATTACAAAATATACCTTACGTGACAATGCATTGACTTTTATTCTTCTTTTCTTAAACACTGGGTTAATTTTCTTCTTTGAATTTTCTTTGTTTTTTATTAACTCTACATAAAAATGCTTTGGCCTAATATCCACCACTTTCAAAAGATATTTTTGTTAAAATAAGTTAGAGGCAGAGCATTCTCGCTCGCTCACGCTACGCTTGGCTCTGTGTGTCGGTTCCTCAATGTTTAACATTTCACATAACATACATTGTGTTCTGCCTAGTTTTGTTCAAGTTTGAGTAAATATTTCAATTCTCTGATTGTTCTGCTCCGGTATTTGCCAACTGTAGAATATTAGCTGTTTCATTTTTCCCTTTTTTTACCTCGCTGTCGAATACGGAATGTTAATACAAGGCACTAATTAACTTCTATGTTTTACTAGCGTGTTGTTCTAATACTATGTGTATCCTGTTATGATAGTTTTGTTTGACTTCCTATATGAATTATTCACTGAAAATTAAAACAAGCTTTTATACGTAGAGTTGATTTTATAACCGGAATTATAAATATGTACCTTTGGCTCTTTGTTCGTATATTGTTTACTGTTCGTATATAAATAATTAAATTGTAGGTTTGGTATGTACGCGGTGTTTTTAATATAAATAATAGTGTTCGAATCGGAGCGAATTTCAATCATTGTTAATAACATGGAAATATTTTCGTCGGTATTAAATATTTGGGTGGTTACGGTGGTATGGGGTAGGTATGTGTATTGAGCGTTTTCATATTAAATGAACATTTTGTGGTGAGTATTGTTATCCGCTCTGATATTAATTCTGCACTATGTTAAAGCCCATTACAAATGAGGTCGGTCGACGTGCGGTGTGTTTTGTGTCTTATTTTAATCCGCTGTGTTTGACAGGTTTAATTTAATGTGGTCGGAAAATAATTTAAGTACATTTGTTTATATTTATTTTTTGGGTGATTATTCTGTAATTTGGAGGTATTAGGTCAGTGTAATTGACGGATTGTCCAAATTTTAATTACAAACTACTCCATCCAAAACCAAAGCATCGACAAAATGTCACAACAATACTATTTAAAATACATATTATATTTCACTAGGTTTACATAACATATAAATGCTAAATAAATAGCTTAATGGCACTTTTATATAGAGGGTGACAATAATACAGCCTCGTGAAAGTAAAAGTGAATGGGATAACCGCGTTACTTCCCCCATACTGTCACATCACATTACTTTGAATTATTCTAGTATTCGAAACGAAAATAAAGAAAAACACCTTAATATTTTACACACTAATTGCTGATGTATGTTGCCTGAAACATTTATAAGTGGAAATTCTAACCCACGCATTCAAAAACTCGACTTAAATTTTTAAAACGTTTTTAAATGTATACCTGTCGCTACTTTTCACCTTAAAATGAAAGAGACAAAGAGATTTAATGGCGACTTAAAAATTGATTTCCAAGGATTCACTTATAAGACAAACAAAGATTTATATTCAAAAGTAACACATCATTGGCTGTTACAATGTTTTTTTCTTTCCCACCCTCCTTCCACCTCGTATCACTTCTCGCAAGGCGTTCTTTATCCAATTATCCGAAGATAAATCTCACCTGCGACTGCAAAGGAAATAACGTAGGAAAACCTTGTGTTAGGGAAAGTTATATTTTTACAAATCCAAGCTTTTTTCCCGATGCTCGACTTTGGGCTTGTCACGTTTCGTTTGTTCAATCTCTTGTTATGAATTTAATTATCATTGCGTGAGCGGGGTGTGCAACTCATTATGTATGTTCTGTTTGTTGTGTATGACTGTATGTGTTATTGTTTTATTTATTATAGTTTGAATGCCTATATGATATAACTATAAGTTTGTACCTAAAGAAGTAACAGAGATATATGTACTTGAGATTAATTTTTCATAAAAAAATATCATTAAAAGTTAACACAAGGTATTTGATTATCCATTATTATTAATTTATTTCTAGTCATTATAGTCCCACTGCAGGGCAAAGGCCTCCCTTTCCTTCTTCCAATTCCCCCGGTCCTGCGCTATTGTTGTCCATAATATGGAAAAGATAATGATATGGTAATCAATTAATTAACAAAATAAAATGTGAATTGCACGAAAAAAACTGTCATATATTAAACTAAAAAATAATTTCACACCATCAAATTTCCTTAATATCACTTAATAAACAATTTCAGATCGATAGCCAAGTGTAAACAGTAATAGGGATGCAAAATGTGAATGATGACGAAACTAATTACTCATTAATCAACCAAGCAATACCTTTCTGGCCTAGTTTATGAGCAGATCGTTTTTCATCGACAATTTTGACGACACCCCTTCATCATTGAGTCGCTGTCAAGTGTTGCATGGTTTCCTACCTTCATTATAATACCTTTGCCTATAAGAAACAAAGACGAAGGTTGTAGGTAAACGAAGGCCTTTTTAAAACAATAAAATTATAATTTTTTTTTTTTTTTTATCTGTCATTTAGCCATTATTTCCAACCAGTAACATCAGGCACATATTATTGTTGATAAATGAGACGGTAATATTAGCTGCAAAATAATTTGTAAGTGCATTTTTGCTATAAAAGATCTAAAGATGTAATACCTCCATATGCTTTACAAGAAAAACTTCTTAAGACAACGTATATACGTTCTTAGTATTTCTTAAGTTCCAGCTCATTACTTATCTACCTAGTAAGAAGCTTGAGAACATAGAGTTAGAAAGTGAAAATTATAGAGCGCGCGTATCGCTGGAAGCCATTTGTGCTGAGCGTAAGAAAATTCTTGGGTGCATGTAGTACATTCTTTTACTGATTTTAGTAATTTTATGCAAAAATATTAATCGTTTCGAAATTATTAGGTTAAAATTTTATTTTGAGAAAGTTTTATTAAAATGGTGCGCTCCACTTTCATACTATTTTCATGACGAAACTAGTTCATACTAGTGCTCACAGTTCTTACCTGATATGCGCACTCTATAGCTTCTTATCTATTCTCTAAGCTTGAGAGTTTGTGGAAGCGGTCCGTGTAAAATACGTATAAGTCACGTCTGTTGAAACTCCAGCATAGGGGTTGAGTCTGCATACATTATTCCATATCACTATTGTTATTATACCATGTAGAATATATTCTACTACCACCTGCTACTCCAACTAATAAATCCTACAACAAATATTTCATTTCGTTGCGAATGCTAATTAATTGGAACTGAAAAGCGTTCTGATCAATTTGAGTATAAAAATACACACTCGGAAATGTTGAAATTAATTTTGTGTATTTATCCCAATTATTTTAATTCATATGATATATTTCTGTAAAACACTTGTATGCTAATAATAATATTACAATTATAATAGTAAATTATGTATAGCTTTTAAAAGGCTCACGAATCGTTTTATTTTCTGAGCTCCCCTAAATGTTCATTCCAAATCACGTAACAATTCGCAACAGAGTTGTAATGTCTCAGAAAATTCACACTATTATTGAAAAGCATCTCCGGTGAAGCGAACCGATTAAATTTCATATGCTTCCGCGATTCGGCAAATTAGATCGGCACTCGAAACGGTCAAAAGTCGACACCGAGCCCTCGACGGGATATGAAGCTATCCGTCCTTTACAATCGCGGGGAAATTTAAAAAGCAAGCCAGGAGTAATCTGTTTGTCCCCGCTGGTTCAGTACTCCAGTCTTATTAAGATTGACACTGTTTGTACAGCGGGAACGGTCCCTTAAGTTTGATTTGGTTATTTGCGATCGCATTATTCAAATTAATAGGTTAAATATTTTTTCTTGGATCACTAAACTGAATCAACATTTTGATATCGTTACCCTTAAAATAGAACAGATATTGGGCTTTGTATATGTGTAACCCAACTCAAGAAATCACATTATTTATTCAATTTCAAAAACTATTACAGTTTCCTGCTTTTTGCCAGCTGCAGTGAGGATAGTGTCTAACATTTTATCAATTTGTTTTGTTTGTGAGGGGCGTGCCAACCGACAGGTAAATATTGAACCAAGATTAATAGGGTTCCGGAACACTGGCCACGGTACCCAGAAACGCGAAGGAGATTTTCTCCCTTTCCTCGTGGATCGGAAGCAGATCCCATTTCCTCCGACAACATCAAAGTGAGATAGCAATCGGTTTTTTATTCGAATCAGCAATATTTTGAACGACGTCAACTAGTTAGTGGCTTGTTGCCTGATCGGGTTCCTACGATAGGTAAATACTCTGCCGTACCCTCCGGGACTCAATTTGCATCGAGTCTTATTGGGGAAACGTTTATGTTTATTACCCGACTACCGGGGATTACTTTCTACACTAGCGTTTATACGTTTTGTGGGATCCGGCAATTAGGTGCGGTTTAAGTACGAGAGAACATTTTGTGCTATTTTTCGAATTCAAACCGAGTCCTGGATTTAAATTGAACATGCATTTACTATACAAGCGTAAGCCAACCAATAAAGCTATCTATGAGGTTAACGCAATACGATAGATTTGTATTAAAATTTTATTTATAAAAGCTTTGCTCAATGTCTCGATATATGTTGACTTTTTTTTCACTTCTTCAATAATGCAGCGTCTAATGTGACACAGAAATACTAAAAGTATAAAAAGTAATCTTAAAAAATCATACGTAGCCATAAAATTTAACATAAAGTAACGTGATAAACGTTAAATTCAACTTACCATTAACGTGACACATTCTCACGTGATGTAAAGGAAATATTTTTTGTCCCCAGTCACGTGTAATTGGTGAAGTTGATTGCTGTCCCATCGCCCAACAAGTAAATTCAATTGACGTTTAATGACGAATTTTTTTGAATGTCATTAAGAGACATGTCGGTCGTGTTAATCAAACACATTGTTTAATCAACAGCGGTGATGTAATAAGTGTTTATCTTGCTTGGATTTACGGGTTTTTAACCGACTTCGAAAAAGGAAGAGTTTCTCAATTATATGTATTTTTTAAGTGTACTTATTTCGTGGTTTTTTTAATCAATTAATCCAACGACTAATATTCACATGTACCGATTAAAACGTAAATCTTTTATGAATTACAATAATGTGACATTAAAAAGTATACTTCTAGTAGGAAATTGTTTATTAAAAACCTATCGCGGTCAACAAAATCGATACTAAAAAACTAACAAGAGGTAACAGATTGTGATGAATCGTTACAACAAACTGCATTTTACAACTGCACCTTTCGCTTTAGAACAATTTTCAGCATTAAATAAGGCTTCAACAAACCTCATCTTAAGAAAATATTAGGATAATCTTAAATCTAGGCAAACATTCTAGCATTCAGTCTTTAGGATAGCCTTTTCAGAACTTTCTTGGGATTTCCTTTCGGTTTCACAAATGCAGTAGAATCTCAGCATTCTATATAGAGGGCTATTTATCTGACCTCAGTTACAGATAAACCTCAACTATGTTCCTATTTAACAATATACCTACCTAAAAGGTATAAGACACCACTTCGAAAAAAATGCTGAGTATGAGAATGGGTTATCTTCGAATAAGTAAATTTTAGCCAGCAGCTTGCCTTGTTTTCTGGTCAGAAGAAACTCTTTATGTTACTTGAAATGCCAGCCTTAAAACCCTTGATCAATTATCCAATTTTTCCATAGATTAACGTCACAAATTTTCAAAAACACTCCACCAAAATCCACCCTTCCGCAAAACTTTAAAATCCAAACTTACGTTAAATTATCCGTCAATACCCCTGGGTTTGTAAAGTTAATAGCTGACGCATGCGCAGTACCCGTCGCGGGTGACTAAGTGATGTATGGCCGGGGTAGACTTGCGCCGGAGCGGAACGGGCCCGGGATAAATCCTACTTTTCCTTGGCTACGTCATTTTTATGGTAAAGGGGTATCTTATTGTACTTCATTAGGTTGTTTTTGCCTTTAGGAGGGTGAACTAGTAATAGACGTAATGTAAAGAGAGAGATAGAGAGAGATATTTTTCTAAAGAATAGAAAATAATTAACAATATTTTGTTAAATTATTTTTTCCATTGTAATTTAATTGCAATTAAAGTTTCTATACAAAAAGACAGTAAAACATTACATTAACTTTTTATTTCTATCTCTTTATATAAAATCACATAGTACTCGTATTTTAATTCCATTTTTGAAGGTTTTTACAACTATTGACTAACTCTAAAACATTATTGTTTTAATAACACTTTGGAACCGAGCAACTAGAATCAGTAGTTTGTAACGTAACGTTTCTTAAGCGCCTTTTTTTGGTTTATGAGAAAAAATATATTCAAGCAAGAAAAAAACAAAAGCTATATTTAAGTCTACTACGAGTATATTCCAGACTAACTTGAACTTTCGACCTCAATAGACATTGAGAAACATAAAATTAATGGTAAAATCTACATAATCATTTTGATAGTGACGTAGCAGGTGCTTCTAACGTTTCTACTAGTAAGGCAGATTGCTCACTGGAGTAAGCTTTGCAGATTGACATATAAGCTAATACTGTAAGACAATTTAGATGTATGTTACGACTCTACAAGATTGCGATTGCATTGTAAGTAATGCTGCCACAGAAATTAGATTTGGACTTCGTGGTACAGATGCTTTATTTACGTAATGTATGTGTTGTTGCTATACTGCGGTTAAGATGGAGGTTCAGATTGTTAAATAATTTTGATATGAAGCAGTTCATTTAATAGTATAAGTGGAGGCACATTGTAGAGACTGGCATTGCTTCTCTAAGACTTGCTCTTTACTTTAACATATTTTTAGCGCGCACTCAAAATTTTCATGTACAAAATAACATGTACAAACAAAAATAAACTCAAATACACGAAACATGTAAAAATAAAAAACTAATACAATACTTTCCAATTACATTTGCAAAGTATTCAATAAAAATCTAGACTGCATTCCAGATAAGTATAAGTGGTTATTAGTGCGCGGCGGGGAAATAAACAGCCGTATATATCGCGAATAGGGTTGTGCAACGAATTTACGTTTTTCATACCCAACCAAGACTTTTATATACACTTAACATAATTTCACACTCGCATCGTACGTTCTTACAACGTTTTTTTTCCAACTTTGCACGTATTCCTCTATCGTTGCATAATAAGATCATCATTACCTCCCCTCAATGTTGTTACACACTCTTTATGTTATATACTTTGCTTTTTGTATAAAAAGATTGTCGTACTTGTTAACGATTTATTTGTTTGTTTAATTCTACATTTTTTTGTGTCTTGTACTAACCAGTCTGTACTCACGTTATGTTATGATTCGCCAGACCAATGGTAAGCCTAACCAAAGCTCCAGACTTAACGTGTCTTTTGCATAAGATGTAGTGTTTTATATAAAATACACATTACATATTTAAAGGAATAGGTATAATTCACGGGAAAATTCGCACACATGCACAAATACTTTTTTTGGGCTTGACTTACCGACCGGGTTACACCGGCCGTAGTCGCAAGCAGACACTGCTTGCTGAATTGTATTACAACAAACATGCAGCGCGATAGTTTAAAAGTTAATTATTTAAAGGAAATTTAAACTAAGTCACCAAAACATTGTTCTAACTTAGATACCATAGTCAATTTGACGTTTGTTTCATCAATAAACAATTTTAATTAAAAGGTTAACCAGATAAATTCCGGTGATGGTCTTAACGCAAAATTAAATTATTGCTTCAGAAGATCCCGAAATTAGTTTGACCTAGACAATGGTGGCACAGTGAGGGGATTGTTCAAATATTTGTAGATGTAGTCAGACCGTCGTAAACCAGAGATATTGCCTTAGTATTGTCTCAAAGAGATTAGTTTCCTTACGTTTTGTGTTGTTGGCAGTGTTTGAAATCTGATGTTTATGATCCGTCTGGGTTCATTTAATTTGGATTGTTAATTTAATTGTGATTATAAATTATTTGAATTAAAAGTTAAATTTTGTAAACTGACGTTTTTTATGTCTTGTAATCACCTGCTAATTTAAAATCTATTAATAACACTTACAACCTAAATTTTGATGGAAAGAATTAGATCTAGTGGGAGTGATAAGAAACCTTTGTAAATACAAGAAAAAACTTAATATGCTACCAAATATGAACTATCAATCACATATGAACAAACAGAACATGTACTGTGCCTCCTATACTCTTCATCTATCTATTTATATTTGCTTGTAAACCAACGAAATGCCACCATAAACAGCCACAATAACATTCGTCATAAACCCAACATCGACTGCTACACCCGCATAGCAAGTTCGTTGATTAAAGATAGCGATATCAGTTTTGAACCTTTCATTAGAAGCACAAAGGCTGACGCAATTACATCAACGTGACATCTGGTGGCCTTATCTCAGGGAGGCTGCATCTTAAGTCACTGGCTTCGACGTAAAGTCTTCACTGTAGTTAGATCATTTTGTAATCTGCAATCTTTATGGTTCTGTTACCTGTATTTATGTAAAAGGATTATGTTTTTGATCCTAATCAATGTATTTATTTAGAACAAACAAATTCTAAGTATACTAAAATTAAATCTTTCATAAATAAATAAAACTAACACGCGTCAAAAAACTCATCTTCATCCTTGCCCAGAAGGCTGGCAGCATTGCCACGTTGAATGGCTTTGCCGACTCTCTGTGCAAGGAACAAACCAACCTTCTGATCACGAGTAGAGTCTACTAAACGTTTTGACAGTTCTGTTTTTTTTTTACATAAAGTGTTAGGTTCTAATTTTACTTGAATTGTCACTGGATTCGACGGTAAAGTTTTGACTGTACTTAGATCATTTTATTATCTGCGATCTTTATGTTTCTGTTACCTGTAATGTAAAAGGATTATGTTACTGTTTTTTTTTGTAGAAAGTGTTAGGTTCTAATTTTACTTGAATTGATATTCCAATGTTTATTGTTTGTACAAAAATAGCAATACATACAATCACATAATATCATGTGTTCACTTTCCACGTATAATAAGTTGTAATTTAATTTAATAAATATGTAAGTCATAAGTGAGCTTTTACTGGCGTATGTACATTGTATATGTCTATGCTATTTACATAATATAGTAGGGTAAGTAGTACCTACGTCATACGTGTCTAAAAATATCTGTGCCCATATTAAATTGTAATACACCAAATGATATTAATATACAATTAGCTAAGCACATTACAGGATCATTGTTCCATACGTAATCACAATTATTGAACAAATAAGAGTTTGATCCTAAACCAATGTTGGTGGAGCAAATATAAGATTTTGAGTCCTAAGCTCAAACCTAACCTAACAACGCTATGTTGATCTTTCACCATATATACATAAATTTTTATCTTTAAAAAGACAAGGTTTCGTCCTTTTCGTAGCAAATGAATTGCTTGTAACTGAAGAAGATGGTTGTATATTGTGTTATTCATACGTCTTGTAAATATTACTATGTATGACGGTAAGTATTGTTAGAAGGAAAAAACTGAAGCTTTTAACATTACAACATATTATCATAAGAATGGATTCATCTAACTAAAATACTTTTAAAGCCCAGCGCTGTCAATGATTATCATTAATTTATATAATGCACGGAGCTACTACAATGAGAATCGCACGCGCCGCTATGATATGTTGCTTTCTAGTGTTGTTCCTTATTCTGGTAATAGTGACACGAAATATTAGTCGAATCTAATTTCGGTTATTAGTATAAATTTTATGTAAAAAAATTAAATGCTTGTTTTGAACGTTAACTTCAGGAGAAACATTAGGCATTCGATTTTGAAAAAGCTTGTGACTTGATTAACTCAAACTAAAGACAACTGAAGCATATTGGCATCACGATTCACCACATAATAGCCGCCAAAAACTATATGTAATAAAAAAAAAAACTAAGCTATATGACCAACATATTTCGGTAGAACATTTTTATTTATAAAGAGCGCTCTGCCTTTTGTTTTTTTGTACACTAACAATAGATTTCATAATTGTAATAAAATATTTGATAAAAATATTTCTACGTGTTATTGAATCGCGAAAAAATGAACGTTATTATTCCGTTGTTTTCCAGGTATATGAAAATAGGACGCAACTAGCGCTCTATTTTGTTTTGTTTTTAGTGATCCGTATTTTGTGTTTTGGTATAGTTTTTTTAACGTAACTATAATGGATGGGGCATCAGAATTTAAATAAAAGTACACATAACTATTATTTTAATTTTGATTTATACGCAGATGGAACTTATACATCTATATAACGAATAGGGATGGCGGGCGGTCGTTGTTGCTCAGCTTTCCTTCTGTTCAGCTCCCTTTCATCGTGAATGTATTCAAGGAACGCGGCGAAGTCGGTTTCCTCTGTTAGCTTCTCGTGCATTCCACCCGATGTCAAATCACACACTGCCAAATTTGACTGCTCGCACGGTGCTGCCAACATCTGATCCCGAATACGCCCAAGGCGGTTAAACCTTGACGCTCCTCTTTACACTCCGACACGGCCATCTTGACACGTCACACGTCCCTGTGTGATGCTTCTGTAAAAAAGAAAACCAACTGCAATATCCAAAGGCCTTCGCTCGGCCAATCCTGACCAACATTTGGTTAAGGGTCTTATTACGTAACAAAGTACAACACACAGTATACAGTATCCCACCACACATTGTTCGTTACGATCACCTAAATCGAGTGACCGTAACTCATGCCACCTCCATCGAGTGACGTAAACCATCTCACATTGTTCGTTACGATCACCTAAACCGAGTGACCGTAACTCATGCCACCTCCATCGAGTGGCGAAACCACAACACTAAGAACCATATCACCTACACGGTGTGATATGTTTCATTGCTAACAACTGTTCGCTAATCAGATAAAAACACTGAAATCTCTCACCAGATTCAACTGTTAGGTGATCAGTGGCTGGCCCCATAGTACAAGCACCCACCCGGCGCTCTACGTTGCCGCTGCTAATCTTGGTGTCTTTTTCCGGGCAGCAAGCAGCGACACGACCTGGCTCGCCGAAGCAGTAGCACGCAGGCGACAATGCTTTGTTTCGTATACCGTTGCCTTGGGTATCTTGCTGTTTGTTTGTTGATTCGCACGTCCTCGTACGACTGTTCTCGCCAAGATTTATCTGCAAAGACCAAATACAAGTCTGTAGTACCCGTCTGGGCACGTTCGTCCATCCCTGACTAGCTACCCATTTATGACACCATGGACTTTTATCTTTACCCCTCACATCTGAATGAAACACACTGTTGCACTGGGCGGACTACTGACCAGGCGTCCCCTCGACAAACCACCAACTCGCATGGTGCGATAGACCCGACTACCTGTCAGCGTCCCTTCCACCAGTCACACACAGCTGTTGCAATCAACTAGTTGGAACGTCGACCCGCACAACCCGTTCCCATACCAATCTGATGCCACCCAACTCATACTGAAGAACTCGCAGTCTGACCGTGGGCGTCGACCCGGTTCAGGCCAGCCCAAGCGATCAACTACGCTACATACCCCATGTTAAAACGTGATCTGATCAGAGGCATCGACCCAGTTAAGGCCAGCCCCATTTTTCAAACACACTACTATCAACTACTTAAAACAAAAGAAAGTGGATCACCGGATGATGTAGTCGAGGTGCTCCTTGATGAATGGCGATGAGCTCGCTGTGAATAACGTCTCCTCTCCAACATAAAACTGAAGATTTTTTTGTTCCTTTCAGTAAAGTAAACGCTTGTCTATAGTATGACACCATAACCTGGCATCAGCGTTTCGAGAATCAGGATTGAATTCTGGGAATGCTAGCTTTGTATCAACCGTCCTAAGCCGTGCTTGTGTCCTTTACAGCACGTATTAATTCCATCATGATAAATTGTTGCATTTCAAATAATTTTTTCCAACTGTCAGATTCACTATTTAGGTTAGAAACAATACTCTGACAATAATACTGGGCGGTTACGGGTAATCCCAATTCTGATAACGAATAGGGATGGCGGGCGGTCGTTGTTGCTCAGCTTTCCTTCTGTTCAGCTCCCTTTCATCGTGAATGTATTCAAGGAACGCGGCGAAGTCGGTTTCCTCTGTTAGCTTCTCGTGCATTCCACCCGATGTCAAATCACACACTGCCAAATTTGACTGCTCGCACGGTGCTGCCAACATCTGATCCCGAATACGCCCAAGGCGGTTAAACCTTGACGCTCCTCTTTACACTCCGACATATATTTTATCTCTATTAAAATTATCTCGAGCAGAAAATAATTTAAGTTTTTTTTACCATTGATACATACAAAATAACTACTTGATTTATTAAATACTGAAACAGGTGTCTAAAGTTTAGGCTAGGTAAGGACAAACATCGCAGTGATCATACTTTAACAAAATCTGTTAAGTTTTATTTGTGGACAATATTCTGTTAAACGTTTACTCAGTACATTTCAGTTAGTGGGTGATCAAATAAATTTGTTGGTCTAAGGATTTGTTCATACCAGACAAAAATATTTCTACTTGTTTATTAAAAAAATTGGGGAGCTCTAGGACGTCTTCCGGCTGATGATGATGATGATGTGGAGCTATTAAAATTGATTTTCCACATACAATCATTAAATGTTCTTTGCAGTTGATAGGTTGAATTAAAGTATTTATTTTTTCCGACGCCAAATTCTAGATGACCAATATTAGAAAAGTTTAAACTAATAATCATCATTAATAATCAATATTAAATTAGTTTAAAAAACTAAATAGTTGTTCCATTCACTTTCAGAGCTACCTAACAAATAAAATTGGTTCCTACCTCTTTGAAGGTTCTAATCTTGTATGCCTTGGTTTTTTCCGAAGACACATGACTACTTTGAATATAATACCTATGTGATCGCAAGTAGGTACTATACACGTGTTTCTAAATTATACCAAGCTTTTGATTTTATAATAGAATACCTAACAATGTGACATCACAATTATAAATTACTTACCAAACAAGACAAAGCGAGCTAACATTGAAATTACCCGAAATAGACATTAAGATACCAAAACGATAATTTGTAGGAATTGTACAAAATCAAATTCTCAAAGCCGTCTGTTTTGCATTACGTGAAGACAAAGCCTTAATCTTTCCCCCGGAGCGGGATCTCTTGTTTAAATGTTAGTATAAAAGCCTGGCTGTTGGCTCCTGCCGCAGCGCAAACAGTGTGTGCTACGCCGAATATTGACGGTGACTCGTTTGCCAGAATAAAGATTTGTTCTTATCCTTGTGTGTATGTATCGTCACGGATTTCTTTAAGATCTCAGCCTAGTGACGAGCATGTGGGCGTTGTTTCTCTTTTTAGATTAAACGTCACGCAATGATAATACTTAGATGAATAAAATAATATTTAACATAATTTTGTTATTTGATAGTCAAATGACGTCCCAGTTTTGAACGTTTTGTGCGGAAGCATGAAACAAAATCTGTTAAGTTTTATTTGTGGACAATATTCTGTTAAACTTTTACTCAGTACATTTCTGTTAGTGGGTGATCAAATAATTTTGTTGGTCTAAGAAATTGTTAATACTACACTCAAAATATTTGAACTCCGACGTACAAAACAAAAACTTTAATTATTGGCATAAAATCCTAGTATTATCCATATGATAAATAGGCTGTGCTTCTCTTATATATATACGTATGTATCGTCACGGATTTCTTTAAGATCTGAGCCTAGTGACAAGCATGTGGGCGTTATTTTTCTTTTTAGATTAAACGTCAAGGGGTGTGACGCAATCGTTTTGTTTATAGCCAGACATTCGATTGGTTTGTTGTACTTGTCATTATTTCTTAGTCCCTTACCGCTTGACAGGGTTAAGTGGTAAGGGACATTTATTAATTGGTAATTATTGTCATTTTTAATGGGAAAAAGTATTTTCACTGTGTTATTACCTACATATAATTAAAACATGTAGGTTAGTGATACCTATACGTTTTAATGAATACCAATTGCTTACATCGTGCAGTGCACTAAAAAATTCTATTGTTTTTTTTGACTAACTATGTTACTGTTATTACTAAAATCTGTATCTTCTAATGTGGTGTTTTACTTGCATTGCGTGTTAACCCTTTAATGTATCTTGTGCACTTAATTTCGTGTATCACATTTAACTTAAGTACCTAATTCTATCACTATTTACTTGCACTATGTGTCTGTGTGTTTGTCTTCCTGTAATTTAGTAAGAAATTGTATGTTGTGTTGTTATAATGTAATTTAGAAATTAAGGATGTTGATTGTGTATGATTTTCCTTAATCTTCATTCTTGCAATTATTGTAATCTTCAATATACCATTAAACTATTTGTCTAGCCGATTATTGAGGTGATGTTTTAGTGACTAAATGTTCTTGAAACACGCTCTATATCCTACTTATTAAAAACAATTGGACTGCAAAGACTTTCACACGAATAATGTTACTAAATAAAAAATCTGCTGTTTTGTTTTTGTCAACTTGCAAAGGTTGTATTGGTATATAGAAAGTGTACAACCAAATTTTCATGTCCTTCCCAAACTAAACGCAACACGAAAGCTTAACAATTTTAAATATATCTAAATAGTATATTACATTTGTTTCAGGTAAGCGGGACTCCGTATTTGTTCAGGTAATGAATGTGGGGCTATTTAAATATTGCGTACTATTAGCCGTGTAAATATTGCATTTTGCATTGCATCAGAACGTGAAACTTTCTCACAGTTCGTCCACGCTAGGCGGGCCTTTGATTCAGTGAGCGGTATGTTTTAAAACATTTTTTATGCTTTTCTGTTACTATTCGTTTTTTTCTATGTATTTTGTTAGGTTCGTTGAAAAATTGATGAATTTTAACATCAGGAATTAGATCGTGTTTATTTAGATGTTTTTACGAATGTTAGAAATTAAAATAAAACTAATAACTATTTTTAGAGGAATGTTATCGCAGTATAGTTATAGTTTTAGTCTCAGTGAGGTTTTTGACAAAGGGTTTTAGCACACTTGGAATCAATGTTCAAGAACGTTACTTGTATGTCTTACATTTTCTAAACAAGTATTTGAAGTAATAATAACAAGAAAAAAAAGGTTAGCTATGTTTTATTTCATTACATTGAAATAATAAACACTTTTTTGCTGACGACTAATAAGAACTGTTCTTAAATTAATTAATAGTACGAAAAAATGTTTTCTATTTTTGCTTCAAAAATGTGCAGTGTAAATCATAAGTTTTGCTATAATTATGAACCCATCTAATTAAATATTACCTGCGCCAATAAATTATTCTTTGAAAATTAGCTCGGTGAATAGACTGGGCCCGTCCGTTGCGTATATCCGATAAATAATTAACCAATTTTAGTTTTCGCTTAATCGGCTTTTTAGAAAACTCATTTGACTGGCAAATTGTTTTACGTGTCCAGGCTAAATGAATATTCACCGGTAATGTGCGGCCAGTCGCCATTTTATTAACAGGCCCAATGTTTTTTACGTAGTTTAAAACAAATACATTGATAGCTTGTTACACGATTTTGGTGATGTTAATTGTTTTAGAGATTATCCTTTAGTGTTGTAAAAGGTTTGTAATATTGAGTATACAATGTAAGCACGTGTAAGCTAGCTAAGGAAAATGCTAGTCAAAAAATAACAAGAACTTACCTAATTTAAACAGGAAATAACATATTTTTAAAACAATTTAGTGTCTATTGAACGTACGTAAAAACGTATTAACATTAAAACTATACAAAATATTCAAAAGCAGTTTTTTTTTAAACTAAACGTCATATAGTACTTTTCCCTTATGCTCTACACTTTTTAAGCTAAGAAGGTTCAATTTTAAGTGGACCTTACCACAGCTACTCTCGTTCTACTAAATGATACACATACTACCGCAAACCGGAAAGTGTATAACCGTACATTGGAAACTCGACCTTATGGGCTGTCCTGGGAGCGTTCCTCATAGGCTTAGGCAGACGACATCTCCGGGTGATAGAAATTATTTAGAGGTTGAGAGATCTGTGGTAGCACACAGGAATAGATGCTTTAGGTTCTAACTAGGTTTTATACAGGGTCATAATAAAGCTGTAATAGGCAAAAATACTAGGTATATCATACATCTTGAACTAATGTTGAAATAGGAAGATTTATAAAACTATGTCAAAAATAAACTATTTTTACTTTTAGTGTTCTCACTAAAGCAGCATTACATACGCCTGACTAGCTGACCAAATTCGTACACATGGTATATAAACCTTCAAAATAATGTTATATTCGAGTTCAGATATGTGGTGAACCGAATTACACATTAGTCTTCATCAAAAAACAGAACACTAGGTTTATAGAGCAAAACTTTTAAAGGCGTTCTGCGGCACCCCATAGATCCATGTCTAAAACACGAAAACTACCTCTCAGTCCACTTAAGATAAAGTTACATAAACCACAGCACTCGACAGTAATTGCGTATGTATCAAATTCGTACGCAGGGTTTAAAATAGCCCATTTGCGGAATATACACGGCTAGGGTACAGTTACCAATTACATCGGTTTAAAACTGGCAAGATGTGTGCGAAGATATACATGAACTTGGTTTCTACTAATTGATATTAATTAATTTTGTATTATTTACCCATAAGTATGGGTAAAAGGAAACGATAGTATTTTGGTATACAGAACTAAACCAAAATATGAGTATCGTTGAAGTAAAAAACAAACTGGCTGGTAATACCTATTTCACATTCAAAATTCAAATTGCAAAAACAATGAAAAAAAAAACAATCATGTGCACTGGCTTGTTATATTAAAAACAAAACATTTGTCATTGACTTTAATTTTACGGATTTTAATTTTAAATTCAATTCATTTTAATTTAAATTCAAATACAAACCGCGATAAAGTCCGTAAAAGTAGTTTTATTTCAATGTCTAACATTCGCGTAAACCAAAGAACTCAATATTTGTCATTGGGTTTTAGGAAAAATAGAAAATAAAATGCCCGAACAGTATTTATTTTATAAGCAGCAAAAACAAAGTCAGATTAAGTTTGGAACTGTAGTTTATAATTGGACATTTTCTTCAAAACAAATAGCCATCTATTAAAAGCTTTTCGTTTATATGTAGCTTCAGTTTTAGTGTCAACCAAAATAGATTCTTAATTAAATAAAACAGTCCATTAGTTTACCAGTCATTTTCAGATATCGAGGTGAAAATTATAATTATCTGATTTGATCAAATTAATATTGATAGTGTAAATATCGTTCGTTCGTCAAAGGACATCTCTGTATGTATTTTAATCTTATTTTTTATTTGACACCAAGATCATTTTGTCATTAATAACGCATAAGAATATAAACGAACGAGTTGGTATATAATTTAAGTATTGCAAAACTAGTCTCATGCCACGTTCTTTCCAAGTACAAAAAATAAAGAAAGACAATATAAAATATCAAAATTGACACAAAAGCGAACCGAAAACTCAATAAACTCGACTAAAATTGAACAAACTACAAATTTTCAAAGTCGCCGCATTTTATTTTATCCTTTAGTCCGGTCCGGGCATCAAATGCATCCTTAGAAAATAACCGAGTACAATACAATATTACATGAGAACAGAACCTATGTTGGAAAAATGTTTCCGAGAATTGAATTTTACTTTGAAACAGACTCTTTGTTACGAAGGTAAGAAAACAAAGTACTTGTAAATAAGCTGAAATTTCCTATTCTGTCTTTACTGTTCGACTGTACATGATTTTTTTTATTTAGTGTCTGTTTATAACTTTTCTTTGTTCGCTTTGCCATCACTAAATACTGTGGACGGAATTATACGTTGATTTCTTTTATATTTTTTTATTTATGTTTTATTCACTTTGTGCTCAAAGCTTAGAGTCTAGTTTTGTAACAACGTTGAGGTTTTTAAATGCAATTTGTAGCCAAATTGTGAGTTTTTAAGAGTTTTGGAATGAAAACGCTACATACAAACTCATTTATAATTTTCATTACTGGTGAATAGATGAAATTTTAATATTGTTTTCTTACAAAAGTTATTTAATATGAAAACATATGAATAATGTTACACATAATATTAACTTAATAGAGATAAATAAAATTATGTTTCAAAATTTAAGAAAGTAGATACAATCTTACATTATAAATAAGATACTTACAAATTAAATATGAAAAACGAACACCGTACAAGTTCTAAAACACATTAATTTAGATAGAAATTTTCTACTTACAATTAACAAAACAAGAGGGTGTCTCAATCCTTACGCTATAATTATGACGTCATCGGAGAGGGGATTTAATTAAAGACCTTTTAGAGGCCTCCAAGGTAATTGGTGTTCAATGAGTCTTTCGTAGTCCGAGAGCTTCCAAACACCGTACTAACGGATTATCTTACATTCAACCTATTTAAAAATACTTGTTTTACATTTGTCTCAGATTATTTGTGGTTTTTGATTATTTCGTAGTTTTAGTGTACCTTATTATGTCCATGTGTAATGAATAAAAAGAGATTGTTTGACTTGATTGTCTGTTTGTTCTGTATGGCGTTCTAAATTACTGAGCATATTTTGTTGGTATTTAGAACATAGTAGCAAAATCTTTAGAAGTTATACGGCTCTTATTTTTTGTCGAATAGATATCGTTAAACTTGTAAACAACCCTTCGTATAATAACCAGAGAGGATTATTTGTAATTATATATTTATAAATAGTCTTTTGGCGAACTGTGGGTGTACATTGGTACACCTCTGCCTAACCCTTCGGGGATACAGGCGTGATGATATGTTATGTTATAAATAGTCTTTTGATTTTTTATAAATATTATATAATTATTTAATAAATAATAATTTAGATACCGTTGGTAAATATTTTATGTGTTTTATTAAATATGGAATTATAATAAAATTAGGAAATACTTGTATATCAGTAATACTAGTTCTAAAATACATAATTCGCGTTTAACACGACATGAAGCAATGAACTTTTTAATATTAATGTAGTATTAATTTATTATTCGTTGTGGTTAGGAATACACTTTGTGCTAAAATGAAAACTAATTTATGTTAATAATTAAAAACTATGTAATTTCAGCAATAGTGTTTGCAAAATCCGTGTTAATTTTAAATACTAATAGTATTTTTAGAAAAATTAAGAATTTATTATAATTAGCTTGCAAAGTTTAATTTTTATTTTAGAAGAAATGAAAATCTCTAACGAAATGAAAAATAATGTACAATTTTTTTTAATATAATTAATTCCTTTTACCATCATAAAAGCTACTCTTTCCTCTAGTTTAAAATATTAGAACTATTAGAATATTAGAAAATATTAGAACTCAACAATCAAAAAGCTAATTCTCCAAACTACTGAAATACTTTACTAACATTATTATAGTTCCCTCCCTTAGTAAAGTAGGTACTATCTGTTAACTAGGGCCGAGATGAGAGTACTTAAGCCTTCGTTGCAACAATGTATGGGGACAATGATCAATACAAGTAGTGGGGACACTGCGGGAATAAAACATTACAATGATTAGACGCTTTATTTTTACTTACTATGTAAGGAATAAAGGTGCTTTTCGCTTTTCTTATTTACCTGATTTACTTAAAAAAATAACTAGTTTTTTTAATTTAAAATAAGAATTATTATTAGTTAAATAGTTGATTGAGAATGTTGCATTTTTCAACCGACTTCAATTAAGGAGGAGGTACTCAATTCGACTGTATTTCTTTTTAATATATATTTTGATGATTATTTTTTTTATTTGAAAGCTGGTGCTTCCCGTGTCCCGTTTCCTTTTTTGAGTTTGGTCCAGTTTTGACAGTAGGATCCATACGAAATAAATATGCGACTTATTTTGAAGTCGGTTTTGTTAGAATACAAACATATTTCTTTTTATTCTATAATTAATTTGATTTAAATAAGACGTATTAATTAAAGTCAAAAAATAAAATAAATCTGACCTTATTTCTACATTCCGATCAACTCAATAAAAGACAACCCACACCCGACTATTGACGTACTCACTTTGAATACAGCACAAACGTACTGAGGCACGCTTTTGCCAACTGGACAGATAAAGGCGTACACAACAAAAAAAAAAAAACAAAAAAAAAATCGAACGTCGCTTCCAGAATAAACAAGGCAGCATCAATACTGAAATATTAATTAACGGTTCCGCCATTCATAAGGTGTACGTTTAATGCAGTAAAAGCACATTTTTAATATGCGGTAGAACGCTCAACGGCCAGTCATTTGCCTGGCAAACATTCCTTTTCTTGGCCCCGAGCACAAAGGAGATATGCTCTTGAAAGTTAATTAAATTTAAATATGTGTAAGCGAACGCGATAGAGCGTGTTGGCTTTGTATTTATCTAGCTTGGCGCTGGATTAAAATATACACTAGATTTTTCTTAGCTTAGCTCCACGCTCTGATATGCTCGAGATTTCATGTAAATATCCCGTAATATGTTTATTGATTTGGAAGAGCGTGTAGATTTTCTGAACATGTTTTGCTAGTGAGGTACTTATGGAAGGAATTTATTTAAGAAAAATAACGTGTATTTTATAAACATTTTATTTTTCACACGTCTGATTATTATAATGTTTGAAATTGTTACATTAATAATACCTACTTAACATATTTGCAGCTTCGAACGCGTCAATATTGATTTATTTAATCATAAACTCGACTATTTATTTCTCTTTGTAGTAAAAGGTTAAATAATAAAAATACACAACCAACCAAACATTGCATTACATAAATGAAACAAACTAGAATAAATAATCTTCTTCTTTTCATTTTGTATTTCCGGTGGATAATTGCTCCATTGTTTAATTATGTTTAACCTAATTAATAAAATCCGTAGTAAACCATTTTCAATTATGCGCTTACGAGTGAATTGCACTCTACAATGTTATGCTTTAACCGCCGTTATTTCTGTATTATATGAATACTTTAATATTAAGCTTTAACAATGCAACACTGGTTTGTTAATAATGTAAAATGAATTCTGTTTACCTTGATTTTAGAGAAACTGCAATAGAATTTTGGCATTCCGATGTTAGTTGAATGCGTTTTGCTGGTCAGCTAACTGAATTAGACATGTTTTCATTGCTTATGTACTTTGGCTACGGTTTGAAAATAATGGAAGTACGTAATCCAAAAGGAATTTACAAATAACTTGATATATGATTAGCATTGATTTTTCAAGTTGTGCTGTTGTTAGAAAATTCTCGTGAAAGCCACAATGAGCATGCTTCAGCGAACTCGCGGCAACAGTAAAGGCAAGAACGGGTCTAGGCGTTTTAGTCTGTGCAAGTCCAACGTATCTCGTACACCATAGCCGTAGGTTGATATCAGTGGAAAGAGATTTTTCCTAAAATAAAATAAAAAAAAAAACATTTTTTTATTAACTACTGAAAAGTGCTACATTATGATGTAACCATAGTAGGTACCTACTATAGAAGGTTTCAATAAAATACACACTACATTCACCCATGTTAATTTAGTACAATTTAACTAATACGGAACGGTGTCAAAAAAAACATGGAAAGGTTTATAGTAAGTCCTCTACAAAGATGGCAAAGTGAAATTTACATTGAGTCGCTGCATATACAACCTTTGAACAGTGGTCACTCGGCCGGAAAATGTATATAAGTATATGTACCGACTTTATATAGTAGTACTTATAAACCCTTTTAAAGTAACGTTGAAAAGGGAGATGGATTCTGCGAAAATGAAATGAGACGTTTCAGTGTTTCTCTGAAATTTTTGTTGGTACTGTTTAAAATAATTAATGGCTAATAAATATCTACAAGTTTTGTTTTGTGTAATGAAGTCGATATTTTCGTAGTTTTTTGATAAAAGAAGCATATTATAAATTGTTAGATTTTATAAGACCTAACGCAAAATGATGCAGGCCGCATTGTAAACATCGAAAAAGTAAGACATTTTTTTTGCGTTGGTAGCTACCCACCGATATCTTAACTATCCTCTACTTAGTATGCGTGACTAAAACTAAAATACTGACATTTAATACTAAGCCAACACTCAAGTGAATCGGTAATATTCTGAATTAAATAAATAAAGGAAAATGTAACAGGAATTATTTAAGGTAAATTGAATGTACAGTAAATAATTCTTGGTGCAATTATGCATTTCATTTCCTTTGCGCGGTAAACTGGTGCAAATAAATTGAGTGCCCGTCCATTTTCTTTGAGTGTTACAGTTATTATTTACGTGTATTTATCATTAAAAGTTAAACAAAGACTATGTTATATAATAGGAGCAAATAAGCTTTTATAGGTCATGTCAAAGAAAATGGTTTGATCGCCACTTCAAGGATAATTTTCCTTTACCAAACTAATTTTGTGACATTTCACGGCGTCCATTTTCAACGTGATTGATATAATATTTAAGTTCCAAGTCGCCGAATAAAATATGAAGTCGTTAACAATTGACTTATTCTATTGTTAGAATATGCCAAAATTCATCGGCTATAAGCTTTTGTCGAAAAATTAACTTTAAATCGAGTGGATTTTCCACCTCCGTCCAGTGTGTACATTGTTCAAGCTATATTTTAATTAAAACAATTAAGTTCGATAGTTTTCCGCTTTATTGACTTTTTACGGTTTAATATTGTAAATAAAGTTCATTCGGGTTCTGTGTACCGAAAGAGCATCGAACGAATATAAGCTTCACCGCAATTAAACAGTCGGCCCACTGTTATTCGATAAAAAGCAATTATTGAAAATTCAAGTGTAATCTAGCGTTAATTACTATGCTATAATTAATTTTGTCAAACAATTAATTTGAACAATTGATTTTAATTGATTACAGGATTTTTAACAAATGATCTGTGGCCCAGTGGTCGATGTAAGCTATATGTCAGGGCATTATATTTGTTACTTCCTTCAATCCATTTACTATGTAGCGATGTACTAATCCTTCTCTTAAGAATAACTATCATCGAGTCAAAAAAGAGACATTATGTTTAAAACCTTTAGGTATGTGCGTTTTGTAAGATCTAAAACTTAATGCAGAAAATACTTTGCCAGCTTCGTTATATTATTCTAAGGTACAAGAAAACGCTGCATTTAACTACCAAAATGTTTGAAACCGTCTCTAATTAACAACCTAAAGCACAAATGCTTTGGAGCAACATTTAATTGAATAGTTCCTAAGATAACAAACGTTTGTCCGTGGGACCACTCTATTAAACTAAGGCTGGGGGCACAAACACTGGACACTTCGGTCACTTGACTAAAGTAATCAAACAGTTCTTTTATCACGATCTATAAATACGTATGTAGGTAATTGACTTGTTACGTGAACCATACTCTAGGTTACACATTTGGAAATCTTAGTAATTAGGGATTATGTAAAACTAAAATAAGATTGATCAAAGTCAATCAATAAATTTTTATCTATAAACATAAAATATAACAAAATTTGTGCTTTAAATGTAGCTCGAGTAGGCTGGGTCTCAACTTAGCACTGAAACAATTTATGTAAAAGCTAATTCACAGGTATATCTTTACTTAAAAAAAGTTACCAGGCCGACGAAATGTATACATTTCTCGTACGTACTAATAGCCTCTTAGAAATTGCAAGGCTTAGTTATAATCGGTATTGAATGCAGCCCAATTTGTGGTTACCTATCTATTAATTTACAAGGAAATCAAACAGAACTCGCATTGATTTTAGGCAAGATACAGTTACAGGGGTAATTGCTGTAGAGAAGGCAATTGCACTAGACTTGGATAGCTAGTATTGATTTACTGTTTGAGAAACATTTGTTTTGTTCGTAAGTTCTTTATAGGAGAGTCAACTCAAGGTTTTCTTAAGAAAAATATAATGACCCTGCTTCAAAAGTGATCCGATCAAAAATTGTTAAGGTAACTAATTGTATTACAGAAATGAATAATTCTTTACGGAGATAAATATCTTGACTTTCTATCTACGAAATAGCTTCCTGGAATATAGGTATATTTGAATGTCAAAGAAATAAACGCCATTTGAGTGTCGTATTCCGCGTCCATCCTTTACATAAAATATTTACATAAAGAAGCGCAAGTGGGTGGTCTTTTTAATAAAGACAAAAGACCAGCTAACTTCTAAAGGTAAATTAATTAAACCGGGCTGGCGATGAAGCTTGCATGTTATTTCACTAAAAGGTGCCACGTCTTTCATGTAAATATTACCGAAGCATAATTTATATTAAACTTATTAAACTCTTGTCTAATACTCTGAGATTAGTTGGAGTTTTTTATTCTTTGCATAACGGGGACTTGTGAAGTTAAAGCATTTACAGAAGAGGTTGTCTTATGAAGTTTTCATTCGTCTGTTATTAAAGCGCTTTTTAATATGCTTAAATTTTCATGAATAATCTTTTTCCTTTGTGTAAAGCTTTTAAGGGTTTATCAAAATGGAATAAGGCATGAATTTAATACAAATACGGAGTTTGTGTATTTGAGTTCTTGACGTTTTTCCAACTTTGTGATCCGTAGTCTAGTGTTTTTCATTTCTTTTTGTCATTTGTCCTAAAATAAACATGGCTGTCTCTTCAAAATGTCGTCCCCTCGTGCACGAGCAGGTAAACAGAACCCCCTTTTCGAATCATCTAAAACAAACCCCCGCATCATCAAGTTCGTTATAACCCGAGTTAATCACGAAGGTAACCAAAATCCCCCGATCTATCGCGATTTACCCCGAATTTCGCATAAGAAGGCATGCGCGTAATTTAGCTGCCGCAAAATCGACTGCCTATCTCATATTGGTTTCATCCTTAATTTAATTCTAAAGAGACGTATTGGCGTAGTCAACGACCCATAAAGACGTATGTGGTTGTAAGAAAGACCCTAGTATATTGATAGGAGCTATCCTGGTGGTATGCCCCATTGGAGACAGGGTGAGACCGCTCCATTTTATTACGTAACGAATTGGATAATATCGCTGAGAAGTCCTTTTGTGATTTTGATTGGTGTCATCTCAGTGCGTGATAGCAAATAACTTGAAAACACAACTATCAAATACTTTATCTAGATTTGTTGGAATTGTTTGTTTACGAACGCCTGAAAAATTTTACCTGCAACAACTTTCATTTTTCGAAGCAGTAGCATTTAAATACAAATTAAATAACCCAGAACCACAAACAACTGAATTTCAAAATGTAAATCAAATAAAGAAGTGCAGCCGTAAAAGAAAAAAAGCAAACATTCGCAAACCCAGTTAAGATACAAAGAAAACAATATTTCTACTTGATTACATTACAAAGTAATGTTGGCTACTGGCTGTTTCAGACAAAAAGCCTTGGAACCAATTTTGCATAATAACTTAACGTGACAAACGTAATTGGATTCTCTGTTTTCTATTTTGTCCGCTTTTATCTTGTGCGAATATGTTAGAAATGTTAAAAATCAACAAGTACATATTATATGAAAACATTACTTTTATTTTAAGTTAACTTGCACAGAAGAATACTAAACGTATTTCACTAACTTAGAAACAAAGGCAGTAAGTTGGTTGACTGCTCTTTGCTTTTTCTTTCAGAACATCACTTTATATTTATATTAATGATTCCAACTTATTGTAAAAAAAATATCACAATAAGATATAATTATGAATTTATTCAAGAAAAAAAAAGTAATTCACATTTTTTTTTCTTTCATATATCACAATAAATACACACTGATTTATTCTCATATAAACAAACCAACACACCTAACTTTTCAGCTGTAGGTACATCTTCAGGTACATATTTAACATTTCTTTTTATTTGCTCTCTCGTCGGTTACCGTAGAAGTTAACTAAGTACCTCGGCAACGACATCACGAAGGCAAGCTAAGTCTTAGCAAGTCTCCAGCGGCTACAGCGAAACAAGCTATTGTGGCTGCTTGAAATAATAATACGTGTTTATTGAAGCGGGAATTATTGATGCTATGATGTTTTTAACCGACTGCAGCGAAGCGAGAAAAGATGGGGTTATGCTTTTTTTTTCAAAACTGTATAAAATTACATTAGTATTTGAGTTTATTACAGTACATAACAATTAGAATATGCTTGGTGAGGAGAGGCAAGTAAAATATAAAAAAAAAAAACTATAAAAAAACTATACATTGAAGATTAAATCATTTCAATGTAATGTAGACCTAATGTAGAGCTGGATTTCATAAAATTTATTTTAGTATTTGTGAATGATTCTGTAAAGTTTATTCTAAGTGATGTCTTATTGTACCTTAATAGATAGGTTTAGGTACGGGGTTGGCTGACAATATTACTTAGACAAACTTAGTCTTTGTTAAGTCACTAGTAGTGACTAGAGGGAGACAACATCTCTCTTATGTATTTGTACTATAGTAACATGGATGTTATATCAAGAATTATTAATACTTGTACTCGGTTCACCCCTCGCGAAGCACGAGGCATTTTTTTTTTTGTTCGTTACAGTACCTAGAATGCTTTTAAGTTTTATTTACCTAATCTAGTACTAAGGATTTTTTGGGTCTAGGATGTAGATCGAGTTTTATGATTTATTAGTGTAAATTTGCTTTAGATAAGCGGATTAAGGACACTCTATAAACGCGCACCTGTTTTAAAGAGTTACAAATAACAAGTAAAAACTTTCCACAAGATTATCTGAAACAAAATTTTCCATTTAAAAACTCGTCCATCCTTTGTGTAGGGGTTCGTTCAATACAAAATTATATTCATGATTTAGCTTAAAACAACCGCCATTATCCGGTTTGTTAAATTTTTAATTAGAATCGGAAGTTATAACTTGTAAACCTGACATAGGTACCGGTTCAAAGTTCAACCGTAAACTTCTCATTGTTTATACAACTTCGAGTTTCGAAAGCAGGTAAGTTTTAGAACATTGCGGTTTTAATGATCTAATATTAAACGAACGTTGAGGATATTAATTAAGGATTCCGGCGTAATAGCGATAGCGAAATTATAGGCACGCTGTAAATGTGATGCTGTGTAATACCCGCGATGCAACTTTTGTGGTAAATTTTAATAAGGCTTGGATGTATTAACGCTCGATGCTCGGGTTACAATGTGTGTTGCTTCATTGTTGTGCTTGTTTTAATGCTATATTTAAACAACAATTTAGATGGAAATTGGACCATTAAATTGTTATGCATCTTCATGAATAAAGTGTGACACGGCTGAAATGCTATGTGATATTGAAGTTACATAACATTATTTCACAATTTATTTGTGCCGCATTTTTTTACGAATAGAATATTGCCCCTTATAAAAATATAACAAAGAGATATGGAAAACGAATGAAAAATAATACAGAATATTCTCCAAGAAACAGAACGTTAAAAAAGACCTACAAAAATTAAAACAACGCGCGCAACTAAATGTTTGTCCAATTCATTTCAAAGCACTCTTTCAAAACATCCTTTTAATAAACAAAGGTTTTATATTGTGTTTATTTACAGTTCACAACGCAATATTTTTCGAGCACCGTTTTGTGTATGAATTTTATTCGCGTCGCTTCTCCGGCTCGTTGCATCTAAATAGTTTCGGAAAAGTTTACAAAACAACAAACGCATAGCAGTTACATTCAAAATTGTAACTGTTGACAATGTAAGCGTTTTTTCCGTTGACAAGTGTCAGATTTTATTGACGTGTTGCTACCAAAGCCGTGGCAAGGCGTAAACTCTGAACTCGGCTGGAAGCGACTAACAAACGGAATTATTAATGTTTTCGGTCCTCACTACGGAAATATTTGAATAAATGGACATCTGAAGTCGGATTGCTGTAAATCTGGAGTAAGCCTTGCGGTTAAAGTAGTTTAAAGGTAAAAGCTTCTGTATCTAATATAAATGTAAGACCTGCCTGGAAATAAGCCGTTCCATCTCCTTTACTTTCCTTTGATGTTAAGAATATACATCTTTTCCTACACATATACAAACTACGGTTTAGTTATAGCTACATTAAAGATCGGTCAACCAGTATTGATTGAAAGGAGAATATTATAGTATTGAACTAGATACTCAATCTCTTTACACAGATGAATTGGATAAGAGGCAAAGGCTGTAGACTACTTTTTAAGGACAATTTGTTATACTCTGAGACAGTGAGAATAAAAAGATTTGTAACAAGAATCCTTAGATCATACAAATATTTGTTCTAAGCGCCTATTGACGTTAACATAGCCACTACCAATTACCTCATTCTATCACGTTAAAAAGCCCTCAAATTAAATTGTTAAAAAGTACGTCTTCCAGTGAATAATGTATCCGTTCTGAGAATCGTCATTTATTTGCTGACACGGCACCGTTCAGTTAATCCTACTATGTCAGCTTCGCGACCTCTTTAATCCTTCTTCCCCTTTTTGGCAAAGCCCAAGCTAGCGTGCCACACTTTATTCAGATTGAACATTTTTCCTATATTTAAGTTGAGATTTTTGGCCTGTTTGGATAACTCCGAGTGGTTCTGAGAAGCCGGCTTACCGGTCCGTGTGTTTAGCACTTATCGACGTTTCTAAAGGTCTTGTGTTAATTATGTATCAGACTTGATGTGTATTATCTAAGCATCTTACTGACAGCACACACGATCAATAGGTCTTTTCATCAGATTAATACCGTCATTTAACTAACTAGAGTCGGGACGGCCCGGACTTGCATACTTACCGTACATAAGAGCCATTCTCGGGTATCCCCAAGTTATTTGGCGCGAAACTTGTAAGCAGCTTACATTTCGTGCCCCGCCACGGGTAATATTCGCAAAATTACTCGTCTAGTCAGTCTCTGTACGTAGTTATTTGAATAATTGATGCGGTTCTCGTGAGCTCCAGCAAACATTTGCGATCCGCAATCAAGGTCCAACTTGCCTCTGTTACCTCAAAGCTTTCACTCGCTTGCATTTTGATGGGAGATACTGAAAGTGTTTTGTGTGCAATGTGGAAATGTTACCCGCCTTTAATCTTTTACGAAATGGATTATTTATTAACGCGCTCCTTAAATCGCACGAGATGTACGCAAAAACGAGCTTCAGGTTCTGCTTTTATTTTATTTCAAAGGCTTTCCAGTTTATTTACTTTTAACTCATATTAATCGTGGATATAATTTTACCAACGACTTACTTACATCTCGTATTAAATACTTTATGTAACATAACTTAATTTTCCCACAAAAGCAAAAGTAATTTTTCCTATGTTTTGTTATTTTTACTATGCGACAAAAACTTTCATTTCAACAGTACAAATAAATTCCTAACACACAAAACTGTATCCACGTTTCGACTCATATCAAACAATAATCAAGAAAATCACAAAATACGCTCACTAAATTAATTCAAACTCGTTTGATCTAATCAACTCCAGTACCCGTCTACACCATACGTAATTTGAACTGGAATCGATACACCTAAAATGTCTTTATATAACTACAAATAGGACTGTATTATGCTCGAATGTTTGCTGTGAATGCTCATTTTGTGCTCAATTTCTGCTCGGACTCAACTCGAACACGCAACCGGTTTAAAAAGTCCTATTTGAACTGTGAATGGAACTTTAGAACGTGGAGCGATAGGAAAAGACTAGCGAATACGGTTAGTGTTTCTTTAGAAACAAATAATTATAGTGATTTTTGGGACACATCTTATATTTTATCTTTTTTTTGCGATTGAATAGGTATTGTTAATCACTTTATGAAAATAAGACAAAAAAAAAATGTTTGACGAACGTCTTCAATTTATAAACAGCACCAATCACCATTATATGCAAAAACCATCATTTAATTAAGCTTTCTGATTTTAAATCCTAAACTTTGAAAATTGAATTAGGTATCCCAACCTACTTCTCTTTCTAGCAGTCTTAATACCAGAAGTATCAGAACCTAACGAGACTTGTCTAAGTACTTATAAAAAAAAAAGCGGCCAGCCAGCATCAGTAAAAGGGTAAACTTAATGCGCTAATTACAAATGCATAATTTACCGACTTCAATTGAATTTAGTTTTTGCATTAACTTAACACAAAGTTATGGTGATAATGATAATACAATCATAATTAATTAATCACATACAATACAACTTTTAATGGACAGATGTTGTAGTTTGAAATTAGAATTCATGTGAATTATTTAGTGTACGTGAATACATTTTAGCTAATTCGTTGTAGAGTTACGAATTTATAAATAGTTGTTTATAACTTAAGGTAACTTGGCAAAGGCGTGTCTAAAACTCATTAAATTAAAGTAATTTTAATATGTAATTAAATGAGTTTTTGTCTACACGTTTAGTTGAGGGTTTTGAAAATAGTTTTTTTTTTGTAGGCATTAGAGGTTATTGTCTAAAACAAGTTTATTTTTTATTTATGTTCAAGGTATAAAGCAAAAACTAATATAGTAATATAGAATTCGTTTTGCTTCTGCATAAGCCACAGCTTCAAGGCCGGACGAACTTACATTAAAAATTACTTTTAATGTCAATTAAAATTTGCTAAATAAAGTAATTACCTATGGCTAATAAGGTGTTGTCTTTTTGTGAATTAATTCGCTATACTTTCAAGGAATATGTTTCCCAGTAAAATGGGCTGTGGAGGTCAGATAGGCAGTCGCTCCATGTAAAATACGGTTTTCAGTTGAATCCGGTAAGACTGGGTGACCCCAACATAGTTGGGAAAAGGCTCGGGAATGATAATGACTTTTAAGGAATATTTTAAGTCATGACCTATCGCCAACATTAGTAGCTCTACGTGACCGGTCATTTCGGGCGTCCACCATCCGACATCGACACTGGTCATGTACTACAGTTTATTAGCGACCCACTGCATTGGGATTACCTTACATTGTACGTTTGTCTGATAGTTTGTTTAGAATAGTTTTTGTTGGTATGATACCGTAAGAAGTATCTAACTTTTACTTTTCACGCGGAAAATGTGTCTCCGTTTTTGGGCAAGATAATATGTTTCTACGGTAAAACACTCTTCTGTATGTTTAGGTATTTATCATAGTATTCAGCCTACGTGTTAAAAATTACATATATTTTAAAATCTAAAGTATTTAAAATGTCACTTTTTGTATGTTGTTTTTTACCTTTACACTATATTTTTAATATAGGTTCTCACTTATACTATTTTTAGGTATGACCATATTAGTATTCTGAACTAAGCAATTCTGTATTAATTTTAATATTATGTGTTTTTTTTTCATAGCCATTACATTGCAAAAATACAGATAGCAATAAAAATTGGCTACCACATTTGAAACGGAACTGAATTTTAGGGTTGTTCAAAATATAGATAGGTATAATTGAATATTGACTGACAGTTCATCGCTTGGCAATAACAAATATTTTTGGAATGATTAAAACCATAATTGCCTCGACTGGTTTGGTTAGCGGTCGAATGTGGTCTACGGTTGCATGTTGATGTCTATTTACCTATTAATTAATGAAATCTGTTTATTTCAAACAACATTTAAATCATTTATGATTAGATACCTAATACACGCAAACATGACTATCAGTACATAGGCAACTAATAATGCATATAAATGCATGTTGGATGTAAGAGAAAATAATAATAATTCGTCCTGTATTATTTCTTTCTCTTATACAGAATACAGGTACATTACGTGGACAAGACGAATATCGTATTCAAATTGAGTTCCTAATACCTTATTCAAATGTATCTCCTGAAAATCAGAAAAAAAACCATTTATGTTTAAAAGCAAAAAACATTCGATATTTAAAAATATAATATAATATTCCGGGACATCATCACACACGGTTGTCTGATCCCAAGCTAAGCAGAGCTGGTGTTATGGTAATCAGACAACTGATAAACATACTTATATATTTCTACATACATACATATTATAGATAAATTACACCCAGACACCGAACAAATGATCGTGCAAATGAAAACAAACTGTAATTATAACATCCAATAAAGCCCTTATAAACCGTTTACGTGACTTATCATTGAATTCCAAAAGAATTTAAATCGTTGCGCATAAAAACGGCGCGCACCGCACGGCTCGTACGACAGACGTTCCTAAACACAGTTGCGAAGGAGTCGAGACGTCGTGAACGTGTGACGCATACCAAATTCAAGCAACAAGTGACGTCGGGCTCTTTATCTCGAACGTTTTCGTAAAATCATCCGTCTTGGGGAAAATTAGACCGCGGGACGGTGAAATTGAAATTTTTAGAGGAATACTATGTTAGAGTTTCTTTTAGGTTTTCGGGATAAAAATATCGCTGGGAAAGACGAAATACTTAAGTTAGACTGAGCAGTCACCGATGTAAAACGAGTGGAGTTTATTATAGCGTATTTTTTGTTGTTGAGCTTATTAGTGACTTATATTTATAGGTTTAAGATGATAGTAAGTTTAGCTTGAAATTGAACAAATACTTGCACTAATAATTATGATCAACTTTTGTTCCGGTATTATTAACAGGCCTACGTCAATATTCTAAAATATACCATTAGCCATTACCCTACAAACACTAGTGCTTGATCATAAAATGTAATAGTCTTATAATTGACACTATCTATATATTTCTATAAAGAATAACGCCAAATTCTCACAAAGTGGCCCCAGTGGCTTGCGCTGGCCGAACTTCAAACTTTCAATGCACTAATAAAAGCATTACAGAGGCGAGCTATTAAAATTAAATCGATGAGAACACTGTAGAAGAAACATTTTAAATGTGTTCTTAAACTGTTATATTAGTATTCTCAACAGAAACGAAATCAAGACGCTTGAAATACAACTGAGCGTATAATACTCTAATGCGTTGCACGCTAACGCTTCAGACTGTCGTAGGATGCATTGCGATTATTCCCTCATTTAGGGTTAGGTCACACAGACAGCGGAGCGAGACATGAACTTGGACACAGAACGTAGAATCTCATAAGTAGGTGCATTTATTAGGTAGTAAAAGTACCTAGAGGCTACGCCAGAGTGTCTTCGAGTTTTAAAAACTCCGCTCCGCTTGCAGTGTGACTTGTCCTATCCAAAACATTTGGAGAACCGTCGCTCGTTAGAACGGACATGCCTCGCCTTACAGCCGCCATGATAAATACGTTTTTAAACTTATTATTAATGTTACTTTTCCAATTCAAAATTCTGTACAATTTATCATTCTCGCGTTTTAAAGTTCTATCGATGTTTTGAGTTGAGGTTGAATTGAGTATTTCAATTAGTTGGAAACTTTAAGGCTGGTTTAAACGATATTCTACCTATTTAAAGATACGTTTAATTAATCCAATTTTAATTAGATGTATTTGATAGTAAGAACAGTCTGTGAGAATGAGTAAAATTACTATTATTTTACTGCGTCAGAACATGAAAATATGTTTTATGAACAGGAAAATATACTTCCTGATTTTTTTATGTGAATAAATATAAAGTTCCGCAAATAATTCTCAATGAGGTTAAATTGTCCACAAAGTGGGATCTTTCGGTCCGTGTCCATAGCTCAGTCAGCTGATATGTAAATTAATTAAAGTTATAAAACATTTTCTTCCCAAATCAGCTTACGTACAAGTCTTATTTATACATCATAATGAGGACATTTGAATGTAAAGTAACGAGTTTCCACAAGACTCAGTGTTCAGTGTTCGTCCATTTAAATTTGTGTTGACTTGTTTTACATGAACTACATTTACCGAAGATTATCTAAATAGTCTTGTTTATATCATAAAATTTTCCTCTATCAAATGAACAAGTAATTTATTGATGTAAAAATATGTCAGTGTGAGTCGATAAGCCCTATTTACCCCATTCGTGTTCGTCGGCCCGGCAACAATGATTTACAAAAAGGAACGAAGACAACTTTTTACCGACTACAAATGGAATTTATTATGTGAGCTTTTATTAAATACGTTGCGCTTTTAAAGGGTTATTTAATATTTTTCGTTTATAATATTTATATTTCTGCTGTCGACCGTTATCGTATGGCACGGATTTGGTCAAGTGTTTTTTTTGAGACTATAATAGATCCCACTGCTGGGCATAGACTACTCGGATTTTTTCTATCAAACCCCCTCCGCTTTTTGCGATTTATGGCCACATGTCCTGCCTGTCATTTCTGAACAATTCAAGTTTTTACTAATTACGTTAATTACATACGTTTCAAACATCTATGTTTCTAAGCTACCTAAATAAGCTACATGTTCGTATTCTGTAGGTACAAATGTGGGTAAAATAAATGTAAGTTCAAAACCGTAGCAAGGGGCAATCCATTTGATTTCGCCGGAGGCGCTCCAGAGAAGGAAACAAGGGGTCTCTGTATGTTTCTATGATCTGTATTATGAGTACAAACCTAATTATGCCTCCCAATTATGGCAAAGGTAAATATACTCAGTCATATACAAAGGATAGGACGCATTCTACGCATCAAAGACATTACGACCTTTGTAACTTATATGTATTGATAGGCCTTTGTTTATATTTCTTGAGCGAAATTTCGTTTCGAAAAAGATTTTTACAAGAAAAGGAAAAAAAAGTTAGATAGAGAAGAAAATTTATGTCGAGTTATTAAAAACTCGTGGTGATTAAAATTTTCGTATATGGCCGAAAATGAACATTTTGTAATTAAATATTTGCTTAATCCATCCCTGGTCGACCATTCAATTATTTTAACAGTTATTTAATACTCGTACCGTGAAAATACGGTGCACAGTAAGCTTACGTACATTTTACATTTCCGATAAACCTCCAGGCCAAAAAACTAGGCCTGCAGAGGACTTATTCACTTCGTCGAAAATCCAAATATTTTGGTTAACGAGTAGATACTCGTAGGTACGTTACTATCGATTCCGTGCGAAAGAGATTTTGGTCCGCTCTTTACAGAACCAACTTCAGGATTTTGTCATTACCTTAATTAAAATACAGGGGGACTGGTAAATAAAATGCATCTGAATATTTTACAGAATATGATGTTTGAGGCATTGTTTGCGCAAGTGGTTTTAATTAATTAACTTCTGATACGATGTGGACGGACGTTTCATTACCCTAATTAATTTTGTATGACTTCAGCGACAATCTAAACTTTGTTGGCCGACGAAAATGTTAGCCTTTTGACCGGTATGCGCTTACTTAGGACTTACTTCGGGAGAGTATTACGTTAAGTTATTCTGCTAATTGATTGAGGAAGAAAAGTGCCTATTTCGACTTAGTTGACTTTCGACAATTCATGTACTTGTAACACAAGGTTTCCACAATGTTATACAGGAAACCATATAAGTAATTACAAAAAACATTTTGGAATTAGTTTTCCTTTATCTTATTTTTTGAAATAATGTTTATATTTTTTATGTTCTTACCGAAAAAAAAGAAAACGATTTTCCTGCGACAAAACAACAAATTGACAAATTAGACTATGAAATGTTAATAGAAAATTGACTTAAAACCTTAGCACTACCTGAGTTAAAGCTTCTTTACATCAAACGGCATAACAAATTCATGCATAATGTATAAACGGCTTAATGTAGCTGGCATGAGGTCAGGCCGACTTGGCATTAAGAGCTTTCGGAAGGGACTGTGGCGAAGGGCGGGGCTCCAAAGTGAATATTACAGGGATGTTCTTGTTTTCTGACATGTTTCAAATAATATGATTGACTTGTCCTCAATTTTATTACAAAAATGATAAATTTGTAATCCCGTGCATTTTATTAAATCATTTTTTTTCTTTTTCAGGTACGTACCCTACTTCGGACAAATAGACTAGGCTCTTCTGGTCTTGAGCCGCTATCCACCAATCTGGTAAATAACGGTGAAAAAAATATTTAGTTATAAAATTATTATCAGTTATTCCAAATTCAACGTAAGAAAGTCCAAATAAACATAATTATTTTAAAATGATTATTGTAACGACGTATTTCAGTAACGGTTACATAGAAAAAATCTACAGTTTAGAGTCACATGTCGTTCCTATTCTCATTTGAAACACGGGTACATTTTAGAGCAGTGGACATAGAATCAGTGGCTATCAGGAACATTACACGGTTATTGGCTGTTAGTGGACCATACCCTCTTCCTTATGTCCACGATTTGGCGGTAAACTGAATGTGTTAATAGCTTTGTTAGAAGAGTTAAATTTTAGTTCGTGATTTAATTTTTGTGGGTTATTTTTAAGCTATTTTTCCGAAAAATATTTTACCTAAGTATATATTTTTTTTTTTCATACGACTTCTTAATAACATTATTTCATGATGGATAATTCAAAAATTATAGTATTTTTTTTTTGTGTTAATTTATTTTCGTCATTTATGCTATTTATACTTAATAGGTAGATAATGTATGATATTAATTTGAGCTGTCACAACGCGATGCGAGCCTGTAAGAACGCGGGATTGAACCCGCATTTGCATATGTTCCGCGGTACACACCGACTTAGCTGGTCACAGAACTAAGAAATATTTATATTACTGCATTAGATTAATTTACAATTAAATTTAAAGACTGTTTAATGAATGTTGTAGTAAAATCTGCGAATTCTGAAATTTTGATGACACTATTATGTACAATTCATATTTTATATAGTTTTACTCATATATAATTTTATTGCAAACTTAGCAAATTATTTAACATTAAATGTTAGATATATAGTTCCAAGTCTTTGCTTAGAAATCTTTATCAAGTAAATAAAGAATGTTTCCAATATCTTTTTTACAAAATAATGTATTGGTTCGACATAGTAACAGTTTAGCTCTGATTTAACGTACAAGCTCTTTAGCCTATTACTTTACTCCGGGTATGTCTGAACTAAGCAAACTTTAAAGCTTTTAACGTTGGGGTCTAAAAAACACATGGGACTCGTAACAAATGAACAAAGTCGCTTTACCGAAGTCGTGTGGGGTCAAAACTAATTCTTAAGTCGGTGTACTAAGTGACGCCGTTTTACAAATACCACACGAACATTTACTTTTAAAGTAAACTGTACTGTGAACACGCAATTCCAGTTGTTCGGAAACATTTGTTTCGAATAGAAATTCAGATTTGAGAGCAAAGTTTCTTTGTGACTCTTTTTTAGGGTTCCGTAGCCAAATTCCATCAACAAGACCCTATCTTTAACTTAGCCTCAGGTATTTGTCAGTCTGTCTGTCTGTGAATGAGCTTGTCACGAACCGTATTAGGTGGTAAACATATGAATTTTTCAGGGATCCTATATTTATGCACTATAACAAGAAGTAATAAAACTATTAAAGTTTGCCATTCATATTAGAATATACTTTGAAGAGGCAGTGAAATTCTACATTTAGTGGAAGCGTAATAAACACTCAAAATATTGCTCTATACATCAAAACTTAGCACATTCTAGCCTCCCTACAGCCTTGTGCTACAGTGACAATTAATCAACAGTCGACATACATATAGGTTTAATCAATTATTACAAACACTTCCCCCTTGTTTAATGAGAGGCGCGATTGTGAGAGTCTTATCTGCACTTAACTGGGAACAAACACACTGTCATTAATCCGGCGAGTGTCAAAATGTACTTCCTTTCCTATAGTGTCCAATAGCTTCATTCAAACTTAGATCAAAGGTTCGATTCTGTTTGCACAACTTGATTGGCAGTACGAAAATAATTTGTTGGTAATTTCTTATTTTATACGATGTGATTATTGTATTTCCTTGAATTAGTTTGGTCGTTCAATTGTGGGGTTAGAGTGATTTTTCTTTGATACATTCATAAAACAGTAACATGTGTTAACGTGTAATAAACATTTTGTTAAATGGACTTCTATTTGTTTTGAGTAATTGATGATTCCATACTATTATATTCTCAAATTTCTACCATGTATACAGTAACACAGTATATTAGGGTATTTTCCACACGCCCCCAAACTTTTTAAGATACACACAAGACTTACAAGTAATTTATTAACAATGTCGTCATTTCGCCGGGGGACATTTACAAGTCACAACGCAAATACGTTTTCATATTCATTTTAGAAGTAGGCCGACCAAAACAGGCCCCGGGATAGGGCCTAAGTAAACCCACTCTTGATACTTAGTAACCGCTACAAAGTCATAAAGAACAAGGACCGGACCAAACACTGTTGGCCAGACAAATATTCATATTTAATTCCTCCTGCTTGGCTATATTGAATAGATGTTCGAAGAACTAATTTTGCATTTAAAGATCAAATGTTTTGGCCGTGCGAGGGAACTACTTCGTCTTTTTGAACGTGACTAGTCACTCGTGGTCGATGCTGGATGACCTATGTAGTTGTACGTCTGTTGGGATAGCTGTACTAGCGAGAGTACAGGACTTTCAAATATTTGATACTTTTTTATTTCAACTTAAATTTTCTTTGACAGCTGACATTTCGTTTACATACAGACGTGTAAAGGACCTCGGCATTCCCTTCAGCGAACAAGCGTCATTAACATAAATAGGTTTGAATAACTAATTGTATATTTTAAATAAAATGTTCGGACAAGTTTTGAGGGATTTACGTGCATATCGTATCGCTCTTGCCTACGATGTTAGGGGAACTTTTCATAAAGTTTGTTACTTCTCGGTCCCCGTCCTACCCGAACTATCAATTGCCATCGTTTTGAAATCCACACGGATTCGAGTATCTTCTAATATGAAATTCATTTCGTATTTTCCACTAAAAACGTATTCTGCAATACATGCTTCGCGAGTATTTTTTTTCGGCTTCTGTAGAAAATGTGGTATGGATTTATCCTATAGAAGAACTTCACTTGTAAAATATTGTGTAATCCCTATTTCACTAATCCCCTTGCTAAAAGCTTATGGCAACAAAAAAATATGTGTGTACTCGAGTTTTGTTCAGTTTTAAATAAATAAAAGCACAAATTGATATTGACGTGTTGTCAGCTTTGTACTGGGAACTATCAAAGGCTCTGAGTTCGATTCATGCGTCAGTCAAATGTGTCATGCGTCTTATTTTGTTTTGAAACTCTAATTACGTTAATTAATGAGGTGTTTCGACGATGTAATCGAGATAGGCGTGTAAAAAGAAGGTGTTATGTAAATTAAAAAAGGTTGTTACGAAATAATGTAAACATTAAAACACGCGAAAGAATTAAAACCATTAATCAGGCCTCACAATACAAATTGAATATATTATGAACATATCGTATATCAGAAGTTCGTGACACATAAATTAGGAGTCCCAACTAATTTACAACAAAATGTATCGTACGAATTAAAACGAAGCGCCTAAATATGTAAATGGGTAGCATACCTACAAGGCAGAGTTAATTGTGATGTTTTACGCGCGAAACTAATTATCCTTTCTACGTTGACTATCCGTACGTTCATCCCTACAGTGTTAATCTTAATATCGTATTCTGTTTGTACCTGTAAATTTGGTAGCAAAAACACGGTGTGCGGTCAAGCCGTCCCGCCCAGCCAGTGAACACAGTATTGCGTTAAATAATTAATGATACTTATAATAAATTCTGTTTTTAATTTGATCTGGAGCTGACAGAGTGAGGTGTAAGGGCTAGGTGTGTGCGTCATGTTTAATCGATATCGATAATTTTAGGTTTATGACTCTGGGCAGCAGCCCAGACAGGCATATTATAGGAACAACAGCTCGGACCTGTCTGATTAAATTTGACAATCAAATGCAATAATATTATTAATTGTTGTATCAGTTCACAAAAGATTTTTTCTCTCTTTCTACTATGAAAAGAAACGTCTCTGTAGTTATTATCCAAGTTTTTGCTCTATGTAATTTAGGTACTAAACTTAATTACCTAGTAGGTATACTAATATACGATCTTTTTACCGTTTTTATTTTATGAAATACAAAATATGGATTGTTTTTCAGTTTGAGAAATATTATAAACAACGTTGCGTTATAAGAATTCCACAATTTCATCGAAAAACTAAAGCTACATCACTAGAACCTCTCTAGCCCTTTTCCCGACGGCGACACTCCACAAAGAATATTCTAAGCCTACTTATGAGTGCCACATAAAATGAATAATACCCACGCTACAATAATGCATCCACTAAACTCATTATGTACTTAAAACACTTTATTTAATTATGCAATCAGAAATGACCACACCATTTTAATGGGAGTGAAAAATCTAATCAGCGCTCTCACTTAATGTTTTCATACAATTGTATGTTTTAATTAACCCACGTATATATGAAGCGAAGTTAATTTTAATTGTGTTTTAATAAAGTAAAATATACATTGAATTTCAAGGATACATCCTTTTGTGTATTATGGACCGTTAAATTTTGCAGTAAATGCACAATTTGTAACAAGCGTTTGGGGAGCCTTCTGTTTAAGAGATATAATAGTATATTTTGTTATTAACGCAGTTGCTACTTAGTCGCTTTTAATCACACATACACAATGTAAAGAGATTATTACTTCATATGAAGTAAGATTTAACTCGTCAGTAACTCAGAATATCAGGAATTATTACCTAAAATCTATTTCAAAATCCATCGCAGAGCATTACGAAATAACGAAGCGGATTAAATCAAATATTATCCACAGTACGCACAGTAGCGAGTAAATATCGAGAAATACGAACACTATTTGCTAATGACTGTACGAAAATGCAGTGCATGCGTCAGACATCAACACGAAGAAAATTCCGTCCATTATGTGCACCAAATCATTATCATCGGTAACGTACGCCAGCGCCAACGATGCTGCATTTCAAAATGAACTGACAATTACGAAGAATTCTAGTCAGAGCTGATAATTAGAAACACTGTTCGGTTTATTCAGTTGAAATTTTGTTTTCGCTTTAGTGTTTCGCATTACATGCTCTAATGGAGTCCACATAATGGGAAGTGGATTAACGCACAGTTGCTGTGCTTTCATTAATTATAATGATTTTGTCCGAAGCATCATCAAAATTCTGTTCTAATTTGAACGCGCTTTAATATCAAACAATGCGATAATACCTGTGTATGTTGATGGCATAACATTGCTTGGTATGTTATACCGGTTATACGGCTTCGTGTAAACTAACATTGTGCATTTTAACGTGAAGAATATATCCTTCTCTTGGTTGAATTTAAATGTCAATTTTGTTAGTAACTCGGAAGCTTTTTAAACGCAAAACATCATTAAGTTGGTCCCGGTCTCAGTTTCGAGCGGACACATAACTTTGTTGGTATGCGTCCTTACAAATATTTCGAGAGACGACACACGACACTGTATTTTATTGGATCTTGTTTCACGAATCAAAATGTTAACATCCAGTTTTATTTGCTTGAAACAATGATTTATTCTGTAGCCTATGTCATTGTGAATTTGTTGTAATCCTTGAGTCGTTGCACCGAGCTATTTCTGTGTCTACCAGTAACCTTACCAAGGCTTTATACTCGTTTATTTTCACTGTACGACTCCCTAAAGAGATAGTTTGTTCGCACACAAAGAATTATTTGAGAGAAAGGTCTCGGATGTTTTTCTATGACTTTAAGTGAAATATTTTCTGTTCAATTTGATATCTTTTAAGTAAACGAATATAAAGGAAAGGAAGGCCTTTGCCCTGCAGTGGGACAGTTCAGGCTTTAAATAATAATAATAATAATAAACGAATATAATAAGGATCCTAGTTACCTACTAAACTATGATCAATAATTTTCAAACTTCATATAAACATCATTGACTCTCAAATGAAATACTTACAGAGTTTCGTGCGATTATGACATTCGAACTCTTAAGAAACATTGAATAAACACCTCGTTACATTTTAACTGAGTGAAACAAAGTTGCCAACGCTACGTTCATTGAAGCAGAACCATACGTTCTAATTAACCCACCATATGATCGTTATACCACGTCACCTGCCACGCTTGAACTTTGAATCTAAGACGTTTAGCTAAGCGTAACCATCCCGTTGTGTACCCATAACTGCACTAATAGCAAATTACCGTGTATGCGATGCATGCCGCGGCAAAAACCAGCTCAGTGCAACAAAAAGTGCATTTCATGCGCACCATGTACGGTATCCAACAAAGCGTAAATGCCATGACCAGCCATCGTAACGGCGTGATCAGACCGATTTTTTTTCTCGTAATTTATGCCTTATTAAAACAATTTATTCGGTTTTGTTCTCGGATTCCACGGACGATTTACTTGCATTACGATGCGCTTGCTATATGTTTTCTTTTCTCCGTCCGTTATTTTGAATTTTTTGCGTGTATCGATGACGTTGCTCGATATACTTGAATCGATTATGGATTGTGTGTTTACTTGATTCTGATAATAAACGTGTCTAATTCTTTACCATTACCTACCAACATTTTAAAAAGAATATAACCTCCTTCATGTGAAGAATACTATCTTTACTACTGAACTGGCCAGTTAACAGCCGTTCTCCCTATTAAGTTTCTGTGTTAGCCGATCAACCCTTTGGTTATAAAAGTACGTATTTCCATTAGAGAGCAAAAACACACAATTTATGTTCTTTAGACTGGTTACAACAGGATATTGCTATATATTTATAGTACCATTTATTAATGTGGGCTCCGCATACTTATAACGATGATTACATTGTTGTATGTGTTGTTTGATAGAACTATTTTGACCACGTACGTGTTGAATTGAATAAGAAATTAAATAAGCAATTAAATATAAAAAAAAAATCTTTCATGATTTAAATTTTAAAATCTTTAAAATGTAATTTCAAGTCAACAGTCAAGACGACATGGAGATGTCTAACCCATCCATTGACTAACCTTTGCAAGTATTGCTTGACCTGTGATCAACATATCCAGATTAATTTAGCCTTTATTGCTCTCTTTACTTTTGTTATTTAACTTCCTAGAGACTACAAATATTTTTCGTTTATAACAGAGATTTTCCTCTTGCATTCATTTCGATCACTAATAATTATAATTACTTATATATAACTTTCTGATTAACCTTTGCCCTTTCACTGTATATTTCAATTAATTAATACATATCAAAATGATGATTAATTAGGTATTATAGTAATTGAATGCCATGCTCTATGCCTTGTTGGACAACTAATTAGACTAATTTTATACTGGTCACTAATTTTAATGACAAACAGTAAACCTCAATATCGAATAGCAATCTAGTTAATGAGTTATTAAATAGCTAACATATTTTTACTGAAAAGAGTTTCTTTCTTCTTTTGTTGTTTATATGAATAAAGTAACTTTATCCATTAGTTTACTTGTTCATTCAGTCCATTTTACCAAGACCATACAACAAATTTTAATAGGAGAAATAGACAAATTAGACAGTAAGAATGAGTCTTATGTCTTCGTCGTTATCGTAACAGCGAGTTTGTCTACATAGCCAGTAATACAGAATATTTAAGTTTAGTTAAGTACCAGAATGGATCGCGTAGTATAATAAGCGAAATCTAGTCTTTAAAATTTAAGTTTTATACTTATATATGATAAAACAATATAATATCACGGGCAATTAGCGCGACACATTTATCATTATTATTTTTTATTTATTTGCATTAGTATCATACCTATGGTGTTTTTTTATGTGTTTAAAGGGAACTAACATAATATAACATACATTGCTAATAAATTACACTGTCTCGAGGATTTATTTCTCTGGGTAACGAGATATCTTATATCACTATTGTCCCTATTTTGCCTAATAATTGGCATGACAGTAAAGGTGAGAATAAAAGCGCTTGAATGAAAAACCTCATAGTATAGTATTTAAGTATAAAACACACAAATGAACAAATCCCACGACCATTTATAAAACGTTTACATCATTCTTTTCTACACCTGTTTCTACCTGCCTACACCTGTTATGATAACCGGGTTAACGGATAACAATCAACGCTTTCTGAATAAGGTTCCAATCTGGCCCAATGTTAAGGTTACGTTATATAACGCGTAGACGGCTTGGCGGCGCGCGCGCAGGGTCAACGACCGGGGCCCGCGCGGGCGCACAGCCTAACTTTGAACTGCGGAATTCGCACTCACATGCCTTCAATTAGGGTTGCTAATGTTACTATAATTAAACATTTTTGTTATATATTTGAGTATGTGTACTATTGAAGTGCTGAAGAGTTATAAGTTCAACATATTTCATGGAAATTCTAGTATTTCAGATAAAGATATATTTTTGTTAGTCTGAAACTTATCTCTAAAGTCAAAGTTATTAATGCCTTTAATAATTTATTTTAGAAGTATTTTCTTTTATAGTTAATCCTAATAAAGGATACGTTTTTTTCAGTGCACTTTCAGGTTATATTTTATTCTACATGGCTCTAAGTCTGTATTTTCCTTGCTGATTTTACAAATGTTGGTAACCCTATGCCGTCTAGTTACACACATACAGACATGCGTACATACAGTGAGTCATACAAGTGGGGATAAATATTTAGGCTGTTAGAAACGAGTTGCATGTTGGTCGCGGAAATTATAAGCTGCTAATACTTACATTATTATGTGGTAAGTTATGTTAATAGTAAGGAATATATTGGTGGGTTTGAAGTTTCCATTTAACAGTAATAAAATAATATATAGAAGTCTCATCTGTACATATCTTTTACTATGTGGAAAAGCTGTTTAGAAGAAATTTTCAATTAAACCCGTTTTTGTTTTATTTCATGCTTTGTCTGTCCTGAGAATTAGGCTATCAAAATGAAAAGACTTTTACCTAACCGAATGATGTTTTAAAAAAAAGGCGGATATAAAAAAAAAAGTTTTTTTTTTTAACTCTCATGTTATTATTAAAAAAAAATTCTTTATTTAAATATTAACTTCCATTTTCTCCTTATTGTATTACCAAATAGAGCAAAAACAAGAAAATCTTTCAACATAATATCAGTCCCTTTATCTCACTAATACAAACATTCCCAGCACTAAATAACATCGTCTCTACGCACATAGTCCTGTATTTTGTATTAATCAGGACACACAACCGCTATCTTTCATCCTAGATACGTTAATCTCATTAGTTGTAAGTAAAGATCTGGCGGGCTACACAAACAGCGAACAGAATATCTTCTTAAACATGTCAATACACTCTCTAATTACCTTAACTAGATAAGTCGATTATTACAATTAATTATAAACTTGGAATCAGGTGTTTGTACTTCAAACACGTAGCCTTTGTTGTTAGAATTTGTTAATCGACCGTTGACATTCAAAATTAGAACGATTATTATATTAATTTAAAATTTAGGAATGTAAACTTGTGTCACTTTTGTGTTCTAAATTTGAACATAAAAATGTAGGAGGATTATTCCTTAAATACTGTTGTTTGAAATTCAAATTTCAAATAATATCATTTATTTATTACATAGTAATTGAAATCGACACATTTCACAACAAATTGAAGTTGATTTTGCCTTTTGGTCGATTATTATAAAAATATTATTTAGTATTTATAAGGCGACTGTATATAGTTAAATGTGTAATTTTATAGCAAAAGTGGTTTAAAGCTTATAGGTACATGAATTTCAGAAATAATCATACAATAGTTTATGATACAGTACTTAAAAAAATACATATGCTTTAAATTATTAAATACACACTTCAATCAACACTTGTTTCTCTTTAAGCCTCTCTTTTAGGAGCTTTCAAAGTTCAATCACAAAAAAATGAGTTCTTTCAAACAAAACTCATCGAAATGCGATGACCCTAACCGAAGAGAAGAGAAATCGTATACAGCTTACTGAATTACGATTTACATATAAAATTTTAATATCGTATTCATTCAATAAAATCAATGAAAGTTTTAGTAATAAAGTTATTGTGAGCCGCGGCACACTCGTAATACAGTTCACGGTCAGTTGAAGAGTTTATTCTTCAAGAATCACGTCTCAAGTATTCGATTCACGGAGCATCGCACGTGCCAACAGCATGTGCGTAATCCTCTGTTTACTCATTGCCCACTAACGAGAGAGTAATCTGTCTCGAAGGAAACATCCTAAAAGTAAATAGTGTTCGACGTTAAAAGGTGCCTAATCCCCGGTAAGCGTGTACAACGGGCTTACATCGTGCCTCTTCAGATGTCCTTTAACGGAAGCCGGACCTCTAAGATCAATGCGATTTATCCCAGTTATCCCGCTAGAGATTTCCGCAAGATAATGCCTTCTTATTTGCGAGTCGTCGAGTCGCCAATTTATTTTATTACGCTCATTTACTTTATAGTGTACAACAAGGCTTTGTTGCACTATTTTGTTTAAAATTTTTGCAGCTGATTTTATTTAGTTTATAAGAAACCAGTTTTTTAATTTAATGCATTTTTAAAACCTTTAAAATCAATATCTTAGCTAATTTTAGTTTAAAATGTCCAATCAAACTTTTTTCAACTTAATTTAAAAGTTTTCAAGGAAAAAGTGTCGTAGAAGTTATTACTGAGTTAAATCTTTACATATCTACATATTTACTTTGTATTGTTATAATAAAAGCTCGTAATAACATAATAACATAGGAAAGTTGCAACATAATGACGGTTGATAGTGCAATGTTAGTTGGGCAGAGTATTTGATGTGTCGGTGTGGTGTCGGTGTGCTCGCGGAGGCTGAGCGAGCGCGGCGCAGGCGCCCAGGTGAATCAGGTGGGCCCGCCCCCAGCGCCCTCCGCGCGACGCGGCGCACCTGCCTCGCCGCTCAGTCCACCGCCACACGCCGGCCTGGCGACTTGTGCTCCGTGCACGACGCCACTCTCTCCATACTCTCGCGAGCCCTGCGCGACGTTTCTCGCTTCTCCCGAACGCACAGTTTCCCGCTCCCTCGCGGCGACCCGGTCCTTCCTCAACTAATACAACTCGAGTTTCGACACTTTCCAACTCACTTCGCGCCACGGTTACGAACTTGTGGAGTTCCCGCGTTAAGTTGAAATAAATTCGGAAACGACCGCTTCGGAGTTGTCGGCTGGTCGGGCATCTCGACTCGTGTCGGAAAGTCGGCGGCGCGCGTGGCCGTCGATCGCCAGAGGTCGGCCGCGGATGCGGTCGTGAGAGACGAGTGCGAGGCCTCGAGGAGGCCGCCGGCACGCTGTTCCCGCCGCAGCTCGGGTGCGTGTCCTACGTGACGCCGTGCGCCTGCTGCCCGCCGCTCATCCTGCAGCCGGCTCCGCACCCGCACCCGCTCCCTTTACCGTTGCCTCTCCCGTTGCCCCTTGCTCTCCCGCTCCAAGCCCTCGATCCTCAAGTCGCTAAACACCAACGGCTGCTGCTCTCTAACATGGTAAGTCCACGCTCGCATCGTTTCCCGCTTATCTGTCACCGTCGCCGTGAGCACTCGACCGATAAGTTTCTACGAGTAGAGAGCACGACGCTGGCAAAGTTGCGAACAAACGGATCTGATAATAACTCTCTCGGGCAACCGACTAATGTATAACGATACAATCGCGCCCTCCATGCCATGAATGCGGCACGAGTATCGCACTGATCAAAACTTCACACACGACAAATAAATAACAATTATATTTATTGCATAACATTGTCTTACCGCGACACTTTCAGATAGGCGCACTAACTATAACTTAACTTTGATCGTAACTACACACAAGTTAAAGTTCGCACGCATAATAAGTTAGGCATATTAACGTCTCCGCTGTGAATATAACTTTAGTATTAATCCTTTGGGAATATTGAAATTAATTGATAGTTTTGACACTTCAAACTCTTTTTCTCATTGTCAGTTTTTAAACTTTATTAAATGTTTTATTTCCCACCTTGAGTGTGAAGTCTAAATGAAACAAGTCAAAGTAATAAAATCTTCAAGAGTGCCGAGTATCAGAAGTTTTCAGAGTTAAATGTACTTTAAAAGTGTAGGTGCGAAAAACTTGATATAATGTTGTTTCCATTGAAACTCGCTGAAAAACTGATGTTCTTTTAATTTGTGTTACCTGTTAGTTGAAAACCTTGACGAACGATTTTACTTTAGCCGATCAAGGTTGGTTATTCGAAACCAAAACATTTTTTAACTCTAGTCGGTAGCGAACTTCGTCAATGTAAACTTTTAACGCAATTTCAAATGCAATCTCAACAGAAGTTAGGAAAGGCGGAAATCGAACAGAGCGGTCGTCTCCAGTCAATAACAAAATCAAGTTTTGTTTACGTTCCTATAGAGATTTCTTATCTCGTTTCCGAGGTACCGCCGGCACCGCTGGCCGCACCCTGCCTAGGAAAGTAAACGCTGATGACAGAAGTTTGACTTAAATGGAAGTCGTATCAAACTTTTCTCATTAAGACCACCCGTCAAAGGTGTGTTTATGTTATTTTAATACTTGCGCGCAAATCTGATTCGCTCACTCCACCGACGAATAACTCCCCAATTTTCTTTATCAATTTGTTATTCCCCTAAATCTGTATCGATAGCGCATAATTGCCTCACAATGATAATATTTGCTCCGACAATTTACTAAAGTGAAAATAATAACAAGCTCGCTTAGTGCCGATTTTAATTAACCAAATGTTCGCTGCACAAAATTTGTTTAAAACAATTCAAAGTACCGATGAACTGATGAATTTCCTAGTATTCGATGTCACGTTTGAATTGCGGGATATGGGTCGTCAATCGATAGTAATATTCATTTGAATAAAATCGTTTGAATTTTCATCACGTGTGCAAATATTCGGAGTTGGGACTATATAAGTAACGGGCCGCAAATGTTTCCAAAGAATCAGTCGCCATTACCATGCTAAATTTCTTCAAGGAAGTCTGGTCTAGAGCTAACGGCACACCTGAATGCCTAACTCTACTTGAAAGTATTTTTATTGCAAGAAATATGTGAAGGTAACTAAACGGGAAACTCATATTAGCAAAGTGTTATAAAATATGTTCAAGTATACTTATATTTACTTAACTACATTAAACTAGACATACGTATCCTCAAACTTACTTTTACAAGTACTACAGTTAAGCCATCAATTTTCAAAACTAAAACTTCAAATTACTTGCATTACTCTCAATTCTCGCGTGGGAAGGCAATCCCACAATAACTGTTACTAAACATCAATTTAACCAACGAGACACATTAAACTAATAATTTAAATCATCTCTACAAATCTTCATAACAATCAGAAATACTCGAAACATTTAAGTAAAGTTCTTTCATCCGTCTTCTCTAACGTTCCGTGATTGTTTACGATGTCGTTATCTTAAAATAGAAAACAACATTATGTAGAGAAAGCAAACAGAACACATTCCATGGCCATAATACTTATATTCAAGTTGGTGTAAAATTATCCTCCACTTAGTGATTGGATTCAGTCAATTATGAGAGTTTAAAGTAGAGTCTTGTACTAAAAAATACTTGTGTTTGAGAGGTAGAAGTATGTATAATTGATTATACATAAATTTAAAAAAGAACCGATTCAACCTTATATGGAAACACCTCTGAGGTGATACTCTAAGATGACAAGAAAAATAACTGAAATCGGTCCCTAACTGTCTAAAATTTCGAGTAAGGGATATACAAAAATATGTAGTCCAAAAGAGAATCTCCTGTTTCACAAGTCGGTTAATAAATACAGAGCATAAATATTAGTAATCAATAACCAGGATATTGGAGTTAATAATAAATCATGTTAATAGTACGGCATCGCGTGGCTAGCTCGCAGCATTATATCAGTTTCTCCGTAATTTCGTATGAAAGTCTGCAGCTCTGTGCGACCGCGCGAAACGGTATTCGCAACACAACTATGCGCCTAATTGCATTCATACATCTAATGAGTGTATTAATTCCAATTCAACAATCAATTAGTGATGCAAAGAACGGATTCTGTCACGTGATACGATGTGATTTAACGTTGTGTGACCAGCAAGGCGGCTGTAGCCGTTTCTCCCGCACTATTTGTTCGCTGGTATGCTCTCGTGATGCTTTACAATAACAAATTAGTAGTTCGCATGCCGTCGGACGACGCGCCGAAGCGGTGGCGATAATAGCTTTGAAATTAATTAATGATTTTCAGGTGTTTCGTGAGCAAAAATGCAATAATGTCGTGTAGCGAAATATCTCCTGCGATCCGTGACGGGGGTTTCTTTTAAAATAGGTATTAAACCTTCGTGTTGGACTGGCGAAGGTATTATCATGGTCATAATGGAATTCCCACATTTGCCTCATTTTGCGTGTTTATATCATGCATAAAGTTTGGATAGGTGTAATAATTCAGACTATGTCTGCTTGAAATGGTAACGCACCGGTTTTTAGAAAATATTTGTTTCGGTGTTGTCGGTTTTTCTTCAGTAATTTTACAACATTCTGGAAATTTTCTCAATAGTAATGTAAGTTATAATAATAATACAAGGTAATCATTTACAAGTCTTACGGCAATAAAGTTGTACTTAGTTATTGTTTTCCACCACAGACTTATTTTGCTAGGTCACAAAATAAAAATCTAAAAACATACTTTCTAAATTAAAATTAGTAATATTTAGCGGCAGACGCACTAAACAATTGCTGTTAACAGCTAGGGCGGGCACTGTGGGCGTATTTGTTATTCTTCCGCAGCGCGTGCGTGCCGCCGCGTTCGTTAAGCCTTCGTATAAACACTTTTTAAAAACGATGGAACTAGTTAACACTGGCTAACACTTAGCCACTTTGTTCCTACCGTGAATTTCCCACCTCGCTTAATAAATACGCGAAAATTTGTCACATGCAATATTTTTCAGTCCAATTAGTCAAATTCACACGAGCACATAGCGATCACGACCACTCTGTCAAGAGATTACCGTAAGGAGAATAAGTCAAATTAACTCGTGGTTAATTTCTAAGACGAATATTTTTACGCTAATAAATAATATTTTTATAATTAATAGTTTGGTCTTATGTGTTCCGAAGACGTGTCCGTTAATGTGTGTCCGGTATGTTAGTTCAAATAGTCTTGATTATAAAGAATGTGGAAACTGGTATGTTGATTGTAATTACACTAATACCGCTATGGTTATTTATGATCATAAAACAGACGGAAATTTAAGAAGTATTAAATACATTACTTACATATTGCTTGAAATCCAAAAGAAAATTTTGAATGAAATTCGGTACTGTTAAGAAAATTTATACAAAAATAATACAGAACTACAGTATAAACACACAATAATGCCTATAAATAACCGAATAATTCTTAGTTCCAAATCATCTAAAGATTAAACTCACTCCATTCAAACCCGTAATTGTATTAATAAACATTATTCGTAAGTAGAGCGAAGAAATCTTTAACAGTAAATAATATCTTTCTGGGTCCATGGATAGCTCATTTTATGGGCACACATAAAAACACACGTATTCTGAGGGGCCCTGTTACCTCATCGTGAGTGTACAGAAAATTTGTATAATGATTACACATAGCTTAGATTAAAAGCGAGAAGCGATTATTAGTACCAGAAGCAGAATTCTGTTAGTGTGGTACGATACCGATCTGGAAAATTTTGACGATAGACACGTTAAGAAAAAGTGCTGCAATCGCGTCAATATGCGTCATTCAATTGTTTCATTTCAATCGCTTAAATGTTCAGTAACTTAAAATGTCATGGGCTATGTTTCCTTCTCTATATTTTTTCGAGAGTTTTCATTTATGTTTTATTTCTCAAATTAAGTATCAAAGTTGTCCTAAATAAATAAAAATATTCAAAGGTGAGACAGCAAAGTTATGTTTTTCGTGTATTAAAAAAAAAAATTGTTGTTTAATCCCCAAACAGTTTGTTATTTGAAAAAAAACGACACAATTAATTCGTATAATAATATGCTTATTCAAATTAAATTCGCTTCAGAGGTAGAATACGCAGATTGGATACTTTTTCTTACTGGTAAACAAAAGGTTTTTAGAAAGGGGAGTTTTGGGATCGTCTCGTTAAAAATAAGTGATTGTATTACTCGTGGAGTCCACCTTTAAGAACCCTTTTCACACAAGTAAATGATTTAATAATGGTATTATTATGTTTAAGATCAAGTAAATAAAGTAAAGACGGTGGTCTAGTCTTGCTTAAATAGATTATAGTTTCAAAAGACGTGGAAAACCTAAGCTCTTTGTAAATGTGTGGAAATCCCTTTAACATAAACATTTAACACATTAAATATGTATTTATTATCTTATATGATATTTGGCTAAACTTTTAATGATTATTCAAGACATAAAATTATTTTATTTAATGTAATAACAATTAGTATTAAATTAAAAATCTAATGAGTTTTGTCATTTGTTTTTTTTTTTATTTTTTCAATGAATTTTCCCGTCTATACAATTTAAGTAAACTAACAAATTTTACAAAACAAGTGAATGAAAGAACACAAAACAAATGACGACGATTTCAATGTAACATTTGACGCTCTCACCACTGACTAACATGTTTATTATGTCAAAGTAAGGTTAATTTTCTTTCCTCTATTACGCGTATGATAGGATCGCTACCGCCCACGTTGTGAACCAAACCATAAATAATATAAGGTCATCGTGCCGACTTACAAACCGGAACGGCCGTACATTCAAGTGTCTACGCTAAAAAACTAGTCTCTGGACTATTTGTAGACACTCTTTTGTCATTATAACGTACGTTTGTACTTAGTTTAGTTTTTGTGACTGTCTTAGTTCAATTAAATGTTTGATTGTAATGCGTAATATTACTATTTTTACAACAGGACATAATATTAGATGCAATGATTTATGCAGTGTCTTTAATAAGATAAATGTAAGTGAATTTTTTTAATGATTTATTTAATGAAAGAATAAGACATATTGTTTGAATGGCTACTACTAGACCAAGCCAAGTACTTAATGCAAATGTAACCTTTGTTAACACACTCGCCGGTAATGACAAAAACACTACCTAATAGCTTTATTAAAAAGCGCATCACATCGCATTAATAGTACAGCGGCAAAACCGACGACTTTTTAAAAATATTTCACCGCGAAACTGAAACACTGTACTAGACGTCAGAGTAACGAATTTTTCTCCCTAATTACTTGGTGTCAGGGCGATTGTGCAGGAAATGCCCCGGCGCCGGACAAAGGAGTCCGGGACGTTCATTAATAGGATCTTTCTAACTGCAACTTCGCTGAATAAAACCCTCGTCCTCCGTGGAAATATTAATATCGGGCAATATTCAACCCGCTGCGATAATATATATAATTTGTTTGTTCGCCGTGAGAACTGAGATACTGAGATACAATCGCGCTTGTTTTGTCCGCGTTCTTCATGCTTTATGTAAGTGTAAATACAGTCGGCAACAAAGCTTTGAAGCTTACACTTTGTTTGCAAAGCAATATGTCAAAATCGTACGCGGCATTACGTACCGTCGTTACGTAAATACGTACGTAGTGTAAAGTTTGCTCGGCACCATGCTGAGACGGAATTCTTTTAGTTTCGTTGCCGCGACTCCTGGATTTGTATATAATGTCTTCGGGGACCAAACTGGAGCTGTCGAACTAGAAATCTTACAACTTGTAACAAACAAACACCGCGACAATATATCTAACACGTTCGAAACAAAAACCTAACTATTCCAGACTCTATACGGAGACCTAAAAAAAACCAACAACAAAATTTCCACCTAGGTATAATAAAAAGTAACTTAACACGTCAAATTTAAAAAGTAATCCCTACTTAAGAAGACAATAAGTTCGTGCTTTTCCAAGACAAAAAGCTTTTTTCATTTAACAATTGTTTCTGATACTAAAACAAAGGGCCGAGGCTAGAACCATTATGATGTCTTTAAAATTAAAAAATACGTCACTAGACAAGAAAAGAGCGGCGAAAAAATATTCTCTTTATGGTGTAGGTAATGAAAAGAAATGGGAGGCCAACATGAATAAAGGCAGTACATAAGCTTATTAACTCTTCATTTTTATTACCTGAATATTACACATTCTTACATTGTCTTTTAAAATTAAGCCTTCTGGTCGAGCAAATAATAGGAATCAATACAAATGTTGTTAAGGCTCTTTGTTCAGTTCCTTGTTAACGGAAAATTTAAAATATATTTAATAAATACTCAATAGAAAAACAAAGGTTCTTAAAAACAATGAAAAGGAAATAGGGTTCCCCAAAAGAGTAATCCCTTCTTAGTGAAAAATGATGAGCTGATATCGAAAATAGTATCATGCACTAAACTAATAGGCATTCGATATTATTCTCTAAAATTTTAGTTGAAAATGAAATGTCTTCTGTCATCGCTTTTAAATGCTAAAGTTATAAAATTAATATTTACAATATTCTTTCACAGCTCTAAATTCGTTTTCCATGTTCTATGTTATTCAATAAAATAAAAGAAAAGTAAAAAAATCATATCTTTTAAAATTGTTATTACTTTAACTTTACAATAACTATGTCATAACCATTAAAGGAATGATGATTCCTAAGGGCATAAGTAGATTTTGAACTTTATATCTTAAACATATAATAAAGGATTGAAAGTTTATTCCTATGGGAGGCCAAAGCTTTTTAACACTCTAAGCTAAAACAATAGTTCGTAGTTCTGTTCATGATCAATTTATACAATATGTTTGTAAATCTGATAAAGATAATCTTGTTATTTAGTTCTTAAAAGCATCCGTAACTTTGTAAAACTGTTTTAGTGTTATCATAGTTCTGTCTTTGAAAACTTAAAATACTTTCATATTTGTATTTTTTAGTATAGATACAAATAGAAAAAAGGTCGAAATTTCTACATGTACTATCTTTCTACATGTGCAAAACAGAACTATCGTATAAGTTTCGGTTTCTGCATTGGGTCTATCCCAAATAACAGAGCTCCTTAAAGCATCAAATTCACCCAAAAACCTTTCTTACCTAATTACTATGCAAACAAAATTCTCAAGCCAAAATCATAACCACAACTTAAGATTTTCTCGATCTCGAACGAAAATCTGTAAACATTCGAATATTCGACCATTAACGGCAATATTGGTTTACGTTCAAGCAATAACGATTTAGATATGGAAACTACCGGTCGCTATTGAATCGCAAGGAGGCAAGCAGAGTTAAATTTGCGTATGCATTGCTACCAATATTTCGGCTATATTGAGTTGCGGCGGATTTTTGTTGCTCGTTTTATTGGAGGGAAAATATTCAAGGGTTACCTTACTGCTGTACTCAGAGATAGAGGTTACTGAGAAATTTTCTATAATAGATTTAAGTAAGACATCATAAGAATTCTGGGAGGTGACTTTTGTAACAAGTAATGCTTCTGAGTGCGGTAGTTAGTTAAAGTAGTAAATAAAGTGAAAAAGAAGCATAAAATAATAAAATATAATACTAAGGGCATCTAACTAGAGATTACAAACCAGACTGACAAGTTAAATCTTTGAACTTCTTGATAAGTATGGAAAGATAAGAACAGGAATGAGACCACAGAACACAGCGTGGGAACACGAGCTAGTGTAAACCATTTAAAACCTGACACACCGTTTATTTTCCTTTCATTATCATATCAAAATGTAATATAAAATCTAAACATCTCGCGAAAATGCGGTCAAACACTTATTCCTAACATTTATGTGTAGCGAACACTAGAGCTTTTAAGGCAACCGGCGCGAAACACTTTGAAAATTTCCCGAGAATTTTATATAAATCGACCAAAACATAAAATATTGGTTTCAAGCAATATTTTTACTTTCATTTTCTCTTGTGGAGCTATAGTTTTGTTGTTTAACCTTCTCGTGAGCGGCCATAACTCATGGAACAATGGCGGCGCGCGGCTGTCCAGAAATAGCCGCGGAAAACAAACACACGGCTTACGGACACCGCACTCCTGCGTACACCACTAACTTCACATTATAATCTTTACTCACTATTATATTAATAGATAAAAGATCAAACGGTGATGTAACTGTTTACGTATCCACTACCGAATTCACCGAATTCTCCATGGAAGAGCAAATCTCGTGTACAGAATATGAAACGAAAACGAAACGTGACATTGTATAAAACCATTAATTACAAAACACTTTGTACAATTAACGACGCTGCTAACCCCAAAGGTAACAAAACCGCTTGTTAAGAAATAGACGTTTACTCATATACTCTTTTTATTTCGCCCGCTCTAATTTACTGCGAGTTTTCGCTTCAGTTACGACGTTAAAAATAAAATTCACACATAGTTACGAAAAGAGTCGGAACTATGTTGGGCGATTGTTTCTAAAAACAATTTAATACTCAGTTGAGCTGCACGAACTGCTACAATACTGCTACATTCCGAACTGTAACTGAATCAGTTTCGATTCATAGCTGGCTGCGCCCCGAATCAATAGCCCACACTGTAAATGCATGAGAGATATAATAATACAAAACGAAATACGAATTGCACGAGAAAAATTCTCTGGGCTTTCATCGTGTAGCCCAATGGTGAAACGGGGCATGTCCTAATGTAAGCAAATTGCCGTCACAGCCTTTCAGCGTCCGGCCGCGGCTATCATTCCCAAGATAAGCGCTTAAAAGCCTCATGGAAAACGCTTACGCTTTCAGCGGGCGGACTATTACCGAGTGTTTCCATACTTTTTGCTTTGAATCCAACTGCCCGGGCTGAGTATCTTATATCGAACGCGCTACGTATGACCGTTTAGAGTGCACGATCAAAATCTACGTATGTTAAGTCCCGTTTCAATTTTAATTCCACTCTCAGTCGAAACTAGGCTATTCCTATCACGATACGATCATAAAATGTACCAAGTTTTAAACCGAACTCGAATTTCGCGTACCGTGTTAGATAATACGAAACGAACATAAACTAAATGTTAGCACAAGAAAGTCGCTGTACATAAAAGACCGGTAAATTTTAAAGAAATAAGATGATGTCAGAACAACCTAATAATCTTAATGCATTAGATTACAAAGGGCTTACTCGACGAAGGCGAGTAACGGGCGGGAGGAGTCCTTTTATTTTTCTTCATAATATTAGATTTTATGATTATTTTAAAAGGGGCAGAGGCTCTTTGCTACATAACATCAAAAGATGAAGCCATTGATCAGACATCTTTATCGAATTACGTGATTGCGTATACAAAACGTTGGTGATTTGGAGTTCCTTTGTGTTCATTCCTTGTTGGTGAGCTAGGCGGGCGAGCGCGGGGGTGCGGCGTCTCGCGGGGGCCGCGGTACGTACTTGCAGCGTAATGCCGCTGCACTTGCCCTGGTCAGGAAGCGCGGCGGAATGCAGTCAGTCGCGTTTGTACCACCGCGCGCGGAGGGGTGCGGGGCTGCGCGAGGGCAATGCACGCGGCGCCTGCGCACCTCGCTGCCTCCCATTCAGTACATCTTACTGATGTTGCATTTATTTACTATTCTCAACGTCGAGGTTTCTCAAACGCAAACTTGACTTCTAGCCTTGAAAGGGTACAAACTAACAAAGCGAGACACTTTTAAACGCTGGTTGTAGTTTGTGAAAATTTTCCGACATTTCGTTTAAGCTTGTGTGAATATAAGACTCGGTTGCGTAGTTAACATTGACTTTAAAACTTTGTTGAAAGTCGAGGAGGAATATAGACAGCAGTCTGTAAATCGCTGGTCGGAAAAACTAATGGTAAAGCTAACTTTTATGTAGAGTTAAAAAAAATGTCTTTCCATCAGCTCATTATCATTTGTCAATGTCAATGTGGGAATGTTCTAGAAAGAAGCTAGTGTTTGCAAACACGCGTGTTACTGTATATCACTCACACGTCGACAACGACTTGCGTACTGATGCACATCATGCAATGATACGGCCCCGTCATCGCTTTGAGTCGGCGAGTGCCGCAATTTCACTGTATGCCGTGCGTTCGGAATGCGGCACGGGTTGGAATGCACTCGTTATATGCACACCACTCGAAAGGATTACCCCCTAGTTGGCGGCGATTAACTGGCGCGCTCGTGGTTCGCCAGCGCCCCGCTATTGGTTTGTTTCCGAACGTAGCTAACGTTTGAATTTGGAATGTTGTTTCGGTTTTCGAATAACTTTAATTAAATTTGGTTTCAACTTTTTTTGCATATAGATTGCATGGAGCTTTTTGCCGATCATTTTTCGCTTCGATCAAGCAAATCCTATTTTAAGATCCCCGAAAAAGGTTTTCGTCCGTTCATCAGTACTGATAAAACAAATTATTTTGTTTCCAGGTACGTGGGTGTTGTTAGAGAAAGTTCAAGTAGATTTCATTCATTTACAACTGCGTAAGTAGCAGATTTGTTTTATTTTGTTAACCGTGTTTTCATCTTAAAATACTAACGTCGTCACTGCTACTTCCATTAGAATTAGTCTTCGCACCTGCGCGGTGCAATTCTCGATGTCTGATAAATAGACCGCTCTAAGTTGAACACCTTAATGACTATCTGGGAACCACACCTCAGTAGATAAGTGCGCTAACTTCGGAGGCACGTCAAAAAACTTAAACAGCTATTTTTCAACGTCTTTGAAACAACATTATCTTAGTAGAAGTAAAGTAGTTCATTAATATTGTAGTTCAAGATCTAGACTTAATGTCATCCGTTGCATTTGAATGGGAGTGACTCGAATCGTTGTGATTATTCGCAAGAGCTGTGAAGCTGTTGTACAAACAGAAAGGCTTTTAGATACCTTTAGGTCTCAGGTAGAGTGCGAATCGATACCTAGTGATTTGAATAATGCGCATCACTAGATATGTTATGTCTTCGCCTTAGGCTAAGCTTATACAAAAGCTCGACACATGCTTGTTCCATTTCTTCTTCGAACCATTTTCTACATCGTCTACTCGAATTTAGCTATCTTATATTCGACACCAAAATTCAGACGTTGAATTCCTTTATGAATTATTAAAAATAACATGCAAAATAAATGTGTCAATAATAAAAATAATGCTTAACCAATTCGTTATGTTTTGCATGAATTAAACAATTTAACACAGCGTTCTGACGTAACTTGTATACCTAAGATAAAAATAGAAACAACACCTGGTTTATCTGGTTATTATTAAGCGCAAGAGCTATTGAAGGTTCATGTGTAAAAGAGATGGTCTTACATGTTTGTATAGCTCCATCCCTCTTTGTCACTTAAACAATTTTGGTCCTAAAGAGTAAAATACATCTAGGAAATATATGGGTTCCTAGTCGGAAACTAGTCGAGCTTTCCCGATCACGGCCGAGCTTAGTGGTTTGTCCACCGGTTTGTTCTAACAAAGTCTGTTCCATCGTCCATCACATACTCTTCGAAAGGCTCGGATGTATTGTTCCATCCTACACGCTACACTATTAATAGTATTGCAAGTTCCTATTGCGAAACTGGTGGTCTTTACCGGCACTAGTCCGGACCCTGTTACGGAAAATACAATACAACAGGGTTCCAGTGGACAAAGGAACTTCGTGGAACACACCTTTCAAACTCCAGAGAGGGAATATGAATCCTGCTTGTACAATGCATTTCAGATATTATTTTGAAATAGACGTAGGAATTAATGACGGACTGTTTTCAACGTTTCGAATATAACGTTGAATTTCCGTAGTTTATTTTCACTTGATCTCGTCATATACGTAATGCATGAAATATACAGCAAATGTTTAAATAAATATACCTGGTTTTCACTACTGCCAACTTACACAAAAAATATTTCCGGAAAACGTATCTGCATCACGCTGCGTAACATTAAATAAATATACTCACTCCAAAATCATGTAAAACTCTACGGCTTTAATTCTGGTCGGGGCCTTTACTATATAGCATACTTAAGCTTCATCCACAGCACCATATTTACTAACAAACTCATATCCCAAAAATACTATTTACACACAAACTCAAAATCTCACCAAAATCCGAACTAAAATACGACCGACGCAGCCTAAAGTAGGTCTTTACATTTTGCCGGGCAGTTTATTCCGGTAGTAAAGTATCGAGTAGTGTGTCGCGGTGGCCAGGTGTTCAAACGACGCAAGTTTCACTAATGTGCGGCTTAAATGATGACACTGTTGTGGGACTTAGCCGGCCCACCTGCGAAGGGACCGCACTTTTTGGTGGTGAAAAATGGGACTCCTGATTATTTATGAAAATCTGTTTGAAGACTAATGAGTTGTTTACTTTGTACGGGATAGGGGGTTGCGTTTGTAGAATATTTTTTTTATGAAATTTTTGTAATCAACGATAAGATGCCTAAACGTACTATGTACCTCCCTACATTTTCGTTATGACAGAAATTCAAAAATAGGAAAATGTAAAGTCTATTTACCTGCATACTTAAATTCAATTCCCCGTAGCATTCTTACAAATCACCGGTTGCTTATAAATCGCACGTCTCGTAAGAGATTTATAAGTCTCTCGCTCGTCCAAATCCGACACCCAGAATGTTCGTCGGTTGTAAACCGCACTTGGCGTAAATTACACACGTAGGTATTTGGCAACACTGTTTAAATAGGGGGCGCTTAAATTTGTACCCTTAAGTAGGGGGTAATAGAGGAAGTTTGCGTCTTACGTAATCGAACCCCGGAGTTGACTGAACAAACTAAGTTTTTATCTGTTAACTTTAGAGTATGTTACGAGTGAGTGAGGATGGATTTATTGACAACAAAACTGGCTCGTACGAGAGTTTTGGGATGCACGATGATTTATTTATGGAGCCTTTGAAATGTAATATAGGAATTTATTTTGACACCGCTATCGTATCAAACGTGTGCTTTGATAGGTACTGCAGAGTTTTATTTACTCAAAATATATCGTAAAAGTTTTTATGCTACGTATATGTGTATAAATGACTTTCCTTATACGAGATGATATGAACACTTCAAGATTCTCCAAATATTAAGTACTCCCGACATTCACCGACTCAGTTTTACTGGGCACTAAAACGTGTTACGCTAAAAAGCCACCATCTCTTTATGATATAATGAACACGAGTCCTGTGCACATCGCACGATCTTCAATTACAATTCACATTGTTACTGTAAGCCCGCAAGGGAACTAAACTTAGTGATCTAATTGCTCGATGTCTAATCGATTGTGACTCGTGTTGACTTCAGATCGTACCTGTCGTTACAGATAATAGTGTAGTAAAGGTGCTAATCATGAGTTCTTCGGAATGCCATACAATCGACTGTAATCGATGTTCCAAGTGTACGTTTAACGATAATATAGTGTAATGAACGACACGCAATATAACTGTAATAACGTTACTACGAAGAGAAAATATGAACTCGAATAAACATGTCGCTTCAACTGCTAACAGCTCTATGTAAAACCGCGCACGTATAAGTTAGCATCGATATCATCCAATAAACAAAAAAATAACCGAAAATCAAACAACTACCCTTATCACCGGGCAAATAAAATAAATTACAAACAACGGAACGGCATGGAGCGGGTCGCACCCCCATCACTTAACATGAACACAAACAAACGAATACGATTCATACAGGCGAGTGTATCGGGCCAGTATATCAGGCGAGTATATCGGGCGAGTAATGAAAGTGCCGCGACTGAGCCCACCATTAATTGTCACAGGTGTTGATTACAATACTTTTTCTATCGATAGTATTTTACGATTGCCCGTTAAAGTTTTCATGACAATGCTCGTTTTAATATAAATATGGGTTTTGGAATGTATTGCGCTTTTAATTATCGTGAGCGAGCCTTGCTTTTATTATTATCGGGAATATCTTTCTAAATTTAGGTTTTTTGGTGGTCTATTGTTTTCGAGAACTCATTTCTGCCTTTATAACCATACATATTGCTTTGATTCAAAAGAGAAAGTCTATGTAAAGCTGCGAGACATTTTGATGACAAATCATATTTTCGTAAGGAATATTAATATCATATAATTTATCTGTGTTTGCCCTTACCTACTTTTGCTTTTAACCCTTACTTTCATTTTGGCGAGAATACAGTCGGTAAAAATACATTAAGAATCCTCGCAATGGCAAATATTCCCAGCAAGCTTTTAAGGGCAGCAATGCGCGTCTAAACAGGGCAAAATAAACGTATATTTAAATTTGTTTCTACATTAACGACGGCTATTAAAACTTTTTTGTAAAATTGCCGCTTTTGTGTAACTTTTTGAAACCTTCTAAACAACATTTTGTAGTAGATGTCGTGTTAGTATTTTTAAACGTGATTAGGCTTTATTTGTACAAAGACAAAATTGCTCAAGATAAAATACGTTTATTCCAACAATAAATGTATTGAACTACAAAAGCCATTATTTCATTATTAGCCGAAGAACGGCCATTTATTATTCATTTTCCTTTATTTATTAAAGAAAAGCTTTTCAAAAGACAGCTTCTCCGAAATGACGAAAATATATTAAGTTATTCGTAAACAAATACGTCACTCATACCTTTTCAATTTAAACCAAAATATTTCGGCAAACTAAAATCATGAATAGAATTAACCCTTGAGATCAATCGCGTGTTTTGAATACCAACTATTAAGATTAACCCTCTCAATGCAGCCCACAGATGTTGGAGAAATAAATTAACCTTCCTATTATTATTTCGGTAATATTATGAATGCAGAATTTCCGATGTTTTGATATTTATGCAGAACTAAATGATTTCTTATTTGGTTCAGCTTAGAGCATATTTTCAATTGTGTATACAAGAACCCCTTTGTCCCCTTAATTTGCGAGTTTTCTTTGATCTTCAGTTTAAGTTATATCAGGCCTGTAATATTGTGTTATTTATTTTAATTGGTACCTCTGTTTATTGCTTATTAAGGTTAAGTAGTTCCATAAACTTTTTTTCTAGTATTTTGTGTTATCTAGTATTTGACACGCATGTTCCCTCATTTATTAATCAGTAACATTATCAAAGAAGGACGAAAAGCACGCGGCAGCCATGATAAAATTCAGTGATAAAGGGTGACCGAATACATAAAAACTATTGATTTTACTTTCACTAACATTTCGTACGGCTGTTATCAATTGATTAATGTTTCAGCTGTAGAGATAAAACCTTCATGGAACGTGTTGGTTAGCTAATTAATAGCTGTAGCGGTTGGTTAGTTACAATTAGGCTTGGTTGTCATAGGTTAAAATGACATTTTCTCTTGTTTTTAAAAATTTATAACTAATTCACTGACCACCCCACTAGCCTCATTAGAAAATCCCGTAAAATGTACGGGACTATGTTTTTTTTTTGTTATAAAAACTTGTCGCAATTGCGCAAAATAAGAAAAATACCTCAGTTGTCTTTATTATCCAATACTAAACAAGCAAAATAAATATCCCAGTGGCACACCCCCGCTCACACAGTCCACCATTTACGACGTTAGCACTCTATAACTCTATAAAACCAACACTTCTACGTGACACAAATAATTTTCACTTAGACCCAAGTGTTCACAACGCTAAGAATTAAGTAGCAAGTACATAAATCGGTACACAAGTTGCAGGTACAAGATACAGTGTCGTAAGCTCTGTTTAAACACGTGAGCACAACAAACTTAAATCCTCGCGACCTGCGCCACAAAATAAGGACAACACAGATGGGACCGTATACTTATACCCCGACTATTTAATTTTCGTAATGTAAACGAACATTTTCGGATTGTCAAATAGGTATACAGAAACTAAAGAGCTTAAGTTGTTGAATGGATTTCCTGCAGCGTTTTTGGGTTGAGTAAATCTTCTTTTAGAGTTTACTAAAACAGTCGAAGAGAACACTTTCAATAAAATTAATAGCTTAGAGGCCTTTGATAGTCAACCAGGCATAAATGTGTGTACCCGACCATCGATTATCGTGTCACCAATAAACAATCGTTTAGCAAAGATTACGGTACTATCGTGATACAAGTACTTAACCCTAACACTAATCGTAAGTTCTTTGCGGGATATTCGCATGCTTGCAACTTAGTTATCGGCTCCCGCCAATTGTTTGGTTAGGTAATAGACGGCGGAGGGGCTTAATGGACCCCGGCAGACATTACACGGTTACATTTAGAAACGTTAATTACCTATTAAATTTCACGCGCAAACGATTATCTTAATAATTTGTGTAAGCTTCACGTTTGACTTAATGTTTGTGATCAAACACGCTTTTGTTTGTTTGCGCGCTTGCTGTGAGTATTGTCTTTCTTAAGACACCTCTTTGAAACTTTACCTTAGCGAGGACCGTTAGCTGTCTGCAGTCCGAATGTATTTCTTTATTAATTAAGATAACCATGATGAATATTTTTTTCTAATTTGTTATATTGCATCGTGTAGGTACTAAATCCAAAGTATAATGGACCGCAAATAATACAAAATTCAATGTTCTTTATATAGACCACTAAAAAATAGCCAAGACTTTAGTCGCCCATTCCAAAATGTAGTCAGATTTTACAGCTGTCGATTTAGTGTCGACAGGTTATAAAGAGGTCCAGTACTTAAAGGTTTAGTATCAGTTCCAGTCTTAGAGGAAATGTCTTGTGTTTGAAGACAGATACGATTGATCGAACGCCTACGAAAACCACATTCATTTCCTTATGTTGATTCACAGTCGCGTGGGCCAGTCGATAAACATCTTACATTTCCTCAGATGAGACACAATAAATAACACGGCATGTTTATTAAATGTGACCAAAATATATACGCAAAAACATTCCTTTGTTTTTTTATTAATTACTGGCCATGTATAACCGTTCCCCCATAAAAGGCGTATAACATTAAGTCGTTTTAACTCGTAACTTTTTAACAAGATTTTAAGTATCGAATACATTTTCATCTGTTTAATGAGGTGATTGTCCCACGGCCTTGTAACAAAGGTAAATAAAAATAAAACCTATTCACGACCTGCCTCAATATAAACACGCGGTGCCAACAATAGGTGTGGAGCACTTTAAATAATAAATCTATATAGAGTTGGTTTTACGAGCGCATTCTGAACAGAACACCTGTCCGTAATATCGTGTGCACTGCGTACCAAATTATTTGTACCACTTTTATACTAGAAACATCACTACCAATGATTCTGTTTTGTTTCAAATTTGAAAAGTGGACCACCCTTTTTTGACAACTTTTGTAGTTGTTGCGCCTATGTCGGGAATAGACATACGTGTGGAGACATAAATATATATCTCTTTGCTAAGATGTGTCAGTCCTCTTCTACGCTTTTAATATACGTTCAATTAACATTTTTTTATTGTAATTGTATTTTTCCGATATTTTTTTACCGAGTAATATGTAACGAGTAGGAACTAGATTTGTTTAATATCATGATCTAATTATTTTAAAATATTTGCTCAAACCACAACGCAATATAAAATAGTAAATAAAACATAAGGTAGATTCCAATTATAAAAAGGCCTTTATCTGATTTCCGTCGCTCCCATTATATTAAAAATAATTGGAAACCAGATTATGAATGGAAAATTTAAAGAATCAATGTTTCGCTTTCAGATACAATTTAAAATATAAACTTTATGAATGGTTGCTCGACTTCCGTTATTGACCCGTTACCGAGAAAATTCCCATTGAAAGGTTATCATTAAACAATCTCGGCCCCTTAAGTTGTTTGAACAGCGTTTCTTAGAGGCTTAGGCCCGTCAATACATTCGGTTAAGCTTTCCTTACCCAATTAATTAGCTGTTATGAAGATCAAAGACGCACCAGTTTGCGATCTCGGTGCTAAGCCTCCGACCCATTCAACTTGGTAACGAGCCTGACAGTTTAAGTTTCCAATCCCTCTAATACAATGTACAGCGTGACTTCTGTCAATCAACTACGTATCTCATTTTGCACCGACACCGCAGATTTGGGCCTGTCGTTATCAAATATAACACCTATTGCGATGTATTTAGGGTGGTTAACTGCGTGCATTGTTCGATCGCTTACGTCGTTGAGCATGACAATATAAGTTTATCCGTTTTATTAGCGATCCACACTGAATAAATTTACGTGGTCTTTGTAATAGTGTTTAGTAAGGATTAAGTGTTAAGGCTTGACTGCCCGAAGTCTGCAGTTTGGTCGCGTTCGATGGATAATATTGGCGTTAATCTGCCGTGAGGAGGGAACGTTAAACAGATATTCGGATTCCTCCGATATTTGTATTTCGAAGTTGGACGTCGCCGGTATTACGGGGTACGTGTTATTAGCTCGGAGATAGATCGCAGACGGAGAAAGTTGACACTCGCTGTTATTCTTGACTTCTCTGAATATTGTTCTCTTATATATTTACTTAGTTCACTAGTCACTAGAATGAGTTTAGTTTAGATTGGAAATTCACTGGAGAAAAATCGAAGAATCAATAATCCCTCCTATACTTTTAAACTATTGTGCTATCTTTTAAAATTCATAGGAATGATTAAACTAGAATCTTTAACCGTAGTATATTCGTCTTTATTATTTGTTAAAGGTAAAGATGGAGCGACGTTTACTAATGAAAGAGGGTTGTCTCATGAACAAATATTTCCTCAAGGAAAACAGAGTAGTTTGCTTATGATCCCACTTTATTTGTATTTATTTTATAGCAGATTAACCCTGTAATGCGATATTCAGAATGATTATAGAACGGTATATTTACTCAAAAGTTTTGCTTGTTCAGAAAGATCTAAGATATAACTGTAAGTACTAGGTAATAAATAAGATGTTGTGTCGATCGTAACAGATATTAAATATCCGGTTAGCTATACGGATGCATAATGTTTACAGGTAATGGGCTTTACCTAATAAACACATAAAAAGTGAAATAAAATAATAATGATAAAACATGAAAGGTAAAATATATACTTAAAATAAAATTGCAACTTGTCGTTCGTTTTTCGCATAACTAAGATGTAATAAAACTAAATTTTTGTCGTCTTCATTTTCTCCAGTGTAGAGGAGTAGTGGTTCAAAATTTAATTAAATTCAGTGTCTAGTTTAATCTATCCCTAATACTGGTTACATGTTTAAAGCGATTTATCAAAGTAATATCTACATACATACATCAACTCATAAATCCATTTCCTTGTATAAGTTACGTTACAAGAGGAAATGTTCATAACCGAACGAAATGCGATTGAAATTTTTTTCACGTATCCGCCGGTCGAGCGATCACCAACCAATTGAATACAATTGATATACTCAAATTCTTCTACACGTTTTACACTTCCTGTGGGTTTAGTTGTTTAAGTGCTCGTGATTTTAAAAAGGTTTAAAGTTAGTTTTTTAGGTGTTTTTTTTAGTGTGCGGAATCATTTCAGTTTTTATAAGGATCAATAAAATTAATAAAGTGGAAATGCCCTAAGACACCGCATGATGACTATAACTGCCTACTGATGCGTTATGATATTAACTACAGTGCTATTAAAAAGAAGACGAAAAAGTAAAAAATGATCACATAAAAAACCACAACCTGTAATTCTATTGCAGGAATCGTACTCTAAGTTAATTTCCGTGTCACTTGCATATAACAGAGTAACATATCTAGATCCAACATTCCTAGTCACATTTATAAAAGCACAAACACACCTTTGTTTAGCTTCCCGCAAACATAAACAAAAACACATCAACACTTCCTTTCATCCCACGCATTCCCATTTCGAACTGCATTAAAAAAACCATACGTTTGTAGAATACCCTCAAAGCTCGTTCAGCCTGCCGGATATTGAAGCACGTAATCTGACTACAGTATGTCTCCATGGCAATTTATCGAACGATAAATGGCCACCCATTATTCCCAACCCTTAACCTTCTAGCTTATTAATATCTACATAATTTATTGTAAATTGCATTCTGCAGTGAATCCGTGCGTGAATAGGTGTGGGATTGAATGTTAAAAATGTAGGCTTGGTACGGTCACTGGAATTATAAAGAATCATTTCTATAAAAATATCGAGTAGACAACCTTCGTACGTACTTCATCAGTAATCGATAACTTTATAACGTAACTCGACGTTCTATCGATTATTTGTTATATGTTTTTTCAATCCCTTTTCAGTCAAATTTGAATTCACAAACAAATCAGTATCGTCGTGGAGTGTACTGTAATTACAAAGCAAATGAAAGCTATATTCTTGAATTATTTACCAAATTCTAATCATGTCAAGTGTTTTCTACAATTACTATGGTCATTTGTCATAGGCATATTATCTGAATAACTTAGTAGAATATTCCCTCCATTTTTATGTGTATAATGTTGTGGTTCCTTAATTGTGGACGCTTTTAACTCGACATCATTTGTAAATAAATAATATCGGATTCGAGGAATAACAAGGTGTATAGTATGACACTTAAAGTGCCACTAATTGCACCGGTGAGTAGGTAATGTTAAAGCTTATTTACAAATGCTTTCGATTTTGCCCCTAATGACTTAAATTTTTGGCGGAAATATCTTTTGAGCCGCCCGTGCCGCTCGCACAAACGTTTTTCTTTTTGCATGGATAACTAATTTGTATGAAATCACTAGGCCGAACCTAGTGATTGTAAATTAATTTACATACGGCTGATGTTTCGGACGTATAATTTAATATACTAATTGGTGTGTGCAAGGTCTTTATTCTGTTAAGTCCCCGGTAAATCATCACAAAACACTTGTTTTTTAATATATCTTAATACTAAATGTTGATACAATACATTAGACGCATATACTCAAATTGAGTAGAACAAAAAATCACGTCAATATCTTGGAATGGTAGGCAATCCGTCAGCCTGTTAGGCTGAACCATCGAATGCGTGATGTGTAGCCACTCTGCCCCACTCCGCCGACATTCACTAATAATGTGGGCCTTAATGAGTCTAGTGATGCACCATTAAGTCACCCTATCCCGTTGACTGGTGTAACTTACGGGATGCGAGCGTCTTACGTTTTGTTTACACGTTTATTTTGATTTTCAAAGTACTTGAAGAAGATAAATACTAGGTGGAATACGTGGAAAATATGGGAGCAGCTGTAAATAAACTTATCTAAACTACTATTTATTACTAACTATTGCTATAGAAGTAGGTAATCATTTTATAGATACGATTACTGAAATCTAAAATTGTCAATTTCCAATCTGAATCTTAACGAGCGCGTAAGGGAGGTAGGTATATTATTTCAATACTGAAAAAACATACGTTAGTTTATATTCCTCTAAAAATAGAATACATGGTTGCTAAATGTATTAAAATAACTAGCTTGTTAAAAATACATCGCATAACAAGGGCAATGTTAAATAAAACCTAGAAACGTACAATAAAATCTTTCTTCAGATACATAAAGTCTTAAATCCAAAATTCACAGCCAGTAGGCATACGTACGCACGTAACAATTTAGCAGTATTTAAATAGTCGTTTTTAAAAATAAGTTTCTAAACCGATACTCGTAGTGAGATTTACAACTATAGCCATCGAAGATTGAAACAAACCAGCCGGACGGATTGCGGTTTTAAATTGTGCTTTAACAAGCTAAGAACGTTTTACTGTTAAAATTAATTAGGGTTCGGTACTTGGATGTGAATCATGTTTTTTTTTTTTAAGAAGAATAGCTATTTTATTGTGGTATAGTGTGTGTAGTGTGAAGTTTTGGAAATTAGAGGTTCTTTTTTGGTACTCAGAAGTAATATTTCAATTATTATAATGTTTAAAAATATCTAAATATTTTAAATCTGTCTTTAGAAAAACCTGTAAAATATACCTTGAATAAAAGAGTGACTGAAACATTCATTCATTTTTTATTTCATCCACATAACTCAAAATCACCCACATGTGTCTGTATTTAACTTATTATTCTTGATAGCAAGGCACTGGTATTTTTATATTTCGCACATGACATCATAACTCATTGCACTCATAACATTGTGATTCCCGGCGCGTGCGCAGCATTGCGTAATGTGGAACAAACATACACATTGCTAGCCATGCCGTCGTCGAACACATTATTTGAATATTATTCCAGGTTTATTTTTATAAATTTCTTTTATTCTATGTCCTGTTCCATTGTTGTTTTCCTGATTGTGTACATAAACTGTAAAAAAAAAAAAAAAATAACCGTTATTTACATTTAAAATATACATATATATATGGAAATATACTGGCCCGAAATAAATCACATTAAATAAAATAAATTATTATTAATAAGTTGAATTTTCAAATTCAGAATTAAGAATACAAAAATGGCGAGCTAATATCGGAAATGAAAAAAAACATAGCCAAATATACGCCAGTCATTTAAAAAATATTTAATATTAAATGTAGGCCCATCCAGGCCAGGCAAAATCAATTCCCGCCTATATTTTATCAAAATTTCTCTAAGAAAGTACAAAGAGGCCGCCGCCACATAATTTCGCACATGACATCACAACTCGCATAGTACATTGTAATGCTTGGCGCATGCGTCGCGCGATGCATAATGCATCTAATGACGCGACCCGTTGCCCTTCCGTTTCCTGCACGGCATTAATTAGCTTTTACACAGATTGCGTTTACTTAAGGTGTTGCCAGATATTGTGGGAGCTTTGTTTAGGGGTGTCGGTTTTGAGGGAGGATTTTTTTACCCAAGATAGGAGATGTCTATTGTTGTGAGTTATGAACGACGACCGACGAGTTTTATGTCGCTTTTTTACATGAAATGTTTTATAACAAGAAAATGTTTTACTTAGTAGGTACGCTGAGGTGTGTAATTTTCGGTCCTAGAATGGGAACTTTCTTCCACATACAAGACAACATTAGAATCAGCAAAGATAAGAAAAAAAAAATAACAAAATACTTTTATATTTATGTTGCAGTGTAAATAGAAATCAAGATATCATGAAATAAACCTTAAATAATTTTTCCTTATATACATTTTGACGCAAGGTTGTTGACGGCCTAGATGTTTTTCACTGTACGAAACTTCAAAAAAATATTTCTGTAAACGCTACCGTAACTCTAGCCAATCAGAAAATTACATCACCACACACATAGATCACCACAACTCAACAGTAGCAGTAAATCATGTGTGTGATGAAACCATTGGCGCCTTGCTTATATATCCGGTTCCGTAAAATTAATTGGCCCGTAACGCACGGAAGGACGTATGACAGTCACAACTCATGTAAATTACTGGTGTCTTACTTCAAGATGAAGATATCTTCGTACATATTTAATAGGAGTAATGAGAGTAAGTTGGTAAATAAATATTTCAAAGGAGAGTAGAACTACTTGGTCTTCTTTTTCAGGCTTGCCCTTTTTCTTAAGTGTAAGAAAGAAACATTATATCTATTATTTGGCTATAGTCGCTGCCTATGCCTATGAGGCGGAAATTCTTCCTGGTGGAAATTATTTACCCTTTCATCATAAAACTGAAGCGATGATAAACTTAGCGTTTTATGAACGCAGCTGCCACTAGACCATTGATAAAAGATCAAGCCCGCGATACGACACTTATCATCAACTTCCATTGAAAATAAAGCGCGTAAACCCCAAATCAGTTTTTATATAGCATCTGCGTATTGTTGGATACTAATCTAATTAACCTTAGACACGAGTCCAAATGTGTTAACGGGCGGCTCGGGACCACCCACGCCAATCCGACGCTTATTGTGGGGCCTGTAGGGGCGGGATTCGCGCGAGCCCCCGTCTCATTAGCATTCATCGTGTGCTCGCCCGCGTCCCGAATAAAGCATCTGTTAAATGTCTCGTGCTAGCTAAAACTTACCCGTAATTATCTGTTAACATTCCCAAGTTTGACCTCGCGAAAATCTTGCGAAATCCCAAACTCCGGTCCACCGGAGGCGTTTTACTTCCCTAATAATCGGGCTCATGGAGATTTTTAATGAAAAAGATTGTTCGCCGTTATTTAGAAAGTTTGTAAAAGGGATCCAGCCTGAAGTTTGTTTTGATTTAGTGTTGCGCACCCAACGTTGATTGTGTTCTACTGCGGTTTTGTATCGGATTAGACGTAATTAAAAAAATATTGGGTCATGTTGACAATACCTTTTGATCCATTTCGATAACACTCATCAAAAGTTCTTTACAATACATTTAAACTTTTACTAATGGAAGGTTAATTATTTAAACCGTCAATAACATAGTGGGGAATGTATGTAGCAAAGATTTTTTATGTCTTTTCATATTAAGTTCGAATTTTCATACAAAATTTTAATCTACCTGGATAAGTAATCTATTGCAGTTCAAGAATTAAAGTTCAAAACAAGTTTGGTAGCTTTTTTAATACTCTCTGATGTTGACTAAGATAAGGCACTCGAAATTCAGCCATTTAAACAGTTGCGAACTTTGATTAAATGCTTAATGTTCAGTCTTGTTAAGTTTTGCTGAGCAGATCTTACTAAGACCCTTGAAAGTCGGTTTCTTTTGATGATGCGGTCGACACAGAGGGGAGGCTGTGCGGACCCTGTGGGATAGATTAATATACGTAACTAGAAATACGTACATACATTAATTATTGTTTGTAGTTATATTACATATATGTAAATGAAGCTTTTATCTGTGCATCGTCTTGTTACAGATTTTCCGAAATCATTTAAACACTCGATACATTACTTAAATACGTGTATAGATTTATTTATTGAAAATACAATATTGATAAAATAAAATAAAAGCATGTGTTAGCCACGCCAAAAAAAAACGAAGTCATTCAAGAATTCTGAATGACTCTTTTCTATGTAGAAATTATTTACATTTATACATTTCAGGATCACTGAACATGTATGATCGTATTTCTTTCAGAAAGTTAATTCGATTTAATTCCATATCGGAGCTGTATCAAGCTTTTGTGAAAGACAGCCATTCATTTTATCGATGATTCAAACCGTATCCGTTTGGCCGCTAATGGTTTTGCAAATAAACCAGTGTCATTAACAAACCCGAAATATAAAAAAGATAACATTCAATTTTGACCTAATTCATACCAAACTTGCATCTTTTATCATATTTCATACAATTAAAATACTAGAAAAAAATATTATAAAGTTGGATATTTAAAATAATTATATACCTACTGTAAAATAATTATGTGATATCATAGGTTAACGTACCGTAACTGCAGAATGCATGCCACTAAAATTATATTTATGGAGTTCATAATCATATCATATATTCCTTTACTTAAGATTAGTATCTCAAGATATTATTATAGCTTACTGCACTGCAATTAATGCACTATCATAAGGTTTATCGCGGAGTTTTCATCTTTTAACTTGCCTTTTCACACTCTGTGAACTAAATTCTTTTTGCTAAATAAAAATGGCTCATTTTGGCGTAAATCACGATGTTCTTTTGTTTCGTTCGTGGATCACAGCCTGGTGATGATTAGCGTCCGTATTTTATTTGCATCGTCAGCTTCACTGCGGAAGAGTCAATATAGCATGTCATAAGTCCGCATTAATCATGACTGACAGTATAATTCAGTCCAACGTTATCGTTTCAAAGCGAACTGAATGTATTTTGATAGATTCGCAAAGGTATGTCCCTATATCGATTTTCAATTAATCTTTTGTCCCCTTTTGCGTTTAGACAGATTCATTTTTCTGTGTCGCAAAACGTTGTAAGTGAGATTTTTATTTATTTTCATTTTCTTGTGTTTGACTAGACTGTGAATACTGCGATCGGGTACAGATCCGGCGGCGTCTCATACCTCTGTATGCTAAACAAACAAACGCGAACACAAACATTGAAATCGTATGCAATGTTATTCATTCCTATCGATTCGCTGTCATATTTTAACTCTTTTCAGTTTATATAAACTGTTATGTTATTTATATAACATGTAGTGGTAAATCATTTGTTCCTCTAGAGTAATGCTTACGTATTTTTAAACTTGTAAGGTATTTTCCAGATTTATTTGGCTATGATTATAATTAAATGATAAGCTAACAAAGAGAAAATATTAGGTCCTGTAGTTAGTTATAGGGGCGTGATTATCACATGGCCAATATTCATCTCGTCGCTCCATACAAACTTCACTCATAATATCTCGCTCATTAATTCATAACTGGGATACCATGAAAGAGAATCCAAAAGGATGTAAGCATGTAGTCTGCATATGTTTCTCTCTGTAAACACCATCGATCGCTTTTTATTTTCAGGGAAATAGGCAGGCAGTGAAGCGATAGCAAAAAAGCCTCGATGAATGGCCGTCTGCACCGGAAAGTCGGAAAAAATCGACAGAGATTCGCGCCTGCCCGGTTTATGGTCAATATGTTAATAAACACTCGACGTGTTTTGAATGGATGAGATTACGGTGCTTCGAAACTCCGCAGGCACACAAAAGATTAATAAAGATAAATGCTCAGAAACCAATAAAAATACGTACACGGTATCGCATTCATTCGTGTAAGATACGTGTGTTCATTTTGTTCGGTTTATTGCATGTTCTTTTTATAATAATCACGAAAGTATTGTACCTTCTCGTCTTTTTTTAATACCTGAAATATGAATCAAAGGAAATGGAAAGCTGTGTAATTATAGATAATGTAATAGTTCCTGTTTGTTTATTTACTAGCGGCGCGGTACGCATTGCATTGAACACGTGTGTTGTACGCCGAACTCGCCAGCGTGTTGTAATTTACGTTCCTTACTTAGTTATTTCGGGAGCCATTTCCTTACTAGCCGACGTCCGCGTACACGTTACCTGCAGCGCTTTGGGTGTTGGTATTTAACATTCCATGTTGAGACATCGCAAATTAATTTATAAATTTTCAAAACATACTTTCCAGAATAATTCATGATAAAATAGACGTTACTTTATTAAATTTGCCGCTACCTGCCCAGGTTGGCTCGGTAAGGCTTCGCTTTATGGGCCAATTTAAAAAATGTTTCACATTATATGGAAAGAAAATAATGCAGTGTAGTCTTACAGAGAAATTGAGTGGCTTAAGCACATTTTGTACTTGTATAGCTAAGGAACGAATTATGAAATGAATAAAACCGTTTAAAACGGAAGGAAGAAGCGTGAAACGTGTAATTTCTTTAAAAGGTTTGTGCCCAAACAAGACCCAAAAGTTTATTGGTGTCGTGTGACCCGCCAATCAAAATGTTTCCTAATTTACCGTCTCAAATACTGGGGTACGTACTCCCATTCAAACAAAGAAAGAAGTGGTCAAACAACTCGCACGAACAAAGCCAAGTTTTTTAAATTGGCGACAGAAGTCGCCAAGTATTCCGTGATCAAAGGGGAGGAGGATTGGCGCCAACGTCACCGAAGGGCCTCAATTTCGAACCACCTAACATTTTCTAACCTCGGAATGTCTTCTTTGAAAACGTGGAAACTAATTCGTAGCAGTTCTGTGATTACTTCCATCTGATCTTTTCAGATGTCGTGTTTAATGAAATTGAAAGTCTCTTTGTTGCGAAACTATTCAACGGAGCACTACCTTCAAATAGAAGTAGTTTTGGCCAAAGTATTTTGTCATAAAAGCTTAGGCTCGAGTTACTATGCGAGTTACTTGGGTGTACGCATATTGCGAAGGTATGTTATTAAACATTAGACACATTGTGTATCTTAATAGGGCGTAACTCCGTCGGTTGCCTGTTTCACTTCAAGTTTTAGAAGTTCTGACAACGCATCTTCCCGGGTATTGTTTAAAGTTTATTAAGTTTTGAACATTGTATGACGTAAGTCGACGTCGGCTGGGTAATGAACCGAACACGAGGTGACTCTCAGACTATTCCACTGCTCCGCTATTCAACTGTTTTGTTTCATCATATTTATTTGAGCGCTTTTATTCCAATTATTAACGTTATGGGACGGCAAAGTTTGCGATGTATTTTAGTCTGATAAAGTTAGTTATTTGATGAAATTAAGCTCTGTTCAATATTAATAATGTATGCTCACCTGGGATTTTACAAAAACACGATACAAGTTTCGCTCGTGTTATCTGAGTTAGATAAGTAACGTAATTATTATGGAACTGATATAAGTTCCTGTTATGTTAAATATTTTTACCTAAATTATTATGTAAAATTATCAATGACTTAGTCTATATAAGGAATAAAACTTTCAGACAAGACTCTCGTTAAGAGTAAAGAAATTCAGCTGTTAAATGTTGGAACTGAAAGGGAACTCATTAAAAAAAAATATAGACTTTTTTTTTTTTTGGTAGAGATCTTTGCAGTTGCCTGAGCGCAGGCTTTGACTGCTTCACCGGACTTTTGGCGAGGACCTTAAGGCCTCCAGCCAGAAAAAAAATAGACGTATGATTTGATAAGTTTTGAAGAAAAAAGAACGCACACGTAAAACTTACACCACGTTCACCTACAACAAAATTCCCAAAGTTCTTACATTCTAAAGCAAACACAGGTAGCGTAATGAGTTAAGGCTTGTTAAAGCAGGGTTAAGTTTAAGACATGACGGTGCAACAAGTTCTGCTGCATCAAGTTGATCAGCCGCGGGCAGCATGTACTATCCAAAATGGTGGATTTTCTTGCGTACCTTGACTGACGGGCGGACTTTGTTAGAGAATTTCAGATGCAGTTGTTTTACTTTGTTTTAGGATAAAGTTACGTTGTGTTAAGATTTTGATGGACTAGTTACTGTCTTGTTGGGTTTAAAACGTTATATAGTAGGTGCTTTATATCAGGTGAAAGCTTCTAAGAGTTTGGATATGCAAAGAAAGAAATAAGATGGTTTTTTTTTCGAATTTCCTTTGTCACAATGCCAATGGAGCTTCACATTGGTCGCCATATTGAGTCGTGGAAAAGAAAAAAGTTTTAATGATAATAAAACCCATATTTTCGTCAGTCAATAGTGCAGATATTTTCATTATAATTTTTCTTGTCTATAATTTAATTATTGAGTATTGATATCCTATCAATAATTTATAAAACAAATGTTATGTATAAGATATTCATATCAGTGTCAATACGTAGCCTCTTCGCTTGTGATTCGTTGAGCTTTCCTCGCGCTCCGTGTAGCGCGTAACACACGACACGTGCTCACTGACGTTAGGAAAACATCGTGAAATAAATGCCTTAAATATTTATAAATTAAAATATTGTATTGACTATGAGTAGAAGAAATCGGTAGGTATTAAACTTTTCAGTGGGAAAAGTTGATGCACTGAAAAAATAATCACTGATTCAAAATTCTTTAGATAATTTGATTTATTTTAAAACTAGATCAACACACACAATAGTTTTAACTTTGAAATCTCTTCACTAATAAAGAATTTCCTCAAAATAAACAAAAAAAATATCTAATTAATAAATCTAAGTGATTTACGAATATGCATTTCGGGTAATGAACGGGACTCTAACATAAGTATAATCTGGTTTAAGTCAATTATACACCTCATTAGTTTCCATCTAAGGATCAGATATGTTGGGGAAGTCACTGTACGAATACGATGCGTATATGCGTCATGATCTTCCTTGACAAGGCCAATGACGTCACAAACTTATAAAGAAAAAGCATATAAGAAAGAGAAATATACACATTTTTTATATCTGTAAGAAATTTTCTTATTATCCTGCCTTTAATATCGACAAGTCAAAAAATAATGTAAAAGCACGAGAAGGTATTTTCATGAGTAGCTTTTTACATTATTGAATTCCAGTAATAATATTTACTCACTACCCGAAAATTGCACTTCATTCCAGCCAACTTTATTTAACCTATATTTTTCCAATCATGCATTTTTAACGTAGCAAGAATTTTTACATGAAAAGAATTTGCAGAATATTTTTATAGAGTAATATTTCGACCTATTTGCATATACTTCCCATTGTTTATGTTCCAATAAAACTGCAGTACCAAACACGGATTTTCCTTTGTTTTGAATGTCTATTAATATTAGGTATCATCCGTTCGCGGAACATTTAGGAATCTAATCGCGAATGTTCCCCTAAAGTGTATTATCGTAGCAGTTAATACGTCAATAATGGAGCTGTTCAATAGTGAAGCGAAACAATCGGAGCGCTGGTCGTTTGTCGCGTCACTATTATTCGAACTATCGAGTTTCTATGCTCGGCTACATTGGGGCAGCATTAATACCGGAGATCCATAATCCATTCTCCATTACCATCCTTTGTGCGCTAAACGTTTATTAGCGGAAATCATTTCGGCCTTTAAACTGGTCCCTCGTTTGATCGACTTTCAGTTTTCACTACAAAAACCGATTAATTTCGGTTTAGTTAATGACAAGGTAATAGGTGCGAAATTTAAAGCAAACAAATTTTATGTTATTGTAGGTGAGCAGATGTTTACTTTACTGTTTATGGCCACTAATAACTAAAATGAAACATCGTGTATTAAATTGAGTAAGCGTCCGACACACTATTGTAAGTGGTTTACCGAAATGTTTTGGGAAATATGGAAATGGTTTTCATACGGAAATTGTCTGCAAGCATTATAACGATTTAATAGACTGTCTGTGAAAGCATCATGATTTTAAATTACATAGAGTATAGGTTGTTTACTTTTGGTATATTTCGGGTCTGATAATAAGCTTGGCGAACCCTTGCGTAGAGACACACAAACAAGTCAAATTCCGTAGCAAAACTTGGCGTCCCAAACTAAACCCGCTACTTTAAAACAGGCAAACCACGTAAACTGATTCAATCCATTCAATTTGGGCGTCTCGCAGACGCAGGCCAAAACATTCGACAGTCGCCGAATCCCCAAGAGCTTGTTTCTAGTTGATGTCTATTTGCATGACTAACCACCCGTTAAACCCAGGGCCCGTGGTCAACAATGGGAACGTTTAGCAATTCGCTCTCATAATGAAGTTAAGCGGAGATTGTGGACGCCACCCCTATGAACAGACCGACGTTACAAACGTTACGGTCTTTGTAAACACTGCACCGCATTTAATATACGATGTTCCTAATTGGTATTGCATTTGATAATTCAGGAAACGTATTTGTGTAATGTATTGTTGTTGATTTTGCTTATTTTTTTATTTTATTATAAGGACAAATTATCCTCAAAGTACTATTACAGTCACAATTTGTATAGATAAAAAAAAAAACTTTCTATTTATCATGCATGTAACATCATACGCGTAAAGAAATTTTAAACTCATCAAATTCGCCCACCATTCCGATCACATAAAACACCCAATAAAACCCAAAACAACAAAACAAACCTCGTTAATCATACGTGTACAGATCACAAGAGTCCCACTAAACGATCAAATAAATTCAATCCAGTAATTCATTGCTAATAAAATCGCAGACGCCTACTCGCAAGCCCTTGAGCGAGAAAACAAGAAAAACAAGCAAAAGATAGGAAAAACATCCGATTAGAATCAGTTCACTGAATCTGAAGACAAGGAACGGTACAAAGGACTGTAAACAGCTTTTAGTTTGCAATTGCAGTCTTATATTTTGTCGAAAATGAACGGAATATTCGCGAGGTGCCTTTGTTTTTGTGGTTTTGGCTCTAAATTAAAAGCCTTATATGCATAATCTAAGCATTGGTATAGTTTTTCATGAGTTTGTACAAAGTTTGTTAAGGTGGAAACAGTATTTAATTTCAATTAGTAATGTAGTAACCCTATCAAAAACTAACCTCATTTTAATTACTATAATGATTTGAAAAAATAATAATAATAGCTTACCTTCTGTAAATAATAATTTAAATTTTCCTTGTGTTTTTCCACGACTAATTCACATTGACGTATAATGACATGAATGTCACAATGAAAATAAAAATCGTAAACTCCAAAAAGTTCAGTTGGAATCTTGGCGATTACAATGACAGTGACATTTAAGTATCGTCACAATTTCGACTTTATTTTTTTTTATTGACACAGTTACGTTCAAAACATAATACCTAGTACGGTCATTTTCATTAAAATAATTCAAATAATATTCATACAGATTTCAACGAATTAAATCAACACGATGCACACCATACACAGTAATACTATAGAAAACGTACAAAAAAATCATTACTACAATTTTCCGTAACCGAACAAAAAAACCATAAAGAGACTTGAATCGTGCGATTTAACCCATACTACCCATGGAATCATTGCGATTGTTTTGCAGCATGTACCAGGAATCGCTTTGAATCGCTTTACGAACTAGCTGTAACAATATTTCTCTTTTGTTCGCAGGTGAGTGAATCTTCACTACTTGAGTGCAGCAGCGGGCGCTACACAGCGTCCGATACGGTGAGTTCATTTCAAAAGTTATCGTGTTCACACTGGCTCCTCTACCCAAGTGACATTCCTACCGTCAACACTGATCAAATCGTCCAAATGTATGAAACTGATAAGTCTAAATCACATACACTTAATGACGTTTAGGCGATTTTTATCATCGTTAACGTTTGTAGAAATGTCATTTGATTACAGGGGCTTAAATCACGCCCATTCTATCATGCAAGTTACTCTGTGAACACGCTGTATAATTGGCATTTTTTCGTCTATGTAACTGTTAATTGTGAAGCTTTATATGTGCTAAATAATACTCCTTGGTGATGGTTAAGGTAGATTAGATGCTAACTGGGGTGTGGGAATGTATTGAAATACATAACTAATAAATTCGTCTTATAATATATTTCTGCCGATGCTCATTTTACTGTTCTATGTAATTGTCTTGAAAATTTGATTTAAACTTATTACGTCATTTTGTGTCTCCTTGAATTAAATCTTGTTTCAAATTGAAGTACTAGTCCGTTTTTAGGAAATATGTAAGCAAAACGTCCAAACGAATCGTCTATTTGTTAGCAAATTTGTTCCCCTAATATTATTTTATAAAACTTGAAGGACCACGAAAGTTGTTCAAAATCGTAATAAGACGAAAAAAGTAAAAGATACGTCGAAATAAAAACTCCAAGAGCTAATCAACAAGACTTTTTCATACTTGTAGAAGTATCAAAGCGAGAGTCGTACTTCGCTAAAAGTTATCCGCGTTTTTTTCTGCGGACTCCTACACTTGCGTATTTTTTTTATTTTACTTTTTAATCCAATTTCAGTACACTTATTTTCCCGGAATAGACTTAATAGACTTATATTGCGATATTAAGTGTTGTAGTTCTTTCATATGCCGACATTTCCTGAAGTGTTACGTTGTATGAATTATAGCTGGCGAATCATTCAGTAGTATCGTAAAAGTATTTTATTACGCTGTTGTTTATGAGAAGTAAAAAAGAATATTAGTTAAAAGTTTATGCTTTCTTTCCATTGACGACGATTTATAATTATTATTGAAACGAGGTGTACGTCAAGGTGAGCGTACATTAGTTTTTTTTTTTATTTATATAACTAATTACTTGGGCCTGTAATTACCGCACTGCAATACATATCTCTATATACCAGTCTCTACATATATCGACAAAAATTTTTTGGCTATTATACATTATGTGGCTAGTATAGTTATGACAGTTGAAAAGTACCACAAACAAAAAAATAAAACTACGAGTCTACAACTCTTTTATACGATTAAGCAGATCCTTCAACTAAATAAATATAAATCATTGCAAAGGATTTCTCGTAACCATCGAAAAGCGTAGTTCAACAGAGTCGGACGCATCGGCCCTCCGTGGCCACTCAGCCCCCCCCCCCCCTCGCATCTGTTCACGGTTCGGATCCAAAGACTAATTACGGCCGAGTTTTTACCACCTCACTCTAACATGTTCCCATTGCACCCGACGGCGAAAAACTTCAAATGTAACTCCAATGAATTTAAACTCTCGTATACTGATTCAGTGTCCAATATCCCCTGCAGCGATCCCCCCATATTTTTAAGTTTCGCTAAATTGAAACTTAAAAACCACCCACTAAGGTTTAAGTTCCTACTCAAACATTCATCTCGAGGAAATTAAACGGCAGCAATCAAGCTATTTTAAACTCTGCTGTAAATAATATTAGGTCTAGGTTTATCTTGCTAATGATGAACCATTTTCGAGCTGGTTAAGTCTCAAGATTCGTTCGTACACCTCGAGTTTATAATTACTAATAACTGTAATTATTTCATTTATAGTTTTAACATTGCTTGTTACTTGTATTTAATCCGAAAAACGAGTTTACGTATTTATTCTGAAATAATGTTTTAATTTTATATTTTGAATTAACTTTTTAAGTAACAGACATATCAACCGCTTTACCCTGAAGTATGCACCACTTATTCGTATAGGTCCATACTGTGAACATTATAGTAGAAATAAATAAGTGCAGAGTGAAATTGGATATGGCATCAGATACACATATAGAAGTGTGTAATGATGAAAGTGTGATTGAAATATGACAACACTTCGACAAAATCGGCAGTGCGATGATATCCATCGGATGAATGCTGAATAATTAAATTGCAATCAAATTCTACAACCTGTTTGGGAATTCCAAAAACCAACGTAACTGGACTACGATGTAATTGTACTTGGGAATATATGAGTGGAAAGAATTTCATTTAAAAATAGTGGAGCTAGCTTCGGACGATCGCGTGCCATTCGTTCGCCGTATGTTTACCAATTAGTAATGAGATCGCGTTTCACGTACCACCGTCCCATTTCTTTTTTACTTCCATCCGATATTAGATTCAAGAAACCCTTCCGGTGCAGCGCGCTGATCTGCTCCTGTTCGAATGTTCATGGAATAAGAGATGAAGTATATTGTAACGAATCGCACAGCTTTATTTGTAGTTACAATTTCGATTCGTTTCTATTCGATCGCAGCGTACGTTTCGATAGCTGAGCTTATATTTAGGTAACCGTGTTATTCAGCGGCGCGGATTATTCCCTCGTATGTATGTACGTTGTGTAGCAGAATGCAGGCAGATAACAGTCTCAATTGCAGAGCGGCACTCGTTGGATCGCCTCACCTCGCGCACGCTGAGCCTCGACGAGTTTTTGAATTTTTAAATTACTCATTGTGCGATGGAATGTTGCCAGACGCATTCCCTCGTACAGGCGATGCTCCCGCGATCGAATGTGCACCCAAATCCTGGGCCCTACGTGTCATAATACTGCGGCTGTGGCGTCCCCTTTACAACGTTTGGAAGCACATTAGGCGATGTGCTCGCAAGCCTAGAACGACGTCCCCTCGAGTGTGATACTAACGAATGTCGTCCTAAATTTTTGATAGATAAAGTCGAAATATCAGTGACGCCCGATTGCGCACTTGATATCTCTCACTAACTGCACGAGCATTCCAGTGCTCTCCCACGTAATCCGAAACTTGACTCGCGCTGGTGATACTGTGGCAGTACTCCACACATGAGCTATGGAATGATTAAGAAATAAATACTGTTTTCAAACTCAAGCATGGAGTAGCTCCGGTATTATATAATTCAGACTGACGTCGGCGAGGTTTGTCGTCTTGAGAGTTAAACTTTAAGAATATCGTGTGCGAAGATCATTCACCTGGAATGCAACTAGATAAGCGTAACTGTATAGGGCGTTAACAAAGACAGTCGAGACTCTCTCGTAACCAAAAAGTTATTCCGCTTACTGGGGCTGAATCCGATTGCTGCTCGTAGGTATGTTATTTACGTATAACATATTACTGGGAACAAGTATTAAGATTTTACTGCATACTAAATACTTTACAAAGGGAATGAGCATTGTATGGGGAGATGTAGGTAAAACTTCCATGCGTTTTTTAACTTGCTTACAACACATTTAATGTATTTTTTAATTATTAAAAATTACGGTGCGGCTTTAATGAAGGCTAATACATCTGTAATTTAGTATGTACCTGTATCTCTACATCTAAAGGCAGCCTCTTAAACGCATACACGCTGACCATTGTCTTTCATACAAATAATCGTGGAAGTCATCGACAGAACCCGTTCCACACGGCGGCGTACCGCGTCGTAGAATGTTATTACCTCGGTACCCGGGAAGCGCAGGCGCAGCCGCGTGCGAGCGAGACGGCACACGAAGAAAGTCGCCGGAGTAAGCGAGAAACCCGCCGTGGGAGGAGGCAAGGGGTCAGCGAAAGTGCATTGCCACGGCCGCAGTGCACCGCACCCGATGGGAAAAGTTGTTCTCGATGCACGTAGAATATCCACCAACATGGGAAATTTTATGGGAAATATCACGATAATTTACTCAAACACCGCTCTTACAACGGTTCTGATTACAAGAATCACACGGAACGTGTAACCTCGTGTGTCTTACATAACCGCTTAATGTCCGGACTTACCTGTGCTCACTAAAACACTGATACTGGTATTAAATCGACTTTTTTCGGTCAGCGATCATTTGGCAAGTGTTGAGAAATCCTGTTTTGTACTCGTTACACCAACTCAAGCATTAATCACTCGTGCCCCACACACGAGTCGCAGGTTACTGCAGCAATTTAAGGCAGCCTAGTTAATGGAGTTTAAAAATATAAAATAATGTTCTGAAAAATCTTGTTAATTCATAATGAAGGCTGATACACGGCGCATAGAAAGAGCACCCTCGCTCCAGTTTCAATTTAAAGAAAAGGTAAAAATGAAGCGTGTCAAGTGGGGTTCCGTACTCTCGACCAGAACAGAGTGGGCCTGTTCCCTGTCGGAAACAAAGAGGGTATTTTTCGACATAACTTCTGCTTTCTTTGAGAACAGTCGAATCACCTGAGATTAGCACCCTCGACTTCAATGGTTCATCTCATTGTTTCTTCATTTCAATTTATTATTTCGTTCCTTAATGTAAGGTCGTGTGTGTAAGCTGCTTAGCTACTTATGTGCTTAACAGAAGTTGGTTGAAACAGTTTCAAAGGCCTCCAAACTTGACTTCAATTGCTAGCGTCACGAGTATGTACCGTGCGCCAGTAATTTCCGTACAGGTATTGGTACATCAGGTATTCATTGCATCAAACGGCTGTACACGTTCAATATCGACACCAGTTAAGCCTAAACTCATAAGTTACATAAGACGCATTGAAGAGCCTCGCGAGAACCTAGCGTTCAGGTGCTTCTGGATTACAGCACTAAGGTTGTAGTTTAATATGCAACGAATTTAATAGTTAATGTTCGCGACGAAGTAAGCTCGTGTGCTCGCAAATTACTCCACACTTATTCCCTAGTGGGGGTTGTTGTAGATTTATGTTTGTGCTCCAACTTGCTGACACAGGTCGGCACTAGAGAATCTGATTCGAGCCGTTTTGCATGCATCGCCAGTATAATTGGCGCGGACGAGTACCCTACGTAAACCTATTTTTCTTTTTCAAGATGCAGTTTGTTTGAAGTAAATCGCTTCACTTAAATGGCAAAATGACAAGCTTAAGATTAATATAATAGTTTTTTTTTGAGTACTTACGCTAAATACTCAAAACTTATAACGTCGTCTGCAGTTTTAGCTTTAGCTTCATATTTTAGCTTCGATAGGTATTTATTTGAAACATTTTTTTCTAAAATATTTATTTAATTCGCTAAGCTCAACGATCCCACGTGAATAGGTTAAAAATATTCGCATATTTAGCGCCAATCTATTTCGGTTTAACTCTGTTGCGTCATGAGATCCGCTTTAACGCAGATTAGGGCCTGCACTTTATTAACGTAGTAATATTCTATTTTTACTGCTTTAATAAAGACCCGCACAGATTGTTATATTAATGTCATTAACTTATAATGCCCCAGTACCATTAAACAGCGTTACCAAACTAAAATATAAGGTTAACGATGCCTTTAAATACTTTGCAACATAATTTCTCCATTAAATTACAAATTAATTAAAGCTTGAGTTCATACTTTCATAGTGACTTCTGAATTTTTTGTTTTATATTTTTTGGTAAATTGCAAATTTTCGTTCAACTGTATTGTGTTGGTTTTTACGTATTATGAAATCCCCTTAAATTATACAATCGTTACTGTAATTATTTGGAACCCTGGATACCTGACGATAAGTCGTAAAAGCAACTCTCCATAAGACTTCAAAATGTAAGGTTTTTAGTCTTCTTAAACATGTATTATATCCTCTGATATATCGTTCCAGATGTATTTATTTCAGAGTAATCGAGATCATAATTTTAATTTAAAAGTATTCGAGCTGAAATATACCTATAATACACATAGGTATGTAAAGTCGTAAAAAGTTTCAAAGTATCTAATTTGGGCACAGTTAACGGCCAATTATGAAATAATTAATCTAACAACAGATTACATATTCTTTGCGAATATTTCTAACAACTTTTTAATTAAAATTCTTTCGTCGAAGCCGAATAAATCTTAACGGACTGTTGATAATTTCAATTTCCTATTTAAAAGTTCTCTGGAACTAAGAATCGTAGGTATGTATCGGCTTGGGTCTGAAGTAAAAGTCTTTTTTTTTATTTTGCATTAGATACATTTAATTAAACCATGAATATATCGAAAAGCTTTTCGTATAAATCTTCTTTTCAGAGGAGTTCCAAATAAAACCAAACTGGCTTTTCTGTAACTTCTGAGAACATGTTTGAGGTTGTTATCATTCATCCTTCAGTTCCTATTAGTAAATTAAGGTCGTCCAAACATATCCTCTTCGTTACAAATTGTGTCGCTTACAAAGTATGAAAAACCGTCGTATTTTTTTCATTTTCTATGTAACCTCGGTAGACCACTCAACGCGATTCCTTTCATAACTATGACAGTTGTCATACCGGGTGGGCTTTTAAAAAAACCTATTCATTTTGACCTCAAGACGACACGGGACTTAATAACTGTGGGCCGGGGGAGCCGAAAACGGCGGCGAGTGAGGTTCGCATCATCATTACGATTTAATTTCAGGGTAAAGCGGCCGTGACAAAGTCTACCGTGCCATTATTCTGTTCCACCTCGCAGGATGTTTAATAAACAAATGACGTGGGCCTTCATAATGACGCTCCGGGCGCCTACCCTCCTCTCGTCTTTTAGGGCTCATTTTAAACTTGCCTCCGTTATAAGCTATGTATATTTTACGGATGCGATATCGGACAAGCCAAATGACGCCTTTCAACGCCGACACTGATAAACATTACTCATTGAAATATTTTCTCCCGTAATTTTTACTTTGACGTTTCACATTATCGTATATGTAAGTACATAAATTCACCCCGAACATTTTTTCCTTAAAAATGTCATTCCTTTTTTATTCAGCGTCCCCTCAAACTCCAAATTCGAATAATTACTCCAAAGATTTTGTTCCGTTGGAGCTGTAAAATCGCGAATGGAGATAACAAGCGTTTTGCCCGCTCCACAATTCCCCTCTTACTAATTTATTCGTGGAAGTTCTTGTCGTTATAGTCGTATCTAACATCATTCGTGGGCTTATACTTTATCCGTTTAATACCCCCACCATATGGGATCGAGCTATATAATTTACTTGAGAATTTATCAATCTACTTATGGGACTTAACGTTCGTGTGTATTGTTACAAGAATTAAATTGGATTATGAGTTTTTACTCGTATCATTGTAATGTTGAATGTGTACCACCTTAGAAGAGCGTTCGATTAAAATGTAAAAATCGATGTCGATCCCGCGAGTTGTCAGTAAATGTCATAACACATATTGTTTACATTATTTACAAATGGGTTCGATACTTCCACAAACATTAGCACCTGTCACCGTGTCGCTGTCTTAATGACAGTATTTATAAGGAAAACTCGGCCGAACACGAAAATACAATTTGGTAAAAGGTAGAAGTTGTCACAGTAACGCGAGTGAAACATTAGGCGGGCGGGGCGTCACGTGACACCGATGCCCGCCCTCCGCGCTTTGCCTACGATACACAACAAATTACTAAAAAACAATGCTCAGGTAATGTGTGTTTTAAGTACGAAGATATGTCATCAAATATTTAAATCACACGCACACATGTAACTGCTTGATTTTCAATATCGTTCTTATCCAGTCCAGTAACTAAGTCACATTTAAAGATGTTTTCAATCTGAAATTTTGTTTATAAACAAAACTATTTAAAGAAAACCAACCAAAAGTTAGACTCTAAATGGAAATTCAATTATTTGTTCAACCTTAATAATTGTCGGCTTCAAATCCATTAGGTATCAATTTGTGTGCGCACCGGGTTTAGGTCGCCTCGTGCCTATAATCTAGCATCGATAAAAGAGGCGATTAAACCAACAAAGGATTAATGTATGACGAACTCGGCCCGCGGGGCCCATGGCCAGCAAATCGTAGCCATCCCCACAAATTTACCCACAACAAACCACCTCGTGAGAGCCGGAACGAAGATTAATCGCCGGTATACGGGATTACGGTAGTTGCGGTGGACGCAGGTACCTATAACTGTTAACTGTAAAGCCATTTTAACCCCTAATCGTAACGACATTGAACTCAAACTCCCTCATCCCCACAATCTAGGCCCAAAGGCATTCATTCCTTAAACTTCCCCATTTAACAGCGTTATTTCATTATAGTTTAATGTTTAGGTAAAGGTTCTTTAATATATCACCTAATTTCAGAGCAACATCATCATTTACTTTAGCTATAAATCGTATAATAATTTCAAGTTGTTAGTTTTACTACAATTCTCAGTCTCTACTCCGCCCATTAAGAGAAACTAACGCGTGAAATGCGTACATCCATTTAAAAGTAAGAAAACTATTTGTTATATAACTCCACGGAGCGATAAAATGTCTTATTTGACTGTCATTTTAAGGCCACAATAAAAAGTTAAGACATCAAGTGAAATCAAGGAAAACGAGCAGTTCTAACTCAATACGTCACGAGTAAAGGGCCATGTAGGAAAAAAAAAATAACAAAGCATCGGAGAAGAGGTACGGATCTCATTTAGACAAATCGCTCGTAGCGGTAAGGTCAGATACCAATAACAAGGGGCTACACGTGCTATTGTAGTCTATGTCGTCATTAGGCCGCTTCCGTATAACTTCACAACTTTATCTGTGCAGCATACCCCACCCTTATTACAATACTATAAGGCATAAATTTGTGTGTACTACTTTAGTTGGCAATCTCGAAGTATGGAACCCAGAGTCCCAATAACGGACGTCGTCGGTCCCTCCGTCGGATCCGATACAACGACACTGATTTCTCTTTCCAATTAATTGTTCCCTTTTTGTATAATGTTATCTTGACTGACAAAATAAATTGCTAGTAATGAATAGTACTTATGTGTGTACTTGGGTACTAATCTATGTTAGTTAAATCTAGGTTTATTTTTTTATATACCATATAAAAAAGTTATAATAACTATGTCTTTGTAAAACTCAAGGACCTTTTTATATGATTATCTTAAAGCTAAAGAATTTTATAAAATAAAAGAAAAATAAACAATACATAAAATGCTTAAATTCTATGACGTCATGAATCTTAATAAGTAATGAAACGAAATGAATTTCCGATTCTACTTCCTACAAGGCACAATCTCAAAAAATCTTAAAAATTTATAAATCGAATTACCAATTCTTCGCTCCGTGGTTGAAGCTGCTTAAAAATGCACATCAGTACGAATGAACAGGGTCTAAGTAAAGCTCAAATGTTAGCACAGGGAAATTAAATTCGAGTTGTAATTTATACTAACCCATACGAGAATATTATGGGCCACGATCCAAGATGGTTTAGATATGTGACGTCATGAAACGTAACGTATGACGTATGTGGAGTAATTAGCACGCGCACAGATAGGGCAGTGCGGGTAACATAATTAGTGTTCCCGTATGCTTAAACTTATTAAGTGTCCTATTACGAAGTTTCGAAGTGTATTGTAATTTGATAATGGAAATTGCGAGTATTTAGGTCGAAGCTTACGACATCATTCATATAAGGATAACAATCATAGATTATTTGAACTTCACAATTTCATACATTTTGTTTATTTTTTTGTACTTTTGTATATGTGTTGTATGTTTATAGCGTACCATAATGGTAGCGAAGTAAATAATTGTCACAATTGTGGACCCTGTCAGGCACAGCATAGATTAATGATCATTAATTTTAGATAAGGTAACAACTGTTAACTATTTATCTCGGTCTAAACGATTAATTTAAAAAGCACTTAAGTCTCAAAAAATGTAGTAACAAAAGTCCAACCCCCAATTAACACAATCCAACTTTGTCGTGAAGGTTTCGAGATAAAAGTGGGAAAATATAATGGATTGAAGTCAAACTTGCCGTGAAAAATGTTAGTCAATGGGGGAGATAATTTCCTCGGAGCAACGACAGGATTATTTTTATGAAAAACTCAGTGAAAAATGGTCGCGGGCCCGCGGCCTAAAGGGCTCCCAATTGGCCGAAGTTGCCACAGTAATTTAGCGTCATTTGTTTGCTATGAATATTTATTAGCCGATCCGAAAACAATGACCGTATTGAAATTCAATGTTCGAATTGAATGACATGTTTGCGTTTGGGAAATACTCGTTTTATAAACTTGGTAACCGCGCGCACTCACAATTCGTATAAAGGATATTGTATAAACACGGAAACAGTCATTGTTATGCAATTCCCATTTATTTTGCTAGAAATAAATAAAAACGAACAATCAATACAAGACGTATTGCTTGTTATATGTCAAAAGTTGTGTCTTTCTTGTTGTGAATATCGATCATTGGATATCGACATTTGTGTAAAAGAAAACTGTAAACACTAAAATCAACAAGGGAAATAGCTGCGCTAGTTGCAATTATAAGTTACGAAATAATAATCCAGCGGGCAAAAGTACTGAAACCTCGTAAAGCGCGATATTTAAATTCGCCGCGGCGGCAACTTCCCCGCCGGCGACAATTCAATTACAACTAATAGCCTCTGATTCATGTTTGTATTGCTAATTAGTCGCCGGCTCAAGTTTTGTCTCTCCTCACTTACTGCCGCTTTCCCACCCAATGTACTCGCTGTTCTGTTTAATAGATTGTTCTTTGTCGGCTGCGGCTGAACGTTAAACATCGTCCGCTTTTGTTTAACCACAAATTAAAGCATGTCTTTTCATCTCCTATTAAAGTTGTCGAACTTTAAGCCCGAGTTACACTGCTGAGATAAGTTGTTATCACACTTGACAATGCACTGACCATCGACCTAAATAAACAAGCAAAAATGTTTTTATTGATGCCCTAAATAGTTATCAGATAGTTCGAAAGGGGTCCAAAACGTTACAATGGATATTGTAAGGATAAGTTTATTCAACAAGCGAATTTCCTTGTGGTAGTTGGCACAAGAAGGAAAACCACAAATCGACAAAATATCAAAGGGTTGGCGGGAACTTTGTGAAAACACGGTAGTGAAAGTTATGTAAGTCGTAGCGGACCTTAACAGAAATAAGCATTGGGCCAATAGAAGAAAACTTGTAAATCCTGTGGTTAGACCGCAAGGTTCACGCGAGCTGGGAATTAGGGAGCTCAGGGCGACCGCCTTTCTTACTGTCCTGTAAATAGCCTTACTTAACGTACAGGTGGAATTCAACAAGATTGTTTGTGTTGTAGTTTGTCCTTACTCTCGTTCTTGCTACCGTTGTGGTTAGCCGTTTGTTAGCATTAAAGTATTAACGAAAATCAACTATACCTAATCCAAACTTACAATTGTTTAATCTTAATTCGTTAAGTAACTGAACATTCTACACTATAAAGTACACAGCAAACACGCTTCAAGCACCAATAGCTTGAATGAGTGCTTTTAATCAAAATATAACCTATCTTAAAGGCCGTTGAGTGCGTCCGATAGTAAAACAATGCCGCTTGCACGTGAAGAGCCCTCGATCGCGTGGCTCGATAGAACGGCCCAAAGGGGATAGTAATAGGCTATTGTTGCTATTATTAATAGTCTTATTTATGATCTGAATTACGTGGTGTCAAATAAGCTTTGGGAAACGAAAAACGGATAGTTCAAAATTTGATGACAAAGTGAGCTCACTTTTAGAAGTTATGTTAGGTTATTTTTTTGTCGTTGCAACAAATACAGCAAAATACCTGAGTTGTATAATATAAGTCTACAATTATTTCTCTATTATGTATATCTACATAAAATAAATATGCTGACATATACAGTGAAAATTCATTATTATTAAAGGATAAAAGCACGCACTTGAAACTGCGCTAGTCCAGCCTACGTATCCCACAAGCCTGAGTGCATAACAGTTAATCAAATCTAACATAATCCCACATCCATAAAATATAAACGCAGCCCAATCGTATAAAACCGCAATCCATATAGAAAGCAACTCACGACAAACTCGATATCATACACCATCTATCTGTAGTGTTTTACACTCGCAAAAGGTACAGGGAATCACAGATACACACTCATAGTTGGTACTATTGCTATTGTATTGGCAAGCGAGCGGGCCGCAGCGACCTGTTGCGCCGAACTATTTTATTAGCGTGAGTGTGTCGGCGGCCCATTCTTTACGGCTCTTTTGTTGGCGTGCCGTTTAGTCCCACATTGTGCCAGAGCCAACGTGATTGGCCGAGTTTATAACGCAAACACCAGGCATATTTTCCATTTGTGCCACCCTATCCCGTTTTGCTTAAATTCACTGTTTTGTTGATTTGATTGAGCCATAATTTTGGTGTTGTTGTAATGAATTTGGAATAAATTTTAAAGTTCAGAAATTTAAGGGTACGAAATAATGTTCTGTTAAATCTCGGGGACCCGAGCGTTTATTTGTGAATAAACAGTTTACGTTTTTTATTTGCGTTGTTTGTGCTGGAATATTTGTTTAGCTAATAATATCCGTTGAGAGTCACTCAAATGGTGGGCGAGAATGCAAATGTTCTTGGTGTAGGTAAGGACGGGGCTACAAAACTGCATTGTTCATCCGCCTCCCGTATGTCAAGATTGTCATCCAGATAGACGCCAATGCGGCTCCCTGCATAAATTGAAGGCTTCGCAGCCGCAACGCTGCCGGGAATTTCCCTCAGGGTTTTCAACACAAAAAAAAACTGGATTCATCTCGTGCCAATACTTCATCTATAATTCAATATTCGCTATTACCTCCGACGACTATTTACAATGGTAATTTACGTGACTAATTCGCCGTACGAACACTCGAATGAATAATCGACGATTTTCATTCGAATATAAAATTTACAGTAGCATTCTCGTCCCTAATGTGCTCGCATAAAACCGAGTATAGCATGCGTCCAAACTTAGCAACATTTGCATCTAAATTAGAAATCTAGCTTTGACAAAAAGTTAATAAAAGTTGGATTAGTCCGACTGAGACTGAAGGTTTTTATGCGCGCTGCGATTAATAAAGTAAATAATACGATACACTCGCGTAAAAAGATGAATTTATTTTATTTACGATCTTCAGAATAATAACTTTAAAGTCTAAGAAACTTCATATTACTTTTAGTACGATAACTAAGTATAGTCTACTCTACCTATAATTTACTATTTAAAATAATAATATTCATTTACTCACCACCCATTTTTAGAAATCACAATAAGGAAACCGAGTTATTTCCTTGTTTGTAAAAAGTCAGAAATCCAGTAAAGTTGGAACTAGACAATCTTGTAACTTTATATTAAGTTAGGAAATCGTTTAAAGACTACCGCGAACTGGGAAGCTCAGACGTCGGGTATCGATGCTTTCTTATTTAAGCTAACTTTCCGGACTTAGAATTCAATAAAGCGGCCAACGGAATTTATTTCTCTTTGACTAAATAGCTTAAAAGATTAATTAAGATAAACTTTCCGCGGATCCGGTTAATGTTCTAGCGTAAACACTTAAATTTTTCTCGTAACAAGTTAGTGCATTAGGATTGAAAAAGTTGTAAGTTAAAACAAGCTCAATTTAATAATTTGCGAACATTTCTAGCGTGCGATGTAGTTGCAAAATTTTATGTTGACTTTCTTTTGCCTTATAATTAAGTGTAATCTTCTCTTCTGTTTCACAGTTTAGCGTGTAAACTACACGAAAATGTTTTCTAAAGCAATATTTACCGTACCATTTGAGAAAAGCATGAATTTCTTTAATTTTTATATAACATATAAAAGAAAATGTTTCTTATCCCTGAACGAGAATAAAATAATTTAATGAGACCAGACACTAGTTGTAAACCTGAAACTCTTTGAAGCAGGGGTGAGAAGCATTTTGCACCTACGGTCGGCCTAATCCCACATCTCTTTGTAAGTCGATTAGTGAGGATTATGTATGAAGTGAAATACGTTAGCAGTGCACCACGATTGCATTGTCATCGCATTTCAGTTGCGGACGTGACCCCATCTTCTGGTAATCCTTGGACACCTGCTTTTCAAATCTTCATTTCCTTTGCGGCAACATTTATTTGATGCGAACTGTTATGTTGTACTCGAAGTGAAATTGGATAGAAAGTAAATTATGTTGTGTGCGTGTTTTCCAATGTTTGTTCTTGGCTACTTAATACTTGACTCCGTAATAATATATTGGTATCAAATAATAACGTATACGCACGTTAAGATTACCTGTGATTTATGTGTATATTGCAATCAATATACAAGTATCAACGAATTATTTATTGAACATAAAAATTTTATTCACTTTCTACACATTTCTAAAACATTATTTTATTAATCTAAATCTCTTAAACAAAAACGCATCATATTTGATTACACAACCAAAAAAGTAAACTACACATTTGTTTTTACAATAAAATTTCGAACCACATTTTAATTGCGGATTAAAAACAAAAAAAATATGCAGCTATCTTCAATTAACATGAAATAAATGCAGCTCAAGTGCACGCAGAGCAAAAACAGCGAAGTCAGCGGTCCGTTGAAAATATTCGCTGGACTTTTATAAATAGGGGCTTTCATCCGATGAAAAAACGTGGTTTTGCACGACAAGTCGCGTGACGTCGGATGAGGCACGCATCGATCGCGGCGCTAGAATGTTATCATTTACAAGTTACTAGGTCTAGGTGAGGAGTCTAAGTGGGACATATTTATTATGAAATATTTTAACGTTCCGTATTGGATATGAATAAGTATTTAGATTATATTAATAATGTAGTTTAGGAATCTTGGTTTATTGTTATTTTTTTATCTTTTGATTAATTACTGACTACCATTAGTGATAACTCGAAAGGGCACTGCAACGTGGTAAACAATTGAAAAAAAAAATGTATTTGTTATGGATTAAAATGTATAAACTAATCCAATTGCTAAAATACATTTTACATAGTTATCGATTTACTACCCGAGACAAAGATCTATTTAATTCTAATAAATAATTCCCTGTTGATTCTCTACGGGCGCTGATTGACGTTTAACCTCACCTGAAGTCACTTATAATTAAACAAAACACACTATATACCTAATTCAGAATCCCTTACACAATAGTTACCTATTAGATATTTGAAAGATTTGTAAAAGGGAAGAAAGCCGATTGTTGACTTAGGAACTTGTTGAATAGTTGGAAGTATTTGATGCGAGTGTATTTCTGGATTTAAAATAGTGACGCATTCCTTAAAAAAATATGGTTCTTGGTGTATAATAGTCTGCTATATTTAAGGGATAGAGAATATGTTTTGGTTTAAAAAATACCTGGTTGCCGTAATCGTTTTTAATCCAGGGTTGATCGTACCTAAGTAATTAGTGCTAATCCTAAATAAATCAAATGTACATTTGTTGTAAAAAAACCTACGGCACATTTTTTTCCTCTAGTAAACAGTTAAATATATATAAACATCAACACATTTTAAATATAATTTAGTAAAATAACAAAAAATTACTTATGAGGTTTCTATATATCATTTTTTTTTTTACCTAAGTCTACATCTGGTCGAAAAAATTGCATTTTGAGACATGAAATAGCAAAACAGATTATGTATTGTTTCGGCTTTAAATGTTAACTTTATATCAATCATTAATTTGGTAGACACTATTCTAGGTCATTAAATTCTGTATAACTGCTCTTACTAAGTCTAAACAAGACTGAACTATGCTCGTTACCAAGCCGCTTACAACCAATAAACCATTTCATTTAACAGTACATTTCAGCAATTCAAACTCTGTATATATTTATTAAATTCATAACACAAATAGATTAAATGTTTTGATAATTCATTAAAATAATTCAACGTCAATTTCTGGAAGTAAATAGCGGACAAGTGAAATGTAATCAAAGGGCACAGATTCCTATCTGCCAACAATTTAACTGACGTTTGCTTGGAACTCTGTTTAATTAAACAAACACATTATGATCTGCGTACCCTTTACATGTAGGTGTATATAAATCAATTGTTTGCGTTACGGCTTACATACCTGGATGCTAGAAAAATAAACACATTCCATTGCGTGTATTTTGATCCGATTGTCATTTGTTTTGTGTTCTAAAAAAGTGAATTCCGACAGAAAACAGACACGAATGTTTAGGTATTTTTATTATCGATGGTACATTCTTGAAGATTTTATGTAACATTGTATCGGTATTTGTATCAATTAAGCGTTAAAGTTAAGCATCGGATAGGCACGCGTCGAATCGCCCATCCGAGTGGACGATTCGCAGGAAATGACGCAGAAAATTGCGCGCCGCCTCACGTGGACGCAATATCCTACGACGACTTCCAATTATGCAGATTATGTCGCCGACGATACACTTATTACGAAGTTAAGTAACTTTGTGTGTTACTGTACCTGATGGTTTACGAGGAAGTCAGGTTACCATGGCAACAGACGAATTATTTTTAAATAAGACCGTAGATCTGAAGCAGTACTGCTGTAGGCTTATTTTTGTTTTGAAAATTCGGAACAAAATCACTTAGTCTAAAATTAAAATAAGTAGGTTATAGTGTCATGAAAAACTACCGACGCATTTCGTGGTGAACTCCTTGATTTGTAGTCTTCGATGTTTCTTATTTTATTAATAACTATTATTATTCTAATAACCTAATAAATACCTGCGATCATCTAACATCCCACAATTTACTCCAAGCCGCATAAGCTCGCATTACACAAACATTATTCATCAACTAAAGATTTAAAAGTTCCACGTCTCAGGCATGTTGTAAAAATGTAGATGATGCGAACACGTGGACCGGGGTAAGATGTTTAGTGTACGTGCATATGTGAGCCGAGGGGCAATCTGCATAATGAGTCGAGCTTATTGCGCGGATCGGACCAAGTCGGCAATTTCCCGCCTCAATTGTTACACCGAGTAGAACTCGCACATTGATTCCTATGCGAGTTTATTTTTAACTAACTTGCTGGATAACTTATGTGGAGTTGCTTTTTAAATACAGTTTTTACTCAAGTTTGCAACTCGGTTGCTGGTGAACTTATACACGTGTGTAAGTAGTTTAAGAACTCAAATTGGATAGTACCTACCTACTGGTTTTAAGATGTAAATGATTAATTGTAATATTAAGTAAAGTTTTTTTGAGTTGAATCTAAAGCTCAGAAAATACAATTAAACTAAAAAACATTGCAATGCTATATATTATTTATTCATTAGATAAACAGATAAAAAATTATTGAGGTAAATCTTAAACTTTTATCACCTGAAACTTATTATAAAGCTTTGTATTTTGGCCTTTGTAAAAGGCAGCTAAACGCGATAAATGTGATATCGATGGTTAAGGTTACATAGACGACTCTAGTCACGTGCTTCCTTCCCAAACGCACTATTACCACTACAGGAGCCACACTACGCCGCTAACTTTACGGGCCCTACGACCACCGACTGTATATCGCTAAATAATATCACACTCCGTTCTATTGTTTTCCGTTACTCGGACCTTACCAAAACATATATTTAAAAGCACATTACACCTAAATTAGTAGCCAGCTTAATGCTTTATTTACATGGTTTTCGACTGCTCCTAATGACTTCTCCAATTAAAGTAACTCGGTCTCACGTGTAAATCAGGAATGATTCAAACTGCGAGTCTACGACCTTTTTTAAATCCGGTCTTCGTTAATAAATAATGGCTGTGGACGTCTTTATTTCACGACTCGAAAGGTAAATAGCATTCTCTATCAATCAACCTTCGGCTCGTAAATAATTTAGTGGAGGTGCGACGTTCAGTTGACTTGAGGAACTCCGCGATATATTATTGTAGTGTGGTTCTTGTTCATCGCAAACTCCAGTTACCTCATCTGTTGCGCCATTTTACCTTCTTTTTTACGATGTTCCTTTATTCATTCATGTCGGAAACTTCGGGACTACTTGAGGTAAAATAACGTTCGCAAAAAGTTGGGTATCGGCGACTCGTAAAACTGTTGCTATTATGAGTGACGGCCAGTGGTGACTTATTGATTTATTTGTGGGTCTTGCAACAATACATACATAAAAAATACCCTAAATAATTTACCAAAGAACTACTTGTCGCAAAGGTTGTTGAGAAATAATAAAACCTTTATACATTCTCAGTAAGTAGTACAAAAACTTAACATAAATGTCATCATTAGGCAGACGTAACCCCAATTACCTGTCGATTGATGGTAACTGCCATCGCGGGCTGCGGCAGATCAAGTTCCGACCACTTGGCGCCCATTCCACCCTCCGACGTCTTTCTTATCCCCCTCCACTTCACAGTCCGCCAGACGTATTTGACAGATTTGCCCCAAACCCGAAAGATTTTATTGACCAGTTATTATTTTATTTTATGGACATCTACTCTTATTTCATTGGCCCTAAGACGTAGTTACAGTTTTTGTCGCTCGATTATTGGAGCAAATTTTCGGTCACATCTTACTTTTTTATTGAATCGAATCCGGTGTAGATGGCTTATGGATTGTCATGAACGATGTGTAATACGAGTTTTATGTTTGCATCATGAGCCGTTTAGGTAGATAACACATTTTATATTTACGGATATTTTATTGAGAACTAATACAAAGTGTTTAAAGATATAAACGAGCGAACATTGTCACCCCGACAATATTGAGAACAAAATAAACGAACCAAACCAAACGTAAAGTAAAAAGAACAAGCAAAACAGTGGGAAATGTTCCGAAGCGTGTCTTACAAACCGTTCAACGATATTGAATTGGATGAAAATAAAAACTGAAGTAGTGTCCTGTAGAGTTTTCGATCAAAGAAAATTACGCTAGGCGTGGAGTGAGACGGGCGCTTGGTCTTTTCTCCGGAGCCGTTGCTCTGGAGCTCTATAAAATCTCTTTCCTCGCAACATATCGTTCTTTTCTCCCCAAATTGCGGCTGTCCCGACGCGGCAGACACGTCCAGGTAATAACGCAATAAACCACTGAGAGCTTCCCCCTGGAAAAGCGATCGAGTTTTCCTTCAACCTTTCGAAAACGAGTTGTTCCTCGATTTTCGTAGATGCAGCGGTGCGAGCGTTGGAAAACTAACCTTATTTTGTGATTGTTTGTGTTGATTTTGCCGGGATTGAAGTGGTCTCGAGTGAGCGGTGTGCAATCGGTCAGGTTGTCTGACCGCGGCGGCGTTTTTCGCGGTACGCCCGCTACACTGTGGCCATCACTTTGTGTAATTGAAAACTCGATGTGCACTTGTACGGAACACCCGTTTACAAATAAATCTTTTACTGCTAAACATATACAACCAGTTAGATTAATGCTGCCTACACTCCATGCGATGTTTATACTAGGTGCGTAGATAAATTGAACCGGGTTTTAGGTTTTGTTTTTGCATATTACTATGCTTTCATTTAATACATATCGCATTTTATATTAATGCGGTATTTGTATTTGAGCTAGGAAATGTTATAAATAAACTTCGCTTAGCCAGATTAACTAATTTATTATCGTTACATCCATGATTATTCTTTGTATTGTTTCCAACAGACTGATTAATTTCCAAACAATGATGTTTGAAAACATTTTAGATTAACTTCCATGCATTCGACATAAAAACAATAAAGAGAACGTTTCTCGTGCAGTGCTGCGGGCGTACTAATCCTATTGTTGTACTTGCATTTCAGTATTTCTCGACACAAAACAAACCTTTAGGTACCTGACTGTTTTCATTTTTTTTATTTCATCGTTTTTCGTACAAGTCCGCGTCTGGTTTAGACCATTAAGTAATCTCCTCGCCGGCTTCGAAAGCGCCGGCTAATGCACCTCTACCAAGTTACTGCTCTAGGGTACTTTTAAAATAAAAAAATAACTGCGAAAGTACTTTAATTTCAATTTTGCTCTTACATTGGGTTTTGTGTTACTCTAAAGGAACACCTCCAAATAATATTTTATACATTTCTAAGTTAGAACTTCGATGATACACAGTTGTGTAACATATTTCTGCCAAAAATTGATGTATAGGTAATGTGGGACTACAAAATCTTCGTTTCCATTCCACAATGTATCTAAACTTACATTATAACGTATTCAAAACAACGTAAGAATACATCAATAATCCTTCAATATTGACAGATTCGGTCCATGAAAATAAGTAGGGTTAACAAAAATAAATATAACTGTTGAGAAAGGGGAAGGAAAGTGAGTAACTTCAATAATGGTATTTGTTGCGTACAACCGGCGGGCAAATAAACCGCGCTAACTTGATGATCGGACCACCTCCATAGTCGGGAACAAAATCGGATTTTAATTAAGGCTCGCTTTGTCAACTGCTCCTTTTAATTTTGATGAATAAAGAAAATTATTTATTTGGCGGCGTTAGCGCTTACCGTGATTTATTCACCAAGTTACGGACATTTATAAGGCATCGCCTTCCCCAAGGGAAATATTTTTCATAATTCTGCGAGTTTGACGCCAACATTAACGTGCGCTTAGAATGAAAGTAACAAGGAATTTGCTGATATTTCAATTTATTGTGATCACTTATTAATTGCTGCACTTACCTCGCACTTTCTTACAACAGCTTTATTCACAATATTTATACCAATTTAAATGTTAACGGTGTTTTCATAACTTGTATTTTTGTTTCAGGTATGTACACTTTTCTGTTGATTTCCAGAACACTTTGGTAAGTTACAAAGTAATTTAAAGTTCGTGTTTACTATTTGGATACATAAATAAAAATATGGAATAAGATTCAAGTTATAATTACTTATACCTTTAATGTTTTGATACTCAACATAGTTCGTAGACGAGACTTGCAAGTTAAAATTTGCTAACATAAATATTTCTCTAGTTAAATCCAACAAACAAACTTTGTCTATTTATAATTAGTGGTAGATTACACCATTACGAAACTTGTTAAATTTATTTTCTCGTAGAACTTACAGGCGTAGCGCTGTAGCTACGTAACGCTCGTAGCCACCCTCTGCCGTAGTAAATCTTTTAATCTCTTTACAATGGTCCAACGTCATAAATTTGACATCTGTGACTTTTTTATTACGATATTCGAAAACGTGTCCCTCCCAGCGGTATGATAAAATCGTGTTTTATGGACGCGGGTCCCGTCAGTTCATTATTTTATTCCAGTGTATCGATTAAATTAACACTTTAAACATGAAATCACTGCAGACGATCGAAATTTACACAGGAACAGCATTCACTATCAAATTCTCGTTCTAACAAACACGAATTGTGAATACTCGATTTGTATTTGTATTGTACATGTTTGTTGATCATTCGCAATTCCTAACGAGAATATCGGAAATTGCAAAACTAAATATTACTTCAAGTTAGGAAGTACAACAACGTCAAAAACATACAATTTCAGTTGCATCAGCTATCAAATTACACGGCGGCAAACGAATCGATACCTGCCGTTAACAAAAGCAAGGAAAATTCAGACGTGCCATGAATAAGTAATTTCTTTTAAACGCTATTGTTAAATAAACATTTCTAAGATATTTTTAATGCATAAAAATATTTTGAATGGACAAAAGCCTCAGGTTACATTGTGATTTCAATACATTTTCGTTCGCAAGTGATCCTGTTTTGTAGTCGGGAGGGCTCGGGTCTTCCGATGAATAGATAATATCCATCTAGCTAACTGTAGTCCTATCATGAATCGGCAACTTTTGAGAAAATGGTGAAACGAAATAATATTTCTTTAGTATTTTTTGTCGTCTTAAGACGTTCTTACATGAAAGAGCCTCTAATGAACATGCTTAGAAGTCATTTATAAAGGTTTATAGTCGTTTGTATCTTTTTGTGTATTTTTGTATTAATCTATTCAATATAACAAAATATCTACTCACTCTTCTGCTTGACTGTAAATAATTTTGGGAACAATAAGAATAATGTCCCGTACAGGAATTAAAGCTACATTCTTAATCTCAATTTCCATTTCATTTAAAAATCAATAGGCCGACACTACGTCGACAGTTATAATATTACTTGGAATCATATTTACAACGTTTACTTACAGCAAAACGCATTAATGACATTAATATTTTATAAAATAAGCACACAATTTTCTACGAGGCACTTGGTACTTCGCCGATGTAAGTCATAAAACGTTGTTCTGCGCCCATTATTCCAACATTACCTAGTTACCGAAGAACTTTGGCGTAACAAAAACACACTTCCAGTTATTGCGACAATCTTAATACTGATTTCCCTTTCTTTTCTTTTCCCCCAACAAGAGCATTTTTATGCTCATCCTCAGAACTTTTGCAATCCAGTTATATCAGCTGTGAAGACCTAAGCAAATACAAAAAGTTTTTTTGGTTTAATCTCCGCGTTTAAAAATATATTCATTGAAATTTCACGGGTTGCTTTAAATAATCCGCGGGGCGACATTACAGTTTATATACGTTTTTAAGTAACTTTTCCACGCATCCTTCGTAAGCTCTTACATGTATAAAAGAAATTGAGAGTTACTTTAAGATAATAACAGACTTTTGTTGAGGTTTGTATGCCTGTACTTGAGAAGTTTTATAAACCTTTCCGTACTTTCGTCCTGAATAATGTATTCATTTAAATGTTTATCTTCCCTTAACAGCATGTTTAATTTAAGACCTTGGAATGTATCGTCAAATATGTAGATAATTAAATGTAAATTATATTACACAAATACATCAATTTAGAACTTTGTCGTTCAACGTCGTGAGTAAATATTAATAATAATATATTACTTTATGTTATAACGCGATCCAAATGAGAATAGGAATGTCAATAACCTCTATCTGTCAAATGTCACTTGAAAAGTACGGTTTGCACAAAAAACTTATTTGCATCAATAATAATAGGTATGAAATATCAAATTTAAATAAAAATTTAAAATGGGAGAAAGGTATCTGAATATAATATTTAATTATTTTTAGATAATTTACTATAAAGGCCCAGAAGCCATGCCAAAATTATTCAAGAAAATAGGGACGCAAGTCGCCATCTTGTCATTGTTAGCATGTTTTTACTTGTTAGTGTGCTTCATCGTACGACTGAGTGCATGTGCTAGCGGACTGATACTGTTTATTTAGTTGATTCTGTTTCTTTTGATATTTTACTTAAAAATTAATTTTATTTAAAAAAAACTTGTTTTGCTCACCCTACCTAAATGGTTAGAATTGACAGCTATGCGCTAAGTCGATCCTATTCTCATTTGAATCGCACTATACTAACGAAATTTTTCGAGTATAGTTATGTATAGATTAGCGTTTGCCTACTTACTAGTTACATGTTTTTTTAGTGATTTTATTTTCAATTCAATACTTAAATCTAATAAAAAAACAAACACTTATTTATTTAAGGTTAACCCACAGCACTTGCAACTATACTAAGATTAAATCTTGTATAAATAAATAAATTGAGTTAAATACCAAAAAAAAAAAACTTATAACATGACGTGTGTACGAGTAAACATCAGAGCATATACTATCAGTATTACGCAAGTATTCGTCAAAGTATTTATGACGAATAACACAGAGAAATAATTTGTTGGTGTAACGATTCTCTCGCACACAGCCAGCGTCTCGGCGCGTAGGGAATTCTTATCTTACAAACGCAGCACTTTGATTATGAAGGAAAGGAATATTTAAAGAAGCTTTCGTGTGCTTTGTGTTATTCCCCGACGCATGTGCAAAATTTATGTATGAAATATGAGTGAGCATTACATTGTGAAAGTATCTTTTTACGTGTGTTACTATTTTTTTATCCTCCCTTACTACTCTTTATATTTTCGTAACGCAATTTTTCTGTTGACTCCAGTGGGTACTGGCAAGTTACGGTACGTTTATCATTCCCATTTCCTCGCCGAGGTGCGCCGTACCGAGCGAGTTAGATAACAGTCGGACCTCGGACCGAGTGAACCCCTGAGAAACTTATTCCGGTCATTGAAATCGGGCCTGATTCGATCGCATCCCGGCTCATTCCTATCATTTATTCATCAGGCCATGAATACTTAAGTCAATTTACGTGTCGTAAGCTAAGCAACAGCCTCCTTCGCTTAATGATATTGCAGTAACAGTGATGTGTCTGTGTTGGTTAATAGACTATCAATTTCTAACGTATAAATACATATTCGATTTGACTCGAAGGAAACATCTTGTTTGCCTACTTTCATTTAATATGCGATGTTTAAATACGTTCGCAAATTGAGTTCTACATTTATTGCGTTATAAATCTATTCCGTACATTACTTTATCGATGTTTCATACACCATTAGATAAGTCAAATAAATGAACCGACTTTAGACTGGTTTGAATAAGGAATCATCTAATTTAAAAATAAAATTACAAAATGTTTTCTAAAAATACTTTATTTTGTTTTTATTTTTTTAGGTGGCCATTTGTTTTATTAGTGGCCTATACTTAAGTGCCTATAAGAACTCTGTAGCCTTATTTAATTCACTTCCTTCTCTGAAACTAATACCATTACTAAGGAGTACAAGGCCCTAAGAATTTATTTTAGGCCGTTTACTTATTTCCTCTATACGTGTGTTTACGACTAGTGTTTTCGATCTTTATAGTAATTCCGTTCGTTAATATCGGTACTGGAGGGTTAAATGGTAAAATTCACATCATTTACTACATTTTGGGAATTAAGCGTTCTAATACGTTCCATTTCGTGTATTCTTGTAAAGGGATCTATTAAACGTTGATCGTTCCATTAAAAGCTTTTTAGTTTCCGTAGAGTATCAATAAAAAAACTATTTTGTGTCACTTAAAAAGTACTTATTTAGAACATTGTAATGTTAGTCAATTTACTACCTAACGATGTTCCTAGCAGTTCTTTTATCCTATTTAAATCGATTGTTACTTCCATAAGCCAATTGTGTTACTAATCCAATCTTATATTTTCATAAATAGCATCCAAACAAACTAAAGCCACAATGTTTAAAAAATACTTACTGGCCACACGTGCGGCGACTCGCAAACTTTTTAATTTTCGTCTATGAGCCACATTGTCAACGTTCATACATTTTTAGTGTTCGTACGAGCTGTCGAAGTACCAGGGACACATGAACAGTGTCAGGTGGTACATGCACGTGCCAGTGTTCATTAGTGAACAGATGCGTCTGCAATTGGAATCTAATCCCAGCGCTTTACTCTACGATGCTAGTGACTGTAATTGACAGCTGTTTCGAATACTTGCTGATCGTTCGTTGATGATGCGTTGGGATTTTCCTGTTAGCTATGTAGTTTACTGCAAGCTAACATTACTTACTTTTTTAAGGTAAGTAGGTACTCATACTTTACAGAAATAGACTGAGTCTACATCTAATGAAGGTTATAATGTCGAATTAAACTGTCACTCACATGAACATAGAACAATGTTCTGTAATTTATTGATAAACTAAACTAATAAATTAATTACACTTGATGTTAGGTGTCACTTCCCTGTCATGTTACGCAACTATTAACGTATTACAACCGAAATTGCTACCAATAAACCAACAAAAACGGCAATGTATCCAATTAAAAGTGTTTCCGTTAAATCGGTTCTAAATTCTCAAAATAAAATGTATAATAGGTTGGTGTCTAAGGGTGCGACACGTCAGTGACTAGTACGCGACAAAGCGGGAGATCTGAGGACAGTCGCACCGTGAAATTTGTCGTTTGACACCTTTGCTCCAACGGGCCGCGCGTGCGACAGCGTTTCCGCTGCGATTATTATATGTGAGCACACGCTCCGTCATGTGGAAACGGCCTTAGGGATATGAGTTTGATCTAATATTTACGGCTCGTGCATTTTTTCGCAGGGATTTATTTTTCACATAATTATGATTGCATTTTCTTTTTTTTCATCGGCCATCCAGCCAGTTAGCGGGCAGCTACTTTGACTACTTAAAATTCTATTTTTAAATAAAAAAATAGAAGTTATAGGTACATTAACAATGTCATCTATTTATAATGTCGTTACCGAGACGCTCAACACAAACCAAACATGCGAATGACAGGAATATTTGTCCCAAGTGGAAATCAAACCCGCGACCCTTTGTGACCCAAACAAACATTTGCGAATGAAGCTACCTATACATCCTTGTTGCCCTAAGGGACGACTCATATAATATTCACGGCAAATGCATTTTTTATTGGATCTCATTCCTAATGTTATTTAATTAGAACGAGATAGGTTCTCGAGTGTATAGCCAGTATAGCGAATGTGATGTCACAGACTAATTAGTCAGTTTAATTAGTTCCCAGCGTATTGGATGCTTCGGTAAAAAATAGATGGAAATATTATGTTTGGGAAAGTCTTGCTTCGGTCGTACGAGTTCGTCGAGTTTTAGATAGAAATAAAAATACAAAAATCGAACTGTCACGTAATTATTAAAAAAAAGTCGATGATAAATTACTTTGCCCAGCAGTGGGATGACAAGTGTTGTGACTGTTGGGAATGAGCTTGAGAAATAATTGATACGAGTATTGCCGATAGTTGCTTAAGTGGGAATATAGTCTGCTACTTGATACGTTACGTAAGATAGGTTCATTCAATGAACACTAAGAGCCGTTGGGGATAATAGCTCTTGATTACGTGTATAAATGAAGTCCTCTTTAATGTACACATTATGCAAAGCGTTGAGTACTAAAGCTTAAAATTAGGTAATTATTTATATACAGTACAAAATCACTTTTTTGAAACAAGGTGCTAAAAGAAAAAAAATCTATGTATTCTAATATTATTTATAAATCACAATAAAACTCACTAGAAAAATGTAAAAAAAGCAATGATACTTTAATAAACAGATATGTTATACACATACAAAACAATCGAAAAAAGTGTTCCGCGCAGCAGCGGCAGAGCAAAAGAGATAGCGCGATAAAACCCATAAGAAAAAAAGAGAGAAAAAGTGTTGTTGTTAATGGCAATACGTCCCAATTAGGACGTTTTCGAGTCTTCACGATTGCACGCTTATAACATATCTGTTTATTAGAATATCATTGAAAAAAAGTGAAAGAATACATAACTACTAAATAAAATACAACTTCAAAATTTAAACAATGACAACCATAAAAAATTAAAAACTAAATTCCATTTTTAAAAATCCTTGTATTTTTTTTTCCCCGAAAACGGTAAATTTTATTGGCAGAATAACAAATACCGTTGCCTAGCTTTTACCAATCAAAAAAATATACGTTGTACGGTAAACATTCACTATCTGTCAAAATAGCGATGCCGCGTAAATAATAATTAAAATGTGGGTATATTAGTAACCGCGACTAGCTAAATGTCATTAAACTACCATTCTGTCTTCTGTCATGTGTTTAATTTATTGTTCCATTAATTTTGCTTCTTAAGTTCTCGCGTGTCTCTAAAGTTTCCTTTATAATAATTTTGGTGAAGTTTGTATTATCAAAATGGTGTTCAGCCTTCGTGAAATGTTATCGCGTTTGCGGTACACATACGATGAACGAGACTGCTTGCATGATAATCAGGTGAGAACGAATAGTTATTGAATATTTTAGGTTATTAAATCAAATTAACAGATTGAGAATTTAAATAACTATTATTTTAATGTGTGGGCGTGCTGTATTTGAAATTTAATTTACTTAACCTTTTTATTAAATGCATCATACTTTTATTCGTCGTTTAAACAAAGAAAATACTTAGTTAAGATACGCACATATTTAAGATAATTATGCCAAATAAATAAATGTTTTAATCTTACAATAAGTAGGTATTTACCACTTATTAAAATATTTGTATTATACATACATACATATAATCACGCCTGTTTCCCGTAGGGGTAGGCAGAGACCACTTCATTCTACTTGCTACGATCCTAACATACTTGTATTATGTTTATAATAATGCGGAAGACATAGGTAAATTTATAATTACGATTATGATTAAACATTTATTATTTCTGTGAGATTAATTATTAATTACTAACCTCCATTATTATTTGAAAAAATCGTATGTTTACGTAGATATGCATAAAAAACGTTACACACTTTAACAAGATTAAAAAAAACTTTTAACATCTGAGCCAATCGCATCACAAATACAGGCAGCACAGTCACCACCACAAGTGTTTCACTCACACGTAGGTAGAAAACGTATGGTTTCGATCTTCGTCGTGTCATCGTACGAGTATTAATCATTGAATGGTTATATAGCCTGCCACCACCTGAGAGGTTACTGTTTCCTAACAATATTAAGGTCGGTAGCACTTTTGTCGAACACCGTACGCGCGACGTTTCGTCTAGTCACCGCGATGTGTTGTTGTTTTGCTTTTCGCAGTATACCACTATCACTTTAAATAGGGGGATGTCTTTAAAGTAAGTGATCGTATTTTTAGACGTTAATTAAACTATTTAAGATATAGATACCGTTATAGCTTATTGAATGTATGGTTTAAGAAAATAATTATTTATAGATTTTAAAAACTTACTTTTGCGATAGTTTGAGGCCTAATATTGATATTTATAATAATGATGTTTTAAGGGATAGATACAACGTAAATTGGATGTTATTAATATTAAAATGGTACGTTTCACCAACCAAATTGTGGTCGGATATCTTTTCATATTAATTAGAAGATAATACAATTCTTTTATTAAATCTTGATCCGATTACAACCCTCCTTTCATATAGATTGATTAGCTTCTACATTAAGCCAAACAATAGGTACCTTATTCGAATTTCGATAACAATGTTTTTTTTCCCCTTTTGTAATTTTTTCGTTGAATTTAAATCCTATTTTGTTAAAGGAAAATCTCCTAAAAACGGCTTCCTATTCTTGTTATTACTTACTTAATAACCTTTCATTTCGTTTTACTAAATGAGCATACAATGCAATAAAAGTAGACGTTAATTAAGTTATGTTCATATTTGTGTGTTAGACATATATTAGACAGATTTCAAAGTTTATTGTTTACATTTGTATTACTATTTGATTTTTTTCTTCTGATCCCAAAAACAAAATCATTTACCTATAGAGAACCCATAAAACCAAATTAAATTTTCGCTTATTTCCGATTGTAAACTGAATCTGATGTTCAGTTCATTTATACTGTCAAACACAAACGTATTATTTATTGCTATTGCGAAAGATTCCCACCTGTATTTCTACTCAGAACGAACTGTTGTTTTATTGAAAAAAAAAAGAGAACATAAATCAAACATCAGTGGAAGCCGGAAATTGATACCGCTCTGACGTTCCTATCCTCTGTCCCCTTCATACATAAACTTGGTTAAAATGACGTGGATTTCATACTACAAACGGGAATCTGTATAAACCATAGGGGTAATAGATATTTATTGTCCCCAAGATGACATACATTCAATCTGCTTTTAACACCACTCAAGGAACGTTGTGTCATCAAAGTTGCTTACTTAACGTTTACTTAGTTCTCGCTACGACTTAAAAAGTAGGATCTAATTTAGTTTTATCGTAGAAAAGTAATTGAAAACATATTACTCGAAACTCATCCCGAAAATTAGTCCGGTCTCGCAATCCGGTCTAATCGCTGCAACTGTTTCGCGAACCAATTTTAAATTTTAGTGAAACTGCGGAGGGCATTAAACGTTAATGCACCAACAATATTCCCCGGGACGGGCCATCGTAAAAACTTTGCCCACTAGCCATCCGCCCGTTGCAGCGTAAATACGAGCGTTGTGCACTTTAACATTGTTTTAAAAAGTAAATTTCAATAACCTAAGAAGTTCCGCGACACCGTTGATGGCTTTATGCTCACGGGATACGATTGATAAATGGCTTGAACCGAGCATCTCGTAATTAATCATAATAAAAACCCGTAGTTTTATACTTCTTTTAATATTGTACATTATCTCTGCCGTTTGTCTAATAGCGGTTATATTCATCGATAAATATAAAGTGAAGTTTATGTAAGTTTATAATAAATAAGTTTAGTAGGGATGTCGAACCTAAAATATGTCGGGTTCCACAAGGGTAAGGAAACTGTTATTGTGCAACGTGCAAGCAGGCAATTCACGTCCCAAAGGGCTGCAAGCTTGGCAAGCACACATCCGCCGGGGCACAAATTTATTTTTCAACGGGCTGGCCCGTATTGAATTCGGATATTTGTTGTAAACCAACAATTCTTGGTTTTATACAAATATCTAAGGGGTATTTTAAAGTTTATTTACTTATATTATCACACATTTTTGTGTGTGTTTACTATGTAGTAAACCCTTAATCTAACTGACTAAACATAAACAAACTAACTTTGGATATTACTCTCAGTGGCTTAAACATTTATAAATTTTCTCCTATAACATTGTGCTTTTATTTTTCTATGAAATGGTATTAAATCCAAAACCCTTCTGAAACGCAATGATTACCAGCTATAGAAAATCCACATTTTATCGTTAATTAAAATTACGTTTAATACGTATAATCATTAAACCAATCAATGTAATCCCCTCTCATTATACAACTGTAATTAAATTCCTTCATTATCGAGCCAGGAATTTGGCCGCACTATTTAATTTTGGCACATGGTGTTGTTTTAAAACAAACGCTATCGAATCCACAAACAGTGATTGAACGTTCCCATGCCGAATACCTGAAGTCCATTGGTTCATATTGTGGTGTTGTGTGTGTGGTTCACAAATCGGTCGCTAGCCGGAGAGCTAGGCTCCACATTCCATGTGTTCAGTAGATACGGATAGTACAAGTAATTGGTATTCAGTGCTGGCCGGCCCTACGTTCGAAATTAAAAATGATGGTATTGACTCAAGGCTTGAAGAAACCTGATGCTTTGATGACACTAAAAGGTTTTTTATTCTAAAATACCTAACAATATGTAAGTATCGAAACATAATCAAACTTTTTTCTTGAATTCGTCTCGAATTATCTTTATGCTAGGAATCTTTAAAGGCATATAATTTGTCTTTACTTATGTACGTATGTATGTACGTCTTAACACTTCAATTTGTATTACCTTGTCATCACCATTCCAGCTTCCAGACATCTACTACTAATCAAGCCACCTAATAGACCACTATGATCAACGGTCGTGTCAATTGATTAGTGATCGCACTACGTTGTTATTAGCACAAGGAGGCTTCTACTAGGTCACCAGTCTTCGTGACTAACACGCACCGTTCAAGTATTAATCAAACTCCAAAAGAACAACAAAGAATGCATCCAAAATTAACATCGACACACACAATCAACGCCCTCATAATTACTGTGTTAATATTTACATCGACTGAAAGTTTAAACATGCGAATTGCACACTTTTCCACCAATTAATGTTTTGAGTTAAAATCGAGCAACAAAGGCGGCCCTGTCATCGTTCGAATAAACCCGTAAATGTTTACTCGACACATCGGTCGCTGTATGCATCAATTAAAAATATATTACTTGCCGGGTTGACTTCCGCTTGTCCGCTACGATGGGTTTTGCTTCGCTCTCGCACGAGCCTCTAGGGTTGACAAGCCCAAGTTTTGTCAAGGAGTATCGATCATTCATGCGAAATAATTCTCTTTCACACAATTATGTATAGAGTAAATCCGTAGGTCATAAAACCAAGAAATAGATAATATGATGACACATAACCTTTTTTAGAACATTTTCGAGACAAGATATATAATGATTTACCTTTCCTCTGCAATGAAATACGAAAAAAGATAGAATTTTTTACCTGAATAAAACAAAAAACATGGCTGCTTTTTGTCTTATTAAGGTAAAAAATATTCTAACAAAAATAAACACTTAGTCTTATGAATATTTTTCAGGCAACCCTAGTAACGAAAGATTCAAAGGATCAGGGTTTTGGGTCGTTTGAAAAATGCATAAATACCTATAGACGGATAGATTTTTGAACATCTGTTTACCCATGTTCATATTACATGGTATAGTATTTATAAGTACTTTACTTAAGCACCACAAGCTTAATAAAAGTACGCATTCATACGTTTTTAATATGTAAGAAAATCTAAGTAAAATCCAAAGGTTGCAAAATTAACGATTTTATCTAAATTACGTCAATACGATCACGGTGTTTCGGATATTCTCATAGCTAATGAAAACGTCCAACCCTAGACTCGGCCAGTCTACACTAACAGCGTGCGTATTCACATTCCTATTCGGCGCGCATGCCAGCATCACGTCGGCGTCGTCGCACTACACACTGATAATTTTTATTCGCACAAATGAACATATTTGCACAACTTTTATCCTCACCGTTTAACTTTCGCTGGATGAGCATTCGTTCAGTTATTTGCATATGAATTTATCGCGACATGTTTTTATTCAACGTATTGATCGTTAACCTACCGACAATCTATCACTCAATTTCGTACATACAATATTTCCAACTAAATATCCCAAATATGGAAACTATATGAAATTTTTGAAATACTACGGTGTTCGAGACTATTGAATTCCGAAATTGGAATGCAGTTATCATATTTTCTGTTCAGTATATAATACAATTTTGCACTGCTACAATACATTCTTTGCTGTATGAGATTTATCTGATACATTGTTTTCATAGCTTGGTCGAAATACCTATTGCGCTTTTGATTTCGGATCGAATAATTTGAAGTATTAGGAAACTCAAACAAATTGTTATTGATTCAACTTTTTGATTTAAGTTACATTTTCTTATAGTACTTAAGTACAAAATTGTAACAAAAGAGACATATGCCTAAGATTAAGAGCATTACGTGAATCTCTTAACCTTTTACAACTTGTTTGGAATAATAAGCAGCTAATAAAATTTTCTTTTTCTGTAACTCCAAAATCAGCGGAGTAACAATGCGCATACAAGACGATGGATTAAGGGGTATCTTAATTATTCGTTGTGTATAGGAATAAATATGAAAAGGTGCATATAGCACAGGCGGTGTGAACTAAGGCACACAAACGTGTCAGAGATAACCTGTGCCCGTCTTGTCAAACTTCTTTGTGTAGGTCCGAACAAACCATTAATATATTTCCGACAACAGTTCCGTTACTTTTGTACGCCACTGCCGTAACTTGCCACCTAATGATGTGGGTTAACTGTTTAATATATACCCCTTAGCTAAATAAAATTACCTATTTAAGTCCTTTTAGGGCACATAAATACCAATTATGGCTATTTACGGCGTATTTATACCGTACTATCACTTTGCAACGTCAGATAATAACTTTTACCAGCCAACTGAATCTCCGATTACACTTGGGAGAATATCGAAAGAATTATATTAGACCAACGGAAATATTTCATATCTCAATACTTTATGTGAACGTTTCATGTGAGTGGCCGTGGTATAAAATTTTAATCATATTTCAGAAAGGAGGAATGTTGCCCACAAATTCGATATATGTAGCTAACAAAGTCTTTCAATTTTCGTGAGCAGCTTAACCGATACGTAAAAAAGTATCGACGAAGCCTTCTTTCCCACAGAATATGAATACAATAATACCCGAAGATTTATCCGCAGTCGGCCGCTACACTTGTTTACACGAATTTCACGAAGCGCGGAAGGCTGCATATTTTAAACCTACCGCCCGCTCGCTCCGATATGTTTATCTTGGTCTCATCTCGATATATTTATTGGGAAAAGCCACGATCGGGATCTCTCCTTATTGGTTCCAACGGAGAACGTAATCGGTTTTATCTGTTTATTGTTATTGTATTTTAATATAAAATACCGTTTACATTTCCACCAAAATTTCTCATCACAAATTGTGTTAAGTAAAGTAATATTTACACAAGTTAATTTAAGACTTTGAAGACAGTTAATGTTTGTGTTGAAAACGAAACGTTTTCTCGTCAAAGGTGTAATTTAACGGGGAATTAAAACTATGTAGGTACGAGCGCGTGTGGAAACATGTAGCATGTTTCGATGTTGGCTTTTCATCAGCATGGTAATCGTGCAAAAATATTGGCTGAAACACGGCCGAAGCGCACCTGCCTAGAATTAAATAAAAATAACCCGCCGAATGAGCACCAACCGAACGCAATGTGTAATTTATGTTCAATGTTTGTGAAACGGAACGTTTAGCATATCAGAATCGTATCGTGTATCTATAATATCGCGTGTGAACTTAATGATATGGCACATAGCAGACATTCACTGGCAGACACGACACCGAAAGAAATATCATTAACTTGATTGCTGTAGCATAACGATACATTACGATCCAATTAGCTAACGAACTGAGAAATGACCATTGTTTATGTCTGTATGTGTAGTTTTTGGTACTCTCTCAGTTTTATGGCACTATATGTTAAGCGACACTCGTAAAAGTGCGGTGTCCGTGTTTTACACCGTCCGTAAACTAGTACAAGTGTCGTTGTATCGGAGAAAAGTTAGTCGGCGTAAACGTAATCTATTCACATTGCGATCGACGCGGGACACACTCAAGTTACACATAGTAAATATTTCTTGATCAAATTTGTTCCGATCCTGACTGATTTATTATAAATGTTACGATCAGATATTTATGGGCGATGTAATTCTAGAACTGTCTTTATTTAGCGGATCGTATTTAATAACTGCGTACATGCGTGCGATAGGGGTATGCTAAAGACGTATTATAACGCTTGCGTTCTTTGCTGAGTTAGCGAATATGTATCTAGGTTACATTACTTTATATTCAAAGTGACACGTGGCGCTACCTATCGTCGCTTCACACGCTTAGTTTATTATTAATGCGTGAATTTTTGCGACGCTTGCCTCCAGCTGAAGTTAGTGACAATGTTTATGCGTGTTTGATAGATATACATAAGTACCTACGCGCTTAGTTCTGCTCTAGTGAATATCAGGTGTGAAATGTATGTACATTTTGCGGCCGAAATATTTAATAACACTTATCAGATTTTGACTAGACTATAGCAATAGCAGATTTGAATCTAACATTAAAATAGCTTTATTACATATTAAAACTACTTTTTACCTTATCTACCGAACCCTGTCCTTTGAGTTCAGACTAACTTATTGAATATTCTCAAAAGCATTTAATAATACGGACCCCGACGCTGCTGTTAAAATTGGCTATGAACAAATAATGATAACCACAAGACAACGTACGGCCATAACCACTAGGGACTAGATAGGGGTAAGGGCCTCCGGTTTAATTCAATATTGATTCTGTTTTTACGGTAAATATGTTTTTCCTTTTATAATTCTTGTAGCATATTTATTTATGATACAATTTATGATTGTTGTTTAGTTAATTGAATTCATCGTAAAAACTCAAATGAACTTGGTGCATTGATTTAAGTTCTTACGACTAATTACTATGTATAATACTAAACTTCAGTTTCGGAATGCTTGTTAATTTTTCATATTAAATTCTGTCGACTTGTGTGACTGGTTGAACAAAATACTGGCAACCATTTACATCGCTATCCTTATGTATGACAGATAATAAACTATTACATTGATCAGGCGTTCAGGAGGGTTTTACTTCCCTGGAAACCGACCTCGGTATTTCTGACACTGGCATCGGTTATAGTAGATTAACGGAAAACTATCGCTAGTAAAAACAGCCCAGCAGTAACTGTAGCTCCAACATCACGTCTGTAACGATTTATTGCGATACCAATGGCGTTTTCGGAGTCCGCAGCGGCCGTCCGGGGTGTTACTACACAAATAAATTTCGATAGGGCCGTTCTCTTTGAGACGTATATTGAAATATGTTCGATATTTTATTAGATAGTCTACTGAATATTTAGTTAATGTTGTATTTGCGAGGTTGGTTTTAGGGTTGCGTGTTTATTCCATATTTTTATTTAACTATCCGTACTCCCGAGAAAATATTTACTATCTTAAACTTTAACAATAATCTATTAATGGGTAACTCTTATTTACAAAATAAATGCTATTAACTAATGAATGTAATTTCAATGAATATCTAAATGAAAATTACCGACAGGTAGGCAAACATTTTAGCCAAAAACACACAAAATGGTAGTGTTAAATATGCGTGTTAATAGTATATGTTGGATGGTGAACGGCGACCCGGGATAACCGCAGTCGCCGCTGTCAACATCAGCTGTTCACAGCCTTGCGAGGTTACATAGTTGTGTTCACTTAATGTTGCATCTACTATATCTGTGTGTTCGTTTGTTACAGGTAATTTGTTCATATTTGGAGAATCGGGACATGGTAACGGGTTAACTAAAAATTTTATGTATTTAGTGTATTTAGGATGGTAGTCCGTATTGTAAACTGTTAGAAAACAATGCCAGTATATTTATAAAATTATTTGTTAACTAGAAGGTTGCACGAGAAAATATAAGATAAGATTACCCTCACTTGTCACAATAAACTAAATAGCTGTCATAAGTTCACTTGTTATTGTAGACATGAGTATTAGTCACACTTTTGACTTCTTAGTATCTGAAAAAGAAAATAAGTGTCTTAAATGAACAAAAATACTTTCATCACTTTATTCCTTGATAGAGGGATCATAATTCATATCAAGTAAATTTTGAAGCAGATATAAAAAGTAAACCTTTTCGAAGCGCATGATTTAGTGAAAATTGAATACGAAACTAAATCTCACATACAGCAGACGTTGACGTTGTAAAAGTACCTATTTGTTCGCATCGCCCGCGTTGCCTAAATATGAGGAGATATCAGAGGTAGTGATCCTCCGTCTCGCTTCCTCGCGGTGTTCACGCGGTGTCTACGCATTGTACGTACGAACCTCTTTTCTTCACAAAAGCCTCCTTTATTATGCTCCTGTGTAGGATATGAGGAAATTGGCTGAATGGCTTTATATGAAAAACTCACGTAATCTTCGCGGGGTGTGGCCCACAATATCCTGCACTTGGCGCCGCGAGATCATTCTTGTTAAAAGATAATTCAATTGTGAAGTTAGTTTTAAAAGATTTTATGTAGCGGCTTCTACTATTAAGAGCTTATGTATACTACGTACGAATACTTACATAGCCAGACATCATCCGAAATGGAATAGTTTTATAATATTAGTAAACCTGAAATCCAAGCTAATAAAATTGCTAGGCTAGTGGTCCTGTACTATTCAGGGCTAACAATCAATAATTGAAAAGATAACATAACAACTTAAAGATTACATGTTCGTGCTTCATCCAAGACAAACACTTAAAACTAAGAAGTTGCTTTTTATCAAAGGCGCAATTCCCTTAGTTGTCAATAACAGAGAATGACCGTTCAAGTTTTACGCACATACATGAACATGACACCTGACGAAATAAAGCCTTTCATGTGGGCAGCGTATACTATACAGGGTGTTTACTGTCATCGGAGGGTCGCACATATTTGGTGAGAGGTACCTAATAAAGTACGGCGCGCGGCGGTAGGATTCCCGGACGGCTGCCGGCGACGGCGACCGTGCCGCCGGATTGCCGCGCTCCGAATCACGATCGGCGACAGAACGCGCCTCGGGATATAAATTCGGTATCTTCACCTGGAACGCTTCACCGACCGCCGACGCCACGCGCAAGTTATGAAAATTCCGACACTGGAATCCCGACTCACACTAGAGATTTTTGCTGAGCTTTGCGGTTGTCGTTGTCCGGATTTTTTAAAGAACAGAGTCTGTTACGTTTATTTCAGTCTGCCTTTTATGGAGGTGGGAATGTGCTCCTCTTTGGTTTATTTGCGGGCCGCCTTTCTCATGAAACTGCGCTGTTTCATTGCTTACGAGCCATTTTGAGATTCTCGTTAGTTATATTTTTAACGTGATGTACTTTTCTTTGTAGATGTCATTCACGGCGATGTATTGCGCTTATTAATTTTTAAATAATAAAAAATATTCGATTAATTAATTGAATAATTTTAGCGCCCAGATAAACGATCATATTATATTATCATTGTGTGTGTGACCCAACAATATTTGTGTTATCAATCGCCTATCTCAAAGAATTACCAAACCCGTTTTGAATGGATATCGAATAACAAATGACGCTGCAAAATAGGGTTTCTGAAAGAAACGGAACATAAATTGCCAAAACCCATCAACCATTAACAATTACAAAAGAAAGGTAAGGAATGAAATGTTTTATTCATTCCGTTAACGAGAAAATTACCGAGAGGGCGTCGGAGCGCCGGATCCGATTGCAAGGACTCTACGAACCTTTGTCTTCGGGGAGAAGTGTGCCCAATGAGCACTCCATACCCGTAGGTACCAATTAAGGACAGCATGTTAGACAAGTATCTTATTGTATATGATTTTTCGATACCAAAAATAGTTCTATAAAACCTTCTCGATTATTCAAAGCACTAATAACGGTGGCTGTCAGGTGAGCATAGGGTCGGATAGTCGTTACCATCAAATGATTACCAGGAAATGACAAACTGCGCGGCGAACGTCCACGCTACACAATGTAAACACAGGTCGATGAGACCGAGCAAATATGTGGACACCAGAGAGCAACAGATTACCTACTAAACTCACTATCTCTTAGGTGATTTGATTCTTAACACGCTTCCTAAAACCTTGATTATCAAAAAAATATAACAGAATAATATAAGTATTTTTATATAACCGAACATGATAATGGCAACGTCAGTTACAATATAAAATATCTTGAATATTAAATCTTGGTTGTACTCCCAATACTTTCGTTCCCCTAAGCAAACATTCAATTAGCTGTCTCACAATAGATGCATTTCCAAGCATTAATTGTCTTTAGAAGGTATCTTTTGACCCAGCAGAGGTATCATTACGTCCTATTACACAGGAATCCAAATTAAAGGTCCCTGCAAGACAGACGGAGTCACCGCTCCGCTACATTGCTGAAGAATTTAATTAAATACTAATAACAAGCCAATCTCTGCCAGGAATAACTGATGTTATCATTACAGTTAATCCTTGACTCTGTAGCAAATTTAATTGAATTAGCAGTGTCATAGTTTGAATTTACAGCATTCTACCGTGTTTCAACAAACAGATAAATGCTTCTACTGAAATACCTGTAAAATATTTTCTCGTTTGTCTGCTTTAATCTTCATAACAATATTACTGCGAAATTACATAAAATAATATTGCATTCGAGTTGAGAGCAAAGTTGGTCGCGATTACATCACGACTTCGCAAAATCTGAATACACCCCAACAACGGGGGCTAATTACGTTAACTTCTTTCGGGTCCAGTACAAATTCCGAATGGGCTGTAAAGAGTGCGAATTTGCATCGAGAATATTTTTCGTCAACAATTAGGTTGTTGGGCTTTTGTCTGTGCCGACCGGGGGCTTGGTTTTAACGACGTTTTAAAAGATTCCAACTCGAGACCGGGGGCTTATCTCGAACGTGCTGCCTGCTTGTTACAAAAAACCCTTTATTAACTTTACAACGCTTTTAACGAATAACAGAAATAAATATGAAGTTTTCACTTTACAACGTGGTGGCTTTACGATACCGGAAACTTTACAATCGCATCGTTACCACCGAGACTCGACCTACCGTAATATTGATAGCTATATTACATATCATTCATAAATAATTGTACACATAAAAACACAAAAGAAATTAATCTTATACCACATGTAACGTCAGCATACTTTCCATTCAATACACCTGAGCATTGTGCTTCACCACAGTTGCGAAACACTCATTGTGTTCCTGCCAACGTTGTTGACTACTATCGGGAATGCAATGCCTATAATACCTTACTATCCAAAAACAATACGTTCGGACGTGCATACAATATTCCAGAAACGTCAAAGCCGACCTTTTGAAAAACATTCATGCCACGTCGAAGGTATTTAATTTCTGTCGGCTGCAGCGAGTCCGCAGTCCGGATATCGGGTTTATTATGAGATACAAAGCCTTTGCACGGTCGCTTTCTGTACCACTGTTTGATTGGTGGGACGGGCGCCGGCGGGGCCTCTCTGACGCACCTGAAACTACAAATACGGCACGACGTATTATATTTACCGTGTACATCCATCCAATATTGAAGGTATGACAGAAACATCTGAAGGCCTATCAAAGTGATTGAAAATACCAAAAATATGAAAGGTTTTTGACCAAAAGGCATGCCATTGTCAGTCGAACATGAAGACTTTTGTATGAAAATATGCGTCTATCAAACAAATAAAACAAGATGAACATGCTTTTATATACGTGCTTTTTCAGTGCCTACAATTTTAAGCTACATCACCAATCAAACAAAGTTCATAGAAAGTATAGAAACTATTCTACTTGACTGATATATTATGTGAGAATGTAGTTCCATGTGGTGTTGTCAAATGAATAGCAGTATGTAGGGAATAGCCGGATAAAGGCTCCGCTAGTTGGAGATCAGTTTCCGAATTCCGCTCGGGAATGTATTACACTTAATCAGTTCCGTGATTGCACACTCCTCTCGCTATTTCGCCTAAACAGCTCTTGTTTTGTACTGAGAATGTACCTAACCTGAACGACCAAATTTAATTACATTGAGTCTTTTTTGTGGTTGCTGAAATTAAAAAGTTTTTCCTTTTATACGTTTGCGCTGCGGCTAGGGTGATAATTTATTTTTATACTGGCATTATTTTGTGAATACGTTGCTCTTATTTGAATTATAAACTAGCTTTTCCCGACGCTTTACTCGCGTGGATTCGCATTTATTAAGTTTGCCACGAAGCTTTCTGTTCGCTTAAAGGCCGGAAACAAGTTTATACAAAATTGAACTGTCCCTTATATGAAATGCGCGATTTCAATGATATCATGTTGAAGGATTTCGTGCAAATTAGTACAGTTAATAATTACGTAAACCTCTAAATTTGTAAATGGTAAATAATACAAATAAAAGTAGTCCATACGATCATCATCAAATTGATAAGGGTTGTTCAGAATAAATATTTCCGTAAGCGGCGAAGAAAAAATAGTTCTCAACAATATTTTAGTGAGCTCAAAAGCCCATTCATCTTCTGTGTATACCCCACAAGGGATGCACACTAACTCCTTGTTTATTTTGGGTGATAGAGGTACGAAGTCATAAAATATACCATTGAATAAATGACTGTGCATTTGACAAACGAGCATTCACAGATATATCCGGCAATAAACGAGCAAAATGATCCTCCCCAATGTATTATATAATATAGGAACACCGCGAGGGGCCGCGGTAAAGTGGAAGCTAGATTTGGTAAACCTCACCCGCTTTGGTTACCGGGTGTGTTCAAGAAAATTACTCGTCCAACGGCACCTTTACTTTGAATCTTTATTAAAAAAGAAACATTTCCTCATGACCCTGTATAAGGTAAAAAAGTTGTAAATAACCACGAAAACATCCAACTGGTCTTTTAAGATAATCTCGGCGAAGCAAATTAGGTACTCGGATACGTCGCAGATAGAAGGCGGAGATTGTAAAACAATATAGCGAGTGAGTTCCGTTTGTCATGTAAGCGTGTACCGCCTCGAGTGGCGCGCCATTCTAGGTAGATATTATTATTAACACAATTCTTCAGAATCACAACACAAGGCAATGCGGGCCCGTACCTCATACTTGTTTTTCTTAAATCTCTCCGTGAACAACTCTATTATGGGGAATCTTGTTAACATTTGAAATCATTTCTCTGCCCCGGGAATAATGAGTTCTGTGTTTTCATTTGAAACTCCGGTGACTTTTGTTTAATGGAATGATAATACAAATGCTGGCCTCTTTGTAGTGAGGGCCGAGAATATTGTTGTTTTTCCTCGGGCGGGTCACTTTAGTTCCAAGGGTAATTTCATTATTTTTCTAAAAAAATTGCTTTCACAAATGAAACTCTGGACTGTACAATCTTAATGTTGATTTATGCCCTTTGAAATCCACTTTTGTTTATGTAAAGTAATTTAGGCAGATTTTTTTCTCTGTTTTCGGGTTAACAGGGAGATGGTCTTTTATAAAACAATTCTAGGTAAGTAGAGAATGAAAGGATATCAAAGAGAGTATTTCAATTTCAAAATGAATTTATTAAAACACAAATTGTTTAATACTACTTTTTTCGTCTTTGCCTTTTATAATCCTATGTTTTATCAGGATTTTCAAGTGAATTAACAAAAAGATCATAAAACTCTTGTTTAATCGGACGACTTCTTATCGCTACTTAAAACATCAAGAAACAAAGCAAAAACTAATAATTTTTTGTTTGTTTAAAACTATGTAAAATGTAATTTGACTTGTTACCCCCAGGGGTGTATTACCAGCAAGTTTCGTCTCGTAACTGAATATTATGTAAACAAATTTAATTATAGCCTTGAATTAGCCACAATGGCCGGCTCCGTCGCTGTGAATGGAAAACTTCAGAAACCTCAACTTTGTCCAAGTAAAGTTTCCTCTGTGTGCACAGTAACGAAAGTATTTTACAAAAAACCTGGCTTGCTTATTCTCTGATAAGTGCCTGCTATGCGGGTGGGTGTTTATGAATTGTTGTCTTATTTGTCTTATCTTATTTAAAATTCACCCAAAAGTTTCAAAAATTTGGTATGCATTGTAAAGGGACCACCATAAAAGTTTTAAAACAGATCATGTCTTGTTATTTAGTTAGGAAAGGGAGAAAGTTTCGGCATCATTAATAAAAACTATTTGTTTTAATTAAACTTGCCAAAACATTACGGTATACCGGCGTTTAAATATAATGCGGCCGCATCCCTAAACTTGTGCAATTTATCATAAACTACTAATCAATTTAGAAAACGATTCGGTGTTTAATATCAAATCCACGTTTTCTCAGAGGTTAGGATTCGTGGACCGAAATTACGGCATTGTGCTAAATAAATTGTTATTAATGACCGAAACGTTCCGTACTTCCGAATAACAAAAGCCGCTTGTATTTTGTGGATAAATTTCGGATTCCTTGCATACGCTTACGAAGCTGAGATTATAGATGGACATTTTTCATAGTCAATACAAAAACAACGGTAATTATAAACGACACTCATTTGTTTACGTTAAATTTCTTTAATATTCTATGGGGTGATACGACACCTTAACATGAAAAGTTTGTAACGACTTTGGGGAAAAGTAAGTGAAGGGATGACAGTAATTATTCAGTGTTCTCACCACTAAACGAAGGCAGGTTCATATTTCCTATGAACAGATAATCTGCTCTCAGCATTAAACTTGTAAAGTGCTCCGCTCCATATGTCCTCGGTAAAAGGGAGGGTTGCTTTCTATTCATACACTGTGATACTCTTTTACGGTTCAAGCAAAAACATGCCAAACGTTGGCGAAAGATAAACCCCGGGGCGGTACGAACGCTGTTGAATTTTACGATTCCGCTAAGCCGCCTTAAAGTCGAGCCCTTCCTGAATATTTTGATTTATTTATAGGCGTGAAAGCATAAAAGGGTGGTCCAAAAACAATATACCGCGCCGTTCAGCTGGCGCGCTACTTGGGACACTTAACATTATACGCCCCTATGAATAAACCTACATATTTATACCCTTTCGTTCTGCGATACTCATTCGCTGCTCCGAGACTTTAAAGGCATAACTGTTACTATGCACACTTTACTGTACGAACTGTACCGAACAAATTTCATCCCGTAATTATCAGCGTCTCAGTTAATTCAGGGAAGCCCAAACAAATTTGCGGCTGAAAAGTTTTATACTTAATTCATTAGTATGTGATATAATCGTGTGGGAAGACGCAGGCCGCATTAAGCACTTGCCGCTCGCGAGTCGCGCTTCTAACACTTCATTGTGATGCTAATTTAGGGCAGCTCTATGAATATGGGGCGGCACTCCCAACGCGCGCACTTTTTGCCTCACCGCGCTAAATTAATTTGAATAATACCGCCGATAGGCAACGAGCTCCGCCGAAATGTCTTTTATATGAGTTTCCAACGTAAAAACTCCGTTACCGTTCAAACCAAACATTTTTTTATCTCCAGCTTAAGAATTACTTAAAGTACCTATGTGTTTATCTATTTCATTATGTATAACGAAAAAGGAAAATCGGATTTTCGCTTTAGTTATTCATCTCCTAAACTTTATTATAAGGCCTTACGTATTCTTAACACAAGGGTACGTGCTTGCACCTAATGTGTCGTGTAAATCCATTTAATCAAAAGATCCACAGCAGCATTTTTCTTTCCATCTCTTTGAGAGTAAGCAAAACGAATGTTCCATTAGACAATGGAATACACTCTCGCTCGCATGGAGCCCGATAAAATAAATTTCACTTAGCTGTTAATCACGTCCCTAAAGCGTGTGTGTCCATGTACTCGTGCAGGTAATGGCGTGAGCACTAAGACAAAATTGGCTTAAGTAATCTCTCAGTCGGGGTAGATCTGCGGCTGTGTGCGGCGCGCGGCCTCCTGCCGGCGCGCGGCGCTGGCGCCCAATTCCGATGTGGAATGCACTCGACTCTCTCACGTACGTGTTCGTCATAGAAATTACTCAGGCAATTTTTAAGTGAGCCTTTCCCGCTGCAACACTCGCGGGTATTCAAGTCAGTCCCTATATGCTGAAGCACTTAAAGGAGGTAAAGCCACTCTTAAACAAATGAAAGAGCTTTCGTTCGTCGTTTTTGCCTCACGGCAATCCGCTTTACTAAAAGGCGGTGAAAATTTAATGCACGCCTAATAAAAAGTATCTGTAAGTACCTATCAGATTGGGCGTTTGTGTATTTACGCAGTGGCTTGTATACGGTGCTTGGGAGGATAAAATAATTAAATAAAACTTTTTATGACTTTTGTTACATAAAATAAATATTACAACTTGAAGGAGAGACTTTTATTTACTCTACGATATCTGGTTTTTAATATCAACATTAGTAACCTCGATTTTCTATCCATTTCAAGAGTAAATACTATCGGAACTTTATAACTGTAACAAACTAGTAAAAATCACAATTTATTAAAGTAATTCAGGTTCTTAATGTACTAAAAAAATAATGAACCTATATTAAATAATGAAAGTACACGATTAATTAGAGGTTACTGTGGAGTTAAGGAATTAATAACGAGTTTTAATAATTCTTCATAATTATTCCGACTAAGTAAAATAATATTTGTTTGGAAAATCTCTACGCTTTTGCACTTTCATTAATTTTATTTGTTTAACTCGTTTAATTTAGGCGTTAAATTACTTGTGATCGGACTCCGTGCCGGGCCGTGGCCTTTTGCGAATTTGACATAGAAACCCTAAAATGTTGCCATTAAGGCTCATTTTTGCTTGTGCTTACTTTAAATAAACGTCTTGGCGTACCATTTTAAGTAGCCGAGCTTTTTAGCCTCCTTACAATACGGCGTGCCCCTGTAATGTAGACAACGGTGATTTGATAAATGAGTTGAGTTTTTAACGGTGAAAAGACTAACGTTTCGGGTTCAAATACCTGAGCTTGTTTTGACAAAATCTCTGTTCCCACAACGAAGTCTGTCGCAATGGAGCCCTCTCGTCGTTTTTCTAATGAATTGTGTAGGCAACGAGAAAATAACAAGGAAAACTCTCGAATGGAAGATAATAGCTGCGATAATGGAGTTCATATTGCGCGTGTTTAGTGAGAAATGTTATTAGGGTATCATAATTACAATTGTTTTAAGCCGGTAATCTATTTAAATCAATTTTGTTCAGATAAAAATCGGATAAGTAACTAATCCTTTGTAAATTGACCTGACATACAACAGCGCCAAGATAAAAAAAATACTCAGTTTTGTGCTTAAATTTTTGATAAAGAGTTGTGTATTGTTAAATAAAACTGATGTTTTCGTGATCTCTTGCTAAAAACCTAGAATCTATAACACATGTCAATATTTTGGTCATAACTCGACCATACATTTGTACATCAGATTGCATGCCCAAGTATTTACCGACTGTGTAGGCTATAGTCTAAATAAAAACGCCAGTTTTATAACCTTAAATAAACAGTAGCTTGCCGAACGCTTCAGACCCATGCCTGGTTTATTGCGTGGTTGCAATTTTTAACAAGCCAGACTTCCGCTTGCTAACAATAACAAACAAATACATAGTTTGTTATTTTAATATTTTAAAAATAAATACTATTTTTTTTTTGTTTATTTGGCGCTGTTTATTAATCATATTAAAATAACATGAAGTTTTATTGCAATGAAATTTGTATTGTAGGCCTTGTCATTCCTAATGTTAAATGATCGATTCCCATTTATTAATTTGTAACAATAATGATTCAATTACAAAACAATTCAAAATACTAGTATAGTAATTGAAAGCGATTCCAATACGAAATAAATGAGTTATATATTATAATAATATTAAAGATATTCAATGATATTCGGTAGCATCGTAGCAGCTGCAGATGGCCTGCAAGCGCGTAGCACTGAGCTACGGCTGCCTAATCCTACTTGCTACGCCAGACTACAACTGCCGTATACGAAAACTTAAAATGAGTTTCATTTATGAGTATTGCCAAATTTATTTTTAAATAGTTGCCTGTATTATTGTTACTAAAGCTTATAGTCTCAAAAGATTTTATTAATCTTTATCTCCATAATATCCCAACAAAACCCCGCAACGTTGCGGCTAAGTAAAATCACTGAACCACCCACAATATTACTTTCCGTTACTCAGACGCGGCGAAAGCGTTTAATGTTTAAAATAATCACAATATTGTCGGGAACGGTGTCGACAGCTAATGTTTGGTGGGCAACCGCTAAACGGCCGGGCCTAGCTTCGAACGTACACACACACATACACATACATAGACATTATACATAGGTAACCGCGACGCATGTTTACCCACAAACTGTTTGCTCGCATATCCGCTGCTACCTATTATTTGTACGGCGAATTAGACGTATCATTTTACCCAAATAAAGGTATTGTTGCCTTATTGGTTATTGGACCTTTGAATGAGACGTCTTTTGTTTGTTAGATAAATACTGGCGATGTGGAGTGACTTTAAGAGTAAGAATGTAAATAGTATTAATTTGCATCTTAACTATTTTATTTTTTTACGAAAATTAATTGTATTTAAGATCGACAGTGTGAAGAGGAAATGGTTAGTAAAATAAATTACGCATTTCTTACTTAAAGGTCTTACGTAAATCGTGTGCCATCTTTTTTTTTGATCTTGTCTTTCTTAATCGTCTTAATAGTGTTATTTCCTCTTAAAGTCAAACCCACATACTGATTCTTAGAAAACATTACACTCACTTTTGAGATATAACAAGAATTACAGACACTTGAAATTCTTAATTTTGATTATGTCAAGGACACGTAATTATTGAAATTGGTATCGTTTTAAGAGCGACTTGAATTGCGAAGGAATGTTCGGCTCGATAAGGGCGTCATTAAAACATTCTCCGATCCCGGAATTTGTTAGTAAGTACATACGTTTACTCTGTATCCAGTGACTGAAACTTTATATTATAACTAGCTCTTCATTGCGAGCTTGCTACATGAAATTTATATTTTCATAGCAGCAGAAAATTAAGATAGCAATATTCTAAAAGATAATTATTTACGTAAAGTATACTTTAAATATCTACGAAGTAAATAGAATAACAGTACAGTATTTAAGGGTTTGTGCTTACCTTTTAAAACTAACTTGGTTGCAGCGATTTTATTCAATACTCATCGAATATCCCTCCATTCATCGCTGAAAAGTAAGGAGCTTTTGTTCTGTACGTACGATCAACGATACCCTCGCGACTGTAAGTACGGGTCGTATCGCTGTATAACAGTGACGTCATGAATACGGCAAATTTAACGAGATGACATTAGGAATATGTTGTGCATTGCGGAAATGCGAGCTGAGTATTATGAGCTCGCTTAAATCTCAGTCAGTCAAATTAATTATTAGTTCTGCTTTGTGCAGCCGGGACAAATTGACGCTTGTTTCGCTAGAACACTCGTATAATTAAATACACAAGCATTTAATCAAGGTACTGTAGCACTGTAAACTCGTGTACGTAATCCTTCAGCTATGTTATAACGTTGTCAAGGTAACACAAAATAACCCGATGTTACCCGACGCGGCCTGACGGCAGTTGGCTTAAGTGTGTCACCTACCCAGCAAGAAAGCTGGGTTGAGCCGATCTTAACCCGCAGCCGCCGCGGGCCGCGTAGGACCTGTCCTAATAACCGGGTACAATAGTGGCCCTGAGCAAACAACGCTCGCTTATTGCTACTCGGCACTCCGCAATAACAGCGGTAAAAACAATAGCGCGGCCACGCTCCTTGTGATTGCGTCGGCCACATTGTTCCCATTACGCGGAGCAGCTTGTGTCAAGTTGCAGTTTAGGGTTCAATGGAATGTAAAATAAAATAATGCGTATTTTTCTTTACAGGTAAGCTGCCCTGTTATCAGTATTGCGAATTACACATCCGTGAGTTATACTGTCAATAAATATATGTGTACAAGTTGTAGAAAGTAGTCGTATCATTTGCATGATTAAAATACGTAGAAAATAAAATATAAATACAACTAATTAAAATGCAATTCGAAGAAGTAAATTTAATGATGTGCTGCACAACATGTTTCGTATTATTAATTTCTGAAGAATCACAGTAGTCCCTGAATGACCGGCCGGGGATTATCTGGAAATCAATATCGTAACGTGGTGTCATTTGTCGCATTCGCTGTCGAACACTCGACAGTCGGTTTTAATTCGCTGGTATCCACCTTTGATCCGGCTTTTCACAGATTATATCGTCGTACGATATCGTTTGCCCAATCATGTTTAAAACGACTTCGACACGTTCTGGCTGCAGTCAAAGTTAATGATGCCATTGATGACTAGATTATAACATAGTTTGAAAATAGTGATGCGTGATTAGCGATCGACATAGGTGCATGATTAATTTAAAACAAGTTATACCAAAAACATTATTATGGAACCGCACGGCTTAGCCCTAATAACCGTAATAAACATCAACGGTAACGAGCAATAGGCAGCGATTCGTGCTGATGTTACACTGTTTTTATACACGACCGGTACATGGGAAAGCTTTCTAATTGCCGGAACAATGCTGAGCCGGTTATTTGCCGGCGGCATTGTTTTTGTCCGCGCCGGTTCATTTTACCCCACCTTCCCCCGGGTGGGAGATTAATGGAATTTGAATACGCATAGCCTTTGTGTTCGGCTTTACGCGTAATTTAAGCGTATACCGGGCCGGTGAGTCGGCGTTTTGCTGCCAATCTTACGGTTAGCCTCGCAGGTGTGCGACCTCTCTTACAACTGTTATGTAAAGTGACGCGTCGCCCCTACAAACCCGCCCAGGTCGGCTTCCTCGCGGACTCACTGCCTCAAACCCAAAGAGCAGATATTTTTATTTATGTCATTTAATTTAACTTGTTCGCCAAGACTGTTGACGTGACCTTAATAGCTTTTCAGTTGTGTTTCCCTTTAAAAGTTTACTTTTAATTACCACTAATTTGGTACAGATATAGGTTAATATATTTTTGATAACATCCCCCCGTCACTCCGATAAAAACTGTCATTATTTTGGTGGTCCCCTCTGTTGGCGTTCAATAAGCGTTGTGTACTCAAAGCACTATCAATCATTCCCTTGCGGCTAGACACGTCCAGAAATAAAATGTATTTGTTCTATTATGGTGCTTACCTATTGATTTCAAATAAAATGAGCATCAGTGTTAAACAAACAAAGGCGCTTCAGTTACAACTTCTTTTATTCTTTCTTTTTTTATAATTTGGAAGGCACTGACATTATTACTGAACAAGTAATAGTAACATCTGTGTGTAATGTAATCGCCATAAATGTAGACGTGTGTCACACTGGAAACTGCATATCAATCAGCTGAAGGCAGGCCTGTTGTCGGGAGAATGCTGCAAATCCATTAACATAATTGAGCGGCTTGTATCCGGGACACTTCACGGTCCGGATCGTGGACGTCTTTGATGGCGCATCGCCGTAATGAGGAGCCGAAGCCGGCGTCATCCGCCCTAATGCATATTTACAATAAGGACAGGACAAGAATTGAGACGCTACATTTTGACAACAGACTACACTGCTTTTTCTGGTCTATTAATTCAACCGCCAACATGAATTTCGGTATTTCATACTTCATGATTCTAAATGGCCTCCATTCTGGATTATTCCTATTCATTCAATCGGTCGCGTCCCTTTGTATGCATTGCTAATATAATAATTGGGTAATGTCAAATTAATAATGTGTTGATTTTGAACCACTAGTATTTGAAGAGCTCATATTCAACCAATCACTAAATGAAAGCCATTACATTATTTACTTTTTCACTCAAAATTGACGAGCCATGCGTTCACAAACAAACCATACAAAAACAAAGTGCCTGCAAAAATAGCGTTTACCATACAACGACGCTTTATGAAATTTTCGAAATCCCCATTTAATTGGGCGCCTGTGTCGCCACAAATTAATTAAAAGCGCTGTGGGATTTTATTAACTTATTGCAATTATATTTAAACGGTACGATTACAGGGGCGAGGCGCGGCGCGGCGCGGCGCGGGTCGTGGCATCGCCGCCTAATGTCATTGCGAGGGCGCTTACACGCCGCCTCGGAATTTGATCAAACTCCTCGTAATCGGGGACAAATAAATCTCACCATTAAAATTAACGGCGACCCGCTTCCGACCTCTTCACTAGATTTATAATCACCTTTTAGAATATCGCCACAGTGATGTTAAGCCGTTGAATAGTTATTAGTAAAATTATGCTTAATGGACGTGAGATAATGCCATGTAATCCGACTAATAAAATTATTATGGGTAGCTTTGTAGCTAGAATAATTATGTGTTTGAGACCTGCACGCATTTATGACAGGAAAGCATTAATTAAATTAGTTTGACCAATAAACACTTGAGCCTTTCAAAGTTTATGTGCGTCGTTTGTTGCCTTAACTCTTGAGAACAACGGGTGGCCATAACAATTTGAACGCATGAATTGAAAATTGTAAGTGGGGATAACGATTGATTTGGTGTAATGAATCACAAATATTCTTTAGGCTTACTGCATCTGACACATTTTAGGTAACAGATTGGTGTAGGTGAGGGTCCGCCGACCGCCACAGACCACCGCATTGACAAACGACTCGGACCACTTCATTAATTGCGGGCCAGTCGGCCGCGCGACCGCCTCTAAATAATTCACATACGACTGCCCTCACACGCCGCAATCTACAGCGGACATGGCGAAAATTACGAGCTCGTTCCCTTGACGATTTTAATTTATTCGGCCTAATTAATTTGGATTTTTTTAATGCTCACTCCGGCGCCAGGCCGTGTCGATGGGGTGCTACCGCCTTTATCTGAGTTTAATAGACATTGATTAATATTGAGCTTACTTTTTGCCTCGTATGATTTCTGCGGTTTCCCTTTTATCGGAACTTTTTTACGTTTAATTTTAGATAAAAGATTTAGGTACCTAACATTTTATTTAGATAGTTCTCATACTTGGAACTCGCGTACTAAAAAGGACTGACGAAATAAAATACCTAAAGTTGTATGAACAGTAAAACAACCTATTTTAAAACACAATTATTTTCAATAAAAGCATTTCAATCAGAGTTCGCAAGCGGATTAAATGTAATTTTTGTTGGCATCATTCTCGCTGTGGTTAGCCCGATGATACAGTTGCGTTTAAGGTAATCCATTACCGAGCCGCCACCGACGCGCGACGCACGCATGTGGTCGTCGTTAAATACACGAATGACAACGGGAACTTATTTGTAACTATATCTTGTCCAAATTGTTTTATTTGTCAACACAAAATCTTTGCCGTTATCTCAAATCACTTTATTACAGAAAAATATTACAGAAACCAGCATTATGTAGATATATCTAAGCTAACTCATAAACTTTCCCGTTACCTCAGAACTTTACCTACTTAAGTTTACTTTGTTTACTAACTTGTTCTATAAAACTATAATAATGAATAGGTTCAATGAATACGTAATTTCTTAATCTGAGCCGTCGGATGTCGATTGTGCAATAACAAGAGCTTGGATGAGCAAAAAACAGCTGCGGACCCAGTCGTAATGCTCGTAACTAGAGCCGTTACGCAATTCGGCAACGGCCTAATTGATTCCTCGCCCATTCGGCCAGACGGGGCGGCGCATTATCGAGCACAGGTGCTACTCTCCGGCTATTTGCCTTCTCGCGACAGACGCCGACAATATCGGCCCACCTCTGACTCAAGATCCTCGACACCCGTTTCACCTTTAATTGTATATCGGAAATTCTTTTCGTGACGTGACTCGATTAGTAATAAAGTTTGAACACGCCTCTCCTAAACGGAAATGGCTTAATTTTCACCGAGTTGAGATCTCTGCATCGGCACTCGTCCATCGCGGCGTTTACCCTCCCCCGTCTATTACAGAAGTGTGTAAATCGAGCGAGTGTTCGGCAAGGTGAAATATGGAGAATCGCTGGCCGATTTGTATGCGCGCTGAGTTCGCTCTAAGTAATTTATCTGAAAGTATTTTTGGTTGCGAGCGAAGGGGTGTGCTCCGCTCGCTCACTCCTTCCTTCCAATCGCAATGTGTCTCCACTCATTCAATTACATTAAAAGCTTAATTAGGAATATTAGCAAAGTGTCCTCGTTTACTTCCATACTCTTTGGTAGTTGGTTTCTGTGAATTTTCTCGAGTTTGTTGGAGGATTCTTCGGTGCGGGCCGAAGTTGTGAGATGCTTAGATGAAATGCGGCTCGCAATTAGAGTAATGGACGGTAACCTTTCCGAGTGAAATTAACGCCGTTCGTCTATAGCAAATGTAAAGGCACACTCGGCACAATTAAGTTGTGGAATGGAGAGAAATTGCAACAAGTGCAACGGGCCTCGTCGCGTCCACGCTCCATTTAACCCACTCAGTTTGCGGGCCGTTCCGAAACCACCGCCAACTCACCTTCACATAAACACCTATTACATATTACGTATTGTACAGTTCATCGCCCCTTTCGCTTCAATACAACATTTTGCTAGAGCACTTAGTTACTTTAGCTCTCTTGGCTGTATACATTGTAACATAGTGCTATGCCAGTGTGGTGTGCTATCTTGTTGTCGAGTTGCCGTCAACTTAAGTCTCATTCTGTTAATTGAAAACTTGTCCCGGCGCCTCCAACCGCTTCTCTATTGTTTACCTCAGCTTTTCGATTTTTTTCACGAATCTTCTCGTTTCATAAGTATCTCTTTTAACGACTCGTCTCCGTCCTTCATTTATATCGGGCTTCTTTTGGAGTACTCACAATGAAGTGAGGATGCACAATTGGTTTTTCCTGTTTTTTTTTTACTTTCTTTCTAAAGTATTTTCTTTTGGGGCGCAATCGTTTAAAGGCTGCGTCGGCTTTTAATGTACTCTCTCATCTTGTACGTGCAATCAATGCTAGCAAGGGTTGATTTAAGTTTTTTTTTTTTGGAAGGCGGTATGTATCGTATACTTTCCTATTACTTAAGGTTTGATATTTGTTAGCATTATTATTTATTTCAAATAAAAATTGAATTTGAAATGAACATTTACTATATAGCAACCAAACACGAGCAGCGTCGAACGCAATAAAACTAAGAACTTGGCTCAGAATAACTTGTTTCCGTGTCTGACGCTCCATCACTTTCTCATTCCTCCTTACACGGCACGTATGAATACTCTTTTTCCTTGCATGAGTACGAAATAAATTAAACTCTTTATTCTCGGGTACAAAGTTTGTATTCCCATGTGTAAATAAGATACTTGTTGCTGCCCCTAAAACGGCCGTACACCGGATCAAGCTGTCTTGCCGAACTACCGTTCTTCCTTCCCCATTTCGGGGAAAAACAAGGGAAAAGTGTTTTTGGGGCGACAATATCGCTATCTGTTCGCGGGCACATAATTTGTCGTACGAGACTTGGACACCCTCGATTTGCGTCGCCATTTGACGTGACGTTGTTACTTTGTTTTACGACCATGTATGACGTTTATCTGTATTTAAAAGAACCGAGGCTTTTCGTAAATCTGTGCTGCTGACATTTTTATTATGTAGCACAAATTGATATGGCTAATACAAGTAAATAAATCTTATTTAAGACCCATAAAAATATTAAAACTTGTTATTAAATTACATGAAAAACATTCAGATTTGTTGCGGATGTCCACCAGATATCCGGTGTCTTTTAATAATGGTTGAACCGAACCGCAATGTAAGAAACTTAGGCTCAGTATTCAGCGAGCCGACAAGTGCTCGAATAATTCTCAAATATTTATGCATCAGTTTAGCTTGAAACTATTTCAACAATATAATTCAAAGTGCTTCAAGGATATAACACATATGCATACCAAAATATAATACAGTATATTGATCCTATATTTTAATAGCGTACATTTGTAGCCGTCTTAGCAGTCGCATAAAAAAGTTATATAACCTTTTTATTTCACTTCCAGAGGTGACGTTATTGCTCATAAAAACTTCATATCTATTAACTTGCATGAATCTTGCCTCGCACTTAACTTTTCCCACAACACGATTTTTGTATGTGTGAATACGTGAATATTTCATAATAAATTATGTGGTAGTATAGTTTGATAGTTCATCGTCTCACAATATTGTGGTTTTAGATTTCATGGCCTTTAATAAAATTATGTTTATTATTATGTGAAGGATTTTTCAGAAATAAAATTGTCGTAAATTATTTTTCTATTTATTTCTTATACTAGATCTTTTAACATCAGTTCTTAATACTGGTATTCTGTTGATCCGAACGCCTACAACAAGATTAAATTAATAAAAGTTACTTTAAACATTTTAGTACTTAAATATAATTTTACTCAGACATAAAATTATAACAATATCGTGCAAATCTGCTGTACCTGGGTGTTCCACATCAAACAAGCGGTTCCGGGGTAACGCAATAATGCCTCTCGCACACCGTTGAAATTTACCTTATTAATTTTGTTAGCGCGAAATAATCACACAACCAGCCTCTACTGATCCTTCAAATTATTTACCGTATACTTATGTATAGCTTAATAATACCCACTCACTTATATGTAACGTTATACTAATAATTATTGAGGTATTTCAGGTGGATCTTTATTTAGTACGATTTAAATTCATATAGCGAGGCTTTCTACGACACACTGATGGCTTAATTTTACCAATTTAAGTTTTTTATTTCAGCTGACGCATAGCAAATAGAATCCGAAAGTATCTGAATCTCCTATTAGGTACTGAAAATAAGCAAATAATTTTGATTAATCAGGCACTGGTACTAAAAATACAGTGCAGTATAAAAATAAAATCTATTTATACTCAAAACGATTACCTCCATATTTCCCGTACTTTTCTAAGCAAACCACAACAGAATAGGTTGTCACTGGGGTATAAATAACCGGTACTTGCTCAAGTGCGGTCTGTTACACCCACTTATTGGAGATCCCGTTTTAACCCGACACGTCTTATCGCTACGTGTAATCTTAATTTGCAGTTACTTAACGGAATCCCGGTAAAGGATTACCTGTATGTCTTAGTTCAAGTTAGTTCGAATTAGTAGTGTTAATTAGTCGCTGGATATCTTAGCTATAACTCCTGTTAACATGTGAGGGGAACAGATTATTTTTAGTTAAGATAATATCCTATTTACTGTGTTGGAGATTTCTCCTAACTAATCGGTATGTATGCTGTCATTGTGTACAGAAATTTATAGCAAAGAAAAGATACCGTATTTTAAAATCTCAAGATTTATGAAACTAAACATTCTAAGAAATAAAATTACGTCTTCATAATAATGATAAATAAGGCTAATAACTTTTATTTATTTACCTTCTTACGACTGTAGACTAATTCATATTTCATTACCAAGTCTTGTTGGATTATAATAGTCAAACAAATCTTGATAATATTAATGTCAGCAAGCACAGTTAATATCAATTATGTAACTAAGTCAAAAAAGCAAGTAAAACCTTGTCTGAAGTCACAATACAAAGTCTGAGCACTATGTGGATTAAGTCTGTTCAAAATTTCTAGCACTAGATGTAAAAAGGTTTGATATAGAGTGCGAGCTTAACCCGTGGTGTCGGGAGCACGCGCGTTTATCCACGCAATCTAGCTTCCGTGACGTCAGGCTCTTTTTGTCTGCCACACAATCTGATCGCGCAACTTCGTCCCACTGAGTTATAGCTCAGAACTTACCACTTCACCCGACCACGTCGCCGACAACTTTAAGGTCTACGTGTCTTTATCGGTCACTTTGTTCTACAAAAACTTTCCAATAATAAACTTTGTCTGCAAACTGACTTCTATATTATTTCAATCATACCAAAATTTTAGCACTGCTCCTAGTTTCGTACTCTCGATAAAACTTCACAAAGTTTATTAAATTCGCGGTGTTTGCCCCTGATCCTCGGTAAGTTACGTCAAAACTAAGGGTTATGACAAAGAATACACAAAAACTTTTCCAATTACATATTCAACGACTCCGCTCAGAAGAAATTCACCACTCCTCGAACAAACGCCTCTATGAAAAGAAATCACCGAATAGGTGAGCGCGGGGGTAAACTCACGAGTAAACATTTGCGTATGTAAACTGGAATTATTCACGAAAAAACTTTTAATGGCGTCCCCGGAGTTCCCGTCAAACATTTATCAACAAAAGAACGAACGTCCCGCAGGCGATGGAACTTGAAATGTATGGAAATTACCCAGTCACGAGCGGGAGAACAATTCACTAACGTCGGCATAGGCAAATGTTTTTGTTGCAGCTTGTTTCGTTGTGTAACTTGTTCAGATTTGAGGTTACAACTACAGAACGCTGTTAGACGCCCGCAACGCCCGCGACGCACACAAGTAGGGTGTAATGTAAACACGCCGCACTCTATATGGCTTTAAAAATGAAACATTCCGCGGATACAGATTCAAATCTGCGAGTGATTCGTCAGATGTTCGCCGTCGAGCGCGCGTAGCCCCTCGTTGGGCGCCAAATAACTCGGAACGGAATAATGAACCGCTTCAGATTCTTCAGCAAACAATCCCTGTCATTGCTCGACTGCAGAGAGAAGATTAAAATTTCATAAATCTTAGTACTAATGCTGAGATATTTAAATGTCATATTTTTATAGTTTCTTGACGTTATTATGACTGGGGCATAAACTAATAACTTTCTTAATATTTTACAAGAAGCTATTTATCCACTGGATTTATTATTTACCTAATTTAGAAGATTAACCAGGGAGGTACGATAAAATAAATACGTTTTGATCGGACACCGTTTCATTTGCATTTCAATCAGAACGATATAGCCGATGGAAAAGAAAATCCACTCCGTCGCCTCACTTAAAGCTTTTGAAATATTCTATAACTTCTGATTCTACGAGAAAAAAAGCCTATTTGAATTGGAAAGATCAAAGCGTAAAAATTTATCGTTACAAAAAAAGCGCGGCAGAACGTCCAAAAAGACGTCAGGTACTTATTATTTCAACAGAGCGAGTGTCTCGTCTCCTCTCTCATTCTATTTGTCTTTTCGATTGTTCCGGTGCATAGACTCCTCCATTACTCGGCACTGAAAGGAAAGTTTTGTATTCAATTTGGTATTATAATTCCCATTTGAAGTCGCCACGCACCATCGCGCCGACATCGGCTATGTAAATGGGCGTTTCCGGGACTTAGTCGCATTTTCGCCAAAAAAAATGTTGAATAATTTCATGTTGGAAATTTTTCACTCGAATCCGTGATTTTCCAGTCGTGTCGCTCCGTATAATAATTGTACTAGCATATCATTGGCACCATTCCGTAGCAATATTATGTCGTAATGGCTATTTTTTCACCCTACCTCACTCCAATCGATATCAAAGAGTTACGATAGGGTTGAGCATTTATTTATATAACCACTTGCAACTCCCAGTAAATTCTTCAGTTGTGTAAATATTTCCGTGTGCTTACCTGACGTGAATTTTTATTCAGCTTCGCGCGCTCAGCTCCGTCGGGAGACAAGGAAACATTTCAGAGTTTCTCTTCAATTTAAAATGGAAACTTATCCCTCGGCTACCATAAAGTCTGTATTTACCATAGAAATCCACCTAGCTCGCTGTGTTCGATCCTAACCGGTGTCCACACTGAATCCACCTGGATTTAGAGCGAGCACATTGGCTGAACCGCGCCTCCGATGGAGGGGCTTGCATCTTCGTACAACACGACAGGTTTTATTTTACGATATGTTTTCCGCGACCGTTTCGCAGATACTAAAATAATAAGAGTTTTACGTCGCCGCGTATTATGTAGCTTTTATGGTCCCTCCCGAGCTCGGCTGAAGCGTTGTTACAGTGGCTTACGAGGGCTCTTGTGACGAAATAATTAACCCAGTGTTGCTCGTATTAGACTCCGCTCCCGCCTAACATTCACTACTTATATGTTTAACATTTTATTGTCCTCTTTGTACGAAAATTTCAGATTAGAAATGTTTCTCAGTGTGACTTAATAATACATTACGATGTCAAGCTCTGTCTCGCTTCCTCCGTAGATACTCAAAAACATTATAGCAGAGTAATGACTTTATATCTTTCCATGTTGTTTGAACAGGATAATTAGAATTTGTCATAATATAATCTACTAAAGGGTAGCTGATCTCTAATTAACGGGGAACAATGCGTACGTAATGAGGCACGACGATCAGAACTATAAACGGTCATGTTTACTGACGGCACGAAATCACGATCGAGATATAGCGCCGGGCTGGACGTCTATATTCCAGCCAGAGACAAGGGACCGATAACAGATTACCCGCAAACACGTTTTAAATTCATTTCCCGACCCGAGCGCCGATCGCTCCCCGATAAAATGTGGGGACGACCCGGGAAACGGGGACATATTTACTTTGTCTCCCCGCGGCTGGCTCCGTCGCGGCCACTTCCCCGGTCAGGTAACGTTCCGAAGTGGCAAAATATTTGTCCTGGCTCGTTACCCGTCTGTTCCGATTTAAGAACATTAGCTACTCACAAATCTGGACCCACTTTTAAACTTGAATCTTAAATGTTGTTTTCTTAATTTTATTCCACTTTGCAAAGAAACTTTGTAAGGGGAAAGTTTCAGCAAACCTATTATGTTAGCGATTCTCTTCACATAGATACCAACTTACCTAATAAAGACTTGTTCCATACGAATTCTACTAAATATTATCAATTTAAAACACTAGAAATTATGTCCACTAATAGTATTTTCTCTAAGCAAACTCCCTCAGTAGCGTGTACATTTTTGACGGAAACTAATTTCCTTAATCTCTCAGACATTGCGGTGTGTTGTTGATAAGCGCTCAAAACTCGTAACATGGTTGTTGTAACGCTATAAGGCTTCCGAACTTGTACCAGGACTAAGTCCATTACCGTGTCAAGAGCTATGGACTGTTTTGGCGCTAGATATTTTGATGCACAACGCTTTTTGGCACTCGCTTGCCTAACTACACTTGCTTTATCCGGTCAATTGCTTTGTCAGCCTTTGTCAGAAAATTTGTTGTTTTTATTAGATTATGGAGTCTCACTCAATTTGACTGGGCTTTGCTGTTAAGAACATTTTGGTTGAAACACTAGCCCCTAGTCTTATATTTTAGTACCAATTCATTTATCACATATGAAACTTTCTAAAATTTCCTAAATGTTTACAACGCAAAAAGAACTGATTATTTTACAAACGTAAATAAATATGACTTCCGTTACTGGTCATTATATATTGTGTATTGCAATTAACCTGGCACAAACACACTACACGTAGCTACTGCACTACGCAATACAACAATAACATTAACATTTAGTTAGTCCAGTACGCTCTGTAACTTGGTATCGGTATCGATACTGCAGTTTGGAACACCAATGTACCTCGTATTACCACCTCCGGGGTCTAATCAATAGCTGCACTGGCCGATGTTCGCAACCACACTCTAAATACACAGTATTATGTACTTACTAATTAATTAATACCAGTATAAACATGTTAGGTTCTCATTGTATGGATTGTATTTCAGCATTTGACTAATGTTGAGGTTTAATTTAGTACACCCAGTGCTAATATTTAGTTTACATGGTATTTAAGTTCTTAATATATTATCTACTATCTGTCTAGAGATAACATCAAGCTTTCTTCTATAGAAAGAGCTAAAATATAACTTGTATTTTACAACTTTACCAAGTATTTTTTGCTTAAATGTAGCAATGAAAAAACAAAGTTCCGTATCTTGAAATAAAAGTTTTAGCGACACTAAATCAGCACTTCTTAACGACCTAATGATAATTAAATATAACTAGCCAACGTATATAAATAAAGGACTCACTTCAAAGAGAGAAGGTGAAGAATAGGAACGAAAAAGTATTTAAATCTCAACCGTTTTTATTTATCTTTGCGAAGCGCTGCCGGCGGTTAAATATCTGAGGCTACCCGCGCACTTCTGGAGACAAATGTAAACACGGCATTGCCTTTGAAACGCCATCCGCGAATATACGCCTGCATACCAAAAACTGTTTTGACATCAACGTAAATTGTTTGTGATGTGTGACGTATTCTTTTTGGACACATAAGGACTGTTTACATAAAAAATGTAAAGAATATTTATTCTAACAGAACTCAATTAATCATGTTCGGGTTTCTACGTGTGTCGTACATTATCAGATAAAAATACTGTTAACATACATCATTCGTGTAAGCTTTGTATAAATAATATGACAGTAGGAATTAATGAATATCTTACGATGATATTTACTCAGAACATACTTCTTTATTTATAAAATATTCAACGTTAAGAATATAAAAATCTTTTGAAAGCAAACAGTGATAACAACTCGATACATTAAATGTTAAAAAGTTTCACCGTGTTCAATAGTTGAACGGCACATATTTTCTTGGAGTTGTTTTAAAGATGGCATACATAATCTAGTACTGGATGCGTTTCTTCAAAGACATTGTATCAGCATAAGCTATGAAACGGTTCTCTTTGACACAACCATACAAGACGAATAAAGAGTGTCACGTTTTGAATACTCCTGTAGTTTTCGTGAGTGCTATTGTTACAATCCAACATGTTACGTTGTATTTCATACTTTTAGTGGTAACATAAAATCGTATTCATTTATCAGAATAATGACCAACTATTTATGTAAAGCAAGATCATTGCTACACAACTACACCGATTTAAAATTAAACATGAACGGTAATTCATAAATGTATTGCTAATATAAATAAGATAAACATACAGTTAAAATTTAATAAGCACAATAATCATTTGTAAGCAGTGTAACTCGAAAGAATCAATCAGTGTCAGTTGAAAAGTCAAGTGATTCCATATTTTGTTTAACGGATGCTTCACGTGTCGATATACTAAATCGGAGAAGCGTGAGAGGGCTTGAAATAACAAACGAAATCGCTGCCTTGTATTGGGCACGATATAACATTTGGAAGGCAAAAGGAAAATATGAAAAGGCGGAATATTGCCAGACGAAATTACGATCGCTTTAGATTCCGTACGGCCCATTGAGGGGTGAATTGTTACCTTCGTACATTGCCATAAAGAATCTATTTGTTTTTCCTTAGTCAAGTGATATCGATTGTCTACCATATAAATGTGCTAATGCGATACAAGCCAATCCATTCATGGGCCTTTGTAGAGATGACAAGTTTCAATATAGTCGCCCGAATATTTGACTAAAAGTTTAAAATACAGTTAAAGGCTTGAATGATACTAACTTGTAATTTGTACACTAATACTTATGTTTCTAGTTAAATGAACATGTAATTCTGCACGTACATAAAATAGGCACAAACTAGTCGGTATGAACATTAGACTACCGGTACACGTCCAACTAAAAGCCTAGTTAGCGGCGCGAGCGTCGCCTGGAGAATTGAATATTAGCATTAACAAGACAAATGTGCCGTTGGAGTTTAATAGTTTCTCATTAGGAGCCGGACGGACCTGTCTTGTCACAACATCTACTAAGCCGCTTTGCTCAACTCCTTCAACTATTATGAATATGGGTAATAAAAACAAGACGAACTTACTACTGTACAGTGTACAACTAGAATGAGTTTTGCCCACAATATTATTGTTAAACTTTGTATTTAAGTGCGCGCATACACATAAAGGCTGGCTATCAAAGTTATGGAAGATTCTCTCAAATAAATAACAACCTTTTTTGTTTTAAACATTCAGCTTTATTAGATCCATAGGAGTAACTAAATGTCATTGGACGAAAATAAGTGGTTCCATATTATTTTTTATTAAACGTAATTAGAGAAAGACAGATATAAATTATGAGAAATGTCGACCTCGAAGTTTTCGTAAACTCTACATTACTTTTAATGATAAACGTTTCTGCGTAAATTAGCATTCTTTTGGACATTTATTCAGGGTTTCATTTCAGTTGTTTATAAAATAGTGAAAGCCATAAAACACAGCAAGTGCGCCCACTGCAGTGTATTCGTATCGTCTCGCATGCAAATGAACGTCGCCTCTAAACGTTGCCCTTTGTTTCTCTCGCTCTGTATCTGTTAACTTTTATCGCACAACTTTTCCTGAGACCAGATTAGTTTTGCTCTAACAGTATCGTAAATTGAGCGGCCATTAAGCTCAAGTTTAGTGAGCGTAATGATCCGATCTATCTTACAGCTTTAACAGGTACAATTTAAAAGCGGATCGTAATACACGCAGAAGCTAAATAACCTTTTAATTAATACATTGTTGGTAGTATTAGTGTAAAGCTCGCTGCATTGATCTCGGCGTTGGCCCGACATAGTTCGGCTCGAGTTAAAACGGCACGCGGGTTGCGCTCGAGTGGCGGTTACCTCCTGACGTCTCTATTCGTTACTAAAGTAACCAGGCCCCTACAACTTTGTCCAACAAACTCCGGCTCCTACTTTCCCTATAAAGTAGAGTTGTGACAGCGAGTAATGTCTCCTTATATTGTTCTGGGGCTAAGAGGTTTGCCTCCTACTTGTGATGAGAATTGTTAACTTTACACCGTCTTGTATCTACTTAATTTATCACTCGCACTTTGAATTTTTAAAACACACATCTCAACTACTACGGCAAGTGCAGACATAATAAATTATGGCCAGAATTTATATTACTGGTCGGAATGGAAGAAAACATCGTTACGGCTTATTAATGACTGCGGAACGTCTTAATATCCGACTTGGGGCAAAGAGTTTGGGCGATAATCGATATTTCCGAATATCGATTATGAAGTTAGTGCGAAAATCATCCGACGCGGGTGGGCGCTTGACAAATGTCCGTTATAAGCGTAGAACAAATTGGTGCAATTAATTACGAGTGGAGCTTGGCAGCGCTGAGCCGACAAATATTATCAAGATCGTTAATTTCGACATCTTAGTCGAAGGCGGTCGGGCGGGATGATATTAAGCATTAGACGAATGTGCGGCGCACACGGCGCGACTGCCGATGATACGATCACAGCGACTTGTTAGCGGCGTCTGAACGTTGCCGCGCTGCTCCACGCTGCCGCATTAGCGGTAACGTTCATTATAGTTTGCCAAGTGGAAAGCTTACCATATTTAAAGCAAAATAGTTATGCTTCATACATAATCCCCTTTTCAAAATTTGCTTTATTTAATTAATTTACTTTGAGCAATGAAACGAGAATGTACGAGATATTTTGAGTAAATACTCCTCTTCCTATCAACTATTCTGTCCTAGTTAATGCATGTGGTATTAACTCAAAATATACTTCGAGGTATAATTACTTAATATAATGTGCATTATAGTGCTGAATTTGACGCAGCTGATTGATACTGAAGCTTTTAACAGCATTTTTTATTTTTATTTGGGCAGCGGTGTTTTGAAACTATATTGTACAAATCCCAATTGAATTTGCAACATTATTTGTGTCCATGAAACGGACCTACTACTACATTTTTATTATTTTCCTTATTTCTGAAGTTAACCCCTTATTTTAATCAAGGCAAAATAACTTAATTAACACTCTCTGGGCACGAAGGTGAAAAATTGTTCTCTTAAGAGCTTTAATGAATTACTAAGATTAATATAAACGGGATTATTAATTTTCTAAACTAAACAATATAATATCGGGTTCTTGTTTGGTACATTCGTAGCAAGCTGTTACGCAAATCCATGTATGTTTTTGTTAACGATTCAATTCCGCCGAGTTGCTTGCGCCCATAAAACATGAATATAAAATTGTGCGAGTAACGCATGACTCTTAATGAAAAGTATATTATCTCACATAAAAACATTTTACGCTCGTTTTCAACGTTGGTTATTAAATTAAATCATAATTTACACACGTCGAGTTAAATCAGACTGTAAGCTCGTGAAATCGCAATAAAAATTATTAGACTCGTTACAGCTTTTCCACGCTAGACCCTTTTATTTTTTTCATATTAGATTCATTCTCAGGAACAATGACGTCATAAATGCCGAAGCGATTTTTCATTCGCATCGTAAATGTTCGTTTTCTCTTGGTTCTCCCTATTTTATTCGGCCACAGAAACAAGGTACTCCACGACACACATGTTTTATTATATCTCACCCTAATTTTGCTATGATTCAACGTGGGTAATATTTTTATATTTGAAACCAATCGCTGTTAAATCCTAATAAAATTGCACCACTCATGTTGTTATGGTATAATCAGAAATAAAATCACATTTCATCGAAACGTTTCGTTTCATGTTATTATAATTACTGGTATATTTACACTAATTTGAATGTATCGCGGTTTAGTAAATCGAATACTCGATCGGAACATTATATGTATCGATTAACAATCTATGAAGAGTGTTAGTGGGACATAAATATTTCATATGACACGATAGTGTGCTGTCGACTATGTTTATGATGTTCATAAAAATCATGCGAGGCCAGTTCTGGAAAAATATGCTTTATTTGTTATGCGATGCTATCGTTTACAATAAGCCTTCATATTTATATTCTATTGGGTGTAATACTAAACATTTCATTTTTTCAATAAAATACTTTACTAAATGTTTAGGTTTTTGCCTTTCATCTTGACCATAAAACACAAAACCTAAACAGTTTACAAAAATATCAGACATCTATATGATAAAGTAAATAAAATAAAATCTTTGTGACCCATCGGTCCCGGAACGTTTTCGGCACATTTTAATATCACTAATACATTATCCGTATTGATTTCCGACAATGGACTTAGATTCTCTTTGACCACGTAAACATATCATTCCGCGTCCTTACTATCTGTAAAAAGGGCCCCAGCTCGTTCGTCTGTTATAAGTAAACCTTTCATGTATATTTTATTCCCGATATTTTGATATGTGGGCCCCTCGTATCACGTTCATTCAAATGACATATTGGAGAAACGTTTGAGTATGTTTCTCATCGAGAAAAGATCACAGTTTTCTTTCGAGAGTAAAACCAAATACCATCTTGTGAAGAACCAATCTAGGGAATTGATTTTGCGTCGTCGGTCCCATTCGTACATCGCTACGCATGTGTGTATTATATCCGCCAGGATTTATTCTATTTAAACGGACTTTTGTGTTTGTAAAATAGTTTTCTTGTAAATCGCGGGGACAAGAGAAGACAAGTTCCAAAAAGGTTCGCTTTATATTCAAACAAAAAGCCCGTTTTAGAGATACCTGTTTTATTTATGTAAAGTTATGAGAACTTTAAGACTTTAATTAAATGTAGGCGTCACTAAATTAGGACCAAGAAAAACAGATATTACTTTGCATCCCTTAGGTATAAGCCTTACCAGATTCTGATAAAACACTGAGCAAATAAGGCAAGTCCCTGTATTACACCAAATGTCACCATTGTCTTCATCATGGAGGCATCATTCAACATCATTCTCCATTAAGTTGAGAAATTGCGAAGGAAACGATAACTGCCCTCTTTCCCAACACAATCCGCCTTCCTTCCGCAAAATTTTCATCCGTGCTGTTTTTTCGTTGTTGTGAAAAATGTTATTTAATTTCGGGCAATTATTACACGCGTTCTATGAAATTACTCCAAGGAATAGCACTCGCGAATGTTGGTTTTATTTCAGAGAAAATGTTTCTTTTTCTACAATGAAAGCTTTATTCTGAAAAATGAGATTCCCGCTGTTACCTTTATCTGTTTATTTTTATATACCTTTTAAGTTCAATGCAAATAAAAGGGTCACAGCAATCGCATTGAAACTAGAGGCTTAACGGTTTTATTGTCCCTTTTTTATGATCTATATTTTCTGTGAATCAATTAAATATCCCTTAAAAATATTCTGAAACAATTTTAAGGTTCATGATATTATTTGTATAAAATAAAAAGCTCGTAGCGCGCGCCGCCACAATTTGAAGGGATTTTGTATGATGTTGATGATCCTAATAACAGACTTTATTTTGAATTAACATTTACATAACAGAAATTGCTCGTTTCTTTACCAAGGATCATAGTACAAAAGCCGAGTATTACTTGACGAAGAATTGATATGTTCAGGTTTATTAAGTGTCTCATGTGAGTGATATCCAACGCCAGGTGTGAGCTTCGCGATACAAAATCCGCGGTGTTGCGTCATTTGTACGTTTTCTTTATTACGTCGCGTGATTTATACGTTAGCCCGGTGCGTTTAACTGCTGAGGTCTGTCATTTCGCCGTCTTAAATTGAGATTGATCCCGGCGAAGGGCGGGTTGACGTGTGCTCGGCGCGTCCTGGAATTGTGTTTTTGTTTTATATTGTTACTTTTTCCCTTTGTGCCAGGGGAGATGACGTCTTCACGCATGCAAAGTCACCTGTCAATATTTTGCCAAAGACGCTGCCCTTTTTCATGACATGTTGAGGCTAAATTCGAGTTTGTTACGAATGATATCGCTACGATATTGACATCTGTTTCAGGATTATAAAAACCCTAAAGTATATAGGGTTTTTATAATCATTATATTTATATATATATTTATAGGTTTTTATAATATATATAGTATTTTTATTTGTCGCTTAAAATTTTGCAACAAATATTTTAAGCGTTTATTACTTAAATTGAAATTTGAAATAGTTTCCATTTCAATACTGAATTTCCAGAACAAATTAGCAGTCCAGTTCATTGGCATCATTTAGATTGGACAATATTAACAGTTCATGATTATCGTTAGGCCATTCCAATGAATTGTCCTATGTTTAATAACGTACCAATTCTCTATTGAATCATTGTGTACCCAGTGAGTTTGTAATAGAGACATAGTTTTCGATTAACTCGATTAGACTTAATTAAGCTTTAAATAATTCATAGACATTAAATTAAGTAGCAAAATGATTCTGCATGATGTTTTTAGCGGTTGGCTTTGATGATTTCGACTTGTGTTTTGGACTTGTTTATTAAATGCTGTTTTCTTTTGTCAACAGAGAGGCTCAGACGAGCTTCTTTCGCAGAGTGGCGTCACCGTCATGGCGCCCGCCGCTCCGCACCATGCAGATAACAACAATCAAGACTCTGCTGCGAAGAAGGTATGTTTCATATTGTAATTTATAAATTTTGAAATTCAAGGCTTGGTTTTAAGTACAAAAAGTCTTACAGCGACACATGTAAGTACCTTATACGGCCGTTATTTGAATGGTAGGTAATTATGCTAAAACAAAAGAACGTTTTATTTGTATGTATGCATGAATAAGAAGCCACAGCCTTTTCTTCAAACAGGATTTTAACGGCACTTCTTTTGCTGAAATGTGTAATTAACTGAAAAACGATTAATCGCTATAAAACGGCGGAATCGCGAAACCGTAATAAGTATTAAAATAAAAGGTCCCTCGTAAAAAGCCAACGTGCCATAAAGAGCTACCCTGAGGGTTGGGGGCAAAATTTTTATTAATCTCCACCCCTGAGTTGTCGATACCGGGATGAATTTTTACATATAGAAATTAAATCGATAAGGTTTAACCCTTATAAGTGGTTCGCCCGTATCATCAATAAATAATATTCTATTTCCGTTTGATATTGAGTGCGCTGTTATAAAAATATTTTTAATTTAATAAAAAAATATAACTTTTTAGTCGCAATTAGAAGGATTGCCTTCGCTCTAGTATCTGGTATTGTTATAAGCTTTTTTTATTGGGTATTTTTTATTATACATCATGATTACGACGTATCTTTTGTAACGAAGAAAACATAAATTATGAATTTACAGACATCTAAAATGCATAAAGAATAAAAATTGACCCCCGGCCCTGAAACTCTTAGTCAATTCAGCATTAAATATTAATTGTTTACGAATGCGATATAAAAGTAAAGTCCTTTGTTCAATATTCATAAAACAATTTGAAGTACACGAAAAGAACTTCCATTATCCTATTTCTTTGAACATTTTCTCGTCTCACTCCTTCGCCAGATAATTTATTGCGTTTGCAACGAGATGTGATATTCTATCGGCTTGTTATTATATTTGTTACTTTTAACGTTTTATATTCTGCATCAATTTACGATAATTCGCGGATGTGAAATTGTTCGAGTTATCCCTCTTCTCTACTTCTTATACTTTTTCGAGAAGCGTCGAAGTGAGGAGGAATTTTGGAATACATTTGATTTAATAAATAAATTATTTATTTTTCTTACGAAAACCGGATTATAAAATAATATGATTATGAAACGGACCAGTTATATACCTTTTAAAGTTTAAAGAGCTTAAAATAATAAACCTAGATTTTCGCGGTATTGTCTTCTTTTGCTATCGGGTCATCGTGTAACCTGGTTATTCAAAACAATAATAAACTGTAATTTCTTATGGTACAAATAGTCCATTCTACCGATGTAACATTGAAACAACAACGTTCTAGTTAGGTATATGCATTCCATTACGTTGTAACGTAAACAATGCCTATAAATACAACGCCTATGTGTACCACTAATCAACGAGATGTTGAAAGTGGAATGTTTTAAACAAAATCTCTGCACAAAACGCGCACGTGGCAAAAGGTAGAAAACAATCAACATACAAGAAAACAGTTTTAAAAATAAACAAGGTCGCAGTTTTGGGTCTTTCCCGTTGCACAGTTGTTTCATCGTATATTTACATAAATACGGGGCGAGTTTTGCATGCACACTTTGTTTGGTGCTGCGCAAACAGTTCTTTGTTTGTCAAGACCAGCACCGGCCGTGTGTTCCCAACCACCAAATGGATTGTATCATCCATTAACAACTCTAAATAACGTGTTACATACGTGTTTAATTGTAACGCCTTCTTGTACTCAGTAAGTAATAAACGTCTAGAAAACTCACTGCTTTAAGTTTAGCTTTAGGTTTTAATAAAAATGTTGTGTTAAAGGCACTCTTCAGTCGCTAGTTGTAATTAGCTCTACTGCTTACTTAGCCTGCAATTCAATGTAATAAGGGCCGATTTAAGCGACTTCCTTTGACGATGTATAACATAACTTTATTTCATACTTTGACAAATTTATACTTTGAAAACTTAAAAATAGCAAACATTATTTACATTTTGAAAGATAGAAATATTATGCGTTCACGTATTAAACTTAAAGTATAATATCTAAGTCAATTTTTTTACAACCAGTGGTAGTATGAAAGATGAATTACTTTTATAGTAGTAGGTAATTATAGTAATAATATGCATATATGTATGTTTTTTTTTTGACACAGGCTAATCACATCCCCTTGTCATTATTAGGAGTAACCTTCTAAAACCATGAATAACCAATAGTGGTCCTAACCACCAAATACTACCTCATATTTAACATCGCCGTAGGTATCATTTACGCAAATTAAATAGAAACGAACCTTCTCCATGAAAAGAAACCATTTTCTTATTCTTTCCCGCAGGCAGTTTATTTCCCCCGCTGTCACCGGTCATTACGTCAGTGTTAAAATAAAATATCATACTGGCTGTTGCGTACAAGAGAAATGTTTTTTTTTTCGTGAAATATTTCATAGAAATTATACAAAACCTTTTTAATGATTTGGGTTCATTTGATGTTTATATAGCCGTTTTAGAAAACTTGTTTTTGTTGTTATCTCTTAAAATAGTAGAAACTATTGTTTTGTAATTTCAGTTCTTAGCTAATTTAAAATAATGGATACGACCACACATTTTACAGATTCAGTCTATAAATAACTAACTACGAACGTGGAGTAATATCTTCCATTTTTATGATCCATTTTTTAATAGAATATGATTTATTTATAGAAACTCTGAGATCATTAAACCTTATACCTATAGTCAAGACAAGACATCGAAGACTCATTAATATAATCGTATAATCCGGACCAAAATTCATTAAATGACTCCCTATCTCAAGCAAAACAAGGTAGCCATTTTAGTTTCGCAACGTTTTGCCGTCCATTTACTGTCACTTGCTAGGGGCGTCCTGAAAAAACCTCGCCGCAGTAATCTTAATTACATTGTGATCTCGTTACTGCTCGGCCTTAATTCATAATTAAATAGGGACGTGTCCCAACGTTGCTTATTTATTTACTATTTTATGGTTTTGCGATTGCGCCTTTTTTCTGTCGCGAATATTTAGGCAGTACCTCTTGCGACACCCCTTCCCTTTTGTTGCTCTGAATATTCATTTGGTGCCTATCGGCTGAATGGCGAGTCGTTTTTAAAAGTATTTTTTTTATGTTCTCTCTTTGTGCTGTACTGCAAACACTTCATGTTGTGAAAATATTGAAGGAAAATTCCGAGCGTCTGTTTTTATATAGAATGTTTTATGAGTTGTATTTTATTTTAAAATTTAAATCACCGTTTTTTATTTATTTGTTGATATTTTCCGCGTCTCTTAATTTTTGACTGATGTCACTATTTTATAACTTCCATGGTTATTTTTCGCAAAGAATTTTCATTGATGTAATACCAATGTCAGTCGGCGCGTCTGTAGAAAACACACTAATCAACCCTCGTCCTCTTTGACCGGGTCATTAATGTCCAAATCAAGTAATTAATTATGTTCCCCGTTTTTTCCTCATTTTCTTGACGTTCCCTGTAAAAACGCCGGGGGAGTGCGTTGTGAAGATCAATCAAATCAGAAGATGCTGCGTTTACCACTACTTACGCATTTACGAGCTTGTCTTACGGAGTTACGACATTGCACAGGTTGACTGCTGATCTCATTTGGAAAATAATTTACGATCAATACTGTCTTTTTAGGGTCCATCTGCTGAATGACAAAAATGGAACGATAAATAATATTTAAATTAGACTACCTGCAGTTTAACCTTGGTGTTTTATTTAAACCTTCCATCAACACGAAAAACAAGAAGACTATTATTTGATAGTATTCTGTGTCAAATAATGTTTTCAACCTATTCCACGACTCTTTCCAAATACAGATATTTCAACGAATAAAATAAATGCAGTGGGTTAGTAAACTTATCATTGTTGTCTACGAAACCCATAGAAGATCAAAACAATAGTTGTTTAGAACCCTGATTGCTTTCTATAAATTAAATAAATAAGAGAAACGAAGAACTTGATGGGAAACCCCATTGGTGGAGTTTTTAGTTAAATTAAATCTAAGCGGAGGGAGTTCTCGAAGTAAGGTTAAGCTATTTCATTTATTAAGCGATTTTTCTATTTACATTTGAATTAAGTAAACACAAAGCATTATTAAGTTCATTAATAAAAAGTATAAAATAGACGAAAATAAATTAAATGATAAAGAAATATACCTAAAAATAGCAACATCATGTATATTTGCTCATTTTAGTGATAATCGCGTAAGTTAATACCGCGGCAACGTTTATTGACTTCATTAGAGCGTAGTTGCTCGCTTATAGAACAATTACTATCGGTATTACTTACTAATGAAAACATATCGACATACAAGCTATGTACTGATACATTTGGTACAATAAAATACTACAGTCGCTAAACTATTACTTCCTGGTAGAAAAATTCAAAAGAAATATATCGTAGTTTTAGTCTAGACATGAAAGTTTTATTTAAACTAAAACTATCTACCATTCACTAAAACAAGTTTCTTAGTTCACTTCATAAAGTTGTATCTAATACAGTTCATATCAAATAACCCTAAGAAAATGCTCCATATAATAAAGCAGTCAAACCGCTCATATCTATAACTTATAACACGGGCCACTCATCTTTACCTATTTCGCTCCCAGAAAATTCAGTAATCAATCAAATGATCTCATAAACTTATTCATTGCCGGGTACTTACGATTTTACTGCTAGTTTTAGGGCCACTAAAACCATTTGGCTATCTTATTTTACGATTTCCTACCACGAATACGAACGAAGCGTGTACAAACAAAAAGTTATGGTACGTGTGATTTAGGACATAGTTGCAGGTGATGTCTCGAGTTTGTTATTGTTTACGACAAATATTTGTATGACCTGAGGATTTTGATCTGAGGCAATGTTTGTGCTGTGAGATTCGTATCTGAATACAAACTGTAGGTACTAGACTAGAAAATAATATACTTTTTAAAGCGTTATATAATACGGTTGTCCTCAAACACACGCGTAATGTAAACGTTAAAAACGTAAAACGTTAAGGGTAAAGGTTAACAAAAGATCTTAATTTTTATTATTATTTCACCTAACCATGTATGCTTTTAGAGCATGTATTTTAATTTCGGTTTGCATTTTTGCTAATAAAAAGTAAGCAATTTAAAAGCACCATTTTATAGGCTACTAAAAGTGCCCACGGCCCCACTCGCGTTAATGTAGGGGAAAAACGACTATATAGAAAACCCGATTGCTGCAGTGAATTTACAGATGTTGTCGTTAAAGGTTTCAGGTTTGATGCCCACTGAAATAAGTAAATTGAGGCTGTCATTTATAAAAGAATGTAAATTAAGATTCTTCAAGAAAAGCTAGCCTTTAATCTTGTCCTATAATCTCTAAATTGGTGATTGTATATAGAGAGACTGCAAGCTGTCAGATTCCCAAAACATTTTCTTAAAACTAATAAGACCACTAACACAATAAAATACAAAACTAATCTCCCAAATTAACTAACTTATAAAACGCAATGAAGGATTAACGGATAACAATATTTATTTCAATGAATAATGTTCTTAAGTCAAGTGGCTGGAAGTTGCAAAGCGATTCTGGCCCAGCCAGGGCTACTATTAAAAGTTTGCCGTCGCGAACTTGTCCCATTCTTATGCATGGATGAATTAGCAAGCCAAGTAAAGTGATCGACATCCTTCATTATAGACTGTTCTTTAATTATTAGGGCATTAGTGTAGTATAACATTATAAGTAAATAATGAATATTATTCGCTAAAACGTTGTCGATGAAACCATGTCTTGGTTAAATAATACGCTTAAATGAAACGAGTGAAAACATTAAAAAAAAAGAGCCATTTCTCTGTAATTTTCTATTGGTTTCAAAAAATATTTATAATATACTACCAGTTATCATTTCGCGAACGTACAAAACTACAGCCATATAACTATACCTATACATTAAACCACAGCTTGTAGTTATAAAATTGCCAATTCGGAGTCCTCATAATATTTATGGCGATTTTTACATGTAGAAGCGGAAGATACTTTATGAGATTTCTGTATAGCTCAAGGTGCTTTAAACTCTGAAGAACAGTAAGTTACATCGATTTGTCTGTCGTCGGCACGTATCGGTGTTAGCAATTTCCTGCACTTGATTTTTACTACTTTTCGCCCGAGATAAGAGGCTTTTGAAGATAATTTTCTTTCAAAATATATGTATGTATGATAGCGTTTTCTTGAAGGAACTTGAAGGACTTTGGTTTTATTTCATTTTGTGGAGTCAGAAAATTTTAATGTCCCATGTGTACTCAGATCCTGTAGCATTGTATCGGTAATATAATATTAGCATAGCCATTTCATAAAATGTATGTCTCCAATTATAAAATACTTACATTATAAATGAGAATTATAGAATACCGTTACACCGAGTAATCTAAAATATCTTAACAAACAGTATACGTTATTCAGTCAAAACATTTTTAGAACCTACGACTAAAATCAGTTGGCAAAATTCAATTACACTACTCAAACAATATTCGTATATTATTTCAATCTAACTAATAATAGATTTAAGTACATAACATGTAACGTGAACAACCATATTTCCACGATACATATTATATTAAGCTGATTTTAACAAGAGTCAATAGTACCTGAATGCTCGTTGCTATTTATTTGATTGGGAAACTATAATAACTAGCCGGAAAGTCTGACTGGCTCTCAATCTGTATCAAATAATATCATTGATGGTCGGCAATGAAATACAATATTCCACTGGACTGCCAATTAAAAGTTTCAACGGATCGACTCCAACGATTTCTGGTGTAATAATGCTCTTGAAATTTTAACGGCGGATGCAACTCGCCAAGTGCGGTACAAGTCATAAGATTGTATTTTATATTTGTTTTCACTTCAATTGATACGGAAACTTTGGAAAGTACTCAACTACAATGCAGTTTTTTTTTATTTCAAGATATCAAATTCTTGAAAGTTTCATACTTAGCTACATCATTCGTTATTTTCTAGTAAATATGCCTCCAATAAAATACCTAGACCTACTTTGATTTATATTATCTACTTAATTAAGGATTTAAACCTTTTCATTTATTTTGAATCTTAAGACATTGGTAATATTTTTTGGAATATCGCTATGACATGACAACTTGCCCCTCATACCTGTGGTACTCGTCAAACTTCCATCGACTTACCAACGAACGCCCCACTAAATCGCAATTGTTATTAGTTCAAGGGTTCCGATAGTGACTTGCCGAGATTTTGCTACGAAATACATCAATTCTCCACCTCCATTTAGTTGATATATTTTCTTACAAGTCTCTCTCTTCGTTTGTTCAAGTCATCTCACATTTGATTTTTAGAAAACTTTATATAAACGAAGAAAAACATCTCAAATATGTCCTGGTATACTGTAATAATCTTGAAAATGTATTACTTAATATTTCATAAAAAGCGACGCTAGATTCTATGAAAGGTTCATATCAGATTTCGAAACAATTCGCGAGGGTATTTACTAAATTGAACTAACGAAAAGCCACTTTAAACTCGATATTAATTTATTAAACAATATGCGATCTAGCTTAAAAGTTTTGAATACTAAATGTTTCGAAATTGCGCGCGAATTGTTTTGTAGTTGAAACAAATATGGCAATTTCTCCTGCATCACGGAATCGATTACGTTGGTAACTGTTGCCGCTTTTCGCTTAGTCATTGTCCGCCTACCTAGGTTACGTGTTATATTAAAACTTGAATGCCAAATGAATACTTGAAATATCCAATATCATTCAATGTAAGATTTGTGGTTGTAAATGCATTTATGAATTTAATAGCGAACATTCAATCTGATATTCAGCTAGAAATCATTCCTAACATATTTCTGAAACTTGGTTCTAAATTAATAAAATCTAGAACCTAACAAAGAAGAAAATCTTCTTGTGTTTAAGAGGTAAATAAACGGAATCATGACACAACAGAAATAATACGACCTTTAACATATGTTTAAAAGAGATTCGTAGCTCTTAAATGGGGTAAAGCTACCTTTTCTCATGGGCCGTCTGACCTGTGCGCCACAAGCGGATTACAAAATGTCGTTTCCTTAGTGACATGGCGACCGACGCCGGCAGGGGCGTTTGTCAAGGCGCTGTAAGATGAATACTTAGAGTGTTCAGGTATATTTGACTCCCGTTACCGTTTACTAAAGGTGGCGGTATAAGTGTTTCGGTTGCGGCTTTGTACTTAAATGGATGACTTGACTGTGACCTTATGATCTTATGAGACGCCTACGAGTTTACATTTATGTATATTGATGAAAATGAATGTTTTATGAAAAGATTATCTTACATAAGAAGCACGAAATATAACTGTTACTTTCTTAACTGTGTCTAATTACTTTGCTAGATATTGTTATTCCATCGTTCTAAATGATTAAAAATATTTATTTTATTGTTTGTATGCAAACAGTTGTAACAAAACAAACTCGATACTCCACTAAAACAATTATTGTTATTAGCATAAATGGTTTGCAATGAAAAACAGACAACAAAGAGCATTTAGATGGAAGAAAATGGGTTAAATTAAATTCTAGACGGAGTTTTCCTTTAAGGAAAAATGTTTTCAATAATCATCCACAGAGAATTTAAATACCGCATAAACAAATACTGTGACCCTTTTAAAGACATTTATGTAAGTAATAAATTGCAGAGATATATTTTTTTACATTACATTGTTAGTATTAAATAAGTAAAGAAAAATGTATGTAGCCGAAATGAAACTTTCATGTTTTTTTTTTCTAATCATAATATTTCAAATCTATACTGTTTTTCTATTTACTGAAGTCGATACATAATGAACAAAATCAAGATAAACCCAAAAAATTACTGTCACGAAAAATGTTAGATAACACTAAAGCAAAGTGATTCCGAACGATAAAACAGTGTTGATAGGTCAGAGTGGATGTCAACACAAGTGTGGACGTTGTTATAGTTAATGATATGTGCCATAGACGCGGCCAACTGAGAAATAGTGTTTCAATAAGCACGGCCGGCGCGATCACCGGGAAAATTGACCGATTCCGGGAAATCCTCACAGGGAAAATGTCATACGATAGCTTTTTTTTCTATCCAAGAAACCAAGCCAAGATTTAATATTTATGGATGAAATGTGAGACGAAGCGGATGATTTAAAGTGCCTGATGTGGAAATCGTTCCTCGCAGATTTTCTGACCCAGCGAAAGTAATGTCCTTCTTTACGTTTTACGTACCAGTTGTTTTCTTTCGTGAGAAGAGAAAATACCAAAATATACCTTCGAGGTGGGCGAGCGTGTGCGACGATTTATTCCTCCCTTTGCAAGTCACTTTGGAAAAATATTTTTTATTTGTTTATTTACGGAGATTTGGCTCTTTTGATGTCGATTGTAACGAAATTCGGGTTGTTCAAAAATATCATATCTGTGTATTTTTCTCCTTTAGTTAGCGGTCTGTTGTTATAAAGATCTGATACAGTATTTTTTCGTTTGATAAATAAATATTGCCTTTTATTTATAATTCAAAATATTCCGATGTTTTTCTAAACTGATGTCAGATGAGATTGGTGTATTATTTTACTGAACCTTTTTTTCTTAAACAAATGTACATTCATATCTAAAATAAACAACAGACTGCTTTCATGTTCGTTAATTGAGTGCAGGTAATTAAAACATCAATGGTACTGTACCAACAGCGTACTGTATTTAGCCGGTAAAAGCCACAAAAGAACAGTTCAAGTGTTTCGAGCTTTCCCTGCACTTTTGTCAGACCAGCTGCTCACTTTGTCTGAACTTAACAAGGTCGAACTAATAGGCATTAGACTCATTTGTTACACCTCCACGCTTCGCCGCCCGCCAAAGAACGTAAAAAGGGAGACGCTTAGATTCCCCGCAACTCCCCAAATCTTATTTGGTGTTCCAACTGAAATATCTGCTAAGGTTTGGCCGAAAACATGATTATAATCGGTGAAATGGATAACTTAACGCTGTTTAATAATGTTTTATTTCTATCAGCCGTTTGCAGGACTTATAATTTTTATTTGAATGGCTTTTTTCATTCATAAATTGCATTGTAAAGTTGCTCTTTTCACTTCAATGAAAAGTGAAGTGTCATACAAAGCTACAATATATTCGGGACTCGGTTCGAGCCCGCCGCCGTAATCAAAAGGCTCTCTCGGGAACAATGGCGCCCACATCGGGGTTGGGCCCGATAAGCCTCGACAATTATACTACATCGACTTTTCAATTATCCAACCGGCTCTTCCTCGCGAACAATGCTAGCTTTATTTATGTATATTAGAACGGTCATTTTATACGCTGCGTGCCTTTTAGATTCGCGGTCGCTTCGCCCGAATCGAACTCTATTTGAATCTGGATTGCTCAACTTAACTAGCACTACAGCAATAACTTTTTAGCATTTTTCTGTAGCAAACGTTTCACTTTATTAAGTCCTTTGAGTAATATTTTTATGGATCTTGTCTTCATCTTGGAAGATTAAGTCTGTTACGTTGTTTATTACTTTGTATATTTAATAAGTTTTAATTAAAATGTTTCTTTGTTACAGGTGAAACTGGAACAGAATGTTGGCAAGCCGTCGCGGGTCATCCACATACGGAACATACCCAACGAGACCACAGAAGCCGAGATCATTCAGCTCGGCCTGCCCTTCGGGAGGGTCACTAATGTGCTCGTGCTTAAAGGCAAAAATCAGGTAAGCTTTACCCACGTTTACTTACACAACACTGATTTTAACAGAGTTGTTTTGTGTTGGTTTGATGTTTCGTTCAACTTCTGCTTAGTAGTTAGTGAGTTAGGATTCAGGATTATGTATGTGAATAATAACATTATCTTTAAGAGCATTTCCGAGACACTTAACACACTTTGTTTTTAGTATATACATTTAAAATAGTCCATAAATGAAAAAGGAAAAAGCTAAAAAATTGTCACAGAGAAAAAAGCATAAAAGCTCACACTCGCGAAGCAGACCAATGAGGTATTGTGACGTAACTGATCAGGCCTCATTTAGCAAATGAAGTCGGCCATGTAACTACTCTGGTTACAATGGACGCTCGCCTTCCCCGGAAGCACAACAAGTGTCTGGCACGGCTTGCCCGCAAATAGGCCGCCAACCATTGTGCCAGCTCAACTAACGACATTTTATTTTAACTCTGCTTGCCGGGATAATACTCGGGAAGATTTGTCGGTTGCAACACTAATGACTGTCCTTGTACTGACATGGGAACCTTCAGAATCTTAAATGTTGCATTTATAAATTTGAAAGTTTTATATTATAACACTTTTACGATATACAATACACATGTCTTTTTTGACAAATTTTCGGTGACTTATAAAACCAGTCAATCATTTTTCATCTTTCACAACAAAACATTACTCTTCAAACAACAAAGTTGCAAGATGAATGACGTTTTATGTATTTTTAAACAAATGTAACGCCTTCGATGGGTAGCTATTTTAGTATGATCGACATCCCTACTAACCCCCGTCAAACGAGCGACGTTTATCTATTGCGGGGTCAAAATGGACGCAGAATTAGGAACAAATATTCACTCTTACATTTTTAGGGCCCTTCCTTATTTTTTACCAGCTTATTTTTAAATGGAGGTCTGGAGGTCTGTACTCTTTGTGAATTCAAACCCAAGGGAGAGATTGCATCTAATATTGTACATTGCGGAAATTAAGGGCGATGACATCTAACATAAATTTCAATTTGGGTCGAGAAGGGCTATGAAAGAGTCACTCAGATACGTTCACCGTGATTTGTGCTATTCAAATGAAATATTGTTATCTTTGATTCCAAACATTAAAAGACCACAACCCATCCTTTTCGTATTTAATTTTATTCAATACATTTATATCGAGCAGTACTCATTTACAACTTGTCGTGAATTCTTAATACAGTACCCTCAAAAAGTGTTTTAACATCATCTCGAGAGCTGTAGTAAGATCAGGTCATAAGACGACATCCGTCCAGTTTTACTAAGTATTTTATTTCTTGACACCCACAGGGCACGTGCAATGAGAAATTTACGATTTCCCGCTGACAAATTAAAAATGAGTTAGTTTACAACCGAGAAATAAAATAATAAAAAGAAAATCCTATTACGAGAACGCAGGAGGCAGCCGCGACAATGTTATCCCGTCTAATAAATAGCTCGTATGACATCTACCCTGTATATAGCGCGGCGTGAAGGAAAACAATCTCTCTTGCAGCACGGGAAACGCGTCGAATCCCCTTTTATGAACGGTCACAGGCTCTTTGCTAACTTTTTCATATGAATATTTCGTGTCCTTTTCTAGGCGCTTTTGAAGTGCAAAAACATCTCAACAATTCTATTCTCCATTTAATCATTGTATTTTTGTTGATAATACCGTAGAAGTCCATTAAATTTGAGCATATGCACTATACCTAATTGTGTAGGTAACCTTTTTGCAAAGCTACCATGCTCTAGATTACATGAAACTAATCAATATGAAGTATCAAACGTGGTCGGGCTAGTCCTTTGACGCAGTCAGAGTGGATGATGAAAAGTATCGTTGGTCGTCGACGGTTACCGAACCTGTGAGAGTCCGGTTACAAAGGCGCCATCTGTCGAGAGGTGGGCAAACATCGGTGTGAGTGGGTGCGGACAATTGCCCCCACTCCCGGTGATTAAAGTGAAAGAGGCGTTGACACTATTTTACGATCGTCGCTCGCGTGACAGCTACGTTCTATTCATTTCGGACGCATTGATTTTGACTGCTTTTTTATCCTAAAATTTACAACATCGTATTTATGTTTCAAATTCAAATACCATGTCAAAATTATTTTACAATAGCTACAAAATATATTTTCGCTTGAAGCGAATTAATAACTCCAAATTCAAAATACTGCTGTTTTCCTTTGAAATGCATTCCAAATAACATTTAGAATAATATTTGCTGAAAATTTATTTCAGTAATTGTTTTTCCTGGTCCAAGCATCATTACTGTTTATCAAATATGATTGAATATTAATGTAATGGGTTGTTTATTCAATGATAACAAAGTCAATACACCAAAAATATTGTCGGTAAACATTTAGTTTACATCATATCCGTCTGAATATTTGGTTGACCTCGTCCGCTTTCATCGCCGTGTATAGGAATATTTTTAATTAGCCCCGGGCAAGTATTCTATTTAATTTGCGGCGAAACACACACAAAGAGCGGTGTGTTTCGTATTGTCCGATGCCAAAAGCAGGATCGTGCGGTTTTGAAAGCGACGTGGGATGGATGAAATAGAATTTAACCGTCGAAACGGTCATTGAAATCATAACGCGTTTGGAGAATGATGCACCTCTGTAGAGATCAGTCGTGGGGACGAGGTTTATGTACTGTCGGGGGGCTCGGATCCGATTAATTGGACTCCATAGGCCGGCAAACACAAACCTAGTTGGGGTGCGCCGCATTACACTACCGCTGTTGTTAAACAATTGATTTATCTCCACGGCCTGAGCCGGGAATTTGTACGTTTTAACGACCCAACAAAAGAGTTCTAAAACTATTATTTTATGTTCTCTGACACTCAATAAAATATATTTAGTTTCACAGAATATACTCGTATAACTCTTCTCACATTTGCTATTTGTACCGGCAAATTTTACGAGTTTTGAGATTCAATATGAACATTCAATTTCAAAGCTAAATATGAACCCAACAAAAGAATCGTAGTAAACTGAAAAGTATAATAAATATCTTATCCAACAAAAGAGTTCTTCTAAACATTATTTAACCTTTTTTGAAACTGAACTTAAAGAAGAACATTGTAGTACTTGGACTTTGTATCCAGATAGGACAATGTTATATTCTCTTGATGCAATATTAAAAGGAAAAAGGATCTCATCTCGTAAATAGTCTTCTTATACAGAGTTCTAAGAATGATTTTTAGTAAAAAGGAACTATTTCCTTATTTATATCAACTTAAGGCATCTACACTTCTAGACAGTACTAAACCTAAAACTATTTCCGAACTTAAACTTTAATAAAATTTGAAACTTTTGAATGTTTTCGAATTAAATCTTTATAAAATACCTAACCGATGTGCCTCGTATCCGGCAAAAAGAAACAAAAAAATACTTCAGTTACCTTAAGCGTTAGGAATCAGACCCAAGAAGATTTCCAACTATCTACAAAAAACTGACCTTATAATACGATTGTTTCAACATTTATTTAAAACCAGCGCTGGTTGTTCTACACCTAGCATATGCTGAGTTGGTGACCTTTTTTGTTTCTGTTTTGTGTACTGTACTAAATTAATATATTTCTATTTTTATTTTCTATTTACCAGGCATTCCTCGAAATGGCGGAGGAGATATCAGCAGTGGCGATGGTCGCGTACTTCGGCGGCTGCGTGGCTCAGCTGCGCGGCCGAGCGGTCTACGTTCAGTTCTCCAACCACAAGGAGCTCAAGACCGACCAGACGCACAGCAATGCAGTAAGTTTTATACATTTTAAACATACCCCCTATATACTTAAATAACAGCCAAAAAACTCCTTACATGTTAACCAAGTAATTACAGACACGGTATAACAATCAACTGATGACTGAATGTTTAGTGTAATTTTACTGTTTCAATGAATGCCTCCTTTCCTAACCCATTACAAATCACTCCACTCCCACATATACAGATTAAATAAAATAACTAAATAAACTAGGTTTTGGCTAAGACCTTCTAAGTTAAAAAAGAAAAGCGTAAACACACATGCACTTTTAATACTTCACTCTCGTACTTCAGTGGAAATGTATAAATTAAAAGAAAAAAGATCATATAGGTATGCCTAAAAAGCCTCCACCCAAGTGTTCTAGCTTTATAAATGCAGTCCACCATTATCAAATGTAGTTAAACCTGAAAGATAATCAGAACAGGATACATAAAACAGGCTCAATGTGCGTAACATCAACTGATTAGGATTACGTTCATGGGCCCGATGGGCACAAAACGCGAGCACTCAATACGTAATAACGTAACGACGTTTCAATTAGCTCTATTACACAACAGGCGGATTATCGTGCGGTATGCGATCAAGCATTAAAGCCGATGTTACAATTGGGAAATAGAACCCTCGGCTGTGGCCTGCATTCGACCTGTTAATTTAATCTTTGTTGAGGGCATCAAGAACCCACAATTTAGATAACGGTATTCAATAAACCCGCATGCCGCGTCGGGACACAGTCGCCGACGTTGTTCCAATTTGATTGAATTACCAAACTATTACTGTTGTCTGTCTATACATTTGAGCCGTGATACCGGCCGTGCGTGTCGTGACTACTGAATAATTTCACGAAAAGTTGCCTCGTTTATGGAGGTTAACGCTCGTAAATGGACGAATCACTGCGAACTGTCGCGATTATATTGTTCATATGGGAATATCAGTGAGCTTCATTCATGATGGCAAATTATTTTGCATTGAAAAGAACACCACTGTTTCATTTATTTTCAATTAAAAATATCCATTTATTAGCAGAGTATTTAAATATGCCTTGTAATAATTATGGTAATTAAAACTTAGCACTAAAGAACTTTTCTTACCTCGTAAATACCTTGTTACGCAGGTGATCCACAGACAAGTACGTAATAAAACTACAGCGCCGTAAAATATAATTTTATCAGGTTAAAAATTAGCCTCCTCCGCTCTTAATAGGACGTCACTCCATTGGCTATATAAAATTAACGCTTACCCTTAACATCTTCGAGCACTAAAATTATTCTTAACTCTTTTAATGTCGCCGTGTCCTGTTCGACGCCATTTAATTTTTATTGCCTTACCGGTAAACTTGTCATTATAGACGAAGCTATTCAGAACTATAACCACCTTTCATGCTCTCTAATAAGCGGTCGTAATTAAATAGACACGAAATAGATCACCAAAGTTGTGCTGGTTAAACTGGTAACTAACCCTTTAGGAACTTATTTGTGTCTACAGACAGGTTATGCCGCTGAATCTGCTCAGTTAACCGCATCAAAACGTTAGTTAGCTAGTTTCATCGTCGAGTTTGCTCCTAAACGCAACTTAGGTTAGAGGACTTTAGTATTACTTGTTGCGAAAAATAAGCTGGGATCCGAGTAAATTATGTTCCTATTCGTCATTATAAGAATGAAGTGGCGACTCTCGCCAAGTCTCACCCTCGTAATAACGCTTTCGAGATAACGTAAGGTAAAAAAGAGATAAATGCCGAACATTTGTGAGTGAACCTTTCTTACCGGAGGCTCTCTAGCAATGAGAAAGGAAATCAATATTTTCGGTAACAAAACACCCAATGGGAGGATTAATTAAAACGCTTAATTAGTTTCGTTTATCCACGAAACCTATCAAAAACAAACCCTCAACCATTTTGATGGCTGATAATATTGAGAAATTGTTCTTGCCTAAATTTGTGTTGCCATAATTGAGGGGGATGGCACTCAGTAATATGCTCAAGGGTTGGTTTTCGGACTGCGGGGAATATTTACCTCGAGGATTGTGTAACACCACTAACGATTTGACACTCATTATATGCCCGCATGTAGGTAACTGTTTTAAAGCCGACAAAAATGTGCATACTGAGTATAAAAATCCACTTTTAGATGTCTTAAAAAAATAATCTAAACACTTAAAAGGATTCAAAGAAAGCTTTCTCTGCCTTCAAACATTAAGTACTATTTACTAATCCATCAAACACAACCCATTAAGTCCATAATCACTAATTTAATTACAAGTTTGTTCAACAAATATACCATGTTCAATACTATTATTGAAACATTAAATAATAAGCGATACATTGTTTATTAAATAGTTGCAGATTGTTTGATCTAATTGTCAGCTAGCAAACAGGCGTGTGTCAATAGAACGGCTAATTAATGTGATGATTAAACTCAAAACGGATACAACTAGGTGTCTATTATCTGTTTGCGTTAATCCTTGTTTCTATAGTTTGCCGAGTAAATATTGATTTAAACGTCTTAGCGAGATTGTTGATTGTTGAGTTTTTGAAGGCAATTAAGTATTGGAAGGCAATGGAGAAGGAAATGGTAGGACACTGATTATTTCATTTGTTTAAAGAGAGATAGTTGGGTTTGTTAAGCAAAGAATAATTGCTTCGAATGTGTGTTGTAATTTTTTATTTATTAGCGCACAAAAATATCAAGTTTAAAATACATGGCTTAGCAACTTTTGCTCCCTTGCGTAGGTACATGAAAAGCATATTGTAAAACTTTTTTATGTCCCGTCCCGACATACTGTACATAGTTTTATTTTAATTGAAATCGCGACCCTTAGTACAGGTAGGTTGAGATCACCCACTGCCCCATATCGGTCGTTTCAATGCGTTCACATACTCACAATACCAGTGTCTTGTATTTGAAGGATTATTGCTGAACAATGATATTATAAAACGCTTGAAGTATAAGACCAAATTAAGAAATCAGTAGGACGTTTATTTTTATTTTCTTTTTCTAAAGTAATGGAATGATAAAGTTTATTAAATAGTTTATTATTTAAGAAATAAAATTAGCTTTACTTGCGCGTAATACAGACATAAAACAATCATTATATAAACTCACGATAAAAAAGATAACAACATAAAAATTATCCTCGAAAAAAATAGACACTCAAAGCTTTACCTCAAAAGAAGCCCTTATCCCAGTGCCTGGGAAGCAGGAATATTATTTGACGTGACGTCATCGGTTCGATACCTCATTATGACGTGACTCCGTCGTGAACTCGTTGCCATTATCGACGACATTATTTCCCGCGTTTCTCATGTACCTTTTAAACCTTTAATTCTGCTCACTTTGAATTACTTTTATCTTCAACTTCGTCTTACGAATAAGTGGCGTATACATTGTCAATTTGTGTACACAGGAACCCTAATACTTATTATGAATATGTTTTGTCTTTCATCATATGACAAGGGGACTCTTATTCTTAATTAATTAAAAAGGAGCATACTTAACAAAACATACGACAGAATACAACCCTCGTAACTAAATAAATTGTAAATTTTGTACAAAATAAAAGTTAACAATGTAAAATTATGATCAACATAATATGACCCAAAGTTTACTGCAAGAATAAAAGAATCAAAGTTATAGTTCGTAAAACTAGATTACGAGTGCATCTTACTATTTTATTCACTTGCTGCTACATTTTGTAAACAAAATATATCAGTTTGAATCTAAACGCATAAGTTATATCGTAGATAATGATATAAAGATTTATCGCAAGATCGTCACATTTCGGGATCTCTTTGTATCGCGCACTATTAAAACTTATAACAAGGCTGTTGCGAGACAGACCGGCCTTTGTTATTGTGCTTCACGCGAAAAGACACGCTTTATCATTACATTACGCTTCCATCCCAATCCAATCACATTAAAGATGAATTGTCTTCTCAACAGACTGTCATATCGACCAACTGCATTTTAAAGAACGTGCACGGAACGCAAAGCTTTGATCAATCATGCGATGCAAAAGGTTTTCGAGGTGGTTGAATAGAACTCTCGAGTGCGGATGGAGTTATTTTGTCGCGTCTAGTCGAACGTCTGCCAGTGGTCGCTGTGAAAGATTGCGGTCCACGAATAAGACCTTTTAAATATCCCCGAAGTTCGACATAGCGACGGCGACACGGAAAATATTTTTGACGGAATCGCATTCTCAAAATACCGTCGTTGCGTGTTTGCTTTGCGATTTTTTCTCTTTTGTGATATATGAATACAGAGATTCAGATTCCTATAAAAATACGTAATACATACATATGTTATTATAAAGCATACATACTATTAATATGTAGTCTCCATTTACTTGTTCATACCGAGATGAATCAAAATAAGCTAGCTAATGTGAGTAAAATCGACATTTTTATTTCAAAACTTTTTATATTTTTACTGGCCAACTAGTTCGGATAAACACAGTTCACCTAATAGCCGTAACAAAGACATATCAAAGAATATGTGGCGGAGAAAAAGAGGAGTGAGGGGGAACAAGTCAACGTGAATTTGTACCGGAGCCTTTGCCGTCGGCGGCAGGCTTACCATGACACGGTTAAAGCCTTATTTTTGTGTCTGGCCTGCCCGCTTGTCAGCCCGTCGTCGCACAAAGCCATGTAAAAATATAGGATCAAAGTGTGCCGCACCCTTGCATACGATCGTAACGTGTAAACAACACGCTGTATTTCACTCGCTTGTCATTACGTTTTTTATTCGTAACCTAACGTAGATCGTGTCGAAGGTTTTTCACGGGGATATTGCTTTTTTGAATAATGCAAACTGCAATTGAAAAGTGGACGTTTGTTTGATCAATATCGATTGTTAAACTGAAAATATTGGATACAGCCTTTTGTGAAATAGTTTTACTGTTCATTTATTTTGACACTCAACTATTCGTTCGTTTTTTAGCATCATTTGAATGGCTAATATATGAACGTTATCTAACTCGCTAAGCGCTAAGTGTCGCGCCGACAATGCCGTCCGCCCCTATATAATGACGCAACAAAGTAACGAATTGTTCGCGGACGATACAAAATAAGTTTATGGCGCCCCTTTGTTTGATGTGGTCAATGTTATCTGTTGGTCTTGGACACTCGAAGGTGGCTCACGCGTGCGCCAGATAACTCTCCTTTCCGTATTACGTTTCATTGTTCGCCAAATTATGAGAGCCGAGGGCTGTTGTGTGTTTATTTTTTTCTACGTGACAATGTATGTTTTTACTTACTGAAGTACGTTTGGGAGTTGTGTGTGAGTTGTTATGAAATCTTGAACACTTGATGTTTCGGTTCCTTCAATATACTTTCGTAGGCATTTTGTTTGTGTTGCCATCTCGGCCTTGTATTTCATGTAACTCATTCAAAACTTTAATTTATGTATTTTAACCTTACAATTCTATCATGAAAAATCAATTTCATAGATCTGTTAAAGTAACGCACTTGAATATTCTTGCAAAATTCACCATAATAGTAATCACACCTTTACAGTTAACCCCTTACCACTCCCCTATACAGTAAGTTAGATTAATATGTTGAATACACGGCGGGGTACACTTACCTATTATTTATAGGTAATATTTTTGCAGTCGGCATCGGCGCAGGCGGCGCTTCAAGCAGCTCAAGCCATCTCCAACAGCGCTGGCGCCGCGCTCGTCGCCGGCGCGGGCGCAGCTCTGCAACCCGCCAACGGGGGCACAGAAATACAGGTGAATGTAAATACATTATTATTAATACTAATATTTTTAGACTTTTTAATATCTTTCTCAAATATTAGAGTTTTGTAGTACATTAGTCCAGTTAAATTGCCAGATAATGTGATAATTTACTGCAGTGTAAGTACTGTTCGCTTGCGAATTTTTCATTAGAAAAGATTAAATTGCCGTGTATGCCATGCGGTACCCGACATAGAGCTAAGAAAAAATACTAAAACGCAAGTTCATACTCTTGTAGTATAAGTACATAGAAACTGAACATGACAAATAATATATATAAGACACTATCAACATTGTAACGGTATAATAGGATTATGTCTACAATAGTAAATAACATCCGAACTAAATATCTTGTTGATGTTTACGTCAAACTAACCCATGACTAATACCCAAGAGTACATAAAATAATCATCACAACAATAATAATTGTGTTTAAGACTATGTATAATTAATTTTACTTTATCCATTAATCACACTACCTTATTCCAATTCATATCTACAAAATATAATGTAGCTTATTCGAAATAGCGCAACTCCAATATAATTATGAGATAGAAATAGAGCCGATTACAAAGATCTTTAATATTAAACTCGCTTCACAAATTAGGTTTGGGTATTCTCTAGGGGTCCGAGACTAAGATGGAGTCTGTAGTGTGCATGCAGATAGATTGTGCTAAGACGATCGACAGATTGTCGCCCGGAGGGTACGAGTCACGAGATCATGCAGTACTATCGGTCAAACCGACTTCCTTCGGGTCCGGACACATTAAACAAACAACACAACAAAATATAACACAACGACATTTCACATTCCTTTGTCAAATTTCAATTAACTCAAATTTTCTCCCTCAAGGTATTTTAGAATTCTCGTAATTCAACATAATATTTTATGAAATAAAATAAGCTAATTCCTCGCTTGTCGTAAACGAAATGTTTCTTTATTCTTTATTGTACACACAAATTACAAGAATGATACATTTAATTTGGAATCTCCACGAACAAAGACGAGCTTAACTCAAAATTGAGTTTTCTTACAGTAAAACCTTATGTAATAAATATGTTATATGTGAGAACATTACATGGATAACCTTAATAAAGACGCGATAGTAACTTAGATTTATAAAAGGGAAGATTATATTTCTCTAGCTTAAGAAAGATGAAACGAAGAACTATTCTGTATTTATTTGGTCGAAAAGCAAAGCTGGTTTATTTCCAATATTATTTTGTGCTAGTCAAAGCATTTGTGCTGTCATTCTGCACTTATCTACTGCACTGTCCGTTAACTGAGTTAAAGATATACCCAGCGGAGTTGTTCGGACAAAGACACGTTTGGCAATATCTCGGCGCTCCACAATGTGTCCCAACCTTTACCTCGTATCTTAGAGACACAGTCACAAAGTGTCTGTAGGGAGTTTAATTATTGATAAGCTTTTCTCATAAGCACAAATTAACGTTGTTTAACCAATTTTCCGCCATTATTATATTCTTCTTTCTTCATTTATGTACCTCTCCTTCATAATTTAATTAATTAAACCTAACATTTTTATGTAAATAGGTAATACTAGATACTTGGATATTATTTCTATTTAGCTTCATTCCTTCAGCGTGTTTACCTAATATTCTAGTTACTTTTACAAAAAAAATGAACGCTTTATTAGTTAGGTTTCTTTATACTGTATTTAGGTCACTATGAATACATAGTGACTACTTACCTTTGCCAACAAATCTCATTTATTCTAGCTACCTATCTTTATAATAGTAAGCAAATATCTAATTGTTTTTTTGTCTACAGGGTGGTCCTAACACAGTCCTGCGCGTGATCATAGAACACATGCTATACCCCATAGTGCTCGACGTACTCTACTCTATCTTCCAACGGTACGGAAAAGTGCTCAAGATTGTCACATTCACCAAAAACAGTAAGTTCATACATTTATATTAGATCTGACATACATCATAAGTACGGGAAGATACCTACCTATAGAGCCAACGCGGAGATGAATCTACAAAATAAAATTATGCATATGCATATTCGTAATGTTTGTGGAAGACAGTTACATCTTCAGAGACGAACGCAATTTTGATGGATGAGCTCTTGGAATGTCGGTAAACTCGTGTGAGGAACCGAGGAAAAAGACGGAAAAGGGAGGGGTGAGGGAACATTACCACACGCCTCGCGCACCCTCAAACAATACCTCCCAACCTCACACATCACACCTCAGGAGGCTTCGTTTGTTTTAGCACAATTTTCCACAAAATCCACCTTATTAATTATGCAACCGCTCTGTAATTTGCTATCAAATATATTGTTTAATAAGCCCTTTGTCACAACGCTTTGTGTCTATAGCAACCCAGGATTACAGCGGCTAAAACAACTATTATTGAATCGAAACGAACGAGCTTTAAAATTAATTTCGGACGGACGTGTTATAGTGATAGATTTACGAAACATAACACAGGGCCGAAATCCAAGGGCGCAATCCGTTTAAAATTTAAATCGTACCCTCATGCATATCCTAAATAAATCCGGCACACAGGAGGCAGGTAGGTAGGTACATATTTGATAAGCTCCCCTGAGCCGCGGGCAGCGTGCGGCGGTAGCGGGCGCCGACATTACAGTTCACTCTCGGCTAATTACACAGTACCTAGCCGAGAACCTCAAATCAACTTTATTTAAAAACCCCGCTGGGCAACGCCGAGGTACATACAGCGAGGCTGAGAATTACCCGCCAAAACTATATTTCGCTTTATTTCTAGAGCAATTTTCATTAATAAGTAGGTATATAATATTCAATACGTTAGACTCAACGAAAATCTAGAGCAACTACTACAGAATTTATGGAAACACCTATTTCTTTGCTTCGGAAACCCATATCAAGAGAACATAAACGTGAATGGGTTAATATCATTAACAATCGTGTATGTTATTCAGGGCTAAGTCTTCTGTAGTCGTTACTCATTTATTGTGACGTTGGATTAGCTCTAGTTTTGTTCAGGTTAATCGCCCGCTTAATATTAGAACATATTTAAATTGTTCTTTTATTCTCATTTTCTATGATCAAAGTAAGCTTTGTGTTAATCAGGTCAAGTATAGTAACACATTTTTGATACATTAGTCCGAAAATCCTCCACTACGTAGAAGCTTCACTTGATCTTTTATAAAACAATCCTAACAATATTTGTATAAATCAAACAGAATTCATAATAAGAAACGAGAAGCGAAAAAAATAAAGTATCAAATGATATTAAATCCTCGAATCATCTCATGGAACATTGTAATTAAAATAATTGTATACACACCAGTTTCAGTAATCTCTTTGACGGAGGTTATATTTTATGATCTTCAATTATGAAATACCTCTAGAGATCCGATTACTGAAATTAATGATAGATGAATAATCATAGAGCAATGAAATCGTAAAGGAAAAATTGAGTAATTATTTTTTATCGGCCCCTTAATTAAGTCGATTCGGACACCGTTTTAGCGGCAACGATTAACATTTAATTTCTAATATTATTACCATTTTTTTCGTAGAATAAACATAAGACTTTATTGCTTTTGACTCATTTCTTTTTACTGTGATATCGTTACGATTCTTTATTAGATCAGGTATCTCAGAATCTATGACGGCTACTTGTACATTTTCTTTCATTTACACTAACAAAATCGAATCCAATGTCAGGAACCATTTAGTGTTTTAAAACACAAATACTCATGAATGTAAACGTTAAACAATAATATACCTGTATCCAATACAAGTAAGGCAAACAACATTCCCATAAAAAAGCTATGAAAGCCAAATCACAGCAATCTGCCATTACAGTTAATCGGTTTTGTTCGAACAATCTCAATACACGTACGGTGATCACTGCGGCAGTAACGGCCAGTAAGCAGTTCAGATGCGACTCATAACTTGTCGCTATCGTGACGTCACCGCTCTTAATGCAGCGTTTCCAATTTCCGAACGTCCACCAGTCTTCCCAAACTGTTTGCTTTTTTACCACATTCATCATTGTCCAATTGTAAAAGCTTTTGTCTCCGAACAATTTCCCAGCACCTATTCTGCTGTGTTTGAATATTCATAACGGCACCTGACTGGGAACGTTTAACTCTTATATGTAATATTGTAAACACCAACGGAAATATTGCGTTCGAGGAAATGTATTTTATAGGTACACCCATTAAACAGAACTTTTTCACAATGTTTTATGTTAAAATTTTAAATTAAAGTATGATCAAAATTTTAATAATACTGCAGAATTCAAGTAATTCAGTGTGTAAATAATAAAAATAAAAATTATTTAGAGAATGCATGTTAAAAGGTTTTCGCAATGATTATTTATTACAGCGCATCAAAAGATTTATTAATGAAACTGCTTACCTAACTCTAGAACCTATTAAAACCGTTTCCAATACCTAGGCACGAACTGAAGTAGGTTGCATATCCGAAACGTATAAATCCTTATTTCAATTATCCTGTCTCGTGGGGGAGCAAATAAACCACATAGCTATAACGCTCTCATTTTCGCTTTCAATACCGTACCCTCTGTGTGTCACGCACCTGCCTAAACCTATATAAAATTACCTATATCTTTTACCTATTACACGATTAACATAAAAGCTTCTTATTTATGTCGATGATATACGTGCTTTTCCTACAATGCTGGCGTAAACGTTTCCCAGGACCTCAAGCGCCAAGCTATTATGTGAACATACTCAATAGAATATCCTGAATTTATTATTGTATAAGTCATCGTTTGCGTAGATTAACATTGAATGGGTTGTCAGTCATCCTTATCACCGTGAGCACACGTGGCTTTCCCAACATTGAGAATTTAATATTCCGCATTTATTTACGAGTATATTTGCACATTTGCCGACGTCGTTCGGTAAACCCACCATTTTCTTATAACATTAATCGCATAGAAATTGTTACCAAATTTCGATTCATGTTGTTTCATGCGAGTTACTTTCATGAGTTCCGAAGTTTGTCTGATGAATATTCTGTTATGTTTATATCGCTTTAATATTGAATGCGGCATAGAGAACGTTTATAATAGCGGTTCCGCTCTGTTGGCGCGTCGGCCACGGGCTGACGGGAGGTTACCATCAAACGCGTTCCTAATCCCGAAACAAATCTCAATGAAGAGCGCGCGGAGTCGCCGTAATCCTCCACCTCCCCCCGGCCCGAGCCCTTGCCCCGCAACCTTCCCCGATTGGCTTTATTAAGGTGTAGCAGACCGCTACAATTATTATGCGTCCCCTGTTTGCGGTAGGTGTCGTGTCTATGTCGTCGTTAGATTCCCTTAATTAAGGATTTGATTCGTCTACAGATATTATCTTTGCGGTGTCTTAGTTTTCGCTGTATGACTTGTAATCACAGTGAGCGAGCTTATTTACATACGCCGCTGAACACCAACGCCTCTCGACTAATGCGACTGCTGAGAGTGATTTTAAGAAAATACAAATTTGTTGCAAGTATGTCTGGAAGTGTAAGTGCACCGATGCTAACGAGGTCGCTGTGTAAGTATTTAGTAATTTGCAAGTAGTATCTGAGTGTCGGAGCGAAGGTTAGTTGAAAAGGCGCGTAAATTGCGAACGAGGACGCATTCAGGCTTGACAGAGCTCGCTCATTTCAGGGGAGACGTCGAGATTTAAGATATCAAATTATACTGTAATCGGTCGGCCGGCGCACCGCCCTGCCCCGCCGCTTAATATTAACATAGCGGAAGCAACCTCTTCGTACACAGCTACACAGCGAAATGCGGATTACGAAATTTTAATTTTACCACAACTCCCATCTTGTTTTTACGCAGACATTGACGTTTAAATATTCCATAAAGTAATTGCGCATTCGAGTTGAATTTTTAATGAAACATAATGAAGCGGCGCGTACGCTACGGATTGATTGAGATTTGAATTTCTTGCGCGCAGTTGGAGCCGCAAGCAACGTTATTGAATTAGCGCTTGAATATTTCAGCTTGGATAAATAAAACAGAGCAAAGGGGACAATTATTTTGGGAAACTTCCATTTTAATTATTGCCTAAACTGCATAAAACTTTATGTGTCAACAGCAGCCTGCGAACGGTTATAATTTTAATTGATATTTATTATTCGTTAGCCTGTTTGGAAATTGTTTTCCAAAATAAAATCTTATAATAATATCAGAATAAATTTAGACTTAAATTTAGTTGAACCTTTTTTTTGTTTGAACCTAGTTTATCTGACTATTATAATTAAACTAAAGTCATAAAATCTAAGAGATTAATAAACCTGTTTTTTGTCTTTCCTATCTTTGAAGTAAACGAACAAAGGTAATTTTAGTAAATAAATATAAAACATTATTCAAAATCAACTTCCTCATTAGCTACGAAATAAATACAAAGAAACCATGTTCTTGACTAATTAAGCCTAATTTATTATGAAAAATAAGTCGAAACCAACAAATAAGTACCGATATCAAAAACACATAAGATACATTGCTTTAGGCGATGTTGTAATATTACCGTGTTTCGACATTACGTAGAAAATAATATATTTGGAATGGAATAAGCAAAATCCTGTGTCGTACCTTATGTGTAATTTTATGTTTTGTGATGTTTCCCTTTCCCCTTAAGTGGAAAAGCCCTAAACATGACAAATTTTCGTCTTAATAAGTAAGATTAGTTTTGATTTTTGTTTGCTTGGGTTTTTAAAGACAGCAGTATGTGACAAATTGTTATCATTTTCGTAATGATAACAGCTATTTTTTGAATCAATCAAAAACTTGATAAAAGTATTTCTAGGCCAAATACTAGTGGTATGTAAGTGGATGTTACCCGTGACTCAGGGCGGAAAGCTAAGCGCTTAGCTACAGCGCTTTAAAGCTAAAACTTTCATTTCAGCGACCTCCTTCTAGAGGATCAGCTTTTCGTAGTCTAATAAAAAAGCGTAATACGAATATAAAGTGAAAACATTTTTCAGTAAAACTAAATAAAAGCGAACTACATTTTACCTTTGTTTTCATGAACTCGGTGCATACGAAGTAACTAACTATTATATTCAAGTGGCCGTCTTCATTGTCCCCATAAAAACTCTTTTTGCTTATTCACGATGTAATTACATAAAAATTCCAATTTGCGGTAAGCCTTTTATGCATTCCATTTTAACGTTCCCAAATGGCTGGCCCAAAGAAAATATGGGGCCTTAAAGAGCATTTAACTATGTATGAAGGAGACAGCACGTTACTTTTAATTTACGTCGACGTTTCCTACCTTGAGTGGTTCTACATTCTATATTTTATAGGTGTAGAAAATTGTTAGGGTTCAGGTGATTTTGTTGCAAAACTTTTGTATCATACTTTATAGAATATAATCCGTTGTTTACCATAATGTTTCCTGGTCGTTTTTCGTGCAATCCTTATGGAGTTGGGACCAGGTATTCGCAGGTGGCTGTAATACCCGACTGGATGATAATCCATGGCGCTCACGACACCCACGGGAACTGTAGAGTTGGCCTATTTACAACACGAGGAAAGCGGTTAATCTGTATTATTCAAATAGTTGAATAAGCGTATTCTCTTAATTTAACCCTTGTCGTTTAGTTTAAACTTTTGTTGAACAAAGTTTTGTTTGGCGTTAAGTTTGTTTTATATATTTTGTCAGTTTTAACATTTTGGGTTGTAAGCTATTTTTCATACGAGGTCTGAACTAAGCAAACAAGACTCTTTGTAAAGTCTCTAACGTATAAGCAAAGCCAAAACTGATTATTTATTTCAAAAAGGCTTGTTTACCTTTGCAGTATAATAATTTCATTTAAATCGTACAGTACTCATTTTATTAGTACAACTTAACCTTCATTAACACAGAGTATTATGTGTTTGCGGTATTGTAGCAAACCGTAAGCAACCCTTATATAATATAATGATATAATATTCTCAACAGTGCCTTACTGAACGTCTGTGTCACAGCGTCTAATGGTACGTAATGTGACCAACGCAGGTGCTACCTACCCGAACGATGTTTCCTAAAAATGTGAATTTATGTTCTCACCCAGCGGACGGCAATGATCGCCCGGCTCATGCCTTAAATTAGGGGGTTTAACGCTTATCCTCTCGCAGTAAATAAACTCCACCAACTATATTACTTGTGGGACCATTCCAGTTGATACGCTCGCCCTGCCTTCTTTACCACGCTTGTTTTGGTGATTAACGTACTTTTTTTTACTATTTTATTATCGGCAGTCGGGTTCCGTGCAATAGTGAACGTGTAACAAGGTGCTGTTCACAATGATCTCGGGATATAGCTCGTTTGCACGCGACATCAAACTTTCAGCGAGCGAGTCGAGTAGTACGTGACAGATGCAATAAATTCCTACTTTTCGTGGTTATGGCGAGAGTAAAATAGGCGTGAAACTTGCTTTGTTGAATATTCGCCTAAGTGTTGTACATGATAAAGTAGCTGCGATGCACCTGCGACTATGTCGCGACGAGTTTGAGGATCGTCCCACGTTGGGCGCCAATTTCACCTTGTTTGAACGTTCTTATGAACAATATATTGCCTGTCAGAAATTCCGTGAGACATTCAACACTTGAGTACTCTAGAGGAAATTGTTTTACTACCATGAAAACGTGTTATGTTTCGGTAACCTGATAGTTTATGGTGTGCTATGTGCAGGAATGTAGGACTATTTAGCTATTTCGTTTTCTAAAATATATTGCAAAATATTGAATACATTTTAATACTAACAAACGAATGCAAAACACAAGCCATATTTTATTAATACATTACCTAGACTAAGCAAACTACCTACATGTTAAATATGTACACAACCACCATACTTTTAATTAACGATCTAAAAAATGAGTAAATCTGTATTTTGTTTTCGTTAAATAAAGATCAACAAGCTTTGTCGAGTTTCTTTTTCAACTCTCCAGTTCTCATTAGTCCTAATCCGAAGTCTATTTTGTTTACAGATTCATTCCAAGCCCTCATTCAGTATCCAGACACGGTATCGGCGCAAACGGCAAAAACGGTAAGTAAAGCACTTCTTTGTTTTTATTTAACTGTTTGTAAAGTAAAGCCATAAAACAAAGTTCCTATTGCCGCACGTTTCATTCACTTTAATGACTCTCTTTCAAACTATTAAGAAATGAAGTGACTTGTCTTTATTACTCTTGAACTACGAGCTAGTTCAACAGAATACAGATGTGAGATATTACGTGAAAACACGGTAGACAAAAACTCGTGTACACAAACGCATTCGCCATGTAAATACAAACAACTCCGAACAATCCAAAAAAGTTGTCAGGAATCTAGGTATTCAGTCTATTTGGAGTGTGAACGCCCTCAAACATTAAAGTTTCGTGTACGTTCGCAGCTTACCTACAACAAAGCTTTAGCAACAACAGACCGTTTATGTGCATTTAATAACAATAATATCGAGAAACAACATGGCAACCGCGAGCCCGCGACAATAGTCGGCGCCCGACTCGCCGAGTGGGACATCATTTTTCTCGGCTCAACTTTTCCCATTCGCTATTCATTTGCGTTAGAAGTTGGGCGTACTGCCGCCTACTGCAGCGACTGTTTTAACTTTATTTCTGATGCAGCGTTCAGGGCAAATTAAATTTCGTTTTGCGGCTTCCGCAAACTCGCTTTACGAGTATAATTATCGAGTTTTTGTTTTTTTTCGTTGCCATACGGTTATGAATCGCTGAACGTAACTTTGTTTCCGACCGATGGCGACTGAGAGTTTCGCTTTTTGATTTTTATTGTTTAAACGCGGCGATATAATACGAAACTTCCTTTGTCACATTTAAAAGTTCCACGTTAATGTACGGAACGATTTGTAACCCTATAATAGCATCACAAAACATAATTTTGACATGCTCGTTACTCTATTCATTTGCCGAATTTGTCTGTAATACCTTGCGGCGTGGGTACAATTCGCTAATGAATTCTACAATAGCGAGTCGACTATCCGTCCTAATTAGTCGCTCTTTACGCCCAATTCCTGTGGAGCTTAATACGATTGGTACAAGCAGGGAACTCAAAGCGCGTTGCAGTTGAAAGTACAGGTATATATTTAAGAGTGTTCGTCGCTCTGAGCTTATGACTTAACGTACAAATTAATGTCGGGAACGGGGAAACCCCTCGTGAAATTGAGATATCACCGGCAGCGGAGTGGTGAAAACTTAGCAACGCTAAGTCCCATCAACTGTGTCGTGATTGGAGGCAGAGCGGTGTTGCCGGCTAGTGCAGCCGGATCAAATGCGGCTTTATTTTTAGCTGTAATAAACGCGGATTTACTCAGTTCCGTATTAGGTATTACGAATAAAACTGATTCCGCAACTTGTTGTTACTTTTTTTAAGCCGACATTTTGTTTTTCTTGTCTAAGAAGTGTCTTGCATATAAGAATTATATACACACATACAAGACACTTAAATATTATAATAGCATAAAAATGACAAAATAACAACCTAATCTAAATAAAACGAAATGGCATATTAACAAGTAATTGAAATAAGAACAGCATACTTTAATCTTACTGTCAGAGCAATAACATTGGTTTAGTTGGTACTTTAGTTCCAAAGAGTGGTCGCGATGGCAATAAGTCTGCTCTCGTTAACGGATCTAAGATCGTAACTCCGGTACACCGTAACTCCGGCTAACGAGCATACAATGTCGCCTCTACTACGTCTATTTTTATTGCCCCCCTGTTTATTGCAATGCTACATGCAATCGGCATGTTCTTCTTAATCATTGTTTATTTTATTGAGGATGTAATTTTTGGTTTCCATTTGCCAAATAGCTCGTTTTGGGGTTGGATTATGAGACCATAATTCTTTTGGGGTTTAATTGTTTCAAATTATCTTTATTAAATAACAAAAAGAACACAACATTGTTTTGTGGATTTTTTATAAGGGTATTTAATAAATTAAGCAGTAAAAATAATAAACCTGGACATTTAGATGTTACATGAAGCTAATCACGTTTTTATTCAGAAATTAAAATTAAATTTAGTAAAATAAATGGCACTCTAAATAAGAGATTTAGATTTCAATTCCTTAATTACCTCGACATAATCCTGTGTAAACAAGCAGACAGTTCTAGTACACATCCTTTACAAACTCCGTAGTCCGTACCGCGCACAGTCGTTTTGGACTTGGTATTTTCTCGGAATGGAATTAAAACGTCCCGCGAGGTAAGTGGCAGCACAAGTAAGAGTACAAAGTGAAGTGAAGCCGCCGAAGCCGGATAGTGCTCCAGCCACAAAGGGCACAGTCAGATGTTAGGAGCTCTGAAATCCCTCGATCCCGCCTCTATGATCCTTGACATAAATCTCTAACCTCGCCATCAAATCTTTTCAGAAGGCGGCTTATGCGCCCAGACACGAAATGTACGCTTTTAATGCGCTCGAATACGTGTACTTACATATAATGTTAGGAGCTCAGTACATGTACCGCGCTTTGGGCAACCGAGCTTGTTAGTATGCGATGTAACATACGACAACTAAAGGATGTCATATTAAAGTAAATACCTCAGACTTCATAACTTTTATTATAACGAAAGTTTAAACTGACAGTAAAAACTTTCATTAAGTATAAGCATACATAAAAGTGTTTATGTTTATTTTAAGCACAAGATCGTACATATTCATAGGAACTAGTTATATTTTACCATATTTTACTTATAAAAATAATAGGTAAAGTTAATTACTTACAAATTAGGTACTACCTTAAAAAATTAAGCGACATACCTAGTTGTAACATCCGCTACACCCGTATTCCATTTCAAGACTTATCGTACAAACGACACTTCACATCGAACCTAGGAACTATTCTGGCAGCCATTAGAGTTAGTTGTATGGTCCCCGTTAATCAGGCGCTGGTCGCTCCATCAGTAAGTTATGATTGATATCGTGATTCAGGCCTGCAGCTCGCCCATCCATAACGCGCGTACGTCACAAACAATACGTATTAACAGTTCGAAGTGCGTCCCTGGCTGTCTAACGTTATATCGCTCGTTTTTCACGCAATTGTAGGCTATACTATATAATCGAATTATGTAGGTAATTTTTGTTTTGTCGTTCTAAAAATATGGAAAATTTTCGCTATAGTAAAGATTAAGGTGTCATATTTTCGGGACAAACATGTTAACTTGAGTTATTTTCGCATAGGCAAAATTCAGTCCTAAACCATAAAAAAAACGTTTCCAATATCATAAATAATTGTCAAATACATTCAGCGCAGTTTATCTGTATGAATTATCGTCATAAAAAAGTAATATGTGTCAGTAACAGCAGTTCGTATTTTTCATATACGTAAACGAGGTAAACTTGACAAGACTCCGTCTCCAAGGTTCAATAAGGCGAAATCTGAGATACCGTTTATGGACTCAAGGTGCGGGCTTTGTTTACATTTTAAAATTGCACTTTGCACTGCGGCAACGTCTAACCGGTGTCTTTGTGTCAACACTGGGACGTGTTCAAACAATGTAACCGTCAAAAATGTTATATCTTCGCCCTGAGCGAGTCTGTAATACTTGCGCCGAACGGTTGGCGTCTCGCGCGATCTACTGCAGTAAAAATATCTCCTCAAAGAGATCAATGCTCCATCAAAAGAAAATGTTATTCCGTTTCTCTTGAAACGTTCCTCTATTTAAAAGCTATTGACATCCCAAAATACATTGTATCAAAGTTTGTAACTAGCTAAAGAAGACTCGTTTGTGCCTCGAGCGACGGTCAAACTTCATAGAAATTTCAAACAAACATTGCGGCGGCACCTGCACCGAGGTCCAAGTCCCGTTTAAAATTGCACGTACCATCGCCCGACACCAGCCATGTTTGGGTACCTACAGGCTGTGTCAACAACGCTTGAGCTGCACTCTGCATCACCTAGTTACGTGTCAAACATTGTTTAGCAGTTGTTTTGTTAGTGTTCTGCGGTTTTAAACTATGTCCCATAATATAATTTACTAGTACGGTTCCCAGCGTAGCCGCCTGTATTACACGCTCATTCTACATTTAACATCGGCAAAACAATGCCATTATGTTTCAGGAACAATATATTGTTCATGGACAAAACCGATTCAGGCCTTACCCCCCGGCAAAAGTGGTAGCCTTCATTATTCATGATGTCACAATGTACATACAGTTAACACCAATTTAGTTTCGTTTCCAAAGCAAACTGGAACGGTGTGTTAAGTGGGCGCGGTTGTTGAGCTATCGTCACTCGATTTTCGTTCGTCACTATCAGTCAACCACAATTAGGGGTAACCACGAGTATTAATTACATTGTCTAATGGAGCGAACGCGGTTTGTTCAGTGACGCGTCCCCAAATGTGTACCTACGTACCGTAATTAGGTTAGAGCCACTATCAAAACTTAATTTATTATTTCCCCTTTTACTAAAGTCCGCTTTTCACAGTAAATTTTGCAGAAAATTGACATAAGTACATCCTAAGGGTAGTTTGGATCTGCTTGTTAATACTTCGTCCTTTTGCTTTAAACAGTAAACAGCGAGGGTCATAAAAATTGTTTGTTGACTACGAATGCAATTTTTGACGTGGAATTAAAATGGTTTTAATTGATTCCAACAAACCAAAAAGAAATTACTCAAAGTGCCATTCGTCACAGAGCAATCTCATTTTGTGACGATTTAAATTTTTAAATGCTTTTCCAATAGCAAAAAGCGCAGTGATTAAAATGAGCAATTTTCACTCGTTGTGTTTGTTGGTTTATTTTTATTAATAGTTAAAAGCTTGCTGTTGGTGTACGTTTTTAGTTCGCCACCGGGGCCGCCGCCGCCGACACGATAAGTGATCCTTTATCCGGAGCTAATCGAGCGAATGTTTACCCGTCGAATACAACATTGTTTAGTAAATCAATCGAACTATTCTAAATTAAACCGTTCTACTCTTAACTTAATATTTCTTAGTCGAAACGAATTAAACAGAATTTATTCAAACCTGTCAGTTGGTAAAAAACGTTGCGCCTGAAATGTTTTCATTACAATTTCTCTGACGTCATCTGCGGACAAAAACCAAATGCATTCCAGCGCTAGCGTAATCCTTGCACCGGCAACAGAAGCACTCTGAGCTATGTGGGCTCTTATAAATATTAAACGCGGCAAGCTCGGGACCCCAACAAAAACGTTTATCTGGTCTCCGTGGAAAAACCGCCAGAATTAGCAACGGGGGGGTGGATTAAGGCGGACCGCATTTAATCCTTCACTAAGAAGGCTTTGCTTAAACGAGTTCTAACGAGCTAAAGATAAAACAATTACCGGGGACGTGATTAAGAGATACGGAGGACACTTGTTACGTCTTACGTTGACGCCGCGGCTCGCTGCGCCCGACGCGACCGACGCGACGCACCAGACTCCGCGACCCAGTCCAAACTTAACTTCCCACTTTCCAAACACAACTTAAAAATTCTAATTTATTATCAGTGTTTGTAGAATCCAATAAATCGACTGAGCGGAAATTCGTTCACCCTATTACGCAGTAAAAGATTCCAATATAAAATCGGGCGTGACGTTTGTCGTTTTATCACCTTGTCACTCTTCCTAATATTTTTTTACCTCAATTACGACTCCCTCCTTCAGCGCAAATAACCATTTCAGAAGATTAAAATGAAATTCTCGAGAATATTGATACTAAGAGAGAAGAGTAGATAGGGTGTTATAAAACTGGAGCCAGTCTTCATACTCTTAAGTGCCGGACTTTTACAACGGTCAGGTATATAAATTACTTCAATCAATCAGAACAACTTTGAACGCCATTGTACCTGAAACTAATGACTATAATGAAAATATAAGTCTCCGAGGGAGTCAACTTACAGTCAAACAAGATTAGATAGCGGAACTTAGCGGGAAAATCAGGAAATTAATTTTCGTGTAAATGATGTCAGAATCCTTTATATAAATACGCCTTTTGATGTCTTGCTTTTGTGGCAACCTTAACTTAGTCTGAAACTTAAAGAATAAGCATAAATAAAATCATATAACTAAGTGACAGTTTCACTAAATCGCGTTCTTAGATTTCTTACTTAAAATATACACAATCTGTTCTAGGTAAAATTGAGATTTTTAGATTAAAATAAGACTTCTTAAAGTAACGACCGAGTTAAATTCAAAAGTGCCTCCGAAAAAGCTTATAAAAAGTAAGAAATTAATCTGCAATTCAAAATCCTTCTTGCCCTCTTATACTTTTTTCTTTATTCTTTTCTTTGGCAAATCCACGACAAACGTTCAGTCGAGATACCTTCATTAAAGGTCTAATTGTGAATATAACAGTTTATTTTCACTTATCTTTGTGACTTTCACGTTGATTAAATGTTATGTGTGATTGCCTACTCCAGATTGTATAAGTATATACGTATTAGGATTTCTTTTTTTGTTTTCGCTTTAGAAGTTGATGAATATATGTGCTACAGTTTCAGACATTACATTACCTACTAAATATGATTTAAGTATTCTTTTTAATCTATTTTGTAAATCTAGTTTTTAGATAGTGACTTTTGCTCCGTATTTCAAATGTAATGTGTTTAATACAGTCCGGATAATTAGAAAGATACGAGTAAGTCTCAATAGGATTACAATTTTGTTTTGTTTTTTTTACTTCTAGATTTTAATGTATATCGAAACTACCAAAAACTGATCGTAATATGCCTGTTTTCATTATATTAAACCTGGGCATTGCCGTGTTTCACGATGTTTGTTTTTATTTTACCATTATCCCATAATTTTCTCCCGTAATTTATGCAAATTGCTGAAAATGAAACAATATTGGAATCACAAATTATGTTCTCATTTGACTTTTAAAATTTCACTCAACGATGTCTATGTATTAAATGGGATGTATATTAGAATTGTAAATTAATTACTCGTTACGTTCTCTTACGCTTCCCGCGTGCATTTGGCATTCAAAATCGAATTCGGGCCCGCGAGGCTCTACAAAACTAATTACGTATCGAAGCTATCTTCTTCCACGCTTTCTTACGTGCCTTTCGCATTTCCATATAAGTTGAGCTTTAAACGAGCCAATCTATTCACGTCTACACATCAGGGGGTCGCATTTGCATATAGAACAGAAATTTATTAAATCTACAGCCAATATCCCACGTTCCGACATCGAACTTTTGCTTCTTCAACGACTACTCTGATATTTTTATTGGATTGTAAAAGAGTTATTATGAGGTACCCGGACTTAAAAAGACTTCCTATCTACTTGTTTTACCCGGCCACTCATAATTTTATTTCGACCGACCGTCGGACCTAAAAATAATAACGAAAGACAATGGCCTCGGTAATAATTAACGATGGTTACTAGCACAATCATTTACGTTACTAAGGCATTAAGAACCCAAAACATTTTTATTCAGCTAATGGAGTCCGTCGTAAAAATGTCATAATTCATTTGACAGATGACGGTTTACAAAGGAACTCCAATTTACCCCACAGGAATTAAATAATTCAGGCTTTTAATTTATCCTCTGATAAAACTTTCTCTCTGCAGGTTTCTTAAATATTTTATTTACACTGCGCGACCAAATAACGACACTTGCATTTTTTATAAAATACACGCTATAAAAAGTTTAATATCAAAATGAAATTCCAAATTGTTTCGCGAGACGGCTAGTTATTTTGTTCTGTTCGTACCTAAATGCTAACAATACCTTTTAAAGCCCCACTGAAATCATCCGGATTCTTTACAAACACTTAATTCAACGAAACTGTTTTGTTAATTTAACAAATTGTTAAGTTTCATTTAACATTGGTCTCGAGAGATGGATATCTACGGTTTCATCTAAATTGAAAAATATCGTTCAAAAGCTGGACTACTACAATACCTTGAATACCAATGATTAAGCTTCTTAGACATCACTGACAACTTGAAAACAAATCGCAACAGTAGGTAAACGTTGAGTGCTCTTTGCATAATACTATGCCATTCGTAACAATGAATTATGCCAGACGATTGCACTGAGTACGCGATCATAAATATGGCGGTACGGTTCTTTTACAGCATTAGTTTCATTAGTGAAAATAAAACATGTTTGCATTCTGGTTTCATTATAAAAATAGTATGTACACGCCGCCGACAAGCTTTATGCTCGCAGGAATGGGTTGAGTGCTGTTGCATTTTAATTAATTCTCTTTTCTATCGCGATGTGGTGTTATCAGCCTCCCGCAGGCGTCGCGGCCAAACAAATAGCTGTTGCTCTCGCTACGTAACGATTTTGACACGGCCATAATGCGAGTTTTTCTTCTTTGTTACGGGTAGTGTATCGATCCACTTTTTATCTCACGTTAAAGGTGTTCTTTACTTTGTTAGGCAGACTTACCTCTGAAGTCGCTACTAACAAAAATATTGTAATAAAAAAATATTTATGCACCTTCCTGTTTTATGCCATCGTATTAAAAAGTTAAATTGAATGCTATTCATTTCATTACTAATAAAAACATCACATCCTTATTATCACTCAAATAAACGACCCTCGAAAGAAGTGAAACTTTTTCGACTCGTAATATGTTTTTGATGAGATTTATAATTCGTTCTGTTTTCGTGTCAAACGAGAAAAGTTATTTCAATAAACGTAACTTTCTTTGTTTTTTTTTAGGCTTTAGACGGGCAGAATATTTACAACGGGTGCTGCACACTCCGCATTGACTACTCGAAGATGACGTGTCTGAACGTGAAGTATAACAACGACAAGTCGCGCGACTACACGAACCCCACGCTGCCGTCGGGCGACGGCGACGCGCACCAGCTGTTGACCAGTGAGTTGATGCCACTGCGGGCACGCCTCGCCCTGGCCCTCGCATCCAGGATGAGTTAGTCCTCACTACTCTGCGCACCTGGAAGCTTTCTCACCGAGCTCCGTCTCTCTCACATGTATCCTAGACTCTTCGTCCCGCATCCGACGATACCCACCCAATGGGGCAGATGAATATAAACAACCATTTTCCGAAGCAATTAATCATCCGAACGCAAAGTATTTAACGCGCTCCCGGCAATCAACGTCTGCCCCATTTACACTTGGCTATTGGACTTGACTTCGATCGCTCTTGCACCTTTTTACTTAGGTAGTCTGTTGGTTTTCTTATCTTAAATAAAAAGTCTTTCTATTTTAAATCTTCAAGCTCAGGTATGCTCATTATGTTAGAACTCACTGAAGATTTTCTATGTCCCTAGTAATAGCATTAATCTTGAATGTCTGAGAAATATGCTTTGTTCCCTGCGTAGCCTGATAGGTTGCCATAAATATTTTATTCATTTTCACTGTTTTTGATGTTTTTGTGTAAAGGCGCCTTTGCCTTTTGTTCTTTATGTTGCAAATTACGATGATTTTGTATTCTTAGCTGTAGGCACGTATGTTTTTCTTGCGTTAATGTACGTATGAACTTACTGCGTGAAATAAATCTACAGTAACACTTCCAAATTACATTTGCTATTCCACGTTAGCTGTTTTCTTGTTTATTATTCATATTTCAATGCTAAATATTCCCGCGGTGACTAATAACTCGTCATAAATCCGTATTGCACCGTAGAGGGTGTAATATGTGTGGATCATTCCGCTATTGCGAATGTTCTACTTTTGCTATGTAGAATTACCTTGTCTGATTTCTGTATATTATGAAATATGTCATGTTTAACTAGCTTATTATTTTTGTTTGTAAATTAATTTTTCGCAGTTAATATAACACTTAAATTCAGACACATATAAAAAATTGTTTGAGTGCTAGGCTATTGATTCGTAAAATTAATTAGGAATGCGTTCAAAACTTTATTTCTTTCTTGTCCTATTTTTCTATTGTAATTCTGGAACAGAAGCGTCTATAACCGATACTGTCCGACTAGGTGGCGGAGTGCTGGCTCCTCAGTTCCTGGGGCTGGGCTCAGGCCTGGCGTCCCCGTACGGCGTGGGCGTGGGCGGAGTGGGGCTGCCGGCCTTCGGCGCGCTCACGCTGACCCCCGCCTCCCCCGCCCTGCGCGCCCTCGCCGCGCCCCCGCTGCCGCTCGCCACCGTGCTCCTCGTCTCAAACCTCAACGAAGAGGTTGGTACACACAACACACACACTAAATAACGCTACCTCAATACTGGCAGGCGGATTTATATTTCTGTTTCTCGTAACCGCCCTTTTCTACCTGTCAAATTCAAATTCAAAGAATCAAAACTTCTCAATTCAAATGTATGTAATCAAAATCATTCCCAAAATTATTGTACCTAAAAAAGTTAGACAAAATTCCTACATTGTTTCGACTTGTAGTTTAATGTTTATTGGCAAATTTATTCATTACGCTAACACAATAGCCAGTAACGCCTGTATCAGACACCATTATAATTGTGGGTTCACGTTAAAACATTTACGAACTAATGCATTAACCATATGAGCGGCGTTACAGGCTGTTATATTTATATACTCTACTTAAACTCCTTAAAGATAAGTTGCTAATTTATTTATAGATATGATGTCAAATATCTTTTACGACTATTTATAATACTGTCTCTTTTCTCTTTCCTATTGTTTTAGATGGTCACGCCTGACGCTCTCTTTACCCTTTTCGGTACGTGTGCACATACATTCCGTATTTTATATTAAAACATTAATATGCTCCTGAGCCCTGTCGCCTGAAAGACAAATTGTCAGCTAACATTCTCGACTTCTGTACTGATAACCGCATCCGACGACTTGTCGAAGCTTTGCTTGATAACACTATCGAATCTAAATTCTAAACGCTTTATTAACTCGTATGACAATTTGTGTTTCAGACACCCTAGTCGTAGCTAAGTTAGTTAGAACGTCTACTGTTTACCCAGTGTTGTCTTTATTTCAGTTTATTTTTTTATTGTTTTCTATGTGGGCTGTCAGTTTCCAACCAGTTACGGTACAGCGGTTTATACGCATCTCTATGTGACGGTGACGTCACTGTTCTATTTTAATTTTCATTTATTTTTATTGTATTAGTATGTAACTACCTGAGTATCGGTATAAGGACGGTGAACCACAAACATGGTAATCGCTGTTGTGAGCTTCCTATAAAGAGGTGCGTCGATGTACAAACGTATAAGGAATTGACGCCAATAGTGTGTAGCAGAGAATTAATTGTTTGCAGTAATTTGCTTGACACAGCGCGCCAGTACAAGTCGGCGCTGTTAACCGCTAAAGCATTAATCGAAGGCTTAACGTGACCAATTTAGAGCTTGAAGTTGTTTTCTTCTTGTATTTTCCGTCTGTCCCGTTTCACGACATTATATATTACCAGCCGTTGTACTAAAATACAGTATTAAAGAAACCATGACGTAGTAACATAGTATAGTTCTAGGTATACATTAGACAACATTGAGAATACATTATACAAATCCCATTTTTGTTAGACTGTGTTTCTTAAGTATTAAAACGATATTCAATTCGCCTTAACAGACCTAAATAAACAGCACACGATTGAACAAAATCCAAAACACACTCTTCTCGAAACTGGGATAGTTATTGATAGTTACTGTGAAGGAATCATGTTAATGCTTTTTTGTAAGACATTTGTTTGCGTATAGGCGTGTACGGTGATGTGCAACGGGTGAAGATTCTCTACAACAAGAAGGATTCAGCCCTCATTCAGATGGCAGAACCACACCAGGCCCATTTAGGTACGCAATTATTAACCCTATTTTCATCACGATAAGGTTGTATTTACCAAAGGAACAGTGTATTTATTTAGGATTATGAGTGTACTCATGGTTCACCTCTTTGCTGTAGTTTGTTTTTCTTGTAACATAAAGTGTCTTTGTTTACTTGCCACTTATAGTGTTGTTGGTAAATAATAGTTCTATATAAATAAGACAATTTGAGTTTGTACACTAAACTTTGTAGTACACAAAAATGGTAACTATAAATTAAAATTTAATAATAAACTTACAAATAGTCAAGTCTACTTGATTTTCAGTTCCTATCTACTCGAGAACTTAATGCACGTAAAAGCAACTCTTTTATATTTCAATTTCTAGACTGTAAAGGCCATTTTTTAGGTTGAAAAAGAAGTTAAATCGTCTGAAAAAGCAACCAAATCACATATGAACCAAATGCCTATTCTCTCTACTCGTACCTGTAACCTCGATCCATATTTCCAGCGATGACCCACATGGACAAGTTGCGTGTGTTCGGCAAGGCGATGCGCGTCATGCTCAGCAAGCACCAGACCGTGCAGCTGCCGAAGGAAGGCCAACCCGATGCTGGCCTCACCAGGTAACACTTAATTCAAGATGCTAGAACGAAAATAACGGACTTCTAAACAGAATCTAAGATACTTGTTTAAATTCGTCATGTTTTGTGTATGTTACTGTTAGAAGCATCGTATGTTGATAAAGGTAGATCGATTTTGATGTTTTTTGAATTCTTTTTCTTAGCAGAAGTTCAAGAAAACGGTAACGGCCTTTTGAGAATAATGACATGAAAGTCTGTTGGCGGATTTTTATTTTTTGTTATTAATCGTAACTTATTTCTGGCTTTGAAAAAACATATATTTTTTACTCCAATCAATCCAAAATGTATAATGCGTTCAGTTCTTGGTTTTATTTTTCGGTTCACTTAACATTGTTTATGATATTTCCAGGGATTACTCTCAGAGCCCCCTGCACAGATTCAAGAAGCCTGGCAGCAAAAACTACCAGAACATTTACCCACCGAGCGCGACTCTCCACCTGTCTAACATTCCGTGAGTATTTCCCACATTTTGATATAAAACCCATTTAATTCACCTTTGCAAATTCTGACGTCATGTTTTTGTCTCCAGAGCTACGGTGTCCGAGGATGATATCAAGGAGGCTTTCACCAAGCGCGGATTCGCTATTAAGGCATTCAAGTTTTTCCCGTAAGTATTACACTATTTTATGAACCTTGTAAATTTCTCTTTGTTAAAATTGTCACATGCTCACGATATATTTGTCCGGTTTACAGGAAGGACCGCAAGATGGCGCTGGTCCAGCTGCCGTCCATCGACGACGCGGTGGCGGCGCTCATCAAGATGCACAACTACCAGCTGTCGGAGTCCAACCACCTCAGAGTGTCCTTCTCCAAGTCCAGCATCTAAACGCAACAAACTATCGCAGCGTCTTCGGAATATCACACAATCGGTGGCAGTCGCGTCTCGCACCAATCGCACAGTCTGCAGCGGCCCTAACTCAATACCAACAGCATTTAAATATTTTTAATATAAGGCCCTCTGCACACTCGGCGACCGTGCTAGCCTCGGCGACGTGACTGACTTAACATCGTACCTCTCACACAAATCGAGAATTTCCCTCGACTGAAAATTAAAATATATCTGTATTACGCTTACTCGGATCACTAGAGATTAAGTGCTATTCTATTTTCTTAATAAATACGTACGTTTACTGTTACTGTACTAATCTAAGATACTATCATCACAGTCAAACGTTGCATGTATTCTAATGTAATGTGGATGCGTCTCCGAACGGAACGCGTCGATAGAGAGGATTTATATTTTGTGTGATATTCATTCCATATTTTGAATAAGTATATCAATTATTTTATTTTTATAAACTCGTAATGTTCCCGGTGATTACAATATAATATGATTTCGTTATAATGAATTATCAGAAGGTATGTTTTGCAATTAGATTGCGCTAGTTATGTTGCACTGGGCAATTCGTATGTACCTATGGCTCGCAATGTCAAACATTGCCTCGCTTGTTTGTGGTTTAGTGCGACGGCCTGTTTATATACCACCTTAAATTTTAATATTCATCACATTATTAGCACATTGTTAAAATATCTCTTGGTCACATATTAATTTGCAGTTATTAATCTTAAATTGTATTTTATACATAAATATATTTTATTGTCTATTTTAATATGCACAATTTACTATTATTGCATTTCTTTGTAAGTAAATATAGTTTTGTACGCATACACATTTTTTTCTTATTTTATTAAAGGAATGTTATGTTTAGAAATGTGTATGTGTGTGCAATATTAGTTATAGAATAATTTTAATAATATATTTTAGATGTAACAGTGTCCGGGCTCCGCTCGGCTCTCGGCCTTGCTTCCAGTCTCGTTTCGTTGTTAGAGAGTATTGTCTGTTTACTTCATCATAGTTATTGACGGTTAGTTAGTGTAATCACATCTCTTTATCGCTAAGCATCTAGTTGTATATCACTATTTAAAACGTTATGTTCCGTGACATAATAGTGACATGATGCATTTATTTTGATGTTAATTTATATTAATGGTAGCTACAACATATATAAATGCTCGTGCATACGTTTCACTAAGTGGTTAATGTTAGATAATTATTTATTGTGTGGTGCCCAGCTCTCGCCATCACATGTTTTAGAATAATTTTCTCTATTGCTATGAACTGCCACACGCAGTGGAGTTGCGGCGACGGTCTATCAAGTATTAGCCAGATCTGATTTTGCTCTATGACATATTTATCAACAGTATTTACACTAGGTCACAATTGAACTTCACTAAACAGTATTTTAGTTAATGAACTGTCCTCCTCGATCCTTCGTTTTGTATATAGACACACTCACACTTCGATGTGTTAACCTTCTCACCCTTCGGACTTTGCTAAACTCTCGATTGGATTTCACACATCTTTGCCTTCTTAAATTAATTAAAAAATATGTCTAGTCCAATGCAAAAGAGATTAAGTTTGTGAATTAAGTGATTTTACGTTATCAAAAATCTTATGAATTCGTCTCAAATATTTAAAACTCTGGTAGGGAAGCTTTTGTAAAAAGATTGTATAAGGTAACGAATTTGTTGGTAGAGAGGGATGCCGAGTGACCGCGCTACCGCTAGGACCAGTTTAAGTGTTCAGTTACACGTCCAGATTATGTGATTAGGCAAAGCATGCGTGAACCAGATACCTGAATTATGACGAGTTAAGGATACTGATGCCATCCGCGGGAGACGAACGCACGGCATGTTAATTAATATTGTAAGTCATTAATATCAATCAATGCATTACATATCTCGACGATGCCACGGTCGGTATTCACTTAGGATAGAAAGAGGGAATGTATATTGTAGGATAATGTACGCTACGGTCGTACGACTTGTAGATAGATCGAAGTATCGCGGCCAACACCGCCGCGGCCGCAGACCAGTATGTAAGCACGTCAAACCCACAGCCAGTCTTATCGATTACATTACTTTCATCAACATATCCCATCATCGCGAAATAGTCGGCTAAAATTATTAAAAAATAAACTTTTATTTTAGAAAACATTTGTGAAGTTATAAAAATCACATATTTACACTATTATGAAATGTATAATATAATATATATCACGTACATAAGAAAATAAAGATAGAGCTTAGTAAGATGGTTAAACTGAAAAAAGTTAGTATGTCATTACGATGTAAGATTTAATAGAAAAATTTAATCATACAAATTGTATTAATCAGTACCTACCTATAATAAGAACGTAAAAGTAGTTATTTGGTTTAGATAATGTTAGGTGACCAGGGTGTGGTGATATTTTGCACGTTTTTGAAAATGTTTTTCTATACGGCGCATGATTCGGTGCCTGTGTTTTGAAATGGTAAGGAGTGGGGTGCGATTGGTGGTGGTCGAGTGGCGTGAGATCGGCGGTAATCGCATTTGTAATTTTAATAATAATTGTATTATTATTATTATGTATTTAAATTAATAACAAAAATCACAAAAAGGAGATTACATATCCACTGTACTCAGCGTAGAACGCTACACACATCCCGCGGATTCCTTTATTCATCATATTTTGCTCGTGTATAGACGTAATATTCAGTCGCTTGTGCTCAATACATTCGTAGACTTGTCGATTACTATGTGTGTAGCGTTTTCAGGCCTAAATATTTCTCAGTAACATTGGTATTGACTAATAGATAATTATAGGAATTTATGTGTTTAGAAAAGTATTTTAAATATTTAGAATTTAATGGTAATATTATTAAAAAATAATAAATAGATCAGTGTTTAGGATGAGATGCCAAATTTAAAGTCAATACACATTATTTTAGGTAAAAGGTAATTGAAGTAATCTTAACATTTATTGAAAAGTTGATGAAAATGTTACAGTTAAATTATATTTGAGAGTTTTATTAAGCGCAATATATGCAATTTTATTCATTGTAAGTGAACATTGTTTCAATTTGTTAGTTAAAGTTATGCGTTGTCAAATGATGTGAATGTTGTTTTCGAATGTGTTAATGATCCGCGTGTTGTTGGAGTCGCGGCGTCATCGTCGGCGACCTGTCGGCTGTCGACCTGCCCTGCTATCGTGTACTTCCACGAACATATCTCCGCATATCATTCTGAATATGCTTATATTTTATTGCGCTTCATAATATATATCTCTACTACATATTAGCTGTATTTAGTATCTCGTACGGTATGATAACGGCAACATATCAGTAAGTCTCGGCCGAGCGGCTGTCGAGCTGCTCGATGCTCTGCTTGGATGTCGACTGCCTTCCCTTCGCCTCGGCGGCGACCGCTCCATGTTTCATTGTAATTTTTATGTGTCGTCGTCTATTTCTTATTTTAATTTTAAGCCTTATGTGTGGTTAATTTCACTCCTTATTTTTAATTTCATAATTAAACTATTATTATCATTGACACTTTTTGTTCTTTATTTTCCATCCTTTCCCTTCTACCTGATCCCTTTTTATTTCATTTCCATACCAATTGTCTACGTTACGAATACAGTGCGGAGTTACAGAGATAGTGTTGTAGTAACATCTCCACCTTTGTTGTGTTTGTTAATTCATGAGCGTCTGTGGTTATCATTTAATCCCTTTATTTCAGAACACCTGAAGGAGTTTCAAGAAGCTAATTGTAAATAAAACTATAAATGTTAAAGGGGATCAATATAATGAAATGATGTACATTAGTACACAATTGGTATTCTAGACATATTCGTACTTATAGAACTTAATTACTATCCTGGCGGAATCTACACTTGACTACATTTTAATGTATCTATTACGCTTCGATATATTTACTTATATGACTTGTGAATAACATTCTCTACCTTTTTCAAGAGTCTGGTGACTCGCGATGAATATTATAGGTGAATTAACACGTTGTTTAGTTGAATTGTGAACGGAGTAAGGGACTTAAAATATTGCCAATGATATTATGTTTTATATAATATTAACAAGTGGAATATTATATTTCGCACAGGGTATAATGTGAATTAAAATTATAACGCTGCCTGGTTTTAGATCGTCCGAGGCGGTTTGTGTCCGCGCCACGTCCCTTATTCCTTCTGTGTGAAAAGAACTGAACCATTCCGTATTGAAACGTTGAATTAGTGAAATTATTGTGTGTCTGCCACTTTATATACGAGGCCCGATGAGCATCATGCAATCTACAACTCGTGTGAATGTAAACGATGTGAAAATGCCGGCATGGGGCTTACCCAAGCCGCAAGGCCCGACTGGGCACAAAACTAACCCTCTGTAATGGAACAGACGGGCGACTGGCATCTCACATCAAACTAGGAAATTATTTCAAATGCATTCGGAAAAGTGGCAGTTACACTCGTGTTAAATTATTCTGAGAATGTAAATATTATACACGACTATGTTAATAATTACAAATTAAATTAATAGGATCTATAGTAAAGATTAACATAATCATTACTTTAAGATTTACTAGTTAAATATCCTATCTTAATTTCAGTAGTCGCTCTAGTGAATTATATACCTACCTACCTAACTTATCAAGGAACCCTTTCTAGAAAGTATTACTGTACCTACCTTTGTTTCATGATTTAATAATGTTTTTGTTGTTTCATTAAAAAAATTAAATAATGGTGTGCAAATTAAAGGGTTGTGTGTAAAGTTAAAATAGTTAAATAGATGTAAACGATCGTTCGAGTAACGAAATATATCTCAACATTTTCTTGGAGAGCACATCTAATTTTGTTTACTGTCGTAGTAAGATTTGCTGAAACAATTTGAACATGTCAATATTATTAGTCTTAATTCAATATGCCAAAGACCAATCGGGGACAAAAATAACAGGGATATAATAATATTTTTCTTTCAACTTATCTGAAGTTTTATCTCTTATAAATACACGTTTAAAATTCAATGGCAAGCTTTAACAGGCTATATTTCGAGATGAAACTTATTTTGTTGACAATTGTTTGTGAAAATTAATTTTATGAAATGCATAACGGTCCTTCTAAGACCGAATGCACACTAAACTACTTACATGATGTAATGCAGTTATATGAATTATAAATATATACAACAATATTAATATCTAAGTGACTACCCTATTGAACTCTAGATTTATTCTTTGTGATTTTATAATAAAATATAGTTGAAAATGGAGTTTGCTTTCATTTCATTGACCCTTTCCCATCGATTTCATAGAGTTATTTTTTACATGCCTCAAATTTTAAAGGCCAGTAGTAAACCGTACTTGAGACAAGAGTAAGCTAAATGTCCACAACTACACTTCTCATCAAAAAAATCGGAACACCTCGCAGTTTATGATTTGATAAGGATTATCAGAAAAATGTGTATATTTAGGAATAAATGTAAAATGTTATTTAATAGTGAGTAGTATGAGGTTTTTAAATCCTAATATTAATGTTCTAAATTCAAATGAAGTCTTCATAGGTTTCGTATTTTGTATAATGAGTAATTTTTACCCTGTATGGAATATGAAGGAAATGGGTAAAACAACACGCGTAAATGAAAAAAATAAATAAGAAACGTTTATTTAATAACTTGTATTCCCTCCGCGAGCTCTTATTACTGCTTCCATAAGGTTCTTCATCGATCGGATGAGAGTCACGATCACATGTTGTGGTATATTATCCCATTCCTCTTGGATTGCATTTTGCAGCTGGCTAAGTGTTTCTGGGGCTGGATCTCTTGCTCGAATTCGTCTCTTTAATTCATCCCATAGATGTTCAATGGGATTCATGTCCGGGGTTCTTGCTGGCCATACCATAATGGAGATACCGACTTCGGTAAGATAATCTCGTACGACACCCGCGGTGCGAGCTCTAGCATTGTCGTGCATGAATATGAAGTCGTTGCCAATAAAATGTGCATAGGGCATCACATGAGGTTCAAGACACTGTTCGATGTACCGATGAGAGCTTAGTGCAGGCAGCCGTGGCCCAGACACAAAGGCAAGTTCTGCCTTATCGTCGGCGCTGATTCCTCCCCAAACCGTCCACGAACCGCCACCATAGCTGATCTTTTCTTCAATGCAGCATTGTGCAAAGCGTTCTCCATCTCTTCTGTAGACCTTGTTCCTTCCGTCGTTACCATACAGCATAATTTTACACTCATCAGAAAACAGTACTTTGCTCCACTGAAGGTATGACCAAGTTAGGTGCTCGCGTGCAAATTTAAGGCGCGCTCTTCGATGGTCTGCAGTTAATTTCGGCCCATTCGCTGGCTTATGCGGTGCCAATCCGCGTTCCTTCAACCTTCTTCTTATTGTAGAGTCACTTACAGCTACTCTTCGTACAACGCGAAGCTGCTGCTGCAGTTGAAAAGCGTTAAGGCGTCGATTTCGTAAAGAAGTTGTTACAATAAATCGATCATCTCGCTCAGAAGTGACCCGATTCCTGCCAGATCCTGAACGGCGCGTGAACGAACCAGTCTCCCGATAGCGTTTGTAGACTCTATGAACAGATGATAAGCTTAGATGCAATCTTGCAGCCACAACACGCTGACTAAGTTCAGAATCCAGCAATGCCACCACTTGGGCGGCTTCTGCGGGCGAAGTATCCATATGTTTTAGAAAAAAAGTTTTTTCAGACGTCCCAAAGTCACAGTAAATGAAATAAGAAACAAAAAGTTTCAAGACAAGCGCTAATTTTTAGTTTTTAAACGAGAAACGTACTCCAACCCTAAATACACATTTGTCTCAAAACAGTGATTAATTTCATTTATAGGATAAACAAATGAAATTCTAATTTCTAATTTTGATTTTTTTCTTCTTACTGTAATGACCAAACTGCCAGCTACACAATAATGTTTTTTTTTTCATGGAATTAATTCTCTTTTGTAAAAAATTAGGACAAAAACAATAAAAGAGAAAGTGTTTCGATTTTTTTGATGAGAAGTGTAGTAATAAAACAACTTACATGAACTCTGGACCAATGGTCGAGTGGCATTATCATATACACACCGGTATCTATGGTGTCGCCAGTACTGAAGTCTCGGGTTCGAACCCGGACATGGTCAATGTTTCCAACCACATTTCTGCATTACCATGGTATTTCCGGTATCTTCCTTCGAAAACATGTAGGTGCCGTACATGTTTGGGGTATCATTGTATGATAATAAGGTGGCCACAATTTTTTAACTCAGATGTTACAATTACTTAATATCTAATTCAAGATACATAACATAGCATCACGCCTGTATCCCCGAAGGGTTAGGCAGAGATGTACCAATGTATACCCACAGTTCGCCGGTATGCGTAGGTCCCATGGGCGAGCCTTTTGCCACTAGCCGGGCAGAAATCCAAACTCCGACCTGCTACTGGGAATTTCATCGAAAAAATCCCAATAACACCTTGGTCGACTTGGGAATCGAACTTAGTCGCGCTTGGTACCACTAGGCCAACGGGGCAGTGCGAGTCAACAAACAGATTTTAATTTAGATAAACCACCACCTGCTGTCTGTGTGGAAAGAAACCCGTCGTCGTAGCATTGAGGTCCTTGCTGTGTTTAATTATCGTATAAGTTAAATTATATACTGTACACTAACGCATTATTATGGAGCGATTGTAATTTTTTGATGTTAATAAGAATGATGTAAGAACATAAATTGTCCAATTTTCACTTTATATTAATGTTAGTTCCATTTTACGCCACGACGGTTTTCTTTCCGTTTAGACTCCAATGTTTTAAGATACAACGAAAACAAATATTTAAATTGTTAAACGAACGCTTCTATTTCATAAGTGAAACGTCATCGTGACAGTTGATAGAACACAGCTGATACTGTCAACGGGAAAATAGTGTTGTTGATGTCTGATATTTGAATTACAATTTATAACCTCTACGTTATAAATGTTATGAAAGAGATCGTTTTATTTTAGTTTAACAGTTATTTATTATGATAGGTTTTTAATTGATACAATAGGTTCATTCACAATGTTAAGGACAGTTGTAAGATTAACACCTACTTTTGCAATACCTATTTTCTCTCGGCAAAGTAACCAAAACGATCATGATTATATCAATAGTCCTCACTCTCCACCACCACAGACTGGTTGGGAGCGAGTTAAACAGATGTATTCTAAATCGTAAGTATCCTACTAACAACTATTGTACCCTTTTATGACCCGTCGTAACCTCTATGAACACGTTATTCGTGGTATACAGCCAATAATATGTTCCTATGAGTCAATCCATTAATTTATCCATGAAACCCTATGAATTTAATTTGTACAGCCGGAGATAAATTTATTTTCGACAAAGAACCAAATATTTGGCTATAACATTCTCTGATGATAGCCATGGCAAAATAGCTATGACTGCCTAAAATAGATACCTTATTTACAAGAAAAAAAACATGCTATCGTTCTATATAAGTTTTAAATATTTATACAACTTTTGTTATTGGTATATTTACTGACGCAACATAAAATTTCTTATTACCATTATAATGCTAGTCTTTATTCAGAAATAATAATAGAAATAAAACTTAAATTTCAGTGAATATGAAGAGATCTCCGTAGAACTAAACACAGTTCTGCAGTCAGCACTAAGCGGAGCCTTCATTGGTGGCTGTTTAGGAGGGTTTGTCAGCTCCAGGGTAGCTTACTTAGACTTCATTGAAAACAATCAAGCTACTATATTCAAATCAACAGCTAGCGCAAAGGTAATCATGTAAAATGTTTATTAAGGAACAAAAAAAGATATAATTGCATTTTTTTTCTGAGCTTTTGTGCTGTAGACTAAAATCAAAAACAGGATCTTTAATATTTTAGTTATTGCTTTTAGTGTGAAGTTTAAATTATAAATTGTATGTAAGAACATGTAAATGTTAATTATGGTAAGATATATATTATGTTGTATTTTGTGACTTATTTGATTACAGAAAAGATTACAAGACTATGTGACTGTAGCGTTTGCAAGAGGTGCATACAAATGGGGCTGGAGATTGTGTTTCTTCACTGGAATATTCAGGTACACATTAATTAAGTAGTATATTAAGAATATAATATATTGGAACAACTTACAAAGACATCTGAATCCTTGAAACGATAAAACTAGGTTTAGCCAGTATTGCTAGATAGTAATTCAGGATGGTATAATTAAAACAAATGTACTACAGATATTCATAAATTGCTAGCAAGTTTAAATACAATAACACATTCAAAAAGGAGTGAAAATATAAATATTTATTTCTAAAATCTTGATATGTACAGATAACGGCACGGATCTTGAGCGCTCGGCGGAGGAGTGGGGATCGCTTTGCGCATCGTGCACTTATGACAAAAATAAACTTTTTTTTATAAACAAAAAAATATATTTTAGGATATTAAAAATTATACGCTCCGTAGTCGGGTAGTGACGAAACGTTACGGTGATGTGGGTGTAACACCTTCCATTAAATCGCTTTCCATAATTAAACTAATACTTGTTTAAATTAAATTGGCCGGAAGTGTATTCGTCGTCGTGAGGCAAGCGCAGCAAAGAACGAATCCCGAGTGACAGCTATGACGCGATGCGCTGCGGGCCAATCATCGCCCTTTAGCCCACCCCGCGCCTCACGCGTACCTCAAAAGGGACCCAAAAAATCACTTCTGCGCAGGTGAAGGTCAGCGCTCAAGATCCGTGCCGATGATTGTACAATCAAAGTTCTACACACAAAGTACAAAATCAAGATGTCATGCAAACCAATGTAGTCTTTAATTTTCTAATTACATTAAATACAAATCCAATATTTGTTTATTTATATAACTAAGAGAGATTAAAAACCCTATTTACCCTGGTTAAATACGACACTACTGGTATTTTATCGAGAACAAACCCAGTTTTCTTATTATAACAGTTCCTTTTATGTGTCTTTTGTATTTAATTTCAGTTTAACTGCAACAACGGTCTCAGTGTACCGTGGAGACACATCATTAGTAGAGTACATAACCGCGGGAGCTCTGACAGGAGCATTGTACAAGATTAATTTAGGAATGCCAGCTATGTTCGTTGGTGCTGCTTTAGGTATGTTATACTATAAATGTTACTTACTTCCTTTCTAATACTACAGTGCGGCCGACATGACTTGGCATACCTGGAAAGAGCTACATATCGCCATCCGTCTCACATATCGCGTGTGTATACCTACTAAACTGTTAGGCTATCTCAACACAAATATTAAATCACCTATTGCGATAAATATTATTTTTTTTTATTTCCAGGAACCGTACTTAGCACAACCGCAGGACTGTTGATTATGGGATTATTAAAAGTAACTGGATTACAAATGTCTGAAATCAGAAAAGCTTTATATAGTGTTAAAGAAGCTAGGTATGTTATTTAAAACTGTCTACACTACCTTAGAGAACATACGCCTAAGTCTGGTTACAGAAATTATGTTGAGTTGAATATATATGGTGTCAAAACCTGTGATGAAGGTTGTGATTTTTGGTTGACTAAAACAATAGTAACCAATCACAGCGCTTAACAAAGGGTTAGACAAGTGATTAACTAATTTTTGTGTTAATCCAACTATCAGCTTTTCAGAAACCGGACGTAGTAATAGCTCATAAGAATAATAGAATTTAAAAAATGTATATATATATTTATGTAGTACAAACTAATGAATCTTGTAATGTTTTTGTATAATAAATGTTTATTTCTGCTTTACAGGGAAGACCAGTATAACCAAGCATTAGAGAAATCGGCCACAATCAAGAATGATGGATTGACGGAACATCATAAACAATTAGTCGCTCAGAAAGGAGTAGTTACTATAGACGAAATAAAGTAAACGACAGTAAGCTATAAACGGTACCCAAGGATTACTTAATAAAAACCAGAACCATCCCTCATGCCTATGATGTTTGGAATAAAACATTTAAAATAAAACCCTATAAAAATAAAAACAATATTTCGCAAATGGCAATAAATCTTAAACAAAAAAGTTTGTAGCATCAAAATTGGTCTATTCGTTGAGTAGCTACATTCTTCAAAGGTTACGAAATCCAAGCAACTACAAAAGGCAAGGCAAACTACTTAATCATTGGGAGAATGTTACAGCTGTTATTATTGTTATTTTTTAACAATTAAATACTGAGAAGCAAGTTTTAATTTAGATCATAATAAAATGTTATTATTTCGAGTCTGAGACAGTATGTTTAATATTGTACATAAAGTAGGTTTATAAAATAAACGGATATTTAATTTTACAACTTTTATTGATTTTTGTGGTGAGCCTGTAAGTGCTGTTAAATTGACCGGCCTAGTGCTACTCTGATTCGTGCATGAAGGATTTTATTCTGTACAGGTTTTATGTCGTTTAAGCGAGTTAAAAGGAAGTCTGTTTTTGTGGATGATTTGTTTTTATTATTTGTAGTTATAGTGGCAACCGAAGCAAAATAAATATACAAGGATAAATTTTGTACAGGTACAGTGTAAAAATGAACCTCATTTTACCAAAAACATAAGTCCTAATCTTGCTATAAAAATCGACTCATATGTGTGAATGAATGAGCCCTAAGAAGAGGCGGCAGATTCCTTACAGTTAGACATTTATAAGTAGATAGATGTATGTATTTACTCCTATAGAAAAGTCAGACATAAATTACTTGATTATTCTTTACTGAAGCAGCTTCTTATTTGTTTCTTCTAAAGTTTGGTCGAAAATAATATAAATTAAAAATGCAACAATATATTAAAAGCACTTTATTGTTATAGAAATTGCACAATACAGATGTGGTCAAACCGATTTACAAAAATATAAGGAAATATGTATTTACAAATTTCATATTGTATTTGTGCATCAATTTTAGAATTAAAATAAAAACAAACATTTTTAGCTTAATTGTAAGATACGAAAGGTAAAAAATGCTAAGGCTTATAATTAATGAAACGAGATAATAGAATAATGAACGCTTTCGTTCAATAATAAAAGTTACAAAACTTTAAAAATGGCAAGATCTATAATAATTAATTTTATTGAGCTACATATGCGTTCATATTATAATTATCATAACTTGATTTAAAAAGTAAGTTCATGCAAAACTTTATGAAAAATACAATTGAATAATAATTTCTATGCAAAAATATACATATTAGGTATTTAAACAGTCCTACTATCTAATGACTGTTAATAATACTTTATATAACAAGTACACATATAATAGATTGCATTACATTAACACGTGACTTAGAGTACCCCCGAAAAGAAAATAGACAATATATTTTTATTTATCAAACACTGAAAGGAATTTAATTCATTATAAAAATAATACATTTAATCGTTGTCGCATTATTATTACATTACATACAATAAAATAACCATATTTCAAGAATTTTTAATTTAAATCCATTATTTCCTCTTTTTAAAAGTAAATATTTTGTATTACGTAATACGAGGGTACATCTGAACTTTATAGTCGACTAATTCGTTTTTATACGTTAATAATACTTATACGTCATTTAAATTCCATCTACATGACTTTATTAAACATTTCATTGGAGTATACCATTTTTCAATTTAAATTATTTAAACTTCATTAAAATTAGTACATTTTTTAAATAGAATAAATGTTTAAAACATTTTTTTTTCGAATAATGTAATTTTGTATGTTTTATTGCACATTGACGTCCAGTCTTTTTAGCAATATTGTATTGTTTTAACCTCCTTGCTTATAAAAAGGTTTATGTCACTATATGTTGAAGCATTATGTACTTATTACACAGTGGTAAGGAGCGTTAATCACGTGGCTCCTTTTAATTAGCACTATTTGGCATAAATTCAATACGTAACTATGTAAAAAGAAATCATTACACATACAGTATGTTGAGGATTTTGGAAGCCATTATTATAATATAAATAGACGTAATGTATTATATACAGCTTCTTTATGCTTTAAACAAATCGAACCTTCATCTTTATTGATTCTAAAAACATTCTGTTTATTTATGAACTTTGAAGCTATAATGCTGCATGTTTATAGTAATATAATTCAAGGGAATAAGCGCGTACATGCATAAATACCTTCTTTTTCAGTCTGCTTGTGACCAGGGCCAGTGTAACGCGGTCGAAAGGTCAAGCCCCAAAAAAAGGTTTTTATGCATGTACGCGCTTATTCCTTTGAATTATATATTCTGTTAATTCCCTGAAAAAGTTGTTTGAACTAAATCCCTAGAACTAGCAACAACATTTTGGATTTTCTGAACGAATAGGCTCAAACCGCGGGGCAGAGCTATTATTAATTTCACTTTATACCTTACTGACTTCATTTAAAACTTATTCTAGCCACGTGATTGCTATATAAATTACTGTGTAGCCTGAGACTTGGTGATTCGCTTAGCACCTCTGTTGGGAGGCCCCTTGGGTTTGGCGAAGGCGGGGCGATGCAGGTTCCTTGTGGGATGAATCTCGCTGTATAGAAACTCTTCAGTTAACTCCTTGCCGTCGTCGATTTCCAACTGGAAATATTTAATAAGAACATAAGATAAATAAGTGTAATCAAGTAAAGAATATTTGAATTACGCTCAAACAAGTACCAACTTTATAACAGTGTGAATAAAGTTCATTTCAAACTGACTAGCAGTTTAAAAAGTCACGAGAAATATGATGTAACGCAAACTGAACCTTACTGGTAAGAGTTAAAGTTGATTTTCTTAAAATACCTTTGTAGCCTTTTAAATTGCAAACGCACTAGGTAATTTTGTATAAATTAGAATTCGTAGTCTATTTATTAGAGTAAATAAAGTATAAACTCACCCTTTTCGCAATGTCAACTCCCATTTTCTCAATAATTTCTAAGAACTGTCCTTTACAACTGGAATACATCATCCTCTCCTTTATACTGCAGTTGTAGCCGGGCATTGAATAGATGAATACTGAAAATTAAAATTGATATCAATTATTATTACAAATTCCTTATAACTATGTAAAGATTATATTTTGGTTTTTAGACAGAAGTCATATGAAATCAGGGTCAGAGGAAGGAGAAAGTGGTGGTCTTTTAGAGGATTACTATTTTACATGGAGAGCCATGAAGGATATGAATGACTCTTAATGCCATTTAAATATAGTGAAAACAGGAAATTATGATAAGGATAATAGGAATTAAATGATAAATAAAAAAAACATGACAGTTAGTACCTAGAAGACCATTGGCATTTTGCAATATATAGAGCAAAATTAAATGTTATATAGGTACACACATACACCATACGTTCATAATGAACTTAATATAATTATTTGTCATACTAATTTGACAAATGTCACACGAATAGCAACCATAACACCACAGACATAAAGTTGACAATACCTATGCTCTCCATATAGTCGCTCTCATGCGTGTGCTTGAATATGTACAGGTGGTATCTAGCCTGGTCGGCCGGCACCTGCTGCGGGAGGTCCGTCAGCGATATGTTCGCCGCTTTCGATAGGTGGATCTGCTCTTCTACTAAATCTGGAAATATAATGGATAATCTTAATTTACTGTTGGTTGAGGCTTCTATCCTAGTTGCCCATAAATATTGTATCGTCCTTTTTGATAAAGATCATGTTTTAATATATTGCATAAACATAACATATCATCACGCCTGTATCCCCGAAGGGGTAGGCAGAGGTGTGCCAATGTACACCCACAGTTCGCCGATATGTTTAGGTCCCATGTAATAGGGGGCGAGCCTATTGCCACTAACCGGGCACAAATCCAAACTCCGACCTGCTACTGAGAATTTCGTAGAAAAACCCAATAACACCTTGGCCGACTCGGGAATCGAACCCAAGATCTCTAGCGTAGCAGTCGCGCTTAGCATCATTAGGCCAACGAGGCAGTTAATATATTGCAAAACGCAGGTATATGCAAGGTGGTCGCATTTTCATAGCATCGGTAAGAAAGTCTCGCACGGCCACTTAGTTTGCCTCAGTTAAGTTAGCGTAGGAACAAACAAAGACATAATGTAGGTAGCAAATCTATAGACTATATTAAGTATAGTATTTAGCAAAATATAAATCTGTTTATGTAGTTATCTAGCTATCATATTACAAACTCTATTTAGTTAGGGATCAGAAGTCTGAGTAAGTATTTTTCCAGGATATTAAAACATAATACAGGGTTAACACATCGGACCCTGTATATAAATTAAATATATTAATTGATTAGTACTCACCTATTTTAAATTGTAAGTAGTTATAGGAACCTCGTTTGAGATCATGTAAGCCTTGTTTGGCAGCCTCTGTTATAGGGAATGACACTCCACCCATTGTTGATTGCCTGAAAATCAAAGATAATAAATAGTTTAGTTTTATTCACATATTATATCAATCAAATATTTTACAAAAATCTATTTACTTAAGAAAAACAAGCGCTGGCTTCCTTTTCATGTACAGGAGATATTAAAAATAACTGTCCATGATGGCAAAATATTAGCTGAAAATTGCTCTGTTATATTTTCAGACTTAAAGTTTAATAAAATTGTTTGGATAGTATGTATAGATTATTATTTATATTAATCATCCGTCAGATAAATAACAAAAAATATAGGCCATGGCATGTATTCACGTATTTTTTCTTATTTTTTAAGTTTATTTTCTAAGTAATCTCACTTTTATTATCTAAGTGATGGAGTAAATAAGTTGAATGTTTCCATATCCAGTCATTTTCCATATTCTAATAAGTTCACAATATAAAACTCTTAATTTAGAAAAATAGCAATAAGATAAATAGCCTACCTAGCATCAGTTCCATAATTAGTATTATGTTCGCTCTCCTGCAGCTCCTTCAGGGCTTCTTCCCGGTCGGTGAGCGGGGCGGGCGCGCTCACGCCCGTCACGTGCGCCTTGTAGCCTTTCAAGCTAACTTCATCCTGTCAATAGAAGGTATTCTTTAGATATATTGATGTTTAGTATGCCTGTAACTTATCTGGGTTTTAAATTTAAGCATGACTAAATAGCAGAGTTCGCTAGAATTGTTCGCATAAACATCAATTAATTTTTATCTCAAAAATCAACAAAAATCCACATTTCAAAGAATTTATTATAAGGTATAATTTACAGTTTGTATTACTTTATAAGTACTTATACGAAAAAAAAATATTGCCTTCAAATACGATGGTAAATTACCTCAAAATATTTAAGAGATTGAAAATAAAATTACATATTAGTAATGGCTTTTCTTATCTTCTATGTAATTGTGCCACTGCATGTTGTACAGACAACTAATAATTATTAGATAAGTTTTTTGAAAATCACTGATATAATTGTTATAAGATACTATAATCTTTACATGCAGAGTGCAATTGTTTTGTATGTGGTAAGTAAGCCATTCAAAAGCAATTGATGAATAAGTATTTCGACATCCTTGATTCTGTCATTGTGCAATAAGTAACATAATGAGTGTACTTATGTAATGTATGTTAATACTTCTTAACAACATATCATAATATAAATGCAGCAGTCTTACAATATTTGTATTTAAAACCTACTGAGTCTAGCTTGGACTTAGGTTTTAATTAATTGTTACACTAAAATGACATGTTTATTTCTTAAAAACATTTTACTAAATTAAATAATGATATTAAGAGAGTATCCAATTTAGAAGTCAAAATTAAAAACCGGTTATCTTATTCTTCTCGAGTCGAACATCCAACTTTCAAATTCTTTCTGACCAAAAAGGGGACGCAAGAAGAGAGCCTCCCCGCGGCGCGTCTGGTAGCAACTAGATCCGGTAACGCAGAATCTAGACTGACTAATTCACCACAATGATCCAAACTCAAAACTGGTTATAATTTACTTGCTAATTATGATGGTTTATTATAATTGTCGTGAGAATGTCGTGGTGGCCTAGCGGTTCAATGAACGAATTTCTATGCACAAGGTTGCAGGTTCGAACCCAGGAAGTACCAATGTGGCTTTTTCAAAGTTATATGTACTTTCTTAGATATTCTAAGACACTTCTGACAAACGGTGAAGGTAAACATCGTGAGGAAACCTGGATTCCAAAAATTTGGGATCTGAAATCGCCAATCCGCAGAGAGCAAGCGTGGTGATCAATGCTCGTGCCTTCTCTATATGAGAAGAGGCCTGTGCCCAGCAGTGGGACGTTTATAGGCTGGATTATTATTATAATTGTCAGTAAATTTAACAAGTAATTATGGAAACATTAAAATCTTTATTATACTTAGTACTACCTTAACAGTTGCATGCATTTCATCCTTAATGTGTGATGAACCAAACTCCTGCTTCAGTGTAGCCTTGGTTGATGCATACAACATCTTATGTCTCACTGGAGCACTGTCGGGAGACCAGCTGAGTAACAGCCATTCGTGCCCGACGGAGTTTGTTGAGTCAAACCTGTAAAAGGATAAATTATTCATAAAATATACAATAATACACCTAAGTTCCTCATAAATAAACATAAGAAACTTATTGACCAATAATTAAATTAACAAAATGTAAAATTATAATTTGGTTGATGGGAAAATGCTTTTCTAGCAGGTGGTGAATAACAGGAACATATTACTTTATTGTTGCAAGGAATTTACAAAAAAAATTGATCATTTATTTGTCCTATAAACAAATAAATAATATTCTTTAAAACTAAACTCTATGTCAAATTATTACAAATAATTTATGGCACATTTTTGTCCCCTTACTAATATACTTGGTTATATTATGTGTCACAGCAACACATTCTCTCAGTGGCATGATTTTAGTATATAATTTATAATATTTCACTTGACCTTAAAACTTAAGTGGACCTTAAAGATAAATTTATTTGTATAAGTTGTGAATGCAACCACAATATTTATTACAGTATAGAATTACAAAGTGACACTTTAGTTATATACTATCACTACTAAAATGTCACATATAATTGTATAGACTGAATACATATTTTTCTTTAACTTTTCTCTATAACCCCTTTCTGCAGGTATATGATTAAGTAAATATTTACCTATATAAAATATAACATGGCAGGTCATCCACAACCAACGACGGGACATATTTGTCAAAGTCTTGTTCCCATGAGTGCTTGGGAGGGTGATACTTGGATAGCACCAACTGTTCTGAAATATAAAATAATTGTTTATTGGCAGAGATCTAAAACGGGGTTGCAAATTATCTGATAATTGTCCATCCACATAGATAACTTATGCTTATAAAAATAATTATTATAGTGCTTAAAGTTATTGTAAAATCAAATTAAAAGTTGTATAGTAAATCTGTGTGTCTCTTGTTGGTGGAGCCTCCACTTGTAAACACATGTTCTTTATTATCAATGATAATAATATCAATACATAATTATCCAGTGCAACTCTTATCAAAAGATCTAAGTTTGTTACTGTTCAATATTTTTTTGTTTTACTCTACAGTTCTATGTAAGTAACAGGTTGAATATAAGTTATAAACAGCCATGATATTTATACCCCAAAGCAAACTTAATTCTAAGTTTTAAATAATGGAATTTATTATTACCATTTTCAATGCTGATTTTCAACACTCTGATCTTTCCATCTCTACATTTCCCCAAATATTTCTTCAGCTCTGAATTAGCTAGAATCAAAATAAAAGATTGTGTAGTAATTACTAGTAAATAGGAAATTAAACTGATAATAAAGTAGCCAAAACAAATTTAACTGATAACAGATTGTTTACTGAGTATTTGGTTACAAATGTACATAATCGAGATAAGTTTTAATCTTCATTTTACTATCCATATCTTTATAGAAATCATTGAAAATCGTTACGATAAACGCATGAATCATGATCCATTGAATCCAATCAATAGCTTTCTCTAAATGGCGAAATGGTTCGTGTTTTATTATCGTTTCCTAATAGCTTACTCGGTTCATTTGTTTTCCAAGTTTTTATAACGTAACGCCACGGAAATATAAATATGTACTTCGAATTTATCAGATCTATAATAACATTGACGTGGGTGATCTGGTTTGACGCCAGAAATACCGCTACTCCTATAAATATACTTTCATTTAATCTAGTTTTGTTTATACATGTATAGTTTCAAGATATTTTATGATTTGACCGGGTTTATTACCATAAGACGTGTTTATTACGGAAAAAATAACTGTATTTTGACATACCTTGAATTCCTGTTTGATGAGACATTGCAGTATTACTTACAGTTAAGTTACAATATACTCACTCCACAAAACAATATAACTCACAAATGAACTGTACAAATGAAACAGCAAAAAGAAATTAAATATTAAAAGTTGAAAATCCCATTCACTGTTTCACCATTATAATAGTGATGACAGTAAACGTCAACTTACAAGTGACTGTCAAAAATAACCAACAAATCAGAGCAATCGATTTTGTTAGTTCGGTTTGGATACTTGGCTTTTGATGCACACAAATTTTAGAGTACTATTTTTAAATTCATAGAAACAAAAACATAATATGCTTGTATATTCTATGTTTCGTGCATTGATATTGTTTAAAACAACCGTGTACAATCGCAAACAATCTTACTTGAAAGTTAGGTCGTCAGTTGAAAAATAGTAGGAATGATGCCTCTCTGCATTAGTCTGCATCATCTGCTATTTTATTTTTCTATTGTCTATTTTCTAATTTAATAATATAATTGATGATTGCCAAATCCTTTTATATTCCTCATCACTCTTCAGTATACTACATTGTTCTCTTTGTGCCTTATACCGAAACTAGGTGGCGCTTCCCGCGACAGATTCCTTAACAGAAGAAGCTGTAGTTACCTACTTTTCGTTTTAGCTATTAGTAAGCTAGAATAAGTTTAGATAGGTCTTTTCCGTTATTTTTTATTGTTCCAATGCTTTCCTTATTAGTCGTTACCGAATATTTGATTCCACATGAAGTTTAATATTTTCTATTGACAAATTAGCTAATATTGAAATTACGAAATATTTAAGAAATCTTACTGTCCAATTTTATTTAACTTTAAGTTATTTAAGATAGATAAAATTTTAGGACCTTCCATTTACTACTACAGAATTAAGTTTTAGGCGCCAGTGTGCGGCACAACGGGATTATCTCATGCAAATTCAGGTATCTATTTAACAACTTGCTAAGCACCTTAGAAATGCACTTTGCATTTCTGATACCTACTTGCTTTGACCCGGGCGTGTTGTAAAAAGGGTTTTCTATGTAAATTAAGTTGCAAGATGCGAGGGGTGCACTGACCGCGGCTCCCGCGAAAGGCGACGCTTTAATGTGGTAACTTTGTAAGTTTACATACGTTAATGTCATGAAGCTTAATATATTATTTAATAAAAATAATTCCTATGTTGCAGTGTTGTACCTAAATTCTCTACTACGTTATCAAATCTGATCTTTAATCGTGAATAAAATATGTCTCAATATTTTCAGCCCTTCCATTTCAGAACAATGCTTTTGTGCTACAATAGAAGGGACAGGATATCCTATTGCTCTATAAAACATGGTCCTTAACGTATTCCAACTTTATACTTTGTCACCTTTGTCTTATCGGACTGCGACGTCTCGTCATTTGGTCTTTCGGGATTTTCACTTAGACACAAATTAAATACTTATTAAGCTTTAACGGACATTGACTTCCTTGGAAAAACTCTAGGTACTACCTCCCAGTCTACTTAGGCTTCTGAGCTTTCTAAGACAAACTAGAAAGTCCTGGTGATCATCAGATAGGCATTCTAACTTTGTATTAAGCCAAACTAGTTTGTCTTCAAATCGATACACACATACAGAATTATTACTTTCTTCCTTAACTAATAATATAATAGGTAGTTTAGACAATGCCATCAATCGTATGTAACTCAATTCATGCTCATTCCGTATCAGAAACAGTGGTCATTAAATACTTCTGCGCAATTAAGGTGGAATGGCTGCCAATGGTCCTCCACCACACAAATACAACACGGGAATACACCACAATTACATTGTCGCGTCTCGGTTGATAATTAACCGCTAATAACGGATGGAATTTTATGTACCAAAATAGGGATTGTGTTTTGTTTATGGAAAATTATGAAAGAAGAGCTGATGTCCTGAACTTTTTGAGCTAAATGTTTGCCTTTGGCCAGCATGGGATTTGTTATGCATATTCACAAGCTAAAAGCAGAATCACTGTCTTTAATGTGTATGACAGCTAGAACTAGGCTGAAATTCCTGTGTTAGCTCATGATCAAAAACGGTGTGAAGTAAAGCAACGGCAGTCTTATTATATGATTGAATTCCTAAAATCAAAATACCTACTGATAACATCTGAAATCAAAAACCTATTAATTACAACCAAAGTTTTGTAAGTTATAGTATAACTAAACAAATCTAATCAATAAAATAATCATGCTTTCACAATAAAGAGATCAAACGGCAACTGGAAACCATGAAACCCAATCACAGGCGTTAATGAGATTGTCTGAAAGCGAATCCTAACTGCAACGTGAATATTGATTGCTAACAAACACGGGGCGGTGATAAGGCGCACTGCAAATGTAATCTTGGTTTATTTGGTGAATCAGAGACATAAGGAATTAAGGATATCTACAACATAGCTGTGTAGGAACAATAGTGTTCTTTGTTAGATAACTAAGAGTGGAAGTAGCCCCATACCTTACCATACCAAGACTTATAAGTATCTTTTTATTGCCTATTATGAATGTTCATAATATATTATTTATTTAATTAATACTTTTTGCACACTGTTGTACTAAGGCGGACTTAATGCCAATAGGCATTCTCTGCCAGTCAACCTTAGGGTGATGCAGAAAACAAATCGTGGTAGATGCAAGAACACAAAATTGAGAGAAAATTATGTACAGGTAGCTACATTATTAGAATATTGCAGATTTCAACACACTTGCAATTGTTTCTTCTGCCTAACAGTCTAGTCTTTTCCCAAACTGTGTTCGTCTTCCAGTCTTTTCCGATTTAGTTGTATATTTCACATGTAGCAAGAGCCTATCTGACCTTCGCCCATCCCATTAAGTTACTTGCCTAATTACTTTTTTATTGTCATTTAACTGTCGTAAGAGGGTTACAACAAAAAAGTCATTTGAACAGTTTTCTTTTTCTGCTGGAATCTTTCTAAGTATCGAAGCCATTTATCTAAAATCATAAATGCATCTGAGCTAAGAAAAAGGATAAGAAGACACTGGCTGGAGGCGTATTAGTAATGTCTCGCCAACTTATTCCGGTAAGGCAGTAAAAACTTCACAAGGCTAACTGCGGCAGTTCTTATTAAAAAAAAAGGAAGATGCAATAAGTAGAAAGTGTTAGCAAACATTCATTTGATAATGATTACTGTTAAACAGCAGTACCAACCAATCACTAAAAGCAAAATGGTTTGTAGCTTTGATACATAATTAAATAAAAACTATGCCAAATAATCCCAATATTTGAGTGCCATTATTTTGATGCCTAAATCCCGATGAATATGGACTTAAATAGGTCAGATCCGTTATTGTCTGTTAGACCAATGAATGCGTTTAGTTCTACCTATAGATTTCGCTTTCAGATGCATACAAAACCGTTCGTCGACGAAAATTTGTTTTAGCTTATTGTTTCCGTAAATACTGGATTTGATTTCAACCACATCTGGTTTACATTGGTTTTATCAACAATTCCCTATTATGATTTTAATTTACGTAGCAAATTATGATTTTGGACTATTGTGGTGAGATTTTACGTCAGCCAGGCCACACTTTTGTATTTGATATTGTTTTGTACACAATATATCGAATTTCTTATGTTAAGTTTATGAAGAAAATTATGTGTTACATATTTTTTTTTGTCTAATCCAAACCATTTCTGAAGTTTCCTACAGAATTGCTGGAACTCCTAAATTTCACGTGAAGTGAGCACCCAAAAGTTATTTTTGTAAAGCAGCCATTTACTGTAAAAAATACTGTCAGTCTTGTCTGCGTAGTTGTGCAAAAATACTATCATTACTAGAAAAGTAAAAAAAATGTGTTTAAAATGATTTATAAAACTGCAGCACGAGAAGATTATAACAAAGCTACCTAACCATCCGACACGTAGCAAGAAAAATGAAAGATCGCAATCTCAACCTAGTAGAAAGCGCAAAATACATTCAGAAGTAATGAGAACTATAACGGAGATGAAACAGCGAAATGGGTGAAAAATGTGAATCGGGAAATCTGTACAGCTCTCATCAATTAAATATTTCTGACCCATTAGCGCAGGTGGCAAGCATCGTAATGGCCCCCATTAGAGTCGCCGGCACTAGCGCCGCCACATTATATGTGTTAGTTAGCCGTATAAATCCATATAATACTGATTTTATATCCCGCTAAGTTTGTTAGCTTTTGATGTATTGCTCTCGTTTGTTGGATCATTTCGGTTTACGTAATTAGCAGTGTGTCTGATCATTTGGGTAGCGGGATGTGGTCGGCTTGCTAATGTGCTGTGATGATGATAGAATAAGATTGTTATTTATGAGATTAAAGAAATAACTTTAAATAATAGCGAAATAAAGAAACAAAAGAAAGAAATTGACAGGCCTGTTGGTCTAGTGGTTAGAGACCCTGACTGCTATATCGGAGGTCGTGGGTTCGATTCCCACCCGGGACAAATGTTTGTGTGATGAGCACGATCATTAGTTCGGTGTCTGGGTGTAATCTATCTATAATATGTATGTATTTAGAAATATATAAGTATGTTTATCAGTTGTCTGATTACCATAACACAAGCTCTGCTTAGCTTGGGATCAGACAACCGTGTGTGAGATGTCCCGAAATATATAAAAAAAAAAAAGTCGCAATAACTCAGGCAGAATATTAATTGCTGGTTTTCATATCATGATATAATTACTCATTGAAGTATTTGAAGAACCTACCTTAAATAAACTAATAAGGGTTACTAAAATACATCTAATATAATAATAATCATCTTTGCCCTAGCGGCCGTACGATCAAGTTTACGTGTGTTTTTGCTCTTTGCTAAAATACTAAAATAGTTCAAATCTAGACTCATTTCGCAAACAAAAGTGCATATTGTCATTGACTTTCCTACTTGCAAGTATAATTTTGTCTAAAAGTTGAATAAGTGTTAATTTGGAACGATTTTTATGGTGTGAACCGTTTGAAATTTTAAACCCGGACAAGTCAAACGGTGAGTGTGTGACAAGACATTTTACGCACAGCGCACGCGACCGTCACGGTTACGCAGACCGCATAAGTGTCAAATCTGCGTGCGGTCGCGCTTAGTGACGTATGCGGGCGCTCGCACCATAGACTAAGTAACGAAGAGGGCGCATTGCTTTGTACCTAATTCACACTGCCTCAGAGAGGACGACTCTTTCTCTAATTATTATTTTTCGTCAGCTTCTACATTATTAATCTCCTGTTCTGTACAACGTAAATTCCAATCACTTGGTTCACGCGTGACTCGGTATGCCTAAGATGCATCGTACACCGCCTACATCCCCGAAAATGGGGGGACCATTACAGTCGCAGTCGGTTCCTGACATAGCATCGGCTTCTAGTTGCAAAGAGCCTGATGATAATGTTACATTCAGGGGCAAGCGGCCACGCATCGACGACTCACCCAACAACCGCGCTATCCACAACTCATGTGCGTGTCGTGAATTGAAGAGTGTGATAATGGAAATGTTGGCTTCCTGGAAGGCCGATCTTGATCTTAAGTTGTCGGCATGGAAAACTGAGCAGGACAAAATGCTATCCACCTTGGTTAAGGATGTCTCTGAAGTTAAAAACCAATGTGCGAGAATCCGAAAAACCACAACGGAGCTCGACGCTAAAACTAGCACAACTCTGGCTCCCCAAGTGACAACGAGTGGGAAAGCAGGGATTATACATGGGCAAAAAAAGTATACCCGCTCATACACTGAAGTTATGCAACGTCCTGCTGCTACGCCAAAAGTTAGCGGACAGGTCACCGGTCCCTTGGAGATCGCACCTAATGGGACGGAGAATGCTGGTCGAGAAAATCCCGAGACAAGTCTGCGAGACTCTTTGAAACCCAGTGTGGTCGTACCGGTGGACACCGCTGTTGTTGACATCTCAATGGGCGACGCAGAAAAAGACGGTTGGACGGAAGTTCGACAGCGACGTTCCCAGCGCTCACTTAGTAATGTGTTGCGTGGAACAGCACCGCCTGGTACCACCAATCTAGAAGCCTCTGAGAGATGGAGATATCTACACCTCTTCTACGTTAAGCAGGGCACATCTGAGAGTCAGGTACGCGATCACCTAACTAACATCTGCGGAACAGATGTCTGCACGGTAGAAGCCCTTAAGTCCCGTGGTAAATATTCATCGTTCAAGCTGGGTGTGCCCTCAAAATTGGCTTATCAAGTTGTGGCCCCTGCAAATTGGGCAGAAGATATTTGCGTCAAACCATGGAGCCGTAATTTTCGTGCCCGAAGCGATGAGACCCAATAAGCCCCATTGCGTACTGGCCGCTCCCGCCTGTCGTGGGTGTACTGATCGCAACGTTTATTTGCGCTTACTATACCAGAATGTACGAGGGCTCAAAACCAAACTACCCATATGGAGGTCAAGCTTATTATTATCTGAACACGATTTGATAGCCGTGACCGAGACAAATCTGGACAATTCAGTAGAAGACTCAGAAATATCGGCTGGAGTTTGGCGTACTCTTCGACGAGATAGAGTGACCACGGGGGGTGGTGTACTGCTTGCTGTGCGACCTGGGGTTACCGTGAATAGGCTGCATGAATTTGAAACGGCCTGCGGCGAAGATTTATGGGCTAAGATCACAGTTTATGGCCTGAACATATATGTGTGCGTTGTTTACGTCAAACCAAGTGCAACTGACGATGATTACCTGGCTTGGTTTTGTAAGGTCGAGGACATTATTCACAGTTTGAAGGGAACTATTATTATTTTAGGCGACCTTAATCTAAAAAGTGCGTCAGTAAATGTTAATAATTACTTCTGTTATTTTCTAAGCTTTTGTTCTCTGGCAGAGATGAATGAGGTGATGAACATGCGTGGAAGTAAGTTGGATGTAGTGTTGGCTCGGGAGGGTGCTGCTGTAAACTGTGAGTATGTCAAGGGTACAGAACTGGTTCCGATCGATCTGTATCACCCTCCGTTAGATATTGCTGTTTCCATCCCAAGGCATAAGGCACGTGAAAAACTTGATCCTAGCAATATTGACCGTAGTAAGGATTGGAACTTTTGTAAAGGTGATTATGCATTATTGTTCGATCTTGTTCGCTCTGCTCCATGGCAAGACGTTTTTCGCTGCAAAGAGGCGCCCACCGCTGCTTGTAAGTTTTACAATCTAATGTACGACATATTCAATTCCTCTATTCCAAAAAAGACGAGAAGGACCTCTGGTAATAGGCAATACCCAGTCTGGTTTACTAGAGATATCATAAGCGACACTCGACGTAAATCTATGCTCCATAAAAAATGGAAACAATCACGATGTCATGCTACATATACTCAATTTAGCGCACTGCGTTCGGAATTGAAAGCGAGAACCGAGGAGGCATATAGATTGCATTGTTCTAATGTGGAAAACAGCCTAGGCAAAAACCCAAAACTGTTCTGGCAGCACATTTCAAGCCTGCGATCTAAGGGGGGGTTTGAGCCGAACGTTGTGCTTGATGGCAAGGTCTATTCGGGTATCAAAGCTGCTGAGGCATTTGCCGAGTATTTTTCCAGCGTATTTCTGCCGGACACACCAGAATTGAACCCGAAATCAATCACGGTGAATAGTGAAGGAGGTAATTTTCCTCTGCCCGTTTTAGTCCCTCCGGACGTGGTTAAGGGTATTTCCAAACTCAAACCCTGCAGTTCTATTGGCCCAGATAACATCCCTGCATATATCGTTAAGGGATGTAACAGTGTATTAGCACCCCCTTTATGTCACGTTTTTAATCTAGCTCTTCAGTCAGGCGTGTATCCGGAGATGTGGAAGACCTCACGTGTTACTCCCATCCCTAAAACCAGTGACAAGACATCTGTCGAGGAACATAGACCCATCGCTATTTTATCAACCATTGCAAAGGTCTTTGAACATGTACTTCACGCTGTTATCTTTAAACAAACCAATATGTATCTTTCTGATGCTCAACATGGTTTTCGACCTGGTCGCTCCGTGAACTCAAACCTGCTGATTCATGTTGATTTCATATCCAGTAGACTGGAATCCGGTAGGCAGGTCGACACTCTGTATTTTGATTTCCGGAAGGCTTTTGACAGAGTTGACAACGATCTGCTTTTGGCGAAGCTGGGGGCTAAAGGCTTCTCATCCGGCCTTCTTAACTTCTTCGCCGACTACCTTCGGGATCGCAAACAGTTCGTCCGGCATGGCTGCTTTGAGTCGAAGTCTTATTACAATCGCTCGGGCGTGAGTCAGGGATCTATATTGGGGCCGCCGCTGTTTCTGATCATGATCAATGACCTTATTTGTAAGATTCGATTCGCAAAATGTCTTTTATATGCCGACGATCTAAAACTAGTTGCACAAATCAGATCAGAAGTGGATTGCGAACTCCTACAAAAAGATATTGATACGGTCTATGAGTGGAGCATTGCGAACAAGTTGTTGTTTAATATTAGTAAATGCAGCGTTATGACTTATGGTCGAGGCTCGAGACCGATAATATACGAGTATAGTTTGGGGGGCACAGTGATCACTCGTGTCACCAGCGTTAAGGACCTGGGAGTGACTTTCGACCGCAGCCTGACATTTAGGGACCACGTGTCTGCCCTTGCAAAAGAATCCTTCAGGCGTCTGGGATTTGTCTTGAGGAACGCTCGTGATTTTCGCAATCCCAGTACCATCAAACTTTTATACACCACTCTGGTTCGGAGTAAACTCGAGTCCAGCGCCTGTATCTGGCATCCACATACTGCGTCTCAGACACTCATGCTTGAGAAAGTTCAAAAAACCTTCCTAAGATTTTTGTACCAAAGGCTGTACCATTTCTATCCGTTCATGTACCCAACGAATTTTCTGCTAGGGATATTAGGCTTTAATTCGTTGGAGGTTAGAAGGGGATTTGAACAGCTTGCGATTGCCTGCAAAATCTTAAGCGGTCGTATTGACTGCCCTGAGCTCCACGAACTTTTCTGCCGCCTATTTGTGCCCAACAAATACCTTGGACACCGTCAAAGCCACCATCATAATCTGTTTGCACCACCGCTATCTAGATCTCTTGCAAGAGCCGAATCCCCAGCATGTCGAACCCTAAGGATGCTTAACGCCCTCCTCACTGAAAACCCTGAATGTGATGTGTTTGCTGATGAATGGAACAAAGTAATGCGTGCTTGTCTGGTGTTCTGTGAGAGACAATATGCGAGGGGGTCCACTGTTGCATGCTAGTTTATGTTAGTTTGTAAGTTACATGCATTTACGAAAGTAATTATTAATAATTTTATCCACGAATTGTATATCTTTGAATTTATTTTTTCTATTGTATGTTATTTGAATGTTTTTTTTTTTAATTTATTATTGTTATTTATTTTTTTGTGTTATATATAATTCTATGTTAATTAATGTAATTGGACCTGTGCCGTTTTAATTAACTATAAAATAAATAAATAAATAAATAAGTTAGAGGCTTCGCCCTTAGGCTACCTGGGATGTATATCGAGAATCATAAATTTAGCCTAAGAACCTATCTCTGGACTATATTTATTTTTGTTACAGTTCGATTATTCTGCTATAATTTGTGGATAAACCGTGGTTGCACGGATAACAAACGCGGCATAGCCTGATTCCATGCATGATTGAAACCGACTACGATATTTATTTAAACTAGGTTTTTTTCAACAAAGGTTCGTTTAGATATATTTTTCGTTTTATTTTATTTTCACTTATAGAATATTTTCCAAAGGGAAAGGAATTGTAGTGGATAAAGGAAATTTATATATGACAATTTCAATACCCGAATATATAGGTAGGTTATAAAAAAATTACATTAAAACTTTTATTAAAATAATGCTTTCCAGGAAGTGTAAAATATTTTTTTTTGTGTCCAATCCATATAAAGCTGCTATGAGCCGTATTATGCGGTGACACATATCATACATCCAAATTAAAATATCGATGACGTAAAAGAGAAGCACTGCTCTATTGTTCAACTTAACAATACCGTATCACTAACAGTGTAGGTGGTAGTGGGAGTAAACCTTTAGTAAAACACATATTTTAAATAAACATGAGATTTTTTTCCATTCTCCAATATCTCGAATTACCATAGAAGCTACAAGTTAACACGACATCGTATCTCTGACGTCACGAGTCTGGATAAATTGCTGCAATCTCAACGACGCTATACAGCTCAAGGATTTCTTTCACTCCGTTGATTTAACGAAACCGCTCGGTTTTGCTTGCCATGCCCATTGTCCGCTTTTTATTATTAGTGCTTCATGGGTCAACTGGTTCATAGCAAAGCAGAGGCCCGTGTATTGCGAAGAATTGAAGTCTAGCTTCATAACGACCTACTTCAGCCACACTACTGTAATTCCAGATTTCGATGTCGAAGCGATCGAAAAATCTAGAACAGGAAAATGACTTTGTGTACTTGAAAAATGGGTTAAAGCATGATTAATAAAGAAAGGAACACAAATCATGTTAGTAGCTACTGCAAGGTTAAAGAACAATGAAAGAAAATACGAATGTGTTTTCAAATAAAAATTAAAGAAAGTCAATTAAATGTATGATTATCATAATTTTGTATAAATCTGCTATTTTATCTACCTTAAGTAGGTATATTATTCTTTCTCTAACTTGACAACAATAACGACCTAAAGCCCGCATACTCCAGTTATTAAGTTAATTTTATCGGGTTTCAGATTATCAGGAAGTTAAATCAAACGTCGAATGTAGGTCATAACGCAGCTCGGTGATGGTAGAAACAACAACTACGGATACATATTTGTAAATTGGATCAACTTTCAACTGAATAAAGAAAATACGTCACGAAAATTTTTGATAGCAGCTGCATAAATTCTGTGCTTCGACGAAAATGGGGATTTTTCGCCGATATTTTGCCGAGTAAAGCTACGTGTAATATCTGCTGCGTTCCCGAACTCTTGCAGCGATTGAAAGTAAATTATCTACGGTTGCTAGTTTTTTGCTGGCTTTGCGGCCGTCGCAGGCTGCGTTGCACTGCTAATTGTTTTCATTTTTTTGGCGTACCGTGGCCACTCGTCCCCGTACGTACGATATTGATGTCGTTATGCGTACGCCGTACACTTTGAGTTATCTAGTTTAAAAAATACGAAATAAAATAGTAATAAAAGGTACCTATTCGATTGTCCAAATTCTCGATCGTCTGAACACTGGTAATGGACTTGACAGACGTAAACGATATCCATCAATCAAGTCTGGGGCCACTAGTTTATATATAATTTTGTTTACTGAACATTTTATTCGTGCGCTGTTTCTAGACGGACTCGTGTTAAATTTTTAATGCAAGAAACGCGACTCCGAGGCCACAGTAATGGGAGAGTAAATATCGCAGTGCTCCTTATGAATGAATAATAAATATCGAGCGTCGGTGCTACGCTGCAAATACAACCAACCCGGGAATTTCGCTTACCTACTTTACTATTTGGATTTTGGTTTGAGCCGCTTAAGAATTGACCGCTACTCGTATCGCTATCAAAGCAAGATATAATGGTTCCTTCATCTTTAATAAATAGGTAGTCGTAAGTCATCACTAAGTAGTGCTGTTAGAAATTCTCAGCTTTTTGGACCTCAATTTGGGGATAGAATTTCTACCGAAATTGAGGCAGGACAAGTAAGCGCGGATAGAGGAGTCTACATTAAAGGTTTTATAGTTCTGTAATTTAGAAATATAGTAGTACGCGGTGGCCTGTACGAAAATCCTTTTTGCTTTCGCCTCGTATTTGGATAGCGGAGGTCCGCTGTTTGTAGGAAGGTTGTGTTAAATAAAACGAACATTGTTTTCAGCGCCGCACCGTTTCACGTTAATTGCGCAGAAGTGTTTAATGAACGCTTGTTCACCGTGTTTGCAGGCTGAGCTATTTGCCGGCTCTTCTATTGCTCCCTTAAAAATAATAATAAAGTCTTGCGGGTGTCAGCGGCAGTTCGCTTTGGATGACTGCACGATTATGTTCTGTTCGCATTACGATCAAAAAGGTGTACGATGTAGGCACAACGTGTATTGTAGCGTGTGGAAATAAAAAGAGTTTTTGGTCGTTGGAGCATCTGCTTTTTGTAGTCGCGTCCCGACGTGGGGAAATGTTAGTGCTTGTCTGGGTAATTTAGTAAAAGTACGGCTTTATCTGCAGAGTACGTGACAGGATGAAATATATTATGTTGTGGATTTTGTACCGTGTTACTTTGTTTATTAGCGTTGTGTTCGTTTATGTAATTTTAAATGAAGTGCTTTACAAATATGTGTATGATGTAGTTTAATGGTTAGGTGCGCTTGTGGTCGTGAAGCCATTATGCATTGCTCTGTATAATGAGTTGAAGCTTGTGCTTTGTGGAAAAGCAAAACATTAAAATTAGAAGAGATTTTGTACTGTTTACCCGCTTTATGAATGCACTATGACGTTAAAACTGCTCTAAGCAGTAATACTATTTTATTTTCCAAGACCTTTATAGAAGTTAGGTCTGTCAAAATCTTTTAAGATTTTCTTTTTGTAGCGGCCCCTAATATAAAAATCTTGCCAATAAGATTACATTTTCAGGAGCAGATCAAGTGACTGTTTTCGTTCATCCTAAGGAGTGGAATTTCATTTGATCTGCATTTGTTTTTTGACGGATCTACTTAACCAAATAAAAACATCGGCACTTCGATATATAAAATCACAATTTATAATTTATGTCTGAAAATAGTGATGAAGGTTGAAATGAGTAACATGTATGGACATGCGTGAATCGAATCCACAAATCCAGCCATTTATGTCTACAAAATATCCTCTGTGACGCATTTGCTCATAAATTTATCAATACAGATGTTATAATAGGAAATTTCCACATTGTGCTTAACGCTTTGAGAATCAATCGACCGTCGGGCTCGCGTCGAAACCATGCCGAATAAATACAGCGAATATTAAAATTTCCATAACAACGGTATTTATTGTTTATATTTAATATGATTTTGGTTAATAATGATTATGTACATTGTACCTCAATACGTCATATTACACATCTACATTACTTAAATGTGGTTTGGGGCTTAAATAATTATGTCTGTGTTCAGCGGTTTTATTTAAACCATTTTATTTTTACTTCATATATCCATCCTTTGTAGAACTTTCAAAGTGGACTTAATTGAGTTAAAACTCGGAAAAAAAATAAACGCCTGAAATTCCCTGTTTATATGTGATTTTCTTTACTAAATAATATGAGTGTAATTTATCTATAATATGTATGTATTTAGAAATCTATAAGTATGTTTATTAGTTGTCTGGTTACCATAACACAAGCTCTGCTTAGCTTGGGATCAGATAACTGTGTGTGAGATGTCCCAGGATATTATATTATATTATATTATATATACCTTCATTTGTTTGTGCGATTATGAAACTCCTTAATCCATCAACAGTAGGAAGAGAAAGATAAGTTACTCTAGCAATTGGATCTCCCCTTGTTCTGTAGTTTTGTCGTATATGCTTACGACATCGATATTCCGTAGAACTGAAAATGTAACTCAATATCAGTGGTTTACGGACATAAATCTAACATGCACAATCGCCCATTCGCTTCGGGTAATTTGACTTCCACAAATTGTGTGTGCAGACAACCTAAAGGAATCGTGGAACCAGATTCTAATAAGAATAAGACGTTTTTATAAGATACAGCTGTCATAAGAGCCGGTATTACAATTTTGAATTTCAATACTTGAATTTTGTTGAAAGAAATTGCTGGTTCCACTTTATTTGTATTTTTTTCATTTGATTTTGGTAGATTTGGACTAGGTTATGTTTCCGAAAAGAAAGCTTTTAATTACTTTAGGTTTTTTATAAATACTTTTGACATTACATGCTACCATGTATTTTTACATCTTTATGTGTTGCTAATTTGAACCTGTACTTGTTTATAATGCTTATTGTAGATTACCTACTCTAGGTATATATTTCTTCTCGAAAATATTTATAGATTTCATACGCTGCGTTTTGAATAAAACTCAGATTGAAGTTATAAGGCACGCATATAACCGCAATCCGAATGAAAGTCATTCATCGCACAATCTAGAAATCTTTCATACCGCACGTCTGCCTCGTCGGTGGAAAAAATAGCTTGAATTTAGAATCCATTTATGGCGTGTACCGAGAATAGTAAATTGAGTGACTGACAATTGCCCTCCAATATTGGTTGGATAGCAAAGCTCTGGTATTGGTAGCACTGTATGAAACGCTTAGGTTGGTAAAGTACCTACTTCTTGTTTCAAATACCGGGACCCATTCTTCGAAATTGCTTTGCGCTTTGCACTTTGCATTTTCAACTCCCTTTTTGTCTCGAATTTCAATTTAACTTTTATGGTTTTGAAGTTGGACCTAAAATGGTGTTAGTGAGAAGTGGTAGGTAACGACCAAGTACTTACGTAGTTCTGAGAGTATTGCTGATATGAAACTGGAGCTGCGATTGGCAGAAATATTATGGGGTCATTGGGTATAGTCATCTGTTCTTTGGCGTAGAGATCATCCGTGGTATGATGGAACATACCAGCCGTATTTTTACAGATTTCTTGATCTACTCAGAACTATTCAAACGATTCGCTTATTTCGCTTATTTCAAACGCAGTATTACTTTTCTTCATATAAATAATTTGTTATACAGAAAAATAAAGCATTTCGATCACTGCTACCTGTACTTGACGAGTTGGCAAGTTCAATTAAAATTTGAAACCCAGTCTTTGTCCTTTTTCCCTTTATTAACTAAGTAGTGTATTTAAACAACTAAGAAAATCCCCTAGTGAGTAAGTAAATGATCCATAAATCAACAAGAAAATGACGAAGTGCATATTTAGCTACTTGAATTGACAAATAATAGTTCACACAGAAATATTTTGGAATTCTAGTTACTATTCAGAATGCAAAGATATGTCATGTCTGTTATATCATCGATCTTCACTGCTCCGGCAATGTGTTTGCTTAGGACGGCAACATCTCACCGTTACGCCAAATATTTGAAACTGTTGAGTGTTGATAGTAAAACGACGGCTCATATGTCATTCGAGTGCCTATTGTATATTGTAGATACAGTGGTTTCTAGAGGGTTGTGTCAGTGTGGTATGGGCGGATATTATGTAGGTTTATTTGATGATTATGATAGTGAGATTGGAATGATAAACGGGTGCCAAGTAATTAGGAGTTCAACTTTCTTTAGTTGAAGTAGTCACAGATTTTTTCATTTACTTCTGTAAGTACATTATGTTGTCGCTCACTGTTTTGTACCTATTTTCTATTAGAAATTCTAAATACATTAGGTATATTTTACTATTTATCTTAATTGAAGTGTAAAGGCATGTTATAAAACAGTTCCTTAAACTTGTGCATATTTATGTTTTTTAGTTTCAATAAAAATATCTCACTATATTTGTTTGACAATTTAGATATGTCTATAGAGTCAACTGTCAACATAAAGATATTAATGCATTATATCTCTAACACTCTTTAAAACTAGTCATACTAGGACTATTGACAACCGAAACATTAGGAAAATCAAAGCATCAAATGTAGTAACAACTACATTGCTTACACGAACAATATCTATTCTATTCTAATATTTGAAGATGTATCTCGAATGTGGGTCTGGTACAAACAGACGAAATCCACTTTATTCTGGCAACGTATCGCAGACGACGTTAGTCTGATACTGGCTTGTGGTGTACTCAATCGTTTATGAGAGAATTCCTAGATAAGGGGGAGATACGGTCACATTTGGAGAGGTCTAGCAAGTCTTAGTGATCAGTTTACGTTAGTTATAAACTAGTAGGTAATAACTGAACTTTATTTCACTTGTTGATTGTTATAATCTGTGTTTTGGATGATTGGTGCTTCTTTTGGACTTTTACGTATTTACTGCTTTGTAATGATAATGTACTGTGTATTGTCCATAGCTTTTAAATATTGATGAAGTGACCTGAGTCGACCCAAAGAGTAAACAAATACTGAATTCTATAAAACCTGATATATTTAAAATAGAAAATAATTTACTCATATAACAATAGGTCAGAAAAGAGATACTTAGGAATATGTCTATACCTATAAAGTAGTAAATAGACATATACATACAAGTTTAGAAACCATCAGGTTTATAACAAATATTCGCTATATTCGTAGCGTCGCTGTAAAATTTAATTAGTTTAACACCGCGTCAATTTGGTGATATTAGCTAATAGCAATTTCGGATATGAAAATATTGGTCTCATCATTATACCTTCATATTATTATGGTCTAATATTGTTTATGTTACAGTCTAGATGTGTTCTAGTTTTAATGACTATTCAGTAGGTTTCAAAAAACAGGCTTTCGAAAAAATCAGCAAAATGACTGAATTTCGCTCACAGTTTATCAACGTCCGTCACCCGTTTGGAAATGGTGCCTTAACTCTAATCAGTCTCAAAGCATGACTATGTATATTCAGTAGAAACGCATCTATTTGGCGAGGTCTAAAGTTCCTGATGAATATATGCATGTTTGAGAGACTCGTATAACCTTTACAGATTTCGTGCCTGATTGTGTAAAGCTTAAGCTATTCTTTGTGAGTGACAATCCCTATTTGTGTAAGTAACATCCCTCATTCACAACGTAAGGCAGAACCTTCACTTCATATCCAACCAAAATGTAGGTATACCTAGCAAGAAAAGTGAATTAGCAAATTCAAATTCAGAACATAAAATAACGAGAGGATTATAAATACATTTTAAGCCAATCATAGTGCTCTAAATATATTTTAATATGTAATTAACCGGGTTGTAATTGGTGGAATCGTGGTCGAGCTATAGAGAATGTTCGTCGTTCCCTCGAGCGGATAACTCGTAGCCTAATGAAATTGCCTACGGAAATGTAAATTACGGAAAAGGGCTTTGTTTATTTAATAATAGGTACCAAACAGTACCGTTTGTCTAGGTCTATTTGGTGAGGATGTGTAATTTTTGTTAAGGGATTCTGTACACGGGCGACGATTTAATTGAGACACCTCGACGTACATAATGTAGGTAAATAAAATAAAGATGGGTCTACAATACCTAATTTAATTTAGAATTTCTTAAAATTTCTTAAAATTTCTCAAACTTAGAATTTTCATATTCACGCATGACAGATGGCGCTGTATGTACCTTATATTTAAATAAAAAATCTTTAAAAACCAGTGTTTTCATTTTGTCAATTTTAGAGCCTAGAAAACAAGGCAGTTTTAAAAGCGAGATGAATATTTATCTGCACGTTTCATCCCTTACGGTATTGAACTGCATATGAAAAAATATACTAATACAATCAATGTGAAAATAATCTGTCTGTCCTCGGTCAGTTTGACTGTTTCACTTTCACGGCCAAACCACACAACCAATTTTGTCAAAATGTGGTACTGATAGAATTTAAACCCTGAAAAAGAAGAGGCTACTTTTTACCTCAATAAATACCTCGTACACGCGAGCGGAGCAGACGGCAAAAGCTAGTGATCTATAAAGGTGCCATTAGAGTATGTACAAAATAGTTTCGTATAAATATATATGAGTTGTCGCTACCTTCACCCATCCCATTTGAGCTATGAATTCTCAACGCTGTAATTTGCATGTCAAAGATAAAATCTGTCGCCCCTTGAAGTGTTATTCTTAAAGAAAGGAAAATATTCTATTATTTAAAATATCGATGGTGTTTTGTTTGTGATTTTTGTTGCTTTTGATTTGTTGATTCAAATAATTTTGAAGATCGAATTGTACTCTTCTTTTTAACATTGTTTTCTTTTTTTGGGCAATGGAACCACTTGTCAATCCTAGAAATCTCCTATCATTATCTCATTATTTATTTTGCAATGGTGATGATGACATAAAATATTTAAAAGTTTTCTTAATAATTAAAAAAGCAACAGCTGTAAATAGATGTTTAAGAAAAACACAACATAAAAATACTAAATATAAGTTCCGAAACGCAGGAATTTTCATATCAATTTCAATCCTATTTCAGGTTCCTAATTGTCAAAGACTAACAGTAGTTCAAATACCTAATAGGCTTGGCATTGAGAACTCTAAATAACCTCAATTATTAACTGATTTGAGACATAATCACGTTGCCAGGATCAAAGTCGTCGCATCCATTCACAACTAAAATATTTACAATATTTCAGTTTGAATGGTGCCTCCCCGAGGGGTTTGAGTGGCTGATTTACATGACAAAGTCTCTAAGTAACCCCCGAAGGATTTCGGCGATGCGTCTCCACTTTACCTACGGCAAAATTCATTGGACAACTGCCGATGTCGTGCGAGACCCGAATGTGTAACGAACTCACAGGTTGACGCATGCATTACCCACATGATTTAATCAAACAATCTACGCCGCCCAAAATAATAACATATTCATAGCAACATAAACACACAAATGTTTTCGTACACAATAGACGAACGATATGTCGGTTGAAATCAGCTTTGTGCCCGCGTCGCGAACTGTACATAAAATCTCTTTTGAATCAAAATATCAAAGACGGGCCAAAGAGCAAATTGGACAAATTTTCCGGCTTTTAAGGAATCTCCGCTACGGAGTGCCACTAACGGAGGAAAATGGGGAAAAATGTTTTCTTTCACAGTCCGATGAGTCGGCGTCGTAAACATTTTTTGACGCGACATGTCTATGAGTTTTATTGGTGTAGGTGTGAATTTTAACAAGCCGTCGTGAGTTGTGACGTATCCCCGAAATGAACTAGCGATTTTCCTTTCGTGAATTCTAGATGGCAAGCCTTTTACTAGTGCCTTTTCAAGTTTGTCATATATGTAAACAAGTAGGAACCTATTGCGCTTAGTATGTTAAAATTTTATATTATATCTCTCAGCAGGATGCTGAATAGGTGACGTAACTAGTATTTGTTAAAGTTAAAGTAGCATAGCAAATACAAATAAAACAATATAACACGGTTTACAACTTTTGGATTTGTTCTGTGACATGAGGTGACGCTTTGCGAGTTAAAATTCAAATAAGTTATTCAACTTTATTTACAGTATTATTTTGTTTAATGACACAGGACCTATGTTTTCATGCAATCTCTAAAATGTAATGCTCAAACTATGTTCAAATACAATTTGTTAGCTGTAAGTTTCTAAAGACATTTCTTCATTCATTAATATTACGAAACCCCAAAAATATTTCACCTAAAGTATCAAGATTGTGTAAAAGATAAACTCATATCATTATATTTTATTTATTGAAACTCTTTCACTGTTTAATGAAACATAAACTATTAATAAAAGGATAACATGCGATATTGTGATCATCCAAATTAATAACTCATGAATGCTTTTAAAATAATAGAATATTAATTTATCGGGGGTGATATGAAATAATTAAATACACACATCAAATTAGTAATTGTTAATTCATCTGTCACATGTCGTTAAAATTTTGTGACGGGTATTTTTTGGTAATGATTGTAACAAGCAATGTTATGTACAAAACCACGGCTATTCTTTATGTGGTTTCTCTAGTTATCGCACATAGTTAAACCACATAAATAATGTGATTCCTTATCTCAAATATTAAAATATCAAATATTGAGTGATTTTTTCCTTCAGTTTTTATATGTTGAAAATCTCTGCATCAAATATACCTACTCATACTTAATTCTAATATATGATGTAATCTAATACTGGGCTGTAGATAATAAATGGATTCATCAATCATGATTTATAAATTCAATATAAAATAGCAAGAAACCGCAATGAGCCTAAGTGCAGGACCTATGTTTGAACTAAAACTTCATAATAAAAACACGAAGATGCCCAGATGAACAGAAGGAGTAATGGAGTAATTCTATGAATTAATAAGCTTACAAAAAACAACACATCGATTGTATTTTTGAATATTATTTATTAAACTGTTATTGTATTCGAAAGCTTATGAATATGAAATATGCTAATATATGGAATTAAATACTACCCTGAAAACATGAAACCGTCTGTCTATCCCTTTAGTTTTAAATCACAAAGGCCATAACATACCACGCTTTTGTTGGCTGACCGCCTTTCGGTACATTGCACGCATAATTACCGGAATTACGCAAGCATTTTAATTTATTCCATTTTGGTGTGAATTCTCGGGTCTAGATGCAATATCGTCAGTATTGAGCCAAGAATTTTTAATAATACCGCCCGTTATTAAAAAGTATCTGCTTCATTAAATATATTAAATGTTTGGTTCTCATTTTGGTCGTTTTTATGCAAAATGTGAGAAAGACGGTTAATAAATACTTTACACAGATTAAATATTAAGACTGAATTAATATACTATGAAAGACTTGTTTAATTGCTAGTTATTAAAATTTATCACAGATTGCAATAATAATTAAGAATAAACGTCACACCAAGAAGCTAAGAGCCCACCGTGACCGTACAGGCACTTCGGTATTTCGGTCTGTTCCTTCTGAAATCTCGTATTGAAAGTGTACAAACCCCAAAACGAGCATTCCGTCTGCTTGAGTATGGCTGAGAGAGCCGAGGCCCGTGAATCACACGTGCTGAAATGAAAAGTCCTTTACTATTTTGAAAACGTGGTCGAAAGCTATTCGCTTCTTCCGGTTCAGTGGCTAGCGAATGAAAATGCTGGGTAGCCTGCGTTTGCGGCCGCACTTGCGCCCGTTTTCATTTAGCCGCTAGAGGTAAACGTTTTGTTTACCTTTGTGTTATAAATAGAGTCGTTTAAAGGCGTCTGTGGTCTTTGTGTCAATGTGACTGCCATTTGTGGTTATGTGTTTTGAGAGCTGCCTTTGAAATAAACGGAAAATGCGGTTTGTATTTAGTTGCATTTTAATGGATCGTTTTTGTGCGCGATTTGCTTTTGTTAAACTATAAAGTAACATTGAATTTAAATGACGTTGAATAATTGTTTCCGCTTATGCGTTTGAATATTTGATGGTTTCCCTTTTTCATATATTATACATGTGAGGCACGTGTCGATTTTGTATGAATGTAGATATGTTTACCAATGCCTGTCAATTTTGTTTGAATATAAACATTTTAATGATAAGTTTTATTGGCATAGCGCGTTGAATGCAAATATAGCTACTCGCCTAAATCTTTTAAACATGTCTATGTTTAAAAGATCTCAAAATAATAGGTTCTCTTAAATGAGGTTTTAAATCTTTCTCTAAAACATATAATTTATTCACTAAACTATAAAGTAAAATTCAAACGTCACGAAAGAAGCACGATTTTTAAAGAGATTTAATTATAAGTCTATTGGACGTTCTGAATGACAACCGAATAGAGAGAGATTTATATTAAAATGAACTGGGTCTGTGCTCAATTGCGGGCACACACCGAATGGCTCTCTTAAATCAAGATGGCAGAATAAAATAACGAAACCATTTTTACGTTGACGATTTCTGACAAAGCATTTTATCTATTACACTCTTTTACATATTTCTAAGAATATTTTGAGACTTTGTTCGTGTGTCATTGACTTATTTTTGTTTAATTGTAGATTGCTGAGTAAATTTAATATCGAATTATGTCTGGACAAATATTTAGACTAATCAGTCAAATTATATTTGAGTCTAAAGTAACTATCAATAATCGTCAAATTAGATAGCCTAAATAGATTACACCCTATAGGTATTATCAAAATGCGTAAATTGGGATATTTTAAGTGAACCTTAATTATATGTACTTATATGTAGTAAGCACTACATTGTACAATCAACTTAAAATAAAAACGCTATTAAATTCAAATTACAACTGACGTGTAGTATTACCACTAAGTAAGATTAATATTACAAACTTTTGCAATCTAGCATTTCACAAGACATTCACCGCGACTGTTATTTAGAATTCCTAAAATAGCCTCAAATATGATAGAAAACAAGAAGCACTAGCATTTTCCTTTGATATAAAACGCAGACAGAAACACAGGTCGACGTCTTTTAAAGGTGAGGTTTCACCAACGCACGCACAAGCACCGCTAATGATTAATTACGAACAAAAAAACCCACACAAAACCAAAATTATCTCATAATTACTAAACATTATTTTCTTAAATTTTAGAGAGGTTTGTTACTTATTATAAATCTCTACAACTGATAATTCAATATTACAATTCTTTTCGTATTGGCTGGAAGCAATCAATTTATGAAAATAGTCACCGTCTCTCGAGGAACAGATTAACATTTTTTTTTTCTAAATTGCCGGGAATATTCAGATTTCCCTCCAATTTCTTTTGGAGGACTCTGCTTTAAATTCACATTGATATTGAATATCTGGTGCTGGCTGCATACAATAACGGTTAGCGTTTTTATTCTTTTAAGAAATTCTTTATTCAAACCGCTTGTTGTTCTTTGCTTAAAAATAATTGAATTTATGATTATGTTTCATATTTAGATTCAAAGTCAAAGTCTGCAATGTTGCTTTATTATTTTTAAAAGTTTTATTTTTACCTTCCTTGATTATTTACTTACTAGATTGTTATTTGGTTTTTAAATTGTGTATTTATTTGTATTGTTATTAAAAATATTTTTTTGTGTTGGTTGTTTTATTATGAATTTATTATCTTAAGAACGATTTCGACGCAGATCGATTTACTAAACTTGACATTTAATTTTAGAAGGTGATCTGTTGATAAAGTCTTATAATAAGAAAATCGTAGTTTGAACAAGTTTTGCGTAGGTCGCTGACATATTGATAGATAGTGAAAGAGTGAAGTTTATACAATGCCTTGTCTGCTGAACAGGGCATGAACTCGACAATTATCTTGATGAGAGTCTTATTTAGTTAATATTAATAAACTCATTTGTAATAAAATGCGGGGTTCATTCTAATAAGAGCTTTTTAGATGTAATACAAATCATCATCATGTCTCTCAATTATTTGGGGTCATCATTTATCTTCTATTCATTTCTACTACTCTTTATCTCAGCATGTGAAATACCATAAATGTGCCTAATAGGTAACATGATATAATTGTATTACTTTAATAGGAACAGCTTGCACACTAAATTGTCTATCTATGGAAACATGTATCGTTGAATACCGTCAATATATACTGACTTCCACAAACTCTTTCGTGTCCAGCTATGGGTAAGAGGACATAGAATCTGCATTCTAAAGTCTCCTTAAATATCGATCTCTGAGAGAAATGCGGTCAAGAGAACATTAACAGACGCTCAGATCTAAGTCACCTAACCAGTCATTCACTGCCCAATTAATCAAGGGACATACCGCCATTGGTCAACAAGTCAACATACGGACACTGATTCGTTAATGCGATGATGACGACTAAATCAATTCATTAATATGCTAATAATTAAGAGCTGAACCATGTCTTAGCATATGATTGACTTGATTTATATTCCTATTGTATACAGGGTGCTGAAAAAACCCTGTTCGATCTGTTAAGGTGTTGTTAGGTATTGACAAATGAAAAAATTAACGAAAAAAAAAATTGAACAAAATATAACTAAAAAAAAAACTCACAAGGCGAAAGAGAGAGAGAGTCGGCGTCGTCACAGTTGCTGCTAAATTATCAAAATAAAAGGCCGCGAATAATACCTTCGAAATTGTTGTTGTAATTATAATAATAATATTCCGGGACAACTCACACACGGTTATCTGATCCCAAGCTAAGCAGGGCTTGTGTTATGGTAACCAGACAACTGATAAAAATACTTATATATTTCTAAATACATACATATTATAGATAAATTACACCCAGACGAAGAACAAATGATCGTGCTCATCACACAAACATTTGTCCTGGGTGGGAATCGAACCCACGACCTCTGGTATAGCAGTCAGGGTCACTAACCACAAGACCAACAGGCCCGTCGAATTAAATTGTTTTAATCTATATATTTCAAATTTCATTATTATTGATTGATCATGAATATTCCAAATCGAATATTTAATATGGGCATGTGATTGTGGAACCTATATCACCCTTTCAGGTATGCCAGGGTTTTCTTAACAGCCTGTATATATAACTCACTTAGTTAACTCGTGTTAGCCCAATGTGTTTACCGACTAGTTATACAATTACCTCGTTAATAAAATTGTAGGTAATCTGATTATTTGATACGGGTGCGCGGTATTTCGGAACAACATTTGTGTTGTGAGTAGAATATTAAATGTCTACCGTTTGTGTGAATTTGATGGTGTTTATAGAGGTAGTTAATGTTCTTTTTATTCTTACTGTAATAGGCGGGAAGTAGACACTAATATGGCGTGGGAAAAAAGTAGGCAAAGAATACTCTCCGAGCTACTATAATTATATGATGATTTTCATAGATAGACACACAGAAGACGTTGACTCCTGTAACACAGGCTTTAAGCTTAGCACAAGAGGCAGCGTTACATTTATTCTATACTGTATTTTTTATGTAATTTTTTTTTTAATAATAAGTCAGAGGTTCGACATCTGTAGTCATGGCTTATTTTCAATTGGTACTAAATGTGGATTAATATTTCTTCAAAAATAGATATATGCATACAACCTGTATAATTACTCCTTAGGAATAGGATAAGGAACAGCCACCAAGTAAATAAATTGACTATTATTAAGCTTTGTTGTTTATTAATTTTTGTGTCTAGTTTATTAATATACCAAATACCTTTAGCATTAAAAGAAAAAAGTTTTATTTTTAGGTGGACTAAACGGGATTAAAAATATATTCCTAGAAATAGATTTTATGTCGAAGAAAAAAAACTTGCTGACACATTTAATTTTATAATATTAGTATATACTACGCATGTCTATACTTACTAACTATAAATGACGGATCGAAATTACTGATTTGACACTTCCTAAATTAAAATTATTGACATGCATAATATAAAGTCCCGAAACCACAAAACGATGATTAAAACATGCCAGTCAAATTAAACCCAGCTTACTCAAACAAAACAAATCTTTTGAACTACGCGTAACTTGAACCCTTAAAATCCGGATATTCAGTATATTTTGTTCACAATCCTCGTCACTTGTACAGGTATCAAGCCTTATTTCTTAACGTAACCTTAAGGCAAGGGTGCCTTAAGGTAGCTTAGGTCAACTTAGCTTCAACAGATTGTGGGAACCGTAATTCTGAAGTATCCCGTCCGAAATAGGATGGGTCAGTGCGTTGATTCTCTTTTGTTTGTGTGTTATTTTTAAAATTAATTTGAGTATTTGAATAAAAAATAATGTTTATTTTACTTTTTTTGTATTTTTTTCTTTTTCCATTTATAGTTACGATGAAAATTAAAGGTCGAGTTTAATAGTAGGTAGATTTCGGATATGATCTTAAATGTATCGTAAACAGGTGTTGTTATGTTTCTTAAGATCTGATAAATAGCACTGCTCTAGTTTTTTAAAAGGAGAAACGATTTGATAACCAAGTAGAAGTTTTTTCCCGTGAAAAATATTGCCAAAATTATTATTTTTTGAAATTATCCTAACATGAAATCTAGGTTCAATCTGATTTGACACTTAGATTTAAAAAAAAACCATTAGCTTAACTAAAATCTTTGATGTATTACTACAAAAAAAACCCTATAACGAAGTTACAGAACATTGTGAAGAGAACAGGGTTTACTTAGGGTTGTGCCCCTCCAAACAAGCATTGTCAACTGTAGGAAATTGAATGACCCTTGTTACTATTGTGATAAACTTCCTTTGTAACTTTCCGATGTATGGATTTATATGCATAGTTAAGTAGTTCCGTGTACTTTTGGCACAAAGTTGGTTGAGGAAGTATTTTGTGTTGTGGTACATCTTGAGGACAGATTGAATGATTTGCAGATTGCAAGATAAGGGGTGGAATTGATTGATGAAAATAGTTGAAACTACTGAACATATGGAAAGCTAAAGTTAAGAATATAATATCAAAATATATAATATCAAAACATACCTAGATGTAGTAGTAAATAAATTGCATCTAGCTTAATAAAGATTTGCTTTGTTGATTGTCGAATAAATAAATTGTACATGACAGTGGCACTTTTAAGTTTTTGAATCCGTAAACTGCACCAGAAATCGACATATTTAAAACTCCCGCAATAGGCAAGTGAAAGCATATATCCAAGAATATAATGTTTATTGAAAGCACAGGAAGTATCCTGAAAATATCTGAAAAAATATGGCACTTTTGTGCATTATGATGTATGTTTCAATGCACAAGAGTGCCATCTTTTTTTAATTTTTCAGTTATTTACAGGACTCTTCCTGTCAAGCTTTGACCACCTTGAATGTTCCTTCGTTGTAAGTTTCAAGTCATAAAAACCTTAAAACAGAATACAAACAATCCAACCTCTTACGAGACACATATAAATTACAATCAACCGATTACGGATATACAGGGAGTTCAAATTAATTCCGGCTCGGTTGGCCTCACAGTTTGGCGACACCTGGTCCCGTTGGCATTATGGAACTACTTACATAAGCTTTGGCTTTTAACTCAAAGCCATAACTTTGTCAGCCTTATTGGAGCAACAGGTATATCATGTACAAACATTATTCTATTAAACTTGATAGGTATGCTTTAAGTGCGAGTTCGGGTGGGCGATTTTAGTGGGGTATATAACGAGATGTAATTTCATGTACTTTAATATGAGACATGGAGTATTGAAGGGACATAAAATTCAAGTGTTTTGGAGTAGTAAAACTATGTGGCTTTCAATAACATTATGTTCGTCAATCAAATCATTAAGCCTAGACGTAGACGTACGTTTTTTCGAACTGTATAAGGTTATTATTATTATTAGGTCTTCTTCTTCTGTTTGAGTTGATAACAACTAAAAACCTTATTTGATGTATTCAATAGTTGGCCACTTGAATTTTACCTACAAAAATTGGACCAAACAACATGCCTAGTCATCTCATTTTTAAAATCATCCAAATAAATATGTGATATATTATATAGATGTAGGTATATTATGAAAATATAATTGGTCTAAGAGTTTATTTAGCATAAGCACATTGGTCTTTGCCCTCAAGTCAAAATTACGTTCAAATATAGCTCTTATTCAGCCAAAATAAGGTTGACACAATTTTACAAGTCTATAAACATATTATTTTTCATGTAGGCGTCGTGATGGCTAAAAGCCTTGCATATAATAAGTACGCAGTGCTTTTATATGCCATTTTTCCTTTGTGGCACAGAGGCGGTACCCCTTTAACTTTTGAATTAAGTTATAAGTGGTCTACAGTGCCTAAGTAAAGAAATATGTAAGGTAGTATCTTGACGGACGAATAAGAATATCCTGAGATTTTTTGCTCAAAATTTTTTAAGCTCTGTTTTTATTTTTCCTGAGGTTTTAGGTGCAAATGTTTTGTAGTACTATTTATTAATAAGATAATTACTCTACCTAGATAAACCTAATAATTTATACACCTTTCTTTTGATTAACTGAGGTTAATACATATTTATGATCCTTTAATCTAATAAGAGTATTAGATTAAAATAGAGATTTTTCGTGGTCTATTCTTAGATAAAAATCACAAAGCTAAATCGTACTATAATGCGTTGCCCACCTCCCACGCATTTGGTACGCGAAAGGTCAAAAATGTAGGCATTTAAAGCCCGAATAAAAGTGTCATGTAATACAATCAAAGAGCTTATAAAAACGTTAGCGCCGCTGAAAGTAATTTTCATCAAAGTGTTTTGTTTAAAAAAAGAATTCTCAAACGGTGAATCCTGCAGTTTTTGTCTTGTTTACAGCCTTTTTTAGTCTATTGTTTTTTGTAACAATAAATACAAACTTAGTGAGCTAAAATATTTTCTTAGGATGAAAGAATGACAATTCACAAGCTACAAAGCAGGGCGGATTTATATGTTACAATTATTAAACTATTGTATGTACTACAGAAATTATTTAATAAATAAATACAACCTAAATTCAAGTTGTATTTAATCCTCTGTCTCTTTATTAAAGCTTAAACTGAAAGAGACAGCATGAGACAATAGCCTCTTAAAATTGAGTTGCTTTTGAATTTTCACCCATCAATCAATCAGCCAATCATAGTCCACTGCTGGACATAGGCCTCTCCCAATTTGCGCCACAACACCCGGTCCTCCGCCTTCCGCATGCAGTCCCCTCCAGCTTCCTTTCTCAGGTCATCCATACTTTCCATACTCGACCATATTCCTTTACATAGTTATAAAAGCGTTAATGTTAATCTTAGTAATTGTTATAAAGCTCGGGTTAACTAAAACATATTTTCCGAAAACATTTTAGTTGAATGTTAGCTTGTTCCGTTTAATATTCAGGATGCGGATTCGAACAAAGGACTGACAGAACTGGTTCCTTCAAAGCATTTCTCGAGTAATTAATTTTATCACTACATCTGTTATTGTGAAGATCATTGCTCTTCGTGAACAAAAGAAAAGTATAGTGTGTGAGAGGACTAGAATATAGAGAAACCTGGAATATTTACAATAGCGGAATAAACAATGGAAGACTAATAGTCTAGGTAAACAGAAATTATGTAAAACTGTTTATATGATACAATAAGAGATCATGTTTATTGAACTAGACTGGATGTAGAAAAACACAAGAACTGTGAAATAAATTTACATAACAGTTGGTCTGTATGTTCAATGTCGTTCTTTCTCTATAAGAGAAGAGCTCTTAACGCAGCAGTGCCATCAAACCAATTTAATAATTTAAGTTACTAAAAAATCCAGAAAATATGTAGTCAAAAAACAGGCCTTAATCTCTTCATCATTATCTACCAAATTAATTTTAATAAGTTTATTTAGTTCTTCAGTCGAATTTCAAGAGCAATCTGAGGAGAATCGAAGCATACAAAATAAATTAAGATTATTGAATACCTACAGAATTATTCATGCACACTACCATAAGTAGTTAAAGTATAGAATAATGGTTAAAAAGACTGGAAAGTATTAAATTTTATACTTAATTCTCGGCCCAGTAATTGAGTAAATATTAAGCGTATTATAATTATTGGTAATATGAAAACATATTTCCGCACACTGCAATATTGAAATACATTCCAAATGAAATTTTTGAAACAAAGGTATTTCATTTTATTTTTGGTAAGTGACAGTATAATGGTTAATAGGTTGTATTATGTTCGATATTTATATGCAAAAATATGGAATAATCCTTTCTATAGGACGTATATTTTTTACTAATAATAATCTAGCATTTTTTTTATTAGCCTAAATTAGATCCCACCGCTTGGCAAAGGCCTCCCCTTCCTTCTTCCAAACCTCTCTGTTCTTGGCGATCTCTGTTCACTTCCGCCCCGCTTAACTGACTAGATCGTCTGCACGTGGTACGCCTAGCATTATTATTATTAAAAAATTGAAAAAAGAAAATGATATCAAAGAAAGCACGAAAAGCGATCTTTGCTCTTCACATTGTACTTTTATAAATATTAAACACATCAATAGCATGAGCGTTCTAAAACTATTATAAAGGAAACCATTAGCTACCTATTATTAGGTAAAAAATCTAGTAATATTTCTCTATCATCAGTTATACAAAACTTCAAAGTTAAGCCATTCATCTCGGCGACATTTTAAGTGCTTACTCAAGTGACCCGTGTAGATGACGGAGCCTTGTTTAATTTTCCTTGACTTCGGTAAACAAAAATAGTAAAAATAATAAAAATAGCAAATGTTTGAGGGGGTATTCTTGTAGAAAATGTACTTTGTTTTATAACCCGGTGAAGTAGCCATAGCTTGAGAGCAAGCAAACTGCATAGATGTATAAAAAAACTGCTCTTTGTAATATTATTGTCTATGTATTGTAGTACATTTTAAGTTATCTATGTATGTGGCACTTTGTGAATGGATCTAGTAATAAATTAAAAGATATAATTGTAGCTGTAGTATTTTTAAGAAGTATGTAAAATATCTGGATCTAGTGCCAGGAAATAGAATCACCTTACAATTATGGTCCAGACTCAGATAACATGGAAACCTTAAACACGCTTGGATGTATCTATTAATATATCATGTATCTTGATCTTCTGAATACAGAGAGGTCTAAAAATCTGTGAATTGCATATATTTACATGCCTTTTAATTTCACTAGAAGCCCCATAGCATGCAGGTTACCGTATGAGTAGCTAGTCAACACATTTGCTTCGTTTGAGTTTGTTCTATTAATTATGTAACTAGGAAACTCAAACGCCAGTTAATTACCCATAAAACCTACACTAGTTTTGCGTTGATTGCAGTATTATACTTTGAAGTACATAGAAGGCTGTTGACTAAAAATGAAATGAGGACCATTGTCTCGATGGGCAATGGAATGAAAAACATTGTATAATATGAAAAACATTGTTATGAAATATAATGTTGTGTGTAATAATTAGTTACATTTTCTGGAGCGTGAGAAAATTACGACTTAGTACGAACTTTTCCAATTTCCAAATATTTCTAATCTAGGACCCTGATCATAATTCCAATGTGATATTTATTCAATTTTTGACCTAAAAACTTACATAACCTAACAATTGAAAGTATAAAATTATAATAAAGACGTCTTTATTACATTTTTATGATTTTGATTCATAAAAGGAACTTAGTATAACCTAAAACACTAACGGAATAAGTCACGGAATGTTTAGTTATCACGGAATACGTTTTGGAGAGGGCTTAGGTATCGAGACTTGGTGGAAGACTTAAAGATGTCAAACGCAACTGATCATCTTCGCTTGTCTCCCGTTGTATAATGTTTGGCAACCATGTACAAACACCGGATCTTGGCAAATAGCCCAGTTAATTAAGCTGCTAGGCTAAATCCATATATCACTTACAAGGCGACTTTAAATTTCTAACGTCTTTTTGTAGGAAAATCGGGTTAGTTAACTCACTTTGTTCAGCGATAAGCCTTTGTTTATAATTGCTCGGGATATCTGATTGGGACGCAATCAACTGCTTCATTTATGAATTTAAGAGGGTCACAACAATTTCCTGACAAAGGGAAGGTGTCCTTTGGAGTGCTCACGCACCAGCGATCAACGGTGCGCCGGGACAACAGTCATTAATACCTTCGAGCAATTTGGCCTCATTTATTCAACACCAAGTAAAATTCTGTCGTGTAAGCTAAGATTTACGATGAAGTCATTACGTTTTATGGCCCATAATTGATAGAGATAACATCTCAGAGCTACTGAAATTGCAAAGTGCTGTTTCAAGCACGTTGAACTCAAAGACGCGCATTAGTGTAAAGAAAAATAGCCTATATTACCATAAACGACTGGCGTCGTGGTTATTAATTACAAAATTTTATAGGCAGGCGACACGCGAAAGTTCTTTTATGTTTTACACAAATATTTCTTTTTGGGGCGTTAATATCGAGCGCGGTGATTTGGTTCCGTAATAACGATCACGTTACGTAATTAAGTCTTTAAATTGTAACACTGTTTTTTCCTGTAGGCATTTTTCTCGGAGTGAGCAAAACACGTAATATTGTTTACATTTAACGACCAATACCTCACCTTTACCTAAAAATACCTCCGACGGTTGCAAATCTATAGGTAATCAGGTCTAGTATAATTCAGTGCTAGAATATTCCATGATATTCCGCCGGCACGGAGTCTTGTCAATGTACACTTAATTATATTCCTGATCCTTTCAATTTTGCGATGATCCTGCAGCTAAGATGAGGTATCCTATAGACTGCTAACATAAACAATATTCACGTGCAATTATTAATATCGATATTCAATAAAGCCGGAAACCCACAGCGGCGCATGGAGAGGCTGTGCACGTGTGTTCAGGTTAACGACTAATCGGCGACCCACGACTATGTACAGTCTCGAGCAAAAATATATACACACATAATATTGTTAATAAATTATTATAAGAATAAGCAACTATAAATAGGAGGTACAATTAATGTTCCTAGTATACATACATACATTTAAGTTTTGATAAGTAAGATTTATGTAATAACTTAAATATTCATAATACAAATAAGTATAACAGATGTTACTACACAATTGCTAAATTATATTGTTACTCGGAAGCGCTATTGTCTATATTATAAAAATAATATATTGACTTTAAGAAAAATATTTTTTTTATTAAAAAAATATTTGAACCATTTTATTTTCAAGTGTCATCTGTCAGTATGCATTGATTGCTAGATGGCCGAAGAGATTCGACAAAAAATCTCACTAATTTCTATTAACAATTTCGCATATTATTATGTATACATATTTTTGCTCGTGACTGTACCCCATGCATAGCTATGAGCCGCGTGGGCGACACATCCGTGTCCGTGCGCGGCAGTGGAAACGGAAGCCGACGCCGCCGAACTAATGAGCCCACGCAGCAGAGGTGAGCCACGCATCCGTGCACAGCCTGCGCAGCGGTGGGGTTCCGGCTTAACTATGAATTTGGATATCGATTCTAATTTTGAATCTTGGGTCAACTAAAATCCGGTAGCACACTGGAATTTTCAGCTTTATATTAACATTGTTGAAACATATATAATCGACTAGGTACAATTAGATATCGAACTGATTTATTCACCATATCCATATTCACTCAAAAGTTTAACAGTGACCGATCAGCATTTACGTCAGTTAAAACTTTCGCCTAAAATGAAGTGAATAAGTTCATGTAGAGATTTGATTGTAGATATTTTTGTAATTAATGCATTTGTGTTCATTTTTCTTTCGAGTGCATTTATAAACTAATTATGTTTACCAACGTTCGTCACTTAGGCACGTGTCAGTGTCATTTAACTTGCGCGTTGCTAATATATTTATGGGTAGCAGGTAACTTGTTACTCGAGAGCACTACAACATTAATGCCTCCTTTGGCTTAAGAGCTGCAACTTTATACGTGGAAAGTTTGCGAACTTATGATTAATGGTACTAAGCGTCTGTGGCCAACATGAAGTGATAGTTTGAACTTATGTACGATGAAGACTACTGGATTACGGTGTTGATTTGTAAATGAAGGGGAGGATGGGATTGCGTTAACGGATTGAACTTGGGAATGTTTGAAAAGCTGGCAACGACACTCCAAGATTCTTCTATCAGTTTGACCATAAATATATATTTATTGACTAGAACTAGAGCTTATCACAAATTTGAATATATTTTTGTATCTTTACTGGAATACGGACCATGAGATTAAACGTAATGATTATAAAGTAATACACTCTTGGATGTTTTGCTTGACCGATGTACACAAAATTTTCAACTGCTTGTTGTAGTTCTAAAATAATCTTTTTGTAGATTAAAAAGCCTAAATTATAACCACACATAAATATTGTATTTACAAAACATTTTGTTCTACAAATTAATTGAAAACGTCACTTAAAAATATGCAAAAACAATAACCTTTTTTCAAACCTTCACAGAAAAACATTTTTACTTTACTTTAAAGTAAAAATGAACTTAAAAAAACAACATAATATCTGAAAATTTTACAGATTAATGAGACTATAGCGTGCTTCTAAATGCAAAGGGGTCTGTGAAAATATTTTGATTAGCCAACGGTCTGGTTTAATGTAACTAACAATGGCGCCCAATCAGACAGCCTCAAAAATTATGGTAATACTGCTTCTTTGACGAAAAGTCTTTGTTATCCATGACTTTCAAATATTAGGTAGTTGACTTTCAATGTTTTTTATTTTATATTTTTTGGAATTAAAGTTACAATTTAAATATTAAATTGCAGTTTTGATGGATGGATTTTCTCCTTGGTATAAAGTCTCACTATTTGTTTGACACCTAATTACAGGAGAAGGTTATATTATAGTGATGGATGGACAATATATAAAAACGAAAAACATTGATAATTGATTATTAATCAATACGTTTAAATTACCTACAATCTGCCAATGTTTTAGACGACTCTTGTTGAACAGTTAATAAACTAAAAAGTTCATTTAGAAACTTTAAAGTTTGGTAGTTACTTCAAATCTGAAATTGGAAGAATATTATAAGCATTAGATGCAATGGTTTATATAAAAGCTTAACTTTTTCATTTATAGAAACGACTAAAGTTTCATAAATTAAACTAACAGTAACTATTTGTTTTCATCGATTTTGTTAACCTAAGTACTGTTTTAAAAGCTATACGTCTGTAAATCTTTATGCTAAGAAAATAATCCTCCTATTGTCCGATCGCTCACAGAATGTTGTGAATTTTTATTCATAACATAACATATCATCACGCCTGTATCCCCGAAGGGGTAGGCAGAGGTGTACCAATGTACACCCACAGTTCGCCGATATGTTTAGGTCCCATGTAATAGGGGGCGAGCCTATTGCCACTAACCGGGCACAAATCCAAACTCCGACCGGATACTGAGAATTTCATAGAAAAACCCAACAACACCTTGGTCGACTCGGGAATCGAACCCAAGACCTCTAGCGTAGCAGTCGCGCTTAGCACCACTAGGCTAACGAGGCAGTAGAATTTTTATTCTAACTATATAACGAATAATATCATTCAAAACAATATCATTATGCCAGGTTACAATGGATAATACAACACATACTTACTACCCATATAGATCAAATCAAGGCTAATGACATCTGTCAAGAACGCATTTTTCAGCGGCCGCATTATAACCTATTTACGTTTACTTAACAAACAACTAATGAACTAGTAAGCAGTCAATAAATTCAGGAACGTACCGCATAATGTATGGGGTTCCTAACACTCAGTCAGACTAGATTGGATAAGTTTATACGACCTTACAAATTGTTTTACGAGGGTTGTGTAGCTATGATCCTTATTTTGTCCTTGTAAATGATGTCTTTTACACACCGGCCTTAACTTGTGTTGTTATGAGTTTAGTTTGAGGTTCACTATTGGGTTTGGTTTCATGGTTTGTTTTGGGTTGTAAGTAGGTATGTGCTGGAGGTAGGCGTTGATTGCAGTTTAAGTAATTTTAAACCAAAAAAGCAATAAAATCGTGTTACTGTATCATTGTCGTTGTCTTTGTAATTGATTTTATAGTTTTGTTTTAAGAAACCTAATTTATTAGTTTGTTAGAGACAGACCTTTAAGATCAAAGTCTCACTAATATAGGATAACTGTTTTTTTTTTGTTTTATTAGTTTAATATTTTAGTTTAACATCATTCAGTGGTTGCCAGTTTTGACACAATTGGTGTGAAGTATGATTGTACACAAATGCAAATTTGGTGCACAATAATATACGAATAGTTAAAGTTAAAAAAAATGTTAGAACCGATTCCAATATCCATTGAGTAATAAAAATGGCTCAATGCTAACAAACCGACAAAAATAGATGAAAATCTATACAATTGTGTACAAAACATTTTTGATATAAACTTTGTATACGAGTATATTGTTCAATGCGCGGTTTTAATACGTCACAAGCTTTTTCTATAGGATTTTTGAATAATAAAACCATATAGAATTCTAAACAAAGTGTTTTGTGTTTGGCTACTATCACACTGGCTAGTGTTTGATGGGAATTTCGTTTAAATTGCTGTAACATTTGAATTCGTTTCATCCTTCTGGGGTAGACATGTTCACATAGTATGTACCTACCAATTCGGCTAAAAGAAAAATAAAGGTCCCAATATGTGTCGAAATATTGTTTACGAATAATAAAAGGACTTAGTAAGGTGATTTCGCAAGTGCAAGGTACTCTCATCTATATATATACATATAATAAAATTGTAGAAAAGGTGGTGTCTGTACAATGGAAATATACATAAAGAAAGTAGCAGGGGTTGTTATTATATCGATGCCGAACCCGAATTTTTAATAATATTTTTTTTGTCTGTGTGTTTGTGTGTTTGTGCACGCTAATATCAGAAACGGCTCATTCGATTTAGATGCGGTTTTCACCGATATATTTTAGTAATCTTCACTTATCATTTAGTGTATATTTCATGTCAATCGGTTTATAAATAAAAAAGCTATGTCATATAACGTTCTACATAAATAGCACTTTAGGTACACAAAAAAACTCATTGATACGTTTCGGCATCCATGCGAACGAAGTCGCGGGCACAGCTAGTTAAAAATATATTTTTAATTCTAATCGAAAATCTTCGTATTTAGATATTATAAATGTATAAATAGGCTTACATTTTTATTAAATCTTACTTTGTTATGATATAAAGTCATCAATTTTAAAATAAAAAAGTTTCCAAAATGGCACATATTTTTATTAGGTGAAATTAGAATGTATAATATCGGAATTAGGAATAATATCAGTAGGGATACCTACTGATGTTTTTCCTATCAACACTAGGTACTACATCCCCAGAGAGAAAGACTAGCCTTATTAAAACCCTGTGAATGTTTGTAATTGTTAATAATTCAACAATTAATGAGGTTTTGATCGGTGGCTTTATTTAATCCATCTTTAGTCCCGACTATAGGAAAACACCTATCGCCTTTAAAACACCTTCGAAAGGGATTTGCGTGTTACTTACTAACAGATTAGGGGATTAACGATATTCTAAACGTTATCAAGGATAGTTAACTGGATTATTGGGAATTAAAAGCAATTAATTTAACTATTGAATTAAAAGAATAATGTTTTATTTTACTTTTTTTCTGTAGAAATAAATAAATTACGAGTATCAGTTTAATTTTTATTATATTTCATGACGTTTTTTTTTCTTAATTTACAAATCATATATAGGAAGACATGCGAATGAAATGGTTACAAGAAAAAAAATTGATGAATATGTTTAACGTACTCGAAAACTGATGCGATACACAATAAACGCATAAGATGCGTTTTATATCAAGAGGATCAAATTACCAATTTATTTTGTTTTGGGAATTTCCTATTAACATAACCAGGTAAACAAATAATTAATTATACCTAAAATCTGTTCTACGAATCAAGGTCAACGGCCTTAACTGTTAGAATGCAATTAACTATATCGCGGTTAGTTTCCGCGTCGAATGCTAATGTCAATAATATCAATTGATTAGTATTCTATAACAAATTCAACTAAAAATATAATTAATCTAAGTCACGAAAGCTTCAAGGTATTACTTACAAATAGATTTGTGACAAAACAAGTTTTTCTACGAAGTTCCTATATTTCACTGCCAACCTAGGCATTAAATTAAACGGATCCTAGTATAATACCTACTATTTGCCTGAGAAAATCAAGTGTAGCCATGATGCCTGTAGAGATAATAAAGTGTCGTGAACATAAATTAAATAATAATAAATCGCAATACACACTAAGGTTTTAGCTAGGTAGGTCTTGTAACAAAGGTAATACAGCCACGTCATACACAAAAATTGTTTGTCTTGAACTTAAATGTAAATACTTATTGACTTTCCACTTCATGGGTTCATGGGGTCGATCAACTGACAAAATATTTTGCACCCAAAACTTTTACTTGTTAATTTCTTTAATACATACACACTCCCAAGACACTACAAAGAAATATATGATCTTAAGCTTTACATATTTTTTTAAACACTCCAAATAATGTCCTTTTCGTAATAACTTTGCAGCCTACGTTATAAATAGGTTTTCATTTTTTTTAGGTTTACGCGAATGTTTGACATTGAAATCAAACTACGGTCCCAACCTTTCCCGTTCTCGATCATGATTCATGGTTACAGGAAGACGCAGACACGTAAAGATTTGTTTTCATTATAATAAAAATATATATATATAAATCACACTAAATAAGTTTAGATTGAGAAATTATTAATATTACCTCAGGTATATAATTTCATTTATAAAATAAGTATAATAATATGATTTAATATGAAGACAGTAAATAGATGCGTTCTACACGAAACACTCGGTTTCCCGGTAACGAGTATAGTCTGAATAGTATCATGCGGACTGCAATAAATACGAACACCGTATTGTGTTTCTAATCATACCATGAACAGGTTCAAGTTTGTGGTCCAAGTTACAGACTATCGTTTTATTTAAATACGGTAAGCTATGTTTTACGTCGCTACAGATAAAGGAAAGAATAGGCGTTTTTTTGGTAATTTCGCTACGAAAACGATACAATACCTTCTGTTAACCTTATTTCCATGAAATGCTAAGAAACATTTATAAATATAATGTTTTTAGTTAATATCAGTATTTTATGTACGCATTAGTGTGAAGCTAAAAATATTTGTTTTAATTGTTGTTAACTCTTTACTCATAAAATCAGATTTAGATATCAATGTTATTTCCAAATAAGTTATTCTACAGTTATTCATTAGGTACGTTTACTCTGTACAGTTTACATGTATCACGAAATATTATATTTATTTTGTACTGCATTTTAAGTATTGTTTTAATTGATTTTGATTTTGAATAGAAAATTGGCAACGAGTAAAAATTGGCACTGTTTTATTTGACATATTTTAATCCTAAATCGCTTCCGCCTACACCAAACACCAAAACCCAAGGTAGTCTCGTTAGCAAACCGTCTGCCACTGCCTCGGAAGCCTTTATTAAGTGAGGCAACATTAAACGTGCGACAAGACAGTTTGTTTCTCTGTTCCGTGCAGCTGATTGATGCAAATCGACATGAAATTCCGCCTACTACTATTAATTGTTGCACTTGCAGCTGTGTGCGAAGTAAGTGTCATCTTTTTATTACTGGCTGGTTATAATTAAAAGTTTAAGAATAAGAAAAAAAAAATAAGACTGGCTGTCAATAATAAATAAAATATTATGTTTTTTGTGAAGAGCGTTCGATTTTTAAAAGTATTATTGTGATGTTTTTTTGTTTATATTTTTTTTTGTGCTACGTGTACTCTGTAAAAAAATGAATAAAAATAAGGATACAAATAAGCCAGATACGAATAATAATTTTGACAAAAGGTAGTTCAATGACAAATTAAGAAGCCCTAATTTGAATGACTTTGAAACTAGTAACTGGATAATTTAAGTGCCATTACAAATTACTCCAATTAAATTATTTGTTACGAAATTAAATGGCAACTATAACGATCATTATAAAAATAATATTATAACATAACAACCGATTTATTTCAATATTTGTGAATGTTTTCAAACTATATTGTGTGTTTAATCAAAATAATATCTAATTAAAACTAGTTTTCTAAGTTTTCTTGTTACACAGTAAATTATGGCTATATTTTTAGAAATACTTATTTTCATTTACTTATATATCTTATTAATTACAGGCAATCTCATTGCTTACAGGGAAGGGTTAAGCGAAGCAGCGATCATTGTAAGTTATTTTTGCTTATTTATAATTTTAATAGTAAATAAAAAATTGCTATATTGATAAGGAGGCTTTAATCGATCTCAGTTCTCGTTCTAATCAGCTTCAAACAATATTTGTTTGCAAAATTTCCCAATAGTCTTAAACTTTACTTACAACTTGTTTCAAGTCAATGTTTACTTGACGAAAGAGGAATGTTGCCTTCAGTATGTTACATTAATAATGTATCAAATCAAATAAACTATTGCCTGCTTGACTGTACAGACTACCACACAGCAATATGTCAATCATATATCATTTAAGTTAAGGTTGAGGTTAAGGTTGAGTGTTAAGGTTGATTTTCATTTGTCATTGTTCGTTGGTGTTGTAGCAATATGTGTGGTGGATTGTACAACTAGTTTTGAGTTTCGACGATTGATATGAGTTGTTCGGGCACTTTGGGGGTTAAGGAAGTAGCTTCATTATTACTCAGCCAGTCTGTTTATTAGTATTGCTTTAATTTATACGATCCCATTTGATTGATTACTTGAGTTGTTGTTGTGTACTCCATTATAACAAGATGTGAACTTGTGGAGAATCAGTGTGAGCGAATATTAACTTGACGAAGATTGACTTCAAATGTTTATTTAAGAAGAAAAGTCAAGTATTTAATGCAAATAGTCACAAATATTATAATGTATCTATTTTTATTTAACTAAGACATTTTATATTCTTCAAATTACTTCCAATATTAATTTAAATTGACAACATAAAAGTAAAAATATATTTTTGGCCTCAAATCATCAAAATATTTTGATGGTCTTATTTATTGATCTATTGAAATGATGACGATTCCATTTTTAACTGCGTAGGTGATACAGAACGGAACAAAAATAATTCGATTTTCGATTTAAACATTCTATTATTACATTTTAATTATATTCTGTACCTAACCAGGAACCTTTCCAAATTTAAATATAGACCGGTAGTGGTGGGTGTGAAATAAAAGCGAACTGTGTCTTTTGAAACAAAAATAATACGAGTTATTTTTAAATTAATATTGTTATTTTAATTATTAAGCTGTTTGTTCAATACTAGATCTTTAAATACTTGTACATTTAAATTAGTTCGTACAGCTCTTGTCATGGAGAACGAGTATGATAAGGAAATATGAATTATGTAACAAGCGTAGGTTTTACTGACTTGCCTTGACTTGTGTAGAAATATTTTAAATTCTTGAATATCCTAGATGCGGAACAAGATGTAGTGCTATGTTGTGATTCATGTTGTATATTATAGGTATGCGAATGAGAATCATGTGGGTATAGGATTGTAAATAATATCTTGAATTATTGAACTTAATTGATCTATTGGTGATACGGGGTGCTGGAACACCATTTGATTCATCATAATAAATTTATTTTAAAGTATATAAAACTGAAACAAGTTAGAAAACAATAAATATCATAAAAGTTTTATTTGTTCCCAGATCTGGAAATGCCATTTAACTTAAACACGTTTTTCTGTCTGTCAATATGACGGATACATGATAAGAATGCGCTTAAAAATTCCGACATGAGTTGTTAATTTTAATCGAATACACACCTACGTAGTATAAAAGCATACACTTATTATCAATTTTTAAATTTTAATATTAAATATGCTTCATTTGTATCATTTCCAGTGATTGGCTCCCTAAACCTCGGTGGTACAGTGACGTTTGGTGAGCAGGGAGTGTACGACTGCCTAGCTGCCGGCAATCCTTACTGGAAGTGCTACACGGAACAGACAGGATTCAACCCACAATGGCGATGACAAGACTAAGTAAATTAGATAGATAATAAATGGTTTATTGTTAGGCTTTTTGTTTTTCATTAAGAAATCCATAACGGTATCGGTAAACCTAGGATAGCTGACTGTTTTCCTTTTTCAGTTTTTTTACTCATAAGTTCAAAAGATTGCTTAAAAATGGCACAAAATGATTAACTTAATGTAGCTGTTCAATATAGTATACCAGCTTATATAATTATTATACATATTTTTTTGTAACATTGTTCTTATCTAGAGTTAACGCTAGCTAAGAACAGAAGAAAAAGTATTATGATAAGCTTCTCAATTGATTAATAAATTGAGACGTTTATCATAATATTACCAAGTTTAGGTACGAGTATAAGCAATAATGCTTGCATTTTTGGTAATAAGTCGCAGTATTTTCCTCATTGATGATATTATGCAAAACTCAAAAAGCAGTATTTCTTGTTTTGAGTCCGTTCGCTGCTAAATTACTTGATTAATCATTCGTTAAGGCAAATATTGTGATCATAGGTTGTTCAACTTATAAACTTGTTTTTTTTTAATAATCTCACCCAAACCTTCGGAGATGGGATAAGTTATAAAAATATTTGCCATATTTTAGCAAATCAAGTCACTCTTCTTGTTATTTAATAAATAAGGATAAAGTAATTTAGTGATAGCCTTCTTTCGACCTTTTTAATCATACGCTAAAATCAAACCACTAAATTGTTCTCAAAACACCATGCGACTAGTGAATATGACAGCAGTGCTAGTCTGTCTTCTTACAGTTTCAGTATTCAATCACATAACATATAAAACTATCCTCTATCCCATAAACTCACTCTAGTTTTATTATAATTTCAACTTTTGACTATCACGTACGAGTACCTACAGGCGGGCAAACTTTAATACTAAGTCTAGTTTCATAAATCGTCTCTCTTCCATGTATCCGGTCCGTTTATTATCCAGCTCGTACCAATTTAGATGGTCCCACTGAATTCCCAGATATTATACAAGTGGTACGTGACTTTAGAACCGTGAAGATTCGCAGATCAGCTGCGGTTTATATGTCGAGTTCAATTTTAACTTATTCAGCTGCGTTGCTTAAGTGTGTCTAGGGTTTTTGTATTGTTAGTTAGTGAGCGAAAAATGAGGATGAATTCTTGATTTTTTTTTATTTTCAGACTGCCACTGAAGGGTTTTATTTTATTGAGTAAATTAAATACAGTAGTGGTAAGTATATGAAATGATAAACTAAAGCAATTTGCCTTGTGAAAACATGTTACATTTGGAAATAATGTTTAAGAAGGATTAAGTTGTTTTTAGGTTAAGGCCGCACTACGTTTTTTTCAGCAAATAGGAGACGCACACTATGGTTAAAAATCAGTCGCGGAAAATAACCGTCAGTGCGGCTGCTTCCATTAGTTTCCTTTAGCCGTAGTGCGGCCTTAGCTTTAGCTGATACTTTTTTAAATATTGGTTTTTATTTTATTTATGCCTTTCAGTTTCACTTCGAGATAACAACTTAGCTGTTTACAAATAAATTTATCAGTAAACAATCACTTAAAATCAGCATTATTTAAATATGTATCTTAAGAACCTTACAATGCCAAAGACGTTTAAAAATGCGATTCAGAATATCATTGTTACGATCTAAAGAGTCGTCGACAAAACGTCTTTTGTTGATGTTATCTTGCGCTATAAAATATTCAGTTGCAATTTTGAGCTGCCAAAAACTCCCATTCATAGAGGCACTCTCTTTGACATAAGTAGGTAAGGGTCCCCCGCGAGACCGCCCAGTTATCTGGTCGCAAAACGAGTGTTCAAGCCTTCACGTTCAAGTGCTCATAAAATCGTGTAAACGTTTCCAATGGTCTTTTTGATTTGATTTAGTTTGGGTCTAGGTCACATTCACACGTTTGGGTCTTCAATTGCTGGATTGGTGACGGATTTTGAGCTATCTTCTCGCCAATTTGAACGCAAACTGAGTATTGCTTGTGTTATAATAATAAAGTTAAGGCCATCTCAACAGTTGTTTAAATAATGTCTACAAAGGTCGAATTAATAATGATATTTTTGTGCCATATTCTATTACACTCAAATTGTGTAGTCAAATTTTATTTTAACACTATTTTACTAAGCTATTTAATTGTCCCACCAATAGACTCAACAATGGAAATGTTCATACGTGAGTCACTGTAAAAGTAGTTAAAAGCTGTATCCTTTTACCACAGAAACAATTGATTTTACTGTTATATTTTAACACACATGAAATAGCATAAAATAATAACATAATCATTAAATCATATTGTAAAATGCTATCAAAATTAAGCTTCACAGAATCCCAGTTCACATGTTCGTAGAACGTGAGGTTCAATTGGCGAGACGTGACTCCTACTGCACGAGTCAAATATTTCTCGACTTATCTCCAAATCTCTTTCATTGTGGTGCACTAGAAAATTAGATAGTGACGTCAGAATGTGCCTTTCTGTAAATGGTGGAGAGTAGTTGGATTTATAGATTGTGTGTGTTTTTAGATGGCCTGTTGGTTATTGCGCTTGTAAGGATAAGCAGATGTTTAAACGTTGCTTTTAATTGCATTATTTAATAAAATGATAATTATGTAAAAGAATATGTAAAAAGTTTACCTTCATTGTAGATGTTGCAGCAAATAAGTGTCTCAAAACATCGGTATTATGTTGATGTTGATATCTAAAGATACACATTTTCTATTACACAGTAAAACAACTAATTTCACACAACATTGTTCTATTATTTATTTACTTTTATTTTCACTAACAATACAAGTCACAAAACACTAGCGAGTCACATTTCACTTCAAAAACTTTGATGAATATTGTTCTATTAAACTCGGAGACATGAAAATAAATACGGGGGTAGTAAACACCTACATGCAACATAAATTTTATTTTGATTAACAATCTTTTAAAATAAAAGTAGCGGTGGATTGTGCAGTAAAAGTAAAAATGAAATGTTAATTTACTTTTCAAAGGAATTCATGAGATGCCTCGCGTTTTGATGAAAATGGTAGACTACAATTAAAGTATCATTTTTTGGCTTAAATTAGTAGGTACAGCATAAAAGCAGTCTTTCTGCATTTATAGAGGTTAGCTAAAATGATTATTTGAATAAAAGACACTGTTTGAACGTCCATGACCTTCCATTGTTACTGTATGAGAATTAAATTTATATAATTTTTAGGCCTTTCTTCAGGCCCGCATCATTGAATTTTACGTTATTGGAAAACCGTAAAATATGCACAAAGAATATAAAAAAAAAACTCTTATGTAAGCTTGTTTTATCGATGTATTACAATTTGAATGTTGTAGTTTCTACTCTTCTTGCCATTCCACTGCCGGATATAGGCCTACAGCATTTAACGTACCAGAGCAACACAAATCTGTTATCAACTATGACCATAATAATATATTATTATAATCCATTAGTCACCAGAACACCCAAGACAGAGGAAGTGGTCGGTTCCGTACCGGGATCTTGGTAGAAACAAGTCCCTCTGGAACATTACTATAGGCGTAACCGGGAAACAGTATATGTATAGTTATGTGTATACAAGTTATGTACTTTAGTTCTAAATAGTTAAGACGAGAAGTTGGTCGTGTTCCATATTGTGGCCGAGCTAGGATTGTGGAGGTACTGAATGTGGTATGGTAGCTTAGTAATGTAGTTGAGTATTTTTGAAATCGATCTGTAATTACCGGAGATGTCGGGGTTCCGTAACACACTTTGTTAATGACATACTTTACCTTGAATGGAGATCCTACACTTTTTGAAAGAGGTTAATAAAATCAATTATATGGACTGCCTCGTTGGCCTAGTGGTGCTAAGCGCGACTGCTACGCTAGAGCTCTTGAAATTCTCCGTTGCAGATCAGAGTTTGTATTTGTGCTCGGTTAGTGGCAATAGGCTCGCCCCCTAATAAATGGGATCTAAACTTACCGGCGAACTGTGGGTGTACATTGGTACACCTCTGCCTAACCTTTCGGGGATACAGGCGTGATGGTGTGTTGTGTTATGTTATTATATGGACTAAGGCCACTTTGCCTTTGCTCTAAAACTTGTCCTTAGCCTTTTTAGTATTTATATAAAGTATATTTTTTTAGTACTGTTAACAGTAAAAAGTAAGGACCTACATAAATGTAAAATCTCAAGTTCTTTATTGTTTTTTTTTTACCAGAATGGTCATATTATCATTAAATATTATGTGTATTGTTGTTCAATTGTTTTCGATAAAGTTCAATCAACTGTGGGTACATGGCATTACTTCTGCTCAACTACGTCTATTGTTACATCTTAGATTATAATCTAGCGATAATAGCATCACTTCACTAATCCTAATTAGCTGAATAGTCAGGACTATGTCCTAAACATTCAATTGTTTTACATTCTTCAAAAAGAGGTTCGTATATGAAACTCTCAATATAAATAAAAGTGATATTTATTTACAACTCAATACTAGATTCTTATAGAACAACAAACACTTAGAACTAAAACAAATATTTTTTTTAGCTAAACAGGTGTTCTAAAAAAAATCATCGTCATCCTTGTCAATGACGGGAAACGTGCCCAGAAGGCTGGTAGCATTGCCACGTTGAATGGCAATGCCGAAACAACGTGGCAAAAGTTTATAAAGAACTTACAAATAATTAGGCTTCTTTGGACCTCTACATGCTTGATATAACGAACGAACATTTTGAGACCAACTGCTTAGAGAAGTAGAAAATATGGCTATTTCAGCAGTCAAACAGTACTTCAGTTCAGACAGCAAATAAACTTAAGCAGGAAGAACCTTACATAAGGTAGAGGTGGGAGGGTTTTGAATTATCGAATTTTCAATAACTTAAATGAAACACAAAGCTCAACGAACTCACAAAGAAGATTAATTAATTAAGAAATTATCAAAAGTCAAACAGAAACCAAAATAACCGTAAGAAGTAAAATCCGTTGCATATAATTTCTATAGAAATTGTGAGACTACCAAGTTTGCTTAGCGGTGCACTGAAGAACTTTGAAGCAACAACTATACCATAACTATTAAGGTAAAGATTGGTCTGCCGGTAAATTAGTTGACCGTCAGAGTTTAGCGCCGCTTGCGAATTTCACAATGAACTATGGACCACTAACTATGAACATCAGGTAGCGTCCCGATAAGATCAATTTGCCGGAGAGCCAGCGGTCCTTACAATCGAGAGTTGAGAATTTACGGGAAACTTCGATGTTATCCGAAGCTAATTTACTGGGCTTACTTATCGACTCGTTTCGCTTTTACCTGTTGAAAGTATGATTTTAGATATTTTGGGTAGATAAAGGTGGGTAATTAATTAGCTAAGACATTTTAATATACAGAGCCTATTTTGGGTAGTAAAATGAATATAATTAACTTGAGAGAAGCCAAATGAGCGTAAAGTCTATCACACTGATAATATTAATTTGCAGAGAATCATTGCAGCACGCCTTTTGAACTTCTTGTTGTGTAACATAACATAATACAAACTAGTTGTACAAAGTTAAACCAAAACTACGACCCTTTTAAAACCCTGTTAACGCTTGTAGGACCACATTACTCAAAGAATGTTAAACTATTTAACCCAATTTGTTGCCATAAGTCCAATATTGTGTGATGCCTTTGAACGGGATTAATACTTCCACGCTCAAGTAAACTTCATTCAATAAGAAATCATTCAACGGCGAACGAAGAAGAACGTGAACTATTCTCCTTCCCCACATCCTACATGTGGATGTTTACTCTGAGCCGCGGTGAACAAGATAAAATACTTCGACCGACTTCGTAAACAGATTTTGTTCCGAGACGTTGTTTCTTAATTACAAATTCCGACGTAGCGGACAAGATTCTCAGACAGTCGAGACCCGAGCATCCCAATACACAAGTTTGAGGGTAACTGCTTAATTAAATCATCAATATAGGAGTCTCAAGGGGACCACAGTCCTTGCCTCTGTGATGTATTGCTCACGTTTCATGTGGTAACCTACATACATTGCGTAGATTTTTGCGTTCTACTTTGAGTAGAAGTCATTTACATTTTCCGTAATATATGGCAATATTTTGGGCCAGATAAAACATTGAGTGGAAGTCTTTTTATATTTAAAGCCTTATTTTTACCCTGAATTAATAATATTTCAATAATGTCCAAATGCAAAATTAAGAACAGATTTGTGCGAAGCAAAACTAAATTAAATTGTAAACAGAATCCGATTAGATCCATTCATCAAAGTATTATCTAATTCGCAATTTAAATTGGAAACTGAAGAATCAAAAAAGGATTAAACTATCAACAAACAGGTCGCTGAAATGGCAAAACAAAACGTTTAATTTAACTGGCCGGCTATAACAACGTTTTCTTTGGTAGATTATCCTGGCTTTGGTCTGGATAAGTGAGATCTAAAGTAATTTCATTTGATCCCATCCTGTCGATATTCTCAGCCCACGGGAGTTCCAATAATACCTGTTAATTGGAAACTAGTCCCTCTAGAGGTTTGTCCTGGTATCCGTCATTATTTACAGTAATTTGTTCTGGATACAAACATTCGAGTTACTTGGTTCAGAGTTCAGATTGGTTTTGTACAGAACCGTACCCTTATGAATTATATAACATTTATTGATCTAAGAAAAAACAATAATTGGTAATATAGATATTTCACAGGGAAAGCAAGTTTGATACAATTAAGAAAACTACAAGATCCTCTCAAAAATACTTTATTTCGAATACAAAAGGTGATAATTTTCTTGAACCAACCTGAAAGTGGACATTTATTAATAACTATAGATAACACACAAAAAGAAACAAATTAAAAAATAATAGCAATGGTTAAGAAAACAATGTTAAAGAGAAACAAACAAGAAACCCATTTTCTTATGCACTAGGAAACAAAAAGCAAACATGGTTAGCATTAGAAGCAAAAATTTTCTTAGTTTTAATTTTAAAGTACAATGTTGATTGTTAGTATAAACAGAAAAACCTAAACAATACTGGTAGTATAAAGGTAAATAATGTAGGAGACGAGAAATGCAATTCAGAGGTTTTATATATTTTTGAAGACAAAAGTAGGTACTAGACAGTTTTCCAAAGCTTAAAATTGATATTTACGTTTGGTTTTATAATCCATAAAATAGTACAATATTCGCAAAATTTATTTATTTCCAGTTCACTTTTTAGCCAACAAAAACTCCGTTAAATATAATTTTGCGTTCATATAATATGTAATATACAAATGGCTGGTTTGCATTGAATTGTGTTGGAGGTAATTCAGCCATGGGAGAAAATCTCATAGCTGCAGTAACGGCTGTAAAAAAGTTTTTATGGTTACTATATAACTATATTTTGAGCTTTTTATAGTTATTTTTTAGGAAGATTAAATTATATTATCCAACATTTAACTGTTCCTCAATTTTGGTAGACTTAAAGTTCTTAATTGTATTGCCTTAGTTGTATTTGAAAAGTACAGTTAAAATATTGGTCTCTATTACCAGTACCTAATCGTCTTCTAGATCATTAACGAACCTTTCACCTTAAACCCAATCCACCAATTAGCTGAATTTATTATATTTAACAAGAAACAATCCATCACCACAATACTGACAAATTTTACAGAACTGTATCACTATTATCATAAATTACCTAAATAAATTTAAAGGGTATTATTTTTGACCGCCTACAAATGTCCCGCAGAATATAGGAGAATCATCCAGTAAAATGTAAAACAAATATGGATGGTCAGCATAAAATATAAATATCTCAGGAGGTTCCAGCATAGCAGAAGTTGCAGCAAATCCAATAATGGCTGAAAATTTATTTCGAATTAATAAATATTCTCTTTAAAGACAGAGGTCTTACTTGTATTGGAATCGGAATGGATATTGGATATCGAAAAACGTTATATTGTTTCTCCTTTGAGAAATTAAATAGGTCACAGATGTGAAATACATTACACTATAATATTAATCGTCCTTTATGAAATTATTTCAGCAGTGGTATCAAATAAAGTCGATCTGACCAAATTGTGGAAGAAAAATAATCCTATATCAACAAAGGAGTTCTTTAAATTGTTGCGTTAAATGCATCCCTTCACCGTAACTCAAGCAGCACTAGAATCACACAAAACGCATTGTTGAATGTAGTTTTAGTTCACCTTTACTTAGCCCCTACAAATGATCCGCAGAACATGGGTACATCGTTGAATAGTATATAGAACGCGTAAGGCCGATTAGCATTGAAAACAATAGTTTTTGGAGGAGGATACATCACTGACGTAACGCCAATAATTATTGCTGAAAATGTACAAGAGTAAAGTTAAATAAGCCTTTGGGGTAATTTTAAAATTACCCCAAAAATGGGGAAATATTTAATGGAACTAAATGGGGCACAGAAATGTTACTCATGTCCATGAGATGGTTTTGTTCCCATTTTTTACCTAAACTGATGCAATATCAAAAATACTCGAATAAATATCACAGGGGTACTAAAATCTTATGTTTGCAAACAGGGGCAAAAATAAACACGATCATTTGGTATAGGCTGCGCAGAACAACCTTTCGAAAATGATATGAAAATAGTGGTGTTTTGAGGATTCCAAAAGAATCGGTCTATTCAAAAAGACAGTTGTAAAATTAGATAACGTTCGACAAATTACCTACTACAAGACCTAAGAAAAAAAAAAGATTTTTCTAATGTTCTGAATGAACTTTTTACAGACAAATTCTTGTTTTGCCTAACTGCAAAATCATCATTATAGAAATACCGTACTGGATATATACAAAAAAGTTGAGAGTCAAGGGTTTGTAGGCTACTATGTTCAGGTAAGGATTAATTTTATTTGGTAAACAGGCGTGATAATATCGGCTTCTAAGCTTCAAAATGTATTCGTTTTGAGAAATAGGAAACTGGGCAACAAAGACCCAAAGTATACAGCAAAAACATGAAGGCCAAACTTGTGTTAAATCCATCACCAATGACCAAACACCACTTTTGTAAAACATTGTATTTGTCATTTCAAATTCACCTTAATTAACAAAAGTACCACAGAATAAGACTGTGTCCTCAAACATGATGTAGAATAGGTAAGGGTGGTTGGCGTTAAACACTGCAGGAGGCAGAGGTTTTAAAGATCTTGTGTTTATAACGATAGCTGAAAATGCAACATGAAGAGATTTATGAGATTTTCGCAAAAAAATGACTGTCAACACAAAGATGTGACGGTGACTACAATTACACATAAGAGTGGCTTTGACCTTCGAGCACCAACGGGCAAACATAACGATTCAATGTGGAGAATTTCTCGAATATTTGCAATTATTTAGTAAATTGATTCATCAAACTATTAGTTAAAACTAAAAACCAAGTTTTGGATTTTTAGGTCAAGGAAAACGGTAAATAGACGGTCTTTGGAAGGCAATAGTCAATCTCTTTAAATAATGGAAAATAGAATTGGTAACGTGGTCTACATAGCTGTCATCCCTTACGTCGTGTTATTAATAATTATATAATACGAGATCGACATTTATTTATTCTTTTTTTACCTTCTGAAAGATATAGGCAGAGGCCTGTACCTGTAACCGCTAAGTATATTAACGTAAGGAGAGCCTTACGTTAATATACTTAGCGGTTTTATATTTATTGTTTCTTAGTTATACATACCAGTGGCTGCTGTAGCTTCAGTACCAACTTCATTGAACGATAAATATGCTTGCTGTACGGCTGCAGAAACATATAGGTCTTGCTTCTTTTCCAATATACCATCGAAATCCTTATTATTTGGATTGAACATAGCTGTGACATTTTCCTGAAAGAAATTATTCATTTGTTATAAGCGTCCCAAATGAAGTGACATTTTTACTATTCTAGACCATTAATGGACTTTTAAAAACTCCCATGTTCATTTGCTGGTAAAAGGCTCTGTGACTTAAACTACTCTAGCGTGAAATATATGATGAGGTCAAATGGGACAAAACGTTTAATAAATTAAGGTTTGCATCTTATTATTACTTCAACAGATCCGAAGCGGTTCAAGGTTTAGTTATATAAATTTTAATATTCCTCATTAGTCCAATAATAAATGTGTGTTCTTACCTTCTGCAGCATTTCAGCAATGTTCATTTCTGTTTTTATTAACATTTTCGGAATGTTTACTTCAACTTCTTGTCGTCGTAAATTTTTAAGCATGTTTTTAAGTTCTTCAGGGTTTTGAAGAGCTTTGATTGTTTCTAATAAAGCATCTTTTTTCCTTGGAAGAACTACTACGCAACTGAATGCATTTCCTTTGTATCGCATTTTGAGAGTCTAAGATCAAAAATAAAGTCATTAGTATAAAATCTACTTGAATAGTATAATTACTGTAAATGTCAATGGAACTACAATAAAAAAATGAGATTTTCCTTATTAAACCTAAGAACACGAAGAAAGTACCTCATTACTCATACATTTTCCGTTTTATCGTTAGTAGAGTGATTTTTATACATTTTTTAAGGCATTGAGCATCAGCCAAGTTATTGTTATTTGTAAGAAACATTTACAAACCTGATACTGGTCGTTCTCAGTGTAATCGAAATTGTTCTTTTGGTACATCATCTCTACAGTCACTGTATCACCATTGCTTTTGTAGAAATCTTTATTTTCTGTATTATTTGGATTGAATTGATATACCCAGTTACCCTAAAATATATAAAAAAAATCTTACAGGTTTATTTTAAGCGTTTTGAGTAAAACATCACTCAAAAAGAACTGTTAAGCTATTTAATCTTTGATTATTTAATTTGTTCTACTAATTCTTACCAAGAAATAAATTGCGTTGACCAAAACCAGTCGTGTGTCCGTATCGAACATTTCAGCTTTTACTAAATCTTGAATCTTCCCATTAGTATTATCGCTCACCTGAAAATATTTATTGTTAGTTTAACTATCTCCTTCATTGTTGCTCTGTTATTTACCATTATTAGGACCTTCTTTTTCTCAATTAGGTAATTTGCGTTTTAGCATTTTTTTGTTTGAAATTTCTTGTGAATATAAATCGTCGGATGAATTAAATATTACTTACCCATTTATTAATAATTCCAGCAGCCTCCTCAGCTTTAGTGAAGTCAAGATTTTCTCCAGTGGAATTAAAGATTTTTTTGGATTCTTCTTTAAAATAGGCACTCAGTGGATATTCTTCATTGGCGTAATACTTTGTTACTGCCGAAAAGTCTACATGAGTTTGATTTTGATAGCTTTTAATCAATTCTGGGAACATGGTCCGTATCTAGAAATGGGAACAAGTTTAATAATGATTATCAGTTACATGTCCAAGTTTACTAGTTCATCCAAGAATTTATAGAAGGATGTGCAAGGTGCTAAGAAAACTCTGTCCGACCCGAAAGGGTGATAGAGGGTTCACAATCACATGCCCAAATAAAATATCTAATATGGAAAATTCATGATACACAGTCTTACCTCATTCTTGTTTCTGAGGTTGAAGAAGTTCAAAAGTTGTTCTAGAACCAATCCAGTTGTGAAGAGAGACAGTTGTGCCAGAGCTATGATAACAGACGTTGCTGATAAAATTATGTTGTCATTGGGTGACTTTGATGCCAATTGCTAAAAACAAACGTTTCATTATTATTAGACGTAGTCAAGGCAAAACATATGCCTATACAAGTGACCATAGTAGCCTGGGTTCAACCTTATACGCCTTTTTTCATAAATGGTTTTTGAATCACTAGTTCACCACGATGTCTTCAGAAATGGTAGGTAAGATAGAATTAAAATATGAGTATACTGATTTACAAAGCACGTTTTGGATTAACATGAAATATATAAACTAACAGATGAAACTAATTGGGATACCTTACTGCTAAAGGTGCTCCTTATAGTAGCCTATTGTATATACTTACGTATAGAAATTTGCCTGCTGCTATAATAACTCCGTTGTTCAGTCTTTCAGTAGCTTCAGTTGTGTTCACAGCTGCTGGTGGCGAAGACGTAGTCGTAGTCGAAGTGGCAGCTAGAAAAAATATATAAATAATTATATTTTGAAATTACTCAAGTTTTTTATTCTAGTTTTTATCTCAGTTTTGAATGTTTTAATCCACAATATAATGCGATTTAACGCTAATATTACAACTTGTCTATTTGAAAAATTAACACTATAAACATGTAACATTTACTTGCGCTGTAACACATTATATGGACGAGTAAAATTAACACAGCATCTAATAAAAAATACTGAAAAAACTTCAAAGAACATAAAGTAGACATATTAAAAAAATACGTCGAAAAAAACTGAATGCACTTTAAAAAAACATCCGTCTTTACATTAAGGCAGTGTCAAAGTTACTGAATTATTTACACCCTTAAATTAAATGCGTATCCATATAATTAATGTCATGCAAACTGTACATACTTATGTAGTTGTTATAGCGGAACATTATCAGGAATGATTCAGAACATCTGTAATGGTTATAAACGGGTCTCAAAATTAAGGAAAAGGTTCCGTGCCTGTAATGTTTTTTGTTCTCAAATTTTTTTTTTAGAAAAATACCTATGTATTTACCCATTTAGTTCTATGTTATAGGGTCAATTATTTGATACCTGAATGCATAATTAAATATTGAATCATCTAGCTCGGAGTTGCGGTTTCACCCGAGTCCACTCTATCACCGTGGTCGATGTATACTTATTCTGTTATTCGTTGCGAAGACGAATCCAACAAACCTAAGTTTATGAAAATTGGGCGACCTGTTCTTGGGTCACTTTGTGTAAATAGCCCGAATTTATTTGATTTATAAAGATATTGGTTTAATGTTTAACCCTAACATGTTTTTTACTTTTGCTGTAAACTGTTAAGGCAATTTGTTTCCAATATGTAGGAACAACAATTTCCTTGTTAATCAACCAGTTTTTTTATGTTTTTCTTGAATAAAAGTATATAAAAACGTACAACACACTATAATCAGCATTATCAAAGTAATATTTGATAAGTAAACCTGAGATTTAAAAAAAAAACAAGTATTATTAGGCATTGCAAACGAGGAGAAAAATATTACAAAAAGCGAGAAAATAGATGAGTGTAGCGGGTGATATTATCTTCGAAGTATACATAATTATAATGCAAAAAATTATGATTCAGTTGCTTTTAAAATTTGAAATAAATGTTGTAACATTAAAAAAAGGAGGAAATCAAACGGTCATACATTAAATCAAGTACTACAAAGATAATGAAGAAAGCTTAATAGAAGATTATGATGATTTACTTTATCCTCTCGATTGATTATATATGATTTACTCTATCATCAAGAATAAGAAATTATATATTAAAATTGCTTTGAACCAAGTAGGAACTAATAAGAAAATATCTGGTTTATCACAAATTGAGGTATATAAATAAACCTGATTAAAACAGTATCCTTTTCTCGAACAAACTGCTAAAGCCAAAGATTTATTATGTAGTCCTGGCTTCTACTATATTAATTTGATCAAAGGTAAGCTTAGCCCTTCAGAAATAAATAGAAAAGGCTCCCAAGATTATCAACGTCGTTCTGAATACAAGTTTGGATTAAATACGTTTTCCATTTAGTCCATAGATGTCGTTAAATTCTTCTAATTTATATTTTAGTAAAGATTTCGAGTCTTAAGGCTTAACAATCCTTTAAAGTCCTGACAATTTGAAGTTTCTTTGAGTGACTTCAGATTAAGAGGGTTTTACAGTCATAGTTTTTTAACCATAGTAATCAGGCATATTTTATAAGGTAAAGTATTTTTTTAGACACGTTGAAGGGCAGGACTTAAATACTTCATGTGATTTTTTACATACTTCTAAATATAATAAATGAGATTAAAATTATCTCCCAAAATTTCAAGAAAACATAACTGGACCTGAAAGGCTACTAAAATCTAGATTCCCTGAACATAAGAGTTTTTTCATGTAAGTTTGAGAAAGTATTAGATCGAATAATTTGTTTTTGTAAAAAAAAACAATTGCAACTAGAGCCACTAAAAACCTTAAGAGCTTTGTAATACCTATTTCATATAGAAATAATTCGTTTTTGATTTTGATTGATTTGCAGCTTGAGCTGCAAATCAATTAATATTAGACTCGAAATCAACAGTTTTTAGAAATAAATGAATAGTAAAGTTTTTTTACCTGGACACTGTTCAATAGGCACACATATTTTATTATAATCTCTAGCGTAACCTTTGTTGCAGTAACACATAGGGTTACATTTGATATTTCTAATAGGACAGTTCGTCTGGTTTTGTTTATCTAGAGTTGCACAAACATTGTCGCATGCACCACCACATGCGAAATATTCGTTAGGTCCCGTGCATTTCACTGAAAAAACACAATCTTTGTTTTAGATACAGAACAGATGCTACTATTTCAATTTGTTACACATTTTACGGAACATTGACTATTTAATTTGATTTATTGTTGCCTGATGTGTGAGTATGTCGTTTAAATTTATAATGAATTTAGTAGGATAATATCAAGTAAATATTTTTATAAAAAGCATGAAACTAATTTCAAAATACTTATTAAAAGAAACTATTAAAAAATAATGGAGGAATTAGTAGACCAAAAGTTGTAGGAAATGCTAAATGCTTATTTATATCTGTTTTATACAGAATAGTAAAAAACATGAGTAAAATTCAAAACCCCGCTAAATATGATGCGGTTCTGTAAGATTTTCCATTATTTTTTAGGGTTCGTAAATGGATAAAATCACTTACAACAATCACTTTTTAAAATGCATTGTCCAACTGAATTTCTGAAGAATCCTTCCTTGCATCGACAAGCGCTCCGACATCTTTTAGTGCCATTTACTATATTTGCTGGACAGAAGTACTTTTTGTTCAGACTTTCACAAGTTTGTGGTGGACAAATGGGTGGGCAGGGATCGTAAAATTCATTTGGTCTTCTACATATCCCTGAAAATTGTGTTCATTTAGTTGTCGTTTGAGTTCGATGCGTTAAGTGTGTATGCGTAAAGAAGGAGAATACATTTTTTATATAAAATGTATGTAACCAGGTAAAGTAGAGGATGTACGGCATTTACCAGGGCACTGATTTTCGGGTACACAGGTACCATTTTGGGCTCGTAAGTATCCTGTTTGGCAGACACATCCTCCGTTACATTTAATGGGATCTATACACAATGTAGGCTGTCCAAATTGTGAGCAGTTTCTGTTTTGACATCCGCCATTTGCACACGTATCGTATACTTCATTAGTTTTGCATACAGGTGCTAAAATCGGAAACATTAGTCAGCAAGTTATAAACCTGTATCTATTTAGCAGATTACTTGAAGTGTATTTTATTTTACTTACTGCAGTCTTCAGGCAGGACACACTTCTTCAAATTGTCATCATATACGAATCCATCTTTGCAGTCGCAACCATTGACTTTACAAATTAACGGACAGAAGGCTGGTTTTTTATTATAGTCAGAACAACGTTTTCCGCAATTAACACCACAACCAGGTTTTGCATAGGGATCTCCTCCACATGAAACTGCAATTTAGGGAAATGATAAATGGAGTTTCGGAACAGAAATTTATGACATTTTCTTCTTTTCAAATTATTTTAAGTTTTCTTTATTTAGTTTTAATCATTTTAATTTAATATACGTTACCTGGACATTTTTCTATAGGTACACATATGTTATTTTCATCTCTGGCGTATCCTTTCTCACAGTAGCACATGGAGTTGCATTGAATATTGACAATAGGACAGTTGGTCTGATTTTGTTGGCTAAGAGTGAGACAAACATTGTCACATGCCCCACCACAAGAGAAGTATTCGTGAGGACCTCTGCATTTTACTGTTATTAAAAAAAATACAATTTAAGAACAGACAACTTGATGAGAAGTTCCATACGCGGATTCAGTTTAAGTCTCCTAAGAGACCAATGTTTTAGGAAAAGTAAAAAAGTATTTCATTCAAAAAAATGTTTGCAAGTTGAATGTTATTAAATTCTGGTGAGAAGGTGTACTTACGACAATCATGCCCTTTGATACATTCTCCGATCTTGTTTCTGAAGTATCCTTTATTACATCGGCAGGCCCCTTTGCAGACGGCAGTAGTTATGGGACACTTGTACGTTTTGCCGATGCTCTCACAAGTTTGTGGGGGACATCTTGGAGGACATGGGTCGTAGTATTCATTAGGTCTGTTGCATTCTGGATGAAAAACACAAAAAATGACATTACAGCTTTGGGTAGGTTGGTAAAATAAACTATTTACGGAGATGGGAGTTTTCCAAGTTGCGCTAGAACAGTCTTTCTGCATCCATTCCGAACGATTTAACTTTATTAGTATCTTGAAAAATTAACAACTAAATAGGACTTACGGTTACATTGTTCCTGGGGGACGCAAACTCCATCATCTCTTCGTAGGTATCCTTTCTTACAGAGACATCCCTTGGTACACGAATTTTTGGGCACAAATTTACAAGGCACTGGTTTTCCCAACTGGGAACAGTTAACTGCTTGACAAACACCTTCAATGCATTCAGTAAATACTTCGTCTGGTCCGCAAATTGGGGCTAAAAACATTAATACCTAGTTATTTTTAGGGTTCCGTACTCAAAGGGTTAAAAAGGAACCCTATTACCAAGACTTCGCTGTCCGTAAGTCTGTCTGTCTGTCACCAGGCTGTATCTCAAAAACCGCGATAGACAGTGGAATTTTTCAAAAATTATGTATTTCTTTTTGCGCCATAAATAAAAATTCAAAAATTAAATTTAGAAAAAAATTCTGGGGCGTTCTCAAACAACGGTGGTACGCGCACCGAAATCCTTCACGCGCAAGTCCGACTGGCCCTTTGCCGGTTTTATTTATATACATTTTATAAATTGCAACACTTCATTTGAGTTGTACTTACAACATTGTTTTGGAAGTACGCATTTGTTGATATTTTCATCGAAAACGAATCCCTTCTTACAATCGCAAGCATTAACCATACAGATTTTTGGGCATGGCACTCGTGGCTCATCGTAGTTAGAACAAAGTCTATTGCATCTGTTTGTACCACAGCCGGATACAGCATTTGGATCACCACCGCATGACGCTATGAAAAATATTAGGTATTAATTTAAAAACCAAGTAGCACCTTAAATAAATACTTAAACTTTCTTTCTTATACAAAAATATTTTTTAAAATTATGTAATTATACTTACGGCATTGTTTAACAGGTACACATTTTCCATCACTATTTCTTGCATAGCCTTCGTTGCAGACACAGCGTGGAGGTCCAGGACATCCTGAATCTTCAGCTAATATCGGACAGGGTACGGGGAAGCCGACATCCGTACAGGACTGTGGAGTGCAAAGAGTGTCTGGGCACCATACAAACCTTTCATTGGTGGGGCACGTTGGTACTGTGAAAAAAAAGAGCGATGTCAAGAGTAATCAAGCAATTTAATATTTACCATTAATGGAATAGCTGAAGGCTTATAATTTGGCAAAAAGTAAATCGCTTACTTGGGCATTCTTTTTGTGGTACACATTTACCCTCCTTCGTTCGTAAGAAACCCTCCTGGCAAACGCAGCCTCCGGAACACTTTTTCACAAGGGTACAGACGTCAGGTTGTCCCAATTGTGAGCAATTCCTCTTTTGACACCCACTATTGGAACAAGTATCGTAAATTTCATTTAGTCCACAAACCGGTGCTGAAAAGGATAAATTTGTTATTTTCTTAACCTATTCCTAGCAGAATATAGAATGAGACTAGCGTTTAACTGTGATGCTCGGACGCTTGTACATAATTCGTCCACATACTTTGCTGCATACAAACTGCATAGCTACTGTTACCTCTCTAATTGACTTTCATTTCGCTGTTATTGTATTGAAATTCGCTGAAGCTGCACTGAGAATCATTAGCGATCTCGAGGTTCCAGCAAGGGTGAGAAGGGGACTTGGGTGTTTTTGGTCGGTGCAAGTTCGATATATCCCCACGTCGTGCCCTCAACGTGGGTTCGACATTAGATTTTCACAAAAAAAGATCTAAAGAAAATACACACTGCATTGTTTAGGCCGCACACATTGATTTATGTTTTTCATATCCCTTCTTGCAGTCGCAGGCGTTGGGATAGCAGACTGTGATACAGGCGACGTCTGTCCTATTGTAGTTTGAGCACAGTCTTCCACAGTTTACTCCACACCCTGATACCGCATTGGGATCTCCACCACATGAAGCTGTATAACAATTTTATGATATTGCTTTTAGATTCATAGGCGATTTATTTATTATTTTAGTAGTCTTTAAAATACTATAAAGATTGATGAAAAATATTAAATTTTTATAAATTACATTTTTGTGTATTTAGAGGAATACTTGTCACTTCAGCAAATAAAAATCATTGTCACGTAATTGCATCTGAAGTAGTGAAAATCTTACGTCTTAGAAGTTTATAGATTGAAATATTTTACTCTTCCAAACTTTAACTTCACAAAAACTTCTTCGAGACCACACAACAGCATTTAACTAACAAACATAAAGCAAAGAATATGAACTTACGGCATTGATTCGATGGTATACAATCTCCTTGATCGTTCCTTACGTAATTATTATCACAGACACAAGCCGGCGGCCCTGGACACGACACTCTGGTATCACCAGAAATACCTGGACAAGCTATAGGGAATCCCACTTGTGAACATGTTTGCGGGGTACAGAGCCAATCGGGGCATTGCTCATATCTTTCCCCTGGCTTACACTGTGGTGCTGGAAATTAATAATAAATTGTTAATTTTGTAAAATCGATAATAATATAATTATACGAGTATGCTTAGTATGAATGTTATTATTAATAGTTATAGGAAGAAAGATTCTCTGATTATAGTAATTGTAATATACTTACTGCATTTATTTGGGGGAACACATTTTTTAAGGTTTTCATCGAAGACGAATCCTGGTTTACAGTCGCAGGCATTTACTCTGCAAATTCTTGGGCAGGGTACCGGTGGCTTGTCGTAGTTAGAGCAAAGTCTGTTGCAGCTGTTTGTACCACAACCAGATACTGCATTCGGATCGCCACCACATGACGCTGAGAATGATACAAATCTGTTTTTTTATCTGCCTAATTGTTAGTCATACAAGGTGTTAGTTGAACGGCATTTATTTCCAAAAGTGGCGACGAGTACATCTATTATAGAGTTTAAGGACTCTATCATTTTGAGCTCAAATTTTGTTAACGGACTCGTTGCAATATGTACCGTTCCCCCTTTTTAGATAGATATACCCTTTCTGTAACACATTGTATACTGCAGCATTAGTTTACTTACGGCACTTTTTAATGGGTATACATTTTCCATTACTGTTTCTCACATAGCCATCCTTACAGACACATCTTGGTGGGCCTTGACAGTTTGAACTATCTGATAGTTCCGGACACTGTAGTGGGAAGCCAACTTCAGAACACGACTGTGGCAAGCATTGGCCTCCGGGACACCACTCAAACCTTTCACGTTTTGGATTAGGACATGTGGGTACTGAAACAATTTACCAATTTTGTTGAATTTATATTCATTTTCAATGGTTTTATTGTAAGATATAGAGCCAAAGCCTATTTAAATTACTTCCAAACCAAAATACTTACTTGGACACTGCTTTTCTGGAATGCAATTACCGTTTTCCGATCTTAAGAAACCTTTCACGCAAACACAACCTCCAATGCATTGGGTAACATCTGTGCAAAAGTCTGGAAGTCCCAGTTGTGAGCAATTCCTCTTTTCACATCCAGCGTTTGCACAGAAGTCATACACTTCATTATTTTTACATACTGGCGCTGAAATAAATATATAAAAATAAATATATAAAAATATTAAATTTTTATAAATTACATTTTTGTTTATTTAGAGGAATACTTGTCACTTCAGCAAATAAAAATCATTGTCACGTAATTGCATCTGAAGTAGTGAAAATCTTACGTCTTAGAAGTTTATAGATTGAAATATTTTATTCTTCCAAACTTTAACTTCACAAAAACTTCTTCGAGACCACACAACAGCATTTAACTAACAAACATAAAGCAAAGAATATGAACTTACGGCATTGATTCGATGGTATACAATCTCCTTGATCGTTCCTTACGTAATTATTATCACAGACACAAGCCGGCGGCCCTGGACACGACACTCTGGTATCACCAGAAATACCTGGACAAGGGAATCCCACTTGTGAACATGTTTGCGGGGTACAGAGCCAATCGGGGCATTGCTCATATCTTTCCCCTGGCTTACACTGTGGTGCTGGAAATTAATAATAAATTGTTAATTTTGTAAAATCGATAATAATATAATTATACGAGTATGCTTAGTATGAATGTTATTATTAATAGTTATAGGAAGAAAGATTCTCTGATTATAGTAATTGTAATATACTTACTGCATTTATTTGGGGGAACACATTTTTTAAGGTTTTCATCGAAGACGAATCCTGGTTTACAGTCGCAGGCATTTACTCTGCAAATTCTTGGGCAGGGTACCGGTGGCTTGTCGTAGTTAGAGCAAAGTCTGTTGCAGCTGTTTGTACCACAACCAGATACTGCATTCGGATCGCCACCACATGACGCTGAGAATGATACAAATCTGTTTTTTTATCTGCCTAATTGTTAGTCATACAAGGTGTTAGTTGAACGGCATTTATTTCCAAAAGTGGCGACGAGTACATCTATTATAGAGTTTAAGGACTCTATCATTTTGAGCTCAAATTTTGTTAACGGACTCGTTGCAATATGTACCGTTCCCCCTTTTTAGATAGATATACCCTTTCTGTAACACATTGTATACTGCAGCATTAGTTTACTTACGGCACTTTTTAATGGGTATACATTTTCCATTACTGTTTCTCACATAGCCATCCTTACAGACACATCTTGGTGGGCCTTGACAGTTTGAACTATCTGATAGTTCCGGACACTGTAGTGGGAAGCCAACTTCAGAACACGACTGTGGCAAGCATTGGCCTCCGGGACACCACTCAAACCTTTCACGTTTTGGATTAGGACATGTGGGTACTGAAACAATTTACCAATTTTGTTGAATTTATATTCATTTTCAATGGTTTTATTGTAAGATATAGAGCCAAAGCCTATTTAAATTACTTCCAAACCAAAATACTTACTTGGACACTGCTTTTCTGGAATGCAATTACCGTTTTCCGATCTTAAGAAACCTTTCACGCAAACACAACCTCCAATGCATTGGGTAACATCTGTGCAAAAGTCTGGAAGTCCCAGTTGTGAGCAATTCCTCTTTTCACATCCAGCGTTTGCACAGAAGTCATACACTTCATTATTTTTACATACTGGCGCTGAAATAAATATATAAAAATAAATATATAAAAATATTAAATTTTTATAAATTACATTTTTGTTTATTTAGAGGAATACTTGTCACTTCAGCAAATAAAAATCATTGTCACGTAATTGCATCTGAAGTAGTGAAAATCTTACGTCTTAGAAGTTTATAGATTGAAATATTTTATTCTTCCAAACTTTAACTTCACAAAAACTTCTTCGAGACCACACAACAGCATTTAACTAACAAACATAAAGCAAAGAATATGAACTTACGGCATTGATTCGATGGTATACAATCTCCTTGATCGTTCCTTACGTAATTATTATCACAGACACAAGCCGGCGGCCCTGGACACGACACTCTGGTATCACCAGAAATACCTGGACAAGGGAATCCCACTTGTGAACATGTTTGCGGGGTACAGAGCCAATCGGGGCATTGCTCATATCTTTCCCCTGGCTTACACTGTGGTGCTGGAAATTAATAATAAATTGTTAATTTTGTAAAATCGATAATAATATAATTATACGAGTATGCTTAGTATGAATGTTATTATTAATAGTTATAGGAAGAAAGATTCTCTGATTATAGTAATTGTAATATACTTACTGCATTTATTTGGGGGAACACATTTTTTAAGGTTTTCATCGAAGACGAATCCTGGTTTACAGTCGCAGGCATTTACTCTGCAAATTCTTGGGCAGGGTACCGGTGGCTTGTCGTAGTTAGAGCAAAGTCTGTTGCAGCTGTTTGTACCACAACCAGATACTGCATTCGGATCGCCACCACATGACGCTGAGAATGATACAAATCTGTTTTTTTATCTGCCTAATTGTTAGTCATACAAGGTGTTAGTTGAACGGCATTTATTTCCAAAAGTGGCGACGAGTACATCTATTATAGAGTTTAAGGACTCTATCATTTTGAGCTCAAATTTTGTTAACGGACTCGTTGCAATATGTACCGTTCCCCCTTTTTAGATAGATATACCCTTTCTGTAACACATTGTATACTGCAGCATTAGTTTACTTACGGCACTTTTTAATGGGTATACATTTTCCATTACTGTTTCTCACATAGCCATCCTTACAGACACATCTTGGTGGGCCTTGACAGTTTGAACTATCTGATAGTTCCGGACACTGTAGTGGGAAGCCAACTTCAGAACACGACTGTGGCAAGCATTGGCCTCCGGGACACCACTCAAACCTTTCACGTTTTGGATTAGGACATGTGGGTACTGAAACAATTTACCAATTTTGTTGAATTTATATTCATTTTCAATGGTTTTATTGTAAGATATAGAGCCAAAGCCTATTTAAATTACTTCCAAACCAAAATACTTACTTGGACACTGCTTTTCTGGAATGCAATTACCGTTTTCCGATCTTAAGAAACCTTTCACGCAAACACAACCTCCAATGCATTGGGTAACATCTGTGCAAAAGTCTGGAAGTCCCAGTTGTGAGCAATTCCTCTTTTCACATCCAGCGTTTGCACAGAAGTCATACACTTCATTATTTTTACATACTGGCGCTGAAATAAATATATAAAAATAAATATATAAAAATATTAAATTTTTATAAATTACATTTTTGTTTATTTAGAGGAATACTTGTCACTTCAGCAAATAAAAATCATTGTCACGTAATTGCATCTGAAGTAGTGAAAATCTTACGTCTTAGAAGTTTATAGATTGAAATATTTTATTCTTCCAAACTTTAACTTCACAAAAACTTCTTCGAGACCACACAACAGCATTTAACTAACAAACATAAAGCAAAGAATATGAACTTACGGCATTGATTCGATGGTATACAATCTCCTTGATCGTTCCTTACGTAATTATTATCACAGACACAAGCCGGCGGCCCTGGACACGACACTCTGGTATCACCAGAAATACCTGGACAAGGGAATCCCACTTGTGAACATGTTTGCGGGGTACAGAGCCAATCGGGGCATTGCTCATATCTTTCCCCTGGCTTACACTGTGGTGCTGGAAATTAATAATAAATTGTTAATTTTGTAAAATCGATAATAATATAATTATACGAGTATGCTTAGTATGAATGTTATTATTAATAGTTATAGGAAGAAAGATTCTCTGATTATAGTAATTGTAATATACTTACTGCATTTATTTGGGGGAACACATTTTTTAAGGTTTTCATCGAAGACGAATCCTTTCACGCAAACACAACCTCCAATGCATTGGGTAACATCTGTGCAAAAGTCTGGAAGTCCCAGTTGTGAGCAATTCCTCTTTTCACATCCAGCGTTTGCACAGAAGTCATACACTTCATTATTTTTACATACTGGCGCTGAAATAAATATATAAAATCTTTGGACAGCTATTAATGGAAGTCGTCATCATTGATACTCACTGCGGTTTTGAGTCATAACACATTTCTTTAAATTGTCATCATACACACTCTACATATTAACAGACAAAAGGCTGGCTGTTTATTGTAGTCAGAACTACGTCTACCACAGTTGCTACCACAACCAGATCTCGCGATTGGACCTCAATTCTATACTAAAAAGTATGTTTCTTACATAAAACAATATTTTCTTAAAACTTTGAAACCAACTCCAGAATTTTGAATACTGCTTTTTTCTTTCTAGCCATTTTTTACCCACTGCAGGGTAAAGGCCTCTCCACCCTCCTTCCATTTCTCTCTGGTTAGGGCCGTGGTCATCCACTCCTCATCAAAGGACTCCAGTTCGTCGAGCCATCTCCGTCATAATGCTGAACATAGGGTAATTAAAATGCTCCTTAGCTAAAGATAGTATACATACGACATTGATTTGGCGGTACACATTTTCCTTCGTCATTTCTAACTAGATCATAATCGCAGACACAAGCGGGTGGTCCAGGACACGTCTCACTGGCATCCCTAGGCATCTTCGGACATTCAAAAAGTCCCACTTCTGAGCAGGTTTGCGGATTGGACAGCCAAGCAGGACATTCTTCGTATCTTTCATCATCTTTACATTGTGGGGCTGTCAGAAAATAAAAAAAAATGTGTGACAATGAACTTAAATTTCGTGGCTGAAGAACAAGCTAGTTCCGAATAAGTGAACATCGCTGGCTGGCCTTGAATATCTCCAGTACCAGATTCAGATGTTTTGAATGGACAAAGTTATGGCACGTTGCGACGTGTAGACTTTAGAAGTACTGGGACTTAAGAACTGATGAATAAATCAATTAAAACATGTACGATGTCTAATTTAACACATCTTATAACATACCTGGACATTTTTCTATAGGTATACATATGTTATTGGCATCTCTGGCGTACCCTTCTTCGCAATAGCACATGGAATTGCACTGAATGTTCACAATAGGACAGCTAGTTTGATTTTGTTTGTTGATTGTGGCACACACGTTGTCACATGCACCGCCACAAGAGAAGTACTCGTTAGGGCCCGTACATTTCACTACGCATAGAAATAATTTGTTTATTTATTCCTTTATTGCACATATAATACAGGTAAAAATACAAATAAATAAAAATTAAGATGAACGATATTAATAATGTACAAAAAGCATAGAAATAATTTGTTTATTTATTCCTTTATTGCACATATAATACAGGTAAAAATACAGATAAATAAAAATTAAGATGAACGATATTAAAAATGTGCAGCTGCCAGTTTAATTACGTCCAGGCCACCTTTGTCTTGGTTTAACAAGGTATACAAAAAAATATATAATCATCATCATCATCATCATATCAGCCCGGAGTCACTCACTGCTGGGTATAGGCCTCCCCTTTTTTCTGCCATTGTTGTCTGTCTTGCGCGTCCCTCATCCAGGTGGTTCCCATTACCTTAGCTATGTCATCAACCCAACGTGCTCTCGGTCGTCCCTGACTTCTTCTTCATATATAATAAAAAACAAAAAAAAGGATACCTTACCTATATTTAATTTGTGAAGTAGTTGAAAAATAATGTATCATATCACTATGAAGGTCGTGATTGATACTGTGGTTAGGTGTTGTCACTTTATGTTGTCGTGCCAATGTATAAAGGTGTTTATATAATCATAAAATGCTTACAGCAATCGTCTCCTTTCATATACTGACCGTTGGCCTAGTGGTGCTAAGCGCGACTGCTACGCTAGAGGTCTTGAATTCGATTCCCAAGTCGACCAAGGTGTTATTGGATTTTTTAGAAAAGTAGAAGGTCGGAGTTCGGATTTGTGCCCGGTTAGTGGCAATAGGCTCGCCCCCTATTACATGGGACCTAAACATACCGGTGAACTGTGGGTGTACATTGGTACACCTCTGCCTAACCCTTCGGGGATACAGGCGTGATTATGTGTATGTATGTATGTAAAATGCTTACAGCAATCGTCCCCTTTGATACACTGCCCGATCTTGTTCCTGAAGTAGCCTTTATCGCATCGACATTCTCCTTTGCAGGCTGCAGTGGTTATCGGACACTTGTGTGTTTTGCCGATGCTCTCACAAACTTGTTTGGGACATTTTGGAGGACACGGGTCATAGTATTCATTGGGTTGGTTACATTCTGTAAGACAATGACTTTGTTAAGCTTATCAGTTAAAACGTTCTGGTAATTATTAATTTTTAAATTGAGACTATGGAAGTAAGATTTTTTTTTTTAGATTTCTTGGAGCGCTATCAGTAAAAAACATATTGACGACCGCCGGTTTCAAGTTGTCACTAGCACTGAGGTCCCGGGTTTGATGCCCGGATGGGTTAATATTGAAACCAACTTTTCTAAATTTCCTCGGGTCTGGGTGTTTGTGATACCTTCGATGTTTCTGAATTCCAAAACACAACTTCTTTAGCTACTTACTTTAGTTTCAGAGCGATTTATGTGATGTTATCCGCATTTATTTATTTATTTATGTGCATTATGTTAGTATGTTAATGTTATTACGAATGTTATAATTAAATTTAAACTTACTGCATTCAAAAGGTCGAACACACTTATTTGAGGACTCATCTAATACAAATCCTTCTCTGCAATCACATGCATTTCGGAGGCATTCTTCTGTGCAAGAAACGGGACCTTTATTATAGTTCGAGCATAGTCTTCCACAATTTGTGCCACAACCTGCAATTGCGTTTGAATCGCCACCACATTCAGCTGTAATTGAAAGAATAAACACATGGAAAAATGTAGCAAATATGTAGAATTATTATAATATGTAATTATACAGAGCACAATTGCAGAACAGATTCAGCGAGATTATGTGTGAACTGTTTTCAATCATTCATAATACTGTTTATAATACCAATCGATATATTATGAAAAAATTAATTAAAAATTGGTGAGTGCATATTATGATCGTGACTGTACAATGATACATAAAAAATCACTGCATAGTTTTCTTATCACCACACAACTATAATTATACCAATGAATAGTTTAGAGCAACAATTTAATTTAATATTTTTATGTGCTTATACAATACAAAAAAAAACTGATTAATTAAAATCTTTTAAATAATACTCACGGCACTCAGTACTTGGTATGCAAGTTCCGTTATCATTTTTAACGAAGCCTTCTTTGCAGATGTATAGAATACAGTATTTGGGGTCCATCTTTACACAGCCAGTGGGGAAGCCAAGGTCTGAACACGTCCAGGGTCCACAGCCGCCATTGCTGCAGGGAGAGAGCTCTTCATTTGTGCCACAGGGTGAAGCTAAAAGAAGGTGGTATGTGAATAAAAGACATTTTAATGTTTGGCGATACTACTAGCTTGGTTGCTGGTCCATGCTTGTAGGCTACCCATTTATAAAGAACTAAACAACTCGCTTATTGGTGTAAGTATTTAAATAATGAAATTGGTGTAATTTGTAGCTAATAATTTGACTCATAGATTTTTGGTGGCTATAAAGAAATAATAAATAATATCTCATTACGACACATGCCTACCTACTTTTCCTTATACATAGTCAAAAAGGTATCTTTAGGCAAATTTCACGTGGTCAATATTAAAAACTAGGTATGCATTGCTTTCATTAATAATAGTTATTTTTTTAACGAACATGACACGACAGTTTTGCACGTGTTGCGATATACCTACTACTACAATTCCTAGACAAAGTATTGCACTTTTATATTTTATCATCATAATGTCATTGACATTTCTATTAAATATATGCCACACATGAGAATATAATGGTTGGTTTAAAAACCTATAATGATAAATCCCGTTAAGAACGTAATTATTAATTCAAGTTGTATTAAACAGATGTCGATTAAATTATTTGCAGTGTTTGTGATAATTAATTTTAAATAAATAGTTGTCGGTGTGTACGTAATTTCAGGCGACTATTTTTTTGATAAATATTTAGCTTAGTTACCTACGTATGATCTCTGAAGGGTGGTACTAAGTAGTAGAAAAAATGTGTTCCACATCTACATTCAAGAAACCTTAATATTGTATACTTTTAATAATAAACATTTTATTGTAAACAGAAACATGACAAAGTAATTGAAATACGAGCATTAGAAAACAAAAAATTACGTTTTGAAAAATTCTGTAGAAAATGTAGAAACGTAGATTATTTACACAAAACCATTATTATTTAATTGTATTCTAACTCACGATTTTCTTTAATAGTTTGTTATGAATAGTTTACAATTGTTTATTTTACGTATGTTTTATTTTTACTTCCTACAACGTTTCTTATCAAAGTATGCTTACTTCAACATTGTACTCAGCCACATAGTAAGAAACTGTAAACGAAGGACTAAAGTCTACAATAACAACTCAAAATATTAGTTATTTTACTAGATATAATGTCAACGAATGTGATTAAATGATGAATGAATGAAGGAAACTTAACAACCAATAGACATTTGACGAATGACTGTAAATTTTTCGTGTTGATCTATCTTTCAGAAACCGGGGTTAATAATAATCGTAAGAATAGTTCATTCAAATTTCAGACGTATGCCAATGAACAGAAAGGTTAAATTTGTACTTACGACATTCAGCTTCAGGGACGCAGAAACCAGCTTTGTTTCTTAGGAAACCATCAGCACATCTACACGATGGCTTGCAGTTAGGGTCACCGGGTTTTGGAGGAGCTGCGCATCGAATCAAGGCCTTATTGACCCCACACTCTAGAGGGGGGCAAGGAGCCGGACAAACGTCGAATACCTCATTTTTCGGGCATTTTCGAGCTGCAACAAAGAAATTTATTATTTTCAGGCCCTCTTTGAGAAACTTTGCTTTTTTGTGACCTTGAAAGTTTCATTTAACATCTGCAATTTTTTTGATATGTTTTCATTACAAGGTTATACGTTACGAAGATTAAACGAGCGTTAGAAATACAACTTTAAATAATTCTTATAGGTATAAAAATGGAGATAATTTCTGAAAAACGTCAATAGTATTAACAACATCTAACGTTAAACTATAACTTTGTTGAAAATAAAAGGTACTAACGACATTGAGCCTCAGGTATACAAGTCCCTTCTTTGTTTCTTAAAAAACCATCGGCACATCTGCACGATGGATTGCAATTGGGGTCCCCAGGTTTAGGAGGTGCGGCACATCGAATCACTGCCCTATTGACCCCACACCTTAATGGGGGGCAAGGAGCAGGACAAATATCGTACACTTCATTAACGGGGCAGTCAATTGCTAAAAATAAAAGAAATATCCAATTATTGAGAGATTTAAAAGGAATAAAGGTACGAAATACCTAGAACCATAGTCAAAAGAGATGAATAACTAAAAAACACTTACGACATTCGTTCTCAGGGATACATTTACCGGCTTTGTTTCTAAGAAAACCATCGGCACATCTACAGGATGGCGCACATTTGGGGTCTCCAGGTTTTGGTCCAGGGGCACAGAGAATCAAAGCCTTGTTGACCCCACACTTTAACGGTGGGCAGGGAGCCGGACAAGTGTCGAATATTTCATTTTCAGGACATTCGGTGGCTGGAAAAAATATGTAATGTTGTTAAAATGTGTAATGTTGTTAAAATGTGTAATGTTGTTAAAATGTGTAATGTTGTTTTATTTTATTTATAACGTTGGTACTTAAAATTTTGAATTCCTAACTAATGGGTTTCTTCTTCATTCTACCCTTCTCTAATTTTTTTTGGGGAATTATCCGTAAAACTTCCGTTTACTGATTTTTCTTCTAACTTATGGATTAGGTCAACAAAATTAATAAAGTTACTCAGGGTAACTGTAAAGATCTCTACCAAAAAAAAATAATAATAACAAAACCATATACTTACGACATTGGGCCTCTGGTATACAAATACCAGTTTTGTTTCTAAGGAAACCGTCAGCGCATCTACATGATGGCCTGCACTTGGGGTCACCTATTTTGGGGGCGGGGGCACACAGAGTCGCGGCTATATTGACCCCACATTCTCGCGGTGGACAAGGCGCCGGACAAATGTCGAAGACTTCATTTGGTTTGCGACACCGTTTATTAGCTAAAAGTATTTTATACAATGTAAATGTTGAAAGAAGGTCATATAATTATAATAAGATACAAAAATAATATGTTGAATAGGAGAATGTTTACAAATCGTATCATGTACATTGTAGGTATTTTTGGTTAGTGTGCATTTTGATGAATAATTTAGTTTATGTAACTTTATATAACTGGGACGGAAGATAATTACACAATTAGGTAAATAAATTTCAAAAAAACAAACACGTGTAAAATAATTGTTCATTTAAATAAAACCGTTTGTGATGTTATTTTATTAAATTGTTACTGCGTCGAGTAATAGTATTAACGAGTAAAAAGTTGGAGTATTATACTCGTTTAGTCAACAATATTGTTTTCGAAATTTTACAGCGTTTGGCGTCACGAATAGACAAAATAACTATCGTGATTCATTTAATGTTTTAAACGTAATATTGTTCTGTCACACACATATCCCGCTAATTTCTGAAAATATGTGCCTATGTTAAAACAATGAACTGTGAAGAGAAAGAGCAGGTTTGAAATAAATTACCGACTGTTATTGTTACCTTTTTTTTTTTTTCGGGGTGAAAATCTAATGATTTCGACCCACGTCGAGGGCACGACGCCGCGACGTGGGGATATGTCGGACTTGCACCGACCAAAAACACCCCGGTTCCCTTCTCGCCTTTGCTGGAGCCGCGGGATCGCTAACATTCTCACCGCAGCTCCGGCAGGGATAAGGTATTAGATGAATTTCACAAAAATAAAAGTTTTGAAGGATATGGAGACTAATGTCTTTCAAATTAGTTTAGTCTTCGGGTCCTTACATCGGTCTTTCTCGAACAGCGTATTCCAATTACGAAATAAAAAAAAGCAAAACGTTCATGCGAACTACTATCAGCCATATTTTGACAAACTATTTTCAAAAACTCAAAGGTTAAAGTATATTATCATTGTTCACATACGGTACCTTCAGTGGTTGTTATCAAGAAGGTGTAAGCCGTTACAGCCACCACCACAAGTGCCTTCCACATTATCACACACGCTCTAGTACATTTATCATTTATGTTTACTTCTTTTATACATTTGCGACTTCGTGCACTTGTTCATATATGACTATTAACCAATAACGGTTTAGATACTGTATCGCTGACAGAGCTTACTGTTTTATTGTGTAAACAACATGTGTTTGGCGGCAAAACAATTGGCTTCATGATTAATTAATATTATAACAACTAAGAGTAAATAATGTTGAGGTATAAAAAATAATGTTTTGTTGTTGAATAAAAGTAAAGCATTTTTTTTTATTTTATTGCAATTGGCTAATTGTTCGATTGCTTGGATATGTTGAATGATTTTTTTTTACTGTTTGAATAATATTTGGACTGGGTTATATTATTTAATGGTGGAGGAATGAAATTAACATTGACTGTCATGCTTGTGATCGAAAGAGTCTGTCTTGTGATACATTTGCTACCTCTGTTTTAATTGGTAAGAATTTGGAACAATGTTATGGTACTAACAAAAAAAATACCCTTCAAAAAAAACGTCGATTCTTATAAATTTTTACTTTTCTTATACATAACAATAATAATTTTATGTAATTTTACTCTTCAATCTACAACACCGCACTTATCATACGTTTAGTCATCGTTTCAATATTTATTTTGTACTTATAGTTTAATTAACTTCAAAAACGTTATAAGCAATTCAAATTCGTTTCGTCGTACCTTCCGTAGCTTTCACAAAAAAAAAACCGTTACAAATTGAATTGCTAGATTTGTGAACATCCTAATTAGATCGCGTAAACGTTAACTGTCACGACTAATAATATTAATCAAACGATACAATTATATTGCTTCACGTATAATAAAGACATTTCCCAGTAATTTGAACTCTAATTTGTATTCAGAATCAATATAGACTGGATTTTCGAGTCCAATAATTTAATTAATCAACATTTGGTATCATTTCAATTAATTAAATTAAATACCTTGTTTTTTAGCGTCTTAAACAGTTAGCGCAAATACTAATGAGTTACTGCGAGCAGGTCATGTTTTCGTATATTTTATGATAAGGCATTATAAGAGTCGATGTTATTATTTATTTCTTTGTATACCTAACCTATAGATAGATACAGTAGATAATTTTCTTCTGCCAAAAGTGTTCAGGTGAAGTCTGAATACTTTTAGAATAGGATACACATATTTTACATAAATATTTATTTATTTCATGCACAGCGCGGCTCTATGTTGCTGCCCGCTTCTGTTGCCTACGAGTTCAACACTCGTACAAACGAATGACTTGTTGGCGTTTTTACAAAACATGGATACGATAAAGTGCATCTTACAAATACGCAAGTAACTTAAAGAAGAGTACATCAACAGTGAGAATAAACAGGTATGCTTGACGAGATGCCGTCACAACGAGGGACGGGACTGAGAAGAGCAGCCAGGATGTCATCACCTTGTTGGAGGTGACCGACCCAGACGACGTACCGACTTTTGTAGCTAAGGTGGTGCACCAGCTGTCCCCGTCACACGTTCAACCACGGCTCGTTCAAAAGACGCAAAATGAACTCTATTAGTGGAACTAGATAAGAAAGCAGACCACTAAAATACGAACGAAAATTTTATAAAATACCTATGAAAAAGTATGAACAGTTTATAACAAGCAGTATCAATTGCAAAAAAATGTTAGGAAAGTACTTAAATAATTTAAACAATTAATCTGATGATACTATTTTATAGTTAAAGAAACCGACACCAAGATGTAGATGCCGTTTAAATTAAAGAGATAAAAAGTTACTCAAATTTGTTTGTTGCGGCGGCGACAAAAACATAGTAAAAATAGAGTGTACTACGTGAGCGCGACAAATGGATGTGCGATTAACGCTTATGCGACAAAACTGTACTGCGACTCACCGTAGTTCGAATGCACGCTAGTGCGACACACTGTAGATCGACATCTCGCTAGTGCGACAAACGATTGCGCGACAGTAGTTCGACACTACGGTAGTGCGACACTACGGTAGTGCAGTACGTTGGTGCAGTATTGCAGTAGTTTGACACCTAGCAAGGGTAGTGTAGTACGTTGATGCAGTATTACAGTAGTTTGCTGAGATAAATTTTGAATTACATATATTAAATAAGTAGATATTAAATAATCAAAGGCCGTCGCTCGCTTCGCTCGCTCCATTGCAAGGTCACAATATCTAACCTAACCTAACCTATTGATCTCTGTCACAAAGTTGAACCTAACCAAGCAATGGATGTCTGGGCCTATGTCGGTTCTATATGTTTATGTTCTATTTCTTCATATCGCACTAGCGAGATGTCGATCTTCAGTGTGTCGCACTAGCGTGCATTCGAACTACGGTGAGTCGCAGTACAGTTTTGTCGCATAAGCGTTAATCGCACATCCATTTGTCGCGCTCACGTGGTACACTTGTAAAAAGATATTCACTAAGCGATACTCGCTCTACTCGTTACTCGCTCATCGCCCGCAGTGCGACAAGTGCAAACGGCTTTGAAATAATTATTGACAATAGACATACACACGTTTCAAGCTAAGCACGTGTGATTGTTGTCAAGTGTCTTGACGTCATAAAACATGTGGCAAGATCAAAGTAAAAAAAGTAGAAATCCGTCTGTACATACACATACTTGCATTAAATTTTCACATTTTTTTTTACTTTAATCCTTTAATAATATCGTTATGTACTAATTTTGTGTTATACAATTCTCAAATCGGTTGTCATAAAGTAATACAAAGTAGTTAGTAATACAAAAAAGTATGGTTCCGTGGGTTACAATCGTAGAAGATATTATACCTATATCGGTTACTTTCTTATAGACTATAGTCCGGCCGCTAAGAGAATGCATACCTGACAGGTGGTGGTCATTAGAAACGTAGAACTTTAATGTTGCGAAGAATTTGCTAAACATATTATATTACCCTCACTTATTTTACCAAACATTACTTCCCAATTATTTCATTGTTGTTCAAATGAATAATATGACACGGTTTTTAAAGTACAACTGACAAGTTGTCCCTCAGTGGCCGGACCATAGGGTGAGAACTATTGGGTTATAGTGCCCGCTGCCAAGAGTATTCTTCTATAGAACAGGTAATAGATGAACGGGCGGTTGGCTCTAAACACCGGTACGTGGTGATCACTGGGTTGACTCTTCTTCTGTTCTGGTAAAGGAGAACCTGAAAATAAACTTTGTTTAAAGGAAATTGTATAATACGGAAATGACTATAGGTCGTTTATGAATGTATGCCTTGGGGTGCGTCCAAACCTGACGAATGCGCACCAAAAGAACATACACGAACAGCTCGCGAGCGGAGTAGGCACGTCTGGCGGACGGCGTTATTGGCACTAGTGAGTTCGCTGTATGCTCGTTCGGCGCTCGTTGTTTACATGTGGACGCACCCAAATAACAATTTGAAGAAAGTTTGATTTAGATAAGTATATTCTCAAACCATACTCTGACTTTTTTTTTCTTGTATGATGAGTCTAATTATTCGTGGTCACAGAATTCGATGAAATTTCGAAACATCAAAGCATCCTAAGATAGTACTTACCATAAGCTCTACCCGCCCCAAATTCGTCTATTTGGTACGAGAGCTTCTGAAGGATTTCACTGACGTAGGGTTTGCCACACGCTACAATGTTCTCTAGGCCAGCTGTCGAATTGTTGAATATCAAACTAATATTGGCCTGTAAACAGATAGCTCAAATAAAATTTGAAGAACATAATTTAATATGAAAAAGTTATAGGAAAAATTAAGACTTTTATAGACTCATCAATTCAGTTAATATGAATCAAACTTATCTGAACATGAAAAAGTTCATAGTTAATTTGTCTTATCATAATTCTCTTACAATTTCTGAAGGCACTTTCAATAGATTAGCCACTGTGACTTTAAACTTCGGTACATATACATCCACTTCTTGCTCTCGTAAAGCATTAAAGGCTTCTGAGGCATCGTCACCATTTTGCATCTTATTCAACAATTCTGGAACACCATGTATCGTTCTTGGTAAGAGGAACGCTAGCCTGAAGTCTGGGTCCGCTTTATACAGCAATTTTACGATCTGAAAATTAAAGTTAGTTGTATAAAAAGATGGGATACTGTGTTTCCCTGTAAAATGGGTTGTGGAGGTCAGATAGGCAGTCGCTTTTAAAATACGGTATTTAGCTAAATCCGGTAAGACTGGTAGCCGACCCTAGCATAGTTGGAAAAAGGCTCGGGGAATGAATGGTATAAAAAGTTGCGTTACATTTCCAAATCATGATAATAAAGAATAAGTTACCTGGGCACCAAGTTTCTGGCTATCTGTATACAAGAACGTGTCTCGTTGATGCATAAGTAGTTTCCTAACTATATTGGTAGGTCCATAGAAATATTGTAATTCTGTGTCGATGGGATCAAAAGGCTTCAGCCATTCACCCTGAAAATTCACGGTTTTTATTAATACTTAATTTATGGTAAAAATTACTTCGTTTCAATTTAGCACCAACCTTGAAATTAAAAGCATCCAACATCATTAAACTGTCTAGTGATGATAATGTATCTGGATCAATAAAATTAACGGTACCGTTATTCGTGTTTTGTGCTACCTGTAAAATTCAATAGTAAATTACATAATGTATTTTGAAGCTAGCATCAAAGTACACGGTATAATGTTTAAGAGTCTTAAGACAGGTAAATAAGGGGCAAAATGGCCCAGAAAATTAAATCGACGTGTTAAAGAAGGAATATACAATGAGAGAAATAGATAATCTTCCAAAATTACCTCGTCGTTGATCTCCTGTGCTGAGTTGGGAGCTGTGAAGTCCAAATTTTCTGGTCCCACTGTAAAAACTGCTTCTATCTTGTTTTTGATTTGAGGAGTAAGCGGATAATTATCATCAGCATAAATTTTACTGAAGGTGTTAAAGGTAAGATCTACTTCAAGTGCTTTCCTTTTAATTTCAACAAGAAATGTCCCGAAGAAACATTTGATCTGAAAATATTTTTTTTTATTAGCTGTTGCTTGTGGCTTCGTCCACGTGTGTGTCGGTTATCGCGGCAAAGAACCCATATCATTTGGAATTCGATTTTTCCCCATACAAAAAAAAAACATGTATATTATTATTTTTAACATACATTCAATATCTTTTTTTATTCTAGTAAAACATCTATAAGTTGCAAAAGATAAGACAATATTTACATACATACTTTTATTGCAGAACCAAATAAAATACATTTTCCTCTGACTTATATTATTTATTTATTTGCACATACTGAGTCTCTACATGTACTAAATGTTTTTTCTTTCTTTTTTTCTGCTTTCTTTCTTTACTCATATTTATTTCAAACATATTACAAGTTTTGTTTTTTCCTACCTGCTCAGTGTTATGGAACCTCATAGCACTGAGTATCTGTTGGCTCGTGGCTTCTGATGCGTACAATGCTAATTCTGCCATCATGACAAGGACTGCTGCTCCTCCTACCAATCCATCGTTTCCACAGCCAACTTCCAACTGGCCCTGATGAAACAGAACTTCTCCATCATTATTTCTTTTTAAAAGTGTTTTTTCTACTCAAAATACAAAATCAAACGACGAAAGCATGTCTTTTCCATGGAAAAAAAATATTCCTGCTTATTTATTCTGTTTTCCGTGTTTAAATTATTGTTATTCGCAGAAACTAATAAAAAAAGGAGTCACTATATTCCTATGCTTTTGACAAAAAATTAAGACAAAATTATAATTTATATTTGAAATACGATTTTTTTTTGCTTTCTTTTAAATGGTTTGACTTAGCTTGCTCCTGGTAGAAGTTATACTTTCTCAAGCACACAATAATTGTTAATTACTTACATCAAGTAATTTTGCAGTGAAGTCTAAATTTCCTAAAATAAATGCTTCCAGCGCGTTGGCTGCGCAACTATCAACAGGATTTGGAGCAACAGTAGTTGAATTTATACCTGAAAATAAGTAATATATTTATCACAAAGCATTTAGTAGCCGTTTTCAGCATAGTTTCTATCAAATTCTATGAAGGCTCAACGTCTGAAGGTACATTAAATATCGTAAATCATAGGACCTTCCTTAAAATTTGATTTTTCTTTAAATATGCGAAGAATCTCCTCGTTTTCTGATAAATCTTCATAACGAGTACCGTGACCCTGGGTACAGTTAAAGGCATTTTTTATGTGCATCAAGATTCTAACCTGTATTATAGCTTGAATTAAAATAATATTTTGTTATTTAATGCTAATTTATTTTAAACGAAAATCTTATTACTAAACAGCTTACCTTGAACTGCCGTTACGGCCAACACCACAAGTACTTTCCACATTATCGCCGACTCTTTATTAAATCAAAACTGTTTACCTCTTTTATATCCTAGTTTTATGCACTTGTTCTAATATGTTTTTGACGCATCATCACTCATATAATGTACGGTATATTGTTTAAATAATATATTGCATTGATAGCAGTAAGACAATTGATTCTATATTATTTTGAAGCATAAAGAAATATTTGATGTGAATAATACATGTTTTTATATTCTATTAAAATTAATTCCATATGGTCCAACACCTAAAATTATCTTCGCAAACATATAATAATATGGTATGAAGGAAAAAAATAGAATTTTATAATTTAGTTCTATGAGGGATAAAAAAAATATTTTTTAAATTACAACTAAGAGCACTGAAATTAACAAAAGATGACCGTCAAGTATATATATTATACCTGTTCTCTTAAAAGTAAGCCTAGTTGGCTATTTTAACAGACCCATTAAATTTATATAAGGAAGGGTCGGTTTAGAGACCACTTACGCACAGAGAAGTAAAACTAGAGAATAAAAAGAAAATTCAATAATTAAAACCCTAAGTCATGAGGGAGGAATCTAGGTGAGTTTTTGCGACACACGACCCAGAGTGTGATTTTTTTATAGTATAGTTTTCAAGGTTCTAGAACAGAAGTTCAAATGCTTACAAAAGGCAGTAACAACATGTCGTTGTAGTCACGTGATTAAATGTGTGACGAAACACATAAACACACACACGTATTACTCACCCACATTTACAATACAAATATATATATTTGTCTTGTATTTAACTATAAGTAATGTTAACTAGGTTTCACTTGTATTAGATTTAATTTTTATTTTTATTGTAAAATATTGTTCTACCATATAAAAATTTGCTTACGTCTCATTAAACCCAACAAATAATGTATTTCAAAGTATTTTCCACACTCCGGCCCCCAAGATACAAGCTTTGGCTTAGTTTGGGGACCACTGTTATCTCCTATGTAAACTTTATAAATTACCTGTATTCTGTGTTAGTCCTAAGAAATAATGTAATAAAGAAGAATAAATAATTTATTCTTATTCTTATATATGTTGTTTTTTTTCATACGAATAAGAAAACATTATTCGTATTGAAATAAAACTACTTTTTACGGATTTTTCCGCGGTTTAGTTTTAGGTCCCGACGTATTGACACCTTTGCAGGTATCATGGTCACGGGCAGACTGAGAGGGCGTTCGTCTTGACAGAAGATGTTGCTCGTTCTACCTTTATATTTAACTAATTATTTGAGTTCTGACCTATGCAATAATTCGTATGTTATTATTTTTAAATTGTAAAATAAAGTCGAAGAATTTCTGAACACTTTCATAATAATTTTAGAAGATCTCATGTCTGAAGACTTCTATGAATAATTATACCACATTGGGAAAACAAAAACAAATTAAAAATCAGGCTTATTATTATATATTTTTTTAATAATAAGGGACGATAAAATAAAAACAAAAAAATAATTGATACATTTAATGGAAATATACCACTCACTCTTTCTTTAGAGAGCTTTAGTGACTAGAAATACATAAAATATGGGATTCTCTGAAACTTTTTTTATCAGTCAAAGTTAATTTGGTTTACGGTTTTATGCAACTTTGCATCCAAAAACATGCAAAAATAGTGCTGAGAGATCAATTTCTTTTAGCAACTTCACATCAATTTGTAAATACGGCACTGGTATTACTAGCTTACTATAGCCCCCGAAGCCAGAACTAAATTATGATAAAACAGGTAGAATATGAACGGGCGGTTCGCGTTGAAGAAATGTACGCGACGGACGCTTGGACGAGGTGTCGTCTCTTCTTCTGGTACAGGGAAATCTGAAAATTTTAATAAGACGTTTGTACATACAAACTAAATTATATTAAAGGGATACTTCACTAGATTTTAGTATTTAAAGTCTATTGAATACATGTCAACATTGTATACTGTTAACTGGTTACCCAAGGGGATACATTTAAAAAAAAAATGAATAAAATAAGTTCATAAAAACATGAATACACATAATGTCATTACAAATAATGTTGTCACTTGTTTTGTATTGATGTTTTGACCGAATTTATTTCTTACCGAAATAAATTCGGTATTTAAAAAAATATATAATTAGTGGACACTTTCCTCGCGTAAGAAGTGGAGAAACAAAAAACGATGAACGTATATAAAAAAGTATTCAGGATTTTTTTAATTTATGTATGTAACTTACCGACTATTCTGCTACCTACTCCAGACTCGTCTACTTGAACCGTGATTTTTTGAAGTATTTGACTGACGTAAGGTTTGTCACACGATGCAACGTTTTCTAAGCCGGCTGTCGCGTTGTTGAATATGAGTTTAACATTTGCCTAAAAACATGTAAATAGTAATCAAAAGACATGTTATCGACATACATCTCTTGTTGATGGAATGTGTCCGATAGAGGTTGATAGGAGCAGGTTGTTCAGGGCTCTATAGTTAAACAAGAACGAATTAGCTACATTCCTCCGATTACTAGCTGAACGCAGTCCAGATGAAGAAAAATTTGTTCGACTTTATGGCCCTGATACATTGATCTCATTCTCCTTTAGGGTGCGTCATAAAAGTCCCTAAGTATAAAAGAAAAAAAAATTACATCTGTTAATTAATTTTTTTCTTTGCAATAAGGACTTTTGTATGAGGCTTTATTATTTTTCTAAACATCTTGCAACACTATTAATGGAAAACTTTCATTGGACATTCGAGAAACGTGAGACATAAGGGTCTTAGAAATAATTGGACACTTTCGTAATTTACAACAAGGAGGCATTACTTAAATTTACTTACACTTTCTGTAGGAACTTTCAGTAGATTAGCTGCTGTCACATTGAATTTTGGTAAGTATATATCAACTTCTTCCTCTCGTACAGCAAGTAAAGCGTCTGCTGCATCATCACCATTTTTCAGCCGTTTCAACAAATCTGGCAATCCGTGTATCGTTCTTGGTAGAATTATCCCGAATTTGAAGTTTGTATTTGCTTTGTATGGCATTTTGATAATCTAAAATGTTTTTTGATTAGTAATTTTAAAAAGTAAAATCAATAATATAAAAATAAATGCATGACTATGTTGCTCAGCGCAAATTTCGAGAGCAGCTAAACCGATTTTGCTAATTCTTTTTTTATAATATTCTCTGAACTACGAGGTAGTAAGATAGAGGCTGTGAGACGGTACAAAGTTCATCGGGTCAGCTAGTAGTATTATAAATATTAGGATTAAACATATAAGTCATCCCGCCTTAGATGTTAAAGGTCCTATAGAAGGACTTGGAGGCCTTGGCCCAGCAATGGGACAGTGTGGGCTAGGACAAAAAGCATGTAATATAAAATATTAGTAATGTTACCTGAGCACCGAGTTTAAAGCTATCATAGTACAACATTTTGGTGCGTTGATGCATGATCAGCTTCTTCACTATTTTTTGTGGCCCGAAGAAGTACTTTAATTCCGTGTCTTTAGGATTAAACGGTCTTAACCATTCACCCTGAAACCACGATTGATATCAATATAATTATCAAGCATCCATATTTTAATTTGATAACGTTGCTGTATCTAATACCAACCTTAAAACTAAGAGCATCCGCCATCATCAAACTGTCTAATGCCGACAATACTTTAGGTTTGACGAAATTAACAATACTGTTATTCGTAAATTGTGCTACCTGTAAAAAACAAAACAATTATGATATAATTCTTCGAAACAAAATGGTATACTTTTTAGATGATCAATACGTTTTGAAGAAGTTAAAAAAAAAACGTGGTTAGAGAAGTTAATAAATAAGCAAGTATTCGAAACCATGAGACTACAAAATGAAAGAAAATGAAACGGGAGAAAAAGATTAACCTTACCAAAATGTGGGATATTGTCAAAGCAGACAAATAGAAGGATACTGGGAGAAATAAAAATCAGTTTTCCATACTCTTACCTCACTATTAATTTGCTGGGCTGAGCCAGGAGCATTGAAGTTCACATTTCCTGGCCTTACAGTAAAAAGTTCTTCAATTTCGTCCTTGAATTGAGAAGTAAGCTGGCATCTATCATTAGCATAGATTTTGCAGAAGTAGTCAAAGTCTAGGTCGGCTTCGTTTGCTATCTCCCTCAGCTCAACAGCAAATTTTGGGAAAAAGCATCGGATCTGAAAATAAATGTTTAATTACATTTTGTTTCGATGAACTTTCAACTGAACTAACACCAGCTAATCACTAAAAATTATGTGTTTCTATGTTACACGTTAACATACATACATATCATCACGCCTGTATCCCCGAAGGGGTAGGCAGAGGTGTACCAATGTACACCCACAGTTCGCCGATATGTTTATGTCCCATGTAATAGGGGGCGTGCCTATTGCCACTAACCGGGCACAAATCCAAACTCCAACCAATAACATCTTGGTCGACTCGGAAATCAAACCCAAGACCTCAAGCGTAGCAGTCGCGCTTAGCACCACTAGGCCAACGAGGCAGTGTTACACATTGTACGTTATATTTAACATTACATTATAAATATCTTACTTGTTGCGTATTGTTGAACCTTAATGCTCTTAATATTTCCTGTTTTGGGGCTTCTGTTGCATACAACGCCACTTGAGCCAACATAAAAAGAATAGATGCACCGCCAACCAAAACGTCGTTACCTGGATTACGTTTCATCAGACTCTGAAAATAATCATTTATTTATATTTTATTTTTGGTGGAATTTTACAGTTGATTGCATTCTGAACCAATGCGGATAGGAGGCATCCTGGTTTTCATTCATATTCCATGTTGTTTTTAAGAGGACGTTTATTAGCATAATTTGTACATAATACAGAGACATAGACTACTCACATCAAGTAATTTTGGAGTAAATGCCATAATTCCCAGTAAAAAGGAACTCAAAGTTGAGCACTCATCCGAGAATGGAGACTCAGGGTCGATAAGTGGTGATTGTGTGGTCGGTTTAGCCCCTTCCCCTGGAATAGATACATTTTTTAAAGTACGACTGCTTGAACAATAATGAAACAGAATAAATAAAACTTACTGCATTCCCATCCAGATAAACAATTGCCACTATCATCTCTATAAAATCCGATGAGGCATCGGCATTCTCCAACGCATTTAAACGTTTTTGGAGAACATGATATGCCATTTAGATATTCGCTACATGTCTTTTGTGGACATGCAGGAGGACAATTAAAATACCACTCATTTTTACCCCTGCATTCATCTGGGCCTGCCAAAATAAAATATTATGGTCAGGACCATGATGAATGCTATAATAACGAACGAAAATCTCACGTAAAACTAAAAGAAATCACTTCTTACAAATACACCACATTTATCTCCCATTTATTGTGTTCACGAAATCGCTCGCATTCTATTGCATTTTGTTACTATTTCTACGGAAGACACAAGTTGCAATTAACCAGCAGACAATCAAAATACTTCTGGCACACATACCTAAAGTTAAGTATTGAAGAAAAATAAAAAAGGAAGTAATTTGTGCGACTTTGAGACGATTAAAAAATTAAAGTCTTGTTTTGCTCGCACTCTTTAAATATTTTGAAATAGATGTAAAAAATTGATGAATCATGACAATATGTGATTTGGTAAGAAATGCATTTTAATTACCGTAAACGGTCTGTTATTTACTTTTACTTTTACGTTAGGTAACTTGCAACTACGATTACCTTTTGTAGTAGGTTTAGACGTGCTTGGCGTTCCTGGCGCTGTGGTTCCAGTAACGGGCGCCGTCGTTCCAGTACCAGGTGCTGTGGACCTAGTAATCAGCGTTGGAGTTCCAGTTCCTGGCTGCGTGGTTTCAGTTGCAAGCTCTTCGGTTTCAGTAACAGGCGCTGGGGTTCTAGTACCAGGCGCTGGGGTTCCAGTACCAGGAGCTGTGATCGTTGTGTACCTAGTACTCAGCGTAGGAGTTCCAGTTCCTGGCGCTGTGGATCTAGTACTCAGCGTTGGGGTTCCAGTTCCTGGTTCCGTCGTTCCAGTACCCGGCGCTGGGGTTCCAGTACCAGACACTGTTGTTCCAGTACCAGGCGCTGTTGTTTCAGTACTTGGCGCTGGGGTTCCAGTATCCGGCGCTTGGGTTCCAGTACCAGGCGCTGTTGTTCCAGTACCCGGCGCTGGGGTTCCAGTACCAGGCGCTGGGGTTCCAGTACCCGGCGCTGTGGTTCCAGTACCCGGCGCTGTGGTTCCAGTACCCGGCGCTGGGGTTCCAGTTCCAGGCGCTGTTGTTCCAGTACCCGGCGCTGGGGTTCCAGTACCAGGCGCTGGGGTTCCAGTACCCGGCGCTGTGGTTCCAGTACCCGGCGCTGGGGTTCCAGTTCCAGGCGCTGGTGTTCCAGTACCCGGCGCTGTGGTTCCAGTACCAGGCGCTGTTGTTCCAGTACCCGGCGCTGAGGTTCCAGTACCAGGCGCTGGGGTTCCAGTACCCGGCGCTGGGGTTCCAGTACCAGGCTCTGTTGTTCCAGTACCCGGCGCTGGGGTTCCAGTACCGGGCGCTGGGGTTCCAGTACCAGGCGCTGGGGTTCCAGTACCCGGCGCTGTGGTTCCAGTACCCGGTGCTGGGGTTCCAGTTCCAGGCGCTGGTGTTCCAGTACCCGGCGCTGTGGTTCCAGTACCAGGCGCTGTTGTTCCTGTACCAGGCGCTGTTGTTTCAGTACCAGGCGTTGGGGTTCCAGTTGCTGGTTCCGTCGTTTCAGTACCAGGTGCTGGGGTTCCAGTACCAGGCGCTGGGGTTTCAGAACTGGGTGGCTCAGTCGCACAAGTACCGTCTACTGGATCTTCGGTAGGCTCTGGTTCAGTCGGGTTACCTGCAGATAAATTAGATCAGTAAGTTTCATTCTTACAAAACGTACTCGGTATGTACCTAATTCATTAGTCGACCGTTAATTTTACCTTGCTCCGATCTATGACGCTTTAAGCCGTAAACAGTTTTATGACCAACAGACATAATAAAAATGGATTAAAATACACGTTTTCTATTTGCACAAAACCTGAAAGGGGTTCAGGTAAATAATTCAATTGAATTAAGAGAGAAATATCGCTCTTGACCGTCGTTTTGTATCAAGGTCCTATAAGTTACTAGGTCAAATTGCCTCCCTCGGAAGCTTTGTAGCCTCCGTATTCTTTCGTTTGGCTTTTAATAAATAAATCTGAAGCTACTACATATATTTCGAGAGTTTATGATGGATATAAAACTAAGGAGAGACACGATGTCTCAAAGATCTCCGTTGCAAATTCACTGAACTAATTATTTATGATCAGTAGTTTTTTTTGATAGATTACGCTAGCAACTTTTCCATATCGTTGATATTTATAGAATAGAATTTTGTATTTTTTTTATGTGACTAATTACTTCTGTTTACTATAGGGTAAATGTTAATGATGAACAATCTACGATTTTAATTTACAAGATTAGAAAGTTACACGTGCAATTTTCAAGCCTGTTACTACGTCATCAGCATCATCCACAGGTCTTTTCCTCCCACTGCTGGGCATAGGCCTCCCCTTTTTCGTGACATATTATACGATCCTACGTCATACTCACCGCAATTTTGTATAGGTATGCAGGCTCCAAAATCGTTTCTCACATAATTGGCGATACACACGCATGCTGGAGGTCCTCTGCAGTTCGTTTGAGAATAACTCTGAACAGAGGAACACGAGGCGACCGGTTCCTCATCACATAACTGTGGTTCACACATTCTTTCGGGGCACTGTTCGTACCTCTCATTTTTGGCACATTTTACTGGAAAACGACAAGATTTATGAAGACATAAATGCAGTCATAAATGTTTATCGTGATCCCTTAAATTTAGAGAATTGAGAAATAATCTAATGTGTGGCTGAAATGTGTGAGCTAAAAGTTATACTGGCTATGACTCTACTGGCTATGATGGATTGTGTGAAAGATGAATGAGAGAGAAATGTGTTTTCATACTTACTGATATGTTTCTCATTTTTAATTATTGTGGTACTTCCAGAGGATGCTGCTGATGAAGCACCTGCTGAACTACCGCCACCACCGCCCTCTAATATAATAAAACTTGTTTAGTGAAGGAAGAAATCAAAAAGAAGTATATATAATATAGTAGTAAAATATTTTTTTGTTGACACATTCAGTATATCACTCACTACTCATATTTTGTTCATATTTGATTGTTTTTCAAGAATTTGAATTGCAAATCGTGAGTGCAATTTACTGTTTTCCTTTTTGTAATTATGTTATTGTTATTCCGAGTGTTACAGACACGGTACATCTATCCGCAAAGGGGTGAAGAATAAATCTGGTTTGCATTCAATTTCGAAATATTCAGCTCATAATTATAATGAGGGTTTAACCATATATACATAATAGACATAACCATATAATCTACATAATGGTAATGTCATTATCAATTATTTGACACCAAAAATACCCTTAGGTAACAACCTATATACTGATATATGATTTAAACTTACGTCCTCCACTTGCAGCCGCTGAGCTAGCTGCATTAGCATTATTGTTTATAATGATCGTTTGCTTCACAGGGCCTAAAATGTCAAAGAATATTTTAATTGTCTATCTAATAATTTTCCAGAAAAGATAAATTGCAATTTTGTTCAGGGATAATTTAATCACATATGAGGTGAGAAAAAAAAAACCTGTTTCGTCTCTCTAGTGTTCAAGTTAACAACATAATATATCTTCTTATAAATAAAAATGAATCGCTAAATGTGTTGGTAAGCGCATAACTCAATAACGCCTGTACCGATTTCGCTAATTCTTTTTTTGTTGTGTTAGTTATTATCAGGAGAAGGTTTTTATGAAAAAAAAAATGAAAATTGCGCATACAAAAAGTAAGTAAGTAAGTAATCACCGGCCAAACATAAAGGCACCGGGAACGGGACCTAGGTATTCATGCGGGTGAAACCGCAGGGCACAGCTAGTTAATATTCAAATTAGTTCACGTAGCTCAGTATTTTATAAACTGCCGTAGTAGTAAAATAAGAACTGAAACTATATCCCTAGTTAGAAAAAGGCGGAGCAAAAAAGGCATCTGTGTTATGTACTAATAAAAATTCAGTATATTGTAAATAGCTTTTAAAAACTAAAACGTGTCGTTTAACTTTTGAAAGGCAAATTCATAATGAAATCATTGACTCCAACACTGTCATTTAATTCTATGAGCTAAAACTAAATCTAATCGCCAACAAACTGCTGTACAGTTTGGCGATATTTTATGTATAAGTTCAATTATGTAATTTTTTAAATAAATAAATAAATAATAAATTAAATTAAATAATACGATGAGCTCCCATAAAACGGCGTAGGGTTTAACTGTTGACACATTAATAAAGAAAAAATACGTATAAATGAAAATAGGAAATATCAGGAAAAATATTAAGATTTTTTTTATCACATTGATATATCAAAATTAAGAAATTTGTAGCCGTAGCGCGGGCCGCATGGCGCGGCATGCTAATATAAACGATATTATCCGACGAGCTCTTATCGCCGTGGGCGTTCCAGCTGTACTCGAACCCAATGGCCTGGCACGCGACGACGGCAAGAGACCGGACGGTATGTCTTTGTTCCCGTGGAAGGTGGGTAGGCCTTTAGTGTGGGACGCTACTTGCGTCGACACTCTTGCGCCTTCCCATCTTCCTAGCACGTCGTGCTGTGTTGGCGCTGCTGCTGCGGCTGCTGAGAACCTCAAGCGGCGGAAATATTCCAACCTAGTTGGAAGTTATATATTCGAGCCGTTTGGGGTTGAGACACTTGGTCCGTGGGGTCCGAGTGCACACAGTTTTTTAAAGATTTATCCAGACGCCTGATTGACACTTCGCGTGACCCAAAGGCTGGCTTCTACCTAGGTCAGCGCATAAGCATTGCCATACAACGTGGCAATGCTGCCAGCCTTTTGGGCACACTCCCAGTCGACAGCGACGTGGGTGAATTTTTTGACGCCTTATTTTAGTTCTTAGTTTTATTTAGTACATAATTTTTCTTATTTAATGTGTAGGCTTAGTTTTTACAATACTGTAAATATTTTAAGTTTAATTTCGAAAATAAAATTTCACTCCACAAATAAAAGAAATTTAAAAGGCATACCTGTAGAAACTCCTGCTAACAGAAAAGCAGAAATATAAATAAATAGGAGTGAGTTCCACATGGTCACAACACAACACACACTGTTTTCCCAATTACATTTAATCTTTTTATATGAAAGCCAAAAGGTTATATCCTAGTTTATATTGCGGATATAACACATAAAAGATGCACTAGCAATTGATAAACGGTAAATTGGACGTAAAATTTAATGTCGTGTAGATTTGAGGTCTCTTTTGTTAAATAGCAGCTAATTGGTGGTACGTAATTAGTTGCCCATTTTTGCGGATGATGTCTCTATCTTTACATTATTCTTACATGGGAACGAATTTTCTTCAAGAGGTAAAAATTAAGTGGATTAGACGCACAACTTTAGTGGTCAATTTGGCAACTTCTTGATAAATTTTTCTTGTATGTAATGTGAGATTATACGATATGTGAAGAAGGGTGTTAAAATATTAAAGATCAAAATGAAATATGGTTAAAATCAATATGTATAATAATTGTACATTTTTTTCTTATCCTATTCTGTTCCAACGCTGGGCAAAGGCCTCCCCCAATTCCTGCCATACTTACTTATCTCGTATCGTAATCGTACATAAAAGTGTTTAAAAAAATCCGACTGCAAGCTAACTTATGTACTACATAATTATATTCTGAACCTGAATAAATATGTTAGGAGAGTTCCTAAAATAAATAACAGGTACTCAACTAATCGCTTCCCAGACTTTACAATACGTATGTAAATCCCCAGGTATTTACAAAACAATTCATATTTATGGTTGCGTAGGCGTTTATCTTTAAACTTTTCTAATAATGGACTGTTGCTAAATGGCTGTGCCGAAAGTTTCCCGCTTTGTTTCCCTGAATACTTCTCATGAAACGTAATCATTTATCGTGAGTTCACTTCTGGTAAAGGATGGGACGTGACTGCTGGCTCATCACTTTGACGTGGTTCGTGCCGACTTGTTAGTTTTTAAAGAGCCTACCCGTCTGCGCTTTTTTTTTGTGGTATTTTAAGTGAATTTGTTTGATGTTTTGAGGGATCTTGATTGGAAATAAAGATCATAATTAATGTAAACGACATTAAAGTGTCCATGTGTGTTGTTAATGGCCGAATATTAAGCTTGACTTTTCTTGAAGTTGCCTTTTTGTCTCAGGCTGTGCCAATCACGTTTTGGTGTAAGGAAACGAGTATGAGAAGGCCCTTAAATATGATTTATTACAAATAAAGGTAGAAAAACCAAAAGTGCTCAACCAATTTTGATATGGACCCACCTTTAAGATATGACAGCGCGAAAAGAGAAAATGGCTTAGAAAAAATAAACTGAGAAGGGGATGTGGCTAACACATCCTCTTTTCAGTTTCAGTTAAAAAGTACAAAAGATAGTGTTTACTGTTTATGTACAAAAAATCATACTCTCATTTAACAAACTCGTGTAATTTCAAAGTAACGTTTAAAAATAATTCCCTCATAAAAGCATATTACGTGTAAAAAGTTTTCGTGACTTTATATTAGGCGAATGCAGCGAGCGAGGGGTTGATTTAAAAAGCGCGTGCTTGAATCAGATACGAGTGGAATGAATCAAGGGGGGCGTACGAAGCATATGCTGCCTACCATTAACCCTCTACAATTCTACAACATAATTTTGTTTCCATCAAATAAATGAACTGTCGGAAATGAAAAAAATAAATCAAATTATGTTTCGAGTGTTGGACAAAGAAATCGTTAGTGTTGGTTAGTTGCGTGAATAATTTCGTTAGTTTAGTTATAATTCGTTTAAGTGATTTTTTTGTTAGTTGTTTTCCGTCATTTTCTTCTTCGCTCGGCCTAAGTTTTATGGTGTGATCATGAATAAAAGAGAAAAAAAATACATTTTTTTTTTTATTTATTGCACCAGATTATTTTATTATTGTTTTCCAATCTCGTCTAATCTATTATACTAGTTTCGTTAAAGTTAATTTATAAATAATAAGTTTACTAATTAAATAAAAAATACTCTCAGGACATAAATTTATAATGCGTCCGTGATAGGAAAAAATATCATAATATTCTTAAATACATTTTATTATTAATTTTATTTCCTTTGAAGACTTATCTGCTTAAATTGCTATTTACTGAAAAAATATAAAGTGCTTACTTATATTCTTTTTGTAGTGTACAACATATTTCATATTAAGCAGGTTTAAGTTTGACGTACAAAGGCGAGCTTAACTCCACACTAAGTATTCAGCTAACAAAACCTTTGATACTTCTGCTTTTAAAAGCGTTATATTAATTAATTAAATTAATTAACAAGCCTAATCTTCCATCACATACAAAATGAACCTGTGTACTCAATTATAGTAATTAATTTTAGTAAAGATAAAACTAAATTGAACAAAACGTTTTTGAGGTATTTTAAAATGTTTTTCAAATTAGTTTTGAAGACCTTTTAGGTAATTAAAACAAGTTTAATCCATGCTTGAGTACTGTTCTGATTTTTATTGTTCAGTAAATCGATAACTGCAGTATTAATGAGTAATATTTCGGTTACATAAAAGTTAACGTCTTGAAAAGTAATTTGCTGAGTTGCGTGGCTAGCACCTACGGCTACGTGATAATTTACCTCGATAGTGGAATTTCATTATGGTAATAATACGATGGCAGTGTTTTGAAGGAATCATTAATTTGTCGTTGCATTAACAGTGTTGGCGTGATCGATAGCCCTGCACGTTTGATGAATAGCTGTTGAGGCAATATGACGGTGACCCCGGTACCGTTATTACACCGCCTTTATAATTCTTATAAAACACTATTATACTTCAACCTCAAACTCACATAAGGTAATTTACTATTTTTAATACGTAGGCAGCAACACCAAACTATAGTGTACAGTATTATAAATTTTAAACCTCTCACGTGAAATATATCAATTAAATTCAATGCTGTTAAGCTTAATACATACCTCGGTAAAGAATACAAAATCACTTCAAATATTTGGTTGATATTCCACAAATTAATATGAATGCTATTTATAATTCATGTTATTATATTGAATTTGGGCATCGTTCATTAGCAGTAACATCCATGTAATATTTACAATAGTAGCGCGGTGTGGCAATTCTAATAAGTGTTCATAATAAATTATTCACAAAAAATAAAGTTGAATACATTATTAAATATTACGCTGTATCACATAAATATGAAATCCTGCAAAATTAAAGCTTCTCCATTTTTCCGCATTTCGATAAATCCGTATCGTTATTATACGGATTTAATTATCCCATAAAAAGTAATAATGTAGTTAATTACTAGCATTTACTTAAAAGGTAAATGCTCATAACAGGTCGATTATGAAAATTTATCACGGAAAAGATTAGAATGCTCGCTGAAATTGCTCTGTAGAATTTTTAAATAATTTTGTTAAATAACCGCTAAATAAACGCCGCGGAAAAATTTACGACGCTTAATTAAGACTTAAACTAGAAACAGTAAAAATGGTATATGGGTCCGTTACCTCTGTCATAATAAGTTTTAATTGTGAGTCGTGTTACGATAAGATTCAGTGGATGTGCACAAATTATGCCAGTAAATTTTATGCCCATTTGCATGAGAAGTGAGCGTGCAAGTCTAGCCGGTTTCCCGTGCCTTAATGGCTGAACTATTTAAATGCCTCACTGCCTGTATCTTCATTCAATTTCGTTATGTAAGAGAAACTTATAGTGCTCTGATTAAATTTTGGAGTTTGCTTTACAGGTTTAACTGTTTTAATTGAACTAAATCTAATGAAAACTTACTTTAATTTCTATGCTTATATTATTTATCAACTACACCTATAAGTAACCAAAATTGTTAGTTTAATGTCAACAATATTAGATTCATATGGCGTATCTGTAAATATATTTGAAAGTAGCTTCATAAATGACAAAACCAAAAAAAAAAAATTGTGATTGATCGCAAGTCACCGTTAGTTTTGCTAGAAAAAAATAACATGGCGCTTAAACTGTGATAAACTTAGAATGATGGATGGGTGACTTTAAAACGTACTGGCATCGTGAGTCACTAGGTCAGACTAAATATATAAATATGGACATCATTACATACATACATTGCTATGGACCTAAAGTAAGTAGGTGAAGCACATGTGTGTGTGAAATCGCAAACAGTATGTTGGGGAAAAAATTTAATCTTGTTAAGTGACTAAAATTAAATAATAATCATATAAATATAATTTTTAAATACGAAATATTCCTTGTTAATGTGTTGTGTGTACATAAATGATTAAATAAATAAATTAACCAAGGAACCAATATCTAAGAATTAATTACCTGCTTGTTCTGTACGATGACCATATTTGTAGGTTTAGATTTAAGTATGCTTATGTTAAATTCTGAGAACAGAACAAAGAAATGTGAAACGTAACCTTTGTAACAAAGACATAATATTAAATAGGTAGAATGGAATTACTTCTATATCCTTACGATGGTACCTTTAAATAGAACTGTTCAATTATTTTTTTGTTCATAAAGCAGATTTTCAAATTAAAGGTTCCATAAACTTATACTGCATTGATGAAACTCCGCACCAATTCAGCTGAAATTATTTCCCGCGGCACTATTACCATCTAATTTTATTTTCGTACGAAACTCTTTGTTAGTCGTTCAATCAGTACCAGCTACATAAGTGATTGATTTTTGAAAGTCGGTGTCGTCGTTAGGTTGGTACCATTTATTTCTTATTATTCGCCCCGTGGCCGCTCTTTGCCTATTCAGTCCTGTATACAATGAAGTAAAGAATCTAGATAAGTACTTCTATACAAATTGGTATGAAAGCGCCGTAGTGTACGATATTGTGTAGTGCTACGTCATTGCATGAGTTTGTAGTATTACTGTGAAATATGTCTGCAAAAATTCTTGGAAGATTCTAAAAATATACGCTGGCTGGAGTACTTGTGAGATTAAATTTTGATGCTGTTGTTGTGGCAATATATCTAATTATTTTATGATCATATTTTCAAAGTTGTTTCAGACAGATTGTCCGAATAAAATAATGCAGATATAAGTTATTTGCTTGTTAATGCAATTAATGAAATTAGTATAAAATACGACTCTGTCCGGGCTCTTTTTGTGAAGTACACAAAAGTACGAATACACTAAAAACCCTAATTTCAGACTTTCTTTTTTAAATATAAAGCCGTGGCCGTAAGCCTTACTGTAAAATTGGATTGACATTGACTACAAAGCATTTCTAGACATTTCAGATTCCTGGGAATAAAATGGCGACATTATAAGCATTGTTCTCTTTCCAATATACGATCCTATTGTACGCGTGTTACACTAATCTTCATAAATTACATTTTGATTAAATTTTATTGTTGTTGGACCCTTTGCTGTGATTTTGTCAAAGCTTCGTGTAATCAGTTAATCAGTTTAGGTAAATCTTTTAGATGCTGTATTAGTTTTTGCTAGTTAATACTTTGATGAGAATGACATTCGACAATGGTAAGGGTAAATGACCAGTTGAAAATATATTGTACGGAGTTCATCGCGAAAATTGTGTATGATTATTAAGATAATCGCCAATCTGCAGGGAGCAAGCGTGGTGATCATTGCTCGTGCGTCTCTATATGGGAATAGGACTGTGCCCAGCAGTGGGAAGTTTATAGGCTGAATTATAACAGACGGAAAGAAGTGGTCTCTGCCTACCCCTACAAGGGAAAGAGGCGTGATTATATGTATGTATGTATTTTGAAGATAAACCTTACTTGCATTCCGAGTACTGATACTCGTACCAAGGTTTCGGTTTCCCCACAGCAAGTAACAATAGTTATAAATCAAAACATGAACATATCAGCAAAAATACCTGAATGAACCAATACAATACATTGTTATCGTATTACGTCTATATCAAACACATAACAGTTGTGATGTCGTATTACTGACATCGGAGGCGAAAAGGCTCCCACACAGCATTGCATAAAATATCCATTATAGGAAAACAATGGCCCCGTATCGAATTTATCCTTACGGGACAATCGAACTGAATGTGTATTACGATATATGTTTTTATGATCTAGGAAGATCTTTATTGGGACCAGATTTGTATAGAATAAAGGTTAGCATGTTGATGTTTTACTTAAGACTAGAAAAGATCTTACTACTGGCCAAAGACCTCCTTACGTCTTCCAAATCTGCCTGCCTTTCGCTATATCTAGCCACGTGCGCCCCGCATATCTGATAGGGTCATCACACAATCACAGATCATCATCATCATCATCATCATCTCCCAAGCCTTTTCCCTAGGGTCGACTACCAGTCTTACCGGATTCAGCTGAATACCGTATTTTACATGGAGCGACTGCTTAGCTGACCTCCACAACCAATTTTGCTGGGGAACACAGTATCCCATAGTGGCACTGGTTATCAGAATTGACTTAACTACTACCAGAGATCAACATATGAAAGTCAGGACCTGCGGTTTAACGTGATGTCCGAGGCACGTCTCGGTCTCGGTATGTTTTTTAGAAATGATCACCCATCTACGGACCAACCGCGGCGAGCGCGGCTTAACCTGTTTTATTGATCAAACCGTACGGCTTTCACTTAGCCACGAGCCTCTCCATCACAGAAGCTAATAAATAAAAAAAAGAAATTGCGACTTTTAAGTAGTCCTCAAACAATAGCAAAATAATACCTAAAAGTTAAAGTGACATTTCTCTAAGACATAGATTTAAAATCAAGTCCTTTGTAGGGTCTTATACGGGACGTGGTAAGTTAAGCCTGCTATTGTAGCATCTGTAGCCAAGGACATAAAAATAGTAGTAAAACGACGTTGATTCGACGCGTCCTCAGAATGAGATATTATCTGTGAAATAACCTTTGAACAGCTGACAAATAAGTTTGATATCGTTCTATTCTTCAATATTTCTAACATAAGGACTAGTTATTTCGAAATTGTATTTATTTTGTAAGGATAGGTAGAATGTTGAATAACGGTATGTTTAATATTGTTATTCTTTTATTATCAACTGTTTGTGCCCCGCGGTATCACTCGCATGAATACAAAGGTCCCGTTCCAGGTGCCTTTACATTATGGGCGGAGATGAATCCAACAAATCACTATCAAATAACAATAGACAGGATTACTTAACATGGTGATTAAATATACTAAAATATTCCGATTTTCTTCTCAATTTTTTTTTCATTTTTTTCCTTTCATGAAAACCTTCTCTTGGCCATAACAAATACAACAAAAAAGAATTAGCGAAATCGGTCCACGCGTTATTGAGTTATGCGGTTACCAATACACTTAGCGATTCACTTTTGTATAATAGAAGATTATGATCATGTTTTGTTACTATATAGATCTTGAGTACTCAGGACAGATAAGAATAATCTTACTTTAAAGCTGAAGACGCTTACAAGTATTGAAGTTTCTGATAGGATTAATGAAGGAAGAATCAACGTTGCACCAAACCCTACTTGGGTTTAGTTTACTGGGTAATAAACTAGCTCAAGTTTACAATAACTTAGTAATAGGAACGTTTCCAGGCCATTAGCTTTGAGTGCCAAGACTAATAACTTATGCGTTTCTCCTTAAACCGATCTAGCTAATACTGAGAGCTGATTCTCATCAAATAATCTAAGATTATATTTTATACAAATGTATTATGCCGCAAGGTAAATATATAAATACAGAGTGTTACCGAAAAGGTATATCAATCCAAAAGGGGTGAAAAGTACTCTTAGTATAGAGTAAGTTTACAAAATTTTAGCAGGATGCATACTAAATATTTTGTGTAACAATCAGGAATATTTGGAGCACGATCAGTATTTTTCGAGGAAGAAAAAAATAGTTATTTTTACAATAGAATATTTGCAGCGCACTACAATAAAAAAGTGTTATATCTTGGTGTTAATTTGGAATTTGTTTGATGTAACATATTTTGTTGGCCGAGTAGTTTAATTATAGTAAAACAATTAAACGGGTTTAAGATCAATATTTTAGAAATGCATACATAGATGTACCTTTAGATTTTTGGTGAACACAAAAATATTATCCTTTAATAATTGATATCCGATTTATTGTATTAATTATTTGACACCAAAAATTTAAAGTACTCTCTACCCCCTTTGACTAGTATGTCTGTTTGGTAAAACTTCGTATTTGACTGGTATATATATAGTACTATGTAGGCAGCGGAACAAAAACTGGATAAGAATACATTTTCTCATAAAAGCGGACATAACAAGGGTATGGGGCGGAAACGACTATAACTTACATGGAGATCGGAAGACCTTTTCTGACGGACTACATATTTTCGGAAATCAATACGTAAGCAATGTAATTTACATATGAATTCCAAGAAATATGTCTTGGACGTTTTAGTTGTTATCCGTTCGAATGGATATTATATTCATAAGAGAAATAATATTTTCTTCTAGCTTCAATTAAACTTTAGGTCCATGTCAAAGTATACTCTAAAATAGTTGGCAGTTTTAAAGGTCCAGTAGAAATAAAAGTATGTATAGGAATATAACATAAAAATGCTTTACCTAACCTAGATTATAAGCTACGATACATGAAACCAGCAAAAATGAAAACTGCGCAAAATAACACAAAATAACGGACTATCAATTTTCATCCGCGAACAGAGTAATGTATGATCTAACTTATTTATTGTATGAGAGTGCTTTTTCTCCGCTGACTAGGAAAAAACATACCAGCATTAGTTGCTTGTCATTCCCGTAGCGTTCTGAAATGAAAGAGAAATAGGATATTCAGATCCTCTTAAGCTACCAGCCGGCGACGATAATAATAGTTGTCACGTTTACCATTATTTTAAATGAGAAAAAGCATTTTTACCCGCAAATAGATAAAATATTCCTTGAAGGTATTAAATGTCACTACAATGCTGAATTGTAGGAATTGTGTCTGTTTAAGCTGTATTGGTATCTTTACGATAAGTACCCAAAATTTCGTAGACTAGGTACTGTATTTTTTGTGACGCAAACCGGCTAAGACCGCCATGATCTAAAAAACAAAACAGTCAGCATCTTGATTATTTTGGTTTGCTCAAGGCTCCTTCGAGATTATTACACCTACACAAGAGTGATATATAGAACTTCAAACGGACGCCATAGGATAAAACTGGCAAGGCAAACGTCAACCTTACAACAAATGCTCCTTTAATATCTTACCTACTTTACAGACCCTTCAGTTTTGATGCCTCCCCTAGTTTCGTTTATGGCGAGTAAAGTAGTCTATGTTAGATTGTAATGGGAGTCCCGTAACAATTTGTCTCCGTTGTGTCTTGGGGACGCATAATTTGGCGGAATCCAAATTTGACGAGCCTGACCTACAGGCCAATATTAGTTTGACCTGTGTAAATTTGATTCAAGTTTGGGTATTTGTGTAAACATTAAAGATGTTGTATTCCTTTAGGAGGGTGAACTACGGGAATATCTGGCTATAACTTCTGGTGTACTAAAACTTTAGGGTACAAGGCACTTTTAATAGGCTTGAACATTTAATAATTAATTAAAGGTTATTTTAAAAGGTCAATAAGCATTAAACAATAAAACAAACTAATTAACTAAGAACAAAATATTGCCAAATTTACAGGTTTTTTCCGCTACTCTTACAACTTATAAAAATATCATCTAATGACGCAATGTAACAACTACAACAGCCCAAGTCAAACTTTCGATAATAAAACAAAAACAAACAAGTAACAAATAAAGGCAATTCATTCATCATTTGTCACTGAATGTCTAACAGGCGTACAGCGATGACTTTTTTACTTCAACGAAATAGCCAATGGTAAGTTGTCCAACTAAACATAGGGAACAAACGCAAGGCCGAGTGTTCCGCGTAATAGATTACTATGTCACTCTAGACGACCGTTGTCAACGGCCAGCTGTGAAACTGTCAGCTGTACCTTTTGGTACAATTTTATCCTGTCCTCTCCCTGTCGGTCGTATCGCAATCTACTTGATTTTAACGAGACTACATTGTGGTATCCCGAAATTGAGATTAGGGATTGATTACAGGGTTCCGTGCTATTTTGTTCTCTTTGTCTGCTTATTGAATGGAAGCTGCTTGATTTGTTTGTGTCGTCCCGGGTTACTGAGGTTAATATTGGAAATTATATTAGTTTATCCGTTTTCTCGTTCATCCTCGGCCGGGTATTGTCTGGTATGTAAAATGTTACTAATTTAAACTGGCAGGCGTAATCATGGCTGATCAGTGGGATTTTACACTATTATGGTTAGGCCGAGAACGAAACATTACATAGCGATATAATAGTGAAGCAAGCCTATGTTCGTGTTTTAAATGGTAGCTTTTATAGGCAAAGTAGTCAGGAAAGCTAGCATTTCCTATTCTCATATTCTATTAGATTCTTATCAAATTTTGAGGGCATCGCATGGAGGTCAGTTCGACAAAGGAGTATCCGTGTCAAGAAAATTCTAGATTTTGTACCATATAGTATTATCTAGAACAAAAATTACTAGCCAAAGTATCGACGGACAATTTCCATAAAATTTAAAAAAAAATATCTTTAAAAATATAAAACAAATAGCTTATCATTGAGACTCGTAAATCAGTGTTCAGAAATCCAAATCACAAAAATTTATTGTAAACCAGCATTATTACACCACATTCACTTTTAAAACAATAAAAGATAAGCGATGATTGATTTGAAAGAAAAAACCCACAAAAACGTTCCAACCATTTGAAACTTTTCTACAAAAGCTAATTGAATGATATCTAAAATGTTGCCATTCTCGTTGTGAAACAAGGAAAAAGTTCGCAAGTATCTTGCTACTTTTATTATTACGAAAGTTTCACTTGACAGGCCCAACAACAACGCAAGGGAACAATTACGCGTTGACATTTATGTATTTCTATTGAAAAAGACTGGTAATGTACATCACTTTGTCATATTAGTGATGTATTTTTAATGTCGCATGAATATTTTTACGCAGAAACTACGTTATAGTTTTGAAAAGGCTAGTATTCTATATATTGACTGCCTCGTTGGCCTAGTGGTGCTAGGCGCGACTGCTACGCTAGAAGTATTGGGTTCGATCCCCGAGTCGACCAAGGTGTTATTGGATTTTTTAGGAAAGTAGAAGGTCGGAGTTTGGATTTGTGCCCGGTTAGTGGCAATAGGCTCGCCCCCTATTACATGGGACCTAAACATATCGGCGAACTGTGGGTGTACATTGGTACACCTCTGCCTACCCCTTTGGGGATACAGGCGTGATGATATTTTATGTTAGTATTCTATATTGGACAATATTGGTAGTTCATTGTTCTAACCATGGAATAGATTTAGCTTTTTTATATGATGTACTTAACTCTTCGCGTGGCTTAAGTTACACAGTTTGAGATAAGAAAAAAAATTAAAAAGATGTTTTAAGTCGGACAGTGACACTTAAGATATTTGGAGTATTTTTTTCTTACGTTGAAATGCATTACTTGAGACAATCGAAAGGTTTGTAAGGAAGTTTCCAGATTGTTACACTGGGTCATAATCTTTTGAGGAGCCGTGAGAACTGTAAAGTATACAGTCTATATGCAAATATTACCAGCTCTACTCGATGGAATAAAATAAAGTATACAAATCTTATCAGTCTGCTTCATGTTATTTACATTATATAAGGCTACTTTCCCCGATAGAAATCCTCATGGACTTAGAAATCTTTTTCTTTTATTTAATTGAGTAGACACATGTTTTTTTCTTTCATCCCTTCTCTTCTATTTAACACCCAATTATTTGCGGCTTAAGTCAAGCAACAAACAGTATTTTCTTGCTATTTTATTATCCCTTTCCTACCAATATCCGCCGATTTTAAGTACTTTTGTTTGTCATCCCCAGACCTGTTTACGACATCGCTTGAGATGTATTTCGCAGATAAAGCCTTAAACAGTTCCTTTATCGACCTTTTAGCTTTAGACATTAACACAAGATTTAACAATAATGGCCCATCTTGATATTTCTTTGATCATAGAACAGATCAGAAAATTGCTTTACTTTAACCTTGTTTTGTGTTGGAAATAGTTTTTGATGTTTTTGACAATATTGTTCTAAGAACGGATATTGTACAGACTTTGTAGGATAAAGAAAATAAAATTTTAATTATGTACCTATTAAGTACTATTCATGTTTTAAATCTACTTGAAACAAATAATAAAAAAAAACTTCCTTCAATAGCTTCTTCAAACTTCCTATTATACAAACATCCTCGTCTTTTGATTTTCCTTCCTCTTCATAACATGTCTATACGAAAACAGTTTCTCAACTTTCAGTCACCGACGCTACTTTCAAACTTCCTCTAAATAACAATATTTACCAAAGTAAACAGACTTTCAACGAAAATGCTAGCTCAGAGCTCTTGCTTCAAAAATGTTTTGCATCTCTGTTTTGTAAATTGGTATTGTACTGAGACATTTGTGAATGTACTGCATGCTATTATTCTGCAGACTGAGACGATCCATATCGGGTAGATATCTCTGAAATGTATTATACCATTTCCGAGAGACGCCAGGTTATCGCGGCCTATACATTTTTAAAGAAATAAATGGAAGGTGGGATGGAAATGTAAAAGCAAAGACTTTGATGCCGCCGTTTAGATCTTTGACTATATATTTGTTAAATTGTTCCCTGAATATGCTTTATTTTTTACATTTCATTTATTCATTTCTTCACCCACATTTATCCCCAATCATTGTATTGTTATTCTCTTTGATGCAACTTATTCTCCATTTACGCATTCAGTAAATTCATTGTGAATACACTACTCTGAGTGATTCGCTTGACAAATGAAATCCGTAAGTAGCAACTCTAGATTTTTCTAAAAGATTATAACGTCAGTTTTACACGTAAACAAGACAAAATAAATAATTTCAGTAAAATTTCTAAAACAATATTTTGAGCATCTATCTTTTAAACAGTTGCTTAGCTACAGAAATTCTAAATTAATTATAAACTAAAGCTGTCTGTCTGATCACGGCTGAAAGCTCAAACAACTACGAATTAGTGTAATATGTTTTAGTGTATATTTAATTTGCAATTGAGACAGATAAGCACGTGTAAAGTTAAGCAACTTTTTGTTCGCTGATAATTTAGAATGGGTTTCGCAGACGACTTACAGACAACCTTTGTTACACCTGTTTATTAGATATAGAAAACTTTTGCATCTAATCAAGGAACTTTGAAGTATTTACTAAGCGTTTCTTAGTGCATAAAGATCATTATACAATGGATTAATTATTGAAACCTAGATTTAAACTGACCAGTGATGAAGAATTAAATAGTTTTACATTTAATAATTGTACAATTTCTAATCTTCTTAATATATGAAATAATATAATTAGTAACGTAAATAACGCCAAGCAAGTTGTAATTGTACACGAAGGGTTTCTACTACGGTAACGTATTATGCACTACTTTACTATGAGTTTTTTGATACTAGTTATTGTTATAACGACAATAGTGATAAAGAATTTCACCTCTTTACCTATTGAGGTTCCTGAAATACAGCCTGCTGACAGACAGGCGGGAAAGAAGAATAAATGATAGGGTCCTGTTGCCACCCTTCAGGTATGGTAGGAAGCTTAATAATTAGTTATATAATGCGGTTTGAAGTGTAATTTACTTAGTTGTCCATAAATAAGCCGTAAGAATTTGCCATTCACGAAAAAAAAAACTATTTTGTATCCAGTCAATTTCAAGGCGAGTTTTCAATGTCGCATTGAAAAGTCATAAAATAAGTTCAACCTTGATGGCTTACACGCGTCGCACAGCAATAACGACTTGTTCTGAAAAAAGTAATGGATGTTTAACTGTGTAATAAACTGATTGCAACTACTGTTAAATAAAAAACGAATGAATACATACTCGATGAAAATTAAGTCATAAAATTTACGACGACAATTAAATGTTAATAAACAGTTTTTACTTGCATTTAACGTTCCTTAAAAGAAATACATTAACTTGAAAGAAAATACTGTAGATTAATATTTAAATACAAATATTTTGGAAGACCAATAAAGAACTCGTATCTTGTTTTAAAACGTCGCGAGAAAGAGATAGAAGATGGGACATAGGTCAATGTTATTTCAAAGATAGACTTTCTTTGCTATCTACCTTACCTTCGTTTTGATAACGAGCCAAGCAATGAACAATGCTGTCATTGTTTTCAAAAATAATTTTCAGGGTACGCTGATCAACAAAACAACACCCCATTGAATATGAATGAACTCGCATTGATTAATCAATTCAATTACATATGATTGTCATTCATGCGTGCTTCGTTCCCGGGGGCGACGGCCTGGAGCCTTAACCCTAAATATGAATATATGGAGCAATAGTGAGTCCGGGTTCTCCCACGGGTGATTCTCGCGATTTTCCCAACGAACTTGCCTCATAAATCCACGCCTTACATGATGCTTGTTTGCATAATACAAGACTTAGTCGGCTTTGTTCCAGAGTTTGATAGGCCGCAACGCTACAAGTACACGACGTGCTTGCTTACAGGTGGCGCTGTTTAAAATATTAATATTAGAGTACTATCACTAATTGGTTGTCTGTCCGTACACGTGTGTTTTATAACTTGATGTTTGCTGTGGCTAATATAGCCACCTAACGTCCAGGATAACAACTAATATATATTTTCATCAGCTAAAAAAAAATGATGGTTGATATACTTGAAAACTGATCATCGTTTTATGGATCTTGATAGTCATATCGCATTTACGATTATTTTGCCATGATTCGAGTTGGGACTAGCAGAAAATAGACTGTCAGTAGACATAGTAATTCAGGTACCTTTAGTAGTATTACCGCTGAAATATATACATCTGAATCAGTAAATACAGGAAAATCTCTCTTCTTCAACAATATTATCATAGGTATTATCAACAACTATGATTTTTAACATCACAGGCTTAAACGATTACGTGGCTAGGCTCTTGTTTTGCCGCTTAATCCCTGCCGGAGTTATCACCTACCCCGGAGGATAATAACAACGATACCAGATTATGATAATGGCCGAACCGTTCACTTAATAATAGTGCAGTATTTAAGTTATTTATTGACTTTCTTTGACGCTTTGAATTATGTTACTTGTAGTAGTCACGAAATTCAAAAGGCGGGAAAAGAGGCAAAGGATATAATTTTAGTAACAAGAAAACCGGAAAAATAAATGTCAATGAAAAAAAGGATTTTTTTTTTTCTAGTTCTTATTTGTTGTATTTGTAGAAATTCACATTAGGTATGTGACTAAAATAAAATAAAACGTAAAATTTAAAATTTCAACTCTCAACCTATTACATTTTATGAGATACAGCCCGCTGATAGACAAACGGACAAAAAAGATAATTATAGTAACTGACTTTTCGACTTCAAAAATTACTTGAAAATTAAGCGTTAAGTATGTTTGTTTATTGTTAGACATAAGTAACTTTAAATCTTTAATTAAGATTTAAATTTACTTACTTACGTTTGTATGTACAAAATATAATTTTAACAAAAGTACAAAACATAATTCATGGAACATAATGCTTTATACACACTCATTTTAAGTAGGAAAAACTTAAAACTTCGTGTAACTAGTGCCTAACACTGCGTCGGTTTAGCAATGCTTTTAGTGACACTACTTAAGGGGATTCTGACATGACAAGGACCCTTGTCACACTAGTGAGACTGACATCGTGACAAAGACGCAAGCAAAATATTCTTCATACTAACGCTTATTGTGAAATATTAACGGTATAATAATATTAATGTTTGTGGGTTACAAAACACACATCTTTGAATCAAAAATGTGTGTTTTGTAGTAGAGACTGCCTCGTTGGCCTAGTTGTGCTAAGCGCGACTGCTACGCGGAGGTCTTGGGTTCAATTCCCGAGTCGACCAAGGTGTCATTGGGTTTTTCTAAGAAATTCTCAGTAGCAGGTCGAAGTTTGGATTTGTGCCCGGTAAGTGGCAATAGGCTCGCCCCATACGACATGGGACCTTATCGGCGAACTGTGGGTGTACATTGGTACACCTCTGCTACCCCTTCGGGGCTACAGGCGTGACGAAATGTTTATGTTTATGTGTAGTTGTGAGGACTAATCCGTACAACTGTGAAACATACATGAATTGGTGGCTAAAATATATTTTCACTAGTTTTCGTCCGCGGCTCCGCCTGTGTGGGTGTCGGTGTTGCGGAATATAGTCTAAATACCTTCTTAAAGTTTAAACTAGTTTTATACCTAATTTTATCAAAATCATTTGCTTAGTACACTCCAAGGCACACATGTGAAAGTGTAAAAGACAGTTGAACAAATCTGTTCGTTTACAGTTTATCTAGAACTTCTTCGTCTACAATTTCTCAAGCACTGACTTCTATTTTCAATATAAAACCAACCCCAGTAATCAACAATAAAGCATCTATCTGTCAGTGAAGTATTTATTTAAATTATGCCTATAGTTTCGTAGGCTACTTTGTGCAAACAAACAAATGTATTTACTTCTCTATAATTAGTTATGTTTGCAAGGGTTATCTTGAATTAAAAATGTATGTAGGCAGTGTAGTAATAGGATTACGTCGAGTCTAGCCAGGTAAGGTACAACTCATTAATAGTTTAAAGAGGCGACTAGGGAATTATATGATTTTAATGTGTACACAAAGTTCTAGTACTTAATTAACACGTTTGTGTGTTAATTATAATTAAGTTGTCTGGCTTTTTAATTATGTAGTTTTCGAGAATACTTCTTATATAGAAGCAGAGATAATGCAAAATCCCTGGCCACTGTTTCTTGTAAGTTTCTTCTTAAAATCTGCAGTTCTTCTTAGTACGGAGTTAAGTTTTAATTGTTAAGTTTAATATAACTTTTCACTTACTAACTTATAGTTTACTAATTGTCATATTCTTTGAAGTTTTACCGGCGACTTTGACCGTTGGAGTATTTTATCTCAGAGAAAGTATGCCGAAGATAAAAAATATTATTTGATGGTAAGTAAGATTATGCAAGATGATGAATTTACTTGCAAAATATTAAGAACTTCTGTTAATTCTTTTTTGTGTGAAGAGCACGCACTCAAACAAACATTCATATTTATAAGTTTGGAAAGGTCTTTCGTGTTCATTATCTAAACAATACCTACTATTAAGTATTCTCAAAAATGATTTATGCAAAGTAAATTTTTAATGAAGATCCTGTACATAATTTGGTTATGTTTCACAAGAATTCATATGCAAAACTGCGTCAAAGGCTCGACCATTTTAACATCGCGGTTACACGCAGACTTTAGTCTACAGGCAGACATGAAACTTTAATTAACTGTGAACTTTTTGCTCTATGTTGCTTATGACGATAACATATATAAAACATTTTCAAAAGAAACGTGTATTAATTTATTTTATGTAAGAGTAATGAGTAAGAAGTCATTTTAATTAAACGGTCATTGACATCCAGTTTTAGACGTTTTAAAGCAAAAATAAATGTTAATAATAATACGCGACGTATTTTATATTTACAAGTGAGTTCTTCATATAAATAGAATGACAATTAGGTCTATCTAAAGCTAGGTTAAAATTTTGATAGTTTCTGCTATGATATTCTTAGTATTAAATCGGACAGTAGGAAAATTTACTTGAAAAGCTTAATAAACGGATATCGTTATCAGGCACTTTAACTATTAATAGTTTGTTTAGCGCTAAATATTAATAAATTAACCTTATCTGAGTATACTAAAGTCTCTCGTCAGGCTTTGTAGCTTGGGTATTTTTGGATAAAACTAGTTACAAGTAGTTTTAGTCTAAAAATAGTTATTTTTAGTAAAGAAACGTTTCGGTTTCGTTATTTTAAGGTCTTTCAATTTGCTGTTTATAGCTGCTAAGAAAAATGTCTTTTAATGCAATAAAGATTTATTATTATTATTTCTATTTATTTAAATCAATTTACAAGTCACCCAGTATATTACCCAAATAATTTTATTTCAAATAAGCCCTTCAGTTACTTTTGAAACATCAATGACTCTAGTTGCACAGTTCCAAAATTTCATTTCTATGGAGAGCAACCTACAAGAAACCCGAGGACCCAAGTCCTATACATTTAAAACTATGCTACACTTCGATAAATTAGTTGACTTCCATTTCTTTAATTACTTTTAGCAGCCCTACATCACACACATTTTCTAGTGCTACACGTAACTAGTTGGGAAACCGTCACGGTCCCTTACTAGCCACTTAGTCAACGATTAATTAGTTCATTAACTGAACGCTTGTGGTTCATTAAACTGATAATTTGTAGGTATTCATCCAGAAGTGTTCCGAGAATGTAATAAACTGTGGTTTTAATTAAGTTATTGCTTGCTATTTCTTTAAATGTATCTATATCTATTTATTTATTAATAACTTTCCAATAAGATTAAAATATATCTAATCTAATTGGATAACTACCGTCAACAGAAAAAGAACAATTTATGTAATTAACAGCTAACAAAATCAATTTGCCTAAAAGTAAATAAATATACATTTTCTAAAAATATAACTTAAGTTTACAAAATGAAGAGAAGAAAAGTTGAACAATATCAATAAAATAAACAAAATAAAAAGTTTTTGAATGACTTCTAACATCAATTAAAATCTAAAGCAGTCTTTTGAAAAGTTTTTTAACGTTGATTAATAAAATGTAGGTAAATTTATTTAATCGAAGTCTTACAACCATCGCCCACATTTTTAACTCTTCAGTAAAACGTCATAGAAATTATATAAATCTATAACAATTAAGTCAGTCTATAACAGCCCTAGAAAAAAGAAAAGGACCCTTCTCTTTCAAAGAATGTCATAATAAACACTGATCACCACCTTCTCAGATTGATTTTAAGTACTGTACTTCTATTCAAAAGACAAAATCACAAGCGAGACCAGTAAAATCACACCAAACAGACTTCAAAACAACCCCCAAATTTTCAAACCACACCAGTAATCTTGCGGCGAACTAGTCAGCCAATCACAACCCATTCTAATCTAACGAATCAAAAATGGAAGTCTAAAATCAGCTGAATAGCGTCCTGTTGCCCTGAGATTGATTACAAAAACGATTGCACTCTGACACTCTCGCACTCTGGACTGGTTTTGGAAACTTTGAATGTGGAATTCACCTGTGGTGAGAACGTATATGTTCACGTGGACAGTGACGTCAAACGTTCAGCTACCGTTCAATTGAAGTTCAATCGTGTGGTCGCACTTTCATTTGTCTTTTTCGGTTCTATGGAAAATTTTGGAGGTTTTTTTTTGTTTTAGCCGAGAGTTATCTTTTTGTCAATGTCCACAATGCTATTGAAGTGTTATAGTTAATTGTATACGTCCGAATATATGCTGCATTATGGATACAGCAACATTTCACATTGCATAGCGATATAATAAGAGCGTGTTAATAAGGGCTTCCTTTTCTTCTTTTTTCTGCTTTTCTTTCTCTTTCGAGTTGAAAGAGATTTAATCTCTAAAACAGCTTTTTGTTTTTTGGCACAGTAAAAGACTTGTAAGCTATAGAAAACCTTAATTTAAACATCGAAAATAATGTTGTATGGTAGTGAAAGAACAATCATTATAATGAGTATTATTTAGTTTATTAAATTACTCGCATGTGCGGTTTAGAACCATTCTAATGCTATACAGAGCTCATTGAGTTTTTAGTGCGAAGAAACATCCATAATTGGAACTGTGCCATAGTCTATTATTTATACGACAAACTATTAATCTGGACATATACTATCACTATTCAATATCATGCACAAAATATACAGAAAAACTTACCGTGGGTCCAAAAACTTCAATATTTCATTTAAAACAGTAGGTATAATTGAAGACACACAAGAATGTTTATTTGGCTGCAAGCCAATATTAATTAAGTCTGTTTTCTTCTTGTCACTTGAAGATTTGCTGACCTACATAGTGAATTCAGAACCTGTTTTTTCTCTTATTGTATTTTATTTGACGCTTCCTTTGAAATGAATAGTAACTTTAGCTGTATATCCTTTAGGACCTTTGAATAAGTATAAAATTTAGTCGATACATTAAGTTGGTGGTCATATAAATAGGTGCTGAAACAAGGCCCTTTGAACCACTACGTGCTCGCAAAAAAGGTCGGCTACTGTCAGCAGCATATCAGGCAAGTTATTGGGCCTGGCGTTTCCTATGTTACGTCAAAGTGGGCATTATTTATACAAAATATCGCCGGCGCCACGGCTAATGGAATGTACGTCACAGAACACTCGAGGCACGTCAATCCAACCATTATCCACAAAAATAAGGTCACTTTGAAATGGGTTTCAAAAATACCATTATCCAACTGCTCTCACCATCATTTATTCAATAGCGGTCAGAGTGGTTTTATTCCTTAATTAGAATATTTGACCCGTAAAAAAGCCGAATAATTTTATCTCATTTCACCCACCCCCGAAAGTAATTAAGCCGTAATGTACTCATTAAATATAAATAAATGAGGTCCCGTAGAAAATATATCTCAACTATACGTTAATAAAGGTATATTTTGTCCGGATGCAAATTATCGACGTAAATTATTGTCAAATGTCTAAAAGAACGATTTATACGCAATACCACAGCAGAGTTATTGAAATATATGTCCCAAAAGACAATACACCGATGCGGGGACTCGTACCTGCAAAGTAGATTAAACCCTATAAAGCTGTGGTAGAGTGCAGATTTGTGTGCGTAATTCAATCATCGATGGAAAAACAACAAAAATGGGTATTACGGTAATATTCAAATAAAACGCAAAGCGAAATAGGAATGAGTCGTTTTGCATTGAAGCATAAATCTAACAAATGGCATTTGCATGCAGAAGCACCGAATACAATTCATTGCGGTATAACCTCTAATAAGGGTAGGATCATTACGGAGGTATCTTACAGGCCAGCGCTGATAGTGATCTGAGTAAGTAATCTGAATCGCTCATAAAAATGTTCGTGAGTAAACCTCCTTGTTCGATATGTCGGCTGTTCTGAGCCGTAATTGGAAAGAATTTGCATTAGATTATTGTACCACTAAAGTTTTATAGAGCTACATAATTAACGGTTCGCTTTATTATGTAGATAAATAATTACGGTGTCTGGATTTTTATTGTTTGGTGGCAATAAAATCTACCGTTTGATTTAACGTAGGTATTCATATACATATATTGTTCCTATAATCAAACAGTTTTTAATATTTAATATTTTGTTGGATGAGAAAATTAATTTAATTTATGGATAAGCTTAAAAATTGCCAGTCAATAGACGATATTGCCACATCAATTGAAGAACCAGCAGTGCTTACTGGACTTTCAGAAGCGGTCGCATCTAATATTATTATTTATGTTTGGTTTTATTATTATCGTCCATAATAAAGTAATTAGGTAAATCATTAAACAGTCCAAGGGCTCCGGTAAATAATTTTTAATGTGAAGGGACTTTTTTGACCTAGTGATGATTTCATGATTTTGCCGATGAGCTACATAACAAGAACACTTCCTTCAAAGAAATAGAAAGAAAGCTCGTTCTTTACATTTCAGGTCTTATAACCGATCCCTTACAAGTCCCAAATCATGTCATACAACGTGTACATGAGCAATAAATCACGCAATCGAGGTGTCACGAGATTGGTGTATCACATTGAAATCGCGATCGAAAGGCCCGAGTGCGTGACGCGCTCGCTCCAGAATATTTTATTCATGACACCTCATCGTTCATACGTGCAATAACAGTTTCTGCTCAGTACTAGGAAGGGAAAGCGGAAAATAAATCCAATTTGTACCGGCATATATCATGGTCAGAGCGCAGCTTACGATTTATTCACAATATCATGGTGTTGTGTATCTGTACTGGCACGAAGCCCACTTCAATCCAATCTCGTTGGATGCAGCGGCGGCGATGAAACAGTTTGGAATATACGCGGTTATCATCCAGGTAATGTTTGTTGAGCACCATTAAAATGCCAGTGAGGCATTGTCACTAATTTGAATGTTTGAGCTTTATTGTGGCTCGTTTACTTACAGTAATAAATACACGTTTTACGTTATTTCAATCTTTTATAGTTTCTTTTATTGTAGATTGTTTAATTTCATATTTACAGATAATTATGATTTTTCACCATCTTAAATACAGGGTGCATTTTTGTCTCGTGATGTAGATTGTTGATATTGCTTAATCAACTGGCCAAGCTCCGATGCTCCTGGATTGTTGTATCGTTCACAACAAGGCTGTGCTACTAAATATTGAAACCAAGCCAATGTTTTTGGAAACCTAAAAAAATGACAAATTATATATTTTTAAGTTTCCTTTTTCTGCTTCTTTACTTTGTCGAAAATTTCCAGACAAAAGGAACAGAAAACATTTCGTTATGAAGGTTATTTTTTAAATCTAGTATATAGAACTCAAGAGCATTAATATGCAGGCATAAAAAGAAAAACCAGATCAAGAAGTTCACTACACATCTCCAATCACACAACGGACATACTTTTTCCACCACTCAATAAATCCTGCAAAAGAACAATTGTTTCCCAACTTACTTGTTCTCGTCAATTGGCAGGATATAAACCAGCGATGAGATATCACTGAAGGTTGACAAATCGGCGATTGTCATGTCTTCCCCAGCGATATAAGTTGATCGAGATAGGAAGGCTTCCATGTATCCGTACGCCTCTGCGATGCTATCAAGCATCTTTTGTTTTATCGTCTGTTTGCCTTCTATTACTAATGAGAACTGGAAAAAAATGTATAATTATAGAATGTATTAGATACCGTTTAACGCAATCAGTGTCTTCGCGTGAAATATTGGTTTTTTTTTTCTGAATACATAGTACAACTGGCATATTATTATTCTATGTTTTCAAAATGCGCGAAGCTTTACATTTTTTATTTATTATTTATGTCCTCGCATTTTGAGCCGGTTATCTCGATCACTAATTTATTAGATAGGGACACGTTGACGTTTTAGTCAAAACTTTGTTTTCATAATAATATGCATAAATCCAGATCAAAATTTAAAAATGTAAAAAAAACTCAATTCAAACAGCAATGAAACTTTCGCTAAAGGTTGAACATTCTGGCCTAATTAATATTCCTCTCTTTGTTTACATTCTTTGGTACGGTCATTAGGGAGGCAGGATAGCAGTTTTAAAGGACCATTAAGATTTCCGAAGTACCATCCTCGTGTTACCTTATTTTTAAGGTGCGAAAGTAATCAATGAGCTCGTCGATTTTTAAGTATCAATTAACGAAAGTATACCTTTTATTCTCAGTGTTTTGCTTTGACCTGGTTTCAAATGGACCAAATAACATGCTCAAATTCATTAAAGCGTCTAGAGCTGAAAGTTTTTCAAAAATCCTGATTGAAACAAAGTTTCTAGTTGAAATGAACGAAAACGTAGCGCACAATGTTTCATAGTTCAGCCTTCTGATTTGAAAATGTTGGGTAATTCAAGCATTTTTTTACATAATCTAGGACTGCAGTCGTTCTATTTCAAGGTTAATTAAGTAATATTATTTATTGTCCATTTATTTCATTACTTTGATAACTTTGTCATATTACTGACAACACAGGACCAAGTATTCTAAAAATTGTTTAGAGAGCTAAAAGCGCATCGATTGCGTCAGTGAGTCCCAACAAATACATTTAATACTTTGAAACACAATTCGTGAACAAACCATGTTGAACAAAACAATGAATGTCGCAAAAAACCAACTTGGCTTACCGTAACATTTCGTAATCTCGGAAAAAGTGTGGCGTTGTCGAAGAAAAGTTTTTGATTGACAAGCGCCCTTTTTTTGACATCCCTCGGATACCACGTATCATCATTTCCGTAGACGTCAGCTAGATACATCAGAATTGCGTGACTATGAAGTAGAAACATAAAAGCAAAGTGAAAAACGATTTACAGCCAAAATATCTGTCAGAGAGTAAAATAAATCAATTTGTACTGTTATAAATTAGAATGCTTTAAGCCGTGTCCACGGATAAAAACGGGTTTGTTTGAATTTGGGATTTGACGTAAAAAATTGGCGCCAAACACCAATGTTATGCGGATATTCTAATTTATGCTTTTGCGTGAGCGCCCGAGGGATTCCGGAAGCTATTATGAACGTAACAGGAAACTATGACGATTTTTGATAATAGACTAGTAAAAGCGTTGGTCACTTATTCTTCTAAAATTGGCATAAAATTTTCACAAATCTTTTATATCTTCCTAAATAAATTGACTGTCATCTTTTTTATTTTATTTCTTCCTTAGCATTTACATCTTTTTGTGCTTATGTTAATAGTCGTTTCATCAATTATTATCTAACATAATTTAGTAAAATAAAAAGAGTGCCTATTTTTCCCTGTCTATTTCAATTATTCACTTGACAGGTATTTTAGGCGTACTAAGTAATTTAGTGGAGTGTTGTATAAAAGTATTATAAAATAACAAACCCGTCGTGTATAATAAAGTCTTCATCTTCAAGAACAGGTAGACTGTGTAGTGGATTTTTCTGAAAATATTTGTATACAATGATGATTATGAAAGCACTCTCTTCATAATTAACCATGGAGAATGAATAACATAAATGACGAGAAAAAAAATATTTATTTACAAAACAAAAAAAACAGTCATAACACGCATAGGGATTGATACGCAGATTTTTTTCTTATGCCGATCAATGACGATTAGTTTTCTTGAATCTAGGATTAAGCCACGTACGAAAGCCTTGTACTTCCATGTAACGAACATTAAACTTACACATTGTATTTATAACTTACCTAGGTTACATACAATATATTGTGCACTACATGAATTTAGTAGAATTTTAAATGTTTAATAGTACCATACAAAAATAAGAATTACCGCCAAAAACTCTGGTTTCATCTGTTCCTTTTCCAGAAGATTAACTTCAACTTTCTCGAAAGCCACGTTGAATATGTCACATGCCATCATGGCCGCTCGCACAGGCGGGCTCAGATCCATTGTGTAAAGTTTCACAGCCATCTAGAATATATATAATTTTAAAAGGCTGTGAATGTGTGGTAGATATTCATAACACCTAAAGTTAGGCAACTGAATAAGATATCTTCTCTTACGTTTGGTTTCAGTTTGAGCGAGTTTGTTCTTCTTGAAATAATGTTGGATAAAGAAGAGTTTTTAATTTAAATGGGAAAGATATTGAAATTATCTTTAAAGCTGGTAGAAGAGCTAACTTTGTTGGGGAATGAGGTGGGTGTGGTAACTAAGACAATAGTTTAACTTATACACTTACTACCAAAGTCGATAAGGGTTACTAAGGCATTCCTTATAACAGTAAAAGAAATACTGTTTACAAAATGGCACAGCTTCAATTCTGAAGATCTGATAATATTTTGCTGATATTATTTTTTACTGAAAATTTTAGATTTTTATGTGCTTTTTCAGAAACTTGATCAGCAATTATGCTTTCTGGCTGGTTTGTGGTTCAACTCTATACGATTGAGCGCCAGCAAAACTGTGGTCATGTATCGGCCGTTTGCTGCGATAGCGTAACGACTACACAGTTTTGTGGTTCTACTGTGGTACGTAAACTAAGCTTTATAGTTATTTTATACCTGTGTATAAATCCATTAATAATAAATTCGCATTACAACATTGCCTAAAATCACTCTTATTAAGATTTCTACGATTATGAAGTCTTTAAAAAATATGCCGCGGAATCGCTTTGTGTTATGTTTTTCTTTTAACGTAATGTGAATTAATGATTAGGAATAATCCTTTTTTTATTCATCATATCAGCCTGTTGCAGTCCACTGCTAGACATAGGCCTCCCCCAAGGAACGCCACAGTGCACGATCTCCCACCCTTTGCATCTAGTCACTGTCAGCTGACTTTTTCAGGTCATCGGTCCATCTAGCCGTCCTACACTACGTTTGCCTAAGCGTGGTCTTCGTGGTCGTGGTATTTTTTTTATTTGCTAGCCTATATAAAATCAAATTGCTGGGTTAAGGCCTCCTTTTTCGTCTTCTATACCTGTCTTTTTATCGGACTAATTCTAGTTATTAAAAAAGCATATTTGTTAAAATCAAAAACCAAAGCAACAATGCTCAGAATCTAAGAAAGAAAAAATATTTGAATCTTAATTTATTTTAAAAAGAACGTTCTCTTATCTTGATTTATGGCAGTCAGCGTTTCTATATACGGTTACATAATTTTGTCCCTCGTGAGCGAAGTTGCAACTTAGATTGGTCTTATACGACGATGCTTTGAATAACTTTACAGTTTGTGGTATCTTATTAGGTACTTGAATCAACATTTGCTGAACTTTGATAAAAGAGATGGGTTTGTAACTAATAACTAGATTTGGAAGGAGAATGCAGCTTGCGAGTTATTTAAATTTAAACTGTACTTACGATTGATGAATAGGTATGCAATTTAATTAGTAGGTATATGCATTCTTATTGGTAACAGACACATAGGTTTGTTGAACTGCATGTTAACTTTTTACATTTATGCATACTGATTTATGCAACATAAATCAATATTTACTGGTTTATTTATTAAATTGTTTTGGTACATATTTTGACAGACTACAGACAATTAATTTCTCTTAGAATTTACTAAAGAAGATTAGTCTAATAAGTCAATACTTCATAGTAAAAAGGTTTGAAACTACGCTCAAAAACACAATTTCTGGGAACATCTTTGAACAAAATATTTTTGTTTAGTTTTCAAATGCGTTACGTTTACATGTACAGTCAAAGTGACTTGGCGATTATGTCTGTTTTTTAAGGTAATCTTATAAAAGAAGAACCTTTATATTTATGTAGATCAGTACGTGCTGCTCTTGGAGATAAGTAAATGGAGACAGAACAGAGAAGCACGTAGAAACAAAATGTCCTGGAGATGCAAACACGTTCATTTTGAGATTTTTGTTTAAATAATATGAGCCTGTAAATGTATAGTACAACGTCTCGGTTTGAAAATAGGTGCTGTTATAAAGCATTTTAAAAGTTACCAACCCATTGCTTACCGATGCACACATGTTTGTCAATCTAAAATCTTCAAAAACGGCATCGATTTGCGAAGATGTGTGTGATTGTGTCTCTTTCATTCCTTTATTTTAAATATTTATGATACCATAGTAAAGTACCGACATACCACAGAGGTACATCCAGTGCCCTTAGTTTTGGGCGAAAAGATACTGCCATACTAGAAAATTAAATATCAGAAAAGTGATTTCAGTTTAGGTAAATGAGAACAGCACAGAACATTTTAATTTATTTAAGTGGACTCTCGATGCTGGTATTTAAGTTTTCTATCTTTTCTTCCTTTCCGAACTTAGCAATGCACAATGGGACGAGAATACACCAAAAATAGACTCAAACTAAGCAAACCCATTCCGACCACACTTCATTATAATGCACACGATTTGTACGTAATATATCTCGCGACAAAGTTCCGCTGCGTTTGCATATAGCATTGTATTAGACAGTTATAAACTTTGATAGCTTTGCCAGTTCTACGCAGCCTCGCAATGCTTAAAGTTGGACCGAGACAATCTGAGGAGCATGCCGACATAGCTCCTGTTTCCGTAAATTTCATACATGGCTGATATTAGCTTTGTTTTGTTTGTGTAAATGTATTATTTTATTGTTTTGGAGGTAGAAAAGGGGGCTCGTGGCTAAGTGTATGCTGTACGGTTTGACCGATAATACAGGTTAAGCCGCGCCCGCCGCGGTTGGTCCGTGGATTGGTGACCATTTCTAAACATACCGAGACCCCTCCGTGCCTTGGTTAGCACGTTAAACGTAGGTCTCGACTGTCAAACGTTGAAATTTGGCAGTCGTTAAATGAATTCTGAAAACCAGTCTGACCATGGGAAACTGTGTTCTCCTGTAGAAAAAGAAATGTGTCGTCTGTGATCATAGTCTTCTAAACGCATTTTATAAAAAAAAGTACTGCAAGTAAAAATACGCGACATTGTCTACTATTTATTATTTTCTAACATAGTCTGTTTGTTGGGCCAAATCCTAGGTGTATAGTCCTTGCATTGATCATTGTTCTGAAGCATAGTCTTTCTGGATATATACATGAAATTGAATCCCAATATCTGTTGGTCTCACAATAACTTCCGAACGAATAGCTACTGTACCGAATCCCATAATTATTTACTTGTCATGTGTGAGGTGTTTTTTAATAAATGAATGGGACATAATTTTATTTTCAACTTAAAAGGATTTCTTGGTAATTTTTGGCCAATACAACCACAGGATTGTAAAATTTAAATCCATCACTAAAAATATTCTGCATTCGTAGAATTGATTGTATGAAATATCGCATTCCACACAAGTCCTGATTTTATTTCACATATTTCCTCTCATACTTGTTCAGTCTTGTTTTTATATCTTTGGGACTCAATTACACGATGTTATTATGTTGTATTCACATCCTGTTTCCGTTATTTTGAGTCTTAAATATACCATCTTTGTTTGCTATGATATTAATAAAATGTAACGGACAGATAAAAATATATTAGAAAGATGTGAAAAATTGATGTATTACTCGTAGAAGGTAGTGTTTTTGATATCTACAATCTACTCAAACCATGTGTTATGAATTTCAGAATTATAGATGCTAATCAAAATTGTACCTTGTTTCGAACTCCGATCTAATACAATTTTTTTTCAAGACCGTCTAGTCATTTTTTGTCTCGTAGTTCAAAGTTATTTTTCTTAAGATTCTAAGGGGTCCCACATCTGCCGAACGAGCAGCTCGCGAGTCGCACGCACTAGTGTCAATAACGCCGTCCGCCAGACGTGCGCGCCGCTCGCGAGCCGCTCGTGTAATGCTCGTCCGTCAGACGTGAACGCACCCTTATATTAAAAGACTACAAAAAGTAAATTGATCATTTACATCAACACATTGCATTAGCATACCTGCTCCCAATTAATCCTGTTATGATTTTAGTGCTAGTACTCAAAACTTAGTTACATGATAACGCTACTAATTACTAATTATTTTATATATGTAATAGTTCTAATAGTTCTAATTGGGGTTCCATGGAAAAGCGCTCATACAACATTTCCCTAGAAGGACACAGAACATAAAGTCGACAGAGTATAGGCTCCCATTACTTAATAAGCATAATGTAATTTACGGGCAAGTAATTAATTGCGAATGTAATATTGCATAATTAAAGTTAATTCACCAATCGTTTTGACCACAACGATAGCACTTCACGGCTTCTTTTATTGATGGTCCAGAGTTCAATTTGTTGCAAATTTAAAGGACTATAATTATGATCAGAAATGATGTTAAGGAACTTAATGAAAGTCACATTATTAACTTTTATGTGTGTTTGTTAAACACTTACACACTCTTTCTGCAGTTCACCAAACATTTGCGATCTTTAAGTATAAATATTCTGATGATTAAATATAATCGAATTCTTTTAACATAAGAAACTTCACATTATTTTTTTCATTGATGAAGAATTTTGAAGTGATCGATAAAATTTGCAACAGCATTATTTCTCTAAGCATCAATCTATCATCAAATTGATTTATTTGTACCAATGATTTCACCTTGAATCTTCATACAAAAATCCGAATCACTAATAAACACTGGCCACGTCAGACGTTAAGCCACTTCCAGGCTTTCTCCACACCCAGGAATACTTAGCGAAGTTCCCAAGACAAATAGAATATAAAACAGATTCTCGCGTGTGCGCAGCCTATCAATCATCCTAAATGATGTACGCAGTGCCCTTATTCTAATAAAAACTCTAAAAATAATTCCCTGAAGAACGGAGATCCTTGAGACAATATTATAGGTTTGGTTTTAATTTTGGTGTTCGGTAATACCTAGTTGACGAATTTAAATTATATTTAAGTTATTTCAAACAAGTAGGCAGCTTGTAATTTGGTGATTTTAGCCAATAATTATTATATTTTCTCTATTGCATAACCATCAACAATTCAGACCGAAATTACTCATTGCTGAGTATAGGAATTCAATTTTCTTGCAACTATTTTTTATCTTAATTAACATCATAACCTCCGTACAATAACACTAATATCTTGCCTTGATTATAATATTATCTTCACTCGTTCACAAGTACCTATAAAGTTAAAGATATTGTATGAAAGAGAAATAAAAAAGACAGCTGACATATACACAGACAAAAACACATTTATCACTGCAAAAAAAATTGGTTAGGTTCTCTAAGACTCACATCTCCTATTACCTACATTTCTTATTGGGATTCAAACTCATGTGGCATAATTAGGGCACCTCATTCACAATCCCGTCAACAAACATTCATACATCAGACCTGTAACTAACAAATTATACCACTAAACCGAAATTATGCTTTGAAATCTATATCACAAAGCATAATTTCTGTTTAGATTGACAATATAGCTCATATTGTCCCACTAATCCTATATTGTTAATTTGATTTAGGATACAATTACCTATTTTAATTTATAATTGAAGGTGATTTTACGAAGCTCATGATAAATAGACCATACAGTTTATATAAATACACACATCTATTTGACGTAGTACGCCAAGTCCATATGAAAATTCCTTAAAACTGAAAATAAATCTTTTTTTATATATGACTGCATTTGACAGTTCTTGAAGTTTAGAGCACTGATTTATTTAATGATTTAATGCTCATTTTTGTAATTTTATTTTACGATTACCAGCCATAAGTAGACAAGGCATTCATTTTGCTACGTGTTAAGATAAATATGACCCTTCCATACAAATTTCAGTGACAAATAATATACATACATTATTAAATAATATTTCTTATACAGAACCCAGCCCAAGTCAAGGCTTTTCAAACGTGGTCTGAAGATAAATAATTTCGTGTATACGGAACTCTTATTAAGTCGGCGAGTATGTACTTATGAAACGGCGCCATTCCCTGAAGGCCTTATTTAGTTTCTTTTCGCAAGGTATAAACATTCATCATTTTCTTGCCATCTACCTGTGCTTTTAATTAAGCGTACGGCAATTGAGGAAAATGCTGGTGTTTATTTACAATTGGTTATGAGATTAGGTAGTGGATCTACACTTATAGACCTCGTATTACGAGTATCCTGTTTGTCAGGTGAATCACCTTTGCGAGTAATTCTAAATAAAAATATCAATCTATTTTAAGAATTTTATTCATTGCGATAACTTTCAAATAATCCTTATTATCATGCGCTTATTATACTACTTTGAATAATCAAGGACTCTAAGCGAAATTGTTCCTGTATAGCAAGTGTAGTGGCAATCAGTATTCCTAAATGCGAACAAATCAAATGCTTTGACATTTAGGCATCCAAATTTAGAGACTGAATTGGGATGTTTAGGATAGCGTAATAAAGCGCTTTATTCACCACGAATAGAAAATTTTATACGGCATTTGATAATGTAATCTCTTGAAGGAATGCCGCCAAAGATACAACTAAGCAAAAGTCTTATGTAAACCATTAATTAGTAAACAAAGAAAAAAGCTTCCAAAGATCTAATTTCTTTCCTAACAATGCGAACACAATAACTGCTATTAACAGGTTTCGTTACATAAAACTCTTAGATTGCGTAGGTGTCTAACAACCTATCAAGGCATACTATTAGGTTCAGACAGACCCCCCCCACCAAAACCAGTTACTGTTGTACGTGTTACGCGTCACATTTAGCGGTACGTGACTTCAAAGTAAGCGAGAGAGTATCATCTAGATGTCTGCTATCCTGGTAGTACACAAACTAATCTGAGATTTAAATACTCATTTTCTCATAAAAAAAATATATAAATATACTTATGGTACCTGATGATTTGTGGAGCACACAAGTTTGTTATCCAGTTAATTAATCCCTAGTTTCCAGTTAAGTTTTACAAATACATAGTAGGTCCTTTAGTGTAATGGTGCTAGACCGTGATGCTTTTCGTTTCATGTAAGATGCCTGCCTACATCCTGAAATGGTTCCACTTAAGAGCCTATGAACAACGAGTTTATGTAACGCGCTGTCGCGTCACATTCTATAGAAAATGAATTGCTCTATAAATATAAAGTAAGATGAGTTGTGCATTCCCATGAAAAAAAAGTAAATTGTCTTTCAAAATTAATAATGACATAAACTGTACACATTAATTATATTACTTTGATCTGTAGGTTGATACAATAAATACAGGAAAATGTACATTACACCTATGTATATCACCCTACTTATAATCTAGGGGGTCGACAGATGCAAGCTAATCTACAGAAAACATTGAATGTTTCGAATACTTGTCATCCTCACTAACGAGCTAACTTAGTAAGTATTAAGTTGTCAATATACACTTGACGTTTCAAAGCGTTATATTATATTATCCTATAGGTTTAAACCCCGTCAGCTGCAGAACTTATTGCTTGGAATCTGTTGTGTCATGACACGTTTTTGAACCGTTTGGAGAACATTCTTGGTATGAAGAAACAATGGGAGAGATACTAAGGAAATGATAACATAAAATCTACGTTGAGCAATATTATGTTCATAGGCATACAAAAGGTACATTTTTTATTTTGTTGTCTTTAGCATAAATATGAAAGTTTCACATGCAATCACACGCGTAGAATAGGCAAAAAGTATGTATATTTTCAGTTACAAATATTTAATAAAGTGACAAACTTTAAAAGCACTATTTAAGAAAATACGTTTCATTCAATCGGAAATCACAAGATTAGTTTCCTTTAGAGAAACATGCCAGAAAATCACTTCTTATTATAAAAGGGTAAAAATGTTCAAGCTAAAAAAGTACCGAAAATTTTAGAAACTTTCTGAACAATTCCTGAAAAAAATATGCAAAGGAATTTTACGGATCCGTTGACTTTAAGAACTTCGAGAGACCTTTTTCTATTTATATTTTTGTAACTCTTTTCGTGTAGAAGTATTTTTGGCTTATATTTGAAGTAATGAGAAAGTATTGGGAAATGAAACGATTCAGAACTAAAAGAAATCCATGAATTGTTCTTTATCTTTAGCCCGATAATGTAAATCTAGAAACATCGCAATTTACCTTTTTACAAATCGAAAAAATCCTTGTCACACTATCTATATAATTAAAACTCCTATTTATAACACCACCGCAAAATGACCGCACTCAAACACACCATTCGATAATTAAGGGGCCTTCTAAGAAAAATCAAATTACCAACGTGAATTAGAACAGTAAATAACGGGAACACTACCAGAATTGTCCGGCTTGTATTCTACTGCTTACAATGGGTAAGGTAGCAACTTAGGGTATGAATCTGACAAGCATAATCCAGTCTCCCTACTAGAAGTCCCTTTTCTACTTACTAATTACTTTTGACGAACTCCGTGGTCGAGTGGCGTAAGCACCGGTTTTCAAGGTGGTTCGATCCCCGGACGGGTCAATATAGCAACTCACTTTTCTACATTGTATCGGGTGTGGGTGTTTGTGATACCTTCATTGTTTCTGAATTCCATAACACACGTGCTTAATAGCTACTTACTTTGGGTTCAGAGCAATGTATGTGATATTGTCCGCATCTATTTATTATTATTTATTCTACTTGTGGTACCTTTGTCATTGGTCATCATTGCTACCCCTAGTAATGAAGCTATAATCAACTAAATTGAATTGGATTTAATTTCAATGGAAAAGTATTATTATCCATTTTGGATAATAATACTTTTCGGCTCGCCATGAGTTTACGTTTAGGTATACCCTGTGTCGCATGTCATCGTTGTCAATGCGGTGAGACAGTTGACAACCTCGGTCACCATGGCCTGTCCTGCAGCAGGAGCGCAGGGCGTATATCTCGCCACTCAAATTTGAATGACATAATTCGTCGTGCTCTTGTCACCGCCGGTGTACCAGCTGTTTTGGAACCCAATGGTTTGGTGCGCGGCGATGGCAAGAGACCTGACGGTATGTCATTGCTGCCTTGGAAATTGGGTCGGCCTTTGGTGTGGGACGCAACGTGCGTCGACACCCTTGCGCCGTCCCACGTTCTAAGTTCAGCAGCCTCTCCTGGCGCTGCTGCTGGAGCTGCGGAGACCCTTAAGCGGCGGAAGTATAATAACATTGTGGGTGATTATATTTTCGAGCCGTTTGGGGTTGAAACGCTCGGGTCATGGGGTCCGAGCGCACGAAATCTTTTCAAAGAACTTTCCAAACGTTTGGTAGAATCTACTTGTGATCAGAGGGCTGGTTTGTTCCTTGCACAAAGAATCGGCATAGCCATTCAACGGGGCAATGCAGCCAGCCTTCTGGGCACGTTCCCCGCCATTGACAAGGATGACGATGAGTTCTTTGACGCTGTTTAGTTTTTATTTATGTAAGTTTTAATTTTAGTATAGTTAGAGTTTGTTCTTATATTAGTTTTAATTGTGTATTAATAAAATATGATTCATTTCAATGGTGTCCATTTAAATTACCGATGTTTTCTTCATATTAAAATTAACTTTGAAAGTAACTGCCGGACCCATTTTATTGAGTCCATAGCATTTTTTTTATTGTAGTTTAATGGTCTTATCTATGTTTATTATGTTTTTGTAAAAAATAATTGCAGTTTGACTTTTTTTAGAATTCAATATTTCAATAAAAAAAAGTTAATGAGACAATTTCGGATTTTATGTATTCGTTAACCTCCTACCTCATCTTATTCATACTGCAGGGTAACCTTCAGCAAATGTACCATGACGTTCGTGTCCGTATTTCGGTGGTCATTACAGAAAGATTAATGACGTCATCGTGTCTCCTTCTGGCACACAATCGCCGCTATCACCGCTGCCACTGTGATCCACGTTTGTATTACGAGATCAAATTAAACACAATGCTTTAAGAGGGATGGAATTGTACAGACAAATTCAAAGTAAGTTTTGTTTAGGTATAGTTTGGGATCTAGGGTCACGTTAGATAGATGTAGATTTTATATGATTTACTCATATTTCCCAAGTCGACCAAGGTTTCATTGGGTTTTTCTATGAAATTCTCGTAGGACGTCGGAATTTGGATTTGGCAATAGGCTCGCCCCTATAACATGGGACCTAGACATACCGGCGAACTGCGGGTGTACATTGGTACACCTCTGGCCAACCCTTTGGGGATACAGGCGTGATAGTACGGTGGTACTCTTATTTGGTAGAACAGAGTCATTAGAAATATGCAATTTCAAACTAATAGGTAAATAGGATAGCACTTTTTGGACGCTTATTAAATGACTGTCACTTAACGTTACTTATCGCTCGTTGCTATATTAGCTCGAGTTGGCGTCTAACTGATTAGGAAGTCAATCGATTATGCTTTTATTAGACCTAGTGTTGTGTGCATTAAATATGATCATATGACTTTTCTTACTTAGATATACCTACACAGCTATGATGTGTAGCTCATAATCAAAACAATAATCTAACTGACCTCATATTAGTACACAGTCAGTGCGTAAATTTTTACTTACACCAATATATTCGCTCGATATACATAGGTATAATGGACGCCACGACATACTACCGCTATGACCTCAGTGGCAAACGAATTTGTGACGGCCGTACGTTTTTATTAGCGAACAAGCAGGATACTCCTGTCCAATCTTTTCGCATTATCTCTTAGTCGCCTCTACAACACCCGGGGGGCGATAGCTTTATTGAACACACTGTGCATTGTTATTTACTTTTTTCACAGCAACAGAATGAATGGGTACGTGGAAAAAGCCATTGTTCCGGATGTACGCAATTTGATCAAAACATTTAAAACAATTCAATAACGTTTTTTCACTTCAAAGGCACCGTTCTCACGAGTGAGTAGAACAAATAATAATAGATTTATTCGATAGAAATTTAGTATGTAAAATTGTTTAATGTATTGCTTTCGATTGTTGCATTGTGTTTCTATGAGCCTGTTGAAAACCAAATACTAGTACAAAACTTATTATGTTTTTAAAAGTTGCCAATACCGGGAAAGAACTCAGTAAAAAACATTTACTTTAACTAGTATCAATATATTATACTTAATTGTAAACTTTATAGGAAATTGTTTTGATTCCTAGATATATAACTCGTGCATTATATTTTTTAATCTGCACTGTAAAATAAAATAGAAATAGCTATACTAGAAATCAGTAATGTATTGTTTCCAATAAAAGTTTTGCGTTACTAACATAAGCAATAAGAAAAACAAAACAAAACGTATGGCCAACCAATCAACAAACTTTTTATTACACAGCCAGCAGACTAAAGCAACCATAGAATAGTTTGATATGCAAAAAAATCAATAAAAATGTTCAGTGTATGTATGTATATTGATGCCTCAAATTCATTCAGAGTAACTCACGTGAAAAAAAAATCATTTGAACGGAACTATGGTCGCACTCTGTGGAATAATATCCGTTGTGCTAAGCCATAGGCAATATTTTCACAAACGAATGAAACAATAAAAGACTTTTATTGGTTGTTTAAACAATCAGTGTCGTAGAAAATGCAATCAGCACGGCCGATTGCACTACATTAATTAAATTTTACACATACCTCTGTTATTAAAGCATTGAATTATTCGACTATATAATGTTCACCTGCCGTTGGAGTTAAATTATTCGTTTTTACAATATGCTTCATGAATTATTTGTTTACCTTTTCCCCGATTACACTACTGAAAATGATTTCTTACGTATCTTTTCGGCACAATGCAGTTTACAATTTTACATTAATTGTACAGACACTATACGATGTATATGTTTTTTTTCAGCCTGTCTTTTACCCAAGCTATGTTTGAGTCGGCAGTTTTACTGGAGCGATTGCCACATCCCATTGGACCGAGTCACACAGTATCCCATGACTTAACGTGCTTTCAGAGTCCCGGGAGAGTCTTGTTATAGTCACAATTGTTTGTTCACCTGTCCCTGGATCAACAGGGAACCTCTTAGACCAATGCACAATTTGACTGGCCTGTTTGTCTAGTGGTTAGTGACCCTGACTGCTATACCGGAGGTCGTGGGTTCGGTTCCCATCCAGGACAAATCTGTGTGTGCGCACGATAATTTGTTCTCTTTCTGGGTGTAATTTATCTAAAATATATAGATATTTAGAAATATGTTAGTATTTTTATCAGTTGTCTGGTTACCATAGCGCAAGCTCTGCTTAGTTTGGATCAGTTGACCGTGTGTGAGGATATTATTATTATTTTAAAGTGGTCTTGAAAATAGCAAGTGATTACAAAACATTGTCAACTGCAACAGAATGACCGTGGCGAACTGTTTAAGGCTATTAGAAGATCCGTTCATAAATACTGGTGTCCAATAAATCTAAGAAAGTAGAGACATTACGACGTACGTGAGAGTCGCCGGCGGAATTTAAACGCGAATAAGAAGTTAAAGGGGCATGTTACTTCGCTTAAATTAGAACATGTAACTTAGAAAAGATTATATGAATACACATTTTTTGTTGTCACATATTGTGATAAAGTTTATTTTTAACTTTCACTTTAAACAGGTCATGAAGGCTGTATTGTTTGAGCTTTATAGATCTAAAAAAGAAGTTGCTTTTACATTATATCCATACGGTCACCTTTTATTGCTATGATTGCTAACAAAGCTTACAAATGAAAATAGGCATAACGAGACTATATCATAGGGATTATGTCATAATTTTAAAATACCCTTAAACGAAAGTACATAATAAAACGCAAAACTAAAGTATGAACAAAAGAAGTTTTGAACTAATGTATACTATCATCCTTCAAAACTTTCAAACACGTAGTTTGTGACAAGCTGCCTGACTCGCAAATAATTTGTCAAACATTTTTCTGGTCTAAACTTATGTACGACCAACCAATCAGAACAAACAAGGAATTACAAAATTCAACCTTCACACTATGAGATAAAGTCGCTGTTAGTTTGAAAGTGGTGACATTGTTGTGTGGTTGACTGTACTTTAGAAGTTAACCATACATCTTTCACGTTCAGAATGGCTAAAAAACTAAAGAGAAGTGTGAGTAGTGTCTCTTTCAGCACTAAAGTTGATACTTCTAAATCGTTTTACCTTTATTCGGTGTTCAGGTCAATTGGACCCGCTTTAGCAAAGAAATTGTATTTTCCCTTCTCATTTTACGAAGTTTTAGAGATTTCTTTCTACTTCGAACTATTTTTTTAACATATAAAGGGTTATTACTTGGTCTGCATGTTTTCTCAGACTGTCTCGAATAAAACGGTTTTGTAGAACAAAAGCTATTTAGAACAATACCGAGAATTTCTATTTTAATAGTGCTTCGGGACTAGACGTCTGTTTTTGACGATTAAAAATAGGATTTTTATGATCCTTTAAAACGTTAATTTAAATTTTCTTTGTTATGTACGGTATAGATTAAAAATATTTGGTAATCAATTCTAAAAATATCCCCTGGTCTTTTGATTGGGTTTATATAGACTTTTTGTTCTTTTTTTTGCAAAACAAAGGTCTAATAATAAAAAGTAATTCATGAAAATATTTTGTATTCCAGATTTCCATAGAAATACAGCCAAACACTGGTTCGGGTATATAACCCGACTTATAAAATAAATTCCAAATAAAACGTAATATTCGAAGTAACATTGACACGCGCAAAAATGACATGTCGCAACTTCGCGCCTAACTCTACCCGCTATCCGATCTCAGGACTAGAAATAGCTTTGTTCAACTTATATTTTCTTACAGAATAATTTTCGAGATTGTTGAAAGAGAAAATGCTTGTGGGTGTTTCGGGTTCCCACGTACAATGCGACCCTTACGTCGAAACGGTATGCAAACTTTCCCTGACCTTTGAAATTGCCTAAGAACTTTGTAAAGTTGATGCTCAATCGATTGCCCCATGTGGCCAAGATTTCTGATGAAGTACCGTGCTGTCGGGATTGAACCCAAATACATATTTAATAGATGCGGGTCGACCCTGAACGACTTTGGATTGTAAACAAAATTCTATTGAATGGAGTCAAAAATGAAATACGAATTCTTAAATAGGCGGCTATTTTATCTCTTAAAGCTGTCTCATGCAGATAATATATTTATAGAATCTTATAATCATTAGCTTTGATTTAGCCCACATTATTTTCTCTAGGTTTTTGAGTTGTTAGCGAAAGGTAAATTCAATAATGCCTTCAGGGCGCTGATGAAACTGCCTCGTTATTGTAGTGCATCTGGTATGTTTGCGGCAGCAAATATAGATGGGTTTGCGGCGATTATTCGCAAAAGAGTTGTGTCTCTGATGCGCCGCATACGAGGCAGTTCCAACAGCTACCTTCAGCTGTTCGCATGGAGAATGGATTTGGATCTGGACTGCCCCATAATGCGGAAATGGACAAGGCTACATATTGAGCATTCTGGATCCAAACCTAAATTTAGATTGCGATGAAATGTATTTTATTATTAAATCATCTTGTCATTATCATTATTGTCAATCAATTATTACTAACACTAATTTGTAAGCTTGCTTTGTACTAACAATAATGGATGTAAATCTGAGAATAAATTATTATTATTATTATTATTAAATTCCATTTCTAAAACTAAAGAATTACCTAATATAGAATATTTCAAATATTTTTATTTTAATATTTTTGAAATCACCGTAAAACTGATTTTGAATCAGTAGTTACGAGTAGGTGCAAATCAAAAATAAAAAAAGGTAAAAACCTTACCAGCCGACAAATGAAGGTCCTTCTTGGAAAATCCGATAATTCTATTTATCAGGATTGTTTTTGAAAATTTTAAGAGCGTGTTAAATGTCTGACCTTATATTTTTTTTCCATTAAGGGGTATGTTAATGTACTTTGAAATCGAATTCGTTTATGCCTTCGAGGAATTTTTATTACTAGGTATTTGATTTTAAACACCCACGTAGAAATACCTTGGTCTGCCTACCTTGGGATCAGATGACCGCAAACTAGGTGGGCTTGTTTATAGTAATTTTCCCGGGAATAAGCGCGTACATGCATAAATACCTTTTTAAGGGATTGACGTTTCGCTCGTTACACCAAAAAAGGTATCTATGCTGTACGCGCTTATTCCCGTAAATTATATTACTATAAACATGCAGCGCCGTAATTAAAGTTAATAAGTAGGCTTGTATTAGGGCAACCAGACAACCGTTAATATCCTACTAATATTATAAATGTGAAAGTTTGTGAGAATGGATGTGTGGATGTTTGTTACTCTATCACGCAAAAACTACTGAATGGATTTTAATGAAACTTTACAATAATGTAGCTTATAAATCGGAATAACACATGAGCTATATATATATTTATAAAGAGAGTGTAAGTATTGTCATTCACGCGGGTAAAACCGCGGGGCACGGCTAGTGATTACATATTCTTACTTACAGAAACACTTATGAAACACAAATTACTGTTGAGTAAGACACTTCACAAAAAATACTCGTAAATGGTAGTCTCAAATTAAATTGTTCATTTTGATTGTTCTAGTAGAACCTAAGCTCATTTGAACTAACGTCTCCTCACATCGGGCCGTTGTTCTTAAACACCTTCACTATATTTACGAGGCAGCTTCAGGAGATCCTTTAAAATAGTTTGAGAACAACGAGAGGCGTGGAGACGGCCACATATAAAAAATAATAATAATAAATACTTAAAGTAAGTAGTAAGTAGCTTAAGCACTTTATGCATTTTATGTTATGGAATTCAGAAACAACGAAGGTACCACAAACACTCAGACCCGAGGCAATGTAGAAAAGTTGATTTCTACATTGACCCGACCGGGGATCGAAGCCGGGACCTCAGGGCTAGCGACACCTTGAAACCGGTGCGTACGCCACTCGACCACGGAGGTCGTCAAAATTACTTGATTTATTTTATTACCTCAATGAATTTCATTACTACCTTTAATGGTCCGCCCTTTAGTACTCGTGTGGTCGTTGTATTATGAGCCCATTTCAAACAAAGGATATTTGTCTTCGATTATATTTTAGCTCTTCGTTTTGTTAGTCTCATTGTTCTTAAAGGGATGTCTGAGTCTTTATTGTCACGTGGTTAAGTGTTCAATGCCGAGGCTTGCTTTTGGATGGGTTAGCTGATCCTTGTAGGGCTTTAAGATTATAGGATAGTTGCAGGTGAACTGAAATGACAAAGTCTGTTTTGTAGATGTAATTATTGATAGAAAATATGCCAGTTATCTAAACAAAAGTTAGACCTGTTAAAAGAATTCATTATTCATATTATTATAAATGATTTATGCAAGTATTTAATAAAACGATTTGTCAGTATAACGTTAACATAATATAAGCATCAGAACATACCTACTTAAAATTATTTTAGCAATTAATAAAAATGACGCATTTTATAATTTAACCTTTGTTAAATCAATGCATTATTCCCATTTTATTGATTATAACGTATTTTAGATATTCTAAAATCCCAAAGGCGGCTCCTTAGACTTCTGTATTCTTACTTTGAATAAATAATATGCGTAAAAGCTTCGAAACTGCGCTAATATTTTATCTTGCAGTATTCACTAGTAGGTGCAACTATACAGTAATGACTAAGTTATGCTGTTAAAAATCAAGTGTACTTACCTTCTTACTTGAAAAATACTCCCGTACTATATTTATGTAGTTTATGTTTATTACTTTTATCTGCTGAATTATTTCTGGCCCGCGTTTTAATGTCTTTTTTGTTAAAACAAGGCTATCAACTGCATTCAGGATTTTGCAAAATTTACTGTAGTTTTCTTATGTTTTAATATAACCTTAACTAAAGATAGGAAGGTTTGCTGTTGAAATGTCACAAATTATTTATAATTAATAGTTATTAATAAATATAATCATGTTTAACTGTCACATGAATAAGTAAAATTTTGTCCATTTGCGAAACTTCTATTTGATCAACGATGACTTTTATATGATAGCTGAATAAAATCACAGACACTCGCAGCCAACCAAAATTGTTCGGAGATATTGCAATCGGAGATCTTTTAAAGAAAACCTATAAGATATAATCTGCATACCATTCGAAGAATGAAATAATGTTGATATGCAGTTATTATTATAAGTACGATTTAATACCAAAAGCTTTTGAGTTAATTACATTGAACGCAACATGGCAAAGTAATTTTACCGCACATTAAAACTTAAATGGCTTGGTTTATTATAACTCAACTATAATTCGTTCCGACGATGGGAAAGTATTGATTTAATAATATGCTTGCGTACTTATAGTAATTGTATATTTCCTTGCAATCATTAACATAAGAGTCAGTACAACACAGATTTTTTTCGGCAAGTTTCTAACCAAAGAAGATTACAGATAAGAGAAAAAGGTTCTATGGAATGGCTTGAGGGAGGCCTTTGCTTAGCAGTGGGTCAGTACAGATTATAAAGAAGAACCCAGCATGATCATCGTCAAACTAGAAATACAGGCAAAAATAAAAAATAAATGTTGAAATTAAATAAAAAAAAATGTTCAATATGAAACAATCCAACTAACATCACACGATCTTGTCTCTTTACATAGTAATGTAACAAAAACCTTTTTGTTCAAACATGACCACTGATTGTGGTTGCAGGCACCATCGACCACACAAACGACCTTGCCTATTAATTACACCACCATATTAAATATTAATGATTTAACAATAAACGACGCCGTTCGACAGTTTAATCCCAAATACGCGAATTTTCACTGAATTTAATAAGCCTAGTTTATGAAAGGACAATATTTTAACACAATGCATTTCAATTCGCCGGAATAAAACTGTCAAAGTATAATTTTATGTAATTTACTGGTACTTTGTAATACGCAATTGGATGATTATGAAATAATGAACCAAGTATGGGAATTTCAGCATATTTTTGTATATATACTTATACCTAATAAAGATAAGTTTGAAATTATTTCTTTCGTCTACAATGTCGTGGTGGCCTAGCGATTTAATGAACGGATTTGTATGCACAGGGTTTCAGGTTCGAACCCAGGCATGTACCTACCAATGTGGATTTATCAAAGTTATATGTACGTTCTAAGACACTTCTGATAAACGGTGAAGGAAAACATCGTGAGGAAACCTAGATTCCAAAATTGGGATCTCAAATCGCCAATTCGCAGAGAGCAAGCGTGGTGATCAATGCTCGTGCCTGTACTCTATTGGAAGAGGCCTGAGCCCAGCAGTAAGGCGTTTATAGACTGGATTATTATTAAATACTTTTGTCTATTTATCCGTTTCAACCGGCAACTATTTGAGCAGGGGCTTTTAGTCGGTGCAAGTCCAACATATAACCACGCTGTGCCCTCCGTGTAGATTGTTCATTTATTTTTTACAAAGAAAAAAAAGGTAACAACATGCTATATGTTATTAGAAAAGATATTTTAAGTGTTATTAAAATAGTCAAACGTAATGAATGTCAAAACTCCATGGTTTGTTTCTACGTTTATTTTCGTGGTTACGTATTTAGCTAGTTCAGCGGTGGTCTGCTTACGTCATTGTATTTGTTTGTGTAATCGACTAATATTTGTAACGGGTCTTGTGCATGTGATATTTCGTGTTTCATAATTTACTCACGATACTGGTACTGGTTAAAGGGTACTCTAGATTCTAGACTAGTATAGGTGTGGTCGTGGTTATGTAAAATGTGAAATGATATTTTAAATAAAGTAAAATTACTTTTCTCTTTTTAATTTATGTAAAATAAAAGGTTACATTTATTTAATAAAATATCTATCTTTTATATGTATTATGAAATGAGCCGAGTGATATTATTTCGGTCATAAAATTACATAATACAATATGTGAATATAATATTACCGTGTTAATATAATAGTTAATTACTCGATAAACCACATATCTATATTCATACAGAAGGGTTCGTAAACAACTTATAAAAACACAATCATACACGATTACTTGAAAAAAACTTTAGACTTGTTCAAATAACTTAATTCAGCCAACCGCCAAGTTTAATTCCGAAAATTTCTCAACAAAACATTATAAATTAACTGTTCATACAGGCTTCAATACTTAAACAAGCGCTAATTTAACATACGAAACTCACCTGACTTAAGTGACTTCAGTAAATTCTTGCGAACAAAACGCGAGCGTGACTCACCCACTAAAATTTATAACACTCGTGTGTAGAGTTTTAAACACATCAGCCTAATTAATTCCTTTTTGAATTCGTAGTTCACTTTGCGAATTTAAATTCGCATTTCAGAATTTTTCACTTAATTTATTCGGCTTTTTGATATTGTTGCGTTTACATGTTTGGCTGTGGGTTTCAAAGTTTATGATTGAAGTTTGTAGAGTTATTTAAATGACAAATGTTAGAAGTTATTTTGTATGAAACAATGATCCTTTTTGGTATGTTTTCTTATTAAGAACAACTTAAATACAATAAATACAACAAAAGGCACCTGTTTATTCAATTACGTCTGATCATCTCAAACGTTCTGTGAAATTCTTAAATTAGCTCATTTTATTTTCTAGGAATATTTAGAGTGGTCTGCATTCAACGCACGTCTCGAGCTGCCTGCCGGAGATAAATAAGTTAAGGACGCAGATATTTCACTCCAAACCAATATCGCAAATGGCAAAAGAAAAAAGGTTTTAAACTTCACCCTCTTGTTAACTCCCAAACACAAAACCAACATTTGTACTACGTCACCAAATTACCTTCCAAGTATTTCTGACCATCATAAAGGTTATCATAAATTACAAATATAAATTACTTGAACGTTAACTTTCCGTGCGTCTGAATAGGTAGGTAAGCCTGACTTTTTATCATCACAGCAAGAGCTTTAAACATAAAAATGCTCTAGACAATTTTTCAACGACGCAGACCCATGAATTTCAAATACGTTTTTACAGATAAGGGCCATTGTTGATATAAAATACGATTACGCAGTGTAGCCACGCGAGCGCAGGCTTCCCGACCGTAAAAATTACAATACAACAAAGCAAGAGGTACAAATCATGGAAATACAAAGTTTGTATTAATGACGGTACTTACCCTTCGTTTTTTACGATGAAAAATTCTTTTATTGCTCCTTCCAAGTTTTATGCTCTGTAGAATCTAGTTTGAACATTATAACAATTATTATGATTATTTTGTTACATCATTCCGCGTAGCGCCGGTATGGAAGTCACAGCGGTAATAACCATAATTTCTCCTATTAACCCGTCAGCGGTGACATGGAATGGCTTTAAACAGCTTTAAACAGTAGGCCTCGCAGAACGATAAACTAAACATAAAGCACGACTCACTAAGCTTTGATATATTATTAGAACAAAGTAACCCACTTCCTACTTTCTTGTGTCGCTGATAAAAGCGTTAAAAGCTTCGCCTACTCGCCTTTATTAAGAGCTCGGAGCTCTTATGTTTCACGGTAAAAAATGAGGTAAGTTCGCAAGTAGATTTTAGCGAGTTAATTACTCACCAACAAGAGATCATGAACAAAACTAACTGCGAAATTATCTCGGAAGCACCTGCCGAGTACACGTCATGAGAGCCGTAATAACTGAAGAATTAAGACGAATCCCGGCAATTTAACTCGTAAGTCGACTTGGAAACATTTGGCACCGAGAGAAAAGCTTAACACAAAATTCCAAATGCCTTTATTATTTTAAGCTACCTCGTTCGCGTTATGCCGTCTTTTGTCCATGATATTCTACTTCGGCTAAAGATAACTTGAAAGTGCTAAATAATTCATTTGATGTTTAATAATATTTAGGACTTCGTTCGCTGCTTTCATCTCGAGGTTAATAAAGAGATAAATGGAAAACGAAACTTATCAGATTAGATTATCTTATGCCCGTAATATTGTCTGAAATGTTTTGATGGCTTATTAAAAGGCTATGGTATTAGTGTCTTAAAGGAAAAGAATATTAATGAAGTACTTAAATAGATGTATACGCTACTTAGAAAACAAGAAAATTAAGTACCTTCGTCCTTTCATATACGCTTATTAATTCTTAGTACCTACGATCTGGCTTTCTAGAGCACTTTCTTAGAAGTATTAAAATGTTTTTATTATGCAATAATTTTCAAGGAACTTTTATTCATGGAAACACGAGAATCAGCTCTAAAAGATGTAAGTATAACATTTAATTAATAAACAGTTTTCAAAAGGTATTTCATTTAAAGGAATTCAGACAAAATTTATTAAATTTTGCAGGAATTTTCAACAATATAATGTAGTAATAATTATAGGTTAATATTGTTAATAAACTATATATTTGATATGAACAGGTTATGATAACTTAGTAGACTGTACTGTCTTCGACTAAACTGACTAAAGTTGCGGACATAAATCTGTCTTAACGGCCCAGTGGGACACTGTTTGCACATTATTGGGTTAAAGCATCCCAAGCCACGAAACAAATGGAAAATAACGTTATGGATTCCTCCACTGAAATATTGCTAGACTACACTTTATACTGGCTCAAAATTTTAAACGGTGGACAGTAGATCGACTCAATACTCTATTTTCACGATAAAGAAAAAAAGAAAACCTATTTTTCGTTATGTATTGGTACCGGTATTATTACCAAGATTATACGTACAAATATCAAGAATAACACAGCTTTATACAAAACAGCCTTTACATTAGCACTTCGTCAGTAACATTTTATTAGTAAGATATAATTGAGTTATAGGGTGGTCGAAATTGGCCCGAAATGGTTCGTGTAATATAACCCACGGCCGGTGTGTCGCTTTTTTTGCTCGAACTTGGCGGACACACTGCCGTGTGTCTAGATATTTATTAATTAGTAAGATAAATGACATATTTAGAAGATGCCAATTATTTAAATTCGTAAAAATCATGAATAGTAAAATCATTTCGAAAATGTAATACGTTATTTTAAACGTATTTATTTATGATTAAACAAATAAGAGTTGTATTTATATGTTTACATAACGTTTGCTCGTTATTAAGCTTTAAAATACATCCCGGTTTAAATATCATTCATGTATTTATGAGCCATATAAGCTTTTCATATCTTTACAAACTTTATTACCGGTAATAGACTGTTGAGTAATTTTCGATTACCTTCCCGTTCAATTAAGGTAATAAAAAGTTTTCACGAAAGGATCGGACCGGCCGTTTATTGCCGATTTTCCAATTACCAATTTCCAAAAGTGGCGTAGTTACAAGATTTTTTACTTTATTTACTTAGTCGTAATAAAATAAATTACTTAATTTCACCATAAAATTAGGTTTTATTAATAAGTTTTTCGTGTTCACGATTATAATTTATAAACACTTAATATGTACAAGGACATAATAATTATGAAATGGTTTGACAGAGGGTGGTTATACAAACAAAAGTGAGTAATTCATTGTTTCCTAAATAAGAAGTTGGCTATTATTAATATCATGGACTTGGTACTGGTCACGCGAGCTCAGAATTAGGAACGGGCTTAGGCCCGATGACCTTGACTTTATTTTCACTGCAGTGAACCAGTGATTAATAGTATTGATAAACGATTTCAGTACTTACGAAGCCGTGGAAAGGCAGTTACTTACTGTATTCCATTTTTCTTTCTATTCATATCCGCCCTTGATGTATCAATGGAATTATATAATATCCATTGATTAGAAAAGTTAATAAAAAATATATTTTTTATGTTTATTTTGATCCTGAACGGTTCTACTGCAGGGCAATAATAAATAGGGAATAAAAATAGTAAACTGACCATTAAAAATAATTACAAATTAATAATCATTTATTTCGTTATTCAAAAAAGGTATAAAACAACATTTTAAATTAATTAAAAGATTAAGAAGGCAACAAGGTTTCTTCACTTTGCGCTTCGTCTATTTATCCACGGAGAAATTAACTTGGGAACATTATACACCTTTGATGTATTGTCACTGACAACAACTGTCATGGTTCTTAACAACCGTTATATAAATATAAATTATACAATAAAATATTTATACTCGACGCGGTTCAATAAAGAATAAGAGTAGATAGATAAAATATGATTACATGATCTGAATTAATAAGTCGACTAAGGTCTATATAATATCAGTAGTTAATTCAGTCTTTGTAATACTTGAGACGTGTATATAATATGATCTGAAAATCTTTACATAAATAAAATAAATAAATAATAATAAATATTCCGGGACATCTCACACACGGTTGTCTGATCCCAAGCTAAGCAGAGCTTGTGTTACGGTAACAAGACAACTGATAAACCTAGTTATATATTTCTAAATACATACATATTATAGATAAATTACACCCAGACACCGAACAAATGATCGTGCTCATCACACAAACATTTGTCCCGGGTGGGAATCGAACCCACGACCTCCGGTATAGCAGTCAGGGTCTCTAACCACTAGACCAACAGGCCCGTCATACTAAATACTTGCGGTACTAACATAACGTGTATAATAAAATAATCTTCAATGAGTGTCAATACTCAATAAGTTTCATACCGACTATATTAATACCGTACCGTGCAATCTATAGTAATATAGTAAAAAATATTGACACTGCTTAAAAAACTGCCTTCCGTGTATACTTTCAACAAAATTTTCAACATTTTTGTTGATGTAAATACAAAATTTGGAAGAAGACAGGGGAGGCCTTTGCCCAGCAGTGGGATCAACAGTAGGCTAATAAAAAAAAAACAAAATAAATACGTGATGTAGCTATATAAACACTGGCCCTCGGAATCCTATCATGAGGTCACACGGCTTCGACCCCGTGCCCAACAAAGCGGAAAAGCCCTTATAACGTATACAGATAATTACTGTGTAATCCACATTACGATCCTATCATTATAATACGTAATTAGACCTAAGACAAAAGTAAACGTTTTACGTCAACATGATAACAAGGACTAACTAATGTGGATTGATATGTGTCTAGACCACACTTTATCCTTACAAAATAATAATATACATTTTAATAGACTAAGGGTAAAAGAAAGGACAATAGTGTGTGATTAAGTTAATGAACTTACCTTACCCTTTAAATTAAATAATTAGTGTGAATTAGTGCTTTGAGGTTTTCATGAAATTGTAATTTACTTGTTAAAACTTTAATTATTTACTGAGAGAAAGGTACGGCTAATTAAAAGGAATTTGCACCTTTATACATAAAACATATATGTTTGCTTTTTTATACATAAATTATATCAAACTTGTGCTTAACACAAAATATTTAGAAAATCTGCTTATTTAGATTTCGATCATTAATAGCAATGTTCATCATATGTTTTTAAATAGACATATTTTTTTTAATCCCTCAGATTAAGTGAAATTAATAACCTAACAAATTACTGACAGTTTATTTTATTATTGATCCAAGAACTCAGAATTACAGCACCGTTAAACAAAAGCGATGTTAGCAATGGTGCCTAATGCAGCCAAACTAAGTGTTTAATGTTGCAATGCTAAGGCAGTAAGGCCTTAATGTAGGCACTAAAGCTGTTTGCATTATGTGAAGAGCAAAAGTTAGTATGTGAACGTGCACATAATACACATGACTCTGACTTTTAGAGTATGCTGAACTTTAAATGAGATTCTTGGAATGTTTGTAGGGGACACTTTACGGTTGTATTATTCCACTTGCAACCCGTATCCAAACACCGAGCCTTAAAATATCGTCACGGTCGCTACCCGCAATATCAACAACTTTTGTACCTGATTTTTCGGTTTGTGGCACCCCAATATTTTAGCAATTCATTCGACTGGCGTGAAAATAAGAGCATAAAATATTGTAGATGAGTAATCTATTTTAACTTTTTTTTTTGTCAAATGAAAATAGATTGGATAGATTTTGTCAAGCCGATTACACAAAGCTTTTTGATAGATTGAATTGTGAGGATTATAGAGCAATTTGTTTTATTAATGCTATTATAGTAATAAAATAAAAAAATACTCTCATATTTTGGCTTACCTTAAATTTTATTATCCCAAGTTTATTGTACTATTAATTGGGAATGGACCGAATAGGAACGATACTAAGTCTACCATTTCTGAGTCTCAAATTGTATTCGTATATTTGCTTACTTCTACCAAGTACTGAGAGCTATTTCAGTTTCTTGTTAAAAATTGCCTTCTTTTGTACTTTAGAAAAAAAAAAAAAAAACTGAAATACAACAATGAGATGAGTTGTTCAGTATTTTTAATGGTGGAACTACATTCGGTAGTCACCTGTGGAATCGTGAATTCACTAGTTTATTCACTGCTGGTCTTTATTCATGAGTGCAGTGGTTTCACTTTGCACGGGACACTGTTTATGGTCTCCTTAGTAAAGAAGAGATTTTCTCTCACATTTCATCTACACCTAAATATACCTTAGTTCTGCGTAAGTGATACGAATCAAAAAATGGTTTTTGAGACGATGTGTACTTGTTCTATTGTTCTTAATTTCAATATGTTATTAGATACTTACGTTTAAATAATACTTCCTTCCCTTTTATATGGGCGTTTTTATAACAGATATGTGAGTCTTTCAATAAAATTCCTTTTTTTTTTTTCTTACAATATTAATTCATGAAATATTAAAATCTCTACCGTCGTAAGGAAGTAACCCAAATGGATCGTATCTCACGTTTTCTAGAATATAGAATATAGAAATTTGCACATAACCGCCAGTGCATTATCGTCAGGTTTTGTTGTAAAAATTTCACAAGATAAATCGTCTATCATCGTGTGGGTGGCATATCAATCACTACGGGACGCGACAAGCCATTTTCTGAACAACTGACACGTATCTAAAATATATTTTTTTGCACGTATCCAATCAATGGAATCGGTAAACGTAACGATTGTAGAACAATTGTTTGCCATCGTTACAGTGTTTTTGATTGGGAAATCATTTTGAATAGAACATTGAAATAACATGAAATATGAAAGAGATTTTCCAAAATAATTTGAATGGATATTGAAAATATGTGATGTATTTTTTGTTTGTTATTACGTATCATTGGCAGGTAGCTACATAAAATGTGTTGATAAAATATTTATTGCAAATTAAGCCTCGTATATGAAAATGCAGCTTTTAGGCGTCAATAAGTATTTAATATGTTGATGACTCAAAATATTTAATTAAAATAACACGAGTCAATTGAAAGTGGGTAGGTAGGTAATCAATCCGAAATATGGATGTTTTCAAAGATGAATTTGGGAACAAGCGTATGTAAAACAGTTTCTTAAAGAAATATAAAATCAAAATCAAAATCAAAATGTTTTTATTTCTTATAAACCAAAAAAAAGGCGCTCAAGAAACGTTACGTTAACTCTACTGATTCTAGTTGCTCGGTTCCAAAGTGTCATTCCTATGAAGAAGAGCCGGCAAGAAACTCCATAGGTTACTCTTTTAAAAACAAATTATACAATTATTTTTACATTATTGGTTAAATATATAGTCTATATATAGTATATATATACTATATGGTATATATAGTCGCATAGAATTCTGATTTGAATTATAATACAATCAATAATTTTGGTTTCCCGTCATTTACTTTGATGTTAAATGTATATCGTACGGTCAACCACAAGTCAGTGTAACCACGACATACAAAATTCAACCTTATGGACTTCATTTAGCCGTTGTCACTGTTATACGCGGTTGACTGTACACAAAACGCAAACAATAACAACACGAACCATGATTATTAGATACAAACTGCCAATTAGGGCAATGAAGTTTACGAATATGCTACCTTCCCTTGCGTGTTAACATGATAATTGACATACATATTATGTTCCAATCCTCCAATTAATGTAACTACGTGGCGTATTGAAACGAATTCTCAAATTAAGGGATATCGAATTTGATATTCAATAACAGCAAACAATATCATGATATATGAGACACCCATTAGGTGTGTATACAATTATATTCATTTCCATCGACGTTCTTTTATGTACGAATATCGTCTTACATCCGAGGTAATGGTGCGTGAGTGATATCTTCACGTCTCGTGACGCTGCCAGTATCTATTTTTTAAAAGGTATTTTCTTTAACAACTATTTGTATATTTAGTTACCTACCTATTTGTGTATATTATAAACTGCCTCGTTGGCCTAGTGTTACTGAGCGCGACTGCTACGCTAGAGGTCTTGGGTTAGATTTCCAAGTCGACCAAGGTGTTATTGGGTTTTTCTATGAAATTCTCAGTAGCAGTGGTCGAAGTTTGGATTAGTCCCCGGATAGTGGCAATGGGCTCGCTCCTATTACGTGGGACCTAAACACACCAGCGAATTGTGGGTGTACATTGGTATATCTCTGCCTACCCCTTTGGGCATAGAGGCGTGATGGTATGTTATGTAGTTACTTGCATAGTTTATACCTCTTATTTTTGAACATACATTTTTAAAATACAAGGTATTTTGTTCGCATTTTTCAGGTACTTGTTTTAAAGGATTGTTCAATATGTTCGGCTTTCCGAATCGTGCCTCTAGATCAAAAGCTCGCATTCAAGCTTTCAAAGCTTTCCTTGTCGCAATTCTTTACTTTTAGCTTCCCCAAATATCTGCACGACGATGATATCGGGCCTGTTGATATCCATTTGTGTTTAGGGTAAAATTATACAGATTTAGCGAAACAGATGTTAATAACATTTGGTACGTAAAACGTCGATACTTTTTATTGTATTTAAGAAGGTTTACGAAATTTTGAATATTGGATCAAAATTGTTAATTCCATAACTTGCAATCTGTTTCTACAGATATATAATTTCCAACATTACGAAGTCCGATGTGAAAATCGTGTTCATAATCGCAAAATTATTGCAGACTGCCATAAAGTTGATCGCAGCCACTTTATTCTAACTAGAGCGACGTAAAACCAGCTATAACCAACACTTACAGATCCGACACGTCGCGAAGTTGTCACAACACAACAATAAACAAAACGAGAGCATTGTAAACGGAATACAAAGCTAAATGTGGACATAAGCGTGGTGATAGCTGTTCGCCTGTACGGGACACTTTGATTCCTTCCATTTGTTTACCGATTCCAGCAAATCGTACAAGCGTATTACATGTCAGAACATTCTAGACGTCGTTATTTCCTTCAAGTAAAGTTTTACTCATGTTCAATTGTTTTGTGCTTAAACATCCGATATCATTATTTGAGAGTTGTTAAGGGTATTTGTAGATGTTCGATGTGATGAATATTTTTGTATTGGTATATTTATTTGATGTTGAATTTATGTCTTAGAATGTTGTATTTTTAAATAATATATTTTAGTGGTATAATACAAACTAGGTTTATGATAAATATGTATGTTGATAAATAACAGTTTTATGTTCAAGCGATCAAAACATTTTTGGTAACTAATTAAGACGATTGAAGCCGGTGATAATACATATTTTAAAAAGTGTCGAAATTAGTATCTTTGACCTAGAAAATCACTTCTTAGAAGAAATTAATTCAGTTCAACGACTATAAATAGAGAGCAATTTACGTGTCGATATAAAAGTTCGCATTTTAATTTAATTACATTAAAACGCCATGCGGTTTGCTTGCAGTTGTGGCTGCGGACTCATTTAGCTATCCAAGATTACTTTCAGTATTTTCTCTACACGGAATTCTAGTTTTACATATCCAGCTCCTGGGATAACAAGAAAAACGTTATATGTGGTCTAAATGTTATCTTTGAGAATTAGTTAAAGCAATGAATACACATTTATTTGTTACATTTTCTTTTTTTTCTTAGTTCAGTTCTTCCTTTTTTATTTAAAATATAATAAAACAAAAACACCTGTTTGTTATGATGCGACGTTCTTGACAGCCCGATTTTCGAGAAACGTTATTTATCGGTTATTTAACAACACATTACTGGTCCTGAGAAAAGCAAGGCAAGTCAAACACCGGTCAAAGCCAGTGTACATTTAATGTGAAATTTCTAAGAAACAAAATAAACTTCATGGAATTCCTCTCCATTATATCAAACCACGTTCACGAAAGAGAACCTTGCTACTGAATTTGAAAACAAAAATATGGAGCGCCAAAACTCTCGGCATTACAAGTCCGGTCTAGTCAAAAAGCCAGATGACGTCATCCGAAACTTATTTCGTAAACATGTGAAATGGAAGGTTACAGTCGTTTCCATATGCAGCATATTTACATAAAGCCAAACTTCCTACATTACGGGATTCAGACCTTTCGGTACCCAGTCAATGTCGTAATCACGGAAAATTCACAGAATACATTTTTATTTTTTATTTTACGACACTCGTGATATTAGTGAGCGGGGATACAAAATTATGGTATCGACGTCCAAGTTCGCAATAATAGCTACCTACTGAAGCTACCATTTAAAGGTTTTATATTGAATTTATGTTTGATACTTTAGGAGGAATTACGAGAGCTCCGCACTGCGGTATATTCATGGAAGGAATAATCTCTGCCGTGTCACCGCATTCGTTCTTATTATGAGCTTATTGCGTTTCGTAGTTTCCCAGTAGGCAATATCTAGTCACATTGGGTGTGTATGAGGGTATGTTATATCATAAAAGTATGTATGTCAGGTAAATAAAAGTTTATTGATAGTGTCTCTCGTAAAATTAATTCCTAGGAAAAATGACTAATTTATTGTCGATATCAAAAAAAGAGATAATTATTTCTAAAATTACATAGTATAAGCAGCTTATGTTTAATTTAAACGAGTAATATTTTACCCCAATTTTGGGATTTATTTGTCCGAATTCATGGATTAGAAAATATTTACAGAAAACACTGTAAATAAAATATTTACCTATTTATTTGATGTAACGAAGCAATTTTAATACCGTTCTATTTTGTTTAATATGCCAGCCACATACTATCGAAACTTTCAATTTATTTGATGCCACAAATAAAAAAAGAAAGGTATTAGACTGAAATACTGATAAAATACATTCAAACGTTTCAAAAAAATAAAGTAGGCTCTGTAAATTGTTTGACCTGAGGCAAAATAGTCGAATAAATATGGACTCACTGAAAGAAAAAAAAAACACTCTGTATATTTGTTCATTTTTTATATTATAATTTTTTGTGTTACCATACTAAGTTACACTAAACTCGGTCTTTGTAAGTGTCATGGTAACCTAGTATTTTAGGGGAGCAACGTGACATATTCTATTATTATTTTTTCTAATAGCATTTGTGTAACATCTTGATTATAAATTAAATAGTTAGGTAGTTAAAACAGTCAGTGGAAGGTGTCGAAGATCCAATAGTTTACAGTTACATTATTCTTAAAGTCATTTTGCTTCCCACTGAAATAGTCTTAGTATACTATGACTAAAACATTTCAGCACCTCCTTTAAATAATATTCGGTGAACTCTCCACAAATATACATCAAAGCAACATTATCACTATCACGACTAAAAGGTTTATAAACAATTCATAAGCTCGCCAACCGAGCTCCGTAACTTGTAGTATTGGGCTGTTTACGCGAAAATTTATAGCAAAACTATCTAAAATCCATCTCGTATTTGCTCAAGTGCATTGCTCCACACATCTTGCTTATCGTGAAAAATATTGCTCTCTTGCGGATTCAGGGAATAACGTACTCAGCTGCAGTCACGACGGTCAGATTGACTGGCTCTGATACTGGCTGGTTTGGACTAAGTAGATTTAGTTATGTAAGTGTTATGTCATCTTGAATGATTACCTCAATTATCACTATCACTACATAGTATAAAACAAAGTCGCTTCCCACTGTCTGTCCCTATGTATGCTTAAATCTTTAAAACTACGCAACGGATTTAGATGCGGTTTTTTTTAATAGATAGAGTGATTCAAGAGGAAAGTTTATATGTATAATACATGCATAATATAGTAGAGGAATATGGATAATCTTAGAGATTTCTAATGTAAGGTCGTAAATGAACCCATTTTTTGAGCTTTCATTGCAAACGCTGGCTGAACCCTATGAGATAGATCAAAATAATGTACTACAGTATTGTGCACCTTAAAAAGATCTACAAAAAAGTCCCCGATGGTATATGTCTATCTCTTGAGGATAACCCACAATAACCATTTTTTATCGTTTATTTATTACTTATTTACGAAAAAGCGATTTTAAGCAATACAGTATTAATCCTTATCCAATTAAGTACCTTTAATAAATTGTGCATGCAATATAGATCAATATTGCCCTTTACAGCATGTAATTTAAATGAATGTTTTCGAAGATATTACAAATTTAAAATGTAGGGACATAGCAGTTGCGGCGATACTGGCCGCGCGGGGGCCGGGGGGCGCGTGCCTTTACCAAATAGTGCGTCCAAGGCTGTGCTTCGCCCTACAACTTTATGATTGTGTAGTTATATTTGCTATCAGCGTTGCACCCGAACAAAGCCGGGGCGGGCCGCTAGTATTTTATATAGGGTTCATTTACAGTCATATAGTAAAAGATTAAAATCAGATTTTGTAAGAAAACGCTCAATTTACCATATAAATGACGGAGCTGGAAGTGTTACTAAATTCTAAGTTAACGGATTACCTACTTTTTAGGAAGTAGGAGTACATACGAGTCGGGTGTATACATTAAGTTTTTTTTTTTTAAATCTTATCTTTCCCACATTGAAATAAAACTGTAACTCCCATCTGAAGCTGTCTTAGGTGTTTGATCTTTTTTTTTCTGGATAATACGGCCATTCGAAAGTAGATCTCATTATAAATAGTACCTTCCCTTATAGTAAGACGCCCGTTCTCGCAGTATAACGTAGGAATATAGGCCGGTTTACTATTACTATTTTAAAGTACCTTTGTTTTACAAACAAGTAATTTGAACTTTATGTGTAATAGTAATAGACCAAACTTCTCTTGACAACTTGTTCACAAGTAACTATAACACAATCCAATATTATTCATATATGTATATTTGTCATCGTTAACATACTTAGGAGTTACCCTTGTAAGGCATGAAGTTTCCTACGTATGTTAAGATTGAGCGCTCATTTACATAATATCAAATGGATATAATCCAGACGTTTCAAAGCTAAACAATTTATCTGTAATACGAATCTAAGTAATTAGGTTTAAGTGATTTCGCTGTAAGGGTGGTAACGGTATTGGAGGGGTATTGTTTCTGTTTGTGTGGTTTTAATTCATATTTAGTATTGATTTTAATTGCGAAATGTATAAATGAATACTAATAGGATAAATAAGGGTTTTTGTTTACATAAGAATATAATGGTATCTTAACTTACACATATGCCTAGAAATCTCTTCGTAAACGATGGTTGATTTATTGAGATCGGTAACTCCCTATCTATCCCTATCTCACGTCGTTTAATATCATTTGCCTACTGTTTGCTATAATGAGTTATAGTCTTAAGTTTAAGAATAAATACATTTCTACAGCTATTACATTATTTCAGCACAAAGGATTCGGATTAACGAGCCATCGTTGGCAGTTCCAAAGATTTAAATACAAGGTGGTGAACTCCGACTAACCAGCGATAAAACGGAATTGGAACACTTCCCAAATTATGCACTTTAATACAGCAGACATAAATTGGAACACCAAAGTAGAGAGCTTCAAAAGCATAAATTTTATTTAATAACACTAGTAGATATCTATGACCTAAATCAGATTGCGTCGAGAGAATGAATTTCGTCGAGTCAGTGAGAGAACTCGAGCTGAATTATCGGCACCTTGCCTCGTTCCGACTCATTTGGTAGCGTTTGCACTTTACCTTCAATACGAATTCCTGTAATTTTCATTAGTAACGATGACTCTTGAGGATTTTCGCCAACTCTCTTAGATCAATAGAAATATAATCGAGTGAAAGAAATATTTTTCAGATCGGAATCAGGGCTAATAGAAGATGAAAGGCAATACTTTGGAGGAAACTAGATAAAAGGAGGTCGTTTGCTGATGTTGGGAATCAGCGTTTTTGTCGAGAGAATGTTTAAATCTTATAATGTAAGAATTATGACCCTAGCTAGAAAGTTTCCGAGTTAGTTTTTTGTTTAAAATTCTATTAAAGTTATGTAATAAGTATTCTGTATATTTTGCAACAGTAGTTGAATTCTCAAAAGGCCTGCTGCATATATTTTAACACCGAAGTAAAACTACTTTTTATGAATATTGTGAGGTTTAATTTACAATTTAGGTTATTTTAACACTTATTAGACGAAAACTTAACCAAGTTTTGCTATTGTCAATTTATTTGCTATTGTCAGACAATGAGAGAAGTAGTTTATTGAGAGTTATGATTTGGTCAAAAAAATAGTTTTATCGAGGAATTAATATTTTTATCAAGGCCCAAAAATAATAAACTTATAAAAATAATAAAATAAACTTATCCAAAAAAAAATATGACGAGTAAAATTTTAAATTGGCTTCAAACGTATTATATACTGTCAAAACAAATCCGTAGTATTCCTTATAATAAAACGTCTACTATAAAAGTAAGGCATTACCACGTTGCGCAGTTAATCTTGGCATTAACCTCGCACTCAACTCTCTTATATTTCTGCGACCCACTTAAAACTTTATCCATTTTAAATAACATCCTTTAAAACAAAAAAATATGAATTACGTTTCATATATCCGAGTTTTGATAACTCAGTGCTACGCTGGAAAATGTGCATTTGAGACAAGAGATTATGGTTTGTTTCCCAGTAATGCCATATTTATTTTATTGCCCCAAAGGCATAAAAAAAATATGATTTATGGAATGCACTGTTTGATGACTTTTGAATCAAAGGTTTGGCTCATTGGGGTTATTTTAAGGGGTTTTTGTTTTTTTCCTTTTGGCATAATGAATAAGTTATACATGAGGGTTTTAATTATTATTTCAGATACGAAATCAGATTATTTTAATTAATCCTTCATATAAACAAACTGGCTATCTTTCCTGGTTTATAAACATGCCGATTAGATGTTTAGCACGAAAAAACATTGCTTTCTTACTAAAATTAGTAAGAAGTATCCATCCACTTTTACAAGAGTAAAAAAACAATATTACTCTCATGTAAAACATATCCTAAATTTACACAAGTCACATTACTTAAACAAACAAAGGGTTTTATCCAAATAATAAATGATAGCATTAGAATTCAGGTTCAGTAAAGAGTAAAGCTTTGTTTTGAGATATTCCTGGAAGGTAGCAATTAGATGACTGTACCTGTTCTTACAGAATATAATGACTAAGTTACTTTGTGAAATACATTCCATTTTATTGTGTTGCCACTTAGTTGAACACTTAGGGAATAGGGATGTTAGGATACAAGTTTTGGTTGAATGTTTCTAAGAAGTGTTTTACAAGTAAATACTATTTTGGACAATTCTTCGATTCGAATAAGTTTTTTTTATTTAATGACATAAGTTGTTTTTACCGATTATTGAAGCAATAGTTGCAGCTTATTTTATTTAATATAGTAAAAAATATAACGTAATTTTTATTTTGTTATTTGTGAGAGAAAAAGAGTCTCAAAATGTGGAAACTGTGTGACGTTCTAACTTTTGAATGTACCAATAATCTTAGTTTTTATTTAACTACCTATTACCATCCAACCCATATAAGACTGCATAAAAATCTTTTTACGAATTTTATCGCTGTATATAATATATTGGTTTTAGTGCCTAACGTTTCGACGCTTTTGCAGGTGTCATGATCAGACTGCCCGTGACCATGATACATCTATTGCATTTGCGTAAGCCTCAAAAGCAAGACTTAGGGCATTCATTATTTAAAAACTTTATATACGTTGATAATTTTTTGTGAGACACCAAATTACCTTAATAATATCGAATTTTATATAAAATGGCATTAGTCATCCTGTAAAATGGTTATTATAATAGCTAGAGACATTGTCATAAAACCTTATTCAAATTTATCAAAGTCTATGTGTGCTAGCGCCTGAACCAACGTGAAAGTTTTATTGGTTTTCTAGATTAATACACTTCTCATCAAAAAAATCGAAACACCTCGCAGTTTATGATTTGACAAGGATTATCAGAAAAATGTGTATATTTAGGAATAAATATAAAATGTTATTTAATAGTGAGTAGTATGAGGTTTTTAAATCCTAATGTTAATGTTCTAAATTCAAATTAAGTCTTCATAGGTTTCGTATTTTGTATCATGAGTAATTTTTACCCTGTATGGAATTTGAAGGAAATGGGTAAAAAAACACGCGTAAATGAAAAAAAAAGTAAGAAACGTTTATTTAATAACTTGTATTCCCTCCGCGAGCTCTTATTACTGCTTCCATACGGTTCTTCATCGATCGGATGAGAGTCACGATCACATGTTGTGGTATATTATCCCATTCCTCTTGGATTGCATTTTGCAGCTGGCTAAGTGTTTCTGGGGCTGGATCTCTTGCTCGAATTCGTCTCTTTAATTCATCCCATAGATGTTCAATGGGATTCATGTCCGGGCTTCTTGCTGGCCATACCATAATGGAGATACCGACTTCGGTAAGATAATCTCGGACGACGCCCGCGGTGTGAGCTCTAGCATTGTCGTGCATGAATATGAAGTCGTTGCCAATAAAATGTGCATAGGGCATCACATGAGGTTCAAGACACTGTTCGATGTACCGATGAGAGTTTAGTGCAGGCAGCCGTGGCCCAGATACAAAGGCAAGTTCTGTCTTACCGTCGGCGCTGATTCCTCCCCAAACCGTCAACGAACCGCCACCATAGCTGATCTTTTCTTCAATGCAGCATTGTGCTAAGCGTTCTCCATCTCTTCTGTAGACTTTGTTCCTTCCGTCGTTACCATAAAGCATAATTTTACACTCATCAGAAAACAGTACTTTGCTCCACTGAAGGTATGACCAAGTTGGGTGCTCGCGTGCAAAGTTAAGGCGCGCTCTTCGATGGTCTGCAGTTAATTTCAGCCCATTCGCTGGCTTATGCGGTGCCAATCCGCGTTCCTTCAACCTTCTTCTTATTGTAGAGTCACTTACAGCTACTCTTCGTTCAACGCGAAGCTGCTGCTGCAGTTGAAAAGCGTTAAGGCGTCGATTTCGTAAAGAAGTTGTTACAATAAATCGATCATCTCGCTCAGAAGTGACCCGATTCCTGCCAGATCCTGAACGGCGCGTGAACGAACCAGTCTCCCGATAGCGTTTGTAGACTCTATGAACAGATGATAAGCTTAGATGCAATCTTGCAGCCACAACACGCTGACTAAGTCCAGAATCAAGCAATGCCACCACTTGGGCGGCTTCTGCGGGCGAAGTATCCATATGTTTTAGAAAAAAAAGTTTTTTCAGACGTCCCAAAGTCACAGTAAATGAAATAAGAAACAAAAAGTTTAAAGACAAGCGCCAATTTTTAGTTTTTAAACGAGAAACGTACTCCAACCCTAAATACACATTTGTCTCAAAACAGTGATTAATTTCATTTATAGGATAAACAAATGAAATTCTAATTTCGAATTATGATTTTTTTCTTCTTACTGTATGACCAAACTGCCAGCTACACAATAATGTTTTTTTTTTCATGGAATTAATTCTCTTTTGTAAAAAAATAGGACAAAAACAATAAAAACGAAAGTGTTTCGATTTTTTTGATGAGAAGTGTAGTATCACAAATAATGTAGTCTGTCAGAATATGTTCTCTCTGAATTTAATTTTATCGAATTTATTTAGTTTTGATAGTGTAAGTTTTATACGGGTATAAAAGGTTGTGGTTTAACTTTGGAAAGAGCGAATATCTTTTATTTCAACATAAAAATTATCACATAATTTATACACAAATACATAGATGTCAATTAACTTTAATGCAAATCTCACAGATTGTCCACGGATCAAAGTTTTCCTTTCAAACATTCAATTAAATTCCCGTATCTAAAATATAATCCGTATAAAAGCAACAGCCAAAAACTGGATGCATATGATATAGGGTGAAAAGTAAACGAATGTGCGATGGCCCCTCAGTCCCGGATAAGCTTATAAAACGTTGAATATGAAATTTTTCCCTACTCTCCAAATAAAAAAGCTAAGAGTTTATAAGCGATTACGTCATAACGGTTGAAAAATGACTTTAGAAATCCGGCCACTTCACCGTTCTACTCAAGATGAATTGTTAAAAATTGACGTCGAGATTACAAATGATTTTTATTGTTATACCTTATAACCTGAGGGTTTGTGGCTTAAATTTGGACATTGAAAGGATTTGGAAAATTGTGGGAAAGTTTGATTCGGTCATACAGGTAATGGAATTATTACGACCTCCGTGGTCGAGTGGCGTACGCACCGGTTTTCAAGGTGTCGCTAGCTCTGAGGTCCCGGGTTCAATCCCCGGACGGGTCATTGTAGAAAGTAATTTTTCTACACTGTCTCGGGTCTAATTGTTTGTGGTACCTTCGTTGTTTCTGAATTCCATAACACAAGTGCTTAATAGCTAGTTACTTTGGGTTCAGAGGAATGTATGTGATTTTGTCCGCATTTTATTATTTATTATTATGGGTACTTCTTTGGAAGATTTAAGAATAATATAAAATGTTTAGACTTGAATCTCAAAAGCGTTCGGACTTGTTGAGTTTATATGAACTCGCACTGGAACGACGTAGCCGTTGGAAAAATAATGTTTTATTGATAGCTCTATTTTAAAGAAGGAGTAAAGTTGTAGGATATTAATGGAAGGAATAAAAACACCCCTGCGACTGTTAGACGAGATCCTAAAAAGGTGGCTGAAACTGCGAGGCACAGAGAGTGTTTTTCAAACAAAATCTTTGATATGAATCTATTGATTACGTAATGAATCTATTCTCTTAATGTGTTGGATTTATGTATGAGCTAAAACAGACGTGGTCTGTGTTACAAACTTACCAATATAAATTAAGTTTCCATGCGAAATAGTGTCCAAAGTTCCTTAACTTTACGAGACACCTTAAACTACTTGATAGTCAATTACCAGTGTCTTTGTGTCAATTTTGACTAATAATAGAGCCTCATAATTCATTCACTTACAGTATATTATTTATACGATAAATTATATTATCTGGCGAAGGAACATTAAGATGTAATCATAGCTCAAGTAACCTTATGAATGAAAAGCGATTTTCACCTCGAACAAGCCTCTGTGCATCTTAGGGCTGGACTTCTCCAAAATGGATACGAGCAGAGAGGAGCAATGAGGATTTTAAATAACCAATAGGAATTCTTCATTAACATTTCGCCATGAGGACCGGTCAAATAACAAATTCTTAAATATTCTCTTCTTCCAAATCTCAAGTTCTGGTGGAGTCCGGCCGCCGTCCTCTTTATTGTAATGTTAGTAATAACCAAAGGTACAGAGAGGGCGAGCAGCTGATATTCAAAGGCATACATCCCTACTACTTATCTCTATTATGGAAAGGTTTTACGTCATTCTAACAAATTGGTATGTATTAGACCAAAATCGAAACTAAGTCACACTTGTACCGACTTCCTTAAATAGACGGTTCAGATTTAAACAAACCGTCTCCGAAATGTAAGAGAATTCTCGATAACAAGTACAGTCTATCTCGCAAGTTTCACTTGTTTCACTTGGTCAAGTCGCATGCGGGCGTGTGATTGGTACATTGTACAGTAAGAACATTGTTCGCCTTGTTACTTTGTTAATGTGATTAACGAGAAGTTTCTTGTTCAATTTTGTACTGCGCTCATTAGTAGGTTGTGTTGTCTTGCGGATTATGGTGTTGTATTGATTGAAGGCTGATGTAATCTTTATGGAAGCAGAAATTTTGTAAATACTAGCTCTTTTCTAGTTAGCGTTGGTGTCGGTTATGAGTCCAAAGTTGCCCCATACCAATTTTAATTAAAATCGATTCAGTAGTTAGCCTCAAAAGCATGATATACAAAATAAAAACATACATAAAAAATATAAGGCAAGTTTCGTTATTATATTTTTATAGGTTCACTTAAAATTTTACTTTGACCATGTAATTATTTGCGTAGCCTAAAAACATCGTAGCTTAGAGTAACAGACAAAACCAGCAGTAAAAAATATTGCACAATAATTACTTCACAGAACGTGACGTCATAAATCAGAATCGCCCATTCAATAACTCTACAATCCACATAATAATCAAACAACCAATAACATATTATAATTATTGACCTAATATATCTTGATGATCTAGTCCAGTGTTCCAGATTATTAAAGTTACGATGTCCATGTGGTATGTACTATCACATTCAAGCAGTCATTAGGGCGGCCACAAATCAACAATGGATGGGACACATTTGTCATCTGGCTATGAAGATGCACTTTAATATGTATATAGCTATTAGTAAAGATCAAACAAGCTGTTGGTAGATAAGATGGGATAATTATGGTTTGATACTTGATGTTTGTGTTTTCTAAGACATTAATTTTCAGCTGGAGTAATGAATTCAAACTTTTTCTATTGTTTTTTTTTCTTATTTTTAACCGACTTCCAAAAGGGAGGAGATTCAAAAATCATTATTTTTTTTCCACAATCTTGATTGAGCCTTTGTTCACAGCTTGCTGCGGTAAATAATACAGACGGCAAAAAACATGTAGTAACATGTAAATAATCATGTAGTCTTCTACGTAGAGATTTATTTTAAAGTCACTAAAGTATCAAGATATAACGTTCTAGTAAGAGGCACTTCTCTCATCTTTTAGTCTGTCTCCCAGCACTAAACGTTCTTGCACGATACTTAACATTAAACCACATTAAAATATGTACGAGTCTAACGCGGAAACAGAGTAAGTGAGCACTTGAAACACTATTAATTATTAAGAAACATTTAGATGCTGTTGCAGCTCATTTTCATTCTAGACTAAACAGCTAAAAGGTAGTAAGGAACTAGTGAATTCATACATAAACATACCATCACGCCTGTATCCCCGAAGGGTTAGGCAGAGGGGTCCCAATGTACACCCACAGTTCACCGGTATGGTTTAGGTCCCATGTAAAAGGAGGCGAGCCTATTGCCATTAACCGGGCACAAATCCAAACTCTGCTACTGAACATAGAAAAACCCAATAACATCTTGGTCTACTTGGGAATCGAGCCCAAGACCGGTAGCGTAGCAGTCGAAAATATTAAATTTGGAATATTCATGATAATAACAATAATAATGAACTTTGAAGTGGCCGCCAAATTCCCTAAATTTGAAGATAAATCAAAAACTATATCACCATTTTCGTCGGTATTAATGGTGGCTTTGTGTATGATCATTTGGCAGAACCTGTGACGATGCCGTCACTCTCACAAATTTTTTTTTTAGGTTATGATTTTTTTTGTTTTTTTTTTTCCATTTATTTTCTACATTAATGTAATTAGATATCGATACCTAACAACCCCTTAACGGATCGGACAGGGTATTCGAAACACCCTGTATAATGTGGTATAAGTGATATATATATATATAGTGTATTTCGTGGCGTGACGACTTAGCGACCACTTAGCCCGATAATCTGGATTAGTTTCCTAATAACATCGTGCTAAAAGTATTAGTTAGATAGCATTATCGACGGTAATATAGTACACGTGTATAGTACCATAAAGTGGGTGGTGTAAAGGATGTATTAATAATGTAACGACACGTGTAAAATACTGTCACTATAGTTGGTCAATGTTTGTTGTCAAATATTGATGAACCCTTTGAACACTAAATAGAAATCTTATGTGTCCAATTAAAATAATTGAAGTGTCCAAATCCTTATACAAAATAAAGTTTGGTTAGTTACACTGTTTACAACTCAAGAACAAATAGACCGATTTTCTTGACTTTTGAGTTTGTTGAATTCGTCTCCAACCAAACTAGCAGAATAACTAGAATAACTATACAAACATCGGGAATAGTGCTTATGTACTTACGTGCTTAACTCGCAATTTGTATAAATAATAAATATTTATTTGTGTTAACAAAATTAATTTAAATTTAAAATTAAATGCTTACTTTAAACGAATTTTTATTGAGCCGACAAATCTCCCTTTTTCACAATTTGAATACCGCGAGGGTTCCCTCCTGAATTAATCCTCTTACCCTCATGACACAGCTAAATGTAACCACACGCCATTCCGACGTGCTAAGTGTTTTATTTGTTTTTAACGATATTCCAAATTACTTAACTCTTCCTTGATATGTTAGGTGCTAGGACTAAAGGTGTTAACTTAATGGACTAAAATTATTATAACGTAAATTTTTAGATACCTAACAATAGGGTCTAAAATAGAAAATAATGTAGTAGCTTATTTACTTAAACCTCTTAACAAGTAAAGAAGAAAAATAAACAAAGGTACCTACTATTAAGTGACCAAAAGTAAGTAGGAAGGCGCAAAAAAATCCTATTCAAAATTGGAAATATGACTACTGAATAAAGACATCAGACATAATGTAACGATATTACAAACCTTCAGTTAGCTCAACCGGCTATACAATTTATAATAACGGGTTGACAAAAATCAATAAACCTGCTATTTATAAAAACAAGAACTCCACAATACATTATAATTTTGGCGGCTACTGTCAAAGCTTCGACTAATAAATCATTCTGAAAAATACAGATAAATATGTTAAAGGTAATGATGATCGATTGTGGGGAAGTTGGAACGTGATTTGTCGAAAAATAATTGGCGAAGTAAGACGCGGCTAATGATAATGAGCTCGTTAAAATGAAAACGTCAAGACGACAAAAATGTAGGGGTCAGACTCCACTAGAGACGAGATGAGCGGCCGGAAATGTGTTTGAATAGCCAATGTAATTTCGATGTTCATAGATCGATATTCAGTTAGATTCGTTAGAGATACATGTACGGCGTGATGGAAGAATGAGAGACGAGAGGAGAGGGAGAATTGTGTTTTAAAAAACTTTTGATATTCATAACTGCCGCGTTGGCCTAGTGGTCCTAAGCGCGACTGCTACGCTAGAGGTCTTGGGTTCCATTCTCAAGTCGACCAAGGTGTTATTCTGTGAACTTCTCAGTAGCAAGTCGGAGTTTGGATTTGTGCCCGGTTAGTTGCAATATTGCTCGCTCAATATTACATGGGACCTAAACATACTGGCAAACTGTGGGTGTACTTTCGTACACCTCTGCCTAGCCCTTCGGGGATACAGGAGTGATGGTATGTTATGTTATATGATATCCAGTCAGCTCTGGTGGAGACCACTGAGCGGAAATGTATCCAGTGTGACACTGTGCGCTGTGTGTCATGTAGCACTACAATGTCTTTCGAATGTTCTGGCTGCCCGCAGGACACATCTCCACTGGAGTCTATCCAGTACTCATCTTCACACAGCTTAGGATACACTCTAGTTGAAAATTTCTTAACGTCCTCGTTTCGCACATCTCTGCTTTAGTGGAGTGTATTCCTAAAGGTCTTTGATAAGATGTTTTTAAGTTCAGACCTGTAGATATTTTTTTAGGTCGTTTCTTTATTGTTGTACTCTATTTTATTAAAATGGCCGTTATATTGTGTTTATTTTGGTATTAAAAATTGTGTTTGTATTCGCTTGTCATTTGTTAATTGATATGCTGCCTTGTTACTATGTAAAGAGTTTTGATTGGCAGTTGGACATTTACGAAATGTATATGGTGTTGAAATTTTATTTAAATTATATAAATAATAAAACTTTAATTTTAACTCTTCATTTGTGTGCTTTAATTAATGTCGTTTAAACTGTAAATAAATTACAGACAGTGCTATTAATGGACACCAAAAGATGAATATCTAAATGAATAGACCAACAGCTTTGCTGAGCGAGCTTGATCTTGAGTTGTGCTTCTTCAAAGGGAAAACATTATAAATGTTAAATGGATTATTCAGAATATTATGCCAGTTGAATAACAAACGGAACAAGAGGAGAAACGTGGCTTTAGGTGATATCTAAATACGAATAGAGCGCAAACATATAAGCGCAGTAACCGATGATAAAATAAGGAAACGCCTTGTAAATAAACATAAATATATACATTTTTTAAACAATGTCTATAAACTGTTCATGATTTGGGATCCCAGTTGTGTTGAGTGTTCAGTTGAGTTTTAAATTAGACGCGCGAACCCAAGACATACTTGTAAGAGACCCGTAAATAATAAAAAACATCTTTTTTTTTTATCTATACTATAATTAATTTTTAACAGGCCATCGTCATTTATTCAATAAATAATTTTACTGAATATCAAAACATTTTAGAGTCAAGGGTGCCTTAACGTTAAGGAAAACACTAATCATTGAACCATCTACATTTCTCTCACGTAAAGCTTGGCGCCAGCGCTGATGCAGCAAAACGAATAAAAATATGCACCAAACGATTTGCACTACACGAAATACGAATAAATTTTATGTTTTCAAATTATGCTCTCTGAAATATGACGCAGAAATTACGTCTTTGTACGTTAGCAGTAAAACTATATGCAGACTAAAAGCAATTGAATTGCTTTGCTCGTATTGTGAATACTCGTTTCAGTTAAAACAAATATTCAGTGACACAATACCTAGAAAAAGACGCCTTGCAACTGCAAGAGAAATGTTACGTATTACTGCAAATTCAATTATGTATAACAGCTGGTTCTTCGTAGCCATTGAATATAATTGAATACTTAATATTGTAGGTATTATGCTTGTGCGGTCTCATTTGTTTAAATCTGCTCAACATTTGTTATGTTGCTACGCAGATCGTCAACAATAGTTCCAATTATGAGAAGCGTAGCGTATTTGTAGCAGGTCCGTAGCTTAACGTAGCAGTGACTAAGTGAGTAAAAACTAATTGTTTAATATATTATATACTATTCAAACAATTTGTCAGAAAATGTAATTTATCTAAAATATATCTGACATTTAAAAGATGTTGACTTCATAGAACACTTTAAAGGTTCTAGTTCATACAAGTACTTGCTTTGTCACTCTCATACACCCTTAAATATAATACCTGTTTTAAAATAGGAATCTTTTAACACAGGCACAATGAAACTGCCATGTAACGTTATCAGATTTCAAGCAAAGCAAGTGAAATATAAAATAAAATGCAATATCTTTCACAACACGGCTCTTAATATAGTAAACGGTATCTTGTTTAAAGAATAATAGAACTTTGTAGAGTTGAGAATTCCCTTTGGTAATACAATAGTCACCATCAGAGTAAGCGTTGTGAGAATCTAGGATTACTATCTAGTATAACCGACGGGAAAATGCAATTACTGTTGCAGCATAACAAGATGCTTGCTTTAAGCTTCTTTATATATCTTCCGGCAGTTCCCCGAAGGGTTATAGGTTTTATTAGTTCTTTAGAACGTTTTTCTGAGGAGATTAAATTTTAAATAGCATTTAGAGTGAGTTGGTGCTTGCAATATAACGTTTGATGGTAAAATGCACTTTAGAGGAGAGCAAATGTACTTAGAAGTGTCTTGTCAAAGTTTAAGATACTAATTCAAAATAGCTGAAATGCTGATTAACTTTACTTTTCGTTTAATTTCTTTTTTATGCTTCACAAATATTTATAATTATTTATAAAAATAGAGTGCGATATAAATATGTGCCTAGTCAAATAAACAACTCAAAAAAAAATAATTATCATTCTTTCTTACTCCTGCACCGTTATACATTTTAAAATCTAAAATGAAAGCAATACCTAAATTACATTCTTCTTAGATTGTTCAAAGAACCTAAGTATTAAAGATTTAAGCATGTATTGCACCTTCACGCTACTTTCTAAAGGCGTGTTAGCGAATAATAAGATGTTCGCATTCAACTGCTTTACATTTTAAAATCCTCAAAGAATCTCATATTCTGAGATGACATAAGAACGCTGTTACTAGTAGAACTAGCACTTAGAAAGCGCTTACTATTGTAGTACATAGGGATTTACGATTATGACTTGTTTACTTTTACGAGGTTTGGTCTGGGTTTATAGAATATTGATGATTATTACCTCCTTGATGTGTACTAAGGGGACCGTACGGATTATTTCCCTCTGTGACCTTAGAGCTCATTTTGTTCTTAGGTGTAAGTGCTAAGTCATAATTTAAATTGGGAAAATCAGGCACTTGCAAAAAAAGATGTGAGTATAAATTGTCTTTATTTAATTATTTTTAGAAATGAATTTATTTAGGACATAATTATTAGCATAAGAAATTGTAATAATTTTATAAAAATATCTTCTAATTTATGTTAACTTAAGATAACCATTGACCAACCAACCAATTTGAACGTCCTTAATAGAGAAACGGTCAGGTTCCGTACAAACTTGCAATTGTAATTCCAACTTCATCCAAACTTCGGACAACCTTAAAATTAACTATTTACAACAATATCTGTACTTAATCGACTAGTTATTAAGGTTAGGCCGAACATTACAGAGTTATTGGCGTTCACCGTGCACTTTGGACATTAATGCATAAATAATTACTAACAAGAGCCTCTTTGTCCTCGTCCATTAGAAGGACGTCATTCTGCCATTATCCTGAGATGAATGACCCGCCATTCAAACACTAATGCACTGTTAATTTTTAGAATTTAGCCTGTGGTTAAGTGCTGGCAATATCTATCGGCTTTCATTACCTCCTCTTTCCGTTCACAATAAAAAGGAATAAGTTTCTTTTTTAATATATGTTTCTTTAGTGTCCATGTTTTTTTATATATTTCAGAACCCAAATGTCTACTGCTTAGTATACGACTTATAAAAAACCTATTAATAAATGTTGATGAATCAGACAGAAGATGATCAAGACAGAATCTTCCCAGAGTAGTTTAGTAGGATCACATTCGTCCCAAAACGAAACAGTTTTTGATGCTATCAAAATGCAATCCAAAATCAACTACACCAAAACCAGTAATTGGCCATATGAACCGCTACAAGAACAAACGGGTAAAGAGAATCTACGTCTGAAGTGTCAAAACTCGTCAGTAGCAACCACAGGGTTTGCTTTCGCAAAACCACATCGAAACGCCTCACTGCCACTAAGGGGGCATTCACATGAGTGACTACAGCCACACGATTTTTAAGGTACAGTGAAAATCCTCCGACAAAATGGTGACTGAAATCCGCACTCTCGCAGCAAGGTCGGTCCATTTTCACATAAACATAACATAAAATACCGTCACGCCTGTATCCCCGAAAGGTTAGGCAGAGGTGTACCGATATACACCCACAGTTCGCCGGTATGTTTAAGTCCCATGTAAAAGGGGCGAGCCTATTGCCACTAACCGGGCACTAATCCAAACTCCGACCTGCTACTCAGAATTTCATGGAAAACCCAATAACACTATGGTCGACTTGGGAATCGAATCCAAGACCTCTAGCGTAGCAGTCGCGCTTAGAAACACTAGGCCAGCGAGGCATTTTCACCGCACGGAAAAAATCGTACGGTTTTAGACAACCATGTATACAGCTCTTAACGCGGCTTTATTTCTACACACCAACGTCACCAACGTTACATTCAGTGGTCTTCAGGTTCCCTTGTTTTTGTAGTCGGATGTGTAAGTACGACAGGTTGACGTGTTGTCAGGAAACTGATGTCACTTTAGCACGTATGTCTTGTGGCTGTACCGTGTAATGTGCTAAGCTGTTAACAGGACGTTGGGTTTCCGTCTCTCAATTTAGTTGGTGAGTTTAGTTATTCGGCTGTCGAGATTTTCGGGATGAGGATTAAAATGTTTTCAGAAACTATTTGATATTGTCACTTCGAAAATACAGTAATACAATACAGAGCGAGAAATTCCATCAATAAATATAGTTAAATGTTTTTGTAATAATCATAAGCTGTTGCTTACCAACTATAGGTAAAATACAGTCCCGAATATTTTTTCAAATTCCAAATTTGGATACTAAAAATACAGCACCATTGTGTAAATTTCTCACCAGATAATTTGACTATGGTATACACCTATTGGTAGCCTAATAGTCTTAACACAGAACAACATGGTACGTGGTAGTACCTTGAAGTTTCGTCTATTAGCTAATCCAGTTAGTCTATTGTGGTAGTTGCTAACCTCACCACACCTAGCTAATAGATGAAACTTGAACATATTTGTACGATGTGTTACGCCTTTAATACTAGTGAAGTGTTTGAGATTTGAGATTTGAGAGAAGATTGAGGCTTTTGATTTGAAATGGTAATCATAGACTGGTTGTTTGATTTGCTATTTTATGTAGACAGAGTTTATTGATATAAAAAAAAAAACCTAAAATTTAAAACTTGTTCATACTATATTTTTTAATAATTAGTAGTAACATTATAATAAAATAAAGTCAAGTGTTCTTATAACTGAAATCATGACAGAATTGTAAACGTTTTATTTGTCTGCCCTGAACATGTTTATAACAAAAACAACTACAATGATTTACAAGTTCATGAATATTTGACATCGTACTTAAACCTATTAAATTAATGGATGAACTCAAAGTGTGTTATCAGACTTAAAAGCATTTTCTATTTCTAGATGAAAGTTTATTCCACTTATTGCCATTTATCCTGAGCGAGCTAAATGAGCCTAAAGCTTTCCTGTCACAGACAATTTATGTGAACGCTATCAGGGCCGCTCGCGTTTCCCCGCCGCTTTTCAAGGACACTGCAAGATACATTCATTATTTATACATCGTACTGAGTAATAAAAGTACGCTACAGTATTTTTTATAAAAAAACAATGTAAGTAACAATTGTGAGCGTCGGTAACGTAAATTAATAAAAAATACAATAAAAGCGCATGACAAGCGTCTTTATTTTTGAGTAATGTACAAAGGATAAGTGGCTGAAATGAAAGCGAAATAAAAGTGAAATACATAAAAACATCTTAGGTTCTTTGCGAGGTCTTAAGCCGATTCCGTTCATTGTCTTATTTCGTGATTAAAAATACAACAAAGGAAAGAAAACCCGCTCTCATCGTTCAAGATTTGTAAATATGCAAAGTGTTCGGGTGAAACTAATTTGTTTTCCTCGGGATGAAATTAAAAAGTATGACAAGAGATACAAATTGCTTCGCCCTCAATTTGCTCGTGTTCAGCGCCAACTTCAGCATTTGTTTGTTTTTATAAAAGCTCATTTATTAGTGAAACCGCAGCGTACTATGCTTTATGAATTCCTTTCTGGGATTCGGTAAAAAGAAATTTCGAGGCAATAAACATAATTCTACTGCTATTGAAAACAAAGTAGGCAATTAGATTCTTTCAGTAGATAACAAAGTGGTCGTGTTGTGAATGTTTATCTGATTAATGTATAATTGAGTAGAGTCGGTATAGGTAGGCCACATGTACTTTACAACGGTTTTCGTATGTTTTGTAGTAAAGTTTAGTTGAAGTTGGGTGTATCTTGGCCTTCGACCTGCCCTACTGACATTAGGCTGGCATTCAGCGTCGAGTACATAAACAATTTAGATTAAACCACGTACGTACGTACTTTGTATAGTGCGGTTTTGCTGAAATGCAACTATTGGTGGCTCGGGGGTATTACGTGGACGTAAAACATTGATGGTAGATACGTGTTTGCTTGTATTTTTATTGTGTTTTAGAACTTAGATATATATATATAATCTCTTTGTATTCGAACTGCAGTATGTGCTTAGGTATTTATGATTATCGCCTACTATTATCTATACGTTTTCCTAGTAGATCTTTGAGCGGCAAAACCTTTTTTTTTATTAAATGCTCGAAATAAAAGTTACTATGTTTATTTTCAGACAAAAAAGGTAGTACAAGTTGAACTTTCTAAAACTTTTTGTGTATCATTGTCATGCATAAATCCCTATTTATTTTCTGAAATCAAGTACTTATCAGGTAAAAAGATTTTTTTAAATAAATATATTATTTCCAAAAAACAACTCTCAAGAGAGCCCTAAACAAAACAGAAAATGCTGACAAATGAACCAAGTAAAGTAGGCGTTAAGACATCTGTAGGTCTACTCCGAAATTACGAAAGCGAATGTTCGGACCGACAAAATCGCGACCGAAATACGCAACAGTGTCCTACTCTGAAAATTGTTCGGATTTATAAAGTTCGGCCGGAGCCATAGCCAATGTTCGGAAGATGGTCGGATTGAACGAAATGTAGTGCTAGAGTTGTAAATTTTATCGACACTATGTTTATGGTCATTAGTATTAATTTCGATCCACTTTGGCTCGTGAATTACGGAATAAAAAAAAACTTTATAAGAAGAACAGATACCTTTGCTTTTATTTTAATATTTATACTTACGAATATTGTAATATTTCTTGAAATAACAACAATAAATTTGTTACTGAAATTCAGACTCTTTTCTTCGATTGTCAAAATGTCTTTTTGACAATCGAAGAAAAACAAATTGAAAAATGTCAAAGGATGACATGTAAACAATCAAGCAATGATTGAATTTATTATTTCTGCAAAATTTATAAAAATAATGCTTAAACCAAGCTAAATCCAAAATTCATGCGTCGTAATCTTTACTGACTGAAGTTTAAGATGTTCAAGTCATGAAATTACAACGAAAAACAAGCTACCTATACGAAAAATGCAGTGAAGTACTGCTGCTGTTCAGATTGTTGAGATTTTGGAGTACTCCGAGCATGTTTGCACCTATAGATGGAATTCACGTCTTCATTCTAAGAAATACGATGTCCCTTTTTACTCAGAAGTATCAAGTCTAGTCACAATGATATAATTAGTTTTCGTGGATAGATGGGAAGAGTCCCATCAGTAGTGGAGAGCTACACTGCTTTGCCATTAATTACGCACAAACAGCGCATTGAAATATTTTCATCGTCTTTCTACTGCCTAAGTTATTATTGCTTATAATATATTTTTGTATGTCGCTAATGGTTCGTGTTAATGTTGTTGCTTTTTTATTTTATTCTATATGAAATAAATAAATACTAAATACATGTTGTTAATATTATTTAAAAGCTCCTTGGGTTTTTTGTTTTCTTATGTTCCTGTCTTGGAAGTTTATAGACTGTAAATTTTAAAAAGTTGCGTAGAAGCTTACAAGCCGAGGATGCGCAAAGCACAAGCCGAGCACGAATACGTGAAGTGTGAACATACTAACGAACCTCGAAGGAGCACGCACCGATGTTCGGCTCCTGCTCTACTGTGCTTCCCTATAGACCGCTTTTTGATAAAAACAAAGGCGGAAAGCAATGTTCGAGGACAGCGGTCATTGACGACGCCTTTACATCCACACTTGAAGCCGCAAACGACGACGAGCAGAACGGCTCTGCTCTGGCTTGGGTCCTATGCGTAGAGGCAGTTTTAAAGTCTACAAGATATTTACATTATTAGAATTTTGAGGAAACCTAATAAATGAAATATCTGCGTAATTCGAGGTTATTCATTGCTAATGATCAGTACTATACTCCATGATTCAGTCATGTGAAATAATGAACCTCATATAGCGCTTCTAGTTTCCATTTATTATATCACAATTAAGGATAAATGAAATCTAACAAATAGCGTCAAGTCGATAAATAGGAAGTAAAATATTGTAAAATAGGTGTAAAACTCAAGATAATGGTAATAATTCACCAAATTTAATATTTACGATACTCAATAAGTAGCTATTTTGGTGACGGAAATTTTGACATATTTTTCACGATGCAAGTCTTGTCAAAATGGAATTTTCGGTCGGATTTTGTGTTTCAGAGTAGGGTTTTTGATACAATAAACGTCAAAATAGAAGTTCGTTCGGACCAAAACCGACGGAACGAAAATAATGTTTTCGGAGTAGGAAACGACATATTATCGGCCGAAACTTCGGTTTTTACCACTTCGGAGTAGGCCTACTGCATTCTTTCGAATTGAATAAGTAAAAATAAGAAGGAGACATTGTTAGATATTTATTCGCCCCTTACACCCTGTTCCACCATAAATCTGTGCCGTCGTGAATATAGTTTGCATTATTATGCAAAATCAAGTACCGGAGACCGTAGTGTGTGAATAAGGAAACGCACTGACAGATGCTTTTAAGAACAAACTTAGAGTAAAAAATAAAACTATAGAATGCAATGTATGTCGCTAAAAGCCGGTGGTGACAAGCGTAAGCAAATTTTTGGCTGCATGTATTAGATTCGTTTACTGATTTAATTTATTCTTTGTACAACGACAGATGTTGACTTGAAAATATCGATGGTTCTGATTTTATAAAGTTTTGAGCTTGTTATATTTAAACGACGTGCTTTGTTTTGATACTATTTGTACGACGAAACTAATTCATACCAGTGTCCACGGTTCATACTATTATATGCGCACTCTGTATTTTTTTATCTATCGGACATCCCTATGTATAAGAAAATAAGCCATTGTATTTTGTTTTTATTGATTTTCTTTTCAGTCAATTCTTTTTTTTAATAATAACTTTAATAAAACTCTACAATACCTAAGTCTTCAGGGTATTCAAGACTCTGTATAAATATCTTAGCGTTAACATTATAAAGATAAATACTATATCTTTCAAGAGAATATTTTAGCTGAAATACCATAATTTGTTACCTTCCAGGTGCAAATTTCCAGAATAGTTAAGTTGAAGTCTTTACTAGTGAAAAGTGTCTGGCGACATTTTGTTTTATAAAGTTCTTAAGATTTGTGGACCAGTTTGTCAAAAAGTGGAATAGTAAGTTTAAGTTATAATTATATGAAAGGTTTAGGTTTGTCATTTTTTATTAGATACAACTGCATTGATTTTCGCAATATGTTGTCCGTTATTTTTCCTTTTGCAATCCAAAGATTTGTTTTTATACAATGTTTTATTTTAAAGTACCTAAATTTAGTGTACCCTTAATACACATTATTTTGCTCTTTTTATTTAGACAAATGTGACGTTCAAAAGAGGAATATCACAAGAACAAGAAAGAAAAGAAACCTACAAAAAATATAATTACCGCTACGGGAGCAAAATATCAAAATTTCAATCGTACTTTAAAAATAAATCCTTAAAACAGACAGTCCTTTTAATCAAGCCTAGACCCAATTTCCAGTTTTGCCTCATGCCCGAGATTTAGGTCAAATCGGGCCAAATGTCTTTAATTTATCCCGACAGATCATATTCCGCAATCCACAACTCAATTAGTAAAGCTTATCGATATCTGGGCTACGTAGGTTTATGTAATAAAGTTTTAGAATTACACAACATTATTATTTGTATAACTTCTTCAAAACAAAGGACTCGTGTACTAGTGTAATTATCGGTCAGCGACCCCTGAAACTTGAATTATATTATGTCAAAAAATATTTTATTTAAGTTGTTATTAACCCACTTCAAAAAGATTTATGATGCCAGATAAAAATACCTTATTTATTTAGCTGAAATCCTGATGCCCTTTACAAATTAATTTTCTTAGTTAAAACTATCGTATGTCCTTGACGAAAGTAATTAACCTATTCGAACGTTACACCTAGATTAAATGAATATACGACGTAATAATTCAACGTTTTGTTACAAAGTACGCAATATAATGTAAAGGCGGCCTAACAGTTATTACACTAACACGCAATGGAACGATTAGCTGCTTATTAAATGCATGCTTAAACATAATCGATCGATACACGATCAATGGGACATGATTAATGATACTTTAACACGTGATTTATAAATTTTTATAAATAGGTTATATGTGAAATAGTTTTTTATGGAACCTTCATTAAGCTTTTTTTAAACTCTTGCCTTTATATATGAAAAAAGTTTGGCCCTCGGCGCCCGGAACACATATTCTAAATTCGTTTTGGGGACAATTTTAGGTCAGACGTAGTAGTAGAAATCGAAATTGAGATTTGATATGATAGGGCAGCCTAGTGTGCCGCATAGTTTCTTTTTATTTCATGAATACTAAAGAAGGTAACATCCTCACAAAATTATATTATTATTCTGGTAAATTTTGGATTCTGATAGTTCTGTGATTTTATTTCGATGTTACAAAGCTTATTAGTTTTTGACCTTTTCACAAAAATACTTTACATTGTACAGAAAATATATAACAACATAACACCCGAAATTAGATTTTATAGACATCGAATTCGAACTGGCTATTCAAAACATAACATTGAATACTACTTTAGGATAATAAATTGTGTAAATAAGTCTTTAAATAGCGTCCATCAATGAAATTATTATAGTGAATTAATCTTGACTTGAATAGATATTCACAAATAGAAATTTATTGAATAAAGGAGACTCGAATTTTCAAAATAATATTATGGTTAAATATATTTCGCAGATACCGCCAACATCTCGTAGGTACCGGCGTGGGAAGACTGAAAGCGAAATTCAAATAAAGATTATTTACATTACAGTGGGAATGAGATTCTACCATTTCCTTTGATACACTGAAACAAGGAAAATTCAAACGTGAAATTTTGACGCTGTATTCGTTTGAATCGGTATAAAAAATTGTGTTTAGAGGGTCTCTAAGACGGAAGAAAAAAAAAAACTTTTGCTTCGAAGAATAGGAAGAGTAAGAACAATAAAAGTAAATTGAAGCTGGATAGAATTTTCGCTTCGCGAGTTTTAGTGGCCGATTTGGCGTAACGAGTTTTTACCGCCTTTACAACTTTGCAAGTTTTCACAGCAAAGTTCACTAGGTACAGTTTGTACAGTCGGACGATTGCAGCTTGCTAGGTGTCGAAGTTGCCTTCGTTTGGCTGTAATCTGGCACTATATGGAACTTGCTTACGATTTGCTCCAGTTAGTGTTCACTTAGGCAAGATTCGGGATGCGATATTTGAAACTTGTTTTGTTACCCTTCTTCTTAGGGTGCATCCAGATCTGGCGAACGTCTTGCAGCTGCTCGCGAACAGTTCGCGAGCAGCTATTGCCAGCGTTTGACAGATCCGAAAGCACCCCTAAGTGTCAATCAATGGTAATTAGTTTTTCCCAGAACAGTACTTAGTCAGGCAGACAGCATTGTCCACGGCCTTGTACAGGATTTGTAGGAACTGCTGGACAGCTCATTGAATGGGCAATATTTAAGGGAAAATATCATGCGAAATTATGTAGACAGCGAAATAATAAACTAAATACCTAAGTGACTAAATGTATAGGTCTCGCAAGAGTTAAAGGCTTAACCTTTGTTCTAAAAGTCTTCATTGTTTTTATTTAAAAGATAAGTATTTTTAAAAGGTTACACTTTTAATCTCTGTTCTAGACATATTTATGTAGACAGTGACGTCAAAAGGGGATATTTCAAAAGGGAAAAGAATTTAAACTGGATAAAAATATAAGATGGCATAAATAAAATATACCGGTAATGTATAATGGAAAGTATGTATTAAGGAACTAATCCTACTGTGTGCAGTAGCGGTAAAAACGATGAGTAACCACACACTTGGGACAGCCCGAGAGGCTGGACGATGACACAAACGATGTTCAGGAAGTGCAGCAGTAACAAACTAAAACACGTGCACGTACCTTGGTCTGCTATGTCTGCTGCCGATGACCCGCCTGCGTTCTGATTTCACCACAGTTGTTGCTGAAGGTCACGAACTGCTCGGAATAGGGATTCCTAGCAGAATATCGATCGAGTTGACGCGTTTAAAGGGTTTTCTTGAGATAGATCGCGGAGCGCGCGCGCGTGCAAGATGGTGAGAAAACGAATGTTAGTTAGTGGGGCGGCCGTTCGTCCGTTAGCGGTTGTGACGTCATGACAGTTGCAGCAGGAGCACCAATCGGGTAACGAGTACGGCACGTATGACAACCGTAAAAACAGTTGTGATTGCCACTGCTGAAAATCGTTAAGAACATCGTGTGTGTCCGTGGTACATTGTAAACGATCTGATTTTAAGAATCTGTATGATGACGAAACATTCCGCCCACCAAAATACCTATGGTATTTTCGAAGATACGAAATATAAATAGAAAAGTTAGGAAGAAAACGTTAAACCTTAATAGCTACTGAACTATGAATCTAATCAACCTAACCTACGGTGCTTATAATACGTTAATCCTCTATAGGTAGAGGACAGAGTTTAACTAGCGGTCGCTTAGCCGAATTGCTAGTAGCGGTCTTAAGAATTGCAACTCTAACTACTCCGTCAGCGCCAGGAAGAAGATCAGTAACCCTACCGAGTAACCATGCAAGAGGAGGTCGATTGTCATCCTTGATGATGACAAGCGAGCCCACCCTTAATGGTTTTGAGTTCTTGGTCCATTTGGCGCGTTGGGTGAGTGAATTTAAGTACTCGTGTTTCCATCCTGACCAAAAACTTTGTTGGAAGGCCTGCAACAACTGCCACCGATGAAGACGATAAATATTGACGTTGGAGTAATCATCATCGGGGACAGCGGCCAAAGGCTCCAATGTAAGGAAATGACCCGGTGTTAACGCTGACAAGTCATTAGGGTCCGAACTGACAGGGCACAAGGGCCGTGAATTTAAAACCGCCTCGATTGTTACGAATAATGTAGTAAGTTCTTCAAATGTTAGAACCCGATCACCGACTATGTGATACAAATGATGACGTTCTGAATTGTTAAGAAATGCACTACGATTAGCAATAGTCGGGTTTCGAGAATTTTGAAGAAAACGATGGATGTACGTTAGGATACGAACGATTTTTTCTAAAGATGAAAAACGATTTATGAAATTATCGATGATTGAAACATGTTTTTTCCGAGGATGCACAGTCGATACTAACACAGGAGGTTTACGAGTCTCGGCCTCAACAAACTTCTTCTCGTCATTAGTAACGCTGTCAATACAAGATGGCCATGTCTCGTGCGGCTCGGATAACCATCGTGGCCCCGCCCACCATAACGAGTTGTGAAGAAGTTCACTTGGAAATTGGCCTCGCGAACAAACATCTGCAGGATTGTCTGCAGAGGACACGTGATGCCAATATTCAATAGCTGTTATTTCTTGAATATGACTCACGCGATTGGCAACGAAGGTAGACCAACGACATGAGGGTGAACGCAACCAAGAGAGTGTAACGGTGGAATCGGACCACAAAAAGACAGCTGAAATAGGAATACGAGAAAGATAAGTTTCTGTAACGAATTGGTACAGATCTGAAAGCAAAACTGCAGCGCAGAGTTCGAGACGTGGCAATGACGTACGTTTTAATGGCAACACGCGAGCTTTCGAACAAACGAGATGAACGTAAGAATTGTTATCTACGTCGGTTACTCGTAAATAAATGACCGTGCTATATGCAGTTTCCGAACTGTCGCAGAACCCGTGTAGCTCGTAGGATTGTGAATCAGTACGAGTGATTCTACGCGAAATTTTTAGATGGTGCAACTGAGAAAGTTGCTCCTGATAGTTGTTCCATGTACTGATGACCTCGTCAGGGGGAACGTCATCCCACCCGGCACCGATAATCCAAAGCTTATGGATTAAGCTTTTAACTTGTATTGTCAGGGGGGATAAGAATCCTAACGGGTCGAAGATTCTAGCGAGTTCACTAAGAATAGACCGTTTGGTACATGGCCGATGTGAAGATTTAACTTCAAAAAGAAACGAATCAGTTGAGGGATCCCATTTGAGTCCCAACAATTTGAAAGAAGCTGGTTCAGCTTTATCTAACGATATAGAATCAGTGAGGCAATCTTCAGGTTGAAGATCCGATAAAAGACGATAGTCATTTGACACCCACTTCCGAAGATGGAAACCTCCTTTTTTAAAGAGAGCGATAAGTTGTGTTTTTTTCTTTGCGCAGTGGCGAAGTCCGGACTACCGGTGTCCGACAAGATTACACTCTTGGCAAGCGGGTAAGAATCCCCCTCATCATCAGCAAGCTGTCGCAAAGTACGGCAAGCGAGATAGGGGGATGAAGAGATGCCATACGTGACTGTGTTCAGACGAAACTCTGAAAGAGGCTCGCCAGGCGAAGCTCTCCAGAGAATTCGCTGACAGTCACGATGGCCATCGAAGAGTGTAATCTGTCGGTACATCTGACGCACATCTGCCATAAAAACGACGTCGTGTTCACGAAAGCGTAAGAGAATTTCCAAAATGTTTGATTGTAATTTTGGACCGATGTGTTGACTTTCGTTTAACGATCGAGAACGTGCATCTTTCGCAGAGGCGTCAAATACGACACGAAGGCGAGTCGTGGTGCTATCAGGACGTATGACGCAGTGATGGGGAATATAGTATTTCCCATTCCTCACGTCATCTGGAGAGACTAATGACATATGGCCCGCAGTTAGATAGTCGGACATAAAATCGCAAGATTGACGATGACATTCGGGGTCACGTGACAGTCGACGTTCAATCGCATAGAAGCGACGCAAAGCAATGTCACGTGAACCAGTGAACATAGGCTCGGACTCGTCCCTGAATGGCAACTGCACGATGTTCCGCCCAGATGAGTCACGAGAATGATTTGTGATAATGTGTTGTTCACATGTTATCTCATCTGGAGTAAGGGATGCTGCGGGTGGTAATGCATCCAAACAAGTTTTACCGAGCAATAGCCATCCAAAGACTGAGTCGAAAGCGGTAGGTTGATGTGATTTTCCTTTAATGTTACGATTACGAAGCGATTCCGCAAATACATCCGCACCGAACAGTAGGTCAATCCGGCCAGGAATGTCAAAACCGGGATCGGCTAACGATAGTGAATTGATGTGAGACCAACCCGATGTATTTAATTTAGCTATTGGTTGGTCCCCGCAAATTTTCGACATTACGTGCATATTTAAATTAAATAAAACTTGATCACCAGTCCCAATGGAGCAATTAATGTCTCCTAAGATTGAAGCCGGGGCTTCACCGATTCCACTTATAGTTGTGGTAGGACTGGATAGTTTTAAATTTAATTGTTTTACAGCTGATTCAGTTATCAGATTAATTTGACTCCCTGAATCGAAAAGAGCGCGAAAAGATACGAACTTGCCATCCGCATCCCGTACCTGCACAATGGCAGTTGCTAATAAAACAGTTGTGTTACTGTTGTTGGAAAATAATGAAGAGGTTGGGTTTGACTCGACCGGTTTATCTTTATGAAGTAAAGTGTGATGTTTACGGTTACACTTACGACATTTAAAAATAGAAGTACAACCTTTTAATTGATGTGAGGCTCGAAGACAATTGAAACACCAATTACTTTTGCTTGCGATAGTTACCCGCTCATCTACTGGTTTGTTAAGAAAATTTTGACATGAAGATATTGAGTGAGTGTCACCACAAAACGCGCACCTAACTGGTTGTGACGTAGGAGGTTCACGGCTTGTAGTACTTGCTGTGGCAACTTGAGGTTTATCAGTACTGCCCACAAGCGCATGAGACACGTTTGCCAGTTTATGTGTTTGGTAAGATTTTACAGATCGTTGATGTGGCTTACTCGATGGTTTATTATTAGCTTCACAAAAATGAGAATCACGTAAAAGCGCTTCACATTTCAAGTTTAAGAAAGACTTCAACTGTGAATATGGAGGAAACTCAATATCAGGATATTTTTCCTCGAAATCGCAACGCAAGTCTGAGTCTATCTTAGAGAGAAGGTGGTAGACTAATACAAAATCCCATCGGTCCTCAGGTAAAATGATTTTCTTTAAAATAATTAAATTTTCCTCAAACAGGTCCAATGATTTTCTAAACTCATTACCGTCAGTAGTATTAAAATTAATATTTAAAAGGTCCTTCCATGATGTAAAAGCTAAAGGTCGTTTATTTTGATAGCGAGTAACAAGGGCCTGGTAGGCATCGTTGTAATGCTCACAAGTTAATGGGAATGCCTTGATAACAGATAATGCATCGCCGGTCAACGATGAGAATAAATAATGAAATTTTTCAGTATCGGTAAGATTACTAGAATTATGAATCAATGCATTAAAAGTGTCGTGATATTCAGGCCATTTCTTGATGTCACCACTGAAAGTTGGAAGAACAATTTTCGGTAAACGGATATTCGACGATGAAGAACTTTGTTTATTATTTAATTGAGGTTCACTTTTCGTTAAAGTACGATGAATAGATAATATTTCAAAATATTTATCGTCAAATGTATCCTGGAGCGAATTATCTGCATGATCCGGATCATCTAACAGCTCCAAAATAATCTGATGAGCACTCTCAAAGCTATCTAAAATATGTTTAAGTTCCTGATAATAAGAAAGAAATAAATTCCGTTGTGAGTCATCACTTATTGCTAATGAACCTATTTCCAATGCCTTATCCAACCGCTTCATAGCTATAGTACGCTTTCTACGTAACTGTGATAAATCTTGAACTGTATATTCATCGTCCGTAGAGTGAGATTTCGATTTCTTAAAGCAACTTTGTTTACGAGACGAATGTTTACCTAACAATAATGACATGATGAAAACTATTTTATTTAACGATTAGCAAGATCGGTAACTGATAACGAATAGTCGGCGATACAAGGTTCCAACAGATGAGCGCTACCTGCTTATAAAGATGTAAACACGATAAGAACACGAGTACTTACGCTAACCGGTAGTATTGTTAATGTGTATGTGTATATATATTATATATACAGATTATAGACTGAGTAAAACGCGCAACAGAAATCCTTTGTTCAGTGTAATTTGTTAAGTTGATTAGGTGTTGAAGTTAAACGAATGTAGGCTTCGTAATACCTATTGACACAATTTTTCTTTTATGTAATAGGAAAGAGTGTAGCTAAAATAGTCTTGCCTTGGTTTTACGATAATCTCACGAAGAGTATTATCGCGTTTCCCGAAGGCGGAACGTGTTGGTTGCGTTTCCGAACGCAAGCCGCTGATAACTCGAGACTACTAGCGCGGTACGTTACGATAATTTATTTAAACCTACCTACGAATTAAAATGTCACACGAACAAAGGATTTTTATGATCGATATTTTACGATACGATATACCTAAAATAGCTAATGTAGGCCGAAAATGATAATACTAAGCACCGAAGGGAGATAGATTGCCTAATATTGAGATCCTACAGTAACTATTAAGGTTCAACTGGGTGAAAATGAAGTCGTATAATGGCGGGTCCCGGGTTTCGGCACCATAAAAATGTGCAGTAGCGGTAAAAACGATGAGTAACCACACACTTGGGACAGCCCGAGAGGCTGGACGATGACACAAACGATGTTCAGGAAGTGCAGCAGTAACAAACTAAAACACGTGCACGTACCTTGGTCTGCTATGTCTGCTGCCGATGACCCGCCTGCGTTCTGATTTCACCACAGTTGTTGCTGAAGGTCACGAACTGCTCGGAATAGGGATTCCTAGCAGAATATCGATCGAGTTGACGCGTTTAAAGGGTTTTCTTGAGATAGATCGCGGAGCGCGCGCGCGTGCAAGATGGTGAGAAAACGAATGTTAGTTAGTGGGGCGGCCGTTCGTCCGTTAGCGGTTGTGACGTCATGACAGTTGCAGCAGGAGCACCAATCGGGTAACGAGTACGGCACGTATGACAACCGTAAAAACAGTTGTGATTGCCACTGCTGAAAATCGTTAAGAACATCGTGTGTGTCCGTGGTACATTGTAAACGATCTGATTTTAAGAATCTGTATGATGACGAAACATACTGATATATTTATATCTTAACTGATCAAATATTTTCAGCCTCAGTAAGCAACACTAGAAATGAGAGATATCTTATATCTCCTCTTTTCCATTTATTCTCGAGAGGTATACAAATACGATCGTGCAGAAACACATCTGCATTCATTTTTATTAGCACTATATTTCTTGAATGCAATATTTCTCATAATTCCTAGAAGTTTTAGATAGTTTTATGTATAAATAATAAATAATTTAAGATGAAGTCGTTTTATATACCAAAGAGAGCGTAAAGTATTAGTTTGTGCATATAATAATAATGATGCAGTATTGTTGATTGTTGAGTATGTCGTGGTGGCCTAGCGGTTCAATGAACGGATTTGTATGCACAAGGTTGCAGGTTCGAACCCAGGCAAGTACCAATGTGGCTTTTTTAAAGTTATATGTACTTTCTTAATAGGTTTAAAGAAACTTTATTCTCAATAAAAACATTACATAATGTCGCTTACTTGAGAACAATAACAATTACTTAAATAACTAAGATTAGTTTCGACAACATTTGGTGCAGACTAAAAAGCTATAAACAAGTCCCATCCAACGCACTCATTTCTTAGATATCTGGTTTGTAATTAGGTAATGGCTAAGCTGACTTTTGAATGCGTTAAACGAGTGCAGGTTTCTTATATGTGAGGGTATTTTATTGTAAAGCTGTGCTCCTTCAAATTTGAGCATTTTTTTGCCGTAATTAGTCCTTATCTTTGGCAAGACCAATAAACTTGCTCGGCGACTGCTTCGTTGGCTAACTTGTCTATATTGGGTAAGTGTAATATTTGTGTGGATGGTTTTGTTGAGAACTTTTCTGATAAAAATACATGTATTGTAAGTATATAATTGTTTTATATTCATTATCTTTGTGTCTGTGTATATTTTTGCCGTTGATGTTAAGTACGGTTGTATATGTACTTTCTTAATTATTCTAAAACACTTCTGACGAACGGTGAAGGAAAACATCATGAGGAAACCTGGATTCCAAAATTTGGGATCTGAAATCGCCAATCCGCAGAGAGCAAGCGTGGTGATCAATGCTCATGACTTCTCTACATGGGAAGAGGCCTGTGCCCAGCAGTGGGACGATTATAGGCTGGATTATTATTGTTGATTGTTTATAGGAAGATTTTATAACCAACTTCAAAATAAAGAAGGAATCAAAAACGTTTTGAGTATTACATCAGATATTTTAAGACGTAGCTATCAAGTTTATTGCTTTCGATTATAGTTCAGTTTATATACGGTAGGTACTTTTATTATTATTTTTATTTTCAGCCATTTTTGTGTAACTGCAGAGCAAAGGCCTCCCTTTCTTTTTTCCAATTCTCCCTGTCTTGAGCTATTGTGTTCCATAATGCTGAAAAGGAGTCAAGTTCATCCCGCCATCTCCTTCTGGGCCGGCCACGAGGTCTTTTAATATGTTTTGTAGTCCACATTGTTGTCACTTTGGCCGAACAGTTTTCGGACATACGGCAGATGTCCGGCCCAGTTCTATTTTACGCTAGCGGCTTTATATCCAACGTCCGTGGTTTGTGTTTGGTACTTTTATTACTTAGTCATATTTACTGACCTTATAAACCAAGCCTACGATACAGTACTGTACAAAATAGGCTACTGTAGAACCTTAAATCAACGTGTCCACAAACTATTCTAAGAAAATGTATGCAGGCTTAATACAGGGATGAATGCTCAAAAAATCTCACTCGCTGGACGCGTACTGAATTTAGCCGACGTTGCCGGCAGAGTAAACGCCATGCATGCATGACTTGCAAGTTAAACAGTGCATTGTGGGTCATGGAAAGCATAAAGAGATTAAAATGCAAAATAAGGATACATTAATTTTGGTGATTTTGATTGGTCGTTAAGCCGTGGCCTGATTGATTACGGAAATTGTAATGATTACGTATTGATTGAAATTTTAATGATTTAACTGTGTTGTTTATATTTTATGTTATTTTAAATAACTATAAACGCTAACATATAAAGTATACAGGGTGTTACCGAAAGGTAATAATTGTACAAAATCGGTGAAGAGTTTTTTGTAAACTATGTATACAGATGTAATACATAGTTTACAAAAGTCTGAAGTCACCTTTGCTAGCTTATTTTAATTTATAGTCGTCTAAAGTATACGAAAAGAATTTGGCTAATATGACAGCAAAAATGAAATGACACTAAATAACTAAGAGTTAATTTATATTACAATCATGGGCTGTGGCTTACAAATTAAGTTCTTCTTTAATATAATTAGTAGGTAAACAATAATACTGCGTTACTTAACATGTATCATACGTACAAGAACTAAGCCGACGAATACATTTGTCGAATATCTTTCGCGACGCTTTGCCGTCTGTCTCTGCTAATGTTTTATTCCCTTTAATCTGTAAGAGTGACTTGTAAATATTCACTTTGCTATGATAAATACATTCATCGGGTACAAGTGTATACAATATGTTTGTGATTAATTTATGTGGAGGAGAAGAAGAGAGTTTTGTTTAAGACTACTTTAAGGTATATTTAAATGTGTAAATGAGTCTACTTCAAAGTATTTCTGTTTCCCATAATATGAAAACCAGACATTCATCGATAGAAGCTATTTGTTTATATTATTTAGCATAACTTTCTCTAGAATAACAGGTAAAAAAATAAATCCGATCCTCAATATTATATAATATAATATAATAATAATCCAGCCTATATAGGCTGGATTATTATTATATTACTATATTACTATATTACTATTATTGCTGTGCCCAGCAGTGGGACGTATATACGTCCCACTGCTGGGCACAGGCCTCTTCCCATATAAAGAAGGCACGAGCATTGATAACCACGCTTGCTCACTGCGGATTGGCGATTTCAGATCCCAATTTTGGAATCCAGGTTTCCTAACGATGTTTTCCTTCACCGTTTGCCAATATTAAAAGAAAAAAAAAAAGGGAAATATAATGACCTCACAGAGACGTTAAAACTCTTGAAAAAGAAGGATAAATTTAGAAGTTGCAACTAGTACACATATATATGCCACTAAATACTAAAATAGTACTATCATACCAGCTAATTACTTCCCAGAACGATCACCAAAAACCATACCACCAAACGAACAAAACCATTTAGTTAGAATGTCTAACTGTTAATGGATGCACATAATGTAAATTAGCATTATCGATATGTCCCAATCGTAGGTAGGGCTATGTTTTGGGCAATCCCATCTCGCAGTGCCACTGAACACGACCGCAGACTCCGGTAATTGGAAGCAGTGCGCGGATATTGCTTTTTGATGTTATGAAACAACAAATTGCCTTAAAAATGTATGACGTTAAAACGAAATTAAGTCATTATTATTTGTGGAATTGTTTTGTTATTTTAGTTTGTACCTAATTGTAATTTCGTAGTTATGAGTTTTGGAATTGTTTATGAAACAGTTGAATAGCAATTTCCTTTTTTTTTTTTAGATGTACGATGTTTGAAGTTTAGTTTTTTTATTTACAACCTATACATAGTCATATTTTTTGTTAACTATATAGGTATATAGATAACCTTTATCGTATACAATTACGAGGAAAAAGCTTAATCTTCAAGAAATCCGAACGCTACTTACATTAAAAATACTTTAAGACTTAACATTATTAGTAAAATCGTTTGTTCTCCTATCAGATGAGGAACGTAGCTCAAAGAACTAAAGTACTAAAGATGCAAGCAATAAAGTATTGAAAATCCCGTGAAACACGAACAAAGTAATTTAAAGAGCATTTTATCTTCAACGCCGATACATATTATGCGCCATATCCAAAAATGAAAGTTTCGTACATTGATCAGATTAATGCACTTTACGGAAAACATATTTATAAAAATATGAACACTTGTAATTATATTTTCGTGACCCAGAAAGTTAAAAATATCTTTAGTTTGTTTTAACGTTAAAAGCTACTCTACAAGTTACCAATAAGCGGTAAGATTCAGTGTCGGTGTTAAAGATAAAAAAAAAGCTAGAAAAACAAAAACATCCGAAAAACCTTTGCCCAGCTGTAGGAATTGAAGTTACCTAAAAAAAAAAGAAACCGATGTTAGAAAATAAAGCGTTGCTTTTTATACGATTATATACGACGCTTTATTTTCTACTGTTTTCTAATATCAACTTCAATATAATTCCAACAAAGTACATTAAAAGCATCGATTTAGTTTTATTCGAAAGACAAACATGGCGTGATCCGGATTATAGCTAAATCCAAGTAAAACCTAACTACCTATTAAACGTCCGCTAATAGGACGTTTTACGTCACAGCGACCTATTTTAAAACATTCTATTAGTGAGCGAGCATAATCTGCTCTAATGAAATAGAAGTATTACTAGGTATTATAAAGCTGGATATTTATTGACATTGTTTTATTAATAACGGTTTTTTGAGTGATGATTAATCCTTTTCATAATAAGCTAACATTTGTCTGTAATTTTTATGTTCAACCGCCTTTTTTACTGAGAAACCTTGATGGTTATCTAAGGGATTTCTGATTATCAATATAGTAAGCCAACTCCCAAAAGTTTGCTTACTTATATTGAATTAACGTATGCCTTAGTATCGATATCGATTAAAGTAAATCCACCAAATCGGAACTAACATCAAAAGTCTCTGAGTAAGTCAGTAGGTAATGTTAAAAAAACTAGTTCTAAATTAGGATCTAGATGACAATTTATAACAAGAAAATATCAAAAACGGGTCTTTGTCCAGCAGTGAAACAATAACGAGTATAATATTATTCATGGTACCTTGGCAATAATTAGACTATATTGACACTATTAAAACAATTTAATGGTATGTCGGTGTGTCAATATGCCACTTTATTGGTTAGTTACTGCAGAAGTTTTCTCCGCAAGTTCGGGTATTGAGACATCTACTCAGTATGCATTCAGGCCACCGCGAGCGATTGTGTTTCACCCGATAACAAGCTGACCCCGGCTGACCTCACTCCAAATGTAATTCGAGTCGATGCGCTAAATTCAATTCCGAGCTTTTATTTGCATATTTCCTTTATAAAATAGAAATAGTTGGTCCCGTATAAAACCGTAATTACTTTCTAGTTCGGCGTATAAAGTATCTAAACAATAACAAAGTTTCTGACGTCTTAACTTGGACCGACTTGAAAGTTTCATCTTAACGTTTAGATTATCTTAGATAGAATAAGTTATGCTATAAATCATGTGATATGAATTTATATTTTTGTATGAATACTTTCTAGTGGTTTGCTTCATGAAATAAACATTTTGAGGATCATTATGAGCAGACTTTTATTCATGTTCTTAAATATCTCTGGGTATTCTTGTCATCATTTTAGTACCTAGTCTAATGTAAAAAACTTTTGTTAGTTTCTCTTTGACATAATAATATGCATAACATGACGTAATTTATATAATCACCTGCGACATCCTTAGTTCAAATATTATCGACAAAACTGACAGAACAAAACAAAAAATCTTCCTAGCGTCAACACTATAACATACAAAAAGACCCATTTTCAACTCCTAAAATAAACACGGCTTAACACCGTCCACTTATAATTTAAAACGCAAACCTAGACACAAGTCCTTTCTCACTTTTATCAGGTGCACCACATGCAACAAAATTTGCATGTTTTCGTTTGTCAATGCACACGAATCATAGCGATAACACACGCTTACTTTCCATGAAAAACATCGCTGCCTTTGTACAAACATAAGGCTATTAGTTAGAAAAACACGGTATAAAATTGTCGCAGATAATTTTATAACAAAGGTTCAGTATGTCTTTGTTTCCGAGTTATTCCCCATTAGTTGTAACTAATAGGTTGAAGGACCGAGCGAGCGACGCAGTACGTTCCTTATTAAGATTCATTGCGAGTAGTTACTACGAACTTTCCGTGTTACCTGGCTACGGGTTAATGTTATTAATTAATTATGGCTCTTATCTCGACTGCAGTGTTCTCTGCTCTTATTCAATATTAAATTGTATATTAAGGTTATAACTGGCTTAAGCGCAAACGACTTTAATAAAATGAGAGCCGGGGTAATTTGAGGTTAGAGTTGTCTGTTTATTTGTTTTGTTTTACGATGATTTAGTATTAAAAATGGAATGGCAATCTTCTTTGAAATGTTCTGTTTGTATTGTAAATTAAAGTTGTATTTTACATTAATAGGTTTTGTTTTGTTCTGACGTACTTACGGGCTGTTTAATATTTTGTTGCGTAGGTGGATACTCCGAGAAAATCGGCATAGAGGAGTGGGTTGTTTCTAGGGCATCTGCATGGCAACTCAATTATAAATACCTACGTAATTGCTTTACGTGTAAAAATATTGACACATTTTTCTTGATGGCTCTGATAAAATTTTGCTTTTTCATAGCCATAATACTTTGTATCACGTTTTTTAGTAACTATGTTATTAAAATATCGAATATTATGAAATAATAATTTAGTAAGTACGTTTAATACAGGTTCTCTTTAAGATATTATAAGAAATCTTCCTAAAAATAAAGCCATTTTTTATAACCTCGTCCACTCTATAAATAAAAAATCTAATTTATTTGAACTAGGGCCATAATAGGCCATCGATCATTTTACCTTACCCGCATATTTCATGCACCTTTTTATTTGTCAATTTGGCTTAAGATAAACCCCTAAATCTACAATGTAGGGATAGATATTCGAACATCGTAACTTATATCTTTATAGAGAATGGAAAAATATTGTTTTGTTTGAGAGAGAATATATTTTTTTTTTTTTTTTTAAGTGAATGATGATTTTCACAATTTTTTGGTTCAGAATTTTGAGAAAACTATTGTTCCTACAATGAAAACTGAAGTACAAAATGTTCTTATTTACCTATGTTTATTTTTACACGCAACAAACCCTCTACCCCAATATAGGTAGGTATCTACATTTCTTCGAGGGTAAAAATGTGAGTTAAATAGTCTGAAAATACCGAGAATATTTCATCTGGAGTGTATGCCAAACTCCGATAAAAAGCTTAACCCACTGTCCGGTTATGTATGCCGTGTATGTCTTTAAGCCTGTATGTTGAACGATTTGCTTTTTATATTATTAAAACATATATATAAAATCAATGTATAAAAACAGTGTGGAACCAGAAGTTAGTGAAATAATCAAAATATTTTTAAAAGATTGACTTATTTACATCATTGAAAAGAGGTGACTGTATTCTGTATTTTCTACAACGAAATCCAAATTTAATTCCACAATTTCCTTTTACTAATATCACATACATACAAATTATTTCATAATTGCTAAAACAATTTTCATTTCCGAATCTTTACAAAGGTAAACTGAAGATCGGAACAGTTGAAACTTCTCGAAGCAAAACAGAAGGCGTTGGCTAATGTCTACAAAAACTCATTGTTATAACAGTTTCAGTTTATTTTTGTTTATGCCAGTAATCAATTAAATATCTTTATGAATAAATCCTGCTTGCTGTCAAATTTCTAGTGTTGAATACTTGTTCGAACTATGCTACAGTGTATCTTTTCAGAATATAGTCTTGCGTTTATAAATAGCAGTAACGTTGTTCTATTTATAAATCTGCTTGTAATGTGCCGTCCTTTGTTCCATTTATAGCGACGAATTGTTATTTATAAAGATTAATTGATCCACAAGGAAAGTTACGTTAAATGACGCAAGCGTCTGTTAGACTAAAAGAACACAATAATATATAATTTGAAATATTTGCAGTTGAGCTGTTGGACAGTACGGACCTGTCTAAGCAATATTGTTACACAATGGGTTGAATAAATAAAGCAATGAAAAAATAAGTAGTACTGAGATTATACATAGGTGACGTCAGTAAGATTGTTTGTATATAAAAAATTGCAGAGTGATAGTTACTATGAAATTCACAATTAACAATTTTAATTGTTCGGCGTCGCCGAGGCCGGCCCAGGAAGAGGTGGCGGGATGACTTAGTCGCATACCGCGAGGGCTGGTTCGAGGCGGCGCAGGATAAGGTAGTATGGAAGGAATTGGGGGAGGCCTTTGCCCAGCAGTGGGACAGTATAGGCTAGGGGAAAAAAAAAATATTGTTCATTTTGCATTTAAATTATTCGTTTTATGAATTTTCTTACGCTGTTCACTTAGCACATAACACGTATTAATATCTTACAGCTGTCTATATTAAACTTGAGTGCTCTTAGAAATAAACTCTTAAGTAGGTATACTCTACATGATATATAACATAGTTCTCCTGATATGGTTTTGACTTTAATGAGTAAAATTTCAAACGAGTCTCATATGAAACCTACATTTCATACACTACTTTGTTTTTCAAAGATTAAAGGTGTTAGGAATTGTTTAAAGCAGGATGGTGTAGAGATTTGCTCTGTTATTGTAACCGTTGTTATAATGAGCCAAAACTGTAAACCAAACCCTTCAATCGACCCCTTTGACCAATCAGCTTTTCTGACGGATTAGCAATCAATTAGTGGATGTATGCAATCCAATTGAATTGCTATTTGTATTCTATCCTTCCACAACGTAGACCCATGCGGTATGACTAAATCCAACCCGCTTTGCCCGACAATGGGCTTTTATTTATGGCATTTTAGGCGATTGGATTTTCAGATAATTATACTCTAATGTTCACGCAGATAGAAATACGATTGTTTATAGCGGTTTCTGTGAGATAACGAAGAGATTAAGCTGTTTATTGCTGGTTTAGTGTGATTAGAATTCCCAATCGTTTAAGATTCAATTTCGGTTTTGTAGGTCTTGCTATAAAAAGGTGAAGATAAACTTGGATTGTAATTAAATTTAATGTCTTTATTATAGGTAATAACAATAAAAAAATGAAACCCAACGTTTTAATGTCATAAAGTTGTAGTATTAACGTAATGAAAATAAAACAGTCTTAACATTTACAGGTTATCATAATCTTACAAAATTCAATTTAATTTTAAACTCCCAGATTGTTTATCCTATAACAAAGCGAAACGTTATAAAAGAGAATATCGCCGAATGTAGTCAATGGGAAAGTGGTGAGTGTATTATGTTAGTACGGCCGAGCTTGCATGTACAGCCAGTCGTAAAAGTGAGACCGGACATATCCTGTTATAAAGAACGCTTTCAATTGCAAATGGGTCGTGGGGCCAGAGAGACGCCGAATTTATGACCCTGGATGGCAAACGAGCACGTTATTTGGAGTCCGATGGAGGAAAAAATAGGGATAAAGGAATTGAGCCATTCATTTTTCATAGTTTTATTTATGTAAGTCCATTCGTTGCCGAGTTACGATTCTATAAAACGTTAAAGACTATTTTTGTTGTCGCCAGAGGAACTTTGTGGTTGGACTCCTTTAATATTAAATTTAGCCCTTTGACTGCTACATAAAACGTATAAAGTACTACAGTATGTTATTTATTCTTCACAATAAACTCAAAGAAAAGGAGGACCATGTATTTCTTCTGGTAATCCTTCGATTAACAAAACCAATCAGGCTCCCAATACTGCGTGATCCGTGTGAAATCAATCTTTGAGACGGGTGATTGGACGTGGGAATTACATAAATGGTATAAATCGTTTATCGAGTAGGGGAAAATTAATCACTCTGTATGTAGGTCTTGTGGGTGTACGGTCTGACAAATGTTTTGTCAGTGTTCTTGTAATTACAGTCAAGTGCTCGCCGTACCAAGAACTTGTTTGTTTTAACGACACTCGCTCATTTTTCATTTTCCTTTGTTATGTATAGTTAGGGGTAACACTTTATGATGGATAGAAGGGTATTCTTCGAACTAATAAAAGTTGTGCAGCGTTTTAAAACACGCTGACTTTAGAGCTCCATTTGACAAAAGCAATAGTACATAAACAACTTCAATAGATAACAAATACGTGGGTTAAGCCAAGTCCGTACGATAGCGTTATATTTTAACTTTGTTACATTTTAACAGTTTGGTTTCAGGTGCAATCGTGGGTACTATCTCTACCGGCAATGCATCTAACTGTAATGTTTCCAGGATCAATTACGTCTCTTAAGTAAATTGAGGTTTTACTGCCCAATCTTAGTCTCAAGTAGGAGCAGTAAAGTTGGACTAATAAATCTTTTACTATCGGCTTCAAATCTATCTAAATGTATTCTGTTTTTAGTAGTATAGGACGATTAGACTGTCAAGACAGTCGTCTTAACAGTTCTCGTTGCAAAAACTCACTAAATACCACCTTCTATTAATAAAACACTTATTTACTTAATATCTTGAGTATCTTAGGTTCAATGACCTACCTTTGTGTAGCCCACAATAGTGGTTAATAGAAGATGTTTACCACAAGAAGAATTAATGCTATAATTACTATGATCTATTCTTATCAACTTATCTACAACGAGCGCCAGACTACCGAACCAAAAACATCAAAACCTTGTCAACGAAAACAAAGACTCGAAACTTTTTTAACAAAAGAAAACAGTATTTACGAAACGAATGTAAAATAAACAAGCAATAAAATCTCATCGGTAATGTAACACTGATCTGTAAAATATTCATCTGTCGATCCGAACACTAATTGGATGGCTAACGAGATATGTTCTGAAGTGCCCACTCTATGCTTTATCTCTTTCCCTCTTGTTCTAGTGTTTCATTATTGGATGCTTTTAGATGCGGCCTAGTATTGATTTCGTGTGGGATATTTTTGTATTGTTTTAAGCCGTTTAGATGATAATTAGTCGCTTAAAAAGTTGCGTTTTTCAAAACTGAACGAAACCAGTTGAGTTTTTGCTATTCAGTATGTATAAAATGAAAACATTTTTCACAAAATTCAAGAGCTATTTTTATGATATAATGACAAATAACTTGTCTACTACCCACGAACTATTAATTCTGTGAATATAAAACACATTATAATCAACCTCGTCGTTCACAAATATTCATCATAATAAAATAATATTTTTACAAAATCTAGTCCTTATTACAATTAATAAATACTTTTGACATAATATAAATGTCCCAGAATCCCTGAAGGGCTGAAGGTATACCTACGAGTACTATCATTCTCTCGCAGTAATCTAAGGTCCCTTGAGAAAACGTACCTTAAATTATTTTCACAAAAATCTTACCTAAATTATGAGAGAAAACTTAATTTATCCTTAAATTTTCGATGTCAACATATTTTTGTGAAACATTTATTTAAACGTAAAATTTGATGTAGGTATTTTATTTGTGAGCTTTAAATTAGTCATTTTCTACCGAATCATTCAAATCGAATTCGAAAATCAAAGCGAATATACCCATACTACATTATAGTAAGTAACTAGTCTTCTACACATCCCTATCACACACAATGTAGTATGGAACACCAAACAAAATTTCTAGCCATATCAAAACTATCCAATCATTATCTCTAAACTATGAAAACTAAATACATTCATTAAACTTTCATCTCAATCACATCTCACATTATTTGAAGGCAAAAATGTTTTTAAATATCGTTAGATTTTCTAGCCACGTCATTAATCTCAGGTTAATAGGGGTGGGGGTGACGTATCTCTAATGGACAGTGACAAAAATACGCCCCCGTAATTAATGAACATGCTCCTTGAAAAAAGGTACGGTGAAGCATCCTCCTTCAATTATGTTATAGTTGGTTCTGTATAAACTGCTCGTTTATATTGTTGGGCCAAGGCTTTTCTTTCTGAAAAGTTTGGTGTATAGTTTTTAGGGTTTATAGACTGGTTTGGTGCGTCTGTGCTTTTTTGCGGTCTACTTTGAGGGAACTATTGAATTGGGTTGATTTGACGATCTCGTAAGTAGGTATTTTGTATTAGTTCAGTCAATAAATCACCCATAAGGCGTTGTAGATTTGACTTTCATATCTTAATAACCGTTTGAGCTAGCTTCATGAAATTTGGGCTCCTAGATGTCCTTATAGATAGCATTAAACACACTTAGTTTTATGTGTTTACGTTAAAGAGGTTTTGAGTTATAGAAGGGTCAAAAGTGGCACCAAGTGGTTCGTGTAATGATACACTTGGCGCTGGCTAGCCAGTTCCTTTACTTGAACTTGACTTGACTCGCTACCGCGTGTCTAGATCCCCAAATAACGTGAAGGAAGTAGTATACAAAAAGTAGTATTCAATCGAAGTAGTTTTTTTCAATTTTCACTCTTCCGGAACGGTAGTTCGAAAATAGGTAGGAATTTGAAAAAGTGTATAAGATAAGTATCTTTCATCGCGTAGAAGATTTCTTATCTCCATGACGCACCGTTTAAAAGATATTAGCGAAAAACTGAAAAATGTTAACTTTAAACCCCTCCCCCCACTCCGCTTCACCCCCTAGACGTCAGGACTTTTAGTATGTTAACTCTCTAAGTACCCTGAACAATTTTCTGAAGTAATTGCTTTGGCCTTGCTCACGCACTCTACAATCTCTTTGTTGACTGGACTATATTAGGTATTAGTATGGAAGTTTTCAACTTAAATCAAAATAGTCAAAGGAACTGGAAGATATAGGTAGGTATTAAATTGCCGATATCCGAAATCGTAACAAAGAATCTGTTTATAAATCATGCTTGTATTTGCAGGATAAAACTGGGTCAAATACGCGACACTTAATTTAGCCATAATTGGTTGAGAATTCATCAAAAGATGGCTGTGTTAGGTCAGTACTGATTTATCTTATAATTATGTGACGTCAGTAACTAAATACTGTTTTTGTTTTATATGTGTAGGTAAATTACTTTTGTTTGTGCTTGTGCCCTTGTGCCCTATATATTTTGTATTAACATTGAATCCTTTTACCCGAAGTGGTAGTAAAATGCTTCCTGGAACCACATTTATTGTCCGACTGCCGTGAAGCCATAGAGGATAATGTTTTGGCGGGTAACAATTGATGTACAGTAGACCAAGTAATATGTGATCATATAATTATTTTATTTCACGTATTAAACAAATTGGAGTCATCACACATATACGTAAGTATATTTACGTACTTTGTAAAGGAAAGTTTTTTTTTTTTTTTTTATTTAATATAAATAATTAGGTACTTGAGTTTCATTTTTTTTAATTAAGATTCGGAACGTTTGCAGAGTTTATGAGTGTTATTGCAGAGTAAATACAGCTCATGCAATATAAATTTAAATGTTGTTTAACATATTTTATTAGGTAAAAAAAAACATCTTTTAAACAAACAAACGTGCATAGTAAGTAGCGTTAGCTTCCAGAAAAATCATAAATTTTACTTTTGTGAAAAGCCCTCACAGCCAAGTCATTTACAAAATTATAATTATTGTATTATTTCCATTTGATCATTAAACGAGTATTACCTAATCGTCGAAATTTTCCGGAAACAATTATTGGGTACAATAGGCCTAATAGCCCTATTCAAGATAAGTACACTCACTACGGTAATTTTGGAGCCACTCAAAAAACAAAAGAATGAGTAATTTATTTGCTATACAGGCCGATGGCTAAATTGTTCGGTACTTGAACACAAGTAATTAAAGGTATCGCGAAGAATTGTGTGTTTAATGTTACTTGTATTTAAAACATAGAGAAGTAATTTGGTCCTCAATTTTTGTTGAGGTTTTTTTAATGAGGTCGTTTTTGCTGATCGTATAGTTCCTATTAAAAAGTAAATTTCAATTGTTAACGCATAATTAATTTTACTTACTAGTTTATGTTCCAATAAATGATTTTGATTTTTGATTTGAATTAATGAAGGTCTTTTAATGAAATTTTTCACGTCTATTTATTTGTTGAATTTTCAACAACACAGTTCATCATTCTTACCTCCTAAATAAATATTTTTTTCCTCTCTTTAATCTTTTGGATTATCTGACGTCAGAGTTATCAAACCTCTTTTTTACTTACAGCTCTCGTCCATCTTGAAATTGTCTGTAAGAAATTGCTGTTCGCGATAAGACTGTCTATTATACGATGTACTGTTTTTTTTTTTGTAGAAACATATTTTCTTAGTTGTTTTTCTTCCAACATTTTTGGACTCGGAAAAACAAATTCATAATCATCAAAAAGAAAACGTTGGATTCCTGAATTGGGCAAATCTATTAAACAACTGACATGTCTTTATACGAAACGAAATCAGCGAAAAAACTAAAATAAAAAATATTTATATACAATTTTAAAATTCATTTATTTTAGTTATACCATAATTACATGAAACCTGCATAAATAAAACGACACTTGTATGCAAACTAATTGTTTATTAATGTGGGACAATTTTGTAGGATAATTAATCACGGACACCACCTGGGTACAATGAAGCGACTGACACATCGCATGTTACTAGATTAATCGACCGGTCATTTGGTGACTGAAGATACGAAGAACCCGGTACGTTTAAGCCAAGGTTTTGTCTCTACTGAGTAAGTAACGTCTAGATGTACGAGGATTTGTGAGTACTGTATTATATTACTGAGCTAAATGTTACACAATAATAAGGATAAAAATCTTACAATTGATACGTCGTAACGCAAACTACGACTACTATTCAATACTGTTCCTTTTCTGGTGATCTTTTTTGTAAATTCTCAGACAACTTTTTCAACCGCCAATATGAACATAAATCCCAATTAAATATATAACATAACATTATTAATATTCATAACACTAAGTTTATTTAATAAACATATTTTACATATCAAATTCACAGAAATAACTCTGTCAAATAGCGTGAAATGTTGAATTTATTCGATTTCATCAAGTTCATCACCGTCAGATTACAATGATTCGTCTTTAAGACATAAAAGATGAAATATAATCACGCTTAATTAAATTTTATTAAAACAAAAGCGCAAACCACATTTCGCTTCGAAATTATTGTTTGACTTATTTCATCACATTGTAAGGTAGTCTCCTTTGTTCTAAAATACGGTTTCCTCTGAATCTTATTAAGATTTTAATTAATGCCTACTATAAATTGCAAGCAATTGTTGCTGTAAACTGACGGAAATATTACTTTTTCGCTAACAGTTTCAAAAATGTTGTTCGTTACATTATTTTATGCATTCCATTTTTGTTTTTTAAGACTGTGACATTGTTTTCATTAAATTCAAGACTGGAATTAAAATTCTCTATTTTCAATGTTGAAGAATGAAGTGCACGCTTTTTGTACTATTTTGTGAGATAAGTAGAATGCATACTTACAATATGTTATATTTTTTTTTTTTGGGAACAGGAGAGATACAATTGGTTTCTGATGTAAGAGAATGGCGTAATCGAAAGGATGCCAATACTGAGCAGAGCCGATGATAGTGATTTTACCGACGTGAGCGATGACTTATTTTCTCGCAATTTAACTACCATGGGTATTAATAGGCATCGACCTCATGTTTTTTTTTCTTTTTTGTTGTTGTTGCTTTTTAGACGATATTTCGCCAGAGTTTCGTTAAAACATATAATACTGTTTTATTCAACAACCTTCAGTATTTTTATGGGCATCTCAACTCATGGAATATTTTCTTATTTTTTGTCGCTGCTTTTTAGATTTTTTCCGACTTATAAACAAAAATACAACTGTCTGTTTTTTACATTCATCTGGCTACTTTTTTCAGAAAAATATAATTCGCTATTAGTTCCAACAGTGGACAAGTGCAACTAACAGTGAGTGGGTGTTATTGTGGAGCTGGTCGCGTGGCCTGCTAAAGTTTGTGTTATTCTCACTACCCGTCCACTATAAAAACACACCACTTTAAACTTTCCCTTCGCGTTATTGTGCAAAGTTAGCAACTTCTGTGTATGCAGCCGAGCAGCGCAATACCAACAATTTTTAGAGATCCTCGCCTCTTAATTAATTTTATAAAAAATGTAGTGTGTTTACAAACTTCATTCGTAAATAGTCGACGTAATTGTTTACTAACAACAAAGAAAAATGTAACTAGTACTTTTGTTTTAAAATTATGTAGCACCCATATTTTTTCTGTGCGTAATCAAATAATTAGAAAAGTGAAAGTTTTTTTTTTAAAGCAGAAGAATGAATCACCTACCTTTTTTTACGAATATGGGTGTAAGTTGATATTTTTTTGAAATAAGATGACCTTACATAGATTAAATCAATCAAGCAAAGTAACGAATAAGCATTCCGTCGTGAGCTTCCAGTTATCCAGTTATTGATTGAAATGAACAGGTTTTAGGTAGAGATTCGATATTTAACATTTCTAATTTAAGATTAAAGAAGAATATATATTTGTCGTGTAATTTTCCCGAGACATTGTATTCGCGTAGGAAAACTCCTATCGCGGGGCAACGTTCTGTAACAAATGATACTTTTTCACATAAAAATAAACGTAATACCTAATTCTCGATACAAAGAAAATAAATTACAAAGGTAGCTCGGATTTAGGAAAATATCCCTGAATACACAATGAAGAGCTGAATTTAGATATTTTTGTTTTTAATAAGGTCTCGTGACGTCATGTCATATGGGACATTAAAATCAAAGAACATAACTGGGTCAACAACGCACGCATACGGTTGAATCGAATTAACGATGCCATCAAAGCTTTACTGTATTTTTAATAAATCTTTTTAGGTACATAATTTTGTCTTTTATTTTGTGTGTATTTAAACTGTAATTTTCGGTACTGTAGCTGAATGTAAAATTATATATGAAATATAACTCATCATGCTGTGTGAAAACAAAAACCAACAATGGAAGAAAGCAATTGTATTATTAAACGTGTTTTTTTTTTTACGAAAGCATTTGAATCACTTGAAGTATTACTCATACAAACTGATATACAAACAGAAAAAATATAAAATGAAAATGGTTTAAAAAATCTAATCAAATGTGTCAAACAAAATCTGTACGGGGTCTGATAAAAATCAGCACAGAAAGTCGTTATCCCCACAGTGCGCATACAAAAAACCCTACCAGAAACTTTTCTATTCACATTCACATAATAAACAGAGGCAAATGGATTTGAAGTAAGTTACATTTAAAAGTTCGATGAATACGCCATAGGAATTCCGAACCTCAATTGAATGTTGTTTGTACGTTTAAGCTCAATTCTGAGTGTTGTTGATTTTTTATATCGACGTGGTATCGTATTGACGTTATATTTTTAAATGATTAAAAAACTTACAATAATTGTTCATATCGAATTTATATCAAACTATACTCAAATCATTTTTTAAGCGTTAGTAAATAGTTTTAACTGTTCTACCTATTATCAAATGTGGTATGCAACTAACGTAACGTTATTGCATGAAGTCTAGTAAAGAACGTACATAAAAGTATTTATTTTAGTTACCACCCCTTTATCTCCCATAGTTACGATTCTTCTCTTTATGTGGTTTTCTTCATACTATGCAAATAAAAACAAAAAAAAAAATGCATTAGCTTGAATAACTTTTACAGTACAACTTACATAGAGACCTCCTTTTAAGTAAAATATGTACTTGTGATAGGAGGCCCCTTATAGGAGGCTCTTATATTCCAATTCAAGTAACACTGTAGAATTGGTTTGCAAAACTGTCACATTTGGAATGCAGTGCAATTGCTCTACCTAAAACTTAATGCTTCAATAACTTACAAGGTTGTTTGTTTAACGTATGAGTCCAGGATAGTTCGGTAGGTTACCCATTTGTCACTTCGCTGTTATCTCAAACGCGTTGCATCTCCTAGAAATGGAATGGAAATGGGTTTCTGCGGTTTGCTAGATCCTGACGCTTGAGGTTTCGTATCTTTAGCCAACTCAGATTGTACAATACTGGGTCAGTTCTATTAGACTGTAATTGCATCTGGGATCGGTGATGAAATATACAAACATGCAGTGAAATGTTATAAAATACATGCAGAAGTTTTTTTTTTGTTCTGTACTGGTGTCAAAGGAAAATTTCTTGCTTATTTGTTTCCCTACCACCAAAAATATACTTTTGTTTCTGAAAAGCAATTAAGGATACCAGGACATGTGTCCCACTCATTAATGTTTTGGTTAGACTATTAAGAAACACTTCAACATTGCCTTTTGGTCTACGATGATGACTTCCATTAACTCTTGTCTTTCAAACGACCCAATTTTCCATTGCATCCTAAATTTGGTACAGAAAATAACAAAAAAAAAAAAATGCATTTTTCCTCTTGTTCTTCCAAATGCCATTTTGTTATAAAATCCTCATTCTGACAGCTAAAATTACATTGCAGTTGGTGATTACTTAAACCCTGACGTCGGGTGATAAATTTATCAGTGGATCGATGATCCAATCAAGGGGGATCAGATGTTGACACGGGGACGACGGAGCCTTACCCCCTGAGTTATAGCACGTAGCCTCCTATGGTTACCATATACTATTATTAAAACGGTAGCGTCATTCATCTAGTGATATCCATTGGGTAGGTAGATGTAGATGGGTTTTAATACGTAGCTTTTAGTACAACTAGAGAATTCTTGAAACGGAGATAGTGTGTTAAGCAGTTAAAATTTTCACAATGGAGGTATTGTGATACAGAGGCTTTTTATCTAAACGATAATGACATACTTACTTAATAAATATTAAATTAAAATTAAACATATTTTAGCAAGGTACTTGTGAGACAACATTATAACAATTAAAATTTAAGTAAAACGACAAATAAAAGTATGTAGTACATCATAGGTGGAGACTTTTTTTTTAAGCAAAAGTTTTTACCTTTACCTCTACTTATAAATAAAATACAAAGCCTGAAAAACAACTTCATTTCGAGCACTCATAAATAAGCTTATTTACAGTGCACTCCTGACAAAAAAAAAATCATATAAAAAGCTTAAAATTGCAATACTCTTAAATTACCATCGGCGCTCAAGGCTATGCAAGCATCCGTTTCTCTCGTTCGAATACAATATTTTCCTTTTTTATTTGAAGTTAAATATCATATAATATGATGAGTTGATAAAAAAACTCTTTCATGAATCATCAGAGGCACAGAAAATTATTTTATTGAACATTACCTTTTGAATTTTTTACTTATTTCACGAGTCTTATTACAAATATATGGATTATTGGAATAAGTATTATACATGTAAGCCATTAGCACGTTACTCTACTCAGAAACAATGTAACACAATATTGGCCGCGAATAGCTATATACTCGTAACACAACAGTTATTTAAGAGTACAGACTAACTAATTGAGCCTCGCGGTTTCACCCGTGTTTTTTTGCTATCGTAGGTTACAATTCCATTTAATCAAAATTTGTCTCTTATATTGAAAGTTACTTTATAGTCAGCTACATACCAGTAAAATCTGATCAAAGTATGTAAAGTCGTTTAGAAGGTTAGCCGAAACAAACAGAAAGACTGACCTATGGACACAGAACAGAATTTAAAACTAGTTATTTAATAACAGAAAGAAATACGTACAGACACTTTTATTATGTTACTTCGTATTTATTTATTGATGTATTGATGATGATATTGATAAGAAACAATTATCTTAATACCTCTAAGAAAATTAATGACTTACACAGTAATTACTTTGGTAAAGGGTCTGTGCGGGTATAATAAATATCGATTTGATTGGTATTAGGCCTTCAGTTGGCTCTGATAATACATTTGATACCCTTACAATATGTGAAGAGCTTACTAATGAAAAGGTTACGCGAAGGGAGAGATTATCTTAGCCAAATATAGTCTCGACGTCAAGTCGATGATGCGTGAATTTTGTTGTAAATTATGAGTTTCTGACGTTTTAATATAAATTATCTTTAAGTATATTCATAGTTTAGAAAATAGAACACAAGATTTTAGTAGCGACAGCTGCGACTTACATATTATATTTTTTATATTTTTTTTTGTTTATTTCCTTTTTTTGCGAGAACGTCTAAAATAGTTTTGATGGAACTTGGTTTACACGTAATTCATACATAGTTTAGATTATAAAAACAGCTTTTTTACCAGATTGTTTGGAATAATTTAGCGTTTATTTAATCCACAGTAGAATATCATAACTTAAACATAAATAGTGATATTATAATAATCGCCTTTCTCAAAAAATGCGATGCTCTTCCGCACTGCATGATATTTTAATTAAGTTCACATTTTCGCTAAAAACTTCTATTTTTCACTAAAATATTCCATGGAGTAAGCTTATGCCTTGGTGGGTTATTTTCCATTTACACTTGGATTTAGTAAATGTATTTTGTCCAATTTCCTCGGTGGCCATACAAACTTTTGGGCGTTTCCGCTGTCTCTGAGGACCACAGTTTTTAACAATAAATGTTAAAAACTTGTTAATTATTAGATTACTCGCGTTTCTAAACTTATTTAACCTTTTTATTTTAAATGAAATAAATATTTGCTATTTTTAAGCATTGCTATGCAAAAGTCTTGTTCTTAAAATGTGATCAGGTAAGTAAAAAGTTATTAGTATTTACTGTAGGTACTAGAATGTTGTTTATCTCTTAACAATCATTCGAAGAAGAATCTCGTAAGTAAATATTTATCTGTATGGCAAATTATGTATCTGTATAGCAAAATTACCTCTTCTATTTTCTGTAGTATTAAGCAACAAGCATAGTTCTATATTATAACTGCTAGTTATTTATAGATGGTGTTTTATTCAATCATAAATATACAATAGAAGTTGCTTTCATACTCAAAAGCCTTAATTTTAATCTGCAGGCAATATTATTTAGGATGTTGAAATATTAAATCTGTGATAGACTGTTGATTTATATATTTACTATACGTTATTTAAAAGCATTCCGGAAACTTCGTGTTAACTATGTAAACATAACAGAACAAATATTTATTTATTTATCAAAATACGGTAACTGATGGAAGTCTATAAAATAAATGGAAAATAGAATGCAAACATTGCAGTTTTTCATCCGAATTTACTTGTTTAAATATGTCTAATAAAAAATAAACAACAATTTAAAAGCAAGTCCTAGCGAAAAAGCAGTTTTTTTTGGTATGAAAATAACTCAAATAATAAACTTACTTTTATTTATTCTTATTAAGCTCACCATCTCCCGAGACTTTTTCCAACTATGTTGGTCGGCTACCAGTCTTACCGGATTCAGCTGAATACCGTATTCTTATTAAGCTCATTGATAGTTAATTAATTTACGACTTATGGCTACTAAAGTACAAACACTACTTGTTCATGAAACTTTTGTTTGTTTCCAATAATCTCTATACCTAAGCCTCTTATGGTATTAGAAAAAGCTTCTCGTTGGAATAATAAATTGAAAAAATAGATACCAGGGATCTATTATGAAAAGGTTGTGTAATTATTTTATAAAAAGATCGTATTTAGGTTTTTATCGACTACAAGGTTTTAAAATAATGGAAGGTGACTCTAATATAGTTTGGGTTAAGCCTAAACAGTTGATGATGACAATTTAAATAATAAAGTAAAAAAAAAAATAGATAATTGTTTTTGATGTGTTGATCAGTCATTTGCGGGTTTCATATTGACACGGTAAGATAAACGATATTTTTGGTTGTAGATTATAGGTTTGTGTAATTGATAATTAGCTCATGATTTAATTAGTCGGCATGAGCACATTATAACGATGATGTAAATAGACAACTCGAGAAAAACACAGTAAATAAAAAATCTTTTCTGACTATCTTCAGAGTCGGCGATTAATTACTCGGTCCTCCCGTAATAATAATTGCGGAGAATAATTTCCCCTCTAAATAATTCTGAATTACTGTGATCCGCTTGCCAGCTGATTTGTAGGTACTAGTTATAAATATCCATCTACGTTTGCCGCTGACCACACACAAAGCTATATTTCGTGATTGATGGCCCCATTAACTCAGGCTTGCTGTATTTAGGCACAAAATGTTAGCAATAAATTTCAATTTTTTATACTACAAAATTATAATGGAGTAACAATTTTTTTCGACTATTTAGATAGGCGCACGCAGTGTAAAACATTGCGTGACGTCGTATAGGAGGGAGGGGGAAATAAAACGAAGTCAATTCTGAAATAAGTGGAACACATCTTTCTCTCCCGAGGGATCTATCCGCGTTTCGACAGGGGACTTGGCGGCGGATCCCGTTCAGTCAAGTTTATTGGCAGAATTTCAATGCTTTGTCGTCTGCGATGTAATGGCAATTTATAACTGAACGATACGCGCGATTTGGTACGAATTTTCTAAGGGAAGTATGAGATCAACATTTCAATAGCTATCTAATCAACATTACCCGTATGTGTCGTTAAATTGATTTTCAATGTGTAAATAATATCTCAACGTTCGTACACTGTTAAACATACATTAATATAGGTACGCATTTCGAAAAACGACATCGTATAATTTTTAGAAACAGAAAAAAAAATCTGCAACTTCATAATGTAGATATATAACATGTATTTTTTTTAGGTTCATACATAAAACTGCAGCTGAGTTCAGCCTTTTAACGTCAGTAACTTTATGCTATCTTTACATGAAACGATTCGTTATTTCAGTATAATACAAAATGTGAATTGCAAACTGAAAAGTTGAAAAAGTTTACATTGTTAGCGTATAAGCACACTCTAAAAGAGTTTGTATACTGATTTCCCGTTTTGATATACGAAGCAATAAGGTTATTACCTTCATGGTGAGACGAGAAATTTGGGCGTATGGGTTCGATCTTTAACTGCCAGCAGGGGTATTCGCTAACTCTCGCGAGGGTGAAAGCGACCTACAGCCGTATTCGCTAACTTCATAGACAACAGTTGCTTTCGCGAAATCGAAGGCGACCGTGATTCGCTGTCGCGGGTAGTTGTCAAAATTTTGGTATTCGCTAACTCGTTTTCTCTGTATCTATTTCCGGTTGCTTTCCTTCGGGTTCGACTGCTTTCGAGGCGGCTCTATTTTTTATCGACTATTATACGGCTCAATTCTGTGACACTTTTTGAGCTTTGTAATACTCTTGGTAAGACAACATTTTATTTAAGAGGGTTTGTACTACGTTACATGTCAAAACAAACAATCGTTATGTTTAAATCTCTTTATCTATTTCATAATATTATTGGTTCTGACTATTACTAAGAGTTATTTTGCAACTGGAGTGCAGCGATGTAGCTTTATCCGTGTCCTAAAATAATGAAAAACCAAATTTAACCCAGAATATCAGTATAATATACTCGAGTTAAAATGTGTTTCAAGATACCAAAGTTTCATTTATTATGCCCTTTGAGAAGATCTTCGGCAAGACTAGAAGGTTGTGACCATTTCACCCCGCATGGCACGCTGGATTTTGGACTTTAATCAATATAAAACCTTAAAACGCCGCAGAGTGAAAAGACGGTGGCGATTATTTTAATAATGTGGAAGGTAAGCCTGCTTCAATATTTGTCCAAATTCTTGTTTTGCATACTTGAACCTCAAGAGTCCCTACATACCTTTATGTTAAGTTCATATGCATTCACATTAAATGATTCTTGTGGGTGCAAATATAACGTATTCCTCTTGCTTATTTTATGTGAATAAAACTTTCAGTACTTTCCCCAATCCTATCGCTTTATTGATTCTTTATTAAGTTGTCTTTAAGGTATAATACATCCGTCATGTCATAACGTTATTTTTGTTACATTTTACAGAGATCCACGTATGTACCACCACTTCATCAGGATCTACATGCGACCCCCTGCTTATTCTGGCGATGCAGTAGTACCTAATTATTATAATCCTTAACATTTGTCATAGTTTTATGTGCAGTACTGTGCAGTACTAATACAATTTTATTAATTGTCTCTAAAAGTGTACCCTGCCTATAGGTTTGAAAAGATTAAAACAATGATTATATACCTATTAATTTATTTTATTCACATAGTTTACAATATTATCTTAAGGCAAAATGAAAAACCTAATTATTTTATGAAAAATGAACACAACAAACATCCATCAAAGTTAGGTTTGTTGAATGTTGTTCACTAACACATATTCTTGAAACTTCGTAGAATAAAATGTACCATTTCATTTAAGTAGGTAATCGAATTACATCCTCTATTAGTAAAACAGTATTTTTTCTTGAGTATCTAAGTATACAAACACACATGAAAAAGGTTGACGTTTATAATCTTTGTAGCCGTCATCGCCATGTGTAGTGATTTTAGTAGTAAGTAGGATTTAATAAAGAGTTTTTGGTTTAACTGTTCAAATTATTATTTAACCTTTTTGTTTCCACAAAATTAATAAATTACTTTTATTAAATCATTGATTGAATATTGATATTTCCCATTAAATATGCTGAAGTTCTGTTGATCTATAGATAAAAAATTATCCATTTAGGCAGGTACTCAAATATCCGAAATTGTTCTGTTTCGTTTACCAATTTAAGTAAATCAAATTTAAATTGGTATTTGTTTATAGAATATCGAAGGGAACAATAATAATTTACTGAGCAATTTTTCGCGTGAAAGAGAATCATGAAAAAATGGCAAAAGGTGTAGGCATTTCTGCAACAATAATTTTTAATATTAAACGTTCTTATCTTCTAGACAAATACGAAAAACAATAAAAATCAACGAAATATGCTTCTTTTAGTCACGTAAGCAACAAAATTGCTTCAAAATCTTTTTTTCAATACTTTAACGTTTACCCGTGAGTAGTTGCTTTCGCGAATACAGTTAGGTGTCTAGTAGTCCGGATTTTAAATGTCAAATGAAAGCAGTTAGGCTTACGGAATCGCAATTTTGAGTTTATCGATACAGAAACGACTGTCAAAATGGTGTTCAGTTGCCTTCAAATACACCGTCGCACGATGACGTCACATTCGTTGGACACCGACGATAGCGAATACGAAATTTGCGTTTTGACAGTTCTTTTACAAAAGTCTAGGTCGCTTTCACCCTCGCGAGAGTTAGCGAATACCCCTGCTAGACTTTTGTAAAAGAACTGTCAAAACGCAAATTTCGTATTCGCTATCGTCGGTGTCCAACGAATGTGACGTCATCGTGCGACGGTGTATTTGAAGGCAACTGAACACCATTTTGACAGTCGTTTCTGTATCGATAAACTCAAAATTGCGATTCCGTAAGCCTAACTGCTTTCATTTGACATTTAAAATCCGGACTACTAGACACCTAACTGTATTCGCGAAAGCAACTACTCACGGGTAAACGTTAAAGTATTGAAAAAAAGATTTTGAAGCAATTTTGTTGCTTACGTGACTAAAAGAAGCATATTTCGTTGATTTTTATTGTTTTTCGTATTTGTCTAGAAGATAAGAACGTTTAATATTAAAAATTATTGTTGCAGAAATGCCTACACCTTTTGCCATTTTTTCATGATTCTCTTTCACGCGAAAAATTGCTCAGTAAATTATTATTGTTCCCTTCGATATTCTATAAACAAATACCAATTTAAATTTGATTTACTTAAATTGGTAAACGAAACAGAACAATTTCGGATATTTGAGTACCTGCCTAAATGGATAATTTTTTATCTATAGATCAACAGAACTTCAGCATATTTAATGGGAAATATCAATATTCAATCAATGATTTAATAAAAGTAATTTATTAATTTTGTGGAAACAAAAAGGTTAAATAATAATTTGAACAGTTAAACCAAAAACTCTTTATTAAATCCTACTTACTACTAAAATCACTACACATGGCGATGACGGCTACAAAGATTATAAACGTCAACCTTTTTCATGTGTGTTTGTATACTTAGATACTCAAGAAAAAATACTGTTTTACTAATAGAGGATGTAATTCGATTACCTACTTAAATGAAATGGTACATTTTATTCTACGAAGTTTCAAGAATATGTGTTAGTGAACAACATTCAACAAACCTAACTTTGATGGATGTTTGTTGTGTTCATTTTTCATAAAATAATTAGGTTTTTCATTTTGCCTTAAGATAATATTGTAAACTATGTGAATAAAATAAATTAATAGGTATATAATCATTGTTTTAATCTTTTCAAACCTATAGGCAGGGTACACTTTTAGAGACAATTAATAAAATTGTATTAGTACTGCACAGTACTGCACATAAAACTATGACAAATGTTAAGGATTATAATAATTAGGTACTACTGCATCGCCAGAATAAGCAGGGGGTCGCATGTAGATCCTGATGAAGTGGTGGTACATACGTGGATCTCTGTAAAATGTAACAAAAATAACGTTATGACATGACGGATGTATTATACCTTAAAGACAACTTAATAAAGAATCAATAAAGCGATAGGATTGGGGAAAGTACTGAAAGTTTTATTCACATAAAATAAGCAAGAGGAATACGTTATATTTGCACCCACAAGAATCATTTAATGTGAATGCATATGAACTTAACATAAAGGTATGTAGGGACTCTTGAGGTTCAAGTATGCAAAACAAGAATTTGGACAAATATTGAAGCAGGCTTACCTTCCACATTATTAAAATAATCGCCACCGTCTTTTCACTCTGCGGCGTTTTAAGGTTTTATATTGATTAAAGTCCAAAATCCAGCGTGCCATGCGGGGTGAAATGGTCACAACCTTCTAGTCTTGCCGAAGATCTTCTCAAAGGGCATAATAAATGAAACTTTGGTATCTTGAAACACATTTTAACTCGAGTATATTATACTGATATTCTGGGTTAAATTTGGTTTTTCATTATTTTAGGACACGGATAAAGCTACATCGCTGCACTCCAGTTGCAAAATAACTCTTAGTAATAGTCAGAACCAATAATATTATGAAATAGATAAAGAGATTTAAACATAACGATTGTTTGTTTTGACATGTAACGTAGTACAAACCCTCTTAAATAAAATGTTGTCTTACCAAGAGTATTACAAAGCTCAAAAAGTGTCACAGAATTGAGCCGTATAATAGTCGATAAAAAATAGAGCCGCCTCGAAAGCAGTCGAACCCGAAGGAAAGCAACCGGAAATAGATACAGAGAAAACGAGTTAGCGAATACCAAAATTTTGACAACTACCCGCGACAGCGAATCACGGTCGCCTTCGATTTCGCGAAAGCAACTGTTGTCTATGAAGTTAGCGAATACGGCTGCTGGAAGCCAAAGTAAGGTCAATTTATAAATGAGTGGGGGACATCAGTCACCCGGGACGTGGTCGCGGTGCACGAACGCTTGATATATTAGTTCAGTTTCACCTCCTTGACGTTTTTTTGAAAACGCTATTCCCAGTAATGGATAGTCGCGGATTCAAAGTAATTTGATGGAAGCCCAAAAAGTTCAGCAATGATTGGCTTTTAATGGTTTTCAATTTAACTTTTCGGATGCGATGCGAAGTTTGATAACTCAATTTTAAATAAGTATCGACCGCTAAAGCAACATAAAGCGGTTTCAAAGTTACTGGACTAGTTACTTAATTAATTGTTACACACAGTTCATTCACCCTGAATTTAACTCTGGGATTTGTGTAATTAAGATCAAGGACGTGTTTTGATTTCATTAGGTACCTTTACCTCCACCATGATATAATAGCAGAATAACTCACCCCAATTCTTGTTTCTTTTTATCTTCAACACCTGTAACAAAATTGCAAAATTCTTAAAACATAAAAGAATAACAATATAACTGATCAATCACATCACAATCTAGGGAACCCCGATAAAAAACCCATTACACACCATGAAACCCAAAAACACAATACATATAAAAAGAAACACAACACATTCTCATATTGCGACATAAGGGAGGTAAAAGGCCTGAAAAAGGCCTCTATTATTGCCATCGGTACTTTGGGAACAGCCTTCGCCTCTTACTGTAGATTAAAAGCATAAATAGCAGTGCCACAGGTCTGGCTAACTACGCCCTCTTATCGAATAAGTACCAAGTAAAGAGCACAACAAAATAAGGGTCACGCAATCCAACGATTAAAATACTTTTTGTTCTTAAACATGGGCATTGTAATTATTTGCTCACAGTTTTTGAATAAGGTTTTGTTTGTTTATGATTTATTTGCGGGATATTTGTGTTGTAGGACTGTCTAGTAAAAACAAGTTAATAGGCTATATTTTATATGTTATATCATTTAACCGACTTCAAAAAGCAGGAGGTTCTCAATTCTACTGTAATTTGTTTTTATGTTTGTTACCTCATAACTGTTGACTATGTAAACCGCTTTTGATATTTTTTTCCGAATTCGAAAGCTGTTGCTTCCAGGCTGGTCCCATTTAAAATTGTCCAGTTTTGACAGTGGAATCCATAAAAAATATGTGTAAGATTAATTTTGAAGTTGGTTTTTTGTAAGAATTGTTTGTATTACCTACATGATTACTGATTACTTGTTATAAAATTATATGCCTTGCATGTTTGATACCTATTCGCACGAAACTTAATTAAATTGAATGCCTAGACAGTTTAGTGCCCAGATTTAAATACGGAATTTACTATTCCTAAGTTCAGGCAGACAAAGTCACGGTCAACAACTAGTAAATGTCTAATAACATTGTAGCATACAAATATAGGTGTAATGAAAAGTTATATTAACGTGACTTTCAATAGGTATCCAAAACTAAATACAAATGTATTTCACGAACATAATTTAACTTTCGCGATTATTCGGATGTTGAAGCTTAACCGCACCTATGTTACATCCCGACACCTTAAATACTCAAACATAACCAATATCAAACGATGTAAGTGTACACTGAAATTCACCTTACCTCAATATACAGAGTGTTAGAAAAATATCTAATAATATTTTCGGATTTATTATAGCCTAGCTTTTTCCTACCTAATTTCAATGTTTGTCGTCTAGTACTTTTGCGTCAACTAGAGACGGACAAACTATATTAATAGCAAAACAGTTTGGTTGATAACTCTATTGTAATAAATTACGTAGAGTGTCTGTTGTCTCGTTGTTACAAGTAAAAAATATCAATACCGAAATATTAAAAAAAAAATTTTTTCTTCTTCTCTTACGAACAGTCCTAACAGCCTGCTTATCTAAGTAGCGCAAATACTTTCTTCTTTCAAAGTCTATCCTACACAAAATGTTACTCATATTTGAGTCAAATTAAACCCTAAAGTAGGTATAACCGCCAAAATTGCAACACTCTGTATTCTCCATAATCGGTAAGGCGTAAAGCTATGTAAAATATCCTTTTGTTTACTTAGCAACATCGTACCATTCGTAACCTTTTAGATATTCTGTTATACGATATCAGCTGTCACAAATCCTCTGAACAACTGACAAGGGATAATAACTAGGTGAGTATTAGTAACACGATAATGTATCGTTTTGTATTTACCTTGTGTTAAGATAAAATACATATTTGCCTTTTGGGATATACCTGTGAAAGTTGCTCTTTATACATAGGTTAATAATTACACAAAATATGGGTTATGTTTACATAAAATTATGATTTAAGAGTTTAAAAGCTATGTATAATGGCCTCTTTGAATCAACATAAAGAAGAAGGTAATAAAGCAGAAGAAAAAAGCAGTAAGCTAAACCGTACTCACAATTTTAATAATTAGGTACGTGTCGCTTAAAATGTAGACATGTTAGGTCTACAGATTGCTACGGTGACTTAGCAGCCGTAGCAGCGTAGCCGTAGCTCTGAGCAATACGTATATGTCAATTTTGCTATAATATCAATAAAAAAATATATATTCATAATTAAATAAATTGCGCCATCAAAAAGTAACTAATGAATTTTTTTATTCAAATTAAATTTTAACAATGTAATTATAGGGTAATATAATTATACGGTGAGAGTAACGACATTTTATAGTATTTAAATTAAGAGTAGTTTTTGTTAATTCTGTATCTGTTTTACAAGTGTTTTTAATAGTCGATAGGAATAAAATGAAAGTAAAATAAAACCGTTTAAAAACAGTTAAATTCCCAAGTAAACTTTCCTCTATTACTTTTACAAAACGGCGACCTTTTCTGTTATAACCCAAATAGTGTAGAACCAGCTATTTTTATAGGCTTTGATGTAATTCCCTTGAAGAAAAAATATATACTGCGAAATAACTACTTTTGAATGAATTTAATTATTTGCCAGGATCCATTGAAACAAAATCCATTGAATAATACTCGGAATAGTGGCAGTATTCAGTGAGCCAATCATGCAAAACAAACATTAAATAAATTTTCGATGAATCACAAACATTCAAACATATATAATAATTGGCAATTCCAAAAAGAAAAATGAAAAAGGAGAACAGTAGAAAAACAGCGCTCTACAATTTTGAATATAACATATCATCATCATCACGCCTGTATCCCCGAAGGGGTAGGCAGAGGTGTACCGATCCAAACTCCGACCTGAGAATTTCTTAGAAAAACCCAATAACACCTTGGTTGACTCGGGAATCGAACTCAAGACCTCGAGCGTAGCAGGCGCGCTTAGCACCACTAGGCCAACGAGGCAGTTATAACAATATTCATAATTCAGTTCTGAACTTGATTCAGAGTGGACTCTCATAAGTCTGTCGTTTCGTGTCGTTATGAGGTTTTTGCAAATAATATTTTCCTATTATAATTCTGGTTTCAAAAGGGTAGGTTAACATGAAAGGATTACTTCCACAGAGTAAAAAGTTTCCGTTTGGCAAACCCATTTAGACCAGTAGGCCATTTATAAGGTAGGGCTGAGTACCTACAGACTAGAAAAAAGTAGACAGTACTAAAGCGACAAATAAGGTAAAAAAATGAGTAGTAAAAAAATCAAGGAATTAGACGCTTAGTTCACATTTTTTTTTTAAATAACGTCGATTTATAATTACGTACCACAATTAGTACGCTCGATTGAATTTCGACACCCTAGTTTGTATTTCTGATTCTGAAGTATATTTTTAACTTTCGCCAAAAATATACATAAACAATTCCACGGTTATTCCGTTTCGTTATAAAAACGGGGCATTTGTCGTACAGTTACATTGTATACAAAGTTTCCGTTTGGCGAAACACATTTGTAGAGTTCTTGATTCGTGAAGGTTGTTTGGTGGAGGAAATTACTGAATAAATTCGATTGACTCCGGCACTCGAGGCGCGACCTATTGGCGGTTGATCGACGGTTCGCGTGACGACCACCTTATACCGATCTTGTAAATTGTGACGAAGGTTTTTATTAAATAAGTGAAACTAGCACACGGCTACTGCGAATTAGGTTTCGTATTTATCATAGTTATAACGCTCTACATTAATTTGCATACTATTATGAAACAAGTTGCTTTATAGAAGAAACTGCGTCAATATAACAAACAACGATTTTTTGACTGAAAGCTTAAAATTGGAATTTATATGAAAGAAAAGCATGTAATGTGTATCGTAAAAGAACATCAATTTTATATTCCAAACAAAAAAAGGCTTAACTAAATACAAAAAATACTCGTTCATAAACGTACTGTAAAGTTTTCTACTCACTGTGTTCAAAAGAGGTTACACAGAAAGAAAACTTTATTAAAAGTCGCTCCAAGTCTTGGGAGGCACTTTGTATTTTATTCAGTGTTTTTTTTTTCACCTCGGGTTGAATCTCAATTACCGGTTACTGAGAAAATGTGTCGTGCAAACTCAATTAGGCGTTCTGTCGCCGTTTTCCTGCATTTAAAAAATATCAGAAGCTTGTAGGTACCTACTAATTAAAAGTGTAAAGTTGTAGATGAATTTGAATGGACGACTTTCACTGAATCTTTTTGTTAAGTCATTTACTTGCTGAGGTGAGTAATTTTTAATTTATGATGGTTTTTATTCCGTCAGTTAATTTCAGCTATTGTGTGCCTGGATAATGCCAAACTTTTCTTTGTAAGTCAGATTAGGTGCAAAAGCTAGGTAGATCACACATAATCCTAGGCGACATTGCGGCAGACCGAAAAAACTGTGGAATTAGAGAACACCATGATTTGCACCCAAAGGATTGGCTCATGCTAGTTTAGGACCAATCTGCGTGCAAAAGGGAGAGAGGCCTTTGCCCTGCAATGGGTTTATATGAGCTAAAATTGGATGTATGCTACTGAATGAAATGCAACAATTTGCGACAATGTAGAAGTGGAAAAGACAGTAGTTACTGTTGCTATTTCGATGCCTTATTTAACAACCCTACCTGCAATGCTCTGTTTCAGTGGTCTATGCACTAAAATTGGTTTTCTGGTAAATAACTCTTGAGGATAGTAAAAATATTATTTATTTTACTTCCATCCTTATTATTTTCGTCATTTTAATGTGACTAAATATTGTTTTATGTAAACTTCAACATAACTGAAAATGAAACGTCATCGGTTATAATATGTGTATTATTAATTGAATTTAGTTGTTGGTTTAATGAAGTTTCAATTAATTTTAGGATGACCGATTAATTATAATTATCTAGGCCAAATTACATACTTAAAACTATAATAATTTAATCTCGTGTGTAGGACAACATTTACCTATCATCCGACAGTGCATTAATTAAGGATAGAAACGAACCATACAGTGTCCCTATATTCGCCATGGATATTTTCAACACTAGTGGTTTGGAAGACAATATAAAAAAACAGGTTTTAAAAAGGATTTTTAGCCTTATGATCTCTTACAAAAAAGGCAAGTCATTGGTCGAAATGCTGCTTAGCGTAATTTCATCTCAATGCAAACAGCCTATAAGATAAAATCAAGCAAATACCTTGATAACTTCAAACATCGCTGATATAATCATAATGTTATCTAAATAGGGATTTAAACGATAACATTTTATAGTACGGTACCCTAAAAATTAATGCTCCAATCGAATTTTCAATTATAACGTAAGACCCTTTAGAAGTCTCTGTAAAACCTTTTTAAAATGCAAAAATACTCGATGAAAAGATGAGGGGGTGATGAAGCGATACCTACATTCAGTTAGCCGGTCTGTAATTATGTTGAAGAGGGTAGACCATTTTACTGGGAAATTAAACGAAAACACTCCGCCCCCGCCGCTCGCTTCCGAAACGTTTGCCACAGAAAAATAGGAATATTATAGTTATCCCTCCAATTTTTATGGCGATGTACCTCTTCAAAATGGCCGTGTGTCCCAAATGCGGTCCGAATAGAATCGGGATGTTTTTGTGTTTTCATTATGTTTTTAATCTTTTTGTTGTTCTGTAAAGGTTATAAATACCTACGTGATTTAATAAAAAACTACGTGCTACCTAAATTAGCGATTTTATTTTAATCATGCAGATTAAAAAGCTGAGTACATTGCCGTAGGTATATAATAAGGAAGAGTTCAAAATTAACACTGTGTAAAAATCAACTGTTAAGATGTTTTAAACATATTTCAGTATTTATACCTAGTTACTATGTGACGGTAGAGACCTTTGAGGAAGCGAGAGCCACACGCGTTTTATTGCGTCATTCTTCTTCGATCATCAACTGCCTCGTTGGCCTAGTGGCGCTAAGCGCGACTGCTACGCTGGAGGTCTTGGATTCGATTCTCAAGTCGACCAAGGTGTTATTGGGTTTTTCTATGAAATTCTCAGTAGCAGGTCGGTGTTTAGATTTCTGCCCGGTAAGTGGCAATAGGCTCGCCCCCTATTACATGGGACCTAAACATATCGGCGAACTGTGGGTGTACATTGGTACACCTCTTTCTACCCCTTCGGGGATACAGGCGTGTTGATATGTTATGTTATGTTTATTCTTCTTCGAGAATGGCAAAATTTCTGCTTGAAGTAAGAGCTCATAGTACTGGCTTTGTATCTTAAGCTCTACTATTGAGCATTATTTGCGAAAAATGTACAAATTTTCGAAGCAAAAACATTTTTATTACTAAACTGTAAAAATAAAAGTAGATTAACGTGAACTTCGTAAAAGAGTCATAAAAAAACCTATATTTGGTTATTCAACAGTGAAGTTAGTACAGGCCCTCCGATAGGACTTTGTATAAAATCCCAACAAAGCCTTAGTAACACACTTTAGTACATGGATTACGTACCATTGCCCTCGTTTCATACGTACAAATCGTACATTTTGTCGGATTTTATACATTTATCCCACTTAGCAATGTTTTTGCAGCATTCGTGGTCGCATGAGAGGAAACTTGCATGGAGCATTAATAAATTCCTGTGACAGTTGAGAATTTGAAAATTATGCTAACTACGCCCAGCGGTTTCTTCCTAATCCCATTTCACTGTTAAAATATCTAGCTACTAAGCCGCACAATATTACTTAGTGGTTATTACTTTATGTTACTGTATTAGTTATATTAAATGATTGTTATGGAGGGTCTCCGGTTTATAAACTAGATTAACACGTAAGTAAGTTGTGGATCTTTTTGAGAATGAATCGAGGAAATACGGTTCGTCTGTATGCCCTTTTCCACAGTCTAACGAAATGCCTATGCCTTTTTCCGTCTTAATGTTACTTGCTAAAATACATTAAACACTAAGTTTTGTCTAATAAATAAATAGAAGATTTGTTTCCATATGAGTGGTTTAGGTTTTCAAATCTGCAAGATAACTTTATTGTGCAGTGCATCTAATATATGTGCCACGCGTGAAGATGACGTATTTAAATACTACTACTACTAAATGTCAGTCTATGAAGGAGATAAGTAGCTATTCTACAGTAAATTTTGTTAAAAACAACAGTAACATTCAATGTTTGTTGATATCAGAAAAAAAACATTTTAAAGAAATTCATTAGTAATTAGAGAAGAATTTTCCTTTACTTAAGTATTTTTATTCCGACGCCTACTTACTAATTTGGAATGTTTGGAAGTCGGAAGTTAAACGATTAATTTAATGGCCGATAATTGTTATTTTTTAACTTATTAGAATATTTCCTTTTCCCTTATTATTATTTCATGTATTTTACATAATAATAATATATTTATTATTTCTTTTGGTATTTACTACATCTTTTCCTTCTACTGAAATAGAACTATAACGAGAATATGACTATAGTTATAATAATATAATTATTAACAAGCACATTTTTTTAATAATAATTATTAAAAAGAATATTAACATCAAGAAATGTTAATAAACAGCATTCCTATTTATTAATATTAAGCCGAATTTAGAATTTGAGCAAACAAGTCTTAATTTAATTAAAAACGAAAACAATATTAAAAAATACAGACATTTTATAGTCTCTAGACCCGGCTATATTAAATAAAAATCAGTAAAGGATATTAAAAACAGAGTAATCCCATTGAAAACGAATTTCGAATGGCGTTTGAAATAACTTGCTTAATTTCAGATTTACAGAATTCACAGGAATTTTGGAGTAATTAATTTTACTTTAAAACGAACTAAACAATGGGGGCACAAATTAAATATCTTTAGGACTGATATTACAGTGAATTAAGATTGAATTTAATAAAGGAATTAAGTTAAATGGCTGTCCCAATGTCTGTTGGACAAAAAGAAAACGACACAAAAACGAAATTAAGTCTGGCAGTCCACTGATTAAAGTGAGGAAGAAAATTCTGAACTTTGTATCAGCAAAAAGAAATAATTCTCGCCCCAAGTTATTCTTATTTCGCTTAAAACAGTCAAACAAAGTTATTAATTACGCAATAAATACTTTTAACGCTTCCGACCGCAAGTTTGTGTTGTCACTGATTCTTTTATTGTTTAATGTGCGAATTGCGTGTTATGAATGTGTTAAGACGAACAAATTTCAAACAAATAGAGAATATTATAAATTTATTTGAGTTTGATTACTGATACAGGTTCCACATAATCTAGCAAATCAGTTAGTGATGTGTGAGTAGAGAAATTTTAACAGATGCATTTTTTATTCTATTTAGTAAATTACCTATGTATTTTTGGTCTAGGAACGCAGCCTGTTTTTCGTTTTGGCAACTTCTAGGCACAAATAAAATATTAATTTATACAATTTTTTTTTTTTTTAGCGTAAAAATGCTTTGTGATAAAAATGTAATAAATATTTCCAGTTCAATTCAAAGTGCAAATAAGAAGGAATCAAATAATCCAAGTGCACGGCTATGCAGCGACAGATTATCGCATTTTCTTCTATTTAATGCTCCATTTAACAAAAACGACGTTGATCTCAGCTTAATACTGTTAAATATATTTAATTTTCTTATTTTAATATTAGAAGTTGTAATTAGAAAAAAGCAAGAAACAGGTTTTAATTAAAACTGAGTTTACATTTCAACAAACACTTTAAAGACAGGGCTTTAGCAGACATGAATCAGGTATTTCATTATATTATTACGTTGAGGGCCGGTCCAAGTAATGAGTGATAGCGATTAGAAATAGTGACGTCATTAGAAATTAAGCCATACTGGTAATTATCCTAATTAAGTAAATTTCCAATTGAACGTTTTTTTTTCTCATAAATTATCGTTAATTGACAGTTCAACAACGATTAATAATTTTGAGTACGTGTTATCTAGTTAAATGATGTGAATCGAATCGTACTACGTACAAAGGCTCTTTAAAATGAAGAAAAGATTGTCATTTATTGTTACTTACGCTTAATATGGATCGGATATATAATAATATACCATAATCCGAACAGCATGTACGAGTATGAAGGGAATAATGAAAGTGGAGAAAGCGAAACCAGTGTACAATTATCGTAGCAAGTAAAAAGAAGTGGTCTCTGCCTACCTTATAGGGGAAAGAGGCGTGATTATAATGTAATGTATGTATAATAAGCATAACGCTTAATCTTATAAATTAAGACCAGTTAGTTTTAAAAGAAACCCACACGCGTTTGTGGTCTATAAATGAAATATTTTCCTCGAAACACACGTTACCGATGCTAAAAGACCTGTCGCTCTTTGTTGTATAAAACTGAATCTCAGTAGCCACTCAGGTCACAGTGGTAGACAAAGTTATAATAAGTATCTATAAATCATAATAAGTTACTATTTAATATGTGGGTGTGGATTTCAAAGTATTCATTAACTAACTTGTTTTTTCATGTTATTCGTCATGACAGATATTATTTGCTGAATTAATATTATACTCATTTCTAGGGATTAATATAAATATTTATTGTATATTAAACGACAGCATTATAATTTATTTCGTTTAATCTTTTGGGTTATATTAATAGCTTCCTAAGGAACGAGAGAAATTAATAGACAGAGCTAAGTATAGAGATAATTAAAAATAGTCATGTTAAATCACAAACTTAGCAAACAAATATTCATTCAGAAAATAAATAAAATAATAATAATATTCCGGGACATCTCACACACGGTTGTCTGATCCCAAGCTAAGCAGAGCTTGTGTTATGGTAACCAGACAACTGATAAACATAGGTACTTATATATTTTTATATACATACATATTATAGATAAATTACACCCAGACACCGAACAAATGATCGTGCTCATCACACAAAATGTCCTTTATTCTAAAAAAATATATTACTACAAAATAAATATATAATATTATTATCATGATTATACCATACAGTTTCGACAATACGCGCCCCACTAACACCTTACTCAAAACTAAAAGCGTTTTTGCTAACGTGTGCTCTGCTTCACAATTTATATTCCCTACCTCTTGTAGCTTAAGTTCCCAGAAAATAGGGGCCCAGCGTTATAAATTAAAAGAAGACCATTGGAAGCCGCCCTCCACTTTATGAAGCGGGTACGTTCATTTAAAAACTTCATTATAACTTCACGGGCTGCTTGGTTCCGTACTACGTTTTCGTTCCTTGTTTCGTGTGGATCAGTTTTAGCGTAGTTTGTTGATAATCGGTGGGTTAATTTATTTTTATTAATTTGTATCTGGTTAGAGTGTGGAACGAGTCATTAATGTAGGTATACCTACCAACTTATTGAGGTAGCATTTTTTTAATTTTTTTTATGTTCTGCTCTTGTATTTAATAAAAAAAAATATCATTAATTAATTTGAATTATTTATTAAATGAGAACCAATATATATCACCGAGTCCTGGAAACCACGTTATCCTAGCTAATTTAGAATTCTACACAGTTAACATTTTTCATACTTATCTAGATATTTTCAAACTTCCGGAAAAGAAAAACTTAGTTCGTGAAACAAAAAGAAGACACATGTAGGACCCTCGCAGAGATATGAGACGCGTAAAAATTACATCGCTATGATTGATCTGATCGCAGATTTAATATCGAACTCAAAGTCACTCGGCGACAAACGGAAGAACAATTCCGTTCAACAAAAGTTCTTAGTGAAGTCTCCAACAAAACGCTGAATACAAAATTTGTTATTATTCATATGAACATAAAGGGGAATTCGATATGCGCGAAACGTCTGTGGGGTCCCACTCATCTTTATTTGTTTTAGATTACTTTGGGCTTCGCCGAAGTTACGGAGTGCGGACCGTGAGCACACACGCGGATTTCTAAGGGATTTGCAAATAACAAACTTACGCGGCGATGCTGAAAAATATAATCACTAAGTTTTTCAATTCGAATTTGTTGCTTTGAACAAGTTTTTTATCTGTTTTCATCCTTGAAGAAATTTTCTTAAACAAAGAAAGTAGCAAAGTATGGGAGTCCGATGCTTAATATTATTTCCTGAGTTTATTGTTATAGTCAATACTGAGAGCTTTATACAGCGCTGCTTGTCTTTATAATAAATTGTGTTTTCATTGAGTTGAGGCTGGTTATGTCATTTGCATTACTTTATCTGTTTCTGCTTCTTTAATGACACAATATTGTTTACCTTAATAGGTTTATTCGACAAATGAAATAAACCGTCTTTGTATCGATGAGTTATTGATTGGGTAATCCCAACATTATTAACATTGTCTGCCCTTTAGACTGTATACTTGGAAATGTAATGGTTTCAATCAACTTGCAAGTATCATTACAATTTTCTCATTACGACCACGCAAGTTCGTAAGCTTTTAATGTAATATATTTATTACCTGGCCATTTGCGTGAAAACCACATAATGTGATAACAAAAATGCTGGCACAGTTTATTTGAATATTTCATAGGCCTCCGAGCCGCGCCGCGGTGATTACCGTAAAAGACTTACAGAAGCGATAGCCTCAAAAATATGTTAATAATGTCACCTTTCATAGATGTAAAAACTTATAATAAAGCTAATGTTCATTGCTAGTACCAGCAAGTAAACGAAAAATGTAGAGGTCGTTTGGTAAAAAGTTATTACCTACTTTTTTTATACAAATAAAATTAGGCACACAACAAAATTAAGTAGCTACATTCAGGACTACATTTTGTGTATTAATGCAATTAATCCAATTCACCTTTAAAATTACGGGATTATTTTCTAAAATTCGTTTCCTGAAATTTTTTAAAACATAAATTTGGCTAAAAAAATCTAAGCTGCGTTACAGCGCGGAACTCGAAGATTATTTCCGATTGGCTGGCTAATCCGCCGTGGGTACACCGACCACCATAGCCTTTTTAAATATATATAAAGATTCCTACCTTCCGGAGGCCGTAAATACGAGTGCGGATTGTTGTGCTTAAACTACCTTCAACTGAAATATGTACGCTCAATCCGCGGTAGATGTTTTAGTAGCGTAAAAATATGTTTGACTATTTGGCTACCTGGCTTCCTAGTTTATTCGTCTTGATCGCTGAATAATTGATATATCGGGGAGCATAAACAACACAGGTACTAACTTTTGTAATAATTATCATCGGGCATCACTTTGATAACAGTAAGAGTTTTTACGGAAATCAATTTTAATTCTTCTTTTGACTGGACTGTTTTCGAGGAATAACTTTTGTGCTATGATATTAGTTATTTAAAATAGTGAGAATATCCCCAAAACCATATACAGTAAAATTGGTTTGCGCATAACTTGAATACTTGCGCAACTAAATTAAAATCCTTTTAGTCTACGCAGTTTCCAAATAAAACACACTGACGAATTTCTATGAAGTGTTTTAGATAAATCAATAAATTGTTAGCTATATGATATTAAACCATCAAATACTTTTATAAATGACCTACCACAGAGATTGCTCAATAAAAATCGACGAGCGCTGTCATAAAAAATCTTTATTTGAATTTGTAAAACTCGAACCACCATTTATAACACTTTGGTAGGTTTTTTTACGGAGCTCTGTTCATTCCAATTTAGTTTCGTATAGAAATCCAACATGGTTCTCTCGAATCGGACACTCCGATGTGTTAAGCCCTAAGCTGTCTAACAATGCCTAACATATTCGCATCCAATATTTTTTTGTCAATTCTCACGTCAATACACGATGTACGGAGCTGCGGTTTTCAAAATATTTCAGTTATACGCCATGTGACACAAAAAAAATGAAAAAAAAAATCAAAAAATCGAAATCAGATAAGTGTTTCATTTAGTCTTTTTTTCTCAAGACTAATAAACCTGATTAATTCCTAGCATGATTCCACCTATAACCTGCCTCGAGAATTGGGCTATCAAAACCAAAGAGATTTTTACAAATCTAACTGGAAGTTTTAGAGAATAGCGCAAACAAACAAAACATATCTGGCTTTATTAAAAGTTCAGTAAAACTAATTTAAATCTCGATTTACAAAAGTTTTTACGTACATACTTGTGTATGATACATTATACGTTTCATTCATATGTTTCATAAAATACGCGGTTGCCTTCTTCGTAATATCAGTTGGGAGAGCAAAATAAATGGATAGCAATTTAAATAGCTTGCAGAGCACAGGAACCAGGTTTTTCAGTGACCGAATATATTTTCACAGCCCTGCAATGCAACATGATTGAGTACTTTCATTCTACAAACTTTTATTCGTTTATTGAATGAAACATTGTAGTTTTAAAATGTAACGATTCGGTTATGGTTCAATACGTGACAATTGAAGTACCAAATCACGCAAATGTATCTTTTTTTTTTTTAAATAATGATTAATATGTCACCACTAATATGCTTTCACCTCAAATGGGCGCTAAGATTCGGAAAAAAAAAACATCATAAAAATTGCAATACATAAGAACAAACAAAAGCAAATCTAATTAAGCTTCACCTAATTTCATAAAAACAAGCTTCATATAAAGTTAATTACAGTAAAACTACGATAAACTAACAATAAATTAACTGCACATGCAAAACAGCAATTAAGGATCAAAATAATCCATAGCTGTCAACTGGTAAAAAACTGTGGGTGTCTGATAGCAATGACTTTGGCTGAAGAACTGGCAAACGATTTGGTCACGCGAGCAGTCAACCGTCCGACAAAGTCTTCGATCAAATTTTATATTTACTTTACTAATACACTGTTATAAGTTAAAAAACATAATTTAAAACGTGCATTTTCCAAACATACTTTTCAATCAGCTAGCTTTAGGTACCGAAGAAGAGAAAGTAATCAAGCCATCAAAAATTAGGACGTTTTGTTAAAGAGTTCCTACGACAACCTGCTGGCTAGTGGCAACATCACCAAACCAAAGTAGCTCGAAAGTACCATAAAAAATATAATGAAACTAAACATAACTCTATATAAATTAATTCACGCTACCAATCGTCCGTTTTGGCTTGTATATTGCACGAATTAATATATCAAACATCTATAACTATATCAGATTTAACTCTAATTAAATTCACATGAATACGAGAGTCTCTATTTAAATTTTACACCATCCTTATTTTAATCAGTCATCGTTTTACACAGAGAAACGTTAAGTCCATTAAATAAGGCAACTTTGTATTGTTCATGTTTTTCTAGAAAGTCAAGAAAAAATATAAGGTTATAGCAGCTAACGAGGTAAAGAATCCTATTTTCTTGAGACAGCTACCTGTATCACGTTGGGAAATATTATACCTAGTTAGGCATTATTAACCGGACAAATAGAATAGCCTTTTTTATTGTTCAGGGACCGAACCTTTATTGGTCGTACAAAACCTATAAAGTTTATGATATTTCATTACGTTATTTGTATTTATATAACTTTTGAGCGATGTATGTGATGTTATTGAGACATTTATTGTACCTATTGATATAACCTTTTTTTTCTCGCTCTAAACCGCGACTTTACCCATTGGTTTTTTTTCATGAGTTCCATCATCATTGTTCTAGAGATTCGCGTTAAACCAACCATACAATTAACTGGCCTGTTGGTTTAGTGGTTAGTGATCCTGACTACTATAACAGAGGTCGTGGGTTCGATTCCCACCCAGAACAAATATTTGTGTGATGATCATGATCATTTATTCTGTGTATTTTAAAATAATATAAGTACGTTTATCAGTTGTCTGGTTACCATAGTACAAGCTTTGCTTATTTTGTTATCAGATGACCGTGTGTGAATTGTCCGAGAATATTATTATTATTTTTCAGGATTTTTTAAAGTTGTTTGAGTTTAATTACCTCGTCAAGAAGTACATTTGTCGCGGTTGAGCTATAAAACACTTAAAATTAAACCAAATTACCTCTAACATAGACGTAAAACCTGCTAATGGGGTCTTAGTTCTGAATTATTCAACAAACAAAACACTACCTTCTGTGGTATTTCGTGTTGGTTAACGAATGCTGGCTAGTTGATTAGTAAGTCTGTATATCTATTTTTTAATACATTATCACAATATCCTTCCATAATTATCTTCTATTTTATAATTTATTCTGAAGAACATAGGAACATAATTATATTATTATTGAACTTTGCAAACAATAAGCAAAAACAAGGCATTACGATTTCAAAAGCATTGTCCGTTATGAACAAATTGAATTTACATACAAAATAAGATATATCAAAAAAATATTCCATGTTACCAATAAATTATATCACTTATCAGCAGAAATGAATACGCACTATCAGGCATCATTTTGGCCACCGCAGACATCTGAAACCCAACTACCGGTACCACACACAACGCCAACACAGACGCACGCAAACGTAACAGCTTTGAATAATAATCGGGTTCGTCACAAGAAGCTATTGGCCTCCAAGGAGATCAGAATTATGCGACAAATGCGCCAACTGCTAAAGCGTTTTACGACCGAAATGACGCGCTGAATCGGATTTGGATCACGTTCTCAAGCGAAGACAGTTTGACGTGTTGTCGTCGACTTGCATAAATTTGCAAGATTAAGCAGGGCCTAGAGGCACCACTCACCCTGGATGTGGTCTGTACCTATTTACATAAATGTATTCCCTTTCTGGCTGCGGACGTCTTTAACCGCGAATTTACGCCGGCCTTGACTCAATGATGTTCTGTGTTTTGTTACTTTTGACTTCCATTTTTTGCGTAAAAGTTAATGTAGGTAAGTGGTGTCTAGACTTCTTCCATAGCCTGTCTTCATGTTGGTTAGTGACCAATAGAAAAAAATAACCTGTCACATAAACTATTGAATGAAAGCTCTTTCTTTTGATTAGCAGAATAACTAAAGAAAGCATGAGCCAAAAAAAAACTGAAACGGGGTCTACGGGTAAAACAGCGGGGCACAGCTACTATCTTTAAAATTGGTTTAAAGTAGGTGAGAGCTAATCTTCAATATTTTTGCAGTTTTTTCGGTAATATTTTTATACCTGTAGTTTTTCTTTTTCAAATACCATATTTTCAAGTCTCTGACCACATTTCCCCTTTACATACAACAGCAATGAGTCGTCAAATAAATCATTTGTAGTTGTTAATTAGGACGATTCGTTTTCCTATTATCCTGTGGAATAACAATAGCAATATTAATGAACCGTATTATCCTTCCCTGAGGTGTTCACAGTAACAAAAAGATGTTATACGGTGCAAATATTTTACCGTCGAGAATTTCTAATTCCTTATTGGTAAATGGATTCAATTTACTGGTGAATTAAAATATGTTTGAATGATACTTTTTCATCTTAAATTTAGGAACTTCGGTGCCCAGTGGGTAGAGGGTACTTAGAGCTCCATATTTTTTAAATAGCGGAATATAATAAATTGTACCATTGATCGGCAAAAGTTTTCATACATAGAATTACATCTGCATAATATGGTGATGGAGCTATCATTTTTATCGTTACTCTTGCTCATTTGAGTGTTATCATTTTTTTCTCTGATTCTCTTCTTCTCTTCTCAATTATGTTTCTTTTCTGTCATCCATGTTCAGTAACATATAACATAACATATCATCACGCCTGTATCCCCGACGGATTAGGCAAAGATGTAACAGTGTACACCCACAGTTCGCCGATATGTTTAGGTCCCATGTAATAAGGGGGCGAGCCTTTTGCCACTTACTGGGCACAAATCCAATCTCCGACCTGCTACTGAGCATTTCATAGAAAATCCCAATAACACCTTGGTCGACTCGGAAATCGAACTCAAGACCTCTAGCGTAGCAGTCGCGCTCAGCACCACTAGGCCAACGATTGAGATATAATAAAATATAATTCCGTCTCCTATTCCTCTCGCATTAGCGATCCTGATGGTTATGTTATGTAAGGGTATTTCCTCCCATTAGATTAGCAGATCTCCACCGTATCAAACCGCACAGTGTTGGCACTGAGTGATGCCATGCATAGCAATAGAGTATTGTGTTCCAAGTTCCAACACGATACGACGGGATAAGATGTTAACGCATAACATACATACACACAAAGCTATATATATGTTTATGTTGCACGGAATATAGTTTGTTTAATATGATGTTATTACGTCTAAATCATCTTTAATTTGGATTGAGTGTACAACACACTGTAATTGTAATAAGTAAAAGGAGTATTCTGGGACAATTTACTCACGGTCAGGTTATTCCAAACTAGGTAAAGTTGTGCTATGGTTACCAGATAACCGATAAATAAACTTATCGTTTGAGTATATAACGTGTAAGTAGTTAACAGGAACGTACCTAAATCGATTTAGTCTTAGATCAAGTACCTTGTAGGTAGTTGGGTCTCTCTCAATTATAATTATATGATTACACACTTTAGATCTCTATGAATCAATAACAATCAAAATTGTTACAAAACAAAATATTTCGTGCTATGTATTGTCGTGTAGAATTTCGTTGCCCAATACTTTTTTATTCAACAATTTGATTGATTGGTTTTGTTAATTTCATAAGGAAAATATTTATTTAATTGATTATAAAAAAAAGAATTGATTAAAATTTTTGTTCTTCAAATTACAGCGAATTATAATTGTATTTTGTAAATATTTGTGAGTATCATGCATATTTTCGTATAATATCTGATTCGGTAAACGAAATCGTCCGAAATAGCCATTACGTACTTCTATAAAAATCATAAAATATTTACATTTCCCTAATAAAATGGAAGTAACGATAAATTACACAAATTCAGAGTCAATAACGTGGGTGAACAATGATTGATTTTGTAATACCAGGAAAATGTTTTATACACAACGACATTGAATAATAAACAAAAACAAAATATAAGTGATGTTACTGTGTAATAGGCGACCCATTCAATTATATTACCCCAAGTAGTCAGTGAATAATAAATACCGCTCACTTCATTACCCCTAACAAAAGGGATACATTTTTCTCGAAACGTATTAGAGGCACTCCGAGTAACATTTCAGACGTTTACAAATTTTAATATTTAATTTTGAGAAGGTAAAATTCTTTTCGTGAATATGAATCGACTCACGGAATCGTCCTTATCGGACTGTGTCTGGGACCGACACGGCTTTTAATACGTGATCCGAATGCTTCCCAATTATGGAAGCTTAAGGAGGGAAGCCCACCCGGGAAAGGAAGGCGGTGCGAGATACAAGCGAACAGCGAAAATATTGTTTAGAAAAACTGTACTTTGAATGATGCAGTTAGTAACATTTTGAATTGCATTATACTTGCAGTAATTGCCTCGTTGGCCTAGTGGTGCTAAGCGCGCCTGCTACGCTAGAGGTCTTGGGTTCGATTCCCGAATCGACCGAGGTGTTATTGGGTTTTTCTATGAAATTCTCAGTATCTGGTCGGAGTTTGGATTTGTGCCCGGTTAGTGGCAATAGGCTCGCCCCCTATTACATGGGACCTAAACATATCGGCGAACTTTGGGTGTACATTGGTACGCCTCTGCCTACCCCTTCGGGGATACAGGCGTGATGATATATTATGTTATGTTTTATACTTGCAGTAAGGTAGAAGAGCAAATAAAAGATTTACAGCAAATATTCGAATGAGTGAGTATTATTCGGTAAACTACTTTTGTTGGCCTAAGGGTGCGTCCGCATCTGACGAACGAGCATTACACGAGCAACGCGCGAGGATTCCGCGCTAGTGTCAATTACGCCATCTGACAGAAGTGTGCGCGCCGCTCGCTAGCATGCCAACACCGATTCGCGAGCGGTTTGCGAGCTGCTCGTATAATACTCGTTCGTCAGATGTGGACGTTCCCTAAAGCTACCAAAACGTGTTGCAAACAAAAGACTGCCTAATAAGTATTTAATTTATTTTTAATAATAAAATTTTCAAAAAGTAGTCATTGATAGAAAATAGAATTTAAATACTTTGTGAAAGCTACGGAGAACTCTCTGTCCGTATTGTATCGTATCGCTTATAACTTGTACCATAATATGATATAAAGTATGAAAATGTATTCAGTTCGCTCGAGTAACAATCGGTGACAGATGCATTAGCTACGGGAATTCGGCAATTTATCGGTTATACTCGCACCTCACTCCTTTGCTAATATTAAGAATAATACAGGTGACAATTTTGATATTAATTAAAATATATCACTTAATACCGTATTCGGATACATAATATTTTGAATATAACAGTTACATATTCGATAAACGTGATATATTCTTATACTGTATGTATCTGTTACTCTGTGTTAAATATCCTTGAATAAGATACCCTCCATATTTTATTCAGTTGTTTTCAGACCATTAAATTCAGACTTCTTACAATCGTTTCTTTCACTTTAAGTACTAGATATGAGAATAATGTCTCAACTTTTAAATGAACATTTTTAAATTGTGGGTTTTTATTCCGACTTTAAGCATTTTTATTTCAGTTATATTTGCATGACATAGTATGATATTAACAAAAAGTTTTATAAGATATTTTTTCATTAAAAAAACAATATAAAATCGAAAATCATATTTTCATTACATGTTTATGTAATGAAAATATATATGTATATATTATATATATATATATATATATATATATATATATATATTATATATTTGACGTTCATCTTACTGTTATACAGACAAATTAAGAAGAAAAAGTGTCGGCTTTAAAATATTAGGAGAACTTTTCAAGCTACTACACACTTATTTACGAAACAAACCTAAAATTTATGTAAAACATAAGCTATAAATCACATACATACATTAAAACAATATTCAATGGCATAAGTTTTTCCTAAGCAAGATATACGCCACATGAAATGATAACTAGAACGCAGTCTCCCGCTGAATACAGAACATTCCTTCCCTGACTGGAATTGCGATGGTGAGAAAGTACAAGATTTATTGTACTATCCAGTTTAAAATTTTATATCTTTGTTCTTAAACTGAAGTTGAGGTTCGAGTTTTCTTGTCTAGCGTTGATGAATTGAAATATTTTAAGACAGAACATCTCAAGTTTTTATGATATAGCAGCTTTGGACATAGAAAATAAAAATAACAAAAATTATATTTTTAGACAATCTAATCCGTGACCTACTGAGCTGTTTTTTTTTATAATTTGTTAAATTTAAGCTGTTATATTAATACCGTTGTATGAGCTAAAAATAAGTTAATATCGTAAATTAAGTAAACAATTTCTCATTATTGCCCATCGACACAATAAATTAAAAAAAAGTAAAGTAACCGCAGAGAAAGGATAGATTTTAGGTACATAACATAACATACCATAACGCCTGAATCCCCGAAAGGTTATGCAGAGGTGTACCACAGTGCGCCGGTATGTTTAGGTCTCATGTAATAGGGGGGAGCCTATTGCCACTAACCGGGCACAAATCCAAACTCCGACCTGCTACTGAGAATTTCTTAGAAAACTCCAATAACACCTTGGTCGATTTGGGATTTTAGGTATACGTACCTCAAAAAATTGTATTACAATTTTGTAATGAGTTCAACATTTATTTAAAACCGCTTTATACATATACATAGTTTAATTTTGTTTTCGCATATATTATAGAGAATATAAATTAGAATTGAGTCCAAAGCGTAGTGCAAGCGTTATTGTATGAATGTATAATTTAATCGCCTGCATGCACAATTATGACTGAATAGGAATGGTTTCCTAAAATTATATTAATGTTTATTTTATATAGTTACATATATATCTCTACACGTGTTTGTTTTATGTGAATCATGATGTAAATTTAATCCATGATTTTAGGGACGTTCAAAATATTAAAGTTAATTTTTAATTTTGAACTTTTACTTTTAAATTTAATACGGACTTTATTTTGATTTAATTCGATAACATCAAATATTATAATGGATTTGAATGCCTTAACTGGAGTATTAAAACTATTCCTTTTTTTGTAAGATTTGCATCATCAATTTTTTTTGTTAAATCGAATCCCTTATAACCTCACTTTAAAATCTTTCTAAAATAAAGCACAAAAATTATGATGATATTTCTGCAAGATTACCTAATACATCAAATAAATATGTCTTATTGCCACAATAACCGCTACACTTGGTAACTTATTCCCACTATTTTCTGAACGTCAAGCCAAGCGAATCAACTTTTACTCCGCGGCTCGGCGCTTCCCAACAAAGTGACATAATTCAATGCAAAATTGACACTTTGACAACGCTTTGACAATGATTTTTATGTCGAATAGAATTGTAAGGCTATGCTCACACGAATGTGAGTTATATTTATTTTAGAACGGAAAATGTACAACATTACGTTACATTATCAAAAAAATATATATCTTTTGGGTTTTCAGCTCTCTTAATATTTTTTGGACTCCAATCCAGTTCAAGGAATTATACTAACAAAAAAAAGTTTCATGCCTTCGATTTAAGAAGGTTCCTTGTTAGCTTACTAAGCAGATACCTATGACATAAAATTCAGCAAGAATTTTAAGCGAATGAACTGACCAATATTTCCAAAAAGAACCTTCTTTTCTCACAAAAAAATATGAAAACACATAGTTAAATATAAGGAAAACAAATGAACATTCCCTACGGACGAAAGGGTTGCCCCATATTAGAAAATAATATCATATTAGAAAAACTAAAAGTAGTTATGGACCTCCAAAAAGAAATTGGTGGAGTGCGCATTCCTTAGAAACCTTTTACTTAACTCTAGTAGTATTACATTCCAAATACTAAAGATTCCTTTACAAATACTAGCCTAGATTATTGTCTTACGACCAGTTAGCAGTTATTTACTGAGAAATTTATCAAAATCTAGAAAATACTGTCTAAGTGCCTATCACGATTGTATTAGTTTTATTACAAATGAATTTTACCTTTGATGGAGCACAAATTCGTGCAACTAATCTTATTCGCTAAATAAATGTATAGTATAACTTATTAAGGTGCTATATTTCTAAAACAGTAACTAAAATAATGCATTTAAAATATTTTATTAATCCACAGAAACGTCAAAACGAATAATTAAATAAATCAGTGTAAATAAAAAAAAACATAAAACGTAGATTGCAATATGTAAAATATTAAATTCTCTTATAATTTAATTATACCAAGCTTAAATCTTTATTGTGCGATACATTGCCGATTTTATCCTTCCTTCACTACACTGAAAACTAGCCTTACAATTGCAGAATTTTCTAAGAAATGGTACGTACGTAGCAATATGTACATACCGCTTTAGACAAGAACCGAAGCGAACGCCTCACGTTAGTCCGACAGTTACTCGAGAGGTTTTCAAATAATACTTATAAAACCTTTTAATACTGCGCTTTTCTAACCGTGGCAGGTGCAGGATTTATTTTGAAAGATTTTGATGCGAATCAATATGATTTTTAGATATATTTTATAAAAAAGTATCCTTTGTTTGTGTTTGTTTTTTTTTTAAGTTTGTTACGCGATGTCTCTGGCAATTATTGTGGATAGATTTTGTCCTATTTATTTTCAGTGTAACTCAGAGGTGGTCCTAAGTAGATAAATTTCATAGAAGTCGTTTCGTTTCCACATTTATGTGCCATGAATTATGTCAATTCCTTTCTTTCCTTGACAAACATAGTATGAAACCTAAGCTTCCGATGTAAACATTGTTTTGAAAACATCCTCTAACAGGAAATTCTCATTCATCAGCTTACAAAATGTCCATAACACCTGCACGTTCATTTGTTTCGTGTGCCCGTCGCTCGTCTAATGAATATCAAGTTTTCAAGCATTATTCGCATCCTCAAAGCGTCCATAATTGTCAGTACATTACACGAAACTGGCAAGTAACAGAACCCTCAAATATTCAGTAGGTAAAGCTAGTTAAAATTTAATCAATCACAGAAGTTGGTCGTTTGTTCACGACGGTCGCGTTGCGCCGCAAACACGTTGCAGTAGCAATGTTCTGGCTTGAGGAATATATTGCACATTTGCTGCATATTGTGTTGAGTGTTGGGTGGACCTTACATAATACGTCACGTCTTGCCCGTGTTACCGCTAAGGCTTGCACATAGAATGGAAGCCTCTCCAATATTACATACACTTTGGATTGTTGGTTTACTGGAAATGGTATCGAGTGATATGGTCTTCCCTCTTTATAAAGTATGCGATTCGATGTATTTTACAAGAACCCAGGATTTCATTTATAATTTCAGTCGTGTGAGTTTATTTATAGGTCTCATGAATTCTATAGAGTGGCCCTCGTCATTGTTAGTTGGTACATTATACGAATAGATACCTAGTTCCAAAACCTAGTTCCCAGTAGCAGATAGCCAGAACCTACCCAGTACCAAATATCCAGCAGAACCCAGTACTCAACACCAAGTACACAGTACCCAGTATCCCGTACTTAGCTAGTACTAAGTCAACTCTACATATAAGTGCTACTGTACTATGCCTCTCTCAAGTATGTTCAGGCACTTCAAATGTTTTGCATAAAATTATCCTCCAATCACAGACATAATTATTCTCAGCCATATTCATTTTCTCTATATCCTCAGCAATGGCAACAGAAAGGCTAGTCGTCGTTGGCACGTGCCGCCTACCTGAATGTTTATTGCATTGAGATTGCGGCATAACTCGCCCTGCTTATAATAAGTGGGGATGTGAGAATCCTACTGAATTAAGTGGGGATAAGTGACTGGCGATTAATTATTGTAAAATAATTGTGTTAGTTGTTGTATTTGTGCAATCTTTTGATGTTTTTAGAGGTTTAGTGTTTAGAGGTAATGGAACAAATGAGTAAATTTGCGACAATAGGACTAGAAAAACCTGGATGTAATTTCTTACATAACCTTTTTTTCTTAATGTAGCTTTGGTATCTCTAAGCAAAAATTTAAACTCAGCAGGATTAAAATTTTTGCTTATAATTTTTTAATTATTAAATATGAATAATTTTATGCATAATTGTAACAAAGAGTTTACGCACATAACTACATGTTTTTTTTTTGTGAGACGTTATGTCTCATGACATGACGTCGACACGACACACTTAGGAATGATAAATAGGTAGCGTTAATCCGACAAGTAATTTTAGTCACTTTTTCGGACCTTATTTGTACGAGGTCGGATGGGGTCAACTGTGGAGTTACATCTGTAAAAGTACGTATAAAGCACTTACCGAAACCGCAGTTTAATAAAATTTAAATTGAATTCGAATTACAGACCGTTAAATTTAAATACCGAACAAATTACTCAAATGGAACGTTGGTAGTGGAAGATCCAATGAGGTAGGATCTAAGTACCAGTCTTGTAGGAATTTGTAATCGTGCCTATTAATTCGCGTCGGAAAATTCTAGCAGCAATTCGCTTGATTTTCTCTCACAAGTTGCGGTACGTTTTTTCCCCCTTCTTTGCACAACAAAGGAAACGGGGGTTTTTGTAAGAGCCAGCGAGTCCGCGACACAGGGTTGGTTTTAATCCAGGATGTCGCTTTTTACGTGATGCCTGTGTCAATATAATTTAAAAAGTGTACGTGGCATGACGCAAACATTTGAACCCATGTTTGTGTCTTATAACAAACGTTTGTGAGATGTGGGTCACCAAACAAACCGTGGTTTTATTTTGAGTGTTAGTGTTTGTCGAAGAGTTTACTGTTTAGGTGCTTTTGTTATCAGTATTTTGTGTTGGTTTTATATACAGATTATTAGCACATTTTGCTGACAGTTGTGACAGGGTGTGTTTAAATAATATAAGCCAATATTCTGTACTTACTAGTTCTATCGTAAACTTATTTACACTGAACGTCTCTTTTGATCTTATGCAAGTTATAGTATTATACAAAAAGCTTTGAAAATTAAGCGTGCGAAACATTATATAAAATTAAGCGGTTGCTTAAGAACGAAGACCTAAACGGTGGGTGTAGCGTTGCAAGGGTTATGTTGCATAAGTGAGAACCACGTCGTGAATGCAATGACACAATACAGACAATCTACAGAATACCCACTCTATGTGGTATAAATGAATGATAGTAATTTCTTATATAGGCTTTATGTTTATGAATTATATCGACCTACATCCAGATTCTCCGTGTAGCGATACCCATACGTGATAAAGTAGAATAGTATGTATAAGTGTACCTTGAGGAATCAAACACAATACTAAGTTGTTCAATCTATACGTGATTTCAAACTTTTCAGGCCTGGTTTATAAAAATCACGAAGGTTTTAAGCAACTGTGTAGCAGATTAATAGTTGAAAATTTCTGCAGAGCCTAACTAGAACTTTCTAAGCAATTTTCACTCTGATATTTTATTAAAAAGGACGTCAGTGTACATTCATACAACGTAGTAGTAGTAAATCAAATAAATAATATAAAACTCGTCCACATTTTGTTCTTCAGGTTTTTTAGTACTATAGAAATAGTAGAATTCATTTATTTAAGTCAACCTTTTGCAGTCAGCTATACATGGTGACACTATTACGTTTGCGCTGCGCGGTAACCCGTTGCAAGTCAATGATCTTGGGACACAACGCTCATTACACTTAAAGTGCTAGTACCTACGTGTCCCGACATAACGCCTGCTCAGGTACTATTGATACTATTTGTCGATGATGGTAATAATAACAATACGTGTATTTGATATAGCATACGTGCATATTGTAATTGAACATTTCAAAGTTAAGTCGTACAAACACCCGACAGTTGCGTAGTGTTTTTTTTTTCTAAGAAAAACTTACACACAACTGCCTCGTTGGCCTAGTGGTTCTAAGCGAGACTGCTACGCTAGAGGTCTTACGTTCGATTCCCAAGTCGACCAAGGTGTTATTGGGTTTTTCTATGAAATTCTCAGTAGCAGGTCGGAGTTTGGATTTGTGCCCAGTTAGTGGCAATAGGCTCGCTCCCTATTACATGGGAAATAAACATACCGGCGAACTAAACTCGTTGAGTGTCTGTAGCCCAGAATATTATAGAATATCTTTTATTTCTTAGTGAAACGGTAACTACAGATGTTTACAAAACAGCATAGTTGTTTAACACTTAAGTCGCAGATTCTGCGGATTTGTTAAAATTGGACATTTAGATACTATTTACATTTATTTTCTCAGCTGAAATGTACAGTACCTAAATACTCCTAAATAACGGAGTACATTCTATATCATTCTGAGGATTACGTGTTACAAGGCAAAACTGGCAGTCTGTCAGTATGGCATGACATCGCAACGAAACCTGCGGGCGACAACGTTGTGTAAACTACGGTACGCTACACTACATATATCATTCTTAATTGAGCAGTAGAATGTTACACGAAATTAATGTTAGAGTACTTGAAAATCTTGAATTGTAAATGTATTTTTGGATGTGAAATTGTAAGACATTGAGTAGATTTTGATAATTTAGTCTGTGTAGAAAATAGACGCAAAAAATCCATATACTTTAATATACTGCATTATTTTGGGTAGTAAAATTTTCAAAAAGTATACGGAAAACAACTTATACGTAATAATTTTTACAAATATTCTCCAGGGGATTTTACAAATATTCAAATCGTAGATCAAGAAAAAATCACAAAAAAATTGATCCGTGCGAGGATCGAACCCACAACTTGTCGCGCAGTGGTAAGCGACGTGGCGACCTACCATACAATGCATTCGTTACTCTAGCTGACTGCATTCAACTTAACAATTATGTAAAAAATATAATCACGTACCAACTATTAAAAGTTGTGTTGTAGTCGTTAAACCGTATGCATTTGTTATGTTCGTGGTAAAGAGCTGTTAACGATAAACCACATGTAAACCTTATTATTTTTTGCAAAATAATAGGTTGTAACGCTTTTGTTTTTTAATTGGACTCAATGGAATTAGATAAGACTGCAGTTACTTAATACATATCAAATAACATACACGAATTAGTTTGTAATATGGAAATTACTGACGTAGTAATGAATTTTGGTATTCTCCAGTGAGAAGTATTAGGTTTCAATAGTAATAGTAATATTCCGGGACATCTCACACACGGTTGTCTGATCCCAAGCTAAGCAGAGCTTGTGTTATGGTAACCAGACAACTGATAAACATACTTATATATTTCTAAATATATACATATTATAGATAAATTACACCCAGACACCCAACAAATGATCGTGCTCATCACACAAACATTTGTCCCGGGTGGGAATCGAACCCACGACCTCTGGCAGCAGTTAGGGTCTCTAACCACTAGACCAACAGGCCCGTCGTCGTTTCAATGTGTCTAAAATTTATGAAATATTCCGGCTTATCCTTACACAAAGGCTGTCGAAAAAGCCGTGAACTAATAAACGCAAGATTGGTACTTTAAATACAGGGCTTCGTTAAACTTTTTTTTACAAAAGACTATACTTTTGTAGGAACTAACTAATTGCCTAAACTCTATGTCTACGTTGAAAAAAATAAGTAGCAATGGTCGTTTTTATATGCACTTATTTTCCCACCCAAACTTGATTTCTACGGGCGGGACAAATGAGTGAACAAGACTATAATGATTGTTTCTGTATGCAGCTAGAAAATGCACATTACTGATGAAAGCGCTTTACCCTTGACAGTTCGGCTACCACTCGAGATATAAAAAATCTGATAAGCTATACTCAAACAAAAAAGGTTTCATTGAAATTGTCTTGTAAAAAAGACTAACTTCTGTGGATGAAAACTTATTACCTACCTAAACTTGAATTCTACGTTGAACAAATGAGTTGTAATGGTTGTTTTTGTACGCAGCTTCCAAAATGCACATTACTGATGAAAGCGCTTTACGCTTGACAGTTAGGCTACCACACTTGCTGCACAAATTGCGCCGCGATGCGGTGTGATGTACAATTGTAGAATTGTAGGTAACATGAGCTTCGGACACCGGCTCTTTATTAAACCTCGCGTAATTACAGTTTTAGATATTTACACACGTTTTGAGTTTAGATTGCAGTAATTTTACACGCCATTTCTGGTTGAAACTAATTTTGATGTGATGGAATTATTAACGTTACATGTATCATGGATGGTTGATTAACATTTTCTAATTTTCATTATTATAAATTAATTATTCCGATTTGTATAATTACGTGTAACTTTTATCTAATGTGTTGATAAAAATACGAACACAAGCAGAATCATTATTTAAATAACCTTCTATTACTGAAATTGTGAAGCGTAAATGCACACTGCCTTGCAAACGCCCTCAATGTAACGCTCACATAACACTAAGTAATTAAATAAGAAGTTCAACTCCTTATAACAACATTGCCAACAAAAAGAAGTACCATTTAGGTATCAATATCCGGACATTATACAAAATACCACATATTTTTTTAGGTGAATGTATGTTTTTCCGTAAAAAGTGGACCTTTTGTTCTTAATTATTTGATGATGTAAAAGTCTAAATTTCCCTCACGTATCACGGTACGGTCCCAGACAAAGCCAGATATCTGTCTACACTATGAATTTATTTTAAAAGCTAACTAAACTACGTCAAGTTCTTGTTTGCGCAACGAATTCATGTAGTAATTAGTGCTGTGGGAATAATTTTGTATGGAAGTAAAATGCTGGCGTTTGTAATTGAATACTCTGATGTTTTTGGTTTTCATTCATTAGCAAAGAAATGTGCTGCTATTGTTTTAAAAGGAAAGTTTTTTGTGACTAGTGAGTTTTTAATCATATTTTCAGACTAATTGGTAATGATATCAGAGTTTCATGATGCCAAAGCTGGACAAAGTATCTTCTTACTTAGAGAAGGGCGAATAACCAAGTATGTGAGAAAACAACAAATATATACCTTGATAGGTACTACTGTTAAGGCAGAATCACTGGTAAGTCCAAAGCCACCAAAAATGCATAAATTTATTATAAGCAAAGTATCACTGAAGAAATTATTTAATTAAAATGTTTAAAGTGTTTTGATCTCAATTCTTAACTCGAACCCCTAATTAATTCTTGAAAGAAAGACAAGGTTCTTGGAAGTTAAAAATGTGGATATTTAGTGTTTATTAATTATGAGAGTGTTTACCCTTGAAATTATTGGGATTATGACGGCTTTATTTTGTATTTTTTCAAGTATACATAAAATTTAGACACGTATATTATATATATATTCTGTTCATAAGCAAACAATTGTTTTATCTTGATGTATTATATTATATATTAATATTTTATCCGAATAAAATCAGATTCTAAGAACAAATTCGGTCATACGCTACAGAAATTAAAAAAGTTCTTCTAAAAAAAAGAAAAACCTATATATTCTTGGCATATCTATCCTAAAATTGCCAAAAAACTTATATTGACAATGCAAGGCAGCAACAGTCGACCGAGAATGTTTGAAAACAAACAAATTGGCAGTGAGCGGGTTCGAGACGAGTGGAGAACTGAAAACTTTCTATTTGCCTAATTAACTACATTCAAGGGACCCTTTCTTGATTAGATCACGTATCGAAAGGATCAGTACCTGTACCATGAACACTTAAAAAAGAACGATTACTGTTGTGGAAGCGAGAGAGCGCGCTACACTGCACATAGCGGCGTCTCGCTTGCACGTTGGTAACAGTACAGCTTTAAGAGTTCGTAGTAAGTGTTCAGAACGGATCTCTGAGTAAATCGAAAGTTACTTTTTATTGTTGTTTGACTTCGATAAACGCTGACTGAAGCAGCGACGATTAAAAACGTCCCCCGAATATTTTGTTATAGCTACTTGCTCGTGAGTAAGGAGGTTGTTATTGTTTAAACTACAATGGATAGGGAATCAGGGTTGCAATGCGTACCAATTCGGTTCGAGTATCTATTAGTTTGGTATATTGTTAGTAGTCGGACATTGTGGCTGGAGTGGCAATTAGGCTGTAGACCGAAATGTAACCTATTTACGTATACCTGTATTTCCATTAAATTCAAGCTAATAGTAGATAACGTAGAGCCATGATCAATCAACACTATCAATTTTAAATAATTGCCAATCAAGCAACTACTATGTATATTTTGCGGCCTATATTTATTAATTATGTATCTATAAATATTGATGTTAATTAATATTTTCGTATAAAATACCTTATTTTTATTTGACTGCAGATATTTGTAATTATGATTTAAAAATAGCTTGACATAAAAATTAAACAAAAGTAAAAAGTTGTAGAATAAAAAATGTTTTAACAGTTATTCCATTCATTTTAGGTTATTTATTATTAAGGAGATTTTATATATAATACGCTTGTGATTATATCTTTTGTGTGACCTATGTTTATCTGTGGCTTTGAAGCCTCAGCCCCAAGAGTCCTATGAATAAATGAAGAAAGCAGAAGTGCGTTCCACGTGTTACCCTTTGAAGTCCTTTTAAGATGCTTTCCCATTAAACGGCTCTGTTAAAATATGGAATTAACTGAGACAGCAATTTTCTTAGAAATCGTTAATTAGTCATTCAATGATTATGTATTATGTATAAAATAAAGGCAGATACCTGTTATAGGTAGGGTTTTTTGTTGTTTAGAAGCTAAAATATCATTCAAAATGGGTTTTCTCTGTTCTGAACTATTAAATTTTTTTAATGTTATTAGATTTTAAGGAAAACAGGGGAAAAATTGAAGAGTTACATTTTGGTAGATATACATATACATCAAAGACATGAAGACGACATCCAAGACATGTTATTGAGGTCGAGTTTATTGCCAAATGCCAATACTGGGCAGAGTTCCAACATCTTGGCTCTCACCAAGAGTCCTATAACACTTCACCTGGACCTAAAGCTGCTCGACTATGACCATTGAATATGCATTTCATTGCAAGCTTAGTCACAGGCCTTTAGGTGCATACATGCTCTGACATGGTATGTCATATAAATATTAACATACCCGCAGATGTTCCCTTCTAGAAATAGTTTTATGACTATTTCCATTATTATTACTAGCCTAAAATATCTTACAAAGGTCTTTTTTGACGTGCCTTTCTCAAGAATGACCAGTTTGATAAAAATGAATCGAGGCCATCCCGCTATCTATGCCAGAGTCGGTTTCGCTGACACCTACAAATTTTAAGAGACCATGAAGTGGTAATTATAGCTGCGTTATTAATAAATAGATTTACCACTAACCACAACATAACGAATCACAGCTAGTGTTAAATGTAAATAAATCAAAATTCAATGTACCGAAAAAAGCAAAAAAGTAAACAAAAACAATCGTTAACATTCGAATGTCCAAAAAAGTTCGTTACATTCAAACTTATATTATCTATAGGCTGAATTCAGGTCAAATGTAAAACGAATTGCGGCAGTACTCCGTCAGTTAGACCGCTGACGCGTCGTGAATGGTCGCTAATGAACTGATGTTACACATTCAAAGGGAAGTTTTTCAACTAAACTTTAAATATACCTACAATTATTTTGCTACCGCTCGAATTGAAAGGGGAATTTTCTGTGGGAAATGTTGCTGTGTGTCGTTGCTAGGGGAAATATGATTTTGCACTTGCACGTCGTCCGCTGAATAACTATGTGGTTTTAACCATAATACTATGTTGTTTTGGTTTGAGTGTAAATAAATTGCAATGAGAGTATGAAATATAATATTTTCTCTCACAATCATTTCTTTATGACATGGTATAGCTAGCAACAAGTTTTTTTGCATCATTACATGCAAAATCAATATTTATTTATTAGAGTTCATCCAGTGTCCAGTAACCTTTCTAACTTATGACCTACCGTCAACATTTGGAACGAATATACACACTATTTGAGTGACGTCATGATTTATTGAATGTCAAAACCATTCAGAAATCCCCGCGTGTTTGTTTTGTATCAGGGAAACCAATTAACGCGAAGTTCCAGCGATAAACTAGCAAGTTGTCATTACAACACACTACAGTAAACTTTAAACGTTATATATTATGATACTTACTGAATGTTGACAAGAACAGTCTGTGTGCAACTGTGAGTAATAGCTTGTTGAAAAGAATGTGTTCGAAGTTTTATCCTTTGATGTGAAATGCAATTTTGTTAGCGAATAGAAGAAGTATGTAATTAAAATGTGTCAATTTTTTTTTTAATTTAACTGTATTTTTATGGTATTTTTTATTATAATTTAAATTAGAGCTCAGTGTGAATGTAGTCTATATAAATTCATGGTGAGCGGCACTGTTGTGCTTTGAACCACCTTTATTATGGTACATTATATTATAACTTGGTCTGACATGCGCTTACATTTACAAAGTTTTAAATCATGCCATATCACATGTTGACCACTTACAATAAAACTTATATATATTGCACTCAAGCATTCTAAACGCTCAGACCATAATTGTATGGTATTATCCCCCAAAAACTCATGAATCAAACTCTTTGATTCGTGACATTACGGCAAACTTTGACGAATTAAATTACGTTTCTCATCTAACTTTCAAAAGGAATTAAACTTGCCTTGTTTTTATATTTGTTTTGGTTATTATGTTTAAGAAGGCCTTTGTTCGGCTAAAATATTGCTTGTGGCGACTTTTATTTTCAATTGCCTGAGGTGTTTTCCAATGATACGGTGTAAATATGTTAAGATAAAAAAATCCTATACTCGGAAAATCAGGATAATACTGGTAAGACTCTGCTATTATAAGCAGATATTTAGGCATTTACATTACATGTGAAAACATTTTAGGTATGACACACACATTTTAGAATAGAATAGAATAGAAAAATATTTATTTAGCACAGAACACAAAGAAATAAACACAAACAAGGTAAGTAAAAATAATAAAAAGTACAAAAACACAATATTAGCAGTACACAACATTGGTTTTGTCCCACTCAAGGATCGAACGAAGCTTCACACAAAAACCACCTTTTTAAAATTTATATTAATTGTGTTCAATTGAAAAAAAAAAACTAAGGTTAGTTAAGTTAAGGTTAACTAAGCTTAAACATTTTATTGTTTTTTAAACATTAAATGCACTTTAAACATCACATAAAATTAGCATTTTCCTTCCAGTTTTTCACGTACAGTAAGATACAGACAAATTAAACACATTCGTTTGTACAGCGCCCAAACAACGGCAGTTACCTTTCGATCGACGTGAACTATTGGCTCGATGCAAATGCATCGCGCGTCAAGCATTCATCACGACGATTGACACTCCATTAACTATCTCTATTTAATTTACTTCGCTACGGAATTTATTGAACAACTCACTTGATTGTCAATTTTAGATCTGTTTGTCAGATTGAGTATGATTGTTAAGGAAGACTGGTGTTTATGGTGCTAAAACAACAATCATGCAATCCTATAAACGATGATATAAACGATGAATCGAGATTTCTCGTATATACACATGATATATATCGAGAAAAATCTGCGTATAGTGGTACAGTTTTAAATACATGCGATATCACCTGTAGCTAGACGCCTAGAGCAGAAAATATAGATGATTTTTTTGCACAGTTTTTTTGACTATGTAAAAAATTTAGTAAAAGGAACTAGTAAAAGAAGAATTATTATTATGGTTATATTAAACTAGTGCTTTAGAGTAGCTTCCCACTTAGAACAAATCCATGTTTAATAAACGTATTGTATTGCAACGTTATTTTAGTGGCCTAACTCTAATCAACTAAAGATGAGATAGATTATCAAACAAATGTTCCAAAATCAAAACATATATTATTTTTCTTCTTGTTTATATGTCATTTACACAGTATCCATTTTGAAAATTCGAATGTTTGTTTTTTTGTTTCATGTAATGACATCTAAAAATATCTACCTTGTATTTTAATGCACTGACATTCAGAAAACATGGTTGAAAAGCAGTGAGGGAACGGTAGCCACCGCTTGAATCCTCACTAATGATGCACAACTTTACTTGCATAAGTTAATACAGTGCAACGGCATATAATTTACCGTTTGTTTTTATTATGAAGCCGGAATATAAATTAAAATTACGTGACTTAAAATTAGTGTGGTTGATGAATGATTGTCGTTGCTTTCGGATGTCAGGTATTTTAGAATTAAAGTTTTCAGCAAATAACAACTCGTGACATTTTACTATAACATATGCTATATTATGCTGTAATGATATTGTCACGGTCGTGTTGGAATAGCGGTTCAATGAACAGATTTGTATGCACAAGGTTGCAGGTTCGTACCCAGGCAAGTACCAATGGGGCTTTTTCAAAGTTATATGAAGTTTCTAAATTATTGTAAGAAACTTCTGACAAACGGTGAAGCAAAACATGGTGAGGAAACCTGGAAATCCAAAATTTGGGACCTGAAATCGCCAATCCACAGAGAGCAAGCGTGGTGATCAAAGCTCGTGCCTTCTCTATATGGGAAGAGGCCTGTGCTCCGCAGTGAGACATATATAGGCTGGATTTTTGTAACTATGTTCTGAAAGGAGTAGACTCTATCTCGTTCTGTTGGCTTACTAAATTCGCAAACCTACTCATTGAGTGAAATACCTATATGTAAAACATATTTTAGATGTAACCAAACTTCTTCACTGATAGCTATTTTTACGACACAGATTCACACTACTATCCATGCAATTCGTATATTATTTGCTAGTTACGTATATAAATAGATTTCCATGAAACGTAATAACTATAACACCTTCAATAGTATTGAAACTATTCGCTACAAGGTTTCCTTATGAAAACATCTCCACAATTCCATTATGGAACCGACAATCGCGTTCATTCATCCCCAATAATGCGTAATAACCAAATTGAGCACAATGGGTCCCGTGGACCTACTGACGTCGGATATCCGATATCGGATTACGTGTGCCGTTTGTAAGTCTAATCGCCAATACGGCTGCATTTCGACCGCAACGAGGCGGGTTGCTTCCAAATGTAATGTAAATCTAATGCAATTGTGATGAGATACATGTATTCGTTGTACTGGCTGGTTTTGTGTGTTAGTTTCAGAATTAATTCTCAATTCTTTATTGCATTCCACAATGTAGGCTTAGGTGGTAAACATTTATTATGACACAATCATGGACCCTTTCGGGCACAGCAAAAGTAAGGTATGTGGAGAGGGCTTATCATTAAAGGTATCTTATAATCTAACTTATTCTAAAACAAAGACATTTTACTAACTTAAACATAAACTACTAAATACTAACATAAACATTTTTAAATTCCTAACATTAATATAAACATTATTTTTCAAGTTTTAAAGATTTATCATTTAAATATTCGTCGACACTGTAGTAACATTTGCTCAATAATAACTTTTTAGCTTGTTTGGGAATAAAAGTAGTTTTATTATAATTTAAATTATTTATAATTAGAATGTTATACAGTACCGATTTCCAGAAGAGGTACTGAACACAAAGGTGAGATTCATGTGAACAAAAAGCATGTTTTTGTGTCAAACGTGAACCGCTTTGTCGTTTGTACATATGTAGAGTGTTTCACGGATATGTAACATGCACAAATACCTGAGATTGTTACAAAAGGTTCGAGTGGAAATATTTGTTTGATGTTAGGATTAAATTCGCGATCTTTGCTGGCCGTCAAATGTACAATTGTATATTGACTTTGTGGAATACGTATGATGTAATATAGATAGGTATGTGTTGTTCCATTTGTTCTTGTTTTGTTGAACTCCACCTTAAAGGTCACTGTAGCATTCAATTGATTCAATTTTCTTATAAGAATTTTGGTTTAATGCTAGTTTTAATGTACGTTTATATATTTTTCGGTAACTTAGAAAAAACTCACACAAAGTAATGAATATAAGGATGTAAAAAAAAACTAAAAAAATCTCCCCTTAAATACTAATGAATATCAATACTTGTTTACTGTATTATTTAAATACCTACCAATCTTTTTAAAACTTATATCAAGGTCTCTCATTTACTGTATATCTAAATGTCTATTGCAATCAACTACTTTATTGAAAACGGCCAACCAAAATAATATACACAAATAACTCAACCATCAACTACGTAAATTGATCTAAACAGCCTTAACTGGTCGCTATTCATTATTCAGAACAGATTATCTAGTCTATATTATTGTTTTGTATCCAAAGCTGAATGAAAATAATTGACGCAGCGCTCAATAAATTAGTCAAAGCGAATGAAATGGTATTGATGACGGCTGACGTCAGATGTTCAATATTCGTTTGTGAGATTCAGTAGGAGGCTTTGTGCGGACAGATTACGACCTGATTGGTGGTTCTTTGTAGTACCTTAAAAAGTGGTCTTTTACTCTTTACATAAAATAGAACTATGATGAAATATTACAGTGTATTTTTTTTTAGGTGTCTAAATAAATAAATAAGCTAAGCGAATTGAAACGTCGGAAATATCGTTGAAAAAAGAAAGGTATTTTTCAATGACATTTAATTTTAAATATTAAGTAAAAACTCAGTATTGTATTTCGAAAGTCGTTATGGTTATATTGACTTTAATATGTGTGTAATAATTGAGGAATTTAACAAGATTCTAAGAAAATATAAAGAAGGAATAGAATCGTGTTCTGTGTTTTTCTTTTTTAACCTACTTAAACAGTTACGTAAAGGCACACGAAATTGTAATCTTCAAAGATGAGGCGATATTGAATGAACTAAACGACAAACAAAGCCAACAATTATCTCAATTCAGGCAATAGCCGCTGCATTTAGCAGCAATTATGTGCTAATCGGCACAGCAAGGGCCTTGGGTCCCAAACGTCCACCGATACATGTTATACCTATGTAAATGTAATCACTAATTGTGTTCCAGTTTGACTCCAGTATTGTATCGCAAACGGCCACCTGATTGCTAATAAGGGAGTATAAGGGACCAAATGTTACACGGTGATTATAGAAACCTTCGCTTAATGAAATGTATTTTATATCTCTTGTAACAAAGTATATATTTATTTTATAGGTGAAATTTTGTTTTCCAAAATTAATTATTAATAAAGTGTGTATTTATAAATAGCATTTTGTTGTCGAATATTAAATTAATTTTGATAAAATAGGTGGGATTTTGTTGCCAATTTTTAATTTATCAAATTAATTTTGAATATCAGATAAAGAGTCGTGTTTTACGTAAACAAATTTGTTTACATGATTTTAATACGCCTAAGGCAAAAGTTATAAATAATTATGTAATTTATATTGTACGTTTTGGTCAGTATTTTTTTAAGAAGCTTGCATATAAAAGCTGTTATGGCACAAGAAGTCATTTGTACATGTTTTTTTTTTGGTTTTGGTAGTGGTAGTAGTACGTACTTAAGCAAAGCAAAGTTTGCAATAAGAGTATTTCAGCCAACAATATCTTAAAAACGACTGTTCTTAAAAAATACTGACTACTGCTAAACCTGCCACTTAAAACCGAAATCAATTTAAATATCCACGACAAAACAGCTAGTTCACAACATTATTCTCGTCACCCAAACGCTACAAACAAAAACAGTTCCGTTCAATCTTGCCTCCTAAATAAGGTATTAAGTGCGTAGTTTTTGTCAGCATACGTTGTCCGTTTGATTAAAGTAATAAATCGAGTGTGACATTGAAAGCCTGTTATCTGGCTTTGCCGAGAATTAAGCGGTGATAGTACGAAGCACCGTCGTAAATTGTCCCAACTTACTCCTTTATTTAACATCTCGAGTAAGAGAAACCAACTAATTATACTATTGTGGGTACCTTTAACTTTTGTATTGAGTTGTTAAGATTTTAGTGGATGTAGTATTTTGGTTATGAGAATTAAGGACAGGTTGTGGTATGAATGTTTGAGAGAAATTTGGTAATGTGAGTGGATTTATTTTAGAAATAAATTTTATTTATTCATTTCTAAGGTATATTTAAGTATTTAATTTTATTCCTTACATAACTTTGAATTATTTGTCATTGTTCAATAAATATATTATTTACTATTTTTGATCGTAGTAAATTGGTCCAAAACGTATTAAAATAATACTATGGATCGTCTAGAAAGGAAAAAGTAGCTTGAGAATAAAAGTTTTTTTTTCTTTAAAGTTAACACTCAGAATTGTTGCGAAATGTCTACCTTACTACTAGCTTTCAATGATTTTATGACCAATTTCGATTTTATGCTTGTCTGCTACGCGATAGAATGTTTCCATTACATTTGAAGATAAAATTCGTTCGCTAAGAGAATTCGATGTACTTATATTTAAAGATTGTGTGATATTTAACAAAAAATAACGAATATTAAAATTTGAATGACATGACGTAGCCAATTCGTAGCTGGCGTAGCGCTGTCAAAAGCTACGACGTAGCAGCTACACAATTCACAAGGTTTTAGATTCGCGGCCTACAATTGTATTTAAAATATGAATTTATATAAATACCTTTTACTTCTTATTTTTGCATAAGCATTGTCTAACAAATGTCTAATAAATTTTCTAAAGCCAATCTCTTAAGTTTTGTCTAGATATATTTCTCAAAAATAAAGATTACTTAGCGTTTACTTGTTATGAATATTATTCAAAATTATAAGCATGTATTTCAGTAGAATTTACAAGAAAGTTGAGTAGTTACATTTTGTTAATCATTTTTATTACGATTTTTGTATGCTTCGAAATAACAGCTAATTTAATATTAAAATGTACTTAATTCGTTGGAAGAGCATAAACGGTGAAAACTGTATCGTTTTTGCTGCTCAAGTATTTGGACATATCGAGACAACCTCCGTGGTCGAGTGGCATACGCACCGGTTTTCAACGTGCTGCTCACTCTGAGGTCCCGGTTTCGATCCCCGTTAGGTTAAATATATAAATCCACCTTTCTACATTGTCCCGGGTCTGGGTGTTTGTCCGTTGTTTCTAAGTTTCACAACACAAGTGCTTAAGGCTTTAAAAAACTTTGGGCTCAGAACAATGTATGTGATGTTGTCCGCATTTATTAATTTATTTCATATCTTGACAGAAAAAAAACGGTCATATTCATTGGTCAGATAGAGATTAGATCGGGCAAAGACAAAGCAGAATTTGCGAGGTTTCAGGTGTTGATATATATTTAAAGTGTAAAAAATAAGTATTTTTAACTCGTAAATAAAGATTAGTAAAAACAATATTTTCCGTTACAAAATCAGCCAGTTTATAGCTTAAAATTGTCTTTTTTTTGCATTGATCTCACTTCTATTTAAAACACTGCTGTCTAAAGCAAGAAATAAGCCGTCAATAAACTCTCCCGAACGCCTACAAAAAACAAAAGAATACCCATCGGAATACGACATTAAAGACAAATTGTGCCATATTTTGTTTTCAGGCTCTCATCAAGATAAACTGCGTTATCTAGTTTATTCGCAATAGGTAACAAATGACGCGGATGATGCGTATTTATTGTCCTTTTAGTATTGAAGCGCTGATCGTGGCACGCAAAGCGCTTTTCCGCTGGATGGTAAACTGTTGGTGCCTATATATTCGAGGATTTAGATTTAGGCTTTATGGATTGACTGCAATATTGAAATTAGTTTTTTATTTAATTATTTATGAATTTTGTTTTGATTATATAGTTGGGGTCGCAATTTTGCATGGTTAACCTCAAAGCAAAGGTCAAGTAATAAAATTATTATTATTCAGCTGTAGCGCATTTTTCGATAGTTTCACATTGATATGGTGCATTACATTTAGATGCTGATTACCTCGTTTTCCTAGTGGCGCTAAACGCGACTGCTACGCTAGAGGTTTTGGGTTCGATTTCCAAGTCGACCAAGTTGTTACTGGGGTTTTCTATTAAATTCTCAGTAGCAGGTCGGAGTTTGGATTTGTGCCTGGTTAGTGGCAAAATAGGCTCGCCCCTATTACATGGGACCTAAATATACTGGCGAACTGTGGTTGTACATAATTACACCTCTGCCTAACCTTTCGGGGATACAGGCGTGATGATATGTATGACAAATATTTACCTTTTTCAATATATTAAAAAAAAAAATGCGCTGGTAACTGATTATTTTTCTAGTAAATCTAAATCGCACGGATCTTTGTTTATTATTTATACATGACATGGAGAATTCAAACCGATTTATTAATATGAAAGCTTACTGAATAATTTTAATTAAACATAGTACAATTCTTTACTACTGGACTAAGGTCACCTTCAAACGTAGGACTGAAAGGTGACCATTACCTACAGTAAAGAAGTAGCAGTATTAAGGTCAAGACGTGTTGCATGACGTGACGTCCGACTGGCTACAGTCAATTGGCATTGTAATCGGCTTTCAATTGACCTATTAATCATTCATCAGTTAATCGCGCCGACTGACAATCGGAGCATCTGGAATTATTGACGCTCAGCAGTTGCTGAACGACGCGTCTGTTGAAACGGGTTCTTTTATCATCAAATGAAAACTAACAATACCAAAATTTTACGGTGGTTAACTTTATCAAATTAAAGGTTTACATAGTTGATTGTAGCATCTATTACCTCTGTGCATACTTTGGTAGAAAGACTTTTTTGTCGTATTTATTCGAAAAACTTATTTGTCTCGTATCTCCTTCTCTGTCTCGTATTGTCAACATACGACACAAGAAAGGTGATCATAAAATAAAAATCCCACAGCTATTCCGTGAAGGGCTATATTTATCCCCCTATATCATATATTGAAAGCTTTCCACAACCTCTCAAGTGTCCTGTGTATCCTAAACAAAGGTGTCAAGAGCGTTATCTAGTAGTCCCAGAATTAACGGCGGAAGAGGCCTCCCCGCTCGGTTGCAATAAATTACGCCTCAAGTTGATCCCGCTCACCAGATAAATCAAATGTAAAGGACGGAATGGGAATTCGATGATGCCCCTGTTTATTTCGATTTAGCAAAAACCCTTGGCCCAATCCCGATTTGTGGATTTCCAACGTGAGTAGCGTTATCCAAGTTGTTCTTTATTGGGGTGCGTGACGCGCCGCGTGAACTTGTGATCCTGAAAAAGTGTGGCACGGCTTGCTCTATTAGCGGAAACGAAACTTGACAAAACTGCTCTATCAAAAGTAACTTTTGTAACAGAGACGCATTGAGAATTCTATTTAATTTTCAAGTAATAAAAAAATAACTGAAACAAATACCAATACGGCTAAAGTTAATTATAAACATGAGTATACACAATACATTTTTTCGGGGAAAAGTTTCGGGTTTTCCTAGTTAGTTGGCAACATTATTTACAATACGGGCGGGCCCGACGACGTCCCTGCCGCTGGGAATTAAGCAATAACAGAACTAGAGAATAAACACCGAAAGATAAGTACACACAATACACTGGGCCACATATTCCGGGACGCGGTACTACTAAAAGTTTTCACATAAATCAGTGGGCTAACTTTATTCAAACGACTCTCTGGCGACATTCGTTCGGAATCCACGTCAAGTGAAACTTTGCGGAGTAGCTTCTTTGTAAAAGTGGCGGGAGTTACCCGCCTCCTCGCTGGGTTGGTTTGTTTCATGAACACGTATGTTGCGACTATCGAGTTCACGTCGAACGTTTAACAACAACTGTTGCGTATCGCGGATCGTCTTGCTATCCGTTATACACAAATTTTGGAGCGGTAAGTTGAGACACGAGTTTCTGAGAACAGTTTAGTTAGGATTCAGTAGAGAGAGAGACTAGAGAGAGAGAGTATACAGACAGTCTTTACGTAAGCGATGGGAAATAAATTAATTAAAAGAATGGATATACAATATTTAAATATGACTTTAACTGTTGGTACTCATAGATCCAAATTTTATTTTTATCTGTTAATAACTGTAAGTAGTGTTGTACTGAATAATAATAAAATATTACGTATGTAAGTAAAATGTTAAATTATTACAAAAAAAAAAAACAAAATTAAATAAGTACATAATTGCCAGAATAATTCCCGGAACCCACCAATATAGCCATATCATAAATCAGATCATATTTTCTCTCCCGGCCACAATCAAGACCTTACTTAAAGTTCCTATAAGTTTTCCATCGGGCCCGCACTTAACTACTTCATTAAAATTCATTTAGCAGTCGTCGAGTTACTGTGAAGCTGAGAAGCGATCACAGCTCTCTAATCTGGTCGTTGGTGCGAGGCCTGTGGGAATGGATGCACATGTTCAATTAAATTTTATCTGCACTCACTGCCAGCTTCATATTGCACCCGAAACTGATAATCATCGGGTGCGTTGCGCTTTTGTTACTGGTGGGTTTTGTGTGTAAAAGTGAATCTGTCGTCGTTTCAAGTTCAAAAAAAGAAGAATGTATTTTTTTTTAATCATGTTATATTCTTTTCCGCGTTGCTTATAGAGACGTATACATAATTAACTATTTATGTATTTCCACAAATCATAACATATTACACGAAATCTCAAACATACGTTACAGAATATAAATACATAGTCAAAATACTTAGCCAAGTAAAAGTTATTTTGACCACGTCAAGATTATTATTATATTTATGCGCTGTTACTTCCATATAGAGTAAATAGCTCTAGTTCTCTTACTTAGGTAGATACCTAACTAAGTGCAAAAAAAACTGCAGCTAAACTTTCTGAAAATAGTCTACCTGATCTGGCAACTTTCCGACCGGCAGGTGCTAACGACATAATGCCACGTAATAATGATACAAATACAATATTTTATAAAACTGTTAAAAATTGATCAAGCATTATATTTTGTGGTACAAAATATCAGGTAGCCATTGTTCCATAAATAACTGTGACCATTAAGGTTAGTAAATTAATCCGGTTTATCAAAATACGCGATACGATTCTGTATAGGATGGAATCTATTCATGCATATTTTATTACGTGTACCGGGATGTTACTGAATATTGAAACATTGAATACACAATTTTTGTTATTTATTTTTAGAATATTGAAAATTGTAATTATCGGAGTGACCATCTTTATAATTTAGCTCGATCGATAATAGCGTGGGTGTTCCAGTTTTTATTTACCAAAGCGTAATCTGATTTTCCAAATAAGTCGGTAAGTCGAAGCCAGGGGCGTCCGGGTCACAAACAGGATTTTAATAAAAGTTAATTTATTCAATAAAAGCCTCTGAGGATCTGCGCCCGTTTTCTATATGAAATTGGGATTTGCTTTCGTTTAGATGCCCGTCAATTGTTGGCGAATAGTATAATATACGAAATACACACGTGGGAACATCTACAACATTTGATAAAATCTTTTCGGGGAATTGAGAGAATCTTATTTGTTAAGCTCAAACACCATTTCTCTGTAAAATACATGTACAAAGTTTATTTTTGAGTATTTAGATGTTATCAGGCGTGAAGCGGTAACGGTATTTGAACACAGCTGGCCAAAGCGTTGGCTTTGATCATTCTATTAGAATACAAAGAGAACTTTCAAGCGAACGAAAAATTGTGATTTTCTTTGAGACCAGATTTTAAATAACATTCATCCATAAAATGATGGTATAAATTGGTTTTGAAGTCAAAATTGAAACGTCGTTTAATAAAATGCTAGCAAAAAGTACCGAAAGTATTTTTAATTTTAAATAGCTTAGGTAGTTTATATTAATTTTCAGTGGAGTTATTTTACATGAAATTTTAACTAAAGCAGTTTACATTGGTTGTTTCAACCTCACTCTACAAGTAACTAGGAACAAATGAAGCAATGCAAAGCAGACAATCCTTTTTAACCGTTTCAAGTAATTTTAGTCTATTCATAAACTTGAATAAAAACTCAACGGGTCACGTGCAACATCTGGCACGCTCGTAATTTAAACACTGAAAAGGTTTTTAAAACACATGAAATTTTAAATAAGTCACCGAAACTTTCACCGGCAGTTCACAGATAACAAAGAGTAAGTACGCAGCCGCGAGCTCTAGCTGCAATGCCTACTGATTTATTGGAAAAGTTACATCTTAAAAGTATTCATGAAAGTAAAAGAAGAAACCATATTCGGCCAGTCGCAAAGTGAGATTCAAATGTTGGAAAATGGAATCAGCGGGAAACTTTAGGTACCCAATTTTGTTTTTTTTTTTTTTTGTAACATTGTGTATATTCCCTAAAGGGGTTAGCACCAGTATAAGGTTTCATAATATATCAAATTCTTGTTGGAAATTGAATTGTTCCTCTTGAACACGAGAAAAAGTACAAAGTAATACTGACAGTTTCCTAGTAAAATGAATTTTACCTTTTATCTTACACGTGCTAAATGTAAGACTACAGAAGTTTAACACGTGTTAAATTCCTTAAATATGTAAAAGAAAATGTAAAACTTTTAGGTAGGCCTACTTAAGGCTGAATAAGACTAGATTGAGAAAATCACACAAAATGTAATAGTACAAATTCTTTGTAGATATTTAATGAAGATATTATTTTATTATATTCTGACCGAGGTTTGATGTAAATACATTGTAAAACATAACTTTACAATTCCGTGATTGCTAATTATGTTCCGTTTATAACAGCAGCCAACAAGGAAAAATGTCGCGAACAAAAAGTGGAGTAATTTTACACACTTAACCCTTAAACGCGCGTCGAGTACAAGCAGAGACCGCCGCCATTGTTTCTTCATGTTTTGATAAGTATCATAGTCATAGTACGCCTCTTTCCCCCCTGTACTATGGCGACGAGATTGCTTTAAACACATACACGATTTGTCGTCGCATTTTAGGGTTAGTAAATAGGGTAATCGTATTTGTCGATAAACAAGTATCGAATGCGATTTAAATGTACATTTAGTGCCATATTTATAAGAATAATCTGCCTTGCTTAGTAGGTTCTAAATTCAAATTCTACATAGAAAATTGATATAATAATAAGAAAATCGAGATATTTATAAATAAAGTCTAAATGTTTTCGTTGAAAATGAAAGTTCATTATTCAAGAGTAAAATTTGAAGGTAAATATATTATCACGTGCCACCATCATTTAACAACTGTAAACATAAGCACACAGCTGTCTCAGAAAGTTTGTCCCTCATCTCTAAGTTACGAACTAAATACTAAGTATTTATCTTGCCACAAGGACGAAATGGACGTTATCGTTGCTCTTGCCTAAAATGTTCCTTTTGTGAACCTTGAACTTTATGTCCAAAGCTTTCATCCATTCCGTGCCATATTTCTTCTTAGGATCGAGGCGTGCCACCATTCTTTGTAAGTTTATTCCACATATTGAATATAACTGTGTTCGAACTCGATTTCAATAAATCTTTCAAGCAGAATAACTTAGGTCCTGCGGCTTTTTTGGCCTCGTATTGTACTGAATGTGGTGTCAGTATCTAATTCAGAGCTGGAGGTAATGTACGGTTATTAGCTATGCATTGAACCGGTTACGTTGTTGCGATACGTTTAGTTATTCATTGGTCTTTTGTATAGCTGCTTTTATTTTCTTGGCATAACGTGACACTTTAACAGTTTAAAATCTATCAGCTAATTAACTCTTCCATATACTTCTACATAACCATAAATAAATAGGTAAATGGAAATACTATAACACTTTATATAGATTTTTTTTCTGTGTTATGGCTCTTATAATTTTGGTGATATAAAAAATGGGAAAAAATTATTAATGTAATTATTCAAATCAGCTTTTAATATCCTTTATAGATACGACTAACAAAGTCATTTTACAAAAAAAAAATGCTTTATCAAATAATAAATTTTATCGACAACACAACCTTGTCCCCTCACTAGCGGGAATGCAATGCGCGGCAACACCACGGCACTACTTACGACAATCATGCCGCGATACGTCCCGCCTTTACACCTATGACTACAATATATTCGGATTAATCTCGCTTTCAAATAACAACACAACACTGCGATGTGGTAACGCTACGTTCTCAACAATGCACGGTAAATTGTGGTTGCCTGCAATATACCGAGCGAATGCGTTTTATAGGATTTTTATATTGCAAATATTTTTGATGGAACTGGAATGAGTGAATCTTATGCGGAATGTTGTTGTTATATGTTATGAGATTACTGACTTAATTCTTATCTACTCAGCTTTGTGTATTCATTTTAATGTTCATCAAACTAGAAATAACATATGTAAGATTGTTTCTGTTTCTTGGTCTACATTATATATAATTGAGTTTTAAATAAGGCACCTATTTAGAAATTTATTATAGAAATGAAGATTCCGACATTTCTCATCTTAAACTATACATACCATTTTCAACTGTAAACTTTCAGCTTAGGCTCAGGTCTAAGTGTCACTGTTATTGAGTTGAATAGTGTTGGACAGATAAGTTTAATTCCTAACATGGAAAAGCCACATGCATAGTTTATTAAAATCACATTCTATCAATGTTATGATAACAGCCAATAAATAAAACGATTTACATACCTAGATATTCAATTATATGTCAATTTCCTTTTCATTTCAATTTGCTGTATTTAGAAACCATTACGTCAGGGAAAACCTTTTACGAATCGTATTTATTTATTTGAAATGCTTTTAACTTAAGTCTCTTGACTTATTTCCTTGTGACCTTTGAAATATATATTATATATCGTCTCATATGTCTTTTATAAAAGACTGGGACACCTTCGCAATTTCCTTTAGTAATATAGTGGAGGGATAGAAAAATGTGTTTCTAAAAATAAAGGTACAAGAGAAAAGGATCTAAAGACTAATTCCATTGAAACAACTCTTTGAATTACGTTGACTCTGTCACTCATATCTTTAGCTTGTGTTTACTACCTTCTACCAGACCTGTGATGATATTTACATGAAATCAGCTTTAATTTGCTTTTTTTTAATCTGGTTCTTAGAAGAACGACTACGGCAAAACGGTACTGCCTAAGACATGTCAGTGTTCACCATATAAAAAGCACACACTTAGCCAGTCGCATAGTAGTCGTTAGTAGTAGCATTGTCAACTACTAATTTTGGACTCGAATAAACTCCAATCCTAAAATAAAAATTCTAATACAAAATTGGCTTATTTACTTTCCGTAAAACACGCTTTAAACTTATGAATAAAATCTTTATTGAACTTGATATTTTCATTCCATGATACGGTAAAGTGCAAGCTGATTCTAAGCTAACCATAGTTACCCTGCCTCACCCGCATTTAAGTCGGATTTAATGAAGAGTAGCTACGCCCGCAGTTTGCCTGCAACCCCTCACATCAATGTTGTAATCCTTCAGGCATATACTTACTGAAACGGTTTTATGGAAATTTTTACTTGAACAAAAATGGAATATTTAACTCGACGAGCATACTGGCCTGAAACCAGACTTATTAAAATGAACACCAAAATAAAATTCGCTTTATGAAATGTTGAATATACTTTTTTAATTCTTTCGGTACTAATTGATGTTAAAGATTCATGTAATTAAGAGTGTATAAACTGTTGGCTATAATACAGGTTAAAAGGTTTTAATATTAGTAATTTATATTAACAAAATTCCTGGATTGATATTTCTGAAGACATATTTTTATAAGAAAACTTTTTTTTCGCATTTATTTTTTGTAACTAAATTCAAACCCAAATTTCCACGAAACAGGTATACATAAAAGAGAGTACATAAAAACATCCGAGAACAATTGTCAACCAAAAATTCTATGACCGCCAAAATTTATGCTACACAATAAAATCCAGTCATTCCTTCCAGCAAACCATACATACATTTAATTTAATTATTCAATCCGATCTCACATACATGAGCGAATACATCGCATTAACTTTCAGCCGCAAATAAACAAAACAATCACGAATTGTGACAATCCCAACGGATCAACATTATTGAAATCTTCGTGGTACGACAAGGGTCGAAATGACGTGAAACATGTGAAGTATTACGTATAATTACGATTGTCATTTAGCAGGTATCACAATCAAAGAGCAGTGGCAATTACCGCGCGTACTTCAGTCTGTATCCATTGCGTTGTTTACTTGTTGGCGCGGATACTGTAATTTATGTGTCGTGGATAAGAACGCCCGTTTCGATGCACGCGACTAATTTGCCTGACTACGTAACTCGAATTACGTATGATTTTATAGTTTTATTATTGAAAATGCGAATAGTTGGAGTTGTTGTTAGGGTTGTAAAAGATGGTCTCTAGGCAATTGTAGCGTGAATAGGATACAGTTGCTAACAAAAAAAACTTATACATTGTATACAGCGCAATCCGACTTTATTATTTAAAAAACTACGTTTATTACTGCATAGAACGACTGAACTGGTTTTTATTAAACCTTACTCTAGGTATCATAGCTAACTAGTAGCTAACGAAAAAATGTTGCTGTCACAACCGTATTAAATACAAGGAAAAATCAGATAAATAAATAAATAATTCCAGCCTATAAACGTCCCACTGCTGGGCACAGGCCTCTTTCCTTATTGAAAAGGCATGAGTATTGATCACCACGTTTGCTCATTTGCAGATTACCGATTTTAGACCTCAATTTTGGGATCCAAAAATCAATAACTTTTAATAATTTTGTAGTATTTATTTTATATCATGTTTTATGCTCTACCTAAATAAACTATATATTTTCTTGAAAATTGATAACAAAATAATCAAGAGTTTCTTCCTTCCGGTTGTATTTTACACAGCCTTACGTAAGGGCAAGCAAATGAGTAAATCGTGTATACAGGGTGTATTACTCTTAAGGGGTTTTCAGGTATCATTTACACGTACGTGGTCGCCTTATGGAGTCATGGCAACCCCTAATTTAATTATCACTAAGTGCAAAAGAACAGGGCTTGCTTATACTCGTGTTAAGACGTTGTAAATAATACTTTGGTGTACATTATCTAAGTTGCCAAGGCCTTTCAGGGCATGACCTTTAGAAAAGAAATATACGATGAAAAAGAAGTAAATCGTTTATTTTTTCTTTCTCTGAAGACAAGATAGTTTTTGTAAGCTTTTTTGAGCATGATTTAATGTGTAAATCAAATATAAAGTCTTAAATAATTTGGTTTCAGCTTGTATATGAGAAAATTTTTTACCTTCCTTTCTTTCGGTCTGAGAGACAGAAAAATTTTCGTTTAGAATTATCTCAAAAATTTCCATTCCTGACATGATCCGAATTGTTTAGTACATCAAAGTAAAGCCATGTAATTGGTCAACAAAATGAAAGTATTCACAAAAGCTCAATCCGACATTCAGTTTAAAACTAAAGCATTTACATGCTATATTTGGGGCGAGTTTATTTACACTAAAATACTCTACAATGACCGACGTAGTTGATACCCTGTTTATAGTGCCTGTCAGTTTTAACTGAGTTTGTAATTAATTTAGCTCATACCTCGTAGGTGTAGCCTACCGTGATTACATTATCTGGCTGAGTGGTGATTATAATTTTAATGCGTTTAAGATAGGTAAACTGGGTTTTAGTTTTAAAAAGTATGTGTGTTTATGGGAGAGACTTTTTAGACTGATATTAAGTAGTACGTAATGTTATGTCAGAATAGTGCTACGTATTTTTCTGCAACATTTTAATAGCAATGCATACAACATCATTATGTGTCATCAGTATGGTCGTCCTCAAAGAACAAAGCAAAATAAACTAGTAATTGTCTGACATCTTGGAGACTTTGAAACATTTGTAGTATGGATGGATGTTTCATAGTTTTTTTTTTAACGTAACATAACATATCATCACGCCTGTATCCCCGAAGGGTTAGGTTACATGTACACCCACAGTTCGCCGATATGTTTAGGTCCCATGTAATAGGGGACGAGCCTATTGCCACTAACCGGGCACAAATCCAAACTCCGACCTGCTACTGAGAATTTCATAGCAAAACCCAATAACACCTTCGTCGACTTGGGAATTGAACCCAAGACCTCCAGCGAAGCAGTCGCGCTTAGCACCACTAGGTCAACGAGGCAGGTTTCAACAAAAAAAAATAAGATTTTTAAAAGTAAAGATTGTTAGTATGTCACAAGATACAATCACAATATCAAATATTCTTTATATACACAATCGAAAAATATTCTTCACTCGATTCATTACATTATATTAATATTTATATTCCCGGACATTTTCACACACGGTTGTCTGATCCCAAGCTAAGCAGAGCTTGTGTTATGGTAATCAGACAACTGATAAACATACTTATGTATTTCTAAATAAACACATATTATAGATAAATTACACACAGACATGATCGTGCTCATCACACAAACATTTGTGCCGGGTGGGAATCGAACCCACGACCTCCGGTATAGCAGTCAGGGTCTCTAACCACTAGACCAACAGGCCTGCTACAAGCTATATATTGCTACAAGACTAAGTAGTTACTTGACCGTATTACTTGATTACATTTCCTGGTGATAAGTAACATAGTTTTTACGACTTCTCACAACATAGGCTACCTACAGTTTTATTGCAACTAACCTGTACATATTAATTAGTTCATTACTGCGTTGCGTGAGTTTAAACACGTGTTCCGATAAAATCATTTTAATTAATAGCTTGTTAATTTGTTTGTAGCCGTTTCTTATGTCTGTGAAGTGAAAAAAGACTGCCTCGTTAGCCTAGTGGTGCTAAGCACGCCTGCTACGCTAGAGGTCTTGGGTTCGATTCCCGGGTCGACCAAGGTGTTATTGGGTTTTTCTAAGAAATTCTCAGTAGCAGGTCGGAGTTTGGATTTGTGCCCGGATAGTGGCAATAGGCTCGCCCCCTATTACATGGGACCTTAAAACATATCGGCGAACTGTGGGTGTACATTGGTACGCCTCTGCCTACCCCTTCGGGGATAAAGGCGTGATGATATGTTTGATGAAGTGAATCACTTAGTATGTGAGTGTAGTCAATCATTATTTTTTTGCTCTTGAGTTGTGTGTAGTAATTAATATATTTTTTGTAAGAAGAGTTGCATACATTACTTGAAATATACATCCCTGTCCTCCCAAGTTTTTAAATTATAGCAATTGAGTTTACTTACGTTAGATAACCCTATTAAAAGACTAGCTGTTTTGACTAATTTGTGTAGCTTAAAACATATTCAAAATGTCCTTTTCAAGACAGTCAACGACCATTATTCTAATAGGTGTCTGAAAACAAAGATGAACCTATATATTATTATAATAAATCATACTTTTCAAATAAGTTCGTTGCTAAGCAACTCGAATGTATTTAGATAGTAATTTATTTCTTTATTTTTCTATAATTTTCCAACACATTTTATTCGCATATCACAAGCCGGTTCTAAAGTAACCAAAGACACGTATTGACGCAACAAACACACAGGGGAAATAAACTCCACTTTGTGCCTGACTGTACCGCACTGTGGACAGTTAAATTATGATTAACTGGATGTGATCTGTACTGTCGCGAGCATTAGAATCGATGATCCGTGGCTTCGGGGACACACTAACTTAATCATAGCGCTTTGATTTAGATAGGATTATCTGTATTGGAATCCTATCCTAATGTAAATCCTATTTATAATGATAACAAAGCTGTGACGTTATTACTGAGAGCTACATAAATGTAAAGTCATGTTTGAAAAACTGCTGTGGCCAAAAGAAAATAACAAGATTCTTAAAGAAAACGATAGGCCTCTCCCAAAATAAATGGTCTTACCATATAAAATTATCATCAGCAGATGAAAATCAGAACGAAATAATTAATTATGTTTTCGGAATAGCCTACTTTTTTCTTGTAGAAATGTGTTAGTTTCAGGCTGGAACTATTTTGAATATGACCTTCAATTCTGTAGCACCTGTAAAAGTGATGTGTATTTTCTTAGTTACCCTAAACCTGGATACTCGAATTCGCATTTATAAGTAAAATTTATTTCTTGACCGCTATTTCTTACCTAGGTTAGCTGTATACGCACAAATTTCCGTAAGGAATACAAAAAGTGTGCATGTAAGTTGACTTTGTGCCCAAAATATGGTATGCGTGACGTATATTGCGCAGGACCGAAATCGAGAGGGGGTGCCTCTCTCTTGGGGAATGAATAAGTGATGGACACACACAAACATACCTAGAAACAAAAGTCAAATGGTCTTATACAGCATTGCTAACATTTTTTGAACTCTTGTGCAGCGACTTGTGTAAGCGAATTAATTCCTTTGTAAACATTTTTAAATAATATATTTTCAATAATTTGTTGTTTTTTTTTTGTTATCCTTTATAGGCTGAATGCAGTTTTGTTTAGTCAAACCAATAGATCTTCTCTTACAAGTCACTGACGGTTGCCGGTTGCGGTCGCGTCCGCAGGGAAATTTAACCATCGCCGCGTCGAGGTGCCCGTCAACCTGATACCTGACTCCTTTATTGTATTTAAAAATAAACTACGACCAGATGTGTTCCGTATTGAGTACTGATTTTGTTGCAAATAAGTTCAAGTGTATTTTTAGATTACAATTGTTGAATGTCCGGCCATGATCTACAACAGTTTGTTACAGACACTTTTTATATAACGACAAAATCAAAAATGTTTTTACGATGTTTTAATTTAGTCAGAGGCAACTAACACACATAAAACTATTTCTTAATATACTTTGTAAAAAAGTGACTTCAGAAATGATAATTATTGTAAATAGCCCTAAGTCAAAATTACGAAAATACAGGTTCAGAATCCCATCCTTTTTCAAAATCACAAGTAATCAAAAAAAACAAAACAACTAACTGCACTATCATAGTAAACAATATCAAACACCCCTACAGGTGAAATCATAAGTCACACTTTCAAGCAAAAACTTAAATAAATATTCTGCTTTAATATAAATATCAGTTGACTTTTTCAGACGGCTCGCTTAGGCAATCCTCCCACGCTCTAGATTATGATGTTAACGTCTACTAACACCGAAAGCCTCCCGTTGACAATTGCTATTACTTATTGGACTTAATTACGTCTTTACTTTCGTACTTAAGAGATTTAAATAGACTTGAAGCTTGTCAGGATAATGTCAATGAAGAGTTTGTCGTGTTTTACTTTTAGACGTGTTTTGTTCTATTTTTGTCATGGTTCTTCTTAAATTATTTCTTTTAGTATATTTTGTGCTACAAATCGGAAATGAAGACAAAGATTTTTGAATCACAAAACATTTGGATTTCATCTTCCATTACTAAAGCAGAGTTCTATGACTATTTGAGAACGATATAATAAGTTTTTGTACTCTCGTATGAAATATACTTACTCTGATAACTAAACTTTCAATACTAATGAACGGAAAAAATGGAAGTAAATAATATGGGCCTTTGTTATTATTAAAAACGTCAATTAGTTAAACTTGTTTCATATCAAACGTGCCTTATATGGATTTATTTATTTGGATTTGTACTAAAAATAAAACCCGTAACTAGATTTAGGTATGCCCAATTTTGCCTATTACAAATGCAGTTGGACACAACCCATCCATCTAATTGTGCGCTCAATGCAGCTCTATGCCCGCGGGAAAATGTGGGCCAAGCTTTTACATACGAGCTACAATTTGTTTCATTTTTAGTTACATTTAAATTCTAAACATAAATAAAAGAATTGTGAAAATTTTTGACAGTGACTACTGACACTATTTATAATTATTTTAGTTTGTTTATTTTTAATACACGTCCTATTTGTAACTTAAAAAAATATATTTTTGTTTTTATCTTTTCAAAAATGGTGTGATCCGAAGCGTACAGGAGTTACAATGATGGGCATGTTTGGCGGGCGTAAATAATAAGAAATCTCATTCCTCAAAATATCTGCCTAAAATAGTAATAATACTAAACAGTAAATCAAATTTAATACACGTTCTCTTCTATCATATAATTAATACATTTTCATGTAACAAATTGTTTTCACTTCCTTCGTGCAGACTAAAAGGCATACATAAATTGTGGCCTTAATCATTCGAGGATGATAGAAGCCCTTATAGTTAGCGAAGGCTCTAATTTTGTAATATTACAAGGGTTAATTTATGAGAATTCGACCGCAAAGCTACGAGAGAAGTTTGGTAAGTATAAAGGGGTGGGACACATAATGTAGCTAATAGACTATGTTATACAATTGTGCAATGCATCTTTTTGTTCTTCTGATATTTTTACATTGGAAGCAAATAAAATCTAGTACGAACTTACATTAATATTAGAAATAATAAAGTATTTTTTTCCGTTTGTCTGTCTGTGACGTTTTCACGTTCAACTACGCAACCGATTTTGATAAAAGGTATGGACACAACAGTTAGTTTGGTATGGTCGTACACAACAGTTTTCATGAATTGGAATATTTTTTTCAAGAAATCTAACAGTTAGCCATAGCTAGAAAAAATACTAATATTAAAAAATACTAAGATAATATACTCTATACTATTTTAAATGTAAATTACTCGTAAATCTAGATTAGCTTCTCAAATCGCGAAATGTATTTTACTAACCAACGAGTTTGTTTAGTAGAAACAAAGAAAACAAGCCCGTTTATATTTAGAATGCAAACTGTTAATTTAAATAACAGTTCGTTGTTATAGTAACAGATATCCAGTATTTGTTATGTATTTTAGAATATTGGTCTAAAATCTAGGAATCGATTGAAATAGTTATTATTTATTCAATTTATAATATTTTAGTAGGGATAAATATCCAACGTTATTCAAAAAGCTAACAGGGCGATTTCCATAGGAAGTTATCAAAAGGTCAATGAGGTAACAATAAATAAAATTATATCTAAATCCCACGTCGCCAGCACCTCTACCGTTTGCTAATATTTGGAAAAGGTTTTCCCTGAAACCTTTTTTTCTCATGGGAAAATGTTCATGGATTCCATTCGGTCAGAGGCGAACAAAGGGCTATGCCTCTTACCGGGTAAAACATCACATTGCCCTTCCTGCTGAGGTCATAGGATCCTTTCAAGAAAGCCTATAATTACCCTTTTGGAAAAGAGGTAAAATTGTGATGAATGGTAGTAATTATTGCGTAGTTATAAAAAAAAATACATATATGAATGTAACCATATTTACACTGACAAAATACTCGTATACTATCTAACTATAGAAATCTTATTTTTTCTTAGGCGATATGTACTAACTTATTTTATCGACAAGAATTTTACTTCAAATTTGTACAACATTGCTACTATGTTATAAGACTTTTTTAAACATCGAATGCTATATATAGTCAAAACGCTTTGTATCATAATAAATTATAAAAAACAAACAAGGACATGCCCCATATCTCAAACAGCGAGGAAGCTTTGATACCATAAGTTATTTAAAGTTTGTGAGAAACAGAGTAATGTAAAAAGCATGTTATGGTAATTTATCTCATAAATCTACTTTATGAATTTCGGACAGGCTTCAAGTTTAAAATAACTCATATAATTTTGGCTCTTTAGAGCTTTTAAACAAATAAATTGAAAATGTTTCGCGTACGCAATATTTTCATAATATTAACTGAATTTAGAGTTGTCTTTTTGATGGAGTTTTCCTGGAAGTTTTATTTTGGCATTGTACGTTAATACGACTGTAAGCAAAGCTTATTAAAATAAATCCGTTTATTTGAGTTTTGTATTCTCAAAAAACAATAATGCAGGCGTTTTTAGTGTAACTATGATTAAGCTTTAGTACTATTTAATAATAGGTAACAACATTTATGGTCCTATCGTGAAATTTATTATTTCATAACCAGACTAAAATCTACAGACACAAAATTGCTCTCTAACGTCTAAAACGTACTACTACGTAGTTTACATTACAAATTCCCTCAATGATCGAATTCAATTTTATGGATAAATTAAGTCAATCCGCAAGCCACCGATTGACATAAAAATATAAGCTATTCCTTAGGTGTTAAGGTTAATACTCGCAGTTCAGTCACACGGAACAAATTATCAGCAAAACCTTTTGAGGTGTAGTCAACCATTCAATCGCATAGTTGACTAATCGGGAATAAATGAAGCGTCAAGAGACTCCACTACGGGGAATTAGAAAGAAATAATAATGGGGTTTGTGGACGACATAATTAATCAGGAAGTAATAGGTCGGGAGTAAGTTCATTATTAATGGAATCTCATCCCACCAACCTTTTGTAAGGTTTTTCCCGTCTTGCGACAAAATCCCATCATGTATCCACTTATTACCCGCTTATTAATTAAGGGTGGGACATGAATAAAATATAAATCAGACTCTCGTTAATGAAATTTGTGCATGCGTTGAATAATTTGTTATAACTCCTGTGTAAATCTTTGTTGAGTTTGAACACGTTTGTTGTTTGAGGAATTTAGAGGGCAATGTCGTGTTGACGGTGATGTATTTTTTATAATTGTTTAAAAATGTTAGACACTTAAAATTTAAGTCGAAGAATTCGGACTTGTATATTGTATAAGCCTTTAAGAGTAGTAGGATAGGAAAGAGGTTTAACAAAAATATACATTTGTCTGTGTCTTAGTGCAGAAGACATTTTTTTTCAATTGCCATTATAAGTTAATTTTACAATTTTTATATTATTATCAAAAATATAGTTTACTAGTTAAAGTATGTTAAATATTATTCAAGGTAAAATATCTTCTAAAACAGCCTTCATAAAAACAGCTCTAGAGATTTCAGTTTTTCGTGGAATACTAAAACAAAATTTACAAACTAGAATAAAGAAAACCTATTTCACAAGAACTATTGAGCAGTTATTTTTGCATTACAATTCAGAACTAACAAATCATTCTCATATTACAAGGCATAGAATAATAGCGATCACACATAAATCAACATATTCTAGATAAACAATTTAACGTTTAGATCGTAGAATAAATACGGGTTAATATACTCAAAATGGGGCGACTTATTTGAGTATTCTCGTAGCATTGTCAAAGGTATAAATTTAACGATCTTGCCAGTCGTAAGAATCTCACATTGCAAACAAGTAACAGTATAAAACGGGCTTACAGGCGCACTGAAGTGGTATTTTCACTTAGCATCATACTATATATTTTTAACGTTGACAGAAGGTTGTAAACACGATGGAAAATATAATGTTGTGGTGCGAGCGGCAGAATCGTAAAGTAACTAGATAGAAATAGAATGTTGGGATATAAGGAAACTGAAGTGAGCCGAGGGTTTTAAAGTTTTCAATCGAAATGTTGCTTCTAGTAAAATAACCTACGGCATCTTTATATTCATTAGTTTTTAAGCTCAAATACTTTGGGACGGCGGCGCTGCGTGGGCTTTTGACATTGTTTCAATATAAGTAATCATTATGGCTACACACAAACCTTTAAAGATTGCTTTAATGGAGCGTTGAATATAATCTTATGATCAATGTTGTTTTTTTAAGTTAGCAGTATGAGTATAACTAACGTATGATGGCTTTTTGCGATATCTATGTACAGTGCTTATGTATGTACAATTGAACACATTTAATAATCTGTACCACAACAAAAATATTTCATATTAAAGTATTGTAGAAACTCGGCCGCTTGACCCGCGCCGTTTCCACTCGCAGCATGATAAATGATCTAAACTGACATAAACCGTATGAAAGTGATAAATGTTCGCGATAATTATTCGGCCAACTAACATACAAACAAGTCCTTTTGTTGTTCCTCAAATTATATTGAACTTTCTGTTATCAGTGCGGGGTACACACAACCCGTGTAATATGCTCCTGCGGTATATTATTTGTGGTGACTACATTTTTTTTAATTTGATTTTGTAATTAAAATATACACACTCAGTATATAAATTTATCGAATTCATCAATTACCATATATTTACTTTTTCATAAGATATTCGTGATTGCCACAGACTGGGACGAGAACTGCGGATGATAAGTACAAAACAGAGCGCTCACTCTTAGGCACAAAAAACAAAACAAATATAAATTTATTTATTTATTTTTGAACAATGACCTATAAACAAGCTGTTGTGCTTCTATATAATATTTCAGTTTATTAAGTAATTTAAGCAGTTTAATAAGTGCGTCAATTTATAACTAGAAAATGTTCGAAGCTTGTTCTTAACATGCCAAAAGTTAGAGAGAGATAAATATACAGCTGCAAGGATTTTGGGCATGCTATAGTAGCAGAGCATTCGTCATGGGTCTACCACTGGCGTGAACAAATATAAAGGATCTAAATAAACAGGATTCGCGCAGAGCTGTGGAGCTATCGTGAGACAGGGTAACTGAACACAATCCTATCTTGAGATTCAAGAGTCACATTCATGAGTACATAAAATATTTCATAGTTTTAACGCGTGGGTATAATTCTGTTTACATTAACACCTACAATGTTTATGTCATTAACACACCTAATTTTATTTTAATACACGTCAATTTTGCCGTGATTAAGTCATTTCAGGCGCGTTTGGCAGGCAGCCTTAACTAAAGTGTCAATATTTATCAACGATCGCGAGCAATATTTCGGAGTTTGACGGCAAATTTAATTCGCGTCTGAAGACGCCACTGACGTCTGGTAATGGTGTTCACGATCGTTAGCGCTCCCTTGCCACGAACTCTATAAGTAATCCGATTTCATTGGTAGTTCCGACAAATTTGCGGTCCGTTGAGTCCATGCCGCACGCCCGGCAATGGGCTACCATGCTCTTAACCGACGATGGATTATCGGCTATCTCACTCGCTCGTAAAGCGGACGAAAAGGATGTAGCGAGGTGATTAAAGAGGTCGTTTTCTGTTACGATATGTGTGTAAGTTGCTGGTGTACGTCCAGCACAAACATGCTTTTGTTAATCTGCTTATGTACCGGAACCACGATCGCGGACTGGATCAGAACGCTTGATACCAAAACAGATTTGGGACTAAGTGTGATTTCCGTAAATTGAATGAAGAGAGGAGGCAGGTGTTTTATTCATGAGGGGTTTGGTTCGCGTGCCGCGTTACAGAAATCACTAATCTGATTCCGAATCAGTTTTGAATTATTTTAACGTTTTAAACAAAGTGAATTCGATTGTATTTGTCACCTTTGTTTTGTCCTTACTTTTATATTCTAATTCAAGCATCCAATCAATTTATTTAGGTTCTTGATTTTTGTATCGTCATCTACATAGAGTCCAAATATTTGACTTATTAATCAAATCCGGTGCTCAAAATATATTTGGAAAGGTTATGTTGAACCATTTCAGCTAGCCGTATATTGCTAAACGTCAGCATGTTTCGGGATATTGGTCCACAGGGAATATTAAAATGTTTGTGAGCACAATACAACAAAACTGCATTATAAATCTACACAATATTATTAAGCGTTTCTCTATAAAAGTTTAGTTACATTATTAAAAGGATTTCGCTTGTTTATTTATTTTAGGATACTTTCAATTATTTTCTGGTAGAACAGTGCATATTTTGTTACATCTGTTCTATTGTATAAATAGTGTCAAATAGTTCATTATATAGCCAACAGAAGAAAATTATTATGTTTGACATTATAATGTCGCATGCCAAGACAGCTGGCAAGTTTCATACCAGCTTTGTTGGTGTTTAACTTGAAAATCCAATGTTTAGTAATTTCATGACATAATTATGGTTTTAGAGGTTTATCTAGAATGTTCGCTGGCTAGCCTTTTGACAGGCCTTAATAAATTTACTTCACATAATATAATACCTTTAAAATAAAATCTCAATATCTACATCAATTTAAGGAAGTTCTAGCCAAGCATAGCTTTAACAACAAAGCTTGAAAATTTAATAAATAACTTTGTATTGTTGTATACGGAATATAAAGTAAATTTTCTTCTGACATTACTACAGTTCATTGCCCTCGCACCAATTGACCTATAAAACTACAAATGGATTCAGGATTGTATAGATACTTTTCAAGTTATAACTCATAGTTTTTAACAAAAATACGCGGCTGCAGCGCTATTGTTGTCGAACGATGGTAGTGTCGTGAATGAATGAACTTTTACGTCACCGCGGACTGCATGTAAAGTGAATTTTTAGTTTATTTTATGGTAATATTTAGATCAAATTTTGCTTTATTGTAACTTAACCTATCCGCTGCACTAGTATCTACAGATAAATATAATATTCTTTCTTCTTAATTCTTTATTAATCTTTATTAAAAACCACGAAAGTCTCATCCATTCAAGATTCAATTCAATATTTGCACTGACTTAGTAAATAATTTTTTTTTCTTTATCCACTCTGCCCCACTGTATGCAAAATAAAGTTGTAGATTTAATATGGAAAATAATGTCGTAATTGTTTGTGTATTTTACGATTAAACAAAACAATTATAATTTTTAAACGTCCAATCAATATATAAAGCAATATTCTAAATAACAATTTCGGAAATAATGATCGTACATCTTAACAGCGAAACACTAAGTTCAGGAGATAATATAACTAAGCACTCAATCAGCAAGCTGGAAATTGAGGGATTATCTTAATGGTGCGTGAAACTCAGGGATTAACCTCTTCGCACGAGCGAGTGAATTAGAATAAAGGCTCTATTGTGTACTGGAAGGCAGTAATTTTTACCTGGCTACAACCCAACAAAGGGTAAGCCGAGATCAGTGAAGGATGTATATGTAGAAGTTCAAACAAAGTGGAAGTCTCAAACAAAATGTATGTTACAATAAAAAATGATCATAAACTTATTTTTTGTAGCAAAAAACTTTTATGACTGTCATTAGATTTAAAGGGCAAAAAAATATGTGTACCACCTATATAATTGGGTTGCATAAAACATAACATAACATATCATCACGCCTGTATCCCCGAAGGGGTAGGCAGAGGTGTACCAATGTACACCCACAGTTCGCCGATATGTTTAGGTCCCATGTAATAGGGGGCGAGCCTATTGCCACTAACCGGGCACAAATCCAAACTCCGACCTGCTACTGAGAATTTCATAGAAAAACCCAATAACACCTTGGTCGACTCGGGAATCGAACCCAAGACCTCTAGCGTAGCAGTCGCACTTAGCGCCACTAGGCCAACGAGGCAGTCTCGGTTGCATCGTATAAAAATATAAAAAAAAACATGTGAGTGTCTTGTCTCTGCCATGGTTTACCTTTAGGGCAAACATACCTTTAATGCGCTTACAAACAAAAATCTGTAACATTACTTTCAAAAAATTAAGCATTAAATTTTGTCCTCACAAAATATGTCGTATTATATCTATTCTAACAATTTACTCTAATCACAAAGAAAATACCGTTTGTCAGGTTAACTAAACTTTTTATAGGAACCGCGAACAGAGTGTGGTTAGGTGATAAAAGATTGCGCATTAATGGTCTTTTTTATTATGAGGATCGTAAAGACAAGGGTAAGTGTCGTGTCGACACCGAACCGTTGAGAACTAGCACATAATGTGGAAGATCATTCGAGTGACATGATTTCCTAGCTTGTTGAACTAGTTCTTTTGTTCGTTAGTTACTTTTTAAGTTATATTATATTTAAGTTCATTGGTTCCTTAAAAAGACGTAAAGTTGGTTAAGAGTTAATGTTGAAGAGATTTGATTGATTTGATTTTGATTTTTAAAGGTCTTTATTAGTTACATGGTTTAAAATACAGTTTACAAATGATCTTATTCTATTTGTAGACAAATCAGGATTTATGTTGTTACACAGGCTATCTATCGCCTTTACAAACATCAAAACATGAAATTACTTATTAGGTATTATTTAACATAAATTAACTTACTTAAGTATTTCTTATTAATATTATTCAAATACAGGATATGTGTAAGTCTTAGTGAGGACCCACATATAATTATTTTGTTTGGGTTACGCAATGTAATCTTATATTAGAAAAATATATGATAATGAGGTAAGTAGCGGGTACTTCGTAAAAAAAGGTGAAGCATTCACCGGTCGCATGAGCGGCGTCGGCTAGTAAGCGAGCTGTTGTCATGATGCGTCACGTAGGAAATAGTGATGGGGCAGTCTGTATCGATTGTACGTGCGGGCGTACGGCAATGTACTGAGTCGACTTTTACCAATTGATGTTGAAGAGATTACTTTACCGCTTCAGGTTAAACATATATATGTCACGGTAAGAGTGATTAATTGAAGATTATTAATAATTATCTAGTATTATTAATAATCACCGAAAGTCGAGGTAAAAGTGATAAATTAATCACATTTGTCGGTTTTTATTAATAATTTAACTCTAGTAGTGATAAATGTAATAAGTGGCCAAGGGTTGCGGGGCTGTTTATTTAGTATGCTTGGTTAGGTTCGACTTTGTGACGGAGATCAATAGGTTAGGTTAGGTTAGATATTGTGACCTTGCAACAGAGCGAGCGAAGCGAGCTACGACGTATGTACCCATCACATATATTTTTATAAATCAAAGAAACATTAACCAAGTGTATATGAATAAGTCAGTGTATATGTCAGGGTAAGAGTGAATAATATAAATAAATACCTGCTGACCAAAAAACATTGGGTTTTTATTTATTTTATCACTTTTACCAATATGTGTCGAGAATTATTAATAATTACTACTAAAAGTAATAAATTTCGATTGTTTATTAACATTTACCAAAACATGTGATTATTATTAATAATTTTGTAAAATTATTAATAATTTTCAATTAATCACATTTACCGTAACATATATAAGGTATCGGATGTGTTCTTTATTAATTGCCTCTAATTTAGTTTAAAATCGTTTACTAGTTCGATAATTGGGTATAGAATAAATTTATTTCTCCTAAAGAATTGTATACATAATTTACCTACTGAGAAGCAGTATGTATGTTTAAATATTGTGATTCAAATACATGAGTACTTAGAAATGATACGAAAAAATGTTTTAGAATATACATTCACATTTTTAAAAGAAAAAGGTATAATAATATTGTAATATTTTATCATTAAAGTAATTTATTTTGCCCATAAATTGTATTACAGTCGGCCGATTGCGTGTTGGCGATTTCAGGCCATTAAGTCCAGGCTTCCTAGCAAGGCTTTGTACTTTCACTGTAGGTCATAGCTTTTATTTATTAAATTATGTATATGTAAGGTAGTGACGAAACTTTATAAAACATTGAAGTTTTTAACAAAAATATTTTTTAACTCACACTCTAAAATCACTTGCTTTTTTTGTCGTCCTTATTCTGTCACCTAACCTTCTTTTATAGACATCGTGTTAGTTTTCAAAAGCCGTTTATTATACTATGTCAAATTAAAGAAGTATTTTCCTACACAATGACTGCCAATGAAAATCAGTGGATATCTACCTTCACACTACGCAAGGCATTCCAACTTAATTAGCGCAGTGAAACGCAAAATAAATCAGTTGTGAGTTGTATAGCAATTATCATAATACCAACAGATTTGAATCCACCGCGCCCAGGCTGTGCATCATCGACGTCCATCATTAGTATTTCGTGAGCGGCACCCAATTAGGGGCAAAGCTCACTTGTACAAGGTGTTTCTGTTACCGTAGCTGCGTAGTATAAAGGAAAACTTTGATTTGTAGGTTATAAAAATTTATGTATTAGAAATTAAAATAACAAATGAAAAATAAATTATGAATATTATACCTAATATTAGGGAGTATTTTTGAAAATTTTACATTTTTTTTTTCATTTCCATATTGCTACAATTCATTTTATTTTTGTGTTTCTATACTTTATTCTTTATCTTATAACTATCTGGTTTTCTAAAACGTTGTTCAATACAAAAAATGTTAATCATCCGTCAAACCTCATATTAAACACTAAGATTGGCTGTTAGTCTTTTGGTCAAGAAATCTAAATCATTTCCAGTTAATTTTACAGCTGATTAAGCAGATCAGCCTTTCAGAGAATGGGGTTAGTGTTTTAGCGTAAGTGTACTTTAGTCCAAAATTTGTATGTATTTTTTGTGTCTTCATATAAGTGAGCTCTGACCTTTACAGCAGCGAGACATTCTGTTACATTTCACGTGACTAGACATTTTAAGTCCCTTTGGACACGCAACAGATAGCCTATTTTACACGTTATTTTATAAAGATGTATATTTTTGTCAGTTTTATCAGCGGTGACTAAAATTATATACATTACTCATTATGTTTTATATTTAAAATGATAATTACCATCATTATGCTGTCCCAAATTTTGATCACACCTAACCTAAATTTCTCATTCTTTTGAGCACATAATGACCACAATAATAAATACGCTCTGTTTAAAATAAAACAATTTAATTTAAACAACGTCGTAGCAAAATGTATATCTACGATGCTACATCGTGCTACGCTGCTACGAGGCCTACTTCTGAATTCGTAGCACATTTATGTGACAATAAATTGCAAAGATAACTAAATTATTGGCATTTATTCGCTATCGTCATCAAAGGGCCTTATGAACTAATGCTGACATTGAACATTTCGCACTTCCCGGTCGCAGGACCATTGAGATGATGTATAGGGACAGTCCCTTCAGTAATGGGACATCGGCGACATTAGTTATGCCCTAATAGGGCCCTCGCGTGTCCTCCAACTGTTCAATTAACAAAATGGATAATATCGAACGCGGCAAGGCGACAAACTTATATTCCGTGATTTATTTACGACACCGAATTCGGTACACCCAAATTAGATTTGCATGATTGACGATATAAATAGCTCAGTGGGACGGCCATATTTACGAGCGACAGTAAACAATTATTTATTATTCAGTTTTTGATGACTTAATAGGAACTTGAATGAGTGAAAACTATACTTATGTATTCTTGGTGTTTTATTACAGAAAGCACCTAACAACTATAAAACTGTAATTTGACATAAAACTTTTACTATTTTAAAATTCATTCACAAGTTTTATTTGAAATTGATTTAAATTACACAACGCATTTAAAACTGTTTTATAATTTAAAGAGACGTTAACTTAATAATGTCTTACAGAGTAACAAATCCATTACAATCTCTGTAACGCCTTGAATATTTAGTCAGTCTGAAATGCTAAATAAATATTAAGTGCTCCGAACAGTAGATGGTTCAATTCACGTTATGTATGTAGATTTATGTGTAAGTATACGTCTATAAAATCTTAAAATTACCTAACTTATGCTGTTACCTACTCCTCTACTCAACTGACTTGAATACAACATAAATACTTCTCTTTACGTGCTTACTTGGAACATCCAACCACTATAATTCAATTACACTGTGCCTCAAGGCTTTCGTTCCGCGTCCTGTAAAGTCATCACAAACGAACACAGTTCACAAAGGACGGCGAAAATAAACAAACGAGCGAAAATGTTACCGCTTTAGCTGTCGAAAGCAGTCGCTTGCACAATGCACGACAAGGGACGATGAAAAGTACCGTAGTCGCATTGCAAATTAGCGCATTCGACCACTCAACCCAAAAGCCGGCTGTCCGTCCGCTTGCCACACCATTTGCTCTCCAACAATTTCACTGCACGCACACAAGCTTAACTAAAATTCGTTCATTAATCAGCTTCGCCATTGTAAAAGCTAACTGATCGGTTATAAAGCCCCGCATTTTGCATTCCACGCGTCCGCGAATGGGATGGTCTTAGTCACACGTAATCGTTCGGTCACGAATACAATAGACGGTGCCCGCATTACATGTATTATGTCAACAAATCATGTTTGCTCTACATTTTCGTAGCCTGCAGAAATTTAATTAACGATGGCAGGTTTCATTAGGTTTAGTGGACGGTAGTGAATATTAAGGTTTAATTTAGCGACACCTCTTCAGTAAGGAGAAGCGATGTTTAGTCTGAGATACTAAGGATCCCCGAAGCGAAATGTTCCGAGCACAGTTCTACCTCTTTACATGAAATGTAGCGATGGGGCTCTCGACGCTCAGCCTTTAACTTAATGCGTTTGACGTCTGCCACTGACAAGTCCAAAGTTGAATTTAATTTATCTCAGTAAATAGCACTCCAAGATAATACGGGAGAAAAATTAACGCATAATTATGTTGTAACACACCCTTTGAGTTACTAGACTTTATTAAAAATGCAACTACTTGTAGATGAGATGATTACGTAAGAAAATACGTAAGATAAAAATACACATAATATAAATGAAAGTATTTGTATGTAAACTCGCATGAGCTTCAAATATTTTCTACATACTATTGTCATTTTAAACCCGTTCAAAAGAAAAAGATTTAGCTTCGAGCCACTTTCAAATCCAAGAAAATCCTTCAAAATTGCATTGAAGATGCAAAGAGTAAGTACGTAGTAAAACATGAATCCGCTCGGGACAACAGCGGGATGCGATAGACGATCGCATTTTCATCGCATCATACAGATATGGGCCAGTTTATGCAGCGCTGACAACGTTTCGTCCCTCTTACCATCGACTGTCACATTCATCGAACAAATACCTTTTCTTTGACATCCACTGCAGCTCACAAATAAGAAACGACAAATAAAACACAATCACAGTAAGTGCACTTTAAAGCTATGCGGTTGGTTATTTCTAAATGTTTCGTACATTTTTCTGCAGAAATTCATTTTCCCTTTCTTCCTAGATTGCGGATGTCTTATAGCAAATGTGAGTGTATCATTCATTCATACTTCTTCATCCATACGGTAGCAGTAAAGTGCCGTTCCTAAGATGACTCCGACAATTCATAAAATTCTTTATTTTGGTTTGCTGCGGTTGAACTCCATTTCTCATAAAGAATATTTTATTATTGTGAGTATGTTAGATGCAGTGTGAGTAAATAATGATATCTCGTAAAGTGGTAAATTACTCGTGTTTTCGTAGAATGAGACACATTTATTTTGTGATATTTTGAGAGATTCAGATATTTTTACAGATTACTGCTCGCGGACGAAATATGTACACCGAGAAAAGTTATCACAGTAAATCCGAGAAAAAAATCAAATTTCACAGAAAAAATGGTACCTATAACTTGTCGATTCTATCTGCTAGCGGATTCGGAATAGATCTGATATGCGAATATATTGCTAATGCGAGTTTTCCATCTCACGGTTGGACGAACGATGCATATTTGATTTGTTTCCAATTTACACTGTGTGCGTATTACGTCGGAGCGTGCCACAAAAAATATTGGTCGGATCATGTACTACGTGCATTTTATAACGGGTTATCGTTTGGGAAACGTCTATAGAGAACGCATTAATTTTAAATGTGATTGAAAGCTCAGATGTAATTTATTGCAGTTTCATTGGCTGTATTGTAATAACTTTTGCGCTGCAGTACGTTTTCTGATGCCATATTTTACGTTGTGACAAGTTTGTTGGTATCAATTTCTGTCACATATTGTAAGGTACGCATGTCGGGATATTTTATTTGACATATTATTTTGTATACATGTTGTTTCATGAAAACATATGAGATAAATCGGTGTGTTTTTGGTTTAATTATTTACTACGCGATATTTTATTCTCTTTTACTGAAGCTGCTAATGTATGTATGTGTGAAGTAGCCTAGCTTATCAGTGTACTTTTTTTAATGTTTCTAAAAACACAAAAATACTTATTGAACATGTATAAATTTGTTGAAGCCATACCAATTATCGACTAAAATGAAGTTGTTTTTATAAAGGGATTTTTATTTAGTCATGTTCAAAATATGCCAACACAAGTACAAATAAACGTGTACCATGAAACATATCCGCATAGGTGTTACCGGCCGATACAGTTACGTCCGGGATCCGACTGTTCTATACACATACAATATACACGGGAAATGGGAGAGATGCCGACGAAATAGCCTCACGATCCGTTTTGGTCGTGAATGCAAATTAATCTCTCTAGCCGTTCACCAATCGCCTGTTCTGTCTTCTGACTTTGAATACCAAATACTACGTACTAATACCACTACTAATTCGTTACGCGACGCTTTAAGAATATTGATGGAAACAGCTTCCGATTTTGAACTCAACGTTAACCTAACAAAATTATACAGTCAGGAATTTGAAATATCTGTGTTGTTACGTATTTAGATATCCGTAAAATTGTATTTAACAGGTCGTAAAATAATCCTCTGTCCTAATCCAGACGCCATTACGGCTCGGTCTGTATCTAAATTACGTAATAAACGTTCAGACATGCCATTTCTCATTATGTTATTACAATCGGGTTTTAAAGCTTGCGCATCTATTCTGACTGTCTCTTTTTTGTTTGGGAAAGTAAACTCTCCTTAAATATTTTTAGTAGTGATAAGAAATACCATTATTGATATGATTAAAACCTTTGCCAAAAAGTAGGTATATTTTCAAAACTTTTTAAAATGTTATTAATACAAGATAAACAGTATTATTTCAGTATACGAAACGATTGTTATCATATAAACGTAATACAAAAAAACTCGCGTCTTAAGTAGTGAATAAGAAAAGGCCTTCGAAAGCAATTTGAAGCTTATAAAACTAACATAAACTAAGTTACAAGCGTAACGAAAGTCTGACAAACGAGGGAAATTCTTACCATCTTATTTGGTTAGTGAAGAAAACACTAGACTCGGTTGTTCGGTACATAAGTTTGCAAACTCATAATAGATTTCTACGTGGATGTAAAACTATTATAATTAGGTTTTCCTATGCATACAAAGGGTTACGTAAACTTTATGAATAACTTCTTCGGAATATCATTTCGTGGAACTTGCTTCGCATTCGTATGTCGGATTTAAATGTATGTCTTTTGTCTCATTACATGATATATTGGAAGCATACTCGAACATTTCTTACGTCGCTAATTTTGTTGGCATTATCAGTCTCGTATTGAAGGACCACTTTTCGGAATACTTCAAAAGCAGCTTTTATTAAAGAGTGATTCAAACGATGGCAAATATCCCATAAGAGGATTCCGTTTTCCATTTTCTTTAAATAATATGTACTTAGTTACTTTTATATGATTAGGTTTTCCTAGAATACGATTGACTTAGAATAAATCACTGAGAAACTGATTTATTTTTCAATTCTATATAATTATGACCGTGAACTTGTATGTTTGGAATTATGAATGATCTAAAAGTTGCCTTGTAGAAATAATGAACTAATTTGTATGATACAACTTCTTCTTTAATGTAAAAATGGAATACCTCTAGAATGCCCTTATAATAAAAACTATGCAATTAGCTGCAATACTAAAACTATTTTGTTCTAATTTTCTTATTTGATAAGTTTTATCGACTATCAATCACCACGTCTTTATGTCAAAGCAATAAGGTTCATTTTCCCATATCAACTGCTCCCATGACGTGCGGTCGATCGTTCTACAGCAGCGCTATTTCACTGGGTACTTATTCTCCCATATCTAGGCAACAGATCGAGACGTTTGCTGGAATGTGTTTGCCGTGTCAAGATCTGCGTCTAACATTTATGCAGTCACTTACTAGCGCTTATACTAAGCTGAGTTTCTTTGATTAAAACGTAGATAAACCCATTTTGGGGTAAATCTGGTTAATCAAAACATATATTTTAGGAGCTAAGTAAAACTGTTTCGGAAATCTACATTACTTATTTCTCAATTTAGGAAACAGAAGACGTTCTTTTAGTACGTAAATGGTACTTTTTTCAATGAGTATGAGTACCAGTTGATGTACAATTTCATGTACATTTTTTAATTATCTAATAAAATAAAATCTATTCGGCCTTGAAAAGTAAATTATTAAAACTTACAAGATAATCGTGTTATAATTTCCGAAACATAAAATTTAATTAACGCATACTTTATTTGCACGGTTTACAAACATTTACATATAATTTTAATTTGATACCCAAGTAGATTGTTGCAGAATCTTTCTCGGTAATATTCATTAGCAAATATGGAATAGGTCGGGACGAAAGCCCTCTTTATATGAATAAAATTTACATCTGCTTTTTCTTCGCAACCTTGGCTTTGTTATTAAATAAAACTAACACAATTAGTGGATAAATAAAATGTGGAAAACATCTGCTTTACCTCTAGTACTTGGCGTAATAATGCTAAGAACATTTCTGTCAAGATTATTCCGTACTTTTTATAATGCTGTGTTCGGAGAATATTACGTTTTGTTGTCATTTAAATAATGAGATTATGACCAACGTGAAGCGACTACCGTCTGTATAAAGTATGTGCGTGTAGCGTGATATCTGCTGTTGCTGTATTTCAACGTTTAGTTTATAAAAATAATAAATAAATTATATGAGATAATAAAAGATTTCAAATTTATATATAGTTTAATTATAGATTTTTAAGATTATAAAATAAAATTATACACCTAGCCACGTTTCCAGGACTTCATAAAAAAGCATTTATAGGCAATTTTCAAGGTTCAAAATTTATAATTAATAATCATTTAAAGGTCCAAAGGACAATGACATGACTTTTTACGTTTGTGTTAAAGTTTATTCGAAACACGTTATAGTTCTAAAGATACAATCAAACGTCATATTGCTGACGTAGCGATTCAGCGCGAAACTGTCAGTGTTGCCAAACAATTTACGTGTATGAATGGGGAAGGTTATCTGAGAGATTTGTTGGCGAAACGGGGCGACGCAGGCCCCTCGATGTTCCGTCTTTTCAGCTAAAGTGACGAAACATGTCTCGCGGCATACCAGCCACTGTTTACATTACCCTCACGTACGCTCTCGCTACCGCCGACGACGATATTCCAAAATAATGTGTGATTCCCAGAATAAATTTATTGCGACGAGAGCCAGCAAAGCCAATAGTTGCATTCACAGAAGGCTTGAAGCATGCCAGTTTATACAGCATCCTTTGTCGCCTTTATGCAGTAAACAGCGCGGACGACTTTTTGTTTCGTTTTTCAATTAACTTTAAGACAATATTAAAACAAGCGTTCACGTTCTTTTATCAGCTGCTGCTTTTAGAAGTTTAAACAGTTACTTTTAATTTTAATTAAAGACTCGCGTGTTCGCAAGTGAACGCTAATCATTACCCAATGCGCGCAATTCTTGTTTACATAATTAGCTCGATCGGCGCTTGTTTATATAAAGCGGACTTGGCTTCGGAGGCTGGTACAACGCTAAGCAGAAGATTACCTCACAACAATTTTCCGCTTAGACTACGCAGCGCTCTCAACAAGAATTTCCTTTAAACATATTTTAATGAAAGGTAATTTATTCAATAAAATCTCTTTGTCGGAATGCCATCGTAACGAACGGAAAATGGAATATTGATGCCATCGAAATTGATTTTGTTTTTCCCTTTTTTAATATGCATTTTGGTTTATTCCTTAAAAATGTAAATTAATGGCGTCGATGTTTTTAACAAGATGAAAATAATAACTGGCAATCTCGCGGAGACGCAATATGAAAGGAAGTTATTGGTGAACTTAGTTAGCAATTTGAATATGCAATTTCGCGAGCTGAATCGTTTTTATTTGCATTTCAATCTGGCTTTTAGAGCGTGTTCACATCACGTCTAACACTACTAGTGTTTACTTTACGACAGCTTAAAATATTTATATTACTTTCCGTGAATAAGTTTCTCCATTTAAATCGTGTGGAAAAATATATTTGCTATACGTGCATTTCATTTTTCTAGTTGTTTCCACTTGAGTTAGAATTGAGAAATAAAACCGTCGTAGCTAAATTATGTATGAGGGGTTTATAGCTAGTGCTAGCGTATCGATGAACCAATCAATGATACAATGGAATTGCATTATGCATCTGAACTATTGAAATTCCTGCATGCCTTGACCATTAAACTGAAACAAAAGAACCACGAGATACCCATAGCCAACAAAGACTAATCTGTAAAGTCATGAGATTTCAAATTAATTCGAATTTAATATGTGATAGTGTTTTGTTAATTCCGTGTAAACAAATCCGAATTTTCGTCATGTAAGGATAAACAAGTGACAAAGTGACGTAACTGGGTGTAGATTAACAAAAGTTAGTCTGTTATAAGAAATTGTAAGGGTTGTAAGTTCGGAACAAAGTAACTGTGTAAGCAAAACGGTATGGAGTCTCACGCACAAGTTTCTTGGAAGGCAAGTGTCGCACAATCTTGAGATAGACGGTTTTACTTCTGTGAGTTATGTAGGTACCTAACAGAATATACTTAGAAAGGATACTTTACATTACTGGCTTCATATACCTTTATGTATAACCTTTAAAACAAAAGGTCCATATTCAATAAAAAATCGATTTCACAATTTACGTGATTCTTTATATTTTTTATAGTATCTAAAGTAATTTTTAATCAACTGGGTATGTAAAAAAGAAAGAGATACTTTAATAAAAATCTAGCCTGTAAGAAAATCTCTCTTTTAACATAAATAAATAAAACAAGTTTAAACCGAATTGAATTAAAACTACCTTTGTACCTATTTATACTGTATATGTCGATTATTGTATGTCTGTTGTGTGAACAAAATAATAAATAAATAAATAAAATTTAATAATAATATTCACATTTACAGTTTAACGTTACATTAACAATATCACATATAATAAGACTACATAAACAAGGTTAAAACATAGTTCCGCCACCTTCATAAGCCTTCGATAATAACCTCACGTATTAAGGGCATGCTGTATCCAAAGAACAGTAAAACAAATTGCATGGATTACCTCGAGCCGGCTGGTAATAAAAACTTTAATGTCATAAAGCTTTCTGATAAAAAAAGTTGAACTAAACGAGCGAATGACTTTGTCGAATCTCAGCCGTTATGGGTCTGTAAAGTATGGGAAAGTTTAGCCCATGGTAGTATGTATTTTTTAAATATAATGTTATTTTAAGAAGTAGGTGAGATCACTGCGGACAATATGACATACATTGCTCTGAACCCAAAGTAAGTAGCTATTAAGCACTTGTGTTATGGAATTCAGAGACAACGAGGGTACCACAAACACCCAGACCCGTGACAATGTAGAAAAGTGACTTTCTACATCGACCCGTCCCGGGATCGAACCCGGGACCTCAGAGCTAGCGACAACTTGAAAACCGGTGAGTACGCAACTCGACCGCGGAGGTCGTCAAAGTATGTATAAGTATGATAGAATATAATAAAAAAAATGTTCCATTAATATTTCACTAGCTACTGCAATATGTCGAAAATATTGCTTGTTTGCAATAAACGCAATTTAACAGTATGTTATGGGTAAATAAAGTACGATCTTCTGCAAACATTGATTCATTTTTTAATTACCAGCAAAATCATTTTCAAGCAATAAACTGCTTTAAAATCGTTGTTAAATACTCATTAGCTTATAAAACTTTTAACAGCTATATTCCGTCATATTTTTTACTTTGGTGTTCATAATACCTAACAACATTATGCCTACTATTCAATTCTTTTAAGTTTCTCTTTAAGAGTACGGTCGACGTCAAAACTATCAAAAATCTAATAAAACTTTATCCCAACATAATAACGTAACCCGTTACATAAGAAATCACTTTTATCCAAAACCCTAAACCCAAGTGACGAATTGACATAATAAATGTGAAGACAGAAATCGATTCTGTCTAATAGAAAAGCAAAGTTTGGCCGACTAAGCCTAGATTAGCGACGGCTTTGTCCCGTGAAGCAACTTGATAAAGACTTACTTCCAAAATGTTTGCTACTCCACTAAGATCAGCTATGAAGTAGAAAGTTGCATTTACCTGGCTTATGTGTGACGTCATGACCGGCTAAGTGAAATTTGTGTGGTTTAACCGATGAAAATCAAGGTTAAGCTGCGCTTGTTGAGGTTTGCCCGTGGATGGGTGACCACTGACAATTTTACATAAAGCTAGACGTCTCAGACAGTAAGTTAACTTATTGGTTTGCGTATTGATGATCTTTGACATTCTTTTGGCCATTAGGGTGGATGTCACATAGGCAATCGCTTCATGTAAAATACGATTTTCATCCGAATCCGAATCGTGAGGAAACCTGGATCCCAAAAATTGGGATCTGACATCGCCAATCCGCAATTGAGCAAGTGTGGTGATTAATGCTCGTGCCTTCTCTATATGGGAAGAGGCCTGTGCCCAGTAGTGGCACGTTTTTAGGCTGGTATTAGTATTATTATTCCCCACTCAGGACAAATGTTTGTGTGATGAGCACGATCATTCTGGTCTGGGTGTAATTTATCTATATCTGGGTGATTTAGAAATATATAAGTATGTTTATCAGTTGTCTGGTTACCGTAACACAAGATCTGCTTAGCTTGGGATCAGACAACCGTGTGTGAAGATGTCCCGGAATATTATTATTATTATTTATTATTTATCCAAATCTAGTGAGTCTGGACGCAAAGCCCAACATAGAGAAATGACTACGCAGAAGAAGGTGTAAGGTCAATTCGTGTCATTATGTTGTGTTCAACTGTAATTCAACGGAAATTACTTTATAAGTTTCGTGTTGATAAAAATCATTAACGTCTTTTTTACCCCTTATTTTAACGTCACAAACCCCATATTGTGAGGAAAATATTATTAATGAAAATAATTGCTACCTAAAGTTATTAAGCAATTGTTGTTCAATGTGTTTTTATGGGTGGCTCTAATTACTCCGCATAATTACTAGTTGCCTTTAAGTAGCCATTTTAATTATTCATCGTTAAACATTGTTTTCTTTGAAACTTGGTTTCATTTGATTGACACAACACGGAATAGCTTTCTAAAGTAAGAAAGTGAAGCAATTCTAATAATTGTCTCTGTTTTGAAACAAAACGCAACCCTCAAATGCCGGTCTTATTTAAAGACAAATAAGAACAAGTAACCAGTTTCAAACCTATTAACCGAACAAGGAACTTTCTTAAAAATAAAGAACAGAAATTGCTTGTAGTATTTATAAATAAATTTATGCAAAAAATTTATAAATTTAGACTTTTAAAAGAAAGCCTTTTTGTTGAGCAGGGAATGAGATGAAAGTATATATTTTTTTTTTTGTTTAAAGGTACAAGTTGGTAGCGGACGACATGAGGCAGCAGCGGACGACGTGTCGCAGCGACACTACTGGTTTCTATGTATTTCTATGAAACGCGTCGCTAGCTTCGTGTCGCTAACCACGGAGGTCATTTCATATAAATACATAGAAACCAGTAGTGTACCAACTTGTATCTTAATTGTCAAATCAGCTATCAGCTTTCAACAATCGCATCTATTCGGTCTTTTATTTAAGAGCTAGTGTCAGACAGGCAGTAATACACATTTCCAACTTATTACACTCCTCTATTTGCGTTCGGAGTAAAAACGAGAGTACGTTTTATGAGAGAACAGTGTATGTTTTATACAGGTTAATTCAGTACAAGTAAATATTCCGAGAAACTTACAACCTAATCATAACACAAGTGGGAATAAATATACATTTGTTCGTTTATGTAGTAGCTGCTTATTTAATATAGAGTAACAAGGTATTAATTCACATATTATTATACGTAGCTTTTTTTTGTTACATGAAATGTTTCAGTTGCTACTTTATTAATATGTATTTTTTTTCTATTTAACCCTTTCTTTTTTCCTTCTTAAACAAAAAGATATTTTTTTTCTTAATCAATTCGTAAATAAAATAAGTTGATAGGTATACATTTTTACTACTGAATAAAATTTATTCGAATAGTGATAAATGATAAGCATGAAGTAGGTATAAACAGTTTGTAACTTAAAAGAAAGTTCTGATATCTTCTTTGTTTTTGCAAATTTTCGTAATTTAGGTTTTGCTTGTTGTTTTTAGTATTTCTTTTTTACTTTTTTCATTATTTAGTACTAAGAGTCAAAGTTATGTTGTTTATAGTAGTATTGATATAATATTTTACATTTCAGGCACATCTCATGAATGTCAGTGAATACACTGGTCCTACAAGAGATCGGATGCTACTACAGGGTGTTTTGAATTCATTTCCGGCCATTTGCGGAAACGGAAATAGAATGGAGTATCGCCGGAAGCGCTACTCACTGCGGAGGTATTGTGACCACTTGGAAATAGATTGCCGTAATTATAATACTAGAATAGAACAATATACAGTTAGTTAATATTTATGGAGACTAACGAACTATGTAACACTGAAATACCTTTTTCGACCTAATTACAATTGTTCTGACACTGACTATTCTTCTAAACCATCTCGTGGCACGTTAATTCCTTTGTCTCCTTGGTTAAGCACACAAGTGTTCGAGTAGATCCTTTTTAAGCGTTCCGTACCTAAAGAGTAACACCGGACTTTGCTGTCCGTGCACCTGTCCGTCACCAGACTGTATCTCAAGAACCGCGATAGCTTGACATAACAATGAAGACATAATTTGTGAAATTTTCATTAATTATGTATTTTGCTTGCCGCTATAAAAATATTACTTTAATCAAAATAAATTTAATATTTAAGTACGGAACCCATCGTGTGTATTTTTTTTCTTATAACACGTAAATAATTGTACAAATAAACTATATTGTACGATCTCGATATCCCTTAGAACATGATACCCAAAGTGAGGAATTGATCTATTCTCGTCACTCACCATTCAGCATTGAAACAAAGCTGATGTCACAATATACGGTATCGAGTTGATTGTGGTTCAATCCGGTGTCGTGTCATTGTTGTCATCAAAGAACAGTTACGTTGCACCACTTTCAGGTTTTGTTTGTGTAAATGGAGATTGAAGGATGTAGGCTTAAATGCTTTCATTACCATTTCTGTAAACTGGCTTTGCTGCTGCTAGACATGAGCTGTTTTCAAGTGAACATTGACTCTAAAACTTAAGAGTAATTGTTAAACTTTTTTCTGTTGTTTTGTGCTAATTTAGTGCAGTCACAATAAGCATTCTACCTTGATAGCAATATTTTATTTTTTTACGGAACTAAACATGATCTCTCTTTATGTGATAATAAGCTGATATTGACCTCTGTAAATACATTAGAAAATTAAAAACAAACGGCTTGCAATCACATTTTGATATTTAAAACCTCGGTTTAGTATCAGGTTGCTTCAAATCGTAAAACGAGTCGACATCACCATATTAATGTTTCAACACTTCAATCATTTTAAAAGCGTCCGTTGACTCTCCAATACGTCATAAAAATATCCGGAGAGCATCATCAACTACAAAACAGCGTCACATTATTTTAATGGCGCGTATCATTAAAACAACGTAATAATTTTGGTTTCACTCCAACTCAAATTCTGAAGGGAAATTAATTATTTTATTTTAGCTATAATCCCTTGTTTACGCTTTCAGTTAAGAGTTTTTGAGGCACAAAGTTGAACGATAAATTTCTGCAATAAACAGCTGGTGATATTATTCATGACGTTTGTTAAGTTTGTTTTAACTGCTCCACCTTTTATAATTAGTTTATTAAGAATTTTCATATTGTTTGTTTGTGCTGAGAAATTGGCTGCACTTTTAAAGTAGGCATTGAAGAAAGTTTTTGTAAGAAATTTTGTTTTAATGGCGATATTTACTGCGGTTGAAAAGCATTTAAAGTTTGTTTTTAAGAATAATAATAAATAATTTTGACATCTTTTAGTTAGTCCAGATAAACATGTTACGGTAAATAATTACTTAATTAGAACATTTTTGACAACTGTGTTATATTTTTATACCTACTTACCATAGTAAAGTTCCATTTTAGATTTGAATCACAGAGTTATTTTCTCTTGACGACTGAATTATGTTTTTATGGCGTCGCTACTCCTATAATCAAACACCCACTGTATAACAGGGCCTATATTTAGCGGCACACACGGCACCTCCATAAACCAGTACTTCAAGATAAAATCGCAAATGACGACCACAAAACGCAGAAACAGTCGTACCTTGCGATATGTAGATGTCCTTTTTTGACGAGAATAAAATACAGCGTGTTCCCTCTCGGGACCTTCGTTACTAGATGGTTTTACGAGGCGACTACATTCTGGCTGGTGAAGATTTCCCGAAGGTAACGCATATTTTATACGCTTTGTAATTTAAGTGGCTGCTCTTTTATTATGACGTCTATGTTGGAAATGTGATATCTCACCTAGATATCGCTTTCCGCAATCGCGGCTTCTTTATTAAAGTGATTTCTTTGATATTAATCCCTAGATTCATCGTATTTTTATGGCTATTTAAATTATACGCACTGTATTATACCTTCTAAAAGAGGAAATGACCAAAATCACCTTCAAACAGATGTAGAAAATCAAAAATAAGAATATGAAATATTTGCAAAAATTACAAAAGCGTCCACTTTCTTCGACAAAATCGAACATCCAAAATCGTTGTAGACTTGTTTTCTTATTTACTTACTAATGAATAATTCGATTTCTTTTCAAATTCCCAAATTCATTTGACGGAAATTCTTGTTTTTCCTTCATCAATATATTGGAGTGTTTTCCTATTGTTTATAAATAACCCTCGAAGCGATAAATGCCTTTTTTTTCGGCAAGCACGCACCCTTGCCGTGTCTGTGACATAGAATAATGGACCAGGCGTTCGCCAAATGGAAATCCGGATTATGATAAATCACAAACTTTTGAAATTTGGCTCCTGTACCACTGATTTATTTGCGAAGTATACACAAAACGATATGCCTTGTTTTTTCTACGTCTGTCATTTACACTAAAATATTTATGAAAGTTTCGAGTTTGTGATCTGCGGCGGAAGGCGAGGTGGAAAACATTTTGCTCACATTTTTTATTAGAAAAGACAGATATTAATAACTAAAATATAGGTGAGTATTTTTATAGGAGATAAAAATAACAGCTTATCTAATGAAATGTCGTATAGTTTTTCCGCTTGTCGTAGCCGGGAAACAGCAGAACATTGTAGTCGTGGTGACAAGGTTAGATGTTTGAATGTAAAAACTAAATGGACCCCATATATTACTCTAAAAAGTTATGTAGCCTGCTAAACCCACTCCACTTGAAGGTTTATCATACAACAACATTGATCATTTACTAATATAATCAAATAGAGTATCGGCCGGTAACAGTCGTAATTTGGCCACTGACCGACCCTAACAAACAGGAGATCGATTTCTCTTCAAGGGGATCCAAACGCACATAATTGGAATTTGGATCGAGTTCACGTGCGAGGAATCAAATACTCACCCATACACGATATGCATCCATAATTGAGAACAATGGCTGCCTACTAGATCATTTTAATGGTCACGAGATTGCTCCCGATATGAGGCCTTCTCAAAATGACAACGCCAATGCTTGGCACGCAGGACTGCAAACATTTAAGATGTTTCTGTGAACTGTATCTGCCAATTTTGTTGATATATTACGTAGAGTACTTTACGTAGAGAAGAGTGGCGTCGTGTTGTGAAGCTTGCCACAAAAACATTGTGATGACCACGAGCATTCTGGCAGAGTTTGGTAGTGCCAAGCACCCATTTAGAGGGCAATAGTGAAATAAAGTCCGTAGTGAAAGCAGTGTAAGTGCAACCCTGTGCTCAGGATAACTGCGTAGATCTCTTCCAAAAAAAGCAATAGTAAACATATACCGATTTTTATTAAAATCATATTTATATTCCCATTTTTCAAATTCTCTAAACTAAACATTCGGAGCTCAAAGCTGCCCTTTTATGTTTAAGCTAAACTTTGTGCCGCGTTTAGTTTCTCAAAACGGATATATCGATTGAAGGTTTTCAGGAATTCCTAGAACCATCCTTGTTTTCAGAGCTGTGTCGAGGAGGTTTTAGTAAAGCTAATCTATGTGATATATAACCTAAATATACTTCACCTACATAAAAATGCGGATTGCTCTTGAATTTTTAGTATGTTAAGCTTTATTTTATAAGTGAGAGATAATTTCATTGAATGAATTAATCAACAAGTTTTGAATTGTATGTTAATGTTTCGTAAATAAACATTAGGTTTGAAACGAAAATACTCCCAATTTGTTTTCGTGTTTATGAATATTATGATAAGTAAATCAAATTCGTTTGGTGTGCTAGCCAGAAACCAACAATAAATTGTGTTGATGACTGATAATAAACAAACTTGGGTTTAGTTATTAACAAAACACATTTCCCTATTAACATTTTATTAGTTAGCGTGTCTGCCTTCTATCTTCGCTAATAAGAAGTGTTGGTAACGAAAATAAATGTCTCGGCGGTTGTTACATTTTATATTTTTGTAACACGCAATGTTCGATTTATTAGGGTTCTTAGGTCCGACAGATAAGGATCAAAACTGACATATTAGCTACATTATTGGACCCGTTATGTGCTTTATAGTGCTTATATTGTCACGCATTATTTACCGAGAGGCTTTTTTACTTTGGCCTTTGACGCATTAAAGAAATAATTTAAAAGTTGTCTAGCTTACATTCAATAGTCCATTTGAACTGTCGCATGTCGGGGAAGTCGTTCTTCTTATACGTATATTATTGTATTTAATCCATAGCTTAAAATCCAGAACACTAAACTAGTTCAAAAGATGCAAAATTATGTCATTAAAGAACATTCTCTAATAAAATGAGGAAGAATAAGGGTTAAAATCATTATTCATGATTACAAATTCCTTACACGGATTTAGAACGTTACAAATTACGTACGTACATGAAAAAACCAACGAAAACTCGTAAATGAAGTGTATTACGAGCCCCAAGTGTGTACATAAAACGAGACGGCAATCCTTAATTAAAAACCCGAATTCACGTGCGTATAAAGGAAAAACATATAAGTTTGGAAAGTCCCCGAGTAGCAAACAGTCGTAAATCTGAGGTGCCGCTTCGGTAATGGGTTTTCTCATGTCAACAGATCGGATGTACATTACAATAGACACTAATCTAACGTGGTAGGATGCGGAAACTTTATATCTAATGCCTCACTAACTATATTTAAATGTGAAATGATTTATCATCGAAGTATTTAGGAAATACGAATTTTCCTACATTGAAGAAGAGTATGAATTGTGACGGAAAATTAAATTTATCCCAAAGCTGTGAGTGATAAATTTTAATGATATTGAATTGATATCATTAAAATTATATATATTCATTATAAGACGTTTTAAATTCACATAATAGTAGATAATAAATGGAATCTAAAGAGAAACATATTTGACGTCCAATTTTAATTTACAATATAAAATTATTGAGGGCAAACGTGACGTTTGCCCTCAATAATTTTATATTGTTTGCTATCATCCGGTTATATAAGTGTCCTAAAAATAAGAAATGAATGGAAAAAACCAGTGAAAAGAATCTTTGACTAAAAGCTCTAAAAACAGGAAAATAAAAGTCACCTATCTGATCACCTTCAATACTTGTCAAGAAAATAAGAAATAGATTTAAAAAGAAATACTTTTCCAAATATTTCCGTGATTTTTTCCTACCGCTATATGTTTTCTTTTTGGTAAGATTAATGAAAACATATGTTTCATAAAAATAATGATTACTTTTCGAGGAAATGGAATGGCTTCCGTGGAAAACTGGAAACCTACATTTAAACCCGAAAGAGGTTTTAATTCTACTTACATTTTGTTAGGAATAAATTTGGATTCCCTGTTTGCTAGTCAAAACTTTGTTAAGGGTTATGGTAAAAAAAATAGGATTACATAGTTTTCGTGAAAGGTATTTTTGTGTACCTAAATATGTAATAATAAAAAAAATGTGTAAATTAAATAACAAGTAGGTCCCTACCTACTTGTTATTTAATTTACTAACTGTACACCGCAGTCTGAATAATTTTACGTAGTTTTTAATTAAATACTATCAATCAACCGCGTACCATGCTTGTGTTATAAATAAAATAAATTATGTGGTTTTAATCCAATTATGTATAAAATTCTGAATAGTGTATAAATTATTCAAACTGTCAGTGTCATCGTATTTAAACAGATGCTGTGTATTCATAGTCCTGCATTACATTAATTAAGTTGACACCCGTGCTATGATTTATGTCAGGACTACATGAAAGCTAGACATAATGAAAATTCATATAAAAAATTGAACGAAAATTCTAATTCTTTTTTTTAACTTCATATTTTACTTTAACATTCAACTTTTATTAAAAAGATCATTGAACCTACTTACTATCTCCTTTTTTCAAAGTCATCAAATTAATGTTGATGAATTATTTAATAAAAATAATAAATGTTACTGAGTAGGTGACTTGAAAATTATGGTTATCGTTATACCAATAAATAAATTAAACAAAAGTATAATAATTTAAACACAAAAAAAATATATTATAGAATCATAGCCGACGAAGACATCGTCATCTGGTCTGATGAACTCTATACCAATAGTAGCATGTATGTATACCCACATATGTAAAAATACCGTTTTATGTTATTCCGTTCTGTCACAAAATATTCTCACTACAGTAAAAATTTGCAACATTCCTTCCACAATTTAGTCGTTACAGAATGAAACTGTGATTTACAAACAACACTTTTTTCGCTTAGTGTTTTCTTGTTATTAAGCGTTTAATTAAGAAGTAAGCTGCAACGTTTCTACTGTACTATTGGAGCTATACTTAAGAGTCGTCAGTGTTAAGCTCGGTAAGATTTAACCATTGTGTGGCATAATGCAGAAGGAAAAAAAGAAACGAATGGGATGGAACTATAATTTTCAAAGAATCCTATCGTGATTTACCTTAAGAAAATATAAAAATATTGAACGTCTGTCAAAGAGAACAAATTTGTTGTGCCATTGCAACTCCTAAACAAATTAACCGATTATGATGCATTAATTTTAATTGAAATCGGACGTATAACGATTCTTAGCTCTGGATGAAAATCTTGCTCTGAATTTTAGAAGATACCAACAATTTTCAGTTGGTTAGTTCACTGAATTAAAAATTTTGGAAATCTCGAATTTCCAAAATTTTTAATTCAGTGTTGTCTAGTAAGTTCGCAAAACTGTTGTCAACGGAGTAATGAATTGACAAAATTATGGTTATTTAAATATGGCTTTAATCATCTACGCTCGATTAAAAACATTACATTTAAAATAATTATGTATTCCATTCATCAATTTATTTGAACACTATAATCTGCATTTGTTGTAATCCTTGGTCCCATTTAATCATACCCTCCTCGTACCTGTTTTCAATTATTGAAATTGTACTAATCCGTTTAAGAGATTAACACTGAAACAAATAGGAAAATAATATACAAACAAACGGACGGTTGGATTATAGTTTTGTATAAATTAAATTTGAAAACATGGGTTTGCTATTATCTCACGGGTGCACAAATTTAACAAAGCTACGGTAAATCCGTGGAATCATTTTGTGAATTAAACTAGCTTTTGACCGCGGTTACGTTTGATCGGGTTTTAATATTATCTAACCATGCTTACGCTCGATTACCTCCGTTTGAACGAAGTATTTGTTATTAAAATCTGTCTGAACAACTATATTAGATTTTTTTTTATGATAAATGAGAGCATTAACCCAACACTGCCTCGTTGGCCTAGTGGTGCTAAGCGCGACTGCTACGCTAGAGGTCTTGGGTTCGATTCCCAAGGTGTTATTGGGTTATCATATGAAGTTCTTAGTAGCAGGTCGGAATTTGGATTTGCGCCCATGGGACTTTTACATGGGACCTAAATATATACCGGCGAACGATTGGTGTACATTGGTACACCTCTGCCTAACCCTTCGGGGATACAGGCGTGATGATATGTTATGTTATGTTTATTAACCCAGCAGTGCTACCGTTATAATCAACTTTTTTTAATGCTACATCTCCATCCCACACTAATATATACACATAACACATTCGTAGAATACCAAGTTAATTTCTCTTGTATAATCTAGTCATTTCATTCCACGAATATATTATTTGTTTATCTGATTATGATAATAAAGGCAGTGTTTGCGCAAAAGTTTTTGCGTTCTCAATATTTACCTTGTGTGGGTTGTAAATTGAAACGACTGAACAAACAAGATTGTTGAAGTAAATTAAAGACAATTTATGTCTGCTCTCTCTCACTCTCGTCTAAAATCTTCTCTTTAAACAAGTCTTAAAAGTAGGAGTTGCGAATGACTAATTACTACTAGGTTGTAAAGCTCTTAGATGCAAGGCTCGCTTCGAGAGAAGACGTATTTAAGAGGGGATTTTTATATACCTCTATTGTTGTGTTAAGTATGTTAAGCGTTCATTGACAGCACACGTTTATTGAGGGTTCAATTGTTTCATAACTTTGTGAATGATAATTGTACAGGAGGTACATAATTAACGATATGTTTTAAATAAATTAAATAAAAATTTTCATTTTATTTTTTGTTAAGTTTCGGGGTTCTGGAATAAAGTTAATAATAATTTATACTTAATTTACAAATTGATTTATCAAAACTAATAATAATACATTTTTCTACCGCGGTCACATAGTATGTCACATTTTATAATCAATTAAAAATATAAATTATAATATAGTTCACCATTGTGGTACACGGTAAAACTCTAATGAGTTTATGTTTGCACCAACATAATGTATTCTGTATTGTGTGTTAATATTAAATAAATAAAATAAAAATAAATTAGTGAACCCCTTTTCTCACAGGGAAGTAAAAGAAAAAAAATATGTGACAACATAATTTAGCGCGTGTCTGAGACGAACAAAATGGCTCTTGCGTCATGAGAGGCTCTCACGGAGTTCCTCAACTCAACTCAGACAGTTTGGAGTCTTGTTTGAGTATTTATTGTAGGCTTTATATAAAATACCTAAGGTACAGTTTACTGGATTTCTACGGATGAAAGAAACGTTAGATTGTTTGAACGTTAGGGCTTGAAGATTTGATGATGTGTATTCAACTTTGTAATGTAGAAATTTTTATTTAGGAAATTAAATGATAGCTATTCCCAATAAATTATTTATTATTTAACTAGGTAAGTGATAACTATCTACTAGTGATACTACATGATTTGTCTCGTTCAAAGCTCCATGAAGATTTCGAATATTACTTAGCAAAATATCATTTATTCAGTGGCTTCAAAAAGTGACAAGAAATTTTGTGTACAATGAAAACAAGATAAGCTTGAAATAAATATCTTAAATAAAGTCTTTAATCACCTCAATTATCGGACAGAAACAAATGGTAATAAATATTTCAATATTGATTCAACATCGCTTATCATTTTACAAATAATCCGCAACGGCAAACCGATTTAAAGTATTACTGAGTCAAAAGATACGAACAAAAATTATACCTTGCCCTATGACATTGATATTATCCTTTGATTTACCGTTCGTTTCCGAATATCCTAAATTACCGTTTTAAATGTACACGATAGCCCGAAAATGTAGATGAACGGAAAACTCGATTTATTGTATACGGGCTAAACCTTATCTAAAAGTCGATGGTCTGTCAAAATATATGACAGTTGGTTTGTTCATATTTTTTGTAATCTTCTCGACTTTGTGAAGGTTTATATGTACGGACACGTAGAGATAAACGAATTATGGTTTCGGGTATTGTAACAATTTATTCTTGTGCCCACACACCCTGAATTTTCCATTACGGCTGCTAATTGGGGGCAACACGGTATAGTGTAAGCTGCTTTTGGGGCCTTCCGCGTACTATCCAACATATTTTCGTGCGTGATAACGGTTATTTCTGTAAGTTATCTGTTTTCGTATTACTCTTCGCTTATAGCACGCAATTTAAAGGATTTTCCACCATTTCTATCACTCACATCTTAATACCCTTTCTTTCGTTCTAATACGGTACCATACTTCTAAACTCCTTCCATTATTTTACGTTAAAAACTCTATCAGAGCTATTCCTGTTTAATGGACGCATTCAACAGTCATTAACTAAATTATATCCACAGCTATATACAAATAGACATAGTCAACAAACAGCATTATCAAACGAACATTATCGTATAACCTGATTAATGTTCAGAGCTAACTCACCCTTGAGCTAATTTGGGTAACACATGCCTATTAGCTTCCTAAATTAGCTTAGATACACTAGTGTTACGCTAAGTTAGATGTCATGCTTATCATATCAAACTGTAGGTCAGTGTAGGACTATGTAGGGTTCTAACAGAAATACAGTGGATAAGAAAAACATAGCATGTTACAAAAGCATAATACATAGTAGTGTAGTGCTTAAATGAAGAACCGAAGAATACTAAATACAAATTTTACTTATCGTTTTATTTTTGTACTAACATGATAAGTGTGTTTATTTGAATAATGTTATTTTAATTTTAAAAAAGAGTGAAATGGAAGAAGGGTAGAGAGGCCTTTGCCCTGCAGTGGGAAAGAAAGGGCTAGTAAAAAAAAAAAAAATTAAATCCACAGTATCAATATGTGATAAAAAATAAATAACTTTATTACGATGAAATTTCAACATTTATTTTAAAAATGCGAATCCTATCAGATTTAACGAAAAAAATGAAATTTTAAAGCAACTGATAAATTTAAATAAACTTGAGTCAACTTAAAAGGCATTACTTTTTGTAGCGTCCAGAATGAAGAAACAGTTTCGTAATGGATACAAAGACTTTAATAAATGAGGTAACAGTGCTAAAGATTCCAAGAAGAACTTCGTAATTGGTTTGAAAAGAAATACTTGACTCGAATTCCTTTTAAAATAGAATACAATAAAGGAGGACTGTTATAACTAGTCAGAGTTTCGTAAAAGAATATTGTTCTTATTTTAGATAATTAGTCTTTGCCTTGACTAGTATGGGTCCTAAAAGACTTCCTTGAGGAACACCAGGAACTTAACATACTAAGTAATTTTTTATTACATATATTTAATCTTTTTTTCAATCGTTTTATTTTAAATTTACCTCTATTTACATAAAAACACGAATTAAGAATCTTATTATTTTGACAAAAAGATCATGAAAATATGATCGTTACAAACGAAATTCAGAGTGTTACTGTAACGATAGTTTTCCATCAAACAAAATGTATTGTCAACACAACCATATATCATAGAGACCTTTGTCGTCTCCTATGGGAATGACGTTACAAGTTCCCCGAAAGCCCAGAAGTAAACTATTCAAAACACTACTAAATTATTTAGTTAGCAAACTTGTTTCTCATATTCCATTTGCTGTTGTTTGATCATGTGACTCTGTATGTGTTTGTGTGTTAAGTATATTATAACTTATTGGCTCTTGAAGTTTGTGCTTTGGTGTATCTATGTGAATAATTTTTGATCATCTTCATTTTCGGAATGTATGTTAACTTTAAATATATTTAACAAAATATTTGACTTTAAATAACTCAGAACGGACGATATTTGATTTAATACATTTTTGATAGATGAGCTCTTCTTTTTGCCTTCTTATCAATCAATCATTCAGACAATCATAGTCCACTGCTGGACATAGGCCTCTCCCAATTTGCACCACAACACCCGGTCCTCCGACCTCCTCATCCAGTCCCCTCTTTTGCCTTCTTAGCTAACTACCTATATGATCCGTAGCGAGCGTAAAGCAACCTCGCTGCTACTGAGAATTCTGCGCGACCCAAATTTCAAACTGCGATATGAGGTCTCAGTTTCACTGTAAGTAATAGTGTTAATTAATTTTCAATATGACGCATAAAAAAAATGCATTATAATTACTCTTTCAATGTGTCAAGTGATTTGAATGTATCTAAAACCAAGACACCAGATAATAATCTATTTATGATACAAATTGGCGAAAACAGTCTTACAACAAAGTTTGTCCTCTGAAGTTTGATCGAGAACTCATCTTTTCTTGTAAACGAAATACACGTAGCGATAAATTACACCCTATTCTCGGTTGTACGGTATGTAAATTCGTCTTCGGCGCGACACCTGGTGTAGTAATAAATTATTTAGATATCGTCTGAGATTGTATAGCTGGCTTCATTAATATACGGTAAGAAAAACTGTCCCGCCCAACACTTGTCGGACGTTCGCTTACAGTAATTTATTTGATACGAATAGTCCTATATAAATTATAAGATAGCGCTGTTACATGGACGTTTGTCTGACTTTAAGTGGCAGTTGTTGTTCGATGGCTGGTCATTAACGTGCCGTACTTGATAGCCGTGTTTGTGTAAGCTGCAGCTCATTTTGTTGTGCACACTGTTATGTAATTCCATCGCAAAATTAACCTGAAGTATGTTACGTACATTTACGGGTTGGAAAACTATTCAAGTTTTGAAAGGAAACTGTTGAACCGTTAGTTTGATTTTTGTGTAAAAATATCCTGCAAGATGCAGCCATACACGTTCCGTGAATTACTGAGAAATAAGACGCTACGGGCAAACTATAGGTAAACATCTATAGTTGCAAACTTCTTTCTTACAAAGCACAACAATTTTGCCTAACACTAACCTCTTTTAAAACAAGTTAACCCAGTTTCCATGAACCACAGCTCCTAACTAAAACAAAAAACAACGCAACAAAATCAAACACACATTTAAAAGTTCACAGCAAAACAAAAGCCAGCGCGTACAATTTGTATCGAAATGTAAAGTTTAAAATAATTGCTTGCGGGAAAAAGTTTAGTTCTTCCTATCAAGTACACACTGGCAGGGGAACGGATCTAAAGCAAATAAAAATCACTGGCTAAGGAGAGTAAATTTTCCGCTACCGGCTTCCTTTTTTCCGTCTTGGACACGATATTGTAAGAGCTGCCCTGAAGTAATTACATTATAAAGTGCACTACTTACTCTGGTTACGTTAAACTTAGAGACTTGGGTGTATTTTTAATTCTCTCCTTCTTTGAATCTTAAGCGATTATTTTTTGTTTATTGGCAGATAACTTAGGCATAATTAGAAATGAAAGTTGTTTTTAATTTTAGATGGCTACTGTGTATCTTTCAGTAAATTAATAAGTCTATTAATAAATGAATGGTTACACTGTGATCACTTCAATGTGTTCGTGCTATGCTATTAAAGTTATTTTTTTATAATCAATGCTCTGTTTCAGGTTTTGAGATGTAACAAACATTAAAAAAGTCATACAGAACCTGATTCCTTTTGAAGTTCCTTAACAATATTAATAAAAAATAATTTAAGATTGTAAATATTTTGTTAGAAGCGATAAATCTCTGTTGATACCCTTCTCTGTAGCAGTATATGTTATGCATCGTCACGACATACTAAACATGGATTTAGCTTGTTGTCGCCCCTTAAGAACGCTTTCAAGTCACCCTTCGTTTCAACAAACTGACTTCTCGGCAAAAATCTTGATGCCACTGCATAATGTTTATAATTATATGAAAATTATAATAAATGATGCTTTAACATGAAAAATGCTATGCGAATGTTAGACATTAAAATAAAACTGCTGTTTTACGGATTTTGTCGAGGTTTATTTTAAGATTTTAGGTCCTGATATTTCGACACCTTTGCAGGTATCATGGTCACGGGTAGACTATGATACCTGCAAGGTTTATGTATAAGAAAATATCTATCTCAATGAAAAATATCGCTATTAATTTTATTCTATAAATAGTATTACATATGAGACGAAAATAGTCATGAGGATCTATATAATCATAAGCATTTACGCAGCTAAAAAGCGCGAAAAGCTTCCTGCATTATAAACTGATTGTTTTCAACTTTGAATAGAATTTCAAAACTAATTAATGTTGTAAACGAAAGCTAATGTTTTAATTCTCTAACTTCGGACCCTACTATTTATTTCCACAATGAACGAAGTTATCGTTTTGGCTTCAAGTTTTGTTGTAACTATAAATTGATATTACGTGACCAAAAAGTTGGTTTTTTATTTATTTTAGATAGAGCGACAGTTTTACCGAAAGTAATAATGAAAAATACTTAAAAAAATAATTACCAAAGAATCCTAGTGAATTAAAATTAAATTAAAAGATAAATATAGAAAAAATAACAATAACAAAGGTTATAACCGTAGTAAAATCTGAGATTCACATTCTTTTTCGGGACATAAAATAAAATTAAACTAACTCGTGAAGGAGTTCCTAGTATTTTGTAACACAAATTAATTGCTTAAGGGGTAATTTACTTACCATGTGTTTCCAAAAGCTTAAATTTATGACGCTGTATTTTAGAAAGGAAATAGCGGGTTGTTATAAGTTTAGAGCTTTAATATAATGTTTTATGTGACTAAATAGTAAGCTTAAATTACAGAGTTTATGGTAGGTTGAATAAACTGTATACTCGTACATGCAATTTTATTATGTTTAAGAATAACTAAGGTTAATATCGATACAATTTTTATTTACACGACTAACTCAAAAAAGCGATGTATTTTTTCCTTATATAAACACAAAGGACGAGAAGTGTGTAATTAGTTCGGGATTGCTCACACTATGTAAAAAAGATTTATATGTAGACACTAAAAAGATCTTCTAAAAGGTTCTGAAACGCAGAAAAACTGACAAAACGAAACAGTGAATTTTGATAAAATAATAATAACTTTTCTTGCTTCAAGTAAGCCCATGACTACACGATATTGAATGACGATGAGGAATCGTATAATAATATGTAGACACTAAAAAGATCTTCTAAAGGGTTCTGAAACGCAGAAAAACTGACAAAACGAAACAGTTAATTTTGATATAATAATAATAACTTTTCTTGCTCCAAGTAAGCCCATGACTACACGATATTGAATGACGATGAGGAATCGTGTAACATGTTTTAACCAATCACGACAAAGTAACATACGTAGTCAAATTATCTAACACATACAAACGATAGCAAACAGCTAAATCGATTTGCATTAAACGTACCAGAAACATCTTGTAAAACCCGCATTTAAATCGGTTCGAACGTTTTAGAGCCACAACTCGATGGAACGACAAAGGTTCATACCACTCTCTTTTTTACGGCGATAAAATTTATAGGGTTTTAATGTTTATTCATTATTATACCTATGTATTGGCTTTTGACCGGTGGATGCAATTGGCGAGTTGTCGTTCATTGTGGCGTTCTAGGGGGGAGGCCTTTGTTCAGCAGTGGACGTCTTCCGGCTGACGATGATGGTGATGATGATGATGATTAGTACAAAAACATAAGAATATTTCTAAATGTAGCTAATGTAAGCTTTTAGATGACTTATTGACTGACACGTTTTAAGTAATGGCTTTTATTACAGACAGACAAAACTAACAAACATAGCATCCTCAGTAAAAATATGATTATGCGCCATTCAATAACATAAAATCGTCGGGGCGAAAAATGTGGTACTATAGTGCTGAGATACATAAAAATTGCTGAAGTTTTTCCACTGGAATCCAAACATAATGTAAAGACAAAACATTAAGTTGGCATGTCGTGAGTGGGCCATTTATCGTGCTTGAAAAATAACGTTCCACTAAAAAGTCGTAAAGCATCCAATAGCGGGCCACTTTGAGTCTTATCGCCAATATCAGAAACAGATAAGCTGAAAATAAAATGCATTCAAGTAGACAAAGTCTCTAGATTTTCACAAAGCGACATGTGTAACCCAGCCCGATGGATAAAAGCGCTATTAAGATAGTAGGAGCGTTACAGTCGTCTTGGTCGGGTTTATTGCATCTTTGTTTGCTTGGAAGGCAATAGAGGCTCGCCCGCCCCTGTAATTCAACAGACTACCCGGTTCCGATTGTTATTACCTAGCAACTACAACCGCTACCGATGCCTCTTGGGTATAAGAATGATTGATGTGCCTATTTGTTTATAGTACGAGTTGCTGTTCCGTGTGAATGGCCACGAGAAAGTGTTTCTCCTTAAAGGAAAATGTTAAAGGAACATTTGCGAAAGATTTCTTTGTTACGAACCAACTTACTCTACTGCAATTGTAGCAAAATATTGAATTAAGTAATTTGTTGATAACATACTTGACCCAAAAGTTCGTTCTGTTTGATGATTGTGACGAAACGTATTCGAAATGCTTCTGGCGTATAAGCTTTCTGTCATCCGGACTTACGTATTTCAACATCCTAAATTACCTATAAAACATACAAGACAGAAAACTCAGGCTGTCACAAAGCCAAAAAGCATTATCCCATAAAATCCTCATCTAAATTAATTCCTTAACTTATCAAACCAAACTCAACCCAAAGAGGAAAAAGAAGAAAAATTTACATCTACTCATTATCACCGCTTTGAACAATAAAGTAAATGTTACGCTAGAGTCAACTTAAATACATTCACGCCTCTAAAAATTCAGCTTAAGAATTTCGGTGGGCCACCCCTAGCTATGTGAGTTGTCGCCCCGATTTACGAGCCCTTGTCCCGGTTTTTTCGGTGACAATCCCAAGCTTGTCAAATTAGACAACATTAGTTGAGGGTACATTGTCTTACATGTAGTTAATTTAGTTTTCGCGTTTACTGCTATGTGATAGAACGAGATTTTGTATAATGTTACTTATTAAGACAAGTGTTGACAATTAATTTTGAAAGGTTACATTAAAGCACATGTTTTTTTTTCAATATATTAAGTGCATTTTATTGTAGCTATTTGACATAACATGTATTTCAGTGCCTTGTAGAACATGACGTAAAAAATGCAATTTTCTGAAGTCGGCTCCTGTGCTCGCCTTGTAACCCTAACAGCAGTCAATTTATCTGAGATATCACCTTAAGACGTGCAATATAAAACCGTTGAACATAAAACAAGATAACAGCAAGCCCTAGTTCTGATCTTTCAACTAAGAACTGAATTTAGTTTCACGAAACTTCAACCGAAACGGCGGGCATATTTCAAAGCTGCAATAAAATACATCTCAACGTTCATGGCTCTAATAAAAAGGAAGATTTGTTTCAATGTAGCCTTGCATTTTGTGCTTGCATTAATTCTGAAAAATATTTATTCTTCAACGAATAAGATTAGCCATTTACATAATTTTGATTTTATTTTGACGATGAACGGCGAACTGCTCTATTTTCATTGCGCTTAAATGTATGCATGTAAGACAGGTTTATTCTCTAAACTATAAAGTTGGTTTACCTACGCTATGAATTTTAATGTTATTTTTGAGTGGTTACTCGATGAATTTCAAACGACGTTTTAAGTTGATATAAAATATTGTAACTCCAAAGCTTACTTTAAAATTTAGATTTATCATTCTGAATACCTTTGTGTTCTTAATTTCTTTTAACATAAATTTCGTTTTGATCAATTAAAATATTTCGATTGCTTATCGGATTCTAAGAAAAATCACACCTAAATATTTTGTGGGCTTTCAAGATATATCGAAGTATAAACTAAAACAAATCTTAACTTAACATAATAAACTAACAAAGGTAAAACCAGGTAATCCTTACTTAAAGGTAAAATTTTAAAGAAAATTCACTCGACGCTGAATCTCCTAGCAATTGCTACCGACATTTTTTCCTTCATTTATTCATAAGCAAAAGCGGACTGAAACTACTCGAAAATACGTGACTGCCTATGCCTAAATAATGTATGAGGTTAGGAGCACCGTCTAGGTATGACGTTTGAACCACAGAAAATGTTTCTTGTAAATCGGTTTGCATACGGGTTTATACCGATAGTACGTAGGTACTATTGAAATATGAACGATTTTAGTCTTCGTACACCAAAAGTAATAAATAATTATAAATGCGGACAACATCACATACATTGCTCAGAACCCAAATAAAGTAGCTAAATCACTTGTGTTATAGAATTCAGAAACAACGAAGGTACTACAAACACCCAGATCCGAACCAATGTAGAACAATTGATTTCTCCATTGACCCGTCCGGCGATCAAACCTGGGACCTCAGATAGCGACAACTTGAAAATCAGTGCGTTCGCCACTCGCCCACGGAAGTCTTCGAGAAAGTGACTTAAAAACAAACAAGCTATTATATTCCTCTTGTTATAGCGAGCATTACAAAACCTTTACAAAAGTTAAGGGCCAATTAATAATTTTATCTCAATCAACTAAGAATCTGTACAAATAAAGGTCAGTGAAACAATACCAATTTGTTCGTACTTATAAAACATCGAAAATGTAGTCTAAACTACTAAAGGTGCCTTTATTTTCGCTCACTCAGTGTAGCTATCGGCTAAGTGTTTTGATAGGACAGCTAACTTATTATTAACACGATGTTCAGATTTTATAAACGTAGATAGGTAGCCAATACATAAACAGTATTTTGTTGAAATTGCTGAAGAAGAGCAAAAAAAAAATCAATTTCTTTAATGGCACTAAAAATGACGAAACTTTTTCTATATTTTCTCAGGGCTTTAGCTTAATTGCTATGTCCCAACCTGGATTCGTTATACAAAACGAAAAAATTGAAACGACAGCTTTGAATGTTTTATTTGCTCGGAGCATCCCGTGTCGATAACTGTAGTCTCTTACTTTAAAAGATCTGGATCTGTCCTCGTTTAACGTTATTTACCTATACCACAAACAAAATAGAAACGATTGAAACCAAAGAAACCATATTTTTTTATAAAAGCCGCCATGGTCTTTTGTACTGCCTAAAAAAAGACAATGATTAATAAACTAACATAGGTAACCTAATGAATCAACTTTACATCAATCACATTTAGCTATAAAGCGCTAGCACTGTCTGATAGGATATTACGATTAATACGAAATTTATACATATATATTACACAGATACAATCACGCCTCTTTCGCTTGTAAGGGTAGATAGAGACCACTTCTTTCCACTTGCTACGATCCTTACACACTTGTTTTTCTTCGTCCACTTTCATATTCATTCATACATGCTTACTAATAATGCAGAATACGAAATAGGATACTTTATGTAATAAAATTAATCAGGATTTAAGGAAAACCAAATTACAACACTTTCACGAACTCGCGGGGGTCACTGGTAAAATATATTGGTCGTAACTGTTCACTTTCTAAGCAAAACTTTTCAGTTCCGTCCTTTCCATGTCAAACTAGTATATCCCGGTTTTAATTCGTAGGTTATCTTATCGGGTTCCGTCACGTCGCGTGTCGTATCAACGGACACGATACCGTACCGTTTAGTTTTCTGTTATTGAGATCTATTTGAACGCGTCAACTTGATTTGAAGTAGGGTGATAGATTTATTGGGGGAATAGTTATTGGCCTACTTTATTCAAAACTTTAGTTTATGTATGATAAATAGTTGTTCTTTTTAAAATAGGTGTTTCATAAAGGTCCTGTCAATACTAGCTGACTGGTTTATCTTAAAGGGTTATTTTTTTTGCTATTCGTGTATCAAATATTTCCCACCAAAATCGACCAATTATTTTTATTGACCATTAAAATTTCATTGACAGACAATAGTTTTTGTTTACAAATTAGTCATCATCAATTATGTAATATGCTCAACAATTCATCAATAATAGGTACTATCGTATACCTACCTATTAGATCATTGGCAGATCTACGTTAATCGAACTATATTAAATGATAGTGTACACTTTACAGTTAGTACAAGTTATGCCCCTAATGCCCATTACCTAATGGACGTCGCGTCTATGTATTGGAATGAAAATACGAACCCATAAAATCTCAACAATGCCATCCCATTCATATACTTTCCACTAACTCCGCGATTTCTGTTTCGTAAATACGAAAAAAGCACTTATTCTTTTGCTTTACAGAAAATGTTTGTTCTTTATTCAGAAATCGTGCTGATAGACGAGAAAATTGAGCTGTGTACAACAAAAATTATTCAAAGTCCTTAAAGGGGTGCTTTTACTCGATTTCATGTGTGAATGCACAAAAAATGTTGACCATATTATTAAGCATATATTGCAGGGTCATTGAACTCGTATTCTTTACACAAAGACGAGCTCAGGCAATCGAGTTAAACGTATTGGATTTCATTGAGCTGCCAATTTGACTAAAATTTTAAATTTATATTGGATCTTGTAAACAGAGCACGTTTACCCTTCCCTTCAATGTTACAATAAATTTCATTGTTCTTTTGTTTTTCGTTTGGATAAATAATGTAAGTTGGTATCAGAATATTCCAGTCTTAGGCAGAAATAAAATTGCCTATAAAGGGACATTCCTTTATTCTATGTTAATGTAACATAACGTAATTTTCGTAACAAGTGTAGTATAATGCAGTACATTTTAATCTAAAACACTATTTATTCATTTATATTTGCCGTTTTATACTACTTTATTGACGTTCAAAAAAATCAGAGCAATATTCTGCTCCCAAACTCAGAGCACATCTCTCCGTCCCTGACCCTCTTGTGTTTCAAAACTAACCTGCAAACGAACTGATAAAATCGAGATTTTTTAATTTAAAAACGTTTCATACAACGTCAATGCTATTACTAACCACATAGAATATAACAAAACCACAAATCATAACCCACTAATGCATTTGTAACACGATCGTTTCACAAAACGTTATCAACTTCTAAAATCATAGTTTAATAGATAAGCGTTATAGCATAATTAATTTCCGCTCGTTATTTTAACAATTACAGTCAATTATCGTGTCACAGGATTTCGTACCTGTTTTACAAATTAATTAGGTATGGTACATGTGGGTAGTGTTTTGATTGAAATTAATTAACATGTGTATCAGTTATGTAATGTTAGAAGTGTCATTGGAAACATTAAGTGTTGTGGATAGGTTATTAATTGCAGTGATTTTTACTATTTGCACCTACAATTATAATAACAAAAATTATACTAGCATATTTCATGAAGTGCCACTCCGGTGCAAACGGTTATTTATAAGTCGTTTTAAATAAGCAATCAAGGTTCAATCTTGATGTTTACATAACTTTTTTAGATGTAGGCATAACATTGCTGACGTAGGTATCTTTAACTTCAATAATAATCGCGGACAAACATACTTAATATGTACCAGTCAAACTGAAAACCTGCTTTTTTTTCAAGTTGGTTAAAAATTCAACAACAAAAACGCATACTATAAAAATATTAATTTTTAAAGTTTTGGTGTTAAAAACTTATTTCTTTAATAAAATAAGAAACACATTTGTAACTAAAACAGTATCGCTCAAGTCGCCCTTAACGAAGTTACCTTAATGAGCGGACGGAACAAGGTGAAGCTTTTAAAGAGGGGCAGTTATTCCCACTTCTACCTAATCTTGACTGATGGTGTACTGGGCCCGTACCATGAGCTCTTAAAACAGAGCTGTTGCTGTTGAGTAAGCGAGACAGCGCTATACGCAGTGTAGAGCACCATCACGCTTCCACAACCGCTTAAGAAGATCATTGTACGGCTCCTGCTCAGCGCGAAGTAATCTACCAAAACGTATCTTCGAAGAAAATTAGCGAAAATCCTCAGGAAGTGTATGAAATATTAAGCCTATTAATTATGGCATAAAAGACTAGCTATGTTAGCACTGTCTCGAGAGCTCTAAGATATATAATGATCATGTGATCCGTTGCCGCTGGAGATTTGCGGAGTCGACGAAATTAACTAGACGTCTTACCCGCCATGTGTCTCACAAAGCGAATGTTGATTATTGATTTAACTAACAGTCGGTATTCATGGAGCCTTGACTATGCGGAAGAATGACAAGTAATTAAATGAGTATATTTTAGTCAGGTTATATGTGTCACCAAGAATTGTGTCTAGGTTTACTGCCCAAAGTGGTGTCGTATGCCCTAGAGGCTAATGGCGTCCCAATTGTATTGAGATCTCTTTGGATCACGAGACACAAATATTTTTCTTTACCTAACCTCAGGTTCTTTTGTCAGTAATTCGGGATCAAAGAAGTTTGATTTTGACTATCTGAAACTAAACCCCTTACTTTTTCTGAACCTGTTTCATGATGGTCTAAAAACACAATAAATGGACAGTGGAGCAAGTGCCTTTAGCGATGCATTACGAGTCTAAGGTAGCAGCTGATGTAGCCCCCTCTGCGGTTTGTGTGAGACTGGGAATATATATTTATATAGGCAGTCATATTTTGTTACATACATCACTATTGATTCAAATGAACAACAGGAAGACGGCATGAAAAGAGACATACCGCGGCAATACTTGTTACAGTACTGACTACAAAAGTTTAACGTGTATAATACGGTCGGATGAGAAACAAACAAAAGACTGCTGCAATCTCGTGACGTGATTACTGGCTAATGACTTCACATGACACTATGCATTTGTATGGGAGACGTCGCTTGCTCCGTTGACGTTTTTAATGAGAGCGGGAGGTGAATACGCTTTGTACATACCCAATGGTTGCGTGCTGCTTGCGAATACGGTGAAGATTTTGTTTTGAATATACACTACTTTTCTATACACTTCAAAATCGTTGAATTTTATGCTACGTGGATGAAAACAGTGTTTGATCAAAAACCAAACTGTACATTTTAATATGAATAAAAAAAATAAGCAGCATTTTTGACATACATAAGTAGGGAATGAATCAACTCTTATTATGAAAAAAAAATACCTTTTTACTTTAATAAATTGGTACTAGACTCTCACCAATTAAAGTAATTAGTATCAGTACAGTGTTACGTTACTATAAACCTTATACAAAATCACATAATATATATATTTATCATCCACCCAAAAGCAGCTCAAAGTTACAAAAACCGTTACCTAAAAATGCAGACGCACATCCTTCGCGAACGACTAACTCTCTTATAACAACCAGAAATACATACAAATGAGGCTTTCAATTACGAGCCACTGGCGCAATGAAAAGGTACGTCCTATTAAATTAAGTGGTCAGTAATGAAGGGGCACGCCGCGTATTTTTATGTTTGTAATCTAGAAAAGGACGTGTCAGAAGGTGGGCAAGGTGGGCAAGGTGGGCTAAGGTATGTCTATGGCATCGCGTGCTCTCAGCTGCGTGACCATTGCCCGTTGATCACCGGTCTTAAGAAACACAACACGAAGGACATTTTTTCACACGAACCTTGAAATAAGGGAGCCGAGTTTAGGCGTTTTGTGCGTTTATCATGATTTGTATGTAACTAATTCGTATTACGATGTTATGGATTAAAACCAAACGAATAATCAAAAACTAAAAAAATATTTGAAGACAGCACCACAAACATTGCTCTAACCTAGAAGTAAGTAACTTAATTGAAAATACCACAAACACCTTTTCACTAAAAAAGTACCTACACTAATTTAACCTCCAGGATTCGAACCTCAGAGCTTCGGCACCATGACACCTTGAAAACCGATGTCTTCGACACTCAACCATGACGTTCGTCAAATAAACTTCGAACTAACAACCTATATACCTACTTATTTTTCTTTTAGATATTGATTTTCGTGAACTTTAAAAGTATAACTTTTAAAATAAATGCCGTCGAAAACACCAAAGAAAGCAAAGAAAGTTCAAAGTGAACAACTCACAAGTTTGCTCGATTCGTTTACGTAGTAGGGCTCAAGTTTCCACGTAAATTAAAGCCTTGATATTTCATGGGTATCAGTCGTATCCAACACAGTTTTAATAAAATTAAATGAAAATTATTTTACTGAGTAACTTGAAACGCCTTTATTTGTAAGGATTTGGAAGAAATCTAATTTGTATTTAGTCGCTCATTGAACGTTCCAATTTGTTTAATAATAAAGTGGCAAACGCTATCAAATTCATTGCTCAATTAATCGATTCAATTATTTACATAAACCGTTTATATCCGGCCATTATTTGCTGTTTGTTAGGATTTCGTGAGTTTTTTGATCAGAACTAAACAATGCGTAATTTTTTGTTTGACCTAACGGAATTTATTCAACCAGGAAAAAGAAAGATATTTTACATAATTTTCAAGGTTTAAAACAAGGTTAATATTTATAGGATAATTTTTATAGCTGTATATTGTTGAAAGGATCTGGACGGAAAGTCTCTCATTCAAAGAAAAATTGCGTATTAAATAGAAACTGTACTATTTATAAGTACATGCATACACGCATGTACTCAATTTTGATTGCTGTTTTTTTGCAACTCGTATTTTTTTATTAAGATTAAGTAAACAGGTCACTGTACCTTGTACGAATAAAAAATAAATCGTTCCAAATTTAATTGTACACCTTATTTAATTACCACAGTAGTTGTGAGTGCGTATCACACAACAGTGTTTACCCGTGTTCCTCACACCCGCATTATTTGCTCAGCGCGATAAGTACACAACTACACCGCATTATAGACTCACAACGAACACAATTTGTTTAGTAGCTTCTTAGACCCCGTAATCTACTAAGGTTGAGATTTAATTGTTATAATTTTTATTAAGAATTTCGATCTCTCTGTTAGGTATTTTCAATTATTTTAGGTACGTTAAATTCTTGCTTTATATTTTATAGTTTAAAAAGTCTTTTTAGTAGAAGTAGTCTTCTAATTATATGGCTAATAGAAAGGTTGATAACGAGGCCGTGTTGACTTATTCGAAATCCATTTCAAACTGGTATATCAGATACCATACTTATACCACAAATGAAACTGTGCTCTGTAAAGTAGCTACATTTGCCCCTGAAAATAAAAGGATACAGCGTAATTTTATAGCGAGCGAAAATCAATTTATTTAATCTAAAAGTTATGTTTCCTTACTCTTTCACGAGGAGGCGTTGCCATCTTAGAAACCGTCATGTTCACTTTTTAATCAAACCGAACAAAAGCACCCCTCTCCATTATTTTATTCGTAACGGTTCCCTGTTTCCATTGAATGCACTCATTTGCATTGTGCTCAGCAATGCAGTGGTTCATACGTCATCATGCAGGATTATCTTATAAGGGGCACGTACTATCAATTGATGCAGGTATTACTTTTGCAAGAATTCTGTAGTTATATTTTTCTAATATTCAAATTTTAAATAAAAATTGTCAATCAAAAATGTTAGGGAATAATTCGTTGTTTGATTTATTTCATCTACTTTCGAACGTTTGACTGACGGATTATTCTAGAAATATCTATAACGAGAACTAGAATCCGCTCTCGACATCGAAGCGAAAATATCTTGGGAGCATGAAGTTTAAAACTTTACTTGAAACCGTGTACTTAATAAGTTACAAGCGAATATTGAGATTCTTAAAATTTTAATTTAGTTTACAAAATATTCGTACCTAGTAAAATGTTCTTGTCCGTAACATTTTGATTATATTTTCTTTAAGGACCCAAAATCACACGCTTAAGAGTATAGAATAGAATCCTAACATATAAATTTATATGTTAATAAAAAAAGGCCTTGCAAATATACTTAAAATCGTTAGATACGCAGCAAATCAGTTCACTCGATTTAAAGCATCGAAACTCGGAACGAGCCCGTTGCCATGGATACACAGACAAGGGTTTAAATTTTTAAGAATCCAATGTTTCAGGGGCTATAAAAAGTAGGTGACCTATCGAAGGAGTTGAAACGGGTAAAATATCAAACTCAATTTTTTAAATGGATTTTTAGATATAAATTTATTTGATATTTAAAACGATAGGTCGTTTTAAATTGAAGCAATTTTTCTTCATTAAAATACTGTTGAGAAAATTCGACCGCCAAATTATTAATTTCAAATACAATAGATATCTAATTTATCTGGGTGTACTTATCTCTCAGAGCCGATTTTGGCTACGGTGATTTAATTTACAAGAATAAAAATACCCAGTTATCGAAAACTATAACTAGACGGACTGTCTAGGGAAAATAATTATTATTGAATAAGGTGACGACAAAACAAATCTGCTAGTGCCTAATGAGGTCTAAATACAAAACAAAAAGATAGATAAAAAAGCTGTCTTATTTACAAGCAATTAGGAATTTAATATCGGACATTATTAGCGTAACAGAAGTGAAGATGTAACAAAGTGTCACATACTGTAATCTCGGCTATCCGAGTACGTACCTCTCGATAATATTCACTTCTTTGTGGCCCGTGCCGCCAGCTGCGACGAATTACGTTCTTTGTGGAAACCCTGCTGGGCTGGCATTGTGTTTCGAGCACAGAGCAAATATCTTTTTAGAATGTGCGAAAATCGGTTTCTGTACCTAAGTATCGGGCGTATAAACGAATGTTTACTCGCTTTTCGAATCAGCGAATCAATGCTAAACGTGCTTCTGTACGTGTAAATGCTTTTGTTATTTTTTAACGGTTGACTAGATTTTTGCTCTGTTCTCAATATTCGTATTAAACAATACAATAAACGCGTATTTGTTTAATAGAAAAACTTTTCTGTCCTTTGAGCTCAAAATAACTATAATAGGGTGTAGTCACATCCAACATGTTGAACTACATGTAACTACAAAACATAACTCTACTCAATTTACTTTGAGAAAGGTCCTTGTTTCTAATACAATCACTTAAAACTTCGGAACAAACCTATTGCTGTTTATTCTAAATAGTGTAATTTACTTATAAGATTTTCTTTTGTTTACTTTGTGATAAAATATTTCGTGAGCTACAACGTTACCATAAGACAGCTGAGAGTGGGTTAACAGTACTGTTAAAGTTATCTGTTGGCAGTATTGCGTGACAATACGAGTACACAGTAATCAGATCTGCGTGGCGTCGGCCATCACAAACCACTAGCCGGGCATGGCTATCACCCGGCACTCCAGCACTAAACTACTGGCCTATCTCTCTTACACCCTGTCGGTTCCCTCGTGTCAATTTGAATAAAGTACGAATAAAAAACTGTAGTGTAAGGACACCCTAATCGGCTGCCGATTTTATCAAGACCTCGTGCCAAGCGTGTAGGCACTTTTTACGGATCACCAGACCAGAAATAAGATAAAAGAATGAATAAAAATAAAATCGGAGCCAGATAAAAATATGTTCAAATTATGTTTGGGTGATAAGTGATCCTTACATGAGAATAGCCTACTCGATACTTTACGCGTTCTTATATTACATACACTACAATTTAATATAAGAACCTATTGTCTAACTAATAATATCCAGTTTTGTGAGCTTTGTTTCGCCTGGAAATTGCGATTCTTATGTAACAATGAATTCTGCGAAAGCACCAGATCATTCCAGATAACTGCTTTAGGTACCTTATTATGTAGTATTCTATTCAGAGCGCGGTATAGGGGCTTCATAATAATTCATGAGTAAATAATACTTATAGTTAAGATGATTAACAGCTCGACTAATAACAATTATGCAGCATAAATTTATGTTCTATTTCGATTTAATAATACCGCATTCATATACAGAAGCGAGTTGCTCGCTATAGTTCTAAAACTAAAATTCTGTCATGTACCATTTATAACTTCCGGATAGACGCGACCTACTTGTGAAATAATAATAAAAAGGTTTTAAACTTTCCCATTACATATAAAGAAAAGTGAAACAATATCGCAGAACAACTTCCTTATAATATGTTTCCAGAGTTTTTGATATTTCCAGAAACTTTTTATCCATTTTGCGTATAAAATGGAATTCCGCTGTCACATTGTACTTTCTTTGATGAGCGAAATTCGTCTCCGTAACTGTGACGTTTTCATTAAAGTGTTGTCTTCTCTCCAGTTGACAGGAAATCATAAGCCATTGTTGTAATAATTTTATCCTGACCGTCCCGACAGTGAAAGGATGGAAGTTGGGTTTTGAAGGGGAAGTGTCACCGACTCGTTATAACTTTCCGATGGGACGACAAATACATATTTACTGGTAACAAACTTATCATTAGGTAGGAACAAAAGGAATTGTTTTGTTTCCAGTTGAAGACTACTTTAAAGAAAGTACTTCTTGCCCGCAGCTTGTTATCAGCCTTAGTACCAGGTTCTAATACTCTAGAGCACGCAACCCTTAATTTATGCAGACAACTTCAGAAACAATTGTGTCTAAAAACATGTTGAGGTGGTGACTCTCTATCTTTAAGTACATCTTTTTTTATAACTGTAGTGAATTAATTGAAGATTCAAGAAGACAAAAGATTTAAATAGCGACTATTTTAAACTGACTTCCAAAACGATGGAGTACCTCAATCTATTATATATGTTTTTGTTAATGTAATTCTGTTCGATTTGGTTTATTTATGTGTGATTTACAATTAAAAAACCAAATCAAATTTAATATCAAACAAATCTACAGCCGTTCAATATAATACTTATTGCATCCGTATTTCTTTTAGATTGTCATCGATACGACCGTCATATTATTTATTTGAGTGGAAGTCCAATTTACGAAGAAAATATAATAAAGTGCTCGTAGACTAGTGTTGTAAGGAGCTGACAAAAGAGTTTGGAAGCCCGGCGATAGTACGAGATGGTCAGGATAAAGAGCTGCTTTTGAGACCACTAAAAAGGGATTTATTCTTTTAAATCTAGGATTTCCGACCGCTCTAACTCGTCTATTTTCTACGTATGTTCCAGTGAAGTGAAACAAATACGACATAATTTGTTGAATTTGTTATGTAACATGAAGCTTTATTTCTCTGACATATGATTTGTATATTTTCTGGCTTTTGTTTCAACATACATACATATAATCATGCCTGTTTCCCGTAGGGGTAGGCAGAGACCACTTCTTTCCACTTGCTACGATCCTTACATACTTGTTTCGCTTCATCCACTGTCATAATTCCCTTCATACATGCTCTTCGGTTTAGGGTACTCTTGACCTGTTTCAAACTCTAACATTAATTTCTAAATGTACTAAATCAGTTCTGCACTATTATAGTATATTGTAAAATCTATGAAACATATTTGAACAATTCAACAGTGACACTGTATTTCCAAACTACATGTTTAGATAATGGTATTATGACCAATACTGAATGATTAATTACATAAATTTTAGTTAATTCCGAGGAATACAGCTTTCCTAGGAATGATGAAGCTCGTTTGGTATAATAACCTACTTTTACTAATTAGACTGTGATTAGTACTAAAATTGATACCTGTTACTAGTCTATCTAATTTGATGGGTAATAGAGAGGTTAAAGCGTGATTCTTGTAAAACATAGATCTCGAACATCGCAGAATCAAATTTAATAACACTCCTTTTTTTGAGCAGTCGTGTAAAAATGAAAATTAGGTGGTGGGCTTGTTAACGTGTTCACTATGATATGAAAAAGAAGACTTACCTGAGTTTCTCAGCTGAGGCGACTCTGGATGCAGCTCGCTGTAACTATTGCACTATTCATATTGTTTTTCACGATGCACGAGCTCCCACAACACTACACTACTCACAACCACACACACTCACAATCTCACAATTCGAATTTCACTTAATATATATTCTCAAATAGTTTGTGACAGTCGCGTGCGCCGCGTATTTCCCGGAAGGCTGTCGTGAATCTCACGTCATAGTTCGCCGCAAGGATCAGAGTAGTAGTTTTAACAGGTGAAACTAGATGGCGCTGTTTGTTTGAAGAGAAAATTTATTGAATGAAGCGTGAAAGGCTTTCAATAATGCTGATTTTTAGTAGGCTAAACATTTTTTTTACCGTAGTTTGTGTGTATATTTTATAATTATTTAAAAAAATATAGCCATATTTTAACCTAAAATGTATCATGTCCTTTCATGGCCGAATAATTCTACTAAAGTGCTCTTCTGCATTTTGGACGACTAGGTGCACTTAGTTTTTTCTACTAGTAATCTATTAAATTACAGTTTCAACCCTTTTTTAACCAAAAGGACCCACAATATCTCTTAAGCTTAGTCCCGTAGAATAAGGCATCCATATACTTTATTTATCTGAAATATTTGTGTACATAAATTGTACCTTCAAAAAATGGACTTTGAATGCCAGCCACTAGGAATATTTTGCTTGTAAACCTTAAGGCAAAAAATCATTATCAGTTATTTAAAATTTTGGAACTTTCGGTTCAACTTTTTGACTTGTTTCTTGACTCGTTAATGTAATTAAAATATTCCGAAGAATAAAGTTCAATAACCTTTTACGTCTTACAATAAACAATACTCTTCATGTCGAACTTAGCTGCAAAGATGGTAATCATTCAGATGATTTAAGTGGAGATAGTAAAGTACACAGGCTTCGGCTAATGCATTCAATATTGATTGGAATCATTTATTTTCATATTATTATGTTCTCGGGGTATTTTATATAGCTTTTTTTCTACAATTTGTGTACATCTAAAAACAAAGAAAACATTGACAGTTTTAATAATGGGTGTCACGTATAAATTTAATGGTGAACAAAAGGAAAGGATTTAAAAGAATAAACGTTTGTAACAAATTGTTCTTTATTTCAACAAAAATCATGCCAGTAAAATACTAATTACAGTACACATTAACAACGAAAGCATATATGTGTTACTAGTCAATATGTACAACTGGTTCCGTGATATTCAACTATTCGGGATATGTACTGTTAAACATTTTACTCAAACTTCTGTACAAACTTCCTCAATGGTATCATACATCATCGAATAATTTTATATAGTACAGCGGTGATCAAGACTCTTTGAGGCATTAGAAAACATTAGTACAAAAATTAGGATTACTTAAAAGCAGTCATAGTTCTAGTTTAGTTTAAAACAAAATTAATTCAAGTAATAATCAATTTTTTGACATAAGTCAACAGTTCCCAGTATGCAGTAAGTTCTCGATATTTTTCATAATACTCTTATAAAAAAGATCTCGACTAATTATTACTTTATATACATCAGTAGATATTATCTAAGAAGGCGATTCTAAACTTTTATTTACAATATACTTTATCTATAGATAGTTTCCCAAATCAAATTTAAATACAATTAATTGCCCTTAAATGCTTTTGCTGCAAAAATATAAATTTTGTACCTAAAGATAACTTCACTTAGAGAAAGTACCAACAAAACATAAACTTATACACTAGCAATAATGACCGAGATATGTATTGAAGACTTAATTTAATATTTAACTATAAAACATTAAAGTATTTACTAGCTACCAGAATTGTACATTATTATAAACAATAACATTTGAGAAATCAATTACCGTTACAAAATATTGAAAGTAATATTCAATTATGTTCTAAGAAGTTTGTTTGGGGATTCCACACTTGGAATAACCGAGAGCCGTGCCTGTTTCTTAATCACGTTTTGTTCATAAAAGAGTTGAGATAATTTATCACGTTTCTGATTGCATTAGGGATCTGAAGGAGAGGGCGAAGGAAAGTGTTAACAGCATTACACTTAGCGCAGACGCCTCGCTTGAGCTCCTCACTGAAACAAACAAGCTTTGTTATTCGAGTTAAATGATGAGGCTCCCCGGGGAACTAGCGGAAACTAGTAAAAACTTGGACATCACAATAATGTACAACGTTTACTTTGTACTGCGATTTTAGAGAAAAGTTATTTCTTCAAACGTGTATCGCTTGTACCGTGTATCGCTTGTACCGTGTTTTGCTTGTACCGTGTACTGCGTGTGCCGTGTACTGCGTGTACCATGAACTCCTATTGTTTCTACAACCAACGTTTTTAGCTGCCAAGTTCATAACGTCGCGTGCAAATAATTGAACGTCCTGACTGACACGTTAATAGCTGTGCTAATCCCTACGATGCATTTTGTGCTATTTTGCACAGGTTGTCTGATAATGTCTTTCAAAAATAGCAACTGTCAACGGGTTTCGTATTTTTAGTTAACACGCGTTCAGCTTCAAAACAGTTTATGCTAGTCAGAACTTGGATTTTTAGCAATGCAATTTACAAAATAATACATATAATAACATAACATAACATATCATCACACCTGTATCCCCGAAGGGTTAGGCAGAGGTTTACCAATCGACACCCACAGTTCGCTGATATGTTTAGGTCCCATGTAATAGGGGGCGAGCCTATTGCCACTAACCGGGCACAAATCCAAACTCCGACCTGCTACTGAGAATTTAATAGAAAAACCCAATAACAAAATACTGATACATAATAATACAAATACATCCATATTAAGGTACTAGCAATCCTACAAATATTAAATCTGACTTAAGTGTACTTTTTTGGAGTAGTTTATGAGCCAAATGTGCATGTGTTTACATACATCCATAAAATCACGCCTCTTTCCGGTTTGCACTTTAGAATTATTTCATACATGCACCTTTAAAATAAAGCCCTTACGTTTACCAGTAATTACGTCAAATCACGCATCTATTCATCAACTGCAGATTGCGCTCGATTAATTAGTCTGCCTCGCACTATCGTTTACCTAGTCAAGAAGTTTGTTCACTGAATACTAATTATGCATTAAACTTCTTTTACTAAACAGTCTCCATAAGACATGAGCAAACCAATTTATGTTGTAAAACTTCAGAAATAAATGGCTAACAAAGAATGTATTTGATTTTTATTTTTCAGAAATAAAAAAACGAATTAGTGTTGTATCGCATAATTTATGTATTTTTTCGCTTTTGTCATTAAACTCAAATACGTTTAATAGAAAAATAAACAATCTTAAATGTTCCAATTTTAAATACTGTTTGTAATCCAGCCAGCATTACTATGCTGGCTAGCTTCCTCACAGTTGAAAGCACTAGGTACATTATCCTCCAATCGTACTCGATCAAATTCAACGTACCGAGTTACACCAAATTAATATTAAATTAATCGCAACTCAAATCGATTCGATAGTATAACGTAATCGGTAATAGTATCGATACGGTCGGTATAATAGGAGTTTACATAAACAGCCAATGTCCCGATATTAATGCCGTAAGATATTGCGATCGGCATCATTTTATAACATTGTTATGAAGACGGGTTGGGGATATTAAATTGTTATAACTCCGGATTTGCGATTGGGAGTTAAGGTTTTTTGTGGCTCTATTATGTTTGTGCTCCAACTTTTGTATTAGAAGACTATGCCGGAATTTTATCTATTTTGTAAGTATCTGTAATGTTACATTTTTACATGGACATTGTAATATTGGGTCGAAGGATGTTTTTATTAAAACATAAGGATTAAATAAATAGTTGATAGAGAACTTCTTTATGTAATTTTACTTTTTAGTATTTTGTGGATGTTTACAATTTCATTACCTAATGTAAAATAAGATAAGTAGATCAGTAAAGTTTATACATATGTTATAATAAAGCTATTTAAGTACTTCGTTAAATAATTACAAAAACTAATTTCAGAGTACAAGTAACTTCAGTAGCGGAATTCAAAGCTCCCAAGTGTCACAGATGTTTCAGAACTGATTTGGATAAAGTTAACTCTATTTTAATTTTACGGAATGTTATGGGAGACAAAAGGGTTTATTTCGAATCATTTGTTCTTTAAACATCTTTTAAATTATTAAAATATTTTTTGAACTACTGAGCTGACAGATTATTTGTATTTTGAGTCTTTGTCCCACCGCAGGACAAAGACCTCTCTTTTATGTATAGATTATTATATTTTTATAATTATTTAATGCAATAAAGATTCTAAACCTATTTGTCTCTCTCTATATTTTCAAATCATATATCAGTAAAATCCAGCTCACACAACAAAGTGTTCAAATCAATACGAGTTAAAGTCGTTTCTGTCTCAAGTGCCAACCTTGAGAGAAGTGGACTGGCTCGAAACGTGCCAATAAGAGAAATAAGTCGAGCCCTAAACGGACATATAAGCTTACGTGCCAGTTCGTCTGGCAGTTGCCAGTTTATCGCCTATAATGAACTTGCATGGCGATAATTAAACAGAACATGATACTTATTAGGTACCCTTGCTATTTAGAGGAATAATGTGACATATTGTAGCAATTCACACAAAGAACTAAAAATGTCATAATTGTAATAAAGAAGATATCTATCTAGTTCCTACTTAGTGGAAAGTCATGATGATAAAAAAAGTTATATAAATGCAAACCCTATTTAAAAACTTTGAAAAACAATTTTTCTATCGGGTAAAATATATAACTTAAAAAACACTGTACAAATATTCACAAGTTTAAATAAGGTATACACAATTTTGACACAAGAGACGTATTTAAACTGTCAAAATTGTACAGACTACATAGATTTCTTCGAAATACAGTTAAACAATAACACCCGTATTTCCACTGAAGGTAAAATTCTACCATCAACCGAAATTATAAGTGGTAAAGGCTTCCTAATTAATTATTTACATACATTATGCTCGGTATGTTTGCACTGTGTAATTATACAGGCACCTCGCACAATCAAAGTGGTTGCACCATACATTTGCGGTTCCGACAAATGGAAATGAAAAATTACAGGGATACATTTATTTGATGAAACCTCATCTCCATGGTAATATTAGATGCCATTTTCCGAGAAATTATCTCTTTGTTTTTATGAAATAAGAGGTATAATCAGAAAACGTTTTCCGTGATTACCTTGTATACTTAAGGTCTGATTTGAGTGTAATGTTGTTAAGATACTGCCAGCCTGCTTTAAAAAAATCGTAGCAGCGTAGAAATGTAATAATATCTATATACAAAAAATAATTACCTAGTTAGCAAATGTGATGAACCGTAGGACCAAACTTCTAGGCAAAAAATAATTAAGGTAAATTCCCCGTTCTATTGATATTGAATGGTAACTTTTAAATATCGAGTAGCCTATTTTATGAACGACATAAAGTAAGAGAAAATACAGTTCAGTATTTACTTTAACCTACTTGGTGGTCCAACCAATCAGGAAGACCACCAAATAGTTTGGAACCGCAACTTCACAGAAGTTGAGTTTGTTTAAAAAAAATGTGGAAGCGGAGTTAGTTTATTTTCAGCTGCGGTTGAATGTCGGCTAATTACACAAAGAACCAACCTGTTTAACGTTAGCGGTCATAAATATTAAACCTCATTTTGTACTGCGCAGTACGGTAAACTAATCGAATGGCGAACGCTCTGCTGGTTTCGTTGTTTTCCTTGAAAAATTGCATGTTGCCTTTATAAAAACGAATTTGTGATGTTTTGGGATTGTGATTGTCCTTTTATGTTTTGTTTTACGTAAATCTAGTTAATTGATTGTTGTTTTTTCAGTATCATTTCAAATTTATTTTTAATATGCTTTATACATTCTCGGATGTTATTTGAATGTTGTCAAATTCTTAGTATTTAATCCTCTTTTTCAATATCAAATTCCAGAAACTAGGATAGTGCTGATAGCTTTTGCACAAACACTATTTCAACAAGCTTACTGGTGGACCAAAATAAATACAAGCCATTACAGATCGGATACTAAAATCACACCATTTTTTTTAAAGTAGTACCTGGCACTTCCTCTTTTTTGAGCTTTAGTAACACATAGTACGGAGTCAGTCCCAAAGGACAGGTATCGTCATCAACCGAAACCTAGCCACAAAGTTTTTAAGGGCTATATAAGAAGACATAACACATTGAAACTTGAAACTCATGCCCTGATGAGCAAATAAATTTCTAAAGGTTCAAAGATATTTACCTAATAACATAGCCTCCTTGCTATCAGCTAGCTGGCTGTTCCCCACCACAGCCTCGCTTCCTTCCCGCCACGCCGGGGCCACGCGCGCGGTGCACCGCACCTGCATCGTCCGGCCTATCGGCACGCGCAGCCCTAATGCTGTGGAGAGCAGGCCGTGCGCGTGCTGCGTCGGCGGGTAGTCCACGAGGAGTAGGGGGTCGGAGACCTGGGAACAAAAATATATAGATGTACTTAACTTATAGGAAAGATGCCACTCATTATGTGGACTCATTTGGACGCTAAGAAACTTGAGTGTTCGCATATGAACAAGTAGACATGTTTTCTATTGTGTATATTAATTGGTATCCGTTTTTTGCTGAAACTGTGCTTTGAGTAATGTAAACGATCATTAAACGAAACGCTTCTGGCTATTAGTGATAGTCTTATTTAAAGCACTTGTGTATGCGATTGACATTAGATAGATTGAGTTGAATAAGTTCTATATTTGTTGGTGAGGTAAAATAGGAATAACAATAAAATTAGATGTTTTATTAGAAAAGCGATGGCGTAAAATGAATTAAAAAGATGTGTAAGTACTACTATTCAGGTATATCAGACTAATGACATTTATATTTAATAGTAGTATACAATCTGTAAGTATGAAGAATTCAATCCTACCACTTGAAATCACAACTACCATTTTGTATGGAAATACCAGCACAGCTTGGTAAGAGAAAACGAAACGTACTAGACAGGTGAGTTTAAAGCTGCCGAGCTAGCCCCTGGTGACTTCCGTTACTTTTCCAAAAAGGAATCCCCTACTGACCTGATTCCAAGAGAAAACCATCCAAAAATTCTGATATTTTCAGTATGTAACTGTTCCATTTTACTAAGTACATTTTTCTACAACCATTGAACCTTATAAAACATATTTACGAGAACATACCTCATACATACCACACGGTACAGGTACATAGGTATTTCAATTTGGACCGCCATACAAAATACAGCTGCAACTAAATCTGACTTCAAATTCCGAAAGCGGACATTTTGGTCATTTCCGTTACTGCAACATGTAGGTCGGCAAAACGATATTATTTTATTAATCCGTGGAATCCCTGGCTATAAAAAGGAATATCCCATAAGTTACATGGAAATGTTTGTTTATAGAGGAAATCGGTATTTGAACTATGTATGTTAGTACAAGCGTTGCTAAATTTACTGCGAAATTTAAACTCCTGTGAGAATCCTTGTTGACGGTTATTGAGAATATCTGTCAATTTATCATTTAAATTATTTTTCCGAAAATTATATTCATTCATTTTAATTTAATAATAAATTAATCACTTAGTATTACATCTACCCTGTCAAGCAGTTTCTATAAATAGGTTTTTATTCCCGTTTGATAAAAAATAAGATTGCGTATAATTCCATGCTAATTGCCAATTTCTGAGAATTGTAAGTTGATACCACCTACACAATTTTGGACGTGTATTGTTATTTCATTAACAATAGTTTATTTATAAATATTCTTCCACGGGTTTCTTCCACAACTGTAGTAAATCCAGCTTTGATGTTGACGAAGTCTTAATTCATTTCTTTTGTGTGTATAAGGTACTTAGGTAAGACTGTCAGCGATAAAAATTGTTTATAAAATTTATTTATTCATGAAGTTATACGTTCTAAATGAGACTAAAAAAAATACACTACGTAGCGTAATAACATAAAAAAATGTCCTCCTCTTTTATAAATCATAAGTTTAAACCAAACCATCTCCTATTTATAATCTGCTTAAATCGAAATTTCATTTGCGATGGAGTCAATTAATTATAGTCCTTTCGAACGGACATAGGAAAACAAAAGAAGAGCCGTTATTTTTTACGATTGTGAAAATGACAATTAGGCAGGATAAAGTGCAAAAGTAGTAAGAAGGAAGTGGCAGCGTGTCGTGTTGTTAGAGAGCTTTGTTCAGAAGCGGTAATTAATCGGAACATTGTTTACACTGCTGCTCGCTAATAGACACTAGATAATGCTGGCAATGGATAGACAGTTATGGTAAAGTAAAAAAATGTAGACGTTAAAAATGTTGCGTATTTTTTTTAATAAAGTATTCGATTTGTCGATTTTACAATTAAGAGAGAGACCAGTAAAATTTCGTCTATTGAGACAATTATTAAAGGTACATTAGCAATCGAAATTCGTTACATAATATAGTAATATTGTTGGTATTATTCCCGACAGATTTTCTAGTCTAACCACAACAGCGGTTCTGAGAAGACAGTTCGGTTCATGATCCTTCTATTTAGGACATTTGATTTGATTTTATAATTGTTCTGTAATTTCATAGTAGGTATACATACCATTGGATCATGGCAAATAATGTTAGTTTGTTCTGAGAACATTATGAACTAGCAAATTGTGAATAACAGGAAGTTCTATCCTGTCAATAGTAACACGGAAAACCTAGTTCGCAGTACTCCAGTTTACAATTTGTCAGTTTATAATAATCCGTGTATGATTATAATCTACCAATCCCTGATAATCCGCCAACATAAACAAATAGAAGACATAGAGAACAGTTTAATCCACTATAATTACATAGTTGTATTTGCAAAACATTGAAGGTTCAGGATCATATTTCAGATGTCAATTGAATTGAACATACAATGCTATTCAATACGGATCTTTGTTCAATAGACGCCTAATGAACTGAATCGAAGTAAGATGTTCTGTGTGACAAATGAGAAATTATCGGCAAAGTCAGTTAGCAACCGTTTATTAAAATAAATAAAATACAAAGTTTTCTGTATAAGGAAAACACGGTAAGAAATAAGCGAATAATTAAGAAATTGTATATCCCAATTGTTTTTAAAGAAGAACAATTACTCATTTTTGACCTACGTCTCTAATACTTTAACCCTGCCAGCTTAGAGTATTTTGTTTAATTGCATGTTTTCAAAATTCCTTCGTCTTTTTCAAAAACAGGAGTATATCGCAAAAAGAAAGAGACTTCGAGATATACCCTTTGTCTATTAAAAAGGTTTGAATCTATTTCTCATAGAGTAGTGATACAGTGACATACCGCAAAAAATCTACGCTTGTGCTCACCAATTAATATCGGTGTTTCGGGAAATAACTGTGCCTGGAAATATTCGATGCGACAAACCAATTGATTCTCGTGTGGTGTGGTTGGGTTCTGTTCTAGTGGAATCAATGTAGATAGATCTGGATCTAAATAACTATAAACAAACGTTTGCTGTTATAAAAAAAAATGATGATACATGAATGAGTTCTCATTTCTATTAGCTATAATTTTAACCATATTTAGGTTAAAGATGATAGTGGCGCCATTTCGATACGATTTTCGAATGACAAATATTTTATGTATGTATAAATTATAATAATAATGTGAGGTTATAATACGATCGGCAAGTATTACTTTATATGTACATTTGATATGGATTCAGGCACATTAGAACGTAACGTGAAGTTCCAACATGATAATAAAATTTTACTCGACCCAAACGGAATATGACGAGTTTTGTTCGAAAATGAGAAGGCTCGGACCAAATCAGAAATAAAAGATAAATACGAGCCCGCACTTCAATAAGGTTCCGTAAGGATTCCAGAAAAGTTAAAATTTGAAAAAACCTTACAGGATAAACGAGTCCAATTTCTGAAACTCGTTCAAAAAGGGTCAAATATCGGGGCGCACAATTATATTAATAAAGACGCCCTGTAATTAAATCTATTCCGTGAAATATTATGTAACGACTTTAAAACAATTTAATTAAGCTGCAGTGAATAGATGCACATTAAATTATTTCGCCATCACATTTTTATAAACTCATAATAAAATTTCTCAAAAGCTAGGTCGTAAATTAAACGAATAAATTGCTTTAGGTATTTGTTTCGTAGCGTAGACGGACTTTTATAGGTATTCGTGGAGCGTTCGTTAAAATTTTATTCTCTTATTTAAGGTCTAAAGTAATAATACAAGACATCTTTGTTGGTATTTCTGCTAATATTGAGCAAGAGGAATTTTTGTAATTAACTCTTGCACCAATCCAAGACTTCTTGGGATTCTGGACGAAACGGAATAAGAGGAACTGCAATGACGCATTTATATCAAATATAGAACCACTACCTCTGGATCTGAAACCAGTCTACACCGGATCTTAAACGAGATTTCCCAAAAATATTCGCTTTGAAGCTTCTAGCATCGTACCGAGTCAAACCAATCGAGATTTGAGACGCCCCAGTAAGAAATCATACTATAACCGTCCAAGATTGCCATACAGTTTGATTGCACACCGGAAACTTACGGTCACTGCCTGTACATTACGAACACATCTACAGACGTAGTGTGCATCTGTGTTATGAAACTCACTACACATTTCTAGGAAATCAATATTATAGCAGGATGCTTAACTTTAGAATTTTCTGCGCTTTTCGATGGAGAGATAAATAATTTTAAGAAGTTTAATACATTAATATTATTGTAGAGCGATAAACGTTATAAAGTATTATTAGATTGACCTACTTTTTTATTTAAATAACGTATACGAAGAAGGTTGGTCCTTTTTACATATGATTATGTTTTCTGTCAATCCCGAGCACACGTTAGGTACATTTTATTTTGTCATAAACAAAATAAATGGTTTATTTTGGGATAAAATAAAAAATACTTAGGAACAAGATATTTTTCGTGTGCATGAGTTTTTGAAATGAATACAAATGGAGCTATTCTAAACGAATGATCCTCCTATCTTATCAATCTGCCGTCTTAAGTAAGAGTCCTATTGGTATGCATTGAGTGTCGAGAGAATTGATTGATGTCTTTACATGATGATATAACCAGAGGATTAGTCACTAGTGCAATAATGGGCGCATAATGGATTTGTCCGTTTCGGTTTCCTAAGATGGAAACCGTCTTGAGCCTAAATATATGTAGATGTATATTAAACATTCAAAATGTCGCTGAATGGACATCAATTAAAATAATTGAGGAATCATTTATATATTACATTCGATGCAAAAAGATGTATTTAATTAATTAAATTATATACTAATAACATATCAGCGATGTTAAGTTGAAACCACTTCAGAGTCTTCAAGTCTGGAATGCATGATGAGTGGGATTGGTTCTAAAAACTAGAACCTAACCTGCATCAGCCCTGATATCTTACCACTATCACACAAAACATTCAAAAATCTTCTCTAAAATGCCAAACTCATGCGGTGTAAAACGATTCCTGGCTTGTAAACGTCAAAAATGTATCGTTCAGGTACCTTTTCTCCATCAATGTCCCAGCTGAGTACAGCCGCGGGGTACGACCGGCCTGACGTACAGTTCAGGAATAAAGAGTCCCCTTTCCTGTTCTCTTGCTCGTTGCCTGTTATTCTTGGACCTTCCCGCGGCAAATCTGGGTAACAAAAAACATATTTATACATTACATTCATATTTTGTCATAATATTTTCATTTTTAGTGACCCATTTGGGGTGTATGTGATGATAAAACTCCATCATTGTTAGCTCAAAATGGGATTCCAACTACGTTTTTACAACCAATACATTAGAGTGAAGTTTACATAATTTCTCGAAATCTCAATTTTATACTTCAATTAAAGGCTCATACGAGTAACTACGAATTCACATCGCATTGCAAATATTTACGAGCTACCATTACATTTGAACTCTATTTAACTAGAAGTTGATACGTGGTGCATCGCATCGAATCGCATCGCATTTTAGTGTGGGAGCCCCAAAATTTTATTACCTGCCTTTTTTTTGTAACCAATTACGTGTCCCACTTCTGGGTAAAGGTCTTCCCATTTGACTCCCAAACACAAAGTCTTTCATACTCAAAAATATAACAGTCTAGAAATGAAATTACCAGCAAATAGTTGGGGTCATAAAACTCCAACCAAGTTGCGAGCACATGTAAAGTAATTGAGTAGCATGTATAGTAAAAGGACAAAAGACAATGGTAGAGAATTTGTCGTGTGTAGAGCGACTAGAGCGAGCTGTGCTGCTGCGGTTGGAAAACGAACTCTAAATTGAAATAATGGCTTCCTTTTGTTACGTACGTTCCTCGTCAAAGGAAATTAAATTGTGATTTTTAAGAAATTAAACTTGTACGTTAGTGAAATAGATGATTCTATGAAAGCAATAGACGAAGGATAATTTGAAACTAAAGCATTTTGTGCTTTCGGTACTTAATGGTTCTCTGTGATAATTAAAGTAGTCGCCCATCTTTATTCCAACTATACTAATATGAGTCTAGTACATACAAAAAATGTAGTTTTAAGAGTTAGACCCACTTGAGGAATAACGGAAATAAATAATAAAGACAGAAAATAAAGAAACCACAATAAAGAATTTTGTATTTGTATTTTATTTGATGTTTTTATCTGTAGATTAATGGAGGCTTCGATGGCTTACTATTACTAAATTTCAATCTGGATGACATTGATAATTTATAACTATAAGTAGGATTACTATAATTAGAATACTATAAGTAGGACTTACAGATAACTTCCATTCTGCCTTCTCCGGCTGCTGATGCAAAACTTGGTGCTTCTGCTGACACCTCGCACCGGTACAGCCCGCTAGATTTGAGCGTCACCTGGTGTAAGATGACTCTTCTGTCATCTGATTTTTGTAGCTGTTGACAAAAAGTATAGGTGAAAATACGACAACTACACAAATATTACTTCAATATTTGTTACATAATATCTTAATTATAATTAGTAAGCGCTATTACAGAACCATTTTCATTGTTTAAAAAAATCAATAAAACCAAGTAAGTGCCCGAATGGAACCCCTCAAAACATGACCTGTAATCTTCATGGATGAAATCTATAGCAATTAATTTACAAAGTAAAACAAAAAACTACAGCGGCTAGGTATACTTTGTTATTGCACAAAATTTCATGTTTACCCGGACTTCAAACTTCGTTGCTCTTCCAGGTCGTTACGGAATAAAAATATATTTTCTATTAAAAACTGTGTAATGAGCTAATTGCAGGAAGTTCAAAAGTTATTCTATTTAGCGAACGCCCTTGCTTACAACTCTTCAACTGTGCCGTGTCTGTGAGAGTTAAAAATTACTCTCTAAAAAGGTTTTACCACCTTCATAACAGTCTATTTATGAAATCTGTGCCCGACTGAGTTATTGATTGAATGTTCCGAAGATTACAGCTCTATTACGTGTAATAGCATTGGTTTGGGTCATGGTAAACTAGCTATTGTTCACCGGTTATACTCATGTAAAGTGGTTCGTTTATTATTGATGAGGAATAAACGATGTTTTGAATCCACCGTCTCTATTAGAGCTTTTAAGTTTAAGTATCCAAGTGTCTCAAAAAATAAGAAAGTATATAAGCTCAGGTAGTAACAGTGTTGGAACTGATAAAAAAATCTTTTCGACTTCCTTCCTCTATTAAACTTCCATTTTAAAAGAACAAAACAATCTTCCGATTAAAAGATAAAGTGCCCATTCATCAGCTCCACGAAATAAACGGACAGGAACAAATTTAGCTATACACAAATATAAGGAAACCTACAAACTGCCCGTGTATCTTGATCAATAAGGAAAATTGAATTCTTGCTAAATCTCCCACTACAAGTAATTTTGTTGAGCACGTTTCCACTAGCTTAGACGATAGTACTCCTCAATAGTCTCGTATGGATTGTGTGGCTTCGGCTCATTTCTATCCCGATCTTTTGTCAGTGTTCGACGGCGTACCCTATTGTACGCCCGGAATAGATAACCGAACTATATAACCTCTTTAAAGAATGAGATTCCAAAAAACCTTTCAAATCACACGATAATTTGCTTTATTGCTGTTGTATCACATTTCATAACCCCTGACATTTCATTGTTCAGGTTCTTTCTTACAAAGTTAGCATTGATCTTGTTATCTTGTTTTTGTCGTCGACTATTCTTAATATAATTTTACGTACCCAAGACAGTAAATTTTGTTTATCGAATAAAAGGAAACCTCAGTTCGTCCATGGATTCGAAGATTACGTGTAAATGACAATCAAATGTCTTGAAATTAAACAAAGATAGATTTTGAAATATGAACTGAGTATGTAAGCGAAGCACTTTAAGAGAAATTTAATAGTGTTTGTTGGGTTCTTTCTACATGGGTTAGGAAAAATAATATGGCTTTTTATTCTACTTATTTTATATTATCGGACTTATTTGACTCGAGATATTATCAACCGGGTTAAATGAGTGGACGCTACTAAGTGCATTTTTATGAATTGTTCACCTTGGAAAAAATACAGAAACTTAGTGGAATAAAACCTTAAATGTCACATTTGCTTAGAAAAACACTCTCATTACAAAATAAAATAAACTTTATTTGGTTGCGCTACATTTTTTGTCAAACAGGTTTTAAAAATTAAGTGTACCTATACATAACAGCTGATGGTATTGAGGTTCTAGTCGACAAATAGACTTATATTTTTGGTTCAAATACAGAAAACGCTCTCCGGCGTAGAAGCGGTCGACATCACATCTTCTCAAGTTTATACTCAAAGCAAAGTTTGAGTCGTCGCACTTCAAGAAATAGCCACAACGCGTTTTGGAGAGCTTACAATACCCACGAAGCTAAATTTGTACCACCTTATCTGTAGGTTGGAACTGAGACCACAGCACGTTCAAGTTCAATGCAAAGTTTGGAACTTTGAATTGTATCTACTTGCCAAGCCATATCGCGTCGTAATCAAATTGTAAATTTTACCAGTCCCTAACTTTCTGGCTGCAGGGCAAAGGTATTTTGTTCAGAGAGATAATAATTTAATTGATCGTGCTTGGTTTTGCAGCGTTAGAATAATAGCTTTATCCAATTCACAATCGACACTGCCGTTCTCTAAACATTCAGCATTGGATGGAGGAGTGTTATGTCAAAACTATTAGAGTGCGACATGGATTTGACGTTTAGGCAGCGCTGCGTCCAATGCAGAATGTTTAGAGCATCGCAATATTGATATACAGCTGTACTTTTCATTTGACCGGATAACATTTTAAAATCAAAACGCATGTAAGAAACGGTAAACAATTAAGATATTTCATATAATTTACGAAGACTTTTTCCTCAATTAGTTTATTTATTATTTCGGCCTTTAACCCTCCACTAGCCACAAGCCTCTCACGTTATCTATCACTACCATTTAGTTGTACGTACATAACCGCCAGCTATCTGCAAGTTTGACCGTAACTTAATTCAAACTATCAACTTACGTCAACTTTGATCCCTTCCAATTTGTAGGCGTGTTTGGGGGGGTCATACTTGGGCATGAACCGGTAGAACTCCTCATTGTCTCTGTACCATTTGACGGAGTACAGTGTGTCTTCACCCAGTTCGTAGTCGCATTCGAATTGGGCAGGTTGGCCCCTCACCCTGTATGTGGGGACTGATACTCGAACGATCTTTAGTAGTAGGGACTCTGTAACAAGAAGAATTTTGCGTGAGATATAAACATGTTAACATACTCCTATCGAGTGTCGTCAAGAATAGGTATTTTATTAAGTATCGATTGAGTTTTTTTCAAGACACTTGAAAAGAGATTTAACTAGGTTTCGATAAATTAGCTGTTGCTATCGGAATTATATTATTTATTAATAATTGTCGAGGTGTCATTAATTATTGTCAGTTTACATAATAATATATAAAAAAATATGAACACGAAACAAAAATGTCGACAGCTTTCCAGTACCTACGTTAAATTTCAAACAATTTTCCCTTCATTCACGAAACCTTCTATTTGTCAGTTGTCTAAATCAATAAACTCTATCAAATAACCTTTTCATTGTGTAAATAGGTACCTTCTAGACGTCGGTTCACCGACTTGTTTACAAAGTTATCATTTATGTAGAAATAATATATTATTACTCAAACTTTGATTTATTGTCATAGTATGACCTATTTTTCTTCAAATCAAATACAAATAATATCGGTCTTGCGTTGTTTCAGAGAAAAGGCTTATGTCGAAAAGGAACAAAATTATTGATCAAGAGGGTTTCTCGCAGGGAGTTTGCGATTTGCAACTATTTAATCTGGTATTCATCACGATATTTCCTTTTACCACCACAAAAAATAAGTATTCTTGAAAAATGAACTGTTCTTCAATGCTAATGCAATAATAATCAGTCAGTTCTAGTTTAAACACTGAGAAATCTAGGGATATTTAGAGTTGTGAACGTATTGGACCTATTTATGTTTCCAAATTTATGCCAAGCCAGCCTGAGAATATTAAAAACTCAGTCAAGTCTAGCACACAGTTATTTTCAGCAAGATTTGAGACTGAGGAAATACCTTTATTATATTAAATTGAATGAAAGGACTTGAGGGAGGCCTTTGCCCAGCAGTGGGACAGTATAGGCCAGTAAAAATATAACAGTGATACTATTTCAAGTATTTCATATTCTTGCTTCTTAAAAACCCAGTTATGTATAACTGGAACACATTAAAATTTCAAATTGTCATATCTGAGTCAACAATCGGACTCTTCCAAGCGACTTAAAACTAGACTACATTCGGCTCCGACAGCACACGACTCCAAATAAATTTTCAGTCAAGTAATTGTCCGGTTAAGGTTACATAAAGGATGTATACGCTTAACATATAGGTATAGCATCGTATACGGTTTGACGGGTGTAAGACCGAACAGTGGCAGGGTGCCAGTCTGTCGCAAGTGGAATGCGCGTCTGCCACGACACTTACATCTTATGTGGGATATCAGTGACAGCTGTTTAGGTCATGTTGTTAACATTTATTTCAATTCCCAACAGAAAGTGTTATTAGAGTCTTTGTCGCAAGCTTGGGAGGAATGGGTTTAAACGCTTCTTTATTTGATACATGTGGTAAATGGTACTGTTGTGCACTGGTTTTGGTTTTTGCTGACTTTTTAACCAGCTTCAAGGAGCAGCAGATTTGAACTCCACGTTTTACTTTTTGTTTGTTTTTAATAATATTATTTTCTGAAATTGGGGATGGATAACGATTACCTTAGTAGTGACCCCATATGAAGATTATAGTCGGTTTTTTGTTTTACGTTTATTTTTTACGAAGTTTTAATAAACCATGTGGTAATAAACACCTTAATTTTTTCACTGTTTACTAACAGTAGAATGAGAGGTACATCAGTTACAAAATTTATTAGTAATGTAGGTTGGACGTTGAGATTACAAACACAGCATAAAGGTATAAATCTGGTCTACATTCAAATAAATGGGTCGATTACATGTCATATTAAATCAGAAAACAAATATGTATCCGAGTAACGTAAACGAAATCGAAAAACTGGTGACATCGTAAATCCAATAGTAGACAGTTCGTGTAATATTTACGACAAATCGATTTGAGGCGGTTTGAATATCGTCGAAGGCATTTTTTGAAAACGATAAATTATTTGAGAATTTATTGACAAATGCCTGTTTGATATTCCTTGCGTACGATTCAAATGACAACAGATCTACTTATCTGAAGAAAATAATTCAAGTATGTTATAAGTATTATGATTTTTGGGGTCACTGTCCAAATAAATAAAAATATCTAAAATTTTTGACTTCCTAATATACTTAATTCACAAATTCGCAAAGTCCCTAAACATACCTATCTTACCCAGCTATACCTACAAAATTGTCTCACCCTTATAACGCAAAAACAATAACTAAAAATAAATCTGTACCAACAAAAACATTTAAGTTAATGTAAATAAAATGACGTCATTAATAGAAGGCATTTCAGTAGATTTTTGTTTAGACAGCGCTAACTGTTTAATAAACTAACGCAACTTTCCACAACTGCTAAAACTTTCAAGGTGACTACTCGACAACGTTTTACAACTTTACAAAATAATTAACGCCACTACATTGAATTATCTTTCAACCCTTTAGAACTGCGTACCAAGGAACTGTTTGACGCCCGAATAACTTTTAAACTTAGTTTGATTTTGATTTATATTAATAACAGCTTGTTATTGCTTTAATGCAAATGAAATGGTTTAATTAAGACTTTTAAGCAAATTACAACTAAGAATCTTGTCAATAAATGTTTTTTAGACGTTAATTTATTTTTATCTCACATTTATTTTTATTGAAATATGTTACATCTCGTTATGTACCTTTTTCATACTGTACAAACAATCACGAATCTGTCATTTTAATTGAATTAAAGCAATAAATACTTATAACATAAATTAAACAACATTGGTAAGGCTCGGTGGCAACACACGCACGGCTCACACCTCCACTAACTTACTTTAAAAGTTTACTTTTAACTTTGTCGTTCCCTTCTTGGTTTATAAATTAACTGTCCATCCCTTAAATTGAAATTTGGTCAATAGAAAACGCTTGTCATTTCTTGATTTTCGGATTAATGTTTTACATGGCTATGAAGGCACGTGTATTGTAATGACATACGTAAAAATAGATTTAGCTTTGATCCACTGATTTAGCTACAATAAAACGGTTCTTATGTTATTTATGTCACACAGTAATTACGTTCTGATAGACACTTCCGCATAACTATATCTTATGTTTCTATTTTTTTAAGACCATCATTTTAATTACACATCTTCGAAAAGTTATATGCTTGTGGCCATGTGTTTAAAATACATACAGTCTGCTGGCAGACATTTTACTCTGAATAAACAACAACTACCTTTGCTTTCTGCCTGTAGTGTGTAGGAAATTAAATTATATTATCTTAGAATAAAGTAAAAACGTAAAAATAAAACTGCGTTAAATAACATTTTATATATCTACAACCGAACATCGCTTCTCTCACGGTCACTGGGTATTATTATATAAAATAATTATTTTCCAAAATCCCTCCATTTCACTAAGTGCTTGGCAAGGCATATTCTGAAATCACACAGAGGATTTGTCACCGAGGCATTTGATTCATAGCTTATGCCAAAAATCTTATACCATTACGTAGTGTGTCAGATTTGCAGACGAGCCTTCCACACTTTTGACAAGCGCTAACGAGAATGCCTCTTGAGAATGTTTATTTCATGCGTTTCGCAAAATTAGAATAATTTATTTTGTATCATCTGTTTACGTCATGATTACTGTTCGTAATATGAAATTAAGTAACTGAAAGATAAAGTATGTTTACTTCATAAATTCAAATGAGCGTATTTTCTAAATTAAAAAAATATGTCAGAATAGAACATTTAAGTCCATTCCAAAGATGTTCTGGTAAGGTTAACAATTTGTCTTTTGGGGACTGGGGAAGTCCCGGAGGTAAATAAAGTTTCTAAGACAAATAATATCAGATAAATAACTTCTAACTTATGTAACAAGATGTATGAACCAGAAAGTTGTACGTCTGAAAAATTAATTCCAGAACCAAATAACGATCCCCGGGCTTTAATAAAATATTATAATTTAGTAGAAGACGAAAGAGAGATTCGTTTTGCAAATATATCCATCTCGCTTTATTTCCCAGGAGGTGAGCAAACTGGACTTTACAACAATCATTCGGGAGTAACAGAAGCGAAACCTTGTTAAACCTTAACAAACTTGTACTGTTTAATCTTTGAAACTCTCGCCTTCAACTTGGTGATACCAAGACGTCACGAAGGTAACTTTATTGTTTAAAGTCGGTTAATTAGTGGGAGGTAGCGAGTTGTCGTGTTCATTCGCTAGTTTTCTTCACACTTTTAACAATGTTTAAGCACTACTGCAATGCAGCGCGATTGCGAGTAAGGGCTTTGTAGATAGCGAGCAGTTACTTGGAAACATCTCTTTGAATTACGACGGCTCACCGCTCGAATGAATTAAGACTAGAATCAAGGAAATATCATATCTAATTTACCACCTTTAGTTATTTTGACTATCGATTTTCAACTCTTTCCTGTGGGAACAGGATCACTTTTCCTGCGACACGGTTGAGAGCATCTAAACTTTCTACGGGACACCCGAGGGTCATAAGTTTCCGTGGTTTATAGCTGTACACCCTGAATTCACGGCAAATTCAGTACCGAGATTGCGGGCTCACTCCGGAAAGAAGTCCAAATGGTTCTTAATTCATTATGTTTTTATTTCTATTGATATTCGCGGTCTGGATTGTAGAGTAAAATATTTTTGTTGTATTTGAAAAAAATATTAAGCTTTGAATAAACCTTGAAAAAATTAAGGAGAAGATTTTTTCAAGATTTATATTGATTTATTTTTTTTTCAGTAAATTATCAATTTAGAACTCTTTTGGATCTAACTATCAAAAACTCTACGATCTTTTCAAGTAAACTACACTTGCTCAAAAAATATGCGAAAACTATATAAAGAAAAGCAAAAACATACACACAAATTAGCTTGTCCCTCAGTTATTGTATAAGAGTCCTTAAGCTTGATCATAATTACCGCTGGTTACCGCAATAACACAAAAGCGTCATTACTTACGAAATAACTTTAGTACAATCAACATTACGTTTTATATCTGTACACCCAGTGTGCCACTGTGTACCCAGCCCATAATATTCTAAAGCTAATTCTGGACGCCCCTTGACAAGTTCACAGGCTTTACGTAAATGGAGGATTAAAAGCGATTTTATGTTTTCTTTGAAAAATAAATCAACGCCAACTTCAGTCGGTTATTCTTAGAAACATTCAAGTCAAAGAATAAAGTCTTTTCCTGGCTATATGTGTCTTCGTATGGCGAAAATATAAATGTATTTTGATCGTTGGTTCAATGTTGTATGTAGCTTCGGTTCTATACCTTTGAATTTAGTACCATTTTCAGTATAAACTGAATGAGTTAAATATTGTACTTTAACTATTTTTCAATTTAACAAGCTAGTTGTACTAGCTAATATAAAAAAAAAAACACGGAAAACAACTCAAAATAAATAGGACCGAAAGAATTACAAGAAAGTTTATTAACACTTGAAAAACTAAAGTTTTCCAGTTAAAGTAGGTAACAAATAGGGCAATTAAGGTTATATTTGTACTACAATGTATCGTAAACAAACTCATAAATATATATCTATCTAACAATCAAACTTTTTAAACTGTATCAACAAGTATATAATTATCTTTCTTAATCAATTTTCCGAGTTAATTTTGTATTTTTAAGCTGACTGGCACCGGATATTCAATTAAATTCATCAGTGAAGCCTTTTGATGTTTTCCGCCTTAAGGAGTAAGGTGCCTAATTTCATTATATTGTGTACCTTCTGTTTTTCTTCGCTTAATTAAGTTGGGTGTTATTTTCACGCCTTTATTTGTGCCTTTATTTTTAAGACTAGTTGTGCCTTCGTCTTTGTTTGAAAGGCGTTTATCTTAATTTTGCAGTGGGTAGTAATCTGAGCTTATTGCGTGAATATTTTATTTTATAAAATGAAGTACATAAATATTCTTGTTATTTTGTTCAGTATTATTCCTATTCATTATTGTTCACAAAAATTAAGTTACGAATACCTGAGGGTCATAAATAAACAGGATACCTAAATATGTAAAAATAGAGCTTTGACATACTTTTATCCACAAAGAACAAATCTTACCTCAGTTACTTCGCTTGGCTGACTTAGTTTAGCTCCAGGTTTGGATAACACTTCATAGTACCACTTGCAAACGTACTTACTCATATAAATATAACATCCGAAATATTGTCATACTTACATATCAACTCTACTACCACCTGTAATCCACTATAATTAATGGTACTAAAAAAGCATTATTTCAACTCAAGTACCAGGAACAGTCAATATTCATAATAGACTACCACTTATATGACCTTGACGTAAATAGCGGCATTTAATAGACTACTTTAACACTTCACTTGTTTCCCTTTAATCTTAAACGAAGGTCTATAAAAGAACACGCTTAGAAAAAAGTAAGGTTTTCAGGCCGTTAGACACTGAAGAGTTTTAAAAGTATTAATAGTGATGACTTTATCTTATTTCCCAATGGCCAGTATTGCTTGATGGAGTAATGTAGAAGTGAATATTTATAAGCAACTGTAATGCTGGAAAAGCCAACCAGATGGTTTGGAGTGACGTGGGCACAAAAGTACCCTATCTCTATAATATGCTTTCTTAGGGCTCAAAATTTAGTAATTTAGCCTGAAACGTGACTAACAGACAAGGAAACCTTTTTTTTTTTGGAACATTGTGTTGTACTTTTGATCTGAGCTCAGGCTTTGGCTGTCTAACCCGGCTTTGCACCAAGCTTATATGTCGCATTGTTTTTTTTTTTCTTTATATGAGTTACAAATCGTTTTGATTGCGTAGGCAAAGTTGTAGCCATATGTAGGAAGCAAGAAACCTCTTCACACTTCACAGTGAATCCCTTTAAGCCAGATGATTTTACTCAGGCTTAGGCCGATAGCACGATCTAACGTCAACGTCCAATCGTCCGTTAAAGCTGCGGCTTTCCATACAAAACTGAAGGTTCAAACGATTTAACGGTTACGTTGGACGCAACCCTTGTTGTTATGTTCTTAAAACATGCACCTCTTACTCAACAGCAGTCTAACTTTTTACAAATTCCAATTGGCACCATTTCAGTCTAATTTGTATATAGAGATAAGCATTTTTTGTAGGGTTTTAACTTTTAAATCTTATTTAAATAAAAGGGAAAACATGGACATGGAACCAATTTTTATTATTGAAATGAAATGAAGTGTCGAAACGTCGGTACCTAAAAATTAATATAAACAGCAACAAAATCCGTAAAAAGTAGTTTTATTTCAATGACTAACATTCGCGTAAACCTAAGAAACCAATTTATACTATTACAGATAAGTTCATAAATCAGCGACAAAACATACGAGTTTGCATGTACAAAAGACCCATCTTTCCTTAATCCCTTAAGGAAATACGCTTTAACAACAATATAAGTCATCCAAGTAGGTTATGTTTTGGTTACATAAGAGCGATAAACTAGGAACCTGTCACAATTTATTTACAGCAGTTTTAAGCGCGGTCTCGGCTTCCAATAGTTCACTCTGTCATGTCTCAAGGGACCCGTGAAAAGTGACTAAGCTTTGGAGGAGACAGGTAATCTATGTATTGTAAAGGCTTTAAAAACTTTTCTTATCTTCTTCTATATTCGCTGATAAAAGAAAGACTCTATTGTATTTTTTTTGGTTCTAGATCTACATAGTTTGCTTTGTTATTTGCAGTGTTTTTATGAACGTAATTAAGTTTTTTGTATTTATATCATTATTAAATAAGTCGGAAAATATAAACGCAATTTTATTATTTAATGATTTCCAGTAAGATAAAAACTCTGAATGGAAAACCTTATACACAACCTTGAATATTTTTTAATATATAAAGCTTTCGTTTTACAAAGTATAGCTTGATGAGTTTAGTTAATGTCTGTTATTAATTGCTTTCCCACACCAAACATTTATGTCTATTTATACAATTTCTTTTACTCCATGGACGTTTACACCAGTAACATATATTTAGACCTTTTCCGCACACACATTTTTGTGTCACATTTCAAAGCAAATTGTTCTGTTTCGTGGGTGTATAGTTACAGGCCTACGCACAAAACTAAAAATAAACATAAATCACTTTGGACCTCGTTTAAGTAGAATTGATAATAAATTAAACGATACTGGAAGATAGGCTTCTTTTACTATACTGCCTGGAATATTCATGTATAATTTTTAAATTTTTTAGTTAGTGTCTGTGCACAGGGTTGCCGTTTTCACCCATTACGGCCAACTACCTTGCCTTGATAAGCCTTGATAAGTGCATGAAAAAAAATTGTCTCATCAAAAGAGGAAATAATAAAATCAAAGTTGTATATTGTTCTTTGTCAATAATAAGATAAGATAGCATCGAAAAAACTGGCTTTCAAAAATTTGTATCTGAAATCGCTTAACCGCAGTTGTGCCCTTTCCTTCTCTACATGAGAAGAGGCAAGCCACGCAGTAGTTCCTTTATAGTCCAGTTATAACATCAATTCTTAGATAATTATGCGTAATGTGGTACGCCAAATATATGGTGATATATTCGTCAACAAAGCTCATGAAATAATAGGTTAGGTAACTCCATAGTAAAACTTTTATCCAATGCCTAGGTGCATGGCCAATCGGCCCGGGTATAGACTAAAATAGTATCGCTCCCCGTGATAGCTATTTTAACCTCCACCCCTATGCCGTGCATAATAAAGCACATAATTGAGTCAGGTATTAAGTTGTTTTAGAGTTGCAACCTATTCTCAATATTGGCTTGGTTACTTTTGCCAAACTATGGTTAAATGATAAATAGATACATCGATATGAAAAATATTAATTATTTTGTAATAAGAATAAATATTTTCGAGTAAAACAGTTTGAGCTTGTAGAAGTTGACTTAACCTAAACATAAAATTCTTACTACAATAAGATGCTTCAAACTCAGGTATTCTCTTGTGAAGTCCAGACAGTGGGGTAAGTGGTTATTTTTTTTAAATGCCCGTCAGGTTGTAAGATTTGAAATGTCACATGACGTCATGATTTCGTACAGTTTGTGCGAAAGTGTGACGTCAATAGCCCCCACCTGCTTTATCTATTTTGTTTTTTTAAGCAATATCTGTGAGTCTAATATTGTTTTATAATATAACTGAAGGCATAATATTTTTTTTCTTTTCAAACCCAGTCATCTACCCTATTGTTGTCCTTCTATTTCGGGTACACAAATGTAAGGTATTTATGCAGAAGATATGTAAAGGCTCTCTATTTGCATAGAAGAGCCACGCTTAAGTTCCTCAATATGTTAGTCCTTCGAAACACCTCGGTATGGGCAGTTTCCTTTTCGTTTCCTAATATTTGTATTTACCGTGTGCCAGTAATTTTCTGAAATAAACAATGTTGTTACTCTTTCTTTTGTCCGCTACCCGATTATTGATATCATTTAAGTGCTGTTTACTTATAATTATGACTTTCGACATTTGACCTACAAACTTAAAAGCCAAGTTATCAGAATCTTATCTACAAAAATTCAAAAACAGTTCTTGGTATTTATGTAATGATTTTTAAAATTATGTACAGACAAATTAAGGCAAATATATCAAATATTTTTTCTTGTATTGCACAAGATACTAAAATACTTGAAAATTAAAGCATCATTGGAACAAAATCCCCTGCCGTAGCTGTAGTAATCAAATCAAAGAGTCAAAGGGAAAACGATTACCCATAATTTTATTCAAAACTTGCAGCGGACTGCGTTTTCCGTCACATAGTTTATGTTTCCAAGGACTTAAAAGTAGGCCTTGTATTAATCCAGGTTATAACTAACTGCAAAATTTCGCGTACTTTTTGGTAGCAGTTACAAAGATCCATCCATCCTCAAAAACGTTAGTTGTAATAAGGGTTCTGTTTACTTATTCTTCATTACTAGCTTTCTCACGCGGTTTCACCTGCGTCGATATCGTTTATCGCGGCAAAAACCTATGTGCTTTCTTATAGCTCAAGCTAACTCTGCAAGAAATTTCGTCAAAATTGGTAACGTATCCTTAAAAGCGAAATCGGCGAACAGACTTAATTTCGACTTTATATTATTAGTACGGAATAATAATTTTTATGAAATTGAATGTCCATAAGCGAAACTTGTGTCCGTACTAAAAAAAACACATCTACCCACTCATGGTAAGAAAGGCTTCTGACAAATTGAATATTGATTATAGTAGACTTATTAGTGCTGGCCATTTCCATAAGAAAATTAAAAAGAAACAGTTTTGTATTTTTAAGGCTCAATTTGCTTTTAGCGACGAGCCGGAGGCCTGGCCTGAATAAATCTAACTGAGAGGTCCTTTAGATAAAAGATACAGTGATGGCTTCATTTAGTTTTTGAGTTTAATAATGTAGTAACTTTTAATTCCCGTAAAGTTTTATACTGATTCAACATGTTCCGTTTCATTACTTAAGGTTTGTTATTTACCCACTTCTGTTTTGTGCAGTTAAATATTAACTGAAAATCCATTCATAAATAAAGGAGGTAGTCAAATAATATTAGTTTCTTTCCACTTGGTGGCCTACTGTGAGAAGCGTCTTATTTCCTTCGATGTCACTCTAAGATGAATGATGAAGAATAGCCTTTTAATATAAAATTTTCTACAGTCTGCTCTTCATGAATAAATTTTAATGCAATTTTATTCCAGAAATGAAAAAGAAGCGGTATTAAAGCTTCCGACACTGCCGGTTATTGTCGCCCACCGTGGGACTCCCTTTTATTGTTTTTATTCATTACCAAAAAAAGTGATTTAATATTCTCATAATCCGCATTTTCAATTTCAATCTTTTTTGCTGGTTTAGACATACTTAACAATAACAAACAGTCCATACACCATATGTATATTTGATATTACCTTTTATAAGTAAACTGAGTACTGCCAATAAGACATACATCCTCAATAAGTTTTTAAACAAACAGTTCCATCACATATCACAGAGCTTTATCCCTCCATACGAGTATATTGCCGTAAGCACTTTACTCACACACGGTTTTAATTAACATTTCAATCGGAGAGTTGAGCCGAGTTATAATGAAGCTCACGTAATATTTTCGCGAGGAGCGCGGCGCGGACGACCGACGTCGGCGGCGGTTGACACACGACTGAGGCGAGTTCCCCCGTTGTTCGCCAGCGATCGCTGCTACTCGCCCCTCGCCCATCTGGGGTCACCGCTTACAATTTTCGTGACCTTAAGGGAAGGCGAGTCGATAATTGCTTTTACTAATAAGTATGACTACTAAAATTTATGAGTATAGGACATGTTATTACGGGTTTTATAGTGATGACAGGTACGAATTTTCAACCATGATTATTATTCAATATATTCAAATATTAATAGCAGTAAATTACTTGAATAAGTGTAGTTATTTTTGTATAATATTATAACTGTTTATAAATTACATAATACTCATACTTTCAGATTATTCTTAAATATGCATTTATATGTTTATAATTATCTGTTGTATAATAAATAAAGCTTTAACTTAGGTACTCTGCGTCGTAATTTAAAAAAGTTTATTAGTTTCCATGAAGAATCTAATTTCCTCGCGTTTCTATTCTTCTTTTATCTGCAAATTGTGGCTTCGATACATCTTAATTATCTAGTTGTATTTAAAAAGTTGTTTATACGGTTTAAAATATGTTACGTACTTTTGATATACCATTTTTTGTGCGACTGTTTTACTGAAAATAATGTTATTGGTATTTGGCACTCTGAACATAAGTGTTTTCTCTTCATTATACCTAAATAGATACTAGGTAGTTATTGGAGAAAAATTTAAATACAGTAATTTGAAGATATCTTAGAAGATAACTACTAAGGAAAGATATTCATTGTGAAAATGCTAAAGGTAAAGGTAATCAGGTCTATATTTTGTTAAGCCTTTTTGTGGAGCAAAGTACTAAAATGGACGTATTTCTTACTTTGTATATTTTTTCGATTAAACTTCAACAATTTCAAAATATATTTTTTGATGTGGCGATTGTATTGTCCATCATACATTTGTAAATATTCTATGCATAAATAATATTTTTAACAAACGCTGGTTGTATTATTTCAAGCATCAAAATAAACCTTTGAATAAAATAGCTTTGATACAAATATGGCAACAGCGCTGTTCATTTTATTTTGTATAACATTTCATATGATAAATAATTACTGTATCGAGTACTTTCCTTCACTATTTTCGTAACAGACTGTATTTAATTAACATGACGAAGTTTTAAGCATTACAACAAACATATTTTGTGAATAACGTGATTGGATATACAATTGTAAGATTCTATTATCACTTTATATAATTATCTGTGCATATAAGTTTATGTAACCAATGTCACTCACCAAATAACATACATATAGTACTTAGTCGTTTCTAAAAAAAATAACAATTTAGAAAATTTTATTTTTTTATAACGTACTTTGTTCTTCGTTGTTGACGCATATATTTAAACAATTCCAAAAACCTTAAAATTTTATTTTTAAAAGAGTAATCTATGGAGCTTCTTGCCGGCTCTTCTCCATAGGAAGGACACTTTGGAACCGAGCGACTAGAATCATTAGTATTTAAAGTAACGTTTCTTAAGCGCCTTTTTTTTTGTTTACAAGAAATAAAAACTGTTAGATTTTGATTTTGTTTTCAATATTAAAACCAGGACCAAAATAAAATGGGACCACACGGGAAGCACCAGCTTTCAAATAAAAAAAGAACATCAAGATCAACAAATTCTGAAGATTTTGATGTTCTGTGTTAACATACATAAAAAATACAGTAGAATTGAGTACATCCTCCTTTTTTGAAGTCGGTTAAAAAAACAGTTAACGCAAATTAAAAAGTACTTCCGATGTCTACATTTACTGGTAAGAAGCTTAAAGGAGCTTTATTTTTTGCCCTACGTAATAGAATTAGTTTGAAGTTTAACGTGACTGGGCACAATATTTGCGGCCAGCTTTTAATGAGACATCTTTATTAAGTGATGTTTTGCCAAAGTTCGAAGCTATGTTGTTTAGAGTAAGTTCAACTTTTGTAGGGCGATTCACAAAAAGTTTTTGGTCAATTTAATTATGTTTTGATACATGTTTAATGTAATTATGTTGTTAAATTGCTATTGTGGGTTGTCAAGGAAAAAAATTAAACAAAAAATCGTAGTGAAATTACTTAAGTGAATACTTCTAAAGCTCTAGTTTTTACCTTCCAACCGATTGGTTGAAAGGTAAACCGAATAAAAACTTGTTTCGGCATATTTGTGTAAAGTGACGTCACATGTTGTTATTAAAGTAAAATATCATTAGGTGGGAGTCTCGCGACATTTTTCCCTCCTCATTGGATAGGTCGTAACACTTTATCGTTATTGTACGACCATATTCGAGAATGGAGTGGCATCATAAAATCATAAACACCTTCAGTTTTCGCGTTATCCCTTACAAATTCCTCGGGGTTACGTTCAATCGCCGATTATGAATTTGGTGTTCAATACGTGATCTGTTTATGCGATGAGCTCTTGTTATTAACCAGTCAGATGTTTTGAGTTGTTCGCGGTGTTAACTTGCTTGGGTTACGTGTGTATTAATAGGATTTGTTTAGTACGCCTCGCGTATACAATGGAATGTTTTAGTACTGATTGCCAATCAAATTATTTCATGTATTGGTTTTATTGTTTAAGTAAAATCAAAGACTGTCATTAGGCAGAATAATTGTGACTTATATTATAACATTGATAAATACAGAATTAGTTCCAATTAAAGCTATGATATTTGTCATTTCTCTCGTAATTAAGGACATTTGCAGTAGGTATCTTACGCATTAATGTAATATATTTATAATTATTAATTTATATTGTATATTGAGATAAAATAATATACTTACTTAATTTTGGGATAAGTATCTTTAAGTAATTTCATTGTCTTCGTTTTGATTAAGGGTAAAAACAATACGATGTTTCTATTCCTTCTTAAAGAACGCTATGTTTATTTAGGCATAGATTCCGAGATAATTACCACTTCATTTGTTGATAGACTTTGAAAATTTCCTCGTCGAAATTGTTGCAATGCAGCTCCGCGTAATGGGGCAAGGGGCACGTCGCTTCTTTGGGTATTACCGGGTGACAACCGGGCACAGGCGGCGTACTCCCAACGCTTTATCACTTAATTTGAATCGTGTCTTGAATTTAGAACACAGGCTGCCCTTAGAATTCGAAAATTGTTAATCTGTTCTGTCTGGATATTCCAATTCCAATCCGAATCGCAATAAACGAAGAATGGCTCTCAAATAAATTTAATAGTCAGCCCCTTCTTTGCAGTCGTCAGGCTAAATAAATCCACAATGAAATGTTATCTGATAAACTCTAAATAAAAAGTACCCACTTCAGTCAAATCTTATCTACCGAATACATCATCTTTGTACAAAAATATTGTATTATGAATCTTATTAAAATTCACGTAGTAGAATGAAAGTCAAATGCAAATGTGGTACCCGCCCGAGCAGTTTTTATTATTCAATCATCAAAATGAGCTCTAACAATAAATCATAAAACCAAAACGCGCATAAGAAACGAAGTTTACGATATCTGGTTTCAAGGTAAGCATGCAAGATATAATTTACAAATTGTTAGAAGATCAATTTCGTACTTTCAAGTATCAACCACCTACGAATCAAAACTACCTTTAACGTCTTTCTTATTTATTATAAAGCATCTGATTATTAGCTCCATATATCAAAATCTTACAGACATTTCACATTCTTATTCAAACACAACTGAAAACGAAGTACTCAGAAGGGTGGCGTAAAAACGGTAGCTGTTTCGACTTTCAAAATAATATTCGTGGAAATAAGAGCACCATATTTTTAGTGAGAATGTCGGTAAAATGACAACATTCACCTCCCTCTAAATCAAACATGCATAAATCCAGGGCGCTCCCTTTACGCTATTATGTCAACCGAAGCGATTTATGATCGCATCTAAGAGATTTTCACAAGGGAGAATATCGCCGAGTAAATAGTATTGAGCGTAACTCAAGAATATATCTGCCTATGCGTTATCATACAAGCGAATTGCGATCGGAGCGCTCGCCAGCCTTTTATTGTGTTCCCGATGTTACATTTGATCATCTTTGTTATTCAGGCAATAAATTATCTGATTTGAAGAATAAATCCTGTATAATTTTTGCGGTTTTTCATGGATATTGAATTTATGGTTTGTTGTATCAATGGTCAAAGGATTCTATTGTGTTTAAGAGTGCGACAATTTTTGAGTTTTGATTTTGTGTCGGTAGTGTCTATTCAGAAAAAGAACACCTTTTGTAGTAGATTATAAATATATTTATTCGTTAATTTTAATATTTTTCAAACAAATTCAAGGAAAGCTACCTTACATCAGTGGAATTTCCCAGTCTGTCAGTAACAAGATGCTTACGAGAACATTGTTTTATTGTCAGAAGACCTTACGTCTTACACAGACAATTTAGATCGTCTATACAATGAGATTATTGTGTTGGCAAGCCCGTATCTAACAACTTTGGAACGTGTCTAACACCCTAATTTAGTGTACAACAAGCTTTATACGTAACAGAATATTAGTGATTGGTGTCCTACTTTTAAATACCTATTAGGTTTAATACACACATGAATAAGCACGTAAGTAGTTATGAATATTACAGTATACACGTGCTCGATATTGTTTTTAAAGTTATCTGTACTTTATTATTATAAAACAAATTCTTGTTGTCGACATCCAAAAAGGCCTTTGTCTAGATTTCTATATTCTATATTTCTATTTCAATGGATTTCTTTCGGCTGATAGATATAAAAATAATGATAGTGTTTGCAATCACTGTATATACTCCAACAATACCTATAATTATCTAGTCCTAAGAAACTCTAAGTAAAATTTTGCTGCACGACGGGCCTGTTGGTCTAGTGGCTAGTGACCCTGACTGCTTTACCGGAGGATGAGGGTTCGATTCCCACCCAGGACAAATCTTTGTGTGTTGAGCACGATCATTTGTTCTGTGTTTGGTTGTAATTTATCTATAACTAGCAGCCCACCCTGGCTTTGCTCGGGTGCAACGCTGATACCAAATATAACTAAACAATCATAAAGTTCTGTAGGGCCAAGCACAGCCTTGGACGCACTATTTGGTATAGGCACGACCCTCGGCCCCCGCGCGGCCCTCCGGCCGGTATCGCCGCAACCGCTATGTACCTACATTTTAAATTTGCAATATCTTCGAAAACATTCATTTAAATTACATGCTGTAAAGGGCAATATTGACCTATATTGCATGCACAATTTATTAAAGGTACTTAATTGGATAAGGATTAATACTGTATTGCTTAAAATCGCTTTTAGGTAAATAAGTAATAAATAGACGATAAAAATGGTTATTCTGGGTTATCCTCAAGAGATAGACATATGCCATCGCGGACTTTTTTGTAGATCTTTTTAAGGTGCACAATACTGTAGTACATTATTTTGATCTATCTCATAGGGTTCAGCCAGCGTTTGCAATGAAAGCGCAAAAAATGTGTTCATTTACGACCTTACATTAGTAATCTCTAAGATTATCGGTATTCCTCTACTATATTATGCATGTATTATACATATAAACCTTCCTCTTGAATCACTCTATCTATTAAAAAAAACCGCATCAAAATCCGTTGCGTAGTTTTAAAGATCTAAGCATACATAGGGACAGACAGCGGGAAGAGACTTTGTTTTATACTATGTAGTGATGATAGTGATAGTGATAGTGATATGTACATATTTAGAAATATTTAAGTAATTTTATCAGTTGTCTGGTTACCATAACACAAAATTATCTGAACAATACATATTAACCTAGGCGCATTAATTACGTTGACAAACGAGTTGTACATAACACGAGGGCTAATAAAACAAGGTGTTTTGCCCCTGGACGCACCTGGGGCGCCAACGATGGTAATGTAATAATGTTCAACCTTTTTATCAACGTGTTAGGTCCTTGAGATTTTTGGGACTGATTATTGCATAACTGATTCCGGAGATACGACCAATTACCCGACTTTGAAAGAGGTGGTACTTAATTAGACGGATTGTATTGTATATTCCTTTGTCTTTTTTTACACAATATACTTCAGACTGGTTCAGACGTAGTCCCATACTTGCTCGTACACAGACTCGGTAGCTTTTTGCATTTATGTGGAAACAATTTTGAGTTTTATCTTATGTCAAATGTTGCAAATCAAATTCAAAGCTGACTTTAAAAAAAATAAAGGCTTCAGTAAAACAGCGCGACAAATAAAAAAGTAAAAATCATCATCATTCACAGCCATGTCCTCCCACTGCTGGACACTGTTTTTCTTGCATTTTCTATGGTCTTTGGTTTAGTGTGTATGAAAAACATGCGATATTTCTACCATTACATTACTTTTTTGTATAAAATTAGGAATGTATTTGGTTTGTAGGTAACATCGTCGAATTGAAAACGGAAGAATGACGTCATCGCTTATAGCCTGAAGTCCAACTGCCGCTTTTAGGTATCAATTTTCCGTCCCTTATTCTATTTTCAGTCATTCCTCTCGACTCATAGATTTGATCGATTTAAAAGACAACTGAACTTAATCTATATTAAGGTAACCAGTACCTACGAGGTACATGTTTCTTTAATTCTAAATTGTATTTAATAAAGCAACATTATACGTCAATAAATAAAAGTATTTGCTTTTAAAATATTCATGAAACTAATATCGGAATCGGATTTTTGTCGAATAGTTTTTAATGTATTCACACTCACAATTAACTTTGGTTTTCGCACTGGCCAGCACACCACTGTTGAACCGCGATATATTTGAAAAGGCCGCTGTCTAAATTGAAAAACTAAACGTTTTCTGTATTGCTGAAGCAAAAGTCACTTGTGAATATAGGCCATAGGCACTAGCTTAATTGAACCTATTCTGAGAATGCCTTCATTTCCCGAAAATACGAGTTGTTTTGACTTATCCATCTACATCTTCACTTCTACACTAATGTTATAAAGAGGAAGGTTTGTATTTTGTGTGTATGTTTGTAATGAATAAACTCAAAATCTGCTGTGCCACATCAGGCAGTGTGTAGCTTAGTTGGTAAAGTAGTTCTATTGCGTCTTACTTACTTACTATATTTTCCATTATTTAATTTAAACATAAAATAATTACTAAAAACACGACTTACAAAATAAACTTAAACGAGAAAGAGATGAGGAGTTTCTTGCCGGCTCTTCTCCATAGGAAAGACACTTTGGAACCGAGCAACTAGAGTCCGTAGATTTAACATAAAGTTTCTTGAGCGCCTTTTTTTTGTTTATAACAAATAAAAGGTTGACTGGTAGATAATGCCTTGCGGCATTAAGTCCGCCTTATGTACCACAATTGTACATGAAAGTTTAAATAAATAAATAAAAACATTTTGATTCTGATTTTGAAGGACGATCCTAACAGAAGCTACCTTTGTCATCATGTATATAGATGTATTTGTCTCGTACACACGTACAAAAACAACTTACTTATGCACCCACATTTACAACATGCGTGCAAGTTGACATGATGACAGTAAAATTTTATTGCTAACAAAAACTGTAAGGCTCAATTCCATATTGATTTTAGAATAAAAAATGAGTAAATAAGGAAGTACTGAATAGGGTGTTACCATGGTGATTAGTATCAATATGTTTTATGACATATTGTTTTTCTCAAATTAACTGTGAACATAAAGGGCATGAAGGGATATGAAGAATAAAGAAGAATCTTTTATATTGTTGTAAGTGTCACTTATTTTAACAAAAAATAAAGTTCTTGAACCAATTTTTGTCACTAAGTATTCACCCTTTTCTTAGTATCAAAATCATCAATAGAACATTCTTAGTTACCTATTTCATTCATTTCAACTTTAAAGGTCACTGTTAATTGAAACCTATTTTTGCCCTTCAGTTATACAGATACTCGTTTAATTGTAATTTGATATTAAGTTACTACAAAATATCAAATTGTAGGTCCTCGATCTAGACCATTAAATGAACGATCGAATTTTAATAGAGAGAACATCGATCTAAAACCTTTTAGAATTAGAATTTGACCGCAGTCAGAGTCTAAATATTTCGGGCCCAAAATCTATAATCTCATTAGTTTCTCCCTAATAATCCTCTACCAACTGCATCAAATCTCCTGTAACGAGCGAATAATTTACATCGAAAACAATAGTACTACGCAATCGTGAAACAGAATATTGAGCTGCATCTAAGTTTATGTACCTAGTATATACTACCTCGTACCTAGTTATAATCCAAGTTGCCAGTTAGTTAAGCTGTAGGCTACAAGAGCCCGGTAACTCATGTACGACTGCAGGGAACGCGGACTTACCATTCTAATCGGACTGTCACTTGAACATATGAGGTCAATAAACTCTGCTGTATGGTCGTGACCTTTAATTTATTAGGTAGCTATATGGTAGGTTTGTATAGGATGATAATGACGGTCGTTAGCTTGTGTGTATCGAATATAATTCGCTCCGTTACGTAAGCTGTCATTATGCGTGCAAATATCTACTCAAATATATTGCTAAGTTTCTGCATGATCTTGACATAGTCTGCCCCTGAAAAGTATGAAATCTAGAGGAAGAAGGTTCCTTTTTTTGCGAGTTACATATAGTCAAGTATAGCTAGTTAACAGTCATTGAAAAGTCCATGTTTTTTGATACTGTGTGTCAAAGTAACCACTTCTGAATTTAATTAAAAAGAATTATTGACTGCAAATTTTTTGGATATAATCCAAAGTACCAGCTTCTCATCTCCAAAGCCTTTTCCCAAGTATGCTAGAGTCTTCTTCTAGTCTTACCGGATTCAGCTGTATCCCGTATTTTACAAGAAGCGACTGAAAAAATATATCTAAAATCAAATGAAATAGTAGTAGTGTCAGTCAAATTCAAGGCAGAGTTCAGAGTTTATAAACTAGTTACTATTAAGTGGATCTTATTGATCTACCAATCCAGAGAGCCAGAGCCAGAGAGATCCAGCCAACATAAAATCCGTTTTAGATATTACCAACTAACAACTATTGTCGATTGCTATAAACAAAGGAAAACTCACCAGAGAACAGCATCTTATCCGCCACACATAATATATTGAATGCTCATCAATTATGCAAATACCATAAACAGACTAGTGACTAATAGATGATAATGTAAGACTATCTAATTGCCTTAACAGCTAAGTAAACTGTTCTAACTATTATTGGCTCTTAAGTGTTCTCATAAGTCGCTGAGCAAACAGTATGAAATCTGTTTAGTCCGTCATTTGTACAATAAAAATATATTGAACACGTATTTTCTTTCAGTTTAAGACAAAACTATCAAGATAGAAGGAATCTAAAATCAGAAATGAGGTCCAAGTACGTCATATTTTCGCACACGTTTTGTAACACCAGGCGGCCTTTTAAATAATATTATCATGGTTACGTAAAAATTTAAAACAAAAATCTTGTCTAATATTTTTTGAATATCCATTTTCCGTAAAACAGAGTACGTCATCTACCCAATTTGAACACCACACAAAAGTGTCCATTGATGATTATATGAGATCACGTTGACCGCGTAGTCAAAACCTCATTGGTTACTGATTATTGTTCGTAAACCTACACAGTCCATACATACTCAGCGCTTTAAACACCGTCAGTAAACGGTCCCACATTAAACAAACGAATGCAGGATACGAACCTAAAAAAACTAATTTTGAATCTTTTTTTTTAAGTTATAAATCCAAAAATTTAATATTAAATTATGTAATTCATAATATCATCCATTTCAGCGCGCGAGATTCATAATCAAGCTCAGGCCTGGCACTCGATCCATATTGCCCAACGTGACAGACAGACTCCCATATCCGGCTCTCTTCGCTTATAACACGCGTTGAGAATTTATCATTTTTATTTATCCTTCGACGTGCTATGTTTTCCTTAAGCGTTAACGGCTACGGAATACATTTAAAAATATATAGTAACATTTTGTAATGCTCAAGAACTTTTTTTTTCTTTTAACTATAGTAAAGTTAGCTATATATTATTATAACCTTCGATTAGAGAATAGAAGTTCAACGTAAGATTAAGTAAGGTTTTGAAAAATGATCTGTGCTTACATCAAGTTATCCAATTGATGTAAGCACAGATCATTAATAATTATAAACACACGTTATTGGTAGAGCTAGATTAAAAATATGTAAGCAGAAAGTCATACAATGTTCCAAACTCTTATAGTTTGTGAGAGAGCGGGCACTAGATCCACGGCTCCACATGATGACATAACTTGACGTGAAACGCTACCAGCTTGATTACTTCAGACGGCTAGAAACAATTTGTCAGCCAAATTTATATGAAAAGAATAACACTAACAAAACAGTCAAAATGACTAACGGCCTGGATCCGTATAAACATATTTATGCCGCTCCCTCGTGCTACAATTTTACGTCATTAGGTCACATTTTGTGTAGTCAGATGTTCAGGCCATTAAAATAAAAATCCCACCAATGATAAATGAACGTTCCGTAATACGACACAAAAGACTAAAAATACTATATTTTCACCAACATTACCCGTTCATTTTTTTGAATTAGGTTTTCAAACTAAACGGTTGAAAGTGATTTCATATTCAACAGTGGGTATTGAGGCATATTTTAGCTGAACGTGATTTATTCGACGATATTACGCACCCAGGCCTGGCTTGAATGGCATTACGTTGACAGCTTATGAGGTCCTTTATTTATATTTGATTTATGTAGTGCGCAGAGATACGGCCGCTCTACTCGGCTTCACGGTTACTGAACATTATTCGCTATTTAAATGGGGAAAAAATCGACATTAGTCTGACCTTCCTCGCCATAACTTACTAGCGCAGTAGATAAGCTACAAAATATGTATACTCTTTAACTAAAACTAGGGATTTTTATTTCTTTACCAACCAACAAATATTGCTGTTGCGTGGGCGTTTCACAATGTTCTATGTATTTTCGTTCATGAGACGCTCTTAACGTCGACAATGAAAATTGACAGCTCACGTCCCTCCTACGTCAAAGTTATAGGTTCGGTGAACGGAGGATATTCATACATAAAATTACTGAAAGCTAAATTCACTTGAGCATTCACAAAAACAAATCGCGTTTGGTGTTAGGCAATGTCATGCAAATTTCGGGAGGGCCGCGGAATCCAGTGTACAAAACAGCCATTGTTATAAAAATAATTGGGGTCACGTTGTCGTTAGTCCTCTCGAACCATTATTCTGTTTTGTCCAAAATATAATCCCGAAATCTGACAATTTGCTACGTTCAAATACCCAATTGTTCGTCAATTTAATAAGAGTATTATGTTTTTGCAAGTAATATTCCTTGAGACTCTATTTGTTACCTTTGTTATGGTTCTTATTCGATTTGCTTTTCTAAAATCTAAAATTAAGCTTGTCTATCATTAAAATGTCTAAACGTTATTGTAATAATATTTACTGCATACTCGTAGTTGCAAATATTGTATAGCAGAAAGAGAAACAGAAATAATTAATCAAACGAAGAACGTTAAATATCCATTATCCTTAATTATGTTCATTTAAATTTTCAGTTACGGCTCACGGATATAATTCAATATTTGACTGTCTCAAGAGTACATTTTTAATTTGAATAAGCCTTTCCAGCAATACGGATATTACGCGCAAGTTTGGTTCTGAATTCGGTTTGCTTCATTATGACACACATTTGTTCTAATTACCAGTTGGCCTCGTGAGATTTGAATCCAACCTTAGCGTCCTGGAATGCTTTTATTTTAATCAATACAAAATATCAAAATGAGTACATATTGTTCTCTTACAACAATTTATTGGTCCCGCGGGTTCGGGCTCAACGAAGCGACGCAAACCAGATTATTATTTACCACTTTCGACCGCATTTTATTACTAACCCACAAAAGGGTCAAATAATAAAAAGAAGTGTTCGCTTTGTGGATAAAACAATAGAGCGATATTTATGATCCTTACCTTCGTGAACTCTCGTTTTTCGAAGTCGACTTGGTCTTATGAAGCCGTTTGGAGTAACAGCCGTCGTAGGTATGTGAGGTATTTTATTTTTCATGGTCAAAGAAACTTCGCGTTTTACTAATGTACACATGTTTAAGAATGTTATTCGGAAGTTGTGGGGCGAGTCGTGAACATGTGCCTTGACCTTTGTGAGCCCACGTGAGGGTATGGCCAGTAGACTTCGTGTCTCTTCACGGTTTGAGGGAACAATGCTCTCAAAATGTCGAACTGCCATTGTGATCGTTGCCCCTTTTGGTTGGTGGTAAATGAAAGCCAAAGGAATTGATAGCAAGTGCGGTAAAATTGTTTTCGAAAAGACTCTCACTGAAGCGTGTTTCGTATCATGTATTAACAAATTTACTTTAAAGTCAAATTGACAAGACTTATAAACAATGTTTGATTTTTAAATCTACACTTTCCCGCGCTTACCTAAGCTAAAATTGAGTTTAAATCCTAAAATATAAATCTTTCAGATTCTAAGATAAGAGTACTTTTATTCGGTTGCCAATTGTATACATTTCGACTCTTTACATCTTAAATCTTGATAAAGATAAAATTAGAAACGTACAAATAACACACCGCAATATATTTCCGTTTACGATCAAAGAACTTTACGACAAGTTTTGGAAGGCAAATCTTTTGTCAAAAAGGTAAAAATCCCGTTTGAAATAACCCGGAAAACGCGCTCAGTCATAAACGGCAACCGAGCCGGATATTTGCTGATCCTTGCCTGTCCCTTGCCATATACCGGCTAACGTTTAGTCAGCTGCAGAAACAATTTCATTCATTATTGCTATTTATGTAAATTTTGCCGATCGTGCTGACAGTTGTTAACGAAATTTTTAATTTGGGATTTTAATTGTTTGTTAACTGATTCCTGAAAAATGCTGGAACATCTATGATCCTTTTGTGAAAATTGCTGCATCTATCTAGCATTTTTAGCAATGCTTCTTTGCGATTAACATATTATTTTACGTGACTAAACCTAAAAAAAGCAACACGATCTATCTTACAACTATAATGTTCTTTAAAAAATGTAGGAAGAGAATCTGAAACATCAAAAAATATTTTGCATTCTAAAAGAAGTAAAAAGCCAAAAACCATTTCCTTCCAATGAGTACCGCTAGTTTTTCCTCTACAAAGACTGAAGGGTGAACCCCTACTTACTTGACTGAATTTTAAAAAGCTTTTATGCCGTTTTTATTCGTCAGTCTCTAATTACAGTGCCGAAGGCGTCGCATAACGCCACCTTAGTCATTACAGATGCCGTGAGCGAGGCTATAAAGCTAGGAAATGCTTTATGCAAATTATTTTACGTGGTAGTGTAACAGTCGTGTGTCTACGTACTATGTTAATATAACACATCCTATTAGTACACGCCGCGCGACACCGATGTAATTAGCTTAAAAATCACGACATACGCAGGTAGGGAAGAACGCGGTTTTAGACTAATTAATTGACCGACTCTCATTATCACGTTATGTTGAAATTTTCCGGGTACTTTTTAAAAGCGCTGGTAAAAATATAACCGTCACGTCGTTTCACAAGTCGTCAGGAATTTTAATGCCCCTTAAAATGTAACAAGTTTATCTGCGAGGTTTAATTGCATAACGGATGTTCTATTTTTTACCGACGATGAACGCGTAAAACGCAGGTTTTTGCAAAAACATCGCTGTACGGGAAAAAAAAATTTAGAAGGAATTTCAACCGTGTTTCATGAAGTATATGTGGTTACTAGAGCATGCACGAAGGATATTAAAAGGTTTTTATTATAAATGGGCATTTATAAAAGTTTATTTTTAAGTTAATGTAATTGGGCTTATTTTGCAACTGGTTTTAAAACATACATGTATGTATCCAACAAATACAACTAAACATGTATACGTATATTGTTTTCAAATACGTTTTTTTTTTTTATATTTTTGCATCCGTTTTTGCATTTGGAGAAAACATTCATAATATTGTCTCGTTCCGAGTGTTTTTATGAAAGGAATAAATTCGACCCCTCACAAAAACGTTACATCTTTTGTGCTATTTTTGAATTAGCAATGATAAGATGAAATGATAATGGCTTTTTTCCGTTAAAAAATCAACGAAGCGAAACTTGACCCAAGGGGTGGGTCCAACGAAGTCACCCCTTTGGGGCAAAGACTACCTGCCTGCGAAAAGCTGCTTTTGTTTTACACGTATTTTGTTTAGTCCTCAAATTATGTCCTCATTATATTCTTGAACGTTTTAAGGAGTGAGTGACGTAATATACCACAAGTTATCATTATGCTCGGTACACAAACCTTCAGTTACATCGATTCTAATATACTATATGGCTAAATAAATACAGCTGGCTCTCTATTCATACCATTTACTGATCAATACATCGCTTGTATTAATTACTTAGCGTACGTACATTGAACGACTACATTGTATCTTTGTAGTGTGCTTTCATTGAAAGATTATATTAATATATATTTATTTATGTATATCCATTACGTTTATGCATTGAGGACTGGTTTACTTAAACACAAAGCACTAAACGCTTAATTTCAAATAACCCTAAAAAACTCTGTTTTGTTTCTCATATATAGCGTATGTGAGAAATAACACATTTTTCATGCAATTTTGAGAACACAATCATCTAATCAGAACCTTAAATAATGATCAGTTTTCAGGTATGAGATTTCATATTTTAAATGGAATCAGAAATTAGGATGCTAAGAACCTATTTACACATATATACAACCAAATTCATGAGATATAGTAAACATGCTTTTAGCAGCCAATTGCAAAGTTTAGTGCTTAAATAAGACTCGTAATGTTGCCGTTGAACGTACTCGTACATAAGTGTTAACAAACTAATTTAGTCAGTACACTTCAGACCGTAGTTTACTTGTAACATATGCCTCCTACATACCTACTTCCTAAATATTTTGAGCTACTCGTTAGATTCAAATGTGCGGTGGCGTTTGGAGTGTAGAGTGAATTCATTATCGCGGTCGGGCAGTCGTTAGTGGTTTACAACCCTGTTCACAAACTCTTTGAAATAATGCTCCCCTGGTACCTTGACGCGTTTCAACACGAACATAACGTACACGAGTGCCGTGAGAGATATTTAAAACATTCGTATAATTCCTGTGAGGAAAACAATCGGGCTACTGTCTCGTTATACAGAGTGGTGCCGAAAGATTGTACCTATCCAAAAGGGGTAAACATTGAACTTACAAAATTTCACTAAAACATGTACAACACTTTGTCATGTATCATCCACTAAGAAGGTCAATCTTAATACGTCACTGGTTAAGTATTACTGTGTAAAACATTCTTTAGCGATCTGGTTATGATTTTTTGTGTCGAATAATTAATTGATACAAAGAGAGACCATCTATTTAATTGACTCATTTTGAAATTTTTTACAAACTCTATACCTCCTAGATGTACACCTGTTATTGATAGTTAACATCGGCAACATCCTTTATAATAAAGCAAGCTTTCTGCCAACTGTGTGGCCAGCACAAAAATCTGCGATGCGATATCATCATAAATGACTTTTACTGTTCCGTTTCGCGCTACCATTGCTGTTATAACGGGAACTGTTAAATTAAATTATGTGTGTATGGATGGACAAATTATTTCTTGCAGATTAAGCAGACGTTTTTATCAGATGCGTTACATTTTTATTAGTAGTGTTTTGTTTCTATTTGTTTAGGCGATCATATATTAAAAGTATTTGTAACTTAATTGGGGAATACATCTGGAACCAAATTTAGCTTGTCAATGTCAAGACACAAAGTTATCAATAATAAATATTTATATTTTTTTTGGGTGAATGTTAAAAGGTTCTTTTGACCAACTTTTAAAATTATTCGAGCGTTCGAGTACCCATTTAACATAATTTGACTTATTATTTATTTTCGTTCACGGGTCAGATTTCGGTGTTAAGCTTGTATTTAAAAGGTCAGCGAGCAAGTAATCAGCTTAACACGACCTGCTTGGTGAGGGTTTAAATACCGCATCAATATATTTTTCGTAGATAAGGTGTATAATTGCATTCATTAACGATAATGTAGAGCGGTTGTTTATTGCTACCATTGATCGTGGAACACCGTGGAGTAAGCTCCTTAATGGCTGATGCATGCGTGCATACTGGAAAAAGCTTACAAATTACAAAATAATCAAGATCTTCCGATATTTCTTCAAAGGGCCGGTCAGGGCAGGTCCAGATTAGGTCGTGTGCTCTGAATTTTGGACTTTAAAAGAAAGTCAATCTCGGGACCCTTTGGGCACATGAGGTTTGTTGCAACACTTTATTGAGGAAAATGGTTAGAAAGTGGTGACTCTTGTTGGTCTTTGGTTAGTTCCAAGTGATTAAAAACTTGTGGCTCATAAAAAAAATATTGCCTACTGACTACCCTTCTGGGTCTATTCGCAGCTTACCTTTTGTCAGGTCTAGTAAAATAGTTTTTTTTTTGTTTTTATTCTATACTTTTAGATGTGAAAGTAGTCTTAATGTTGCGAAATAAATATATCAAAACATCACATAATTCTTCGGAGAAGCGTGCCATGTGGTAAAACCGAGATTTTTAAAGGAATTTTTCGAGCACAGTCTGTTGCGACGAAGTTTTGGGAGTGTTGCCAAAAAAGGCTGTATATTATTTCCACTGATAAGTTAAGTATCGTCGAGCTTGTAAAGGTCAAGATTATTTTCTATGAGCAACTTGCTCTCAATTAAGTTACCTTTTTTACGGCTAACTCCAAAGAACTTACATTAGTACATATCTAAGAAGAAAGGATGTGACAGCAATTATAATTATAATACACAGTAATCGATTTATATCGAATAGTTACTATAATTATTTTTGTTTTTATTCATACAAGCACATTACTAAAGTATGGAATAACATCATACTCTCTCAAATATACACAAAAACACATATACGCCTTCTAATTGAAAAGGAAAAAACCATAATCTAAAGAAGATTCATAATTATTTTTGACAGGGGCGTCAGTTTACTCTCGAGTTAAAACTTTCGACCTAGTTTCCTCTAACATTTCAACTTTTGTTTACGAGTATATTATTATAATCGTTTTATTTAAATCTAGTATTTATTTATTATGTTTAAATATTTCATACTGAATTTTACTACCAGATGAGCAAATAATTTACGAATTTCGTTCAATTATTTGACTATGATCAAGAAACCTCATTTCATTTTAATCCTTTCTTCGTTTAAATTGCTTTAAGGCAGTAACTATCCTGTCAAAGCAGTGTATCTTATTATTTCGATCGTTTAAAGGTAAATAAAGGCATCTTGTTGCCTGTCGGGAACAGTAGCCAATTTTAAACACAAAGGACGCTATTAGTTTTATACCCAGCTAATTAGGAAGCAATTAAACACTGCTTACTTTTAAGGGGTTGTTATGTCTATTTTGTAATAACCTCTTTTCTGAAAGCCTCCATAGAAATATATTTGTTACCAGTTTTTTATTAGCTTTTGTTAGAATGTAGGGTATGTATCAATCTACGGGTCATATAATAAATTTTACATTTTATTGTTAAATTTGATACACTTCTTGTAGTTCAATTGTGCTGAATCTCGTGTGTAAATTACATACTTGTCATAGAGCTCACTTTGTGAAGGATGAGAAAGGCAACAGTAGGAACTATGTATCGAAATGATGCAATCCCGTTAGTTTGAGCTAGTATCATTAAATTTTATTTATTTTTACAAATTTGTCTAAAATTATCTTGAATAAAATATATATGCCTCTCCGAGGTATACTCTATCGGTAGCAAAAATTATTATAAATATCGATTCACAATTGTCGAAAAAAAACGAAAAAACCTTTGGTCGAAATGAATCTAAAATGAAATTGAGTTGAACCCCCACTTTTGATGTGGGTTACATATATTTTTAATAAAAGCTAATTTGTCATAGTTTTTGTAAGAGAGGATGTGGATTAGTTGCAATCTTTGAGGGAGTAATAGAGCGACATTTCCTCTCACAAATATTTTTTCCTCATACTCGGTCTAATGAGGCTTCTTTCTTCAATACTTATCCGAAGTTTTTCCTGCAGGGGCGTGATGTCCATGTTAGTGGGCACCCTTCATAATAAGGAGCTAATACTGCAGTCTTGTTTAATATTGCCTTTATTCAATAATCGACAGATTGAAAGGTATGTGATTATACCATACAAGATTACATTAATTATTGTAAAAATGAGGGTTTTTTAATACAGCTCATAGCTGTTCATTTTAGAAAAAGTATTTTTAGGTACTGCGTACCGATTTGAACGATAGCAATAGTATCTACAAATAAAATTGTGATATAAAAAAAAACTTTTTTACTTTTCTATGTGCAGAGTCAGCAATGATCGTACACAATGTTGTAGTCAGTTTCTTATAATAATATCATTAAATTTAGCTACGATCTATGACGTTTAACATTATAGAAACAAAACACAATATGAAGTTCATATTACAACATAACACGAAAACATCAAAATATTTTGTCAATGACCGACTTGCTACCCCTAAATATAGTTGTACCAAAAATGAAGCAATTAAAACTAATACCTACAATTTTGTGAAACAAAGTGCCTATATATAGTTGACAGCTTTTAACCGTTCGCAACTCTATCCAGGTGGGTTGGTAGGGTTGGCCGGGTTGGTCCACCCACCACATTAAAGCCACGACGAAAGCCTAAGAAGCCGAACAATAAAAAAAGGAACCGCCCCCGACGTGCGTGACCACAGGCTCAATGCAAATTATACTTCCATCCATTTCATACAATAAAACCAAATGAGCCCTTTTAACGCAACATGAGAAATCGATAAAAAATACACGTCCGAACTTATGCTTGGTACATTCGAGCATTGTAACGTAAACGTTTTGTAATAGGTATTATTAAACTCGTTATTAATAGTTGTGGCACGCCGTCTGCATATGACGGGTTATTGAACGCACCTATTATTTCAGAGCTACTGTATAGCAGATAGTGTTAACTGTATGCAGCATTATATTCTTAGTATGCGATGCAGATTTTGATAGCAACCATATCAATATGAACTTAAGGCACTTTTGCATGTTAATAAACTAAATGTTGATTGAGGTTATCTCTGAATTCCTTTCCTGGATTTCCCGGTATGCGTTGGCAAAAAAAAAATGTGTATTTAAATGCGTTTCATGCAAATCACGGAAACCGATTTTATCCTCATTTGGGTAGTCCAGCAAAATGATGTCAAACCAAATCCCAAGTTAGAAAACCTATATTTGTTTATCGCAAAACATTCAAGAAGGCCAAAGGAAGGTACGTTAAGGCACATTCTCACAAAATACTCGTTGGGTCTGTCTGTAACGGGCCGAAAATATATCCAGGGTAATAAAGGAGTGTCCCCCGGGCCTGCCCTGGCCGCCGTCCGATCATAACCCAATTACAAGTCAACCGCATTTTTATGCTGTCGTTACACCTTACGGGAACAAAACCGATGAATTTACTTTATTTTTATACTCCACGAGCAGTATTTATGGTGGATATAACAAATACATACATTTACGTTACACGAAGGGTTTGTGTGTATTCCGTTTCGCATCGACTGTGATATTCTCTTAAATATTTTCTTGCAAATAGGAAATCAGAACAAAGAACATTTAACTGTGCTAATTGTCTTTAATAAACTTAAAATGTCCTTTCACGTCACTTTAATTCTGTATGCAGAAAATATAATCTCATAAGCCAACAAGAGCAGAAACAGCACAGTAGCTTATTAGCGGAATTGTGGCAATCAAATGCTTACATGTAGAGAAGAAATACAATGTGTGCTTGCTAATGCACTTTCATTTCTATATTATTTATAGTTCGATAAAATCAATTGCTAGATTATTGTTAGAATTTAATTATTGTTTAAATTCTTTGACAACTCCATGCCTACAAATCTTTAAAATGCTGTCTGTTCATCTTAATTTTGCGTGGCTCACTCCCACTTTGAAATAATAGTTTTTACTTTTTATCCGCTATCATCATCAGCCCTGTATAACATACTGCTGCACATAGGCGTCTCTTTGCCGTTGCCCTTTTTCTCAGTGTTTTGGCAGTAACATCCATCCTACTCCTGCTGCTTTTTAAAGTAATGTCTTCATCTGATGATCTGTCTACTCCTAACTAAATGTTTTACTGATAATATTGTAATTATATACTAAATAAACAAATTACTGAAATGTAAAAAACAATCTTTTAGTTACAAGTACGTAAAAGTAAAACGTATTTAATGCCAACAGCATATACAAAAGGGGGATTTGGAGTCCGTTTATTAAATGCCACTGAAGAGAGTGAAATAGCAACCAAGTATAGAGCGACGACGCAGTTGTGATTCCGTTGAACACTTTGAATAAACTAATGAGCTCTACGTTAAACAATGTTGCAGGATCAGTGCAGTACGTGAGAAGACGCAAGCGAACTAGCATTATGCTGTGAAACACTGTCGTAATTGTAATTACCCACGGTGAAGGTAATTGCTTTTCCTCGTCGCCTTAAAAGCACTACTTAAGATAAGTTCTTAAACATAGTACAGAATTTGTTTTCCTATTTTAGGTGGTAAGACACCATGTATTGTAATCAATTCGGATTTGCTCTATACAACTTTTTTATAATCATACGACCAAACCTAATAAAACATAATAATATACTTGTTATTTTTAATTATGGCTGATACTATTTCGATCCACGTTTATTTTGTACCACGGTTATCTTTTGTCACCTTTAATCAAAGTTTTATATTATAATTAATAATAACAAATCATGAAGCTAAACCAGCTTTAAAATTTAGTTTACAAAGTGATAGTAAGATGGGTTTAAATCATTAGCGAATTTTATCTCGATAGCAGAAAACTCCGAAGTGTTTTCTTTAGCTATCGAAACGGTTTATTTGATTAAAACAGTTCAATTGGTCAGGCGCTAACTACGTACTAAGCGCATGAACAAATCTTCCTTGTATCACGTTTCTGGCTGTACGTGAACAAACTTACAAACCGATACACTGGAATAGAGGGTTTAAAACTACTATTTAGATTTACTTTTTGATTGGATAATGGCGGACGAGATATCAGTAACTTATTGTCAGTAAAACCTACATGAAAACTAGCTAGAAACCCGGAAGATATGTTACCAGCCTTTATAATTATTATAGGATTAAAGAACAAACTCAAACTTCAAAATATACAGCGTTGAAAATTTGCTTTAATACTTTAGGTGTCAGCCAAACCAAGGCACTCTCATGAACTATTTTTACTCCAAAAATAATCATGTCAATTGATTAAACAAACTTCTGCTTAGTACAATACGTAACACTGTTGACCTAGATTCGAGAACTTATACGAATATTGTGTCATATTTTGAAGGGGGCTTTTCGGCGCTTCTTGCTCTCCGAGACGCGTTAAGCCAGTAAGCCTTAATCATTTAATAATTATAATCAGAACCATGTGCGACTCCCATGCTTTCCCCTATTATCGCCATCCTTTAGGTGCTTTTCACTGGGGTTGGTTAGAAATCGTATATTATGAGACACGCGTGCTATTTTAGGAAATTTTCCTCTGTGTTTTTGAAGACAGTTTTCGTAGCATCACTTATACGCATAAGGGGAAGTATCTTCAAAAGGTATGTAGTAGGTTTGTAAATATTATAATTAAGTTAGTGTGTGGTAGAGAGATATAAATAAGTAAGACACTAAATATTAAGTTTTGATATTACCTACTGATGCTAAGTACTTAGCACTTTAGGTACGTATAACAAGTGCTGTAAATAACCAAATACCAAAGTTTTTACATTTTATTTTTTATAATAAACTTTTATATTACGAGTTGCGTAAGTCTTAAATTTAGCGTACATATTTCATCAGGTAAAACAAGAGATGGGCTCATTGCGTGGAACTTGCGAATATAGTTACTTCAACCATTATTTTCAGACCTTCGTGGTTATATCACGAAACGCTGACAAAGGAATTCCGACATAAAAATCTACATTATGACAACACACAAACGTAGTAACATTACGTACGTACTAAAACAACGTAACGACTAATGAAGTCTAATAGAAAATCAGTTTTATTGTCTATCAAGTACCAATCGAACCGAATCCACTAAAACAAAAGAGAATCTATTGCTAACATAAACGTATTGTCCTATTTTTTCCTCAACTAGTGCTTTGTTTGCAAGCCGTAACTTTTAGTAGTATTCATGAGTAGGCACAGTTACCCTCGTAATAAAACCAAGATTATCAGTAAATAAGGTCTGCACATAAATAAAGTTGATTCCTCCGCAAATCAGGCGGATGCTCGAAGCGTTCGGAGATCTAAGAGAAAGGGTGGGTTCACACGACCGCGCCGGACTATTATGTTGCATGATACGTGACGACTTTGTTCGCTCGTGTGTACCAGTTATGTGTCGCGAACAAAAATCGAGATCCATATACTCAGTCCCACATTTCCATTGGAATCCAAAAAGGCTTCATCGTTTTCCCACAATTCAGTTAGTAAAGACGTATTTGTCGTTAAAAGTTCGCGTCTATCACATACTTTTATGTTCGTGTTAAACAAAATGCGGATAAGCCCCTGTAGCACGCGATCGTGTGCGCGCAACTTAAGCTGTCTGTTCATAGAAATCATGATTATATGTAGTAAAAGTAATATAATACGTGCGTCGACCCAACATATAGCAATAGTTGAAGGAAATCGAGTACAATATGTGATCAAGTTTTTGACGTTGCAATCTATCGTTAATTTCCCCCGAGGTTCACCTGCCGCCACAATAAAGAAACTATTTTATTGTTACCCATATTGTACTCCACTTCTAAAGTATTTCGATACGTTATTATGACAACATTATGAAAGGCTCTATTGTCGTACTGAGATTGTTAGTAGACCACTTCTGCGTCCAATATAATGTACTTTACTTGATTATTGTCGAACTGCCGACCGGTCTGCTAAGTTTTCGAAAATATTACTGCTTCATAGACATTATTTTGTTATGTTTCTAAGTGATTTAATACAGTAAATATTTATTTGATGAATAGAATAATAGCTATACCGTTTCAAGAACTTCTTTAATATTTTCGCGTTTGTGTGAGAGTTATGGAGTTTTTTTTATCGCAAAGGATCTTAGACCAAAAACTATCACAACAATAATATCTGCATAACTACAAACAATATCTAAACGTGAATTCTTCAAGAGCCTACCAATTTACTTTTCCTTAATATTTATTATGAAGTGTGAGTGTTCAACTACGCACCTAATAAGTGTAGTCCATGTTAATAATTATAATCAATTCTTTACACACGTACTTTTAATAGGTTTTTGATAAGATAATTGTTTCGGTCATAACACATAGCATGTCAACTTTCTGCATTATCATTAACATAATGCCACCATTCATAAAAAAAACCGTTTCGAATTACCATATTTCCCTTCGAAAAAACAAAAAAATACAACTTGCGTATAAAATTCATTCGGAGGTATCGTATGAAATAAACATTATGCGTAGGGCACTCTGAAGTATGGAGAGAACTTCCGAAAAGTCCTTATTGCGTGCTTACGATTTCCCCAGCCCTAATGGGCAAGCGCGATTTTGCTGACAAATAAATATGTACCGCCCTTCCCGGCAAGAGTAATTGTAAACGTATGGCCCTGAGATCAGGAATCATTTTAGAACCCTATCATTAATAATTAAAAATCGTATTTTTTGCTTATTTGGTGTTGATGGTCCTAGTGGGTGAACTTGTGAATATACCGCATTCCTTGAATTCCATGAACTTCTGAGGGTAAAAACATGTACGACTCACAAAATATTCAAAACAAAAACATACTTATTTTCAAATGTTTGTTTCGGAAATGACTGCCACTTTCAACGCAAACGCAAAACGGAAAAATTATAAAGAAAATTACATATTCGTTAAACAAAAGCATTGGTATACACGCGAACTGCTGGATTTAGTGGTCAAAACCTACATAAAATACTTTGTTGTTTTCTATTCATCTTTTTAGCATAATTCAATTTTTACAGTCGATCTGACTAACGGTTTCGAATACCACATTACGGCACTACCACGGAAGTTCCAAAACGCTGTTATTAAAGCCCCACTAGTGGCAAGGCAGTTCAGTGGCATGCAACGCGATAAAGCACCAGTTAACATAAAAGGAACAGGAATTTTCTTGAGTAATAAAAAGAAACGTCCAAACCTGTGCGTGACCACTGGGCCTCATGGAAAATCATATTTTACTTTGTATCACAAACTAAACACGGCAGGTAACACTTCGATTCACTGGAGTTTTTATTCAAAGTTGTCTTTTGTCGAAAGAAAAAATTTCCTTTAAATAAAAAGTCGCAACGTGTGATACACGTGGCACGGACTAGAAAAGTATCAACAATCTACCTCCCAAAATCTTTGTCCTGAAAATATTTATTTACCCGTTACCTAACTTGTACAGTGTGTAAAGTGTCAATATTCGGAATCCGAAACACTCGGGTCAACCGTATTTTTACCCAGTTAACGGTGTACCGAAGAACCCTCTACAATCTGTATCCATCGGACCTTAATTTCCCACGGGCAACTCTGCGTGACCGCAAACAAAGGCCCTAAGTCGCATAATTGATCATAAATTTATCGGTAATAGTTTCGAGAACTATTCTTCGGAACTTTCGAGTTTCATTAAGAATTTCAACTTGGATGGCTGACATTTCATGCAGCTTATAGGATTCATCGCGTTAAGCCATACGTTGAAAGGAGTTTGGGAACTACTCTTACATGCTCGCAGCCGCTGTAACACGGCAAAACTTGGCGGTGTACATTTCCAGAGATGCACCGCCGTTCTATCGCTAGTTCGAAAGTAATCAACGAGATACGAAGCAAAACATTTTCCTATTGACTTTAAACTCATTTGTTCCTAAAAATATAAGACAGCAACGATTTCAATCGTCTTGTATACGACCAGTTTTAAGTCTCGATTGCAATATAACCGGTCAGAGGATTATTGCATTTTAATCAAACAAATATAAATCAACATGATTCGTGATCTCACTTATATTATTCATAACAATCCTCAACTAATCGACCATTGTTAACGAACTCCTCAAAATAAGCATACATAAATGAAGTCGTGAAGCAATTTCAGTTTGCTGCAAAACTTACGCAAAATTAGTTTGGTAATGAAATAATCATTTCATTCTTAATAAAGAATAAAACATATTTATTTATTTGCTGTACAACAATATACTTTTACCTGAATAGGGATACGCAAATAATCAAAAGCTTCCGCACAATCAACAGTTTCCGCGTGGCATCATTGCATATAATTTAATAACATCGTACGCCAATCATTACATAGTCAAAACATTCCATCGGAGTAAACAAAGCAGAATACAAGGGTGGTCCACTAACGGAAAACAGATTTCTGAATCAATGAATCGAAAACGTTTATACTGAAAGTTTCTGGTAGAATCACGTTAAGATCGTCCAACTGTAAATGGAGAAGTTATTGTATTAGTTGTGTCTTATCCGCACTGAATTTGTTTCGTAATACGTAGAGGGTTGACTGTTTAATATTAACTTAAGCTTAGGTTTTAAAACTTGAAGGACGAATATTGAACTTCAACACATCAATTGGTTTAACCTTTTGAATGTTGAACAAAGTCAGATAGTTACTTGAATACATAATAAAGATCTACAAAACCAAACTTATATTATTCAGTAACCTCTTTAGTACCTATATTTTATAAGGACCAGCGCGCATACCATGAGTGACTGTTGCCACTGCCAAAGCGAGACGCTGCTATGCGCAGTGTAGCGCGCTGTCTCTCTTCCACAGTAGCAACAGCCCTGTTTTATGAGCTCATGGTACAGGGGCTGCACTGATTTACGAGATTGAACAATAGATTTATTTATTTATTTGGATTTCCACATAAACACAATACAAGCATACTTACATGTGTAGCATATTAAACAATATTCCATGCTTTCTTATTTATAGGAAATCACATCATGCGTAATAACATAGATGTGTAGCTATTAGTCCACAGCAAACACATATACCAGTGTACCATTAATAAAAATCGTTTATTTTATCTGTTATCTGTTGATATAACTCCTGTGTCACCTAAATATATTCTCAGCTGAACATAAATAATATTAACCGCAAAAAGGTAATCCCTGAAGATCTTTTGCAAATTTATAAAACACTTTAGTACTAAGAAAGCCGGGTCGTCTTTAAGACTATAAATTAACAAGCTAAAAATTATTGCCAAGCCTGTTTTCCTTGTTTATTTTCCCTTTAGGGGACGAGATGAACAAATGGTATTATCGTAAAATCTTTGAAATAAATGTACGGTTTATGGGTATTCAGAACATAGGATGATAGGTATTGCTTCACTTTCTGATATTAATAATCCATGTTAGGATGTTATGTGCAAGAAATAGTTAGGAGCTGATTAATTTATAAGAATTTAATTTGAATTATTCAATGATACACGTACTGCTGTTAAAAGTATTTTGACGCCTTCTAAAAAGGAGAAGGTGTCCACTTCGGCAGTATGTTTTTTATGTTTGTTATATCTCCGGCTATTGCTAATCTATTTAAAAATATATTTTTTTACCTCAGAGATGGACGTAGGTACGTCTGTGTTATCAATATTTACTTACTTCACGTTACATAACATTTGGAACCAACTTGAGTGTACACATTTACGTATTCCAGCATTCGGCTCAGATGGGAATTGAAATTACGAATCCTTTAATTGCCTGCCACTTTATCACAGCATGAACACACGGCAAAGCAATAAACATAAATTCAAACATTGATTTTTGTTTGTGATATTTATACGAAGATAGGAAAGAAATTCCAACGCAAATTCGGTTCATTTACGTCCATTGTTCCAAAGCCAATTTTGCTTACGTGTCACGTATTCTTAATTCAAATAATTGACATATCCTTTTTTAAACAAAAAAGGCATTCGAATACTGATGTTTGGGCAAAGCCAAAAAAAAATACTTATCGGTGTATGGATTTAAAATGGGAAACGGGTACAAAAGGTGACTTTACAAGATAAATGGATTAAAGGGTCGCTTCGTACCTACTGATCCTGTCAGGGTTGTATTAATCAAAATAGCAGAGACTGGACTATGGTAATGTACGAATTGTGTTAACTGTCAACGATCGGGCCTACCCGGCCTGGCCTGATGTTTTAATAGATATTTTTTGGGGATTTTTATTCACAATGATTTTTCATAGCCTTGAAAGGGTTACACAATTGATCCATCAGTTAACGCTGTGAGTGTTATCCTGGATGCTATTAAAACGGTCTTCGTGTTTGGTCTTGTTTATAAAATTTACTGAATGCCTTTGAATATGTACAGTGAAACTTTTTACATGCAATGATGATTAGAATGATGTAGAATATCTTGAATAATTTAGAAAATCTATAATGATAGAATTAGATTTGTTCTTTAGATCAATGAGCAAAGATATTTGAGATTAAGCAATTACAAAGTGTCAAACACGATCGAATGAATCATGTACGGAAGGACGCTGGGATCAATGGCTTTCACAGTTAATGAAATATCAAATAACTGTGAATTTGCGAGCAGTGTTTTTACATCAGATAAATGGCAAACATTCAATTAAAACAGTGTTACAAAATAATCATTTTCGTCGAATTTTTTCACGCTGAGTATGTGAAGAGAGATATTCAAATATTTTACCAGCAAAATTTATTTCGTACATTGTTTCATGCGTATAACATTTTGAAAGCGGACTGAATTTAGTTTTATTAACCGGCTTACTCCATCGGAGTTCATGCATACTTTTAAATTGATATGCGTTTAATGCTATTTTATGTATCATTTAAGTTTAGGAAATGTATACATTTGTATGGTGCAACGCTGCGTATAATAAGCTTAAAAACAAGCTCAATTAGAAGTATAGTAAACCAAGTTCTGCCAGTCCATCTAAGTGCTTTATTTGACAAATGCTTGTCCCATGCGGACTTCGGCGGATACGCAAGGATAGCTAGCGTGGCATCACTGTACGCACATCAACACCTTACATAGAATAGTTACAATAACTACACCTCAAATAATGCTCTCTAAATAAAAGGATATTAATGGATTTATAGGACTATTTAACAGTCCTCAGTTATTGATGTCAGTTGTAGTTTTATGTATACGTAAACTAAGTGCGTGATAAATTTAAGTTTGTGAGAAAAATTAAAAGGTTCGCCCTCAAAGTTGAGTATTTATGAAACGGCTTGTGGCAGTTACTACTTTACGAGGTCATTATGGAAACCATTAAATGTATGATTACAGGGGGTCCTGTTTTGGGCAGGGCATTTGTATAAGCACATCAACTTTCTGTAAACGACCTGTGCCCAAAGTATTTTAATTCATTACGACCGCCTCCCTGAACTTTAAACCACACCGCTGGATTTTATTGCTTCATAAAATGTGGTTCGGAGGGTGTTTTATTGCAACAAGCTTATTGTTAACCTGTTTTGATGAACCTATTTGATACACGCTTATCAATAGAACTTCATTTGAATACTGCGAACTGTTTATACTTACCACAAATCAATTAATGGGTCTCGCTTATATGAAATTAGAATAAAGCAATACATTATCAAGGAAAAAGGTTTGAATTTTAACTCAAAGAAACCAATCGCAATGTATATTCCTCACGAGTAACTCGTTTAGCAGAATTAATAAATTAATTTCTAATGACACAATCACCGCTGTGAACCGCGCAAACACAATTCCGTCATTTATATTAAATTGAAGTTGTTAAAGGAAAGATAAAGTTTTGAACACCCTTTGAACCCAAGGTGTACAGGCGAAAGCAGCGGCATAGCTCCCTTCGTTAATTATGCAATGTTTTTATTCAATTAGTCGTGTGGTCTACCCTAATTACGCCCCATAGGGAGAGCTGGGATGCAGAGACAAGCCAAGCTTCGCGCAAATGGAGCAATAAAAAGGAAAAAAAATACACAGAAAAAAAGAACATTCTCGTCTCTTTGAGAACAATGCAGTGTGTACAATGTGTTATACTCGTAGGTACAGCCATTTGTCTTTCTGTCTAATCTTTCATGATGACGATGTTGTTTTACGATTTGTGTTTCCATTTTTACAATAACTGTGTCAAAGCGTACGTTTCTATTGCGTACTCCGTTGTGGATCAATTTGCTGGCGACTCGTACGTTTTATGGGATTAACAAAGTATTTTTGTAACCTGCTAGGTATTTTAGTTTGTTGACTTACGAGGGTTACAATTTTGAGTTACTGTTCTAACGTTTTGATCTAATAAAGTATTTAAAAATGTTGAACGAATATTATATATTTCTTTGTATAGTACCCTAAAGTTTTGTATACATTTGAATTGCGCTTTCTTGCAAAAGAGAAATGTAACATTTAACCGTGGAACGTTACAAAAAATCTACCACTGGCCCGAGGGTTGTAATAATAAACGTAAACATAACACTTAGCAGTTTCAGAGTGGAATACCATGTATGATGGGCCCACCGGTAGCATAGCGGGAAGACCAGAAGTAAATGCTATTGTAACTTCAAAAATGTACTATTACATTGTGTGGAATAACCAAAAACAATAAGGTAAACTGGGTATGAAAGGATGACATCTATTTTGTAACTCAGTTACATAATGACAGTAATGTATACTGATGACACATATTATTATGTATTTATGTTTGCTTTTTTACAAAAAAATAATTGGTGTGGAAAGTGAATCAAAGTTCAGGAATGAGCTACTAAAGTCATGCGACATTTTAAAACAATGTATCGTTGATAGATTTTGGTTATGTCAAAAAAAATGCATAGATATACAAAATAAAATGTTCATTCTTCCTTTAATAATTTTCTACTCCTGAACAATATTGTGCACGTTTTTCCTAGCTTATGTGATTACACCATCACATTCTTAAACACGAGTCTGCAAAATCTAAAATGTTGTCTCTGATAAATAAAAGACGTGCGTTGAGTACAAGCGTATATTGTAACTGTGTCACGAATACAAGTCCGCGCTTACGAGCTAAACCTACCCTCTAATATATTATAATATGTAACACCTCCACCCTTAATTTCTACTATACTATACATAAAAAACATAACAACTTATTACAAAATACCAAATAATTATTTTCAGACTGTTACAATTATGTACCTAAACTACATAAGAAAATAACAATCAATGTCCCTAACAATCTAAAATAAATGTGTATGACATTTTATCATAATAATCATTTGTAACAGTCGTCTATACCAAATCGTCTCACTGGTTTACGTACACGGCAAATATTACGCGATTCATCAGTTACGTTGTTGTTTGGGCCATGATTGTCTATTTCCCGCACATTGGGCACGCAAGACGTTGGCGGGGTTGCCGTTAATACGGTCTCCGTATCGTTGGTTGGTTTTGGCGATGCGCGTTCGGCTACCATCGGGCCGGCGGCGACCAGTGCGTCGGACTGTTTCTCGTTGTTTACCGGGAACATTAGCGAAGGGCGGAATCGTTTTACAGATCTTTCGCGTACAGGGTGAATTTGACTTTGTAATCCGTACTACCTGTTCTCTCTATTATTGTCCCTGCCGTCCACTTATCAGGGCTACGATAGTCTCTAAACCAGACCTTATCACCCGCCGTAAATTGTCTAATAGCCCCCCCCACTGACATTTCTGTTCGCTTCTGGCGAGCCTTTACAAATTCCTTCTGGTCAGGTTTTAAGCAATCTAGACGCATGCGCAAATTGCGCCCTAAGCACATTTTTGCCGGACTTTCACCTGTTGTGTAGTGCGGTGTATTTCTATAAGCTAATAGGAATCTACACAAGGAAGCGTGTATATCTGTTTTAGACTTAATAGCTTTTTTTATATTACGTTTACATATTTTAACGGCGTTTTCCGCCGCTCCGTTCGAAGCTGGGTGATATGGGGCTGAAAAAATTTGTTCAATCCCATTGGTACTTAAAAATTGTTTGAACTCGGTACTGAAAAATGGGGGACCGTTATCACTAACTACTTGCTTCGGCAAACCGAATCTCGCCCACATTTCCCGCAACTCTTTTATTACAGCTTTCGCTGTAGTGTTATTCATTTTAATTGCCTCTATCCACTTTGAATGAGCATCAACGACAATAAGGTAAGTTTGCCCCGCTAAAGGTCCCAAAAAATCTATGTGTATCCTGGTCCATGGGCGGTCTGGCCATGGCCAGGCGCGCGGCGCGTGCGCTGGAGGGGCGTCAGCTACCGCGGCGCACACGGTGCAGGCACGGCACACTGCTTCTACGGCCTCGTCTATCCCCGGCCACCACACATAGCTCCGAGCCAGCGCTTTTGTTTTGACTACCCCCATATGACCCTCGTGGAGCTCCGTAATCACTTTATCTCTGCAAGAGTTTGGAATAAGCACCCTATGTCCCCACATTACACAACCTAATTCTATATATAACTCATTTTTTCTTTTAATATATGGTTTTAATTCTCTAATTTCGATATCGTCTGGCCAACCGTCATTAATATATCTAGCTACTCTGCTTAATATACTATCCGAAGCCGTTTCTTTTTTTAATTTATGATAATCTAAGAGTAACGCTTCTGAAGCAAAATGTAAATATGTTTGTTCTGGGGTGTCTAATTCTTCTTTATAAGCCCCTTCCTTATGCTTACTAATCAACCTAGACAAAACATCTGCTGTATTCTTGTCCGTGCGAATGTACTCTATATTGAAGTCATAAGCTGATAATTTAATAGCCCATCTTTGTAGTCGACTAGCCGCCGTGTTAGGAATACCCGCCTGCGGTCCAAAGATTGTGACTAACGGTTTATGATCCGTCCGTAACGTGAACTTTCTACCAAACAAATATTGATGGAATTTGTCCATAGCAAATATTATCGCGAGGGCTTCTTTATGAATCTGACTATAGTGTTGCTCAGCGGTGGAGAGCGCGCGCGACGCGTACGCCACCACTCGCTCGCCGCCGTCCGGCGCGCGCTGCGCCAGCACCGCCCCGAGTCCACGCGAGCTCGCATCGCACGTTACTATGCTCTCCAACGACATATCAAAATGTGTCAAGACTTCCGCACTACACAAAAGTTTTTTAATTGTATTAAAAGTCTTTGTATGTGACATTGTCCATTTCCAATGTTTACCCTTTTTCAGTAAGTCATAAAGAGGAGTAATATGAGTGCTTAAATTTTTTATAAATTTCCCGTAGAAATTAACCATGCCCAAAAACGATTTTAATTCCGAGATATTGGTTGGATGAGGCATACCTAATATGGGTTTTAACTTTTCTGGGTTGACTCGAACTCCCTTTTTATCTATTATAAATCCTAAATACTTTACTTGGTCAGCCATAAACTCACATTTTTCTTTTTTAATTTTTAAACCATTAGTTTCCAAAATATTAAATACTTGTTCTACGCTTTTTAAATGTAAGTTCCACGATTTACTTTTTATTAGAATGTCATCATAAAACACTACTACATCCGGAATATTTTTAAAGAGATGTGTCATTATTTTTTGAAAAATTCCAGGACTAGAAGCGAGACCGTACACTAGGCGGTTGTATTTAAACAGTCCTCTATGTGTATTAATGACGGTGTAGTTCCTAGACGTTTCATTTAAAACCAGCTGATTATAAGCTTGAGATAGATCTAACTTGGTAAAATAATGATTACCACTTAAACCACTATATAAATCTTCTACTTTTGGAACCGGGTACCTATCAACCAACAAAGCTTTGTTCAGTGTCACCTTATAATCTGCGCACAGTCGTATTCCGCCGTCCGCCTTCCTTGCTATAACCAACGGCGTGGCCCAGTCCGAGCGGTCGACCGGCTCGATGACGCCGGCGCGCAGCATTGCATCCAATTCTGCGTCCACCCGCGGAAGCAGCGCGTACGGCACCGGGCGCGCGCGGCAGTAAATCGGCTGCGCTCCATCCCGCACGTGCAACTTGACCTCTTCCCCCGTATACTTGCCCAATGTGCCGTCAAATAGACTCTCATGCCTGGAGATAATATCATTAAGCAAGTTACTTTTACATGGTACCATATTATGTATTTCTGTACACTTACTTAGCATAGGTATTTCTATACACAATTCAGACAGCCACTGTCTCCCTAATAAACTAGTGCTACCATTATTTATTACATATAAATCCAACTTTTTTACCTTATTGTTATACCTAACATTTGTTTCTAAGTACCCTATCGGATAAACAGTTGAACCGTCGTAAAATTTTAACTTTAATTTACACGTTTTCAAAGGCAAATCTTTAAACAATTCAATGTATGTTGAATAACTTATACAAGATAACGCCGACCCTGTATCGACTTCCATTTTGATAGGTTTATTATTTATAATAATTTTCATACACACCGGTCTATACTTCGCTAAAGACATCTGGTACATTGCCTCCTCGCCATCATCAGACGCGTTCTGCTCCTCGCCGGAGGAGTCACCCGTGGCCGGCTCGCGCAGCCAGTGCGCCGCCCCGGCCGCGCGGCGGCCCGCGCCGGCGCTGGCTCGGCCGAGGGCGCCGCGCGGCGCGGCCGTGGGCCCGCTGCGCCGCTGCTTCCCGCCGTCCGCGCTGTGGCCGCTCGGTCCGAGCGCGCGACCTCTGCCTGACCGTCCCCGCGCACCGTTTGAATTGTCCGATGTCATACGTCGATCGAATTCCTTCTTCATGCATACTCTTCGCAAATGGCCCATTTTTCCACAGTAACTGCATTCAAAATCTTTATACCTGCAGTTTTGTGAGCTATGTCCGTTGCCACCGCACGCTGAACAATTTTTGCTTCCCAATCTATGTATCTTCTCGCTACGTTCCCGGTCCGGATCGTGTTCCCGCGAGCCCTCGACAGCTTCGGCGTCCCGCTCGGCTGCCTCCAGGGTATTGGCTAACTGTAGCGCTTTGTTATAATTTAGATCCTGTTCCGCAAATAACCTCTGTCGAATAAAATCGCTCCGCAGACCGCACACAAATTGATCTCGTAAATTTTCTTCTAAGTTAGTTTTAAATTCACAGTATCTAGCCATCTTTTTCAAGTCAGCCACGTAGTCCGCTATCGGTTCGCCTGTCACTTGCCGTCTCTGACGAAATCTATATCGTTCTGCCAGGATTGACGGTGTCGGTTGCAGATGTGCACGCAGTAGATCCACCGCGACCGCATATGATAAGCTTGACGGCTTCTTAGGACTCGCTAATGTAGACAATAATTCGTATGTCTGTTCACCGATTAGCGCGATTAAGGTCGGTAACTTCAAATCATCCGTTATTTTGTTAGCCACAAAATACATTTCCAGTCGATCCACATATGCTGACCAATTACCGGTTTTCACATCAAAGTCTTTGATTTTGCCCACAGACATTGTAATTACTGACCCCGACACGATTAAAATAAATTATTCTGCACCGAACAAAGTTTTATCCTCGTCGCCACTGATAAATAAAAGACGTGCGTTGAGTACAAGCGTATATTGTAACTGTGTCACGAATACAAGTCCGCGCTTACGAGCTAAACCTACCCTCTAATATATTATAATATGTAACAGTCTCCACATTCCTATCTCTAATGCATAAGACAAACAAGTTCCAAAATTGTGACTGCAAACAGCAGGGAACTTTAAAACGAATCACTTCTGAGACTGCAAACTCAGTCGGCAGTAGGCAACATATTTAATTTGTAAAACATGTAACCACGCCTCGATCTCGAACCTTTCTCTAATCTACTTTACTCTTTGTCCTTCTTGTTGCAACGGATTAAGGCCCTCTGCACCAAGTTGGATTAAAGGAAATTGGTTCAATATTTTTCAAGCCGCGCTCGCCGCTTTTGGTCCGTGGATAGGTTGACCATTTAAGACCATACCGAGACCCCCTCCTTGCCACGGAAAGCACGTTAAGCCGTTGGTCCCGACTGTCATACGAAGATCCTTGGCAGTCGTTACGTCAATTCTGACAACCAGTCTTACTGAGATACTGTGTTTACCCAGTAAAATGGGCTGTAGAGGTCAGATAGGAAGGCGCCTCGTGTAAAATACGGTACCTATTTAGCTGAATCCGGTAAGACTGGAAGCCGACCCTAACATAGTTGGGTAAAGTCTCGGGAGATGATGATGGTTTAACGATCCCATCCAATTATTTTTCATAACTTATCAGCGACAAAATCGAGTCGGTTTTAAAGAGCGTTTGAAACTGCGTAGCAGCTCCTTGTCAGAATGTTTTTTTTTTTGTGAATTTTATCCTGTTGGGATTTTACATTTTACTAATTTTTATGAGCTCTAAATAATGTGAGTTGACATCACTAACACGTTTTAGTGACGTCAATCTTAGATTAAATTAAACAGGGTAAGCTTTTTAGCTATATCAATGAGGATAATGAAGTTCAGTGGGTGTTGTTTGAAGTAAATATAAGTATTACTTTTTAAAATGGAAAAATACCTTTGTGGTTTAAAGCTGCAATCAGCTAGTAAGCAGGCCTGTTGTTACTTTCAAGAATATCTTCGGAATTTATTGGTTCAATTGTGACTAAGTCACTTTCAAAGTAAGCGATGGTTGTTATTCGGTAAAAGGTTTAATAAACGTACCGGCAAAGTCTTTTGAGTATCGTATCATTTAACCATTACTAAAAAAAGCAAACAATACTTAATTAAAAGTTAATAAAAGCTAAAACTATAACGAAATGCAACCGTATCGCATTCGTGTTCGTACAATTAAAAAAGAAAACAGAGTACAATGCTCCGTTGTGAAGATGTCAAGTGTCACTTGTCGGCTAGATCGTGTCCTATCTCGTTTATAGGAGACCTACGTTGGTAGGGACCGAGTAGGACCGAGTGGGACCGAGTGGGACCGCGAGTGCATCCAGTACTCGCCACTCGAAACGTATCGAGAAACCAATGCAAATGGACCAATTAACTTATTGAGACTTCCTTTTAACCGCTTTAGTTAAATGTTGTTGTTTTTTATCATTGGTTTGGCTTTGTTACCTTTTCTTGTTAAGTGCTCAATTAATTTAGTAATTAGCGCATATTTAATCCTATCTAATTCGTTTTCAGTTATTGAACTAATTTTAATCAATTTGGCTGACGCGTTATTGCGTAAGGTTCTGAGGTTCGTAGGTATACAATATATGTAATCAGAAGAGAATAATTATAATTGTTGTAGAACGATTTTTATTTACACACAAAGTAACACTTCAAAGCTAATATTTGGCTGGCACTCAGAGCAATAATGCTCAGAGGGCTGGCACAAATGAGAAATAGAATAAAATCTTGGCATATTTTAATCTTAACCGGAAGCATATTTGGTAAAAGAGCATCTACATGTTGGATAATAGCCCATATTATTCACTTCTCTTTCTTTCTCTGCTTTATAACCATCTAATGAATCCTTTGATTAAACAGAAGAAATTGCTATGTTAGTAGAACATAATAATAATAATCCTGGACATGTTGAGTTATTATTTACAGTACTTCTTTTAATAGGTTAAAATGCCTGTGTACAGTGGACATCACACCTGTAGATAAAAGAGGTAAATTAATATGAAGATTATGAAAATTTCTGATATAACTATTATAATAAAAATATGTATTAGAAATAACGATTATATTTCGACTAATTCTAGTAAAAATGATGGTTTGAAATTTCCATCTATTTTGAAAAGTATTTTTTAATTCTATAGCTCAAAATAGTCCACAAAACAGGCCACATTTTAATAAAACGTGTAATTAAAGCCACGAACCCAAACAATAGCTAAGACATCGGAAGACATAAAAAAGACGGATCTTATGTTTCAACAAGCTGATGGTATTAATATGGTATGTTTACAGGTTTTCAAGCAACGTTTCTTAAATATAATAGCAATCATCAAGAACTTAGTAAAAGTACCTACGTAGAATCAATAACGACTTGAAGTCATTTGTATAGGTGTAATCAGTAAATGTGAAAAAAACTTGAACTGATAAACTAAAAAAATCTTATCCCCATAATCATGAACTTTCTTTCTACCCTGCAGTGGGACACTTCAGGCTTTAAATAATAATAATTTCTTTCTACCTACACTTTAATCGTATGATGACAAGACTTCACTCATATACCACGTTCCATAACGGCTGTTGTTATTAACAGAATGGAACTAGTAATAAAGTGCAGATAACTTGTATATCAACGTCGTCTGTCTTGCCCGTCACTAGTTACATTTATACGATCACAGACTATAAAATAATCAGATTCATCATCATCATCTTCCGAGCCTTTTCCCAACTATGTTGAGGTCGGCTACCAGTCTTACCGGATACAGCGGAATAACGTATTTTTCCATAGAACGACTGCATATCTCACCTCCACAACCCATTTGACTGTACATATAAAATAATCAGATTATTTTAATAATATACAACAAGGTATTTGGTATCACATGGATTAGATTGCCTGCTTATTTGTGGTTTACTATCAAACAATTTACCTTATATTTCTATTAAATTATATTTCTGTCTCAAAAATACCTGATCACGTTTAAAAGTACGTAATGTAGTTTCATGTGCAGCGTGTGACACATGACATAACTTTAATACCTATCCGCACATCTGCAGCTACTTAATCTTGGCGGGCACATGCAAGTGACGGGCCCATGTTATTGCCCGCCGCGTTTGATGCTGGCGACAGAACAGTTCAGACAGTTCTCACTCAACACTGTGATAGATTAATTGCGACTTAGATATATGCGAATACTGTTTTCGACTTAGTAGTTTAAGAGATGCATTTCGCCTCTCGAATCCGTGGCATGTTTCGGTATGTTTAGTTTCAAGGAGCAACTGATTTGTGTGTGTAGCAAGAAGTGTTGATATTAATTTTACCTTCGTTAAAGTACGAAGTTCTAGGTACTTTCTGAATGAAGACTATTTTAGAAATACTTATATACTTGATATAAATTTGTTCCTTGTTTTAGCCTTAAGGTCCTAGATGAATTTAACCTAAACCCGAGGGCACCCTTCATTTATGTAATGTCGATTAAAAATATGGAGCATGTTGCAATATCCACATTTTCTTTCTGGATGTGTCTGTTGTTGGCCTTCATAACGTCCTGGAGGGTAGCTGTAGTAGTGTAGGCTATCCATGTGTCTTCCTAGAATAAGCATCAATTTAGAGTCGTTTAGCATAACATAACATAACCTACCATCACGCCTGTATCCCCGAAGGGTTACGTAGAGGTGTACCAATGTACACCCACAGTTCGCCGGTATGTTTAGGTCCCATGTAAAAGGCACCAGTTTGTGAAACCAAATACCGAGAATCAATAAGCTCTCGTACATTTCAAAATATATGACTTATTTCTAAAGTCCTAAGATAGGCGTTAGATATATGTAGGTACAGTTATATAAAGCGCCTGCCAAAAGGTCAGTTCATCAAAAGTTCTTCAGCTTATCTTATTTATAAAACAAAAGGATTAATTAAATCCCAAACTCCGTTAATTAAGTAGATACGGGTAAATAATCAATGATGAAACACTTTTAGAGTGGTCTTAGAAAATTTTCCGTATTCTGGATGTTTGTTTCTTGTAAATAATCCTTATTCAATACCTTTGATATTTAGTGAGATCTGTATCACCTTTGTAACTCACACACACTTATGAGTTTTTATATATATGTGTAGGCGTGTCAATTAAATATAAATTGTAATGCATTACTTCTGAGGTTTACGCGAATGTTAGACATTCAAGTAACGCATTCTATCGCGGTTGTACTGTTCTACTCTTCGTTTTTGACATTTACAGATGTCCTGGTCAAGGGTAGGCGGAATGGGTACAAGTCTTGACAGTAGATTTCACCTGCTTTTATCGCATTTTTTTTTTCACAGAAATTAAATACACACAGTCATTTTAGTTTCAGATTGGACAAGAAACTTTTAGGCACACAAATGCTTTCAGCGTATGTTATTGTTAACAAATGTTTAATCTGCCTTAATTCGAAACCTGTGGAGATGCAAATGGGCGCGTGAGTGACTTTATAAATACAATTATTTTGTAACTAACAGTAATTTAATAAACAACCGTTTTTCGAGTGAAGTGCATCGCAAGACTTTATGTTACAAAAAAAGTTGAAGATTGCCTTTCTTTGGCAATAGATAAATGTATTGTAGTCTCATTGTTCCTGTTTTTTTCTGGTTTTGCAAGTAACTTACTCCAATTCAATTAAGTATGTTACAACAAAAATAACGCTTGTATATGAGCTTAAACCCTATTATGAAAACTTCAAACAGAAATATTGTTTACGCAAACCTTCCAATATTTATGTGAATTATTCCTATTAAAGGTTCATAAGTTTTCTTATGTATTTCGTTTAGACATTTTATTGATTTATGTATTGAAATACTTACGATTTATACTTTTGTTTCTGTAAACGTCATGCTCATCGTCTTAGCTTACGCATCATATAAATGAAACATTATTAAACGGCAAATAACATTTCTTAGTCCAGGAGTCGTCTTTAAAAGTAGGTGACTGGGTACAAAATACGAAAATCTGTTTGATCCGTTAGTTCGACAATGTTGTGTATGTACCTATATAAAGCAAATCAACTTGTCTTGATCATTTTCTTTTTATTACTAACTATTTACTGCTGATATTTGCATACAGTTTTCGTGATTACAGAGGTTTGGTGCTTAAGCTTCCTTTAGTTGAGGGTGAGTTCCTAAATAATATTAAGACATCTTGAATACCTATAGGTACATCTACGAAGAAGTAAACATAAAATTCTTAATACGGTAACTATCCATGTAAATCTAGTATTCAGATCTGGATATTCAAACTATGCAATAATGCAATTACTTTTGAACATAAATAAAATGGACAAACTCCCCAGCAACAGGCTGCCTTACCGTGATCAATAATGTTCAAGATACCAACATTTGTAACCAATTTTTTAAGTCAAAGACAATTGGAAACCTTTGGTCCTGCGCAGTCACGTAGCAACCGAAGAATCGGAAGTGCCTCTGGTTGTTTCGTCATTGCAACAGCAACGTGTGACGAGCCTCAAGACATCTTGCGGGGAGCAATTGGAGCCACGTGACAGGATAATGAGCTCACGTGACCCGTCAGCTACAGCCGTCGCCGCCGACGAACCAACAATTTCCGGACTCTGACGAACGCGTTTCCAATTTCAGACCTCGGTAAGCACTTTCCATTACTTGTTTTTCCGATTTGTTGCGTTAAAATCCTATCAAGAATCTACATGCTTAAAAATACGTGTAGACGGGTGAAATTCACTTTTCTCCGATCGCCTAAAGCTATTGTGCGATTTGCTTCCTTTGAAATCGAAACCAAATGAACCAATCTGAGGTAAATATTGATCAATGTCCTGAGATACTTCTGAAGGCACGACCTTTTTACATCCTTGTTTATTTTTGTGCAAACATGACTTTTATACATCTATTTTAAAAGATGTATAATGATTGGCAATCAGTACTTGAAGTGCTAAGTACCTAATATAATTCATAATATCTCACTATTCACAACCTTATTATTATTCTACTTTAAATGACGCTAGCAACAAAAGGTGCTTATTCCATAAAGGAAAACCAATGTCTTGGGGAAACCTATGAATAGATTTTCATAGAAATACAAAGTGAGATTCAGCATTTGTTTAGAGTACGTCACGACACCGCGAGACCCATCACGTCGGAACTATAAAGATGAGGCTAAGCGTTACACATTCTGAATACAAACTATAAGGGGCATGGTCTGTATTGCGGCCAAATATGCTTAGCCCTCGTAATCTAAGAAACATTATAAGCATAAAATATATGCCAAAATCTATTTTATTTCCTACCTAAAGATACTAGGTAAGGTGTGGAAGTAAGATGCGCTAAACGAACGGAATAAAATGAACTGATATCATTAATGAAAGCAATTAGATAGCGCGGGTCGCGACTACTATGTTGTCTTTACTACAGTGTTGACCGCTCAAACAACATTTCATAATGATAAGATAGATAATTATTTATAGTTAGTTATTCTTAGTCACATTAAATTAATTAAATTAGTAATAAGAAAAACGGTGAATGGAAAACTAGTTTTTGTAATAAATTGAATAATCTAGCTCAGTAACTTAAAATAACGATAATGTAATTAGTGTAAAAATAAAAGGCTTTTTTTAATTATTTGTTTATTTTCTGAGTCACCGGCGTCCGGTGTTGATTTTAATTGCTTGTAATTGTAGTGGCAAGATTTTTATGTATGAAAATTTAGGAAAAATAAGCGGGAAATATCAAAATTATACTGGATAACGTCTGTTGAGTCAACTAGTTTTTATTAAGGATTTACTATATAATTTTTTTCTGGTTACCATAACACAAGCTCTCTTAGAGCTTAGCTTGGGATCAGATAACCGTGTGTGAATTGTCCAGGACTTTATTATTATTTATTTATTATTATTATTATTAATTTGAGAGCGAAATGTTTATTTGAGAGAGAGATACACAGATTTGTTAAACGGTATAAACCTTTCCGCAGTGAGATTTTTTCAGATATTTTTAAATATATTTTCCAATCTTAGTGCAAATAAATACTCGATCGAATAGTAAACTATTATTGAGATTACAACTTTCTCAGTATTATCTCTTTAATAGCCTAGAACTGTGATTCATTCGCCGCACTGTGGTTTAACTTGGAAACTTTGTCCATTTTGCAAATAAGTGATCATCAGATACTGACTTATATTGAGAAGAAACTGAATACAATATTTGAGTCGAATTAAACATGTTCTATAAGTATGGAGTACCTTCGTGGCTTGAATTGACTCATTAGATAGAAACGTAGACTATCTGTGAACATTTGATAGCATGTGCATAGCATATAAAATCTTTATATATATAATTCTTCTGTGAGTGTGTATGTCACTGAACTTCTCTCAAACGACTGGACCAATTTTGATGAAATTTTTTGTGTGTGTTCAAGGGGATCTGGGAATGGTTTAGATTCACAATTTTTTCCGCTGGACAATGTTTTTTTAATCAATTTTTAATTTATTAGTAGTTGTTGATTTTGGAATGTTTTACATTGGATCCGACAGACGGCGCTACATCGCAGTGTAAAATTTTAAATATAATTCGAATTTTAATTTTAGTCTGTCCCGACAGTTAGCGCTGCGATCAAATTAAAAAAAAGTTTTGTTATCATTGTGTTATTGTAGACCATGTAGACAGGACAACGTCTGTCGGGTCCGCTAGTGTTATTATAATTTTGAAACATAATTTCTAGTTACGTATTACATTTCAAATATTTCTATATTTGGAATGAAAACAAAGACAATATTATGAGAAGTTCTAATATAATACTAATTGTGTCGGTTCGTTCCATGAATTTATGCACTGTAAGTGCATTATAATTGGTAAATTATAATACCCTTAATGTTATCAATTAAACGCAAGTTTAAGATTTTTTTATCTATTATAAAAAAAACAGCATTTTTATCTATTACATAAAAGAGCTTGATTTTCACATGGTATAACGAAGAACCACCTCGATCACGTCCGCTTTACAAAAAAAACCGCATCATATTCAGCCTATTCGTTATGTAGCTGTAGATGCCACAGACAGGCACCTCAAACTTGTAAAGACCCTCGTTTAGCGATGGTGGTTAAGTACATATTCACCGATTAATCAATTTATTAACGCAGATTTATTTGCATCAAGTAAGATTAAGTGCAATCAGTAATTTTAAGAAAAAATTCAAGAATAGAAATCGAAGGTTATTCCCAAAGAAAACGTTATGTTCACATTGGACTTATCGTATGTATTATATGCATTTGTTCAATATGATTGCAAATACTTCGCTTAATTGATTTTCCAGCTAATAATAACATCAACATTTATAGTAGTATGAAAACCCCACGATAAGCAAGATTGTTACCTGAATAGATTTTAGACACGAAATATACTTTACTATATTTATTTCCTTAGCTTAGTAATCCGTTGTAGGACAACAGGCCAGAGACTAAGTGTAAGCCCTACAATTTGACTGATACTACAGGTTAAGCCGCACTTGCCGCGGTTAGTCCGTGGATGGGTGGCCATTAATTAACTTACCGAGCCTCGGAAAGCACGTTAAGAAGTTGACTCCAATTGTTGTTAGATGTTTGGCAGTTGTAATGTCAATAGGTACTGAAAACCAGTCTTATTATGGGATACCTTGTTACCCAGTAAAATGGGTTGAGGAGATCAGTCGCTCCGTGTAAAATACGGTATTACTGCTGATTACAGGTGAATCTGGTAGGACTGGCAGATTTGGGGAAAGGTAGAGGTGGAGGTGATGAGTTGCCCTTAGTTGTCACTAATGGCAACTCATCATCTATAATATGATAGGATAGGATAGGATATGATATGATAAAAAAATAAATATAAATGTAACAAATTGCTGAAAATAAACAACATTTTATTTCAAATAATCAAGAAAATTCTGTTTAATACCGTACTTATTGACTTAAACAAACCATTTTACTGGGTAACACATTATGTTCGTCATACATATAAGAATAGGCCAAAAATAAAAGTGAAATGTAGGCACGAACCAAGTTATAGAGACATTTTACTATTACCTCAATTAATATACAATTAAATAATAATTTAGCTATCTTAAATCATTACATAGAAACACGACATAAGATTGCTTTTCAAATCAATTTCAAATTATCATTAGTGTGCATCACAAATTTTTATTCTTTCCTAATTTCTAACTTCGGCTTTTAAAGTTTCCAATAAATATTTAAAAAGTCTTTACTAGTCTTAAATAGTTATATTGCACGTTAATTAAAAGATACGGGGCTAGAATGTGGCCTAGCCTGCCCTGCACGCATCTGTTTACCGAATAAAACATATTTTTATCAAACTATAATAATAGACGAATACATCCAGAAAAACGGTATTTTTTAATTAAATGACAAAAATAGAACAACAATTTCCGCATTTATTTTATTTACATTATTTTATTACAAAATCGAATTAAATATTGTTTTTCTAATCTCATGTGTGAGGTATTTATTGAATAAATACAAATTATCATTATTTAATTAAACAAACTTTCATTATCTAAATTGATTGAAAAAATTATGCATACAAAATCTTGTTAAATTTGATGAGTGTAATAAATATTTTATAATAATGCAATTTAATGACTAAGATAAGGAAAATTATATCTTGTTACTGAATATGTAGATAGTAATAAGATTTTTATAAAATACTAGCTGTGCCCTGCGGTTTCACCCGCATGAATACCTAGGTCCCGTTCCCGGTGTCTTAATGTTATTCAATGCGCAGATTAAATCAAAAAATCACTATCTATCAAAAACTAACAAAGCGCAATTTTATTTCTCTTTTTTCATAAGAACTTTCTCCTGAAAATAACCAACACAACAAAAAAAGAATTACCGAAATCGGTCCAGGCGTTATTGAGTTATGCGCTTACCAACACATTTAGTAATTCATTTTTATAAATATAGATTTAATTATTTTCAGACTAGTAGTTCCCTACGGTTTGGTTTGCAAAACGACATAGAAGGAAATTTATTTATTTATGGAACACATGATTTACGTAGAAGACTAATAAATTGTTTAATGATATTTTATATTGTATTAAAAAGTTTTTTAAATATGTACAAAAAACATGTAACTAATACACAACTAACTAACTAACTAATACACAAATCGCCAATAAAAGGTATATTGAGTCCTACGTGGAGGTCCTGTACCCACTTTTTTTTGGTAGAGATCTTTGCAGTTAGCCTGAGCGCAGGCTTTGACTGCTTCACCGGACTTTGACCTGTACCCACATTATCACTCATTTGATTAAGCCTCTACATTTGATAAAAAGAAGGATAGGTACCTTTTTAGGGATAAAATTGTAGCTCACGATTTACATTAAATTTTCATTCCATTTTGCCTCAACCAAAGGTATGTATTATAATTATATTGACCTCGTCAGAAAAAAAATCTTGACCACAACTACAATTTAATGATGCACCTACTTACTGCCTTGGACTGAGCAAAGCTATTCCATGATTTTTAATATTTATTGTAGGTCGAGTAAAAAAAGTAATTGACTTAGAAAAAGTTATCAATCCTTTTATTTAAGTATTTAATAAATCGGAAATAATCTCGCAAAACAAAACTCCACGGGCTTTTCGACCTCATATTTTGTCGAAGTAATAATTTACATGATTAGATTTCATCGTTTCTTGTATTATTTTTCCTTGTAGTTTATAAGAATACAGTGGTAAACATTTTTTCAAATTTCACAAGATACTCGGAACTAAAGAAAAAAAATCACTGAAACAAACACATAGATTGAGAATACCCAATTAATTAATTTTTATCTTATAGTTAGCAATAGAGATCACATTAGTCATACAAACCTTATTATTTAAAAGAGCTTCGCAGTGCGAACCGGTTAGTTAGTGTCGTTCCAGCGTCCGACCGAGACGCCACTGTCAATATGAAGCTCTTACTATGCTGTGAGTTTTTATCATCATTTGTTTATTCAATTTATCATTTAAAAACAATATGGCGTACGGAACAATCAACATTATAATAAGACCTCAATAATCATCAATCATTTATTACTGGCTACTTTAAAAACTTGCTCAATTGTTTTTTTACTTTAGTTCCATTTTTGAAATTTGTGTTCACATTTTTGATGTTCGTAAGCCGCATTCGGAACTTAACCTTTAAACTTTGACAGATGATTTGGTTTTAATTTTATTTAGATAAGTAATTATAAAGTTAATAAAAAGAATATGATTCGTTAGGAATTAATGATATTGATGTTATGTTACGTTTGTTCTATTGTTGTTTGTAATTATAGACTGATCTACTTTAATAGTAAATGACGTCACGTATCAGGCAACTCGACTTGTATATCAACTAAGGTAATTGGGATTCCCTAACATAAAACGGCAGACGCGTTGATGTTACTTAACCGGTTTTCCTTATAGTTCATTGTTTATGTTTATGCATTATGTTTTAATAATATTTTAGTGGCTTCTAAAATGTTTGACAATAGACTGTTAACATACGACGATTGGTATCCAAGGCCTCGCATAACGAATATGATTAGTTTTTGTTAAACCTTGGTTTGTAATTGAAACTATGAATCTGTGGTTATTTATTTCCTCTACTCACATAAAAAATAAGTTAAGATACTCAAAGAGCATTTTAAGTTTTGTTCCAATATGTAGGTAGATATATTATTTTGAACTTTGTAGGTACAAGCTCACAGTTTTCCTTTCCGACTATTCTTAATAGACTATTAAACAACACATAATGTTGACTGCTTAGTGTTGTTCGGCAAATATGTGTTTGTTACGTAAATGTCCCTAAGTAAACCACTAACAAAATAATAACAATTACGTAAATTAGATAGGTAGGTACATTGGGTAGGTATATTAAAAGATTTATACGAGGTACTTAGAATTAGAACGTATTTACGTATAAAAAAGCAACCAAATGGTCATAATATTATTTCCAAAATAGAATAAAAGCCGCTTAATCAATTCAAAACCATTTTTTTTATTGGTTATAAATAAGATTGGTAATACCATTAAAACTTAATAACTGGTAATATTTTTTACAAAGATGTAAAACGCATTGATCATCTTGTTTAGTTTCAACCAATATATTAGAATCATTAATAATAATATAAGAATTATTACTAGTATGAATAATATTTTTATTTCTACCATTTCGTGGGTTCGATTCCCACACAGGACAAATCTTTGTGAGCTAAGATTGTCATTTGTTCTGAGTCGGGGTGTACCTTAATTCTTATTTTCATGTCTATTATACTAGAAATATCCTAGTATGCAATGATATTCTAATAAACAGATATGTTATAAGCGTGCAATCGTGAAGACTCGAAAACGTCCTAATTGGGACGTATTGCCATTAACAACAACACTATTTGTCTCTTTTTTTCTTATGGGTTTTATCGCGCTATCTCTTTCGCTAGTTGCCGCGCTGCGCGGAACACTTTTTTCGATTGTTTTGTATGTATATAACATATCTGTTTATTAAAATATCATTGCTAGTATGCTTATCAGGTGTCTCTTCTACTTAGTCTGGGATTAGATGGCCGTGTGTAAGTTGTCTCTAAAATATTAATATTATTATTAATTGTTTTCTTCCAGTATTTGCCCTCGCGGCAACAGCAATGTCCGAATCGGGTCTGGATCTCCTGAAGTCTGGCAATGAACAGTTTACCGCCAAAATGTTCCAAGTAAGTCAATCTACTTTCATTAAAAGATACTATTTAATTTTTCTGCTGACAAAAACCAGAAAGCCAGCTTAAAACTTATGTCTATACAATTTATATTTGACTACCCAGAGGTATAACTATCGACGATTTTTGTTTTGTAATCTTTCCACAAATCGTAAATATACATATAAAAAATAACATAAAGACGCATCGAGGACCTCCTCTTTTTGAAGTCGGTTGATAAATAAATTCTTTCCATACTATACTTTGGTTGTTTGTTTATTGCATTAAGACAGAACAGTTAAACGAATTTGGATAAAAGTTGGCTGAGATATACTTTATTCATTAATGCCTAAAAAATGCCTACCATACCTAGTGGTAGTTTATTCAGGGTTTGCTTCCAGTCTTACAAAACAGAATTATTTTACATAAACCCACTGCCTATCACAACTTCGCAAACATTAAAACATAAATCTAAAGAAAGTTGGGAGATATTATAACCATTGTCGATAATCGAGCGATCATTGGTCATTATATGCACCTAGCTACAAGCGTCTTTTTTACCTAAAACCAAGGGTCTCCAATATTCAATGTCATGTCATTCATAATCGAACAATTAGATACACTCAAACTTATCGCTTAGAAACACGACCATTAACACATTGCATTAAATTGATATTACTCAATGGCGCATAAGATAAAACTGGAAATTAACACATAACAATTATATCATTAAAGCCTTATCAAAATGTGGTCGCTTAGTGGAAGTTTCCGACAGAAATAAATATTAATAATTCCAGCCTATAAACGTCCCACTGCTGGGTATAGGCCTCTTCCCATATAGAATAGGCACGAGCATTGATCACCACGCTTGCTCTTTGCGGATTGGCGATTTCAGATCCCAATTTTGGAATCCAGGTTTCCTCACGATGTTTTCCTTCACCGTTAGCCAGAAGTGTCTAAGAATAATTAAGAAAGTACATATAACTTTGAAAGTTACATTGGTACTTGCCCGGGTTCGAACCTGCAACCTCGTGCATACAAATCCGTCATTGAACTATTAGGCCACCACGACTTGACGAAATGAATATTACCAATACTTTAATCGTTATTGTGTACGAGTCCTTGGGCATGTAGGCAATGGAAAAAACAAAGACCGTGACGCAAACAAACATTACAGGTTTCATATAAGTATACGAAACTCATAATGTTTTCCTTTATGAACTTGTCAACATGAATGTTTTTTAAACGAGTTTACCAGTTTCGATGCAGGAAAGCCTAATACCAAACTAAATCAGGTATTGGAATAGGTAAAATCTAACTTAAATTGTTGCAAAATATTATAAAATATTAATTTTCTGTTTTTACTGAGAAAGCTAATCTTACCAACCCTAAGCATGGTCAAATGGAAGACTTCTGGATTGCCGTTTTCATTATAATATTTAATGTATGGGCCACTACTGTACCACTATGCGTCGCAAAACATTTCTGATATCGGAAAGAAAACTAATTACGTGGAACCCGTTAAGGCGGATATTGCAAAACTTTGAAAAACAGTTAAATACAAGAAAATACTTAATATTAATTATTATCAAAATAATGATGCTTAATATTTTCTTACGTTATAACTTCATTCGTATAAGAATAATTGTAAGTTAAACTTTTAAAACAGAACATGACGCAGCGACTAAATTACATGCCTTAAAATAGCTGCATATGAGCACAATATATGTAAACAACTTGTTTTTACAGGAAGTGGTGTCAGAGAAGAAGGGGCAAAGTGTCGTGATATCAGCGTTTTCTGTCCTGTCTCCTCTCGCTCAACTGGCTCTGGCTTCGGAGGGAGCCTCTCACGACGACATATTGAAAGCCATCGGCTTGCCTAATGATGAAGTGGTAAGTGCTAGGCAGAAATATTTCAAAGATCTAGTCAGTTCCAGCACGATATCCCAGAAATCACATTACCCCACTCTATCCACCGCTAAGACGAACAGTACTTGGAGCCAACTCCCCACTACCAAGAATGTGTAGGCAGTTAAATAACTTTAGTGACCTCATCGATGTGCACTTCGATTCTCTTGCTCAATTTCGGTCTACCCTTATTAAGCGTATGTCTGACAGTGAAGGAAAGCGCCATCCATAGACAAATAGTAATGTTTTCATGTCTTTAGTTTTAATTTCATTTCTTGTTAAAAATATTGGAATTGTTGCTCAGAAAGTTTAGTTATTTTTAAGTTTTCTCTTTTACTATGTCTTGAGCTGTTTATGTGAATGTTGTATTCACCTTTAATTATTTGATACACTTGTCTATAATCTGTTATATTTAATGTATGTATTAGTATAGTGTAATTAAATGTTGGTGAATCTATTAAATAAATAAAATAAAATAGAAAATCCAAATTAAAACCATTGAGATGATTATTAATAAATTTAGCGCGAACCTAATCGAATGGCGACTGCTACGCTAGAGGTCTTCTAGGGTTAGATTTCCAAGTCGACCAAGGTGTTATTGGGTTTTTCTATGAAATTATCAGTAACAGGACGGAGTTTGGATTTGTATCCGGTTAGTGGCAAAAGGCTTGCCCCCTATTACATGGGACCTAAATATACCGGCGAACTGTGGGTGCACATTGGTATACCTCTGCCTAAGCCTTCAGGGATACAGGCGTGATGGTATGTTTATTAATATATTCTTCTTATATTTTACAGACAAAACAAGTATTTACAGAAATAAGCAAGGATCTGCGCTCAGTGACGGGAGTTGAATTGAAACTGGCTAACAGAATATACGTGAAGCAAGACGCACAGTTAAACGAGGCATTTAGTGCTGTATCTAAGGATGTCTTTAACTCAGACGCTAAGAATGTCGATTTCTCACAAGCTGATGCTGCTGCAGGTGAAATTAACGCCTGGGTAAGACAAAGCTTAATAGAACCTGTATAAAGTAATTCGTTTGTTTTTATAATATTGCGTATATAGCTACCAAATAGACCGTGCCTTTAATACTACGTGTTATATGATACGGACATGTATACCATGGGTAATAATTATTACATATTTTCTATATTTTTTTCTTTATATTCCAGGTTGAAGATAACACAAATCATCGCATTACGAACCTAGTGGATCCGAAATCTTTAGATGCCACGACACAAGCTGTGCTCGTTAACGCAATCTACTTTAAGGTATGAAACCTAAAAAAAAAATGCAATTTCTACTAACTTTCTAGCATTTATAAGCTAGAGTTCATTAATTATACTTATCACTTAGTATCACTTAGTAAAATTGTTAGTAAAAATTTTAAAAACCAGATTGTGCTTTTAAGATAGGACATTTAAAGATGGCTTCATAATATTTTTGTTTTATTGACTTTGGTCTTCTAAAAACCATTCATTTGATATGGAGTAAAGCGCTTGTGTTTCCAATTTCTGCACGAAGTGTAACAAATTCGTATTGTGTAGACATGTTACTTCATACTAACATTCTTATGAACAATTTGTTTAGGGTAATTGGAAAAAGCCTTTCGAAGTTCACGACACCCGTGACAGAGATTTCTACCTCACCAAAGACAATATTATCAAAGTACCAACAATGTACAAAAGTGAGAACTTGAAATACGTTGAAAGTAAGGAACTCGATGCTAAGGTAAGAAAATGCTATTATTTTATTTAAGTATAATATAATTATGTTGATTAATAGGCGGGTCCGCATCTTTGGTAATAATCAATGTTATAAACCAGACGACAAAATCTAGCGCCAATCTGCTTACATAGAACTAAGATTATATACAACACTTTTCATTAGTATTTGTCACAGTGACTATTTTTGATTAATCTAACGTGTTAAGTTTAAAGTGATATATTATAATAAATAAAAAAACAGGACAATATCTCATATTGTTTGTACATTTCAGCTTTTGGAACTCCCTTACAAAGGAGGTGAATCTTCACTTTTAATCGTATTACCAAATGAAATAGATGGCATTACCTCTCTAGTAAACAAACTTAAGGACCCTTCAACTCTAAATAAGGCCGTCGATGAAATGTCCTACACCGATGTTCATCTGTATCTGCCCAAGTTTAAGATTGAAACTACTACTGATCTTGGTGAAGTTCTGAAAAAGGTACGTACATTACTTACTACTGGAATTATGTCAGAATCTGTTCTTTTGTCAGTATGGCTGTTATTGTTTCCATAACGTAATTTTTTTTTTTTTTTTCTTTTAGATGGGACTGCAGAAACTGTTCACTCCTGGACAAGCTCAATTATCTAAATTGTTGAAGGGATCGCCTGATGTGTTTATAAGCGGAGCTATTCAGAAGGCTTATATTGATGTGAATGAAGTAGGGGCTGAAGCAGCTGCTGCTAACGGTAAGTACTTCTTCACTATACTAACAAACCATCTTCAAAACAGATAAAAGATTATTATCTAAAATGAATGTATACCGTTACAAATTGTATCATCCTTTAAGCATCTAGGTACCTTTGTTGCGAGTCTAGGAGCAGAACAGCCAACAAAAATCTTTTGTAGGTAAAACTTGTGTAAATGTAACTAGCATGGCAGTAATCAGAATTTATATCCCTTAAGTAGAAAAATAAGTGTTCGAGTCGTTTTTTGCAGCCAGTCAAATGGTGCCCCATTGTTTTCCGTTGTGTCTAAGATACAGGGTTGAAATAACATCATGACTGCGTTAGTTCAATGTAACGTAGGGATCGTACCGCATACTTTATATTTTTTCAGCGATGATGATGGTTGGTAGCTCCGCTTATCAAAAACCAAAACAATTATTTGATGCAAACAGACCATTTTACTACGCTCTTATACAGAAGAAATCGCCTTTATTCAACGGACTTTTACTTAAACCTTAAATTGAATAAAGCAGTGACTTTCAAAATGAGTTTGTTTATAAATATATATATATATTCATACAATAACCAACAGGGTGAACTGTTTTTGATGCCATCTGGGAGGAAAGAGCCCGAAAAACTTTCAAATCATTTAAAAACCCTTAAAATGAGTAAAGCAGTTATTTTTATTGTGTACAAACAATATTTTTTGAGGCTATCATATTATTATACTCCTATTAAAAAACCCGTTATTTTTAAGTGCTTTACTTTCTGTAAAACATATTTCACTGTGAAAATGATGTAATAAAACAAATGCCCCAAAATCGTCAACTCAATGCTTGTGAGGCGATTTTTTTGAGAAAAGAGAAAATACAAAAATCTGTTATATTTTGATTGATTGAAGGAAACTTTATCGACTGTCAGATATGAAAGTTCTGTAAAATAGTCAACAAGGAAAGTCGACTTAAATTACACTTACACGAACCAACTTAATATTTTTAAAATTAAAATTACTATAAATAAATAAGATTTAAAGTAATCTATGAATGCAAGCCCCTGACTATCAATTTGCCTGCCGTAAGTGCGGACGAAAGTGTCGCTCAAGGATCGGGCTCTTTAGCCACGAGCAACGATGCTCCTCCAACAACGATGCTTTTAGGTATTTTATCTGTACAATATCGTTTCACTTTAAAGAATTAACCAAACATATTTACATACAAACTTTTTTCTTACTGACACCTTTTTTTAAACCAGCCTTATCTAAGAATCTTTTTTCATTCTGTTCTATGTTCTTGTTACATTACTACAATATACTTTTATCACATCTTTTCAGCTTTCATCTCTCTTGGACTTATGCCCCTTGCCCCACCACTACCGCCTAGGCAGTTTAAAGTTGACAGACCTTTTTACTTTGAACTCAAACAAAACAACACGAACCTATTTAATGGAGTTCTTACTCAACCTTAATATTGCATTTCAATTCTCATGTAATTTTGTTTACCGTTTATGTACTTTTCCTATTTTCATTGGTTTGTATTCTGTTTTTTAAATTTTATTTATTTGTACATAAATAAAATATTAACAGTTTAATTTTTTGTCACTTTACATTTAATATTGACGGGCCTGTTGGTCTAGTGGTTAGTGACCCTGACTGCTATACCGGAGGTCGTGGGTTCGATTCCCACTCAGGACAAATGTTTGTGTGATGAGCACGATCATTTGTTCTGGTCTGGGTGTCATTTATCTATAATATGTATGTATTTAGAAATATATAAGTATGTATATCAGTTGTCTGGTTACCATAACACAAGCTCTCTTAGAGCTTAGCATGGGATCAGATTACCGTGTGCGAATTGTAAAAGAATATAAAAAAAAAATATTGATTATGGCACTCTTTGTTTCTGGCGAAAAAAATATTTTTAGTCTCGTATTTTGCGTTACCTTATAAACAAAAAAATATGAAGATACATGAATTGCTTTTGCAATGCGCGCGTCAATTTTTGACAAGTCATGACGTCACTCCTGCCATTCTGATTTTGATAATGAACGAAATACCTACGTGACTGGTATTTTTTTCAAGCGACTTTTATTTTTTTAATCCTGACGATCAATTTTTTTTCTTTTTTAAATCTTTCGTATGCAAATACTACAATATCACTTCTATCATATTTTTGCAGCTTTCTTCATGTATGGTAATAAGAACCCATTATTTGAGCCGCCGCCACCAAAACTATTCAGAGCAGACAGACCATTTTACTTTGAACTCAGAGATAGGACGACTCTATTCAGTGGAGTTATAACTCAGCCTTAAAGTCAATTCGACCATTACATTACATACACAAATATTATTTAGTATCTTTCCTCATTATTAAATTTATGTATGATTTTTACTTTTTAAAAAATTAATGTATGTATGTGTATGTCATTCCGTATTTATATACGAGTGACAAAAGTATAAGTTATTTTACTGTCCTTATTCTATTTTCTGCTTTCTTCTTTCAAAATAAATGTTTTTTTTTGTGTTTCATAAAGTTTATATTATAAGCCATTTTATATGTTAGTATTGACGGACTTTGACTGAGACTTGACAATTGTAATTTGGTCTGCATACTGCCAAGCCATGTGGAACCTACAAACTAGCAAAGTGATTATACTGTTTTTATTTTCAGTATTTTTGTGTAGTTTGTGTTATGTTTTGTCCGTCTGTATTTAAAATGTTTGGATGTTTTGGCCATTGGTGTTGGTTTGGGTCAAAGTCACACATATAGGTATTATAATTATTACCTACATCATACATGCATAATGCATATTTGTCACAAATAAATAATTCGTTTATTACTCAAATCTGTCTGAAGTATGTGAGGAGTATGTCATTTATTTTTATCTAGTTATTTTTGCTATAAAATTATTTCATTTTTCCATGCTTAAACAAAACATAATATTAGGTAAAGAGAACGGATTATGTAATTTAATGCCCAGTTTGTTGTCCGCATTTATTATTACTACTCAAAAAAAAAATGTTAATTTTTATGAAATAAGATTTATAAATCAATACACGATCCTTAATTTAAAAACTTAGTAAACTACGCTAATATTGACCATGCCTACAGTACGATTATAACAACAACGGTACAATCTACTGACTCACAAATACGTGTATTTAAAACAGAAATTAGGATATATATTATTTATTACTCATATTTCATTAACTTATGTTGTATAAGTTTCTACTACAAATACTATATTCTTTTCAGCTTTCTTCGCAAAAGGTAAAAGTGGCCTCTTTCTTCTGGGGCCGCCACCAAAACTATTCAAAGCAGACAGACCATTTTACTTTGCAATCAGAGATAGATCGATGACTCTATTTAGTGGAGATATAACCCAATTTTAAAATCAATTATGAATTTATACTTATGTTTAAATACTCAATATCATTTATTATGTAACAGTTTCGAAGTCTAAATATATTAAGATTTTGCATTTTGAATTCGACATATTTTATGTATGTGTATGTAATATTTCATTTAAATACGAGTAAGAAAAAGTATACGTAATAAATATTAATCTTAAATCTAATCTACCATAAATTTTCAACTTCCTTCTTTCAATTTTTTTCATTTTAATTTATTACATTTTTCAAAGGTTATATAAGCTATTTTATATTTTATCATTGACGGACTTTGACTGAGACCTGACAATTGTAATTTGGTCTGCATTTTGCCAAGTCATATGGAACCTACAAACTAAAAAAGTGATTATCCTTTTTTTCAGTATTGTTATGTTGTATTTGTGTTATGTTTTCCGCCTGTTGTTCTTTGAAGTTATTGTTTGTTATATCCATTGGTGATGGTTCGGGGTCTACGTGCATATTCATTAAATCAATATTTCGTTAGGTGTTGAATCTGCATGAAGTTTGTGTTAGTATAGTTTACATTATTATCTACTTATTTTATGCTATTAAATAATTTAATAATTTAATTTTTCTGACAATATTTTAATTTTTATAACTTTGTAAACTACGCCAGCTATTTATTATACCTACAGTACGATTAAAACAACGAAACAGTTTACTGACTTGCAAATACGTGTATTTAAAACACAATATGATTAGGGTGTATTTATCATACATATTTTATTAGTCTATGTTGTGTAATTTTCTACAACAGATACAATATCTTTTCAGCATTCTTCATAGCAGATAAAATGTCTATCTTTTTTATGAAGCCGCTGCCAAAACTATTCAAAGCTGACAGACCATTTTACTTTGCACTCAGAGATAAGACCATGACTCTATTCAGTGGGGTTATAACCCAATCATAAAAAAATTGAACAATTTACGATATTTATAATAATATTTAATTACTCAATATCATTTATTATCCTTATGTTAGTCTCGAATATATTTTAGAATATTATATTGAGTATATATTTATGTGTATGTAATTTAGTATTTAAAAACGTGTAAGTAAAAGTATACGTAATAAATAATACTCATAATTAGAATCTACCATTTTTTTTTCTATTTTCTACTTTCATCTTTCATAAGGAACTATTTCAAGAGTTTGTCTTTTAAGCTATTTTATATGTCAGTATTGACGGACTTTGACTGAGACTTGACAAGTATAATTTGGTCTGCATACTGCCAAGCCATATGGAACCTACACACTAGCAAAGTGATTATACTTGTTTTCTTTTTCAGTATTGTTATGTTGTCAATCTGTTTGTCTTTAAAATTTTGTTTGCATTAAATTTGGTGTTGGTTCAAATTCGATTTAAGTATAAGTATTACAGTAACTCCGTAAATATGCGTCACAAATCGATATTTGGTTAAATACTCTAAACTGGATGAAATATGTGTAATATGTTATTTTCTGTTTTATTTATTCATTTATTTATTAAATTATTTACAAATTCCTGTATTGAAAAATATTTATTAGCCTATGTTGTGTAAGTTTCTACTACAAATACTAAGTTTTTTCAGGTGTCATCATTGCGATCAAAAGTTCTATGTTTTTTTGGAAATCGCCGCCAAAAATATTCAAAGCAGACAGACCATTTTACTTTGAACTCAGAGATAAGACGATGACTCTATTCAGTGGAGTTATAACCCAATCTTAGAATCAATTTAATCATTACTTGTATTTAGTAACTCAATATTATTTGTTACGTATTCTTATTTTATTTTATTTTTATTTAATTTCATCATTTTGTTGTTAGAATTTTTAAATATGCTTTTAGATGCGTATGCCATTCATTATTTAAATATTTTTAACCAACGTATACGTAAAACAATACTCTTAATTCTAATTTACCATCTATCTTCTATTTTCTGCATTCTTCTCTCATAATAAACTATTTCAATATGAGTTTTATATTGTTTATACGTTTTATATGTTAGTATTGACGGACTTTGACTGAGACTTGACAATTGTAATTTGGTCTGCATACTGCTAAGCCATGTGGAATCTACACACTAGCAAAGTGATTATACTTGTTTTTTTTTTCAGTTATGTTGTGTTTGTGTTATATGTTGTCTCTTTATGGGACTTCAAAAAATTTGTTTGTATCGGCCATTGGTGTTGGTTTGGTTTAATCTAAATTTTTCGTACTGAAACAAACGAACTCTGCACTTTTTTTACATGTACATAAAAATAATGGCAAAAACACGTCAACAAGGCATACACATTTTAGGATATACTTATAGTACATATTTTAACCTATGTTGTGAAAGTTTCAACTACAAATACTATATTTTTTCAGCATTCTTCGTAGTGGGCGAAAGTAACCCATTTTATGAGCGGCCGCCACCAAAACTATTCAGAGCAGACAGACCATTTTACTTTGAACTCAGAGATAGGACGACTCTATTCAGTGGAGTTATAACTCAACCTTAATATTAAATAATCTTTATCATTTCTATTTACTTACTCAAAATTATTTAGTATCGTATTTCGTTATTTATGTACTTATGGTATTTTGGTTTCTGACTTTCAATTTTTTTTATGCATGTGTATATAGTTAAGTATTCAAATACGGGTAAAAAAAGTATACGTAATAAAATACTCTCAAAGTTAATCTACTATTCTTCTTCTATTTTATAAGAAATTATTTTTATTATGAGTATTGAGTATTGAGTATTCTTATGATTATTAAACTTTTTATAAGCTATTTCATATGTTAGTATTGACGAAATTTACTTGGACTTCTGACTCTTCTTCTTCTTCTATCTGGTTTTCATATTGCCAAGCCATGTGGGACCTACACACAAGCAAAGTGATTATACTTATTTTTTTCAGTATTGCTATGTTGTTTGTGTTATGTCCGTCTGCAATTTTAATTTTTATCTGGTATTGGCCATTGGTGTTGGTTCGCGGTTGACGTACATGCATATTCGTTACAAATCGATATTTCGTTAAGTACCTACTCAATTCTGCATAAAATATCTGTAATTTATTCTATATTTTTTATTTTATATTTTCAGTCAATTCTTTTAATATGTGCAGATAACATATAATGCTTTTTTTAAGGCTTGTCTGTTTCTCTTTCAATGCCACAACTACGAATTTGATATTAAGATAGGATTTGTACACCAAAAGACGTTAATTAATAATCTAAGAACATTTTGTAAAACGTTGTTTCCTTTTTTGCTATTAAACTCACGGCTGAAATACTTGCAGTTAAAGAGCAATATGATTAGAATTGTATTTATCATAAGTATTATTACTTTATATACCTACTACAATATATTTTTTCAGCATTCATCATGGTGGGTGGTTCAATGTATGAGCGTCCGCCACCAAAAACATTCAGAGCAGACAGACCATTTTACTTTGAACTTAGAAATGAGAAGAAGACTCTGTTCAGCGGAGTTTCAACTCAAACTTAAAGTCATTTAAACCATTAGGTATTCTTTTCTTGATGAACTTTTATTTAATATACATGTATGTTTATGTTAAACTTATAAGTCCATAATTATATATATATATGGTTGTATATTTTGATCATCAAAATTGTTATATGTATGTATAGGTAGCTAGTATTACAATTCTGGTACCAAATGGCATGGGTTATAAAAAATATGATTAATCCTTAGTATTGTATCTAGAGATTTTATTTATTTATTCATTTACAATTTTGTATTGACGGACTTTACTCTGACTGAGACTTGACAATTGTAATTTGGTCTGCGTTTTGCCAAGCCATGTGGAACCTTCAATAAGAAAAGTGATTATACTCTTTTTTTGTAGGTTTTGTTGCTATGTTGTGTCTGTCTGTTCGCCTTTTGATATATTTGTTTTCATTGTTGTTTTGTTTGGTGATTGTCATTGGTGTTGGTTCTGTTTTGATTTACACATAATGTATTACTTACATGTATATTCGTTAAAAATTACGTTAAGATACACAAGTCTATTAGATATACAATAATAAAAAAACTCACTTAAATACAACAAAAAAAAACACAAAGTAAGAATGGATTTACTGTAGCATATTTTCTATTGAAACACAAACGGACACTATACACAATTTTATTTAAGTACCATTGAAATCTAGAAAACAAATATTCTAATAATCTAATTATAATTACGACGCACAAGTTGGGGTATAAAATACATACTGGGTTTCAGCATTATTTGTTTAGGATGTATTGTTTTTGTGTTATTATCAGCCATCCCATTTCACTGGTACGGTGCAGTACGTAATACCATTAATTAATAAGATAATAATTTCTTATCTGTTTGTCATGTTACGCTTAGTATTTATCGTTAGAGATGCGTGCCTTAACACCGATTTAAATGTTTACAGATTTTTTATTTTTTCAGTTAGATTGATCATCGGTTTAAGTTAGCATCTTTCCATAAAACATAAAATGTATACACTTGCATTATTTCCGCTATTGTCATTACAGAATTCGGTATTGCGTATTTGAGCGCTTTTATTCCGGAGACAGTTCCATTCGAGGCGGACCACCCGTTCGTGTTCTTCTTAAAAGAGAATAATAATATTCTCTTTAGCGGAGCCTTCCAATCTTAGGTACCTACTAGCATGTCGGTGCCTGATACGGAGCATGGTCACCCTTAGTTTCGAATGGCTTTACCTCTACTATGCTTTCTTGTCCAGTATTGAGTTTCTATACCAATTTTAAAACCTCCTTCAATCTAGTTCCTACACACTAGATCTAACACCATTTTCCTTTCCTGTATTTCCGACGCAAATTGTTGCATGCCCTTATTAAAACCTTTGGTAAACTGAATGTACTGAGTTTACCAAACTGGCCATGGATGACAAAGCCAGCATGTATCGAAGAGTTTTCTTTTAATAATACATTAATACACAACGCAATCGATCGCTTGCAACACCATCAAACAAGTCGTCTTCGCTCACACATTAAACAATTATATGAATCACGTGTGACCTGATCTTAGGATTTATATATTACACTGTATTTTATTTATCATCACATTATCTAAAGTACTCAAATCACAATTTAATTCCCCCCAACATTTCAGATGTAAGCATCGATGGCAGGGCCGCATTTAGATCGACCGTTGATTTCGTAGCAGACCATCCGTTTGTTTTTGCAATACTGTGTAAAAGTAATGAACTAAACAGAAAGTTTAATGCGTTCTCTGGAATATTTGTGAGATAACTCATACATAATAATAGTCATAGTATGTATTGCTTCGTACCTTTATTACAGGTTAAGGTTTATATAACGCTAAAACCGCAGTTCTAACTTTAGGTTTGAAATACAAGTTGAATGGAACATTACTTATTTACCTTCAATCTTTTTTTTTGTAAATAAGACGCGGAACATTATTTATATAATATTTTTTAAACACTATTATCTATAAATAAACGTTTATAACTGTTTTTATTGTACACTATTAGGTAAACAACACATATATACCTATACAATAAACGTTACACTCATTATGATCAAGAAATATTAATAATAACTTAAATTAGTAACCAAGAATCATAAACTTGCATTTCAAACTTGTTAACCATTAGTTGCCATGGTAACTATAAATAAATAACTTGGTAAAGGCTACTCGTGCATGCAGTTAACTTATAATTACAACTAATTGGGTGTGGTGCATGTTATCAGTTATAAGAAGTAAGTCCCAAAGTTCAATTAATTTTTTTAATTTATTTTTCTAGATCATGTCCTATATAGTTTCGTTTTAATTATTCCTTAAATTCCAAAGTAGAAAATTAGTTTCTTACAAAACTATTATGATATAAAAAACTTCTTAACATACTTACACATTTATTTACTTTTCAGATTTGTTAAGAAGTGACGACGACAGACTTATCGAGTCAAGGACACGTCAATTACAAACTAAAATAAATTATTTTTTATTAAACCCAGGTTTTATTTATTACCTGTTATTCTTCCTCATTTAACCTCACTTTAAACCCACACAAATAGTCTAGCCGAAACAATAGTAAAGTGATAGAGCCCAGATACTTGGCCAACAAGACTATCCTAAAATATAAATGGAATTGACTTGGAACTTCTACAAGTAAACCCAGTTAGCTATCGTAAAAAGTAATTAAAGGTGCGAATTAAATAAGTTTTATAAAAAGGTTTTAAACACACTTTCATTCAAGGTTCATAAAATAAACGGCTCTTTGAATGATTTAGCTTGTATAGCAGTAGCTGTACACAGCATCTTTATCTCATTTTATTGTAGCATAGTGATTGAGTTTTCAAACTAAAAGCTAATTATTCTTGATTAGCAAAAATAATGCCTTTTTAATCCGACAAACTTTGCAAACAGGTAAAGCTTCCAGAAAATGTAGTCTGATACATCTACCTCCATTTATTCGCAAATTCGGCTCAGTAACTAGAGAAATGCAACCAAGTTCACAACACATAATTCACGTGCTTAGTTACACAGTTTACGAACTGGTCAAGTCAAACAAATCGTACTCGTAGCTCATTGTTACCAAGCAAAATTTAATAGAGCTGCCACGAGACTGGTAAGGCAAGTAAATAGTGGCCTTCGTAGTTCCGTTGAGAAGCAGCTCCATTGTCCGAGCGCTTCCCACATTACTCCACCAATTTGTTAAGGAAGAGCACGGGCGTCGCGGAAACTACCTGATAGACAACGCTTTTGTGCCTTAATGAATGCTGTCAGACGAACAAACGTTACACCACGGTAAGACTAATGTGGGCCACCTTCCACCCTTGTTATCTTTATGGCCGTACCTATTGTTTATATTGAGCGATGTCATGATTTAGCGCCTTACAAAATTAAATGAGTTGATGCTCACCCCTTTCAACCAGACAAGAAATAGTATTTGAGTGTACGTAGCTTGTGTGCGATACATTAGTTTTAAGTTAATGGAATTACTTTTCCGTGGGTTTAATTTACTCGGAAATATTTAACTAGATTAAACAGATTTAATTAACCTAGCTAACCAGAGCTGTTGTGCTCGGATGAAAGTCGATAGTACCGTGTACTCTTTAAGTCTCTCTTAAATTAATTCAGAAAGTTGATATTTTATATATTGATACTTCATATTACTAGTAACACTTTAATTAATTCAAATAATGGTTACGTTTGGTAAGGCCGTTGATACCAATAAATCTTATGTATGTTAAGCATTGACTCACAATAGGTTCCAGATTTTACTTATTTTTATGAGGATATGGACGTTGTGATAAACAAAGAGTTCCTTAAAGATTGGCGTCGGGATTGCGCCCAATAAATAGCGATAAGCTTACCCCCATCACCCTCCCTAATCCTTCAGGGATCACCGGAGTGACGGTTACTTATTTACTTTCATTTTTCCTAAGTGATGTATCACGCGGTTGTACCCTCGATAAAATATTACAGATAAACGTTGAAAAAATGTATTCAAAGTGGATGAAGATCGACTGGACAATTCCTTGAAAGGATAAACTGATTTATTTGTTGGTTTCGAGAAAGAAATTGTGTCGCATTGGACACGACGATACGATGCTGTACAAGTAAAGTTACTCGAAGATAAATGTCTAAGTACATTCTACTTATAGTAGTTTACTAAACTATGCAGATTTGTATTATCACTAATGGATCATCATGCACTAATGGGAATAACTTCCCGACTCCAGATAATCATATACAGCTTAAAAAAATAACTAATCAAAACACTGAAGTTGTCAATCGATAGTTTATTGTTGACATCCTTAATACATGAACATTATTGAAATTACATGTCATTCACGTCGCCTAGATGACATGAGTGTACACATATTTAAAATATTAAAAAAGCATTTGGTACTATCGAAATATCTAAAACACATAGATAGAATATGACATAGATAAATAATAATGTTTTATTTCATCGATTTAGTGCTACATTTTAATGATCTATCATGTAACATAACACTAGAGATTTAGATTCATAGTAATTTAGAATTAACATGTAATCACAAACTGCGTACGCAAATAGATGCATTCAATTACACATTCAATGAATTCAATTAGCCAGTTCTATATAATAAACATTCACAAACCGTCGTGGTGCACCGGTAGAAGCATGCACCGGCAAGTTCCATTAACGAACAATGCACAGAAATCTTAACAGCGTTTTCTTGTTCTACGCTGCATGAAAGAGAATCAATTAGCCCGTAAAGTGAGAGGCAAAGAAACAATGGCGAGTGTCAGATTCTGCTCACCTTTTTGTTTGTTTCCTACAAAATAATTAAATAACTTATTTAATTATAAAATAACAAAGAAACCATTAAATCTTTAAGGGTAAACAGAATTTGCAATATTTCACAAATAATATCTGCTTTCAGAATTATGTACAGTATTTCAAGTGACGTCAGTAAAAACAAACGTAAGTAGGTACCTACTGAAAACGCTGCATAACGAGACGTTCTTCATATGTTTCTATGTGAATAATAAGGGCCCTCGGCATTCGTACGTACATAATAAATACACGTGTCTAGACAAGCGAGACGAATGGAGTGACGACAGCAGGATTCTATAGCCAACAGGAAGGCACGAACAAAAAGGCAGTTGGAAACATCGATGAACATTGCCTCACCGGCTGGATGGGCAAAATAGGCTTTTTCCGTACTTCATTCTCCTATTTTCAAACTTGCTGTTTGGAAGCTTTCGATCCATTTCGTTGCTTCTATTTTTAACTTTGCGAGATCCTGATAGAGCCGTTGATTCGTACTCAAATTATGCCCCAGTACTGTAAGGTTTTGTCATTTCCTAGTAGGTAAATGTTACATTATTGTATTTGTCGCCCTATTTTATGAACTATTACAATATAATCAGAGAGTATACCTAGTCAACAAACCTTGTATTTTTACCTCACATCAAACCTAAAATCAAACCTAATAAAATTTACCTACAACTAAGAAAATATAACATTTTCGTATAATACTTCGTGGTTAGTAAAACATGACCTGAAAAATTATATTGAATATGGTGTGATTTTCTTAGAAAAATATTAATTAAATAGACTCATACCATAGATTTATAATATCAATGAAGTCAATACCTGGAAAACCTTATTTTTATGGCTTTTCATATCATCAAAGTCTTTCAACAATGAAAGGTTTCTATGAAATCTAATAGATTTTAGCGTGGGGAAGAGAAACAAAAGGCTTTTACACGCACTAATTAATTAGAAGATTCCCTTACGTAATAGTTGGTATGAAAAGATTCCATGGTCCATTCAGGTGAGCACCTGGCGCCTACCGCCCATGCCTCACAAAAACTGTGCTATACACGCGGACTTGCTTGCCCAATCAATTAATCTTCTCTTCTTCCTTACATACTTGTGTCTCCTGTTTATTAAGACTCACTCTGTAAGTAACATTAGATTTTTGTATATATATTTAGTTCAAAGGACTTTTAGGAAGGAAATTAAAAAAACCGACATTTGTATCTGTCTGTTTACATAATTTGCAAGGTAAGTATTATGTTAATATAATACTTAAGTTATACACAAAAGGGCAGCTTAAACCTTGACTAATGAATCCGAGCTATTTAGCTGAAACCGAAAACAAAAAAATTAATAAAAAAAGGAAAAAATTCTAGTCAAGTGAGCAACTTAACCAATCATATAATAATAAATTGTATCCATTCAACTTAAGTATTCAATTACATAATTCTGTGAACAAGTAAAACGAATTAGCTTCATAAAATCAAAGTGACTAAGTAAGTCATTTGAGGGATTAACTATATCAAACGTTTCAATTTGACGTCCTAAAATTTAATTATAACTTTACCTACAAAACAAGTTTTAGTAAATTGATAGTGGGTTTTAAGGACCGATGTTACAAACCCAATTAGGGTGTAGCTTTACTGAAAATGAATCATTGAATGGATCTTTTTGTTGTCTGTAGGCCTATAGTTACGATCTAATTTCTTCGATAGTGGGTAGAATTGTTTTGTATTAAACTTAAGGTTTAAGGACCTTTTTATAAAAAGCTGTTTTGCAGGTTCTGAATACTATTTTTCTCTAGTACTTTTGAATTTAGATCCTGCTAATGAATACCTAAACAACAACTGAAAAGGAGTGATTTAGGTAGGTTTAAGACAAAAGTTGGATTTAAATTGTACTAATATTATAAGCTCCATAATTAAACTTGTAATTTTATAAAATAATGATGTACGATAGTTATTGTTAAGTGTTCTTTGTAGCACTGACTGACTGACTGACCTAATTATAATAATAGAGCAAACCAATACCATATCAATATTTAAACATAACAGGTATCTTATAAACCCACAAATTCAACGAACTGAGCTATTGAGCATGGAGTATTAATTTGCTACATAGAAAATGCAGTACGTTCCCGGAACCGGGCATGAAGGCCGAAGAAGCAATATAAATATACCTTCATACGTACTGGGTGTCGAACATTGACACAGAGTAACGAGAGACCCAGAGCATTAAATTTTCAGGCCCACCGCATGCCCACACGACATGGGCTCAAATTGAAGTAAATCGGACCACGTCTCTCCAGCCTACATTATGTACGTGTGTGTAAATGACATTATTAATGCGTATTGCAATCAGATTTATACTAATGAGCCTTTAACAAAAGTTGCAAAGTACTGTACGTTTCAGTGATAAGATTATATCATACAAGAGGAAAACATATATGACCTATTTATTTACACTTATATTTCATGTTGAGAAACGGCTTAAGTACAGTATATTACTGTTTAAATATACCTTTATTACAGATTTAATTAGACATAGGCTTAACTGAGGCTTACTAGTATTATCCCCACGCACACAACTAAACAATAGTAGACAACACATGTCTAACTAGAAAACTCCGCATTGATTACCGTACGAAATAATAGGCTTGGCAAATTGTGCACATAAATTAGGCAGTCGTTTCGGCATTATAAACTGGTGTTAATTCCGGTTAATATGCGAAGTGTAATTTTGAATACAGCGTCGGTGCAGTGGTCTCATGAATAAAGAATCCGATTAAACTGACGTATCGCTGTGCGGCAGCCAGCCGACCGACGCGGGAGCTGTGAAAATTTTACCAGTGCCAATCATAACCTGGATTACCATTTTATACTGTGCAACGCAATACTACTTGGCTTCTCTGTTTGTGCTTGTATGGCTAGCGTTTGGATATTTACGATTTTAAACTGTTTTTTTGTTCAGCAATTCGATATCTTGTTTCTGTCACGATCACAATATCACAACTTTTTAACAAATTAAATTCGTTGGGAAGATGTGTAAGATATAGAAAAGTTAACTTATCTTTTACTCTGTAAGAAAGACGTAATAGCTGAAAAGCTCATTCAAAACGCCGTCATAATTACACAAAATTAACAATTATTCCCAACAACAGCAACGCTAAGTGATATTTCGCAACTCATACTTACAAAGTCGTATAAGAAGACGTGAAGGAGAATAATGATGTTTGCAGCAGAATAAACTGTTATTATCTTTCGCAATGAGACGTACGAGTTGCCCATCGACGCAGAAGTAATACGTCACACCATAAGGTTAATTTAACGGAAATTATACGGGCGTAATCTAACGAGTTCGTTCCGCAGTGTCAACGCGCACGGCTGCGCCCGAAGATTGCCAAACATGTCTTGGAGTATCGGGGGCGGGACCCATTGAAACATGTAAAATGCTTATTTTCCAAATTCAATTAACCGTTCCTTCGGGGTCTGGTGTTAACTTGAGGTGTGAAATAAAATGTTGGTATAAAGTCTTCGTTCAGAAATTAGAAAAAAGGCTCTCATTTATTTAATTACTGCACTTTGACAGTGCATAAATTGGACCTATTTACCAATATGACAAAAACAATTACAAACAGGAATCTTAGGAAACTGAACTTCAATAATCAATACACGCTATCAAGTACCTGCCTTCTTACTTTGTATTTATTCAGCTAAGAACCAATTAAGTTTACGATGGCATTAATGTTTTTAAAGTAGCTGAATACAATTCCAGGTACCTATGTTTAGTCATTGATGGACACGTTTGAGAGAGGATGGACATACAGAATAGGTGTCCCAATTCCACGATAACAGAGATTGGCCACAAACCCAGGTTTTATTTCCGAATGCATATGCTTGCATGCATACTTCGGGAGCCGTTAGTTCGTGTTAGTTTGCTCACATAACTACACACACTTCCGACTGTAGCCGCACCCAAAGCACACACCAGCTTCCGATGTATGCAGACACAAACGTTCCAATTGAAAGCTGTTTGTGTACTTCGTTTGGTTCCCAGTTTTGTTTTTAAGTTTAATCTATTGAATGAGTTGATGACAGCATCCTATTAACATTCTATTAACACTTTAAAAAATAAATAGTGGAGTCTTTACTGTTTAGTTATAAACTTGAACATAATGCTCCTTCGTAATGTGAAAAATGTTATCTACGTATGAATGAAGTATACAAAAAAATAAGTTTTGCAGTGATCATTGTTAACAATAATGTAGGTACCTACAAAAGTTAAAAATGTATTCTTATTTGACTTAAGGTAAAAAATATACGGAAACATAAACACCCATAAAAGTAAATAAAAATACCAACCCTAAACAGACTTAGAATAAAACCGAATGTCAACAAAAACCAACAAAATGCGGGCTCCGTCTCAAATCTGGTTTTCCGGAGAAAAGTCTTGGAAATTCAATGCGATCTTAAGTTAGGAAAGTGTGCGGTAGCTAATACCCCAAGCCTTTAGGGTAAAAGCTACCTGTAACTTCCGTGGCGTTATAGCTTTCGACATAATTTTCTCCGGTATCAAGCCCGCAATCTTGATAATATAAGCAGATACCTACACGCTTCCAACAAACCTAAGTAACACAGAAATATTAAAAACATTCAACTTAAACTTTCATAAAAAGATTGGTAGATTGTTTTTATTAGATTTCAGAACTCAAATCTCTAAGCAAACTGCGAAAAGTGTGGAGATATTAATTCTTTTCTGCTGGTTATATTTTTATTATCTTATTAAACTGTCAGAAAGTTAAAGATTGTACCATTTTCGTTCCCTATTCTATTCGTTGGTTAGAAAGATTTACGAGAGAGGGAAAGAACCTTTATTTTATTATCCGGCTCTTTGTGGCGAATGTTCATTTCATTTCTTTGAAAAAAATTAGACTCGTCCTAGGTTTCTTGCTATCGTCCAGACGTACAGGAAATTCTTTTAAAGACTAAATTTAAAGTCACGAGCGGCTATTGTGAAGCGCTGGAATATATAAATGGAATCGTTTAACGAAATGTTTAATATGTATTATATTTTACGTACACTTAATTTTTTTGCCGTTATCATTTAGCCTTGCGAACTCATGCTGGTAATAATTTTGTTTGATTGGAACATGGGCACGACATAAGCTACAAGAAATTTATTGAAAATAAACGTAAAAGTAGTTGCACTCTGTGTTTTTACTTCATTGCTTACATTTCTTTACCTGTATTTAAATTTATATCGAACAGTAAAACATTATTTCCTTTTTATAGGTACTGATGTACTTCATAGTCTTGCTGATCGCCGAACTTTTACTCTATTCTTCTATATAAAACTGATCCGCCCGATCGATCACCTAGGTACCTAGTAAGCATGTGCTAAACTCAAACAAATTCAAGTTATTTCCCTTTTATTCAAATAAGTCTCGACCGATCAATGTATTCCAGGGCGTCTCAAGTAAAAGCATCATTTGTAAGAGACGTGAGATCGCGAACCGAGAGCCATTTAGCATTCAGTTTCATTTTAAAGAGTTCCCATTTTAATCGTTAGGTCATCAAGTCGTTTTTATTGCGGCACGAATCTCCAATTAAATGCTAGAGGCAGTCGTAAATTTAGAAACGCAACCTGCGGGACCCTTCGATTCCCCTTTCATTAAATCGATTATTGCTCGAATGTTTGCACCGCCTTTTATGGAGGTGAGTACTTTGATCGCGAAATTGCTTTAAAAACAAGAGCTTGACCTCGTTTAACGTGTCGTGTCGACGAACTCTCGAAGGATCTTTCCATTAGTCCGCTCTTCCATCGACACATTTTAAAAAGTTTAGCAAGTTGCGATCTATTTACTCTGTGATAAGTAACTTGGGTGTTTTTACGTGACCTTTAAGTACTTTTCCAACATGTATGTTTGCTTTGCTTCAAAATTGAGTGTTATGTTTGCCGGGATTGGTTATTTACACCAATTAAAATCCACTCTTTATTTAACCACCTTAAAGCATAAAATGTTACACGACATTTATGTTTCGTTGATAGTCTATCTTGATAGTAAATATTTTATCTTAATGTGTTGACGTATCGTAGAGTTAAGCTCAAATATTCAACTACCCGTATATTCGGCCTAACATAAAAACTTGCAATTTTTGCAATAATTTATATAGCTTTATTTATTTCTTTATTAATTACCTATAAGAGATAACTCATGTAAGACATAACAAGCATTAAGATTACGAAGCTGCAAGCTGTGATAATTTCCACTTGTTAATTAATATAAATAAATCTCATAAGTCACGGCGTCACGAGGGAAAGGGTCGGCAGGGTGACAGGTAAGCCTGTCTTATTGAAATAAACGACTTGTAAGCGCCCCTAGGCCTCGCTACGGTACCAATATGACCCCACCCTTGACAATGTGTCCCTATAATCATTCATATTTACAACACGCCCAGCCGTGCTTTCATTGTGCTTGCAGATAAAGAACGTGAGCTGTGGGTGTGGAGTAGCGAATACGTTATCTATACACAGAATATATAACTACGCGTTTAAAAAAAAGCTTAAGTCCTAGGTATATTATCTTCGACAATGATTTTTGCTTTGCCCTGTGGAGCATTAGGTGAAATACAGTAAATAACATAAAAATGTTCTAATTCGATCTTACTCTGATTACTGATTCCAAAAACAACATAACACTCAAAACAATAGCGCATCCCCAGCGCCAGACGTGATCACGATCGTCATAAAACAAGGTAACGCCCATTGAATTTTTTAATACAAAATTTAAAAGACAATTTTATCGCCAATAGATTTCATGCGCTCGTAAAACAAAGTGAGATGTAAATATCGTACATCATCGCCTACAGTGAACACATTCAAATCGTTCTCCATTCGAGCGAATATCAAAAGAAGAAAATTTTCACCGTTTAAAAGATGCAAGTAGATATTTCGCGAGTTACATTATTCGTGGTACATTATTCATGAGCCGGTGTCTTGGTAACGAGCCGGATTGAGAGCGAAACCTACTGTCGATAATGAACTAACGTTTTTATTACGATACCAATTCATTTCATTGCTTTCAAATTACGTGGGACGATCGTCCGCGTCTTTATTCTGGTGCGGCACTGGAAAATAAATTAATATATGCGTGCCTCATGTTTTTTGGTCGTACATGTTAAACAAAGGTTATTAAAGCTTTCAACGATCAATCGTTTGATCGGAGAGCGTCTGCCATATTAAACGCTATAAGTATCGTTTCATTACCATTTTAACAACGGCCCTGTATTGTTATTTTCATAGGTTACTCGACGACTCGTGTATTGTATTCAACATAAATGACAAAATTGATATAAAGGTTTTTAATATGAAAGTTGAATACATTCATCTACAGATAAAAATTGTAAGATGTGGTGTATAATGTTTTTAGTTAATATTATTCTGTCATTTATAGTCACCCTAAATAAGACATCCTACTCAAGGCTGAGCCCATGAAGATCTACCACGACAGCCATGACACGTTAAATGATTTCTCGATTCAAATCGGAATCACTCAGTTCTCAATAAATTGTGCTCGAACAAAACCCAAAGCAATCCAAAGTGTAACAAGAAATCGGCATCGCATCGCCTAACAATGCACTAGTTGCATATGACTTCAAAGCAACCGCCAACTCTTTGAAGCTCGGTAAGGTCTAAAAGTTGTTGAATATCAGCCGGGAGCACAACGCCACTACGTGCCCTTTATATTGCTTCAATTTTCTTCCATTATTATGGTAACGAACCGCAGTGTGACGTGCTAACCCGTTCATAAAATAAAAAGTCCACCAACTTATGTTTAATTTATGGTGAAAATTGCTAAATCGATTAAACTTTTCATAAGCCTGTTTTGTTCACTATTTTAGCGTGTTTGCAATAATTAAAAAAAAAAAAAAAAAAAATTTACTGCGTCTCAAATCAAGAATGTCAGGTAGACCAATTCATAAAGTAACAGGACTTTGCTTATTTTACTACTGAGGCTACTCATTCTACTATTTTTATCAACTTTATGTGTATTATGTAAAAATAAAGTGGACACAACAAAACACCACAATAACTGATACTCCAGAAAAATACAGACTTATATACCGTACGCTATAACTCGTTAATTAATTGGAGAATAAACCAAAAACGCCAGAGAATCTTGAGGAGCAGAACGTTAAGAAGCTTTGCAACGTTTATATGGGAATAATTCAAAGGGTTTGTGCGTAGGGTCTAATTAATCAGCCTCCCTCGCGGCAATGTGCCCTGCACCTGAGACGACCAGCCTTAACTATCTCCATTACACGTACCTATTTATTTTACGACCTAGTTCTAATATTTATTTATCCCATACGAAATTATTACACGTCTGTTAGTTTAAACAGCGAGTAACAATAATAATACGTATCATATTTCATTTGGCACCGCGCCTTGTGGCCCAGTTTTTGTTAATTATATCTTTTTGGACTCACTTTTATAATGCTATATTATTTGTTACTACCCGCTAGGCTTAAACTTATATAATTTCGAATACTGTATAATAAAAATGATAAAACTAAGTAGCTTCCGTAAGGCAGGAAAAAATAATTGCATACATTCGACCCTACGCCTTAAATATTGCAAAGTATTGATTGGTTTCCAATACATCAACTTTACAAACAACTTGAAATTTTAATTTACTTGTTTAAAACATGGGATGTAAAGTTAAACGAGCAGCCACTTTAGCAGATAGTTTCAATCTAAATTTAATTCCCGACTAAGCGTCTCTTGGTAAGTTAATGGAGTTTCCTGCTGGATTCTTTCTCAGCAAAGCGACCTTCGTTCATGTGAATATAATGTACGGATATCCGTTACTTACTTATTGACTATATTTCTTCGTCTTCTTATAAAAGGCGGCTTAATTACCTATAACAAGCATGTGGCTTATATTTGGTACGTTAATCATTGACTATGAACGTATTTGTGAAAAAAAACAAGAATTAGAATGAATTTATTAAACACTATTTTACCATATTATTTTTTAACGTTATTATTAACATTCAACAAAAATTTTATTGTTCTGTAATTTATATTGATTGGTATGTTTTAAATTAAAACATACCAATCAATATAAATTACAGAACAATAAATTTTTTGTAATTAAAGCTTTTAATTGCAAATTAATATGGTGTGTCTTTAAATATCAATTTTGGAGAGACCTATGACCTTAGAGTATACATATGAAACTATAGAGTGACCCTATCAGAATTTAAACCGTAAGCACTAGCGTGAACAAGTGTTGTCCTGTACTTATTATGTATGAAGATGGAGCTTGCCGTTTTAAAAAATCTATCTCACACACTAAAATCTATCAAAACACTAATATTATCCTAACAATGTCAAAACCATCGATATTTTCTTATACAAGTTTCTCGTTGCGCGAAAATTAACTTAAATGAAAAACGAAATGTACTAGGATCAGACTAAAAACTGCTCTCGCTTGGCACAAGAGGAACCTAGCGATAGTAGCAGTCTATGCATATTGACCATTGTCAGAATTAATGAATCTAGATTTAAATTTAATAACCTTTAAAAACCTAAGTAGTCTCTACATTTTATTACAACACAAATAGCAAGATTAATAAATCTATTCGCTATTCATTCGCTTAAGTCCTAAATCATAATGTTAATAGACCTTTCCATTTCGAGAGATAAATTAAAATTAAATATAAAGTATAAGAACTCAATGATAAATGAATGTTTATCTATAATCTAGTCAGCAAAGGTATTTCAACCCACCATCTAAAATATATAATTTAATGTTTTAATAAAGGACAAGTCTGTAACATTTGTTCTATGCCCCGGGAATACCAGGAATATTATTTAGAAATAAAACTCGAATTTTTCGTAAAACAGATCTGATTTATCTTGAATATGATATGTTTTTCGAGTTTTTTTTACTAAATATGTTTCAACCTAAAATATAGTAAGATATTCTAAAAACCAATGACTACTGCAAATTCGACGAAATAAAAAGCAACGTTTGTTGTCAAAGTAGTTCGTATCGTTCATTTTTTGCACTTTATGTAAGGTCACTTATGAGGATTGAAAAGTTGTTTTAATAAAGCGCACACTTCCATAGTTTTGCTGATGACTAATTATTAAAGGTATTAAAATACGACTTAAATATCATTGCATACATTATTTAGACTGACATACAATTGACTACATTTGGTACTAACATTTAAATATAACGACAGAACAACATAAAAAGTGCGCTTAAAGGACTTCTAATTAACCGTCGGCGATGTAGTTAAAAGTTTTTAAAAACGAATTAGACTTGCGCTAGATAAATGACAAAGAAACTCTAACCGTTTAAAAACTATCCCCGGTCCAAGGGACCATGAAGCCGACAAGATTAAATTGTCTCACCCGACTCGTGTCTCTTAGTCCACTTAAACTTACAATAGGAAACTTCGGACGCGATTATCTTGTTATCTTTGTAGTTTATTCTCTTTGGTCCATGCCAGGTTTCCACGTGAGCCTTGCTGTTTATTTTCACAACATTACAATCCAAAAACAATGTTGATAGACATGGGCGATAGAGGAGACAATAATCTCTTATCTTGGTAAATAACTCAACAATAATAGTTTTGTATACGAAAACAATATCAAGCGGGAGGCAAACATAATACGTAGTTTGGTAAATAACAAAAAACTCCATTATCATGCTCCGCACAAACAAGCTTTTATTGTATGTATCATTGGAAACAGTATTGATACATTTATTACCGCAATCTAGCTTCGTTTTCCGGCGAGGAATTCTATTAATCAAGATTCCGAATCAATTGTATGTCGGTGAATGCAGTTTGGCCACGAAAAAACGATGCTATGTGCCGCTTTGTACGTTGTGAAAGTTGGTTGCAGTTATTTATTAGGGATCGAGCCAGTCGACGCGATCACTCTGTGTCCCCGGCTACCAGGCCAGGCCATAAATTGTACCAAGGCCCCGACTGCAGTGCAGTCTACTTCCGGCCTCATGCACCCCTCGATATAAATACACGATGACTTTGAAAGGGTTAACAGTAGTGTCGATGTTTAGATCAATAGTAATTAAGTAGACAGCGCGGTAGATTGATTCGTCCGACATGTTTAACGAGATTAGTATAAAAATATACGTGGCCAGCTTTTACGGACAAATAGGTAAACTAAGTTATCGGCGACACGGCGCGTCACTTTTAATATTCGTTTTTCATCAACGAGTTTATGCTCGAGGAAAAATTAAAAGCTGCGGAGATGCAGGTCACGTAACAAACATAAATAACGCTATTTAAATAAGGTTAATATACAAAATTATTAAAAGCAGAGAATATTTTAGTCTTATTTGAAAAGTCTGTACTTTACACATTTATAGAGTTTAAAAATGCTCTTTAGTTCCCTAAATTGATAACTTGTACTTATATGCTCACGTAGGTTTCATTGTTTACTTATGACAATTCTAAGAAGCAGAACGTGGCTTGCAGTTCAATCAAGCAGGGTGAATTATTTTAGTGATGATGATGATAAATTATTTTAGTACTGATTTTCGTACACCAGCATCAGATACAATATTGCGCTCTAATTTCTTATGTACTCGCTAAAATGAAAATATTTGCTAGAAGAGACTCGCGATCCAAATCGGTGTTACTATTAATCTAGGTCAGTCCTATCTTGATAGAGCATTCCAACCTAAAATACTGAATGGGTCTAACTTAAACGATAGTGGCGTCATATTATTTATTCCTTTGGATGGCGATACCCGGACATAATAAATAACGTAAAATAAAAATAAGCGACCTGTGAGGGTTGGGTGAAATTCATCTATGTCCATACCCGGCACGCTCAAGTGTGTAATACGGTTCAAAGATAAACAGACCCGAGCGGTGCAGTGGCTGTTTGGCCTTCCGTAAGGGTAGCGGGTTTATTTCCGGTTGAGGTTATTTGTATAAGGTGATAAATCAATCGACTTCTTACCTCTCAAGTTTTATTCTGTATAAGGTTTTCAGATAATTTCAAACCTTTTCTAAGCTATTTGACTTATATATTTTGATTATAGTAGAACATTATCTAGACTTTAGATGGGTGCAGTACCTACCCATAACTTCTTACAAAAACATATTACTAAAAAGCCTAACAGCACATAAATTAAACAAATTCTAAATAAACAGCTGTACACATAATTTTACACAATTACTTACTTAATTTTCAGGGACGCTCAACCTTTTTCATAGCGTCGCCAAGAAGGCGCGATTATTTTAAAATTGTAGCATATTGCCCGCCGCACTCTGTATCAAAATCATTTGTCAACTTGCTTTCTTCGTCGCATATAACGTTGCGCTTTACACCTGCTCATGAACGATAAAATATTGAGCCGAAGATACACGACCTCTGCGAACATTGTAATCGTCTAAAAATGAGGTCCTATGTTTTAGAAGCTGTGTATATTATCATAGGATACAAATTTTCGTGCTGTTTATGATAGACAGAAATGTATGTAATAATTAATGCATATTTCCTTTTCGTGTTTTTGTCTAACCAGATAGTAACAAGATATTTTTGGAAGGATCTTATGTTAGTGGAATTAGGACGAACTTATTTGGGATGATGATTACTTGAATTACAAAATGCATTAATGTGTTACTCTTATAAAAAGTTATTAAAGTTTTTAAGTATTTTTCTACGACCATCTACATCAACCGTATAGATTATTGTTTAGAATAATGATCGTCGCATAATAAAATACTAAAAGATTACAGTGTTCTTACCTGGTCTAGAAGTAATCTAATGTACTGTAAATAACTTATTAGAAAAATAATCACAATCTCTTTTATTTTCTTCATCATTTCATTAAATTTGCTTGTTTGTGGTATTGTTTTGTAGTTGTTTTTTCGTTGTTCTATCGGGCCCGTAATTCGCGATCTATGTGAATAAGCACTAACCTAGGGCTGTTAAGTACTCGTACTTGATTTATAACTTAGCTACATAAACAATATAAACATACTCTTGTATGTTTTCCTGGTAACTTTATAGTGTTGTTATGTTACATTTTTACTTTTATTACACACTTATGAACAATGTTTGTGAGGTTGTAAAGTGGGTTATGAACTTCTCATATATCTGAATATATTTAAGTTTGCAAAGACAGTACACATTTATGAAATATAATTATGTTACATCGACAATAATTGTCACTTTAATTTGATGAGTTTAGACACAGAAAATATGACCGTTTTCGATACCAAACCCTAAACAATCGTAGGAACTGGATCTTAAATAATTTGTAAGCCGTATAATTAATTTATTAAATGATATTTAATAATCTGTTGCACATTATGTAAAATCAACCTCAAGAGCTTTACTCCCCAAAATGTACTCAAGATTAAGTTCAAGTGGTATAAAATAATCTCGTGAGCCATGCAACGGGATATGCCGGTGCAACAAGCAACCCTGCGCTAAGCTGGCGAGTCGGCTGCATTGCTGCAATTTTAATACCTCTTTATAGCCCAAGACGGGTCGGGCGGGGCAAGGCGGGCACAAAGCCATCATCGATATTATTGATATGTATTATGGAAATATTATGATCCTGCAACCGCAGTTTCGGTCCATTACCTCAGTGTTCGGGCTATACTTTATACGACACTAAAAAGTATTGCAGTGTTATACTTGCGCTTAATGGACCGGTAAATTTTAAACCTGTATGCTTTTATTGATTTTCAATAGTTCTGGAGTTTGTGGTGTTATAAATGCTGAGTGTGCTCGGTACTTTGTTGTATTTGTATAAGCAAATGGCTAAGATTTGATTTGTTATGTTTACATCTCCTACATAGCCTTTACCTCCAAAATAATTCTAGCCCTCATTACCCAATTTGGTTTAGAATTTATTTCAAAGCCTATTGTAAAAACACATTTATTAAATTGGTAAATGAGGTTATTCTGCATTCGACATATTTAATGACAACGTCATTAGCATGCAAATCTGGTTGGGATATGTGTGACATGTCTATACACTCCCGATTATTAGCGAAACTAATTGCTGCAATTTTATGTGAAAATAGTTATTATAGTATTCAGTTACGAGTCCATCAATAGATTTACCAGTACATTAATAATTCAGGACGAACACAAAAGCGTAAATTCGCTATTTAGAATAATAACGAAATGTGAATGGATAAGTGTATTTGTTGAAATAACGTTTTCATAAAACATCATGTGTGCTAGATATTTTGAACGGTGTCAACAGCTCTATAACAGTGACTTTAACTATAAATAAATGTGAAAGCCTGGCCGCAACCAACGTAAATATTCTTCCAAGTGAAGAAATAAAGATGGCCGCAGGTAAATACGAGTTGTATTATGGGTTTAAGGCGGAAACATATTTAGTTTATGTTACGGCATTCTCCGGCAGACTGTACGGTCAGTTAGTTAGGTCCTTCGAATATTTTGCAGAATATGAGGGCATTAGTGTAGTGCGGCATACTACACTCGTAAAATGGAAATGCTACATAAAAAGGATAACAGATTCAGACTGCCCGCGGTATACCAGCGGAGTTAACAAACAACACAAATACTACGGTTTTATTTGTATCAGACAATTAACTGTGTTTGGTAAGATAAAAACAATGAGTTTTTAAGTTTTGACTAACTATGAGAACGAGTTGTGCTTATGAAAATAATGCACGATTAGGTGCCATGTCTATAAACTTTTTTCAATATGAAAATATGATTCTTACTGTACCGTTTTTATTACTCCATAATATAATCAATACTTTAAATTATTATAAAAAAAATTTAGAGTACGCAAAATAAATATTAAAAAATGTTTCATAAACTTTTGCAAGCAACCTAAAACAGTAAATTGAAAACTAAATCGCAATGTGTGCAGATGTGCATGCAACAGATAATATAGCGCTCGTGTCACAGCATAAGCTAAATACAATACAAACAGACTAGTCCGCAGAGAGTATTGGTCCTTATCATCCCTCCCATTGGACAGTCGACACTGGAAGCTGCCGAGATCCCCGTCTCACCAAGCTTTTTCCCCGGGATTTAACTGACATAAAAGCTCGGACGTAAAAAATACGATTTGCCGATCCATATGCAAACATTTTTGGACGGACCCGATTTACGTATGAATATTCGGATCATTCAATTGGCACGATTATACGGATTCACAAGCATTCGGCTTAGCCACGATTAGTCCGACAGACATTCGGATGAGAGACCTAAATCCTCTAAAGTTTGGAGAGTATGTTAAGCCGGCGGGTTTCTAATGTATGTAGGTATTAGCTGATTGGCTCTGAGATACCCTGAAAATCCTCACGTACAGATTGCCATCATTCGCACCACTGACTTTCTTTGTGTACAGCGTACTAAAGCAGTGTGAGGTTCGGAAATTGAAGTCCGTAGTGGTAGCAACTGGACTTATTAGGTGTTTTAGAATGTCAAGAGCGTCGAAACTCTTATGACAACCAAGAAATGAATAATGTACTTTTCTTTTTGGTTGAAGAAATATTTCATATTTGTGCATTAATTTTAGTGACGAAAGTCGCGAACTGTTCTTATCTACACTAATAAAACATTACGTTTATTATTTTGTTCAAGCATTTAATTTAATGCACGCTAATTTATGCATGCTTACCGTGTCCGTATGTGTATTTACATATACATGTGTGCTAAAATAATTTATTCATCGGCCGGTATCTGGGGCCGAGGCTGTTCAACGCGAATTTACTGCAAGGACCGCTTTTAAATTTTCAAGAACAGCCAGGAGAACAAAGGACTGTCGGACTTTATCAGACGGTAAAGAGAGTAAAATGTGTCCATTGCAGAAGCGCATAGAACACAGTTTATAGCTCACAAGGACACCACAGCCACCTGTTCTGCAAGTGTTAGCAGTAACCAATACCCTGCACTTGCCTACTCGATTTAAACCCGTCATTTGGTATTAAAATCGATGCTCTTGCTTACATTTTTGTTCGTGTTAAGTCGGCATTAGTGCTAGATTTTTTATAGCTTAAAAGTAGTATAGTAGTATTCGGTCTTTCGTATCTCTTGTTAGACCTTTTGGTACACAATATTCTGCATCTGATGTTTTATTTAGTATTTCTTTGTTATGCAATTTAAGTAGCTTAGAACTTATCACATGTTTGCCTACATATAATGAAACAGGAAAATGGATAAGAATATAAATAGCCGCAATATAGGTATACTTTTCACATGATAACGATAAAACGTAAAGTCCGCACAATATTTAAATGCCATATTTGATAAGGCCTCATTTGCTTGGTGGTTGAATGGTCCACATCCCTAATGAAACGCCCACGTTATAGGCTTAACGACCGTCTAAAATAAACAAAACTTGAACAAAAATCGAACGAAAGCCCGACTTTAAGCGAAACGATGTCATCAAAATAATTTAATTATCCATAAAAATCTTTTAAGATTTATTTGCAAGACTAAGAGAAATCGAGCTTGCTACTTTCTGGCTATATAAGTCGCACTATATTGAATTAATATTTAATATTATTAATATTTCAAATATATAAATGTCATAGAATAAGGCAATTAATCGTAGTTAATAGTTGTCAAGATAAAATAAAGTCAGTAGTACATTCTACTTATAAATAAAAAACACCCAAAACATTTGAAAGCAAATGAAATGCAATAAAATTTAAACTCGAAAACATAAATAGAAGACAAGATCTGTCTTACACGTAAAACCTTTTAAGATAACCTAAGTACATCGCTCAGTCTACAAATAACAAGGCGTCAACTATAAATAACAACTCAAAAGTTCGTAACATTTTCGGAGAGCAGTGTCAGTGCTAAACTCAGATGCACTTCCTGAATTTAGCTGAGAATCTCCACTTGTTATATTGTATTAGAGCGTTGTTCAGACTTTTAATGAAGAGCCGTCTAGTCTTCCAAATTACACTTTAGAACTACTAAAAAAGTTTTACAACTTTTAAATCCTGCGTAAATGGTGTAATGCTGTATATTTTAAAACAAAGCCGGTTTGTTTGAAATTCTGAATGTAATTTAACTGTTGCTTCTTGTCTGTGCTAATTTAATTTACAGTCTTTTAATTTAACTTTTCTTTAAGGTGCTACCGACACTTTGAAGAGAAATAGATTAGTATTAATTAGCAAACCTATGTACAGTAGATAAACTAATATTTATATATTATAATATTCAAAAGTACTAAAATGTAAAAGTTGACCGAATGATTAAGATCGCCCTAGCTTTTAAAATAATGTACAGGACTTCTAAAATAGAACACCATCACGCGTCACTGCCCCATTATTGTACTACAATTTTAACAAATTGTTCAAACATCACATTCTATTAGTTTGATTACAATACGATTAGTGCAAAACGTACTTTTGCCCTTAACCTTTAGTAAATTGGTCTATGTTAAAGGTCGCGACTTCCATTCCTCACGGGAAAATCTTGGCGTATGCAATATTCATGAGATAGGGAAAAGAAAACATACTCTCGGTTCAAAAAAATACTTGTATGTAGCAACGTTTTCTAGGAGTTTTTATTTGTACACATTCGCCACTACCATGTACATTATTGTAAAAGGTACAGGTAATATATTATAAAAATCTATACATATGCGAAGGTACAAATCGTACTTCACTTTTATATAAATCAAAATACCGCAGCTTAAGGAATACATATATGAAAGGAAACCGTACACCGCTACTACCCTTAGGTGCCCTCAAGTACCAACACATTTCATATAAGTTCTTGAAAATTTATATAAGAATTCCTTTTTTCTGAGGAACCGTAAAAGCTGAAAAAGAATGTTTGGCCGTGGTATAAAAGTAAAGTTTTTTGGTAATTTCAATGAGTTTCACAAACACAAACTTCCTTTAGCTTATTGAATTTGGTTGAAAAGTTTTTAAAGGATTTTGCTTGTTAACTCTTGACGCACATTTTATTTGAAATAAACGTCCATTGATGATCTGAAGGCTATAAAAGCTTATTCGGGAAACTGCGGTAACTACAATCAGTGGGGTTGTAAAGAAAGTTGTAATGTGCCGAAAGACTGTTCCGCCATAAGAAAGTGCTTGTTGCAAACTACTTTCGTTAGGCTATCTAAGTTTTGTGAAGTCTCGGCATTCCTTTAAGGTGAGCCATCGGGTTAAGTTGAAGGCTTCGGCTACACGGCACGGACTTCCCGCTTATAAAATCAATGCGGGCTTAACAGCTTTGTGCTAGTTAAAATGTCGGAAGTTCGCGTGCCACTGCCAACTTCAGACCTGCTGCTTACTCGTTAAGACGCATTTGTAAATGACTTGTTCGAGGGAGAACACGATGTGAGCTTAGCTGTTTATTAAATGAACGCCCTAAAACTTTTGAGTATGTAACCGATTTTTGAAATCCCAGTAATTGACTACAGTGTACTGTTAAAAGCTTCATAGAAATAATAATCTGTTAACGAATGTCATCGCAGTAATGGTAACTCAATCATAACAGTTAGATGTCTACTCTGGAGTCACAAATTAACTTGAAACGATTTGTAATGGAGCCGCCAAGCAATCTATTTAAGAAGCCAGTGAATAATTTATTTTAATTAACCACGAAAGTCAGAGTTCCCATTTTTCGCTTCCATCTTATTTTGCGGGCTTCATGATGCCAGCGTTCTTAAACTGCGACATTCATTCAAAAAGTTTGAAATCGAATTAAATTCGCCCCTTTAACTAAACTCAATTTTCTTTCACGACTTCATTAAGCGAAGCCATTCCGGTGAGCCTCAGTAATGACCTCAAAGGACGTTAAATCAAGATCGAAAGGGAAAGATAAAAAGTAACTGAAATTTAATACTTTTATCAAATCGCTATTGACGTCAACCTTTGTAGTCTTTTTCTGACGAACACAAAACCTTTTTTCGCTTTTAATTAGATCTCTCGTCGACGACATAATTTTTCCTTTACATTTAATGTAAGTATTTTCAATCGGAATGCTTTTCTCATCAACGTCCCGCAATCGGAAATCGATATTCATGTAATTAGTCACTTGCCTTCATATTTCACCTTAAGTCATTAGTACCGAAAGGTATCTAAATAAACCTTAGTTAATTGAGTTCATACAATATTTAATCCACTAAATATACTTGAAATCTAATTTAATAATTAGTTAACTGTCAATAATTAACACTACAATTACTGTTTTATATACCTTTCTACTAGTGCAGTAACTGTACCCCATGGTAAATAATAACTAGAAGGGTTTGGTTCTCAGTTAGTTATTTAGTTAACCCAAAGATCTAGGTACACCAAAAACCTTTCAGTTTTCTCAATACTACTTTTAAGCATAATATAATCAGTGCACGGTTTGCCAGATGATGATCGCTACACACGGCATACTGCTTACAATACCTCTATTTTATAATAACATATTTACCCTGAAAATATGTCCATTCTCAGAAAAAGAAAGAAGTACGTTTAAAAGTTGACAATCCTTTTAGCTAGGAGTCCGTTGTGTCGTGCCTCCATTCACTTTCAATTGGACAAGATAGAACGGCTGTACCAAAACGAAATACCCAACGCGAAGGGCCCGGAATACGAGAAAGAATGGAAGGAAAAACTTTACTTCATTAAAGCCGACGCGTAACCGTGAAACCTTCAATTTGGGAATTATCCTAAAACGACTGCTGAATTATTCAAACCTTGAATTATCGACGAGTATCTTCAGGATACAGTATTTCCAAAGAGAATTATTTATGGTAATACGACTTACTCACTGAATATCTCTAATATACTAGAAATTTTAACCCCCCATACTTATCGCCGGTTTGTACGCCTACGTTTATTTACGAAGTTTTCGAGATTGTTTAGAGAGATAGCGAACACGGAATTATCGAGTTGTTAAAAACTCTTTTACGATCGGCAACTTACCCAATTCCTTAAAACAAATAACAGTTTTTATGGCAGAGGAACACATACCGATCCGCGTCCCGATTTTCTGCATGAAGTTCTTGCTAAATTAGAAGTAAGAGAGTTTCTAAACTTAGTTTTCGGTTTTTGTATATTTCTTATCGCTCTGGTGTGATTCTTTTCCAAATTTTAAATTAACTTTAGATAGTAGAGGCTCCAATTTAGTTAAAACTTTTGTCTGCCAGATATAAAATGATTTACGTTTTGGCTGAAACCACCAGCTGTGTAGGATTACGCTTATCTACGCTACTTAAACGCATCTACTTGTGTTATATTAAAAGAGGAAATTGTAACTTTTAACTACATTATTATTACATAAAATTGAAATAGGTGGCAACAAACATAAATAGTGTTTTAAAATCTCAAGTAAATATTTATCAAATGGAGACAGTACTTTACTACTTGTACAGTCGCCATCAGATATATCGTAGCGGACAAGGTGACCAAATACTTCTGAACAATTTAAAATGTCAATAAGTTCTATTCGCTACAAGTTACCATTAATATCTGAACATTTATTACCTCGTTAATATCTGAGCAGATGCTTGTCAATAATTTCTATACAAACTACAAACCAAAAATATCTGAACACTAACAACGTCAAGTGTATCTACGCAGCAAACGCTGAGCTCACCTAGTTCGTTATTGCGTGATATAAAGGAGGAAAAAAAAAGTAGATTATGGTTTGTAATAAAATGAAAAATTATTGAAATATTTTTTTGTTAAGGACAACATAAGCCGTATTAATTAAGTAGTATTAATATAAGTAGTGTTAAAAAACCCCTGTCCGACCCGAAAGGCGGATAAAGGGTTCACCATCACATGCCCAAATAAAATGCTAAATTTGGAATATTGATGATAATAACAATAATAATGAACTGTGAAGTAGCCGCCAAATTCCCTAAATTTGAAAATAAATCAAAAACTACACCACCTTTGTCGCCGGTGTTAATAGTGGCCTTTTGTATGATCATTTGGCACAACCGGTGACGATGCAGTAACTCTCACTATACAATTAGAGAAAAAAAAATTAGGTTATACATTTTTTTTTCATTTATTTTTTACATTATTGTAATCAGACATCGATACCTAACAACCCCTAAACGGATCGGACAGGGGTTTTGTAACACCCTGTATATTATAAAATATACGTCTTGTAACCGTTTCCGCATGGAACCAACAACGTTTTCAAAAAATTGGAGGTTGACGTTGTTAGTGTTCAGATATTTTTGGTTTGTAGTTTGTATAGAAATTATTGACAAGCATCTGCTCAGATATTAACGAGGTAATAAATGTTCAGATATTAATGGTAACTTGTAGCGAATAGAAATTATTGACATTTTAAATTGTTCAGAAGTATTTGGTCACCTTGTCCGCTACGATATATCTGATGGCGACTGTACTTTGTGCTTTAATTCTGGCGCCTAATTATGGAGCTGACGAATACAATTTCGGCCCGTAATAGACTTTTGCTAAATGTATTAAAATCTGAAGTGTTATGAATTATACCTAGGAAATAATTCGATCCAAATCATTCCATAATACATTTTAATACAACCTTGACTTGATTAGTTTTGTAGTTAACAGCACTAGGAGTGTTAGGGCGGCAATAAACAGCCATGTTAATGTGCTCTAAGCCACGCAACGAACTTATTTAATTCTAGCTTTATATAATAATTAATACATAATAGTTAGCCCAGCCTAGGTATGTTTACAATTATTTTTAGAGTAGACCCCATGTATAGAATATTTTCGATGTTGACAGCAAGCACATCCGAATGTTTACTTACAGATAGAGATAGTTTCTACCTGGAAGAAAATAAAGCATTTGTCAATGCATACGGGCCTGACGGGTCTGTTGGTCTAGTGGTTAGAGACCCTGACTGCTATACCAGAGGTCGTGGGTTCGATTCCCACCCGGGACAAATGTTGGTGTGATGAGCACGATCATTTGTTCGGTGTCTGGGTGTAATTTATCTATAATATGTATGTATTTAGAAATATATAAGTATGTTTATCAGTTGTCTGGTTACCATAACACAAGCTCTGCTTAGCTTGGGATCAGACAGCCGTGTGTGAGAGGTCGCGGAATATTATATTATTATATTATATTATTATATACCTAAATTACTTTTAATCTTGGCATGCTTAACACTATGTGGGTAATTAGCGTGAGTAATTTCTACAGTTGGAAAGTCTTTGTATCACTCAGTCTAGAAAGAGAGAAAATGTTCTACAGCGGAAACACTTGATAAAAGTATTAAGTTACAAGTTTCATCCCAATGCTTTCTTAACATCTTATTAAGACAGTTTTTAACTATAAGCTGGAAACTTGAAAATTGGTCCAAGTTTAAATAGAACGTATTCACTTCCATATTCTTCGTATGAACGCGATAATAAACACTAGACTAGAATGGAGTTTAAAACGTTTTTAGCTATAAAAACAGTTTCGAAATAAATTCGTTCGCTTCAATTTAGGTTTAATGTTTGTTTTGTAGCGTTTCCATTACTTTAGCTTGTCGGTGATGACGCAGGTCTTTCGTTTACCAATAAATTTGATCAGGAAATTGCCTCGTTGCATAGATGTGTGAATTTTTAAAAGCTCTCCCACGACCTTTAGAGTTCATATTTCATGAGTAATAGCTTTTTTAATAGCACAGAGATTTACTAACACTGGATCCCATATAAATCTTGTTTATATTTCTTTTTATTTGTTTTTTCAATATTTTTCAATTATCCTAAACTCAAGCGAGGCATGTGCTAGTTCTATTTTAGTTTTCGCATGTATAGTTCGGTCCAAAGTTAAAAAATAAATCCAAAATTTCTATTGAAAATATACGATGAATCAATGCGTCAGTTAAACATCAAAGAGACCGAACATAATTAAAGAGATGAAAAACAAGAAAAAATTATATCTACATTCAAATTGCATCTCTAATTCAAAACAGCAAATTAGCTAAACAAACAATAATAAAAACCCCATCAAAGCGTTACACCCCCATACGTGTCACATCGTAACGAGCGCTGAAACAAAGGTGGCCCTTTGAGCCGCGACATTATAACGCAACAAATCTGACTCCTTTGTTGTTAAACTATAGGGATAAATGTCACTGGCATGCCTTCACCCCGGGGCCCGGGCACATTGGATCCCGGTCCCCCCTGCCCGCATTTCCCGGTACCGCATCACGTCAGAAGCGAACACTTGATGTTACTTTAACGTCACTGTTTAAGTTTATTAAATTCGAAAGTTGCTCGGTTAACATTTTGATGCAATTTGGCGATTGAAATAAAACTACTTTTTACGGATTTTTTCGCGGTTTATATTTAGATTTTAGGTCCCGACGTTTCAGTCTGGCCGTGACCATGATACTTGCAAAGGTGTCGAAACGTCGGGACCTAAAATCTAAATATAAACCGCGAAAAAATCCGTAAAAAGTAGTTTTATTTCAATTGCCAAATTGCATCAAAATGTTAGTAGTTTTATTTCAATGTCTAACATTCGCGTAAACCTAAGAAACCAATATGCAATTTGGCAATTTTTGTTTGGGAGATAATTGCTGAAAATTATACCTGATATCACAGACAATAGTTATGCAAAGAAGGCTACTGGTGCTCATAAAATGATGTGATTTTTAAATCTAAGGCTAATAGCTTTTGATGTATTAGTTTTCAAGATTTTCCTTATCTTTAATTAACAAGACTAATCTTTGAGTTCAGCGGTTAGAGCTGGTTGTATTTACTCTTAGAATAAACGTAGGAATGCTGCATTTAAGTGAGATATAATTGCGTCCGTTTGATTAAATGTCCAAGATCCAGCTGTAATTCAATTAGGTACGAAGTTGTAGTTCCCGTCTTTATAAAAGAAAGTACGTATCTACCCCCTCAATCGCTAACTCAAATGGAACAAGGACACTCAACTACATTGCAAGTCAACCGACTATGCTTATTTCCCTTAAGAAAATACTACATCTGGGTATTTAATGTTTTAAAATAAATTGAGAATTTTAGGTCATTTTTATTAATGAAGCAAGAATACCTTGGTTTTCTTACCTAGATATCCTGGTGTTATATTATTATGTTATTAGAGATATTGGATATGTAAAACAATACTACTCACTACTAATACTCTTTTAATTCAATATGTCGACCATACTCGTATTCGCTAGTATCATGTAATCGCATAGAAAACCTTACAAGAATGTTTGTAAATAAACGTATGTAGATGCTTACGAATACCGTATGCAAAAGTAACAAAATCCATTCTATGTTCGCGAAATGCTCACGGCGCGTCGCGTTGTTTTTGCAACCCTACAAAACATGCTGTTTGGCATTCGATTCCATGCCTCATTCGGGACGAAAAGGACATTTTCGGTATTTTATACGCGTCTGTGGATATGTAGACGTGTGATGACGACTCAAGATTTTCCACAACTACAAACATCTGTTTATGTCTCGAAAGAGATTGAGCTTTGTCTTATTAACCTTAAAAGGAATTTTTCAAAACCTTTTTTTTGTTCTTAATTATGTTTTCATGTAATTCTATGCTTGTTTTTTTATATAAATTGGCCAGTGTTATATTTATTTTTGAACTTCTGCTAGTTTATTTTCCCTCGTCGTACATCAAAGTATAAATTACTTGTACGTGATGTCCACATTATTTTTCTACATAAAAGCGATTAATATGTATGCCTCAATGCGCCCACAAAGGCGTGTTTTACGTAGTCCTTTTATAAAGCTTTCATAGCCGCTAGGTACCTACGCTGTATCTATTGTATTGTGATTTCAACCGTGACTACGGAGTGATAAAGAAAAATACACAATATAAATTCTACGCTCCTAGGCAAACAGAATGGAAAAATAGACAATTTACGTCCACCATGGTAAGTAGCTAGGTGCTGTGTACTTTGTGTTAATATTTAAATAGATAAGCATGGATGGATGCCAGGTAAATATTAAATGCCGGATCATTTTAAGTCTTAAAACTACTTCACTAGGATAAGTTCTTGGCTTTTTCTTTCCATTAAACAGAAAATGTTTTCGGTTACTTAACTAAGTAAACTACTTGTGTAAAATTTGTTCCGTTATCTACAGAGCTTTACCTGTGTTTTGCCCGGAGAAATTACTTTTTTTCTGTGTAACAAACAGTGTGAAGAGTGAAGATTAAAGATGTTATCGGGATATTCAAGCAGGGCACGCACGCGACGCTGCGTAGGCTCGCCTCACCACTTTTGTGCCGCGTATACAAAGGATGAGAAACTGCCTCCTACCTGTCTACTGCGGTCTATAAATCTTTTAGGTCTTTCAGCTCGGTGGAATTAGACGGACATCTATTATCTTCTTACATTAGACGCGGGTGTAGCCTTTACTAACATTGACAATCCAAACTATCTCTATTTTTGTGTTATAGTTAAGTAGGAGTAGTAAATATGGTAGATATTTACCACATAATATTGACGCTATTGTTACTTATTTAACTTTTCAACGTATCTGAATTGGTCATTAGGAATAGTTTCGCTATCTTCCAAGCTTTTAATTTCTTACATTAGTTTACATTACCGCAGGTACCTACCATAACTGTACTTATGATTTAATTTTACATTATTTATTTTTCTACGTAAGAATTTCTTCTACAGCCAATATTGTTTGGTACCTTATATGACTACTAACCTATTCTGTCGTTTCTGTTTAAAGCTAGTATCAAAAACATAATCCGCTGTATCATTTACAACATTTTAAAACTTTTTCCGAGGTGGAGTATCTGCATAATGCGGAAGTAAGTATGTAGCTACAAGAACAAGAGCTCATCTCAACTCAGTCATCGCAGACAGTGAGCAAGACACACAGAATTTGTCCCGCCATTACAAAGTATTAAAGGAGCTCGGGGAGGTTTTAGAAAACAAAGGACTAAGCCCCGGGAGAAACAACAAAGTGCTGCGATACTACTGCGGATTGTAGTCTTCACGGATGACATTTTAGTTTAGAGAGAAATCTCTTTGCGGAACGTTTAAGTATATCCGTTCCGTTTACAATGCCTCATATAAATTCGTAATGGTTCTTTAGTAATCCGCGACTGCACATAAGCAGAATATGAAGATCTATCTATATTTGAGACTTTTTCGTGAAATTTCCTCCTTCATGTACGGTATAAATTAATTATTTAAACATCAGTCTGAATAAAATGTGTGGTGCAAAGTGCGATATAGGCAGATAGAGCAGTAGGCCCAGGTATTTTTATTTTTCTATTTCCATTACGTATTGTTATAAAAATCCTTTGTTTGCCCTTCATATTGTGTCGATATGGATGTTATTTGTAGGTATGTAATTTGCCCTTACAAAATTAAAACTTTTAACGCAGTGTTTAAACGTTTCATCTTTAACTTTTAGGGTTGTAGGTTGAGGGTCCCATCTAGTCCACAAACCGTTTGTAACAACATAATAGGTTGCTAGATAACTGAAATGGAAGTAGGAAAGCACATGTTCGATTTGTCATTTACATACGTATTTAATTAAATCGCTGACTTTGAAAAATATTAGGTATCTACTATTGTCTACTGACTACTCTAATTGGGGATTGATATGCCCAATTAGACGTTTATCAAAACGATCATCAATCGTACGCGAGATCCTGTAAATAGGAAGCCATAAAAACAAGCTACTTATTGCCGTTTGTAATCCCTCTATACACTTAATTACAAGAACCCTTAGAATCTCAAGGAGTAATTTCTTAGTCTAGAGCAAACCAAATATTTTATTAATCATTTAAGTTAATTAGTATTTTTCCGTGTCGTCTCACCGGCGGAGTTTTGCGAAGTTTGTTTTCTGAACTCTTGAAGTATTTTATTATTATGAAGGTTCGTACTTAATACATTTTTACGACTAGGAAAATGGTTATTTAGAAATTTATAGAAATGGTAAGCCCATTATGTAAAAACGACATTTGTATGCGTAAAACTCGCGATGAAGTGTAAAAAACGTAGCTTTTTTTAAATGTAACCTGCTGTCTAGAGCTTATCTCTGCTCGCATCTCGAAAAAAAAGGATGTTTCACAATACGCAACGCTTATTCAAAAGAGAGCGCGTCTTTGAAGTGTTGGCAACGTGACGTGCAGAACGCACTTGTAACTGATACCATCTTTAATCTTCGCACCTTTTCGTGTGGTCCGGAGCTAGCCAAGCAGTTTATAAATAGGGGCCAGATACCGCTTTGTGGGACGAAATGAGACTAGCGAGAGATAACAATCTTGAAAGTGCTCCAAGAACGCGGAGAGCCGCGACCGCGTGACGTCAATCAAGGGCAACGTGATCTATTGCGCTTTTCATTACGTCACATTTCTAATTTTATTGTATTCGTTTTCATATACTATTCAATAGCTAGAATTTATATCTGCATTTCATTGCTTGTTATTAAACTCATCTCTGCAGTGAAGCCTTTTTTCTGTGTTCAACTATTTACTATTAATTTTAAATACAAAACAATCTGTATAAGCTATCATATAAAACTACTTCACAAAAAGTTTATTTTTTCTTAAAAATACTTGATTGGGAAGGAAATATAGGAAGTGATTAAAATAACTTTTTCAAATTATAATATTATATTTATTTGTAAATAACTAGTTCAAACTAACGCATAGCAATAAAATGACTCAGGTAGTTTCTGCCAAACGAATACCTATCATACAAATCTTTGACATGCTATTCTCCAGCCGTCCTGAGCCGATATCGAAAATACGTGAACATGAAAATTGTTAATTTAACAATGAAACACCTACACACGCGGATAGTGTCAAAGCTGAACAGCATCAAAAGTTACGATTCAATGTCACATATTACTAGGATTTCGAATAAAACTTAGTTTTATACGTAACTAGCACATGTCGTTATAGTGAGATAATTACAAATTAATATAATTCTACGTACAGATTAGGTAACGACATTTACTACTGACAAGTTAATATGCGTCGGTTTATACAAAGCATTGGATGTTGGTGTTATTCCTTACAACGTGCCGTCGATAGCGGCGGTAACTATCAGCGAACTAAACCTAGGAGGGGCCGGAAGGTTGCAAAGCAAAACGACCTCTACGTGACATTATTTATTACATACATTTTATGTACTAAGGTGCGATAACTTTAAAACTGGTGCCCAGTTCCTACATTACAATGCTAATTAATAATATCTCATGTACAATATCGTTCGACGAGTCATTGAGAGTTACCGATGTGGTAACACCACATCAGCGAGCTATTTTGTTACGCGATATTCAACGTTGACACAGAGATGTATACATGTCAAAGCGCTACTGTGTTACATAAAACAACTTAGTCACAAGGATTAAGCTAGCCCTTTGCTTAAATCAATCTAGCTACACCCGTGGAGTTGCCTAAATTTGTAAATATAATACTTAATTACGTAGCACGATTTATTGCAATACGTAATAAGATTACTATTTATATGTACGTATCCCTGGACTAGTAAAAGGAACGTATTAACTTAATCCGTAACGACAAAAATATATAAGCATATAAAAAAATAAAACATATTTTATGTACACGAAAATAATACAACCAGCGTATCAACACTAATTTGCTTTAAATGTACCATTTTGTTACTGAAAAATTATTATTATAATCTAATACGTAACATATTAACAAAGTGGAGACTACGTGAGACTAAGTTGTATTGCTTTAACAATAAAAATAAATAATGTAGGTTCTACAGATCACGTATGCTACATTAAATAAATAAATAAGAATTTATCTAACTAATCTACCTAAACATGAAGAGAATTACAACAAAATACTGAGAGTAAGGACAAAAAAAAAACAATTTAATTACACAAAAATTAAATTTCGTTTGACAAAAACAATAAAATGTCAAAAACAATTTCCGTTTTGAGATAGATTACGTAGTTGTTAAGATTCTATTACAAGTGTTTTAATATGGCATACATCTTGTTGTGTACGTTTTCAACAATGGGGATTTCGTATTTTTGGATTGATTGGGCGATGTTAAACTACGAATGTTTGTTGTCTCGCTATTACTACATGGATGTTGTTGCTAAGCGAGTGTGTCATTCGTGTTTTGCACCGCGTATTATCGATATGATCGTGTGGTCGTTTATAAGACGCAGAATTCTTCGAGAAGATTCCTCAGCTCCTTGTTGTGGGCGGCCTTGGAGCCGGTGGCGGGAGAAGCGGCGGTCGCACGTCCGTTGTAACTGTAATTACGAATTTTATTTAATATTATAATGTAAACTTGAATGTAAGTCATACTTTTCAGTTCAAAATATCTTAAAAAACCATAGAACACAACTAATGTCTAAAATTCACTGTGGCGCAAAGACTAATGTTGCCTATTCATGAAATCAAACTAAAAATTATATGAAATAAAAAGTATATACAATAAAGCACATAAAACAGTTATATTTACAAACAAAATCTTGAAATAAAGGCGAAAGCACGCAGCTTGAGTTTCTTCTTATAATACCCATTGGTTCGATCGTATGGCAAGCAGATTGATTATATTAACCCATAGGTCGAGCAACACAAATGTCATGGACCAATAATGTACAATCTGGCAAGACAAAATATTAACATGAGAAAAAGAACATACAGGAACCAAAGCTACCAGGGGTAAAAAAAAATATTATTACTTATCATTCTCATGGTACCATTTCATAAAATGAGACACATTCTATAACCCCCCTTGAATTAGTTTGACAACATATAAAGCAAACATAAAGTGCCCGATTTTGGAGAAAAATAAACACATAAGAAAAAATAAATAAGGGATTTCATAGTGCATTAATAAGGATTAACAAGGGAAGTGAAGGATTTATAATGTCGTAATTTATGCCGTTCTCTCACCTAATGGTGCGCGGCACAGTCTCAGTGTCATCGACAGGGGCGGGCTTGTCGTCCCGGCCGAAAAGTTGGCTAAACCAACTACCCCCTTGAGATTTTGACTTTGGCCTGCAACCAATAGCCAATAATGTTAAGCGGGACGTTTTAGGTAAGGAGCTAAGACCGCAATGTCGAAATCACGGTACCCTACAGGTAAGGTATTAGAAAGCAGACATGCAAATTTAGAATGCCAATCATGCAAACCCAAATAAAAATGCCTAGTCGAAACTCAAGCTGCGTACATTTATGCCGAAACTTCGAGGTACGTAAATATTGCCCGAGCACGATAAGTTATTGATTACATTCAATTGACAGTTAAATGTACCATAATATAGTAAATGGTAATATCAGACGATAAGATGTCGTAAAACAACTCAATAATTACGACGGGAAAACAGTTTACAAATGTTTTATTTATTTTCGTAGTACTATGTATTTTATAGAAGTGGTCTGTAAATAGTACTTACGCAATATGTTTCTGGTTCTGCAATAGCGTGCGGAACCGCGGCTCGATGTAGCTCCATGAGCCCATGTTTTTGTGTTCCTCCTGGCTCCATACCAGCTGAGCGTTCGGGTACTTGGCGATCTCAGCCTTCACTTGATCGTACGGGAACGGCGAGATTTGTTCCAGTCTGTTGATAATAATATGTTAAATTAGAAATTTTTTGAATGTTCATATTATTTTTATAAGAAAACAACTACCCCGTGTAGCAGTAATTACCAGGTAATTTCAAAATGTATTACATTATAGCCATATTCTACTGATTTATTCTTCTCAACATAATTGTATAAAATAGTCTAATGCAACTACCTTTTAGGCTACGGCTCTAAATATAAGGCAACAAGTCTCATTATTGCGTATTCCATTTATAGAGATTGTGTTAAGTGTTAACAGTCAAGCGATATTCTACAGTTAAGTGTTTACTACGTGTGGTACGTAGTGGGTACGGACCTGGCAATAGCGATGTCCTTTTCGAGTCCCTTGTCGCGCCTGTGCTTGAGCAGGTCGTAGTACACGCGGCCGGAGCAGAACGCCAGCTTGCGCACGTTCTGCGGGTTCTGAGCGGCTACGCCTTCCTCAGGGATCACTCTGTAAGGAACATTTATATTATTATCAGACAGAAATAAACATACTTTGTGTGTAGGAAAACCAACTTCAGCAAGCAACAAATTGATATTAGTAATAAAAAAAAATTATGATAAAGAATGGTCGATTTTCGAAATCGCTGTGTCCACTTAATTTTTTTTCGTAATGTGGACCTTTAAGTATCATATAACAAATCCATATTGTCTTATGATTATATAGTATAGTCTGTAGTGATATATTTTAGTTATGTTCTATGTTCTAAAGGCAAAAAAACTAAAGGTAATTAATTAAATAATGACGGGCCTGTTGGTCTAGTGGTTAGAGACCCTGACTGCTATACCGGAGGTCGTGGGTTCGATTCCCACCCGGTACAAATGTTTGTGTGATGAGCACGATCATTTGATCGGTGTCTGGGTGTAATTTATCTATAATATGTATGTATTTAGAAATATATAAGTATGTTTATCAATTGTCTGGTTACCATAACACAAGCTCTGCTTAGCTTGGGATCAGACAACCGTGTGTGACATGTCCCGGAATATAAAAAAAAAATAAGTAAAATCAGTTAGTGCTTACCGCCTGAAGGTGGTGCCCTCGTTCATGTCGTCGAAGGAGGACTTGGCCTCGGGGTGTCGCAGCAGCGACTTGGGCGTCATGAGGATGAGCGGCTTGCGGAAGGGCAGCGCGATCTGCCGCCGCAGGATGTGGAAGTACGACGCCGGCGTCGAGCAGTTCGCCACGATCCAGTTGCAGTCGTGCAGCTGACGGACTACATGACAAACAAAACTTATCAGTAATACACGGTAAACACTCGGACAGGTGCGAGCGAAATAAAACTAAAGATAGAAAACAAGACGAATCACCTTCGCACTCGCCATTTAAGATTTATTTCAGCCAGGCCAATATTATATAAAGATGTTTGCTGAAAAATAATTTGGTTCCACCGTTGTACATACATAAAGTGCATTTACAGTAAGGTTTATTGTAGTGTGTAGTTAATATCTTACCTTCGTAGTCGGGGCTCTCTGGCGGCATGTAGTCGGGGTCGTCAGCGCTCATCTGTAAGAACCTCTCCAGGCGGGCTGAAGAGTGCTCAGGGCCCTGCAAATAACAAAATATCGTAACATTTTTTATTTAAGTATTAATAATGTGGCAAACACTATATACATCATTAGTTACTGGATCTTAAACTTGCGAAACACTAATAAATTAAAATGAAACGAACTAGATTCTGTGACTTGTTTTTAAACTGCTATCGACTTCAGCATGGCAAATCGAAATTAAACATAGCCTAACCCTAAATCACATTAATGTCAAAATAAGATATGTATTCTTGTCGTATTTTCAGTGTCAAAGTGTGTGCATACCATGCCCTCCATGCCGTGCGGCTGCAGCAGCACGATGCCGGACTGGCGCACCCACTTGGCCTGGCCGCTGGAGATGAACTGGTCGATGATGCACTGCGCCACGTTGTTGAAGTCGCCGAACTGCGCCTCCCACAGCACCAGCGCGTTCGGGTTCGTAACGGAGTAACCCACCTCGAAACCGAGCACACCTGGGAAAAAGATCACGATTAGGATATTTACATAGACTTGTTTTTGCAAATAGTGTTTCTATGTCTATATCCTTTTAAATTAAGATAGCTTTAAAAGGTGGTCATAGAAACACTATCTCATCATTAACACCTCAATAAAGGATGTCGACACCAATCTACAAGATAAAGAGGAGCTCACAAACACGCAAAGAATTATAACATATTTGCTATTTATTTAATAAGTTCTTTACGAAGCGGTGTTTGTGCTAAGTTTTTGCATAAATGTGACATATACGTGTAAAAAGTACAAAATTTTGCGCGCATGTGACAGAGGCAAAGTAAAAGTTTTGCTGCTCAAAAGTACTTAAGTATTGTAAGTTTGTGTATGAAACACTTACCATACTCAGACAGTGAGCTGTTGCAGACGGTGTATGGCGCCTGGTCGGGGTAGAGGTGCGCGAGCGCGCAGTACGTGGCCTTGTCCACCTTCTGGTGGTGCAACACGTGATGCCTGAGAGGGAACAAGTGAACTTATGAAAACTTAGAACACAGAAAAATATTTTACAACTTTAAGAGTGCCACTGAATTTACTTGGATGCATTACTTTATCGACATATGTCTTGAATTTTTAAGACTTATAATAAGGCGCCGATCTAGGTATTGAGTTATCTTTAGAACACATCTAATCATCAAATCCAAAAATAAGTAGTATTAGAAGTCTAAATAGACCAACCTGTGCGAGAAAGTTCCTCGCTCGACATCCTCTCCGGACAGTCGCACATGTATGCCCTCCTTGAGCAGCGAGCCGAAGGCCATGGCCTCGGCCAGCGCCCAGTCCACGGTGCGGTTCTCCACCATCTCCATGCGCGCCTTCAGGATACGCAGCAGACCCTTGTGGATCTCGAACTCCGCCGCGTTGGGTGGCGGCGACGAGAAACGCTTGCCGATGTGGACGAGGGTCTCCTCTACTACGCCAGAGGGAGACATCTACGAAAAACATTTAGAATAAATTTTCGAATTAAGACGTTAGTAGAGTATAAGCTAAGAATCTGTCATCGGTGACCGAAGCACAATAGGTTGTTTAACATGTGTTAATAGCTAGACAGTTCAAATTGTTAAATAGATATTATGGGGCATTTTTAATTAAGTGAATTGGTTTTTTTTTCTACGTCCATTCCTTCTAAAAATGAAAAGCGACTTTTACCTTTAGAAAACTGACTATTACTTGGATATTTATTATTATTATTGGTATCTTATTCCAAGAATGTTTTTTTAGATTATCTCACCTTAAGGGGGTCCTTGCCCTCGAAGAATCCGGACCAGGGCGAGTCGAGCCAGTCCTTGTACTTGATGTGTGTCTCCTGCTTGGCCTGGTTGTAGGCGTCCTCGCAGATCTTCTCGTATTTGTCCTTCACGTCCTTCACCTCCTCGGCGGTCACCACGCCCTCGGTGATCAGCTGGTCGGCGTACTTCTCCAGAACTGAACAGATAGAATGATAATTATCCTTCTGAGAATCCTATACTGTATAGGTACACAGTTATTTTAGTTACTCAGTAACTAGACATTTTTAAATTGTTCTCACAGATGATATTTATAAAAAAGAGTTATACAGTTGTAAATTATGATGTAACTTTGTAGCTCAGTTAAGACTCAGTATACTTGAATTCTGATGAGTCATTACAGCAGGAATTAAAATTAATCTGAACACCCAACTTTGATTATTTTAAGTCAAACTATCGCTAAACCACACTGTCAGGGACAGAAACTGTGAGAATTAAAATTCCTTAGGTGTTAAGACATTACTTATTTAAATATGTAGGTATTTACCAGGCTTGGTCTTGCGGATCTTCTGGTACATGAGCGGCTGCGTGAACATGGGCTCGTCGACCTCGTTGTGTCCGTTGCGGCGGTAGCTGACGATGTCGATGACGACGTCCTTGTGGAAGGTGGAGCGCCACTCGGCCGCCACGTTGCACACGTGCATCACCGCCTCCGGGTTGTCGCCGTTCACGTGGAAGATGGGCGCGTTCACGACGCGGGCCACGTCTACAAACAAACAAAATATAATATAGCGTGCATTTACTTTGATTTTAACACTCGTGTATTTTGAGCCTGATCTGTTGCTTATTGCCCCTTGAAGGATAAAGTCTTTTTATACCTTCTTTATTAATTACTTCACTTTATATTCATACACATGCTTGTATTACTAGAAAACATTATCTATCTCCATGTGAGAGTACAATACTATAATATAATATAGGCAACAAAAACTATGATATACTGGCTACATAAAAAGTTGAATAATTTTAAGAATGTATAATGTCATAAATCGTATCGTATGTTCATTCTCGAGGTATTTATTATTTCCAACGTCGTAAGTCATATGGTATGTTAAGAAAAATCATTACGTAGATTTAACTTTCATCAAGCTTACGACTGTGGCGGATTATAAGGAAAATCCTCAGTTAATTAACTTCTACATTAAAAACAAATTAACTTTTTTATTTACATCAGACACAAAAGCCAATTAACCGACAATTAAATGCTAAATTTAATGGTACAACGTCATAAACGTTTTTATCCTCAGTCAAAACAAAATATTAACAATGATGCACAAAAATTACCCTTGGCAAAATACAATGAATAGATTAGCCGAGTCTCTGACTAAATAAAGAACGTAAAAGAACGAGTTCTGTAGCACAATTAGAGAAAGGCCTATATTCAGCAAAAGACATAAGGCATGCAAGTTACATAACATAACATATCATCATGCCTGTATCGCCGAAGGGGTAGGCAGGGCTGCACCAATGTACACCCACAGTTCGCCGATATGTTTAGGTCCCATGTAATAGGGGGCGAGCCTATTGCCACATACCAGGCACAAATCCAAACTCCGACCTGCTACTGAGAATTTCATAGAAAAATCCAATAACAACTCGGTCGACTCGGGAATCGAACCCAAGTCCTTCAGCGTAGCAGTCGCGCTTAGCACCACTAGGCCAACGAGGCATGCAAGTTAAACCTTATCAAATAAGTAATAATAAAGACGTTATTGCTAAGTTCAAACTTACCGGTACAGTAAGCAGAAGAGCGGGAGTGCCTAGGGTCGGTGGTGAATCCGATCTGGTTGTTGACGACGATGTGGATGGTGCCGTGCGTGGTGTAGGCGGGCAGGTCCGACAAGTGCATGGTCTCGAACACCACGCCTTGGCCGGCGAACGCCGCGTCACCGTGAAGCAGGATGGACATCACCTTGGAATTACATAATAATATTACATATAGGCAATATTAAAGGCCTATTGTAAAGCCACAAGTTAACTGGGATATAGGGCTAGTTCAGACAAGGCGGGAACCACGAACTTTCAGAAACGAATGGAAATCGCGCGAGTCTTATTTGTATGAGTTAAGGTTCAAACAACAACAGCTTTTATGACATTATTCTCATCTACGTTTAGTCTTTCTAAAGGATTGTCTTTCCTTAAATAACATAAGGATATTACATACCACACCACGGTAGATTACAATTTTGTCAGTGGTCAATAAGATTGTAGTCATCTTAAAATATAACGTGGGGCTATATTGTGACAAATACCTCTGCCGTCTCTTTCATAGATCTTACTACCAAATTTATCAATGTAAGTATTATATAAAAATAAAGTCTACCTTCTTGCCCTCGTTGTCACCGCGGTAGAACTGCTCGGCGCGGGTCTTGCCCTGCACGACGGGGTCGACGGCCTCCAAGTGAGAGGGGTTGGCGCACACGGCCAGGCGGATGTTCTTGTTCGTCACACGGTTGAGACGCTCGATGTACGTTCCCAAGTGGTATTTCACGTCACCCGAGCCCTGGGAACAAAAAAACGAGAAATTTTATTTTATGCAAAGTTAACTAACATGTTTTGATCAAAAAAGCATCCAGAAGGGATAACGATGGCGCAAATTTGACCAGAAGATGCTTTTTTCTTTTCTGTTAGTAAAATTTTCAGTCATCAGAATGAAGAAAGAGAAGCTTAGGTGAAAATCAGTAAATATACTTACGTCATCTTCCGCTTCAAGACCAGCGAACTGAGTGAACAGCTGGTGAAGAGGCTTTCGGCACACGTTGGCCAACACGTTCAGACGACCTGTGTATTAGGAATGAAAACTTTAGCTCTGTGTACAACTCTGTGTAAAATATAAGACAGTTCAGAATTTTTGTAGATAACAAAAAAAAAATACATCAAAATAATTTTCTTTAGTTTTTTTTCTTATTTCAAGGACCAACAGGTTGAAGGTTTATTTACCTCTGTGGGGCATTCCCATAATGATAGACTCGACACCGAGCTTTGTGGAGACATCGATGACCTGCTTCATGGCAGGGATGAGGATCTCGCATCCTTCCAGACCGAAACGCTTCTCTGAAGACCATTTCTTGGCTAAGAAGTTCTCGAATCTGTGAACAAAAAGAAACGTTAAATAAAAATCATCTGTCATCCAATATCAATAAATATCAGGGTAAACCACAAATGTCTTGTCTAAGTTGAATAGTTCCATAGTATAATACAATAGTTGATAAATTTATAAATTTTCATGGCATCACGTGTATGTCTTATGGGTAATTGTTAATTCCATCACCTTTTGAAATAAAAAGTGACGACTTGAAATAATGCTTAGAAAGATTACGATGTTACTACCAAATCATCTGTGAAATCTACAATTATATACGCAAGACGACGGTGTTAACTTTTTTTCATATTAGTACACACCTGAGATTTTAGAAACAAATATTTTGTTACAAAGTAATTACCTTTTTTGTTTTCATAATATTTAGTTACATAACTGTAGAATTTCGCATACAATACGGTACGGTTATCAAGAAGACTTTAAATGTGTCGTTTGTAATAATATTATTTAGAGGTTTGTAGTAATAAACTCAATGGCGAAGTGCCAGACGACTGTATACTGAAATGTCAAATAAGAAAAACAAATGAAGCCATAAATAAATTCACGAAAATAAAGCATTTAGACCCTTATAACAGAAAACTATGTATTTTCCAAAAAAACCTCTGATACTATCATAAGACATTTTACCCGGTATCAGTATTGACAAGACGAAAGTGATCGTATACGTAGATATCTATCAAACATAACACCGTATGTGCATAGCATTCATACGGCCTCTCTTATCTAGTTACTGCGTGCATAAACGGTACAAGAACCAATAGTCGACTGAAATTTTCAAGTTCCACTTCATATAGCATAATATATACAATTTTAATTGCTCATTACTTACTCTCTTTAATAGGTACGTGGTTATCAACACTTCTATTTTCGCAATTAATCAGAATGCATAATAGCTAATAGCTAGATAATTATCGTTCAATAAGTGCCTTGATTAAGCAAAATAGATAATTTCTCTGTCATGTTGCCAAGACTAAAGTATACATACAATACGAACTCTATCGTATAACTATGTAATAATTAAACAACCTTAATTTTATTTATTGCGCACTAACGCCTGCAAAGAGAGTCCCATGTAATTAAATACAATAGTAGTGGAAAAATATTTAACTTAAAACAGTACCTACACCTGCGATTATTTGTTAGGAGTAACAGTCGCTTTATCACCTAAGCAACTGGACAAGTAATCAAACTCTTTCTACCACTTAAGTACCCGGCGAAGTAAAAACCCATTTAGTGAACCAGCGTTCAACTAGCCTCACTTATATCTAACACATTGTTCAGTTTTATTACTACAGAAATCTGGGAACCAAACTAAACTTAGTTCAGGTAAAAGGCTAGGCATAAGAAGTTAGTAAAACACTTACCCAGTAGATCTAGTCAGACGAGCAAGGATCAATCTCTTCTGGTCATTGTTCATTTTGGTGACATTGGGTGGCTCCATACGCTGCCTGATCCAGTTACATTGTTCAAGCGAGTTGATGAACATGAACTCAATACCGATGTTGTTGCAGTAAGCTTGTTCCAGGCGGTTCAAGATCTCTCTGAAAGAAATATTTATGATTTAATACATTAGTTTCATTTACACCTATTAGGCTACCTTGATTAATCGCCCTTTCATAAGAAATTCTTTGAACGAAATAAATCGTCATACAAGGGTTTGTTATCTTACTAGAAAATTATAAATTACATTGTATTTGTAGGCAAGCATCATCTAAGTTAAAATGTTGATTCGCTTTTTAAGCTACTTATTAAAATACATAGACAAGTGTATGTTTTCCTAAAAGATCTTTTTGGTTGCTTGCTAACGCATGTTTTCTTTAAAAACAGCCATTTTAAATTGATAACAATAACTAGTTTCACAACCAATTTGCATAATAAGTCACAAAAATTGCTCTAACGTTACGTATTTGAAGCTACTCAAGGTACCTCAAAAATCAAATAAACTGAAATAAGTAGATTCATATTTCGAAACAATTCACGGTAAAGTGAATTTACGTGTTATTTGCTATAAGGCAAATAAAAACTGGAACGAATCAGAAAAACAATTTGCATTAGAAGCGAGTCGCACATAAATGTCATTTACCATGACTTTGTAGAAGCTTAAACAATTAGCATTGTATTTTCTTATTCATCCAGTTTATTAAGCAATCAGTCATGGCAGGTTTTATCGATAAGATGCAATAAAAAGTAACCACAATGTGTACATAAAACATAAGGTGAAGGTCTACACAACAACACCGATAGCATCGGTTCTTATCTATATCTACAATACGAAAGATTGTTTTTAAAAGACATATATTTTCTTAAAAAAAATGATATTGAGATAAGTCACAGATTTATCAGAATTTCAAAGCTCAAAAGAAATTATCTTTATCTTATGAAGAGGGAGTGATCTTGATCTTATCATATTTAGATAAATAACTTTGATAACTTACCTCAACGGTAACGCTTTCTCCTTCTCACCGATAAATGTTGTGGAGGGTAATTTGAACACTCTGTCCATATCAGCTTCATCTATAACACATAAGTCGCAATCAGAGTAAGAACGTTAAAAGGTTAAACTTTGTACCCATTCACAAGATGCACAATTACAATTTTATAGCAAGAGTATTTCGAACCTTTAGAAAAAGCACAGATTAGAAGCAGATTGAAATTGATATCATATCCCTTTACTAGGACTTTTTATACAAAGATATGTATTGTTCCAAAAATGTCCCACAGTTTTACACACATATGAAAATGAATTTATAGTAACAAACACACGTATGTATATCTACATTTAAAATGTTTAAATAGTACATCATGTTGTTGGGTTCAAACTTTAGGGTATTTTCAGATGACGTTGAATTCAACATGAAACTATGATGGAGAGAATTTTTCTGGCGACGGTCCAATACTGACAGTATGAAGAAAACTATAGCTAGCGCATCTCTCAATGCCAAACAACAATATAAGTACATACTCCTCTAAATATAACCACAGCCAATAAGAAATATATTCACCAAATTCTAATTACATACTATAAAATTTTATAAATAAATATATTAATATAAACTAGGGTCATGCAGTTAACATGCAAATATACGTTCTAGTAGATAGTTGTCATGCAACAAATACAATAACATCAACCATGTGAACGTGCTGAGCATGAATACATCAATGTTGTGATGAGCATAGTGCGTGCGAGCCGAGGACCTTGTGCATTACATCCACATTTCATTATGATCTTGTAGTTATGGCTACCAGCTTTCTTTTCTACTTCATTTACGAACAGGTTATAAAACAAAAAATAAACGCAAATCATAAATAAAGAGGTCATTTGACAAAAAGTTTAACTCCGGTTATGATTAGATCTACTTAAAAACACTACTTTAGTCATGACTTGAAATTTTCTTCTGATCAGTTTTAGTTGCATGTGCCAATCAATTAACAGAGCAGAGTCAATGTTTACTAGAATAATTTGCATATATTCCAGAATTTTTGTTTGCTTTGCCTTTCTCAAAATTTAGTTTTGACCCTTCACCATTTTTCATCTTTTGATTTAACCCGATTCTCTCTTGTATTTGTAACAGGCTAATATTTTAGTCCGGCTTGTCTTCTCTGTACCAGATTTGTTTGCAGATATATTTGCTTTTGATTTATAATCCAAAACTTATAATATCTTAGTATTTTTATAAGTAGTGTTATTAGGTAGAGATTAACAACCAGAGCTAAGTCTAATTGTCGAATTTTGTCAATAAACTCTGTTCATAAATAGTCCGAATGTCCGACTGCAACAAAAACGCAATAAATGTTAGTTGCTTTTGTGCATTTTCGCATAACATCAATTTGCTTCCTCCAGATATGTTCGAATATAGGCAGTTCCTCAAGAAATCGCATCTTGTGTGATACAATCTTTTATGTTGCAGATGGAGAGCAGTGGACGTAAATCGCTTTGCCGCCATAACTACGAATGATACAACGAGCGGTCATGGTGCTTTCTGTATTCAGGTTCTCGTGTCTTCTTACCAAACCTGTAGCTGTTGTGAATCACCTCCCGTGGGTTTTTACCGGACAGATCGTAGTTTGCTATTTCCAACGGGTCGAGATTGGCTATGTGATGTCCTCGAATCTGTTTTTTAGTGCACAACATTCTTATTTAGCGTGTAATAATGCAAGAGCCGATCCTTCGGTTAGTAATTGAATAAAATCATATAAAAAGCAGAAAAAATAACCAATATTCATGTCATATAGCATGAAGCTAGATTTGGTATTTTGCATGATCATTATAAATACATATACATAGCTAAAGCACGTCTCCTTAGTTAGAAAATATAAGGGATATGGATTATTCGTTTGTTAATTCGCAGCGCTTTGCAGCAATTTAAGGTTTCATACACACGGCCCGCCGCTGTACTGGGAGAATAAACCCGCGCGGATAAGCCAGTCGTGATGAAAAATTCAAATAAAGCTGTTGTTAAAATGATATTGAAAAAAATCCTGCCTAACTGTTATTTTGAGATTGCTTATTCATAGCTCTACATTATTTATAAATATACATAAGTATAGTATAAACAAGACCTGTAAATATCTACATACAATAACTAAATCACACAATGTACACTGTTAAGAACATAAATTAATCGAATCACAATTTCACACAATTGACAATATTGTTAGGGAAAATTATGCAGGTCATAAAAAAAACCACAAAAACAACTTATGTTTTAGTATCTAACATACAGCAAATCACACAGGGTTTTTACCTGTTATCAAAACTTGTGACTTCATAGTAAAGTGTTCGATACGTAAGATTCCTACAGACATTTACGTAGTATTGTGTGTTCGTGTGTGTGTAAACGTGTTCCAAATCACAACATTATCCTAATCATGTTATTTTCTTAACCTTAGCATAACCTTTACTAAAATAGCGGTTAATACTATATTAATTGTCTTATGCTAATTCGCCCCTCATTATCAGTTAAGTACTTAATTAAATACTTACATTTAATATCTTCTATAAAGATACTCTAGTAAAGGAATATGATGACAAAGCGATTAGTTTTGCAGTTGCACCGAACCCAAACCTGTACTCGTTATTTATGTATCTCCATTGAACGACATACAATAATTAACAGTCATATTTCTTGCATTCCGTTAAACTTTTATGAACTGATATGACCGAGGATTTCAAAAAGCTAGTCTCAATTATTTACATCCAATTATAACTTGATCTTATATTTGATTGTTCTGTAAAGTTTTTTTAAGTCATAGTACCTATATACAAGACACATAAAACCCAAAGTCTTAATAAAGCTTAAAGTTCTACAAACCATAAAAGCATAACTAACTACGTACGTTACAAGAAAATTAGGGTGACAATACGCGTGTATGCGCAAGGAATAGTCCGCAAACAGCCGGTGCGAGGAGTGAGACCGAAACTAACCCCCCCTACAGAACCGCACAAGTTAGAGAAACGCATTGCTCAGTAGTTGAACCCTGATGATGTCAACTGGACAGACATCGACTACGTAGGAACTAATTAATTGTTTGTTTGGGTTACAATTTACACATGCATTATCTTATCGTACTACTAATGATGCACAATTACGAAGTCCATTTGACATCAGTGTAGTCCAACTGCAATACGTGATAGAGTTTGGTCGTTCATACCGAATCGGACGTGTTCTCTAATGACTGCCTCGCTAGCGAAGGCTCGTAAGCCGCCGTGCCATTCGCCGCTCGATATCGGGTCCCCGGTGGAGATGCCCAGCGGGTCTAAGTGCGCCACTAGGTGACCACGCGACTACATCGAACGTAAAAAGAAAATCTTCGTAACATAAAATTAAAACAGGCCCCCATACATCCCACATTTAAGTTTATATAAAGCAGTAATAGATACATTCGATGCGTATTTATTTAGTATAATTGATATTTACATTTTTTTATAAATATTATTTGGAAATATCGCAAGCTATTATTTATGCAATTAAGATTGTTACGCAGCATAATATAATAATTTAGAGTAAAGAAAAGAGAACAATACCCCTGAGACTCCCATAAACGTGCAATATTATTCGGTAATGCCTATCATATCATAAAATTGTGTTAAATACGACATAGAGTAGAGAAACAGCATATATTTGTTGTAACTGTAACTTAACATAATTTTATTGTTCATTTTGATTATTTTGAGACTAGCATTTTATGTCGGTCCAGTTAGTGCATTTGAATGAATACAACAACAAATGTTTAGTAAATGTTTCCATGAATTGTCGATATTGCTTTTTAGATATGCCTTTAAATCCGCCTTCAACGAATTTAAATTATAATATGGGAAGTATGGAATGAGATTGTTAGGCTTTATTTAAGTTTTTAAAACTGCTTGAAATCAAACACTACAGCAAACTAAAAACTTTGATATCAATCGACAGCGAATATTATCACACACATGCATATGCAAGGTAAATTCCGTAATATATATCACTATTACACAAGCAGTGTAGTAGAACAAAACGTGTTATCTACAATAAGACACGGACGTCATAAACACAATTTATCAAACATTTAGCGTTTGAGAACGACTATTAAAGTGATTCAAAAGATGATGCATTGTTAAGGCTACGATATGTTAAGTGATTTGCGTGGTGGAAAGCTACGACTATCCATAGATAAGGTCGCATCTCTGCACTCGAGAGCACCGTCTCATAAGCATTACTAGTTGTAAATATGTATGTGTGTTATAAAATCGCTTACGAAACACAACAATCAGTGACACGCAATGCAATGTTGAAATAAATAACGAAACGATATACGATTGTGATTGCGTCCAAATACGACAACGACATTTCTCGTCTCCTGCGTACCGAAATTGAAATATTTCCTCATGATGAGCTCGGAGCTTGGGGCGCGCATGCCTAGTTCCGGCAGCTTGGCCGTCGTGATGCCGAGCGGGTCCACGTCAGCCGCCAGGTGACCGCGAGCCTGTCACGCACCCGCCACCACATCACATTTTAGCCCAAATTGTAAACAACCACGACCTAGCGACTATAATTGTATTATTCGTAGTAGTGTAGTACAGCTTCTACGTTAATCTTATTTCAATTGACAAGTTAAACAAATCAGATGTAGAACATTTTGTCGCTAGGTCGTGTTACATATCTGGACTTCTTCAAAAATTGTCTTGAAACCGCTATGCCAATTCTTCCACATGCAGTAACAATGACAGTCTTCTTGAAAACAATTTCTATCAAATATCCTAACAGACTAGTCCCATCAAATTAACAAACAAAAAAAAAACAAAATATGTTATAATCTTATTAAAAATAAAATCTATCTTACAAAAACACTAGACGCGATGAAAAAACATACGAGCAATGGCAGTAAGTCCATTGAGCCTATCTACGTTAATAATTAAAACGTTAGCGCGACCTACAATCGTAATTGCTAGAAAGCTGCAAAACTTTGTTGTAGTACTTGAAGCAAGTGTAAGGTATTAATGTGTAACAAAATCTCTACCTGGTCCTAACACAAACAATCTTAGTCAATATTATCGGACTGGGATTTACAACAAGGGGAAACACGTTAGCAAAATGTCACGTGTGGGGATAAAAAAGTGCAAACAATAATGAACCTTAAAGTTTAAGTAATGTTGGAACATTTTTCACCTGGTAACTTCTGATGATAGCCTGCACGGCGAGATGGTCATCGATAATTTTCTCGTTGATCGGAGAGCCTGAGAAAAAATACTAACCATTTGAATACATTGTTTAAAAAAAAACATAATAATCTGCTTAGTTACTCAACAAACCAAATTGAGGTTGTAATCAATATGGCGTTCAAATAAATCTTTAATTGAACTATGTCCTAAGTGTTCTTAATTGCAACTTTAGTTTTGATCAACTTTTAGAGCCATGTACCAAAGGTGATATTTCGATGGGATAAATCTATGAGCATACCTGCAGAAATGGATGGCATGCCACCACCAGCGGGCACAAGGGATGTGAGGGGGACCTCGTGCTTGCCGTAGGGCGCGAGGTTCGGCGGCGAGGTGTACGCCGCGCCGGGCTGGGCGCCGGCCGTCGCATTGCGGAAGAATGCATCCCACGACTTGAATAACACGACACCAATATTAGCTTATGTAACTCCTTTTTAAAATTTTCTTCATTATTTGCAATTAAAAGGTATGTTGAGATTGAGGTTCGCTTAATACATCTTTATACATAATTATCTCATTATTATTTTTTTGCAGTACATAAAAAGTACTTAAAACTTAATCTATCTATTTTCAGATTTCTTTTTATATTCATAAAAATCCGAACAGTTACAGTACAGAACGGTATAGGTATGGGAGTAAATTTTTATGTATTCATTATCTGAGTAAAAATTCGTTGTGTAACAATGACAAAGCACGATAATGCGGTGTCAAGAACAGTCTTAACGTCAATAGCCGTTTAATAGGCTTAATTTATTTAACACAACCTAAGCCTATTTTTTAATAATACTTAAATTAAAATCATCTTCATTAATATACATTCACAATACTTTTAAACTAGGAAACAGCTGGACATAAATAACTTGGTTAGTGACTGCAATGCACCAAGATAATATTATTCCTACTTTTATCTGGATTACGCAATACAATAAAAGCTATCGTAATTTTCTATTGAAATAAAAATCAGATAAGTATACAGTCCAGTGATATTGGTTATCCTTAGTAAGAATTATCAAGATCTTAACGTAACAGATTTTAATATAATAAATGTCGATAATGGCTAGAATTTGATGGCAGCAATGCTTTTTGCGTCAAAGGAAAGTTATCATATGGCACAATAGCCAAATATGTGGTGACGCAAATAGGTCTAACTTTAAAAAGCAAAGCTAGTCTACTACGAATTATATGACATCACTGCGATATAATATCGGAACAAAATCTGTGTGTAAAGATGATAAATCTTAGGCTTATCTACCAATAATCCTAACGTAATCGTTTATATTGTATAATTACAATTGAAAATAATGCCTTCAGTTGAAAGATACAATGAATGAAAGCACCGCAATATCCAAAACGTTTATCTAAAATTATCTTATCTAAATTTTAAATGAGTAGTCGTGGGTGTCGGCTACGCGTATCTTAATTCGTAGAATTGATTTCAACGCACAGGGAAAACTATAAACAATTTTTAGCCTATGTAAAACAGTTGCATTTTAAATAACTTCATCAGTTAGACTGCGTTACGTAACGACCAGTTTGTTTTACGCCACGCCGATGCAGCCCAGCTTATTTTTACAATACTACGTAGGCGTATTATTCCTCAATCGAGATTTCGCCTCTACGCTCCGGATTTGTTGGACTAAAGCTGAGCACCGAGTCCAGTTGATACCAGTTAGTAAAGACTTGTAAATTAGCATTGCACGAATTCTCAGTACACTCGTGATCATCTCTTTTCCAACATTGAGTTACGTATAATTTCATGGAAATGGCCTTGACTTCTTAACGGTTGTATAAATTTTCATGGTTGAATAAAACTTTGTCACTATGCAAAAATATAGCCATATTTTAGGTTCAAGAAGAACAATTACACAAGTTAATTAGCTTTCAAGAATAAATAATTGCACTTTTTATAACCGTGATTATGTGAAGTGGCCTCTTTCAAAGGCATTAAATATATTTTATGGATGATAAGAACGTGCAGCAAAGGTTGGCTGTGACATAACATAGTTAAACATATTGTCTAGGCTGTGTCTAGACACGACGAGACAATTCAACGATTTGTAATTGAAAGTACGCATTTGTTAGTACGTTTTATCAGTCAATTGGTTATGTCAACAAGGTCTTATTTTGTGACGGTCAGTCCTAAGACAATTTCAACTTCAATCGTACTTGATTTTGATCTACTTTTATATTTACATAGACGAACAACAAATATATTTGAGTGACCTTAAAAGGTTATTGACAACACTGTTCAATTAGTTAGAGACAATAATACTATGGAATAATACAAGCGTTTTTTGTCAACTTTAAATTATAAATAATTATTCATTCTAAAACACAAACATGTTGGTATAATCAAATTGGTGGTTTCATAAATGCAATCTTTAAAGATTAAGAAAACCAAATCATCGTCAATCTTATCTTGACGTCTATAAAAACTCAATAATATCCGCAGTGCTATCGCATGATAACCAAGTCGTAGACATGAAAAGGATTAGCAGCCTCAGATACACATTCTATATTTATAAACATTAAAAACTTTCAAAATTATGTAAACAAATGCAATGCTCCTAAGTAACGTGTTAATTAGAACTAGGTGCAATGGAAGCAAGAATTTTCTTTTTCCACTGTATCTTGTGAATTGTAAAAGCAGAGTAACGATCTATACATATTTATGCGATAGCAGTAATTTATCTGGTCATTCATTTTTATGTCAAGGCACGTAACAAAGTCTCTACACAATACAAATGTCAAGACCTATTCAGTGAACGGTGATTGTAGATATTTCGTGTTTTAACTATTCATTACAGCTGTTTTAAGGAAAAAATATTTTTCGTGATTTTGAAGAACTTAATAATATGTTTTTGACTTACCGCATGCACAGAGTTGGGGTCTGTGAGCCATGAGTTGTACATGGTCTCGACGTAAGCCGAGCTCGAGCCATTGAGGAAGGGTTCCGCAGCTGTTGAGCTCTTTAGCCTACTGGTGTATACTGGCACCGCCGCTGCCTGTGTAGAAAAAAACAAATATTAAATTTTTATTCTAGTGTTACAATAAAGATGTGGGCTAATGAGAGTTAAGAAACTCCAGTTTTCTAATTACAAAAATATAAAATTAATAGTTGCGATAATAATTACTATTTTCTTCTCATTTTTTAAATATTTGCGAACAAGATTTGTAAGTGGCGATTAATAATAAAAATGTATCCAAGAATAATATCCTATTAATGAGATTGTGGGGTATGTGTATAATTTAATAGACAAGTGTAAGTAAAAATGCTGTTTATATTTTATGACGTCAACGATGGGCAGAATACAATCGTTGAATTTAAACACATTTCAAACTTGAAAATAAATCTCTTTGGCGACTGGCAAACACATTTCGTTTGGCGAACCTCCAAATTTTCTTTAGTTTATACCAATACCTGTTCTAGAAATTTTGTAGTGATAAACTCACTCCTTAATTGTTGTATTATCTTGTATTGGAGTTAATTGTCATAGGTCAGATAATTTAAAAATAAGTTGTCATGGTAGTATAATAACAAGTTGGGAGATAACAATGTGGTACAAAGTTTATCAAAAGCATAAAGGGGCTCGGCTGCTTCGTCATGAACTAGATACCTACGGCTAGGCTTTGCCCGAGTTACACAACAGACATCAAAACGGTTACGTATTGATCGTACGCCTTTAATACACGTAAGTACTGAGAAAAGTGGTCTAGCAACGCAATAAAGAGGTTTATTGCCAAGCAGAATAATGTATTTTAATATTGTTATTTATGTTATTAGTGTTTGTTTCATAATGATTGAAAGTTAATTAAACTTTCATTTTCAGTGGAGTTATGACAGTAGTAAAATAAAATGTTCTTTTAAAGAGAAATAAATGTTTGTACAGGAAAATTTACAGGGAAAGCGATTTTAACACGTTCTTAAAGCGCTATATGCAGCCTTATGTATTGCATTTTTATCGTCACATAAAGTGAAATTGTATCTTTATTGCTTTACATGACACCTTCACCTTGTAATATCATCAGAATCGATACCAGTCAAAAAACAATATCAATCAGATAACAGCAAACGTCAGCTAACTTATCGAAAATAACCATGATCTTTCAAAATAGTTATGTATTTTGCATCATTATACAGCATGTTCTAAAACATTACATGTTCATAATATCCCTCTCAACACCTGTATAAATACTATGACAATACTACTAATATCTATAGATCATAATAGATATAAGCCGTAATCAATGACTTGCTAACAATAATAAAGAATGGCTTATTTATATAGTATATTTTTCCAGCTAAGCTACTGGTCGATGGAAATGCGGGGTGTAAACCAAAGGGATTATCTCATGCCCCTAGTGTTAAAAACAAGATGGTAACTTAAGGACCCCGGGATAAGCGTTAATAATTCGTGAGCATTATGAAGTAAAGAAAAAACATATTTATTTTTATGTATAATAATTGGAATAAGCTATACAAATCTGAGAGAAGGCCGCATAAATTACTTAGACTCGCATTTGCATTTTACTTAAACACATCTCATTAATAATGACATCTTAATTATTTTTACCATCATTTATTTCAGTCTTTCGTATTTTTTTATGTATTTACTGCGTTTTCAGTTATGTTTCGTGTCTGAGCTGACTGGCAGTAACTTAATACTACAAATACTAATACGTAAATATACGTACGCTTGTCTATTTGTGTAAGTAATAAATCGCTCAAAATGATGACAATAATAGTTAATAAAAATTTAAGAATAAGGTTCAAAACTACATATTACGTAAAGTAAATTTAACCTTCTTTCGCCACTGAATGATGTCTCTAGCAGACGGAATAATCCAATGCAGTAACAAACTAGTATAAACAAGTATACAGTATCCGCGACATGTGACTCATACGTTGCCGGTATGACGTGTAAGCATGATTGCGCGAACCATCCGTCACCGGTTATCTCTCTACAATCATTTCCTAAGATACACCTATCTGTTTTTCTATTTGTTTTTCTATCACTGGGTAATAGTTAAATGACAATATTTCAACATACAGCCAGGTCAATGCTTTAAGGCGCTGTGTATAGTAAAAATGGGCTTTTTCAAACAGTTTTTTAGCAAACTGTATAAATGTCAGAGCAGCCAAAAAAATATATGTTAATCTTCATCATTTTTGTGAGATAACCTTCATTTCCAAAACACGATTTCATTAATTTTTCTCGATAAAAAAAATTCGTAAACATGCCTCTAAAATGGATTTTCAAAAAAGTTTTCCGGTATTACTGATGAACCAATGTTGATAATTTTTTCAACAGAAACGTAATAACTAATAATGAAGATAACCTTTATTTTAGTTTTTTAATTAAGGTAGTATTTTTACAAATATTCAGATATTTAATGAAAAATAACACATTCCTGACAAACTAAATATGGCGTTTTGTTCGCTTCTCTTTCATTCCTACGCGGACAGACAGTGTGCGCTGAGGCGCGGTGCTAGGCGGACCTGTGTTACTTTTTTTCTGATTGACAGATCTAAAATACATGACAAATCGAAAATAAATTAATGAAATCTGTCAAACATTGACACATAATGGAATTTGTAAAGTAATTACTTCTTGCTTTTTGCACATCTAATCTCTTTTCTATTGATCCTCTATACAAGCGTAATTTGAAAGTTTATGATGAATCTACATTGGTTTAGCGGTCGCGTGCTTATAGAGAAATTGCGATGCTACAGCTGACCGCAGGTTCGAACCTAACAATAGAAATTTATTATTTTGCTTTCATGTTTTTTTCAATGATGTATTTTTCTTACTTTTTGTGTAATTTTTAATAAATTGTTCTTTTAATTATTGATTTCTAATAAGATGCATATTTTTTTCATTTTAATTCATGACAACTTTTTCATGACTAAGCTTATACATGGTGTACAATATTGAAGTAACTAGTAATACAAAAGATGTAATTGAACGCAATAACGTTTGTAATAGGTAATTACAATAATGAAGTAAGCTGCTGTTTTTTAATTAATGTAAGATATTTGTGAGGAGTCATTTATTTAATGAAAAATATTTCGGATCTGACAAATTCAGTATATGTATGGCGTCTTGTGGAAAGATGACGAAAAGTGTGCGCGCAGACAGAGCAAAGTATTTTTTTTTTTTTTGTAGAGATCTTTACCTTTAGCCTGAGCGTAAACTTTGACTGTTTCACCGGACTTTTGGCAAGGACCTTAAGGCCTCCAGCCAGAGCAATAGGAAAAACGAATTACGTCAGCAACGTCCACTAAGGGCACCCCCTGCGGGGTTCGGGCCTCGACTTAGTGCGTTGCTAACAATCTTAATAAAGCAAAACAACAAGGGATGGCTGGATCTAAGTTTTTATTATTTAGGGACATATTTTTATTGCTAGTTTGGAAGGCTCGGCCCAGCTTGGTCTAGAGACAGGAGGATAACATTTACGTTACTATTATTAATAATACGCGACGGGCCTCGCCGGCGAGGACATAATATACGGCGGTTGTGATTTGTAATGCTGCTGCTAGCTAAATCGGATGCTTTTTGGAGAAGCGTTCTTTTATCGTCGAGGTAGGAGAGAGTAAGTCTGGGGCGTTTAGTGTTAGATATTACGGAAGGTACGTATCGCGCGGCCGCTACGATTAGCGGGTTACGGTGGGTTTCGGAGGAGTCGAAAAATCGAAAGGGTTGACTTCGATTCTCCATTACGTGAACCACTTCCCGAGGTTCGTGACCGCGGTCTGGAGAGTTCGACCTATCGCTAAGGGGCTGGTGCCTGAATAATAGATGGCCGTATCGTCGGCGTACATTTGGGGTTTGCCACCGCGAGGAATGTCGCTAACGTTAGTGTGCAGAGAAGTGGAGAGAGTACGGAGCCCTGAGGGACTGAGGCGCGGATCGGGTGAGGGTCAACGCGATAGCGAAAGGACCGATTCAAAAAAAAGTTTCGGAAGATGAGCACGAGACGACCTCGAGTTGGTAAAGCTTGAAGATCAAGCAATTGTGCCAGACCTTGTCCAAAGCCTTTGCTATATCGAAGAAGAGCACGCCAGTGAGCCTTCCACGCTGAAAACCAGCGCTTATATGCTCGATTATGCGGTGGACTTGTTGGACGCATGAGTGTTGGGTTCTAAAACCGATCTGCTCGTCTGGTATGAGACTCCTGGACTCGGCACAATCCATAAGACGGGAATAAATTATTCGCTTGTATAGCTTCCCAAGAACCTTGAGTAAGCTAATGGGGCGATAACTAGTGGGCTCAGACTTCGGTTTACCGGGTTTGTGGATGAAGATGACAATCGCCTCTTTGCACATCTGTGGGAAGAGATTGTTGTTCAAGAGGAGTACGCCGTAGGCCCTCGGCGTGAAAGCACGTCACTTTTTTATTTGAAATGTCATTTACAATTTCAAATTCAAACAACTGTCAAAATCCTCATTCAACTATGAGAGAGATAGCTGCCGAACTTTCTGTATCTCACGAGTCTATCAGTACCATTTTAACTAATCATTTGGGGACGCCACATGTTACCGGTCGGCTAGTCCCAAAAGACCTGAATTTACTCCAACAACTCAATCGCATGAGAGTCGCTGAGGACATGCTAGAACGAGTCAATTCCGAACCCAATTCCCAACCCGAACGACTGTTGACATTATGGCAGGATCCTCTCCCACTACCCTCTCCAAACTCCCTTCCCCTGACATCTTTGGAAAGGGGCTCGGCTTTGTTGCTGTCGCTTAGGGGGATAATGCCCTGTTACGAGTGTACTTCTCTTCTAATCGCACACCGTCGGAATTCGGGCGATTTCTGGCTGCCCTTTCGCAGGTCTTGTTGCATTTAGCGCAGAAGCATGTGGTCGTCCTCGGTAATTTTAATGCAAAGTCACTGGCGTGTTGTAATCCATCGAACGAAGCACAAGGCCATGCTTTGGACTCGTGGGCGGTTTTAGCTACCTCTCCCTCCTTAATAGAGGGACGACGCATATGTGCGGGTGGCTGCACGGAGGGTCCGTGGTTGATTTAACCTTCACCACCCCAGCACTTGCTGCCACCGTTGCGTATAGGCAGGTCAAGCTCGTGGAGAACCTATCCGATCACCGATACATACGGATAGGGTTCTCCTCTCAGTTAGCGCAGGGTACGCAAGGGTGCTGACCGTTCTCGAGGTGGTCCATTACCTACTTGGACCTTCAGCTAGGAAGGCGGTTCACTGCTTTTCTGCAGAGCTGACCGATCTACGACGTGCCTGCTCGGCCGCTAGAATAAGCTATGAGTGGCTTCGTCGACGTCGCCAGAACCGGGATCTTTAGGGTTCAACCCAGTTCCACCTGCAATAGCAAGAGGCGAAGAAGCCGCTGACAGTCGCCATTTGAGAGGGAGAGGGAGGAGATGTTGGAGGGTCTCAACGCCAATCCCTGGGTCAGACCTTCCAAAATGTTGCGCAACAATCTGCACCTCATTAGTCCTACACTGACGGAGACCCTTCAGACTGATCTCATTGGTTCAGGCGTTTTTCCCGAGAGCCGTCAACGTTACCCTGCCCAGGTTGAATTCAACCTACGGGATGAGCTCATCGGAGGACATTTCCCTGCTGTCCCCGGAAGAGTTTGGGGACGCGGTGTCCTGTCTTAGTGCAAGAGGACGGCCCCCAAATGCTTGCTACACGCCTTCTAAAAGCAGCTAATGAGCCCCAATATAGGGCTCTCTTTATAGGAGAGTAAACTTGTCTCTCCTGCAGGCCCCAACGGCGCATTGGGAAGGCAAATTTTACGAAATGGAAGACACGGCATAGCACACATTCGAGGCGTGCACTGCCTTTGAAGCTAAGCGCCGTGTCCTACGTGGATTTCTTGGCCCGGACCTTTTTCTCGTGGGTGTGGTCAACGCCGTGCTCGCAGACGACTCTTCTGCCTTAGTGTCTTATTTCTGCAAGCTCGTTATTTCTCAGAAAGTGATTTTGGAGCGCGAGCGGGAGGCTGACCCTTTCGTTCCATTGCTCCGCCGATGGCCGATGATGGGCAGTGCGCGGACGAGAATCCCTGTAGCCAGACCTGCCCTGGGGAGTACGCAGAGGGTGGGGACGGGGGTCCCTCAGCCTTCATTGCACATATCTACTTGGGCGGGGGTGGTGTAGTGGCATGTACTGCCCCCGTTGTCCTCTCTCCTACATATCCAGCACTAAGGCAAATGATGGCACCAGTATGTCTATTCTGTAAATAATTTTGATATCGAGCTTCACCTGAGTGACAATAAAGCTAATTTCAAAAGTGAACCCAATTGGCCTTGATTTAGAATTCAAATTTGAGAATACGTTTTTGACATCTGACCGCGGATTCCGTTATCGAGATACGAAAATAATTATACAGAATAGCACTACAGGTGTTTTGCCAGATTAGACAAAGCCTTTTTCAGGGCTCTCTCTCGGACTCTTGCATCCTCACCACCTTGGGCATGCAAGGCGGGCGCATAAATGAGTTTCACGTGAATAATAAAAAAAACAAAAGAGGTTTATCAATTTACCCTTTCGTACACAAAAAAAACCTATAAATATACAAGTTTTACAGGTGAGTGTTTGGACTATCAGCAGTGCGAGGACTTCATACCACAAAAATTAATCACAAAAAAAAAAAATTTCGTTACTATTCGAAACACGCTGTTTCTCCAGACTCAACCATCAAGCGAAGTGTACGTTTTTTTTAATATTTCACTCTTGATTCTGAAGAAAAATATAGATTGTCATAAAACATATTGATCAGGTTTTCAATTATTATTTTTTTTTTTTCATAAAATCAGAGTAGGTATTTGAAAAATTATTCTAAAAATAAATCAACGACATTAAATGCTTGTTTTAAAAGTAAAAACACGATAATATGCAGTAGGTGCATAATACTTTAAAAATAATAATCCAAAAATTTATGATTTTATCGGGATTTGAACCTACTGTTCGCCGCGAGAGCGCAGCTCAAAAGTAAACATAGTCAAGCAGGGCTAAACTTACATCTAAAACAATTGGCGAAATAAAGCTTCAATATTATAGCACCGTTACGCATCGGACGAATTCGGAAAAAACGAGTAGCAGGGTCGGGGCTACTCCGTCCCGCACCTGCCCGCTTCACCCCTTCAAAAACATCAATGTTGGCTATACACAGCGCCTTAATGATCTTGGCACAGCCCTTGAACTTATTACTAACAGTGCGTGAACATTTCTGTAAGTACTTACTCTGTAAAGTCACAATGTACAAAAAGGCATGTTATGTAACAGTTGGACCAGTTAAACTCACAAGGATAGTCATAAAATGCCTTTTTTATTATGGACCTTATTAGAAAGTGTGTAAGTCTGGTTTTGGAATGAATGAGGAAAAAAGTTTCTTACCTGAGGTTTGTTGAGCAGCCATGACGCAAATCTGTCGTTACTATTGACCTTATTTGTTATTTGAAAAATGACCCTTGCTCGATGCATGGTTGTTGATTCAGAGTCCCCTTATAATAAAGTGTCAGATCTGAAACAATTATAAATTCTCAATTGACTGCCAAAGAATAGCATGTATATTTCCTCTACCTATATGACTTATTTACATCAGATCACCTTTATACCATAATATATATAAATGAGCAGTATATACAATAAATAAAAGTCACAATCATATTATTCCTATCATTGTTACATAAATAAGTGCATTCTATCATTGTGTTCACATACATCAGTTTAGGGTTTTGATGGGTCTTTAACTATAAGTAAACATAAGACTGGTCTGGAATTGTGAATTAATTGTATACATATGAAAATATAGCATAGAATCCTATGACTGTTTTGTAAATATTTCAGTTAGAATAACTATTATTTATATGCTGGATAAAAAACAAAAAAACATAACATAAATTGAACACAGTCTAAAGCAAACAATATTATCTCACCAAACAATTACAGTCTGCTAGATAAAATAAAAATATGTATAAAAGAATTCAGGACAGCAATGTCAACAGAATATGTAGCACAAAAACATAACTTATGTATTTGTTTTAATTGTGTACATGATGGATATGTTTGTTATTAAGTTCATATAACAATCATTGAACATAAATTCTGCTTACTTTCTTCTATGTAAAAATTTGGCATGTATTCAAAGCTTGTTATAGGTAGATGCATAATATAGACTACATGTGTTCTTATGTTATTTATAGACACAATTAAATAGTTCAAGGCCATAGGAGAAATTATTGATGTTTACATGCACCATGCTAGAATACATTATGTATTTAAAGCACAATTGTTATTCAAATAAGAAAAAGAATTTATTAGAAGCTCCATTGACATATTTTACTTATTTACATTTGTAAACACTATACAACTTGTTAGGAGCATAAGAAAATTTGATGTCAATTGATATAAAGTTTAAAGTAAACACAGTTTTCACATATTACTGCTTTACTACTATTCCCGAGAAAATATATGGGAGTGTCTCAATCTCCTTCAACCAATTATACAATGCCATGTCAAATTTAACTGTAACTACAAGCTAGTTCATAGAAATAAACTAATCTTTATATAAAGTATCAGATTATTTGTTAAAATTCAATTAATTTTAGCTGCACAGACATCACACATTTATTATGTAATTCATATAGGTAAATAAGAAAACTAAATTATTAATTAAAAATAGAAAGGAGTAGTAAATACTATAATCTATGTCATGGTGCTTATAAGGTTACTTTCTAATTGTATGATTTTATCAGTAGAATGATACAATTACTGTATAAACCATGAATCACAGGAAAATATTTAATGATAATGAAATTGGAAATATGTTTAATTTAATATTTGTTCATTACTATAAAGTATTGATTCCCAGAAATATTGCTCACTGGTACTCCGTTTTCCTAACCTCTTAGAGACTCGTTGCGTCATATAACGCCAATTTATGTTCGATAATTACAGCAAATGTAATTACATACCTGATGAGTTTTGTCCACACTAGAATATTTTACATAAAAATAACTGATCAATACTGAAGTCCCGTGATTCAAGGTTATATAACTCACTCCTTTCAAGCAAATACGAAATTGTAGTATGTTTTATATGGCGAGATGCTTGCAAATTGAATTGAATTTTGATTGAATATTGCACTTTAATGTTAACTATTTCTAAAGGGCTTATTTTATCTTGAACAATTTACCTTTGACACTATTCGAATGTGTAATCTCTGGCAAGCGCAGTCAAATTTGATAGATAATTCAAAGAAAATTCATGCTTTTCGCTGATTCGCTGCCGCCGTCCGTTCTCGAAGGCCGTGGACTGTCAAAATTTACCGACACAGAATATAAAACGACTACGTAGAGCTAGAGATGTCCCTATACAGCTGTATTTTTAACCGTGGCAAAAATAATAACCGTTTAAAAGATATTAGCGTAAAACTGAAAAATGGGAACTTTAAACCCCTCCCCCACTCCACCTCACCCCTTAGACGTCAGGACTTTTAGTATGTTAACTCTCTAAGCACGCTGAACAAATTTCTGAAGTAATTGCTTAGGGCCTTGCTCACGCACTCTACACGCCTTATGGGTGATTTATTGACTGAACTATTAGTACGGCATAAAAATAAAATAATTATTTCACGAATCTTAAAAGTAGTGTCTAAATAATACACAATAATTAACAGAATGAAGTCTTCACAGTATTTACTGGTAAAGTATAGCTATATAGGCAGGAGAAGCTATCAAGTATCTTTAGCCTGAGTTGCGCGCTGCGAGGGGCGGTCGTGAAAGATATCTAAGTTGAAGTCTATATTATTGGTTCTATATTATTTAATTTATATATTTTTAAATAAACATTCTGCACTCTGTGGTCACACGTGACAATAAAAAAACTTTGGTGACAATGACATTGATTGTCAATGTCAAATTGTAATGTCAAGCAATGCTGCAGTTGGAGTATTGCTGAAAAAGTTATTTTTAATATTTATAAAATCGTTTCACTGGTGACTTATGTTTTAGTCTTGAATTAATAATTAACCTTTTTCCAAAATGTATAGTGTTTCTTCGCAGTTATTCAAGATTCCTACTGAACTCGCCGCTATACGGAAAATAACATCTATTACACCCAGAATACTTGCAATAAAAGCCAAAACATCAGTCGATCTCCAGAAAAATAGTTATGGCACTGGTACAAATTCTAATAGCAATGAACAGAGTCGGTATTCGTATAAATACTTGTGCTTTTCTCTCTTATTTGGAGCTGCAGCCTATACATCCTACAAGTTTTGGTAAGTATTATATTTTATATCTTATATTATATCACACTGCTGGGCTAAGCCCATCGCATTTGTCTTTCAAAACGCTCTGTTTATTTGGTATATCTGGCCATAAGTATCCTGCATACGTGACAAGATCACACTACCTTAGCCCAACCAATAATAAGCAATATAAAATATTTAAATTATCCACTACTTCTTTTAGAATGATAATAACTATTAAGTTCTGAAGATTAATTTATTATTATGGATTCTGTTCTCTATTCCATTAATTATATGGACTTAAAATCTTAGCTTGTAGAAAAGGTTCAGTATACAACTGTATTACAAATAATAGAGGATATATGTTAAGGACGATAAATAGTATTATTATCATGTAGTAAAATTGAAATTTTTATTCAGGATGCAGAATCAAATAATGCCAGTAGTCAATGCTGCTGAAGAAATATCAGAATCTGATTCTGATAGTGAAGTAGACACAAAAAAGAAAAGATATAGAAAGGAAAAGGTTGGATTCAGAGACAGAAAGGTAATTTATTAATTTATATAAAAATAAATACATATTTCTAATTTTTCTTTCATTTATTTTGCTTTGCTTAAAATTACTTTTTAAATTTAAATTTTTTATTTGCCACAGATTATCGAATATGAAAATCGTATGAGATCATATTCCACGCCAGACAAAATATTCAGATATTTTGCTACAGTTAAACTGACATTTGGTGAACACACAGAGATATACATGACTCCTGATGATTTTTTACGAGCTATCACTCCTGGCATGAAACAGCCTGATGGTATTTGTTTTCTTTTACTTTTTATTTAATATATTTTTCTGTGCATTTATATTTTGTTTACCATTCTGTTTAATGATTTGTGTTATGACTGGTTATTTTCCAAATTTAATTATTAATTAATTACTCATCTTATGTTTATAAATAGAATGACTGATGTGATTTTGTTTTGGTTGTTATGCTTAATAATTAGTTGTTATTGTATTGGACACACTTATGTGCCAATTAATTTAAGTTGGTAAATCAAATATGTATGCATAAAATATGATTATTTATAATTTGTTATGTATACCAAATCAATAGTTAAAGAAAGTCAATGAGAGAGTAATTTTTTATTTAAGTCCCAATTTTTTGTTTAGGTTGCTGAACTTTTCGGTAAAGAGTACAATTTGTTTGTTATAAAATTATATTTACAACATTTCTCTTTTGTATTCTGGACGCTGCTGGATAGATAATAGAGTATGAGAACCGCATGCGTCAGTACTCGACGCCAGATAAGGTATTTCGGTACTTTGCTACTCTACAGGCACAGCACCATGACCAGCATGATATATTTATGACCCCGGATGACTTCCTCCGCTCTATGACACCTGGTGTCAAACAACCAGATGGTAAAAAAAAACAAAATTCTGACTTTACCTATTCTCCTTAGTTGTGATGTATTGTAGAAGTCTAAGAAGGACGGCAAGGGACATGGATGGATTGTGTAAAGGATGATATTAGAAAAAAGGAGTGAATGCTGAAATTACAAGTATACGGAATAATTGTAAATAGAACACAAAATGCAATGACCCCAATTAATGTAACAGGGTGTTGTAGAATTGCAATTCAATATTGTTTAAATCTAATAACTGCCTACATTATGTAATATTGTATTTTTTCTTTTAACAGGTTTGGGGTTAGACCAGTATCGGAGATACGATCCTAAGGTAAATATAATTTGTAAAAAAAAAACTGTGCCATATGAAAGTCCTTAAACCAATGTCTGTATAAAAAACTATTTAATACTGATGGTTCTTCTATAGCATTGTAATGATTGCCCAAGACAGAATGAATAATATTAAACCCTACTCCTATGTTAATAACAAATAGATCCCTTTTATGTACAAATATTTTTGCGGAATTGTAATTAATAAGTGCAATTTGAAATATCCACTAAGTATATTATTAAATAAACTAATAATTTTCTAAATTTTGGTACAATGTTCTTAACCACAGATTACTAGAACTTTAACAGAAGGTTTCTTTATTATAGAGGGAGCAGATACTCTTCAAGAAGAATAAAGAGAGTTTACAAAAAGTATTTCACTTAATATTTTGTACAGTAATGTTTTCATATCTATCCAATTCTTAGGAACACATTACTCAATCACAGATGTTATTTAGAATGTTTATTGCTTCATAGCAACCTAAATTGTCATTGGATACTTTTGCACAGTCGGCACCACCTCTTCAGCTACTTACATCACTTTCTTGTCTTTTCAGAACATCAATGAGGTACTGTCTCTCTCCTCTTCTTATTTCTCAACTGCTCTCGACTTTGTAATGATTTTTTTATTTCAAGTGCACACCTTTGACTTGGTTTACCTGTCAATTTTCATGTCATTGCCGTTGGCTACTTCGTGCCTCAATATAGACTAGTACACTACAATAGATTTTAGGACAATCTTTTTTATTCAATTTAGTAATCTGCTACGGACCTGCTCGCTGTTTTATATATTTACTTCAAGCGTTATGGGTCTTAGATCCCGCCAGAAACTTGCAATCTCAACCATTTATTCCATAGCATGCTTCAATTGTATCCTTTATTTAGCATTGTAATTGATATTTTTCTTTGAGTAGTTGCACCTAGATTTATTTATAGAATATGATAAACATATAAGTTTATTTATATCAGTAGAAAACTTTGAACTTACACTCTTATGAATTTAGTATATTTACATAATTAATATTTAAATATATCATGAATAGTAATGATAAAGTACTAATTATTTCCTATAGTACTAGATTAATCTTTTGTTTTCGATAGATACTACTTACTGCTTATATACTGTCGTTATAATATGATGTGCGTGACTAAAAGACTGTGTTTTTGCACAGAGTATCAGCCAGCGACTCAACCTCGACCTCGACGAAGATTCCATTTTCTATAAGCTCGGCTCCTCGGGTCTTATCACCTTTAGTGACTACATATTTCTGCTGACCGTATTGTCAAGTAAGTCAATATTTTTTATTAGTTTATTTGATAGAAATACCGAAATATGTAATATTATTATTATGCGTACATCTACTTGCCACTTGCAGTCAATAGTTAATGAAGTGACTTTGAGTCTCGACTGTGAATTTTCTGCCCAAACAACTTAGTATTTACTTAAATAAATTAAATAGCATAAAAAATAGGGTAAAGAAGTAAACCATTTATAATTTAATAGACTTTATTTTCGTACATAACGTTCATAAACTTTCGCATCATATCCAAACATTTCAAAATCTAATCCATAAATTTTTAACAAATCATTTAGCATCTTTTTATTCAATTGACTAAAATAAAACTTTAACAACGCAGTCGTATTCTTACCATCCCGAGATTTATTCATAACAGTACGAAGTCTCATCCTTCGATCACTAACCTTTCTATCTAACACATGACCTAGTCCTAACTGTTGTATTACATACATAGAGTCTCTCGCCAAAGTCTCAACTTTCCCTATCACACTAAAATTCACTGCACAAGGTGAGCAAAACCGATAGTACGGAGCCCAGTGTTCGTCAAAAGTAAAATCGTTTTGATTATATTTATCAATTAGGTACGAAACAAACTCATAAAACGTAGGCCCAAAAGTTTTGATCGGGCCGAAAATTTCAACTGCCTTTTCTCTGTATTTCGCGACGATTGATCTTGCTAGCTTTCTGTAATATGGAGGGGTCACGTTCTCCAGCTTATCACGATACGCTGATAATAATCTCACGAACGGCTCGCGAACCACCAAAAGTGACACCACTCCTGGAGTGTTCACTGCGTCTTTTAATTCTTCGACACTTGGACGAGGAAATCTCTTTCTGGCGAGCATCAAGGGTGTCTGTTTGGTTCGTGTTAAAAACTTTTTGTCGTATCCCCCTGAAATTATTTAATATTATTAATAATTTTATTAACAATGCATTTCTATTTACATACTTTCACAATCATTATGTGATCTATAACACTAAAATCAAGAATTCTTACCCAAAATATTAAAATTATACAGCCATGAAGAACTAGCTGCTTTAAAAATATTGCACCATACGAGACTATGAGTGTGATCCACAAAAAACTCTTTGTTATTTATTGGTTGTGAAAGAAGGTTCCTTTTTCTACACACTTCATGCACATTAGTTGCTCTCTTTTCCAGTTCATAGATCGTTGCGTTGTCTGGCTCTGACCATTCGACATTATTGTAGTTTATTTCTGGCTCATCGTCCCCTATCACAGGACCCTGTAACTGTAACAATAACACTGTTAACTACAGTTTCATATTAAATCACTCGTCTACATTGAGCACTTCGTATAAACACTTTATATTACCAGCCATTTGGTGTAATTGTCAGGTACTATCGCCCAGTCCTTCACCGGGGTGTTTACATTGCTTTTTAATATCGTCATTTTCATTACAATCATATAAAGAGTTGCCCAAAACAGAAAAGTCGCAGTTTTTGCACCACATCGCAAATATTGAAATGTCTTTGTTTTGATTCGAGCTCGAAATCGTTTCACTGAGAATATCATTTTTCCGCGTCATGTGGTAAATGTGAAGTAAAAATTTAACGAGAAAGAAATAAACCCTTTTTGAATTAAATACTACGTTGCATTAATATATCACTTGAACAGAATTGAACATGGTTTAAAGGCTTTTGTTGAGCCGTTTATACACTCTGTAGCCAATAGAAGAATACGCAGCATCCGAGGGAGGCGGGGGATCGTACCGGGCATGAGCGAATCTAACGATTTTCTGTTCCCACGCGCGCAATATTTATCTCGGCACTAGCTATTCAACCGCGCAACAGTGTGCACAGTTCACAGTTTACTTCCTTAAACATGTGAATTTAATTTTGAATTGCTTTCAAAATGATATTTTGGGTCGTTACATTAATTATTTTGCACATGTTGTTATATGTAATGGTAGTTGGATATTTTCTTATGTTTTAATAATTTACGTAAGTAGTACTTACCATAATAACGAATACAAAATAAACTCTCATAATACCAGAATAACATTATTCTTTAAGAAGTGCAGTAGCTAGTAGAATTTTGAGATTTTTTGGTAAGGTACATAATGCAGAAATTTCCTCAAAAAAATAACGCGGCTATCAACAGGCATGCACATATAACTCTTGCGACGTAGATCTGTTAACATTTCAATAAAATAAGTAATAAAATATTTGAATAATGTTAGTAGCATAAAGTAAAATTTATCAATCACAACCTGGGTCATAAAACATTTTCACAACATAACAGTAAAAGCTCTTCTGAAAGTTATATTTTTTGGAGCTAGTCCTCTTACGCTGGATACAAATCTAGATCTTTAAATGTCTGATATGGTGTTAATGTAGGCAATAGTTTGAGGGAGGAGGTTCTCAATTAGCCGGTATGTTTTCTTATTTTATCGATGTTTGTTGTTGTCACGCGATATTTTCGGCAACTGTGGATCAATATCTATTTTCTTCAATTGATTGAAGTCAATTATTTCTATAATATAATAGCAATTCTGCACTTATAGGTTTATGTTTGTGTATATGCATTGTTATGCGTAACAACAAAATCATACCACGTAACATAATTCGTACACAATTTAATGAATCCGTAGTCAGATGAAGTGAATTGCATTAAAAATTATGTTCATAGCAGTGGCATGGTGAATACAATTGTAATATTTACCTTTTGTAAGATTATTATGACACAGATACATTTTATTTGTGTATTGATGTTTCACCGCATTCGTTACCTGTAATTATGTAACGAAATTTCAGAATTACGATTTCAGCTATCTACAGTTGTTTTTCTTTTGGAAATTGACTATTCATTATGTGTAGTTCTAAAAACAATATAATAACTTATCATGGTATCCCGTATTTAATCTGTTAATAGATCCAGCTAAGTCTTTAAAACACCCTAACGGAAAGAGTTTTTGCCATAACATATTATTATGTTATTTTACATAAACTTTGACCTTTAACTATAAACATTGACCGTAAACGGTCAAGAAGCGTGACTCTTTAAATGTTAATACATGAACTATTCAAGTGTATAGTCTGCATTATCCAAGGAAAAAGCTTTTTACGCAGAGCTAGTGAGAAGAGATTTGATGGATTCAATTACGAAATATTGTAAGGGAACATCTACGCCCCATATTATAAGCCGAAGAATGAATCCTATCTATAAACTAAACATGGTTGGCGGTCGCACTTATAAACAACTAATACTTTTATATAACTTTGCTTACACACACGATAGTTAATATAATTTAAATACATAATAGTATCACAAGTAAGACTATACACTTTTAGATAATGCTTTCAAAGCGTAACACTTACTTCTAGACAACTTTAATCTGATAGGAGCAGGTCCTTATACTCAACACATATAGAAAATATACGCTAATAGAATCATTGCATCGCGAGGATAATCGAAAATTGTGTTATTGGCATCTCAAATGATACCCATATAAATATATGACTTATTATGTAAAGTACAACTGTAAGATAAAGAACTCCTATTTTTGATTCGTGTTGGCAAACCATGACATGTTCTAGTCATGCTGTAAGACGCTAGTAAATTTATTTAAGCATTCTAACATGGATAGGCTAAAATTTTGATTTGCTAAATATAAGTTTAAAAAGTACTCTTCTATATAAACACATACACGTGGTGCAAGTGTAACGTCATTTTGAGACATAATCACAGAGTAAATCCAACAGACATACATGACATTAGGCGATCATAAAAAAGTATGAACATAATTACCGCAATCATAAACACATATCACATGATTAATATCTCGTAAACACTTGTAATACACAAATGTAAGCCTATATATTTGGCTGTATCCTGACATCAAGATTGCGTACAGCCACCTGTTGCTTGCGGCGTTTCCTTTTATTAGCATCCTTCGAGCCTGTTGCTCAACTTAGGCCTACCTTTTTCCCGTTTCATATCTCCTTGCAATTTTTACTCTGTGTTCGGCTGAATTAGATAGGATATTTTCCTGTATTATGACATAGTTAACACCGCGATTTTTTATTGCATAATAATGAATGCGATGATTTCATATTAGTTTGTATTTTACGGAACTATATCATAAAAGCTTGCGATCATACCTATATTTGATCATATCGACATGTTAGCAGCTAAAGAACTTTTTCTAACTTATGTATTCTTTATTATTTCAGCATCCCGTCGCCATTTTGAAATAGCGTTCCGTATGTTCGACCTGAACGGAGATGGCGACGTGGACTGCGAGGAGTTTGAGAAGGTCGCCGCCCTTATTCGACAGCAGAGCAGCATTGGCTCCCGGCATCGAGACCACGCCAATACTGGCAATACTTTTAAGGTAAAGATTTTTAATTTTTGACTCAAGAATACTCTAAATTTAATTCAAGTTTTATTTTCTGTGCTTTACGAGGAAGAAGTTCTTTCATGCCAGTGTTGTCCCTTATCTAATACTCGATCCTACTAAATAATTATTTACGTATATTTTTGTTTAATTATTCCAGGGTATCAACTCAGCGTTAACAACTTACTTCTTTGGCCCGAATCTGAACCAGAAGCTGACAATAGAAAAATTCTTGGACTTCCAGCAGCAACTTCAAAGGGAAATATTATCACTCGAGTTCCAAAGAAAACAACCTGGTTAGTTTATCGTAGTTTTTTTTTATTTACCATAGAAAAGTACAAATAATATTATTAGCATTATAAACTTATTTATTTGCCACAATTTGAGAAAAACAAATAATAATATTTAAAAATATAATTTCAGATGAAAATGGCCGCATTACCGAAGCAGATTTCGCCGAACTGTTGCTGGCCTACGCTGGCTACCCAGCCAAAAAGAAGGCAAGGATGCTGAAAAGAGTTAAGAAAACGTAAGCTATTTTCTTGTTCTTATTTACTGTATTTTATTTTTCTTTGCTGATATTTATTATAGATTATAATTTTTATTGATATAAAAGTGTTATTTGAGGTGCCATATCTCTATTAAAGCAACAGGGATATATTGTGCAATAATGCCGCTTATGGGCTACTTGAAGCAGTTCACATGCTTTTATTTCTTTTTTTAAACAATATTTTAAGGCTCAAGTGTGGCGCGAAAGCGGTTGACAGTTTGCGCAGTCCCTGTGTTTTCATCACTGGTTAAACCTCGAGTAATCATTAACGCTTACATCTTTAAGTGTCAAATTCGCTGAAATTGATCTCATAAATTTAATGTTTTCATTTATTTTTTAGTTTCCGCGACCACGGCGTCGGCATAACAAAGGACGACTATCTCAAATTCTTCCACTTCCTGAACAACATCAATGACGTGGACACGGCATTAACGTTCTACCACATCGCTGGCGCCTCCATCGACCAGCCGACGTTACGTCACGTGGCTAGGACAGTGGCCCACGTCGACTTGGATCCTCATGTTATTAACGTTGTCTTCACTATCTTTGATGAGAATAGTACGTATTGGGTTGATTATTTTTTAGTTTAGTCGGCATGCTGTAGCAAAACTGCCGGCGCTCAGGCTGAGTAGATGTCTTCTAAAAAAAAAGGTGTAAAACATTTGTAGGACTGACTTTTTATTAAAAACTTTAACGTTATGTTTTCAGCAGATTCAAATTTTCCGATTATACTAGTTTCCAAAAATTTCTGTAAAATATCGGTTTCTGAGATCAATATATTCAGTTATTCTTTAAAAGAATTTGCTCCCTGGCGTTGGGTTGCCTCTCTTGTATGTAGTCTGCGTTTAAGCTTTTGCCCGGCATTCTAAACAGCACAAGAAAGTAAACTTCAGTCTTTGAACTCCACAGTTCTGAATGAAAGTAATAATAATACTTCGATAAACAGGAATATTGGTGAGGCTTCGTTGCCCGTCTCATTTGTGATGTTTATTTCGTACATTAAAAATCAATATGTAATTCGTACATAGATTCGTATAGATTGGCTATCACGTTTTTTGTAACCCACTAAATATAAAGTAGTTTATTATACCTAAAAACAGAAGACCATTTCTGTAGTAAGTAGCCGTCTCGTCAAAAAACTAACACCTCTTTAAAAAAATTCTACTGTTCGTATTATAAGTAAATCGTTGTATACAAATAGATAATATAGTAACAGTTATCACAGTACTAACATTCTCACAACCATAAACAAAATCTAATGGCTCTATATTTTGCAGTGGACGGCCAGCTCAGCAACCGCGAGTTCGTAGCAGTCATGAAGAACAGACTCCTTCGTGGCTTAGAGAAGCCCAAAGACACAGGTTTCGTCAAACTCATGTATTCACTTATCAAATGCGCGAGGGACACTAAACCCGCCATACTGGACTTCTAAATGTTTACTGTTATTCAGCTTTGTTGATTTGTTATCTCTATTATACGTTAATCTCATTTAAAGGTCTGGGTATGTTTCAGCAATAAATACACAATATTTCTGTTATAAGATTTTAGAAATCCGTTCTTGTGTGCCATGTCATTTCAACTTAAAGAACAACGAAAGGATGAAGGCCATGAAACTTAGAATTCAAAATAAATACAATTTAATCTTTATTGGCACACTACCTACACAAGTCAAACCGTAGACGCAGTATACATAAAAATGCACTATACTATGATAAACTACAATAAGTTAAGCATAGCCATTTAGAATCTTTACAGTAGGCGATTGAAAAAAAAAAGTCATTTTATATAATATCCTAAGTAAATGAAAGATCAACTATATAATATTATTAAAAGAAGGTAACGAAGAGAGTTAACAGTCGGGTGAACGTCCCTTTGATCGAACGACCTACAACGTCTTACCATCTTACACACGCATTTATTACGCTATTTTATTGAACGCGTGGATGACGATTAACCGAATCATTGCAATCGAAAAGCCAGACGTGGTAAATATGATATTGTGAAGCAAAATGTAAGGGAATTTAAATAATTGTTGGAATCTAACAGTGAAAGAAAATCGTTCAGAAATGTACTGAGTAACGGCGGAACAATTCCTTCATTACATTTCTGAAGGAGTTGTTAATTTCAGGTTTCGTAAACATTTGGATTGTTTTATTAGAACACAGAAAATGCTTTTACACATCTATCAATATTAGGTAATGTTTTCGTAGATATTACATAAATAAAAATATATATTATAATCTAGATAGAAAATATAAATTAGATCCACCAATTACCTAAATTGTGTCTATGAGTATTTCGGTTAAGTATCAAGAATTTATTTTATTTATATAATTTTAAGCTATCTATTCTGGTCATTTTGTATTTAAGTTATTGTTAATTTAAGTTTGTGTGTAAATTAACTATTGTGTTCAGTTTTATAGTCTTTATTTTTAGTTCAATTGACTGTTTTGCATTAAGTTTAATATATTTTATATATGTATAAAATTGTATGGTATCACTGTATTTATATAAGGAAAAATTTAATTAAGCAGTTGATCTTATTAATTAAATAGTAGTGGTCGCACTTCTCTTACTAATTTATGCTTTTATAATTCAACACTGTTAAAATTAATACACAATTACCTACGTCTAAAACACAGTTATTTTAAATTGCAGCCTAAAATGCAAAAAATTAGATTTTCTATATTTATAATTGTTATCCTAAAATATATAATTATGCGTTGTAAATCTTCTAACCTAAACTTATCACAACTATTAAATATTTACTGTCATGTTAAATGATGATGATTTTTAAGAATAAACAAATTTTATCAAATTCGTCTTTTTATTTCAGAATAAATTACTATTTTGTAAAATTTCAACGGTTTTGATTTTATATATATTTTTTAAGTTCATTGAATTGTTTTGCTCATGTATTGTGTCAATAAGAATTTACATATAATTTCGGGTATTTTTTTTTGTAAATTGCTTTAATTTTCTTTTACATATTTTCGGATTTTAGGTTAGTTACGTTTTTGTGTCAACGTAAACTCTTATGAGTTCAACGTCCGTAAACACATTATTTCCTAGTTTTGTGTCTCCTAGAAACGTCATGACATCCGACCCAGACGAATATTCGGGAGCATTGAACCGGCGTGGAGTGTACCCAGCCACAGTCGCCGCAGTGTTGCTGATCTCTGTATTGGCCCAGAAACAGCTCGTGTAGCTCCGGCTTGTAAATCACTCGAAGCACGAGCCGTCGAACCGACGCCCGCCGCGACGCGAAAAATAGATATAGTTTGATGTTGCTCCGGAATTACTCGAGATAATAGAAAACGGCACTGGCTGGACGACGCTGCACAAGTAACCACGCCACGCGCCCTCTGGTGAGTTAGCCCTAATATTGCATATTCCCCCACTACCGGCCCACGTGGCGTCTGCCGTGTGATTTTTACCGTGCCCGACTGTCCTTGTCCATAGAACAGGTGATTTATGATATGAAAATGCTGCCAAACACCTACGTTTATGCATTATGAAATTAACCGACGGCGAATATAAAGAGATTGTGATAGTATGCATTATTGGCGAGTGCAGTATGCTTTCGTTCTGCAGTTGAATATAATTTTAATGGGAGTATTTTTGTGTTAGTATAGCTTGAAAAGAAATTGAGAAGACAAGATGCCGATGTACGAGAGGCCACCCTTCTGGCGAGTTCCCCACCAGCGCGTCGATCCTGGAAGTGAGCCCAGGGACTTTGGACAGAGGCGACCTGTAAGATATTTTAAATATTATGCAGTTCTATATAAGTGAGGTGTGCCTTATCCGGTGGCATTTCGTAAAGCCAGATGCTATGAAGTGCGGTTGTGTAACACAAGCATAATCATTTTCAATTTTCCAGACGTTTCATTCATAACGTTTACTTGTATTACATGAAAAAATTAAAGTTAATCAGCGTAATTCCATATTAACAAAAGTATTCTTTTGTAATAAGAAGAATAAATGAAAAGTCGATGAATATTTCCATTTGTTCTACGGTTCAGTTAAATTAGTTTGATTTATGAGTAGTGAAAAAAATATGTATTATGCGTAACTTACAGCGTTCAGGCGTGCAATACATTATTATAATGACACATCCTACCACTTCAGGTTTCACATGCCAATTCCTTATGTGTTTTCAATATTACTAATCATGATCAATGGCCTAAATATACTTCTATAATCGTGTATGATGCCAATAAAAATGTCTAAATACATAATAAACCGCTGACGTAGGAAATAGTGATAAATAACAGATGACCTCACTACTCATCTGCTAAGTTCAATACGCTATGTAAAGGGTTATAATTATAATTTGGTTTAAAATGTAGAGATAAAAAAAAACCTGAAATGCGCTTATAAAAGATCTGTGATATAAGATATTCAATTATGTTCTTAAAATCATTTCAGGCGGAAAAAAAGGTTCTGAAGTAAAAATTATTGGTGTTCTAAACTTTCTTGTCAATTAACATATGCAGGATTAACTATTTTTGAATGTATTTTGCGTAAAATCAGAGTATTGTAAATCCATTTGCTATTTACTTGTCAGGTTGTAATGTAGGTCATGTCTAAAGCTTTAATATTTTAAGTCGAAGAACGCCGATAAGAACTGCCCTAGCGGCTGAATGATTAAGCATCGATGTATCGCAGAGTTTCCGTAAATCGAATTGGGTCAATTGCGAAGGCAGGGTTACATGCAGTGCTGAACTAGGGGGGAACAGGGGGCGGTGCGAGTTTGCGGTGAAGCTAATTTAGCGCACACTACGTCGCGTGTTCCCGTCGCGCACACATTGGTCTCTCGGCGCGCAGTGCATCTCTCCGGGCAGCATGGGGCGCCTGCACACCTTCGTGGTGACGCTGCGCCGCGACAGCCGCGAGGTCAACTGGGGCCTGCGCCTGGTCGGCGGCGCAGACCTCGCCACGCCGCTCATCGTCACCAGGGTATAGCCTCACGCTCGCTCAGCACGCGGCGCCGGTGTAAACACACCCGGCGCTGGAGTTGTACCGGTCTGTTTGTAAATAAAACGCTATCTAGGTTGACGATGAACATATTCCGCGCGCATCTGCCGTTCTAAACTCTACTTTTACTTAATTATCTCTTGCTACACGGTATATAGACCGAGGTTGTAATTAACCAAAGTGATTTGATTAGACTGGTATTATTTTATAATATGTCCGGGACACAAATATATTTATAGCGTTGTCAGTCAGTCTGGGATTTGATCAGAAGCCGACAATGTGAAGCACTTTAGCTATTTTTGTAATCAACTATCTGGTGAGCTGTTTTAAAATATCGGGAAACGACCGTTGTGTAAAGATTATCTAGAACATCATTAAAATATACATAGAGCGGCGACGATCTCTTTATAACTGATATATTCTTGGATGTATCGTGTCGTTCGACAGCTGCCGACGAAGCTACGACATGACCCCGATATCGTAATCTACATTTTTCATGTTTAAAAGTGAATATAAATATCTAGTGTAGGTACATCTTGAAATTATGTGAAACTGTTCAGACTGTGTGACTATGTTTAGTACGCATAAAACCAATACCTGTAAGCTACCTCACCACTGACCTTGGTCTCGTAAAGTGTGTACAAATGCAGCTTTTGTAAACCTAACACAGGAACCAAAAGCAATCCCGATTGATTTGTGTTCATAACATATACAATGTCAGAACCTTGCAGCAAAATATAAGCGTCAGACGCAACAGTTGGAACACAACCGCTGGCCTTTATTTCTTGCAAATGAATAAGTATTTCATTGCCCACCGTACTATTGAACTTCAAGTTTTCCAAATAACATTGTTTTGGCATTTACTGACCCTCATTAGCCACGAACGTTAGCTTATAATCACTATTTGTTTCTCCCCAATGTTTGTTGTTAGTGCTAAGCTGAATACTTCGTTACCACAACATATTCCTTCAATTAAACTAATTCTATTTACGAAGTTCCACTCTCGTCCACATAGGGATTAATTTCTCAGAATGTGTTTACTCCTTTGATGTCGATAAGCTTGTCAGTGCGTGTTTATTTAAGTGTGCGTCTGTTTTGTTGATGGTTTACAAGCTTCTACGAAATCTTTTGCTGTAGTTAATGAAAGCACAACTCCGTAACCACTCTTAGTTACGAGGATGTTTTTACAGGTTTTATCTAAATCTGTTTTAAGCAATTCGTTTATTGATTTGTCCTGTACATTTTTGTATAACGAGTGACGATAAATTCCCGTCTTTAAGTGGATAGATATATTGTTTACCATGTGAAACTGATGAATAACAAATTGCGTTTTCACACATTCTTGAAAGACGCTTGGCATAGATGCATTGCCTGATAAAATCTTTGAAAATATGTTTCCTTTTCTTCGGTTGCCAAAATGCCTGTCCTTGCTGATTTCCTAACTGACTCATTGGCAGTTATGAAGTGGCAGGATGCTGGAGATAGAAGTGGATTAAATGCTATTCCTAGTTGATTGTAGGAATCTCTCGGAGTATAATAATACCTAATCTCTAAATATATTTTATAGCATGAAAAAGTTTAATCTGTATAATGTATTGAACATAAATGTCGTGGCGACATCGTAAGAAGCAACTTTGCGTTGTTTATTACGAAAATGTAACGAAACATTAATTTCAAGCTGTTATACTTGTCTTCGCACTAGTAAATAGAATCGTAAAACGTTTCAGTAAAATCTTCTTCTGTCTGTCAATTCAAATTCAAAAAACATTTATTCAATGTCGACTACAAAGTAGCACTTATCGAACGTCAATAAATTTTAAAATGGAAAGCACCCTAATTCACCCTTCACCGGCTCCTAAGTGCTCAAGCTGTGAAGAAGAAACTGGCTCCAGTATATTTTGCCCATACTACTTTGGGATAGGCAGTCTCACCGAATTCCGCTGTCTGTAACATTGTCTGATCTCCACTATTATTAATTTGATCCTGTTTTAGTAAAATCGGGGTTTAAATTTCAAGGGCGGTCCTTTTGTAGCACAAAGTTATTTGAAGGTATATTTAGGCTCTACTGCCTTGGAGAATATCAGTCTCATTAATTTTTGCCTGTGCCAAATTGCCATTTCAATCTTCCATTATGGAGTATAATATGTACCCACAACATGCGCATAACATAATTACTGGATGATGGATATCATTATGTTATTTATTCCCCTTTTGGGAAGTTAATAACAGTTGCCAGATTTATATTAGGTACTATGGTTGTCTGTCCCCAAGTAATGAGTGATATCTATGATTTTTTCTTTTAATTGCTATTATTTTTGTGGTAAACGCAAAGTAATAGGCATACAATTAAAAGCTAACTAAAAGAGTGAAGGTCTAAATTTATTTTTCCCACTGTTTGTAATGAGTGTCACAAACAGGGACGCTAACTAAATAAACACCATCCAGATCGACCGACTCCAAAACGAAATAAAAAAAACGGAACAATATAATGTAAAAGGTATGAAAAGGTAGCCATCCATTTATTTACCTCTCCGGATTTGATCCCGGTCGTCATGTGTTATTCTTTGTCAGTTGTTTAAATCCTTTCCCATAGAAAACTGACGTATCGTAGCATTGGAAAGGTAGTTTTCCTGTTTGTAAAAAGAAAATTCCACGGAGATTTTAGTTGGAAATATAAAAATATCAGACCTTGGAAGCCACGGTATTTTGTTTACATCGTATAATATTATTGATATATTACAAAGTTCGATTCTATATTGAATAATCTTGACATAGTTTATTATAGCCCGTACGTCATTTTTGGCCTAGTTATGTTTGAGTTTCCCGCACACCACGATGTCTTGCATCTGGTCCACTTTGAGCGAGAAATGCACTTAACCAATATCTCCCGGTGACCTTAGCTATCATAAATCTTTCAATCGCAAGCTCAGCCTTGAGCTAATTTTTTCTTTTACGTTGCCATTAAAATGCCTTCATTACTTCCTCTCCATATGGCACAGATGAGCTAATCGCTTCGATACATTGCGATGTACATTTTTGCTCTAGAACACTATAAAATTGGTTTATATTTGTTGCGAAAATGTAGCGTTCAAATATTTGAGTAATTAGCAACTTCATAACTCACGTCAGTTCTTGGCAACAAGTCCCAGCACCTGTTGATTTATAAGATTTCAGCGATACGTAATAATTTGACAATTTTATTCAATATCTATTAGTGTCGAGGACTTGATTTATCATCTAAGTGACAAGTTTATGCACTTAATGTACTTTATTGTTTTAATTACCATTGTTTGTTGAAGTATTTAAACTATCTATAATTAACATTAGCAATGCCAACATTTCGGGTTGTTTTATGTGGTAGCTTATAAGTAGTTATTTGGTCACAATAAATATGTATGGGATAAGTTTTACCTTCAACAAGCCTTTTTACATTAAAAAACCATATATAGGTACACTATAACAAAATTATGATCCCTTTATTAATTTCCTTGTTTAAGAATTTACCCTTGTATTTCCATTTTATTAAAAAACAGAAATTGTACACATTTTTATACTGTTAAAATCGTGCCAACATAATTAAATGTTGGCCAGCTTTTAATAGATAACCATTTCACACTGAACTTTAAAACTAACGGGTTTTCTTTCTGACGTAAGTACACGTCACCTGCGTACGAAAGAAATGCGGATGGGCGATAGCCAGCTGTAATGTCTGAGCATATCCGTCAAACGGAAAACCAGGATTGACGTCACCCCAAAAATTTCACCACATCCCACGTTGATGGATACCTACTAGTAAAATTAGATGGATGTCCTCGCCATTGACTCGAGGAAGTGTGTGATGGATCTGCGCAGGTCGCGCCGTCGATGCGACGCGGCCTCCATCCGATCCGTCAGTTGTTTTCAATAAAAAATGTCAGGTTGGCGCGGCGACGCCGGCGGACGCTTTTAGCCTGGCTAGCAGCCAAACCCAGTGCAAGCGTCCCGCGCCTTCCCCACCTCTACCCTAGTTACAAGGTCGACCTGTTCTCAATGCAATTTACTACACCCTTCAATTATTACGGTGATACCTATAAACTTATGCGTAACCAAGACCATGATAGTTTCGTGCTGAGAAACATTTCGTCCACGTTAAGTCATTGTAGTAAATGTGTTGTGTAAGCTTATCGGATGTATGAAAATCACAATTGGTGGTTTCATAATTAATTTGGCAATAGAAGTAAAAAGACAAAACTTTGTTGTTTGCGATTACTCGTAGGTACCCTTGAAGGTGACCGAACGGCTTGGTTCAAACTTCAGAATGTCACGGCCCGTCTGTTAGCCTTCTATTAGTATCGCATACCTGTAAAGTTTGAAACGGAGCAATCAACACACGCAGGTGGCACTAACCTGGAAAACACACTGTTATTTTCCTTGCGTTCTACATTTTACATAAAAAAAAAACAAAAGAATTCATAAATATGAAAATGGTTACATAGACGTTTTACTGCCCCGAATAAAAATAAAACACGCCTTTGATGATAGAAGTTTTCTAGAAACTTTCAGTACTCGAGACTTCAAACAAAATTTACAGTTTGAATAAATAATTAAATCGGCTCGTTAAGATTGACACATTGGCTTCTTTGAACTGTACATTTGCAACACCTTTTTCGCAGTTGGTCTAGAACTACCAAAATATACCTTCTCGTCGTCTCGTAACCGATGCCTATTTTTTCTGATTTACATACATTTTCGAAGGTACATCTGTAGCTGTCCTGTAAAGCTATTATTTAAAGTAGAATTTTGTTGATGCATTCATCCTAGCTGAATACTAGCGTATACTTACCAGAATGATTGAATTCCAGGTGACACCAGGCACTCCCGCGGGCAGGGAACTGGTACGCGGTGATATCATAGCAAAAATCGACGACTACGACGCACGCGACCTGCGACACGAGGACGCACAGAATCTCTTCAGGAATGCACCGAAACAGATCAAGCTGGTTGTGCAGAGGTGAGACAAACTTCTGGCTGTTATAAACTGCAAAACTTTCATTCATTTTATATGACTTCCCGTTTAGCTGATGTTTGCTTTTGGAGATGAAGAATTAGAGACGTCGCTGGAAGATCGTGAAAATTGTTAGTTTGAAAAAAAAAAAAAAACAGAAATCGGTTTTCAGTTCTGAGGTCACCTGAGGATGATTAAGCACACTGTTGGTTTATAATCATAATTGGATATTATGTACTGTTGACTTATTGTGAACTAGTATAAAGACTTCCAGTTCTGTATTGTGGTTGCCATCGGGTTAGTTTTTATGGAGATGACAGGCTGCATATGTAGAAAAATCATACTGGTACATAATTTGGTGACAGTTCATAATATCGCCGAATACAATTAGCATTTTCTATATTTTCCAACGAAAACTGGAGCTGCCGTTGCTAGCACATTAATGAACCTATGGGTAATGAATGGAGCTGATGAAGGTATACATACAATTTCTTGGTGTAAAGTATAAAGTGTTACCAGGGGCGGTGCGAGTGCCCACCTATACTCGTTGCCTCGCTCTCCGGGCAGCTTTGTAGGCCGCGTGCCCACGCCAACCTTCTATCACGAGTTCGCTGAGTAAGACTTGCATTAGGTGTCATCTATGTTGCCCTTTACCTAGATGTTTATTTATGTTATTCGTGATACTGAATTCTGAGTAAACGTTACGCCCAAACATTTCCATGCGTTCCAAAATAATTCAAGTCTTATTTTGAGTCTGGTATCTTCATGTAAAATTATCGTGCTATGACTAAGCATGCAAAGTAAATAGAAGTAAATAGGCATTAATATAATGAAAATGATAAACGACAATCAAATTGGAAACACCATTATAGTTTGTTTGAGTATCTAACGGTTTCTAAATCGTTTAATAATCAATTTTAAATTAATTTTGAAGTAGTTATGATTCAGTATCACATTGCATTTTAATCCAATTTATTATCCGTCGTTATGTAATATGAATGCTCTCTATATCTAGCATCCTTTTCTTTCTAAATTTATATTCTATTTTATTAAAAAACGTATGCATGGGTAATTTATCGATGTTCTAAACAATTAAACAGTTTCTTCGTGTAAGTATAATATTTGTAATCTTGGAAGAATAATCGTTATGAAACTTGTTAATATCCAGACTCCTTCAATGCAGACCTTATCTGTTTCTACGCGTCAGACAGCATCACTTTATAAGCATGAACCTATATAATATTCTATGAATGAGTAGTTCTATAAATGTATTGATGTACACTCTTCATATTTATGTTTCGATTACCAAGGTTGTTGTTAATGCACTGCATCTGCCCTTAAATGTTTACCACCACATCCAATACTCACTACTGGACTAATTACAAGCTGCAGCATCAATGTATTTTCAAAAGTTATTTATTTAACATTTTTTGTTTACGTCAAAAGAGAGAGATAGAGAAAAAGTCAAAGATAGTCCACTAATGAGTATTGTATATGTGATCCCTTCAATACGTCATAGCATTGGCACTGTTCTGCAATGATGACGTAATTCCATGTACCATTCATACATTGTGCGCGTTGCATAGGGACGTGGACCGCGATGCACCGCGAGGAGCGACCCCCATGGCGCCGCGCTCGCCCATACCAAATGCTGCTGCACAGTACAGGTATCATGCATTACTTCATTTATACCTAACCTATATTACATTAAAACAGAAAACTGACTCTATGGGCAAAGCTGATAAGTAGAGATGCACCGATGGAATATTTAAAGACCATTGAAAACCAATTCTAAAAAAAAAGAGTAAAGTTACAGATACAGTTTCTAACTTTTAAATATTGACTTTTAATACTATGCTGAAATCAAATACTTATCTTCTTTGCTTTCATTGTACACACAATCACACAAAAATGTCTTCAAAATGTATTTGTCACATATTCGCAAAGCATTGATTATCACACATTAATTGGCATTAAAGTCCTGATCAGTTGTGACTGTCTTTAGTCTAGTTATTCTATCCATAATTTCGATTGATCTCGCAGCTGTTTACTGTTGAAGAATTTATACTCAAAACATTACCTAACGCGAGATGAAAATACGTTGCCAAAAGTTTAACGTGCCATGATGGATCCAAATAGAGTTCAAATTCAACGTTCTCTAAATATACACCTGTTTTACGTATATAAAATAATGGTAGCTTATAAAATTTATAAGAAATCAAAAAGCAAGTTAAATAAAACAAACACAATGTGGCATACCGCAGTGGAGACCGAGCCAAAGGTCAGTCTCTCATTGGTTCTATTAAAAGCAAAGTGTTCAAAACATGGCATTCCAACTCAGGATTTACCAATTAAAATTTTAACTAAAGGCCAAAAAGAATTTTGTTACTTTTAAAAATTCTTCATTACCTTCAGAGCTTGCTAATAAAACAACATCGATATAGATCCAGTGTAAATCTACCGCTCTTGCAGCTTATTAGTGTGTAGTTGCTTTATTACTTACTATTCTGTGTGAGTTTATCAAAATTAATAAGTCTGAAATGTTTTTCTTTTAATAATGAAGCTAGCTTGGGCACATACGTAAACCGTTTTCTGGTATCTCTCTTTCATGTGACATTTCGAAGACGTCGATACTATCTTACAGAGATTTAATAACTCTTGCCACCTCTCAAATAAGCTACATGAGTAACATGAACGCGATGTCAACAGAACACAAAGCCCGATGCCGCCGCAGCAGTTCCGGGGCCCCGAGTCGCTGCCCCGCACTCCGGTGCCCCCCGGCCACGGGCCCGCGGGCCCCGCCGGCCTGCCGCACTACTCCTACCCGCTGCAGGTGGAGGGAGACTTCAGGACCCTCATGCTCTCGCCTTCCTCGACACGCACCGACGAAACTTTTGATGAGTCGATTGGCAGCCAGGTTAGTGACATTATTGAAACGGTTGAACTGTGACGGTACTAGCGCTATGATATTGGATGTATGTAAGGACTTCATGATTTCGCTAATCATGAGCTTTGGGCCCGAAACTAGGCTTGGATCTCCCTATATGTTCGGATAAAATCTGTGCTATGTTTTTATGTCAATACCATAATAGTATTACAGAACTGAGACTGAGACTTTCTTTAAAAAAAAACGAATAGAATTCAAGACTTTCAAGTTAAGAAAACATAACAAGTTTTATTGAAAAGTTGCACATCACTGGACTTCAGAAACTGAAATATTCGGTTTTTACCTAATATTGTTTAATTAGCCAATGTCTAGTGGTGAACAGCATACGCATCAATCAATCAACTCAACGTGACTTGTTTTCATGTTAGATAATTTATATTTTCTCCTAATTGTTTACGTCTTCTATATCAGTGTAAGGCGCTAACCTTCCTTTTTCTTCGCCAACTTTTGCGTCTGGCACATCTAATTAGTTCGCTTATGCAAGAGTTTTAGCTTCATTAATAATGTCTGTCTTTAATCATCCCGTAAACTTCCTGTCCTTCAATTTACGACATCTGGTTGAATTTATTGCTGGGTCTTACATTCTTTGAACTTTAGTTTAATCGATCAAAATGTATTTGAGTTCTTTTCCTTGAATTGATATCTCTCCATTTCCTACTTCTTCAAACTCTATGGTTGCTGTCCAAACCCCTCTTACTATGATGTATCCATGGATAAAAGGGGTCACCGATCCCAAGGATATTTTTTATTTTAATTTGGGGTCATGAATTTCATGATGTCACTTTCGAATTAATAATCGTACTTCATCATTCGTAATTTGGCTCAAAGCCAAATAGTAAGACTTTTTCGCGTGCTTATATTTTCAGACGCTTACTTTGAATTATCTTGCGCTGAATCACAGACACAATTACATGCTCCGAAAAGATCAACGGTAATGAAACCTTCAAAATTCGTAGTTTCTAGTTCCTATGTAGGTTGCTGACATCCACATTTTCGTCGACGTTAAATGTATCCTTGATTTTCAGTATTTAGGTTAACTATGTTATGCTAAACTAAACTTGTGACGTACGTTGGATAGCGGCCAAATATTATCGTTTAATGATATTTACTTATTAATTTCAGGGGTTCAGGGGATGGATCTACCAATTATCTGTCCGACATCTGGCTAGATCCACCACGGGTACGCGACCCCGGACTGCCCTAGCTGTTACTGTCACATTCATTGTACCTCCGTGATGGTAGCATCCTATAACCCGTCCTACCTTGTTATCCTTTGAAACATATCCTTTCCCAAATCCTTATCCCGCAGGAACGCAATGGATAATTATAAAAAATAATTCAATTATCCAAAATGGCGGCGATGTGGTTCGCCACCCATCACGTCTCGTTCCTCGCGGGAGCGAAAAGTGGGCCACGGAGAGCCGCCTCGCTGCGTTGAATGTAAGAGGAGGAATGGATGGTAAGGTGGATGGAGTATGTCAGATGATGGATGTCGAGACAAAAATAAAGAATGGTATGCTGAGATGGTTTGGCTATGTCGAGAGAATGAATAAAAGAACGATTGACGAAAAAGTGTATAAGGCGAGTGTGAATGAAAAAAGGCCACATCAAGAGCATACCATAAACCGAACACCATGTATGAAGGGAATAATGAAAGTGGACAAAGCGAAACAAGTGTGTAAGGATCGTAGCAAGTGAAAAGAAGTGGTCTCTGCCTACCCCTACAAGGGAAAGAGGCGTGATTATATGTATGTTATTAATTAGAATCATTCGATTTGAACACCCAACAACAGTTTATTATTATTGTACGGGCAAACTAACCAAACTGTAATAGGTACTTCATTTAAGTTTTAGAATGTTCCCGAGCTATGCTAAATTCGTTTTCTGAATCATGAATCACAATAATAGACGATCATTGCGCTTGTATTTCTAGTACAATTCGTAATGAAGTAAGTACTGACCTCATCGATCGTCTTCGAACAAAACGATCGTGGAAGAACAAATCGAGATCCCGAATTTCCATAATATTCGATACATAATAAAATTAATCGACTCGGTACATTGTACGATATTTTTTGCTAATCCTATCAAACTAAGGAAAAGTAATTTATTTTTTCGCAATATTTTTTGTTTTATATAAAGACCAAACGAGCAACTGTATGTTAATATTATTGCTGCTTATAAAAAAAGTATTTAGGAAAACATATAAATTATGTATGCTTTATGTGGCGCAAGGCTCTGCGGCCGCGCGGGAGGTTTTCGCCCACGCTGACGCCTATTTTCCCGCCATATTTCCAAAATAGAATGCATTGAAATCGCGTTGTTTACTCGGGAGAAGACGGCTGGAGCGGCAGTCCGCGATCATACTTTGCTCGGCACACGTCCGCGCAACTAAGTGCTAACAAGATGTCCGTCAATCCTAACTTCTTCCCCAACGGGTACCAGGATCCCATGCATCCTGAGGACGAGGTCGTCACCAACTGGGTGCGTGCGACTAATACTATCTCACTAAAACCTTACTAATAACCACAATAACCTCGTCGAATATGTGTGGTGGTAATATAGTTTATATTAAATACCAAACGATGTGAAATGTCCACCCCGACATGGGAATTTGAAGCACAATCTAAATTTGGAGCACTTCACACACGAGCGTTGTGTTGCAAAATATGTGATGTAATATCCCACTCGAAAGCTTTCCGATGTAACTTTCCGGATAAAAACCGTAAGTGATTATACAACCGAATTATGCTTTTATACCATGCGATCTTACATACATTAGCCACAAAAGTTTTGAAAAGCTCAAGTTAAGCCACAAAAGCATTTGCTACGTTAAAATCGAAAACATAAAACATATACATCTTTCTAGAACACCACAAATTTACAGATTGATAAGCGTCTTAAATGACAATTATGTGACATTAGCCATTAATTATATAGTAAATAATAAGAAAAACAAAGCAAAGCATATACTACCTATAGACATTTTTAAAAGGTAGGGATAGTGACTCAAAACAAAATCGACAACCAAGCAATTTAACCATTACAATCTGTTACATGATTTATTGGCTATGGTTCTTATCTCTATATCTTGAGATCCAAACATTTTATTCTGAGCTTTTAAACGCACGGAGCAATTTAAAATGCCTTCGCTTCTTCTATTTATTCTAGAAAATAGTCTACAGCCTCTTTCCGATGTTAAACCGCCAACAGTAAAGTTATTTTTGCATCAATGTCACGTTACAAATTTTTTACTCCCACATGATCTTTCAACACGAATATGTGACGTGATTGAACCCATATGTAATAATGATTAAAAGTCAAAGCCAAGAGCTGAAACTAATTTCTGTAAATGCATTTAAAATTATGAAACAGAAAGTACGAAAATGAGAAAGAAATATACAACCCCACGCGCTTCCGCTCGACTCGTTGCTAAGTGGAAAATAGGTTAATTTGTGTATTTTGAAGATAAAAACCTTCCATTATATACTTTCCCTTTATTATCAGTACCTATAGTGGTTATGATACAAAGTAAAACGGAGAACGAAACATTCAATTGAATACATCTTAAAATCCATTCAATTTTCCAGAAATTTCAGCAAGTAGAAATAATAACAGAGATTTAGAAAAAGCTTTACCTGATACATATTTAAGACCTTCTTGTCGATAAATACTGTACAAACGCCCTTTATGTAAATATTTTTCTTTCAGTATAATAAGCGTAATGTTGCTCTTGGTAACAAGAAAGTTTCCATTGAATCTTTACCAAAAAACTACGTACCGACAATTAAATCAACCCAAACGTATCCGACGAACATAGAACGTTGCGTCAGTGGCGAAAGCCCCCGCTTTTGTAAACATCGACGCAAATAAACGAAGTTTGTTGTTTGCTCATTGGCACATACGCGGTACTAAACCAAATGCTTCAGTAAAGTTTTATGAATTTCAATGACTTACTGTACTGTTTTGTTGAAATAGTACTTTAAATACACGGATGATTCAATTGATTGAATTAGCTTCGGGATTCCACTGTTTGGTATATTTCCTTCATTTGGTTGATTAAAATCATTATCACTTTGTCGCTTTATTCCCAAACTTTTTATTCTAAACAAATTTTAATATAGCGAATATTTAAGTTTATTTAGATCCCAAATCTTCAATCTTTTAAACGATATTTTAAAATGAAGGAGAATTGTGTTTAATGGCAAAGACCATGTTTCAGAAGTCCGATTCTTTTGAAACCTCTGCGCAACTAATTTCATTGACCAGGAGATAGCATTTTTTTAATTTTCTTGAACCTAGCATGACCAAACTTGTAAGAAATCAAATTTCTAAATCAATCGATCCATCAATTTTCGAATACCTTGAACGTATCAGATTTTGAAAGATGACCAACAGCTGAATAAACGCATCTGTATAAATAAAACTAATTCGTGTCAGAAGTCATATCATAACCCACATGGGATAGCCTCGTGATATAATTAGACGCGATGCGTACGTTCCCGAAGTTAAGGCGGCTAATCTTTGCGTAAATATCCAATTTCTTTGACAAAATTTCGTCTGATTAGTGTCTGACTCTGATTGATTTACATTCCGTTGAAAAATCGTTGATATTTTTATTGCTCTGTCTGCGACCTTCTGAAAGGTTACTTTTATGTGATTATCAGTAGGTATATTTCAGTAAGCGTAACATTAGATAGTAGAGGCAGTAAAATAACCAAGGCTTAATGTTGAACGCCGTTTGTTTTACGCTGTTGTGTCAGTTTATGTGACTACTACGCTTACTATTTTTAGCGTGTGATGTGAGCCAACTATTCTAGATCATGGCTATATATTTGATACCAACATTGGCTTTAACGATTTACATAATATCTAACATCGGATTTAAATAGCATCCCTATAAGTCCTCTAGAATACCGACCTATATACCTGATGATATTTGAGAAAACATTAGATAATGCAGCTCAACGTAATGATATGACTCATGTTTAATACATGCATTACAAGCACGTACGGGAAATGACACATAATATAATATTGTTTTGCTGCGAGTTATTAAATGCGTTCAGTGAAACATATAGAGCAAACGCTATTAAATTGCGCCGGCTGCAAAGCCAAATTCCAAACAACACTTATTACATTTAATGTAAATTATGATTGTCATTATAAAAGTATAAACATGTGTAAAGAGCGTATACATGTATATAAAGTAAAACATACCTATTAGATTATGTTAGCTCGGCGACCTCTTTGTATAAACCTATATTATAAATTTCATGTAACTTCTACCCTTGTTCTGCCTTGGGTAACATACCGATTTTCAGCAGTGAATTGTTAACGGCCGAGTTGATCGATTGATATAGTGTACTCCAAATGTAGCCAGATGCTGACAACGATCCTCATAAACGGTAACCTTCCCGAATAGAGAGAGCGTAGTTACTAATAGTTGATAATGTTTTATAGCCGTACCGCACAACGCCCCTGGTGCTGCCGGGCGCGAAGGTCCGCCGCGAGCCGGGGCCCACCGAGAGCTACCTGCGCCACCACCCCAACCCGGCCATGCGCGCGCCGCCCAGCCACGACTACCGTGACACCCTCATGAGGCAGAAGGTAATGCATTCCTACACATAAGGTTCTAGCGCTGAGCTGACAGTGGACAGGTTGCGTCCGGACAAAAATGACAATTACAATAGCTGACCATTGATTTCTCATGTTGATGGCGTACTACTATATTGGGAATAGTGATTTACTTTTAGTGTGGTCATTTTGGCTTTTTTGTCCGGACACATAAGTCTTTCTCTGCTCAGCACCTCTATATCGCGTATCGATAGTAAGTAAAACAGAGATCCAAGCCCGAAAATTGCCAAGATCTACAGGGTTTTAGTTGCTCTCCGTTATCAACATTGCCAATAAGGTAGAACTTACCAGGAGGCCACAAGCCTTTTAATACAGTAAGCATCTGCTGGAGTAAGATCATGTCATAATAGATGGACTTCATATCTATATTTCGATATATGTGGATGTATCAGTGACATTCTGATATAATTTAATCATTTAAATGTCTTAAAGTAACGCGGTGACCTGTTTCAATGGCTCTTGATAAAAGGAATGCCGCAAGGTACAACATTAGGCCCCTACAAGTTTAAATGTTATTAAGATTACAACTTTTGAATACCTATAGCTATATTATTATTTTAAAGTGGCTACGAAGCCTAAATTACAAGTAAAACCAATAAGAATTTTTAGTTCATGTAAAATAGTTACATCTGGCGAAGATCCAAACTTCATATAGATTCTTATCCTAAAATCATTTTTATGACGTTTCATTGTAAATGACTGTTACTCAAAACAATAAACACGAAAACCTAGTTCTACAGACGACCAATAGGAAGCTTGTAAAAATATCCGTTGGTCAGCCTAAGAGCATTTCAAATAATATTCATAAAAAGTGTTTGATCCATTCGAAAGCTTTCGATCATTCCAGACTAGACACGTAAAAATATATTTATGATTTATATCTGGAAAATCACTCACGTATACCATTAGATTGCTGAATCGGAATTTATTTATACTGAACTATTGCTAAAAATAAAGGCTATATTTACAGCCTATCTAAAATTTCGAATCACTTAAGTTTTGTCTTCTCAAAGGTTTAGTATGGTTGTCTTTTGCTTATAATAAATAGGCTGATATAATTTGTGTATTAGGTTTGTACGTAGACATATAAATTGCACGACACACACACAAGCACGCACTCTAAACGCACACATCTTCACACTGTTTCTTTCTATGTCACACTTAACTGTACAAATAAGCATAGAATTTCGCCCAACTGTAAAAGTTGTAAAGTGTTTACACTCTATTTCACTCATGATTCCGAGAAATAAGAAGGATATTAACAACTATTTTGTTATTACGTATTAGAAACCTCGTTGGTCCCTAACTACTTATAAAATTTTGATAAGAGTACCATTACTTTTCGATACTTTAATTATGGTATTAGTTGTCAATTCATATACCTTCTTATTTCTCTAAAACACATTGCAAATGTACTGCATTAACGGTATTAATGAACGTAGCGCACGGATTGTATAGTACAATAGTATTTTTCATAAAAACTCAGGTTGCCGAGTCGGTGTTGCAGCGAGTGGTTGGCGAAGAGGCGAACAAGGTGGTGCACTAAATGACTTGTGTGATACAGTATCAGCTTCAAGCATGACTACGACAAACTTCTGTTACGAAGCCGGTCGACTATCAACGATACCTTGCAATAGCATCTTTATCATAGACCAGGAAAACAATTGACGGATCTGACGCAAAAAAGATGAAATTGGAATGAAGAGAAATTGAACAATGAGTAAAATGCAACTCGATGGAAAATACTCGATTGAATTAATTTCAGAACGCTTTGACTTTAGTTTTATCAGTGCTCAGTGGTCTAGTCCGTAGTATATTTTTACCTGGTGGATATGACTTGTCGAAAGTCGAAAATATTTGTGATGCTCAATTGATATTATGCTATTGCAACGCATCGTTACTCATAATATCATATGTCTATACGCCATCTGGTTTGAGCTTGTATGACTGAAAGGGTTTATTTTCTGCCATACATCATAAAGAATCCTAATTAACCCTTATTAGCATTAAACCATAAATTGTAGTAGTAATCTAATTTTCCATTTGTTGTATCGCATTCGTATTTACAATTGGCAGATCAAAAATCCTATCACAAAAGACAATTTTTTTATTTAAATATTTGATCTCATCTTCTAAAAAACTGATTCAATTGACTTCTCGTGAAACAAACCTAAAACCTTTTTTTATAAAACTTTTGTTAACAGTTAAACAATTGGTGTTCAAATTTTTCTTGAGGTCGTGTAACTTCTTTCACGTGTTTTATATTAAATTATATTATGTATCTTTCTCTAAATAATATGTGTCTCTTCAGGTGGTGCACAAGCAGTTCAACTCCCCGATCAATCTATACTCGGAACAGAACATCGCTAACTCGATCAGGCAACAGACTTCGCCGTTGCCGTGAGTATCTATAATAGGAATTTTAAAATAGACCCCAAAAAAATACGAATATCTTTTCACCATTAGATAATTATAATATTTACAAATCTATTTACCTATCCTAAATAATACTCGGTAAATGTAACAGATGGTTATTAGCCTCATAGAACAGGCCTTTACCAACGAGAGCGATGACACAGGCATAAAAATATACCTATAGCAATTCATTTAAATTACAAAATGTTCGCAAAACACATAAGTTAGCAAACGTTAAGTAAATGTAGCCCATCGACTCAGTCTTCACATATCTTGGCAAAGAATTTCGACAACATGGACGAATGCCAGATTAAGCATTACATAAGAGAAAAACCACATGTCTATCTAGTATACATAGAATTTTCTGTAAATACGTTTTCCCGAATTATGAAATTGAACTAAATCTCCCTGGCTTTTTTGCAATTCCAATCTAATAAAGCGAGGCCTGAGGGACAACTGGTAACACAGTTACCTACAGTGTGGTAATATCTAAAGGAAATACATCGAAGGCATAGAAAAATTGTTATATTCTCGTAATAATGAAGTATTTCTCTGCTCAATAGCGCTAACGGCCATTACGGGCGGCCGCACGTTGTCAAGAGGCAAGTCTTTTACTAGAACGCCGCCAGTACAACAGTCGACGCCCATCCTCATAATGCATTAATGCTTTATCTTATTTTTATGTTGCTCTTTTCGTATCTTGCGAACTTCGTCTATTTCACTCCACGCTCAGTTCTTATCGTCAAGCATGGTGACGACGTCGATCTGTTGACAGCTATTCTTCGTTCAGGAGTCTCGAACATATATTCATACGACTCTTATGCGCCCCACGTTCACGCGATAACATTGTGTGACCACAGTGTGGCGTTCACTATTACACAAAGTAGTTATTAAGTTAATCGTACTCTATTTATATAAATGAACTAAATATTATAATTAAGATAGAGAACTTATTCTACATGATTAATGTTAGTATTTTTATCGACCTCTCCTTCCTGAAAAACAAACAAAACTAAATTTCTGTACGTACTAACCGCTTCCGCGTCCCTTTAACGTGGTACGAGTCGTCTCTAATGTGTTTCTCTATGATTGTGTTGCGCCCGCTAACCGACTAAACCCTAACGCCCCGCCCCGGCCGACCGCAGTCACAAGCCCACCGTGCTGTACGACCCCGCCAAGTCCGACACGTTCCGCGCGCTGCAGGAGGACGGGCTCGGCGGCGAGCTGCGCGAGGTGCCCGTGCCGGTGCAGACCAAGGTCTTCACAGCGCCACCACAGAAGGTAAACAAACAACACAATTACATCTTCAATAAGGTTTAGCTATTCTCCTAGCCCACTACTAAAGGTACACTGATGTCTTTGCAGAAACAAGCGCCACCTCCGAGGCCAAAACCAGAACAGACGCCGAAAGGAAAACAAGCGACCTTCGTAAGTTGTTTATCAGTTTATTCCAAATAGCCAGTCATAATAGCAGCTGGAACTTCCGTCCCTTCTATTTTTTTTTATAATTTTATAAATTAAATATTATATTTTTTGTTGTTGCAGGTGAATTCCTTACATGAGGAGCATATCCAACAGTCGAACTCTTTCAAGCGTCTGATGTACAACGTGCTCGGCGATACCGAGTTCTAACGCTAGACGCACTCACTACACTCGCGAGACAGTATTAGCTGCCGTCGTAGTGCAAGTTCCTAACTAGTATGGCAAACAATACCGACGACACCCCGACACTCTCACGCACGCCTCACAGCGCTGCATGTCGACTTCGAACCTCGAAACTGCACGATTTGCCATGTTAACATGATGGACTGATATTTAGAGGGTTTTACGGCGGTTAGTTGCAGGCGCCAAATAATCTTAGACGTAATGACTTGTTGGGGTAGCAACGAATAAGACTAACAATATATTTTTAGGAAGCTATTATAATAATGCTCCTGGCAGTGTGTAATATTATTTTTCGGTGGATTTAATTATTCTAATACTCGAGTATTAGTGATATAATTTATATTTACATTAAGTAGAAATGTAATGTTTATAACTAAGTGTTGATTTTCTGTTTGTACAGAAATATATTGTTTATGAATACATATGAAAAATGTTGAGTGTACAGTCTAGTCACTGCGACCCGAGCTCCGGTCGTAACCACGAGAATGAAATTCGATCAACCTTAAATAAATTATTTATTTTTATTTACTGATTTGTTTTATTCCATCACGTAGTACCTAAATATAATCTGAGGTAAAATAAAACATGGTCAATTTCAAAATAACTATATTCATAACCCGAAGTTTATTAACGATGTTACACAACAAAATAAAATACAGTCTTACAAATTTCATGAACCATAAGTACACAGATCGAAAGGAGAAAGTAATTTTGAGCAAACAAATAACACTAATAACTTATATCACAAATCACATTATACAGATAGGGGTGACGTCTCGTGCACTGGGGGTTATTACATCTACTTAATAAAATAAACTGTGCTCACATCCGTCATAAGCGCTATGCCCACGTCGCACGCACACACCTCTATATACAGTGACTGCTATGATCTGACGAACATAAACAACAAATTAGCAGTAAATAAATTACAAATAATTCTAAAATGTTAAACATAAGAATATCTTTAAAGAACACCAAATAAGGCACTACTTTATTTTAATTTTGAAATTAATTCTTTGGAATAAACATTCATAGCACGTTGAGACTCATGGAGATGGATACACGTTACAAGCACTTTTTATAATTTCGAAGCAAATATTTACATACAGTGTTAGTCCTTAAACTTCGATTTTATATTATGTGATATGTCAAAACAACGTAAGTTCACAAAATTAAGTGCAAAACCTGCATGTAACATCAGGACACATCTCCAAGCACCCTATAAAACCTCACTTATTATTAACTTATACCACAGACTGACCGGTCATCATCATATCTTAGTAATAATTAGCCATATACAATCAATTTACAACATTTAACAAGAAGAATTAATATAAGTAAAGAAGCTAATAAAATAGAGACGAAAGAGGAGTAATATTAACAGAAATGTTATTATATGCCAACATTAAATATGCATATCAATGAAAACGACTAGTTTGTATATTTTTAACGTAATATAAACGGTACGTAAATCAAGGTATGTAGGCATGCTCTCACCGACATAGTATTCAATGTTGGTACTAAAATTAACAAGTTAAAGTGAAATTCATAGTTATGGCACACCAGTATGCCGGTTAATTAATCCATCCAGTTCGGTTAGATTATTACAAAAATTGTCATGCTCATTGACCTGAAAACTCTGATAGAGTGAAAACATGTGTTTATAATCTCGAAATGTTACATATTGTCAAGGCTAACGAGAACATAAAATAGGACTTAATGACATTTCACCAAATATTTTCGGCGTACTAAAATATATGTTACCTAATTTTGGACTGATATTCACTTTTTATTTAGCACCAAAGTCCGAACTATTTTATTTAAACACTATCTATCTAAACAATTAATTAGAAATGTTTAAGGTTTTAATTAATGGGATCACTAAAACGGTTGAGTTACGTCACTTCAAGTACATCCACTTCATTTATGACGAACGTGATGATGGGCACTAATCATAATAATAAGAATTAAGTTTGTCAATTATTTAAGCTAATCTGACTGGATCAATTGTGAAAACTCTTAGTATATTTTAGTAGCTATGATAACACTAACGACATCAAGGTACTTACATAATTCAATTATAATTTGGTGTTATCACTAATTCAAAAAAAGCGAAATATGTATCAATGCAGTTACATAAATTATTTTACATCTCAAGAATTTGTATACTTTAAAATCCCAAACGTACTTCATGAACATGAACACTCTTATAGTCAGACGCACATTATACCTAGAACCAATGATTTTAGTCAATTATATTAAATACAAGAATTTAAATAATTAATGCATAGTTAAAAGTCCCTTTGCGACCGATTCGCACGTTAAAATGGTTATACTAGGTCCGATAGCTATCCCAGTTTTATATTTGTATTATGCAAACTAAAACAACACTTACTATCGTCATGGTTGTCGGTCATTCAAGTTCTTAGTTAATAGAAAATTAAATATGCCAAACTACAACCTATCTATAATTACAAGAATAGTAATGAATTTAATTACAACTGTCATAAAAGATAACAACTAGAACATTGACCCTCTTATTTACGTGTGACAATCACAAATAACATTTACACAATTATAGAATGGAGCCTCTTTGATAAGGCTCGCTCGCAGTAATGATTAGTGGTATTGCACTTTAAAATTTTAGTATATTTTCTCAATTCGTGGTAGTGTAACTAGACTGATTTAATATAAAACGGAACTTAAAGAACAATTCTGTAAGCATTTAAAAAGCCACATAACATCAGAGGCAGTAATAAAAGAAATCACTAATGATCAATTTCAGAAAAGTTCATGTCATGAACACTTACGATATATTGCATGGCACGTTACAGAAGACGGAAGTTTCATTTGGTATTAGATATGATGACGTGCTTCCGTACTAAATACAGACCATAAAATATTGTTATTGAGTTGCTCGTAAATATCGGTGTGGACAAATACGTACATAAAAAATAATATATTGTGCATGTTCACCATAGTAAATAACATAAGTAAAAGAGTGCAACGTCGGAGAGTTCAAAAGCAGAAATCATGCACGCTTGTCATTGAAGAACGTTGAAGAAAAAAAGCGGGAAAACTGAATATAATAATTTGAATCAAGGGTGCGTAGTGATCGATGCTTGACACTATATGAGAAGTGGCCGCCCACTTATTGCAGTAAATATAGGTTTGGTACTTAAACAATATTAAGAAACAGTCGAGAACTAAATAATAGTATTTAATCCATAAAGAGAGTACGCGAAGTGTGTAGGGATGAGATTCCTTTCTTGAAAATAAAATATCACTAACTGCCGTACTCAGGGACGTTAATAGTTTCGTAAGGAAACTCTTATCGATTTAAGGAACCTACTCTGTAAAGTTTAAGAATTGGCTTAGTTAAATCGATAGTAAGAAATCCCTTAAATAAACATTGAAGTCTGACATACGGCTGTATATTGTTTTTTTTTAAGTAAATATGATCGCAAAGAAATTATTTTCATCCACATTTTTACCAATTATTTTGAAACTTTATTTAAAACAAAATAAATGTAATAATTATTGGGTACGTTTATCATTTGGGCGACAGAAGAAGAAATCGTAATAACCAACCTCAATCTACAATCAATATTGAATTACTTTTGCACAGGTACATTTGACAACAGACAGTGAAGAATTGTGATAATAATAAGCAAACAATAAACAAACAGTATACAGAACATGTAAACCACATTGGAACTAAGTTTTACAACAAATATGATACAAAGTCTCTTACATTATTTTACCTTCATACTACCCGAAAGCTGAGAGCCGACAAAGGTGAGTTTTGCAAAAACCAGCAAGTTATCTAATTAGGACATACAGTAAGCTAGGACAAGGATACCCGGAGAAATCGTGAAGTAGTGGATTTATACAATTACAATGAAATCTTTAAAGCCTAAAAATTATCAAATAACTATTTACGCAATAAAATAATCATCACTATATCTACTCGTACGATGAACGTGACAACGAGTGATTACATGATTTTAATGAAGCATTATTATCTGATAATTTAGAGGTTTTATATTATATTTATCATCTAACTAATGATTGACAGCCAGTTATCTAGTATGGTTACATTAGTACTAGTAAATTACTTAATACGTTTTGAGACGACAAAGATACAATAACATTGGCATTTGCAACACTTACACATTTTGTTAACGACCTCACGGGGTCATAATTTGGCCGCTAAAATTCAGGAGCATGAATCGAAATAATTTTGATGATTTGGAAGTAATCTTTACAAATATTACACATGTAATTAAAAGACAATTAGACTACATGATGAATTACCCCTGGCAGTATTAAACCTATTATTACGATTTATATTTGCAAGCCGTCTACTATTATATTTTAATTACAGTACTTTGCAAGATATCTGGCACATCGGTTAAAATACTAAGCAGTAGTTCTAATTTGTTTTTAACTTTAGCCTTGTTATTAATTGAATAAAATATGAATTATAGTGTCGGCCGTCGCGACATAATATGTATCCACGGCTCTCTCGGGATAAAAATATGACTAACCAAGTTATCGTGTAATTAGACCATCAGTACAGTGTGTCATATGAAACAATGTTTTATAATATAAAACAACTAAATAAATTATGTTGTTGAATGGTCGTTATGATATCAGCCGAGTTCAAATGAGTTTTAGCCTCCTACTACGAATGCCCCTACCCAAACATGTTAATGCTGGGTTTCAAAACTTGCCTTGGTCTGAAATTAATGTCAACAAAAATGCATAAGTTTTAACTTATATTCTTATATAAAATAAAAAGTTATCTTAAAATAAAACGATTGTAAATTAGTGGGACAATTGAGACTAAAAATTATATACAACAATTCGATCATTAAGATTTAAAGAAACCCATTCTTCAGGAAGCACTCTGTTATGTTTCATGCTCCTGCGTTCCTTCAAACATAATGACGATTCTAAGACACCATAAGAGTAATCACAGAGCATAGGCATATAAGATACATTATAAGGAAACTACTTCTATTCACAAATAAAAGTATATTTAGTAACGATGCACAAGACGTCTCGTAAAGAGCTGTAATTAATATTATTTTACTATCCAGAAAAATATGAAGTAAAATTTATTCGATAGGTACTATATACAAATGCCGGATGTATGGACGTCACGATACAAAATGCAACGATAGGTGATAGGGTATCTAACGGGCGGTCATACGGTGGCTTCAAACGAGCGACGCCTGCACTATTATTATGATAGTTACTATTTACACAATCCATGGTATGTACACGCGACCACGCGACACCACGCTAGTAGATGGTGTCGTCCGGGTACAGCAGCAGGCCTCAGGAGGGCTGCGGCGCGGGCGGGGCGGGCGCGGGCGCGGGCGCGGGGGCGGGCGCGGGCGGCAGCAGCGACTCCCGCGAGGCGCGCAGGTTGGGCAGCGAGCGCGCCGCCCGCGCCGCGCGCCGCGCCTCCAGCGCCAGCAGCTCGCGGATGTCGGCCTCCAGCGGGTCCACGCTGATGTGGTAGACGCCGGCACTCACCTCGGGCGCGTCGTCGCCGCCGCCCGTCACGAGGCGCGTGTCGGAGAAGCGGCGCGTGTCGTCGTGCGAGTCCACGCGCAGGCGGTCGTCGGCGAGCGCGGACAGGCGGCGGTGCGGGTTGCCGCGGTACGTCTCGAAGCCGCCGCTCTCGTCCTCCTCGTGGTAGGCGGCGGGCGGCGGCGGCGGCTCGATGTTCGCGATCACTTGCCCCCGCGCGCTCCGCTCGCGTCTTTTTACTCGCACCGGCGGAGAACCACCGCCGATTGGAATCTTTTCAGGAGCATTTTGAATTAACAATATCCTGAAATCAAACAAAATCCTAACTTAATTTATGTTCAAACAACTATCATCTTCAACATACAAAAAATATTCTGTTACCTGTTATGTGCTCGCCAACGATTACAGAGGTGTAGATACTGACGACATTGTATGTACATAAAAACAGCGCCACCCGTGAAGCCGACTGCAACTACGACTAATTTTGTCCAAAACGGCCATGCTGGAAGATAATAATAACGATATCGTATAACATCCTTTTGATCTATTTCGCAGCATAATATTAATCAAACCATTACTGTTATAATGACAAATCACTCCATCTCTTGCCATCATACATTTAATGTAATCTAGAGACAATTACGGTGGCAATGAACTCTAATAGTCAATCGAAAATACTTTATTTGTTAAATGCGTAATGTGTCATTGAATCACCGCGTTCAACAACAACATGGTATAATAAGCAATTTAAAACGTTGAATGTCGACCCGAAAATAAACAATTTAAGGTCGTATATTGTGCCAGCACCACAGAGGGAGTTGAATCGCCTCTGTTCATATCGTCTTCGTTGACCAATGTACCTACATACTGATTTAATCTTAACGTTTTAGAGCTGCATGTGTATTTTCATATAATACTAACAGACGTGTATTAAATCACGAAATCTATTCTTAGACAGAAATCTGTATCAGTAGGTAAATGCCAGAGAATGTTTGGTGCGTTGGTAGTAAGATAAACAGTGGTCATGGAACGACTTCTGTTACTAACGCATTTATATAGGTTGAATACATAATAGGAAAATAATATTGCAATTTGTATTAATTATTATCCTTAGACTTCTGACTTTAAAATAAATTATATACGTAGGTATCATATTATTTCAGGAAATGAATAATGATTCCCATATCAGAAGTCAACAGTAAATATAGTAACGACATAATTACCTATATTATACTAGCTAGCTACCCGACCGGCTTCGCACGGTTGATATGAGATTTTCAAAACATTTCCTTTCTTTTTTTTATATTGTTTCATTTAAACCTTGTCGTAACAAGGAAAAACATAACAAAAAAAAATACTTTGTGCAGACGATAGGAAGTCATTACTTCATTAATTTTTGTATAAATAGATTACGATTTGTTTGAACACAAAGTTTAATCAGTACTATCACAATTATCAGGTTTTATACTGAGCCTATTTACAGGGCGATCGACCCTATAATATGGTTACACTTTCAACTGTCGCAAGCGTACTAATACAAACTATTAAATAAAGCAATGCACACTACATGAGCTCGGCAGAGCTATCGATACGGAATTAAAACATCTTATCATTGTTTCGTAATCGATGATAACCTGCAACACGTTAGCCAAGCATTACGAACTTCGTAGAATGTATCATAATATTACCAATAGACGATATAAACACAATTTTGTTGCATTTTGACATTTATAGCTAATGATGTCGCATCACGAGTACACAGAAACTGAGCGATATGGATTGAATTTTGCATAGCACAACTGTACGAATAATTTAAATATATAATAATGCTCCTTTTTTTCTATATTCTTAAAAATGGTAATACCGTTACTAATGTTTGTACGTAGAAAGTTTTAAATCAATTCGTGGCAATAGATTAAGAACAAAATCTATAGAATGCTGATTTTAAGAAATAATTTTGTCATTAAATCTAGCAGGCACGTAAATGGAAAACTCAGATCAATTGAAACAAACCTGATCGTGTTAATGATTGATTAAAGAATATAATGCAACGATATATTTTTTGTTTAATTAATTCATTAAAACACGTGGCAAATCAAGCATGTTATGTAGTAATGATTAAATCGTATACAAGCATGTATGAAAGGTCAAGATTACTTGCACTGTCGCCTACAAATCACGATTATAATTAATAATATAGGTGTTGTAGAAAAGTAGTTTTTTTTTTAACTTTTCTAATTTTTCTCTCGTATTAAATCTTACATACCGGGGTATGGGAAGGTTCCCTATTACTAAGAATCAGGTCCTATCCATCAACTTCTTAAGACAAGATTTGGCTTCGACTGGGGAATTCATTATCAGTTCCCATAAACATGTTCCGTAATATCCTTATTATTATTTTAAAGGATATTTCTTTTATTTTCAATTATTTTTAGATATTTAGCTGGATTTAGAAGCTGGAAACGAGAAGTATTAACAATTTTACTGAAGAATTTTTTAATGCGAGTTCGTAGCGGACAGACACAGACTTCCTTTATATTGGCTACATTTTATTATAGACTTTTCCTGCTTCGTGATTTTGTTACATTATGCCCATTAAATACTTACAGGAAAAGACAAAGTTACGATTAATTAGAAAAAGCAAAACGATTTGCAAACAAGAATCGAGTTGTGGAATATACCTATATGTCTTAAATATCCTTAAAAACAAAGAATTATGTATGTAGATTTAGCGAAAACAACTCAAATGGCCACATTTATATCAATTATGAGATAATCTTGTTTCCCTATTTGTATCCTTTTGAATAGTAAGTTAATGTTACATAAGAATTTATTTTCGTGTAGTTTAGTAACCGTAACGAGTAGAGCCAACAAACGTAAGGTCAGTGATAAAAGGCTGTTGGAAAGTTTGTTTATATTTCGGGCCTTGCCGAAGAAATATGATTATGTATAAAAACATACAAACACCTCAGTACAACAAGTAATTTAAAGCCTTGTACGAAAAATAAACAAAACAGTCACGGCCATTTAGCCTCAGCTACATGTGTGAAATATTTGTACACATAATTGTTGCATTGGCCACATGTTTGGCCTTGCTCACAGCAGATAGAGTAGTAGGTTCGATTCCAGCACGCAATGAAATAAGTACTCGTTTAGATCGCGAACATCTGGTCCCTTATACATCACGCGATATGATGTACATACACCCGGTATCTACGACCACATAAATTATGTAGCAATCTTATTAGTGAGTCAAAAAGGTCTTAATCAAGATTTGAAGTAGTAATTCTTACCGATCATACCGCGGTTGACCTCTTCGACTGCTCGCTCGATAAGTACAAACAGTGACCACATAACACAGAGCGCAGCGACACAGTGGAACAGCACGGCACAGCATAGCCGCCGGCGCTCCACGCCAGACATCTCCAGTAACCGCCACTGGAAGCAACCACCACAGACGTCATAACAATATATAGGTTTTTATGTCATTGCGCCTTATAACCCGTTTGTGATGAAATTAACCACACATAACTAACCAGCCAAACCAGAATTACAACTTTTATAACTCGTTTAAAACAAATCACATACAAGATAGTTATCAATACATAAATAAAAATAAGTAATACTTGTTCTTAGCTTGCAGCTAAAGTGGAATAAATTAACTGTAGGTACCTCATTGAATGGCTTGATTTTGGTGTGCATAATGAAATTAAATTTGCAGAGTTCACATGATCTAGTCTCTGATGCAGTCAGCCATTGCTGTAAACAGCTCTGATGAACATACTTTAAACTCCCTGCAACAAAATACATCATAATGAGTTAATGGTGTTCATGTGTAAACATTTATGTTATGTAACATGTTTATTTTTACTTCAATGTCAAAGTCTGATTATGTATGTAGATTATGTAGGTAATGTTATGAATGTGTATTCTAAATAGCTTATAAATAAATCAGACATCTCCAGGAAGTAAGGAAAATGTAACAACATAATCTGTGCAATATTTACCTGCCTTAGATTTAATACAATAGAACTGCTATTTTGTAACCTAAGGTTGACAAATTACTAATATTAATGCAACAATCTTTTTCCTATTTCATAATGTTATTGGTTGAACTTATTGATAAAATAGGTATATTAGCATTATTTCAGAAATAATCTATTCTTTAAATTAATTGTTAAGATTTATTTACAGCATAACTAAGGGATAAATATTCATATTCAAAACATTAAATTAACACTTTCTTAATATTAGAGTGTTATTCTAATAAAAATAGCAAATATTGCAGTTTCAATCTTCACAATTATTTTCTCTGATTAGCAAAAGAGTTACTTTTAAATCACATTCAGAATTAATTAGTGTTTTATCTTCCATGTTACTTAAGATGAAGCACAATAAACAGCTAAAACCAGTTTTAGAAATGTCACATCATTAAATGTTATGCAAAGTTATGCATAACGATTTAAAAATACATCAGCTATATTTTGTATTCAACATATATTATTTTTGTTATTTATTTATTCAAATAGGTATTATTACATAAAAGTAAACATTGTCATGTTGTTACCATCAGCTAAGAAATATAAAAATGCTTAAATGTTATTTATAAATCTTCTTTTATTACAAAACTTTTAATTTGTTTTTGTGCATATCTGCTTCTTTGTAATCATAAAACTGTGTTTTTTGATGATGCCTGAACAGTTTTATCAAAAATTATTTAATTCATTTTTTAATTATGTTTCAATCAAAACTGAGGCTTAATACATTGGTGAATCATCTAAACTAGTAAGGATAATGTATTCTAAATAATTGCAATTAACAGAACATAATAAAATTGATAGTAATAAAATCTTTAGTGAATAATTCATTAATTGAAATAAATTACTTCTAAAGTGTTGTGTTTGCCTGTAGGTAATTACTAAGTATAATATAAGGAAATAATAAAGATTTGAGTATTGAAATACACACAAATACATTTTTATCCTATATTTATTCAGCTTATTTCTCTCCTAGTTTTCTAAATTCTAACAAAAATTATATATTTATTTAATCATATACAGCATAAGATGTTTTTTAGCACACAATTTAATTTTAATACTTTCAAATTTCATGTGAACATAATAGCTAAGTAGATAGTATTAATTTTATTTATTGGGTATTACTCACATTGATAACAGTATCTGCTTAAATATCAAGCAGCACATTTTTATATTGAATAGATATTATCCTTATTATTATCTACTGTCATCCAATGCCACTTTACATATTATTAGCTTTTGTCCTTTAAACAATACATTTAGTGTAGGACTTTGAAAAAACCTACAATAACTACATATTTACCATAATTTATATCATTATGTAAACAGAGAGCAGCTGTGTATTGTGTTTATGCTCGCCGCGTTTAGGGCTTCAAGTTGCTATAGGCATGTGCATGAATTCGTTTATTATGTTTCCACTGACCTGAACAATAACATGGTGCTAGCAGAGGATTGTGAGGCTCGCTTTCGCAGTGGCAAATGCGACAAATATCTCCGCTAGAGTTGCTACATGAAGTACGACTGCTCCCTGATCCCGTCCGTATCACTTCTCTACCACATCCACCTCCCCATTCCCAACTTTCGATATCAGACGAGTTTTTCACATTAATTTGCTGGACAGGCATTGTGGGTTTATTATACTTTTAATGCTCAAATGAGCCTACATAACATTTATCAATTTTTTTTCGCGATCACATTGAACATCGACAAAGCAAACATCTAAAAACATGTCACCTCACATCGCTATGTAATAAGTAACTTAAGTACGATTTGATTAAATATTTACAATGTTGAAGATGACTAGTTATTCACATTCCTTCACCTACTTTATAAAATTGCATTAAATAAGTAAGTGTAGAAACAAATTCGTGAAATAATTCGTCAACTAAAGTTATCGGTACTGCCACTACTGTCATCACATAAATATAAATTACAATAAGGACACAGATTAAATAGAACGCACTCCAAGACTAACACAGCCAAAACATAGAACGCTGAACTGAACGACTTCAGTCCACTCAACAGTAAAACTTCAACAAAACAAATAATTGGTATAGGTAGGTAGTGAGTTATGCTGACACAAAACTCAAGGAAAATGAGCTAAAGGAAGAGCCCAGTATGTGTTAGGCGTTTTTGCCTCGGCGTATCACTTAAATTCAGTCGAAAGCATTGTGATCACTTCGACAGGGTTTGACTCAAAGACCTTACGACCTACCACCTACCTACCTTTCTACATATAGGAGTTCGATTCACTTCTGACTCAACACGACAGACCCCAACACAATAATATTAAACTATTCCGCCTTGAAGGATGATAAAAAGACAGAATTGTTTCCAAACAAAAACATTTATTATTATTAAGAGTGCGAAACACAATGCGTGCTGCATTGTGTTGTGCTTGTTTTTTGAACATGCATTTATCATAATTATGTTTATATCCATAAATATTTAAATTACGTTAACTAAAATAAACGTAATTGTAATAATCTGTAGCTCATTCCATATGTTCGTTCTAAGTCTTATGGACTTTTCTTTGCGACTGTCCTTTGCATTCATTAATTCGTTCACAATTTAGTTACCAGCATCGAATATTTTTTTCTATTGTCTGTGATTCCGTTCTGTCTGTATGTCATTCAGACTCATTCATTCTCTGTGTTCTGTGGCAACTTGACACAAGCGGCGGCGTTCTTCTTCGTTGCCGAAAAGATTATTTAAAATTTGTAAAAATGGGGGTTTCCGCGGAAGTGCAAACAGAAGCTAATTCTTTAGTTCACCAGTTTCTTCAAAATATTGACAAATCGCTAGCTCAAGAGTTTTTAAAGAAAACTAAAGCGGTAAGTTATGAGTTTGTTCTTAGTAAAAAAAACCACGTGTGGCCGGCCTCAACACGTGCTCGAAGTTTTAAGTATTAATTCTATTTATGTCTTTGATATTTGCGTCCTAATAAAACCGTGATGCCATCTTAATTCTACTTCATTAATTAATTATCGAGATCAATTCCGTAAATCATAAATAAGAACTTCCGAAATTCCGACATTTTGTGCGTTGCAGTTCTGTGCCATAAATACTGCGTAACATAGGTATTTCTTTTATTTTGTGAATGATTCTATGCTTTCTATAGACACTGACTGCATCTACCACGCTATAATTGTCTTTAACAATAAATAACATGTGACTGTATTACTTTTTAGAAACCTCGTGTAAAAGGCCTTCCGTCACTCACAGACATCATACAGGTGTACAACAAGCAGAAAACTCCACCAAAAGCTGCTGCTGAAAGGTATATATTTTTTTAAGGTTATGTGCATGCTATTTTTTCGTTTCATTATCTCAAGGTTATGACAACTTTAAGTGTCCGTATTTGTAGAATTCGTACTTAATATTTTGTAAGTATGAAGTAGATACCAAACATACCATAAGAAAAAATAATTTTGTTTAAATCTTCATCTCAACTGTAAATTTTCTCTTCAGTTCTGATGAAGACTCCAGCGAAGATGAGAAAAAACCTGCAGTACAAGTTAATGGCAAAAGTCAAGTTGCTAAGAAAAAACAGGAATCTTCAGACGACAGTTCAGAAGACGAAAAACCTAAAGCACAGGTAAAATATTAATATTGTTTTATTTTTTACGTCTATCTACTATTATAATGATGTGAAATTATCAATGATCAACCATGATTTTAAAATCATATATTCGTCACTACCTCTGAATATATATATTTTATTCAAAAATGTATTATTTTCTGTGGTCAATGTAATAAGCAAGGTATCTTCTTTTTTAGGTGAAACCTAAAGTAGCAGCAGCTCCAGTTAAAAAACCAGAATCTTCAGATGACAGTGACAGTGAAGATAATGCTACAGCTCAACCTAAAAAACAACCAGTGAAACCATCTAATGCTGCACCGAAAGTTGTTAAAAAACAAGAGTCTTCAGACGATGATAGCAGTGATGAAGAACCCAAAAAACCAGTAAATAAAGTGCAAACTCCAGCAGCCAAGGCACCAGCAGCAGCTAAAGCAACTCCAGTTAAGAAACAACAGTCCTCTTCAGATGATGACAGCAGTGAAGAAGAGAAACCTAAACCCCAGGTGAAGACACCAGCAAAGGCAGCTCCACTTCCCAAAGTTGCAGCTAAGAAGGCAGAATCCTCATCAGAAGATGATAGCAGTGATGATGACAAGGCTAAGAAACCTGCTGCGAAACCCGCTGCAACACCAGCTAAGCCTGCGGCAAAACCAGTTCCTGCTAAAAAACAAGATTCATCTGATGATGACAGCAGTGAGGATGAGAAACCTAAGCCCGCTGCTAAAGCCACCCCAGCAAAACCACAAGCTAAGGCTGCTCTGGCTAAGAAACAAGAATCCTCTTCTGATGACAGTGACAGTGAAGATGAAAAACCTGCTCCAAAAAAACCAGCACCTGCGAAAGCAGCACCAGCCAAGGCAACACCGGCCAAGGCAACACCTGCTAAAAAGAAGGAATCATCATCTGAAGACTCTGATGACAGCAGTGATGATGATTCAAAACCTCAGAATAAGGCCACAAAAGCACAAGCAGCACCTGCTAAGCCTAAATCTGCCCCAGTTAAGAAACAAGACTCTTCAGAAGATAGTAGTGATGAAGACCAAGCAGTGCCACAAAAGGCACTTCAGAAACCCCAACCCACTCCTGTGAAGCCTGCCACTAAAGCTTCATCTAAAAAGGAATCTTCATCTGATAGTGATGATAGCAGTGAAGACGAAAAGCCAAAAACAGCTCAAAAGACCCCAGCCAAAGCTCCCGCAAAGGCACCAGCCAAGAAAGCATCATCATCGGATGATAGTGATGACAGTGATGATGAGCCATCCAAACCTGCACCGAAGACCCCAGTCAGTGCAGCTAAACCTAAACCTGCTGCTAAGAAACAAGAGTCATCAGATGATGATTCCAGTGATGATGAAGCTCCTGCACAAAAAGCTAAACCAGCTAAGAAACCGGCATCTTCAGATGATAGTGAGGAAAGTGATGAGGATGCACCGCCAGCTAAAGTAGCTAAAAAAGAATCTAACAATCAGGTAAATAAATATCTTTCTCATTTGTATTTACTTGTTATGAAATGTTTTTTTCTCAATGTCTTAACACATTATTTGTATCTTGTTATAGGCTGAAAATGGATTCCAAGGTGGAAAGAGGAAAGCATCAGGAGGAGACGCAGGTGGACCTGCCAAGAAGCCTTACAATAACTTCGTGAAGGTATGTTTTGTTACTAGTCCTTGCTAACACTATGTCAATCATTTAACTATCTTTCATAACAAAATACTACAAGAGTAGTATTTGTCATATTTTTCATTAACAGAAAAACATACCACTATTGTATTTTGTATTAAAATATGGGTTTTATATTAAGTTTCTGCTTCTTATGCAAGTTTCTCAGTATAGTGCAGACAATTTTTATTTAAGAAAACAGTAATAAATTTCTGTGATAAATTTTAGGGTACAGTTAGTGTGTCTACTCCCAATGAAAAAGATTCTCGCACGAATAAGCCTTCTCCATTCCGCCGGGTTGCATCAGATAGTATAGAAGTGGACCCTAGACTTAAGGATAACTCATTCGACGCTAAGGTAAATGCCCTAAAGTTTGAAAAGCCAAGGTAACTCCATGTTATGCCATACTTGGACGAATTCGCCAATGGTTTCATCGCCAGTGGCTTTGCTATAACATTTCGGGCATTTACTTTTTGGACTAATTTGGCTATCACATAGGGTTGTCTTGGTGGTTATAAAATAATGCTTCTCTCTCTCAGGAGGGTGAAAGCCAAGAAGGCGAAGAAAATGACGAAGAAAATGAAGGCAATCAATCAGGTGGTTGGAACAACCGCGGGCGCGGCGGATTCAATCGCGGCCGGGGATTTAACGACAGGGGTAGAGGCGGCTTCAGAGGCCGGGGAGGCGATCGTGGAGGCCGCGGAGGGTTTAATGACAGAGGCGGCCGCGGTGGTCGAGGTGGTCGCGGTGGCTTCGACCGGGGCGGCCGAGGCGGCTTTGACAGGGGTGGTCGAGGTGGATTTGACAGGGGCGGACGAGGCGGATTCGACAGGGGAGGCCGCGGTGGCGATCGGAGAGGTCGTGGAGACCGCCACTCCTGGGGAGGTGACAGGGGAGGGTTTAACAAAGGAGGTTTTAATGATAGAAAGAGCTTTGAAGGAGGAGAAAATTCTCAAAACAAGAAAATTGTATTTGATTAATAAGTAAGTGAGGTCAATGATAGATTTTAATTTGTTGTGAAAAAATAATGCCCCTTATTTCTTTAGATGTACAATGGGGAATATGCATGTTATTTAGTATGTGCTTAATTGATAAACAATCTTAACACTAGAAGATAAAATAGAAATAACTATTGACAACCATTAGTCTCGCATCGGAACAATAACGTGTGCAACAGGCTCCGTCTTCTTGTTCTTTCATATCTGAGATGATGTCAACGCTATTATAACAGCAAATAGCTCTTGTGGAGTAAGGCATTCAATGTCTTTAAGACCAAACTTCGGTAATTTTAAGGATTCGATTAAGTTGAAAATAAATCACATGAATTTGAACTAAAATAGAATTTAGAGAAAAGGTACAGGTGAAAAAGATACAGGATTTAAAAAAACGATATTTGTGCATATTCCCTGTATAGAGTAAGAGAGTAATGTTTCTATTATTTTGCCATATATTTTGTTGCCATCAAATTTAGACGATCCTATTTTTTTTTTAACTTTTGAAGGTGTTGTTTTGACAAATATTTGCTGTTATTATGTTCATTAAATAGAATATAATTTGTTTCATAGTTTGGTTCACGTGGTTCCTGGGGTGAACGTGCTAATCAAGACTTAAAGCACACACGTGGCAAGTCATTTAAGCATGAGAAGACGAAGAAGAAAAGGGGCTCGTATCGCGGCGGCGCTATCGACACTGGAGTTCACTCCATCAAATTTGATGATTAACACTTAGGTCACATAAGTCCAACGCATGACCTATTCAGATAGTGGACGAAACTTGTTCGTCGCTTTTCGCCCCCCTTTTACAATGCGTAAATAGGTACTATATTTTTGTGACTTACATTATCTGTATTAATATTGATATATTACGAATAATTGTCGAATAATGCTTAAGATATTTTTGTTAAGTCAAGACAAGTTATTAGTGCATCAACTAGTTACTTATTTTTTAGTTTCAGTTTAAGAAAAATAATAGAATTTCCATATTCTTAGACGTTCTAAGTGGATTGAATGAATGAGACATTTCAGTTCGTATTTGCAGATAAGTTGACATAATTTATAATTATTACATGGATTGTTTATACGTACATAGTCATATGTACATAGTCAAATCTTTGCAATGGAAATATAAACATTTTCACCATCATTCCATGGTATTAAAAATAGATTTTGGATTGCCTACACTGATAGTGTTTCAAGTTGTTTTCTGACATATACATACATCCAAGTAAAAGAAATAAAAATAAATTTTGCTTTTTTTAAGGATTTATTATATTATTTTTTTAATTTCATGTAGACATTTCACGCGCATTTATTTTAATTTTTATTGTTTTTCTTTCGTTCATATTCTATTGGTTGGGGCCAAAAGCTTCTATGATTGTTACACAATCCGTGATGACCTGGAATTATTTTGATAAATAGACTTGCTTATGTTTTCTGTAATGTAAATAAACGTGTATTTTACGTACGAAATTGTGTACATAGGGTAATTTAAGATTATAATTAATTATAGGATTAAAAACATTTAGGCTGTACCTAAAATATAGGTAAGAATAAATACAATATTGTATTTTAAGGATACCTCTTTTGTTTTAATAGTCGATAAGCCCGCCTTTTATTATAAATTACCTATTTCATTATGAGTTTTATTTATTAAACAATGATTGTTCGTTCAAAAACAATAGTAACAACAAAGCTGGTAGTCAAATACAAAGCAAAGGTAAGCTCGTAAGAAGGTTTCTGCCAGTAGACCTTCGACGGGATCGTCAATTCTTCTATCTTATATGAATAAATTTTAAAAGTACATGCTTAATGCACTCTGCAGGTAATATTATTATATCGATAAGAAATGCTTTTACTACGATCAAATTCAGCGCTGACCGAGGTACCTTACTTAATTCTTTCTTCCATGAACTGAGGCGTCGCCTTTGCCAGAATTACGGAAAATTTAATAGGGTCAGAATGTTTTTGGAAATTGAGGTAAGCAGGATTCTTTTGGGGAAAGCGGGACTGAGTAATATATATTCTACTTTTTAATTATGTTTAGAGAAATGGAACTAGCATTATGAAAACGATAAACTTAGTTTTTTGGAGATCTGCCTCAGATAGTAACACAGAGTACTTTTTTGGATAGTAAATAGCTAGCGAAGGGGGGGGGGGCAACGTTAACGCAAAAGACGGAAATGATAGTGAGGAGTGTTGCTAGTCTGTATGGCAGCTAACGCTTCTTGTAAAAAGAAGAGCATGTTTGGGGCACTTGGTGCATGAAATACAGAAGGGGTGATATAGACTAACTGGGTCTTGCCACCTTTGGGAACGTCGCTAGAGTATAGCGAGAATGCACTGAGTGTTGTGCGCCGCGCCGGTGCGGATCGCATGAGTTGAGTTAACCTCATGCCATTAAAGTATTAGGTATCCATATATTATATAATTTTAAAAATATCTAAATGATGATTACCATGGCAACCTTATACATTCCTTCTGTTCAGCTATGTCCGGCACAGAATCTCTTCGTTTTGTAACGCCAATATTAATTTTAGTTATTATTTTTACTATTCAATAATCATCATTAAACAGCATGATTCAAAATTTATTATTTCTTACAAACTCATTATGATAATAAAGAACAATGGCAGAATTTGGTCTGGACTTTTTTTGGCGTCCATAGATTTCATAAATATCAATCAAATTTAATTAATTTTCTACGATTTTTCAATTATTCACTTCTTCTTGTAAAAGCCGGAGTTATTTTTATGTTTTTAAAAGCTCATAAAATGATGTTCGAATTAGGTTACCTACATTCGACATTTTACCTTTCAAATAGTAGTGTGACGCTGTATAATTAAACGAATGATCGATATAATCGACTGATCGATCGACCCGTGTAGAGTTCGTTTTGTTTTTAACATAATATTAGAATTATCTATTCTTTCGTCTTTAATCAATGATATGTTTGAAGAAATGCTCCTACTTTTAAATCCAATTAATAATGGATCAAAATATCAGAGGATCGTTTCAGTGTCGTATCGATTCTCAAGAAAAACGAATCCAAAAGTGCAGCACTACTTTTTTTTTGGACAGTGAATGTTATCTGTGGTTGTCTGTCAAGTGAAGACGCTACAGAACTACCCTCCATTATATTTTTCTATGCTACAAAATCCTTCCGTGTTTACTATGTCGGTTGTGTTTTATGTTTATATTTGGCTTTCTATTTATTTTTACCCTACCTGGACTGTTTATGGACTGATTGATACTGCCTTGTGTGACTAGTGCGTGCCCTTAGGACTACGATATTGCTTTTGCGTGAGCATAAGCTAATCTTACTTTGCTTCGATTGTGCCTATATAGTGAATTGGATTTTTGTTGTAAACCCATCACAATAACTATGGAAGATTACGATAGAGATCATCGTCGCACGCGCATTTTATGTGTAATGATGATAATGAGATGAAGAATGAAATAAATAATTATGTTAAACAAAATATGTTTTTTATTTGCCATAACATAGTTCTATTGTTTACGCGGCAAGTGCATTTTTTTAATACGCGCTCAGCTTTCTTAAACATACAATAATTGAGTGCTATAGTAATATCATAGAATGGGGATTAGCGCGTACATGCGTAAATACCTTAAGGGCTTGACGTTTCGTTCTATAATATGCAGCGCGATAGTTTAAAAGTTTAAATCGAGTACTACTCTACACCGAGTGTTAGAATTTATTTAGGTTTTTCCCATTTATCCGTAAATACTCTTATTCTCACTTAGACCTAGCTAATTGACATTGACGTTAATTCATAACCTAAATAATAAAATTCTAACACCGAAATCTTTTTTTTCCGGCTTTCCCAAATGAAAATAGTCTCATTTATAGATTCTAGAACTAACGCCAAATCTTTTAACATATTTTTCATAAAGGGACGCTTCAATTTGATCCCAGACAATTCTTAGTATGGAGACCTGCCATTGTCCTTTTTATTCACATTTTTCCTAAACTTGCACGTAAACTTCAAACTTTGACAGTTACAGTTGGTAGGAAAATGTTATTCACGAACCATCGACGTATGATATGCATAGACTGCTACTATCGCTAGGTTCCCCTTGTGCCAAGCGAGAGAGAGAGTTTTTCATTTAAGTTAATTTTCGGGCAACGAGAAACTTTTATACGAAAATATCGATGGTTTTGACATTGTTAAGATAATATTAGTGTTTTAGATAGATTTTTTAAAACGGCAAGCTCCATCTTCATACATAATTCACGACAACACTTGTTCACACTAGTGCTTACGGTTTAAACTCTGATAGGCTCACTCTATAGTTTCAAATGCAACCTCGTTGTCACCAACGAACGTGAGAACGGAACGTCAGTCACAATGACAGAATGTCAAAGTCGCATGTTCGCGAATTATGTAAATATCACGCAGAACAGTAACTATCAATATATTTTAGTTTTATATTGTTGCAAATGATTGCGAGGACTGAGGTTCTACTTTGTGATTGATTTGTTTATTTTATTGTTATGAAATAATTGAACGAAGTGTCAGAGACAGGTTTTATAGTTACATTAACTGCAATAAGTTACAAATATTCACAATGTTTAGACATATTAAAACAATAGCAATAGTGAATCAAAGAACTTACAAAAACTTTGGTCATAAAAGACAACCTGTATCTACCTTTACGACATTGTGGCATGGTTTTTTAACATTTACGTTCATGGGATTAATGATCAAATGGGATAAGTAAGATATATTTAAATTATTACTATCTACCATGTTGTTAAAGATTAATTTACACATCAGTTATTTGTCTTATATTTAGTGTAATCATAAAATTTTACTCATTAACTTATTACTGGAAAATTAATGCAAGAACATGCTCCTTTACTTTCCAAATTGACCAGTTTCTTTTCTTTATTCCAGAATAAAACACTTTTTTTTTGGAGATGAAGAAATCCAAGTTAAGGAACCTTTCAATGAATAACTAAGTGATTGCAAGTATTCATCAGGTTGTATATACTGGTTACATTAGATGTAGGCAAGTGGCATTTATTAAAAAGACATGATTTTCATGCTAAAGCATGAAATAAGGCTGCCAACATTTTTGAATACAATAGAACTAACAATATAAGTTTTAATTACAAAATATATAGAGATACCATCAAGAATTTTTTTATTGTAACAATTTTGTGATTATGTTATAAGTATGATACAGCTACACCAAAATGACGCAACAGTGTTTTCTTCATACCAAAAAAGGCCCAATACCCAAACAAATGCACACGCAATTCATATGACCAATAACTTTCCGTACTGACTCTAATATAGGTTAAGTAACCAACATTCTAAGTCATTGTTTTGTCTGAAGTAGATTTTCCATCATTATCCATATTCTTATGAAAGAATACGCTACATGTGCAATGTTTATTACTGTCTGTTTTACTGGTCAGTTGGCAGCTTTATTTCAGTTATTTAAATCTGTCTTTTCTGTATGATATTCTGTAAAATGTTTTTTGTTAAATAAAAACTTGATTATAGTTGAGCATTCTTTATTATAAAACTGCTTTTCTAGATAGCTAGATGCATGTTTAAGGTTTTGGCAAAATACATTGTTGATACAGGTTTCAAATGACACCATGTGCACTATCCAAGTAATTGAACTGTTACTTATATTTTACAATACCGTTCTTATCAATATCAAAACCGAATTGTATAATACCTACATACAATAAATAACACAAAATATTAAAATATGAAAACAAAATGAGATTTCTCTCACCTGTCGGTAATAAAGCGGCAACGTCACACGTCGGAAGGCGGCGCGTGTGATCGCGCAATGCTTATAGACTTTTCATATATAATTTATAAAAAGGAATATTTATATAAGGAAGGAATGTTTGAGCACAGCAATAGACTGAATGATTGACGTATACGTAAAGACACATACAGTGTATTCCAATAGAGCAAAAAGTAAATAGATACCTACTTTTAAATTTAGATATTACTCGTGTTTAATTGATTTTTAGCATAAAGCCTGAAACTGGTACCTAGAATATGTGGTATAACGTATATATTGAATATGTGTATAATATATATATATTTCTTTTTGGTGTAGGTTGTAAAAAAAGTAAACACATTATTAGCTTCTAAGGCCTCGTTTACGAAGACGCGGGGCGTCGGGCGTTGCGTAAAGCGGCGCGGTCTGCATTGAATTCAAATATATGGAGTTGTATGAGTGTGTTTACGGAGAAGCGATTTTATACGCGTTTGTTTGAAATCGGGCGTTTTTTGCGGCGGACCCCGCGGATTGCACAGCCGCGTCCCACGCGGCGTTTACCGCGGCGGCGCACGCAGTGGCAATTGTCGATGAAGCTATGCCCCAGGCGGAATCTTTTGTCCGTCTTATTTAGAAATCGCGCAGCACAAACGTAGTCACCGTCGCAATGGAGTATGATATGATAAAAATCCGACTTGTAGTCGATTTGATCGAGGCGAGCGTGCACCGCCACTCTTCCCGCCTCGCTTCTCTATGAACAACGTCGTATATTGCTATAAGTTTGTGTTTACGCGTGCGATGATGCGTGCCGCTCCACGCGCCGCCCCTCCGTAAACAGAAAAACGCCCGACGCGCCGCGAGACGCCACGCCACACGCGACGCCCCGCGTAAACGAGGCCTTAGGGATCTTAGAAATAAAACAATTTCTAAAATAAAATACTTTATTTAAGCTCACATAATATTTATGTGTTATGCTAATTGCAATAAAGTAAGTCTAAATAAATAGTTCTTAAAATTAAGATTATTACCAACAGTAAATATAAGATTTCAAAAATTTTATATATTTAAGTATACATACTTTATTAAATACAGCAGGGTAAAAAATAATTAAACAATTTAATGCATGATAATAACATTACAATTTTATTAAAACTTATATGAGTATACATACATTACATTACTCTAATTATCTTGTATAGTTGGTGCACCAATCATCTAATCGGAAAGTAGCCGATCCATAATGGTTTCTTGACTTTTAAATATTAAGGACTACTGTTAATGTTAGTAACAGTTTACTGCAACATTCCGGAAGCTGTATACAAAGCCTTATTTAAAATGTGAATTATCACAATACTGCCAGCAATTTCTAGTAGTGAAAAGCACCAAATGGTTAATTAGATATAAAATATTATTGATTATTGAGACACGAAAGGGTTCAAGAAGGACTTGTTTACCTGTGACTATTTACAACTTATTTAATCAAATTGGTAAAAATATAGAAACAAAATGTCCCTGAATTCAATGACTAGTTAAATATGCATACAATTTCTAAAATTTAATCTTATACATTTTTATTACCATGACAGTTTTGCTTAATATATTGATAAATAAGATTGTATATAATTAATAAGAAACACAGAATTGCTGCGTGATAATGTATTGGCATATTATAAATAGCACTCAGCACTCCGGGTTTTTTGTCACTGACACTGTTTACTTTTGATAAACTCTTGGTGTCCTTAGCGGATGAAAATTCATTTGTAACTTTGTCATTTTCATACTGTTTATCCTCTTCGCGTGTACTGAAGGTTTTCTTGTGTTCATCGTTATTAAGATTTATCGTCGATATTGATTCTACTACTTTTTCTTCGTGTTTTCCTTCAAATGTTGGATGAAGCAAGCTTCCATCTAACCGTTCCTTAGTCAGATCTGGTGTTGGAGTAAATCGATCCTTAACTCCTGAACAAACCTCTAAACTCTCTTGCAGATAATGGTCTATTTTAGTTAACTGCTCTGAAATGTAAAGATTAGCAAGTGGACTGTGAGCTCTTTCTATTGGCTCAAAAGCATCAAGGTTGTCTGAGATTTTGCTCTCTACATTTAATTCAGGTTCCAAGCTATCTTTATCAAATACATTTCCTTTACTCAGCGAATGTATTAAAACAACAGGATTTTCTGTAGAGTTTTTGTCCCCGTTATATATCGGTTGCAAGTTATCTTTTTCAAATAACTTATCCTTACATAACGAATTTACAATTTTGTAACTTTGTAAATCTTCATAAGTGTCTTTAATATATTCGACGGGACTCTTCTGCTGACTCCTGTACATCTGGGACGGTGTCATTAACCTCGGTGAATCGAGTTCTGGCGGCACTGGAGTGAATTTTACCGTGATTACATTTTCATTTGTGATTGTTTCAGTTTTGACGATATCATCTATGTAGTTATTTCCCTTCTTGATAAAACTCGGGGAGTCAGTAGTGTCATGTCGTGTAGAATTTTGAACTCGATCCACGGTGACTTTGCTGAGTAACTTGCCATCAGTGCTTCTTATGTCGGAAAACAGTCCTCCATCAAAGTGGAGGGGCGTTTCCAACGTCCTTGTTCTCTTCGGAGAGGGCGTGCTGAGCGGAGGCGTGATGGGTGAAGGAGAGACAGGTCGAAAAGTAGTAGTCGTGTAAACAGTGTCGGAGTTATACATTAACTGCTGAGGACTTCTAGCGGGCGTGAGTTTTACAGAAAGGTCTACCTCCCTTGGCGAAGAAACTCTGTCCTTCGAGATTCTTTTTGCACACCTGTGAAAAACAATTGTTATAAAAATATTAGAATACATAAGTATTATTATTTTATTCAAAACTGTTACTGTCGCGTATCGTATAACACGACTGATTTTCTATGATTACGTTTTTATTTTTGCTATAATGCTACTTCATAAAATCCTATGCAATAAAAAATAGGTATGTATTAATCATCTATGGAAAAACAAACATAACAAGTAACAACACAAGTAAAAATAATATAATACGTTAAAACATAAAAATAATAAAATAGCCAGAACTACTCAAACCGGTTCATGAAAGCATAATATCTACAAGCGGATTATGTAAGGTTGTCATCTACATGGATTGTGAAACACGCTATGATCTTCCTGAACTTTGGGAAGTTGAATAAATATTAAATAAATAAGTATGTACAGTACGTTTTTCAGTTATTATAACATACAAGTAATTATAAAATTTTAATTCACACACAAGATCACAGTTATTGGTAAAAGGGAGCATATTGGCAACGTATGACGAGCTTTGTATAGAGACGTGCGTAGATCAATATTTTTTTTTATTTTTTATTCGTACTTTCATATTGCGAAAACTGAAATAATGAACTTCATGAATGCCATATTTTGTTCAAATGATTGAAATCACTACTATACAAAGTAAAATTACCTTTGAATGGATTTCCAAAGATATGTTTCTCGGATATTTATATGGATTGGTTAAAGGGCAGATGCTAAAATAAAATGTATTAGGAAACGCGCTTAGTATGTGCACAGTGGTTTGAACTTTCAAAAGGTGGCCACTGCAATTTATAAAAAATGCCATGAATTTTCTGGATAGTTGTGCATGAAGTGTCGCCGAATTGACTGCTAACGCATGTGTAGTGCGCGTGTGGATTAAGAAGTCTTGACTATTTTATTAATAAAATATAGTTACACAAATTATAAAGGTTTTGTTTTTAGAGAGGTGACAACTGAAAATTATAAATTTTGCTCAAGTTAAAGTACATAGATACTAATATTTGTGTATAAGTGTATTTTAGTAGGAGTCTCATCATACGCACCGTGCAGTTGAAGCACTGACTGTGGTAGTTATTGTTGAGCGCCTCGACCCACCTGTCGCCTGCCTCCACGGGGAAGCCGCAAGCGAAACATTTTGTCGTGAACAGGTCGTTCCAATCTGAAAATTAATTCAAGAACATTGTTACCCATATGTTTTAAATTTATTTACACATACGTGGGAAAAGTTCATACCAGCTTCACAATATGGCAGACCGTCTTCCAGGAAGAAGGGGTTGTTTCCGAACAGTTTTCCACAGTATACGCAGTTGAAGCATTCCGGATGGTAGTGCTTGCCGATAGCGTTTAAGCAATCCTGGAATAGTAAATAAAAAATAAATATATGTGGCCTGTTACCAATATATCGACTGAAGATATTTATTAGATTTTGAATAAAAAAGATCAATTGTAATTTTATACTTACGCCCTTAATTTTGGCGTGACACTTATCGCAGGCCGGCGCGATGTACTGTTCGAAACAAAATTCACAGTAAAGTTGACCATTTTCTTCGACGAAACCGATGTCCTGAAGGGGGCGCCTACACGTAGCGTTCACGCAAATGAAGTGCTCGGGACACCAGATGCGGCCCAAAGCCGTAATGAACGGTCCCCTGTATAATTTAAATACATTAAAAGTACGCTCATGCCAGTAGCATAATGTCTAAATTATCTATTTGTCTATACAGCGGGTTAATCATGTTAAAAAGAAAATCAAACAACATTCGTGCATTTTAAAATAACCGATTGGTTTGCTTTTAACTTACTTTATCTATTCCATTTTATAGTTTTTTGTCATTAAAGCATACATTACCTGGTAATGGCTTTGTCACATTTGTGGCATACAGGGTAGAGCCCATCAGCTACATCGGCACAAGTGATTGTACTCAGGGGACGTGCAATAATATGCGAGTCCCGTCTACCGTCATCGTCTCTTGACGTCTTCTTCTGTCTACGTCTAACGACTATTTCTTCATCTGTATTTTTCTGTTCTTCTTTTACATCACTTTTTGTTAATTTCTTTGTTTCATCAGCATTTACGTAATCAGTGTAATCGTTAGATAGATCATGACCATTTGAATTGTTTACGGAGTTTTTGAAGGTATACAGTGAATTGTTAAGTAAGTTGTTAGGGAGCTCTTTCTTCTTAGCCAAGTCATCGTCGTAATGGGCAGATATATTTTTAACACTTTCAGCTTTAGAAACGTGATCGAAATTGTTAGTCTTATTCCAAATATTTGTATCGCTTACGTTATTTACCATGTCGCTTGATTTATTTAGAGTGTTTGTTGGATTGTTAGAATTATCAGCTTTTTCAAATAATTTTCTTTTATTTAGAGTATTAGAATAAGCACCATCGAACTTTAATTCAGGTTTATTCTCATGATTTGCATGATTATTGCTTGAACCGTTCATACTGTTAAGAAATGAAGATTTTTCTATTCCAGTTTTCCGCAATGTTCCCGTAAAGTTATTTTCAGTTTTATCTTTAAGTGAATCCTCACTGCTAGAATAGCCGCTGCCATTATTGGATTTATCAATATTGATAATTAATCGATCATCCATGACGAGGTTAGCGTTTAGAGTTTTAGGCATAGTGTTGTATTTCCTTTTATCGTCACTGTTATTTAGCGGCATACCTATTGGAGTACTATGAACATTAAATGTAGGTATAGGCGAGTTTGGCAATGGTGGTGGAATTAAGATGTTGGGCTTTGACATGGATTCAATTGTTGGATGGTTGTTTTTTATAGTGTCTTTAATTTTGTCACCAATGCTTTGAATACTATCATGAGTTTTATACCCTCGTTCTAAAGTCTTGGACAAATTGTTTTCCACTGAAGGCATACTATCTGAATTTAACGGGTGCTTTGTAACCACTGTATCTTGAATCTTGTCTGCCATTGATTGGATATGGTCAGCAGGCTTAATTTTTCTTTGAATGCCGATTTCGTACCCATTAAGAGCCATTTTAGCCATTTTTCTGATGAGTCTCTCTTCTGCTGGACTTTTGTATTCAGTTTTTAGTGGGCTGCTTGAAGACAGCAGGTCATTAGCTGTTAGAAAATCAAAACAAAAACATATACAAACAGGTTATAAGCGAAATTAATCTTATAAATGTATCAGTTAGTGCAAAAAATAAACACTTTAAAACAAACAACATACACAACAGAAATGCAAAAAATAAATAGAATTACCTAATAGTACCTAAATCATTAGAATCATACAAACGTCACACGTATATTTTCAAACATTTAATTCATGCAACACACGAAACACTACACCATCTTGTACATTTCAATCACCTAATATTCCCATTACAGGAAGCGCATAGTGGGACACGGGAGCCGGGCAGCGCAGCTTTATTCAAAACTCCCCTTCCTCGTTTTGGGGCGGATGATACACCAAAAGTTTTGCCACGAGCGGCAGCTCCTACACTCGAACCTGTCGATGGGGTAGGATCACACACTGGACCTTGGTTAGCACCAGAAATCGAAGGCTTTGGATCATAATTGTCTATTGTTCTACTGGCGGACTGCATATTTTGATTAGTAAGGTTAAGAGATGAACTCTGTTGCGTAGGTGGTAAACTCATCATGGGTGGCGGAAACACTTGTTTTGGGTTAATGTTGGAAGGTCGAATGTTAGAGTCCACATTTTCCTCGTATGCCCCAGAAAATGATGAACCTCCCTTTCTGATCTCGACAACTTTAGCCGATTGCTTTCTTTCAAATTCTTCAAATGTTTTTCTAGTCGTATGCACGGTAGTACTTCCCTGTTCAATAACATTTTGAGACTGCATTTGTCTTTGACCGTAATTTTCTTGAACCATTGAATCTTCTTTAAATTTCATGTCGCCTTTAGTATAATTTTCGCTTTTGTATCCGACGTTCGAATGCTTCTGCTCTTTGACCACGCAAGGTTGACTTTGTCCCCAACTCTTAGTTCCACTATTATTATATATTTCAGCTGCGGTTTGGAAATTTCTTTGATCCAATTCATGCTGTCTTTGCAAATTTGAAGGATCTTGAGACACAAATGAATCCGATGAATAATATTGAGGCTGGGAATCTTTTATGCGTGGTGCGTGTGCTTTTAACGGATTAGGAGGGGGTCCCTGCGCAGGTGATCGGGATCTAGGTTTTGGAGTAGGTGACCTGCTACCTTCTCGACTTGACGGTTCATATAAATGGCTCTCCGGGGCCAAATGTTCTACAGTTACTAAATTCATCTGATAATGTGGAATAATCGGCGCCGGTTTGTTAATTAAACTTGGAGTTGTTGGACGACTACTCCGTGGTGAAACTCTCATAAAGTTATCATCGGTAACTGGTTGAAATGTCATGGTGATAGGAGTATCTTTACGAAATTGCACGGGAGGCTGCTGAACCGGCGTTTTTATTTGTGGAACTTTGGACGGCTGTACTTGGGAAGTGATACAAGGTGGATTTGGTTCAAGAGATTTTTCCTTTGGCCTAGTGGGTGGGTTAGTTGTTGGTGTCACCGGCCTTTGCAAAACTGCGGGAGCATTATACATATCTGGGGAAATTCCTCTTTGTGAAGGTAGCTGTTCAAAGTTTCTTTGGTATGGCGGAATACTATCAGGTTTATGTAAGCCAGATTTTGATCTAACTGCTGTAGAAGTCAGGGATTCCTTTTTATCTAATTGTTCAAAATAATTTTGTGCCGTTTTAACGGAAGAGTACCCTTGACTGGCCATACTAGTTGAAAGTAAGGACTGCTGCATCATCATAGATTCTGAATATGTTGTTTCTTGTTTTGTTTTGGTAGCCTGACTAAAACTGGTTTTCATTTCATTACTAAGAGGAGGAAAGTTTTGTAGCATACAAAACTCTTCAGGTTGCGGAGGAGGAAATACTTGCTTAGGAACTGGTCTAAATGCAGACATTTCAGAAGATGACTGCAATTTACAAGTATTTTGCATTGCTGAAAACTCAGAATGCATATGATCAGTCATTTGAGTTGATGTTTGTGTGGCAATTGGTTTGACAATATCTGAAAGATTCGTTTCAGTAACTGAAATTGTACTTGTGTATTGATTAGTTTGACTAGTACTTGTAGTGCCAAAAGGACTGTAAGGCCTATCTGGAGCAATAGTTAGGGCATCCCTTAGCGACCCCCTTGATATTGATTGATTTCGATTTTGGTTTTGGCTTTGATCTTGGTTTTGATTATCTTCATAAGTGGTTATTGGCGTAAATGGTCTATCTGGCGCCGTTGTCAAAGCTTCTACTAAAGGCGTAGTTGCTGTTTCACGTGGCGCTTTAGGCTCTATAACGATTTTAAAATCGGGCGGTATATAGGGTTTTGTCTCTGCAGGCATTGGGACTGGTGGCTCAACTTTTTCGGGAGGATTGTAGGTCTTTATAGGAGGTATTGGCGAAACAGCACGTTTCTCTTGCATGAACATCGGAGATTGTTGTGCGGGTAGCTGATTTCTATTTATCTCAGCCGTCTCTTGTGATTCGAACTGTTGCTCTTGTAAATGTTGAACTGTTTTTTCCTCACATACAGGTTGTCCAGTTATACTAATAGGCTGACAAGGTTGAGGCAGTGGCGAATATGGGCGATCCGGTGCAGTTGTTAATGCATCTACAAGTGAACCTGCAACGTTTTGATGAGATACGGCGTTGCTGCTGGTTTGCAATGTTTCCATCTTTGAAGAATCCGGTTTTATATTACATTTCTCAGGGTTTTTATTTTCAGCCCGCGGAAGCGGAGCGGAAACCTGAGATTCATAGATTTCATTGTGTACCATAGTTTCCCTACCTTTAGTCTGGCTCACTTGTTCCCTATTATTATTATTATTGACAACTTCGTGACTTTCTACAGGGTTATTAGTGTTTGCTTCTTGTCTTATATTTTGACTAGGACAAGCTATGTTAGTTTCAGTTTTCTTTACAACTTGTCTTTTTTCTTCATCTTTTGGAGGTTCAGATATTTTAACGGATTTGCTTTCAGCTGAGATTTTCTGCATTTCTTCTTTAGATTGAATTGTTTGCACTTTTTCAGTTTTATTAACAGGATTATCAAGCATTTTTGGAGCGCAGGTTTGTGCTTCGTAGACAGTTTTACTTTGACATTTGGAGGACTCCTGTGAAAATGACTGAATAGTTTGACTAGTTGATTCTTGCATTATTTGGGATTGTTTGGTTTGTGCGATAGATTCAGATTTAGTGGTGGCTGTCATAGAAGACATTGCCGCAGAAGCATACGAAACACTTGATGAAAATTCTTCGATTTGCTTTGAAGAAGTTACAAATTGTTCCATTTGTTGTTGAATATTGGAAACATTAGATTCGGTGTCTTTCATGATTTTGTTGACCGACTGCGATATAATGTCTTTCCCACAAACGGGTTCCGCAGGCTTCATACTCGGGTCATACTTTGGCGGTTCATCATCAGAAGGATTGGCGGGTGGGGGCCACACAATGCTTTTTACATTTTGTGCTGTTAGTCAGTTATAGAGTTAGAAAGGTTATTGAAGGGAAGAAAATAGATGAAAGTAAAGATTAGTAAACTCGAAGAAGCCACTTAATGTAGATTGATGTAAACTAATTAACTAATAACAAACTGTTTAAATAAGCCAGAAAGTTAAGATTGACTTGATAGTAATTAGATGCTATTATTTTATTAAGTGACGCATTACTCGACAGTGCCAGGGCTGTAGTTATTTGATTGCTGCGGCTGCTATAAACATCGGCTGCCCGCGTAGCGCATTCACACTATGTTCTATATTATGTACAATTTAAAAATAATAGCTATAATAAGCTGTACTGCACCTATTTATAAATTACCTTTAAAAAGGGAACCTGGGGTCTCTGTCGAAAATAAATAATTGCCTTAAATCATTCAATTCATATTTAAAATTTCCGTTTTAAACCATTTGCACCTAATTTAAAAGTCTTTGTTTTTTTTTAAAGAACAACCAATTACAATAATACTTTTGTAAAAATAGTAAATGAAAATTTAATTATATTTAAAATTATGTGGATTCAGAAAGGTAAAATACCTACGTGTTTTAACGTATTTCCTATGCATCAGTTATTGATACAATGTTCTACATGTGAGGTTCAGACATCGACAAGTTCTTTGTGTTTTGTCTAGGACTTTTGAACACATTTTAATACATAAACAATGAAATGACATTCTATGAATGCGAGACATTGAAATTAATGGAACATTATGCTTTGCACCGTTACATTCCTAAATAAGCTATGACTGAAAAAGATTATAAAAATATTTATTGTGTTGCATAAAAATATTTAGTTATACCTATAATCTTTGATAGTATCCATAAAAGTAGCTATAAAAATATGTTATCTATTTATCAAAAATAAATAATTAAGTTCCTATTTAAATCCATATATCTAACAGTTACATTTTTTTTACCCACTATACACTTAAAACTTTCACAATTCGGTGTTAATTGAAAACTGTTTTTTTTCTCCATAGCGAATAGCTTCAAATGGCTTCAGGTTTGACCAATTAGTCTCATAAAAGGCAAGACTCATAGCAGTGAATCTTAAAAAAATAAGATGCATTGTGATAGTCTTAGGTGTCGATGTTTGAATTAAACGGCAAAAGTAACTCTCTTACTGGGCGCGAATGGTGCCGCTGGCGGAGGAACTGGTGCTGGGGCTTGAGTGAGCAGCGGAGCGGGCGCGGGCGCGGGCGCGGTGACCGGCCGGGCGGGCGACATGGGCGCCGAGCGTGGCGACAGAGACGGCGAGTACGCAGACCCGATGGACGAGCCAAACGGCTTGGGTCCAGACAGGTTGCTTGACGGCTGCACCGAAATTGTTTATATAGAGCGGATCGCAAATTACTCGTATCCTTGACAATAAAATGACGACTACACGTTATTGACACCAACATTTTTTAATCATCAGAATTGAGGTCTTCACGTGACTCTACGTAGCATCTGCTGTTCAAGTAAATATCTTCTAAAATAGAAAGTAAGGTATTATAAAACTACTCACGCTGAACAGAGAAGACGATCCGTTGGTGTAGTTGTTGGTCGCAAGAGGCGGCAGAGGAGTCGAGTATGTGTTGGTAGGGATCCTGGCGCCACTGTATAAAAAATGCCATGAGTAAATGTGAACATGATTACACAAGCCAACCGATCAGCATTATACTTTAATGACGTACTTATTTTTTGCAAAAGTCAGTAAGTTAATTAAATACCAAGTTTTGACAAAATGCTGACCAAAATATAGTACATAATTAAAGTAATCCTCTGCTTAATGATACGAAAAAATGCATGTAACTCACGGAGGCACGGTAACAGGTTCGAGATTGGGCGCAGGCGGGTTGTTGCGTGCGACGAGCTTAGCGTGTATGTCACAGTACAGTTTCCCGTTCAGGTTGTAGTAGCCCTGATTTTTGAGTGAAGTGCCGCACGTTGAGCACTTGAAGCATTCCACGTGCAGGTTCTTGTCCTTGATGCGCACGAACACACCGCTATCACATAGAAGCTTAAGTCAGTCAACGGCGGGGAACAAAAGCACCAAACAAGATGTACATTGGTACTCTACTTAAGCATGAAGTTGAAATGATGTGGATATTGGTTTCATTCAAATTGTTTGTGAACATAGTTTGTATAGTACAATAATAATACATTAAATCATACTTGTTACTCGCTACAATCATGCTCACCGACTTGCTCGTGCTTATCCACCAATGTTGCAAAATACACTGGTGCTCATCTAAATAATATGGATAGCGAAGTGAGGACATGCTGAGTGAAGATATACAGTGGTGCTGATACATAATTTCATTCTGCCTAACTACAAAGTATGAAGGAAAAGATGAAGATAATTAATTAATGATTGCGCTTTTTAGCACAAATATCGTGACGAGAACGGAATATGAAATGGAAAATAAGGACGTTTCGTAAAACACGATATATGTACTAACTTACATGTCACGTCTCCCTACGATGCCGTTCAATATTTACAACATAAACTTTACAAAGGGAGCAATCGCAACACGAAGGAATAACATTGAATTATTATAATCTACACGATAGAGCTAGTGCACAGGTCGACACGGTCGCAAACACGTCAAGACATTCCGTAGGACGTCGCTTACATAATGTAGCGATTACAGTCGGAGCAATAGGGGGTGTCGTTGACGACCGGCAGCGTATCGCGGGGCTGCGGCAGCGCGGGCGCGCCCAGCGCGATGCGGCCGTCCGGCAGCACCTCGTGGCAGCCCATGGGGATGCTGGGCCGGTGCGGCGGCTCGGGCGCCAGCTGCTCCTGCGGCGTCTGCGTGCCCGTGCTGGCGCGAGCCACGGCCGGCTGCGGCGGTGGCTGCGGCGTGCTCGCCACGCGCGGCGTGCGCGAGCGCGACCGGTGCGTGCGGTGCAGGCTGCACGGAGTGCCCGCGCGCGCCACGCTCGCTCGTGAGTAAAAGTGGGAAGGCTCTGCTGGCCCGCAATATTGTGTTATTCCTATACTCGACTACATACATAGTTTACCAGGGTAACCGTGGCCCTACCGATGTATGAAATCGCGAGACAAAGTCCGATGCAACAGCGCGCGAAACCTAAGTATCATATCCATGAAGATAACCAAAACCACCGTTTCTCAAACGCGAAGAGAAATTTAGTTTGTGCTTTGTACCGTGTCGGCCCGCGCTTTTCGTCCGACTTACGTGATGAGTCTTTCGCACTCCTCGCAAATGTTCTGTCCGGGGGGCAAGCCTCCGGTATTGTTGACGGGAGCGTCGGGCCGCGTGATAGGCGCCTGCACGTGGCGGAGCCCGCTCGGCGGAGCCGGGGCGGCTGTTGGGCCCACGGGTTCGACTACTATGCCAATTAGGAGATTTGTTAAAAATCTGTTGTTTATCGTTTCAGAAAATATCTTCTCATATTGAATGAGTCTGGTTTGAGACTCGCTTTGATAATGTTTAATCTTTCTACAGAGTCGGCAAAGGCAGGAGTTTTTTTTTGTTAAGCAATATTTAACTGTTTGTATTTATGTTTGTAATGCATAAAGGGTACCTACATAATAATATAAGCTTATACATGGACTCAGATATTTAGCTTTTAAAACAGTGTGTTGGAAGTATAAATGATAAATAACTGGTAGTTATTGTAACAGAAAAAGATATCGTTGTACGGCATTATTCAAATCCACATACACTTATTGTCATAAATGACCAAATGACCTGGTTGAAAATGTTTCTAAATTGCCACAATATGTGAGCGAATGGCCGTCATGAACGGATTCCACTGAAAATAAGATAAATCTTTATACCTGGCTCAGGATCATTCTGTTCCTCTTGCAGAACCTTGAAAACGGCACTTTTTTCTGCATCGTAAGTCTTCTCATTTTTCTTAAAGTTCACTCTGCCAATTAGACAAAATTGATATAAGTACAAGGCCTGTGTAAATTCCTTACATAAATTAATGGTACGTGTTGGGTTTTATGGTGAAAGGATAAAACTTACGTTAGCAATGTTATAATTTTACATCATGACATACATGGGTCTTGGGAAAATTTGGTTCTAATATGCATAGATCCCACAAAATGGTTAACGAATGGTCCCTCTTTGTGTAATGACATCTATGTACAATGTTTTAGTTATATGAGCGTAATTAAAATTAAGTTTTGTTTGTTTTTCTAGGAAAATCTTTTATGTTCTTTCCGGTCGGGCTTTTTGTTGTTTCACGTACGTAATGATTTCGTATGATGTTTATTGTTTTTATATTTTATAGATATCCTTATAAAACACCTATTTATGCTTTTCCGACCGATCAACTGTTATTGAATCGTATTAAACAATTCGTGTAAATCAACAAATCATGTAACTCAACAATCGGATTTTCACTAATCATTTTTGAAGAATTTTTATTTATTCCGGCATGTCCTATCAACCTTAGTAATGACGTCATATTATGATGGCTTACCCCAGGACTCCTCCGGCAAGGACTTCGGTCTGCGCCGACAGAGTCTCCGCGATGGTTTTGTCGCTGTACATGTTGACAGGGGTGTTGTACTGTTTGTTCACTATGCTCTTCACTGAGTCGTTGCCGTTCATCTACAAAACACAAAATACGTTGCATATAACGTCAGATTTTCCTTGACTTAGCGGTATGTTTTTCTAGTTTATGTTTTAGCCTCTGACAACTTCTTTAAGTTCAAATCTTGAACGATCATTCCCAAAAACTCTGTACAAGCTATGTTGGTCATTACAATGTCACTCAGCTGGTATGGGCTGGTAGATCACTTAAGGCGTCTTCAGGACATGCCTTGAAACACACAGTCATCTATACTTAATATTATAAAGATGAAAGATTTGATTGTTTGTTGGAATTGAATAGGCTCCGAAACTATTTGACCGATTTGAAAAATTCTTTCACCGTTGGGAAGCTACACTATCTGCGGTTCACATAGGCTATATTAATTTTTCAAAAAAGTTAGGGATCCATAGGATATACGTATTAACGCGGGTGAAACCGCGGGGCACAGCTAGTTAATAGTACACTCACAACGTGACTTATAGCCGGGACCGGCAATCGATCACTCACCCAGTTGACAGAGAACAATGATGAACAGTACTCACGTAGCCAAAGGGTTTAGCGACATTGTTGTGTCCGGAGCCAAACGCGCGCGAGGGTTGCGGCGTGGCCTTCAGCGAAGTGTTGGTGACGAGGGTCGGGGTTCCGGCGATGGACCGCGAGCCGGGCCTCGGCAGGCTGCCGGTCGGAGTGACGGACGGACGCCAAGTGCCGCCACCACTGGTAAACGGAAAACACTTACTTATAAAGGATTCAGAAACCATAAGAATATTTCGTACATGTTATGATGACCAAATTTCTTAATACTTTTATTTAGAAAAAAAATTTATAGTCCTCCTGAAAATGGATATCATTACAAGCAAAATTTTTCATTTTTTTTGCGGTAACGTGATGAACGTGATTTACTTTTTCGTAAAATTGATTTTCATCAATTGGTAATTTTCATTGATTGGAAAAAAAGAGTAATCTATGGAGTTTCTTGCCGGCACTTCTCCATAGGAAGCACACTTTGGAATCGAGCAACTAGAGCCAGTACATTTTAACGTAACGTTTCTTGAGCGCCTTTTTTTTTCTCAATGAGATAGGTATAAAAGCATTTTTATTTTGATTGGGCATGAAAAATATTTTTGTACATGTTCTTACCGTTGTACGGTGAGTTCGAGGTTGCCTCCAGCGGCACGGATGGCGTCCTGAGCCTCTTGGTGGCGCAGCAGGTACACGTCAGTGGTGTTGACGCGGATCAGGGCGTCGCCAGCCTGGAGACCAGCACGTTCTGCTGCACTTCCACCGTTAACCTATGGACAAAGAGGTTACATAATTAATATTGATGCAAAAAGGTCTTTATTTATTTCTTAAATTAAAGCACTATTTTTTGCAATAAATTTTCGGAATTTTGCCAAGGTTCTGTGTGATGGTCAGCACCCTTCGCAAACGAGCAGCTTCTTCAATCGGATTACTTAATAAACCTTTTTATTACGATGACAACGCTTATGTGCGGTGCTCTTAATATTAGCCTACAGTCATGGTCGATAGATACGGTCCAGGTCAGTCGCTTTTATTTACAATATTACAAATATGTATAATACAAATATAATATTTTTATTTACTAGGTTCGTCAAACAGAATAATTAGGAACGCAAAAAAGAAGATTTTCTTTTAAAAAGAAGCTCCAATCGTCTTTATAAACAGGCAAGCGACCCACTCAATTAGGTTAACACGTTCATCAAGACGAAATCTGTGGATTAGTGAAGAGTAAACCCGGTAATCTTCAACATTTTTGTTTGTATTGAAATTGTTAACAAGGAAATACTTTTTATTTTTATCTTAACGCAAACTCGTAAATTCAACACACGGTTATTTATAGTTTCCATGTTTATACTTTTCAATTGGTTTGGAGGTTTAGGTGTTTACGTGAGTTTTCTTGTTTGTGGAGCGAGAATGATCTAATGGGTCAATCCATTTAGTATAAAATGTGGTACCCGATAGCTAGTTATATCATAGATATTATAGGTATCCTAGAAAATATTGTTGGCATCACGTATGCAAGAAATATCATGCAAACAAACTGGAGTAAATGCAGCATAGTACGACTTAGACACACAGTACTAGATATATTATGAATTACCTAGGCCCATATAAAGGCCATACATAATATTCTAATAGTATAAAAAGATATTCCATATTCAATGCAGGGATGAGAGAGGTGCGGAAGGAAGCTGTGGTGACGTCATCATGAGATCATGAATGCGATGCCTGTCTTCATCGCCCCGTAAATTAAATGCTTTTTGCTTTTGCCAGCAAATTCATACACTGATGCTATGTTCCGTTTTTGTGTAGTTACATTTAAACGAAACAGCTGTGAGTTGAATGCCACGGTAACATATTTTGTTTTTAAATGTCAGCGAAGTTTTTGTGATCGCGTTTCATTTTTGTGGAATTTAAGAAAGACGCGATATTCTGACCTTATTTAATTTATTGATTGAGTTCATATTTTTTTACGTTTTCCGGCCTACGTCTTAAATTAGGCACCTTTCTGTTGGTAAATAGCTTGTTATATTTTTAGCTGTAGATAAAGAAAGAATAATACAAATCATGTGTGTCATTTAGATGCTATATTTAAAAGTAATCATTTGTTCGGCTAGCCTTCATGCCAAGATTTATTACTTAGCTGCTTCCAATGTTTAGTTTTGTGAGTTGAATACGCATGGCACAGTTTAACCAATGTCACGTATATAAATAACTGCATACAACTAGGCTAAATTCCGGCTAGATGTGTTTATACATTCCAAAGAAACTGAGATGATAAACGGCTCCGAACGTCAAAAATACTGACATCCCGCGATCAAATGTATTAAAAACAACTGACCATCGAAATTGGTGTCAGAAGATCACATAGAAATATGGTTTGTTCTATTGTTGTCTAGCTAATGTGTTCAAATGGTTCTATAGACTTTGAACTAGTTTATTATGAAGTTTAGTAAACAATTTTAGAGAAACGAGGTTTATTGTTCCTACGATAAAAGGAAAGATTTTTTAACCAGATGGATAATAGCAGCAGTTATAAAGCTCTAGTTTTAACTGTAAGGTCTCTGGAACTTTAAACGGTTCAACTTGCTATACATTGAATGTTCCGTCATCGGATCTTTAAGATTTAAAACGAATCTCAACCAACTACAAAAGTGTCTAAACTGTACATATACCTAGAAAATTACTAAGCAACATTCGAGTCTTCCACTGTTTCACGGTTCGCTTTGTGCATTCAAGATAAGTTCATCAGTATCAGGCAAAATTGACTAGAATTGCAGGTAAAGCCTACAGCATATGGCAAAAATATGCCTCATTATACAGAGTACAGTCCGAAAACTATGGAATAGAATAGTAGAACTCGCACTGTTACGAAATACTACTTAATATGAGACCGCTTATATCAGAACAAGAATTTAAATGATTGCTTTCTAAATACCTTTTATTTTGACGTTAATGAATTTATCTTTGAACATAATATATAGGGACCAGTATACCACCGAGGTGGATAGTAACCTTCCATGTAGTTTTAAACATGTAAAAGTCTTCCGGGTTTACTATTATTTTGAATATTTACTGCTTTTAATTTCCGCTGGCGACAGTAAATAGGCCATGTGGAGCTCTCTGTCATCTTTGATCGTAACATCAACAGCGAAGATTTAACCTAGGAAGCTTTACCTAGGAAACACATGATTCATAGCGCTAGAACTGCCCAGGTAGGTACTAGGTACAAGATAGTGATAAGTGTGTACCTAGTCCGTAAAGAAGAGTTAGAATATCTTGTTGGGAATACTGGATAAGTATGTATATAATTATTGTGTGTTGTATCTATATAGGTGTAAGATGTGCAAAAGTGTTTTGAGAGAAATAATTAGTTCTCAGACATATAGCTACCTACTGATATAGAACAATATATTATAAAGAAATGCCCCACTTAGGTATCGATAGATATACTTATGTGAACTAGAAAACAAACAGTTAAAAAAATGCATTTTTGTAGATACCTTCTACTTAGGCCCTGATAGTTATTTCTCTGACATAACACAATTTAGGGCATACAATAGTGAGTCACGCACGTAAGTTTACAAGCGCATGTTGTTGCATGGTAATAGCTAGTTCGGATGACAAACCCCATTGACCAACCCTACTTGCGTTACCCAAGACTGTTCGGAAACAGTAAAAACCAATAGCTACTTAAGTATTCTCCGAGTCACTAAAAGACCAACACTTAACTCTGCTTTATTTATAACATACTTTTATGTCAACATATCCTGTGATGCTGAGTCTACGACCAATGTCATTGCTGAACGTACTCGTAGCAGTATACAACAATAAAACCTGTTTAAAAAATCCTCAATCTCTCTGTGACACCTTGGAAAACTGCAAGACTGGTTTTCCTTAAACGAAAGTCTCACACGACAATTAACAAAAGTATTTTATCCTCCTAGAATTGTAATCAATACAGTATTAAGTAATTACTTCAGACATACCTCTCAATTAATAAGACGATATAAATAGCTCAATAAATGGCACAAAACAAAATGAATACCGACAAACAAGATTCACAATCACTCGCGTATAAACCACAACCGCAACTGGTAAAAAATGACACATTACAACTTATACATAACTGGACAAGGTATTTCAGTGATTAACCCCTCCCTGCAAAAGTGGTTTCCTTCCGGTTCGTACACTACCGGTAATTGGAAACTTGACCCTACCTGCCAAACAATTAACTTTATAGATCGTTCATACATGGCGCGGCGCGCGGCGCATGCCTTGCAATCATTTGCGCGCGCAAAAAACTTGCATTCTTCCCAAAGGGTCGCTAGCCAGGTGTAACTTCATTCTGTCTGCATACCACCTTGCCATTGTCCGGCCTATATATTTTTTGTTTCGCTATTTTGTAATACATGTAATAATTATGTCATCTGCGTTAAATAATGAGTAGTTGATGTTGACAAGTGTCTTTATATATTTTAATGAAAGAAAAATATATAATTATTGACAAATGCTTGGGATTTGCTTTATGTCTGATGAAGATATGAGTTCCTATCGTTGTAATACATACATATATATGCTGAAACAGAAAGTAAAAAGAAAGCCTATGCGATCTACTTGTTTCTAACCCCTTTCAGTTTTTGTAGATTAAGATGAGTGCGTACTAGCACTTTTTCCCAGACCAGTTTCAAGCTTAAACATCTTGAAATATGTGTGTACTCTGTCGTTATATATAAAGAAGAGCCATTTGAATGACGTCATAAATATTTTTCAGTATTTGATCGTGTGAGCACACACACACAGTGCATGCAGTGTATGTGTCCTCTGAGCGGTGCGGCGCCGCACGCGCGCCTTCCATATACGGCATGAGAAGTACAAGAACAAGAAATTAAATGCAACTCCGCCGCCCTGGCCGAGGCCGCGTCGTATTATGTTTTCTTTATTGTCTTCCATTCTTCTCTCGAAATACGCAGCCGTTGAACACCACGACTTGCACGATTATTATCATACTTTAATGTTTTGTGAGACTAACATCTGCTTTTAGAGGATATTGAAACCTAACTAGCTTGAAAGCGTCTACTGTTACAGTCAGTAAATGGGGGTTGAAGGTAATGAAGACTGCTTAGTCATTTCATATATGGGGAGCTCTTTTATACAATAAGTTAATTACTTATAATAAGAAGCCATATTTAACCCACTGCGTAATAAACATAATTCCTGAAAGTCTGAAACCCTGAAATTCCAGTAACGAATAGAATACCCCGAAATAAGCACCAAAAAGTTTGAACACTGACTTTAAGAATTATATTTTGGTAGAAAGCTTTTTAGAATATGTAATACACAACTCATGTCCAGCTGTGGGATGATTAGGACGAACTATATTGATAGTTAAATTAGTAGGTTTGAGATGCAGTCGAGATACGTTAATTTATCAGATAGGATCATAAGTATCGGGCATTCCTTTCAATACATGTTTCAGTTTTAATTAAATGTCAACTTTATAATGAACATACAGTGATTCTCCGTAGGTTGTAGGTACAATGTGCATATGTTTAGCTACATAGGTACTAGCTATTAGACGTGTTAGAAGCGTATTTAAATGCAAAGCATATTTATACCCTTTATCGCAAGAACCAGTGTGGTATGTAATTAGAATAGACAAATAGCGATAATCCACAGAAGGCGTTGTTGTCGTTGGTCGCCGTTCCAATTTCAAAACAAATCCCTGCCAGTACGTGACTCAGATTGTGTTCCATATAAACGACAGAACCCGAATAGTTACGCAACGGCCAATGGCCAGCAAGCGCGCGATTCCGGCTAAGAGTGAAACTGCTACGTGGTCGGGACATAAACATCAGCAAAAAGTCTCTATGGCGGCTGCAGATCTGCACTTCTCATGAAATACAAACATAGTCATACCATACGTATGCATGTTCTTATCAAAACGGTACGCTGTTCACTCTAACATCAAATAAAGCTATCATATTCCAAATTTACATTCGTGTCCTAATTAGGCTGGACATTTGGACAATACGCTTAAAGACCATTTGTTACACCTATATTTGGTTTGTTAATTGCTGTATTAAACTTGCCTAAATACTTTTTATAAACCGAAAAAAATATAAAGTATGCTTTCATAAAGATAACATGTGTTAACTTTTATGCGGTTTAAATATTTGCAACACATTCATTTAAATTTAGCCTTAATGCTTGAAGGCTTAAGTGGGGATGCCCGCATAATTTTCTTTCTTTGTGCTTATTCAACCGTAAACAATACACAGGAAAACAAATAACATACCTCCATGACCGGTATAAAAGGATGGAGGTCAAAACATATTTTTTCTTTTAGCACTTAAAACGAATCCACGTAACATAATAACACGGTAACTGAAAATCGTTTATACTCCGACGGTACTTCGAGTAATGTAAACTCATAAAATATTGATTTATTGAGTGCTTCACGTAATTTAGTAGATATCGCCAAAATTCAGAAATATTTACAAAGCCTCTTTGAATCTCTATCCATACTAATACATATTACTCTAATCAGGTTTTTTCACTTTCACGGCTAAACCGTTTTTGCTGTAACTTGGATCCCAGTAAAAGACTTTTTGGCATAATAATCGACACCCACGAGAGAGAGATTAAACAAACATTAAACATTTCTTAAAGTTCCTTAAGTAGACATTCATCATCACAAGAATAAAACAACATTAAAAAAATATAGGTACAAATAACAGTGTTTCATTCTAATCAAATTAATCTTTGACGTTTTCGCAACAGGTTCAATAAACCGACAGACATGATTCGGCTGACATATATTTAATTCAACATGAGTTAAACTAAACACTTATCGCGGAACATCATAAGTAACGTGATGAACATTTAAGAAGTACCGTTGGGATCGAACCGCAAATACCATCGTCTGCTATCTACTATTGACATTGCCAAAAGTCATACCCGATATGTATTCGGCCGATTAGTTCATGGCAAACATATAAAAATCAACTATGATTCACTTTTTGCAAGATGTTCCGTAGTTTTTATTCGATAATAATTTGTTAGTTTATGAAAAAATATAATAATGCTAATAAAGATTTGAGTATTGAGTATCTATAGAAGCCTACACGTCTATCACAGTTCTATACATATTTTTACGTAGAAAAGAATACATCAATTATAATAGTTTTAAACGAAAAGCAACTAACGTATAATTAGGCGTTATCAATAACGCATACAAAAAAAATATTTCCTTGATTACTATACCAAAAACACCTTAGAATAACGTTCTAGTTTTACGATGTATACAGTAAAAAACAGAAAATTATAGAGTCCATTAATATGCTCTATCTAAGTATGTATTCCAATTATTTCTCAGTTGAAACATGCCATTAACTTCCAACGCAATTGTTCAATGAATATTATCTGTCATAGGTGATTTGAAGACGCACTTTAATTTAAACACGGATGTAAATAGCGACATATTACTAGCTGTTACAAATCATGTTATTGTATCTAATACGTTCAATAAAATATATTTTTAAAAATCACATCAATTTTCTTCAAAATTAATCTATCCGAATCCGCGCAAGCTTTTTATCTAAGATTTTTTTTTTTTTATGTTGTATGCCGTCTGAAATACCTAATACATTAAATTATGTTAAAAAGAATGTCATAGATAAGTATTTTAGTATTTCCCTAATATTTTTTGTTACTTAGTGACGAGTGTCAAACTTAAGATTCAACGGGGTCAGGTAACAGTTAATGAGCTGGTAAAAGCCCCTCGGATAACTAATCGTGCACTAACAATGTATCTTGTACCGATACATACATAAGTAGACCTACTAGTTCCACTACACACTAATAAAATGTCTCAAACAGTCTCAAAACTTGACTAAAAGTAAATATGTAAATGTCATTTACTGCTATAGCTCAGTTCCTTCAATAAGTACGTAATTACCACACCTATATATCTAATATTATTTTATTAATATACGTCTATAAAACAACCATAATAGTAATAAAATAAATATCAGTGTTCCATACAACGCAATCGTCTAAAAATAGTAGAATATGGATTCAAATGCACGCTAACAGGAAATCAATATAGGACAAGCTAATGCGGTTACTGGACTTTATGAGTGCTATGAAATGAGGTCTATAAACATTTATTAAAAACCTTTTTACGTTGAATGGCTGTGTAATAAGTATAATGTTTTTAAGGCTTTCTAATAAAAACTGTCCTGTCGGCTGGTTATCGCTCGGCCACGCTTCCCGACCGCAGGCGTGCGGCGGGCGACCACGCGTGGGTGGACGACAGCAAATATCTCTACTCGTTTGTGGACTTTGTGGTTATATATTTTATTGTTACATTAAAACAAGATCAGATATTATCACGTCGCCTTTCATTATACACAATGTGTGTTTTTAATGCTGTTTTTATGTATCTTTCCGAGTTTAGGAAAGATTTAGTTTTGTAGAGACGTAGAGCAGATTTGTATTTTAACTCGTCAACTCCACCTAACTATTATCCTAAATTCTGATAATGATTTTTTATTTAAAACAAAGGCGCTGTCAATATCAAAGCATCACGGATGTGCGGTCAATTATTATATTCTTGCTACTATATTTTTCTATAGCCGATTTTTTACTGTCAATGCAGAGCTTTGTTCATCCCGCGAAAAGTAAAAGTCACCGTGCACTTTATGATTTTATAAAAAAAAAATCCGGAGCATTACCAATCAGTAGCTTTAAAGCTATTAGTGGAAACGTGATATTATGAAGACGACTCGCAATTTCGTTATAAATATTTCCGATTGCTGTAAAACAAGACCTACAATTGAATATATTATGCCATCGACTGGTTTATATATCTTAAATAGCTTATTTAGCTACTGACCTTCTGAACAACTAGAGGTGTGCCGAAGTCTTTGCCGCCCTGCAGACGGAAACCCAGGGGCTGTTGGTCGGCTTTGTTTAACCGCACAGTTATTAACTGTGCCATCTGTAAAGAAAATACACAAAATTAGACAAAAACTATCAACAAATAATAAAAACCCCTAATCGTAAATTTTTAGGATGACGCTTTCTTGCTCCTTCTGTTTCGCTTTGGTCTTTCCTTTCCGAAATTGATCAAAGTATTGCTTTAGAATTAAAAAGTAGAACAATCAGGTAACCACGTCTCGATTTTTATTGGGCATTCATCCGAGCTGAACTGAATACTTAAATAACTAACAAAAAAAACATATTTTGGCAAACATCGTGTGCCAGGTAAAAGCAATTATCTAAAAAACATAAATTGGAAAGTGGATACAAATAATGATTAAGTAATAGTCTGTACTCTGTAGATACCATTAGCCTGGCATTTGATTGACCCAATTGAAGATTTATTTTCTCTCGGGCCGAACTTCACTGACCGCGCAGTAAGTATGCAGACATCTTGCGATCTATTTTATCTTCGATCAAGATCTAAGTGCAAACCAAAAGACATCAGTGAAAGGAGGCTGAGAGCGAAACTCGTTTATTTATACAAGGAATAAACAATAATCAAATCATTTATCGGTTTTCAAAGGTCTAAGATTTCTCTCCGTGATATTTTAAATTTGATTAAAAATGATGATGGTATCTCGTTTCTTTAATGATACTGTTGTATTTTATGGTGTGTGAATAGGAAGTAGATAGAGACTTATAATATGCACCATTTGTATTGGTATCTCGAACTACTATTGCTTAGCAGTTAACGTAGCAGAAAACGTTATATTAAAACGCTTTTTGATGGCTCACAGGAGGCCTTTGAAGTTGGAAAGACGTTCAGTTTCATCTTCTTTTGGTTTCCGAATCCGAAAAGCGATTGAACCGACTCCGGCTTGATTGACGATCTAAAGCTATTGAGCAAATTCTCTGATTACAGACAACTACGCAAACCCGCAATTACTAAGAAAACTCGTTCTCCTATTATTCAGGTAGGTACAAGCGTTTAATTTGTTATGATAATTTTATCATGTTGCCATCACTATCTTATTAGAATTTACCTTTGGCCCCGTGTCGCAATACAACTTAATTAAATGATAACCGCCAGCGGCGCCGTTTTATGACTAATATTAATGTAAATATTCCACAAATGATTAGTGCACTTCTATTTTGAAACTAACATCTTTATGCTACGGCTCGCATCCGTGATTTTATGAGGAAGCTTAAACAGCGGCCGAAACGAATCGCCGCCGGTCACGTTTCAGCAAAATGTCTTCACAACTATTATTCCAAATGTCAGTTACTTCAAAAGATTCCTAAAGAAATTAAACGTTATTAACTATTTGGCGCGTCTCAGAAAAACAAAGCCGTTGACATTGTAATAAACAACTGAAAACGCTATGCAATTGTTTTTTTTTCTTCAGTAGTAATTCTTTGATAATGTTCTGGCATCCGCAGCCTTGTCCGATGCATCGCCGCCAATCAAGAGGTCGCGACACTCTTCAGCGGACACTTACGTCTTCATCAATTCGCTTCAATTCACAATAAAAAGTGGTAAGTAACGAACTAAACAAGCCGTTTGTTGCTAATGAGGCGACATTCAGGCACCGATTTCACAACAGCATAAAGAAATACATTACAAATCGAACCATCGCAGTACCTAACATCTTTTATGTTAGGTACCTTTTATGGTTAGGTGGAGATTAAAATCACAATATTGAATTAACATTCTTACTCGTCACACTTTTAATAGAGACTTTATTACTCGTCATTAATAATTATTTTTGTATGTAGCTACTTAACATTACAGATTTATTTCGTTGAAATGTCTCTGTATTAAAAATTTTGTTCTTGATCTTTTTTCAGGGCCTTGCTCTTTTTTATTCTAATAAAGTAGATTAAGTAATACTTAATGGCTTATAATATTGATATCCAATATAATTTTATTCTGCGAAATAGTCTATGAAACGAAATTAATTAATGATTTGAATAAGATTGCAGTTTAAATATAAATTATAAACAATTTCCATATAAGTTTCTACTTATTTCGCTTCAAGTGGATAATATACTATTGATTTCAAGATGTTTATAGAGAGATTATGTCCAGTTGGTTATTTCAATAATAAAGTAAACGTATAATAATCCGCTTTCCTCATTATAATTACAAATAAGTTGTATTGTATTGATTTTCCTGTAATAATCTAGCATCTCCGCAGTATTGTTGTAGCTACCTCTACAATGTCATGTCAAACCTTTGTTCGTGATTGAACGCGGCTTACTGGCGATGAGGCGACTGGCTGCCTTATCTCAAGAATGCTACGTATGATAATTATTATACTTAACTTCTTTACGACCCTGACAGGCTTAATGTATTTTCACATTTGATTTTTACAAATACTTGGCAGCACGAGAGGCTCTTAACGTGTATCAACATTGTGTTGTTCATTTTAATCATAGTTATTCTTATTGCTAATGACTTTCCGTTAATTGCCTAATTACCGAGTGATTCGTCACTGTAAATAATTATGTAATTAAATGCCTCTGATAATTTAAACTCATAATCAATAAACATTATTACCGATTAACGTGCCTTATAAATAAATAAAAGAAAATTTGTTGATTTAACAAAACGATAACAGGTTTACAAATGTGTAATTTAAATTGAGTGGCTATTTTGATGAGTCGTCTACAAGATATCACTCTCAGACAGCCTGTCTATTTGTAGAGTGTGACTTAATGATTTCCTCTGATGTTTCGTCCGACTTCCGAGAATCAACACGTAAACATATTGTTCAATATATTTCACACTTTTGATTTTTTCACCGTATTGTTAGTCATGCGTTAATCGGTGACGTCACCTATGAGTAACCACGAAAGCCCGCGAGTGTCGACCGGTGTCGGTCACAAAACCCATTGGTCTGTATGAGGTGAAATGGAGTCTTTACGATATGTTTTCATCTCAGGCGAACGTAATCCGATTGTGTATTTATTATAATAGCATTCCTCGAAAATATTGTTTTTAATTTTTTTGGTTTGACCAAATTATTTTTTTTTAGTCCGTTTTTTGTTATACGCCTAAATAAATCTTAAGTGAAAATATAGAAAGTAGGTCCGATTGTAAATCATTTCCTTTGCGATTTGGCAAAACCTGTTGTCTTTGCCTTCCTTGCGAAACCGGTAATTATTATTTTATCATATTTTTTTTGCAAACTTTTAATTACTTGTGTGCTACAATAATTGTAAAAACATTTATTTATTCATTGAAGATTAACCAAACGAAGTTTATAGAAAAGTGATACATTCCTCTTGTGTATTTTTTAATAGCTATTTAACCATAGCAGTTGATTATTGTCATGTTTAGTTACATAGGTTAAGATTTCTCACATCTAGCTGCAGTATGCATGTAGGATAGCGGGAACTAATGTGGGATGCGTGGGAGTCTCATTCCACAATATAAATAGAGTATACATTTACCGTTACTTGGAACATCAATAAATTAAAAAGGCACTAGGAGGTGAGGTAATAATTACTTTAAAACTATTTGCTTCTCTTGAAAGTGATTATTTACGAGTTGCCATTTTCTGAGGTGTAATTACAAAATATGAATAGGTGTGTTCAACATTGTTTACTCAGCTGTGGCCTTGCGAGGTCATGCTGTCGAGTGTCGACGGCAGCTCAAAAGTCGATCGATACTCGATAATGCTGAAAGATAATGTTAAAAGCGTGATCGATATATTGTGTAGGTGGATGTCGCGGCGGATTGTGGTTGCGTATGAGACAAACGCATATTGCATGCCAGAGCAGAGTCCGGTCAGGCCGAGGTGCCGAAGTGTCGCAACTTTGGCGTCTGCTAACTATTCGAACCAGCTGACGCGACAAGGCGCCGCGCTCCGCTCGTGTGTGCTCACAGCGCTCATGTGCCGCCGCCACACCGCCCGATGAATGATGTTGCACTTTTTAATAATTTACGATGGGTTCACTATATTTATCTTATGTTGGCATTCAGCCCTTACATTCATAGACGGCTGCCAACATTTATTATTAATCTTCCATATTAGTAATATTATTTTCTATTTATATTTCTTACATCTCTATAAATGACATTAACAAAGTAAATAATAACAAAGTACCTAAAAAATAAAAATAAATATATTCTTAATTTATTCTTAAACGTAAATAATATCAAATGACAATATAATCACCTCTTTAAATAACTACAAGTTATCGACTATATGCCATACCATAGGGGCGTCAACATTCAACAAGCTCTCGATAAACATTTTTATAATACAAAGTCCCAAATTACTTTTAAAATATTAACGGCAGGTTTACCACAAAACATTTTTACTTTACTTTGGAAATACCCAGGCAAACATTAGCAGCAAACAGTTTGGAGCAGTTTATTTTAATATTGCAAACACTCAGATTTCAAAAATGTATTTTCTTTGAGTAGGCAGTTCAGTACTTTCCAGGGATTTCAAAGTATTTTTCATTCTGTATTTAAATTTAGTTAGCCTCGTGTTATTTCTGTAAGCGTGGTGTCGGTTGCGTCTCGCGCACTGGCGTAAACTTGGCACTAACACTGGCGGTCGGCTGTCAACAAAACGTCGCCAGTCTTACTCCAGGATTCAACAGCTTACGGCTAATATGAAGTAACTGGTTGTATAACTCCGTATTAATGTCAATAACCCCCAAAATGCAATGTAAGAACCTTGGTGGGTAAATATAGAGTGGTTGCGAAAGAGTTGGCGCCTAGCCATCGCGTCGGGCCCGTTCGCCTCACTGATAACACAACAACTAATCATCATCAGTTTTCGTAATCGATTCTCACATAAGGAAAACATTTCGTGGCGGCTCTACCTTAGACCAATAATGTCACGAATCACGATAGCGCCACTGCATAGATTATTTTCAACACAGCTCCAACAATGCATTAAGTAGAAGTCGGTTTACTATGATGATATTCAATATTTTTAAAAGGCAATTGAACCCTAAATTCCTTTATTTCTAATTTAGAATTTTATGGCTTCGTAAATCCTACATCAGATTCTAAAATTATCTATCTGGCGATGTTTTGCGGCCCGGCAAAAACATTGTGCGCCAATTTGATGATCCTTTATTTAAGAGGACTGGGTACCTAATATATAGTTACTTTTTGTTTTAAGAGTATCTAAGTATAATTTTGTAGCAGTCGGTAATTCAGGTTCGCATATTTAAGATATAAGATCATATTGTAAATAACTTATATGGACTACAAAAGTATGAAGACATGCTTAATTTGTTCTCAATTTATAAGTAGGTAAGCTAAGTGAAAAAAGTAGAAAATGAAACATAAGTTAAAATAAAATGTCTACTCTCTACTTTCTGTCGGTTCATTCATTTCTGTAAAGCTAACATCATAACAAACGCGGCGTCTGGTGACGTATGTCCACTTAAGTAGGCACACGTATTCTCAAATACATAAAGTAAAAATAACATTCATTGATGCGAACAGCAAGTTCAATGTTATTGTGCTTAAAATACTTTACGCACAACATTGCTACGGAATTACTCCTAAGTGTCATTGAAAATTCCTACATATCGTAAAAGCAAAGATTTTTAGAATAGCAACCGCCTCTTACGTAATTTATGAATAGCATAATATGCGAGGATAGTGTGAAATTTTGGCAAACAACCAATATTATAAAACTGTCTCTATCCAAGAGTCTACCGAATTAGACGTACCTACCGTAGAGCGTAACCATGAAATTGTTTGTCGGTCATTAATATCTCTAATTAATACAGTACGTCGTAGTTTTTCATCTAAGAAAATTATTTCCTACAGAGTTGACAGTATGAAGCCTGTATTTCAAGGCATATTTTCCTCATTGCTTGGCTTTATTAGTAACGACATGATCTTGAAGCCGCGGCACAGATTCATTGCATTACTTGCGATATCTGCTTACGAACATTTGTGGTCATTCTAAGAAGTTACGTACATGTATGGGTTGTTGGTGACGTCACCTCGTTCGAAGCACATGAGTAATTCTGAACGAAATAAATAGCTACGTTATTGTTCCAGACTAATTCATATATCAGCGTATGTATGAGTATCGCAACGGATGTGCACGACTGATCCCGGTGGCATATTGACATCTTTATGAATGACACACAATTCAGCCCATATCAGACGAGACAACAAAAGTTTTGTCTCGTCTGCAGGCAGAAAGTCCAGCTCCCGATATTACTTTCCACTTATTTCGAGCACAAACTGCTTTGTGCCACTTAATAACTGTACGAATCTCAAAGATATCTGAAACTAGACGCATATTTAGCGAACCAAAAGAGAAAAGCTATTGTTATACGTGAGTAAACAATTTAGCTCTTAAAATTCTTCATCCAAGATACAAAACGTTTTTTTGTTTCCTCGAGATAATTATTAGCCCATCATGTCTTGGTTGATAGAATGAGATTTATTGCTCTAATCCCCGACAAGCCTTACTGTAATCCAGATCCATCTAGTGAAAGTCCCATACAGTTTTATAGTGCAATAGAATCGCGTACTGACACAGAAACAGTCTCATAAACGACGAAGAGATGAGAAATATTTATTCTTTAAGTTCAAAGGTTAATTGAGGCTAATTGTGCATCGATACGCATAAAACAAGTTTTGTTTTCGACCTACTTATGAAACTACAGCTGAAACTACGCTTATGTTAAACAAAGATTTAGTCTGATATTTTTAATCCGCGATCTGTGTGTAGCTGCCAAATAAAATAAGAAGAATAATGAAGTTAGTTGATACCTATATGCTCAAATACTATTACATATTCATAATAAAAATATAACTGTATTTCAGATCCAAGATGCAAATCTGGTGACAAAAATAGTTAGTTACGAATTATACAGATTCTTACAGCTAAAGACATTTTTACATGAGAACGTAAGACAATAAGTTCTCAAAGGATGAGTTCATTGCAAATAAATTATTTGTGTAAAGTATAAAGACCACCTTGGACTGAAACTTAAATATGCTATATGTAAATACGATGGTAGGTAGGTACTACGTTATAGTTTACTGTAACAGAACAAACAGTGATGGAAAAGCAATAAGGCGCGATCAACTATGAGTAATCTAAACCTTACCCAGACAGGCGACCCTTATGATTCATCGTTAAAGACCCAAAGGATTAAAGAAAAACATGAAAATAAAAGTCGACTGAGGAATGTCAGACGTGTAAAAAATATTTAAGTAGAGGACGTAGTGTCGAAAATATTTTAATTACTTTAACGCTTGACCTCGTCTTATAGAATCTATGAGTATTATTAATTTTTAATTAGAAGTAACGATTTGAATGATTAAAAAGTAGCTACATAACAGTTTCATTTCCTTTTATGCTAAATATAAACACATAAACAATGGATAAACGTTGTTTATCTATACAATGCGACTCTACCTTGTATGCTACTGTTTTCTGATAACAAATAAGTACGTTTTAGTCCAAATTGTAAGTAAACAAACACTCTATCGAATAAGTAAATGAATTAGTCATTTACATGCGAATTGTTCTGAAAAACACATAAAAACGTTCACAAACGGCTGCACAAAAAAATATTGTTCGGTCTAGGTGCAGGTAACCAGTACTCTGAAGCTAAATAAGCGTTAAATTCAGTTCTGATATCTTATAGCGAAACTAAAATAAATAAAAAAATGTACCAAAAACATTAACAGACACTTCAACTAATATTTTCCTCGATTCTCGTATTCTTCGCTAAATGATAAATAAACAACATGGTGTGAAAATTTAATATTTCGTGGAATCAGAACCTCAAAAACAAAGGAAAGAAAATGTCTTCATGACCGGAGCTAATTTAAAGATCTATTCATAATGTTATAACATTTTTAGCGGAATTGTCAAGCTCCTATTAAACGAACCTTACATTTTCCTTCCAATGACTCAATGCCTAAGTACGCAAATTTGTTGGAAATTGGTTATTTCGTAAAAGTTGGTCAAGTAGAACAGGTAGTAGATAGGTCCCAAACGGGTTTAACAGGAAAAATAATAATAAACACCTATGCAGTCATTTGCGCTGTTATTTTTATGACAATAGTTAGTGTCGGTGATGATTTCATTGCATTTATCATAAAGGAAAAATATCCGAAAATATTTTATATGGATCACTAAAGGCTATTTGTAACTTAACCAAGCTGGTTAATAAAATAATAACAAGCGATATTCAGACATCGTTAAAAACGTTCGTTAAATTATGTTAATCGTTTTTAATTCATACATTTTTAATTCATTTAAGTCGGTAAGTACCTACTTGATGTACAATATTACTGTACCACTGACTAATAGATATTGCATGTCGATACGAAGAATTTCATTAAAGAGCAAATATTATATTGCTTATCAATTTATGTAAGCCCATCGATATAAGTAACGATAACGCGAATCATTTAACTGAATAAAGTTAAATGATTATGCGGCCGTAAACGGGATAAAGAACATAATTACGCTGCAGAGCCTTGCATTATAAAATCAAAGGGCTTGCAAGTATGAACGTTTTAAAATTCCCTTTAGTTTGGGCCGTTGCACTCTCCGGCTGGACTCGTCTAACCGGCCCGCTATCAGTCCGCGGTTCGATTCATCGCGCGCACGCCCGTGCCCAATGTGCTGGGATATCACCAATCGTAACTGCAGGCCATATTCAAACTCACTACCATGAAAATGTTCCACTAGTATGTACTTTATAGCCCGCTTTACTGGCACGAAGTACCTAAACGGCCATAGATATTTGCCCCATAATATTTTTCAACGATTTTTACTGTACACAATTAATATTATTTGGACTATCTTTAAAAAAGTGCTATCGCCTTGTCACAAAGACAAAAACATGTTGTTTTAATTTTACATTGAAACATATTTAAACAAATGTGACTAGCTTTAACATAAATATTCTGCTTCTGTAACTAGGGACTTTTACCTATTTAAGACCCATATTATGAATTCACCCGAGACTAACGCTCTTTTTTTGAGTACCAACATAAACTACCCACGTTATCATAGGATAAAATAAATATATTCAAGGCTATCGCATTACCGGCGTAACTGCGTCTCTTCAAAAATAGACCAATATTATTTAGACTATTTTTGCAAGAGGATGTTTATTTTATCATGAAAAATCAATTTATACTCGAAGCTATTACCGCCACCAAATCAACGCATAACTTTGTGATTTACATAATTGCATTGAGACGAGTAGATTTAATTTTAAGATACATCACGAAACTTAATTGCAGTTCACGTTTGTTTAAGTATACAGGAAATCGAATCGTGTTTTGTTGAACCATAGTTAATTACTCTGGCAATGAAACAAAGACGGGATAATTTTAGGGGCTAGAGTGGACTCTGACCATAATTCCAAATATTTCCAGTTGTGGCTACCCTATGTAATTGGCAATTAGTTCTGCAGTAGTTGCCAACAACTGTTAGTAAGTTTTTATCGACAATCGCTCCCAGCAGGACTGACTCACTGGCCGCGACACCCGGCCAACAATTGCCGCTTATGCAATTGACCGGGTTCCAACACTGGTTAGTTTGGGTCTAGATTTTCAACATAAAAGTCAGCCGTATGAACGTAGGCGTCAACAGTTTGACCTTTGAGGAATTTAAGATATTTGATAGCATTCTTTTTGTTTACATGTCAGAGTTGCGGTTACAATTTAATTTACTTAAATATTTTACTTGCACCTAAGTATTTAATGCCACTTAGGTAATAAAATAAATCAATTTCACTTTTTGTTTGCGCATCTTAAGTATACCTATTCTCAATTTTTCTGATTATTGCAAGGTTAGGTAAATTTGTATGCTTGCCATCAATATAATTTAACTATGCTGAACCTAAATTCTACTGAAGGCATTGGTTTGCTACACAAGTCCTAGACACAAAAACTTCATTTGACAGTTGAAAAAAGAGCTCCTTAAACTTAAATCTTTACGCAAATATTAAAAATAGAATATAAAAGCACGTCTCTCATCAAGTCATCGCCTAAAAATTGGCAGGATCAACCCACACCATAAAATATATTAAGACCTTGCTGAATACAAAAACCAGGAACTTTCTCATCTTACATTTCCTAAAATCTTTGCTGGAAGTATACTCCCAATTTAGCGCGTTACCAGCGCTATTGATTCCGAGAACAGCTGTTTATTTTAAAACCGCGATGCGGTAATATAATATATAGGGTCGTCTCGCCCTCTAGACTACATCTGGGGGATACTCACTTCGGCGGCCGATAGCTCGACGATCAGGGTAGTATTCTTCACTTAGCACTGTCAATCACTGGTTCAAAACACGGCGCGAGACCGTTTCTAAATTGGCGATCGCGCTCGCGAGTTATATTTAGAGCTGTAATACGACACCGGGCGCGGACGTGAGTCGTTCGATCGTGGAGCTGTGGCGAGCGGCGGCGCGCGAGTGAGACGTCAGACGCCGCGCGGCCGGCCCCTCCCGCCGCCGCCCGCGCAGCCTCCGAGGACGATACCCTCGCAAACCAGCTACGCTAACATCCCTTTGTGTAGCTTGACACACAGCGCTACATGCAACACTTAACACCGTACCCACAGGCTACGAGCCTTACCCGACCCCCACGTATCTCCAACACTTCAAGCTATAACAAAAACCTTATACCGGCTTGCAATTGCAATTGCAATGGGGCACATAAACAAAATTTTAGTCTGCATAACAAAGCTTCTAATAAAATAAATAACACTCTTACTGGTGCAGTCAGAAATAAATAAGCGCTGTTCACTCAGAATTTTGGTTTTGATATTTCTAGTTCAGTTTTCATCATCAGAAATAATCAGTAGAGATCACAGCAATTGTATATACTTTACCGTTTTAAGCTGCTTAAAGATCTTCCTTAATAATTTGTCTAGTCCTCTAGTAGTACTAGAGGGGATCGGGTTTCATGTGAAATAGGTAAATTAAAAACACACATTTGGATATAAAACATTATATTCACTCGCTCTCAGACCATACAACAACCGATCCGCAAACACCTCATAATAAACTCTATAAAAATAACTTAGTTAATCTTCGACTACTCCTCTTCAACCTCGTCATCTGTTGTGAACTCACTTTCGTTGCCTCCCTGTGTAAATAGAAAAAAAAAACGTTATTAACAATAATATAGGGACAATAAGATGGTAGAAATGGTTCAGTAATAAGAAAATTATTCAGAAGTAGTTTCTATAAATATTTTTAATGTGAAATAATTCAAATTCAAATTCAAATTCAAAAATTCTTTATTCAATATAGGCTACACAGTAGCACTTATCGAACGTCAAACAATACAAACAAAAATAGACAGCACCCTAAGGGTCGGTTCATATCCGGCGGAAGCGCACCACGCACCACCAGCCGCGCAACGCCAGAACAAACAAACACGCAATGAGACATCCAACCCCCACACCTGACGCGCTAACGCAACATCAGTTGAGTGTGAAAGGCTGAACGCCCCACCACGCATCCGCCCGCCCCAGCGCCAAGCGACCGACAATACGCGACGCGTCTCCCGCCAGAGATGAACCGACCCTAAATCGCCCACCCTTCACCGCTTCCTAAGTGCTTCGGCCGAGGAGAAGAAACGGCGCAACAAACTCCCCAGTAGCACGCTGCCTTTACAATAATACTGCATATAATTAAGGGACCGCGCCAGATAAACAAGTGTTTGAGGTACTAAGAAATATAAAAGTATAATATATATAATATAAAAGTTCAGACACTGATCTTATCCAAGGTCAACAGAACGACCAGTCACCGCAAGCAGCACCCGTTCACGAGTATGACGCAAGGGTCAGCCATCCCCTCCCTCGCCATATTAGAGGGAAGGAGGAGACCCGACCCAAAACGCCACCGCAGGCAGTGACAACTAAGGGAGCATGACGAAACTGTTGCCGGCTTAAACAAATATAAAGCAAAAAAGGAAATCCTCAAACACTGATTTACTGCACTGTCCCTTATCACAAAAAAAATGAGTGGATACATAATTAAATTCTATAATTAATATAATTATACATAAAAAAAATACCGAACAAATATCGTTCATTGGACATTTGTAGGTACACCATACCTACATTTGTATAATCGTACTAACAATAAAATAAAAATAGGTAACAAATGTTACATACGAAATGTATGCCTATCAACATAAGGATGAATAAAACTGTTATAAATCCATACAGAACCGTCTTGTGTCTATCACGGCGACCAACAATGTTTATCATTTAAATAATCATTAATAGAGTAGTAAGCTTTTAAACATAGCTTATTTTTAATTGTGCATTTAAAGGAGTTAAAGGGCAACTCTAACAAACTAATAGGAATTTTATTGTAAAAACGAATACCAAGCCCCACAAATGAATTGTGTACCCTATGCAGGCGATGTGATCTAGAACATAACTTATGCCTATTTCTCGTATTTATACTATGGATGTCACTGTTCTTGGCATATAAGTGAATATTTTGTCTTATAAATAATATATTTGCAAAAATGAATTGAGACGCTACAGTTAAAATACCTATCTCCTTAAATCGCTCCCTAAGAGTAACTCGAGAACCTAGCTGGTAAATGGATCTAACAGCTCGCTTTTGTAAAATAAAAATGGTTTCTAAATCCGCCGCTTTACCCCACAACAATATGCCATAGGACATGATGCTGTGGAAGTAGCTAAAGTAAACGAGACGAGCTGTGTCCACATCAGTGATCTGTCTTACCTTCCTAACGGCGTAAGCAGCGGAACTAAGCTTACTCGCGAGGCACGAGATATGTGCCGACCATAAAAGTTTACTATCTAGAGTTATTCCCAGAAACACTGTTGATTCTACGGTGTCTAGCACTTCATTATTAATAATTATATTAGGGCCAAGATTTTTTACGTTAGGCATGGAAAATTTAACGCATTTGGTCTTCTTCGCGTTTAAAACTAAGTTATTAGATGAGAACCAATGCATAACCTTAACAAGTGCAGCATTTATCTCATTAAATTCGTGTCTATTCCTATCTACTTTAAAAATTAAAGAGGTGTCATCTGCAAACAGCACGACGTCACATATGCCTTTTAAAAAGAACGGTAGGTCATTAATATAAACTAAGAACAAAAATGGACCTAATATTGACCCCTGGGGCACACCTAGCTTCACTGGTAGTCCGGTTGACCTATCACCATTGACATCGACGCATTGTAGTCGATCACATAAATAAGAGTTAATTAAATTAAGTGCTCTATTCCTAATTCCGTAATGCTCGAGTTTGCGAATAAGAGTACCATGATGAACGCAATCAAATGCCTTGGAAAGGTCACAGAACACCCCAATTGCGTTCTGCGAGCTCTCCCAGGCACTATAAACATGCTTTAGTAAAGCTACACCAGCGTCCGTAGTTGAACGTCCTTTAGTAAAACCGTATTGCTCGCTGTGTAAGAGATGTTTTATATTAAAATGAATTAAAAGTTGTTTCAACATCAATTTCTCAAAAATTTTACTGAATGCGGGAAGGATCGATATTGGCCGAAAATTACAAATTTCGTTTTTATTACCTGATTTAAATAGAGGTATAACTTTACTACATTTCATAAGGTCAGGGAAGATACCCAAATCAACACACTTATTAAAAATGATAGCTAGTGATGGGGCAACAATAGTTATTATATTACTAAGAAGGTTTACAGAGATGCCCCAAAAGTCTTCGGTTTTCTTTTTATTGAGCGATTTAAAAGCATTTACTATATTTAAAGGAGTTACATGTTCAAAACTAAAAATATTATCACATACAGGCACAGTATTACGCAGTAGGGTTTCAGCCTCAGCTGCTGATGAATTTAAGGAGCTAGTTGTTGCTACAGGTATGTCAGTAAAGAAGTTATTAAAAATTTGTGCAATATCGTGGGCTTTATTTACTAATTGATTGTTAAAAATAATCTCTAGTCTGTTTTCTTGTTTCTTGAGCTTACCAGTTTCTTGGTTGATAATGTTCCAGGTAGCTTTTATTTTATTAGTAGAATTTTTGATTTTATCGTTAATAAATTTTGACTTAGCCATATAACAGACTTTTTTGAATAATTTTGAATAATTTCTTACATAAGTTACAAATGAAATATCAAAGTTATATTTTTTCATACCATATAGCTCATAAAGTCTAGCTCTACTTTTGTAGATACCAGCAGTGGCCCATTGGTTAAAAGAGGCTGAAGTGCACTTGACATGTTTAGTTTTACACTTAAAAATAGCTTCAAACTCATTTTTTACAACATCAAAAAATGCTCCATAAATGTCATTAGGATTGTCGCATCCAAAAAATGATGGCTGTATTTTGGACATGATGCTGTTTTTAAAACGAGTACACCGGTGCGCTGTGTATGGCCTACTAATAACTTTTTGAGGTTTATTTACAACTAAATGTGGAAAGCTTGCAAATTGACCACAATGATCAGAAGTAACATCTGTTAAAGTAAACTTATTACTCGCTTCACTATTACAAAATATGTTATCTAAGCAAGTTGCAGAAGATGCTGTTATCCTAGTTGGTTCGCAAAACAGGTTATTTAAATTAAAAGACTTAAATAAATTAAGGAGTCTGATAGACACTGGCGTTGATTCTAAAATATTTACATTGAAATCCCCACATACTATAATCCGTTTCTTACTACTTTTAATTTTAGAGAGTGAATCTTCCATTACTGATACAAATAAATTGAAGTCACTCAAAGGGGGGAAATATAATCAGATACATTATTCCCGTATCACACAAACATTAGTTACGCGCGGGGAACCCGCAACCTGCAAAGCTGTTTGATCACTGGATCATTGTGCCAATTAGGTCAAGTGGTCACGGTTGTGTTTTATAAATGTAAACATTCTCCGAACATTGTCGAAGCCTACATTGGCACATTTTTTATGTAAATATTTACTTTTTTTTACTGTAGAAAAATAAGTTGTATGGTATAAATAGGGAAGATTGAAAGCGTGAAGCGAGAAACGTATGAAGGTTTTAGCAAAGAGAAAACAAGGTCTACCACTAATAATATGGTGATAACACACCGTCACGTGCAATGCAATGTTTTTGAATGCAACACTAACATTCTATGTATAATATGTATAGTATTTTATGTGATTAATAAAGCCATATCGGGAATTACAAATGTAAGTATTTATGAGTTTTTCAGGGTATTCGGCAAGGGGCATGCATTTCAGGTGCCATAAGTTTTCTGAAATCAGAGGTTCTGAAGACATTGCAGCGTTGTAACAAACACTTTTTGTGCATCTATTCAGTAAAAGGGTTATAATGGCCTACTGTAAACCAAAAGCTTCAGCGTAAAGATTAGCTTTAAATTCGATCTAAGCTCCATGCGAATTAAGACAAAATCTTTATCTCTTGAATTGAAATATTTATTTTTAGGTGTTCAACAGAAAACCATGTTCATACATAGTAGCTATATACCATATAGTATTCATTACCTGATCATTGTTATCGGTGTCAGAGTCGCTGAGGTCCCACTGCGGGTGCTCGGCGGGCACGGCGGCCGCCTCCTTCACGTCCAGCTTCACGTCTTGCTGCTGGTCCATGCCGATGTAAGAGTCTGCACAACAACAACTTACATTACAATGCTATCCAAAATATTGAATATGTAAAATATAATAAGCAGAAGACGAGAGTTTAATGCTGATAATGCTATCCGCGTAGGTAAATACTTGTCCGGGAAAATCTAGTATTGCCTTTGATTGACACTCTAAGAAGAATAAGAACAGCATGAAAACGGCAAAACAAGAACACGATCTGCGTCCTATCCACGTTAAGACTTATGTAATTTGGATGATTTTAAGGTATGAAAATATTTCTTCCTCATTACCAGGTCGATTGTCTTTATGTAAACCATAAGGCTTTCCCTACAAATAAACAAATATGTACCGATCAAATTTTTTTTTTTTCTTATAGAAAAAGCAGAATATTCTTTCATATGGAAACGGGGAAATATATCTTCGCTACCTAAACATCGATCTATAAAGGTCTGTAGCTTCTTTCCTAGCAAGGTTACTGGACATCTTGGTTTCCGGGATTTGAGTATATGCAACGACTGTCATAATATTTTTATTGGAGACTAATATAGAATTTACTATAAAGAATAGACCGCAAGCTAACCTTGCACATAGATATATTTATCCAAGTATTACTCAGCATCCAGGTAGATTCAAGTGTTGACCATCAATGTTTATGTACTAAAGAATATTTTCTTTTAGAAAAATATAAAAAAGATTTGAGAAGTTGTGGCCCTAGTGGTGATTTTCCTTAAAACCTTTTAAGACGCTATTGTTATTTATGTAGGTGTCCTATTCAATTGCATGCAATAATATTCTCGAGGTGTGCAAAAACACATTATCTACGTCGAAGAGCGTGATCCGATTTAATTGAGCTTAGAAATGTCCGGTTGCCATACATAATTGCTTTATTTTTAGGTTTATATTGTGGGCAATCAAGCCCTATCCCATTCCTAAGAAGGAATTCAGAAATATGGCATAAGCATTTAATTAACCGAAAAAATACAATGATGTACTTGTGTCTTCTGCTGATGATGAATGCAGTTTCACGTAGGTACAGACACGCAGGGTTTATAGGTGCCGAAATTAGGCAATGTTAATATTTATATTCTAGTGTTGCATACCTGATCTCAGACAGCAGGCGAGCGTGTATAGACCGGGCCAGCGCGGCGCGGTGAAGCGCAGTTGCAACTCGTGAGAATCCACAAGCGCCGTCACGTGCGCTGGCGCCGTCAGCAGTGTATGTGACTTGCGATCGCAGATGTAGCACCACCAGTACTCTTGCTTCTCCTAATATTACAAAAAAAAAATAATTACATTAATTATTCAGGAAATAAAAAGAAGCAAATTAAAGAGGGATCTCGTGGCTAAGTTTAAGCTGTTCGGTTTGACTGATAATACAGGTTAATCCGCAATCGCCACGGTTGGTCCGTGGATGGGTGACCATTTCCAAACACACCGAGACGCCTCCGCGCCTCGGATAGGTCGTTAAGCTGTAGGTCCCAACAGTCATACTATGATCTTTGGTAATCGTTTAGTTAATTCTGACAACCAGTCTTACATTGGGATACTGTGTTAATACCCAGTAAAATGGGTTATGGAGGTCAGATAGGCAGTCGCTCTAAGTAAAATACGGTATTCGGCTGAATCCGGTAAGCCGACCCCAGCATAGTTAGGAAAAGGCTCAGGAGATGATAATATATATTCAGGAAATAAAAATGTTATATGAAGGCGTCAGGGTTAGTTATGAAGCCTGTTAAGGAGACCGGTAGAAAACGGCTGTAAATGGGCTCTAAGTGTTGATCTTTGACAGCCGTTAAGACAATAACGAGTGTTCACTAGACACGACTACTGCTCAATAAAATAGGAGGTTGGATAGGCCGTCAATCAATCTAAAATAATCGTATAAAGCTAACTGGAAACCGACACTAAAACAATTGCATGAGCAAAAAATTTACACATAAAAAAGCAAATTGCATAACTTTCTCTAACCGAGACTAAGACTTACTAGACCACTACTGGCTAAAACTTATTGAACTTCATTAATTCTAAATCCTATATTATTCTACATCAATAGGTCGTCACCCGCAATTAGTTTACTAATTGATATCCTACAGTAACCTATCAACCTGTTCAATCAGTCATACAAAACACGTTCATGCTCCGCCGACCGTATCAGTGAGCAATTATTATTATTTATACAGTAACAACATTAGAACATTTATTACAAGTTAAACGACGATAACTTGAGTTTATTGCTGCGGCGCAGTTATTACGGAGGCAATAGAGATGAACGGAAATCAACCTTATTGTATTGTCTTAAAGGCTATCTGTTGAAAAATGGTGCCACTGATATGCGGTCCACTGTACATAACATTGTATTTGTACAGAGTATCAAAGTGTAATAATGTTAGAATTTAAACGAGTTATTGACAATTGGTGTTGTGATGGCTCAATGAATGTCAGGTTCATTTATTTTTATGACTCCAACCTTGTAGTGACTACATTTGATTACTTACTAAATTGATACATCAAGTTACCCAGCTATTTTCGAATAATAGTCAGTTTTCACTACCCTTAACTAAGAGACGTCTATTGCGCGTGCGTCATTCAGTTATATAAACATACTACTCACACCTGACGTATACATGTCGTGTTGTAATTGAGGTTAACAAAATAACGGAAGGCTAGATGAAGGTCACGGCAAGGTCAAAGTCACTCGACACTAGTCGGGAAAAGCTCCGCCGAAGAATAAGACGGAACGTGTAATACAAAAAATAAGTTGTGGGAACAAAAGAAAATCTATAAACAATCAGAATGTAAGCTTTACGAAGAATTAAGTTTTACTTAGGTACATTCCTTAGACATATAGCGATAAAGTTAGTCATTTATAATTAATTATTAATGTGAAAAAAAAAAAAAAATATTCAAATGAAATTTATGTTGACCTAATGGGAAAATAATAAAAATACCTCATCGTAATCTTTTGGCATCCGGAAGAATGACTCACCAGTCTGAATGTCGTAATAAAAGATATCATTAAAATACTGAAATTTATAGTCCTATCGAGCCATATATTCCTACAGATTTCAGTTAGACCATAGATAAGATAAGCTATTTCAACCGTGATTTTTTACTCAAACAATAAAAAATATTAAGTAATAAAACCGCATCACGTTTTGTTGATTACTTCGTTCGAATAAAAAACGTATCTACGAGATTGCAACGAAATCACTGCATTCATGATTAGTCATGTGTTATGTAAGGAGTCTTAGATCACGTCGACTATATTTTGCATTTAAATAGCGCGATTAAACGAATCGTCACTATCATGTAAACAAGCAGGCGTGGGTGGTGCTTTGTGACAATTACATAAAAAACACTAGTACCGAAAAAAAAAATGTATTATAAACGGTGAAAGTATTTGGGGATAGACTACCGTTGGATCTAGCTACTATATTTTTTGTATAGTATAGAAATATAGTTTTGTAGATGCAGTATTTATACCGCAGACATAAACATCCGAACTTACAAATTTGTCGGTACTTGCACTATGTATCTCAAGGTCTATCATATGGGTCAACATTTATTTATAATGCCATCTGTTGAAAGCAAAGGTAAAAATGAACATAATTGTCCTAAGAAATTGTACTCTAACAGCAAAAACTATGTTTTCAAGTTTATACTATTTTACTACACATTCATTATTCTCATCTCACATGTACTTACTACTTGGGTTCGATTCCCCAGTCGACCAAGGTGTTATTGGGTTTTTCTATGAAATTCTCAGTAGCAGGTCGGAGTTTGGATTTGTGCCCGGTTAGTGGCAATAGGCTCGCCCCCTATTACATGGGACCTAAACATATCGGCGAACTGTGGGTGTACATTGGTACGCCTCTGCCTAACCCTTCGGGGATACAGGCGTGATGATATGTTATGTTATGTTACATGTACTTCAGTGAGTTTAATTATTTCATTTTGGAAACAAAGGTTGGTATTCATTTGTTTTTCCTAGGTCAAGGTAGTATGGAATCTAGAGAAGCATGTTTACTTATTTAAAGAAAACTTTTTTATTTTATTTGAATTTCCTGCACTTGTAAATTTTTGTTCCGTAAATCATATCACTTGACATTTATGTTTTATTTACTATCAAATAAATCACTCAAATGAGTAGTATTAAATTACAGTTATGTTGACAAGCGCAGATGTAAATTAAAAATAAATTCACATTATGTCACATCCCAGCTTTGATTATATAATGTCTAGATGGACTGTCAAGTGCGCGCAGACGTGTCAAAAAATAACAACCAAAAGTGGTTGTTAAGTACTTTCCCGCCACCAGTATAGAACGTGCCGCTTTCGTGACACTACGTTTTACGCGCTCTAAGGAATAACCACATAACAGCGATAAAATGATAGTATGTGCTTCTAAAGTGTGCTGGAATTAAAAAGGAAGGCTAAAAAATACCAACACACATCACCTATCACTAAAACTACTACACACTAATTAAAGAAACTTTATAATTAATTTTATTTTTATGATTATTAAAATCACGCCATATTTTATCAGTGTTGCCAGTTTCTGTTTTTCATTCTCCCATTTTTGTGGGTAATTTTGTTGGTTTATCGTTACGTTTATAAAATAGTGCTGATGTACTTTTTCAAAAAAAAAAAAAAAAGTAAAAAAAATAACTCAACGTTAAAGTACCTATACCTCATTATGTTTTAATATTGTACCAAATATTAACTTAGTTGATTTAATATTCGATTCAAACACACAACTCCAAATTACTTTTTTTTTATTGATTTAAAAAGTAAATACTTAATAAAAATATTTTTATTATTATTAAAATACACTTAAACTGAATAATACCACATAAGTAAAAACATATAACTAAAATTAGTAAATATTTTATTATAAGTAATTCGTCTTTATTTAATGTGATTTATGGGAGAATTTGTAATAGCTGGTATCACTATTTACGCACACAGAGACATTGACGTATAGTGTAAAACGACGCCTGCACGCACACATACACAAATGGCGTCCTAGTTTTCTTTGGTATGAATGTAGGGCCACGCTCCATCTAGACATTATATAATCAAAGCATCCCAGCTATTAAACATCTGATTGGCTCAATAACGATGAGCTTTCTTCGCGAGTTGTATGACCTTCAGATAATTGTTTTGAGTGTCGACTTTCTGCATGAGCAATTCATGTTTTCACCCACTAGAAGCAATTAAAAGAGAGATACGACATTTATTTATAATTCTAATCGACGAATAATAAATATTATGCCCAGCCTCGTATAATTTGTATATATTGAAGCCTGCCTTATTACGCTCGGCAAAGACGCTACTATCTTTCCGTGACGAATTTTATAATCCGATACATGAAAATTGCCTAATATATATGTACATAACCTTCTTCTTCTTTGTAACATTAGCAAAAAGAGCGTACGGAAACCCGATGCAAGAGCCCAAAGTATCCATACACCATCTGCACTTTGGAGGATATAACCTCGCCAAAAACGCTGCAATTAGCGTAGCCAGCTACAGGGCGCACAAAAATAAAATTTCAAAATAGGTAGCTATACCAACGACTCGAAAACAAGAAGGAGATTAGCGGAATAGTAAAAGTAGCACATACCAGCGGGAAGTATGGACAGTGTACTGGATGCGAGCTCTTCGACCGGCCTTCCAGCCTCTCCCGCTTCTGTAATCTCTTCTGGAACTTCTCCCACTGGTCGTCATCATCTTCTGCCGCGGACGACTTGTCGCGAGACTCGTCTTCTGACGCCTCGCTGTGGGAACCGGACTCGTCTGAGCTGCCCACTTCCGAATCTTCGCCTTGAGAAACAAACAAAATATATTATAATGATAATTATAATGTAGTGAGGACTAAATTACATATTTTACCTAATATTAAAAGGCTGGAATTTACTCAAGAAAAGAGTAAACTAGGTAGACAACAGAAAAAAATATTGCCATGTTTATGGCAAATACCAGTCATGCCGCATACGGCATTCATCTCGCTGAAACTACCTTTTAACTCTTTCCACACACGCAAACTTATATTAGCTGTAGGTACATTGAATGGAGCATTTTTATTCAAAACCTTTTGCATACTAATTGCGACCTTTATATTACGCACACATTGTCAATTGTCTTCTACTAGTATCAATAAATTCGCTATTTAAAAACATACCTTCTTCGTCTTTCTTCTTTGGTTCTTTTTGTTTCTTGGTTTCGTTGTTAGCGGGCGGCGGCGTGGCGGTGGGCGGGGCGGCGGGCGCGGCGGGCTTGGCTTGCGCCTTCGCCGCGACCGGCTTCTTCGACTTCTTCGACTGCGGCTGCTTCTTAGCCTGCTTCATCCATACTGGCCTCTTGAATGTCTCCTTCTTATCGTTCTTGTCATTTTTATCATTTTCTGTCTTCTCACCGTTTTCGCCGGCAGCTTCGTCTTCTTCCCTGTTAGAGAAAGATAAGCTTATCAATACGTGAACGGTATTTCATCCTTGTATCGAAATGGATAAAAATGGAAAGAAATTAGCTAGTTCAGTCAACAAGGATAGTAAAAAAACCTACTTTCACCTAATGTAAAAACTTTTTATGTCGAACTTTATCATGTTACTCAATACTTGTACTATAACCATTTTATAACTTTTGTGAGTTATTGGGTTAATGATAGCAGTGCCAAAGTACAGGAAAACCTGTTTCATCTATTTAAGTTTTTCCTTATACCTGGCTTTACGTATTTCTCTCTCACAGGTTATTTAGGTGCAGAGTGCAGATCCAAAAGAGAAATATTTTTCTTCTTATCTGCTAATATTGTACATCAAATTCTAACCAGGATAAATAAAGCTAAACGGCTAAAGTGATGAGTATAATAAAAGTGTTATGGCAGTTAATTAATGGCTGGAAGTAAGAGAACACGACAGCGATGACGCAGTATGTCTCGGCGGCGGCATGACGCGTCGCGAACCGTAATAAATGTAATGGTGCCATCGATTAACTTATTTGGAACGAAAGCAGCACAATGTCAAGTGACGTGCTTCATTACCATATATTATAATGGATACCCAAGATGTGACGTGTGTGTTGTCGGTTCGTCAGAATATAGAATACCCCCAGGGCATAATTAATCATCATAAAATATGCAGATGTATTTTTGATTATCGTCAATCCTTATAATAAAGATGTAAATATTTTAAACAAAAAGGATAATGAAGCTTTAAACAAAGCTTAAAAAAATACCAAATATTAAACGTATAACTGAAATAAAAAATGTATAGAGCAGTAGTTGTTGGAAATGTAGATAAATGTATAATACATAATGGCCCCTTGTCAAACACAAGTAGTTGCGCAATTTCTGATTAGAGAAATACATAACTACTTCTACAAGAAACTTATTAGACATAATGTATTTTTAAACTCTTGGCTACTTAAAGTAGTAATTAAGTGAATAACCTCGTGAATTGTGGTCTTTCTCATTGCCAAACGATGTTGTTTCTTTGTTAAGAGAGGTAACCAATACCGATAACCGAACAGGTTCTTATTTATTGGAATATAGTGCTTAATACTCACTTAATGGTTTGTTTCTCTTTAACAGTTGTGTCACCGAATAATTCCTTCATGTTGGTACGTCGTAAGAACACTGTGACGGTTACAATAGCACCCGCCGTCACTACCGTCGAGTTTTCATCGTCAATTACTAAAAAAATATAAGTAAAACATTAGGTTTCTATAAAATTATTACATTTAGTTCTACATAATGTAAAAATGATAATCATAGGAATATTACGTCATCAACAATTATTTAATCCAAAAAGAAAAAGCTCCAAAGTTTACACAAAAATGGTAGGAAAACCAAATAGGAAATTCTAATGCACAATAGAAAATGAACAAGCTTCTTTCTATATCAATAAAAAATAAACCATTTATTACCTTCGGTATTAACTTGGAAATGGATGTAAGGCATGTTGCCCAACACTTTCACGAGGTCCTCATACTGCTTGTCATTCAAAAACTTGAGTACTTGACGCCTCTCATCGCCGGGCAACTGGGCCAACTGCAGCAACGACTTGATGTGCTTCTTACGGTTCGTGAAGTACTTCAAGTGATCTTCTGTGATGTATGGCAGTTGGAGCAGCGGAGACTTGTACTCCCATAGCCCTTGCACGATCATTGGAGACAGCTTCATACAATTTTCGATTGTATCGACGGTCGGTAAGCGGGGTACTGAAAAAAGTTGTCACCATAAATATACAGACAAATCATATGATAAATTTCATTGTTAAATTTTACTAGGATAAACTGTAAGAAGTATTCCAAGCCTTGATTGTCTGGTAGAGAATGTGTTCGGCATTAATCATCAAAAGATATAAGTATTAAATAAAAGAAAGACGCAATTTTCCATGTTATTGTACTTACTTCTCCTAGCATAAGCTAAAGCGACGAGTTGATTGACACAGTTAACCATTTCCACGATGAGGTCTGGGCACCGCGAGACAATGTACCTCCGGTCGCACTCCAGTGTGTCGGGCGGCAGGCGCATGCGCGACAGGTGAGCGTGCAGCAACGCTCGCGCCTTGATACTGTACGGTCGGCAGAGCGGCTGCTCTTTGTTCTTCTCACCGAGGTTCGGAAGTTCGCGTAGCAACTGTAAATAAAACATACCTTCGTATAAAATGACATGATTTTTTATGTCAAAGAGTGTTTGATGGATTTATCCGATTCCTGATTTAAAAGACTGACTCACAAACTATTTTCAAATCCATTTAAACTTTAAAGCATTCTAATAAGATTCATTCTAATAAGATTCAATTTTATTTACTATATCAATTGGGGTAACAAATTAAAAACCAACAGTAATTGATTTCATACAAAATAATAAGAACAAATTCACATTAATTATTAAAGAATAATGAAGTAAAACTAATACCAACCATAGGAACTTCCTCATTATCAGTGATTCTCTCAATAATTTCAGAGTTATGCCTTTTATCAAACTCGCAAGATGCAGCTAGGATCATGATAGCTCTCTTCAAAGGCATAGAAGGCGTTTTGTGACAGAAATAGAAATACATCTGTGTTGTATCCAACAACACTTGCTCCCCAGAAAATCGTATGGAACGATACCACCAAGTACCAACCTGAAAATAAAGAAATAAATAATTTTAGTATGCAAGTCGCATTACTGTAACACACTCCAAAACTAAAGGATTTCATGGTGTACTATTACTTACAGAAAAAATAAAATTTAAATCAACTACATATTTATAATTCTCTTTTTGAAGAGATTTTATTAGAAACCAAGTTATCTGTTTTCTCATGAATTCTCGGAAAAACACATTTTATAACCCTAGTTAAAAACAGAGAAGGTTCTCAAAATGTTAGAATCTTTGTTGTTATCAACACTTAAAGTAGCAAGAATTCTAATTAGTACTCTTAGAAGGATGAAATGGAGTCTTCTAAACATAGGTACCTCCCTATGTTTAGCAGTCTCCATTGTTTTCAATTAATAAAAAAATACATATTATTAATTAACAGAAACATATTCTATGGCTTCACATCATAGAGTCCAGTCTGTTATAACTATGACACATATAACTGGTTATATTGCTCATTTTCTTGTTATGCTCATAACTTAAGTACATATTTCTCTGTAGTCACAACTCACACATAAAATTTGCTATAGCCATTGTCTTACCAACTATTATTTTGCAAGCATGTTTATAAGTGCAGTTAAACAAACTGTATAACAATGCTCAATACCCTTCAAAGACCTTTATGTTATTATGTTTATCATTTTGTTTATTTACAACAGATGTTATTTTATTAGGTACATTTTATACTAGACTAGCTATGCCTAACAGTTTAAATCACCTTGCTTGACTACCAAGACAAATATTATAATGTTTAATAGCCTATATCTTCCCTTAAACTTCTTTTTAGTCCACCGGTTATTTTAATACTTATATTATAACATTGGATTTGTGCCCGGTTAGTGGCAGTAGGCTCCCCCCTATTACATGGAACCTAAAACATTTCAGCGAACTGTGGGTGTACATGGTACACCACTGCCTAACCCTTCGGGGATACAGGCGTGATGATATGTTATGTTATAAAATTAGAGAAAAGAAGCTAAATTAGCTTTAATATAATGGTCTAGATAACTAAGAAACAAAATCTATCAAAATCAAGACATTATGAGTGTCTCAACTGTATGCATGATGCTCTCTCCTATAAATAGGTGTAAGAAACATGTTGATGAACTAATTAAATAACAGTTCAATATCTTCAATGTTGAATGTTCTAGTAACTAGTAACATGTATACAAAATTATGACTTAAATCATAGGTACTCAAGAAAAACAAATGGTGTATCATGCTTACTGTACTATTTGTTGTATCATTAATTTCAGACACTATATGAATTTAAGTTTAATTTATATTATCTTATTCTAATAAGAGTTTATGTATTTGTAAAACAACTTACAGCAGTAGGCAATGCCACCATGAACACTAGTGCATAGAGTCCAAGCACCCAGACACTGTTTTCCTTTTCTACAATCCAGCTAGGCAGGGCAATACCAAAGCTCATAGCCCCCGGACCATCCGGGTTCCCATACTTCTCCCAGTTTCGACGAGCCTCATCATCTGTAAGAGCCTGAATAAAATGCATTTCATTAATTCACTATTATAATAAATATTATTTCTGAATTCACTAAAAACTAATAATAATATGGTTATATTATACTCAATGCTTACCTGATAAGCCTTTGTTAGCCTCATGAAGGCTTTCTCGTCACCAGTTTCTTTATCAGGATGGAGAATTAGTGATTGCTTGCGGTATGACTTTTTAATTTCTGCTTGGGTGGCACCAGGCGGTAACCCCAATATATCATAGGGATCAAAGTTAGACATTTCATAGTCAAACTGAGACACTTTGTATGCCAAGAATCCAAGTAGTACCCATCCTGATATTATTGCTAACTTTATGAAGAAATTTTTAACACCTTTGTAAGGTTGTGATTGTTCTATTATGATCTGTTTGTTTACACAATTTGGACACTGACATAGCTCCGCGCGTTTCCTTGGATCTAAAAAGACAAAGCTTATTATTTATTCCTTCCTGTTCGTGTATATGTACTCTAAAATGATAGGCATGACACTGTGCCGCATCGTCATAGGAAATTCGTTGACATAACGGTAAATATATAAGTTATGGAGAATATGGACATCAGGATTTCAAACGGATTTATTTACGAATTTAAATCATTAACATTTTACATGATATGCGAGGCAAAATAATATTATCATACATTAAAACATGATGCCTTACCTTCTTTCCTTTTTCTTGGCCAGTAGTAAAATGTTGCAGGTACAAGTATCAAAGCGAGGAAAGATAGGACAAAATAAAAGAATGTAGATCCACTTTCATCATATTCGAATTTTTGGCCACCCATTGTTAATTTTTAATACATTGAGAATGAAAAATCATTACACGCTACACAAGTACGAATGGTAGGTAGAAGACGTGTCATTTAGTGATGAGCCCGATTTGAAATAATTGACATTATCATCAGAGCACAGAAAAAAAAAGTTTAGACTTTATATTTCAGTTTCTAAAATTACCTACACAATGTATCCGGAAAAATATGATATTTTTTATAAGGACTGATTATTATCGTTATAAAATAAAAAAGACATTATCTTCTTACTATTTCATTTTATTTCAATTCATCGATACACAAAACACGTGATTTTGCGATGTTGCTCAACAACACTAATATTTCGGGTTGTGAGTTTGGTTGCGAGACAGCTAAGGAAACCTGACAGAGACAGTAACTTATTCTTTACCGCAAAGAGTAAAGTATTATAGAGAGAACTTTACCGTCTCTAGTAGACACGGTAAAGAGTAAGTTTGACCTGCATCTCAACACTTCTTATAAGTTTATCTCCTTGAACCAAAGAAGATGCTTGAACAACTCGTGTGTTCAAATTAAAAAAATAGTCATGATCAATTTTTTTTGTAAATGCAGGGCTACAAATTTATTATGAAGAGGAAGAAAATTAATCACAAAAAATTACATAGTCCATGATTTGATAGCTTCTATTTATTCATTGAAACGATATTTTTTATTATTAACAAATCATTTTAAAGTGACAGTGAAAATGTTTGACTTTTCTACCACCGAAAATAAGCTCAGTATTGAAAAAATCATGTCATTAAACTTCCTTTTCTTCTTACAAACTTTTAATGAACTTTGTTTTTTGATAAAATTTATTCTAATAGACTAACGGAGTATGTCTTGAAATGTTTAAACGTAAATGTTTGATCTTTTATCATTACAGCCGATTTCAGCGACCATCACAATTTGTTTTGTACGTTTCTTTCATACTTTTAAGCTTAGAGTACACTACATGTACTCTACATGAACGAAAAGAGTTAGTCAAAAGTTAAGAAGCCCTTAAATATAAATGATCACAAACAAAGTTGTGGTTGTGCTGAAAGCGCGACACGTGACAAATTCTTAAACTGAAACGCCACTTAACCCTAAGTAGCTGTCAAATTAAATGTCAAATTGATTTGAGCAGCTCCTATAGTTGAGTAGGTCGCGAATTCTAAATTAATTTATTTAAAGTCGTTGAATCGTTTGCTTCAAGTAGTTTGCATAATATTATTATGCATTTTTAATTTGTTATCGTCTCCACAACCGATATCCGCCCAGTATTCGAAAAAAATGTGGAAATGTTTTATGCTTGATAAGTACAGTGATTTGTGACATTTAAATGCATCTGAATACTGAACTGAAACAAAACATAAATAAGACAATCAAGTGGAGGTTATATGAATCCGTTACATGAAAATGGTATACTCTAGTATACTCAAACTCCACACAAGTATTCCATAGTTTGATAGATTCATTCAACATGTCATGATGAGCCAAGCGTCCCTTAAATATTAACATGGCAACATTCTTTAAAAATCGTGTTCTCGGTTACAATTTTAATTTTCTTAGATTATGAATTTTACCCTTAAACGTCGTATAATTATTATTTGTAGTAGATAAGTTTATGACAAAAGATTTTTAATTAATTACAATAGTTTTTATTTTAGTTTGGTATGACTCAATAATTAAAATACTTGTGAAGCCAAAATCACAAATTCACAACAGTAGATTTTGCGAAACGGAATGTTATACCTTGTGCGCTGTAGCTTGGTGCGGGTGACATTTGTCATTATGACGTTGAAATCTATCAATATCACATGGCTAAGGATGTAATGTCATGCAAGTCATTTTTATCGATTACGTTTTTCACAGTAAAAATCACATTCCCTTTTTTATTGTTATAAAAATTATTGTAATATTAAATTCTTCTTAGCGTGTTGATGACAATCTGTTCATATAGTGTCAGCCCAAAATTCTGCTACGAGAACTGCATTGTCAGTAGCTTGCATTAATTTAAATTGAATTGCAATATTCATTATTGTATCATTTAAAAAAAAAAAATTTGAATATAAAATAAATAAAAACGCATTCAAAGCACTGTAACACGGTATTTTATATTTTTTTCATGATATAATTTTTACGGCAAATAAGATGCTGACCCTACTGCAACAGGCCATCAACAATGTTCAGCCTGAAGACTGGTCGAAGGTCGTGATTAAAACAAAAAGGGATATGAGTTTAGACAAATAAAATGTACGTTTTTATAAGTTATAAAAATATCGACTATCCATCGTAGCAGAACATCCCATCACTGAAGACGTCTTTGGCGTTACGTTTTACGCATAACACTTTGCGTATTTTGTCTTCTAATATAATTGTATTTGTAAACTAGAACATTCTGGTTGGTTTAATTTAATAAATAACCATGATTTATGATTTAATATATTAAAAATATGGTGCACCTGAAATACTAAAGTCATAATTGTAAATCGCGGCAACCTTCAAGAGTGAAACGAAACATGACTGACAACTGTCACCCGCACCATGCTACAGCGCACCAACTGTAATTGTCATAGTCTCGTTGATTTACCGCGAACCGCGAAATTAAATATTTTTGTCACAAAACAAAGTAGTATGTTTGTTTTAGTAATGAAACGAAGTGTATTTCAGTATTCAAGAGTATTTGTAAAATATGGAAGAAAAAAAGAAACGCGGTTGTAATTACACAGCGGAAGAAAGGGATGTCGTTTTAGAGTTAGTAAAAAAGTAAGTTTTAAAATAAAGGCGACGAGAATCCACTCTTCTTCCATATGTGTATTAGCTACCAGAGTTCATGTTATTTTATGTAACTCTTACAGGTATCACGAAATTATAGAAAATAAGGAGACCAATGCCCACATGATTTCAAAAAAGAGACAAGCATGGGAATCTGTTTGCCAGCAATATAATGTTGTAGCTGTGAGTGGCCCAAGAACATGGCATCAACTTCGCCACCTCTATGAAAACCTCAAACAGAGGTCGAAGAAAAATATTGCCAAAGAGAATGTAATGTCAATCCATTGATTTTCACTGATTTTATAGCAAGATAGAATGTAATACTTCTTTATTTAATAAGGCACTTCTAACTTTTTAGCGTCTTCAATTTTACGAAAAAATTAAAGAGGTTCAAAGAAAGGCAGCAATGGATAAGGTATGTTTACATTCACTTTTAATTGCTTTTTTTTTTAACATTGTACTCGATTGAATATTGTTATTTATTTTAACAGAAAGAAGTGAATTGCAATGAAGGTTTGCCTTATGAAAGCAGTATCACTGAGCGAGATAATCAGATGTTGGCAATGGTTGTACCTCAAATCCAACCTTTATTAAATCCATTTGAAAATACTTTCTATTATGGTATGTAATTTATTCCTGTTGTTGTTTTGATTGCATTTAAAATGCGCAATAATTATACTACTACTAAACATTTAAATTTTAGGTGATAATGACCATTACAACAACACAAGTCAGAGCAATGGTGAAACCCCATCCAAGAAAATAATTTCTAATTCTGATACTACTGGTGTGTACAACCTATTCCAGCTTACGTGGAAATAAATAAATATAGATGTGTGAGAAACCGATTATAATTAAATACTGCTTTTTTTATTCCAGTTGACCAAAAGACAAGCATAGGCAACTTAAGTGCTAATAGTAGTAATTCCTGCTCACTTACATCTGGTAATTATATACTATATGTTTTTATTCATGAATAAACATATATCAAGAGACTAAGAAGAAAAGTCAATAAAATACAATGTTTCTTTCACAAAATATTTATTTAAATGAATTATAACCTTGTTATATACCTATGCTTATAAAACCTGACTTAGCTCAATACTCAATACTCAAATCTTTATTAGCATTCTATATGTTACATAACAGGTATATTTCTTATAGTATAGACTCAAAGAAGTTCGGAGAGAAATTTAAGAACTATCTTAAATTGGGGAAGTTTTGCTTAATAATACAAATCGAAAGTAATTGCACAATTTGCCATTAGTTTTTAAATAAATTCTTATTCAAAGCTTTCATTTTTACTTTTATAGACTGTATCAATGATATGCGGGAACCTATAGTGGTGATAGAGGAATCAGAAGTTAAAAAAGAGCCTATCATAAACCCAACTAAGAGAAGACTTAAGATAACACCGCCAAAAAAAAATCCACCTGGTAACTATGTAAATAGTAATAATTATAGTACTGTTTATTTACAAATTATTTCTTAACTGTTATTATATTCTTCCAGGGAAAATGAGATACAACACAATCTATCACCAATACCTTATGACAAAATTAAAAAACGCCAAATTAGAGACAAAATATTTAATGAATAGAAACAAAATGGAAATGAATAAATATAAATTAGAGGTGCAAATTTTAAAATTAAGACTAAATAAATTGAAATCATCCAAAAAACATTAGGAATTATCAATGTAAATAGATACATAATATGAATTGTCCCAGCTCATGATAAATTTATATATTTTCTAAAAAACTTTAGTCAGATGATTTCTTTCACTGGATCTAACCATAACCTCGACAAAGTTTCATCATAATTGTTATAGTGGTTTAGCCGTCAAAGCTTTCCAGTAAGTCATACAGAGTTTTATATTAAACTTTCGAATTTATACTATTAATTATGGAAGGATAAACAATTTACTTATTATCTGTTAAAGATTCTCCTAATTGTAAATAAAATTAAACAAAACTTTAAATAGACCAATGTGTATTTATTAATATTGTTCCTAGCTTAATTTTTGGTTAACATGCATATGGTCTGATCTAGCTGCTCTACAGCTGCAGCATCATTCAGTATCACTGATTTAATTTATTTGCCAACATACATACACCTTTACAAAAAGCTGTTTTATACAGCACATGTAACAAAACAGTTACTTGTGGGACACGGCTATTTTGAGGAATGTAGCTGATTTATTTACTGACCCACAATGATATTCTAATAAACCAGGTCCACACTACAATTTATAAGGCTAGCGATTTTTTTTAAATATAGAGAATAGGAATTGATTTATATTAGTAAAAAGGATTAGGTGAGACTTAAAGATGATAACTTAGGTATTTATCAAATTTAACTGAATGCTGCTGCATTAGAATAAAAATACTTAATTCACTAACCAATCATTTTCATAAACTAAAATATTGTTTCTATTTTCCCAACTATTTACATTTTATTAGGTATTACATTCAATTAGTAACTAAAAGGGCCATAATTTTGTGATCGTCTCGTGCCCAAAAAAAGATAGGTAAAGGCAAAACATTTTTTTTTTTAAATAGTCCATATACCATTCGGAATTCAGAGTGGTCATCCGAGAGTTTGGTCGATTTCTTCTAGATCATTCATCTTAGATGCAACGCCACGCTGGCTCGCCTATGAAGGACTTACGACTTCTCAATAAACGAATATTTGAGAGTTTTGAATATTTCATTAATCGACTAAAGCCCGACCAGCTGTTTTAACGATGCCTTAGTTTTCATTTTTTTGACGTAACGATGACTTTGACAATTATGACAAGATATTAAATTGGCTGCCAAAATCGTAGTTATGAAATACCTAGTATTTTTATATTAATGGAACAGAAAAACAATAACTGCGCGTAAAAGCTAATTACGGTATTGCGTCAATTTTGTTACTTTTATTTATTCTTTTTGTTGTGTTATATCATGAAACCAGTGCACTTATGCGACACCTGAATTCAAAGTAAAAAGATATAGTATGTGGTACCAAATAATGTAATGTTTTCTTAATTTTCAGATGGCCACTAAAACTATTGCAAGTGCGACCGTGAGGGCAGTTAAGAAAAGGTTGCTGCCTTCTCGGGCAGCTTTGGTCTTAACTCCTTCCGCAGTACATAAAATTAAAGAAATAATGGCAAAAGAAGCAGCAAAAGGTTTTGTGGGCTTAAAGGTTGGAGTCCGCCAAAGAGGCTGTAATGGTTTATCATACACATTAGATTATGCAAAAGAAAAAGGTAAATTAGATGAAGAAGTGAAACAGGATGGGGTCACCATAATAATTGACAAGAAAGCACAACTAACATTACTGGGTAAGTTTTTCTGTAGTCTTTTTATCCCTTAGTTTTCTAAAGTATAATTTTAATATAAAAGTCATGTGAATTCCAAACATTCAACCATTCTAAAATAAAAATAAAAACATGATGAAATTTAATTCCTTACTTCGCAACATTGTTATTCTGATTTCAAATGAAGCATATTTTTATCAATTGCATTATGTAAGTGCTGCATTCTTTCTTAACATTATTATGCAGATTGTTACAATAATATTTTGCAGTACTTAGTTATTTTGAATACATATACAAAGATCATTGTAAATGCGCTAACAAAATTGGTAGATATTGTGGAGAAAATGACTTTTAAAATATTTTTTGTAATAAAATACGGCTAAAACCCCAAAATCAGAATTATCATGTCGTGTAGTTAGTCAATTCAATTAATAACTTGTTTTTTTTTTCCAGGAACGGAGATGGACTTTGTAGAAAACAAACTGTCAGCAGAATTTGTTTTCAATAATCCAAACATAAAAGGCACATGTGGCTGTGGAGAATCTTTTAGTATATAAAATTCTTAGTTGTTGACTAGTCTATATTTTAAATTAATTAGATCATTGAAGAGGTTGCTACCAATATAGATATTTTTATTCACATCTTGGCACATACAATAAATACCTATGCACCTGTTCAAATATGCTTCTTACAAATTGCTTGCAAATGAATATTAATCAATATGGCACCAAATATTTTCTTAAACTAGTAAAAAGATTGTGATATAGTAGAATTATGTTTTATAGTTATGGCAGCAACCCTAATCTGAAGATATCCACTGTAGTGTATATAACTTGACGAATTGTTTAAAATGGAAATGTTTACATTAGGCTTAGATAAAACAGAAGTTAATTCTGTTGTGTTATTGTCAAAATTGTAAAACATAAAAATAGCAAATAGTGTGTATAGTTATTATATAAAAATTATGTTTGTGGTCTGATGTAGTGAGCTAAATGCTATTTTTTTTATTACTCTTAAGCAATTATATAGAAGATTTATCTGTTACCTGAAGTTTTTATGAATTTTCTTTAGTAAAAATGGATGGAGACCTGGTTCATGGGGAATTTGGTTAGATTGAAGCATAACTGGCTTAGTGGCTTTTAGTCTATTCTGATTCTCAAATAATTATCTTTGTAGGTATTTCCATCTTTAGAGTGCAACAACACGAAATTCATGGCTGTCTGCAAAATACCCAAAGTTCTATATATATATAAAAAAAGAAGCTTTCATTATTATAGGCAGGGTGTCAGAAAGTTTTCCTGACAGGTTGTGGTTAACAGGAAGATATGACTTGAATTTTGCGTAGAATTTACTAATCATAAATTACTATTACATTTTTGTCCTATAAACGAATAATATTATCATCCAAAACCAAATCATTACGCTAGGATTCGTGAATAAACACGGTTTCTATTTACCCATACAGATCAAGACCGAAGCTGGTCACCGACTGACATTAATGTTAGAATTTCTGGAACGCATTCTCTCAACGGCGAAATAACAAAAAAATCTTTAAAAAAAATATTGGATATTCTTGGTTAACCCGAAAGGGGTTTTCCAGAACGAAATTATTATAAAGGTGACAACTGATATTCGGTGTCACGATTGGCTTAACCTCAAAGAGATCTTTTCTGTAGGTAAATCCTGGTAAATCATACCTATGAATGGCCTTTGCCTTAAGCCTGGTCTTTTAAAAAAATATACAAATTTTACAAAAGCAAGCGACAAACCCTTTTCACTTTCGAGTCGTGCTAATGATAAACTAATAAAAATAAGACATGAGCTTAGATTAATTGATATAAGGACATGAGTAATTTAATTATAATAGTCTTGTCAAACCTCTAGGACAGAGTAGGTTCGTAAATATGATGACTTAATTAGGGACATTAGTTCCCTGTTTTCATGAATATGGCTGTCTCTTATAAAATGTGTATAGGTAGTGTTATAAGAATTTAGGTCAAAGAATTGTTCGTACGAGACAGCAAGGTACCTATACTAAGCATAAAGCGAAGCAGCTTTACCAAAGTTCCAAACCGGTAAGTAGGTAAGTAAGGATTTCAAACCGGTTTCTAGATTCAGTGTACAGTTATTTAACGTTCCATATTTGAACAATTAGCTTTTATGAAAAATATATTATGAATTTATTATTAAGATATTACAGAGATATAAACCTAATACCTACACGGGAAATATTTCATCAATCTATCCAAAAAACAAAATGGATTTCGTGTCCTTTGCAAAGCACAATTTTATTCACGAAATGCTTTACATGCACTAAAAAACATAACTTTTTGAAACATATTTGTTAATACGTTATTATACCCATATATAAATAGTAATTGAATTAAACATGCACAAAAAGTAGCAATATTAAATTTGATTGTAAATGAACAAAGATAAAATTTATATTTCTGGCTGTATAGAGCTAACCTTTGCTTGGCCGAAACACAGAAAGAGTAAAAAAACTATCTATCTCCTTCGTGCAAAGTAACATGGAGGTTGTGCTGTGAAATTAGTAGCGAAGTATATTTTTCTTTGTTTACGTGTCGAATCTGTCGAGCTGTAAAAAGCTTACGGAAAATAGAGATATATTTTTGGCGATTTATGGATTTAAGTCAGAGAAAACTATATATAGAGTCGTTGTTGTCTAGTAAGCGTTAAAATGAATAACGGTGAGATAGGTGGTGGGCCCAGGGGCAGAGGCCGCGGATGGCAGCAATCCGATAATCAACCACGGGAGCTTCGTAGGCCGAGGATCGTAGCTGAGGAATCAAAAGGTAACAAGTATATTGTTCAGTTTGATTTATTCCACACTTTCACGAACCGAACTTATGCGGTGTGACGTCGTCATACTTGGCCAGTTTTTAACTGCGTTCTTCGTAATTATAATACTTCAGGTGAAAGTTAGGATTTTCATTTCTAATGACGTTGCTATAGTTTGACAAACTTAGCCGGCCGCGCTGTAAATCGATTACGATGCAATAATTTGTTTTTGGGTCAACTAGCTGTGCTTGTGGTATGCCATTAAAATTATTTATATAATGGAGCATACTCATACTCATTAAAATATTTTGTTCCAGTTGAAAATCCTCCTAAATCAAACCTGTCGGCTGATGCTAAGGAATGGTATCCACCCAACTACACTCCGCATGCAGTACCCACATACAACCCAGATCCGGCGCCGTACAGGCCACACCGGTTTTCGGTGCAGGACCGCCTTCGTCAAGCTCAAGATCAAGATCCCTACAGATTAGAGGAAATGTCATACTCTCTTGAAGAAGCTGAAAATATGGAATTAAGGGTACATATTAAACATTTATGTAAATTATTTATATTACCACATTGTACAAGTTATTAATTTGATTTTATTGATCAGTCTGCCGTTCCACAGGAGAACATAGCAAACTTGATAACAGTGATGTGTGAGATAACATTTGATCCTGGCAAGTTTGATACCTTGTGCGGCCCATTGGTTGATGCGTTCGCCACCACGCTGCATGATGTCAGCTACACCAGGCCTCTTGTTGAAGCTATTGTGAATCAGGTAAAGCTTTTTTTGCATCAATATTTCTACCAACAACTAGAACTACTACTATAGAACTAACAAGCCATACATGTGATAATCACATGTTATTGATTTGGTTAGAGCCAATAAACTTTGTACAACAGATTAGATATCTAACAATAATATATAAAATTGCTTATATTTTTTCCTTAAGTGTTCACCATATTTCTTTTATGGTATGTGTGAGGTTATAAAAACTTTTCTATGTCCCAAATGTATTATTGTGTCTCTTTTTTTTTGTGATTTTTTTATGAAGATTAAGGAACACGGCTAATAAAAAAAAAAACAGGGTTTCATTGAATTTCATTGAAAATGTACCTACAACCTGTAGGAGTATTTCAATAAAGCACAGTTAGAGTCAGGTTGCTTACAGACTGAAAGCACCTCACATTATGTATAGAATGTCAAGAATCTGACACTGTGTGTTTACAATGAAACACAGACTTATAAGTTTTTGTACTTAAACAGGTGTATTAAACACTTATTTTCAATTAACTTGCTTATTCCTTTGTACATTTAAATTCAAAACAAAAAAAACTTAGTAAAATTTGTTTACAAAGACATAAACATTCTACAGGTGTTCTTTAAATATAAGTTCAGAATGCAAATAAATTCTGATGTTTGTTATATTTCCGACAATAGTCAATAGCTGAGCCGAACTTCCGTTACAACGGGGCGCGTCTCTGTTCGATGTACGACTCTGTTTCGCCACCCGAGGAGTCCACGTTCCGTGCGTGCTTGTTGGAGCGGTGCTCGACTGAAGAGAACAAGATCATCAGCGGCCTGGAGAACTCTGAGGAGAACATGCGCGGTTTCGCCATGTTCCTCGCTGAGATTTACACCCAACTGGAAGATAGCCAGGTAAAAATAACCTAAAAACTGACAACTTTTGTGTTTACCTAAAGAGTTCAAGAAATCGGTCAACATTTTATTACTAGCAATTATACGACTATTACTGTAAACAAAAATATTTAAATGTTTAATCAATTTTGATAAAGATAAGAGTATTAAATGATTGGTGCAAAAAATGACATGGCATTTTCCAGTCAATAACCTTTTTATCTTCTTTTATGTTAATTTTGACAATTATGTCAATAATTTGCTCTTGAACAAACCACAATAAATATTAACACAAAAGAAGAAAGAATCTAGTAAATATGTGATATTTTTATAGGGAGGGAGAATCAAAACTCTAGGTGAAAGTTTGTGCAAAGTGCTGCTCCATTTACTGGACACTGACAAGGAAGTTAACATCAAAGCAGTTTGTCAACTGCTCAAAGTGAGTATATTTCTTTTGACCATTAATTTTGCATTGTAGGTGTTAATCCTTTTTTTATATAGTGCAGTGTTCTTTTTGTGGAAATTTAAACCATCATTTATCAAGAGACAAATGATTATGAAAATATTCTGATCCAATATTTAGAATCTGATATTTTTATGCAAATCTGCCTGTATTAGCATATTTTAGTCGACTACTTAACACAGATTCTAGCATTTATCATACTTAGACAGATTATAAAGTCAGAGAAACACTGATGAACCGACACTAACGACGCCGCATTTCATTTAGCTGATGCTGTCTGACTACATACTGCAGTATAGTCAAATATAATATAATAGCATAACAGGATTGCTAAATAACTCGTAAAAGCGAAATAGAGTCATTGCGATTATAATTTCAATATCAGAATATTAATTCAAGCTGAACAATTGACGACTAATTTATAAACAATGCTATAAGCAGTGTTGATTACTTATGCAACAGTTAGTACAACAATTACTATAAAAACGAGTGTTTTAACGTTTATAGTTACCTGCTTACATTTCAGAGTTCATTCTTTTTTTTACTGCTATTTAAGGTTTGCACATCATAAAAAAATAAGGATGTGTGATTGTAGTATTAGACAGTAAGTATTCATTTAAATTTATATATTTAAAAGCAAGTAAAACAAGCTATTACCTATGCGTCGATGTGCGTTAACCTGCATTGTGTAATATAAAAAAAACCACTTAATTATTGTAGCTGGCAGTTCACGGCAGTCATAAATAACGGTTTTGATTTGAAATTAGTTTAATGACTTCTTCGTTTTATTGATGATTTGGCCAATGTCAAGGTAGATCAACGTTACGGGGTTATATTTTTATAGTAGATTATTACAGGCTATTGCTTTTACAAAATATTTGTAACATAATGTAAATATATAGTCAAATACAAAAAGTTAGACCCAGTAAATGTATTTCCTTCTGCCCTGCATTTCTGCATGATTGGCAAGTCATGAAATAAAACTCAATAATAACAATGCCTATTTCGAGATTTGAAGCAAAATTGGAAAGGAGGTTGGCGTCGTCAATCTAAAATCAGCACCGATACTAGTTCACATATATTATAACAAATATCTCTGTTGAAGCGACAATAGCCCCACAGCTCACGCGTTGGACTGGCGATAGATTGGTCGTGAGTTCGAACCCCACCCACTGCACTATGGTGAACATATTCCTATGATATGCATAAATGTATTTAGCTTGTTTGAAGGGGTTAGTTTGCAAATTTTGCTAGTGAATGTGCTTACTAATAACCATCTCTTGAAACAAGCTGCTTAAGGCAATTCGACAAACTTCAGTAGTAAAATATTAACCCTGACTAACGAATTTTAAGTAAAATTTATGATGACGTATATTATTTTCCTAGTACTACTAAAACTTGTTACTAACTGCACATATCTAGGTCATCAGAAATGAATAATAATGAAAGTTTTCTTTGTTTCATTATCTGCTAAATTACCTTAGTTTACAGCTTATACTGATACTTTTTAGCTATGTGCTTATCCTTTTTATTTCTCGCGCCTTCTATTATAACAGTTTTTAGCAAGTGTCACTAATGTTTAAGTAATTTGTGTTTCTCAGTTACAATTTGGTAATCTAAATGGCAAGTTTAATAAAATTGTATCAATACCTAATTCAGCAATTGTCTTCCAGTTACTAGGCAACATCTTACATTAATTCTGGCATATATATACAAGTTCAAATGTTAAATGACTGAGGTTTATTTCTTAGATAAAAGCTGCATTTAGCTAGAATTTATCTCTCTATAAGGTAGTTTAACTCAACAGTGAGCTACTGCTACCTGATAGCGAGATAAATAATGACCATAGAATATTACCCTACCTACCAACCGTTTACATATTTATTTTTACTTTAGTGTTAGTTTGACAGTCTGTTATAATTTATGAGCATTTCTTGTAGCTTCTAGGTATTCATACAAATGACTTCGCCATTATGAATGAAGGTTAATGATTCAGGGTGAGTGCATAGTACGTAGATATTAATGTACGTGTGTTTAGTTGTCGGGCATAGCGCTGGACGCGGACTGCCCGGCCGGCATGCACGCGGCGTTCGAGCGGCTGAAGCGGCGCTCGCAGCTGGCGTGCGTGCGCGGCGTGGTGGCCCTGCGCGCCGCGCGCTGGGGCACGGCCGAGCCCGAGCCCGCGCCGCAGCAGCAGCCGCCGCCGCCCCCCGTCGTCGACCCCCGCCGTCGACACAACTACGCCGGTCAGTCGCATGTAACTATTTTAAACTAGAATCGCATACCGCTTACACGAACAACGGGCAAAACACAATCCACTGCTGCACGAGACCTGCATCACATCTCTCAACTTGCGATAGCAAATTTTCTCTAATAACTGTCATTGTATACGCACATTATGAAACTTAGTTCCACATGCTTTTGCTTTCCTGGCTACAAATTGGTAAAAAGACTACAGAAAATAGAATGTCTACTTAAAATAACCCTGAGTAAAAATGATGTGTATAACAGCAATGAATGGTGAAATGGAGAGCGGGCCGAGCGACGGGGGCTACCTGGCCGACGGTCATACGCTGACGGCCGAGGAGCGCGCCTTCCTGCAGAGCAACCTGCCGCCCGGCAAGAACGTCGCACTCGACGAGGACATTCTGTAAGTGATTTTATATAATACTAGGCAGTGTTAAGTATAATGTTTATAAGGCATCTTGTTCAGTAGTAAATCTAGTGAAAGTTTCACAATAACAATTATTTAACTATCAGTGTGCCTTAAAGGTTAATCACATATTTACGTTCGAGTGATCTATGATCGCAGTAAAGTACATAGGTTATATGATTGTGATACATAGTATGTGTATATTATAGTGAGGAGCTGGAGAACGACGCGTGGGACACTGGCATGGACGCAGAGATGCAGGCCGGCTTCCTTGAGTTCCTCAAGATGTCTAATCAAATCAAACGATAACCGCACGTTGCGACGCGCCCCTTCCCTCGCGGGGCACAGACCAAACTGCGTCTACTATGCTAGGACAATGGTGAAAAACTATAAAAAAAATATAAAATATATAAAACTATAAAAAAGATTTAATGGGAGCGATCAACCGACAATTTAAATATGAGTTTGATCTTAAGACCTTGGCGCGTATCACGGCATCGAGCCACCGACACCGGCGTGTAGCGTGTGGTGTCCGTTGGCGAGATGATATGCCGACTGTTAACTAGCATCTCAACTAACAGTTTTCCACCTTACCTACTTAAAGGACAACACCAAGTTTACTTTTAGGTGCTCCAACGTAGTGGTTTAAGTATCAGGATATGTACCGACTTAAAGCTTTTAATTTTAGATTTCATATGCTTTTATGTATGACCAAAATAGGATACTTTCAGTATAAACAACATCTTATATTTTTAGTGTGATATTTTATCTTTTGGTCTGTTGTTCCGGAGGGTCTAAATTGTGTTTACGTATAAGTAAAATAGTTTTGTTATAATTAATTGTATTAAGTCTTAAATTGCCCAGTTTAACTTTTCAATATTATACGTAAACACATTTCATTGACTTGCATCATGTAGACTAAATGTAAACAAGTGTAGGTAACTAAGTGTTTTATTTAATTAAAAAAGTAGTGTTGTTTTGCGTGTTGTTAAGCTGCAGATATATTTTATGTATACTAGTACCCACCACTAAATTTGACGGCCATATTTTAGTCATTTTTCTTGTTTACATTTCGTCTATCATCTAATGTTTAGTGATCTCATGATTTCTCCATTTATTTTTTTCTATTTCGTTTTATAGGAAAAAACATTGCATTAATTTTGGGGTTTCTTCACATTTACTTACAAAATACAGAAAATGTCGAAATAAACCTAAGTATAATAAATAAACCTTCTGTGTGCAAAAAAAGGCTTAATACTTCCATTCCATTGAAAACAATGCCCACTGGAGAAAAATGTTACATAATAATATTGCATAAGTTAGAAGGCTGAAATTTTTTTATTTACTTAAATGACATTATGTCCATTTTACTGATGAATTAATTATTGTAATGATTGTTATTATTAATTAACTTATGAGGTGTACACATCAAATAAATGACAAATTGAATTTCATAATACATTTCTTTGGCACAAATCTGATTAGTTTTAGTATAAACCATTATTTTCACAATTCAAGTGCAATCATTTTTAATTTAACGTTGTTTACGTTTTACCCAACTTTGCGTCGTTATTACTCTATAAAATAGTACATAGGTTACAAATTAGGAACAACTCGAAGAGCACTTAGGTGCTCTTCCGATACTTCCAGTTGCATTTTCTCATGACTCGAATGGTTTTGTCGATGTTCAATCGAACAATATGTTTTGCCAAATTCGTTACACTTGTGTCGTATGTTGTGATTATATTTGCCTATTTCAAATGAGTGAGACGGCGTGACAGTTGCCTTGTATGAAATAGATTTTAGCCAATGACCTAATTGCTGTTCGATAGACTAAAGTGTTCTATAATAGCGCTGATTACAATACACATAGCAATAAATAAAGCTACCTGCTATACAAAGCCGTTTGTGCTGTTTATTAAATAAAATATAAAAACCTTTTCGAATATATTTATGGAATACAACATTTATTTATTTGAAGCAATTAGGAAAATGTTTATAATATTCCATTGTATTTTTGTTGCAGTGATATTATGAATGTTATAAGAATAAATGGATATTTTAATAAAAGTCATTTAAATATGTTGTGTTTTTATTATTCCTATCACACACGGTCTTATCTCCGCAGCTTGCATTTTCTTAGGTTATGTGACGCAATCATATATTATTATCTCTAATAAGTACGATATCATATAAATTCTTGAACTTTAACTATAAATGTTTACAAATATATGAATACATGAATTAATTATGTACAGTACTGAAAAGGCTAAATTATATATTATCTGGTAACACTTTGTATGGGTTTAGTATCCCATTTGGATCCATTAACTGTTTAAGATCCTTCATTAATTGAAGCGCTGATTTGTCCTTGCTGTAATGAATAAACTTAGGTTTTCTGAAGCCGATGCCGTGTTCAGCACTGATAGAACCGTTTAGTTTGCTTACTTCCTCAAAGATGTACGGTTCTAGTAAAGATGCTATCTCTTGGCTGTATTTTGGTACCGTAACGTTAATATGGATATTACCATCACCTAGAATAATACACATAAAATTAATAACAGTGTAATGAAACCTAATAAGTAACGAGAGCTCAGTTGATACGGTATCTTAATGTGAAAATAAATAAACACAAATAGGCATGTTGTTTGGATCAGTGAATTAGTAAACACGTGACTTGGTAGCTTGGTTACGCGACGACACGTGCCTTCCGTTGCCGCTCCCGGGCAGACTGACGTCACTAGTTTTAAATTTATGATAAGTTGTTACTAACCGACATGACCGTAGCCGCTGACTATAAGGGCTTTGTCACCAACTTTCTTTCTCAGTACCGGCACTAAATCGTAGTAATTTTTCAGAGGTATTGATACGTCGTATTTGAAGACATAACCGACTTGTAATCCAGCTCCAGCTATACTTTCACGCAGGTTCCAAATCGTCTAAATTAACAATTGATTAACATTATTACATAAAGCAACTACGAAGAAAGAATAAAAGATTAGAAAGTAGGTCACAGGGCGAGTCACCGACATACATAACCAGGACTTACTGTTATTTTACATACATACCTGCATTTTAGATGGCTCTGACGTCACAGTGCCATCTACAATGAGGCCTGATTCCATCTCTTTTGATAAAAACCTCGACAGCTTTTCGCCGTCATGAGCATCGTCACTGCCATGTGTTTCTACTAACACGTAGAATGGGTAATCCGAAATTGGGTTTCTAAAGAAAAGAGTAGGCATTTAATAATAAATTTATTTTAGTGCTGAGTATGCACCTAGGAATATCATAAGTAAAGGGGCGCCGAATTTTTAAAATTCCCGTGGGTGCTCCAGCTTTTTTAATGACGTACCTAGCAACTTAGCTATACGTATTTTTGTTATTCAATAAACGCAAGAAAATACAAGATATTTAACGAAAAGGAAAAAAATGTTTCGCATGCGGTATCTATTAGGTGGTAATTTGTGGACACATTTGATGATTTCATCACGCGAAAAGAAAAAAAACCTGTATTATTTAGATTTAGTTAAAAGAAAAGAAAGATAATTATTTTAGATGTTTATAATCGTGGGTGCTGGGCACCCACTATTTACCTCTCGTGAGTGCTGGGGCACCCGAGCACCCACGGAGTCGGCGCCCCTATTAAGTAAGTACTAACAACAAAAATACTTACGGAAGATTTAAATTTTTTACAGTTGAGTTGATCGAATCAAAATCAGCCATCTCAAAAGCTGATAGAATTTCACCAAGGCTGGATTTTGCGCTTTTATATAGTTTTAAAATATTTTCAAATGTCTCAACACCTAAAAATGCATTTATTATTTTATTTCCATCTTATCATTTTAATCTTAGGAGACATCAAACACTTCGTAGTCAGTTCGTACTTATTAGATAGAGACTATCTCGTTTCTTACCGAAAAATCCTAAGTTAACAGCTTTCGGTAACACGGGGCAGTGTACAGCTACTTTCGTAACTAAACCTAACGTTCCTTCGGACCCTATAAAGAGATGCTTCAAATGGTATCCTGTGTTGTCCTTTTTCAGTGCCCTCAGACAGTTTATAATAGTTCCGTCGGCTTTTACCTGAAAACGAGGGGATGCCTACCTGAGTTATCTACGCTATTTACCACTTTAATCAAAAACAAAATATCTTATCCTTCTGATAAAGCTGGTGCATAATCTTATATATAAAAATGAATCGCTAAATGTGTTGGTAAGCGCATAACTCAATAACGCCTGGACCGATTTCGCTAATTCTTTTTTTGTTGATTTTGTTATTGTTAAGAAGGTTCTTATGTAAAAAAATCGGAAAATTTCGCGGGGAAAAAAAAGTAATCCTGACCTTTGTTACGACAGTGATTTGTTGGATTCATCTGAGGCACCGGGAACGGGACCTAGGTATTCATGCGGGTGAAACCGCAGGGCACAGCTAGTAAGTATATAATAATAGTAAGATAGGTAAATCAAACACAAAACAATATTGTTGTGGAAACTGCCTTAATTTAAACCGTTTGTCAGTTCCATAAAAATACCTGATGCGTGTAGGCAAGGTCAAGATGGATTGTAGCTGAACAAGAAAATAGTTTAGATCTTCCTAATATAACTATGTATTGTTAACGGTTATAAGGGCAGATAAAGGCTTTCCAACTATTTAGTTAAAAATATCCAAATACAAGGACTAAAAGAAGGCTCCTCGCTTGCATCTTTGAAACATGTTCGGAAACAGGTTTTTGTTATTTAAGTAGTTCATACTGAAATGTAGCCGCAGTGTGAAACTTGTTGGCTGTTGCTACGTGGGATACAAAACGCTCCGTGTGGAGTATAAAATACAATCCAAGCTTCCTTTAACAGAGACCCTTATGTCCAGAGTAGAGAGTAGGCACCACTGGATATCTAAGTTTTACTAACCATAATTATACTAACTAGAGCCCCCTATACCGATACAAATAATGATTATAGAAGAATGGTTCTAGATAATATATAAGAACTTACTGCTTCAATTCCCAGTATGGAACCGTGTAGGTTACCATAGCGCAGAAGCCTCAAGCCCCCGGCATTTGTGCTGACGTTTCCACCAACGTGGCAGCTACCCTTAGCGCCCAAATCCAACGGCATGATGAGATCCCGTTCTCGTACATAGTTGTCCAAATTCTCGAGGATACAACCGGCTTCGCAAACTAAAGCTCCTGTGAAGATACATGGAACTGTTTGTAGACTATACCAGTACCTATAGCTACCAACCTACTGCTTAATATAGGGCAATAGTTTCTTCCGTCATTCAAGTTATATGAACATGTAACATGCATTACTTACGGTAGGTACGTTACCAGAGTTCTACCGCGTACATAACACAAGAAGGCAAGTAATTAATATACATAGTTGGTACAGTATGATGCAAACTTAATGGCGGCTCTGAACACGAGGCGAGTCGCTGCGCAGTAACAAACTTATGCGCTAGCCGGGGTGCGGGGCGAGGTACTGCGCAGCGTTTAGCTAACTTCAGAGCCGCCATTAAGTTTAATTCCAACTATAGATGGGTTCCTCATTTACTTATTTACTGGGCCAATTACTTATTCTGAATCTTTGCTTTTATTTGCCACACATGTCTTCCTGAATACTAGTTTTGACTGTGATGTGTCAACCCCACATATTTGTAAACCTAGTCCAGTAGATAGTTATCTATCTACTGCGTAATGATATTATTTTACTTTAATTTAATAAATAACCTGAAACGTCGTCAAGGCTTTCGATTTTGTTCATCAATGAGAAGTTGATTACGATCTCGTCGAAGACAGGCACGGACCCTCCGACTAGGCCAGTGTTTCCACCTTGGGGGCAAACAGCCAACCGCTTGTCATTACAATACTTCAGAATAGCTGATACTTCTTCTGTACTCGTAGGCTTTAATACGACAGTTGACTGGCCTGAAAATACAAAGTACTTTTATATTCTAAAGCATGCTCACATAAGTAGCTTTCTAGTTAGATAACTATAGTATCGGCAAGTAACTTAAAGGGTCGGCGAACGAGTCGAATGAAATTAATCCAGCTTGGAATCGCCGTCCCTTCAAATTCCGTTCAGTTAGCTAAGAGCTTTTTGCGTAGCTGCTTGCCGAAGTTAGTACTTGTATTGTCTTTAATGACTACAATACCTACCTCTGCAATTCTTTATCCAATCTATATTATAGGGTATTATATCATTTTCGTCCGTCAATACTCTTCCTTCGTTCAGTATTGATTTGAAGTAACTAACATCGGATGATTTTATTGTGCCGAAGTCTTTCCTTTTAATGTTGTATTTTTCCTGTAAAGAGGAAAGCGCAGCGTCAATTGTCTTCTCTTATCGTAATCACGTTGTAATATTGACTGTACTTATCTTATTTGTAGACAGACGACCTTAGAACGCATTTAATTTATTTAAATGTAAGGAGCCAGTGAACTTAGCCTGAATACTTATTTGATAGATAGTTCCCTAAAGTAGAAATAGGTATTCATTAAAATTCAAGATCATTATTTTAGGTGTTTATTTAGTGATAATGTTTTAAGAAAACAATATAGAAACATCGAATATTTAATAACTATTTACTTGTTTTGTAAAGTCCCGATAAGATAACTATAGGAAACAGTTTCTGTTCTTTGGATGTCAGTCAAGGATACTTTATAGCCGTGACTCGGTTAAAGTACCGTGGGGATAGCGAATAATATGGTTATGCGCGAAAGTACGTACTTATTGACCATTTTGTGGGTACCATACTAGGTTTGTACTATTAAAAATTAAAATTAATCTAAACAGTAACCACGGTATTATTAACAGATAATATTACCGCGGTAGAACTCTGCGCTTTCATCAAATACCTAACTGTGATAGATGTGATGATTGATGATCTATATAATCTGTGACAAAAAGGCATATTTTTTCGACCAGAGAATCGAACCCAAATCGATGAGATTGCTACTCGCTATTACAAATATATCAACTAACCTACCTTGTTGTTGAGTTCATTTAGGTGAGCGCTATTTGTTGGATACAATTAAAGAAATCAATCTATTATTAAAATTCCTTGAACCGTCACGAAGGGAAGGTCAAAAACTATAGATATTAGTATTATCTACCAAGACTGTTTACTAACAATAGAAGTATCGAAATCAAATCAAAATACTAATACATATGATAAATCTATTACTAATAAAATGGAATTTATATGCAGCGAATTAATTCAAATGGAATTAATGACCGAATATTTATAAAATATTTAATTCAAATCTTACCGAAGACAACTGAGGTAAAGCCTGCGACGCATTTCTAACTTGTTCTGATAATTTATTTTTGTTAATTAACCTTACTAAAGTTGTAAGTGGTTTGATCATTTTGTATTTACGCAGCAATATTGTTTACTTAACACTCAACGACAAAATAAGCGTCTTACACGATATAAAAATGTAAGTATACTGATAGTCTACATGAAACGTCTATTGATAGGCGTTCACCCACCTAAAACTACTTTAAGCTAGATCTTTTAACTACCTAGTGTTAAGTACCTAGCTACTTTCGGCTACATAACTATACATAACTATAGTTTCATTATAACAGCGGGACTTAAAGCAATTAATCTAAACAATCAAAATACATCGAGGGAGTGAAACCATACGTAAGTTCCTTATAAACAGAAATGTAAATAAGTCCGTAACATTGATTACGTAACGTCGCCGTCGCGTCGGCGTCGTCGAATATAAACACTTTATTTTATCTGCATTTTTTCAACGGACACATGTTGTACACGATGTGTATAAATTTTTTAAAGCATATATCTTATATCTGCGAGTAACCAGGCTATTACGAAATTTATCTCGTTATTTGTTTGTTTTCTACAAAATATTTTGTAATTATGCTTTAAGTTATCTGTCCTTTTTGGTTTCCGTTTTTCCTATGCAAGACTTGTCTGTCACCACAGGGCCGGAAGTGGTCATTGTCAGTCTACATTTTCTCTTTGGTTACTGTCAATGTTGTCAGTTGAAATTGACATGACAGAATTGCATTGTTTGTGGTTGAAAACTGAGTGAAACTGACGTTTGTTTGTAACAAATTAATTTGAGTTTCGCACGTGGTTATTGCTTTTAAGTATATTTAAAATGGTAAAAGTTAAGGCTAAAACTGGAAAGAAAAAGGCAGCTTTAGTACCTCAATCTAAAAAAGAGGATGAAAATGTTGTAGTTCTACCACCGGTGCGCATGTCGGATGATCCCACACCTAGACAGGTTAGAATTTTTTAAACTCTACTAACTAAAATTTGTAAATTGAACATATTTTATTGCATATACTTTCATTCAAAAAAAGTATTTCATATTAATACAGAACAATAATGTAATAAATATTAGTAATTAATAATTGTGTAATAATGAAACATTGCTTACTTTAGGTGAAATGGATAAACCGGCAAAGAGTCTTAGTTTTCGCAGCGCGTGGTATTAACCACCGCCATCGGCATCTGATGGAAGATATAAAGAAATTGATGCCACATCATAAAACAGAGTCAAAGATGGAGAGAAGTAAAAACTTATATGTTGTCAATGAGATCAGTGAAATGAAGAACTGCAACAAGTGCATACTTTTTGAAGGCAGGAAGATGAGAGACCTGTATCTGTGGATGGCTAATGTGCCAAATGGACCAAGTGTTAAATTCCTTGTGGAAAACAGTATGTATTAATATTAATTTATGTAAAATATCAAGTGTTTAAAGGTAATACATAAAACTAAAGAATCTCAATTTTGTTGCAGTTTATACTATGGCTGAACTAAAAATGACTGGCAATTGCCTCAGAGGATCAAGGCCTCTCCTATCCTTTGATCCACAATTTACTAAGGATGCACACTATAACTTATTAAAGGAACTACTAACACAGATATTTGGGGTGCCCAAACACCACCCAAAGAGTCAGCCATTCTTTGATCATGTGTACACTTTCATGATCTTAGACAATAGGATTTGGTTCCGGAATTACCAAATTCTCTCTGAAGATGGAGCTTTGGCTGAAATTGGACCAAGATTCGTACTTAATCCTGTAAGTATATGTACAAATTTTTCATGAATTGATAAAATTTAGTTTTATCACTCACTCTCCTATATGTATCTGTAACAGTCAGAATTTCATGCTTTTATTTATTCTAACTTTGCAATTTCATCAATATAACCCCATAAATTTTTAGGTAAAAATATTTTCTGGATCATTTGGTGGATCAACATTATGGGAGAATGCTAAATACATTAGTCCAGCAAAACTGAGGCAAGCAGCATCAAAGAAAGCTGGTAGCAAGTATGAGAGGAGAATCGAGAAGAAGGCTGTTTATGAAGCCACCAAACCTGAGACTGGTTATCCTGATATAGAAGGAGCAGACTTCTTCAAGGGAGACCCTATGGAGAAAGCACAAGAAGTAGTTGTTAAAGGTAATGTATACTACTAATAATTTTCAAATAATGTATGAAACAGTTTGGAAATGTTTAAGCATTCAAATAACATGTATTATTCTTTTTGCAGAAGAGATTGTAGAAAATGACTCCATGGAAGAAGAAAATACTGCAGCTAAGGCCAAAAAGCCAGTCTTCAGTATGATGATGAAAAAGTCAAAAACAAACCCTGACAAAACGATAAGGCGCAAACAGCTTAAAGCTAAGAGTAAGGCTATTTCTGACCAGATTAAGAAGAGGAAGCAATTTAAAAAGAAAAAGCCTGGTAAATCGTAATAATAAAATTTATTGTTCACACAAGTGAGTTTTATTTCTTAAACATATGTATGACTGAATATGCTTTTTGTATGTTGTAGTGGAAGAACTATTGAGGTAAATACATTCATAAAACAAAACCTAAACAATATCATCAATCCTTGAACACAATGGACATGATAATCATTAGAATCAACTTTAGGATTGTTCAATATAATATTATTAAGTTACTTATTTCTTAATCTCATAGGAAAAACGTGTAACATAATATTGATATATTTAAATCAAGTCAAAATTATTATTTTCTGTCTTAAATTATGAATATTTTATAGAAAAATCCTAGTAAGAAAATATGGACGGTTATTAATTATTTCATCTAGATTACATTTTAATTGTACACAAGGAAATAAATAGTCTGCCTACAATGTATTATGTATAAATACAAAAATAATTGTAAAGTAAATGCTTGATTCAAAAGAATTGAGCATGTTTAATAAAACTAAACATTAAATAGAATAAAAACATCTGCATATTTAACATTTGTGTAAATTAATTAAGACAATAAGTCTTGGCTAGAGATTCTAAAACAATGTTGAAAAAAGTGAATATCAAAAATTACGTCAAAATAGCCTTAAAAATAAGTAATACTTCGTCTTGATTTATAAAATAATTTTTTCTAATAGGATGGTAAAAATGATGATCTTCATTTTAAAATGCTATTAATGAAATTTAGAGGATACATAATCCAAAGTTAATATAACGAGATTAATAAATGTACTGTGAGATTCTCTTACTTAAGGAGATTACCTGAATTCTATTAAATCTAAACAATCTCTTTTAAAATTACGTGTTCACAAATACTCAATATGCTTGAAAATTCATTATTTAGGTACATGTATGAATAGCACTAAAGCACATGGATAGAAATTCGTGCAAAATTAATAACATCCAACATCATTATCAAAATGTGTAAACATCTATACAGAAATAGGATAATAGGTACCATTGAAATTCTCAAAATATATATTTATAAATATCAAAACACGAAAAACCATGATCTTATACCTATAACATTGCACCATCTTTTATTATGCAAATATCAATGCTGTAAAAACATTTAAATAAAGAACCTTTAGACTGATGTTAACTCCTTTAAAACTTCTTAGCTACTGGCTACTTAAATACTTTAAAAATTGATCGTATTCAATAAAAATAAAATTCCTTGATAGTAAAATATATCTTAAACTTAAAATATAAATAGAATATTATTGTTTGTTTTACATGCACCGCTTTGCGACAATCATTTGACACCAATTATATTTAATTTTGAAGTATCCTTGAGGGCGATACGATTTTTTTCTTAGAAACCCGAATTATTTTCTTTTAATTGATAATTTTTATTTAAAACATTTAACACACAGTGAAACGTAGTTGATGCATTTTCGGTGACAAATAAACGCATTCGTGTATGATTTTTGTCGCATAATGTGCCATATAATCTGCCCAAGCAGCTACACAAAACCTAATACAGTTCATCATTATTATCTTAATATAAGTTGTTTTGAATTAAGATGGTGATATTGTGCTTACATTAATTATAAATTATAAAATGCATTACTGATCAAAAGCGTCTTAAAATTCTTCTTAATTTAAATGCCGCCAATTTCACCTGTAAAATAAATATTTTATTATTTGACTATTAAGGTATATACGTCGCATCGTATTATATATATATAAGGGCATCTCTAATTCTAAATCGAGATAAAAGGACATAAATATTTCTTGTAGAGCTTTAAAAACCATACGATTTTGCCAAAAATATTTACGGCATTGATCCATGTTAATTATTACTGTAACTATTATTTCTATTTAATTTATAAAGATTCTTAATATAAAAAAAATTAATATGATTTAGAAAAAAACTAAAAGAATAAAAAAACAACACCATCTAGATGCAGTAAACTAAACCAATCCATTCGAAAAGCAGTCACCAAAACGACCACACATAAAAGCTTTAATAGTTTAGTAAGTTTTTAAATATTTTAACACCGCCATTCCATATTATTAAATGTTATACCACAGCCTCTAGCAAAGCACCACAATATTAGTAACCTAAGGATGTGTCCCCATCTGAAGAACGAGCACTGCACGAACAGCTCGCGAGCATGCTGAGACGCTTTAGTGTCAATTATGTCATGAACAATAATTTATGTCATGAACCAATGTATGTACCTTTTTGAGAGAAATAAATCATTATAATTACGTCATCTGACAGACGTGCGCACGCCACCGCGAGCGGTTCGCGAGCAGCTCGTGTAGTACACGTTCCTCAGACGGGGACGCACCCTAATAACTCCACCTACAACACAGCGCAGTACGCACTTGCGGTAATTTTGTCTACGTGATAAACTTCATACATGGCTAATTTTTTTAACTAACTATTAATATAATTGTTAACTGTAAACCAAATTTTTAACGAGCGCTTTTCCCGCCGACAAACTGACACACAGTTTGGTTTGCCTTCATTATTATTATTATCATAATATCAATAATATATTTTTGTTAGGGTTACATGACAATGTAGCCAGGAAGAATGTTCCTCGCAAGTGCGCATTTAGCTTAAATACCAAGAAAAATAGCATAAACAATTACATTAGCAGCCGATGTCTGTAATAAGGCACTGGACGGACATGCACAAGCCCACAAGCTCTACAGTCGGTCTTCAATACTTGTCTGGCACGTCCTGCAGCTCCGTGCCGTCTACATCATCGAGTTTCTGTTGTTTATGGCCGCCGAGTTCCGCTAGCCTCGAGTTCTTCCATCTACCCTCAGCGCCGTTCATATTGCGGTCTTCACAGACGCAAAGGAACAGTGAATCAACCACCATCTGTTAACATTTTGATAAGTTGCACGGTAAGTTGAGAATTATTTTATTTCGTAGGTACGTTACGGTACGTAGCTGAGTAGTCTAGGTAAAACTTGTTTCTTTTTTTGAATCATGCAGATTAGAAAACTTGTGGATCCAAAATTGGGTAGGTATGTAGGTTGTGCTTGGATATTTTGATTAAACTTATTTTGGGATTTATGTGCTGCTAATAATAATAGAAATAGGAACATACGTATAAGAAATAGGACATAAATTCCTAACGAAAATAAATAAAATAATAAACAAACCTCATAAAGAGATAGTATGCAGTGTGCAATAAAGAACGAGTAGACGCAGATAACTAGCGTCGGTACAGCAAAGAAGTGCAGTTCAGTATTGCGCTTTAGAAGTAGTAGACCGACGATGCCCGTGACCGCTGTCACTATACATTTACCCAAAAACAGTATGAAGTCACCCACACTGTTTATTGTTGCCACTTGAAGAGCATTGTTCACTATTGTGCTGAATGCCTGGAAAATAATAAATTATTTTAAACTTTGAATGTTAATTTTATGAAGTTGCAAAATAAATCTCGTATCAGTACACTAATTTACTAAGTACGTAGTCAGACATACAACTTAGAAGGCTTGTGAGATATGCTTACCTTAGCAGCAGCCTTGCAAAAGTGGCACCTCTCAATGGTAATTATCGTGTAGGCATTATGATTCAAATACCGAATAAACTTTTCGAGGCAGTAAAAGCAGCAAATACCGCACTTGAGGCCACACTTTGCGCAATCTGAACCTTTTTCTGCCCTGGACGACAACCTGAAAAGAGACGATACATTCATACTTAAACAGTAGATATAATATGTATTATCATTCAAACAGTGTTGGTAAAATTATTAATATTCTGCACGGTCCATAAGCAGCCAAAAGCTCCTTCAAATAGACCAGGATAAAATTACTAATTAAGCCAATTTGAATACGATAAGAATTCATCACTTACTTTGCGTGTAAATACGTCAAGATGAGACGAGGTATCTTGAAGAGTGTTATCAAAAATGATCCTTTTGCTACTGAACCTAAGTGGTACTTTATAAGCTTCCCAATCGAGTATAATACAGGCGATGGGTGTGAGTTCGGCCCTCTGCAACAAATAAGGAACTACATTTATGTACTTACAAATATAAGACATAAATATATTTTGAGTTTAAAATACGTGAGGATCGTTCCGCACCTGTTAAAGCCATTTTTTTTTTTGCGAACCTCCAACGTTATAAATGTTATATTCAATGCCAACTAAAATGTAGTAAGGTCGAGCACAACCAACTTGACATCTATTTGAGGCAACAAGGAGGAAAGCCACAGAATTAATCATGATTTGATAAGACTTACCTGAAATACCAAAGTGATACAGCCCCAGCGATCGTCATTTGTTGACATCCAAGTATAAACTCGCTTCCCCAAACTAAACATATCAGACATATCCACCACATACTCTTTACCCACATGGGGTCGAACTCAATGTTCTCCAATGTGAAAGCTGAAAACAAAAGTAAGTTTACAATATTTTAAACTTGTCTAAGGCTCTGATTCTCCTGCTAAAAACAGAACTAAAATTAAAGTATTGTTAACTTTTATTAAATTTTAATTGGAACTGATACAACACCTATAATTGACCTTGGTACTTTTCTAATTATTTACAAGTGAAAGATATACCGATAGCCTAAAATAAGTTTAGTTGAAAAGAATAGGGGCCAATGTATGTCAATCAATACACCATGTAGATTAAGGTCATGATGGCGCGGCGCCCAAGTCAGCACCATAATCATTTATTATCGAAGTAGGCTAGGGTCAGATTGTTAGGAAAATTGTATTCTTACTTTTTAAGCTTCCTCCCGTATTGTTCTGCGCTTCTATAGCTATTCTATTACTTTGACTCAGTTCTGACGCGGACGTTCCGTTAAGTAGGAAATTCGTTTGGAATGGTATACCAGGGTAGTTAGCTGTTGCCAAACATACCTGAAATGGAGAGTATAACATGGTTACAGAAAATAATTTAAATATATTGTTACATCATTATATGGAAGTAAAAACTTACCACAACTATCGACCAAAATGCTAAAAATAGTACAAGGAAGAAAAACGTTATTATCGGTTGTAAAAACAAGGCAGGAATGGAACCAAGACAGTGAGCTGTTTCTTTGAATAAGGCCGCCAAGAAAGATACGCGGGAACGCATCACGAACACCAACAACAACAATATTACCTGAAACAAAACAAGTAAACAGGTATTAAAGTATATAAATACAAGTATTTAAGGTAATACTTCAAGTATGTAGGACCAATGAGTTGGGCTTGCAAGTGCTTTTCTATGACAGGGTTTTTAATCTGCTTTTTGTACTAGCTAGAAAGTTACTAGGAAACTAGATCTGGTCTTACCATCTTTTAAGCCATACTGGAAGTAACCATAAAAGGTAGGAGAACAAGAATGATATGTGATAGTTTCTAGCTAATACGATTTATAAAAGCACTTAATATTTAAGCATTTTATATATACTTACAGTGATAATAGTGGCTATTATCGAATACCACAAAAACGCACTTTCGTTCTTTAAAGATTCCTGAAAAAAAAGAACAATAGGTATAATTGCTAAATATTTTCTTAGCAGCTATGAACAAATCATACAGTTGAAATAATTAAACTTACAGATAAATAAGCAGTTTCAAATGACTTATGTTTTGTCCTCAGTTCATGGTATGTGTACCATAAGAGTGCTGTTCCAGCAATACTAGCTATTGATACCAATATCATAAATATCCAGGATACCAAAGTAGCCAGTAAATGGAGGATGGATACCATGATAAGAGAACATACTGAAAAATAATGAGCATGATCAATACTAAGTAGTAAATTGTAAACATGTTATGTTATCATCTGACTTCCTCATTAGCTACTAAATATAAATATGAGTTTCTTTAAGTATAACATAATGTTTATTGAAATCCTTGTTCTCAGATCAATCTACACAATAGCTACTTTAGATTGATTAAAACTACTTAATTAGAAATACGATCTAGCTCTACACAAATATCATTAATAGACTTGTATGACTGTATTAAATACCAGCCACCTATTCATAAGAAATTGGTTCATTCCATATGTAATTAGCATTTTTGATTACATTTACTAATGGAATAGGTAAGACATGGATTGCGTAAGTGATAGCAGCAGCATACAAGAAGGACACTTGCACTCCCTTGCATCTAGCATCATCTAACCCCCTAGCAGCTATTTTGGGACAATGTATACAAAAGAAAAGCATAAAATAATAATAACTCTTTCTTTTTTAAAAAATATACAAGACCATTGTTATACAAAAGTACCTTTTTTGTATAATAAACTATATTATTTTTTATATGGCCTTATTGTACATACTTAACATAATAAATCGGAATATTAGCATAACATATAATTATAATACTACTAATTGACCTAGCATGCAACTTATTTACCAAGCTACTAAACATTAGAAACAACATAACTAAAATTAAACAATCACATTTAAGAGACTACACTAAAATTATATGAAACAAAAAACAAACCCATTGTCTACAATATATTGCTAATGATGTTTGAAAACTTTTTTTTTGTATATGTTACAAAAGTTTACAACATGCATAGTGATTATCTTTCTTAAGCACATAGGCTTATCATTATGCTTTTCATAGTTTATGACTCATCTTCACAACTGCAACTGTGGGAAAAATTAATAGTTACTTGACATCATCGGTAACAATGAGTCAGTGGCTTTATTAACATGTGACCTCCCACATAGAGTTTATTTATAACAGTGACACAGAATTACAAAATTGGATCAATTTGGTTCAGCTACTGCTTAATGTTTATCAACTGTACTGGTGCAAAAGAAAAAAATAAATACTATAAACTTTGAATTATGTTAGTAAAATGCATTTTATACTTACTGAATGCCACTATGATGCATATTATCATTTCCTTCCATGAAGAGTAGAGATCTGAGAGCATTTGCTCAATGGTATCCCAACTATTTAGTAAATCATAGAAGTCAGTAAAAACCTTTTTAGTGAGTTCATGGGCTGACTTGGGAAAGCATCTATTTAGGAGTGGGAAAGTCTCATATACTGGCAGTGTAGGACAAGGTCCTACATAGCTGTGCTCATAATCCTTGTTAGTTGTGACTTTGTTCAAGTTGACATCATAGCGGCAAAGATTTGACCCAGTTTGTTTGTAAAAGTTTTGTATATCAAGCAAAGATTCTAACTTCTTGTTAGGACACTCTTTGACACATATTTTAAGTGACCTTTGCAGTTCCTTAATGTCCATGAAGAATAGGTATTTCTTATCGACAGTGCTTATGCCTGAAACTGGGGCTGGAGTAAGCTTGTGATTATTTTTTACTCCACAAGTATTGCCAAATGAATCAAACCCATTTATGACTCTCAGTGGATTTCCATACACAAATGAAATTGCAGCAACGATTATCTGAAAATAATAATTGTTAATAACTGTGCTTTTTAACAACAAAAAAATATCAAAAAAGCAATAATTGCCAGTCAGCATTACTTTGGAGCATTTCAAAAACTAAAATAAACAAACATGTAATATTTAAATATTGTGGAATCCTTACCATTAGTATCCAAAATAATATGTAAATAACGAGCCACAGCACATCTGTACATCCTTTTCTAGGAGTAGGCTCATTTTGAGGCGATATTTCACTTTGCGCGCAACCCATATTTTAAGTTATGATTTATATTTATTTTTAATAACACTATTAATTAACGTTGCGTTTTAATTACGAACTCATTTTCGAATAACACTACGGTAAGCTCACTCTTTACTTGGCTATAGTCCTTCCGAGTTCCGGGCGTTTACAATATTTATTTATTTTAAGCGTCTACAGACAGGCTGTATGTGTAAAGTAAGCTTGGGTGGGTGGTGGCTTGTATAAGAGTGTGTGTTTACAAAGCTAGCTAAATATCATTAATGTTATATACATTGCTCACTGCTACTCATTTGAGAGGCATTGCGCGCTATTTCCGTACGCAATGGTTATTTCACACCTGTCTAGTTAAACAAAGTTACTGCGCGTTTAAGCCTTAACATTTGTAACTGTAGGTTACTACGGATTAGGTACTAATTAATTTATTTCAAGCCTTTTTCAGTCATAATCATTGAGTCAAACCACTTTTGAAAATTGTTTTTGTGTACCTACTGAACGCTTAAATCAAGTGGGAATATATTTTGCTTGACAACACTGCGGTGAGCCGTCTGGCAAGCAAAATATTGTCATTTGTCTGTCAATAATTGACAATAATTCGGTGTCTAACTTATTTGTAGGTTATTATTATTTCGTATTGAATTGTTGTTTAAAATATTATTGTATCAACATCTGCAGTATAGTATAAGTCATTATGAACACTAGAGTTCTATTAGACCTAAAATCTTCTCTAGTAAATTTGTGCTGTAAAAGTTATTTACATAACAATGTAGCGAGCATAACTAAGATCCACAGAGACATTTACGCTAGAATGTATCCTACAAGAGTTGTATTGCCTGATGGTTCGTCTATTAATATCAGATATCATGAACCAAGGAAGATTATTAAGGTAACGAATTAATGATTTAACCTATAACAGATTTCACCAAAAACTAAGTGTTAGTTTACTTCACTTTCAATGTAGCAGGAGATAGCACGTTCGGTTCCCGCTCGTAGAAAACTGGCATTAGGAGTTAATCACTGTGATATATCAAATTTGATATTAAAAGATATTTAACCAGATAGTTTTATTATTTTTACTAAATTATTATTAGTTAATCCGTTTGTTTTAGTTACTTTACCAATATTTGTTCATTTGTTAATTCAATGTGATTGTAGGCACCTATACTAATAATGTACACCCTATGTGTATGCTACAGAGACCCTTTTTAAGTAAACTACCAGCTGTTATTTTTTTGTAACATTACCTGTAACAACATTATAAATATTCTATTCTAAACAAAGTAAAAGACTTTAAAAGACTGTCTAACATTAAAGTTTAAAGATGTATTCTGATTCCCTTATTGTATTTGTTTTCAGCTTCCATTAGATATGTCACAATTGTCTGAAGAAGAACGTAAAATGAGATTGGAAAAGAGAAAGCCAAAGAAGAAAGTTAAAATTACTGATGATATTGATGATGACTTCAATGCCAACAAATATCTGAAGTACATTAAAAAGAAGTAGTTTTCCTAAATAGTCTTGTTATTAGGTTGTAGTAAATAAATTATTAAATATATGAATGTAAATATATCATGTTTGGTTTTTAAATTTCTCCTTAGCTAACAGTGGGTTTGTCTATAATAACCATTCATCGCCTTTTACTTACTCTAGTTTCTGGAGAATTACAGATGCAACACTGGATCTGCCAGAAATGACATTATCTGTAAATGTAAGTACCTACTAGTACTTTCCTCTGGGAATACAAACAAATAAAATTTGAAGTGGCTGTTTGTAATTGTAATGTTAAAATTACAGCCCTTTTAAAGCTACAATTCTAAAAATCCTATTGCATTATTTTTTGTATGTCTGTATGTGTCTTCCTTCTAATCTTGGAATGGATGTTCTAATTTTGATAAGATTTAAGGGGTAGGAACAGAAAGTCAAAGAGTAAGCCCTCTTACTTACTTGCGGTTAACCGCGGGGTGCGAAGTGCGTAAGCCAGTTTCAGTATATTAGAATGTACTCTGTGGCGTAAGCCCTCTTAGTGAACGCAAATTTATTGACAATACAAAAAGTAACTGCCAATCTTGCCGATACTTTTTAGGGCTACTAACAAGGAAACGAAAAAAAATGTGGAAAATTCCGGTTTTTATGGAATCCTTTAGTGGTCGTATACTTATTTTTGTATTAACGGAAACTGCAAGTCTCAGCTAGTTGTGAATAAGTTTCCACTAATTTTATTTAAAAAATACATAATTACCTACTTACTTTTTGATAACTTTGTGTAGCTTATAATAAAAAAAAAACAACATTTATTTTTTATTTTATCTGGCAACACTCATTTTAGTATTTGATTGTGTGTGATTGTGACAGAGGGAGATAGAGGGCATGGTGTATTATTAACTTACAAGTGTAATTTGTGTAAAACGAAAAGGATTAGTTAAATTAGATAGTCTAACTTCCAAAGATAAATGAGAAAAAATACCATTTCATAAAGTTTTAATAAATTGTTGTATTGCGGCATTCAGTGTGTTCTACTGTTTCGTAAGGACATTAGTTATGTGTATGTACTAACCTCATCCCTTTGAATTACATAAGACAATATCAAAATGGGGAACACAGTATCAGCTGAGGCTAGTATTAAAATGCCTAACATGAGTGATGGCTCAAATCCTCCACCAGAATGTCCAATGCACAAGAAAAAAGAAGAAATACCTGAAAAACCCAAGGTTTCGGAGTGCCCTGTGCAGCAGGGTAATGACATCAACCCTTATAACATGGTAAGTTTCACAGCTATGAACCTCATAAGTCGTTACTAAACCCCGTAAGATCACCAGATATATGATTTGTGTCACAATTATTGAAAATAACATAACCTTTAAACATATTATACAATATCATGTGTGCCACATAAATGACCTTGTGTAGTTAAATATCATGACATACATTTTACTGATAATAGTAATGATACAAAGGACAATACATGAAATGTGTACAAATAACAGTATGTGTCCAGGCACCTATTTAAAAATTCCCTGGATCAATACAGATACCAAAAAAATATATGAAGTCCAAATCAGTATAATTTAATTTTTTAATTTAATGTAATTTCTGTAGATGCCACCAGCCAATCAACAGCCAGCACCTGACCAACCCTTTGAGTTACCTACTCAGCGTCAAGTGTCTTCTATTCCTCGTGCCATGCCTGATGGCTCTACAGAATTCTGGGTATACCCTAGCCAGCAAATGTTCTGGAATGCTATGCTGCGCAAGGGCTGGCGCTGGAAGAATGAGGACATTGAGAAGAAAGATATGGAGGACATCATCAAAATACATAATGCCAACAATGAACAGGTTATTATATTAACTTACTGCAATTAATTTTGGTAACAGAATATTCTGTTTTCCTCATGCATGCTTTTCTGTTATCTATATTTAATGTGTACAAAACATAAAACATTTCCTTAAGAACAATATAAACATTATTTATATATTAAGTTGATTACACAATTCTGTATCATCTTACACAATAAATGATACTTTATAATACTTATCAAAATATTATTGTTTCTCAGGCCTGGCAGGAAGTCTTAAAGTGGGAAGCCTTGCATGCAAAGGAGTGTGGACACCCTAGACTAAAAAGTTTTGGAGGCAAAGCCTCAGATTATAGCCCTAGGGCTCGCATAAGATCATGGCTTGGGTAAGTAAAATACATATACCTAAATATAATACTTTAAAAAATATTAGACTTAAAGTGGTACTTACCCATAAAATTGTACTTTTTTGAAACCACTGCCTTTTCTGTTAATGATGGAATCTATAATAATGATGATGCAATAACAATTTCATTTTGTTTTCAGATATGAGCTACCCTTTGACAGACATGACTGGATTGTTGATAGGTGTGGAAAAGATGTCCGCTATGTTATTGACTACTATGATGGAGGAGAGGTTGACAACAAGTATCAGTTTGCTTTGCTGGATGTCAGGCCAGCTTTGGACTCATTTGATAATGCATGGGATAGAATGAAAGTCATGTACATGAGATATCGCTACGAACTTATTGGCAGCAAGGAAAATAATAAGTTGACAAATTAGATTAATGCTTTACCACCAAAATTAAATGCATAAATTGCAAATAATTAAATAGGTATTTATTTTCGTGGGGTTCTTCTGTCGACAAGTGTTTGTCACTGTGGAAACTCTTTGTGATTATATTTTCTTTAAATTATTATTCACAAAGTTATAGTACGTTTTAGATCTTTTGATAAGTACTTTATATAATAGTTTGTTCCTGTTATGATAAAGTTGAAATTTTAGGAACACTTTTGAGTACTTATTTTGATTTAGTTAACATTTTAGTGAACGAAAAAAAAAACTACAAACATATTAACCTTGATGTTTGGATTGCATTATACTAAACTATGTCTTAGGAATGACAGTTTTGTTAATTAATCATGTTTACATTACAATATTGTTCATGTTATAAATCCTTGTAGAAGTATGTTGTACTAATAAGGTTAAAAATACAATAAATAGTAAAAAGTTAAAATAAATGATCTTTTATTTTTTGAGTCCTTATATATTAGTTACAATTAAAGCAAAGTGCTTAAGACCTTAGTTATCTATACTGACAAGTTGGTTAATGGATGGTGTTCCCATACAATCATTTTTGAATATTTCTACTTGTTGTTCTATGTATCCTTCAAAATTGTTGTATGGGCAGCCTGGCAGAACTTTGTACATTGGTTTCCCTTTAGTGCAATGGTAAATTGATCTTAGGGTTAATACTGGAGGCTTTTCTGGAAACTTAACCCCTGAAAAATTACATAATAAGTATATTTTTTCATTGATCTTTTTATAACATTATGTGATAATAGAATTACTAACCTATATCAATCTGTAGGATCCAATGAAAGTTGTTCATTTCAAATAAAAATGCAGCATTATTTGCATCATGCTCCAGCACAGCACCTTCATATTTAACAATCAGTTGTGCTAGTAAATCTCTCTTTAACTTTTCATTATTGAGCAAATCTCGAATCTGGAAGTTTATTCACTTTTTACTGACACATTAAATTTATAAGAGTAGTTGATAAATACATTTTGACAAACAATACCTTATTGTTCAATAAATCAGTCACCATAGGAACATAATCCATTAAAACTCCAGACTGATGCATTCTAAAAGAAAAAAAATTGCCATTTTATTAAATAAAAATAATGTTTCTATAGATCTTCCCAATTAAACTTATCTTAAAGACTTACACTTAGGTATTATATAGCTAAACTGTTTAACTTAATAATTAAGCACAATCATACTATTACTAATTTATTGGGAGTAATAAAAGAAAATCAGACATTACTTACAAAGGCAGTGTGATATTTCCAAGAGAGTTGGTGAGTGTTGGCGACATAATTAATTCAGCATTGGTAGAGTTTGGGTATCTGACCAACAGTAGGGCAGTGTCAATGGCAGGATTTTGTTCTGTTCTACAAAGTAAATAAAACAAGTATAGTCAAAACTTAAATTAATTTCAGCTATATATTTATATAAAGCCTGTGTACAGCAGAGGGATATTTATAGGCTGGTATTATATTATTATTCATTTATAAGTTGTTATATAAAGTAGCTTACCCATCACAATATAATTCTGGTAATCTTGATGTGTCCACATTAAGCCTTATTAAAAACTCAACAACATGATTACCAACCCACACTTCTATGTCTTTTTCAGATGTTAATGCATCCCCTAGTAAAGCACTGTATTCAAAGTATGCTCTAGAACTTTCATCTTCATTTAATTTCTTTATCTGTAAACATATTTTTTAAAGAACCAATAAAAAAATAATTTACCTATATTTAGTTAGACATAAATTTACATAACTTTAACAAGCATTATGTGTATCTCATGTGTTCTTCATTGGAACTTCATAAATCAATTACTTAATAAAATATAGTTTTATAAAAAGATCGAAGAAATGATATGTACCTGATGAAGCTTATACAAATTGATGAGTTCTGATAGAACATCACTAAGTGCTTTGGGATCATTTTCATTCCATTTAGACAAACTCGGTACCTTTTCTTCTAAAAATGTTTCATCTATATTCATCAGAAAAGTATCATCATCGAATCTAAAATCCGGCGCGAACCAAGGTGATGTACTGTCAAATATAACTTCCCATTTAAGTTTCTTCGAACAATAAGGTAACACGATACGAAATTGGCATTCACCCCCTTCTAAATTCCCAGATATTCTTTCAAAGTCGACTTTAGTCTTACACAAACCTAGAAGAGTTATCATATTATGAGTATTGGACAGTTATTATACAGATTTAATTATGTATTTCTATATTTACAACTTACCAAGTTTTAAATCTTGGTATACATTTTGTACGTATGGACGAAACACTGGAGCCAAATCATTGATAACTCCAAAACTTTCGGATGACATTGTGGTGTATAACTGTTATATTTATTGGTATTATGTTTTCTAAAATTGTATTAATTCAGTTTTGTGAGTTTACTATATTATGGACTTAATAATAATTTTGACAATGACATTTGACAAGTTCTCAATTTTGACAACATGTTGACAACCCAAGTTGACAAATGTAGGTATATACACTTCTCATCAAAAAAATCGAAACACCTCGGAGTTTATCTAAGACTAATAACTGAGTTTATGATTTGATAAGGATTATCAGAAAAATGAGTATATTTAGGAATAAATGTAAAATGTCATTTAATAGTGAGTAGTATGAGGTTTTTAAATCCTAATGTTAATGTTCTAAATTCAAATTAAGTCTTCATAAGTTTCGTATTTTGTATAATGAGTAATTTTTACCCTGTATGGAATATGAAGGAAATGGGTAAAACAACACGCGTAAATGTAAAAAAAATGTAAGCAACGTTTATTTAATAACTTGTATTCCCTCCGCGAGCTTATTACTGCTTCCTGGTTCTTCATCGATCGGATGAGAGTCACGATCACATGTTGTGGTATATTATCCCATTCCTCTTGGATTGCATTTTACAGCTGGCTAAGTGTTTCTGGGGCTGGATCTCTTGCTCGAATTCGTCTCTTTATTTCATACCATAGATGTTCAATGGGATTCATGTCCGGACTTCTTGCTCGCCATACCATAATGGAGATACCGACTTCGGTAAGATAATCTCGTACGACGCCCGCGGTGTGAGAGACACACCACAGATTATTTACATCTAAAAGGACCATAACATTCAATCAATACCTAGGTAGCGATTTATAACTTACCTAGGTAGGTAATTAGTTGAGCAGTTGTTAGGCGTTAAGTTAGGCGATTTCAATCAAATTATTGTTTTTCTTGTTATGTGATCATGCGCGAGATTCAACAGAGATAAAAGGCAAATGCATTTTTTGTGAAAGCTATGCTAAACGTACCACCAACTATAGCTTGGCATCAATTGAATATATAATTTATTAGAATTTTAGAAATAAACGTAAAAGCATAGAACAAAGAGTGGAAGTTATCGATACACACTTCACTATTGCTGTCATTTGTTTTTGTCGGTGCGTCAGTCAGTCAATCAGTCAGAGAGACATTGTGGAATTTGCTGAACAGGAACGGGACAAATATTGAAGCGTTTTTATATTAAACGACTCCAGTCTTCTTGTTGCTGTTAATTATTATTTTTAGGTTTTAATATAAGTAGTACCTACTTATAACTTGCATGGATCCCATATGGAACAGTAATATGAAAAATATGTACTCGTCTGCACAGAACAACATTTCCGACCTACTCAAATTAGCCAAAAAATTCAACTGTTTTTATCTATCAGGTACGTGAATATTTTTTTTCGTAGTAATTCATAATGAAAATGACAATTCTGAATTAATTTAGGAAAACACGGGTAGGTGTTTGGTTAGTCTACTTTGTGTTTGTAATAACAAGTCATCGAAGAAGCAACTGTGCTGTTTGCTTACATATTTTGCATTGTTCAAGGCTTGCATCAGGGAGTATGTAAACCGTTTATAGTAGCCGGATATCAAGTGGGATTGATTCGTCCTGATGTGATGAAACACCTTATAAGATTCCCAGAGGTAAGATACGTCTGTTCGTAGTATTTACGCAATTATTTTGTGCTTAAAATAGATAATATAATACATATTACTTTTGTCGAGAATGTCTAAGTTTTGATCAACTGATAGACCAACAAATGAAACCATCAAATTTTTATGCTTAGACTCACATTTCTTACAATTATTGTAAGCACAAACAAAATATTTCTAAGAAATTATTATCAATTGTCTTACTGTTGGACTACACACTCCTCTGCTCATGTAGAGAAAGACAAATATAAATCACCTCACTTGCTCATTGTGGGTTGAGTTTTACTTATCTGAATCTCTAAAGGACAATTTCGTTAATGAAACAGAGGTTTTACCTATTTACCTTTCAAACATAAACATATACCATTTACTTTTAATTTTTAAGAATTTTTCATACTGCCTGCCTAAGAGTTTTGTGTCCACATAAACCAATTTGATTTGAGTAGGTAAGTAATTGTATCTATTGATAATTATCCTGGGGATTGCATATATTGTAACAAACCATTAAACCATGGATTCTTAATGAACCATCTCAGAGCATTCCATATTATGTACTAGATATGTACTGCATGCTTCCAAAATCACCTCTGCCTGCCTTGTAAAAGAAAAGAATTATGATAGCATACCTGTTAGCAAACTTCAGTTGAAAACTTGAGAAACATCTAGATTTCTTATAAATTCAATGTTTTTATGTTATAATGTACCTACACACAAAATCATGACAGAACACCAAGTGATGAGTGGTATTGAATTGTTAATAATATTACAATAATCTTGTATGTGATACATCAAAATCACTGCCAGAATAACATTACTTACAAATAAATAAAAATGAATGCAAGTACTAAATAAAGTTACATATTTTCAGGTATTTAGAATCCATTCTAAGTATGTAGAATTAAATCCAGCATTCCGGGATTATAAGGAGAGGACGATGAAGATTGCAGATGTATTACAAAGCTTGAGGAAAGAAAATGAGATATGTGCTTTAAAAGGATGGAGAAACGAGGTAGGTGTGACTCTAATATCTGATAATGTCCAATATCTATGCTGACAAAGCTATGATAAAGACAAGTGATAAAATAAATATGATCTAACAAACAGCATTTAGTAATGCCTGTCATTACCTTATCTAGTATCAAACTTTCGCCTCTTTTAAGGATGGAAATATATCTTTGATGAACAAACAATAATTTGTATAATCCATTACTCAATCATCCCACTTTACATAGTACAATATAGAACCAATTCTTATGCATTGGGTACAAAAATGCTTACTTGTGGTGAAAAAAATTCAATATATTAACTATCAAATATCCTAAATGTTAAACTTATGGTGTGGATATAAATAAGTTTATGTCAGTATGTCTACAAGATATGAAATTTATTAATTCTATGATTTTAGTACCTTTATACAGGAAAACAAGTAAAATAATACAAATAAACAGCAACTGTAAGATTAATTACGAGCTTCCTATTCTTTGTAATTAATTAGTTTAATTACTTATCATACACATATTGTGGTTATTTTTCAGTGTTTTGGGGTCGCAACACCGTTTTATCCTGATAACCTCTTGGAAATGGACAGGAGTGCTGTTTGTCTTTTTGGTATCAGGAACTACGGTGTCAGTGTTACAGGCTATGTGAACCATCCAGAAAAAGGTCTTTGCATCTGGCTACAGCAAAGGAGTTTCACAAAACAAACTTGGCCTGGTAAATAATTTCAATTATCCTTCATGAAATAAAAATAATTTGAAATTGGTATTAAGGCTGGCATGAGCCAACTGTAAGAAAAGTTATCTAGAATTTGAACTACTAGAAACTTCTCATAATTTATTCCAATATAATGCTAAGGCATAATTACACATACACATATATTTATTGAGGTGAAACATAAAATAATTGAAGATAAGATTATCAACTCAATTGTCCTGCAGTAACTTAATATAATTATTAATGTTTATTTTCGATATTATTTGTTGTGTATAATATAAATATTTAAAGGTTCAACATATTTTTAGGTAAGTGGGATTGCTTCGTAAGTGGTGGCCTTGCAGTTGGCTACGGAGTTTTGGAGACTACGATAAAAGAGGCTGCGGAGGAGGCCTCTGTTGCAGGCGATCTTGCGAAGAAGTTTGTGCCGGCCGGCAGCGTTAGGTATATAGTTATATTATTCAAATCTATTAATGATGCAGATATTTCTAATTGATACTTAAGTAGGTTACCTGAAGTTTTACTTCATAAAGTCCGAGTGGTAATTGTCGATAAACATGGTCATTCTAACATCATAACTCTAAAAATACATTTAATATATTTTATTTTTTTCCAGTTTCTATTTTGAAAGTGAAAGGGGCTTATTCCCTAACACAGAATACGTATACGACCTTGAGTTGCCTCTGGACTTCATGCCTCAGAATGCTGATGGTGAAGTTGAGAATTTTGAATTGTTAACTGCCGAAGAGTGTGTTCAGAGGGCACTCACGCCCCAATTTAAGACAACGAGTGCCCCAGTACTTATCGACTTTTTGATTCGCAGAGGATACATTACCCCAGAAAACGGTGAGTTTTAAGAGATCCGTGTTTAATTCTTGGCCTGTCTACATTGATTCAGAAACATTAAATTACAATTTTGTTACATTAAAGATGCATGCCTATAACAACAATTTGAACTGCATTCATTTTAGAAGTCGCTTTTGTGAACTTGATATTATTTAACATTTACACTAGGATGTAAATTATATAATAATAATGTATTAATATACATCATAAATGACGGTAGGTATTGAACCTACTTATATCACAAATGCTGCAGAATGTTTGCTGATAAGGTTAATTATATGTTGATATAACTTACAACACAATATGATATGCCAAGAACATTGATTTTAGCGGGACTGTGACTGTAGTTTGTCTAGTCGTAAGGGTTACGCAATGTCACTTACGAAAGTCGTTACATAAAAGGTATTTTATAACAAATAGACAATAATAGTAAATATATAAGATTAACTGCCTCTTCCAAACTTTAGATTTGTAGCGAAAAGATCAGCATATTTTCTTATAAAATATATATCCTAAAAATGTTACTTTGCAGAGCCGAACTATAAGCACCTGGTGGAACTGCTCCACGTTCCCCTGCAGACCATCTACATCTGGCCCAACACCGCCGCCTCGCTCGCCTCCAACGGCGACAACTGCGAACTACACGTAGCTAGAAATGATTGAAGATAACAAGCCACCTCAATTACTTAATAATTCTCAGTTATTTTTTTATTAATACCCTTTGTAGAACTAATGAGTACCTCCTAAAACGTATTTTGTGTATGAATTTTCTAGTCTTCCTATATTGCAGTGTCGAAGAGAAATTATGATAAGTGCTTATTCCTTTATTAATAGAATCGTTATAAAATTTATTGATTTTAGTTGCATGGTATAAGGTTAATTAAATTTATTAATGGAAATGAGTATCATAGCCCTATAAATAATGAGCCCGCATTTCGGTAGTATATTATATAAGTATTCTGGCATTCAATGAATGTAGCCTATAGTTAAGTCAGTTAAACGCAGTTATCATGGTTTTTCTTAGATAGTGTTTAAGTAGGTTTAGACGTTTTCCAGTGATGGCTGTACCATTACCAGTGTTTATTGTTTGATAAATTTGTAAATATTCGTTCTAGTTAATTAAATTTTAATACTTCCAGGCCTAATCATAATTATTTAATTGGCCTCGTATTCAATATACTTTGGTAAGCTTTGAGTGTTACCTAAGTCTATCTATTTTAACGTATAATTTGTTTGTATTTCGGCACTCGAGAATAGTGTATGCAGTATCGTAATATTTTAGTGTACATTGACCAAATCTTGATGTGTTTAGTAATGTTCGTGTATTATTGAAGACATCATAGTTTAGCTAGGTATGGTTAATTTCTGTGATACTTTACCGATTTGGTATAAGGCAATATTATAATATCAGTTTGGTTTCCTGGTTATCGTAACAAGACCAATAGGTTCACGTAGAATAAACGTTCACTTGTAACAGTTCTCAATTCTGGCTCGTGTAATATCTGAACATTATGTATTATTATTTATATTGTTTTTATTTGGTGTAGATAAAATATTTTTTAAAAGTAAATTTATCGAAAATATATAGGTACTACTTATTAATTATAATATTTATTAATCATATAAATTATAGCATATTGTATCTACTAGGTGCTACTTGCAAACGTGTACGAGATGATAAAATGACATTCGTAAGTCTAGTCATCCGGCGTATGATGAGCGAATATTTTAACAATTGTATCCTATACCTACGTACTTACTTTAGGGCGTCATTTCATGAACAGGATTGTTCTTAAGATTCAACATTATAAAATAATATCGGTTAAGTAGTAGCTCGACTCGCGGTAGCGGCCTGTTCGGTACCCGGCCTTTATGTAAGCTCATTCTCATGAATCGTATGTTTTGCGACGAGACGCGTTTTCTCGGGTTTGGAGTTGAAAATTTCATGACAAGCAATCATTAACATAAGTAGCCTCTTTTTTATGGATTTCTAATGCTATTGGCCTTAAGTTTATATTGTTTGTAGTCTGTGTATGTAGAAGCTAAGTCGCTTTATTGTTAGCTAGTAAATGCTATAATTTACATGAAATATATGCACACGTATTACTTACTACATTTGTCATTATAGCATTACATTTATGTACCACGATCACAAAACTAATGTATTTCCTTGATATTTTTTTTGTACTAATTATTTATAGTTCCACTGTATATGTACTTCAATATAATAGAACCACAGTAGTTATTTCCGGAATCTCGTGATCATCAATGTTAAGGATTTGCACTTGTGAGATTATGTATTATCGGCACGTACCTTATTAGTAAATGATTAAGAGGCCTTTCAAGTGTTTGTATAGCATTTGGAAATAATGTAGACAGATTAGAAGAGACTGAATGTTGATTTCTGATTAGTCTTGTTTACAATAAGCAATATACCTACAGCAGGAAGTTTAGAGGTATTAAGTATTCGCAAAGTTAGTAATGAGTAGGTGTTTGTAGAACTTGACGAGTAAATATTGGGTAAATGCTAGTGAAATATATTCAGTTGTCATTACAGTTTTATACATTTTTATAAATCCGCTATTGGCGAAAGATTTTGTATTGATATTATGTAATACATACTTAAATTATGAATGTAATCGTTTATATTTGCGATAGTAATAAATTAGCGTTTTCCTAAAAAATAAAGTTTTGAAACATAAGTGCCTTATTTATTTTTGAACACCTTTATCACCCTTAAATATCATTTCGTCCTAAAACATTTTTGGTATCAAGAGGCTCTGTACATATTGTAAAATTAGTATCATGGCGCTGGTATGTACAGTACTGAGTTTGATTTAATTCGAGAAAACCATATTACCGAACCCGACGTGACATGAAGGATACTAATACGAGACAAATAAGCGAGTAGAAGTTTGCGTCTGGCAATCGAATCGTTTCTTGCCAATTAGACCTAATCGCATTGGTAGTGGCGCTTTTGGGTTAAAATAATATTGCGCCAATACAAGTAGAACTTTATTTCAAATACGTGGATATCGACACAATTGCTATGAATACAGGTGTATTAAAATACGACTTAACGTATGGATTAGTAAAGAAATAACAATGTTACAACATAGTAGTTTATTGTCGCTGGTGACGAGGAATATAGTCAAAAAACGACAGTTAACTTAAAAGTAAAAGCAACAAATATATTACAAACATGCTTATGCTGACGTGAGGCATTGCATTGCTTGTTGTTACATTTATTATGATTTCATCACGCCTCTCTTATGTATTGCCTCGAATTTAACCTTTATGTAAAATTGTAAACATGTTTTGTAATACAAACTCTATTGTTAAAAACTGTTCAATCTGTGTTGACTTAATTAAAATATTTAAAGTGGCTAAGCGAGCTGCGGTGCGCAGCTACAGCGCCTGCTATCGCTAGTAGTCATCTCCGCGGGATATGACTTCCTTGCAAGTGGGTCTGAGTAGGATGGTGTGCTCGAACTGGGCGGTGTAGCAGCCCTTGATGTCGCAGAGCGGCGGGTAGGCGTCCACCACGCCCTTGTCGCACAGGTCCTTCAGCGCCATGGCGTAGCGCGACGCGCCCGCACGCTCCAACCACCGCTTGCAGAATGCGAGAGTTCCGAAGTTTTTGTTGATCAAGTTCAACAGCTGTTTTGATGATTGCAGTCTGAAATTGAAACATTATTGTTGATGTTTAGACCGTGCTGAACGAAGAAAAGAATGCCGAATGAAAATATTGATAAACTGTGACTTGATTACGCAATTACCTTAATGGGACGAACTGTTGATCGAAGTTCTTCATGTAATGAGAGCAATCCATGTCGTCGTGGACCTGTCCGCGTCCAGTGGACCCGAAGGTCTCGATAGCATAGAACTCGTTCTCTTCCATGCGTGTTGTCTCACCGCCCTTCACGATAGGCACTGTTTTACCAGCATGGATCCCTAAAACACGAGAATTTCACTTTAATATCATCAAAATCATTAAGTTGTTGTATTGTTTCTGTTGATGTTATTACATAAACTCACTATAGGGTCCAATAGAATGTCCGTTGAGATTGCGTATAGGTTTCACCTGATACACTTGACCATCGAGTTCTACTTCGTGTGATTCCATTACCTGAAATATCATACAACATATAACTAAAACATACACGTTTTTCAATAAGTTAAATGCATATTTCGTATCATTACGCCGGTTTCACAACAGGATATAATAATATTGCGGTTTTGCATTTGATAATACCTAACTTATAAATTACTTTGTTTTCGTACTTCTTTATCAGCATTTTATAGATTTTTCTAGAGTTAATGACACATTTTACGTAAACAACGTTACAGACAAGAGCTGTCTAGATTGGTAGGAATACTATTATCAATGCGAAAGTAACTTTGCATATTTTTTTTTTTTCAAAACATACCTATACAACCGATTTTGAAAATACTATACAAGTGTATCTCACCTCTTGCACAGCAGCACCAACGTCACACAGCCTGGCGTCCACGCCGGACGCCTTGATGCCAGCTTCAGTGGCCTCTTGCACGCCCTTCACCAGCGGGTCGTAGCGCGGGTTGAAGCTCAGAGTGAAGGCACAGTCGATGATACGCCCGTTGATGTGCGTACCGAAGTCAATCTTAACCACGTCGTCGTATTCCAGGACCGTTGTGTCACCTAACAAAATGGAAAAGTATTCATGTGGTGATTAGTGCAACAGCAGCTTAATTGAAACCTATATATAACCATCAGGTTGCATTTAAGTTTGGAAATTCAGATACTCACTTTCCTGGCACATACAATCTTTGAGAAAAACAATCTGATATGTCGAGGGCATGGAGTTGCATTCGATAAAGTACTGTTTTTAACAAAATTAGGTATTTTGATGTGCAGGGGTCTAATGAGGAATCCATTTTAATTTCCTGGTAATAAATGTTTTTAGTTCACAGCTGATAGACGAAAGAAGTACTATAAGCGAAAATAGTAGCAGTTCGAGTATTATATAATATTCATGTACAACATATATATTTACCAGTGTTGGGAGTATAATGGGCAGCACAGTGGTTGCGACTGCAGCCAGTGGGGAAGGCCAGCCCCGCCTTGAGTCCATCTTCACCGATAAGACGGCGCGCAGTCGATTCCAGTTCCTCACAGATTTGGATCATGGTCATCCCTGGTTTTATCCAGTCACGCATGTACTTTCGCGTCTAAAATAAGGAAATAAAATAATTTCAATTAAATAAAAAAAAAGATTTCACTACATGAATGTGCTTAAAAGTAGGCACTAAAATATGTTGATGGTATATTAAAATATTATAATGCTTAGAAAAGTAATAAGATCTTAGAACCAGTTTCAAACTGGTAGTGGTTTTGAAAAAGTTTTATTACAGTGTCTATCACATGGGTATGACATGTGGCTTACTTTACCTACTGACTGTGCCTCAGTGGGAATAACAATATAAGCCCTAAGATTAAGAAGAATATAGTAATTTACATACTTGTCTGTGAGCTTCAGCAGCATGTCTGATTTCATGATAGATGTCTTGGTGCAGTCTATCAAGAGCCCTCTTCTCTTCACTGGAGAAGCGTTCCTTGGCAGTTCTCTCATCAATGCCTTCAGCTGGCCCATGCTCCATGATCTGACCCTCAGGGAAGTTTCCTACACAAAAGGTATTATAACTGTCATTTATGTTGTACATAACAACTTTATTTATTTTAAGTAAATTATTAAATATTTATTATTGTGTAAGATATAGTTCAATGATAAATCCAGGAATGGGTCAAGAAGATTCCATCTTTGAGAGTTCTTTTCATAGTGGTTTATTCTAGTCCAATTGAATTTGGATAATATTTTTTATTAATTAATGAATACTTTTTCTGCCTCACAGAGATAAATTGTTTGGTATATTAGCATTCTTACAGTATCAAAGGCATGTTTGGTATTTGGCACACTGTTTGGCAACAAAGACAAAAATAAAAGTTTTAAAATAAAAATAGTGATTATGGACTGCTTTGTTGTTGAGTATCTTACCATCAGGGTAGAGCTCAGCAATGGGTATAGTTGGTGGATTGGTCTGCTCCTTTGAGGGACCTTTGCCAGATTTGCTTTTGTTTTTCTTTTTTTTCTTCTTCTTCTCTTCACCCTCAGCTGCACCATCTTCAACAGCTGGTGGCTCAATCTTTTCTGTAGCATTTGTCACTTCAGAATCCACTCCATCATTTTCTAATAAAAATACAATATCATTTGAAATAAAATAGTACATAATAAAATTTGTAAGGAATATTTTTAAATGAATATTATTTTACTGATTGCATATTGCAGTTTAAAGCTGGCAGTTTTCTAGTACAAGTCATAGACATATAGTGTTACAATTGCTCCTTAGTTTCAAAAACACTATTGTCTTTATTGTTTTTATTTGATTATGAGACAGGTGTTAACATGTATGTAATTAACCAGGTGCATATAGACTGGTACTGCTTAGGACAGAGGCACAAGTGATTTAATGTTTTTACTATAATTCATGATAATTGTTTTTGCTGGCCAGCTAAAGTTTTCCTTAAGCTTTATGCATCTTTAATGGCATGCCTAAAAAAGGCATGTATAGGTTTTTATGCTTGTTCCATAGTTTTGCATCCATACATTTACGTAAAACAAAGAAGGCTTGATTATATATTGAATTTATTTTTTGATTGATTATTGAATGGTTAAGTTCGTTTCAAACTTGTCGGTATTTATTTATATAAGCTCGATGTTTTTTCATTCACACCATTTTTAAACTAAAACAAGCTACAAAGTAAGACACGTAATCTAATTAACAAAATTAATGTTTACCACATCACAAATGCCTATTTACGCGGCACATACATTATGTGTTTTAGTATAAACGGCGTAATATCAGTCGGCGGAGCGTAGGTGCTTCGTTACTATGCGTTTAAAGTTATAAATAGACATTCAGAGGGTAACGTACGTTGCGAAGTGATAACTTTGTTTGTTAATTTATATATTTACTGGCTCTTTACCTGCCTTCTTCTTCTTTTTTTTCTTTTTCTTCTTCTTCGCGGGATCTTTGCTTTCCCCTTCTTCAACAGCATCTAGGTCTTCTTCATCATCACCATTTTGTAGTTCTTTTTTATCTAAATCTTCAACCTCCTTAACAGCGGCCATTGCAACGATTATTCTTGAAAACAAAAATAATTTATAATGTGGGCGCTAAATTTCCATGCGACTTCTAAGTGGTTTTTAACCTCTCTTCGGTTCCACAAATGAGAAGTGTAAATTTGGAAACTGACAGCAGGATAGCAATATACGATAAGCGTGTTAGCAAGAAAGAGACGTTAAGATGTTGTGCAACTACGGCTTTTGCTGTCATGAGTGTGACCTGCGTAAATAAAATAAGTGACGGCTTCTCATTACAGATAAAATATAACTTTTTAGGATAGTCGATTTAACAGACATATTTTTATAAAACTAAATTCTTACTAACTTGACTTAAAAATGTTCATAATGTAATGAGGAATGCTTTGTAAAAACAATTGGATTTTGTAGAATTTAACTGTAAAAACTATTGCATTTTTCATGTCTTAGGTAGTCGGTGTAGTTATTATGTAATGAACTAGGTCAATTAACAACTGAAAAGGTTTTCCTTCTTGCCTTCTTTCAGTTTTAAATACCGGTTTTATTATTTTGATCCAATGATATTCTAATAAACAGATATGTTGTTAGCGCGCAATCGTGAAGACTCGAAAACGTCCTAATTGGGACGTATTGCCTCTAGTCTGCGTCAGGCATCTCGACGAGTTAGAGTTAAAGTGCGTATGTCAGCTGCCGCTGCTGCGCGGAGCACTTTTTTCAGTTGTTTTGTATGCGTTTAACATATCTGTTTATTATAATATCATTGTTTTGATCCATCTCATTCTATGATATTTTTATTTGACGGAGCTTTATTTTAAGACATAGATACACCTTAACTTACTATATATTTTTCTTATAATACCTAAATCCGTGATTTATTTTCGTGATTTATAAGTAACTTCTTTTAAATATGGGATGGATTGAATGTTCAATGAATAAATAAATATACACTTCATTATAGTTTAGCTTGATGTCGTTCATGCCAAAAAATCACAATTGAGCTTTACTAATGTAACTACATTTATTACTACATTATTATGTTGGATGCTGTTGAGTATTGCTAGACGTAGGTAAAATTACTACATAGTACGCAGCAAAGAATGACTACTCTCTATCGAGAGGTAGGTAGGTCCCTGACCAGTGACCGGCATCAATTATAATCCCTGCTATAAACTTTGAAACAGTCTGGCTAGGTTTACTTACCCCTCCATCATTTGATGATTAAAGATTATTAGTCATTGGTATTTCAAATTTTATTTAACGTCATTTAAAACCATCTGGGTTTGTCATTTAGCTCTTGAATGTGTGAACTGAGACTTGAATAATTTTGTAAACCAGAGGGCCATGTCCATATGATAAGGACGAATTCGGGGAAAAATAATTATGAACCACGTCTAGAAAGAACGATTTTGCTTCGCTTTTATACAAGCTTGGGTTATTAGGGTCAATTTTAAATTACACCAGATTCAACTGAAGTATTCTACTCGTTAAGGTAGCAGGCAGTTGTGTGGGTTCCGCCGAATAAGGGCCCACTGCTAGATAATTGATTAGCTAATTATAATTTTATGCAAACCCTTTTTTACTCTGCGAGAAAGCTTTATGCGCTTCATAGGAGCCCCCAAACCATTTTATATACGGGGCCCCGCCATGGTACGCTGCGCCACTGGTTGCAGGGGTTTTATGCAGATGACGCAGATATGGATGACTTGACTTTTAATCAAATTATCAATAATTTTTGTGGTGTCATGACTTTACAGCTTGATTACTTGACTATCAGAGAGAGAGTACCTATGTAGTTATGTAGTTATATCAGAAAAAGATCAGCTTATGATACTCTGGTGTATTTTGACATAAATACGAGGTTAGCCATCCATAACAGGCAGTTACCCTACTTATTATATTTCACTATAGGTTACATTCTTGAATAGACTCAAAACACATAAATTATTATGTGAAACCGTGAAATCAAAAATCTAATCTAGCCACTGGTGACAGACTTCCACTAAGTACTAGTGCAGTAGGTAATTACCTATATTTTTATGAAGTACTAGCTGACCCGGCTGACTTCGTATTGCCTCAATAGGTAAATAATAATAATAATTAATAGATGAGAAAAAAAAACATATTTGTTCACCTTTTACCTTCTCTGGACTTCCATAAATAATTTAATACCACTAGAAAATCAGTTCAGCCGTTCTGATTACTAATGATAGTTTGGGCAGGTATCTAATAAGTAACTCATTGCCTGGGCTTCGAACCTTGGACTTGGCAGTCGTATTTGTTCGTCAACATGATAACTTGTCGGAGGTATTGTGAATACCACCGACACTCGTTTTGTAACTGCAACTATTTTACTAAGAAGGGTAGTAATTTATTAAAAGTAGTTACAGTAAAAATAAAACCATTGTAGAGTTTTCTCCCATATCTTTTTATTCTAAATACATTAATATTCTTGAATTCAACTCAAATATTCATTTAAACTATTACAAGCTATTTTTTTATTTTAAACATAAATAATAAGTAATGCAAATGACCAGCATTGCACACTTTTAACTCGGTATTAATATTTAACTAGGTATTATTAGCGATAGTTCTCCATAGTGACAAAACATATACACAACACTGAAAACCTTTGGTGAAAACAAGTATCCTATATTACTATTGTAGCATGACACGTCCGACGCGCTCACCTAACCCTTGCATTGGTATCGCTTTGTTCATTTCTAACAAATCTTTGGTACACAGTAGAAGTTACATCTATTTAGCACAGCGCAGCAGTCTCAGAGCGCATCCGACATGTCATGGAGGTTATTATATAGATACCATTTATTATTATTTCATTCGGTAGGCAATTACAGATAAATCCACAGAAACAAGAATGAGACAACGAGTATATTATCTAGATACATATACATTCTGATTGATGTTGTTTATTGTACAGTTATTATAAAGTAATGATTATGACATTTCAGTAAAGTTACAAGGTACATGCAAATGTTCACATTATGTGACTTACCGAAGATTGGGTACGTACGTTATACACAGATCTACTGCAGTACGAATATCATATTCAACACAATTAGTTACAATACGTATGTATTTAATTAGAAAATAAATGATTCTAAGCGTAATGTTTCTATTTAATAACACACAAGTAGTTAAGCGTATCCAATTTTTTATGTAGTAGGTATGTATGTATATACGTTTACGTAGGTACCAAAGTTCTAATCTATGCAGTTTCAAAATCATACACTTCGAAGATAGGCGATGCACACATGCTCGTAGTATTTGATCGCCGATAAAATCTTAATTTATCTACGAAAATAATGTACATTGGACCTTCCTTCTTGATGCTGATGAATGACAGAAACGATGACTTAGAGAATACTTTCATAATAATACTAGGGGACATCAACTATGACAGAAATACAAAACAAGTGAAGTGCGAGGAACTCAATAATTTAATCAGTTTTAAAACAAAATATCTTTTGAGTACATGAAGGAATAGAGACCAGCTCTTAAAACGTCCATTAAATATACAAAGATGGATGATGAAATGCAAACATAATACAGGTTTATTAAGTATTACACCCTCCTTATACTATTGAAAATGTACCTACACAAAGTTTATGAACATCGGCTATGTGTACGCTAATTGATATAACATTGTCACAAACATGAAAAAGGTCGCAACTGACGAACATGAAACTGAGTAAGAACTAGGTTTTCCATCCAATGTACAATTTTCAGACATCTACTTATTTATATTACATCTTTTACACAGTGGGTGTTACATATATTTTAAAAAGTATCAGTTACATTCTTTTCCTTACAAGAGAACCTATGTAGGTACACAAATATTGTAATCGTTGAAATCAGATCTGCACAGCGATTCTGATATTGTTTGATATGATCGACAGTAATGAGAGGAGAATATTTGGCATGAAATGGATGATGCAGAAACAATTGTGCGAAGTGTTTCGGGAACTACCTACTACTATTGCAAGACCCGGCCCGCGCCGTTAAGTTTGGACTTAATTCAGCAAATATTTGAATCCACTCAAAATAAAACTTAGTCGCAAACCACTCAATTGTTAGTACTTAACATTTTAATCAAACACTTCAAGCCGTTAGTTGCGTACACGAAAACTTTAAGATTCATGACTATATTTTTTTTGTTTTGTATTTGGGTAAAAGATAACTAGAATAAAATAGGTAATATTACAAAAATAATAATACATTACTCTAAAGAGAAAGTAAACGGATCGCCAGCGATCCTCCATAAGTAATGAGGTGCATTTAGGTTTACAAAAATCAAGTAAAGCTTTCTAATAGGATGAATTCGGTAAGTGTCTTTTTGACCCCCGACCAAATAAGAAGAGAGAGATCCTATGAATGAATTCGACCTTCCTATAATACCGTTCTGAGCACCGGCCAGTACCAGCGAGTACCAGCGAGTACCGGGATGGCGACACTACGTAGTGGCACTAGTGGCGGCGGTGTGGGAGCTGTCAGCCACGGTCACGGCCGCGGTAAGAGGTTGGCCGAATATTTTATATTCAGAGAAAAGACACAACAACAACTCCGAAAGGCAATTTTTAAAATTTACCTTAAAATAGATTTTATATTTAGGATATCTATTATGTTAATATATTTTGGTGAATAACATCATTATCGCAAACCCGTATTAAATATGAGAAACGTGGATGATATGACAATATAAATTACCCTTTCATACCAATTAATAAGCGTTTTCAATGTCCTTACTTAGTCGAGCCGATATATGCGGCATCGATGACTATAACTACTTACACGACTCATTAAGAACCGAATACTAACTACTTACAGGGATTATCGAACGTCTCCGTGAACGAAAGAACATTTCATATATCTTTGGTTAGACAAAACGAAACAATAGTAAAAATACTAGACAATCGAACGTTACAGTCATTGGAGGGACATAATTATTTAGTCGTTAGGTATTTTTCTAAACAACATTGCGTAATAATCACATAAAAATAATCATGATCGAAATGTGACGATGCTTCTGGATCGTTCCATTTCGAGGGTAAGCGTCAACAAGTATTACTATTATCCAACAAGATCCCGCACCGGCCCGGCCGGCGCCGCGCTACTGCCAGAGCTTCCACCAAACTTGCATCTTCTCAGTGAGTTTCTTGCAGATTCCCAGTAGTTTCCGTCACATCCCACCATCGCCCTCACCTTCGCAGTCTTCTGAGCCCTCACCCTCCTCTAGCGTCACCTAGAAAGACATTCCTTCGTTAATATCGTGCATTAAATAATACAAAACTGTTGGTCTATCAAATATTATATTCTTTATATAAAAACATTTAGGATTGAACTTACTTGAAAGCGTATTTGTTCGGGGCGGTCGTCATCGGGCATTGAATGCGTCTGGATGGGCGCTGGTGGCGGTGACGGTGGAATCATACTTTGATAATAGTCGCGGTTCTCCTCCAGAGTGTCCAATATATCTTGAGCGTCTGGATGTACTAGATCAGCCCATGTCTCCCACAGCGGGTGGACGATGTAGTCGATGAATCCGACTTGAGATTTTTCTATCGTCGCATTGTGTCTGTCGCACATTGGACTGATGTCCATTCCTTGCTCTCTCTCTCGGTCTCCTTGTTGGAAGAATTCTTCCATAAGTAATGCTACCCACCGCTTGTAGAGCGGCAGTGGTTTAGTGGGATTGCTCAGATCGGCGCAATGTACGAGATTCTCCAACACTTGTATCCTGTCAGTATAGTTGTCTAGCAATAGCACGCCACTTCCTGCGACCTTCTTGGTTTCCACCATGGTTTTGAGGTCTGCCAGTAGACTCATGTGTTTAGACATATCTGTGGAGAGCACCATGTCTATAACCATCTTGCGAAGCGTCTGTCTCTGCTTCTTGTGGAGATTTATAAATATGTCGCAACCTTCGTTTTGGAGTAGCTTGAATGCTACGGCAAGATGATGGTTTTCTAGAACTGACTCATCATTGTACATTAGAGCGAGCTCAGAGCTTGAGTTCACGAGGAACTGGTTGGTAAGGCCGGGATGATCCACGTCGTGCACGCACGCCGCGAACAAAGCAGCGCATGTTTCTATGGGGGTGAACACTGCGTCAAGTGCCGGAGTATTGAGCAGCACGTGGGTGGACTGTGTGACGTCAGCGGCGTGCAGGGAGTTGTGGAACGGGTTGTCACGCACGTAGTGTTCCTCCAGAGTTATAGCAAAGGCTAGGAAAGTACGCGCTGAAATTTGCAGCGTGCCCAGCAGCTCCCTGGATGTGAACGCGGCGTAGGCAACAGCAGTAAGAGGTCGTCCGCAGGACAGGTCGCCGATGCGGAAGATGTCCACACCCCATCGATCAATTTCTCCTAATTGACGGCCAAGGTCTTCTTCGTGAGGGGTGTCTACTCCATATCTTGGCACGCGTTCTCCAGTGAAGCTGTTGGTGTGCGTCAGTGTCCGCTTAACGCCAGATATCTGAGTAAAGAAAAACAAGCAAGTTAATATCGTTACAAAAAGTTTGATAATAATAGGCTTGGTGCTGGTGTTTTTTTATTATTTGTGTATGCTTACTTGTGACATGGTAGTAGCAGGTCCGCCATGACGTGGTTTTTCCTTCTTCTTAGCGCGCTCGGTAGTCTCTTCCACTTGTAAAGATGGCAAGTCGATGTCTTGTTGTTTGTCTGTAAGGAAATTAATAAAATTTAATATAGAAAAACCAATACAATGCTTAAAAAATAAAGGACTGTTGATTGTTAACGTGATATATCTTACAATCAATATTTGCTGAAAGCTTTGATAATAGAGAACCTACTACGTTTTATTGTAAACTAAATTGGGTAACTATGCCAAAAAAGTAGGTGAAATTATGAAGTATCTATTAATACATGTGATTGATACGTTACTAGGTCAGTGTTCGTTTATTTTATTACTTATAGCTGTAGATAAGCAATCAATCATACTGATGGCTTTGATACAATATTTTACATAAAATCATTCGTTTGTTGGCCAACCTTCATTAATCTTGTACAGAATTGGAATTCTAGGGTAAAACAATGGCCCGTCATTTTAAAATGTCGTTAGTGGCCTTTATTCGAAAAACGAAAAATAAATTGCGCTGATTTTGATTTTATTCTTCTGATTGAGTCTATAGAAAAACATTTTACAAAACACTGTTTCTGTCTCAAGATACATTTCAGTCTTTGTAAATATTAATTACAGTTTAATGTGTCATAGCAACAGTCATAATTGTGATTTAAGATTAATATCGCATATTTTTGTGTTTATCACAGATGTGAGTGATTAAGGGGGCCAAAGCTACGATATAAACATAATCCGAGAACATTAAACGGATTAACATTTTTTATCTATCTGTGTGATAGTACTACGCGTCCGTCGACACTTTAATCAGCCAAGACGTGGTAAATTTCTAAAAATAGACAATAGAAAATCTTATCAAGTGAAAATAGAAATGTAAACATATTTATTTTGTACTTTTTAACAACGACAAAAAGAAATAAAAGCTAAAGGAAGCCAACACTGTGAATGATAATTTAAATTGAAAATATGAGCTATTATTTGGCTCTCGTTTAACTCACGGTCGTTGAACAAAAACAAATTAATTTACATCGAAAAGTTCGTATGACCCCATTTAGTAATTGCTTCAATAAAAGCTGAAATTGTCTAACGCTTAACTAGGGCCCGAATTTTCCAACAACAATAATATATTATTGAATATTTATAACCTTATCTGGCCAGGTGTTCTAACTAAACTCCGCGTAGTACCGGATCTTAATGTTTGGGAAAATTGAGGAAGGTTCTATTATATTATTTATGAAAATCTGAGCCGATGTAAATTATAATAGAGTTAACCGATATCAAATCATTTATATAACCCGGCTACAAGTATTGACGTAGAGCTGTACCCGAGGAGTATATTATTGTGGAAAGCGGATCTAGTTCGACTATATCTAAACATAATCGATAACAGAGATTGTCACAGAAGTAGGTACAATGGGAAGAGCAAGCGCGTGGCGAGGGGTTATCGGGCACGCTTATCACTGCAGATAACTAATTTATTTACATTTATTATCCTGTTTGCTTTATAAACCTGTTGTTCTGATTTAAATAATGCAAGCGTTATTTGTTTACGTTCGTGACGTCTCGTGATCTGACTTGAGGTAGGAAGCCATCTTCACAAGTTCGCATGCGTAATCAATAAGTAATCTTACGTTTTTACGAGCCACTCAGACCGACTCACGAATTTATTATCTGTGTACTGTGGGTATTATGCTATTACCTTTAACGGTAATCTGGGGTTTTCCAGGGAGAAATAAAATACGTACAAAGAAAGTCATTACGCGGAAGGTAGTCTTTATAAATATGTACCTGAATGAATAATGGCAATTACCCATTTAATTTACATACTTTATATTTATTATTATGACAAGTACTTAGAAAACAACTATACAAAGTGACATCCGCAAACTAAATTTCTACATCACGAAGATTATGTTGGCGAACATTAAAGATTTCATACTTTCTATTTCGCTACTCTAAAATTATTTTTTCATTTTACTCCGATGCTAAGAAAGGCACTAAATATGTAGGCAGTCGCTGTAATTTGCGATCGTCCCACAAAATTAGCTCTTAAAGTTGTGGCCACTTGTGGCTACTTAAAAGACTTGGTAATAATTTAAGAGTTTTGGTAAGAGCTATCCAAAATTTAGGTCAAAATGTAACAAGGTTTGTTTTTGTAAGCAGTAGCAGTATTAATGTTACATTTATTATACCTATGTAGAAATTTCGTTTTCTTATTTTTAGTAATCTAATATAATATAATCAAAGTTTAAACTTTCTTGTATTAGCTATAGTAGAATAACATTGCATAACCTAGACAGACCCCCAGTCTGGTGACGTAGATACATTGCGAGATTAAATTACTCAATCATGTCGAAATCCAGCTAATGCGTCAACATATTTTTCAGCGAGTAAATGAAATAAAGATCTAGGTGTCAAGCACTTCTATGTTAAGTTACTGATACGCACCGAGGTTCGACAATTATTGACACATTAAAAATACAAATAATAAATACTGAAAATATAAATAAACTTACCCAAAAATGTGGAGCAGATGTACTCGGAGATCTGGTTGCCGGACTTGCTGGACTCGGAGAAGTGGCTCAGTTCCTTGTTCAGCATGCGCTTGAACTGCAAGTGCAATAAATCCATTGAGCGGGCCATTGCTACGCCGCGAACCCGCACCCACCGGGCCAGGGAGTAACGAACGCTTTGTCTCTCGGAGCACACGCGCATTTTACAACAACACAAAATTTTTGAAACGCACAAACAAAAAAATATAAACAGAACTCCTAAGCTCGTGTTCCGATTTAAAATATTTATTTAATTCACGTTAGTCCGTTAGAGCGTCTTTTATCTATGAGCGCTATCGTCAAACTGAAGCGTGGAGTCGATGCGGCCTCGTAATAAACGTAGCGCGGCTATCGTCACAGTTCTGAACACTACAGAAATACCGCCTTCTCGGTAATGTGCTTTACATGTAATTTAGATTCAGTCAGCTTCTCGCACTTCCTCTGGCACACAGAATAGGGAAAGGCGGCTCTCACCATTACAATACACATCTATCCTAGCTATAACATCTTCCGAAGTATTTCTTACACTTAATACGACGCAGTTTTAGCCCATGTTGTCTCGTCAAAGTCGCTTCTATCCAGATGCAATTTCGCACGTCTCGAATGTCTTTTTGCCAATTGAGGCACGTTGAATTAAAGTATTTAAATGGTCCGATCGTAGCCAACTGTATGTGGCAATAACAGGACTAGCATTTTATGATATTTAATACGCATGTTGACTCGTGATACAATGCCGATAAACGCTAATGATTTGATTATATCAACGCTGAGAATCTCCTAGTAACACGATAGTGAAAACTAAAAAAATAAAGAGTTGTAATAATGTTTGTTAGCCCTGAAATGACATGTAAATCTGGCGACAATATGTTCTTGACATAGTTTCTTATCGGTATGTAAGCCTAATCTTGATCCCCGGTAGTCGGTGTACTGCAAGATATCCCAAATACGGAAATGATCTTTTTTGGAGTAGGAGCACGGGTTTTGTATAAGAAAATGTGATATTTTGGCACCAACCAACACTCCGGAAATATTATTGGGTACATATTTCTCCTATGTCATTTGAGTTTTTAATGTAACAAAAGAACAATTTATCACGGTATTTTCATCTATAATTTCGCGCAGGATAACATATTTGGATTCTTACGATATTATTTAAATACATATGTCGAATCATGTATTTATTGCGTGAAAGACGATTTTTGTAAAAGAAACAAATCACTGTGTATTATAAGAACGCATCAATCTTCAAAGAGAGGTGGTCACCCCGAATCGAAACTACTAGAATCACAAATGTAAATAATTCAAAGAAAGTTCATAAAGTTAGTAACAGAAACTAGTACAAACTGACTTTGAACTGGTTATCGGCCATATAAACTGCCCATTGATTTGGGACACAATTGGTTCGATAAACTGTCCAAATTATACTGAATGGAACCAATTTGTGTACACAATCGTTAACTCATAGAACTTGTAAGTTTTATCTAGATTCTATTTACCGTTATCGTTACAAGTTTTGTTATAATTTTAGACTTCAATTAGTGCCGTCATGTAAGAGATATGGGCGAACTGCGTGAACTTCGGCGGCACGAGTCAAGATGAGTGAGTTAGACAATCATCCATCATGTCCTGAAAACGTGAGGAACGAGAACAGAGCAGGGGGTCACTCAGCGGGGAAACGTGGCGATCAAATGATAAAACATTCTCACAAGAAACTAGTTCACGTGATTCACCTATTACCTAACCAGAATGTTGAATATTGTCCAACTCTCCGAATTATGGGATTCTGTTTGTTTGTAACAAAATTCTGTTACAGTTTACTAGAAGACATGAAAATTAGGTGAACAAATTGGTACTGATAGATTTTTAAATAAACTATTTATTTCTTTCACTTCCCTATAAATTACATCTTCTATTTACTGATACAATTGCATACGGATATTCCGATTGAGTATGATCCTACTAACCCAGTATCATATATTAAATTGGAATATGTCAGCATTGAAACTAAAAGTGTATACAAACAAAAGTGAAATATGGGATATTTGTTTGACCTCAATAGTAAATATTTGGGCATCGAGAATTACGAACATAAATATGAAACATATTTCCTGTTTTATTCGCTGTAAAGGATACTATACAGGGTTTTTGTAGAAAATATGAAGCACAATTTCCCTGTGACGTTACTGTTTTGCGGGGGTGTAGATAATAAACTGTATAGTTAAATACCTAAACTTATGTGACTGCGTGACATGAAAAATGAAGCAAATAAGCAAGCTGGCGTAGTTCGCTTAGGGAAAGGAATATCCCAAACGTATATATTTCCCGTTGCCGGCGGGCTCGTCTCTCTGGTTCATCTAGCGTATCAATGAGGTGGTAACGTCACGGCTCGCCAGCCAGCAACAGCGGACACGGGAGCAGGTAAACGTGAGTTTAATATTAGGGAAGATGGATAACACTCTACATTGTTTACATATTGACGTATTCTGACGTATATTGAGTGGCGCTAATGAGCGCAGTTTCAATTATGTATATACACACGTATCTATGGTAGTAACGGATCGGAAATGTGGGGCATGACGGGGAAACGCGTGGTGCGTGATCGACTGATCGCCCGATACCGCGATCAATCTGTTTCGATGACAAATCGAAAGTGTGTAATTAATCACAGCTGTCACGATCGAATCATCTTTCAGTATTACCGCATACATTTTCGTCAAATTCTAAAGTAAAAAAAGTTTTCCGCCCTTTTTCCTATCATAGTGTTTTTGTTGAATATTGTTATTGTTATCATTGAGAGATTTTGAGTTGTTATTGATTATTATTAGAATTTTTCTTCTCTAAAAACAGTACCGGTATTTATCGACAGTAAATATCCTTACAATGATAATAATCGAAATCTAAAAACATCCATTCGTTAACTGCTAATGGACGTGTAAAATCTTTATTGAAACACATTGCTTTTTATGAAACGTTCATGAATGAAACACGATTGTTTTGACTGGTATTTTCGAAGTAGCAAGAATGTAACTTTCGTTTGGTTGAAAGGTAAGCAAACAATACGTGAAAGAAAAATGTACATATTTTTTCGCAACAAAGTGATTTGGAAGTGTTCCCGCGAATTTCTCGAAATCATTAAATGTAACAGGTTTCTATACAACACAGAACAGGCGCAGAGAGGCTAATTCCGCTATTTTTATTTTCTTTCACTTACATTTCTGGCGTTGGAAAGTTTTGTTTTCCGTAATTTATTTTCGGGACAAGATACAGTTTGCATTACAGATTTAATTCGAGTTCCGATTATCATCAATCTTGGTGCAGTAAAGAGGTAGAACCTTAAACTATTTTACCTATTGTTTAACCGTAAGTTATAGTAATGGTGTTTGGGTATTCTCTATGGTCTGCGGTTAGAATTTGTGGTTACCTTCAATAATCTGCGTTTCTTCTTGGAAAATATATAATGTACGTGTACGTATTGCGGTATTTACAAGAGTTGTAGGGAAACATCTCCAAATATAGATGTCATTGTATACTCAATTATTGTGTTACTATGGGCTTTAAATCTGAAAGAGGAAAACAAGCTTTTAGAATTTTAAAGTATCTCAGTTCTTATATGATTAATTATTGCTAGGAAGTAGACTTCTCCTAATTTTTAAGCATTACATAATTCTTTGATAAAAATTACACAAGACATATAATTGTTTTGTGTTACGATAATATCGCTAAGATACGAATGTAGACAAATAGTTAATATGTTTACTTAATAAATAAAAAAAATATATCTAATAGTATAAAAATATATCTAATATTAATTATACTTTATAGAGCAGAGCTAAGTGTGCCAAGATAAGATACAGATGTACGATAATATCGAAGTAAACAAGTAAAGTTATATGATCAGATGTTTTTTACACTGGGCAACCCTGACCTAGTAAATAAATAATACGCCTCATTAAAATTTGAATATTAATAGTATTTTACACTACACTAAAGTTGATTAACAGTGTGGTATTCATAACTGATTTTATTAAGGTTCTGTACATAACCTACCTACAAAAAAATATATATATTCCGTATTTTTAATATTATTTGGATTAGAAATAACTGAAAATAAATCGAAATAAATTTTGTCTAGAGGTAGATTACGCAGTTTACTTCAATAAAATGAGTCTCTACTTTTTAACAAACGGGTAAATTATTTAGTTTAATTAATGCTGTTTTGATTGGCTGACCTTGTTATTTTTACTGATATACGAGAGCCTCTTTCTTTTACGACTAAATTCTTCATCTCTCTTAATGAGTCAATTATTAAAAATTTCATTGTTATCTTACATAAATATGCTACCTAACAAATATTTAAGGTAACATAATAAACATTGCCAAGTTTTATTATTTGACTATAATTTGAGTATATTGTGGACTATGCTGTTAAACTAACCTTTACTCGTATAATCAAATCAATGTCAATGCCTTTATAATGTTAGCAGTTAAAAAATATTACATAATGACGTATAGTTTAAGAGTCAAGTTGGCCGTGAACACGTATTATCGAATCTCGTTACATTGACGAGTGGCGTCGCTAGGAAACAAACTGTGCAATTTAATTTTAGTTCTCAATGATAATGATTACGTATAAAACAACCGTATCTAATAAATAATACATGACTTCAGTAAATGCCGGCTGATATTGATTTTATAAATAAACGCACAATACTAAAACTCCTTGATTAGATTGAAAAGTTGTTTTGAGCTTTTGACCCTTAAATTTAATTAACCCTTATTTGAAACTGTGTTTATTTTTTAGCCAAAATGGAGAACACCTGTAGCGCTGTCGCTAAAGACTTATTTCATAGCAGGTAAGGGCTACGGTGGTACATATAAGTAACGATAGCACTCATTCTTTGACAATGTTTAACACGATAATAGTTCAATAAATTGTGCAACAGAGGGTGCCCACGTACTCCCTCATTAGTCGATAATTTATGCTTCTAGAGTAAAATTACACAAATTGTTAAATTAAATAAATAGACATTCGAATGACTCATTGTATAAACACAAAAGATAATTAAGTGGTGTCCAAAGTTCTTTTGTGTGACAAACGGTATTTATTGAGAATTGCAATATAGTTAATATAATATATGCTCAATTAATTTATTTTAATTAATTTAATAGGTATTTATTATTATCATTTCCTCTTAAGTTCAAATAAACCTATTCCTAGTACGTCATAATTTGATTGCAATATACATTCCTAAATTTTCTGTAGTAAGGATATTCCTCATTGATTTCGTATTGTCTTATTAATGCATCATGTTTTGAATTAAAATAATTATGAGAATAAGAACGGAGTGACAGCATTTAATTGATTTTTAAATAGAGAATGCATCGTATTGTGCTTCTCTATTGGTGTATTGTGGCGGGAAACTCATGTCAACCTTGATGTGGTTGGCGCGGCGGCGGGCGGGTGCTCCGCCTGAGGTCGCTACAGACGTCATACTTTAACCGGGTCATTAGATAGGTAACCAGTGCTGCCAGATGCCCGGTTTCTTTATGAAAAGTATACAATTTAAGAGGATATAATAGTCCACGAGTCCAGCGATGCGCTGAAAAGAGGCTATGAAAAAACAGATTTTCACGATGACCCATTTTAAATATTTATGTGGTTCTTTAGTTTCATTTTCTATTTATTTAAATTTCAAACATACTCGATCTTTATAAACTACAAGAATGTCGGCTAGACAGTGAGCGGCCTATTAATCTAACGACCTACATACAACATGTTTAATTGCCATTCAAGCTCTTTCTTAGGTCCTGACAATGCGAACTAACCTTGAAAGTAAATAAAGGGTATTGTTATGCGTCAACTTCAATAAATTAAATGCAGAAACGGCGATGAAAGTGAGTGCTGCTATAGCAACGAACCTTAGAAGGCACCTGTATAATGAAGTTAATAACTAACGGCATGGCGAACATATTAATACAAAATATTCATTTGAAATTAATTAAAAATCGGAAGAAACTCTCAAAGAGTTTCATTATTATAAAAACCTATATAATGATAGTACCCATTCGATCCCACAAAAGATTTGTTTACATGTGGTATTACTCTTATGGAAATATGAAGGTTACCAAAGATCGGGAATCACGTCAAAAAATCTTATTTCTTTTGAAGATTGCATATTGATTCAATCATATATTTCGGGCCTGTGAGAGATTCAGCGAATTTTCATTCTATTTATCGTACAAATCTTACGATTCATGAGAATTGTGAAGGATGTACATTTTGTGTGTTAGAGGAAAACTTTTCAGGTAAATATGATAATAATAGGCGTCGTACTAACGTGACGCACTATTGTTCCGAACTTTTATTTACAGATTCTTGGAGATTTAAGATTGTAGGCGTCTATTATCTCCTGTGGTGGTGAAAGATAATCTATTTATGTTTGATTTACGTTATTTAAAGTGGATCAGATAAGAGTGCACTGCAATCTGTACATCTGCAGTTGTATTTGAGATATGAATTCGTGATACGGTGTGACATAATGGATCTCGCGCGGCGGAGCAACCCGCCCGACGCGGCGCTTCAGCCAGCGTTGCGTACGTGACTACGTGAGCGTAGGGGACTACCGCCGTCCATGGACCTTTGCCGACAAACGCTATACACAACTAAATATATTATTTATCTCTTGTTATTGTACGCTGAAGTCCGTTATACGCACAACCTTCCGGTATAGTTAGGAGAATTGATGATTTCGCTCGATATGTCTACGTGTGACAGGTCTTGCACCTCGTTGTTTTGCTTGTTTTTTATAATCCTTTAGTATGTGTAACAATCTTACAACTTATTGAGGTAAATACGATTAGTGGATTAGTTTCCTGGTGTAAAAAGTAGTACGCTAAACGGAGGCACGGATTAGTTCTACTAATCTAAATATTAAATCAGAATCAATAATATCATTCAAATATACAAGCGTGGATTTATTGCATCCATAAATAGATGGTTTGCTGTGAACTATCGCGTGTATTACATTTGTATATCATACACGTATTATTTTTTCGGACTCTGATTTTGCGTCATTCACCGAGGGTACGGCGAGTCTGCCCTTCGTTTTAACGACACGACGTCACGCACACATGTTACTACCAACTACCAAGTGCTCGATTACTATACACGCTTAGACAAAGTTGTCCTGAGCTTAGTAATCATCGGCAAACTCGTTAGGAAACTCATATAGCTGAATTAGTTTGTTATACAAAGCTCTCAAAGGTCGCACAGGACCGTCCGTACATTTACATGCATTTTCTAAAGGAAAGTTCTATTGAGGCTAAAGTTACACAGCTGGTTGGTTCGAAATGAACGTGTTGGGGATGACTTTTAGTGAAAATAACGAAGAGTTTTCATTACTATCTCTATTTTCGGTAAAACGAAACCCACTTGATCATTGAAAATAAAATCAAATCTACTAATGAAGACAAGGATGTACTTCCCTAATATCAGGATTTATTCAACGTCATGGTATTACTAATGCGTGTACTCCACATGTCATCAATATAAAAGCTCTCACACAGCTCTAAACCGTGAAGTAGCAAAAAAATGTTAATATGTTCGTGTCATTGTGACGTCAAATGCATCGATCCGGCTAACTCTCACATCACAAAGCTCAGTGCAGTGTTAGCCGGCTGTGTCGTATTCAAACTTGTTCACAAACAACTATGATGAACTATGTCATTGAAACTGAACACAAAGGTGTCAACTAGAAACTAAATTCAACGACCATTTAATAAAACTCGATTATTTTAGTTCCGAAGTTCATCTCTCATATTTCGAGTCAAAAGAACAGTTAAATTGTTTTCACATTATCAGCACTGCCGTATAATATCAAAACAGTGTCATGCCTATGTTTAATTTAGCAATTATACTCTTTTAATGTAGGTTATGGTGAAATAATTCAGCACTCGACAGATTTATAACGGGGTTGAGTGCCAGGGGTGCGCCAGACTTACGACACTCTCACACGAGAGTCGACTTTTATTCAGTCGAATTTTATATAAAATTATTTAAACTTGGGCCTACTGTGGGCTTTACTTACTCCTGGTCCTTAAACAAGTGGTTTATAAATAATTTAAAGTTTGCTAATATTTAGTCAATACAGAAAAATATACATGAATAGTAAGTCTTTTGACTTCGAAATCATTAAAACTTTTCCAACTCAAAGAAGCTTTGAACGTTGACGTGCGCTCGAAGGCGCGGAAATTTATATTTAACTTGAGAACTGTTCCAAAATATTAAGAAACGAACAAAATATATTTTACTTGCAGAATTTTAACAAGTTCCAGTTATAGCAATTATAAAGTATAACACTGGAATATTAAACAAACAATTTGGTGACGAATTTTACTTGAGTTTCGTAATCTTAGCTATTGGTATTTCAACAGATTTCTATATGATAATAATGTAGAAGTAAACAGATCAAAGTCCCTAGACAATACGTTACATAATTAAATATTTGTTTTGACTGATAATAAGAATTCCAAATAAATTAAGACATTCTTAGAATAGCCTTCTTGACTCTAGTATTGGCGTGCGGGGTTTCCATTATTATGACTGTAAACTATTTTGTTAGGCCACACTTATTGGACAGTCAGGTTTAAGCGCGGATACGTAAATGCTGAATGTTTAAAGAGGTGTGTCAGGTAAAATCCCAAAACCCTCTCACAATATATGACGATATCTAATCTGGAATCATATCACTCATACTTTCGACAAGACTTTCATTGATATTTTTTCTAATAATATGTATGGGTTTAGTAGAAGACTGTACACGGTGCATTTTAAAATTATAATTAATTAAGCCTTGTTCAAGCGGAACTTTTTTGTCAGTAAGATTCCGGCTTAACTTTCTGTCTTTCTCAGAGTGAAAGAAAAAGTGTTACTCCAATATAAGGATAGGTTTTGAATATATATATGTCCCAATTTTATTGAATGTACTGAATGAAGAAAATGTAATATTGTAGGTTGTATTCAGAGGGTCTGATTGAAAATGCAGAAGCCAGGACGTTTTACCCACGCATAATTATTTTTATCTTCATACTGAGAACTCACGGCTGAATTATTAAAAGAAACACGTTCTTCTACTTTCAAAGATCATTAATATAATATCAATTTTTCGTTTTTTTTGGAGACTTTATTCGCAGAGTAAATTAGCTCACAAAACATCCTGTTGCAGTAATGTAATCTTCATATTTTTGATAAAAGGTAAAATAAGCATTTTTACGAGTTTGATGCATATGCACTCAAGAAGAATAAAACAAAGTTTGCAATTTATGTAACGATTGTAATAGTCAGAACCCTCACGAAATAAAAATATATTTCTTTTTACCGATTTTCAAATATATTCAAGACTTGTGATTTGGATAGCAAAACCTGTCAACTACCTACGACATTCTATAATTACATGTCACACTTCAGCACTAATCGTGGTTCAAATAAAGATAAATTCACAAGTTCTCTTTTAGAGCATTACCGGTAAGTTTCCGCAGTTATCCCATATATTTATCATTGATTCATGTTATTATCACGTTATACATGCACGCACCACATTCTCGGTTCATTCATGTTTCTTGTGATTGAAGTACTGTGTACGTGAGCTATTACATGTTAGCGTTTTAATTGTTCATCCGTAAATGGCAAAACACGGCAATTCTTAGTAATTATACGGCTAGTTTTTTTATTTGTATTTAATGGGAAGATTGAGTGCAGTTTGGTTAGAGAAAAAATATAGAAATAAATGCTTAAACTATACCATGACCTAGACTGAGAAAGTAAACAAAAAAACCATTTCTTTATTTCCCATTATTTTCCTTCTTAGTTTTTGATTTTGATAAAAAATATACCTTTTCTTTTCTTATCAATGCATTAAATCGCAAGAGGCCGACTTTGAATTTCTAAGAATTAAAGGGGAATTTATGCTTCCCATATGTGGTGCTGAGATTTTTCCTAATGTCGTAACAATTCTAGGGAATGATCGTCAGCAACATCACACCATCATAAATCATGATAAGACGTTTTAAGAGTACATTATGTCTCACGCATTCCGTGGCTATTCATCTTATAATTGTATGCATAGTGAATGTTTTTACATTTTCCCGAATTATCGCATTTATAAGCATTAAGAGTAACTAATGAGATGGGTTTGCAAGAACTGTTATTATCAACTATGTGAAAGAAATCACATTATTTAACTTCTTGTCCGCTTTCTGGTTTGGGGCCGCCGTACATTTCCTTTCCTCCCATTCTACCCTATTACCCACCATACTATCATAGACGATAAAAAGTTTTGGAACAGGATCCTAGAATAAATACTTTTTCTAATTCATATGACCAAGAAACAAGCACGACGATCGATATGACTAATCTAACCGATCAATAAATTATAAACTTACAAATCGTTTAAAAGTAGAGTCAATAAACTATAGTTACGTAAAAAGTGCGTGTGCGTCATATTAGAGACAGCGTTCGTACATTACTCGTTACAAGCAAAAAGATTCAATATTACAATTTTTTACTTTTAACTAGCCGACCGCTTTTTATCAGCCATTGTGACGTGTCGAGTAAAGATCAATCACCTGTTTCGCTTATGTCAATATAATCGATGAATGAAGAAATATCTTTTGAATGTCATATTAGTGTCATATACAGGTGATGATATGAATCCTTATGTTTCCGTGTACTGACCTTGAGAGAAGCCATGTCGGAGACGGAGCGGTGTGTTTGTATGGTCTCGAGCTGGTCCAGGCACCAGTCCAGCTCCTCCACAGTTTCTAACGCTAGCTTCATGTAGGCTTCGTCTAAAACAAACAGAACACACAATTAGGACTATACCAAAACATTCAAACACTAAAATCCACTAAAATCGAAAACTAATGAAAAATCTTGCCTTATGTCAGAATTTGAGTAGGATGCTTTCTATATAACGAACTTGTATCGTATGTATAACTGGCTAATCAACCCTAAAATATTTTACTCACAAAGAATACGTAAGTATATGGTCTGTTTACGAGGAAAAGGTTGTATCAACCCTTTCAATTACAGTGAGGCAACTATCTATTATTCCATATAGCGGTAACATTATATTGAAACAAGATTACAAAAAATGAAACGCAGAGAACGTTATCCTTTTAGATTACAATCATAACAATTGTGATGTTTACTAATCGATAATCACCGGCATTAACACGAAAACAGACTTTATTATGTAGAAAATTGCAATTAAATAAGTCTTGATAAATGCTTTCTTATTTCGTACTTATTTCGAAGAAAAATATTGATTATTTTTATTCTATTCGTTCTAGACCTTGGATAATATACAATAGCAGTAATAAAGAAGTTTTCTTGTTATGGATATGCTCATATTAGTTTCACGTTGTTTATTTGTAATGATCACAGTAAGAAATCGTGATCCCGTGCGTCACAAATTAGTCTCTCATCAGATAGCAAGAGGTCTCACTTCATTTTGACCTTATTTAAATTGTAAATAATACTGATAGGGACGAGCTGTCTGGTGGTATAGACAAACTAAAGAAAAATTAACACATTAGGTGGCATTTATCACTAAGTCGGTAACAATTAAAGAGAGATCTCCAAGAAAAAAAAAACTTGACGATAAAACAAGGTCTACGTCACAACGTTATAAAAATGTTATTTAGATATGATCTTCATATGTTTTGGCACAACCGGTCAAAACTGGATTTAACTGCATTCACATGTCAATGGCAATGAAGAAAATAAACAAACTAAATTATGTTTATGTTAAACTAGTTAAAGACCGCGACCTCGTCCGCATGTTTAAGATATAAAAATTACTGAGAAAAATAAGAATAATCACATTTATATAGCGATGAGTTCTAGTAAAAGGTCAAACTGATGTCGGTTGTTTTATGTTTACCTATAAATTGCTGATATCAATGTGATTTTTATGTGCAGACAGTTTAATACAGCTATATAGAAGTGAATAAAAATGTCAGTTTATGTTAAATGGTATGTTTTCCTCGTTGCAAGAACACAAGTTGCAACAGACTTATAAGGATTACCTACACTAATTCCCTCTACCTACCCACATTGATAAGAAAAACAAATGAGGGGAAAAGATTAGCTTTTTTTGCGGTTTTGCTGCATGTGCGCAAGTAATAAATTTAACGTCATATTTTTTTTTGCAAAGAGGTTTTAGTTACTATTTTAAGTTTTGATGCGATTGAAAAGTGTGCTATAAACCTGATTGGTTATATATTTTAAACGAGTATTCAGAGTCGAGATTTTTGTTTTACGGATTCAATCTTTTTTTTTGTCTTATTATAGATACCATATTTTAGGGATCGGTTTCGAAAAAGTTTTAGAGATTCCAATTAAATTCTATGAAGTGTTCCGTGACCCACAGAATGATAGTTTGAATTAAATACGATGAGACATTGACCTCTAGATGTAATAAGGTCAATGATCTCTACTATTTGTGGTTTTAATAACCGACTGTCATTATCTTGTAAATACATTATTGATTTTGCACGTAACTTTTGTAATTGTAATTATAGCGAAAATTTACAACATATAGATTCATTGATTTGAAATGTGTCATATTTTTTTATCTGAACGTATAAACCTTGATGTTAGACAAAACGAGATGAGAGACTAATCTTTCTTTGACAATGCTCTTGACAGTTAATTTAAAGCTTTTGACAAATTGATACTGAGTAACAGCAAAACCATCGGGGACAGAGAAAATTAATTTCTGTATAACTTGTTTCAAATTTTAAATACCGCTGAAAGCGATATAGCTCATGGTTACGGCCTCCAACCGCCGAGGAAAGTGGAGCATATTAAATGAGCTAGCACTTCGTTAAACGAACTTAAACGTAAAGAAGATAATCACAAGTATGAAGGTATTATAAATTTACATTATTTTGCATATGACAAGGATATGCGAACCAAAATATCATATTGCTGAAGGTGAAATTTCGCTTCACCTGTTGTTTTGTCGTCAATCAAGACGCTAAACTTACAATACCGTGCTAACACAATTTTGATTGTATACTTTTCCATTAACATTTGTCTCGAACAAAGGAAACAAAAAACCGGTGCGACATAGTTACAAAAATAAGTTATCGTTTCCGCATTATTCATTATTTTGCATTTTCTGACACGATTAGAGAACCTTGGTCTCGGTTTGAATCATGTTTCTATTTTGAGATCGAAGGTACATGAACCTTTTTTTCTGTCCCAAATGGTTGCAGTCAATTAAACTAACTCTACTACAGTATCAATGAGTAATCTTTGAAGTAAAAACAGATCCAAAAGTTTACAGAGGCCACTTTTGTATTGGATCCCTTGTAGAATGTATGTACAGTGTGGTCCTCATCGGTTATGTTTCGGTGTGATCGTCCGCCGGCGGCGGTGAGTGTGTCTGAAGCCAGGCCGCCACTCACACCGGCCGTGGCCTACATGTGACATTTTCCTGGAAGCAGACACCGGCGAGTGACAGCACGCGTCCTGATTTCAATTCACGACGGGAACCAACATCGGCGCTCATTAGTACCTGTCACGCTCCGAATACCAGCGGCACGTTTCACTCGTTTATAAAACTTTTGTCAAAATACTTTGTTATATAAAACTCATTTTTGTATGTAAATATTCGTATTATGTGACTTACTCGAATTATTTATCCGGGGTGACGGCAAAGATCAGTATTTTGATTATAATATGAATAAATTATGTGCAGTCTAATTTAAATATAAGGCTGATTAATTCATGAGAGTAATTACGGTTATGTATTTCGTCAGCACTGTGACGCACAGTGACACACCTCTCTTTGTGTATATGTTACGGTAAATGTGATTAATTGAAGATTATTAATAATTATCGATTATTATTAATAATTACCGAAAGTCGAGGTAAAAGTGATAAATTAATCACATTTGTCGGTTTTTATTAATAATTTAACCCTAGTAGTGATAAATGTAATAAGTGGCCAAGGGTTGCGGGGCTGATTATTTAGTATGCTTGATTAGGTTCGACTTTGTGACGGAGATCAATAGGTTAGGTTAGGTTAGATATTGTGACCTTGCAACAGAGCGAGCGAAGCGAGCGACGACGTATGTACCCATCACATATATTTTTATAAATTAAAGAAACATTAACCAAGTTTATATGTATAAGTCAGTGTATATGTCAGGGTAAGAGTGAATAATATAAATAAATACCTGCTGGTCAAAAAACATTGGGTTTTTATTTATTTTATCACTTTTACCAATATGTGTCGAGAATTATTAATAATTACCAAAACATGTGATTATTATTAATAATTTTGTAAAATTATTAATAATTTTCAATTAATCACATTTACCGTAACATATACGACAAATTTATTACGTCTACGGTTTAATGACGAAATACTTGTAAAATGCAAGTAGGTAGTAACTGCTTAGACCGCAATACACGTGTTTAATGACTAATTAACGAAGCCTACACTATCTCGGTTTGTTTAAAGGGTTTTGCCTGTTTCACAGAAATTAGTAGTTTTCCTTTGCGGTGGAAATATTTACTAAAAAGTTAATATGCACTACTCACATTTTAAACCGAGCTCCGAATACAAGTTCATTATTAAAAAAAATACACCTAATTATATCACACACAGATTTTGCAGTCACATTGTAATTAATTTTGAAGCACTTAAACACTTTAGAGCTTCAACGATTTTATCTTACACTATAATTTGAACAAATAAACACAAACATACACAGAAACAATCCGATGCGAAGTTTTCTTACAAACTGCTGAAGAAGTTTAGTCGTGCCCAAAAAGGTTACTACACCAAAGGTGACAATTATTCTATCACGAAGTATGGTCATTTTCCAGTCGTTATTAATTTATGGTTTCAATATTATATTTGAGAATAAACACTGTTTATTGTTTCTAGTATTTTATAGCGACGTTTATATGCGCAAAAGGATAAAACATTTATGACTGTGCAGAGTATTTCTTGGCGTTTATATATATGGATAATAATGATGTCATGTAACAGGACAAGGTCATTTTCTAGAATATACTGTAAAAGGAAATATACACAAACCCTTGGCTTATTTATTTTCCATCAGGATTAGGAATGTTTCCATTTATTCGTTAATTGAAAACGATACATAAGTGAATCCCAATTCACACGTGACAAATAAAAAATCGTCAAACAAAACGAGGCCACCCTTGATTCAGTGAGTGAATGAAAAAAATGATGTTGGTAAAATGTTTTAACAAAAACTTTTTTAGATAAACTTTCAAATGTATGTATAAAAATTGATTTGAGGTGACAAATTACAAAATACAAAAAAATACTTTGGTGTTAAAATGATCTATTAACGTCCATAGGTTAAAATGTTATTAAGAAACGTATTCTATATAAAGATCAAAGAAATGTTTACACTTACAATTTGACCTAGCTAAGCAATCTGTTAATCTTATTTACCATATTATTTAATTCGTATATCTCAAAACATATGATTACCGGGCCTAAACAGGAAACTGTCTGGCTGTAGATAAACCTTATCATAATAATAAAAGATTGTTACTTGTTGACATTTAGCCGTGAGACAGACTAAGAAACAACTTTGTTCTGGGAATTGAAATTTTCGCTTATCCAATTTTATCAATGTAAACATAATACAGGTTGAGAGAAAAGTACGAGAAAATGTTTGTATTTTTAAGTCTCATGAATTTCAATAAACGCGGTGTAGAACAATCTCATTCACTTAGTCTTCTAACATTGAATAGAGAAAAGGAAGTTTTCGAGAGATTACCGTGTCTGGCTTCTACTGAAGGCGGCGCACAATCCAATCACGAAGGATTATGGATCCCATTACTGGGTAGGGAAATAAATAAACATCTGCCAGCGGGATAAGGAATAAAATAAAATTGTACAATGTTATTGCAGTATTTTCGCAATTTAAAATAAATAAATGTACACTTCCAGCTTTTATAAAATCACACCACCTTGTAAGTATTGTTTATTATAAATCTTTTCCTGGTATGAATATTTGAAGTCACATTGCTGATGTGCCAGTTTGGCTCATGACATAACTGTTCTTCGTAATCACATCATATCATATTGATCACGTTGCTGATAATATTGTAAACAAAGCATGTGTAATATCTGCGCCGTTTGTTTTTTCTCAGAGCCATGCACATACATTCATACATACATATCTATGTAGATAGTAGATATATATCATCTACTTTCTACGCTGTACAACGCATTTAGGGCGTCCTCTGTCGAAACGGAAATGTAATAAAGTTTGTGTTTTTTCCGTCGAAATAATCAGCTTAGTAAAATGTATTTCGCTTTATTTTTATTCAAGTGCTTACCTCTAAGGTACCAAGGGAAGCTTTACTTCACGTTTGTATGTAGAAAATACGGATGCTAAGTAGAGGTATAAATATACAAGTAAACTTTTCCTTTAGTCTACAAAGATAGGATTATGTTAGATTACAAAAAAGAATTGCAGATTTTAGAGGAAAGATTCCCAATAGATGTCTATCCTACAGTAGGTTTATAAATGGAAAGTATGTTATTATGCTTTCACATCTGATTATATAACCCATTTAGATGAAATTTGATATTTAGTTGGCTTGACCACTCAGCGCAATCCCAAAAATCAACAAAATCTATTGGACTATACACTCGTTTCGCATGACAGAGCTACAAATTTGACCTCAAGGTATTAGGCAAGTAGCAACTTCAGACAAGCCAATTAAAAGGGTTCGGTACTCTTCCTCTAAAGCTGTCATTCTTAATAGCTAAGAAAATTAAAGAATATGAGGTCGGTTCTGATTTATTACAATAACAATTTTCCTAACAAAGTCGACAGTTACTCGATTTCAGGGTGACGTTTATACATCGAGGTTACTTTATTTTACTAATTGGTCTGAGGGTCATAGGTAATCAAGGTGACCATGTTCATCTTAAAGGGGTTTAGGATAAAAATAATATTTATACTAAAGTACTAGAAATAATAGTTATAGCTTCCCAATAATATAATTATAAATATCATTTATTCATGTATTTTAAACAATAAATTAATTTTGCATGTGGTATTTCAATTTGACGTAGGAGCTGGATATTACGATAAATATTTTTAGGTTTTACGTAAATGCAAAGGCTAAGTAATTTAATATAAAATTTGTGTAAATGTTTTATTCATAAACATGAATCAATAAATTATAAGCTAAACTATTTTGCGTCAATCTCAAACTTGTCTCGAGCTGAACAAAGAACTCATTTAGCGCTAATAGAAATTCTTACGATCACTCAAGTGCAAGGATCCTACATTTTGCATTTAAGTTGAAATATTTGATTGTTTTTCAGCTAAACGCGATCAAAACTTTCGTTAAAAAAACTATTTAATTTATTTCCCAAGTACTCGTTATATTTTCCACCAAATTTCATATAAGAATTCTCTGTTGTATGGTATTACTTATTTAACTTACCAAATTGTAATTCGGTAATACCTAGTAACATTTTGAGTAATTCATAATGATAAAATATAGTTCCTAGTAACTTATTCCCCAAAGACAGTTTATGAAAACTACTCTTGTGATGGTATTATTAAGTGCCTAGAAGACGGACGGCCGGTCGTTTGTCCCTTTAAATGAGCTTTCTCAAAGAGGAGACTTAGCTAAATCGCTTTCTCGTACTCGAAAAGGGTAGAGGTGGCCCTTCATCAAAATCCTAAGTCTATCCGCAAACTAATGTATCTATTCTCCAGCCGGCAACGTCTGTTCATTACGGGTGAATGGGTTGTGTTAGCGGCCATGTTTCATTACTTTAGAATATACTATTCCTAAATTATGTAACCTCATTCTCTCCTAAAACCAGGTTCTTTTGTATACTATACTGAGAATGGAAGCAAGTATATAAAGTAATATTTTATCGTAATGTGGATCAAGAACACTTTTTGGACTTGTCTAGGTTATGTAGTGTCATTGACATGTCATAATATATCGGCTACAAATCAATGTAAACGATTTTGAAACATGTCTTAATTTACGATTTATGATAACGTTTATTGCCTTTAAGAATTTATTATCTATCCTGATTTATCGTTTAAGTAATAAAATGTCTTTTAAGGGTGTAGACTTACCTCCGGGGTTGAAATTCTTGGGTTGTGGTGTAACAGCGCAAGCTGCGCCCGAAGACCTTCGTGATCTGAAACGAGAACAGCATAATGTAAGTCATAGGCACGTTACTTTCATAAATATAAATTACACATTTCCTTTGTCCCTTACGGACCCGAGCCTACCCAAACTAATTTGTTACACAAAGCCATGAATAGGAGGTATATTTATTTGAGTACCTCAACATAAAACTAAGTGTGTTTCTAGAAATAATCAGCTGAAACTATCTAAATTGTTCATTACTTATTCCATCTGGAAAATTTTGTATAAAATTACGCTTCAAACCTACATTATGTTAAGTCTAGAATATTGAGCTTATGAAGGACGTATATATTAACCATGGAGCTTCAACATCTGAAGATCTCGAGGACCTTCTTATAAATGTTTGCTTTGAGAAAAAGCTCTTACATTTAATGATATTAAATTCTGTTCGTGTATCAGCTTTGATGGTTGTGAGTGGGCACAGGGCGAGAGCTTACGCTTATATTTATGTTAAAAAATATACGAGCTCCACCGTCTTGAAACATATTGATATTATTATTTATTTAAAGTAGAATACGTAAGTAATCTATGCTCTTATTATAATACTTAAATATTTACAGATGATTTTGTTAGGTAAAGTAAATGGGCTTGCACTCTACCTCTAATAATCTTTGATTAAATGTAATTTTCATATTAATATTATAGAACGGGGATTAGCGCGAACATGCATAAATACCTTTAGGGCTTGACGTTTCGACCAGGTTACACCGGCCGTGGTCGCAAGCAGACTGGAGATGCGGTGTCATTGCTCCGTGCACGAAGTAGATGATTTTTCATCTACCCCCTTTTCTTCAAGTACCCTACACACTACACTGACCGTGTCCGTACTATGTTCACTAACCGACTTTGCAGAGAATCGAGGTTGTGTTAAGGGAATCACTGGATACCAAGATGCAGGTAGTTTAAAGCCGTCTTCCCGATTGAAATTTGGATGCTTCTTGATTTCAATCGCTTCTCGCACTACTCTCGAATGAAAGTGGCGATCGGTGGAGAGGACTTGCGCGCGATGGAATTGAATCCAGTGATTGACGCCAGCTTGGAGTACGTGATCTGCTATTGCCGATTTAGTGGTCTGACGGTTCTTAACAGCTGCGATATGCTCTTTGAGCCTTTCCGCGATAGTTCGCTTCGTTTGCCCGATGTACGATTTACCGCAGCTGCAGTCGATTTTATAGACACCTGGCTGTTGTAGGGGTAAAACATCCTTCGGTGTGCGCACCATGTTGTGTACCTTTGTCCCCGGAGTGTAGACAGTCGGTATGGAGACTTTTCTAAGTACTGCCCCGATCTTGTCCGTAACTCCTCTGACATATGGCATGTAGGCTCTTTGTCTATTAACGTCCGGATGTCTGACCCTCTTTGACGGTCGTTTCATTTTTCTTTTCACCTTATATCCATTTTTGTGTAGTACCTCCTGAACATGATCTAGCTCGCGCTCTAAATGTTCAGGGTCGCAGAGGTCATACGCTCTATTCTTGAGTGATGTCATCATGGATTGCAGGTGTCCAGGGTGGTGATGCGACGTACCATGCAGGTATCTATCTGTGTGTGTAGGTTTTCGGTACACAGTGTGTGATAATGACCCATCTTTTCTCGCATTCACTTTGACGTCCAGGAAAGCGAGTGATCTGTCCTTCTCCATCTCACACGTGAATTTCACCTTTGGATGGATGGAGTTAAGATGTTTGAGATATTGATCTACTTCTTGCTGTCTGCCTCTGATGACACAGAAGATGTCGTCTACGTATCTCTTCCGTGAATAGGTCCTGGTGTTCCGGACCTATTCACGGAAGACGAGTACCATAACCTTTTTCGACCGAAATCACACCAACCACCAAAATTATATGGCTTGCCTAAAATACATAAGCCCAACGTGCCACTGCGGCCTATCGTAAGTCAAATTGCATCCCCCACCTACGACCTTGCGAAGCACGTTGCATCAGTATTGCAGCCACTTGTGGGAAAAACACCGTCTTACGTGAAAGACTCGCGTCACTTTGTTCAGGTTATAAAGAACCTAGTATTGGAACCAGAAGACACAATGGTAAGTTTTGATGTTGAGTCTTTATTTACCAACGTTCCTATCAGTGAATGCCTGGACGTAGTAAAGGATAAGTTGAGTGATATGGAGATGCCCCACAACTATATTGATCTACTCAAACACTGCTTAGAAGGCAATTACTTTCTCTTCCGCGGCCAACATTACCTCCAGATTGATGGTGTCGCAATGGGGAGTCCAGTAGCCCCTGTACTTGCTAATCTCTGGATGGAACACTTTGAGGAAAAAGCTCTGGCCTTGGGGCCAAATAGCATCAAGTTGTGGAAGAGATACGTAGACGACATCTTCTGTGTCATCAGAGGCAGACAGCAAGAAGTAGATCAATATCTCAAACATCTTAACTCCATCCATCCAAAGGTGAAATTCACGTGTGAGATGGAGAAGGACAGATCACTCGCTTTCCTGGACGTCAAAGTGAATGCGAGAAAAGATGGGTCATTATCACACACTGTGTGCCGAAAACCTACACACACAGATAGATACCTGCATGGTACGTCGCATCACCACCCTGGACACCTGCAATCCATGATGACATCACTCAAGAATAGAGCGTATGACCTCTGCGACCCTGAACATTTAGAGCGCGAGCTAGATCATGTTCAGGAGGTACTACACAAAAATGGATATAAGGTGAAAAGAAAAATGAAACGACCGTCAAAGAGGGTCAGACATCCGGACGTTAATAGACAAAGAGCCTACATGCCATATGTCAGAGGAGTTACGGACAAGATCGGGGCAGTACTTAGAAAAGTCTCCATACCGACTGTCTACACTCCGGGGACAAAGGTACACAACATGGTGCGCACACCGAAGGATGTTTTACCCCTACAACAGCCAGGTGTCTATAAAATCGACTGCAGCTGCGGTAAATCGTACATCGGGCAAACGAAGCGAACTATCGCGGAAAGGCTCAAAGAGCATATCGCAGCTGTTAAGAACCGTCAGACCACTAAATCGGCAATAGCAGATCACGTACTCCAAGCTGGCGTCAATCACTGGATTCAATTCCATCGCGCGCAAGTCCTCTCCACCGATCGCCACTTTCATTCGAGAGTAGTGCGAGAAGCGATTGAAATCAAGAAGCATCCAAATTTCAATCGGGAAGACGGCTTTAAACTACCTGCATCTTGGTATCCAGTGATTCCCTTAACACAACCTCGATTCTCTGCAAAGTCGGTTAGTGAACATAGTACGGACACGGTCAGTGTAGTGTGTAGGGTACTTGAAGAAAAGGGGGTAGATGAAAAATCATCTACTTCGTGCACGGAGCAATGACACCGCATCTCCAGTCTGCTTGCGACCACGGCCGGTGTAACCTGGTCGAAACGTCAAGCCCTAAAGGTATTTATGCATGTTCGCGCTAATCCCCGTTCTATAATATTAATATAAACATGCAGCGCGATAGTTTAAAAGATATTATGTAATTTTCAGTTGCGCGTATTCAAAAATCCGAACAATATAAAAAATCGATACGTCTATATTTGAACACAACAACGGCAATAGTAGGTATATTATATTACAGAGGTTTATTAATATTCTAAAGCGACCAAACGGATATCCCGCCTAATCCCTATATTAGTTTGTTTCGAAAATCAAATAAGGAGAGCAACGCCTATCATATAAGGGATCATAAAAGAACATTTAACCTACATACATAAAGCAGCCGAACATTCATAAAACGTACACACTATAAACATAATAAAATACGTAAAATTTATTATCTGAATGCCCGTTGGCAACCCTGGCAGTTGTAAAATCATTCTTGATCGTAAACAGATAATTACAACAACAGTACTATAATTAGAAAAATCGTTTAGTGTTGTTTTGTCTGCGCTGCTTGCTGCTAATAATAGTATCGAGACATGTGTTAGATAACTGTAGTGAGGTCAAGTCAAGGCCCGCCATGACACATGGGATTTACAACTTGTTTCGTTGACAAAAGTATGCAGTAGCCGAGAGTCCGCATGTTTCAGATGGACACAGTGTGTTATCTGTGCGTGGATGTGTATTATACACGTGTGTGGTGTAGGGCAGACACTTTTGGCCTTACACGTTGGTTTATTAATACTGGGTGGGAATCAACATAAGATAATTTTAGTCATAGTAGACTAGTAGTGAAGTAGACGCGCACGCTCTTCATTTCCTTACATACCTACGTACAATAAATTGTAAAAAAAAACTAAGTCTTAACGGATGCTTTTTTTCGGCCTAAATTTATTCAGTAATAGAAAAGAAGAGCAAACTGTTTTCAGTATGAATCAATTTAACTACTCGATAATTATGCAGGTTCTAGAGTCAAAATCCAGCCCACACCCTAAAAACACTGCAATAAAATTAACGAGATTTTCCAAATAGAATTTTCCGTTCATCACGTAAATTAATTGCCTCTATTATGTTGAACGTTTAATTACCGTCATTTGTAAGATAATCCTGCAGCAAATATTTATCGCATTACGCTTATGACATGGCGCTGTGTTGCGGTTAAATCATTATGAAGTCGTTATAATTGCGGACATTTTTCTCGAAACAATATGTTTGTTCTGTTTTTATTATATTCATTATTAGTAGGTCCATACAATAATATGATTTTAAAGAGTATTTCAAAACGGTCAAAACATGAATTTTGGTCTTATAAATACACTAGCGACCCGTTTCGACAAACAATAATGAAAATCTACCTACCAGTCTACCCATTGGTTAAAACATGAAAATTCGTTTGGTAGATTTTGACTTATCGCGCTCAACCAGACAAACAGACGCGGCGGGCACTTGTTTTATAATTATGATGAAGTTAAAATATGTAGGTCAAACTGTTCACAAGAACCTAACAAACCTTTATAACCAAAATCTAAGTTTTGATATACATACCTACTCAAATACGCCATTGATAAATAATTTTATGCACACTCGAGAGTTTCTCATTTTAAAAAGCAATCAGACAATCAATAGCTGACAGTTTACATTAAATTGTGTATGATTTGGTTCTTAGCTTACCTTTATATGAATTTAATATTTGTAAAGGTTAAGGGTCCCGTAAATGACGTCAAGCGTAACCTTTTCATTAGGTCCTGTGTTCAATGCCTCTATCTCATGTTTGAAGATTATTGCTTTTAGGTTATCCACTCTAATAGTCCTCGTTTTACGCGGGAAAAATTAACGTTATAGAAATTACGACGACTTCAAAATGATGGCTAAAACATCACTTTAAAATATAGTAATGCTGAATAAATTATTTTATTTATTAGACTCTTGTTTTCTATGAACCTTTAGTAAAATATGTAGTTATAAAGCATAATTGTTATACATAGGTAACGAGAAATCTTTGTGGTTATATATCGTGCGGAACTTAGGTAATGTAACCAAAGCGTATAATACACAGTACACTTTTATAGAAAAAACTAGTCCTAGGTATCAAACGATTAATAAATTTTCCTCAATTATAATTATTATATTAAACATCGAGGTAAATACAGGAGTTATAGCGGCTTTAATACGGTAATAGATAAAATAAGATAATTTTTAATTTTACCCTTTATGGCCGACTGAAAAATGATATCATCTTATTTTATCTTTTACTGAAGATAAAAACCGCAAGCATACATATTCTAGTAACTGTTTTAACTTATATAATTGTACTTCGGTACAACAGTCAACGCGTTACGCAGGTCACCGTTATTTCAAAGTGAAATTCAGTACAATTATGTGTCGTATGATTCACACAGTGTCATCTGTTTGGTACGCACATGTGACGAGATCAGATGGCACGTCAATTCTCGGCGAACGCCTAATTCGGTGCTTCGACTGTCGCGTGCCACCGACAGTGTCGTCTTGTCGTCCACCGATTCGACGACACAACTACGTCACAACACGCGTCATCGTAACCAATAATAAATGGATAAGCCATTTTATGTGACGTTATTTTACATTACAAAACGGTGAACAATTTGTAACGTCTAGGGTCAGATGTTGTGGGAAGGATGACTCGTTTACTGAATAGCTAGATAAAATAATTGATTCATAAATATTTTGGGAAATGTTGAGGCATGAGTTGTAGGATGACCCACTAATAAATTGTATGAGTATTGCTTTGTTCAATAAACCACATAGTAACTTATTTAACTTTAGTCAAAGCCATTTCAAAAGTAATTTGTAATCTGGTTATTATCTCAGATAAAAATAATAATATCTTATTTTGAGGACTTGTAACTTTTACAAGGTAGACGTCCGACGGCTAAGTTAAAAAAGACAAATATAAAATAGATAGCTTCGATTCTTCAGCTTAACACCGATAAAGTTTTACATTCTACTATTTATCTTTTACGTCGTAATATCATGTATAATCACACTCTAAACAAATATTATTGTATGACAATAAACACACCTCCTCGTTTCGTGTTAAACAACTGCGGTTTCCCACATCATCGCCATATCTATGTCTACCTGTCCAAAGCTTTTAATCAAACAACGAGTGCCGCGATAAGCTAAACTTATCAGTTAATTTACAACTGGTAGTATATACTTAAATATTATTACAACAATATTACGGTATTGAGTATTGAATTGAGCGAATTTAATATACTAGTCAAAATAGTTTGAGCAGAGTTGTTTAGCGCATCCATAGTTTCATACATCTGTGTAGGAAGGCCTTGGATATGCTCGCGCAAAGATAATATCAACATTGATGACGAGTGTACATACGTAAGAGATACGATACGGATATGTTTAAAGTGCAAGCTCGTGAACTATTCATGTTTTATAGTAATATCGTGACATATTTCCATTGTTAAGGCAGTCTTTGTGATCAAGCAAACAATGTCATAATACAAAGGATCTCTTTTCATTGTAGTTCTTTAGTAAAGTTATCTAAAGTCACATTTGGTATCTTGTGAAATTTATACCAAAGAGGTGATTTAAATAGGTATTACGACCGAGTATGACTTTGGCGACATTCAAGTATATATAAACATAATATCCTGCATTTTCTGGCATTACAAAAAAACGTTTGTTTCTGACTAAACATTTGAGTAATAATTAAAGCGAAAGCTAAAAGTAATTAGGTATTCATTTCTTTGTTGTAATGGGTTGATGTGCATGACTCATTGGACAAGAACTTGGCTGTATTACCCAATGATGTAAGAAAGAAAACCACGAGAAGTCTGAAGATAGCTTTAATCATAGGCAAATACGTCGTTATTCCTTTTACTAACACAACATGGCTTAGTAAAGGTAAGGTTTTTTTTAAATAACATTGACAAGTATATTATTTTAACCTAGACCATGGATTATAATTATTTATTTATTTTTATTTTATTTATTTTATGAATGTAAGTAATCGTTTATTAGAATCAAGGATCTCATCTTGGGAGAAAATTAAAAAGAAAACCTGAACAGATGTTTGACAAAAAACAAGGAAACAGAGAAAATTGTAGCAAAAGAAATTGACTAGTAATGGGAACTAAATGACGTAATTTAAACGACTCATAGTAAAAGTAGAACTTGCTAAATAACGAGCCTTTTTTATACTATGTTGTCTGACTTTTAATTGCTAAATATTTAAGTTTGTAAATAAATAGAAATGCGCTGGCGAAATAATTATCAAAAATATATAAGTAATGGTTTCTTAGGTTTACGCGAATGTTAGACATTGAATAAAAGTACTTTTTACGGAATTTTTCGCGGTTTTAATTTTAGATTTAGGTCCCGACGTTTCGACACCTCACCAACGTCGGGACCTAAATCTAAAATTAAAACCGCGAAAAAATCCGTAAAAAGTAGTTTTATTCAATATATAAGTAAGTTATCTTACAAAGCAACACAGTTTGGCACACCTGGTCACATTTAGCAAAGCACCATTTTATTTGTTAACGAATGGAATATTTCTCACATCATCATCGACAGACCTCATCTCAGTGCTAATCATGTTTAAATGCCTGTCTTTCACATATAATTCTCAATAAATTAGACTTCAGAAAGTGAAGATACCTAATGAAGTGATTAGCAAGGCGAGTATTTTTAAATGTAAAGTTAGTTTACTTCTATTGTTTTACCACAATTGTTCCACCAATTAGGTTTTTACCAAAGCACTTTGGAATCGTTTTTCCTCCGATAGTGGTAACAAAAAGGTATTACTCACATAGTTTTAAGTAGTTAGAAAACCACATTAATATTCGTTACTATCTTAAAAGTGCCGGTTTGTGTTGCTATCGGCCGAATAAAGGCAAAGTCCATAGTTGTAATATTTCCCATACGTCAAACATTTTTTATCTTCTGTTGGGAAACGTAACTGTGGTAAGATTAGTTTAGTTTTATTTAAAAAACGTTGTATATGAATTGTTATAATTATAAGAATGTTGTTTCATTGAATCATGTTCAATCTTTTATGACATGTGCATGTACAAGATTCTGATTTTTGTTTATATCCATTATTAAGTTTAATAACACCATGTTGAAATCATAAAGGTGCAACATCGTGGCTTAACGAGAATAGAGCCATAAAATTTTGCCATAAATGTGCGCATACAAGTTAAGGTCTTATTTCACCTTTATTAAATTCCGATCCAGTTAGGTTCAGAAAGTCTGAATTTCAGTATTTCACTGAAAGCAACTGTCATCAAAGTTCCGCAACCTAGTTCCAGGGGAAACTGATATCAGAGTTTCTATGTAGGTAATCTAAACAGTACATTGTAGAGTCACAAACGGAAACAAGCTCAACTGTTAAATTAATTTATTGCCTTAAAGTTAATTAATATTAAGTGTAGTCGCTCAGTTGTTTATGTTAAGATGAATTGCGGTACAAACTAGTGTAGGGTGTGAGCGCCTGACTGTTACAGTAACGCAAATATGTGTATTTACATGTGTTTGAGCTTTCAAAGTTCAAGTCAACAGCTATTAACGTTACTCGTACTAACAGTGTAAAACATTAATTGATGTATACCATAACACTCCTAAACATGACTACTTAACTTAGTGCTTTATGACGCAAGGGATTTAAAATTTCATACGCCGGCACTAAGTGGAGGCGTGAACGAGCACTGAACAGAAACAAAAGAAATACTCACTTGGAGGCCGGCACGTTGGTGAGGCATAAGAAGTTGGTGCGAACACTGCGCAGGCTCGCCAGGACCTGCGCGAAGGGCGTCACGATCAAGTCTTCCCCGTGGCTGCGGACAAAAATAAACCTTATAAATACGCGTCCAAGGTGCAAATCGAATCGAAATCTTTCGAGCAAATCATGAGGCAAATCTATAATAAAAGGAGCTACAGGCGGCTAACAAAAGGATTTTGTTTTGAGGCTGGATATTTGACATCGCAATGTTCCAAGGTTTTGAATATTGTCAGTTATATGAAAGCTCTTAAGATTCAGAGGGCGATGGGGATTTGGGGCCTTAATAATTGCTTACAATACACAAAAAAATCAGTTTAACATTACATTACAGTAATAAAAAAACAAATCGACCAGTGATTTATACTACGAATTAATATTTAAGATGAGCAACCTAATTAAACTTATTATGATTGTTAGTATCTGAAAATGATAAAACTCAAGCAGATTATGAAAAGCTTAAAATATTTAAAGCGTAAATAAATGAAACGAAAAAGAAAACAAGCTTACTTATAAAACCAGAAAATATTATAATGATTCGCTATTCACCAAGTAAAATAAAGCTCATTATTGTGAGAATTTTATGTATAAAGAGAAGTCAGTGGTTTAAATAAATGATTCACATGGGTCAATAAAAAAACCTTAGGTGTATACGTAAAACTTACCTGCAAATAAATAAAAGAGAAAAGTAATAAAAATCATATTTGTGTTCACATGTTTATTTCATAAAAATTGTACCTTAATATTATCCTGGGGCGTATTAAAGTAATATATGTTGTATGAAAGCTTCGCAACTGTAAAATGTTGGTAACACGTATCGAACAATACAGGAGCTCTGGAGATTTGCCGACTAGATCTGGACAAACTTATTACTTCTGAGAAAACGTTTTCCCAAGCTTTTACTTATTTATAGAACGGTGTGGGCAATACAGGGTGCTTATCTTCACAAGATACTTACAGAGTGTATCAGAAACAACAAAAACACATCGCCGTAGAACAACATTTTGTAGAGCAATAAACATCTCTCAGATTCACATAAAAATATTATTTTTGTTTAAGATTGAAAAATTATGAGTTAAGAACATAGCGGTGCTTAAAAAGCTGAAGGACTTTCAATTTTAATGTTTAATTTATTATTGAAAATAAATTACTTTGCTTCAAAGCAAAAGTTAATCATGCTTAACTCGTAAAGTTGTACCGGGAAGCAATCTAACGTTTAATAGACCAAGTTTGAATGGATTAGGTAATTTTACTTAAATATACATCCATATCGTTTATTTAGTACATTATCAAATGTTATTACAGAAACAAATGTATTGAAAGATAATAAAATAACAATTTATACTACATGTGCATTAATAAATGTGATTAAAGTGGAAAGCAATGTGTATGCAGTAACATTTAAGTTCGGCAAACAGTCATTCAAATATACTGCAAGCGAGTTTAACTAGATCTTACTCGCGTTACTTAGTATCTACACTACACACAAACATGTAAATGTATTTAGATACCAACATCGAGACGAGAAAGCACCCGGCTTATTTAGGTAGGTATGTACACAATATGGATTGATAAAGTACTGAAAGCGCTTCAACTTAGTTGTATATTCGCAAGACTAATCACTCTACATAATAAACTATCCAGATGTTAGCGAGAGTTTCATGATAAATGAATGTTTATGTTTCAACAACATTTCTGCGTACTATCTATTCAAATTGAATCTTATTTTATGAGTGTTTAGGCCATAAAAACGTTTGTAAGTTTTTCATCACATCTAATTGAACTATGGAATGTGTAGCGAGTTTGTAAATATTCTCTGATAGAGAAACAATTTTCTTACATAATCTGAAACATTGAAAGAGATTCTTCTTCATTACTTTGTCTATTCCAGTAATTCGTGACGGCTACACAAACAAATATTTGTATTGTTGTTTGTTAAAATCTTTGTATTTTCGTATTTATGATGATTTAAAAGATCCGACACTGAGGTGAATTGCAGTCGAGTGTAAACAGGTGTGCACTGGCGTGTAAATTAATGGCACCCTCATCGTTCTCCCAACCTCATTTTTATCGTTGGTGCTGTAAAATATTTAATATTGTTTGTAGAACAATTTCCTCGCGAATTTCTCAAACAACTACAGCGTTTCCGCAGATTCCAATTAGCATAATGCATTTATCATCCGCTCTTAAATTCTATAAACCGAATAAAAGCATTGCCAATAAAATGTCGTCTCTGGCAAAACATTTACGGATCGCTAATACAATGATAGCAGAACGTTTAAATATTACCGCGGGCTAGTGGATAACTTTTATATTTGTTCGTAAAATATACAATATTTATTCATGAGAGTAAAATATGTATGAAGAGATACTTTTCGAGATATTAGCGACGGTGGACGGGAGCTTGTTTTCGTTGGCGAGTGTATGAGATACGCGATGATATTAAGAAATAACATTTCGGCGTCGTTTGTGCATATCGCCCGATAAATTAGCTCAACCCTGTTTACGTAGTAAATAATATGGATACATCGCGAATATTACATTAGGGTGTGCAAATAAATTGTAAATTTCAAGAGTCTATGTAAACAGGTTATAATTCTATTTATTAATGGTTAGGTAAAGGATTTTTATACGCTCCTCTACACTATATTATTATATATCTGTTGCGGTTATTAGTCGTCCTTGTTTGTGATATGTAATGGATATATTGAGGATATTCTAATATTACTTTACTGATTATACAAAGTTGCCGCAAGTATATTGTCGACTAAGAAGCCCGCAAAGCAATTTGCAGAGACAGATGTACCAAATTTTGTTTAATTCCCAGCAGAATTAGCAATTTATTCCAGAAGACTTCATTTAAATTGTTGCAATTCTCTATTCACGAATATTGTATTTAGTCGTAAAAATAAATGTTAAAAATAAAGTTTTTCTGAATTTTTATTTTTGAGAATTATTTTTGAGTTTAATTTTGTCCAATTTTGTTTACAATTTGACACTGCCCACCATATGTAGACTATAAAAATGTAAATAAGTTGGTAACACGACAATCGGTGTTAATAAATGTCACGACTCACGCACTAACCATACACACAATAAGAAACAACATTTTACAATGTCTCTTAACGACTCACGCCCGAAAATATTCAAAATATGTGGTGAAAACCTGTTATTTCTACGAACAATACAATCAAGGAAAAAGTGATCAATAAAACAAAAGAAATGCGTGATTTCACAACTCTGAGAAATATAAAAAAATTGTCGTTTTCAATTCAGGAAACTCATAGCCAATAATAAAATGGGAGTCATGCATAAAACGTGTGCTTTAACTTGTTGAGTCGGCTATGACAGCGTAGGAATCATGTGAGTTGACTGTCATGTGAAGGTAAAGGCGATGTATTTGGCGGACCGGTTTGGAACTGTGCCCGGCTGGCGTCACGTGCATACCGTAATATATGGTCTAATGTGATAGCCGATATGTACAAACTCTTGTATTCTTTTTCATATAATATTCACGAGGACTGATTTTTACAATTCCAGATAAATTTATGAGAGATATAATTTTTGGATATTTGAAAGTGATCAGACGTGAATTTTATCTACCAAATGAAAATATTGGTTTATTTCAAAGCCGGCCTTAAGCAAATTTAAAAAGAAATTTGGAAGAAGCCAATTCGTAAATACATCATCGCAAGGTCAAACAATATTGCGATAAAAATTCTTGGTTAATTAAAAATTCAAAACTAAAAACGTGCCGATCTTTGCATTAATCAAAATATATTTCTTCCTAACTAATATTCTACTACTAAAACGAAGAGCATGCTCAAATAAATAGCGAGCTACTCGTGCAAGTGAACCCTAGTTTGTTCACGGTGACGTACCGTGAATCAAATTTACGTTTAGTTTGTAGAGAGTACGGTGACGGGAATCTACATATAAAACAGGTTGTTACACTAAAACCGAGCGAACATGTCGTTTGCTCGACACACGTACATTTAAGCCGAGGGTGGCGTATCAAGCTCGAACAGTTTAAAAGGAAACCTGTGAAGAGGGTGAAATTTATTATTAAAACTACTACTAACTATAAAAGTTGTTTCGCGAAATGCAGTTTAATGTTGATCATAAAATACGTCTATGTGATATGTCTTCCCTATGCCTTAACACTGTTGTTTTTTTTTCATTATGCCATTTCTTGGTTATTTTCTTAGCTATATATATATTTTAATATTAAGTACAATGTGTATACTGAGTTCGATTTTTCTATAGCTTAAAAGAAAAAATGATCTCAGTTGCCACTTGAAACATATTAAATGTTTTCTAATGCTAGTTTCTATTGCGCTTGTATCGTGTTGGCTATTTATTTCCTATTCATGATAGTTTTCCTGTTCGATTTGAGTACGCCGTTAAATATCATCTTGTTTACGAGTTTCTCGATAACGATTTTTGAGCTCTATAAAAGCGATGTGCTTGTGAAAGGGAACAGGAAAATAATACTGTCAGTCTATACATCAAAATGAATCCCGATTTCCTTTGGTCACGTAACTTCCGAATCAGTGCACCAAATCCTATAATTCTTTTTTTGTAATATTCCTTATTATGAGACATGGTTTGCATAAAAATGAGATTTAGGTGGAGAATACCAAACTTTGATTAACTAATGTTTAAATATATTCTAATTTTATTTTGTAAGTGATTTTTGAGAAGATCATCTCAGTTTTAAAAGTATACCTTAACTATATTAATTACTTAAATTGATTATATTTTCAGTCTAATTATAGTTTGGCTGAAGTATATATTTATTGTAACCACGATGTAACATGTAGCTGATAGACGTACCGACTAGTTATAACCTTACTCTATTAACTTTAACGAACGGCTATAGCGACTGACCACTTTTCTCGTTTACGGCCATCCTGCTCAACAGAACTAACTCAATTACGAGGAATATAAAATAATAGCATTGTAACTATTTTATATCGTCGGTCTTTAACTAATGTATCAGATATGAATACGAAATACATATACTTGAAGGACAAACATAATTTCAGTTTTATGATCTCTAGGACAAGGCTAATATAGAAGTTTGGTAGTATACATCTATCCTGATAAACAAAGTAGTAGAACCCCTCTCAACGTACTTATGCTTGATCATACTACTTATGTAAAATGGAAGCCGTAACCTAGAATTCGTCAGTATAATATTGGTATATGTGCAAGAAAGGAATAGTAAGTAGGTAATAATCCGTTATTCACTTAGGCGAAGTAAACAAAACAGAACATAATATTCCTAATAAAGAGGGTTAGTGTAATATGTCTTCATTATATATGTATGAAATGAGGACGGCACGCAAAGTTGTGGAGTATCTGTTTTAGAAATCGAGATGAAAGTTTCTCGTGTCGTATGCCTGTATTATGTACGTAAATGACTCACTTTTGTTGAAACATTATATGAACTAAGTAATGTATGCAAGAGCACGAGAAAACTTTTCAACTTCTATTAAAACCAATTTGATAAATGTATGGGTGAATTTCAACAAATGCCATTTTTCTTATCATATCGGTGAACTTTTACAATTATTATTTTTTTGTAGATTTTTCAGGTTTTATGTAATCTTTAGGATACAAAATATCCCCAAATTTAATATCATCAACGTATCATTTAACACTGAGGAGAAAATTCCGTTTGAATTTTGGTTTCCACCGATGTGAAAAACCGGCACCGATTATTTTTTTTGTACACCGATATGATAAGTCTATCCACCGAAATGATGAACATATCCAGCGATATGATAATCTATTCACCTTTGAACATCAAAAAGGAAATAGTTAGTTGGTACTTAAAGATGACTAAGAAATGAAGATCTGAACTTAGGGTAGATCACATCCAAATAGAACTGAGATATAAAATAAAAATGTATTTTAGAAATTATGTAGGTAAGTACATATTTTTTACGTTTTCTAGAGGTACTTAAAATTTAAAAAATAATGATTATTTTTATTATCATTGTCTTTATTAAAATGAACTATTAAATATATTTTTTGCCATAAATACTTTTAATGACTTCAATTGCTCCACCTCACCATCATCATCCCAGCCTATGGACGTATTACCGAATACAGACCTCCCTTAATGATACATTTATTTATACATCTTCTACTACCCAGTGGTATCGTGGTAATGATTTTGGCAGTCTATGTAGGTAAACTTACCTTGTATGTATGTATGAGCGAATGTTCGTATGTGGGTATATATGTATGTGTCTGTATGTATGTTTGTATGTGCCATTTTTTCTTTGTATACTTAACAAAATGACACGGGATCTATCGATATGATATAACGACTCACCGAGATGATAAAATGATATACCGATATGATAAAGCAATCCACCGATGTGACAAAACTTTGCGTTGATCACGAATCAAAACACCGATATGAGATATATGACACCGATTGTTTTTTTCTTATAATTTCGGTGTAAATTATCACATCGGTGGTAAAAAAGACCACCGATTACAGCGATATGAGAACAGCGACATGAGAAAATACACACTTTTTGGAAAATTATAAAAAATGCATAATATCTAGGATAAATTCAATAACAGACAATGAAGCTAATTCACTTACTACCTCTGTTAGAACCAAACAACAATAAAAAAGCTACTCATTACACTAGAAAAATGCAACCACCGGACAATTATATAAAATAATTGTCCGGGAGTAACTGAAATGACGTTCTTACAGTTTTGGTGGGCATATGCAGCGATTTAACCCACTTCTATCCTGACTACCCACTAGCACACACCAACGAGGGAAATACAATTGGGGTGGGGATGCTGTAAGACTCGTCGATGTAAAGTTATGCTTGAATTACTTTTGTCCAGCGATATGAGAATATTTTTCAGGACAAGTACGTTTGTGCCTCTCAGTAATAATAATCGTTAATTATGTAATAAAAACTGCTATATATCAATAACTACACTAATATCCTATGAAATAGAATAAGTTATATACCTAATTTATTTATTTATAGTAGTGTATAAGCTGTTTTGTTTCCAACAAAAGTAGTGAGACAGCACCGATTTGCAAAAAAATAGAGGTTTATGTATTTTATTTCTACCTATGTAATAGTCCTAGGCAAATCATATTTTTGCCACAACCCAATAAGTACCTATTGAATACTAAAAAAAATAATTCAGAACTATATTCCTTTTTTCAAAAAATAATTTCAACGAAGACAAAAAAATAAGGCATTTGGGAAATTCACCCGTATACAGAAGTTACAAGTATAATATACATTTAATAACGCTAAACATTTTGTAGCTCGAGGCAAAGTGGAGTAAACATATTCCAATAAAATCTGAGCTTACCGTTAGAACAATCAAAGTGAAATAAAATCTACCCACGTACCGTATTTTTTCTTTCAACAAGCTACAAAGAATGTCGAGCTCAGGGGTCATGGCCTTTGAACATCAAGTTTGTTTCACGCCAACAACACTGCAATTATGCTCGACAACTCGCTACAACTTTATACCGAGTCTTTTCTATTTTTGAGACAAAGCAACAGTCGAGTATCGGAATCACAGGTAGAAACTTTAGCTACAAATGTATTGAAAATAGTTATAAGCTTCTGTCAGATTTATAAAAGGAATTGTATTCTTTGTTTAATAGACTTGGGGAACGGGTTTACTTTATTGTCTAGCTTTCACTATCGCAAATTGAATTTATATGTAGCTTTAGTAATATTGAATCTAAGACGTTATGTAGGGATGTGCTGGGGAAATATAATAGCGGTTGCACGTGCAGTTGTGAAAAGGTATGCGTCAGCCCACGTAGAGATACTAACGTGTCTACCTACACTCTAGCATGCGAACAAAGCTTCTCAGACAATACTCTTCAGTGAAAGTAACACATAACAAACCAAACATATTGTGCTCACTAATTACACGTTCATCATTGATATTTTTAGCACCAACCTCAATTTCTAGAAGCTATTTTAGGCGCAGCTAAATTGATACTTGGTTCAATCTAAAAATACATCACTACTAATAAAAAGAGCGCTCTACAATGAAACTGAATAAAAACTGTTATAAAAAAGCGGTTAATCCGTATTATGTGTTACAGCTAAATTGTTTTATATTGTTCCGGATCTAGAAACTATTCTAAACTATACTATTGTCATGGCGTGTCAAAATTGGTGCTGTTCATTCTTAATGGTCATAATAGGAAGCTATCTTTTCCTACAATTCATATTTGTAGTACAGAGCACTGACAAAAATTTGTACTTAATAGTGTAGAATCTTACAGTCTGCATGTTTTTAAAACTGAAATTCATAGTAACAAAACTAAAGGTTTTATCTTTATCTACTTTGGAAACAACCACAGTAGCGAGACTGGCAGTCAGTAAGTTTAAATGTAATTCCTGACTGTCTAACAATAGTCGAAACTAGACCAAAAGTTCCATTGTTCGTTTTATCTTGTTACTCGAATTTACAGTATAAACTTCAATAATGTGACGAATGTGTCTCTTCGTATGGGGAATGGTATTGATTTACCTTCACATACTTTGATATAACGTTTGTGATGTCTCGTTCAGTCTTTAATAATTCAGCAAAAATCAATTTCCATGCTCTATTAATGGACGAAGGTAAAGACAGCAAACCGCTGCGACAACGCTTTGTACTGCTTATTGATTAGTATATGTTATAATGTGCACTATTCGACTGGACGTTACCTTTGATGAGTTTTGTTTAATTTGCGAAAGCTCAGTGAACTACACTCGTCTTTTATTGGAATTTTAAGGCAAATAATTGCACTCAATTGATAAATTCATAAAGTACAAAATATCTAAAGAGATGGCAAACAAGATAAACAAGTGGACAACAATAGCAATAATCTGTAATGACAATAACGTCTTCCCACTCATTTATAACCATGAATAAATATTGAGCCATAGCTGTCAGCCACTCGTAGACGAACATAAAAGACAAGTGGCCTTAATTAATAAATTACAACGGCCCATGATAATGTTTGTGTCATCAAGCCATTTTATAGAGACAAACAAATATATTCACTATTCTTATTGTTACGAATGAATACTTATACATTAACAATTTATTGCTTTAATATAATAATAAATATGCAAGTAGTGTATGGCGTTACAATTTCAAACATTATCTCGAGTATTTGAATATATTTTTCATGTATCTACCTAATTGAAATGTTCATTAAGATTATGCCCATTGTTTGAAAAGCAATTTGAACAACTGACTTCATCCGATGTAAGTACTTAACGGATTGACTTTGATAGAATTTCTAATTTAGTCCTATTTTCTGTACGAAGGATCGCGCCAAATCACGTACGGACGGTAAATTGAATAAAACCTCATTTCGAGATTACGATGCCGCTTATTGAGTTACGTACAATTCGACGTGTAAACAATTTTATTATTGTACCCATTCGCCAGTTTTTGCATTGAAGGTCGACGCTTTCCCTTTAAATTGGATGTTTGCGGTACACCATACAACAATACATAAACCTACCAACAAGTGTCGTTGATTGGGTATTTGTACGTACCGCAGATAAAGGATTTCAGTTTGAAGTAACTCTGTCTATCGGTCTGTTAAGCACTTTTGGCTAAACCACACTGCCAATTTTTATGAAGTTTGGTCTGTAGTTAGGACACAGGCTTTTTTACTATGTAACATACATCCACGGGTGGTGAAAGCCAGTTAGTCATAAAAGAGGCAGCAACAAGCGGTTACTAATATTTTAAACTAATCTACTGAATACAGTTTTCAAACTAAGACATGATAGCTAATTTAACTAGGTACCTACATAACTACGATCTGCTTATTGTATACTAAGAATAATGATGAACGTTTTGCAACCAAACAACTCGCAATCGATCAATGGATTAGTTTGATGAAGGCTCATGGTCAACAGAAAAGGAAGCACTTCTAATTCACATACTTTCGGGGGAAAATTCCTTCCACTTGCAATAATATTCGTGGGCTTGTGTGCGTGAGAGCTAACTCACACATTCATGTATTGAGGAATCCCTTCCTTGAATAACAAAAGAAAGCTTCAGTGATATTTTTTCAAATCGTAATTAATTTGATTGAAAAACAGCGACATACCTCATTAACAGTACTTTTATTATATTTCACAAAATTCCTCGTCTATTTGAAATGAAATGAGTGAAAAGTCAAGGCTTATTTTGACGTCCTTTTGAATCTTGACGTTTTATTTTAGAAGCTTTGGTTTTTATTTCGCTTAAAATTGTTTTACTTAAAAAGGTTGTATAAAACAGTAATTAAAGGTTCAGTTGCTAACTCTATGGATCAATGCTTACACAGTAACTCAACTATATTCTAATAAAAGTAACTCAACGTTTCATTTAGAGATTTATTATTAAAACAAAGCCTTGATAACCAATGTTGCTATTAATCCAATAAATGCATTTACATAAAAATTGGAGCGTAAATATCCCAATGCCAGTGGTGAGCTTCAATAAAACCCGTTGCTTGGGTTCATGGCTAGCAGACCGCAATAAATCAACATGGAAAATAAACGGGATTGGACCGATAAACAATTGAATTAGGCCATAAATCAACAAGAATTGGGCCGCTGAAAAATTATTCCCGATTCTATCACGACTTCCATAATTTTCTACGTTGTTTTTACAAGTTGTTTGTATTTTTCAGGAATTTTCACTAAAACAATATGCAAAACTATGTAATCATTTTCTTACAGTAATATAATTTCATTTTCTCAGTGGTAGAAAAAGCGGACTTTGAGAAAATAGCCTCCTATAGGGTCATTAAAATATTATGGACAATATTATAAGCACCTAAAAATATCGCGAGCAGATTAGCAAGAGATTTACTCGAGTTTTTAATAAGTGTTTCATAGAATTTCAATAATCTACGTCAAACCATTCGGTATAAGGAATCGATATTGATTTTGGACTCCTGCTTGTCGAAAATCTATGAATATTTAACGAAACCTTAATAGGTAATTTTCAACAAATATATTTTGTTTTATTGTACGATATCCAGGGATTTTGATTTAGTCGCTGTACAACCCTTAACGGGTTCCCTAGAGGGAGAAAATTGGTTTTATGATTCGAGCTACGACGGACGGAAGAGGAAATGACGTAGAAATCCTGTACTAAGAGCACCTTATTGGAAATAAATAGCGTATTGCTGGGTTTTATTTATGTCGAAAAACAAATATTTAGGAAATTAAAATGTACAATTTTGTAATAAGAATTCTAGGAAGACTTCAAATTGAACTAAGTTTGTGGAAGTTCTTTAATGGTTTCTTCAAAATCGAATCTAAGATAGCTCTTTACATCAATTTTCGCTATTTCTTGTTCCTAATAGTTTGTAAATTCTCTTGCACACATTAAAAAAATATGTATTTGGTTATGTTTATATTGCACATAATGTCATGTAAGGTAATGGTACTAATGTGCATTATCAGAAGACTTAGGCTTAGTTTACTTATATTACGCAAGTTACATATAATAAATCTGTAACTGCGATAAGAGCGCCCATTGTAATATTTCCCTGTATGAATGAATGAACATAACTTCTATGTTGTTACATTGAAGATCTCTATCTATCGCATGATTCATAACTTATCTAGCAAAGCGCTTTCCAACTCCATTAAGAAATATAGTCCGTAAAGTTTTGAATAATTGATTTGTTTGAATCAGAACCTACATGGATTTAGTTTTGCTTTCATCTTGGTACTCTCCATATATTTTTATCTCTTAAGGTGAATATTATAGTATACAGTGAGAAATATAAAAATAAAGAACTTTGAAGCTGACTACTATTTTCTTATACACTGAACTTTGGATGTAAAATTTCACGTTTTACTACACTTGCTATAAAAGTTAAATTATACGTTTTGGCTTTATTGCATCCCATTTTATTTGTTTCTTTACGTTAGTTTTAAAATGAGATATGAAATTTATTTGTTTACGTTGATTTGTTTGAACGAAGTTTTATCGGATAGTAAGATGAACACAAGAAAACAAGGAGATACATTGCCAAACATTTTTGGCTCGAAATATACTATAAGGATTTTAGTACTGCTGCCATTGTTAAATATATAATTTATGCGACAAAACGCTGAACTGTCCCTTTTGTGACAAGCTCAGATGGTTTATTTATGAGATAATAGTAAACAAGGTTCTATATAATTAAGGAACTAATATACATAACATGATTTATGTGCCGTCGGTCCCTTATTCTGATTGAGTAAGTTGTGCGCACGTCAATAAGTTCCCAACTTTGTTTGAAACTTTTAATAGGTTCGCCCAGTCCGTTTTGCATCGAAACCAAACAATGGAATAGTACTCGTATTTTGAATTAAGAAACGATATATTCATTATTATTGAGAAGTATGGTAGTATTATTATAGTTCTGACGTTTATAAAAATCTCCTAATTGCATGTGTTTTCTATTCCTTTTGGTAACAGCAGTCTTTGTGAATATATTTGTATGTGAGCGGAATTTGAGTGAAGTTGTGTCTAGCCTACAATACAAGCGTCTACGACATGCCTGTTAACACAGCGAGCAGGCAATTTGTGGCTCCACACTCAATGGCCGACACTTGAAGGCTTTGTAGTGGATCGAACGTTTACGATACCGAGCGGCGAGCAGGTGGTTAACAGAATGCATTGTGTGTGCTATAGCATATTAAATGGCCAGCTATAGTACTACAACAGACTTTTAAGCTAGACCTTCAATATAGCGAAAAAACAATTTGATATTAAGCAGTGCATTAACATTCAATCTATTAATACGATTATTAAGGTCACCTGATGTGTTTTTGATTGGTTCTCCAATTAACTAACTTATAACACACGCAAAAATGAACTGAGAGATTTAAAATATAAAACAATTATTTGCTTATTTTAATCTCTGATTGATAATTTCAGAAAGCCGATAGTTTTAAATTGAGTTCCAAATTGCAATTATGTTTTTAAATGTTTGTAATTACAACTTTCAATATATTTCCAAATCGTTTTGAATATTTTGAGGTCTTGCCATTTTTGCTAGGCGATGTATGGTGTATTGTCTTAAAGACGACGTTTACGTATTCATCGAAAAATAGTAATGATTGTATCTTATGCACCATATTTAGGATAACAAGAAGGACTGCAGGTGTCCGATGATCAATTCTATATTTATTATTCGAGATAAGTCTCGATATCGGTTACACGTGTAAACTTATCCTTTTATATTACGTTCGGATAACATCTCTACACAATAGCAGTGGGGTAACATGATCTGTATAAAGGAAAGGCATATGATATCGAACACTGTCACATACATATGTCTTATTCTATTTTAGTATCTAATAGAACAACTACCTTACCAAACAAACAATATAAATGCTTAATAATTTAAGTATAGGTATTATGGATATATGTTAAATCTGTTAAGGATATAAAAGTTCAAAGGGATACCTAATCTGTTGTTCTTTTCCGCATAGGGTTTTCCGTTGAGCAAGATTATTGACGTCAATTTGAAAATGTAAATTTTCCCGTTGTATCACTTTTTTAAGATTAAGGAAAGTCGTAAACTTAAGACCCTGATCTTGAAGCAAAATCTGTTGGCAACAAAAGCTCCTTGGTAAGAAATCACAGTCACATATCTCGATTTTATACAACAATAAAACTTGCGCTCAGATTCAACGCATGACAATGCATTTCAAATACAATTATATTGTTATAAGCTCATGGGAAATCTAGTGCTGGCAATTATGTATTGTTAAGTCTCTTTGCAATATGTACGCAGTAATAAGGTGAAGTTTGAAGGCTGACACTTATTATCATCCAACATGGTTTATGCAAGCCCTTGGCAGTTCATATGTTTTCAGCAAGAGCTTGTTTCAACTAATGTAGAGCTCCGTTTTATTACGGTTCCCGGCAGACTCTTCTATATTAAACTGAGAAAGTTATGGCACTTGACTTAAGGTTTATCCAGAGATAAAGTTAAAGTTCAGGTGAAAGTCAATATAGAACAATTTCGACGTTAAGTAAACCTATCCATACGTGACTGAGAAAGTTCAAAGAGTTGCGTAATGCCGTGTTATTATGAAAGGAATATAATCCGCTCCATGATAATTGAATTTATCCAGAAATAAAGTCGAAATCAAAACAACTGTATGTGATTTATCAATTTGCACGTGAATCATTTAATTGGAGATGATAATTAAATAAATCTCATCATCCTTTTAAAAATGTATTCGATCAATAAATCTTCAATTAGCGTTACTGGGAAAATGAAATAGACACCGACCAAAGTCCTGTAGGTGTAGCTGGTAAAGATATCGCTTCTGTTTACTTTTCACTTAGAAAACAACCGGGATCGTCCCGGAGAGATTAATTACGCTGCTTATTAAGAAATGTTTATATTTTTTGTTTTTGTAACTTTAGCACGTTGCATTGGATGATTGGCACTGATTAAAGATCTGTTGGCATAGAGCATGCAAATCTCATGGAAATAACATGTATTATATGTATATCTTTGCTTCTATACAATGTCATATATGAGTTTCTTTGTTTATGTGGAAACGTGATATCTATACGCAATCAGTATTTGCGTTAGGTTGCAGCTGCGTATAGCGTCGCACTAAATGTTGGCTAATTTCCACAAGATGTCAAAATCGCCTATAATTTAATCGTTTTCCGAAGTATTCGTAGAGTTTAATTAGCAAACTGTATTTATTGCTTGTATTGTTCGTAGCTACAAATATGAATTTATAATCACACTGTAGTTTATTGTTTCCTTCTCGGCTAGAATTCCCTTTAAGAATTGTGGTAATTGGATTTTTACGATTATTTTTAAGCATGTTTATCAAAAAATCACATTGCATGTTGTAGAGACATTTAGTAAAAAAATACTTCCTTTCCCGTAAAAAATAAAAGCAGTTTCCTTTATGTTTATGAAGTGTGATGAATAAAGCTGACATTTAAACTTTAGTAAACGAACATTTAAATAAAGATATTCCGTTGACTGGTTCGTTCTATTTGTAGTTACATAGAGCCTCGCTGCACCAGCCACGTGTTTTCAATTAACGCCCACTCCCAGGTAACAAGGCAACGTTGCAGAGCTTTTCTTTTACAAAAAACTTTTAAACCATTCTGTGAAAGTGATCTATATTCAGACTATTTAATTGACTTTTTTACTATTCGTATTCATTGAAAAGGGAATAAATTTAAATAAAGCTTCACAGAATCGGGATTTGGCTTTCACTCAATCGTATTAACCGTTCGACTACGCGTGTTTCCCAGTAATCGTATTGAGGTTCGATTAATTTCGGTTTAATTAAATCATCGAGATTGGTGGGGCGCGGAGATGTTCATAACATCGATATCGATAAGCTTCATATTACTTAGTGAACAAAAATATTTCTCATTAAGAACGAGTTTTATCTTATTTCCTGTTTTCACTGATGTCAAGGCTACGCTCGTAACTGTAGATATATCAAGCATTTTTTATACACGCGTGGAAATTGTGCTTACAATCTACCGAATATTGGGTTTATATTATCAAATGTCGAAGCGACCTTTGAAATCTGCGGCATCAACCCTAGTTCAAAGGCAGCTTTTAGCTGTGTAAATTAAATAAATCAGAAAGGTAAATCTGATACATTAACATCACTGAAAGTTTAAATTCATTTAAAGGTGCGTATAATATTGTTGCATGACATTGCGTAGTTATGTGACGTCATCTGTTGATGATCTGCGGTCGCACTAGGTCTAGACAGTTAGGTATGTGCTATTGTAGTAATACTACGAACATTATCATAAATCAACAAGTAACTAACAGGGCTGTATAAAAGTTAAAAATAACGTAAAAGCCTTTCCGTAGTGATCGGTATATCATATGATATGTAGGCGCATCGTGGATCCGCTTGAACGTGTGCTAGCTAGCTATTACAGTTAAATACCGCAGTGAAGGTGAATGCAAATTGCTAGCGTCTATTCTATGTGCATTCTGTATACGTTCAGTGACGTACGTGGATACATAATAATATATATCTACGGTACGTTCTTCGTACGGTAACGATCGCTCAAACCCTTAAATGGTCTTATTTAACACAAGAGTGGTTATGGACCCGCCCCGAGGCTTTCATTTGTTCTATTTATAAACCAATATATTTTATTATTCGAAATTGGTTCATTAACTTTGTATTTGTTTGAAATCAAGTTTCTATAATTTTGATTATTGGCTTCAAACTTAGATGTTTGTATACATGAATGGTTAATTTTGATTAAGTGTCTATCTTTACATATAAAGTCGGCAGACATAAGTAGGTAGACGAAACAAAACGTGTGAGATAAGTCAAGCCATTTTTGTGTAATTTATGCGTAAGTGGTTGTTATTAGTCATATTTGCGCATTTAATTATGTACCATGTACAATACACAGGAGATAATGCGTAAGGTATCCCCTAATGGTGTATGACAGTTTCTACTTGTTGACCGTTCTAGTACGTAAAATGGGACCGATAGCTGAACCAGCCGTAATTAATTGATATTTGAAAATGAATTGCATAAAAGAACATTACAGCAAAAAGAACGCTCCATCATTTACCACCAATACATTGACTATTTTCTTTGTGTTCTTTGTGTATTGTTTGTTTCAGAAAGTTTTACGCACACATTTTTCATGACAACACACGTTTTTGCTTGATCAATCAAAGCAGCTTGTTTGATGATCACGAAACTACGGAAGCTTCATACTTAATTCAATTAGAACTTTACTACGTCATTTACGTGACAACGGTACATTGAATGACAGTACTGTTCATGTTATTAATTGCCTCATCGTAGATTTGTTTTTTCGGTCGGAACGGACCCAGTCGGTCTCAAGGGAGTTTTAGATAGCGCGCAATTACTCTAAACATAAACGAAATGAATATCCCGGGCGGAGAGCGGAGCGGGGAGATCTTGATGAAAATTCTTATTAAGGTTAATGCTTATGTATATATCTCACACCTACTCACGAGTACTAGTACAACAAAAACAATTACCGTGTAAAAAAACAATGAGATTTATGAGGCTATTTTCAATGTAACAACAAACGAGTGTGATGTAAACCACGATTGTTTTACAACAGGCTCTACATAGAAGGATTATTCATTCAAAGCGAAATGAGAAAGTAAAATGTACGTTATAGGTCACAAGAGATGTTTTGCTTTTGACATCTCCCCTAAATATAGCGTCATGACGTTGAAGGTTTTAATTTTACCTGGAGCAGAAAAGTATTTCGATCAAATCTTTCGGTACATATTTACCCTTTGATCGTAGCTGGCGTGTCTATGTTCGCGATATTGCTATTTACTCTAATCTGTATAAAATGTTTGGCTTTCGCTGTTTGCTTGCTTTTACCGCCACGCTGCTGGTATTGAAAGTAGAAGTTATATTTATACTGGCCGTGATGTTTTAAAATATTTTCGTAATTAGTTAACGGATTTGTGTAGTGATCGATAAAGATAGTGGTACTCACGCATCGCGCCTAGTGCGTTCGTCCCAGAACTTCTCCCAGAACGTGGATCTGTTTTTGATCCTGAGCACGCTGGTGCTGAGCGTGCGGGGCAGCGTGCCGCCGCTGCTGCTGGCCGACACGCCGGTCGACATGCTGTGCTCGGACGCCGAGCTCTTCGCTATGAAGGAGACGCCTCCAGACGCACCGCCCAGCCGCTCTGACTGAGACCCTGACCGCTGCATGGCTGTACGTGTGCCTGTCCACTGGCCACTCGCTCACTACATAACACGCCGCCACGCACGTACACGCTGTTGATCGACCTATCGCGGACTTATCGTCATTACTCTGACGTCGCCGTCTCTACTCACTCCTACGCCGTTTGTCACTAATTACTGTTGTTATTGCCGGACTCAGTAAGATGACACTCTTGCTGACTATTATATAAACTCTCCTGGTTTCCCAGCTATGGAATGTCAATACATAAATAACAATGTTTCAGTCTAATCTCCTATTGAATTGGATATTCTATCACTGCGACATACATATGTTTAGATAAGTTTATCTCACTTTATCCTTATCGACAACAATATTTAAGTGAAACCAGTGTTTTATATCCTCATATGACAGAAATATCACAACAGTTTTGTAATCTTTAACTGGTCAATTAATAGTTGGTCTCAAATATAAGGTATGCTGTTAGGCCACATCCTTGGCACCGATTGATAAACGTAGCTTTTGGAGCTCGGGCATTGCGTGCAGCGCACGGACGACCGAGCCAACCTGTCAGATCAGTGAACGACCTCGACAATGTCCAACCGTTCAACCGCGAACCTCAAACACTGGAGTAAATATATAAATCACGGATTTTTTTCGTATTTAAACGGAAAGTTGATCGGGGCTTTCACTTCGCGATCAAATAGCACTGATGCTTTAAGTCACATTTTAGTGGGATTTCGGGTCGGGCAGGGATTTATCCGGCAGAACAAGAGCTATGTGCATCGCGTGTCGCTGGGCATGGAGGTGGCGTGTCGCCGGCAGCCCGCGCGGACTATCAATGGAGCCGAGAGCGGCGGAGGGCCGGGCGGCGTCCCACTCGCGCGCCCGACGCCCGGCCGCAGCGCCGAGAGCGCGCGACGCCGCCCGACGATAAATTTGGCGCTAATGGAAACTGGCGACGGTGGGCGCCGGTAATCAATGTTCGACGTGGAAATCAAGGGCCAGTAAGACTATTATCAATATCAAAGACAAATCAGATATACGTGCGTACTTGGAAGGTACGGAGTAAGAAGACATCATGCAGAATGGAAATGGAAAATGTGACCGGGCCTTGTACGTCGTAGTCGAGTATCGATTATTTTCATCCAAGGTGCGAGTCGCTTTCAAGCAGGGCCGTTACATGTCAAGTTTCAGTGATATTTGTGTATTGACGATACTACCACACTATCACGGACCGATCTATTTCAGTTGGGAGGGCTATTTGTGTTCGGACTTTTGACAGTTTAATTATCTGTATTCGCACTTTGACCTTAAGTTTAAACGTTATGACGTCTTTTTAGGGGGGATTGAACTTCGAATAATAGGAAAACCCGTTGATCTTGGCAAAAATATGACGAGTAAATTATTTTAGTAGTACTTTGATTGGATCTATCTTTATCATTATCTACTATATTTGATTTTGAGACTTGTTTAAAAAGTTATAAAGTATTTTATAAATATGATAAATCTCAAATAAATACAATGTCTGTCGAGGGTTTATTAAAATATACCTAATGGCTATTAAAAATAACAACTGTTCTGTAAATATTCGTTTATTCAGTTAATCCCGTCTGGGATACTTTGAGGCTCTTGTTTGTGTACAAAGTACCTGTATGTAGAATATACAGAACATAATCTTCACAGCTACATACGGTTGAGTTTGATTTTGTTATTTCACCAAAGAACAAATTCTGCATATGTTGTCTCAGTTTAAAAATCCAATAAACTCTTTACCGACTTCAAAGAAAGTCTAGCAGTATAGGCACGTCTGTGTTCTTGATTCCATATTAAATTACCTATTGTGTTTCTGTACATAATTGGATAGACGGCTTTAGAAGATTTGGGATCATTAAACTGTTTCGAACGATGATCAATTAACTCTCATTAGAGCATCGTCTAAGTATCTTAATCTATCAATTATGTGCGTATGTTGACTCTTTATCTTTAGTAATAGGGAGACAGAGTGTTATTTGATATATATTTACTACCCACAAATAGTTTAATTTGGTTTGTATCGATACAACAAATGATAATTATAATAATAGGTGTAATCAATCGAGATAACTTCAGATTATATCGTAAACTGATTTTTCGATACCCAAACTAACAAACTTTCAAACTATTGATTGTATAAATTCTCAATAAAGATATGCAATAAAGGGATTTTCTTAAAAGGGTAAGTGGAGTTTGCAAAAACTATCTGAACGGTTCAACTTTCCGACGAAGTTAACACGGTCCCAAAGCGATCGTTACGATACTACACAACCCGTGTTAGTCATGAAAGACTAAACTAGGTGCTTCAGTAACAGTGCAGTTAAATCTTTTTATATACTCGTATGTTATGTGATGATCTAACTATTACATGTGTTTGATCGAATGCTTCTAAAAATGATTTAAAGATATACTTTGAAACATATTTAACATCTAATATACCGAATTTTCTAAGGATATTCTAAATTACGCCAGTTGTCTACAACTAGCCTAGTATGACTAATTAATGTACTCAAGTTCTATGCGTTATGTATCACCGGTATTTCATTCACGGATAGAAGAAAATATACGCAGTAATTTAAGATTAATGTAATTAACCCTGTGACTGTAATAAAAACCCTATTGGAAGATTACAAGAGGCAGCGCTGCTGAACCACAACAAACGTGGATTATACCTTTAATTTTTTATTATTATATTCGATACTCTTTAAATGTTGATAATAAAATATCTATAAAGACATAACAAAGGCTTTGTTACTTGTGGTGCTTTTGAGTCATACCAACTCAAAGTTTTGTCCAGCTTTCCTTTGTCCAAATACATAAAGAAAAGTTTGTTTATGCTAAAGTGTGATAAAATACTTAAAATACAGATTCTTACCAATCCCCTAATAAAATAGATCAGGAAAAGCATATGGTAAAAACAAATGCACGTTACCTATAAATACACATAACGTAGCATAAAGGGCAAGTTCCAAAACACTGCAAAAAACTGTTGAAACACTACGACACTCACCAACAACGAAAGCTCTAACACAATGAAAGCGAAAATGGAGAGCAAGCCAAGAAAACTGAGACAGATTATAAAGCGGTGTGGTGCTATTATATGTGCGTAGGTAAGTATACGTACGCTCTGTCCAGTTGTGCCGCCTCGGCCTCCTTGAATCTGCAAGCAATTAAAAAATAAGGAAAAGAAAGAAAGAACGAAGATATCAGAGGACACGTATTGTTATGCCACCTAAGCGGGTCAGGTCGCGTTTACTAGTATGCGGGGGTCAGCGTCACACCGATGTGCTAGAGTAGTGTAGTGAGCCTGTAGAGGTGGCGCTAGCGTGTTGCCGCCTGAGCTGGTGCTGTGTGTGAGCAACAGGCGACACAGTCCGAGTCACATAGATTCATACGCAATACGCATGCTGTCACCAAACGTAGGCTGTTTGTGAGTAAGCTGGCTACTTGTTAGTCGTTCACAACATATACAGTTATACACTTTACATAGTACATGATCATGTAGCTTACTTTGGTCCTGAGAGCGAAGCTGTGTGGCTTCGTCGACTGTATTTTTCATGCAAATCATATTGGAGACAATACCTACAGTGAGTAACATTTATTGATGCACGATGTTTCTCTTGTTTTAGTTTATTTATGTGAACACTATTTCTGAACACTATCGTGATTTTCCTAACAAATATGGCTACAACGCACATGACAGTCATGGTGAATGTATATATTTACAATGAGAGATCTATATTTGTGAAATGACATATATTTATAAACAAACCATGATTACAAACAACTTAACATCGCTATATACTATAATAATATGATCACTTATGGATCAAATAATGTATAGTTGACAGTGTTTGAAAGATATAAATTCTTTGTGAGTTATGTAAAAGATTTCAAAGAAGCAAAACAGAAAGTCTTAATTATATTTCGCCAGAATTTAAAAAGTAATTTCTTTTATCGTGGCACATGTACATGATTATTACTATTGCTCAGCAGATATTAATTTGCCGATTATCTGAACATTAATTTAATGTATTGTATCAATTTCAATTATCATTAAACCACAAGTATGTGGTTGAAATCCGTTATGTTGACTGAATGTCTTGTTGCAAATGTGGGGGTTCTAAATGTAGGTATTTTCTTATTCGCATGATAGTAGGTATAAATATTCGTGTAACTATAATAAAAAATGTTAAGCCGAAAATACCAAAGTTAACTTAATTAACAATTATTTTCACTCATGGTTGACATTAAAATAATTGCACAAATAAAATCTCATTACAGAAGTCTCATTTATATTAAGATTGCACGTGTGTTCTTATCTTTGTTTAATTATAATTATAGAAGCGATATGCGCCTTTATGACGCATAAAATAAAATAAATCTAAAGTGTATTTTGCTGTTAATGTGTCACATTTTAATGTTGTTTATGAAAATAATTGGATTTGGATTTTTTAGACATTATTAATTAATTAAATATTTAAGTAATAACGTAAAGAAAAAAATGACGCTTGGATGTTTTAATTCTGTTTATGTTTCTGTTTGCACACGTGGAAGCTCAACAAGCCAATGTGTTATCTGATTCCGTGACGTGTTATCAAGGATCTTTAACAATATGTAAATGCAGTGGCCACCTTTATTGTTTACATTCTTTAAAACTTATATCATTATATAGATACAGACATAAACGTGACAATTTATTGGAAAGGTCAGGATTTGTGTCCGTACAAGTAATAAACATCCAACAGCAAATTAGCCTGTCATTAAATTGCACAATCTATTTTAAGGTATGTCTATAATAAGGTTCTTGCTAAAAAGGTTACTTAACCGGTCGTTAATTTCAAAAGTAATTTTCTTCATTAATTTGTCTGCCGACTCCATTCTAGTCATAATGATACGAAGCTTTAATAGGTTCCTGCAAGCCTTTGAGGTCTTTGCAGCGCAGTCGTTTAAAGTAAATGAAAGGGTAATGCGATTTGTAGAAATCTATATTTTTAATGATGTCGAAGAATGAACTATAATTTTTCGATGCATTTATTTACACGTTGGTTTCTGAAAAGTATTTATGTGTAGAGTACCATCCCATGACGTGTCTGGGATATAATTATAATAATCTTGAGGCCACGTTTGGTGTAACTGAACTTGGTGACAACAACAGCCAAGTATGCTTGTCGATGTGTTGCGTAGAGTTGTGTGCACATGTGACATTTGCAGCAGCTAACGACTCGTAATAACCGCTCACATCTGAAAGAGGTGTGAGGGTGTGGCTAGGCAGTAGGGGTGCTGGCTTAGAATAAGAGTCTTACCTCTCACTGGCGATGGAGCTGTTTCTGGACATAGACTTGGGCGACATTTCGAAGTCGGAGTCTGAGCGGTAGAGGAAGGACTCGCGGCGCTGCGGCATGGCCTGCAGGACGAGCGCGGTGGACGGCGACCCCCCCTCAAGGGGGGAGCGCGCGCCCCCCGCGCCTCCCGCACCACCCCCGTTCTCCACATCGAAGCTGAAACAAAACACCGTGATTAATATAATGTATAAATATCATGAATTGGTCTTAATCCCGAACACACCGGGTACATCGGCAGATAAGCCGCAGATAAGGCTAGGTATTACAATCACCTCGTGAGTAAGCCTTGTCATACGGTGTCATTCCGATAAAGTCTTAAGTACACACCGGATTTATTGAAGTTAAGATATCTTTATAAGAATTCAATATTACCCCAAAAGCACCGGCATTTTTAAGACGAATGTTTTAAAACGTAGTACGTAAGTTCTGCCAGTTATATAATCAAAAAGTGCAAATTATCTGCGCATGTTTTTCTGGTATCTGACTGTGAACCACGACCGAACTGATGGACGAATCTACAAGTAATGTTTGCGTGCTACACTACCTCTTACGATTGCTATCAAGTGATAATTCGTGTTACGTAGACTCTACTTTATCACACAAAAACGCTAACACACCGACAATCGTAAAAAGATATTAATAATACTTTAATTCTTGAATTATATTCACGGATTTCCCAACTTTACAAATATTGAGTAAGCTAATCATCATAATAATACGTAGTAAGACCTTTATGAGACATTTAGGGGACTCAATGAAATTGAATGAGGTTTTGGGTATAAAGGTTTTTAGAGATTAAAATGATTGTAATTTAATTCCAGTCATTTGGGGAATTGTCACTAAAGGTTATGAATAAGGGTTTCGACGAGAACTCTATGTGATGCCTTAAATGAGGCGCCAGTGACATCTAGAGGAAAATCCGGGCAACTGTTGGTTGGAAAGTTTTACTGCGATGCTGTAGTTCGCAAGGGCGCCACCAGAGCGCTCTGTTCAAAATATGAACGAAGCCGTGTCGAACTGAGTCAGCATATTCGTTAGACTAGGAATACCAGAGTTTTGTGTATCAAAGGTTATGTACACTTTTTATGTTAACAAAGAAGTGTAAAACTGTAAATGGAATATATAGATGATAAATAATAAATATAAATCTCCTAATATAATTAGAATTAACAGTGTTAATTCGACCGGGTTGTTTAAAGAGCAGGGTTGGAATTATACTACTTATTTAAGTAAATAATGTTAGAAATGTACCTATTGATCACTGACTACTTAAAAAAGCAAAAAAAGAAATACTACAAAGCTGTATATCAGAATGAGTTATTAATGATGTTAATTAAAGTTTTTATTTAGTTCATAAAAACTGCTTTGTTACGGCAAACATATTACAAAAATTAAGCCCGCAAATAAAATAAATTAAGTACAGATAATTATCCAATCGTTTGTCTATTCGCCTCTACATAACTACGTGAGTAACTAAAGTATTTATAATACTCCTACAATAACTAATTAATATCGCAATAAGTGAAATAATTTATCTGAAAAGAAAACTTACTACGGATTAGATCCCTTCAATTAAGGTGATCTATCTCAATTAAGTAAAGGTTTTTAATTATCTGAGTAAGCTGAGCTTAAATAAATTAATTTTCATTATACTAAGTCGTTAGCAGAAGTGACCAGATAAAATGTAGAATGTAGGAATAGAAGCTAAGTAAGACCAATAAAGAAAATCTTTCGTTGAAATTCAATGATTTGAAAGAAACAATTACCGTTGTCAGTATTCATACAAAAATACCGAAAAGTTGGCGATGTAAGTCCTACCTATTCTTTTCAAATGAACGTCAATATACAATGCTAATGTTTATTACGAATAAATGAATAATATTCCAAACAGACTAGGTGTCTCCTCATTTTACAGAATATTGAATACGTTTTTTGGAATTTTATTCACACAGAAAGCATTTACGATATACGTCGGAAAGTGACTCTACTTTCCTGGTTTCCTTACTTCATTCATTTTACCTTATTCGTTAATATTGATGCTATTGCATTGTTCTAAATGATACGTCATAGTTCAAGTGACGTCAGTAATAGTGGGTGTGAAAACCCACACGTTAGAAGCAGCCAATGACCGCACCAGATGTGTCTACGAAACGTACCTACTTATAACTAAAGATTAGAAAGTTGGTAGACAGTGCGTAGGCAAACAAAGCTAGGAATAACGTGAAACTATCGAAAAAGTAGGAAGAAATGAACTTACATGATAAAAAATGTAACATAAAAATAAATAGTATTTTTGGGCGTCTGATTTTTTTATGCGATTATTTACTATTTAAATGCACAAAAATCATAAAATACACAATAACGAATTCAGAATATAGTAGTGTAGTCCTTTTGGTAACCGAAATTGAATGCGGCAGAGACTTGATTTAAATATCTCGGTGCTGCATATATATATTTGTTGGTAAATACTTATGATCTCATTGACCACACATGTCGATGTCACTACAATTAGCAAGCTAATAATATGTCGCAATAACTTTGCGTTCTCAAGACTTTTTCGTTATGACGATAAGAAGGCACGTATTAAATTCTTTAGTCATTTTACGTCATAGGTTAAAGATTTATACAGTGTGTGTTATTTATATTACTGTAGTCATGTTTATTAATATAAGAACAAAATCTAAACATACTAAAATTAAAATTTACATAAATAAATAAAACTAACAGGCGTCAAAGAACTCATCGTCATCCTTGTCAATGGCGGGAAACGTGCCCAGAAGGCTGGCAGCATTGCCACGTTGAATGGCTATGCCGATTCTCTGTGCAAGAAACAAACCAGCCCTCTGATCACGAGTAGAGTCTACCTTTAGTCATGTCAATAGATAATTCGGTTTAAAACGCGGATTCGAAGTACACATAATAAGGCTTTTAATAAAATTAAATAGGATACCAGCCGTCCTAAATCTCTATGGCTGCGATATAGAATTACAGTCAAGGAGTCCTCATTAATGGAAGTAGGGTAATTTGATACTTTTAGCTTCACAATACTTTATATTTTAATAATAAAAATAAATTATTTTATGGTCTGGTAATTTTAATATAATACTAAAAGAACTCTTTTGGTGGATATTTTGGGAGATGAGCCTAATAAAGTCATGTTTGATGTGTCAAAAACAAACAGAAAATATTTACATTATTATTGTTATTTTAAACAAACCACACACATTTACAATATAAGGTGTTTGCATGCTCATAACAATCAGAACTATGAAATAGAGCCATTTCCCTGTGTGAATCATAATTATTTCCCTATTTATTGATTTCGAATCAAAACAGAATGACGTTTTAAACAATATATTATTTAGAACAAAAACCTTAAAAAATCTATAATGAATACAAGTTATAGAAAGGTCACGTGATCCGTTAATCTTATTTAATTAACGTTTCCCTCCGTTGGCGATTGAAGATTGCCTCATTGTCCGGTTTATACAAAATAGAAATCGATTTATTTACGAACAGTTATGTTGTTGGCTGTAGGGCTACACAGTCATTGTGGAAACAATGACTTATAATCCGTTCTTATTGAAAGCTTTCGAATTGAAGGCCAATCATTGAACCTTTTAAAGTATACGCGTTTTGTTTATAATTATAAAATCAATTTATTTATCGACTTAGTTTTGTATTTCTCAACAGGCATGATTTAGGTGCTATAAATCATTACATAGAAAAAGTAGACAAATAAAAATGAAGTTCATGAACAATATTTAGACCGATATCGGTACTTAATCATCAGCAAAGTTTTATCGAAATCTGAAAGTAGGTTTTTACGAACTAAGAAATGTGTAAATTTTAGAGCATCAATCATATTGGTAGTCCATTATCAATTCGTGGGGTTTTACGCTTATCAAGCAATTAACACGTTGACACGAGTAAGAAGACGATTCGTTATTGAATTCTTATTTCATACACCAAAAAGAGGTTCTTCAATGTAAATCGTAAACTATTACCCTGGAAAATCATCGTGGACTTTCTTTGCTTAGACTTAAACCATCATACTTTTCCCTTTACCGGGGAACAGGTGGGAAAGCATTACCAAACTAACATTGACCCCAACTTAGGGCTGTACCTGTCGCAAGCGGACGTAATCATTCACAAATGTCATTGCCCTCATGTATACCTTCCGGTAGTCCGTCTCCTGGCGGACACTGGCAGTCTTCTGATCGGTCTTCGGGTGGCCCCCCTCGCACTCCATCGCCGCGGCGCTTCGCTCCACCTGACCATATTGCGGATACGTCAGTATACCACCAGCCAGCCAGACTAGCCATTGCTTTGATATCATTCGTTCAAATATCCATAGGTTTGAAAGAGTTATGTATGCCTTTCTTTACTTAATAACTGATATTTATAATATAATTTCTTGTCATATGTTATGCTGGGCAACAGGTTTTGAAAATAACTTGGACTTCATTATTTTGGAGAATTAAATGTTCTATCATTCTTATAAATTAGTTTGCTTTTGACAAGCTTTTAAAAATATTACACCTATTTTCATCTTTTGAGACAGGTGAGGAATTTGGTTAGAATGTTTAGAAGAGCTCTTTTAGATTTTAATTCGGGTATGCTAGGTACTCTCTTGTTCATGGTAAATATAATTGGAACTAAATTACCCATCGTGGTGAGTGACGCTGTTGGGATACAATATAGGGGGCAATAGTCTGCTAAAATATTGACGTCACTTACTTACGTATCTCAAAAACAGATGTATACAGCGCTACACTGTGTTTGATTAACAGATGAGAATTTCAATCTTGAATAATTAGAATAATTTACTAATCACCAATGTTGGAAAATCGCCAAGATGCCGAAACACAACTGAGAAACTGAGCAGGCGCTGTCGGAAAGCAGACCTTTGTAACGATCGGAATAAAAACACAACAAAAGTGAACTTGTGTGTGGACCGTGGAGTCATTGTTGCTAAGGTAACAACCTACCGTGTTTTGGCAAGTAACACGAACTGACATAGAGTGGGTTTCTAAAGGGTAAAATATTTTTCCTAAGAGTTTTCCTTCTTCTCAACACTTAATGTTAAATCTAGTTTCATACACAAGTGGCATCGAATATCGAACTGTTGCTCATATCACACTTCAACGGGTGTTTACGAAATTTTCTCCAATGTACGTTTATTATTGGTTTGGATGGCTGCCAAAGTAACTATGCAGATTTAAAACCACGTGTTTTAATGTTACATTCAATGGAAAAAACGTTATTTCTTATCAACGCTGTGCTCAGAGACAAGATAGAATATTTCATTGTATTATTATTAAAGTAACAACACTTTCATTAATAGAGATTGTAGTATTATAAATATTCGGTTATTAAATAATATTAGGCTCAACTATGAAATGTCAGCAGTAAATGTTAACAATAAAGTTGGCGGCAATAGTACATGGTAAAAGGTCTAAAGGAGGATCTTTTTCATCATCTTCCAGATTTGATTCAACGGAAAGGTTAATAAATCCGCCTCTTTCAGACATTCGGAAAGCCAGAATATTAAATTTCTTGTGAAAAAAAGGAAAGAGGATAAAATGTTCTTTCTAAGCCCTCACTTGTTTTATATAATACGTATGTGATGGGCGTACAGACTGAAAAATTCTCATTGAGCGATAAATTAGACCAAAGTACTTTATGGCTTCTTAATTTAGTATTCCAAAGGTCGCTTTGAATATGCCAAAACGAGTTGTGGCAATTTATGCAATTAACGCGACTTCGCATTGTGAATTTATTTAAGAGCCACGCGAGTAGACATGGCTATCTGCAAAGTGATTCATGTATTGATTACATTGGAATTCACCTTGCTAAGCATAATTGTATTAGCTTTATGTTTGGGAAATTGTTGGTTGGGTTTTTTATTTATGAAAGGTCTCATTTACTGCTGCCTTCCAATCACAACAGAATATTGACACACAACAGTCGTATAGTCGGTAGAATAACTTTCCATAATATGACGTTTTTTTGGACACTTTGTAAAGATAATATGACTATTATAAATTAATTTTGTACATTTTATTAATATGTAAGTTTGTCCTAATACTTGTAATTTCAACAACATATTACATTCAATCTAAAGTAAAATATGTATATTTTTTGCATAATTTGTTTATTTGTTTAAGAAATTGTTTATATGACTGTGTTATTCATTCAATAAAGAAGAAATATTCTTAAACCTAGTTTATGTTTTATTCATTCACAGTAAGGTGTCATGTCACAGACATAGGAATGGCCTAGATAAACTCTTTGTATTTATTTTCAAAGACTATGAAAGATATACAGGGAAAAAACATGATTGAATTTATAAATAAAATGGATTTGATATTGAATTTTACATTAGATATAAATACCGGAATGTGTGTAGGTGTGCTGCTAAGAGTGTTACGAAATGTTCTACATCGCATATGAAAGGGGACAGTATACAAGTATTTCTGTCACGTTAATAATAATTTTATGTAGGTCTTGGTCTTATACGCAAGTATAACGGTATTGTTCGCTACTGAGATAATATATTGATTAGCTTAATAATAGACGGTCTCCTTTGACCAGTTTGCTGGACGAAGATAATACTTAGTTGAGTATCGTAAATACTAATTATAAATTGTTTGGGTTATTTTTAAAAGTAATACGGTCGGTTCCCCACATGAGAGAACAATACTAATGGGTGTGGTTCGTCACAGCTTACGTCCTGAAACCGAGTATGTTATTAAAGTAGGAGCCAATACCAATAAGTATTAAATCGTTACCGGTCAAACAGTTGAAAGGAATCTCTTTTATGTCCACGTTAGTCTGGTCCGTTGATTCTTTTCACTCGTATTGTCACATACTGAAGTCTCCTAATAAGGGATTTGTAGATGTTCTGTATAATAAAGAATACGAATAATCGATTCGAAACGAGTTTAATTGATTGTTTCACAGTTGAAAAATCTTTGAATTAATTATTTGTTATTATTACCTTTAATTATTACTTTCATTTTAAAATTGATATTCTATTTCATCTTTTAAAATATGGGATAACAAGTATCATTGTTTCCATTTGAGAAGACGTCAAAATTTCCCCGCTACACAAATTATATTCTAAGAACATCTGAATAGGGTTGAAGTTCTTTTAGTTTCCCGTAAAATATTATATTTCAACAAAAGGAGTGAAGGTAAGGTTGCATGCGATGCCGAGAAACGAAAGTCTCGTGAATTATTATTTTCCCTGCCTTCGTACCTAATAGCAGAATGTATAACCTTATTACAATAATTTCCTTTTTTTTTTGTTTTTATTATTTATTGCATCAATTTCCGTTTCATCGTCGCATGGTGTATGTAAACAATCTAATTATTCTATGCTATTGTGGTAAATTCAATCAGTTGTCGTGCAGATTGCCTGTATACAAATTAATAATAACTCAGCTATATGTAGATTGTATACATAGATATTTTCATTGTTGCCTCTACATTACGTGTTTTCCAAGGTAGGTACATACATGATGACTACGGTATGGTAATAAAAGTAATTGCAGATAATTTATATCGCTATTGCATCAACACAATCTAAGTGCCATCAAGAATTTATTTTATCGTTTCCTTATGTTTGACGTTTCACTTTAGATATTGTAAACAAATATGCAGACGTCACTTTTCACACATTTTTAATAGAAATATTTAATTTAGGCTTTGTTTACGACTGTTGTGTGTCATTGATAGTCCCTATGTTGTGAGCAGTCAACGCTATGTGGACCTCTTAGGGTTATCGCCGCTGCTGGTCTGGCTGGAGCTGGTGGTGGTCGCACTGAGCGTGGACAGGTCGCTTGAGGCGCGCGCCGAGCGCAGCCGCGGCAGCACCGGCACCTCCTCCGCCTCGGGCGAGGTCGCCGGCTCGCACGCCCAGCCGAGCGCGCGGGCCGCCGACCACACCGCGAACACGACTGTCAACATCGTCGGCTATCGAGCCACGCGCCGCCCGCTGCTCCTGCCCGCACCCCGGCTACACTCGAATAGCGGCCAAAACATCGGTCCGAGTTCACACAATCTTTCACCGCACAGTCACATGAAACAGTCAATCACTGATATCGTAGTACGAGAATGACAACGACAGCATGGTCGCACTCGGCGAGCACGTGCAGCGGTGCGCGGCGGGGCTAGAGCGCGCTTCACACGCCCGCGCGGCTCGTACTACACTGGGCTCCGCGCCGATCCGCTGGCAAACGCTCTATACTATGCACTCGTGTTATCGTCATTATTGATAGTTATTAACTTGACAACTACACGTTCACATTGTTAATACATAAGACAAACAGTAATTAAACATTTTCGAGGCTGGTTTAAGTGCGAATTGTTTGCAGTTATTGTCACATTACCGGCCTCTCAATATGTTGTCTAATACAATAACACTAGAAATCGTGGATGGAGCTCACGTTACAGAATGTCACTAATAGTACAAGCAAACGTGCGTGTAGTTTATAATGTGTGCATCGCGGACGGTTATGCGTGACGCGGCCGGCAATGTTGACGTTGCGCGGCGCGGGGAACGTGAGCGGCCGACGTCACTCACTGCTTGGCTCACCCGCGCCGCCACTGACTGAAAGGGCACGTTCTATATTTATATTTGACCCACAATTACATCACTGTTACAAAATAATATCAACGCGTCATTTATTTGTCCAGTTTTCGAAACGATATCACTTGTTGCACGCGCGTTTCGTGTCGGCAGCCGTGCCGTGTCGCTGCAAGCGACAAATCGATCACGACGGCGATGTCTAAGCGGAGGTGCGTGTCAAGGTGTGCAGCGCGCCGGCAAATCGTGTCAACGTCGTTTCGGACAGGAGCACCGTCACAGAGCATCCTGCGGCTACCCGGCGGCCATGTTGGTACCGCCATTTTGCCGGGGGTCGAACGGGGCGAGCCGCATGCGTACGGCGGCACGCAACTCTCGTGTAGGAAATGACGCAAGTCACCGTGTCACTGCCGAGCTAAAGTGGTGCTTACAGCGTCTACCTAAGAGCTATTTTAATGTACTTTGCAAAGTGCGTTCGTTTATAGGTCAAGCGAAAACCTAACGTCTTCACTGAAGCTTGCTGCGAATCACAACCACTGAATTCGATTTAATACAATCGTGAAGCTTGAAAGATAACAATTTCATAGGAAACAATGTCATTTTCCTCGATAAAAAAGATAGAACGAAATATATCTGTGGAAATATCTATTGACTTATAGAGTAACTACATAAAATTCACATCGCTTAAAAATGATACGCAGTGTTATTTACGAGTCAATAAACCTAAAGTAAACAATGCCCATCCAGGGGAAAACATCGCTTGATGAAGATTTATGTAAAACAATTATTTACTCACAATTTCTTCTTCATATACACAAACTAATATAGTTATTCCTTAATTTCTTAAATGACTATTATGCAAATTTTTCCTATGATTTTCCGTTCATGAACAAAACAGACGTCGAGACCTACTAGTTTCGTTTCATTTCAAGTGTACTAGTATCGTAATCTAATTAGGGGTGGCTACAGCAGTCGTTATGTTTTATTACTTGTCGCGTAGGTCGTGCAAGGCGCGTGAACTTGACCGCGGCGTCGCTGGCCTTGCGGGATGCTCTCGACATCACATCCGTGGGAACATTTGCATTGCCATCAAATCCCGGATATGAGAGATTTTCACTTTCGAACCCGTTGCATTTTTGATTTAGACGGATTGTTGATACACGAAATAATGTTACAGTAACTGAAATGATTGATGAATTATGACTTTGATTTTACTATGAAAAATGTATCGAATATTTTGATCTTAATAACTTATGTACAGACAACACTTTAACAAATAATATTACATATTTAAAACTTATGTATAAAAGTGATGCTTATTTCTTAAGAATGGTCTAAAAGCAGACCCGCGAAAGGAGAAGTCATCAATATTGGCAGTCAGAGAATATTTTTGGTTTAAGCTTTATTTTGCGGAGGTTTAATGGAAGGCTTTTGTGTACAAGCATATATGGTACACATTTGTAAAATGAGTGGATTTAGGGCAAACGGAAATATATGCAGACGAAATATAGGGGAAGTTCGCGGAGCCATAATAAATCATGCAACGCAATTCATTTTATATGAAACAAAAAACAGCTATAAATAAACAAGATGATGTAGGTGCATGCATTAGGTTTATATGAAATATTACTATGAATATAATTTATATTACAAAAACAACATAATTAAGGTGACGGATGCAAGACTTTAATTCATCTTCAAAGGCAAGTTTTTTAAGAAAATAATGATTATTTCGTTGGTAACATTTTTTGTATTATAAGAGGAAAAAATAAGATATTTTACGTCATGAATAAAGTCAAAAGGTTCATTAACATCAGAAAGAGTTATCGTACATTCTGTGTTGTTCGAAAAGTTTATTATGTACAAAACCGATGAATAATATATCGCTTGCTTGATCTAGTAACAAGTTAAAACGCTTTTGAAGTACATTTATTTGCATTATGTATACGTATTCATGAGTATGTTCGATAAACACTGATTGCCTGTAATTACTTTATACAAGAAATAAGGAAAATTCAAGAAAAAACGACTTGTTCTCTTGGTTTTCTACCAATAAGAGTATTCAGTCCCAAACAATATCCTTACTTTTTTATAGACGTTTGTGAAAATTAGATTAAGAGCAAAAAATAGGATTAACTAAAACTTGCATTGTACATTTTCTACTTTTTTATAAATAACCGCAAAATAATCGGTAATGAAGATTTCTCTATCTCTCAATCACAAGAATAACTTCGACTTCTAGACAAGAGTTTTCCTCATTTTTGAGGAAATCTAGAAGCGTAATCCATCACATGGAACCTTCCACCAGTCTGGTTTAAGATTGGCGGTGTGTATTGCACGCTACTCCACACAATACCTGTTACCTTGGATTGTAATGGCCGCCTCTGCCCACCATATTATTACGCTTGTGGCCAAAGATAATTACTGTGGGATTGCACGTAGATGCAATTACGGCGTACGTCCGACGCTGATTGTGCTCTGTATTATAAATGTGCTCTACAGAGAAGACGCATAATAATGTAATTAGCATTGTTGTGAGCGAAATCTTCATACACTGGGGGATTGAATTAAATTGTACTTAGGTTTTAATTTGGAACGTTTATCGCGTAACTTCCTTGTCACTTCCTGACACAAGGATTGCAGAAAAATTATGGTAAACTGTGTTTTATTTCTACTTACATTTACTTACCTATAGAGCACAATAAAGAATTTTGATTAATTTTGAAACTGATTTATATAGATACTTTCCTAAATATAACCTTTTCAAGTTATTGCGTGAAGTCCATTGGATTGTAAATAATGCCTTCACACAAGTTATCGATTATACCATTATAATGTGGAGCTTCCGGGTGATAATCCAGACAACTCCGAACAAGTGATCGCCCTCTGTAATAAAACATGTTGCGGGATTTTAGGCTTACTGCGTCCTCCCACTGTGTTCGGGCTTCACGTAATCCTATAATATCCGAGTGCAACTTGCTTATTCATTCTTCCAGATCGGTAGTCTTGTCGTGATGGCAACATCCCCGATATGCAATATTAACAAGCTGTTATAGACACGAGGAAAAATATTTATCGTATTTTTGCATTTTCATCTGGATGAAAATTAAATACATTTAAAGATAATATCTTTGGCAAAATCAATCGGAAATCAATTTTGGTATGAGATATTTTTTACTACTTAACTCTTTTTATCTAAAATGGTAGTTTTCTTTTCAGTAAAATTTACTCAATTAATAGTGAAGTTATGTGCACAATGTTTACGTTATTTATATCCCAAAGGTTTTTGTTTTTAAAAACCCAACTCATTGAGACAAAAAGATATGACCAGTCTTTTTGTATGCTGTGATTTTTTTCTTTAAAACACACCAAAACTATATTAAGATTCACGATCATAGCTATATGTATAGATATACCTAGTAGTCCTCGAAAATCAAAAGAAACTTAATATAAATGAATACAATTTCTTATAAAGCGATTTGGACGCGATCGTTATGTGTAACATGATTATAAAGCGCTGCCGCTAACGTGTTCCTATCACGGCATATCGTAGAGTAAGCAGTCATTGTGTGTTGAGAGGCTAGGAGCTAATCGCATTGCCGACGACGAAGCCCATTAGGATGCAATTATCCGCTTGCCACCAGCGTGCAGCGCTTTCCAGCGCTCGAGCCGCTGGGATCTCTACACGTTACCTTGTTTCAGATATGTAGGAAAAGTTATAGACTAAATTTTGAAAGAGAAATAAAAGAAAATATATTTTTCGTAACTTATTACGCAATCTAAATACAAAATTAAAAAATCTTTGCGTAAAGGGGTATTTCTATTTAAGTAAGTAATTTTTATTGACGTGTTCATCGATTACCAATTTTCATCTTAAAATTTTGTTAGTTATTATTTCAGTGTGTTCAACAGAGTTAACTAAGTACTCAAAAATAATTTATAAATATACCAATCTAATAATTTAATTTTGTTTTTTTTTATACTCGTTGTAATCCATCCAGAATGAGTTTTAAAAAGAGAAACAGGTTCAATCAAATACTGTTTGTTTGTAACAACAAGTGGCTAAACGTTTTTGCTGTTATTTTCCTACAAAACCTGATTGTTATGTTACCATACTTAATTGAAGTTAATAATAGTATTGAAGATAATAGTTGCGAGGTATATTATCTTGATGGCATTCAATCAAATGCAAGAACATTAGACGTCATATAATGTACGTCTATTATAGTAGAATATGCTATATTGACATGAAATTTTGAAATGAAATATTAGGAAAATTTAGTCCTTAAAGCAACTAGTGGTCATAAGTGTCGACCACATACAACAAACAATCTTATCACGGCAGAGAAATAAATATTAGTCTAACCTAACGCAAAATTAATTACGAAAAGCGTGAAGTATTTTGCATTATAAAACTATCACTTGAAATGCTTCATATAAAAAAGGACGATAGCAAAACATTTGGTGTGATTTGAATTTGAATTGTTAGGTGTTTTAATATGTTTATTAATAAACAACACCCTGTATAATGTAATCAGTAACAAATCACGATTTATTATCGATATTAACAATACCATATCTAAATGAGTATCGTATTGGTATGGCATAAAATATTAATGTTGTAACCAAATCAGTGAGATCTTAGATGTAGATAATAGAATTACAGAGCGGATAATAATAATTCTTATGTTCAGTAAAATGAGGAATGCGGAATTTGTATAGATAAAATTTTACCTTTTTTTGCTAATAAAGAGGTCACTACAGAGAATGTGTGAAAAATATTGTGACTTTGGATCAATTCTTCTAGATGTAAAATGTATAATATATTGACTATACGTACATACTATAGAGTGTATATAGAGATAGATTAGATAGATTAGAGAGATATTTTCATTTTCTAAAAACAATTTTACTAAAAATTAGGATATTTTTAAATGTCTGACATTTATAAATATCTCTCTATATATCTGTGATACCTTTTAGCCAAAGACAGTCTCAAGACTTAACGGTGATTTAAAATTAAGTTGCAATAAATTATCTAAGAAAACAGTTACGAGTAAAAAACTGAATAGGTACATTTATTCTAAATGAAGCATTCAGGCGAAAAGTTTAAACCTACATAAGGGTCTGCCTACCACTAACCTAACGTCTAGAACGCTTATAATATCAGTCAGTATAGTAACAAGTATCTCTACTTGTTTATAAAGTATAATACACATACATTAAAGTTAAGTCAACCTTCTTATTAGCTACTTATTTGAGAGGAACTCGAAAGTTTATTCATTATTTAGCATCGGATTATACATTTCGCTTCAACTTCGAACAAATTTAGTTTTTGCTGACTTTATTGGTATATTTTTGTCAACATATTCGGTAATTTATTTAATAACTTCATCTATATTTTCTTAGATTACTTTTGTTTCTTTAACTTGACAGAAAACATAAATATTGTCATGTTTATTATATTTCAAATTCGTTATTTTGTCCTTAACTGAGGTTTTGTCTCATATCCAAGACGGCATTTTCATAATCATGGACTAGTAACTTTGGTTCCCTTAATGCTGCAAAAATGTACCTAATATATATTTCAAATTGCCCAATAACACGATAGAATAAATCAATCAAATCTATCATTCTAATTAGTTTATTTAAAATGACGTCATTAATTCTGCCTATTTCAGCGTATGAATGTTTTGCATAACTGCTCTCATTGACCTAATTGAATTGAGATCAACTGTGTTGTGTATTTGTCACCGTATATGGCATAGGAGCGAAGTGAATGGCACGTAAAGATACGGGATCTTTTGTATACAGTAGTCTGTCATAAGTTTTGAATGGTACCGCGATAGAGGCCTACCCAGCTGCTAAGGGTACACAAATCTGCAACAAGCAGTGAAAATTCAAATGCTGTAACTTATACTGCGGAAGATGTCTTGTAACGTGATCCTTTATGTAGCAAAGCAAAGTAGATAAGTATTATTGTGGTAAGGCGGCAAAACCTTTTGCCAAGGCGGAAATAAGGCACCAGAATTCAAGAAGATTTCCATAGTATTCCCTTTAGGATCTGTAACGTGTGTTGGTGATATCGTTGCCATAGTTACCGGGTGTGATGCGGGTGGTCCTCCTGACTGCTGCTGCGCTTTCTCTTGCGTCGGAAGCACCAGTCCTGGCCCATCGCATCCCAGCGCGCGCGCCGCGAGCCGCCCCCGCCCAGGGCTCGCTTCACGCCGTACCCTCCATACTTAATATATACGCACAACCTTCAAGTAAGACAGGAACCCGTTTCTACCATCACATGCTTCGCTGCATTCAACTTTAAGGTACTTATATTCGCTGTACTTATAAATGTCGTTGTTCTTTGTTCAAACTTTCATTGTTTTGGTTCTTGGGATCGTTGAGTTTACTGTTGTATGAATTTTATGTTATTGTATGAATACGAGCTTCCGATGAATTTTCCGACCTTTTAATATCAGAGTTCGAATATTTTAAGAGGTATCCCTAATACCACTAAAAAGTTCCAAATAGTGGCTCGATTGGCCGTTTTGGTAAACTTTCTTAAAAATAAACTTCAAAATTGTATAGGGTTAACCCAAATTAGTGACTATTCCAGAATAAGATGGGTTGTGTCACGTTCTTTTAAAACATTCGAAATATTAGCAAACATGGCCACAATATTCGTTATTTTTTAATGCATGCTTTTCACAACCCACCATAACTAATGGTGTGACGTGACGGTACACATTTTGTAATTTCATAAAATATTACATTTCGGAGAAGTTGGGACTGTTAGGTATAATTCAAGGAAAATATTTTAATCTTATAAGGTTACATCTGAGGGGTCAATACTTGCTGTTTGCACAGTATTGCCACACAAAATGAGAACCATAAAGTTCATATTTTGAATTAAGTAATTCCTACTTTTGCAATCATTATGACTTTGTATGTAAGCTTGCATTGAGAGAATTCAGGTGTGATTGTCGTATTCGTTCCAAATATGTAGTAACTACGTATCACCGAATTTCTCTCAGTACCTATGCATCAGTGATGGTATCTCATAAAATGAGAGGAGCTTAAACATCAAAAAAATCAATAACCTCGTCGCTCTCTTCAGTCTGACATTAATACATCGTCTGATACGCCTACGCGGTCCTTACTCCTAATGATCATTATTGGTAATATGAAGCTAACAGTCACATGTACATGTATATAAGTAAGAGTAAATAGGTGACTAATGTCCGTGTAAGTGTTCAGCTCTCAGGGCCCAGGGGGAGGTAGATCGACTGTACTTACTAACACTTCTATTACAGCGTACTAAGCTTTTCCATTAACTTACAACACTTCCAAGTACTTAATCTAAAAACAATTTACCGCCAGTTAATGGATAAAAGAACTTTCTTACTGCGTAACAAAAATAAGAGAGAATTTTCTTGTGCATTTACTGATTGTTTTGAGGAGAAATTATTAAATTAATTAGTTTTTGAAGCTGGATTTTACGTCAGAAAATTATTTAAAAATATAACCTAAGGCACTATGCGCATACCTACTAAAAGTTCCCTCAAAGGCTAATTATAAAAACAAAAACAACAATTTAAATTGTTGCCATAGACCAAGTAATACTAACAATGTTTTCTTTTTGTTTTCAATTATTTTTTTGGGAAATTGTATACTGTTACACACAAGTGTGTAATATGTAACAAATATGTGTATTACATTTGTAGTTTTGTAATTATACAATAAACCCTACCCACGTACTTAGTATCATTATGGGTTATTATCCTGACAACAAGATAACAAGCGCATGATGCACCATTGTAAAATAATAACACAACAGAAATAAACGGATAAGTATATTTATAAATCTTACGTAATTTAAGGTATTTTATCGAGAATCTATCTAGAAATCTTTGTTTTTTTAAATTGTCAGTACACATCTGATATAACTTAAGATAATACAGATGTACAAACAGATTTTTGTTAGATAACTTGGTCATTGACAGGTAAATAATGCCGACCTACAAGTATCGAACAAATGTCAAACAAAAAGATAATCTGATCAGATAGGTAATCAGAGAAGAGGTATTTTATTACATACATATTAGATTTGTTCCGTATATTCTTTAATTATTAGAACATTAAAAATAAACCACTATTACAGAAGATAATTTTTTATATCATAAAATTTTTGTAGTCTTTCGAGTCGCGTGGGTTTAAGCCTTGAAGCTAATTAACTTGCTTCTTCGTCTAACTGATAAAATTACTGTAGGTATGAGAAGATTATTAAATATAAATGATATTAAATATAAATGTTGTTGTTTAGATTTAAACTCATAATTAAAATGTAGAACTAAATTATTTGGAATATTTAATTTGCCTAGTATAAAATGAACAGTATGTAAGGCTTTAAATGCCCAAACGTGGTTTTCTTTATGTATTGTATTTTCCTATTTCAATACGATTTGCGACATTGTAAACTTCAAACTAGTATAAAGTAGCAAAGGATCAATCGTCTCGAAAAATAAGTCTATTGTGTGCCCAAGCCCTTACTTAAGACCGATCAAGTAAAGGTAAATCTTATCAAAGTAAACGTGTAGATACCCGTTCTTTTGTTCGCGAGAAACTTCCATAGGCAACGTGTTACGTATTTTCGTTGGTGATATACAATATTATATACATACCTACCTAATTTTGTATTATGTATCTATTTATTTGTATAACAGCGGTTTCCATGTATGGCAGATTGATACGATATAAAGGAAGATACAATTTTCAATAATAAAATATTACAACAAGAATATTCTCCGAAATTTCCGAATTATGTACACGTATTATGTTTTAATATAAATGCGATTAATAAATTGATCGGATGATTTCGAAATTCTTAATTAAATCAATAATATGGTACATAGTACCGCGTATTTCGCAAGCTATAATTACTGTATTATCGCAAGGCACAAATTTCAAAGTAGGTTATATTTATAAGTGATGTTACAGGAATAATATGATCGTCTGCAGAGGCGAGAGCTCAGCTCGTGGTTCTTATCGGCACCAGCATCCGTGATGCTCACGAAGCATAAACATAACAGACTTATGATATCTCACTATAATTCTGTGATTTAGTGACAGAAATAATATCAAAATTAATCATTTTAGAGAGAGACACGTGGATGAGAGAGACGTAGGGAGAGAAAAGTCAATTTATGGTAGTGAAACAGAAGAGAAATTTACCCACCAGTGGGTTATTTCAGACTGAAATGAAGATAATAACTCTATAAATAGAAAAATTATCTTCTAACGATAATTTGTGGAAAATGTCATCTAGGAACTAAAGACACGATGACAAAGAAACATGACAAGGATTATGTATAGGGTAATGTCGTTTCAGTAACATAGTTTCATACGAAATTCTCTTATATTTTAATGATCTTAAAGACTAAGATAGCGTGTGTTTCGTAAGTCTTATTAGCGTGACATGTAGAAGACGTGTACTTGTTTAAAATACATAGTAGCGTACTAGCTGAAGGAACGTTGAACAATGTTGTAGAGATTTTACGTTTTACGATCTTGTTAAGATTAACATAAACAAGGGGATCTAATGAAATGTATGTATGCCATTCAAAATTAAATTGTGGCTTATTTTAAACTTACGTTAAGCCCATGAATTTGTAAAATCAATTCTCGTTCATGCAATTTATTCGCGTCACGAAGGTAATTTAATTTGGTTATAATAATTAATAGCATTAATCGTAATATATGGCAGAGTGACCGGAAAATGTTATACTGCACAATCTATTGGCATAGATTGTGAATAAAATATCATGCTAGAGGAGGCTAGATGACCTTTTTGCATGGTCGTTGCTCTGTAAAAATTTGAAAGGCCAAAATTGAAGGGGTGTTTTTAGTGTTTATTAACCAAAGGCAGACTATTCGTTCTGCTTTCGTTCGCACAAATATATACAAGCCCGTCTTGGGCTTCGTAATAAGCCCAAGGGCAATGTGGAAGGAACGAAATTGGATAGAGTGATGAAACGAAAGTTGTCTCTCGTACGCACAAGAAAAATATTCATGTTTTATTGAAGCAATAAAAAGAGTTTTGTTGCGACTGGGATAAATCGTATGTTAGGAGTGTGATCATATGTAGATGCTTGTAATGTTTTTCTTAGGAATATGTTAATGTTGTCCAAATACTTTGAACCATGTATTTTTATAAAGAAATAATATTCTGCTATTTCGAATAAGGTTTCATGTTAGTAATTTGTTTGAGGTAACCATGAAAATACAACAAGGAAAACTTTGCATACAAAGCTACAAAGCATAGCATAAGCTTTACTTATACTAGTAAATGCTCTATACACAGACTATAGTGTGATGCATACAACATATTGTTGTGTGAACCTTACCCTCCCTTGAGGAATATCCTAGGAAGTAACGATAACCTCATCAAGAATCGTTAAGTGGTTTCAACATTAGCCTCCACAGATTATAAGGCTGACAGATGGCTCTCTGGGACCTTATCTATTGATAACAGTGCATTTGTTTATCTATAAGTCTGTTTACAGAGCATTTGATATCTTCGAAATATTTAGATTAAGATATAAGATTCAGTTCGTCTTATGAGATAATAAGTGTGGTTTAGTGTTCAACAATGAAAGTAGGTTCAAAAGAAAAGTATCAAAAATGATTCTAACTCAAAATTAAAGATGTAAAATCTTATGAAAACTATGGTAAACGCTGTAATGTAAGCACGTGAGAGAAACCATGAATATTAAATAAGCTGTGGCCTTAAAAGCCTAATTTAAATAAGACACTGGATGTACATGAATAATACAGTAGTTTTAGAAACGCTCGCGTAAATCGATCTGCGGGACTTTCTACAAGATGTTTAATTTATCAAAATGGTGCCACGCAGTGCTCTCGTTGGTACTAGAGCCAACTAATACGATGAAAGAAAAACTACTTTACAAAAAAAACCTTATATTGTTTGAGGAAACATTACTAATTCGTAGCCTTAGCTGTTAGCAACAATTGTGTGAATATAGCACTGTAACTAAAAATATTTACTTTGAGGTCGATGAACTTTTATCACTGTTTTTATTGTACCTCCATTAATCATTTTCAAGGTACGTTCGAAAATCAACAGTAACATGATACAGTATGTATCTGTTACTTCTGTATTAATATAAAAATCTTTGGATATAACTACTGCGAAACCCTACTATTTATCAAGGACCTAAATCAGATCCTTTTATGTTCGGCGGATAAACCGATTACAAAAATGTAAGCTTTATATCTATACAGTTAAGGTCCACTTTTGTTGTACGACATGTATTTCTATGTAGTCTTATCCTTCAATATTGTATAACGCATGGGAATATAATCCTTACGAACGATATTTCTATACAAACTGTTACAGAATCTTAAGAGAGTTAAAGATGTTAGGATCAGTATGTAAGCTTGTTCAATAGGAACTATATCTATATACTTTAATATTAATAGTATGTAAGTATCACGTCTTATTCAGGGCGTGTAGTTATATTAAAGTAGTTAAGTACGTGTGCAGACTACTGTTTACAATATTCTTTGTGTTATTCTACATAAGAATCTTGATAGGTTATTACAAACCTAGTACCTCGTCTGCCTAGATTGAAATCACTGAAAAGCACAGCTAGTCACAGGCTCAGCCTACTTATAATATGATACAGCCATGAGCATGACCTAGTATTCATCTTACATGTTTAGAATTATGAAATGTATGTCAGTGTGTGTGTGGTACGTGTATGTGTGTGCATGTCAGCTCATCAAGCCTCGTTATACTTAATAACAATAATATAAACTATTCAACGTTATCACACTGCCACATTGTTGTCATGCTTTAAACGTATATACACATACATAGATACTTCAGACGTCACATAATTAAATTTAAACTTGCTTACGTCGGCATCGACGTCTACATTACCCATAGGTATGTAAAATTAATGTTAATGTAGGCTGCCCATAACAAATATGTGGCAGAGGTTCACACAATGCAACTGTCACGTCACATCAGCCACGTGGTGGCCGGCCGGGGGACGATCGGCGGCCGGCGACACCTATTTTATATATATTAACGCTTGTTTATAATAGAAAATTAACATCGGAAGCTCGTGATCGTGTTCAGACGATTTAGGGCGGGAGTCGCGCGTGACTGATCGCGCGGTCGCGAGAGGCACTGGCGCGCCGCCCCGGGCGCGACGTGTGACGTCAGAGCGTGCCTCCGCCCCGCGCATGCGCACCGAGCCGACCTCCAGCATACTCCAAAACTCTCCACGAGGGCCCTCCACCTCGAGACCTCAACTCCGCTTTGGGACTTAATCGATTTTTGAGCTGCAGTTTCGCGGAATCGAGTACCTACTCAGGTATACCAGCCGAGCATAGCTTTGTTTCCTTTTTTTATCGAAAACCGATATTATATCAAGTCTGAAGAGGTCAAATAAATTTGATATCTATCTGATCAATGTGCCTGTCGTATGCACTTTTCTTGTCCCTTGATATAAGAAAAGCGTAAACTAGTACAAAATACATAGTACAATACCAAAGACACTGTATTACAAGATAATTCACAGGGCTTATAATTTACAAGTTCGGGGTTTCATTTGAATTTATTTTAATGACCTCATTTATTCAATGTAACAAAAGTTTAAGTTTTCCAATTATTGTAGGGAATAAATAAAGGCATTAGTGTTCCGCCAGGTACACCTACGCGAATTTGGCGTGAAATTGCCTATTAATATTAACGCATCTACGTAGCACTACGGGTGTCGCTACGCGGTAGCTACGCAGCTACGCACGTAGCTTGTAGGCCGCATTCCTACGTGTAGACAAATGTATGCGCGTAAGGTTTACATTACGAGCTTCTCCGGAAAACACACATAAAAGATATACATTTATAAAAGCAAGGAAAATGTAGGGAAATAATAATATAGTGGCCATATATTAGATATACACATTGTTTGATGACATAGCTTACACTAAAATATTATAACAAATCGTAATAGATATCATGCTTCGAAAATAAAATTATAACTCTTTAGTTTTGGGTCACACAATGCTTATAAATCCTCGTTTGTAAACAAACACTTGAGTAATAGTAATCATCTACAAAATACCCATATTTATTACTCGTCAACTGTCAATCAGAGTTCTGTCATTTCCTTGCATAACATAATACCCTTTTAGATACAACCTATTGATAGCGACCCACCCATAATAACCACGCTACTTAATTAGTTCCGTATTTTATTTATTTAAGGCTATTCATCGTGTAAGGCGATCAAATTCTTTTGGTTTTCTAATAAAGTCTTTAGAATTCTTCCCTTTAAACATCTTATTCTTGAACGTTACTTAGCAGTAATTAACGATTAGCTTAATTAAACGGTATTGGGCGCCTGTCTGTCAAGAATACGGTATTGATTACATTTTAATTTCGTTGAATTGACGTATTTTAAGACATGATCTATTGGAAGTAAAAATTAAGTATTTTTAAGGATTTCGAAATTAAAAGGGCTTTTTGGTGTTATTCTTGGAATTTATTCCAATTTATTTTCGGTAAATATAAATGATGTGATATTACCAACACATCTATTTCCAAAAATATATGAGGTAATTATTTTATTCCTAAATGTTAATGAAAACAGAATCTGTTTGTACATACATTATATTATGTTTCTCTATTGTTTTGTGTGTACATAAATTCTATGTATCAACCTACTAAGTCCGTCTTGTCCCACAAATATTGTACATAAATAATAAATAATGTAATTTTTTCAATACAAATACTTTACCTTTTTGTAATATTTATGTATATACTTGGTATAATGTACTAGGTATTAGTAAGCACCAGCTGCATATCACGACACAGCGTCGATTAACTGCGGCAGGGGTTATTGTACTAATAGCAGTGGTTACTGGACGAGGGTGTGACGTCACTACAGCGTAAAGATTCCTCTGGAATATCATGTACACTCTCACCTATCATGTGTCTTAAAGGCAAGTTTGCAACATAAAACATGTATCACTAAATTTTTTTATCAATGGAATCGAGTATTGTTATTTTATGTTGTCAATTTTGGGCTGGTTATTTAAGGTTTTGGTGACATGAAATTCGATACTAAGTTATCACAATAAAGGAACAAGTTTAAAACATTATTTATTGAGTTTAATTAACAGGGTTAATGAAAGGATTATCCAACAAATATTATATGTTAATTTACTTGTGTAAAAAAGAATGCTACAAACCTTTAAATTAGTATTTTAAAACAGTCGAGATAATCACACAAAATAGTGCATGAACTTTTTTTGACATACAGGTATATCACCTCATAAAATAGTTTTAGACGATTACAACTTAAGGTAATTTCCAGATAATAAATTGATTACTAAGATAAGTGTTAATACTTTAATCAGTATCGGTAAGGTAAACTGAAACCCCACGTTTAACTCGAGGTCCGCCCTGTATTTAAGTGTCTTCTCATTTAATATCTCTATCCCTCTTTTACTAAGATGCAGCAACGCCCTCTCTAGTCGGATCAATTTTGTTTCAGCTTCCAAGACAGTTTAACATTTATTTAGACTAGTTTACTTGAAGCGCTTGAAATATGCATAGATGTACTTTTGAAGCTGTATTCAGATGCAGAAACTGACTGGCCGTGTATGAGAGAAATATTACTCAAGTGTCTAGTTTATAAACTACTATTATAAATAAAAATACCTACACGCGAATCATTTATTGTATTAGAATATAGGTGTTATACGAATTTGGGCAAATAATTTATCTCAAGGTGAAAAAACCATTTTTCTATACATCATAAAAAATGGGTGAGAGAGGTATTTTGAAATAGGCGACATACATATATTTTCAAATTAACTATCTCAAGTGGAAAAATCCATTTTCGATACGTTATTTAAAGTGGACTAAAACTTATACCAATAATGTTAATAAAGAAACAAAAAATATATATTTAAATCTGTACAGTGTGGTGCAAAGGAACTATTTTATTTACATTTTATAAAAGACTTGAAAACTCTTGGCATCAGCAACACCAATATCAGGTACTACGTAGAAGCGTGGAGGTGCCACTTTGTGTATTGCCTTATTGTCTGCAGCTAAAGTAGGCTACCCCATTTTTCCCCGGCGTGTCGTTAGTCGACAAAGGTTGGATATCACAATTATCAACTAATTGGTTACGATACTGCAGTTATACATCACAGCCATATCATTAGAAGAATTCTTTCCTGTTTATTTTACTTTATAGAAACCATCTAAAGTACGAGAAACTGTTCCTTTGATACTATGAGAAATTATTTGAATAAAACAGGAAAATAAATCTACTCAATCGTCGGTTTTCCAAGCATAGTTTTATGCGAAAATATCCTCAGAGCGAACAAATAAGATATCATTTTCCAGCCAATAGAACCCCATCAACCGCAGTTATAAGCCAAAAGTAAAAAGGCGAGATAACCCAAATAATCTTTTGTCCGTTTTCCCTTGTCCCGAAGCTAACCAAGTGTGACGGAGCTATTGTTATGCTAATCCAAACCGAACTCCAACTTGCATACAACTTTAAAGTTCGACTTCATAAAATAAACTAGAGGTGTGTTCGACGTTATAACTTCCGACAGAATTTTCCAGAGGGTTTGCATTTCGGTTGTAGCGAGGTAAATCTCTGCGCTTTGTGAATTTCAAACGTAGTCCCAGCTTTAGGTGAAAGGGACGAGAGCTCTGACTGACGTTGATCAATAATGCTATGTAGGTCTGCTACGGTTGGAACTAGGTACCTACCTCTGTAATAATTGCGATGAAATGGATTCAAATCTCTCATAGACATATTTGAACGGTTTCTATAATTTGTTGGTTTTAAGTATGATACGGAATGGATAAATAATACGTATACTACATACTTTCTTTAATGAATGTGTAGGCGTAGAGAAAAACATAATCATAAAATACAGCTTCAAATAACAACTTTCATAAAACCAGCACAAAACATTTCATTCCGGGCCGTAGGTAGGTACGTATCCCATCAAAAATCTGATTTTATATTTCGCTACTTCTGAAATCCTGATTAAATAAATTTACCGTAGGGACAGGTCCCCGGATATTTCCCGGCCGGGGGGTGCGGGTGGGGGGCAGCGCAGGTGGGCTTCTGACGTCACACGTGTGACGTCAGCGCTGGGGGCGGGGCTCGCCGGCCGACGACCCATACTCTTCAGCCAAAGTCCGTAAAATGCAAACTAACGACTTAACATTCAAAACACTGACTTATACACCAAAGATAAGGTTTAAAATTGTTGCACATTGTTTATTGCGGGCAGATATCGAGCTTTCTATAAAGAATATCTTTCAGAAGTCATAAAGTTGGTATGAGTGCACTACGTCGATACATCTTTATTAACTAAGTTTTATTTATTTTGATGTGAGTCGTGAATGATGCGAAATTGATATGTTTATTTTACGAGGTGTATCGCAAAAGTGTATGAAAGTGTAATTCAAAAATTACCTGTCGTCGAATATTTTAACCAACACAAAACTATAGTAGCTACTCTCAGAAATATCAAATAATAAGTCGCGTGTGGCGTGGTTGGCAATAAAAAAGGTTAGATTATTATTGGTACTATTGCCATTAAGATAAGTCGACGCTTTATGATACTTAACCTTGTGTTTGGGGTTTCGAATTGTTGAACTAAGGTTTAACGTCACTAGTTCCTACGTAATCTACCCTTTAGCTCATTTACAAACATAATATTGGGCCTTGAAACGCTACCAATTATAGCTAATCTAAGGACCAAAACATAACATGTATTATTATAATAAGCTTAACATTTTTTAAAGTAAAAGTCTAGTAAAAGTCCTCAAAATAAATCCGAAATATGACCCGAAAGCGTGCAGAATTTTTAATGTAGATGGCGTTTCATCAAAATACGTTTCAGCGCCATCTAGGATTACGTGTGAGAACTTGGAAGCCTGCCATACAGCGGGCAACATTTTCAGCGCCGCCCACTGAAAATGAAAGCATTCACCCGGCTCCGAAGTTTCTCCGTTGGTATTACAGATGGCGTTTTGAAGCATATTTCTGGGTAAAAATCAAAGTTGATTAAAACCTAGAGAAAATCTAGTTTCCCTAGTAGTTCTTGCTTTTCACGTAAGGTGGCGTTAGACCGCTGTGTTACTAGAAAATTAACTGTATTACAGTTTTCTTTCAGAAACATTCTAACTTTATAACAGAAATATGGATTAATTAATTGCATTGTTGTCAATGCTCGTATAGATATTTAATGTTGTAGCTCCATCCTTTAGGTTTGAAATAAGGTAGGAACTTGAAGGTACTTATGTCTGTTTTATAGTAATTTAGTTAGTTTAGCTCTTGTCACCGCCGGTGTACCAGCTGTTTTGGAACCCAATGGTTTGGTGCGCGGCGATGGCAAGAGACCTGACGGTATGTCATTGCTGCCTTGGAAATTGGGTCGGCCTTTGGTGTGGGACGCAACGTGCGTCGACACCCTTGCGCCGTCCCACGTTCTAAGTTCAGCAGCCTCTCCTGGCGCTGCTGCTGGAGCTGCGGAGACCCTTAAGCGGCGGAAGTATAATAACATTGTGGGTGATTATGTTTTCGAGCCGTTTGGGGTTGAAACGCTCGGGTCATGGGGTCCGAGCGCACGAAATCTTTTCAAAGAACTTTCCAAACGTTTGGTAGAATCTACTCGTGATCAGAGGGCTGGTTTGTTCCTTGCACAGAGAATCGGCATAGCCATTCAACGTGACAATGCAACCAGCCTTCTGGGCACGTTCCCCGCCATTGACAAGGATCACGATGAGTTCTTTGACGCCGTTTAGTTTTTATTTATGTAAGTTTTAATTTTAGTATAGTTAGAGTTTGTTCTTATATTAGATTTAATTATGCTACTAAATAAATATAATCTGTGAGTGAACAATAAATCACCCCTCGTTAGTTTAATAGATATAATGTATATTCGTAGATAGATATGCTATAGATACATTTGCATAAATGTGTAAACAACACACAATCGAGTCTTTTTCATAACAAAGCAAAGCAATGTAAATGAAGATATGCTATGAATATATGTTTTACTGTCATCACATTGTATAAAATCTACAAAAATAAAACAAAATATTTACACATTAAGTGATGAAAACTATAGTATCTACCTAAAATAAACGAAATATAATGAAACAATAACTTAATAAGATTTTGATACTCTACATTTATTTTTATTTGAACGCGGTAGCTTTTTTTTTGTCAAAGTAAATAAAAAAGATAAAGAAGAACTTTAATTAAAAATCTCTAAGGAAATAAATACAGTTAGTAAAGCTTTTATAATTTTCTTAGAGCTTACAACGCTATTTCAAAATTAGCAAAAATCTTAAGTACCTTTCATTCAAACAAAGGGGTAAAGGCTAAGGTGAATGTTTAGTTATAATTTTCGATGTACTTAATTATTACTTGATAAATAAATCGTAATATTGTATCTACGTTTAAGTTCGAATTAGGTGGACTATACCGCATCCTATCGTATTGTATTTAACAAAACATGATAATAATAATATTCTGGGACATCTCACACACGGTTGTCTGATCCCAAGCTAAGCAGAGCTTGTGTTATGGTAACCTGACAAGTGATAAAGATTTTTTATATATTTCTAAATACATACATATTATAGATAAATTACATTATTATTATTTAAATACTTATATGTATAACTTATAATAATGTTAATTTAATATTACCGTCGAATGAGCTCATGTAGGTACATTATTTGAATAACAAAGTTGTAAAACTCCCTGATAATTCACGACTAAATTTCATTTTGCTTCCTTTTATGAGCGAGTGAATGTAGTACAAAATTTGGGTAGTTACGAAGCTCGAGCAAATTTTACAGGAATAAAATTTCACCGGTTTTGGTATAAAGTTATATTTTTTCGTATCATTTTAGCCATTTTGCGGATTTCTCTGAATTTGGAAGTAATGAGAATATTAAAGGTATTTTAGATAGAATTCAAGATTTTTTGATCAAATAACAGTTTTTGATATTAGGACTATAATGTGTAAAAAAAGGCTAAATTTTAGCGTTAAATTTGTATTGTCAGTTATTTAATGTATTCTGTCACTTTTACTGGAAAGTTTACGTTAAATATAAGCAAAGATTATGTGCCTACATCTCATATATGCCTGTATGTAAATAACCTTTAAGCGAATGCATCGTGAATTTATACAAAAATAGTTAAATTAATCCAATACTGACTCGATTCATAACGAACGTATTTTGTAAGTTCAGATGAAACATTGATGAAGCTCGGCCAAAGCTCCCACGCGACCGACACACAAGTTAAAATGAAAAAATAAATGAGTTACGGCTTACATTTTTCAAAAGGCCTTTTTGAAAAGTGTTGGTCGCTGTTTCGAAACAGTTTTCGAAATAAATGCTTTATTCCGGGAAAGAGGACTGATGTATAAAAGTAGGTGCTTTTTCTTTACATATTTGAATAGCGCGGCGTTTTATTCTTTGAAAGAATATTTATGTTGAGGATTATGTAAACATAAGCGCATAATTTTAAATGGCCGCGTCCACTGTTGCATCTACATGCAAATATAAAGGAATGAAACTAACTTTGAGTATCGTACATTTAGGATCATAAAGTGTTATTTACAGAGCTACCTGAAAATAATAACAGTTAAATTAGCAATAACTTTTCCAATCGCTCAACTAAATACGTGCAGGGTTAAATTTCAAATGTCCGCAATGAGCTTATAGCAATTTAGATTTAATTAATTTGTTTATAATTACTGTAACTAATTAGTTTGATCCCTACAATTCAACCATTGTTAAAGGTAAACTGATACTACAGGTCACTGTAGCAACGTAAATAGAATGTTAGCAATTAATACCGTATTTTGACTAGTTAATATTAGATAGAATTTTGTTATCAATTTAGATTTTTTGAGTATTGTAATTCTATTCATCGCTTTTAGGTTATAAATTTGTATAAGCATATATTAAAAATATGTAAGTATTGGTTTCAGATGTCTGGTTTTACGCCCTGCCTATTTTGGGATACGAATGCTGTGTGTAAGTTGTCCCAGGATATTATTATTATTTTCCAACCGAGTGCCATTTATCTCTCTGAAAAGCGTGTTGTTTTTTGTACACTATGTGAAAGTTTCATGACTATAAAGTACGCCCACGACGGCTGGAGGTATTTCAAGTGTAGGGCAATGATTCTTTTTTAAGCCTTAGCTTAGCGCGAAGTAAGTTATGGCTGAAAGCTCACGTAAAGTTAGAACTCGCGATTTATATCCAAAGTTAACAAACACCCTGTGAATGCCGCCAGGTCATCTAGATACAAAAGGGTTTCAGTTTACAGCAGAGTCATAAAAATGCTTTAAACTACATAAGGAATATATAAACTTCTTGTAATTTTATTATTTTAAATAGGGAAATATTTATTTTATACCTTGGCCGCTGAAACCATGCGTTCCTGACACATATCAGTTAGTTCTGGCAAGAGAGAGGTTAGAGGAAACGAAAAAGCGTTATTTTATCAACTCATAATAAAAATTTTAATAGCATATGCTAAGTAACGAGTTTTTTATGCTATGTTGACCTATCGAATCTTTCAAAATACCAACAATTGTATTGGTTTCTTAGGTTTACGCGAATGTTAGACATTGAAATAAAACTACTTTTTACGGATTTTTTCGCGGTTTATATTTAGATTTTAGGTCTCATGGTATCATGGTCATGGGCAGACTATCTGCCCGTGACCATGAGATCTGCAAAAATCCGTAAAAGTTCCGTAGAACAGATCAGATCCGTAGTTATATTTCAATACCAACAATTGATTTCATTCATGTAAATAATTAATCTGGCCGCTAATACAATACTGTATTATTACAGTAATAATTGCACAGATCTGCCGCTCACAAGTTTGTCAACACAAATACCTTCCGCTTTTACTTGTCGTCGCGAACATCTATTTATAGTCGGTAAATATTTATATTCAGATAAATTGTAAGCCTACACAATAATTTATTTAAAATAGTTTCCAGGTTTATTCTCAGGTTTTGTGCTTAAATTATTTCTGCAATTGAATTAAAACCATTCACAACGTTTTTTTTTGGTTTGGTATTTAGGTAAAATCAAGGGGAAATATGTTTGATATATTTCACTATTCATAAGTCATCAATTTATCGTATAGATAATACCTGGAATCATTATAATGTATTTTATTCCGTATGGTTTCTTCATCATCATTCACAGATCTTGTCCTCCTAATGCTGGGCATAGGCCTCACCTTTTTCGTGCCATTTTCTACGGTCTTGTGCCAGACTCATCCAGACTAGAGCCGAGACTTTTACTGTGTCGTCAACCGATCTTACTCTAGGAAATGTTATGATTTTTGAGTTCCTTATTATAATCAAGATCACTGAGCTCTGTATCTTCATTAAATCACATAATAGTGGCAATATCAATTTTAATCCATCTAAGTAACTATTTATTTAGATAGATGACGACAAATAGACGATATATAGAGCTGCTCTCGCCCCGATTCTGTTTCTTAAGTGATCGATAGGTCGGTCCCTAGATGCGATCTAATCTTTGGAACAAGCCACGAATACAATACGTTTTAGGTGGTTTATTTGACAGCTGAAAATTGGATTGAGATATTATGTACATCGACCAATCTACAGGGTGTTACGAAACCCCTGTCCGATTCGTTAAGCGGTTGTTAGGTATCCATATCTTATTACAAAAAAGTAAAAAAAATATGGAAAAATAAAAGAAAATTATAACCTACTTTTTTTTTTCTCCAAATTGCGGGCGAGACTGCCGGCATCGTCTCAGGTTCTGCCAAATGATCATACAAAAGGCAACCATTAACACCGACGAAAACGGTCGTGTTGTTTTTGATTTATCTTCAAATTTAGGGATTTTGAAGGCTATTTCAAAGTTCATTATTATTGTATTACACATTAATATCCCAAAAATATTTTATTTGGGCATGTGATTGTGAACCCTATATACACTATCGGGTCGGACAGGGGTTTCGTAACACCCTGTATAAGAACTTTAGAGTCTAAAATGAATTTTCAAAACTAAGTTATTAGCGGTAAGGTGCTTCTATCTAAAACGTCAACAACAACACAATGTACCCAATTAAAACAGGCTAACTTTTTAACTACCTAATAAATTGCCTACGAACGCCGCCAACATTTATTTTTCAACCCCTTCTATGAACGAACAGTCAGTCAGATAATCCTGTTATAAATTGCTTTAAACAAATTTAGAACATACAATGAAACATATCGAACTTACTCTGCTCTGTTTTACCACCTTATCTCGAGTTACAGTTAAATGAATTATAGGCTTTTGAAAAAAATGGAGCTTTACTTCTTATTCCAATATTACATCAGACTAGTTAGGGAAAAACGAGCTTAACAACTTAATTGTCCTGTCAGTAGACACAATAGTTAAACAATGGAAATGTTCATATGTAAGTCACGGGATAGGAAAATGGTTAAACTAGTATTTTTTCAGCTCTATTATATTAGTATAGACACGTTAATAAAGCAGTAAGACAACCTTAACTGACTCATATTAGCACACTCGCACACGATTGTGATTCTGTGTGAATAAAGCGGGTTTCTAAGTCGATCCCTCGACCCCGCAAGATAACACAAAATCTTTTAAGGTAGGCTGTCGAAAACATGTAAAAATTTGAATATCGGGCGAGTTAGAGTTATTTATGACAAAATAGAAAGTGGAAATCAAACATTACGTTATAAATACCCTTCCGGATATTTTAAAGAGAAAAACTTCAACTTTTTGTTGTTTGTACAGAATAAACTAAAAAACTACAACCTTCAAAAAGTGTTTTATCTTTATAATGCTAAATTATTCCAGACTCAGGAATCCTGTGTAATAGGCTATTACTAACGTGCGTAGCCGACTAGGTATGTAGGTAATAAGCACTTTCCTTTTCTTTAAACTCTCTTATCTTTAAGCTTACCACCTCATTTCTTAAACTACATTTTAAAGTAAATTCCAGCATCATTCTCGTCTATCAAAGTAGAGGCTGATAGGCAGATAGTAGCGCACGAACAACCTATTATCTAGATCAGAGACTGGTCTTTAAAGCTTTGAAATCCTTTGTGGGCACACAAGCCCTTTCTAAAGTATTAAAGCGTTTCAATCTGAGTGTCACTAGAGGAGCTTCATGTATGTTCAGTGACGGGTATGAGGTTCTTACTACATAAATACAGATAGATATCTTCGTTCTAAGTTTCTTGGAAAATGTGTTGGATATATTTGATAGGACAAAATAAGAGAAGCATTGGAGTAGATTTTGCTAAAAGTAATATTTTTTTAGATTAAAAGTAAACATACACGAAATACGTCCAATATTTTAAATTGAGAAAATTAACGCCTCGAATGTTTTATATCTTTATTAGTAATACTGACGGTTGGATATAAAATTGTTAACTGACATATATATATACATATATATATACATACATATATATATATAGATGTAAAACACGTTGTATAATGTTGTAATATAATAACAAAACTCTTCTGTAACCGAATGCTGTTGTAATATAGGTAAGGTATTAAAAATATTTATAAATTAAGGTTCGCCAAAAAGGGCAAGCTGTCTTTTGTAATGTTATTCTTTCATCAATATTTAAAACGGCCGTTGTACAAAGTAAACAATCTTTTAGCTGAATATTTTAAACGGAATTTACATTATTATTTGTAAAGGAAAATATTAATGATAATTTTTGTCTTAAATATACCTTGAAAATACACCTAAGACTGAAATTTGTTGTGATGATGATTTTTTAATACGAGTAGCTTTAGGCAGAAAACATATACGTTGTAAAAATTAGCTGCTTTTATAAATTTAATAATTTTATCGAAAGGTGCAGTATAATAAATCTGGATCTAATAGATGTGGAATGTGGAATTACTTGTGAAACTAAGCGCAGTGAAACTTTGTCTGGAAACTTGTCCAGTTTGTCCAAACTTGTTGCAACATCTGGACGACAGTTATGTAAAAGAGAAACGTTTATAAAGTTTAACTGTTCTTTCATAGTGTTTTTGCGCCATATTTCCCAAATTCAATGGAAAATGTAAGAGTATTAAATTATAATTCTGACTTAGAGTTAACAGAGTGATATTTTACCCGGGCTATATGTTGACGTTCCACCAAATATATATAACCCTTTGCTATATTATATTATTTCTAAGTTTGTTTATGCTAATGACGAAATTGAATTGAAGTAATAATACAATAATTTTGAATTAAACCCGAGTAAATAAATGACGACGAGACGTATTTCAAAAACGAAAGTTTTGATCCCATTGTTTTTGTTCAAGAACAAAATTAGTCTTATACAGAAGCGGGTTTTGAAATTGCTAATGCATTTAAACTTCGCCTTTGTGTTACCCATCAGGATCGCAATTTTCGGGTTTATCATAGCTTTTGAATTATTTAATTGAATGATATCGATCCGTTAGACGCTATTAAGCGTTCAGAAACGTTTGCCGTACAGAATTAAATTACTTTTTTGTGTGCTGATAATCCCTTTTTCTTAAGAGATAATGAGGTAAGAGATGAATAGAAGGAAATTACTCAAACCACATAACCCAAATACGTGGATATGGAAGTAAGTCGATGAGGAAGACAGATATTTAGTTACTAAAATGATAAACATAGCTCCGATGGCATATGAACGTAAAATAATACGTAAATGGAAGAGCAAATTATTGAGTACGAATTGTAATCCAAAACGTTGTGTAGTGTTTAGGGTTCCTTGGATACTGTTCTATAAAATAATTATACCATTTTGAAACCACAGTACATTGAAAATATAAAGGTGTTCTGCTAATCTGCTTAGTCCATCATTGGACTAGTGTATAACAAAATAGTATAGAAAAGCTGCGTAAGTAGGATCTAAGGCTAAAGTAGGCCACTCAAGTTCATCCAATGACAAAAGACTGAAGGACTATTGTCTGCTAAAAAAGGAACACTGTACTCTGTAAAGTTGTCGCCTCTGAAGCCTTGAATGATAGAGGATCAAAACTTATGTTATCGGCCTTAATATAAAGGTATACCTACTTGTAGCAATAGAAGAATTTATGGCCTACCGAAACCGAAAACCAGAGCTGAGTGTTTTACACTTAGCGTATACTCTTTTAAATCGGAATCCTCCGAGCACAATATGAGCGATGATTTTTTGTCTATGTATGGTATGGTAATCTAGGTTTCTAGGTATTCTAGAAAGATACTAGGTTAGTACACATAATACTTTATGGCTAGTAATTATGTTCAAAAAGCAGTCTATTGAGATTTTGTAAAAATAATATTATTCTAAAAAACATATTTTACTATTTTGGGAACAAACAAAAAAGTACAAATTGTTTACTTTTATAAATAAAATTACGTTTTGTATTAGAAGTAAATACTCTTCTTTATAAAAATGTATTGTTGTTACGTTCATTGTCCCGTTGCGTTAGTACCTTAAGTGATATAATTGACTTTAGTAGATGCGTAATGCGATAAAGTAAATCAATTTACTGATTAAACGGAAAACTTGTTTTCAGATTTACGGAATTAGATTGGATTATCTTTGATTGTCACTACCGTATACAAGGCGCGTGATAATCAATTTGAAGTTTACAATTACAAATGTTATGATAGTAGTGCATTACATTCTTAATAAGTAGACAAGAAAAAAGGCATTTACTCTATTGGACCAGTTACATTTAAGAAGACCAACAACATTAGGTACTAAACCAAACAAATGCAAGTTGCAGTTCCTCATTTCTTAGCTACATTATATTGTTTCTATCCGTCTCCGTCGTAGAGAATTTGTGGATTCATCATGCAAGTTGTGGTTACAGTAATGCACGTATTTCTCACGTTACCCATCTCATTGTAAAGCGTCTGCATCACATTCCACTGTATCTCTCTCTAGAGATACGAAGCATTAAACTGTATTTTCTTGAAGCAAATTCTCCATATACAAGTGGTCTATGCTCCATCTCTTTCACTCCAACAATCGTTCTTACTTTGAAAGACGGAAACATTCGCTTTGTTTATTTCGCGACTTTTGTGCGGCAATAAATTATTCAATTTACGATCTAATCCCCTGGAGATCTTGTAGCTATTCTTAGAGCGTCAGTAAATTAGCGGGAAGGTGTAATTTCTGTTTGTTTTGGTCTTAAACTCAAACGAATATCAATTAACCCAAAAACCGTTACGAGTAAAATGGTTTTTTTTTTCGGGAGTATTGTAGGCGTCCTTAGGACTGGCTGGAAGCTTATGTTTAATAATATTATTTTTTTCAAAAAATATAAGTAATAAATGTATTCTCTTTCAAGAACTATCGAATGTTGACAAGAAAAAAAAAAGTTATTATTAAATTTTAAGTATATTTTAATTAAATAAATATTTTTTAATATTTTTTATATTCTATTCTTCTCTTCTCTAAAACTTTGCGTGTCTCGGTGCATTGAATAAGTTATTGTTCAGCAGAGACTTTTAAGTACTTTTGTTGGCTGTTTGTGTTTTGTTATTGTTTGCTAACGACTGTATACTTTTGATTGTTCTTTCAAATGGTTTTCCGTCTGAAATTTTATTAAAAACTTAGTTGAAGATGAGTTATAGTAACAAAAGATACACCTTTATTTTCCGCAAATCTCCGTAGTTTTCAGTTAACTAGGGTCAAATTACAACAGTTTTAAAGTTATATTATGTACCTACTTTTCACGTATGCGTAAATACGGTAATTCATTAACAGCAAAATAATTAGTTATATGTAAGGAAATATTTGTTTGCACACTTTAAAAATAAAATGCATACAAAAGGGTTCTCTCTTTCACGTGAGGAGTAGATAAAGTAATATAATTTGGCTGACGTGTATAGTTGTCACACATTCACATGATACGCGCTCAAATGATATTGCGTTGCTCAATATAATATATCGAGATTTTCATTCAGAAGCGACTTCACTTAAAATTGGGCTTTGAATATTCCTCGAAAATTACCTTCTAACGGGAATTTATAGATCGGCTTGAATTTTGAAAAGGTGTCCTTCCTATCAGATTTTAAAATGTTTTATTCGACGAGGTTTCGTTAGCACATTTCTGATTAATCCCAATATTTAATTAAGAGTTTATTGAAAGAATTATAAATTCACAGGGTTAAATACAAAGTGATTTGAATTCTATTATACTCGACCACATGGTTTATAAGTGGTAATTGAAGTGGAAATTTACCTACCTAGTACCCCGTTACTATTGGTTTAATCGGAGCCTAGTCTTACAAGTATCCAAGCGAACTAGATCAAGGCAAACTTTAATGCAGGTAGAGTAATCAAATCAGTTCATCAAAGTGTATATGGATTCTACAACCTCTATGTAAATGCACACACGATGTACAGGTGCGTGGTAAAGGGTAATTACATGAGAACTAGCTACCCGTACCGGTGCCTGGGTGATGTACAGATAGCACCAAAAGTGTATCACACAACATGAGGATTAAAAATACAAAGATTTTTAGTAGTGACATTACAAGTATAGAATAATATTGGCTAACAAAAAAGTTAAAAAAAGAAACAAAAGAACACTACACTCAAATTTAAAGTTATGCCAGTAGTTCCTAGTATATTTATGTCATTGTAGATGGAATTATTGTTCTTATTTCAAAGTTAGATTAGGTTATACCGAATACCTGATGCAGGGAAAACTTTTCCGTGAAGTAACATCAACCGCTTGTTGTAACTTACCTGTAACAAAAAAATAATACATTGTTAGCAACAGTGAAACAGTCAACTAAGAGCAAACAGTTATATGCAGATAGTTTTGTAATTTAAAGTACAGCATAGCACAAACCAGTGGTACAACTTTGGCAGAGCCTTTATTTCAAAGTAGTAAGGTTCATTTTTGAATTTATTGTTCTTCTAAAATGTGGTTCAGAATACATACCATGTACAATGTGTACATAAATTAAAGTTGAATGCGACTGGCCCAATTGCCAAACAAATTATTGTCAAAGGTCATTTCATATTAGTTGTTTCACCATTATTTAGAAACATTGTTCAATTTTCTGACAAAATTAGTATTTTGGTAACTTCAGGACCTGAGTTAATAAAGCATATAAATATATCTAACTACGAGTGAGTCCTTTTTAAAGTACTATGTATATGTGCAATGGGAACAGTATCCACAACCATCTAGTTTTTATAATTTACAGTGTATATTTAACATTTATTTGATTTCAGCCAAACAAGTCAATAAATTACAGACATAACCAAGTTAATGAAGCGTTAAAGTTTTAATTTATAGGCTATTAGATATCACCGCGTAAATATCTAAATGTTAACAGATTATCGCAGCAGCTGTAGTACTAAACCTCGATATTTACTATTTCTTAACACAATTTATTTCACAATTAACCTACAATGAGGCTTATAATGCCTATTTATGATACTAACCTTCTTGATTATAGTTAATATAGAACCTGTGCCTATTATCCCTCCATACAGTACGAAATTAATTAGGAACGGGATGGAAATAGCGGTTGCCATTGTTACTGAGTTAAGCGATAGGCTAATATTAGCTAGCAATGTATAGTATTATACCTCATGAAAGCAATTTTTGTTGCTAATATCCATTATACTAACGGTAATGTGGATAATCTGTTTAAATTTGGAAGGTAGGTTCCGCCATATTGTTTTAATCTGTACGCCAGTGTTCTGTTTTATATTTTTGAGTTTCGAACATAAATATTTTCCGAAATTGATAATAATGAGAATATACGTTCCTTGTTTACATTTAAAATATGCAATTATATAGGAGATGCACTTATCAATAAATTGGAAAGCAACAGATGTATCTTTATTTGATTGGTAATCATATTAACAGTCCCCATTTAATAAGAGCGCTGAAGAGCGTCCGATTTGTCGAGTACGCTTGAGTTGTTGCCGACCAATTTAATTTAAGAGTCCAAAGATTTTATCGGCTTTCCGTTTTTATTTGCCTTTGTGACTATTTAGACATCAGAAATGAATGTTTTTCTAAAATTGTATATTAAACAACAAAATCTAAATACCATTTAGATATATTTAACTGCCGTAATTATGAATGTCCTAAATCTATTAAGTTATATATAAAACGTAATAATTACATATACTGGATTTAGAATACCTGATTCTTCAGGATACTAATTCACTATAAAGTTTCATACAAAGAAATTACTGAAACCTTCCATGACAACAAACTGACACGCAAATGTAATATTCTACAAAGACAATCTAATATTTAGGAAGTTGAAAACAATCTGCAAATCGCAACGAATGTAGTCTTACAACTCCATACAACTTATAATGTAGTTTCCATAGTTTCCACTATTCTAAAAACTCATTTTCCTGTCTGTATTTCTTGGTTTGAGGCAGTATATTTATATCTCAAAAGCAATTTACATCTAACCATGTATTGGTCCAGGAAACCACGGCATTGAATGTAGGAGAAATTGTAGGTAACCGCTAGCGAGAACCGAAGTCATTAACATCAAGAAATCGATATCGCATTATGGGCACCTGACCAAACTCCCATTGAGCAGGAAAAACTGCTCGGGGAAAACAGCCATTAGAAATTTTATTATGGATATAATATTGTAATGCTTGCTGATTTAAGTCTTAATATTACCTAAAACGTATTTATTTTAAAAGGAAGCTGTTACCAGTACATACTTACCTAAAAAAAAACAGTTGTTAAAAAACTATGATTGACATAATGATTTTGTCGTCGTTGTAAGTAGTAAACAAATTGAATATGTTTACTTCTTGTCAGCGATGTTTCTAAAGTGGGTTTTATTCATGGTTTACCATGTACAACAAAAACTTAAAGCAAAAATCATGCATAAATATGAGTACCAACAACATGATAGTCATGTCAATTGTCATAACACACTACAACGTGCGTAAAACTTATGTATGCTCACATTTTTCCGTGAAATAGAAATTCCCTTTTCATTCCATTGTTAAGCTTTGCAAGATGTCGTTATCCTATTGTCAATTCGTAAATTTGGAATTGGGAAAACACGTTTGCAAAAATGAAATGGACATTTGCAGTCTAAAGAATAATTTGTTTCTTTGCTACATAATGTAGCTTACAGGTTTAATATTGGTTTACAAAGTAATAGTTGTATGCAAGTCACACAGCCAACCTTCATTAGCAGAAGACCTTTTCGCAGAAATGAAACGGAAAACAAATTTCATGGAGGCACTGCGACGTGTTTTTACAGGGTGTTATCTTTGTGACTTTTACATATTGTGGGTAGAGGCATTGTTCGTGGTTATAGCATATCCGACCCACAGGATATACGGCATATACGTTCGTAGATAAACACGGTGTCGGGAACGTTTTATCCTGATATATTGTCTCGGGTGCCGAAAAGTTTGACGCGTAATTTTGGTCCATCAATTTCAAGTTGTTGTCTCTAGTGGTTGGATCTAAGGTTTCGTTTTTAGCTCTAGAGACTGGTTTGTACCTATTTTCAATATATCAACGTTATTACAATTAATTAATTGAAAACAGGTAGGAAAAGATTAGGTTGACGAATTGTGTGAGTTTCTTTTTAATATACATTTACGGTAACTTGTTGTACATATATAGTTACAATACAAGTCAAGTATAGCCATTAAAAATCTCTTATGTTTTTACCAAGAAGTTATTTGAGGTGTTTGAAGGACAAACCATTTAAGCCATAAGATCAAAGTCATCGTCTTTCCTCGTTTAGTACCTTTGACCTCGTAAGAGGCTTACTTAAAAAACCGCGTAACCGGAACGCTCATTAATTCAGAATTTAAACAATTAGAAATGCTATTTAAGTTATAAACAGTTACTAATGAAGATACTTTTATAAAATTACATGAAAAATAATTGCATAGATTAATTTCTTAAAAAGGTTATATTAAAACGCTCTACTTAAAATTGTCCATGAATAGAAAGTCGATGGTTTTTGCCAATCATTGCAAAATTAAAATACCTCAAAACTCGCGTCAGTAAATTATCTTATTGTTTTACTCATTAGCTTGTTCTGTGACTTTGTTTACTAAACACAATGAAATTGTAGCTTTTACGTGTAAAAGGTTACGTTCCGATTCAGAAAAAAGTAAAAAATAAAGTTCAGTAGTTGTTAAAAGCTAATAAATAAAGCTATGTCTCCGTTTACAGTTCTGAAAGGATAAAAAGTGCTGCTGTACTTTCAGTAAGGAGGTTGTTAATATAATAGATCTAAGAGATACAATTTAAATACATAAGCTGCGAGTTGTTAGTCAAAGTGCATTTACAAAGGAGTTCTTTAATTCATGAGAAAATATTTTTTTATCATAGCACAACAGTTTTATTTGCCATATTTGTTTCGCTGGTGAGTTTGATCGGACGCAACGTAAATTGGATTAAAAATAATTGTTTTGATTTTCGCTCTACCTTTATACAGGTAAATTAAATATTGTTTCATTTAAATGAAATTTAAGGTCTCAATAGAATCGTTAAAATTCAAACAGGTTTTATACAATAAAGTATGATTTAATCATCATAAAAGGCATTACACACACTATTGCCGTACTAACTGGAGGACGCCTTTGCATTAGTTTCATAAAGTCACCCTCGCTTTATAACTTCTAACAAAGCCTTCCTAACTATTAAGGCAAGTTATAATCAGCTACCCTTTTCCAACTGCGTTCCGGTTGACTGCTGGCATAACACTGACTATCGGTATTTTACTAGAGGACTGCTATGAAACCTCCGCGACCCAATTACTGGGGCACCGATACCTTGTAGATACTGTATTTCTTATTAACGGCACAGGTTAATATAGGCAATGACGACGGTATTTAGTTTTTATAATGACTTAATAAATGGCGTATATTTTAGGGTTATACTGTTAATACTTTCTTTTTTTTTTTGGCTGTTGTGAAGTGTAGCATCACAACAGCCAAAAACAGCCCTTTTAGCATTTGCCGGTTTTTTCGTTGTTTTTATAATCTTGTGTATTTTAAAAGACACCTAATATCCTATCTGAAATAACAACAACATACCACGAAACTCATAAAAATAATTATAAACCACCAGAGCCTCTATAAATAAATACATGCCGTATTTATCTTTCCATTAAAAAAACTTTTAATATTGCTAACTTGTTCAAATAAAAATATAAAGCGTTGAAGCTTTGCTTTGTGCTCAGATACAGACAATACTTGTGAGAAAAACTTTCATAACATGTATTTTTAAACTCGTACATTCTTTACTATATGTATCTAAAATATTGCCTCTCTCTGCCTCGTTGGCCTAGTGGTGCTAAGCGCGCCTGCTACGATAGAGGTCTTGGGTTCAATTCCCGAGTCGACCAAGGTTAATGTTATTGGGTTTTTCTATGAAATTCTCAGTAGCAGGTCGGAGTTTGGATTTGTGCCCGGCTAGTGGCAATAGGCTCGCCCCCTATTACATGGGACCTAAAACATATCGGCGAACTGTGGGTTGTACATTGGTACGCCTCTGCCTACCCCTTCGGGGATACAGGCGTGATGATATGTTTATCTAAAATATTACTTGACAAGTTTTAGACAACATTTAATTTTGATCAGTTCATATGTACTACACAGGTAGATTTTTCCTATGTTGCCGGTTAACAACGGATCTTAAAGTCATACCATAAATGTTTTAAAAAGACATTAAAAAGTACTAACATTAGCACATTGCCAGGAAAGGCTTTATATATACTAAGTAATAATTTTCTCGCTATCTGCACTCGGCAAGCTCGCAAGGCGCACTAAGAAGATTACACCTAAGTGTATCTTGCGAGCACACGTTTATTTACTGGAAACCTTTGTGATTTTATTTAAGAATAGGTTTTGTATTACCTACCTAGTTTCCTTCTGTTAATAGTAATTTACGTGAATTTATTCATCGAAGTGTTATGTTTGACAGTACCTTCTACAATTAGGTTATATAAATGAGACTTGAGTTTCTATTTCTCATTTCAAAATTAGAACTTATTCTTTTGTTTTAGGTAATGGCCGATTGATTAAATTTGCTTGTCTCACGTTCACAGTCTTTTGTTTCTAGTTATTAAAATTGAATTAGGAACTTATTCGAAAAATGTTTTGAAAGCGCCTCAACAATCTTGTCTGTTGAAACTTAAAGGAGGTTTTCAACAAAGGTAGCATTGAACCGTGATATGATGAATGATTGTCGTCCGAATTCCGCGAAATTCCAAATTTGTTTTAGTCGGATTTATCTGGACATCTTTTAGTCGTTTGTTAAGGAATATTCTTTTTTAACGCGATAACAACTGCTTATCGATTTTTTATTTCGTATTAACGCCGTTTAGCATCTCCTAGTTCGCCTGCGGTTACTGGTAATTAGATTAAAGTACTTATAAACTTAACTCCCTCATAAAATTTCAGAGACTTTGTGTTTAAGCCGACAATAATAATTTTATGTTGATGGCGCTACGTTTCATTATTGTTTGTTCTCGCCTTATTAAAATTAACATTGTATAAATCTAAGTAGTTATGAAAATATTATTACGACAAATTGTAAAACAATTTGGTTTTGATATTCAAAGGTTTTTAAATATGCCTGCCCAGCTTTTAGCCTGTTCTAGGTCATTTGCGGGTTTGTAACAAAGCCTATTATGTGAGGTAATGCAGGTGATAGTGTGATCTATCGTTCATACTAATCAAGGATCATAACATCGATAGTAATAACGTGTACAGCACAGCACAATGAACGATAATGGCTTTACTCACGCCACCGCCAAACACTGGCAGCATACATTACTTTTTATTGAGATTTCATATATGGTTTTTCCAATGAGGTTGGTATCAAGTTCTTTTTTTATATTTCGAATAAACCGAGTATTGTTTTACGAAAGTAACTGACGTGTGGGAGATTTTACGTAGTTTTTTTTTAATTTATTTTTACATTCTGTAATACCACTTTTATGTTGGAACGAAAACAATATACACAACTTTTGAATTTAAATTAATACATGTTTAAAAACCGGGAATAACTTCGGAGCCGTTAAATACCTCGTACAACTACATAAATATCTCGTAACATAATTACAGACTCATAACTGTTCATCAGGTTGTTTCATACTCGAAAATATTTATCCAAGGCATTTTACGAAGAATACATTTATGTTATTTTTAAATTGTATAAGTATTTATTTTGTAACGTCCATATTCATAAAAACTCTAATAAATCTCGCTTTTAAGACTTATTTTACTTAACAGTACTTTACTTAAGTTCTGGTTTCTTAAAGAAGTTCGCAGCTTTCAACTTTTTCACTTAACGTGTTATAAACTTGTTCTTTCCAGTCGACACAATATGTTATTGATGAAATTATTTTGCTTTCAGTATGTATAAGTTAGAAAAAATAAAACTTCTGAGTTATTTGTAAGAGTTTAAAAGTGTACTTAGCTAATGTATAGCGACATAGATTGGAAGTGGTGTAAATGTTTTTGTAACATTTTTACCAAAACGTATTTTAATAAAGGGTAAACCACAAAGATTTACCGTTAATTAATTGTGACTGCGAGCGTCATACTCTCAATCGAGTAATTGGTTGAGCTCGAATCTATTAATTAAAATGTTGTACTGGAAAATTCTGCATTTTGTCGAGTATTTATATTTTCACGTTTTGTCATTACGTAAACATGTTATTTGTGGCCGTTAAAACTTAACAGAAATAAATTACATGTACTACGTATTTAAGTACTCAAACCAAACCATGGCTCACTTAATGAGCTGTCCAGCGTGCCCTGCCACCTGCACACGCGAGGATCTGTATGAAGCAACGGACAATGCCGTGTGCGTGGCTGAGTACTGGTCGGGAAAAATGTATATAAGAAGATGATATCATATGATGATGAGAAAGATAAGAAGAAGAAGTACTACAAAATAAAAATATTAATATGAGTATCATACATTTACCACTCGTAAAAGATTACAGTAAACAGTTGTTATTTCCTTCAAAATTTAACAAAAAGCCATTTAAAATTCTATAAAAAGCCTACACAGTCAATCTCTGCGCGGCGCGAATCGATTTCGTCCCTATTTGTATGGATACGCTCAAACCTTTCAGTCGACCGCAATAAAGCGGCGAATCTCGACGATTAACGTGGAGCTAGCTGCCTTCCTATTCACTTCGCACACGTCGGAGACTCTACGTGTTCACTACAGATAAAGTAGGTAATTGTTTTCTCTTAAAAGGCAGTTCAATTTTGGCCATCAATCAATTATATTAGCTCTAAGATCATATTTCTAGTACGTTGTCTTTTTCTTGTACACTTTCTCAAATTATTTCAGAGTCGGATTTCAGTTTCAAGGTATTTCACTGAGCGTCATTATTGAAAGTATATAAATGTGAATTTAATAAATAAACGATGAGATAAGTTGGTCAAATAAAAAAGGATGTCAACACATTAAAAAAAACATAAATTAAAAACAAAAATGAAAAAAGATTCAATACTAAATACATTATAGAAATCACTATGATCGAGCAACCTATCTATAACTCTTAAAGATTCATGATAACTACGCGTGTTTTACGTGAAATAATATTCCAGTACATTGAAGGCATGTTCAAGTTTCGTTGAAATGTTGAACTATTAGCATAAGTTTCGCAGTAGCGCTGTGAGTTACAGTGGCGTACTATGTGGACTAATTACATACATTACCATGGTATTATGATAAGCCAGCTGTTTGTCGACGATTGAGGTTTATTGCCAACTTGTCTAGAACTGCTATCGTTTTGCGGTTTCTTGTAAATGTTGTTTGTCATTTCGTGGGATATTTATAATGTTGGTTTATTTTTACAGGAATATGCCTTTAATATGATTTACAAGAGTAATATAACTTAACGAATGAGCTAAATAAGAATATCGTTACTAAAGCTTTTTTTTTTTTTTACTGCTGAAAGGACAAAATAGGTAAAACTTAAGGCTATCGCTCTCTCGTATCAATTGTAACATATCGTCTGTAAAAGGAAGGTACTAAAAAGGATGTAATGAAACCTCCTTGTTCGATAAAATGTCGGGAAACTCTAAAAAAAGGTAGCAAGGTCAACAAAATGATCATCCGGCTACCCTGATTATTAGGTACACAATGCCCTTATTTTTTGCCTCAAGCCAAATTGATATAATTCACATGAAATTGCCCTATAGAAAGATGCGTATAATAATCGTAGATCTACAATGTTGTAATCCAATCTGGTTTTCATTGTTCGTAGCAAGGTGCTACGTTGGCGTAGAGCATGTCTGTTTCGTAGCAATGTTGTAAAGGTACATTCGTACTACATACCTACGTAAGATAGCGCAACTTGTATGGTTTAATGGAATATTTTGGATGAAGAAGTTCTGTAGTTGATCCTTGTGTCCAGTACAAAAACGACAACATCAAAGCTGATAATTTATAATTTAATTCTAGATTTATGATTTAAGTAGTCTAGTCATGAATTTAGTACCAATATATGTAAAGGTAGGTAATGTTTTGAAAGGCTTATTTAAAAGACCTTTTCTGAATCATATTTCTCTGCCATATTATATATTTTCCTCCCGGGAGTTATAATGTTTTACTTATGTCAAAATTTAATCTGCCTCGTCGTAATTGCTAATTAGCCGCGGACACTCTGGCCTCTTTAAATTGGCTCGCTTATGTTCTGAACGTAGTTATTTTGCTTTTCAATGTTTTAATATCGCTACCTAATTTAAGGAAAGATTTATTCTATTCATTGGGGCTTATAAAGTGCTTTAATTGATATTTTTATTTTCTATTCTATTTATTTTGTCAATGATACTTTTCACGTTTACACTTTTATAGGTGCACAAAGGGATTTTTATACGGTTTTCCTTTCATGATCTATTTCTGGATTTTTTTTTAATTAGACGTGATAGTATACAATTTCATGGTGACTGAAAAAGACATTAGTAGATTATTATATAAGTATTTCATTATTATCTTTATTGCTTGTGTAAATGTTAAAAAATCATCATCATCATCATCAGCCGGAAGACGTCCACTGCTGAACAAAGGCCTCCCCCTAGAACGCCACAATGAACGACAACTCGCCAATTGCATCCACCGCCATTTTTAACACATGTTAAAAAATATGCGAACTTTAATTGTTTGTCTCATCTGACTAAATGTTTACAAATAATAGGTATGAAAGAAATCTTAAAAGCGATGATTTTGTGTACAAAAGAAATAGGTTCAGAATTATAAATTACGCTAAAGAATGTCTTCTTACAACTATTATTTGAACAAGCAAGACCTGATTTCTTTACACAAGAATGAATGTTTTCTTAGGATACAAGAATAATATGTTCTACAGATTCTAGAAGATTCCATAATATTAAACTGAGAGTGTTTACATTATTATTACAATTATTATGAATCACAAGGCCCTTCGGTATTTGTTGGCTGTAGATATAGATAGAAAATAAAGTTATTTAATTATACTGATACACATAATAAACGGTAAATATATATAACCAAATTGACTATGTATACCAATAATAATGATCCAATATAAGGTAATATATTGGTCGAAGTTAAATAAATTCGGTGCGAATATCCCTTGATTTACTGTGGGAACTACAATCATTCGCTGAGTCGGGATGAAAAGCCGAAATTAAGCGAGCCTATCGATTGCTTTTGTATAGAGTACGCGGTCCTCCATTTTAATAAACCTTGAACTTTATGTAATGACTGCCAAATATTAATATAATGCTGAAACATTTATTGTTAAACTATGGGGTCTATTAAACTTATCTTAATTTGTAACGTATTTATAGTGTAACAGCTATTAAAAATATTTATAACCGACCACAGATTTCTTCCAAACATTAAATATGAAAATAAAAATCGTTTTGTCTTATTTTATTGATTACAAACTTGGTTTTAAATAACAATCCTACTGTCATTTATTTTCACAGATATTGTATTTAAATTCTACGATTTATTATTTTCACATAGATTTAGTAATTTTATTCTAACGACTTACTTAAGATATAAAATCCCATACAATCTGGAAGGTAGTAGTCGTTTCCACGTAGTTCTTGGCTATATTCAAGCTCAGGCGGAAGGCAACGCTAGTCAAACAGCAACTTGTAACAGACTTGCCTCGGGCGGTTGATTCTCTACCTCCCATGTTTAGAAATACTCTCAGCTACGTGAGGTATGTACTACGTACGAAATCCATTTATAAAAACTGTTATCAGATTACACATAAATACTGAAGATTAATTCAGAATTAACGTAATACTAATTCAGATTTTGCGTAAAGTAATTCATATTAGTTTATCTTATCGCGGATTTTGTCGAGTTGTTTATTTTAAGACTACATGTTAAGGCGCTGTGTATAGTAAAAATGGGCTTTTTCAAACAGTTTTTTAGCAAACTGTATACATGTCAGAGCAGCTAAAAAAATATATGTTAATCTTCATCATTTTTGTGAGATAACCTTTATTTCCAAAACACGATTTCATTAATTTTTCTCGATAAAAAAAATTCGTAAACATACCTCTAAAATGGATTTTCAAAAAAGTTTTCCGGTATTACTGGTGAACCAATCTTGATAATTTTTTCAACAGAAACGTAATAACTAATAATGAAGATAACCTTTATTTTAGTTTATCAATTAGGGTAGTATATTTCTAAATATTCAGATATTTAATGAAAAATAACACATTCCGGACAAACTAAATATGGCGTTTTGTTCGCTTCTCTTTCATTCCTACGCGGACAGACAGTGTGCGCTGAGGCGCGGTGCTAGACGGACCTGTGTCACTTTTTTTCTGATTGACAGATCTAAAATACATGACAAATCGAAAATAATTTCATGAAATCTGTCAAACAATGACACAAAATAGAATTTGTAAAGTAATTACTTCCTGCTTTTTGGACATCTAATCTCTTTTCTATTGATCCTCTATAGAAGCGTAATTTGAAATTTTTGACGAAGCTACATTGGTCTAGCGGTCGCGTGCTTATATAAATTTGCGATGCGATAACTGACCGCAGGTTCGAACCTAGCAATAGAAATTTATTACTTTGCTGTCATGTTTTTTCAATGATGTATTTTTTGTTACTTTTTGTGTATTTTTTAATAAATTGTTTAATTTTAATAATAAAAAAACACAATTAGTAATTATTGATTTCTAATAAGATGCATATTTTTTTCATTTTCATTCATGACTAAGCTTATACATGGTGTACAATATTGAAGTAACTAGTAATACCAAAAGATGTAATTGAACGCAATAACGTTTGTAATAATTACAACAATGAAGTAAACAGTTGTTTATTAATTTATGTGAGATATTTGTGAGGAGTCATTTATTTAATGAAAAATATTTCGGATCTGACAAATTGAGTATATGTATGGCGTCTTATGGAAAGGCGAAGAAAAGTGTGCGCGCAGACAGAGCAAAGTATTTTTTTTTTTTTTGGTAGCCTGAGCGTAACTTTGACTGCTTCACTGGACTTTTGGCGAGGAACTTAAGGCCTCCAGCCTGAGCAATAGGAAAAAAAACTAATTACGTCAGCATTATCCACTAAGGGCACTAACAATCTTAATAAAGCAAAACAACAAGGGACATATTTTATTGCTAGTTTGGAAGGCTCGGGCCAGCTTTGTCTAGAGACAGGAGGATAACATTTACGTTACTATTATTAATAATACGCGACAGGCCTCGCCGGCGAGGACGTAATATACAGCGGTTGTGTTTTGTAATGCTGCTGCTAGCTAAATCGAATGCTTCTTGGAGAAGCGTTCTTTTATCGTCGAGGTAGGAGAGAGTAGTTACGGACGTAACCTGGAGCGCCTGTGGCTCTACGCATGAAACGGTTTTGTAGAGTTTGCATTCGTTTGAGTCGATAATCGGGTACGTGAGAGAATACGACGCTGCTGTAAGTCATGATAGGCGTCACGCACGCAGTGTAGATTCTCTTCTTATAAGTCGGCCGACAGCGAAGGCGGCTCGCGCGCGTGCATTTTTAATTTGAGCTATGAAGGTAAGCTTCCGATCAAGGATTACACCCAGGTATTTGGCTTGCTGCTCCCAAGGAATAGGCTTGCCGAAGAGGGTGATAGGTGGAGGGGTAGCGGGAGGCTGCCGTTCCTTGCTGAAGACCAAGGCTGCTCTCTTGGTAGGGTTGACATGGATTCTCCATTACGTGAACCACTTCCCGAGGTCTGGAGAGTTCGACCTATCGCTAAGGGGCTGGTGCCTGAATTATAGATGGCTGTATCGTCGGCGTACATTTGGAGTTTGCCACCTCGAGGAATGTCGCTAACGTTAGTGTGAAGAGAAGTGGAGAGAGTACGGAGCCCTGAGGGACTGCGGCGCGGATCGGGTGAGGGTCAACGCGATAGCGAAAGGACCGATTCGACAAAAAGTTTCGGAAGATGAGCACAAGACACTCATATTTTACACTCGTATTTTATGTCTCCTCTACAACGTCCTGCACAACCCTACTTATCCCCCTTATCTGCGTGAACGCTTCACTTTTACCCGACCTCCTAATATCCCTTGCAGAACGCAAATAAAATCCTTGTTGCATTTCCAACCCCACTCCACTGACTTCTATTCCTACTCCTTTACCGTTCACGCAGTAAGACTTTGGAACTCGCTTCCGCCTAACATCCGTGATTCCAAATCTCTCCCTATTTTTAAGAATAGCATAAAAGAGCACTATCTCTCCTTGTAATTGAATTATTATATGTAATTATATATATTATTATAAGTATATATATTAGTTATTATATGTAGTATTTTTGTATATTTATACATATATGTACGTATATGACATGTATTTTTTTTTTTTTTTTTAGGTTTTATAAAATTATTGTGTTAGTGTTATAATTTGTAATTTTTGAATATTAAGTCGCGCACGATGACTGCCAATATTGACGACTTCTCCTTTCGCGGGTCCGCTGGCAGAAATTTCTTAAGAAATAAGCGGCACCTTTGTACATAATTTATCAATATGTTATTCTCTAAAAATGTTTGTGTGTGTACATAAATTATTAAATAAATAAATAAATAAATTAGACGATCTGGCACCTGGTAAAGCTTGAAGATCAAGCCATTGTGCCAGACCTTGTCGAAAGCCTTTGCTATATCGAAGTAGAGCACGCCAGTGAGCCTTCCACGCTGAAAACCAGCGCTTATATTATGCTCGACTATGCGATGGATTTGTTGGACGCATGAGTGTTGGGTTCTCAAACCGAACTGCTCGTCTGGTATGAGACTCCTGGACTCGGCACAATCCATAAGACGGGAATAAATTATTCGCTCGTATAGCTTCCCAAGAACCTTGAGTAAGCTAATGGGGCGATAACTAGTGGGCTCAGACTTCGGTTTACCGGGTTTGTGGATGAAGATGACTATCGCCTTTTTGTACATCCGTGGGAAGAGATTGTTGTTCAAGAGGAGTACGCCGTTGGCTCTCGGCGTGAAAGCACGTCACTTTTTTGTTTGAAATGTCATTTACAATTTCAAATTGTAACAACTGTCAAAATCCTCAGTAAACTATGAGAGAGATAGCTGCCGAACTTTCTGTATCTCACGAGTCTATCAGTACCATTTTAACCAATCATTTGGGGACGCCACATGTTACCGGTCGGCTAGTCCCAAAAGACCTGAATTTACTCCAACAACTTAATCGCATGAGAGTCGCTGAGGACATGCTAGAACAAGTCAATTCCGACCCGACCGACTGTTGACATTATGGCAGGACCCTCTCCCACGACCCTCTCCAAACTCCCTTCCCCTGACATCTTTGGAAAGGGGCTCGGCTTTGTTGCTTCCGCTTAGGGGGATAATGCCCTGTTAGGAGTGTACTTCTCTTCTAATCGCACACCGTTGGAATTCGAGCGATTTCTGGCTGCCCTCTCGGGGGTCTTGTTGCATTTAGAGCAGAAGCATGTGGTCGTCCTCGGTAATTTTAATGAAAAGTCACTGGCGTGTTGTAATCCATCTAACGAAGCACAAGGCCATGCTTTGGAGGCGTGGGTGGTTTCACCTACCTCTCCCTCCTTAATAGAGGGACGACGCATATGTGCGGGTGGCTGCACGGAGTGTCCGTGGTTGATTTAACCTTCACCACCCCAGCACTTGCCGCCACCGTTGCGTATAGGCAGGAGCTCATCGGAGCATATCGAGCTCGTGGAGAACCTATCCTATCACCGATACATACGGATAGGGTTCTTCTCTCAGTTAGCACAGGGTACGCAAGGGTGCTCGCCGTTCTCGAGGTGGTCCATTACCTACTTGGACCTCCAGCTAGGAAGGCGGTTCACTGCTTTTCTGCAGAGCTGACTGATCTACGACGTGCCTGCTCGGCCGCTAGAATAAGCTATGAGTGGCTTCGTCGACGTCGCCAGAACCGGGATCTTTAGGGTTCAACCCGGTTCCGCCTGCAATAGCAAGAGGCGAAGAAGCCGCTGACAGTCGCCATTTGAGAGGGAGAGGGAGGCGATGTTGGAGGGTCTCAACGCCAATCCCTGGGTCAGACCTTACAAAATGTTGCGCAACAATCTGCACCTCATTAGTCCTCCACTGACGGAGACCCTTCAGACTGATCTCATTGGTTGAAGGCTAATTTTACGAAATGGAAGACCCGGCATAGCACACATTCGAGGTGTGCAATGCCTTTGAAGCTAAGCGCCGTGTCCTACGTGGAGTTCTTGGCCCGGACCTTTCGCTAGTGGGTGTGGTCAACGCCATGCTCGCAGGCGACTCGTCTGCCTTAGTGTCTTATTTCTGCAAGCTCGTTATTTCTCAGAAAGAGACCTTGGAGCGCGAGCGGGAGGCTGACCCTTTCGTTTCATTGCTCCGCCGATGGCCGATGGTGGGCAGTGCGCGGACGAGAATCTCTGTAGCTAGACCTGCCCTGGGGAGGACGCAGAGGGCGGGGACTGGGGTCCCTTAGCCTTCATTGCACGTATCTACTTGGGCGGGGGTGGTGTAGTGGCATGTACTGCCCCCGTTGTCCTCTCTCTTACATATCCAGCACTAAGGCAAATGATGGCACCAGGTGTTTTGCCAGATTAGACAGAGCCTTTTTCAGGGCTCTCTCTCGGACTCTTGCATCCTCACCCCCTTGGACATGCAAGGCTGGCTCATAAATGAAGTTCACGTGAATAATAAAAAAAAAACAAAAGAGGTTGATCAATTTACCCTTTCGTACACAAAAAAAAAACCTATAAATATACAAGTTTTACAGGTGAGTGTTTGGACTATCTGCAGTGTGAGGACTTCATACCACAAAAGTTATTCACAAAAAAATAATAAGTTTCGTTACTATTCGAAACACGCTGTATCTCCAGACTGAACCATCAAGCGTAGTGTACGCTTTTTTTTAATATTTTACTCTTGATACTGAAGAAAAATATAGATTGTCATAAAACATATTGTTCAGGTTTTCAATTATTACATTATTATTACTTTTTGAAAATCAGAATAGGTATTTGAAAAAATATTCTAAAAATAAATCAACAACATTAAATGCTTGTTTTAAAAGTAAAAACACGATAATATGCAGTAGGTGCATAATACTTTAAAAATAATAATCCAAAAATTTATGATTTTATCGGGATTCGAACCTACTGTTCGCCGCGAAAGCGCAGCTCAAAAGTAAACATAGTCAAGCAGGGCTAAACTTACATCTAAATAATAAGCGAAATAAAGCTTCAATATTATAGCACCGTTACGCATCGGACGAATTCGGAAAAAACGAGTAGCAGGGTCGGGGCTACTCCGTCCCGCACCTGCCCGCTTCACCCCTTCAATAACATCAATGCTGGCTATACACAGCGCCTTAAACTGAGTAATTTATTTCGATAATTATCTATGTACATTTCGGAAAATATAAATGCTATTCGTATAAAATCGATAGTGTAGAATAGAACGGAATAACCCGTCTCTTGAACTTCAATAAGACTGAGGCAAGACAAACATGATTGTTTGCATTTGAAAACAGACAACGAACGAATTCAATATTCACTGTTAAAATATTTATTGGAAATAAAGAGCATTCTAAATCCACGGAGGCTCACAAAAAAGGAATAAATACATCGTATGTGATGGTCACCATACATCAGAAAGAGGGCTGTGTAAAATATTCACGAGTCTTGGTCGTTCAGCGAAGGAGGCGCGCAGCTTTGAGGCATATTCCTTTATCTTTGCCGCGCCAACGATTACTCTACGTTGTTCAAAAATTTTAAGAGGTTAATCCTAATTACCTGTTTTAAGTGTTTGCTAAGAGTTTTTGTTCACAATTATTTCAGTCATCAGTCTTTTTTGTACTCTTTGTATTGTAGGTACGTGCGGGCGTTTCATTCACTTAAGTGTAAATTTAGATCATACGATTTTCAATACAGACAGTCAATCCAGTCACACTTTTGTAATTATGTATTATTTCTATTGCACTGAATATTTTTTTTCATTGTTTCATTAATCCACACGAGAAAACATATCTGGAGTAGTCTGGACTTACTTGCGCCGCTTTTTTAAGCTTTACAATTCCTCTAGTCATTCTAAACCTATCGGAGTCAACTTTTATCTGCAGGCAAAAACAGCCGACGAACGAAATTAGAATTTAGATGGTGTAATCTGGCTCGATTGATTTGTACTGGTTCGTTCACTATTTGAATTGCAAAGTGGTTTTTGTCTTTCCATTGCACCCTCTAGATAAGTTGAAACTTCTAGTACGTTTTTACAAAGATCGATTTACGAGTTCATATAGGTATACTATTAATCTTTTCTATGTGTTATGTATGAACTCCACTTTTAAACTACGTCAAGTGCAAGTCTTAAAGGTACCAAGTCTAGATAGCTTACTAAACTTCAGTTTTAGCATACCAGCTCCTGTCTTATAAAATATTCAAACAACGTTTAATATAAGCAAACATTTTCCTCAACATACTTTTTGAAGAATTTAGAATTCTATATGAATTTTGTTATCTTTTTCAAGTCACGGGCCATATGTTTTGTAGGTCTTTTAAATGTTTAAATTCAGGGCTTGTAGCTTTAATTATTTTTATAAGTTGGTGTATCTGGCTGAATATTTTTGTGTTAAAATATCTTATCATCAACCCTTTTCTTGTGGCTATTTTAAGGATGATTTGAGCATTTGTATTATTACTAAAATTGAAATGTTTTAGCATTATTAAACCGTTCAGTTCATTTCACCTGTCACTGTCATTTATGTTAAGATAAGGCTCTTTATGCTTCAGTAGCTTTTTATTCTGTAAGTCAGAGATCCTTTGTGATGTGGACGCTGTAAAATTAATTATTCCCTTATTTAAAAACATTTGAAATTGCTTTAAAAATAAAGTGGTTGTGTATTCCCTTTACGCTTTTTATCTTGACTGAACGACATGGTAGGTTAATTGTTTTTATTTTTAATTAATTAAATATTACAGTAAACTAAGTAAGAAGTCATCTTAGTTTAGCTTTTAGGTTTAATCTAGAAAACGTGTTCCACAAACTTATAGTACCTAATTTATAAATCTTGCTTTCGGGAATAAACAATAGGTCTTGAGCCGACGTCGGCTACAATGTAGTGAGCTGAGCTAATTAATGCGAGGTGCATTAGAGAGGCACAAAGGGAGGTCGTGAAGCCTTCAAACCTGATGGGAGCTTATCCGGCAATACACAACCTACCTACGTCATAAAATACAGCATACCTTATTGAAAATTCAAATATGCTTTTAATGCAAAGATTTCTGCTCGATTTTGTTTGAGCAGCAGCCGTACCGTAAGTTTTATTTGCTTGCAAAAGTATTTGAGCAAGGAATTTATGGATTCCAATATGATTTACCTGCATTTCTCTTTGGTATTCTATAAATACTGATTTTTGTTCGAGAATTTAATTAATAAAAAGTCTGATTCGATGCTCGTGCCGTAAATAGATTTTTATCCTGCATTTAAATGTATAAACCAACTTAACCACATTGTTTATATAAACATCGGTGTTTTGTTTACATTTAATGCCAAAAAACAAACAAATTGGTTACATATTCTGCTATAAAAGTGCAAATGACTTGGTACATTTTATTGTGGGAAAAACAAGACAACGCGCGTGAAATGTTCAGTATACGCCATATAATTTATGAACACAAATTGTTGGACTGGTGCACCCACCCACGTAGTGATGTAGTACTTTCATTCCTATTCCCGTGTGTGTAAAGTTTAAATTTGAATGCGAGTTCTTGATTGTTTACAGCGTCAGTTTTAAAACTGTCTCTCTAAATCAAGCTAGGCTTTTTATTTATTCTGCTTATGACTTCCTTTATATTTCCTGCCATTTGGATTTTTTATAAAGGTATTCATTGTGCCCGTAGCGAAGTAAATTTTTACCTTTGCCAAATCTACTACTGTCATGCTAGTCTAAAACAACGTTCACTTGAGATATACTTTATGTACGTTTTAGTATATAAATCAATTTACCTTATACCTACACAGAATAACATAAATCAAACTGCACAACAAAACTAAGTACGTACCTACTTCGAAGAAACAGATTTCAGAAATTGAAATGATATTCCATGTTTGCTTATTATACTCACAAATCTGAGAGATTCCTTTCCAAATAAGAGGATTATAAATATTTAATACCGAATTGCTATCTAGCTCGGGCCCAGGTGGACAGAATCAAATCAAGATAATACGTACTGAAATATTCTGCTGAAAACCTGAGCCTAATATCTGAGTGACTAGAAGCTAAATCATGTTGAACATTTATATGTAAAACAGGCAGTATTTAATAAAAGATCTCATATTTTTCTTAAAGCTTTCGAAAAGGTTAAAAGTGTCTTAATATCCTTTTAATCTTAAAATACTGCATTATTTTAAATTTATTTATAAATTAGTCGGACACCGACAATAGCTAGCCAAAAGTATTTTACGCGAAATAAACAGCCACATCTATTAATCATGTGGGAGACGGTGAACTGTCATTTGTTATTTCTGGGAAGGTACAAAAAATCCTCGTATCATGGAAGCAAACCTGTATATTACCTACACTTTGTAAAACTCACGTAAGGTACAAAAAATATGATACATCAAGACCCCAATACATTATCCTAACCTACCCTTAAGTTCGGGTTAAGGCAATCTTGACCTTTCCATTCGTATATCGACGTATGTGGTTTCGTATCCGGACCTTATTTGTCTCATCCTTGCTCGAATTTCTCGCATCGTAAAATAAATGTTGAAGATTTGTTCGTAGCTGTATCATAAAGATATGTTAACCTCCTTGGTACAAAGGTCGGGTGAATCATCGTGTTTTGTTGATTAGTATCCACCGCTATGACGTCACGTGACGTCAGGCTGAAACGCCAGCTACATAATATGTTTATATACCGTTACATAACATATGTATGGCGGCCTGACGTTTGTTATCTTTGTAAATTAGTAGCTTCTGGGAGTAGTCCACAATGCGTCACAAATGATTTCCTAATCTTTTTACAGAGTTATGTATTTATGATGCAATCGTGGAGCTAATAAAAACTTTATAACTGTCTAGGCACACTATACGCCCAGTTACTAGTAACAACGTTTCTCGAAATTAGAAATTATGTTCCAATAATGTTGCGTGATTTAGTAGCGGCAACTTTTCCATTCGCCCATGTAAAAAATATAATAAACTTTTGTGTGTATAGGATTGTAACCTAATAGAGACTTTTGTGGTTTGGGAGTATATTAATGTGTTTACATTCGAATTTATATGTTATTCAGGCAGGAAATAAACAAACAGAACCATAAGGATTAAAGATAACTGTTTCTCTCCACGGTTGGCAGGCCACGTTAAGCTGTCGACCTCATTTTATGTGCCGAGGTGAAGCTCGAATGTAACGCGGTTGATAACTCAGACAAAAGTAATGGGGGATTTGTGATGTGAAATGGTCAACTGGATCGGTGACAACAGCAAATTGCGACTGTTCCTAACAAATATATCATTGCGGTATTCGAATTTGTTCCAATAGGACTGTTTATCACAGACTTAAATTCTGCAATGGTAGAAGTAAACTCTTTTTCGGTTTTACATGTTATTTGGCAGTCTACGTTCAAGAGGCGTCATTTTTGAATAAGCATTTAATTCCTCTCTTGCTTAGCTATTGCACCATGACCATATTTTTGGTGATTCATAAAACGGGGAAGTAAAATTCACACTCGTTCTACACAGCAATGTCATAACACGCTGCTCAAATAACATCTACCGCAAATATTTAGTCCGACAACATGCAGACTACGTCACCACAGGGGTAGTGTTCAAAACATTACTGACAGAAAAAAAAAACATCGCGCGGGAAATACTGAAAACATAAATAACTTTATCACCAAACATCCATGTTTCTACGAATTATTCACAAAATATGATTCATTTGAAAATCCCGTGATGACGTTTGTGATAATATTGAGATTATTTCAAGTATCTTGACGCATGGCTTTACATTTTCTTGGCTCGATTCCTGCATGTGACCTTTATCAGCCCAATTAATATTTATCTTTTTATGGACGGCGCTAAAAAGATTACAATACATCGCATGTTATTATAATAAAGATATTTAAGTACTTTTTTAAAGTTAAGCATTTTGATCTATTTAATGACATACCGTAAGTACTTTGTGCAGTATGAATTTTAAGGTACTAGATACACGTTTAACTTTTAAAATAAGGACGAGCATTTTCCGTATTTCTTTGGGATTGTGGCAGAACAAAGACAAAGGTTTACGTTGTTAACCTACATTGTATTAGGAACAGTGCCTTATTTATGTAAAGAGAGTCTGTATGTCTAGACTGATAAATAAAAGAATTAACTAGACCTTTCCGAACAATTCTCCATTGTCAGCATTGAACCATGTTAACTGGTTTTGGCCTAATTAAATTGGCGTAATTTGCATGGAGTTACATACCGTATGTGTTACATGTATCGTTGTGGGTTAATCAATACATTTTGCGCAGTCTGATTGAGTCGATTGCACGTTGCATTCGGACTATCAATCAATCCGAATATCAATACACCATGGCACAGGTCAAATACGTCAGCGGAAAAATAGAAAAAAATAAAGATATTTTTATTAATTTAGTGCGGAGCCGTTTCATACGTTTTTTTTAAGTTGTTTTTCATGTCTGAACGTAAATAATGTAGGCAGACATAATTATTGACACTCGCCTATCTATTGCAGATAAAGAGATAATTCAGTACAATTTCGCGCGAGCATAATCAGGTAGTTTGGAACCCAGTTTGATCGGGTTATCATCAGATAAACTCGCTCTGAGTAACATCATTTCATAACAATATCAATTACACATGCGATAAATTATCAGTTTATCATTTTATATCTATGTTAATGTTGTCAATCAATTTGTAATGAAATGTGACATTACACGTGTTATAGGGACACAGAAAATTAATAAAATTTGTTTTAATACCTGGTTTTTATTTGTTGCTATTCCATTATTAGCGACATGAAAAAAATATAATAATGTGTGCTTGTTAAGTCATCTATATGTCTAAGTAGAAATATAGACATATACTATGTATTTGCATAAGCAGAAATTAAGTAAAAAGTAAATGTACTACCATTAAATTAATACGAATCTTATACAACTACTTAAATACCAATAATTACTCTCTACTGCAAAATGAGTACCAATTACGTAAATTCGATGGAATGTAGTGACCGATATAGAAAGCTGCGATTGGTTGGATCTATATTTACCCGAGTCCTGGAAATGCACAAATTGCACTAATTTAATTGAAGCATCGCAATTTGAAAGCAATTTGAAATGTGGTTGCTTTGATAAACCTGTAGACTGAGCAGTGAGCTTCATAATGAACTTGTAAACGGTTCTATTGCAGATCATTTGCAAGTTCTATTCTTTTGTTGAAGTTTAAAAAAGAACATTTTATTGTTCATTAATTTAATTTTAAATATTATTCTTGTTAATCTGAATCTGAACCATATTGTAGAGCAAAACCCTTTGCTTTCATGTCTTAGATATGTCATTTACTTAATTTATATGTTATTAAGTAATATTATACTGAGCTGGCTTACATTTTCTTAGGATCTAGGTTCGTGACAGTAAGCCTAATACTTTAGCTTTAGCTTTATTTTAGCTCTAGAAGCTCTAACCTGCGTTAAGATGTTTAATTTAAGTTCCTTAAGCAAAGTGACTTCTATATAAATAGGGCAACCCTAGCCGAAGAGTCACAAAATCTTCTTCCATATAAATAAATGGACCCAAAGCTTTCCCATTAATGAACAACATACTCAATATACATAAGCGATGGTCGTCTATTAATTAATGTGTAGTAACTACCTGTTTGTTTGCTCAAACTGATCTCCAAAATGGCTGAACTTATTTTGATGGGTCATGGTGAAAATATTGTCAGAATTAATATTTGACGTACTATTTTAGTTGTTCGACGCACAAGAATTAATGTATCTTGTAAATATATAACTCATTGTTCATACAAAATGCTTTTAGTAATCTATCGCACCTGCTGTTTAGTTGCAGTAGTTTAATCATTATTAAAGACAACAGAATGTCTGGATGTATTCCAACTGTCAGCACGTGCCTAGGTATTTGCTAGATAAATAACATTGTAATGTAATAGTACCAACTGTAAAGCATTGTTATAAAATACAGACACTTTTATTCTGTAATCCTATTGTGTGACTTCGGCTATAAAGAAATCTTTTATAACCCAGTCATATTTTATGTTATAGTTTCTTACAAACCGTGTGTGTTCTGCTGAATCTTATTGATATTTTGTGTGTGGTAAAGTTTTACGATAAAACCTGCTTGGTAAGCGTCAGCAATGTATTTTGATGTTCCGAAATAACACACGCCTTTATTTCCAGAACAGAGGAGTTTAAGTGTGTATTTTTGGATTGCTTTTGTGATTGTGAACTTATGTGTGTTTCGGATTAAGTTGGAACTTCATGCTGTTTTCCTATTACCTGATTTTGAATTCGTTGAAGTAACAGTAGTAAAAGCTTAAATAGAAAATGTTGTAAGTACTTTTTTATGCCTCTAAAAAGTTAAAAGATACCTAAAATATTACCCACATAAACATGTTAAGGCTTTGACTGACTTAAAGGTTGATGAAAGTCTGACATGAAAATTCATTCTCATTTTTCCGTCTTTAGGGGTAAAATTTGTTCAGAATTTCATGCGGCTTTAGCAGTAAGCGTTTTATTACGTAGTTTCATCAAGGTTATTATTACGCCATTTTAAATTACAATGCTCTTTTTAAAACACTTATGAATTTTAAAGTGCTTCTTAATGTATCTTGATGGAGCTTATCACATTCATTTTCGGCGTTACAAGTACGTTCATCACAGTTCATCAATACGTGTGAGTGTAAGAATATCTATAATAAATGTATGTCAGATACACACGTGTTATCTACAGAAACATGAATATTACATGCTCCTGGATATTTCATAAAGGAGAAACTAGTAACATAAAATAAATGTGAAGGTTATAAAACGAAAGGTGCCATTAAATGTAGGCAAGTGTCGTAGTTCTGAGGAAGGGCTCATATAATACTTTCTCTGGTTGCATCTCTGATTTAATCATAAGAATACATAATGTGAAATCTAAACTTACATATAAAATAGTAGGTAAATCCAGATACGGCTATGTTGCTTTCCAATGTTAAAGACAATATTAAAAAAAAAATTAGCTGAAATCGATTTTAAAGGGGTAAGAATTTGTCCTTACATTTTAAATTATTTTAGGACCTAAAACAAACTTGAGTGCTGAATAAAAAACAAAAAGATAACCATTTAATTTTTTTTTAATCAAAGCCCCTATTATACACCAGAGGAATTGCAAATACCCAGTAATATGTAATATAAAATACGCAGTCCGTAAATACAAGGTAAAACTGACAAAAGGGAAACACAAATTCGTAGCAGTTCGCAATAAGCTGAGCGAAATATCAATTCATTGTGTAATTAACTTTCAACAAGGTTTATAATACAAATAAAACCTGTTTGCACAAAAAGTCGTATAAACATCGCTGGGTTGTAAAGAGTTTTACTTTTACTTTGCCTCTGACGCACGTCGTTCTAAATGTATTCACTTGGCAAATACAATCATCTGCGTATTCCAATTTTTGGTTTTATTAATTTGAGTTTTTTAATTTTATGAGGTAAATAATTGACATTCATAATACATCTAACGTTTGTTTGTGAAGTCTCCGGGTTGTTACGTTACGCTTCATTACTAACGTACGCAAAATGAAGAGATCTTCCACATTTTTATAATAGACCGTCACAGCTAAAAAGAATTTGTGTGTGTAGACATCATGTTATGTGTGTTGTCAATTGGCGCATGTTTTCTTTCATAATAGATAGTGGAATAGAAAAAAATAAGTATTGTTAAAAATAGGCACCTTTCAAAAAACACCTCCGAGGCATCCGAGTCGCTGCGAGGCAGTATAAGTTTAGGTAGCACCATGCCTTTCTTTCGCCTTCCGCGAATACCGGAAGGCGAAGGCCACTGCAACTCCGTAATAGCCATGGGGCTGTGAGGACTGAGGATTGTGAGTCGCCGTTCAGGGGGTGGTAGGCTAAGTTGCTGCAAGGCACGTCGCTCCGTGCTTGCGAACAACCCGCGGCGTTTCTCGGCCGAGCAGCCCATGTCCTCGCCCGACAGCGCCCGCCGCGCCGGCGCGCCTCTCGTCTCCCGCACGTCCCGCTCGCTCGCCGTCAGGAACGAGCTCCGATGTGCGCGAACGGTCGTGCAGGAGCTGGAGGGCCGCGCCGGCGACGTATCCTTGCTTGGACGGAGACTTTCCATTGACCGGGCCGTTTCGACCCGCGCAGCCACTAAATATTGACCACTTGTGATGGTCGTCTGTGCTACCTCGCATTCTTCTTGGCTCGAACTTGAGGTTCCACTGCGTGAGAACGTACTCGTTTTCGATGCAAAACTTCTATCGCTATAGTGAGCTGCCGAATTACTAGAAGTATTTGCATCTGCGGATTCTGAAGAAGCTTGTTGTCGTATGTACCCTTCTTCTAAAGAAGCGTGCACTACACGAGCATTTAGCGAGCTGAACGCAGCAAGATTAGGCCGTCGGATTTTTCTTTCATCATCTTCCTCCTCCATTTTTAAAACTTTATCCTATATAACCTGCACTAACACATGTAAATCGAACACAACACTATTCAATACACCATTTATGCATTTCAATATATTTATTGCATACTTATATTTTTCTTACATGAATAGATAAAATAAAATACTTAATAAGGAACACTGGACACAGTCTTTATCACTATTTGAGACCACCACACACGCGGGATAAGGCAGACACCTGAAACAAAACGAACAAATGAACCATACTGCAGTAATTTAAATGGGAATTTGTAAAAGGACTGTGTTATCTTAGGTTAAAAGGTTTCAGGTAGGACAAGGAAAGGAATTAGAATTGGGAGATTCCGTGTGCCTCGAACATTAGTAAGTAGAAGCCGTCATTACGTATAGATCAATACGACCATATGGCTGCGCGTGTGTGTTAAATGAGCATAATGAGATTTGTAGGGTAAATTACAGTTGTTAATAGCTTCAGCCAATATAGAAATTAATTTTAATTACATTCAGTTGGCAGCCTTGGAGTCAAGCGCCAGTTGTCCCGCCTCGTTTGCGCAATCTGTGAGAGCCTTGACTTGGGCGGCATTCAATCCGGTGGCTTTGACTTGTACATCAGCGCTCTTTGAGTGTTCTTTGCTCTCACTGCTGGACTCCACACGTTTTGTGGTCTCGTTTCCGTATTGGTCAATGAAGGTCTCTTCTTCGAACTCCTCTTCGTAACTCTCCTGGTACTGTTCGCGGAACTCCTGTCTGGCCTGGATGGTAACCTTTTCGGTGGTCTGTCTTTGTTGGATCATTTCGTCCATTGTCCTTTTGACGAGCTGCTGTCCAGCGGCGAGTTGACTGCTTTCAGACATCTTAGTAGTTTCTACAATTGTTGGAAAATATAAAGATATTACGTTGTATTTAAATAAGCTTGTTGATTGGTATTTGTTTAATCCTGACTACATTTCTAACGTCAGAAATTCTTAGAATACGTTTTTCTTTTATAAAATACGATCTCGTAAAACAATAAAATTCAAGCTTTAATAATGCTTTGGAAAGTCAAAGAATACAAAGAAAAATGTGAAACTTTACATCATTGTGCATGAGTAATACAAGAAAGTTCAGTTTGATAGAAATTGATAGCTTTAGCTGGCGACGTGCCAGATGAGAATGTTTGGACCGCATTTAAATTTACGTTTGTTCAAGAAATTCAGAGTTCGACTTCGGAACAGTCAACGACTGTTATATTTTTCTCCCTATAACTCTCAGTGGAATGTGATTTCAGAGTATTAAATAATGCCAAATGTTATGGATAAGTCTAGTGTTTTCCGTCAACTATGCTGTTAAAGATTAAAGTCAACATTTCCGAATAATAGAGTAGTAATTTTCTATTTAAAGAAGTCACGTGCTTTACTTATGAGTCATTTGTAACTGTTTTATGGTTGACTGACTCATATATGTACAGGGTGTCCGGTAAATAATCCGACAAACTGTGGTGGCTGATACCTTAGGTCAGGCCCTATCAAATGAACGCAACATATGTTCGCCGAAAAGTTACAGGTTTCGAGTTACAATCGATTTTCGAAAATTTTAGAATTTTCTACCTTGCATCAGACTTTTCCATTTTTCTTGCTGATACATAGCTTTCGTAATACTTTTTGTGCATCAAATTAATCTTGAATAGTTACTCTATCCTATCATAAGTCTCATATTTATCTAAAAGAAGAATATATTGGCGATAACGCCATTCGTTTTACAATTTTCACTTTCGGTTTTTCTGAATGCTCAACTTTGAACTGCAGTGGTGAAAAATAAATGTATGTAGGATTTTTGTACAACAATTTTAAAAACTTGCTTGAATATTGGTGATTTTGGGCAGGTACAATACTTGCATATTTTCTTTACAAAATTTGACAAAATAAGCTGCTGAAGTACACCGGGGCCTATTTTTTGAAATATTACTAATGTAAATCTGAGTAAAAATGCGACGTAACTTAACGCGGATCGTTATGGTCCAGTGAAATAAGTTATTTTTTTCTAGCGATTAACTAGTGACACGAAATAATTCTGGTCAATTTCAATTTGGAAAATATTAAAAAAAAAATGCTCGTTTAATTTTTTACAATGATACGGAACCCGTTAAGTGCAGATGAATTGGGCGTCTAAAACTAGCTATTTCAGTGTTGTTGCATGAAAAATAAGGTGTTATAAAATCGATTTATCTAGTAAGAAAATACTGAAGGTTAAGGTAACTTTACACTAAAACATGTTTTAATCTGGCATAGAGAGTTAATGGCGAGAAGAAAATACCTCATTTAATTGTACAATGACGATCAGCGTCAAGTTATGTATCATTTTTACTCAGATTTACATTAGTAATATTTCAAAAAATAGGCCCGTGTGTACTTCAGCAGCTTATTTTTTAAAATTTTGTAAAGAAAATATGCAAGTATTGTACCTGCCCAAAATCACCAATATTCAAGCAAGTTTTTAAAATTGTTGTACAAAAATCCTACATACATTTATTTTTCACCACTGCAGTTCAAAGTTGAGTATTAAGAAAAACCGAAAGTGAAAATTGTAAAACGAATGGCGTTATCGCCAATATATTCTTCTTTTAGATAAATATGAGACTTATCAAAGGATAGAGTAACTATTCAAAATTAATTTGATGCACAAAAAGTATTACGAAAGCTATGTATCAGCAAGGAAAATGGAAAAGTCTGATGCAAGGTAGAAAATTCTAAAATTTTCGAAAATCGATTGTAACTCGAAACCTGCAACTTTTCGGCGAACACATGTTGCGTTCATTTGATAGGGCCTGACCTAGGGTATCAGCCACCACAGTTTGTCGGATTATTTACCGGACACCCTGTATAAACTATGTGAAATACCTTACTATCAGGAATATTCTGTAAACAAAATTATTAGTTAGTATTGTTCAGAGAATGTTAAAAAATACCGAATTTATTTTTGTTTTATAGTTAGCAGGTATTGTAACTATGAAGACTGATTTTAACAAAAGAATTTGTTCACCGTTTGACTCATTTGAGTCGGTCTGTCCTTGTCAGTCCGCCCTAGCAAGACAACAATAGTAATTCGTGTCTATTAAAAACGTGCGAATACCTGTCTGGGTTTACTTGACCTATATTACATCCACTACACGGTTTTCTGTAACTGTTGCTATGAAAGTTTTAAACTGGATTTTGTGATTATAGTTCTTTTTAATGTTTTGAGATTCAAAGAAATAACGTGAGAGATAAAATTTAGTGATTTCTTATTGAAATGGTGTTAAAATAACTGGATTTAGAACTTGGGTAAAGTTTCAGAAACTTTTGATATGGGTCTAACAAGCAAACAATGAACACAAAATCAACTTATAACGAAATAACAAATAACGAATAATTATGAAAAATTATTTCAACAAAAGGAAAAAAATAGTAAATACCTTAGTAGCGTAAAGTGCGAATGAATTCCAATAATGTGGTGTACACAGTTTATGAATATGGGTTATTCTGGAGTTGTTTCCTTGCGCAAGCTCGCGAGTGGACTGACTGGCGAGGGATTCCGCGTCGCGCTTTGTTGCGCCGCGAGCTTTGCGTGGGCGGCCGCCGACGTGGCACTGCGTCTGCGCACACCGACTCGCGCACCATATTATAAAATACATGTCTTGGCAAATTAACCATCTTAGTTAATTAATTTTGACATTGAATAAATTTATTTACGGACTTATTTATAATTCATAACTCTATCCATCAAACCCGTCAATGTTTATAAAGAAACCCCTGCTAAGATAGGCGGCTGAGGACGCCCAAATAGTTTCTGGATAATAATTTGTTGTGTCCACTCACGATTAATTGTCAACATATATCTGTCAAAATTAAACGTCTTTGTGTGATTAATTACGCCAATTCAAGAAAGCCACGGTGCCAGAGTGCCGAAAATAGCAATATGCGTCAGGGAAGGAGGACCGCGAGCGATGACTCCGAGTGACGGAGGGCGGTAAACAGTCGGAGTCGTGAATAATTGGCAAAAGCTCCCTCTGACTAAGCTTATCAATGCACTACAGATCAAATCCCACGTGTTCTAGAAAATGTATCAAATACAGGAATTTGCTGAAATCATTGTTTACGGAAAAGCAGCGATGAGTCAAACTGTTATTTTGATTTGTCTAACTATTTGTTTATTCACAGCGCAGAATATAGCTATTACAAAAATATGTACGTTTATTGTCATGTTAAATGCAAAGTTTTAGTTAATATTTTAATGTAAATTAAGTAAAATAAATATATTTTTTTAAGGACCATCATGAAATTATTGGAGTATTATTGACATTACATTTGCCAACGAAGCTTGCTATTCAGATTTTAAGAGAAAAATTAACTAAGATATAAATTAGAATTAGTTGCCCTATGGCACATAACCTTAGAACGAATCTTAAAATAACGTTAGTAGACTACTAAAAGCGTTTCATCTTTCCCATTTCCTCTAGAGAGACACGTCTGATGGGAGTATCAACACTTTGAAAAATGTTAAGATGAAATATGGGTTTATATATTAATGATCCCTCAATTATTAAACACTGGAGTACTTGACAAGATGACATATTCTAATTCAGAGCAGAGTTTATGAGCCATTACGAATTGATGTCGCTAACTAGTATGTAATTTATATTTCGAATATTCTAGTATTTATGTAACAAATGTGATTTGAAATCTGGGTCTCATAAAATATAGAAACTAATAAGTTATATTCGGAATACAATATTTTATTATAGCAAAGAATTCTTTTATGACGTTGTTATACCTCACATTTATGAAAAAATGAATTATTTAATGTAGAATAATAACAGTAGTGTTTCTTCAGCATTAATGTATCGTTATACTAAATTCTACGAAAAACAGTTTCACAGTTTACGTGACTGTATAAACTTAGAACATTAGAAACATAGTCATCGTCACATTTAAATTTATAAGCGTAGATAATGGATATGTAAGGTATATTTAAACAGGATGGCAGTCGGGGGTTTCATAAGAGATTACAAAGCATTTCGCATCTGACAGGTAAATTCAAAGCCGCCTGTCATTTATTCTGTAAGCCGTTTGGCTGGCGAAGGCCACTTCGGCAGAGAAATGCTGAAGTAAATGTACCTACATGTTGCTGCTGAGAGACATATTAGCAGATTGCTCCAAATTACCGAAATAACATGACAATGCATTTAAAATTTTCCACCTTAGTTATTTAAAAATAAGCGAAAATATATTGTATTTATACACAATTTTCCGTAATTTTTCATGTTGAAACAATTGCCTTTTTTATCTATGTTTTGTATCTTGAGTTAAGATTATTATTGTATTGACAACCACTCATATTTGCTCGTGACGACACATTATCTTGTAATGTTATCAGTTTACAAGTATATTTACTAGATATAATATTATTTGAATGAGTATAATAACGTTGTATTTTTATCAGAAGTAGAAACCTCTACATGAATATAATATGTATCTAACGCAGTTATGTAAAAGTTCCAAAGTACAAGGGTTAATACAATCTGCTGAAATTGAATATTAGATATTATTAGCCAGTTCTGGCCGGTAGTTTGCACTTAGTAATTTACATGCGTTAATAATAGATCCTTTGCGAATGGCAGACCTTTGACCTCAACTAACAATTTATGTACCTAATCGTGGTGGCGACATAAGCAGCTGTAATGCCGTATTGCCCTTTGATTTACACTAAACCAAAATTACTGCTTTGATAAGGAATAACACATAGTTACGAGATATCAATCAACAATAGTGAGACTGATATTATTATGATATCAGTGAAAATACTACGATAAAATAACAGTAGAGCAAAGAACTAAGCAAACTTTCTCAACTTCAAAAGAAGTACAAAGTATCTCATTCAAGCAGTGTATCTTTTAATCAGCATTTCATTAAAAACTTTTTATAGACTACAATAAGGAGTATAAAAAGCTGAGAAAAGATTCAAGAGCCTTACAACAAAGAGAGAATGGTTTAATAACTTTATACCGACACTGAGATATCTAAGAAGAGTATCTAAGTACCTAGTAGTTCTGTAACACATTTATTTGCGGAACGTGACCTTTGTTGAGACCTTTAGTATTTAAAGACCGTAGTGCAACAATGCAGGCACGCGAAGGTGGCGGCTTCCGTCGCTACTGATGCCTATCTACCACCTAATTCGACCTCCACCCCCAACCAGCCCGTAATGGACGAGTAAGCCGTGCGTGCCTATTCACCCGCTATCTTTGCTATGCAAAACGGAACATTTTCACAGCCTTCGTGTTCGAAAACGAGGCCTATTCTCCTAACAATGGCTAGTTGTTCTAGATATTCGTAGATAGTGAAGTGGGAAGATAAACGCCGTTAATCTGAAAAGGGTTTTTTGGTGGAACGTGATGAAAGAGGACTCAGTTATTAAAATTTTGTAACAGCTTGTTGAGTTTTTGCGCCAAGGTTCTACCAACTGTGGCTCTCGAAGAAGAGTGACATTTTTTATTTTTTGGAATTCGTTGTGCATTAAGCACAAGTGATGTTTGCTTAAATTCTGTTATTTATTTTGTTTAGATACTTATGTAAAAATAGTTTCTAAAATTAATTATGAAATTATAAAAAAAAAAAATTTTGTTTGAATTATATTTGTTATTTCACTGTTCTGTATAAAACTATTGTCATTATGTAGGCATTGTTTTTAGTATTATGTGTAGTAGTAATAAGTTTATTTTTAGTAATAACGTGTTTTTTACAAATAAGTAAATACAGATCATCAGTAATAAAGATCAGTTTAAGACATACCTATATTAATATCATCATGTATATACCTACATTCTGGGTACATAAAAAGGGACCTACAAAATTAATCTTAATGTATCGACAAAATTCACATTTCAAGGTGAATTGTGGCGTGCTACGTAAAAATTCGTGGCTAAATATTATGATGGAACTTTCTTCGAAGTTAGCAAAGAAGTCATTGGTGTATAATTTTGAGAATTCGATAAAATAATGTTGACCTTTGTACACGCACTACAGTCATTTGTAACAGCTGAGCGGAATAAGCTTTTATTTATTAAACGATACTAAACATGTTATTATTGGTATTAGGTAAAATGTAAAAGTTCCATGCAGACTAGTGAATAATGTAATAAACTACAAGTGCGGAAAACCCTAGCTGCCACAGCGCATGCACTGTGTAGATCCTTAATTTTATAAGGTAAATTCAACTTAGGGAATTCTTGACGGCATTAAAAATGAAACTGGAATTGATTTACACTTGTATTTTTAAATAGGTATAAATATCATAATGCTGTATTTCAACTGTTTCAAAAAAGAAATAAAGACGGCTTTGCCTGCCTTTTAAAAACAACATACTGTTCAATTTAAAGTAATTGAGCTCTTATTTTGTGAAAGCGCTGCAGCGCTGTAGGCGCACGTTTCACTAAATACACAGTTTCAGAATAATTATACGTGGAGTTATCGCATTTAACTGTCCCTTGCTTCTATCTTGTATATTTATCTTGAATAGGGTTCATTACTGTGAAATATGGGCGACTATTCTGTTTACTAGCCAAAATGTGTTTAATGTGGGACTGAGTTCACGTTTGATAACTTTTATACCGAATACTAACTTTACAACGTTAAACAGTTTAACCCTACTTAGCAAATGTAAGTGTTATGAAACTTTAAGTTTATACAAAACAACATCATACTGCATATTGAAATAATATGAACAAGACGAAAAAGGGGGTTAAGAGTTAAATTCGTGCGACGCCATTCCTTTTCTCAACTTTTCTTATTTTAGCCGGCGCGCATTGCGGGCACGTCTTGGTCTTTTTGTCGAGGCGAATATTACGTTATATATAACACGGAATGCGACAGCCGAGCCACCAATATAGATTTAAGTACGTAAAATCGAACCGCCAAAAACATTTCTATATTAAATACTTTATAAAATTGACCTAAATTGAGTAGGTCACAGACCTTTCACAATCATGGAGAACAAAGATGAAACGCTCAGGGCGTACAATAACCTTCAGAGGTATTTCGAACACCACACATGCACGGTATTATTGTACAAACACAAAGGAACGGGCCAGCAGAACCCTAGCATTCCTGAGAATTTCATAACAGACAATAGTATAGTGTTTACATGTTAGTTCTATTGCGAAGAAGAATTGAATAATGGTTTAGATGCACTTTGAGTTCTTATGACGTAACGTGAATAACATAAAGGTCTACAGAAAGAATATCTTTACCTATCTAGTAATACCCATTAATTACATTTTACGTATGCTAGGTATGGCATCAAATACAAGTTTTATTAAATATTTCTGAAAATAAACACAAAGAAAGGATGCACTGTATTAAAAGCTTTAGTTAAATATGAGGCTTAAATTTGATCCGTCCGCATATGAAAATAAAATCTATTAATAATGTATATTGCAGCGAAGCGTCCGCCGAATGCATCTGCATATTATGATGTGTGATATCGAATGTCTAGCGTAACTAGCGACGTGTGATTATTGCTCACTGAACCGTCCTATCTGTCTACTCTTAAAACCATGCAACTAAAATTTATGGAACCTAGCTTTTATGACGTAAGGTGGCTTAATGAAGAAGCGTTTTAAGTTGAAAGTTAAATAGCGTCGTATTTGCCGTCTGCTGTAATTGTATAAGAAAATTCTGGAAAATACACATTTTAATTTGAACCTTATAAGTAGATGAATTTTCATCCACCGGATGGTTCACGGTATGTAAAATGTGGGAGTTATATTAGGTTACACGTGCCTACCTTTTAAAATTAATGCGTTATTGTATGCGTTTCCACTTTGGTTCACGTGGGAGGAAAGTGACAACTTACAAAGCAATTTTATGGGATTTCTCGTTATTTTATGTTGTGAATAAAATTAATTAAGCTGCATTGAACGCATTACCAGTTATATGTTAAATAAACGTTAATGTAAATAATACTACCATGCACGAATGTATAATTTGCAGCACATTCTACGCCTACGGTTTACATATTCGGATCATTAAAACATAGCATTCAGTGAAACGGCAAGGCTCGTTTAATGCCACATTAATTTGAATAAACAAGAGCGCAATATATCATCAATTACAAAAGAATATTATATTTATTCGTATATTTAAATGTATGTTATTTATATTGCGTTTTTGTAAATTGAAAACTATGCTCATTTCAATCTCATCTTTGAATTTCGTGGAAAATAGAGTGCGCATTTTACCTCTGTGCAGTCGAGGGAATTTTTAAAATTTATTAGAATAAAATTGCTTTATTTAATAAACCTTGACGTCGGGTGCCAGGTGGAAGGTGAATTTCGTTTCTGGGTGTAGTTTTCAATTTTTAAAAGTGACGGAAATACAGCATTTTTATTTCGGAAATTCAACAAAAATTTGGTACAAAACAATGTACCTATAGTCTGTATGTTGTATATAGTTAGCAAAAGGTAAAGTTACCGAAGGAATTTAAACTTTGTTTGTAGGTAATATAAGAAAATCTGAATCGGAGCAATATTCATATCACATATTCAATTGAAATCTGAAAATAGCTGTCGATTGCACGACGTATATTTTGAGTTAATTCACTACACCAGATAAATTCCAAACCCTACAATTTGTTCGCACCTGAAAATATTACGACGAAATATTGCGACGTGTAAAGATATTTCTACACAACACTAGTTATGATTAATCGTTATTGCGATGAAGAAAACGTATTATAAAAGTAGGTATATTACATCTAATGTTCATATCGTGTGTAAAGGTTTCTAGAACGTATGTTTGATATCTGTTAAACAAGGTTTTGTATTTCGCTACACGAACATAAATTGATTAAGTCCGGTAATGCATTATCATTCCCCAGAGGCTCGTATAAGGTTTAGGACTACTATCCCTAGTAGAATGTATGAAAGTTAACCAGTTACCAAATTGGGAATTCGCAGATCTATTTTCAAAATTGGAATAAATGTTTAAGATAAGTTATAGAATCAGGCGTTACTTTGCGGAAATCCATGAATTTAAAATTAAATGTTGTGAAAAATATTTAGCTTTAATTCCGCTACAAAAATCCAAGCTTGGCAGCCGGATGTAGTCCCTCCCTCTCTCACCCTCATGCAAATATGCACATGCAGGAAAGCCCACCCTCCCGCCCTCATGCATATGCAAACATACACGAATAGTGAGAACAAAGGAAGGAGCATGCCATGCAACCAAACCAATACTCGACACGTGTTTCGCCCCTCCACCGGCGCTCAGCCTCGGCCCTCAGCCGCTCGGGAGCGAATACATTCGCTCCCGAGCGGCTGTCGAGTCAACATCTCCTGAGGATGCCCCGTGGAGGGGCGAAACACGTGTCGAGTATTGGTTTGGTTGCATGGCATGCTCCTTCCTTTGTTCTCACTATTCGTGTATGTTTGCATATGCATGAGGGCGGGAGGGTGGGCTTTCCTGCATGTGCATATTTGCATGAGGGTGAGAGAGGGAGGGACTACATCCGGCTGCCAAGCTTGGATTTTTGTAGCGGAATTAAAGCTAAATATTTTTCACAACATTTAATTTTAATAAATGTTTAATAAAAACCGCGTGAATCACTGGTGTCTCTATAAAAATCCAGCTTAAATGACATCTCTCATCTCGATTGATTCACAATTCGAAAAAAAAACATATTCGAATATGAAAACCAAAAGACTGTGTTGTAAACGTTCTGTCGATAAATTCTCGTAACAAAGATGTCTGTCATGTCATAACTATGACGCTTCAGTTTGCTTCACACTAATTTGACCCGCCGGACATTTGGACAGTCTATGTTTACGAGCTCTGGCTATTTCCTTTGCCTTGTCACAACAACAAAGTAAGTCCTTTTTACGAGTGAGTCTCTCCTATTCTAAGAATTATTTTAAAAGTCATACGTTCATGAAAAATAAAGCTTTCTCTACTTGTGAACATAGGCAGCTTAATTAACAAAGTTAAAATAAATACAGCTCGACGTCGAGTGGATTCATTTTGTTAGAATTTTCGAGTTGCTTTTGTATATTTCTCTTGCAATTCGTTTTTATAGAAACGTAGGTACAAAACATTTGCAGATTTATGAACGCAAATGTTTAATATCCGAAGTTGATTTGCGAGACCCTCAAAAAATATCTTTGTAATTTCCTCTTTACTTTATCTTACTAAACGTGTTGTTTATACAACCATCATTTACAATAAACAAACCTTTGTATGTAGTCAATAGCGAAGGAAGGAAAAATCTTTTAAATAAAACCGTGCAAATTTTCAAATAAAGGATTGTTATCGTTACCTAGGAGAACCGAAATCTCTACAACTGTCACAATAGAGCAACGAAAGAGACTTAGCTATTCATATTTGTTGAATATACGACAGGTTATCTAAATTTCAGTTGGATATTGCGTCTAGACGATAAAATGTAAACAAAGATAAAAACCAAGTAGATTTAGGATGTTTATTTATTCTCATGAAATAGAAATCTCGGCCTAAAAAAAAACAAACTAGTTTTTATATGTATTTCGGTTGATGGAAGTTGTTTAATCTGTGTACTAGATGTTGATCGCGTAGAACAAATAAACACGGTCTGTCGAGGCCTGTCATCCAATAAACAAAATCGAGCTTTATCCCGACACAATCTGTCGTGTCGATGCTTGTCGGAACGTCACCAGCCTATTGTAATAATAGCACGGATTCACTGTGACACCACCCACACGTAATTGCATATTATGTAAATTTTATTTCAACACTAAAAATAATACATGCTTTAAAACGTGGGCTTAATCACTCTATCCATAAAAATGCAATTGCTATTTTAGATGAAACGAAACCATTTTAGAATAAGAGAGTAGAGTATTAAAAATACATCATCATTAGGGAGAATTTCGAGCCTTCAAAATTCATTCATTACAAGAGATTTGATGTACAATGTAAACAATTAAATTTTACGTTTGAGAATGATGATAATGGAGATAAGATTGAATGTGGTAATAAACACGATATTTAAATGTAGTACTTAAAACAGACAATACAACACTTACAGGATCAAGTAATGTATTTGATAAACAACTCCGGCCAATATATCGATGGAAGCTTTATTTTTATCAGAACGCAGTACTTACGAGTTAAAAATCTGTTCAAAGTTTTCATCAATTTCCAGCTGTCATACGTTTATCTAGTTCACAGATATTACACGTTTGACGCCCGGTTGATTCAACAAATATGGGACAATTCATATGTTTTCATAGAATTCCGATCATCATTTGTTATAATAAGTGCTAACGTTTGAAAGGATAGAAAGTTAGACTTCCATGTAATAATTTGCTTTTCGAACTGTTATGGTACTTAAGTACAAATTCATGATTACCAAGGTACATAACAAGTACACAAAAGAATTTTTCTTTTAAAATAGAATAAACATTGAAAGGACCAGCTAAATCACTTTTAAACTAGCTAAATAGATCTGAGGTGAATATAATTTCAATGTCATTAATATTTTTACCACTCACAAAAATTACTATTCCGTCTCAATGTCGTTCTAAAAGACATATAAATGTACGTAGGCATGAAAAGGAAAGGGTGGATCTGTTCTACTTTGTTGTAGTTTGTTGGGCGCCCATTTTATACATTTGTAGTGTAATGCTTAGCCACAAATCACTTCGGCGAAGGTTCTGTAGCGATAATACCGCGCGACGTTTTGATGGATGCCGCGGGCCTGACTCAGGCGATAGTTACACCTACCGAATCAATTTACCTCACTATAATTATATTAGGTTAACTATATAGATAATTAAGTGAAGGCCAATTAGGTTGAGTTGATTGGTGTATAGATAAGACAGGAAAAATAGAGTTGCGAATTGATTAACTATTATCATACATGTCGTGACTTGGCAACTTTTAAAGAATACTTTTAGAATTTTGATTCTGTCATCAAAATTGTCCTCAAGACACGTCTTTTAATCATATCTAGTGTGTTATTGAAAGCTTCAACCAATACCCGTGACATTTCACGACCTTGAGTTCTTTAATTCAGTGTAATGACCACCCTTTATTCAGGTGAGGAAGTTTGAAAGCATCATAAATATCGAACGGCCTTCGAGACCCCTAACTTTGATTTGTGGGCAATTGGAAAGGCCGCTCCGGACCATAATACTCCTACGTGGTATTCAAATAACGATACGGTATAGCACTGCTCATTCGTTTCATTAGAGCACTTTATTGCTTGATAAATTAGATCGTAGATTTTCAGTATCAAGCTAACCGAAGTTGCGAGTATTTGTCTATTTACGGCTCAAAGCGTTTCACAAATACATTTAGATACATTCAATGGCTATTTCTATGAAATATTTCAAAAATGTTATAGAATAAAGACAGTCATATTTTACGGACATAAAGATATGAACGTTAGTATTCCAAGTAAGTCCGAGCAGGCGATAAATTACGGTTACATTCAAATACGAGCTTTGAACACCTCCTCTATGTAGAAATGCTTTTGTAGACATTCTGTGGTTGTTCTATGTGTGCTACAGAAGTACCTATTAATGCGGTTAAAGGCCTGGGTTTTCCGCGGTAAATAACTGGTGAACATGTGGGGAGTTCAGATTCTTTCCACAATGGAATAGTAGAGTGAGGTATTTGCCGTGTAGCAAAACAATGAAGGCTAAAAATTAAATAATAAATTGTTACAATTTGTATAAGATAGGCAGGCTAAGACGATCGTCATTTGTTTCTCGTTGTGTAAAAGGTCTTGAACATTTACTCCCAATGGAGTCCTTCTATTCTCTGGTCTCACGGATTAATTAAGGGATCTTAAAACAAAGCATTGGAGTTTGTTCGGTCGACTATTTATCGAAGTTTAGACAGGCATACGGGTTGAACAACTTCCTTTATAAATCAATGGGAGAAGTTTCCGTGTTTTCGTTTCTATCCTATTATCCGTGAGTGTGACTTGGGCAGTACTAACCAAACTTTCGTAAAGAATAAAAGAAAATTAATATTTGATGTTTGTTTCAAAGAAATTGTAGTCGTTGGTCAAGTATTGTCAGCAATAAATTAGTACACAGTAAGATTTCAAGATAAAAAAGAACACAAATAGTAAGATAGTTTAGTAGCGATAAATACTGATAGCATTTCCAATTATTCTTGCAACAACCTAAATCCGTGTCACTTCCTCATCGTCTGATCGATTAATGCATTTAATATCGATTAACGAGGTCCGAGTACGGCTGGGCGCGAAGTTGGCGAGATTGGTTCGATTAAAATTACATACATGGGTATTTTAAACACCTGAATCGATTTACATCGTTTCCAGGCTAATCGGATTGATTGCCTGTGCAGTGATGCGATTCCGATTAAATGTTAGATTCGATGGCTAAATGTAGATTGTAGATAGGGGAAACAAACCATTTAGTTTCGTGTTACATGTTAGTATTGAGTTTTGTTTGTGATAAATGAATAGTTTAGAGCACAGTAGGTATAAGATTTTCCGTTGTCAGATATTTTGCATATAAGTGCTATACTGAACTTAGAGTAATAATTCAATTTACACTATATTCTTATATTGAAGTATTAATTTAAGCGATTTTTTTTCCAACGTAAAACAAATTTTAACGCTTATTTAAAGTGCGGGTTTCATTTATAACAAGATTTTTTCTACCTTTCAAATAGGTATTTCCAGACGTGGTCAAAATTTAATAATAATCCTATTATTACATTTTGATGGATATCATTAGTACTAGGTAAAGCGAATCGTACCATAAAAGAAAAAAATCCAAATAATCATGTCTACATAATTTTAGCTGTATACAATTCTACAGAAATGCAATGGCTTTTTATTGAGACGTTGCAAACCAAATTATATTGTCTTTTAGCAACTACAATGTAATTTCCGTGACTGGTACACGAAGGTATTCTTATAAAGATAGTACAGCAGACATTGTTGCAATCACACTGCATTTATAGAGTACTAATACGAAAGCACTTGTTCACTCAAAATAATCTTTGTTCTATATTGAATAGCATTATTCTAACACATGTGAGAAACTGAACTTATATATTTTACCGTATATTAGTTCAGTTGTGGTGTTTAGTTTGATAATAGAATCTTCTAATTAAGATATATTTTTTCGTGTATCCAAAACCCGAGCCTTCATAAGTAGCTCTTAATGCCAATTTTGTTTTAAACGCCACAAGATCGAGTTTAATGGAGCACTTAAATTTTGGTTTTTACTTAACAATGGGATAACAAAGGCAGAGGGTGACAATGATAAAGCTTTACTTTTTCTGGACATGGCATAACGCGATTCTCTGCAATTCGTCCTTCACGGAAATTCAAAATTGTGTCCCAGTTTTTAAATGGAAGCAGTTACAATTTCTTATTTCACTTTGTCTTTTCATTAATTTGATAGCCATCGATCTAGAATTGCGGTACGTTTGGGTCACGTAGAAACCTTTTCGTTATTTCGTTCAGTGATGAGTGAGCGATCTCATTCATTACAACCTGACCGAACAACAGCTGTGTTCAAAAGAATTCTATTTCCTCAATATGAGGAAGTATTTGTCAAGACTATAAAATAAATACTACAATAGAAACTGTTCCTTATTAATGAAAATTGTATCTGTTGTTCAGATATTTAAAGAAACACAAAATAAAATCTTGATTAGGAAGCACTTATATATGGACAAGTCAATACAAGTTACTTTAAAAATAAAAGAGCTTTTTTTTTATCGTAGCGCGAGAAGTTGATTGTATTTGATCAGAAAGGGAGATGTTAGAACAATATTATTTTATTAACAGGGCTACACATAACGGTCCATGAATATATGGTAAAATGTTGATTAAAGTTCAGATGCTGGGGATTGTTATGCAACAATAATTATAGAAGCGAGATTCGCCACTTTGAAGAACAGTAATTTAATACTTAAAGTGATTAAATTATTAATTTTACATGATATTATTGTACCTTTTCTACGCGCCACGTGTTTTACGAGTAAAATAATAATATGTAATTTATTTTGTAGGTAGCAACAATAAAATTGTATTCGGAGCTATAATCAAATTCCGTAGTAAGAGGAAAAACAGTAGGTAAATAATATTGGGCTGCCAAATACATGAACGGAATTTTATACCATTGAATGTGTGTATTATTGGTATAAATTATTTCATATACTTGCAATTATTTTATAGGAATTCTGGCTATACTTTTTTCTAGAGATACTATTTTCGGTGATAGAAATCATTCAGAACACTCTATATAATAATATGCCATTTATGTTACAAATGTTAATTATTTATATCATAACATGTCTGAAATGTCAATTTGCAAAACGAGCTTTGCCTCGGAATACTCGTGAGACGGATTACATTGAATTATCTATAATTAGCTCTATCACATACGTTTGTATTAATGAGGTCAATATCAGTACTGCAGTCTGACAATACATGTAAATATAACAATACAAAAAATTTAATATAATTAAAATTATACGACGTTAAATTTAATTGACGGGTCTACATCATAAAAATTCAATTTCATATCATTACTGTCATATTTTCATGCATTATTAATTCAGTACTCTTCGCGCATTGTGCGACTTGTAATGATTTAATGACGAATAAATGGATTACAGCTATCAATCAATTACTTTTCAATTCGAGCAATGAAATCCATTAATCTGATTGCGCTCGTCATTATTCGATTTTGTTTCCACATAAGCTTTGTTAACAGCAACTAGGAATCAAATATCAAGCTTTGTTTTGACGCTATTGAAATTGTATTTTTGTGGGAACCAGATCTTTTTCGCTCGTTTTATGTAATAGGAGTTGTGGGTGATATTGAAAAATGTAAACATTTATCGTAAAATCTAAAAGTTACTGCATAGCCAATCTTAAAATCGTTCTCCATTGTTTGAATCTGTCACTGTCATACGGACAGCTGTCATAATTGTTTGGAATTCAGAAATGCGTTCAAATTTTGTTAACGATTTAAAAGACTTAAGACTTTTACAAACTAGGTATACTTAATATTTATAAGCTCGTATTCAGTTATTCACCGCTTTGAAAGATTCTAGTGCCTAAATAACTGTTAATTGAATTAATTCGTTACTCGTATACATACTGTGTGTAACGTTTTTAACTAATATTGACATTGATTTCCGTTCCCTCATTGACTGTTCAACTTAATTCATGTTCATGATAATGAGTCGCCGTGTATGGTATTAATACACAAGTACCTTTATTTAATGGCCACCTATTTTATTTATTTTAATAACTTTGTCAGTGATTCCATTATAAATCATGTTGCTTCATTATTATGATATGCAAATACAATTTGTGTTTGGATTTTAATCTGTGAACTCAACGATTTATGTACATAATTTAACATTATAAACATATGTATAAGTCCTGTTATTTAGTTTTTAATAGCAGTTAGTCTTTGAACAAACATTTATTTTAGCCATAAATTATTTTGAGTTTTTCATTCAAGAAAAAGATTAGTTGGAAAAAGAAATGAAGATCAGGCTAGGCACCGGTTGCTCCAAAAAAACTTGAAACAAAACAAATAATTTTAAACAATGCTGTACTATTTTGTTCTATTGCGGTTAGTTTAGGGAAAACTCCTTTATTAGGATAATCTCGGTATGCGAACTATGTTTATGATATACCGATTTACCTTAACGCATGTTACATCACAGTATATCGCTATACTATAATAATATTGTGTTGTTTTTGATAAACACGTGTTTTTGCCTTACTACAAATATTTCATATGTAATCTGAAGCTACACTAAAATGTATCCATATAAATGGGCTGCGGAGGCTAGTGGTCTATGTAAAAAAATATATATTGAAACTGAACTGAATTTTGAGAGTCTGAAATACGACCACGAGTACACTTTGTAAAATACGTAGTTAAGGCAGAGTAAAATAAAAAATTCTAGTAAGTATTGCCTCCCTATTCTACGGTCCTTCTATGCAATAAAAAATAAATAATTTTTATTTAAGAATAAAATAAAGAGTAGGTAATAGTAGGTAGGTCGTACATGACCTTTATTATCGTTCAGATGTAACTCGTGTCATTATTACACGTCTGATTTTGACAAATGAGTTCCCTATCGATTGTAAGAGGCGTATGTGAAGTAGGACAGCTGCAAAAAGGTTTTATGAACAAAAGATTAAATGTACCACTCATGAGCTATCTAATGACCACGAAAATGCAATTAATGGTAGCGAAACAATGAGTTTTGAGTTCCACTTTGTTGTCGTTTATGTAACACTCGAAATATACCACAATTTGAAATACTAAAAAACCACTTTTGTTTAAACGTAATACGAAATTATTTTGTAATACGTGAATGAGATTTTCGAACCGCAGTTATTTATGTATACATAAGACCTTTTACCATTTCTTTTTTCATGAATACCTACATCGTCACATAAATAAATGAAATCTAAATATATAGATAGAATTTTCCTGAGAAATGCTTTGATAATAAACACAACATAACTAACGATACCTTAGTCAAACAAATCTTATGCGCATATGAATGAGATTACGTCTGCACGTGTCACAGGTCAAGTTATTATCTTCTCGAAGAAACTATCTCATTACGATCGTAATATTATCATTATATACACAGTAAACTACTGACCCACCGTCTTAATATGTGAGTTAACGACTAACATTTCCTCGTTTCATGTGGTTCAGGAAACCGCACCTGAATCCTCCTAACAGCTCTTAGAATTACTTTGAACAATCCCGTAAAGGACTTGAAAGCAATTTATGATTAAATAGTCAGAACTAATCTATTATAAATAGATTTAATTTTCAGATGAATTTACCTTTGTAATCTATTAAAGGTCACAAAAGATATTGAAGAGGAATATACTTTAACCACAACTAGTCATTATGATATTATACTATTTGAATACCTTATAATGGTTGAGAATACACTAATGAATAGACGGATTCCTCATTTAATTTAAATACCTAAAATCTTTTGTTCATGGTTTTGATATTATTTGAATTACATAGCGCTGAATGTGAAACCAACAACAAAGACTGGATCAACGTATTTTGTATGCCTGAATTTCCTTCAATGTAGGCTAGGTTAGTAAGTAGGGCAGTCATCATGCATCATCAACACACTGCAGCTATCGGATTTGCATATAACAACATTTGCGGCGACCGGGGTTCCGCGTCACAATACTAACCTATTTATATCAGATGACCCTTGTCACTTGCTTTACATAATCACATAGCATAGCTGATTCACACTGGCTTATAAATGCAAATAACTGGCTGTTACGATATGAAAAACAACTTTTTTTTTCAAATGATGTGTAGAACGTTTGCTAATGTTTAAACTGCGAACGCTAATGACTTCTTTAAAACAAATCATTGGTAGACATCATTATTTGTATTTTTTGTTTAAAATATCATCGGCGTAGCTGGGCAATACAAGACACGTTAATAATCGATGGACAAAATATATTTAAACTTTCACGTTTGTATACGATATTTATGAATTTATTGTAAATGTCAACTGTAATGTAATGCATAGAGTTCTGATGTGTATAAATAGAACTTTGATTGTGATCAACACTTAACAAGACTAACAAATGATTTAAAAAAATATACTCGTATTTTTCTTTTCAATAGTCGAGTCTAAGAAAATAACTCTGACAGGCTAAGTTAAATGTTGTTTCTATAATAGTTTCCAAGGTCTAAAGCATTTTTATTTTTTCAATTAGTTTTGAACCCTCATTTTACTTAGCTCCTACTCTCTAAGCTTTAAGTTTTAAGCTTTGATATTGTTTATTAATTGACTTGAGACAGAAATATGAGAATTATTCTCTGTATTATTTGACCAAGCCGCAACATATTTCTTAATTAATACTATTGATTGTTGTCTTCGTTACCTGACCACCTTAAAGGATTGTTTGTGAGACCTTCGAACAACTTTGATACTTTCAAGTTTAAACAGAAGTCAATATTGAAACTAAATATCAATTCAAACGTTTTAAATGCAACTGTACCAATTACATTCAATCCAAAACGTCAGTTCTTACACGTAACAAAAAGCGAAATACAAAACTAAAGCTTGATGGATCCAATCACGTACACGAATCAATTGAGATCGGAAAGAACATCCATAAAAAACAACTTGGGAACAAACAAAGTAAGATTAATCCGGGGTACAAAGGTATGTATGTACGTTGTGGTGTTCAAAAAATGCCTGTCGAAAAGACGAAAAAACACGTGTAGGTAAGCTACAGTGTAAAATGATTATGCAAACTCGTTTAGATATTGAACCGATAGGAGTTATAGGAAATTTGTTATGGACTATCTACGTTCACATCGCTGCCTTGACAAGTTTGGATGGAGTGAAGTTTTATACTGTATCGTTTCAGTTTACAGCCTTCCAGAAAATGTGATCTTGTAAACGAGATACGGTGCTATGTATTGGTGTTTTATTGAACATACTTTTATCGTAGAATTTTATGAATTTGAAAAGGATATTTTATAGTTTTCCATATTTATTTAGCTGTAGAGCTTGATTTAAGTTAACGCTAGGGCTGAAATTGAGAAAATGAGTTATTTAACAATAAGACGTGGATTTATTAATCCCTGAAGTGTAACTATTTCATGAGTGTACATAGATAGGGAATGGTTTAGCCAGACCTTGTTAATTTCTTGAAACAAAAAGGCTGTCATGGATCGTTTTATGGAAGAACTTCGACCATCGACATTATTAAAGACAAATGCATATAATTATTTCCTGATGTATGTCTTATTGTCTACATATGTTTTGCTGTTGGCAGTTTATTAAGGGTTATATATCTTGTAACTGAAATACATTACACAATTTACAGACAAGTCGTATTTATAGAAACGAACTGAAATTATTTGGCCCGGCGACAGTCGCTAACAATGAAATAATAAATCCGTGTTACTACGTTCGGACTTCTAGATTAAAATGTATGTTTGGATATACACAAGAATTTACGACAATGCCGTCCTTTTTTGGAAGAGCTTTAGAAATAACAAACGCCCGTTGTATTGATTTCGATTTACTCAACTATTTCTTCACTGATAAGGAAGGAACATTAAAGGTAAGCTGAAAATACAGATTAGTATAACAAATAATGTTGTAGTAAACATAATCAAGTTTGTCGATATTATAATCCAATAAGCGCTATTAACGTATATGCAATCACTCAGCTTAGTTTTCAGTTCTACCTTGAAAACTCAATTTGCAATATGCATGAAATAACAATGCTCCCGGGAAATAATCGAGATACGAGCCGAGAAAGGGTTCAAAACGCGAATCTCTGGCACAATGTGTTACAGACATCTACCTACACATATCGCTATAACATTTAATTAATCCCTCTAGCTGAGTAAGACGGGAGACGAAGAATTTTATGTCGGCAGACTGCCACAAATATAGTGAGAGAATTCAACGAAAATGTACGAGTGAGTCAATGTGAATGACATAGTAATTTATTCATCATTTTACTACTACTGTTTTTAACAGATCGTGTAAAGATAAAACCGTAATTGCAGCACGATAGCAGCAATCGTAACTACCAATGCACATGAAATGCAGACAAAAGTTTAGTTAAAGAAATTACGTCAAAATACTCAAATATATTTAAAGTATTTATTGATATACCTACGGCAGGTGTACGATCGCTACGTATGTATAAAATCGAATACAAATACCAGATGATTCAATCGATAAATTTAGCCAAAAGAAACAGTTGACTGTGCCATAAAATAAATTGTGGTCTGTTGGTAATTACCACTTGATATTTGTTGCCGACTCAACCTGATTTCCTTAATTTAGCTTCATCACCTAATTTGATGAACCTATTTATTTACACGTGGGATAATTAAACTTTTACCAAGCATCACGAAAAACTTCGCGGTTCATTAATGTTAGATACAGTAGACTATCTATACGAAGTAAACGTATCTATGTATCTGCTCATGAAAGTTTAATTGCAAATGGAAGACAAGGAGCTGTTAAATAAACAATGTTCATCGTCTTTACCTGTTTAGCTTGATTTTCTACAGTTCTTTTGGTTAATTACCGTTCGTCTTATTGAATTAATAAGTAGTTGAATAGTACGTGCACGAAGCACAATCTTTTCTAAGATAACGAACATTTTAACAACTATTAATAAAGTAATTTAGATTGTATATAGCAGAGGTGTGTCAGTTATCATTCATGTTCGCATTAGCAGATTTATTATAGCTAGTCGTGTTTATTATTCGCTTAATGGTTGGTTAGGGAGAGGATCTAAATGGGCTCATTATTTCCTATAAACAATAACGTTTACATTCAATTGTCCTTCTCGAGACTCACGTCGCTTTCGAGAAATCTACGGAGACGATCATTTGTGAAATTGTTTATCTGCCAGTAGCAATGATAATGGGTGTATTAGAGCAAACAATACGCGCGGACTGTGACAAATAAGCGAATTATATTATATGGCTAATGTCGTGATTTGCATTGAATAGCGACGAGCCGTCATGTGTCACTCATTAACATATGCGCATATAGTAAAAGTCAGTAACGTTCAGTACGAAAGAGTCAACCTTCAAGCCGCCACAACGTTATGTTTTCATGTTAGCATCTTGTTCCAACGTAGTGTAAGGTTGGCATATGTGTGCACAAGTGTCATCACACAAGTTTTATAACATCTGTAAAAATCTTACCTCACACTAGCTACAATAAAGGACAATGGCGAAATAATTGTTGATGTAATTCTTATGCGTCTACAAACGTCATCATTACAGATTTACATGAAATAATTAGTTACGTTTTTTCAAGCTTTATTTAAATAGCGTCTAAATCTATGAAAAATATATTTTAAATTGGAAATACAATTGATTAAATTGTACTTGGAGTGTTGCCATGTGAAAGTTAAATCTAAACTAAGTCATACGAATATATTTCGCAAGTAAATTAAAAAAGCGGTTTTTTTTTAATATATTGAAGTTTTATGAACAAGAATAATCTAAAGACATATTATTTCTTCCCGACATTACCGAAATAAATAAATGAAATCAAAATAATATAACGTAAACTTCATTCCAGCATTGCAGCATGGCAACAACAACGGATACAATCAATGTGACATTTTTAGTTATGTCAATTGACATTGTTTGTGATCTGTCAATTCAAACGTTCGTTACTCCTATTATTGTTGAATCTATTAATGTTTTTATTTTTAATATTTGTTCTGGACTGCTTATGGACTTGAAACATTTCTCCTGTGAAGTGCGCTTGCCTAAGGATTCTGATTACCTACCACTTACGACGACATTTTGCTGTGAACTTTTAACTCCGATTCTACTTCTTACTTTGGATTTTATTGCGTGTAAAAGACGATATGTTTTTCACGATGGGACGCCGTGTAAAGCATCTCAGCACCGGCTGGTTTCCTGGATGATATCGTGATAAGGGAGGATGAAATAAAATATGACGAAGAAAAATAACCAAAAAATATATATATGTTGTTTAATTTCTTTGACAATCCCTTGTTAGAATTAATGCTGTTTTTTATTTCATTCATGCATTTGGTCAGCTTTTTTATAGACGATTTTGTGCATTTAACAATATTGCTATATTGTTAAATGCACAAAATCTATAAGAAAGAAAAGAAAGCCTATAAGAAAACATTAACATATTCTGTCAGGATTATAGATTTTAAAAGATACTTCTGATTACTACACTACATTATCAAAGCGATACCAGGGAAAATCTAGCTTAATTTTAAATTATCTTTTAAAAAATTAGTGACCATTTCACGAGGTTTACTTTTTCAACATATTTCCTATGAATGTCTGTTATAAAAATGCAAGGTCGAGCAAAAGTATTTACAGGAGCCCATTAATTTCACTTATAAATAACTGAATTTCTTTTAGTTTGAACCTTAGAGTATAGATAAGAAACTAAAAAGTGAGTCTATCAGAGTTTGGACCGTAAGCACTAGTATGAACTAGTTTTGTCGTGAATTATACATGAAGATGGATCTTGCCGTTTTAATAAATCTATCTTAAACACTAATATTATCCTAACAATGAAAAAAGCATCGACATTTTCGTATATAAGTTTCTCGTTGCGCGAAAAATAAATAAAATCAGTAAACGAATCTACTAGATACAGACTAAAAAGTGCTCTCGCTTGGCACAAGGGGAAACTAGCCATAGTATCGGTCTATGTATATTGTAAAGTCTATGGTTTGAACGAATCTTAAATGACAAAACACCTGACCTCAAATTCTTTAAAACTTAAATATCTTTTATTTGTGACTTCGTTCATCAGTGAGCCTTAAGACAATATTGTTCAGAAATCTAAACTCTATATTTTAAGATTTTTTTTATTAGTAGACGCAACAAAATTATGTCAACAAAAATTTGTTTGGGAGTTCGCCATTGTCCTTTATGTTTTTGTTGGCTGAGGAACTATGTATTGCATGACTCATAGTCTTGTTAAACTGAAGACTACTGATCATAAAGTTCAGGGAGCGTCCGTGTCCTATGATGTAAGTTAGTGTTAGGTAAAGGAAATTGACCGGAAGGATGAAGAGTTATAAAACGTATTTTCACGAGCGTGTCAATACTGTCTGATATCTATCTATTGGACATAAACTCAGTAACACTGCAACTCAGTCAAAGGAAAATTATCTATATTGGAAATCTTTTGACAATTTTATGAAATTGCTCAAGTAATGTACTATAAAATGTACCAATTTAGCGTCGCTAAAGCATTTTATGGACGACAAAGTCGCGTGAAAATGAATGTCATTATAGGCTATACAAACTAACAAGCTCTTTGTACTGCTCGTAATGGAAAGTGTACAGTTATTGTTAGTAATCAACCTCATTTACATACATGTGTTTGTTACGATTGCCTGCTATTAAACCAAATACATACGGACTATTAACATGTAATAGCTAAGTCAAATACTTTAACAAGTACTCGACCGTTTTCAATTTCCTTTGAGACCGTCGCGTTTCTAAAAACTGCACAGTCAGTGTCAATTTGGCTAGAATAGTATTAGCATAAATTAACGGAATTAATTATAAAAGAATAACCGTGGTGGTGGACATTGAATTTTCGAGGTTGTTTTAAGGATGACAGTTTTCGAAGTTTCATTGAATGACACTTGAAAACATCTGTGGTCGGTGCGATGACAAAGGGATTTCAAGCTTGTAACACGATATTTTCACTGACATTAACATTATACATTCATTTCACGAGCAATATCAAAGCAGTTTATTTTGTTTGGCAGGGTATTTTAATGAGTTGTGTGCTACGTGAATTCGATTTATTTTAAATGTTATTTAAGATTTAGTCTTAAAAATATTGCTTCATAGTTTTAGAATGACTCAGTCTTTTTTTCGTCGTAGCGTTTAATATTTTAATTATAAACTTGAGATAAAAAAAAATTTATTTACCTAAATATTTTAATGATTATAAATTTTATTAATTTTGTTTTACTTGAATAAAAATATAATAAAAATCTAAAAATATCGTTTTAGTCTCAAACATGTAACTTTATAGAAATTAGGAGACTAGTATGTACAACCCCTATCCACAAGTAATAACAAATATTTACATTGCGGGAGAACAAAACACAAATGTATTTATTATCCTGGAGTAAACATGAGTGAAACGTGGAGGCTAATAAATCAATAACCAAAACATATAACCTGAAGACGAACAAACTGACAGATCGTTGAAATCAATAAAGCAATCGGCTGATTCTCTATAGTTCTTGTCCTAATGATATTTTTAATGCAAGGATTAATTATAAATAGTATTAATTGAGAATGTCTCTGTATAAAAAACATCTTAATAGTAACATAGCTTTGTATACTTTTATAAATAATAATGCTAGATATACACCTATGACCTACATATGAGTCCAAAATCAGCAATGCGATCGTTTGTTTTGACGCAAATGCGGTCTGTTTTGATGGCATTCTCAAAGGGAGGCCTACGGGAAACTTTTTTAATACTCTGTATAAGGGGAAAACTAAATGATCGAGTGGAATACGAGCACATTCCGCAAATGTTTGTTATCCTAGGCTACTGTTACAGAGTGGTCTACCGCACTGTTACCCGGTGACTTTCAAAGACATAATCTCGACTCTATTCGTCTATCAATATTTAATTGAGTGTTAAGCTGAAACAGATTACCGGATTAATGTTACAATTTGTACGTTACAACAAGAACGCCATCCAATTACTGTGTAAAATATTCGATTGTAGTTTTCATTTTATATTTTCTGAATTTTGACGAAGCTCCAATAGGCAATATAAAAAAACGTTGTGAGTATTATTATTTCCTTTATCTTGCTCCTTGCAATTTAATATGAAAATACGTGGAAGTTCGTTCATTTTAATTACCAACGTGTAATCATATTGAAATTCACAGTATTCTCGATTTCGTTAAACAAATAAGCTCTTACTGTATTATGTACGATAATTTCAGAGTACTGTGTTTATTGATAATCCTTTTATGAATAAATAAACGTGTTGGGTTTTACTCAAGGTATATTGTAGGTATTAGATGGGAGTGCTTAAGTCTAGATGTAAAGAGTGGGCCAAGAGATTACGCTAAGAAATAGCTTTGTCACGGTTCTGCTGACAAAAAGATAACATAAAAGATGATTCATTTTATACATATTGACTGCAATAAAATATTTTAGGTAACTATGAGGTAATACATTTTTATTTATACTGAGTATGTGTGTTTTAAATGCCTTATACTTTTGTATTCTTTTAAATGAAGAAAAAATCTTTATGTTCATCTGATCTCCACATCATTTACCTACTGGGCAAGGGGTATCCCTTAGTTGCCTATTCAAGAATATAACAATAAAATATACTTACGTACCACAAACTACGTAGACAATAATTATAAATGTGCTATATACCTAAACAATATTTTCGGATTTATCTGGGCTAGTCTGGGTTTTTATCCCAATAAATAACGATTTGTTCGCCCCTACTACGTGGGTCTTACGCTGTCTCTAGAAAATATGTGCAATAGGCAATATGTGATAAGAAATAGGCTTTATAACATTTTAGATTGATAAAATACATATTTCTATTGAAAGATCAAACATATTCAATCGTATCAACAAACTTTTATTACTTTCAAATGATGTTAGTTGTAGGCTATTAATTTTAGGCACATTGTCCAAACTACACTGTCAAGCAATTTAAATTTGTAAACTTTAGTCATATCATTAAAACGATATTTTCAAAGCAATGTATAATGGTGTCATAAATCTATTTAATTTGACGTCAACGTTAATAAAGTAATTTCACAATGATACACAAAATTGCATTTGAAATGGGTTTGTGACCGTATTCAGCTATTAGATACTAATCTAGATACACTGTACCTAAATGGAAAGATATTAATCGTTATTCGAGTAGAGTCATGCCGAATAACATATTATGTCTAAATATAATCCACATTTGCAGGCGATAATTGCAAACTATTATTATTTCAGGATCATAACACAAATCAGAATTGAAAATATGATATCTAAATTTAACTTTTGCGCCCTTATTATAAGTATTTAATGGTTTTCCATAAAGGTATTAAGGGATCAGTAAATTAATCACATCAACGAATTTTTTACTTTCAACGAAACGCGCAGCTTTTGTTTTTAAAATAATCTCAAATGAAACATTGTATATTTTATTAATTTTTGTTATTCCACGCTCATAATTGTTTTGTTTAGCAAAAACGTTTAAGTTTTTTGTACATTGTATACGTACAACAAAATAGGGATCAAAGGCCACCTTGTGGAGCCTGTTGGTGTCTTTTTTTGTTATTGTACAATGTACAGTGTAGGTAAAATTAATATACATAACATTCAATTTCAACGACAAGATATATATTAAATAGTTATATAGTGCACCCTAACCTTACCTAAATATATATATATATATATATGTTATTACTCCAATAGAGAAAAAGCCTAGTTGGGAATTAAATTTAAATAAATAACAACATGGTTTACGATAAACATTCGGTTGGTATCCGCAAATATTAATTTCCCGATTTTCTAGATAGTTTATTTTAATATGTAATGTTATTACATAAGACTATATAAATTAGAATTCAACGTTGCTTTTGCGGCCGAAGAAATAAGAATAATCGAAGACGAGTGCCGAAACCAAGGCCGGACAGCTGTTTTTGTTTAACATACTGTTGTATGGTTACCGACAAATGTATTATACCTAATTTATACGAATACTTCCAATGATTTACCACTTCATAATGTTGAGTTTAAATATAATTACAAAAACTACACTCGAAAGACTTGAATCATAATCGCGTCAATTCAAGAGCTAAGTAGTGTTCGCCGGTTTTATTCAGAGCGTTAGTATACCTAGGGCTATTACGTTTTCGGCTATTTGCGCCAGAGCCTCACCTATCGATACTAAAATTAACGATGTTAACATTACTAACAATACAAATTTACGATCAATAAATCATCTACGTCCCGACTGTGGTGTTTAAGAAGAATCAATCGCTATTGAGAATATTAATGGCCACTAAACGATGGCTCATCTATCGCATTGTTATAATGATAAATATCAGTGTTCACGGTAATCTTGTCCATTTACGTTACTATAACACGATTAACACACGCCATTACATCAAGACTACTACTAATGAAATCATTGCTATCAAACTAATCTGTTTAAAGCCGATCGCGTATCTATAAATACATCAATGATTAACTGAATCAGCAGAAAACGTAAGTACCTTAACTCTTTTTGTAGTATTATATTAATATATTTACGTTTGGCAAAGAACAATCCACTTCAGTTTGTTCTTAAATCTCAAAGTCGTTGCAGGATTATAGGGTAAAAAATTAAGCTTGAAATTTATGAGTTATTATTTTTGACCTACTTACGAGAAAAAACCGAAGGTAACTTAGGATGTTGGTCCCCTGAGAACTCCAAACAAAGACGGCAGTTTCAACCACTTATTTAATTGATAGTCCCGATGAAATAACTTAAGCTTTTGATGGAAGGCTCTTAATCACCTGATCTATTGATTGTATTAAGGGCAGATTCCATGCTACGGAAATTTTGAATGGTATTCAAAATACACTCGGAAACCGATCCACTATTATGAACCCTTTGGGCGCTAATTTCCGAGATCTAGTGCTATATGTTCATGCGTTCCGAGTAATTGGATATTTCTGATTGGTATGTGACGATCGTCATTCGTCTTAGCTATGAAGATTTGAGATATTTTAATCATAGTTGGCGACTCCAATCTCTATCCTGCTTATTGGCAGCCAAGTGTTGTGAATTCCGTTTTACATGACACATTGGGATTAGTAACACGATTCTTCTTTCATGGCATTTCTTGTCATCGATTTCCTTTAGAAAACTACAGATACATCAATTCATATGCAAATGGATTGTGTATTGTTAATTACAACGGTTTTGCAACATACTTGTGTTGTTATCGGCTACGTAACATCTCATTAATCTTGATAAGCAGGTAGGATTCAGGCTCATCTCAAGGCCTTCGATCCGATAAGAGGTTTATTTAGTTTTCTGACAAAACTAAATCCACTTACGTTTCACCTTTGTCACATATATTACCAAGATATTTATCCTGTTCCTTTGTCACTTGCTTTCTTTCCCGCGATAAAGGAGTTGTTGTTGTAATTTTAAAACTTCCAGATCCATTACGAAAATCCCTGATTATCTTTATTAACTTATGATCAACTTCAGTATCGAGTTCATCCACGGTGGGTTCAATGTTAACAGCTTTTTCTGCACAAGTCGTGCTTCGTGTATCGTTAATTAATTAGTTCCGAAGAAGATGGTAACTTATAAGAAGAGCCGTGTTCGTAGATTATTTGCGTACGTCAATTATGTCATACACGTCTATCTGTTGGCACTACGAAAATAAATCATGAAAACAAAGCACTGAAATATTTGTTAACAATCCAAAGTTGCGACTGGCACTTGAAATAGATAAAGACGTTATTTATTTTTGAGGCGACAAAGTTCGAGCACTAGAACTGGGTTTCGGGGATCGGTGTGAGGGGCGTCGGACATCGGATGGAGGAAGTCCTAGGTATGTAGTGTGATGGAGTGGTATCACTGTTTGTTTACCTGTGTGCGACACGGTGCGGGGGAGTGCGGGCGTACCCGCGGGGCGGATGGCGCGTGTGGCCGCGCGTGCCAACCGACTGTGACTGCCGCCGCCGCCGCAGCACAGCCACCAGCGCTTCGCCCGGCCTGCGCTTATCGGCCGCGCTACCACGATGCACTCGGTGCGATAACGATTTAATTCATATCACTTATTATAAATTATCAATTACTTGTTTTTCTATTAATTAACTCGTTCTGCATCTGCGCATCAATCTTTCACCTCAAAGTTTTTAAGTAAACATTTTTGAAGCGCGAAACATTTTTCATGAATCTGGTTGAAAAAAAAACGAGCGTCCTATTTATCAAGATTGAGATAAGCTGTATAAAAAAATAAAGTTATATTTAGAAGGGAAGACGTGACGCCATTTGTTTAAAATGTTTTGATTTGTATTAATGGAAGGGATTGGTTTGTGTCCGACTTTTAACAGTTGTAGACAGTTTTCAATCAAACAAACTTGCCGTAATAAATTTCAGGCGAAAATGAGGCCTTAAGTTGACGTTGAGAAATTAAGTACTGATTACTCGAATAATATTTTTGTAATAATATGTATCTTGAGTATCATAATGGAAGTAAAGATCGTTATGTTATGATCTGAACCTCAGCCAACTGTTTACCATATGGAAAAAAGGATAAACCCTTGTCGTTAGGGTCTCCTAAATAAACTTGTTCGAAATATGTAAGTTATGTAAGCTTTGAACAGGCCCATGTATCTATGTAAACAAATATTATTTGTATTTTTTTTTCTACCTTTGAGTTCAGATTTAAAGGCCTTAGTGTTTGTGTTCTTCTAAGTGATGATGTACAGTAAGAAGCTAGTCCTAAGTTATTCTCAATAGTAAATCATAGTAAAACTAATTAGTTAACCTAAAATAACGGTTTAAGCCGTTTATAGTAAAAAATAAGCTTGGTTTGATATCGTTTCCATCCTCATCATTCATGGTCCCACAAGGTACGAGGTAACTAGCAAGGCTATAAAATTGAACCGTGAATATTGCAAGTTGGCATGCTAAGTAACACAAATAAACATAAATAGCTAACACGTACATTTACCATTATTCAAATTCAAATTCAAATTTTTTATTTTGCAAATAGGACTACATTCAATCACTTTCACACGTCTTCTTAATCTAGATGAGGTCGACATTTCCAAACTGACTACCCTGAGAAGAAATGTCGAAACAAACTCGGGGGTCACATTTCTTTTTAGTCCTGACAACATTTTTACATACAGATTACATTAACACATCGAAGAAATAATCTTTTAAAAATAAAAAAATCCTTAATTAATTACTCAATGTAGAACAAAGTCCGACTCTTTTAAAACATTTTATCTCTGGTTCACTTACAATTTGTTTAATTATGCATGAAAGAGCTTTGATAGGAAATAATCTTAGCGTACTTTCGGCTTATGAATCATAAAGAGAAGGATTTTTCTTCGTTTATTCGTAGACTTAGGTAACTTTAACGAAAGGAGGAAAAATTGTTAGTAAAAGGAAAATATTTTACCTAGGTGCCAGATTGATTAAGTCTGAAGATTTAAGACCTGTTTTCTAAGCGATGGATTTAATGAAAAACGGGTATGAACCGGGACACTAAATATAGTCATCAAGAACCCTGAAATATTTACTTAGATTACGCCAAGAGAAATCCAATAAGGGATACCATCGCTCAGTGAGCAGAGCGCGATGTGCACGTATGAACGCACACAAGCACACGCTCGTCACCTCTACATAAATAAATATCTACATCAATCTGTGACCAGAAATTTTGCATTTACATATGACTGTTAATTCTGGTATATCTTTAAACCTTTGGATTTGATTGGAACCTGGACTCTGTCCGTTTTCAGTCTTTTGTTTTCGTTACTTGGCTAGGCGTTTTGTATGTCAAATTAATGTTGAGGTTTAAATAGAATGTTAATTGTGCTTTACTTGATATGTGCAATCATCTCGAGTTAAATAATTGGTTGAAAACATGTACTTGTTAAAGGTAAGGGGTTAGGTTCTGAGGTGTCAATGCCTTTTCAGATTAGAATCATAACACTAGTAAACGCGACTGTATTTTTCTTATTTTATAAGTGTGCATACTTTTAAATTGTGTAAGAACTACAAGAGCGTGAAATAATTGTAACTGGTGTTCAGTGGTTATGAAGAAAGCATTAAATTAAACAGAGTATTGAGCATTTACGTCCTCAATACGCCAAAAACGAAATCACAGCCAACAAACAAACCCCATTACTTTCTTTCTTTTTTTAAATTGGAACATTTATAGGCACTTAGAAATTGTCAAGAGTCCGGGTTCCCTTTCTTTAATTCCGTTGAGAATAAGAGGTGGAAACTTCGCGGGTACTCTTTTTAAACCTGTAAATTTTACAGTATTTACCATGGCTGATGTTTTTCAAATGCCGTTTTTCTCGGAAAAAATAAGGTTGTCGAAACAGAATGATTGCGTATTCATTCTCTTAAAATCACAAAAAATCGACCACGTAAAACGAGATCCATACATTAGGTTAAATATTTTATTCAGTCAACGTTTTTCACAATCTGTTAAGACCTCTTTTTAATACATGTTAGAAAACTATGTACCGGGATACACCGAAGCAAATTATTCAAATCGGTTTAACAAACTACATATTCTACTAACAACGCTGGTCGATGTAAATAAGTCTCACTAAAATATGTGTCCGAATTTTGCTATGTTTTGGGCATGTTTGTCTAAATCTTTAGCTCAGAATGTTATAACAACTACTTAGTACTCCCATTACGTAGCAAACAAAGTAACGGAACGTATTGTAAATATTACAGTTAGAATTTACCGAGAATCCTTGTAAAACATCTTAGGTAAGATGTAGAGCTGTACGAAATATTGGACTGACTAGTCGCCTTTGCCAGTCGGAACGTTGCAATACATGGAAATTCTCATATTTAGTGGGTACCCCAGATTCCTTTATAAGCGACTGATTTATAGCCGATACAGTCCCCAAACCCAAACATACACAAAGAAAATACAGATTGCACAGAATTTCTCCGATATGTGTGTTGTATTCAGACCGACGTTAAGGCAGTTTTTCCAATACATTTTGTTCGTCGTTGTGGGTGCATTTACGGCACATAAATTGCAAATTCAGCTTCGGAACAAATATCGGTAAGGCCGTATAAATCGGAACCTTTGTAGCCGCCTCGTTTACTCAAAACATAAGTTAAATTTAAGAAACAACGTCCAATTTTTGAAATCAAAGCTTTGTTTCCTTGTGTTGCTAAAACAATGTAATTTTTGTGTAAAACTCTGCACATGGGTTTTAAATTAATTTTCAGACGCGCTCACTTTATTTTCATTTTTGTACATTTGAACGAAAATTTCGTTAGCGGTAGGTATAGCAATTTTCAACGCAAGTCCCACATTGTGCGAACATTCAATTTGTAAATGTGTTTAGGGTAGGTATGTTATTATTCTAATACTGTATTATTACATATTATATTAATTACGTTTCCCTATATTACCTATTGTAGTATATTATTTTAGAGGAACTACGTACTGCGTCCTAATTATTTAACTGAACACATTTCAATGGATAGTTCTGAAACTATACACGTCTACATGTTCCAAATTGTATTTAGAGTTTAATTGTAAATTATTCTTTATATCGAATGTTTTTAGATATAATAATAAGTTTCAACAATCGTGCATGGTACCCAGTTTTATTTATAATTGCTGTAAAAGTAAACATGACGTTAATTAAGAAGAACTCACAGAACACGAAACATCGTCGACTTCTAATATTTCTTGCAGAACTTTTGATTGTACATGACATTGTTATCACCAGATGTAATCCAATAAATAGGATTAACTTTACCTAACGTACAAACATGAAAGGTCAACCTCACATTAATTAGACTCGACATTAGAGAATATTGTTTTGAGAGAAATATAAATCGAAATTATATTTCAAGAATAAAGCTACCAAAATAGTTGAAGATCAAAGTCAAACAAAAACGTTTATGCTACGCTTTCCTACGTAATTAGCACAATCTTGGATTGTGGTTGTCGCGCAAGTTAACGTCTCGAATTTACGGCCAATTTGCGTTGAACACAGACGCGCATATGAAATAATCTCATAAATGTGGACAAATTTTATCGCCGTCTACAGATGAACAAAGGAAATTGCCCCATAGAAGTTCAAGCAATAACTTTTTCTTTAGGTATGGCGTCGCAATGAAAGAACAAATTGTTTTAATGCATACATTACAGTAAAAAGCTCTACGTTCATAATAAAATCTAGAGTGTGTAATATTCATATACATACTCGCAACAAATGACGATGTAGGCTTAAGTGCCCTTAACCCATTATCATTTTTCAGAGTTTCATTCGTCTGTATTTCAGCAAAAAAAAAAAAACGATAAAACCATTTCCCTTTGAAGGCTATTTAATTAGGCGATAAATTGAACGGAGTACGTTCCAACAAACCGATTGAGATAGATAGTCTCCATATGACAACGTTCGGGAGAGGAAAGCGAGCAGAAGCTTCAGAAAAGGTAAAATTGAAGGCATTGGAAATCCATCTGCTGGTTTTATGGCTACAGTAAATTTTATTTTAACCAAATATGAAGTAGATACTTCGTTGCGATACTGATTGACGATTTCATATAGATTTTGAAACAGTGTAACTACACAGTTACAGCCTGAGTACCTCCCGCACGATATCTTTTGATTTATGAGCTATGTAAATAAAATTAAGCTTACCTGAGATGAGACGAGTTTTAACATCGTGTACAGAAGTACTTGTAGCTGAGGATTATTATATCACCGTATGTCACTTACCTGAAAAAGAAATTGATAAATTAATAAAGAGCTCTGAATTGAATAAAATGTTACGCCTATTCGAAGACACAAAATGTAAGTAAAAATGTATTTCTTAGAATTTCTTGTGTATTTATTTTGGGTATGTGAGATAAGCTGACGCCTGCGGCTCTGTAGACAATTTGAAACTTACATAAACCACCTTGTGTGAAATTTTATTTCACAGGATAGTAGTCAAAAGATTTTGCATTTAAGTAGTAAAAAGATATCTAAGTTATTTTGAATATACGTGGAGAGTCATAAGATATTTCTGTACATTATATCTTGGGTTTAGTAGATAGGATTCAGACAGTAATCTCGTCGTGATAAACTGAGATTTACAGCCCGTCCGTAATGAGGTGTGCTCGTAATAATTCGTGGGACAAATGTTACGGTGACACAACTTAGAGAAACGTTTACGGGTTTTATAGGTCACAGAAATACCTTTTTCGTGAATGTACATATGTCTTGATTACTTAGCTCTAAGTAAGAGTAAGATAGTTGTTTGCAAGTTTAGGTTTGTGTATTCAATTGTAACAAAATGTAATAGTTTCGACAAAAACATTCCGAAATAAATTATTTCAATAATTAATGACGGTTAAAGTAGTTTTAATCTCATTTTATGGTTGAAAAACAACATATTCCCAAACCTAGATATATTCAATGACATTGACATCCAATAACACTGAACTTAGGTAGTTAAATACTATCTTGATGAAACCTGCCAGTATTATATTTGACATTCAAATCTCACTACACCATCGAAAGGTCGTCCCTTCAAAGTCAAAATTCCTTGACCTATACACTACAGGTATAACTGACCTGCTGACCTAGTTAAATTAAACTAACATCAAAATATCTGAAGGCTCGTCTAAACCCCATGCTGACCGTTGGCAACTAATCCTACTGTACAAACGATTGCAATGTACACATTCAAAATGTATGTCTATTTGTGTGTAGGTACTACGATATCCATCTGATAGAAAGATAGTTACTATCTTTTTACTTATTCATCACAGCTTGCATAACTCTATCTTACATTTAAAGTTATTTAATAATCTTGATTAAATATAAAAATATAAAAAAAACGCTAATTCATTTTTGGTTTTTCGTTCACATAAAACTCGGTAAGGTATAGACAATACTTGTTGCTTTTTATTTGGATGGCGTCATAAAATGTCCTCGCGGCATTTGTTTACATACTTTTTGGATTACATTGGTTCCAATTTCAAATTCGAAGCATAAAGAGTTATAAAACTGGCAGCTTAAATAAAATACAACGATTTATATTACGCACTTTTTATTTACTTATTTTGTATTTTTAAAAGTGGAATGTGTATTATGTTTCATTCAATACCTTAGGACTCGCTACAATGAACATTCACTTGTTAACTTTTACATTAGGCGTTGAACACAAAGGTGAACAATACTGAGAAAGGTAATTGTACGTCATTCACTGTATAAAATGAACAGTGGGTGTTAGTCCTATAACCTAACCTTTACATTCAGGGAATAAAATGTATATTTATAGGGTTCCTTCTAAAAATAACTGAGCAAAAGCACTCAGATGTAATAATAAAATGATACTTTGAACAGTATTTAAGCGAATTGAGGTAAGAGATGTCATTACTGGTAATAAAAATGCGAATGTACAATGCTATTTCGAAGTAAGTAGACAGATGTGAATAACCCGTCAGAATTTTGTTTTGTTATCGTAGTACTTAAGTTTATGCCTAGGTTTTTATTTAAGCAAATTTTATGTGAGTAAAACATGAATTTTCAAATAAATAATTTCCGATCTACAGGACGATAAAATAGGCAAACAAAGGTACAAGGCCTATGAATGTATAAAACATTAATGTGTTATAAATACATGGTTCAGAATAATAATTTGTTTTGGGTCTGCTCAGCTTAGCGCACCTTACATTAAACGTAGGTCCCAAAAATGTATTTTAACGTGGGCTTTTCGGCAAATTAGAATTAATTGCCGTAATAACGATAAACATTTTTGTTTGCTTCTTCCCGGAGAAACGTAGGCAGTTAATTGAAGTCAGCACAATACCATACAAACAAATTATGTATTTCTGGATTTTGGTAACATTCTTTATCAGGAATATAAACGTGAATAAAGATCAAAACCTTTAAACACACAAAATAGAAGAACTTACAAAATACGAAAATAAAAACAATTGAACATCACCTTATCAAAATTTCAATCATAAGTCTTTGAAGGAACATCCGAAGAAATTCGAAAATTAAAAAAGCAAAATTAAAATTAACCAACACATTCAGAAATCGTTTGATGTTTGCACAAGAAAGAAAGCTTTCAAGAGTAAAATGAAATGCAGGAACGTTCCCGAAAATGTTTCCTTCCTCGAGCATTATAATAAATCGCTTTCGTTTCCCAGTTTCTGAAGTATCTGCCTCTTACACTCGATTGCGCAATGATTAGACGGCTAAACTTTTTAAAACATCATCACGATTTACTCATGATAAAATTTCGTAGTTTTACTTAAATGATGGATAAGAAACTACAACATTTGACTATCAGGGTGCGAATCGTAAGCAATAATATGACTTAGTTATGTTTTACTGATAGTACTTTAACAGACCGCGCCGATAATACCAGAACCACCGATATTTCCTCATGACCGTCTGTTGTAACACAGAAAATAACTTAAATCAGTAAACGAATGTACAACATGTAGCCAAAAATTTGCATACTCTCGTAACAATAGGAGAACAGAAAAACTAGCGGTTTATATCATTTCTAACGTCTATGGTATTGGGCATGCAACAGATTAAAAATACCTATAGATACGGCAGGCAGATCGGTATTTCCCGAATTCCATTTTCATTTTCCATTTTTAAAACCGTCGAAGAATATAGAATGGCTATGGTGTTGACCTTTTTTAAAAATAAATTGATCCGAAGACCCCTGTAACCTTTTACACTTCATTTAATTATTTATAGCTTACACTTTTATTATATTGTTACTTACTCTGTTGTTCAGTAACTAACAGCAGAGATTAAAAATATGCTTGCAAACTTATCTATATATCTGATGGTAAGATGTGTGCTAACAAATCGATAAATTGTAAATGTTATCGGGCATTGTATGAAGTTAATCAAATAATCTACAACAATTGTTGATTGGGTAAATATCGATGAACAACATAAACGTTAACAGATTAGTTAATTATATATATCGCTGCGTAGTAATTACTAGCTAAAATCGATTCTGAACGTAAGTACTTGCTATTTTGTATGATAAAAAAGCTAATTTCACATGAATTTTAACAGTAAAAACAATTAAATTACCTACTACATTTTCTTTTAAATAGCATTTAAAAAAATCTAGCTACCTTGTAGTTCTTGATTTGAATGTAAGACATTCTCTTTTTCGTTTCTAGACCACTGTAAAAATATAGGTCATTGAACTCACCCTAGTAATCCTCTGCTGAGACTCCGAGAAAGAGGGATGAAATAATACTTTTTAGTGTCATCTAAAGTAATCTTGTTGTCTCTGCTTTAGAGGAGAAATACCAAAACATATAAGTCGAGCAGGGCTTTAAACTAATTATATACCAAGCGCCGGCTGAGAGGATCCATGGAAGGGCTCGGATTGCGGCCGTGGGCTTGCCGGGATAGAGCTTAATCCAGTTGAAACAATTTAAACACTGCTGCAGTTATTGTATTGCACAAACAGCAGAATAAAAATGTATTTTAGTGTTGCTGAAGGCTAAGAGAAACGAAAAGTCAGAAAAAAACTTAATAATAAGTGAAATATGTTTTTCTGCCTGTAAAATACCATATAAATATCCTTTTACTACCTTCTAAAAATAAATCAAATGAAACCCATATTCTATAGTACAGTAAAGTAGTGCTTGAATTGCGAAAAGCACACAAGTATAAACACAGAAGAGCACAAACATGGGAAGAAACCTACCTACCGAGATTGTAACGACTTAGCAAAGCGCTAAGCTTTCTGTGCTAAAGGTCGCACTCTCTTCACAGTTCACACTACAAGTGTTTGTACGGCCTATTTCCACGTACGTACATATTTGTTCTAAGGTAAACTTTCTACCTTAAAGGTATACTATACTGAGCAATTACTCCCGTTAAATTGTTCCCTTACTCACCTTTAACGATACTGAGAACGAGTAATGGGTAGTTTATTCGCCCACAGACATACATTTAATCGTTTATTCATAAGTTTAGGACCACGAAGAAGAAATTAGTGTACGAGATGATACTTCTTGTACAATCTTTTTTATTCATACGCAGTATATTTACAAACAGCAGTTAGTAGACCGTCGAGTTTATGTAGTAGTTAAGGTAGTTAGCAGTTTAAACTTATAGTCGTTAGTTCGGGAGCCAGAGCCTGCACTATGAGCTCCCAAAGCGGGACAGTAGCCATTGTGAAAGTGAGACGGCGCAATACGCAGTGTATAGCGGTGTCTCGTTCCAATAAAAGCAACAGTTTTGCTTTGCATGCTCATAGTAGACACGCAGGTCGAAGCTTAACGTAAAACTCGTCCCACTATCAACTAAGTTAGCTATGTCTATGAATCTCGATAGTGTGAACTAGTTTACTAAACTTTAATCGTGTTATTGTCAATCTTAAACTTGAGTGTTACTTGCTACAGAGGAATAACGCTTCACTGCGTCCTGATCTACGCGTCGCTTCGACTATGACGAAGTTCTATCGTGATATACTACGTTCATGAACGTTTAGTTATGTTAACTTCAAAGCAGAATACATCATGTATTGTGTTAATCAATTAATATAACGTCAGAGAAACATTTCAGTTACACTTGTTCACTATTATATTATATCTTCCAATACTATACTAAAGTAATATACAGACTTTTAGCTTACGATACTATAGTAACCTATAGTATTCTTTCGTAAACTAAAAGGCTGTTAGAACTAGTACATTGTACCGTAAATTGGATGTATTGTTAAGAGCCAATTTAATCAGTGTAGTGCTTAGAAAATAGGATAACCAATTTTTTAGAATGTACCTACTTTTATTAAAAAGTGACTTTATAGTCCCTACGTATAAACCCAATTTTCTTGAAGGTATAGTAAAAAGCGACCACTTGGTATGCGTATAAATCAATGTTATTATAGGAAATTTTCTGAATAATCTGTCAACAGCTGAATTGAAAACATTTGTATTAACTTTATACACTAAATGTTCATGAGCGCTTCAGAAGGGAATTATAATTTCTAAAAACTTCACTTTGTACAAAACCGGAGGTGCTTGGCGCCGGGATTTCCTGGCTACATTATAATAGAAATTGCACTAGCTAATAGGAATTCCTAGCATTAATGTGGGAACTGCAGTTACGAATATAATTAAAACGCAACCGCAGAAGATGGGAACAAACTAAGTAGCTACCACTATTGTTGTTACTGTTTGAGTAGAACTATTTACACTATTTGTTTTCTGCCAGGATGAACGAAAGATTAATCAAATCAAGTATCGATTTTACATTAGCCTAGTACAGCTTGACCCTTGATTGATCTATGCAATCAAGCACAACAGTGTTTAGGTGCCAATGTACTAACAAGCCTATATCATAAAAAATCTAATCTATCCCACGCTTATTTTTCATAAGCGAAATATGAACATTAAATAATACACAATAAAAAAATACAGTATAAATATAGTTACAGTGTGTATATAAACGATCGAACAGCGTTTATTCTATTTAAATAACGCCAAATTCAAATCAAATTGCCACATGGCATTTGGCATGAACCTTATTAAACGTTGACTTTAAAAGGCAAAATATTGGCTTTAGCAAATGCCAAGATATTTCCAATTTCATGCCTATTAATTTCCCGGTTTCGATTATTTTTGTATTGATAACGCTATTGTAGCTTCCGATAATAAAAGGATTAAACATTGAAAGGGGCTCGGCGAACGAATAAGTCGATTACTGCTCGCTCATCAGATTATTGTTAAATGATTTTAAGGGAGAATTTTGTTCCGATCATCTTTTACACAACAGAGATCGTATTCCCAAATCTGAATCTGACGTCTCGTCTATTCACAGGATATTACTTAACGAAAACTGTCATTAACTAATTGAGATTTAGTTCGTAAACAGATTTAAATTGGACCGATTCCATGATCTAGTTAAAACAAAAATCTACCATTTCAAATCCATAGAAGATATAACAACCTACAAAAACTTACCAAACTATGATTCAGCTTTCCAAGAATCACGTGAATTAATCGACCAAATAATAATAAACTTCATAACTAGAAAAAAAGAATAGCTACAACTTAAACTCTTCACCAGATTTTCAGTGTCTTTTCCACTTCGGTAATATGGCTTACAGACAGTGGTACAACACCAGCTACGACTTAATTGTAGATCCACATGTATTTCACCGTACAAATTCATCTAATCGTATTCAAACGCTCCTGACGAGCAAAGTGAGTTGCCACGAGTTCTCCCTATAAAAACAACTTGACAGTTTTCGTACTACAAATTTGGTCTGGATAAATAATGAATCTACATAAATGGTTTCATCTCTGGGGCGTTGACGGTTCGTAATTCGGTTCGTGTTTAAATTTCCGCACAAACCCCATGGGATACAGGAACGAGTGTATACGTCCGACTCACATGATTAATAAATATAAGTTAGATGCAAACATTTCGGCAGATAGTTTCGGAAATAAATCAGAATTTGAATTCACAACAATTTTTATAGGAACTTATGTAGTAATTAAGCATTTATTTGACATAATATTCCACAAAATAATTAATTTACAGCATAAAAGGTAATCTTACCTAAAGTTTGGTTTGCGTTTCATTGTTATCTAAGTTACATTACCTAAGGCCGTATAAAACAATGAACTCAACAGTCAAATGAAAAACAATAAAGATTATAAGTCCTTTTGAATGTCACAAGTTTTTGTTTATCTGCAAGAAAAGTTATATCCCATTTTAATTAGACTAAGGGCCTATTTCACAATGTACCGATAAGTTCTGCATAAGTTTTGAATAAGCTGTTTGTTACTTATTCGTAGGATAAACACTATTTTTGCGTTTCACAACTGTCAAATAGCCCTATGTGTTACATAAAGTCCACCATAAACTATGGGTCGGACGAAGTGGCGAATAGCACACTTATCTTATACATAACTATAAGTTTGACAGTTAAAATTAAATGACATTGTTTTTCTTTGTATATTGGTTTCTTAGGTTACGGTGTCGAGACTTAAAAATCTAAATAAAAACTGCGAAAAAGTCCGTAAGAAGGAGTTTTATTTCATGTTGAATATTATATTACGTAAAAACCATGTCGTTTAAGTTTTACAGACATAACTATCTGTATTATCAGAAGAATCAGCGTGGTTTTAGTCTTAATAACCTAGGTAGACTACTTATAACGACAATGGAGGTTTTTGAGACTCTTGAAGATGAGATCGAGTACATTTCGTTTTTCATTTAAGTTAATTTTCGCGCAACGAGAAACTTACATAAGAAAATATCGATGGTTTTGGCATTGTTAGGATAATATTAGTGGTTTAGATAGATTTTTTAAAACGGCAAGCTCTATCTTCGTACATAATTCACGACAACACTTGTTCACACTAGTGCTTACGGTTTAAACTCTGATAGGCTCACTCTATAGTTTCAAATGCAACCTCGTTGTTTAAAACGATCAAAACGTTTCAAATCTCGTTCCTCATTCCGATTCGTTACAAGCAGTATTTAATTTCCATAAAATCGTTTGTATAAGTTTTTATATAGAATATTAACCGTTATGCGGATAATAAGAAATTATGTAAAAATATTAAAGTAAAACAATACTTCTAGAGCAAATTAAAATAAATTTATAAGTATTTTATGTTAACTTGCTTTGTATTTAATGAAATGACATAGAAAAACGGAACGTGAGTAGATGGTGTTGCCACCGCGCTTACTTATGAGTCCCATATAGTTATGTGTCAGATAAAATAAGTTTGTGAAACGTAAAGTTTCTTATCCAGAACTTTTATAGTCCGAATAATTTATGTGTAACATAAGTATTTGGAACTTTATCGGTACATTGTGAAACAGACCCTAAATACCCCGACCACTCAGCTTCGCTTGCAAAAGTTCAGTTTTGATCAGGAAATTCTTAATTTATGTCTAGACATTAGAATATAAAACAGGCACGGGATTAGCTTTCCCCGGGGCCAGCTATAATCCGGGATTGGACCAGCCTGCCTCAGACAGCGTTATCTGAAAATCCATCCCTCTTACATCACCACTTCAGTTTCAACTAATTTGTTGGGAAATACCTTTTAAATACACAAAGTAAGCTCGTTTTAAGGTTACAAGGCTCTTAGAATTAATTTGGATCCGCATGTTGTTTCAATTTAATTTCATAGGCGTTTGTAATTTTCTTGACGAAATAATATCATACGCATGTAGGAACGGAGCCTCAAAGACATAATTAAAAATTTAATAAAGTTGAAAATTCTAGTATACGTTTTGACAATTAATCACGCCTAAAATTCTAGATACAGATAACTAGTTCAATCCGGATTATCGGTACTAATTTTGCGTAACATGTCCAAACAACAATGCTGTAACGAGCGAACAGCTGACAATCGTGCAGCGGTCAGCTGTCAATACACCGCAGGCTGGGCTTGTTACAAGTATTTGTATACAGAGGTATGTTTACGAAAATGTTAATATAATGATCATAATTTTTGAATTATTATTGGAATGAGGATATAGAGTACGACGTAAGAGTATTACAGAAGCGAAAAGATTTTAGAGGACATATTTCATTGATGGTTTGGTACTAAAATGTACGTAATGTTCTGCTAAATTATGTGTAAGATTATTATTGATTGATATATTGTTTTCTGGGTAATTTCCCTTTGCTAATGGGCATACGCTTCTGTAGTCGCAGTAGTATTTTGTTTCCAATTCCAAATTTGAAATAGCTCATGCATTGTAAATAGCGCTTCCCCACTCACGAAATGTATGTTCTTTTTTTTGTTTCTGTCTTGTTAGCGGCCTGTAAGTTAATTTAAATTTCAAACTTGTTATTCAGACGTTTTGGAATGTTTCCCAAACCGTTCTTGACCTGTATTGAAGAAAATTCATCACATCATATTTTACCATACGATTGAACAACAGTTGTTAGTTGAATTGATCTTTACAATTGATCTTCTTTTGTTTAAAACATAATTGCTTTTACGCTTGCCATAACTTAAATATAATGAGATTTAGATAATCGTTGGATTAGTTGCCAAATGATATTAGCTCACATAAATATTGTGGTACGTATCTCATCTGTCTTGCCTCACGATCTCGTCAACGCATCATTAATGTTGATTGTCAGTTTATTTACTTAAGCAGATACCATGTTATGATTTAATTAGTGTTTGTAATAATTTACGGTGCACAGTCTGTTTGCGAGTTGTGTGAATTTACACAGTGGGTAGGTATTTATGTAGAGGTATGTAATAATTGTTTCTCTCAATTAATTAGATATTAAAGTAGCAGTTTCGAAATATAAATAAACAATATTTAAAAAATTGTATGTTCAAGTTTAGGAATTTTAAAATGAGGGTTTTATGAATTTAAATAATAATAAGAGAGAGAAGTACATAACCTCAAGGTACTAAACTACCAACAAAAAAAAATACATGAACAATCCGTTTCAATTTCAAAGACTGTTTCACAATCTTCGCATCAATCTTTAGCCTGAAGGCAACTGGGTTCCGGAGTTCTATAAAGCGGTCCTATGCACGCATAAATTGTACATTAATGAGTTTGTCGTCTCTTGTAAGCCCTCTGTGTAAGACGATCAGAACAATGTGTACAAAAATAAAAACAAGACGTTTTTCTTTCTTCTGACACAAATTGAAGGGGCAATGCTATTTAATTAGGTAAGTCCTATTACGGGATTTCTGTTTCTAAAATAAAACCCAAAGACATGTACTCAAATGGGTTCTAGCTGTGTGTTATTTACGAATAAAGTTCTTTATAACACAATTTTAAAACTTTTGAAAGATCGGTAGTAATTAGTGATAAATATCTCCCGCTTTCTCTCATCGCTTCTCTCAAGAACATGTGTTCTGTATACAACGGGTATGCGATACGTCGCAATGTCTCCGTCTATATCCGTAAGGGCAGACTGCCAACGCCCGGGGCAGTAGCTCATCGCCCGTCACCTGAACAAGTTGAGCGCGTGGTGGTGACGAATCGTGGAAACTCGTCAGGTATGGACTCGCTAGAACGTCGCCGGCTCTCCGCCAATGACTCAACCGTCAACTCCAATACTTTCCTTTATTTATAAAGAGAATTATAGAGAAATATTAAGATCATACTTACAATAAACAAATGACGGTGTATTCTACACAGATATGTGTACAGGTACCTCAATACTACGCATTTTCGTACCAGTTACGACAAAACAGGCTAAATATAGAACGACCTATAAATCTTTGTTGAATTGTCCACAAAACAAAAAATATAATGCGAAAATCCCATTCGAATAACAGAGTAAATCCTTTAATCCCATTCGACAGATCCGTTGGTCCTAAAGTAGACAGAGTAATATGAAATACAGGCACATATTTCACAGTTTATTTTAAAAGTACGACGTAATATTTAAGTGTAAAACCAAAAAGCAGAAAATGGAATAAGTAAACCGTTGCCCAGATGGTTTCAAAATATTCACTTGATTTACCTACTAGATATCTAGCGAGTCTAGTCGTTGATAGAATATGGTTTTACTACGTAGATACGAACTCTTTATAGCATTCAATTTCTCCGACCGCTTCTGAATATACAATAGAACATTCTCGAATAAATCGACATGTTCGAATTCCATTTTTTGGTAGACAGCCAGCTGATTGAGAGACCTTTGCGAACAAAACCTAAAAAGGTTTGCTTACTAAACAGGTTCTTTGTATTCTCTATGAAAACCATTGAGTTTTATGTAGAGCAATACCCTAAAGAACTTGAAACAATATGTGCATATAAATGTAAGGAACGTTGTACGTATGAGGAAGATCAAATTATTATGGAATGTATTTTCTTACATTTCGCAATTTGTTAAGATAGTTAAAGGTATAAAAATCTCGTTTTACAGTCACGTTTGCAATCACAAAAGCAGCGAAAAAGCTGTAGCTACTAATTTATGTAAATAATTGGATATACAAGAACGATTCCATTACAATCTGGGTACAAAAGGCTCACAAAATAAACATCCTGAATAGTTCTTTTTCTTGCAGATAATTACAGGGTTATTTGAGAAGCAAAAGTTTAATACACAAAAGTAAAATCTTGAACAAATAGTCATTGGAGGTAGAAAACAAATTAAATAGCAAACAAACCGCTTTCACCTTTATGTGTTTGCCATTAAAGTACAATTTTTTTTGCATTCATAAAATGCTGTTTCATTTCAGAAGAAAATGCCGCTCTCGCTCGTGTTGTAGGTATTTCAGATACAATTCTTTCCTTACTGCGTTAGGACTTAAAAAGCTCAAATAATTTTTTTCCTGTGATATACTAATATTTTTTAGAGAACATAAAGTAAGGGTGTTAAAATAATGGCAATCCTATCGAAGAGATACCTAACAATAAAATGTTGTATATTCTAAAACAATTGGCCTCTTGCCATGTCATATAAACTACTACAGCCTTTTACCATGAAAAATATAGAAGTTATAAAAAGTGGAGTTCATTTTCAATTTATAAATTTAAAAAGCAACTAAATTAACTTTGCAGTTAATTAGACACGAACATGTAAACGTTTACCCCCGAGAGATTAATAAGCATTCACAATATCAGAGGAACAGTTGCATTGTCATGCATTAGAGGTCCCGAGTAGCATTGTAGCATTTCTCAAGCTTTTTATTAGAATTTTGGTAAAATGATCAAATGCAAATTATGCAACTCAAAAATACTGTATTTAAAAATCTTATTATTTTTCAGCACAAGACATCTCAATTTTCTTCAACGATGTAGTTTTAGTGTAAATGTAGATAAGACTGAAGCCAAAAGGAACGTTGAAAGTGATTACTGTGAAGTTACTAACTCTATGTAAGCGAGGGAACATACCAATTAGCTTCGCCCGAGTTTGAATATTAAGTAGCTTCTCAAAGCTAAAGGTCTTAATTGATTTACATATTTAGGTGTATTTTTAGTAAACATCATTAGGTACACTATTTTTAAAGAACATTGTTTTGTTCGATCAATTTGAAAGACTCTTCACATTGCCATTTTGTCGTTTTTATCAGTTTATTTTTTTTTCACATTCTTCAATGAGTGCTTTACAGATCATTTATTTGAATTGTCATAAGTTAGACGTCAGTATCCTCGAAGGATGTTCGGTCTGCTTCAGATTATCCGGCCTATTCTAATAGGTTTGTAGTTGAGATTAGCTTATATTTTTTATTAAGTTTCTTGGCTCTGTACATTATAATCACAAAGCAATGAATATGAAATACAAAGAAAATAAATAAGTCTATTTGCCTCATAATTGAATACGTAAGAGATACATAAACGGTATCAAATACATTTAATATTTATCTTAAACAAGGGTATCCAAAAGAAATTCACTTTGGGCAACATTAAAAATAATTACTTTTCGGCAAATGGTTTTTCACTTGGGAGTTCACGTTGTATTTAAACTGACTTTGAGGGCTATCTTATATTGAATTACTTATTATTTGAAAACTTTTAAAATTAACAAACATAATTATTAAGTTGGTTATTTCTTTGCTTTTTTTCAATTGACTGCCAACAGAAATGAATAAAACTATTTTGATATTGTTAGGAAATTGGATTAATATAATTAGAATCTGAAATCGGTAACCCGAATAAACAAGCGTGGTGAGCAATGCTCTCTCTTTTTCCCTATTTGAGAAGTGGCCTATGCCCAGCCAACAGGCGTGACACAGGCGTTAATATTTGTGTCATTAAAAAGTAACTTATCTCATCAAGTTTGTAAGCTTAACCACTACATCTTACTCCGTATAGTATCTACCAGATAATGTTTCCTCGAAATCCTTTAAGCCGCTAAAGCGTGATTGAGTAATATAATCCAAATATTGAAACATCAAACTGTTCGCATTTGTGATAGAATAACAAAACAAAGCGTTTCTAGTATCACATAACATTTACAAGTATGTAGATGCTCTCTCAACAAATACCAAGGTCTTTCGCCTTAAGATATAACTCTTTGATATCTTTCCACAAACATGTTGAGCGCAAACTACGTTGAACCCTGCATTCAGACGATTATGGTAAATATCAAGCACAAAGAAAACAAATGAATGTACGGAATGAAAAAACAACCCTTTCATCTTGACTTAGGTCGGTAATTTTGGTTCGAGTTTTAGAACGTATGTGAGAGAATTTGAATTTTGATAGCGACTTAGAAAGTGTTTTTTGATACTAAAGTATATTTTCTTATTGCCCCTAAATTAGAATTTCAAACACTGAAATGGAATTCAATCTTTACAAAACTCCCTCAAAGTATATGTGTTAACTAGCTTTTCTTCGCTAGAGAAACAATAGTCTACACCTGGATATTTGTTCGTTACAAATGAGTACAAATGTACAATTATTTCTTGGTTTTATTTTGGTGACAAAATAAGGAATTCGGGTACAGTGTTAAATAAGAAAAAAGGTCTAATTAATGAAGCGCAGGTCTTAATATCTTAGATCTGTAAAAACTTCACAGGAAAACTTGAACTTTTTAAATAAACATTTATTAAATGAAATTGCTGTAGTATGCTCAACATGGCCCACGGGCCCAGCTAATTGGCAATTACAGCGCCTCCAAAACTGGCCTCCAGATAAAGTCAGAAAATATTGTATTTATCTCACGCCTTACTGTTTTATACCAAGGAGCTTTATTTATCAACAATTTATAGCTAATTAAATTTTAGACCTAGATATTTTGCCTATAGAAAATTACATCTCAGAGTAAATTGCCTAATTGTTTTCTTCATGTCAGAATAAATATCCAGCTCTTTATATATTCTTAAAGAACTTTTGGCACTCCTGAAAACTGATGTAAGTGTCATCTGGTGGCGCAGCTCGCACTTACCTAGTTTCAGAGCCCACCACAGTCCAACCCCGGCGGCGCCGCACCGCCCGCATTTCAGCAGTCACGACTCTGTCGCGCGTCCGTCGATGCCTAGCATTCATCGAAAGCCGCGCGGTGGCGCCCTCGTCCGTCTCCGCGATGGGCAACATTGTTTCAAATGGTTTGTTTCTAGGTAGGAGTAATGCTGGCACTGAATCCTAGATGGCGCGGTTACGAACTTCACATTATATCTAAACCGAGAATAATATTGATAGATGGAGGAAAGTGTTTTGTGATTATAAAATAGCAAAACAACGTGTAGCTTTAAGAACGTAAATTATGTTGGCGAAAAACTGTTAATTAAATACAAGTCTATTTTTTCCCTGAAAAATAGGACGGGTTATTATGGATTCTTTTTTCTGATTTAATAATCCTTTTCTAATATTTTGAAAAGCATTTCCTTTCTATTTTAATCGTCTATTCAATTCGTTTCAGGGTCGTTGAAATAAGGGCCATTTCGACAAAATATACAGCTAGCATTATCCCTTATTGTTATTCTCTTACAGTAAAATATAAATAAACATAATCTTGTGTTGATTTAATATTAAAATATACCAAGGCTATGATTACAAGAATCTCAAAATGAGAAATATGTCCCAAAACACATTAATTCGTCCCCTTGAGAGATTGTTTCATTTCGAAACGGGACGTGGGCCGCTCGAGTCTACACAAACTATTGTTAGGTACATTGATTATACTGCGTCATACAAATTCTATAATGTATGTAAAGATAACTAGGAGCTAACCTATTTATCATAAAATAATAAGTCAGTACAAACATCGATAAGTTAATGTAAATATTTGGTGTAGAGCCGATAGCGGTGAAGTTAGAGTTTGTGGAAGCCATTAGACTGTTGAGGAAAGTTATCCTTAAGAGAAACAATCATGTTATCAAGGTATATTCCATGATATTGTTGCTAATATGGAATTCATAGAAATGCTTTAAATGTTGGTATCAGAAGTTATGTATAACATAGCTAACCCTTTACGTACTGTCCTCAAGTCTTATATACAACAATCTATTTCTTATGCCTACAACAGTCGAGATCGATTTGATGTCCTAATGTTATAAAATTACATTTTGTTTCTTATGTATTTTAGATCATAAATATTACATACAAGGAGCTTAATGTGCTTATTTCTTCTTTCAATTAAACAATGTACATAAATGAGTAGCAATGAGAATGTGTGGTTCGTTTGATATTGGAATATCGGAAGTGGTCTTATTTACAATGGCCACTTATTTTTCAGATCCTTAAATGTTTTTCTGTTGTTTGATGAACATACCCAAGAATCGAATTTTGTATGCTCTATTACTGACTCTTTGCAATTAACAACTAGGCATGTTCATCTTGTTCAGGACAGGCAACCTCACTTTTTTCCTTTTTATCTAGCCAATATTTATACCACGGCAAGAAATATTTAGGTATATGTGACAATAAGCACTCTAGGCTGACACACAGAAAAATGTGGAGATAAGCATCTCTTTAGACATTTTAATAATATTGGCACCTAAATATAATCGGAGTAATAAAAATATTAATGATTCACACGTAAAGGCGAAAAGAACAACGACTAGAAATAAAAACAATAGATATTTCTTAAACTATTTTCAGCTTCGAATGCAAAAACGTATTTCGTATTTTATTTGTTTCATTCAAGGTTAAAATTACAATGAGTTAAAAATATTCGTTGGTAAACATGGATTTGTAAGGATGCCCATTAATATTTGGGCTTAATAGGTACGTGTATTATTTTTAAATAACAGTATTAAATAAGTTACTTTATAGTTTATCACTTTTTAACGCTAATGTTAAGAAGCAATTGTAAAGGACTAGTACCGATTATCCCTACCTAGTATTTTTATGATCATTCTCCATAATTTAAATAAAAAACACATGCATATATTTCTATAATGTAATATGTTAAATTAAAAACGATTTGCAGAAAAATACGATACATTCTAGTGTCCCTACATAAATACGTACAAAAACAGCTGTTTCAAACTTATAAAGCCTAAAGTTTACTCTCATTTTTATTTTACTACACCTTCAATGAATTATCAATATTTATTAAACCCGTATGTAGGACAGTCTATTTACCTTATTTATTTTGAGATATAATTATTTGATTACTTCCTCATTTCACATTCAGATTCCATTACGGGTAGGTTCGCAAAAAGATAACAGAGAGATTAAGCTCAATGACGTCCCTTTTTTCATAACCAACTTTGTACAATGAATACATATAGATTTTGTATATAGTCAGTACAATCTGATTGGTCATGAGTCTCACGTAATTAAGCTCTTTCGGTGGGCGGATAACACCTAAATGATCCAATCTCCAAAAATCCAAAATTTATAAACACACGAATGTAATTGTCCAGCTAGTTTTACTTGCATACAAAGTATATGTATGACATTATTTTAAATTAACTATAAAATGAAAGCTAATATTATTGTATCTACCAGTAAACTATTATTTAATTAGCTAGCTACTTTCTCCGTACGACTTTCAGACAGCAAAGGTTTATTAGTGACAAAATGATAAATTATTATGCTACCTGTAATAACATGTATGTATATAGTCACCGGTAGAAAAATATTTTTTTTTAAAAAGCATACCAATATTTTTTTGTGTCTTTTTAATATACTTTGATTTGCATTTTACTTCAACTGTATATAGGCAGCCAAATTTTACTATAATGACGAAACCGTTACTTAGGTACACTTAGGTTTCGGACATTAATCATGCCTGAATATTACTTAGATTTAGAGTACGAATATAATATCATATATGAGTGAGAGTTATGGCTATAAAGCCTGATTACAGTAATAAACGCAATATCATTATCATATATATATCAGTCTGAGTATGTCTGAGAGATGGAATTGAAAATTTCAATGCGTCTTACTCTACACGTACTATAAGTTATTTGTAAGTTTAATTAAACCTATAAGCAATTATTAAAGAAGGCAATTTTGTTAGTTAAAGTAAATAATGTGTAAAATTCTCAATCAGTTCCGAAAAATAAATTGCAGAGCATTTTCTCTGTATTGTGATGTACTGCAAAATTTCGAGGCAATTTTCACACGCCTTTGTGTGCGGAAGGACATTATCGAATGTGAGTTATTCATTGCCTCTAAAAGGAAAAGTTAATCGATCAAGCTGATGTCGTTATATAAATCTATTGTTCTATATAATTTTCACATGCTTTTGTGATAAATATAATAAGGTTATCTATTAGAGTGTCTTAAACAATTAATTTTAGAGTTTTGTCTTACTTTCGTACTTTAAAAGAAAACATTTCTAAAATAAAGCTACAATTGACTATTAGATCTATATTTGTGACATTTAAATACTAGTTTTATTTGACTATATTGAGTTTGGCTTCAATAGCGTATACGTCTTCTACACGTGTAAGAAGCTTATATTTATAAACAGAAAATGATTTTCACGCACGTTTACTTTTCTCTTTACAATATCGTGGTCAGTGACCTTGTTGCAGGGTCATCAGTTGATATGATATTGCTAATAATGCTCTATTTTTTTAAGTTTTTATGATATGGAGCATATACTTCCATGGTACCGGGTCTGAACATTGGGTCATAACAGTATTTTCTTCCTCAAGATCATGAGTAGATCGATTAAGTAAAGATAGATGTTAATGAAGGCTCGTTAACATGTTTTGTTGTGGATTAATTATTAATAACAGTCAAAGTTCGGTTATTATTCTTATCTATAACACAGATGGTAAAAGTACATGTTTCCTTATTTTTATTTAACAACTTTTAGTAACGATACACTTTTATATTGAGTTGCGAACCTACTTATTATATTAAACATTAATGTCTCGGTTATTTTGATAACTTTATTTATAGGAAGTTTGGAAAGCTTTAAATAATAGAAAGATGAAAAAGAACCAGTTGCCAAACGTTGCGTATACGATTAGAATAAACTCTCACAAAGTAATTTACAAAAATATTTAGAATACTTTAAATTACGCATAAAATATTGAATTTTGGAGTCGCGAGATAAAATTTGTAAAAATAATAGGTTTCTATTCCTTAAGTTATAATGCTAACCTAACGCTTTTTATGGCTGATTTGTATATAAGACACTCATCTCACTCAAAAGCTTTGTTTATCTTAAGGATAATGATGGTCTATGATAATATTATCTTGAAACTAAAAGTCGAAAATGTAATTCAAATTGTATTCGCCATTCCTTCTAGGATAGCGAAGTTAGAAAGCACGTTGTTTTGCTACATTACCATCAGATATCACAAAATACTTTTCTATCACATGATAAACGCACTGAACTTCATTGATCACAGTTTCACGGCACATGTGTACACGCTAAGTGCACGACCCGAGGTCACTACGAAATGCGCAAATTCGGATGTTTAGACGTAATAAGATAAAGTCCCGCGCATACTTTCTCGTTATGTTTTAATTTCGATCGACGTTTATATTGGCCGAGGCGTGGCGGTGACTGCGCGTGCGTCTCGCCGCGGAACCGTCACATCTTACGAACAAATCTAGCGCCACTTCACAGCCACATTGTCGCGATACCGATGACATGTACCTGCCTTCCTTACATTCTACTTAAAAATATAGACCATATTACTCAGTGTCGGCTGCCGTGTGACTCAGGCTACGAAAATCCGCGGAAAATATTTTTTCTATTCCCCAAAATTAATCACTTCATATTGTCTGATCAACGTTATATTTACTACATAAACGCCGATGGCTGATATCAGAAATCTCTTTGATGTCACTCAAGCAGCTTTGATAGAATTTAATAGGTCTGTAATTGAAAGCCCGTGCTTCAGTTTCAACGAAGTTAAGTTTCATAAATGTGCAGTGTTAGCGGCAGTTTGTACCAACTTGATATAATCACTTCTTATATTTTTTTCTCCTCATATTTTAATTTTATACTAAAAAGATTCTGACGCTTTAGTTAATAAAAAGAACTTGGCTCATTTCATAGAATTATTAATGCTTATATGGATTAAATTGAGGAAAGTAATAGCAACCGACGTACTAATGGAAAGTGGTTTCAAATAAATGATTATTTTTCATACTTTTGCGGTACCTAAGCTTCAGATTGTTCTCACCACACCCTGTATTGTGACAAAGCTAATTTATTAAGTTAAGCCTAATGAATTAAACATCGGCGTGAATAAAATAAAAGTTGGATTGGTGAATTGGTGAAAAATAGCATGCACATAAAAATACACTATCAAAGTTCCATGATCAAAAATCACGTATGAAAATGAGCATTGGCATTCGACTCGAAACAACCGCAAGTGCGTTCTATATCTACGCCAATAAATCTCAAAAACATTTCACTGAATTTAAGTAAAAATTATAATCGTCCAGTATATTAATAATGCAAGATATAATAATATCTAATATCGTCTCCGTGTCGGTGTTTACGCGCGGCCGCGTACCAGAATAACTCGTGGCAGAGTTTCAAATATGTCGCCCTGTCCTAAACCGCATCTTTGAAGATTCACACACTGTCACACTTAATAAGTGTACCTTTAATTTATGTATCACTTATTGCGCGTTTAATACCCTTGCCCGCACTGGGACAACAATTAAGCAAGCAGTGTAGTGAGTCTTTCTTTCTTCCATCTTTTAAGTTTCAAACTATTTAGTATTTACGTTAAGGGAGTAGTTTCATGTAATCCCATGATACATCAAAAGATTAACAGCCAACTATTTTGGTACATCTTTAAGAATCATAGACGTTTATCACACTTCGTTTTATCGCGCCTATAAAGAAACTCGTTGTTAGGGAAGCACTTTACTTTGTGTACAATTTATTTGCCAAGAATTCTCATTTTTTCTTTAAGTACTTTTCATAAGAATCGTCATTTTTAACAAGTGAAGACAGCGTCCATCGTGACAAATGAGGCACAAATTTAGATAAATTGGTTGACCTCTTGGAATTAAAAAGCAGGCAAAATTACAATACAAATTGATTGGTAAGTACTTAAATGTCTAGTCGATACAGTGATTGAGTACGGACTATCCCTATTGTGTCTTATAAGGAGATTTTGGTATAAAGGACTAGAATAAACCTAATGTTAAGTACCTAGCTATATTAAGCACAAAGTAATTCTATAATATAATACTCTTTTTTATTGACTCTTTAACAAATTTGATCCAAAATTAAGTCTTGTGATTGTGTTAATTGAATGCTTATATCGCAGTTTTATCAACTCAGCCAAATTGATAAGCAAGCATTTAAAGCGAATCGTGATAATTTCCCTTAAATTATGACAACAATGAGTTCATAAGCCCCATTAAGCAGAAGACAATGCAGCCCAAGTTGATTGATGGCGCCTTCCTGTGCGACCACTCCTTATAAACGAGGTTGCTCTTTGAAATATTACTATTCCTCTCCAACAGAATAAATAATGAGAACAAACTGTAAATGATCCTCTCTAGCTAATACATAAACTTACTTTCTATACTTTCCTTTGTTCGAAAATTGGACAGCCATATTTATCGACAGAAGACAAACCGCCATTTTACGATCTCCAAAGTTAATTTGCTCGACGTTAAATTCCATTTTATTGCTGGAAACTTTTGGTGGTGTGAAAATTAATGAAAATAAGTAAACACATTAAACTGAGTGGAAGTAGAAACTCCGGGGGTCGGGAAACAGTAAGACAATTGAATATATTGTAGCACTAACAAGGCAGGCGTAAAGTCGTAAAACAGGACTAGTAGTGGGCGGTTCAGGTAAGTGAATTAAAATGGTGGGTAGGTGCCGGGAGTAGTCCACTAAGCTAATACACTTGCTTCATATCCTAAATTCAATTACTGTTTATTTAAGGACATCACACAGAACTATCCTTGGATTTTTCCCAAATTCTTTATTAGAACACACCTACTTACTTTAGCGCTTTTGAATATATTGTATTAGAACGAAAGCGTAGAGTGAGAGCATAGAGTTTTAGAATAGACGATAACAACACAGTCGAGACGATAAATCATAAATAATACAGATTGATTCGCGAAGAGAAATCTTCTTGTAAAGATTATGCCATTATTGTTATTCAGATTCATTTTGTTATTATCCTTGTTATTATTTATTAGTGTCCTTGGTATTTAAATAACGTGCTTAAAACATTGAGATCTTCTTCTCACTAAATCATAATAGGCTGTTTATATACTGTATTTATTATTGTGGTAACTATAACAAGCTATGTAATTATAAATGTTTTATTCACAAACACCGCTGCGCGGCATAAATTTTAAGGGTCACGTATCTTTTCGTAGGCTGAACTTTATCTTTAAGACGAAGTTGGTAAATAACAAAAGGGTTTACATTATTTAAGTAAAAAGCTCCATATTTCAAGAAGAGGGTTCTAAAAAATATTAACAGACTTTTTAAATTTCCACTCAGTAAAAATGCATTAGGTCAGAGTGAAAAAAATAATACGAAAATGCATTAAGTGAGAGGGAAAATACAAACAAAAGGAAGAGACGAGAAATTCTCGTAAAAGTGGCGGGTTCAGCCTCTCTACTTACAAAGGGTGTGTTGGTTTGGTAGTTGTTTTGTATATAATGTGAGAACGTGTTACACGTGGCTTCCACAACGTCAGGTAATGCAATCGGCTCAGACAGCTTTAGTCGCGATAAAAGACGCCCTGTATGTACGCCTAATTCACTTATACTTCCTAGCATATTCCTAAGGTAGAATGTTTGTTGATTAGTTCTAATAGAAAATTTGTTTAAAGATAGTTTCTAGAAATTAAGTTTGATTGACACTCCTACGTAAGATTCGTACGTACGACTCTTTAAAATTATAATTTCGTTAGGGAACCAAAAGCTAGGAAAGTATTAAATCCGTCTATTTAACTGAAATTGGGTTCCTAATAGACGAAGGCCGCGTGGAAGACCCAGGCGGAGATGGAGGGATGAACTGGACGCATACAGGAAGGAGTGGCAACAATTAGCAAACAATAGAAACTTGTGGAAGGAGGAAAGGGAGGCCTTTGCCCTGCAGTGGGACAGTTCAGGCTTTAAATAATAATAATAAATAATAATTTAACTGAAATCATTTTAAATGATTTTCCAAAATATAACAAATTTCAATGCGCAACAATTAAGTAAAATTTTGAGAAACTGGGTTTTACAAAAATATATTGAAAAACTAATGAGGTTTCTAAAATTATAAATGACTTGTTTCCTACTGTCAGCACATTACAAGTCCCACATAGTTAGAATTTATTATACGAAATAGTGAATTAAACGAAAAAATCTTGCTCTACAGATAGTGGTGAGTGTATACTGACTAACATTATTTTGTAAGTTGACCGAATTTGCCCCAACTATTAAAAGTATAACGATCGAAGAATTACTAATTCGACTGACAATGCAGAAGCGCGCGAAAATTCTTTCATTGCATTTTCTCAGGATCGTTTGGACGATTCTTTGGGAAGGTTATTATGAGAAATAAAAAGGAGTAGAAAGCTTGCGAATTAAAGCGATAGAACTATGAACGTTCAGATGACGATGAAAATCGCTGATATTTTTTTTATTTATATAATATACCTATTTATGACGTATTTAATACCAGTCTGTGTATGTAAAGAGCTTTTTACTGTATTATTAATTATGCCGGACATGAGCTCCTTATAAAATAAGCATTGCAGGACTGTGCTTATGTTAACATTTACGTTGTAGCAGCAACACAGCATGATACTCTACTTAATGTGTATTAGACTTGGACTGCATATTTTTGGAGTCAGTTATAACACAACTACACTAGTCCAATTACCATAACAGACCGCTGTAAAAGTAGCTGTCATAAAATATTAAGAGGCAAAGTGGTTAGTTCAGAAACACTATCGGGGGCAAAAGTACTAAATTGAATTTATATCGCAACAAGTACTGTTTTGGACGCGAGCCGAAACACAGACCTATTTACGTAAAACTGGAAGCATACTGTATTAATACTATCATCACACTACACAGTATCTTTGCCAAATTATGGACACAAATGTAGACTTTTGATCCCTTTTTCCATCGCTAGTTTCGAAGGTAATATGTACGGACGTTGCAGACTCGTGAATGACAGGCCTTTGAGTAAGATTGAAGAGGTTAAAACAAAAGTGATGAAAGAGCGCAACTCTAAGGGCAGACTCGACCGCGAGGTAAGCTTTTCAGTAAGAATCTGAGTTTCGTTTGATTTTACTGAAGTAACTTTCGTAAGTGTGGAAATAAGACAGTAGACGTTTTTACTCTAAAGTAGGTACGTTCTAATTTTTTTTATATTAAAGTTCGTTTATTCTAATCCCTTGCTTTCCTAAACTTCATTCCCAGCGTGAAATAAACGTAAATACCTGGAAATGTGTGATTCTCAAATAATAATGAGCATTTTACAATGTAACGGGTTTTAAATCCGAAATATTTACTATTTAATTGCTAGAATTGTCTTCTATTTTCAACAAAGTTGTTACTGTTAGTATGTACGTGGTATACTTCTAAACTTACGAATAAACTACGCTTAGTAGTAATTATTCTTAGAGCTAGCTGCAATAAAAGTAAAACCCGCAATGCTTAGCTTAGTCCGAGGGTAAACAAACCTATAATTTCTATCTGGATCTCCATTGGAAGGGTTAATAGTGGGGATTAAGCTTCTCATATATTTAGAATAAAACTTTACTCACTTGGGTTGGGTAATCGAATTTAGATTACACAATTTGCTGTTGGTTGAAGATAACAAGCGCTAGTTGCTAGTGTAAACATACAAACGGGACAGGATTATTCTTTAAATATCAATTTAAGTAATTCACCTTCTTTAACTATAAGATTATCGTAATTCTTCGTTTTCTCTTTATCATTTCATTTTTATTAATTGAATACACAAATTTTTTTTTTAAGGGTTGGACTAGCGATACCATTGCTTTACCTTACTTTATTAATTTACTAACTACGATCTTCCTAAGAATCTGAAGCAGGCCTGCTATCCTGTCAAGCTGCTTTAGAAAATATTAATATTATGACGTATTACACTTATATTTTTTTAAGTCCTTACTAAGAAACTATTACTTAAGTGCACCATCGGACGCTGCTAAAATGTTTTTTAACCTACTCAACCCTCACGGAAATTGCGTTACTAGCTTTACCAACGAACTATCGATGAACATTAGTTTAATTGAAACCGGACACCAGTATTTATCAAGTTATGTACCGTAATAAATTTCCTGTGCTTGGCTGTGACACATTTGTTCGGCCAATATAAACTCCAGCCCGCAATTCTAAACTCACAAATGTATGCAAATTTTGCATATAAATGGTAGGTAAGGGTATTTAAGTGAGGTTGAAGTTAGCCTGGTATTGAACTACACAGTAACGTTAATAGTTTATTTGAATATTACGAAATTTTAACTACTATTTAAAATAATAATTTTAAATAGTAGTTTTATATATTTTTTCTTATTTAATGTGTTGTTGTACGTGTACATGTGTAGTTTTTATAGTATTGTAAGTGTTTTAAGTTTAATTTCGAAAATAAAAGTTCACACTGTTTAAAATAAATATTAGATATGTGATTTTTTACCGTATTGAAAGTACCTTTTTTATACACTACTAGGTATATATATAATACAGTAGGAAAATATGTTATTTTTTTTAGGCATTTCTTTAATCTCTACTTAAAATATATACTTACCGACCTATTTTCTGTTGCACGCTGTTATAACTTAACTAAGTACAGTAAAACCTTTTGTATTGTAAACATCCTCATAGTAGGTAAGTATTAGTAAACCTTAAATATTTAAAGTTCTCTATGTAATGTGTTCTGTACAAAAGTTAACGATGGCTGAAGTTACATAAAAAGGCCGTCCTACGAAGATACAAAGTTTTTAAAGGAAATTGAAAACTCAACCTCTGAATGTTTTATTTCTTATAACTTTTTTATTGAAGTTACTTGAAGCAGTTTATGTATTCGTAGAAGAGAATTCAAAAATGTTTTATAAAGAATACGTGTCAGTGAACAGGGGCCAATCAGAACATCAAAGCCGTTTTAATTGGAAGCTAGAACTTATTTCCTCTTTTCCAGATTGAACTATTTCCGCCTAACCGTACTACGAGCTAACAAACATACTTAGATATAAAGGTGCCTTTCTAACTAACAGAAAGGAGGTCACAATAGATTGATACCGGCATAATTGATTAGATACCTCATTTTGCTAATGCTTTGGGGATTTAATGATCTTAGAAATTACAAAAGGTTTTCCATGTCACTAGACACAGACCACATTTCAGCATCTTTCTGCAAAATGTAATAATAATACCACGATAAACGTCGGTAGGACGACGTATAAATAAACGCTGCCAATGTCAGATTAATGGCTTCCTTCAACGTGCCTTCTAATGTCGCGATGAAATATCACTGACAGATTTATTTATTTATTTATTTATTTATTTATTTATGTAGTTAATTAAAACGGTGCAACACCAATTACAATAATTAACATGCAGACATAAAATCAAAACAAACACAAAAGTAAAAATATATAGTCATATACAGCATTTCAATGATTATCAAACTAACAAGGAACAGTGGACAATCTTGCATACTTTCTCTCACAGAAACAATGACAGATTACAAACAGATGAAAGAAAACCTTATTTTTTACGTTGATTTTCGTCCCCAATGCGAATTTCCTATATAAAAATATCAGCAGCAAAAGAATTTAAAATTTATCGTCTTTAATAAAAATGTTAGAAGTATAGGAGGAATAATAAAGATATGTAGCTCAGGAAACTTGGGGAGGACACGGCGACTGTATTATAATGATTCACGGGACAGTTTCAGTGAAAGCGTCGACGGGTATTGAATACAAAAACAGTTGAAGACGGTGATCTCAGTACAATAGTCAAGGTTAGGTAGGATAAACGTTTACGTGGCCGGCTATTGTTGTGCTAATGCCTGGGACAGACCATCGCCAGAGCCCCTCATGAATATTAACTGATATTTGTCTTGCAGATAGCCACTCACTGCTGAAAATATCTATTCAATGTAGACACGACACTCGAGATATATTGTTTGTCTGTAGGTATTAAGCGAAACTAATCTTAGTGTGTTTCTATTGCGAGAAGCATGAATATTATATGAAGCAGAAATACTAGAATCTCATTGTGGTTCGTCATCACAATATGAGAATGCAGACACGCTGAATGACAGTTTTTAAGTTGTGACGTCCATTGAGCTTTGTGTTATACAACTGGTACAGTCTGCAGCAAAACACTTTAAATATTATATTTAAGTTTTATTCCAATAGTTTCAGAACATATTATCCTCCCTCTCAATCACGACTAGCTCCGTTCCTATAAATTCACTACTTAGAATAAAAAAGGTTTCTCGTGTGTATTACTTACCCGCATATCCAGGAGTGCCTTCGCCTCGGTATGGAGGCGAGCGTGAGCGCGAAGGGCGGCAGCGCTGTCGGCGGATCATCCTCCTGCTCCTGCGCCGGCGCACCGCTCACGCGCACCTCGGGCACGCGCAGCTGGTGGCGACTCATCACAAACGAACCTTTACACCGAGTATACCGACTCTTTACCGACAACCGCAAACATTTTTCTATTTACTTCCCTCACAAAAACGTCTGTAGATTCCCAAAATCGTGTATCAAAATTCAACAATATGCTCCGTAGTAATAAATTCGGTTTGATTTGATGTACGTCACCTGAAATGGAAAATTGCTTTGTAATTTTTGCAACTTGTAACAAGTCAACAAAAATTACGATTCCATAGATATATGGAAGTGTTGCTGAATACAGATCTTGGTTTAATTAATAAACATTTCGCCCACTTGCGACGCCGACTTGTGAATACGTCTCGCTAAAACATCATTAATTCATACGTCTTGTTATATTCATGGTGAGGCGGGAATTAGACGCGAAGATTATGTAATTTGTCTTCTCTATATCCATTAGCTACTCATAAGTCACCCGAAAATAATTTGACAGTAAAACGGCCATTTGCATATTATAGAGCACTTAGAACTATGCGTTTATGATTCGTTTAATGGGGGTTATAAAAAGGTCGTAAAGCGGATTCTTGAATAATGCTTGCGATCGTGTTCCATTGACAGTGGCATGAGAAGGGCGCATCGCCGGCGAAGCCTCATCGCGACATCCGCTTACCAACGCCGGTGTTAAAGAGATTTGTTTTAATGTATCTCACCCTTGACGGTTTTCTCTAATCGCTACATTACGTAAAGTACAATGTACGTATAAAAACATAACGACATAAACGTATGACGTTGATAAGATAAATATAAAACTGGCTTGGGATGAAATAAAATCATTTTTTAAGTTTTTTTAACCGTAGAACAGTATACAACAGACTGCTAAATAATAGTACGTTGCTGCCTATTACCTTGAAGGTATTTTTATGCTGATAGTGTAGACTCAATTATAAGTTCTATTGCTTACAAATATACTTAATTGGTTTAGGTATATGTGTTAGTATTACAGAGAAGTTTTGTCTAGGTCACAAAAGTATACCTAAGAAAAGAAAAACTTCTGCTAATCAGCAAATTGTTTTGTTTTTGTTAATTCTATTATTTGATGTTCTCTCTGATAAACACCTAATGTAGCTCCGTAAGTACGAAAATATTGTTGCAGTATTTACATATTGGCCTCAATATCTAATCTTTTTCATGTCAAACGTACAGTACACTGTGAATGTGGAAAAATCGTTTTCCGAAAATGTGACACACGAGTATTGGCTTCCAAACCAAGTATTATTGTGAAGTCAGTGAATACGTCAAAGCAAGACAAGATCTCGATTGAAACCAATGCAAGCGTCCTGCACACTGAATTGAATTCTCTCTCGGTTCAGACCAAATGTGTTTAACTTAAATCACATACAATTGTTGTCGTACAGATGTTACGAATGTACATAATAATATGTTATATATTTCAGAGCTTGTATGAATTTGGTCTGGACACAAGCAAGTGTACTTTAGTTCTAATCCTATTCTAAGACGATGGTTGCATTGTATAATTCAACAAAACACGAGCATGCCCATTGCGTTTGTACATATTATCATTATTTATCACGATATTATCCCTTTGTTTAGAACACATGATTTTAGCAGATACTATAAACTACATATTTATTGTACAGTAAGAATCTTTATTAAAAATTAAACTCAGCATATGTATTTGTGACTTTAACCTAACCTTACCGTTTTTAAGTAAATTTTTAGTTTATCACGATTTCAAATTCAACACATGAAAATGTATTTACTGAACATTGTTTATTACTTAAAGTCAGTAGTTTCCACTGATCATGTCGTAATAAGGGTAACTTATTAATACCCATTCACACGCGCGGAGAATCAAATACTGCAGCTATTAAATTGAGATTACATAATATACGAGTATGATATAGATCAGCTGCTTATGATGTCGGTATCTTTTGTTGATGTTGAGCCACATTACTTGGCAGGGAGATTGTTGATCGTTCTCTTATTTATATACAGTTGAAGGCCGTTTCCTTCCTATTTTAATTAATTTATAATTATACTGGATGGACAAACAGGCTGTTTTATTTTTGCATCGCCAAATGTGCAACAAAGTAGTTTTTTGCTGTCTTATTGGTACTCTCTTATTTACTCTGAAAGGAAAGCAATTTAAGAACAATTTTACGAGTGACAAGAATTCTAAAGGTTTCACCAAAAGAAAAAAGAATATCAAAATAACCGTTAAAATAAAATTAGAAATATATCATTGGTGTCTTTCAAAACATAAAGAGGAATAATTTCTTCAATTTCACGTGTATATCAATAAAGTTCATATTATACAAATGTATAAACAATGGGTGCGTGAAGATATAATCCCATACAACTGCGGACCGGAACTATTGTGCCATCTGTTGGCTGCTTGCCTAACACCTGGCCGCGACGCGACCCCGACCTCTTTCCAAACATACGTATTTCACGAAATAACTGCAAATGTATTTAACCAAAATATGTTTTTAAACTTATTTATACTAATGTTATTTTAAAAATAAATACTCAATGGTATATCAAAATATCAAAAAAAAAATGGTTGTTGGAAATAAAGGGGCTTTATTATTATTATTATTAAATCAAAATAACTGTTTAAAAACTAAAAAAGAATATAGCTCTTTTTCTTATAAAATATCTACGCAGGGATTTGTTCAGTTCCCGCTGAAGATATTGTACCCATTTCTCACACTTAACTATTTTTTTGGGTAAAATATTTTACTGTTGAAGGAAGATCCCAAAGTTTCAACTGATGCCTTTTTCCTCATTAACTTTTTACAGGCGCAAATTTTATCCTAAATCGCAGTAAAACTTTCTGACGTGGAATGTCCCCAAGGAAATTTAAAACCGCTTAAAAATCGAGTGATTATAGGACACATTAAACCTAACGACGAAGGGGTTAGTCGTAAAGTCGGAAACTCGAATTAAATTTATGGGGATGCCGAAACTACCCCGCTTTACCTTTTAACTCATAAATACTTTTTTACAGTTGAGATACGAAAATTTATTCATCTTATAGATAACCTTGGGTAATCTGACTCGCACTTTTCCAAGCTTTATTTTATGAGAAATTCTATGAAAGGCTTACGACCCACTTTCGTAGGGTCGATTGGGCCTGAGATTTTGTAAAAAATCTGTGCACGTATTATGAGTGGTGAATGTGAGCTGAATATTTTGTCGCTTTCTGAGAAAGCTTTTAAGAAGCATCGCATCCACTGAGATGGCATTTGAGGTGTCGTGGCAATCTTTGCTAACAAATTTCTGCAATTCTTAAGGAAAGTATGATAGTTATTCGCACTATTTTCCCTATACGTCACCGTTGCCGCTGTTGGAGCGATGCGTAATTTATCTGTTGCGGATCTGTATCTCTTGTAGGAATTATTTTATTTTTGGTAATGTTAAGACGCTATAACTATATTATGGAAAATATAAAATAGTTTTGTTTAATTATCTGACTACAGTATTTTTTATTCTTAAGTGTATTCATAAACCGTGCTACCACAACAAACTCGTACTGCAAGTGACTCGATGCTCTCTTTTGTCACACAAAATGTTAGCATGGCATATTGGAGTTCTCTCCTCTATTTTCTACGTCATATCAACGTCAACTACCTTAACGAAGTGTCAACAGCATAGCCAAATAGACTTTCAGGTCCACTCTTAAAATGGTGGTAAAGCTGAAAATTATTGACATTCGGTTAATTTAAAATGTGTACTATTTTTATCCTGAATAGTAATCGTATATAATGATCGGCTTTCATGTAAATAAATAGCTATTTGCTTAAAGAAAAACTTTTGAAAGTCAGGTATTTCTGAAATCACCATTTAATTTTAATATAAATAAGGTTTCTTTTTTCAATATACATATTTAAAATTGTAGAGGTATTTTTGTGATCCCTCAATAAACAGCAAGAATACACAATTTTCCTACAAGAGAGGTTGTTAAAACTGCATTCAAGACTTTTTTATTTAATAGACATTGAAGCGCAGTTCATTATAAAATAATAAAACACAGCGAAGTCTTTTTCCCTATTTAGCCTCTCTTTTATCCTGCACCTTATTGCTACCGGAATATTACAGAACTATTAAGTTGCATGATTGGAATATTTCACTTGTTTGTGAAGTTAATATTTTTTATGACCAAGGTCGCGTTAATGGTCAATTGTGGCGGGTTATTAACATTATACGTCACGACACATCCGCTCAGTTTAGATTACAATGCGTACTAACTATTCTAAATTGTTCTCTATTTAGTTTTCTGCTGCTAAGCGGTTTAGAACTCCCATTAAGGGAATAATGTTGTTGGTCCCAAAACATCGCTTTATTTGCCGTTTTTCGACATAAAAGTTAGTGGACTTTGCTCTGTAATTATTTGTTTTTCGAAAACAATTTATCGGTTACGTTATTGTAATCCCTAACAATACAAAACACTGTTCTAGTAATAAAAAAAAACGCATAGATTTCAGTTACTTCGTACATTTTAGGAAATAGTAATAATATGTTAAAATATTTTCGTATTTCCTCTACGTAGATATATTATTATGTCTAAAAACCTTTTATGTGCTTTCTTGGGCTTAGTCTAGGCAAACTTATCAAACTTTATTCATAGTTACGAACAAACCTTCTATAGGTACACAAAACTTTTCACTAAAACGTTAAAGAAAAGTGACAGTTTGATGAACGATATCTCAAGGGCCGTCCAGTGGGCCTACTTCTGAAATTGAATAGAAAAGAAATTCGGATAGTCGAGAACAAAAAGCTATTCATGACAAGGTGATCATGAATACCCAAACACAAGACGCGTCAACGGATGACGTAAGTAGGACACCGCATTATACCGTGGAGAAAAAATAAGACGGTTTTTGTTTTTCGGAACACTTTTCTTTGTATCTGTGGTTTGATGCCCGGAAAATGAACATGGCTGGAAGAGATAAGCTCCGTTTTATGTGTTTTCGATTTGATTATGGAACGTCATGTTTTATGTTTTGTCGTTGATAAATGAGCTTAGTTAATACAAAGTAGGATATAAAACGGAAAATTGCGATTCTGTATAAGGATGACTGGAATAACAATATAATTTAAACATAAATTATACTAGCTAATCCTAAGAAAGATTAGTAGAATGTCGCTTTAATCCGCCTGTTCCAATTCTGACAACGTGTAAATATGATAAGTCTAAAGCAAGCAGAGTTAAATCTGTTTTGCTGTAAATTGAAATTAAATATTGAAATAAGCTTTATTGAGATTAATTCAAAGTCGTGAAGGACTAACTATCAAAATACTTATCGCCTTGAAAATAAACAAACACGGTCCCTTTTTTAGCGATACAATATTTTAGCATTATCTTCGCATTAAGCCACAGTAGGTACTTTTATAAGGATGTGGTAATGGGCGAACTGTAACGACCGGCCGCAGAGTTATGTCAAACCCAAGCATTTCCTTTTTTATCCGAGCGCTGGTATTATTATGTTATTCGAGATTTTGTGGTGTTATTTTCTACAGTTATCGTAACTGTTGTTTATTTTAAAAACCTCGTATTTAATAGTAATACCTAGTGGTGAAATTGTTTTGGCAATTCTTTTTATCGCAACAAATGGGCTAGATAACGAAGGTTCGCCTGGATTTAAATATTCCAGATAATTGGGTTTTCCCAGCGGGTGCTGTTATCCCAAAGGTCCTTTATTTAAATCGCCGTTTAAAACCGAATATATCATATAGGTCAGCAATTAAACTTGATAAATGGCAAATTAATAATTAACCGCTTGGATAATAATATATTTATTCATGCATCATATCACGATAAGGTCAAATTAAGTAAGTTGGAACAAAATCTCATTACACTCCCAATTCCATATTACAAGTCCGAAGTTTTGCAGATTCTAAGTTCGGATTTGATCAAAGTTTCCTTCGCAGCGGATTAGGGAGGCACCGGTCTTATAAGTAGTTACGTCGTCTGACCTTAACATTGCTCATTTCGCAGGCACTCGAGAAGGGCGGAGAGGTATTAAAGGGCGGGTAGGGCAACCTCGTAGCTATTAATCGGAGATCACGGCCTTCGCGTGCGCTGAGCGCCTGACAGTCACGCGGCACGAACGCAAACGAAACTGTTTGCAGTTCAATACTCGCAGGCGCTCGAACGCACTAATATTTCACTTGAATAAATGGCATTCTGGAATTTCTAATAAAGTAGCGTGGTTTATGTCAAGGAATGATTTGTTGATATGCAAATTAAAGTGGAAAATAGCAATTCTATTTATAGATTGAAATCATGTAGGTAATTGTTCTTACCTTGATATGCAAAGAAAGTTAATTATTATATTATTGACTGATGATAGATTTATGTTACTTTTAATTACGATTATTTATATTACTTTTTCACTTTTCTTTACACATTGCTTAATAACGCAGCCATGACATAGTTTTATATTTAGTACTATTAGGCTTAGGCTTCATTTAATTTTGGATACAAAATTCATACACAACTGTCCCCGACAATAGAGCAAAACGACAAAATAGACAACCATTAAAATTCGCAGTCACTATTCTGCTGCGCATTTCATTATCAACAATATCAACCTGTTTAAAATGCGGGCCTAATGGAAATGTATACAATAGACCATCACGGAACCCGCGGATAAATTAGGAGTCCGCTGCTAGCATTCAGAATGAGCTTGAAACAATAAGCAGTAACGTATATGTCGTCGTTTATAGCGACCGCACACTGCGCGAAACTGTTTTGCTTAAATACCCCGTGTAGGGGTACTAAGTACCACATAGTCGAATCGTATTAAAATTAAATTATGAGACAGGCGACAAAACCAAAGAATACTAATATAATGTTAGGTACCGTAACGCTTTGATGTAGGTATAAAATTCGATCTGGTGGGATAAAAGTAAATCAATAAGTGATTTGATTTTGTAAATTTTCGTTTTACATGCAGAGTTAAACGTGACTTCTTCGATAACTAGAATTTGTCAGACAAAACGTATACACGCTAAATAATTTATAAGTTTCTTAGAACAAGTGAGAAACTCTGTGGGAACATAAACAGTCACATTGGTGCAAGTCTTAGTTTGATTACCCCAAACTTTGTATACTACAATTGGGTATTGCAAGTTTCACATCTACAATGTGTTTAAATGTAAATGCACTTTACTCCCCTACACATTAGGTCTATTTTTTGATAAACGGATTTCTTAATTCTAGTACGTTTATTTGTACGCGAAAGGTGTAGACAGCTTACCCGGACTGAAGACTGAAGGATAGCTCTTTAATTTCACGAACAAAAGTTTCATTTACTTTGTCAGACTTCGGAGCTGGTTCTTAGCGTTATAATCCTATCTAAGCCCTATAAATCAACGTCTCTTCGGAAATAGATAAGGCGAGCTAAGTTTGGTGGTAGTTAAGATGAATTGCAGTTAATTACAGTACTAATTATCTTTATTATTGACGTCACAGTCTTGGAACGTGACAAGCTTATTAAAGTGAACTTGTCTCGTTAGTTTGGAGATGAGGAGAATATTTTAGTGGTCGAGGACACAGTTTGATTAGATTACGTAGCTTTGCAAGAAGGTACTTAAGTTGTTTACAAATTATTTTAACGCGATATGTATTTAGCTGGTTTTTGTTGTATAAATCTAACCTTACCTAATTAATTTATCTTATTTCGGAAGGTTAAATACTAAGTAACGCTCCATGTATTAGCATATTTACATGTTTGCACCTACAGTAGGAGGTACTCTATACATAGTATGTTACTATATTAGACTATGTCAAATATTCGGGCTCCAGGTCCAGTTTTATCGTTTCATTTATAGCCGCAGTTCTGCCAAATAACAGTTTTGTTTGGGTCTAACTTATAGCCGCTATAAGGCTATAACATACAGTTTGTACCTACCTATAGGTCAAGGCTCGGTCAGTTCAGCTCTATACACCATTTTATGGATATCACAAAGTACCCAGCGAAGTTTTCGAATAATGTTGTTTATGCTTGAAGAATCTTTTATGTGGCGGTTCTTGGGTGAAAGTACATGAAAAAAATATAGTTTGATGAAAGACATAAATATTTTTGAATAGTATGCTAGATATTTTAGTTGATAATGTACTAATATTTAATTTAAAATAACGAGATGGTATTCGAGCTTTAGTATATGAAAATATAACAGCACTTTTAAAAGGGTCCTTCTTTAACATATGGCCACAAAGCCTCAGCGTATTATATTTTGAAACAAAGGAAATAAGCTCTACATGAAATAGGATGTTATCACCGATATAACATATACGCTATAGTCGATTAGCATCTGCGCCACAACCGAGCATTAACTTCGTAAAACATATCTCATTAGTGTAATGTACTATGCGCAGGTCATATTGTGCTCGAAATTAGTATCCAAATAGAGGTAACTCTAAATAAAATTATTTGTCATTCAAACAGGTGGTTTTTGTAATAAAAAAAGACAGTAATTAAGAAACAAAGTTAAAAACTATGATATATTGTAGGTGTGTCTGGTTGTTATAAGCAGACAGCAGTCACAGGTGCAATTATGCAGGCGCAAAGATTAATTATTATAATCGTTTACCAAAGATTAACTCACACAAAATTCCTAATCTATTTAGACTGCATTAAAATCTCAAGTACATAAACGATTAGACAGCTGATGTTCTAATGAGACCTAAAATTACTTGATTTGTTTAGCAAACTGTCTTACTGACGACAACGGAATGCATCTACAAATCAAGATATCAATTTTGTATTACTGATGATTGATGGCTCGAAATAATTAGGTGTAGTCAGGGACTTTGCAAAAACCCAAAATGGCTTATCTGCTAATTCGTAATACATTGGCTGTGAAAGCCAGTACTCGTGTATTTATTAATTAAACGGCAGGTTAGCGTGATAAGATTACAGTACATATGTAATTAATTAGGTTTCCTGTACATTTTAGTATTCAAATTTTTTGAGGATTGCACGTTGAAAGTATGACAGTGAAAATTAGTTTACAATTAAAACTTTTATAGTTTGATGTATTTGCGTATGCGCTGTATTCAATCAAAATATAGGTGCAGTATGTGTGTTTAGTTACTGTGCCATTTATCTGAATGCTAACAGCGTGTCAAGCACTTTAGTGCATACGCGCTATTAATACTTTACCTATCAACATGTCACGGTAGCAAAATTAAACTGAGCGTACGTCATTTGTTACTACTTTGTTTTATATCGCATTAAATGGCTGAGAACAAAACGACAACGTTGCAATCAGTGCGTGAACGTCGGTAAATGTAGACACGCGTTAGTAATTGTATGACTGGCGTAAAAACAAATGTAAAATACCTGTCGTGTAGCATTCGCCCGTATGTAAGGCCATAAATATAAACAGACAAAACTCGCGCGATAAAAGTCCTACATCCCATGTACATTGGATTCAACTGTTCAAAGTTTGGTAGAATGCTAGTATAATTGTACCTAGCATTCACTTGATTTATTGTAATTAATTGCTGCAGTGTTGGATTCGAATTGAGTAAATTATACGCGATAGTGCAATCTACCAGAGATGCTAATTTTATGTACCAACGAGTAATTTACGACCTATTTTCGTACAGCTGTTATTGTCTTAATAAATGTTGCCATAAAACAAACTTGGAGTATGAAAGTTGTTTTAAAATTTTGGAGAGGAAAACTTTGTCCTCAAACACTGAGATAAAAAAGTACATTTTAAGTTTAGATAAAAAGTTGAAAAAAGACATTTATTTTAAGAAGAAAAACTTAATTGTTTTAAACTAGGCTAAGCTCTTCCCACTCAGTAAAAAATCTGATTCTAAAAAGGAAATTGTTCATTTAGCAATTTCTTTGATTACTTAGTCTTTCTACCTTTCAGGTCATCATGGCAAATAGCAGGAAAATTTCGCTGATAAAGGTTGCAGAATGAATATCAATTCCCCGAGGGCGTGCTCCGTAAAGTGAATCGTGAGCCATGAACCCGCTATGATGGAGTTTCAAGGTTCATCGTCGCTATAAACTTGCACGATTTAGTCCACAGTCAAGCTCATACCGTTCCACGAAGATGTAAAAGTAATGTTATTAGAAAAATATGAGAAAACGTGCAGCGAAAACATCTTAGAGCATCGCCGGTTATTTGCTCATTTTAATAACATTTCAGATGCAATTTATAATCTCATTAAAGATAGAGTAACCTCAACAAAATGGTTAGTGGCAGCCATTTGTGTTAGACTGGATCTAAAACATTATTAAACCGTTCCAGGGCTAGTTTACTAGAAGAAATTTAATAAAATGTGACCAAAAATTGAGAGACATTGTTTGTTTGTAATACGCTGTCCATGCTATTAAATGACCAAACTGTACCGAACTGTACTGGTACATCCCAGGATAACAAGTTTATGGATTGATTGTGAAAGCTAATGTCCCGACCTACACACAGTAACCAAATATTCCTATCGTGAAAGCTATTTCGTGAAAATGATATTGTGCGCGAAACGTTCTTGTTACAATAGTCTGCAAATAACAATGTTTTGTTCTTAATACAACATCACAGAGATTTTTTTATTCAATTCACGCACAGTATTATAATGGAAAGATAAGTCTAGTTTCTTTATACCTTTCTACATTTGTAGGTAAACTCTTGAAATCTGGTTTGTATGGCATTACTTTCATGCATACAATACAATCACTCACAAAATATTTGACAGATCTTTGTTTGCCTATAGTTAAAGGCTTGTTATAACCTTATTGATTCATTTTATTTCCAGAATACTTTTTATCACGTGCTTATGGGATGATCCAGATATGGCGACAAGCCCATGGCGTGACGTCACAATTCTCACGCCACACCGCGTCAAGAGCCCTCGTTTTATTTTATTGCTGACTGGGGAACATCTCTTAGCTATTGCACACCTATACATACCTACATATTAACACTTTTACGACTGCCCATTATTGTTATGACTTGCCTTGTTTACGTCTATATGCGAAAATAAAAGTTAGTCTGATGCGTGAAGGAATAGCTACTTGAAGTAATGCTTTAGTCTGTATTGACTTCGTTAATGTTTCTTTGTTTAAATTAGACACTAAGTTAATTTGAAATAAACTAGTAATTTCCAGAAGAAACTTTGCGGGGAAATATTATTAAGTTTATTAGTTATTCGAAATTTTAACAAGGTCCGAATTAGTTGGTGAAAATTTTGCCTTCAAAATTATTAACCTAGAATATCTGAATGAGAGAAACTTTAAATTATAACTAACTAATGAGCACCTATTGTATACGGTAAAATTATTATGATTCCATTTCCATACCCGAATAACAGGTGTAGCGTTATTTATTTGAATAAAAAAGTTAAAATATGTTTTTCAAACGTATTTAATTCACTGAATGTCTGCTAAATAGTTACTAGCAGAACAATGCATTTCTACAATTTAGATGAAAGTACAAGAACATATTTTAAACTTTATTGTGATTGACCAACATTCAGAGTAGATAGAAAGTACTCGATTTGGAATGCAGACCAATCCTTTTATCAGAATGTACCTCAATATAAAACATATTTCACTTCGCAAAATATACTTCTCTGAATATCATTTGACATCCCTCAAAATTTGATCCCAATTTTAGGACATATTGCTTAAAATATTTATCGAATTTTCTTCCATTTTAACTGTTACAGAAATAGTATTAAGTCCAAACAAAAGTGACGTCTTAATCTTTGGAAAGAATGTCCCAAAAAGTTGGGTTAATTATAAATTAGTTACAACAACATTGCGTTGTCGAGTATTATTCAACCTCCTAATTATAGCTTTAAATTCGTAAGGTTAAAAACATGATTGCTTAATGACATCAATGGGTGAGTATTACGTTTGTTTTGTTTATAAACAAGTCAAAAGCAAACTCCTGTAATGGGGAAATTATGTATTCTGACAGTTTTTAAGTTATGTAATGCATTTATAAGGTAAATAATTTCATGTAAGTGTATAGGTATACCTCAAACTTCCTATACAGAATTGTCTATAACCGCAGCTAATTAAATTTAGAATGGCTATTACTAAGTAAATCAAATCTATTTCACTTATTACAGTTATTTTAAGAATTTGCGCACAACAGGCACACGACGGCGCAGTATGTGCAGTCAACCGCACAGTAGCAACAACACTGACTATAACAGCGACCTTATTTCAAAGACACTAAGATTTATTATCGAACTTCTTAGTATTTGAGGTGTGGGCCACTGTACATCACAATGGGTATGCCATCCAAGATAATCATCTTGATTTCTTAATAGCAGTGAAGCACGCAACGAGCTGATAATTGTCTTTAAGAGCAACACGTCACAATTACAAGGAAAACAGAAAATATCGCCAGAACAATAAAGGTTTTTAACTTTAACTTTTGTTGCCAATTAATGGCAGAGATTAAAGTATTTTATGGCCCTTAAAAATGTTTTAGAGGACCTGAGGGCTTGTTTTATTGTGGACTGCTGAGGTTATTGTTCCCTGGTCGTGAGCCTTTTACGTTTAAATTGTTTTTGTGTACAAGTGTTTATTTTCTTATTGCTTCTATTAGCAATACAAAACACACCTATCATGCTTATATGTAATTTTTGTCATATTGAGGCATCATTAATGTTTTAGGTACTCGTTTCTTTTATTGTCAGCAAGAGGCTACTGATAAGGATTAAAAGGTGTGTTTGTTTGTTAGGTCTTCTTCTTAGCGTGTCAATATTTTTTTAAGTGACAATACAAGATTACCAATCATTTACAGTTACTGCTAAAAAAAAAACGTAGACGTAAAAACGTAAACAATGACGTAGCACGGATAAAACTCAATTAATTACGAAAAATGATAAGGAAAAGCTCCCGTTTTAGTGATTTACCTATAATTGTCCGATTTCATTGAAGCCGTCCAGGTTACATATAGTATGCGGAGTATGTAATTTCCCCTATTGTTCAAATATTTATTTTAATTGAATTCAGTTATGACGTTTTATTGGTTATATTTCCTTCCTCTGGATAAAGTTTTCCTTCACCTACTTATGATGTTAGTTAAACATACAAAAGGTTTTAACATAATTCTTGTTTATTTAATTTAGTTTTTATATATTCTACCACGTTCTTTGAGATATTTTTGATTTAGGCTTTCATGGTTCAAAATCTGGTACTTTCCATTTTTTAAGCAAAATATGTTTTACATATTGGCATTAGGTAGTTAATTATTATACAAAGCAATATTAAACTATTCTAAAACAAATATTCTCTATAATAACCCATTTGTAATAGTTACATAAACCCAAAATAATTGTGAAACTAGTTTCAGGGATTATTTTGGGATTACTTCACAGACACGTCTACAGCTCGACATACGTTCAAGCACGAAGTACCCCAAATTTTCGGGTTTGTAAACGTTCAACTTTGGTTTAATTGTACATCAGAATCTGTACAAATTAAAACACAATGTGAGTCTAAATAATATAATAATGATCACAATAATAATAATATCAGTCATAACTCATAACATAAAATTTTAATTAGTATTGTAAACCTTATGAATTAAAAACAAAAGTAAAGTACATAAAAAATGCCTGTTTTCATTTCATACTTATTCTTATTATACACTGCTGGGCAAAGGGCTCCCCAGAATGGTTCCCTCCATTTATCTCTTTCAAGAGCCGCGATTGACAATCTTAGAAAAATAAAACTATTGTAGAACACAACTTTAAAGAACCTCGCATATGTTGAAATTTGTTTGTAAATTGTTTGTTTATAGGCAGGTTTATTATGAAACACTTTAGTACAAGAATAAAAAACTAGTTTTTTTATAGTTTGTAATATTTTGTATCACGTGCAAAATAACTGTCGGGTGTAAGCTATCTCAGATCTTTTTATTGTCCCTTATATAACTTTAACCTGACTATTGCGAAGCCAAATGGCGCCAAGCCTACAATAAACAATGTTCTTTTATGTATCGTTAACCTTCATATAGGTCTCACAGGTGATGTTATGTAACTCGATAATCTGTTAACGCCTAATAAAAGTAATGGATTTAATGTTAAACAATAAATATATTCTCATAATTAGCTTATATTATTATGTATCTATTCTCAAAGTTTATTATACAGATGTTACCATTTCCGATTTTATTTCTACCATTTAACTTTATCAGTGCCCAAATTCTCTTATCACAAAAGGGTACGAACCACACATCGAAACATTAAAACGAACACGAGAGCGAGTTCAATATTTTTGTGAAATCGAAGTAAATATTTGTTTGGGATTACATGGAATCAGTATTGTTTGGCAAACAGCGTAGCTCGTTCAGGCGACACGGTAGCCGTATGCTTGCATAATCCGTGCTGAGTACCTCCGTGAATTTGCCGACTCTACCGTTTTTATAGCAGACCTATGCAGTTTGGAGCGACGCAATCGTGCCGATGTATTGTGAACGACACATATTTGAGCGAGATTTTTATTAGATTTTCTGACACTCGTATCGGAATTCGAGCCGCAGAATCAAGGGCGGATCGGGCCGCTTCAATAGAACGCGTGATATCCATAACATATGACGCTATAAATGTAACCTTTGTACTTGGAGCTTTTGTTTCGATTCTCGACCTTGTTAGCGAAACAGAATGTCTTGTTTCTAAGCAGCTAACCATAACATCGGCATAAGGGTTGCTTGAGTATTTTATGGTAGTGACGTTAAGTGCTGTCGTTTGTCATAACTCACTGTCATCTTGTAAACACGTTACAAATGGATGGGCTTTAACATAACTAGCTCAGACGCATATACCTTTGACAAAGGGTTTTTGTTACGTAGCCAGTCTTTATTGATTAATTTTAGGTTTTGTGTGACACCTACAAATCGTTAGTCATAATTTTATACGCCCTAATTCCATTTTCACTTTGGTTAGTAAGTTACTAAAACTAAACTAGAAATAAATAATTCTGTTTATTTACTGCAGAACAGTTTGCAATAAATCAATTATAAATTTACTCTTTACTGTCTACATTGCTGTGTTATTTAAGTTGGGTCGTTAGACAAAAATATAATTCAGTAACTATTTAGTATGTTTGTTTAAAAACCCTTTCACTTGCAAAAAAAATATTAAATGGCGGAAGGTTACGGAAGAAACATTAAGTAACTGCAGACATCGCTAATTATTTGGTAGACAAAAACCAAAATCAGGAACAATGAATATTCCGTCGTTTACACTAACATCTGCAACTATTCCAAGTGCAAATTGCATTCATTACTACTAGTCTAAGCAGCAAAGAGGATAGATACAAGCGAGTGGCTTAAATGCGAGCCGATTTGCATACAGTATCCATAATGCGTACACCGTTTACCTAGTGTACAAATATCGGACACATGAACACGAGACACACCCTTTTTGACATAATCGTCTTCACTGATAGCGTACTTGATAAAAACAAAACATTTGAAAGAAAAACAGTTCGTCAACTATCAAATCATTAATTAGCACAAAAATACAGCTTTCAGAAGCAGTGGGTAGCAATGACAAGGAGATCGCTACCCTTATCAAGAACCATGAAACCTGTTGAGTAAAGCGTCATGTCTCGAACAGATTTTGATTAATTTCACACAACACCCGACAAAACCTAATTACTTCCTCGTTTTTTGCTTCTCGAATAACTTAAAGTAGGTATTTAATTGATGTTCATTTATTGTATTTACATTTGTTTTTTGTGTTAAAAGAAAAAGGCTACATGAAAAATGTACTATGGCCAGTATTTCTTTTAGATAGAGTGATAGGTCCGAATTCTTTTATCTTTTTAATCGGTGCAGTGTTAAAGTGATAAAACAACGATCAAACATGGAGCGGGTTCGTCCCGTGGTAACAGCGTTAAATGTCGAACTTTTTACAAATTTCTTTTTAGAAGTGGTTGGCGACATTATTGGACTTTTTTGGCCCGAAGTTTGGGATCGTGTCCAGTAAAGGGTAATACGGGTCGGTTCGAGGTCGAATGGGACTGAATACCGGTTGCAATACGCCAATATTTAGGGAACTGGTAAAAATATTTATATAAAATCAAAGAGGAGTTTAAAGAAAAAAAATTGATGTAAAACTTAACGTATGTAGTTTCTATAAGAGAAAATAATAACTGCGCCATGTGCATCTCGTTATCACAAAGAACTGTATTCGCAATGTTGTCTACAGCGGCATAACACAGTAATTGCATTTGAAAATTTAAATACGAAACATGCATTACAATGTTTATGTACATACGTAAAACATTCCAGCGCATTGTAAACATACAAATGTACTTTATCTTCAATTTGTTTTATCAAGGCTGCTTTAAAATCGGTAGTATTGTTTTACAAGCCTTTCTTTTCCGTGTGTGCGTTTGTTAGTGCCGAGGTTATTGCCGGGGGCTCGATAACTCCATGGAGGTTACGTCTGGGGACTCAAGTTAAGGACGTCATTAATCAAATGTTTCTCCCTGAATAGGTTTGATTGTTCCCGATAGTTTAAGCCCAAAGCGTAGACTGTTAGACGATATTATAGCTTCTGTGACGACCTATTTATTAACAGACTTCCAAAAGACGGTCCTATGATTGTATAAAATATGTTTTGGTATAGATCATTGCTCTGTAAACAATTTATATTAAAACCATGTGAGTACAAATATATTCATTTTGTTTGTTATTTAATCTAATAAGTAATTATAGAATTTTTACTATAGATATTTATTTAGTGTTATAAAATAGTACCTCGATTTTTTTAGAGAAGCAAAGTTAATACAGATCTTAATTTAGTACTTACATTTCAGGCAATTTTGCCCTAACAAAAACATTTATTAAATTAAAAAAAATATTTCCCATTTTTTATTAAAATTCTAGATATATCCTCCAATCTTATAAAGTACAAACAGAAATCAACTAAATTGTTTATATTTATATGAATGAAATGAAATGAAATGAAATGAAATGAAATGAAATAGTTTATTCTTGTAAGTAGGACTATATAAATCACTTTTACAATGTCTTCCTAAGCTAGATGAAGTCGACATTTCCTAACTGACTACCCTGAGAAGAAATGTCGAAACAAACTCGGGGGTCTTAGTCTCTTTTATAGTCCATATAATACAATTATAAATTAATAAATTGGTGTAAACAAATGCAGAGTATTTACTGGACTGGTCTTTGGAAGAAAGAACCAGATCGATCTGAGCAAGCCTGTGCCAGCAGACGGCAAGCATGCCCCGAATAGCTCATGCAGCTCAACCATTTTTGAGGGAGCTGCACAACCCGGTACACAACAATACCGCCAGTGGCACCATAAAAATATGTGGGGCAACAACTCACTCAGATCGCCAGCCCAATAATAACTATAGACTAAAATGTATCAAATTATAAATCAAGCAAAAGAGTTAATGATATACCTGCATAATGTTTACACTTACAATGGATACAAAATACACCTTAAAGCAAGGAAAAAATAATGAAATTGAAAAATATAATAGTAATATAAACATTATTCACTTGGCATGTCAAAGTGTAAAATATTGTATGCAAAAGCACAAAACATGTCAGTATTGTAGAAAAGGAAAAAATGAATATGCACTAAGCACAAAACATGTCAAAAATGTAGAGAAAAAAAATATGTAAAAAATGAATATGCACTAAGCACAAACATGTCAATAGAATACAATAAAATGCATATGCAAAAGCACAAGACATGTCAGATTGTAAATATGTACAACATGCAAAAAAAAAAAAAAAGTGAAAGACAGCTTAAAAAAAAACACAAGCGACAGCTGTATAAGCGAGCAGCTCAATCCCAGGCGTTTCTATCATTTAAATAATCGGATATCCTGTAATATCCTTTAGTTAATAATTTTGATTTAATAAAAAATTTAAATTTCTTAAGGGGTAGTTTACGAACATCCATAGGAAGTTTATTGTAAAAGCGTATACATTGACCCATGAACGAGTTGCTTATTCTATGGAGGCGAGTAGCATGAACTGTTAAATTATTTTTGTTCCTAGTATTTCGGGAGTGAACATCAGACAATTTGACAAAATCAGGTTCGTTTTTGTAAACATAAAGTAAATTTTCAAAAATATATTGTGAAGTTACAGTCAGAATGTTTATCTCTTTGAATTTCTCTCGGAGAGAAACTCTAGGACCTAGGTTATATATAGCGCGGACAGCTCTTTTTTGTAATAAGAAGATTGTATTAATATCCGCACAGTTTCCCCAAAGGAGAATGCCGTATGTCATCAAGCTATGAAAATAACTGAAATAAACAATTCTGGCTGTATCCACATCAGTAATTTGTCTAATTTTCTTTACAGCATAAGCAGCTGAACTTAGCCTTCCAGACAATTTGTTAATGTGTGGGCCCCACTGTAGTTTGGCGTCAACAGTAATGCCAAGAAAAACAGTTGACTCCACAGGGTCCAACTCTACTCCATTCAGTTGTACATTGGTGCTTAACTGCCTCACATTAGGTGTAGAAAATTTTATTAATTTAGTTTTACTTGAGTTCAAAAGCAGATTATTAACATTAAACCAATGGACAACCTTAGATAAAGCCAAATTAACTTGGTCAAAATTTTCAAGTTGACGCTTTACTTTAAAAACAAGCGAAGTGTCATCCGCAAATAATAGGATTTTGTGATCATCCCTTACACAAAAAGGTAAATCATTGATATAGATAAGGAATAAGAAAGGACCTAGAATTGAACCCTGCGGAACACCCATAGTTACCACAGATCCTTTTGATTTTTTGCCATTAATATCTACTCTTTGTATTCTATTGTCTAAATATGAACTGAGAAGTCTAAGAGCCTTATTTCTAACGCCATATATAAGAATATACTATAGTATTAGGTAAGTACTCATCCACTTGTAGATAAGTTTTATAGGTCATTTTCCTTTCAGAAGCACTCGAGGTACGTGACTGCAATCAGGAACAATGCGCTTTATACAGCTTAGATTGTTTATTTAATAACTAGAATACTAGATGCAAGAAAACTTTAATTAAAGAATTAGTATTGTTGATTAAGAAAGTGTGATAAAAAGTTTTTTACGCCTATTTAATTATCATAATAAAGAACGCAATTACGCCTATTTAACTAGGCATCTTTGTTGACCTACTTTTCCCTTTTTTTGTTCGAGTCCGTTTTCAATTTAACGGGATTCCGTTTATTGTCTTTGTTTGCCTACCTAGATAAAGGTGGGTTGATTTCAACATTGAAAATGAACAGAAAATGCAGTAGAAGAAATGGATTATCAGTAAGTATAAATGACACAAAATTATTATTAAATTACTACACTATAAGATTTCTTATTTGTTCCTAGTGCATCATTATTATTATTATTAAGAGCCTGCAATGTCCCACTGCTGGGCAAAGGCCTCCCCACTCTCCCTCCATTTATCTCTGTCAAGAGCCGCGATATATAAAGTACATAGTGCATATAAATTAAAAATCAAATTTAATTTGAGTAAGTAATTCATATTACACAAGTTCATTGCACTTATCTAGGTTTGCCTGAAGCGACTTTTAAGCTCAGCCATCTCGTATTAACAACTAATTAATCTGCCATTAACATACATTAAGTCATTACACGGTAATGTATTACCTATCAATTAGCGAACTATAGATTCCTAATCCAGGCCGACATACGTTCCTTCACAGTCTAACTAAATTCAGTCAAACAAATGAATACTTACCCCCGTGTAATAAAACGCATATAAATTTAAACATAACGTAACATAACATATCATCACGCCTGTATCCCCGAAGGGGTAGGCAGAGGTGTACCAATGTACACCCACAGTTCGCCGATATGTTTAGGTCCCATGTAATAGGGGGCGAGCCTATTGCCACTAACCGGGCACAAATCCAAACTGCAACCTGCTACTGAGAATTTCATAGAAAAAATAATTTAAAAGCCTTTCTTGAATTTCTATCCGTCGCTTCTGTACACATTTAAGTGACAGAGACAGCACGAGACTTATCCACGGCTAAATTGATTGACGTTACAGTATTCAGCCAAGAACAACACATAAACAATAATCACATCAGATCATAATTGAAGTGTGTGCAAACATTTGTTCTAACGTTATCAATGCGATTATTCACACAGCGGCGAATTGTTAGTGTTGTGTGAGGGAGGAATAAATAACGAACGGGTGCCCCTACGTGCCGCGACTGGCTTCCAATTTGTTTACAAACACGAGTGGCACGTCCACAATGCTGCTTCGTAATTCTTTAACGTCAATCTAATGATATTAAAATAAATGGCTAGTTAAATTGCGACGGATAGATCTATCTTGCCAATATAGTAAGTAAAGGTGTAACCTGTTGTACTTTTATATCACATCACAAGGAGATATTCAGGTTTTACAAGTTTAGCTGTTTAAAAGGAAAAAATCTTGAAGAATTATTGTCAAAAACATCTTTAATAAAGTGGTAAAGCAGCGGTAGCAAAAATATAACTTATTAAACGTGGAAACCATGATACACAACCATTATTAAATTATAATATAACCATATTACCAAATTAAATATACCTAAACATAACCATCCCGATAAAGCGATTTCAAATAATGTTAATATTTAAATTAAAAAATAGCAGTTGCATTTACACATCTGTAACTGGCGTAACAAACATACATTTCATTTACCGAGAACTCAATTAGAGAGAACGATAAAGGAATATTTAATATTTACAAGTAAGCGTACTAAAACCATTATGCTACAATAAAGTTTTATCTAAGCGTAGATACTAATATTTTAACATTACGGTCTGGCTAACGGGTATGCCTAAAATAGCCTTTGTAGGGAGTGGGTTGCTGAATAAAATATACTTAGGTATAAATATTTGCAGAAAAATGTTCGGTTATTCGAGACAAAAGGTCAAGTGAACAACCACATAATGTTTGATTACAGTAAATATTTAGAAGCGTCGTAAATATACAGATTACGTCTATATGTCATTTATCTAAAAGAAAAAAATGGAGGATACAATAGTAGATCTTAAAATCTAGTGCAACAAATCTGAGCTCAGCTTAACGAAAAGCAAGTTGGTCGACGTAATACGACATTTCCGTAGAACGTAAAGCAACCGTCATACTTTCAACTTGCTATTGCTAAATGAATAGCAGACTTACTCCTAGTTTCTGAAACATTGATCAACTAACAATTTTGTTAATTTCTTGTCAAATCTCATATTAAGCTCTGTGATTGCTTGTAACTGATCATCCAACCACAGTCGTGATTATATGATTTATCAGACCGATTAAGTATGTCATCCTTTCAGACACCAGGAGTTACTATAACCCTAGCGTCTTGATCTAGCTATAACATTGGCTTCAATCTATTAAACGGTGCGTTACTTTCGTTTACACCTAACACGAGAAACTGGGTAGCTGGTATAAAAACAATTGAAACTTTTCCTCTTTATTTAATGTTGTATTACCAACTTCTGCTGGAAGCTCTGTTTTAGTGTTATTGGAAGCATTTCCGTTTATACCTTTTGGTTTTTCGATAATCGGGTCGTTAGGTAGGTAGGTCCTAATTATTCAAGGGATGTGCCAAAAAGGTTGTCAATGCCATCAATGTCATGCACAAATATTAGACCATGACTTCGACATAAGTTTCGACGTTTAAATACCTAAAAGCCCAGGAATTTGAGGTCGTAATGGAAACATTCCTGGTCCCCATCTCTTTGGGTCCACAAGAATTTAAGGCTCGGCTTCGCTGTATCGTCATTAACGGCATTTTACTTCTATTCCAATATATATGTATAAATGGTATTGATTTTAATTAACAAAGAACAGATTTTTAATTGCAAGGGAAAATGTTTCGATGTTAATGAGTATCTGAAGAAATCTTTTGTAGATTAAGTTCGGAGAATTTATTCATTTACACGTGTATCATGTTTCGTCAAAATTTATGTTATTTGTAAAATTATCAGGCAATAGGCTACCGTGACATACCTAATTCGGCTTTTTCAGGCTGAAAGTTTCGTCTAGTTTCCGAGTCCTGTCAGCCGTAATCGCTATTTTCTTTTACTAATGTAATGTTTACAACAAGGCATTCTATATTATAGTCTTTCTTACAATGGGATTATACTAGGTACTTTGTAGGTTTCAGTCAGATTTTTTCAAACTTTCATTTGTACAATAGGCAAACCAGACAATATCTTACGCCTTGGGGATGTTCCCTTTTGTTTTCCTTTCTTATCTGTAACGGATTTCACGCAAGATTTCTATGCAAATCTACGATCAAATTTTATGTTCTATAGACTGAACAAACTAGTACTTCAATAGTCGGTTTGTTTGTCTCACAAATGTATGGTAACTGTTAGTAGTGACATTATAGCCAGATAAGCAGGAATATTGAAAACAAAGCAGTTTCTTACAAATGAAACATTGCAGAATTTTAAAAACAATATCTTTTTCCAACTTTGTACCTACTTCTAATTTTAAATCATGGTTATGAATTATATCTAACTTGCTCTAAAAAAGAGGGCGTAGAATTGTTGATCTGCAATACATACAGCAAAGTCAATATAGACATAAAGATATCAATACTTGTCGTACAAATAAAACTGTGTTTATAGAAAACATACTATCGCTTGTGCAAACAATAAATAGGCGACGCCTATCACTCAGGAAAATACGACTTCTACTCATGTTGGTATAAGTCGTTCATATTTTCCTCACTGATAAAAGCAATTGGAGCAAAACAATGCAAACAATTAAAATCGTACTATCCTGAGACTTAATACAATATTCCTTTCCATCTGGTGTGAATCTACAAAATTTGCTTATAAATTGACTTCCAAAATGGAAGACGTCGGCCTAAATTAATGTCATATTCAAATACGAGGGCGATATAAAAGAAGCCGTAATAAATAATAACATTTGTGCGAGACATTTGTTGATGAGAATATATGGGTTTCATCACACGCACGGTTTGGGGGATGCTCGATTGGATTCCGAGCCCTTAATCATGAACTCCTCTTGCAATTGAGTCGAACACACTTATAAGTTGATTGTGCTGTCAATAATATAATCTTACTTCCTTCCGCTCCGTTTGGGGTGGCAATAAAATTATGCCGATCTTATTTCCAAAATATATTTATTCAAGAGAATTTTATTTATGGAAAGTTACACGTGCTAAATAACTGTAATTGCCAGTTTGGTGGCCAAACTGCCTTGTTATATACAATTTATTAAAGCGCGAGTTTTTATAAAGCATAAGTAAGGTTCAATTACATTATTCAGCCCGACATATAAATCTGACCGCCCGATGCACACAAAAGCAGCCGTGCCATAATTGTAGGCTGTAAACTGTAAATTACTATAGGTACTCACGAGCTGAATTCACTTATTCAGTATTCGAGCTGTGTATCCTACCGCTTAAATGATCTCCAGTGATACAGACATTTTTAATCCTATACATAATGTAAAAAGCGTTGGTAGTTAGTATATAGAGCCCCGCTAAATCCCGACGACCTACTTAAAATTGTTTCGAAGTCCACAAGGTCGGATTTTACAAACAAAAATTGGCCACCTGACCGTAAATATGTAACATACGCATGAAACGTTTAGAACTCGACTCGATTACGCAAAAGTTTTGGCGCAATCGCCAAAGCTAAATACGGATCCTTCCAAGTTCAAATATTACCGAAAATAAACATATTCCTTCTAAAATGATAACATAGGCAATACGTATAAGTGAGTTACGAAGCAAAGGGATCCCGAGTTAATACGAGTTCCATTGGTATCCGCATTTGCATAATCCAAAATGTAGGTAGAATACTAACATTCATTTTTATGATCTCGTGTTAAGGAGACGGTACAAAGTTACGTTGCCCTGCAGGAGACAACAATTTGATTTGGACGTGGGGGTACACTCATGAATAATAAAGGGATATGTTTGATAGGTACCCATGAAATTACAGCAGAAATTCTGCAACGAATATACTATTTCATACATGTATTTAATACATATGAGATAATCACTAAATAAAAGTTGCTCAACAAAGCCTGTAGGTTTATGAATTTTATTGTTTGTATAGGGGTTCAACAACTGCTAGAATAAAATATATAGCTCACGAATAAAACAAGACCTGAATGAAGACAAGATACTTCTCTATTCCGGTGGTACGTTCTAAGTTCCCGGAGAATTTTGTGCTACAATGCGGATAAAGTTGAACAAAAGAGAGTAGAATGTTATATAACGTGTCTCTAGAACTTCCGGTTTTCCGCGACGAGAATTTTTGGTGATAAATCTGGTTTCAATGTAGTAATTCCATATGAATTCCGTAGCAGTAATTTATATTTTCAGAATGTTAGTTATATATTAATTTATATTTAATTGCGCTTAGAATGCAAGAATGATTTAAATAAATTGATTTATCTCGACGCTTCCATTTAGTTGTAAAAATAACTTCGATTACGGGCAGACTAAACATTGATGTTTCCCAGTTTCAATAACGTTTCAATAATAATAATTCATATTCGGGGAAAAGTCCCGTTTCAATAAGCATCTCCATTTTCTGTTGAACATATTTATTTTCTTTGTGTTAATATCAACGAACACGACACGTATTGTTTTTGTTTCGAAGAACAAAAGCTTTGATATAATATTAGGATTCAATTAGTCGGTAATACATGCTTGACATTTCTAAATACGATGATTGTATGTTACGCCGCGGGGCAATTAGAACAAAAATGTTGGACTTTATATTTATATTTTGTTACGTAAGAATTATTTACACGAAAAATATAATCTTTTTTCAAAAACCATAAGTTATTTGAATTTGAATCTTATTTTTTATATTTTAATATATCAAGGATTAAAACACGTCTTTGTAGGTACCTACATGTCACAAATCAATAGACCTCAACCCCTAGTACTGATCCTAATGACTCACGATCATAAAATTACCTAAGAGCATTGATAATGCTGAACCATCACTATTAATTAAACTAACACACACCTACTTAATCGACTAAATTGGGCTTACGTATAGATAATGCGATAGTCATCACTATACGAGTAGCTACAAGAACAAGACTAAAATGTCTATCCGTACGATATCGAATAACCGTAATTGTGTATCAAACTACAATGTTCTAGATATTGAATGGCAGGGTAAAGGTATAATATCATTTTATGGACCACGTTACGGTAAGTGGAGGCCTACTTATGCTTAGGTATATAATAAGTACCTGTTAGGGATTCGGTCGGCGGTTCTACAAGTTAATGTATAGCTATGTAAATGTTTGTTGCTCCTATTGTGCTGGTTATTATCTTAATCTGTTCTGGTCACGGAAGAGGAGGAAAGTAAATATAATATGTTCGTGTCTAATCATTTATCTAGGTACCTTTTTGTGAAATTAATAAATTACACTCAGACTATGGGTACTCCATAGAACTTGATCTTAACTCCAATATTATCCATTCAAAATTTTGAAGTTCAAATGCCTAAGAATCACAAAAAGACTTATCTTCATTATACAATGAAAATAGAACGAATATTAAAAAAGAACAAAGAGTCGTCTTTAAAATTCGTGATAAAAAGTATTTATTTCGGGAAAGCGATTTATAAGAAACGGCGAAAAATTACGGTGCAAAAGAGGCGAATTTATGAATTAAACATAAAAATCGATTGGAAAATGTATTCATGTTGAGTGTCCTCATTCCCGGCGGCGTCTTGATTTATTCCTACATTGGGAAATCGGTTAAAATGAACAAAAGAATGGCCCCAACAAAACATCTTGGAACGTCTTGCTACCTTACTATGGCATTAAATGGCCTGTTGAATACATATTACGTTTCTCCAAGCTTGAAAAGGATATAATATGATTCCTATGATATCTTTATCGATTATATTTGCCGTATTGACTCTTAAGGTGCTATTCAATAGCCGTACCAAGAATTGTCTAAAGCCAGTCATATTTTTGTGTAGATACTGAACAATATTGTCGGTTATCTGATAATAGGGGTCTATTATGCTTTTGCAAATTTATCATTTACAAATTAAATATATATCGGTATACTAAATGAACATCATATAAAATTTAACAATTATAATCACCGGAAAATGAAAACTTCCATGAAATAAAAACTACATAAAATAAAATTTCATTGCAATAAAACGCTTCATTTACTTTTGTCCTGCTTAATGTCTTAAAGGCTGAAATGGTGATAAGGGTCCTGATAAAACTCACAATTTGTGGAATTAACCCTATTTCGACCCGAAAGTCCCATTGTTCAGTCGGAGCACATAAATCGACACATTTCTGTCCACCCGAACACTGTTCCGTGTAATATTCTTTTAAAGGTACATCCGTTGTTTCATTTTAACATAGCTCTTATTGTTAGGCAATAAAGTTCAATTTCATATTTATCTATTGCAGCATACGTACATTCCTATACATTGCGGATGCATTTGTTTGTTACTACTTATATTGAAGATGTGCCTACATTATATAAGACTTAAGACTAAAGAAACATCATAATATTATAATACGTAAGTAGTAAGTTGTTTATCGAAGGAGTATATAAATTAAAAAGCCATCAAGCTCAACGATGACATACAAGCGACCATTGACGTCACTATAATGTGAAAACTGTTCTACTTAGAGACTATTATTTGGTACTTTAGCAGGTATTACGACACTACTCTGTATCGATAGTTGGGATTAGCGGTTCGCGATCCCGTTTAGGATTATGGCCATTGCAAACTACGAGAGCGGATGTTTTTATTACGGTCCTTAAGCTTAAACTGTCTCCACAAAGCTACGTCTAAGGTTAGACAATGTTTTACTGTTATTGTCACCTTTCTTATGTATCGTTAAAGTTTTCGGTTTCGATCCAAACTATTTAAGCGCTTTCACACGAGTGTCAGTAATAAATCTATTTTTCCGTCGGAGAATGAACCATAAATATCAAGTTCAATATACGATACAAATTCAGTTCTAGAAATGCATTAAAAATAGGCGATGTATTTGAAAAGGTTTTACATCACTTGGTTGTGTACGAACATGCTATTCTGTGCTAGCACCATAATTTTGGTTTTGAAAACTTGTTTGCAGTTTTTGAAATTTATTTCTGATTGCATTTCATTTCTTTCAAAAGCTTAAAATAAATTACGGTAGGGTACCATATTTAAACAAAATATGATATCCAAAGATTTTGATATGATGCGTAGTTTTGGTAGCTAGTGTAGGCTCGTTCTTAGATACACAACGTTTATAACATATAGGCATAAAGTAGCCATTAACTAAGTTAATGTACAAACAAAGGCCTCGGTTGTAATAAAAAAGAAATAAGTGGTATAACTTGGAATAACGGCTTAGTAAGTAGTAGTAGAGGAAAATTTTATAATAAATAGATAATAGCCCGTGTGCTAAAACACGAAAATATATTTAAATATGCCTATTCAGTTTGTGTTTTTGTCACCAAGACATATTTTCAGGCCTGATCATCCCATTTAAAGGAAAATACCTCCCTTTCCTTCCGCTTATTAACGCAGTCTGGGCTATTAATCCAATACGTCATATAGAAGCCAAGTTCGTCTAAATTTATAATCCACTATTAAATTTTAAATTGACATTCGATGGACTCTGATAAAATATAGGTATAAGGTTGGCCTACAAAATACGTTGAGATATTGTGTATTTCACTATGTGTAGTATGTGAGGTTTAAACAAGGATAAGGCATTCGTGCATGATGCGAGACCATTTCACAGTTCGATAACCCGCCATAGCTGGCTAACGATGTAACGTACCGTCGCATAAGGCAACACGTGATTCACTATTAAATATACTGAATATACTATTCAATACATTGCTATTGCAGAACGAGAATTTACTGCAAATTTGTTATCTGTTGTTGTCAAATAATGTGATCATTAGCTCATTGCCAAAGTACTAGGAAATATTTAGTCGATCTCTGTCGTAACTAGGAACCTCAGAATATAGAAAGTTATTTTTCTTTTTATCAGAATATTGTGCACAATTTTTTTACAATTTATATTATAAAATTAACATATACATACATACATACATATAATCACGCCTGTTTCCCGTAGGGGTAGGCAGAGACCACTTCTTTCCACTTGCTACGATTCTTACATACTTGTTTCGCTTCATCCACTGTCATAATTCCCTTCATACATGCTCTTCGGTTTAGGGTACTCTTGACCTGGCCTTTTTTCAAGACGTCTCCGATTTGGTCTAGAAACGTTCGCCTAGGTCTACCCCTTCCAACATAATTATTAACATATTCTTTCTTTTACTCAATTAATCATGCGTGTGAAATTTACGTTTAGTTAAAAACTTGTACCTTATTTTCATTCTAATACGTATAAGAAGATTATTATAAAACATAAACATTTTAAAGGCTAGTTTTAAAATCACTGCCGCTACTACAACAGGCGAAATTTTCCCAGCGGCGATTTAGAAAGGCTGAACTTAGATACAATAGAGAAAGATTTTTATTTTATAAGAATAACGACTGAGCAAATAATATTTACTATAATATTGTTATGTAACTTTCTAAAAGTTATATGTACTTTCTTAATTATTCTAAGACAGTTCTGACAAACGGTGAAGGAAAGCATCGTGAGGAAACCTGGATTCCAAAATTTGGGATCTGAAATCGCCAACCCGCAGAGAGCAAGCGTGGTGATCAATGCTCATGCTTTCATGGAAGAGGCATGTGCCCAGTAGTGGGACGTTTATAGGCTGGATTATTATTATTATTATTATATTATTGTTATGTAGCTGTATTGAATTTTATTTAGCGGTGTGGGGTTCACATTTTGACAAAAACAAATGCTTGAGTTGTAGTTATGCATCATAACTTGCTTTAAAATAAAATGTAATATGTACTATGAATATTATTATAGAAGTTTTTCATAAAACTTTTTATTATTGGAATGCTAATTATACTTTGCACGTGTTTTACCACGAACGTGCCACCGACCAGACGGTGTCAACGAAAAATAAATTGGTATTTTATCATAAAAAAGTTAATGGATGATCATGATATATAATAAATTCATACACTCACTAAACATATTTAGAATTTTAAATTTAATATTCACGTAGGTTTCCAGCGATACGCAATTTCTCGCTCTATTTATTGTACACTAGAAATAAAATGCGCAGTATCACACAAAATTAATCGCACCAAGCATTTATGACCACGTGAAGACTATTAATCCAGTTGTATGGCTGTTATGTCTTACATTTTTCAGTTCCAGCCAGTCATATGAAGTCTTTATGATCTTTGATAAAATTAATGAGATCTAGTAATAGATTTGGGGTTCTTATTTCAAAGGTAATGAAAGTTAATACCGCGAGGAGGACCGGGATTTCGCCGGAAAGACAGCGTCAAAAACAAAGATCTGAGAAGGTATATTTTTAGCTCAAAATGAAGAAGAAAAATCATCACAATATTGCTTGCTAGTATTTTAATTTGTGTGATGTTAAAGTAATTGGAATAAATAAAACTAAAAGTATAATAATGAGAATTGTTTGTTATTGTGTGCTCATTCCGGTCGTCACTATCGCGTGCTGATAGTGCGAAACGAGGAAGCGTATCAAAACAATAACATTATTATATTTTATTTTTAACAAGACTTATCATTTTGGCCTTCTCATAAAAAAATTAATCCGATGTCCTAAAACAAAAGTTTAAAATAACATTATTCAAAAATAAATGCCAAAATATAAGTTGTCTCTCGGTGTTGGCTTTATTAGACGAAACAAGCATCTGTTATAGAGACTTTTACTGATTGACAGTAAGCATATTATTTTGTAAAACTATCTTGGTTTCACGAAAATAATGGGAATTGAACATAGCTCAAAGCGATCTGAACTTATTGGACTTATCCGATATTATTACAACAATTAATTTGGAATAGATTGGCAGCTGTTGTGAGCAGGTGCTTAAAGAGGATCAGCATAGCCTCAGACAGAGTTAGGTAATAAAATATAATTTTGCAAAGTTTATGCGCATTTCTACCTAATTTTAAACTAAACAGCAATTTTGTTTGGAAAACAAATATAATATTTTATTTAGTCTTCAATTGTACTTCAATAAAACAGATGGCTGCAATATTTGTAGATTTTCGTTATATTTAATTTTGTTGACAAAATAATTCGGTCTATATTGAGTACTTCTTGTACTTATGTTGGAGTCAATACATTATCTTGCATGGTATGGGTAACCTTGAGCATTGCTGTAATCGAATAGAATAATAATGGAGTCACTGTTTATACTCCTTAGTTCAAAATTCATTTATTCTATCCACCATTAGAATATTAGCGAAGGTTATATTCCGATTATCTTTAAACAAAAATAACATTTCAAACTTTAAATTTCTAAAAATATCTATTTTATTTACACAAGTTATTGCACTATTTTTGAAGTAATAATAAATTAATTTTATTGTCATCATATTTATATTGTAAAAAATAACACGAACAAAATCGAGCGAAAAGAGCCAAAGAGGCTTACGAACTGAACTTTTTGGTACTGTTAGGTAACAGCGCGTTAGTAACTCATGCAAGCCCAGCCATATAACTCACAAACTACCAACAGTCACGGTATTCACTAGTATTCGATATTTCGATACCTATACCTGAATCGATACTGGCGGTATTGAATAATTTTCTCGAGTCGGCTGAGCCGAGCAAGCAATCTGTGATGTGTGGGATTTTTAATTAGAACGAGGAATAATGATTCAGTTTAATGGACTCAATGATTGTGACGTCGTTTAATTAAATGCAGCTCGCCTTCGTTTTAACTTCTAAAGATATTCATATTGTTTTGTTTTAATTAGTAATGCGTTCGTGTACCTGCCTAGTGACGTGGGTTTTTAAATCAAATTGCTTGTGTGTTTAATATTTTTGTAGACGTAGCCTGTTATACACTTTAAAAGATGTAACTTCTTGCCCACGTATTTTTGAGACTTGATTATTTATAATTAGATAATAGTAGAAAGAATAATGTTCAGGGGGTGGATCTACCAGTTATCTGTCCGACAGTTGGCTAGATCCACTACGGGGACGCGACCCCGGACTGCCCTAGCTGTTGCCGTCACATTCATTGTACCTCCGTGATGGTAGCATCCTATAACCCATCCTACCTTATATCCTTTCCAACGTATCCTTTCCCAATTCCTTATCCCGCAGGAACGCAATGGATATTCATAAAAATAATTTAATTATCCAAAATGGCGGCGATGTGGTTCGCCACCCATCACGTCTCGTTTCTCGCGGGGGCGAAAAGTGGCCCACGGAGAGCCGCTTCGCTACGTTGAATGTAAGAGGAGGAATGCAAGGAAAGGTGGATGAAGTATGTCAGATGATGGATGTTGAGACAAAAATTAAGAAAGGTATGCTGAGGAGATTTGGCTATGTCGAGAGAAAGAATGAAGAACGATTGACGAATAAAGTGTATAAGGCGAGTGTGAATGAAAACATGCCAGGTCAAGAGTACCATAAACCGAACAGCATGTATGAAGGGAATAATGAAAGTGGACAAAGCGAAACAGGTGTGTAAGGATCGTAGCTAGTGGAAAGAAGTGGTCTCTGCCTACCCCTATAAGGGAAAAAGGCGTGATTATATGTATGTATGTATTATTTATAAACTGAAAATATATAAAGCTTGGGTAAAGTTTTATATTACTTCAGAATCTAGTTCAGAATACAAGACGCGATAGGCTCTACGTTCACGAAAATTCATCGTTCACCATTTTTTTAAGTACCGTTTTTTGGTCTTCTTGCTGTGACGGGCCTTCGTCTTTATTTTCACCTGGTTTGTGATTACGTCTATTAATTCTAGCCATTTTTCAAAGCATCAAATTGCCTTTAATAAATAAGGTAAAAATCCAAAGCCTCTAATTAACTTTGTACAGCTGGGTTCGAAATCTTGGCTTGGGTAGCCAGGTTGCCACCTCCACTAATCCCCTTGACGCGACAACTGAACACCGCTCGGAAAAGTTGTATCGTGTTCAGCGATTTTGCTTTCATGGGCCTTGAGTGAAGATTATCGCGGCCGTATATCTTACTCGGCCTCGCCTTAAGGGATTACGGCGGCCGGCACTTGGACCCTACCCGGTGTTTAAGTACTTATTGAGCATTGCAAGATGTGTCAATCAAAATCAGGACTTCAGCTGGTAGCGGATTAGAGCTTAGACACTTCTTGGTTAAGACCTAGTATTTTTGGGAAACTTAGTAACTATCATCAACGAGACTGACAGCATGAGCTATGCTCTCATACTCATCCTTAGAAGAAAGTACAGTATTTTAATGTAGATAAAAGTATGTGTATAAAAATGGATTCAAAATATCACGAACGTGACTTCAGCTGTAGATCGCCGAGATATAAACTACTTTTGTTACGCTGCCGATATCAGTAATAATAAATTAAAAGTAGGTCATATGTAAAATTTGTTTACACAAGGATTTTAATATAAATCACAGAATTTCACCAGCTTCACACCGCTGCGCTGTTTATAGGTTAATATTACAATGAATTTGTAAATGAAACAAAGAAACGTCACTGCGAGTTATAGTTAGCAGGTAACTGGGTTTATGAATTATTAAATAATATTACCATCCGATCAAAATTCATTGAAAACATGTCAAGCGATAAATTATTTTGGAAAAATACGTATTGCAAGTTTTTTTTTTATATTTGTCACAAAACACTCTTACAAAACCAATACAAGATACTTTAAACATATTTTATACTATAACCTTATTGAAAACAATAATTCACCAGATATCGACATCAGATCTCCATTTAAATTCAAATTTCATCAAACTGAAGCAACTTTGGAAAGGGTCAATCGCCTTCTCGGGTATTCCTCGTCAAAATACAAACATTTGATTCAAATTTACGAGCGTCGAAATCTTACAACTCAGCTTAAGTCCTACGATCCTGCACACCCGCTATATTAATCCGAGAAAATAAATCTAACTTTATACGGCCCATAAATACTGGAAAACCCTCAAATAAATCGAAAAAAATCTAATATAACAGCTACCCTACTTTATGTTTTACTTGTTACTTCAGTTTTACTTAACCCTATATACGTTAACGGGGAAAGTCGAATAAAAATGTAAATTAGGTTAAGTGTTCTTTTGAGAGGTAATGTTTGAGTCTAACAACATGGATCGTTACAAGGACACAAGCGTGGTTCATTTCAACGAATACTCTTTTTATTGTCACCGACAGACGTGCTACTTAAAAAGCGGAAAAATCTCTCTATGAAACGATCTAAAGCGTGTGTTTCGGCGTCATCTAATCTCTTTGGACACCATCAAAGTGTTGTTGTTTTACGACAGTCTATGAACGACATGTGTAAACGCAATGGCGACTCGATCCACTTCAATTTAAATACCACGTAAACCATCTTTTATGAGCCACTAAATAAAGTATGCAGGACACTTTTCAGTGCATTCCAAAACATTCTACTTTACTATCGACACTTTAACGGTACCTAGTTTTATTTTATAAATTTAATTCGTATGCTAATTGATCTTAAGAGGACTTTAGATATCGATATTTTAATTCATAACTAAATATAAAGTTACAAAACAAAGTTTGGTACATTGTTTTAGTTGAAGTTCAAAGTATCATAGTTTCAACGACTATTAGCATATACTAACAAAGCCCTAATTCCACAAAAAAGTGTTATATAATATCGTTACTTTGCAAACTTATTTGTTATATTATTCCAAACATAATTTCATTTTTACCCACGTTCTAATCGAAAATGAAACTTTGTTAATCAAAGAGGAATAAAACGAAATAAATTAACGTCAGTAGCTAAGTTTATGGCTAAGAAACTTAATGACGTCAAATTGAATTAATTCAGCTCACTTTCTGTAGTTTTGTGACATTTGTGGATTTATAGAAACGACAGAAATTTTGTAAATAATTTCTGACAGGCAAGTTTTCATAGTTTTTTTAGAGGCTCTTATTAGTCTTTGTCAAGACAAGGTTAATTAAGAAAGTAACGAATGACTTGTCTGGGTCTATCTCCAAACTAAAAAAATAATTTTTAACATCTTAAACAACTGGTAAGAGATATAAAACGGAACATAAAAATTAGAATGAACTCTAAAAGCCTACAATTACTAGAATAATAAACTCTTGTTACACTTAGCCGTGAAAAGTTCAAAGGTAAGAAAAATCTTTTTAAAATAAGCAGTAACATTTTTTCTTAGTCTGAAATAAGAAATAATTACTGAGATAATTAACAGAATTTACTGCTGTTCAAGTCAGTTTGACCACGGAGGTCGGTTGAAATATAATATTGGAAGTATGGCGGCAGTGACAACGCGAACTACAATGCAAAACATACGCCATCCAGTTAGCTGGAAACGTAGCGTAATTTACGCTCAGACTGATATGAATGGCATGCCAATGATGCACAAACTGATATACACACAACTGATTTGACGTCACATCACATGTCAAGTTCAAAGAACAATCACACAAAACTAAGCCGGCATACTACCAAAAAGGTCGGACTTCAGCTGTTCTAAAATAGATTTACGATTCGATTCAAGAGAAGTTTGTACTTGAAGATAAAGTATTATTTATTGCTGGCCAGTAACCCAACATAAATTATGTCCTCTACTCTTTATCGCTTTAATACTCGGTGGTGGTTTCATAGACTACGTGGGATAAATCATAATTAGAACTACGAACGTAAGTTATGTATAAACCGTTGCTATCGAGTTTCACATTATGTCTCGCGCCTTGTATTATATGCTGAAGCGATTGAATTTCTGAGCTCTTGAATGTCTGCTGAGGCCAAAGTTTCACATTTCTATTCACAGTCCATTGCTCCGTTACTACTAGCGTCATCTGCAAACGATATTAGAACGATTGAAAAAAAGTGCAATGAAATGTGAACAATTCAGTGGTTTGTGTGCAACACATAGGCAAATGTTTTTAGAAGATTTCAGGAGTTTAAATCAAATTAGCTGGAAAAATATCAGTCTTCACCAGATTTCACCGTATAATATACAATTAATTCATTTAAAGAATGTTTTCAGAAAGCAATTATAATACACAGATAGGATTCTTAATTCCTTTTTTCAAAACATAGTGGATTACAAAGAGGTCGTTTCGAAAAAAGTTCACATTAAATAGAGCCTATCAGACGCACAAAGAGGAGTACGCTGAAAAGTTTAAAAAGAAAAATAATATGACGGAGCTCATGTGTAAGAAACAGAGCTTATTATCGTATGAAGTATTTCATAAATCTTATTCGCTAAAGTTTTAAAAAGTGTCTGCAATTAAAGTATCAATCATATTATTTAATAAAAAATGACATTTAACCTTGACTACGTATAGGCTAAGCATAAAAAGGTCAATACCTGCATAAAACAGTAATTTAAAAATAGTTTCATTTCAGTCGTAATTACCTCGTCAATTTTCTGCGCCACGTGTTTGATGTCAGATTTAATATTAAAGATAATTAATTATGATTGTGTCCGTTCCAAATATGTGTCGTTTATGTCCCTAACACCTGATCCGGAGTATAATTCATCAAACTGACCTAGGAGTGATTAGTTAGCGCTCGATTTAACCACGTCAAGCCGGAAACACGGCTTAACGAGACAAGTGGACACGTGGTATGTATTTAATTAGTTTGTATTGATGTACTTATAATAGATAATATGACTCATCGGACTGATAATTTGTGTCGAAAAGAAATAAAATCCTTATCTAATTCTTTTTACTGACAGTAATTTTTCACATAAATGCACAACTATTTAATTCACTGTAAGAAAATACTACCCTAAATAAACTCATCAAGCTAATTTGATGATAATTTAATTATTTTTGACGCTGTTTTTCTAGCAAGCAAATACGAATGAGTATTGAACATTGTTATTATGTAGTCTACAGTTTTCTAATCTCGCGATTGTATTCTTTTTATGCAATCTATGCTTTTAAATGTAGAACAAATTATAGCAACTGTTTAACAGTTAGAATTTGATTCAGAATCATTATTCCAAAACAGCATCGCTCTGTGGTTTTTGAACTGATATTAACAAGAAAACTGTTCAATGTATGTGTTAATTAATGTAACATTTAAAATTAAATCATCTTCACATCACTCTTAATTAAAAGCGCTGATCATTAAACCCTAATGAGGTAATTTCCCTCACACTAGTTAATGCGTTTTCACACGAGTGAGTTTCAATAAATGGTTAGTCTTTATTCGTTCTTTGGATATTATCATCACTTTTTAAACCGTATATTATTATATTATTAAAGAACATTAAACTTTAGATTTTAAGTGACAAAAACTATAAGGTTTTCAATAAAACTGTATGTTTTTTTATGGTGATTGTTAATCGATATCAAAAAATTATTTGTTTCACCTGTACATCAGACGTGTTACGATAACATTGAATTTGGCTCTTTTTTATACACATGTGTAATCAATTTAAACAATAAATAACAACTTAAGGTTAGTACCGCGTTTCTGCTCTCTTGTGTTCTCCTAGATCGCATAACGAAAGCTACGAACTGTACATAAGCATTTATAAAAGAACATTATTATTGTTATAAAAATACGAATTAGAAGCAAATAAGATAGCTCATTACTGATTATAATTATCTATCTGCCAGCGGCGGTAGGTCGCGAATCGCACAAAGAATCCTGCGTGGGACGTTTAAAATATGGAATATATTTAATGTTTGGCCCATTTTGTCCCTTAGGTTAACAGTAGATTTATTGTACCTTAATTAATCATATTGTGTTATTTTATAAAGATTAATTTACCAATATATTATCCGTGTACTCTAGACACAAAGCTAATAAGAAATAATAATCAATATTATGTCACTCGCAAATGACTTCCTTGACTCGTATACGGAAGACAAAGTTAATAATAAATTGAAATAATCGAATTCTGGTAATCTAACTTAATGGTATTAACTATGAAGTAAAGGCGATGCCAATGTCAATGTACTTTAATCGCATCAACCGTGTATCTTAAACAATCATTCCAAATTAGTATACATTACATAATTTAAAATCTCATATTTTTTTCGTATTAAATGTACCAAATCACAAGCAAAAGTACGTAAACACTTAATCAATACATTCTGATAACACTATTTATAAACCGAAATAAGTTATTCATTGTATTTGTTTCGCCTGTTGATATAAACAAATGCGTAAAGAAAGTACACATGGCAAATATAGGGTTCTATTTTCAATCCCCAAAAGAAACAAATGAAAGATATAATATATTGAAGCTACAGATGTGTTGGCTTTTGTCTTGTTTGGCTTTTTATACACGTGGGCCTTTTAGTTGTTTGTAATACAACCGCACAACACTGGTCTTGGAGTCAGTAAAAAACTGTATGATTCCTTCTTTTTTTGCTCGGTTTTTACTGAACTACGTAGCAGCCCATCGTTACGTAACGTATGGTTTTTTACTTAGACGTCGGAAAAATAAATTAATTTGAATTATAATTTAATTATTTATTTATGTATGTTACTTTGGAAAGAGGGCATTGCCCAGCAGTGGGAAAATAACAAAGTAACATTTTCTACTGTTCTCGTCTATAGCATCATCAGTAAATAGTAAATAAGTGTGGATATTTAGGGATACATAACACAGGCTGTATGGGTAAAGTGGATGCAACATCAATTTGAGCAAAATGATCCTAGATTAACGCAAAACTGAATTTTCGTACCGTAAAATAGGATAGGTCAAGCGGAATAATCTGCGGGATTTATAACGTTGTGTATCTATGTTTCGGTAAAGATACATTGTATTATTTTACTTTCGCGTGTATTGTGTTGTTGTTAAATATCTACATCTTATTTTTAAATATAGGTGTACACAAAGTTCTTGTTTTTAATGGAGACTTTTTTCACTGAACATATTAAATTAAATTGTACTTATTTTTTAGCAAAAAATATCTTTACGTAAATACATAGCAAAGAAAAAAAATAGTTGAATATTTTTCAGTTTTAGTTTTATTTTTTCCGGAGTTTCACTTTCTACACAATTTTGTTGTTAAAACTGTATGCTCATTCCTTCTTTAATGCAATTATTTTGTCTGCTTCCCGTGTCAAGTCTCACGCTATCGTTCTTGTGACGTCACAGTAGGTATTACATTATGTTACAAATACAAACGTCACTATTGTATTGTAATTGTGACCATTAATTATACCACCTGCCTATTTATCGCCGTCTCATTAAATCAGTTATTGATGTTTATATTTTTTCCGGTTATTATCGCATGGGTAGGTTGTATTTTTCATTTCTTAATGCTTACAACATTGTTTGTTTGGTGTAAATAAGAGTAAAATGTTCTTGTTTTATAGTGTTAGTAACAACTAGGTTACATTGTAGCATGCTAAGTGCATGTAATCTGTGTAGATAAAGTTTCCCATATAAATCGATAAAACGCATGTTTAGATTTCTAATTACCGCCTCGCTGTTTACGTTCTCCTTTTTCCCATAGAATACAAAACCCGGGCAGCAGTTAATCTCACATTAAGATGCGAACGGTAAGCCGTGTGAGGCACTCACCAGAGCGTACAATGACGTTCGTTCTTACTTTATACTGTTTATTACCTTTGCATGGGAACGTTTTCATTCAAGTACTTAACCTAAAAATTATATTTTAGTAATGAATTTTTGTATGACGTTTTGCAGCAACGTACAGTGGTAGTCTCTTACCAGCAAGGTCAGCATCAGCATCAGATCCGTAAACAAAAACCGGATTCTATACGTCACTAACAAATCCAAGTAAGCAGGCATATTTATCCGCACACGAATATAACAAAACAATGCAAGTGACTGTCATGTTTAGCAGGTGTTTCCTGCTTTACTCGAGAAAGAAACACTGTTTTTAAACTACACGCGTTATAAACAAAGTACACACAAACACGGCGAGACATAATTACCGGCGACGCAACTAATAAAAACACAAAAAAACAGAATGCGATTCTGTGAGCCAAGGTTATGTATTTAGCAACACATTCCATATAGGTATGTAATCGGTACGCGTAAAATCTTACTCGAAAAAACTTCACGACAAAAAGATATAACTGTTAATATTAGAACGTTTAAAACTATCGAACGACGCCGTGCACTGAGCGTGCTATTCGGCGGTGTTAATTGCTAATCGGACGTTATCGGGAAATGTAGGTAGGTGACATTTCGTAGGCATGTGCCTGCTACGGTGTGCGGAGGGCGCGCCGCGGCAGCAGCGCGCTCACTCGCGGTTAGGAGAGGACTGTGCGTGCGGCCCGCTGGCGGCGGCTCGCTGCCCGCTGGCGCGCGTGGCGGCACGAGCGGAGCGGGCACCGCCGCCGCCGCCGCTTCGCCTCGCTGGAGGGAGCGCGCCGACCTGGATCATCCCTCGCGCGTTAATAACTTTAATACCACTCTCATACCACTCATACTCATATACCAGTCTTATGTCACTCATCACCTGTCACCCGTCACACCGTGACCTATCGCAATGCAACCTTTGTCGCCAAGCAAATACCACTGCCCTTGACGAAATTACAACGTAAGCAAAGTGATATCTGAAACCCTACATTAAACTGACACTTGATATGTTTAACGTGTTACTACGATGAGTGTATTTTCGTAAGAACACTTAATTATACTTACTAATGAATTATTTGTATTGGTTCGGGAAAGTTGTTTGTTTCATTGTTCAAATTGTTAGTCGAATAGATTCTATTTATGTTGAAGATAGTTTGAATGAAAATTAGTAGCTTAATTTCAGCAGATATGAATTATTAATTTGATTGCAAAACCGGTTCGTGGTAATTGTGTGAAACAAATCAATTTACTATTGGTACACAGTAAGAATTAATGTTGCAGCTGTTTCTGAATAAGTATTTGGTTCGCATATACTAATTCGCTGTATAAAAATAGTAGACAACTTTGAGTGATTGCATATCTCTTATCCAACATGATTCATAGTTACATATTATTACAAAATATTTAAACAACGCTGAGTTTGAAGAAGATAATACAATTATTTTTGCAACAAATAATAATAACAAGCTATAAACTGTTAATTTTTATTAATATTTAAGTAAAGTAAATAGTGGACAAACATTGAATTACTGCTAATATACAATATATCGTGTTAGAGATCAAAGGTTAAGATTTTTAGTTCTGAAGATGCTCAAATAAAATCAACAAACTTAAAATATTTGTTTGTATTTATTTTATTTAAAATACGTGACTGATTAAGTGATATATGCAACCTTGACACGTAGTTAATACGAGATTTAAGTAAATAATTACTTAATCAAAGTGTAAGGAATAGATAGATCGATTATTATAATTTGGCTTTATTAATGTGAATTAGATATTGTACACATTTATATAGAGTATTTAATTACATTTTCCTACTGCGGTTTATAAAAATACTTATTTAATTTTATTAACTGGCAGCGATACGAGTTTTAAGTCACAAAAACAATTATTTGGTTATTGACATCACCTAATTAGCGTACAGGTTTTGAGGTAACTAAAAATATATCGCAAGGTTTTTTACTGCACTATATTACCTCTCATTATACTATGTAAATATATAATATGTATGTATATGAACTACTTTGTAAATAAAACACATCAAGTGCCTGTCAGACCACACCTAATAAATACTGCATACTGATTTTATTCCATATTCATTTTCTATTGTTTGTATCTAATAGATGAGTCATATACAAACCACCCACCTATCTTTACATAAACGTCATACATATAAAACAAAGTTACACGTGCAGTTGCTTAGTAATTATCTGTAGGGAATGAATTACCGAATAAGTTGGTACCGTAATTGTATCATCACTTCAGCTTATATTCTATTCTAGTCAGTCTATAACTAGTTGGTACTTTTAATTGGCACAGCATTATAGGTCTTAAAGTTTTATGATAACTTTTGTAATACTTTAACTACAATTTTGTTCAATTATATTAAGATGGAGATTAAGCAAAATTAGCCATTTATTTAAAGGACAATGGCGAAATAATTGTTGATGGAATTATTATGCGTCTACAAAAGCCGTCATTACAGATTTACATGAAACAATTAGTTACGTTTTATCAAGCTTTATTCAAATAGCGTCTAAGTCTATAAAAATATATTTTAAATTGGAAATACAATTGATTAAATTGTACTTTGAGTGTTGCCATGTGAAAGTTAAATCTTAACTAAGTCATACGAATATATTTCGCTAGTAAACTAAAAAAGCTGTTTTTTTAGAATATGTTGAAGTTTTATGAACAAGAATAATCTAAGGACAGATTATTTCTTCCCAACGTTACCGAAATGAATAAATAAAATCAAAATAATATTACGTAAACTTCTTAGAGAAAGTAGGTAAACTTCATTTCAGCATGGCAACAACAACGGATACAATCAATGTGACATTTTGAGTTATGTCAATTGACATTGTTTGTGATCTGTCAATTTAAACGTTCGTTACTCCTATTATTGTTGCATCTATTTTATTACTCATATTTTCTTTTTGATTTTGATTTGGAATGCGTATGGAATTTCGACATATCTCCTGTGACGTGTGCTTGCCAAAGGATTCCGATTACCTACCACTTACGACAACATTTTGCTGTGAACTTTTGACTCTGATTCTACTTCTTACTTTGGTTTTCATAGCGTATAAAAGACGATTTGTTTTTTCACGATGAGAAGTCGTGTAAAGCCTCTCAGCACCGACTGGTTTCCTGGATGAAATCGTGATAAGGGAGGATGAAAATAGATAATATAAAATATATATATAGCTATGTTGTTTAATTTCTTTGACAATCCCCTGTTAGAATTAATGCTGTTTTTTATTTCATTCTTGCAGTTGGTCATCTATTTTATAGACGATTTTATGCATTTAATATAACAAGAAAGCCTATAAGAAAACATTAACATATTCTGTCAGGATTACAGATTTTAAAATATACCTCTGATTATTACTCTCTATATGTATTATCAAAGCGATACCAGGGAAAACCTAGTTTAATTATATCTACCTATATTAATAACTATGAAATAACTGCGTTCAATCTTTTAAAAACACGAGGTTTACTTTTTCAACATATTTCCTATGAATTTCTGTTATAAAAATGTAAGGTCGAGCAAAAGTAATTAATTGCTTGCCCATTAATTTCAATACTGTTTTTTTTTTTGGTTTGAACCTTAGAGTATAGATAAGAAACTAGAGAGTGAGTCTATCAGAGTTTGAACCGTAAGCACTAGTATGAACCAGTTTTGTCGTGAATTATGTATAAAGATGGAGCTTGCAGTTTTATTAATTCTATCTCAAACACTAATATTATCCTAACAATGTCAAAACCATTGATAGTTTCGTATATAAGTTTCTCGTTGCGTGAAAAATATCAAAAATCAGTAAACGAATGTACTAGATACAGACTAAAAAGTGCTCTCGCTTGGCACAAGGGGAAACTAGCGATGGTATCGGTCTACGTATATGTAAAGTCTATGGTTTGAACAAATCTTAAATGACAAGACATCTACCCTACTATTCTCTATGCAACTAGCCTCAAATTCTTTAAAACTTAAATATCTTTTATTCGTGACTTCGTTCATCAGTGAACATTAAGAAAATATAGTTCAGAAATCTAAACTCTATATTTTAAGATTTTTTATATTAGTAGACGCAACAAAATTATGTCAACAAAAATTTGTATGGGAGTTCGCCATTGTCCTTTAGTTATAAAGAGGTAGTAGAAAATAGTTATCTACCTAAGAATACATAACTTCATACATAAATGGTTACATACTAAATACATATATACAATAGTGTAAAGTCGAAATATAAGTACATGTAAGATAACAATTTCTTCTCACATTTCGTGCACCCTGTAGCTAACGTTCGTTTGAAACCCTTCGACGGCAAGACACCGACGCGGTATTATTTCCAGAAGTCATTTGATCTTTATCTTTAACCAATACGCGGTCATAAATACAAACATTATTATTTAATAGGCACTCTCCCCTTTATTACTTATGACTGTTATTGTCTGGTCCATGTGGGTGTCCAAACATTTTATTACGGAACCTTTTAGGGATATTATAAGCTTCATATGAAACGTGAAATTAAAAGTAACATAACGACCAGTTTTGATCAAATATTCAAGATATGCCATAAAATCGGAATGCATTCGGTTGGTAAATACTTGACACATTTAGCGCATAGCTATCTGATACAAATAAGCTGCACTCAACTTGAATATTATTATCCATATTATTGTTTACTCTGCACTATACTGGCTTCATAACGAATGGCAATGGCGCATATCTAGCCTAAGGCATTTAAAAAATATGCTAAAGAGTATGATCTCTTTGTATATGATTTATAAATATATAATCCTTTTTTTAACTATTGTGTGGGTACATCATTATTTAAATGAAATAAATGTCTAGTGTCATCCAATCGCATAACCTCAGCATTAATATTCTAATCTCCTGAAACCAAGTTTGCTCAGTTGACGTGTAAAATCCTTCGTAAGTATTAACGTAAGTGAACGGTAACATTACTGGCCATCAAAGTGCAACAGAGCGGGACAAATCGTTACAATAACCATTGAATTTTAAAGCACGGTTTCAAAGTCGATAACATGTTATTGGTATTTGACAGTAAAACCAACATTAAAAATTATACAGCTGAATACTGAAAAGAACCGTCCCGACAGATAGACATTTAAGAACATAGTAAAGTTAATTTTCGTTTTATTACGGGGGTTTGAGCTTTGAAAAAGCCTAAAATGGCACTTTGGTATGGTTGACTGACCTACAAATTGTGAGGATCTCCCAGATCTACTACAGTAGGAGGCCTGATGACGTCAGAAGCCCGCAGACTGTGTAGGTCGCTCCAAACAAGTGTTACAAATACCCGGTTAAATCCCTTGTGAATAATGTTAATTACACTGGTAAATATTTGGCATACGGTATCCACGATGTCGCATCAGTACCGCAACATAAATACGTCTATTCAGGATTTAGTTGCCGCAAATGAGTAAATACGAGAAATGAATAAGACAAATGCCTGCCTAAAGGGGTTTAAAGGCTTAGGATCCTTGCCTGCTTTGGTGGCTTATCTAAATGAAATTTTATGTATCACCATGAAAAATATTTATCATACTTGCGTTGTATTTCAAAATGCATTATATAATTTTAGAGAGTTAAGATAAATAAATAGGTTGTAAATGAACGTTTAGGTGCCCTAAACCAGACTGCAGAAATCAGCATTCGACCTAAAAATCTTTTCAAATCGATCCTTCTTTCTAGTTGCTATGAGATCATTAATCTTGAAGTAGAGAAAAAATTGGCCAGTCAGCTCAAACGAGATTGATTGCCGAAGGTGCGCCGAGCGTTCAAAGGTTTTGTGTCTAGGGAAGGCATTTTTCATGCATCTCTGCAACCTGCATTGGTAGTAGTTGAATTTAAATTTATTTTACAAAGTATTTTTCTTTCATTTTAAGTTTTAATCGCTGCAAAGATATTATGCATCTTAGCTGCAGACTTTCAACCATCTCATTTGCTGCCGAACGAAACTTCAACATAGTCTGTGTTTTATTTTCAAAACTTTACCGTATTTACGCTATGCTACTATAAATAAACATTTAAGCTCGCCAACGGCTTTTCCATCGTTGTTTTTTTCTTGGCTTTTCAGATTCCCTACCAGAGATGTGACAGTAATTGGATTATGATGACCGGTTGCCGCTTGACGTCAATCTAAACCAATTTAACTTTCTTTATTCATTAGTAAGTTCAGCCTTCTCGCAAACTGAATAAAATTATGTAAATTTGTGATTTTATCGACGGTATCAGCTTTGTGATGTTTGATAAGCTGATGAATTATGTTAACGCGTAGCTTTCTGTTATCAGGTGAGAGTACTGAACAGATTACAACTTAACTGTAGATTACGTTACGTACTACACAAAATGTTGTGCCGTCCGAGATTTTTATCAGAACAAAGCTTATTATTTTATAAAAGTTGTGTTGCGAAATATTCACTGCGCAGTCATGCTATAAAAAACCATGTTTATTTGTGTAGAAATGTGCAATTAAAAACGCTATCTCAGTTTACCTTATATCCGTATTTGTGTAAGATAACATCTCTTCATTATCAGACTCTCACACGACGCAGCTTAAAATGAGATAAAAGTGAGGGAATCTTGCGCTACTTCACTTAAATAATGTCTCAATTTAAGTTAAGTCATGAAACGGTAGTAGTCTTTTAAGAGTGGTTACAAATTTTCACCAACGCTAGCATTTACACTTATAATTAAAGTTCTGTGAAACGTATTTTTGTGTTCGGAATTGCTTAGATATGGTCTAGGTAATATATTTCATGTCGCCAGCAAGGACTGGTTCTGATTAATACCCAGACATAAACACGTCACTTCTGTCTGCGGGAGCCAAATCGAGAGCTCTTGAGATAAAATGTGCTCCGTTCGCAATTGAAACACCTGACAGCAGATGGGGCACTGAAATACGCATATACCTTGAACGAATAGCGCACTTATACTCGCAATGGGATGGTGCGGATGTCAAATATATCATGAATATATCGTGTGTAAGATTAGTCTCTTTTACTTTTAAAGCCATAGTAACAATAAAGTTATGAGAGTTGTTTATTTTTGCTATCAAATATTTTTTTCTAGAATATTTTTTTCATATAAGGACAAACACATTTTAATGTGGTCATTATACTGTGGAAAAGTTGAACTCATTAGTTTAGCTCATTTATTTTTAGATGAATCAGACTCAATGTAGAGGCTTTATTCAATTGTTTTAAAGTACGTAGGTAAATTCCACTAGTACCATTACATTTTAATTGAATAGTTTACAGTTTTTAAACACCTAGCATGCTTATTACTGTGTGGCGAGCATGTGACGTAAGCACATAAATGCCGGTTTGTGTTATTTCTTTTTTATTGTACATCGAAAGCATTTAAAGTCAGTAACAAATGCTCTTCCCGCAGTTTCAGTTTTAACTACAGTTTTTGGTGTATTTAAAACGCTGTGCTCATTTCGTGCTACGTATTCTGATTTAACAAAACATTTTAAAAAATATTTAAACGAGAAGTATAATTTAAATTAAGTGTGTTGTAGGTTATTTCAGAAAAGTTTTGTTAACAGCGCATAGTATCAGTTAGAAATAAATGTAAAGATAAATATATTCAAAATAATTGAAAGCTATTACAACATGTGAGATTGTTTATAATGGGTATAGTACACCTTTTAACATCATTTTGTCGTCTCATTTAGTTTCTTATACTCATAACTGTTTTAATAATCGTTGCGAACTTAGAATGTTACCTTATGATTACAGAAATCCTTCGTTATCTTGTTTTCAGCATTGACACGCAAGACGCAAACAGCAAATGAACTTACCTGAAAAGAAGAACATAAATTAAGTAAAAATCATAAATACACGATAAAAAGTTTATTGCTCAAAGTTAGCCCTCACAACACAAATGAAGGCAGCTAGAAATCTTTTGGGTCAGCCTTTCAAACATTCTTCGAGTATATTTACAAGATAATAGAGGAGAAAAATGTCCATAACAAGAGGCATGTAAAAAAGTATTAAAAGTTGGTGAATCTGTCGTTGTGGAGCATTTGTTCGGCTGGCCGCAGGGTGCGCCTCTCTATCGACCCGCCGATGACGTAACGAGCGGGAACCAATGTTCCTGGTACTTTAGACCCCTTATTAAAAAAACAAAACTTGTCACAGACTGCCATTCGTCTTTTAGAAAAACGAGCATTACGTTACGGAATACCAACTCTGTTGTAATTTTCTGTATTAAAAAAGCAACCTTGAATCGCCTGCTTTGAATTTTAATCAGTAATGAAATTTTATCGGCTAATACTATTGGGTTCTCATTCTATCTAAGGTCAGTATTACGCGGTCAATTAAAATTGGAAAATATTTTACTTATTTTTTAGATCCCAATTTTATTATCTCGTGTGTTGGCCGCATTGAATATACTCTATACACGTTTATGTTGTCAATACAATAAATGCGAAAAATATGTGGTCCAGTAAAATAAGATTTCTCAAAGGTGTCTGCACGTGACTTCGAGTGCATTAGATATGGTACCTGTCTTATTCCGTGCACACAATTTCTGAACCATTTTTATGGACAAAGCTTTGCAAGCTGCATCGATGATGCAATCACACTCACAAAAAAGTATTATTTGCTATGTAAATAAATTGCAGAATTTTGCTGTAGGCAATTTTACCAACAAATATATGAATCAAATAGCATTCGTTGAAATTTGAACGGTTGTGCCTTTTTAAGTCACATACTCACATACCTAATTGTTATTACAACCCTAAAGTTCTTAACATAACTGATTTTCCACCGATACGAAAATTAAATATTTATCGTGGTATCTACGCCAGTTGCTTGTTGATGTTATCAATCTTACTCGTGACTTCCAAGAAAGCACGTACCATTCGAACGATAACAACTCTTTCATATTAAACGCAGACTGCATACAAAGGCGTGCCCACATCCTAGTTTTCCTCAAGTGACGTCTCTTCCCCTACATTACTGTAGTCTCAATGTACTTATGACAGATACCGGCGTTAGAAAGTGCGACAGTTTGTACAAGACGCCCTGATTGACGTAATGGCAAGTTTTTCAAACAAAGACTATTTTCTTTGTGGACATTTATGTTAAATGGAAGAAGCAATAGTAACAAAATGCAGCAGTTGTCGCAATAAAAACAAGTGAAAACAGTAAGTAAAGCTGCTGTTAGAATTATGTAAACAATCCATTTCGTTTAAATTTTCCAAAGTTTTATTGGCTACATTTACATTTTCGATTTTCTTACAAACTAAAGTTCTGAACTTGCGACGCCAGGTTTTCGTAACTGTGCTCTACTAAGTGACAATATAAAGTAATGCCAGTATACAGCCGTTTGTTTCCAAGGTATTTGTGTCACTAGGGGAATACATACCTAGGCATCTGTAGGCAGGCATTGTATTGACCGAAACAGTGACGTAACAGTCTCACTAGCCCGAAAATGCTTTTGTAATCTAATGAAAACGTTCAACAACTCAGGCTTAGGCACGCATGCTTACTGAATTAATACAAACTTGAGATTCCACGCTTCAAGAACGGCCTAAACTTAATGATAAATTTAGTTTACTTAGTAGTATTACCCAATAACACGGCTCATTGGAATTTAATCCATTCTATCCATTGTTTCGCATGTACGCTCAAACTAATATTTTTAGTAATCCCTATTGTTTTTCGCATCAAAATAAGCTCATTTATGTCTTATTTTCTGTGTTTACAGCATGGAAATTGGCAATAACCTGATAGACTACGGGCCCATGAACAAAATGAATGGGTCATATGAACCACCAGGTGACGTATATAGGACGATAGAAGAGCATAAAATAATAAGATTCAGCACTATGCCGTCACTTGTGATCAGTCCAACTGGGTGCTGGTGAGCATTCAAAAGTGCAGCTAGAGTGAGTACATTTTGGTCATTTATTTCTGTACGGCATTGTTACCATCGAATAGATCCATGAAAAATAATAAGAAAGCGCGCAGTGCCGTACAAGAATGGTGGTCCAAAAAGTTGGTATTTAAGTTTTACTTTCTGTCAATTTCCAGGGTAAATTTGGTCATTTGATTCTGTACGGCGTCAGTTTCATACTGTTTCAATACAGCTTCTAATCCATTATCTAAAAAATATTATCTATGCATGAAATACTTTCAAAATAAATAATTTTATGTTGTTCAAATCACCCCTCGGACCACGGAATGAAGGCGGGTTGCAACCCTCTATTTTTTCCCCTTGTTCAAAGATTTTTGTTCGTTTGTACGGCGTTGCGGAATAATGGATTAGAAGCTGTATTGAAACAGTATGAAACTGACGCCGTACAGAATCAAATGACCAAATTTACCCTGGAAATTGACAGAAAGTAAATCTAAAATACCAACTTTTTGGACCACCATTTTTGTACGGCACTGCGCGCTTTCTTATTATTTTTCATGGATCTATTCGATGGTAACAATGCCGTACAGAAATAAATGACCAAAATGTACTCACTCTAGCTGTACTTTTGAATGCTCACCAGCACCCAGTTGGACTGATCACAAGTGACGGCATAGTGCTGAATCTTATTATTTTATGCTCTTCTATCGTCCTATATACGTCACCTGGTGGTTCATATGACCCATCCATTTTGTTCATGGGCCCGTAGTCTATGAGTCGTAAATCAAGTTTCTTTATAATATTGAACAAGAAAATGCCTAGCTGCAGCCAGCTATTGACTTCAGCTCAAAAATGGGCTGGCTTAAGTCGGTTTCCACGAAATATTCGCGTGTATTATTGTATTTAAAATGTTTAAGGAAGGATGGAAATCCCTAAAGCCTTTGTCCAATATTGGAGCGGTAAACAGTCGCCTGTCTCCATATTATACCTAGTTGCCATCACAGGCACCCTGTATTTTATGATAAATCATTTACCATTTAGTGGTGTGTTCCTTTGCCTTTCTTTGTACACTGTGTGGCTTAGCCATCGTGCGTGCAGTTCCTTTCGACTGAAATACTGTAGAGCGCTTGTTATGGATGACTGTAAGATAAGGAATCTGGCAAGCAATTTATATCCAGTGGTTATCTACCGAGAGAGCTCGAGCTGACTTTGAAACTTCACTATAACGATCTGAACAGCGTAGTTAGTCAAAACTATGTTATGATTGTAATATATTTATACAAATCTTATGGTTGACCAATTTCGTATTTAGGGAGGATGTTAGTTAACATAATGTACGTATCTTATTACATTTTAGAAATTGTCTGAAGTATCTTATATCTCACATATATCACACTTTCTCACCACTCTCAAACGATATAATATCCGCCAACGGTCGTTACTGACAAGCGTTTAATTCAAATTTTGGTTTCTTGGTAATATTATATGGCACATGTTCCGTCGAATAAATTCAGCACGTAATGGATTTGATTGCTAGAACCTACCGAGCTACCTATGGGTTTTAGCGACATTAATTTGGCCAGTAGAGAGGGCTAGTTTGGTGTTTGCTTGGTCCATTATTGTGTCTCATATTGTTGTCGTATCCCGTCGGTATTGGAATTGTGTCACTAGTGTTGACAGACATAATCATAACATTCACCGGTTTGCGCCGGATTGCGGACGCCTGGGCATATCCTCACTGTGTCATCACTCGGAAATATGGCATAATAAATACTAGTAATTTGTATTTGCGTCAATTTTTATTTTTTAAAGCCATTTTGCAATTTACGTACTGGTTCACTTTTCAGCATTATGAAGATTTCATAGTTACCCTAGAGGATAATCTCCTAAATCACCACTCTCTCTGTTTCAGATGGAAATCAAAAATATTGTTTACAATAATAGATACACATATTATTATGTACAAAGTGATTCCTAGGACACATGCATCTATTTGCCGGTAAACTGAGGTCCGAAATTTGGTCTACAGAGTATCATTACGCGGACGGTCTAGGTTTCCACCTCAAACAAGGCGCTTAGGGTTACATGTACAGTTCTCTTCTTAGTTCCTTACATACATAAGTAAGTACAGTCTACAAAACTCAGTTATTGCAGTTCCACACGTCGCGCTCACAGATATCGGTACCGTCGGCAAAATTGGTCAAATAAAGAATTCTCACATTTTATGAGTTTGTTCCAGTATATTACAGCCAAGGAAAATCTTGAAGAAGGAAAACGTCACTGACCGCTATAAACCAACAAATTAAATATATTTTACCGGGTCCGTTTTCGTTGAGTAAGCTAGAGGTGACTTCTTTTTCTACTTTTATAATAAACACCTCAATGAACGTGAAGGTGTACTGCCGTTCTTTTAAAATACGATAATTAAAGTATATAAGTATATATATATATTAAGGTCCATGAAACTCGAGTCAAGGTAATTTCTCATGACGGAAAGACGCAAAAATAATTTTACCTAAGCCGAAAATAGAACTCGGAACGATTCGTTCCGCATCCGCACTTGCACCTACGAGACGGTCAGAACAGGTTTGATTACTGTATAATTAATTCCTCAAAATATCTGAGAAACTTCGGCATATACTCGTAATTATGGTAAGAACGGACTAAACTCACTTATTTCAGTGATACAATTTTATTTGTAGTTGAGATAAATATTTTTTTTATGTAATAAGAAATCAGAAAAGCTGTCTGTATAACGATAATTACAAAAAAATCTTTTCTGAAACAGTCATTATTCAAACACTGAAATCACTAGGTATAATATTTCACTAACACACTCTTTGATTAATAAAAAGAGATTTGGACTTCTCTCCTTTTACTAAATTAAAGTTATTTATCTATCAAAATCCTTTCGATTTCCATTTTACGTTATGGGTCTGGCAACCTTTCCGCTCATCATTCTCATTTTAATTTTGTTAAAATAGAAATTGATTACGTATTAAACTGGTTTTGATGGTCTGAACTAAAACAATAACAACGTGTAGTTTGAAGAATCTCCATATCAAAGATATAAATAAAATAAATTATTTTAATTAAAATCTTCTCTTCGATGAAGATTAAAAAACATACCTCCAGCATGGTATATAAAAATCGGAGTAGTAAAATTGTTGGTTTTTCAAATAAGTATTTTATTTTAAAATATAGGAGAAAAGATTTTCGTCCCTATTATAAATGGATAAAGTAAAAAAAAACATTGAAAATGTAATAATAATCACGTATAAGAAAGAACATGATAAAACGATAGATATAAAAATTGTAGATGATATTCACAACTGAGTGGAAAACATATGAACCGTGTCACCACTTACATATTGTGTCACACCTTTTTCTATGTCTATAACGGCCTTTATCACTCCATTACAAAAGTGACAAGTGTCAATAAAAGTTACTATTTTCATGATAGTCCGTCTATGGCTAAATAAAAACTGACATGACTGGGATTTTTGTATAGATTTTTATAAAAATCCGGTGGCACAAATAAAGTTGTAGATTTGCATTTCGCAATTCGTTGTAATTAGTTGAATAGTATAAACGGCTTTTGTTTTTGTCGGTCATTAAAAATGTTTCATCAAAGACTATAATGAAACGATATAGAGAAAAAAATATATAAAAAGGTTAAATTAGTTTCCCTTTCAGATCATGAAACGGATGAAGTTCCTAATATGAATATAAACAGTACAATGAAAACAAAACGAAAATTACACCTAAAATAACATAATCGTATTGTTTATATTTAGTAGAACGAAAACAGTGAGTTACTGCGTAGTTGTAACGTCATTAAACACATCCAGTGACCGAAATAAGTTACGAGGGGTATGCTTCATTACAACTAATGTTATTTCATACATCCTAAACTGGGGCTATGACGTCACGCCTTCGTGAATACGATGCCTACAATATTAAAACCACTAGTCATAAATACTCCGCTTTACGGAGAGTAGGCTGTGTAAATGAACCGAAACTGACTTGAGTCTTGCGCTACTTTGTTTTACCATAATAGTAAATTCATTACAATAGGCTTCGAGCACTGAATGGAAACCTATTTGTAATATTAATGACACTTAGTTACGACTCCAACTTAGTTTTGTGGACATACAAAGATGGCAATTCGTTAAGCTCAATAACTTTTTACTTGTCAAAGATTTCTCGGTAATATTTACATGGTTATTGCCTATTAGTTACGTTCTTGACCAAACACGTCTTAATGACAGTAATTACCTACTTTTATGAAAATTAACTCATTATTATGTCGGAGCAAAATGACCATACATGACACCATTTTGTATGGTTTGAAATACACAAGTTTAAATGATAATACTCTTGCTAGATGATGAGATATTCTTTAAAATATTTAGATTTAAAAATAATACGAAGTTTTACCTGTAAAAATAATTCCGTGAAAGAAAATGTGATCCGTCTAGTTGCCCTCTTTCCGTATATTTGTAGAAGTCGAGTAGAGGATTATCTTACGTAGGTAGGCAGCTTTCTCCTATGCGCTCATTAGTGCCAAGTTGCAAACAGCGATTACTGAGCTGCTTGTTAGGCAAGGTATTATGTTAAATCGATATTTCAGGAAATTGATCACTTATGCTACATCGTCATTAAGGCCAAAGTATATTAATAATTCAATCCTTTGTAGTAATAAGGTATTTACTATACCCTAGATAAGCCACTCTTGGAACTTGGTAAATAATAGTGAACATTATTGGTATCTAATAACTATGAGAACGATGGGAAGATTAATAATTAAAGAAATAAATATTTAATATTAATTAATTTATAGTCTCATAAGTCAAACACTTTCACACTTGAAGCCAAAATATTACCAAATTGTCTTGAAAAAATCTTTGTAACCTTTTTATTGTTTACGTCTAAAATATTCTCGAAGCGTCACCGCCGTTTCCAGCCAATTTATTCTTGAACTATTCTGCGTAACCCTTAAAGTGAGATGATTGGCTCTCAAAACCATCCGCGTGGCTCTTGCCGCAACTAGGTCAGAGCATATATTACTCCTTCGCCAGGCGTGATGTGGGCACACCACCTTAATCAATCTTGTAGTTCATCCTCTATTTACTCCGCAACTTCCGAAGCGAGACGAAATTAAATAAATGTCAAACGTCGCTTAAAATTTGTAGATTACTTGAAAGTTGTTTAGTATTTATTTGATAGTAAAGATAAATATCAATGTGTGTACAATCCTATCAAATATTTATCTTCATGCAATGGTACACTTAAAGCTGTTTGTGGGGGAAATAAAAGCAATGCTTGCTTACATTTCAGCTTAGTTTTCTCTGCCGTTTGTCGTATGTTCTGCAGCCGACTTCAAAGAATTTTGTGAGATCTTTTTTTAAGTCGTAAAACAAACGTTCTTGTCTTTGCAAAAATATTATATTATGTAAAAACTTTGCGAGTTAAAAACGAAACTTATCTTTTGATAAATAAACATGCCCTACGAAAAAGACATCTAGATTCTAATAATACTAATAACATTACACATAGGCTTCGTCGGAAAAATATTCTCCTAAACTAATTATAGAAATTCAACCAATAAAACATTTAGCCTACAATACAATAACTACACAAACAAACAATATCAAACACGTACTCCTTATTCTCGTATCATAGTAATCAGTGCAAAGACTCGTCCGAGTGGAACTGGAGCGTGCCCGGGTACAAACATTTGAATTTGAAATGAACACGACCACGCTCCAGGGACTCCGGCCCAATTCTATTACCATAGGATACAGAAAACTCCACGAAAATAGGTGTGTAATAAGTTTGCAGCCTTTGTCCGTACGTTATTCGCAGCATCCTATATCGACAGTGAATTGATTTCCATAACTTTCTTCTTTGAATTTTCTTTGGAAAGTTTGTGTGAATTGTTGTTAGATATTCTTTTATTCGGTGGGTCTGGTTTATTTGTTTAACGACATTCTTTTCATTGACAACTTCATTCTTATGTTCAATCGTAGTCAGGATTTTTTTAAACACTTTAATTTATCCTTGCTTACTGATAAATCGAAATAGATCTTGTAAAATATACAAGCGATGCATAAAAATATATAACTATTTTATTTTATACAGTATATGTTTTACGTTTTTGATACGCAAGCCAGTACTGATTACGCATCGTAAAGTAATTAAAATGTTTATAAATACATCTTACGTTCGAACATAATTATTTAATATATCTTGCTAATTTCTCGTAAATATTTCTAGCAGTTCGCATTATATACAAGGCTTCGAGTGATTAATTTTAGTTCTTAAAGTAACTCTGTATTTATTGCCGTCATATTTCATGTATTTTAACGCTGATATAATTATTCTGCATAAAGTTTATGAATGCCAAATGAGCTGATGACAATCGTCGTTTACTTTGAACAATTTAGTATACATTGAAACGTTGAATGCTGTAACAAATTTTATTATTGATCTTCTTTAATTCTTGGTAAATTATTTTATTCCTAAATCAGTTGGTAGTACTGTCCAAATTAGGTAAATGTAGGATCATAAATGGATTAGATTATGTACCTGTATGATTGAATCGCAATTTTGTTTTGGTCATCTCATAAATGCGTGGTCCATTCGCTATAGACGAAGACAAATGAGAAACATAAAAAATGTAAATAGGTTTTCAAATTTAGCACACTAGGAACGTTTTGAATTTAGATCGTTTAACATACCATTGTATTACAACTACTTTGTTTCCAAATATTCAAATATATTCATGGGTTCAATGTTTTCTATTCACGGCTTAAATTTGGTAATCTTAGTTGTTGTTTGTATGCAGACAATAGTGGCTTGAAATAGAATATTTTGTTAGGCACCTGTAATGGGCAGGTTTGGAAGATTTTATGGATAAAACTTAAACAATAACATTGTGAAAATGCCTATTATTTTTTACATTTTCAATGTGAAACGCACGCCAGTCAAAACAATAACTTGTTGTGATACTCCCGTAATATATTTTCAAGGTTTTTCTGGATGTAAAGTCTATAGTAAAATAAATGTAACCATTGACATAACACTTTATAAGTCATGGTGAATAACAAAACATTCTACAGTGAGCAAATGCAGACAGTTTTAAATGTAAACAGAAATTCAAATAACAAGATGTTTGATCTTAAGAAAATGGCAGTAACATCGCTATCCTAAAAAGTGCAAGTAACAAGAGCAATTTGGTGGCGCGCGTCGCGAGAGTGGCGGAGAAACCCTCGCGTGCGGCTTCACGATTTAATTGCTTTGGCGCTGTTCCATTGCACCACGATTGAGAACTTTTCTGGAGTGTGCAGCCTTAATGTCCTTCAAATGCTAAGTAATGAGGCAATGTATAACTCCCTATATTATGAAACATATTTAGTCGAAACTTTGATGATAATGTAGTAGGGGAAATTAAAATCGGTCGTTAGAGATACAGCTACGTATCCACGTCTCCGAAATCTTTTTGATACAAAGAAAAATAACAAAACAATTGAACAAAGACGAAGATAGATGATACAACATAAAATTGGTAGACAGTCCTAAGTAAGCGGCAATCGAAAACAGATTTATTGAACACGGAATAAGCAACAAAATGTTTAATATTTATCTACTATTAACTATTTACTCAGATAGCAATCCGTCCAATTTGTTTACATTTGTATTTGGCATATTTATTAGGGATACGGGAGTGATTTATTACTTCAGCTGAATGATATCGTATAAGAATTTAAATATAAACTGAAATGTATATCAACATTAAGGTGTTTATTTTTTAAAGCCAAGTTCTTCTAACGCCTTTTATACAGTCATTGAATTAAAATAAATTCGATTTAAAGATGAACAAACGCAAGGACTTGTAAACATGCATGTTGTCAGTTAGCTAAATAATTTTATTTTTAAATAAAATGGATGACCAATACAAAACAGTAAATAATAAATACTACTAAACATTGAAATAAAATAAATATTGCCTCTTCTTGTCCTGATTCTTTAGTTCCGTGGACATTAGAGTCCAGGGTTGCCACGAAGACGCTCATAGATACGTGATTTAACTTACGTAAGAACTTTCGCTGCCTTACAGAGACTTTTTCAGAGATTTCTTCTAAGCCTCAAGCATTTAACAATGCTTTGAGTAGGCATAATTATCCTCAATGTAGTGCTATTTACAACTGATCCAAAATTATTTAGTGCTTTTATAATTAATTTTGACTGATTTATAGTTTTAGAGCATTTCTTAGCCTAAATCTTTTTGCAACCCATACAATAAGGTTTTCTGAAAATAATCGACTCGTTTCAAACTAAATCACGGCCTTCGAAACAGATTTACGAGTATTATAAAAGTAAGTGCCCAACGGGTGGTCTAACAAAGAATAGAAGATTCTATCCATTCTAGAAAGTATCGTTAGTGCTCCGATTGAGAGATTTTATGACGTCATACGTAAGACGCGGGGCATTTGGTGTTCGATGATATATTTAAACGATTGCAAGGAGGTTTCTGAAATAGATGTGATTTTAGTTTGGTACTATCTTGCTGCCGCACACCCTGTCTGTCGATAGTTATAAGTAAGTAACTAGTTTCAGCGTTTTCATTATTCAAATGCTTTGTTGGTCAAATATTCGACAATTTACAGTTTTATTTGTACAAATATTAACGAATAACTCGTGCATCTGCCTTTATTTGTATATGTTTTTATTGTCTATACGTCATTCAAAGAATGACTGATAGAAAATGCCTTACGGCATGTAGAACACTGGTACACAAGTTGCATGAAGAACAAATAAATGTAATAAACATTAGGCTTAATTATTTAATAAAAGATATAGAACACCCGTTTAATTGATTTCAATTTAGTTTGGTTACAAAATAACACGTTGTTTGACTTGAAAGGCGTAACATGTATTTACTAACATTTATTTTAATCAAAAGTAATGAAAGCCTGTAAATTAATCGTAACATAGCTATCTCTCTCTTGTGGAGTTTCCACCGCAATTCACTCGAACGACTCGAGAAACCAAATATGCGGAGCAGTTTGGATGAAGATTAAATTGAATAATAAAGGAAATTATTCAATTTATCCATGTTGCATAAACAGAACAAATGAAAACACAATAAATGGCAGTTAATTTAGATTACTGAAGAAAGATGTAATGTGAAAATAAAATAAAGTATGAAAGCATAAAAAAAACGTCAATTTGTAATTTAGTTCAAAGAGATGCGTAATCGATGAAGTTTAAATGGGACTAAATATGCGCAGATGAATGGTAGGAAGGAAGGAAGGCCTTCGCATAGCAGTGGGACAGCATGGGCTGAAAATAATAATAATAATAAATCTGCGCTATATCCTATCGATAACAAATATACATTTGTTGTTTTATAACAGACATACAAAAACATAAATAAAAAAAACATATACTTGAAAAGAGGACTTCTGCTCTAAAAAGTCGGTTATTTAATTAACCACGTAGATAGATTGCAACGTCAGTTAATTGGGAATTTTCGGCAAATTATTTTGGATTAATATAGTAAACGGTACCACAATCAGTGGTTAATAGTGGAAATTAACTATGTTTATTTACACCTGTATCCTCGTCCGATATCACCAAAATGTACCCAAAATTATCCCTAGTTCTGGTTTACACGCCACAAACCGCTGTCAGTTCGATTTCTGAAAGTAATACGACAATCACGGCCTTGTGTTACCAAAGTTTTAATTAAAATGACTGTTCAAACAGTGCGAACATGTTAAAACCTGTGTCGGAATAAGAGCAAAAGTGTGTGGTTTTTATCGTACACATGTGGTTATTTATTAATTTAATATTTAATGTAATATTTACAGTTGTAATGTGAACGAAAATATGAATGCAAGTATTAGAAAGAACCAAATTATTTACCACCGGCTTTTTAATGAAACATAAACATATATAAAATAAATGAAAAGTCTATTTCAGATCCCAATTTTACTAAAAATTACATAACTAAAACTTATGTTCACTTCGCTAGCAAAAATATGAATGTAGAATAAAAAGTCCCTACTTTTTTTCTTTATTGATTCTACATTTCCCATCTAACACCAAATCGCTGAGCTTACTCGTTAACGAACTAAAAGATGGCAACAGATTTTTAAAACCGTTACCACGTAATTTCGCAAATCGGGGCACAAATGTACCGCCGGCAGAGCAGCTATCGACCGTGGCTTACGTAACTGCTCGCCCAAGTATGAGCTTTGCTCCCACTATGTTGGTACCTTCATTTGCATTGCAATTGTACTAAATGTTACCTAAAATGCAGGCATTCATTATTCATACAATGCAGCATGATAAATGTTTCTAAAGTTAAGCTCGGAGTTAATGAAAAATATTGGATCGTTACCGAATAAATGTGAAATACCGAAATCTGACCAGCTATTTTACCTGTATCTTAATCTAGGTCAATATTTTCTAGGAACTGTCTGTTCTTCAAGAATTTTACGAAAGTCGTAAACAGTAAACACCTGCGGTTCTAACCAGTTTAGAAGATTTAATAACGTCCCTGACAGGTTGCCTGAAGCGTTTAAATTAGTTGAAAGACAAAGACAGACGGGCGACAGCTAAAGAAAATGAAACGGAAACGCCGGATGTGCGCTCGCATAGAAATGTACCGACGCAGAGCCGAACAATAACAAGTTGACCAAGAAACTTTTGACGAAATAGCTTATTATATTTTTAATATTTCAAACTAAATTTCCAGTTCCTTTCAACAACACAAAGCTTGTAGAATTCATATAAGACGACGGAGCGGATGCAAGCACAAAGTTACTCAGTTACGTGCTGAATCTAATAACAAAAGTTCATATTGCTGATTGCTATACGACTGCACGCTGCTCTATATCTTGCAACAATACTTTGTTTTCGATATGAACATAGATAAACAAACTTAATATTGACCGTTGAACCGAGTGCCGATTCCAATGTAAACTGTTACTGCAGCCAGACTTGCACAAGTCAACATCTGGAGCTTTAGTTCTGTTTGTTTTCTTCCCAGACCTACAAACTGACTTTAAATGGATAAAAATTTCTGTATATTCGTCGCACACTTCAACATAAGATTAATCCAGCAACTTTCTTGCACAGGGTCAGGTTGAAACCGCAACACTTTTCAAAGAACTTTTTTTTCGTTTTTCACCAACCGGTCCGTGAAACTGGGGCACGGAAGTTAAATATACTTTTAATAATAACAGTTTAGTTTGTACATAGTTTAATTATGTAACTGTTAGTGCTTAGATTTAGTAACATATTGGTGGTTGTTAAACAAACAGGCTAAGATTATAAACATGGTAACACAAAAGGAACGGTTACGTGAAGTATATAAACTATATCGATGTTCCAACACTAGTTGTAAACATGTTTTATGACGTGAGATGACGGGCTTGTTATTTGTCTGACTATTGTTACTCCACGGAGGAATCTGTTAAACGTTCTGGAACTCGGACAAAACACCGGCTGTGTAATAAACAGGAATCGTATTTTTCTGGAGTAAAAATGAACCGTCGTGTTCCTATAAGTGTTTCGGATACAATAAATTAAGTATTGAGAAAAAATAGATTAAATTGATTTTCTGGTAAAATTTTTGGCTTGTGTCATAAATCATACTTATTCAATGAGTAAGCTTCTTTTTCCTGTGAATGGTTTAAGTATAAATATACATTCGATTGCCTTTTTTTTTTGTTAATTAGTTTGTAACTATTGCAGCATTTTTAGATACAGATAGAGATACCGCAGTAGTAATTCTGTGACAAAAGACGACCCAAGAATTCATATTAAAAGATTTTAATTTTCTTGTTTTCTATGTTCAACCTTCAGATAAAATTAGAGTTACATTATATTATACAGGTAACAAGAAATTTTCTCATTTCAACACTTCCTCGAGGCAAGATGCCAATGTAACAAATATCTGCGCAAATATTCATAAAGCACATACTCTAAAAATATTATCACCTACAGTAGTATAAATTATTTAAAAATTCAAACAGAAATAAGGCACAGTGAACCTACAAACATTTATATTTATTCAGGTCAATGCGACGAGCTAAGATTCTCATACGTTACGTCTACATCAGATGTTTTCTAGCTAACATTTTTATGTCTAGGTAATTCTTTACTTTTATCCCAATTTAATGTTCCAAATTCCTCCAGAGATTTAAAATAACCAAGATTGATTATCCAATGTACATTCTAATCGTCGGAGATATTTGGGATCTCATCCAGACGTCAGTCGAAGTAAATTAGTGTAATGTTCACCACTAGAGGATTGGACGATCAATTTATGGATGTTATTGAGTAATAGCTGTTCAGCGCTTGCTATTCAAGAGATTGAACTAATCAAAGTAACATTTCTCGATTTAGATAGTTCTGAGTGCCTGGAAATTTCTATCAGCGTTAAGTATTGCAGAGCTATCTTATTTGAAAAACGAAAATTACTATGCATACTTTTTAAAAGCGGACCTATTGATTTTCAACTCTCGCATTTACTTAGTGAATTTTCAAAGTGAGGCGTGTTTTAATTATTTGCTAAAAACTTTTAAAACTTCTAAGTTTCTCCTTCTGATTTAACCTATTTACAAAGTTTTATCTTCAGAGCAAGTTATTTTACCTGCATTTACGTAAGCGTCTCAAACGGAGGCGACAGCGCCACGGTATTCAGATCGCGAACGAAAGCAATTCGACTTATCCCTCTTCTATTTTAATTTTAATCTAAAAGTTTATTCGATAAGAATTTGGTTAGATTTAAATTCATGATGTATTCTTATCAGGTTGAATCTTAAATCAATTATTTTTCTCCTTTTTTTATATCATTATGTCTAAGGATCTTTTGCACTCAGTCGATAAATGAAAAATTATCTGACAGATTTTAATATCTAAGTTTCTCCGATACCAGGCAGATTTAATATTGAATCAGTTAAAAAAAATGAAGCTTTATTTATTAATAAAGCTTTGTTTTTTTTTCGCCCAGATATAGGATTCTAGACGAAAAAAATAATTTCAAATTATATCTTAATTTACCATTTAACATAAGGCACTGAAGAAGACATATATTTTTAAAACGATTAATTGAATTATCTCGTCTTAATTTGACGATAATGATTAAAATTACTAGATAGTAAGTAGTTTTATCATTCTCTTGACTTTGCTATAAAGTGAGAAACTTACCTAGATACTCCTTTAAGTTTCCTGCTAATGCAAAACGGGAACGTTTAAATTCATAGCTAACAACGTTATGTTCAGAACAACAACTTTGAAACGACACCTTGCAGAAACGTTTAATATTGTCGCTACTGCATTTCAGAAAACTTCTGTAGAATTGAGGTTTATTATATTCTCTACAAAGATAATGCGAGAAAGAGAGAAAATTATTTAAGTTTTTAGATGACTTACATAATACGATTTCATTCGCAAGATTCGTGTAATATTTCGAATCGCAGATTTCTTAAATTAAATTGTTATTTTTGATTTTCGTTAAATAAACAATTATTCAGTGTGTGATCAAACTAAATTGTCTTTTATGAAATTAACAGACGGTGAAAAAATTACAAAATGGCATAAAGAAATAGGAAAATAAATATTATTAAATTTCAGATGAGCTTAGTAACGAGATTGTAATTTTAAGTTAGCTTGCATGTAGCATTCCACACCTGCATGCTGACTACTGCTCATATGAGCATCTGTAAACATCGTGTAAGCAAATATTTGTGTACGAGAAGTCTTATTCCAAACTAGGGAAAGTTGAAATTACTTACGGCGGGATACAATTTCTCGCTCCCGTTACAATATTCTTGGGAACTTCGTTACCCAAGTCGCTGATTAAATATACCTATTTACGGTACGGGCTGAATTTCTCTTCCTTCAAACTTGTCAATGGCCCAACTTTAAACACCTTTTTACTTAATTTCTGCTTCCTTTGAGAAATATTTTTAAGGAGCTTTTCGTAACTTACCGATACTTACACCATAAAGTTCCTACATTGACTCATAAATGCTATAAGTGTTCAGTATTTAAGTAAGTTAAGAAATTGCAGTACACGTCAGCCTCCCACCGTAGTACTACGATTATATAAATAAATTGCATGTGAATCAATATAAAAAAATAAACTACCTATTAAGAGAAAATTGCATCTTAGAGGTAGTAGAACATTATTTACTATGGTAGTATGAAAATATTCCCACACAACTGTTTATCATAACACATGTATACAAATTACGTTGTAGAAGTTTATGAATAATAAATTATACTGCATAGTTCGCTTATCATACTTTACTTATTGCAAATAGCGAGGGTTTGCATGCATTTTTATAAGAAGACAGCATATTGCACTGTATACCTTAGTATAGTAATGTATCGTATTAGGTATTATCTATTGACACTCTTTTATTTGGATAACGTAGTATCAATTTACACTCTTTTGCAGGTCTTGTGTGGAGTTTTCTTTTTATACTATTAGAAATTCTATTAAAAATCCTAAAATTCAACATTTAACAATGGGAAAACTGATTTTTCGCTATCGGCGTCAATAGCTCTAAGTCTTTGATAAGTTCGGTCTTTTTTCAGCGTATATCCAGATTATACCAAATCTTCAGATCAATTTATTGCTAGGTAAGCATACCTTACAGTAGAAAATCTAAGTCTTCCCAATCTCAAGATTTTTCATGATGGAGATTTACGATGCTCTAAAATTGGTTATCCACAACTTGTCGAGTCGAACGAAAAGGGTGCCCGTATATTATCATCAAAGTCTCAAAGAACTTGTGGGATAAAGGGCATTTCTAAGTTTTATTTAAGTTCGTTTTCCTCATTCGATAGTTCCGAAAACGGCAGGCATACCTGGTATTTTTCTTACAATTTTCCATTTTTCTTATAAAAAGTCATTTTATTAGTAAGAAACTAGATTAGCTAGATGTATTACGTCAAACTAAATTATGGAAGTTGTAATTGATTTACGCCTCTAGGGATTTCTAATTAATACGCAACCCATGTGATGAATACCCGATTATTTACTACGATTAAATTCTGACCAGTTTCATTTATTTTTCGTGATCTACCCACGAGAGGGTTAAAACTATAGATGCCTATTAAAACTTCTTTCAAGTACTTATTTTGAAATAAAAAATTAAAACAACTTTTAATTGGAGGTCAGAATTTTGATATAAGTAAATAATTTAATTAACATGATCTCGATAAGACATAATGGTAAGAAAATCCAAAAACCGTAACAGTGACATCTGTGGCCACAAGCGAGAAGTTTGAAAATTACATGGCTTCCAGCGAACCCGGTTCTCAGACAGCAGAAACATGAAATTCAGAACGCCACCTGTATTACGTAGTTCCAGGGACTACGCATAGATGGCGCTGTAGGAAACGAACGAAGGTTTCAGCAGTAATAGGCAATAGATACAACAATGAAATAGAAGTATTTTACTTAGTGTGTGTTTTTGTATGTGCTGTTAAGGTAAGTAAATGTATGCTATGTAATCTTACAAAATGTAGACCTTTGTAAAATTAATAGGAACATTCATGGCGACGTTTGCTATTTGAAACAAACATCTTCAAGCTTTTCATAAATACGACAAAGCTGCTAATCAGAAAGAAATGCATTTTTTCTGGACTAGGGCCAAAAAGGTTTGGTTTAAATTAAATATGTATTATAACATACACCAACAAATTACAAGAAGTTTTTATTCAAGTTAGAGATTTTTAAATAATAATATGCTGCGACTTTATGATGTGATGCAAAGCTAATGGAAGACCAACACCCAACACAATCAGCAATTCTCAATTTATGAGCTTTAAATAATTATGTATTGCGCTATTTAAATTGCTTAACATATTAGCCGAGTGTATTATTCTTAAGCAACTTACAAAAAAATGGGATTGTAGCATGGAAAAATAGACAATTATAATTTAGAGAAAATCCATAAGTACTCTAATAAAATAACTTAAAAAAATGCATTATAATTACGCAAGTATAGAATATTCCGGGAGATCTCACACATCTCACACACAATATTGTTTGTTTTGTTTGCAATTTCACATCATTCTCTGTTGAAATTCTTCTGACTAGACCGGAAAATTTCAATGAATAAAGTGAAGATCTAAATTAAAATTAAATTACAAAAAAAAGCTAATTGAATTATAAATAATGATCTCAAGCTGAAAAATATTAAACGAAATTAGAATCATTCATAAAATATTATCGTTTCTTGTAATAAGAAAACTATATGCCACCACAAACTATCGTCTATAAATTCACCACTGAGGTCGATGCCAAAACAAATTTTATATTATATTCAGTTTTTATGAGAAGCACGTGAACATATTAATTTTAGCGACAAAGAATTCACGCATATACAAGTAAATGTAGTTATTCGGAAGTGCGTCAGTCAAGATGGTGGATTATTATATATGTAGGAGTGTAATAAAATTAATACAGAACTGTCTACATGAGCGTTTTATTTGTTCCGCAGCGTGACGTCTGGAGACGAGAACTGCATCACATGAACTTGGGCACTTCCATGTAAATGGATCATCAAAGCCTTTACGATTATGGGCCAAGCGGGTTCCATGTGGTTCTAACGAGTTGCACGAAATGTCTTGTTGAAGCTCACAACAGAATAATAAGTATACAGGAAGATTAGAATTTTGAGCGATTGCTAAAAGACAACTCTTACCAAACAAAATTCCTAAACATCCGTAAGATAAAACAGACACAATTTATGTTTTTCCATGGTACCCATTAGCACGAACATTAATAATCGAAAAACATCTTTAATCATGAGCCGTCAAACAGTGAATATAAGCTCTCATCAGCTAATTTACGGTTGATTAATTTTGTATAACTATTTCATCAATCTTCTGCTAATCCGTGTTGTACTAACCAGTTAATTATAGATAATGTAGGTTGTCAAAACAATGGGCATTGATATAAATCAATAGAGGTTTAAATTAAGATAGGAATGATGCACAACTGCCAAGTGATCCATACCGCATTAGTATTATCATTAAATTATCGTCATAGGTGACTAATAAACTGTCGACAGACATGCTGAAGCGCAAATAAGTCTTTGTTGTACCCGCCACGTCACAACACTTGCATCTAAAACCTACTATCAGCTTTTAATAATATTTTCAGTAAGTTTCAGCGTATGTACAGATCACAGGCATTCACAGGCCTTGACATTTAGATTAATAAAAATACTGATGTAAGTATCATGTTTACGAAAAGACAATTCTATATTTACAAACTTTTTTTTTAGAAAATATACGATGGAAAAATTCTCTTTCGCGGAAAGTATTTTGACTCGTTGATGGATAGGCCTTCCTAGCTTTTCCTTTGTAAGTAGGTTATATATAAAGGATAAAAAGTGCGCTACGAAATTATAGCTTCGATTGCGTGTATTCGATTACATTGATCGCTGAAATATAACGTGAACCAGGAAACGGGTCAACGAAACAATATAATTTTAATTTTGATACTTTTTGCGACGTAATTATGGCGAAAGAAAAGCCATACAAGGTGAGTTAAAGCCCTGCAAAGGGCCAGTGGTACTCGTTACATTTTTTAAGGATAAAGTGTATTTGAGTTTTTAAGAAAAATAATTAATAAGTACAGCCTAATCTTCCACTAGAGTTACAATTTCTTATTGAAAAATCGTAATAAGACATGTCTAGGTTGTGAAAAATGCACCGTGAGTTATTATTAATTATATTCTAAATTGATTTCTATTATAAACACTGGGGACATAGATAGCAGCATTATGTTTGCCAACAAAATAGGTTGCCAATTATTAAACTGCTTGTTAGCAAGCAGAATAATCCAATTACTGAAACACATTCTATAATTTGAAAAACAGACAACAAAATAATAATCTGTTTAATTTACGATTTATTAAAACAACTTGTGTTCACATTTTAACATGCATAAAAATGGGACAGATTCTTCCACTGAATGCGTCATATTACGGTTTTACAACATCATATATTATTGTTATGGTCACGCAAAAATAACTAGTGGTAGCCGGTGATAAAATGTTCCATATAATTTCGTTAATGTTTACGCTAACAGACAAATGTTTGGTACAAAACGTGATGTCGTGTATTGCGTGTTGTGATCAGTTATTACTTGATATTTATGGGTTTATTATGAAACACGCATATTATGTCCATACGGTTAAATCGGGTCAGATTACAATAAGCTTTTGTTGTACTTTTTGTGTGACAAAAACGTGGTTAGATGAGTTATTTTTTTTTTTTTTACGCGATGGATTCAATTCTCTGATAAGGGACTCCAATTTTATTTTAACTATCATTTATTTAAGAAAACATGTTCCATACCAAACCAGTGATGAATCCTTCCTGCAGGTAGGAACAAGAAAATATAAAAGCTTACGCGGATATCGTATTACCTAAGTATATATCAATAATAACGAATGTTTTGTAATTTAAACATTGAATTTTTAACATGAATAACAAAGTATTATTTAAATATAATGAAGGATCAAGACAATGTGGCTTTTTTTTGTTCGAACGATAATTGATTATCCTTACAAAACCCAACTAAGGATGCGATGTACTTAGGTATATTAATTAGCCAATACGCAAACATGTTTACACGAAAATCGTTATTAAAACACGAATTTTCAACCTTAAGTTTAAGATATTAAATTTCCATAAATACATAAATAAGTATAGAACGACCCTTTGAACGTCGGAAGGCACCGAACAGGTGCTCCTAGTAATAAATTATTAGTGGGGTAATCGATTTCAGTGAGAATTCTACGTCGCTGCATTAAAAATGGATGGAAATATTGTTGATTGATTATATTTGTCTCCAATTTGCAGTATCTCATAAAAAAACATACTTATTAGCTAAATTTAAAAGCTAATTTATTCGGTGCGAGAAATATTGTACGAGTTGGAGTACATTGCTATCTATGATCGATCACCTAAGATACTTCAGCAGCGTGACCCCGCATTGTACCGCGAGTCACGCGACATTTCTTTAAATTATGCCTACCAACGATGGGTGGCAGTAGTACCCTTTATCAATGTATCCAGACATAAATGTAATTTAACCTACTATACATATTTCTCATTTACATACTATGTGTAAAACAAATTCATTTTCACGTCACCCGCTTTATCCGGATACCATTTTGAAAAAGTGCTAAATGAGGAAGGTTTGAAAATAATAATTTTCTTCTAAATAGACGTACTATCACAGTAAATTGCATCGGTGTGAATCCAGGGTTGGTCGTTAATACTCGCTATAAGAAAAATGTAACCGTATTACTCTACATACTGGTACTTGTATCCTATTAGACGGTGGAAGTTAATTGAATCACTAGCTCTTTCAGCACGGAAGCTCTCCCGCCTTTAATAGCTTGTGATACTTACCCTCGCTGCAGGTGTATTAAACTTAATACCTAACTTAATACTTGCATGTTTAGAATCTTCTAACCTTTTCACTACATATTTTTGGGTCAGTTTCCAACCACACTGTTTACTGGGTAATATTGTACCTATCCCTAGATAAAATTCGCTGTCAGAATTTTAGGGACTTAACGACTGTCAAAGATCATCGGACCATCGGATCATCGGACACCGGGACTATCGGCTTAACGTGCCTCCCGAGGCACTGAGGGGTCTCAGTATGTAAATGGATGGTCACTCATCCACAGACCAAACTCGGAAAACGTGGCTTAACATTTATGAAGGCTCGATCCATACGGCCTTCGCTACACACTGGTGAGTTAGGTATAAACGTAAGATATTTTCGTATTGCAAGTAATAAAGAGACTTAACTTCGATGACTCTTGATACAACTCATTACCCTGAATGGGCCCTAAAACATGCTTCACGAAATAACAAAAACATTTTGAAATCTTTATTCGAAAATCCTTTACCCAGAATCTCTGATACGTTTCAATTATAGCCAACACTTCAGGCATCTGCAGCCATTTCCATTTATTTTCTATTTGCTACTTGAATTGAATTTTCGGAATCAAAATTCTCCATTTAGATTGTTCACGAAATTTCTTCACCCCTTTGTCAACTGAATAACATTTGAAATGGCAAGTTGGCAGTTACACTCCTTTGTAGGGGGAAATATGGCGAATGTAAGGCAAAAGTCATGTTATAGAGGCAGTGAACCTTACATTTAATTTACTTAGGTAATTCTCACGCCTTAGTAATTTTAAGTTACTTAAGTCTCACAGCAAATAAAGTCATTGAAACTAATTTTGTGTCTTACGAGTATTTAACTTTTTTTTTGTAAGGGACACACATTGCAGCCAAATAAAATATTTTCATTCTTATATTTTTTTTGTAAATTAAAAAGCTTTTAAAGTAGGTAAAAGGTACATTTTTATTTATAAGTGCAACAGAATACGACCTCTTCGAAACGAACTGCACCGCTAAAATATTTAAAGCTGCCATTTGCCATGGCCCTTGTTAAATTAGGTCGCAACAATTCAGACTTCTTTCAGTCACGTCCTTTCATGAATACATGAAAGTAGACGTTCAAACTAAAATGCTTTTGCAGATATACGACTATTTTTGCATTAATGTAGCATGATAAAAATTGTTTAATAAATTAACCAAATAATTGATTTGTGTTTCTTTTTTCTGTACATTTCAAAACGAAAAACCTGTAACCCTAGTTAAATTTTTTTCGTCTTATATTCAGACAGTGAATTTTGTTGTTAGTACACTGAGTAAATAAATTTCAAACTTGAACTTTAGAAATGAACCATTTTAAACAGTCGCTGCAGTTTGTTTTCTATTTACTTTGCGAAGGACATGCCAATTTCCTCGCCCCCGAATCACTTGGGATCTTAAGTAGTTTATGACGTCAGCTATAGGTATGTATTTTGCCTGTTTGTAACGTCTAAATACTTTTGGTGTATGTATATAGTATTAAAAAACAAAATGGTTACGGTTTTGTTTGTACAGAATAAAAAATACTTAATTAGACCGTACCATTATTCTCATATTTTAGTAATTTTTCTATCAAAACGACCAGTGTTGTATTTAAATACAAACATACATGTTGTCTGTTATGATATTCCCTGGTCTATTTTTAATAATTTTCCGGAATTCAGAACATCCATTTAAACAAAGGCATATCATTTACGAACATCGATGAGAGTGTCATCTAAATAATTAAAACATAAAACTGCGGTAGGCCGGCAGGACCAACCGCAATGCGAAAAGTCACTGTTTCAGCGAATTTTACATTGTTCTGAATTGCTACTGTAGTAGTTTAGTATCATGAAAGTTTAACTCATTGACCTTTGCCTTAGAATTCATGAGTTCACTTTCATCATAGACCTTTGGGCCTACCGAACAGACTATGTTTTCATAATAACGCTAGAAATGATTTGCTTATTTTTTATATTACAATTTGTTCCAGTTGCGTTAAATTTAATGACATCAGCGTCGGGTCTAAAGTACATTTTAATATATTTTATGAGATTGCGACCAAAGCCAGAGGGCTTAACGAACGAGCGAAACGGACGTCATCAAGACTGAAACGATTATATTTACGTGGCCTTGCTTAAGCCAACAGTCGATTACTCTTTAAAAATGTGCCGACTCAAGCCTCCAAAGGATGCAAAATCTTTAAAATTTCTTAGTGAACTGAAAAAGTTGGCAATAATTTAAAATGGTGTACTGCAAAATGAATAATGACAACCGGATACACAATTCTATTTACAAAAAGAGTGCAACTGCTTCATATTTTGGGCGCGTACAAAATGTCGCCAGCTCAACTCAAGTGGAACTCAACTAATGATTTGTCTGTTTATTTCCGGACTAAGCCATCAACTAAACAATTCAAACCTCGTACTCGAGAACGTTAAATACGAATATATTTTCATATATTTAATCAAGCAACAATTACTAACTCAAATAGAAGCTACCTAAAACAAGCTTCGTTAATAACGTTGATGTAAAAATGTAGGTACGGACTTCCGCAGCTACTTTTTCCTGACAAGGGTGAGTTAGCTTCGAAGGTATTGATTTATAACTGGCCGAAACTTCAAAATTCGTTTTCCATCAAAAGTTTTCACACGGGAACCAATTTTACTTGGGACCTTTGTGGAGTTCCTTTTACGGTAAGACATAATTATTTCCAAGTTTCTCTCGCCTGTCAGAATATACTTGACATCTTTTTTCTTCGATAACAAAACGACGGAGGGTATGTAATCCGATTGTCTGTATTCACGGATTTTAATCGTATGGGGAGGGAAAATGGCTGAGTACGGTCCACAGGAAAACGACAATTGATTTTTATGTCAACTGTCGAATTTTACCGAAGATTGTTTTAACATCGAAGCAAAAAGATAAGGGCTCAAAGGAAATGGCTGTTTTCTTTGGTTATTGCAAAGTCATGGTTGTTTTTATGTCTTAAAAATTTACCATTTAGATTCTAAGCATGAAAACGTGTAATGTACTGTTTATCTTTTATTCAGTTATGGCTAGACCGGTTATTTTTTTTTAACTTGTTTAGAAAATTGTAGAATTATTGAGGAACTGTATTAAAAAAAAATCTAGTTATTCGATCAAATTCAAAAGAAGAATATTTTTAATTTTACATTGTATTCGGTTGTTCATACTATGGATTGTGCGTACTGGTGTAAATTATCTCCTATTCACGTTTGGTTGTTAATTTAATTTTCATGCCTATAACTTTTCACTATGGTATTACAAGTTTTACCGACCGAATGCATTTCACTTTTAGTGTTTTTATTTATTTACACAAATAGTTTTAGGCAAATATAAGACCCCTTACTCACATTAAATTAACGTTAGAACAAGAAAAAATCAGTATATAAAATAATACATTATTACACACCTAATTATGACCAAGGATGACAAAAATCATGTAACATTTCATAGCAGACAGTGTCCAATTGTCACATATTCGGCCTTCCCCATTCGGCATTCAGAAATCGGCGGCCGGGTTCCGGCCCGCGTGGCGGCGCTGTCGTCGCCTCGGCCGACGCGACGGCGACCGTGACCTTTACCCGCTCTCCCGTATGTTTCTTATTGTATATGTTTTGATTTCAAATGTTACATCAGGTACATCTTGACGTCTTGGTAGTATTGTCCTTTCTTTTATTGCTTTGATTGTTTATACTCGTAAGTGCATAATAAACATGTGTGTTGTCAGGTTTGTTTGTTGAGTCAATGTGGGAAGTTCTGTTTAATTTATTTACTACTATTAAATGATTTAAATATTATTTAGCTCTTGAGGTTTAATATAAAGTTTCATCAAGTGCTCTTTTATAATTCAGTAAACAAAAAACTACGCAATGTTTTTTTCTTTTAAGCTAAAACATTTTATTACATTGTTTTAGCTACATTAAACTTCTCAATATGAATTTTATGAGTTGCTACGTTAATTAATACTTATTAATGACATAAAATTGCGTTTTATGATTAGAATAATAAATACCCTTGGATTTCTGTTCGCCCACGTGTATTTTGCACTTTGTTTCGCTTAAACATAAATGTATGTTTAGTACTTAACAATCACAGCCTACTCGTATTGAGGATTTTTTTAATAATAAAAAATATATCTAATGTAAGTATAAAAATCGGTAAAGTAAATAACTTTATACCTAGTTCTCTCTAAATTTTCCAGCAGCAAAATTTTATTTGAAGACTTATCAAAGTCGCAACGGTGAAATATTAATGTAGTTTTATTAAGATTTACATTAGCCGAGTCTAGATATAGTAACAAACTGGACTGACCTAGATTACTGTTTAAATGCTCCATTTGCCTGTGTTTTGTATAGTACCTACCTAGCACTGCTGTTTTTGGTATTGGGAGCATTATTGCCTCTAGTCAGTCATTGAATAATGTTATAGATACACTACTGATTTTGAGAAAAGTAACTTTAAGAATAAGATTAATGGCCTCTGGCTCATAAGGAAAACTTTCGTAATTTTTAATAATTTTCATCATGCAATATAAATGGAGCATTACCTACCTAACCTTATTTAAAATCACACGGATTATGAACCACCGTCTATATCTTTATGATCGCCGCATCCTAATCATCGTGTAAACATACCATTTATTGCCCTATTGTAGACCTTATGCTAGTGTAAACAATAGCTATATTGTGACACGGTAGTGTGCAAGATAATAAAAACAAATGGCAATGTGATAAAATTGTATCTAGTATGACGAGAGAACAGTGCATACTTCATAGTTAAAAACAGCAAGCGCTCATGTATAATATAGAATTATATTCCAGAATGTTGGCACGAAAATATCTCTTTTCCGGGATAAAAAGTTTCAGCGGTAAAACAGTACATTTACGAACTATGTGCGGTGAAAATTAAAAATGGGAGGTAAAACACACAAACTCATAATTAATTTGAAATACCAGCTTGTAACTATCCCACGGCAGGAAAACGGTCTGTCAAAACATTTTCTTGCCAGTAAATAAACCATTCTTACCTTAACGTTTTTGTCTAAGTTTGAATGATATAATTAAGAATACCTAGGGTAGTGTTTTTAGGTACGTCCTTAAAAACAAGACCCGAATTCTGATAAATAAATGAAAGCTCTAAGAAAATGTAATTAAAAGAGACTTTTTATTTGACACCACATCTACATAGCAAACGAGAACCTAATAATTCCGTCGTTCATCAAAAGAAGCCAGATTAATTTTCTCGTGGAATTTCAGAGAGGCCATACAGTCAAAAGTAAACCTCCGCAAATACAATTTCATTTCTCTCGATATTCAACAGACCTTCTGCTTATTATTACAGCATTTTAAGATATTATTAAAACATTTCAGTGTTTTGAGGCTTAATAAATACCAAAGGTATCAAACTGGTCTTACTTAAAAGAGGAATACAATATGAATTAAGACTTAGGTTTTCTTACTATCAAGAAAGAGACTTGAAAAAGTTGATCAACTTCGGTCTTTAACATACACTAAACTTGGTGTAGTGTCGTAGGTATTCATGTAGTATAACGTTTAGTCAATATGTAGAGAAAGTCTAATAAACTTTTTCTCTCATGCAGTCTACTAAAGAAAAATATAAAAAGCGCAATCTTTTTAATAACTTCTGAGTCTTCAGTAAAAAGTTATTAATATACAGTCGTATACATTGAGATGTGTTGCGGTGTCTTTCTTGGAAGCAAGATTACGATCCTTCTGTTGAATGGAGTCACCTCATTAAAGAGATATTATTTGTGGACTCGACCTTAGTTAATAAGGAGGACGACGCTTCTAAACGATGACGTACAAAGATCAAAATTGAAGATACCTAGTTTAAGTAAGTTTTACTAGAAGCAGTAAAAATATTTTTTTGAGTGAGCACGATTTGCAAATAATTTTAAAGTATTGACCAACTTCAGCAATCAAAACTACTGTTGGCATATTTTTTTACCCAGTGAGTTTTGACTGTAACGTATACACCATCTTAATCACAACACAGACTTAATAAATATGGACCCAAGAAAGTATAGTTGCGTCATAGTACAAAACGAAAAAAAAAGGAGGACCGAAAAAATTGAAGTACTTATTATTATTGTAAACAATATGTCACAGCATAAGTTGCTCCAAGAGTATAAAAATATCTTTCCGACTAGGTACAATGCTGTCGCTTGTCTGATCTTCAGGCCAAATTGGCGATCCTCCTCCTTTGTCGTAATATGTACATAGCTTTACCACCGCGATGCGGTTGCTTGTACGGAGCCTATATTAATATACAAGTGGGTGGTCCCCATCGAATGAATTAAATCCTTGTCACTTCTACACCGGGATAGAATATTTATGGGTCTTCGAAAACATTAATATTAATTAGAATCCTCATTATATCGCGATAAATAACGCGCTAAATCACCTCCTGAGACGTAAACATACCATCATTCATATTAATCTGTGCTATGTATTATAATGTACAAGATAAGCTATGCTTTATAATATCTAAACATTATCTAAATAGAATGAAGTATGAACAAAGTGAGCAATAGTGCGCGTCATTTGACGCAAGGACTAAACACAAAAGGCCTGTACTTGTGTTAGTTGTATTAACGTAATTATATTCTTTTGAATCTCATATACATATGCAGTTACTGGTTTTTCAGGCCTGTACTTATTGACACTAAAATCAGCCAGATTATAATTTTGATACGTCTTAAAGAGTCTTTAGCCAGATTATATTAATTAAGGTTTCGATTGTATAAAATACATAATTAATACGTCTTAATTATATTGTGCTTACATCTAAAATAACAATGGCAGGTAAATATGTAACTGCATATAAGAAGTTTATTTTTAACAAACTTAAGTCTATTTCTATATTATGGTTGGGATATATAAATAAATTCATATTTATAAAGAATGAGAATTACTTTTTCATATTAGATGTCACATTTTCATTGCTAAGTTTAAGGAAAAATAACGAAAATAATATACAAAACAATAAAACGTTCGTCTGTTTACTTAACCTACTAAGCTAAGTACATCTTCCAAGCTCCGTAGCTTGTCTCATTTATGCTCTATGGCTCACGCTCAGCTCTAGATTAGTACAAAGCAAACTTAGTAAGACGAGGATTAGCTACGTGATCTGCTTTCAAGAGTCGAAGTACTGTATTTAATTGGGTATGTATATACACCAATAATGTGTAGTGTTTAGAACTCGAGCCATGCTATTTATGCGTATTTCTATAGGCTTCATGGTAACACTGTCTTTAGTTTGACATATATATAGAATAACGAATTTGAACAAATGAATAAGATAATAGTAATTTGTAATAGGTATAGGTGTCGCTAACAACTTAATATAAATATTAAAAACACCAACAAGTGAATTTCAATTCTAAAACTAGTGAATTAAGTGCCAAAAAACATTACTCAATCAGCGAATCATTACGACATTTGTCATCGAAGCACCTTAAGAACGCGCACGGACTAGCCCGCCCCTCACTACTTCGGGTAAAAGAGACAGGCTCTTTATTTTTTATCCTTTGCGTACTGCATCATACGTCAGAAGACCGGCTACATAGATCAACATGAGTGCAGCACGCTCCCCAACTGGAAGTGGCCTGAGCGTAGTACGTTGTGACTCGCAACCGAACTTAACAAGTGTTGGCTCACAAGTAGAAGCTTTAGATTCATCTAAAGTAACTTTCCGTCCTAAGCGAAAGCATGAAGAAGATCTCATAAGAGATGAACTCGGTGCGTTGCGGAACCAAATGACTCAAATGATGGCTATGTTAAATACAATCAATACGAACCAGAAAGACTTTATTGAAAAAACTTCTCAAGACTTATCTGCAATTAAAACTCAGGTGAGTGACATAAAATCAACAATTAACAACCTCACTTCTGACCAACAAGCTATGAGACTAGACATAACGTCCATACAAAATAAGAATACTTACTTGGAGAGTAAAATTGAATCGTTTAAATCAATGCTCGACAGCACGAATCTATTATCAACTGCAGCATATCAAACCCCCAACGTAAGTGAAACAATTATATCAGAAATAAATGAACGCGAATATAGAAGCAAAAATATAATACTTGTTGGAATCCCTGAACCAACGGCGCTGAACAAAGACGCTAGACTGGAAATAGACAAAAGCAAAGTCGTAAACGTATTAAAGAAAATTGTTGCTGAATGCCCAGAACCAGAAAAATGTATCCGCCTTGGTAAATACAACCCTATGAAATCCCGTCCTATCAAAATAAGTTTTAAATCTAAAGAAACTGCTATAACTCTGTTGCGCAAGAAAAATACGTTGCAATACGATAATCTAAAAATTTACTCCGATCAAACACCTCAGCAGCAAAAATACCTCAAAGGTCTGCAAGAACGACTCAAACAAGAGCACGAAGAAGGAAACAAGAATTTGATAATTAAATACGTCAAAGGAGTGCCTAAAATTACAGACCCAAACTCAAAAAACTGCGATCACTAAATTCAAATCCCAACGACAACAACAACAACTCACCTACTCTAATTAGTACAATTTCTTACCAAAAAACCGATTCATACAAAGACGTTGTTTCTAGCAAAAAATCAATTAAATTCTTATACACAAATGCTCGCAGTATCTTAAAACCTGGAAAATTAGATGAACTGGCATGTGTAGTACAATCTTTTCAAAACCCCTTGGACGTCGTGGTTGTCACAGAAACCTGGATAAAATCTAGCGATGAAGCCAAGAGACTACAAATATCTGGATTTGAACACTATTACAATCACCGAAGCGATACGCGAGGTGGTGGAGTCTCAATATTCATTCGAAAGGACTTGAACCATTGGCTTATTGAAGAAAAATGTTCTAATGGCAACCATTTCCTATGGGTCCACCTTAAAAACTATTCATTAGACATAGGAGCTGTATACAGAAAACCAGTAACAGTCAATGCCAAAAATTTTCTTGATATTTATAGTCACCAACTGCACCAGAGAAAAAGAGGAGTTGTCTTTGGCGACTTTAATTTTAATCTTTTGAATCCAGATAATTTGACTACTATGTATAAAGAAATCTTACAAGAAAACGGCTATAGAATTGTAAACAAGATTGATAAAAATTATTGCACCCGTGAAACTGCCACAACAGGAACAGTAATTGACCACATATCCTCAAACCTGCAAGAAAATAAGTTTCACTTTGCTTTAATCGAGACACCAATGTCAGATCACAAGCACATTTATTTCGAAATCAAAAGAAGACGTCCACAAAGTTTAAAGAAAATAACCTATGAATCTGTTAATTATGAGTTATTGCATAAAATCACGGTGGAAGATGAAAATATCACAAAAAACTGTAACTATCAAATTTTTGAAGACAAAATAAAACTGAATATCGAAAAAAGTAAAATTACAAAAACTAAAATAGCAAACCCGCCTAGACAAGAGTGGATAAATAGACAGATAATATCAGAAATTAATAATCGAAATGCTATATGGGCCCTGCACAAAAGCAACCCTAACGATACACAAAGTAAAGAAATATTTATAAAGAAACGTAACGAAGTCTCAGAAAATATACAACGCACAAAGAGTACCTACTATTTATCCGCCTTTAGTAAGTGTAAAGACAAGCCGAAGAAAATGTGGTCGTTGATAAATAGCCTTTCAAAAAACAAAACCAAAGAAGTCACAGCACCCAATAAACTCCAATTAAGGGACAGATATTTAACTGATCAGGTAGATATATGTGAATACTTTAATGACTTCTTTTCTAATATTGGATCGACTCTAGCAAACCAGATTCCCAAGCATTATCATACTAATAATCTATCCTATACCGGATCATGTACATCTCATACAACCACAACGCTAACTTACCTAACACCTGTAGAAAATAGTGAAGTTGCTAAAATCATTCATAGTCTAAATGCAAACAGCAGCTCGGGTATAGATGGTATAAATGTAAAATCACTAAAATGCGTATCAAAGTTAATAGTTGAGGAGCTCACAGACTGTATTAATAAGAATTTGGAAGAAGGAACTTTCCCCGATAGTCTCAAAGTAGCAAAAGTGACACCAATATACAAATCAGGCAGTAAAACAGACCCAAGTAATTATCGTCCTATTTCTGTACTTCCTGTGTTCTCAAAAATCTATGAACGTATACTTTATAATCGTCTAGAAACCCATTTAACTAATCTTAATTTCATATATGACAAACAATATGGCTTTAGGCCAAAATCCAATACCCTATCAGCAACCGCAGATCTTATAACAAAACTAAAACTAAATATCGATAAAAAACAAATAGCGTTAGGCGTATTTATCGATCTTAAAAAAGCGTTCGATACAATTAGTCATGATCTTCTATTAGAGAAATTGTACGACATTGGCATTACCGGTGAAGCACATGACATTTTTAAATCATATCTTACCAACCGGACTCAAATAGTTAAGATCGGTAAAACGGAAAGCACCCCCAGAAAAGTCACTTTTGGTATTCCTCAAGGATCCATTTTAGGACCTTTACTTTTCCTTGTTTACGTAAATAATATACATAAAATCGGATTGAAAGGTGACATCACACTATACGCAGATGATACATGTTTATTTTATTTCGGTAACTCAATTGATACAATAATACCAGATGCACAGGCAGATTTAAATAAGCTGAACGACTGGTTTCAATATAACCTCCTAACTATAAACACGACTAAAACAAACTATATAATTTTTTCGGCTAAAAATAAAAAAATATTGCATCATAGACCTCTTACTATTAATAATACAATCATAACTAAAGTAGACAGTGAGAAGTATCTAGGCCTAATTTTAGATAAGCACCTGTCGTGGAAACCGCATATAAATAAAATTAAATCAAAGTTAACAGCTCTCACAGGTATGTTAAAAAATATAACCAAGTGTCTCCCACGTCAAATACGCTACCTGATATATAATTCCCTAATTAAACCACACTTGGACTATTTAATAGAACTATGGGGTACTGCTGCCCCAACAAACTTAGCCTTAATACAAATAGCGCAAAACAAACTTATAAAAGTACTATTTAATTACGACTTTCTAACACCTACCGCTAAAATATATAAAAATACTAAAATAATGAATATATCACAAAGTTATAATTACTACACTTGCATTTTAATACGAAAGATATTAAATAAAACTATACACACACAAATACACTTCAATAAAAAAAATCTAACACAAAAAATTAAACTAAGAAATGCTAGTGACATAAAACTCTCAAAACCTCGTACCGACTATGGTAAAAAAAATATCATGTACGACGGTGCAAAAATATACAATAAATTGCCTAAAAATATAAAAGATACAAAAACCATGCAAACTTTTAAAAAATTACTAAAATGTTATGTCACAAATATAAATAAAGTACCTTAGATAAACTATGCTCACTACCATAACACGTACCACATCTAGTTTACGTTGATCCGTGTATTTGTGTCTGTTCAAATCGTGCATGTTTTAAAGTATTCACATCTACCGTCTCTCCACTAATAAAATTTATTTGCCATTTATGTGTACTTACCCACTTAGTTAGTTATTTGCATAATATGTACGCCACTCGGCAAATTGCTATGTTATTATTTAATATTTAATTCTCATGTAAGTGAATGTGATTCTTTATGAGAATAAAGTGTCTTAAACCCGAACCCGATAGAAGTAATTAGATTTCGCCAAAAAGGTATATCAAAGAAAATCGCGTATCAAAATTACATTTAACATGGCTTCAGGTTTTTTTTTTTCAACATTGTCTCCTAGACGTAAATTATATAAACCTTCATATAATTTCCAATATACAATAGTTTTTTCAAAAATACAGTACTTTTACTTTATTTACTACTACGAGTATTATTTGTTTTGGAATCCAATACCTAAGCAAAGCAAAGGCTCTTTATACAGTAGTGTTAATGCTTTTCCTTAACCGCACACGACAAAGGCAAAAAGCTTTATTTATTCTACGAACGAAGAGAAAACATACCTATTGGGAGCATACATATTCGTGCCAATTTGCTTTTGTAATGGTGTGTGCGAAAAAGGCTCTGCAAGTGATGATACCTACTTAGCTACGCCCATCGTTATTCAGTCAACATAGTTATAACCCTGTTGTCAGGTCACTTTTTCATAAAAGAATAATGTTACGTAGTCATTATACCAGAGGAGAATAGATTCAGTTAATCTGTAAACAAGGCCATTAAAGTTTCAGCAAGCTATAAATCTTAATTACTAGAAATCTATTCATTGTAAATGTCATAAACTCGGCGACAGTTCGGCTATTCTTCAATCTTTATTTTTTAAATCAACGGGTTGAGAGATAACTTTTATACCTACTGAGAGCAAGCACCTAAATATCGTATTTTAGGAGACCAAGGTAATAAATACACACAAATAAAATTCATACAAACATTACATTTTCATAAATCAAGAGCCACCTTCTACCGCATCTTCGTATCGTAATACACTTCTCATCAAAAAAATCGAAACACTTTCGTTTTTATTGTTTTTGTCCTATTTTTTTACAAAAGAGAATTAATTCCATGAAAAACAAAACATTATTGTGTAGCTGGCAGTTTGGACATTACAGTAAGAAGAAAAAAATCAAAATTCGAAATTAGAATTTTATTTGTTTATCCTATAAATGAAATTAATCACTGTTTTGAGACAAATGTGTATTTAGGGTTGGAGTACGTTTCTCGTTTAAAAACTAAAAATTAGCGCTTGTCTTTAAACTTTTTGTTTCTTATTTCATTTACTGTGACTTTGGGACGTCCGGACATGAATCCCATTGAACATCTATGGGATGAATTAAAGAGACGAATTCGAGCAAGAGATCCAGCCCCAGAAACACTTAGCCAGCTGCAAAATGCAATCCAAGAGGAATGGGATAATATACCACAACATGTGATCGTGACTCTCATCCGATCGATGAAGAACCGTATGGAAGCAGTAATAAGAGCTCGCGGAGGGAATACAAGTTATTAAATAAACGTTTCTTACACTTTTTTTCATTTACTCGTGTTGTTTTACCCATTTCCTTCATATTCCATACAGGGTAAAAATTACTCATTATACAAAATACGAAACCTATGAAGACTTAATTTGAATTTAGAACATTAACATTAGGATTTAAAAACCTCATACTACTCACTATTAAATGACATTTTACATTTATTCCTAAATATACACATTTTTCTGATAATCCTTATCAAATCATAAACTGCGAGGTGTTTCGATTTTTTTGATGAGAAGTGTATTATATTTATGAAAGAAAAATTACAATGTATAAACAACGCGAACTCCCCTTAAAATTATACTTGTATGCCTTATTTTTCTGTGTCAATAAATTAAATAATTACGACTCTCGCAAGTTCTTGAGAGAATAGAAATGTTCACTAGTAAAATATTGACCAACATTAAGTACTTTCCAAGGCGACGACGTTAAAATATTGAACTTACTCTCGACTTATACTCGTCCTACATTGTATCTGTACAAAGTACTTCATTAGGTAGACCGACGAACAAATCTCTCAGTACAAATTAATAACAATTTTACTTTCATGAATTCGGGACTCTACAAATGTATATAAATTTCCTTATAAGGGCAGCCATTTCAACAAATTTTATTGGCAAGCTTATTCCGCCATTGAAACGATATTCGGTTACATGGGAGTAAGTTACAGAATCGGGTCATATACATGTGAGCTATATAAAGGCGTAGGCATAGAAATTGACACATGTAAAGTGTCTTATAAATAGAGTTGCGTAGCAATGCAAGATCGTCGTCATCGTGCGTCTTAAGATAATGTTAATCAAAAATTACTCGACATGTTACAACTAAAGAATTTAGTGCTGGAAACGACAGTTTTCAGACGTGAGTTAATAACTTAAGGCACTTCGCACTTAGTTTCCATATTTAATCACTTTAAGCAAAGAGTCCATATTAAAGCATTCTTTTCAATTCTAACTAATGTAGTCGGAAACAAGAACATTGTTTGCAACATTTTACACTCACCCAGTAAAAGTAAGTACACATTAGCAGTGACCTATTTCAGACTAACACAACGCTGTGTTTTGCAGAGGCTTTTTGGAATAAGCGCTAACTGACTTATCGTACAAAGTCTGTTCATTGAATCTGATTCATAATTAAGGGTGTAGGTTCGCTCACGTGTACTCGGCTTTAAGAAAAATGTTATATACAAAAACATGTTTCTGCTCTCACTTTTTACAGGTTAAGGTCGTTACAAAGTCTAAAGTTTGTCGAAGAAAGTCCGTTTAGTTCCATTTTCTGGATGAATGTACAAACTTTGACGTCAACTTGTTTTATTTAGATTAGTTTTGTTGTGATGTCCCTACGGGCGTATTTATAATATAGCTTATGGCAGATCAACATTCGATTGCTAGAGGCCGAATTGTGATATAAATAGCCAGTCACAATTTCTTTGGCAGTGTCAGTTCTGACGATACGTATAATCCGTTCGGATCGCGCGCGTTTTTATTCACCTGTAGAGTGGATTAGTCCAATATATCACTATCATATAAAATGTACACTGGATTAATACTTGTTGGACATGACGTTTGATATATAGCTGTTATATTTTCGACTTTAAACGAAGGGCACAGTCACTTGTAGGTTTCCACCATAAAGACTGGCCAGGTGATAAATTGGATGAAAACGCCACGTTTTTTTTTCATTTTTATGTGTAATAAATTGAATCTTTTCTATTATGTTGTAAAATCTGAACTGACATCGTTTTTATGTTATAAAATTAAACAATTTTTCATGTAGAAAACTGCGTGTAAAAGTCTTTTCGTTTTGATTTATTGAATTTATGTAAAATAGGTATGTGTCGTCATAATTCATCAATATAAAGCAAGCTTGCCAGTTCATTACCTACTACATGGCATGCAATTGCGAATAAATGATTAGCTCCTAAATATTAACAAGACAGCTAGCATGCTCGCGACTGAAATAATGTACCTACGACTAAAAATGAAAGCACCGAAACTGAAAAACAGGTAAACATTTTTGATCAAATGCTTCGATACAAACAATCACGTTGAAACCGTACTCACGGTGAATATACAAATAGCAGTAGGGTAACACGTTACAATACAAAGAGAGACACGCAGAATAAAATAAATAAAGTTTGTAGATCAAAACACTTCGGCACACTATTTGTTCTGTAATAAAATGCATGCTATTCCTTTGATGAAATTTTTGGATCAGATCTTCGTTACGCTTTAGCTCAATGAGTTTTAAAATAGCTGCTTACGTCCGTAGTATTGATGACGTGTGTATTGACATTCATTAGTATAGGATCTTCGGCCATCGTCACGCTTATATCTCTTAGAGAGAGGGTGAATCTATATCGATCTCATATAAAGTAAAAATGCCGAGTTATTGACAAGTAGAATAACTGCAAAAACAAATAGAAAATAACAAGTCTGAAGCCACGGGGCACCGTTAGTTGGGAAAATATTGAACCAAAATGTTTCATAATTTATAAATGTTTAAAAATTAAAATTCCAGTCTTCACGTTTATACTTTTATTAAGTAATCATTGTACTAAAGGCACGTCGAGCATTTGTGAAGCTGTTAAGTGATTAAAGAGCCAACATTTAAAGCTGCTCTGTTAAATGTAACTCAATGAAAATATTATTGCTGCAGTGCTGAGCTACGAGTATCGTTCCAAAATGAGATTTTATTGTCGCGTGCCGTACCAGCAATGTAAAGAGCTCTGCAATTCTTGAAAACTGTTTACTTTATGTTGCAAAGATTATAATCATTTCAAAATTTAATAAATTAAATATTTATGTAATGTAAATTTTCTCAGTTTTGTCTTGAATTACACAATATGTTCTTACAAATGAACAAATAGACTATGTTGAGAACAGTTCGCACAAAGTCCATAGTCCTACTAGCGTTCGTGATACAATGTACTGAAGGTTGTAAGTCACAAAGGTGTCACGTATCGCTGTTTAGAATTATCCGACGTATTTCTCGTATTAAACCTGAATTGGCTCGCTTTAACGTAGATACACAGAGCATTAAGTATTCACCGCACTGATTGACACGACCCACCGATTGATAAATTATACTCCTACCCAGAAACATAATTGCAAAACCGAGCAGTACAAAATCTGATCCGTCTTTGTGACGTCATAATATCTATCTACTAGAATTCGAAATATCAATTTGTTTTAATCCAATGCTACCAACACATATCCCAAAGAATTGGAATAACAGAAACTTTTCAAATTCAATTGTCTCCAGTTCCATTCGCAATTTATTTTAATGAAAACGTATTATGTTAATTCCTTTGTAGCGGTGCCTTTTATGACTATTATACTTTCAGAGGGAATGAACTTATTAGTGTATGATGGTTGCCTCAATACAAATTTGAATAAAGGTTTATTATTTAATGCCTCTATCGGGGGTTGCGTGAACCTTCATGATCTTAGTTGGTAAAACAATACAAAAACTGTGATGTAATTTTACATTGTAAATGTAAACAAATATTCAGCCCTTTTGTTTAATTTTATATACTTATAACGAAAGAAATATTATATTTAATAGATAAATTACAATATATTCTTTAGATTATTACCAGGCCTTTTTTGAATTACTTGAGGGAAAATAGTAAAATAAGTGGTCGGTATTATCCCATTTTAATGCAATAAAATTAGATATTCACTCAGAAAAGTCAAAGGATAGTGTCAAGCACAGGCAACATAAAATACAAACATATGAACAATATTAATGGCTCATTACCGAAGTAACCGATGCACGAAATAATACTCCTGCGGTCTATTTGTATCAGCTCGCTGTATCAATTTTCAGAGCATAATAAACGTGTGTCCCAGTATTTCCGTTTTGTCAATAATTCATTAAAACGTTGCATATTAAATGCCTTTGTTGACTACCATAACCGAAAAATATAACATTTAACGTCGACCAAAAAGGTTTTAGCTTATTAAATCATTGTATTGAAATAAACATGGAGTTTGCCTTCCAACATTTTAACGTCATTTGTTTTAGTCAAAGGTCATTTTGAATGAGACATACACCCGTATTCAAGAACGCTACTTACATAAGTATGGCAGCAACACTGTGCTAAGTAAGGCATTTCTCACTGCGTTCGTCATGGCAGGCCATTCATTTCATAAACAATACTTAACGGACCCTTTGCTGTGCGAACTCATAGCATTGAATGGGGTGCTGTGATTGGTTAACGATGTGATGCGACTTCACTCGGGTTGACTGACAGATTAAACGTCAACCGCGATTTTTCAAAATAAAAACATTTTAACAGTTTTACATTATTTTCAACAATTTTTGTCTATAATGACTACGTAATTACCCAAAACATGGTAAGCACTTATATATTATAATATGTTTCTGTTTGTTCCATAGTCAAAGTTGTGAAAATAATAACACGTATTGTTTTCTTTCAGCTCAAAGAAGTTACCATTTACTTCTTCGGAAAGAGAACAAATTATAGCTTTAGTGCGAGACCCGCCCATTATTGAGGATAAGCATACACACGCTCAAAACATCAAGTTGAAGCAGAAGGCCTGGGATGAGCTGACAATGGCCTATAATGCACAGTCCTATGTGAAGCCTAGGAATAACATTCAGCTAAGAAGAAGTTGGGAGATCATAAAATCTAGAAGTAGACAAGAATGTTCCATCTCAACCAAAAACACGAAAGGAAATATCCACTACTAGCACAGGTAACTGAATATTTTGTCAATTCAAGAGGTGTGGGCAGGGATTAAACTCAGATGCAAATAATCAATATCGCAGCACACTTGTTTATAAATATGCACTTTATCTTTCAGGTCAAGAAAATTTGTAGTGAGACAGAAGCAAGAATAAAGCTATGTGTGAGGAGGCCCTGATACAACGGGAAGAAAATTTAATTGATTTTGTAAAACAACTCCATGGTTTGCAATTAGAAAAAATGAAATTGGAAAAGGAACTATTAATAAAATCTTCAAAATTGAAATAAATTTGTTTTATTTGATACTAGCGACTAGCGACCCGCCCCGGCTTTGCACGGGTGTAATGCTGATACTAAATATAGTGCCATAAAGCCATAAAGTACTATAGGGCAAAGCGCGGCCTTCGACGCACTATTTGGCATAAGCACGCGCCCCGGGTACCGGCCGGGGGGCGCCAACCGACCATGTCCCTGCATTTTAAATCTGTAATTTCTTCGAAAATATTCATTTAAATTACATTCTGGAAAGGGCAATATTGATCTATATTACATTCACAATACTGTAGTACATTTTTCTATCTAACTCGTAGGGTTCAGCCAGCGTTTGCAATGTAACCTCAAAAAATGAGTTTATTTACGACCTTTAAAAACCTCTAAGATTATCTGCGTTTCTCTACTATATTATGTGCAAATAAGCGTATCACAAATCACTACAAACATAACCTAATACTCGATACCAGTTTGTCATGTGTTGATTTGTCGCACTATGCGTTGCGTAAAGTAGCTAGCGAGCTACTTTATCTGTGCGTTGATTATAATGAGCGCATAGTGTCGTTCGTCCCTCAAGTATTGTTTATGATTAGGTTTTTGTATCCCTGTGCGTCCGCGCGCACTATGAGACCTCACAGTAACGTTCATGAATACGGGTGTTAATTTTGTAGTGAGCCGCTCGGCCTCTTGGGAGTCTCAATTTATTAATTGTTATAAATGATTAATAGCGAAGTGGTCTGTAAATCTTGTATCTCAAACTGACTGCCCCTTGAGAGGACATTACTGCGTAGATGAAAGAGATGTCGGTTTTTAGCTGATTTCTATCAGTATAATTAATAGTAGGACAGATTATATAAATTATCTGACTTGATTCGGCATGATAAAATGTTTTAAACCAAAAATAATTATAACAAAAGAGCAATAAATGTGTTTGACGATTTTATTATTTTTTTATATACAGAAAACGTCCAGTTTGGGCAAGAAATAAAAATAATTAAGGAAAACTTCAGAACAAGAGAGTCTCCCAAATTCAATGTTGATTCTTATTTCTGAAAGGCATAATACTCGTACTACAGTTTCATTAGCATAGTAATGGAAATTAAATACTCAAAGAAATTCTGCGCAGTTTTTTTGGAAGATAAATTTTTAGCGCTTCTCATCACTGATGAAGTAGATTGGTGGAGCAATTAGTAAGTAGATATTTACATAATTGTTTCATCCGAGGCACGTTTTGAGCCGGCGAGATAATCTCCAGCATTAAATACGAATACTCTGCGTTACCTTCACAGTCGGAACAACTAATTGTTTTCTTTTTTATTTATACGGCCTTTTGTTGTTGGCTGACTGTTGTCAAAATGTAGGTTGTCTTTGTGAAATGTATTTTTGTTTTTATTTAACGCCAAATGTCATCTGGTTTATTTTAACCTACTGCTGCTTAAAGCCCTAATTAAACTGATTTCCACAGTTTATAGTAAAATGGTCTTTTTTTGGTCTAAGGGTTTTATTCTGAGTTTTATAACGGTTATTTTGCTGTTAACGTTAAACTGTGTCGAGATTCTACGCATGTTAACGTTGATGTTTTTAGAAGAGAGAAAACGTTTCTTATAGACCGTAGTAGCTAAAGAGAGTAAGTTTTATTCCTCAAAATACCTAAATTGTAATATCCAAAGTATCTTAAAGGAAATTTAATATGTACTTGAAATTATTTTGTAAAATAAAGTTCCACTTGACACGTTAGTTTATATCTAGAATTGGTGTCATGATGAGGTTAATCTTAGGTTAGTTACACGCGAGCTAATAGTATCATTACTATTTGCTCACGCGAGTTAACTAACTTACCATAATTGATTACAGTTACGGTAGATAGGTATAAAGTTTGAAGTTCAGGGTCGTAGTATTTACAGACAACATATTTTCCGCTAGGAAAAAGTATAGTGGTGCTTGTCGAAAAAAATGTCGTGGTGGCCTAGCGGTTCAATGAACGGATTTGTATGCACAAGGTAGCAGATTCGAACCCAGGCAAGTACCAATGTGGCTTTTTCAAAGTTATATGTACTTTCTTAATTATTCTAAGACACTTCTGACAAACGGTGAAGGAAAACATCGTGAGGAAACCTTGATTCCAAAATTTGGGATCTGAAATCGCCAACCTGCAGAGAGCAAGCGTGCTGATCAATACTCGTGCCTTCTCTATATGGGAAGCAGCCTGTGCCCAGCAGTGGGAGGTTTATAGGCTAGATTATTATTATTATTATATGTCGAAAAAGCTCTTACACCCCTTTATTAGTAGTACAATAATTATTTTAGGCGTTGCATCTGCTTAAACATATTATTTTTGATAGTCACTCAATATATAATATTATTTAGTAACTTCTTGCTTAATCGAACTATGATGACAAAAGAGCCTTAAGTATACACCCTCAAAGGCTCAAAGTAACCTTAACGATATATTTACACACATAGGTTACACTATTTCCTCATACCATGTTTTGTGAAAGCTTCTCATCAATCAACCTATTCCCGAAACTATTTCCTACACCTATTTACAGAATGATATATCACTTAAATTGTTTATAATTTATGGCAATTGAAACAATTCTCGTCGAGTGCGTGTGTTTTGAAAAGGAAACGCTACGGAGCGGAAGAAAAACAAACATAACAAAAATACACCTATTTAACAAATAACAACTTGCGCCTACCATCATTACTACTCTAGAATGTAGTGGCCTATTTCAATGAACGGTGTGAATGAATGAGTAAATTCTTTATTTTTTTAGTTAAACCTCTTTTTCTATTATTTATCCCTCACACCAACCAATACATTACAAACAAAAACATGACTTGGCGAATGCATTAACGCGAATGCTTTAAAAAAACAAAACTTCAAATGCGTTCCAAAAAGTTTCGTTAAAGCGTTCCATTTTGGAAGTTTACTTTATTTTATAAATGGAAAACAAATAAAGAACACTTACGGGGTGAGTTGTAATTAGTTCGTACTATGGCCGCATGCGCGCGTTAAATGAACAGCAAGCCACACGTGTTTGCACATCCCCATAATTTACGAAGCTTGTAGGAAAAGGGCTACACGCTCAATTATCATTGTAGTTCGAAGTAAACCGAGATCCAAGTGGACAATGATGGCCAGTGATGTTTACACCTATATTCATGAACGCGATTTTCAATGATCAACATAATAATTTTCTCTGATGGTTTTTCTGACTAGCCCTTTCAATAGTGTATATGCATAAATATCATCATCATCATCATCATCAGCCGGAAGACGTCCACTGCTGAACAAAGGCCTCCCCCCTAGAACGCCACAATGAACGACAACTCGCCAATTGCATCCACCGGGTGCCCGCCACTTTGACGATATCGTCAGTCCACCTGGTGGGAGGCCTGCCGACGCTGCGTCTTCCGGTTCGTGGTCGCCACTCGAGAACCTTTCTTCCCCAACGGTTATCGGTTCTTCGAGCGATATGGCCTGCCCATTGCCACTTCAACTTGCATATTCTTCGAGCTATGTCGGTGACTTTAGTTCTTTGGCGAATTTCCGTATTCCGGATCCTGTCGCGCAAAGAAACCCCGAGCATAGCTCTCTCCATAGCTCGTTGAGTGACTCTGAGCTTCTCCAAAAGGCCAACCGTTAGCGACCACGTTTCAGCGCTATATGTCATCACTGGCAACACACACTGGTCAAAGACCTGCGTCTTCAGACACTGCGGAATTTTGGACGAAAAGATGTCGCGTAGTTTCCCGAACGCTGCCCATCCGAGTTGGATTCTTCGGGCGACCTCTTTGTCGAAGTTGGACCGGCCTAACTGAACTATCTGTCCAAGATAGACGTAGTGGTCGACAACTTTGAGAGTATCATTCCCAACAATAACCGGTACAGGTGCGACATGGACATTGTACATGATCTTGGTCTTGTCCATGTTCATTTTAAGACCCACCTGTTGGGAAACGATACTGAGGTCGCTGAGCATAGTATTAAGCTCCTCCAGCGACTCTGCCATGATCACTATATCATCGGCAAAACGAAGGTGAGTGATGTATTCGCCATTGATATTGATGCCGAACCCGTTCCAGTCCAAGAGCTTGAAGACGTCCTCCAACGCACTTGTGAACAGTTTCGGAGAAATAACGTCTCCCTGTCTCACACCACGCTGCAGTTGGATTGGCTTCGTGCTCTCGTCCTGTAACCGAATTGACATTGTGGCTTTACTGTACAAACACTTCAACACCTCGATATACCTATAGTCGATATGACATCGCTGGAGGGACTGCAATACAGCCCAGGTTTCGATTGAATCGAAGGCTTTTTCATAGTCCACAAACGCTAAACACAGTGGCCGATTATACTCTTCGGTCTTCTGTATAACCTGGCGGAGCGTGTGAATGTGGTCCATGGTGCTAAAGCCTTTTCGGAAACCAGCTTGTTCGGGAGGCTGGAAGTCATCGAGCCTGCGTTCGAGACGGTTCGTAATGACCCTCGAAAACAACTTATACACATGGCTCAGGAGCGAGATGGGTCTATAATTCTTCAACAAGGTGTTGTCGCCTTTTTTGAAGAAGAGCACCACCACACTCCTGTGCCATGATTCTGGCGTAGTACCCTCGAGTATGACGGAATTGAATAGCCTCTGGAGGACTAAAAGTACCGGTTTTCCACCCGCTCTCAGAAGCTCCGTTGTAATTCCGTCATCACCCGGCGCCTTGTTGTTTTTAAGTTGTTTCAGAGCCACTCTAATCTCGTACAGGCTGATGTCTGGGATATCCTCAGTATAGTGCCGGGTCAGTTTGGCTCTAGCGTCCTGAGCTACACTGACAACGGGTTTACGTGTCGAAGTGTACAGCTGTCCGTAAAACCTCTCGAGCTCCCTCAATATCTCCGGTTTCGATGAGATGATACTGCCATTGTCGATCTTCAGCTTCGTCATTTGGCTTTTCCCAACAGAGGAATTTCTCGCGAACACTTTGGAGCCCTGGTTCCGCTCAATTGCGTCCTTTATACGGGCAGTATTAAAGGAGCGCAGGTCGTGACGCGTGGAGTTAGAAATTCGCCTATTGAGATGACCGTATTCCGACATATCAGCTGAAGATTGCAATCTCATCTCATTCCGGGCTTCCATTAGTTTAATGGTTTTATTGGAGAGCTTCTGAGGTTTTCTTCGGCGTGGGGTCCTAAAGAACTGGGAACCCACTGCTTGGACAGCTTCCACCAACCCACTGTTTATCTCGTCCGCAGTTTCGCATTCGGCTAGGCACTGGAAGCGATTACGCAGTTCGAGTTGAAAGGTTTCGGGATTCTGGATTTGGGCAGGACCTGGACGGAGCGTGGACTTAATCAGACGAGATCGTTCAAGCTTTACATTGATATTCAGTGTGCCTCTGACAATGCGATGATCGCTGCCGGTTTTCACCCTCCCGATCACAGAGACATCACTGAATATACGCTTCTTGGTCGTCATGATGAAGTCGATCTCATTTTTGGTTGAACCATCGGGGCCAATCCACGTCCACTTCCTGGATGGTCGCTTCTGGAAGAAGGAGTTCATCAAATAGAGTTCCTCCTTCTCCATAAAGTCGACCAGCCGCTGGCCCCTCTGGTTCCGCTGCCCATATCCAAACGACCCTACTCTCAACTCATCGCCATTCTGAGTGCCCACCTTAGCGTTGAAGTCTCCCATAACAACGGTGAAGTAAGATTCGGAGGCATGTATGGCTTCGGAGATCTCCTCATACATAGCCTCTACTTCATCGTCAGGGTGTGTCGAGGTCGGCGCATATACCTGGAAGACCTTCAACGAATACCGATCGGTGATTCTGAGTATCAGGTACGCTACCCTGCTTGACACACTATCGACTTTTATCACGTTGTTAATGAGAGACTTACGGACGAGGAACCCGACACCACCCTGGGATTTTCGGTCTCCTTCCCGGAAGAAGAGCATGTTGCCGGAATCTAGGATTATCGTATCCTGCCCCTCTCGTCGGATTTCAGATAATCCCATGATGTCCCAACGCAACCTGCTCAATTCTTCCTCCAGCTCGACAATCTTCTCGTCAGTCCGCAGCGTGCGGACGTTGTGCGTTGCCAGGGCCAAAGTCCGGTGGGGGCGGTAGCGCGAAATCCACCGGGGATTCTTAGCACCCCCTGCTCCTCCGTTACCTGACCCGCTACCATAGCCAGGGATAGAGGAGCTGCCGGGTACTGGGGGCCGTCGTGCCGTTTTGTCTGTCATTATGGGGGGGGGGGGGTTGCCATAATCCCCACGCTTGGCAGGCGGCTTGGGGATCGCAGTATTGTTGTGATAGTAACAGAAGACGCTGCTGCCCATCTTCTAGATTTTTCCCTTAGTCGCCTCTTACGACACCCACGGGAGGAATGGGAGTGGTCAATTCTAAGCCGGATACCACACGGCGTATGCATAAATATACACTTAATGTATTACAGGCTCAGTACCTTCAAATTGATTTACATGACATCATCACTTACGTCATTCTCGTCTTCATGATTCTCTACAAAAAATACTTTAAAAAGTCGTTCGGTCGACGCTGCTACTCAAGAGTCCCACAAGTAGATACCTCGGCAACGAGAAAACTTTGCGTTTTGCCGGCAACCTCGCATTTTTAATAAACAGCCCTTTTGCAGTTTAAGTATTAAAACCCGTAGTGGAATAATAAATGCTACTATTAAACCGCTTTATCTCCGCTTCTTAGGAATGCAGCGAGAATTATGTCTGTACTTAAGACGCAGACAATTATACTTAAGAAGTTGTGCACATTTTTCGAGCGCGCGTCGCGGGAGATAGTTTAGACTCCAAGGTAAGCACATTTTATAGTTTAAGCGCAAAACATAAATTTACAAAAGTGCAAGTCATTTGTAGTTCCTTCTAGTTTAACGTGCGCAAGTTAAATTAATGAAGGGATCACGAAACTTATTTTAAGGTGGTTTACTCTAACAGATAATAATATGTAGGCAGTTTTTACACAAAGTTAATTCAGTTATTTTTCACGAACAGTTTTTATATCACACATATTTAATAACAGTTTTAATTAATGAGGATTACATTAAAGAGGAGAGAGATTAAAGGATTTACATTACATATTATCCAATTTTACTAAAAAAACAGACCCCAAAATAAAGCTCACATTTGCCTTAATACCGCTGTTAATCATTTATTTTTATATGTAATATCCACTTACTGTAAATACCATAAATTCATACGCAAACTGACCAACACCCACCAGATATCATTACGACGCTGCCCACTTAAAGCTGTAAATTATAAATATTACGCAAACAACCACCGGAGCTGTAGGAATATCTACAGATAGAACATTTTCAAAGAGCACGGACCTTTCGCCTTTGTAAGCTGAGCACTTGTAAATCATTCATCAGAGCTAACGCGTAAACTCGATGAAACAATTTATCAATCTACGAAAGCAAACACGCCGAGTGAGATTTGTATTTGGATGTTGAAATGTCTATTTACTTTTACAATGGAAGGTAAAAGCTGATTGTAGAATAAATGCTGTCTAGTTACACTCCAAAATGTTTAAGAACATCTCTAACTTTAATTCAGGTCGAAAATTGTTGAAAATAAAATATAAGTTACATTAGCTGGGCCACAAAGAAGCGCTAATTGGAAGGCACTTTGGTTATATTTAAATAAACATATATTAGTCTAGCGTTACTCAAAAAGGTGCACTAATGAAGCTTGACACTCACGGCTAAAACTGTAAGTGATACGTAATTGAGAGGCGCTGAAATGCTAACGTTTCTCTACGCAGCCATCGAAAATATGAACATATTTCAAGCCACAACAACACTAGATAGTTACCTATATCTATCTGTTGCTCGTTCTATCTTCTATTATACCTCCATCAAATTCAATGGCGGGCAGCTATTTATTGTTACATATTAATTATTTGGGCATCGGCAGGCCAACAGTATCAACTTCACAACATTCATCAATCATTTCATTCATACGCCTGTTAATAAAGCCGAGAAGTTGTAACAAAAGTTACTAACAATTACCGGTGAAACACACACGGAAAAGGCTCATGAATAGTGTACTAAACGCTCAATACACTCATACGTTATGTTCGTAAATTATAGATAAACATATTTACGATCTATTTTTTCAGATATAAATGTCGTTAATTGTATGGCGTCTGGTCATTGTAGCCAAGACGACGAGAGGCTAAGTGATGACCTCAATCCATTGTCATTACACGTAAATGTCTCCCCAAGGGAGAAAATAGCTGATATTTATAGGCTCTAATATCTTTCACAGTAGCAATATATTTTACTTAAGAAAAATAACACGTTATTATTTAAGACCGAAATATTATAATTCTGGGAAATAAATGATCGAACATATTTTTGGAAGGAAGTGTCTACCTCGTCGACTTATAATTTGAGTGAGACAGACCAGTTAAGGTAAATAAAAGGTAAAAATGTGTATTGTTTGACGTTTGTTTGTAAATAGCAACCAAACGTCAAAACGGAATTAATTTACAGTTGGCATTTAGGATACATTAGCATCAATGCTATTTGATGTTCCAAATTGGTTCTCAACAATTGCCAAATCAAGTGTGCTAGCCGCTTGAATAAATAACAAGCCTTTTATCAAATCTATGTAGTCATTGTCATTCGTTACATAATAACATTTATGCGTACTCATTGCCGAGTTAGCAAAGGTCTTAAAACAAATGAAATGATAAAAAACCGAGTCACGTGACCTGATTGACGTTTTCTCGGGCGTCAATTTCAAGAGCTTTGACCGAAATCACGGAAGCAGTGTCACTAGCATATTTAGACCGTTCCCTCGATTTCTATTTTCAACTTGACAATATATTTTGTAGTACATTTTCATGTCTAGATTTTTCTTAAATCGCGCTATATGCATAGGAAAGCGGGGACAGTCGACCACTTTGATCATTTTCAGCGTATTACGTAAATCACATGCTCCGGTTAAAACCAGACACAGATACAGAACGTTTAGGTCTATATTTCTACCTATATCTACATTTCAAAAGAACATTCGCCGGATAAACTTACTACATTTACAAATACACTTTGGAACGTGTATTTTTTGTACGAACTCATGTATTATGAAGTAACGAATGTTTGCGTTGACCGTTCCTCGAGTGGCAGTTTTATTGTATTAGAATGGTGAGTTAGCGTTCCTAATTGCCCTGATATTAACACATGCGATGTTATAAAAGTGTAATAATAATTTGTGAAGTAAAAGCTATGTTAACGCTTAATATAAAGGTAGCATTACTGAGGTTATCAACAACTTTTTGAGACTGATAAATATTATAAGGAATGTACAACTTCTAAACAAAATTTGGTACCTACATACTAATATGATAATTGTTTGGCTAAATACGAAGGAATAAATAGGAGTGTTGGGGTAAATACGAAGACAAAACATACATAAAGTTAGTAAAAAACCATCTTCAACACACTTCATTTGTTTTATAAAAAAACTTTAATGAAACGGTAAATGACACGAAAAGATAAAATCGTGTCATCGCCTGTGAATTAACGTCATTTGACTGCACACATGACAGCAGACACGTACAGCGCTCACGAGTCATTAATCCATATAATAACGCGTGGTATTGTTTGATCCTCTTCAAATGTAACCAATTACATTAAATAAATAATAAAATCTGGTCTGTGGTGCAGTAAAACAATCTGCGTTCGGAAAAAACAGTGTTTTGTCATGGTATCAACAACATTTGTGTATCATACTGGAAAAAATAATATCTTTGACAGTCGTTAAGTTATTACAATGACAACCAGTCTTACTCGTATCTACTGTGTGACCCAATTATTAATTGACCAATTAATTGTTGAATGTCTGAAAAAATTCTGACCCCAAATAGCTTGGGAAAAGGCTACGCAAAATACGGTATTGATAAAACTATGATTAATTTACATATTTGTTTCTAAGCAAAAATACAAGAAGATTAACTTCCTTTTTCTTTTTTTTCATTCTAATAATTCAGATGTTCAAATTCCCTGTAAATATAGGTAAGCCAATAAGAACGTGTTTAAGATTTGTGTATTCTTAAATCAAACCGACAAACCGTACAAAAACGACCTAAGCTTCTACAAATCTAAAGCTCTACGACTACTTTACGTACGATCACGTTTATCTGAATATCTTAGAATATTCAGATAAATTCCTAACATAAAAATCCCGATATTCTCTTCTTTAAATTATGCCTTAAAATAGTGGAAAACTCGAACGCGACAAACATAAAATTCGAAAATTTAACAAACTTAATACATGTTATAAATTACATCCAACAAACTGCAATTACCCGATTTTACACCTGGTTAAGTTGAAAATTGCTCCTGTTTCCGCGTACAAAAGCATTGTGTTACAAAATGCTGCTTAAATGCAGTTAAGCTTTGGAAATTAGAACACTGTTTGTAACTTATAACACGTTTAACTACGTTAACGACGAACGACCCGATTAGCGCTTGGGATCGCGGGCTTTGGATGCCGACACCGTACAAATATTTGTATTAGAAACTCGCCTAATATTTGTTTGATACGTGATTTGATATTCGTGGCTGTTATTGCATTATTAGAGTTATTGTAATCTATCTTACGTAGTAATTTATTTACACTTAAATGCATCTTATCTAGGTAAATAAACATCAAATGACGCCGAATTCTGTTATGTTGAAATTTTACTTTCCGTCCAATTAATAAATGAAAAACAGTTGTGTGGTGAAATATATTATGCATGTGACCAACCATTGTTTTGTATTTGAGTACCTACATCCCTCATTTAAAAGTGAATATGAAAATAGGCTCCGTTTAAAATTAACCCTAAGCTATAAAAAGGTGTTATTAATATAATTCAGTTCTTATTATTTCAATTATTGCCCAAAAGGTAATGTGTGTCAATGTTTTTTGAGTATAATTATCAAGCGTGATTCTTTGGTAGCGTGGAAGCAATTATTTTTAAATAAAAGATAACAGGTCAAAGGACCGCCCGACATATTGATTAAGTCTCGATGAAGGTCATAACCTTTTTAGGGTCAAACTTATATTAAAATATAGAAGACATCCTTTCATTGTTCTATAGGTCGAAAGAAAGGTATATTTAGGTATTAAGTTTAGGGCCCATAAATTGTCTTAGGATTTTTAATAAATAAAATATAATATAAAAAAACAGACCAACTATAAGTAACTAAGAAGAATTTGTACTAGCTTTCCTTAAAACAAACGATAATGCTTACATAAAATAGAAAACAAAACAAAGATATATTAAGTTATTTATACAGTCAATGTATTAGGTTGTTGACATGCCTCGTGCAAGACATTATTTCAATACATATTTGATATTATTTAACGACTTCGTGGTTCTATTACTAGAGGACCGAAGAAAAGCACTTAAGAGTTTATTGCTGGCACTCACAAATACTTTTATATAGCTCAACTAATATGTCAAGAAGACATTATAAATGTTATTCAACACATTATAAGTGTGGGAAAATGGAAATAACAGCTCAAAAAGTCAATAAATGCAGGTTTAAGTATTTTGGGTACAATTCCGTTTAATCATTTTCCTCCGGTCTATATGATCTGTAGCTTATATAGGCGTTTAGTGAAACCAATCCTGAAATACTCATTATAAATGCAAACGTTTGACTGTCTGTTACTTAATCAAACCGAAACATCTTGATTTCAAGATTTGATGAATCCCCGTACAGACATACCTAACCATACTATCGCAGACTAAACGCTTTAAGTCTGAAAAAATGCTAATAAAAGAAATCATTCATCACTATATATTTACAGTAATACATCAACAATTACTGCTTTGCTAGAGCCAATAAAAAACATTACACAAAGCACCAATAAACGAAACAGAATACAAACATATTAGGGAAACGGCCTTGTGCCACGGAAAAAGAAACAAAAGAATAAAATAGAAAGCATATAAAAAGCAGCGGTAACATAACGTACGAACATTAGATTTTATTAGTCCGATGAGAATGATAACTAAGTGGCCACGGAACGCGAAAATACAATGTCACTGAGAGCGTGTATTTAACACGAATATCCACACATCGGCGGCTATTTGTTAGCAAAGGCACAACTCAAAAGCCTGGCCGTCAACAACTTTATTATTGTTAGAGAAAAACATTTTGAAATATACTTCAGATCGTTACAGCGACCAGCGTAGCCTTGACACTTACTCATAATTACGTTTTAGTTCCAACAGTTATGAATCACACAACTTTATGACCATTAATTGTCTTCAGTTTTCATGTTTCGTATGATATTATCAATACGATATTTATTTTACTGAAAAATTGTATACTATACTTTTACGGTGAATCGTTGATCAATTTGATATCTACATAATTTTGTCGTCTACTGAAATATAAATTCTCTTTTGGTATTATACGGTTTGCGACGTGATAAATGCCTGCATCCGTTTACTAACGAATTCAATTTTCATTTTCGAAATACGAGCCAAAGTTTGGCCGTCCAAACTTTTTACTTTGATGGGTAAAATAAAATTGTTACACATTTCTCGTTGCCATTAAATTAATTAAAAATCAAACCCATTTAAAAAGGAAAGCGAGTGGTTAAAAGGTTTTCCACAATGAACGGAGCTGTTTATATGTACTTACTATGGAAGTATTTGTAATTATAAAATTGATTACACATAAATGTAAGAACGACTTTTATAAAATTTATATGAGATCACCTTTGAGGACCAAATAACATAAGGAATTTAGAAAATTAATCTCCTATTGTCGTGAACACCACCTAACAAAAAATAAACAGTCAAATTGAGATCCTTCTCCTTCTGAAGTCGGTTATTTAAATGCCATAAAGCTGTCCAAGAAATTTCCTCTCCCATGGGTACAATAGAGTTGCCCGCATTAAGCGCACCCCGGAGATCGTCTCTGAACCATTATAGTAAATGAATGACGACGTAGAGATAGTTAGATGGAAAGAAACATTGATCAGTAAAACTTCAACAAAACAAGATATTTTTTTTAACGATTTACTTATAGCTTATTATAAAACCTAGTGAACTTAATTTAAAAGGCATATTTATCTGGCAATGACAATCAAAACTCAGATAAAATAAATTAAATATGTGGACCGCAGAGTCTTTTCTTTAAAAAATACTCCGCGGAGCAGAAAGTTTACTATAATAATGCCACTAAAAAGAACACCATTTGGATATTAGATACACATAAGGTCAATAATGCAAGCTACCGGAAAATACCTGAAAAATTGCTACGAATGATTTGTTCGCCTTTTTTCCGATTTCCAACTATTTAATAAAACTAAGACGCTGGCCATCATCCGTAGCAAGAGTTAGTTGTAGGAGTTAACAGTTGGAATCGGATTATTATGTAGTTTGCTCGCGGTGAACAAGCCGGCTCTACTTATAAACTTCTGTCGGTAAGTTATGCTCGGCGCCCTGCAATATCGGCACAATTTGCCTTGCCGAGCGGTAAAGGTCAGCTACAAGACTTTTTATTTTAATCTCCTCTTTACGAAATTAAATTATTGTTATAATTTCCTGATAATTCCGGTAATTTGATGAAATCCGATTTGCAGATACTTACTTAGTAACCAGTTTATCGAATGTCACATTGCTTATTCTCAGGACGAGTTTTACTATGGCAGGATGGTTGAGTTTCGTTTTAATTAAGTAAATAAAGAGAATTCTCTCTAACAAGCCTCACAAAATATTCGATACATACTTGATTTTCTAATAAACCAGTTTTTTCTCTTGAAATGTAATTATATTTCTGTCAAACTAGTCCACATTCATTAGGATCAAAGTTGTCAAAATGTCAATAAACGTTTTGTTGGAACACTCGAACAGTTTGGAATGGGACCGAAGGAAGACATAATGACATTGTTATTAAATAACTTCCATTCCCCTGGTCCTTATACTAATATTGTTACTTTCTTGTTTGTCGCGTAGTCTGTTACTTCGCAGTTTTCTCGATGATCTGATGTCACTTACGGTATTTTATAGAATGTAATAATAATCTGACTATTTCTAGCAGCGAACTTTAGACGTAAATAGAAACGATTTCAAAGACAAGTGGCAATCATATTTTGAATTCGGAAGAATGTGTACTCAATTTGTTCTATAGAATGCCTGAAAATAATGAGTCTTAGGAGATGAACGAGACGATAGGTAATATCTACCCCTGACAGAAATGCCCGCGTTTGACTATTGATTGCGCATTGCCATTGGCAATTTGAGGTCATGAGAAACTATTGGCAGGTATTAGTAAACCTTAGTAGGTTAAAGGTGAGTCAATGATATTCAACATACTTTACACTTAAAGGTATTCAAATAAATAATTTCACGACCAATATAAGGAAGTTCCTCGGCTGTTATGGACCATTTCCATATCTTTTTAATGGGCTCATAACTGTTATATTGAACTTGATATGCAAGATATCTTACGTCTCTCGCTATTATTAGATTTATATTAACGGACTTTTATTATGAAAATTCGTTTACTTTTTAACCCTACTAGATGATCTAAGTACAACATTTATTTATTGTACTTTATAATAATGATGATAAGCATACGTTATAAATTTATTTCATACGTCCAGAATTATGAAAAAAACCTATTAGATGTCGGCCTGCAGATCGAGGAATTCTAAACTACCTAAACCTCATAAGTACAAAGATAATTATTAGGTGTAGGTGTAATTAAGATCCCATAAAACTGCATACTAAGGCACAAAATAATTTAACGCTCTAATTTTTTATCAGCCAGACATAAAACTAAAAACAAGTTAACAATAATAATTCGTCGTAATTACTCTACTGAATAAGCCAAATGTAAACACGGAAAGGAAAAATATTCCCTTGTACCACAAAATAAAACGAGCTGAAACATGAATAACGGAGTTCCTAACTAGATGCTTCATCTTTCTCATCTTGCACTATAAATCTCGAAACATAAGTAGGCCACGAGGTAAACGGCAACTACAGCGAAACTTAGTCAATGCAAAATTGTGCAACAAACATCATTTAACTTAAATGCTTGTTTGACATTCTGCGGGAATTATTCTGGAAATGTTATACAGTGTGTTCTTTAGACTTGAATCTCTTATAAAGAAGTTTATGATGCTTTATTTGGTACTAGCTTTCGTTTTTGTTTTTATGTTTATTAAAACTAGCATATATCTACTCATACCTATCCCTCAAAAGGTTTTTATTTATATTAGTACTTCTTCGTGCTTCGACCACGTTAACGTTAACTGTTTTAAAAATAAACCATTCTATATACTATTACTTTGTTACTACAGATTTACAAAATATCCTACTAAATAAGCACAATTAGTTTCTGTCATTTCTAACTTTGTTTTTTATAAGTAGTATTAAACAGTGCACATTATAATATAATTATACCATTTACCAAAATACATAAATTCAATAGCTTAAAAGTGGACCAGATAATCAGCCTCCCAAAAGTTACCATATGAAGACAACAAAAAACATTTTCGTTCACAATGTTAGAAACTTTACGGTAGAGAACGCTCCTTGTTCTGTCACTTACGGTCACTTCAGCCCATCCAGTGCATACCTGGCGACCGCATGTATGTGGCCAGTATTCACGTTACCAAGATGCGGTTTCAAGTTATGCTCGTGCAATTAGCCATCGATAGGCAATACTGCTGTGATTCCTGATAGGTGTTTCACAACGTAGTAGAAGATATCTTCGTGCAATTGTTGTATAAATTATTATTTTATTTAAAATAGATTAGGTAGATGAGATATTATTATAAAGTAGAAAAAAATCACATGATGAGACTGAAATGTTTTGCTAGTCTTTAGACTAGATCATTTATATTAATATTATAGAACGGGGTTTCGACCAGGCCGGCGACCACGGCCGGTGTAACCTGGAAACGTCAAGCCCTAAAGGCATTTATGCATGTTCGCGCTAATCCCCGTTCTATAATATTAATATAATCATGCAGCGCGATAGTTTAAAAGTTATTAGATCATTTATGCCACACATTTAAAGTCATCAGGAATAAATTTTAATGGCACACGTCATACTCCGTTCATTCAATAACCCCAAGCTCTATTAAATAACAATCTTTGTATATTACCCCGCTAGTTATTAGATTATACTTTTCATTCATTGTGAGGTTCTCTCCATAAATAAATAAACCTTCAAGAATAAAGGAAAGGTGAACAGTGAACACCCACACATACACCCACAGACGTATCCAGTAGTTACTTTCCTGGACCCATCAAAATTTAATTTGCTTGACTGTAAGTAGATTTTTTTATATAGTTTCTATTGTATCATGAAATTGTAACCCTATTTTGTGGTCGAAAATACTTTGGTTGTTACGTGACTATCGTTTTAAAAATCATGTTTGTTTACCTATGTATAAAACAAAAAAGTACATTGTATTTCATTCCTAATAATATACCAAAAATTTAACCAGATAATCTCTCTCTCTAAAAATATTTGAATAAAATAAGCCACAAAATAATTTGTTTCGTTACGTTAATGTAATTGTTTGTTAGTCGTTTGATCCTTTTATTTATGACACAGCAAACATAATACATTCTACGTGTGTATTTCAATATACGTTTAATTAAACTTGACGAATTTAATCTCTTATTTTAATGTCAGGTTTCGCTGACAATTCGGCTTACAATTAAATTTCTGACAACGGCAGGATTAAATGCTGACTTACAAAAACGTTATAACAAAATGGATGGAATAAATACGAGCTTTTATGTTTGAAACTGTTTCCAACATAACATTTAGCAATGAGTATGACAACGATGGCTCGTAACAATGCAGGCTTTTTTCAAATAACCTGTTTGCATAATGAGCCGACAACGTTAAGCTGCGACTGCTAAGCCTATGCGGAAATACAAAGGGAAGCTTATTGAATGCGTGCCTGTTGATTAGCTTAATGTGTTAGGCACCAATCGAAATATAAAGGCTGTGTCGCTATAGTTTATAGCAGGAAAACAAAAAAAGACGTTCATTGTTAGCCTTGTACAAAAATATGAACACATCTCTTAAAATATTACTAAAAGAAGACGAATGCAACAAACACATTTCTACTCTTTAGTTATTCAGTCTACATACATAGTCATGAGCCTTAGTAAGTCTAAGATGCTAAATCGCTTTGAAAATGCTCAACGGTCTGTAATAAAGACCTCTCTAGAAATTCTACTCTTTATATTATCACGCGAGTACCTCTCAGAACGAGTAGCGAAGGTGGGACCTAGTATATAACTATATTACCCAAGACCCGTGTAATAGGGGCGGGTCTATTTTCATTTATAGGTAACTACGCGGAACTCACTTTGATCCTGCACGGAGAATTTCTTAAACGTGAAATCCGGTAACAATTTCTCAGACAGCTCGACATCCGCGTTTGCAACCACGGAACTAACAAGGCAGTTAACAATATTTCGAGCATTTTACCTAATATTTGTCACTTCAACACTTGAAAATCAGAGGGGAACTATTGGCCTAACTATCCAGGGATAAAGACCGGTGAACAGGTCACAACCAGCGCGCTCAAAAACTACGGGACTTAAAATTTCTGTTGTACGAATTGCAAGTAATAACAATACACTTACTTTTTAAACAAAACATGAAGTGTGATCGAGAAACTCAGGACAGCTACTAACATATTCTTTGAATTATCAAAGTCGTTACTTAGTATATTTGTCCCTAGAGCAATCTGCGTTGGACCCAAGTACGCCTTTTGAGGACGATCCATAAGTGTTTGTCACATTCAGGTAACTTAAGTATTATAAAGAAAGGGCCTTTTCCTTTGATGCCATTATTTTATCTTTTAGACACAATGTTATTTATAAACTTCATTCTATACAGAACTTTATTAAAGTTAATACGACTTTTATAAGATAAAGATAAAAAGAGATACGACTTTAATAAGATATATGAAAAGATATTTTTCTAAATAGTCTCGGAGTCTGTTCGAAACACATTTCATTTCGAAATCCACATTTATATCTTATAAGGACTGGAGTTATGAAGACGGAAATGATGCATTTTTAAACAAAGTAATCTAAAATCTGGGTGTCAATGCTTTTAAATCTGGTATATATTATGCGCAAATCCCTCAATCCGCCAAATTCGAATAAATTTTAATATTGTCGGTGGAAGAAAAATGGCAGCGAATTGGAACGCTTGTGGTTTAGTACATCGTAAATCTGCCGAACAAGGGATACCAAGAATGGCTATTAGCCTGAAAACTCGCCTATTAAACGTAATACTTTTTATGCGACACTCTAATGTCTTCCTTCATTCGCACTTTTGAATAACACATTAATATACATTACTGTTATATTTTGAATTACCTTTTAGTCAAAGTTTTTCTAATAACTAATCATTTGCTAACCATCGAGAAATAACGTACAAATTTATATAAATACAATATTTATGTTTAGTTCAATGACATGAAATAACTTCATAAGTTACTAGCTGTACCCCACGGTTTAACCCGCGTGAATGACAATACATACATTATCTTTATAAATTATAGCTTATGTGTTATTCTGATGTATAAGCTACATTATTGTAAAGTTTCATTAAAGTCCATTCAGTAGTTTATGCGTGAAAGAGTAACAAACATCCACACATCCATTCTCACAAACTTTCACATTTATAATATTAGTAGGATAACCTAAAATTTTCCTTATTTTCCAGAAACATACTGTCTTCACTTTAAACATCTTCCTTATTACGTATTCCACCCGTTATTTTGTTTATAATTTATTTGCGGTAATAATTCAATTACAACTGAACACCTGCAAGCCCACCCCGCTACATATTCTTCTCACGTCGGCTCTCCAAGTAATTACTTCGAACATTGTGCTTTCCAAGCAACACAAATAACTTGGAAACAGACCGCAGATACTTCAATCTTTTCGAACGTATTTCCCAGACCGGTACTAACTGAGCACTGAATAGGCACTCTACTTTTCATAGTAGGCAATTCAAATGTTAACCTCAAAAGAGAGGAATCTATAACATAACATATCATCACGCCTGTATCCTCGAAGGGGTAAGCAGAGGTGTACCAATGTACACCCACAGTTCGCCGATATGTTTAGGTCCCATGTAATAGGGGGCGAGCCTATTGCCACTAACCGGGCACAAATCTAATCGAGGAATCTATGTAGAGTTGAAACGTAAATTAATTTTCCCTATCGCACCAACGACATGGTAATAGGTATTTCGGTATTCTCAGCACATAATTCACTCGACGCCGTGTAAATTCAGAGTAATATTATAAGAATATAATTGAATGTTTCCCAGGTTCATGCGCTTTCAATCTCGTGAGCCGACGACTGAATTGTTGCAGTAAATTACGCTTTCGTCTAGTATTTCTTGGTTGTACACCGGTTATATATCAATCATATTTAGGCCCGTCCAAACCAATTGAAAGTGTCGCCATGACGTTCTGTTGTATAAGATATTAAATGAAGCTGAACTACGTCTTTCATCGAAATAATATACATTACATTTATTGCAAAGGTAGTTTCAAATCTAATCATACGAGGATCATCTCATCTAGTTTCGAGAAACGACCGTATCTACGCTACATAAAGCAATATTAAAGTATAATATTGTACCTTAAATAAATCCGAAATATCCTTTCAATGTCAAAAAATACATTCTGCTACACGAGCCACGAGCTAATCCAATAAACGTCCAACGGCTGAAAACGTTCCAAAGAAGGGATCATTTGCCCTATTTATACCTCTTTTCATACAAAAAAGGTAAGTAATAGTCAATTAAATACACACAAACTGGCGTCTCGGCAGCCAACTATCCCCCGAATATCCGGATAGACCTTTTGTATCCTCGCCAAAAACTAAGCACGTAATTTGTTTGCAAACTTTGTAGTAAAACTTGTTCTTTTACAAGGAAAACTTTCATCTAGCAATGTAGTGAAGTTTACGAGTGTTTAGTTTCATAAAATGCAAAGTATAAGCGGCGTTGCATTGTTTCAAATAACTATTAATAAACTCTGTGGCTTTTAAGTTGTCGTAGATTTGAAATACTATAATCGAAAGTATTTCCATAGTAGCAGGTGCAAAGAGTATTCTTTAAATATTGTGTGACAGAAAAACATTAATTTATTAATCGAGTGTATATCGTTCTTCTGATGTTATTTGTCCAAATAGTGAAATGAATGCAGAAACACTTATACAAATAAGGTAACTGACAAGGGATTAGAATTTCACAAGTCATGACAGAGTATAGGGCGTTTACAAATTGTTTACCATGACACATGCTTGTTTGGATAAGGGTTTGGTACCTACTGTTTCTGTTACTTTATTAAAAATGTATGAGATTAAAGTAAATAAAAAAAATTGTGATCTCGTTTTGGGATCTACGCTAAACAAGTAATAGATTATATGTACCATTTTTGAAAATATTTTGAAGTCTGCTTTGCTATGCTTTATTTTATGATATTAAATTTACTCTCACATAAAATTTATTGAAATATACTTTTCAATAAATTTTATGTGGACATGATTTATTTTATATTTATATTTGGTAGGCCATCAACCCTCTGGCCATCGTTATATAGAACAAGCTGACAGTCATATGACCTTCGCAACTCAATTACTCCGTACGTCATACTTCTGATTGTCTGTAACAACTGTCGTAAGTATTCATTGGGCTAGCGAGTCCAAAGTCAGTTTAACGATCTCTCCGGGAACAAAATCGCAAAAAACCGGCTTGTTGTGCCCTACATTTTAGATTTGGTTCAATTCTTCTTTCGTGTCAATGGTTATTCTTTGTTTTAGATTTGACCAGCCCAAAGCTTATACAGGCCAATTTTAATGCTCGGTATTTTGTTTTTGAGGACTGCAAAAAATGCTAACTACCTACATCATAAAGCTAGGGATGTATAGATGTCTAATATTTTAATATATATTATACATTTTAATATCCGATAAATCACATTACAACATTTTATTAGCAATGTTGTTGTACAAACAATTACTGCAATATTATTTCAAATGCACCGCAATTAGCTAATAGGCTCGGTGACATAAAAGCAGGCTCATTCATTACAGTGGTGACAGAATGACAACGGTAATCTCATATCTTCCACTTCATCACGAAACTAAATCTAAAATAGCATTCTGTGCCCTACATAAAATAAAGTGGGGTCGTTTTAGCGAGCATATCTTGAGCAATACAATATTCATTTTATTAACACAAATGATCAGAATAGGATTAAATATACACTTTTATTTCTGAGCTGGAATGAGTATTTAATTAGTCGGTAAAACAGATCGGAACGGTCGGTAATTGGTGTAACGTTGTGGTTGGATTGTTACTGCGTCTGATTTTATGAATGGAATAAACCTGGCATACGTCAATGACCGACACTAACAATAGATGTACCAAACAAAACAAGTAAAGCTACCGTACAATTCACGAAAGGCCCATGTCAATACTAAACCCGAGCTGTACGAAGAACACAGTTGTTTATTCAAATGCAATTTATACCGCATATGTACTGCGGTACGTAAATATGAATATACAATATGCATTTGAATACTTTCATCTGAAAGTAGTCCGATGTAGGCAAATAAAATCTTGTTGTATGTGACCTTTCTAGAACACAAATATTTTACGAAGAGATTTTGAAATGGGGCTACCACGAGTCAAACATCTGCAGAATCTTGCCAGAGTCGCGACAAGTGTATCATTTGTGTGAATCAGTCTACACCGATGACAAACCAGCTTTCGACCTGTGATTTGTGAAAATGGATAGATAGCATAATAGCATTGTTAGTTTAGGGAGAAGCAAAAACCTTTGTCTAGCAAAGGGAATGATGAAATTGATTTCTTTAATAAAGAAAAGCATTAAATAGTTCGCGTTTCCTCCAGCTTGACTTAACAGCACTACTATTTTCCACTTTTTATTGACGATAATCGTTAAAGTGGAGATTTATGTTGACATTTTGTAAATACCGTTTGAATCATCCTATCCCCCCGTAGACCGCACAGTACACTAATTATTACCACTGTTACCAAGGCCTCTATTCATTAACGATATTGTATATCGGTTTCAAATTATACGTTATGATATAATTGATACCAAGAACCTGTTTGTTCACTTAATATTGCAAAGTTCTTGTTTACTTTGTTTCGTTACTCCGTCAGGTAAGTTTATCACGCAACCATGCATTTTACATATAGTTTGCTAAAATTCTCTACAAATATTTACAACATCAAAGAGAAAGAATTTTAAAAATATTTAAAACACTCTATTTTTAATTATAAACTTTGTTTACAAACGTTTATCTGTGGTGGTGAGTCACAAACGTTTCGAGAATAGGTAAGAACTCGTAAACGGTATCATATGTTACACTAGACATGCAAGCCAAGCGAGTCTGCCGCGGAAATGTAAAGACTCATCCACTCGATACGGTAAGAGCACTCCGATACATATATATTATGCTCTCTCCCACAATTCCTTTGAAAGGCTACCGTATCCGTTCCCTCGCTCACGACGTGCGTTTCATTAAAAAGCGAGTGACTTCGAGAAAAAGAACAAAAGTCCGCTAGAAAAAGCATCGTTCGCTTCATGAAATATTAAAAATAGGCACGTACATTTGTTTTGTTTCAGACCGCGACCGGGCTTTTCATAACGGACTCCATTAAGTTATTAGCGAGGGACACAACACGTGGAGAATAAGAGACGGAGACTTTTCACATAAGGCAAAGAGTTCTAGAAATTTAATAAGCACTTTAGTAAATGGAACCTTAGTTGTTTCTAGTGTGTGAAGGTGACATCATTAGTCACGCCCCGACACCTAATGAACTATCATTCACAAATGAAAGTGCTCTGTTATTTTTACAGCACGTCGTCTCTTCTGGGAAATTACACTTGCCCTGTAACATTTCCGAGAACAGTCAGGAGCTGTAAATTTTATTTTTTTCGGTAGTCTACAGTATTCTCAGTCAAATGGAGGAGAGCACAGCACTTCTGGGTGATTATTGTGTTAACTTTACAGTCTTTTTATTGAAAATCGGATGTTATGTGAACCTTTGCAAAGCGATTTTCTGTGACAACGCGACATCAAACGAGTCGTTTGGACTTTGATGCGGGTAAGTCGGCGAGCGCGATGTCGCCGGTCATTCATACGGCATGCAAGACATCGCTTTGAGCCGAGGCCTGCAGCGGAAACCTGCGGCGGAGCTGTGCAAGCATGGCGGACGTCCTTCATGCCGCTTTTATAGCTTGCCTTGAGCACAACAATTCCCAACAGGCAATGTTTAGTCTTTTTCTTTAGAAACAAATACAACCCAGCTGCGCTTTCAGCGCTTTTCAGTTGCTACGCTTTACGGTAGTTTAGCGATAAAGGCATGAATAAAATTCTGTAGTACTGAGAACATTCCGCTACCAAATATTATGTTTCCATTATATTCTTTATGAAAACCATAATCATATTACTACGAGTATACTGAACACTTTAAAAATGTTTACGGTCGTAACGATAAAACGTAACGTTAAGAATCTACATATTATACACAACTAGTTTATACGCTAGAGATATAGCTTATTACATGTTTTATTCAGCTGTTGGTCTAATATCATAACGGTCATAAAAATAAAATTGTGTGGTTTACTAAATTATAGTTATTTTTATTTCTGTGTGCTTAAGTGGATGATTACTAAGCGTGCTTTATGTAAATAGACGTTATTAAACTAAATTGTTTATTAAGTTAAAGAATTTAACGCCCTAAAGTGAATTGGGCAAATGAAAACTCATTAATTGTAAAAAAAATATAGAATCGTAAATGAAAACAATATTCTTTACAACTTTTTGTTATAAGTAATTCGATTAAGCATTGAGAGCGGGCAGCCATTTCCAAATTGAGTTTCATCGTTACAAAAACAAGGGTGAAATAATGCACGCTATTAAACCAGTCTTGTAAACAGTATTAAACGATTTATGGTAATTCTGTTATGTGGATACAAGCATCTTGCAATGTATACACGAATTTTAAATTGCTTTATTTTATCCTCCGAGTCTTGTTTATTTTCTGAAAGCATTAAAGTGTGAATAAGAAATGTCATGACTTTCAATTTACGGCCGATCATTTAGTTTGTACAGTTCGTTACGAATATTGCAGCACCGTTATACTGCCTATTATGCCTAATAGACTAGTGGTTCCTGACTGAGGTTACAGGTTTGAATCCAGGACAACGAAAGTAATTTCTCAATATTATGTGCAAACCAAACATAAATAGAATGGTAACCCATTCGGTAAACCACATGATTGATTACTCTCTGTAAAAAAGTAGTTCTGGTCCTGTGTGTAGTATAATTTTCAAACCATCCAACATTCATTCATGCAACCAGCTTTACTGTTTTACATATTAGATTGGCGACTGATCCCTGAAGCCAACATTAATAGATCATTCGGACTACAAAGCTCATGTCCCAACAATTTTAGATCCCTTGATATATCGGTAATATTCACGCTGACCGGCCGATATTCAGCACACGGAAATGACAAATGGGCCAATTGGTAAGAGAGTCTGTCGGTGACCGGCTAAACTGAACGATGCCTACGTACACGATTAACGATTTGATAAAACTGCTTTACAAAATATTCAAGGTACGCCGATAATGAGGAATGTACCATTTTATTTATATATTTCATGACCTATAAGTATTTGAGGAAAATAAAAATACAATCTATACCTGAATGTAAGGTAACTTTAAATTACGGTTTGCGCAAACGATTTCAAAAGATACGTGTCACACGAAAGTGCCCTACTTTCGGTCAAATATTTTTTTTTGTTCTATTTCTAGGATACAACAGTTAGGAACTATGTATTTTCTACATAATATTTTCAAACACATAAAAAAATAGATTGTTTCTTTATAACCTGAAATGCTCAACAATAATCATAATTATATAGGAACACCAGACTAAACAACCATTACTCAAATAGTCTTTGAGTAATGTGATAAATTTACAACTGTTTGCATACGCATTTAAATGTCAGCGTAATATTTAATATTCATCTTATATAACTGTACGAGAGATATATAATTATATATCTAATAACAATCGATAGTGGAGGCCTTGAAGAGAAAATGGTGCATTTATAATATAAGTATGGATAGGTAGGTCTATAAACAATTTCCTATACATAATTACTAGTCTGTACCTACCTATTATCATGTTAAATTTAAACGAGGTTGTGCATTGAAATATTGATGTTTATGTTCATAAATTTCTTTGGGATAGAAACATAAGATAGAACAGTTTTTGTTAAACAGATTTTAAATGTCGTTTCGATTTGGTGTAATTCTCAAATATCAAGTAAAATGATTTCTAACCAACTTCCCTTAAATATTTTATTCCATCATTTAAAAAAAGTCGTCGGTTTACAAATGCTTTTAAGCAACAAAGTAAATGTCAAAGAAAAAGGCAAAAAGCAACTGTGTACTGAAACTGAAGCTGCGTCGAACGTCGTCATTAAGGAAAGATTACCAGCTCGATATCCGACTCCATTTATTATGACTGCCTCGTTGGCCTAGTGGTGCTAAGCGCGACTGCTACGCTAGAGGTCTTGGGTTCGAATTCCGAGTCGACCAAGATGTTATTGGATTTTTCTATGAAATTCTCAGTAGCAGGTCGGAGTTCGGAATTGTGCCCGGTTAGTGGCAATAGGCTCGCCCCCTATTACATGGGACCTAAACATATCGGCAAACCGTGGGTGTACATTGGTACACCTCTGCCTACCCTTTCGGGGATAAAGGCGTGATGATGTGTTATGTTACTTATTATAACGCTTTAAATATAGGATATAACGTATTGGAATTGTTTTGGAATAAATGGGACCATACGTTTGTATGGCTGACATAAAATCAATCGCGCGGCCATCAATCATTTAGGGTAGTAGGTGTTGTTGAAGCTTGGCCGTATCTAATACACTTTTATATAGTGTGAGAGTTAATACCACGATATTGTAGTATGACTTTCTTTTTCTACGGTTACTCGGTGAGTCTCTCTCTGAGTTTATTTAATAGTAAGTCGCTGTAGTGTGTTCGATTTCAGCACAGGTTGTCCTCAAAATTATTGATAATTAAAAAAAGACCGACTGAAAAAAAGTGTTGCTTAATTTTGTGTGTGATCTTTATAGTATCGCACAAAAACAAAACTAACAAATACATATAACTTTGTGTGGTTAATACGTGAAATAGTAAAATAAATGGTTTGGTTCCAGTTTCGGTAAGCCGCGCACATCGGATTTAGTTTAATCAACTAAATATTAAGTAGTTAATCCCATGTCCTACAAAATGTAATCGTTCGATAATATTACTCAGAGGCAGGTATTACTTTTATCTGTACATTTGAAAATAATAAAGTGTGATAGGTACACAAATAGAGAAAATATATTTATTAAGAACATTATTCAATGATTTCAGTTAGATACGGATATCATTAAAGAAACTGCTATTCATACATGCAAAAATAACATATTTATACTTAAAAGATTAAACTTTCACATAAAGGAAAACTAGTAATATTTAACATAACCTTAAAGTAAACTCGTGTGGACTTGGCTCTCGTGCCAAAACGAAATATTATTACAAGTACTACATCGTAGATACCACATATTTCATAACAGTTTGTAGTAGCTGAGAGTTAAAAAAGTAGCTAATTATTAATCCAAACTAGAAAAACGAAGTATTTGTTGTATAACTATCCTTGATTGATTGTTTTCCAATACAGATTAATGGTTTTATGAATTAGCATAGATAGCGTCGCCAATAAAATCGGAGGTAAATTCAATTCAGTAATAACATTTCGACACTTTTTCAACATCAATAACTTATTTAACTTTAACGCAAATTATTTTATGAATATATTGAATGATTCAATTATTTGTTGTTTTGATACATAAAATGGAATACGCATGAGGCTTGGCTCAGTTGGCTTCCAATTCAACACTTCGCTCCGAACGTCAGGACAAATATGTGTAACAAATAATTGAATTTAGTTCAATGAACACAATTTATTCTGTTGTATTATGGATCTGTATTCTGTTTAAAATTATAATTTCATACTTATTTATGAGGTAACGTTAAATATTGCAACTGTAAATTATTTTAACGCAACAATATATTTCACGAATGACTAAAATATGGGTACTTAAATAATACAATGTTGGTAAAATGAGTTAAATGTACTAAGAGTCTCGTTTTCATTGAAATAAGAAACGGACTCAAAGATGCAACTTATTTCAGAGCTCTGACAAATAAAATTAAGCCTTAAAACAATTAGTAAAGTTTCATTAAATACTACTGAAGACAGCATAGCTGAGAACGAAGGCATCTCCATTTTTTTAAACATAAAGTAAGAGTTGGCCTTTTATTCAGTCCCTCTATTTTCAGACGAGTAAATTTAGAAAATAATAGGTATGAAGATGTGCTAATATTTATTTAGGCTATAGCCAATCAGTTTGTCAAGCGTAATGACTATATTTAACTATGTTCTAGAGGACGGAGATAGTCGACGGAGTATATCTAATTAGCAATTACTGTAATTAGTGGGAACATAAGATTTTACACAAATTGGTGTGGTTAAAGAAGACAAGCGTTGTTATAGAAAAATAAGTATTTACCTATTCGATGATATCCTAACCTAATTTGGCTATGGAACTACTTTAGTTCTGGAGATTATCACGTAAAAACTAGTTATGTAACTATACAATTTATGGTATGTGTGCAGAAACAAGTTTTCAAGTATTTTTTTTTTCAGAAAAATATTTTTACCGTGGTTAGTAGCGATGCGAGTCACATGTACTAGGCGCACAGCAGTGAAGCGGAGGTAAGTAAATAGATTAAAGGTCGTCAAACGCTGTTTGTCGTCACGAGTTCATGGCAAGTGATTTAGTTATTATATAACCCTGTTAAACACTAAATATTAATTTCATATTTTAATTTAAACACTGATAAAATTGTAGACATTAAAGGCTTACTTTAGAGGGTTAAAAATTCTGCTCATACGTTACGCGCATATTGTAACCTCCTAATTCTGTTTCTTTTTTAAATCTTCGCGAGTCGATTGTACGTAATCGTAAATACCTTTTATGGTAAGAAAGGTCTAATGCAGTGAAGCCGTAACAATGAAATGAATGAAAATTTCCTTCAACATAAATCAACGAGGCATTATTTTGTCGAAATGGTTTAGAAATTGCTTCGAATTTCACAATAATAAGCAAAAATTGTACTTTATTTTGGAGCTACAAGTACAATAAATAAGAGACGGTCAATCATCAAATATTGGCCTTATTATTTGTAGACATAAAGTCCTGTTTTTAGATTAAAATTGGCAATTTCGTTTGATGTATGTATTTTATCAGTATATTAACTAACAGAATCAGTCAGATTCCATTCAACAAGCAATAAACAAAAATAAAAAATATAAATAAATATGATCATTAAAATGAGAGTAGAATCACTATACTTGTCTTATCATCGGAATCGGATTAAAAAACAAGAAGTATATACTTGCACAGTGATTAATGTTGACATGCAGAAGGTATAAAGCATAGTAAACATTTTCTATTTGCAATCATCTTTAATGATAGGCACAATGAGACCCGTGAGAGTTTCTTACATATTTAGCTGATTATTCGCCCGGTACTAAGCAATTACAAGATAATTCTTTATAATTAATTTGAAATGAGTTACGTAATTACCGCTACAAAGTTTTTGTTTGTTGATGGTAGAATAATTAGTTTCGTTTAGGGCATCGGTTTGTGATGTTGCTCGATTACTTTGTTGTACATTTACGTGATGAGATGTTTAAGATAATGTATCTAAGCTACCTCTTGTAGTTAATGTGCCGTAATACGACAGTTCCCACTCAGTAAATATTTTGTTTTTTAAATACTTTAATTATATTTTATTTAAAAATTCAACTCTATTTAACTTTTGCCGTATATTGTTTTTACACATTAGGACTGTAATTATCAAAATTTGTAATCTAGATAAGATGACGAGTGTTATAAATAATTGTAAAAAGGTAGATTATAAAACAAACTACTACTAACGAGTAGAGATTTTAGGGTTCAGCCATTTTCAAAGACTAAAACTCACTCTTTTAAGAGGCTTAACGTGAAAACATGGGTCCAGCGAGCAAATGCCCCTTTAAGCTTAATTTAAAAAGAGTTAGGGGGCAATAAACGGAGGCTTAACGAAAGATATAGGCAAATATCCATCCCCGATAAATGCGCCCACTATTTAAACAAGACATATCTACTTGTAGTAAAGGTATTTAACATGCGACTTTAATGTACCTGTACACAAAAATAAAAATTAAAAAAAAATACTAATTGACTTTTCACGTATTATTATTTTTTATTTCTTTCGTTAGTTAAAAATAAACAACCATCGTCGTGACTTAGGAAACGCGGTAATAAATATGAACTGTTTTTACAGTATTTTATCAGCAGTCACCGTAGATTATTTATATCCTAAACAAAACAATGATTATTTTAAACCAATAACAGGTAAATGAACCTTATAACAGGATAAGATTTTATATAATTGCAGTAAGTCTGATATATTTATTTTACGTAAAAAAAAATATGTTCATATACTCAGATCTCTTATTAGACACGGTTGAATGACTTTACTCTTGTTCTTTTACATATACCAATAGACTAGTATCTAAAAGTATAATATTCACGTAAGTAAATTTTACAGGAGACTTACTAAAACGCAGAAATTCACTCATAGAAAATAATTTACACCATTAAATACGTTGCAAATGTGGAATTTAAATTTTAAAGTCTTGTTTTTAATTTTCTCTAAGCATAATAAAAGGCTTATGAGATCCAACAAAAACTATAACTATTTACTAAATAACGCAATATACATTTTGTTGCAACTTCAATAGCTATTTTGAAATACTTTGTGTAGTAAAATATTGTTTAGTCCATAACACACTCAATAAAATTAAATAATAACTCTCCTAATGAAACATGGCCCTCTAATATCTATGTATATGAACTCCTGCATAGCTTTTAATGGTTTCAATATACACTGCGAAGCTATAAAACTAAATTTACGAGCCTAGGTTTAATAAACAATTGGGCATCATTAAGCTAGCTGAGTATCATTAACATTCATAAACACCGTTTAATTATGCAAACTACTCATTGAAGTCAGAATCAGAATGCTCGAACCTGATAACAAATATACGTCAGGGTGAATGCTGTTGGTCATAACTCACCGAACGTTAGCGAGGGTGTGACGTCTGCTCTTGAGGTACCGGCCGTGGTACTTCTGCAGCTCGCCGATACTGCCCTGCTCGGCCTGCATCCTGCCGTGCGGCAGCGGCGCCGGCGCAGCGTCCTCGCCGGCCTGCCCAGGCGACGGCGACGCGCTGACCGTGCCCGAGCCACGCTTACGCGCTTTATTGGACTTCCTAGCCGCCGCGGATATACATATCTTGACTGAGGATGGACTACCAAAACTTCGCTTCTTCCCCGAACTTCTGGATGAGGTGTAAGCAGTGTCGGTGCTGCTCCTGGTACTCTTGTAGGAGGGTGTGATCGTCAAGTCGGTGGCGTCTTCGAGGGGCCAGTCGGAATCGTCCTCCTCTTCGATCCCCGGTAGCGGGGACTGTTGACCGATCGGACGCGGTGAGTTTATTACTGGCTCTGGGGCGACTGCAAACAAGTAATAAAAGCTCTAAATAAACACTTAAAGCAAAGCCGAAGGTATTAACTGTAGAGACGACTTCCGGAAACAGAATTAATTTATAAGATTGGGCCGCTTCCAACTCCTTGATTTCTTACCCCTATTTGTCAACAAAAACACTTTGTATTATGAAACTCTTTGATTAACATTCTAAAAATAAATTGACCTTTACTTAGAAAACAAATAACGTCAATCTACTTAGTAGTCACAGCAAGTAACATTTTTGCCGATCCCTAGTTACTTACTCTAACAACGTTTCCTAAATACCAATATTAGTCATCAATTATGTACTACTTCTTACAGGTTACTATTATATTTCACGCTTAGTAAAAATCGAATTTTATTTATTCTGTAACCGATTGATTTACGACCAGGGCTTTAGATTTTACCATCTCATTCTAGAAATTGAGCTTGAAGCTCTGATCAGAATACGAAATAAGGTTTATGTCCTGCTTATCAATGAATCCATAATTGAATTATATTAAAATAAGGAAGCCAAGTTATCAACCGTAATCCAGAAAATAATATCGAAAAGATGAAACTCGAACGACGGGGATAAACATAATTTATTATGCAAATTTCGACTGTGTCTGAAAAATACGCGCACATACAATCAGTGTGCGAAAAAGTAATCATATAAATCGAAAGTCAGTCTGCTGGTATTGAAGTACCGGAGGGTAGGGCCCTACAAAAAATGAAAAGGACTTCGAGGAAATCTGAATGAACGTTGACTGTGCCAGTAAGTGTCTCATAGATTTTGTGTTTTATTTCCCAGCAAAGTAACAATGCTTGTTATGTGGTTCAATTTATTTTAAAACTTCGAGCATGCACGAGCTTTGAGCACGTGAACGCTTTGTTTACTGTAATTTGGTGAACGTAACAGCATTCAGACAAGTTAATCGGTTGAGAAATTAGAGGCAGGAGCGAGTAATTCGTGGCCACCGGTGATATGGCATTTAATTATTCAAGAGGAGGCATTTACAAAATCGATGTCTGACTGATGGAATTTGTGCACGGATACAAAGAAAAAAAAAACATGTGATTTTACCTTAATATTGAGTTTTATTTACACTGTACTTGGCATGAATTTGCTTTTTAAAAGGGCCTAATTTTCACTTCAAAGTTATACGGAAAGAAATCGTATTCATGCAAAATTTTAAAGGGAAACTTTAATATCAAAAGTTTTTGTCAATTACAAGGAAGCCAATATTTTCGAGTTTAGTTACCTTATCGAGCAACATCTACAGTTTATGCAATGTAATATAGATATAGGGGATTTTTCTTTATTTATAATTGATGATTATAGGTTTGTTACGAGAAATGGGTTCCTAAAAACAGAACCTAGCATCGAATTCTAGCGGTAACATATACTCTATATTTTCTACCACTAAATAGGTACTATTTAATTGAATCAATGCGACTTCTCTACCCATGCGAGTTATCATTTAATAGCGCAACTGAAACTACAGTTTAACTGGTTTATGTCACCTAACTAATAGTCTGGCGCGTATCGGATTGAGCAGCTAAACGATACATTACACAGTGATTGATTGGTTTTGATTTATGATCCAATAATATATTAAGCAAGGGTCTGGTAAGTTTTAACGAATAGGGTAATAATAGGTAACTAGGTTTCTACTATACATGTAAGTACCGATGTATTATAATAAATGGGTACAGACACAATAGATGATATGTCATCGGAATTACATAGCTTTATTTATTCTAATAGATTCTGACTCCACTTCATTTATAAAAGAAAACAAAAGCTAATATCTTTGAAGAATGAATGCTAGTTAAATCAAAGCTACGTAATTCAGCACTGAATAGTTTCCCGAACTAAGCCTAGTTACATAATAAAGTGCGACTTTTAGTGAAAACTCGGCTTAATTTAAAGTAAACAGAAGGGGGTAGCCGCGGCGTGTCTGCCATCGACCCGTCTCCCGCTAATGTTTGTGAAGCTAAATGCGACCACTCCCGCCCCGTAATTATGTTAAGTTGCATAGCCTTACAACCCAACATTACAATACACAAATACAGACAAACCTATTCTTGAATAACAAACTCATTTAAGAGGCGTGTGATTAAACACTTTGAAGATATGGCTTGAAGTAATTTTAATTAGTTCGACAACTTTCCTTTGAGTGATATGTCACCTACGTAATGAAGCCTTGTTTAGAACTTTTCTCATTGATTAACTTAATTCATGTTAAACACTTGATCGTCGGAAAGAGAAATTTGTATTGTCTTTTATTACTCGATAAACAGGAGCAATTTTGACACAAACATTGAGCAAAGAAGATTTATAGTAAGTAAAAAATATGAGAGACTTTTTATTACTAGAAAGATGATGCAATTTTGCTCATTTTCGTGATAAAAATAAGACTTCAGCTTTATGGAATTTACCACGGCATTCCCGATTCAACAGCTAATCGATTTAGATTTTTAATATAGGCGGGGCAGAGAACAGTGGGTCAACCTGAGGCAAAAATCCAGGCCAGCGGTTGCTGCAATGGTTCGATGACGTTTGTGTGGAAAGGTCATTACTATGCATGAAATTCACGTGGAGAGGATATTATATAAACAAACTCAATAACTTTATATATCAAAGAGATTTAGAAATTACCTGTGAAAAATATAATTCGAGCGATCCCTAGTTTTAATGAAGTACGCCCTACGCAAAAACAAAATAGGATCAAATAATCAAATCTGTTCGGCATGACGTCATTCGTCAGCGACATTATTAATTGTCTCCTCTAAATTATTAAGGCCTTACACGTAATAATAGTAATATCAAGTTTTAAGGCGAGGCCTAAACTACGAAGACCTTTTTGTTCTTAGTTAATTACCGAGTAACCTTTAACTTGGGCGAGTAATTTAATGTCGTTTAGCAAACTTCGAAGCTCGATTCCTGTATTAACAAAGAGAAAAACTGAGTTTAAGATTTACAACTATTGGATTCTAGGAATACTTTAAACGAGGATTTAATTTGCACTTGTTCTTTTGTATTTCAACCTCAATTTACAAAAGGTACTGGAATCCATTGATTACTGCTTTGAATAAAACTTTTTTATTGTTCGAAAAGAAAAGGAAGTTATCTTTTGTGTTAATTCAGCATTGATTGATTGATCATATTATTATACATAGGTACACAAATCTTTGAGCCAAACAAAACATAATCTAATAAACTTAATATATTACCTAGGTCCATTTTCAAGGGAAGGCAATTGTCCTTACTAAAGAAAGGGAACATTTACGATGAAAGAGAATTGTAGGGGTTAGCAAATCCGAGTCCGCATGCCCGAATGCAAATTCTCTTAAACATACGACAGAAGTTGGGCAACAGGACGTTCGTAACAGATGGTGTCAAGCCCTCTATTCACTTACTGAACACGTAAACAGACAAGCTCATTAAACTTCGTATGGTTATGTTACAGTTTTAATGTAGTCCATATTCGGATGCTTAGGTAACTATGAAACAATATTATGTCCATAATAATATTTATGAGATATATTTGCGGAGTATTTTTTATCTTTTACTTTATTACAACGAAACAATTTTGTATCTTACCAGTTTTGTTTAGACAAATATTGCACAATTTGACTATCTATATATGCTATGTATTTATGAAATCATATTTGACTCATTTTCTAAACAAATTTAAAGAGGGCTTTGCTGTTTGTATGTATGAAGTAAACACTTGGTTTGTTTGGACGTTTCTTCTCGTATTTTTAATTCTCTTTAACAGGAGCATGACATGTCATGTGTTTTGTGTCAGATGATTGGTGAACATTTCATCAAGAGGTAGAACTTATCTTTATACTATTTATAGATGAAAAAACACTCATTAACTTAGGATAGTTAACAAATCAACGTTAAGTTGAGCTACTATCAAACCTAAATAAATTTGTAAATCGGTACTTACGAGTTTCTAAAAACGATGACTAATAGGTACTTGGTTATCCCATTTCTAAGGAAGGTAGGTAGTAACATTCTACAAGGAATCTGAAAGCGGCCCAATCCACCGTAATACAAACAATGTTTATGTATGACAGTCAAATTTACGCCTGAGGCCTCAATTCTATACGGCTTAGTAGATCAAAAAAGTTATAAAGAGGGCTTACCATATTCATCATGCGAGAGTTGCGGACTGCCCTCCCGCAACGCATAGTCGGCGTCGTCGACGGGCGCCGCCGCGCGCGCCCCGCACCAGGGCACGCAGCAACGGAACACCCCGCCTCCGACCACCTTGGAGCCGTGCGCGCCCCCGAGCCACTCCACACACACACACTACACACACATGCGCACGCACACGATACCACCATACGTATGATACGTCACTCAACTGTACACCGGTACACTCCGATATAAACACTCAATTCTATTTGGCACTTCTTTATAAGAATAAGTATAATTAGTTACAGAAAGATCTAGTTCAGTCTTGAAAGTTGGCTTAGAAGTTAAGATAAGTTAAGGTATCGATATGTCAGTTGACTTATGTGATCGCTGGAGAAGAAAAACTTTAACACACGTGTGTTTAGAAGGGGAGCGAAGGGGAAACTTATATTGTCCTATAAATTTGTTCACTTTGTTGTCTTTTTACATCGGAGCTACTATCTCGGCATCGTTGTAAAGTACATGGGTGCACAGAATTCCGACGGGATCGCTTTAACCCATTGCTGAATTGTTTATTACAACTTCCTATAAACAAAGTATTATTATGATTAACTCGAGAACATCGAAACTAATGCTATCGAATCACTCAAATACCTACATCTAACAACGCGCAATATCAAACAAAATGAAAATAAATATGTCAATATCCACATTAATATATCTACGATGTTAAATCATAAACATGTTAAAATTTCATCGCCATGTAATACAGCCGTAGATTAAAATGTATAGCAAAGTATCGTTTTGTTTTATGTACGTATTGGACGACTGCCAAACAGAGTCGCAGAGTTCTTCACAGGCTATCACTTTGAGCATACCTAATTCACCTCCAGTCATATTGAAATATTAAAATAAGCAATATGAAACCGCGCGTCGATACCGAATGTTCGGAGTCACGAACAAACAGCTGGGGTTTGATATACGTGCCTATGCGACTTCAATAAAACCCATATTTTGTATAAAATTAAATGTGAGTAATAACTGAAACTGGAATTATATGAAATTACAAAGCTATGGTGAAAAGTTGGAAACAAAACTTTGCATCACAATTTTGAGATGATGACAGACTGGTTTACAGAGTTATCTCTGTTAACCAGTGAACCGATTTTGATGAGTTGATACTACTGAAGTTCTGATAAAAAGTTTCTAAATTAAGATCTGTCAAAAGATAAAAACTTGCAAAATATTATTCTACTCAGAAATTCTCACAAAACACTGAATTATGTTCTGAAGGGTAATGTCGTCCTGTAAATTTGTCTATGGAAACTACATTATGTTTGCGACGAAAAAAAAGTTTCACAATAGTGTAATTTAAAGTATCTCAATAGGCATAATCAAAAAGTTTTCGAATAAGGGTTCGTAGAATCCATTATACTAGCAGAATATTATATTTTTTGTATCAAAACCTACGCCTTTCAGGGGTAAGGGAAAATTTTGGGACTAGGCGATATTTCAAAGGAGTTTTTACTAGCTTAAGCTCGGTTAAACTAATTTGCACCGAGGTCTGTTTGAACATTTCCCGATTATGTGGTGCACCGCTTTTGAGCTAAAAAGGAACTGTTCACTTGATGTTTACCTCATTGAGCTGTTGTACTGAAATGTAGTAAGAATACGCGTTTTTGAATGCATTTGTTATTTGTAACGCCAAAAAAAAAATATTTTTGCTATAAGTCTTTGTAATAGTAAAAACTAATGTACTAAAATATTACAAGGCAATACGGAGACAGTGACACAGTTTTAATAAAGGTGAATAGTTACATAAAATCGATAAAGCCAATCTGTTATTGACTTCAGCTGAGTCACTGTAAGCAATAATAATATAGCAGTTTTATGCTACATTAAAATAATTATATTAACATTTTATGAACTATCAGTAATAAATGTTCCTTATTTTCTACCAATGACGTCAAACCATAATTTAAGACAATTTTCATATTTTCATGGGTAAAAACGAAAGTAGCGTGTTTTACTTTAAATTTATAACATTTCGTCTACCACACGCGAATAAAAATGACTTAGAGTAACACATAAAATAAAAAAAAATGAATAATTTAATCAATAAGATTAACAACACTAAAATAATTTATTTAGCTTTTGTTTTCTTTCGTGTGTTTTTAATATAAATTTTTGCTTTTGATAAATACATTATTATTAATAAGAATGTAGATTTGATAACAATGAATTAATTTGAATACCTTTTAATTTGTACACACATTATAGCATGTTACAGAGTTCAGTGTTGATATATAATTATAATTTCGAGTAGTTGTACATTGCGGTTACACATAACATAGTAAATTGAATAAACTGAATGAGTAGTAATTAATTAATTTTGTCGGATAAATTAATATTCCAATCAATCTACTTTAAGATAATTATTATAATGAGGTTCCGGTATAATACCTAGTCTAATTGGACCGATATAATTTAAAAGCAATACTTTTGCGGCCTGCGATTTCGATTAATTAATGCTCAATAAATAAATTGCTTTCATCGCCGAGTTTGAATTATGAGAAAATTAATGATATTAATGTCAATTAGAGAACATTTTATTAAAGCTTATGGTTAGTGTATGTATCTAATATGACGAAGTATTGTTTCATTTTGGAATTTAGTAATTACTAATCAATAAGTTTTTAAAGTCTCCTTAAAAACACAAACAGTTAAATTAAGAACATTATCTTTTTGAAGTCGGTCGATAACTGAATTGCCTGCATTAGTTAGCCTTCAGCAGTTTTAAAATCAATATCTAGGAAAATGACAGTAATAGCACATTATTTGTTTTTTTTTTTTATACTAAATTTACAGTAATCTAATTAAATGTAATCTAATTAAATTTAATAAATTTATTATGTCTTTAAATCTTTGGGTCTTATTTTCTGAATTTCCAGCTAGACAGCGTCAGTGTTTTTCAACAAAAAATCTAAAGAAGACGAGCGTAAGTTTGATGCCAAAATGCAAAACTATGATAACGGAAGTATAATGCACTGAGTATATGAGTTCAAGTATCACTAAATTGCATTCATGAATCTTTCAACGCACAGCTTATCCCTATTTTCGTAACCAAACTTCAAACACTCAAAGATATTGCGAACTCTTAGCAATAAATAGGCAAGACGTCATAATATAATAATCATTGGGAACATTGTGACGATGCCAACTCGTCAATAACTTCCTCGTTTATTATGGTCAGATACAGGCTGGTCAAGACATTTTCATTTATTCAACGAGGCATCGAACATAATTGATATTATTATTGTCTGCGTAAGGAATTGGTCGCACCAATAGCGATCGGCGCAAACAATTACTACTCGTTGAGCGTTTGCTGGTTTCAATTGTGAACCGGTTCCGCACGTCACATTGGGGACACAACTAGATACATCATGTTACGTCAATGTATTACCTTACTTTAATTGATAAATACCACGTAATTACTTATGACTGTTCAGAATTGTAAACACTTTTCTACACAGAATTTCATGCACAAATTACAAAATCACAATTTTTTGTACAAAATACAGAACTTTACAGATAGATAACTCTCACAAATGTGTTTGCATAATGCATTTCCCTATAACCTAATTAAATTACTCTTATCAAGGCAAACGCTAAAACCTTTTATTTGTATTTACATCGTCATACGTACAATCTAATTACTGCATTAACATTATCACGATCTAATCTTATTATCAGCCGTAGTAACGCGAAAACTAAGTTGTTTTACCGACTGCTATTACCTTATTACACGTGCAAAACACCTCAATGAAATGTATTTTTAATGTAGTTTTAACTTCTATTAAATAACGTTTTTGATGAACGATAAAAAGTACGACGTCGTATATTGATTAGTGATACAACAAAATGATGCCTGACATTGATGTATTCCGTTTCATGGTCGATTAGTTACATTTTAATGTTAAAACAAATAAAATGACCACGGACGTGAAACGAATAGCACGACATTTACTAAAAATACATCAAGCTACGATGTTTGAACCAACTGATGACAGGAAACGATAAAAAATATATATTTTGAGATTATCTTATTTATGATGGATCATGCAGTCTTTCATAATTGATTGACTTTTTCTTACAAAGTGAGATTAATTACTTAAGCGATGACTAAAGGAAGTGTGCAGCTGTCATATTCGTATATTTCAGCAGCTGCTTCAAATAGTTTCTTGTAGTATAAAAATATCTAAATACAGAAACGAAATGTTTTTGAATGTACGCAAGAGCTGAGGCTTAATTTTGATTTAGATATGAGTAGGTGACGTATATTAATATTTATTATATCGCAATGGACCAACAAACATTCAACAAGTTGTTCCTAAAATCAATACCTTCAATGTGACTAAAATGTAAGGAATTCTTGTTTTATTTATAAATCTTATTTATTATTACTACTCTGAATTTAGAATCTATTATTCTGTACATAATACCCCGAAAAGTACTCAAGTATGATTAAAATAAAATGGAGGATATTAGGTAATCTTCAGTTCACCAAACATAGTTTTTACACAAACGTTGCGTGTTTTAAAGGACCTTGACACTTGAACGGAAATATATTTTACACATTTGAGTACTAGTAAGCAATGCTGCGCAAAGCGCTAATGCATGTAGTACTGCGTGATATTTGGATTAAACTGTTATCTTGTGTGTCGTAACTCGTTACAATGATCGCTTTAAGCGAATATAATATACTCCTAAATCTGAGCATGGTTAAGTGTGTTGTGAGTGATTCGATAGCATACCAAAATCGCGTGTGTATCCACTTCGTTAGATAATAAAAACTGAAAAAAGATCAAATTTGTCACTGATGAGCCGTATATACAAACATAAAACAATGCCCCAGTGGCACACTGCACTGCAAGGATCACAAGAGATGGGCCGCGGGGCCGAGCGAGAGCAGAGTCGGCGAGCGCGGCGGAGCTGGTGCTCAGCAGTGCATCTCACACGTCGGCTACATACGCGGCGAGGCGGCAAGGCGCGAGGCGGCGCGGCGGCGGAGCGGCCCCGAGCGTCGCGACGGCCGGCAGACCGCGACTGGAGCGTCACTGCGCGTCGCAGCCTAGGGCGCCGAGCGAGCAGGACGAACATACTCGCCGCTCGCGCGCTCTGCCTACGATTCTAGCCCTTGAACCTTCTATCTTGATTCCTATTTACCTTGTTCACGCAGAGTCTCTTATGTTTTTGTGCGACCGCAAAAGGGTTTTCACCCCGCGAGGCGATCCCGTCGACGTTACGTAGACGCTAGAGATAGAGATGCTGCGTGGCCTTTCCTATGCTTTGGGTCGTTTCGATGTTATGTCACTATTGAACGTGCCTGTGCCTTGTTGTTTGGCCGTGAACGTATTTTAGCCGTGCACTCATTTAGACCATTATGATCTATGGCTCCAGTGTGACTTTGGTTATTATCAACATTGCTACACAAATTATTTGTTCTATAATTTTCCAAGCTTATGCAAAATGGCCAAGGAGCTTAGGTACAAATACATAATTTATGCATTTAATTTAGAAAACAAAAATAAGAGTTTTATTAATTATTTTGTCATCAAATTTCTTCAGCTACGATTCAAAGTAATTCAACTCGTTAGCCACAATAAGGTAAGAAATAGAGAGCTACAGCGGCTGGTATAGTTTTAATTATTTAGGGGTTTGATTTTAGCCATGCCCATACTAACGGAGCATACGCCAACTCGGGCAAGGTCGAGGGGAGTGCCAAAACAGCTACACAGAAATAAGTCGATACCCAAATATGAGTTTTAGGTATGAAGTTGTTAATAGGGATAAGTAGAAACTGATATATTTAGCCTGAACAAGAATATTAGAGATAAGAGTTTGTTACGTGCGTAATGTGTATAATGTAGAGTCTGTAGAAGAGGTTATTTTTTGTAAAAACAATTATTGTGTTTGTTTTGTTTTTTCTATAAAGATTTTTGAACATTTAATACTGCCTAATCTACTCAGTCTGTCAGAAGCGTGAACAATTCTTTTTTTACAAAGATTTCATTAAAACGTTAATGTCGTCGTTTGAAATTCATCAGTGTAGAGCTAATCCTGTCACAACGGGGTTCCATTTTATTAAATCGGAAGTGATGGTAATTCCAAAATAATTTGAATTAATAATATTAGAATTTTTATCTACTTCTTATTTTCATTTACTGAGATTATAAAACTAAACAGATTGTGTTTGCTGATTACTAAAGTAATGTGTGTTTATTTGAACAGGAAAACCTAAACTCATTGAGAATTTTATTTGAGTACTCGAATTATTAAACTTCAAGGTGAATAAACATAAAATCTGTTTGCGTTTGTCAAACCGAGTAAACATTATAAAATATCGATATGACATCTCGGATATCAAAGCGCAGTTATCGAATAAATAATGTTCTACATCCCTATAAATATACGTAATTAGCCTGTCATACGTTTGACCTCACATATCTGATGTATATAAAACTTTAAACAACTAGCTTTCTCCTACATCAAATATGTATGAGACCGGGCGCCAATACACGCCAAACGCCAATATCTTTTTATATCGATGCTCTAGAAAAACAGTAAACATTCGGGAGAAAACGAATCGAATTAATCGATTTTGGGAGACAACTCAAAGAGGTAGATGCCGCTTCAGTGCATTAACACTGTGCTAAGATTGCTTTTAGAGAATTTACTGTTACGAACGCCGGTAGCTCGCGCTTCTACTGAACTGTGTTGAATACTGGATGAGATTGATCCTGTAATCTTATGACTATAAAAATATTTGTATTTTCTGATAAAGTTGCTTTGCAAAATAAAGTGGCTAAACCTTGTATGAAATGTAAATGTATTAGGAGTCACGCTGGTATCTGACTAAAATATTAAATAAACAAAATATTTATTTTAAACAGAAGTATTTTTATGTAAGAGCGATAATAGAGCAATTTCATTCAATGATGATAATATCTATATTTAGGTTGCATAAAAAACTACATAACGAGTCTTAAACCGCAGCATCAATGGAACAGTAAATGCCTACGTTTCAGTAAAAATAGTACTAAAGAATCGTAAAAAGTATCCTACATGTGAATGTGTGTGCTAATTCGCACTCGGCGCGTGTAACGCAATGACGGCCCCGCATCTAAACAGGGCAACCGTTCCCTAGTGATGTGCAATTGTAAGATTATTATCGACACTTTATCGATACCACCGCTATGTTCCACCTCTGTATCCAATGTCTGTCAGCTGATTGTATCCGAATTCTAAACAAAGCTGCGTGTAGTTCCCTTGAAACCGAAAATTCGATAAGCGTAACCACATGTTGATTTGTTTGCCGCAGTGTCTTATTCGATTTTCCCCGTTAATGGTTGCGGATCTGATTCTTTAACGAAACCTGCTGACATTATTTTCTATTTATATTCATTTCTGTGTAAAGAAGAAGAAAAAATACAGTAAATACTGCATAAAAACAAAGCAACACAAAATTTTCCGTTTCCATTACGTACCGTAATATACGATAATAACCCTTAATTATATTCAAATGGATATGAATTTGCACTATTCTTGAATACATACATAATTTTATCTTAGCAGTAGGTTTATAAAACTGGATTTCCCTAAGTATAGTTGCATCTATAGTCTTAATATGTTTAACTCTTGTCTCTTAGCCATTAATCGACCAGCTCGTGACTTCCTGTGGGTGTCGTAAAAGGCGGCTAATTGGATTAAGAGCATCATTGGCAGGATCCAGCGGGAAACTAACGTGCTATACACAAGTATACGATGTATATATGTAAAGTAAAACTTATTAAAGGAGATAAAAACAAAACAACAACGTTTGAGAGTTGGTCCATGTTTTATCGACAAAATAAAACACTGAGGGATATTTTGAATTTATGGCATGCCTGTCTTAATTTTGAAATAAATACAACCAAGTCCTAAGCTACCTCTGAATGTTTGGACGGACGGACTTATTAAAGGCCAGAGTCATTAAAAACATCACACTGTTTGTGTTTGGTTTGGTCCAGAGGCAGAATCAATAAGGAAGATACGTCTTCCTTAAATACTTATTTAGCAATGGATATTCACAGATAAAGCAATAAGGATGATTATATTTACTTGACACCGATTTCCTTTTGCCATTTGCAATAAAAGGTAACTTTTGTGTATATTAAACAAAGGCAAAAATACTTTGTTTGAAATATTGTCAATATAGAAATCATTTATTATAAAAAGTCCTACAAAAGATGAGTCAATTTTAACAAAAAATATACGTGAAACAATGTAACAATCTAGGTAGAAACAAATCAAAAATGGACTCTAAAAGACGAGCGAAGGTGAATTCAATTTTCACATTTATTTCAGGTCGAGAGTTCAGTTGAACGAACACAGTGATTGATGAAATCAATTGGATACCCTCTGTAAAAACTTTCGTTGGACCACCAAACTATCCGAACTCGCTATCGCGCATCACTAGTCACCGTATTGTCAATTTGCACGCCAAATCGATCACTATTTATAACTAAGATCGAACTCGGACAAACATAGCTTTTTACGAGAATGATATGTAGGCAAAGATAATTCTGTATTATTAGTCTGGATGCGCTACGATGATTCATGAAATAATAAATCAGAGCGTGTACACATTGACGTGAATGTGGGATCTGTACCGATATCGAAGCGTTTACTAGTAATAAGGCTGAAAGCAGCCATGTGTTTGTTTTTTCAATGGTTTATAGATGATTAGTGAATACAATATCTGACAAAATCATTTACATCAATATATTTTCATGTCGTTTAATTAAATTGGTGGTGGTACTCGTAGTAAATACTTTTCACGTTATAACCTACATTCGTATTTATATGGTCGTCATCATTCAATATCTGATACTGCAGTGAAGTTTGAGTTAGATTGCTCACAGCATAGCGTAATGAAAAACTTCAGGCAATATTTGTTGGTCAATCCATATAGACTTTGGATGTGAGTGCGGTCGCTTGCATGAGATTGAAATTCAAGTTTGTATTTGAAAGCGCTTTGTGATCGTATTCCCGATATAAAACAAAAGAAAATAGGTATTAGATAAAACCATTTGATCTAGAATAATGTCAGACTGAAATTATAAACCAAGTGAAGGAATATTGTATTTGAAAGTAGATAGGACCTACACTGAAAAGTCTTGGTCAATACCGTCTTTTAACTTTTTGTTTGGGGAGTATTCAGCTTTATTTACATAAATACGCAACTGTTAAATGGCATTCACACAAAGTAAATAAGGGGACACTCATTACGTTGATGCCAACCTGTTTACATCTGCTCGCGTTTTTCGGTTCCATGATTAATGAATATCCAAATATCATCAAAGCACATTATGGCGACGGCGGGAGAGTTCATTTGTACGATATGAAAACAGGCCGGTTTAATGCGATACGATCCCTTTTAATACTTTTAAATAATCTACCTGAATGGAAATACATTTACGTTGCTTTCGCTACTGGAAAATTTTCGTGTCCGATTTATATTGCACAAAGTTAAAATTTCTGAATATGAATAACTGGATTTTAATATTGCAGGTGTTGTTTGTTATTGGAAATTTTTCATTTGTATACAGCCAAAAAATAAGGAAGCTCATGAAGTGCTAAAAAACGTATTACCTTTTGGAGCATGAAAATCTTGTGGTTTATCTTGAAGCACCGAAATGGGCATTAAAATAGGCAAATTGAAAATGCTATTCGGGTGAAAAAAAATCATGATGAAGGGTCCAGTCTACGAGTTCTCAAAGCAGGGCCGTTGTGGAAGCGAGACGACACTAAACTGCACGTAGCAGCGTCTCGTTCAGACGGCGGAATAAGTCTTCGTATGCGCACAGTTTCTTTAATTGACCCAACGTTTTATGTAGTTAATCGATCTTGTCAATCATTCTCCATCACCTAAAACTATTCCCAACATTAATATTACATTTGTAGTTTTAGGTTAAATGTTAATTAATCCTGTATTTGCCGTCGTCATTAGTGATATTGGTTGTGTAAATACGCTTATTTCTTGATATAACAACGAGCATTACCGTGGCTTGATAGTGTATTCGAAGCCTAATGGCCACTTTGTGAAGCCAGTCATTAAAATAATAAATTTATACGTTCACTAGCTATGCTTCCCACTCGCGTGAAATGTTTTCAATGTTCAAGTTATGAGAGAAAAATTTAGATATATTCATATCCACATACCTACTCGGTTTTCAAATAACCTCATGGTTAATGTTTTCTGTATTTTTCCTACACGTAGGTACAGCCGGGTAAATAAATATCAAAGAAATAATATATTTTTCTTCTATCCCGGAATAAACCCGAAGAAAACAAGGTGTACAATTTCGTTGGTATTGGTGTTAAACAAACAATCATGCGCCGACATTATTCCCTTGTCAACGTGTATTTGTGAAGCTGAGAATGAACCGAGATTTCCACTACAATACTTGTTCCTAAATCCACGACTCAGCTCAACCTGAACTGTAATAACTGTCGTCACTGCGACTAATTGTTGGCCCCGTCATGGCCTCATCTCAAAGATTTAAACTACGACACACGTTAACACGTTCCCTGCGCCATCACTTTCAAAGAACTTTCAGCTGTTGCTTTGGAGACCTAAAAGATCTCGAAACTAACCTACCTTTTGGTGCGTTTGAGACCTAATCAGTCTCCTAAAGATACAGTTTTGAAAATAATTTATATCTTCCAAAAAAACAATCAAATATATTTTGAAGTTTTTGTGGGTGAAAGATAGCCTATTGCTTTATATTTTGATAGGTTCGCACGCAGTTATGACATTTGAATAAACTACAAATACCAAAAAAAAATATGATATCGATTGTATCTCGTACCGCAACCGAAGATAGTTCAATATGTGTAGTAAGTAGTGATGGGAACAAAATAATATCTCAGTTGTCGATTGAAAAAGTTTTATTAAGTATGTAAAGTGTTTTTCATTAAAACATGGTAAGCATATTGATTGCTTGCATTGCGCGCAAATGGTAACAAAACGTTTAGTTTTTTTAGAAGCGTCCGTGCTGTTTAATGTGCGTCGTAATTTTTTGTAACAACCCACACTATTGTCATTGTCGCCACGTTGGAAAACATGATCAGTACATCTTCCTTCTGGTAATTCTGTAATAAAATGCTTTGTAGAAATAAACAGCATGCAACTATGTCAGTGAAGTAAATGCGATGGAATCCAATTTTATTAGTTTCGTTATTCGAGTGTCTTATGTATATTTTTGTTCTAAGACTGTTGTTGCTTTAAAAAAATATACGGAGGTATTAAAGCTGGATGTCACAGATCTCTTGTAAGTTTACTATAACAACGTTTTTTGTTTTAATAACCGAAATTTAATGAGCGATGCTAGGACAACACTAAAACGAGTCACGCAGCGCCCGCGCCGCCTGCCTTCCCTCTCTTGCGTCTACGAGGCGTACGATTCCCCGAGTACCGACATATCTCCTAACGCAAGGAATGAAAATAATTACAGTACTGTGCGTTAGGGACCTAATCCATCTCTAATTTCTTTTTTAATGTCCTTGAATTCAGCTTTAAGTAGGAAGCAAATATGTATATTTGTCCTACTCATACCTAAAGAACTTTACACGTTAGATCCTCCCGCAAGGAGTGAAACAACACGATTATCTTCAACGCACAATACAAAAGTCCTGCAAGAGATCTGATAGATCGCGTAATGCAACGAACGTGTTAATAAACCACCGCTTTCATATGATATTTACGGCAAATAACGTCTGCGTCTAGACAGAGCTTTTATCACATGCCAGCTATAGTTTTTAGTGTTATAGTGGCATAACTCACGCTTATTCTGTATGTGGTGAAAGATCGAGAACTAAGAGTTATATTTCCAGGAACAGGCGTTTGTATTTATAAGGCTGTTTATATTTGAAGAGCTAGAGATTAGGCATTGAGAAAATTAAAATATAAGTAGTATGAGAATTCTTTAGAGTCCTAAACATAATACCGACCTATAGAAAGATCGGTCTAGAAGTTTATTTCCAGTTCCAATTTTTTTAATTTAAAATCCGATACTATTTCTGAACTGAAAAATCAATCTTAACATTACAACTTCCTATTTGAACTGAGATATCATTGAAAACCACTATAGAATAAACACAGCAAACAACACATATTTCCCCCGATGGCAATCAGCTACCTCCATTGTAAGTATGATTGCCATAGACCACTGAATAGAAGGCCACTATTGCTCCGGCACGAGTAATTGTTGTTCTAGCGAGAAGGAAATACTTATATCGAGAGCTTGTAACACTGCTATTATGCGAGTCTTTTCTGCATAAGAACGAATGTAAAATGGCCAGTCTTACGTTCATCTTCTTTTTTTCGGGTCAATGGTATACTTTATCTTCAAAATTCATACGCCCAATTGTTGGCCCACCAACTGCGGCGTCAAGGGTGAGTTTTAAGTTCTTCAAAAATGCAGGTTGTTTCGTCATCATACAGATTCTTAAAATCAGATCGTTTAGAATGTACCACGGACACACACGATGTTCTTATCGATTTTCAGCAGTGGCAATCACAACTGTTTTGACGGTTGTCATACGTGCCGTACTCGTTACCCGATTGGTGCTCCTGCTGCAACTGTCATGACGTCACAACCGCTAACGGACGAACGGCCGCCCCACGAACTAACTATATTCGTTTTCTCACCATCTTGCACGCGCGCGCGCTCCGCGATCTATCTCAAGAAAACCCTTTAAACGCGTCAACTCGATCGATATTCTGCTAGGAATCCCTATTCCGAGCAGTTCGTGACCTTCAGCAACAACTGTGGTGAAATCAGAACGCAGGCGGGTCATCGGCAGCAGATATAGCAGACCAAGGTACGTGCACGTGTTTTAGTTTGTTACTGCTGCACTTCCTGAACATCGTTTGTGTCCTCGTCCAGCCTCTCGGGCTGTCCCAAGTGTGTAGTTCCTCATCGTTTTTTATCGCGACTGCACATTTTTATGGTGCCGAAACCCGGGACCCGCCATTATACGACTTAATTTTCAACACAGTTTAACCTTAATAGTTACTGTAGGATCTCAATATTAGGCAATCTATCTTCCTTCGGTGCTTAATATTATCCTTTTCGGCCTATACTAACCAGTGGCGTGCATAGCATATAGGCAAATAAGCAGAGCTTACCTCCAAAAATCCTAACTATCTTCTTTTAATACAACAACACTCATCATACATAATCATAACATAAAACGGCAGTAAAACTTCTAACCAAACATTTCAATAATAAACAAATCATGACGTCACTTATGTCAAATTCAAATTCATTCTATAACTCATAATAATCTGTTACGAGGACTACGAGGTAGGCTCGCGACAGTTGTGCCTAGTTTACACTCACACATTCAAACGAAATCTCCTTGTCCATATACGCACGCACACTTCAAAAACGGAAAATAATACCCCGCCATCTTGACTTTTTATTATACGACAAAAACAAAAAACCCTATTTTTGCTAAGAGTGGTGCTTTGACATTTGACATACGTAATTTTTTACACTTACAGTAAGCTAGCCTACCTGCCAATAGACTTATAGAGTCCTCGCAGTCCTCAGTCCTTTTACTTTCTTTTCACTCTCATATTCGTTTTGGAGCAAAAGTCTTTTGGGATGTTCACCGCACTTGTCAATTCTTATTCCAGTAATTATTGTATTTTAAATGAAACTTGTGTTTTAAAATACTTATAACTTATATAATTAATTATCACAATATTATTTACTTATTTATTAATGTTTATTATATTTATTTTTATTGTTTTACTTCTGTGTTGCAACTTGATCGTTTTTCGATATTTATTATCTGTGGCAGATTGTTTATTAAGTTTTTGATAGTTCGCGCGCCTGTTTTCGTCTTGTCTTTCGTAACAAGTTTCTATTAATTGTGATTTTGTGAAGTGGCTGTAGTTTAATAAACAGGAGCACTAATAAACAGCTATGTGTATGAATGTTAAGATTGTGGCGAAATTGAACGTGCGTAATTACAAATTTACAATACAAACCCATCAGATGGGGTTTGTTGACAAAACTTAAAAGGTAAGGCTCTCAGTAATTATTATTTCAAAATGTTAGAAAATATTGCCTGACTAGCGGTGTGCTGCTGGACGAACTGTTCTTTTTATGTTATTCGTCGTTTCTTGATTGTTATACGAAATAGTTGCGTGAATTGATACCTACGAGAATAACTACGACGAAAACATTTTGTTGTAGTAGATGATTATATTAAGTGATTGTTTTTAGGTACAATCTTATTAAAAATGGGAGTAAATTAAACATACAAGACAACAGTATATGTTGGCACGTAAAATAATACGTCTGATTATTTTTTTGGCTATGTAATACATAACGTAGGTAAGAAAAATGTTGATCTCGAATGGTCATATTGACTATGGCTTAATATATTTACTATTATGTTCAGTTTCGTTTTCTTATTCAGAATAATACACAAATATGAGTCCTCAACCATAAGCTCTCCGCACCGCGACCCTTTGCTCGTCGCGAGTCCTGAATCGCGGATTCGGCTGCTGTTCGCAGTTAGCTTTACAAAGATTGTTTTATATGTATAAACTTATACCTACAAGTTGAAATAGTGATTCAATTAGAAATTGGTTTGTAGATTAAGCTAGCGAATAGTTCGCGAGCTGCGCGCGTGCATTTTAAGTAGACTTATGATCTTGATCGCGCCGCGCCAGCAGCGCGCGTACTGCTCGCGAACAGTTCGGAGACGGCATTACTAAAATTTGCACTACCGACCTTTGCGTGAGTTGCGTCGAGGAGGCGCACTAACATATTGCAGTACCTAACTGCAAGCGCGAGCAGCGCATTCGGTGTGCGTTCGCTAGATCTTAATGTAGGTACCCTGTGGTCCACAAAAATAATCCTTGTTCCAATTTTTTGGGAGTTCATTTGCGTATTTACGGTAAAGTTGACCATACGAGTACATACGTACGTAGTACGTACGAGTCTGTGCCTACCATGGCCGAAAACCAATGCACGCCACTGATACTAACTCTTTTGGTATATCGTATCGTAAAAAATATCGATCAAAAAAATCCTTTATTCGTGTAACATTTTTAATTCGTAGGTAGGTGTAACTAAATTATTTGAACGTACCGTGTTAATAGTCTCGAATTGTCAGCGGCTTGCGTTCGGAAACGCAACCAACACGTTCCGCCTTCGGGAAACGCGATAATACTCTTCGTGAGATTATCGTAAAACCAAGGCAAGACTATTTAGCTACATTCTTTCCTATTGCATAAAAGAAAAATTGTGTCAATAGGTAAATATTACGAAGCCTACATCCATTTCACTTCAACACTTAATCAACTTAAGAAATCAAATTGAACAAAGGATTTATGTTGCGCGTTTTACTCAGTCTATAATCTGTATATATAATATATATACACATAAACATTAACAATACTACCGGTTGGCGTAAGTACTCGTGTTCTTATCGTGTTTACATCTTTATAAGCAGGTAGCGCTCATCTGTTGGAACCTTGTATCGCCGACTATTCGTTATCAGTTACCGATCTTGCTAATCGTTTAATAAAATAGTTTTCATCATGTCATTATTGTTAGGTAAACATTCGTCTCGTAAACAAAGTTGCTTTAAGAAATCGAAATCTCACTCTACGGACGATGAATATACAGTTCAAGATTTATCACAGTTACGTAGAAAGCGTACTTTAGCTATGAAGCGGTTGGATAAGGCATTGGAAATAGGTTCATTAGCAATAAGTGATGACTCACAACGGAATTTATTTCTTTCTTATTATCAGGAACTTAAACATATTTTAGATAGCTTTGAGAGTGCTCATCAGATTATTTTGGAGCTGTTAGATGATCCGGATCATGCAGATAATTCGCTCCAGGATACATTTGACGATAAATATTTTGAAATATTATCTATTCATCGTACTTTAACGAAAAGTGAACCTCAAGTAAATAATAAACAAAGTTCTTCATCGTCGAATATCCGTTTACCGAAAATTGTTCTTCCAACTTTCAGTGGTGACATCAAGAAATGGCCTGAATATCACGACACTTTTAGTGCATTGATTCATAATTCCAGTAATCTTACCGATACGGAAAAATTTCATTATTTATTCTCATCGTTGACCGGCGATGCATTATCTGTTATCAAGGCATTCCCATTAACTTGTGAGCATTACCACGATGCCTACCAGGCCCTTGTTACTCGCTATCAATATAAACGACCTTTAGCTTTTACATCATGGAAGGACCTTCTAAATATTAATTTTAATACTACTGACGGTAATGAGTTTAGAAAATCATTGGACCTGTTTGAGGAAAATTTAATTATTTTAAAGAAAATTATTTTACCTGAGGACCGATGGGATTTTGTATTAGTCTACCACCTTCTCTCTAAGATAGACTCAAACTTGCGTTGCGATTTCGAGGAAAAATATCCTGATATTGAGTTTCCTCCATATGCACAGTTGAAGTCTTTCTTACACTTGAAATGTGAAGCGCTTTTACGTGATTCTCATTTTTGTGAAGCTAATAATAAACCTTCGAGTAAGCCACAACAACGATCTGTAAAATCTTACCAAACACATAAACGGGAAAACGTATCTCATGCGCTTGTGGGCAGTACTGATAAACCTCAAGTTGCCACAGCAAGTACTACAAGCCGTGACCCTGCTACGTCACAACCAGTTAAGTGCGCGTTTTGTGGTGACACTCACTCAATCTCATCATGTCAAAGTTTTCTAAATAAACCCGTAGATGAGCGGATATCTATCGCTAGCAAAAGTAATTGGTGTTTCAATTGTCTTCGAGCCTCACATCAATTAAAAAGTTGTACTTCTATTTTTAAATGTCGTAAGTGTAACCGTAAACATCACACTTTACTTCATAAAGATAAACCGGTCGAGTCGAACCCAACCTCTTCATTGTTTTCTAATAATAATAACACAACTGTTTTATTAGCAACTGCCATTGTGCAGGTACGGGATGCGGATGGCAAGTTCGTATCTTTTCGCGCTCTTTTCGATTCAGGGAGTCAGATTAATCTGATAACTGACTCAGCTGTAAAACAATTAAATTTAAAACTATCCAGTCCTACCACAACTATAAGTGGAATCGGTGAAGCCCCAGCTTCAATCTTAGGAGACATTAATTGCTCCATTGGGACTGGTGATCAAGTTTTATTTAATTTGAATATGCACGTAATGTCGAAAATTTGCGGGGACCAACCAATAACTAAATTAAATACATCGGGTTGGTCTCATATCAATTCACTATCGTTAGCCGATCCCGGTTTTGACATTCCTGGCCGGATTGACCTACTGTTCGGTGCGGACGTATTTGCGGAATCGCTTCGTAATCGTAATATTAAAGGAAAATCACATCAACCTACCGCCTTCGACTCAGTCTTTGGATGGCTATTGCTCGGTAAAACTTGTTTAGATGTATTACCACCCGCAGCATCCCTTACCCCAGATGGGATAACATGTGAACAACATTTTATCACAAATTATTCTCGTGACTCATCTGGGCGGAACATCGTGCAGTTGCCATTCAGGGACGAGTCCGAGCCTATGTTCACTGGTTCACGTGACATTGCTTTGCGTCGCTTCTATGCAATTGAACGTCGACTGTCACGTGACCCCGAATGTCACCGTCAATATTGTGATTTTATGTCCGACTATATATCTGCGGGCCATATGTCATTAGTCTCTCCAGATGACGTGGGGAATGGGAAATACTATATTCCCCATCACTGCGTCATACGTCCTGATAGCACCACGACTCGCCTTCGTGTCGTATTTGACGCCTCTGCGAAAGATGCACGTTCTCGATCGTTAAACGAAAGTCAACACATCGGTCCAAAATTACAATCAAACATTTTGGAAATTCTCTTACGCTTTCGTGAACACGACGTCGTTTTCATGGCAGATGTGCGTCAGATGTACCGACAGATTACACTCTTCGATGGCCATCGTGACTGTCAGCGAATTCTCTGGAGAGCTTCGCCTGGCGAGCCTCTTTCAGAGTTTCGCCTGAACACGGTCACGTATGGCATCTCTTCATCCCCCTATCTCGCTTGCCGTACTTTGCGACAGCTTGCTGATGATGAGGGGGATTCTTACCCGCTTGCCAAGAGTGTAATCTTGTCGGACACCTACATCGATGACGTCGTCACCGGTAGTCAGGACTTTGCCACTGCACAAAGAACAAAAACACAACTTATCGCTCTTTTCAAAAGGGGAGGTTTTCATCTTCGGAAGTGGGTGTCAAATGACAATCGTCTTCTATCGGATCTTCAACCTGAAGATTGCCTCACTGATTCTGTATCGTTAGATAAAGTTGAACCGGCTTCTTTCAAAGTGTTGGGACTCAAATGGGATCCCTCAACTGATTCGTTTCTTTTTGAAGTTCAATCTTCACATCGGCCATGTACCAAACGGTCTATTCCTAGTGAACTCGCTAGAATCTTCGACCCGTTAGGATTCTTATCCCCCTTGTCAATACATGTTAAAAGCTTAATCCAAAAGCTTTGGATTATCGGTGCCGGGTGGGATGATGTTCCTCCTAACGAGGTCATCAGTACATGGAACAAATATCAGGAGCAACTTTCTCAGTTGCACCATCTAAAAATTTCGCGTAGAATCACTCGTACTGATTCACAATCCTACGAGCTACACGGGTTCTGCGACAGTTCGGAAACTGCATATGGCGCGGTCATTTATTTACGAGTAACAGACGTAGATAACAATTCTTACGTTCATCTCGTTTGTTCAAAAGCTCGCGTGGTGCCATTAAAACGTACGTCATTGCCACGTCTCGAACTCTGCGCCGCAGTTTTGCTTTCAGATCTGTACAAATTCGTTACAGAAACTTATCTGTCTCGTATTCCTATTTCAGCTGTCTTTTTGTGGTCCGATTCCACCGTTACACTCTCTTGGTTGCGTTCACCCTCATGTCGTTGGTCTACCTTCGTTGCCAATCGCGTGAGTCATATTCAAGAAATAACAGCTATTGAATATTGGCATCACGTGTCCTCTGCAGACAATCCTGCAGATGTTTGTTCGCGAGGCCAATTTCCAAGTGAACTTCGTCACAACTCGTTATGGTGGGCGGGGCCACGATGGTTATCCGAACCGCACGAGACATGGCCATCTTGTATTGACAGCGTTACTAATGACGAGCAGAAGGTTGTTGAGGCCGAGACTCGTAAATCTCCTGTGTTAGTATCGACTGTGCATCCTCGGGAACAACAAGTTTCAATTATCGACAATGTATTAAATCGTTTTTCATCGTTAGAAAAAATCGTTCGTACCTTTGCGTACATCTATCGTTTTCTTCAAAATTCTCGAAACCCGACTATTGCTAACCGTAGTGCGTTTCTTAACAATTTAGAACGTCATAATGCATTGATGACTATTGTGAGACACGTTCAAGGTCAAACATTCGCGGAAGAAATAAGTAAACTGAAATCAAGTAAAGTAGTTTCAAAACCGTTCAGTAAACTTAATCCTTTTATCGACAAAAAGGGAATTCTCAGGGTGGGCGGTCGCCTCGCTCGATCTGGACTAGAGTTTGAGCAGCGACATCCTGCGCTTTTGCCTTCTGATCACCCGCTCACCTTGTTAATCGTCGATTTCGTTCACCGTAACTACTGTCATCCTGGAATTAATACCACGCAGTATTTGGTTTTACAACAATTCTGGATCGTCTCCGCGAAACGCGTCATTCGCCGTTGTCTTGCTAAGTGCATTCAATGTTATCGTACAAATCCAGTGCCTTTGCAACCGTTTATTAGCGATCTTCCTACGTATAGAGTTAGCCAGGTGAAGCCTTTCTCCGTGGTGGGAGTCGACTTCGGTGGGCCCTTCCGTATCAAGCTGGGCACTCACCGTGGGGCAAAAATAGATAAAGCCTATTTATGCCTATTCGTGTGCCTAGCTACGAAGGCCGTCCATTTAGAGGTGGTCTCCACACTATCGGCAGAGGGTTTCATTGCTGCATTGCGTCGTTTTGTGGGTCGTCGCGGACGTTGTTCAACTATACACGCTGATTGCGGAACCAATTTTGTCGGTGCTAGAAATCAACTCACTGCTTTAATGCAAACTGCGTCTAGCACGGAGAAAATTGAGTTTAAATTCAATCCACCATCCGCTCCCCATTTCGGAGGAGTTTGGGAGATTCAAATCAAAGCCGCGAAGCAACATTTGTATCGCATAGTCGGTGATCAGGTTTTAACATTTGAAGAACTTACTACATTATTCGTACAAATCGAGGCGGTTTTAAATTCACGGCCCTTGTGCCCTGTCAGTTCGGACCCTAATGACTTGTCAGCATTAACACCGGGTCATTTCCTTACATTGGAGCCTTTGGCTGCTGTCCCCGATGATGATTACTCCAACGTCAATATTCATCGTCTTCATCGGTGGCAGTTGTTGCAGGCCTTCCAACAAAGTTTTTGGTCAAGATGGAAACACGAGTACTTAAATTCACTCACTCAACGCGCCAAATGGACCAAGAACTCAAAACCATTAAGGGTGGGCTCGCTTGTGATCATCAAGGATGACAATCGACCTCCTCTTGCATGGTCACTCGGTAGGGTTACTGATCTTCTTCCTGGCGCTGACGGAGTAGTTAGAGTTGCAATTCTTAAGACCGCTACCAGCAATTCTGTTAAGCGACCGCTAGTTAAACTCTGTCCTCTACCCATAGAGGATTAACGTATTATTTAACTTAAGATTATTAAGCACCGTAGGTTAGGTTGATTAGATTCGTAGTTCAGTGGCTATTAAGGTTTAACGTTTTCTTCCTAACTTTTCTATTTATATTTCGTATCTTCGAAAATACCATAGGTATTTTGGTGGGCGGAATGTTTCGTCATCATACAGATTCTTAAAATCAGATCGTTTAGAATGTACCACGGACACACACGATGTTCTTATCGATTTTCAGCAGTGGCAATCACAACTGTTTTGACGGTTGTCATACGTGCCGTACTCGTTACCCGATTGGTGCTCCTGCTGCAACTGTCATGACGTCACAACCGCTAACGGACGAACGGCCGCCCCACGAACTAACTATATTCGTTTTCTCACCATCTTGCACGCGCGCGCGCTCCGCGATCTATCTCAAGAAAACCCTTTAAACGCGTCAACTCGATCGATATTCTGCTAGGAATCCCTATTCCGAGCAGTTCGTGACCTTCAGCAACAACTGTGGTGAAATCAGAACGCAGGCGGGTCATCGGCAGCAGATATAGCAGACCAAGGTACGTGCACGTGTTTTAGTTTGTTACTGCTGCACTTCCTGAACATCGTTTGTGTCCTCGTCCAGCCTCTCGGGCTGTCCCAAGTGTGTAGTTCCTCATCGTTTTTTATCGCGACTGCACACAGGTTTTGGGTGTCTTATATGTTGTAAACAAGTTAGAGAGTTTTTTTCTAAGGCACTTAAATTAGTTATAAAATGAATATAGTTTTTTACATTAATCTTTTAGCGGGAAACAGAACTAGGTCGGAAAAGTTTCCTTATCTAGTTCCGATTTTCATTCAAAAGCGGTAGTTTACTTTAAATTTTTACTTCAGTATTTATTCCACAAGTTTCAAATCTGTTTAAAATTATTATGCAAAGCGAATAAAAGGAGTAGATAGTTATGGTATTTATCATAAGACACGTGTTTTATTTACATTTATCACATGAGTTCAAAAAGTACGTTACCTAAAAACAGTTCTACCAAAATAGGGTATTTATTAAAATATGTATCAAGGTAATTTTCATAACATTTTGCCAAACCTCTATAATCGACCATTCTTACCGATATTGCTTCAATACCGTGAATGTTAAACAGCTAATACATAAGTTTCCCATATCGGCACGAAATCTAAAACAATTTTCCCATTATTACGTAAAGGAAACATTTCGAGTTGGCAAATAAAACGGCAAACTATTTATCATAGTGGGAAACAAATGACAGCTGTGAAACTCGTGAATAATTCGTTCATAGATCTACGGAGTGGATAAGATAAATGGTTGTCACTGGATCCCAGTGACAGTGGTTTTAGTTTACATAGGTTTTTTGTACGCAACGTTCTACACGTGGTGATCTATCGTCCTTTAATACACCCGCTTTGTGAATAAATTTGATAAAGGTTAGGTACCTTTTTATTTTGTTTAGAGAAAAGAGAATATTGCAATTTTTACTATCTTTTTCTATGTACATAAACCGTTCTTCAGTGTCAACCATCTGTGTCACGTGCTTTGTTACCCCGGAACACGGATTTATGGCCGCTTACTAAGGGACGGATGGCGGCCGATTTAATCTTAGCCCGCAGTCTAGCTAAACCTAGCATTATTGCTACAGAATTACGTCCGAGTTAACTAATCAATTTAATCAAAGTGTTAATGTTCTGTCAGCCACCACAAAGCGATCCTAGATCAAAGAGCAAGCAACGCAAGCTTAACTCACTATATGAAACTGTCTGCGATGCTATTTTCAGCTTGTGCGACATTAGCAAAATACAGATAGAAATCGTGCAACTCAAGGTTTCGTATAATAATATGAGATCTTATAGTAAATTGTATCAAGACTGGGACAGCGACAAGCTGAAAATAACGGAATCCCACACACCTGTAAAATCTACGCGATAGATTGGGTTATCGTAAATTGAATATTTTTTTGGGATAGCTACATGAATATTGGATCAGTTTGTTTTATTGAAATAAAATCTATGTTAAAGATACCCAAATATTTGTGACTGGACTACATTTTCATAATATCACCATTTTTTTGTCATAATAAAATTACAAACAACTCATAATCGTAATATTGTTTAAAAATTTTGATACATTTAGAAAAATACGTAAATTAAATTATTTTATACAAAGTAGATTGTGCCCAGCGCAGCATAGTAATAAGAATCATCTACCTGAGCGGAGCTGCGGGCGCAGATAATTTAATTTAAAAGTCAAGCCATGAAGCGTCGGCAACAAAGGATAATAAATAATAGTTGTGAAGATATCGACTAACGTATTCCTTCAGAGGAAGGCAAGTTAGTTTCAAGTGTAGCTTTAGGAATATGTGTCGTAGTTATACCACAACAGGTTCCGCTTGGCAACCGTGGAGATTAAAGCCTTGAGCCTAGGATCGTTCAGTGAAGCGGTCTCTAGGGCCCATGTTCACTTGTGGGCATTTAGAATCGATAGCATTATGTATTGTAGCTTCATAGCAAACGATGTATCTGTATAAAACAGTGCGCAAACTTCAAATATATGCAGTTAGATTGAAAATTCTGGTCTGTAAATTCAAAGACTTAGACCATTTTCCATTCAGTCGTAGAAATAACTGAAAATAGGGATATGATCTTCTGATACTTTATTAACGACCCCGTATGTTACACGGTCGTTAATTTTACGAGAATTTGTTATTAACAGCTTCCATAATATTTAACGTCGTTTCAGAAAACATAAAACGTTAAGTACACGATGTTTTGTACTATTTGCTTTTCCAATGCTAGTCAGTCATAAGATCGCAAAGCTCTTCGTGAGTTCTTGCTTAAACAAACAATCTCGTATCGCTTTATACAAATACTTAAGCAACTAAAAGTATTTCATATATTATTTCTAGATTTCCCTAAAATAACATGTCCTTTAGTTTAACTCTGGAATGGTTTAAACGTGTCGACTAACAAATTAATATTTTCGCACTAGCTTAAAATAAACAATGTGTTTGTTTTGGCAGTGCTTATTTCTGTGCCATATGTAAATAGTATTTGGGAACTTATTTTCAGCCATTTTCAGGTCCCTACGCTTTTAACAACTTTTAATATATTTTTTTCTTTATACCAACACCGTACTGACTGCCCTTCAGCTGGGCAGTTAAATATATCACTATAAATTTTAAATCAAACTAAGAACGTCACTTTATTTAATAAACTTGCAATAAAAGGGAATTCATAATTATTCTATTACAGTCAGAGGCAGCGCGAAGTCGTTGTCTACTTCTCACAACTGAATTATCCTTTTTTCATACTAAAGCAGTAAAATCATACTTTTTATTAAGGTCTAGTTTTGCATTAACTTTCATTTTTGAATGCCGATTTAACAAGTTATGTAAAATGTTAATTTTGCAAAGAATTTATTCAGTGGCAATTCGCAATGTTTTTTCAACTTATTCATTTAGTGAATGAAAGACTTATGTTTACTTTTTATTGCTTAATTTTTTTATGTCTTGAACAGTAAGCCAGTAAAAATGATCTTGGTTTTCAAGATTTTATGATTTTATTATGTTTTGTAGATATTAAGAGTAGCAATTCTTCATTGCATAATTAAAAATATTATAATGATTTTTATTAACGCATTTTGCTGAAGAGTTACATGCATATTAAGGCGATTTTGTAGCGCCATTTCTTTTTCCAATTTTTAATACTTATGAAGCAGTGGAAAAGATTTTTATATAAGCATAACACCCCGATATCCCAAAACACAATATAACTGAAAACTGAGATCAAATGCCACCAAAAATCGAAAAAATAAAAAAGTTAAATAAGAGGAAAATCTTGGAAATGATTACTTTCATAAAAATACAGTTCTTTTGAATCTCTTAGATTTGAAATAAGGAGAAAAAATCGTGACTGTTGTACAAAACTGCGACGTGATTAGACTGTACGCTATAAACACATCATTCATTCACAATGGTTACGGCAAAAACCATAAAATTCGCTATTCAATGCGAAGCTAAACAAAAAAAATAGGTAACGTTTAATGACGTAGGTAACATAACAAAAACTACATTACAATTAAAGGCATATTTTCATACATAAAAACATACATACATACATATAATCACGCCTGTATCCCCGAAGGGTTTGGCAGAGGTGTACCAATGTACACCCACAGTTCGCCGATATGTTTAGGTCTCATGTAATAGGGGGCGAGCCTATTGCCACATAACAGGCACAAATCCGACCTGCTACTGGGAATTTCATAGAAACACCCAATAACACCTTGGTCGACTTGGGAATCGAACCCAAGACCTCAAGCGTAGCAGTCGCGCTAAACACCACTAGGCCAACGAAGCAGTTTATTAAAGCATATTTTCATTGTCATAATTAAAGTCCCATTTACCGTTCGAACATTAACGTTCTAGCTACAAATCGCTGATATTTATTCCTCAAAGTACTATCATTCTTAGCTACATAAGTACGGAACGTTAACTCATCTCGACTGTACTATTAGATTCAGTATTAAATATCAATGACAATCGGCTCGCTTTTATTACAAGCAACTCGATACCGTCATGAGCGAAAAGTGGATGTATAACAGAATTCCTTTGCCTTTTCAGATTCGGGGTTCAGGATTGTGATTTAACGTATAGTACTTTTAAGTTTAATTTATTCTATTATTTTTTGCTGTACTATTATGTTTTTGTATCCATGCAGAATGAAATAGGTATTAACTATTAATTTAATTTAATAAGTAACTAGTAACTTGCAGATATTTGAGTTACTGGCAATGTTATTTGAAACAATCGAATACTAACTAAATCTTCACTTGGTTCTACTAGCTAGATTTTGCAAGACCTGGCAGGTATGTTACCATGGTATTGTACCTATTCGTACATGTTTATTATCATCTTTTTTTATCAACATTTCACCTGTGTATCGAAAAAACGCGAGAAAATAAAAGCGCGATATTTACTAACCTAAAAACACAAAACAACGCGATACCATGCTTGTATATTGTCTAAATTTTATTTGTACCGAGCTTCAACAGATAAAAAATGTTAACATAACAAAGGGAAGCAGATACCTTAACAAAAGCTTGTTACCCCTCTTTCAACATCGCCTATTTATAACAATCGGAAAGAATTCCGTTCAGTTTCTTAATTTTGGTACGAAGTTACGAACTGTGTGAGGGAAACGTGGAACCGATGGAATCTCTCGAAGACACAAATAAAAGGGACTTTTCAATATGTTCGTACTGTAAATAAACAAACATTTTTGTAAATACATAAAACGTAACAGACATGTAGCTTGTATGCGAACTAAATTATTATGTCAATCTATCAATTATTTCTGGCAACTATAATTGACACCATTCACAAAAAAGTGAATAGGATCAGCATGGTATAATACTATATATAAGATTATTATAATTAGGACTAGACTAGTTGTCATCCGACTGTATTTTTTTTAATTGTGAATGCTTTGTTTGCCGATTAATATTGTACACAATGGATATGTAACTTCCGAACATGTACTCTTACTTGTAGTTGTGTAACAATTGTAGGCAAATAAATAAATAAATAAATGTTTTGTTGAATATTTAGTATACTACTATGTTTGCTACACTTTATTTTGTGAACTAATACACTCTTAACTCACCTACCAAATGAACCTTGAAATTAGTTTTTCACAGACATGGACCTAGTTTCGATGCTTTGTGGGGCCTGAAAAGATGAAAAGAATTCGACCCCTCCCATCGATTTTCTATTAAACTGTCCATTTTAATCCTAAATTGAAAAACAAGAATTACGTAGTTATCTCGTTGTTTTAATGTTACACGAATTTGGCTGTTTGAAATTGTAATTTCTCTGTCTGATTAAAAACATTATCCTAGGCAGCTTTTCTTTTGTTTTTTTTTTCCTCCTTATCACTGGCGTGAGACAATTTGGAATTATTTGCTTTATTATTTTTATACCATGCTTAATTAAGGATTAGCGCAATTTATATGTTGATAACATTTGGAATCGGCCGTAATATATTTTTGATTAGAAATAAAAAAGGAAAAACCTAGAGTGCGTAATAATAACAACATGAAAAAACACATTTAATAATTCTAAGCGTCTTCTTTAAACTGATCTTCATTAAATATTTTTTCATAAGGAAAATGCTTATGTTTTTCGACGTGAATCAGTTCATGCTGACGAGGAAGCGACTTGATAATTTGCAAATATGCTGTTATCTGAGACTTCCACAACATTTGCTTATCCTCTTAAGTGTTTTATTTATATTTTCTCGCAGGACGCACCTGCCTCGCGTTGATAAGCCGGGAGCCTCACTCAACAAGTGTCGTCTACGGAAGAGTAATGTTTCTTACATTTGACTACCATACGATTGACTTAAATGATAAATGTAATATGTATAATGCAGAATAACTTTCGTAATACAAATTCTAAATTATGTATGTATTAACAATTTTTTCTGCCGCAGTTTGCCTTGATAGCTCAACTATTATCAGATAAGAATTTGCTTTAAAGATTCTTTTAGAAGGTTTTATTACAAGATTTCTCATCATACTCCCAAAATCTTTTTACAGGAATGAGAGTAGAATTACGTGAAAAGTAGAGTCCAGCCAGTTAATTTTGTGGCAAGCTCTTTGGGTTTATAAAGACCACACCACATAATATCATAGCTCCCATTGGGACTCGGTTGTAATAAGCTCGACAACGTGTTTCTAAGGACCTGTGTTAGAACAAGACTTTGGACTTTGACTCAAAGGCGCTGCAAACCTTAGTCATATCTCCTCTCTCATTACTTTATATGTAACATTTATATTTTCTTTTAATCTAGACACAATTTTTGTGTAGAAATTAAAAACAGCATTTACTTTTATTTTATTTTTAGTGTAGCTGCCAAGATTTGTTATTATTAAATGACGGCTAAAGCAAATACTTAGTGTTTAAGTAATATTCACCAGACATTTTTTGCACACAATAATGTTTTAAATTAAGCCTCATCTTTTACGTTAACAAAATGTAATACAAAAGAAATTCGTTTTTGTTATCTGTATTAGACCTAAATTTAAATTTTCAAGGTCTGATATTATTAGTTAAAGTTTAGTGGAACGTGTAAGCTTATAAATTCAAAAGTTTATATAAAGCTCTTTAGAGTGTTTAGTGTTGAACTAGTTTTAAGACAAACCTATTTAACAAACTACGCCTATTTACATGTTTAGATACACAACTCCTTACTGGCTTAGACTTCGTAACATTATAAAGGACAATGCCTGGCCATTAAATATACAAAACCAAAGGTCGTGAGACATAAAATATTAGGAACAGTAACAATTAGCTTTAAGTACGACACGAAATCACGCTTGGGGTCCCGTGAGTGGAAACAGTCGCGTTTCATAATGAAGGGACAATTTGATGGCTGAAAGCCGACGTATTATATGATATAGAGGTACACAAGTAATTTGTACGTGTACACTGTACGTTCGTTAAAATAATACTTACAACGTCAGTCTTAAAAAAACATAAAAGTATTTTATTCGTTTGTTTTTACGGAGCTGTTCTTTATGACCTTTCCTATGTAGTCATATCTTTTCAAGGCATCTTCGCTTGATTAAGCATCCCCTAAATCAAAGATGATAGTGTAAACATTATGATTGACCTGCATTAGGAACAACGTTCTATCAAAATGATTAATAAGTTTTGCTATCAAAGGCAAGTGCGGTCAGAGGCTGACCGTAGGCTTAATAAATTGTTCAAGTAGCAATATGGCCAGATTATAAGCTTCTATATCAACGCTTGCTTTTTATTCCGTACGGTTTTCCGTGAACATTATTTTTCTTATAGCTTCTCTTTGCTTCGCAGTCGCGTAGATCGCGCTTTATTGGACAGTTCCAATGTAATATGTGGAAATAACACTGGCAATGGGTAACAAGATGTCGTCTTACATAGGTATGCGTTTGTTGCTGATTTTATTTAGAAGAAGATTTCGTTTTATTTGTATCTGTTTAAGAAATTTATAGTATGTATACTTATACTTAACTTACTACTTTGTTAAACGTGAATTATTCAAGTTACAATTTACACTAAGTAAATAGCTCATAATATCTTCCAACACAGTCGTTATTGTTATACAAATAATTATAATCAGATGTGAAAATAACTTGAGCTTGTGGGACCATAATTTCATTGTTCGGTAGTAAAGAAGGCTGTCGAGCTTCTGCTCACAGGAACCTAAATAACTTTAACTCAGCCGACTGCAATAATGTCACTTTTGGAACACTTGCCAAAATAAATTGGACGTGTTTTAGCCCATTAGAGAGCCTGTATTTTACGTCAAATAAGTCAGCAAATGCCGGCCAATTACCCCTGATCCTTTTACGTGTTAATCGATATCTCTAGAGATGTTATCGGCTAAGTGTCAGCTCATTACTAAGTGAACCTTTCTTAGCTTACCGTAATACTTGATTTACGAAAATCTGGACTTTAATAAAGTTATAAAGTTCCTTAATCAAACTATAGCAATAAAGGATTTATCGCTTCACAATTTGTTAAAGTAATTTGGGGACAAAGGATTCGGTTCGGTATAATATATTTTTATAGGTAGTTACTAGAATAAATTATACTGATACCATCCTGTTTATACACTATGTTTTTTTTTTTTCATAAAATAGACTTGATTGAGACATTTCTGGTCTAACAAAACCACCATTTTTACCACCTTTTCTTTAATAATGTAAACAAACTTTTCACCTACGCACACGCATGTTTTGTGACTTTATTATCGGCGTGTAAAATTAAATGTATGTATCGCAAAACAGGCACATAAACAAAAGCTATGAGAAAAAGCAAGGATACCAAAAAAAAGTTGCCCTACATAGCAATTGTTTACATGAAAACTTGAGTACGTGACGGGGAAAGAATAAACAAAAGAATAACGTTATAAAGCACAACTCCAGACGTATTGTTTAGTGGGATCTCCGCGGCTTTGGTCAAACGTGCCTTACTTTTATTCCCGATATTAATTAGCTTTGTATCCCATGGGAATCTTTGCTGGTATGCAGCATACCGTATTGGATGTTTTTAATTTCGAAATAGTAGTTTTTTTGTTCTTTATTAGATACTTTGAAACATTGTGTACCATTTAAAATCGTCGCAAAACAAAAGAGAGACGAAAACATATCTATCGCAATTTTCTTGTTTTTTGCCCAGTAAAAAGTACCACAGCAAGTTTTAATTGGGTGGATGGGGTGAAATATCTGCATGGTGAATATTTAAGAACATGCTTAATGCACACTCACGATCCTGTTACGTTACAATATATGGCTGTCTACTGACTTGACCGCCCTTCGTTGTTTCCTGTAGTACTTGAGAGTTAATGTTTGGTAAAAGTGCTTTGATTCGCTTCAACCACCATATTCATGTTTTTGTAATCATTGTTTATAGTAAAAACCTTACTAAATACCCTGTCCTCTTTTCAAAGTGGGTGGTTTTGCCCCACCACTGTATTTCAATGTTTATATTATTATTTAGAGCGTAGAGAAAATTTAAGATCAATCGACGTATGAGCACATAGATTTCAAATCAAATACCAACAATATTTCTGATATGGATATACTTAATCAAATATTCCTTATATATAGTGTTCCGTACAACTCATATATTTCGGTTTTCATTTCCTTGTGCGAAGAATAAACAAATAAATTCCGTAAAAGCCACAGTAAATTTAGTGAAGACATTATAATTTATGCAAAGCTCAGCTCACTAATAATGTCTCAAAATACAGCGATTTAAACGAAAACATAAATAGTATATTACTGGCTTAAAATTTTGATATACAAATATAGTTTTCAGAACTTATAAAAAAAAATGTTAAAGAGGTGCATTGTTTATTGAAGTGCAGAAAAAAAGCAATAAAATGTTGAGTTAATATTCCTGAGGAAGCTCGTTCAATTATTTTTAATAGGGCACGGCTACGACCCTAAACAAAATAATTGACTGGCATCCAATCAAAACCGAGATATTTTCACTTTCTGCAAGGAATAGACACTGATTTTGTATAGGCTCGTTCAAGTGTTAATATTTAGTACAAAATGAATTCGCTACAGAAATTCGAAGTATCTTTTTTTGCACAATTACGTAAATACAGCCAAGGCGCTTCAATGAGGTCCTTGAGTTGCTTGACGGTTAGTATGCGAATTTTTAAAGGTCTCCAAAGAACTAACTTTTCATATAATAAAGGATATTGTAGCAGCACATTCAGGCACAGACTTCCAGTGTTAGTTTTCATGTTTTGACTAAACTTTACCTTCCCGGTTGGTAGAACGCAAAAGTTTTATAACATTAAACAACGTGGAGTGAAGTGTAAACTGTAGTGGGGCCTAGCAAAACAAAATTATCTGCAGCCAGTATCTCTCGATATAATCAAGGAGGGGAGATGCGGGCACAAACATGCGTAATTTAATAGGGGAAGTGCTCATATGCATACACAGTCAGACCGCGTTTGATCTGATGCCCTCAAACAACACACGGCCTATTGATAAAATATTCCTTTTTATCAATAAATTCACTCCCACTACGTTTTGATACCAAAACTGCAATGAATTTTGATTAAGGTGGACTTATTTAAATCTCTTTCTATTTTATTTTTTTTCTGTAGAGCAATATAGTACGGACAGTTCGGAAAATTTGTCCATCATTGATCGTCTAAAATCGATTCGTAGAATGTCCTTCAAATAGTGGTACTAATGTTGCATTCAAATAGTGTATTATTAACTAATAATAAGTACGTCTGTCATATCATTATGGGACCGCCTGTGTCCTTCTGTCATAAGTATACAGAACTAACAACATTTTCTGCGAAAGTGTGGCACAGGTATGATAATGTGACGGGGAGGTGATATTTCATAGGTACCTGCGTCAGTAGACCGAATAACAGTACACAGCAATTATACCCAGGATGTCACTAATATATTACCTACAGACCATACAAAGTTCATGCAAATGTATAATGATGCCTAAATATCCATTGTCACTCTTTAATTCAAGAAGCATACACGATGGCTGTAAATGATGCATAATGATCACCGATTATTATTCAAATGACTTTGGTCTTAGTTCAGAACCGTTACAATTGTCGAATACCTAGAGACCTCCCAGTTCGTCTAGCTCAGGGGGCACCGTGAGCGCATGATAAACAGGCCTACAGACTGATCTCATAGCTTGCATAACAACCATTGCGTACCAGAAATGTTAACGTAACTTTTCAAATACTTTAAAGCCAGCAATGGTTTGTAGATAAACGGTAAGTGAGGTTAGCTAGTGCTTATCGTGGTACGAAGTCAGACTGATAGAAATAGCAGTCCCATTAAATGTAACCAAAACAGAATTGAATGTATTGTGTCGAACATTATGATTGCGCTCTGACCGGATAGCATTGTGTGTGTCAAAAGGTCAAAAGTGATAAATGTGAACATTAGTTTAATAGAGGAATAAAGCGAAGTCGCCATGTTTGTGTAGCATTAAAATGTATTCGTCGCAAAATGTTTACTAAATCCCTATTGTTAGGTACGTTATGTATTGCGTGTAGATTTGTGTTTTGTTTAGGTTAACAAAGTAATAACAAACATGTTGACAAATTATGTACTAATTCTATTTAACAAAATTTGTATAACGAGTGTGACGTCACTCTCTCAGCATTAGATGTGAATATTGAAAACGTGTGTTCCAACAATTGCATTTACACAATGTTAATGGATAGGTCATGCGTGCTAGACGAAGATTGATGCAGGCGATTAGAAATCCTTATTGTCCTTCGCCTTTATAAGAAACGTAGCTATTAGTAGTCTGTAAAGATATTCACATAGTGTACTGTTGTAACTATTTCCTTGTTTCTATGTTTAACTTTTGTGTTTTGTGACCGTAAACTTACTGAGACTCAAGACTCAAGAGTCTAAGCTTGAGTCAAGTACACAGCGACAGCAGCAAAAAAGTCTGCCAACTTTAAACCGAAAAACTAAACAACCATCCGACTTCGTCAACAATATAAACGAGTATTTCAGTGAATATTTCTCTTAGTACATTGCTCTAACTAAATTCACACGTGTACAGTAATGCGGTATTAGTACTTCAGACGTCTACGTGATCGATCTGTCGGTGAGGAGAGCTTACGTTCCTGCTCGATTGATTACCCCGGGATTTTGAGTATCGAGACTTCATATACCTATAAGTCATGTTATGTTAGTGTCAGATGATACAGCTATTATTATTTCTAATAATGTAGCTATTTAGGATACTATAAAGAAGATTGTAGATACCTACATTTCTTTCTTTCTCGTTTTTGCAAATAGATAAAATCTGTAGTTCCCACAGTCGATTTTTTAGAAAACGGTTGCTAAAAGGTATGATCACCAATAAATTACATATTTCCTTTGATAAGTAGGTATATTTGGTTCCAACTAATGGTTTCTTCAGGTGCCTTAATAAAATCTCATCAATATCTAATAGGGTCTTACAATTTATGGCGCTTTTAGCAAAAGCTTTGTTTCTCCCGTTAATTATTATTATTAAATTTTAGTAAAACAGATTATATTAATCGTTAAGACGTACAAAGAGAAAACATTAAAATGTAGAGATTTAAGATTTCAATTACCTTTTTATGATTAAAAGTCGGAGCAATGACTTTAATTAATACTTCAAACGGTCTGGATTTAGAAAGGCATTCTAATAAAATCAGTTTATGTTCGAAGCCGTTGAGGTGCCACTTAAAAGTTTTCATGGTAGCTATTTTTATAGTAAACAATAGTTTTATAAATAAAGCGAAGGAATATTCTCACTTTGAGTGCTCTTACATTATTTACAGTTCTGTGCTTTATTGTGATAGCCATGAAAGGAATCGGATTCAATAACACTCACTGCATTCACGATGCGAATGTTTTATTCATGTTTCAAACATTAAAAAAAACGTTTTTCTTCTTTTCGCGCGCTTACTCATAGATATTCGTTTGTATTAGTTTTACAGTTTACTCACAATTCAACGATTCATTTTACATTTATTATACTTTGTAGCTATCTCATTACTTACGCTAATTAGGCTGAGTGCAATACTATGTTTCTGTTTTACCTGCAACAAAAAGAGATTATTATTAGAAAGTATAAACTTATCACTTAGCGTGTTTATGGTCCAGTGCATAACATAATAAATAATTCACTTGCTGTTCTTTATTTACACAAATTAAAAAAGAAAAACGGTGAAAAGGGGTGGCTCTAATTTAGATTTTACGAAAATAAAATATACAATCGAAATAAATATGAGAATCTTATTTATTAACTACTAGTGGAACGCTGATACCAAATATAACTACACAATCATAAAGTTCTGTAGGACGAAGCACAGCCTTGGACGCACTATTTGGTATAGGCGACCCCCGGCCCCCGCGCGGCCCTCCCGGCCGGTATCGCCGCAACCGCTATGTCCCTACATTTTAAGCTTGTAATATCTTCGAAAATATTCATTTAAATTACATGCTGTAAAGGGCAATATTGACCTATATTGCATGCACAATTTATTAAAGGTACTTAATTGGATAAGGATTAATACTGTATTGCTTAAAATCGCTTTTTCGTAAATAAGTAATAAATAAACGATAAAAATGGTTATTGTGGGTTATCCTCAAGAGATAGACATATGCCATCGCGGACTTTTTTGTAGATCTTTTTAAGATGCACAATACTGTAGTACATTACTTTGATCTATCTCATAGGGTTCAGCCAGCGTTTGCAATGAAAGCGCAAAAAATGGGTTCATTTACGACCTTACATTAGAAATCTCTAAGATTATCCGTATTCCTCTACTATATTATGCATGTATTATACATATAAACCTTCCTCTTGAATCACTCTATCTATTAAAAAAACCCGCATCAAAATCCGTTGCGTAGTTTTAAAGATCTAAGCATACATAGGGACAGACAGCGGAAAGCGACTTTGTTTTATACTATGTAGTGATAGACGACTTGATCTTAAACTCTATCAAGTAACTAACATACAGAGTACATTAATGATGAAACATGTATCAAGCCATGTCTAGCAATTGTGGTTAATTATAGATCACAAAAGATATTGTTGCCAAGGTAAACGCTGAACGTTCAAACAACATGGCATTTCCTCTCGGCACAATCTCGCCCAATTTAACAAATTAATGTGTGCAAATTATTCAAAGCTCAGTCTGACTCAAGATTTTGCAAGTACATATATTTAAAATTTATCAAGCCCCAGCGAGAGACACTTAATTCTAATAAGAAACCACAATCCAAGCTTACAAAGTTTCTGCAATTATCAAGACATCTTATTATACATTTAAGTTGGTTTCATTTTGTTTTACTAGAGTTGACAGACTTAGTACACTGTACAGTACATTATTGCTAGACACTGTACGTCGTTAGCTAGGTACGTCGGGCTCAACAGCCGTTTTATTAGTTTTGTTCGACGCTCACGGAGGTCGTCGGTTGTTTTTATTATTGTTTCCCTAGTTCCGACAACCCTGGAATATTGTAGTAACTTACGTTACCCACGGAACTTCACAATTGAAGTAGTCTGAGGCCGCAACATAAAATTTGAGTTTGTATCTTGGGGAAAGCTCTTACATTTCACCGTGAACGCCAACTGATGCCTGGATTCAACTTTGACGATAAATCACGGGATAATTGTTATTCGAGACTGCGGAAGGTAGCTCTCCTGTCTGTTTCTTTCCACAATTTACTTGTTCAAAGCAGATGATGCTTTTAAATGGCAAAAATATTTCGTAAAGCGTTAACAAATAATATATGAAAGCATAAAGGTAGGTATTTTCAGCAGTAGGATTATTTCGCTCTTGTTGTCATTTTACTCATGATTGATTAGGAATTTTAACGACCTAATAAAAGCAACGTCACAAAATATAAACCACTCATAACTGTTATAACATATCTGTTTTAATTAATTTTTAAGCTTCACAATAAAATGGAAATTACGGATACCCAAGGGGTCGGTCGCCGATGTTGGGTAGATTAATGATAGACGTAATTAAATGTCGACTACCGCAAGCTAGGCAATTTCAGCTAAACTTATACGTAACTTGCCAACAGACTGTATAATATTTCATAATACATAAATCAAATATACAGTTTATACAGCCTGTCCTCTTATACCTTTGGATCAAACTCCTAAATAAATTGAGCATCATTTAAACGTATCGAATCTTGTTTATCCCGGGACTATTTTTGTGAACACTGTAAACAATCTATTGGAGCATTCCTTTTGTAATTTGAAACGTAACGGAAAGAAAAATAAACGACTGACGACTTCTGTAAGAAGTGAAGTACTTGTCAAAGTATCGAATTTGAAATCTTTTTTGGTTTTGTGTCAATCGTCTTTGTGGAAATCATATGAAGCTCTCAACCCCCTAAGCATTCCTGTTCTTTCCATTTTATTTTATGGTCAATACGATGATCCCCATCATGAAGTAAATTATAAAAAAAATATTTCTATGCTAAAAAAGTAGGTAATGATATACCTACACATAGTGGGCTGTTAAGCTTGTTGCAATTTCTAAAAACGTAATATAATGAAAATAGATAGATTTTTTTCAGCACATCTTATAATGTCCAGCTCGATAGCATTTACACTCGTAAAATCGTTGGCTCATATAGACTAAACTACGCTTAAAATTTATATCCTATTTAATGCTCTACAATAGCGTTTTAAATGCTTCTTGACCATCACCTATTACACGTTATGAGTATTTCGATACTTTGCTCGAAGTTTACGAACGACGTCGTTGCTTTTATTACCACATGTTCAAAGTTTAAAAACCTCTAGCCCAAGTCGTTTACCTTATAGATTATTTAATCCGTGCATTTCATTTAAGACCTTAAAAAACCATTTAAAAACTTTTTATCAGATTCATCGTGATAAAAAAGCAGAAAAATGGTTGAAAAGTAAGAAATACATTTATTTTCATTACATTTTGTTATTTTTTTTTTTACTTATAAAGGAAAACTATCAAAATATTCTGAAAAACAACAAATCACTACGAGCCCAAAGCCCTCACATGTACACCTCAAAGAATTCCATTTACAAAACAGTTGGCTCACAATAAAACCTCCAGTACTTTTGTGGTATAAAAAAGAAAAAGGAATATGTCAGTTTCATACACTGGCTGTATAGAATATTTAAAATTCTCTTCACACATCAAACCGATTGATGGATGCTGTCAATCTTCGTGAACCCTCGTGTCGCTTTAAAACATTGTCCGGGTAAATTGTTTTCATCTATCGTAACAAAACGCAATTTTGAACCACGATGTCGGCAACAAGTGACAATAATTATATTTAGGTCGTTGTCGTTTTCACTTAGACAACACTTATTAGTAGATTAATGGCTTGTGAATTTTAGCTAAACTAGGCAATGTCACAGCGCTCTACTATTTACCCGATAAAAGCTTTTCATATGGTCATTTACAATCCTTATTTATCCACACAATAAATTGTATAACAAGCTTTTTAATTACTATACGAAACAATTATTTACAATTTAAGTTGTTTTTAGGAAACAGTAAAGCAAGGGAATTGTTATACTTTAAGTACAATGAATCAGTTAAACCAAGTAAGTCAGACAAAAAATGTGTGGGCAATCTAATGTATTTTGAGCTGTTACGCATTAAATAAATAGCATACATTCATCCGGTCCTTAACACCCTTAAACTTTACCGGTATATTACTTATTAGGTTCATGTTCAGTAGAGAGTGTGCAAACATATTCAAGCATAAGTTCTGTTTAATTATATTGTGAGGCACTTCCAAAGTTCCGACATCTTAAACATGTTCTAATGCTCTACGAAATACACCCACCTGTCTTTATCATTACACTACAAGGATACATACGGAAACAGATTTGAATTTGTGTAATAAAATTAACACGTTAATTTTGTGAGAAGTATTAATGTATCATATATTATGTGCCTACTCGTTACTGAACTAGGTACACCATTTTGCTGTACACATCAAAAGTAAAGTCTAAGCACAAGTTAATCGAGATATGTGTCCTATTTAACACTATCGTATCTTTTCAAAATACAAAAATGTTTGATAAAAATAATTCAAATTTATTCATAGAAATATAACGCATGTATACACATAGTTTTTCACTTCCTTTTTCATAAACGAAAGCCGAACGCACATCACTGTGAAATGGTATTGGCACACTGTACCTACTCTTCCTCTAACATAGGCATCGGTATGCAATATCCACCACGTGACACTGAATAAATATTAGGAGGCTTCACCACGCTCACACTTCGCTAAAACTCAGACACAAACCTAGATTAGAAGGGGCGACTCCAGTAAATTCCCGACTGAGTTTTAGCAGTAATCTGTCAGTCAAATAAGCTCCTTATTACTACGAACTAACATTTTAATCACATTAACACGAACGTTCAGTTCTCCTAGCAAGAAACCATAATGGATTGGAATAGCAGTGCAATTCTGTTGCTGCAGGAGTTACATTGAACGTAATGGAATTATACAGGACATAAAGTTAAGGAAACCAGACAGAGTGTCGGGAAAAAACCTCCGTTACACAATAAGGCTCGGAGAGTATTGCTGGCAAATAGCCAGTTCTGGCTAGTATGAATTATGTGACACTGAACCACAGAAGCAGAGGTGCTACGATCTAAAACAGCTAGAAGACAGCCCTTGTTCTGTCTCTAACGGCTACTAGTGCCAAATACTTTGAACATAAATCAAAACTAATCCGTTATTGGTTGAACAACTATGTATAAGAGTTTTCAAAATACAACTAAGTGGTCCTCTTGGTTTATAATTCTTCTACCTTGTCAAACGAAGGTTTAGATCTGTAGGTAAGAATATAATCATAAAATTTTGAGTACAAATTCAAGAGACCATTTCACACAAAATATTTTTAACATAAAACTAGTTTATAAATCACTATCAAACGTATCTGAACATACGTCAGTTATTTGCGCAACGATTTACCGAAAAATATTTATCGATATCGAATTTATACGTCCCTATTGCTCGATGCAATCAAGAATGGGATTTATGACATTCTTATCCGGACCCACACACTTGTGATAATACTGAATAACGTCAGTCTGTGTTCAGTAGTGTGGTTAACTGGATTAAGGCGATGAAGCTCGTCCAAATTAACCCAACGCTCGGCTTCGATCCGTAATTCTGTAGAGATGTCGGCACTCACGGGTTAAGATAGATAGAGCAAACGAACTATGGCACTGATTTCTTTATTCTTTTCCTTAGCAATTTTATCGGTACTGAGGGTTTATTGATTCAAAACCACAATTCGGTTAAGGCTATCTTAATCCAAATAACTTCCTTTGAATCTGTAGCTCATTATTAAACCAAATTCAGACTTAGATGCTCTTCCGTCCGCTGCAGCAAAATACGTTAAAGTCACTTGAATAACAAGTAATGTGTCTTTCTACGATCTCAAATTAAAATTACACGAATTAACTTGAAATCTAAATCATGATTACATGTTAGGTGTAAAGGAAAGATCCCGAAACCAACATTTGGTTGAAACCGCAACCCTTTCTGTCCCAACCATCACTGTGCTCGTTAAAACGTCCTTCTTATTTTCATAGTTTTGAACTCGGGTGACCTTCAACAGTGAATATATTAGTAGTATTGAATATGTGCTATAGACAGGTACATATGTATAGTTTTTCTCATTAGATGGTTGTAGAAATCATAGTTCATGGGTTGTAGGGACGAGGAACGCGAATCACGCGCGAAATTGAACCCGCGTGAGTGCATGTGACAGCTATGTGCGGCATTCCAGTATTTCTAATTTACGCTATCAGTATCGCTGCTCTCATTGTACACCGTGTGTGGACACTATTATAGCAATTACATTGAACAATTTAAACAATTATTGCCCGAACATGAATAGAGAAAGACGCATTGAATATGACCATGTTTCTATGACCTTTCTTAGTTTGGCTTATCTTAAGAAATGCATGTTGTCTTCCTCTGATGATTTAATAAAAATCGTAATGCGTCATGTACTTAAAGACATTGTTTGTAAGTAACAAAAAATAAAAATAGTATACAACCATTCTAAAGTTTGCTCAACACCGGTAACACAACTACAGGATCTCTGGCTTCTGGAGCTGATATAACACAAGAAAAACAATCAGTCTTAATAGGCAACTTACTATCACGATAATAAAAGCTACATGCCTCTTCATTGAATATAAAATCAAAATATGTATCGCAGTAAGCACATACTTGAGCATAAGCTAAGTGTATCGGTTTATCATATTTTATTATTAGTACAGCCCTACTAAAACCTAATTAGATCAAGTAAATCCCAGATATGGTCCAATGAGATGCAATTAAACCCTGAACAAGAACGTGACAATTGTCTTTGTGTGTGTGACATCCCTAATATGAACATATTAATTACGTAAGCTAAGATCAAAGCCTAGATTACGATATACCTAGGGCTAGAAGCAATTGGCCTGAACTTAATCAACTTCACTTAATAGTAATGGGTTTTAATATTAAGTGAAGTGTGCGTAATATTTAATATTACTTAGAACTGTAATCTTTTTCAAAAGTTTTTAATAGTGATAGTGATTACACTTTAGCTTAATTCTACACACTATATAAAAATATAAGCTTAAATCTGTAAACTTTTTATTCTAAAGTTAATTTCAGAACAAGATGAGAGTACTTGGAGAAAATTTTATCGTTAACTAGCTGTGCCCTGCGGATTCACCCGCATGAATACCTAAGTCCCGTTCCCGGTGACTTTATGTTATTCGGGCGCAGATGAATCCAACAAATCACTATCGTAACAAAGGTCAGGATTTTTCCAATTTCCACTTTTTTTTTCATAAGAACCTTCTCCTAATAATGACTAACACAACAAAAAAAGAATTCGCGATATCGGTCCAGGCGTTATTGAGTTATGCGCTTACCAACACATTTAGCGATTCATTTTTATATATATAGATTACAGTCAACGCGGAATACATGTCAAATATATTTAGAGAAACTAGAATTTATTGAACTTCTATGGAAGAACTTGGGAAGGTATTCTCCCAGCATTAGGACTGCATAGGCTAAATTAAAAGATCCGTTTCACAATTTTCCTATTTCCATTAGGTGACCTACCCTTGTCCAGTATTTCCTACATCGATTCTCAAGCGTCAATAAAGACAAGACGCGGCCAAACATTCCATCCAAGCCAAGGAGAGAGCGACACAAACATGGCTACAGCGATTTATCTCCCGGTATTAACACGGAGTCACAGGCACGAAGACAGGGTCTCCGGGCTTTCCGACATGTGTACATGCAACACGTGTATTTATTCTAAATCGCATTATCTAACAGTCACGGTCTGCCACATCTCTATAGGTTTATCAACTGAGCTGCAGGCGTTGAATGCAGCGATTTGAATTGTTGTTGCGTTTGAGTATTAATAAGATTAACTCGATTATGTATTTTTAAGAGCGCTGTTGTTGGGCTAGCTTCTGTTCAGCGCTAGCTTTTACTAGTCTGCCACTTTCCCTCAGCTGTTTTAAGATCCTATTAGATTGAGCAAACTTTCTTTAAAAGAGTTTTAATTTAAACTTACCAAAAATACATAAACTATAAATCTACAGAAACGTCACAGTAAAGGTAATAGTATTACAAGAGAATATATTATATTTCCCAAATTTTGTTCATCTGAATTGGTGAAAGAAAACAGTGAAAACAGAAGTTTATTTCGACCGCTTCGCCGTTCGTTCCGCGTAAATAGAAGGTCTATCTACGCGGAACCAACGGCGAAGAGCGAAGAAGACATTTTAAGTACTATGTGTATGTACTCTGTTATCATTAATCTGACTAATTTAAGGTTACCGTATTCATACTTTTAGTAAGCAACAATTTGAATCGCTGTCTATTCGAAATGATATAATAGTATAATTTACTCGTGCGTCGTGTCACGATTGCAAGCGACCACAACCATTAGTTGTATCCTACAATGTTACAGTTGTGGTGCAAATGCGAGTTGATTACTAAGATTTAATTACATACTCGCGTACATAACATTACCATTAAATGAAGACTACAGCGCAGTGCCAGAATACATCAAATGACAATTTAAAATATGCAAAAAACTGAATTATTAAATCTATTTAATTTTAAAAACTACTCGTAAATATTTAGTATTAGTTGTTTAAAATAAGTCCCGATAAAATATATTTTAATTGTTTTGTTTTATTACTTGTAAGATATGTAGTTTAAGGAAGCATATAGATGTTGTATATGTTTAAGTTTATTGCTAGTTATTAAGATTTCGTATATCATAACTAGAGAGCATTATAAGTAAATGTAAGAAAATTAAAGTAAATTGTTTATTTAATAAATAAATAAAAAAAATCCTTGGACCATGTTCAGGTGAATAATGCGTTGCTCTTCAAATGAAGCATATTTTATAATTTTAAACACAAGAACTTAGTTAGGTAGATATATACCTTCACTCCTTTACTTTGTTCGCAGATGAATTATGTCTTAATAATGCGAACCTTTGTAAATTAGTTGCCTACGCACAATTACCCACGCGTCTGTGTGTTGTGAAGAAAATGAAAACATAATGAAGCTAATAAATATTTTGCTATTTTTATTAGTGCAATATAAACAAAAGACGTATCATATCAGATAGTGGGCATATCCTTTCTAAAAATAAAAAGACACCACGAAAAATTATTTTTATTCTCTATCAATGAAACCACAAGATATTTTCGTCACGGAATTAAAATACTGATGTGTACAAAGGTGTGTGGTACAAAAATCGAATACTATAAAAAAAATCCAACAAATAAAATGTAACGTCCAAATATGTTGTAGACAATGTGTGAAAAAAAAACCCTTAATTTCGGCTCTTTATTTTTACCTTTAACACCTAAAACAAAGTTCCACATCAATGGCGTGATTATTCCACTGTCCATTATCCTACTGTTGCTTGAACCATGTGACGTCACATTGTATTTATTGCCGTAACACGCTGTATTTTACTTACACTAACGCTTGAACAACGTCCACTGTTTGTTTAGTGACCATCCTATTACGACTCGTATTTCGTGGTGTCACACTGCCCTTTTACATAATGTTATACATACATGATCTACATAGGGTGATGTTTTAGCGAGAGGTGTACTACACGTGTTTACTATAACAGTAGTCGTTAATCAAATAATAATGTTATTTTCTATATGTATTTAATATCAATCGCCTCGTATTTACCACATGCACATTTATAGTGCATGAGTATCATGTTGTCCTTCATAGTAGTAAAATCCATGCTACATTAAATTGGGTTTGAAACTTTTTTTTCTATATAAACCGACAAATAGATAAGCGGATCAGCTTATGGTAACTAAACATACAACTGCCTATAAACACCTAGGCCTCTAGACCCTTTATAGATGAGGTATCGGCCTGTATGTTATTTTAAAAGTCTTAGTATACATGTATGAATTACAAGACAGAATGACCGAAAGCCCTTGCGTCCATCATTTGAAACATCAGCCTGTATAACGCGATACGATAGCCTTTGGAAAGCGCCGACAGTTTCCTTTCCTTTTAGAAAGTACATGACTATCGCGATGTCCCATCTCTATATAAATAGTGTCTGGATCTCTGTTGGGTATACAAACAGTAGTGATGGGCATTTAATGATCCCTTATAATGGAATAATATGAAGAAAGTTACTTAGCGCCGGGAGGACTAGCGTTATCAAATTAATCTGAGGGTAATTAGATTTTTTGGTGATATAGAAGCGTGTAGACGGAGTTTTTGTAGATATCCCTAAAGTAATGGTAATTTAAGTAGCAAGTGCATATGACGAAAACAAGTTCCATCCAAAGCTTTAAAATTTACAAACGCAACGTGTAATATTCCAAACAGTAAAGTTTCATTTTAATTTTCATCTTTTGTATGTTTTTTTTTTAAGCTCACAAGGCTTATTATGCATGATGTGGTCACCTGTAATTAAGGAAGCACAAGAACACTGTAACCTTTTTTTTTCTTGTATAGCATGTAAGGTGTATTCTTTGTTGGTGATCCATAGAAATAAATAAATACAATCTCGAAAAAGGTATGTATGAAACAAGCTTTACCGTAAACATTATATTGGCAACAAAAATAACAATTATCTGAACGAGGGCTATTGATTAAAGCATCCCACTCCAAAGCCGAGATTATTGACAAACAAAAACAAAATACAAAACTTTTCCATCATTAAGAACTCAAAAGTGTACTGAAAATCATATTAGGATAAAAACAAACTTTACTTTGTTTAAGTCAATCACCATAAAATAGAATCGCGCCAAAGATCAGCTGACGTAGAAAATAAGACGAAGAATTCGTAATTCTTAGGGCGTTTATAAATGATGAAAGAAAAAGCTACATTCTTCTTTGCATGTCACTTTTGTGGACGTGAAGATCAGATGCATTCTGATATCACTATGGCTCTTAGTTTAAGGTAGATAATTGTTTGATTAGAAAAGTATAGGTACTGGAACCGGTGTCAGATACTGCAGAAATATATTTTGTTTTTATATGAATTTTGTTACTATCAGAAAGTTTGTAGCACAAAAATATTAAGAGGCAATAGAGTTGTTAAGGTTCTTCGGGAGTTCTGCTTCATTACACTGACGAGCTAATTAGGACGTTCAAACTTTCTCAATATTCATCGATAGACTTGAAACAGTAGTCTATACCGTTAAGTACTACAACTCAAGAGAACAATTATAACAAATTAAGTGTTCGAATCATCGATATTCATTAATACGAAGCACCACTAATGGATACCAACATTTCAATAACGAGTCACCGCTGCGAATATTCATCGGCCATTAACTTTATATTGCTATCACTCTCACACTTATTATAAATCAAATAAGTATTAATTTGCGACACATTGCTGTCTCTGTCGCACTTTTAATTTAATAAGGTTTAAAGTTTGTGTAAAACGTTTGTTGTGGTGTACGGAAAATATGATAATTACATTAAATGTGTCGATAAAGGGAAATCGATGCCTGTATTGATATCGCTCAGTGAGGCGCATTAAGTCTTTTAATTGCTCGATGTAATTAACTGGCGTGAGGGAATAATGCATCAATTTATAACGTTCTGAAACCTTTGTATTGTTTTGAGCATTTCGACTAAATAACAGTTTACTTAGTTTTGTTATAGGTATATCCGAGTACCTGGATTCCAAAATTGGGACCTGAAATCGCCAATCCGCAATTGAGCAAGCGTGGTGATCAATGCTCGTGCCTTCTCTATATGGGTAAAGGCCTGTGCAGAGCATTGAGACGATTATAGGCTGGAATTATTATTTTTAATATTTTATGAGAGTAGTCTAATTAGAGAAGCTAAAATAACTAATACATATACAGAAACAGCCTTTATACAAAGGCGTCAGCTCAGTCGGTTAATGAGCTTGATGTTTCGTAGCAAAAAAAAACTAATTGGTTATAAAAAATTAGATGTCAAGACACAAGACCTGCATCTTGTTTCTTCCTTTACCTTTTATATTATAGATATAAGTAATTGCTTCGTTGTGTCATTATTCATCTTTTACCTCCCAACAAATCCCTTGAGAAATACGAGAGCACTAAGAAATTACCTACGTTCCGTCATAGGCTTACCACATCGAGACATCTTATGATTTATACAGTAACAATACCAAATAAAAAACGGGGTAGACTGTAAATCACTCTGGCCTAGATATATTTTACCAATACTGTTTCCTAACGATTGTTTTTCAATGTTATCGGTGAACAAAAACCCGTGATAAAGTTCTCATTCCTTTACTAACGTTTACAAGAAAGTGCGTTTTTTTTCCGTCTAGTGAATTATGTTACCAAAAAAAATACTAATTTAACCCGTACCTACTATACCTATTAGTATTTTTTTCGTACTAAATTCAATATTTACTTGAATTACACATTATTGTTAAAGGTAAACTTAAAATTATGAGATCGTTACGGAACCCGTTAGGCACGCAAAACTGGAAAAAGATAACGTAGATACTTTATGTAGAAATAAAATTTAGACATTGCAGAATTATGTGTTCATTTTAAAGAATGCAAAGCAATGTATTCGAGATATTTTCAATAAGAATATTAACATTCTTCAAGTGCAGAACGTGTAAATTCTAACACTGAATATTTCTCTAGGCTTCCGTTTTCCGTTAAAACATTCCGGCATTCTGCCAAGGTTCTATCTGCCTCTGTACCTCGGTATTATGCAACAAGATGGCTAACGTCCTTAATCTTTATTACCCATTTTAATAGTTACTTAAGAAGTTAAGTTTTGGATCGGATTGAATAAATTAAATGGAATTATCATAAAACTTTTTTTTTTATTTAACTTTTGCTTTGTTAGTCACGTTGGCCGATTATACATTTTCTTTTAATATTTGTAGCATATATGTAATATTGCAGGCACAAGTAGGTACATAAATATCAGAAGGCCATCTTTTACAGGTACCTACTTTAAGTGCAGGAGGCGTATGATAAACTGTAATAAAAATGATACGAGTGACTGAAATAAACTTTTTATTATTATTTAATCTACGATACGTATTTCGGAAAAGCTAACATTTCTAGAGTTCCCCAAATTCAACTCCGCCTCAAGCGAAACCAATAACACACGTTATTGGTTTTCATACTCAAAGAAGTTTGATTTACATTTGATTTGACATGACAAGTATTAAAACCTACATTTAGACTAAAAATATAATAAAATATCAACACAGGTCTGTACTTATTTAGAAATTTTCATTAGCGTGGCTTTAAAAGTAATTCGGCAAATGTTCATATCCAAATATGAAACTCTGAAATGAGGCAGAAAGCAAAATAGTTTTATTAAAATGTAGCGAAACTCGTCTCAGTGGATTACCGTTCGGTTGGCTGGAATTAATTCACGCTTAGTTCGTGGATTTTCATCATTTAATACAGAATTCAAAATATTATGGTATTTACTGTTTATAATTGAAATCGGTGCTGGATAAGCGCATTTTCATAACAAGACTGTTTATGATTAAATTGGGATAAAATAAATACGTCGTTACATTAGATAATGGGATAAACAGTTTGATCTGATTTATAGTATTTTCAATAAATGTGGTTGGTTACAATCAAATATATTCCATGTAAATCAGTGATTTTTCCGCGTATACGAATGAAAAACATGAAAAAGGCTACTGCTGCTAACATTGGCTTTTCACTTTTCATTTCATACACACTCTGTAATGAATTAAAATGCTTTTGCAATAAAATATTGAGAAAAATATAGGATAGCTAAGTAAATGTTTTATAAGTCAAAGTTATTGGTAATATCATGGAGCGTGCAGCAACACTCGTAATGTTTTATAGTTCAACTAGCAATAGCATCCGGGATCGTTTTAAGGAATAAGAAAACATAACGCACTTGGGTTAAAAGGAAAACACATTTATATTTACATTTTTATACGTGGGTATTAGTTGGTATTGCATCTAAATATTTTCAAACCTTACTACCTAGTATTATTTAAGACGAGTAAGTTTGTTAGTTTGCCACTCATCCTCACAACTTAACAGATTTGGACATAATTTTGAGGGACGATAGATAAAAAGTATCCATTGTTGATCCGTTGGTACGATTTGGATCAGCAAGGATACTTTAATCCTTGAAGTAAATCATGATAGTGTCAGATAACAATAATTACACTTAATGATAGCTACACGGCGTCGTCTGTAATTTGCACTAATTAAGACCACTTGACCATATAATGTGATAAGCATCAAATTACAAAAGCATCAAGTGACAAAGACAGGTACATTCAGATTACCACGTCGATTTAGACATCACGACATGAGGATCTCCATGGTCCAAAGGCGTACAAGACGGTTTCAAGGTACATCTAAGTTCCCAGGTTCGATTCCCGGGCGGACGGGTCACTTTTCTACTTTTACCCAGACCTGAGACAATATGTACCTATAGCAAATGAACCAACATTCAATGTTTCTGATTCCAAAACGCAAGTATTTTAGCTTCTTTAATTGTCCTTATGATATCCAAGACATAACTTTAAGAACCTTGATTTCAAAACAGGTTGGTAAATGTTTATAATTCCTTGTTACCCTACTCCACTGTAAGTATACGAGTAGTAATTTTGCCTTTTGGCAATCACTTTGTTGTGAGGCTGACCGCCTACCGAGTGTAATCCATGATCAAATAGAACGTGTTGCGAGTCTAGAGGTAAATCTCTACAACCGCATGTACGATCCTCGTGTGTAGCCACCTACACTGAAACCACAAGTGAGTGTCGGCGTTGAAGATTAAGGTTCTACTAGCTAACCTTGACTTAAACAGACTTGTACAATATGTCTTGCGAACAACGCAAAAGTTTTTACACTGAAAATCTAGAAAAAAAAACAATTTCAAAAGAGGCTGAAGTTTGACAGGTTTTTCATTAACTTGACGCGTACCCAATGTAACCTAACCCTTGACATAATTATAATACCTTACCTTTGTTCATTTGTTTTCTACAATTTTTTATAATATTTTGACACACGTATTGATCAGGACGATCAAAACGACCAGAAACATGAAATTCAGAACGCGTTGTATTGGAAGTTAATGCAATTAACCCTTTTGTCACACAAAACGCCGGTCGGGTGTAAAAACAATATCTACATCTAAGGCCTACTATTTAGCAAAGTACTTGTAAATCTCGACATACACTTAATGGAGGTCATACATAGAGCCTACGTAGTAAATATAAAGTACTAATTATACTAAATTTAAGCGTTAATAGTAATTTTAGAAAGCGAACAGATTTTAAATTAAAGAATCTTGAGTTGAATGAGTGTTCTATAAACAGATCTCTAGTAACAGCTGCCTACTACTATAACTACCCTGAAATCAGACATGAGTACTAAAAACAAGTGTTGATAAACAAAATAAACCTACAACAATTGACAGCACAAAAAACGATAAACCAATGAAAATTGATGCAGGTTTACTTTCATACATCACGCAGTACAATAACAACACCAATATTCACGCTCTCGTTTTGTTTTAGTAACGAGAGTTTTACAAAACAATGATGATAAGCCACGCCTCGCGGCCGCTCTGTCGGTCATGAATTGTCATAATAGGACGCGGTCGTCCGCCGCGAACGAGGCACCCCGTCCCATCCGGGGCTGTGTGACAAGAGCTTTACAATATATAGCTTTACAATACGAGGTTTAATGTCTAACTGTTTATTTATTTAAATATTTAAATATTACAACACTATCCTTACAGGTTAATATCTATTTTAATAATAATTAGTAAGGCGACATTGAATAATATTGTTATTAATGTTAAATAATATGTTGTTATTTTCTAACTTGTATTTCATATATATTTTTTTATTTAAATGTTTATTTATAGGATTATTTCAAACACAATGTAAATTGTTTATGAATAAATTGAATTGAATTGAATTGAACCTAATGCGACAATGTTGGCATATATATAGTAAAATTATAATTAAAATAGCTACTGTTGTATTATTTTAGTATCACTAAAAGAATACAACAGTTAGACATTAATTTATTTAATCATTTATGTACACACAACACATTAACAAGGAATATTTCGTATTTCAAAATTATGTACAAAGGTGCTGCTTATTTCTACATTGTTTTATTGCAGAAAAAAAATATGATGTAAAGGAAAAAATCAAGCATTGATAACCACACCTAACTTTAAATCATAAGTCATGTTAAAAAAAATTGTATTTCCCAGCTGTTTCCAGAAATGTCTTAAAATAAATCTGAAAAGATGTTACTTGTCTAATATAATTTTTGGATGGGATATGTAATGGTATGCCCCGCAACCCGGCAAGGTTTACATACCATGATATTTTTATGGTAATGGGACAAACATGCAAGTATCTCGTCTGACGCCATAATATAAAAATTGTTGGGCAGGGAAACTCCATGGTTACACATACGTTTATATCTCATCAGGAGGTTGAGACCTCTTTTTTATAAATTCTTACAAGGAAAGAGTCCAATTAAGTGGTTTGAACTGCGATATTGGTACACAAGCTAGTAGGTTAGATAAAGATGTTTCGAATAGGATATACCTATGGCTTTGGACGTACAGCGGCTGTCATCTTAATAAAGAATAATGATGTCTCAATTGCTTTAATTGTGCTGGATAGAACTGATTGAGACAATTTTGCAACTGACGATCGCAATTGACCTCGCCGTTGATAGTCTGCCATTTTTATATTCTACGAACGAACGTGCTTCGACCCAAATAAAGTTATTTATACGGTGTTGGTATCATAAATTAATTTGTTATTTGTAAACGTTTGAATTGGTTTTATTTAGGTCAAACATTATTCTAAGACTTACTCTTGTAAGAGCAAGCTGAGACACCATTGTTACAATACATTTTGAAAATGATAGAATAAATGAGCCTTATTTGAGAAGGAATATTATAAAGCCAGGAAAATATTCCCACCGTTAAAAAGAAGCCCCTCTAAAATAGTTCAGGGAAATTTTACTCTATCACTAACAAAAGTGTATCAATTAAAAAGCTATTAACATTGTTAGTAGGGATTACATTTCGTACGTAGTTTCAGTTTCAAACAAAATCGTCTGTATGGGAGCGTTCACAAACATGAAGCTTACATGCAAACGCCCGCACCGGCTGAAAGTGTAAATGCACAGCTGTTTCGCCGTTGAATGTACGATAATGTGTCGGATTTATTGTGTATACAATCATTTATTTTGAATACCCTTGAATTAATGGATGATTATTTAAGACACTTCATCATTTCTTGTCCGAAATATTAGGCAGGCTTCCATGCATAAAGTGGAAAGACAAAGACTAATAATTGACTGTTTGTTTGTAGATAAGACATGTTTCTTGAAAAAAAAAAAACGTTTTAAATATACTATAGTATACAAGAGTATGGAAGACAAAAGCCAGAAGTGATTAAAATAAATGTAAAAGAGTAAACTTTCTTAACCATGTTCTAGCTATTAAAAATGCTTAAAGTTTTCAAAGACAAACTGCTCGAATAAAAGATTAAAAAGTTAGTTAAATTGAAAAAGTTTCCATTTTTATGTTAAAAGTCAACATAACATAAAATAACTTGCAAAGATTACTGTTGTAACTCGACTCAAGCACTTTCACAAAATAAATGATAGCACGCACATGAAGCCTTTTTGAGTCATAATTTAAACTCCGTATACAAAAGGATAATTTTATACCCTCCCCGAAAGGTACAAATTTATCAATAGGTACATAATTAGAAACAAACGACTAGGGTTCCTCTTACTTGGAAACTTTATTGTTGATCAAAGTTCAAGAGTTTATTTAAAGGCTTCTGAAGGCGTAAGCTGTGAAACTGAAGTCCACAGGGAATCAACTCTTAGTCACGGCACCGCCCGGCGACGTGACAGGAAGACAGTTTAAACATTACACAACAAGACCACTTCCAAAGATTACAGAACGTCTAGAACTTAAAGGAACCTTTCCCCGATTGCTTTCGAAATTCAGACCTATTATAACTAAATAGACTTTAAATAGCTTACAGCGTCAGCGATCTGACTTTTTCAACTTTCACGTCCGCCATTGAACATTTTGAATAAACGCTATGAATTTTCATCCTAATCCAATCTAAAAATGCTTCCTGGCAGCAAAGAGCTCATGGAAATTAGTTTACTCTTTCGATATGACCTGCACAAACACACACAAACGAGCGCGTCCGGGAGGCTTTATTTTTAGACAAATTGGAACTAACGAATCGATCTTTTGTTACAAAAGAGCAGCTGATAGAGAAATTTAACAATGTTACAATACCGTAGGCTACGTTAGCATTTATTAATAAGGCCACCAATTTAAAAGTTGGAAAGTTTCAGCAACCTAGATAGGTAAATTTTTGTGTGGAAAAATTTCGTTACTAATATAAAATTTAGGGGGAGTAAGGCTCTAATACTTCAAAGGAATCCTTGTTTTATAAATCCTATACGATATTTTCCGACGACATGGAGTAAATCTGCTTTCAAGGCAGCAATTTATCTGGGTTTAGACTCTGGGAAAACTCATTTGGAGGGTCAAGTTACCAGATTTATACAGCTGTTGAAAGTAATGTCTATTGTTTCTCCATTTCTTTCGCTAAGTCTTAACTAATTCGAAGTGAAATGGACAAAGTTCAGATTTAATGCTACAAGTTTTAGCTACAACCGATTCTCAAAGACATACTTCATTGAGCTGACCTCTGGGCACAGAGTGACATTCAATTTTTGAACAGAAAAGAATAAATTTAAACGCAAGTATGCCAAAATATATATTTTTTTTATAATTATATACAGAATATACGGGGAAGAATATACAGGGAGGAGAAAATTTTAATAAAAAATATAGACTATCGTTCTTTGTGTAAAAAGCCTTGTAAGTGAAAAGACAACCGACCTGTCTCAAAACTCTTACACTGTTTTAAAGTTATAAGCTTTAGAGTTCCTTTTAAATTTCCTGCATCTTACAAAGCTCTTAATGTAAGTACTATAAATTTGTATTAAAAATTGTGAAACTTAAAACAACCTTGCAACTCAACTATAATGTACAAGTTATTATCATCTTGTTCTAAGTAGTATTTTACGTTTAAGTTCAACATTATTTAATATGCTGAGTATATTGTAATTTTTTTTTATTACTAGAGATAGTTACTATAATATTTATGGAATATAAAGGTCGTAATTTTAAATCTAATAGAAAACATAATTTCGGTGTATAGTAGTTTCATATTAAAGTCTCTTACGGGAATTTCAAAAGATATACTCATCATCATATCAGCCCGGAATCACCCACTGCTGGGTATAGGCCTCCCCTTTTTTCGGCCATTGTTGTCTGTCTTGCGCGTCCCTCATCCAGGTGGTTCCCATTACCTTAGCTATGTCATCAACCCAACGTGCTCTCGGTCGTCCCTGACTTCTTCGCCCTGTCCTTGGCCACCATTCAGTCAGAACCCTACTCCATCGGCTGTCAGTACGTCTAGCTAGGTGTCCTGCCCAACTCCATTTGAGTCGTATCGCCCGGTCCCCGACGTCGAACACTTTTGTGCGACGTCGGATTTCAGTGTTACGAACTCGGTCTAACAGATTAATGCCGAGCATGGCTCGCTCCATGGCCCTTTGTGCTACTCGTATTCGGTGCACAGTCTCCTTTGTCAGCGTCCAAGTTTCGGCACCGTAGGTTAATGTGGGCAAGACACACTGGTTGAAAAGGCGGGTTTTAAGGCACTGAGGAATCTTCTTGGATTTAAAAATGAATTCTAATTTGCCGAATGCTGCCCACCCTAGCTGCACTCTTCTTGTTGTTTCTTTGTCAGGATGCTCCTTATCAAAAGACAGAACATGTCCCAGATAAATGTAATGATCGACAATTTCCAGATTCTCGTTTCCAACTGTAACAGCTGTAACAGAGTTATCTGGAATGCCTACCATCACCTTCGTCTTAGACATGTTCATCTTCAGACCAACTTTCAAGGATGCATCAAAGAGTTCTTGCAGCATAAGTTGAAGTTCTTCGATGGATTCAGCGAACAAGATAAGGTCATCTGCAAACCGGAGATGTGACAGGTAGACACCATTGATGTTGATACCATTTCTTTCCCAATCAAGTGATCTCATCACATCTTCCAAAGCAGAAGTGAAGAGTTTGGGTGAAATGGTGTCACCCTGGCGGACCCCTCTCTTGATAGGTATTGGGGCAGTAAGTTCATGCAGTCTGACTTGCATTGTTGCGTCATCGTACAGGTTTTTGAGTACGTTTATATATCGAGCATCAATCTGACAGCGATGCAGAGAGTTAAATACAGCCCAGTGTTCAACACTGTCGAAAGCTTTCTCGTAATCGACAAAAGCTAGACACAGAGGCTGATTGTACTCTGAACTCTTTTCCATCATCTGCTTTACTGTGTGGATGTGATCGATAGTCGAGAAACCACTTCGGAAACCGGCTTGTTCAACGGACTGATATTCATCGAATTGGTGGGTGAGTCGGTTGCATATGGTTTTAGCAAATAGCTTGTAAATTTGTGGAAGAAGGGAAATCGGACGATAGTTATTGAGGTTTGATTGATCGCCTTTTTTGTGAATAATAGAGACCGTCGCCTTTTTCCAAGCACCCGGCGATGTGGCATTAAAAAGGACATGATTAAATAATGTTACTAGAACATTAAGTACCGGTTGGCCACCAGCTCGTAGTAGTTCCACCGTTATTCCGTCAACACCAGGTGTTTTATCAGTTCGTAATTGGGTTAATGCCTTTTCAACCTCACAAGCCATAATATTCGGTATGGGTTCAGAGCTCTGGTATTCTGTAGGAGGTGCTCTTGGATCGTTAGCCAGTGAAATTGCTTCCTCTGATCTTGAAGCGTAAAGTTCCTCATAGAATGTCTGTACTGTTTTTAATAAGTCGGCTCTATTTGTTATGACTGTACCGTCATCTGTTTTAAGTTTTATAATTTGTTGGGTACTGGAATTAATTTTCTTTCTAAAAATTTAAAAATTTTCTTTCTAAAAGATATACTACACCTACTATAATACACCACGGATATTTTACAGGGATATTTCAATATTGTTTTGCAAAATACTTCATCTTTTGATTTGTTGCGTAAGTAAATGTTTAATAAAACATACGTGTGTAATGTGTATCTAAATGGGGCAACTCTATTCTAACTGAAATTATTAATCAATTATTATTCATGTTAATTTGTTACATCAATCATTAAATAATGCAATAAAATACAATATTAAACATTCGTAATTCTGTCATATGTCTCAACAAAAACCATGCGTTGAAGCAAAAGGCCAATATACCATAAAAACAAAAGACTCTCACTACTGCGACGTTATCTCGTGTTGTCCTTGAAACAAACTTTTACCAACATATGAAAATTCATCAACATAACAGCAACTTAGCGTATCAAACGTTGTATCTTCACACTACGTCTAAAAAGCAGTACATCCATCTTAATTATTCATGGGGAAGATATCGATCGTCTTGCCCGCCATCTGCTAACCGTCTCAGTCCCTTACTCCTTACAAACTGTACAGAAATTATTTCATCAGTCCTACCGCAGATTCCATACAGGTATTTACTATTTCCCTCCCTTTGTTATTTTCTTTTTAATTTAATATTGATCCACGTAAACCTATTTTATCCGTTATTGAAAACAAAGGTAAATCTAATTGTTTCTTTACGTTGAATTGGAAAGGATCAATGTTATATTATAACTGTTATTACAGATAGTCAAGTGGAATTTCTACGATTTCAGAAAAAAATATTCTTTTAATTATTTATATAGTAATTTCTGTAAACATGTACAGTTAAAATAAAACAACTTAGCACTTTAAAAAATATATATCAATGTTTAACGTAAGCGTAAACGTAAGTAACCAATATGTTGCTACAGTTTAGTATTCATACGAGGCATCAGCTCAAGTTTATTTTTATTTCGTTGGGATTTTACATACAGGAATTAATTTGAATAACATAGTGAATTATTATGCCTTGCGGCATTAAGTCCGCCTTATGTACCATAATTGTACATGAAAGTTTAAATAAATAAATAAATAAATTATTATTTCGATATCCTTACGTCACAATCTAATCACACTTACATTATTCTGATTGCGCAATCGACCTTTTGAAAACTATACAATAGACAGCGTATTTATCGTCTGAACCTAAGCAAATAACAATCCCTTTAATTGTCTCCTACAGAAATAGACCTCAAAGTACCCAATAAAACAAATGCCGACAAATTGGACCCGAAACTGATTGTCGAATTCAGAAACTTCCAAGATTACATTCAAGGTGAAAATTTTCAAGAAGTTCTGAGAAAAACGAAAACCTTTGAACAATATTACTCATCCCACAAAAGCCTCTATTTGTCAAGGGATATGTAAAAAAAGATTAAAGGGCAGTGGAGGATCTAAAAGGATGGTATCGTGTGAAGCCGGGATGCCCAGTGAACTCGGAAACTTTCACACCCCTCCCCCCCATTTCGGGACAATTTGAATGGAATCCCAGTATTTACTCACCAGTTATGGAATTAACTTGTAAATTAATTAATGCTAGTGACATTTGCGTAAATAAGTGTTTGCGCTCCAAATGCTTTGTTTAATTATCAATGTTTGTTTGTTGTGTGCTTTTCAAATACAATGATTTGAAGGAACTCTATTGTTTAGGATTTTGCTGTATTTTGAATAGTCGCTTTATTTACGTCATGGTTTTCAGCGAATGAGCAAACGATGTAGTACCTATTGCAAAACGCGACAACATTATTATTTTTGAAATTTAATCATTATAATCTCATAAAAGTTTATAGGTTTTTACAATTAGGTACACCATGCGACATTAAAATTTCTTAAAATAACAAGTTACGTACCCAGACGCCGCTAAAATATTCCTCCCGGGATGAATATCAGCACCTTTATGACGTAACCTTTCCTATCATTTTGCCCTTTTCGTGTTATTTTTATGCGTTTATTTTAATCGTTTTCCATAAACGAGATTCTTTTATTGGATATCACGTAGGCTGGCCGTCGCCTGGAGACAGTTATCCAAAAACACGCTCAAATTCCAAATATTTTAATAAAATTTCTTTGTTTACTTGATAAAAAAAAGAATAGAATTTAGAAGAAATTTGTTATGTATACGAACTTGAACAAAATATTTTATACCTATATCAATTTGTTCCTTAGTTTTGTACTCCAACACAAAAACAAATAAATTCGTTGTTCATGTCGTAGCGCAATCGAGCTGTTTATGCACAAACAGGATCCAACAAATAAAACCTGTATAAAACACGGCAAGTATGGGCTTCCATACTGGACTGCTTCCAAACGAAATTATTCACGTTGTGTCCTAAAACCAAGACTCTACCGTGGCCATATTACATATCTTGCTAAACAAAAATACCATAAAAAAACCACCATTATTTTCACAATAATTGCTGTCTAGTTACTACTTTATTTAACACATATCTATACACGAATTTACAACTTAACAGCTATGGCTCATTCTTTGCTGTCGCTTTGCTTCTGCAAGATACGTAATACCTTCGCAGGTGTAGCCACGTGCCACGATAGAACAATAAAAGTTAAGAGACTATAAGAGCCCTGCCCCAGCTATGTGTGGCGTGCTCTAGCCGATCGGCAAGGTCCCATTACACGATCGTTTACCGAAATGTTCCGGTTACATTTTGACGTCATAACTTATATGTGAATATAGAGGTATAGTGTGGTATATAGGGTTATTGAATGTCTTTATTATAGGCTCGAACCAAAAACTGTATTATATATTATGTAAATGTAATGTCTATAAGCTTTCGAAAAGAGCTTCATTTTCGAATAATAAGAGACTTGATCCTTGAAAATGAAGAATCAATAATAAATTTAAAAAACAAAAAAAAAACCATAGTCCTCTGGTTTCTGTTAGATATGGTACCAATATTTCGTTAATATGATGGAGTAAGAATAAATACCTCAAATATCGTTATTTTTAATGTTATTAATTTACAACACAAGGCCGTAACAAAAAACAAACAATAATGTAATCATTTTCCTGCCTTCACCTCTTTTTACATGGGATGAAGCTCGTAAAACATTGATTTATTAAACAGACATTTCGCTCTTCGATACAATATCGGTATACCAGTCTATAGTCTAGAGAGTTCAAAGTAATTACACCCAATAGGACGAACATTAAATATTTGCTGTTTGTACAATCTAACTGATTTGTTATCACAGAGTTTATGAAACAATATTTGTCTGTTTAAATCGATCGCACTTCGTAAATGTATAGGTACTAATTTTGGATGGAAACAGCCTATACATTAAAAGTTGTGACGCAATACGATGCCTACGTTACGTGCGAGTAAAAATTTGTAAACAGTCCTTACTCAACCTTTTTTGTGCCAAAACATGGTTAAAGTTTTTGATCCATCGCATAATCGAATATTGATTTCTAATCACTGTACACAAAATACTGTTTATCATTTCAGCCTTCCACTTTCTAACGCTGGACATTGTCTTGATTTCAGCTACACAGTAAGAGCAACTACATTCAGCTCTACAATTTCCCATCCCATATTTCATGAATAAAAGTAAATAGAAGACTTAGAGGCAATAAACATGCAGCTTTATCGATCGCTACCTTTGGAGCGGAAACATCTGGCCGATACACAAGTCTTATACCTACCAGTAAACTGTGAGTATGTCCCTAAGTTTACGACGCCGGAACTACAGAAACTCCGACGTATGTCCCGTCTATCCCGTACGAAGTACTCTCAATAACCGTAAAACTGTAATCAACACATTCGTTCCGTGATCACTAAAAAAACGGAACTGAATAAAGCGGTTTTGACGTTCCGTCGTTCAGTTTGTTTATGAGATACTTGCTTATTGTTTATTTAATAAATACATTTGGTTTTTCTTCTTTTAGAATATTAATAACAATTAGTGTTTATAGGATTACGAGAAAACAATTTGTGTTTATTTGTGAAAAAACTAGGTTCCATTATTCGGAAGCTTAAACTTATATTGCCACTTACACAAAGCCACAGACGCACCCGTATATTTAGTACTGATACAGTAATAAGATAATTTATACTACAGCAATTAACTTGTCTGCATAGAACTTGGAATGTAAGTTCACAAAGATGAATATTCAGCCTAGAGGAGATAAGGTCCTTAAGTTTGAAGAACCGACTCAATCTAAGGCTGAAATCTAGTGGCAGACGACCCAAAATTACGGGAGACTGCACCCCTTAACATGAATATTGCAACGACTGTCGCTACATTATAATTCTGAGTTTCCTAACTACATTCAAATAACCCGAGCAACGGGCTTGTCTGTTTTCCACAATCAGATGTTCTGATTTTGTTTTTGGTTACTAAACAAGCCAGAATCAAAACTTAACTAGTACTTAACACAGGTTCACTATAATTTATTTATTCAAAAACATTTCACTAACGAATTAAAAAGAGTAAGAGTAAAAGTCTGAAGAAAAGCCGATATAGTAGCAAGCCTCCATTTTATAATTTCCACACTATGTTCCTGTGTTTTTTACAGTTATATGTCATAACACAATTGCAATTAAAGATCTTTATACTGCCACCCGGCACAGCTAATAATAGACGCTACCAGGTGGCAGATAAAATAGATTAAACGCTTCATTTTGTGCGGAAACCGACTCGCTTTATGAAACAATTCTCTCTAGCAATAAAACCACACGGCATAAAAAAATTTTTTGCCACTACAATAGAGGTAAAACAACATTGAATTTTGTCCAATTATTCGTACATTCGGATACACAAGTATGAATATTGTATAGGTACAATGTATGACTGAGGATATAAATTCCTTTCTAAAAGACAAAGATCCCGATCCTTAGGCGGAAATTTCTTAAATAATATAAAAGGACACGTGTAATGAGTTAAGATTTTTGTAAAAATGTGTGACGTGGTGTTACACCGAGGCGAGTAGTATGTAGGGTAGGTAAACGTTGTCGCTGCGCCGCGGCGCCGGCCGTATCGACCGCCGCCTGTTGAATGCCGACGACCCCCTTCGCCACCCTCGCACCCCAAGACCTTACAGCCCCTTCCACTTTTCACGTGCTTAAAATAGAGGCGTGCAATGTCGATATTTCAAACATTAGCCTGTCACAGGACACTAAGCGTAAATAATTCTACGCACAACATTAATAGGAGCACAGATCCCTTTGTACGTTTGCACACAGCATGATTTATACAACCCGACATAATTAAGGGTTTAGAAGGATTTCATCCCAAACAATAATGTTGAGGCTATAAAGTATATGTAATGGCGATGACTGTTTATATAGGCGCTGAAAGGGGCTTACTACCGCACGGAAGGCTTCGGTTTATAAATGTTACAATATTAATATAACTAGTGAACATAGCCTTAGTCTGCAGTGCTAAAACTAACCTTAAAGTTTAACTATTAAGACAAAATTAGTCAGGAAGTTTAGATATGTTATAAGTTTCATTAGTTAATAGTTTTACGACTTTCACTTAGGTTTTCGCTCACGTTAAAGTTTCCTAAGCTCCGTTAAAATCCAGAGCAATGTCACGCACTGTTCAGATGGAAATTTCAACTTCATGTTTAAGGGAATATGGAACTTTGTCGGAAAGTTTGCGACAAGATAATGGTGCTTTCAAACAAGTTTACCTTGTATAAGATTTTCGCTACTTATGTTTCATTGCTTGTATGTTCGGAAATCTGGAGAGGAAACAAAGTAGGCACAATTAATTGAAAATTATTCTGTTTGGTTAATGGTTACTCTAGTTAATCACCTCGCGAGGTTCTTAGTTAAATTAAATGTAAAAACGTGGGTCGCTCATTGAATTGAAACTGGCCTTTTATCTAAATTTCTTAATTAACGCGGGCTTAGGTAGATGACTAGAGATTTACATTAAGTTCAAGGTTAAAACCTTTATGTTGTTCGGTTGCTAGAGCTCTTCACAACTTTTGTTCGACCTGCATCGCTCCGCCTCGAGACTGACTGAAGTGAACTTTCAGTTTATGTTGGAGTTCAATGTTATAATATATCAACTACAAATAGAACTATATAAAGTTCCGTAAATGCCTGAAAAGTCTACCAACTTGATTAACACACCGATTCTTAGTTAACGTTTGATTCATATCACCTTATAGTCCAGTCAAAATAGACAAAAAAACCTCGTAAGATTGCATTAATTCGCAAAGAGCTGAAAATTGGTGGAGGTCTCAAGTACACCATTATAAATGAAATATCAAAAGTCCCCAAAAATGCGACCTGTGCTAAAAAAGCTCTATGCGAATTAATGCAAACTGAAATGTCTATTTTGACTAGACTTAAAGGAATATTTGGAAATGAAACATTACCTACACTACTAAGGAATCTTGTATTGTTGACAAATACGTAAAGACAGTTCCAAATTATTTTGACGAATTAACTGTAGTAATAAACCACGGTTAATTAGTATTCAAATAAATTAGTATTAGTATCCAAATAAATATTGGTAGCCAAGTCATACAAGTACCATAGGTGCAAATTATGACTGGATGATAAATTACCCTAAAATACCATAAGGTATTATTTAGTGCAGGCAATAGAAAGATTAATGGATGCACTTAGTGAACAATAACCGTGGCAATAAAGGTATTTAGTTACCTCGAAGTAATGGCTACTGCTACTGTCTAAATTATATCTACATTAAGGTAAAAGGTTTGACCATCGACATACAATAAAAGTTTAATTACTAAACTGGTATTAAAACTACGTTACGTTAATGACTCTGTTTTATTACAATATCATTATTACAAAAAAAAAAAAAAAACTTCAATGTACTTGTAAACTAAGAGCTGGCTGTATCATCGACATTTTTTTACGGTAATTGTAAACATTTAATTATATGTGACTTTTGTCTCCGAATGAAGATGAACCACTCTCATGCAATTTGTGTCAAAATAGAAATTCAAACTCAGAACTAAAATAAATTTATAATAGGTCTACATAGTTTTTATAAAAAGCAGGCATCCACCGGAGAAAATTAGAAAACGTTTTTTTCCTCTCAGTTTCCAGCACATTAGCGACATCTGCCTAACAATTCTATAATTGTAAAGTGCGCTGAAAGACTTCAGCGTTAACTATATAAAAGCGCCATCTATCCGGAAAGTTGTAAATTAAATGAAAATCTCAACACCATTGCTTCGGAAAAGCGCTTGTTCTGTTACAGCTTTTCCGTGGTCCATGGCTAGATGTCGCTAGTAAACAAGAACTCTAGTTTTCCAAAAGTTTTAATTTTATTTTAAAACTTTTTCAAATCACTGAAGGTAATTAAATATTAAAAAATATATCTTCAAGCTTCTATTCTTGTTATGGTAACAGTAAATTCTCATTAAACTATGTATATAGGCACTTGTAAATTTAACGTAAGTAGGTACATGTGTTATATAAGGTCTGTAGTAGGCGGAAAATTAGTTAGAAAAACATTTATATGGACTACCTAAAGCAAAATTGCACAAAAGCCGCTTAGGAAACCGCTACGCTAAAGATTGGGTTGAAGAGTGATGGTATTACTGCAACGTGGATACTTTACTACGGTCTTACGATTTAGTACTATAGTTTAAGGATAAAGGCTGGAAACCATATTACTTCAGAGCTAAGTTATTATTTCCATGGTAGGTATAGAAAACTACCTCGTTGGCCTAGTGGTGCTAAGCACTACTGCTACGCTAGAGGTCTTGGGTTCGATTCCCGAGCCGACCAAGGTGTTATTGGGTTTTTTCTATGAAATTCTCAGTAGCAGGTCGGAGTTTGGATTTGTGCCCGGTTAGTGGAAATAGGCTCGCCCCCTATTACATGGGACCCAAACATATCGGCGAACTGTGGGTGTACATTGGTACACCTCTGCCTACCCCTTCGGGGATACAGGCGTGATGATGATATGAGGTACAGAAATCGAAGAGATTCACAATATCACTGAAATACAACACTACTGCAACACAACACACAAAATATTTTTTTTTATCAAACGAGTCCATTTCGTCCTTAGCTCAAATTGTAATAGAATTTTTGTTTCACTATATATTCATTTACCCTTTTCAGCATTTTTATGTTGATATACAAAGCCAAAATATGCCAAAACTCGATTTGTAATAAAAGTGCGTGATTTGTAGTCGGTAATCTCATTTCAGGCTGACGACAATGTATGGTGAACGGATATGAAAATTTCACGTTGCTTCCTTGTGATATTTCCTTTACCCCTACACCTGGCGCGATGGCGACAAATATTGAATAATTTAAACCCTCTAAATGAGTATATGTATATTACTGCATATTTTGGTATAAATACATTTAAATTCGGATTTTTGTTACGTGAATATGATATTACTTTATGATTTTTCAACATATTTCATAAGACTTACAAAGATATGTATTGCAATGGTAATTAGTTACCTACTAAAAATATTACTCTTACTTATTTTACTCTGGTATGACATCATCGCCCCCCGGCTAGATGAACCGATGAGCTGAAGAAGGCTGCTGGCAGTGACTGGATGCAAAGGGCGGGAGATCGTGAGCTGTGGCGTTCCTTGGGGGAGGCCTATTTCCAGCAGTGGACTGCAACAGGCTGATATGATGATGATGATGACATCATCGTCATTTAACAGTTTTTGACCGAAAATAAATATTGGTTTCTTAGGCTTACGCGAATGTTAGACATCGAAATCAAAATAGGTTATACAAACATACTCATGTAAGTGAAGATTATGATAAATAAGTTTGATCAAATAACCCACGTCATTTTACAGATCATTGAACAGCACCAGACTAAAACTATATTCATGATTGCCTGACCTTTCGATTGAGAACCTAGCGATAGCTCTTGCATGTTTTATTCAGCATGGATTATAATGGCACCTTCTTTGACTATTTTCAGAAACCTTGAACTACTTGCTTCATAATTCTTACGAAAAAAACAACTCCAAAAAAGTCTTTGGTACATGGTTTCCTTACGGACCCCACTGTCATAACTGGACCAACTTAAAATGGGGCCAATTGGGAAGCACAAGCTTTCAAATAAAAACGAATCATCAAAATCAGTTCACCCAAACCAAAGTTCTGAGGTACCAAAAAAAAATACAGTCGAATTGAGTACCTCCTCCTTTTTGAAGTCGGTTAAAAAGTAACCTTACCGCACAAAATACGTTTTAAGAAATCTTGTACGAATATAGGGCTAAGTAATTATCAATGTGTCTGTTTCAAGAACTTATAAAGCGTTCTACAGTCTGTTATTAATAGTGTATGAAGTTTGGAGGTGTATTGTTCATTCAAAGGAAACTGGGTTTACGTATTCGAGGTAATATACTCCTTGTCAGGTAAGTTTGCAAACGTTTAGGAGAATAGACTTTACTTTTGTGGTTATTACGTTTACCTTCTCATTTTGTAAAGAGGTTAAATCGTAAAATTTTGGGTCGAAGAATAATTTAGTGTCAGGTTAATAATTAAAACAAAAGTGTGTATGTGGATTTATTACTATTTCATAAATTAAAACTTTTAACAGGAGCAGGTACGTTGGAAATAAAATTTCACATTATCATTTGACACATGATTAATCAACACAGGGGTAATGTAGGTTCGGCAGTTAATCATTGTCTAATATGTTTCGTTCAGATAAGACCATTTTATGAAATACTTTTTCCGTAATTATGATTTTGATAAATATTTACTAAACACCCTTTTAAAACGCGCGTTGTTTGTGTCACGCATTTTTCATAATTACATATATTTGGTGCCAACCTATATTGTCCTATAAAATATCATCCAACATTAAACTATAGACACTAAAATGTACATTCACTCCTACGTATGTCCTAAAATGACATATACAATCAACAAAATCATTTCTGAGTTGGTAATTCTAACAGTATTATTATTTAGGACGTAATTATTTTTCCACATCATTCATCATATTAAGTAGTTGTATAAAATATCATAATTATAATTAATATACAATAAACATCAGATCATCAAAATACAAATTATTTGGGTCAGTCAAAGAAACAATGTTTTATCTTATCTCTTAGTAAACATTGCATCTCCGTTTATAAACGATATCAAGCAGACGACGTCTCAAAACGTAATTAAAAAATAACATAATTTAACAGTTTTATTTATATGTTACATATAAATAAAACTGTTAAATTACATAACGTATGATACAATTTAACATATGATACAATTTCAATATCATGAAAACACTTCAAGTGACAATTTTCACTGTAGCTTAACAGAAACCTTGGTAGAATTCTTCTTCCAAAATAAGTACCTACTGCAAACAAGTTTGCTTGCGGTGCGCGTCAAAAAGATCGTCCAGATAAGCTTGTGACGTCCAGACCCACTTGAATAAATTAAATATATCCAAGTAAAAATTAAATATATCCCATACTAAAAAGTTGATTGAGAACCGTAGAAGTAAGAAATTCACCAAAATTTTACTCACTGAAAATATGTAATCTTTAGACTTTAAATACAGTAAGTAAATACATACATTTCTTAACTCACTCAAATCTAAAATACGTACTAGGTTTCACTCAAGTAATACTTAAAAAAATGTCCTAAATTGTATCCACAATTTTCAGTCTACAGTCGCCATCGCAGTCTAAAAAGACAATTGTGTATTTGAAAAATGTTTGTAGGTTTATTTCATATCACTTTTTATGGAGACCACATTGCAAAACTATGCACAGACCAGATAGCGTTAAACTTTCAAGGATGCTTCGTGTGACTTTCTAGTGGAGGAACTAAGGTAGTTATTAAAAGTATTTAAGTATATTAGCTAACTATTTTTTCCGACCAAGTTTTGCGGAACTGAGATTAAAACAAGAAGTTCCTAAGTCTGAGATAGAGAAGTGAATCAGGCTCTTATTATGCAACCAGAGCAAACTAAGATTTCTTTCGAGTTTGGATTATAATCGCAAGATATTTTTTACTATGTTGCCATTTTTATTAATGTATTTACAAATACAACAGATAAAAAAAAGAGTAACATAAATGATTGATGTACAAAGGTGCTGCTTTTTCTCAATTTATTATAAGTATCATCTTTTAATTTTCAATGTTATGCTTTATTTCATTTCCTATATATATTTTTATTCATTGTGACACTCTTTCCAGCATGACCTTTAGTTGACTTTTAGTTTGAACATTGAAAGGTACCTAAACACACACACAGTGGTACAATACTACTTTGACCCGATGACAAGTTATATTTTGTCTGACCTAAAAGCTACCACATTTGTCTTACTATCATTGGACATTTCCGGGCCCTAGAGACGTACCAAGTCATAATTTGTCATGTGTGTCTGCAGATTTTGGTTTGGATGAAAGATTTTCAGTCTGCGGCTTTCGAGTTCGTGTGAAGTTACTATGTGATTGGCGTGAATAAAAAAAGATCTAGCGTTGCCATACAAATAGTTTGTTCAGTTGTTACTCTTTCTATGAAGTTTTACCACCCGATCAGACATTTTTCAATGAGTTATCACTGAACTTTCCCCCTTTTCGACGCATATTTACCTTAAGCCTGTTTATTTTCAGTACGTTGAACAGCAAAGTTTCTACGCTTTGTGACACAGCTTATACGATGTGATTTAGACTGAATGGGAATTTTGCAATTGATGCCTTTTGATAAATATTTTTGCCATATTTATTTAGTAAGCAAACGCATGAAATATGGAATACATATACCCTTATCAGTAATATCCTTCCGTGTCGAGGACAGACGCCAAAGATTTATGGTTCAGTATTCGTAGGAGCTTACTCATCAACTCTTACGAATTGTTTGGACAGGGACATAATATACGCATGTAAAGCTAACTGAACGCCAACCACGCGTTGCTTTCAAGTATATTTCCCGCCTGTCAGCACTTTGAACCTTTTACCGGGTGTATTTGACTTATTTTTGAGAATATACTCTTTGAATTCAAAATAACTTTGCCTGGAAAGGAATAATTTATTGTGTTTGTGCCTTGACATGTTAACAGTGACCAAAAGAATTCCAAAAATATTTCTTCCTGTGAAAATTGTTGTAGAATCCGTGCAAAAACGTTTAGGTTTCTTATTTACACACATAGGAAAAAACAACATAAAATAACATTATAAGTGAGGTTACGCAGCACAACTAATTCCCTAGACCACTACGCAACATCCCTCAAAGTGGAAGCAAGCAAAACAAAATCAAAACACGTTTTGTTCCCCACAAAAACCGCGTAATTGTATACCCAAAACATAAAACACGAGAACAGTATAAAAAGAAAGGTAAAGAGGTGATGAATCAGTAAAATCTTTGCCCTTCCCACATTATACTTTTTATACTATTTTCAAGTCTCTACGGTATAACTTTGGTCGCCGTTTTTGCACGCATTTACATCTGCAAGGGGATTTTAGACGCCCCAATAATACGTGTCAGTAAGCTTTGTTTTCATAAGTATATACGTAATGTTTTCGACAAAATATTGTATATCATAAAAGGATTTTACTGTGATATATTTTGGTACTTAAAGTTACAAGTACGTGGCTTGTTTTATGTCTCAAGTCGGTTATAGCTTCAGGCGTATACTTTTGATATGGTAAGCTATGAAGGCTGAAATTATCTAGATATTATGATCCACAGAACAAATATGTATTATTCTTATTCAGATTTTTTTTAATAAGTTCATATATTAATAGGGTCTTTATATCGCCTAAACACAATGAATGTAATCTCTCTAACACGGCTAATATGTTATATATTGTAATCGAACTAATTGGATTTAGTGGATTGCAATACGCAACTTGCAGTTAAGATAATTAATATGCCGCTTAATTAATTTATCATTTAAATGTTTGGTTGAATGGTTATAGATCGCTTGTTGCAGTGTTAGGACATACAGATAATCCGTTTTTTTCTATTATAAAAATGTCTTCCGATTTTCTGCCACTTCAAAACCTGCTCTATGTAGTCCCTATGTAATCCCTTAATATTAAACGAAAAAAAAATGGCATTATTAAACGTTGACTAATCCATACAACGGAGAAAATACTCATACATTTTTGACACAGCAATTTAGGGCGTAGGCACTGTTACGTCATTCAGAGTCCTGACTCAATATTGGACTGCGATAGAGCTCTGAATATCAGGTCGCAATCCCACAGATCGTTTTGGTAACCCTACACTCCGATGAAAAAACTGAGCGCTGATCGCAGTCGAGTTATGTGATCTTAACCCATGTACAAGACATTATTTGTTTAGTAATGTACTTTTTAATATGGACGTTGTCAATAAGAGATGAGGTATAAGTTACCTATGTAGTATACTTAGTATTGTTATAATTCTAAATACATAATGACTCCATATTGTCTTATGACTTAGTCCACACGTATAAATACTGGTATAAATCATGATTTGTTTCTATATTTTTTTTTTACCTTTTTGCTTTTGTTGGATTAGGTCTTAAATACCTTAACGTCGTTAGTAAAACGTGGAATTTGCAAACATCTTAAGACTTCAGTCTTAAAAGTAATTGAGGCATTTTTCAATTACTCTGGCGCCTGAAATTCCTTTTCGCACTCCCAATAAAAGCAGAGACAAGTGAAAAGAATTTCTTCAAGCCAAATTTTTGGAATTTACGGCGATGAAATGTAAATGTTGACTTGAACGAAAAAAAAGTTTCATAACAGAAATGAATATCTATGAAATACCTTGAAACTATAACCTCGCATATTTTATATTAAGAGCAAACATTAAAAATCTTCAACAACTACCTGGCCTGTTTTACGTTGAAATGTTTTGATAAATTTCTGTAATGTGTTTATCAAAAAGTAAACCGAAACGTAGAGTGCGCCATCGATCTATCATACGTTGACTGAAGTAATAAACAAACAGACCACGAATAATGACCCGTTAGTTTTCATCGTTCTTTATTCGTTCAGAAAATATTTATGCAACACCGAAGGTTCTGACCCTGCAAAAATTGGTTTTAATAATTGTTGCTGTGTATTTATATTCTTAATCTATCATTGACTAAGTAGAACTAATAAGCAAGGTCTCTACATTGTTCTGTTATTTATATCACTAGAGGTGTCACAAACAAGGTTTGTTATAATGCTTTACGGTTTTGACTTATACCTTATACACCTAATTGACATTTGAGCAGTAGCAAGAATAAAAATGTTTAGCAGCAATCCTAAAGATATTTATTGAATTATTTAAAAACCTGGATGTACGTCACATGCGAATGCAGATGAAAAATAAATCATAAGGACTTTTAATGTTTTCCTAGGTTTTTAAAAGTGGAATATCTTTATGACTAATATTGATGTATTTCATCTCTCAAACTCAAAACAGGATATGAGCATCAAAAGGAACAACGAACTTTATAGGCAATACATATCAGAATCGATTTCAGCTTAAAGCTAGAAACAGGTTTTGTTTACCAAACACAGGAGCTACACAATTCGCGCATCCAATGAAACCAACCCGTTATGATGCCGTAACTCCAAGTCGTTTGAACCGAGTTCAATTATTCAACAGCACCAATATCCTGTTTATATTAACTTGACGTTCGTCAGGTCATGCCCTCGTAAAATGCGAAAATATTCCCCTTTGTCACAGTCTGTACCGTTAATTACATTTACAGAATAATGTGTTAACCTTCATACAATAGTGATCATAAGTATAAGGCGACGCATACACGAACTGCTTGAAGTAGTTCCTGCCTACCTGCTTTTGTTTTGATAATAATAATAGTTCAAGCCTATAAACGTCCCACTGTTGTACATTTGTTGTGCATTGATCACCACGCTTGCTCATTTGCGGATTGGCGATTTCAGATCCCAATTTTGGAATCTAGGTTTGTTTTAATAGTTTAAAAAGAGTAAGAAGCACACGTGAGTTTGTTTGACAACTCGCGCAAACCGTGTGCTTTGTTCATTGACTAACTGCTCGAGCAGTTAATATACAGGTGGCCTAAGGTTTTATGTCAACCGCAAGTAAATATTTCTCCTGTCATTACGAGTTAGATGGCAACATGGGTTCAAAAGCATTTCAAATTAATTTAATACCATTATCCGGAGGTAGTTTCTGGTTCAATGACCTGTTACGTGCACAATATTGCAGCTTTTAGCGACGGAAATACTAAAACCGATTAAACTTTTTCAGAGTTAAATGTTACTTTTTAGTTAGTTCAAAGACATTGTTGATAGAACACGATAATCGTGATGCAACTTGAACTATAATAAACCTCAAAATTTAATTACAAAAAGAGCTTCAAATTTGCATTTTATTTATAAATAAGCTTAATTTATACAGAAGGAAAGTTTATACGTAATTTGTGTCATAAGAAACACGACTCTACTATAACTGAAATGTATGTAAACACTCACGTACTTCGAGAACATAAACTGAGCGAAAGTATTTCCGGCGCCTGCCAACCTTTAATTAAAAATCTTTGACTGACGGTGTCACGCCCTCACAACACGGATCCCCTACGTAGACGGTGTAAACAGAATACACTTCATTCGTGTGAGGGTTACTCTGATGTATGTCACTAAAGGTCTAGAGAGGTGCTTTACTTTTTATAGTTATAAAGGTGCGTAAATAAAATTACACCATTCTCAGAGACAAAACAACTAAGGGATAAATTACGTCACGAAACCAATTTCTATTGAAGGATTTGGTGACATAGAATAATTAAGAACAACTTTAGATAATCATCGGACAATACGTTCATTGACTAGCAACTCACTTCAAAATACTAAATGCTATTTAATTTTGACACGTTCTATCGTCTTTCTGTCAGTACTTTACACCTTAAAGTGACATACATAGCTAGGAAATAACAACGTTTTAAAAGAGATTGATGTTTCAGTATTTGGCCATTAGTTTCATATTATCACCTGTACTATCAAGGAATCTTCATCATTTAAAGTACGTAAGAACTAAAAGGATTTTAATAGCTCTGAAACGTTCCAATAGTTACCGACACGTATTGCCCAAAAGATTCCCCATGTATAAAACCTCCTTCGAGTTCTAGTAACATTTTGTTAGGGTACATCAACTTACGATTGGCGGTCTAACAATACAATCGACCGTTAAACTTAAGGGTACGAGCGGACAACCCTTCCTGATTTATGTTAATTTTATGGTTTTTACCTAACACAGAACAACTTTGTCGTCACTTCACAATCGATGTGACGCATAAAATTTGATGTGGATTTTGAATAAGCTCTGTTGACCAAAATAAGTATGCACGTCAATTTCTGTATTTATATTAGAAGAATATCAATTAATTAAGACACTAACATCTGCGTTTTATTTTATTTATTTTATTCGGCTTGATCTTACTTTCAGTATAACCTGCAACGTAACGGTTGACACACGTAAGTTCATTCTTATATCATACCCTTATAATGCCATTAATTTTGCTTCAGCAAAACTTCACAACATCTGACAAGCTATTTTTGTCTCAGAAACCAGGGCCTACAAAAAAAATCATCGATAATACGGTAAATAGAAAAAAATAATAGCATTTTCGTCTTGGGTTTATAAAAAATTACGCTCGGTTGTGATAAATAAATGAAAAAAATATTCATATATTCATATCATATGCCTATAGTTCATAGCTGCCGATGGTAAATTATTCTAAGCACGGTATTTTTTCACCACGATGTTGGAAATAAATAAAGTAATCAGCGGTTGGAATTGTAGTATTTAAACAAAAGACTACGCTATAAATCGCTTCGCGCCGCCCTCTCGCGGGCACAAGGGTAAACCGATTTGCGCTAGCTTACTTAGTAAAAGCTTGAACTGTTACTGGGTGACGATTCTTCTTGATTAAAATACTGACTGAGTTTTTTAATACATGCTTTCTTTCTCCAATGGCAAAAAAAAAACACTTTTATATTGTGTCTACAAGTCTAAAGTCTTGACATTTTCACATATGATCCGTCAGCCATTCTTTCCAATTCCATTAATTTCATAAGAGTACCCAAAAAATTAAATCAATGCTATATAGTGATACATACTAACTGATTAAAAAGTGATTTATAATAGTTCCCTAAAACTCATCACTGAGACAGATTACGCACAAACAAAATAACATTTGACCCTTCTAATCTGAAATCAAAATCAAAATCAAAATGTTTTTATTTCTTATAAACCAAAAAAAAAGGCGCTCAAGAAACGTTACGTTAACTCTACTGATTCTAGTTGCTCGGTTCCAAAGTGTCATTCCTATGAAGAAGAGCCGGCAAGAAACTCCATAGGTTACTCTTTTAAAAATAAACTTATTACAATTATTTTACATTATTGGTTAAATATATGCGTCAACACCGAGGTAAAACTACGTTAATAAAATAACGAAAAAAATAAATTAAAATAATAATAATTTATGGCAATCAAACCGTTATAATGAATAATAAAAACCGCGTTGTTGACGCATTCACAACAAAAAAGTACCAAAATTTAAAAATGAAATTGTATATAAAATAAAATAAAAAGAAAACAGTTTTACATACAATACATATGTAGTCACAGAAAAAAAAAAAAAAAAAAAACGAAATACCCTAACAGGAATGTCAAGGCATGTCAAGTGCCTTCAGGAAATACAGGCGGCTTATGAACTCCTTTAAAGTAAACAAGCAAATCTTAAGGACCGCCAGGGAGGCCACATGTGCAGATATTAAACACTCCACGCCCTTTTGTCTTCCACGTAGTCTTTAACTTTATAATACGCTTTCTTTAAGAGAATAGATTTGACACAAGATTTGAATTTCTTACCGGGCAGGTTGGTAATGACCTCTGGTAGTTTATTATAAAAACGTATTGAATTCCCTAGAAATGATTTTGAATTGGTTTTAGTAAGCCGAAATTTAGGAACTATTAATTTATTTTTATTTCTGGTATTAATGTCGTGATAATCACTTTTAACTCTAAAACTAGAAAGATTTTTACGCACATACATAATATTCTCGAAAATGTAAAGGGAAGGCAAAGTCAAAATGTTAATTTCTTTAAACTTTTCTCTCAATGACTCTCGAGGGCCCATGCCGTATATTGAGCGAATTGCGCGTTTCTGCAAAATGAAAATGGAATCTACATCTGCCGCGGACCCCCATAATAGAATACCGTAAGACATTAAACTGTGAAAGTAAGCATAATAAACTAATCTAGCAGTGGGTATATCAGTAAGCTGCCGAATTTTCCTAACCGCGAATGCAGCCGAACTTAACCTAGACGACAGTGCCGTGATGTGTGGCCCCCACTGCAACCTAGAGTCAATTGTTATACCAAGAAATACGGTTTCATTAATTAATTCAAGCTGGTCACCATCAAGCATCAAATTTAATTTTGATTGATTATGGGCATTAGAAAGCGAAAACTTTAGACATTTAGTTTTGCTTGCATTGAGAAGCAAGTTATTTGTAGAAAACCAATCGGAAAGAACATTAAGGGCATTATTGAAGGATGATAAATCTGGTAATTTTCTATTAATTTTAAAAATGAGTGAGGTATCGTCCGCGAATAATACAATATTGGTTAAATTAGCCATCATATAGGGGAGGTCATTTATGTATGCCAAGAAGAGAAAAGGGCCAAGGATTGAACCTTGCGGCACCCCCATTCTCACTGTAGATCCAGATGATGTTACGCCGTTTAAACCTATTTTTTGAAGTCTAGTTGTTAAATATGACTTAATTAGTTCAAGGGATTGTCCTCGCAATCCGTAGTGTTTAAGTTTAAGGACCAGCGTCTTATGGTCGACACAATCAAAAGCCTTGGAGAGATCACAAAAAATACCAATGGCATCCTGTGATCCCTCCAAAGCCTCCAAAATGTGAGACACTAACTTAGCCCCGGCGTCGGTCGTTGACCTTCCCTTAGTAAATCCAAACTGGCGTTCATGAAAGATGTTATTTTTACTAAAGTGCAAAATTAATTGGTCTAATACCAATCTCTCAAATATTTTACTTAAAGCAGGAAGAACTGAAACTGGTCTGTAGTTTGATGGATCGTTCTTGCAACCTGATTTAAAAATAGGAATTACTTTACTGTGCTTCATTAAATCTGGAAAGGTGCCACTATCCACACAGTCGTTAAAGATGTTTGCAAGAATCGGAGCGATAGTGTCAATTATTGATTCAATTACTTTGACAGATATGCCCCATAAATCTTCTGTGGTCTTTACTTTTATATATTTAAATGATTTCTTTACAACGCTAGGAGATACATGACTAAAACTAAACTTTGGAATTTCTCTATTAAAATTTTGCTTAAGTAATGACTCTGCTCGTATAGGAGATGAAGACAGAGATTTAGTTACTTTAATTGGTATGTCTTCGAAAAATGTTTCAAAAGCTTTTGCTACATTAGGCTTGTGTGAAATTAACTGATCATTAATGTTCAATGATATTTCTGTATCTCTTTGTTTACTACTGCCAGTTTCAGAGTTAATAATCTTCCATACTGTTTTAATTTTATTATCTGATTTGCCTATACGGCTACTTATAAGTTTTGACTTAGCTAATACGCATACTTTCTTAAATATTTTAGAATACTTTCTAACATAATTGTGAAAATTAGTATCGAAATTAAAAGATTTCTTTTCATAAAGGCTATAAAGTGTTTCTCTGCTGATTCTAATGCCTTTTGTGGCCCATTCATTAAATTTACATTTAGTGTCTACTTTTATGTTTTTTTGTGGACATACTTTATTAAAAGACTTACAAATTATGTGCAATAGTTTACTATAATCAGCATTTGGTTCTCCTAAAAACGAATACTTGTAACAATTAAGATCTCTATCAATGTTATCCTTTAATGAACGCAGTCTGTGATTTGTCAAAGGCCTTACGGTAATAGATTTATTTAATTCTAATTTATTTATAGTTTTTATAGACACTAGTTGACCCATGTGGTCTGATCTAATACCTGGTATTAGTTTAAAGTTTAATACCCCACGATTTGAAAAAATATTATCTATACAATTCTGGGAAGTAGCAGTTATTCTAGTGGGTTCATTAAAAATATTGTCAAAATTAAATGATTTGAATAATGATAAAAGTTGACAAGACTCCTGCGAATCTATTAAAATATTAACGTTGAAGTCTCCACAGATGTATACCGATTTATTATTCCTACATACTTTAATTAATATTTCCTCCATTGTTTTAAAAAAAGACAACAAGTTTGATGCTGGTGGCCTATACACACAAAGAACAATAATACCTTCTATCTCTGCACATGCTACCTCACATATGCGGTCAACAGAGCATGAAGTGATGTCTTGACGTTCCTTATACCTAAAATTACTATTACATAAAATAAGACATCCGCCTCCAATAGCTGAAAGTCTGTTGAACGCACTGGCAATCGCAAAATTATTTACATTAAAAAGCATTTTATCTGGTTTTAACCAGGATTCGCAAAAGCAAAGAATATCAATGACATACTTGTCTACTAAAAGTTCTACATCTAAAATTTTGCCAGAAAAGCGGTTTATGTTCTGATGATATAGCAGAATGCTATCAGAATGCTTCCCTATTGTCTGAGCTGTTAGTTTAAACAATCTACATTGTTAGAGCTAAGACATAACAATTTATCAGTACTTAACCTATTCTGCGAGCTGTCCTCACACAAATTCAATGAAAAAGCGATTTACGTACACCACACCGAATATATCACGAGAGAATTAACGCCAAGTTGACCCTGCTTAGGTCTCTGACCAAATAAACTTGATGTGACAGATATGAGTGAATTTCACTGATAAGTACCGAACTAAAAGAGATTTGTTTTAACTTAAAATCGAAATCAAACACGAATCGAAAGGTGATTATCGTCTCAAAACTTTTTACAGTTAAAAAGTGTAAGTGTATTTTGTGATATTTCATTCAAACTTGAATCCGAAAGTTTCGCTTTAATAAATAAAAATAAATTGCTTTTTTAAATAAACTAGAGTTTGATTTGAGTACACATGTGATGGATTTTGTAATTGCCAACTTTTAAAATGTTCAAATGTCAAACTTCTAAACTAGACTCGGCAGCTGTTAACAGCAAAAACATTAATTGTGAGTTAAAAACGACGCAAATGTTTTCATAAAATTAAAATATTTATACTTATACAAATTAAATAATGTAAAATCAAGCGATCAGAACAAAGGTGATATTTTTTTTGTATATTAAAAACAATGTCATTAGACTATGTTATGTAATCGTAATATAATTTGATTGAATTTCGTAACATTACAAAAAGCAGAGTCTCCATTCACCTAGAAACATTAAGAGCACTCCATTTTCCAGTTCGTATATACACGCCTTAAGAACACACACGGCACGTGACGATGAGCTGGTGCGACAGTTAAATTAAATGGACGGACGTAAAGTAAGACTGTAAACGTTTTAAAGGTGGTATACAAGGGTTCTCCTAGAAATGTCGCTCTAATGGATTCGAAATGAGGTGCTTCAAATATTGTGGTCTAGCTATCCAAAAGTCTCAGCAATCATGGAGTTGAGGGTCAGAAATGGATATAAAATTTATAAACGTGCTTTTTACTCGACCTATTTTATATACAACTATATCCTATTAGTACGATCCCTGCTATTATATTTTGTTTATATATTACTTGTTCTTTGACGGTAAAATATCTTTGTAAATGTTTGTCGGAAGCAAAATGTTTAACAGTACCCTAAAAGCTCTTACATTTTACTATCTATTGGAAGTAAATTAATACGTCCGAGTTCATTGACCTACAATTAGTCGAGGTGAAAAGGGTCTGTCTTTCTTTTTCCTTAATATTGTGACGATTCATCTAAAAGGATTTGATTTCACTCTTACTTTCCTAAACATTTTGCTTTTAGTAAACATCACTACATCCTACGCAGCCATGCATACAGTTGGTAAATTCACGCGTAGGTTCTCTTTGAGCTCCCACATAAACCTGCGATGCGATGCAATGCGACGCCTCATCGCGAGAACTTCTATTAAATATAGTTCAAAATGAACGCAAGCTCGCAGATATTTGCTATGCGATGTGAATTCTGTGTGGCAACCCTTAGTTGGAAAGTCTTTAGAAGTTAGTTTATGCGTGGTTTGTACTGTACCCGTAACCAGTGAATAATGCGCCACGAATACGACTTACGGCGACGGAACGAAGTGGTACGATGCACTCGCAAAATAGATCTAAGAATTCTATGCAGTGCTGAAAATCTTTGAACTACATAGCTCAACGATAAAATCTTGTTGAGCATGTGAGATATTTTAGACGCTTCGGATAAGTGCTGCAAACAAACACAGCTTGACGCATACTAAGTAAGAGATATGCTTTCAGCATGTGAATATCTAATACGTAGAGCAATACCCTTTTATGCTTAAATGGTTTTAGAATTCGTCTATCAACAATTTTTGCAGTGACAGTGTAGTTGTGTGGTAGAGCCAGGTAGAGCAGTAAAATAAATAGTCTTCTTCTAAGAACACCACCTTTCCAGATAACGTAGATATAAAGTACCATGTTACTGGCATTTTCTATGTGACTTGAACTTAAGAAAAAAAGTTCTTGAACATAAATTAAATGTTTATTTTTTTATAAAATCGGTATATAAATCTATTAGTACAAATATAGCTCTACAAAATGTTGGCTCAAAATGGATTACAGAAAACCGTCCTTCGAATTTCAAATAATACATCACTATTAGAATGATATATGATAATGTTGATATTGATGAATCATTGTGGATTAAGGTCCACCATTTTCCATACAGCACCCTAATTTGCCTTTCTCTCGGTATACCAAATCAGATTGGAAATGACTCGAATCAAATCGAATTGTGGAAGCGACGAGTTTTTCTTGTACTGTTCAAAAGAGAAAAAGAGCAATCAGAAACTCAATATATTAACAGTTGATATAGATTGAATAGTCATGTAAACTGGACTTGAGTACCCAAATATTTGAAGCCTGATTTTAATAACATATATTGGGATTGAATACTAACTAAAAGTATTACGTTTGCCGTTATTTACGTAAATGTATTATGATATGAAAACACTTTTTCTACAACTTCGCGATACTTATTACGTAATAAAACTTTTAAACCTCAGCACAAAAAGTAAGTTCATGAAAATTTTCAAACAAAAATACAAATTAAACATTTATTGTTCTGTACAAGATCCAAAACTGTCTGGAGTTTGACTTATATAAAAGGTGACTTATCTATGATTATATTTTCGATTTACAATATTACCTATTTAGCTAGTACCAGTAGATAGTTATAGTCGCTTATGTATACATAAGGCACTAAATCCGGAAACCTATTTATCTCGTCTTACAAGTTGGTAACGATCCACTTCAGATTAATTGACATTTTAACTGGCGTTGCGAAACGAATAAAGTTTAATTTAAACAGATTTAGAGTACTTTTTTAAAGGTTTGAGATGACCCAATTACAGAATCGGTTGAGTACCTACTGGGCACTTTTTAAAGGGTTTAAAAAATTGGGATTACAAAATTGTGTAACCCATGGTTGCATAGTACGAGTATAAGTAGTATACATATTACTGTATATAATTGTTGTCATCGGCTATTGTTAATTTCATTCTTAGAATTTTACTTAATGTGTTCCTAATGTAATCTGTAAAGAATTTAAGAGATTTGTAAAGGTTATCAATCATAACATTCACCGCTTCGTTGGTATAGAAAAACCCCGAGATTTGTCATCGAAACTCACTTTGTTATGTTTACTGAAAGGGACCATCTGATTAGGGAAGATATATTTAAACCAAGATACGTAGAAACGAAGAATGTATACAAACGAATGGAGTACCGTGTATTCGTTTTTACATAGGTAACTATAAATGCCAACCATTGTATTGGCTTTAGACCACGGTTGAGGGATTTTGCATCATATGTTGAAGACAAAAAGTAGATTTTTGAAAAACTTTATAAAAGAGGAATCATAGAAAAATATTATGTATACAAATACCTATATTTGAACTAGGAGTCTAGTCGACGTTAGGTATCTTTAAAGTCTATATCTTTTTTTACGGTTAAGCAAACAAAACCTTGATATACAGTTGTTCAAGCATCAATGCGCTGAAGATTAATCACAATAAGACGATAATTGAAAAATCTCCACAATTCATACAAAATGAAAACCACCCAAAAAGGTTAAAACCACGTAAAAAAAGCAGCCAGAATTATAAGAAACATCGCTTAGCGGTGCCATTTTTATCAAGTTATAAAACGTTAATATTTTTATTCTGTGAGAAAATTGTCTTTACTTTTCCAGGAAGATAAGGATAATGCAATAATAGCGTCTAAAATTTATGTGTCTAAGTGTCGCGTTAGCGTTATCGAGATAAAGTATGTATGGCCTTTATTATCTACATTGAATTAGGTTATGCAATTAAGCGTGATTACATACATATTTCAGATATGCACACTTAAGTTGTCTGTGTAGTATGAACATAATAAAAATAGGACCAAATTCGTTCTTTTTTCATTTCCACACAGAAAAAAACAACATACAGCGACAAAAAAAATCATTTTACAATCAAATTATGAAACTAAGCCTATTTACTACTAGCCCAAAACATAATATCCAATACTAGTTACCTTATTTTTCTATAAATTACGGATCAATTCACAATTGTCAGTCGACCGAATATCCAGATAGATTTCATTGTTCCAATATGGGTCAGTAGTTAATAACAAACAATCAAGTTTATTAAAAATGTCGTCTTGTAAGGTAGTACGTGCGTTTACTGAAGATCTCCGCACCCCATTGAAAATTAAGAGTAGGTCAAGTGTTGATGGGATAAGAAGAAATATAAGTACATTTCAAACCCAAAAAAACATACTTGAGCGATAGAACGTACTACTTATTCGAAATTAAATAATTAGTTACACATTGAACTACTTGTACGGATTTTTTCGCGGCTTTTATTTTGGTTTAAGGTCCCGACAATTCGACACCTATGCAGTTATCATGATCACGGGAACACTGCCCGTGACCAGAATAAAAACCGCGCAAAAATCCGTAACAATAGTAAACCTCGAAAATCATTAGCTCTCGACTAATAAATGTAAAAATATATAAAATAGATAGCGCGTAACAAACGTGTAAAAAATATCTATGCAAAAATTCACACCCCTCTCCTTTTGAAGTCAGTTTTAAGTTTGATTATCCTCATATACCATAACACAGAAAATCTTTTTAATATAAAGCAGTTCTTACGTTTTAGTTGTAGGTACCTATGCACTTAGTTTTAGTCATGAGCTGGCTGCGAGTAGGATATCTGAACCCTGCAGCGACGGATTATCAGATGATACAGTGTTATGTACTGTATAATAATATGCATTACCTGAAACTTCGTGGGAAAGTACATGTATATGGTGGATGTAGTTTTTAGTGCTCATTAAAAGACATAATATGTTTTGAATTATTATATTACTTCTACTTACTAAGTAACTATTATATTTTGTTCTGAAATTGATTTAGTGTACTAAATAAATTTAATAATAATTTAAATTTGTTATTGGACCCTAAAACCGGTAAACTACGTATGTATTATTATATTTTTTAATTCTAATGTAAGTTGAAAAAAAAACACTGACTTTGATTAATTATAGAGTTTAAACATTGTATTTAAAAATCTAGATAAATCATGAATAAAATGTTTTCGCTCATAACAAATGGAACGTACAAAGCTAATATTTAAAAACAAAATCAGAAATGATTGCTTAGTTACCTAAACAGTCATCTTATGTTGTTTCACACAGATAATGTCTTATTTAAATTCTGCTCGCAACACGCAGACGGCGCTCCCGTCTCCCCTTGTTAGCCACCACATTACCCGCAGTAATTGTTTTATGGCATGTGGCAATCAAGAACCTCACATAGCTACAATACTCTATAGTGACCCTATTACAGACTCAGCCTTGCAAATTACAAGTTACTTGACGATCATAGCTTTGATTAACCGCTCTACCCTACACAAATGATTACTCACTGAATATTAAGTCATTTATTACCACACCTGAATGATGACCCAAATACGTAAATCTTTTTTACGTGACAAATCATTATTCAAACCTTTTTCCACAATTCATTTGGTCCATTCTAAGAACCTTTAGATAACTCGACTCCATTTAGGTGAGAATCGATCTCGATGCCAATTTAATATTCGAATTTCAATTTCCTACATCATTGTTATCTGTTACACAAAAGTACACTCCGAAATCTAATCATAACTTTTTAATAACACATTTTATCGTTTTTAAATTAAGAAAACAGATTACTGATAAATGGACATTAATGTAAATATAATGGAGGATAAATGTACAAAAATGTTTACATATTTTATTAGTCTTTTGAAAGATCTTTTCGATTATGTGAGATAGTAATCGTAATTGTTTGATTAATGATTTGATGTAGCTTAATTGAGTTAACCTAGAACGTCGAGAGTTGACTGAGACCTAGACGGTATCCTCTTCATTTATGGTTAAAACGGGTCGGCGCTGTTAATCGATAAAGCGGCAAGTGACGTAGACTTAATTAATTATCTATATAAACATAGTTATGCAAATTAAACGCGGCTTAAATTGCGTGCTACATCAATATTAACAGGCTCTTAACTCAAGTATTAGTGCTGTTATTTTATAAAAATTGCGAAGCGATATTAATTCTCCGGTGGCTAGTTATTATTTCATTAAAACTGGCAATGTATTGGACCTGCGCGCCTTTAGGGATTCGTAATGGAACAATAACTTTTCAAACTACACACATGGGTAGCTCCCGTCATTTTCAGAGAGATCTACGTTTTGTTTTTAAACTTCGCAGTTATAACAGATTACATTTCTTTTTGTAAATCGATACGTGAATCCGTTGGTTTCTATTTTTCTTTTATTTGTATCGAAGCATTATAATTTAGTGGCAATTTTGCGGCAATTTAGTGGCAAGTTGTATGAGAAATTACTCGAGCGGGAAAATTTGGAAAACTAGTTTTAATATATGAGGCAAGAAATATGTACTGGAAGTAATATTTCTTGTCATCAATTTTATACGTATTCATCTTTATGATGAAATTCATATTTACATTTCTTTCGTTGATTCATTTTATCAACCATCATGAGATCAAAAGTAAAACATTCCGTACCATGACATCGTTGATATAAATTGTGAAATGAAAATGATATTGCCGTTTCTGATTCCCAATAATATACTTGTAAAGTTTTCTGATTCATATTGACGGAGTCTTATATTATCCATATACATAGTTACGGAGCCTTATGTCTTTTTTTTTTGTAATGATGTAATAACTTGTAGATAAGTACATCTGATCAAATGTAAGGTTACAAAATACTTTAATGGTCTAGACAAACTAAATCTACCTGGTAGTAAAGTCTACTACCATCCAAATCAAATCAAATCAAATCAAAATATTTTTATTTCAAGTAGGCCTTGTTAAGGCTCTTTTAAAACGTTAAATTTACTGACTCTACTGCAGGTTCCAAAATGTCATTCCAATGTTCTCCATTGGAATGACATTTTTTTTGAACCGGCAAGAAACTCCAGAGGTTACTCTTTTAAAAAAAAGGTTAACTTCAATGATACCAATAAAATTAATTAATTAAAAAAAATATATCTACAAATATGCGACAACAGCGTAAATAGTAATGTAAAAGATAACATCCAAAATGGAAGAAAAATTTAATAGGATACGCAACAAAATTACATTGTTGTCACATTTACAAAGGTCGCGTGTGCGAAAGAAAGAGAATAATAAAAAGAGACTAAACTCAATAAATAAAAATAATAATAATAACTAATTAAGTAAGTAAATAGCTTTACATACAATAGATATATTATGTAGTCCTAACTGAACCCTAACAGGAATGTCAAGGCATGTCAAAAGGTTTCTAAGAATAGAGACCGTGGGGAAGCTAATCGAGAATTATAAAACAACATGACAAATGAATTAACGGACCGCCGAATGAATTAAGGGAGGCCACATGTGCAGAAGGTCCTAGATCCACGCGCTTTTATCCTCTACATAGTCACTAATTTTATAATAAGCCTTTCCTATCAGTTTGGATTTCACGCACAATCCCCTACTGAAGTTTCAAAAATAGCATTTGTGTTGCCGCTCTTATGAAATAAAGTAAAACCAACTAAACCTCGCGATTAGAATAATAGAGTTTAGTGTAAAAACCTCGAAAAAACATGTTTATATCTGCAAGGCTACATACCCTCACTCTTTATGAAGTCGCCTACATTGTCTACAGATTCTAGTTAGCTGCGTTTATTTAGTGCTTCGTTATAAGGAAGTGCAGTCAGCTTTCTTGGCATCGCGACGCGACCTCCTTGACTTTTAAGTAGGGTTAAGCTGATGCTATTATAGTATACCATACTTAGTAGCACGTCGCCATCGCCTCTTATCTAAAACTCTATGAACTGAATAAAAGTTTTGCTGTTCCGAGTCTAGAGGGCAATATCCGAACTTTCGTACTGTGTCGAAGAGAATCTATTTTCTTTCACTATTGTGTCGAGATCATAACTTCGAGATCAGTTGTTTATATGTGTTAACATTTCCTTTTGCTATAAACTAAGTTTGTTAAATAATTATGAGAGTTTATTTTACTGTAATGCTTTGATAACACGCTATGGTGTAAAACGTTTTGCTGGTGGAAACTCGTAAAACATATATAATGAATAAAATAAATCAAGGTAAGTAGCAAATTACCTGTAATTGCCTGAATTACGGGTAATTTATTAGTCATACAGTTATGGAAAAGCCGGGTCCATGTTTTGTATATGCTATGGTGACAATGTCTTTAGGTATTTCAAACCAGAAGCTACCTACAGCAACCTAAAGAAAAATTACAGGTTGAGTAATCTGTAGACACATTATAGAACTATATATCGACCGCGTATTTTATAATATTAAAAGGATGAATTAAACATTGTATGAATGTTAATAGCCACATTACCTGCGACAGGACTGCGGCGCGACCGGCCAGCTGCGACGCGAGCGCAGCACGAGCGCGACGCGCGGCATGGACCCGTGCACGTTGCTCATCTGCGGCGCCGACGTGCGCTTGCGACTCCACCCGCGACGACTGTTGTTGGCGCCCCACAGGTGCGATGTGCCGTGTTCTGTGTATAAACAAAATTATCAATTAATTTATTATAAGTATTAGCTCACATTATAACAGTATAATACAAATTCACTGAGCAATAAGTAACACACAAGAAATATAGGTACACATTTTGGCATCTAATTGTACTGTTACTTGTGTGTAAAAACATAATACATTGCTAGTGCAAAAACTACGACGATGACGGTGAATATTCACAAATTCTTTGGGACATATTAATCGATATAATCGCGTCGTCAAGACTTAATGTATTTTTGAAATTCTCCCAAAATTTCGTTATGCATCCGTCAGACATATTCTACTAAAAATCGAATGCCATACAACTTAACAATAACCAGCAAGCATCTAGTGCATGCATCTAGTAATGTAACATAAATATTAACACTCATTTACGAAATCTAAGCCTACAAGTGTACAAGCTACTCATAAATAACAAAACTACCTATAAATAATGGACTGACCTAAGTCCATCAAACATCGTATCGACATATCGAGTTATCCTACTCTCCGTAATGTTGAGGTCACTGCCATCGGTAATGAGGTCCAAACCTAATTTGAGGCACTTCCTTCTATTGTCTGAGTAAAAGGTTAACTTAGTTTGTCTGAATTTAGACGAGTGACTAACTCTGACTGAAGACGGACGATTCAATTACCTAATCAACTCTTTAAGTAGTTATCTCTTCCTTAACTCAGTTAGTAGAAAACGAGAAAAGTTCTATTGTTGTAATAGTAATAATTTGTTGTAAGTAGCATTAACTCGACAAAAACAAAGAAAGTGATTTATAATGACAAAAAATAACAACTCGTTTTATTGTTTTATGCTCTTTATTTTTATACACTATCATTGTATTTTTATTACTTTAATTGCGAACAAATGATACATTGATTAACTATAGATCAAGAAACAATGGGTAATAAATAAAATAGGATAGTAGATTCTCGTAATTATCGTTGGAAGATTAACTGTATTTTCTTAAACATTTAATTTAAAGTTTGTTCACTTAACAATGTTTCGCAAAGTGTATCTTAAAGCAATAAACATAGAACACTTTAATTTATTGTGTTCCAAAACAAGAACAAAACAAACGGATACTTAACTAAAAACTTCTTTGTTGTAACTTTCACGGTCAGTGACAACATTTATTTTCACTTGAAACAGCGAAACATGTAGAGAAAATGTAAAACAAAAAATCTGATACATATCATGCTTCATTCAATGAAAAAGATAATTTGAAATCTTTTATTTTCAAGTTAATGTTTCCATAAAGACATTAGTCAGAAACTTTACGTGTCGTTGCTAATTTAAAGCCTAAGAAAATTAAAAGTGAAAAGAATCCACGTGAAAATGCTAAAAATGTATAAGAAATTAAAATTACTGCTATCCTGCTAATTGAAATTTAATTTATTTAATATATTTTTTCCCAGAGCAGGGTTAGGTGTTTACTTTTACTATTTACCCAAACTTACAACCTACTACCTGAATATCTGTATAAATTAAATAAACAGAAAATTTGACATTTTTAATAGTCTAAAATGTAAAAGTTCTTAATTCGACTAAATATTTTTTCGTATGTTTATTACGCGATATTTTTGTCTATTTGTCGATTGATTTCATTTTGTGTGTATATCGCATTACTACATTATTTCTTCCATTAGATGGAACCTTAAAACAACCTGGAACTATCAACTGTCATAAAACAATTTTCCACAACACAATTACTAGAAGAGATGAATTCTCAGAAGTCTAGCTTTCTTCATAACATGAGAGGTAATTAGTAAGACAATCGGAAGGACTTAATGAACTGTCCATAACATGCTCACACGTACAAACATGCTTCCCCATTGAAAGCAATACCACGCCGTTAAATAGGTTTTATGGGAAGAAATACGTACAGTTGCGAGCAAAAATAAACATCTAAAGTGTTGTTTGAAAAAAATATATACATATATATATACTCGTATATATGCATATTCTACGATCAGATGATGTATTCTTTATTTACATGTATTTTTGAGACAGGTGTATATGTTATATTTATATGATGAATATTTTACTGGACATCCTTCGCCCTGGACAATTTGTTAAAAACTCAATAAAGATCCTAACCATAAGGAGTTATTTTTTTTTTAATATCGAAGCCTAAAGCGTATCTTAATACGCATCAAATAAAGTACGTGCAATGTCCCTTTAAAAACTTAGCCTGATATTTTTTTTCAGTAAATTTACTTAAACCGTATCAAAGTTGAACTTTAAACACACCTTTGATGTTAGTGACACATTAATTTCGACTTACAAATCGGAACTTAATTTATTCATAGTATGCCACGGATCCTATATTCGCGGCCTGTTTACAGAGTATTGATTAGTGCCAACCTTTCCATAGCTTTTTTACATGCAAATTAGCAACTGTTGACATTCTAAAGACTGGCATAACCTGGCACGTTGCTCTGAAGAAAAAGGTTTCATATTATCACGCTAATTTTGCCGTGCCATGTAAAAAGAAATACTAGGCAGGCTATTATGAGCCTCGCCGTAATAGGTAGGAAATAATTATAGTTCGTTAAAATGTATGGTATAGCGCATACATACATTGAACACGAACATGCAGAACCTCATTTTGATTCTGCGTTCAATAAAATATTGTATTTTTGTAGTAAGCACTATAGCCTAAAGTAAGCACAAAAAATACGGAAAGTTAACCATAGCGCAAATCAAATAGTTAAAACCTTTTCACAAATGCTGTTCTTTTTTTACATTTTGAAGCTTTCAATGTACTCAAATGAAAATAAAATAAAAGCGGAATTTATTTTTTTACTCTACAACTATAAACAAGCAAGCTGTATTCAGGTTACAGTTAAACGTAATTTTATTCCCTCTGACAATACACGTTACATTGTCTACTGTCTGAAATGAATAATACTACCTGTGGCTTTCATAAGTCGTCAGGAATCTATTTCCTGACGCTGACCGAGCAACAATCGATTTATATTTCTCACATTTCTCGTTACGAAGTTCAGTGCGCAAGACGTGAGCAATGTCGGCGGCAGACATTAATTGTGAACACAGCGGATTAGCCAGAAATCCAACGGAGAATGTGATTCGAATACGAAAACTTTGACTCAAGTTATCTCATGACTGAAACAACGGATGTTCGGTGCTTTAAATGTCAGAAATCAGGACAAGAGAAAACAACATCGTCATATTATATTTTCTGACATTCGTTTGATCAAGAACATATACTGCTGTAAAATTTAAAGCCTGATGCAAAATCCTTGAGTCATGCACTTTATTAACATGCTCAAAAAATCGACATTTATTTTATCCAAAAAATCGATTAATTGTTGTATAACATGGACCTTTATCAGTCAGCAGTCTTATCAGCCACGGGAGATCAATTCAGAACTAATTACTAACGTAATAGCGTTACCAAAATTTCCCTGCGGACGTAACGTGACGTGTATACCAACCGAAATTTAACTACGCATGTGATAATGATCTATAACATATAAACTAATTTATTTTAGTACTAAAGCGTAGTAGACGTAAAATCTATATGAGGAATGACATTGCATCACAGTATGTGAAATACATTTAGCTTGTGGCGAATAGTTGTAGACCAACAGCGGAAATCCTGGCCAGTTTATTTCAGTTTAGAGAGAAGGACAAAATTCCACGGCTACATTAAAAGCCGTGGCTTAGCACTTGGTATTTTAAAGTCAGTTCTATTCTTATACTTTGATAGATTTATTTACGTTGTGGTTTGTTGGTTACATAAAAAGCATGCAAAGAAACAAATGACGTACACGCTACGGTAGTACGCGAGTGGGGAATGCAAATACAAACACAACACGGACCGATGGAAGTAACGGCGTATCCTTGAATCGCCACAAGCTATGTAAACACCTTAAGGCGACAGATTTAGAAAAGCTGTATATAGCTAACATTATTTTCCAAGCAACATTACAAAAATAACTTTTTTTTTCAAGTCAGTGTGTGTAATGTGCATAATTTATTAAAACTTTTTCTACCTCTGAGAAACCACGGCGGGTAGTATCTGAATAAAATACTATTTAAGACTACTGAAATTTCATTATTTAGTTTACTATTTAGCTGCTATAATTCTGTAGGTACGTACAAAATGTAATTTCATATACTGAAATATGACATGGTTTTCTTCCAAATTATCCACTTGACTCTTGCCTTGTTACTCAGCAAGAGTTATAATCCTAGTAAGACAAATGACTTAACCACAAGACCACAACCGCTACCTTAGGACCCGGCTAAGAGTCAGCGTGCGGTTCTCAAGAGCCAAAGACGAACAAACTGCAATTAGTTCTGAACCAACAATCCGTCAAAAATAATTGCGAAAGCATATTTTAAACCATTGTTTGTTACTCAAAATATTTTTTAAGATATTTTATTTTATTATTTTTGGTTTTAGTAGTTTTAGTTTAGTAAACTAACATTATTATTGCGGTTGGTTGGTATATATTTGTAATATTGTCTGATCATATGCGACAATTTTCCCTGTGCCCTTTTTAAAGCGTAGCATAAATCTTAGGACCTCCCCTCTTAAACTATACAAAGAAATTCCTTCCTTAAGAAAAATGGGGTTTTAAATTGGATTTCAGGCTTTTCATCAAGTGTAAAACCGCCTCCCGTAATTCAACTTTATTGAGTAGACAACGTCAAATGTAGGCGTCTCTACCTCTTGCACTCGTTAAGTCTAAGAACGCCATCGGAAGCACGTTCCAAGCGACTTTAGTATATAGTCAGGACTAGCTTACCTAAACTTATACACAACTTCCTAGGCATAAACTATTACTAAGTGATTGTCCTGTTAAGGGATTAATTGATTTCATTTTTTCATGGAAAACTAAAACTTAAATATTTATTTAAAAATTAGTGTTAATTTTTTATTTAAAGGTAAAAAACATTGCGAGAAAAATCGATGAAAACTCATTTAAGTAAAGGTCGTTGGCCGCGCTGTGACGCCACGTTGCGACATACCACAGCCTGCTTTTTACGTTGTTTCAGATTTAGATAAGCTGATAACATACGTACATAAATACACTAATAGGAAAACAAACACATATTAATGTGTTTGCGATATGAACCACTCTCATTGTGTCCATAATTATTACTTGATAAATGTTAGTGTTTTTGGAATTTAATCGTATTTATATATCAGTTTTCTATCTTGACTATTTTTCAAAGATACTTACAAGTAACTTTGTATTTTAAGGAGGTAATAATATTGTTCAATATTTATTACAAAGTAACATGAAAGCCTTAAAGATCTTGTGAAACTCGGGCCGAGACTAGACTACAGATTAGCAAAGATACACAATATTAAGAAATAAGTCGAACTTAGTTGAAAAGTGGATCTTAGTGCTAATCTTAAGCAATAACTGCAACACAAAATGCCTGCATTACAAGTATATAACAATGTCAGTTTTTAATGTAGCGGGTTTCAAAATGTTTTGAAGACTGTTTGGAAATGCCTTTTAATAAAATATTTTTTACCATTTATTCATAAATTTCGACAAATAGCATGTGATTGGTAAGTTAAAATTTCCCTAAGACGACCCACTGACCTTCATTGTTGATTTTTCTAGATTTCTACATGTACACACGTGTATACTTAGGAAAATTCAAGCTGGGATGCGGTCCCTGTCTCGCGCGTGCAGTAGTACCTCCCTGCGCGGGCGCTGGGGCACTTTGTCATGATATTACAACATTACTACCCTCATTACTCACTTTAAAAACATTAAGAGGGAAGAAACCTTTATAGTCGTGTAATATAGATGATTTTTTAGATCCACCACTAACGTGTATTTACAACACACAAAGTAATAATTAAACCTTACATAACTTACGTAATATCAAGCTATGGTACGGTCCTTTTTCCGCTCGCGATTAGTGGCACCTCCCTGCGCGGGTGCTAGGCTACATCGGCACTATGTTAAAACACTACCCACACTACTCACTTAAAAATCAAGAAAATCAAGAGTCGCCTTTATAGTCTTGGCAATAAGGGTGATTTTCCTAGATCTACCACTATCGTGTATCTACAACACACATTTAACTAATAAAACTTACGAAAATTCAAGCTGGGACCTGTCCCGCAAGCGTAGTAGCACCTCCCTGCGCGGGCGCTTGAACACTTCACGGTATTACTACCCACACAACTCACTTAAAAAACATGAACAGAGAAAAGCCTTTATGGTCGTGTAATAAGACTGGTTCTTCTAGATCTTTTCTTTACCACTAATTTGTGCTATCTACAACACACATTTAACTAATAAAACTTACGAAAATTCAAGCTGGGATGCGGTCCCTGCTCGGAGCATGCGCGTCGGCCGCGCGCGCTCAGTAGCACCTCCCTGCGCGGGCGCTCGGGCACTTCGTCACGATCCACGCTCGGGCCCGCCTCCAGTGCGCACGCGCCGCCGCCCTCCTCCCGCCCTTCCTCCACCACGCACGCAGACATCACTATTTTTGTTTACCCTTACGTTTTACTACACTTCACTCTTTTATTATCTCCACTGTCAACACTGTCTTTGAGCGCTTATACTGTACTAACGTTAATAAATATTTTAATTGTTCTGATTATGCTATGTTTTCAGAATCTTTGACTAAACTACACTTTTTTAATTAACTTGGTACTGTATGTCCACTAAAATTTAGATCTGTTTTATATCCGTTCACTAAAATTCACTGTAACAATTAAATTAGTTACACTGTCACTACTTAGTCTTCTGAAGTATATTTATTATTTAGTTTTTAGTTTCACCAGCGATTGGAAACTAGAACAAAAAAGTTTCTGTAAGAATACATTGTAAATACTAAAACAGTTTTAGTTTTATAACCTATGGAATTATATATTTTTACAAAAACTAATAAGTACCTTATTTTAGTCTACGTGTGTTACTATTGTACGTTGAAAAAATCAAGTTCTCTTATTTCTTTAAATTAATATAAAATGAAATGGAATAACAATGAGAAAAACGTAACCTAACAAAAGCCCGAGAGATTACAAAAATATCGGTTGTGTGTGCCTGACCGTAAAACATCTGAATAACCAATAACTAAAGGTACATGAAATATCAAACCTCTATTGTAATTTCAGGATTGCTTTTTGCTACCAATATTTGTCTGTGATAAATCATGATATTTTCTGAAAAAAAGTTTATAATATGAGTCTAAAACTTAGATACCTAAATATGTAAAAAGCGATTTCATATCTCGAAAAGAAAATGTGTATTTACACCGTCCGACAAGGTTGTTATAAATATAATATTGTATACATTACAAACATGGGCCTCAAAGTTCTCAACTTATTTGTATAAACAATCACACTTCAATCCTAAATCACAATTAAATTTATCTTTCCACAAATAATTCTCGTGTTCATTAACTTCGTTTTAAAACACCCGTAAACTTCTAATTTTGTGACAAAAGTAGAAAAGTCGTAGCGCCTGCGGTCAAACAATGCCTTGATGGAAACCAAAATGTTTTGTTTTTAGAAACAAAGTAGCATAACAGTACGAATTATTTTCTCACCTACCAAAGAAAATCGATTGGTAGGCATAAAATTCATTAATTTAATAGGATTTCCATCTGGAACATTCAGATGCTATCAATTTATGAAATAAGGCTAAAGCGTATTGGGTATGCAAACAATGAATTGTGCGTCTTTTATTGAACCAAATTTTCTGATTTTATTTTCATAATTTTAGGGCTTGCTCAACTGATTTTTAACTTTTATTCTATCACTTTCAAAAACTGTAAATTTTGTAAAGCATAAATCAACTTTGGGTCTAGCTGTACATGTTACCTTAGTAATCGAATAAAAGCTTTACAAATACTGAGATACTCGTTCCTATCGGTATTTTTTGTTTGTAATATTTGATATGTGTATGTTACAACAAAATACAAATATACATTTTGAAATGTAGTTTTTCAGTTGCAGAATACAGAAATAATATTTACTTTATCGAACGTCAATCACGGCTGTGTATTCCTGGTAATCGAAATAGTGATAACATCGAAAAAGCAATGGTAAAATTATAAAACATTTGAATATACGTTTGGTGCTACTATCGATTTTATAAAACATCCTTGAAATATAACGTGTCAACGAAAGTTTAAAGTAAGCCACTGTCGGTAAAATATTTTTTACATTTTGTAGATATAATAATATATTCAGCTTAATAAATAATTAACGAAAACCTATTAAGTGTCAAGCACTTTGTTCTAATATACCATAAATAAGAAACCTTCGAAATATAAAATAAACAGTATTAATACTAACGGGTGGTATTAATAAACGATCCTCTATCTAGGATCTCAGATAAGCAAGCACTTTGACATCGAATCATTTAAGTAAACTTATTGTATTTTAATAGGATAATGCGGTGAATTTATTAAATATGTAATTTATTGTAACACAAAAAATGCAAATCTGAACATCTTTGAGACTATTTATCTTATATATAAAAATGAATCGCTAAATGTGTTGGTAAGCGCATAACTCAATAACGCCGGGACAGATTTCGCTAATTCTTTTTTTGTTGTGTTAGTTATCATCAGGAGAAGGTCCTTATGAAAAGAAAAAGAAAATTTTAAAAAATTGCACGAGAAAAAAAAATCTGTACCTTATAATATAAAGACACCGGGAACATGGCCTGGGTATTCACGGGGGTGAAACCACGTGGCACAGCTAGTTTAAAATAAAACAATACATTTTATACAGTTTTTCTAAAGTTTTTAAGAACTCAACTGTTGTTTTAGATTACATATAGGTTTATTGATTTGATTACATAATTAAATCTAATATAAAAACAAACTCTAACTATACTAAAATTAAAACTTACATAAATAACAACTAACAGGCGTCAAAGAACTCATCGTCATCCTTGTCAATGGCGGGGAACGTGCCCAGAAGGCTGGCAGCATTGCCACGTTGAATGGCTATGCCGATTCTCTGTGCAAGGAACAAACCAGCCCTCTGATCACGAGTAGATTCTACCAAACGTTTGGAAAGTTCTTTGAATAGATTTCGTGCGCTCGGACCCCATGACCCGAGCGTTTCAACCCCAAACGGCTCGAAAATATAATCACCCACAATGTTATTATACTTCTGCCGCTTAAGGGTCTCCGCAGCTCCAGCAGCAGCGCCAGGAGAGGCTGCTGAACTTAGAACGTGGGACGGCGCAAGGGTGTCGACGCACGTTGCGTCCCACACCAAAGGCCGACCCAATTTCCAAGGCAGCAATGACATACCGTCAGGTCTCTTGCCATCGCCGCGCACCAAACCATTGGGTTCCAAAACAGCTGGTACACCGGCGGTGACAAGAGCACGACGAATTATGTCATTCAAATTTGAGTGGCGAGATATACGCCCTGCGCTCCTGCTGCAGGACAGGCCATGGTGACCGAGGTTGTCGACTGTCTCACCGCATTGACAACGATGACATGCGACACAGGGTATACCTAAACGTAAACTCATGGCGAGCCGAAAAGTATTATTATCCAAAATGGTACCAAGAGTGGATGATGGAAGTGCCTGTAACCAGAGGCCCGATTCCCACTCTCCCACAGCCAGGAGACGCGCACGCTCTGCAGTGTTGATTGACGTATTGATCAATTCTTTCCGTATCAAACTGCAAAGCGGCTCGTCCCACTGCCTCTGAGAAGAACGTTGCTCGGGTAGATCTGTGCCCGGGCAGGACATTTCCCAACTATTTACTGCCTCAGTCATGCACAGAATCTGAAAATCAACCAGAGAAGACCCTAAGATTTGCCTGGTCAACTTTTCAGTGCTGTGGACAGATGACAAAAATGCTGGTAAGCCTAAACTGGAAACTTTACGTACACCTAGCCCACCAAATCGGATCGGCAGCGTGGCTTGGGTCCAGGCGCGATCATCCAACGTTACGTTGAAAATGGACGTTAACGTGGACCGAATAATTTTATCAATTTTTTCCAAAAGCGGTAAATGTTTCCATAATCGTGAAGAACGAAGAAAATATGTAAATTTTGGACCAAAGCAACAAAAACGAATTAAAGTAATAGCAGAATGTAAAGAGGTTTTGAAAAGTCTATTCGAAATTGATTGAAAATTTTCAATTTTATCATCTATATAATTTTCATATGATTCTTCTGAAATTGGGGACCCTAGAAGGCGAAGAGAGGAGTTATTAACAATGTTAATTTCAGGCACTATAGTTTGGATTTTTTGTAAAGCCAAATTTTTATCAAGATGTGTATCTGGAATATATATTTCACACTTACTTGTGTTTAAATCAAGACCAATTTTGTGTAAATTTGTTTTAAGGGATATATAATCATCTGCTATAGTGTCGACATCGCCTCCTAGAGTTCCGTCATCCAGATACCAAATGTTAAATTTTGATTTCAATTCTTTGATAATGGGATGGATGGCTAAACTGAATATGACCGGCCCGAGCGGATCTCATTGTTGGCAACCAACAGCCGAATTTAAAACATTGTCTTTATAAACTAATTTTGAAGGGTTTCGGTAGCATTGCCAAAGGAAACTGTAAATTTTGGGGGTTTCACTTTTGACTTCTGCCAACAAGGTGTCTCTGTTAACTGAGCTGAACGCATTTTTTATGTCAACTTTAAGAATAACCTCACTTTTCCTGTGGGCCAAAAATGTGGACAGCACATGTACGGCAGCTTCACAACCCCCCTTTGAGCCAAAACCTAACTGAAGCGGTTGAAATTTATCAGTCAAAACGTTGCTGTACAACTTACAGCAAATTTTGGCTGCCGTGCGTCTGTAGGTGGTGCCAACAGCAATAGGGCGAATACCACCATCCTTTTTGCTAAGGGCACAGAGGTTGGCTCCATAAAGGGTGTCAATGACCCCCTCATGGACCCCACCTGCAAGCATTAAATTTATTAAAGCTGTAAGTTCCTTCAGAAGCGACTCGCCAGCTTCACCGGCAGTGGGGCCTGTGAGGTCTTTTAGGTGCTGTGGGGTCAAGCCATCCAAACCGCCAGCGGAGCCGCTCCGGAAAGAACCTATGGCTTCGACCAACTGTTTTACTGAAATTTGAAAAGAGTGTAAATTTGGGTCTGGTGGATCAGGAAAAGAAAGCTTATCTCTAGGATAATTGATAAAAAAAATATCAAGATCGAACTAAAATCTAAATACAAACCGCGATAAAATCCGTAAATGTTTCAGTGTCTAACATTTGCGTTGCTAATTAGATATAATTAGTATGTAGTCGTACATACAAATAATTTTCACATTGTTAACTATGATTCCAAATTAAGGATCACAATTATGTTAATTACTAAAGGGATCACATGCGACTAATTTTGAAGTTAAGATCACCTTAACTTAGTTAAAGTGTAGTTAGACGGAAATAGAGGTCCTTTTCGTGAATTATTTAGGGTTTTGGGAGGTAAACACATTGAGTGGGTACAGTAAAACATTTATCTACAAGCCTGAGCAGCAAGTTGTTAATTATTAAACGAATGTCTATTGTGAAAATTCGGTTTGTTCAGATAAAATTTTAATGAATTCAATTGCAATTTTCTCTCAAGTAGACCAGCTATTATTTCGTAAAATTATTAGTTTATTTACAAATTTTACAAACAAAGGTTAGGTTCTAGACACAATAGTGCTAAATCTTTAAGCCTATCACATTACATTTCGCTTGAAGCCTAAACAACCCGGTGTTGCCACAGCTCAAAGTTTACCTAAACCCTCGAGGGATAAAAATAAAACAGTAGGGACCAACCTTCACTACTTTATTTTTAAACCTCTATACAAGACTAAAAAAAGGTCGAGAGACCTGAAATAAATTGCAAAGAAATGATTCTATAATGTTTGTAGAAGCGTAAACATGAATAGGAAGTACACACATATTTTATTATACCGTGGCTGGAATGGAATGGAAAAAAACCAACAAACAAATTAGCAAAAAATGATAGACTAGCTAGGTGCTGTTAGATAATAATGAAAACTAAAACATCACTATCTCCGACAGTTTGAAGAACTTTTAACGTCAATTTTAGAAAGACAAAATTTCTTCACCTTTAGTTAGTGTATAAATAATGCACATAACCCTTGTCTTAATGTAATACACCTAACTACTAAACTCAAAAATGATCTAAAAATAAAAATTCAGTTTATAAAATCATTTCGCGATTTATTAGAGAATGTTTATATAATAGTGTCATGATTTAAAATATGACAGCTTTGAATTTAATACCGCTGAATTCGAATTATATACGTAACCATTTAAACCAGACTATATGTCAAAATGTTAGGAGATTGACATAATGACGCACAAGTTTATCATTTCGTATAAAAACATTGAAATGAAACAAAATGTTCAAACAACACGTGTATTTTTTAGATTCTTCGCTTTGACAACTAGCTCTTACCGTAAGGAATAAGAAAGTATGTAGTTTATTCAGAGGTAGTATTCATGAATGTAGGTATTGCCGCGTCGATAAATTAAAATTTGTGTACAGATAGAAACTTGATAAAACGCTATTGAACGATAGTGTGGACCTGCACAAAACTGTTACAATAGCCATAAAAACAAATAAAATCGTCCAACCGAAATATCAAGCATTTAAAACAAAAGAGTAAATTCAGTAGTACCAACATGCTTTTATCTAGTAAATAGACTCAAAACACACAAACAAAGCATTCGGGTGAACGTAACAAACTAAATCAGCTTAAGTCAATGTGTGTTACTCGTACATTAATAGTAAGGTTCTGCTGCAAACCTGACATTTACAATTTCCATAATTTATCCACCCACTCATGAATTGATGTCACAGACTATTAAATTGATTGCGACTTTAATGTACAGGTAATGTGTCACTGTCAAAATAACAATAGCTTCAAGACACGATTTTTTTTTACAATTAATTTAATTATATTAAATTTCCTACTTTACTTACCCACCATAATTAATTAAACAAACCAACATATAAAGAATTTCCTAATTATGATTTGTCGTACAAAAAATTAGGGAACTCACTCTTATTTCATTGAAAGCAAGGCCCTATATTATTTGCGACTCTACATTACACGAAAAGACTAATAATATGCCTAAAGTGTCCCAACAATAAATTTAATCGTCTTTAGACTAGATTGTTCAGCCCAATATAAAAGCAAGGCAGGTAGATACCCAATATTTCGTTTCCAAATGAATGGACTGGAAAAATTGCAAGCGCGCGGCGTGTTGCTTCATGGCGTGTATCTAAATGGAATGTATAACATTTTACAAAAATTATCGTGTCCAAAATGTTAGGTGGGCGCCACTATTGTGTGTGTATAATGTCACTATACAAAGGTATAGAAACATTATACACCAATACATTATACAATAGGTAATAGCCTATTATCACAACAATTGTAACATTTTTATTAACTTTTCAGCATTGGAGTTTTAGGCATATGATTTGTTTGAATGTTGTTGAAAAGAAAGATTGAGGAAATTTAACATAAACCTAATATAGTGGATCAGCTACAAACAAAATAACTTCAGCTTTTCTAGAAACATAGACATTGATAAACAAAGATATACAACCAAACATTAAACAACTTCGTATCCACTATTACTGGTCACAGGAAATCAACGAAACGTTAATAAAAAGCCAAGACACGTTACAACGAAAACGTCTTACGATCACGCAACGACATATTTGTAATCGAGGAAAAAGGTTTCCTTTTAAGACCCCTATTCTACTGAACACAATCAACTAATACAGTAGGCAATACATGATATTAACTCCAAGATATTATATTTCAAAGTAGGCTTAGACTTATTTCTAAAGAACGGGACTGACAATTTACATGTGTAAAAACGTAAGCATAATTCATTTCGTCTCATAAAAATAAATGAATGCGTATTATTTTACATATTTTACACCGATATACCTAACCTAATATTACCCAGTTATCATATTAAATAGTAACTTAATAGCAGTACGAAAGAATAACCTAATAAGTCACAAAATCTATAAGCAAGTACGGCAACTCCGGAATTTCACATTTCATTGTTCCCCGACCTATATTTGAAGAGACACGATGTCTTGAGGCATAAAGATGAAAATAGCGCGACGAGGGCCCCCGGAAAATGGCTAATAGGGTTACATATTGCAGATAGAACTGCATTTAAGGGGTTAACGGGGGTCGAGCAGGGCAGCGACCGTCGAGACGCCTTGCCGCACGTGACGCGCCTTGTGTTACCCGCTATGTTTACGTACGGTTAATTTCATCGCTAAAGTGGTTTTACAAGACATGTCATATCAGTTTAATTGTTGTGGAACAGTGTGAGACACTTACTCGAGTGTTATGAAGTGAATATTGTGTGTCTATCTATACATAGTACAGTAAGTTTACATGATGAGTGTATGTCGGAATTTGTGGTTTCAATTTAATTGGATTGAATAGCAATTGAAATGAATAGGTTATATACCTATTCATTTCCAATACTTTGTAAGTTAGTAAATAATTTCGTTAATATTGTTATGGTGATATGAAATCAATATGACGGCCGTAATAAAAATACGGCTTGTAAGTTGTACCCTAGAACTGTCAGTCAATGAGTCTGTTTTTTTGGAGGCAACACTCGCACGTCGCGTTCGATACCCGACCTACTTTCTCAGGGAACGAACGTCCCTCTATTATTCAAATCCCTTTTGGTTTAAAACTTGAGTTAACTTTTTTAGAAGAACTTAAATAAGATTTAAGGGGAAAAATGTATCTGCTGGTTTGTAATCAAAAACAATAAAACTTTTAAATAATTTAGTTTCAATTAATTTCAGAAAACCAGCACATCGTCAGAATCTTACATTTCGGTAAAATTAAAATTCAGGTATGTTTACAAGTTTGCTAGGTAATTATATTTATGCAAATCAAATGTGAATTTCAATTCCAAATACGAAAATTATAAATACGAAAGTTATAATAACGTTTGCGTGTTTCGCGTAATCACGCCTACGGTGAACAACCAAACAAAGTGACAAATAAATTGTATGAAATTTTGAGGACAGGTGACTGATTAGATACCTAGATAAGATGATTACATATGTACCACGAAACGAATGTTCCTTTAAATTAAAAGTATAATAATATAGTATAGGAGTTGTCCCATAAACATAATTCACAGACATTGTAATGAAAACAGGGTTTGAATAATTCTGAATAAAAGACTGAAAGTCAAACCTAACGGACTATTAGTGTGCACATCGTAAGTTTATCACTAAAAATGTATGATATCTAGTGTAAATAAAATTAAATAACCATCCAAATCCCACAATTATTGAACAAAACATGACAGATCTATTTTTATCTGTTACTCAATACATGAATCTAATAGTATTACCACAAATCTCAGATCTGAAAATTAAATATAGCAGACGAAGAAATTATTTGTTATATTAAGCATTAATTCGATTCGACCTAATCCCCGCAGCGGACAATCCACAATCCCAGTGTATTGTCCAGTGACATTCAAGAAAAATATGTTTTCGACCAGAATTTTATTATATTTTATTCAAGTCCATTTATAATTCGGATTCTTTCGGTATTTTTACGGATTGAATTATTAGCGAAATGTATAGAGGTTAAACATTGGGACACAAAAGTTTGAACGTGCGTTACGTTTGAATACTTTTTAATAAGGTATACTATAAAAGATATACTCTATTGCCATTTCTAAAGAGAGAGTTGGCTTTAACAACACTAATAATAATACATACAACCACAATTGAGTAAAACATTTTCACAACAAAATTAATTGGCAAGACAGCATAATTTATTAATAATTTATATAATTTAATAATAATTTAGAATATGTGTAAAAGAGTTTTATTTATTTATCACGGTTTTAAAAGAGTAATATTATCAGGATTTAGTTGCTTTTAAGGGCTCAACTTGTTAGACCCCTGTCTAAAAGTAAGCTTACTAAAAATCCTTTCTTTCATTACATTGCCAAACAATAAGTTTATAAATTAATAAAATATTACTAAATAAGCGTAAGATTAAAAGAGGGTTTTTATTAGAAATTCAATTACGTAGTTTACTTTAAATAATAAATAAATTATAGATTTTTATTTCATGTTTTTAGTTTTGAGCAAGAATCAAGATGAACAGATTAACGTATTTTTTAAACATGACCAGCTGACTAATAGCTTAAATAATATAACACAGCCAAAAGCAGCACCTATTAGTTTTACAGTTTTCTAATGCAAATTCACTGCCATTCAATTAAAAATAAAATTATATATTCAACTGCAAAATAAAACGAAACTTAAACGACTGCTACGGTGCGGCAAAGCCTTAATTGCTACGATTTAAATTTTACGATAGTTTTCCATGAAGAGTATTGTGCCGAGTCAAGCTTTAGATACATAAGTACTGAGTGACTAGCCGTCTATACAAAGTTTTGCGATTAACTAAACCCCAAATAGCTCGTGCGCTAAATATTTCAATGGTTTGCTTTAGATTATTATCTTTCTGAAAGAATTGATTCTTTATTACATGAGGGTTCTGTTTCACATATATGAATGTATAACATAAGGGGTTTGTATTACAGAGGAGTTTTGCACATATATGTGACTATAATTATAAGTTATAAGGGATGTTTCTAATACAAATATTTTGTACAGATCTTAAAAGTAAGTAATGGCTCAATAACACGGGTTTTAAAGGGCGTGCTTGTTTATTATGCGTTCTTAAAGAATACTATAAAAAAATAAGTGTCTATACGTTAACATTTATAGTTATCGTATATTCCAGGCTGCCGAGATGAAACAGCTGGTTGTCATATGCAAGGTATACCTCTACTGAATCTTCTCATAGCTTGTGATTATCGGGCAGGCCATAACACACTTATACGTAATCAGCCTACTTGGTCGTTGCGAACGTTGATATTGCTTCTAAGTACCTACAAACTATAGGGACATAGTCTTGATATCCTATACAATTTTATTAATATCATTTTCTTTGAGTGCGCTTTTTAGTGCTTTGTTTTCTGCCAGATTGGTCTAACAGTAGAATAAATCTTGATACTTTGAAATATTTGTATACTTGTGTGTCAAACTCAGGCCTCTTTCGAGACCTTTTTTAAGGAATGATCTTCGTCAAACATGACGTGTCCGTAAGTTGCCAACAAAGGCAACGATTACGTCAACTCATGAATAGATCAAGTAGTGCCAAAAGTGACAGATCAAAAATAGAACTTTGCGATATGGTCCCCGGGATATCATCAAGTCAAGATGGCCAAAAAGCACGTTTGTAAGTATTTTTGCATTCATAAAATTTGTCTATTTCAACCACTCTTCGTCTCGCAATAAGTGTGCCTTACTTAATTTGTTAAATGCTTTACAAAGTCTATGCAAAAGTATATTTTCAAAAATAAATTCAAGTATCAAACATTTACTTTTACGATAGAAATAAAGTATTTTTAAACCTTGTTCATTCTTTTGCACGGAGTTCCACACAATTTTACCGCATAGGTACTCTAAAGGCACAGTTTCATAGAAAAAGCCTTTATACCGAGCAGATTTTAGTGGGAATATTGGTTTAGAGACTGCCATTTTATAGGCTATTGAGCAGAGGGAAAATGCTTTGGGTGATCCAATTATGTGTTGACCAGAGTCGGAGTAACACATGCTTCTCTATTGATTAAAAAATATGTACATTTTCTTCTATGCAATGTTCTTTGCTAAAAATGTTTCATGCATATTACAATTTATATTAACAAACATATTGTTTTTCCTACTGTTTCTTAGCAGAGGCCTATGTCCAAAGTTTATTTATTTTCTTTGCTTATTAAACATAGTACAAAAGTCATTTACAATAAAGACTTATTAGTCCTGAAGTCGCCCGTGACAATTCTAGGCTTTCATCAATTCCAGGCACAAAGTTATTAGCGATAATGACAACAATCATAAACTTTGACGTTTACTGAAGTACGAGAAAACGAACTGTTTCCAGATAAAGGCAAAGCTAAACTTCTGCAATAATAAGCAACTTTGTACGACACACTTTTCTATCCCCAACTACCAAAGCCGAATGGAATTCCAACACACGGTGAAATTGATTTTCAACTTTGTTTGGAACAATACAAACTAAATATACGAACGCTATAAATTCTGATGGGATCACAAATACTAGTTCGTGAATATTGTTTGAGGTTTCAACTTTATTGATTCCCTGTTCACGTCACTCGTGTACTTTGGTTGGCCGGCTTCTCAAACATTCCATTATTTACCGAAAACAGGGCTATATTCTTGGCAAGTGTCCATAGTACATAGATCATAATAGCTAGCTTTTTACTGCCTACCGTTCTCTGTCCTAGCTCGGCCTTATGCGTATTGGTATTATAGTCGGATCTATAAAAAGCTGTGTAGTATACATGAATGGTTTATCATAAACCTAAATTATACCACTAAACAGAATCTATTTTGCACTTACTTTCATATAGCGTAATTAATTTACATCGTTTGACATATATTATTTATTTATTTATTTTTGTGGAACTTCTACAACTTACTCACTAGAACATACTTAAATAACAATTGACAAACAGTTTTAGGCATAGTGAGTTCGTCACTTACAGAAGTACACAGCACTCTCAGAATAAAAAAAAAATTACAAGCAAGATGGCATAGAATTTAACTTATACAGATAAAATGATTAAGTAAATTAGTAAACAATTAAATTATAAAGTACATGAATCAAAAAATTAATTAAATTAGAAATTAGAAATTAAATCAGATTAAAAAACTTATGAGTTAAGTTAAAATCACGTTACAAATTGGCCTACAGAAATACATAAACAATAGAAGAAAATAATATTACCAATAAGAACATCAAAGAGAATTAAGTTGCCATATATTTTTTACGCTGCATAAACTACAACTAATTTGCTTAAGCTAGTTTCTTTGTGCAATTATTTATGATACAAATTACATGAGTCAGTTATCTGGCGCAGACAATTCAGTTCGTAGCATACTAAGAAGATTATGCAGACAAGTAGACTTTATTAACATATCACGAAAGTTAGGCACAAACAAAGCACTACATTATAATTACTAACTCATAAAGTTTCCGATTTTATGTATCTCCATATAAAGGAGTAACAAAGAAGAAAGTTTTAGACATAAAACAAAACTTTTCTTTTATTTTTCTATCAACTACATGTAATAAATATCAATCGTATTACTTGACTCTTACAGTGTTCAGAGGATTTAGTACTTGTTTTATTCTTGAAAATTGTACTAGCTACATATATATTTTTCTGTGTTATATGAACGTTTTCCAGTTATAGCCGGCCTAAGGAGAGAGGTTTAGTATGTGTTCAAAGCCGTCTTCAGTATAAACATCCAATTACTTAGCATCTCAGTTAAACGAAACATCTCAAAATCGGGTATTGAAATTCAGGCAAATTCAGTGAAATTTATAAAACTGTTTCATATTTTCACGTGACTGCACATAAAATGGTGATCCATTTTATGTCAATAAGCGACGTCTCGTCATGTCTTTACTGTCTGTAGCTGTAAGATGGATCGATGGACGTCCACCTTAAATATTTATTAAATTCTCATACAAACTGACACCATAAAGTTCGCTACGTAACATATTTTTCCATTCCCCCTTTGAAACACGGGATAGGGATAAATAACTAAATGGGTTATTTATTTAGGTATGTATGTACCGAGTCCGATAGCCACAACTTCTTATTAATTTCGGTCAGTCTGCAAACGACGTGACCGCGAGTGATTGACATAATAATGAAGTAGTTCTAATAATCAAGATTTAATTATAATCTCCAAATTGCACAACGAATGTTAAATGAATTAAACGACATGATAATATTAAGAAATATTTAATATGAGTATTTACGAGTTTTGAACAGTATATGTTTTTAAGCTAGGTATGTCAAAATGTATAATGCATATTGTGTTGTTTCGCACAGGCTTCCTGCTAAAGGAAACCTATGCAAAACTACTCACGTACACTTAAAGTTGCTGAGTCCAAAGCTTATATGGAGCTCCAAAGATTTCCATCGGCATGTTACGTATAAGTGGACTGTAGTAAGTTATACTAATCAATGCGAAAAACCTATAGAACACAGTCAAAGAACTCAGTACACCTATGAGGCAGTATGAGGTATGTCACAAAACCCTTCAGCATTGAAAAGTCCCTACATTTTCATTACGTCGACGTTTAAGCTTTGGAGTACTTTCAATATAAACTTCCAATTTTATACAAAAGCACTTGCTCTGAGTGAAGTTAAGACTCCCCAACATACTTCATGTTTATATTGTTCTACTTGTTGCTTAATTTAGTTGGCAAAGGAGAGCGTTGCTCAGCCAACGTAATGTACCTTTTGAAGTGCTTAAAACAGGTAGTATATGCCTTTTCTTAAACAAAACAATTATATCCTTACATCTATGCTTTGATGTTATATTATTTCCTTCTGGTGTAGAGGGAACAGTTATAAATAGGTTTGTGTTGTTCCTATTGCATGTCAAGTTGTACTTTGTATGTCTAGTGGCAATTTAAGGGAGAACGAATTCCATTTACAAATTATATTCTTTTCTTTTTTGTGTTTTCGTCTATTTTCGTGGTGAACGGTTGTACGATAATATATGCACGTGTTAGGTATTTCTACTTTATCTGAAATTAAAGTTTTAGTACCTTAGCTACGTTTATTCGACAGTTAGAGGAACAAACTGATGTCTTTAAACCTATTTAGAAAACAGTAAACTTTCGTGGGGTATCTACCTATCTTAAAATATAATGACTTTTTATTTACGTTGTTAAGTCGGCAGTGGAAGTATGTAATTAAAATGGAACATCAAATACAAACATAATTTATAGGTTCACAAATGTAATATGTAATTTCGATGAATATTTACTATTGGCATTGTTACAAACAGATAAATTTTATTTGGCAATTCAAACCACAGAGGAGACCATAAAGCGTGATGTGCTCGATCTACTTTGTTTCCTTTGTGCCATTTAACATCGTGTTCGCGCATAAAATGTGTCTATGTGAGTGTTCGACGTGAATGCATTGTGCCCTTCTCACAATGTACTGTTCAACTAAATGTCAAACGTAATTTGCTTTTTAATTAAATCGTATTCACTGGAAGAAAATAAGATTGCGTTAAAAGACTTTCTATGTTTACCTAGGAATTGTTTACAGAAGTATTTACCCTAGTCGAATAGAAAGTACACAATTTGAGACATTTTGTAGACCTCTCTAGTATAAAGAGATATTGGGCGGTTCGGGTCATCGAATTTGAATACATTAAAAATCAAAGGTTCAATTTGTATGGAGAGTAACCTAATAACGTTCGAAGCAAAATCTAATATAATTAGTTAAACTATCAACGGTTTAGACTATTGTAGACCGTTTAATATGTAGGTAAGGCGAAGCATGATGTTATAAAATACAATAAATTCAATGACAATAAGATTTCTAGAACTAATATCTTGTTTTAAGTCTATGAAGTACACAACTGATTACACATAAATGTTAAAAAGGAACCGACTAAAATAAAATGTAGGTAGGAGCAACTCTGAGGTACACCATATCGATAGCAAAATTTTGAAATCGATCCACAATGGCCGGTGACATCGAGTAACGAACGATTAAAAACGTATAGTCAAATTGAGAACCTCCTCTTTTAAAGTAATTTAAAACGAATCTTTTAAGTTCAACTTAACATAAACAATTAGATATGTTTATCTGTATCGTAAAATGCTTTAAACCGTAAAGTTTGCACATAAAAGTCCACAGATGTGGTGGCGTGTCTCACGCGAGCACACCGGACGCTGTCTGATGCGTCGTCAGCATTCAGGCTTGTTCCAAGTTTTCTCATTAACTGCCCGTTTACTTAAGGATCCGAGGAAAGCAACGTCCAGCCGGTTCGACGAGGCGAAAATTAATTCAAACATGATGTAAGAGCTTTATGTAGAAAATTTGATGTATATGCAGAAAATGTAAATTACTGTTTCTGCACTAGAATTACTGTTTATAAGTTTATGTAAAATAACTGACTAGAAAATTAAAATGAAAACAAAATTGTCGTCATCAAATTATTTATCACGCAGATCTAACTGCATATGCACATATTGCGTTCTTTACAATAAAAACTTTTTAACAAAAAAATTAAACCGCCGAAAAAACTGAAAAGCAAAAAATAAGAAACCTTTTTTTATTTAATCTTAATAACTAAGTTCTTAAACGAATGTGAGTATACCTAAATAATTTCGAGTCTGCGCCAAACAGGCAAATTAATTAATTACAATATATAGATACCTACTTATTTTTTTTTAGAAATTTTTATGTTTATGGCTGGAGATTTCATTGCATTGTTAAGTTGTTTCAAACTCAAACTCACACTCAAAACTTTTATTTGCTTTACACAATGGAATTAGTAGGTGGTAAGTAAGGAATATAATTATAGAATATAGTATTTTTGCTTTGGTTGTTTCTTTAAATTTAAGGTAATTTTGTGATCTTTGTTAATTGATAGTTTGGCGCCGCCTCAAAATTATTTAGGTATACTCACATTCGTTTAAGAACTTAGTTATTAAGATTAAATAAAAAAAGGTTTCTTATTTTTTGCTTTTCAGTTTTTTCGGCGGTTTAATTTTTTTGTTAAAAAGTTTTTATTTTATATTTTTTTTGTGGCTATAACATACTAATGGCTACATGCTGAATTTTTTATTATTTTTAAAATAGCTAACTACCTTAATTTAGTATTAAAATCTGTGAGTGAACAATAAATCACCCCTATGTTCCCACCCTTCGGGTTAGATTGTATGGAACCAACTTCTAGGTATCCCCTATCTAATAAAAAAAGAATTATCAAAATCGGACTATTCTGTAATAAGTTATGCGTGGTCATATATAAAAATCAGTTAGTGAACAATCAATATATATCCCTGTTTTTCTACCCTTAGGATTGGAATATTTTTTCCAAATTTATATGGGACCAACTATTAGGTATATCCTACACAATAAAAAAAGAATTATCAAAATCGAACTACTCTGTAAAAAGTTACGCGTGGTAATACATTACGATCAGTGCGTTAACAATCAATTAACCCCTGTTTTCCCACCCTTAGGGTAGGAATTCTTGTTCCAAATTTATATGGGACCAACTTTGGAGTATACCCTTTCTAATAAAAAAAGAATTATCAAAATCGGACTTCTCAATAAAAAGTTATGAGTGATCATACATAAAAAAAAAAAAAATATACGCGTCGAATTGAGAACCTCCTCTGTTTTCGTCGGTTAAAAAGACGTAAGCAGGCTTAAAATGAATGAAACCTTTCACTGCAAATGTTTTCAAGAAAAATCTACATTAAATTCTAGCGACACGTGCCACTATTACTTTACATTATTACAAAGTAACTTTTTACAAACACAGAATCCCCCTGTATATGCACCACAACAAACAAAATAATAAACAGAATAACGTCATAATAAATTAGAGCGAACCAACACGCTATGAGTATATTTACGCGGTGACATTTATTAAAGAATATAATGGATAGACAGATCATAAGTTAAGGCACAACAGGAGGTCAATTGCTCGTTCAAACTACTTACAAGAGTAAGGATCGCGTAACGAGGAAGGCTTTGTATAATACAATAGCTATAGCTACCTAAAATACAGTACCTATTTGCGATGTTTATTTAGGATATTGAATATTGATTGATTGATCACGTGTAAAACGTTTTCGTTTTAATATATTCTAAAAAAATAAAATTACAAATTTTTCGATAAAAAATCAGTACTCAGTTTAAAAACTTTGATTTGAGAATTTCAACCTAGACTTTTCTGAAATTAGATTTTAATATTTAATTTTCTCCGTAACGTAAGATCGTAGAAAAAGGAAGAAAATATCCGCATAACTATTATTATTAGATCTTCCTTTAATACTCTCTTTGCCTTTATGAAATCTTCTATCAAACGGAACGCGAAAGAAAAACATTATAAACCTAGAAGAAATATTTACCATTTACCAGGGAGGTAGCACAAACGTTTGTGGTAATATTTATAGTGGCCAGGTGTACTGATGCTGCTGGGAATATCTACAATGTTGGCTAGTCTAATAAACGACCACTTATTCTCCACTACGCGGTCGTAAAGTAAATTGCTCTGACATCGGTTACTGTCGGTGGAAAGCAAATGCAACAGAATATTTGGAAAACGAGCAATTGAATAAATTAATGTTTTGAAATTATAGAAGTGGTAAATTTAAATTTTTAAAATAGCATTCTTTCCAATTTATATTTTCATTTACGAGACAAATAATAAACAAGGTTTTAAGAACACTAAAGCCGGAACCCCACCGCTGCGCAGGCTGTGCACGGATGCGTGGCTCACCTCTGCCGCGTGGGTTCATTAGTTCGGCGGCGTCGGTCTCCGTTTCCACTGAGGCGCACGGACACGGATGTGTCGGCCACGCAGCTCGTAGCTATGCATGGGGTACAGTCACGAGCAAAATTATGTATACATAATAATATGCGAAATTGTTAAACGAAATTAGTGAGATTTTTTGTCGAATCTCTTCTGCCATCTGGCAATCAATGCATACTGACAGATGACACTTGAAAATAAAATAGTTAATTTTTTTTTTAAATAAAAAAAATATTTGACTTCAAGTCAATATATTATTTTTATAATATAGACAATAGCGCTTCCGAGTAACAATATAATTTAGGTATTGTGTAGTAACATCTGTTTTACTTATATGAATTATAAATAACTTAGTTCTTACATAAATTATACTTAACACAACTTAAATGTATGTATATATACCAGGAACATTAATTGTACCTCTTATTTATAGTAGCTTATTCTTATAATAATTTCTTAACAATATTATGTGTGTACATATTTTTGCTCGAGACTGTACATAGTCGTGGGTCGCCGAGAAATGGCCGACCCACGCAGCTGGGATGCGTGGGTCGGCCACGTGGCTGAGCTACGTTCCGCCTATGCGAGTTAGCTTCGCGTGTGTTTATGACGTCAGTTGCTGCGTAGCATGTCCGTGCGCTGCGGTGGAAACGCTCTCATACATTTTGTACTAAAGCGAAGCTGAACACACGTGCACAGCCTCTCCGTGCGCAGCGGTGGGGTTCCAGCTTAACTCACATCTCATCATACTTTTATATAGCGAGAAAATTAGCAGTCGGAAAGCCACGCATTATTAATTCTAAATTCAAATGATTGTAATTTCACTTGAAAAATAATAACGATTTTCATTAGATTCTTATTATTTGAAATATAAGAAATATCTAAAATAATTTTACATTATTACATTACTGCTGATCAAAAATCTTCACCAATATTACATACCGTGTCATTCCTTCCAAAAAGGAATGCCTGTTAAAAATATGTCTTCCGATGTACAGCTGTTAGCTCAGCAAAGGAAAATTGGAATACTCGTGTCTATTTACAAAAACGGCACAAATCAACAACGGTAACGATGTTGTTCCTCAAGTTCTCTGACGGCAATCGGACTAATTTGTTATTTGTACAACTCAATTACGGGAAAATTGTACTTTCGTATGATCAGGTCATTCAGTTAGGACGCCAGGAGTGGCATCGATTTCTGATACCTATTTAGGTGCCTGCCGTTTTGAAAGTCATGTATTGTCAAGCCATACATACATACATAATATACGTTTGCCCAATAATGTATTCAAATGTAGTCATAAAGCAAAACTAACAGAATGCGTTTTATCTGTGTATATTCAAATGTATGTACAGATGAAACTCCCAGGTTTTAGAAAAATAATATCATTGTCACTAGGAGGTCTACACAACTAATAATATTATTCAACAAAGAAAGACACAACGTCGTAGTTAAGAAAAAAAAAATCCAAACAAAAACTTACATTACAACGCAGAATAACATTTCGCCGTACTTCAATCCCACTCTTTTTTATGCTAGAATAATAAAACTACCATCTATCACACGACAAGCTTTGAAGACTAATGATTTTTTTCCACTACAAATCCAGGTAACATTGAATACGTGATAAATAGAGCGCTAAATAACAAATGGACAGTTGGTGGCGAAGTGTATCCCAGTTTTATTGTATACAAGACGTGTTGCGCACCTCTCAGCGAGATTGCACGTCCCGAGCGAGTAATGTAACAAAACGACCTTTAGTGTTACTCAGTGAAATGATATTATGAGCGTAATGCCGTCACGTGGAGCGTTTATAGTGTGTTATATTGTTGAAGTGAAAATGTGAAGTTGAATGCTTCGCACCTTATGCTTTGATAGTACACTCAAGGCAATTCAAAAGCACGGCTTTAGAGCTTATAAATTGTGCTACTGTAAATAAAAAAGTGTAGGGTTTTTATGTACTGGAGGACCGTGTGTCGTGTCGCAAATTGGAAGCCCAAACCCAAACTTGATGATTGATGATGATTAACAGCATCAAAATTAAGTGACCCGTCAAGCTTATCAAAAATATTTTTTGCTTAAAATATCCAAAATAAGGTAACGTCACAATAAATCAAATTAACAGCTGGTAGAAAAAGTCCTAAGGCATTCAGTCCACCAGTGTAGTCCTAGTAGATAATCATCAACGACAAAAATAAACGAAATGATTAATTTATTGCCATGACATTATTAGGTAATAAGAACCTCAGCTCCTTCAATATATGTTACGAAACTATAATTATGCGTTTTGCGGACGGCGGTAATTATTTCGGTATCGGAATCAATAACACGGCATCGAAGTAACTTCGACTAAAATACTCTTTCTGAACTGGTTACCTGGTTTTATATGTCATTGCAGTTCGTTGGTCCGAATTATGTTGGAAATACTGGCTGGTTAATTTTAATATGTATAACTGAGAACTTTAGTTGTGCATGACGTTTTGAGTCTATTTAATGTAGTAATTAAGGGCCGAAAACTTGACTGATAAATTATTTATAAGTATACAATCAAGGCCTGATACTTCGCTGTATTGTCCTTTATTAGTGAAATAGCTACAGATTATGTTTGTTTCGGAAGTCTTAATAAAGCCATGATTTATATACATTAATCTTTCGCAGACAATCTGACCAATATGTTACTCTATCTCTTAATAAACGTTGCCTGCTTCGTATGCTTAGCACGTTTCTTCCGTACCGCAAATATTACGTAACATAAATCACCCATGCACACATGCACAAACCCTCAAACAAAGAACAACAATTTATTCTCCTTACAACAAGATGTTTGCAAATAACTCTAAGAGAAAAGTTAAGCGCGATGACCAAGCTTGTTGATTTATTGTCCTTTTTTGCATTTAAGGAACGAGGTTGCGTCCTTTTTTTAGGAAATAGATGTATAGTGAAAAGATGTGTAGAAAAAGAATCATCATCTATCCGAAAACTGAAGTAACCTAACCTAACCTAACCTGAAGTACCTACCATAATTTGAACTGCCTCTTTGGCCTAGTGGTGCTAAGCGCGACTGCTACGCTAGAGGTCTAGGGTTCGATTCCCGAGTCGACCAAGGTCGGAGTTTGGATTTGTGCCCAGTTAGTGGCAATAGGCTCGCCCCCTATTACATGGGACGTAAACATATCGGTGAACTGTGGGTGTACATTGGTACACCTCTGCCTACCCCTTCGGGGATACAGGCGTGATGATATGTTTTATGTTTTATGAATAATTTAAACAACGGATGTTCTTTAGAAGATACAAATGCCAAAAATAGGTAGCGCTTTCTATTGTTAATATTAGTTTCAGCTCGCGTACAAAGAATAGGCTTTCACGTGATGAAATGTCTACATTGTCTAGAGAAGTTTGTATACGAAAATGTAAACAATACGGTGTCGCGACACTCGCTGGCTGAAACTCAGCACCTCATAAAATTTTCGTGGAACCAACTGTCAATCTTACTTTTGAACAACCTTTTTACCTTATTTTTCAAGCCCTGCCTCCATTATTACAAAATATCTTGTTTATCCTGCCATTATGTATAGAGCTACGGTAATGTAGTACAGCTTTTCTAAATCGGTAAGATTTGTATTCTTTTTCTGTCGCTTTAGTAATCGAGGCCTATGTATACAGAGTATTTCAGTATTAGCACAACAATATTAAACATATGGGCATATTTAAGGCCTATTAACAGGCCATAAACAAAATTCCAATAAACTTAATGCTCTATTAAAACCTAAGATTTCATTACTTTTACTCATAATCAATGCTCAAATATTATATTAATTTATTCAAGGAACTTAAAGATAATGCAACACACAGTTTTACCGTACACTATATTAATTACACAAAAAGCGAGCCATGAGACTACCGACCACCCCTCATAACCTGTTATTTATCGGGCGGGAAAATCAAGAGTGATTCATGTGCGCATTGGGAAGTCCACATTTTCGTATACCTTTATAAACTATGCTATTTAGGTTAAGAGGTACCTCGCCTATTACTGTTCCCTGTTGCCCAAATAGGCCGTCAAAAGGGTACCTGTTGTAACGATAGGAATACGAAACCACACTTCTAATCAGGCCTCCCATCAATAACCCAGCTTCCCGCTAATCGCCGATGGTTTCAATTAGTTGGGTACACTTGTGGGGAATAACTAAAATAATTGTAGGCACAATATACACAAATATGTACGAAGATAAACATACTCAACCTGGTATGTGGTAGCTTTTGAAGGTATTATGTCCATTTGAAACGGAAATATCGTAACCTAAATAACAGGTATTGATTTTTGCTGGAAACAGGTGTATCGTGAAACATGGATTAAAAATGTTTTGTACTTTTATAATATGATTCTACATATTTTTGGTAAAAGTATTAAAAAAAAAACTTTAACATAAATTATGATTAACAGTAAATGGATGAAAAAGTCAAAACAGTGCAGATAAATAAAAGCTATCTTAAGACTGTCCACTTTTCTTTAAATAACGTACTATTGCAAAGGCATCTTTGCACTTACTTCTCCAACGGTGTTTAAACTTTAAGTGGAGTTTTCAAACAACTCCGTTCCGCGGTCATCTAAAGAAACTTCGCCTACTCCTAGCAATACCAAAAGAAATGTAATAATAAGTTATTTATAACTCTAGTCGCTGAACATAGTCAGAAAGTTTGACAGGTATCGATAAGATATAAATTTCGTTTATTAATTAGTTAACAAAGTTAGTATCAATTACTTCCATTGTAAATTGATACTTAGGTAAGCAGGTAAACTCGTTACACTAGCTTGATATTCTCAAGTTTCAAATACTTTAAATTAATGTCTGTTTACAATAATAATAATACTCACCAAATTGCTTTGGAAGTTTCTTCAATAAAAGCTTTTGTGTCGACAATGAGATCGTCCTCATTCTTGGTCAGTGTTCCGTGTATAAGTATAATACCGTCCCTATTTATATTATTTGTTGTACAATGAGTTCTTTGACGTTTTTCATTCAATCTAATCACAGAATTTGGATTTTAACTTTGATATTTTTTGTGTAAATGATATGCTGTGTTCCGACACTTTGTTCTTTTTTGGACTAGATCTGCGTTAAATAAACGAAATTTTAGTTTTTGGAGCAATATAAACTATTGGCCTTCGTAAATTGAGTGTGAGGAAGATTCTCGATTAAGTACATATTACACTCTTTTATAACACGGTAAAATCAAAACTCACTATAAAACGTCAGTGATGAAATTTGTAATGATTTGCTTTAAACTATCCAAACTTCAATAAAAATAATATAGACCATTATCACATGCACTCAATCAAACATGTTAATTTACATTTAATCGATACTAAATAAATCACTAAATTCGTTTATGACTTAGGTACAGTTACTGTATACAATTTATATTAACCTTCAACACATTATTAGTCATCTGTCTTTGATATACAAAATCAATTCAATCGTAAATGACTCGACCATTTTGTCGGACCCCAATAGTTTTCGACACGAACAAACTACAAAATACCATTATTAATTTCTAAACTTTGTTAAAGTGAATACTTTACGGTTTAATAGAACTTTCGACTCAAAAGTGGTGAAACAAACTATACAAATAAGTTATTGTCTACTAATTTCTAAATTAGGTATCCTTTTCGCGACTATTAATTTCACTTTTTTATAGGATTAATTAAAGTTATAGTCAGTTAAATGATTGAAGAAGATATTTAAATAAATACGTGATTTATGAAAATATTGCAAATTCATTTGTATTCATATTTTCCAATACGTAGTGATGACGTTTTAATTTAAAACTTCAGTTTATGAAACCCGTTTTTACTGTTGGCATATTATCCATTCTCTTTTGTTTACATAAATAAATATGATTTAAAAAGGATGAATTGTATGGGCAGGAATATTGGTATACATTTATTTTACATTTAATCTTTCTGTACTTTTTGGTAAATCTTTTAATTAGCGGACTAAATAAGTACGCAAAATCTTGGCGGCATTATATAATCCCATAATCTCCACTCGTCGAAAATGTTGTAGCATGCAAATTAATTAAATTATAAAGTAATTAATTAAAAAGATTAAATCAAGTGTCAGCTATCAATCACAAATGGAATGTAGAATATTCTGACAGTTGTCCACTGTCATTGTGATTAAAATCCATTAGGGTCAAGGAACTTTTTACCTACGTACTGTATATTATAACATACTATTTCAATCTACGATAAAAAAAAAACATAATTTAAAAATTTTTTTACACCTTTTTTACCACTCTAAAAAAGGTTTGAGCACAGAATTTTGAGGCCCTCTGGTTTTCGCGGTCCTTAATTACAACATTGCGAATTGCGACCCAAAAACGACCAAGAACCATTGTGAGTTATTTCATGTCAAAAGCCTACTTTTCAAAAATATTTTAAAACAGCTATGTGTAGAACATGAAGTTCGATAACACTCAAAAATATGTTGTAAATATGCATTTGTAAAGTTTATTTGTATGAAAATTGAAACAATAACGATTGCAAATTAAATTCACCAGGAAAACGCTTACTAAAATCATTGAAATAAAATGTAAATCATCAGCATGTTCTAATGCTACAACTTCCAAGTCAACAACCATAAATAAATAAACGATTTAAACGTGGAACGAATCCAATTAAAACACAGAAAATCAAGATTAAACCTTGCCGGCTGACTCCGGATAATCTTGCTAAAGTAAATAAGTAATTTAATTTTATCGACAGCCCTACTATTGCTTTACTTGATAGGTAATTACAGTTATATTCATGGAGTTTTCAAATACCTTTTTCAGAGAGATATTTTGTATTTTAGATTTTATATTTAGATGCACACGGTTATCTGGGCATGCATGTAAGTTGCCTTCTTGAGAAGTTAAAATGTGCTACAATAGAAGTCTAAAATCAACTACATTAAAATTACTTTTATTTGTGAAGTAAATCTTAGGATAACTAGCAATAATGAACTAACAACGTTATTTTGATGAAGACACCCATACAGGCTAAAAATAGCCTTACCATACAAAATTGTCATTAGCTGATCTAAATAAGTACAGGAGATTTTACTTGGAAGTCTTATTTTCTTGAAAAAAGTTGTTTTATTTCTCTGATAGAAGCAGTAACTCAATTATGACTTCGATCTTCGTTACACTCTGTATCTACATATATACAAAACATTATACGTGACCTCATTTGGTAGTTACGACACTATACCAAATGCGCAACAACATTAGATGTATGTTTGTATGTCTATTTTAAAATCACCTATAAGTTTATTTCTGGAACAAGGCAAGTCTTGTTTTCCGTTCATTTTCGGGCAGAGTGGAAATAGGTGTAAGTAATGACTTCTACGAACAATTTTTATGTTCTTTCTTGGTAAACCTCTGACGTGTATTTTGTATTAGCTTGGTATATCGATCGTTTATATTTAATTAATTATTGTAGCTACAACTGTATTCCAAGAAGCAAAAGTCACTGAAGCTTATTAAAATATAACTATAAATAGTTAAGTGCTGTAAAAAAGCGAGACTAGTCTCAGTTCTACATGTTACATTGCAGTTAAGAAGAAAACTAATCAATTTTCCGTCACATGAAACATTTACATTCACATTTGTATTTTTAATAATCAGCTTTAATATATGCCTTACTTTGTAACATTGAAATATAAAACACTAAACACAAGGCCTTTTCAGTCCTCTAAAAACTCTTTAACAGCACTTTAACTGCATTAAGCAAGAAAATCTCCAAGACCATAAAAAATGCTGTTAATTGCATCCACTAGATTAAATATTCTCAAGCCGTCGATGTCATCTTCCAAGGCTAGGAGAGGTATAATTAAGGTCATTGGGACATGGACCGAATACTCCAAATAGCAAATCGTAAGCAAGCAAGGACACTCCTGCCAAATCTTCGATGTAATCTCCAACTTGCCGTTTACGACGCCGACAGATAAGAAGGTATTCTTTGAAGGCGCCCGGCATTATGACACGCATATCACTTATCAGCGTTACTGGACCTTTACCGTGTGCTCTGCGCAGCATTGTTGCTGTTGTGTATGAGAGATACCGCTATGCGCAGTGTAGAGCGCCGTCTCGCTTTCACATCGGCTACAGCCTTGCTTTCAGAGCTCATGGTAGAGGTACAGTAACGAACTAAAGTAGGTATACAAGTTGTTACAGCTGACACATCGTTCGCAATATGTATACGAATGAAATGTTTGAGAAACGTGAAAATTTGTGCGGAATGGGTAGGTACGAAATGGGGAAACACGTGCTATTTGAACGTAAACAGATTTAAATAATGTAATTTATTCTTTTTTTTACTAATGGAATGATACATTTAAGGGAGTTTTTTTTTCTTGCGATAAGACAACCAAGAAATAGCTTGCATATAATCTGACTTCATGGTAAAGGCAGTGAGATAATAAAAAAACCTATTATCTGTATTAGCTGTTATTTCATCTAAACCATAATAAGATTCCATCAAAGAGATACCACCTTCTTAAAATAGTACTCAAATATTTATGTAGTACCCCTCTGCTACATTCTGTATAAGTTAGTTATGTAACATTATTGTTGACAAAAACATTTGTATTGTTATGAAAAGCCATTAAGTGTGACCTTAACATTATCGCCAAACACAGCTTGAACCCGCTTAGTAATCTTGGCACCCATGTGCTACCCACCACCCGAGGCGTACGTATATGTTTTAATTCCAACTGATTTGCATTTTTGGCACAACTTTGTACGGAAACCGCTGTTGAAATGAAACCTTATCATTATACAAGTTCTGTACAAGCTGTTACCAGAATAGCGTCATTTCAATATAATTTTTATCGATTCTAGGTTGTAAAATGAAGTAGTAAAGAATTAATTTCCTTGAATGTTTAATTTTGCATGAACAAGATAGATGTGTAGATTTATGGATGGCTTTAAAGTTGGATATTGGATTGAAAATTACAAGACTTTCTAAAATTGAAGTAACTTATTGATTAATTATAGTTCACGAAAAACCGACCGATTCGAGAAAAATATATTATGCAGTAAAAAAAAATATTGTATCGGTATAATATGTAGTTAGGTACTTTTTTATTTATAAAACTAGCATATTTTTCAAATGGTCTATATTTACTTAAAGTATGAATTCTCCTTTTTTCTCATAAGATAAATACGTGGTAGTTTCCTTGAAATAACTTCCAAAGTCTATATTGGGATTGTTTTACGCAGCTCAAAAAACCGCCTCCGTAAAGATTTGGCCAATCCCCTTATCAGCTGGACCATCGGGCTGTGGGCCTGCTTACCCTAAAGCTTAACTTTCTTATCATTTCCTTTGAAATTGACCTTATCCATACTAACATTAATTGATATCGACATAGCCAAAGGTTGATAAAAAAACAAATGCAGCCCACTGAAGAATGTTCCAAGTTGAAAGTGGGAACTTTTTCTGAGTATAAAACAAATGAAGCTCAGTTTTCTAAGAAATTTTGGGTTTCTTTTTTCATCCCCTGTACAGATTTTATTGAGATTAGTTCACTGGGCTCTTGTCATTACTGCAAGCATGCGTATGGCTTCATCGAGTTGCAATCATGTAAATCAATGGCCCTTGAAAAAGGTTGCCCGTGTAGTGTAGTTGATTAACCGTTGTAGAAATTAACCTTCATTGTACGCAATTGTTTTATAGTTAAAACGCTACTATGGATTACAATAACAGTTTAACTTTGTACGATATAGGCGTTGTTAATTTAATAGCAATAATTATATTGACTAACTAAAAAATATGACTATGTATTAAATTAAACCGTCTATACGATATGTGGCAGGACGGAGTATATATAGATTCTGGTGATGTAATATATTCCATGACAAAATTTGTCGATCTATTAGATTCATTTTAGTTTTCTGTTACCAGATGGGCAGTCCTCCAAGAGTGCTAATAAAATACATGATCATCTCTCAATGACATACAACGCAATATGTTCGGCTCATAAATCTTTGTCTAATTGCTGTTAGGGTAATCTTATCGAATGAAGAGTTATTTGTAACATATCTACCGTCTCAACGGAAAGTAAAAAGGACTGTTCTTTGTCCGACTTTTGTGCCCGTAACTTGAATCAGTTCCTAGATATGGAAATGTAAAATAAGATTCCAACTTTCTTACAGTTGTATAATTCAATATCTGTGTTGGGTTTTTCCTAGAAAGGAGACCGTGGGGTCAGCGAGGTCACCGTTGAATAACTTCAATTTGCCTGTAATATTATAGTACTGTATATAGTCCATGCCCGATAGACTAGTCCTACTATTAGGCTGGTAGTTCTCAAACTTTTATCTATTTCAAGTAGAAATGCTATATAAAGCGTAATGAGTTTGCTAACCAGAACAAAACTAAGTTCATTCGGGCCTATAATTATTAATGGTCACAGTAAACATTGCCATTATACCAAAACTCAATATTGTACTTGGCTCTTACAAAAGAAAATTTTGTTCAGCGAAAGTTGTGTTCTTTGAATGTAGGTACGTATTAGATTGTGATAGGTATTACGATAAATTTTCTATTGACACAATCCATATAATTGGGATCAGGGCATGGAGAAGATAATCTATAATTAATTGTTTTTCACATAAACTTCTAGAACACTATATTAGTTATGTTGAAAGTGGAAATTATATATGTATTTATTACGTCAAAGTTCCGAATATTATGGTAAATAATTCAAAATTTCTGCAGTGAAATGCATATTTGAAGAGCAAAAATTTGCTGACTCATCACCATTCAATTTTCCCATTTTCCGGCTATTAGCTCCGTATCCGATGTTAGGGAATTCGTTTTTTTTTTCAGTCCTGTACTAACTTGTCTATGTATCATTTAAAGTAGTTTTTTAGTATTTGTAAACAGAGACAAAAAGTTTGCATCATAAAGTAAGTGTAAAAAGTAAATAGCACTTATTTCTATTATCTTTAGTATGACGTAATAAATAGCGTTATATTATGGAACCATATTATGATTTCTCGGCATTTGACCCCCAACGTAATATATGGGAAACCAATATTGCAATATTCGTTTCCCAGTAAAGTTATTACTTTATTTTCGCAACGGCAATATTCTGTTTTTAAACCCAACCTGGTAAATTCCACCTCTTTAATCCTATTTAAAAAGTTTTATGGCTGTCAATAAACCAGATTATAGGTTTTAGATTCCTTGCATAAATAAATTTCTTGTTAGCTATTATGATATATTTTTTTTATGAAATATATTATTATACCCTAAATCATGTAGGTCATTGTAGGTACACCATAAAACATGTATCATAAGGGTGTTACCACACCAATCGATCGATGGTCGATCGATGCCGTCGATCGATGGAGGAATGGATTGGTCGACGTAAATGGTATGGTAGAAACTGTCGATCGACATCGACTAGTCCATTCTGCCGTCGATCGATGGCATCGAGCGACTGTGGATCGATTGGTGTGGTAACACCCTAAAGGAGATAAATCCAGAGAGGTAATAAGTTGGAGTCGAACCTTTCTCCTATCCCAAAACAAACGACGAACGGCACAACTACAAACATCTATAATAGTATACATTTATAGCATAATCAGAATAAAATCGAACAGACACATAAATGTTATTGCGCTCGAAAATCATTTCCCCACGGCATTAATGTTTAGATCATAAGCTGTCCATGCAATCTATTCGAAATACTAACCTAGATACCGTAAGCCGCATTCACTGGGTAATATTCTGGAGTAATCCATGTCGTTATTTTATAACGACCTGTTCCATATACATGCAATATCTGTATGTAACAAGCGTTAAAAGTATTATCTAATATTACAGCGCTTTATGTGATTATAACACCTACGTACGTAGATATACCTACCAATATTATTTGCAAGACTGAAGCAGCTGAACGGCTTAGAAAAGAACCCATTTTATTTAGATTCGTGTTTTCTACTAGTATAAAGTACACACTATAGTATACACTAATTAGAAGAAACATAGTGCTTTAATTCATTTACGTGTTTATTTCTACATAAAATCCAGAACCAACACCAATTCTCTTAATGTTTCCCTTATTTCATAACACAATCTAATAAGCTAACAGTAAAACATATTTTATAACTTCACTTCCCGTTCTCACTTGCCGTAAGTGTGTTACGGAGGAAATGGCGGTGTAATCTAATTTACTTTAATTCCTACAAACCTGTTTTCTTAAGGGTTAATATAAATGCTAATGGCCTGTGTCTTGCCTCGGCCGCCTCCCCTGTGACGTTCAGACAAGACACCGTGATTGCAACTTACATTCGAAATGGTACCGTTCCAATTAAACCGAGTTTAAAATACTGGCACGATGGGCCAGACAACTAAAAAAGCCTTAATTTAAACAAAAACAACTTAATTAAGAACTTTATTAGAAACTTTTTGTTAGCACCTTTTTAATTAACGAATTTTCACTTCGTTTGTCTGTAATATTGGGGACTTAAAACCGAGTATGAAGATTTAATATGGATTAATAGCTTATCCCACTCAACAAAGGTGGTAATTGATTAGCGGTTTTGATATCACTTAGTGAACTAAATATTAAACATATACTACAGTTGCATTATAAACACTGCATGCGAAATTGTGCCATATTAATCCTGTGTACAAACTGGTATAGAATATTTGATGTTCGTTAGTTGAAGGAAATGAAGACTGCTTGTGACATATTGTACAAATAATATTTATGTTCCTGAAATGCTAATTAGGGATTAAATGAAAAAGGTAGAGTTTTACCAGGAATGGTAAAGGTACAAATTATGTATTTGGAGTGAAATGTATTGTATAATAAAAAGCATTTGTGTGTGTCACACTCGCATGAGACGATTTAATTAAAACAATTTGGTAATAGTTATTTTAATTAGTAACCTCTAATGTTAATTTACTGTTTAATCGTAAAAATACCTCGGCAAATGGCCCATAAAAGGTGAACATTAAGGTAAAGGTCACAGCTCAGTTATACAAAATTTAATACAGAGAAACAATCCGTAGATAGATTTTCAAAACAAAATTTTAAAATAAAAATCATGGAATACTGCCCCAATTCAAAATTCAAACACAAAAGGCCAGCAATATGTGGTTCTACGATTTCACAGTTTGAAAAAAAGAATGTAAATAATCTGCATGCTGCTTTTAATTGGGGCAGTATCGTCTCGGTATCATCAATAACCAACTTGCCTTGTTTTGTTTGTAACTTCAGAAAGTAGGGACTCGACCAACTTTGTGTTTTGGTATTTGGACCTATTCAAATCAAATACTTAACTACTTTTTAAGTTAATTACACTGTTATACACTTAAATTTTAGAATGATACTTAAATATTAGGTTCGAAATCCGAAACGTTTTTTCAAACTAATTTGTACTACATTTGGAACTGCGTGACTATTGGTCTAAGTAAACAGTTACTACTATACTAAGTACTTATTTAACGTTACGCCAAGAAGTAAACCACATTCAACTGGTTGCCGGCTACTTAGGTGTTTCAACATTACGATAAGCTAACATTGATTGTCAGATTACGTTGAAAACGGAATACCGCATGAGTCTATCCGTAATGTTCGAAACGACCTCTATTCGGTATTCTGACAAGCTATCTTACCCTATGTCAGTCGCGTGACCAAGACAAATCATCGAAATGGGTCGCTTGCTAAAATCGATTCGACCGTTTATTTTATAGAACGATACAAACAAACTTACATATTCAGGACAATAACGCGTGGGGTGTTCTGTGGCAAAGCAATCACATAATCCGACTAAAAACGCCTGCTAACTTACATTGAACACAGTGTCATAAGTACCTATAGATATAACATAAGTTGTTGTATACCTCAAGATAGATAGCTCGTATAGAGACCTAATCTAAAATGGATAATACTGTCATAAAGCTCACCTGCTCATCATTTCAAAATCAGCTGCAATGCATAGTACATACTTTACATTTGTTTACTTTGATGTATTGTTATGAACTCAATCCATGTTATGCCTTCATGTAGCATGTTTGACACAAAATTACTATCACATACCCTGGCATTTAAGCCCGAGTAGGTTCATTCAGACGATGTTACGAACTAATACCATATTATACTGTTAGGTAATTGATAGTCCATCATCTATTGATGTAACTGTCTCCATTGAGGTGATGCCGTACAATGAAAACGGCTCGTGCAATCAACGGGACGAGCCTATTGTGATAAATCCCAGTTCTCTATTCGATGCATTGAATTCAACATGTCGCTCATATCAGAAGTAAAAAGCGGGCGGAAGGGTTCCGTACTATCGTACATCACAACTTTTTTCATGGTACGCTGTGCGTTAAATATGCATGGCAGCCATTTTAAAATTGCGATATACCGGTGAGTATTTGGTTATTTACTGCTACAGCAGTACATTTTTATTAGAAATGTCGTTCCTATTATGAAAGACCACTGAGCATTTTAACTTTTTTCAATATTGACTTAAGTAATTATTACGGTTAACGAGTTGCAGAAAACTGAAAAATGTTAGCACCTTTTAGTACGGAACCCTAAAAAACTTGACCCGATATTTATTACGAGGCACTAAAACAGTTTTAATATGACATTTAACTTAACAAAGCTTTTAAAAAGTTTTATGAAGAATCTGTAAATGTTTTCGGTCAAAATTATTTGAAAGTGATTCTTTTATATTATCAAAATAAATTTGTAAGATATCTAATATTTTATGATAATAAGTATTTTGATGCGTTGTGATTATTTTGAACTTTCTTAATAAATGAAAAGTTGCAATATAACAGTCTCACCCACTGAAAACATAAGGTTGTAAAAAGAGATAAGAGGTATTCTATTCAGTCTAATTATTATTGATATCAATAACAGCTACTATACTATAGTTATACTACTGTACGTTATACTATTATTTGTCATATATAGAAACTACGTTAAATAGTGAATCAGCTTGCGGATGTCAAAATAAAATTTTACACTACAAACAATGTCATTAACGGCTCCAAAGTTTGTAATAAAATTGACGGCTTCATGGAAATATCAAAACTTTATGTTTCTCTTCGATTCGTTTAATATACAATGTTAGTGAGAAATAAGGTACTAAGCCTAAAAGGATTAAAGTATCCAACATCAATATATTAATTGTTCTGAAACTTTTATAAAAGTCAATATTGGAACAATTTACTGTTTCCAGAAAAGGCGATCCTTAAGAATTTTAAATACTTATTTACAAATATTTTAATAATAAATTTAAAAAGAATCAAGGCAATTTTTTTACGGAATCCGAAATCTTATTTATTTTTTGAATCATTTATGTGCACACACAATAGTTCGCTTAGTTGTTAAGAATTTTTCTTTAGTTTAACACATTTAAAATGTTCTTTTTCTTGCTCTAATCTTGTGACACTCATATCACTCAATAACTACATAAAGTTGGTGACTATATATTTCATATCCTTCACAGCTCGAAAAGAGTATCATTATTTTTTCCGACAGATCTTTCAAGATTGCTTATCCCGTCCTTTGATATAACTTTGACAGTTTACCGTCGCTTGGCAGTAACAAGCCTGAATAAATCCGTATCATATCGAAGTATCAAAGTCACTTACATAGTTTGAAGAATAAAACAATCAATAAATATTCCAGATCATCTTTCAATTCTTGAAATACCAAAGTAATAAAAATCTTGAATCTTATTAATATTTAAGTCAAAACTTTTGACATTGGCTTCTGAATTGGGGACGCAAAGGTCAAAACTGTGTAAATATTGCCGACTGTCTTTGTGTACCTGTATCCACGATTGTGTGCAGTTCTCTAGACAACTTTACTACTATGACCTAGTTTATAACAAGTATAGGACGCCCGTACTACGGCGTACCAACCTACACAATGTCCGATGAATTTACACCACCAAATATTGTTATTATAATAGTCTGGTGAGAGGTAAAGCGCCTCTTCTGGTCTTTGGGCGAAAATAATCAGGAGCTGGGAACTGTATTGGACTACTTTTGATTGTTTAATGCTTGCAGAATGTTATGGGTGATTGAACGTGACGCTACGGCGCTTAGTAGCCGACCAAAAGAACCGTACTCTTACCGTGACATATACACTCACTTGATATGGTATTGACTTGGACAATTATAAGAACAATTGAATGTAGTTGGGAAAACAGAATGTGACATTAAAGTTATTGTGTAACTAAATCTGTTTAGTAAATAATTACATAACATACGCATCGAGCGTATTGTCTGCTCACACAATCAACGGTGTCAATAACACCCGCGGTACTGTTCCGTGGAAACTGATATTCACTAAATAACGTTAGCAATTTCAATTGCGTTACTTCTCTCGTGACACGCGAGTATTCATAGCCATATGTCATGTACAACAAAAGTTTTCTCATAACTAATCAGTGAACCTTTATCGCTCTCTCAACTGTAAATTACCGATAACGACATGCTCACATTGTTTATATTTACTCAAACGTAAACAATGTTGACAATTAACAAGGTCGTCAAGAACACAGATTGTCACCTAAAATATAAACATGAAAGTAACTCCTTAACTCGATTGCTTATAATCTGTTCAAAGCTAAAATAAATTTCGTAAATCGAATCATTTTGGGATGAAATATAAATCCGATGAAGGAGGTTAACCAAATCCTGACAGACCTCTTTCTTAGCTTATTTTAATTTCTAATACTTTATACAATGTCTTATAAAGTAGCAACTATACTAGATCTTTTATAGCATAATAAACGCTTAGAATTGTTTGTTCAGGACTTGATTACATATGTGTATGTTTAACAAGCTAATACTTTGTTCATAAACGCGCCGCTTCAAAGTTTCTGAATACAGTATAATGTATTCAAGTTTACTAATAGGCAAGTAAGTACTTTTACTTTATAATTTCGATGTTCACTTAATTATGTAAAAGATACACTTAGTAAGTTTCTTCAACATTTTAGGAACTTTGGATATGTATTCCAAATTCAAAATAAAATTAGCCATTATTCAACTTTAACATTTAGCAAATCTCAATCTTACGACAATTAGTAGTATTTGTATTGTTTTCATACCTATTTAATTCTAGACAACTATTCACCATTTAAAAATAAACATAGTTTTCAAGTAAGTCTTAATACGAAAACAACTTAACACTTATTTAAATTGCAAATGAGATAATCCATTCAAAACTAATTAGAGAGGGCAAGTGGGGAAGGTAAACTTTATTTTCTCACCTAGCCTAAAATTAAGATATTTTAACGGTCTAGCTTTGATAAAGATAGCAGGTGACGCCAGACATAATTACGTTAAGCGTTTGGTTTGGTTGTTTTCCTATCAGGTAACGTCTTATTTGGTTTCTGTAAGTAACAAATAATATAGGAGTATGATGATGTAGTACATTAACTGTTAAAAATAAGTGAATTCATAACCGTGACGGTTTCATCTGCCATTGTATTTCTATTTTTAACCGAATTCAAAAAAGGGGCTTTTCTATTTTTGTTTACAGCATTACTTATTTATTGAAACACGCACTCGTAAACATAAGTACCTAGTCACAGGCCTCCCAACAAACACTTCAGTAATATTATAAAGACAATATAATTACAGTTTAATATAATATGGCAGCAACGAATCTGTACTTATTATATAACTTTAAAAGGTATGTACTAATGTGGCAAGAAATTTGAGTTCAAATATCATTATTGTAGAACTAATTTAATATCTCTTTCCTCAGTCTTTCTTAATAATCTCATTGTTTTAATTTATGACGCCTGGCAAATGTTACTTCTTTAATTAAAATAATGTAAAAGAATGTTTTTCAATTTTTGTTTGTTGAAGTTTACCACAAGTTTTTATAATAAAAACATTGGATGCAGCAGTTCGAAATTGGAAACACGTATCCTATTGAATTTATGTGCAAATACTTTATTAAAAAAATCTATCTTTGTTTCGTAGTTTTTGATAAAAGTCTAATATTCCGTCATGTAAAAACCGAGCTTATTCGAGTGATTATCTTTAAGTTATTATGGATATTTTACAAGGGCGTCAAATATACTGATAAAGGTGAACGTGAGTTCCAGAGTCGTGGTGTTTTGTAGTTAAATAAAGTCAATGTACAAATCAATGTGTAAATTCTGTCAAAATGAAATCCGCATTTCTGCGTTTGCAAGTTATATGATTTTTAATATCCATGCGTTTACATTTATAACATTAGTATGTTATAAACGAGATAAACTTAAACATAATTTTGACGACCTCCGTGGTCGAGTGGGGTACGCACCGGTTTTCAAGGTGTCGCTAGCTCTGAGGTCCTAGGTTCGACCGGGCAGAGACAAATTTTCTATATTGTCCCGGGTCTGGATGTTTGTGGTACCTTCGTTGTTTCTGAATTCCATAACACAAGTGCTTCAGCTAGTTACTTTGGGTTCAGAGCAATGTATGTTATGTTGTCCGCAAATGTAAATAAATATATTATTTCTATTTTCCGATTCCTACTTCAATTTGAACATCGATACAAGAGCAACCTAAATATTTACAAAGTGGTCGTCCAAATGCTATTGATATTCATAAAATGGTAATCGCTAAATCCCAGGTGTACCATTTAATGTTTGTCTGGCTTATAAAATATAACGGTTCCATTCATTAGCCGCTTTGATAACTGGTATTACGTACAAACTCTGGCTATCTTATCTCGGTGCACATATTTATAGTACTTCTGAAAATTTGCATTTCATTATTAGAGTATGTTAACTATACGAATCAAAGGATAAGGTTTCTGGCAATGTTTTCGCGGGCATTGCTTACTTATGCAATACAGTAATGATAATGCTTAATTATATACCCTATGAGGTAGTAATATTTATAGCATTGTTTCAGTAGCTACTAAGCTTTAATTCGTTATAGGTAAGAGAGTTAGTTTTTCAGTGGTATAATTGAAATATTCATACAGAGACTTTACATAGCAAAATTGAATGGCATTAGAAATTACTCGCTATAATATGTGATATGTTTTCAAAATTACGTGTTGCTAATACAGTCACTGTGTGACCTACTAGGAACCTTTACCAGAATATAAGCGTAATGTAATAAATATTACTGTAGGTAAGTAACTCTGTTTGTTAATTATATTTTATTACCGGTTTAATATTAGTCTTAACTTTAGTATTGGAGGCGTAATAAGACCTAGGTCCCGCCATAAATCTAAGATTATTAATTAAGTCTACGTGTTTATATTGGGGTTTATGGATATTAACATTTATTAACAAACATAAACTTATGTTTGTTCCAGAGTAAATACACCACTGAATATTTGGTTCAAAGGAGTACATACATGTTTTGTGGTATATGAAATAATATAAGTTGGTACCTGAAATCGCCATTCCGCAGAGAACAAGCGTGATCTATGCTCGTGCCTTCTTAATATGGGAAGAGGCTTGTGCCCAGTAGTGGGATGTTTATAGGCTGGATTATTATTATTATTTATACGTAAATATAATTGTCAACCACATGTTTCGATAAGTTATTGAAATAAGTTGTGTGCAACGAAACCAAAATATACTTAAAGTTCTAGGCGTCATCTAAAATCAGCCTTATTTATGAGCACTTATATACCCGTAAATACGAATGAAGATAGTTTGCGTCGTCTCGATAGATTCTCTCACCTCGCTGGTCCATCATTAGAGCAGGTCTACGACATCATTATTTTGCACTGTCAAGCGATTTACATAATACATAATGTACCCATCATTTCAGGTCAGACGGTGGATAAATATTCTGAAATACAGTTGCAAGATTTTATCGCAGGTAAGTGAAGTAAGTTCAGTATAAATGATTTTAAACAAAAGGAGTTTAATAGTCTACTTTCTCATATACTTTTTTAAATTTCATAACGTTATAAACCTAAAAATAGTGATGATCAATGGTGATTCATACCTTCTTATCAATATAAATGATAAGATATTAATTCTAATACTGATCGATTAATCGCTAGGCTTAAAATATCTTGTAAGCTTTATTTATATTTAAGCACACGATTAATTTAAGTATGCGAGAGAGATTACTTTAGCACTTACGCTAATTAATAATCCTTCCAGTTTATTTTAAAGCTTATTTGCATATTGGCTATATTCTGATTGATAGGTAAATTGTTTATTCATTATTAGATGCATTAACTCACCTCTTATCTTAATGAATTAAGATAAAATGTTGTAAGAATTATATTTGTCAATCGTTCAGGTATAATCCTAAACTATACGTATCAATTATGTTCCAACACCTATTTTAAAACATATTTATTATATACATTATTTTTTAAACATTTATACATATTATTTATTAAATTACAGCGAAATTTTTGTTGTTAAAAAATTTGAGACTATTTTTCACAGAAAAGCCTAAAAATAATCCAAACGTTATGATCGGCCTAAAAGGACTAGACCAAGCTAGCCATCCGTCAATCCTGTGTAAGGCGATTAAGGTATTACATTTCGAAGATAGACTACAGTGCAGCCTCCAATCTAATATTAACAAACTGCTGTAACTGGATTACTGCTGCATCTACCGAGTGCATATGTTATTGAGACTTTGTATATATATTAGAAATGCATGTTGCTTACAAACGTTAAGATTATGTGTATGTGTAGTCGATGTGTGATGTGATCACATGACTATAATCATACTAAACTGACGTGTCAGATAAAACCGTTTATAAAAGTAATTCCTGTGACTCTTATCTGAAAAAAATTGACAAAATTAGCAAATAGTTTGATATTTCATTAAAGAAATGTTTTTCATATAATTAAGTAATAATTCTTATTGTAATTTTATTATGTATGTGTACACAACACTACATATTTTTTTAATGTTTTGACAATTGTCGTACTTATTGTAACACAACATAAGTAGATGAATTGCAAACCTCCTCTCTTTGAAGTTGATTACAAACTATTATAATAGCCACAAAGTAATGGACGAGAATTTTGGTGGAAATCAAAATTTTCGTGTTGTATTATAACATCTACAACTCTCATACATGGATAGACTCTCTAGTGTACATAATGAAATGATTATGAAGTAGCGATAAGAGTTTTAAATGGGAAAGATATGAAATCGTTTGCGTGCCATACGTACTTTATAATTAATGTGTAATAAAACTTAGTTGAGTGCACACCAAGAAGCAATGTTAAACGCAATCGAATGTAAAAAGTTTATTTCAGGTCATATTTTTCTTATGAAAGAGTAAGTCTTTTCTGTTCCTGTTCTTTTATTAATAAAATCTCTAATCCAGCACAAATCATTTCATTAGACGAACAATTATCAATAAAAAATGAACAATTATCAATAACATATTTAAAAAAAATAGACGAAGATCTTTTTTTAAACTGCGTCCTGTTGATGCAATTATTTGTGTGTTTAAATAAATTTAAAGTATTAATTATGCTATGCTGTTACCCAGTGCTGGTAACACAACAAAGTCATGATTGTGATACATGTCTCTCTCTCTAATCTCTCTCTTCTTCCACACCGATTTCGGTAACGGCGACCAATTCGACTCTATTAGCGTGCGTGTGCTAAAAAACTAGTAGTGTCAGAACTTAAGAAAATCTGTTTAGTACACTTTAATTATTTAATTTCTCATTGCATGTAGTTCATTATATGTGTGTAGCGTATGTACATACGCTACACACATATAATGAACTAAAATTATAAGCTTTTAATATACCATTCCTAGAGAGATTATCGAGACTATCGCCGTTCACCAGTATATGGTAAGTTTGTACTGCACACAGCCTCTTTGTATGAATTTAATCAATCCTTAGACCTGTAACTAAAGCTCCTCGAGAGGATTATTATAATCCCTAGACCCATTTAAACAAGCTTTGTTTACCGAGCGCCTCAATCAATCCACGTTTATAGAGTAATATCATGAAATACTATCACTTAGTATTAAAATAATACTTAGTAGTTATCGTCCCACTTCAAAAGGTCGAACTCTTCAAAGAACACAACAAAAAACGAAATAATTACATGTAACTTTTTACAGCCATCTGTTTCCCCCTTTTTCCTATAACCTTATTTCTTCACATAACAACAGCCAGCAATTGAACTGTATACATATTTATTAGGTCCGTAATTATAAATTCTTTTTATGTGTCACTTGTGTTCAATCTACATTAAAAGTAATGGCTGCTACGGACAGGTTCAATGACCTACGTGGGGCATAAACAAACGATGAAGGATTACCAGCTTAACTTTTAATGGATGTTTCAGCACATAAAAGAGTACGTTACGATTGGATATGCCATACATGAATGATGAACGAAAGGGGTTTTTATGACATACCTACTTTTTTGCTCAAACATGGCTTAGTTAATTCGTTTTTCAAATTGTTTTAATTATCTTATATTAGTCAAATTAACTATAAAGTGTATGTATACATATTATTATGATCACATATATTTAATTACGTAAACGTTAAAGCGAACTGTAAACGTAACTAGGACAACATAGTTTATGGTGTTTCGAAAACAAACCGGACTATACCATAACCTACTGATCTCTTAAAAGTCAAAAAACTGATGGTTATATCTATGATTTTCAACATTCTCAGGGTGTGTCCATAACACATACCAATAACATCTTTTTGAACGTGATAATTTGACCATCACTATCAACTAAATGAAAAGCAAACATCTACACCTGAGGTTCAAATTAACACCACTCTTTTACACTTCAATGTATTATGTACCTAAGTTAACACCTGTATTTGACTTCAAATTTATACAAACAATACAAAATCTCTTTTAGTTCTGAATATCAGTTTCGGGTTTCAAATAGTCCTGTAAACGACTAGGCTCGTCAGGACTGAGTAGGATCAAATTACGTTATCGACGAACGAGAGTGTGCCTTCGACAGCACAAATCTGCCTAAGCTATTCACGAATATACGAGTACCATCGTAATTAGAAATCTATTCCCATTTGCGAGATACGAATAGATACAACTTAAATGAAATAAGTAATTACATTTCAATTCGATCCTGTCACGTTAATAACAGAAATTATTTACTAGATACAGATACAATTAATTTATAGTTGCTTTGACAGGTGAAAGAATACATATTTTTATTTTCGAAGCGAGTTGCTTGTCTAATCTATTTGATGTAAGTTTGTAGGTACAAGTTGAAAACAGTACATAATATAAGTTGCCGTATCCAAACAAAACCATTATATATTATTGACACAAAAAGAAAGTTATTTGAAAGTTACAACAACGTTACGAGCCTACATTTAAACAATTCCATAGTTAATACTTTGGTTACGTATATGTGTTTTTTTTTCAATAATTCCGTAACTTTCCTTGTTAGCTAATTGGGGTCTATCGTCGTTCCGACCCGCTTCCATATTTATTGTAACTCCGGTATGAAATCCCTTATAACCCAATTACATAAATCTAATTTGAATACTAATTTGAGTCGCATTTTTCGTAATCCATGGAAGTACTGTATTTATTCACTGTTGCTAACCCTGGTTTAAGAAATTTTGTTCGAACATGTTACCTACTGTTTATATTGCGCTTATGTAAAGTAATATTTTCCTATAGAAATAATGCAAGAAGTTTAATGATTGTATTAGCGTGTTAAAAGTTAACAAACTTTAATAGTATGCGGCAAAGGTTTCAAGTTATTAATGAACTTCAACAAACGCGGAACAATATGCTTCTAATATCCGACGAATAACGCTCTACTACATAAACCTATATTCTTATTAACTTCGATCGAACACGATTTAGTGCCCTTTTATATTGCCTTCGCAAACTGAAATTTACTATCACTCGTTTTGCTCATGGATCGTCGATATAAGAAGTGACGCCAGATTTATTTACGAAGTTATGTCTCTGTTATAGAGACATAAGGTTCGGTACTCGACTATGTTGATTGCGACTGTATTGGTACCTAATAATTCAGCACTGAAACACAGAGTTTGACCTACATATCCTATGATGTACTGCTTCAGTATTATAATAGGCCGCCGTTAGGTACACCACTTTGAATATTGTGTTTTAAATGTTTCCTCCGGTGACAGGTTTAATAGATGGCAAAAAGCAAAGTTTCCTCAAACTTGTCTTTGAAAAATATTTCGAAGAAAGCTTCAAAGTTAATGTTTTCTTTCTCTTTTTGAACACTTTTACTGCGTGTTATGTTGAGTTATTCTAACAATTTTATACAGTTTCAGCATTTTTTGTATTATTCCTATGTGTTGTATAACTACCGAATATTTTGGCTCAGACTTATATGAAGGACTACATCAAGGACTCGACCTTCAGTATAGAAGAACACGATTACAACGAATCAGACTTCACTCATCCATAGAAAATTTGGATTTATATTTATAAGCTAGCTGAAGCTGCAAATGATCTTTAAATCTAATAGTAATAAGTGCTTGGGACAACTAACACATGGTCTTCTGATCCCAAATTTGGTAAGGCCATAAAAAAACTCATAAAAATGCTTATTATATGTATTTTATAGATAAATCACACCAAGACACAAAACAATTGATCATGTTCATCCTGCAAAGATTTGTCTTGGGTGGTAATCGAACTCCTGAAGTCGACCTTGTGATTATAACTCGGGCATAGTTCACTTCTTCGAGAATTTAAACGCGCCACTGAATAAAACCTTTTTCTGAACTCAAGATATCTTAACAAGCGTGATAAGGCTGATATCACTAACTTCATACTTTAAGATTCTAGTGACTTAGAAAAAAATAATGATGTAAATAAAACTTAGTAGTAACACGACTTATACAATGAATAATATTAAGTTAGTTAAGTTAGTATTAGTTAAGTTTTAAAGTATTAAAATAAAACACTATTTGTTTTGTTTAGGAAACATTTAAATGTATTGTTTCTCTAAATCACGTAAAAACCGCAAATTATATCGTTACTACCAAGAACTACATTTTTATTACGCAAACCATGAAACGACACGCATTCATTTCATTTATTTTTATGTAATGGCCGAGTTTTACGATTAATACTAAAAGGTACTATTAAGTACAATTTAAAAGCTTTTAAGGCTTAACGTTTGAATGCTAAAGGTATTGAGTAACAATCTGAAACAGGTATTGTAGTGAATGCGTGTTACTTGATACATCAATGTCGTGCCTATAGTTCACGGTCAAAGTGAAAGGAGAACACTGTAAGGCATGAAATACTTTTATTTTGTTGTGCAAACAATCTGGATTATTATATATATGTATAGGTATGTACGGTGTTGCGAAAGATGACAAAGAGAGCGCGCGTTGAATTAATCTGTTACATGAATTATAAAGGAGGTAAGGATAAAAAACTTCTCCATTCAAGATTTAACTAATTGATCACTGATAAAAGATTGTCATTATAATCTTTATTCTTTCTTTGTAAAGTTAACTGTGCATAGTAAAGGTTTGAATAAATTATTTAGTAAAATTGTAGAAGTACTATATCCTTACAATATTTTATTGTTTTTACCTCACCTACTATACAGGCAAAATATGAATAGTGAAACGATTAGAATTGTAATTTTTCATCCGGAAAACAATGAACTTTAACGATGGCCCGGCACAACACGTTCGGTAAATTAATAACGACAATCTGTACCAAACTCTCCACACCAAAATACTCTACCATTTTTAGCTTAAATGTGTGTGTAATTATGATAGACGTTATAAAAACATTCGAAGGAAAATATAAATTATTAAATTTATTTATACTTAGGTACTTATAGATAAATTATAACCGTCGTAATTACGTGCCAAATTTTACTCTCTCCTGACATCTATTGCTTAAAAACTAATTTTATTAAGCATACAAATAACTAACGGTAATTGAAATCTTTAAAATTTTACTGAACTACACATTAAGAAAATAAGTAGTACGTAAGTATTAAATTACCCCCGTTTATGTTATCTTGTAAGATTTTCAATAGAGTTATGCTTTTGTTTTCATTCTCAACCTGATGATACATTAAAAATAAAGTGCAGTTATAAAACGAAAACAAAGGCATAACTCCAATTGTCATCACCATAAAGAGTCTAGAAGCGATTCTATATAGCAGTAAAATTTAATTTAAATATCTAAATTTAAAGAACTTAAGTAGGTACCTATTCAAGTCGTATTCAGATTGGGCTTTCGGTCTCTCCTATCCAACACTTTATCTAATGACGTGCGTTAATGTTCCCCGAATTAATTCCATTAACCCAGTAATTGCATTATGTATCCATTTTGGCTCGCAAACAGATTAAACAACTTTGGCGTTCCTTTTAATACAGACATATATGATGTTTCAAAGTTTGTTGGTAACACACGTTATTTAGTAAACTTATGTTATTTCCCTCGTAAACTAAAAGGCTATTAATATAAATTAGTTGCGGGATTTTTATAAGCTACTAATTTAGTTTGATAAGTAGTGGTCAGTGGATGATTAGTTTTTGCTTTTTTGGCTCTGATTCCTTACTGAATCTTAATGACTGACAGGTCTTTAATTAGCATACATTTAGATTTAGATTTCTAGTATTTATCTATCGTCATACAATGTATTCTACTTGCCGCTAAAGACTTCGATTTTTATAACACTGAAACGGAACCTACGCGTAACTATATCAAGCGTCTGCATCTACTTAATACGGTAAATGCAAAAAAAAAAAAAACAATAAATCTAATTAATCATTTAGATCGATACACTTTAATAAAATTAAACTGCCGAAAAACTGTTTACCTAAATTATATAATTATGGCCCACCGTATTTGGCACTAGGGTAAAGTTTGTATGTAGAGACTTAGCGTATCTACTATCTATCAATATTAGAAGTTCTGCCTGAAACTATGTCTAAGTTAGAGACGCCGGGCTGATATTCTATACCGCACTCTTGAAGTTGTAATACAATTTACTACAATAATTATATGAGTAGAAACTTTTTAATTAAATTATTCTATAGTAACAGACCTCAATTTGTTACATTTGGTTAAAAAAGTTTATACACCGGCTTTTCAATGGCGAACACTACCTCATTAAAGCGGAAAACATATATTTTTAAACGCAGACATTCAAGAGCAAAAAGTCATGTTACATTATTTTACATGTTCATTTGTTTCATGGTCATGGTAAAAATAGTAGAGATAAAACGATGGATAAGAATTGGTGAATAAAAAGGCAATTTGTCTGCGCTTGTATACACAAGTGCTATCTGAAAATTATAAGTTTATTACCCAGTAATAAACAGCTGAAGAAAGACTAACACATTTTCGCTTTTATGGCTTTTTCTTCATTCAGTTTAACCTACTCTCGCCTACTTAGCAATTTTGCAGAATAATTTCGTGGCTCAATTTGAGTCAGCTTTGCGTATCAAGTCTGGTTTCAAAGCTATTAGATGCCTATCTTCATAACATTTATCGACCTTAAACAAATAGTGAAACCAAGGGGACCAAACTTAATTCAGTAGTGTGCCAATTTCGGGTTTGAGCGCTTTTGCAAACATGTGTATCCAATTTATCACAAGCTTCAAACAATCAAAGGGAAACACACTAAAGGAACCAAAAAGGACGTCAAAGGGTAACATAATATCTCTGAAAAAAGGTCGTATATTTTATAAAGTAGGTATATTAAACTCTTTATTTATTTTTATCTCTACCTATTGCCGATAAATTTCTCGTATTCAGGTTGATTCTTTTTTTTATTTTATCTAATAATTAGTAAACGTTTATCACACTTGAAGATTTCATAAGCTCGATAAAACTCCTTATTTAAACTGTGCGTAAAAAGTTTCGTAATGGAAATTACCGAAATTATAAAGCTTAAAAACGAGACGTGCCTTCGCAACTACCTAATAACATTAAAATATATTACTTTTTTAAATTGATAGGCACTATTTATTAATTTATCTACATCAATTTATTTTATAAATTAAGGTCAACTAACATCCAAAACCCCTTTGGAGTAATTTTCTAAATTAATAATGTATTAATGAAACATCCCCAATGATGCGATAGTTAATGACCGTCTGACCTTCACAAATAATTTAATTGATTCACACTATTATTCAAAATGTTATTAGGCGGTATGAAAGCAATTTGTTAAATTAATTATAGTTTGACAACGGTGGACCTGTGTCAGTGGTTAAAGGAGTTATGAAAATGAACCTTAGTGCCTTGACATAAAGATGTTATCAAGATCAGTTACCTCTAACATGCGGTCGAGATAACCGCCGACCACTTCGACTTTAGTCTTCGTAAATTATCAAAGTATTCTCGTAATATACAAATGTTTGACCTAAGTCTGAGCAGGGTTTAAAATACCTTTACTACAAATTCTTGTAGGTATTCAAAACCAAAGTGTAACCATTTAGTTAAAGCTTCTAAAGTAATCTCTAAACTTACAATGGGGTTTTGGGCACCTAGTCATCAAGTTACTCGTCAGCGAACTTCGTTAAGCAGGTATTTATAAGCAAATCTCTGTAAATATCTGTACCACTCGGCTAGAGATGTAAAACCCTCAGAATTCAAGACGAATCCACAACACGTGTTTACGTAAATACTCCGCTTTTAGCAAATTTTGTATAAATTCGACTGTGCTTTTCGTATTTGTATGTAAGAACGAAGAAAGCGCTTTAATTGCTTGTGCCTGAAGTACTTTCGCTTTACCAAAAGAGATGTGAATGGATCATTCACTTCTCTTCACTGCCTTTCTATAATGTAAACATTTCAGCTTTCTTGAAAATCAGGGTATATACACAATTTAATCATACATATTAATACATCCATTAATACATACCTCTGCCATAATAGAACACTTTAACATGAAAACATTTACTTTGCTCCGAATATTATCTTTACAAATGTACCTCGTCATCTAATCAAAAACATTGATGCCAGAATAAGCAATCACTATCATCACTATCACTACATAGTATAAAATAAAGTCGCTTCCCGCTGTCTGTCCCTATGTATGCTTAAATCTTTAAAACTACGCAACGGATTTTGATGCGGTTTTTTTTAATAGATAGAGTTATTCACGAGGAAGGTTTATATGTATAATACATGCATAATATAGTAGAGGAACACGGATAATCTTAGAGATTTAAGTAAATGAACAAATTTTTTGCGCTTACATTGCAAACGCTGGCTAAACCCTACGAGATAGATCAAAATAATGTACTACAGTATTGTGCACCTTGAAAAGATCTACAAAAAAGTCCGCGATGGCATATGTCTATCTCTTTAGGATAACCCACAATAACCATTTTTTATCGTTTATTTATTACTTATTTACGAAAAAGCGATTTTAAGCTATACAGTATTAATCCTTATCCAATTAAGTACCTTTAATAAATTGTGCATGTAATATATATCAATATTGCCCTTTACAGCACGTAATTAAAATAAATATTTTCGAAGATATTACAAATTTAAAATGCAGGGACATCGCGGTTGCGGCGGTAACGGCCGGGGGGCCGGGGGGCGCGTGCCTATACCAAGTAGTGCGTCGAAGGCTGTGCTTCGCACTACAGAACTTTATGATTGTGTAGATATGTCGCAGACAAATAGTATAATTTGGCTTTTTACATACGGCATCGTCAGTTTAAAAAAGTTTGCAGTTATGTAATATGCCCAAGGCAAAATGTAGATTGCCGTGTCACTTTATAATACGCCTCAACATTTCATCGAAAATTTAAACACCATATACATAATGCCGAGGCAAATTGAAGTATTTCGTTTTTGAGGTTATCCAGCACGTCAAAAATGCTAAGGTATCTATAGACCCTGGGTCGTGAAGGACTCCTGCAGAGTATTTTTGGTCAAAAAACCATGTATTTGATCGAATATTCATATATTCATAGGCTCAGAAATTCATTGCTTGATTAGGTTTGACTTTGTGACAGAGATCAATAGGTTAGGTTAGGTTAGATATTGTGACCTTGCAACAGAGCGAGCGAAGCGAGCGACGACGACGTATGTAATTCAAAGTTTTTCTCGAGATTTTAATGAGCATAGTCACCCTAAAATAACACTAACGTCGCATTATAACGATTGAATGATTTGAAATTTTGCCTCCGGCATAATACATAACCGCAAAAGTTTTTAAACTGACGAAACCGTATGTAAAATGCCATGTTATACTATTTGTCTGCGACAGATATATAGTGTAGGTATCAGCGTTGCACCCGAGCAAAGCCGGGGCGGGCCGCTAGTGCACAATAAAACTAGCACCAAAAATTATTTTTTTATTAATTTCTATATATGGCTGAAAAAAGACACCATTTTTATTAAAATTATACATTAAATGCGTCAGAATGTTGTTATAATAAGCCATTAACACATTCATAATTTTAACGTAAATTACGAACTGGTGAAGATAAAATAATTCACTTTATTTATTCAATGTATGAGCATTTTAACTTTTTCCTACATTAATTTCTGACACAAGGGAGCCATTGTCAGACCTTCATCAAGTTACCTTGCGAATTAACATCTGAGTGAGTTACTATGATTTGTGACATTCGCACGACCCGTTTACCTTAAAACATTTTTGTTGCCCCTTTAATGGCTACTACTTAATACTTACTAAATTCACTTGCGACATGCTTTCAATTAATTAAAACGACGCCTCAGGCGAGTGCCACTTAAGTCAATTTAATGAAATAAATGATAAAAACTTAACTTTCTTATAACCACCGTAGCCTCGTATTTAAAACTCACCGAAATAAAATAATACAGATGTTGCTGACGTGTAAATAAACAAAAATGATTTACCGCAATATTTTACGAATGTTTTAATTTATGTGATATCTATAGGTAACCAGTACTAAAACTACAATCTCCCAAACATGATCCAGCTTTCTACACCTTTGCTCCTTCACTAGTCGCGATTTTGAAACAAATTGCGTCCATGCTCCCAATTCACAAGGTCTTTCTTAAATTTATATAGCGATAACACAATAACACGGGTTCCTTTCATGTTAGGTTATTGTGATCTTGTTATTTGTACGGCCATAAAAATCTTAAAGAAATTTGTTTACTTTCAATAAGTATATCGTGATGAGTCATCGACGAGGTTCAGATGTTCTTCATAGATAGTACAAAAGATACAGTTGCTGTTTAGTGAATAAAGATCGCGATGCAAATTAGCATAGATCCATACTTACAAAAGCAGTTGAACGTCATTGGGGAATATAACGTCCTTCGCTCACTTATTCATTTTTACATTACTCTGACTGGACTAAAACAGAAATATCGATAATCTAAACTTGATTTGCCACCACTAGACCGAGCTTTCAGTAACTTAATTTTGCCCTGCATTGTACGACTTTGAAGATCAATTCAATAAAGTTAAGTGGAGAAAACGAAATGATATTTTAAAAGCATCGTTCAGTTCTGTAATATTTAGTCTCGGCTACATTGTCACATAATTGTCGCCCCATTGAATTATTTCAAAAAGACACGCGTTTTGAATTTACATATAAAGTCGTAAATCTTTTCCGCAAAAACGTTACAATACGAAAAGAACGTAACACAATAAATTAAATTGATAGCTTTTGTGCGCCTAATAGAGCAGTCCTGGGAAATGGAAGTACGACCAGAAAATATCAACGTGGTTACTCCGGCCCTTTACCTAAATTGCTTTCATACAACACAAGCAAAAACATTGGTTTCGCCACATTTTATCAAAATTTCACACCATTTTCGCGGTGACGCTGGAGAGAAACAAAAATAATGGTAAACATAAAAGAGAGTGTGTGCTATAAAGCTTTGGACACGTTTTCGGTCCTTCAATGCCATTCCTATCCTATCAATGGATTTTATAGGTTTGGGTATTACCACTTCGCACAACGTTCACATCAATACGTTAAGGTCTGATTGTCAGTGACTCGACTTTTTCTAAGCCGTGTGTGATAACCAACCAGTGCGATTTATTTATCGAAGGAAATATCTTTTATCGATTGCCAGACGGGTGCGATGTACTTTGTCCATGTTTTAACTTATTACATAAGACGTTGAAGGTACTAACCGCATATTATGTTCGATTTATCCACCGGAGTATACGAAGAAATGGTAGGTGTAAAAGCAATACATGAGTATTGGCGTTCTATTAAATATTAATTTTTAGAAAGGTATTGTACTAAATTGTTACGCCCAGTAGTTGGTCATTAAATACTATTCATAGCTTACTTATATTACTGTTTTCCAGATTATCTTTATGTAAATAAATAAACAACGTTGGTTCAAAATTAATTTCATACATCATTCATTTCTTAATACTTCATTTAAGACAGTTGTACTTAGCATCGTCGCCCACGATAATCCGACACGTGACGCGATAAACTTTTATAACTCCTTTTTTATTGTTGTATGACTTACATAAGTGGTATTGGTACGAACACGCTCGTTCCTTCGCTCAGGTTGCCAAATATCCGGCAGACTCCCAGATTGTCCGGGGGAGCGAATGAAAAGCGAACATTCCATACATATACACGCCTACACGCCAGCTCGGTCTACTTACAGTTAGATAGAGTCCCCGTCTCCAAAACTTTTCCTACCTCTTACGTTACAGTTGGATATAGTGTAATGCGAGTTCAATCGACCCCAAACTCGACCCATTTCGGCTACCCGTTGCCTTTTGCATCCTCTTTCTGTAGTAACTTCATTTAACTAACCTCAACCTCGAAAACGTCGATCACTTCTTGTTTACCCAATCAACCATTTAAATGGAGGGCAATTCGCCACTTAATCCGCCAAATTTGTAGACATCTGAACAAGTAATGGTGTTCAATATTGGATATTAATACCTTTAAGTTATCAAATAATTCCGACGTCCCACTAGTTTCTGTGGTAACACAAAGTTTTAGTGTGATGATTACACGATCTGCCGCGCACGTGATATTGGCCATAAATTCCAACAGGCCTTTATTATGAAGATAATGTTTAAAATGATTTCGCTACGTAAATTAATGATTAGTAAATTGCGGGAAAATGTGCCGGTTTTTGGAACTGTAACTCTTAATTAACATCTTCCATCATACCGTTAAGCTTTGGTCCGGTAAATTTATTTTGCGTTTTAGAAGTATGAATTAATTGTTCATAAAGTTGAACAGAGTTGAAGGAAACCAAACAAATACTTTTGTGTAATGGTAAGCGATTACAAAGAGCGCAAACTTGGAATCGAATATTCCTTGTACGTGAGTAAACAAATTATTTTCTGAATATAGAAAGCCGCAAAAACGTGATAATTAGTTCATGAAATATTGTCCCTTCATACGATATGAATTAATCTATCGAGCTGCTTGATGGATCGTTTTCTTGAGTATAAGAAAAAACAAAAGTAAAGTTATGAGATAAATTGATATATCGGCAAACTTCTTTAACCTTTCCATTTCCAATATTATCCTGAACAAAATTAAATTAAGCCGGGATCATTATGAGTGTAATTAATTATGCATCAATTTAATGTATTCCCAATGCTTTGATAATTGGAAATGCCTGAATAAGTTTTCAATTTATCATTTTACATAAATTACGTCGTATAGAGACTGGATTAAAGGTTTGTATATTTAAATAAAGTTGGACGTCACAACATAGCATATACGAGTATATATATCACACCTACAAATAATTCCAAGTAGCATCTTAGTGTTAATTGTATATGTAAGTATAGACAAGTATATTTAGTTAACATGTGTGTTGTAACATCAAGAATAAATTAAGAAACGCATTCATGTGCTCTTCGGCTTAGGTAAAATAAGAGCTGTGGCGTTGATAAATACTCCTAAATTATACACATATTTTATTACCCTAGAGATACAAATCTTTGTGTCAGCACCTAACGATTGCGATAATTACCATCATATTTTCCACCTTAGTAAACTCTACCTATGAATTTTATTTTAGCTATAACTTATTTTGCTTAACTATAAGGATTTTTGAAGCATATTAAATAGTCAACTTATATATCTATCACATAATAACATACTCACCAATGTTCAAAGTTATAGTTACACTCACACAAACATATTAAGGTACACTAAATCACATTCATCACATAAAGAGACTATATCCAATGGTTAATGGTCGATCTTAATATTTACTTACACATTTAACACTAAAACATAAACACGATTTCATTAACTTCACACACATAAGTTTTAAAATTAGTGAAACAGAAATTCACTTCAGAACTTCATCAAATTAAATTAAGAAATCTTCATTGCTGTATTTTTTTACTGTGGTTTCTATATAAGTTGGTAGGGTCTACGAGTAACTGGGACGTGCTACGTCGTAGCTCGTAGCGAGTCGGGGCGCGCGCTAAGCGTGGGATCTGGCGGGCATGCGGAACGCGACTGGCTTGCAGCTACGACGCTTGCTGAAAACAACGCTATACGTAGGTAAGCGTAGTATACTACACCTAGCTATAGTACCTCCCGCGTCTGTAAACACAACCACACCGCGCCATAGCGTGTCGACTTATCACAACAATCACAGATAACTATCACATATGACTGCATAATAGCTAAACCTTTTGTTGCTGCGGTTTGGCTCTCCTAAACCTATTTCTGTTTCATTGTTCGACAATGTAAATAACGACTAAAAGTCAAAGTGTAAAGTTGGTTTCTTGTGTTGTGTAACAATGTTGTACACTTAACAAAGATCAAACGACCTCGCCGTACGTCAAATGTATGTTTGTAATAAGTTGAAAGTGGAATTTCGCGAATACAGGCTGTCCGGAAAGACACAGGAGCCGTCGGTGAAAATTAATTACAAACCGTACGTAATTGCAGATCCTTTTGTCTTTCATTTAATGAATAAAGTACTAATTGTTTGCGAAACATAATATTTTATGACGTATCTTCATTAAGACCTCAGTGAAACTTACTAAAATGTTGTCGTACTGTTTACATCTAAACTAGTATTACACTACTGTCATAAAAGCTAATATTATATTAATCACTATTTGACAACTGCATAGACTTAATAAAGTTGCCTATCCGACTCATTCATATTTCAAACAATCTGCTATTAAAACTTAGTTGGAATGTCAAAATTATGTTCTGGAATCAATATAGTAGACTAGTATTGGATTTTAGATTACTGTATACCAATATATACTTCAAATGAAAGGTTGTGCGGGGTCATGAGTAAGGCAATTAGTCACTGTCGCTCCGATGTAAATATAGTAAGTAGGGTAGGTCATTGCTATAAACTCGAAGAAATTAGCATTGTAAAGTAAAGTAAAGTTATGATAAAGTAACTTGATCCCTGTGAGGTAATCAAAACGTTAGGGACATAAACAAGTAGATAACTTTTTCCCGCGTTTCGCTCGCCCGGATAATGTTTGTCACGGAAAACGTAGCCTCTGTCCTGTTTTGTGATCCAAGTTTAATCATACTAAGTTTCGTCAAAATGTGATGACGGTTTATTCGTGAAAGTGCATCACACAGAAAAAGATACTTTCGTTTTATAATTATATCGAAGTAGAATCTGTTCAACATTTATTGAGTTCTGTGGACATTTTCGTTACCTGAGAAATCATTGGGTAAACCAAGTCTTATGCAAACAATACATATCAGGCTTACGTATATCAAATTTCCTTGTACAATCGCCCACAAATCAGTGAAAACACTTTCAAAACGACAACTCCTTTATAACAAGGGTATAAGGTTTACTTTCGCGTATCAATGTCACCATTGACATGCAGTGAATTGTTCCCATTTCCTTAGAAATACACAGAAACTAGTCATCTTCGTAACGTCGGTTATATAGGTCACATCGCCCAGTGATGCCCAAACGATGGTACTTAAATATGACACTTGGCATTTTATATTTATGACCACAATAGCCCGTAGTTTGACGATGTGCACGAAAGTTTGCGGCCACTAAAGTTGTGTGATTAATCCTAGAATTTGACACGTGTAGACCAGGTACGAAATATAGACGACTTTCATATTGTCGCACCACCTAGCAATCTGATAAATTTTAAATACTGTAGTATATGAATATAAATACGTTTCGGATGCAGAGATCTAGGATCTCTTATACAAATGTATATATTATATAGATTTAAGTTGTATGAGCACGATTCGTAGTATACTTCAGTGGAGTACTTGTGCAGAATAGAAGCGAGGTGGAAAATACATACGGACACTTATTAACTGAACAAAAATTACAGTAATTATCAACTAATTTATCAATAACGTAATAATTAATTTACCAAATCTATTTTCAATAAACATATTTTATGGTTATTTTTATAGTTCCTTCGCTCTAGCTTATTTTAACGGAGTGTTCTCATGCATAAAACTTATAAAAAAAAACACAAATTTTGACCAAACGTCCTCAATGGCAATGGACTCTACATAAAATAACGAACTGAAACGAATATACACAATGAAGCACAAATATTTGATTTGCAGGTTGGCATTTACAGCATTTATTAACGACCCTATTAATTAACCGACCAGCAGACATAAGAATTTATTTCAAGGAGGGCTTTGACCTTTCGTTTATAAAGTTTTGTTACCATCGCAATCACGCCACCGCGGAATACCAAATAATAAATAAGAAGATTACATGCACATTATTAATATGCTGCTTAACGCTACCACATGTACACGCAGTGTAGCTGTAAGTATGTGAACACAGGGCCTCGATTCAGCTATTTAAAAGTTGCTTGAATTGACCGAATGACCCGTTTCATTTGGTCATTTTTACGATAATTGGCATGCTGCTAGGTGTCATTACGATCATTACGGTCATTCTCGGTGAGAGTTCAATGAGATTTTATTTTAGGCTTACTTGAATACGAAAATTATTACACTGACCGATCACTGACATGCATTCAAAATAGCATAAAGTTATTGAGAAACAAAAACACTCTTCAAATCCATTTAACGTGTCGTAGTAGTCCTACAAGTGTGTCGCAAAAAGTGTCCCTGTGTAAACATCACTAGTACAATAAATTGGCATAATCGATGAGTTATATATTATTACACGGGACGAGATTAAAACAGCGCTAAATTTAGCTATAAAACGAATAAAATAAAAAGGCAACCGATCCGTTCCTATCGCAGCACAACAAAAAGAAATATGTTTCTCGACATCGACGCTTTGATCGAAATCAAACATAAACCGACTGACACGAAACATTCTTCGTTGTGATTTGTATAGAGATAGACAGACTGCTTTCTTTTTGTATAAAAATACAACCGACAAGATTCGATTGAAAGTCTTTGATATAACCGGGAAGACATGGGATATGTTTTGTGAAACTTGGTATACAGAATTTAAATAATGCTTATTTACAAAAAGTTTTGATGTAAGTACCTTCTACTATGTTATATACGAGTACAATTTTGCTCATACATTAATTGTGATATAATTTTCATGTGGCATATTAATCCTTGCCATAATTTAATTTTAAAGTTAGTTATCATAATCGTATCCACTCAAAAAGTTTAATTAAACATAAATTTTGTTTCATCAAAGTGAGAAACTTTGTTAATATAGTAGACACTACTAACTAGAACTATGATATGGTTGCGTATATTATATTAGTGTTAAAAGTTAGTTGATTTATATAGTAGAATTGATACAAAGATAGGTCTAATACATTTGTGTTTCTTGTACACTTATACAGTCCACTGCACGTTGTTGTAACACTGTTTTTTTTAATCATAACTGTTGTACTGTACTTAATTATTAGACTAAAAATATTTGCTTCGTTGGCCGAGCGGCGTTCAGCGCGACTGCTACGCTAGAGGTCTTGGGTTCGATTCCCAGGTCAACCAAGGTGTTATTGGGTTTTCCTATGAAATTCTCAGTAGCAGGTCGGAGTTGGATTTGTGCCCGGTTAGTGGCAATAGGCCCGCCCCCTATTACATGGGACCTAAACATATCGGCGAACTGTGGGTGTACTTGGTATACCTCTGCATAACCCTTCGGGGATAGAGGCGTGATGAAATGTTATGTTAAAAATAATTACAATAATATTAAAACTAAACTATATCTAGTCAAAGAATAATGAAGATAGAGCTCTTTTCTGCTCGAAGACTCAAAGTTTAAATAGATTAGCTAATCAATTCCCTAGATATTGCTTAATATTTAACTAGACGAGAGGACTTAAATGAGATTAATTTATATCCTGAAGAAAAACCTATTACGGAACTTCAAGTACACTACGAGAGTAAAGGTTTACGAATAAATTTTATAAACTTAATTGGTGTGTCAGTTACAAGCTGTAGAAACAAGAAACATACTGACAAGAGATTAAAAAATATAGAGGAACTAAGTTTCTCTATTTAATTTTGCGTCGTACCAAGTCTTCTTCTATTATTTTACTGAAAAACCTCAGATAAAAACATTAAAATGAGCATCGGAATTCTTCACACACAAAATTTCAGGTAGATTTTTTTATTAATAAATCATGAAATACAAGGAAAAATATTCGAAGCGTTGGAAATGGGAATTACGAAAATTCCTGTAGAGTAAAAGATAAATCTGATGTGCGATTTTATACGAAATTCTTAGATCAGGAGGAATTGCAAGTCCCTACATTAATAAGTAACGAATTGGTTAACACAAAGTGCAAGTAATTTAAAAATCTTAAATGTTTTATATGTAATGAATCCTATATTGAATTGAATAGGGATGATGACAAACTTTCAATTTTTGGTCCATATTTTAGATAAAAAAAAAATATTAGACACGTATTTTTTGTTTTGTCCCGTAGACAAAGAATGACGAAGATACAGCGATTTCAAGTCTTGCGTGACGTCACGTTTTAGCATAAATTTTACTCAGCCGTGACGTCACAAACCCACAAACTTTAAAGCGGTTTATCATCCAATTTTTTTATTGCTCTGATAAAAAAAAAATTACGTGTCTGTTATATTTTGATTATCTAAATGACGGACTAAATAAATTTTGACTTTTGATACCTAGTCATCTACCCTATTATACATATATATCTATCCTTATGACTTCAAGTCTCACATTTGTCATTGATCGTCAACGAAATACCTACTTGTTTTCCGATTAAAGAAGTTCCTCCTACTATTTTCATCAGTTTTTGTTTTACTCGACAGAACATCTCCTCCAAACTCATACGTATAATTTGTGCTCTACTTTCAAATGCAATATTAAAATGGTAATTCAAATGCTATATTCACCGATGAAGAAGAAGTTCGAATTAGTTTATACTAATCCTACCGACATCTAATACAGTAACATAAACTAATTTTAGTAACGAAATAGGATACGAATTCCAATCGAATTTGATATAGTTTCCATTAACTACGAATTCCAATGTTAGGTACTAATAGAGCATGTATACTTGTACTATTGTATACCTGATTCCCTGTAATTCCAAAAATGTTAGGAACGCTACCGATACTGCAGTTATGTTTTGATATTACGGAAATATTTAGGTACATACCTTGATTATAGATATCTCGTTATTTATTTTCAGTTATGTATATATTTTTTTCTTTTTTACTATTTATTTCACAGCTACAATACAGTTATATAATTCCTATATTGGCTTATACAAATCACGTTTAACTCCGAAGAAGTAGGTACAACAAATAACAAAAGCTTTTTTCTTTGTCAGGATTCTGTAAAGTTGTTTTTTGATTTTCATTATTTGTACTCTTTGTACGTAGAAACAAAAGCGAATTGGCAGTTATTGTGATTTGAAAACAAATGACATAAGATGGTGAATTTCAAAATCATTTGTTTTATTCAAGAACTAGAAACAACCAGCGAACGGAGTAGACTTCAAAATGCACTAATGGCTCCCACATTCTCGTTATCAGCCAGCATTCACGCAAAGTCCGGTGAAGCAGTCAAAGCCTGCGCTCAGGCTAACTGCAAAGATCTCTACCAAAAAAAAAACCAGTATTCACGCGTTACGACATAATGGGTTTATCTTTATCAAGTAGTAAAGTGTAAAAATTGGTCTACAAATTCAAATCCACAGAGTATTTTTATTTTTTTTTCTAGCTATGATAAGGTAGACATGGTAAGGTACTTATGTAGAGCTAACATCTAAACTTTATATCTATCTATCTATCTATATACATATAATAAAAAAAAATAAAAGTGGTGTCTGTACAATGGAAATATATATAAAAAAGTAGCAGGGGTTGTTATTATATCGATGCCGAACCCGAAATTGTAATCATTATTTTTTTTGTCTGTTTGTCTGTGTGTTTGTGCACGCTAATACTAAAAACGGCTCTTTCGATTTAGATGCGGTTTTCACTAATATATTGTAGTAAGCTTCACTTAACATTTACACCCTTAATAATAAAAATGACGATATAGATTAGCCACGGATTAATAGATTCTAAATTCAAATTCTCTACAGAAAAATGAAATTAGAATCTGCTAATCCTTTCCTAATCTACATCAAAATTTTTATTAATAAGGTCCTTAGTGTTTATTTCATGTCAATTGGTTCATAAATAAAAAAGTTATGTCATATAACGTTCTACACAAAAGCGTCATCCACGCGAACAAAGTCGCGGGCACAGCTAGTTAAGTAATAATGTCGCACAAGCACAACGCAGGACTAGATTTTGATGACAAACTTTTATAGTGACATAACGGGAACAAATTCCACGTGGAAAATGGAAAGCGTTAAAACAGATGATTTATGAATCAGATAGGGTGAGTAATGAAGCGAGCGGTGACTAGTACTACGAGAACTCATTTAAACTTCAAACGGAACCCAGTAAAAAAGAAACGATAGAAAACTAATTAAACTGTCATAAAAAAAAGGAAAATAACCTCTTTAGAAATTTAATTACATTTTTAAGGTAATTAATTACTTACATGGTACCTAATGGTGCTTAGGCGTTTGTACGTTGCCAAGGCAACCTGGATCGTCATTATAAAAAATTTTAAACACAACTTAGTATTCTACAACATAACATATCATCACGCCTGTATCCCCGAAGGGGTAGACAGAGGTGTACCAATGTACACCCACAGTTTGCCGATATGTTTAGGTCCCAGTTGCCACTAGTATTCTATATACCTAATATTATTAAGAGCATATTAAATTTAATATGCAGTTTTCTTATTACCCAAAAAAAAACATACCTAGTAAGAAAGTAAATTAAAATTGAAAAACATTTTACACGTCAAAAAAATGAATTCATGTAAACTCTATATTCACCTGTACCCAACTCATTAATAAATCTGAAATAGGGACAGAGAAGATGTGTTTTTCATATTCCGCGAACTGCGGAGCTCTAATTGAGGAAACGTACCCAACCATTCAATGACGACTACCGAATCACATTCCATTCGAAGTTAATAACCGCTCCAGGGATAGGCAAAAATAAGTTCACCTTCAACATGCCCTCAATGTATTTGTATGCTTTACCTACCTGTACTATACACACATTACTTTTTCACGAGCTTTTTGTGCCCTTACTTTTTCGGTACAAAACTGAGCTCTAATTTCATTATTTATAGTTCATAGTAAAACCAAACAGCTACTAAAGAATCAAATTATGTCAACCTCATAAATTGAATAACTAAAGCCTTTAAAATATGAGACTTAATGCTTCTTAAACCGAATTAATGTGACCTAATCTCACCAAACTGCTATTGGGTACTTCCTTAGTCATTTTTTTCCTACACAGTATATTACACAGTAAACAATCTTTTTTTTATCCATACATTATTATGTGTAATGTAGACTAACGTAAGCAATGTACTACTGATTTAATAAATATTCAAAATCAAAGCATTTTCGATGTTACCAAAATCCGCTGTCTTTCGTTGCATAAAGTCAAAAGCTGATGCAGTAATTAAAACGCCGGCCATCGTAATACACAACCCACAGGTGTTAGGTATGCATTGTTATTATAAATGGTACAATACTCTTCGACGAACGTGAGCTCAAAGATAATGCGACGCATGTATTTTTGCTACGGAAGAGCGGAGAGGCAAAATTGCTTAAAAGGAGTCCCCAAACACAACCACCTATTATTGTAACAAATTTCATGAATAAAACATTTTGTATCTATTTAACTGCGAAAATATTTGGAATGTAAAATGTTACTGGTGCCTGGATTTCCCGCTCTCTGAAGGTAATTTTGTGGGGCGCTAGTTGAGTAGAGCTGTCGAACTACAAATATTGACAGTATGTAGATTCGACTGTGGTGTACCTACTGTTTGCTAAAGTCCCTTGTAAATTATTTATTATCGTGGTCTTTTTCGAAAGCTTGATCAAAAGTTTTCAGGGACATATTCAATAAAACTGAAACAATGATATTTGATAACTATGTTTTTAAAGGTCAGGTTAGAGATAAAATCTCTATAAATCTGTTTTCATGTTATAGCCCAAAAAACGTTTTTTTAATACTTTCAACATAATCTTGTTATTAAAAAAAGTTTTCTAATACGGGATAAGCAAAGCAGCGTTATCATTGCATTAATACCTACTCATTATTTATTCTTTCCGAGAAAGCGCGGCGCTTGATGGTATTATTTGCTTATAATAATATCTTTGAGTTCGTGACCCAATGTATTCCTATTCGATTGAGAATATAAATACTTATAACAAAAAAAAAAATTTTAAGTCGCCCCTAAGTCTCGTAGGTCATTTTCATGCAGACAAAATACAAAATGGGAACTCTCTATAATGCCTCTAAAATTATGGCTAACTTAACTTATTTGTGCATCTGGCTACTCGGTGTTTTTAAATACAAAACATTAAAATTTTCATTACGTTTGTTTTTAAGAGGAAATAATCCGCTTCACTGATATTACAATTTTTCAGATACTTTCCAGAGTCATAAATTAGAAAGCGCTTTATTTATTATTTACATAAATAACTCAACGAAGCTTGTAGAACAATAAACCGCAATAAAGTAGATATTTAGGGCCCTGATCAAATAAAAAGCTATGGCTTTATACAGGGGGCGGAATGGTAAAAGGACTACAGTATAAATTGATCGATCGCCGAGGTTAAAGAACGCTGGCGCGGTCAAGTAGGCACTAGAAAGATGAATGCCTACTCTCTGTACATCAAACGATACTACGTAATATCGTAATTGCATAATTATATAGGCACTGATTAGGGAAACATGCGTGCGAATATCACACGCATAATTCATTGCGTAAGTGATAAGTATTAAAATAGTTCAATATCAGATAGTTACGTTGCTCACAAACCCTTCTTGGAGCTTGCCTATATATTACATAATTACCGGTAATATAATATAGAGAGAACAAGATAGCTCATATTGCATCCTTTATACATTCAGTTTGTCAAACAATGATAAATGCAAAATACTGAAATTCCTGCAAAGGTCACGAAGAACCTTAACTCAAAACATTTAAAATCTAAAAAACAATGGAAAGTTGAAATGCAAACAGGATTTGTATTAAATGAAACAACAACCGCAATTTACTGCGGGAACCGACCGCACCAGCGTTCTTAAGGATTTACGCGTCAATTTAGCATGGTCTCACTCTTTTTACTGCGCCGTAAAGAAGTTATAAAAATAAACCTGTATTAAACGGTCTAGAAATCCTGCAGCTGGGAACCAATAAAATTTGTCTCCAGCTTTCTTATTTCAACACAGATAACGCATAACATTTTTATTTATTTAATCCCCTATTATTGTAGCCTGTATCGCAATTTGCAGTCTCATCGCGTTCCTGCGACGTTAATAACGCTACTTACGGTAGGTACGTAGCATGTCCAGCATATGCAGGTGCTAGAAGTTCAATACAACTTAAACAATGAGTTAGGTACCTACGTAAATTATATGTTCCCACCTCAGATCACATCGATGTGATCTGAGGTTCCCACCAACCTATGTATATTATTGATACTTTGTCAACAAGCTTTATCCATTAGCTAGTAAGTAGGTAGATACATCCCGTACAACTATCTATACCTGATGTACAAGGAAATGTCGTTTACCTAGCAGCGGAACCAGCGAAGTTAATCTACGAAATTCCTTTCCGAAACACAAAATACCTACAGACACATCAGAAAAGTTTAGTTTAAGTTTTTGACGGATACTTACTTTTACATAATTAGTTATTTATCAATGCAATACGTTTCAAAATTTTTATCTACTTTAAAACTGCTGCTAAATGAACTACACTGGATTACTTCAAACCAGTCGATCGTTTTTTTTAGGTAATTGTCGTTTAAACTTTAATGATACCCGGCCAGTATGACTATTATAAAACACGGCAAATAAAGTTAGATAATAAAAACATATATTATATGTTTTGTGAGTAGTAAAAAAATATAAAAATTGTTTTATATATTATGCGTTTAGTTTAATATTATTTTTAATTTACATCCAATATAGGTAAGTTGGAAACTCATTTTTTTGTTCAATTGCAACACTGGCAATTGTTTGTCAAGTTGGCCAACCAAGTTGTCAATCCAAATAAAAGCGACGCAACGCTACAAAAATATAAACTTGTTAGTTTGTTTTTGTAGAAATACAATTACTATATTATATATTTGATTGTTTTTGTAGTGATTTATCCAAAATGGTAAAACTCACGACGGAGTTAATACAAAACTCCATGCAATATATGAATCCATGCCGCGATCGAGAATTGGATCTTAGAGGTTAGTTATTTCGATAAAACTTGCGGGTATTTTAATGATACAAAAATGGGTTAAATATGTAAACATGTGAACATATATCTGAAACATCATTCGGTGCACTAATAATTTGAATGCTCTTCCTTTTATAGGTTACAAAATACCCCAAATTGAGAATATGGGAGCAACTTTGGATCAGTTTGATACCGTAGATTTCTCAGATAATGATATCAGAAAACTTGATGGATTCCCGTTACTAAAACGTTTAAAATGTTTATTATTAAACAATAACAGGATTGTGTAAGTATAATTCATCATTATATTGTGGGACTTTATACAAAAACTTTTAAGTCCAGCCTGATTGCCTAAATCTTTCTTTGCAGGAGACTTGGTGAGAATTTGGAACAGTACATACCTAATTTGGAGTCCTTGGTGTTGACAAACAACAACATCACTGAGCTGGGTGACTTGGATCCACTAGTCACTCTGCCAAAGCTCCGAACTCTGTCACTTCTACATAATCCTGTTTCCAACAAACAACATTACAGGTACTATAACTGCATATCAGTAGTAACAAAAAATTAATAATAAATAATTATAAAAAATAAGAAAAACAACCAAAACTGTCTATATCAATGTGTTTCTATTCTATTTATATGCAGAAAATATTCTATATCCCTTTATTATATTTTTTCAGAGCATATGTAGCATTCAAATTCCCAGAGCTTAGATTACTAGACTTTAGAAAAATCAAACAAAAAGAAAGAGAAGAGGCAAATACTTTGTTCAAAAGCAAAAAAGGAAAAGAGATGCAGAAGGAAATTACAAGGAAGGCAAAGACTTTTGTGCCTGGAGGAAATATGCCTGATCCTAAAGTTACAAGTAAGCAGTCCCGTTACATATAAAGGCTTAACTTTTTATTCATCTTATTATTTAGTATCAAAACAAAATCCAAACGGATTATATATGAATAACTCAATACCTTGACAATGGTGTAGACCTTCTCATCTACCTTCGTAAAAAAGAGCAATTTAAGATAGTTTTTACATTGTTTCAGATCTCACTCCTCAAGAAATCCACAAGATACGAGAAGCTATTAAGAATGCTTCATCATTGCAAGAAGTGGAGAGGCTAACTCGGATGCTGCAGTCAGGCCAGATCCCTGGACAGAAACCTCTGCAACCACCTGCACCATCTAATGGGCAACGTAAGAAATTAATGTTTAAGTTGTTTTATTTTCAGGACCTTAAAGCCCAGGTAGCAGAAATAGACCTGTGCTTTGTTAACGAAATGTAACAATATCTAGAACACACTATTCTATGCCACATACATGAAGAAGAGGCCCCATTATGTAGTTTTACAATTTTTAATATATTCCCTTTCTCTACTTGTCTCTCAAAATAATCAACATTTGAAAAGTAAAATCTGATGGAGTTGTGAATAAATAACAAGCTACAAGACATTAAACAACAACACTTAACTTTTTTGCTATTCATTGAAGTTTCAGTGGAGTATTGCAATTCTGCATTAACTGCAAATGGTGACGAAAATTGCAGAAGGCTACGTGAAGGCAACACAAGCAGATTCACAATAATGACTTCTTTACAGTGTTACATTTTTCTTTAGAGACTATTTTCCCTTCTAGACATTTTGATTTCCAGGCGTGATTTATATTATATGGGTTTTTTAAATATTTACAACCAAATATACTAATTCTTATGATTACAGAAGATGAAGAAGAAGAAATGGAGACAGAAACAGCAAATGGGCAGTAATGATGTTACCAACATAATGCAAACAGATATTTCTCGCGCTGTAAGAACAGATAATACAGTTGGATAAAAACATTTTATAGTTTTAAGCATATTAATTGCGATTGTGTTGAGCTGGTGAGATCAGATTTATCACTGCGATGTTTAGCTATTAAGACGGATACTACAACAAAAGGTTATTAGGCAAAAGAACAGATACACAATATCACTACCAGAAATGGAAATCAGCCAAACTTGGGAAGAAACTAAATTCTATTAGTGTTATCCCAGTATTACCAATAAAACTCCCAAACATATTGTTTTCCAATATTTTTTTAATAAAATCTAAATTCCATTCATTCAATTGTCTTATTATTTTATATTATGTTTACATCATTAATTGCTTGATCCTTAAATATAATAATTCTTCATTGCCAGCATCCAAGTATACAGTATAAATATCGGGTAATAATACCGTTCGTCCCATTAATTCTTTTATAGAAGGTCGTTTATCAGGCAGTATGGAAAGCATTGAATCTATGAGGTCTTGCATGCTTCTGTCATACTTCGTCAAGTCAATTGGATGAACGCTGCCGCTCGTAATTGCCTTTACTAGACCTACTAACGTCTGCAAAATAAATGTTAGAGATCAGTTACTACCCAGGATTACCTACCTAGGAAATAATATTTCTACAGCTATTTTATCCTTTAAAACACAATTATTATTTAGCGTTAAAGCAATAATTGAGAACCATCCTTGGGAACTGGCAAGAGAAAAATCGGGAACGACATCGTTGTAATGAATCGTAATCTAAGATAGGTAATGCAAGATTGAATCGGCCAGGATAAATAAAATATAATAATTATTGTGTTAAAAAATTACCTCGGCGTCAAAAGCCCTCTTATGAGAGCACATTTCATATAATAAGCACCCTAGTGCCCACACGTCACTTTTGGTACAATAAGGTTTGCCCTCACATAGTTCGGGAGCCAGATAATATGGAGTTCCAATCACTGTCGATGTCTTCTTAGCACTGCAAGAGTGATCGTTTTAATGTAAGAAGTTACCAATGTTGTTCAAATTATTATCAGGCTCATTAATTAGGTACGATTGAACTTACCTAGCCAACATTTTAGAAATCCCAAAGTCACCTATTTTAACTACAACGCCGTTTTTACCAGTCAGGAGTATATTTTCTGCTTTTAGATCTCTGTGGATAATATTTTGACTATGAATGTAGTTTACTCCTAATAAAACTTGGCAGAAGTAGAACAGTATTTCCTGAAAGAGAAAGTGACTCCATTACACCGTAAGTATAGGTAAGGTTGGTATCAATTGTATTTTAACAGTCTTGCTGAAGAGAAGTGGCCTGGAAACTTACCTGCTGTGGTAATAATTTAGGACACCTTTGATACATGTATTCCGCTAGATTCCCGGTAGTGGCATATTCCATGGAGATCATAACATGGTGTTCAGCGTAATGACATGCGTAAAACTTAATAACATTGGGATGATCCAGTGATGATAGTATTTTTACCTCATTTGCGATGTCCTATAATTAAAAAGATATATAGCTGCAGTAAATGTGAACGAAGCATAATTTTATAAACGTTTAGACATAGCTCACCTGCTTGTGGTCCTGCAGCTTAAAGTTTAGTTCTATATCTTTAACTATTGTGAGTAGAGCATCATCACGCTTTTCACATAAATATACATTGCTGAAAAAGTTGCGTATTGATTGATAGGATAACAAAATAACGACCTTTTGATAGAATTTAAATTACTCATAAAATTTCTGATGGCAGTAAAATTATATTCATTTATGAAGACAATCATTAAGTGAGGCAAAATAATGACTACTTACCCATATGTGCCTTTACCTACGGTTTTTAATACTGTTAAATTATAAGATTTAAATCTTTTCGTTATGTCCATCTCCATTTACATAATAGGCTTTCTTTTCATAAATATCAAGTCAGCTATGAGTTATGTTTACATAAATAAGTTACAATGCGATTTCCAATTATTTTATCCCAATACATTTCTCTTCTAACTTTCTTTTAGCAACACCAGATGTGAGTACACAATGCGGGTAGTTATAAAACATTGTCTCTTTCATGTTAACAACCCTTTATGAATATTATGTAATGGCCTACCTACTTTAAACGATATAGGTAATTATTTAAATCGGTCAAAAAAAAGGAAATTTTTAACCTATTTCATTAAGCTTTGGTAATTATTTACCATTCACATTTCAGATTTTAGCCCGAAGTGTGTAAAGTACCCGTTACTTTACGGACTTTGACCATAAGATTGAAAACAAATATATTTTTTAGCTTAGCAACACTGGTCCGGAGTACTTGTCAATATAACTGTCAGATTACAGGAATTTGTGTTTACCACCACAAATAAATAATTTCCATTTTCCCGACCAATAATTAATGTTAACCAGGTGCAACTCGAAAGTGAAAGCTAACATTTAAAAAATAAAATTAAAAGGTTGTTTTTTTTTTTGTGTAGGAGATCTCAAGATTATGATCACTAAAGTAATAGGAATAATTTAAATGTGGGCACTACTAAATATTTTCTTTTTTGCTTTGTTATATCTCCCTTATTTAAGGGCAACAGTATAGGGTATGGCAACATTTAGTTTTACTGGGTAGGTAGGGATACTTCTCAGCTGGCCCAAATATCAATTAAATCTACCACAAAATTAAGGCCTATAAATCAGAAATTGACAGAAATACTTCATAGGCTGGGTGCGCAAATTGGAGAGTAACCTACCAAGATGGGTCAAATAATGGGTTCTTATGGGGCACGAAATGTTGGCCTGTATATGGATGATACACCAACATTCGACCCTCAAGCTGGATTTGATTACAAAAGAAATCAAAGAGGTATTTAGGATTGCTATTAATTCAATAAGTGTTATTGATTCTAAATTAGTGGATATACATTAATAAACAAACTTAAACAAAATTACATAATTTCTGTTAAGGTTATGTTGCAGTCATAACAAAGTGTATCCCTTGTAAATCTTTGACTACAAGTGAACTTAATGTGAACAAAACTCTAAATAAAGTTGAATGACGGATAATAATTGCGCTTATTATGTACTCACGATATTCTTCTACCATTTGGAAAGTTTCAATTGTAACTTTTCTTTTTACAGAGATGAAAGCCCGTGAGGCTGATCTGATTTCGGCAAAGATCCCAATTAAACATCGTGATTATTGTGCTCATCACTTGCTGGAATACCAATCATGTCGCTACAAGAACATGCCATTGATTTATAAGTGTGCTCATGAGAAACATCACTATTTGACCTGTGAAAAGGATGAGTATGTGAATTTTATTACTATGTGTATAAACATTTTATTAAACTCAATGTTGTGGAATTTCACAGCAATATAAATTGTTGACCAGTACAATTTTATGGCTATCTATGACACTTAAATGTCAATTTTTTTTTTAAGGCTTCAAGAAGGTTTATGTATAAAAAAGTTATCTTTCTTTTTCAGTGTTAAGTTGTTTTGTAAATATTAGAAATCAACAAAAAATGTGGTAACTGCGTCAAGATATGGGTCCATTTGTCATTATTTCCTTTGTTGATTAGAAAATTGATGGGTGCGAAAATGTAGCTATGTTTATTTTGTATTGATAATACATGTTTGTATTGTTTATAGCATAGAATTCGATGTAATATACTCTCCTAAAGATCTTAAATAGTCTTGGCTAACATCTTTAATCCTTTGTTCCAGCTATGTTCTCCGAATGAAAGAATTCGAACGTGAACGTCGTCTCAGGCTACGTGAAAAGCGTGTTGTTGGATATGCTTAAATAATTTGTGTCTATACCTGTAGAAAACTTTGTTGCAATGATAACTATGTAAATAGAATAAACATAACATCTTCATTATTTATTTAAATGGTATTTATTTAAGAGTTTATAATATCTCTGAAAGTACATTTCATTATAATAAACAATTTTATGTCTTTTTGAACCAGCTCTTGTTGTATATGTGTGGGTCCTTGTGATACCTATTCCTGGGCCTACCTTAGCAAATCTCAAATTGAAAAATGAATGTTTCCAATTCAATATTGCAAAGTGGTTGTAATTCATTATATTAGTGGTTTGGAAACAGCACTTAAATTACGAACAACAGCATGTGCGCGCTATGAAAGGTGGAAAAAAACTAGAAACAAGTAAATTCAAAAGACTTCTATAAATTATAACTAGGAACTAAAACTAGTTGTGGACCAATGAACTCAACGCGACCAATCCACAGAAAGAAAAGAAGGCAAAAAAAAAAATACAATAACCAACTTGAATGCGTTGACTGAGTTTATAGGGTAAACAAGAGCAAAGTAAATTCGATTTCATAATACATAATTAAATAAAAAGTTATTTTGGCATTTGCTTGGGTTTAAATCAGCACCCTAGATTTGTTGCTTCAATAAAGCTTATTTATCGACATTATACCCCACGTCTTATTACTCTGCTCTGTGCGACTACCTATACCTTGCCTGCTGCAATATCAAATAATGCGTTCCTAACACAATGTCGGTTAGTCTAGAATTAGACTAATAAAGGGAATTAAATAAAAATAACTATAACTAAATAAAATTTAAAGTATAGACTGCCTTGTTCTGTTCGACCCGTCACTATAGGTACTTAAATAAAGGTAACCATTTGACTTAACATTATAACAGCGTAGATACATATTTTATATAATATCTAAATAATTAAACGTTAAATTATGCATGAAATATGCTTTTGGAGAGGCTCATCAGAGTCACTCAACGAGCTATGGAGAGAGCTATGCTCGGGGTTTCTTTGCGCGACAAGATCCGGAATACGGAAATTCGCCAAAGAACGAGAGTCATCGAAATAGCTTGAAGAATTTGCTAGCTGAAGTGGCAAGCCATGTCGCTCAAGGATCCGATAACCGCTGGGGAAGAAAGGTTCTCGAGTGAACGAACCGGAAGACGCAGCGTTCGTTGGCAGGCCTCCCACCAGGTAGACCGATATCGTCAAATTTGCGGGCATCCGAGGAGGCGAGTTGTCGTTTATTGTGGCGTTCTAGGGGGGGAGATCTTGTTCAGCTGTGGACGTCTTCCAGTTGATGATGATGATGATGAATGATAATTTCGTTAGTAGGTCAACTAAATACCTACAATATTTTGTATTTTTCTTATTTTAAATGTAACGAAAACTTATACTGTTGATAAACAGGATGTATATATCCTAAACCTATATTTGCACACCGATTATTGGTAGAATAAGACAGTTTGTTTTTATATGTAATATTTTATATATGTACGACTCTTATTTTATTCAAATAAATTATTCTTATCGTACGGTCTCCGTCATATCAAAGTTATTCGTCTTGTTGATCACGACTGTCCGATTACTCTGAAGTGTCGTTATAAAAACCTACCAGATTATGAATGATAGACTTCACTTTTAAATTGTAGTAATTTTAAAATATAAATACAAATGAAATAATTCTTAGGTAATTTTTCTCAATATTTTTTTAACGCAATGAACCAGACTTAGTTCGTATCATAAACAGTCCATAGACTATAGTATTAAGTGTCAACCCTGTGTAGAAAATCAATAATGTTGCCATTAATCAAAAACATTTGCTGTTACAATTTTTGACGCATTGTTTTGGTACAACAAGGATGCATTTTCAATGGCAAACGTGAGATGCTGATAGGAGATTTACACAGATGTTTGTTACAAGAGACTTTGCAATTAAATACTTTAATGGTGAATGCTAATAAAGTCTTCGTGACGTTTTGTGACGCAGTCGCCCGTCTACAATTTTTGTAAACACGCTTGTCGAATACACAAATTCTATACGAATAGTTGAATAGGCTATTTATTGCGGAAGTAATGGCTTCCTAAATTTTAATTGCAGACATTATTTTATTACCGATAATTAAAATCAAATATGACGATATGTCTTGTTTTTCGAACTAATCGGGCGCGCTATGTTAATAATTGTGTCATCCGGCGTATTCCCTTCGATATTTAATGCAGCGTCCTGTAAAAGCGCTACAAAGAACTATCCTGAAAAATATTGTTTGTGTCTAAGAAAATTTGTTTCTTTTTATGAATAACCTGTGTTCAATACATTAAACCAGTGAATTTTCGATTTCATTGAATGAAATGGACGGTATAATGATGACTTGCGGTAGGTTTTAGTGGGTCTGAGATATTAGAATTTAGTTATTGTCATGGATGATGCCGGCGGCACGAATTCAGTAAAGAATAAAATGAAGGGTAAGCAAGAGGAGGAAGAGGATTCCGAGGAGGAGGTTGTGGACAGTGAGGACGATGATGAAACCATCGCGAGAATACAACGGGCTCACTTCGCCCAGACAGCAGCGATGAACGCTCGGAGGCGCGCTGCTCCTCGTCCCAGGCCGATGAGCCATAAGAGGAAGATGGAAGCTGTGAAAAACTTTCATGATTTCACTAAGAAACTCAAAAAAGACACAGGTATTACGATACGCAGCTTAGTTGGTAACAACATATTAGAATTAAGTGACTTTGAAAGTGATGACAGTAAGACAGAAAGTGATGGACTATCAGAAGAGGAATTTGTAGTTAATCCTAATGCTGTGCAAGAGTTAAATGAGGAAAATGAAAGTTACATTGATCCTGAGACTGGTGACATAGTAGAGGCCAAAAAAGAGTCACAAATAGCCCAAACACCTCCTGTAGAACCTCCTCCATGTCCGGAACCTGTAGTTAAGGAAGAACCAGAACAAGTACAAGAAGAAGAACCTAAAACTCTATCAATAAGTGATATAATTAATGATGGTGATTTAGACAACAAAAATGTGGAGATATCTGAAGTGGAAGAGAGTGAGTTATGTCCAGAAAAGTCAGCTGAGGAATTGTTAGATATAAAACAAGAAGACAGTAGCCAAGACTTTGATATTACTGAGAAACTTAAAGAAATGGGAGAGATAAGTGTAAAGCCTATAGTTAAGAAGGAGGAAGACAGCGAGGAATCATCTAAGGATGAGGAAAAGAAACATGAAGGGGATGATGAGGTAAGAAACATTCTGGTTTCAATAATCAGTTTTTGAGTAGTTAATCAAATCATTTAGTGAACAAACCAGCACTTACACTATTATTAGAATTTCATGTAATGATTGAGGTCAGTAGTAAAACCAAACATAAAAGCAAAGTTTACCATAATTCGGGTGAATAGATATAAAATGCATTGAGTGTATTATAAACAGTGTGTTTGGTAATAACTTTTATTATTGAACAGACTTTTGATCTCCTGCCAATACTGGAATTAACACAGAAATCATGCTTACTATTGTTTATTTAGCAGTAAGTTGTAATTCAACAAGATTATCATTATCAAGCTTGATTTAATTCATGAAAAAATGGTATTAATCTTATCATAATATTGTCATGTTTACATAACAAAAAATATTGCTGACTGATCGCTTACTCTTATTTTACAATATACATGTTTAAATCTTAAAAGATGTAAAATTATATAATAGCTAAGCTATTGCTATAATATATATACAATAGCTAATGCTTAGAAATAATTAGATAAAATGAGCAATTTGTTGTCAACAGCACAGGTATGGTAAAAGAAAGTCATGTGTGTATGGTAAATCGTCAGTATGTATCATAAATATATGCATACCAACTATTATACGCATTTAAATTTTGATATGCTTATTCAGGTTTCAGCACTTAAATTATAAGCATATCAAAATTCTTCACTGTATGTTATTATGATGTGACGATAATAGTGAAAGATTGATAGCCAAACCAGTTTTAATATAAAGTAGTATGATTATGGTAATATATTAGCCTTGACATTGAACCCTTATAATGGTTCTATGTATAAATGTTGTTTAACATTAATATGTATATTGCCAAACACTCTCCTTAATTACTATTACCTCTTTATTAGTTATGTATGGAATTATGTACAGTCAATAACAGAAGCTAACTAACAGAAAACAGAAACTAACCTAAAGATATTGTATTTTTAAGTAATCTGTCTGATGTTGATAACTGTATGGATAAAGCAATGATGCCAAAAAGCTTGCAAAACTGTTTGTGCGCAAATTTGTACCCTACCTTCTTTTATAACCCATACCTAGGCCTCTATCATCCATGATTAATAATTATGTATAAAAATGTCTTTATTACAGAAGAAAAATCTCAACACGAATGCTCTTAATGTACGACGGAATATCAGAGAAGTCATGGATGAGAAGAACCTGGATGCTTCAACGCTGGCTGCCCAAAGACAGGAATCAGAGAGATTGGCCCGAGTTCAGGAACAACAAAGAATTATCAGAGAGGTAATGTGATATTCTTTATTATTTTATGTATTTGTTTAATATGTTATGTACACACATATACATAAAAACCACATACTAGAAAAACAATAAATAAAGAAAAGAAAATCGAAGTTTCTGTAGTGTAACTTCCATGACGCGAAATTGTCTTGCCCTTTAATTACATGTATATAATCTTAAAGGATAGACACTATAATTAAAGGTTGATAGATGACTACTATTATTATTGTAGTTAATTAAAGACTAATGAAGACTTGTTAGCTGATTGATCTCCACCATATGCTTGAACTTTATGATTTGAAATGATAAATTCATTTACATGTATCTATAGTATTTTTTTATTATTACATGAGAAAAACAGTATACTTTTAACATATATAATATGCTGATACATGATACTGGCAGAATTTGCTGTAATATCAATGCAAATGTATGATTATTTACCTTTATAATTATGTTTACAGGTACAAAGACAAATAGCAATTAATAGACAAAACAAGATTCACCAGAAAACCTTATCACTATTGCAAGGAGGGTCTTCAATATTAAAGAAATCCCTTCCTGGGCAGAAGCTAAAGTATGTGCATATAACTTTTGAAAGAATCAGTTATAAGGCTCTATTCTATAAAATTACAAAATTTTCTTTTCTGTTGTAGCTTGCCAAACACAGTTTTAGTTAAATTACCATCAGGTGAAACCAAAAAGACAATAAAGGCAGGTCAGCTTGAAGTTACAAAGTTGCCAAAGCCTACAACGTCTGGTGCCCAGAAGCCTGGGAAACCTGACCAAAAGGCTGACAAAAAGGAGGTTAGTATCCAATTTCACATGGAATGTTAGATCCTTTATAATATTTTTGGCCGAATATTTAAGTTTAAGACAATTTTAAGTCACGCTGTCCCTGTCTCATAAAGGTTTACAGTAGATTGAAATTAAATTCGACTTAAACTTGAGTTACGTTTGGGCTAAGCAATTACAAATTAACTGATAGAAACAAAATGTATGCTCTAAATTGTACTTTACTGACATGCTAATAAGTCATGAATTTGCTTGAATTTAAAACCTCACTTAATATTAACTCTGCAATTTTAATGTGTAGGTTGTAGAAATTGTTGATAGCAGCAGTGGTGAGGAATCTTCGTCTTCGTCATCTGATTCTGATGATTGCATAATGCTGTCAGATTCAGAAGTGCCGCCTAGTCCTGAAGCCGAAGAGGATCCTGGTAACTCAGGTGATTACAACTATCTATATTTTAATCCAAAACAAATAGCAATTGTGTTGACGGAAAGTCGTTGCGCGGTATATTCTCGAAGGGTAGACTATCGCACTTCAGAGTCGCTAAAACATGGCGTAGACAAGCGCGCTTTAGAGCCGCTACAAGATTGCGAAATTGCGGAAAAAATATTATGTACAATTATAATAATTGTACATAATATTTTTTCCAATAAACAATACCCCCCAATCTCATGTTGGGTTTATGTAATTGTCAATAAGAATTAGACAAGGTCTTTTCAGGTAATCCTTATTAACAGGGCACAACAAAGCAACTTACTTGTTCTATCTTGTGTATTTTATTTCTGTGAAAATTTATTTTTCTTAAATATTAACTCTCTATTCATTTTTTCAAATAAATATCCTAATAAAATTTCTTCTTGATTCAAGGTCTCCATGTCAATGATGCGTATAACCTCCCAGACGAACAAGGCCGTGTTTTAATTAATATGGGTCACCCAGAAAATGAGGAGGACATATTCTTAGCGCCACAGATCGCAAGGGTTATCAAACCTCATCAGGTAGGTTTATCTACCTTATATAATATCCTTATATTTATTTTTTGTATTTTTATTTATTTTATGTTGTACTTAGAGCTGTTATTTATTGTTCAAATGTATAAAACAGAAATCTTATTTTTATTAGTCAGTATTCTATAAGCAACTCAACATAATGTGTACTTTTATGACATATAATATTATTTTTTTAGATTGGTGGTGTAAGATTCCTTTTCGATAACATAATTGAATCGGTAGAAAGATTCTCGAACTCAACGGGCTTTGGATGTATATTAGCGCATTCCATGGGCCTCGGCAAAACGTTACAAATAGTATGTTTCTGTGATATATTCCTGCGACACACGACATCTAAAACTGTTTTGTGTATCATGCCAATCAACACATTGCAAAATTGGGTAAGTGTTTTAAATACGTTTCTTTAAAGTTTTCTCCGTTATTGTGTGAAGATACACTTTTGGAATGGTGTAAATGTAGAACCAAATTGCTTGATGTCAATGTAAACTTTAAAATGAAGGTCTACAAATCTTACTAGCACGTTTTACCATATATTATTTCATATATTATTTCTTGCGTTTTACAGCAAATATTGATACATAAAATGGGCAGATATAGTATTCTTCACGTTTATAGATTATACCATTTATCCAATGTTATTTATTACAAATGCTTGTTTTAATTCTGGTGTTCTTTTTGCACGTGATTGATTTTTTTGTGAAACCATCCGCCACACACGGATTGAATAAATTAGTGTAGGAGTCGTTTAAACAATCAATAATAGATAAGAGTTGTTTATTAAAAATCATTTGTGAAATGTTTCAGGTGGCAGAATTCAACATGTGGTTACCACTGGACCCGGCCACCAGTCCTCTGTCGGCCCACGGCGAAGTGCGACCAAGGAACTTCCCAATCTACGTGCTCAACGACAGTCACAAAACCTTACAAATGCGCGCGAAAGTCGTCAAGGTACGTTGGTGACCATTAATTATTTAAGACTTTACCTTACTGTGTATATCGTTTTGTGTGAGATGATAATAGAGTTTATCTTTACGTCTCTATCACTGAGAAACATGAGAAAAATGAGAAAATGAGACTTTTTCGGAGACGTTTTTGCATTACAGAGCGAATACTGTAATTTTTTACGTTTAATATACGATGCTAAAGTTCTTTGTTATGAATAATTAATTAGTATTATTTATCTTAAACAAATATATAGGATATTATTTTGTTTGTTGTCTGTTTATAGGATTGGACGACATCGGGTGGAGTTCTAATGATAGGTTATGAGTTGTACAGACTTCTAAGTATGAAAAAAGATAAGAAACCTCGTAAGAAAAAGAAAGCGGAACTTAAGTTGGAGGCAGAAAGAGAGAAAGAAGAGAAAAGGGCAGAAGCAGCAAATGATGATACTCAGGTAATGCAGATTATCTGTGCCAATACTAATAAGATATACCTTGACTAAGTACATAATTACATTACGCAATTACATACGATTTCTTTATTATGATTCAAGCTTATTTATAGCAAGCACACATAACTGTTTTTTATTATAATGATCAATTGCAAAAAATATACATAAACATAACATGAATCTTAATAAAAGTAACCATTAATATCACAGTTTTTGGTTGATTCCACCCTAATTTGGGGTTTAGAGGAAAACTCAAGTGTAAACTTATGCTTATCCTTTATTTCTAGATATCTGAAGAGTCGAAGCTAGACAAAGAGGACGGAGACAGTCAAGCCAAGCTTGACGACTTAAAGGATGAAATTAAGAAGGAGGACAAAAAGGACGATATTCCTAATGCCAATGATGAAGACAAGAAGCTTTTAGATGGTAAATATAATATAAATGTTTGCTTCCTTTCTGCTTCATGCATTCATTTTTCAATATTAACATTCAACGTTGCTGGGAATTTTGGATATCTACGATCTTAGAAATTAAATGTAGAATGAAGAAATAGAGCCTTTGACCAGCACCAAACTGTAAATATACTGGATAAATAGCAGACTTGATCAAAGAAGGTACTCTGCACCAGACAACCTTAAGTATTAACAAAGCTGTCAGTGAAGGCAATACATGTTAAATCAGGGCATCATTTGGTAAACACATTTACCGTGTAAAACCTAATTTATATTCTAATTTCAGAAATGTACGAGGCATTGGTTAAGCCCGGTCCCGATTTGGTTATTTGCGACGAAGGCCACCGGATTAAAAACTCACATTCAAATATATCTTACGCGTTAAAACAAATGAGGACAAAACGAAGAGTAGTGTTGACGGGTAAGACTAATTATTTATATACTAAAATTATAACAGTATAACGTTATATGTTGGTTTCTTAGGTTTACGCGCGCGTTACGCAGGTATCATGGTCTGCCCTTGACTATGATACCTGCAAAGGTGTTGAAACCTTGGGACCTAAAACCTAAAAATTTTTCGCGTCAAAATCCGTAAACCCTAGTTTTATTTCAAGTATAGCGTTATTTCATATTTTTTGATATTTTATTTTGTATTTTTTATTCAGGGTATCCCCTACAAAACAACTTGCTGGAGTACTGGTGTATGGTGGACTTCGTTCGTCCAAACTATCTCGGTAGCAAAACTGAGTTTTGTAACATGTTCGAGAGGCCGATTCAGAACGGGCAGTGTATAGACTCAACGCCTCAGGATATACGGCTCATGAGATACCGAGCCCACGTCTTACATTCACTTCTCGTGGGTTTCGTACAAAGGTGAGGGGTTTTAAATAGATATTCTTATCCTATTTACTTATTACTAACTGCCTCGTTGGCCTAGTGGGGATAAGCGCGCCTGCTACGCTAGAGGTCTTGGGTTCGATTCCCAGGTCGACCAAGATGTTATTGGGTTTTTCTATGAAATTCTCAGTAGCAGGTCGGAGTTTGGAATTGTGCCCGGTTAGTGGCAATAGGCTCGCCCCTATTACATGGGACCTAAACATATCGGCGAACCGTGGGTGTACATTGGTACACCTCTGCCTACCCCTTCGGGGATACAGGCGTGATGATATGTTATGTTATTTACTTATTAGAATATAAGGTTTTTTTGAACTAGCTAATATATATTTTTTTTCAGGCGGTCTCACGCGGTTCTGCAGTCTACGCTACCGCAAAAAGAAGAATATGTTCTTTTAGTACGTATGACGCCATTACAACGGAAACTCTACGACAGATTCATGAACGAAGTAGTCCGCTCTACATCAGTGCCAAATCCTTTGAAAGCTTTCGCAATTTGTTGCAAGGTAAGGGATTCATTTAGAAAAAAAAATAGTTGTTTTTAAATGGCAGCATTGCAGTACATTTAGCTCTTCTCAATTTACCCAAGTGGCTGGTCACCTAAAGTTATGTTTATGTTTTAGATATGGAATCACCCTGATGTTTTATACAACTTCCTAAAAAAGCGTAGCGAAGTTAACGCAGCTATAGAGGAAGATTTGGATCTAGAGGAGATAGGCGGAGTCACAAAAGCTGGCCGTGCGCGAAACAATAAGGGTCGCCAAACACGTGCCACGAAACCTCGCGTAAGTAATAGAGATATACATAAAAGTAATTGAAATAGTGAATTTAATAAATATAACCTAGTTTCTAATTGAATTAATGTTTTAGGGCGCAGCGAAAAAACCTGCTGCGACTATTCCACCTAACATGACAACGGGTCCAATGCCTCCTCGACCGGATTCAAATATGTATGGCAATGCTCCGTACCCACCCAATACCCCATACGGTCCCTCACCAAACATGTTTAGACCAGACCAACCATCGGGGTCCTACCCACCATATCATAATTATCAGAACGCAGGACCGGGGTACTATCCACCAAATCAAGGATACAACCAGAACTATGAGGGTAATTACTATCAACAGCAACCTCCGTACGGTAATAATTACCCCAACCAGTATCCCCAGAACATGCCTCCTGAAGCGGGCCAAAGTTACAACCAGAATTATTGGGGTAATGGAAACTATTATGGCAATGCTGGATATTATAATAATGCGCAATATCAGCAAAACAATCAGACACCGCAACAAGATTTTAGAGGGAATCCGCCGCCGGAATATAATAATTCCCAGCATTCGCAACATTCGCAACATTCTCAGCATTCGCAGCATTCTCAGCATTACCCACCGAACTATAATGCGGCTCAAAGTGACCAGCCTTATCCAGGCAATGCGATGCAACCATACTCTAACAATCAAGAGGGTTATACTGGAAATCAACAAAGACCACCCTATCCAGGTTATCATAATCAGCCGGGGTACTCAGAGTACAACGCGAGCACGCCTTCGAGCTCCTCGTATCCTAATACCCCAGGATCTCAAGGTTATCCTAACCAACCTTTTCCTCCACCTTACTCAGCAAGCACTTCATCGTATGGCAATAACTCAACGCCTTACAATCAGTACGATAATCATCCTCCCAACTATCCAGGTTTCTCCAACAATATGACTCCAAACCAAGTTTCCAATTCAAACGTGCCAAATCAACCTGCGATTAAAAATGAACCGAATACCGTTCCGAGTGCTTACCCTTCTGCGGAAATAAAGTCGGAGCCGACTATACCACCGACACAAAACCCGACTTCTGTGCCATACAATAATCCTGGTTACGGATATCCTCCTAATGCTTCCTCTTATCCTGAACAACCAGAAAGCACCTCAAACAATAACTTTCCTTGTTCGTTTCCTAACTTCCCACCACACCTTGAAACTAAAACGCCTTTGGGCAGTGCTAGTTCGGGTAGCCCAGTAACATCGTGGCCTATCACTGAAATCAAGACTGAAATTGATAAACTTAAAGCCGAAGAAAAAACAGAGATGAAATCAGAATCGGATGGCGAAGTCAAAATTGAGGACTTAGATACAAAAAAGATAGTGAAAGATGAAACAAAGAAGATTATCAAAAACCAACCTCTTACTCTTAAAGATCAAAAATCAGAATCAAATAAGAAGAAAGACAAAGCAGATGGTCAGAAAACTGATGCATCTGATTCTGAGGAAGAAATCCAAAAAGGTAAAGGTAAGAAGGGCAAAGGCAAGGATAGTAAAAAGGCGAAAGGCAAAAGTAAAGGACCAAAAGCCAAAGGGAGAAGTGATAGAAAATCGTCAAAGGAAAAGAACAACGAAGACTCGGAATCTGAAGAGAGTGAGAAAGAAGAGAAAATGAATAGGGAAGAAGAATTAGCCATGGTTAAGAAAGCAGAAGAAATGACGTACGACTGGGCAGCAGAGTTGTTAAAAGATTACATTCCTGGAATCATAGAAAATTCTGCAAAGATGGAATTGTTCTTCTACATATTGAATGAAAGTATAAAGCTCGGAGATAGATTGCTACTATTTAGTCAAAGTTTATTTACCTTGAATCTCATTGAAGACTTCCTAGAAAAGAATTATATTCCTGGTACAAATTGTCTTTGGGAAAGAAATACGAACTACTATCGTAAGTAATATCTTCATTACACCACATCATGTACACAAATAAACTTTAAAAACTTACCAAATGTTAATATTACAGGTTTAGATGGCTCAACACATGCTTTGGAGCGTGAGAAGCTTATAAACGAGTTCAATGCCAATCCGCACATATACTTGTTCCTAGTATCCACTCGTGCAGGCTCCCTCGGTATTAACTTGGTTGGGGCAAACCGAGTGATTGTGTTCGACGCTAGTTGGAACCCTTGCCACGACACGCAGGCTGTCTGCCGTGTTTATAGGTAAGACTTGAACAATTTCTTGAAACTATTCGTCTTATCTTAAGAGATAAGACGAATAGTTTCAAGAAATTGTTCAGGCTAAGGCTAACAGTAACAGGCTACAGTATAGGCTAAGGCCTATACTGTTTTAGCCGTATTAGCTGAATAAAGATTTTCTATAAATGCTTAAATCGACAAAGGCTTAGACATTTATTATGGTTTTAAATTTAAATGCTATATTATCCCTAGGTATGGACAAAGGAAACCTTGTTTCGTATACCGCTTTGTAATGGATTGTTGTCTGGAAAAGAAGATTTACGATCGTCAGATAAATAAACAAGGTATGGCTGACCGCGTCGTGGACGAGTGTAATCCCGACGCTGTTCTCTCTATGAAGGAAATCACTAATCTTTGCTTCGATAACGATGAAAAAGTAAGTTTTTTCGTACGGAATGTTCTATTTATATAACTGTATATAATTGGTGAGTCTGTTTACAAATCTAAGTTACATACGGTTAACAAGTATTTTTATTCTAGGAATCCGAGATAAAAGATCTTTCGGAACACAAGGACAAGTACATAGATGTGTTAATGCAAGGGGTTATATCGCAACACGGCAGGATGTTGAGTAAGGAGCCCTTCCAACACGAGTCCTTGTTAGTGGATAGAAAGGAAAAGAAGCTGTCAAGTGCTGAAAAGAGACTCGCCCAAAGAGGGTAAGTAACATGTGCTTAACTACGCCGTGCATAAATAATAAAAAATAATATTCAAAGGATAACTTCCGGTTTCTATATATTTTTTGTCCAAATATAATTGGTAATAAATAACAGGGAGGTTTATTAAGAGATTCTTGCGTCCGTCTCAGGAGATAATCGCAAGGAGTAAATCATCAACCGCGGTATCGACATTATGTCGCACTGTTTTCTGGAAACCCTGTATGTACGCCATATAGGGACGTGGTCGGAATCGATATCTGATAGTCATTTATAATGTTGGCAATTTTAGCGGTTGTGCACACCGCCGTCCTTCCCTTTGTTGTTTTTATCTACACTATGTTGTTTGTAGTACGTTGTTGGACAGAATAAAAAAAAGAAATGACGGCGCACGGTGGAGGTGCGCTCACCGCGTTATCAGCACAAGCGCATTAGTAGTACGATCTATCTCGCTTATCTCCCGCTAAGCAGTTGACCCAGCAGTGAATGTATTAGGTTGTAACGTATGTAAAGAATGATGTCTATGATGGTATGTCCTGCTATAGGTACGAGCTGGAGAAGAAAGCCGCCCTAGCGCCGAAGCCGATGCCGGCGTACCGCACGGTGCGCACGGCGGACGGCAGCCTGGTGCAGCGGCCCGTGGCGTCCGTGCGGCCCATGCAGCACGGCGCGCGCTGGATCCCCGCCGACGTGTGGCGCCGACAGGGCATGACGGCGCAGGAGATGACGCTGCCGCTCGGTAACTATACCCACGCTTATGCTACACACCAGCCGAACGTGGCGCAAGGGAAATCAAAAAGCACATCTCCTCGCATTTGCTGTCGTTTACTCTACTACTTGTCGGAACTAACGCTATATTATGTTATAAGTATAGCCTGTTCATGTCCATAAACTAAATTATATAATATTTCGCTCCTCATTTATGTCACGCTTGCCTCGAGCTCGCTGACTTTTTGTTTTGTCTACTACTCGAAGTAGTGCACAACACAATCTTGATTTTAATGCTATGTTCTTCAACAGATGTTGTGATACCTACAAACTCGGCTGAGAAAACCAACATAGTTTTAAAAGCGGGGCAGCGGGTCATGGTATTAAAATCTCCAAAGGGAATATACATGCAGCTAGAGTCGGGCAAAATCATCGCTATCAAAACTTCTTTCAAAGGACTGGGACAAAAATCTGGCGATAATAAAGACAACAGTCCAATAGGGAAAAAAGGTAAAATCATGTACAATTAGATCTAAAAATAATACAAGTAGGGGAAATTTTATGTAATATATTAACATATTATTATTCTTTTAGTTCTAGGTACTCGACCGTCTGTGACAAATATACCAGGATCTTTAAAAAATAATTCGGCAATTACTATCACATCCAAAACTGGCCCTAGGCCTGGTTTTCATCGAGTAATAAGGCCTTCAATGTTAGGTCACAATAAAATGTCAAGACCCATGATTCCTGGACAAAAGATATCTGACATTAGAAATCGGTTAGGGGAACTTAGATCATATTCAGCTATGCGACCAAAATCTCCTCTTCAAGGCAGATTATTACGACCGAATCTACCCGGTTCTGTAAGTATAACTAAAATTCCGAGGGAGCCCAAAAAATCTGAAGCTGATGGTAGCGAATCTAGTTCTACTAGTAAAGTGGAACCCAATTCTGAGGAAGATACCCAGGTGTTAGATAGCGATGAAGAAGACGATAAAAAAGAGCAGAAACCAAAACCTTCGATCAGTTTGGAACAAGAATCGAATAAACCTAAAACTCCTGAACCTTCTCAACCTACTGAAACTGGAAATCAAAGCTCAACTACGGATAAAGAATCGAAGTCTGAAACAGAACCTTTGGTTTTAACGACAGATGAGAAATTACCCTCAGAGGATGCTTTAGAAAATAGGGCTACGGAAGAAAAATTGAATGAACATTCAAACATGTTAGATATGAACAGATTGGACACATTTGAATCTAGCCGATCCGCAGAAGCAGTTGAGAGAAAGATAAATCCCTTAAAAAATTACAGGCACCAACGCCCAAGTGGCCGAGTATCGCTAGAATCTAGTCTCAGTCAGTTAGAAAGAACGGCTAGTGTTTTAAACAAAGAGGGAATGCCAGACTTCCGTAAAAACTTGGACGACATTACTCAATCGTACTCACCGACAGGAGAAGAAAGACCCGGTACCAAGCCTAGAAAGCGGCGTTCGCCTACGAAGCCCGACGGCACGCCGGAGCCGCAGCCGCTGCCTGTGCCGGGAGCCCCGCCCGCCACCGGCCCCGGCCCCGGTCCTGGCCTGTCGCCTGGGCCCGCAGCCGCGCCCGGCCCGCCAGGCCCACCCGGCGCCGGCATGTCTCACAGCGTGTCCAGCATGCTGGGCCCCGCTTCGCAGCCGCGAGTGCGCAAACCAGAGCCCGCGCCGCAACCCAACCTGCCCGCCAACCCCATGGACCCTTCCCTCGCGCATCCGCGCCTTATGGCCCGCCCGGCGCCACACGAGCCTCCGCACGCACACTCTGGACATATGAAACCTTCGCCCGGCATGCCTCTCAGCATGAGCCATCCGGCCATGATGAGCGGAGGCACGGCAGTGCCCGCCGACATCAGCAAGTCGATGGCGCACGGCCCCATGCCCGGCGGCCCGCCCATGCCTCCCGGGCCTCCCGGACAAATGTATCCCACCGGAAACCCGCCCCCGGAGGGACCATATGCCCCTCAGTTTCCAGGTAAAGACGCTAGATACCGTAAATGGTGACAGTAGTAGTTAATTGTGAAGAGTGTTGTTGATGTAATGATGACGGTTGTGTACGCAGGCTACAACATGGGCTACGGCGCGTACGGGGCGCCGTACTACGGCGGGTACGGCGGCGGCGGCTACTACGGGTACGGGGCGGGCGCGGGCGCGGTGCCGCCGTACGCGGGCGCGCCGCCGGGCCCGGCCTACGCGCCGGAGGGCTACCTGCCCCCCAACCCGCAGTGGTAGGCGCGTTGCTGACGTTTCGTGCGCGTCTCGAGTGTGTCCATGTTCAGTGTTAAGATTGATGGTCGCGACGACCGAGTGACCCTCTGTAACTTGACTCACTTTCCGTCGAGTGAGTAGCGTGGCTTTAAATTTTCATTATCATTAATTTTCCCGTGAGGCTCTTTGGGCCCCACCGGATAATTGATGTTTTCCCGTAATAATATTTATTTTCTTTTTGTACCTTGACGTGTATTCCGATGTAATCGTAGTTATCTCCAATTATTTTTATAGTTAATGGACGAGTCAAAATAGGTATTATTTTTCGGTCATTGAAATCAAATGTTCTATTGAAAGAAAAATTGCGTGATTTTTGTTTGCAAAAGTATGATATAACTGTTAAAATGCCATGCATGAAATGTAATTCATTTAGTATCCCGACATTTTACATATCGGGAATAAAGAGTTTCAGCTAGTTTCTTGCTAAGACTAGGTATGTATTTCTGTCTTTGTAACAAATAAATTACACTTATGCATTCTTGTCTCGTAAAATGATGTTCTAACTATGCCGAAAACAATATTTTTATATTTGCGTCCCAATATTTAGTTCGTCAAATGAAGTTTTTAGAAACTGTTTATTACAAGCCTATTTATTACAACCAAAATACGGTCAATTTTTACTGAAGGTTTAATGGGATTGTAAATAATTTTAATTTATACAAAATAATAAGTAGGATGTTAGCATTCAATTTTGTATGATTTTTTGATGACATGAAATAAGTTACATTTCAAAAGTACTTTCTATGAAGCATTGTGTGAAATATAAACTTCATAGTAGAATCGCGATCTATGGGCCAATATTGTTGATTCGTTACGCTTTGTGTATCAATGAATCTATTGGCTTCCACACCTATATTCCCACAAGGGCGTTTAGATCAAAATTGATATTTGTTCAAATACTCCCGTATTGTATACAAAATTTCAAAGTTCGCGTTGTGGTTCTGGTGATATTAAATTCCTTATTCGATGCAATAGTGCTAAGCTCGATCCATCGATACACAAACGAATTTATTACATGTGAAGCCTTCCCATTGCGATTGCTAGGACTCTTCGAATGGATATTAAACTATTATTATCGAAATGTATGCGTAAAGTTTTGAATTTTTCAAAGTTAATTACTCAATGAGTGTAGAATTTTCAAGTACATATTCAATCCCACTAATAGTTAAGTGTGTCGGTTGTCAGTAAGACCTTCCTTTACTGTGGCTATGGATCGATTAATGGATGTGATATGTTGCTACATAGTCGTAAGTCGAATATAGCTTGTACGGAGTATTTATCAATCGTAATTTTAGATAGGCGCCCTTAGTATCTTAGAAACTTTAGTTTCTCACTTAACCTACAGGTCCGTGATATCTCTTTACATAGTAGTTATGTATGCAAATGCTATATGCATAGAGAACTATTTATCTAATTTTTAATGTGTTTTAACGATAAGATCTGATTGCGAAAATCGTTGTAATAATAATTGTAATCTTACGTTTTTATTTTTTCTCCGGTGTGTTTTTGGATACGAAGCTTTTTCAATTTCACTGCATTGTCTAACTTTGTAGTGAGTGTAATTACATTCATTGTTAATGTAATATTTGGACAAAGTCTGTTTATTTACATTAACGCACTACTATTTTATTTATTATTTAACTGAAGGTATTCTAGCAAAATAAAACATCTGTCTTGATAAACGTTGTCCTCTCATTAGCAGTATTATTTGTCGCTTGTGTATATGATCGTAAGAGATTAAAAGTGTTAGGGTAAGTTATTAATAAGGCTCTTGAATAAATAATGCGGTTTATGTAATTAAGGCTAGGTATGTCCACTGATAGTATTTACTTGCAGCACATCACTCATCATAGTAGGAAATTTGCCTAAAGTGACTACGTAGTTGGTGGCTACAAACAAATTTAAGACTCGATATTGTTTTTTTTAATTATTATTTTTGTATATTACTACGTTTTAAGCCCTTGAACACACCAGAGGAACATATAGAAACACTGCCGTGTATTATTTTATAATAGGTCTTCAATCTTTTATGTATGTTGTCCTGTGTACAAATAGCATTCGAAATTTATAATTCGAAGTGATACAATAGTAAACATTGCATTTTAAATTGGTCAAATAGTATTGTACCGGCGATATCTAATAAAGAAATCAGTAAACAGTTTGTGGTTTTTATTTAATTTTCCATTTTTCATTAAATTTTATAATGAGTTATAACCTAACAACTTTGATTATATAATGTCTAGATGGAGTGTGGCCCTACATTCATACCAAAGAAAACTAGGACGCCATTTGTGTATGTGTGCGTGCAGGCGTCGTTTTACACTATACGTCAATGTGTCTGTGTGCGTAAATAGTGATACCAGCTATTACAAATTCTCCCATAAATCACATTAAATAAAGACGAATTAATTATAATAAAATATTTACTTATTTTAGTTATATGTTGGTACTTATGTGGTATTATTCAGTTTAAGTGTATTTTAATAATAATAAAAAATATTTTTATTAAGTATTTACTTTTTAAATCAATAAAAAAAAGAAATTTGGAGTTGTGTGTTTGAATCGAGTATTAAATCAACAAAGTTAGTATTTGGTACAATATTAAAACATAATGAGGTATAGGTACTTTAACATTGAGTTATTTATTTTTTTTACTTTTTATTTATTTTTTTATTTGAAAAAGTACATCAGCACTATTTTATAAACGTAACGATAAACCAACAAAATTACCCACAAAAATGGGAGAATGAAAAACAGAAACTGGCAACACTGATAAAATATGGCGTGATTTTAATAATCATAAAAATAAAATTAATTATAAAGTTTATTTAAATAGTGTGTAGTATTTTTAGTGATAGGTGATGTGTGTTGGTATTTTTTAGCCTTCCTTTTTAATTCCAGCACACTTTAGAAGCACATACTATCATTTTATCGCTGTTATGTGGTTATTCCTTAGAGCGCGTAAAACGTAGTGTCACGAAAGCGGCACGATCTGTACTGGTGGCGGGAAAGTACTTAACAACCACTTTTGGTTGTTATTTTTTGACACGTCTGCGCGCACTTGACAGTCCATCTAGACATTATATAATCAAAGCCTAACAATAAGTTTGCCGCATTGTAAAAGTGATGAAACTGGATAGGACGTAATACCTGTCTCACCTGACCTTGCATCTGTACTTTAAGTAACAAAAACTGTTTTGCCCAATAAACGTTATTGTGAAAAAGTCAATCTATTTTACGGCGCAAGCGATTCGTGTTGCGTGGCCACCTTTTTTATAACTAATTACCTCCTATTGGATATTGTGGTTCATCTTGAGTATTGTAGATATCGTTATGTCCAAGTCCTTGAATTATTCAATTTATATACTACGACGTATTATAATTACATAGTACTACGTCAACGGAAGATGCACACGAGCTGAATACCTAACATCGTATGTTTATTATGTTTAATTGGTCACGAAGCGAGTTATAACTCAATATTATTACAAAGGAATATGTACATGGCTACATTGACATATCAATCTAAGGTACGATATACCCTACTTATTATATTTCTCTATGGTACGATACACAGTCGCATTTTTTTTTCACAACATCTTTTTTTTTATCTAGTTTTAAAACTACTGCTGTCGGAAATTTAATCTATTCACATTAAAGTCCAAAGAAAAAGTTAAAACTTACGCTCAGGTTAATTGGGCTAGACTACTAAAACACGGGAAATATGGGATGGGTTTTACAATAATTCAGTTCAAATACAGAAAGAACACACCACCTTTGATATATTTGATTGAAGCAAACAACAGGCATTCTAATTGTTAGTCCCGCGCGGGGATGGAACTTGTATCATTTCATGCATTGTAGTTTCAGAACCAAGTTTAATAAGATCATCGGGTAATACGCAAACTAAATAGCCGAGGCCCGAGGAAAAAATATAAAAAAATACAGAATTTTCTAATCGGACTGCAAGGTATCTAATAATGAGTTTTTTAATGACCTAAGGTTGGCTCTTTCTTAGTATTATTTATTTCTGTAATTAGGTTTTATGAAAGATACTGTGTAATGAAACATAACGTTGCCGATGATCAATGCTTAGAATTTAAGTATTATTTTTAACCATCGGATTTTGTGGATATCCTCTTAACTATAATCTAGCTATTCTACTTTATTTAATTAGGTATCTACCAGAAATTGGTGAGCTCTCAGTCATACTAAAAGTATTGCCTACCAAACGATTTACTAAGCGGTTTATATAATAGCTTAGCAATAGGAGTTGGCATTAAGTAGGTACTTATATTAAAGTCGGAAGCAATTCTTTTTTTTCTTCTAATATTTGATTATTTAGATAAGTAAATTTTTATCTCAAAATTTAATTAAGTTTTTTTCCAAACAGTTATAAACTAGAAGTCTTTGGGCAAAAACTGAACTTATACACATCTGATCCGATTGATGTCATCTATCTATAAATCTAGTTGGTAAACTCACGTTACGCTCGTTTTTGTATGGTTATTGTTTCATGAGAGAGCATTATAATATTAGGAACTGTTCAATAATAAAGATGATACACAAAAGGAATATATAACAGTACCTATCATCTAAAGAGATTTAGTCAGAACACTCGTGTATATTGTTATGTGCCTAGGTTTAAGAACATAATAGGGGGCAATGACCATGGACTTACCATTGAACTATTTGTATAGGTGACGAATTGTAAGGTGAACCGTTATTGGTTTCTTAATATTTATTAACCTATGTGACCGTTTTGGTAGAGTTTACCTTGAACTAAAAGTTAAATTAACTTAGTTGTATTTAAATTTATATTACGATGAAGGCAAATCACGTTAAATGGCCGTTTTTGTTAATTTAGGGGATTATTTATTATAATTACTTCATTTATGGATACTTCTTTGGATATATTGTGAAAACTTCTAAAGAAAATTATAGATATGGTCATTGGAATATATCTTAGGGCTCACTATGGTCACGTAGGTGTCGATTACATGATAAACCTACTAATTAAGATAGATGGCTGCATTATATATTGGTAGAGACCTGAATATCTACATAATTATAGGTAGCTACTACTATCTAATAATTATGTACTACAATTTTCTATTATACTTGTTACATTATATGATGAATTACTTTACCCATGGAGATACAATACACAGACAAACAATAAAATAGGTACAAGTAATATTTACGTAACATAATGAGACTGCGACTGTTTTGTGATTGTAAGTTATATCAACCGTATGCCTAGCAGAAAAAGTGGTCAATTGCTTGTGTTATTTAAACTAGATTGTGGTTCTGTAGGTACTACCGGACTACCCACATCTCTTATGTTCTTATTGCGAGCCTACTTAAAAGCTAAATTGTTTCCTAGGTACTTAATTGGAATGAAAGGTAGATGGCTTATGTGAAAAACGACTTTACCACAGCCCAGTAGCTACACATAATTGTTTTATTTGTACCGGAAACAAGGGAAAATTGAAACAGACGGTTAATTTTAAATACATTTACTCGCTCTATCAGAGTATATAATACAGTAATAATAGCCTGTAATTGTCCCACTACAGGGCAAAGTTTAGATAGGGTTTGAACCCGCGAAAAGCCTCGGAGCATGAGACTTGCATGTTACTATGTACTGACGGAGCACTATTTTTTTAAAAATCAATAAAGAATCTATATACCGACTTAATTATGTAATTTTAGTATGTTGTCATTTGATTTTACTTCATATTTATTGAATAACTCTAAGCTCTGAAAACAGTATGACTAGAAAGATTCTTGAAAAAAAAAATACTATTAAAGTAGGTACTCAAAAGTATCTGAAATGCGATTATGCGAATACATTATTCAGTTGGTATAGAAAATACAATTTAAGCCACTTTCCAACCAAATAAGTGTTAATTTTGTTAATCTGTTGATGGATTGTCAATTGTTATTCATGGATAACTCATTGTGTAAACGAAGCTTATCTAACTTGTTAAAACAAAAGAACGCAGTTTTTAGATAAATTATATTTGAATTTTGCAGGTCTTGATTGGCGATGTTATATAAATTAGTAAGCGCGGGCGCCGCTCGCTTCCAATATTATGAACGGCAAGGGAGGCGCGAGCGCAGTGTTGGGCGGGAAATTGGATCGTAAACTTCTCTCTAATAGTGTTGTGCAGAGATTTGCGAGAATTCCACAGTCGGAGATTGGCTGTAGTACCCAATAGTGAACCGGAGATTTATTAAAATGTGGCGGCAATTATTTTTCGTGAGTATTAAACAATATTTATTTCATAAGATTCCGCATATATTTTTTCGAATATTTTAAATTATTTTCTTGTTTAATTTTTACTTAATTAAAAGAACTATAATTATTTAATCATTTAAAAAGGTTTTGTTTAAATTATATTTTATTCTAATTTAATCATTTGGACAATTAACTGTATAGATCTAACCATGTTATTGATAATTTACAATTAAAAAAGATTAGTTAGATCTCATGATGCTAGATAAGATGATAATTCAAAGCTTAGATTACTTTGACAGAAGTATTTTATGTAGGCTGTTTTGGTTTGTTTTATATAATCCTTATAGACACGTTGATACCAAAACAGCCCTTAGCTACGTAATACATAACCCTTTTATAATGCGACTCTGAAAAGGCCAATGTTAGATTATGGAGTTCTATCATGGCGAACGACTTGACTGACACTTGTGCTATGGTACTAGGGAACATATCTATAGACTCTACAAGAAAATAGCTCGGGTTCAAGATGTAATTATACACTATTTAATATGTATCGATGGCGATCCAATATAGGAAGACGAATACAGAATATTCGTACCATTATTTTTGTGGCCCCGAATATCTTAATTAAAGTAGCTTTTAAGATCTAATTATTTTATTTGCCTTTGTTAAATGTAGATATTTATGAATATTCAATATTCATATTATTGCTAAGTAGAAACCGAAAACTAATGTTTGTTACAGAACTAACCGATGCATGGTTTTCATAATAATTCAAAGTTTGTAACCGGCTTATAACAAAGACTTATATTTTATTAAGTAATTATAAGTTATTACATTATTAAGCTACACCAACTAAGCAACTTGCAAAATTTATCTTACTCTGACTGACTAACAAATTATTTATTTATGATCACAAATGGATTAGAGGGATAATCAAATAAATACTATGGGGATTAATTTTAAAATATAGTAAAGTGAAGGGAGTTCTCTTGACGTTATCATGGGAAATTATCGCTCAACATAAGTTTATGCTGTAGAAAATAAACTAAGTTTATACTGTAGTAGGTACCTAGGAAGATTAAGATTTTATTTTCGACTCATAAAAATTGCAAAATTCCGTAATGCAAGAATATTTATTTAAATCCGCAAATAAAAACATAAAAATATTCGCCGTCAAATAATAGGACAAACAAACGAATTATTATCATTAAACATGCCCAGAATAAAGGACAATTATATGAGCAGATTCGTTCATTCAAATCCGTAAATATAAATCACCATTGATTGTTTATTTACGTATAATAACAACAGCGGAACCCGCGACAAGTGACAGTCACCTATTGAAAGTTATTCAAGGGCAATTTATTCTATCAAAATTTTCACCACGATTTACTCGACGGTCGCATCTTATTAGTCTCACTTTCGTTTCAATATCTCTTGATAATCAAACCAAGTTACAATATCCGTCATTATTTTTGTAGGATTTGAATAAGTTAATTATCGGTACTGTTTTTGTTAGAGGGATTTTGTGTTGAGTACCGTGTATTGTATACAATTTTTTGGAGTTATTAGATAGGTATGAAAGGATATATTGAAACCTGGCACTTATGTTTGACACCACTAAGTTAAATAAATGAATAAATATTCTGGGACATCTCACTCACAAGTTGATGCATTCCGCCACTAAGCCCATGTGCAAGTTACAATATTTTTACTTTCGACACCAAAAAGTGATTTTGTGAATGGATTCTGATTGAATCTTGTAATAAAAATTCTACAAAAAGTTGCAGAGATAGTAAAGGGGTCCGAAGAGTTTTGTCATATTTGTCAATCTTATTTGCAACAGTAAAGGTAGAGGCAAAATTTTGTTTGGCGTGAAGTTACAGATCGTGATTTTAAATTGGGACAGCTAAGTGCTGAGCTACTCCTCCCATTGGCTCACAAACTTCTGTCTGTTCAGAAGATGTAACAAACTTGCACCCGGACCCTGCATCTCAGTAATCTTAAACCAAGTAACTTGAACTAGGTCAAATGTGTTTTGAGGTAAACTTCGCCTTCGTTTAACTTTCGGTCAAGTTGTGAGATTACAAATACCCGCGTATTCGTATTGATTGGTAGGGTTTTTGTTTGTTTTCGGCCAATCGATTTACAGTCTGTTATGTAAGCATATAGTCAAATGTAATACATCTGGCCGTAATTCTTATAGACTTCCGCTGTCCTAAGAAAGGAAGCAGAGCGTGCAGTCTGACTCGTACTGACTCCGCTCATAATCTCTGTTCAACAAATCCATAGAATCCATGAAGAACACAGTTTTAAGGAATTGTATGGAACTGCTACGCTTACCTATCTACTACTGAGAATGTACCCATATATTATAATCCCTACGAGAAAACTCAAAGACAATTCACGTTTGATTGTTTAGGATACGAGCCCAACTTAAAAATTTATTCTTTTGAAGCCATATATTTCTTTGTCATAAGACCTGCCATTTAAAGTCCAGACAGAGTGGAAGTATTACATATAGATACAATATAGACGGCCAAAAATATTTCATGTACATCAAAACACAATAGGTTCTATACAGATAATTATATTGGTTTCAACCTTGGGAATATAGCGTCGCGTCGTTTTGTTTTAGTTGACACTACTTCGAGTTCCGCATTGGGACTAATATTTGCAAACATTTGTTTCATCTTTGGATCGCAGACGTGCTCTGCTTATTTAAGCGGGTATGACCAAAGAGTATGTAACCACTACCTTTATCTATGGATCTGTATTACCTTCATATATGTGTGATTAAAAGGTAAAGCATGGGAGTATTTTTTTTCGCTAAAGTTCACGTTAGTGTGCAACAATCGATTTAACTAGAAATGAAATATTTTTAAGATGAGATAACCAAAAACTGGAGATGTTCTTGACAGAAGGACCTCCTAAGATTACCCTAGTGTTACCATAACGAACAACCCTTAATAAAGGTTTTGTGTTTATATATTGTTTTTTGTGCATAAAGTTGTAGCAAATAAAGCCTGTAGTTCTATTGTTTTTCTTTACCTGATTGTACGTAGGTAGTTTGTTCGGGTTTTCTAAATAGGAAATATTTTGCGACCGGTTTCAATAACTTGTTTCTTTAAAACAAAGAGCATGATTATTTATTATAAATCTTCGATGATTTACGGTACCAGCACAAAATAAGTGTGTAAGGTCATACAAATTTTATGGTTACATGTTAGTATTTATATAAATTTGTTTTATTTCCTATACATAATTGTGTATCGTGTTAAAGGATGTATAATAGTTTCTTACTTTGTTTACACATAATAAAGAAAATCTCTATTTTAATGATGTTTATCTACTACTCTATCTAAATGTCGATCTATTACCAGGTTACTTGTACTTGTATCTGTATTTATCTGTGAACTCCTACGTCTAATCTTACAACACTATTGACAACAAAAGCTTTTGGTTTTATCTTATCAACATATAATGATCACAAGTTTCTGCATTGTTTTGTTTATCAAAAAGCATTTTAAGTTCCTGAAAATAGCGAACTACGAAAATAGCTTGAAGTTTCCCAAATCGTTTTAAAATCTAACAAAACAAAGAATATTAAAAGTGTTATCAAATTCTTTGGCGTTATTAAAGTTTATGGAAATACCTGTACCATGGTATTATGTAAACAAAAATATAAAATTTACTTTAGGAAGTCATTTGTAAGCAAAGCGTAACAAAAACAACACATTTTGTAAAACATTTTAACGATACTCCATTAATTGGGTTCCTAACTGCAAAAAGCCACGCAAAAACAATTTAATTATTGTGCCACAAAATATTTCTTGTTTGTAATATGTAAATATTTACCTTTCGTGTAAGTGTTTATTCTTAGATAATAGAACAAAAAACAATTTTTAACCGTTTTTGCTAATCTGAAAAGAACGGTGTCTGAAGAGAATACGAAAACCCTTTATTATTCGGAAGTCAAAACTTAACAAAACTTAATTATAATAAAAATAATATAAAATAACTTGCATTTTATAATTACATAACATTTTCGCAACAATATTGAAAACGATCATTCGCATTCTCACTTTCATGGAAACGTTTCCAATTATATTAATTAATACATTTCTACAGGATCTAGTGAAAAATCGAGGTACCTAGAAATGGTAATATAAGTTAATTACTCGATGGCCTAATTAGTCGGTGTATTGAGTGGGTTGCCTGCAGTGAAGCCGCAAAGGTATCGCTTACAATCGTCACTTATTGAAAGCTGGCTTTCTATCCCAACCTTCCTAGAAAGCTGATGTAATAAAATATGAAGGCTGTTAGCCGTGACCGCGGGCGACATCATCTTAATACACAAACCTTAAACAGAATTAATTCACAACATAAATTATTCACGTGCTCAAAACTTTCCTCGTTACTTTTTCGGCAAGAATGTAGATTACTTATTATTTTGTTATTTTCTACTTAGCACTTTATATCGCAAAAGTTCATTCAGAAAAGATTTTCGCAAACAAGCATGGAATCTTTGCATAATCTTATTAGTTCATGAAGCTGTGAAATCGTATTAAACTTAGGTGGCCTAAGTACACAGTTCCTTTAAAAATAATGCTATAACAATATCTAGGTAGATTCTAAGATTAGCTTAGAGATAGTTGGATTGTTTTGAGTAGGATCCTGTTTGGAAATTGGCCGTAAGTTCGCAATATTTTAGACTATCGATTACTTTGTGCATGTTTGTCAAACCACGAACGACGCACTTATGGATCCACCGTGTGATAGAAAACGCAAGATTTATTACACAAGTCGCGGGTTTCTTAAAGCTACAAAAGAACGTTATTGACACTACAGATCCTGTTTAGTGTCAGTCAGAAGAAAATCAAATGGTTACTTTCAGATTTCGACTTACATATTTTACTGTTACTCAATATCTGACGTCCAAAAGCTATTTACTGGGAAATTGGAGTCCTTTATTGCGGATGGTTTTTAGAATTTCAATTCTACCAAATATCAAAGAACTACGTTTTGCATCTGTTCCACATAAGCTAGGTAGGTATGGACTAGTAGACTAGAGTTACCAGTCTAACTTGTAATCTTTCGTTCACTATCTATTGAGGAGAGGTGCAGGAAGTTTATCAACTCCTTCCTTTAAAGAATCGCTTTCTAATGCGATTTAACGACAATGTAGACATAATGAAAGGAGGATTTCCTCGACATTGAAGCTGTATTTTCTTGAGAAACAAAGTTAAATGTAACAAACTTAATATGGCTAGTTGGTATGGATGCACGTCATAATTGATTTACTAAGTGACTATGAGGTACCGGTATATTTATATACTCAAATGATAGCTGGCTTATGTGATTCAGTGAGACGACATAAGTTGATTTTAAGGAGAATGGTTGAAAAATATTAGAATATTCTTATATCGGCGAATAAATGATAGTTTTCAGTTGTTCCTTTAATAAATTAAACCAACTATTTGTACACGCTAGATTCGCATTAGTCCTCATTTAAATGGAACAGAACAAACTTTTTTACTTAACTCTCGAACATTAGGAGCAGTTAAGCAAAATAACGTATTATGACTTTTGTTTTTAGAACCAAAGTTTTTTATAAACGTTCCTTTTTTGTTATAATCATATTGATCATAAAAATACAGGAAGCCGTTAATGATCGACAATTAAAACGTTCTATAATTACGTAATGCAGGTTTATAAACTACAAACTAAGGCAAATAACACAGGTGGATTATAATTACGAGCTAACAATTGCAGTTAGGTGTACTAATGACCATCAATCTATTTTAACTCTGATTTAATCAAAATAATTTAAATTACACATCGCATACCTAAATAGATAGCTTACTTTTTTTGGAACCGTTTTCGTTCCTAGTAAAAACTGCGATTAGTTTACGGTATTTTTAGTACAAAAGGCTGGTGTTGATTCGCGAGTTTTGCAGAACACAAATATTATGATAAGGTCAAATTACCTATTTATTGATGTACTATTACCTAACATAGTAAAATATAGGTTATAAAACTATTGAAAATGTTGCTGACTAGGATAGCGTAGAACTAGCGCGTAGAGCGTAAGAACTCAGCCCAGAAATAATCTAAACTTAGAGTTAAATTTCTTAGTCTTCGAGAAGATAATGAAGATACTAGTATAAATAATGATAATAACACGGATTCCATTAACCGTAATGGTGCATTGTTACTTGGTATACAAGATATTAACATAACCACTTGACATGCGACCTCGAAAAAACCGTGTCGTGACCGAACCCAACTATTGATAACTAATTTGTGGTTTAATTTAATAACCATCATGAATATTATAATGTATTGATTTTAATGAATTGTTAAGTTGACATTTTATTGTGATTGGTGTAGTACTAATAAAATACAATATCGCTAAAGGTACAATAACGGATAATTTTTGCTCGTTCAGACGATTTGATCATCGATTTTAATAGCAATTTTTGTTTTGATGCAACTTGACTATAGTAGATAAATTCAAATTTAATGACTAAAAAGTTAAATTAAGGAATTATTTGCTTTAGAAACCAGTTCGTTAGTCATATAATTGATTTACAGCGATAATTAAGAAAATCTGACTTTCATTTCTGTCTAATGAAAGCAAAAGGATTTCCTCTGGTATTGTGGCGACAGAGAGACTGCCTTGGTATTAGTTACCTGACTGGCTAGGTTTGTTTATTAAAACTACGTAGTTTGTATACAAACTTATGTATCTGGAAACTGGTTTGAATACCTCTGACCACGCCACATCTATGTAAACCTTCATAGAGGTTACAAGCTCAACGCATTCTTACTTCATTTCGTATTGTTATTTTTTTAGTGTTCGAGCTTCAAAATATTATAATACAAATAACAAGCATGACTTTCTTAGCGACACCGGCATGGAAAGTAAAAATTAGTTTCCGTACACGGTTCATTAATTTCACGACCGCCATCAGGTTTTTACTGTCCGCAAATAAGTACACTGTCTTGATATTGCACAAGTAAAACTTTTTTTATATGTTTAATATTAAGTTTGTACAGTTTGTTCTACTTCCTCTTTGGTTATGTCATAGTCAAGTTTGTTTCCTGAAGCTATGTATGGAAAAGTAAATAAACTTTTTTATTACGTTGTAGGTACCTAAGGCGTGCTTAGGGAAATGAAATGTGGACCATATAATATGTTATACACTCGAGAGTGTTACAGCTAGTATCTAGCTACGTAATTTGTTGTTTATCTTGTTTACCTAAGTAGGAAATTATAGCAAGACGATCGAGATTAACTGCATTGAAAGTTGATACAGATAAGGCGTTAGTATCTATAGTGGTTAGAGTTACCGGCCAAACGAAAGTTCCGGATTTACCTTCTACAAATAAATGTCTACAGATTCTGTCGATACTTTGAGGTAAATACATAGCTGAGTGAGGTATTTAAATTACTAAGATCTGATTTAACAGTATTCCGACTTGCTGATATAGGAAAATTATATTAGTCCCTACTAGAAAATTATGAAGTAATGGATATTAATTTTATGAAACAATTTTATAAACAACCTGCATTCATAATGTTTCTATGAGTGATCCGGTTTTATGTGTTTTGTTTGTGTCATTTTTAATTAGCCACTTAATGGGCGTTGACACATTAAAATTAAAACAAACATGAGTAAAAGATTCTGTAATACTTAGTCATGGTCTAATAAATATAGTCTATGACGCCATTCAGTTCTTCACGCTTGTCTCAAAATAAAGCAGTGCGTACACCACACCGATGGTACTCAACTTAAAACGTTTGCCGAAATGCTTTCTTTCGTAGCTGGGTAATCGAAAAAGGGAAATTTGGAAGAAAAGCTACTTATGTAAGAGGATTATATCCACTTATTTGCATAATTCAAATATTTGAGTAATTTCTATAATTCCTACCTGGAATATAAATTAAAAATAAAGTGCAATTAATGTTAAAAAAAACCATTTCGTACAAGAACTTTAACATTCATTGTAGTGTACTAACCATGTCGATTTGATTCTATATTGAATTTAATTAAATATTCGTAACATAGTTATCCTACATTCAAAGAGTCATTTTGTATAAAATTTATCAGGTTTAATGTACCTAAGTTAACTGTTATGCTGTAGTTCGGTCATACCTTTACGCTTGCACTGATTTTCGGCGATCATATATTTTTTTTTCATTTGTGACACAGTTATTTGTAATTGAACTTTACGTAACATGATCTAATAGAAAAACCAATTTTACTTTTTTATTGTTTTTTACTTATTTCTTTGAGATGTAGTGCAATGACTGTTCTCGTAACCCTTTCTTATTGCGTAATGGGCAGACAGTTTAATTGAAAGATAACTTATTGAGAGTCTTTTTATTTGGTTTAAATATTTAATAAGTTTTGCACTTCCGTGGCTGTTGATATAGGTACATTATTTTTAGTTAATTAAAAATGTGCTATGTATCAATGAGGCAAATAAAGTGGGCGATTTCTTTCTTTTTATAATTACTAACACAATAAATAAGGTATTTAATATAGTTCTTATTAAAGTAGAAAATAATCTTGAACATAAGCAGCTACCGAACTCTTACAAGCAAATTCTAAGATACTTTTCTTTAGTATGCACTTTATTCTGCAGCAAGCTCTCCTTAATAAATAATACTAAATTCTATAAATAAGAAGATACTTAACCATTTTAATTGTAAACTAGTTACCTACACAGGTACAAGACACGCAACCTTATGACGTTTCGTGACCATGTCCAATTAATGTTTACTAATTTGTACATAATTAATTAATTAACCATCATCCGATTTAATTGGCTATTTATCCATTTTAAGAGATGACATTATTACTACGAATGTACATTCGTGGAAAAAGTTCAGGGCCTCAATTCAGCTATTTTAAATGCATGTCAGTGGTCGGTCAGTGTAATTGTCATTGTGCCTAATTTTCGTATCCAGATAACAAGCCTACAATAAAATCTCATTGAATTCTCGAAGAGAATGATCGTAATGACCACTTTTGACGTTCATTAAGAACTTTGCAGAATGCCAATTATCGAAATTTTACCAAATGAAGCAGGCAATTTGGTCAATTCAAACAACTCTTAAATAGCTGATTCGAGACCCTAACATAGTCAGATTTTATCTCATCGAACCAGCGGTAGCACATCTAGTAGATAGTTACGTACAGGCAAGTTCAAAAGTTCCTAATATAAAATTCTCTTGACTTTTTCAATCTAAGTAAAATGATTATGAGGAGGATCATGATTCGAGACAGAGAATAAGTCTAAGTATAACCGAAGCTTACAGAATGGAAAAATGCCAAGCCTCATGGGAAACGCATAAAATAGGTTCTAAATTTTTAGTCCATTTTGATTATCATCACATTTATATTCTTTGTATGTATTATCTATAAACATGTGTATTAAAATTCTAATTTAAACTTTGCGTGTTGTTATGATTAAGTTAGAGCTTTTGTTACAAAATGTTTATGTAACAACCTACATACTTACATTATAATTCTATTATAAATTACGTAAAGTACCTCCTACGAGAAAGTAAACCCAATTCTACTAGAAGGTACTTACGAATCTATTTTAAAATAATGATTTTGAACTACTTTTGTAAACCGATACGGTTCGTAGATATGAAACAATGTTTGTGTTATTATAATTGAGATATTTTGTTCCAGATATTGCCGTTGTTACTTTCCGTATCATGTATAAGGGTACCTGTAGACAATGTGGAGACGAGTACCACAGTAACAGTTACAGAAGTCCAAGGGACACAGAACACACCTGTGTACTATATCACTGACGATGCCAGTGTTGACAGCTACCGTACATCACCAGACACACAAAAACCTGGTGACACAACAGTAGGTATCGATAGCCCATCTACGTTCCTTGTACCACCAACGAAGGACAAGCAAATAGATTACTATCTACCCAGTGAACGCAACATACAAAGCGACTGGTTACCCATGGTCGAAATTCAACCAGAAAACACACGTAAGGTCAGGTACCAAAGATTGCCTCATCAAGCTGTTCCAATTATCTTTAACCCCGGCCCAGAAGGAGTACTACGCATACCATCTACTCACCTTGAACCTCCTGCGATCGATGCGGTCAATGACTTCTATTTACCGATACCAGAGGACGAAAATAACAACGAAGCTACTGAAGGGATAAACAAACCACCTGCACCAGAAGAACTCAATTTAGCGCTGCATCTAATTCCTCCAGTACAAAAATCAATAAATGCACCGACTAAACTGTACCCCAAGAAGTTCCATCTAGTGCGACCCATCCCCATTCCCGTATCTCAGTACGCTGAGGAAGTACCGGAAGTTGCGCCAAAAGCAAGACCCGCGAAATACTTTAAAGCTCCACCCAGCGCCGAAATCGAACAAATGCCGAACGGCGATAAGAACTTATATCTCTACAAAAAAGCACAACATCAACGAAAACTAAAAGAGGAGGAAATTGCTAAGGTTAGTTGTGTATCATATTCAAATGTGTTTTGAATTTACGTAGTTGTAATAATATAAATTCACTTATAAACTTGTTATGTTCTCAGCAACACCAGTTAGCTGATGCCGCGGCGGAGGAAACATATGGCGAGCCCACTTCAGACGAACAAGAAACTTCGGAAACTAACTTGAGATACCCCGGACGTACGTGTAATATAACTTAATAATAACAGAACAATTATTGTTTGAAGTGGGTTACGAGTAACGATATATAAATCATAAACTTGTTGTATGACTAAAGTTACTGTAATATAATGTCAATAGATTGGTCGACCCTACTAACAGTGGCCCCAACAATATATTGAATATTATTATTGTTAAAGATACAATTTCGTACACTCGTGGTCTAAGTTATGTTGACTATTGATAAATGCTTATTGTGTTTTACTTGGGTGGAATTGATCAAACAGTCTTTGAACATCAAAGTATTTCTATCATAACGGGTATGTCTACAAAATAACATAAGCCCATAATATTATTTTATAACTGGTCAGAAAAATCCACCATGTAAGAATACGTAATTTTATTCATGTCTTCTCAAGACGGTTCTTTGTATTATGCTGTGCTATAATGCCTTAAAGAGATAAATTTTCTCCTTGATCCTACTACAACTAGGTCAGCTTCTAACCAATAGGACCGTATTCTCTGTAATACACCTACTCTGTGGTAATTATAGAGACGTAATTATATTTAACAATATTTCAGGAAACGTGTACTCAGCTCCTGTCCGTCAAGCAGCGGCGCCCTCCCCCCCTCGTGACGTCGGCCCCGCGGCCCCCGCGCCCGACGGCAGGACGGAATTCAGAGTACACGGCATGAAAGGACCACATAGCTACCAGTTCGGATATGACACGGGCAAAGGGTATGTAAAGTCCCTTTAAAAAGAATATGAATAATACGAAACTGTATCTATGTCAGTGTAGTGCAAAATCCTTTTTTTCTCATACAGAGATACCTTTGATAACTGTGTTTGGTTGTTGCTTGTCCGAAATTCCCGAGATTGAAATCCGTGTTTGACATCCTGCGAACAGTGACTTTCCTGTGAAATTTTATCTGTTAGTCGTAAAACTTTTTAGAGCAAAGTTGTTATGAGTTTTCTATTACGAAACGACTGGTATTGACTAACTGCTATCCTAGATTCTTTTTTTATAATAACAGCACAATTAGTAACATTTTGCATTTTTGGACATAGAACTTAAATTCCTACCTATAGGTATATTTACGCGCGTTCAAAGATATTTCCTTAAATAAGCTTCATTTTAACATCAGCACGTACTGTGTTGTCGTGTATAATTAAACTTTCATAAAAATAAAATTAAAGTTTTAGGCGCATATAAAACACCGCAAGCTCATACGGCACTGGACTACCATAAAAAGCTTCAAGTACTTACCTAAGTTTAAAATGATAAAGCTTACTTTATTTATTACTATCTAACATGTAATAATATAAATTTCAGGAAAAACCGTCAATTCCGGTTCGAGGAGCGCGACAACGACGGTATAGTTAAAGGCCATTACGGATACGTGGACCGGGCCGGGAAACTTCGCGTTGTGAATTATAGCGCGCACCCCGAGTACGGTTTCCGCGCCGAAGAACCAGTAGCGGAGCAGCCTTGAATAGTAAACTTATGGAATAGGGATGATGACTCGAATATTTTTTATGTCCGTCAGGTATTGTAATGAAAATATAGGACACGGTTTTTTGTCGTACATAACTCGATACATTTTATAATATCCTTTGACGTAGCGAGCTTCAACTCCGTAAATCTAACTAGCTTTATCTAAAGCAGTTTTCTTATTTCGACAAACAATAAGTGTAATAATATAAAAAAAAGTTTAACATTTCTTTATAACAGAACTGGCGGACTTAATAAATAGATTTTTCTTTTTTATACAATGTCATCTCCATTCACGTGTGGTCGGATTCGGGTATAATAAGTAATATCGATAACAATTATCTAAACTTCATGATCTTTCATGACCTTTGACGACGTCTAGTACGTATGTTGTAAATAGTAGATACGGTTTTATTTACTTTCAACTTGTTCTGACAAAATTAAGAGTTTATGTGCAGTATTTTCGTCTTTAAAGACAAAAGTAATGTGTGTAATAGGTACAATATTCTAATCCATACAGAAAATATGGATTAAATAGTTACAGTTTTTAACGAAATAAAATAATACTTGCATTCTGTAAAATAACTGAATTAGTATTTTGTTTAGATGCTTGTTTTTATAAGATATTTCGTTACCATAAGTGTCATATAGAGGATAAGATGTAATTATTTATATTATAATAAATTAAATGTAAAATAAAGTGTTACAAATGTATAAATGTTTTATTCACAAAATAATTAATTAACATTTACATCTAACTACTATACGTAATAGGAATGTACAATGGAAAAATACTTTACTTACAAATACATAACATTAATAAAAATATCCAAAATTTGTTTATGAAAACAATGCTTAGCTACTAAATATGGCACAAATAATATAAAAATACATAACAATATAAATATTTTATCAATTTTGTCTAAATTAATCATCATTCATAAAAATAAATTTAAGATTACCTTTAGCTTCGTAACATGCGTTCTAACTTTTAAGCCACAATACTTTGCACAAGATCATCAAGAACACTAGATGCTCCAATACGGAACAGTTTCGGTGTCAACCATTCTGGTCCTAATTCTGTGTACACGAGGACCAACCAGCTCACAGCTTGTTTTGCGGTCTTTATGCCTCCGGCTGGCTTCAGTCCAACCTGAAGAAGAAAAATAAAATTATTAGAAATGGGAGGGAGAACACATCACGGATAAAAATCACTTATATAAATAATATGTTGTGGTTCTTCTCCATATGCAGAAAGAATAATTAAGTCCTATGGAACTATTTCTTGACGCAGCTAGCTGAATTAGATTGGATGCGGGTGGCGGAAAAGAGGTTGCTATGTGGATGAGCCACATAGCAACCTCTTTTCTGCCTCCCCCTAGGACTAGCCTAAATTGTGCTACTCCTGGGATAAGGCCTTTCTCTTTTCCACATGATTCTGTTAACATTCTATTTGTCGTTTGTATGTACTATACTAGATACTTTAGCTTACCCTGACACCGGTCATCTGGTAGTATTTTCGTATAGCTCTGCACATCACCAGTCCTATAGGAAGAGTGGCATTCACCCCTTCTTTTCCAGTTGAAGTTTTAATGAAATCTGCTCCAGCCATCATAGAGACCATTGAAGCTTTGTACACCTGAAAAAAAAATATTTTTTATATGCAAATATAATGTACCTACAATTTGACAACTGCCTATTAAAGTTCAATTCAAAGATCCTAGCACTCAATTATAATTATTATAGGCTGTTAATATTTAAATATTATATCACACCAAATTGGGAGCAAAACATCTTAATTAAAGTTTTGAATTAACTAATATCAGTAAATTAATATCTAGTCTAGTAAAGTACGCTTACATTATCATAAGAACCTAATTCTCCAACACCAAGTATAACTTTCAGGTGAGCATCACCGCAAGCTGTTCTCATCTGCTGGACTTCGTTGAACAGCTTATCCCATTGGCCAGTCAGCACTAAGCTCCGGTCAAGGACCACATCTATTTCTGTAGCTCCGTCACTCACTGCTGACTTGATCTCTTGTAGTCTAGTCTCCAGTGGGTACAGTCCAGATGGGAATCCAGTAGCAACTGGAAAAATTAGAAAACTTTTGAAGACTTTACCATCTTAATACTGTGATACTTAAGTTAACAATAAAAGATGCAATTTTTTTCACATTCAATGTTTAAGATATCTAGATAACAAGTAGGGAGTGTGCAATTGTGCATTGCTGTAGACAAAAAAGATTACTACAAGCATGAACAAAAATAGATATCGCTTAAATGACATTGAATGTATGGAAAAATCATTTGATTTGATCAGTCTTAATGTATGTCACTTGGCTAGAGGAGCTGCGATAGTCTACTAGTTTGACATGCATGGTTCATGAAATATATAGTTTAGTTCTCCAGGTTGTCTTGTTTTATATACTGCAAACATATATGTCATATTTCTTACAAAAAAAATCGACTTGAAAATAAGTCATATATTAATTTCTTATGGATCCCTTTATCAAAACTGGAACTAAATGGGAACATCAAGCATAAACAAAAAAATTCAAACATAAAAAATTCTGTTGAATTGAGTTCCTCTCCTTTTTTTGGAGTCGGTTAAATATAACTTTTACTGTCTTTTTATGTACCTGAGGCAATATTCATTTCTTCGGTAAGGTTCATGAGTTTGATGGCTGAATATGCATCCTTTATTCTGTTTGGGTACACGCATACCGCTGCGGTTCTTATTGTCTCTTTCAGTTCTAGCTTTTTAAGTAAGCTTGGCGGTAAAGGATTTGCTGCCTAGAATAATAAAATAATATATTATTAACTAGTAATAAACTCCAAAAGAAGTAAAATGTTACTAAAATAATAGTGTTTAGAATTTGAGTATAATATTTGAAATGCCTAATTAACTAAAATATAAAAACTCCTATACATACCTTTGTGCAAAGCCTGAAAACATTAGACCTGGTATCGTCACCGGACAGCGTGGTCAGATCAATGACTGTAATGGCTTTAAGGGCCCAAGCATTGAAGTTGGCAGTGGATGTCACCAGGTTATTGTCCAGAATAGTCTTAATTTGTGCTTCGACATTCGATTTGTTGATATGAACATTCTTCAAACTTTCTTTGTCTATGAAATAAAAAGTAAGTCACACTAATTAATATTATAATGATATAACATAATAATGGCAAGGTGATAACTAAAATAAAAACTAGAATACAATCCAGTGGGTGTATATAGTAGTAGGATACTATTGATGTTTTTTTATCATACATGTAAAAGAACACAGATATCGTTATCTATGAAGTTATGAACTCTAAAATCTTACCCAAAACTTTTGACATTGGTTGCACCATTGTTACTTCTTCAATAAGTTATTTTATTCTAGAGAAACTGACAAACACACCTACTATTTAAGTACTACACAAATAATTAAATAAAACTTTAAAATATATTCATTTATGAGCCCGGGAACAAATACTAACACTTTTACACTTCCACTTCGGTATTAATTCATTGATAAGAATACTTAATGTTGCCACTTGCTAAACTTTGTAAACAAGTTAAATTCGATTCCAAGGTCAAGTTTGACAGCAGTCGAAAAGTTAGATTTTTTTGCGTAGGGATGTGATAAAAGATCGAAATATACTAATCCTCTAAAGAATTAAATGGAAAAAACTTTGATGAGGATATTATTAGTAAAAATTAATTACTACTACTACTACTCAATACTTAAATAAATCTGACTGGCGTGATTTATTAAGATGCATGGTACCTATGTTTCTACCAAGGTAGTGCTTTAGCTTGAATGTTGACCCAAGCTACACTGGCCAACGTCTAAGAAAAGGTTTACTTAGAGTCCCTGAGGCATGGCAAGTTTGCGCAAAACTAAAGTCGCAAGGTACTTGAAGCGCTTCATGCAAGGTTCTTAGTCGTATACAAAATCCACTTCATTTTCATTAAAACAGCCTATTCAGCATAGGTATTCGCAGAATATCAGTTGATATTGTGAAGATATTTTGCAAGGTGTGAATACAAAGGGAAACGGACCATGCAGAATGAGAGGATACGGGCTGAATACGTAATCTGACTTCGATGGTATCAATTATTTAGGCACCCTTAACCTTTTGAGTCTCCCAGATCAGCGAGTCAGTGACTAGAATAGACGATAACTTCAATCGTAATTCGATCTCCTGAAACACTTGAAAAAACTGTTTACTGATTCTTTAAACGTAGGATGACTGTGGAGGCTAAAGGCAACGCATGTATTAATTCATTAGGTACATTCTTGGAACAAATTGGTTTATTTGTTTATTTTGTAGCAGGTGTAGTATTTTTTTTCCAAATGTTATGTTATCCAGAAGTAAGAACATACAGGTAAGTTATTCATGGACTGAAATAAAATTCTGATTTAATAATTATACGCTATCAAAAAAAGTATTTGCAAAACAGCATTTTGCGCGCAATATAGGTACGCATTGTTATGGTCAAAATGACTTTTTGTTGAGTGTAAAAGCAAGAATCTAGTAGGTCCCGTTGCTGTCTTATCAAGAAAATACAGTCAGTTTCGTATTGTGTCTACAAACGCGAAACCAGTGTATAGACATTGAAAAGCGAACTGCGGTGGACACAAGTTTGTATAAATCAAACATTCTAGCCACGAGCTGATTAAACGTAAACATTGGAACTATCTAGGAAAAGCTTGACACGCTATTTACTTCGCTACGTTACCATACATAAGGTTCTATTTTAATACAAATATTTCTGAATGTTTTTCAGATTTCCTCCGTAACAGTATTGGGTGACATTTATTAAACATAAGAGTTTTGTTCAACTTTTTCGTTTTAGCTTTTCTTTGCTACGATTGCTTATTTACTGTAATAGTGGTGTCTGATGGTCCAGGATAGTGTTTTAACTTCTATTTATACAATATTCGATAAGTTGTTTTTCATAGCCTGGTTTATTCTGATGTAGCTAGGTATAAGCTAGCGTAGTGGCACCAGTAATCGACATGCACCAGTAATCGACACTTTATTTTTTTATTTAATAAAATAAAGAGTAGGATACCGATTTATTTATTTGACGACACTGTAACATAGAAAGCACACTTATTACTGGCTCCCATTGACATTTGAGCGATATTTACAGTTTTATTTGAAAGTAGCGGTGTGACAACTGATTGTGGCTCGAGTACCGGCGAGAAAAACAACATTTCTTACTGAAATCGTTAAGGAAGGGAGTACATTTCTTTGTTAATTATGCTAATGTATTGTAAGTTATTTGAAATTTATGAGTTTTACGGGTTTTTATAAGAACTAAAGGGTGGAATTTTGTTATAACACAAGTTCAAGATTATTTTAATATTAGTAAAATGTTGGTGTCGATCATTGGTGTTCACAAACTGACTTTCTCCAGTTATCGACACGTGTCGATAGTAATTATTAGAAACATTTTTCATTTGATAAGTGAATAAATAGCTCTTCTAACTTTGCTTCTCGGTAGATATTTGAAGTAAACTAATCAAAGTTGACCTACCAGAAATCGACAAGTGACGATTATTGGGAAATAATATGTGTCAATGATTGGTTTTAGAGATGGCTCTGAGAAAAAATTATACTCCCGACCAGTTAGGTTCAGTGGGTCGTCTTAGGGGCGGAGGGTAGGAGTTGGAGCATACGCTTGGGCACTATGAGCACAAAAAAAAACAAACGAATGAATGAAAACAAAAAAAAATAGTAAAAAAAATTGGGAGACCTTTTTTAGTTTTTTTTTTTTTTATAGAATTCGAGCATTTTTATTGCAGCATCTGATTAAGCTTATCTATAGAAACCATTTATGATCTTAGAAGTATGGCCCTACGACGCACAGTTTCCGACTTATGGGCCGTTTACATTAAAAGGCCGTTCAAGTAAAAGGCTCATAACTCGAAAACGGTGCGTCGTGGGGCCTTGTTTTTTTAGAACTTAAATAGTTGCTACAGACAAGGTCAACCTAATACAAGAAAAAAATCGGAAAGATTCCGAAAAAAATAAAAAAAATTAAGTCCTATACAGGACTTATAAAAATTATAGTTTTTTTTATGTCCCTAAATAATAAAAACTTAGATCCAGCAATCCCTTATTGTTTTGCTTTATTAAGATTGTTAACAACGCACTAAGTCGAGGTCCGAACCCCGCAGGGGGTGCCCTTAGTAGACGTTGCTAACGTAGTTAGTTTTTCCTATTGCTCTGGCTGGAGGCCTTAAGGTCCTCGCCAAAAGTCCGGTGAAGCAGTCAAAGCCTGCGCTCAGGCTAACTGCAAAGATCTCTACAAAAAAAAAGGAAAAAAAAAAAATATAGTTTTTTAAACCATACGGTTAGGGAATAATTTTGCACGATTTGCTTTCATTATCAGTATTAAAGTACTATCATACCTGTGGTAGAAATACAATATAAATTTATTGCGCTATCTTACACAAACATTACATCCGTCTTACGAATTTTCGATCAGGTCACGTGTCCTGACGCGGGTTTATCATTTTTACTCATTACAAAAAAAAACTGTACAGCACCGCTAAAGAAGTTTTCGTCATACGAATTTTCGATCAGGTCACGTGTCCACGGGCCCGATGTTTCTATTTTAAGTCAGTGAGTGGCAGGTATTTTCGTATCCAGATAATTTTAGTTTAATGAAAAATTTAGGTACACCTACTTGCCAATGTTGACCTTGTAGGATTGCCAGTGGCTATAACAAGTGTAAAGTGCACTGGAACGTTTATTAACCTGACGCGAGTTTAATTTTTTTTACCCATTACGAAAAGCCGCTAAAGAAGTGTTCAATTCAAAAATTATCAACACAGACAAAATCAGAACCAAAATCAAAATAAAAAGTCATTAATTTAAGTTAAGCTACAGAGTAGCACTTATCAAACATCAAAATTTTAATACAAAAAAGACAGCACCCTAGGGGTCGGTTCATATCCGGCGGAAAAGGCAGCGCGCAACATCGGCCGCGCAACCCCAGAACGAACAAGCACACAACTTTACATCCAACCTCCCACACCTGACGCGTCGTCGGGTCAGTGTGAAAGGCCGAATCCTCCATCATGCGCCCGACCGACCCAGCGCCACGCGACTGACAGCACGCCACCACCGTCAGATATGAAACGAACCCAAATCGCCCACCCTTCACCAAGTGCTAGTCAACTTGTCAATATCTTCTGTCTTGTACGAGTATTTACATGATTAATACCCATTAGTAAGAGAAATATGGTTATTGTAACAAAATATGCATAGGTACTTATTAAACAGGTAATTTTATTTTAAAGACCGACAAATGTGGTCAAATGGTGTGATTATTTGGCAAATACTCATTATAGATAATAGTCGATAACTGGGGTGACGATAACTGGTAAGTGTCGATAACTGGGGTGTCGATGACTGGGGTGTCGATAACTGGGGTGTCGATTACTGGTAACAGTCAAATGACTAGGTGTCGGTTACTGGAGATTCTTACAATTTTTCATTTTTTTGATTTTTTTTCTTGTCTGTTTATAGCAAATAAAAATAAAACATTCTATTCTTATCTCAAGAATATACCTTACCATACTCAAATGTTACTTTTGGTTTAAAAGTGACTAATATACCTTTAATTTAATAAAGAAACCCACTATGATCGATTAAGATCCTTAAAGTGTCGATCATTGGTGCCACTACGCTATATACAATACTGTAATGTTTCTTCAAAATCTGTTTACCTAGTAGCTAGGTAGTTTTTGATTGTAGGTAGCTAATAATGTTTTTTTTTTCTGTTCTGTAAGTAGCTACCCATCAAATTATGTTTGAATGAGCCGATTAGTAGGTAGCTATTTATTTATTTTATTTTATTTATTTATTTATGTTAAAACGGTTTACACACGCTATATAGAGTTTATACATATAAAATTACTTGCTGATTTTTACGATCTTGTTATTTATTGGAAAATACTTATCTAAGCGCTACTTAACACGCCAAGTCTGTTGCGTCACAGTCTTTTAAAGTTTTGCATTTTGATGTTTCAGTTAGCAAGTGGAACTTTTTACGTCTCATTTTATAAAATCTTGAATGGGAAACGAGGATAAGTCTCTTAGCCAATTTATTTTATCCCGGGAAGACAGCTTAAGATTAAGACGAGTTCATTTTTACTCAACAACAAAAAGATATTCAACTGTTAGCTTGAACCCTGATGTTTTGTTGTGCATTTGTTTGTATGTACTTACTACTTATTTATTCTGAAGGTAGGTATATGTTTTGTTTGTTTCCCAATTCATTGTGTTGTGTACGTGTTCGTTGAATAGAGAGACGCTAATCAAAGAATAAATCTCGGTACATACCTACGTAGTACGATTTATTGCGATCTGAGATTTGTTTCAGGCTCGCAGGACGCGAAGCGAGCGCTATAAACATTTCAGCGAACCATTACTGTAGTCCCACAGAGAAAATACCGTCTTAGTTCTTGCTTCCAAAGTTTTAAAGGAATTACTGGTGTTTCCTCCTTGCCGCCTTAACGACACAGATTGAATAAGGGTGATCTTAGGTCAAGGTTAGTTATCGAACTTTGTTGACTTCTTTGACATCAATTTGTAACTAAGTAAATAGATTATTATGTGACGAGGTAATCATGTAGCTAGTTCAAAGAATGCACCTGAGATTTGATTGGGAACGGATTATCTTAAAAAAAGATTCGGCTTTAGAATGATTGTTTTTTGCGTAAGACGTTGGTGTGAAACCATGTTTTGAGGCGTAGTATAATTTGATATTCTAAAAAGACAAACCTGTCGTTGCCATTTTGACATGACGATTAGAAGTCGCCCTCGTCGCATACACCAATAAAGTGATTTACTAAAGCAATAACGACGTGACATTCAAAAAGGACATGATGCCGAATAGGGGTTCGTGAACAAAGCCCAAGGTCGCGTCCTTGTATAACGAAGTATGGCGTCAATGGCTCGGGATGTGACGACGGATGTGAGGATGAATGGATATCGTATCTTCATCTCATTTCCATATCCGCGTTCAGCTTCTACTACCTACTAAAATATGTATATGCAACACAATTCATACAGCCAAGTATTTTTTTTTTGTAGGCTACAAATAAGAACATCTAATTCTACCTCTATAAAATAATACACTATTGATCGCAGTGGTGAAGGAAGACCATACCTTCACCACTGCGAATATGCGAAAATCTAGATTTTGAAAAATTTAGGTAAGTATAGGTACTTTTCTAAAATTTGTAGTCATGTAATATCTGAAAATACCTACTTTTAGCTAGATATAAGAATAGTGATTTAAATGTGTAATGTTTTGGTGGACCTACTGTTATTATGACTGTTTACAATATACTGTCTTCGTTCGTTGAAATCTCAATACCACGTCTATGATATTTGGATATAGCAAAGCTTGAATAATTGTTCATGCATCCCTAAATTCTATTACCTAAAGGCTTTCCAGATCAGTGATCGCAATTTATTAGCACATAGACGAATATTACTCTCTCTATTTAGTTAAATCACTTTGCCGTCTCTTACGACACCCCTGGGAAGTAATCGAGTGGTCAATTCGTAGCTAAGACTAGACAATGTATAGAGATAGCAACAATAGTTGGGTCATATATCGTCATTATCTATTTTAAGTTATACCGTGTTTGGGTCTTTGAGAGAACAGTAACATTCAATCGTTTCCTTCGGGTGTCGTAAAAACGACGGATGTGGCAAAAAAGGTAGTAAGTGAGAATTTATTACTTGCAAACTTAGGAATATACGCTAGACTTGCATGAACTGGAAATTCATAGTCACAATCTGTGTGTCTGAGAAATTAATGACGACCACATCGGGAATAATAGTCGTGACTCGTGATGTGTATGCAATTCCCGTTGTGAGTGGCATCCCTAAAATAGCTTTCGCATAGTCGACTGCTCTTGATCTGTGACATAGTCTGTGCTAGCTGCAGTTTTCTTTGTTCGCAGTTTAAGTTGAATTTATTGAGATCACTGCATGGCTACGACATTATTACAACCGTGCTACGGAACTACATACGTTATTCATTCTATGCACCTTTCTATCTGACAAGTAGATATAATTAATGGAACAGTAGTGGAACGGTCACGTCAAAAAATAATGTTAATAATCTTTATGTCGATCAAAGGCGTTATATCAAGTCATTACGAGGAATGGGCTAGACATAGGTAACTGTGAGGAATTCAGAGTCTACGAGCTATTATGACCAATTTTCCTAAGTTAAGCCTTCGGTGTAGTTACAGACAAAGGCTTTGGCTGCACTCCAACGTATCTATATCTCCTCTATTCGTTGTATTTAGGTATTAATCAATGTATGTTGAACAACGGCAAATGCATACAGTAACTATTCCAATTTGTTTTAGGGATAAAACACACATATACATAGAAAGTTATTTGTTACGATTTTCACATTCCCTATTTATTCAGTGTTTTATGCAGTTTTTGGTGCTTTTTGCATTCATAATACTAATAACTAATACACTGCCTGAGGGTTTGTAGCAATTATCATACTACTTATTTTTAATTGTTACAAAACAGCGGAGCGTTTGAAAGCAACGTTAAAATATTTGAGTGCTCGGTCACGATCTCCAGGGGATAAAGTGTTACGTATTAATGTCGCCCGGACGTGTCACAGTCTGATTGGCAATAAATTCGGCCGCCCGACGGAATGAAAAACAGACCAAGCAAATGTTATAATTAAACGGCTCATTAACGCGACTTTCAAATTCACTTCCCGTGTTCATATTAATTCAACAAATAGAGGTTTGTCACTCGCTATCCTCTGAAAATGTATTCATATTAAAACTAAGATTAATTTTACATCGTTTACGCCAAAATTCATTTTCAAAGTTACGCGAGACATTATTGTTTTATGAGGTCTATAACTTTCGCCCAGTAATGGTTTTCGCTTCGTTGTGGCTGTGTTCTCTGGCTGTAAAAATATTCGATGCTGCCAGATAAAGTAGTGAAAAGAGAAAAATTTTCATGTTGCAAACGTGACTAATAAAAAGGGTAAGTTGGGTGGCTCCATAAATCGTCAGCCTACGGACTTGAGATTTATATTTCTATTAGAGGTCTTCTAGCGAAAGAATATCTGAGATACAATCACAGAGCCTGTGAATAATGTATCATAACATTCGTGCTAAGTGCAGGTTCTTGCAGAATTCGGTTAGTACTCATTTACCCAAAGAACCTAGTATTAGGTATAAGATTTGAACGCTGCAAATCATTTCTATATTTTGGGGATAATTGTACATTACCCCCAAATAATTTTCGAATTTGTGTCTTTCTCTTCTATTACTTGTATCAAATTAAATTTGTCCTGACTAATGAATTAACAACCCGATGATAAATACCCCTTTTCAAAACTTACAAGTTTAGCTACGAACAGGTTAGTAGACATGTTCAAACATTGCCAGCTGTTGACACAGTAAGTAACTTTATTATGATATTAGATTATTTAATAAAGGCAAGTTGACTGGCCCGTTGGTCTAGTGGATAGTGACCCTGACTGCCATACCGGAGGTCAGATCTGGACGCACCCTGAGGTGTACAAAATTTGCTATTCCCCTTTTTGGGAGTATGTTTAAGTGAATTAATATTTATGTGTATTTACGTTAAAATTGCTCTATATACGAGCGAGTTGTAGGCTTACTAATAGTAAGCCTACAGTCCAATACAAATATCCTATATTGTACCCACTCCATTTGAATAATACAATTAGGTAGCACTACCGCCTGTCCCGGAGGAAGGCCTTTAGGGAGCAAGTCCCACACTGCACCAACTTATAAGCAATTCCGTTATTATTGCCTGGGATTCAGCGTAGCCCGGGAAACGTGTGAACCGTAATGTTACGAACCATGATTAGCAAATGTATGATAAATTACTGATAAGTATAATAGGACTAAGCAATTAATTAGGTCTATGTTTGTAATATACATATTACTTTTTATTAAATTCCTAATTCGGATTGATAAACAAAAACTTCCAGAATATTGATCTTCAAAATTAATTAAAATGAACTTTCAACAAAGAACAACTCCTTGAACTTTACTCAGTAAGTTAGTATTAGATGTTCACAATTCTCGTTGTATAGAATATTATATTAGGAGAAATACAAACAAAACACTTTACGCTTTATGAAATAAAGAGTTGAGCAAAACTCAATGGCCCAAAAAATTTATCGCCAGAGATGTTTGTTGCGTTTCCGCTGTCATGCCGAAAAAACAATGCGGCTTCCGGCATCAAAGACAAAGTTTTTTTTCTCTTCGCTAGAACGGTTTCCGTGTGCAGTCGTTCATCAATCATCGTGTTTTCATCGGACGAGACAGGCGACAACATTGATGAAGCCGATTGCGTTGTTGATTGTGTTGAAAAACAAGCAACTTTGTTTCAGTGTTGGTAAAGATTGTATGCCTGTATACAGGCAAAGTTAGTTCCTAGCACGCATTTGTTTTATTTTATCACAGTTATTCAATTTCGAATCCATCATACCAATGACATACATACCTATTCGTAATTGGAATAGTTCCCATAACAACTATTTTATAGCGGAAATTTCACACACGTTATGTTATAGTTGTTCTGTTAGGTATTTAGACGATTAAAGGTATTTTCCGGAAAAATTAAATTCGGATATCAGGCCAGCTAATTTTTATAATTAAAATTTGTTGCGTCTGTTTTAAACATAATTATTTATTAGTTTCTATGATAGTGGTGAGTTAAAACAAATTATGAAATTTTAGATATATATCCATGGTCACTTCAATAGATCTTAATATTATATTCTCAAATTGTTGAGAAATGAGTCTTGTAATTATATTATTATTAATTTAAGAGACACCCAAATTTTCGGTTTGCCTAATTTGTCAAAATTGTCTTCATAAGTTCGAGATTCAAGATGATGTACCAGCTTAATTGAATTATATCCTAAATTGGATTTACCTACTTTAGCAATGTATCAAATAGAAAAACTTTGTTAAACTTGTTTGTTTTTTCGACGTAATCTCCGAGACTGGTGGAGCAATTTGAAAATGATTTAACTTTTTTATCTTATATTAACAGATTCGTAAATCCACAGTCGAGTACGTAATCTGTAATCGATACTGATTGAAAGAGCATTGCTCCTGAAAAAGTTTTTCGAGATTTTACTATGGCGCTGATTTTAAACTACCTGGTCAATAACTATTGCTGTTACTTCTAGTTTTAGTATTACTATAAAGTTTTTAAATAAACGGATTCTATGTAACATATTTTAAGTATAATTAACTTTGGTTAAAATGAAAATATGGCTATCGGTGCAAAATTTTGTTTGCTTTGAGTTGAATTACACACCTCATCGTTTTATGTCACTGTTTGTTAAAAGTCAGTATTTGTGCTAAACCATTCAGTCATACATAAAATCATATCATACAGCTCCTTTTTAAGAGTACACAAAGCAGGGGCCCCATTACACATACCAATTAAGAAAATTTTGCATTGAAACTAAACGCACCTTGCTCTTAACATTTTGAAAGATGTGACGCAATTATCGCTACAATGTGCTTTTCAAATGTGTACTTAGTTTGTAAATAGATGTTGTTACTTCTAACGTGCCTCCCGTACCTGGTTTACGACATCGTAAACACATACACACTCGTACTTGTAAGGACTCTATTCTCAGTAAGATTCTGTTTCAAAGACGTAGCGTGGTAGTTGAAATTGCGGTAGGTAGCATAGTTTGGCATATTGTTATATGTTAACTTCAAAGTTATCTTTATGTTTTTTGGTTGTTGATAAAAAAAATCGTTTTATTACTTGTTTTATAGTTTTTATTATTTAATGTACCTATCAAAGCGAACGTGGAATAGCAAAATAAATTAAATAGCGTCAACTATTAAAGACGCACAAAACAGCACGCACTAGCCTCCTAATTTGTTGGTGGACATTAAAACTGCAATAAGGTCACTGTGTATTATTTTAACCCCTTTATTTTAAGCATCGTTTTATGCTTGGCCTAAAATAGTTATGTTGACTATAAAAAAATATGATGGCCGTATGCGTCGGCTGACCGATACGATCGTGATCCGAATCAGGGTGGCGCAGCGGTCGATAGCGCACACAATGCAATAATCCGTCGTCCGTCAAACCTAAAAGCAAAATTATCACTCGAGTAACGAGTTGGTGTGAATCACTTCACTCACAGCTAAATTTCAAGCAAGCCGGGACTGGCCTTAATTCCACTTCCACTAATGGAATTCATTCACTTTTCAACAATTCACAGTCCAGCTTCTTTGTAAAGCGTTTCGAAGGATTTTTTGTTTCTGACAGTTAATCAGACCCTCCAATTGTTACGTTGATTATACATAGATAGTCCAAAGCACCGCCCACACCACCCTTATCAATTCACGGACATTTTTCCAGACATATATGACACGGACATAAAGTACCAGACTTGTGATATATGGGGCCTGAAGTGGAATAAATACAAAAATAATGGGGAAGGTTTCCAAAGCAATATATCAATTTAATGACTACCTAAACGTTTGTAATACTGTATCATAAGACACTTTAGTTAGGGCAATTGCGCACTGTGTTATTTTATATCGTAACATGCATTAGGGGTGTCAAATATGAGGTCAATCCTCTGTAATGGGTAAATATGGAGAGGAGGGGTGGTCTCCCAGAAACCGCCGAATGTTTTCACATACGTTTACAATTTCACACTCCGCTGGTTCTCTTAATTAACCTGTTCAGCGTATTTTAAATGAGTTTGAACTCATACGCAAGCTGCCCTAATTTTAAACTTATGTCGTCTTGAACTCAACGATTCCACATTCTAGACTGTGGTCATTTATGTACACACCATTCACCCTCGGACACACATGTTAGCTCATTTTCTACTTTAGTTTTACTTGGGAATATAAGTTGATGAAAACTACGGTGTTATTTCTAAACCGAAATAAGAATTAACTTGGAAGCGTGTCCGTTGTACCAACCACGAACAAAATGCCATTATCTTATACAGCTAAGTTATTGCGTAACACAGGAACTTCCTCCAGGCAATGCGCGTTTGATAATATGTATCGAGAATGCGGAATTCCTGTTTCTCGTATGACATTTTCTGTTATTACTTTTACAGATAGGTGCGCAAACTCACTCAAGAGTGAAGGTTTACAAGTCAAACGAGAAAGTTCAAGTTTTCATTGAGTAGTTTAATTATACAACATAAGTTCGTTCTTTGCGTATTTCTTCACGTATAAGTACGCTTTAACGAGTTGTAGTGTAAGAAGTCGGTCGAGTTAGCCAAGTTTCACACTCGACCGGATTCAAAAAGAGTTATAAGATATAGAAGTTGAATCTACGTGACTTTAAAAGAGCAGAAGTCAACTGTACTTTACATTAAGTTTCGGTTAACGCGAGTCTAATTAAGGAAGTTTCCGCGAGAGTTTGCTAATATTATAAATGAAGAGGAAAGGGGCCAAATTTGCGCTCGCCTCTGACTGTAATGACATTTCTTCTTGCACTTGCGAGTTTTATGTTTTGTGCAAACTTTCTATCCTGTTTCAGTAGTTTGTTTCAAACGGTAAACTTCTTCTCGAACGCTTTTGTGAAAGGTTTTCTACGGAATTAAGTACACATAGTTCGGATTGATTTTAAATAGATTGCAAATAGGACTGTGTACCTGTACATAAACCCTACCTATTTAATTCGAATATTCATTTCGCAGTAAAATACATTTTGAGATCGAGGTATTTGATATCTACTTGTGACAATTGTGTCATATTAATAAGGTCTTAAGAGAAGTTTGAACTAGCTAAGTCTCTGTGTGCCTTAAACGATAGTTAACTAAGCTTTAGAAATTAATAAAGCCTGAATCGTACAATACGAGGCTAAATTAAATTAGTTGCTGAGATTTGGGAGTGTTGAATGATAATTATTTAAATATAGCATTGCACGTAAATTAATTTCTAGAATCATTTAGATAAAACATATTGAATTTGCATTAAATTGTCAGAATATAGTATATATTATTTGTCCCAGCTTATTGCTATTTTACAACTTTTTCAACTTTTAAACTACTACTATACTTTGTACTTTATACACTAACATTTGAAGCATACAAAAATGGTAGCTCAATTAGTATTAGTGAAGAGAATTTTGTTAATTAACAAATAGGCACTATTTTATTTACTTAATTAATAGGCAGACGTTCATGATCAGTAAATATATTACTAAACCAAAAACAAAATGTTCACTGAATTAACCAGTGTTTCAATCTTATATATAAAAATGAATTGCTAAATGTGTTGGTAAGCGCATAACTCAATAACGCCTAGACCGATTTCGCTAATTCTTTTTTTGTTGTGTTAGTTATTATCAGGAGAAGGTTTTTATAAAAATAAAATAAAATTGCGCATACAAAAAGTAAGTAAGTAAGTAATCACCGGCCAAACATAAAGGCACCGGGAACGGGACCTAGGTATTCATGCGGGTGAAACCGCAGGGCACAGCTAGTATTATATATAAACGAAAGTTTATCGACATTTAATCAAGCAAAAGCGAAGAATAGATTGAAATGAAATTTCGCTTCTACGGAATTTCCGAACAGTGCACAAAAAGACGCAACACCAGCATGGAAACAGAAAAAGTCGATTTTACTGACATTTATATTCGCGACAGAATATATTAGAATCCGGTGTGAAGTCAGGCTAATAGCTGTGCACTGTATTGGTCGCTATTGGTATTTGTTTACAAGCTACAGTCGCACGATTGCCGCGGACATAAAGGCAACAGTCCAATAGTATGAGGCGTCCGCTTTATATGCGGTCCTTCCACACCGATATTGGCGACCACTCGGTCCTATTGTCCTACTAACAGCTGGTAGTCAACAGTAGTAAGTAGTAAGTAAGTAAAGTATAAGTTTAGTTTGCATAACGAGCTTAAAATGTTGCTTTGGATGAAGTGACTTTTGATTTAATGTACGTTTAATGGTAATGGTCTTTGCGCCGCCATCGCTTAATTGTTGGCATTATAGTTCGTTTTAAAAGCTTTAGAATAAAAAAAATCCTTTGTATAGACGACTTTCTTTATTAAATCGATTATATTACTTTTAAGTCTAGGTCCTCTGCCTATTTAATACAGAGATAAGCCTCTTTCACAAACAAGGACTAAGGTTTTTAAAATGTGCACCAATATAAAAATCGAGCTGAACTAAAAAGAATCAAATGTCTGTCTTCACAATATTAGGAAAAATACTAAAACAAAAAATTCAACGTTACCTGACTTTGGTTCCGTTTTCGGGGAAATATAAATAAACAAAAGAAGGAGCAACCAACCAAACTTCTAACAGAAGCGAAAAGTCTGCTTCAAAAAGTCTGGCATCGAGGTTTAAAATGTTCAGAAAATTGTTCATTTTGTTACATTTACGCTTCTTAAAAGCACTTCGTCGTCATCACTCATGGCTCTTGACAGTTGCTACATGCACTAAGAAATTACAATGTAAATATGTTCCGATACCGTTCTCTGGGGACATTCTGGATGCAGAGGTTATACGTTGTGTAGCTCCGATGTTGAGCTGCATCTAGACCTATTCAGTGCTAAACACTCGAGGGAAAGCTGCAACATTAATGGTATAGTTTTATGATTTGAGTTTATTGGGTTCCTGTTTATTGAGTGTTATTAGATTGAAGCGGTTTTTTTTAACTTTCTTTCAAAAAAGTTAGGTAAGAGCAGCCAAATGGTTTGGTAATTTTATGTTGGTGTATGAAATTTGTTAGTCCATACTACTGAATAATATTTATGAAACATAGTTGTATATGGGTGAATTTCAACAAATGCCATTTTTCTTATCATATCGGTGAACTTTTACAATTTTTATTTTTTTGTAGATTTTTCAGGTTTTATGTAATCTTTAGGTTACAAAATATCCCCAAATTTAATATCATCAACGTATTATTTAAGACTAAGGAGAAAATTCAGTTTGAATTTTAGTTTCCACCGATGTGAAAAACCGGCACCGATTATTTTTTTTGTACACCGATATGATAAGTGTATCCACCGAAATGATGTCCATATCCAGCGATATGATAATCTATTCACCTTTGAACATCAAAAAGGAAATAGTTAGAAGGTACGTAAAGGTGACTTAGAAATGAAGATCTGACTCAGGGTAGATCACATCCAAAGAGAACTGAGTTCTTAGATATAAAATAAAAATGTTTTTTTGAAATTATGTACCTATATTTTACGTTTTCTAGAGTTACTTAAAATTAAAAAAAAATAATGATTATTTTAATTATCATTGTCTTTATTAAAATGAAATATGAAAAAAAAAACAAAAATCTCATATCTAAGTTTAGCTAAACGTTTTCTTAAATGCTCCTCTCTTAACACAGAATCGCTTTTGATTTAAGCTTTGCTTATTCTTTCCAGCAACCTAATCCACCTGTTTTTCTCCTCATCTTTTAGTTTTGGCCTCGGCATTCTTAAACAAAATTAAGCTACTATTATGTTTTATTTTAAGCAATTAATTATTTTGTATTACGTACACTATTTGTTTAACTAATAATTTTTTGCCTTAGAAACTTTTAATGCGTTCAATTGCTCCACCTCATCATCATCATCTCAGCCTATGAACGTATTACCGAATACAGACCTCCCTTAATGATACATTTATTTATACATCTTCTACTACCCAGTGGTATCGTGGTAATGATTTTGGCAGTCTATGTAGGTAAACTTACCTTGTATGTATGTATGTACAAATGTTTGTATGTAGGTGTATATGTATGTGTCTGTATGTATGTTGGTATGTGCCATTGTTTCTTTGTATACTTAACGAAATGACACGGGATCTACCGATATGATATAACGACCCACCGAGATGATAAAATGATCTACCGATATGATAAAACAATCCACCGATGTGACAAAACTGTGCGTTGATCACGAATCAAAACACCGATATGAGATGTATGACACCGATTGATTTTTTCTTATCATTTCGGTGTAAATTATCACATCGGTGGTAAAAAAGACCACCGATTACAGCGATATGAGAACAGCGACATGCGAAAATACACACTTTTTAGAAAATTATAAAAAATGCATAATATCTAGGATAAATTCAATAACAGACAATGAAGCTAATTCACTTACTACCTCTGTTAGAACCAAACAACAATAAAAAAGCTACTCATTACACCAGAAAAATGCAACCACCGATTATATAAAAAAATTGTCCAGGAGTAACTGAAATGGCGTTCTTACAGTTTTGGTGGGCATATGCAGCGATTTAACCCACTTCTATCCTGACTGCCCACTACCTCACACCAACGAGGGAAATACAATTAGGGTGGGGATGCTGTCCGACTCGTCGATGTAAAGTTATGTTTGAATTACTTTTGTCCAGCGATATGAGAATATTTTTCAGGACAACTACGTTTGTGCCTCTCGGTAATAACAATCGTTAATTATGTAATAAAATATGCTAGATATTAATAAAAAAACTAATATTCTATGAAATAGAATAAGTTTTAAACCTAATTTATTTATTTTTAGTAGTGTATAAGCTGTTTGGTTTGCAAAAAAAGTAGTGGGACAGCACCGATTTGCAAAAAATAGAGGTTTATGTATTTTATTTCTACCTTTGTAATAGTCCTAGGCAAATCATATTTTTGCCACAACCCAATAACTACCTATTGAATACTAAAAAAAATAATTCAGAACTATATTCCTTTTTTCAAATACTAATTTCAACGAAGACAAAAAAATAAGGCATTTGGGAAATTCACCCATATGCGTGATCATTTTTTTCGGTGCTTCATTTATTATCCTGTAAAATCATATTCAAAATAATATTAGATGAGCAGGTTCAGTTATTCCTAACCTTTTTATTTTCAAGAAGATTTAATATAGATCTACTCAAACCGTAAATCTGTATTACACACAATGTAAACAAAAAGTATAGAACATCATGTATATTTAAGGCGCCTGAAGACATTAAGGTTCGCAAAAAATAAATATAAAATCCCCGAGAAACATAAATGAGAATAAAAAATGAACGCTTACTTACTTACTCATCTACAAAATCTCAAAGAAAAGAATTTTTCAAATTAAAATTCTCAAAACACTCCACATAAAAGTACAGGCAAGCAGCGTAGCTTCATTCATTGTGGCATTTTTATTACGTAATAAGATGGAATTCAAATGGATAATCTCGAGCCGTAAACGAGCTGAAGAACACGAGCGGCATGTTTAATACGACTTTTCCATACAAATAAAAATGGCATATGGAATGAGAGGACCACCGTAACGTATGACTTGCTGAGAATTAAGTCCGTTCTGAGGATAATCAAGTCCCTTGCACTGTTTCTGATTATTTCTATCACTGCAGCAAAAAAAAACGCAGATTACATTTTCATATAACGACCAGCAAAGGCCATATTTTTCCGGGAGCCATATTTTACAGTTCATTTCACGAAGATATGACGCGATTTGTAACATTAGGTTTGAATAAAGATTCTTCGATTAAAGTAGAATTCCTACTTCCAATAAAACGATTTCCTTCCAGCGGTGCTGAAAACGTGATTTAACATAAAATTTTGTTTGCTTCCGCTCGAACAAATGCTTCTCTTCTAGTACCAACTCGACGAGTTGTGAAGTTGAAACTGTCTATTAAAATACGTATTCAACAATCTAACAACTTTCATTGAAGATAGTGTTTACACGTAACTACTTTTCCAAACTACTTTAGCCCTTACCTCATTTCTTATTTATAAAACGACTATGAATTATTTAGTTTTATTACATGGGACTCGAAACTGCCTTTAGGGACACGAACCCAAAAGGACAGAGTGTACACTGTACATTTCCATCCTATTCTATAGGAAAAGTTTTAAAATAACTATTTAAATAAATTATTAGACATTGTCCTAGTACTTTTGTGGCCAGTACCTGCAGTCTTATAATGTCTGTATAATCTACCAGAGAACAAGACATAATGAGGAGAATTAATTATTCATGTTACGAAGGGAGTAATGGAAGTAGACCTACACAACCCACACAAAAATGTGCTAGCTCCGTGTATATCATACGTAACGTTGCTTATTAAGACTATAAGCCGCAGTATATTTATGATAACCTCGCCTCCTGTTCTTACGTGCTACTATAATTATACAGACACGAGAGAGCATTGTGACAGATCGCTGGCTGCTCGCCATAACCACTAGTCACAGGCTACCCTCGCTCGGTTTTTACGATTTTGATAGGCCAGCCCTTTAGATAAGATGACAATCTTAATCGCCAAGAAATAGAAACGTCATTGAAATAAATGTGTGAGGATGACATTTTACACGTTATGTAATTTGGAAATGTTTTTCTATACTTTTTAACCCTGTGTTTATCCAATTATGTTTGAGACGTATGTATGTATGAATGTTTATAAATGCAAAAAATTAATGATAAATATAAAGGAGAAAGAGCAGAAGTATGGAGTTTTGTCTAGGAACCAATAAAACGTGCATTGGGATGGGTTCATGTTTATCGTCAATGTTTGAGTTCTCTTCACATAGATAAAATAGAAAAGAAAAACACTTAGGTTCGTGTTGTACATAGAAACTAAATAAAAATACACGTAAAAGAATAGTTATGGAATAGGATCTGTTATTAATTTATGTACATTTGACGTTTAGCTTTGACATTATGTTGGTCTTAAATCTTACCTGCTGCTTGATTAGACCAAAATTCAATACTAAAGCATTATGTACTTACGCACCCTTTACGTATGCAATTTATTAAAATTCATACTAAGTAGTATTATTTATTAATAAGTTTGTAAGAAATAACTGATAAATCAATGATATACATGAATAAAAAAACACATTTCGCTTGATCAATTTGCGTTTATTGACCCATGAAGTTCACAAAACGATTCGGTACTCTCCATCTTTAAAAAAGTTAAAGTACTCAAAAAGACCTCTCCAACGATATATCTCATGATGTTATTGGTTTCTGGGCAGGAGTGCCCGTTGTCCTGTATTTAAATAAAGCTCGATAATTTCAAATTCAAGATGAATATGATATAATAATAATAATTTACCACCACGTATGAAAGTTCGATTACCTTTATGTATTTAAACATAAAGGTAATATCCAAGATACAACTACAAGAATAAGCTAAGTACCATTATTTGTAAAATTTCTAAAATTCAATAAAGCAAGGTATTGCATCTACAAACTAATGTTCGTTGCATCCAGCAAGGTTTATTTCCCAACAGTATCGTACCAAATTCTGAGAAACTAGAATTAGCGCCAAGATTCGTACGGATAGCGTTTTATCTTAAGAGGAAGATAGTTATTACACCTTCATACGTTTTCTCGCTTCGTTCTAGGGAACACTTTACTTAATGTTAAGTGCTTTTGAATGTAAAGCTTTGCATCGAAGCCTCGGCATTTCGAATACCTAGAAAATTTTAACTAGAAGATTCAAAAGCGAAATTTCAAGGAACTAAGCGTTATGAAAAAATCCAAAGGTTTCTGTGAAAAATTTGGAAATTGTGTTCATATTTCTTTTTAAAACTACCGGCATTTTATGGCACTAAACAATTAAAATACTCAATATTCAAATCTTTATTAGCATTCCATATATGTATAATACAATATTTTAGTATTTGATTTTTCTTAAAGCAGGATAAATGCTATTAAACATGAAGTCATCTGCAATGGGAAAACAAGGCGAGTGAAACCGTGGTGCTAAACTAGTGGGTTATCTAGACGTTAAGTAAAAAATGGCACAAAAGAGGTAAGCTTACTTAAATATTCTTTGAGAAGATCAGTATTGTTTTTAAGCCTTATGATAAAAACAAGATGTAAGTATACCTTGAATCCCTAATATGCTGGTCCAAGAACACATAGCATACAATTTACGTAGGCAGCAACATTTGACCTATGTTCTGTTGTCAATACTTTATAATTCATGAGTTGCGTGGAACTTGGTGCTCATAGTTTGGACACGTAACATGTTGGTTAGGTAACTTGTGTATAGCACAACTTCTCCTAATACTGTAAATGTAGATATTCTGATAGAACTGTTGATCACTAAGGGTATAGGTATACACTGCTACAGTGATTGCAATACTAGCAAAAATATAACGTTGCCAGTCCTCTCTTTGGGGAAATTCGACGCCATTTTTTGTGTATTTGTTTGTTTCGCTACTAGGCATTTTGTTTTGTATTGGCTGTGGTATATTTTTTGATAGGATATTTTTATACAGTAACATTTTGACGTCTTAAATTGAGGTTTCATAGAAAAAACAATTATTATATTGTTAAATCTAGAATTGTTAAAGTTGTATGAGTGTTATTAAATTTTGGCGATTGTTTCAGTAATCTAAACAAGTAAGTTACTATCATAACCGTTTATACATAACATCGAATTTGTACAAAAGCAGAACGCCTCAATTAATCGTCCCACGCAGATGTCTGATACTTCATATAAATAACACCTACATATTACTGACGCCGTGAAAAACAGTATAAGCAAAAATAAATAATACAGTTTCGTGATAGTTTAGGAAATCGAGCAATCTTGTGCTGAGTCAAGATTACGTATTTGTGAGAGCCGTGGTGAAAAATTGCGAAGACAGCAAGTTCATTACGAATCCGAATGCTCAAAATGTTGGGAACGTTTCTAGGAAGGCGTTCTCAACCTTCTCCAAGCACCTTAATTAAATAAAATGGAAAAGACAAAAGCTGGCTGAAAATAATAAAGTTCCATAAATAGAACACCGGTGAAAATGTTAAAATCAAGTATCAAAAGTGGTTTGACAATAAAACTTATGCTCCCTTTAATAATATTAGGAGTTCTCAACAAGCGTGATTGTGGAGCCACTCTTGCTACCTGTTTTACCTGAATTATTTTGGTGAAATAGGTTATAGCGTAGGTCATAAAGTTTTGGTGCTAGTCTACTCGTTAATTTCGTTACAGCATGTTAGGTTTATATTCCGTTTGCCATCTTTTATGAACATGTTGGTTATAGTAGTCCAGTTTTTTGCCAAATTGACTAGCAGCACTCAGTTTTATTTAGGTAAACACACAGGTAGTTTAAAATCACTTTATAGTTATTAATATTAATAAGTTTCCAGCCACAAAATTTAGTAACTAATTTATTACCTTTCACGCCCACATTTCATAAATGTGGAATATTTTCTGTGTTATTAGGTTTTCAGTCAATTAATATTAACGAGACACAATTTGCTTTTTTTTGGCAGCTTTCGAGAATTTCGTATTTAATTACAGTTACTTAGAGCCAATTATGAAAAAATATGATTGTGTACTTGGGCTTGACAAAGGCACTTAATGCCTTTCGAAATAATTATTGCTAAGTAATGTTATACCTTGTATTCTACCTAACAATAAATGTTTTCTCAGCCCATAATAATACAGCACTATAAAGACATAATAGCTCAGTGGTTCTAATAAAAGGGTGGTCGCCCTTAGTGGGCCGAGCACAACTTTCGGTGTGCATTATACTGTAACAATAGGTCGGTCTAGAGAACCTTAATGTTTCATACATGGATTAATGAATGGGATGCCTAAAGGCACAAAGAAGCGTAATGAGTCGCTTCTCGCACGAGGGTAAGGAGACATTGAGTTGAACTATAGAGGATGAATTACCCTCTACGCCCCCCTCCCCCCGCCACAGGCTCGCGCCATGCTATGACTTGCGATCTTGTTGTTCGACTTGCTAATGAGTTCTCGATTTAGCTCGAAACCGGCATTTGCAAGTACCATGTATTTTCCTTCTCATTACTTATGATGTCTTGTGACGTTCACTGTCAAAACTTCGATGGATTTTCATTGGGAATAACGATTTTACTTCGCTCCGATGTTATTAATTCTCCTTATTTCAAATTCAATTATGTAAAAAAAATACCGCTGTTATTATTAGCAAGGTCTATCGTTATTGGTTCTGAAATAAGTATTTTTAGGTTGAAAGCTTGAATAGACAATTATAACCAGTGTGCCAGTCAAGAAGAAACGATTATTTTTTTAATAAACTTAACTAAAAATTTCAAAATTTACACGAAACAAATAAGCTATACGAGGAATACTAACATTTTCTACCAAAAAAAGAACAAGTTAGATTAAGTAAAACCTCAAAGCTTAAAGACAAGCTTACCAATATGTGCTCAGAGTATACATGGTGCCGTTTGAGTCGAGAACACCAATAGCAGTGTACTTTACGAAGCCCGCTTACGGCACACCATATTGACAACTCTAAACATAACAAATAAGACGCTCCCACAGTTCCAAGAACGCTGCCAGTAAGGGGTTAACTTTTAGCTTTGTTAAAACGATATTGGGAGGAATAAGAATCTTTGTTTCGTCTTAGCAAAAAAAACCTGAAGTAACATGATATCTATCTTATTTTTTGTGTATTTCTTACCTTAAATAATTTCACGAAATAATATGCAATTATTAAAACCACAAGAAATATTTTCCCAACAAGAAAATATTCAACTTTAAAATTAAATTCAAACAATTTAGTAGAAACTGAAATCAAATAGGAATACAACGAGCAGATTTTCGATTTCCATACGTAATGTATTGTATCGATATTGCTGACTAACTGTGTAATTGAATTCAGTATACGATCATAGAAGAAAAGTAAGTTGGTTACAATGAGACTCTTAATTGCTTTAAAGATGATATGAAGATGAGATGACACTTTTAAATAGATTTATGTACCGTTAAATAAGCGTTTAAGGTGTGTGCAAAGGCTATGTTGGCCTGATGTTGATTTCTCAAAAATATTTTTTTTTAGGTTTGCTTTTTTATATCAACTGGAGCTTGATTGTGATCCCACTTGACAGTACTTAAGTAGTATACAATGGATGATTTCCTTGAAACCCAATTCACTCCTGCTTAAGAGACCATCATGTTAATCGCTCTCGAAGACCAACAGAGGCATATTATTATCAAGTAAGAGTTACAAACTCATGCAAAATTTGATATAACAACACTGTTATTAACTAAGTACTCAGTAAGGAGGACCGTGTAGTGCCTCAGAACTTTCCACCAGAGTAGGTTGTAACATAGAAGTTCGGTTGTACCGTCAAGTTGCACTCTACTTACGTAAATACGCTTCTATAGTTCAAGACTTGATGACCATGAGTGAAGGACGCCAGGGAAATCGAAATGTCGATATTGATGGCTAGAGTGAAAAAAACGGAGCCGAGCGATATGTCTGGAGCAAATGTTTTATCTCTCCTCCAAAAGTCGAGTCATTCATCAAAGGTTTCTTACGCGATAAGTCCCAATAACAAAGATCTAATAGAAGAACCGTAAATTGTACAAATCGATTTGTTACAAAACTATTAAAGAAACGAGTTCAAATACAATTATGTAAAATTGTACGATATCATTTCCGTGAAAGCAGTGAATCGGCCAACAGTATTTTTCAAACAGGGGTTTTATGTATTCCTAGAATATATGGTCATACCCTGTTTTTAGAATTCTATCCTATGCATGATAACAGTCACATCTCTATTACCACGAACTCCAACCGCCGTCTGTACAACAAAAAAAAAACCAAAGTGTACTTCATTTATTTCTAAAAATACCCCAACGCACTCTGTTTTTTCATTTAGGTATTATTGTCATTCTTAATGGTGTTATGTAAGAATAATAATTTATACTTCAAAATGTCTATTATTCTGTATATTATTGGAAAGAATTGCCTCTGTGCTGTTACGAGATACAAATAAAGCAAAGCTTAAATATATTTATTGTTCAGATTAGGGTCCCTAGGCTGTACTTCAGTCCTTGTATCTGAAGAGAACGCGATGTGATTGCATAACGGCAAACGGTATTCCTACAATAATCTCATGATTATGGACAATAGAGTTTTATTGTGTTGGGATATAAGGCTTCCATATCGTCACCCAGGGATGAAATCGTAGAAATTTTCCGCAAAGCTTTAGGGTTGGCATCCCCTTATAATAATATAAGTATTAAAGTACGTTTCCCTTAGCTGAGGCGTTTCGCTGGCTTACCGTCTCAAACATATTGACTTTGTTTTGTGTGCAAAGTGTTTGATAATAATATCTTGCCGCATAATGAGGCCGCATGCTTATTAAGTTTCAGGCGTGCTTGTCGATCATTTAGTGTTATTGTAGCTACCGTTAATTTTCCGTGTTTGTTTATTTATGCTGAATGTTAAATAGCTACAATGGTATTTGAACATAACATGCAATTTTTATACAGCAGAAAACAGTTATTTATGCCTAAGCTTTACTTTATAGTACTAACGCATCTATTTAAGTTACTATATCTAAATGTAAGTACATGTACCAAAACACATTACATAATTGATATTATTATGTATTAAGCAAATAACTATCAGATATATCTACTACATCTTAAGATATACAGTTGTTGGTATAGCAAATAAATGTGTTGTTTGTTTATTACCAACAACCAAAAACCTTGTGGAAGTTTATCCGTTGAAACCCTACACATTCACACGTAGCGAGACCAACATTGAATCAAAGTTAGCCACTGTTCGCTCGCACGCTCCTCCTTCAGGAAATACGTTCATTGTATTTTGTTACGATAGTTTCCTCAACTTACAAGTGTGTAGGGAGATTATGGGGCTCATTTATTGTTTAATAGCTTTTCCTACCACGTTTGCGTTGCGAAAAGTTTGTTCCGAAATCATAAAATAATTTTTCGCAACTTCGAAATGACTTTTTCATATCAGTTTTTTGTTATATGGATACGCAAATTGACGATGCATGTGTTATCGACTGATTTTTTGTGAACGACAAGTCTGCGATTCAAACAGATTGTGAGCTGCCATGCGTATAATTATGATTTTATATTGAAGATTTAAATATTGTAATATGTATTTAATGTGTTTTTATGTTTGCATTTCAATAAATAAATTAGAATAAATAATGAATGCAATGAATATTTTCTCGTATAATATGCAACAGACAGAAAACTTGAGTGAACTTTAATTTTAAGATTATAAACAAAACAAGCATTTCGACATTTTTAATTATTTTGCAAACAAGTTCGTGTTTTAATTTAAAGAGACACATAAGTGTAGCAGCGGGACAGTTACTGGCTGGCATTCTACCGGACTAATATGACCGCGACTCGAAACTGCGGCATGCATACGAATATTATAACAGTAATGAAAACATACCAACACTAGTTAATATTCACGGCTTAGTGATTTTAACAGAAGTGAAAATTCAGGCGTCCATTTATTATTATCAGTTTGGTGTTGCGCGCAGGATCCGGGCGCAGAGGGCGCTACGTTACGGCTCTCCTGTGGCTTCCTAACTACCATCTCCAAGAATCACGTGATTTACGCCTCTGGAACTTTTGCCGGCCACTACTAAAACTGTTATATGAAGATTTGTTGAACTCGCTGAGATAACTTTCCCGAAATCCTGACTCAGTGTGTTCGTTAATTCAAATAATTCTCGCACGTAGACTTCACTCAATGCTCAAACATGACGAAAGTTACAAAGTTGGGTATTCTGTTTTTGAGAAATAATAAATGAGGTTTCTGTAAGCTTTAGATTCTTTGTTAATTAAATTATTTAAATGACTTGAGTCTCTCAAAGTGCAAGCTACTAAATTATTTGGTGGAATTAAGTCCGCTGAAGCCTTTTTGGCCTTCAGTGACGCCTTGAAGAGACGTTTAGTAGTCAGAGTAATTAGGACGATAAGGTTTCCTTCTGTAGCTTCCCCAGAAAGGGGGCCAGCATAATAGAAAAAATAGTACCTAGATATTTTTGACGGAAATAAAGTGAACGTTCGAAATTAAGCTTGGCATTTTTTAACTTTGCACCCAAAAAATAAGCTTGAAATTTTTCTTTGATACTTATTATGTTCCGAAACATTTTTCAATGTTTTCTTGCAAATTATTACGGCTACCTTTTCTTGTCATATTTTTCGAAGTTGTTTGTTTGTTTAGGAAAAGCCCCGGGTATACCCGGTTTTAGATTTAATTAGTACAATGATATTTAGGTTTTACTGCTTCACAAAAGTGCACCTCCAGATAAAATCTTATTTAGTGTTTTAGAAATAATTACCTAATCCAGATCTAGATAAATAACTATCTACTACTAACTACATACTTTTTACTCAATATATCGCGTATTTATTACATGTTATTGAAATGACATACATATTCATTATATTACTCGTATATTTAAGTAGAAACACCGCAGAATAGCCCGAAGCGAATTCTTTTTATTTCTTTTAGATCCCAAGGTTGTCTGGCTGAAAATCAAGTAAAGAGCAGTCTTGCTAAGGTTAACAAGCACAAACGATTCAGCTCGAAAAAAAAACAACCTAAATTATTTCGGTAACTATAATTTACGAGGGTCAAATCTTCATTAAACATTATTGACCTATAGACATCATCAGTCATCAATGATCGGTGAGAACGGTTTAAAAAAACAATGTCATAATTTCAACTGTGCGAGTGGTGGGATGACAAAAAATGGCTGCGGATTATGTTGAGGCTCATAACAGATATGCCCGATAATAGAAATTAATTTGATAGTACCTAAAATTGAGAGTTGATGAAAACTAACGAAATTAGATAACCCTATTAAAACTTAGACAAACCTCCTCTATTGGTTGACAAAACATTGTAGAAATATGCAGTATTATAAACTTAATAAATCATGAAAACTTTAAAGATCACTTTGTAACGTAAACAGAAAGTTGCAAAGCAGCTTTATGGGATCCAACACGCTTGCGGCTTGAGGGTACAGAATTGATGACGTTGTGTGTACATATGCAGATTATCTTAGTCATGTTAGAACACTTATAATAGCTCACGTTTTTCTTATCGAGTATAGCGCTTAAAACCTCGAATTATTAACACATTAGAAATCATACGATGTTCTTTTTCGATGTGTATTACTATTTTACATCCATTTTCTGAGCGGTTTTCTTTGAGTGACGGTCAGTTTTAGTGCCTTTATTGGAGGGTCTCATTCGATCATAATCAAATAGGAAAAAAAAACCTAAAACCTATTTACTTAGCTAATTATTCTACCAAACCACTCAGATACCACAACAAGTAGCTCTAAGAAACAAATACTACACATACATACATACGCACACAACCCGATCCAATTATTTCAACAGCCTTAAGCTAAGAACTGGAATGTAACGGCCTCGTATTGAACAATGTTGTGATACCAAAAACGGTTAACAAAACGCTTACTTCGTTTCGAATAATTTAGGCTAAATGTTTACTAACTCTCGGCCTAGCCTTTAATTTTACGAAAGTAAATATCTCCATTCTTTTTTATGTAAAGAACCGCTGACTCACTTCTAATAATGGAGAACGCTGATTGTACAGACAGGATGAGTTTATAAAATTTAAACAAAATCTGTAATCGATATTTTGTATAGACAATAGTGTCATTATGCGGAACATTGTATTTTAGTATTCATAAACGGCCAACGGTTCACGAGAAGTGGTCCACAAAGCTCGTAATATTTATTTTGTAGCAACATTATCTAGTGCTTTAAAACATTTTAATATTTTCATTGCGGTTACTGGTTGTATAGAAATATTCAAGGGGTAAGGGAACGAGCAATATGGTAATGTTAAATGGTCTATTTTGAGCATTACTTTTATTACGGTGCAGTATTTATGATGAGCATTTTATTAAATTAAAGCGTGCATTCTTTGTTAAAGTTTATCTTTTGTGTAAGCTGGTCGATTATGCTTGTATATTCATCATATTGACGCGCCTCTGTTGGCTAACTCGATGCCCTAGAAATACACTAATCAGGTATTCTGCTTTAGAATTCAGGGTGCCTAGGGAGCAGTTCGGGATAAACTTTAATCGTGTTTAAAATTCTACTAGCGGTCGACAAGTAATCAAAGTTACCAAGAATATAATGAACCCGCTTTAACCAATAATTAGTTTTTTCTTCTAGTTTTGAGAATAACGTTATTTATTTCGTAGATTAGAAGTAGTTAAAGCAAGTAAGTTATTATGTTACTTTACCTCGACTTTCTTATTCTACATGAATATGACATCGCTTCTAGAAATGTAATAGTACCTCTTTAATAGCTGTTTGAGCTAAGATTAATCAACGTAACAAAGACGCTGTAAGATTTATGTTTGTATTCTGCTGAAATTCTAATAAACGATAACAGAATAACTAATGTATTCTAGGTACCGTTTACTGTTCATTATTACTAAAAATAAGTAAGGCATACCTTTTTATCCCGTCCTAGTATAATACAAGTAATAAAAATAATAGCGAAACGAACTGAAAGCTGCCTAAGAATAAAATATGTGACGGGGATTAAATCTTTTTCACCACAAAATAATAGATAGATAAGATACTGAACGATACGATTATGTAAGAGGAAGCAAGTAATAATATACGTAATTATTTAAAGAGCCAAAAGCACTCATTAATTTTCACTTAATATTCCATTTCGAATTTATGGATAGGTACGTAATATTGGGAGTTACATGAACACGTGTATATGTGTGTGTGTCCGAGCAATACCCTTTGTATCTCACAAACACATAAACATAAAGTGTTGGGTTTATGAACAAATATTAGTTGCTGACCGGGATACCCAAGCTATAATAACTTCTCTTTTCATTCTACTTATTTGAATCTACTTCCTTGGAATAACAAAGTATTCTATTTTTATCTCTTGTAGAGAACGATGCAGAGAATACCATTATTTACTAAGGCAATTTTCATTTTATCTAACCTTCTTGGTTTGAAACAATTATTTGTTTGTTTGTTTAATCAACTAATCTTGTTATTACAGAGATATGGCAGAAAACATGTTTGCTGGAATTAAATTACTTAAAGGGACCGAATAAACGAATGAAGCCCAAACGTGATCATACTTGAAACGTGTTATGTATCAACTTCAATTAAGCTTTTGACGACCTCTGTGGCCAGTGGCTACACACCGTTCACATTGACCGGTCCCAAGTTCGATCCTCGGACGAACCAATATAGAAAACATTTTTTAACATTGTCTCGGTTAGTGGGTGTCGTGCCAGGTTCCTTCGTTGTCTTTAATTATGTAACATAAGAGCTTCAACTAAGTAGTTAAAGCTTATGTTAAATATATATAATAGGTATTGTAAACGATAATTTAATATTTTTAGGATTATTCGGCTTATCCTTATGTTATTTCGTATCTTCTATACAGTGAAAGTAAAACAGTTAAAAACTTTATAAAGAGATTTAGGTGCCAACTGTGTCGAAAGGTAACTTAAGTCATGTTCACAAGTAGAAAATACGTAAATAACTACAATTGGGCTTATTGTTAGGGTAAATCTTGCGAATCAGTTTCATATAATGCAAATAACAATTTATACAACTAAGACAGTTTCAAACGGCTTATAAATAAGAAAATAATAGCCAGCTGTAAAGCGGATCATACTAACGTATGAACAAGGGAACCTCCGCTCCGGTAAGAATAAAAGGTATTCAGCTTGACATATGTGTTTGTTTATCTGCACAGACGACGGGAGGTACGCCAGATTAACTACAGTGGTTGAATTGTAATGTCCGCCTGCGGTCACAATTCAAATGACCAAGCTAAGCCCAACCACAAGCTATTGTTGATAAGACTCCCACCTTACCGAGAACAAATAGTCTCAACTGGTTTTTATTATTGTTCACTAAAACAATGCCGCCGCAGACATTCAAAGAAATTTCAATTGTGCTGAAAGAATCCTGTTTACTTTCAATTGAACTTTTTTAATTAGCCTTTTACCTCAAGATTTTCAGGACAATTTATACTGTTTCTTTTTGTTGGAAATAACGGATCAGTTGAAGGCACTTTTTTAATGGAATCCTTTTCAAGTTATGACAAAGTATTTAATATCTTTATACCTATTTAAGAACATCTAAAAGAAAATTATTTTGTTACTAAACAATGTTATGCCTACTGAAATATTTTATATTAAAATAACATAACCACTGTAGAGGAGTTGCCTGGGATTGTTCGACCATGTGCTGTTGCGGTTGTTTCTAACAACATTAATGTTTTACTATGCAAAGTTACATGAACTGTCCAAACTTTTTAGTTATAATATGAATAGATAGGTAGGTGTGGAGAGAGCTCACGAAAACAAGTATAGTTGACGTTGTAGCGGAAGGCTCCGGCGCGCTCCATAGCGGAATTGTGACGTCAGAGTCAGTCTACTTCGCTCACAGAACGACGAGCGTTTGCGGCCCCGGCACACGCATCCGGGAACAGGAATCTAGGCCACGACTTACAACAAATATCATGAAAAAATATTATCACGTAAATTTTGGAGAAGTTGCAAAAACTGCCCAATGATGTGCAACCTAGGTCGGTGACCGATGTCGGCACCGATGCGACGACAGAGCGTTAAACAGTTGACGGGCGATTGTTTTGCAATTGTTAACAGACGCTGATTGACACTGATGGCCCGGATTTCAACACTACAAAACGATTGTTTTTATAGCACAAATATAGTCGTTATCGCGGATTAAGCTATGGCGCAATTAATATAATCTTTAAAGATGACAGATTAATTTGGTTTGTTTGTTTTTGATAGTCTAGTAACCTATAGTAAAAGATCTCGAAGAAAATTGAAAACGTGTCAATGAATTCCTCGTCAGGAGGGGACCAGAGTTATTATGCGATTTTTGGGCACGTTTTCACCGTATGTTTCCAAGATCGGGTACCAGTGCATACGTATGCTTTAAGTGAAATTTCAAAGCTTTATAATATGGGACCACAGAGGTATATTTGCCTCTAATCTAGCGTAAATTTAGTTTGTTTTAACCTATGAAATAATTTTAAACCATTTTTCTTATACATTACGACTATTATGTTCCTAATCGCTGGCGCTCGTGTCTCGGTCTCTATGCTTTTCGGTTCCCGCTGACGTAGTTGCAATGCAGCTCTTTGCTAAAGTATACGGTTAATTTCTGTGAGCCGGCCAAACTAACTTCTGTGGAGGACTCGAGGAGACAGCATTAGGGTTAGATACTTGCTATTGATTTAGGCAAAAGACAAACTGTCTTGCCCAGAGTGCCATCGAATAGGATTAACTATAGGGTGGTTTGAAATATACCATAGCTATAAGACTATCATCTTGTTATGTTGTGTATAATTATTTTGAATAAATTGTAAATTGTTTGTATCCTGGATTTTTCGGCTCTAACTACTTCGCCCCTTAAGAGTTGAACCAATTATAATGAAAACATATTTCCTAATTTTATAACGACTTACTTTATATAAATCGACAGCAGCGGAAACCCAGTTATGCTGACGTAGCACATTTCAATTAAGATTAAATGGTAAATCTTAAATCTAAAGTCATATTTCATGGTCATCGAAATAGTCTATAAATCAGAGGCCAATGTTTCGTACCGGACGTTTATGTAATGTAAATGATTAATTTTGTTAGTGCTCTACAAATAAATGAATAACGTTCAAACAATGTCGGTGACAACTGGCGATGGCGGTGCGCGTCATTATTTAGTCGTCTCGTGTTACGCGTCACGTACATCTGTGACTGAAGCAACTAAAGTAGCGTTCACAAGTGCCTTCTGATCGCCGCTCGAATGCTACGTTCGTAAAATGTTATCACTCTTTTATCCTTCCACTAGTATGTTAGTGTGGCAACTATGAGCAGCTAGTGTGAATATAATGGCTACGGTATGACACACTAAATACCATAAAAGTAACAGACCTTATTATACTTATTCGTAGCAACAAGTTTTTTGTTGCTACGCAAACGAATGGCGTTCACAATTTATTCACAATTTATTCACAATATATTACTTTTCCGTAACACATTAATACTTCGTAAAAATTAATGTTAATTTACACTGTTAAGGCAGGATTTAAAATTAATGTGAATGTAAGTAGTTCGGCTATCACGGTAACACAGCTGCAATTAATTTCAGATATTTTACGACATTTATCCCGGCTTCCGGATCGTAGACCATAATTAATCATCGTAGCACCGACACCAAACAAATTTACAATATATACATATCCCCAATAGACTGACTGATAACGGGATACCCTTTGGCTCCGTGAATAAAGTTATATTGGGAGACTTTGAAAAGCCGAATATTAGATTTGAGGAGGGAAAAAGTCAAGTAAAAACAGGATACAGATTAATTGGAATAGTAAGACAGCGGCAGGTTCATCCCTTTAGCCAGAGGATTGATTAGACGATGTTGGCAGGGTAATTAATTAGACGCATCCGGCAGATTTCTTCCCACTTTTTGCTTTCTCGGTCGGTTTGATTGAATTTTTCACTTCGTAGCGAATTTCGGCAGTCTGAACTGATGTATTGACAGCTAATTAGCAGCGGGATGAATGTTGAAGAACGCAGGAAGTTTTATTTGAAAAAATGCTGCTCTAACAAGTTAGGGTGAGGTTTTATGTTTTGCTATGAGTGGAAGTAAAAAATTACGGGCTATGACAGAAAAGTTGAGGAGAACCTTTCGCGATTCGTGGTATGAATACGTTATCACATACGTTTAGCATATTGCTAGAGTAGAATAAGTAGTTTTGGTAGGCAACTCTGATATAGTATAATAGTTTTGATGTTTGATTATGGTTTAATATTACTTTAGGTGTTGGAATCATTAATCAAAAAATATATATTTAATCATGTAATTTTGCGCTGCTTGCTGTGAAATTTTGAGTTCGTGCCAACTTGACAGTAATATTTCATATCGTCAGCTGTAGCTTTTTACAGCCTTGTTGTGTTAGTTGTTTTTCTTTCACTAACCAATAAATTTTATTTTATTAAACATCCGTAAGTACGGGACCTACTTACTTTAAGAGATGAATAAAAAACCTAGTAGAGAATAGTAGCTTATTGACTTGTATGAGATAGTAAGCATTCGTATTGGGACGGACAATACATTGTTCTTGTCTTAGGTACTTACTTTGATCACTATGGGAGGACAACGTTCTAAGTAATATCCACTTTGTTGTCGAGTAAACAAGGTAACTCACCAATAAATAGTACAAACAAACAAGGTATTATCCCTGTAAATAAGATTGTGTGAACAATTATCTGATCACTAAATACTTGGCACTGATCCACATAATGAAATGTACTCGATAAGGTTAATACAGTTTTCATTTCATTGTTGGATTTTATTTAATACACAAGTATATTGTTGTGCTCGCAGCTTTATGATGTGAGAAAAATACTCAATGTGCAATACCGGTATTCGTTCTGCATATTTGCTAACGATTGTAATAATATCAATCAATCAATATCTGTTCCATTTGATTTTTTTTTCAAGAATAAAATAATCTTGGAAATTACACATTATTATAACACGTACTAGCATGTGCTAAAACTAGTGACATTTTAAAAACCTGATAAGATTTACTTGATGCTGTAAATAATAATTTTGTATATAACTAATGAAACATTTTTCGAAAAACCTTTAACTATTTAACATTCTAAACATGAAGCCTCGGTAAAAGCCGCGATAAAAGGTAATTAAGTATTTATTAGTTTGGTATAACCTAGAACCTGACGCTATATTATTTAGTAGATATTAAAGACGAAATTTAACACTAATGGAACAAGCTCATTTATGTGTACAAGCCACACCCTTTCGGAAACCTTTTAATGTAGAAAGTTGAAATTCGACTTAGTCGCAGGAAGTGATGCCTTAATTAAGGACGTGGATTACGAAAAGTTACATTTTAATTCGGAAGCGGGTAAAAGAAATATATATTCTTTTTCAGAGGCGTGTAGGGAATAAGAAACAAAGAACCCAACTTTTCATTTTAATAAAGAAATAATTATTTAAAAAAAGGAAATTATAAATAACAGGATAGATTTTCGGCGAAAAGGGAATTATGTAATTTTTGATTCGTAACATATAATATGATATTCGGAATTTTTTTCGCCTTCTTTATCATAAATTTACAAAAGCATAATTAATTACTCAAGGACCTGGTTTTAAAAGAAAACCTGACCTGATTTTTAAAGGACGGACGTTTGTTATAACGAACGAAGGAACTTTTTAGTTAGGTATTCTCTTGAAAACTTGTATTTTTGTAGAGACTCATGTCGTTTGATATCATTTTTATAAAATATGAAAGAAATACTTTACTTCGTTAGATAGGTCTTTGTTCTATTTACTTTTACTCCTGGTTAATGTTTCTAACTAAATCATGTTTTATTTATGCCTTAACGTAAAATTTAATTAACAAGTTCACTCCAACGTACAATTTTAAGAACTCGAAAATATACGAATACTAAATTAAAATATAAAATAGCCACACTATTGTTGTGTCAAAATACTAGGTATTCTTTAAGCTCAACCGCTATTTCCCAATTTTATTCTGACAAAGGGTTAAAAACTGACATACAGTCTGTTTGTTTTGGTCTACTATTTACATGATGGCCTATCAAAAGCCAATAGCAATCCTTTGTACTGATGCTGACAATGACACAACGTGACAACCGGAGCTTTGATCAGAGTAGCAATCAGTTTGTCGTGATCGAAAGGCCTTTAGTGTGTTATCTTAAGGTAAAAGCATATAACATACAAACCAAAATATTATTACTATTGTATCAAATGTAAAATCTAAAAACTGGGGTACAGAAGAACAAAGGCGTAAAAATGTTAAACTAAATTAAAATAACAAAAGAAAATCGGAACGCACTTCTCTTTGGTTTCTTTTCGCTTCGGTTTCCCACTTCTGATTCGGGGAACTAAAAATTGGATTGTGAGTGTGTCTCCAATAGTAAAGTACTGCGAAACTGGGATAGGTCACGTCACTAGAGGCGTTCGTTCAATCAATGCGAATTCAAAAGTTTGATGGCACGGTCCTTCCGTCGATCCAACTTTGGTTTATGGAGATACCGCTTTCGAATACGAGTGGGGTGTCGTGTGGAGAATCACAACGTGTAACGTGCTACATTTGTTCATGAAACTGTACGTAGGCTAATAATGTAAATAACTTGTCGTAATTACCCAGTCATCATCATCATCATGTAATGTAAGATTTATCGAAGTATGTAGATTAAATTTATGAATATTGTCTACATAATGACCTTTTTCTTTTTTAAGGATCATTTAAAAATAGGTATTCATAATAAATAAATAAATGCTCAAATCATAAATCTGCTAGAGTTAAAACTCGTGTGAAATTGGGATCTCACTATAAATAATAAACTGAATTATTTTTGTATAAATAATTTATTTAACATAAGTAAGTTAAGTTTATTTAAATCACATTTCCCTACCTCTTAAAATTAAGTATTTCCATCTGTTACATAGATTTAAATTACAAAAATATCATTAGACAATAATATAGTTTTTGATGCATCTACCAAATATTATAAATTTTACAATATTGTGATCAAAACATTTCATGAACTTATTTTTATTTAACATCTTGCATTAAATTCCTTGTGTTTAAATACTCATACTTAAAGATATGTTATTATCTAATGTTATTTCCCTATAACCTAATTACTTGTCATATCGTACAATACTTATCTATATACTTAATTGAGCAATTGATATTCATACATTTATCTACAATAATTTTGTTCGGTAAGGTCCCGACATTGCTTGAGTGCAACATTTTATCAATAGAGATCGAATAGTATTGTTGATGAATTAAAGACTATTGTTGTTTTAGTACATCACTAAAATAAGGTTCGTGGCGCTGCGAGGGCCAGCTCCCTTACTTTAGCCCGATGAATTTTGCCGGAGGGCGTAACGGGTAATGAATCCACGAAGACGATAGCGCCATTCAATTTCTTCCCTTCCATGTTCGCTGTAACAATAAGTTAGCAATTTAGTAACAATGAAATTGTTTAGTCGAACGGACACACGTTAGTAATAAATTTGAAACGTGCAGTTCCATGAACGGCGATAGATTGCGCCACCTGCGACCCTGGCGACGTGGACACATTGAGTATGACGTGAACCAGGTACAGTGGAACTACTGAAACATTTACACTTTGTAGTTCCAAGAATGTTTGTCGGTCACTGTTCATTGTGACATTTGTTTCCAGCAAATTAGGTTAGATGATGTCGTTATATTTATCCCGTTATATTCGCGCAATTTAAATACAATTTTGTGGTGGAATGAAATTCGTGAAAACCGACACGGTAATCTTTTATAATCCAATGGGTAAGATTAAAATACCCCCGTTTAGGGTAACGATTCTTGGTCACTTGTTTACCTAAAATTAATTGTATCACGGACGGTTTAATGTTAAATAACGAGGATACCAATTTAACCTACGATTGTCAAAAGAGAAAATAATTTATCGTTGGGGACATTCGAAATTTGAACGCAGGTGGTTGCGCTATAAGTACGGTAACACATGTTTTGGTCAGAGAATTGTAGGTGTATTAAAACAGTATATTTGGCAAAGATGATATTCGTGATTCCAGAACATTAGATATTGTCATTCTCTGGCTTCTTTCGTTAGAGAAAAGTCTACCGTACCTACTTATAACGTACACAACATACAATGGCAAGATTTTGTTGTTCCATATCCGTTCATTATTTTAACCCAAATTATATTGTACAGGCCGCAATAACCATCCAATTAAACGACACATGATTGTCATTTTAAAACAGCAAATACCGAGGGTCTACTCCAATCTCAACGTTTGTAAATAAACGAAAAATTATTCCGAAAAATGTAAATTGAGGCTACGAGTGTCAAGCGAACCGAAGTGGGTTTTATACTCACTAATTCACTAAAAACAAATATTGTTCTTAGGTACGTAGGATCCTATGTCACAAGAACGCTTTGTTTTGTTAATATCTGAATTACAGAGCTGAATCAAAACGCGTGACGTCACCATGTTGGTTGAGAAAACAGATTTTATATTTCTGTCTCGATGTTGCTTTAATTCGTTAACTGCGGTTGTACGTTTATTTCACGAACGAATATTACAGCGTAATATACGGACCAACTGTTACATGTAATTATGACGTGCGATGAGTTTTCTTGAATCATCTAATGATAATGCAAATTGTGATTCCCCAACAAAGTTTTTAAAAATAAAACAGACTTTTACTTAAATTTACCGTGACGATGGAATGAGGCAACGTTTAATGAAATAGATTACGTTTAATAAGTAGAACAATGACATTCGACTAACATAATTAGGGATTACTGCGATACAATCAATTGATAGGATACACTGATTTCGTAAGTACATTGATTCGACATTCATTGCGTTTCAAATCTTCTTTAATTTTCGACTATCTTATCACTATGAAATAAAGTAGGCATATTGAACAAATAAATACATTCATGTTTATCAATTACATCCGATTTGTGACGCGACCAATTAGTTTTTTAATGCCGATGTATCAATTAGAACTTCTCAAATGTTGACGTTTTCAAACAATTGGTAGTTTTGATTTATTACCATTAGTCGCAAGCTTACGTTAGCTAAGTTTTTTTAGTATTTTTAAACATTGCCTGGACGTATTTTCGGTTATATGTCCGCGAAAATCCGGCGGAATACTTAACGAAATCTAGAATTAATGCTTTCGCAGTAGTTATACTGAGGCAGTTAAGCTAACGAAATGGACGATAAAGGACGTAAATATTTTTATTTCTGCCTCAGCCACAGCTTTTCGGGTGTAGTTATAGCTCTGGCCATTTGGTGGGTGTGTTTAAAGAACTATTTTAACACTGCCGGAAAGAGTTGTGAGGCCCCCAGTTGGTTATTTGACTCTAATAAGTTAATCTTTTCGACACTATGAAAACTTTATTTTGGTTAAATTGTTGACTTAAGCGTATTGCGGCTTTATTAGAAACTGTAGATACTGTGTGCTGTTTAATATTAGTAGTAATAAAAGATGAAACAAAAAAAAAATAACAAGGTTTTTACCTCTGAGTAAATCAGCAAGTTCCTGTGGGTCAACTTTGTCCCCGTTTCGTCTTAAAACGGCAGCGACTGGGATTTCCATAAAGTTGGGGTCTGGCAGACCGACCACACAAACGTCAGACACACTAGGATGACGTTTTATTATTTCCTCCATTTGCAAAGGTGAGATCTATAATGAAAACATTACATTTAAACTTAAAGTCTTGTTTTTTGCGAACAAAATTCAAAAAAAAGGAAAAAGAAAAAGAATTTCGATTTAATTTTTAGAGATTCTATTTTTAAAATATAAAAATGAACTGCCGTAGCTGTTATAATAATTATGCGCAAGAGAGCTTTTGCAACAATACCGAAGTAAAATGTGTCATACATTTATCAGTCCAATTCTTGTCGATTTTACGAAAGATTCGGAATACATATTTTCTTGTGAGAGGAGATTTAGTTTTCTCTCGTCGCATATCAACCGACTCGAGACACTGCTTTTCCAGGATGAAACAGAGCGTGACAGAAATAAGTCTAGCAAGTTTATGCTGACTGGGTTTTAGCCTTTATATTTCAAAGATACATTTTTTTAAATGAACTTTTATGTGAGTCAAATTTGATAACGTATCTCGGCTACCTACTGAGCGTTCACCGCCTGTAATATTTAATATCTTAGTCCAATATTCTGATTTAATTTTCTTTGTTCATTTTTGTATATCGAAATCATTTTGTTTTTACTTCCCAAAGAAATTCAGATTAGCAAACTTATTAATGTTTTTGATTAGGAAACGTTATTAGGTTCTCGTTGTGCAAATGAAAATTAATAAGAGAGAATTCGCTCTTACCAGGAACCCGTAGTGTTTAATTAGAAGTCTCTTTCGTTCAACGAAGTAGTAAAAGTTTTGTTCATCTTTGTAGAACATGTCGCCGGTTTTCACCCATCCGTCATCTGTGATCATCTTCTTGGTTTCCTCCTCATTGTTTAAGTAGCCCTATTAACAATACAATACAAATGTTATTATCACTTAACTCACAATCGTAATCTCATATGTAGTTACGTGAAACAACGAAGTGTTTATTAAAAGGTAAATATTACATATAGTTGAAAAAAGCGTTTCTTAACGTAACACAAAAAATACCTTATGAGATGATTAGGAACAATTTATTACAATAGCATAAACAGAAGCTTTACTAAATCTTAATTCACGACCAGCCAATCTATTTTATAGACTCGAAATATATTTTCCTTATATCTAATCGAAATTATAGCTCTTAAAAGATACCACACACAATAACAAGATTTTCCACAGCACAAATTCAATGGCGAAATCCCGGAGCGGTAACTAATGTACAGATAAGCTATTTACAAAGAGGATTAGTTTCAAAAATAGAATCTTTTATAGAGCATATTTTATGAGCAGATTATAGCCAAAATAACGAATGACAGATGGTAAAAAATGTGTAGTTACTATATACTATGTACTGTGTATTTTACTTCAGCTTATTACACAAATAAAATAATCAAAAATCGCTCTTTACGGAGTATTTTATACAGTTAATTTGTTATTATGAGCCGTAATACCTTTATCGGTTTAAATACGGCATTATGTACCTATATTGCACATTCTACTACCAGCACATCCGTTATAGAAAATATCGCATTAAGATATTGTTATCAGAGGTTTTTAATAAAATGTATAAATAATATTGTGTATATTTTATGAAGCAGCTCAGAGGGTAGTAGTATAAGAGCGAAGGTAAATTATGAATGTATTTTCATCCTTAGGGCATTATCATCCGCTGCCCGGCTTAACTAACAGTTTACCTTTTTGGGGATTGAGTTTATGAAAATCATTTTTTGAATAATTGGCTGTTATTTAATAAGTTCTTTTTTAAGACTTAAGTATGTGACAACATTACCGTATATTAGGTATTAATCTTGTAAAATTTAGTTGTAGGAATTAAGATATTTTTGATTAATCAAATGCGAGTCAAATACTGCGCTCTAGCGTAGGTTGTGCCAATTTTAAATTTAATGTGATTTAGTTAGAACTTACTAAGCGGTTACTATGAATGAAACATACTTATCAATATAAAACAAACACCTTAAATAATAATGTCAAATTACCGTAAAGAACGCGTTGCTCCTAAGCCATAGTTCACCAGTTTTGTTGGGTCCCTCCAAAGCCTGGCCGTTGTCGTCCACGAGCTGAAATTAAATGAAACGTTAATCAAATAAATCGAATCAAACATCGTTTGAAACATTAATTAGCAGACAGCTTTCATGAATAATTAAAAAGACGACTTTTGCTTCTAAAATTAAGTTTGTATTTTCTACCAACTTGTATTTTAATATCATTTTTAAATTCAACAAAAATCTAAACAAAAAAAGATTTTAAATCTTTGCATAGTAATTAAATGAGTATTCACACAAAAATAAAGGGAACTGTGCAACTGAGGTTCCTTTACTTTATTTAAAGTAAAATGTTAACCTTAAAAAGTTAAAGCATGTTGCTGTAGGAACGAGTGAAAATTTCTCGAAAATATGTGCTAATGAACTAACATGTGCAAATAATGTAAAAAACCGGGTTAATTCTTGCGTCGCATTAATTTTAAACCTTGTGTGTAGATTTTGTTAGCATTGTTCACTTTTGTTGACATTTTTAAGCTTGTCTTATTAACAGAATGCTCTAGACTGCCTCGTTGACCTAGTGTTGCTAAGCGCGACTGCTACGCTAGTGGTCTTGGGTTCGATTCCCAAGTCGACCAAGGTGTTATTGGGTTTTTCTGTGAAATTCTCAGTAGCAGGTCGGAGTTTGGATTTGTGCCCGGTTAGTGGCAATAAGCTCGCCCCCTGTTACATGGAACCTAAGCATATCGGCGAACTGTGGGTGTACATTGGTACACCTTTGCCTAACCCTTCGGGGATACAGGCGTGATGATATGCTTTGTTATGATATGCCTATTAACTGTACCTACATTAAAATTCACCAACTTAGCTTGGTTATAGATGTTATAGATAGTTTTAGGTCTTATTTAGAAGTTAGTACTTACCATGAATTCGTATTTTGATTGTGGTTTGCCGGTCGACCCGAAGGGTGTGTTGTCATCGTAATCGAAGATTGGCGCCAACAGCTCCGTCATACCGTATACCAAGTATAGGAAAGCGGGACATACTTTCTGTAACAAGAAATGAAACTGTCTAAATACAAATAGTACAAGACATTTTGAGTGGGACGGAATAATATAATGCAGATTTATATAAGTAGTGTTTTAGGCAAGGGATAGAAAAGTCTACAATTTTTTTTTGTACACTCTTAAATAGTAATACCCTGACAATTTTGTTAAATAATTTAAAATTATCGGTGAAATAAGGGGCAGTGTTTCCAATAAAAGGGAGTATAACCCAACAAGCTTTTCCCGGTTTTTCTCGGGCAGGCACTACTGGATTTCTAAGGTTACTAAAAAATAACAGTAAATGTTACTTACTTTAAACCTGTCTAGTAATGATTTCTCCATAGCACCGCCGCCAATAACCATAGATTTAAAACATGTTAAATCACAGTGTTTTTCAGCTAGATCAAGGAATTTTCCGAGTAAATATGGCGTGAATACCGTCGTAGAGGGCTGAAACATAAATTTAGATTATAAATCAAGTAACAAAAGTGTGATTAGGCTTATCATAACACGTACAAAAATAGTATAAGCTATTATAATTACCCTATATTTGTTGATAAATTTGATGAGCCTGTCCGGTGTCAAGATTTCTGGCGATTGGATTCTTGTGAAGCCTTTTAGAACAGAAGACGTGTAGTTGACAAGAGATGACACCCACTGAAGTGTCGCCATGACCAGATATGATTCCAATTCTTCTGGGAATGGAGACCTGCGCAAAAATAACATAGTTTTATTTCTTCTCATGACAACTAATAAATATACGTTGGCCGATGCAAATTACCAACAAAACCGTGTAAGAGACCTACATAAAATGTTTAATGTGTGCGGTATGGTCCCTCAGGGTGTCCCAACTATAATTAAACAACTCAACTACGAGTACTACCATTAATTTACCGATACGAGACGTTACGAACTAACTGAACTTGCTCTAAATTTATAAACTTATTTACTACAGTTACAGTTTTCAGAGCAGCGACTAGTAACGAAATTATTAACCAAATATCGATATTAAGCACAGACAGTAATAATTTGCAAAATAGTTTGGTATGAAATTGCAATATAATACAAGTCTGCCTACAACCCTTTGTGGAGTTAATTTTCATTAAGAACATATTGAAACCATAGGAATGCTTTTCGTGAACAATACGAACCCAACCAATGAACGAGCTTTGTAGAATATGTTATTGATACAATGACCTTTAAACCGTTAGAAAATGAAACAATAATTATTACAACGAATTATGAGTACATTAAATATGGCATTTGGTTGTTAGTCAAATTAATAATTCAATTACTGATGTTGGCGACCGTTATAATCCGGTACGCCCAAACTAATCGGCCGGTTGGTTGGCAAAGCCACGGATTTTGATTCCAATAAGTTATTTACAATGTTACTGCTTTTACATCCCTTTCTGTGACGACCATATCTCACATAATGTTGCGATTAATATTAGTAAAATAAATACTGTTTTTTCAGACTTACAGTAAAAGTTCGATGTATTTTTACATTTACTGTTTTTAACACTTTTTATTATAATTGTTTTAGCATATAGCATAAGAATAGGCTCTTCGTAATTTTACCAGACTGATAACTTGAATGTCATTGTTGTACTTACCACCAAGAAATAATTGCATTAAGTAAAGTGGCGTAAGGAATGACGGCAACTTTTGGTAAGCCAGTAGTCCCACTTGTCATCATCAGCCACGCAGTAACTTTAGTTTGGTCTATTTCAGCTGGCCTAGAAATGTTAAACATATCATTAATACGAGAATACCATTATCATTAGACAATAAAACAAACAAGATTAAAATGTGAGTCAATTCGATGACGACACGTCTCATTATTGCGCTATTTAGTACAATCTTATCTGAATCTTAAACAAATAAGTAGGCTCGTTTTGTTTTCGTAATACTAACATTGATGTTATCTTACTATCTGTTACTGTGTATAGGTATATTATTCTATTGATTGGTTATTAATGAGCTTGAAATACGTTAGAACGTTTTGTCTCAAAAAAATACTTTTGAAATTAGTTTAGATCATTGTTATATTTACCTGTAGTTAATGTGGTGTCCATTGTGTCTCTCTACGAAAGCCTTGATGTCATTGCCAGGTTCATCAAACATGACAATGTCGCCATATTGTTTAGATGCTTTGAATGCAGCCATGACCTTATTTTCGCAAGATTTCTGGCAGAACACCATCTTAGGGTGTAAGAAGGGAAATATTTCTACCAGGTCATCTATAAAAATAAATGAATGTTTGAAATAAGACAATCTTGTAATTAAACAATGTATGAATTAATAATTGATTACAAACATAAAAAGAAAACTTCTAGTACACATCGGATTACGCGTAACATACATCCAAAAAAACGTAAAGATGAATTGAGCACGTATTTTTTTTAATCGGTTAAAAATAAGCAAATAGATTGTTAATTCGACTAGGACAACTGTTAATTAAAGAGTTTTAGAACTGAAAGTAAACTTACTTGCACCAATGGTAGGATCCATAGCGCACAAGGTGAACCCGCCAAAGTTGCATGCGTAGTAAGGGATGCAGAGGTCCAAGTGGTTAGGTCCCATGATGACGACGACGTCACCAGGCTTCATGCCAGACTTAGCCATGGCGCTTGCCAATCGGCAACTGCGTTTTGCCACTGATGCATTGGTCTCGCGCTGGTCTGTTGATGCATCGATCTAAAAACAAAAACACATATTATAATGACTGACTGGCCTGTTCGTCTAGTTAGTGACCCAGACTGTTATACAGATGCCGTGGGTTAGGGTTTTTTTTTGTGTGATGAGCATTATAATCATTTGTTTGCCTCTTTCCCTTGTAGGGGTAGGCAGAGACCACATCTTTCCACTTGCTATGATGCTAACACACTTGTTTCGCTTTGTCCATTTTCATTATTCCCTTCATACATGCTTTTCAGTTTGAAGTACTTTTGACCTGGCCTTTTTTCATTCGCACCCGCCTTATACACTTTTTGTTCTGTGTCTAGGTGTAATCTATCAGACGACCGAGTGTGAATTATCCCAGGATATTATTATTATAATCATGTAATTTAGAAGAAAAAATAGACTTTAAAAAATAAAAAAGTTTAAAACATTACTCAATTACTTTTTAAGCGGATTATATCGCCGTTTGTTTAGATTCTCGTTCCCGCCTTTGCGGTGTCATGGTCGCATTTTATTGCAATGTAACTCGCGTAAACATTAGTCATCTCTTGACTGATAAACTTATCGTATCGATAAAAATCCGTTCAATTTTATTTGGTTATACTAACTTAATTAATTTTATCAGTTCTGAGTAAAAGTATTACCGATACCGAAAGTTTTGTTGTTAAGATAGTTGCAGCAGATATGCATTTTTTGTAAGATACCTTTTATATGATTACAGTATCTACAAATTAAGTTGGTATCTTATATATATCCGTAAACAGCTGGTAGTTAAGGTATATTGTCACTTCTAATTAATTAAATAACGGTATTTTCCTGTTAACGTAATTAATTGTTTACACAGAGTTTTTTGAGCGAAATATTGCGAAACTAATGGTATTGAATATAAAAGTCCACTTGTGTTAATGAAAGTACAAAATAAAAGAGCCTTGATATAAAATGATTAAATTCCACTTTATTTTGGTTACACAGATCAATATATTTGTAGTTTATCTAAGTGGAACCACTTGAAACGAGTACTGGGTCAAATGAACAAATAGTTTTCGTTGTACGTGACAGTCGTGAGGGTGTTAACTATGTACGCGAACACGTTTTCTTCAGAGTTATTTCAGTTTTAGCAGTTTGCTTTCGAATTATTAGTTTTATTTTTAAATTTACTTTTATGTTCGTGGCACTAGCAATGCTGTTAGTTTCATCGATATAACTCACTGCAACTGCACCGTAAACCATGAACTTTATACATTTAGTTTCGAATTAAATGTATCGCATTGGCACTTTTGTTTTCCACCTCACGGTCAATGTTTTCAAATAATACACGACATTCTTAGTTAATATAATACTTTTGCTGTGGTTATCGTAGAAAAATATGTCCTATGTCCTTTTGTGGGTTCAAACTTTACCCCAACTTTACCCCCAAATCAAGTAACTATACTAAAATTGGTTCAGTGGGTTAGCCGCGAAGGCGTGACAGACTATCAAACGAGTAATAATGTATTTAAGTTATTTGAAGAATAAGATACTTTTAATTAGGGAATAAAATATAAAAAAAAACAGATAATAAATTATAGTATATAATTCTAACGTACCTGACAGATAGCATTGGGGTTATCCTTCAAAGCCTCCAAAGTGAGGTGTCCAATATGAACTGCATCTTCATTAATACAGTATCTAGCCGAAGCCAGCTTCCTAAACCTTTTCATACGGTCTTCAATACAATGCTTATCCGTCATTTTGATTTTAACACTTTACAACACAAAAAAGAAAATCCCACTGGTACTAAAGCAGATGTGCGAAGTAGACAGCTACTAATAGCCTTTTATCTGGCATTTAAGGGTTTATATATATTCTGCTAATTATTTTTATCGTGACATTGATTACTGTATAGTCTGATAATGAATTAATCTATGCCTGCTTAATATGCGATGGTAAAATTGATTTAGTGTAATGTAGCCGGCATGACTGTATGCTTGGTGAGTAGCTGATGTTTCGTTATGGCTCGCGTGATCATCAAGAACAATAATGATGATGTGGATATTCGGTGGGACAAAAATATCAATAAAAAAAGTTTTCTATAATACGAAACAGTTCAAAGACATTATTATAATTATGGGCAAAACAGTGAGTCAGTCAGTAGCTTTAGCTGATTTTTCGGGGAATCCCAATACAGCTACAGTCTTTGGGAAATGTTTGTAAATATTGTAACCATTGCTGGATTATTGCCTCAAAGTAGAAATGTGTCTGCCACATTTAGTTAAAATATATTAATTAACTGTCATTCGTTGATTAAATAAAATACGTATCATAAGGAGAATATATACACAGGATTATAAATGACTGAAATCATAGCAAAATTTATTTTAAACTTAGAATTTGTCGAAACAAATCATTATATGAATTTAAAAGCAAATTGACCGTATAAAGGATGAAGGGAAGTTTTGAATAGACTGTCGGACTGTTGCATTGAAATCGAAAGATCTAATACCATATTTTCAGATATGGACTGAAGCTGAAAACTTAGTAAGTTATGAATGCTTTACAGGACGATGAGGTGCTGTAGCAAAACTACAACTATTGCACACAGTGTTTGAGTAAAATCAGATTATCTTTCACTAAAATGTTGTAAATAAGTGAACTTTACTTGTAATAGATATAACCTGTCATTCACTTAATTACAATTTGTACAGTTTAAGGTCGCGCTCAATTTACCTCAATTTATCAATCAAAATCAAATTGATATTCAGAGAATTTCTATTGTAATTTTATATAACCATTGAAGGCGATAAAGTCATTAACACCAAGTAAAAGTAGCGCTTTGTGCGAAACCTTTTTCGAGCTTTTATTTATAATTGAAAAGATCAACTCTTTTTTACTTCGTTTTATGTATATATAATATGTTGGTAGGTATTGTGTATTCGGTTATGTGAGAACGATATAGTTTAGGGTTGACATTAAGTCATTTAGCGTTTAGGTTACAACAATAATTAGTCTCGAGTGACGGCTCAGTTTACGAGCGTGACGGATATGTCAGCGCCGCTAACTCCAGTAATAGCTGGGAACTTAAAGCAGCTCTGCACTATGTACTACAGCGTTTTAGTGAGCGTGACAACCCTAAATGCCAGTTAAGTCGATGGTGGGTGCATTACTGGATACGGTACTTATTAGTGGCGTACATTAAAATATCTGTACTAATAAATTAAATGTATGTTTGTGTGCCTGTTACGCTTTCACGGATATTTTGCTTAATGGATTACATAGATTTTGTACGGCATACGCTTGAAATTCAAAAGGACCATTAAGTTCTGTAGTTCTTCGTTTGTGCTGCTCGAAGCCATCCAGTTATCGTCTTTTTGTTTAGATAGAATTTAAAAGTTGTATCTTTGACTCGAGAAGAAGAAGAAGAAGACCTCTCGAAGTGTCTTTACTTTTTGTATATTTTTTTTGCTATAACACAGTGACTTAATTAATTCTTAACAATCTTAAATATTAAATTTTACACAATGTTCAATATTTTTTTTCGAAAATGTTTAGATATTAATAAGATTCCCAATCATCTGCAATTTAATCTATCTATTCTAATATCTTTAAAAGTCGGTCATGAAACGATTGCTGGCTCGATTTAAAATACCGTATTTTTACTTGAAACTACAAAGAAGAATAACTTACAGAGAGCAGTGAACAATATGAACTATTACCGGAGAAGATTGCCTGTCGCATACAACTATCAAGTTTCAAAAGAAACTTCATCCAGTCCTAAGAGTTGTATAAAATAAACTTAACGATCACTTACTTCCCGTTGCAGGTTAATAATTCAGGCGTGTTCTATGTACCTTATTAGCAATGTAGTATTTACCTATTAGCAATAATTAACTCGAAAAGTGAGTGGGGAAGATCAACAGTGGCGGATGCGAGGCGCCAAGAATCGAACATAAAACTTTAATGAGTTTCGCCTCTTCTTGTTATCTTAGGCAGGTTGAACAAAGTTTAACGTTGTTCTGTTTATTGAACATAGCTCAGTTTGGCCACAACTCAATATGAAATTATGTTTAAGTTTTAATTACGGACAGAACTAACTTAATTCAATTCGAAGTTTGGACAAAGCAAACCGTTTTAATGTTACGGCAAGAACGTTTAATAATAGATATGTTCGTTGCTTCTGTTATTGTTTCGTAATGTATTTATTAAAAATCTTTATTATTACAGCGAGCCGTAAAATTTTCCTATCATTATCTTTGATTGTTTGAATTATGTCACAACTATTGTAATCGCTATGATGACAAAACATTTGATCCGTATAGATAAAACATGTTTACCTACGTACATACATACTTAAGCGAATGTTTCATATTTATTACCGAGCGATTTTGTCTCAGTCAATGCTTAACTGGTAAAATATATTTGGAACTTCCCTTTAAAATATCTTGTTGTACTTCTGTATTTTTTGTCCAGGAAACACATAAATGTTTTAATTAGTTAAGTTTGTTTACCTAAGCGTAAGTTAACTTTTACCGTTTAGAATCAAGTGAACGCACGTGGCTTCTGCGGCGAGGTGGCGCGGCGCGGAGCCGAGTGGCGTGCTTCAGTGTAGGCTCCTAAGCTAGCGTTACGCATAAGCGGAAACAAACATATAATGTACAATACGAAAGTTTCTTCTTACATGTTGTCCAGATCATTTAATTTACCATGTATTGTGCCACCCCAGGTTTTCTACACAAGAAAAAAAAATCATGTGTACTTGTACTAACTGCTACTCTGCAGTTTTGTTATTTTTGTAATATTAACTTAAATCTGATTGAATTAAGGATGGAGGAATGAAGGACCGGACGTTGTCGCGCAATTTGTGATGTGCGTAGTTGTGGACAGCGATTGATTGATTGAGAAATAACAATATATTAGGCATGTCTCGTATTTTTGGTTTTTGAATTAATATGTTCCTGTGTTATTTATCGATGAATCTGCATCTTCCTACAAAATTCTTTAAAAGTTTTTGTATAGATGAGCCATAATGCGCTCAAAATATGTCTCTTTCATCATTCGTCAAGCAAAAACTTATGATTACATCAGTACGTAATATCGTACCTTTTTATGATTGTTATTAAAACAGTAGTTAGGAACTAAAAGAGATAATGTTATCCACTCATCCGGTATATAATCAAGAAAGATTAATCGCAATACCTCCCACGACAATATTCCTTAGGACTCCTCGTGAAATGTCACAGATTAACTTAATCTACTTATCTACAAAGAAAACATTCCATCCATGATTATTGATATCAAATAATATTCATAATTAATGTGTATTACGTCAATAACGATTATGTTAATCTTGATTTGAGAGACTGTGATTGCAGGTGATTTGACATAACCTAATGTAATTATTGCATATGCAGTGTACTGCTATTTATGTTTTTGGGTCCAAAGGTAGTAATCATAACAGTCATTATTTGATATACAATAAGATTTGGATAAGTGCTCCAAAGTGTAAGTCAGCCTAAAAAATTAAGGCAGATTTGTGTCAGTCAAGCTCTGGTCGCCTGAAAGAAATTACGTTGCGCAATAAGCCCCTTGTTTTTATTGATATTTTCTTGTTTTTCCAGCGTAGAATAAGTAAATAAATAATCAATCAGTCTATATGAATTATAATCAGTCAGTTTATTCATCTACGACCAAGGCTTGATCCATGTATCTTAAGAAGCTTTTTTTAATAAATAATTACTACAATATATAAAATAATATTTTGTTATACGCTCATAGTATAAAACGATTAAAAACCTTAAAAGTAACACTTTTTTTATAGCAAAAGAAGTTTTGTCATTTTCCGTTTTTTCGTGGCTCCAAATGTGCGCTCACATGAATACTATCGCGCTTTGCCCCGAGAATATTAACGATCCACTTACTGTAACTGTTCACTAAATCCACCTCCAATTTTTATGTCCAGCATCTACATGAAAAAGGTTAGGTTTTAGGAGAGAGTGCATAAAATGCACTGTCCCCTAAAAGAGTGCAACCATAGAATTTCCTTAATTTGATGCCAGCTAGGTCCTACTAATATTTTATTTTTATTTTACAAAATATTTATCCCTCCGTACAGAAACAGATACAGATACAGTTGTTTAAAGAAAACATCTCACTTCTACGTCTAAACTAATCTACAGTGTCTCTTCCTACAAACGAAACCGTTGCTTCACTAAGAAATGGTTCCATGCCTAAGCTCTAACAGTTAGCTACAGACCCAAGAAACTATAGCACACGTAATAATACATTGGCGTAAAAATACCAATTTATTACATCATTCCTTTTCCATTTGGTAGAAGCTTATCTTATTATGAAGGTGTTTGTTAGCACAAGTCAATGTGAACCTTATTTCCGGTCCGAGAACGAAAACATCGGGGCTCGAGAGCTACTAAACAAATATACACAAAATTCGATTCATGTACCTACATCATAAGGGTATTTTCCGCGTGTGCACATAAAAGTTAATGTTAAGATTGCTGAGTAGTGAGCAAACCGGTCCAACTAACGTGCGTTCTGTCGTGGAGCGAATATTGGCCGGCGTCCTACTTCGATGTGGAGCACGTAGGGAAAACAACGTCTCACAGACGTAGTTATCTACATAAGCAAACCCGACTCCGTTCTCCTACTAATGCTGCTTTTACAGCAATGGAGCTGGATTTTTTTTGTTGCAGTAATTGGGATTCGGATCACATTTTCGCCCGTTTTACCACATACACAGCTTCGAAATAGCGCTACAGTAAGTTTGTAAGCTAACAAGAAAAATATTTTGTGAGATGGTTTCAAAAGTTTGTAGCCCCGCCACGGCCAGAAATGAAAATTTAATGTTGTATAATTTTGCGTAGAATAGTGAAATGTTTACATAAACTCATTATACAAACACGGTTAGTATTTAAATTAAACATTGTGCGAGGAAAATGCATTGAACTGAACAAAGCATTTTCAATATTGACCTTAATCATTGTTCTCTGACCTAAACATTTATGAGCGTATAACCAATCTTTGAAAGGTGGTGCGGTAACAGAACTTGTACATTTACAAAAGTTTGTAATAAATTTGGCAACTGTTTCGCTCGTAGACCTTAGATCGCGACATAGTAAATTATGAAAGTTTCACCTGCATCCCGCGGCTACATTAGAACAAAGCGGAGTCGCCGCTCCTAAATAAACGGCTCCGGAACGCTGCAGCCAGCTCCGACTGCTATTTTCAATTTCAAATTTGCCTCTCCAACGACAATAGAATTGCACCATTTTATGTGAAAAGTTTTTGCGATCTGCCTTTATTCAGGTCATTGGAATTGTTAAAATGTTGAATTTTTTATCTACATCGATGTATCAGGAGCGGGAAGCTACTTTTAGTCCGATTTTATTTAGATGAATATGAGAATGTATTGGAGCGGTTCCACGGGGACGTCGAGGCGTGTTGTCTCGTTTGAGATAAATTGTTTGCGCAGCGAGCAGCATTCGCGTAATTTGAAGTGGCGCGGATGTCTGCGAAGGTGCGTGTCGCGGTGTCGCGCGGCAATTCCAACGCGACGTGAGCTCTAATCACCCTCTTTAAACGGAGACTCACGTTCCCGACCGGGAGGAAACGTTTATTTTAATTCCCCACAAATGCTTGTCTAATTTCAACGGATGTGTTTTGTTTAATTTCAAAGGATTATAATTGCCAAGACAAGGATTAGCTACGAAATCTTTGAATGTGCGCTTTAAAGTATTTCGTTGTAGAGCTTTTTATCCCGACGCGGACGGAGCGTCTCTTATCCTACTAATATTTAAAGGTCTGTTACAATGTTTACAAAGCAGAGATTTCAAATACATTAGCTAATTTGCTTTCTGAATAGAATTTAATATTAACAATCTATTCAAAAACTATTACGTTGAGAGTATTTCGCCGCATCAGCTTACATTTCGACTGTTTATTCAGTTTAAAGTAAATAATATGGTCTGTTTATCTCAATCATTTTCGACGAAATATTGTTCTAGGGAATATTGAAAGCCAAACTCCTATTTATGTTTCCAAACACATGATACACGTTTAAGCGAACCTTGCTGGATTGTCTGTTTAGGTAAGCTTGTCAGCTAAATTGAAGCTTTGTGGAGCTTTTACACGTAGAGGTGAAGTCGGCTCCAATACTGTACACACTAACTACGCTCGACACGTGTAGATACCAAGACTGTTTAAATTACATTTTCGAAATTGTATATTTTTTCTGGCACCTGTGTTTTTTAGCGAACAAAAAAAAAGAGATCATTTCTTTTTTTTAGACGTTACGATATACTGCCTGTACTTGATGGATACTATTCATCACATTGTTGACAAAAGTTTCCTAAGATGGCCTTGGATACCTGTTAGCCCGTCACTACCGTATACATGTCCCCTTAAGTTGTTCTGATCGTAATTGATCCCTCGAGAAATGTAAATGTCGTGGGAATGTAAGCTGTTGGCTTACTATTACGTAACTGAGATTTACTTCCGATAAGACTAATTAGGTTTCTAATGATACTGCGATACCTTTGTATTGACATTTGTATGATGCTTTGATATTGTATACAGTATGGATAAGATACATAGGCATACACACTGATACCACGTACCAGTCCACAGAAGAAGAAAATCCAGACAGACGAATTTATAAGGGCTCCGTTTATGCCATTTGGCTACGGAACCCTAAAAATTGATTTATTAAAAGCAAATAAAAGAAACTTGTATGTTTTACTTGCAATGTTATTTATGCAATAATATTGATACAAAAACGAGCATATAATTCATTACCTTCGAACCCATTACTGTGTATTCCGTAATTTAATTATTTTACTTTGTATTTAGGCTATCTTTAGGAAACAATATTATTATTATTACTGAAACCTAACATATTTGAAGCCTTTGTGTAAGAAATAATTAAGGAGGCGTAGTGTGGTTAGTGTATTCCAAAACATGTTACAAGGGTATTACTTTCTTTACCAGTCTAATTAGATAAAAGATATTGTTCTATCTAGAAAATAAGTAACGCCCCGCTGGTTTACTCGCAGTATTTTTATTTTAATATAAACTTTTAATCTATCGCGATTATCCCGTTATTCGAGGGATCAATTACACTAATTTGGTATTATGAAAATTGGTAAACCCGTTCTTGAGATTTAAATGGTGTAAATAACCCAAATTTGTTACAAATAAGAATATGGGTCCGGTGGGCGATATGCCATGTATACAGCTCCTGTGATTTCTTATTGAGAAGACTAAATTATTTAGCAATTTTCTTAATAGATACTTAAAATTGAAAAAAAGGCTATAAAGCAATTATGCAAAAATGTTATCTTGCTTCTTACAAATGTGATAAGTGACCTGCTTGATAAGTCTTGATAGTTTATCTGTTAAAAAAAGAAAGTAAATATAGAAGAACATGCGCAATTTGTCATGATTATATTATGTTTTTTGTATAACATTGTGTTACGTTTTCTAATAAATAAACAACAAACCTACGCATTATTAACTAAGTAGAACACCATAACCTCATTAACATTTGCAATAACTATTATTACAAATACACTTTAATGAGATATTACTATGAGGGAGCCGTAGTTACAAATGGATGTAATAATTGGTTACCCATATATCGGGAAAACCGCAAATTAATTGGATTAGATTGCGCACAACAATCGCAGTATGTCAGAGCGCGCCCAATCGACGAAGCAATTACAAGGCCCGCACAAACATGAAACAAAATTTATGATGACATCAGAAATGAGGGAATTCACAAAAATAATCGAAGGGCCGACACAGAAATCATACAGGGCGAGGATTATTTGTATTCGGAGTGCGTTCGTTGAGGTACGTGCCGCGAAACTTATTATTGTTCATATGAAAACTCCATTTTCAATTACCGTATTTGGTTACGCTCGTTGGCGGCATGATTCGTGGAGTACGTCAAAATTTGAATCGGCACACACTGAAGAGCACACAGCGAGAAGTATTATGAACATTAATTTGCATGGACGTAGCATAACTCGTAATGGAATGCATTAATGTCGAGTGGGAGGTACACTGGCTCGCCGAAGAGCACTTTGTAGCAACTCGTTTCGAGCAAAAAACGTAGCGCAGACACGGATGTACCCTCAAGCCGGCCTTAAGTGCTGCTCCATGCTAACATGTCGGCCACTTACATGCTATTTGCTTTAAACCGCCTATCTATTACATATTTTACAACATTTTAGAACTTCATTAAATTTTAACAATACTATTATCTGTTTGATAGTTCAGTAACCATTCTATCTGCTTGTACTATGAACGAAGTAAATATAATAAATGTAATGTAGTAGATCACTTAGCACTTTTATTGTTTGCTAGAGAAAATATTATCGAAGCGAAAGTCTATAAAAGGAAAAAAGTATTGAACAATGAGCATTAGCTGCGAACAATTATTTTCCAGCTGAAATGCAATGAATTGTACGTTCGAAACGTTTCCATTCACTCGACTGAATTGTTTTATGAATAGCTACATAATATCGGTAAATCCCCTACGAACTCACTACTATTATAAAATAATTCAATGTTTTTGTTTTTTTACTAAAAGTTACATCACAACATAAATTTATTTACTTATTTACTTGTTACCTGAAAAAGTAAAAAAGATCAATCTTATTTAATTCGAGGTTTCTTTTTACTTCTATATCTGTTGGCCTATTTTCATGAAGGTATTAAATATATAAAATTAATGTTTTATTTTATTATTAATTAAAGAGGTTTCCTTTTTCCGCCTAAAATAAAAATGTTATTTTCCAAAAATATAATGTCCATAATAAATCGTGTCGTCTTACTACAAGGTATCTAAGTAAATGTAAATTCTAAATAATCTGAGTAGACAGAGATTGAACGGATACATCTATCACTCTCGGTTCGCTGCTACCAGATTTTGCGATAGCTACAAAAATAAATACTTGACAATTTAGTGACTGTATGTAGTCCTTTCACCGAAAATGTCCGATTTACGCAATCTTAATTGACTGCTCTTTTCGATGTGAAAATACAGTGAATTACTTGTTTTATACACACGCTGATTTACTATGTAGGTAAATGTTTTGAGTCCAAAATACTTCCTAAGCTTACAAGCATCCTATTACGAAATATCACACAGTTTCAGCGCTTCTGTCGGACGGTGACATTAAGCTTCTTAAAATACCTTTAATTAATTTCACAACACTCCAACATCATAGTAAACCTTCAAATTATGGAAATTTCAGAGTGGTTCTCTCTTTGTAAGTGACAATTGTTGTAGATAATTTAGATGACAGCTGGCAGAGCCTTTGTGAGCCCCAGGATTACGAAGAGGTCAGGATCCAAGATCACCCATTCGTCTATGTTAGGATTGGCTGGCGACAGCCTTACTTTATTTCTTCATCCATCAAGATTAAGACCGCTACAGTCACTAATACAAAATAAAACATGATCTACGCTTAAATTTTCACAAATCAGAAGCCGCTTTTTACATAACAATTGTATGAATAAAGATTCCCTTTTTGATAAACATCATGCATCAAATTATTAACATGTTGAGAACGTGTCCCGGTACACAATACCATAAATCAATTTATGCCATGAATGAAAATTAAACTCCACCGCCAATTGTAACATCGGTGACAATATGAATAAAATACAATTTTAGTTCGGTACCGACCGTAGGATGTAAATATGCGCTGAATTAATTTCAATCGTGCAATTTAAATATTGTTTTACACTTTCAGGTTTTACAATTGAATCTGACTCATAACATTCAGAGGCACTGCTTTGTTCAATGGCAACAAAGTTTTAATAGTGATGTACTGATTTAAATATTAACGATTAATTAATTTGTATTGAAGATATTCTTTAACAACTTAATGACGTTTAATTTAAATTATTGAAATATATTTTCTTTCTCTCGAGTCGCATTAATTACACTGTGAACTATTTTGAATATTTTTGATATGTTATCACATTTTTCGTATTTAGTGCCTACGATAATTTTGCAGCAGTAACTATCTTTTATCAATCTATGTTTAAACAAAAGAATTTCAAAGATACCTTACAATGTGTTAACGTCATCACTCACCGACATAATTTCATTTTTAGCGTAAGTAATTTTATTTTGTTAAAATGTCATTTTTTATTTTCTATTACTTATTGTGATTGGACACTGGTACCAGGACGTCAGAAGTTTGAAGAGGTCATTGAGAAGCGACGTCGGCAGGCGCAAGGCTCGGCAGCGGCGCGGCGGCGTGACGTGATTAACCCACCCTCGTCGACGGCCAGCGCTGTCGCCGTCCCCGGGGCGCGAATCCAATTTACCAACTTGTACCCCGTTATTGTGTCTGCCTCTGTTTGTTCCCATAAGAAAACTTTTCTTTATAATAAATAACCCGCGGTCTACGTGTCGGTGATATTGGTGAATTGTTGTGTCTCTCATCTTGTACACCGCACCTGTTTATTTAAAGTTTTTACTGTCTTTTGTTATGGCATGTCACAATACATGTCATTATGATTATAGCCTAATCGAAAATAGGTCCGTTTTGCACTTTTAAAAATCACACGGTGATTTTTGATAACGTTATTATTATTTTTATTTCAACAGAATACACATACAGCTTATAGATAAAAATGTACTATTTAATAGTTCACCAAAGGTCGCACTAAGGTATCATCAAAACATATAAATTGCGTTAGCAACCATTTCTCTATTTTCAAATAGGCTTATAAACAACTGTCTGAGAAACGGACAAAATATGTAACTCCATATCTGAAGCGAATAACCGACGATTTGCTGAACAGGACTTCCGTTCTCACACGACGTCAGAAGACGGGAAGTCTATAGGTCGCGGCCATTTTGCGTAGTTCAAATACAGAACAGCCTAAGATCGAGATATATGTATTTAGAAATAATATTTCTCCGTGTGAAATTCTAGGAATATAACCTTTATCGTTATTTAATCATAACAGAAATTTTATAGCTATTGTAAAATAGTTTTCGCAAATCTATTGTTTATTTTGAACTAAAAGTTCAAAGTTCATTTAATTAATTAAAAGAAAAAATAAATACTTCAAAACGAATTCCTTGAACAAGTAACCAAAAACCCTAACGATTTAAAATTTTTCCAAGAAACTGGTCCAGCGTTCTTGGATAAATAATAAAAATAATCGTTGTTTCGTCTTTGAAAGATATAAATAGATACAAGGTGTATATATGTGTATGACTTAGCTAAATTCCTAATATACATAATGTTCCCGACTGCAAATATAACGAGAAAAGCTATAATTGTATTGCGCAGCTTACAAAGAAAACCGCATTATACAGAAAGATATTACTGATTACACATTGCATATCCAGGCCACACTTATTTTGTTATGATAATCACAGAAACAGATGGGAGATTATTATACGGATTGCATGGTCATATGGAATATGTAATTTTTAGTATACATGATGATGTTTTGAAACGAAGAAAAGGTCCACATCTGGATAGGGCCTTACACGGGATACTGTCTTGCTCTATTCATCGCAAAATTAAACAAAATGTACTTAAAACGTCACACATGATACATATAATAATAATATAATATCCTGGGACAATTAACTCACTCTTGCAACAAACTCATATTGGATTATTCCACTTTTCCACCCCACGAAATCCCATCAGGGTGGGAAAATAATATTTTATTTAATATAAATGTTATGTTTGATTACTTTCTTGCAATATGAATAAAAAACAAGAATGCAACAAGAAAAGGCACTTGAGCAGGTGTAAATTGTAATTATACATAATTAATTGTCAATTTTTCTTTTTAATTCCACTTTAACTCCCTGAGGGCGATTTTTTGGTGTATTTGTGGAAGAACCATAATAATGAAAATGTAAAGCAATATTGCTAAAAACTGCTCGTGTTCCATTAAAAATATGAATAAAAAGTATTTGTTGACTTTCAAAATAATTGATATGATATTTATAAGCCAGATTTCTACAACTGTTTTTTTTTATAGGGGGTTGTGTTTAATGCATCACCCTGTATGTAAAAATACGCATTGTTATCATCACTGGCACTATCATCTTGCCCATCTATGTAATTATGCATTGATGACGTAAAAATTGACCTTTAAATAGGCGTGTCATCTTACTTAATTATGATGAAGTTTAAATATTTAGAGATATTATCTAATACATATTTCGAGATAAAATCTTTATCCCTAGTATAATATTTAAATGCGTCTGTATTTTCAACTGACATTAATTCTTACATTATTCTTATAAACATAATGCAGAGAACTAAATTATCGTCAACAAAGTCACTATTTCAAAAAGTTCTAAACATCGAGAACATACTATAAATTGATTCGCGATAAAATCCCGTCATAATACGCCTCATTCATACAAACGTCGCGTAAATACCTTATATGTTATGTATCACCTGTAAACGTACGCACATTAAGATAAGGTTGTTGTTCTCACAATCTATTAAATTTAACTGTCTATCTCCATCACCATCACCCATCATTATCATCACCAAATCAGTCGGTGATGAGAAGTTTCACACAATTATATCTACTCGTGTCTCTAACGATGTAGATGTCTATCGTTAAGTCCCGCTTACGTGCGTAATTACTAACAAGATTATTATTATCGTATGAAAGAAAGATCTCGAATTCGGAAACATCAGACATTAAATTTCATGTTTGTATGATTTAATTAACGATTCCTTAATCAATGAAGGAATCGTTTATGTGACGTCACTTATCGATCTAAGTTAATTAGCGTTAATTATAATGGTAGAGTTGATACCTTTTTCTAATCTCTTAGGCTATTGTTTTGGTTTCCAGGTTTCAAATGTTAATTGTTTACATTAAGAGATTTCTGTTTTTAGCTGAGCTGTGACACAGAAAATTTTGGATAAGACAAAAATTCCCTGCAAGGCGCTGTAGACAACAGTAACAATATAACGAAATAAATAATTGATATGAATTAATATTTTTTAACACTAACGACAAATAAATAATCTATTAAGAGATATTCATGAATCCAAACATTAAGATAGTTTTCTCATAGCTATTAAAATATAAACGAAATATACTGTTTTGCAAAACAATTCAGCTTAAAAGCTTTTGTAAACACATTTTATGATTTTACTTAAATAAAACCCAACAAGAAAAACAAAATTATTCATTCCCTTTCGTAATATAGCATGACGGCATTTTTTTCGATTGTTCAAAAAATGTAATTTAGGCAAATATTTTGAGAACATTCCATTAATAATAAATGAAACGCCAGGCGAGTTCGGGTCGGGATGGCATTGCTTTAAGTAGACACCCGTATCAAAAGTCATGTAAATAAGGTAAGCAATAAACATAGCCCTTTACCTGCCCCATCGGACGAGAATAAGCGAAAACACCAAGTTGCAAGCGGTAATTCGTTTTGTAGCCTATTATAGAGATACCGTGTAGGATATTGGGGGCAAGTGGGACTTTTGTTCTTGCATCTTATCCGACCAAAGAGATTTACATACGAGTATATTGTTTAGCTTATACCAGATAGTAAATAGATGCCTGTATTTCGATCGTGTTCACTATTTCAAGATTTCTATGTGAAGTTCTACGCGCAGAAAAACTTGAGACGATACCTATGTACGATGTGTATACATCAAGCTGATTTTAAAGATAGAAATCAAAGGCCACCAATCTCCCATAAGATTAAAATTAAAGTCATTTTATTAAAGTACGCATTTTGTTTGTTTTTATATTAAAAACAAAACAAAATGTGGTAAACTTATCAGTTATGAGGTTATCTCCTGTGTCTCATAAATTTAACACACTTGCGGCAAGTAGGACAACGATTTTTATTTTTTATTATCATCTAGCTATTTTAAAACGTCATTTAAGCTTATTATCTTTATAATTCCAAATAATTATAGATCAGATTTAATTATTGTTTCTATGAAAACATTTGCACTCGGCAAGCTACATTTAAAATCTTATCTTATTAGGACTTAGCTTGAGGCATTGTTGTTGCGTATCAAACTAATGTATCTTTAAGAACTTTAAGACGTAAAAGAACTGGCTATTTAGTTCATTCACTTAAATTTATCACAGAATATTACATACATAATGTGATTTCATAGAAATGATTTGTTTCAAAAGAATGGTCTAAAATTGAATTAACACAAAGCCGGGAGCAGCTGCTTCTGTCACAGATGACTGACAGTTTGTTTTTCTCTTGTCATTTTACCACATTACAAAAAAATACACTGCGGTTTTTACATATTCTTTTTAATGGATATTTAGGTGAACGTAGGGTGTTGCAGGGTCATTCAACTTTAATAATAAACTCGTGTTATTTCCCGGAGATCAAGCGTCTCTTGTTTATTATATCCTTTTTAAGGCAGTGCCAGCTGGCGACGACATTTCGTGCCCGTATTTATGAGCCAAACTTAGTTAGTAGCCCAAACTAAGTTCGTCATTCTAACGAGATTATCTCTCCTTCCACCAGCGTATCATTTTCTCAAAGAAAGGATACTGAGTGATCTAATTTACGTGGACTGTCGCTGAATATTATATTGCTACTCAAAATATAGCTGTCCCGCTGTCTAAAGTAGTTACATTGGTTATACAATAACGATATATGTCGGCAATAATAGCAATATTGGTATTTTGAGGAAAAACTATTTCAATTTTTGACAAATATCTTTAGATGTAATCAAGTGATTCTTATTTCTTAAGTTCATTAAAAGTACCATAATCTGTTGAAAAATTGTGAGCCTATTAGGTGCTTTGCTCAATTATAATAAGAAAATATCGCCATCTCATCCAACAACATATCGATGAAAAAAATATATTCAAGTATCAGACTGAGTTTAAAATGTGGAAACACAAGAAAAAGAATAACCTCACTAAAAAGATCTGTCCTCAGGCTTTAAAACAAATGAATACTCTATATTTTTGGTATGTACGTAATGCTAGCTTGCAACAGCGAATAAACACGTTAATGTTAAGTTAAAGAAATCCCTGACACGACCTTTAATTTTGATAAAACTAATTATCCGTCGGTGTCTGTTTCTTGTAATCAGATAATGTATGATAAAGTAGATCGGTAGATAGGGTAGATAAAAATCCGTTGTACATATACATACATGCTGAAGGAAATACAGACGGAAGCCGTAGGCAGTAAGGTCTCGTTAGCATCTACCATTCAAGAAATTTTATAACTATTTAAAAATAAATTATCAATTGCATGCAAAAGAGCAATATTATACCAAAAGGCGAATTACGTCGTAAATGATATAATAACATTTTTAAGATAGTGTCCGGAAATCAGAACTCGCTATCTTGAATGTTAAGACAGGTGCAATAATCCTTTAATCTGTTCTGAGAATTATATGCCTTAAATAGGTACTGATATAAAAGGCTTATGATATTAGTTTTGAATGGCAATTATTGCCCATACTGTAAGCGAGTGACAAATGAGTAAGCACGCAGGTGTTAATGTTATCTTCGGATAGGCGAACGGTATATGCTCATTCATACAATCTGTTATTTTAATAGATTTTTCTGTAAATAAGATAAGATTAGTAGCGTGATTCAAATTCTTGAATGGTGTGGTATCTCTCTTAATCCCAACCGGAAAACAGAATGGAAAATTTTCATGTTTTTACTTGTGATTTAAAAACTACAATTGAATTTTTTTGTGAGTAGAAAAGGTAACTATTATTTTTTTATCTTTATCTACGTAAACTAGCGGCCCGCCCCGGCCTTGCTCGGGTGCAACGCTGATACCAAATATAACTACACAATCATAAAGTTCTGTAGGGCGAAGCACAGCCTTGGTATAAGCACGCGCCCCCCGGCCCCCGCGCGGCCCTCCGGCCGGTATCGCCGCAACCGCTATGTCCCTACATTTTAAATTTGTAATATCTTCGAAAATATTCATTTAAATTACATGCTGTAAAGGGCAATATTGACCTACATTGCATGCACAATTTATTAAAGGTACTTAATTGGATAAGGATTAATACTGTATTGCTTAAAATCGCTTTTTCGTAAATAAGTAAAAAATAAACAATAAAAATGGTTATTGTGGGTTATCCTCAAGAGATAGACATATGCCATCGCGGACTTTTTTGTAGATCTTTTTAAGGTGCACAATACTGTAGTACATTATTTTGATCTATCTCATAGGGTTCGGCCAGCGTTTGCAATGAGAGCGCAAAAAATGGGTTCATTTACGACCTTACATTAGAAATCTCTAAGATTATCCGTATTCCTCTACTATATTATGCATGTATTATACATATAAACCTTCCTCTTGAATCACTCTATCTATTAAAAAAAACCGCAACAAAATCTGTTGCGTAGTTTTAAAGATCTAAGCATACATAGGGACAGACAGCGGAAAGCGACTTTATTTTATACTATGTAGTGATGATACATAAGATTGTTAACAGATTGCCAAACTATTGCAACGTCAAATCTGATAGCAAATTCTTTCGCATTGTACCTACGTTGTTCATCGTGACTTGAAAGAAACAGTTGTTGCACCCGTTACATTACAAGAATGAATCTTCTGTAATAAGTTGTATAATATTGTGTAATAAGATTTTTTAATCCTGTAGAACTAAAATAATATTTAAGGTTTAAATTTTACTTTATAACAAAAACATCATGAAAGAAGGCGTATTACTTGTAAATAAAAAAGATAATTTTTGTTTTTAATAAGATATATTATTATAATGATTATGTAGGACGACGGGCCATATACTTATAAGCAGTAAGCACTTATATTTAGTCTAACGTCTTGAGAATATGAAATAATTTGTTTTTTAGAAGCCTTACTCCTTAGTTTAAAATTGGATCGCCAAATTAATCACGTTCATTCTAAAATACACCTTAACCCGCAACTAATTAAATATTTATTCAAGTGAAAAGCTTTTCCACAAATTAACAGCTGAATAAAATTTTCGTTTGCCACCTGAACTGTAACCCTGTTAGAATCCTGCTGACTAACCAATTACTTTTACTGCATGAGCAGACAAGACAACAATAAAACATCGCAGCTTCACGTCACGACTGCGAAATTCTATTTGAGCGTTATTTAATTTACAGCGAAAAGTGAATGTTAGTAAAAATTAAATAGACAATGCAACTGCCTGTCATGTCATGTTATAAAGCGCTGTATGTTGTATCACACCCTTTGTAACATGACCACATATCGGTGGTCGGTTTGAACTATTGACATGACGCTGTACACTAATATAATAAATAGTATGTATTATGTGATTATGTTTAAACAATATTATGACGCAAAAGTACTGAGTTGTCTACAATGTCTTGCCTAGTAACTGGATATCTTCGATCAGATAACATCACCGTTGAATATTAATATTTGATTAAAAAAGGCTTAGTCTTACATTGTAGCAATATAGTGTAGTGAAAAGTGGGTGTGCACATTAGACAAGATATTACTACAACATACATTAATTCGATCCACGTTTCAGCCAGCACTTACCTTAAAATAGGCTCCATTGTACGTACATAACTCTTTTGTCGTTGCATTAAAATTCCGTGAAAGTGCAGCTTGCAACGAAGTATCGCTTAAAAAGAAATGGCTTGGCTACTACCACATTCTGTTAGTGGCTCTATCCAGTTCTTCAATTCCAACATCCATTTTAAAGCATATTTTATGAATTCTTTCCTAGAAAGATTTTGTGAAACTATATAAGTGGTTATGAAATTGAGTGGTAAATGCACTACAGATTTATTGAGGCATGTGCTAGATAGTGTGGAATACTACCTATTTTAAACCACATGTCGATATGAAAGATAATTGCGTTACAATAATGAAAAAGATTTTTATTTTGTTCTAAACTTCTTAATTAATCGAGCGTTGACTTTTCTGGACTACTAAGTTATATTAAGACGCTTTTTCTGTAAGCACACTATAAAAATAAGCAAATTCTCTAACAAACCGCAATATTTGACAGTCACGTACTACAAACATTTACTTAAGTAAATAATTTGATAGGTTCGGCTCTAGGGCATGTATCATCGTTTAGGAGTGTTTTCCTGTTCGTCATACGCGTGGAGGTTAGCCATACAAATAGGGGGTCAGAGTAAACACGGCGCTGTTGACAGGGGGTCGGGGCGTCCCGTCGCGTCGTCGCTCGCCTGTCACGCTGCGCTACTCGATACCTATCACTCATACTTTGCAATTCATATTGACAGAGAACTGACAATGTTTCATGTCAAACCCTTGTTTACATTATCTTTGGATTTCTACATCAATGGTTCCTCAAAAAGAGGTTACAAAACAATTGTTTGTTATTTCCTTAGTTTGAAATAAACTGTTCTTTTTATTTAATTGTCTGTTGCTGAAGTAATATTTGATAAGTTAGGCACTTATTTCGTTATTCGTAGACTTTTAATGTGTTCATAAACTTTTATTATTATTATTAAAAGCTTTCATTAGTTTTGTTACTGTTTACTTAATAACGAATCATAATGTTGGCGAAGTCTAGAATATTGTTTATGAATCTTTTAGTTTAATTGAATTTAAGCAAAAGTAGTTAGATTAAGATCATCAAAATAATGTGTTGTACCTTACAATATAGTTTATACAAGAGTTGATAAATGGCTCAAATTTTTTGCTTCTATGTTGGTACATTTAACGGCTGTAGTAGTTTCTAACGCTATGAGAAATCTCTTACGGTATACGTCATATATCGAAATATCTAAAAATCTACTTACAGACCAAAATCTCAGTGAAACATGAATTAATTCATTTCTCTGAAAGATTTCCTTCCAGTTTAAAGAGCACTTGCCCTTGAATAGGCATCGAGTGGGCTCTGAGGTCGGCTTAAATGCTGAACATTTAATTAAGGTACTGAAAAGTTTTAATCAACTATGAACAGTCGGATTTTTCACGCAAAACTCACACTTTGCTGTACAACCACGCCTAGTATAGTCTAGACTTCTGATGAATTCGTAAATAATTTGTGTCATAAAATAAAACAACTTTAATCAACCTATTCGTTAAATACACAATAAAATTCACATAACCTAACACAAATTTAATAGCTACAGAATCCGTTTAAAATGATTTTATTTCAATTGCCCTGAGGCTTTTTTGAAAATCATAACTTTTAGTTATTCATAATCAAAATCGAAATCATTTATAGAAAATGAAACTAGTTTTATTCAACTGTGTATTGCTCGTCCAATAAGTTGAAATAATAAATCCTTATATTTTTATGCGATATTTCGAAATATTAAATCTAGGTACAATAAATCAACTGAATGTATGCCCATATAAAACGTTAAACAAGTAATTAACATGTACAACCATGACGTAACGTTGAAAGTAGATTGTATGTCGCTTTGTTATTGTTATTATGTCTACTCAATTAAGTTTAATCGCATTTCAGTGTCAGCTACTTACATTTCATCAACAACGCTAAATTACACAGCCATTACTTGGAACTTAAATATATTGTGTACACGCCATTCACGAGTGCTTTCAGCGTCTGTCCAACACAAGTCGGCGGCTATCACAAACAACCTTCAACTTTGCTTTTAAGACCGACTGTAGATTTATTTAAACTTTCACTAAACGACCATCCCTTTATTTTCAAAGTCCATAATTTACACACGACCCTACACCCTACCTCTACCGTAATCCATTTAGCTTGTGAACTCACATTGTTATTACTTTAACATTATAATTTATACATTTTTCATTTGATTTTGTTCAACCGTTGCCAGTTTAAGTTAGTTAGGGCCACAAGCGGCGTCGTCAATTCATAAAAGTTTCATTTCCACGAAACTCGGCGAATAATCAATGGGCATGCAGAAAGGGACTCTGTGAGCCGTGATGGATTTGGTCCAATCAATGCGACTGGGTAAATGAAAAGAACGCCTAACGAAGAGTCCAGACAATAGTGTCGGTCGGCGAAAGCCTTAGAACGGGATAACTGATTGTTATTGGTTTTACACAAGCGCCACACGCCGCCGCCGCGCCGCCCCGCGCCGCCTGCCGTCATCCGCGAATACTGAAAAATAAATTGTTGGCTTTGTGTTGTGGGTAAACCCCATCCCAAGCTGCGGCTATGTAATACATGGTTTTATGAGAATTACCCACATTACTGTAAATATAAAACCCGCATACACAAGCCTAATGCTTCGCATTATAAACAAATTACGTCGTGATCAATCATTCTATCGATAACGTAATAAAGTGTTCAGAAAAGTTTGTTATTTTATTATCTTCGGAGTATCTGTTCGCACAACACACCGGCGCGGCGGCGGAGTACCTCTACAAGTCAAAGTAGATACAACTAATACATCAAGTTTCATTCGAAGCTGAATAATCCATTTTCTCTGACAATGTAACTGTTCAATAAATGATTTTCTCCATAAGGATAATGGCTGGATTTTCTTCTGTTTATTGTGGACTCGATCTCGTACTATGATTGATTGAGGCTTAGGTGGAACTCTTCCAAGGGGAAATTACTTCGTTATTCTTCCTCAGTACTTAGCTACAGACGTGATTGTCGACTATCAATATCGACTAAGCGCTGTATTATTGGATTAATGGCCATAATGTAAGGATTTGTGAACGATAATAATGCGGTATGTTTCCTTTGGCAACCTATTAGTGTGGAAAGGTAAGTTATTTACAAATAAATATGTGTAAGCTTACCATTTATACTTACCGAATCCTTGCTTTTAATCTTCTTGACATGTTATTACTTTATAAGTTAATGTTTGGTATGTAAAAGAAAATGTTTAGACAAATCCAACCGCTTCTTTATTCTATTTGTTCATATTTATTTTACATATATTTATGATATTATAACTATTTTCTTTACAAATCTTTAATAACAATTAACTAACCGCATTGACACGTCGGAAGTTTAAATTCTTAGAAGATGATAATACACTTCTATGAGAAAGTGTTTCGATAAAATTATTAAAATTTAAAAATAAACATTTTAGAGTTTTAATATAAATTAAACTTTATATACAGTGAACAGAAGCACATGTTTCTTCCTCGCTTTAATCGTTACGCATCAGTCTTTGTCAAGGGTTTAAATATGGCCCCAACTTATAATAAAATGAAATACTTTTATGTCGATACTTCGAGAATGGAAGATAAGTAGATGACACCAGTTTCGCGTTAGCTTTTTAAAACAGACATTCTATGTATCATTTTAATTATTACCTAGTATTATATATTTACAGCTAGACTTGAATCTGTATCAACAACGTTTCACGTTAAAGTATAATTATTTTAATTTTATTAGAATAGATCCAGAGGTGACAAAGTAAAGTTTTAATTAAAGATATAACATTTGTTATACATCCATCCTGGTTACAAGTAGTGACATTCATCTAACATCGTTCAAAAAAATAGGTTTAAAGTGACTTTCGGCTGTATTTTAACAACCACTTTATATATATGTATTAGTCATATATTTCATCTAATTCCTTAAAACTGATTAATTCATTTATTAAATCTATGTTTGGCCAGTTTGACCTAAGACTAAACATAACGTTAACAGGTTGTTTTAAAAACCATATTTGAATTTTCATGTATTATTCACACCTACGTTTGAAAGTTTATGATTTTCAACAAAATTTAAATTCATGGGATTGGATATGTTCAATGAATTTGTACACAATGAAGGTCGCGAACAGCGAGTACTTAGAAATAATTTTGTACTTAAGTAATGTTAGATAGTAAACTACCGGACACTGTACAACAGCGGCACTAGAGTTGTTGCTATTCGCCAAACACTGCTAGACGTTGAATCTGAAACAATACATAAAAACATATAGATTTTGTGAATCCAAACTTCCTCCTTGTTTATGTGGCCCTGTTTATAGTTCCGCTGGCGGAAAATTGGTTTGAACCAAGTTCTAAACCGCACAACCGGACAATGCACTCTTTACCCGCTCCCCGGGATATTTAGTTACCTACCCTTATAAATCACCCCTGACGTCACATACATTACAGTTCTAGCGAAGACTGAAACATAGTTTGCAGCAACTAATGTTCAAACTTTTTCTAATGATTGGCGTTATGGAATGTAAAGGTTTTAGTGTATGAAAGCTAGCCACCTAAATTCAAATGCTTGAATTGTGTGATAAAATGATTTAAAATTGAAATAAGCTTAATTTCCTCGTCAACATTATTTTCATATATGACTCTATAATATGTATTGCTTAGTATTGTTTCCAGAATGTATAAAACATTGGAAAGTGGCCGCAAGTGACTGTTTTATCCCAAAGCTATTTCGCGGCAGCAAGTCGCTACACAGTAGTATCGATTGCACTTACCTACTGCTCTATTACGGACGCCTAGCACGGAGGCCACCTCTGGTTGCTCCATATCGAAAATGAGTTCGGCGCGTGCCGCGTACAGGTTGTATATGCTCGCTATGCAGGTCAGCCGGAGACTGCCGCGCTCGAACGCCTCGCTGCGGACCACGAACGACACCTCCGCGACAGATGGCACTCGGTTATCCGGACCCGTCCGCTCAAATGCCGGCTTCAAACTCTCCTTCGGGGGTCTTCGAATCTCCTCTTTATGTAGATTTATGTAAGACTCGTCTAGATACTGAATGTTGCTCTCGTCGTGGAAAATATTGAAACTCATGTCGTCGTCCGGTTGTTCAGTGGTTGTAGTCTCTGGCTTCGGCGGCGGATCCCATTTGAACCAGGATGGCAACTCGTGCATAAAGGATTCCATGTCGATCTGCGAATATCATTCATATAAGTATGTAAGTCTAAGAAATGCGCGGCGGTTTAGCGGAAAATATTACGGATATTACACAGCTCTGCGTTAGATAAAGGAAGCTTATATAGCTCTGAGCTGTTTTGTGATTAATGAACTCGCCTACGCAGCGGGCAGTGACGGCGGCAAAAACAACGGTCGCGTCAGAGTGAAGTAAGTAGAAAGGGTCCATTATTCGCCGGTGGGCGCTACCGTCCCCTGTCTGTCGCTGTCCGGTGGACGCTGAGCAAACACATTTTTAAAATGCCAATATTAAATAATATAGCCCGCTGGAAAAATCCTTGCGACGACGACGTCAGAAAATTTATAGTGAAATTATTTTGGACGGGAATTTGTGTCATGCATACATCGTAGAAACAGATAGCTGAATGGTCGAGATTCCGTGTTAAATGAAATTTTATTTAATTTGTAGCTAAATTATTCAGACTTTTACGAAATATTGTAAATAATAAATGCAAATGTAACATCCTCGTACCAAAAGCTGCGGATTTTATTTCTTGGCGGGTATTACAATTTCATTTAATTTATCATCTTTTTCATTTCGCAATTTTAAGATGGGAAATAAAGAACAGCAAGGTTTTTTATCTTGTATTCGGCGCTTCGACGCGACTTGATGACTTTCATACAAACTTTCCTAAACGTACCGCCTTTTAACTGAGGGACCTAAACGAGTACATATATACTCAGCGTTAAAGTCTAGCGTTCACAACTAGCTAAATCTAATTAACTATTTATAAGACTGTAATGGTTGTTGGTTTAATTAAAAATGCATATTTACATGGAACTTAAGTTAAAAAGCTAATACGAACTATAAAATCCCGAGTGTAACATGTGCTTCGCGTTAAGTGTTGCTAATGTCCTCTCAACCTAGTGGCCTTAATTTCATCTAAATACATATATACACTAACCTTCCTTTATTTTATTGTATTTTACAAATTTGACCCTCTTGAAGAGAAGTGTTAATAGTACTTAAACTGTTTCTGAAGCACTTCCCAAAAAGGAGAACCGATTTAGATTTATTGTTTTGGGACCTGAATGAAAGTGTTCTTAGTTATAACTAAAAACATTTAGCCAATTGAACAAAACATGTTTCGGGCTAATATTATGTTATGTCCGAAACGCAGTCATTTACTCTTAATATAAGAGAAACAGTCTTGTGTTTTAAGGATTACAGGCATGCATGTATGTAATTAAGAGTGTACAAAAACTACTGCAACTTTAACATTTATAAATCAACATTTTCACTGTTTAGTGAATGTAAATACATTTTTCATTACAACAAAATATTGAAGAATATGTACATATAGTACGTGCTCAAAATATAAAGCTGTTGTTAAATATAAAGTTGGAAAATCAGCAATTTTATATAATTATAATAAACAAAAATCTTGACCTGAGTTTTATATTTTTATACTTAAGTACTTAAGTTACGTTCTATAAAAGAGCAGTCCAATAACTTAGACTATCACGAATAATAATAATATATCGGCGATCTTCTGACCTAAGTTATTATTATAACGTGGTACTTAGTTATCTTTAACTTCAATGCGGTGCGGCCGACTCTAATATTGATTTTAACATCAAACACTTCGTCTTATAAAAGCAATACTTTGGTAGCGTTTTATTGTGCCACCAAACTTTACGGAATGTAATTGTTTTCACTTCGCTATTAACCTTCGGGTACACAATCGCCACTTTTATTTAAGACGATCCTAAATTTATTTCTGTCACTACTTAACACTTTCAACTGACAGAGAGAGCATGATACGAAACGGCGACTTAGAAATGAGTACAGTTTGAGAATTCAGCCGAAGTCCATGGATTCTTAAGGAACGGAAGTATTTATGTAGGGCCAGCCATGCCTTCATTATATCGTTTGACAAACGCCCACGACAGTTCCTTACGGCGGTTGTTTAATGGTTTCCAAGTTAAGCTGTTGTAGGCTTTAATTGGGTGAGGGAAATTGAAAATCTCAAAGCTTATTCTGTAAGACCAGTCTTGTTATGAAAATAAGTTCTGCTTGTGTTTTTCGCTTGTTAGAATAGTCAAATTAAAGAAAAAACAATATTGTATTTCTGATTTCTTTCTTTCTTTTTACTTGGATTTATTACTAGACTACTTGCCCTTTGCAATAAAGCTGGCAGAAAAGCACGTTTTGTTTTAGTGGTTCGCTGATTGTTGCTTTTGAAATATATCTCTGACACCTAATATATTTAAGAGTGTTTTATGTCAAACATACATATTACATAACATAACATAACATATCATCACGCCTGTATCCCCGAAGGGGTAGGCAGAGGTGTACCTTTGTACACCCACAGTTCGCCGATATGTTTAGGTCCCATGTAATAGGGGGCGGGCCTATTGCCACTAACCGGGCACAAATCCAAACTCCGACCTGCTACTGAGAATTTCATAGAAAAACCCAATAACACCTTGGTCGACTCGGGAATCGAACCCAAGACCTCTAGCGTAGCAGGCGCGCTTAGCACCACTAGGCCAACGAGGCAGTCCACATACATATTATCATATAAATCTAACCTCTAGTCCATTTAGTGCGAATGTGAGGTTGGCCGGTGGAAGTGCAGGCGGTGACGCACAAGTCGCGCGGAGAGTTGATCCCACGCCGTACCAGGACCGGTCCGACACCAGCTTCGGACCCCACTCTGGAGCTTCTGCAGGGACACAAGATTTTTTTTTTAGTAGAAAACTATTCCAACCTATATTTAATAATCCCACCGATATAAGAAAAGGTTTTGGTTGTATCTTAAATTGACACAGGACCGGACAAAATGGCAAGTGAATATAGAGCTGTGGATGACGATATTATAAATGCGAAATTAGCTCTTCTCGTATTGCCTGTTACATGTTCTAGGAAAAACTTTAAAAACTTTTTGTTAAACCTTGATAAGGAGTAATATTGAACCCCAGTAAAAACATAAATAAGTTTTCGCAGCTATAAACGACATTTGCGTGGTTGGAGCCGCGGAAAACCTGGGTATAAATATTGCCTTCTGTCTCATGTTGTTTTCTAGTAAATATTGTGAAAGGTACTCTGCTTATTACTTTTATAGTGAGAACACGGTTTGCCACAAAAAAATAAAGAAGTTAGGCTACAGAAAACCTAAACACGCCTTAGAGAGAATTCAAGTTTTCTCTGGTTTTATAGTTTTTAGACTTACTTACGTGCTTACGTTTTAAAAGATTCTTGATTAATTTACGAATAATGTTTTCCTAAGAGAAATGTTTTTACTTGAGAAAAAGTTCAAACTAAAATTCTGTAAGCCCTATTCCAAGGAGTGTTCTTTGAGTCTTTAAAGAAAATAATAAGCGCCTTCTTGGAACATCACGAAATATCATAGACATAGTATGATACCCGTTTGATACCGTTATGTGCCGGTCCACACTCCTCCGTGTATTCAGTCTGCACATACGTGGCCATAACAAAAGCTCCTAGGCCGTTTGTATCCAGCCTGACAAGCAAACCTCTATTAAGCTTTATTGACTTAGAAAATGTGTCGTTCCTGGAAAGATTCCAACACCCGTTTATCTTATATTTCAGAGTAAAAAGAAGAACTGTTTGCAAACGAAAATGCCATAATTTAATTATGAAGCAAAAAGTTTGGCACGTTTAATAGACGCAAAAAGAATTTCAGTTATATCTCGGATAGTAGTCCAAAAAGTTTTGACTCGAGTAGGTAGTATCCCACCCACTCGGCGTCAGTTTCGTTAAAAATTCGTCAAGACTCATGAAAATTGTGTAAAATATATTGATGCTGTACTTTTTGCGGGCGCACTCACCTCAAAGTCACGTCGTTACATTAATTAGTACGTACGTGGTTTTAATTTTTAATGAACACGGTTACTCGAAACAAGTGGTACAAAGTACTTGACATTCAAAAGTAGGGAAGTTCTCTTCGCTGGCATTTTGATACATGTATCAGTTTACCTAATTTACGCTCAAGATGTACAGACAATTATTACTTTAACAAGGGTGGATGACGTAACTCGTATAGGAAACATGTCGTAGGCTCGGCAAAGATGCCTTACAGGCAGGCTGGCTGTTTGAGGCCGTATGTATGCATATGTGTTTACAGAGGCGTGTTAGTTTGCTAGTGTCAGAAACACAAAATTCCCTTTATGTCCGACGTTAGTACGCTCAAAAGCTTTCACGCTTTACTTCGTCCAAAGCCTAAAAGACTAAGGTTACTGGAACAGTTTTTCAAGGTTGTCATTTACAGAATGGTATAACGAGCTTTTTGTACTCAACAATATAATATGATGTATTTTCATGGAACAAATAGGATAATGAATAAATAAAATAAAGGTGAGCTTTATTTAGCGCTATAACATTAATACCGGCAGCTGTGTCTATGGCACGTTTGTTTACTCCCACTGGGTCATGCGGTGCGTCCAAAGAGGATAAAATCAAACCGTTCACAATCGAATCTTCTTACATTAAGGGATTTGTTTTACTTTATGAACCTTCCCTAGAGTGTAAATAAATACCGTACGTTGCGAGAATGTGTGATCTGTTTAATCACATTATAATAATATAGTTAGTTATACATATAACTATAGCGTATTCTGTTAAATTCGTTACTCACATAATACCTACGGGGAACATTGAAAATGCGGCTCTAAGATCTCAAGAATCCTTTGAAGCTAATTAATCCGTATAACAGAATCACGTCACACAAATGAGCTCGTCAGCGTGATTCACGACAGAGAATCACGCCATGATGGGACAGGTAAAGTCATATAACTCCGAGAGGTACATGAACGTACATCACAAGGTTATGAAGCCCAAGGGGTCCATTATTCGATGGGGAATACAAAGTTTCGAGTTTCGTTTCCCAGCCAATGTCTATCGCGTCGTTACAACTGCTATTACCTTGTATTATGACGATCTTTGAAATTGTAATAAATATAAAATGAAGATTAAAAGTACATTCAATGTTGACTTTTTATGAAACAGTCTATTAAATCACGTCTTAGCACTCTGGAGGTTTCAATATTTTTTTATGGTTATGCTTTGTGATTGAACGTGTAAAAACTTGCAATTTCATAAACATTAATTATTAAGAGGTTTAGGTTCGCAAAATTTACAAACAATACACTGGAAGGGTCGTTGAAACTTCGCCTTAGTATTAAGTGTGCGTCCTCTTAGCTGTCAGAGCAAGAACCGTAATGAAATCCTTGAAAATGTATGTGAGTTGGTATTTAATTTTGTTCGTACTAATTATTTTGTCTCTCATGTCTAAAATTGGTAGTACGTTGGGTGAAAGTGTGAGTGGTGGTAGGCACGATGCGGATAATTGTCACGATCGCGATCGCGTGACCGAAGGTAGTACGGGGCCCTGTTTAACGGTTCTAAATGAAATCGGTAAATAACATCAATCGACGGTGACGATGTTTTAGTATCGATGTGAACATAGATAGCGACTTTTACGGAACAAACTTTTCGTTATCGAGTGACTGTTTCGGTAGTTAACCTAATAGCTTCTATACACAATTGTATAGCTAATGAGGGTGATATCGCAGGGTAGAATTGAATAGAATTTACTGCATTGTACCGTTTGAATAAAATATAAAAAGAACATAAAAATTCAATGCCAGCGAACGTAAAAAGAAATCTATAGGCGGTAATCACAATCATGGCGTAGTATTCAGTTTGCGAAGCGTCAAGTAACAAGACCGGGAGACTGATGGTTACTTTTAGTATGCATAGAAGCATGTTATTTTATACAAACCACGTATACAATAAAATGCCTTTCCAGGCCTTACCGGTTCATATTTATCTTAATATAATTATGAGATAAGAAATAACGCAAAATTTAGAATAAAATCGTAATGCCCAAACAAGCTATGTGTATACTTGTACAATACCAGTCTTAAAATTTTCTTATATTACATGACATGCCAGACAAAAAAAAATCTAAGTAGGTATAGGGTTACATTCTTAAAACGAGATATTTTAATCTTGCCTGTACAAAAAATGGATTAGGGCGGATAAAAACCTTGGCCAGTTTAATTAATTTTGAGCGTAGGCTTTCTAACCACATCAATAACGAGGTTTTAAAACGCTTTATATTTTATATATTCTGAAAATCTCAATAATCATTTCTGAAAGCTGTTGTTAAAAGATTTAATATTGCCCTTGGAGTCTATATCTATTTCATGCAATTAATATTACTCAACAGCGTATCAAAGATTAAAATTTTCTCATGAAATTACATTCACAGTAATTATAATTATTTTCTTTCTAACTTCTGTCTATACATATTATATAAAAAAATCCACGCTACGCCTATCAGTCTGCTTAAACCATGAACTCAAAAACTGCCGAACGGATTTTCATATGGTTTTCACCAACAGAATTGATATGGATTGAGAGATTCATTGATGTTTTCTTACCCTTTCGAAGTTGGGGCGGTCCTTAGTATTTCATAATTACATAAGCTGGAGTTTAATCGCTTTTTATCGCCATCATTATAATTAGACAAATTGATTGCAATTTCCGGTTTAATGCATAATACAGGATTATTTGATACATGATGAATGATTGATTACATATTGAATACATAACATTTTTTTTTGTCATTTTCTTTCGACTTATGTATTTTACAACATTGTATCTATCTTACAGTTGCTCGACTCAGAATGTAGCCATTTTAAGTTATTTAATCTACCTATAAATTTTACCTTTGTATTCTTTAGGTCCGTCACCACACGGACGTGTGATTATCACTAATGTCAAATTATCCTGTCACAATTAGTCTACCAATCAATTTCAGTAAAATATTCTGAAAATAATAAAATACCAATCGATTTCTATAAAACCTGATCAATGGAGTATTAAGCATACTTAAAGACGCAATATTAGAATTATGTATACTTATTTTAATTTATTAGTTTAAGATAATTATAATAAATCTGTACAATCATATCTACAATCTCAGCTTTTGATAAGATACGTAGAGACTGCAGAATAATTATCGGATAATTATTTTAATGGTGTGACTGCTATCTAATTTGCATTGATCGGTTACTGGCCGATAAAAAATCAGCTGACGGTATAATCTATTCAATCAAATATGTTTGACAATTGACGACAGTAGAGTCGTGTGACTAGAATTCTTAAAGGATGTGATCAACGGTCGAGCATCACCGCGCGTGTTTGCTCGCCGCTAAAGCTTGCTCATCACCTCAATACCGCGGTTTTATGGAGGCGAGCAGGATCGCGGCTCGTCTAGCTTTTTTTTTGTTTTAGCGTGTCTCGTTGCAAACTTCAGCTTTTCTACTGTGTGTAAGACACGGCGTGCTGGGTGTAAATCCGATGAACGAGACATGGAGAAGGAACGCGGGGGGCTGAAGATTTGTTGTTATTTTTTGGTTTTCGCGTTGATTTGCCCGATGTCCCAAGTCGGTAAAGAAAACATCACTTAGGTCTGTCTTTCTATATTGGTAGTTTATAGAGCAAACCGTTAGCACCTTCCAGGTCCAATATAACAATGCTTTCAGGTTGCTGATGAGATTGCTTCGCTACCGCAGTGCCTCGGCGATGTTTGCTGAAGCTCGAGAAGGCTTTCAAGCCATTTTACGTAAGAGAGCAGCAATGCTGATTCGGTCAGGGGCAGTTCCAACAGCTACCTGAGTGTTATTGCAGAGTACATCAATAGTCCTATTTGGAGACATTGGGTAGCATTGCATGTACTGTAGGCATACGTTCCGTATTTTTATTTTACTAGTTACTAAAATACTTTTATCTCGATGTACGACTAAAACACTATGGACCGCAAAGTCTGAAATTTAAAATGTTTTGATTTTGAACTTGAAACACCGCCGCGAGCTTTACTGTAAACTCGTGGTTCGCTTGTTCATCACACCCTTTACTGTGCCAAAGGTATATTTTTCTTCTCATCTTCATTTTAGTTGTGTTTTCTAATTACTTGCGATAGTTATTTCTATTTAAATTTTTATTATTTATTCAGCTGACGTTTACAGATCCTTTTAGGTACCTAATGTCGGAATAAATACCGCGTAGAAACTCAAACCAATGACTTCAATTTTCGTTTTTAGTTATATAATTATCAAAGGTCACATGCAGATTTTAATAAATGATAGGATTTTATCGACAAAAAAATCAAATATTTTGATATTTTTGTCGCATCATCCTGGTAATGTAAGAAGGTATATACCTAAGTTGATAAGGATACTTTTATGCGCATACACATAACCTTTGGAATGTAAGCTTAGTACATAATATGTAACTTTCATTATTGTACACTGGTACTAATAATTTAGTTTTTAACTTAGGTCACACAAATTATTTAGACCAGAAACCATAAACTCCCATTACTTTGGAATTAAATGAGAAATAAACTTTTTTCTATGTCCTTATAAAGAACTCTTTAAAAATAGTTATAAATATGCGCATTTGTCATCATCATATTTATTTGAAAGACAGTCTATAAAATGAAACAAATCTGATCGTTCAAATTAATTTGATTGCAAAAGACTGTTGTTTAAAACCAACTGAGACCAGTCTTTATTCCCTAAGTTAGTCTTATGTTAGTAATAGTACCTAGAACTTAATGTACTGGAATAATGTTAACTTGTTGGTTTGAAGATGTTTACTTAAACCCGTCTGGGGCTTTCGAACTAATTTCACCTTACAACAGCTTTCATTCCAAATGACTCTCGTACAAAATTATGTTGATGACATTTTAAAAATATCTAATCAGATTTCTACGAAGATATTAGACGGTAATTGTTTATATGACAACTAATGTTACTATGCTTGTTATTAGTCTAATTATTTTTAGTCATCACCTAACTAAGACAGTCCTTGATATTACTAATTACACAAATGATTGATTGATCTTTGATTTAAGTTAAAAAAATAATAATTATATAATTGTATAGGTATTGCTCATCGATATGTCTACCAGCGGTTTTTATGTCCTCATGTATTCCTTCGTAACTCACGTTAAAAAAACTATGCACCGAACACTCTTTTACTTAGATTCCTACATTGTATACACGACCTTAACCAATCAGTTTTTGAAAGGTAGAGTAATTGGTAAGGATTTCTTTCACATTATTAGTTATTTTACACATCGAACATAATTATTATACATTATGTTGAACAAAATTCAACATGTTTATAAAACATAATATAATTACCAACGACTTCTAGAGGTGCCGATCGTATTTCTGTGTGGAAGGTGGGAGCGTCTGCCGACACCTCGCATCGAAACCGCCCCGCCATTGCTGGTGTCGCCTGCTGCAGCACCACGCGACGAGCGCCTGAACGTGATATCTGGTAGACAAGAAATAAAATATTGTTAATTCTTCATCATCATCATCCACGGCCCTTATCCTCCCACTGCTGGGCATGGCCCTCCCCATTTCGTGCCATTTTCTGCGGTCCTGTGCCAGCCTCATCCAGACGCGACCTGAGACTTTAATTATGTCGTCAACTCATCTTGCTCCCGTACGACCGACCGATTGTTAATTGATATAATAGAGAAAGCTGCTCTAAACATTTTCCAATCATGTGTTCGGACCAAAGTGTAATTTTAATCTTCCAAAGTCTATCATCAAAAGATTTTTCGGTAGATATAAATACGGAAACATATAACGATGATTTATCACAGTTGATAAATATATACGAATATCATATTTCACACTTGCTTATTAAGCTAAGTACGTAATTTAAACCATACACGCCCAACGTCTATCCAATTCCACACCACTAATTACAGAGTTACTTATGATACAGTGTATTCCTACGAAATATTACATTTGAACGCGTCACATTACTCGATGGGAAATTCAGTTTTGACAACACCTTATTACTATGCCATAAACTTGACTTCTACTCTAATTATCGATCTTACAAAAGTATTTAAAAGCACCCTTTCATGGCTAAGTATCCCAAATACTACAATTTGCAAGTTATTTATTGTGCCACAAATTAAGATTAATGTTACTTGATATTAGAAACGGATCCCAAATAAACGTTTTAGTAGGTAATAAAAATACCAATTAGTTAGGTCGCTTTATTTATATCTGACGTGAATATTGGTCCGTTTTGTATTGGGGTTTGCGACGAAACGATTAGACACTATTAGGTATACGAACCGCAATGTTGAACAACTGACATGGTGGCATTTAACTACAGTGTTAAACGGCCGTGCGAGACGATTACTTGCAAGGAAGCGGCTTAGGGTTGAGACCCGAGTCAACGAGAGTGAAATTGAATTGATTAACAAGTTTAAATCGCTGTCTTTGGGCTCGGAAAATATTCACCATAGGCACGGTTTGGGTTCAAACCAATTACTTGTGACGTATAATGCTTCTAAAGTTCAAGTATGAAACAATTAATATTTGTTTACTATAAAGAATTTTAAGGTTTAAAATTTAAAGAAGGAAATGTTATTAAGGTCATACAGATATTACTCTTGATCATTGACAATGCGTATGATTCGCAATTTTACGAGTCAGCCATGTTTAGCAGTGACTTTAAATGAGACTTAGTTTGACAGAATCAACCTTTTATTTAGATTAAGACCTTCATTAATTAAATAAACGTCAAAGTTTCTCCGGCGCTAGCCATGTTTTGGATTATTATTCGCATACTTATTTTGTAACTTCCCGTTGCTTAGCAACCAACAACTTTAGTTTAAGAGAGTGCCGTTTGTATAAATTCTTGACATTTTCATTGCTCTCCTTTTTAACTTTTGGTAACCTAGTCAAAAGTTCATTTATACTTTTTTAGTTCATTGAATTGTTTTTTGTTTTTACACCTTATTTATTCTTGGATGTTTTAAACGCCTAACAGGTATTGTTCTTTTAGGTTTTATACATATACATCACGACGTGAAAACTTGTCGCAGTAAAAACAAAAAGAAATGTCAACAGATTTTTACAAACACACAATCATTTAGTTCTATTTCGGAAGCCAAACAAAGTAGCTCGAGGCTTATGATTTTTCGTGTCTAAACGTTATTTGTGGGAAAATATTTCCTTTAATATTTTAAGAACGAATGTGTATAATTCTACTTGTTTGCCAAAACTTTTTGTCTTCTATTTGTTATTTGTCGCATGTTTTCTTTTTCGCCTTTGAAGTCTTATGAAAACGTACATCAGATTTGATCTCGGAATTGCTTATTTTAGCTTCCAGGGCCATAAGGACGCGTCCATGAATGTTACAACGAATGACATGACTCCAAATATACGGTTTCCTCAGAATATCATTTTCTTGTTTTATAACCTCTTTTGTTTTCCCGCTGTGATTACGTCAATTGTAAAGGAAACCATAGGTTCGAGAGATCACTTATAGTAACAATAATTACTTATTGAAGATAATAAGTACCTACGTGATATCAGGCTGTAACGAAATAGCTGTCTGTGTGTTTTTGGTATAGAGTATTTTTCCATGCCATCTAGTAATTATTTTTGATGTTTTGAAGTGTGAAACGATTATTTTGTTACTTTATTGGTTATCCAAAAGGTAGTGATCATCACGCTTGGTGAACTGCTAAATATGCGAATAAAAGCCGTAGTAAAAAAATCATAGAACAAAACAGCAAGTAAAATCAAAAAAATATTATATTCAAGACTGTTTTCTGAAAACATTATGCAAAATATATCGACAATGTCATGTAAAACGATGATAAATATCAAAATATTTTTGTTGTATCTAATTAATCGCTATCTCATACTACATACAGCTAAAATCTAATATGCGATCGTTTCGATTAAAATTTTTGATATTTTTAAGACTTTGGAAGTCACGCTAAGAAACGTGCTTTTAATTACTTGATCATTAGGAATGTTTTATCGTGCGTGTAATATCAATCAGAGCGAATTTAGCATTCGTTGAAAGGTTCAATTGGATTAAGCAGAATGACTTGTGCGTAAAGGTGTAATACATTTACGCAAATTAAATTAAAGCTGAAGATTGTGCTTGGTTTCAAATTAAAATAAAATTGATCTTTGTTAATATTATCTAATTAAATTTGGTACCTAAAATGTCACTGATCTTCTTTCATTCTATAAGAAAGTAATTAGTTTTCTTAATTAATCTTTCTATTAATGTTTGTTTCCAATTACTAACATTCGTGTTAACCTTGAAAGGTCAAAGAAAAAGCTAATAGAAAACTATTTATTTTCATGAGTCTACGTCGAAAGCTTTGGGTCTGTCTCATAATACCCGCCTCTCCTCTTAATTGTACGATTTGGAGGAACTAATTTGATTTTAACTCACTATAAAAAAGGAGTTTTGATATTTGTCAGTTTGTATATAATTTGTAAATAAATATACAGGACGAAAATCTCGTCGTTATCAGGTATTACGATTGAAAGTAGCCTTTCTGCAGAAGTGGTTACAAACTGACTAGTGCAAGATGGAACTGTAAAGATGAGAATGTGAGTTTAGTCTTAATCTTCGAAATAATCTCTATGAAAAATATTTTACTTTCATCTCGGGTTGCTGTAGTACTTTCAGTTTCTTACTTAAAACTCATAAATCTAACTTTCACAGTCCAGTCTTGCTGTGCCAATCTAAACTTAAACCATTCATTCTTATGCATTACTATTGCTTATCACACTTCTCATTTCATACTACCCCTTTAGAGTATTTAGTCGAAACTACTTAGAACTTTTATAATAATAAACCGTACTATGTTTCGTAAATCATTGAATTTTAAATACTTTATTAAAACCCGCAGTTGTATATCATAAGGTATATTTTTTAATTATCATGGAAATTTTATTTATCATTAGATGAGATTTTATTTATAGACCTATGTATAGACATACACAGATTACATTATGATAATTTAATTTTAAAGATATCTATGTATTACACTGCGAAACAATTGAATGACGTCAAGTAACAATTTAGTGAGAACCTTAGAGTATAAATAAGCAACTAGAGTGAGCCTATCACAGTTTGAACGTAAGCACTAGCGTGAACTAGTTTTGTCGTGAATTGTGTATGAAGAAGGAGCTTGCCGTTTTAATATTATCATAAAAATGTCCAAACCAGCGATATTTTCGTATATAAGTTTCTGGTTGCGCGAATATGAACTGAAATCTGTAAATGTACTAGGTTCAGACTAAAAACTGCTCTCGCTTGGCACAACGGGAAACTAGCGATAGTAGCAGTCTATGTATATTTAGTCTATGGTGAGAACCTACTATTATTGGTTAAGCCTAGCTTGATGAAAATGATAGGTGTCAAACTAGTGTGACTAGTGCTGGGAAAGAGTTTATTAAATCGATACTTAAAAATTAAACTGAATTGAGACTATATCAATATATGCATTTAGAAAAATTAAAAACCATAAAAAAAGAAATTGTCTTTTGAAAATATTTGCTCTAATTCAGTATCTTCATTCTGCATTAAGTCAGTATGTTCATCGTTATTAGCTCTATGCGATAATAATATTGCATTGTGATCCGATTCATACATGCACGCAAAATTTTAGCTCTATCAGTTGAAGATAACTTCAACAAAATATGATTTGGTTCAAAATTAAGTTGCAAGATTCTACCCGGACAAAAAAACAATACATAAATTGTAAGTTTAATAATAATATGGTAGAAACCTTCTAATAAAAATCTATAAATAATATTTTTTATTTCAGAGTGTCGATAATAACACTAAATACTCCTTTGTCCAATCGATTTACATGTATCGAGGTGTCTCGTCCCGAATATTTTTGCAATATGACATAACGTTTTACGAACGTCTTAGTTAAAATTATGACATTTGTTGTCATTGAAAATTACTTCAGTTTTAGGATGATTTTTAAAACAAATTGACTCATTTCGACTTTGGATAAAGTATATAATGTAAATGTTTAGTGTAAAAAAAAGTATAATGCTTTAAATATCAGTAGTTTTTTGTGTGCCAATATTAACCATCAGTTGCGACGACGCTACAAAATTAAGTCGTCACTCTCACTGACACCTTTCATATTCATCAAGCTAGGCTTAACCAATAATACAAGGGTAGCTAGTATATTTGCTTCCGAAAATTGGTTACACAAGTCTTTAACCACACGCACAGAATCTAAATTAATCCTGGGTTTAAAGGAAATAACAAAGAGCTCGAAACCTTCAAAGTGCGTGATAAACTAGGCCTTAAATAGCATTATTCCGATGTTGTACGTGATTATAAACATGATGTAGTTTTCATAATATTTGTTCCGATTAAGGTTCTAGGTAAATATTTATTTATGAACACGATTTTTGTGAAACTAATTACGATTGTAACTTGTCGCTTTTTTGTATGGTGTTTTAATCAGTCAGCCCGAATATTGATTACGCGTAATCATTTAAAGGACAAATGCAGACTTGTGATTTACAACAAATATTTATTTCAAAGGCAATAAGAGGCAAATAATATAAACATATACATCTTCATTTTAAAATACAGGTGTGAATATTATTTAAATTCTTAATTACCATGAACGTATAAGGCTCAGTCTAATTAATTATACAAGGTGAAGAAAACAATAACGTCAGAAATCAATTATTGCCGAAAATCACATACAAAATTATTAATTACTTTCTTTGTAATTGGTAAATTTTATATTAATAAAGTAAATATTTTTATTGGAATTTTCTTAATCTTTTCACCATACGTTACCGTATTGGAGTAATATTTAATGTAATATGAATAATAAGATGTAAGATTTTTTTTACTATAGAAAAGATTTTCAAAATAAATCTTGAAGCTTATTTTGCTTATTATATTAAATAAAAAGATAATGAAGTTATCTTCAAATATTCGTACCCTGAATCGTTTGAAGGAAAAGCAAAGAAAAATAATACGATACGATCTTTCTTTGTACTCGCTCTATACATATTTGACTTCAATTACATTACCTACATTAAAACAAGTACGTGTATATACGTATAAGAAACGCATTAGATTAATTTGGTGGCTGAAAGAAAAACCGAATTAGGTACTAAAACAGTTTCCCGATACATCTAGTGTGAAAGTAGGTTAAGTTGGCTATATCAGTAAATTAATGACCCAAGTTACTGGAATCAATTTAAGTTGAAAGTTCTGATAAATTTCTAAGTATTTGTATTTAGAAGGGAGACGTTGTAGGTCACTTGAAGAGGGATCGTCTTGCTGACAGAGCTTAATTTGAAATTTCAGTGTAGACTTACCACAGGATATAGACAAGACTTAATTAGCTTTGGAACAATAGAGTATAGAATAGTACAACAAATTATACCTATATCAATATTATAAAGAGAAAACATTTTTGTTTTGTATGTTTGTAGAGACTCAACTCAAATATTGTGAAACCGATTTTAAAAACTGCCCCGTTGGCCTAGTGGAGGCAAGCGCGCCTGCTACGCTAGAGGTCTTGGTTTCGATTCCCGAGTCGACCAAGGTGTTATTGGGTTTTTCTATGAAATTCTCAGCAGTAGCATTGTGCCCGGTAAGTGGCAATAGGCTCGAACTCGGCGGCGAACTGTGGGTGTACATTGGTATGCCTCTGCCTACCCCTTCGGGGATACAGGCGTGATGATATGAGATTTTAAAAAAATATTTCACTATTAGAATGATACGTTATGCCGGAGTAACATAAACTGTATTACTAAGCGAGTCGGTAATAATAAGGATTTTTTAAATATATAATATTTAATTTTGCTGTGTAGAGGCTTTATAAATAATATTGTTTAATTACATCTGTTACCATCGGCAGTATAATCAGTTTTTGAGATCTTATTTTGTAAAATACTAACTTAAAAGTACTTATTCTTTTCGCCATTTCAAAAGTTGTATAACTCTAAATTGTTTAAGGTGCTGCATTAACTGGTTCTTCTAGAGATTCTTACGTGGGTGTAATAGAAATGCCACTCTTTTATTATTCTAAAATAAATATTAAGTTAATAATGTTATGATTACAAAATGCAAAGCAAACGCAAAAGGGCAACTCACATAAAAGTACTGAAGACATATAAGTTGACTACTGAGGGACTTGCTTTTTATAAAGTAAAAGTATTTATGTAATGTTTTTCTCTTTCATAATTAATTTCTAAAGATTTCTATTTACGGACCAGTCAGTGAGCTATTTAAAAATAGGAAATCTGTAAATAGGTTTTATTCATCTCAAGTTTAAAACAAAAGGTTTGGAAGGAATGTCTTCAAACTGGGGTACCTGAGAGCAAAATAACAAAGTGTTATGCAAGCTTAAGTAGTACTTAGATAGTATAACTTGGTGGTATCACTTAACAAGTACCGGAGACGCTCTTAACTTTGCTCTAAGTTATCTTGGCTTCGTGTTTTTTCTTACAATAAACGGCACAAGCAATACTAGCAGACTGCAATTACCAAAGCATAAAATATTTTTGAAACCACTCGTTTGGCCTACATACCTAAAATAAATATTAATTAAATGTGGTATTTAAAAGTCTTGTTTGTATACTTCTAGCATAGAAATTGAAATAATATATTTCAGTTTTTTAAAGAAAAACAGAATATTAACTATCTGTGTTGGCGACTAGCGTTCGCAAAAAAGTTTTAAGTTTTTAGATATAAAAGCGCTTTTTATAACTGTCTCACTATATTAAAACCCGAACCGTCGAAGCGTTATAGGTAAATAAGTTGTTTTGAAAAAGTAATTAAGTTAACTTTGGTACTTTCAGGATTTTTACGTAGTTATGTGGACCAAGTTCTTATAAAATATGATATGTTTCACGCGATGACTACTAATTCCTTTTTTGTAACTTCTGTGGCGTCTGACCATGGTAGCCAAATAAAATATCAATAAAACAAAAGTCATGAAACAATTGTTTATCTAAAACTCAAATCCAAACTCAATAGTAAATATAGCGGGTTGGAAAAAGAGTTTTCATTTCACTCCATACAATATAGGAGACAAGAATGAAAAAAAGGCAAGGAGTTCGCATAACTAGCTCATGTGAAAGAAACCAAAGAGAACTCACATGAAAAAATATAAACACACTTACATCGACTTCAATCCCCGGCAATGGGAACACCCTAGTATGAGGCAGTTCCTTAGGTATGTACCGGTAGAACTCCTCCCGCCCTCTGTACCACTTGACACTGTAGAGAGCTTCCTCGTCCTCCAGCTGCCAGCTACATTCCAAGGTCACGGTCTCCCCTACCAGCACCGCGTTGGGCACGTTGATCTCCAAGTTGTGAAGACCCCGAACACCTGCGAAAGAAGAAGTAATTTTTAATTCCGGCGAAAAATTGGCAAGGCAGAAGATGACCTAGATTTTTAATGAATTATTTTAGTTTTGGCTTCCAGTCTATTGTTTTAATGCTGTCTATACATTTACGCAAAATAACTCTGGGTTACAGGTATAGAAGGTGCCACGTTCACTTAGAGGTTCAAGGTCTTTGGACACCCGTTTCGCAGCTTGTATGGCTTGAACTTTACTGTGTTTTATATAGTTTTTGGTCCTTAATCTAGTTTTGTGTTTTATATAGATAACAGGCAGAATCTAGTCTTTTCAAGGAACAATCCTGTTTTTGGAGCAATGTTTCTTTATTATTGTACTTCGTTTCTCACTTTATAGAAAACATACAGTAACCACACGTCTTAACAAGATTAATATAATTCACAAAAGAATGTTTTATTTATGAATTATAATCATTAGAATCGCTGTAAATCTATTTAACGGTAGATAGTTGATGTATCAGTTTCATTACCCAAACCAGAACATAAACAGTTGAAATAAAAAATGCAAATGGAAAAGATTTTAACATTTATTTAAAACTATGTGACTTTAATGAGACGATTGCAATAAAAGGATTTTATGTCGCTCGTTTAATTAAAAAGAAACGGTTTAACGACGCAGTGAACATCTGCTTGGCCAGTGTCCTATGCATTCGTGTAATTAAGCTCTAACTCATAAAACTATACTTTTTAGTTTTGTCACCAATGATTGCTATTTAAAACTGTTATTTGCGTTTTTGAAACATAATTTATGGGTCTTGGTTGAGGTATCAAATTTATTTACAAATTCTACATAGAAATAATAAAAGGTTCTAAAAAGGACATTTTCCTAAAGACAAAAAACATGTCCAAAATCATAAGATGACATATTGATGGAAATGCCTCCTGATTGGATTTTTTTTACATTTTGTCCACCACTCCTAAATCCCTATTATAAACATAGGTAGATCATTTTCATGTAAGAAAATAAAATAAATATATGTGTTTATTTTTTCATTATCTTATAAACGGACTAAAAAGATTTCGTCATTTTATTCCCATTCATTTACCCCATTATTCAGGATAAATTAAATATCTTGTATCGTATTACACATAATATTCTATATGTTTCCAAGTAATTTGTGGGCATAAGATTAGTCTTTTATACCAAGGTATATTTATATTCAAATTATTATTATTCAAGAAGTTATATTATTATTCAAATTAGATTTTTATAAAATCTTTTCTGAGAAAGAAAGGTATTTACTTCTTTTGCTGAATTAAGTACATAATTGTATTAGTTTTCAGTTCCCTAGCTTTAAATATTAGTTTAATTTTAAAGATACTATTTAATTGAAAATATAAATAAAAAACACAAGTAATATTCAAATAAAATGTAATAACCAAAACATTATTTAATCGCTGGGCTCCAATTAATTACGCATGGATGAATCTGTATTCGTTACATAATATGTTTTTGTATTCAAATTACGTACCCAATTGCGAAAGCCTTGTAAATCTTTTTATCCTGCATAATTTAATGATTAGTATTGCTTCTTTCATCGGAATATAAATCTTTAGAAATGTTACGGTTACTAGTTAAAAGATTCGTAGAAAAAGTCACATAAGACATCATATTATATAAATAAAAAATACCACCCTTAAAATATGCCACTACTAGGCACAGAACTCTTCTCATGTAGAAAAGGAACGAATATTGATCACCATGCTATGATGTTATAAACTTCTTAAATGTGTTCCGTTTATAAATACATCGCTCTAATCATTAAACCACAAAATACATTTAGGTCGCATCGTATTCACCGCTCAATCCTCTGTCAAATCTACTGTTCTATGGAAAACCGTAGCTATCGGACGACTTGACGTTGACGATAATTCAAGCGCGCCGCTAAACCTCCGTCCCTGTTCCTTCACAATTACATTAGACAAAAGAGAATATTTTACTTCGCAACTGATCACAGATTGGAGCTAAATTAATCCACAATTACTACGTCACAAGCGTTGATTAAAAACATCAGACGAGCGTAAAATTGAGAACCTGTTAAAGCTTTGAATGGATTGAATGAAATTCTAAAACGCTTCAGTTGTGTAATGTTCTCAGACCTGGAAAATGAAGTAAACAGACTCTAGTATTCAATCTTAAATATTCCGTGAACATGTTCATTGCACGGAAGCCGCCGATTTAGCAATTTATTGTTCCAAATTGGCGTGATATTACGAAGGAAGCTGCTTATGATCCTAACTATCTATCTAACGGTCTAACTGAGGATGAAATGTATGCCGTGCTCATGCCAACACGTCTGGAGAATGGGAAGTTATTTAAATGGTTGTTTGAGGTTGAATTATGATTGATTGAGATAAGTTCTTGATATTTTTAAATAAGTATTAGAGGATAATTCATAATTAGTCAGGATTAAATAAGTTATTGTGTACTTATATTAAGCCTGATAAACTAATTTTCTGATACCACCTTTAAAATAGTTATTGATTGACTCTGCGTCAATAGTATACATTGTAAGCTACTTGATATATGTAATTATAAATACAAATATTATTTACGTGTCTTGAAACAAAACTAAATAATATTGTGTAAATCATTACCTGTAGACACGTACACGTTTATCGGATGAAGATCATGACAGCTTATCTTATAAGACTGACACCTGAACAATAGAGATTGTTGTTACATCGATAATCGATAAGTATGTTATCGTGCCTTCAAAAGATTACCAACAAATTAAGAATGAGGTAGAAACAACTTCCAACCTCATTGATCAAATGTCTCTTTATTGTTTCAGGAAACAATGGATGAGGTCAGTGGAAACATTTTAGAGAGCTGGCCTACATTCCCCTGGGTACACGCCAGATCTTTAAAACCTTATTTAGAATTCTGCAAACATATACAAAATAAATAAACATTGTGGAAACTAACTAGACAGAAACTTAATAGATTCCAGACTTAAAAGAGAAAATTAAAATTTTACTTTATTGGAAATAGGATAGAATGTTAGTTTTAGTTAACAAATCCAATTATTGGACTCAAAGAACCTTTTAACATTAAATGTAACGTTAGTTAGTATGTACAAGAAATGAAAAATAAACACATGGGTCAAACTAATTTCCGATGTATTTAAAAAACTGTTTTATCTTTATGCCAATACCTATAAGTAAGCTATTTTTTACATATCAATACCGCGAATACAAGAAATGTAGTTCGTATAATAATAATATTTAATGTGGAACGATCGGAATTCTAATACGTATTATACGAGTAGATTCAAGCAAGGGAGCAGGATTGTGCGGGCTCTACGTGACGTCATCGCTATCTCCAATTTTATTTACATACGAAACTCCAATCTTAATTCTGTTCAGACTGAAAATCGAGTGCGAATAGCGATCCTTACAAGTTTCTTCAATAATACTCTTATCCTGCGAGAGCTAGAGAAAATTTCAATAGTTTAAAAGTAAATTACAAATACTGAATTCAAAAAACTGGTTTTCATTTGTTTTTTCGCATAACAACGATAAATATTCCGAAGAAATGGCAAAAAACATGTTAAAAACCCACGCTCATGAATACCAATTCGATTTAATTAAGTATCTCTTTTCTATTTTATTTCTTTGGATCTTATTGTGAAAGAATAGTAAAATCTTTGAGTTTACATTAGCTTTGGCCCGCGTGAATATCTGATGTGGCTGCAAAATGTAGCCCACGTGCTTTCAACACACCCGTCACCAACTTTCATCAAAAGTTTACATATATACTAATATAATAACGTAAAGCGTTTATGTTATTGAAAAGAAAATCTATTAATTAGAGTATTTTATAGTTGAAAGTCTAACAGCATTTTGGTTGGGAAAGTGTAACAGACGGACAGATTTACTTTCGCAGTTATAATATTAGTATGGAAGTATGAACAGAAATACGAATTTTGGTAGCTTCAATTATTATTCAATTATTATTAATAAATTATTCATTATTATTGTGTCGATCGACTAAAATAATCAAAGCAAAATGCAAATTTTATACGTTTAAAACTTTAACGAGACTACGGAAATAAAATGAAAGATACAGAGATAACGATATTAGCATTAATAAACGCTGAAATATAATAAAAGGCCAAATTGTTTTCCAGATACATTTTTACTGTTGAACTTTTAACATAGAATTTCCTTCTCTTTCATTTGAATTCCCACTTGATATGATTGCGAAACAAAATTAAGAAGTTATCTAAAGTATTTTTTCAGACGATTCTTAAATTGTAGGTAAAATAATTGTGTACCTATCTACAAACAACTAATATTATAAATGTTGCTCTACTGTCTTTTGCGTTTTCACGGGTACACCACTGAACCGATTTTGATTTTATACGGGACAAATTTGGATCCAACAAAAGACATCCACCCATGTGAGTGGAGCCACGGGCAAAAGAAGGTTGGTAATTAACCTAAATCTTTTTTACACTTTTTAGTTACATGCAGCTACTTTTTTATTGGTTTCAACGAGGAAATGCGTACAATTGATGACTTAATTTTAGGTTATGAGTCAGTAACCAAATCGAAACAACTGATAATTAATAATTATAGAACATAATCATCTGTATCTGATTTAAAACAGATAGTAACACTAGTCAACAGAAAGTCGGGTTTTTTTTCTGTGAAGTTGTTATTTAGAAAAACCCAAACACCATTTGTAGTAAATGATAACGTTTACAACTCGCTTACTACGAATTTATAAGGACGACGATAAACTACATTAGCGCAAAATACTCTGAAATCCACTTATCTCAGGCACAGATTAATTATACGATACTGTGAACAGTACCCACGAAAAGCGGTTGAAACTCAGTAAAGAGTAAAGTGACTTCAAAGAGCCATTACAAGACTTTGATATGTGTATATCAATAGCGAATCTTTTTGGGTTCAAAAGGATACAGTATCTTCGTAAATTATTCTATCTGCTCAGAAAACAATCGTACAATGGGATAAGGGAACAGGCGAACATTTATGCGCATATAGCGTAGCGTAGTGACCAATAACCTTGGAGGCTTCGTGTAATCCAAATGTTGGAATATTTACCACAATTCTTTTATTTATAAACTGACTCTCTTTTCAGATCTTACTTTGAAATTATGTTTTTTTTTGTAACAGAGTTTACAGGTATATATTTATGTAAAATGCTGGTAAGGTACTAACAAAATTTCTTAGTCAATATAATCTTCAGTAGGTAAGTTTTGTTCTAGAATCGTTCAGTTCAGTAACAAGAAAATCTCATAACAACCTACAGCGAAGCACGAGCGATTTAATTTATCTCGGGCGGTTAAGCTATCCTAGTGCTTCCTAGTTTGATATGTTCCTAAATAGATATACGAAGATTCACTACGTACACAAGTTTCTGGAAACGTTCGCAAGTTCTGCAATTACCTACTTTACAAGTCGCACGCCAACTTGCAGCACACGAACGTGCCACATAAACGCCAGCCAATGTCTAGGTTCCTACTCATTTTGACGACTAATTTTATTGGACTAGACGCCTGCACTACGTTCATTACCTAGTCGTTTAACATAAAGACGAATAATGCACTTATGACGGGAAATGTCTTTGGTAGCAATATCATAAAGTAAGAATATTTGTGGGGTACATTATACAATTACTTAAAGAATTATCGTAAAACTGAAATATGGATATTACGACGGACACTTAATTTTATTGTGCGCCAGAATTCACGGCGGCATTTGAAGTTATCGAGCTGTCCAATTGCTCAATAAATGTCAGTGGAAAAGTTGGTGGAAGTCTTATAATATTTTATAACGTTATCTGCAGCATTCAGTATAAACGCCTTACTTTTTCATTAAATTCCAAATAACTCGTGGACTAAATAACGGAAAATATCAATGTTCGCCTGAAAGGAAACCCGTGGCGTCGATCAATCATGCGGACACTTTAGCGCGAGATATCAATGACTTCGGGTACGGCCTGTATAGCGGGTCCCACTCTCTACGTCGGTCGCGTCGGCGGCGTGCCCCGCTTCTGTTTGCTTCATTGAATTACATTGCAGACCCCTGTTACTAACCCAATATTGCGTAGCTGCCAAGATCACTTTACTAAGTAATTTGTTTCGTTAAGATTTTGGTACGTTTAGTAAAATTGATGATAAAAGGGATCCACAATTAGCTTAGTTATGTTTACACAGTATAACGGCTTTGGTTGAGCTATGTTTGCATGAGCTAGCATCTAATTGGATGAATAACCACTTATAATTTTATTCGTTCTTTTAAGGAACGCTATAAGTATACCAATCTACTGGTTATTTATTTTGTAAGACCAGATTCTTAGATAATGTAGGTTTATTATAATTACCTAGACGTGTTATGTAAGGATGTTATTTCTACCTTGATGTGTACATTAATTCATTATTCAACTGAGAAAGATTTTATGAAGTTAGCATAATAAATAAGTAAAGATAAACCTTTACTAAACCGAACAGCTAACAGAAAGAAGTTTTTTATTTTAGTTTAGCAACATGTTTTGTACACTTTTTATTTTATTTAGACAGTTTGTTTATGGATGTCTACAAAATAAGTGCTGAGAAACTACTAGCGAAGTTAAAGTGGATGCAACATTAAACTGACGTAATGGCAAATGGCATAATATTTTTAAAACATTTCTGTCTTTTTGCAGAAGGGGCCAGCGTCGAAAGTTTTGAGCGCTAAAACTAGAGTTGGTTAGCGCAAAGAGTTTACTCATATCCATACTAATATTCTACAGAGTGCTGTCTGTTTTACGACTACACGAAGTACTGAGCTACGAGGTATCCCCAAATATTGAACGCTATAAGACGTTTTTAAAAGTCTATCTTGAACTATTTTACGGCTCAAAGTGACTGAGACAGCAAATAAACGTTTCGGTTTTCGGACTTAAGACAATTCGGTTATAATAAAAAAATGCGGTTCAGAATAGGTAAGGTTCAAATAAGGAAATATTCAGATTTTCCTTGATTTTATTACTATTATCTATCTATTGATACCTTTAGAAATAATGGTTAGTATACCTAGAATTCGTTCAATTACCTGTGTAATAACGTGACAGTTCAAAAATGCAATCAGTGACTAATTACATCTTTAGTTACTCAATTGTTTGTTTTCCTTATGATTATATAAATATTAACACTATTTATAAATTATCGATTTTAATAATAGATGGTTAAGATCTTATCGATTCTTACGTGAAACGAGACAGTTGATACTGTATCGCTAAAAGAGCAATCAAATACTGACTCATATAAGTACAATGCACCGCAGACAACTGGTAACGCATAAATAATGTAGCAAGTTTTACTGAAGGCGGTAAGGTTCATTTCCAAGATTCATTGTTACCATCGTCTTGCGGTTAACTATACTTAATGCTTACATAGCCAACTGTGTCCGAATTAAAATAGATTAGATCTAGAAAACTGACGAAATCGATACAATATTTAATAATCAAGGAACACACACGTGCCTAACCAAAAATAAACTCTCTATTTTAATTAAAAAATGGTAGTACTGTCGGAAACCAGGAAGTACGCAGGTATATGTGTTGGTTCTTAAAACAAGATTGTTACCATCGTGAAATGTACCATGGATGGTGCGGCACCAATAAGAGCTAAATATACATTTTGTAAAATAAAATTACATACAATTAAACAGCAATCTTAAGTATCAAAAAAAAAGTAATACACCCATAGTGGTAGCTTTTATGGTGGTGTCGTAATTTTGCTTACTATAAATCAATAACTATGATTCTGTTAAGAACGCTTAAAATTTCTTATTTAATTCCGCTATAAAATATTTATCAAAAAGAAAACATGCTGATCCGGTATTCGAAAATAATTTTGTCATCCATTAATCAAGGTAGGTAAATCTTTTGTTGAGGTTGGTAGCACGCGAATAAAAGATTGATGAAGCAACTTAATGCGGAGAGTAACCAAGTCTTGTAGCCTTTGTTTAAGACTAACCCAGGTCCCGAGCTACCGGCATTAAGATATACCAAAACTTCTAAGTCTTCGTTACTAAGCTGAGCAAGTTTATGTGGCCTTACATGATACAAGCTTACCGGTTGGAAAGTTATTAGGAATGTAAATGCTAAACACAAAGCCATGACAGTTCTCAGAACATTAGGAATTAGTCTACTGAGAACTTGGTATGTTAGACTGACTGCCTTTTAACATGTTCATAGGTTAGGTTATATACTTACTTTAGAACTATCGTGCTGCATGTTTACACTAATATTATTTAACGGGAAAAGCGCGAAATATGCATAAATACTTCTTTGTTCTTGTCTTTTCGACCAGGTTACTCCGGTCGTGGTCGGCAGCAATCTGAGTAGACTGTTATATACAGCCAGTATGTGGCAAAAAGCACTTTAAAACCTACTCTTTTAGATATAGTGAAAACGAACTAAACTGGGAACTGAAAAAATCTACCTTATCAGGACTTTAATCGGAGAGTGTTTAAGTAAAATGTGCGCCGCGCTTTCCTTTGCCTTCCACTTAGGTCCAATGGCAATCCGTGCTCATGCACGTAATATCGTAGCGCTGAAACTTTTCTCAAAATTAGGTAACCTAATTCACACTTCCTCAAATCCATTATCTGTTCTAGAACTCAGACAGTTAAAAAACTTATGAATAATATTAGGTCGTGAAATAAAAAATTGACATGATCAAGACGCGGTACACAAATACATTTCAATCCTTGAGTCTCTGTCTTCTAATTAAGGGTTTAAGCTTCATGTAATTAGAGTGAACCACTACACACTACCTACACATTATGGGTTTAGTTTTCAACCCTAGCTACTAAGAATTTCGTTACACAAAGCCAATACTTCAAACGACTTGGTAATGGAAACTTTAACCTTTGACACTCTTTGGTTTCAGCCAACTTTAAAAAGTAGTTCAGAATACAACTATAAGTGTTATATGTGAATGCGTAATCGATGGACAATATTTTAAAGATATAAAACATCAACATAATAAGATATAATAAGATCATCATCGTTCGAACTTGGTTAAGTTTATACTATACAATAATATTTTATACATTGTAAAATTGTAGTCTATTGTATAATAGTAGCCTGTAGGGATTGTATAAAAAAAATAATGATACAGATTACCGGTGACACACATTTTGCAATTTAAGATTTACCACTTATAAATTTCAGCAAGATTCCAACAATAATTGGGATATAAATTGTATTCTAAACCAAATACCATTCACGGATCATAAAACCGGCTTGTTTTTGTTACTGTGCCCTGTTAAACCCAATACAATTAAGTGTAACAGCTGTGTGTGCTCTAGTGTAACAAACATATCGCATGTCGGTAACAGAACACTGCGATAAATCAACCAAATAATTATATTATCAAACATACAAAGGCAATCTACAATATTCCGGCCAATTAAACTCGGGACTTAGGAAATAGACGGTCATCTATTATTCTAACGTATCGGCTAAGCCATCGCGACACCGACATATCGTGTCATCGTGGTTTAATCACGGGCCCGCGGTCAGCATTTGGTATTTAATTGCATTGATCTATTGATCCGCGCAAACGCTACTAAAATATGACGCTCGCTCTAGATACGTCAAAAACTAGTTCACCCAATTCGAAATGTGATTGTAATGCTCACTTGCGTCTGAACTATATTTATACTTTTATATTTTCTTTATTTATTTTCAATGTTTTTGTTTTACGATTTTCTGTAAAATTATTTGTAAAACATCAACAACGTTATCGTGCTTTATAAATGGCACAGTTATCCTACACATTACAGAGAAAATCAACTGACAAAACCATCCTTTAAAAACTAAATTTAAAATCAGAATTTAGGTGAGAAACTGAACTTAGCACTGTCAGGAGCTAGCAGAAGTTTGCCCTTTATTCGTTCATAATAATTTCTGATATTAACTAGAATGTTATACAATGAAATTTCGCAACATTCTGAACTGTACGTAGCGCTCATAGTCGCTGGGGACATTAAGTTTCCGTCGAGAAACGTGAAAAGTTAAACAAACCACGAAATAATCTCTGAATCTAGTTTTATACAGAACAAAGTTTTGCATGTAGGTATATGAATACTTATTATTGTTGAATAACTAAATGGAATCCTATTAACTTAATAAAAACGAATAAAAGTAATAAATTTCACTTTTAACTCCGTTCGCAGCTAATCTTGAAAATGTTAGTTACTTAGTAAGAATAAAAGTTGCTGAGACAATCTTTAATCCAAGGTAAAGAAAGGGTTGTACCTAGTCTAAGTCGAAGAGACGCAAACTAAGTGTAACAAACCGATGTCCACAACTTTTCAAGTTACCGATCACTATCTTTGTTTTTCATCTTACAGTTCCTCAACTTTATGAAACATAATTTAATATTTTCTATTATCTTAGGCCTGGAGGCTAAAGAGGTCACTGTGAGCAATTCTTCTGAAAGTAAATGCGATAAAATAAGTTTGAAATTTTGCACGTGGCAATAATAGCACTGAATCGTCCAAATCGAAATCTGTTTCGGGAAACGAATTGAAATAGATTTGTGTATCGTAGTTATTTTGTAAAAAAATAAAAGAATTTTCTATGTTCTCAGAATTTTGGAGATGAATTTCGTAGAATTGCTTTATATGGACATAGTTCCTCTGGTTGTAACGGTTTCTCTATTAGGCATATTTCGGATTTAACCATAACGGAGATGTTTGCACCAATTGGCACTGACTGAGACAGATTGGTAGTTTCCTGCCAGTGAGTGATACAAATGTCGCTTTAATGGCTCTTAGTGAGACAAGGGTTAATTTATTTGAAGGCGACCACTCGGCGACCATAACTTCCTTTCGTAGGCTTAAGTGTGTGACCTGCTTCATGTCTAGTGCTAAGACTTGAGAATATCATTACTCTTACACTATTTCAATTATAGACATAATCATATTACAGTAATTATGTTATCATATCAAACTATTCCCAATCTAATTTCACGTGTGACGATGGTGTTACGATGCTAGACACAATTCATAAGTTTTTGTTAACTTAGTGTTGAAAGTACATAACTAGAGCATTTTCTGCATTTTCCTATTTTCCTATTTTCTATCTTAAACGAGAAGATATCTTCGCTAGATATTTTAGTTTCTTGGAATTCTGTGATGGTTTACTACAGTGTTACTTAGTAGATGTATCTTGACGTTTCACTGAAAGATGACCGACTGTAAGTCCTAATTCGACTTGAAAAGGCAGTGCCGACATCCTCTGTATTAGCTTTTTATAAACGTAAGAGACATTATAAAAAGAAAATGATAAAATTTATCAGGTCATTCTATCGAAGTCCACTGCTGGACATAGGCATATCCGAAATTGTTGTCGCAGTAACCCCAATAAAGGTCAAAAGCTATTTAACAAATCATTATGCTTAATTACAATTTGTCAACTAACCTTTTCGAAATTCTAACTGTAAAATATAGCCGGCCATTATTACATAATTAGAATGATTTAGTACCGCATCAAATCATCATAGCTATAATTAGTGGTCGAGCCAATTTACATAACATTATGAAATTATCGTTTCCGAATTTTGAGGTTTGAAAAACATTACATATTTTATGTAGGAACACGCAATTAGCTACATACTCAATGATGAACGCGGTCGTCATGTTTGTTATGTTCCGCGAAGCAATGTTTTTCTAATTAGAATAAGCTTTCTTTGACCAACTCGCTGCATATTATGAACCACATCATCATTATTTGTAAGTTCTAACCAAATCAACAGTAACACTTACTTCACTCACGTCATAGAATGCGTACAGTACAGACCGTTTCACATGCCACAATATACACCCTCCTTTTCTTACCTACCTTTTATATGCACGTTTATCTTACTCAAACTACGAAATGCCTAACTTTATACACGTTAAGTTTCAGTGACTGTGCTTTTTGTCGAAAGTCTGTATATCAGCTGTCTCTATCAAACTAGAGATGCCATTGCCAGAATACAATTTATCGAAGACCAAAAATGTCCTACAACGTCTGTGTAGTTTCCTAGTAACCCTAGCATTATTGAATTTTACCGCAGTGTGGCATTACAATCGATGCGATACCTGGTGTAGCCTTTGTGCCGAAACGACTGCACAAAGGATGAGCTCTACGCGGACAGTTCGAACGTCACGGAGACCGCATTCCGCTTCAAAAATATGGATATTTTATTGAAGCTACAAATCGAAATAAATATACAATCTATCAATTTTAGATCTTATTTATAAAAATCATGAAGGTGTGTAGCAACTATTGAACAGATGTTTTTATCTTTAAATACAGAATTTTTAATTGAAAACCTACTAAACCTGCGGGGTGCGTGATCGTGTGATACTCGTTCGATAGATGTGGACGCACCCTAACAAAATCTTTTTTTAACCATAAGACCATAATGAATAGTTTCAAACGCCTTTAAATAAATAAAAATATAGACCAGTCTTATCGACAAAATGTCTGACCAATTTTCTTTTTCTTGTCCACTAATGGTTGTTTCTTTACACGTCTGTGTTTAGTTATTTTCGATACCGCAAAAGCTTTTCTTGGGCTTTATGTGGAAGTCAAGGAGCGAAAGCTATTATTGGTCCCAACGATCCTTATTACGTTATAAATCAAACTTGTAGATACGCACTCTCGCACTCCCGACGTTTGACCTTTCAAATGGAATAACTCACATTATTAATGAACTCACTCACTTATTTTTGTCAAATTAGTGTTCTTAACTATTACTATATTTCGTCAATATTAGTATTGTGCTTTTTGGACAAATAATTGACGTATATCTTGTTTTTTTTTTTACTTTTTCATATATAACTATTTTTTATTTTTAAACAAATACCTAAGATTGTTGTCGCTTTTTGTTTTTGTTTCATATCCAGACGATCGTTTTAGATGAATCTTAATAGACTACGTTAGTACTTTACTATATTTATTCAAAGTATAAAGAGATTTGATTAATCTAACAGCTCTTTAATTTATAAAGTAAGCTTTACACAACAAACAGAAGATGAATGAACGAGATAATTTTGACGACTTGTTTGATCTTCGAATGCCTTTATACCTAGTTTCAAAACCTTAAGATACTAATCTACGTTGAACAGAGCAAAGTGAAAATGATTTTTGGACGAGGTCACTTCCATTTGTGTAAGTAGGTATTAAATCGTAAGAAACTTGGGCTCTTTGTTTGTTTGCTATCCAAAAACATTCGTAAGTACAATAGTTCTAAGTTGTAGTCAAAGCCAGCATTTTGGCAAGCCTTAATCTCACGAAATTGTTTCTCAATATTATTAGCTGTTGATAAGCTTTGAGTTGGGTGATACTTTATTTTTATTTTGTAATAACATATTAATAAATGTCTCGAAGTGTTTATAAAAGTGTTAGCGTATCCATATTTAAGTGTGTAATATCGTTTGGGTTGAATTGATAAAGAAACAGTTTATTTATAAAACTTACCTAAATAAAAATGTGGTTGGCAAAAAGAAGCTTAGACATTTCACGTAAGCTTCTTTTTTACACAATCAATTAGTCTACAAAAGACCACAGTTAAAAAGTAGTCGGGTCTCTTTTGTGGAACTAAGCACCTACTTAAATAAAAAGCTCATTTTATTTTACGGTTTCTTTTTTTTGCAAAAGTATTTTATCGAAGTTGATGTAAATGTAAAAGTTATTAAAGTTAATAATATGTACAAATATGTAAATAGGTGATAATATTGAGGATCAACAAGTAAAACTGTGTAGTCCCTAGACATTACATTAGGGGTCCATTTTCCGTAGCGCCTTTGTTTTAATACAAATACCATTAAAAACTACGACAGCATGATAATAAAGATTATTCCTTTATATTTGACAAAAGATAAAATCCTATTCAGGGTTTTGAATGTGTATAATTTAAATAAGGAAATTTTACACTTTTGCTAACCCTTTTCCTTTGGCTCGTGCCTAATTTTCATTTCATTATCATTTCTATATTTTTCTCAACAAAGCTTTTTATTAGTTATCAATTTAAAATAAAACTTATAATCTTGTAATTTACATTTACAGAGAACTGTTTATTGTTCAATAGCAAAAATAAACTCAAGTTTGTCGATGGAGTAGATTTAAGATATTTTCTGAGAAATAATATTTGTCTGAACAAAGCTCGAGATACGGTTTCTGCAAAGCACTTTGTGCGAGAAAGCAGAAGCACAGTAGAATATTCTATACTCACTAATCCGGTTTGTTCTATCAAGAAACTGTAAACAATGACGAGAGCTTGCATTGTTGATGTTTTATTTCAGTCTGCAGATAAACTGAAAATAACTTTATTAAAGTAGGTTTGTTTTACTACAAATTAAAGGGACTAAGAAATATAAACCAACGTAAGGTATTAAATGAAATTAAATTTTAAATTAAATTAAATGCGGACAACATCACATACATTGCTCTTAACCCAAAGCTAGCTATATCACTTGTGTTATGGAATTCAGAAACAACGAAGGTACCACAAACACCCAGACCCGAGGCAATGTAGAAAAGTTGATTTCTACATTAACACGACCGTGGATCGAACTCGGGACCTCAGAGCTAGCAACACCTTGAAACCGAAAATGAAATGGTTTATAATGTAATTTGATTTAGATATTTAATCATTTCTATGTATCTCATTTATTTTGGTTTGTTGGATCTCGCTCATATACAAAGATCGATCGTTTTAAGTCGCTAAAGAAAAAATTTAGTTAATAATGTAACCTTTTCCCGACTGTAAAATGTACATAATTATCGAAGGATAATTAACTACTTGTAACTAGAAGTAGTTTAATATTAGAAGCAGAACGACGCGTCACGGGGCACTTTAAAGCCTTTGCGCAGTCATAAGATTGTAGCACTATACAGCCTTTGACAGCTTCGTAGTGTAAGCACTAAGTATGAGCATTTTAAGGTCAATAACTGTATCAGCTGGTTTCACTGCATTGCCTCGTATTTTATGAACATGAAGCTTAAGTAACTGTTCAATACTATGTTTAAGGCCTATAAAGATACAAGAAAACAATTTTGAGGAAAGAACACCAGAAGAAAATTTAAGAACAGCAGTAAATAAACGCAAAAAAAAATGTTTTATAATTCCTCTAAAGGTACAAGTTCTTCGAGAGTGAAATTACTTTGACCTATAAATATTAAATTCACAACATAGTAACATTTTATTACATCGTGATCATAGAGTTATAGTTTGACCCCGCAGATAACTAAAATAGCTAATGTATTATTTCGATAAAACAATAGTCACTTCATTAATCATCGTTTTTGTATATAAACATCATTCAATTATATAACTAAATATTACAATATCGGCGCCGACTCAGTATTCTTTTTGATATCGATAAACATCTAAAGTCAAGATTACAATTACTCACTTAAAAAAATACTATACTATTTATGAATAATGTTCATTAGATAATTACACAACTTAATAAACAACACATAGAATGATAAGAAAACTATAAATCACAAACAGAAACAGGAAGAATAAACGCAATAGAAATATGTTTTTCCAATTTTCCGCCTGCCGTCATTTAGTTTATCATTTTTATGCCCTGACATTTCAGATAGGTAACCATAAAATGAAACTGCTCTCATCATCATTAAAATAAAGTATTTTTATTATGAAGTAATATCAATCAACCTTTGATCCGAATATATTTAAATATCGCATTTTTTCAGTCTTTTTCAGGCTGCCAGTCTGTGCCAACAATTTACGGAGAGATATATCTTTTATATGGTAAAAGCGATACCTTTTCACCAGTCTATGTACCCGTAGACTGGAAATTCGCGTGCAGAAATATTCAGTGTTCGAATAATTGAATACGTTTTAATATTTTTATTTCGCCTTCATTGTTTTTCTATTAAACCCACGCATCTTTCATAATTGCTTTTATATTTATTGAAAAGGCAATTTGCTTTTAATATCAGTTACCAATCTCTATTGTGAAAGTTATTCGGTTTAAAACATTTTCACTGATTACGGAATAGGTCTCGGTTTTTCTGTTTGACGAAATTAGCTGCCCGCTTTTCTACTTTACACAAAATTTAACATTGTCAAAGAAGGTGAGTTAAATTGTCTATAACATTACAGTCGTCAATACCTATGTCATGCACACTACGTATAAATATTTAAGTTGACATAATATAACGTAACTTTACTGTATTATGAGTATAGATGTAAGTTTTTTAAATAAAAAAATAATTGTAAATTTAAAATAAACACGTGATGTCACAATTTTAACTCTATTTTTTTACATAACATAGGAGCCGCATGGTATATTAAATATGCGTATTACGAACATCCCATGAGCTAAAAATTAGTATAACATATGCGAGTGTAGTCATCAGAGCTCACAACATAATTCAGTTCCGACTTGACGTGGCGTAATAATTTATATCTTATTCAAAGGCACTTTAGGATAATCGAATTGAACACAAACCGTAGCTATATTAACACCTAATAAACAACATTCTGCTGTCATGAGTACGTACTTGTCTACATGTTGAAGACAATCATAATTAATATTGTGTACACAGAGATAGGTGTTGCCCGACACTGTTATCACTATAATCAATTTAGCGGTGTTACTAAGCACTTGTTCTTATGGATCGTTTGACTTGTATTTCCCAGCAAAAAAATTACAGGTGTCTGCTCGTTTTTTTCCAATCATTTGGACAAATTTTATGGGTGCTGCAGCGGCATACAAGATGTATAGGATCAAAACCGCCAAGGTTGGTAAGGATTCGCTCTCGCATTCACCGCACTCCGAGATATATTTGTGGTCTATACATATTTGTTCCAATTCCTGCTTCAGTACCAGACGATTTTATTAAATATTCATTCTAAACACAATACTGAATGTCTTTATTGCATTATATAAGTAACATAAACAGATCGACTTGAAAATATAGAACCATTTAAGGACCTGTCGGGAACAGCTAAAGATAAGACGTTCTCAGCTCTTAGTCCTTAACCTTATTCCTATTGTATTCTTAGAAATGCTTCATGACATAAACATAGGTATAAATATTAAAATTTCATGTATTTGAATAACATTTATCCTCATATAATTACGTTTAACTAACATTTTGATAAGATCGTCAAGATTACTCTGGTAAAAATTAACGGTTATTTTCCTTGATCCTATAGATTATTTGTTTTTAATTGAATGAAAGGTATGTAAGAAGGTGCTTACCCATTCCCCAGAAAACAGTTGCGAAGAATGCCACAAGGATGCGGCTACCGCTCGACGGGATCAGCTCCATAACACCTGATCTCCAGGAACCGAAGCACCACAACACAATACACTTATTTTTAAAGGAAAATCCGTTTTTAAGAATAATCCGTTTACAGTACAATAGAGTTCCACACTCACTTATGTTTATGTTCTTATTTCACAGTACTTTTAACACAATTTTAGAGTCGATAGTTTGTCGCACTGTCGTGCACATTTTATTATATCAGCTACTTTTATGGTACCTGAAAAGAGAAATTTGTGTTACACAGTTTTTCAGTTAGTAAACGTATATAAGATCTCAAATTAGATCAAATCAGGACAAATGAAGTTATTTTGACATTAAGTCTGAGATGAATTTGTAATTAAGATTAATCGATTTGATCACTATTCATTCAGATATTTTTTTTTCTTAATTAATTTGACTGCTAATATGTATCGCGATATATTACATTTGCAATCTGTTTTAAAGTCAATAGAATTGAACTTAAAAGAATTCAGATGGACGGCGACAGCGTGTTTTATATAAGTCTCAAATATTACGTTGAAACAACTTGTGTTCGCAATTGAAGTTTGTAGAACAAACTTCTGCCAACTTTTCGGGTGTTTTGATTATTTTTTTGTTACGAACGAAAATATTTTGTTGAGGCAATAACAAAAGGAATTAATACCACAAATATTTTTCTCATATTGTTTTGTAATCCAATTAATTCAGAATTAAACCTGTATTTATTCTAAGTTGTAAATAATTCTTATAACAGTGATACACGTGTATTTTGCTTTGTTTGATGTAATGTTAATGATATACAATTCTCGGGATCCTAAGTTCGAACTAGTCCGAAGTGTGAAGGGTGTAGCGACAGCTGGAACATAAAGGATCAGCGGGGGACGGCGAGATGAAACACAGCTGTCACCGATCGCCTCTGACCAGTCTCGTGGCCCTGCTTCTTTGTCCTCTGTTTCAATTTACATTTATTCGGGGTTGCGAGCGAGCCTTTCACAGCTCTTATCATATTGACACAGACGGAACATTTAATCCTTCAATTTGGTTCGCCCTTTTCAATATCTCTAAAGTCTCAAGACGCGTATTTCAAGTGGGTTGCCGCGATTAGGAATAAAGGAGAAAGGAAACGCGTTTTGTAGGTATTGTAATGCAGCTCTGAAACGGAATGAAAATGAGCACAATTTTCAAAGAAAATAAAATATCGTATAAATTTTATTAAATATTGGTGTTCCCAATAAACGTTGTATGTCAAAGATTAAAAATATACACAATGTATTTCATCAAAGGGGCCTTTGATCTCATCATCAAATGCTTGATTTATTGAACTAGCTAATATTGAAGTGCTACGTTCAGATCAAACGTGGTCAGGGTATTAAATAGTAAAATAATTCAACGCCAATAACTGATGTTGAATTTTCGAAATGTTCGCTAAAATCGTTTACAGCGTCAATGTATATTGCAATTAGACAAAGCTTTCAGACCTATTGACAGTGCCTAGAGGTGTAATGAAAATACTTGATTTCGTAACTTTGGATATTAGAGACTAATTTAAAACTTAATTTGGGACCTCTAAATATCTTTCTAGCGACTTGAATTCGCTTGCCGCTTTCGAACTTTATTGCCATTATACGTATACAAAACTGAAATATAACCAACTCCATTAATTGTTTAAAACTTTCCAATGAAAAGTTCTTGAACTTGCCTATGTAAACCGCTAGTCAGCGAAAGTTTCTTAAATAAGCTATTCATCAATTCTTTCAGGAACTAGAAACTATTTTGTGTTCATTCTTATTTGACTCACAATTGGATTTCATTACAATAGTTGTCATAGATCCATCTGTACTTAACATTGTCAACTACTATAAATTCAGATTTGATTTAAAATCGACAATTTTTACCCGAAATATTGGTGAGAGCGTCGGTAATCAAACATAAGTACAGCCTCATCAATCGAGTGAAATAGCGAGAAAAGAGAATCCCTTACTAATTGAAGGCTTTGTACCGCCACCCCTGTAGGAAAACGATCCCGTGCGTGTGTTTATTATACGCTAAAACATGGCGGATTCAATAACTTAATAACGTAATTACGTTTCACGTCCAAAATGTACCCATGTCAATAAATAATTGACGTTAATGTAAATCAATGTTGTAATATGATTAGGTACTGAAATAAATAATTGTGAGACCAATTTATTTTGCAAACCTGATTGTATTTGTCGTCAAATATTTAATTAAAATTTGTTCTTTGATTGAACGAACAAATTAACGAATCATAGTATTAATTCTAAAAGGTCAAGTGCATTCGACTCGCAACGGGTGCAAATCGATGAAAAGCTTTCTGTGAAAGTTTTGAGTGACGCCGTGAAACAGATAGCTACGTTACTCCACACTTCCTACCTCGCCATATTATATTACTTAAAAGGTTCGTTCAAAAAACGGTACTTTTTTAAGAAGTTTGGTGTATAGACAACTATAAATATAACTTTGAAGTATTTTTTAGTTGTAATGTATACAAATAAGAGGTAAAGTTGTTTATTTTATTAATTATACGTTTTTCTGAACATAGATAACGATACCTTTCCTCTGGTCCGATCATATGCCTAATTGTTATAGGAAACCTACCAGTTATGTTTTATGCGTATATTTTATCAAGCTAACCACGCGGATGCCATTTTGTAATAATTTTTATAATACTCGGTGCCCATTTAAACAGGGTTTTGTGTTATACCTGTAAAGTAACCAAAAACACAGAAACGTGGTAAATTAGCTGAGAAATAAATGAAAGAGAATATTAAAAAACTGAGTTATAAATGTTGAATATCTTTTTAAGTGTCCTTCCCTGTCATAGCCCTTTAATTAGTAGCGGTATGCAGTGAGTTATTGAAAAACTACACAACACGTTATGCTGGGCACGCGGGTATCACTGAACAAAAGAAGGCGACACAAAGAGCAATGGAACACATTTTGCCGAGCGCGTCGCAACGTGTCCCATATTTCCTAACGAGATGATATGCCAACGTTTATTCTTCATGCTTCACATGAATCGCACCACCAATGCATTTTGTTCGTGTAAATACATGATACGTTAACTCAGTTATTTTATACTTTTTAATTTTCCTGTCGACGCCGCCTCCAACTGTCTGTTTTAATGAAGCAAGTCGGATTCACTGAAGGGTTCGTTCCAATATTCTTAAAATTTTCCGTAAGCCGTGTTCATTATAATTAATGGTTATCGTAATTAACATTGGTTACTTAACGTTGAAAAAGGTAGCCCGTAATTAAGAGGCCAATCGAATGATATATTAGTGGGTCGTATATTTCGAACAGTGGATACATGGTTCGCAGGGCGGCGAAAACAGAACAAATAAAGGTTCTACTTTTACCCTCACGTAATATATAAGCTAAGATATATAGTTTATGTGTATGTATATAGTCTGCGCGGTCTGTGTTTTGGGATTTTACATCTCGCAGCTATCCTCGTTCCACTTTCAGACTTCGAAAAACGCTAACTTTCTTCCGTCTGCAAGTAGCTTTTATCTTTGAGAGTACGTCTTATAAATATATTTTGAGCAAGTTGAAATTGTAGGTCTGTTATAACTAGATAAATCTCCGTAATGGCTAAAGCACAGCTGTACTAGACCGAATAAAGAGCAAAATTGTAAGAAAATTTTCAAGTATTTTATACGCCATTTTAAGAAAAAGAATAGAAGCATTCTTTTAATAAGAACATAAAATAAATTATCCTATTAGGAAACCAGTAGAGTTCCACTTGAATGGTTTTATCTCAGCTGTTTAAAGAGGTTTATTGTCAAAAATTACCTACATTTTGTGAACATTTGGTTTTTGCGGTTTGGACCAAAATCATTTTAATTAACGTTTGTAGTCATATCGCATAATACTCGTGGTAATAACGAGCCGGTCATTGATTAAATGGCAGCTGGGTTTTCTATATAATATTATTATGTAAAAGTGAGACCTTGAACATAAAAGCTTTTAAAAATAGACCATTTCCGACACGACCTGTGCTTATTATAAAAATAGAAATATTTATTGAAATGTAGCATACTGGGTGGGTGTTACGGTAATTTAGAGTAAATAAAATGAAATAACATATTTATTTAAAAAAGTTATCGGTTATTTTGTTTTATTAGCTTATGGAAACACTGAATTGAAATTGAATATCACATACCTAAATGATTTTATAAACCGATCTGATATGATTGTTCCACGAAACGTGGAGCTTAATTCGCTTCCACATCCTCATGCTTAATTCATTACTAACTGCCTTCAGCCACGTGTTAATGCCGCTAAATTTAATGAGTATGTTCGCCGAACTATTATAATTGAGATTTCAACCTTAATTTATTTTAGTGGCATAGCTAGAAACTAATTATATGTGGTATTTAACGACACAGTAATATACGTCGTAATAATGTCTATTTTATAGCATATGACGTATCTCCTGCCACAGCGAAACACAAAAGATAGCAATAAAGTTCGCTAGTTACCTCCTATGGCCCGATATGTACCTAAGTCACGGAATAGTTCCATTTAGCGGGATCCCGCCGATCGAAGTAGCGACACGTCTAGAACGATCAAAACGATCTGAACGTTCTCGCCGAAGACGATAACCGCGGCCTGAGCCCACTGTGAAACCGAACGCAATTAGGCAAGTAGCTTCTTCGGAGCGATAAGTGCCGAATAACCCATTTAACGAGGTAGCCGGTGGGCTATTTCAGTTCCGTACTACGTATTGTCTTAAAAGTTTTAATGCATGTTCTCTGGGAGGTATCTCAGAGTCGAACGGCTGTTAAACGATTAAGAATATTGCCCTTTCTGTTTCTCTACATGTTGTGGCTATTGCTTCAGTTTATTGGCAATCTGAACCTAATTGTTGTACTTCTGTTAAATCTGAAGACGGGTCTGTACATTTTCAGTGTTATTATTTACCATACCAGCTCTATATAATAATATGTAGGTTAAAACAATAGATAGACTTGAACTTGATTTTTCATTTTGTAACTTTTGGAAAAAAAAGGAAAGAAAACCCATTGCATTAAAACGTCACCTAAATATATCCATAGTAAACAAATGCGAAATAGCAGTATAAATAACAGAAGCCAGTCAGATCTGATCTTTTTATATGTAAACAAGATAGAATCTTTCAACCGATAAGAGGAGGATATGCCCGAAGCCAGCTCGCTGAGCCAGCAGTTCCCCGCCGAGCTGTCGCATCGGTGAATGATGACCATTTCCACAGTTTGGTCACGTATTATTATAGTCTCAATAATTTTATTTTATAAGAAGATGTATTTCAGAATTTCCCGGCAAGCGGTAGATGAGCTAGAATACCTAGCGAAGGTTTGGCAATTACAGCTTTTAATAGAGAGTAATAAAATGAGCAGACTTTTATATAAAAATCTTGTAAGCATTGCATGATCTTTCAAAGTTTTGTTTTATCAGACTCATAGGGAAAATAAAAAGAAAGAAATTTATTTTGAATGTACTGTGTTTTCATTAAGACACACGGTTTCTTTAAAAGCCTAAGAACATAGATTCCAATTTGGTATACAAAATTATAAATAAAAGACGATAGGGTACACAAGTTGTTATCTGTTAAGAGTTTCGAAAAACATCTTTCAGGGAAAAGGATAAAATACTACAACACAATAAACACTGTTAGTTGTTTATTGTGAAGGTTTTAATGACTATTTGTATTGAAAGCAAGTTTAAATAAATTGTACTAAACGTTGCTCAACGATAAAATTTAAAATAGACATGAGTACCATCGTCAATAGGTTCCATCCAACTAACAAATTTACATGGAAAAGGCACTTTTGAAACCGCGTTAAGCTTATTTCTCTAACCCATTTAAACGATATTTTCATTGCATACATTTCGCGACGGTTTAATTAATTAAAACCATTTCTAAAATTAGCACTTTTTTCAGTCTTAGTACTTCAAAAAAGTGTAGTCAAAACATTATTTTGAAAAACTACCTATTTAAGGCAGATACATATATATGATAGATGTAGTATATTATTAAGACGTGTGTAAGTAATAATTAAATGAGACATAAATAGTTATCAATGGTATATACACCCAAATCAATATCAATCTGAAACAATAGATTGGTTTATTAATAAAGGGCATTGATTGTTTGTAAGTGTAAGAAGCCTGCCGTTTGAAAGCGTCGGCTCCACGAAGAGCCCGTCGAATTCACTTATTAGATTTCTAGACCTAGATCCACACCTATTACTAGATCCAATATAGATTATTTACTCAACTGAAGGGACCAAGCATGACCGTAGGCGTTCTGTTTCCACAATTGGAAAATTACTGAATAATAGAGTCCAATTGAGCCGAAGAACTTAATTAGTAATTACTTTCAAATAAGACAGGTACTTTTTTCATTTTGTAATTGATACAAGGAAAATCCTGTAAAACTGATTGAATAAAATAGGTAGTAAAATTTATTTCTGTATAAAATCAATTAATTAAAAGTATTTAGCCGATTCATTTAACATTGGCAGAATGTTTCGAATTGGATGACTTTCCGTTCCTACTTTATGCGTTGTTTTATGTAGATGGTCTGTGATTTACAAAAGAAAATGAGGAAGATACGCAAGCCAAAAGTCGATGTATCGGCAATTTGGCAGAAACCGCCCACCGTCAAATTCCGTAATGAAATCGACCACGTAATGGTGAACCTTTGTTCTGCATTTTAATCACGCTATCGCCACAATTGTTTCAGTGAACGAGTCCGTTCAACTTATATTATTTTGTTCCTATCTTTGGTGACGTAATAAAATTGACCCTCATCCCATGTTCTTTTTAATTACATTTTCTTTCCCTTTGATTTTTGTTAAGCCGGCGGATTTTACATATTTATTGGCCCTTTTATACAATGGATTTGTTTGTTATGTGACCCCGATTAGAACTTCTAAAGTATAAATTGGAAAATATATTATCAAAGGAATATGTGTTTACAATACCCATTTAATCGTACATCATACAAATATAAGGATCATACAAATTTTACGTGATTAATGTTTGTACAGTTATTTATACATTAAAAATTCATTTCAAACATAAACACGTCAATATGTAGGCTAATGATGAAGTAGCTTTTGATTTATTAAAAAAGATTATAACAGCACTTTCATACATACAAGCATTTATTGTAGTTTTACCGTCGAGCCTCTCAAAAAGTTTTCCAGTTGTTGAAACTCGCACAAAACAGCGGTAAACAAAATCACTTTTAAGTCATCAGTTTGTGAATTAATTTAAGTAAAACTTTCTTTAAACAAGGCTTTGAAAAAGCTAGGTCCGAGGTTTTATTTGTTTGAGTGAGTTTTGACAGGCGCGTGACGTAAATTTTATAAAGGGGGTAGTGTCGCGAGTCGCGGCGGGCGGCGGGTTGGCGGCGCGTTCCGTGCGGTCGCTCGCCCCCATGGCACTGGCGCGCTCGCCGCTCGCCGCTCGCTCCAGCGCCGCCGCCACGCCGGCCTCCCGCTCGATGCGCGCGCCCGCCCGTTGCAAACTCCGATTTCCGTAGCGGGCTAAGCCGAAGCTTTCCTAGATTGTGTGGCCTTAGTGAACATTAATTACACCCAACTTAGTCTGATTAAACCTTGAGGAATTATCCGGATTGACAAAATTAACTTTTAACTTAGATTTATGTCGTTTTGTTGAACTACATTAGCCCGCGAGGGGACGTCGCAAGAAGTTTCCTATCTTTATGAGCAATATTGTTATGTTCCATAGATTTATACCGCATACGAAACCTATTTCGCTACTACAGCAAACTTTGCCAATAAGATTTAATTTACTATGATTATAACTAGGTATACCGAATACCTTCATCCTACTAATGATTTTCTTGTAATTAATTAGCCTTGTTGCTTAATAGATAAAGCGGTAAGCGTGTATTGTGGGAACTAAACCTATCGATTCTATGTAGCTAAATATAATTACATCAAATAAAATGTTATTGCAGACATTAATTATTTAAAAACTATTTCAGTTTCCAGTAAAAATATTTTGTCATGGACTGGAGTTTGAAGTTTAATTACAAAACAACAACTGATGAATAGCCGCCAGGAATGTAGATCAAAACAAAATTTGCAAATGCTGTAGGCGAGTCGCGTCGGCGAGGCAACTATTAAATTAACAATACCCAGCGGAATAATTATAAAATACACCCTATACTAGCTACTCATAGCGAATGTCATCAAGCATATTACATAAATTCCAAGTATTAGATTACCTAGTATTTTAATCAAATTCGTGTATAAGTTATCGATACTCAAACAGGTAACTGTTCCACATTTGATTCTCGTAGCACATGGTGTGAGTTGTGACGTAATTCGCAAAGCTTTCGGCACAGTTATTAAGAACAGCTGCACGGTACCTGACGGATCGCGAAGTTGACCAATTAAAACTTTGACAATAATAGTACGTACATACCTATTATTTAATGTTGTTAATCCGCCTTTAATATTAGGTATATGTAACGCGGTATAAATTCACGAATGAGATTATAATATCGACTTTGGATAACTGTAATAAATTTATTAGGGTCTTCTTGTAACTATTATTTAAAGCCAATAAATAACAGTTACGCAGTAGAATCTAATATATGTTGTAGAACAACTTGTATAAAGAAACCGTAACTCCGAACTGACGTAATTATGAAGGAAATAATAAGAAAAGGAAACATATGTAGTACGTTTATTCGGATATTAATAGGAAGTAAATAAAATAATGTATCCTCGTAGACAGCTGTAATAATAAGTTTTGGCAGCGGTCGTAGCCATATTCCTTGAGAAAAACAACACGTTTGTTGTACGGAATGCGCTCTTTAATTGGATTTACATTAAAAATTACATTCATTGTTTTATTCAGTCATTCATATTGGGCAGCGAGGAAAATAAGGCCGATTGAATTGAAAAAAGAACATTTAAAATTAACAAACAAATGTCGGTATCTCCCTGTAGGCCATTGTTAGCACATGTTGTGGAATGAGTTATTTTTTTCCGACATGTATTATTTATTGTTGTCCCAATCCCAATGCAATATTTTCACTGTCCAATGAACAACATAAACGGTATCCTTCGGAATGCGAAAGTATATGAGCTTTTGTGAAAAAATACGACACAAAGATATACAATCTTTACCAAGTCGATAAAAATATTCGTTCACCCGTTTTTCTCTTCACATTATAATAAAATTTTATAAGTAGGCCTTTAGTTAAAATTATGGCCATTTATATCGGTATTATATTAGTAAGTGTCAATGAACTCATAAAAAGTAACGGCTGGTACAACAGTCATATCGATTGTCAAGTGAACCAAATAGTTCAATGAACACTTTATTTAAAGCATTCGTATGAAAGGGCTACGAAGTAGGTTCACATTAAGCATGTTTATGATTTAGTCGGCTTCTGTGTTTATAATAAAGCTGAGATTAATGGCGCGAGCGCGGCGTGACGCACCGGCCGCGGCTGTCCTACATCCTCGTTAGATTTTTTATACACACTCGTCCTTTTATTCGGTAGCCAACCGCACGCCTCACGCGTTTTATTGCTTCTCTTTCCGATCTAACAGAGGCGAGCATATTTGTACATTATTTGCTTTATAAATTATTTATATTGCACAATTTTTACGAACCCTAATACTGAAGGGTTAAATAAACATGCGTTATAAACAAAGCGCGCTCGTAAGGCTGACCAACTGGTATATGAGTATTAGCGGTTATGAAAATGTCAAATAAAACTTGCGAAGTGCTTGAGGAAAATTTGGGACGGAGACATCCGTAGCAGCTAGTACCGCGGGGTGCGAAACATGAAAACTTTGCCACACCAATGCTTACTAGACAAATAGGGGATTCTTTGTTACTCCATCACGCAAGCACAAAGTTACTCGAGTTATTATGGAAACAAAAGGTTGTATCAGCTATCCTGATCCCTTTTATTTAACCCGTGTCATGCATTGCCCCGCGGTGTATTTAACTTATGACATGTTTTGTTACGGAATGTTTTGCTATTTATGTAATTATTTAGTTCTGCGGAAAACATTACATATGAACAAAATAACTTTTTAATATTCAACAATAATTGTATAAAATAACACATTGCGTGCTGAAATGAAATGATACTAAATACCGCAGTGTTATTACTTCAACAACAATCAAGTTAAAACATTTTATTAAAGTTCAATTCGCGCATGAGTAAACAAAGGTATTTTTCAATATTACACTCTAGAATCGTAGTTTGAAGCGTAAATATTTTCATACACGATTCCGCTACACAATTTTCCCAAGCGGGCAATTCCATAAAGCACAGGTACATTTTATAAGCTCCACGGCATTGCACACTTGGTTTTTGAAACATTTCGCCGAGTGTTTCGATCATTCCACAGATATTTTATGGGTCAACTTAGTTTTATTAAAAATATAAAATTAAGATAAAAGATGTATATTGCGAAATAAGAGTGATTGAGTTCACTCAGTTTAATTGAACCAAAATAAAATCAAACATTACTGAGTAAATATTACATACATTTACGTTATTATTATTTCATTTGATTAATAAAATGTTAATATATAATTACATAAAAATTAAAGTAGCAGATTTAATAAGTCTATTAGTTAAAACCGAAATTTAGTCCAACAAAGTTAAATTACACAAGAAATGCCAGCCAACTGTGTAAATATTTAGATGTAAAGCGACGATGTAACACACCTATTCCGTAATCATCCAATCTCGACGTGTGCGGAAAACACATCCTCCAGGATTACCCGCGGTTCACCTTCTAAGATAATAATATTTACTGGATCATCTCCATCAAATATTATTCCTTCAAAACCTTTTAGAAAATACGAGCGAGTTTTATAGTCGCTTGTAAGGTAACCTTGCAAAGTGAATTCATAAAGCAACGCACTGCGAGCGTGTCTAGCTTTCTATTCCATACTTTATCGCCTTTACACGGTATAGCTCCCTAAAAGCCTTATAATATTACGAGAAAACTGATTTAATCTAAGGATTCGAACCTTTCAACGTATATCATGTTTAATTGAAATGTAGGAGCCGGCTTACGAATTTATGTAACGAAAGTATTTTGCTTGTAGCTTATTATGTAAATCTGAATACTTAAATTACGACGTCGCTACATTAGCGTAATAAGTGGAAGACACGTTGTTGGATGTTTTTTGATTAATTTAGTTGTCTATTATTAGGTGTATGTTGTTGCAGTGTGTCATTTACGCTGCATGTTTCCCGCGATCCTTCACGCCTTAATTATAGATGAAGTATGATGCATGTGTGGAGTGGCACCTGTGAGATGCGCGCGGACCGGGCGGGCGCGGGCGGGGCCGGGCGCTCGGTTAGTTTATTTCGAGAACATCCGGTGGTTCCCAGCTGTCCACAACGTTAATATGACGACAGCGCTCTACACTGACACTTCTATCCAATCTCTGAAAGTATAAATTAAATGTCAATATCAAGAAAATGAGTTCGGATATTTTTGTGCCGTGAAATTATATTCGGCCGCTAGAAAATGTTATTGAGGCAGTTTGAGAAGATTTCAACCTTGTTATAAATTGTGTTCCAAGTAACGCTGAAGTGATGTAAACCAATGAGCATGACATCATAACTGTAATACATAAAAATAACAAGTTTGATTTTAAGCCTACACTGTCATTTAAAGTAAATCAAAGATACAAAAAATATTTTAGTGTAGGTATAATTAAAATTTTCTCTGTCTTCTGTAATGTGCATTAGATAAACAAAGTTTATTAATAAACAACTTTAACATGATGTATGTGTAAATCATTGAAAATATATATGAGGCACGGCGTGTGCGTAAATAATATGAAAGGGGTACTAAAACAGTCAAATGATGTTCATTCCTATGCTCTGAGCAATATCCGGTGGGTCGTGGGCTCGTGGTACACCCACTGCCTATATTTAACTACGTGGTAATCTCCGCTCAATTTAACAAATTATATTATTAAAAGAATTTGTTATTTTATTAAAAGATATTTTATGGTGTGATGTTGGAACCTCACATTTTTATGATCACCGAGATGGAACTCGGTTATCATAAAAATGACGTTCTCTTTATTATTCTACGATTACAATATATTTATGTTCTTGGGATTCAATTTCCCAAATAAAGTTTCATCAAAATCGGTTCTGTTGATTAACTCTGAAAGCGTAACAGACAGATTTACTTTCACATTTACAGTAATAAGTAGGAGAAGAAGTGTGATAGAAAGGTTTAGGACGAATTTCGTAAATAAGGTAATATTTGAGCAACACAAAGTTTAGACAATATTTTTCTGAGTTTCATCTAGCTTTTATTTTATTTAACATAACATAACATATCATCACGCCTGTATCCCCGAAGGGGTATGCAGAGGTGTTCTAATGTACACCCACAGTTCGCCGTATTTTATTTAATAGCTAACAATTACCACATGTAACATAACACACTTACAAAAACGCTCTAATAAAACCGCAACTTTTACTTCAAACATTACGCAATAACGAAAATAGTTTCGCGTCCCTTTTCGTACATCGTAAAGGGTTTAACGTTGCTATTGTACATGACGTATTGCATACTTATGTAAATGTAGACAGCCTTCCCAGAGGACTACAAATCTCCCGAGACGCAGACGTAGCCATATTCTAAACCGATACCTTGAGTATATCTCGTGACTAGCAAACGTCAGATACATTTTTGATATCATAGGTACAGACAGGTGCGTGGTTTTGTAGTACTTCGGTAAAAGGTACTACTAAGGCTAGGTCTAGCATATGTAAGTATGACTAGATACCTATGTTATATTATATTATACGTTATTTTTGTTTTGAGAGGCGCACGTAGACATAAATCAACAAGAACAGAGAGGTTTGGAAGAAGAATGTCTTTACCCAGCAGTAACTTAAATGCAAGCTAATAAAAAAAATATTAGTTTATGTGACTGTTCATAATACCTTTTAATGCTATGATGTGGATGTAAAGTTGAATAATGATTTTGGTTATTTGTATAACTTCAATGGCAAAATACTAAACCGTTAATCAGTTCGAAGTCGTCGTTATGTTTTTAAACAGTCTCTTATAGTTTAAGGTAATGTAAAAACACATAGACATACAAAAACTTTTTAAAGTAAAGTGGAAAGACGTCGTTTGAAGCTCATGAAAGTTAAATACTGATAAAACATGCTTTAAAACTAATGCTCAGTACCTACCTATTATAACATCAGTCCATATACAAAAAAAATACAAGTAGTTAACTTAAATATAGTAACATCCGTAGACTCTTATTATTAACAAGTAAAATATACGGCATTTCATATATTTCGAGGTATCTGTATGCCATTTCACCAAATCCGGATCCGTCTCTTTGCTTTGCCTTCATTAATTTACTCGTGTAGTCTGGATGCTGAGTATTAATTAAAAGTAAAGTTTCGCCAGTATTTACGTAATCTAACTAACACCAACTGGCAAACAAAATCTTTTTTTTTTTCGTCTGATTTTGTGGAGCTTTCAAGTTAAAAGTTACTTTCAATTTTGTTTGGTTATCTGCTTTGTAATGTAATGTAATGATTTTTTACTGATTATAAATTATACCTACCAAGATAAATATTATATAGCATTTATTATTAGTCTATAATTGCTTGTTACTATATACAATACAACGCTGCTCGTTATTTTAACTGAACTCTTCCTCAAAATAATCATACCAGAAACTTTGTATGTATATTTAACTCTTCCCTGAAATCATACGAGAAAGTTTTTATGATCTCCAATAATAGGATCAAACATTTTTTGTAAACAATCCCGCGCCCGCAAGAAGTTTCACACAAACTTTCTGGTACTCCAGCAATCGATCGATTAAACAAGTAATCAACCGTCTCATCTAACAAGGTCGGGAACTTTATTTGAATACCGGTTAGTGCTACTTAATAAACAGTACCTTTTTACGTTTGAAATTATATCTAAACATCAAACAATCAGTAAACTTGATTAGGAAGTGAACTTTAGTAGTTCAGGGTTGTTGGTTTAGGATAAGAACTTTAAGCTATTTACATCGAATTAAAGTTTATTTACCTGTAATTTGCGGAAGGATGATAATATCTAATCAAGGAAAAAGACAACAACTGCAATATAGTTATAATAGAACGGTGTTTGAGCTTACCAACCAACCGACATGAACACTAAATCTATTCACAACCGCACACAGATAGCGAGAATACGATCGACTACAGAAATGGCAGCCAATATTAACTGGATAAATAATTATTCATGAACAACGAGCCGATTACGACAACACTGGTTATTACGACAATTGTGAAGTTGCCCTTAATATACGCCGGAATGCGCGTCTCAATAACATTAATTAAAGTTCCATGTTATACGCTAATTAGTATCGTTTGTATGGTAATTATTCGCGTGGCTTGTTAAGTGTACACAACACGCTCCGTTATCTGCATTTAGATAGACATCTTTTCCGTTCCCAATGCTCTGATCGCGATTGGCACAGCAACGCGAATCAAGACTCTGTACCATTTACTGTGATACAACATACGCGAGGCTACGTTACGTAACAGATCGAGGCGAGTAACAATAAAATACTAAATTCATAAAACTTTACAACATTTTTCACATCCAATTTGTAACAATTGTTACAACCCGACCGTCGATCGTCCATTTCGACCGTTGAAATAAGAATACGAGCATTTTTGCCTCTTCCAATACCAAGTAGATTGAGAATATAGACTTAATGTTATACCTATATACCTATCGGGGAAAGCAAATTCATATAAAATAATACTTTGTAGGCAAACGATCGAGAGTCCCCTGTGGGTCGTAAAACTGCTAAGCCTTCGCCCAAATTGAGAAACTTGTTGAAAAATCTCACTTGTGGGATACGTTCAAGTAATTTTTCAAAACTAATTGGGATAGCACCATTGCTTTAACCTCTGGAGTATTGAAATTTTCTTGTCCTACTCCTAACGTTTACTTCCGTTCTTAAGAAATAAAATGAGAAAAATAAACAATGCGAATTGTGCAATATAAATACTGCAAGTGCTACTTAAATAAAATAAACAAAGAACAGCGGGGAAGTTCGTACAAACACGAGCAAGATCGCTATTGACACGTTTTAATTTACGAATGTAAATTTCAAGAGCAGCCGCTTTCCTTGTGTTACTAATGAACACAACTAAAAATATTATTCTTTATATATTTTACTTTTAAAATTTTAAAATAAAGTATTTTATTTCTGAGTTGGATGTATTTTTATCAGGTAAAGGAATAGTGCACTGGAAATATATACAAAAAGGCTTACGTGGGTACAATTCCAGGTAAAACCAGTGCGACATTTGTAATATCTTAGTTATTCTGCGGTTGCACAGACTTAATTGAAGTTTTCTTTAACTGTATGAGACGGCACTAGACTAATACCACCTAATACTGTCTTGTGAAATACGTATGCAGCAGCTTTAACCCCTTTAGAGGAAATAACAAGGTATATATAATGTTTTATACATACTTAGATGTAAAATATATTTATGTTGAAACACATTTCACTCGTAGAGTTAGTTACGCCCCTGTATCCGCAAAACCCCTAGAAAAGCCTCTCGCCGCCAAATCTCCTGTCTTTTGCCTCTAAAATACGTAAAAAGGAGGCTCCGCACCTTTTGTTGTCATACCGATACAAAATATTGAATCCGTAGGTACGGCTACCATTTCTGAGTATTAAAATAAATATCTCTACTTTATTCTCTGTACCTTCTAGGAACGTTATTTAATGTTAAGTAAGATAAAATATTTGGTGGTGATAATGCAGATATCAGAATTTGTTTTAAGAACTTAATACGGATTAACAACACTGAACAAACCGAGACGTCTGGAATGACTCCTTCCATTTCACTGACATAACTGTACATTAAAGTTTTATCATTACAGATTGAACGAGGGAGCTAAGGTAGGATTTACAGAAATCCCCCAGAGCTCATGAGTAGAGCACGTCTCGACGATTCTACTAGATTCCACCGTCCTGTAATTCCACAATAAGACTATCATAAATGTCCAACTTAAATTGAAACAAAGAAAGGATAACGCAAAGCGCTAACGTCTTCCGATAGGAAATAGGAGTGGCCCGCTCTCGACAGGACCGGAAGAGAAAACACCCATCGGCACATTTTATTAAAAAGGCATGAAAAATAAAACGGATTTAATAAAACAACGTTCAAAAGGAAAGCGGAAAACATTTTTTCTTAATTTCGTACTCTTAACGAAACGAAAAATTTAATAAGTAACTTAATTCATTCCTACATTTTGTGCTATTTGTCATCTATCTTGATTGTTTGAAACAAAAGACGGTGCTTAATAAGCATCATTAATATCCTTCAGGCGAGTGGCGTTATGAGCAATAACAACATGAAATGATAATTGAAACGGGCTCACATTCATCCAGTGCAGTGCTGCGTCTGCAATCTACGAGCGCGGGAACCTCGCACTCATTAATTACATTTCTGAGTCCTCGCAGCGCACGCTAAACCTAAACTAACAATCACTTTTCAGTTTGATCGCAATCAATAAATTGCTTAAGGGCCTCGGGTAAACCAAGTTATAACAAACGATCTATTCAAACTCCAGACTAAACGCTCTGTTTTACATTCCTAAACAATTTGTAATACTTAATGTTGACATTTGAATAGTCAAGAGATTCACTTTGAGAAAACGTAGCGAGATAATGCGTCGGACGCGTTGTACATTATCTCAGTTTAGCAGGCACATTTATCAGGCTGCGGTCACATTCTACTAACGAAAAAATATACGGATTATGTACCTTAACAAAAATATTGCTGGATTTACGGTATGGCCGCCACCAACGTCGTGACAGAAATAGAAAATATCAGATAGAACCGCCTTGCACATAACATACATCATGCCATGACAGCGGCATGAATAACTGTTAACAAACATTCCGCACAAAATACTGCGTGAATTACATAAAGGTTTCTATGAGCACATACATAGGTGAGTTAACGAGTTTTTCAAATTCTGTCGAAAATACAAACTAAATGAAATTGAAATTAATGCAAATACAAACCGTAAATATTTATTGAATACAAACATTTAAATAAATACGATTTTTCAACATATTTGGCCGAAAATATCATTTTATGTAAAGGTCAATTATTAATTTGGGTTCTTAATTTTTTTTTTAAAACAACTTTTTCTCTATAAATCAAAGTTTAACTTAGTAATTCTAGCGTTAAATGTTGTGCTCTGTTTAATTTAAGGAGGTTTTGTCGGATTTTTTTATGTTAAATAAAAATACTATTTTAATGGGCCACTTATTTACCTGTCTCAATTTCAAGTGGTTGTGAAGGCCTTTGTAGAATTAAATACATTTAGTTTTTAAACATTTAAATGTCATGTACTCCATGAAAAACAGCTTAATAAAATGAGTAATTTGAATATAGGAGATTTTTGTCTCTGTTAACTCGTAAGACAATCTTTTTAAATAAGATATTATTATTTGCTTTCTTAGTTTGTAGGCAATTCTTCAAAAGAAAATCTCATTGCGTAGACACCTCTTGAATTCGGAGTCATAACAATAAATCCAGCTCACTTCACCTGTGACATTTGTGCGCTAAATGTTACGCAAGACTAGCCTACACCAGCGTGTGGCTAGGTTTTAGGCTTCGGCCAAAATATGTGCGAGTAAGTCCTGATGTAGACGATGCGAGAAATGTCAAGCAAGTTGCGGTACACTGCGGGGCCACACAGCTATGTCTTCAGCAATGATAGATCATAGACGGCAGTGTAGCGCAACTGGCGAGATATTTCCCGCACCGTCTAACTCAGGCCTTATAGGTACAACAAAAGTAAAGTGTCTGACGCCTGAATCATTTGTGTCGCCACCGATGTCAAGACGCTGTCTTGGCAAATTTGTTTTTGAACAACGATTTTCTACGTCTAGGTTTGAAGAGCAAAAAATGGGACTATATTTATTTGATTTATGACATAGGTCTTTCTTATCTTTAATTTTCCTTAAACTTTACTCTTTTTTGGAAAGTCTTGGACTAACTTCTTTATATTTTTTGCCTTGCATTTGACCACTCCTCTTATTTACAGAAACCTCTGCAGTACGTTATAGACAAAAAGCTCAAAAGTAAAAACAGACGACTAGGAACAAATATTTGTGTAACCCCTAACATGAAAATCCAATCACTTGGCCACTGTTACTACGGAATCTTCATTTTGCATAATTTCAAAGTGATATATGATATGGACGGAATGACATCGATATATTAACGTAGCCTTCGGCTCTGAGTCCGTATAAACAAATATTTGACGTGAAAACATTCCAACGATATGTTTTGACGGCTTGTCATACAGTCAAGCTTGAAAAATTATACATACGTATGTGTTACCAAAATAATATGATTGTAGAATTTACTCGTAACTGAGCTAAGGGAATTGTTGAAACATGCCTCACACTTTCAAGTATATTTTTGGACAGGTTTATAAACTTTTTCTTTTGATAGACATTGTACGTTTAGATTATCAATTCAAAGTGGAAAATCGATATATAATAAGATTTATTAATTTTTTAACCGGAAAAGCCCTCTTGATGACCTTTGATGTTTAACAAAACACAAAGAAAAAGCTTAACTGTCAGTGATTAACATGTTGTGTAACTACCTGCTTTTTGCTTAATATATATACTACGTACTCATACATTACATATTTAACAATGATGTATAAAGAAGTATCATGAAGTGTTAAAACAACATTCAATATTCATTCATCATATATACGGCGAAATATAAAAGTGTCGTTGGGAAACCATAATACGCATATGAATTTGTTATCTCTCACTCAATTTATTTTTAGTCGATGCCTTATATTCATTGCAGCGTACTTAAAAATGCCTTTTTGCAGTATAGCTAGAGTGAAAGGTATAAAAATATTGGTACCAACAGTTATTTAATTTTCCTTGTTGAAATCCATAGCGTGAAAGAGCCCGGTTTGCGCGCACTGCTTTTATCTACGTTTCGAATCAATTCATAGGACGAATAGCGCAAACTCGATTCAGTACATTTTAAACCTCGAGAATGTTTGTGTTCCAACAATGTGATCTTTCGTAAAAGCACAACTATACCTCGAATAATTTACGAGTCACAGCTGTAGCTAGGGATTTTGCAACTAGGTCCCATTTTCTTGCATTTCTTTCTTTTTGCCATGTCTTCTATTAGAGTAGCATATTTATTCTTTCTTTTTAAAAATGTTTGAAATTCCTTTCGAGTAGCTAGAAATAAAAACTTCAGTACCGAATACCTTAGAACTGTGACTACAGAAAGTAGTAATTTGTATTCTGTTGAGAACATAGAGACTACTTTACTGATACATTAAATAATTTCAAGTAAATATACGTCTGTTCATTAACCTTTGCTAGGATAATAAGTGGCTGTAGCACTTGAACGACTGAGTTTCGGCATATAGACTTAAGACAGTCCACAAAAGGGTTAAGTGAAGTAGCAGATTAAGTGTGAGCACTTTGTTTCTTATTTGAAGCTTAACTAAACTCTGCAATTCAGTTTCCACTAAGAGTTTAATCAGTTCTCTTGTTTTGCATTACACTTAAACACATAAGACATTAAAAATACAATGTACATTCTTCAAAGGAACTTCAACTATAGGAACATATTTGAAAGTAGAAAAACAAATGAAAATCGGAGATGAAAGCTACAAAACCCTGTTATGAAATAGAATATCTCACTGCAATCCCTCTGCAAATGGACTGGGTAGCAAAACAGAAAAATGTGTAGAATGCAGGGATTGTATATACTTGTATATGTGTATTTTGTATATCAAAAACTTTTGGCCTAGTGGTGCTAAGCGCGACTGCTACGCTAGAGGTCTTGGTTTCGATTCCCATGTCCACCAAGGTGTTATTGGGTTTTTCTATGTGTGGTGGTTGAGGTGGGTGTACATTGGTACACCTCTGCCTGACCTTTCGGGGATACAGGTGTGATGGTATGTATGTATGTTAAAACATGTCATGTATAAACGTTACAATTATTAACAATGGCCGTGTCATATGGTCTCGGGTCCCACCTCCCCTCGGGTCTCATAAATGGGCAGTGTACGAGTACTTGTATGGTTGCTGCTATTAACAGTTATTTATTTAAGTAGCAGTTCATTGTTACAAACGTGGAGGTTAATGGTTAGCATAACGATAACGTGACCAAGCCATTGTCTTTTATTATAGTGACATTCAAGAAGGCAGTTTCAGTGTCCATTTTGAAATCTGTATTTAAGTGTCTTTGCTTTTGAGCAAAAAATCCACCGATACACATAGTGTAAATTCATTTGAGGTGCAAAAAATGTAAGCTGTGATAAAAATATTGTGCAATTGTATTGGTTTTCGGAAATTTTAAATATTGGGATATTGCCTACTTAAAAAACAATGAAGGATGACATACAGTTACTGCGAATTTTTGGGAACAAATAAAATTTACAAAGTTCAATTCCTGTTCAAGCTGTTATTGTCTGCTTCCTAGTATTCTGGAAATTCCGTAATTGTAATGTCTGTTATTGTCACTGAATCGAACAATTTTTTTTTAATATATGACAAAAAAATATGTGTTTGGTTAAAAACTGTATTTTCTTGTATGATATTTCTTTTTAAAAATTATTATTTTTAAATCGTTTCAAAACGCATAACTAATCCCATCTCAATGATCTGTAGAGCAGTGTCTAAGATAAATAAAGTTAACTAAACTTTACACGATAGTATTAGCATGTCACCTAAGTATATTTAATATTCAATTTTTTACCAAAACTGTTTCACAGGAAAATCGTGCCTATTGTTTATCCGTTACGTATGTAAATACTGTAGCAAGGTTGGCCACAAAACCCGGTAGATACTTAAATAATATTTCTGTTGTTACACCTACCTCGCACGAGTGTGGCTCACGCCCCCATTTTATGCAAAGTAAAGTTAGTGTTCGCCAGTCCGCCGACAGCTTTCTTGCAATAAAGTTTTTGACGATATGTGAGAGACGTGTGACTTTTACATACCTACAAACATCTGTGCAGCTACCGGACAATACTAGTTTAATATTTTTGTTGAAATAAATGACTAAATTTTATCCAAGCTGTACATTTTTATTCAAAAACTGTAAGTTAGCTCTCAATATTGATAAAACTTATCCTTTATTGAAATCAACTACAAAGTAGTGGTAAGGCATCTAAACCCATCACCTGACAATGTCATCCCGCGTTATAATAGATTTCAGACGCCATACCGCCATAAATATTAAGGTCAGTGTGTATTATGATGTTAAAACATAAAATTTTCATTGACAGATAAGGATAAAGTTATATAGACCGATAGCGCCCTCTCTTTTACTCAAACGAAAAAGCAAACAATACGCACTCTAAAAAATACTTCAAGTGTACCTTTTGTAGAGGTTGTCTGGTTAAATGTATTATTTTCAACTCGAGTATACAAATGCCTATTCAAAATACAAAGTTAAAAATAAAGCTCAACAAAACTAGGCAGACTATATTTGTGCTGAAATACATACAATTACACAATGAGTGAACAAAAGTTTTAAACTAATGTTGCTCTCTTCACAATACTATCACGGACCATTTTTATCGCAACACTGCGACACAAACTAGTGAGGTACATTGTTATAAAATCTAGGAACGACAACATTTTCACTCTTTTTTTAAAGTAACTTGTTCCTTTTTTATGAACAAGTTAACAAACTAGTCTCTGACATGAAGGTGCAGCGCATAGAGTGCTACGAAAATGCGTGTTATAGTTTTAAATACTGCTTTTGCTATAGAAATGAACAAGTTTCTCTAAAAAACTAAGTCTACTTCTAAAACAAAATACATCTCTAACTACTCACGTGAAGAATGAAATAAATTGCACATCAAACAAGGGGTATTGAATAGACCATAGTATTTAACATAAAATCAAGGATTAGAATATAAAAAATAACCGACATTGTTAGTAACTTATTATGTAAAATACAATGCAAATATTGGGTTATTTACCGCGCGAATAAGCCTATTATGGATGTTTTCTATCAAATTCATTAAATGTATGAATGATTTATTTAATGTAAAACAGTGTGGTTCGGAAATCAATCAGATTACTGCTAACTATTAACAGAAATTTACATGTTTTGTTGTATCATAAAAACGAGATATTTTACTTATGGATTAGAATAAAGAATGTTCATTCATTATCATAAGTAATGTTAATTGACAAAACAAGATATTTTATTCTACTTATATAATATATTAATTTAATTTGATTGTCCAGTTACAAAAAAAGAATGAACTTTACCCTAACTAAGGATAACGTATTATCTATCAAGGGGCAAACAGTATTCAACAAAAAGTTATTCAACGACTCCGTAGGGAGAGCAAGGGATTGATAAGGAATGCCAATTTTTGAACTTTAATTAACTGCCTTTGATAACTAACTCTGTATACAATCTAACGAAAATTTAAATAAATTAGAAACATAGTTAATATTTTGTGTACTAACATTTTGGTTTCCATTAATTTATTGTACGTATATACTACGGCTACATTAAGGAATAAACATGTATATTTTTAATTATACTTTTAAAGGAAGTAGGTACATTTATTTACCAAAATACATCACCACTATTCAAGCCAAAAGGCAATTAACATAACAGAAATCAAATTATGATAAATTAAAAGTAATTAGTTATTTAGTCCATAATTAAACGCATTTCACATTTGATGAAGCTGTCAAACTAATAAATTTCAAAATTTAATTTACTAATACTCATCTATTGTATTGCGTCATTAGAAACTGGAAACATAATACAACGTAAAATGGCGGTATATAATTAGGCAGGTTTTCATTTAAATAGTTAAATTCTCCACCTAGCTGTTTATAATTCCAGCCTATAAACGTCCCACTGCTGGGCACAGGCCTCTTCCCATATAGAGAAGGCACGAGCATTTACACCACGCTTGCAGGCTTGCTCAGTTGTGGGTTGGCGATTTCAGATCCAGGTTTCCTCAAGATGTTTTCCTTCACCGATTGTCAGAAGTGTCTTAGAATAAATAATAATTAGCTGTTTAGTGACATATTATACACACGTACATACAAACATAACATAGCTATTTATACTACAAGTTATTCAAAGAAACTTAAAAGATATTGCAAATAGCACTTACTTCAACAATGAGATCGTCTAAAAGAGATCGCTGACTGTGATAAGACCTCCTTTTGTACTTTCTTCTTATGTAAAAATGAATGGACGTAAATTCTATATTTTTGGAGTACAACAATGAGTACTCTATCCATTCATTATTTTACGATCCAAACAATATAGTATTACACAGGGAGCTATTCCTCTGGTCGTATCTCTAAAGTGTTATTTTCGCATTTCATATAAAAACTAACGACCATTATAACTACTATTTGGATAGTAAATAGGTAGATACTGCTATTTTTTTTAACCATAGTAAATAACAAATGTTTTAAATCATTGCTTCTTGCTTCATTGGAAAATCAGCCACAAACCCGTACTATACCATAAAATATTACGAAAAAAAAAACAAAATTCTTATACTTCTTTTTATTTTAAAATACATTTAAACTGCGATTCAAAACGATATCCTACAGAAACAGGACACAGACAGGGAACAATGCGATGAAAGTATTTGATTGACAGACCAATATTGTTTGCATGCATATTTCACTGGCCGTTCCCATTTTATGAAACAATACATGACGTGTGGATACCACTTGAAGCTTTCATTGAAGAGCACTTGGGCTTGGGTTCGGTTTACTCTTCTGAATTTAAAATAGTCTTCATGGTACAAGTATTCCTTTTTGGTTTAAACAGGTTTCAACTAGAGGTTTTAAAATTAAATTTGGAACAGTTTATAAGCCAGTTACAATAATAAAATTCATTCTTATAAAAAAGGTTACGTAGGTTAGTAATCCTTGATTCATGTCAAGTACTACCCAACGGTCAATTATAAAGCCAACACCTTGTTTCTGTACTAACGATAATAAACAATATTGAGAGATTTACTGGGAATTACTATTCTAAAATAAAAGCAATTGTATCCACAGTATAGGTGTCTGTCTCGCATAAATCCCTATAAAGCCTTGTAAAAGAGTACGTAGTACGTTGTACGCTCAATTTTCTAACGGAGTATTTAAGGACACATGTGCGGACCCAAATTTGTCATATTTATAATCTAAGGATATAATTGAAATATTTTACCAAGAAATTACAATATACGTTTTCGTCCTTTTTTGACAACGAGAAAATTACGACCTCTAAACTGTACCTAAATATATATATGTCGCAGACAAATAGTATAATATGGCATTTTACATACGGCGTCGTCAGTTTAAAAACGTTTGCGGCTATGTAATATGCCGTAGGCAAAATGACAACTCATTCAATCGTTATAACGCGACGTTTGTGTTATTTTAGGGTGACCATGCTCATTAAAATCTCGAGACAAATTTTGAATTACATACGTCGTCGCTCGCTTCGCTCGCTCTGTTGCAAGGTCACAATATCTAACCTAACCTAACCTATTGATCTCTGTCACAAAGTCAAACCTAATCAAGCAATGGATTTCTGGGCCTATGAATTTTTGAATATTCGATCAAATACATGGTTTTTTGACCAAAAATACTCCGCAGGAGTCCTTCACGACCCAGAGTTTATGGATATCTTAGCATTTTTGACGTGCCGGATAACCTCAAAAACTAAATACTTCAATTTGCCTAGGCATTATGTATATGGTGTTTAAATTTTCGATGAAATGTTGTGGCATATTATAAAGTGACTCGGCAATATACATTTTGCCTTCGGCATATTACATAACCGCAAACGTTTTTAAACTGACGACGCCGTATGTAAACACGCAGATTATACTATTTGTCTGCGACATATACATATACATGTGAGGAATATTCATAACGTTACAAGCAAAGCGATCCTTTCCCTTAATTAAAATCAAAAATATCCCATACTTCGAGTTGAACTTTTACGCATATTAAACTCATTAACAGATGTTTGAAAAACGAATTAAAAACGCTTAAGGAAGACCAAATTAATTTATGAGACAAGCGTGGCGAGATTTTATATCTGGTGCGTGTTAAGTGATCAATGACGGGAAGGGGCCGAGCTGTGACGTCACACCGCGAGTCGCTGTCACATGTGACTCACAGGCGACACTACACCACCGCAATTTCCGAACCAAATATAACTTGCCTTCCGGTGATAAATTGGATGTATTTCTCTGCCTGTCGTCAATACTTTCTTTTTTATCCACGCCTGTTATTTTATTTCCTAGTATCCTCCTTTATTTTATGGCATTATTGTTTCGAAAATGTAACTATATCAGTCACATTCGCAGTTCATAAAGTGATTTATCCACACGACAACGGTAATCTAAGGTCTTTACTAACTCTGCTTTCCATGTATCAAAGTTTGAACATAAACCGGAGATCAAACTCAGTCAGAAACTGTAGCGCTATACACGGACAGCGTCAACTCTAATATATGTATGTAACAGGTCACCCGTCCAACTAAAAGCTGGATTATCTGTAGTTGAAGCGCGCTTACCAAATGAGCCCCGCATTTAAAACTAAGCTACGCAATCTCAAATTATTATAACATGTTGCTCGTTAACGGGTTCCATAGAAATTTTGTATTAAGTACGAAAATGTCGCATCGGGCTATAGAACGCTGCGTCGACATTGACATGCTGTAATTACCCCACTCAGGTAGTGACTATAGAGTCGGTAATTACGCTACTTATCTGCGATTCAGTAGTATGTACTACGTCATTTAACCCTCAATAGCGGGAGCATTAGGAAGGTAAGCGGTCTAATCACTAGCGCTGCCGGTCATATAATAGCCTGACCTTAGACATACCACTTTCTCGACACAAAATAATCATGAACATAGAAACTAAGTATCTTTAAATCACTCCTGAATATTAGCTATACGTAACGTTTTAACAATGACGACATACTCAATGTCACAGTTAAAATAAGCGTGGTAACAAAATGTAATCAATGATTATCCTTGATTGTCTCGCCGAAAGCTCAAATCGACTGTAAAGTTTCATTGTTCAGAATACACAGCGCAAAATTTACAAATAATTTTATTATTCTTCTTTATGTGGTACTCGTAGACTAGAAAATCTAAATTTTGGCTTCACTAGCCGTTGTTGCACCGTATGTAAATCTTATCTATTGTTCTGGCAGCATTCAAACGCCCGTTATCTGTCTATGGCCATCATTGAGATAAATGACGCACAAGCTTTTACACTTTACACGAGAAATTCTGGAAAATATATTTTATTTTACAGAACATTTTCTCTCCGACCTAGCTAGCTGAAACTCAATTTGTTTTGTCCGAACTTGTGTATGCTCAATCATGTTTTATTGTTTAAATCTTCAATAACTCATCGAGACTGATGATAGAGATATTTTGGAACTAGTCTTGACTCGTAACTGTGTTAAAATAAAATTTGCTCCTTTAGAATTGTTAACTTTGATTAAAGGCCCTATATACTAGTATTTTATTTAAAGTCTTCCTACAGTTGGGTTATTTGTTACTGAATTAAAACATCAATTAACTGAGTGATTTTATATCAATTAATGAAATGATGTCCACGAGTTCAAAAACGAATATAGCATTATTGAAATTTGCAAAAGTGAGTGAATTAATTTATCAAGAAATAAATCGTAAACATTATACAATTGCAAGAACTCTCAGAATTCTGAATCGGATTTATAACAATATTCAGTACGGAAGCAAAACGTAAGTAAAGATAATATGAAGTTTCCGGGAAAGCAAGGAATAATATAATTATAGGCGCGTGGAGCATGCGTCATAAAATATATTCGCAAATCGATATCACAGCGTTATAATAACACGTGGTAAGGAGCCGTCGACTGGTGAATTAAACATTCTGACGTAATTCACTCTCAGAGGGATTTATGATTGCGCTTCTCGACACTCCGGCCGTATTAATATTCGGTCGGGGGTACAGAAGACAGGGGACATCGGTCTAAGGAAACCGATCCCAAAGCAAACCCAATTAAACGCTCCCGCGTCCGCCTTTGCGCCGCTCTCGCCCCTATTTATCACCCCTTGCCTTCTGTTTCACTAACTTAAATAAATTATCTGCCTTTTAAATAAATCATCGCTGTTAAATACCGTTCTAAGGGTTTGCTATATAAATATTGAATACAATAAACTTGATTAAATAAATAAGGTGCGATCAAGTATTTTATTCCCTTGGGTCGTTTATATCTCGGAAAATTTAATCTTTTTAAAGGACTATGTCATTTAGCTAAAGTTTGTGGTAGTTTTCCTTTTATTATACATTGATTAAAAAAATAAGCAAGTACTTATGTTACTAAAGTGACAAATGAAAATGAAATGAGTTCTAGTAAAAAGTAATTTTGTTGATACTTGTTTCTTTAAAAGTAGTGAACTGTTTTCAAATTGATGTTTTTTTTTCAGGTAATCTTTATATTATGATTATAATTGTATTAAATACAAAGTATACACCATCAATCATATTAATATATCATTTATGGTAAAAGATATGACATAGAACGTTAGCAAGTCGAATCTAGCAACAAAATAAGATTTTTATGAATGTACGGAATATCCATAATCCTATTCAGCAAATAGTAAACGCTGTGATCAATCAAATTGTAGGCGATATTTGACATTTTGTCACCGTTACTATTTACGGCTCAGCCTAAATATAAAAGCGATCGTACTCGTAGACGAACAATACGTAATACGTAAAGAATAAGAAGATGATGTGTGTAACGTACGCTACTTATTCAATTTTATGTAAACCGCTTTGTTTACGTAAAGGAAATTGTGGACTGCTTCTATAAATACTCTGAAAGGTGATTGAATGTTTACAAATTGTACTTTTGTGTTATTATAATGTTTGTGTTAAGAAACTGGTTCTATTTTTTATCACTTATTTAAGTAATCTACTCGTATTTTTGTAAATTTGTTTAACAAATCACACCCTCATAATTTTATAACATTTAACAAAAAAGATACTCTTTGCAGTATCATACTTAATTTTAACAAGTTTGTCACTAGTTACAAGAAATTATTCACAGTGTTAAATAAATGGATAGAGTTTCACTGTATTATGAATAATCTGTCAATCAAGAAGAGATCATGAAAATAAATTCATTCAAACCCTTACGCCTTTAGGGAATGAACTGATTCCGCCGGCACCAGAATTATGGGTTAATAGGGTCATGCTGCTGTATTAATTGAGATTTGTAAATTCGTCTCACACTTTCTATAAGTTTATAAAGTTCTTCAGAAGCATTTTGTATTAGAAAACGGATCGGAATTCATAACGGATATGAAACAAACCGAGGCGAGCGGGTTCCGGACCGCCACTAAACAAACCGACACGTATTGCGTTGTAAGTATTAAAGGTTTTACAACAAAAGTTATGTATGGGCTGAACCGTTGAACGGGGTTTTCCCTTTGGTATGATCTAATTTTGTCTCAGTAGGAAGGCGGTAAAACGGCGTAATGGGCCTGAACAAAACGGCTCTGATTTATAGAGGGCGCACCACCCAGCTCGCACTGACATAAATAGAAAGTGGCAGACACCCTGAAAAGGGTTACGCGAATATAATACATGTTTACAATACGCTGGAACAAATAAAATGACAATAAATACATAAGCACTTATTTCGGTGGATCGGCAATAAAATGTTTTCCACGTGGTTCACTTTAGGGATCTTGTACAATGTACACTCAACAAAGAATGCAAACTTCTTTTACTTCTTGTTTTATTTAATGGTAGTCTATGTCGAGCCCGGGGTTATACACCTGGCTGTATATGCTATTAAACTATTATAAGTTCGCAGCTTTTGTTTCATGTCAGAGCTTGCTTGTAGCTCGAGAGTGGATGAACGACCGAGTAGTGGACGTGTTTCAATGTATCGACTGCAAACAGTTATGCGTTATGCTACTGGCATTCACCTATTTCCAAGAATGATACCAAAATACTGCCCGTTTGTTAAAAATATTGATTGAATTTTGAAGCCCTTAGTGTTCATGCGTTTCACAGAAAAGCTATACCAAACAAAAAAACATCCAAAGATTAAGTATAAAAATACAAATCATGTTAATAAAAATCCGACGCGAAACACAAACCTTTCAAACTAAAAGCACTTAAGTTGCTGCTTCAATTGGATCTTCGGAATCAACAATTAATTTCGCCAAAATACTTCATTATAACCAAAACTTCCTTGTTTTTGGCTTGTTTAATTTATTTCTTAAGACTTTGTGAAGATCGTTGTCCATTAATTAATTACTATGATTTAGGAAACGATTTTACAGTTCAATACTTTTCAATATCGAGGCAAAGGTATACTCAGCTTTAACAATGTTTGAGCGTCATCCTTGGTGTGTGTAAACGTAATAATAAGCCAGCAGACACTTATTCATCCGCCGCTAAACAAGTTATTCAAATGAGATTGTGCACAAAATTTCATTTCACTATAACAGAAAATAAATTGAAATGTTAATATACATTAAGGGGAGGAATTTACAACGCAATACGATTTAATCTAACTTTTAGATGGTGAGATAATAATGTAACGTGTATAACTCGCATCGCCTCGCGTTTGTTATAACATCGAGAGATGAGTGGATCAGGTCAACCCGTACAGGTAAACATAAAAGCCTTCCTGATGAGGTTAACTATTTGGAAAATATTCTTCCTCTCTGGGATAATGCGATAACAACATGACACAGATATAAGGAAAATATTTCACACATAATTCTACACGAAAAAGGTTTTATGACTCGTAAAGCCAATGATGCCGAAATTGCCCTCAGCTTTCTTCTAATCCCAAAGGTTTATATGTAAAATAACCATAAAATATCATTTTAACGGCTGCAAAAATACATAGAATTTTACAATAACATATTTCGTTTCGACGTAAGCAAAAGAAATCCGATAACAAAACATAAATGACTTTGACCGAGTTATTTATATCTAATATAAATGTCGTCAGCATTCGATATCACAAAGTAACCTTTTACGAAACATGGATGGATCAATTTTATAATAAATGTTTGATGTCGCAAAAGTAGCTTAGAGCAACCCTATAATGTATAACGTCCCTTATCTGAATCTGAGGACACAGGTGGACGCAGCGTACGCGCCTGTAAATATTTGATGTATGCCCTTAACAGCTCTTTGCTATTATAATTTACGGTATTGTACAAGTAAGTATTACCCTAAACTCTCGCCCACTCACATCTCATATTTTATACGGTAACTTACGTTGCCTTAACAGCACTTGATATTTAATACGTTTACTAACACATGAAATAGGTATACGACTAAGGACGTAATTGCGACTACGTTTAGCGAAACCATACAACACAATTAGAAGCCAAACAATAATAACCATTCGGCACTACATTGTATGAAACTCAAAAAGAGTGAGAGACCCGGAAATATTGTTATGAAAATGTACGAGAAATCTTTTTCCATTCCACATAATATTGTTACAACACAAAGTCATAATATAAGGCTTTGTTGTAAATAAAAACCCATTTTGCCTGAACAATGCGTGTAAATACTGACAATAAAAGATTACCTTCAGAGGAAATCAGTTAATACTAGTAACGGCGAGGTCTTTATGAGAACATCATTTGGTATCCATCAAAAAGATTAACTGGTCTTTCGGATACTAAGCATTATTTACCTATTATGTTACCGCCTTAGAGTATTCTATACAAATTATGTACAGAAAGAGCTACGTTGCTAGGCGTATTTTAATATGTTAAACAAATGACTCGTGTAAACCATTACTTTAATATTATGGAGATTTGTTCAATCGAAATATTTAACAAGCTTACTTTTGTTGCTCCGAAAATATTTAAATAGGACAATATTTCATAGGTTATTGTAATACAAAAGCTGAAAACGAGCCAATATAAGTCTACTTAATATGAAAACACAGTCGCATAACTAGATCTAATAGACGATTATTAATGCGCAAATTCAGTAATACAATTATGGACAAATATGCAAAGTACCACTAAACTCCTATAGTTCTGAAATTCACAAGTACATACAAAATAGAGAACCGGGAACGGTATCTACGGGATAATGAGATTATTGATTATCTACTATTATATATTATTTTCTAGGTTTAATTAAACGCTAAATCTAATTCCATTACACTAAATTATGTATTTGGTTTTAGAGCGTCTGAATGAAAAAACAACGTCCGAAGATTACATTTTGTAATTAAGTTGACGAGTCTTTGCTCCTTAAATTAATTAAGTTATTTAATTGATGGATCTAGAATTAATCCACCTATCACTAAAATGTAATTTTGAATGTGATAAATGGAACATTTATTGCTTATTTTTTAAACGAACAGCATTTTAATTAAATATTAGAGACGGGAAACTTGGCAAGTTTAAGTTTCTGGATTTAATTTGGCGGACACGGCGCTGTCTCTTAAAGAAATAAACACAACAGTTACAGAACCGTATAATACAATAAATTGTATCAACGAGCGTCGCATAAATGACAGTCACGAAAAAAGCTGTATAAAAATGAAGTGATAAATAATTTATAACGCTTAATATTTTTGTTTTACAAGTTGGCGGTGGCAGCACATGCATTCTATTTCCACACCGGCGACATGGGTGGCAAGCCCGTCATAAATCAACACAATTTGTTCCCAGAACATTTTGATCGTCCGTTAATATATCGTGATAATTGTTAAAATAATACACAACGAATTTATTCAACCCGGATGCCGCCCGTTTATTATTATTACATTTGTTATGAATTTTATTTGATGAAGATTTTTACCGGGTTCCGACGTTGTTGTTTTCGTGTACCTTTTTTCTAGAATAATTTATTGCGGATCGCAAACAAATTGGCAATTTAAAATGGGTTCGATGTTGTTAGGCCAATCATGTTTACCACTCAAATTATAAAGCTATTGTGTTATTGTTTCTTCAATAACAATAATTAAGTTCGTAGTTGCATATTTTCAAAATTAGTTTTTCTTTTTTCACTTTTAACCACTTTAAAAATAAAAGCAACACGAAGACACAAAACGACCTCCAAACGGGCTTAAGTTAAATATTACGCTCTAATAATTTTACTTACAAACGTCTTAAATTTTAAATAAGCGACTAAGAGCACAAACACTAATGCCGAGGTAGAGGACAGCTTTAAGCAGTTATACAGACAGATAAAAAAGGGAAATTGTTTTTACAACGTCATGCTCTTTTGAAGTATAGGAGAACGGTAAATAGTAATTATTTACGTCTGTTCATAGAATGAGATCCTTTTATCCCAACAGAGGGGACTCGGTTTTCGGAATCATTCACGTTCTAAGGGATTATTTTTAAACGCGGACTTTCTTTTTAACTATCCTGCATCGAATTCATTAGCACATTTTTTCTGCCTTCTATTCGAAATACAAACCCGCATGCAAACTTTGAGCGAAAAAAGCAAAAAAATACCTAATCAGAAATATGTTGGACAATTTTGCTTGCAAGAATATCTACCAACTTTTTCCACATTAATCAATTTAAAATTATAAATAGCTTTCTGAAATGTGTTAGTTATTTTCCTTTTAGTTGGGTTATTCCTTCCGGAACTATTTGCACGGTCGTTAACATAATGGACCGCAGAGCCAAAGATAAATGGTTCGTGGAAAGCGAAATCAACCAGCCAAGAAGTAGGAAAACTAGAGTCGTAAGTACCGCGACGTAATGGGCATTCCCTAATAAGACTACTTCCGACTACTCTGCCGTACTCAAGTAAAGCCTGTTTATTATGCGTATGATACATTAGCGGGGATAATTATCAATTACGATTGTATGTGACCACCGCCTGTGTATAAAAGCCGGAAGGAAAAGTGTATCGTGTATTTTGTTTCGGATAGTGACGTAAGTATTTTATGAGATCGGTCGGGAACTCGGGACTGATGAAATAGCTGTCACACGGTTTGCGGTATTGGGGAAATATTCATGTGTAGGGGTCCCTCATCGGGGTCGGAACATCGCATGCGATGATAGATCAGCTATCCGCGCAGGTTACGGTGTCATCACTCAAGCCCAGGTGACTGGGGAGTTTCTTACATCCGAACTACATATACGGAATAAATAAGTTATAAGTTACAATAAACCAGTTGAGAGAATCAAAGTGAGACGTGACTTGAATATTTCTACAGTTTTTGAGGAACTGTTCTAAAGTTTAACTTTGCTTCCGCACTTTCATAAGATCGTTGGTAGAGCACATTATGTTAAATCTACAGGATAGTGAATTCGTGATATGTTATACAGAAAGGTGGAATTTTAACATAAATTAGCCTATAAAACCTGTAACTGTTTAAGAAATGCATTGAAACATAGAACATTTAACTAATTTTCAATGATGCCGGAGTAAAATAAACTTGTAATTTCACCTTATCCGACTATTACTTCCATCTACATTAAAACAAGAGCCTTGAATTACGCGGTAAATTCACACGTTTAAGCCATTTTAAATGCCTCATCCATTTCTCTCGTATCTGACGCTAGCGTACAATCACGTGCACAAACAGGCGGAATCAAACATATCTTTGAGCTATACCTAAATATTTGTACTATGCGGGCATTGTACGTAGTTTCAATTCTTATTGTGTAAATAACGAACACGATCCATGTGATATTTACTAGGTATTTTGATATTTATCATTCTAAAAGGTGCATATAGTTTGTTTTTGTAGGAATTGTTTTATTTTATTTTAAACATATTTTTCTTTAATATATTATTATGTATTTTCAAACTTTTAAATTATATTGAATGTAATTAAATCTGTACAGATTGGATTGAGATAGCATAAAATTAACATGATATTTATCTTTAAAGTTGTGAAAAAAATATTTAATATGTACAGAATATGTTTACACATTTACAAGACTTAGCTTCAGTGACGTTTACGTTTTCGAACATCGGACCCCGCGCGAACCATGTTACGACTACTAGTTTATAATAAGCTCTAAACAAATGACCTTACCCCCAACAACATTTGTTTAAGATTAAGACGATTATATTACGTGTATTATAGTAGCATTTAATCTGTTTTATAATGCATCCAACAAGTGGTGCTTATCGTGTAATCCGTCGCGGCCTTACTACCGGGAACTCTCTAAGTTATTAGATTTGAAGAGTTTTGGCAGCGACGCTCTCAACCGCATCAATTTGTGCTTCGTTAAACGATTTTCAAGAATGTCTAACGTTTTATCTATTATGTAGGTGAAAAAAAATTTTTTTTTAAGCTTGATGACTATTTATATACATACTAAATATGTAAAAATGCTCGAATAAAATAATCCACAAAATATTTTTTTTGACCCTGTAGTTTATTTTCAAATATAAGTCTTTTTTACATGTATGTCAATCAAATTTATTTCTTAATAATTGGGTGTTTTGTGCACCTAAACAATTTTAATTTAACCTGCCTATGACCTTTGCTCTTAATTTACTTTGTATGATCAGTGCTCATCTAAAAACATAATACCTACGTCGTACATACTAGTACGAAATATCAAAAGAAACCGTAGGCGTTATAATTAAATATTAATAAGTTATACCTACCCCACACATAGGTACACGTATGTTTATCATATTAGGTACGATGTTTCTTAGATAACATTACATCATTATTTTCGGTTTATAGGTAAGTAGAACATACATAGTTATGTACGTACATATATCTAGAAGTTGTATTAGGTCTGTTGATTTTTTTCCAAATAGGTAGGCTATTTGGAAAAATGTATACTGTAATATGAAATTATAATGTTCTTTTTTTCATTATTGTCCGCACGTAGCAACCCTTAAATAGGCTAAGGCCATTATTAAAGCAAATTGTGTCCGGACAGGATACTCTTTGGAAGTCGTACTAAACATAAACAAGCCCTACTTTTGGATTAACATAATTGCTGAAAACTCGTATTTATTACTAAGATAATATTTTGTTAACTTTCTCCGTAATTACTTTCTTATTTGTTTTCATACTGTTGTACTTATTAAAATTCGTAAAGTTAAACATTAAAAGCAGACGGAATGGTATTGTCTTTGTACTTCTTAAGAATAATACTTTCGCAACTAATAAAGTTAAAAATTTAATTGGATCAGATCCTATTTACGAGTCTAGTTTATTCAGCAAATTAGCGACTGTCACTAATTATCCATCATTGTATTTGCACTGAGCTGATGTGGCTGAAACTCGAATTAACAATATACATCAGTCGGCGTGCACACATGACGAAGCCACTATTAAGTCATTAATTAAGCAAAGACGACGCAGCCAAAGATACCCCTAGTCTCCGTAGCTCTTAAGTGCAGGGTGATAGAGTTGAAATTGGTGTAATTTAAAGTGGGCAAGAAGTTAATGGGGTAGCATTAGAAGGGCACGCCGCTGTCGGCCGACACCGTCGCAAACAAATAAAGCTACTCGTTAAATAAATCGCCACAGTCAAACATAGTCGAGACCTTTCCGCACCTCAGCACTCGGGAATACATAAACATTATAATGTGCTCAAAGCACAGTGTTTTAAAATTATACAAGAGATTACAATTTAAATGTTGCTTTTATCTTTCTAATTTCTTTCATCAGAGTATCTCAAAATAATTTCGAATACACTTTTAAATTGACTAGTAACATTTCACACATCTTTCACAAGAATATTATACTGCATCTTATAACGAGATTGAAAATAGAAATCCCTACTGAAAAGATAAACTAAAATTTCCATGAAATATGTTTTGTTATTCTCCGTTGAATCTTGACTTACTGAGACAGTTTTTGTAAACATGACTATTGTTTTAATCATTCTCGTTTCATCGGAATCACAAGGTATTCAATCCTGGTATAATTTTCTTCGTAACACAAACATTATTTTGGTTCGCTTTGTAATAATAAAAATAGCTTCCGAAAGCTTAACTGACCGTATGTACCACGGCTGTCCAATCCCTTTCATCAGTTTTCTTTTGTATTATTATTTAGTCGAGCCACAAACAGATTCACCCACGCGTATACTTAAATCAATAAGACTATCAGATATTTTGTTCTCCAACTGAATAAAAAGTACCTTGTTTACAACATTATCTGCTGTGTCAGCTAAAAGCCACTTTTGTTTTGATGTAACTATGAAAAATAACCGATGTTTGGCAATATGTTTTTCCTGTATTTAATAAATACTATTAAAAACTTATATCTAAGATTTTTGTGCTCTAGTCTACTTATAAGCTCACTCGATACACGACTGACCGAATGATAGAAGAAAAAGCATATTGAAAAGTTTATTCTACTAAAGTATAGGTACTTAAAACAGTGGAACCTCTTAGTGCTTAAGCATTCCTCGACCGTTTGTGTTTAAACAAACGTTCATTGAATATTCCGTTGAAAGTTTTATCTATTTACATAAAGCCTGAAATATTACCGTTTTAACCGAAACTACGTTATATGAGCACAGAAAAGCTTAACCACTTTAACGTAATTAAAAATTAATCTTTCATTAGAAAAATATGATCGATCATTTGCAAGATAAACACTGTAGCATGTGTTCGTGCTTCCTCTTTTATATGTATAGTTAATATAGTTAGAAGAACAAGCTACTTAAAATATGTTACATGGAAGTCCTCTAAAATCAAATAACTACATATAAAATTACAGTGCTTTCTAATATTTTTTTGAGCAAAATTGATCATTTCTCAACCATGTATCTATTATGCTTTGATTAAAGGTAAGATTTATCGCAGTGGCAAATCGAAAATCAATGAAATTAAAATTATTAAAAGGCCTGAATACCCTACACTTTGATGTCTCATTCTTAGATCAGAGATAACCTTGCTATGTTTTACCCAAGGAATCTTAGGTATATAACTTAAAAAAAATACTTACATTGGAATAATACAGCATGTTTTTACGAACAGTAAGGTACACGTAATTTCTATTATCTTTTACGCACACCATGTACCAGGGCTAACAAGAGCTAGACGGCATTCCACTAATTAGGTACGTCACGAACTATAAATAATATCTTGAATATAAGTTACCTGAAGCAGTTAACATTGCTAAGGTTACTGGAACGTCGCGGTCAATGCGCAATTATAATGAGCGCCCTCCCGCAGGAGATTAACATAACGAGACAACGAGTTAGGGAAAAGTTACCGTATTCCTGAATCCTAAGGGAGGACTGAGCCGGGAATAATGAGTGAACACACCAACTTTCCGAATTTACCGAGATCGAAGCCACCGGGATTTGCCAGGTCGCTACCGAATTACTTCAACTGTGCCCAATTAGTCACTACTACATCCGACTACAGAACTAGGGTGGGAATTGTTCTTATGATTTGTTTATCTAGAGTACAATCTACAACTGACCCTTTCTATTTAACCTTTTCAACTACATTCCATCGGAATAATTTGTCTTACAGTAATATAATTTTCAGTGATACATCTTTAAATTCTTAATATGTGTTGCTTGGTGATTGTTAGTTTTGATACATTACTCGTAACAATAGACCAATAATACGACTTTCAAGAATCCATCAGTGCTGAAAATTATATGTAGGTTCAATAACAAAAAGTTACATTGACCTTTAGAACTTTGACAACATAATATCACACAGTCTGGCTAATCCGTTGTGATTCAACCAACCCTACTAGACCCTCGATCCCGAAAAAATCAAATAGGTACCCAAAAGTTGCCTTAAAAGAAGTTATGAGAACGCCTGATTATGTTACTTGATAACTTTTATATAATACCAATATTACAGAGCATACGTGGCACCAAATGGACCCAGACCAACAGGATATCTACGGCTAGCTCAGCGGCGGTTCCAATTATTCCCAAAATTTTGTGCAAGAGAAAGAATATCCGAAATACTTACTTATACATTTTTTCTTTCTACTCAGTTTCATGTGTAATTCGTGTTACCTGCATACCAAATTACAAAATCTTTGATGAATACTTTCCCCGTCAGCTAGAATTATAAAACAATGTTTTTCATGAATATTTATGTAAGCTGTACTAAAATCTGTCGTCCATAGTTGATCGTCAACAAAACCCCAAATTTTGTGGAAAAACAGGCCTCAATGCGACTATATTCAGCCGCATCGTGATTGCTCGCATCAAGCTTAGTGTTTGTTCAGTTATTTAAAAATGTTTTGTGCATTTTGCTGTCACGGAATGTTTACCAAGCTATCTATAATTACATTATGTGGCGACGCATAAATGCATCAATAATAAAGAGTTGGCTCCTGAATAAGTAACCAGAAACTTCATTTTTTACTCAAGGAAAATGGTACCGTTCCGCGGCGGCAACAAAAGGGATTTTCCGAGGCGACCGGTTTTGTACTCGGATTTTTGTTATGAAACCTTTCATAAGTATGTAAATTGAAAATTTCAGTGCGAAGAAACAAAGAAAAGGAAAATTCCTTAACGAAACTTAGTGCAAGATCATAACAAAATAAATTTAAGAAATGTTAACTTATAATGAGATCTCATGGAGCGTGACGCGGTACATAATAACGTGATGTATCACTGTAAGACGCAGGTGACTGTCACGCTACATCGGCGCCTTTATTTCATGGCAGCCATTCGAAATCTCATCGCACGCTGTAATATAGATGCTGTCGTTTTTATTTTACGATTTTGTAATGTCACCGAGGCGTATCAAGCGGTAGTACATACAGCTCTTTCGGCGCCAGATAATATTTTATAACTCGAATCGCTATGTACTTGCTGACGTGTTTTAAAGAACATTGGGGAAAATGTACAAAATAGAAGTACGAAAAGGCCTTAAACAAAGTTCATTGAGGTGGTACTTGGTAGTCTTTTGCAGAACACAAGCTTTTCATTCAGAGGAACAATCGCTTTGCCAAGCTGAAGTTCGGCAAAAATAGTCAAAAACCGGTTGCAATACAAAAAGCCTCTGACAGCACGTCGTTCGGAAAGGCAGATGCCGCCGGTTCAACTCTGCAAACAGCGCACTTTATGGAAGGAAATATTTTCACCTAAACTATTGTGTCATGAGGTAAAAGCTATCTTTAGTACTACCTACTGCAGTCGTTATGTTTACATTCTTTATGCTTTTAAACCACGGAGGAGAACTTCTATTTTTGATGTTAAGCTTAAACGGAAGAATTTAGTTGACTATAATAATGCTCTGAGTTAACTGTGGTTTTAGTTGATTCCTATATTTTGAAAGTATTTCCTAATTTTGTATCTATTAATTTTCCATTTATCAAAGTTACAATCGTAAAGGTTTTCGTATTCAAATTGCTATTCCTTGTTTCTCGGTTTTATCATGAATACGCAAACATTGTATTACAAACGACAATGTTTTAATTAACTTATACAAGGAAAGATATAAGAGGATGTGATAAGAGTTACGACGCTTCATATAACGTTACACTTTGAACTACGACCATCAAGTGATGTGATAAACTAAAGATTTAATCAGAAAATTGATTCTGGGCAGAACAAAGGTCGAATGGCCTATAGTAGGTATGTATTTAGGTACACACATACCGATAATGCCTTTCTATGAGAGCAAATATCATGTAGAAACTAGTAATAAAAGTAATAACTGTTCCAAAATTAGATGAAATAAAGCTGACAAAAATCTTTCCATATTTTCTTAAAGAAGAAAACTAGTTACTAGGCACGGCTACAGTAATATTGTTCTAGAGCCCTCCCATCTAGTATTTTTTTAAACAAAACTTATGTCAATCTGTGGCAAGGAATGTTAAGGAATCTGCAATTAATGGGATGACAGTTTTGCAAGATTATATTTTAAACATAGCGTCCCCAATTGAAATATTGAATTAGATTGTTTTAAATCAATCGCGCGACTATGAGATTGGCTTACTTTTTAGTTATTACTATTGTTACACTATACTTATTGGTTTGGTTACAATCGCCCTAAAACAAACAAAAATCTCATTATTAATGAAATTGGAGAAGGTTACTAAAAGACAGGAATACTGGTAATTGTCTTGAAGTAAAGATATTAATGGCAGACATTTATCATAATTTAAACGAGGGAAAGCCATCAAGCTAATCGAGGTCTAATGAGAGGTCGTGTGACATGAGGTCTGATGAGTTCCATAATTACGGGTACTCGACTGCCTCTACACATGTTTTATTTGGACCCTTATATAAAAATATACGGATGTTCCACGCAAGTACCCAGGACAATGATATTTTTAACAGGTATGTACTTTCGTCTTTTTATTGGACTAATTTGCGTAAATTCTTAATGTAGGTTGTGGACTTATTTATTACTGAATTATCGTTATTTGTTACTTACTGACATTGATGTACATTTACTGCTGAAGCTAAAATAACATTGATTATCCTTATTATTACTACTTCTGTCCCAATCTACAAAAAAATGCATTGGTCACACACTTTAAAGGAAGTCGTCGTAAACGATGAGATCGACGAATCCTAAACGCAAACTACTTTTATCGGCAAACGGTGTGCAGACTTCGATAAGGCAGCAGTGAATTTTGCCCGGCCACGTAACGAACTCATATAAATGCAATATTGCCCGCGACGGGCCATCGACGGCCGGCACTTACCTTGCGACCTCCGCCTCCTGATTTATTCAAAGTCGGAGCGCGGCCCGAACACATCACGGCAGATTTAACCCGAGCCACTTTCACTTTGATAGCCCCGTCAGAAGATTCTACTAGGAAGTACATCACAATCCCGCGAATAGATCGCCTTACTACGTGACGCTTCATGGAGAGCTTAAGTACCTTTTTTGTGTCGGGCTCTATTGAGTTACGTGATACGCAACGGTCCATTTTCCGAGTCCCCTCAAAACGCGGCAAAAATTTTAGCTTTCAGAATTAAACGAGATACTCGTATATTGGTTAAACGGTCGAGATTGAAAAGTTAGTAAATAAAATGTCAAATAAAAAACTGCGGAAACAAAAAACACACTGGATTTTTAGCACCTATTGTTTATTTGGAAATACTTTGTTTACCGTGGTTAGCTACGGCACAAAAACTAGCTCGAGGACCTTTATAAATGTTCAACATTATTTAAATGTTCCATTTATTTCAATTTTTGTTGACAATATAAAAAAAAAGTGTTTTTCAATCTCAGCATAGGTACGGCTTGCTTTTGGGTAACTAGTGGATTAACTTGTTTATATTCTTTTAAGGTATGTTTTTGCATTCCTGTATATTATATAGGATTTTTTCTTTACAATACCTACTAACAAAGACAAAGGAATAAATAAAGAACAGAGCAGCCTATTTCGTAGAAATTTCGGAACAAAAGACGAGCTTGTGCTAACTCATTATTTAATTAGTAGTATACAAATATTTAGTTATCTAATGTCATTCATAATACAGGGTCCTTAGACAAAGTAACATCGCTTAGTACCGAAACGATAACTAAATTCGTCATCGTCACTGAGATATCGAAAACAATTTCCTAGCCAATGTAACACTATTGTCGCGATCGTTGAGTCGAATTGTTTATTCGTTATGAAACAAAAATATTGTTTATGGTATCGAAAATTTTGCTGTCAGTGCCAGTCAAGAAGTGTCAAATCGGATCAAACCCGCGAACTTAGTAGGTAGGTAGTTGTGGTTCTTTAACTTTTCAAAAAGTATTTAATGCCGAGAATAAGTGAGTGTTGCGTTTAACCGTTTTTAAATTATAATTAAAACAATATTTTGGCAGTGGTAAGTAAATAAAGTGTTATTACTTTTAGATGGTCTCCAAAACATAATGGTATTTAAAATAGATTCATTTTTAAAAGTGTCGGGTAGTTTAACGATGATGGAGTAATCTGTATTTTAATAATTTTAGTGGTTAAAATGGAATCAAGAGTGCGAGCAAGTCCGTAACAATTGACAACGCTGCTCGAGTTTATGGAAACGTAAGTAAATCCAAGTTTTATTCATGAGTAATGTAATGTAAACAATGACGCGATCTTAACAATGAAATACTTATATTGAATCTTTGTTTGCTTATGTTACAGCAATGGTGACCTGGCGAGGCCTCTTGCTGGATCACAAGGTAGGGTAAGGTCAGACCGATTATGGTCTGAACTTACCAACATTTTGAATGCCGTTGGTGATGGTGTTAGCAAGACTACAGATAAGTGGAAAAAAGTAAGGACCTAATGAACATTTTTGGAATGACTGGTGTGATGGAAGAGTGGCTAGCAATCCTAGCTATGTTTTCAAAAATTGTGTGTTTGATTCACAACTGGGACAATCATTCAGATGATTTATAATGTGCGTAAACCGTAATGTAACCGGGATTCTTGCAATGATGATGATGATCAGTCTGTGACACCCATAGTACAAGCTATTCTTTAGGTTTGATGACCGTTATGAGATGTCCCGGATGTTTATTTATTTTTCAATTTATTTCAAAAGTACTTTTTTTTTTATTTTATTACTTAAGTATAACATGCTTATGATTACCACTGATCTTCATTCAATAAAGGTATGGGCAGATTGGAAGTCGAAGACCAAAAAAAAGGCATTGACTATCAGGCATCACGCAAGAGGGACTGGAGGTGGACCAGCAAGCCGGCAAACATTATCAGCCAGCGATGAGAGAGTGCTGGCTCTAATGGGTGCTTTAGCAGTGGAAGGACAAGCCTCTGTAGAAGAGCTTGGATTTAATGTAAGTATTATATATCTTCAAGGCGCCTGCTCAATAATGAGCTAATTTTCTAGAGGTAGTAGGTAGATGTTTTATAAAATATTTAAATTTCAATTAACAATGGTCAAAAACACAAACATAAAATTAAATACTTAGTTAACAGAAAAGACACCATTCCATTTTTAATTTATGATAAATTAGTTCAAATTGATTATTAATTATTATTTGTAATATGTAAATTATTATTTTTATAAAACTATTACCAATCTTTTTCAGAGACCTCAATCTTCTTCGCAAGATGATCCTGTCGCCCAAGAAATTGTAGATGGTAAGTCTATAGGCTTAAAATATTATAATATTTTTTTTAATTTTAAATATAAAGTCTAATTCACTGTGTGCCGAATTTCGTCGAAATCCGTTCAGCCGTTTTTGCGTGCTTGAGTAACAAAGAAACAAACATTCAAACTTTCACTTTTTATAATATTAGTAAGATTTGATTTAAGAAAACATTGAGGTATCCATAAATTGCCCAAAATAACACTCATTTTATTTTGCAGATACTCCACAACCGACTTCACAGCCCTCAAATAATTGGCTTATGCCATCCACATCGCAGATCCAAACACCCCCACCCCTCCCGCTCGTACTCACTGCCCCTTCGGCTCAGGGACGGCATTCTGCGGCCCCACCAGCCCCGGAAGCGCTATCTCCACCAGCGCCATCCTTGCCAGCGCCATCCCCGCCGGTCCCAGCAGCGTCCACTACTCCGAGGCGAAGACGGCCACCTGCCCCCCGCGCGTCTGCTACTTCTCCACCTGCCAGGCGTCGTCCGCTGTTGAGGTCGCCAGCCACACCGCAGTCTGCTGCCTCTCCCGACCGCCCTCGTTTGCGCGCCCGCCGTAGACGGGCGCCGACCCCCTTCGAGAGAGCGGCAAGCGAGTTTACGGCCGTGGAATTACGACGCCTGGAGCTGGAGGAAGCCCGGAGTAGACGCGAACACGAGCGCGACTTGCGGGCGTTGGAGGTTGAGCACGAGCGAAACGAAGTTTTTAAATCTATTGTAGACGTCGCTCAAGCTTGGCTCAATTATTATCGCAGTAGGGACAACACAGAACCGCTGAACACTGAGTAGTTAAGCGATTGTGTTGTCCCTATTGCTATAATAGTGAAAGGTTTTTGAGTATTTTATAGTTATTATATATATATATATATTTTTGTAGTTTCAAGTGGCTGTTAATAAAAATACTTTTTAATTTATAGTAATTTTATTTATTTACCTATATTACATCCTACTAACTAAGCGATTGCGCATAGCCCTGCCTCGGATTAATTCGTTTTGGTTATCATTAGTGGATGTGCTGTGTTGTACAGCATGATCTTCACTGTCTCCTAGACCCCCGGCTGGCATATCACTTGGAGGTGGTATTCTAGCATCTAATGCAATGTTGTGCAGCACACAACATGCATTAGTGATTTTGCTAGCCATGTAAGGGTGATAGTGAAGAACTCGGTGTCGAAGCATACACCTCCAACGAGCCTTAAGTAATCCGAAACAGCGCTCAATGCGAGACCTGGCTTGGACATGACGTCGTGTGTACACCTCTTCCTGGGATCCTGGTTCAGCATTTAATATAGGCGTCATCAACCAGGGCCGCTGTGGATAGCCAGAATCTCCTAAAAAAGGAAATATATTTTTATTAATAAACTACTCTAGTTCTAACAAAAGATTGTATTATAATTGTTGTTTATTTGTAGTCATGCTCACTTAAATGTTGTGCAATTACTACTAGGAGTAAAGAGCTATTTCAGATGTCTCAATATTTACAATATGAGGAATGATGTCTTACCTAATAACCAAACATGTTCACCAGTTTCATGAATCCCTTGCATATATGTGTTCACGTGACTTGCAGACCATATGTGGGAGTCATGCGTAGCTCCACCAAATTTGGAGTTCACATTTATTATGTGTAAGTCATAATCACATATCTGAAAAGGAAATAAAATTAAAGATTAGGCTTCCTCTAATTCTCCATCAAGTTCATATTCATTATATGAAATTGATGGAGAATGTTAGAGGAAAAGGGACATTTTATTTTATTCATAAATACAAGTAGGTATTTAGTATTTACCTTCTTACATAGTTTTAATATAGTTTATATTATAATTAAAATGTATCCAGCGGCTTACCATTTGAACATTTAAGGAATGATATCCTTTTCTATTAAAAAACATATGTTCTTCCTCAACCGGTCTTGTGATTGCAATATGGGTACAGTCAATGCACCCTATCACTCCAGGCAAATTATGTGTCCTTTGAAATCTGTAAATTATTTAACAATTTTACAACAAATTCCAAAAAGTAAGTAGTTAAGTATTTATGAAAGAACCTCTAAGAAAGTTTTTAATTAGTTAAAATAATCATTATAAAAAAAATACATACTTCTGTTTGATTAAAGATCTCTGTTGAGGCGTTTGTGGAAACACTATCCACCTGCTGACCATCCAATTGTGATTAAGGGCCTTCACAACCTCCCTGATACAGCGACTGGTTGTCCGCTGAGTCAAATACTGGCCCACACCCACTATTTTTTGGTATGACCCTGTAGCTAAAAAGCTAAGAGCACACAACACCTGAAAAATATAATACTTAATTCCTATTTGGTTCGATGATACCTGCATTAATTAAGTAAATAAATTGGTTTATGAATGTTAAATTTTTTACCTTTATTTCCAGGGGAATTTCAGGGGAACCTTTTAATCCGGCATGACATTTTAGGTCGTAACATAATTTCCTAAATGTCCTTTTATTAAGCCTGAAATGTTGGATAAACAACAATTCTGGCATATCCTCAATTGTTTCCAATTGCCGTCGCTGTCTTAACCGGTTTTGGCGCCTCTCCCAGGCGTTTTCATTGTGTGCAGCCCACAATAAACGTAAAGAATGCATTTTCGACTGCAATAATGCCTCTAGCACAGAAGAAATACCTTAGAGTATGTAGTAAGTATAATCACTCCGTGTCAAAAATCTGCTGCTAAATGAATTCCCGCCATATTGTTTCTTTAACTACAACGTTTTAACATTCGTTTCGTTATCTTTTTTGGCGATCGCGATCGAAGCGAAGGCGAACGCTGAAAGTGCTGCTTGTCTACGCATTTATAAGGGATAGCCACAAAAACAATTCGTTACTCTATGGTTTCGTTGCGAATTAAACCATTGTCTACCAACTTGCGATAACGATGTCGATTGACCACGTGATTAAACGCGGCTTATGTCAGTCCCATACATCTTAGACTTTTCGAACTTCGTTATCGTTTTTAAATTGTTACTTTGTCTAAGCCCCCTGGTTAGTTAACAGTCATATAGTTCATTCATCAGCAGCAGTTCGAAAAAAGTGCAGATGCAAACATCGATGTTTGGTGTAGTCAAACTCGGCGTACGGTTGCCTCGCGAAATTGATATGCGCTCCGAGGCAGAACGACATGTAAACAGGAATGTGTGAACGAAAAAATGTCTGAAACAGGTAGATACGTAGATACAAGCGTCGATTCCGCGCACAAGATTTATGAAGCTCATTATACATCGAAATTTACGATCATTTCACAGGCACCCAATCTCGATGAATATATTTCATACATGTAATGTTATTCTTACGCTTGATGAGAGGTCTGTGACCTCCCTCGGTATTTGGTTAAGCATTCACTGTGCGCGATGGTATTATAGCTATTTCACTACGCTACAATATCAACATGATTGACTAATTGAGCGTACGTGATATGAGTTTGATACATGTGGTTAATGGATACGTTGTTTAGAGACAAGTGTACTTACATTGAAATGATATCCGTACAAAAAAAAATAAGACTTGGATCTACATGGGAACGGTAAAAGAAAGCACCTTTATTTGAACTCACTAAAATAAAATATACTCTTATCTTTTTCGTATAGAATAAGCAATAGTTCAGGCTTCACAACACACCTGGTGCTGTCACAGCGTTAGCAGTTTCTGTTGAACCACGCACCGATGTGTGCAGGCTAGACTATCGCTTACTAAGCACAACGTGACCTATTTCTCGGCTCAATTTTAAACACAGACGGAAAAAATAAGAGTTAATGTATTCTATGTTCTTGTGAATGTGGATTGGAAAGAAAAAGTGCTCTTGAATAATACTGAGAAAGGTTGAGGAAGAACATTTTATGTGGCTCATAACTATATCTAAAGGGTAAGGTACAGCGAAGTATAGCGAGGTACAGCTATTGGAGTATTAAACAAGTACGTTGCAGACACTATTGTTGCCCAACGTGGGGCTTTCGTATTCACCATCTCATTTTAAAACCACGTAAAAGAATACGCTCACAATCTGTTCATAAACGTACATTGCATATCCAAAGATAATATGTGTGTTTATAGACACTTAAAACAAATATCCCATAGTCGTAAATTTTGAGCTAACAGATATCGTATTTGCCACACATAACGCCAGAGTTTATAGCTAGTCACGGCAACTACAGGGTTGATAACTAAATTCCATCGAAAGAGATTACTAAACTATAAAAGAGGATAGCAGGTAAGTACATAATAATAGCGAAGCTGTAAATGTCTAAAGCATCATACCATACTCGTATATATTAAAATAAAATATACAAAAAAAAAAAAAAGCTCGGAACAATGCTAAAAAGATCTTGATTAATGTAGCTAAAGAAATCGCATCATAATCGGTTTATTACTTAAGGACTAATGCTACAGAAAAACAATTCAGTCAAACTTACAACTCAAGACTTTTGCGTCGAGGTATTAAAATGTATACGAACGAATCAAAAAGGCCATTTTAACAAAACGTCTGTACACAAAGATGTAATATTTCACGGTCTGTTACACAACCCTAATTAAAGTCACAAATAAACCGAAAATGCTTCATTATTATTTCGTCTTGTTTGTTACTCTGAAACTATCTAGTCGCGAGTTCTTTTGTTGGTATGACAAAACGCGCGTACTGGCGGCACTACATTACTCGTAATAACTTCCTGAGTCTGCACGATGGTATAATGGGGCGTAACGTAACCGCCTCGTCTTACTGTCCTCCTGGTACCTGCGATTCCTTTTACCCCCGGCTTTTCTATAAAAACTATGGCTTTTAACTTGTAACAAACATGATGACACTTTATTTATTTTTTCATTTTCTTTATTAATTTTTGAGATATTATGTTTTGTAAGCTTACACATCACACACGTCACCGGGACTTTGACGCGACGTGATTGTGTAGTTTCGCTCCTGTTCAATATTAGTTTTTTGTGAAAAAGTTGCACAATTTTAAGTAAATGAATAGTTCTGTAAAGTCTTAATACGTTTGTGGTCATGATTGTGGTGTGTGTTTGATGAAATTTCTCTAAAATAAACATTTTTGCATAATATTAATATTCAAATTTCGTTTGACATTGAGTGGTGACAGATAGCTTTTTAAGAAAGTTTTATTCTTAAATTATGGAAAGCGGTTGCGATGAGGAGGACGGTAGCAGCCGTCATTCCAGTAATGTGACGTTGCGTGCTATGGTACATAATACCGATACCTCTGATTTGGAATGGGACGATAATGATGGTCCATTGAGAAATGGCAACAAAAGGCTTAGGATTGAGTCTAGTCCAAACGATAGTGAGGAATTTACTACGGTGGGGAAACGTGGCAAGAAGGTGAAAATGATGACGCCTTCTGCATTGACTTCAGGGAAGGTTTGTTCAAGTAATTCTACAGAGTATATAGAATTATCAATTATTGCAAAAGAGGTCCTTCCTAAACAAATTGCGCTTGCAAAATTATTGAATAGCGAGAAAATTCCAGACATAATGAGGATCGTGTACAAGAGTCCATTTAAGATTTTAATAAGATTTAAAAATTTTGATGCTGCCGAAAGATTTTTGTCGTCCGACATCATTAAACGTAAAGGTTGGATATGCAGAAAAACGAATGAAGTCAACGTTTCCTATGGCTTGGTCAAGGAAGTTGATTTAGATTTGGATGATGACAGCATCAAAAACTTATTAGAGAGTAACGTGGAGATTTTATCTGTGAAAAGATTGAGCAGGAGGACCATTGAAGGCAAATGGGTTAAGAGCGAAAGTATTCGCATATGTTTTAAGGGTCCTGTGGTGCCTCTATATGTTTCTACTTACGGGATAAGAATGAAGGTATTGCCGTTTCATTTTCCTGTGACTCAGTGTTCTAACTGCTGGAGATTCGGACACATTAAAGCTTTCTGTCCTGTTAATAAACCGGTATGTCCAAAATGTGGAGGCGAGCATGAAAATTGCGAAACAATTAATTTCAGGTGCATAAATTGTAAAGGAGAACATATGTCAATTATGAAAAGTAAGTGCCCTGCATTCTTACGGGAGAAAGCTATAAGAGATATGATGGGCAAAAGTAATTGTACTTACAAAGTGGCTCTTGAGAAGCTTCAGGAACCTAAAAAGGCAGTGGTTCAGTCAAGTCCAGATTTATTCACTGGTGATATATCAACAAAGACAGAGATACCACCACTAAGGAAATATTCAGATGTTCTTAAACATGGAAGTTCAAGCAGTGACGAGGACAGAATGTCACCAATTCTAAACCAACATAAAATTTCAGTAAGTCAGTCAGCGAAGAGTAAGAAAAGTAAGAAGAAGAAGGTCGTAAGTCCAATTCAGGAAGTTGTGACGCCTGTATCGCTCGAGGAAACAAACAACAACACTTTTGATTCGGTATCGAGTGCTTCTGGATCAGGGAAAAACAACAAAGTTAATTTTAAAAAATTACTACAGAAAATTAAAGAAATTTTGAATTCAGAGGGTGACTTTGGTAGCAAACTCTCTGTAATCATGAAAAATGTTCTCGCTGAAGTTAAGTTATTTATTATGAGCTTTGTGAGTATGGATGTTCTGATGCAGTTCCTGGGTTTTGTTACAAATGGCTAGTAATTTTAATGTAAAAACTAAAAATGCTACCATTTTACAGTGGAATGCAAATAGCCTTTTTCCTAAAATTGATGACTTCCAATGTTTGTTGCTGAGAGATAAGATACACATTGCTGTTGTGAGTGAGACTTGGTTATCATCCGACAGAAACTTAAATATTGGTAACTATAACGTGATCAGAAAAGATAGATTGGATTCTTATGGAGGTTTATGTGTTTTTATTCATAAATCTGTTAAAGCCCTGCAGAAAGATTTCGTACATCCAAATTCAAGTATTGAGATGATTGTTATAGAAATATTTAATATTCCTGGAATAAATAACATTATTTCAATTTATTGCCCTCCGTCCTCTGTTACTAACCAGTCTGACTGGCATATGATTTTCGATAGATTTGACAAAGGAACGCTGATTATTGGTGATTTCAATGCGCATCATATCTCCTGGTCCAACAAGACTGATCGACGTGGGGAAATGATATACAACTCTTGTTTTGATAAAGATTACATGTGTTTAAATAGTGGAAATGCTACGAGAATAAAACTTGTTAATGGAGTTCTACAGCAATCTTCACCAGATGCATCATTTGCTTCTACAGATATAGCGACAAGAATTTGTTGGCAGACTACAAATGAATCGTTAGGCAGTGACCACATTGTTATCAAAATGAAGTATGGGTACGATTCCGCATACAATTTCATAAAGCGGCGCAACTTCAAAGAGGCACGCTGGAGTGAATATCGTGAAAAATCAGACGAGGTATTTGGTAAATTAGATCAGTCGTTAAATGTTCAAGAATGTTATAATATATTTGCTTCAAAAATTGATCAGTTGGCTGAAGAGACGATTCCGTGGATTCAAATTTGCCAGGATCCGACAGCTAAATTTGTGCCCAAACCATATTGGAATTCAGAGCTATCGAGAGCTGTGGCTGAGAGACGACTGGCATTGGCGAGGTTGAGACGTAATCCTACTCCCGATAATTACAATGCATACAAGACTAAAATAAATGCAGCCCGCAAACTTGTTCGTTGTGCTCGTGCTAAGGGGTGGAAGGAATTCTGCACGAATATTGATTCAGAAACTTCAGCTTCAGAGATGTGGAGAAAAATGAAATGGGTGAAAGGTGGCAAGTTTTGTAATCGGTCTGTTGATTCCCAAAAATGTACTGAGTTGTTACAATCATTAACGCCTGACTTGGTTTGTGAGCAACCACCTTTATTTATGATGAAGTCAAGTGCTATCGATCGAGAAATAGCACTTTTCGAGTTAGAAAATTGTTTAAAGCGCAAGGATACATCTCCAGGTATAGACAACATATCTTATTCTATGGTTTTTAATTTATCTGTTTCGGGTAAGAAATTTTTGTTACATATATATAATTTGATATTGCACACTGGTGTGATTCCAAGTCAGTGGAGAAGCATAAGGGTTGTTCCTATTCCTAAACCTGGAAGAGATCCCAATAGTTCGTCGTCCTTGCGTCCCATATCTTTAATGTCCTGCCCATGCAAAATTTTTCATAGTATTTTATTAAAGCGACTTGAGTGGTTTGTGGAAAAATCAAATCTTTTGTCTCCTTCTACTATTGGCTTTCGTAGATCACATTCATGCTTGGACAACCTTTCTCGGTTAATAACATCCATTCAAATAGCTTTTTCTAAAAATAGGGCAATTATTGCATGTTTTGTTGATATAAATAACGCATATAATAATGTAAATATCAATAAAATGATTTCTATGTTAGAAAGTATTGGAGTTGGGAGCAAAGTTTGTAAATATATCTTTAGTTATTTAAGTCGAAGGTATTTACAAATTGATACTGGTGTCGATGGCACTATTGTAAGACAAGCAAGTGTAGGTTTAGCTCAAGGTGACCCATTATCCCCTCTTCTTTTTAATATTGTGACAATGAATATTTGTAAATTAATTTCCACCTGCAAAGTTTCACAGTATGCAGATGATTTTGTTCTTTATGTGTCTTCTAATAAGCATAATTTAGATCCCGCCATTGATGATTTGCGCATAGCTTTAGATATACTTGTTAAAAATTTGGGTGAAATGGGGTTATTTTTATCAGAATCTAAAACAAATGTTTGCCTGTTTAGTAGATCGAGGAACTTAGGGAATGTTCGAATTTGTATTAATAATAAGCAGCTTAAGGTTGTTGATAGAGTTAAATATCTTGGATTGTGGCTTGATTCATCCTTACGGTGGGGTGTTCATATAAACGAAATTTGTGAAAAAGCTTATAAGCATTTAAATATATTAAAAATTTTAGCGGGTAAATCATGGGGTGTGCATCCTAAACATTTGAGGAGACTGTACATTTCTCTTGTTAGAAGTCGTATTGATTATGCTAGTTTCTTGTATGGGAATAGTGCTAAGACGCACTTGAACAAACTTGATGTCCTGCAGAATCGAGCACTACGAATTTGTGGTGGTTTTATTCGTACCACGCCAATTTGTGTCATGGAGAGTGAGCTTTGTTTACCTCCATTATATGTGAGAAGACATTGGTTGGCGTGTAGGTACTGGTTAAGAGTAAATTCATTTTCTCATAATGTTACTGTAGCTTTATTAAAAAGATTGTCTGGTTTGTGTAAAAATAATTACTGGCGTAAGAAGAAAAAGCCGATTTTAGTTGATATTTGTAACAAGTTTGGTAACAACATTGTACACAAGTCACACATTTTAGACATGTATAATATGGATACATGGGTTACAAATGTTAATATTAAAGAGTGTATATTTTGTAATGTTGAGGAATTGAATGTACCGAAGCGATCAACAACCTTAACCAATTTAAGAATGATAATGTCAAATATGTTAGTTTCTAGGTACAATAATTATTATTTTGTATTTACCGATGGGTCAAAAGATGCTCACGGTGTTGGAGCTTCTTTTTTTGATGTGCAGACTAATACTGGTGTTAAATTTAAACTGTGCAATGATGCTTGTATCATGAGAGCTGAATTGACAGCGATTGTTGAAGCTTTGTCTTACATTCAATCTTTGCAGTGCAAAAATGTAGTGATATTGTCAGACTCAAAAAGTGCTCTTCAACACTTGATGCGCTGTGTGTCGGGAGTTCGAGGTATGCCTGTAGCTTATGATGCGCTTAAGATTATTCACATTTTGCAGAACAAGAAAGTAAATATAAAGCTTCAGTGGATAACTTCGCACGTAGGTATTTTTGGGAACGAAGTGGCGGATAAGTTAGCTGTAGAAGCTATCACGGATGGCATAATTATTCCTAGTAATCCTTATTTCACAGAACTTATTCCTAGCATGAGAGAGTTTTGTTTTGAGATGTGGAAGAACCACTTCAATGTTATAACTGCGGGAAAGGGTTTATGGTATAGAACCATCCAACAGAACCTGCCTCGAATTCCTTGGTTTGATGTAGTTAGCTGTTCAAGAGAACTTTTAGTTTTAGCGTTTAGAATACGGTCTGGACATGTGCCTACTAACAGTTTTTTACATTTGATGGGCGTAAGTCCTTCCCCTCTTTGTAATTTTTGTTTAAATAAATTGGATGATTTGTATCACATTTTGTTGGAGTGTGGCGCTTTCGATGATTCGAGGCCATTCTTGGGAGGGATGCTCCGTAACGATGTGTATAGTGGTGGGGTTAATATTTTGCTTGGGAGGCCTTTTTCGGAACAGAGTCTTAACATTTACAAATTTGTAAGGGGAGTGTTTTTAAGGAGGGATACGTAATTTTTTTTAGTTTTTATTTGGACGTAGGGTCTGTAGCTTTCTAGCCTGTGGCCTGGTAGAAGGCGCTACATTCCAAGGATGTGTCTTAGTTTTAAGTTAGCTTTAAGTCTTAGGATTAGATTATTTTTACTTTTGTTTATTTATAAATGTGTTACCTTACGAGGCTGTCTTGGCGCACTAGCGCAAAAAGCCTCAACAAATAAATGATTAAAAAAAAAAAAAAAAAGCTTACACATTTTTAAGATGTCTTATTTTGAGATATATTTTGTAATGACAATACCCTGAAGAATTTCAAGTATATTTAAATTACAAACAAGACAAACTGTAGGCACACTTCAAATACTTTTTAGACAAGTAAATTAAATAGGATGGTATTTAAAAGTACTTCAATTTATTCCCATTTCATTTACCTAATTTTGTCTGTGTTCCACCAAATATACTGAATGTGCACCAAAATATGTTCATTAAAATATGTCATAACGAGCATCTATTTAACAACTGTTGCAAATTAGTAAAAATAGTAATACACCTAATTTTAAAAACAAGCATTTATTTTTTTAGTTTTACTTCAGATAATGCTCTGCAAAATGTATTTTAATCAAACACCAATTAATGTCTGATGTAGCTTTATTAATAAAAAATGAACACATTATAAAATGTAATGCTTACTAAAAATGATTTTTTAATACTAATCAGTGCGTGCGCACCATAATAATTCAAAATGTTAAACAAAGTCTTTACTCCTACAATGTTCACATTATCAGTCCACTCAATCTCTGCAGTACTTCTTTAAATTATTGCACCAATAAAGCGCACTTTGCCTTTGTAGGACGCCCACGTTTTCGTTGTTGCCCGATGGTTATGTTTTTGGCTTCTACTGGAGGTGTTATGTATTTCAGCCTGATCGCAAGTCCAGTAACATGTTTACATTTATAATTTTTTTTAAACTCGGGGCAGTTAAATTGACCCTTTACCCAGTCACTATTTTGGGAAGGCAAGACAACGGTCCAGTGAGTAAAGGCAAATTTCTGGAATTCATCGAATGTCTCCCAACTTTGCCCGTTTGGAACATTATTGGTTGCTGAACCTTCGACTAGATAAGATTTTATTTATTGATTTAATTAAAGCTTCGAAAATCAACTATAAACACAAAATTTTGAATATCAAATGTTGTCGCTCGCTTCGCTCGCTCTGTTGCAAGGTCATAATATCTAACCTTTTTTTTTTTTTTTTTTTTTCGGGGTGAAATCCTCATGGACTTCCTCCGCCTGGGGAGAGGCGGAGGGGCATGCCGGACTCTTACCGGCTAAAACCCCCCGGTGTCTCCTCCTCGCACGTGCACGTGGGGCCGCGGGAATCCAAATTCTTCCGCAGCCCCACGCTGGTGCTGGCCCGGTTGTCCGGGCCTCATCTCGTGCACGGGGTAGTGAGGTGTAAGACTACCCCGTACTCCGCCTCGGAGGCGCGCGCCGACACCCGCGCGCGCCTACGCCTCGGGTCCAGCGGTTAGGGGGCGGGGACTTCCCCAAGTCCCTCGCCCCTGGACCCATTCATGGGAGGCGGAAAAGGGCGTTGTCCGCCCTTTTCCTGCGCCCGGTGCGCCTTCTGCGGCCGGGGAAGAGAGACGAGATCTCCCTCTCCCGTTCCGCAGTCTCCTTCTGCGACATCACGTCCTCGCAGAAGGACACCACCGCGTCCCACGACTCTGCGCTACCGACCATACTCTGCACTACGGCCGGCAGCGACAGATCGCCTCCTACTTCATTTGTGAGGACACGGCGCTGCTCCTCCCAAGCTACACACTCAGCGAGCGTGTGTTGCGCCGTGTCCTCCCCGCAATGGACGCAGTGGTGGCACCGAGCGTCCGGCTCCCTGCCCATGCGACACAGGTACTTGCCGAAGCACCCATGCCCCGACAGCACCTGCGTCACCCTAAACGACAGGGAACCGTGCCTTCTCCCGAGCCAGTCGTCGAGTACTGGCCGGATCGCCTCGACGGTAGCGAGGCCGGCGGCAGGGCGCAGAAGCCTTTGCCGCCATTCCGCCACCAGAACCTGACGGAGCTCTCCTCGGCGCAGCTCGATCTGTCGCTGCACCGGCGTCGAGCCCCGCGCCCGCTCTTCCTCGCGCCATCGGTATAATGACGCGAGTACTTTCGCCTCCAGGTCCCAGGGCGGGGATCCGGCCAGGACACAAGCCACCTCGTAGGAAATCGTGCGGTACCCGCGGGCGACTCTGACGGCCATCGCCCTCTGCGGCTTGCGCAGAATGGCGAGAGTGCTGGCCGTCATGTCCAGCGCCCACACAGGAGCCCCGTAAAGGGCTATGGACCGCACGATTCCCACGTACAACCGCCTACAGGCGGCGCTCGGGCCCCCCATGTTGGGAAGCAACGTTGAAAGCGCGCCCGCCGCGCCCGTCAGCTTGGGCGCCAGCCGCCGGAAGTGAGGCCCGAATTCCCATCGGCTGTCGAGCACCAATCCCAGGTACTTCATGGTGTACCCGACAGCTATCCGAGCCCCACCGACCACAATGTGTGATCCCGGCGCCGGCGCCCGTCGGGGGCCATGAAACACTATGGCCTCCGACTTGTTTAGGGCCACCTCCAGGCCCAGGCGCCGGATGCGGTTCACCACCTGTGACACCGCAGCCGTGGCCATCAACGTCGCTTCCCTGAGCGAGCTCCCCCGGGCAGTGACAAGCGTGTCGTCCGCATAACACGTCAAGTCTGCGCCCGACGGGAGCTCACCTCTCAGCACCCAGTCGTAGCCGATGTTCCACAGGAGCGGTCCTAAGACCGATCCCTGTGGAACACCGCACGACATGAAGTGCCGACGAGCACCGTCACGTCCCCGATAGGTGACGCATCTGTCCTCCAGATAAGCCCCTACTGTACGGCGGAGGTAGGGAGGCACGCGATGGTGTTTCAGCGCCTCCCGAATACAGCTCCAGGGTAGGGTGTTGAATGCGTTGGAGATGTCTAAAGACACCGCCAACACCACCCCACCCCGGGACACCGTCTCCTCCGCCAGGGCCCTCACGCGCATGATTGCGTCTATGGTGGAGCGCCCCCGACGAAAACCAAACTGGTTCTCGTCCAGGTCCGGCCCCTCTCTGCACAAGTGGCCGACGAGGCGATCTGCGATGACACGCTCAAACAGTTTGCCCGCCTCGTCGAGCAGCACTATGGGCCGATACGCGGACGGCGAGTCCGCAGGGCGCCCCTCCTTTCTGAGCAGGACCAGCCTCCCCTCCTTCCATACGCTGGGAAACTGACCCCGCTCGAGACATGCCGTGAAGAGCCCCCTCAGCTGGGGCTCTAGCTCCTTCAGAGCCAAGACGAGAGCTCGGCCAGGAACTCCGTCGGGTCCGGGCGCTGTGTTCTTAGCCCGGAGTCGCGACACGGCCGCTCTCGTCTCCTCTTGCGTCACTTCGGGGACATCGGTGCTCTCCTCTTCCGGAGAGTCTGTGGCTGAGGGCGATGCCATCGGCGGGGGAACATGTCCCACTCGCACAGGGAAGAGGGTCTTCACCACCACCTCCAGCAGCTGGGGCTGCATGGTCTGTATCAGTGGGGGCGCCCAGGGACGCAACTTGCCCCTTACCCAGCGGTAAACCTAACCTAACCTATTGATCTCTGTCACAAAGTCGAACCTAACCAAGCAATGGATTTCTGGGAATATGTCGGTTCTCTACTAAGTCGATTCTATTGTTGTTTAAAGATCCCACATTTAAAACAATAAATCAGAATCTCTTCGCCGCGCACAGGATAATAGTAAATTAACAAATACTAGAAGCATGCCGGTAACGTCGCACGTGTATCTAACGTCTCGCTTTCTCCTATGATCCTGCAATATCTCTATCTCACTCAACGAACCGCCCCGCCTGCCATCGCCATTTTCAAAAAACCATTTTCAGTAAAATAAATATAAGTCTTAGAAGTAATGTTTTACGAAATGCATTATTTGTTCTTCAATTATATTTATTTAAGTAACATAAAAGTTGTACAAATCCGTTTTAAATGGGTATACGGTACTAGGATGCATACTAAATATTTTGTGTAACAATCAAGAATATTTGGTGCTCGATCAGTATTTTTCGAGGAAGAATAAAATAGTTATGGTTACAATAGAATATTTGCAGCACACTACAATAAAAAAATGTTATATCTTGGTGTTAATTTGGAATTTGTTTGATGTAACATATTTTGTTGGCCGAGTAGTTTAATTATAGTAAAACAATTAAACGGGTTTAAAATCAATATTTTAGAAATGCATACATAGATGTACCTTTAGATTTTTGGTGAACACAAAATTATTATCCAATTAAATATTGCTAAAAAGGTAAAATAACATTGCTGAATAAAATAATACTGTTTTTAACCTCTTGAGAGCTTCAGTACTGAACCTCAATTATTATTTTTGTTCAAGAAATAGTACCAGTATTTTAAACTCCACGTATTTCTCATTTAGGTACTCCTAATAAATTATTCAAAAGCTGGTCTTGTTTATCTAAAATCCAAGGTTGTTATTATTATTTTAAACTTTTACAAGCGCTAATAGACGGAGAGGCACAAAAATTAGCACATTAAATAAAAAGGTTTATGTAATTTGCAGTTAGCTCCCAAATTGAAACTGTTTCCTTTGATATTTCTTGAAGCAAATACAACACACAAATAACCCATATAAAAGTCCTAAAAACTAGATTTACATTTAAATAATTTTGAAATTAACATAATAATAAATAAAGCTTGTATCAAGTAAACATCAGTGTAAATAATATTAGCATAGTTTAAGAACAATGTTTTATTTTGTCACCCTCTACAAAGGTCTACGGCGTAGCGCTACACGATTTAGTCGTTCGAAGTTTTCAAACAAAAATACTTTCAATGACTTTCTTTGTTCTATTTCTCTAGATGTAAATATCCAAAAGTTCAACAGTAATATACGTCAATTTCTAACTTTTAACATTGTGGTCCTGAATCATACTTTCAGAACTTCAAAAGGCCAGACTTTGGAGAAAAGCAATGTAACTTATTTTGATGTTGAATATAATTTATTACATAAAGCTTACAAGTAATAAAGTTTACATTCACATCCATCTAACAATAAAAGTCAATTTTTCAATTATCACCTCAGCTTATTCCGATTAAATTCAAAATATACACAGTTTATACTGACATTGAATCTTCTTAATAAACACTACTTCATTAAAAATATACAAACTACCTCTTGTTCATCCATCCTCATTTTAACAAAACAGAACACAGATCCAGCAAGTTGTAAGTAAATTTCAGGAACTCGTACCACATCAAGCCTTTCCATCTTACAGTTAGTGTAATCGCTTTTATACAGTTGCGGCCGACGCAGACAGAGCAACTAATTGTGGTGAACGTTGCACACTGCACACTGAGTGCAGGCTACTTACAGCCGCTCAGTTTCAACATGTATACACGTGAACTTCCTTCAATTACACGATTTAAATAGTTTCGTTAAGCCATGTTTGTTGTTCGACATTTATTGCGACATAACAGTTAGATTAAAACTTTAGTCCTACATTATGATATTGTTTAGATAGTGTTTCGTAACAATCTCTTCGTAATACATAACTGAGTGTATTATATAGCGTGAATATTAGGTCGTTGTTTTCCCGAAGCGAAATGAGTTTGTATCGGTCATACAATCGATTAATATATATAAAAAAAAATGAGACTCAATAAATGGCGGATTAACAATTGTTATAAACAAAACTCGAAAGTGACTTCAACCAGTAGTAATACATCGCGCTATAGGTACCTACGCGGGCGGGCGCGCGGTTACCCCGAACGCCGCGCGGTCGTTGCACTTCGCGTGTAAATCAGCTGATCGCTATTCGTTATTTAATAAAACACAAAAATAATAAGTAATTCAAATTTTCGCTTCAAACTTTTACGGGCTTAGGATCGTCATAAATACTTAAAAAATCAAAATAGGTATCTTTAAAAAAAGTCGGAATTTGATAATTAAGTATTTAAGGCGTAGGTATTTAAAAATGGAATCAACTTATTTACAATGATTTTGATTACCTAACCTACTTTTAAATGTTTATTTACAAAGTACGAGTACTTACACTTAACGGTAGCGGAGTAATTGTTCGAAATGTAAACCACTACGTTCAATGCACAAACGAACACGTTTTAACTGATTGTCTTTCAGTTTCATTAAAGTGTCTCTGTCACGTCTCACGATATTAAAAGCGTCCACTATCGCACTTATCAAAGAGTCGCGTGTTTGGTGTTCCTCACGATACACCAAGTTCTTGAGCTCAAGCCACAAATAAAAGTCCAAGGGAGTCAAGGCCGGGCTCCTCGGAGGCCAAGGGTGTGGCCCGCCACGAAAATAAAAATGATAAGGATGCAGTCCTTCTGTGTTGAGCACTTTCATCGCACATTCATCACTTGACGTCATCGACGTTCGCGCACAGAACACTAACTAATAAGTAATAGGTACTAAGCCGTAGGCACAGAGCGCAACATTTGGCGGCATTCTATTGTGTTTCGGCGCTTGCCGCGTGCATGCAAGCTAATTTATACCGTATCACCATGACCGAGAGCTTATTTTCCTCTGAACATTTATTATTGATTCTTTCTTTGTAAGTTTGCCGACAACACGTGGCGGCGGCGTGTGCGTTTCGTGTTACCTACAGGTGCCTACGTTATCTCTAGTGAGTGAACTACTATTGATTATCGCTCTTTCGAGTTTATGAATACTTTTTTAATGATTTGAAAAAAAAAACATTATGTTTTTTAAGTTAAACTTTGTATTTCGATAGTACTACTGATGGGTAATCGTCCTGCCGCGGGAAAACAACCATTCAATATTCACGGTGTATATGTACTACAGCATATTTTTGTAGGATTTTAGAACGTTTTCCATCTTACAGGCTCTTGGAAGACCTCATTATACCGGTTTTATTTACAATAACTACCACCATTACCAACATTACTGTTAATAGCTACACTAACTTATGTAAGTACCCTTTGAACGTAGGACAATACTGGCAGCATTATAAGGGAAACCTTAGTTGAATGTTGGTTTACGTTCAAGACTAAGGAAATCGAAGCTGTATGAACTAAGGAGAGTTATCGACTAGTACCAACCTAACTACCAGGGAATAAGACCCTTGGGACCTAAACTTACTCGAGTCCCGAGTTTCGAACTAACAGTAAAGACGAACTCATAACTTTGTGTAATAATTACTTATTACTTAGAACCTAACTTATGTATAACGTAGGTACGAATATATAACTCGGTTAAATTATAATCAATGAATAAGATTGGCCAGTTAAGCCCTCTAACTTTATTACAGTTTACGTTTTCTCGTCTAAAATTGATATCAGAATTTATGGAATATTATGTATCAAAATGTTTGCATTTTTACTGTACCATACTCTTACAAATAAATATATCTTAATATCTTTGAATAAGTTTTCGTACTTAAACAATAAATTAACGTACTTTTTAACAGATCTACTAAAAATCTAGTACAAATACACAAAAACATTAATAAGTCAAATGTACTAAAAAAAAACCTTTTAAAACTCGATCCGTTTGGCCTGCGAAGCGTCAATATGGACTGTCAATAGTGAAATTGGCTGAGATATATGTTATTTACTATTACCTCGTTTATCCAGTTTCCAATTTGTTATCGGCCTCCGCGGAGACGGGGGGGGGGGGTCACCCACTGCCCGGTGATATTTCTCCGTCATTCTCCATTGTTATGTCCCAACTGGATAATTTACTTATAATTCTGTAGGTACAACACCGACTGTATTTGATGGATGCTTCAGGTAAAAGGTATAATCATATATCCGAGATAAAATAAACCATTTCTTGGCATGGAGTGAATAATAAATAATGAAAATGTCAACCGTGTGTTTACCTGAAAACCTAAAAACGCACACTTAATTATATTTGTATACTCGTTCACTGTTGAACTTACATAAGTACCTTCGTGCATATTACATACTTATAATTTCAATTAACATTTTCACAACTGAAACAGCATAAACAAGTTTTAATGGCACACATATACGTTGTTATATTCTCTTTCCGTTACAATTACATAACGCAATCGAATGATTCACAGAATTCGCTGAAGCTATATTGTATCTTTGCGGTATAACATTTAAATTATCATATTTTAAATATCAAACACGACGCATCTGCTCAGAGAGAAACGAACATTTAATTTGTAGAATTGAAATATTATTCCACGTATCTTGGATGACTTATTTTTGGTAACACGACCCCAGTTACCGAGAAACGGGCATAACAAATGCGCCCTCAATAGGCTTAATATCTGTCATTTTATTAAAAGAAAGTTTTCCGTCTGCGAAAACAGTGTTTCTTATTTAATAAAGCATTTACTAAACAAACAACGATATTATGATTCTGGCTAAATAACATTAATTTATGACTGGGAGTAAATTAGGTTTTGAGATTAAGCCCCTTCCTAGACGAGATGCGTGCCTGCTGTAGGTACTAAATATGATCAGCGTGAGCTAGCAATTATGTATCGCTAATAATACCGGCACTAACTTATATCAGGCAGTGATTGCGCGCCATTGTACGAGTACTCGGAGGACAGGAGCTATTAACCGCACCCGAGGTGATCATCGTAACTCTACTTGATATAACTACAGCATCATGGAAGACGACACACCAGCCGTTTTAGTGCCATAAATTGAGTTATCTGGTTTATTACAAGCGCAAACCAAGTGGTTATAAATCGTGGGCCCCTGCCATAAACAAGCCGCTCTCTAGGCGACTGTCAATCGAGCACACTAGCAAAACGTCCCCATAAATATTGTTGCAGGTATTTCGCACGTATTTCCATACCAAATTGCGGAACGATAGTCGTCTATCATTCGCTTTGACGTTTTTCACATCACGAAAAATCTGACAAAGTTACAAATGTTCACAAATTGACGACATAAATATCTACCTACAGTTACACGTCCCGAACATATGTTCCCGACCTTTAGGTTGGAAGAGCTGTTCATGACGTTATTGTTTCAGTATATAATCCTGAACCAATTTTTTCACGTACTGTCTACCTTTAATATCGATTTCCACAATACGAAGAACAATGTCATCATTTATACCAGTCTTTCCAAAGCTACCGCCAATTTCAAAGTATTTATGTGTTTACAGATTATCTCCAGAGCTTTAATAAATTAGCTTATTAACAATGACAATCCATTTACACTTGCACCGATTGGAATAAAATTACTTTCCAAATTTACAACGAAGTAATTTAAAGTAACTGACATCATAATGTAAACCTTCAATAATAATATTGTTGTAAGTAATGTCTCAGAAACTATTTTGTTGCTATTTAAGAAAACTATGGTCTATTTAATTTCTTCATAGTACGCCTGCAGTCACGAAACCAATATATACCTATGTACTTATTGTATCTATCTACCTACCCTATTCTGTCTTACACCTATCAGCTGAGCTATGTACAATAATGTACATGCACACTATCAAGTCTGTTGAGTGAGCTAGCAGATTAATTGTATGCATCATTCAAACCTATCAACCATAATGTTATCCAACACATTGTATCCTTCAAAATTATTCACTTCACTTCACATCTAATCGCTACAGCACATATGTAAAGCACTTACCCAAAAACATAAAAGATTTAACCTACTTATAAAGTTCATATTTTGTTATTATTACAAACAAGCGTGCCTTTATCCTATCCCACTAAGCTTCGTTAGATGTTATGAAAGGTATATTTGAATATAGGGCTACCTAAACGGATTAAAATATTGTACACACAAAATATAAAGTATCGTAAGGGTATACCTACCTGTACCTTTATTGATGTACATTTGTTTATGATTTACTTTTCAAAGTAATAATAATATGTGTGTGGGGTAAAGACTTATGAAAATATGATCACAAGTGAAATATCAAAAAATATAAAATTTATAATAAACAAAGTTCTCTTTGAGGGTTCCTTTTTTGTCTCTCTATAATTTCTTAAGTGTATTTAATTAAGAAACAAATATCTATCGGTGTGGAAATGTGTCTTACTGAGATCCAAGCCACAAAACCCATCCTCTGTAAAATCGTTCAGCCATTGGGCCATCAAATATGAAGTAATATGTTTTGGCGTAAAGTATTTAAACAGGCCGGTCCCGGGCGGCAGCAGTCGACGCCGCGACCGCTCATTATTCACTGCCGACCCCCCACCGAGAACACCTGCTCTCCAATTTTATTTTACTCAATAGCTTTGAATTTTCCACCGAAAAATCATATAAAAGGCTCATTTGACATCTTTGATGGAACACTTTATACCCGAACCCATTTAAAAAATATCGATGTAAATATGGACATAAAGTGGAATCAGTGAAGACATTTTCATCAAATCGTTTATGTGCCCGTTATATCTGATAAAGTACGTTTTCCGGCCAATATAAATCTTTACTTATGTCATATTATGTGCAATAATCAAATTTTGATACGTTTTTGTTCACGATGTATTATTTACATGAAACGATTATATTATGACGAGCTTATTCATAGTATAGCCTTTGGTAAAAGGAATCCTGATCCCGATGCATGGATGAAAACTATTTAGACGATTTTCTTGGCATATAAGTAAAATTATGGTCAACTTTTAAACTTTGTATGAATTAAAAAGCATTAGAATTTAGGTAAAATAGCAGAATCATAATCGAAAGACGAATCGCGATTCTTAGACAATCATTTGAGGAAAAAATAATCAATTCTAATCTAAAAAAAAATCAGAACGGTTGAAATCTATGAAATTAAAAAAAAATGTATTCCAGCAAAGACTCATTTATGTACCAGCTATCCAACTCATAATTCGATGTCATAGAATCGATTAACATGAATATAAGTGTATTACTTACTAATTAAACTTATTGTTATTTCCACCATTCGTAGCAATTAAAATGTTTTGACCTCATTTGATTTTAAATCAGTCCAATTACATCAAATTAATCCTTTAACTGCATATAAATCTTGTTTTAATATTCATGTTTGCAAATTAATATATCTTCATGGACTAGTATTATTGCTGAAAACAATAAATGGGGAAACGATAGCTTAATTAGTGCGTTTTGTAATAGTAAAGGATTTAACGTATCGGTTTATATTAACCATACCAACAAATTAAAGGTTGACAATTTAAATGTAAAATTATCAAATTAATAGGTGGAAAATTAACCACAACACTTGACTGAAAGTTTGCTTATTGATATAAATATTTAAGTTATTTTTAAGGTAAACAGGTTTTCGAAACCGGGGCTCTTTGCTAAACCCTTGTTTCAGAAAGGCGGTTATTGTGAATTTCAATCACAAATTATTTAATTAGTCGATCTCAAGAACAATAATGTGTCGTGAAGGTATACAGGGAATAGTTAACGGGCATTATTTTCTAAGCTATGAGACTAAATTACAATAAAATCAATAGCAAACACGTAAAATAGGCGAGGCCAACCTTGTGCGGTGTAATGCAATTACAAATACAGATACAAGATGCTTGTGCCGGGGACAATAGGATTAGTACCGTGATAGGCGCACCAATGTTCAACTGTATATTCATTACGGAGGCAATACCTTTATACATACCCGAAGGATCGTTGGATAACTGTAGGACCAATGTAACGAAATTAGAATTTAATTAGAATTAAATAAAGTATATATAACTACACCTCTATGGACCTACTTATTACGAAAGAGGAAGGAAAGAAAGATTAAACGAATGAAGAAAACAAAACTGAATTGTTTGTTCTCACTGTTTCATGTTTAAAAACATAGAAATTCATAAGCATTAATATTTACTGCTACAAAATCCTTTATTTCATATAATAAATAAGTTTGTAGTACAAAATTAAATTAACTCGTCAGTGAAGTTCATAGAGATAAGAAGTGTCTATATTTAACAGTCCGTTACTATATTTGACTAAATGAGGAATCAGAATCTAAAATTAGTTTAAGATAACCGGTAAGCCCACTGCTTACGGCTTAACAATGAGGTCACTTAAGCTTAACTAGAAACTTTTCCTAAATCTCGGGCGGACGGGCCCTTCATCCGTTATTCCTAGAATTTAAAATTAGCCGAACTGTCATCCAAGCCTGTCAAATTTCTGAGAAGCGGGCAACTACGTTTTATCCGCTAGAGATAATGATGTACTTTCATCTGAGGAAAAGTAGGCTATAAAAAAACTTCAGGATTATCTAAAGGATGAAATTACATAGTGTAATCGTATTCTAAGCAATAGCCATATACTGAGACCGCTGCGTAAATGAGTGTGCGAGATCACATGTTTTACGACTAACACACTAACCCGTTTCCATTTAGTTAGCTATTACAACTTGCCTTAAACGCGGAGTAGCTGCTCTATTACTCACAACACGTAAGGAACCTATTTGTTTTATAACTCTTTAACTATGTCTTATACTACCCTTGAAGACTTACTGCTGTACTTACCACTACATATCCAGATTAGGCTTCATAATTTTCAAATAAACCCCAGACTATAATCTCGGGCAGCACAATCTTGTTTAACCAAAAGACAAAATGGTTCCATTAAGATACGCTTACAAACCTTGACTCAAATACATAAATACCAACCGTACTCTTATAGCCAAAATTTATAAAATCAGCCAACAAGAACAAAATTTACGGCTTTCAAAACAATTATAGCTCTGAAATACAGACGCGTTTATTTCTTTTTCTCTTGTTTTGTCCTTGTTCCAGCATTAATATTAAGAAAGGAATTACACGGACGCAGCTGGAGAAGGGTTATTATAAACTATCGTTTGCGCCTGGCGTTCCTTACTTTGGTACTTTTGTAATGTGTTTTTTTAACAGGACTTGGTAGGAAATATTCCAAAATTAGATTACGAACTCAAGTTGACCAAATTGTGGGCATTTTTGTATGAAAGCGATAACATGCGAGTCCTACATTAAAGAAAAATAGAATCCTAGTTAGTATTTTTTTTTATTATTAAATCCATCTTGGAAATTAGGTAGTGCCTAATTCACCGGATGATACCAATAACATCCAATGAATGGCCGTCCAAGCTTTCGGAATCAGAAAATGTAACGTCATGTTTTATAAGAATGGCGGCGCCAACAAATACTAACCAATAAACCAACCAATCGCAATTGAGGTTTACCACACTGGAAAGCTAATATACCCAACCCTTTCCCATTACTAAAGTAACATGAAAAGGGAACAAAAGCACATTTACGTACATTTTCCGCTTACGATCGTTACTATGACACTAAAAATAGTGCAGTGGGTTGCGAAACAAAAGTCGCCAGTGTATTTCATCGGGTAACTCTTCGACCCCTATTGTAGGAGAATGGACACGTTTATTAGTTTTAACTCTTTATATATCTCATTGTCTACCCACAATGGATCCGTGTGCGACATTCGTGCAGTGATACAAGTAGGGTGGCGAGATCTTTTCATAAACCGCCTTTGAGTGGATGGAACACGGCCGTTAGCGTGTGAGAAAAGCTCTAAATTTCAACAGGGCGACATCCGATGTCGGTGAATTTCTTTTGTACCCTGACAGTTTATTACGAGAACAAAAGGATGGCGTTGTTTGAACAGACCCGCTTTAGATTTTACTACGCTGATTACACATTACTCAAGATCTACTCTATTGTGACGAAGATCTGTATTCCCTTACAATTTCTAAAAGGAATTACATTTGACTGTAATTCACCCCGAGACGAATCGAATTCATCACTCACTTGATAAAATCGTACCTCTCCTGATAAGACGTAAATTGACGAATTATTCTAAATTCAAAGTCTGTTTGGCGCAAAGTTATCTCATTATACAAATTTGTTTTGTATTTTCGTATTTGAATGTTTACTCGTACCGGTAAATATTTAATTTACTTCATGTATGCGTATTTGTTATTCAATCCATGCATATAAACAAAAATGTTACATATTTGCAATAGAAAATAAATTTTATCAATACTCAACATATGAAACGGTAGATCCGTTGCATATTTTAAAAGTTTTACTGTACTATCTTTTTTTTTCTACTTTTTCGTGTAATATGAAATGTACTTATTTTTGGTCAACTCATGCTCGATGATGGTAGATAATCTACTCTTGCGAAAGTAAAATAAAACACATATTTTTTAAGAAATCTTACTGTACTTGTCATGAACATACTGAAACTTATTTTTTAGTCTACATGCCGACAAAACTTTAGACCTTGTACGACTCTAACAGAGCTTAGGACTCAGATAGCACAGGACTCCATCTGATTACATCCATCGCTTGTAGAACATTTGTATTATAATTGAGGAGCCCAAAGAAATTAGAGAACGTCGCCATCACACTGGCTGTAATAAGACGCGGTTAACATTGTGTCTTGTTATTGTAAGTTTAAAATTCAAGCACTAAAACGACGTTTCCCGTGGGCTGAGATAACATTCCTGGAAGGTTCAAAGTGTCCTCAAGGCGGATCGCCAATTTCCTTTGTAAGCGCTCCAAAGTTATTAGGGAAATTGCTCTCAAAATAAATATTCTAAGAGAAGCGAACATACCTTGTTTACCACTTAAGTGTAGTCACCTACTTAGGTATATATGAATAGTTAATGTCGAAATTGTTTCCGACCCTCTGCAGCCAGTGTGAGTGCTCAGTTGGTACGGACTGTGTAATACGTAATATTAAGCCTGAAGGTCCATATTTGTCACTATAAACATAAAATGGGTCCATGTTAGTAGGGCCCGTGTCCTAATTCAAGCGGTGCTCGTTAATTATTTACTTAGATACATCTCGGACAAGCTCGGGGCGGACCCAGGGCCAAACCTTTGTAATTGCTTGTCCACTTTGAAATCCTAAGGACACTATTATACTTACGAACACGACGCGACCGTAGCCGATGAAATAATAATAGTTGTTTTAATTAAATTTGTTCTCACAGTTACTTTCGTTTTATGTTTTACGACCAGTTAAACAAATAGTTGTTTTTTTTATAGTTACATAAACAACTTGTTTTTTCTGTCTCTTTTAAAGGTTTGCGAAAAAATGTTGTTTAAATACAATAAGAATAGCGTATATATATGGGTATCAGCTCTATATAAACTAAAAGATTTGTAATGACTGTAAATTACATGAGCTCCTTGCCCATACTGCATTCTTGCGTCTGTTCTTATAAAATATTTGCCAAATTCAGCGTTCAAATCTACATTTTAAAATATTTACACAACTGAACAAACCGGAAATGAAAGGGAAATTCGTGCGTAGCCACTCGTATATTTCCCTTTATCACCGTTTTATTTTTATACAGGAAAATGTTATCATATTGTGACAGCAAATCGGAAATCAAAGTTTGTTAGATTTAGTTTTATTTATGTTATGATTTTTACAGCATCCGTGCACGGGAAACAAATACAAATTCACTCAGCGAGAGCACTTTACATAGTTTAAAGTTGGTGGATATAGTACATGTGCGGCGCGACACACGATATGAAAACGAGTTGATGCGTTGTTGTCTCCCGGCGTTTCATGTGAGGGAGTAACTCGCGAAGTCAGTACGGCACAACGTTGCACTCACTACATCTCCGAGTACGGTTCAAATAACACTTCTGGCTGATAGCATCGTTAAGCTTTAACGTGTCCATGAACACCCAGTTTGTACTTAGTTTATGTTTAGTTTTATTACGCCAGTAGCATTTGTTACGAGCCAGCCTCGGGCTAACCTTGTTATAATCCGACGTGTAACACGAGGTACACCCATAACCGGTAAATTATGCTATCAACGGTTAATAGACAGTGTAGTCACAATAACATAACAAACTGGAGGATAACTAACGAGTGCTGTCATTCTCATACAGCCGACAGCGCGGGCCGAATTGTGTGCTGGCCGAGAGAGAATTAATGAGGGCAGGCCTGCCGCCAGCCGCACGCGCCGCGCCTACCCGCGCCTACCCGCGCTTACCCGCGGCCCCGCCACCCGCGCGTTAAACACCAGCCACCATCGACATCTCTAATAGTAATTCTGTACTAAAAGGAAATGGACGGCAAACAAAACGAGAACCATAAATTGCGTTCCTGAAGTCCATGTTACACATTTTATAATGAGTTACCCTTTGACTATACAAGTTACTAAAAAGGTGTTTAGTACATAATGTAACATTTGTCGTCTGACTTACGTTACGTACAACATACATTAAAAGATATTTAATCGGAAACACTCGCAAGGGCGCTGCACTGTACTGCGCTCTCGTTTTGTACAATCGCATGTTGAGATCAGGCTGGTTATTCCTTTGCAGGCTTAAGTTTCGTGATTAAAAATGTAATAAGATCAACAAACAGTAAAGTGGTTTCTGGAAAGCTGAAATGAACGCACCAATCACGTAAATAAACAAGGCATTTTACCCCACAGCTAGAGTTGACGATTTTGAGCGAACTGTAGGTGCGTCCACTTCTTTTTTTAGGACTAAAAGAAAAAATTAAATGTCTTGAAAAAAAGTTAAACTCATGTACCCGAACATTTTTTTTTTACCAACTTGTAATTTTTCCCAGGGATTTGTTGGACTTTTAATCACAATACAGCCGAAGTATTATTGTCAGTTTCAATGACAAAGTTATTGAGTCTTCGAAGTACATTAAGTGTAAGGTTCGAATAAGTGATAGCTATTCATATTTCTCACAAAGTACGTCCTTTTTCGAATAGGTCCGCGGGGGCAAGATATCGCTCAAATTGTTTCCAATATCTTTTACGAGCATTTGACACTCGAGTGAAAAATTACCAAGAGTTCCAAGCGATATTGTTATTTTCACGCTGTTATTTATACGGATGTAATCCCTCAAGTTTTTTGTTACAGAAACGGAAATGTTTATTTTATAATACGGAACACATTGCATTGAAATAAACTTCATATATTTCGTAAATACAAAATAATGAGATAACTTATAAAAGCTTGCATTTGTATTCTTCGCTTACAAAGGAAAATGATTCGACTGCTCTTGTATTCAATATACGCAATTCAACTAAAATCTTTGCATTTTCCTGCGACTTTCATGCAGAAGTGTCTCCTACATAACAGTACACGTATCCACAGAGCAATACCTACATTTAACTTATTTATAACCATGGTGCGTTTACAAAAAATATGTATAGACACACAGGCTTCAGCAACATTGCGGTACTCGAAAAAAAGCTCAGTACAAAGACCATCAAACAAGACACAAACGTATCTTTAGTTAGACAAACATGAACTGTCAACGTGTCTACACTGTCTACCTCCTACAGGTATAAGTAGGTATAACTACAAATAAACTGACTAAAAGATGTTTCCGCATGACGCAGTGTACGTGCGCCGTGCGACGCCGACGTGCTCGTCACTCTGCTAATATTTGCACTAGTCTAGAATATCTAGCGGGAACAGAGCACATTGTCTAATCATGCTGCAGAACTAATATGGTATAACCTAGGGTAATTCAATTATATTTGGTTATAGAACGAAATTACAGAATGTTATAGTTTTGGTTATAGTAGACTAAAAATTACATTGGTTTAACCATGGAGTAAAAATTTACGGAATTACATAGTGTAGTTACGTAATATATTTTGTAAATTGTTATGTATTTGTACGTAGAAGTAAATTAGAATAACAAATAAACTAATTATGGCATGGTATATAATGTACTAATTTGTATGGTTATTAGGTACAGAAGTGAATTTGTAACAAAACAGTAAACCATAGATTTGTGATTGGCTCAAAAACCATAGAACAGTTATGTGATTGGCTCAAAAAATATGGTAACTGAAAAGTATCTTCATTACAACCATCTTGTTTCCATAAATAATTACCAAAGATCTGGAATTCACTACAGGTACTATTGAAAATTAAACCGGTCTTACTCAGTACCTAATTGCAAATAGAATTTCAACAGGAATTAATGCATAAGAATATCTGTGCCAATTACGCTGCTCCATTGGTTCCGAGAGAGCCAAAATCGATTCATTCGACTTGTATTGGCGAACGGATCTTCCAAAATGCATGGTATGCGTTCCAATGAACATTAGTAATACCACTCCCGAGCTCTCATTGTGTTAGTTAAAACTATGTACTTAAGAGCTAAGCCATGCTTAATACTTCGGATTTCTGCAATATGTATTTGAATAGAAGGTATTTACATATTATAGGAACGAGTGGATGACGTAATGATTGTTAAAAATATTTAATTATTACATTTCTTTTTTATAATTACTTAGAATAGATTCCTAAATTACGAAGAACAAGGAGAACGACTTTGTTTCAAAGACACAAACTTAACTTAAACCAGATTTCCATAAAACTTTGGAGTAGATCTTATTTAGACAACGTTGTTCCTTAACAGCGCTTCACAGTCATAAAAGCGACGTAAAAACACAAAAGCTTCAGTTTTCAGGAAGCTGTGTTCATGCTCCTTCCTGAGTCACGTGGATGTTTTGCATAGAAATATGAACCTGTTAAATTTTGTCACAAAACGCACTCACTCTGATGACTTGTAAGGCAAGCCTCATTTGCATATTAACAGCCAACGTGTACTTAATTCGTAGGTCTCAGGTGACGAGGACCCGCCAAATTGATATTTTATACTTGCAATTACCTAACCGATCCATATACATCTCAAGTCGGACTAACTTTAGACAAGTTAGGCGATAATTTAACCAAATTTGTGCCGATGTTTAGACAGATTTTATTACATTTCGCGCAAGAGAGACACAATATAAGATGCAAAAAATAATATACTATATGTTATTTTATTACTGTCTCTGGCAAGGCTAATGCCACTTCTCGTTAAAATATAAACGAACATCGATAATTTAGATTTATTAAATCCTTGTGATCTTACAATAATTGCTTTCACGAAACCGCAAGTCAATGACTGAAATTACTCACTTTTATAATTCTTCCTGTAAGCTAGTTGTGAACTAAATACTTTATACCAACCAACTACCACCTAACTGACCAACTAATGTCCTGCTGACTGCGGGAAATGCGAAAGGATCAACTCAAATCGCTGTCAATCTATCAAACGTATAAATCATTTTCTTTCTATGACTCCTTCCTTTCTCAGGACGGGCCTAAGGGCTATAATAAATCACTTTCATTGAAAATCAACCTTAATATGGTAAGAAAATGTCGCAAATAAAAGGATCGATTGGGAAAACTGGACCACATTACTCTGCACTCTTCTTTTAATCTTTAATCAAGCTTTGATTATTACTTCTTTTAATTATTCTTATGACATGTAAATTGCGTGTATGTAAATGTCTCCGTAAAATTTTAATTAGAAAAAATGGTACACTTCTATGGTTACATTATAACACAAATAACTAAAGGCTAATTATAAGCCAGGGTAAGCAATAGAACTGCTGCATAGTGAAGGAAATAAATTACCATTTTCCTTGACACTGATACAATACATACTACATGCGTAACTAAATCTCCTAATTCAGGAAAGATATTAATCACATGTTCAGCTGAAAATGTAGTGCGTGCACTTCCAGAGATATAAATCCTATTTACTGCGAACTCTGAGGCGAAATACGCCGCGATCGAAAAGTACCAACAGACAAATCGGATTTGCAGAACGGAGTAGTGGTTCGTTTACATTAGCCGTCTCTGTCAATACCTACTGCATTCGGGAAATCTACGTGGTTTATTAAACTAAAATTTACTAACAACCTTATTATTATTCTTTAGAGAAATGCAAAAAGGATATATTGAGAAAATAATTGCCACTTTCCTGCTGCTAAGTATTAGTTGTAAATTGTAATACTTTACAAATTTCATAATCATAATCAATCTCTTTCTCTTATTTCTTTACTTATCTTACTACTTTATCATACAAACTCATACTTTTACTATTACATATCTTAATTTTCCTCCATAGTCCAAGGGAATGTACCTACAGCCTTCTTCGCAATTTAAAACTATAAATTTTAAAAGCAAACCGCATTTTTTCGCCCGTCTAATGAACCAATGCAAATTTTAATCTGTAGCCGCGGCCCATGTGCAGTGAAAAACTACTTTTTAAAGAGCCATGACATGTATTTTTTGGATACAGGTCATTTAACATTTTTTTGTTTTCAGAATATTCTGTATAGTTTGATGTCGTAGTTAAAAGTAACACTTTATTATTCGACGCATAATTCAAGTAGAAATAATTATGCTAATAAAACTGTTTAGGGACTTGAATAGAGAAACAAATGTTATTTGACCATCGTTTATGTCTGCCAACTAATACGTTAGAAGTATTGCCTTATAAGCTGCTAATACGGTAAAGTTACGGGCTATTATTTATCATAGTGGGTGGCGGAATCTGTTGCGTCTGCGCCAACTCGATCCCATATTTTCATTCCGTAGCGACATGAATTCGTTGCGCCAGTAACACAATGTAGTCAATTTGCTTCCCGAACTTTTCTTAGGTCTGTCACAAAGTTGTGATTGCGTTGTTTTCCATTTCTCTCAAAATGATGACGAATAAAACTTTAGGAATTTAACAAGCGCTTGAATCTAAATATAGTCTCTACGTTAAGAGACCGTACTTTAGTTTACTGTTATAAACGACGAGATAAACTGCTATTTTCATTTTAATCAACTTTGACAAAGGCTTCGCCATTACCACGTAGAGAAGGAGAATATAACTTAAAAGAAAAATACCGTCATTCGTTAAAGATATATAAAAAAGGGCGATGACATTGCACAGTAAAATAAGTCGTATATACTCGTAATGCTGTCTCCGGGGTGAATTTTCTCATTCCAAATACAAATACATGTATCCGAAGACAACATGTATTAGCAGGCGTTTTCACGTTCCCTTTGTTGAAATTGTATCGTAGGTAATTTTAATATAAGCGCAGTAATGCGCCGGTAATGGTCCATAACAGAAAGCTCGCAATATATAGACGGCGTCCCTCAGCTACCTCCCCCCCCCCCCGCCCCTCCCCCTCCCTCCCTCACCTACCACCCCGCATGTTGTACAGCACCGCTGCCACATACTAACAGAAACAAAATGTTCAAACTATTCACGATTTATTACTAGATATTCAACAAACCATTCAGCTTGGAACACAGCACAATATATAGCAAACAATCGCCGAGTTGACTGTAACCATTCCGGTAAAACCAAACACATTGCGAAACAATATTTTATTCGCGTTCGCTACTACATTTATATCTAACAATTTAGAAATTAAGCACTTTGGTAGAAGTTATCACTGCGATATTACATCTTTGACGCTACGGAATAATAAAAGCACGCGTACAAAGATAAATCTGCAATAAAACAAAATAAGGTCGTGGAAAAATTCAATTAAATCTTGTTACGAAACGCCGCCAAAATATGCTCGGAACGCTTCCAACGTAACTGCTACCTTATAAATGTCTCCATGGTGAAAATATGCACATTCTTACAGCAGTTAACATACGGCTCGTGTCTCGTTTGGTCCACAATTACTAGAATACAGCAGAATAATATATGGGAGCTATTATCGCTTCCATTTAAGGTAATCATGCTTGCGCTAAACATAGTTTCATCGCTAATTCAATTTGCATGTATTAATACAACCTTTATCAATGTCAACGCTGTGTTTTGAATTATCGAGAAATTAGAACAATATGACGTTAGTTAGTAGTCATTTTGATATATCATATAACAAATTTTGTACAAATTGGATTCCTAGAAATAGTAATAGCATATAATATAATAAAGCTGTGATTGGTGCACAACGCACGTCCGCCATAAGTAGGTACAGATTGTTGAGCGCGACTTAAGCCGCGGACGACGTAGCGGAACAATGGAAGCTCGCCGTGGACAAACCGTAATCCTATTTGGTGTGCAGAGCTTGGCTCGGGGCCGCCAGCGCGCCCCGGTCTGCGGCGATGGACAAACAATAACTCTAGCTCACACCGCTCACAAACCACCAGAATTAACTGGAATCACGAGGGAATTAACCAGTGTCTTGAGTCATTTACTTTTTCTTTTTTATTTTTTTTTGTTTGTGAAATCTGTGTCTTTGTCCTGCAAAAGTTTATCGTGGTGGCTATTTTAATAATCCATGTCCATTTCAAGCTATTAGGTTTAAGTTTATCACAAATCCCTGAATAATGTTTTTTTTTTTGCCTCAAAACGTTACCGTTTTATTAGTATTTATACTCGTCATAAATCACAAAGTAGTAGCTATTTATAAACCCACAATTCGACGAAATTTTAATTAGATCACATAAATAAACATAGTTAGCGGTGTAATTAAATCATATTTTATTATTAATCCATTTATTTTCAATACAAACAAAGTAAAATTAATAAAACGTTTTATCACCCACTTATTATTCAATACTGACAGGAAACAGATTGGACTATTAAAAACAAATAGAAAGTTTAAAATTCATCCGCGAAAAATATTTTTAAACTGTTATATTTCACGCGTAACGCTGTATCGCCTAATGGAATTTGCACGTTCACATAAAATACGGCGTTCATGGCTTAATTATAAAGCTGTATACGTATTTCTCTTTCTCTGATTCACTAAAATGTTAATTAAAGTAAACGTGATAAATAAGGAAGAATAAAAACAAATCGGAAAGCAAGTCTGGTCTTAATCAAACGAAACCCAAAAACGGACTTCGACAAACACAGTTCAAATATTAAAGAAGGTAAAATTAAACCACGTACTGATTAATTCTAAACTAGAGGCGAACACGTTGAGAATCGTTACGGGTCCTACTTGTTGAGTGAAATATTCAAGGTGAGGGTGTCCCCGTGCAGCGGCGTGTAAACTCGGGACAAACAGGAACGTGTTGCCACGAGATAACTAGTAGCCAACTGCGGCGTGTCTACTAATTAATTATTCGACAGCTTGGACACACTTGTGCTACAGATATTAAAGACTTACCTTAAATGTGTTTCAAATTACTTTCAGCAGGAACGTAGGACGGGGACAGCGTACCTGGTGATGTTTGTTTGTTTATTAAATACAGACTTTAATTATGACCTGTTATTGTTTAGTAGGTATGTTATTATTTATCAACATCCACAATGTACCTTTACTTAATTAATGCCATTTATAATTCGATTGTCCTAAATAAATATTTACTTTCCGCTTAGTTAAGTATAATTAATTTAAATTAAACCGACATCATTTAATTATCGTTAGACTTCTTCAGATCACGAAATAACATTTCCAAATTATGTTTGTAGAATTTCAGGGCTGTTTTGGACGACCCTTTTTCTAGGCCACAAAGCAACAGTGAATTATATAATACAAAAAAATTTAATTCGCTTCTGTTAAAAAAAGTATAAGCAGGCAATCACAGGTCTCAAGGCACCGAAGTTTTTGATCCATTCTTTAATTAGCTACGATGCCACAAGCAGATATACAAAGTGACATATTCCACTTTTCGTTGTAGCTTAAAAACCTTCAACAACTATGGTACTTCCATGTAAAAAAGTACATGGGTACGTTGTATTTACGCGATATAAAAGTACGTTAAAATGTCAGGTCGTTAACTCATCGCTTAAAGCACCACAATTACCCATTTGTTTTAACTCTTACATTTTATGGCGGATACGGGTAGTGTACAATGATAATAACTCTATTTTATTTTTCACTTACCAATAAGGCCACTATAAATAAACTTTATAGGTTGTAAAAGCCCTATTGAAGTTAAGTGAAAATGTGTGAGTGAATTAAGCGATCTTAACATATCAATTAGTAGTAGTAATTTGCTACTTTCATACTTATTATTAGGTTTAAAAAAACTTTTTAACAAAAAAATAAAACCGCCGAAAAAACTGAAAAGCAAAAAATAAGAAACCTTTTTGTATTTAATCTTAATAACTAAGTTCTTAAACGAATGTGAGTATACCTAAGTAATTTCGAGTCGTAGTATATAAGATGAGTTACACGATCCGTTAAACTCTTGCAAAGCCATATTCATAGAAGAAAATTATTGAGTGACGTATATTTAAACGATTAAAACTAACAACTAACTTTAATTATTTATTGATACCTGAAGAAGCACTGTCATTATTATCTTCTCGGTAAATGCTAAGTACAATAAGTAAGTTAAAACAAAATATAAGCTTATGTTGTGTCTATAACTACAAGTACAAATATGTTGGCGACTCAGCGTAAGTAGATCACATTACACCACCATTAATAGCCAGACTTCGTCACTCTTTGTATTTACATACTTATTATTTACAAAGCATTCTTTACACGACATGTAAGTACTACTTACCTGCCTTACAGTAATTTATGGAAACGTCCTATTAAAAGTGCCAGCACTCTAAGAAATGGATGTTCTTCATTTATCAACGTCGTGATACTATTTTCACAGAGAAATAGATAATTCGTATAACAGCTAAGTATACTATGGCCCTTATGTTGTCGCCTTCTAGAGCAATATTGAAAAAGTGTGTTAATAGTATTACATTCGTTAGTGCTAGCTGCTTTGTTCTTTTCTCTGTTTATTTAAGACTGTCCAATAATTACACTGGACTACGCCCGCGTAGAATAAGAATAAAAACTGCAGTATCATTATCATTAATCCGACAGTCGTTTGTTAATATAAAACCTTCCATCTATGTACGAAAACTTTTTAGCTCGTTGGCGATTAGCTTGCATACATAGAAAATTCCTCAATTTGATCGGTTTATGTTACTATTTTTTTTTTGCACTTAATAATACATTGAACACAGAAAATATATATCGTTCGATGGTAGTTGCTCTTGTGTCCGTAGGTACTGAAAAGTACAAGTTTAAGATACTCATCAAAAACACTCCAAAGTCACTAGCTACAACATATAATGTTGAAACTTGTACCTAATAACATGAAATTATAAATATTATACCCACGGTGCTTTCAAAAACAGAAATCCGCTCTTTATTTCCAAATGAGAGAACATCAAAACGCTCGTGTAACAGGTTAAACTGGTTACCTACATTATTTATTTAAGCGAGGAAATAACATACTCGCATATTTGTTTAGGTACGAAATCTTACTTCTTCAGATCGAGCGCGCTATACAAAATAATATAACAAATAATAATAACTAGAACGGGCATATTTTTGCAAATCAAATCTCTATCAAATTATATAATAGAAATATTTTTCGTAATTTCAATATTACTTGCTGAAATTAAAGGAATTCGCCGAAAGTAGCTGGTATTGATATTTCTTATAAAAGTAAAAATGACTACGCAGTTTTATTGAATACCTGACTATCTGTCCTTTAAGGCGGCAATGAGTTGGTCCTTTGTGATGTAAGAAATATCCACCAGTAAAAAATTTAATAATAAATTTTCAATTCATTCCAACATTTTATTGGCCGAGTTTATTTGCTACTGGACGAGGCTGCTGCTATAAAAGGAAGTGAGTGGGTACCTAAATCTTGTAGCTGAAAAATGAGTCGTTGGCCACACCTATATTTTTCCCCAGTTACAGTTCAGCCCTCTTCCGGCTAGGATAAATTCATATAGTATCATTAGTTGTCGAACAGTCAAGTAGAGCGTAAATATAAATAGTATAGTGATACATATTTTAACTCTCCTTTTCTCTATACCAACATTGTCTTCGAATTCGCTAAAATATCTTCATGAGCAGTCGACGCGCGACGTTCAAAGCTATAAAGATATATTTTTGACGTTCGTAGTCTCGAGCTGTGTTATTTGGAAAAAGAAGTTAAATTGCTACCTACTCAGACATTCTACAGAGCTTTATAAGACAGCGGAAGATTTCAGATGAGCTTGAAATCAGAAGAAACTAGGACCTTTTTAAATAGCATCAAAATAAAAGGAAATTTTCTAAGATACCGAGAAAATACTGAAATCTCAGTTTCACAGAAAAAGTAAGTAGCTAAGAGTTATTGCTTTTATATGGTTGTAATGATTAATTAATAATAGTGCAAGGTCTATGCCTTGCAAGATCTGCAAGATATTTTTTTTTTTTCGTTGTAGGTTAAAATCTGTTTAAGCATTTACACAATCCATTAACAAAACACTATCACACAGTTTTTTTAACGTTTTTCTCATTTAAAAACTGAATCGCAGTCCTCTATCTAAATCATTTTACACAAACAATGCATTCAAATATGAAATGCACGGAATATGGTCGAGCGCTGAGAAATAAGCTGAATAATGTCTCTGGTGTCACCGTCTGTTTTGTTTGTCGTATTCTGCACGTACTTACAAAGTGGGTAACCTAAATAATGCAGAAATACTTAAATATACGACCACTACCGACCGACTTTAATGCTATCTGTCTTTAAAGTGATTCTTTATAACGGGAATAATGAATACCTTGAAATTCGCAATAGGTACTGATCATAATTTTAGGTTTCAAGACCTTTGTGCATAATATATGAATACAGCTTTGTAACAAAATCTTCAAGTTACACTTCCTGAAATTTTTCGAGAAAAAATCTGAGAACTCTATTTTTATGCTCCGTTTTTTATATCGCACATAATTCATATCTGTAATATATAAGTAAACCTATAAGACAGTACCTAGGTATGGGAACTGGAACGCTTGCAGGTAACAATTCGAGCAATACGTCACCGCATGAGTGCACTCAAATAGGTTTATGTCCACCCAACGGTTTCATGCGATACGTGGTCTCAGGATCTCTGGCCCGCCTGCAATATTGCAGCATAAGAAACTTAAAGTCCGCATACCTATATAGCGAAACATTAGTGAGAACTAAATGGTTTATAGTCACAATCCTACATACAAATGAAACACGACAATTTACATTATAAAGGTAGTAAACCATGACGGTGTGGTCATCCCATAACCCGTACCTAATTCCTTTTCTACACACATAAATTTTACTGTCCTTCAATACAAATTGGTCCGCAATTTTAAAACGGGCTCACTCGGGAATGACACGAAAATTGACGTTTTTTAGAACATTTTCATTTATTTTTTATTACCACCCTTGTCTGTTCCATTTTATACTTATTGGATTTCATTTTCATGATCAATATAGTCCTTAATAGAACGTTCAAATTTTATTATAATGGCCTTCGATGGAGAATGAAAATTATACAAAAGTTAGTGAAGAGATTACTGATGAAAACGTGTAAGGTACTTACCTACTAGTTACCTACTGTAACTGCTTTTGGCTTACAAAACCGCAATAATGTTTTGATAAACCCTATAGCAATTCTAGGAACAATTTTAGATACTGACACTATACTGACCAATTTAAAAATGACTACGCTTTTTTCTAGTTATAAAATTTACTGAACCGTGTCAGTAGGTATGTGGTCTATTTGTAACATACTCGTATATCACGCACATAACTATTTATGGCATGCTAGTATCTAGAAATATTTCCCAGATATTTAGAAAAGTAAATACGTAGAGACGTGAGTAGATTTATTTCAATGCGTGTTACCTCAACAGTGCTTCGTGCGTGATAAATATTTAACCATACCCGCCTGATCTTCTTGGGTTTTTTCAGCTAGTGAAATTCCAAGTATTCCTTCCTCGAGCGGTTGATGCGAATTGTTATTTTTCTTAGCCAATATAAAACGTATGGCACCACCTGTTCAATATAAATAATTGACGACTCGATTCGTATCACTTATTTATTTACCAACCAAATTTCAATATCTACTAGTTGATTCCACTTCAACGAGTTTATTTGTATTTGTTCGTGACTTCGACGGCACTTTGAAATTTGAATGTAGTAAATACACAAGGACAAAGAAAACGACAATATTCCAAAACCCATCGCAAATCACTAGCAGCTCGGCAAGCTTCCTTGGCTCTCTGCCAACATCTGTTTTGCTAATAAACTGGTCATATACTCATTACAGTGCCATCAGTCTCTTCATTAATCATACTTCAACACTTGAATTCGAACAACGTATCCACCATCCACCTGATTTATTTAAATAGCCCGACGCTAATACTTGATGCGGTGGGGTGGCGTATTTTCACCCGGCCCACTCAATTCAATCATATCTAAAATACCTTTAAAATCAATATTTCTAATAATAAATGACTCGCTTTATTTGACACCTTCATCTGATATTATTATGATTACGTCTGGAATACGAACAAAGATAGTTTTAGGAGTGCTCTCCCTAACGGAGTAGGTAGGGACAGGGAGCTGTCGATAAAATTCCTTGTCAAATTGTTTTCAATATGTTTCATCGGAATGTGATAGTGAGCAACGACTCGACAATGGAAACTTTTATTATAACTGTGAATTGTACGATGATATGATTCATATATCGTTCCATAGTATATAAGTATTACTATGGAACTATGGAATCATTATGTTTTATAGGAGCACGTTGGGTTTTCGAGAATTAATTTTATATAAAAACATACATTATAGATTTGTACAAGTTAAATTGTACCAAAAAACAAATGAACAACTAAAACTCGGCTACTAACAAAGTATGTAGATTGCAATCACTGCTTGGATTCTGTGATGGATGGGTGGTTCTTACAATGTATTGCCTACACTGAAATACTGAGCAAATTGAATTTCCGATTAATGTTATCCTACACCTTATAAATATCATAGTAGGACAACAATATACTTACTTGTAAAGAAAATATAAATTATCTTGTTCTACATAACAAGTATACAAATAAATCTCGCTCTTATTACGTACTGAAACTTTTCCGGTAAAAGTTAGTTAATTAGAATATTTTACCGCTACACAGTTCGTTGCTGTGCCTAAAATATTTATATGAAGGCATTGTTGTAGTTATTAATATTCAACGAAACAATCGAACTTCATTACACGGTGGGAGGTAAGATATAGATGATTTATCGAAGCAGAAACAGCCGGGAGCGCCCGCTCTTGTTCATAGTCGTCCGCAACACCTAGACATCTCGCGAATCCCCAGTGACATGTTTTACATTACACAATTCACCGAGCATTACTACCGCTTCGATATTGTTCTGAAATTCTGTAGAATCGAATGATTTCATCCATTATAACTTGTCGTCTGGTTAGGCATTTGATTTACCTGAGTCTTTAACCTAAATTTTTTAGTGTCTGGTATTTAAATCACCATTGCTCCTCTTAATGTTACCATACTATTATAAAACCTCGTCAGTTTAAATTGGTACATTAAATCGTCACAGAAACGACTTTCATTATTGATCATGAACTGTAACGACACACTTACGATTGGTAGGTACGTAGGTATAGGTATAACGAGAGTATCTTTCACACATTAAACTCAACACTAGATCCCGGTGTCTTCTCACAAACTCATCTTCATAATGGCTTCCTCTTTATCCGCAGAAAGAGTAGCTTTTACGTTAAGAACCAACGATTTAACGTTAGCTTAATGACTGTTAAGGTGATGACGGGTAAAGAAAATTGTGCCAATTTGTTTGGTGAAGTCAATTTATCACATACTCGACGTGCGTCGGTTCGGAGCACGCTCCGCCCTTCACGTCTGTTTTTCCTGGCATTGTTCCTCTCACGAGACCGATGCAATTTACATCGGAAACCGCTACAAAAAAAACCACTTAAGTTAAAGCTGAATAGAACCATATACGTACAAAGATAGCAAAATAAGTAATTATAGTTAAGATATAGATTTAGTTGAGGAAGTGCATGGATACTAAGGTAGTTGCGTCATATCGATCCACATAACATAAGAGTAAAGTAAATAGAACAGCGAAGAGTTACGACAAAAAACAAGAGACATGATAGATAACTGCTATCTCGCCGGCAAAAAGGGCAAAATGAAGAAATTTCTCGTCATAATAATGTTATAGTCATGCCATGTGTCACGGTCGGGCCGCCAAGCTCGTTCTCCTCATGACGTCACTTCGTCAGGCTTCTTGTCCTAAATCGTGTCGCATTAACCCATGCCCGTCTATGAGAGCGGACGGACCGACGACCTGATTATTTCTACTATGTACTCTCCAGTTAGCTAGGTACTTTCGTGAAATACATAATCCCAACATTTTAATTCAAGTATAATTATTTATCTGAAAACTATTTTCATATCTAAATGTGTCGAAACGAATTACTCATTATTTAAGGCATGTTCACCAGACCAGACGTGTGTTCTGAAATCGTATGAGTGATATTTGAGAAGGTACCTACTTTGTGCAATAAAAATAAGTAACAACAAACTGAATCGTTGGTCTATAGTAAGTACTAAAATCAATATGAATAGGTATTTTTTTGCAAATTGACTGATTTGGTTAATTTTCGATGCACCGAAATTGATGGATCCCTGGTTGGGATAACTTACCGATTAAAGTCAAGAAAGCCGTACGAACTTTAAACATACCTTACATACCTATCATTAATCACCCCTGTGTACATAATTACTACGTACTTGACCTCTGTATATTTAATTGTGTATTGATGTCGATCGATTAAATTGTACTTGAAGTTAATAAAGTCCTGTCCACCGTGTTACAGAGCTGTCCGTCCCTTATCAACTCTTTTTTTTGCACTCAGCGTTGAGCGTCATTACCTCCATCAATTTTTTCCCGTTCCCTCCGTAACGACATCACTTCACCTCATCAACCGTTTCCCAACCAGGGTTCCTGCATCCCTCGTATAAATTACACTCAATACGCCCTGCAGACTCTACTTTCTCTAAATGCCCAAAAAAAAAGAGGTTTTTCTATTACCAATGAGTAAATGCTACCAGGCTAATATGGATAAAAAAGTAAATGTTGTTAAATGTAGACTGGTAGCATTCCACCAACAATGAGCAAGTGTGAAGAACAAATTCAGGGTAAATAAGAGTCAGTTTGATATAAGTCACAGTTTCAACAAACAGTTTTGTTTTTTAACTGGTTACTAGTTAGTTTCAATTATTTAGGTTTATAAATAATCATAAAAAAACTTTAGGACCACGGCACATAACGCCATCTGTAGTCGTTATATATAACTGGTTTGGTTTTCAACTCAACGGGGTTATTAACGTTAGACCATGTATTTTACACACCTTGTCATAGAATATGTTAGATAATATGAGTTAGAAATAAGAAGCCTGTTAAAATGTATATTTGAACTAAAAATCCCCATAGTCAAAGCCGGTAAAAATCAAAAGACAACAGAGAAACTGTCAATCGTTGTCATGTCAATGTCTTGTCAAATCTGTCAAAGGTTATGTTGTCAACAGGGTAACAGGATGCTTCTGAACTTCTGGACATAGAACATCCTCTAAAGTGTTCGTTTTTGAGTACCTATTCATGAAACAAATCAAACAATAGTATAGGGACACCAAGAGTGCCGGTTTGTGCTTTAACTACCAAGATTAACATAATATCAGCATCATGAGTATGCGACCAGATGATCATCGTAGAAAATGGGACAAAGACGAATTCGAAAGAATAGCTGCGGAGCGGTTAAAAGCCGAGATAGAGGAGGAGGAACGAGCTAAAAAGAAAGGTAATACTCAAGTGTACAATATATTTACCTTAGCTTTAAGTACTTTATCGTTACTCAATAATAATGTAATTCATGTTGTTTTCCAGTTCCACCAGTTAAAAGGGAGCTACTGAAACAGCGAGACTACAAAGTCGATTTAGACTCTAAGCTTGGCAAAAGTGTAGTGATTACAAAGAACACACCAACCTCCCAATCTGGAGGTTATTACTGCAATGTCTGTGATTGTGTTGTCAAAGACTCCATCAACTTTTTGGACCATATCAATGGAAAGAAACATCAAAGGAATCTTGGTATGTCCATGAAGATTGAAAGGAGCTCATTAGATCAGGTGAATAGTGTACAAGCAAGATAATCTACCTTCATAATTTAGCTAGAAAAATACTATCTTAACTCTATTAGCCTATGTCATTTCCATTTATTAATGAAAATTCATTAGCAAGTATGTCATATTGATCAATATTGGTTTTAAATTAATGTATAACTGCAAAATAAAACTGCTAAATAGTGTCACAGCAAATATGTATATAGTTATTTAGATGCTTACTTCAACATAAACTATTGTACATATTTTTGGAACCATTTATTTAATATGTATATCAGTAATCTAAGTCAATAGATCTATTTAGTATAATCACACCACACCTTTCTCATATAGAGAAGAAACTAGCGTTAATCACAAAACTTACTCACTTGCAAGTTGGCAGTTTCTTATTAAATATAAATAACAAAATAAACAATGTATTTTCAGGTTAAAGCACGATTTGCAATGAACAAACGTAAACTGGAAGAAAAGAAGCGAGAGTATGAGTTGGACACTAGGCTAAGGGAGGCAGCGGAAGAGGAGGCCAGGGTTAAGGAACAGCGCCGCGAAAGACGCCGCGACAAGAAACGCAAGTTAATGGAATCTGAGGAGCCGGAAGACACACCAGCACAGTCAGAACTAGCACAGATCATGGGATTCTCAGGGTTTGGAGGCTCCAAGAAATGACAAACATTAGTTTTATAATAGTTTTAATTAAATATGTGTTCCATACATGAGGTTATTTTTATTACTGCAACTAATTAATGATAAATAGTTTTTGCTAGCACCGAAAAGTACCTAGACAAGCCTTGTATTGGTGATGAAGATATTGAACTTTATTCAAAAACACCTGTGGATATTTCCTGTTAATATTCAATACAAATATTGTATACATTTATAGTAATAGGGGTAGGAATACTGAATGGTTCACATAATAATATTTGTAATAATAAATGTATTGACATATACCGAGTCTATTATTATTAAACTGTAACTACATTAACCTTTGCTGGTTTTTCAGAGTAGCATTTACACTAGGCGAACTCTGTACCTAGGCACAGACTAATTAAAGTGTATTACATATTACTCAATAAATTTTAAAGTTAATTTTAAAGAATTGCTTCTTTCCTTTCCTCTTCCTAGCTTTAATTGTTCATAACTATTATTAGGATGATATGTAGGTATTTAGAAATTCTATGACCTACACAAATTGCATAAAGTTAAAACTAAGTAAGAACCTAGTCACGAAAGTTTTCCATTTTCGTACGTTTTTAGTTGATAATATTAAGTTTTTATTATTTTATTCATACTGGAGAATTTAAGAATAGGACCTATGAGTTTTTTGCAGTGAGGATGGTGATGCCTGTCTGACAAATTAAAGCTCCACATTTTCAATTTCAACATTCTCTATAACGAGTGCGTAGGTAGGAAGGCGTCAGCTTTTAAAAAAAGTTTTTGAAAGTATATACATTAGCGATGGAAAAGGTCACATTGATAGATAGGTACCTAAACTACCAACAACAGTTGACGAGATTTCAAACCTGCAACATGATAAATTTGTGGGTGCAAATAAAAACATAGGCCCTTTTTTAACTGTCTTCAAAAGAAGGATAGCAGTTTGTGGAGAGTATTTTTCGGTAGGCGAAATCTTAGGCAATAGAAGATCGATCTAAAAAATACTTTTCATCTCGATAGTATCTCAAGATTTCCGTATATTTAAATTTCTCTGAAGTAGTTTTTTTTTATGTGTTACGTGTAGGTAACTAATCAGCAATTTAGCCAATGCCAGGGGCACGACAACGATAGGATATGTCATGCTTAGAGCCTACTCTTAGTTCCTACCCAAAAAAAAAGTGATATGATTTAAACTCATTAAATACACAGTACCTACTTGTAATACGTAGGTACATCTAATTAATTATAGGTATTTACCCACCTGCCTACAGAAAATATTACGTGACGATGACTCTTCACTTCCCGTCGACTCCACGCCTCTGATACAGTGTCCACTGTTCTATTGTACGCAAGCTTTGATGCGGAACATGCATCTGAATCGACAAGGTCGTTTCAGGTAATGAAAACATACACGAAGTACCACAATCTTGAATGTAGGTACAGACAACATCAAAAGTCCTTAGATACTTAAATATTACCAATTTTCTGTGTTGTGATATGCTGGTTTACAATTTTTATGCAATCGCATTTAGAAGGATACCCAAATGTGGTTGATATACGTAGGTGGGTATTCCTATACCTACTAGTAAGCTAAATAAATATCATCATAATGTATTGCACATTAAGATTAGATGCATCGTTTAGAAAACAGTTTGAGTGATTGATTTGAGGCATCAGGATGGGACCTCTGAGTAGTCCCATTCCTACTGACGAGATAATATGCTTTGGTAGCAATGTCTGCATCGCAAATTAACTAAGAAGACCAATGTTCATTGGAACTATGGAAGATAATATTAATTTGCGAAGAACGTGCTGGTGGTCGGGGGACAAGTTTGATAGACAGAAACTGCGACCTCCGTGGTCGAGTGGCGTACGCAACGGTTTCAAGGTGTCGCTAGCTCTGAGGTCCCAGGTACGATCCCCGGACGGGTCAATTTAGAAACCAACTTTTTACATCATCTCGGGTCTGGGTGGGTATTTGTGGTACCTTCGTTGTTTCTATTTGTGGATTCCATAACACAAGTGCTTTAACTACTTATTTTGGGTTCAGAATAATGTATGTGATGTTGTCCGCATTTATTTATTCATTTAAACGGATAAGTACAGAATTAAGAAGTAACGCAAGTTCCACAAGTTTTTTTACTAGGCCCATAGGAAGCGACTGTTTCTAGAACCGTAAGTATTTTCCGCATAATAAGTAGCTATGACATGAGCACGACAAGAGGAGAAAACTTGAAATTAGATGAGATGATGGGTCTAACTAGAAAATCCCTGTACTTATGCTATTTACTAGTTATTTTAAATTGTAATACTTACTTATTTAAAAGTGTTCGAATATAGCTGGTTTCTCTAGAAGATTGTTCTTACTGATCAAACAGTAGGTTAGCAAGATGTTAGCACGTAGGCAATAGGCAAAAACCTACCTTCTATTGAACCTATTAAAATGTGTTTACTTACATGAGGAAAAATAAAAAAGGGTTCTAAATACTTGTTGTTAGTATCTAATCAAACTGCAAGATCATTTTCCGCTACAATCAGGCAAAGCCCCGCCCTCCTATAAAACGCAAATTCACATTCACGTCGAATCAATGTGGTGACTGAAAACGGCGACATGAGGACGATACTGCTGACTGCTGCTTTATTCACACTTTATTCATGTATTTCGGCATTTCAAGTAAGTTACCATTAGGCACCTGGTTAAGTTCTTACCTACTTATATTTTTGTAAATATCAAGTAGGTAGGTACTTACCTAGGTAAATATACCTCCTTATGGAAGTATATATAGGTACCTAGCGAAATAAGTTCCATATTTATATATTATTTTTTGTTTCAGATTCCATTAGATTCTCCTAGCTTGTCGAGTAAGTTATAGTTATATCTAAGAAGTAAGATTTAAAAATTTTCAGCCTTAGTAAAATAAAATTATGATCGGTATCACAGCATTTAAAATTGTTGAAGGAAACAATTATTATGTAGGTATTGTCCTGAAGGGTGTGTGACAGAGAAAGTACAGCTCCCCCCAAATCTCGTTTGCACCTTTAGGTATCTTCACACTTGGTGTGGTACACTAGGTACCTCAGATCACATCAAACAAGGGAGATTTGTTATAGCGCCCCGGCACGCGCGTACGCATCTGGCTCAATTTGCACTTGATACCGATTTTTGCCGCCAGTCAAAAGTACCTACACGCTCGCGTCACGTCTCTCGATTTTTGCCAAAATGCCGAGTTGTTCTGTTGTTGTTTGCAAAAATACAAGCAAAAACGTGAACTACGTGAAAGATGGAATCTCATTTCATGTGTAAGTATTACAATATTTACATATTTCTGCTATAAAACCACAAAAATAGAAATTAATTATAACATAAATGACATTAAGTGACAATTCATCCTTAGCGTAATAATAAATACATTGCTTGCTAAGTAAGTATCATTCAATTATTCGTTCCGCTCCATGGCGCAATGGATACGTGCGTCACCAATACTCACAAATTCAAAATGTAATGTCAGTCGCGTGGTACCTCCGCTGTACCCGGCCGTAAAATAGTGATGTAGTTTCACGAGTAATCTGTCGTAACGATAAAACAATGTATCGATATAGTGTTAAAGCGTGTGTTTTAATGTTTTAGTTGTTTATTTAACTTTAACCGTCTTCAAAAAAAGTGGTTCTCAGTTCGACCCGTATGTATATATCCCGAATGTATATGTCAGCGAAACACGACGCCGACACTTCGTGTTCACACATTAGTATTAGTTAATTATGTAGTATGTATTTATAGTATTATTAAGTTGTATTAAGTAGAGTATTGTTTATATTTATATAGGCCTTGATGCCTGAAATAAATGGATTATTATTATTATTATATGTATGCTATTGCGAGATTATCTCGTGTTCGGCTAAACCAATTTTAGTATGGTTTTCAGAAAAGTATTTGTTACGTTTAGGCGAAGGTACATTAGTACATATTGTAACCGACTTCTAAGAAAAGGAGGTTATCAATTCAACCCGTATGTATGTTATATTTCCAGAACTGCGTAGTTTCGTATATATTAGTCTATATCAGCGTCTGAACGAATGTGCCCAATTTCAAAAGTGTATGTATGTATGTTTTATGTTTGTATTCGCATATATGGAATTACCGAATTACTTAAGTCGGCCGGAAATATTTTTTGTTGTACTAGGTATTATTCAACTTAGGGAATGCTGCAAGCTTTATTAAAATCGTTTCAGTAGTTTTAGAGATATGCAATGAAAACTTAAGTATTTTGTTTTAAGTAGGTCAGCATCATGAAGGTTATTCTTTTTTTTTTCAATTTTTCAAGTCAAATAGATATATCAATACCGAATAATACCGACTATATAATATTTTTTTATTTATTTGATTAACCATATTTTGTTGTCTGTTTTATCGATAAATATTTTATCGACCAATTTTTCCCATCTTTAGCGTGTGTGAAAAATGCCGTGATTGGAGCATTGATTTGTGTGAGTTAACAGTAACAATGATATTGTTGTGTTTGTGGCAAATCACGTTGACTTTTATGTTTGTGTGTGCGCTGTTGAGATATTCGTTTGGGCGTGTACAAATATAAATGTGTGAAAAGTGGCGACATCGGGTACGCATACTAAAATTACAAGGATAGCAAATCTCCCTTGTTTGATGTGATCTGAGCTAGGTACCAATACCAAACCTCGGAGTAGGTAATTATTGGTGCAGGTATAGTTTACCGTGTCGTACTGTGTTTAGTGGAATAGTGGCGGTAGAAGCCGAGGAGGATCGCCCTTAAAACTCTGTTGTGAGGGCTCCGCCCCCGTGGGTGAGGGTAACACCTGTGACCTAAGTAGGTATATCCTTTCTTGGGATCGAAGCTTACCTAATACTATGTTGCATTAAAATCGGTTTAGCGGTTTAGACGCAAAAGCGTAATAGACAATCAACGCTACTTTCGTATTCAATATAGGTATAGGTTATCAATGCAAACTGATATACCTTATTGCCTAACACCCTTATTTTTATTCGCAGATACCCTTGACAGCTTTGAAGACTATCAACGAGTGAAACGGCAGTTGGAAAATTTCGACGATGAATACCCGTCGGCATCGAGTCAAAGCGAAGAAGAGCAACCAGGATTTTGGGACAGAATAGTGAAAGTAGCCCTTAAGTTGTTCAGTAGGTTTATAGAATGGTTGAATGCGTCATAATAGGGCCAGTCACCCAAAAGATATGAAAATATGAGCACATAGTTTTATAAGTTTGTGTACCTATTAATAAAATCTACTACAAAGTGGTTTATTTTTTTGTAACACATGATTTGTTAAGCCACTGAATAAAGATGAGACTGCCCAGCCCAATGCTGTTTTTGAGATACTTGGTACGTCAATAATATAATAGGGTGGTTTTTTTTCTTCTCCGCTTGAACACATTAGATGTTATGTATGCATGTATGTTATATTATTATGCACCTAACATACGCCTCCCTCGAACGCGCGACGTTGCCCCTTTTTCACCCACGACCGACGGCAAATGGGACTTGCGAAATGCTTGGGTTTTACGCTACATTATTTAATGAAAATATGTTTCTAATCACGGAACAGCTAATATTGATATAAAGAACACAAATGATTAAAATTTAAAATTAAGTATTTTTTAAGTACCGATCGAAATTAAAGCCTTCAGGGCTCCAAAACAGGACATTAGATACCAGCTATTGTTAATGCCCTTTTTAACATGATTTTTAGTACCTATGAAAGTTCTCGTAGTATGCCTTCTGTATCTATATCTGCAAACCTACGTTTTTTTTTTAGTTTATACTTGTTTTTCCTACAATACAGCAAAGGTTGTTAGTGAAAAGAAACATTTTACTTGAATACACAATAAGATTGTTTAATTCAGACATAACACACCAATTTTAATGTACAGTGTACAAAAAAATTACAGAACTTAAATTCAAGTATTCAGACTGAACTTAAGTATTTTTCAAATTGGCACAACATTTTAAAAAGTATTACCGCCATTGTACACTTTACTATTGATGGTATTTGTATTATTATTTAATTTTAATGGTGTACAATAAAGAATATTCTATCTATCTATCTAATTTACATATTTAAGTCAGATATTTAAGTTTACTTTTATCATGAAAATATTGTGACATTATCCCTCAAGTAGTAGTAGTAGTAAGATGTGACTATTTAAGATAACCCCAAAACCCTTTTTAATACGTTTATTTAACAAAATTTTTATACACAGTTACAAGAAAAATCTGATCTTAACACTTATTTAATAAGCTTATAACACACAATCTATTATAATCAGGCACTTTTACCAGCTGTACACTTGGCAATCTAATTTAACACATAAGCACTTAGTCTGGACATGCATAATATTGTATTTAAACTTCACACTCCTCTAATGTATCATATAAACCACAGATCTATAATCAATTTGAGTCATTTAAACTGTCTGAATGATTTGTAATTGTCTAAAAGCACTTTTAACAAGTAAATTCACTTATTAAAATAAAAGATCCTCGGACTCGAAAGTCCGAAGTAAATCTCAGTCAGCTTTTACCTGTGCAGTATGCCAAGAGACCTGGCAGGTAGGCTTCAGGTATTCTTCAGAGACTCTCAATGGATTATAACTTCTCTGTGCAGCTAAATGGCGGACAACAGCAAGCTCTTGATCCTCAGTAGGTCTAGGTAACATATTAATTGCCTTATCAGCTAGGTCAACTTCATTTAATACATATTTGTATGCAGTATTTTTTATAAATGCTTTACTTGCTAAAGCTGTCTCAGTTATGGTTCTGTGAAGAACTCCTCCAGTTACCAAATCTGTTGTCAATTGTTTTCCTTCCAAAGCATTGGCTACTTGGTGATAAACTTGTCTGAAGTCTACACCACCAGTGCACATTGGCGAGGGCATGTTTTCCAAATCTGCAATCAATCTTACAGCAGCTGATGTTTCAGTGCAGAGTTCATTATAATTCAAGGAGTCTGTTAGCAGCTTTGCCCAACATGTCAATGGCATGCGTGGCTTATGACGATGATGCTTAGTTTTCTCAACCTTACATTTTGACTCAAACATTGGATGCTTAAGTGCACATTGTTTATAATAATCAACAGCGGCTTCTACTTCTTCAAATGATCTTGTTGATACATATTCACATAATTTTTCAGTGTCTCGTGATCCACAGGTTTTTAAAGCTATCATTAAATCAAATTTTTCTTCTTTCGTCCAGCCTTCAATTGCAGAATCATCAATTTCTTTATCGCCAGACATGTTTGATAGGTACTTTCAATATTGTTTAATACCGTGAACTACAGAAGACTATTGAAAATTACTGACTTTTTATAGAGTATGTTAGAAAATGATACTTGTAGTATATACAGTCGCGTACGCAGGCTTACTTCGGTTTCTAGTTCTATGACGAACGAAAGCGTGGTAGTTCCTTGCAAAAGTTTGTGTCTTGCAAAGACTCTATACGAACGAACACTGTACGTATAGAAACCAATGTTAGTTTTTATACAGCGCGCTTCAAAGTTCCGATCTAAATAACGCGATTTGTAATAATTACTGTATTCTATGTTTTGACACAAATTCTATCAACACATCTCCGCCAGTTTGACATTGACACATTTTTTTTATTTGACGTGACAACACTGACTCTTTAAATTTTTAACCTGTGTGGTGCCATATAATTCTCAAAATAATAACTAAAAGTAAAACTATACAGTATTATGCATTATGTTTATTATATTTTATTTTTATTTTGCCATTTTCAAATCTGCACATTATCTAGAACGGATTATAGTCCAACTGTAATACATTAAATTGTTGTTCCTCATCCCTAGTTTTAGGCAATAAACTTAGGCACCCTAAAATCAGGACCCTGAGTTCTATCTTATTTACGTATATTATATGTTTAGAGGTGCCAAAGCTTATTTACAAAGCATTATTACTCCTCTTATTAACGGATGAGGAACAATAATTTTGTATTAGAACCACGAAGCAAATACGTTAGTACCCATTAAAATTACATTCATATTCGTGTATTATTTAATTCATAGGCTATTGGAATGATTTGCAAATATGCTATTCATTCTTCTTCACCCAATGTAATTGGGATCGGCGCATCATGTTTTTTCTTACATTCCACTTTCATCTCACCCTCTTCTTCTTAAGGCATCGAAATATTAGGATCAAATTCATTGTTTTTTTTTTTTTCAAAAACTACTTTCAAGCAATTTTGTAGACGTCGCATGCAAGTTAACGCTCTGAACACTGTAATCCCATTGGTTGATGTAAACAGCGTGTAGCAGGGTTCTTGCTGCGGTTTGAGAAATTAATGTACTCTGGGGCTCGATGCCGATATTAAAGGTCAGTGAGTGGCAGGTTAAGGAACGTTCCAGTGTACTTGTGATTATGCCTAATTTTCGTTTTCAGATAACTTTAGTTAAAAGACAAATGTACACCTACGTGTCTCTGTTGTCATTGTAATCCTACAATGACAACAGAGACAGCCAGTGACTGTTCTTACCTGAATACGAAAATTAAGTACGAAACAAGTGCTCTGGAAAGACTCATCGACTTAAAATAGCGGCATCGAGCCCCTGAATTATTGATTTTTAAATCTGTTTTTGTGTGTTTAAATTTATCTGATTTTTTGAGAATTTTATTGTAGTATGTTTGACATTTGCCGTATTGATAAATGAGATTCAGAATTTTAGTAAGGATCAAAATAAAAACAAAAGTTCGTTATTAAAATAATATATTTTATTGTAATGAAGTGGCATAATCGAAAGTCGATACTTAGTAGTAATGTAACATGTAAATATAACTGCAAGGAACCAGCACAATGGCACGATTTTGTTTTCCACATTTAATGAATAGAATTATAATGTGCAACCACGTTTAAATTAATTGGTATTTTAGTAAAAAAAACTTTATACCGGAACGCACGTTGAAGGATATTATTTAATAACCGTATGTATATTATTATTAATGTAGGCATTAATATACAATTAGAATCAACTCTTAGGACTAGTATTCAACAGGAAAGTATCATAAATAATACACATGTAACAAAACTCAGAGGTTCTAATACCAAGCAATAAAGGAAATTATTTCATAAGAATATTAATAATAAAACCGTGATATAAGTACTACATAAGTCAAAATAAACATTCACGCGGTGGAAGTCGGTTATTGCGGCATTTATCTAGGATTTTAAGCTCCGAGCCAAAATGAATTAAAATCGGTTTTGTGGTTTAACCGTGAAAGTTTAACAGAGAGACAGACAGGCAGAAAAGAGATTAAGCATTTATAATATTAGTAAGGATTAGGCACATGCAAGTAATGTGTGCTGTGTGTTGATATTAGTTATTTTGGTGTTTTAGATACTTAAACCTCTGAGTATTGCACAGTAGTCGATATTATTTTGATTTTCATAAATTATGGTACAGTATCATAAATGCAGAAATTCGAGGACGCATAATTGAATAAACTTGGAAGGAGCATACAAGAATCTTTCTCATAAATTCGGCAGCCTATCTGTAACAGCTTAATACATATCTATTTATTTATTGTTTTTCACAAGCAGTATGAAAAACTACCATAAATTACATATTTCCCACTATTATTAACAAAAGATTCCTATAACAAATAGTAATATGGGACATCCAGTGTGCTCTTTTAATACTTATAATATCATGTTAAGTAAAACTAGATTGCTATTCTGATTTAGTTTTCATAAATAACAACAACGAACATAAGAGAACAACTACTATTAAATGCAAACATAAGACTTTAGTTAAATAATGAACACAGGGTTGTAGTAGGTATTTATAACTAATTATGCTTGAAACTAGGGAACATTTTGTATCGTTTTAGGTGGGATATATGAAGAGGTACACTACACTATTGAGTCAGTGGGAATGGTGCATATTCAGTCCGTAGGATCAGTAACTATTGTCATTATGTGAAACGTTATAAAACTAATATAATAACTATTTTTCTAGGAGAGTAACTATAGGCAATCGCGCCATTTTTGAGTTGTTATACAAATTACACAACAAAATCAAAAACGTTTCTGGCAGTAACACATCTTTGTTTCACCATAAAAGTTTTTGAAATTTTATCTATTTTAAATAATAGTAAAAATAATAATTTGGTTCTTATTAATGTGCAGATTACTATCCAATACTGTCTTGGCTAACTTTGAAGTTAGGGTCCTTGAATATGACAAGGTCACGGGCGGTCTTTAGAGGACCTAAATTATTACTTAAAATGTAAGTAAACATAAATATTTATCGATTTTGGCAATTAGCGGATTAAGTGGCAGCTGTAGGTTAAGTAAGTAGCTCAATCATGCATCATTAGGTTTTTCAACCTTTTACTCTTTGTTAACTTAGGGCAGTATGTTGCATGTAATTCAAACAAATCAGCAACTTAAAACTCTGCATAACGTATGTATACATTTATCGCACACTTTACGAGCATATAATTATATATCCCTTACATTCGGATATCCTACTTATATAAAATATTATAAATTAGTAATATTTTACATGTAAAACTGTAACAACTTATACTAATTGAAGACTGCTCTGTATATGTTAAATCGTGAGTCGATCCATAATGTTACACCTAGGTCGTCACTATACATTATATCTAAACAAAGTGCTATAATATTCAAATCCATACATGTGCTTGAAAATAGACTAACAGTAAGCAATAGCATCAGGAATAATTAAATTAACACCTAATAAATTACCAAAACCAAATCAACGTAAAAGTAAAACTTTATGATACTAAAAATCACGATCGATTATGTAAGGTCGCATACATATTTCACGTTGGGTAGATAAGTAGATATAATATCATCTAATACTGAAGGGACGCAATATTACTTTGTTCAAATTGTGTTATTAAAACTTTTGTTCCATGGTGACCGCGTAGGGTTTTAGTCCCTATGATTAACTGGGCTAATTATATAAAAAAAAACACAATGGATCGCGAACGATGTTATACATATTGATGATTTTTTAAATTTGATTTATGTTAATAAAGTAACGGTAATGTAAAACAAGGATTTTGACAGTTTCTTAAATAATAGTTTACGACCTTACACGCTCGTTATGATCTAAATACTATTGGTGGACATCGGATGAAATTCTATCCGATGGTGTGGTCACGCCATGACGTTTCAACACAGCGGCCGGTTCAGTGGCAAAACAATCAAAATTTGTATCAAGAAAAAGTTCCTGTACAAACCGTCTAGCGCACAACATGTACGTGTCCCTTGCCAGTAATGCACACACGTCTGAGTAAACACAGGGACTACGAAATACTTCTAGATGGCGTTGTTTCATCGATAGAAGCACGGACCGAGCCTGGAAAAATAAATAAAACATGAATTTATTTCTAACAATACAAAAGCGTAATACAATCCCAACATTTTGATTTAGGATGCAGGCAATTTTTTTATTACTTCATTAGAACGTACCTGTCTCAAGTGAATGGGGTTGGACATGAAATGTACTTGGTGCAACAATTCTGCTTGCGGTCCACGTTCGGCCTTTTCGTTTATAGGACTGCGAGCCTCTTTGGTGATTGTACCAGAAGCATCCATATCTAAAGATTAAGTAATGAGAAAAGAGTTTTAAATATAAGGCAATATTCTGTAAATAAGTTCGGAAGAAACTTTCAAAAGATTTAACTAATAATGGAAGAGCTATATAAAGGATCTTACCAGCAAAGAATGCCTCGCGGAGTTCATGAGAAGATGGCGGTCGAGTTCGGACGCAGGCCAAACAATCCGCTGTCGCGTGTCGCCACTTTTTGCTATTAGAACTCGATACTTCAGTGACCACAGCACCTATACTTTGAGCCACACTTTCCCCGTCAGCAGCGACCGATCGATTAGGATCTAAAGCTTCCTGTACCACTTGATTTGTACCCTGTGTATCTTCATTGTTTGCAGCCGTTTTCTCGTTTTTGATTTCGTTGTTAACGTTTTTAACGATCTCTTCGGCAGTTTTCTTAGGTAGGGAGTTAGTAACAGTTTCATCTTCATTCACTGTGGTCACAAGCCTTTTAGGTTTGTCTTTAGTTGTTCTTGTGTTTGTATCATTTGGTTCGACACTTGCTGTTGATGTATCGGCATTAGACGCCACTGTTGTGTCTGTCTTTTCCGAATTTGAACTGACTTTGTGTATTTGCACTGCAATAATGTTTGAACTAGCTGTGAAATTATCAGATATTTTAGAATTAATTTATGTAATGAAAGTTACAAATATTTAGATGAAATGCTGATAATGTTTCATACCTTTTTGGGAAGTTAGCTTTTGGCTATCAGGTGTGGCTCTAGACTTGTTTTCCGTGCTTGCACTACTGGTATCCACGAGGAAAGAAGGTAGGCGACCACGCTTCGTATGCTCACTTTTGTCAGTGTCTTCATCATTTCGTTCTTCATCTCTGAAAATTTGAACATTAATTTAGTTTCTTTCATCAACAATACATAGTTTTACTGTTATTTGTAACAAATTATGAAAAAATAATAATGAAAATGAGGGTTATTTTGCCTGACAAAGTAAGGGAGACCCTTACTTTGTGCGATCCGGTTTTTGAATTAGAATAATAAACAAAACAACATGTCAAGCTACAAAAGAATTGTCTTTTACCTGGGAAAGAGTTCCATAAGGTCCCTAGGCAGACAGATGCCTATATACGCAGGCGAGTGCGAGGTGGCGTGTGGCGCGGGCGGCGGCACCGTGGCGCTGGCGGTGCGGCGGCGGGCGCCGGCTGGCGGCGACGAGCGCGAGCTCTCGCCTAGAGGCAGAGGCTTCCAGTCGTATTCTAGTAGGCTGTAGAAAAGACAATCGCTTAGTACAAATTACGATTGACAATGAAGGTAATATTAGGTAACATATTTAAAAACGTTATCATAACGTATAATTTGGCACTAAAAGTTGGAGCGGATGAAATGTGACTTTGACAATGCTACTGACTTAATAAAAATATGAACTTGATTTACTTATGTGTAAGTATATTCGTATTTTAGGTTCACTGAGACATATCTCTTTGGAATCTAATTCATAAATAGCATTGGCAATAAAATTTACCTGAGTTTAGTCATTCTTTCTTTAGTAGATTTAGCTCTGTCCCTCAGTGATGAGAACGGTTTCGTTCGTCTATTCGTGTCCGATAGTAACCAACTGAGGTCGTCCATTTCAGTTGAACCTGTGGCCGCGCTTTCTGACAGATGAGGCCTGCAATCAAAGTATATAAATAATCAAGAAGCACGCATATTTAAGGTAAGGACTGATAATTAAAAAAAAAGTAGCAATAGTCACTGTCTTAAATTACAGCCAATGACGAAAGAAAACAAAAATAGATACCGTCGATTCAGTGACTTCAATGTAGCGTATCCTGTCATATCCATTTGGGACGGAGGTGAACTGGCTACTTCGTGTCCCGCAAAACCTGTCGATATAAAACGTCTTTTCACCAAGTTTACGAATCTTATTTTCTCTTCAACATCGAGAGAGAACTTTTGAGTTGATTCCTGAAAAGGTGATGCAGTAGGATAACTTACTTGAAGTGGAAGTGCGTCGCTGTAGTTCTGGTATTTTCGGCCGATGTGAACTGTTACTGCTTTTCATACCGTACAGACTTGAGGAACTTGGTATAGGACTGAGAGTTAAGACTCTATCCCTGTAAAAATATAACATGTGTTTAGGGAATTTGAAGCTCACAAGATTTGAAAAAGAAATGTTTTTTTTTTAATAAATACTTACGGAATAGCGTATTTCCCTAGAAATGAATCACAACTACTGACTCCACTGGTGCTGGATTCACTCGTGTTCCTCACTCTACCTTCATGCGCGTGCTCCAGTGAGTTCATTCTGCCTATAACTAATCGATTTTCTCCTATCCGATGAGGGCCGGGTCGCTCGTAACAGTCCCGTAGTATGTCCACAGTTCTCGATTCAGATAAAGTAGGCCTTTCGTGTGAACTAGAGCAACCTTGCGTTGGTAGCGTATGCGACTTCCTTTTGTCTGGTCGACCGTCAGCATAAACCTTATTGTCAGTGACATCTTGTTCTTTAATTTCTGATGTGTCGGCCGATATAGAGCCAGTTTTTCCAAAAAGTTTTGTAGTGTCCGAATGTAAGCTTTCTGCTACACTTTGATCGGTGTGGTCCGAGTGTTCGCTCAGCTCTGTGTCGTAAGCATTGTAGCGACATTCAGGAGATGTCACAAAGTAGTGCACGTTAGAACCTTGTTCAAAGTTGCATCCTAATGTTTCATCCGGGATCATTGGGAACTGGTCATATCTTGTATGTCGTACGCACAGCCAGCCTACAGAGTAAAACATTATTATAAAAACTTAAAAATTAAGACAAATTATTAAATAATAATGTACTATGTGTTTTTTCTTACCAAGATCTGAAAGCAGGTTGGCACCGTCGTATGTACTGCCGATGAGACCAAGTACATAGAAGGCAGTCGCGCGCACAGAGTACACCGGGTTGTATTTAGCCAACCTAACGATATGCACCAGAACCGAGTCTTCTAAGTAGCCGTTACTCATGCTCATGAGTTGGTGAAGGCCTTGCGAGGTGACGGCGGTGTTGCCCACAGCCCAAAGTGACGCCTTTATATCAGCTATTTCTTGCTCAGTAGCGCACTTTTTTCGTTGTAGAATCTGAGAATATCACACTCAAATAAATATTTTTGTTTTATGTATTGTGTAATAACTCCACAGGTTTAGTTGAAGTTGTGTGTTTCGTGGTATAGTTGGCAACTTTGCCTTCAAGATTATGATATCTGAATGAAAAGACTTTCATTTTATTTATTTATTTTTAAATTCTTTTTAAACCTATCATTACAGATCTGCGATCCAATGGGATAGATTGGCCTTACAAACTAAATCTTAATTTACACCTTATAAAATACGTTGAATACTATATTCTTAATCTAAATAACTTATTACATATAGTGTAACTTCATAAGCTGAATTATTTCCTATTTTAATGATTGTTTACCTGGAGGTATACCTATTAGTAAAAACTTGAGGTCTCGTCCAATTTACTCATCATAAAAGAACTTCTTTTAACCGAGGAACCTCTAGGCTAAAAGAAGTCTTTGTGGACATAAGTTTCAAAAGCATGGTAAAAATATGTTGCGAGTGCCATCCTTGCATCCAGGGTCCTAAACATTGTTGATAACGTTGTTGACCTTGCACGTATCTCGTGATGTTGGTTACCTTGTAGTGTTCGGGCAGCACGGCCGCCAGCAGCGCCCGCACGCGCGAGGCTGCGGGCGGCGCGCGCGGCGCCAGCGCGGCGTGCAGGTGCGGCGGCGGCCGCGCGGCGCGCCGGGCCCGCGGCAGCCCGCGCCCGCCGCCCGCCTCGCTCACCGCCAGCGCCTCGTGCACGCCCGCCTCCACCAGCCGCACGTACCTGATGCGGGAGCCACACGGTTACTTCTTACACTAATACACCCGAAGCTTCTACACTGACTGTGGTCAAGTAAATAAAGGAACGGACCCACTGCTGCGCAGACTGAACGGATACGCGGCGCACTTCTGCTGCTGGGTTCATGAGTTTGACGACGTCGGTCTTCGTTTCCACTGTGCGCAGTGACACAAATATGTACTGGACGCTGTACGTGTATTTTTGCTCGTGACTGTACATAGTCGTGGGACGCGGTGGAAATGTCGATACCCGTTGCGAAAAATCGCGCGTCTGGGGTGCGCTGCGCGGTCGTGGGTTTATGACGTCAATTAATGCGTAGCGTATCCGTGCGCTGCAGTGGAAACGATTATGTTCATTTTGTTCTAAAGCGAAGCTCACAAGTGCGCAGTCTCTTCGGGCGCTGCGGTGGGATTAAGCCACGACACTGACATCGTATGTTGATAGATAATACTTGATAAATATTATCCTGACGACTTATTATAAGTAACAGAACTAGATATTCAATAAAATCGCTTAGGTAAAGGAATAAAATAATCTAATATAATAATTTCCTACTACCCTACTAAAGCAGTCAAAACATATCACTTGTAGGTATATAGTGTTTATATCTTTTCACATAACCTAAAGAAAAGTTTACCGCTAAAATGTGTATTAAAGTACGTACCGGTAATTATAGGATTTCGTCCAAAAATCGAGATGTTTCTTGAGAAATGCAATTGATTTAGCGTCAACCGATTGCACTGCGACGGAGACTTCAAGACTCAACCACAGTAGATATCCACGGTCACTGACCGCTCCGAAATCAAGAGAAGACGGCTCAGCTGCCTTATCAAGGTGACAGTTCTGACATAGCAACTCTTTCATAGTTACCAACTTTTCTACGTACGACTGCAAAAAAATAACCATTTTAATATATTTTTCCGGTTAATGGAAATGAAGAAATTAATTTATTAAATATATATTTCACAAATACAAGCTAAGGAATAAGATGAGGTTTTAAAAAAAGAAATAAGTACTAAAGGCGGCCTTATTGCACGTGACAAATCTTCCAGGCAACCATAAGCTAAGAGTAAAAATATATAAAATGTTACTTACAGGAACATGGTAAGCTTCTTCCAATATAGTGAGCGCAACTTTGATCACCGCCTTCGACTCATCTTTAACCTGACCAATCAACATCTGTAATATCCAGGTGTCCATATCAACACCTGTGTTGACTTCACTGTTGTCTCTATGTGTTGGCTTCATATGATCCAAATTCTTCTTCAGTTTCGCTTTTCTTCGTACCAATTCGCGAGACTTTCTTGACGCTCTTAATAGTACGTTTAGGAATTGTGTCGTGTATAATCTCGACGCTTGAATGTTGCATGTTAATGTCTTTGCCAGAATATCCCTTGGATATGAGTCTAAGGTATAGTCAAGACTCGATATTACTAACTTCACGTAACAACTGTGATGAGTCTTTGTCGATAGTTCTAAAAGGCTGGAAAAAGAGGTTACTTTTTTAAATAAGTCAAACTGCATAGCACACACAGCCGGTAAAATATTGAAATGTTTCACTTACTTTTCATATAATCCAGTTTGTTTAAAAAGCCTCAAGCCGCCGTGTGAATGACAGAGTTGTCCAATAAAGAGGAAATACATCTGGCACATAGTGTTGCACATGTGTTGTGGACTGAACAGGCACTCGTGAGCCTTCAAGCCTGTCTCAATAGCCTCTATCTGGCGACTCACGTCTGAGAACAGGTCTTCTAACAGTCTTTGGCAGTCAAGCTAAAGAAATAAAACAAGAAAAATTAAAGTAAATGACAATGTGACAATTAACAGTAGATTTCGTTGCTTGTTTCACTTACATCATTATGTCTCAAAAGATGTCTTATAAGTTGGCACCCAGCGCGCGTGGCGGAGTGACCATGGCAAGTACTTGACAAGTCAGTGTGAGAATATTTATTGGAAGACGGCTTCAAATAATTAATTATACGAGTGACCCAAGCTTTGTGGCCACTGTCGTTTAGATTTAACAATGGAGTGTCGTTTTCCTGGAAAAATAACCATTATTAAAATAGTAAAGTTACATACGCATGCTATTGCTATTGAATTTAGTTATATACCTTCAATATAGTCCTAATAATATCCCAATTCCACGTGTTACCGTCTTTGTTTTGCATGACGAGCGTACATCGAATCAAATTGTCGCTATCACGTTCGAATAGGTTGAAAAACTTCGCTGTTTTAGTAACTCTACTGACGGCGGCACTAGTCCGAGAACTGACACTTTTACTTTTCACTAAAGCACCCACGTTTCTATTAGGAACATCTGCTCTGGAACCAACACTGTGCCTTTGTTTCAGCTCGTTTTCATTATCGGAATCATTCAAAAATTCAATACTATTTTCTTTATGAAACGAGACGTCATGTTTAGGCTTAACCATGCTAGCGTTGTCTTTTTCTTTTCGACTCTTTGTATTATCTTCTACTTTTTCTCTAAATGCACCACTGCAATACTGTATAATATGGTCTAGGAACAAGCTGCTACTGGCCGGTCTGGCTTCGAGCATGGAGTGCAGTCTTCGTAGTGCGGCCACCGCGGCTAGCGCTTGCGGTTTGCCGGCCGAAGCCTGAGACATGAGCGTCGGAAGCGCCGGCGTTATACTACATATTTGAGGAGGTAGATAAAGGTGTATTAAATGCAATAGTTGACCCAATAATACAGTCGCTCGGACCGATATAAATGTATCACTTGTGACAATTACTTCAGCTAAACCATCCAACAATCCAGCCTGAAAATGTAAAGTAGTATTACTATAGTAACGTGAAACGAATACGAAAAGTATAATTTAAAATGCCCATAACATACCTCTAAGAAACACTGAAGTAATAGTGCAAGATGAATTTCAATAATATCAGGGCCCGTAGCACCAAGATGAGGTAATATGGCAGTTCCTTCGGCGGCAACAAAACCTTCGTTTAGTCGCCAAGAATCCTAAAAGAAACACCATATGTTAACACACCACTTATGTAGTACCCAACACCTAAGAAATTATAACAAAATTCAACTCACTTGAAAGTCAGATGGATCAACTGCATCCAAAGCTACAGAAATCTCATCCGTCCATTCTGGTTGCGGTAATCCGACTAGTTCGTACAAGAGATCCAAAATAGCTTTCTAAAAAGGAACAATACATTATTACAATAAAATGAGCGTGAAAATATAGGTTGGATTTTATAAATGAATAAGGATTTTGTGTACTCACTCGAACCTCTAATCGCGGAAGGTATAGAGCGGCAACGAGAGCGCGCAAGCCGCCCGTACTGCACGGGTGGCAGAAGTGCAGCAAGCCCGGCCAACTGCGCAGCACGCACAGCAGGGCCAGGCGGCTACATGTGAACCGCATCTCGCGCTCATCTCTATACAATATTTAATACTTAATAATATACATATTTAATGGTAAAATGAAAATAAATAATTATATTTCTAAGATCTGAATTTGATGTCAGAGGGTAAATAAAATAGGAACATAGATTATGTTGTTGTTGTTGATATAACGCACCTGCTAGTCTCAGTACCGGCTGGACGGAAATGAAAATCACAGTAAGGTGAACTAAGACACATCAGATCGATGCGCGCAGATCTTCGTGAGACGGGATCGTTGAGCGCGTGGAGTAACACCCCGCAGAGAGCCTCGGCCATGCGCGGGGTGGCACATTCTGCTAGCTGTCGAGTCACCGCGTTCACACCGCCACATGATATGAACATATCGGGGTTCAACACACCTAGGGTTGTAAAAAGTATGGTTTATTTAAAAATCGATATTGGCTTAGTACAATTAAGCAACATAAGTAGCTTTCCTAAATCACATACATGAGAGAAGGAATGTATATTGACACTCATAATGTGGAATCCAAGACAAATTGAAAAATAAATTGTTAAGTATACACCAGGCAACCAACAGGAGGTTGGAAGAGTTGATACAAATAGCAGTAAAAGTCACAGAAAACATAAAATACAATTTTTCAGCACAATATCATGGTCATACTCACATATCTCGGCAAGCGTAGCGATCGCAGGTCTCGACAGCCGGTCCCCCGTGCCATCGCCAGCGCTGACGGCGCGAGCGACTGCAGCGAGGCACCGCAACAAGCCGTGCTCTACGAACGCGCCGCGTTGTAGCCGCACTCCCTGCGCGGCGCCAACCACCGCTACGACGCGACGGACCACGCGTAGAGCTTGTGCTCGCTCTTCTTCGTTTCGAAGCATTAAATCCATTGATCTAGGATTTAACAAGATTTATTATAATAGTTAAAGGTCAATCAAAACTTTACCATAAATGCTTAATTATTTCTTAACAACAATTGGTGAAACTGTCGAAGTATCCTCTTCTATCTCTTATAATATTTTTTCAAGCTTATGCTAGAGTCTATGTTTATTTATGTTGTTGCGTAAATAGGCCTCCTATAAATTATACAGGTGGTAGGTAAATTCAAATTTATTATTACAGAATTATTTTATTTATCTACATAATATGAATCTGTGCTTTCTCACATGCATATTCCGAAACAAGTGTCTATTACAACTTTGCAAAAAAAGCATTATTTTTTCCATTAATTAAAGGAGATAACCAACCCAAATGTTCTTTAAGGTTAAAGCTTTCTACATAATAAATTCCGTTATAAACATTTATAGATGTGTTTGATGTGTGACTACATATTTAGTACCTATCAAATGCATGTAAGTTCATAAAATATTGCCCAATTTGTATAGTGTTTGTTTCATCACTTATTTTGCAGAAAAAAGCAACCATACATACTTATAAAATAGACAATTTACAAAAAAATTATTTTATTGATTATGTTGCAGTTATTTATAATAAAACAAGAAATATTTACCTTATAACTAAATATGGTAGTTTCAAATTATTAAATGTTGCTACATCACTTTCTGTCTTAATCAAGTAGCGTAATACTCTTAAGGCGGATGCTCTTATTACCATAGATTCATCTACAAGACTCACACGAATACTGAAAACAATACATTATTACTGACAGACATTACACAATTAGTTTATATAATAAAGCAAATATTAAAATAATGATTTCTTCTGTAAACTCAGGACATAAAATCTACTCCGTGAGCTCTTTATGACCTGAACTTCCAGTGATCCAAACTTTTAGATATTTTGATAATATTAATATGATAATTCCTCCTATTTTTATCAAATGGGAAACATTATTATTAAAATTGAACAGATTACCTATATACCTAATGTATTAAGGTAAAATCAAACCTATTATTAATGTATGATAAGGTTACAGGGGCACATTCTCACCATGTCATTAATTCATCAGGTGTAAAGCCTAAATTACTTCTATCTTCTTTACATAATAAGGTGACTAAGGCATTTAAGTAGGACAGTCTACGGCTATCAGAGCCATTTTTCTGCATGCCTCTCAGACCTAACTTGAATTCCATCGGATTACTCTTGTTGGTGGGTGAGGTGTCATTGTGTAATGTTTTCTTCGAATAGAGACCTTGCAGAATTTCCTTTATGTTCTCTTCAGGTGTTTTATTCTTAATGTCCAATTTGAATAAATCACTCTGTTTACCTGTAATGTACATTTAAGATGTATTACGAAAGAATTGGATTTTATGCGTGCAAGCAAACCTTTTATTCATAATTAAATTGACAATATTATAAGGAGAATAAAGGCATGCTATTTAAATAAATACTTTAGAAAAATTACAAATATTTACCTTTCCTGCGACTCAACCAATTTTCGTAGGAGGTGGCCATTATAACATTTTTTACGCAACAGTGTATGAAAGTAATGGGTATTCTTATATTACAGCAACGTGTAGGGACATAAATACTTTCAGTAATTCCTATATGAATTAGACATAGATCATAAAATAAACTGTAATTCAGTCCTGTTTTCTCACACACCAACACCACACATTTGACTTGACATATACTTTGACTGTCTTTGACTGACAAGTTTATTCTGCAATATTAAAAACCTTTGTAAGTTTGTCTTTGATAACATTAAAAACTATTCTCGTTTAATCACTTCCCATGAGTGATCTTCAAATAATAAAATAATGTTTTAATAATCTAACTTAGACTTGTAATTTTATATTAACTCTACGGAAAATAATATTTAAATTATTTTATATGTATGACTTCTACATAATTCTGCGCCGAAAATAGAGAACATTATGCAAAGTTCGGTGTAGTAGAGGACGCCACCAGCACATGTACCTACCTTGTAGCAAACAAACCGCCCGTATGTAAAATCTTGTTTTTTTTTTCATAGTAATGATTTATATGATTTTTTTTAAAACATTGTTTTATTACTTATAATTTCTTAATACACAATTAAATCTAATATAAGAACAAACTCTAACTATACTAAAATTAAAACTTACATAAATAAAAACTAAACGGCATCAAAGAACTCATCATCGTCATCCCTGTCAATGGCGGGGAACGTGCCCAGAAGGCTGGCAGCAAATAAAATTACAAGTCTAAGTCAAATTATTAAAACATTATTTTATTATTTGATGCTCACTCATGGGAAATGATTAAACGAGAATAGTTTTATATGAATTGATTGTAAAAGAATAGGTAGCCCTTCTGTTCTACATCTAAATAGGCAGCCCTGATGGTTCAATAGATGTATAATAATTGATAAATAAATTATCCCAATTTTAAACTTGAGCTTTAATGGATAATTTGAACAATAACTTGGAAACTGACGCTAGAACATTGCAACATGATTTCATATTTACATATATTTATTTAAATTTCATACAAATATCAATCAGTTTTTATTAAGCCAAAAGAAGGCTTGTATTTCTAGCCTGGTGGACAATTTTTTATATACCAAGCTGAACGATGACTATAGTGGTTACTATCGTTGTTTACGGCAAATTCCAATGCACACTAAACTTCTGATTTTCGTTCTTAAGAAGTCTAATAATAGATTGCGGTTAAATATGTTATTTCGTTTTCAGTTATTTTAATAGGAAGAAGGTTTTATCTAAATTCCAAAATCAAACTTTCCTTCAATATGGCAACAAACCGCTTTGAAAATTAACAAACTACGACGCACTATCCCCGTTCATTGTCTATGGAGGCGTAGTGAGGTGGTGAAGAGATTATTGTAAAATCTAAAATCGTACCAAGCAATCCCTAAAGTGTATTTTTATGAAAAGTGAAGTGCGCTCTTCGATACAAAAACGGATTACTGTACCATCACTTTAGTTTTGGATAATGCTAGACCCGATTGATACTATCGACATGAAATCATGTCGTATATGTTTGACAAACAAAAAACCATTATGTCCACTTTTCAGATATAAATTGTCTGGTAATTACGCTGAAATGCTTACAGCGATTGCCGACGTAAAGGTAAGTTACAAAATATCCCACTATTTTGTATACAAACTGATGCAAGCCTTGAGGCCTGTCAGTCGATTTCGGTATTTACTCTAATAAAATATATTTAGTGTCAGGACTAGTGAAAACCGATAAGCGCGGGAGATTATCCTGTAACGTTTGATTGAGGAATCTTTAATTCTGATTGTATAGTCAAAAAATCATTACTATGATGACAGACTGAATGAAAACATACTTGAACTGTCTAAGGTTTGTTATTATTTTGCCTCAAATTATGATCTTCCACTCCTTAACCTTATTACTAGAGCTAAGAGTAGTACATAAACGTAACCATTGTTTTCAGGTGTCATCAAATGATGGCTTGCCAGAGAAGATTTGCCTCAAATGCTGCACAACTTTGGAAAAGGCATACCTTCTTAAAACAGTGGCTGAAAGGTAATAAAATCATCTAAATCAGTATTAATACATGTTATAGTTAACTGTAGTGTATAATATACTATATCTCTTGCTCTGCTTTTTAAGCATACAGAGTTATTGTGGCTAATTATATGTATTCAAATTTTGTAAACAATATTTTTACAGGTCGGATAAAAAACTAAGAAAAATATTGGCTAAAGAAAGAGAGAAGGTGCCAACCAAGAAAATTGCATTTGATTCATTCACTGACATCAAAAGTGAAATTGGACCTCTAACAATTAAGTCTGAACCAAAATGGGAAATGGAAATAGAGGTACCAGAAGGCAGTAGGCCCGTTGAGACCATGGATGGGAAAGATATTGTGATTGCTAACACAGTCATAAGAAAAGTAGATCCTAATGCTGAAGAGATTAAATATGACTGTTCTGATGATGTCCAACTAACTTGGAAAACAACAAGGACTAGTATTGATACTAAGCAAGATGCTAATGTAAGTATAAATAACAAATTATATAAAAGTAAATAAGAAGTGTATGTTTTTCACTCATCCGCAGTTGATACTGATGAAATTGATTTATACAGTGCAGAATGCTGTAGGCAATATTGTTTCACTGTAATATTACATATTTATTTATCTTGTTTTAGATTGAATACTTAGATGATGATGTATTTCAAGAGGAAGATGCATTTCAAGATGATGATGACGATGATTATATTCCACCAGTTGAAAAACCTAAAACTAAATTTAAAAAACCAAAACTGTCTGACATCAAAGTGTTCAAAGGAAAAACTGTTGTACGGACTGTGAAATTAGTAAAGAAATTGAAGGAAGACTTTGATGGTGATTCAGGCAGATCCAGAGATGAAAATAAATCAAGATCCACTACAATAACCTGCTGTATGTATGACAAACAAACAGCGCAATAAATTAATCTAAAAATATTACTTACAAATAGAAATTTAACTTCATTTTATTTTCAGATCCAATTATGAAGAATGGTACTAGAGGTTCGCCTATTCTTTTGAAGCGACCAAAAGATGCAACTGTGCTAAAGGTTCATACTGGATATAAATCCAAAACACCAGGGTCATCATCTGAAAGTAATAAAGTTATGCGAAGAGAAAAGCCTGTGAGAATGGTGAGGACCGCAGTCAGTAAGCAGAGAGAGAAACTTGTTTGTCCTGTGTGTGGTATCCTAACTTACACCCTGGGCAATCATATAGCTACTCATCAAGGTAGACATTTGTGTTATATTTTTGTAATTACTTTGGTGCAAATTTTCACGTAAATATAAACTTGCACAATATAAAATCTGTAGGTACATTACTATGTCTTAGGATTTTTTATACTTTATTTTTTATAATTATTATTAAACATATAAACTTAAAATTAAATATAAATATGTACTATATTTTAATTATTTCCTTCTACAGAGAAAAAGAGATACACTTGTGCACAATGTCCAAGATCATTTGCACAGAAGAGTAATTTATTAGTTCATGCTAAGCAACATACAGGGATCAAAGATCACATTTGTGAAATATGTGGGGCTGGTTTTTACAGCCAGAAATCCTTGGTTAGGTAAGGAATATTTTTTTAATATTAATATGAGTAAATAGTCAAGTGAATGTTCAAAGTTAAAATCAATTATCTTTTTTCAGACATAATTTAATTCACAAAGGAGACAGACCATTTTCCTGCAATTTGTGTACAAAGAGATTTATTGCTGTAAGTATATTTATTATTATTTGAACTATTTAAGAAGACCAATTACAATTTCAAAATACCCCCACTATGTGCTTGAGAACAATAAGTGCAATTGATGTATTTCAGCGTTGTGATCTGAATCGGCACCTGCGCATACACTCGGGGTACAAACCATTCAAATGTAACACTTGCACAATGTCATTCAACGCGAAACATCAGTTGCAAAACCACGAGAGAATGCACACCGGGGAGCGGCCGTACACATGCCAGGTGCGTCAGCCTTTACCGTATCTCTTGTCACGTTGCAGATGGCTGGACTGCGCCGCCATATGGCGATACATACTGGCGACAAAAGGTTCAACTGTGAATTCTGCTATAAAAAATTCACGCAAAGCCACCATCTGCAGAACCATTTGCTTATCCACACTGGCGATAGACCCTATACTTGCGAGGTCAGTAGGCTCCCTACCTAATTGTTTCAAAAGACCAGCAGTTGTATGATACCTAACTAGTTCATTGTTCATACTAGTTGTATTAATAAAATTAACACATGTTTTTAGTTCAATATGTTTTAAGTCAAAATACCTGATAAGTATATTATTTTGTTATAAATTAACTACACCATATTGAGTAAAATTTTAGATACTTGCTTACAATAAAAAAATAAGTAAATCATTCATTTTCTTGGCTTTTCTAATAGTATGACAATATGTAGATGATAGCATCATTTACAAATGTAATTTGAAAAACATTTGTTTTTTTGGACATAGCAAAGTTAATTTTGGAATAGAAAGTGTAGTGTGTTTCTGTACCTAAATATTTCCAATAACGAATATCAGTCACTATATTGGAGACAGGATTGTAACACTGTTATTTTATTTCAGGTATGTAATGTGGCGTTTAGTTACAAAGTGAACCTTAATAACCATGTGTCTAAAGTCCATGGTATCAACCTTAAATTCAAGTCAATACATACCGTAACGGAAGATGTTTTACGGCGGGAAATGGGAATGGTGAACGAGACGAGAGTTGCCATATCGCATATTATGCCGCAGTTGGGAGAAGTACCGACGCCAGCCGCTCATGAAACTGTACTATCGTTGTCCTGATCCGACTATGATGAACCATTTTCGTAAAAAAGTATTACAAGTGGAAAAGCAGTTGTCTTTGAACATTATGACCATTCTGAACTAAGAAGACTAACTACACTCTGGCTAGAGATTTGGTGTTTAAACAAGTGAAGTGCCCAACTTAAATACTAAGTTGATAATAATAGAAAATTTTATAGGTAGGTATTTTTTATGATTTAAAATACTGGTTGAAATTTTTATTCGTCTGAGTTCAGAGTGGCCAAGATTTAAACTTTTAGTTTACTTGTTGGTTACTTAATTTTTGTGATTGTTGTAAAGAGTCATTTTGAGTTGTATACAAGCTAGATTTCTGTTATAACATTTAAATGTAACTGTTGAAAATACATACTATGAATACTTGTAAATATTTAGATAAAAGATACATAGTTTTTGTTAATACTTAATAAACGAGTTTCAGATAAAAAATGGGTTTATTTTTGGAGACAAAGCAAGTCGAAATACCTCTTTTACCATATAAAATTACATTAATAAATAGACTTTCAAGATTTAATCTGTAATCACACTCTAGTTTTAACAGATTAGTGAGTAGAGAACAATTAGATAAAGATGTACCTAAATGGCTGTACATACGTTTTACTCTGATTTGCCAGAAAATAGTAAGGATTTGGATCCTTACCGCAGACACAAATTTGATATCTTCTTTGATTTGTTTTTAGATATTTGCAGATGGTAAAAAAAATACTATAAAAACGAGGGGCGTAGTATGAGGGGCGTGAAAGGAATAAAACACAACATACAGGGTGCACATTTTTTATTTTGTGGCTTTTACACCCCACTTAGTTAAAATTAAAAATATAAAATCGTGTTGCTTTCTCAAATATCATTGTTTTAAGACATGTTGGTTCTAATTCTCAAAAATGTAGTCTCTGGTACACACGCATCCCACACTTACAGGACGTTTCTCCGCAACCCATTTTAACTTCAAATCATGAGGAAGTTCCAGAGATTCTTGTTTTGACCATTCACGCCTCCTGATGACTGTTAACTAAAACAAGAAAAAAGGCATTTGTATCACTTTGATTCGTAAAATTTAAAAATAATATAAAAAACTTTCTTACATCATATAAGTTTTCCTTGCAAATGTACGGTGGTAGACAGGTCTGTTGTGGACTGTTACTACAATTTCTTGTTTCAACGAAACGCGGATAGACGTCTTCACCCAAGTCTTTCGTCATTTTCTGAAAATGAAAATATTAATTTAAATAAATCTATGCAAAAGATATTAAGACTGGAAATGATGCCACTTACGTTATATTCGCAGCTACAGGGAGGGTCCGGTAAAGCTTGCTGAAAACATAATTGATACCATTATGTTCACATTTTAATTAAAAAACGGCTCGTGTTTCCACGATCAGTGTGTACACTGTCACGGCTTACTGTGTACAATACTCCGTTTCCTTATTTTAAACTTTGACTATTTGTTCTTTAAAGTCTTGTAATAAAAAAACATCGCGCCTCTTGTGGGGGATCTTCTGGGATTTTCGCTATGGGGCTTTCTATCACTGATTTAAAAATAACACTTCATACATATATAAATTCAGACATAACGACCCCAAGTAACAAGACATAGGCCACCAGCTAGAAGATTATTGATCTTTTCAACCTGGGCAAATGCCTCCTATCCAATGTTCTCATTACCCTCTATATATCTGGGACAATAGATGAAGCCAATAATTATTTACTTACGTTAAACTTCTTAACTTTAATGTTACCCCTTTTTCGAGTCCTTGTCTCCACCGAGTTGTCCAATAAAATAACATCATTGCGTATCATATTTGCATAATCCACAATGAAGGCCGACAGTTCTTCTGGGTTCGAAGTATCTGGCTTGATAAAGTCTGTGCCGTATTCATTTCCCAGACTGCCAGTATGATCCAGTACTTCACCATCTCGAGCTAACCGCACCACGTAATTCTTTCTTTTGCGGGTCCTTTGGTCTTCTAGCATGTACTCGTCAACGTTAGACTGTTTTAATGCCATAACTTTTGGTACTAATGATTGAATTAGAATGAAGAATCCAAAACATACTATAATAAAAACGAACGGCCGAGTAATCTAAAAAAATAAGTTAATTCATTAATATGTACTTTATATTTAATGGGTATGAAATTAAAATATTGGCAATATAGCACGAGGAGTTCTCACCATGACTACCGCTGTCTACAGACACCACAAGACTAATAAATACCCTTGGAAAATTTTCCTCCCTTATATAGAAGGATTTGATTGATAGGTGGATAAAAGGGTCCATTAGGTAGCAGAGAATCCCGTGTTATTAATAAATGATCATGATATAGGGTTACACTTTTCTAGTTGATATGTAGGTGTAACAATAGATTATGTCTTGATATATTAGCTTATTGAATAGGCTTAGACATTTCGTTGTAGGTTCATAAAATATAGGTATGGTTTGATTACCTGCGTCATGAACCTTTTACAAGATAAGTATTCGAATAAGGTAGGCACTCACACGTTAGCTGTGAAAATATACTAGGTTCTTAGTAAATAATTGTATATAACGTGGTATGCAAAGTTATTATTATTTATTTATTATTTAAAGCCTGAACTGTCCCACTGCAGGGCAAAGGCCTCCCTTTCTTCCTTCCACAGCTCACTATTGTTAGCTGTTTGTTGCCACACCTTTTTTTATGCGTCTAGTTCATTCCTCCATCTCCGCCTGGGTCTTCCACGCGGCCTTCGTCTGTTAGGAACCCATGTTGCAGTGTATAAAATCCTCGTGTCACAGTGTTAGTTACCATACTCCTCCGAAACGGCTTGACCGATTTTTATGAAATTTTATATGCATATATTCAGGTCTGTAGAAAAAATTGCATTGCAAGATTTGCAACGCATAGCCGGGTACAGCTCGTATCCTTGTATTATTTTAAAACAAATTATTGCATGACATATTAAACAATACCTAGGTGTTGATTAGTCATGTTGTAGTTTCATAATGATCGTAAAATTAAAAACCGATTTTTTGTGTGCGGCACCCGAAAACTTTGGTCTCTTCTGGCTTTCATACATTACTATTTTAGGGTACTATTTTTTAATACCTATGTGACGGTTAGGAATTTGGGTACCAACTACCAAGCTATACTTCATTGAAAATGTTTGGTGTGGGATAATAAAAAGCTTTTATTTCGTAACATGTTTTTTCCATACAATCATTTATTTTTCTTCTAATAATAAAAAATAACAAATTTTATTAATTGAGTCGACGATTATGAAAAACAGTCAGTCATACATTAAGAGATTGGACCTTACTTAATGAAACAATCAAAGTACATTACTAAGTACTCACAACAGTACAACTGTTCAGAACAAGTAAAAAATGAAAAAGTACTTACATTTATTTACAGGGGCCCATCTACATTGTCGATACGTTTACACAAGCCATATCACAATCTTTTATGCCAAAGAAATAAATATGAAACATACGTTACATTGCGTTGTCCAATGGAACTGGTAAAAACTTACATACATACATACATATAATCACGCCTCTTTCCCTTGTAGGGGTAGGCAGAGACCACTTCTTTCCACTTGCTACGATCCTTGCACACTTATTTCGTTTTGTCCACTTTCATTATTCCCGTCATACATGCTGTTCGGTTTATGGTACTCTTGACCTGGCCAACCTCTTAAAAACTTACCACTTATAAAAGGCCTTTACTTGTGCCTACGTATCGTAAACAAAACAATACACATATAAACACTTATTTACCGTTAACACTAATAAGTAATAGGTATTTTATTAGATTCTATGGCTTTCATAGCCAAGTCAAAGGCTAGAGCTGCTTGCGGCCCATCGAACGGATTTTCCGTCACACCACCTTTTATAACGCCGTGGGCTCTTAGCACCAAATCTCTCATAATGGCCTTTTCTTGTTGTAAAACTTCCTCGTTCATTACGTGCACAGGTCTTCGTTTTAAGAATACGCCATGCTTTTTGAAGCAGTGTCGGTTAAAGTCGTGCTTATAACTGTATGGTTGAGAGCAAATCTGAAATTGTGAATTGATTTAGTTGTTGGCATTCTAACATCTATGACACTGAAACGGTGATCTCGAGATGGCTGGTAACTATATTATTTCTGAAAGTCATCACGCAATTTTTTTGTTTTTTTATTTATTCAAAAAAGGCGCAGCGTTTTATTCATATTAAACCTGCCAAACTGCTCTACACACATACAATATTATAGCTTGCATAAAAAGTATCCTATGTCTAATGTTTCCGTGTATTTTCATTAGATATGACACGCAGACTACTGCATGGCAAAAAATAGTTCGGATATATATGTAATAATAAGTAATTAATTGTACAACTTTCAAAATGATAAACAGATCTTTATAAAATCACGTCCAATTTCATACAATAATACTGTAAGCCCTTCTACGCACTTGCGGTTTACCGCGGGGGCGGATAGCCGCGCGGTTAGCCGCATTTTCAGTTTTTATATGCAACCGCTTGTGATTGTACGCACTTAACCGCCAAGCGGTTGCATATAAAACTGGACCGCGCGGTTAGCGGCCCACGCGGTTAACCGGCTAAGACGTATCAAAAGCGGTCTTTTTAGAGCTACGATGGCAGACTGACACAGATAAACGCGTCTAATTTACAAAATCCTTTTTTTATCCGGGATTATAATACATTTGATACATACCTCGCATTTGAATGGTCGCTCGCCAGTATGGACTCTGAGATGATGCCGCAAATTATACTTAGTTATAAACGTCATAGGGCATAATTCACATTGAATGGGCTTATTTCCAAAGTTATGTATCAGCATATGCCGATTTAGTATTGCTTTCTAAAATTATAAACAATAGTTCATTAAAATTGCACCGAAAAAATATAAATACTTAAAATAAAGAAGATGTTCTAAAACTTATACATACCCTCTTAAAAGCTTTGTTACATATATCACATACATGTTTTTTCTCATCGCGATGGACTAGCATATGGCTGGAACAAAACATTTGTTCACAGTGAGAAGGTATATAAAATAAACATTTATGTAATTAGGTAATTAGAACCAAATAAATATACATCTTGTGAATTGAAACATAGTACTTTCATTGAAATTGTTATTTAAATAATAGACAAATTTTATTTTATTGCTTACCTCTTCAATGACGCTTTGTTGTTAAAAGCTGCAATACATTGATCACATTTAAATGTTTTATTTAGGTCATGCGACTTCTTGTGCGTATTAAGATGAGTGACCGTAAAAAATGCTTTCTCACACTTATCACATTTAAATGATCTCTCAGCTAAAAAAAAGTAAAAATATGTAAGTCTTTGGAACCTCATTATTTATATGGAATTATATAATTATTAAGGATATTCACGACATTACCCGCCGTAATTATTTATATGTGAAAGTTTCTGAGAATGGATGGATGAAAGCATATAGATAGGTTTATTTAAATACTTTTTATCTAGGTAAGTCAACTGGCTCCATATTCCGTGAAATCAATATTTCAATTAATACCAATTATCACCAAAGGCTTGGTGCAACCATTCCACCAACATAGCCACCATTGGCCAGCGACAAACTTTTTCTTAAATTATTTTTTATGAGCCTTATAGTAATGCTTTCATAGTAAATCTTACCAGTGTGAATTAATATATGTGTGTTAATAGACTTAGATAGCTTGCCACAATAGGGACAAACACTTTGCTTGAGATATCTAGATTTCTTTTTAGACTTTCTGAACCTATTTCCTATTTTGACTTCAGTACGGGCTAATCTCAAATCGTCTATAAACTTGGGTTTAATAGGTTTTATCTTGGGATATTCCTCCCAATTTTTACGATCAATTTTATTCAATCCACTTTCATTGGTTTCTGAAAGAAATTGTTTATATTAATTATGGTCATGAAATGCATGAAAATTCGATCTTGTTCAATCCAAAAAGAGATGTTATTATTTTCGGTAATATTTTTTATTATGTTTTTATTTGAACCTCCACGACCGCGACACCGAGATTTAATTAATTAGCGCGGAAATCGAATAAAAAACAAAAAAAAAAAACTGCCGAAGCCGAACTAAACGTACCTAAATGGGATTCTTGAATTTAAGTAAGATAATTTTCAGAAGTCTGAGAATTGACTTATTTTATGTACAATGAAAATATATTATTCATGGCATTCTCATTTCTCCAGATGAGAAAATATTGTTAAGTACTTACTCTTATGTTTCACTGCTTTTTTATTTTTCTTTTTCATTTTCTGTACTCTTAATTTGATGTTTACACTATAGTCACTGCCTGAGTCTGGATCATAATCATCAGCTCCAAAGTCATAATCTTGCTATAAAAAGCATAGTATAAGTGTTCTAAAAATAAATTAAAGCAAATTCCCACAAAGTGGAAGAAGGTTACAGTCAGTTTATGTAATTCTAATATCAATAAAGCCTTTAAAATGGGGATGATTAAAGAATTCCATATCCATACTGATTTACTAATATTATTGCCCTTTACAACTAAACTGGTGAACTGATTTGGATGAAACTTAATATAGGGTAGGTTAAGATACCAAAAATGGACATATTATTATGCTACTCTTTGTTGCATCCACATGTGCTAAGCCAAGGAACTAAGCTTGTACCTCCTATACAAAATCTGTTGAAGTACATAGTTGATGAGTTGAAATAAATAAATACATGAGCAATCTTTTTAGGGCAGTTGCATAGTACCTTAGTACTTTTAATGAGGATTAAAATATCATACTTACATATTCATGAGCATTATCAGTTTCTGTTTTAATTGAATTAAGAAATTCATCCACTGATAATGATTTATTGTTACTATCATCTGGCACGGGTTCTATTTTCTTTATAACAGTGTTATTGTAAGCTACACATTGAGACCCATCTTTGAATAATTCCTCAGATAGTTGTTGCGTTGAAGGTAAAGGTTTACTGTCCATTTCCATTTCTATCTTAATTTTAATGTCATTTAGGTTACTAAAACTAATTCTTTTCAAGTTTGAAGTTTCTTGTAAAGTAATTTCAGCACTGTAAATATATGAGTAAGAAATTTTAGTTAAGTTTATTACAGTTTGTCTGTTTATAATCTTAATTTGAACTCACTATGCTAATATATTTTTGGTCAATAGTTAATTAAATATATATGCAGGCACTTACTCTTCTATGGTGATTTTAAAGTTATAAAACTCAGTGAGCTTTCTACAACATGAATAACATAATTTATCTGTAATCTGGTCTTCTGATAGTATCTGTAACATAATAAGTTGATAGTACCAGACATTACATAGGCACTTATATGCATATTAAAATTTACAAGATGTAGGTACAAAAATATATTTTATGGTCTCAAAAGATGTTGATATTAATAAGCACCTTAACATTAGCAATAGAAGTCATCATATTAGCGTAAGTAATTCCATCTTCTTCATCATATATTGATCGCAAGTTTTTGCGAAACTTTAAACATATTCGACATTTATCTGATAACATATTAAAACCTAAAAAATATTTGTTTATTTACTTATTCTTGATTGCTAACGTTTAAGGTTATGTTCTACAAATACAATACAAATTCAGTTTGACACTGACATTGACTTGAGTAAGACTGACAGTGTCAATTTTGGCAAGTAGTGACGTACACATCAAAAATTATTTTTTAGTCCTTGAGATGACTACGTGTGGCTAGGACTACGCATGACTTATGCAGGGTCATCGTCAAATTAGGTTAGCTTCATTGGCTGTAACCTATTTCTGCCCATGATTTTCTTTGATAGACCCATCATCTTTATCTACTGTGTAGATTAATCGCGTGGGAACCCACTAAAATGAACTCTTGCTTCTTGCAAGGGAAAGATCAAAATCGTAGAGTAGAGTCAACATTTAATTAATTGCAATATATCAATTTAAACAGAATGCATGTAGATATATTATAACCACTGATAGGCCACGAACTTAGCTATGATATGCACTTAAAAAAAAAGAGAAGAGCTGATGATCTACCTCTATCTCAATTACGTACCATGGGAGTGGCATGATACGTCGGATGATGATGATCACTTTACTAAAAGAATAAAAGTCGAAATACACTGCTAAAAGCGTAATGTTGTTCTAGCATGTTTCAAACATTATGAAGGAAACATGTAAGTATGCAAGGTGTGTAAAAAACATTCGCCAATTACTTTATACTGATTGCTTAGGTTGCAAAAACAAAATCGTGAGAGTGTTATCTTGAAGAGTGCGATCATATAACCATATAAATTTCTATTCATTTTTGGCTATTTCCTAATCCCATACATAGTCAGGGGAGGCTCTTTCCATACAAAAGTAGAGTCTTTATTTTCTAAGGTTGTTAAATTTTAATTTGCTATGGTAATTTTAGATCGATGCTTCGATGCCCTTCGACTCTGCCATAGTTTGAGTTGATCCAATTTTACTGTTACTGATAGTACATAGATTCAAAAACTAAAAAATAATTCGAGGTCCTTACAGTCACTACACTGAGTTAAAGTTACTTACAATATCACTACACTAAATTGATCTACAAACATCGATTGATAAATATTTAAGTAACTCTCTTTTCTACTTTCATATAAAGTAGAGATTAATATAATATGTTATTCATGTTTTATTATGGTAGCTACCTGTCATTTTTTATATATTCCATATCGTATCGTCGTACGTATCGTTTCATGAGATTTTCTACTCATAGGCTATCGCACCTTTGGATTAAAACTTTTCTAAATACGCTCTACCTTTTACTCTTCTGATCGCACTCTTCATATGGGAAAGTTTTTTTTACGACCTAAAGTAATCAGATTATTACATAATTAGAGAATTATAGGTATAGTTTAAGTTTTGGAGAGTTCTTACTGTACTCAATAAGTTAAGTACAGAATAATATTGGTAATGCTTCAACGTAATACATAGTTGATAGGTATACTCATCATCATCAGCAGCCGGAAGTCGTCCTCTGCTGACCAAAGGCGTCCCTCCATAGATAGGTATACTATACCTACATAAAAAGTAACAGTAATTTTCAGTACTAAGGCGTTTATTCAAAACAAGGATCAAAAAACGATGCTCTCCTTTTACCAATTCATACATTTTACATACATTTGAATATCCAGTAGTTTCGTTAATGAGTTTTGTAGACTAATCATTACGCAAAATTTGATATAGCAGAAAAAGTGGCTATCACATTTTTTTTCCCGAAGGCAAATCGAAGGTGCGACTCTAAGACTTTATAGTACTAACGATCAAAAGATACCGTGTTTTCCGTGATGCAGCGATTATGACATATAATCTTTTAGGAGTGAAGACCGTATTGAATATTAACTACGTGTTGATAAAAAAGAAAACTCCAAATATTATGATGTTTTTCAGCGAAGTTGCGCTAGCTCTACTTACTTACTGTTAGTTTTGACTCTACTGCGTGTGTAACTTAAACAAGAGTCCAATTCCGCAAAATATTTTTACGTTCCTAAACCTAATTCACCCATAATAACGAGTTGTGTTTCTTTGTAGTATATATATTGAAATGATAGAGATCAGGTATTTTTTTGTCAGTTGAAAACTTAGCCCAATAGTTATTTAGTTCAATAAGGCCATTTAGTGAAGCATAAGTTTTTGGTAAAGACTGAGCGGTAGATTTAGGTCACGTTTTGTACCTTAGGCGGGCCTAATATTTGTATCATATTGGAAACAGGAATTGAGAAACTATAAAAGATATTTCTATTTAAGACTGAACACTTCGGATATTTCGAGCTATTCTGTTAATTCTAACCTACATACGTCTTTAACCTGAACTAGACACATTCCAGACTCTCCCAGACTTATCTTCAGCGGTTAGCGATTACATGATATGTATTTACAATTTTTCTACTTCACGAGTGAGCTGTCAAAATATTTATTCTATTTAACAACGGATTAGTCCATATGTTCCTTGTTAAAATAAACCGCAAAATTTACTGTAAATATTTCTTACAGTATTTTTTATTTTACCCCGAATTTATAACATTACCAGCTGATTTGTTGCCTCCAAAGTAGGTATGTGATCTCTCAAACTCTTCTAAATTTTTTACATAATCATATAACTCCCATATAAAATTAAGTCTTAGAGTAGTTTCAAATTTTATTTTATTTCGGGAGACAAGGAAATGCCCAAGTGTGACTGCGAAAAAAATGCTACACTTTATGAAAAGCGGAAGTGTTTAAATTGTTATAGCAAAAACTAGCAGGGCGGGCGGCGCCTGACGATTGCAGTGTATCAGTGCGCAGGTAGGTCTCCAGCGCAGCCCTGGCGCCGCCTGAGCCGTGAGTCAGCAGCAGGCAGCAGCCAGCAGGCCATCCCGCGGGGCAACAGGCGAGCGGCGGCGGCGGGGCGGCTGCAGCGCCCCAGGCAACGCCGCGTGGCGAGGCGTGCGACATACTAGTGTCGAATGTGAGTCGTGTGCAGTGTAGCACGCGCCGCCCGCGGCCGCACATCGCTCATCGCGCTACGCCGCCGCCTCCCCGCTCTGCCGCACCACGCGTCCGCTGGGCGCGTCGCGCGGGCCGCGGGCCAGGCCCGCGAGCCTGCTGCTTCTGGCCGCGTGGCTAGCGGCCGTAGCTGCCGACCTGGCTTGTCCACAAGACCCTCCAGCCGCTCAGATCGCGTGCGCCTCCTGCCGCTCCTACGAGAACGCGCGAGAACACAGCTTGAGAGTGATCCGTGAGAGCCTGCTGGCCAAACTGGGCTTCACGCAGGCCCCCAACACGACGGGGCGCGAGCTGCCTCAGGTGCCGGCAGACATGATGGAGCGCTTCGAGCGTCGGAAGCCGCCACCAGGCGTGCAGGCCGACTCACCAGTCCCGACCAGGACCTTCGTCACTCATACGGAACAGGACGACTTCCTCGCACGAACCGACAATGTCCTCATTTTTGCACGTTAGTATCTAACGATCAATTAAGTTCGTCTTTTACACTAATGGTTATTTAGTAATCAGCTAAATAAGCATAGTATATAATCGACATACCTAGAACTAAGTTCGATGCCCCTAGTCTAGATAGAAGCAACAGACCATTTGTAGGTTTTAGTTATATTATTAGAATTAATTATAAAAAGTTTAAAAATTCTAGAGCTACATACAAATTATCATAAAGATAAATATTTACAGCACATGTTGTTAGAAATTGTGTACATTTGTAAACCAGATAAATTGTTTGTGACTATACAAAAGTACTGCGGATTTCGTTTGTGAAGGATAGAGCTCAGTTCATAAGTGTAGAATTTTGGCGGCTCAAATCATGGACAGCTATCGGCATGGTCTGCGAAGTTCATTGACAGGCACGTGTGCAGCCTATAAGTGAGTAAGGCACTTCGTGGTCGCGTCACGCACAGCAAATTTTAATTAGCCAATGATTGCTTCAACTTCAACGCGTAGATATATTCTGCTCCATTGTCTATAGAGCACGACAAGTTGAGATTGCTATCGCGATGGTCTCCGACAACTTTTGAATAATAAAATCTGCAACGGTCAATGTAAGCGCCTATTGAACATTTTGGATACATAAGTATTCTAATGTAAGCAAACTCGAAGCTACATTCCTCATCAAGAGTGAATTTAAAAATTCTGTAAGTACAAATTTATTTTGGGAGTGGTATAAATAGTATGTGTAACTGTATTTTTTTAGTTTTTGACAGTAAATAAATATATAAATAGTACAGAAGTTGTAAGGGAGAAATTGTTGTAATGCGAAATGGGGCTATCAAAGTTCAGGCTAGTGTGTAATCTGGTAACGTGAGCAAGGGGCTTCGACCGCTGACGATAACGTTAACTCCAGTGCTTCTTGCGTATAGCTTATGATTAATTGAAACATTTAAAGTAAAATGTAATTGGTAGCTACGGACACTTTAATTTAAGGATTGATGCGTAACACTGATAAGGACTTCTTGCCAAATTGTAGAGTTATTAGGGCTAAAAAGTAACCAATGTAGAAGAAATATTTAAACTTAAAAATTGTGCATAGTTCTTGCGTGTATGTAGCTTAACTAGTAGGCAAACGAATATTTCGCACAGTATTTAATAATTTTAGGCTGAAACCGAGCAAGATTAAGATTTTGTATCTCTATGTTGTTAATTTTAGTTTCTAGCTCCTGACTCCAATAATAACCCTCGTCTGTTAGTACCTACACGCATATATTGTCGCTCTCACTTGGATAAATTATTTATAAACCATCTTGTCATAAGATTTTATGCCACTGTTTACAATAATAATGTGTGACATTGTGTTTTCAATTAGTGTTTAAACTTGGTTCGTCTGAACAGCTGTGATTTCCACAATTAAATAATTTATTGTGTGCCAACTCAAAGTAATAAGTATGTTTCTACGTTATTTATAGCACATATAAGCTGATAAAGTCATCACTAGTGTTCTTGGTTGTGCATTCAGAATTGGCAGGGAATTATTAATAGTTATACTTATATTACTTTTAAATATGTTGGTATGTGTGTTGAGTGTGTGGTTAAATGTAAGCCATGTACGGCAAGATAGTGTTTATTTGTTAATGTTATTTATTGGGTTATAGTGCGTGGCCGCCACCACAAAACTCTACACCCAATTTGTAAAACTAACAAATAAAACAGAAGTGGATGGGAAAGTTGCTGACATAGGAAATATAAGTCCGGAGGTGTTTTCGCTAACAAACTAACTATATACTTATTACTGGGTTGTAAAATATCTATTTAATGGGTATATATTATACTTAACTATAAACAATATAAACTCACGTGTCGCTAACAATTAATGCTCTACTTAAAAATGATAAATTGTATCTCATATAAAAAAGTTCCTAACCTGCCTACTACAAGGTGGTGCTATTATTTCAGCTTCATCAGCTCCATTGATTTAAAAAGCTGAAAAGAGTGTGAAAATTTAGTTCTGCCAATTATCAAAATAAATATTTTCTTATTGTTTAGATTTATAATTCGGCGATAGCACATCTGCCCTTAAGCTGATCGCAATTGCCAATCGCGGATTTGACGTAGAGTAGGTGAGTAATTGAGTAGGCGTTCGACGTCTCTCTGTCTGCCATTCGCGCTGCCCGAGGAACACTGCCCTCGACTCATATAATCGACGTGCAAACGCACCGCCTCCGTTTAACTGAATGACACAATTCCTGACACATTACCTAATCTCGACAACGTACGTTACCACGATTTTAGGACTTCGGGGTTCCCGATCTGTTAGCCTAAATTGTACTCCAATTTATTCCGGATGATACTTAAGGCTACCAGTTATATTCTTCGGAGACAAAAGAGGACTATGCCTATTGGGGACACCTCTATAAAAAAAACGCACCTACGGTTCTTACCTCTCAGGTGGTGTGGAAAGAGGACCTGAAATAACTACAAAAATAAAACATTGAGATATAGCGCTTTGTACCAAAACTTTCGCTCCCATTGGTAATTGATTTCCCCTTGACCCACAGACAACATCCTGCCAAAACGATTACTACAATCGATAAATCAGTTATCGCATCACTGCATCTATGAACATTATTAAGATATATTGTCGAAATTAGTATAGCGTTCACGAAATGTAACATTGTCAAATATCCATTAATTTAATGTACAATGTGCTTGTCATTTTTATAAATAATCATTCCTTATCAAGAAAAGCAAGGACGCGACACTGTTACGAGTTTTAAATTTATACACACTTATATTCTTACAGTTTCTGCATTATTAACCGTTTATCGTTAAATTTTCCTTATAGTAACCAAGGAATTCCTTATCACCAATATTAAGAGATAAAGTAATGAAAGATCTTCATAAATGTTAAGAACGTGTATCTAATTGGGAGCGCGGTTGGCAACAAATCTGCTGCTCAGAAACTCAGCTGAGTGCGGCCGCACCTATGCGTCCGTAGAATTTAATGCGAAAATATCAAATGTAAAAAAGGATTTTTTAGTAGCGTAAATAACCTTTTATAAAATGATCAGTTAAAATACATAATTTTCAAAAGCCCTCACCTTCCTTTTACAGTTAAATATAAAAGTGAACCGCGAAATGTCTATCATGGTCCCTAAAAAAGGACCAACAAAACTATTTGTGGCTCTACAAGTCTACATAGTCTCATAGCAACTTTGATTTTAATACAGTTGTACTTTTGTGTGTCATGTGTGGGTTCATTCAATTTAATCATAACGTGACCTAAAAGTTACTTATCGTTTATCACTACATGCTATCAGTGAAAAAATTAGTCTTATATCTGCAATATAAAGCATATATTTGCAGTGCGGTGTGTAGGGAGAGACTCAGGACTGTCTCGCGCGCGTCTGACTAGTGCGTGTCGCCGAGACGGCCATTTGCAACGATCGATTGTTTTGGCTGCTGGCAGTCACCTTAATTGCTCGTGAGTCAAGATGACTTGAGTGCTTTTGTATGGAATGATCAGTACTAGACTTTGTATATATATTACTCTTATATTTTTGGTAGTTCACGGGGTGTAAGTTTGTTTATTTATGTGCAACAGACCAACAGTATATCACTATCTTGATTCACATGACTAGCACTGTATTAAGTATTTTTTGGGCATCTATTGAACTTCAGTAAAAACTGTTGAGCTTAATTTTGTATTAAGTATTTTATGAAATACCATAAAAAGTTACAAAATCCCGTGTTTGGCATAGAGGTTCGCCGACCGGATTATTATGTGCCATGTTGCTACTACAAATTCTAGGGAATATCATGTCATGGGACTTTTCAATGGACTCTGTACTATGTATTTCATTTAAAATTGTGAATAATTTCTACCAGGATATTCAGTGTGTAACTCTACGCACCCCTGCTTATATAGCTGGCGCGATTTCGCTCGCGAGTACTATTGGGCATATGCTTTAAAATAAGAATTACAGTTTAGAAAGGTTTATGAAAAGTATACCTCCCTAATCAAAAGTTTTGAGTTCTAGTCTCTAAAGGCTGAAATTAATTGCCCTTTTTAACATCAGATTTAAACAATAATGTTCTGCAACTGATGCATTTGTGGTACATTATGCAGTATAAAAACATTAATCACTACCTAACACGCTCCGCCTTTAACACTTAGTAGCTAGTAGCTGCTTAGCGCACCTGAAGAGTGTTTAGAATCATAATTATCTTTCATACAGCTGGAATCCCGTAATTCTTATGTAGATATTTTCACTGTTACATTTATGTTTCACCACAGAATAATTAATAGGTCTAACAAGTAACATTACTGTTCTATGTTCATCACGTTCGTACTTCTGCTTTATAATTTTAAACAACTATTATCTATCATGGCACAGGTATATCAAATTTTCTAAGACAACACGTTATTTAAAACCGTTGTACTGAATCACGTTCTCAATATGTAAATATGTGTGGGCAACGTTTTCGTATTAGAAACACGATTTTAGCCATATTGTCGGAATCGACGTAGAGCGCACGTTGATTAATTCTAACTCAATATAGGTACAAAGATAGCGGATATCTTAAGTATGGAAAGCACATCCGCAGACTTAAATAGAGGTACGCATACCCATACAGCATAATGTGCAAAATTCTGTGTAAAATGTACGCAGCTGAGCCCGCATATGTCGACCACCCTCGCGCTTTTGCAACAAATCGGTAATTGGTAGGGTTGACAGGAATAGGGATGTGCGCAAAATACTTAACGAGTGCAATAGGGCTTAACTTATTATGCATCGTGCCCAAAATGTATGACAACACACGTTTTTGACATTGATCGCTTATTTGGCACAATAGATACGCTGCTTGCAGTCCGCGGATTTGGACCGCATCCGTGCCTTGTACTAGGTCATGTCTATGATATCATGCTAATTGGTTCTATTTTATAAAAAAAAAATGTATCTATTAATTTACTAGCATTGAGTATTTAAATTAAGTTGTTTCAATAAAAAATTGTTTGAAAGTTAAGTTAAATCTAATTGACTCTACATTTAGTTAAGGTGTCAATACGAACAATTTTGTTTTGCAGATATTGTCTTGATATTATTAGCTTAGTTATCTTCGGACACTGTATTAAAAATGCCAAATACATATCCTGTAATCTGAAAGGTATATATTATCCTGAATTTTGTAACCCTTCCGTAAGTTCCAAGTAAACCGCCACATTAAAATCAAATTTTTAACACCAGTCCCTCCTAAATTCTTATGTTGCTTTCAAAAACCTCATCATGTCCTTGTAAAAAAGTCTATGATTGGGGACTGGGGTTGACGTTAGTAGATTTGATAGTTTTGAGACTTCCTTTCACTATGCAAACAATACCAGGCACCTTGACACTAGAGGTTGTTAACCGGTGCATTAGATGGGGCACAATTGAGGCCAGTGTGTGAGCGAGTTCAAGAGCAATTTAGGTTCCGTAGGTCAGTTCGCCGAAGGTAACCTTGACATTGACCACAATAGTTCCACCTGAAACGTTTGTTTATATTAAACTATTTTGACAAAAATGATAATTTTTATCTCGGATGTTCGCTCAACACAAACAAAACAAGTGATATTATTATAAAACTATGTAAATCTACGCTACAAATTAGGCACTTGACATAGACGTTTTGGTGCGCCAATATATCCTTGAAACCACTTGTGACGCAAGCATGTGCACATCTCATAATATTAGATACCTAGATAGTGTTGCACTCGCGATATCTACACAGTTTAGAAAATATTTTATCCGAAGTTGACTAGAGTTAGTATTTTTTTTTACTCGTTGGTAACTGACTATTGTATGAAAGTGAGTATGAAAAGTGAGTTATATACGATTGAATTAAGTTTAATTTTTTATATCCCTTAGTGGGCATTATTTTCTGTTTTTCTTTGTTAATATCTACGAGTACTTTCTAGATAGGCGTTTATCAAAGCCAATAAATAAAAAAAATACTATTTTGCTAAAGTTTTTAAATCCATTAGTACCTATTTATGTTCCTAGGTCTTGACTGTTTTCAAAATTTGACTTCACTTTAGTCATTTGTCGAAAACTCTCTACAAGTACTGTACTTAACGAACAAATGTTCTCATTCGCATTTTACCAGCCCAAGTAGGTATACAGCGTATGAAAATAACTTCCAGTATGAGTCGCGACGGATTTCCAGGAGACAGGAGACTCAGACAGAAAAAAAGAAACAGCACGTAAATTAAGCGGGCGGAGACTCTGCGAATGTGCTGCCGTTTCATTCAGGGCTGTTTTAGTTTTCATTTAATATACCTACCTTTGTTGTTGTCTGCGTTTATTTATATCTCAGCGTACAGTAAAATAAGTATCCTTTGAAACTTCAAAGGGTATTACGCCGTCTGGATGTACACCCTCACCCGCTATTAGTATTAATGTTCTCTCTTGAGAAGTAATTTGGCTATATTTGTGGCTGGTTCTTAAACAGGGTAGCATGAGGCACTGCAGTACCTAAATACTGTACAATCTGGGGCCCAAGTCTGCTATTTACACTCGGTTCAATGTCTTCATAGTGGCGTGCCAGCAGAGCCATTTTCGGAAAATTGGTATTCTACTAAACGTCAAAACGTCAAAATTGCGCATTGGAACGATTCGGTTCAATGTTCAACGACTGTGACCAATAGTTTATACATTTGGTACAAATTGTAATGCGCAATTTTGACGTTTTGACGTTTAGTAGAATACCAATTTTCCGAAAATGGCTCTGCTGGCACGCCACTATGAAGACATTGAACCGAGTGTAAATAGCAGACTTGGGCCCCTGTAAGATAATTACAATACAGTTCTATCTTGATCCTGTGTTAATAAGATTTATCCTAACCTAATCAAGAGCTTTCCCAATGAGAGTCGGCGCACACCTCCTGAAAATTATCGATTTTGGAAACTGAATGTTAAATTAAATAATAAAAATACGTAATAGCAGTTCATCTGTAAACGGAATTTTGATAACCATCTTTTCAATTTACAATGACGCATATGGGCGCACATAACGAAAGTGAGCTACATTTATAAATTTAAAATGTCAGTGTGATTTATTACTTTTTAGCTCACGAATGGAAGTTCAGCAAAAAACTAAATAAAAATTGCTTTTTAAATTACAATTTTATTGACTATACATCATTCTGCCAGTGGCACCCCTGTTACATACCGTTCAAGAAAAAGAGGATGTCACGATAATGTGAGACCGTTGATTGCAATAAGCACTTACTTTGCATCAATTCAGTCAGGACGTCGATTTCAATTTGACCACATCCTGCTTTCTCAAGATATTCTTGTTATTTATTGTTATGAGAGAGTTTTTTAAATCAGCTCTCATTCTCACTTGTTTCAAGTGTTTGTAAGCCGGTACTATGAATTATTGAGACCTACATTTGTAAAGGTATGTTGCGATTACTGTTCAGGCTTATCACTGTAACACCTACATATAGTTTGCAAAATAAATGTGTGAATGTTACATGTGTCTACTCGGATCCATCACAATGTATTAATTTAGATAAGCACCTACGCTTGAGCGATTGCTTTGCGTCTGGATAGGCCTAGAAGATGATGTATACATGCATCTATATTTAGATATGCATATTACCTACTACTTTACAGCTTACGATAAATATTATTACACTGCACTATTATAAGCGACATCGGTAATTAAATATGGATAGGTAGTACTTAGTCAGTCAACATGGATCGGACATACGGTTCAAATTCAAAGGTGGCATAAACCTCTTTGGTGCTTCATGATTTTAGATGATTCCTGAATCAAATAGACTTATCCCATCACGGTCTACTGCTGGACAAAGGCATCCCAAGTTGCGCCGAACAACCGGTTCCCTGCTATCAGCATCGATATTAACTAAGACTTGCATATAAGTCACATGGACAAAGAGGAAAGGAGAGCCAAAAATAAAAATAACTCTAGAAGACACCTACGTCCTAAGTACATGGTATAATTCTTAGATAGGTACCAGAGCACTTAATCGCTTAAGTAAATAAACATAATGTAATTTAAAATACTTAACGTCTAATTAAAAGACATCCATTATAATCCTCTTTGAAACTGTGTTTTTAACGTTACATAGATTTGGTGTTAGATATGTCGGTTACTTTCAAAACTTTTATAATATAGCAGTATCATTTTCAAAAGATCTGCATATCTGCATAATATAGGTAATTAATAATGAGATAAAAAGCTAAATACCTAGGTATGAACATTAAAAATAATTTTCTTATCGTAATTTGTGCATTATAGTTGTATTTCATTAAAAGATGATAAGACTGTTTTCAAGTAAGATCCAATTAGGCAGTTATCTTATATTAAGCCAATGTTGTCCTAGATTAATAATTGATCTTACCTATATGAAGGACAAGTTTAACAATCATCATCATCAATAAAATAGCTATTAAAATCAAACATCTATGATTTCCTACGTAGCGCAAGAGTGATCGCTCTTGGGACTAAATAAATGCTAGACGTTAAAAAAAAAAAACAAAAAACTAAAAAAAAACTGCAAATACTTATATTCATTAAAATAATGTGTGTGTGACATTCAATTTGTAAAACATAAATGATGCAAACGTTGAATAGGGCTCTTAAATATACTCAATCTCGCTATACCCCGATTGAGGGCTAAGGGCGGGTGATTGTTTTTTTTTTTTCCGAAGCGACTTTACGTAAATTATATTACCTAATGTTTAGTTCGAAGGAAGGTAGTTAGAAGGGATTAGAGGGATTAATTCAGTGACTAAAATCAGTGTAAAATATTTTAGCTAGGTTAATATTTTTTAAATACCGGGCAAACAGATCGTGAAACATGTTTCATATCCCAACAGCGATAACCAATGTAAGTAGCCACCAACTCATCACATTTGTGTACATTTAGCATAGCAACAAAAAGCGTTTAAAGAAGAGCGAGGCCGAGGAATGTATGCAATTATAAAGACCTAAGTACATGATCATATACTAAGAAACACGTGAAAAACTTTACCCTCTTTATGGCACTGTCGGGTAAAGAAGTATGGATAAATAGAGACTAAAAATTCTTTTTATTTCGTTATTCTAATGATTATAAAAATTGGAAAAAGACACTTGCCATTTGAAGCAGTGATGTACCAGTTGGTTTCTTGCAGCCACAAACATTTTACTAGTTAGCACTCCGGTCTTTTGGAACTTTAATTGAACGTTATTTATTTTATACACCACTTGTTAATTTCCGAACGTTCTTTGGTCAACTATTTTGACATTGACATTGTCAAGTCAACATATGTCACTTGTCACCAACGAGGTTGCATTTGAAACTATAGAGTGAGCCTATCAGAGTTTAAACCGTAAGCACTAGTGTGAACAAGCGTTGTCGTGAATTATGTATGAAGATGGAGCTTGCCGTTTTAAAAAATCTATCTAAAACACTAATATTATCCTAACAATGTCAAAACCATCGATATTTTCTTATATAAGTTTCTCGTTGCGCAGAAATTAACTTAAATGAAAAACGAAATGTACTAGGATCAGACTAAAAACTGCTCTCGCTTGGCACAAGGGGAACCTAGCAATAGTAGCAGTCTATGCATATCATACGTCGATGCTTGTCACCCACTGACTTAGAATTGTCACCTGACATTTGACAATGACATTTGCCAGATGCCAAAGCGTTCCATGTCGCATTGCAGCAGTTTTTAAATGATATAAAGTAGATAAGTAGATAGATCTTGCTTTATCTGTCTTAGAAATAACCTAAATACAATAATAATATTTTGCCAAAATTAGTCATTGAAATAGAAGTTACCGATAAGCTTTTAGTGTTTTAATGTTCAACGATGTATTTTGTAGAATAGAACGATTCTAAATTTACAACGAAATAATTGAAAATGAGTTCCTACTTATGTGTAGTGTTTTACGATTTCACATTATTATGAAAAACTGTAAAATTGTTTACAGTATTCAAGGTTATTATGGTTGATAGTTATATAATGAAAATATTTTCCGTGACCGAATCAGTCAGTTGACAATGAACACAATGTTCGCACAGAATACATGTTTTCATGTTTCCTCCCTCGTGAAGTATCACTGGAAGAGATGTTATCAATGCATGAAATTGTTTTCTTCGCAAGCTCAAGAACAATTATCTAGTGAAGGTCCTTGGTCAATATATTCTCAGAAGGTGGCAAATGGAGTGTTAACTAAAGATACATATCAGGAAACTGTTGTTCAGAACTTGCAGCATGTGTATGATGAAGTGGTTGCATATGAGAGGCCTGTTTTACACAGTCCAAGTGCAGGATCACTTTTTAGCTTCTTTAAGAAACCTGAGCCACAGAAGATCATTGCTCCCAAAGGACTTTATATATTTGGCAGTGTTGGAGGAGGGAAAACTATGTTAATGGATTTATTTTATGAAACTGTGCCGGTAATTTCAATTGCTATAATTTACTCCATTATTAACTATCCATACTTCATTATAAAAAATGTTGTTTAAAGATTAGTCTTAGTTACAATCTATTAAGGTAATAAAAGTATTTATTATTAAATATATTTTTTTATAGATAAAAGAGAAGTTGAGGGTTCACTTCAATTCTTTCATGTTGAACATTCATGCCAGAATTCATGAATTGAAAATTAAATCTGGAAAAGGAGCAAGTTCATTCCGTGATGAAGGATCAAAGCCATTTGATCCAATCCCTCCAGTAGCCGCAGACATTACCCAGGAGTCATGGCTCATTTGCTTTGATGAGTTTCAAGTAAGTGTTATAAAATAAACAAATGATTGTCTACTTCTGTGCTAAGATGTATTTGAAATTACCAATCAGATCATATAGACGATTTACAATTAAATACCACTTTATGCTGGATACAATCAGATCTTAAAGAATATATGAACTAATGGAATTATATTAAAAATTGTGACACATCAATACTATTGAATAACTAGAAGATAAAGAACGATATACAAAGATTACAACATCAATTATAAATTGGGATTAAATAGACATTACATTGAAGACAACTATGTTTAATATCTAATTATATAAATAGTATTGTAGAACTACCATTTAAGAAAATAGGATAATTAAAATGTAATTCGAAAAATACTATTTTATATGGCTATTTAGCTTAAACACATTATATATGATGCACATTACATGATATTGTACTCTACAGTGTAATTTACTTGAAACTATTGTTGTACATATTTATTTTATTTATAGGTAACAGATATTGGGGATGCTATGATATTGAAACGTCTTTTCACACAATTATTTGACAATGGTTGTGTTGTAATAGCAACTAGTAATAGAAAACCTGATGACTTGTACAAAAATGGACTGCAGAGATCAAACTTCTTGCCTTTTATACCTGTGCTAAAATCTCATTGTAATGTCATTCAATTAGATTCCGGTGTTGACTATAGATTAAGGGGCACAGGCAATAAGTATAGTAAATATTTTCTGTAAGTATTAATCAAGACTGCATATATTATGATTCATGCCACAATGCTCACCTTTTGACTTTTTAACAAAATACTAAATAAACTGACTTGAATCGAATCTGTGTTTTTTGAATAAGCAGGTACCCTGAGTACAAGGAATGCTGTTATTTTATTAAATAAATAGATATACTAATCTCTATCTGCACATAAAGTAATTACTAATAAGCAAAATAGGGACAATAATAGTCAATAACTACATATTGTTTAGGTACATACATAGTCTTTTACTAACTCATATCACATCAGTGGTAACACTTCTACACTGACTGTGTTTTATTTCTTAGGTAGTAAAGGTGATATTCGTTGTTGCCACCACTGACGTCACATAGATCTAACTAATAAATTTTATTTTATTTCCCACCATCATTGCATGATGTCAGAAGTTAAAATACCGAATTTATTACAGAAACAGTGAACTGACTCCCGACAATAATGCAGTAGACAACTTGTTCAAGTTTTTAATATCGAAGGAAAATGATACAGTGCGACCTCGAGTTATCAATATAATGGGCAGAAATGTTAAGTTTGCCAAATCTTGTGGTAGAATTTTAGATTCCACTTTCGACGAGTTGTGTGACAGGGTAAGTTTAATAATAGACCGATTAACTGCCAATTTTACTTATATAAATCCACAAATTGTTTTTCCGTTAAGAGATCGGAATTTGACGTAATTTGTATGGTTTATGTCTAAATTCTATCTTTAGTACCCATGGAAAACTATCTACGGATATGTTATTGAAATTGGCAGTCAGATATGTAACCAAACAAAAGAGTGTGAATTATGAGAAATCGGTGAACTCTTTTCAAACAGTCATAATTTTGTTGATAATAAAGTGTGAGTAGCACATTTGTATATTGATCAAATTGTAAATCGAGTAGCCTTACTCCGCGGAAGTTGACAAACCGAGCATCCGTGTTTCATAACTATAGCCAAAGAACACGATAGAAAAATTATCTATTATACTCATAATCATGTTTTTTTTCCAGCCTCTTGGAGCTAGTGATTATCTTGTGATATCTAAAACATTTCATACAGTGTTTATAAGAAACCTACCACAGTTATCAATACATACACATAGATCACAACTAAGAAGGTTTATCACACTTATTGATACATTGTACGATAACAGAGTGAGGGTAAGTGAATAATGCTACATTAACAGATTATTTTCAAACTAACCTAAGCAATATATTAACAAATTATGATTAAATTGTTTATTATAGGTAGTTATCGCAGCGGATTCTGAACCAAAAGATTTGTTCAAATTAGACCAGAAAACAGAGTATGTTGATTCTGACAGAGCGCTTATGGATGACTTGAAGATTACAAAGGATTCTGTAAGTACTTTATATCTTAAAAGCGGATTTTGTAGTGCTCTTTTTGACCCTCATTATTTTAAACTTTTACGTAAGTCATCATATGACATGAATACCTATCGAACGCTGAAGTTTAGCATACGTAAATCTGTACAATCAACCGAAATCACGTTGGCTGTACATATCTCACGCTAATATTTTACAGAGATTGATGATGCCATTGTCTGTTTTTCAATAGGAGGATGCAACTGCTGCCATATTTACGGGTGAAGAAGAAATGTTTGCATGCGATCGCAGTTTGTCAAGAATTATGGAAATGCAAACCGAAGAATACTGGGAGAAATGGGGAAAACATCTTAATTAATGGCCCCTAATCCATATAGCTAAATTTGTAAAATAGCAAAATGTGTTTTCTGTTTCTTGTTGTTTGCGTTGTTTTTAGATGTTGCGATGATGACTAATTGAAGTGCCTATATTAGATTATGTATGAACGAATAACTTAGGTACTAATATATTTAACATCGAGCAGTATTATAACAGTTAACTAGGTACATATTCAGATGAATTAAATATTTTTAGTTCCATGTTTCTAATTTGAGTTATATTTTTTGTAAAATTGTACATTCAGTACTTATATGAAATTATTTTATTCCGTTAGTAATTTATTTTTTGAAAATATAGTTTTATTATTGAATTTTTATTGGTCTTATTTAAGTTCATTTCCCAGATGGGCAGGGAGAAGGTAATTCAATACCAGAAAAGTCAGAAAAGACCTACAATATAATGTTAAGTATTACATAATTAATACAACTATACATGAACGGTGGGCAAGAAAGAGACGGCGATATCGTGTAGCTCTTTTCAGACGTACAAAATATAATGATCGCATGTAAAGTTTCTACACGACGCTTACTATACTAAATATAGTAGAAGATAAATATCCAACACAAGTAATACTTGAACTGTCTCAGAAACACAGATTAGGTAACATCTATCATTACTAAGAAAAGATAAAATATATCAGTATGGTATTGAAAAATACCCAGTCAATGTTTATGAAAACAAAACCCAGGATTTAATTAGTCGCTAAGATTATTTTGTACTAAAATTAATGTACTTGATTAACGTAATGTACTTGGTGTACACAGAAAACATTATTAATAATTACCATTATATAACCTGTTTAAATTAAATATTTCATGTTTTCTATAAAATTGAAAAAAGTGATGTGCATACTATACGTCCTACAAAATATGATTACACCAAACACTACTGAAAAGTTGTATATACTATTTGATTGATAAATACACATGTAGACAAGTCCTACTCAAATTATCATTAGGCTGTTTTCTGACTTGTCGGTGCAGAAACGCTATGCTGGGTATACGCGGTACCGAAAGCTTACTGACTTATTTTTCTATAAGCGGGTCCTGATTGGTCGGTATTTGTATGCGCACCGAAAAGTCAGAAAGCGGCTTTTTTCTGACTTACTTGAGTGCATGTTACCAAAGTAACATTGACTAGGATGTAACAAGAAACTTATTGACATTCACAATACATTTATTTACGTCTGATATTTGATTTGTTTTCGATTATCGCCCATCTAATCGTACATGTGGCTGTAATACTCTTGGTACACTTGGATGTATGTTTCTTTTTCTGATGGCGACATCTGAGCGATGACGTCATCGTCGATGCTTGTTATCGGCACCGCTTTGCCGTTCACAAGAACTGTGGGTGCGTTGTCATCTGTGTCGGAATCGTCGCTTTCCATTTCAGCTGTAAAAAGAGAAATAACTTGTAGTATTCTTAAAGGAACCATTAACCAGTCAAATAAAATTTGGAATAAGTAATAACTGGGTGAATGGAAGAGAATATCATAATATTTTATGTCGATCTTATAAAGGCTCAGTCGCAAAATGTTCACTTCTCAAAATGACTACGGGTAGCAAAATGTCCCTTTCGCAAAATGTCCCGTTCGCAAAATGTCCCTTTCTCAAAATGTCCCGTTCGCAAAATGTCCCTTTCTCAAAATGTCCCTTTCGCAAAATGTCCCTTTCGCAAAATGTCCCCTTCCTCAAACAGGCATTAAATTACTTTCATCAGTAAAAAAACTGGTCAAGAGCCAGCAGGTGTAAAACACAGAGGGGTATACTATACAAATGTTTTATCAATAAAATTAAAATATATATAATCGCCAAATTTAATGTCAATCAAAGTATAAATTTACACAATTAAACAATCAACAAATTAAACTTAACCCAAATAAAAAGTACATCTTATAATAATTGTAATATTATTCTATTTTTTTTATATAAATTCTGGCAAACTTCGATTGTTATTATTTTAATTTTAGTTTATTTGCATGCGCCTACCCTATTTTAATGATGAAACATTAGTATAGTACCCCTCTGTGTTGTACACCTACTGGCTCTTGACCAGTTTTTTTACTGATGAAAGTATCTAATTAAAGCCTGTTTGAGGAAGGGGACATTTTGCGAAAGGGACATTTTGCGAAAGGGACATTTTGAGAAAGGGACATTTTGCGAAAGGGACATTTTGAGAAAGGGACATTTTGCGAACGGGACATTTTGCGAAAGGGACATTTTGCTACCTGTAGTCATTTTGAGAAGTGGTCATTTTGCGACTGAGCCCTTATAAACCTTAAAAAAAGGGGAGGAAGAAGATACAATTTAAACCTGAATAACTGGTATGTAAAGAAGGTCTACATTGAACTTTAGTTGCGGAAGGCACAAATCATTTGTGATATAAAAATTCTAGCGTGTTTCTATACATCATCTCTACGTTTACTTACCGACGGCAGCCAACTCGTCCTTGAGTTTGTACGGGTCTTTAGACTCGTTGTCACTGGAATCTGAACTATCAGGTTCAATTCCTTTCAAAGCGTTCGTAGTAGCGTTTCCTAAAACAAATGATTACATATTAGACTTTTCACTTACCAATGTTAATTCTTCATAACATAAGATAGTTGTTGTTTTAGTCGCAGTCGTATTAAATCATGAATTATGTTTAGAAGGATTTGTTTGCTTACCTGAATTGTTTTGCTTCTCATGAGCAAGTAGAACCGACATGATATCATCGTTCTTTTCTTTGCCGGTTGTCTTTGCATTGCTGGCATTGCTTGCGGCTTTCTCCAATGCCGCGTCAGTGGAATGTACACTATCACCCTGTAAATATTTACATCATTTAACATTAGGTAACTAAACTATATCGTTTTTTTCGTCTTGTTCAAAGTATGGGTCATTTTAGTTCGCGAGAAACTCCGCTTAATCTAATCATCGGAAACGGATTCTTGATTCAGTGAATAATAATATGAAACGCAAGCGATATAATTTCCAAGTGAATCATAAGTTATATGCGCATTTAAAATACGATATCAGTAGATACGCCGAAATTTAGGTCAAATATTTCAAGTCAGATTGTTTATAGAGGAATATTTTGATCTTCTAATAATATCCATGTTATTTATAAAGGGATGACCGCTATCTTATAATTGCGAGCGTTTCTAAATATAGACCGACACAAGACCTTTGAATGTTAGGATAAGAATATCAGAAAATCGTACCCTTATTAAGAGATAAAATTTATTTCTTGCTTTTTTATTTACGACTCTTTTTTTTTGGGTATTTACGTTACATTAAGCAATTCTCAATTAATTAAATTGGGTTCCTCTTAAAATTTATGTATAAATGTTTTATAATAATGCGCATTGCATTTCGAAGTATTTCGAAGGATCCTGGATGCGGAGGACGGAGGACCGGGTGTTGTGGCACAAATTGGGAGAGGCCTATGTCTAGCAGTGGACTGTGATTGGCTATATGATGTTGATGATGATTTCGAAGTTGTAACTACCTGGTCGTTGGAAACGATGGTGCTCTCCACCATCCATACGGGTCGCTCCTTGCGGAGGGCGCCGGTGTCGTTGGCGTTGTTGTCCTCGCCGATGGTGACGTCGACGCGGGTCTCCTCCACCAGCATGCCTTGGTTGCGGGTCGCCTCGCCAGACCATTGCTCGCCAGGGGGACGCTGGGCCATCTGTTTGTTTAGTCTGAAAAGACACATGATAAATAAATTTCAACAACCTTAAATAAATTACTCTGAACCCAAAGTAGCTAAAGCTCTTGTATTTTGGAACAACACATAGCATCGTATACACTTAGTCTCGAGACAAAGTGATTTACTATAATGACCCGTCGGGGGATCGAACCCATAGAACCAGGGTTGGGTTGGCGAAACCTTGAAAACCGACGTGTAAGTCACTCGACCACGGAGGTATTAATTTTATTTATAATTACTTTACAGTTATTTGAAGTCGTTCAAAGACTGATCACTTAAACAGTCCTTATTTCAAATTAGTCTTCTGTAGGTCATGTGGATTGACTGTTTGCTGAGGTATTTTTATATTACGAAGTAGGTACCTAATGTCTTATGTTTCCTGGAACCCAATATTGTATTGTATCTAGTAATTAATACCGCCAGAAGTCATACGAAAGAGATACCAAGATTAAGACTCACCCTCTGATAGTGTTGATATCCACTGGTTCAGGTTCCAATATTTCTGGCGACAGTTTAATGCCTTCAACTTCTCGTAGTAAAATATACAGTGTCTCCAACTGTTCGTTGAATTTCGCCAGTAGTAGCCTGGAATCTTTTTTTGGGAGAGCCGATTGATCCTCTTCTACGACTTGGCTGCAAAATGTGCAGCGAAACTCATTTGTCATCATGTCGTATAGCTGATCTGCCTGAAATACATAGGGTTAAAAGAAAGTAATGTTTAGAAAAATGTCTTCATAATATCTCGGACCATAAGAAACTGCGTTCCTGAAAAATGTTAGATCAGTCTTCATAGGAAAATAAAAACCGTGTTATACTATTTATTATAACTTGGCATAATGATAGGTACTGTTTGAATGGTATTATTCGTTCATAGGACAAATAAGTTATTATATTTAGTAAATTCTTCTCCACATTAAACTTATATCTTCCTGTTGACCACGATTTGTCAGGAACGCATTTTCTCAGTGTCCGAACGAGGTACTTATCATGGTAATAACTTACTTCAAGATCTGTGAAGGTTTTCCCACACGTAGGGCATTTGAAGCTCGCTCGACTCGTAGCGTCGCGTTCCTCTGTTTCCATACGTTTTCGCATGAGATCCAACTTGTACTTGACTACGTTTACGAATGTTTTGTAGTTTATGAAATAATAGTTGACTTTCTGTGCTTTGCCGTCAGGCCCTGAAATTTTAAAGTAGTAGATCGTTAAAACAGATGAAATTCTAAACGTCGAAGATATGTATGTAGGTATATATGTAGGGATAAATGCAAGCTTTATTTACCTGTTTCCATTTTCAATCTCACTTGGATAAATTTATCGTTTTTCAACGTAGCTATTCGAGCTCGTAACATTTTTCTCTCGAACTTGAGGAGTTCGCAAATGTCATCTTCTTTCATACCTAAGAAAATAGAAAAATGCTTAGTATTGTTTATATTATTTATCGACAATCCAAACTCAAGGGCTAAGATTCGTAAGTAGTTTCACTACCCAAATGTGCCAGGTAGGATTTAAATTCATCAAAAAATAAGCAGGTATGTTAGTACCTACCTGGTAGGTTTTACTTGTATCTGGTAGTCCAGATACAAGTAAAAGTGATTGTTAACTTTCGTCATCTCATTAGATATGCGGCGATATGTAAATTAATTTTAAAAGAAACCACCTAAAAACCTCACGGATATCAGAATGGTATAGACCACTACACAACACCAACTACAGCTGCGCGAAGTGTTGCGGGTTCGATTCTCGTGAAAGACATAGGTACATTCGTCTGATTGACTCAAGTTTGTTTCTAATTCTTATGCATGTATGCAAATAAGTAGGTAGTAAAATATACTTACACGGATTTCTCACCAACATGTCGACTATTAGGGCATCTTCTATCGTATAGAAACCTCTAACAACAAGTCTTGCCAACTGCTTCAAGCTGCTGGGCACTTCAGTCACCAGCCGTTCTTCCGTCATTTCTGCAATTATGTTCTTATATACTTAAGCTTTTCTGTAGATCTTAGCATTTAATTCTGATTAATAGGTAATTAGGAAGAATAAAAAGCTACGTGCCTTAATATATATAAAAAAATCTGTTGCCAAGTAAATAAATCTCGCGGCATTCTATGTGATCATGTTAGCGAATGCTTTGAATGCTAATCTATGCACGTAAACATGGAGAGAGTGCAAATATCGCAGCGTTTTTGTGTTCTAGCTACGCCTCGCCTAACCAAGATGTGGTTTGTACGGTATAAATACCCAAAGTATATTAAAAGATGGGCTTATAATATAATAATATTATGATTTGCACTTTATATAAACTGGGTAAAAATGATTTTGACTGAAATCCAGTTAAAGTTATTCGATATGTCTGTTAGCATAATGTAGTCGTATTTCTACCGCATTAGTCTCCGTCCCCCAAAGTAAACTAGCATAGTTTCTTTCGGCAGTAAATCAAGCTTTGGCCACAAGTTATGGATAGGTATTCTTGTAATTAGGCTAATGCGTAAATGAAATAGTTCTATTCATAAAAACAAATTTATTCAATTAAATTCACTTACAATTATTTTTATTGACAAAATAAAATTACATTATGTTGTAAAACTGTAAATTAATAGGTACCTAAATAAAATATTCTAAAAATGCCTATATATTTACTGTCAGCGTTACGAAAAATATTACAATTCACTCTTTTGTATGTATATATAGAACTTTAAATTGTTTGGCAGTATGTACAATTTGTTTACTTTGGACATATCACTTTAAACACATATTGTTATCGATCACTAGGGAGACATTCAGTCCAATTTTGTTGCTTATCTATCCTACATCATTTCAAAATCATACTTACAACTTAAATACAATTCCAATTATGTAAAAAGACCTTATTCCTTTAATGAGAGTTCCTTATAACAAAATAAACAAAGCTACCGGCAGGAAGGGGCATAAATGGCCTTTAAGTTATCGAAATATTAAGTCTTGTAGACAAAGCAAACATTTTGAATGTCAACAACAAATTAATAAATGCTGTTTACAAAATAATAACATGTGTAAGGACAAACAATGCCTGTATTAAGCACATCTTAAATACTATAATTAGCAACCCACATTTTTTAACATTCATACTGGATAATTACAAGTACAAGACAACTAAAGGTACACTATATTAAAATTAGGATCCTCGAGTACTAACCAAAATCAGTCTTGGATTTAATGTAAAATTGAAATCAAATATAAACTCAGCATGCCACTTACATGAACCTAATTGATTATTTTAAAAATTGACTGATAAATTCATGTGCCTCAAATCAAATTATCACCAAATTAAGTAACTATATAAATAATTCATATAAAAGAAAAACACAACCTGTTTCATGATTGACTTGACAAATATTAATTTAAATCAAATGCAACAAAAATGTTAATCACTTGTCAATAATATAAATTAAATGACACTAGGTTGATAGTAATAAATAATATGGAAGAAATACAACAAGAAGGTACTAAAATTATTATACAAAATGTAATTCCTACTTTCTAATCAATCAAATATACACTTAAAATTAATCTGGCTGACTTCTTTCCAAGATCATTTGAATACTGTCCAATGTTTGATAGATGATTCTGAAGTTAGGGCGGTCACTTGGGCTGTGATTCCAGCACTGTTTCATCAAATCATAAACACATCTTGGTGTATTGTCAGGGCAGGCTAGAACATTCCCATCCTTAAGGAATCTCACAACTTCCTCATGTGTCATCCCAAAATATGGTTGTAGAGCAAATGAAAATATTTCCCAAAGACAAACTCCATATGCCCAAACGTCTGATTCTAAAGTATACTTATTATAAAGTATACTTTCTAAAGGCATCCATCTCACTGGAATTGCATCATGTTCATCACCTTTATAATAGTCTTGTAAGTATATTTTATGAGACAAACCAAAGTCAGCTATTTTTACCACCATGTCATCATTAATGAGACAATTTCTAGTAGCTAAATCTCGATGAACAAATTTTCTATCAGATAGATAAACCATGCCAGAGGCTATTTGCCTTGCAACATGCAAGAGATCCATATGATTAAGCGGAGTAACAAGCAACTTGAGATCTTCACGGTTCTCTACAGAAGGTGGGAAGTTAGTGGCAGTGCTACAAGCACGCAAATATTCATTCAAGTCCCCTTTTCCCATAAATTCAAACAATAAACACATTGGGCGTCCAATGGCACACACTCCAAGTAATTTCACAATATTGGGGTGATCAAAATCAGCTAATAAACATGCTTCTCTTTCAAAATCTAATTTTAAATCATGAGAAGCTTCATCTTTGAGCATTTTAACAGCAACAATAGTAAATTCTTCCTCAGGAACTAGTCCTGGGGCTTTAGCTTGAAATACTCTTCCAAAAGCACCTTGTCCTAAATCTCTGATGTATATAATGTTGTTCCTGGGAAACTCCAGTTTCTCCAACTTAGGATTGAGTTGAGCTCCAGTTGTGTGGTAAGCTAAATTACTGGGCAGTTTGTCTAGATCTATGTCCATGTTAGGTATGTTTCTGCGGCTAGACACATGACATTTAGAGTAATGATTCTTTACAAAATAATGACACAATAGAGTTATTGAAGCCATTCCCAAGACACATCCAAGGCCACCAATTGAGAGTAACAATACAAATGTTGGTGTAAAGTAATTCTCCATAATTATATTATTTGGTCCATTGCTATTGTCAAATTCATCACTAGAATTGGCACAAGATGGAATATCACAGTATTCCCATCGTACATTTGGATTCATAGTATAACACCATGGTTTTGTCTCTTCACCACCAGCATTTCTACAATAGTTAGTTGAATTTTGAACTTCTGGAAAAACTAAAGGAGGTCTTGTATGTTGATGAGGAGATTGTGACTCCCATGCCTGGCAGGCTAGCCCAGATTCAGTCACATTCATAGTGCCCTGGTAATAGCGTCCATTGTCTCTGTAACATGTTGTGGTTACCTGGCTATAGTCCATATTTGTAATACCAACATTGTTGCATGTCACTTGCAGACCTTTACCCGAAAACCTTGGCAGTTTTTCACATTCCGGAAATCGAAAATGACCTCTATTCTCAAAGAAAACTCCGCGACGTTTTTGTTCCTCGACTACTATCCAATCATTGTAACAAAATTGCATCTTAACAGCCATACAGTCTTCATAACAAATTGGTAATGCGAAATAACCCACCCCATCTCTGTCTATGCATTTGGGGAATGCATAAGCACATAACAATTTCTCAGCCCTACTTCGACAGGGCTCTTTGAGATTTGATATCATTTCTTTCCAGAGTCCAGTTGTAATTTTTTCATTGTCAAAACCTCCCGTATAGTTGTACCAAACGTATCCAGTAGAATATTTTTTACATATTTGTCCATTGTATGGTCCACAGTAAAGATGCACTGATTTAATAAGTAGAAGCACAATAAATATTTTGTAGTGTAAGTCCATTGTTTTATTTTATGGGTGTAAGAGAGTCGATGTATGTAATCTTTGTTCGTTGCATTTTACTATAAAGCTAGATACAACATGTTAAAAACACGATACTTGTACAATGGCGGACGTGGTTATTTTATTATGTATTGATTTTATACTTCATAAAAGAAGCAACTTGAAGCGAGCAAGAACACGAACAATGATGGGCATTATTGAGCAATCCGATGTTCAGGCGATTCAGGTTACTAGTTACTATTTGCCTTTCGTAATAAACTAACTAAGAGGTAACAACTGCAAATAAAAATTTTGATCTTAGAAATGGTATTGAACTTTGAGAGCACAAACGAAATTCCAACAAAGTTTTGCAAAATATTTGCTTAAAAATGTTCTAAACTATTTATTTTTTAATATTCTCTGAAGAAAAGTAGTCGATTTCCTAAATTGGGCTGGCCCAACTCACAGCAAGGTAGAGCGGAGCAGCACAAGTTTTGTTCCGCTAAGTTGGTAATGTGAATGTCAAAATAATCGAACATAATAATACATACGAACCGATATTAATATCTTGTGAATGGCTGCTATTGAGAAAGTTAAAGTCGTCGTTCTTGGTGATTCTGGTAAATTAAATCCTTATATATGTTCACACACTTTCTATTACTTTGCACTGTTTAAAACATATAAAATACACTTATTTCACGGCACAACTTATCATTCGCCAACATTACTGTGGCCATGACACTTTTGAAGGCTAGCCAACATTATAGTATTATGTGTTATTTTGGCGGTAAAATACAAAGTGTTTTTCTGTCTGTACGTTGCACGTACAATCTGCGGATATTTATCTATATTTCATGCATAAAGTCGTATTATTAATAAATACTATTTATAACTCAAGACCTGCTGAACCGATTACGCCGATAATTGGTAGGGTGGTAGCTTAGGACATAGGATATTTTGCTCAAATATAAAAAAAAAAACGAATTTTCCCTTTTATTTGGACGAATGGTTAAAGGTTATACAAGATAAGCATGGAACCGCGAATTATATCGGGTCAGTCATGACATTATTAAATCTAGAACATGTAGACCAATTTTCATGAACTTTGATTCTTCGCCCCCTCCCCCGCACCGAAGATCAGAATAACCGTAAAGGTTTAAGTTAAGTATTCACGCAAGCGAAACCGTGTTGCACAGATGTTTTTTTTATTTATTTAGTTCAAATTAAGTGGAAGTAATTATAATATTATAATTTTACCAAAATCGCTTAAAAATATACTTAGTATCAATAGATAGCAACTGGCTTGTGCAAAAATATCTCACATATGTTTTTTTTTATATTTTTTGAAATATTTACCTGCTCAACAGTTACATAACAAGAGAAAGCAAAACTAGGGTGCCGCGCGAAGGCGCTATTGAGCCATGCCGTTTTTTTCTGTTTGATTTTACCGTTCAAAATACCTACCTACACAGCAATGAACTGGTTTTATACATAATGATAAAATATTAAAACTAATACCCGAACTCTTCGAATGAATTACTAAAACTAGAGTGTTAAAATAATTTCTCATTCTGTATGTAAAATCATTACACGGGCCCGTTGGTCTAGTGGTTAGTGACCCTGACTGCTATGCCGGTGGTCGTGGGTTCGATTCACACCCAAGACAAATCTTTGTGTGATGAGCACGGTCATTTTTTCTGTGTCTTGGTGTAATTTATCTATAATATGTATCTATTTAGACATTTTTAAGTATGTTTATCAGTTGCCTGGTTACCATAACACAAGCTCTGCGTACCTTGGGATCAAATAATCATGTGCGAGAAGTCCCGGAATATTATTGTTATTATTTCACATTTCCGTCTTCTCAGCTTACCTTTTGTGCGGTGTATGGTTTTTCTTAACTCAGCTTTAATTCCGCATGTAAGCCCTCTTACGCACTAGCGGTAAACTGCGGTTAGCCGCAAGTGCGTAAGAGGGCTAACCCACTTGATGTTTTTTTCGCAAATTTACATGAAAGCTTTTGTTGTAGGGGTGGGCAAAACATCGTTGACGTATTTAATCGCGCACAACAAGCCACTCTTATCGCCAGGATGGACAGTAGGGTGTTCGGTCGAGGTAAAGTTGCACAGGTACAAGGAGGGTACACAAGCACAAAACACGTTTTTTGTGGAGTTCTGGGACGTCGGAGGTTCTAATGGACACCGTAATACTAGGAACGTGTTCTATCAACCTACTCATGGTTCGTATAAAGAATATTCTGTGTTAATGATGTGTTATGCACTTATTGTACTAAAGTGTAAAAGCGGTGGTACTACCAACAGATAGCAATTATATTAAGCTGACGTTTCAGGTATTATCTTAGTACACGATTTAACAAATAGAAAGAGTCAAGTCAATTTACAAAAATGGTTGTCGGAGATATTGAACCAAGACAGTTCAAATCCGACGCAGCACGTAGACGTGGATCCAGAACAATTCCTTGGATCTACTCAGGTAAATTTATTTAAGTATCGCTTTACATAGGGTTTAAATTGATTTGAAAAGCTCAACTCATTGCTCACATTTTTGTATCAAGTTGTTGAGTGTTGATTGCTTCTTTAGAACCTTTTTTAAAGAAAACATTTATGAGTTTCGAAAAATAACTAGTTGGCTTTGTAATCAAAAAGTCACGCCACATTTAATAATCGATTTTCAGATTCCTATCTTAGTTATCGGAACTAAGTTCGATTTAGCAGAAGAGAAACAAAGAAAGAATCAGTATAGAAGGTTAGCTAGCAGTATTGCAGAGCAATGTGGGGCCGACGAAATATTTGTGAATTGTCATCAGGCGAGGTAACATATCCTTTATTTAACGTTTAAGAACTATCTTTTTGTGAGAGTTATAAAAACACTTTTGATTTTCAGATCATTGGCTCCAGGCACAAGTAATTCTGTTAAGTTAACAAGATTCTTCGATAAGGTGGGTAGTCTTATAATAGCATGTAATATATTGTGTATGATCATGTGCTACATATACAATTTTATTTTGTAGGTAATAGAACGACGTTATTATTCAAGAGTGAGTCCGTTTACGGACAAGAGGCGCTTACCGCAATACATAATGTCGACGTCGACGCCGTTGTCAAACAACAAGCCCGCACAATACATGAGCCCTCGCTTCTACCATATGGACTGATGGTTCCTATTTAAGCTTCACTGTTGTATCATTCCACATATATATTACTATAAAGTTTGTTATATAATTTATTTGGTCTTTTAATGCTTCTGAACCACTCCGTAACTATAGAATGATCTATCTCTTCCCTATGTATTTTAGGTTCGGCCTTCAGGTTTACTTTATTCAACTCATACCAGTATTTTTAAATTATAAAATAAAGAAACGGTTCTTAGATTTTGTATTTTTTTATTACACTTAAAACTATACGATAGGAAATAGACTTTCCAGACATGTAGGTTACATTACAGAGCCCAAATGCGGACGTAGTCGACTTGCAAAGAAGCATCCTGACCATCATTAGAGTTCAGGTTCCAGGTCGGCAACCATCCCCATCTGCCGTTCCAAAAGTCGGTAGCAGCCTGAAAAACAACAGTGTTGTATTATTTGAAACTTATATGATACTTAGATTTTTAACGGCTTCTATTTATTGTCAGTATTTGAATCACATACTTGCAACTCTATATTTTAATGGACCATGATGCCACAGTAAAATATTACCACAATTAACTCATAATTGTGGTAATATTTTAATAGGTTAAGTTTTGTCTTTTTTAATTCTGTGGCTTAAGTAGCCGCTGTTTTTTATTACGTGAGCGTTACGTTAAATGGTGGGAGATAATAAATGACGGATTTTCACTTATTAAAACACCCGGTCTTGACTCTGCCTTGGCTAGAGTCGCGGGATGTCTTGCTCATTCACCGTTTGACTGGGGGTGAACATTAGTATGTACACAAGTTATGCTTACCGAAGGAGAACCGTTCCACCAAGGTTTAGGATTAGGATTGACGACACCATCGGGGAAAAATCCGTTAGTTCCTCCAACAGCCAAGTTGATGATCAGGTAGAACTGAAACGGTATAATATTAGGTCAGATGTTGAATAAAATTAACTTACGACTTAAAGCGTTGTTAGGACAAACGTCATCATTATTGTCCGGATAAACCATCAATACTAATATAAAGTATTGTACAACCAAACATTTATTCACTAAAGTATTTGAAAAACACGTGACTCTAAATAACACCAATCGGAGGAAAAAGTCAGAGCTCTCATTACCTTCTCATCAAAAGGTGCCATCTTGCTACCGTATCTCCAAGGGTTTTCGATGTTGGGGTTGGAGTTGAAGCCACCATATTCCCAGAAGCCGCCGTTGCCTGGTGTCGCTCGCCCAAGCTCGACGTCATCAATGCTGAATCGCAAGTAATCTGTGCAAAACCACAGTTAAAATAATTATTAATTCTGAAACAAATGCCTTGCAGCTTTACCATTTGAACCTATATTTAGAGTGACTCTATTGTTCGGGAAATGGTAGGAACTACTTTTTTACTGATTAAAATGGTATAGGTTAAATACTGTGAATAAAGAACGTACTTGGAGTCCATTCGAGCTGGTATCGATGGAAGTTGCTGTTGTAGCCAGCTGTGTTTCTCCTGAGCCAGTGAGCTCGTTCCCAGCCGTTCATTGCTGGGTAAGGTCCGTAGTGAAGGGTGGAACCGGCTTCCTGTTTTCAGAAGTATATTTTAGAGTACCAGCTTTACCTTTGAAAAAGGTTTCAGAATAAATTAAGTGACCATGAAAAAAGCTAGAAGAGATATAACTCGAGCATTACTTGTGTTCCAATATGTACGCCATTGTGTGTCATAGCGCGATTACCCCGAGACTCCACTAAGTCTATCTCACCAGAAGCAGGCCAAGTTCCGTATACGTTGTAAGCAGGCATCAACCAGATAGCTGCAAAGTATAAGAACAAAATGAACCAGACGATACGAAAAAGGAAACTCGTTTGAATTTCTTATTAATTTTATCGCTAGTATGAAATGGCAATGGGCAGGACACATAGCTCGTAAACATGATGTGTGGGGAAAAGCGGTGCCTGAGTTGAGGCCTTGGAGTAAAAAGTGACCTTAATCACTAGTTCGATAAAGGTACCACCGAGATAGATGGCTAAGAAGATGTGACTAAATACATAAAAACGTCTTTAAGTTACCGGGCCAAAGCCAGTCTCCGGCGGGCATTTTGGCGCGAACTTCAACACGTCCATAACGGAAGCTGAAGGAATTCACAGTACGGATACGTGCACTCTTGATAGGGTTCAAGATGTTTGAAGGGCTGCCGGTACGTTCACAACCCCACCATTGCGGGTTTGTACATCTGAAAAATAATTAAACCATCAAGAGTTGTTGCCCTAGTAAATTTGGGTGTTCTGATGAATGTACGGATTAGATACTGCAAAAATATCGGTTTTGAAATTAAATCATTGATTTTAACCTTCATTATCAAAACACTTGTTGATAATGGTATTTGTATATCTTATCTACAATCATACATCTAGGCACAGTTCAATATATACCTATTCTTATTTTTTTATTATACACATACCTACACATCACATTTTATAGGCATTGATGGATAGAGGCGAGCTTAACTCAAAATTAACTTTCTCACTGGCCACGTGTAACTTAAATATTTTCACTGAAGTCATATATGCGGGTCAAATAAAAAATAATAAGGTTCCAATTAAGTCTTACCTGTCAGCGGGGGCACCTCCTTCAATGTTCAGTTGACCATTAGACAGGAAGGCTTCTCCAAACTGATCGGACGTCAGCGAGGGACGGATGAACAAGCGTCCACTGTGAGTAAACGAGTTTGTACGGTTGTTGTTATAGTATTGGAATTCCCAGTTCTGCAATTAAGAAAGATTCTTGTTTTATATAAAAATACAGCAATTGTATCTGAAAAGAAAAGATTAGGTACATTTAACGGCATATTCGATCAAAACGCAGTAGCTGCTTTATACCAATACTAAGTGTAAAAAAAAAATTGATTGTGATATGATAGATATCTAAAAATCCATAATAAAAATAAAACTTACTCCACCGCCAGCAAGAGTGTTCTCGTGCTGCCATTTTTCAAGATCGAAGTGTTCGAAATCGTCGGCGAAGATGAGAGCTCCCGAACAGACGGTGGCTGGGGCGTGAGTTCCGCTCACTGTCGTCACACTGGGGGTGCAAGCTGCCCCCAGTGACGCTACTGCTAACACGCCTGCTAACACCGACAACATCACTGCAAAATTTTAATTAATAAGTTCGTGACTATACGTTTTTGTTGATCTTTCGTTAAAATACATTTATTTATTCAAATAAATAATCATGTTCTTAGGAAAAACTTTTCTATATTTTGTTATACATATTTTAACTAGCTTGCTAACAACACATTTCATATAGTATCATGTACATAAACGTAATAAAATAAGATGTCACGACAAGTAATGCATAAATCACTGCACTTCAGTCACCGATAAATTCACGCAGTTTAGCCAACGTTTATAATAGGTAATATAAGTAAGTACCTGATGCCTACTTACCGGCAGTATATTGCACAAACTGACAAAATCTTCAAATTATTCGAAGTTTATATAATCTTAGAGCATCGATAACACGGTACTTGAATGATTATAATGATAGACTATATGAACCATACCGACAGTTAGTGACGCGGTACCGGTATTTTAAATAAAGACAATCAGTGCAACAATTTAAGCATTTAAAATAGGAATTATCACAATTAAGTTGTTTTTTAGATTACTAATAATCTGATGAATAATAAATCAATTAATTGATTTAAATTCTGTTTTGTAGCACAATTATAATACGTATGTATCAAGGTAAATAAGTCTACAACTGAATGGTAAGGCTAGTGGATGCTCTTATTTAAAACATCCGGAGGGAATCGGAAATTTCAATTTGCTTAAAGGTTACTTGTTTATTATTTTTAGCATTTTAAAATGACTCAGGTAGCCAAGTGCTAGGTACTAACCGTGGGAAAATACGTTCAGCATTAGTTGTTTAGCGTATATTCCTTATTATAATAGTTAGTCATTATTCCGTTGGAACTTGTACGATTGGTTTGGTTTGTACAATATTTATCGACCTGCAGGGGTATTCGCTAACTCTCGCGAGGGTGAAAACGACCTAGACTTTTGTAAAAGAACTGTCAAAACGCAAATTTCGTATTCGCTATCGTCGGTGTCTAACGAATGTGACGTCATCGTGCGACGGTGTATTTGAAGGCAACTGAACACCATTTTGACAGTCGTTTCTGTATCGATAAAATGAAAATTGCGATTCCGTAAGCCTAACTGCTTTCATTTGACATTTAAAATCCGGACTACTAGACACCTAACTGTATTCGCGAAAGCAACTACTCACGGGTAAACGTTAAAGTATTGAATAAAAGATTTTGAAGCAATTTTGTTGCTTACGTGACTAAAAGAAGCATATTTCGTTGATTTTTATTGTTTTTCGTATTTGTCTAGAAGATAAGAACGGTTAATATTAAAAATCATTGTTGGAGAAATGCATACACCTTTTGCCATTTTTTCATCATTCTCTTTCACGCGAAAAAATGCTCAGTAAATTATTATTGTTCCCTTCGATATTCTTTAAACAAATACCAAATATTAAACGGATCAGAAGAATTTCGGATATTTGAGTACCTGCCTAAATGGATAATTTTTGATCTATCGATCAGCAGAACTTCAGCATATTTAATGGGAAATATCAATATTCAATCAATGATTTAATAAAAGTAATTTATTAATTTTGTGGAAACAAAAAGGTTAAATAATAGTTTGAACAGTTAAACTAAAAACTCTTTATTAAATCCTACTTACTACTAAAATCACTACACATGGCGATGACGGCTAAAAAGATTATAAACGTCAGCCTTTTTCATGTGTGTTTGTATACTTAGATTCTCAAGAAAAAATACTGTTTTACTAATAGAGGATGTAATTCGATTAAATGAAATGGTAAATTTTATTCTACGACGTTTCAAAAATATGTGTTAGTGAACAACATTCAACAAACCTAACTTTGATGGATGTTTGTTGTGTTTATTGTTCATAAAATAATTAGTTTTTCATTTTGCCTGATAATATTGTAAACTATGTGAATAAAATAAATTAATAGGAATATAATAATTGTTTTAATCTTTTCAAACCTATAGGTAGGGTACACTTTTAGAGACAATTAATTGTATTAGTACTGCACAATACTGCACATAAAACTATGACAAATGTTATGGACTATAATAATTAGGTACTACTGCATCGCCAGAATAAGCAGGGGGTCGCATGTAGATCCTGATGAAGTGGTGGTACATACGTGGATCTCTGTAAAATGTAACAAAAAAACGTTATGACATGACGTATGTATTATACCTTAAAGACAACATAATAAAGAATTAATAAAGCTGTAGGATTGGGGAAACTACTGAAAGTTTTATTCACATAAAATAAGCAAGAGGAATACATTATATTTGCACCCACAAGAATCATTTAATGTGAATGCATATGAAATTAACATAAAGGTATGTAGGTACTCTTGAGGTTCAAGTATGCAAAACAAGAATTTGGACAAATATTGAAGCAGGCTTACCTTCCACATTAGTAAAATAATCGCCATCGTCTTTTCACTCTGCTGCGGCGTTTAAAGGTTTTATATTGATTAAAGTCCAAAATCCAGCGTGCCATGCGGGGTGAAATGGTCACAACCTTCTAGTCTTGCCGAAGATCTTCTCAAAGGGCATAATAAATGAAACTTTGGTATCTTGAAACACATTTTAACTCGAGTATATTATACTGATATTCTGAGTTAAATTTGGTTTTTCATTATTTTAGGACACGGATAAAGCTACATCGCTGCATTCCAGTTGCAAAACAACTCTAAGTAACAGTCAGAACCAATAATATTATGAAATAGATAAAGAGATTTAAACATAACGATTGTTTGTTTTGACATGTAACGTAGTACAAACCCTCTTAAATAAAATGTTGTCTTATCAAGAGTATTACAAAGCACAAAAAGTGCCACAGAATTAAGCCGTATAATAGTCGATAAAAAATAGAGCCGCCTCGAAAGCAGTCGAACCCGAAGGAAAGCAACCGGAAATAGATACAGAGAAAACGAGTTAGCGAATACCAAAATTTTGACAACTACCCGCGGCAACGAATCACGGTCGCCTTCGATTTCGCGAAAGCAACTCTTGTCTATGAAGTTAGCGAATACGGCTGCTGATATGATATGATTCTAGTAACCAAAAGACCGCTTGTTCTTTTTCCGTAATTGTGGAAGAATTGCACACTATTTTTAAATAGGCTGTTGCTTCTGTTTAAAGAAAAAACATTAAAAATTGCATTGTAAAATAATATCAAACACTTACAACTATACTAGAATTAAAACTTAGTTATATAAATATAACTAACACAACTTGTCTTGTGGAAATAAATTGGCTAGATAAAAAGGTTGTATTTATCCGGCTTATATCTACAGAGGTTTTATTTTAATTTGACGTCTAACGAACTATAAATTTTAAAAATAATTTCAGGATTACTTTATGTCAATATGGATTCCTTTTAGATCAAATAAACACATTTCCTAAAATTTACAGTAATTAAGTAAATAATAAAAATGGAAAAACTTACTAGCTATCAGGAATACAATAATTGGTTACACTGAAATTTTGCCATGGATGTATGGTTAGTACCAAATACTTTAATTAAATTATCGTCAAACTGGTTAATCTTCTCTGTGTATGTTGTACATTATAATCTTATTTCAGATGGCTTCAACCATTAAATTACTACCGAGGTGTATATGTCCCGTTGTAACTCGTCAATTTTCGTTCAAACGCTCCAACATTAATTGTAACTTCACCAGAACATTATCATGTAGTTCACCTAATGGAGCTTCCACACAATCGCAAGTTATAACGTGTTTTAATCAAAACAACTCCATCGAATTTCGGCAATGGGATCCTCGGAGAAATGACAGGGGCGACGACAACCTATTGCAGCGTTCTAAAAGCTCTTTAAGTTTCCTAAAAGGCTTTCAAAAAACATTTACCTTTCGAAGGAAAGACGATAAGCCAAAAAACCAAAAGAGACGAGTTCCTAAATTAATTTTAATACAAAATCCTTTGACTTGGTTAATGATTAAGATTGACTTTAGCGTGTTAAGGAATATATGGGATCCCACTTTTGAAGAAAAGGAATTCAAGTTTGGAACGAAGCAGGTACAAATACAAGTTATTTGTTTATCCCCTTCTATTGTAGTGGTTCTAGGCTTGTTAGTATGGATGGATGGATAACTTTGCTTTCATTATTGTCATAAAAGCGCTCCTTTGCTGTTCACAAGGTTTCCAAGCAAGATGAGACTTTGCTATACTACATATATTCACCTACTGGGATGTTATTTCAGGCTATATCACGAATAACGCATGTGATCAGCGCTGGCCAGTTAGCGGAGTTAAACGGCTTGTTGACCAAAGCTGCGCGCTTAAGTTTAATGCGTGAGTTGGACCGCAACTGGGGGGAAAAGCAACGTGCCCTGCTAGCGCTAAATCACGACGACATACAAATTTCTTCTCCGCGAAAAGTTTATTTCATTAGAATAGCTGGTATGTATTTATTTTCGTATTATAACTTGGGATCTGAAATCGCCAACCCGCAAGGAGCAAGCTTGGTGATCAATGCTCGCGCCTTCTCTATATGGGAAGAGGCCTGTGCCCAGCAGTGGGACGTATATAAGCTGGACTAATGTTATTATTATGAAACACAAATTCTCACTTAGTAACCAAGCTTTCTAGGTACCTACAATTATTGTTGTTTTGGAATTATCTGTGTGCTATCTTATCAAAATATAGAATTGTAATTGAAATGTGATAAGCAACGATTATAATCTGATTTTGGCACAGATTGTGCTTAAAATACTTAAGTGGGAGGAGTAATTAATTATAATCCTTTAGTTACTTAGATCATGATTTTGTTTTCCACTTGTGCTCGTTCGGCTTTTTTCTCCTCACTAATAAACTTTAAATTGTATTGAAAGAAATTGTACACATGAGTAGCGTGTCTACTTTTAAACATTTATAGCTAAGTAAATAAGCAAGCATGTGAGTTAGCATATTTATTTCTTTTTTAGATAAGAAGTTTTGTGATGTCGATATGGCGTTTTTAGCCTTGAAATGGGCGCCTATTAATAGTATTGAAGCCCTTATATTCACTGAGATTTTTGCAAGATTTCACCGGGAGTATACGCCACACTCCATCCCGGAGTGGACTATTGCATACTTTAAAGTAACACGCTTCGAAGTATTGCGTCGATGACGTAGCATTATAATGAATATCAAGTATTCGATAAACCTCTAACATTAGCACTGCCAATGTTGATTTCGTAAGACAGCGATACTCAACTTTTTTTTACAATTGCACAGTTACACTAGTTGTTTTACGCCATGCCAATGTGACGTTTTTATTCAAAGTTTCGACACCTTAATGTGCTTTTGAAATATTGGTTGAATGTTGACGTCAATGAGAACTATAGATTTTCATATAAAGATTAGTAATTATTGGAATTTCATTATTTTTTTAGATAATTGCTAATAACGACCACATGAGCCCAGAGTCCAACTTGTCATGGGACTTGTTAGGTGCTACATAAATGTAGCTGTAATTTACATTCTGTGCAGCGCAGGTAAAGGTTACTACTGCCTGTAGCCGTTTAGGCAACAAAAAAGTCTGCGCTCATAAACTAGTTATCATTGATGACAGCAAATACAACAGCTTTAACCAAATTTTTGAAATGTAATGTACCTACTTACTAGTGAATTGAATTGCCACATAAACCTGGGTGGGCGTGGGTTGAGTATCCCTGTTCATGCGCGCGAAAACAGTAGTCAATAGACCTTCAACTTTGGATGGGTTATAGCAATGTTTAATCTGTCAAAACTCCGCCCTATGCGCATGCGTGAATATTGACTGCTGAAATTCCAAACTTGAACATTTGGCTGTGTCTATTTTGTACCGAAATCAAATTCATTATGAAGAAATAAGAACTTGTTAAATATTTCTATATACAATTTAACCTTTTGGTGGAACGTGTTACAATTCTTAATAAAACTATAATAACAAAACAATTTATTTATTTTAATTAAATATATATCAAATATATATGAGGCCGGTATATGATTAAACTAAGGAATTAGGAGGATTCACCATTTTTTTTATGTACAAAACTCTATGCTTAGTTAAGAAATAGTTCTTTAGTGTTTAAACATATACCTGCCTTGAATACAAAGTTACAAATACATCGTAATCGTTAACTCTATAAATCTAATAACAGCGTGGTTGGATTTTCGAGGTAGTTTTTCAAGTAATTGGAAAAGCGTGCCATAGTAACGCCATCTATTACTCTATGGTCAGCAGAGAAGCTTATTGTTAGAATGTGTGCTTTCCTAATGTTACTCTCAGAATCGAATCGTGGCAGTACCTGTAAAATAAGGAGAAAAGTTACATATTTTTCATTTTAAAGATTGATTCATAGGACATGCTTAAGTAGACTATGATTCTGAACGTAGGCTGGAAAATTGTTGGCTGTCCTCGAATTAAATAGGTGCGTATAACATTGCAGTAGTTATTATTTTTAACTAGCTTACTTAAGGGGTTTTGTAATCGCTGTAAGTTATGGTATTTACCTGTATTTTTCCAAGAGCGCCTATTGCAACTTGCGGTGGTAATATCACAGGTTTAGTGTAGGTTCCGCCAATCTGAAAATTTGATATAAAAATTAAATGTAAGAAATAAATTAAAAATTTAAATGACACATAAAAATAATTATCTTCTTCTTTAAGATTTAAGTAAAATAGTAGAGGGATCATCATTTTGCGAGGTGCTTGCGGTAACGAAATATTTAACTTAAATCAACATACAACTGAAAAACTTTGCTTATTATATTTCCTTACAGAGAACTCTTTCTAGTTAACTTATGCCGACGACTTAATCTATCTCAAAAAGATAAAAAGACGCGTAAACGCATATACTTACAATGCCTATGTTTGACAAGGTGAATGTTCCACCAGATATTTCACCAATTCCTAGTTGTCCTTTCACTCCCTTTTCTTGAAGACTGTTCAGTTCACGAGCAATGTCTAATATCGTTTTGTTTTGCACGTTCTAAAACAGACATAAGCAAATATTAAGTAAGAACTTATTTTATTCTATTCATTCATTTTTAGACGATTATTAATTTTGTAATACCTTTATAACTGGAACGACTAATCCATTAGGCGTATCCATGGCAATGCCGATGTTATGATTTGCTTTGTAAATAATGTGTTCGCAATTGCTATCAAGGCTGCTATTAAGTATTGGTAGATGTATTAAACCCAAGGAGGTGGCTTTGATAATGATTGGCATGTATGAGAACTTTACGCCACGCTCTTGTGCTATTTTCTTCAACACTTCACGAGCTTCAACTAATTTTGTTACATCGTATTCTTCGCTATACCCAAAGTGTGGTATTTTCTGTAACAATACATTAGATACGTTATTAAGCCTATAGGGTGTGGATAGAAACTTAAAAAAATGCAAATATAGTTTCTCACCATCGCTTCGGTCATCGATTTCACCATTGCTTTTGTGAAGCCACTGACTGGAACTACTCTGTCTTCCAATAATACTTCTACTTTAGCTTGTGCCTTCGTAATTGGTATTTCTACAGCTTTTACACTCGATAGATCATGCTGATCAGGTACTACATTGGAGGCGTCGGAGTCAATATTCAAATGCGCAAGCATATCTTCTTTAAGGATCCGTCCATTTTTGCCAGTAGATTTAACAGTACTTAAATCAACCTATAAAAATGTAAGATTACGGTCAAAATGAAATCGTTACAGAGGTGTTGACGAAACACATCCTTAAATTGTAGGAAATTTTCTTTTTCAGGGACAGGCCAATACAATACAGGACAATAAATATGTGTATTGAATTAACGTTCATCAAATACATCGGTCGGTCTTTATTTCACACTCATACACATTATGGGTGTGCATAGCAAATTGAATAATAGAACACTACCTTAAATTGTGCCGCAATTCTTCTAACTGAGGGAGTGGTTAATACTTTAACTCGTTGAATTTTATCTACAGCCGGTGTTTGAGTAGCTGGCGCTTGTTCTTCGTCTGATGAAGAAGAGGAACCTGTAAAATCAAACGAATTTTCTTTGAACTTTATTACCATAACACAAGCTCTGCTTAGCTTGGGATCAGACAACCATGTGTGAGATGTCCCGGAATATTATTATATAATAAAAAGTTGGTAATAAACTGTTCCTTAAAATAACACTACCTTTACGGATTTTATCGCGGTTTGTATTAAGATTTTAGGTCCCGACGTTTCGAACTATTACGACGTTACTAACTGACTAATTGATTAAATACAAAACGGGCACTGTTACGATGACGTAATAACGTCGTCGTAAAAGGATGATCTGTTTCATCTGTTCCAAGTAATTTTTACAATGTGTTTTTCGTACATGGCATACAAAAAATTTAAGGAAGTAAAACGTTAAATATTCATCTCATCAAGAGTTCTACTATGAAGCACATTTTTCATAAAGTTATTTACCTTCATCGTCACCATCTTGTACTTCAATATCGACAAGGGGTTGTCCGACTAAGGCAGTCTGGTCTACTTCGGCGTAAAGTCGGGTGACAACTCCGTCGTATCGACTGGTTATTGTCACTGCGGCCTTGTCACTCTGCACCTCGCATATGTTGTCAAATTGCTGCACTTTGTCACCGACTTTCACAAACCTGAAATTTCAGGGAGTTCGATAATTATGTATTCTACATTTATAGGTCTTAAAAAGAGGAACTCGTCTGATGTAAGCTATATTTTGAGTGAATGATATTCTCAATTCGTGACGATAACTTTCTTCATTTTCCCGTGATCACACAAGTTTCACATGAAGAGAAAATAGATAATCTAATCGTTAAGAAAACATAATTAACTATTGATGTAATTTGAAAGGGTTATTGATAATTGAAAGTGTATAGTTAGTAAATATAAACTTTATCTTTGTAAACAGAAAATCTCTGTTTTACGTAAACAACTATTGCATCATTTATGATGAGATAATTTTATGTAATAATTTATCTTATTCATTACGTTAAAACAAATAAAATTTCATCTAATTATTTCCGATCCCTGTGTTTTTATTAAATTGTTCTTCTTTTTGATGGTCCGGAATAAAAATGTAATAGCATACATGACAGTAAATTATACTACTGAGACGTTTCACGCTCCGAGCCATTCAAGGTCCAATTAAAATGCAATATTAGCCACATTCAAAGTAGCTACCTCATCTAAATATCGCACGGTACTTACGTTAAAAATAATATTTAATTTTGTAATTCGTCATTCACACGTCCGACGCTCTAAGTTTCATGAATTAAGAAGATAACGATTATTTTTATACATCACAACTGCATTCTGCATGATAACAGCGAAAAATGCAATTTTTAACAGTCATCTGTTAATTTAAGACTTAACATACGAGTACCAAATCTATACCTACATTTATCTACCTACCTATATTTTTTCGTAAATCGATTAGTTGGCTTATTAGGGCAAACCAAACACAAGATTCAATCTTGTGTGTTGGTTTGCCCTCGCAATGTTTGCCACTTTTATTAACTTGTTTTTCAGAGTATCTTTATTACGCAGTCCCTGTATTTAGTTACTACAAAAGTATTAATTTAGTATATATTAATTAATATTGGTAATTATTATCCTAGCAATTTGATAAAAGTAAAAAAAATGGAGTCTGGAATTATGGATATATGTATGTTTATTACTCTTTATCGAACATACTAAGTACTTAATGGATTTAGATGATATTTGGCATAGCTACTGCTTATAAACGGGACGAAAACAAATAATCGTTTTTAAGATGCCACGAAACCGGGAATTATGTCGGAAAATCTCTTAGTACACAGTAGTTGTACAAATAGAAAAAGCCTTACCATTCTTTTACAACCACTTCTCGAATTCCCTCTCCAATATCTGATAGTTTAAAAGCGACAATTTTGTTAATTATTGAGCTGGTGTGGAATGTCCGGTGCCGTATATTAACATGGGATATATCGCGCTTCGATATACAAGCTGATTGAGATCGCTGCCTCTCCTGTAAAAGTAATAAAACAAATGAATAAAAAGTGGAATATTCAGTTTAATAAGACGATATTATATACAATTTACATTATTATTATTTAGAGCCAGAACTGTCCTACTGCAGGGCAAAGGCCTCACTTTCCTGTGTCCACAGGTTTCTATTGCTTGCTATTAAATAAAACTCTTAAATAAGACGTTACTAAATGGTAATTAAAAACATACGCTAATGGAATTAGTGTGAAACCTGTGTTTGATAACTGTTTTATGATAATTAATGTGACTTTAGTATGTTTGTTTACGTATCTTAGATTACCAGAATCTTTGTTTCTCGGAAACACCTAATTCATACGTTAGAAAATAAGGGATTTGCATTTGTTTTAGTATATCAAAAAAGTGCTAAATTATTTTGAAAAAGCCTAGCTTTAATTTGACCTATTTTCAAATAAAATTCCATAATGCCGGCCAAATATTAAGTAAACTATATTTTTAGGTAATTGCAGATTGTTACTTATCATTCTGTAGTACCCCTTAGTAATTAGTTGATAAGATTTGTTATTTTATAAATCTGTTATCTTATTGCTATGAAAGAACGTTTTGATTTTCGGTTGTCACTGATTATTTCAATCACGGTGATTAGTGACTTGAAACGTTGACAGCGATTACATATGCTTTAAATTAATTAATTATAAATTCTAAAGTAACCTTAAACTTTGCACTTAAACTCATAAATAACTAACCTAAAGAAATATGCGAGTATTCGTATGATTCTGGTTTAATACATAAATTGTATTATTATTAAATTATAGTTCACAGTCACGTTCGTAAACATTAAAATATTATAAGGAATTTTATACAAATTAACTTACATTTCTCATAACCACACACACTGAGCTCCACCGGTTTACATTCCTCAGGTTCACTACACACTTTCTCATTAGGAACGACATTATAAGTAATTTATTAGTTAATATTTTTTGACTAATTGTTAAGATTCATGTCGCGGCCGCCGCGCCGCGCCTCGCCTTCGCAAACACTACTGAATGTTATCACATCATTATCAGTGGGCCACGGCATTGATTACCATTTTAAACAATATTATACGTTAAGTCAAATACGCTGTCACTGTGACGTAACGGAGTAAGGGTCAACGTTCGTGTATTAAACTTAACTCATAACACATTCTGATGAGATAGGTATAACTTGTCTGAGATATGCACGCTGTTCAATGAGAACGGGTGGGCTATAGATGTTTTAGTTATATTGATATGGCCCCACTACTATGTTCCATCTCGCTTTTATAACATTGTAAACAAGTGTTAAGTCGCACGCGATGCAGCGCTAGCACAGAAGGCGCAGATTAGATTGCGCTGGTAGGTAAATAATTACAGTATATAATCTAAGTAATTGTTATACTGCGCCTGTGTATAACCGTAGATACGATAAGTGCAAATTCGAATAAAAAAAAAAGGATTTTTGTAGATTCAAGACGATTTCTACATAAGTAATATTTAAAGTAGTATTTTACTAAAGGTAATGTACAGTTAACAGTTACTAAAATAAAACGATGTAATAAGCAATTGTTTTATTAAAGACATAATAAACATGTTAATAAAGTGAATAAATACAATAATATAATCAATAACTGTAATGTCATGTATGACGAGACGCAGGAGGCAACCCATATTGAGAATAACATCAGATTGCGAGTACATGATATTTAAACCGACGACTCCTATTCTAAATAGCTAACGTGTATCACAGAGGCGCTCTGCCAAGTGTCTGCTACCGATCATTGTTTTAGTTCACAGCAGATATAATATACAAACTATGTAACAACACACATCAATAAAATAGCTTTAAAGTTATAACTATTATCTATTGCTTTTATTCGCTGCATAGTAGAATGGAACTAAATTGCTAAAACAATGTCTGTGCATCCATCAACTCGCGCCTTTCACAAGTCTATGAATATGTTGTTATTTATCACATCATAACTGCCTACGTTGATTCTAATTATTCTGAAGATTTATACATCATTATATTTCTATGTACTTAAAATAAATGTGTTTTACAAAGTGATGAATCTGGAAGAAACTGGGTATTTCGTATACTTAGACCATTGAGATATATTGGTATTATATCATCAATGATCTACACATGATGGAGAAACGCCCCTGGAAGAATTATTGTTTACTTTGTACATGAGTGCTTATATAGACTTTAATATTCAATTTATAATCTTTATGATGAAGAACATAAATATATTACTTACTCGGATATTGACATTTTGTTTGTACACATTAATTATTTCTCCTATTAGCTACAGACGTTGCCTGTGTGAAAACCGAGGAACAATATAAATAGTTATATGAAAAGCATTAAATAAGTAAGAAGTTGCTCCCGTTTTTGTACAAATAGCTTCGACAGTAAGTTATACATATATCACACTAGTGACACTAACAAATAAATACAGTCAAGCGATAACATTACTTTATATTTCAGGGCCTTGCATATATTTTAAGCTGCTAAATACAGTTGCCAAAGTACAGACTTGACGTTAACTGGAAGTTACTTAAATCAGTATTACAGATATATCGGGAAGATTCTTTAAAACAATGGAAGACGTTATAAGCTGTCAGAACCAATTCCAAAGTATCGATATTGATCTGGAGAATAGAAGAAGTTGTCAGTTGACACTATCGAGACTGTAAAGTTTGTTCGATTCAATTCCTGTGATAAGTTTGTCAGTTGTTCCGAAGTCGTCTTAAATGCATGTGGCACTCAATCCTCATCAGTAACTTAAGATACACAACGTACACATTTTCAAAAAGCGACATGATATACGCAGCGTATGTTAGTTAATAATTAATGTCATAATGATTTATACCTTATCAATTTATAATTTCAATCTAGTCGTTATTTAGTTATCAAAATTTCACTAGCCTTTTATAATGTTATTTTATTACACCATAAGAGCAAGGCCAACATTTTTGTAGATTGCAAAAAACGCGAACTTAGAGAATGTTGCAACATTGTCACCAGTATTACAGTGAAGCGGACTTATAATATTCCTGAGATTGCGTCCTCATGTAATAACAAATCATAGGTGCAATATAACACTATTCTCTAGTCGTCTTCTGCTACTAGTAAAGTCGTTAAGAAAGCGTTTTACGGTTATGATCACGGTGACGATGTGAATGTGAGATTACCTAGTTCATTATTGAAGTGTGATCGTATTAAACTACTGCGTTAAAAAATTAGCCCACCAAGAACACGCTACACCATTATATAAATTACTAACGAGACGAGACAAGACGAAGAACGATATGTATTCGTGAGAGACACCGTACAATCAGGACATATGTTGGAATAATAATAATGACTGGAAAAAGGGAAATTGAACTGAAGATTACAATCAATGGCAAGCTCTGCCACAGCACAAGTTATTGACTGGCTTTAGAATAGGATGGAAGACGTGGATTGAAGCTTTTGCACAATAATAGTTTAACTGGCAAAATATGATAACATTATTTAGTAGACATAGTCTCCCAACAATATAATGAACATTTTATCCCACCCATGGAAAATACGCAGGTACATGTCGTGATTCTGTAAGTTCTTAATATAATTCAATATCAACTTGACGCTGTCCTTATTTGTCAGTTTTATATAATTTCGTTACAAAACGTAAAAATACTCTGCAATATCAATATCAGAAATTTTAAGTTACACGTACATACTTTTTATAACTAGAAGTTCTCTCTGGTTGCCGTAGTCTATCGAATTTTTACACATAAAGGTGTAAACATACTGTCGTACACGTCCATCAGCCCCAGCTTAATGTTTCTGTTTAGGACATAAAAGATTTTCATCCTAATGGACGTAACTCGTGGACGTGAACTTATGCCATCCGTGAGGTGTCAGACGTCTGAATAGAATTTGGCTAGCTGTAAGTTGTGATTGTGCAAAAAGACCCGTTCACACTTTGGACGCTCCCAAAAGCCAAGGCTGATGGACGTGTCCGACAGTTTGTTTGCAACTTAATGATTACCTATCTAATAGTGATGAGTGATGACCTATCCTCGTTGTACGGTCTCTTAAAGTTACGTTTTTATCGTCGACAGCATTGTTTCGACAGATTTTAGTACAGTGAGTGCGAACTACATGTTTCTAGTCTGACACCGTACACGTATAATGAAGTAACAACATCAACTAAACATCAACGTGAATATTATTTATGTATTAATAATTCAGACATCACACGGCTTTCACTAAAATAGTTGGTATAATCAACTTGGGTAAATTATTTTACTAATCTTAGTATAGCATCGCATCCATATATTATCGATCTTTGTAAAAGTTGTAGCACTTTGCATGAGTACCCCGTGAATAACGCTAAATAGATCTCTCCTCAACGTGTGATGTTTGAATCCTTCTCTATTGAGATGGGTTATGACACTTATTAATGTAAATTTAACGATATTGCATTTATTTAATGCTTACATAATATGAGTAAATACATTGACTAAAAGCTCAGCTCCTAGCGTTTACATGAACTCGAATATTTTGTTTGTGAGATATTCCAAATGTGCATTTTGAACATTAGGGTCTTAAGGTTATTTAATTTTAATTTTAATCTGTTTTATAATGTCTAAATCAGAAGTAGTTAACAGAAATACAAGTAGATCAATATTTGAAATTGCATTGAAATCACTTTAACTTGAATTAAAATAATAACAATTGCTTCTACATTTATAACCAAAAAAACACAGTTATCTACATCTACATTTTGACCACATCGATTTGACAGACTGCTAAGATTTTTTTTAACCTTACCTATCACGGTATACCTGCCTCGGTCGATGTCGACGATACAAAAAGTAAAACAAGCAGTGAAATGAACACCGACTGTTACTTCAAATAAAAACAATATTGTTATTATTTACTTGCCTATATAAAAGAAATGAAGCTTCAATCACAAACTTAAAGACTTTTAAATTATATAATGAGCTCTGTCAGTATTATAAAGTTCTACAAGTCCTAAAATCCCACTATCGACATCGACAAAAGCCCTCTAATATTCCGACGTTACACAAAAGACCTAATTTCGTTGTAATTTTAATAGGATCTTTCACGCGCATACCTTCTGAAATAAACAAACATATATTTGTAAATAAACAGCAAGTATCTAATTTTGTTACCTACGATAGATAGGGTGCTAAACAGACAAAGCGTAGAATATTTAGATCTTGAGATAAAAGTAACAGATAAATCTATTTAGTATTCGTGCATTGAATATGAGTCGTTGAAAAGCTGTAAACTGTATTTGTGATAGTCAGATATAAATATATAAACATAATACATTGTGTAGGTACACAGCAGAAATACCAGTACTAACCATCAGTAATTTGTGAATAAGTATAATATTAAGCAGTGTTGACGTCACGCTACGAATATTACAATGCGGTGCTGTAGATGGTATCACTGGAACTTTGCTGTTTCTACTCAACCACACAACAGGCACTTAGTTATGTATTGACATTTTCCTCAACGAAATGAAATGGCGCCTTACGTTTTAGCTTGAATTCCTTCTGGCCACAGAAGAATTACGTCGAAAATAGCACATTATTGATGAATGTATACAATCATATTGATAATATTTAATATAAATTCGCGCAGTAACTTTAATATTTTATCACGAATTTAACACATCTTAACACTAATAAACAATTAATTACTTTAACATTAAAATACTTTTAGAATTCCACATTTGAATTGTTAATTGCTAAAAATTAGGTATAATTACAATTCCATTATTCTATCAGTGTTTCAGTTTGGAACAATAATCGCTCAGTTTGCGTTGTTGGTGGTCTTATAAAACTTTTGCACGTTAACATAGTGTTCTTTTGTGTACTTGAGCGTTGGTGGTAGCGATATACTTTGTATCTATGTACACTGTCGGTACATCGACGCTAGACTACTTCTTCACACAATTATTACAATATAACACCATCACTCCTAATAATTTGTCATATTTAACTTACACTATTTCACTTATTAATTGTTCATAGTTTCACAGTGCTAATGTTATTTCGAGCGAACGAGAAAACGTTATACAAATAACAAAATAAATACTTATTAAGTATTATATAACAGGAAGCTCTTTTTGTGAACGAAACTTATAACGGGAAATCGTACTGTGTCGCAATCCACTTAGTTTATAACGTCCACGTGTTTGTAATACACTCGAATGCAGTCACAGTGTACGACGAAGGTTACTTAGAAATCAGTGGTATGAGGCGCGACCGTTCGCTCAGCCTGCGGTCAGGGGGACTTGATAGAGGGCGACGTGTGAGTGGGGGAGAAGGTGTGTGGCGAGACGAGCGGCACCAGCTCGGGCTGGAGCCGCGGCCCGCGTCACACGGCCGGCTCCGGCGCAACCGTCATCTCCGCAAACTTGACTTCGCGCCCGCGCCGGAACGACGTGCTCCGCCGCGGGGGACTACGCCGCCGCGTCGCCACCGCCGGCTGCAGGCTGGCCGACGACGCCTGCGTCAGCAGCCGCGGAGGCTGGGCTACGCGCCCGAATGGTGATTGCCGTAGGAACTGACGGGCTACCATCGGTTGCCAGTATGATGTTCCTACAAAATTATTCGTTAGCATATCCCTTTAACACAAAAATGAATCTAACCCCGTTTCACTTTGTTATGACATACCTTTAGTGTTGGTAGTCCGAGCGCGCCACGCACTGCTGCGCAGACGGCCGCGCGCGCCCTCGTGTACGGCGTCGACGCTGGCCGAGCGCGTCAGGTGTGCCGGCTGGCCCTCGTGCTCCGCCACGCCGGCACCCAGACCCTCGCTCACTGAATACAGCTTATGCGTTATGTCTTTACCTGGAAATTAAAGAAACATCATCTTTCCTCTGTATGAAAAGTAAAACACTACGAGCAAATTTTCGTAGCACTTCAAAATTCGTAGCATTGAAGAGTATGTGACTTTATAAAAGTTAATATTTCTTTTAGGAGACAATAAATAAATGTAATTATTATCATTCCCTATATCATATGTATTCTGTTATGCTAAGTTCTAAAATTAACTTGTATTGTACAGACTCGTAAATCAAAATGTATATACGCACAGGATGCAATGTCTCTATCATAAATCTCAATATGGTTTAAATGCAAACAGGACATTTATGTGTGTTAAATCTAGCAAATCTAAATCCAGCCATGCTCAAATAAGCAATAACCGTTATACTGCCACTGTTATGACACATTTTCATATGTTTTCGTGCGTAAGAAAGTCTACTTATAGGATTTACTCCTACTTGCGATCTATTCTTGAAATCTGAATGCATAGACCATAATACTATTTCATATCGTGCATTTCACATAGTTAACAAATTAGTATACTAATGTAGGTATATATATTGTAGTATGGTTTTTTATATCCATGTGTTTGTCTTCCTTTTATGAAATGATTATTTCACAGGGAAAACATGATTATATTGTTAAAGAAACACAAATAGTGTATTTATGGGCAAATAGCTTTCCATTCACGCCCTAATTCGGTTTATATAAACAATAGTCCGGCCACGGCTGAGAATTCCTTTATACTAAGGATATAATAGAAAGCTATTTCAGCCAGTGTCGTGCCTGCCTCGCATTTGCAACGAACTTCGGGGGAACATATAAACAAGTTTCTACGTCTCGTAGGACCAAGCACGGAATCGTGACTTCAAAGATCAAAATTAAGTTTTAAAGAAAAAAACCTTAGATTTGTTTTGCTTAAAAATGTTTCTGAACCAAATTCTAAAAACTTAAGGCGTTTGTCTGTTAGTAAGGTTTGTTTTAACTTGTATATTATCATGACCCACAAAGGGTAAACGCTTTTTCCTTAAGTTTATTGTAAAACCCCTTTCGACTGTGTGGTTATACCAACCTCTGATAAGTTATTTTATCTTTAACTGAACATATAGAACTGAATTACTAAGTTTTTCGTCGCTACCTTTTTTTTTCTTAAAACTAAACTTATAATAAAGGACCGTTCTATTAAAGTTTTGTAAGAATTAGTCGCAACAAAAACATTGAAGGAGGACTGACCTATAAGGCAGTCGAGCACGACCTTGAGCGCGGGGCGGTGACGCAACACACGCTCCAGGCGCATGCGCGGCCAGCATACGCACGTGCACACTTCTTCCGCGATCACGGTTACCTGAGGAACATTTAAACTGTCAAATTGCCAAAAAACCTACAAAAAAAAATAACAAAAATATTTAAAACATTCAAAACTAAAGGATATTAGAACGTTTAACTATCATCTGTAAGGTAGAGCACTTTTCTATCCCATTTTAATTCAGTGCTATCTTATCTTCCTATCCGTCATTGTTTAATGTGGATATTTATTTATATTCATAGTCGAATCCTTCCGCCCGATTAAGGTGTCCTGAATATTTGAAATTCAGGAAAAACAGATTCAACTGATTTATAATATTGTAAAATAATGTCTTTTGCTGTCGTTTTCCTCGTTCAAGATAAGACGGAGATAATAATTTTGTCAATCTTATATTTCGGACTGTCTTTCTTCCGCTGAATAAGTTTACAATCTTGAAGGAGTTTTAAAATATGGACAGACAATTAAACTTAATCTTAACCAGCTCATTGCATAAAGCTGCTGTTTTATTTACGAAATATATACAAACTGCTAGTAGAAGTTAATTAAGTATTGAATTCTACAATCCTTGCCAAAATAATGTAAAATAGAACACATAATGTATGTGTATAGAAATTCTAAAGCGAAGGCACAACTAAAGTAATTATCTTTCTAGTCATAATAAAGTATTTAATACAGAAAACAGAATTCCAAAAAAAAAATTGGTATTCATGTAAGTATATCAGTTCTATAAACTTGGAGGGGACGTGTCTAGAAGTCGTAGATAAAGATCTTTGCCCAGCACTCGTATAGATTCAAATAAAGTAGCCCCGAGTTTTCCAATAAAGTGAGTCGCTTTTCCGGATGATCCGTTGTTGTCTCCATTCCTTATGCAGCTGCTGGCAATGTAACGTAGCAAATGCAAACCATATAGTAAACTTGGAATGAGACAGCGCGGAAATTTAAATAATTTTGGTTCTTACTTTTAATGTTATTTATTACTCTGGTTGCCCGTGATTGTAATTTAATATTTTGCTTTTAGATTTTTTACGGGTTTGTGTGTTGTAACAAGGTATGTTATGTATTGTATGAGACTTATTTAGTTTATAATGTATATAATTTGAACTTTCTGAAATATCACTTCTTCATTCTGATTTTGGTTCGTACTTTCTCTATAAAAAAGATTAATTAACACGAAGGTTCTATTCAACTCAATGTTTTTAAAGAGAATATTTTGTCTTATAAAAGTACCATCTTAATGAAATTATATATTTTTGATACATTATATACCACTGAAGAGACCAAATATTATACATCAAACATGAGTGTGAATAATTGTAACTACTCATAAATTACGCAAACTGTCTGTCTATTCATTTAAATGGTGGAGCATAAACGTAATTGACCGTTGTTTTCCATTCCCTTTAGGAGTATTTTGGTTAAATATACTTCCTCGCTCGTGAAGATGTGAGGTAAATGAGTCGTTCATTATTGTGCACCTGTCGACACCTCCCCACCCTTCCTCTCGCAAAAACATAGATAGAGCAGACCTTTCCTCACAATAGTATGTACCTATGCGTAAGCTAATAAAATAGTGTAATTATACAAACCTAAATTATTCAATTAATGTTATTTTATTTGAAGTGTGCGATGCCTCCCGAGTACGATTATTCGGGATCAAGAAAATTAAAATAATTAACAATCATGATAATCTGTCTACTCGTTCTTTAGTTATAAATGGTGAAACTACCCCGATAGACCACATACTATTAAAGTATCAGTAAAAACGTTATTTACCCTATGGCCGTCTGCCGTCAAACTATAAGACTACATTACGCTCATCGATCAGTGTTCAGTCTACTGGGACATACATAATTGAATGTCAATATCGTTCGGTAATACACATATTAAGATGAAGCGTATAAGAAGTTCCTTAGAAAATGTAGAGAAATTTAACATCGTTCTTACAGTATGTTTGAAATTAAATTTCTTTCGCAGTGAGAGGAAAAGAGGCCACATATTCACATCAGTGCTTTATATTGCAACATATTGAAAATTCTTAACTTGTCATAGTTATATCTAGTCTATTAGTTCCGCCCAGCGATGTGACTTCTTTTGTTTTTTTCTCAAGGCAAGTAACGTTAAAGAAGGAATTACATTCCACAAGAATTGGGCAATTAAAAATAAAAACATTTTCAAATCCGTCGGGTGGTATCAGAGATGAGCGCGATCAAACATTTTTTTAGCTTTATTATATTAGTATATAGATGAAGTGTAAGTTTAATAAATCCTTGGTCATTTAGATAACGCGTTATTCCGCAGAGCCCCTGAATTATTTAATGTAATTGTGCGTAGAATTACAATGAGTACTCCGAAGTGATACGAGAAAAGATGTTAACGATATTGGCTCTCATCTTTCATGGATAGAATTACGGCGTCCGTGAGTTATTTTGTCGTTCGATAGAAATAATATTTCATGAAAATCGCCAATCTGTGTGTAATCATGAGAAAGGCCGATCATTTATCATCTTATATCGCGTTATTATTATGTTTAACTCATTATTCGTATAATATGGTATAATTTGTTTTACTGTTAAATAAACATTTATATTATTTACACAAAATATCACTTACAATGTTTAACTATTTACATGTGCAGTTCGAACTTACCTGGAAGACATCATCTGATTGTTCTCTATTCGCCTCCCACTCCGGAGAGTCAACGAACTGGTAAGGTTGTATAAAGTGGAGATGTGTTTCGTCACAGCTTACTCGCATCCTATTAAAAAAACACATGATGTAACAGTGTTATACATAGTCCCAAAAGTACCCAGTATTTGCGTCAGACCTTCTTCAAACTTATCAATAAGATCAAAATTTAATCAGAGCAATAAATACGCTAATTTGACATGACTTATGACTGTAAACTTTAGTACAGCAGTATGGTTAATAATTAAACCTGATAATTATTATAATTAGGACCATTGCTATAGTCATAAATAAGCTAACGCTACGGTAATTGCAATGGCTACTAGTAATTTAAAATTTTCATAAACATAAATGAGCGGCTAAGTACAAAAAAATATATGTATAGAACTACCTTGGGTAGGTACTCAAATTTATTATAGAGCGGCTATAAAAATGGCTTACAGGGGAATTAGAATCATTAGCTTATGGACTACCGTACATTACCCCCGCAGCCGAGCCCAAGCAAATGCAAAGCTTTTAACTAGTGTAGATAGAAGGTTACTGAAACAGAGTAAGTACCTAACATCGAAAACGTTTTAAAAGACACACCTGGTCGAAGCCAGACTGACTTTTAGAAGTTAATTGAGTCACTGACATCAATTTCACTTGTATTATAGTTTTTCAGACGGTTATAAAATTACGATACATATTTTTGTAAATACAGCCTTGTTAATTTTTCTATTCAGTGTTGCTACGCACGCAATGCTTGGAGAATTGTAACGAACAACGATTAGGGACTGCGTATTATATTTGACCCCAAATATGGCTTTACGATTGAATAGAACGTTTTATTCAATATTTTACACCAGATATTTTATCAAAGGTATAAATGAAAAGAAACTTGAAAGTAAAACATTAATTATTCACAATTAGGTACTCATAAAAAAACACAAATAAGTAAAAAAATTTATTGTCTTAATATTCCTTTTGACGTGGCTTCAGACAAAACACTTCTTAGTTAATGGTTGTGTTCAATTAGACACGGAATATTTAACGATGTTTCTTTTATGTTGGAGCACAAGACATACCCGTTCATGCAAGGCGATGATAAAACAAAGAAAAACATTTCTTTACGACTAAAACAAAAGGAACATGTGTAGGTATCTTATTTTACATTGGGAGGGTCGACTCGTCTTTGAATTGTTTATTTAGTACCCTGTACCCTCGATATTTTTCTTTATGAGATTTTTGGGGACATCCATTTAGTATTTAATTTATTCTGTAACAGATGACGCATCCCTAGACAGAGGTTTAATTAATTAGATAGTCTCAGTCCCTAAACACTTTATTGATTATTGCTTCGGGAAGTTCTCGTCGGTACTACAAAGGCACCATTACATAATTATGTACCTTTATTTAGACACTAACCGTAGACGCGCTGTGTAGCATAATTTTTCAAATGACTCCAAAAAGAGGAGCTTCTCAACTTACCTGTATGTATTTTTTTTTGTTTGTATGTTACGCGATATCTACGTCAATCGTCAATAAATATAAAAAAAAAAATGATTGACGACTTCTTTTTTCATATTTCGGTTTATAACTCGGAAGTACCCATATAAATTTCATCGTTTTGTTTTTTTAATTGAAATCGGTTTTTACATTTATGTGCAATCAATAACGTACAAGCAGGTTTGCAAAAACCGTTACAATATAAAACATTGAGTATATATTAAACAATGGTCTTTATACATACTTTCCCTTTAAAAGTATAGACAGTCTCTCGTCGGCAGGCGTGACTTCCTCCACGGCGTACGCCTCGCCGGGGTCGAGCCGCACTACCCTGGCTTCCCGCGTCAGTTCTGTGAAGTGCTTCTTGTTCACCTTCAGCGGCTTGAACAGCTTCAGGTACAGATCCGTCAGCTCGAGGGATAGCGCCGGCGGGAGAAACCTACCAAAGAAAAGCTGTTGAAGACTAACAACTATTTGGTGGTCAAACAAATGCAGAAGCAGATAATGTTATAATTTGTTGATATTCTGTACGCATGTCATGTTTTCAATAAATTGAATAGTACCGTAATATGAAAAATAATGGAGAATCCGTAAAAACGTGGTCTTATTTCCAAAAAATCGTAGTTCATACAACAATGTACACAACACACCAGCCTTTGAACATCCCCATTGCTGGGGGCCTTTTCCCATATTAGAAGGAATAGGTATACACATTATCGCGATGAAATTGTAATAATTAATAATGAAGGATGTTATAGGTATAGATACGAAGACCATAATGACTGTTTCGGCGATTAGACGATCTCAGTATGATATTAATAGCGCTGACAGTAAATGATGTTCCGCATATAGATAGATAATTAAGTTCAAACGGATTAACTCGGACAAACATCTTACCACATACATATCGAAAAGGTATACCATCTATTTCCTTTTCTAAATAATGAAATTTGTAGACCATTAATTTTCTTGGCGACGGATTCGAATAATATAATTTTTGGAAGCAAGAGAGCAAAACAAACCTTGTCGCCAAGTTTCTCGGAGCATGAACATGGAACAGCAGGATGTGCCGGATCTTCATAACAAATCTTGTAACATATTTGTATAACTACGGTTGTAGTGAGAACAGATCGCAAACAGTCCCTTAATGTACTTTGAATGTTCCAGTCCATATTCAAGACGTTTCGCAAGGCGCTCGCTCTTAGACTCAGATCTTATAAATCTATTTGCGGATGAATGGAATGTTTGAAGTATTTTGCGAAGTTATTGCTGATAATTTATTTATTAAAATTATGTTATCTGATATTACAGATCACAGTTAGTTGGAACTAAAATTTAATTATATGACGGTACTTTCCCCAAAACATGTCAGCATAGCTATATTAAATATAAAGTTTATTGCTTCGTTTGTAATTAGGTAAGTGTTAAATAATTCCATCCATTTGTTAAAACTAATTTCTTACTAGGGGTTTCACAAATGGTCCCATACCGGTGAACCCGCACACCGTGTTCATCTCTACCTCTATCGTGCCGTGTGGACGAGTAGGTATGCCTGCATACAACTGACCTTATAATTAAAAACACAGTATGTATAGAGTTGACGAGCACGAGCGCCAGGCTCCAGGCGAGCACGTCGGGTGCGCACACCTCGGCGCCGGCCCACAGACCCATGAGCACGGCGCCGGCCGCCGCCAGCGCGCGCAGCACCAGGATGCTCTGCTTGAAACTCTTCGGTGCTAGGAACGCGATCGCAAAACATAGGTTTGCTGCCTAGTAACGAAAAGAAAGAGTGGTGTAATTATGTAAATAAATAACATAGTCCAAGCCCAAAATCTTTCCAGGTCAGAAAATGGCTTAAATTAATACACAATTTAGTATTTTTGCTCCACCAGAAATCGGTCAATAAGTGGTCAAGTTAAGCAGTTGAAAATGCTGTTTAAGTACATACTTGGGAACTTGAAGCTTAAAGCCTCAAATAAGACAGCATAACTCCTGAAAAAAGCAAGTTACCTGAAAGAGGTCTTGTTGGGCGTTAGTCCACTTCGCACAGAACCAGTGGTGGTGTTCATCAGTGGAGTTCGAGTTGAGGAGCTCGAAGTCGGTGTCGAATGTGGCGTTGAGCCGGGTGGCGTTGTAGACGAGCGTGGCGTTGAGCCAGGGCGCGGCGGACGCCGGCGCGGGCGCGGCCGGTGCCGGCGCCATGCTGGCGGCGCGCTCGCGGCCCGCGCCCCCCCGCGCCGCCGCCGCCCCGCCCCCTGCCCGGCCCGAGCGCTCCCCGCCCGTCGCGCGCTTCTCTCCGGACACGAGACGATTCAGTTGGGCTCTCGCTCTTAGTATTACCACCTCCATCACCACACCCTGCTGCCCACTTCACGTTACACCACACCCTACCTGTGACAAAGGTTATAATAAAAAAAAAAACATTTTTATCGACAATTAGTGCAACTTCATATTTTCACATCACTACGAAGTATTTACATAACATATAACATTCCTGGTAGTATCTAGATCTATACGGTAAGGCAGGATCTAGTCTCTTCAATCTCTCTGTAACTATGGTGGTCAAAACTTAAGTTTGATCAACACGGTCTACGATCAACACTTTTTAGCGCCGACCCCAATGGCAACGATCCGCCAAATGGCTTTGAAAGGTTTCTCCGACAAAAATTGAAGGGTCATTGACACTCAAATAAAAAAGAAGACTGATGTGTTGACCAAAAAAAGAAATATACATTGAGTTCATGATTTCACCATCTATTGATTTGATTGATTGAGTTCATAATGTCTTGATAACTTTCGCTACAGTTAGTTAAAAGTACTTCAAAAAACTACAAGTATAACGACTTATGATTAAATCAAACAGGAAGTGTTTAATTAGCTAAAGAGTCAACGTTAACGTTTGCGAATTTACTAGTTGAAATAAGAAACAAAACTACTCTAACTAATTAAAACGGCGAGCAACTAAAATTACGCCACTTTGCTAAAAATCTATATTGCACGGATTTGGCCCATTGACCTGTTTTGCAGGAATACTTGTACGCGACTTTAAACTAATTTCGCTAAATCTTCTACGAAGCTAGAATAAAGTGACCGTGTTTACACGGCGTAGCCACACGTAGCCGCCGCGTAGCAACTTGCTACGCATAACACGCTCCTACTGATATTAGTTTTTCTTCGTCTCTAAAGTTTGCCGCTCGAGAATTTTCCGGAAGTTACATTTCATAAAATCCTTGCCTTTGTAACGTTAGTTTAATAACAGCATTTTTGTGATATTAAAAGTTATTTACCGTACAATATTTTTAACATGAACCAAAAAGTAAATTAAAAGATTAACTTTAATAAATAGAAGAAAATCTATTGCTTTTAAAGTAGTAACATGAAAATAAATTAAAGCTATTCACATTATCACAAATGACACTTGGTAAAATAACGAATTACCCAACAACTTGTTTAAAAGAAACATTTACTATGCTAAACTTAGTCCAGACAAGGAGTAATAGAGTTCGTTACACTACCTTATTCTCCAAAACACAAACGTTGCACTTAAAACCACTTAACTAAATGGGTCACTTAAATAGAATGAGCTGGCCACGTCTGCCTTCTGGCGTCTGAGCTGTGGGCCAAAATAACCACACAGTGGAGTCCATTGTGCGGACAATGAGGCAGCATACGGTATGCCACAAATGCAAGGCGACCGAAACGGATTTAGTATCAACTCGAAAAGAATGTACTTACGTACGTTCTTATATTAACAGCACAAGAATATATCCTTGTAAATAGCTAAGAATAAAGCCATATAGACGTTACGTTAAGTCCGTCATAACTTAAACCTAAAATGCAAAACATTTTGCATGCCAATGAAATATGGCTACAGCAAAACAATAGAACTGGTTTATTTTGTGACGGAACATAGGATTGTATGCAGCGGTCGCTAGGCGTGTAATCCGCGACATTTCCGCACACATTAAGTCATCGGGCAGACGGCAGCGGGTCGGCTGCGGTTTGGTTGCGGTTCGGCTGCGACTTGGCAGCGTGGCGGCGCCGGTATCGCAGCGTCGAGGAATCCGCGCGGCCGCCTTCTGCACTCGCGGGGCTTGTTATCGCCACATCAACACATTTGCATTAAATTGCATTACTTACGACCCGACCGATGCATTACTACGATACATTTGATGAACTGTTAAGTCGGTCTATTATTTCAGACGTATTTCAGGCAATCTACCTACTACTTGTATTTATGGGGTCACATTAGATTCTTTAAGAGTAAACTAAAATTTGTTTTTAGGCATCAATAAGTTTCTACTACGTAGAAGCATAGAAATGTCGTAGGTCACGATTAAAATATATTTAATAAAAATTTCCCAAGATTCCAGTGGCCTTTCAAAGTTAAGCCGAGACTGAAATATTTATCTAATAATAAAGAATAATAGTCGAGATAGCATGTCTCGGGTGACTTTCTCTACGTACTTGGGGAATAAGTATATGCAGGATCGTAAACTCAGTAGACGTCCATTCGGAATGCGACATAAAAGAATCATATAAAATATTTAAACGGGACCGAGGAGATATGTGATGTAGGTAGTGAGAGAAGACCTGCATTTTATTTTGCAATATCTTTTGCTAATACAAAGAAATGTACTTACAGTAAAAGACAAACAACTACACTTTACACAACTACAGATTGACTCATACAAGATTTTTCATTGTAAGTATGTGTGTAATCATGTGCGCCAGATGGCCAGAGGAGTATGAAACTCATTTATAAGTGGTTCTGTTTTTAGTTCCCTATAGTTCTTCTAACTTTATCGTACGGGATAAACCTACATAATCTCACAAGTCCCACGCGGGAATACAACTTTAATAGAATTTCAGCACAGAAGGTACGTTCAACTCCTACACTGATCAAATTGACGAGAAGACGATGAAATTCGGTTCATATTTTCGATTTCTTATTAATGTCCATTAGTACTGTACAATATGGGAAATAACAGAATTCTTTAATTCGTTGGTACAATCATTTAGTTACAACTTTTTATTCCTTAAATTGGCATAAAATGCTAAATTGTCAACACCAGTTTCCAAAATAATACAAAATAGAACTATTTTTTACTAAAAGATAATTATAAAACTTTAAGAAAGCGCTCACGTGGTAAAATACTCAGACTACAAAGTTAATTTAAACAGTAAATAAAGAAAGATTGGTAAAAGAATCACAACATCAATTTATTTACAACCCAATTTCGAGTACGCTTGATTAGTTTCGGATTCATCCAGATCCCTTAATTTAAGTTTTGCTTGTGACCTCGCTCGAAAGGCTTATGAATGTCCCTCGCTTAAGTTATAATACAGACCCACAAACAGACGGTTGCACAACAAATGAGTTCGTAAAAAGGACATCTTATTCATACTTTTACATGACTAGGCTTCACTGATATAAATAGTGTGAGTATATTATTTATTCATTGAAATAAATCTTTTTACGTTCGTTAATAAAAGCTCTACAATTACCCAGCTATAAAGTGGTATTAGGTAAATAGATAAGTAGTATATACCTATACATATAGCAACATTAATGTCTCGCTTGAAGTGCCACAGAAGTACATTAAATTTCTTTTAAATACCCCCTACATTCTCTGTCTACTCTCGTCATACTTTTAAGACATGCTCGTCAGCGTGAAGAGCTCTTGACTTGGCCAACCTCTTCAAAGACTCTAATCCTTGGCTCGTCCTCCAAGCGACTGATTAACCCTTGCCTTGTAAACTGGCATTTTCGTTTCTTTTTGTCTCCTTTATCATCCTCTCTTACATTCGTGGCTTTTAGATACTTCGTCTTGGCTTTTTAAGAGTAGAATAATGAGAAAATTATATTAAACGTTGATCTCGTTTTACTCATAAAACTTTATCGGTGTAATTAGGACTGTCAATTATTTTAATATACTTTACAAAAAGAAACTTTTTAAAATACACACACAGGAGTATACACTTTTACATAATCATATAGCTGTGCCAACGATATTTGAATATTTTGATTTTTTTGATTTGGATATTTGATTATATTAGGTTACACTTCAATCATTCAAGTGCTATTTGTCTTACATAGACATAATGTATTGATGTATTACACTAGCCTGCACTGTAATCTGGTCAGGCGTGCCGTGACCGGTACATATCTAAGCGTCACGGAATAATCCTCAAAGGATTAGGGGAAGTGCCGTCATACCCACCACTTACCGATGAGGGCCACAAGTTACATTCCAAGTGATTGGGCAATTACAAGGAAGTGTAGAAATCGATAAACAGTTTACCAAATTAAAACATACAAAATGTTAATAAAAAATATTTTATAATGTATATTTCTATCATTTTCTATACATAATTTAATTAGCGATAAATAAATATATAAATCAAAATGTTTCTCAATCATATCTGAAGTAATATAAATCTACATGGCTTCGATAATAGTACTGAAAGTTTCTAGCAGGTTAATGTAGCAAGCCAAAACGTGTTCTCTGAAGAACTTTCTAGTAAATCAAACAGGAATTTGTGAGATTATCCGTGATTATGAAATGTTTAAGTGCGAAGTTGAGACAAACCTTCCAAAATAAAATAATATTTTGACGTTCCTATGTAACTAGGTCAGTAGGTCAGGTAGAGAATGTGTGGGTTAAACATTTTTGGCTTTGAATTGAACTTTTGATTGATTTTCTGATTTTGAATCTAATTAAGTTCACTTGAGTCAGGCGTCGAGTGTGACCTTATCAATAACTTGACTAGACTTAGATCCAAATTCTAATGAGTAGTAGAAAATAAATTCTTATGTAAATACTGCAAACGTATTTCGAATGAAACTTCCATATATGCTCAACTTATTATTTAGTCCAGAATACACGAAATATTCTTATCTTCATCACAACCGCTGAAGCATTTACTACACAACAATGACTGTACGGAATGTCGTTGTGTATTATCATTCAGCGTATTTCTATGACAACTATGTTTAGTAGGAGAGTTAATTAAAAGCTGGACGCCCCACAGAAGGTTATTGAAATAGTTTTCCAACTCAGTTGTACAACAATACAGAAAATTTCCATCGAATCAAAGTTGTAGTTGCACAATGCGTAAAGTAAATTTACAGCGTAGCGGAAGACTAGGGGCAGAATTATTACGTGTTAAAAGCATCCTAGTTTCATTGTGACAAAGAGATGTTGGTATCTGTCTGTTGCTAGAGTAATCATGTTCCTAAAACGTCATAAAACGACCTCAGTTTGTCATAGTTACTGAAGGATATAAACACAGATTTTCGAGTAATATTGTAGACATAGTCGTAGATACGCATATGAAACTAAGAGAATTGTGTTTTATTGTCCGTTTTATATAGTCGTTGGACAGTGCGTAACTTCCTAACTCATATTAGAAAGTTTCTCATATTAAAGAGTTTCTGTATTGATACAACAACATGATGTTTTGTTTCTTTGATTTTGTGTTTAGAAATCTGGTGTTGAATCCATGATGTGCTTCAACGGAAATAATGTAAAAGTAATTATATAATAGTGAAAGTTGCCGTACATATCTAGGATATATCCTAAATACCTCTACTTTATTTTGGAACCCATGTAAATCGAGAAGTATCAACGTTAAAATTGAAAATGCAAGACTAAAAGAAGAGCCTTTACTGAAGCAATATGTGGAATAAAGCTACCTCCTACTTATTCAAATGTTATGACCGTGATAGCCATATTATGTAGTGGGTACTTTACACTTCACTTCTCTCTGTATCTCGTTTGGGATAACAGTGAACAGTTTTACATACTAGCCCCTAATACAATCTGCAATGAGCGAACGATCATAGCCCGTCCCTTTTCTAAATGAGAGAAGGTATTTGACCTGCAGGGGCATTCCGTAAAAACGTTTTTATTTTTTCATATCATAATAGCAGGCATTTACAAATAAGCTAGTATTATTTTCATCTCAGCTGAGTATTATTTCTAATATCGCTTTATTATTTACACGTATTATCTAACTCAGTTAAAAAAATTGAGTATGTAGTTTTAAAACTTGATTTCGTTTCAGCAAATGGTTATTAATTGTATGTGTTTGCAGAGGTAACTAAAGAAAACATTAGGGTCGTCTATAAAAACAAAGTAATAAAAGATGAAAGGTAGCATGCCCCTTTGGTATACTCACTGATCCATCACTGTCAAGCCAATGATTTGAACCGTGTTCTTTAAAAATCGATTTCTGTGTTTTCGTAGCAGTTACCTATCATTCATGCATAAAAAGTATTTTTCAAATAGTCCTTTTATAGCAATTTGGATATAATTCATATTGTGTGAATAACAGGATGTTTATGTAGACAGATAAAGTAAAGATACTTGCCCTATTTCATAGTTCTGTCAGGGGACAAACTCTTAGGGGAACATAGATCATTACAAACTTTCCTCTCGCGTTTCAAACGTAAGTTATCATAAAATCTTACGGGTAACACGAGCCGTGGTACGTCACCTTGCTCGCAGTACTAACATATTTTATTGGCTTATTCAACGTGCATGTAGGTTACGATACCGACCAAATATGGCTTTTACGTTTAAGTAACATGCGGTATCGTAAAATATAATGCAGCTATTAACACGTTACATATACACGTACATACTACATGGTGACAATACGTGATCATGAAGTGTTTCCCTCATACATATGCAAGAGATATTTTTAATTTGTTAATGGAAGCCAACCGCTATCGGAAATATCGAGTGAGATTTTACTCCGGAAATATCGAGATAAGTGTCAAAAAATATGTTTCAATACAAGATTATTATCAACTCTTGGCAAGTTCTGCAAGATTTTATTTTATAAACCAATAAACATTGTATTGTACTGTTCTGGCATCACTATTTCCTTTTATTTCGATACTTCTATATCTGTTTGTTTCTATCTCGTCTGCGTACATATGTGGTAAAATATTTTTCTTACATGCCTCTCAGTCGAACGCACTAATCTAAATAAACAATTCGTTGATGTGTGAGGATTGTTCTCCAGTTATTTATAGGGTAGATATTTGTATACATGTCGTGTGTGTGAGTGCAGGCTGGCACTGGCACAGGCCTGGCGACGGCTTGTCGCGACCGTCTCGCCGCCTACATTCACGAATATCTTCTTACAAAGAATAACTGCCGACCTATACAGAAACAAGAAATGCAATTTTATTGCACTTTGCTACATTAATAGCCTATTACTCTCGAGCTATGTCTTTTTTGTACGTCAAGTCGTAGCTATGGGATTTCGTTATAGTTTTGAAAGCTTTGTACCTATTGTAGTTTATTGTATCATATCATTGCCTATTGTAATGTATTTTGGGTTTAATGAAAAACTATGTAACAACTTACGATGATTGATTATAATTAAAATACATATAATCAATTAATATCGCTGTGGTAACAAAAACATTATCGTTCTTCTTGGTTTAAGACGTTATTTTTGACGTTATTCTGCTATTCGGGACACAGAAGACAAACAACAAATTAAAAATCATGAAAATAGGTATCCCCGTTTTTTATTTATAATTAGTTTAACTAATCCTACTTGTTTTAAATTAGTACATAAATATAAATATAAAGATTGTACAGAATATCCCAGCATTAAACAGAAAATAATATAAATAATAATTTCATATCGGATCTGACAAAATCATTTCCGTAGCACTTAGAAAGGTAAATATATATCAGATAATATTTTTGTATATCACAATATATTGCTACAATGATATTGGCAACTATTGTTTATTCCTTTACCACATGAATATAACATCGTGTGTACGAGCTGTCGTTTTCCGAGGCTAAAGATTGATGACGGCGGATTGTAGCTTTTCTGACTCCAAGATATGCTGTATTCCCGATATTGCGTGACTTACAAGTCACGATTCAGAGCCCTTCTACCGAATTTATTGACTTCCAACCTTCTATGTCATTTAGAAACACGAAATAAAAATGAATGAAAAGTTTGGATGGTTTATTCGATGTATTCACTTTTCATACTTAACACTGAGCTAGTATGACCGGGAAATCGACAGATATTGAGTTTGCAAGAGGCTTATATGGACCGAAACGATCGTGGCTTGACTGAGGTATATTTAGGAGGTATCTTGTATTTAACATATTAGCTTTGTAACTAGAATCGCTGGGTTGTTGTTTATTTACATGAATTGGATATTCAATGACATCGATAGGTATACGATAGTAGTGACGTTGCCAAGTTTGCCCATATTACATGTCTCGCAACGTGTGTACGATTCGTACTTTCAGACAAAATGCGCTGCTGTTGTTTTCTGCTTGTTTTTGGATTATGAGATGTTTTTGAATTTGCTATAACCAGGAAAAATGTAATAGCAGTCAACAGTTTATAGTGCAATTACAAATAAGTTTAAATAATAATAATGATGATGCATGTGTCTTGAAAAAATGTATACAGACGAAAACCACAAGTAATTTATTATACAGTTATAAAATATAAAAGTCCACGTACCAAATACACCAATATTTAAATTAGCAACCGCATGTAAAAGTCGCCGTAAGGCGCTTCATCTACGAGTTACTCTGCGTAGACCTGTCTACGAATTTCGTAGCGATTTGATTACGGTAATGTTACTATGAGTTTTGATTCAAGACTAGGCAGCAAAGTACCTTATCGACCCCGAGATCACAGCGTCTTTAGCCAGCGTGCAACGGGTGGCGTGAGATGCGAAGGGCCGCTCACCTGAGCAGCCTAGGACGCGTCCCGTCTCTCCGCCCACTTGTGGCGGTGGTGATTTCGGCAGCACGTCTCTCACGGAACGTCCGCATATCTGGCAGTCTCATGCCGTACCATCATAAAGCACCACAACACGAGCGAGCGCGGCACGCGAGTCGCATAGTAGTACAGGGCGCGTGATGAGGCGCTCACGGCGCTCGGCGGCGAGGGAGCGCGGCGCCGCGCGGCACGACTGACTGGCCGCTCGCTCTCGCCGCGAGACGGGCGCGGCGCCGCCGCACGCACGCGCCATGCGCCCCGCGCCCGACACCCGCTCAACCCTTACTCCCATCTCGCTACTACCTACTTAGATATTATCAATAAAATTATTGTACGACATGAACTCGTCCGATAGCTGCAGCCTGTCAATTGTTTAGTGATTTGTTACCGGCCGTCACAACACGTACGTAAATTTCTAAACATTTATGTTTTACTTGACCATATATCCGCCGCAATCGGTGTTTGATGCTATTTAATGACTCGGTTCTTAACGAACGTGTTGGTTATGTGTTTGGTGATACTTAATCCTAACTCTTAATCTAAATAAGCTTGTGTAACGAAGCACACCACGAGTATTGACACGAATGTCGAACGCCGGCAACGGTCCAGACTTTTACAGCAAGAAATGCCAATATAAATCATAGGAAGTAAAGCGTTAGGCAGGAGAGATTAATAAAAATACTTTTAATGTTTTAAGTACGATACTAGGCTTTCTGTAAGTAGAACTATGATGATTTAATAGTTTTTACAATGGATACCACTACTGTTGTGGCTAGTTAAGCATGAAATAAATAGTGACTTTCATTTTAAGAGCGGAAGTGATTTAGTGCCGATCGATAATCTAGACTTCCATGACGCCTACGTGCAATGTGCATATAAATATCATTTTGACTGGGTGGTTATTTTAAGATAACAAGATCTCAATTAGGTAAATGTGAGTTTCTATTTATCGTTGTTTATCTAAGCATAGAAATTGTTTGTTTATTTCATTAAATGAATGGATTTATTCAACTTTTATGATTGAATGTATAACTGCGCGACGATTAGCGGCTGGCAGTTCTCCAACGATGACAAGATGCGGGGCCTTGCTGCGACGACGCAGTCTCTCCATTTTCTATGCTCTGAAAACAATATCACATTACAGTGATGACAAATACGTGTGGGGGCCAACAGAGCACGTTTACATCAGAAATATGTAAAGTTTTCATTGAAACACGTGTGGTTCAGGGTTAACCGTTTTTAGCCTTTTTTTAATACCTGTAACTCACTGCCATTATCGTAAAGTTGTGTTCGTACCCAATATCTGTTTTGGTGCCCGGTACAAGGCCATCGGTAAAAATACATTTTGTAGTCCTAAAACAGAGGAACTCAATGCTGACTGAAATGTAATATGGTAAATAAAAAAATGCTATTTAGTTCAATAAAACGAAATTATATTGTTGTAGCTAGGCTTATATTTAAGAAAATATTGAGTTTTTTTATAAATAGCATAGGGTTTTATTAAAGAGCTTAATATTTTTGATCATTACCGAACAATGCATTAATTTTACTTCCGTGTTCAATTTGTGCTATTTCTGTATCGGATCAGACGGTCAAGCTTATCGATCCTTCTTCAACCGCCAGAGTTCCTTTGTTAGGTACGCCATAGGCCATCAGATAACGGTTGGAAAGGTAAATCGCATGTAATGCTCAAGAATAGTGCGGTGTAGGTGGTGGATAAGAAAGCTTCGCGAGTGCCGGCCAGCCCAGCCTTGACCAACCTGCAGGTGATCAGATCGTATCACACTATCGCTTTGTTGACCCACCTCTATACTGTAAGGTCACCTGCTCATTTACTTAGATAAAGTAAGACTGACGAACGACGGTTCCTTTAACACTACTGACGATAAACACTCTGATTAGATTGCCAATACGAAAACAAACCCATAAATATTGATTATAAGATGTTTTTTCGAATTCGTTGGTGTGAACTTCTGTTCAATTTATTTACTTCAACTTATTTCACTTCTTGTGTGATAAAATACCTCGTGTGTCAGTCAATGTGGTATCAAAATAATTTTGTAGCTATCTAAATCGAGTGTAATTGATTAATAACAGAAACTTTATGGTATTTTATAAAGTTAAGGGTCCATAAACCGAAAAGTGTTATTATACGTAATTTTAATACTGAATTATACAAATCGCATTTTAATTGGGATCACTACTGTTTTGGAACATGACATGATACTTAAAGTCACGCGAGCCCACTTTCAGTGTTTATCAAATTATTTTGTAGCACCTTTTATAATTAGCACCTATGTTAACTACGCAAACAGCCTGTAGAAACGTGACTCTGCGAGGTCATTAAGAAAGCACAAATTTAACGTTCCTTCACTTTGAGCATTATTCTTCAAGTCATCTGTATGTTATATAATTTATTTACGACTCGTTTTAAACCGATTAATAGTTGAGTGACGTAATACTGTATACCGAGATCTTCAATCTATGAAAGCGACTAGCCAGAGGCCCTTAGTAACACACTCAGGCGTGCGCACATACATCAATCATGAAAAGGCCGCACAAGAAATAACCGCTGGTTGGCATTTTATTTACATCTGAAAACGAATTCCTCATTATAAATATCCTTAGACTTGCGTCGAAATATAGGTAACTTTCTCAATATTAACGTTCAAAATACAGTTTACCTTTGAGTAATATTGCTTAGTTGTGTACCTACGTATCATAGTTGAAACTTTTTGATCTAGGCCGTCTACGTTACGAACTGTTTCAGGTAGATATAAAATCAATCGTTTTAGAAGGTAAGCCTACGTTTACAGAGCTTTAACGAGTTTGCGTTGCCTACTTTTCGTGCGAGTAAACGTCGAGTAGAAAACATTGCGATCTCGGTAAGTTTGTATAGACCTTGCCAAACGTTTCTTTCCAATTACAATCGCTGCAAGGCAATAACGAAATTGCGAAAGTTGACACGGTAACGTAGCTACTATAAAGATATGTCGGCTCAGACACTCTCGGCGAAGCTTAAACTTAAAAGTTTTCCGCTTCCAATTTCTGCGATGAACACAGTTCTGTAGGTATTAAACAAAAAAAAATCCTTTTCAATATCTTTTTGGAGTTTGATAACACACCATAAACCTTCTTTTACTATTTATCGATGTAAAACATATGTCTTGTACTTACCTTTAAGTAAATAATTTGTAAGTTATTTCAACTTGTTCGTAATATGTCAAATACCTACCTATGATGTTGCACTCAACAGTCTGTTAGGCATTTCATCAATCACGTCCTAAGTTCGTAATTATGCCATAACTTAGCCGTGTAACGGTGTACCCCGATTGTTTAGTAATTAATTTTAATCGCCACATAATAGGTGGCACGGCTCGCATGAATATTCGCTAAACAGGACCTAATTTAGATTACAACATAGTAAACAAATGAGACACATTAATAGCTAACTTAGGTGTGTTTGCTAATTAGGTCTATAGTTGTTCGAAACAAAACGAGCTTTACAATTGTGTTTTCACTAAGGCTTGGATAATAGGTTTACCAAACTCACTATAATTCAATGAATTGAAAATTGGGTGCGAATAAAATATTGGTATTATTAACAGCAGATAAATTACATTATCAACACTGGATGGGTGTGTTTCCGGCTCAGTGAAAGAAAATAATGAGAACAGGCGTCATTATATGCATCACACAGCCATAACCACAGCATTAGTGAAATTAAAAGCATAAATTTTAAAGTGCAGTCATGCAAACGCATTCATAATTATTAATAGGTGCCTACATACTCGTATAGTGTGTACATAATTTGATTATCTATAATGCATTAACATTATTTCATTCGGGACATGTGTCTGTATTGGCAAAATGCGTTGATGTGTTATGTAATACGCAGGTTACAGATAAATGAACAAAAGAAACGTAGTCATAAATGTCAGAGACAAAGTAAAGTTAATTAGTGTTTGATAAGTGGCGTTTTAAAAGCAACGCCAACACGCTTCCAGTTTAGTTAGATGATGTTCATTTGGCTGCAAGACCAGTGTCTGCAGCTGCGGGTGTTTGGCATACCGGGGCGGTATCTGCTGCTTTGCTGGCATCATCGCACAGGTTGAGAGCCAAACGACTCCAGAACACAATGTTTAATTCCGCGGATGGCCGCGGATTAGAAGGCAAAAAGCAATTTTCCGCGAGGTGTTTTTTTTTTGGGTTTTTTGTAATTTTTGTGCATTTATACAGATGTGCGTACGTGTACGTACTTACTTACTTGTGCGTACGTACTTACGTACGTATGTCCTAGGTAATTAAAAATGTAGGTATATATTATGTAGGTACGCGTACGTTAGTAACGCCCTTTACTATTTACAAATCTGAAGATGGTTTGACATTCTACATCATCCTACTTATGTTTTAGGAAAACCATCTACAGCTATATATTTATTATATTTAACAAAAAGAGCCTCTATAAATAAGTAATAACTGAAATTATTCACCATTTTAGTGGTAGAGACGAAACTTTCTCCTCGTACTTGTCATCGAAGATAACTCGATTTTCATTGGTAGAGTGAACTTATATTTGTGTTGTAGTTAAAGACCTATTTAGCTCGTTGAGCGCGCTTCCATTGGACAATACAAGTACACTTTACAAAACTAGTTAGCCGGCTGTAGAGCGCAAAGCTTGCAATATTGATTCCGATATCCTACTTTTGTTTTATACAGTGCACTATCTATTTTGAACATTGGACCAATTTGTTCTGGTTTGGGTGACATCTGCTCGAATAATGGAAATTATTTCATTCTTTTATACATGGTTGTTGAAAGTGAAAACTATAATGTTGAAAAATGTATAATGTAGGTACCTAAATATTTTGTGTAAATTGGTCATCGGTAACAAAACTTTTAGATTATTGCGTCTAATGAGTTATAATCTTCACTTTTTAGCCAGAATATGTAGTAGTTATTTAACATTCACACAAAATACGACATTCATCCTCCATCTCTAAATAGTACTTATTTTATTAATTCGAGTAGGCTTTATACCTCAGCTCCTTCACTTACGTGTATAATCTAATTGATCACCATCCATTGCGTGACTTCAAAGATAACAGCAATTTCTATGCATGTATAAGCAGTGTTGCATCATAGTGGCAATCAGTTAAATAAAGCTCTTTTCATTTCGCAATTTACACCCACTTATAGAGCAATATGTAGCAGAGCAATAGTTGAGCAAAGAATTTTGAATACGTCATCACTGATTAAGGATACGTGTAAAGTAGGTACATAATGTATAAAATTAATATTTCAGCTGTCCATTAGATTGTGTGTACTATCGCAAACCTGGATTGGTTCGTTGATTGATTGATAGCCACAGGGAGGGGCGACCGTCATGTCGCTGTCCACTCGTAATGTAGCTTTATTGCGATTACCCTTCTTACCTCCACCCCCCCCCCCTCCTCCCAATGAAATCGTAAAATACACTTTTCATTTACCTACCATGTTGGCGTGAATAAATGAATCTGAAACTTGGTAATTGCTATGCAAATTCCACTGTTTCTACTTAAGGCAGGGAGAAATAGTATTGTTTAGACTACAAGTTTTGTTAATAACATTACCTTTCTGTATTTTCTTCTTTCAGTGTTTCGATAAATAGATTTTGATAAGTATAAATAAGTCATAAAATAGTAGCTAATAATAAAAATGGAATTACTATAGGAAGAAAAATGGTTCATTTGCAAATAAAACAACGATGTAAGATTAAAGTAGTTTATTAGACATTAATTGAAACAGTTACTGATTCATATTTTAAGGCAATATAATAATTTTGACACTAAAACTACACCGCAATACTTTTAGCAATGCATATAAAAAATTACATTAACGGTTATAATTATTAATACCCACTTAGATACCCCTTTTCCTTTCCTTATACTTCTTACAATTTTTTCCTTACATACCGTCTCAAAAACATTACAATGTCATGTTATCTAACTTTAAACACTTTCGTTCTTACTAAACAATCGGCTGATGGCTAAACAGTGGCGTTCAACCTTTGGTAACTTCTTGCTGCTATGCAAGTTACCAAAAACCATATCAAGATACTCCAATTGTTTCTAAGTCTAGTGTCTTAGTTCATCGTCAGTTTCCACAGCCTCACAGCTGTGGTACTTCGATGACGTATCAGGACAGCTGTCAGCCACTGACAGATCATCAGACGAAGCAGCCGGGGCCTCATGAGCGGCCAAAGGCATCAACTCTTCGTCGCCACCGTCATACACAGGCGTGCAATTCCGTTTCACATTGGTTGACTCAGCCTCGCGTGTCCAGAAACCTGTTTAGTTATTTTTATATTAATTGTTTGTGTCAAGGCTTTTCTTATGTTCTTGACCTTTGTGAAATTAAGTACTGTTTGGGAGGTTGTGTCTTGGGAATGTTTTGAGATTTAAATTGGAAATGCCTTTATAGGTCTACATGATCATGTGCTTTTTAGTTACTTTAACTTTATGACCAAAATATGATGATAGAATTATAGAAAGTTGTTCTTATAACAGCATTGAACATATTTAAATTCGAGCTACAATATCAGTTACTAGTTACAATAAGCTTTATTTGATATTATTGCGTATATAATGAACTTACTTGGTCGTTTCTCTGGTGGGACCGGCTGAACCGTTGTCGGCGGCGGCAATTTCGTAGCAGCACGGAGCTTCCTTGGACTGCGCGCTAATGCATGCGATATGCTCGGCAGCCTTATATCTAAGTGCGAGCCCCTCTCCGTCACTATCTTATTATTCATCGCGTACAACTTCGTAGTGATGTCCCTCGCTATTAGGGTTGTGACCACACACGCGAGGTACGGCTCCTTCACGAAAAGGTATTCGAGGGAACTGCGCTGCCAGTATACGTAGCGGCATGATGACGCTGCTACTATTGACACCTGGGTGGAACAAAAAAAGACTAGTGTATTATTTAGAAGGGCATTGGTACATAAAGTGACAATAGAATTACTTGTGAAAACTTATCAGAAATATTCTTCAAACATAAGTGCAGTTTGTGTGTGACATGTGTTTCTAAAGTTTTTTTCCTTCTTTTCTAGGTGATGGACTGACGTCCGGCAACGTCGCGACTCTCAGTTCCTGAGTAAATAAGACCAAGATGTCGCTGATTCCTATACTTGGTCATGGTAAGTATATAGCACTATTTCATGTATTTGTATTAGTCTATCAACAACAATTCTTCGGCAGTGAAGTATTGGATGCATATTTTAGTCTGATCTAGGTTTACTTTAAAAACAAACATTTGCAGGTAATTAAAGTTGATGGCAAAATTGAAAAGATAGGAGAGACACGTAATTTTCATGATTACGTTAAAATAGTGTTGGTCGTTATCGCGGCTGTGTAAAGAAAGAAAGCTATTACTAAAGTTGATGAGTGCTCCGTCGCCACATTATGTGGGCGGCGCGCGTGCGGTGCGCCTGTTTTAATAAAGTAGCCAACTAAATACGTGACGTATTATTATGCTCATATGATGAACGATACAATGAAACGGGAAACTAACATTAAATGTCTATTATGACGGCTATATTTAATGGTCTCGCTATTAAAACTATTGTTTTAACTACTCTACTGTTAGGGTGTTTTTTTGGAGAACTGTTTTTTTGTGTTTTGTCTTAGAGGGTGTTGTCTTAACGATCTGTTTGAAAATTTGTTATATTTTTGATATTATTATGAGGATAATATATCGAGTTAAATTTTAAAATAACTTGACAGCAAAATGATGCCTGCCGCACGATTATGAGGTTAATAGCATTGATAAAAGGTAGTATAAATATGGTATACGCATATTATATTTATCGGCAATATACTTTGAAAGATCGGGAAGGAAATAAAATAAGAAAAAAACACAAGTTAGCTATCCCATCTAATGAAACAAATTGTTAAAGTAAAGCTTAAGAGGCATCACATCAGAATGAATCACATTTCTATAATTCACGCCAACAAATACAACTGCTACATCTGAAGTGTATGTCTATAAGTCAATGTGATTGATGTGTAAAGAAGCAATTTAGGTAAGTTCCGCACGTCTTTGCGAGACTGTTAGACTTCATCGATATTTAACCCAGTTTCTTGCATTTATAGCCACTTCGGCTGTTATACAGCCATATCAGGCAACAATTAGGTCAACGGAATGGGGTAGGTAATGCCAAAGCACGATCAACGAGTGAGTACCGATCGCGAAATATTATCAGATGGTGTTAACCTTTATTTACGTGAAGAAATATCAACGAAAGTGTACGGATATACATATAAGACTGAAATATGAAATACAAATGGTCACATAACAAATCAACATGAAAAGTAAACGGTAAAAATATATGTGCGAAGTTTCGAACCCGATGTAGCCGACCCAGTAAAGGGTGCATATACACCTCAATTTTGCAGAGCCGTACGTAATACGATTGAAGCTTTTTACTTAATGGTACCGCGGCGTAGGGGTTGAGTTGGTAACCGAACCCATAAGCGTTTCTTTGTTGTAGGTACCTATGACTCAGCTTCGCGGCGCCACACGAGGCGATATCACTTAGTGATTCGTGTCATTGTATGTAAGGTTTAGGCGTGATAACACTTGCGTCTTATCTCTTGCGACTATATGTGCTCGGAGTACGAAATCTTTTAAAATATTGCGACTTTTTTATCGTGTATAGGTATAACTCTTAGAGATCGCTTTCTAGGCCAAACGAAACCGGTAAGTGTACGTATCAGCTATAAAATGTTAAAGTTTAGTGTTCAGTACTGCCTGTAGGCTACCTAAATACCCAACACTCGACAGGTATATCTGCGACCTTTTACCTGAAATATACAAAGGCGTTATCACGGCTGACACTTTGAACAGAGTAATTGGCGAGCATCGGCTTGGCCAGCGAGGTGAACACGTCGCAATTTATGCGATTAAGTTTGCAGTTGTTTATGACCTGTCTCGTTGAGCTTGAAGCGTCTAGTATCTGCGTAACGACTGTTGGCTTGCTTTTATTACCCATTTTGATTGGGATTTGTAACGACGTAAAAAAAATTTTCAATGTTGATGGAATTGTGTACCTGCGTTGCCAGGTTTTATAAAAGTTGCTTTTTAGTTATTGGTTCAGGTTTAATTGCTTTATGGAACGTAAAAGGTGTTTTCTGGTACAAAATGTTTGGTAATGATATCAAAATTTACTAAAGTATAAACGTATGTAGAGTAATTAAGCAGGAAAATAACATAATACAACGAATGACAAACCATACTTAAATTACACGCAAAATATTTCTGAATTTCAGCAAAATATTACCTTTCATCGTCCAAAAAATTGGGTTCGTTATAGAGCAGCTTGATATTATCCCGACCTTTACTCATTATACCAAAACCCGATGTAACATTTGTTTAAATAGGTTAGTAGATTCTGGAACGTTCGCTACGGTGTCAGGAACTCCGCTTCCCTTGAATAATGAACTCATCAGTTCGCTACCCAACCGTGTTTAGTTAGTTAGCCCCATTGCCTTGCTTAACAAGGTGACGTTTTACACCAAGGCATTATACGAATAGAGGTGCTTTTAGATAACACAATGAAGGCTTTCCGGAATTTTCTTTTAAAGTAGTTAATGATGGAAATGGTGTAACACCTACAAAAGGGGAGACTTGATTTGATATTAAAGTCGCAATTTAAAAAATGGAAATACTGGCGAAAATGATAAATGAAAATATCATGCAAATGTAAACGATGTCGTTAACCTATAGAATAATGTCTTACCTTAAATTTTTCATCAATCGTAGCTCTACTTGACTCGAATTCCGGGGAATCCAAGAATTCACACGGCAGGATCGGATGTAGGAATTGATGGCCGCTCATTACGTTCACCTGTACAAATAAGTGCGCTATATTATTCAGTATGGTAACTGTCCAAATGTAAATTTACCCTTGAGTAATCTTTATTACCTACTCTTCAGAATTAAACCTCTATCGTTCGTTAACATATTTCTTATTTATTTTCCACAAAATAGTTTCGTAAAATCATGCTATAATATGAGGTCGTATTATAAACTGAACTTCCTGTATGTAAATCCCCCGCATGTTAAAGTTAACTAAGAAAACTTTTAAGTGGGTTTTCCCCATCAGGTAAGACATTTTTAAAAAGATTTGCGTAGAATATTTAGGGTCGCCGAGACTTTGAAAGCTCGTTAGAGACCAAATGCAAAAAGTTCTTGTTCTTATTATTCCGACTTTATTGGATTGAAGTTAACTCTTTCACTGTGAACCAACCTGACTTGCGTCAGAATTCTTTTTTTCCACGACACAGGCTGACATATTTTTCCAACATCCCTCGATAAATTGAGGCTTCGGTAAAGAGTGAAAATCGATGTAGGTACTTCAATATTATCTAAAGGTATCGAGTAAAAAGCACGTCCGTGTCGTTACGTGAACTAGGGAACGCTATAAGTATTCATCTCATACATTGCCCCCAACATGCAGCCTGAAAAATTGTTTTAAATTTTCCAACTGTATGAGTAGCTATGGAATACAAACTTTGCATTTGCATATTTTGCGGCCAGAGAGCTCTAAGGTGGAACTAGTGGTTTTTAATATTTATAACTAGGTAGTGCTCAAGTACAAGTATACTTCCGTAAGAAGCACGTAGTTGTTTAAATAAATAATTTAAACAAATTATGGCTTAGTATGTTTTGATGTGATAAAAATTTTATGTGTCGCCTATTTATTTTAATCAACGCTATACTCAGAACAAAATTTGTTTTTAAAGAGTTAATTAATATTTTCTAATTAAATCTTTATTTTAACTTTTGATTAGTATTTAGGGAGTTGCTGAGTAACGATTGTGGTTCTTGTGGGCAATTTATAAGGTTGAAAGAACAAAATTAGGGTAATAAGACCCAACAGAGCGCTCCCCTTCTGCAATCACCGAAAGCGCAAGGGACGAGTTTAATTAAAAGACTTTTTGAACAGTTGTATGTATATGTATATCACTTAAACTAATGTAATAAATAATACAAAAAAAATGTTTTAAAAAGATTAAAGGTAGTTGTATTGTGAGTCATACTTTGTCCATATCTTAAATCAGAATAAAATTTATGAAATGAAAGAACAGTGAATTTGACTGAAAAGTATAAATAAATAAAAACATTCATAAAAGCACAGTCAAACACTCACCTTTCCTGAAAGTAGTAGCCCTAGTCGGTCGGTCTTTGTAAGGTTCTGCATGGCATATGCCTCGCCCGCATGTAATGACATCACATGAGCAAAGTCTGGTGACACCATTCGTTTGAACTGCAATCTTGATACCTAAACCATATGAGTTACGTCTGGGTAAAATTTATACGGGTCTGGCACTTTAGTACTTGAGATAAAATAGGTATAAGTAAGGACAAGCCAGAAAGACAAACATGCTCCTAACGATTTGTATTTGAGCCTTCAAATTGTAAGTAATCATTATGTTATAAATATCGAAGTACAGTATATGTAGATAGCTACACTATGTAGGGAACTATTGATATTAATTTTAATACTGAAATTTTTAAACCAAACAAAATAGGTTACCTTAAATGGTTCAAACAGCGTATGATAAACCTCTTCAAGTTCGGGGTCAAACTTGACAGGTCTCATCTCGTAAACCAAGTAGACTACTTGAGCGAGATTTAGGAACACGAAGCCAAAGTTCCAGGAGAAAGCATCAGGTGAACATATCACGTGCCATGCCCATATTGAATACAACATGAAAGCTTGAAAGAAATTAAACATTCATTTTCAAAACGCTCAGCCACTGATCCTTAAATATTTTTAGGTCAAGGATCATGTGCAAAAAAAAAATGATAATTTGCATTATGCACCGAATATTTAACTTGCAAACCGACACAAATAATGCAGCATAAAAGTAAATGTTTCTATTTTTTGAACTTTATTTATAGACATAACATAACATATCATCACGCCTGTATCCCCGAAGGGGTAGGCAGAGGTGTATCAATGTACACCCACAGTTCGCCGATATGTTTTAGTCCCATGTAATAGGGGGCGAGCCTATTGCCACTACCGGGCACAAATCCAAACTCCGACCTGCTACTGAGAATTTCATAGAAAAACCCAATATCATCTGGTCGACTCGGGAATCGAACCCAAGACCTCCAGCGTAGCAGTCGCGATTAGCGCCACTAGGCCAACGAGGCAGTTATTTATTTAAGTTATTTAGTTATTTATAGACAGCAACAAGTTAATAATTTTAATGGTATTTTCGATTTTTTTTTTTCATAATTATTATTTCGTTTATAACCATGTAGAAGTAATTTATATAACTAATATAACGGACTTATTACTTTGGATTATACTAGTAAATGATTTTTTAGTTTAGCTTACCAAATATCAAAATAGTGTGCATCCATAATTGTCCTTTTTTGGTACTTGGCGCACAATAAGATGCCACAAAGAGCATGTTAGATAGCTAAAAAAAATATTAAGTTATTATACTTAATTACTTGTAGTACTTATACAAAAAATAAATGATGTTTACCAAACTGAGCCAATGTAATATTTATGATCTCACCTGAAAGAGTGGGTGTTGAGGAAATCGCCAAAGTGGACACCACGGCCAATACCATGGTCCTACGCACAAAAAAAATATTATTAATCTTATATATAAAAATGAATTGCTTAATGTGTTGGTAAGCGCATAACTCAATAACGCCTGGACCGATTCCACTAATTCTTTTTTTGTTGTGTTCGTTATTATCAGGAGAAGGTTCTTATGAAAAAAAAATGGAAAATTGCGCTGAAAAAAAAATAAGTCATCACCGGCCAAACATAAAGGCACCGGGAACGGGACCTAGATATTCATGCGGGTGAAACCGCAGGGCACAGCTAGTATAATATAAAAATGTTGCACCACCTATAAATATTACAGTTTCTCATCCTCATAAGTCGGCCGCCAGTTTCACCGGGTTCTACTGAATAGATACTATATTTTACATGGAGCAAGGTTAACACAGCATCCCATAATATATTGCCATATTCATAAGAAGAATAATAAATTAAATAGGAATTATTTATCACACTGTGGTGCTAATTAAATAATAAAATAGAACATGCAACATAAACATATTTATACATAATTATATTATTTACCTGACGGCATAGTGTAATTAACGGAGCCAAAATCTTGAAATGTACCATTTTCGCCAGGCCACGAAAAATTATATTCGCCGATTTCTAAATAATCACTTTTTTTACCAAACACTCCACCATGAGGCATTTTTATTTATTTTCATTACTTTATGTACTTATATAATGTGCGTCTATTATGGTTAGGTTACTATATCTTTAAGCGTAATTCGCAAACGATATAAATTGTAATAAATTCTTTATTACTTCGACATTACTACACGTTCGCGCCAACCAAATCAATAACATCCGCCTTTTCCGCAGACATAACGCCATCTATTCAGCGAAGATTAAAACTTTTCCACAGATTTTCCAGTCACGAGTTGCCATGTTAAAGCGGTACGAGCTTTGATACAAACAATATTATTTGGAATTAAAAGCTATTTATAAATAAAAGAACGTACTTTTTATGATTTATAATTTCATAGTTGTATTATTATCACCTTAATACCATATAATGATAACGTAATTGATCAAAATACTTGAAAGCCAAAAAATCAATAATGTGACACTTTAGTCGATTTTGTGAAGTGGTAATGTATGTTGCTTGAATTTATAACCCGAAATGGATGAAAGTTACATTTGACATTTAGATTCATGTCTATGAATCAATTCATTCGACAAGGTGTGATGTGAGTAGTGCGACCATTCAAAGAAACCTAAAATAATTTGCAATGAGGTAGCACCGGTTACTTAAAAATAACGAAACAACATCTGAGTAATATGCCTTAACTTTTTTGTGTTATAAGAAAAAAATATTATCCGCGGGAATGCCGAACATAAATGCAATCGCTGTCTCTAATGGTAAGTGTCGACCACTTGATTAAATATCGTGTGACTCATTAAAAACCCATGTAAATACTGCATATGGTATTTAAAATCACTTTCGATATCACCACAGGCATTATAACATAGAGAAGTGTGTATGTATTGCTATAATCAAAGACTGAGAAAAAAAAAAAAGTGCCAAAGGATTTTCTTACAATATTAGCAGATTTTCATCTGGTTTTGAAAAATACCACATTGTAGCTATGTTTATTGGACAGTTAAGGGTCAAGGGTTATAATCTACTGTTGTTTTTTGGATTGTTAACATTTCAGTTGTTGTTTTAATCAAATTTATTATTTCATGCCTTATTTTTCATACATGATCAAATTGGTGACAATTTACTAATACAATATTGTAAATGTAGATAAATAATAACATTATGTTTATCAATACTGAGACATCAACTGATATAACGAGAATTGTGTTTACTTGGGATTCACATCCATTTACATTTAAATCATTGAAGCATAGAATAGAATACTCTTTATTATACCATTAGAGTAGCATTGTAAAAAGATACATAATTGAATAACAGAGCCAGCGACAAATGCTGTAGAGGCTTCATGACAAAAATTATGAACTTACAAGTTTTATATTGCTAACTAATTTCAATATTGAACCTACTAATCTACATTTGAATGTATATCAAAAGTAGATAATCACAAGTACAATAATAATTTCATAACTTAATGAAATCAAGTCCTTGTCAATATACTGTCAAACATATTAAGATTGCTTGCTTATAATCAAGTTTGTATTTAAATACATGCAGAATGGTATACTGGCTTAGCCTATGTAATATAATATAGCTTGAATATGTAACTTGAGTGTAATTTATCTATAATATGTATGTATTTAGAAAAATATAAGTATGTTTATCAGTTGTCTGGTTACCATAACACAAGCTCTGCTTAGCTTGGAATCAGACAACCGTGTGTGAGATGTCCGGGAATATTATTATATTATATTATATTATTATTATATTATACTATTGAAAATGTTGAATGTTTAAATGCTTATCAACATACCTTCAACATAATGTTGTGTAATGTAAGCTAGAGTAATTTCTGAGGTTTATGCAGCATATTTATATGGTAAATGACAGCATTTTTTTTTATTTTATTTGTAGGCTTTAATAAAAAATGTGTTCAATATGTTGCAATCTGTTGCATCCTTTTCTTTTAGTAAGTCAGCATTAAGACAAACTGATTTATCAATAAGATGCTAAAAATAACTGTCACTTAAAGTTAGTAAGGTTTTTACTGTATCAAGGTAGAAAAACATTTAATCCCTTTAAAAGGAATTTATGTCACTCCAACACCATCTACTGTGTGAGTTGCTTGTGAGTTCTCTAATTATGAGCACGCTTAGTAGCCATCTAAACATATTGATACAAAATGTGTTACAAATGCGAACATTTAGTAAATAGAATAATTTAATATTACATTAAACAATTACTATACAGAGTCATTGTTTAGGCCCAATGTTTCGACAAAGTCAAGTAATTTGCATTTAAGTCTTTGACCACAAATTGCTATTAAAAGCCATGTAATTTTTGTAAACTGTCTTAGTTATATTCATAAATTTTTGTACAAGTAAACATGTGATATTGTGGTGATGTTACATTATGTCTGAAAGATATACATATTTATACACTCAGCCAGGCTTCACGTTGATTCCTTCCCATTTAGATTTGATTTAGTTGACATGGTAGGACCAAATCCTAGTTTTTCAGCAATTGGTCAATGGCAATGGTCTACGCTCACCTCTTAGGTGTTTGCCAGTTAGATGGCTAAACTTTAAACACATAGGTCACCATGAACCAACTTCCATTTATGTTCGTATTCTCAATAGCGATAGATGTATCTAGTATAAAACAGTGAATTCATTTATTGGATATGGTATATACTTGAATATGTTTTTATTCTATGTTGAATAATTAGTACTCTCCGTTTTTAAGCCTCAACAAACCAATTTCAGTATAAATCTATATGAAAATATATAATAACGACATATTTGTGCTATTTATCTAAGAAGTACTTACAGCTATTTAATTCAAAATATCCTGCGTATCGCTAGTTGAATGTAGTCCTATTTTTCTGTTAGTGGTGCTAGTTATCCCCAGTGTAATTTAAGTTTTCTTTGCAGACGACTATGAAGTTATCGGTGAAACCCAGTGGCAAGTTCTGGAGGACTGTGGCGATGAACAGACCATCAGAATCTATGGCTACAAGTATTCAAAATTGCGCGCTATATTATTTCACACCGTGTGCATATTACTATGCGGAGTACCATACTTTGTGTTAGCTTATTATCCAGCTTACAACAGATTCAAATACGTAAACTCCAGTTTGAAATTGGCCGAACAAATATGCGGTAAGTGTAAACTAACTAAGAAATTTAATCATTTACTTTTAAAATCGCAGTTCCTACGTACTGTGTTTGTGCATGCCATGCTAAAATCGTTGTTCTAATGACCGATAACACTGTTTCTTTAACGAATTTTTGCCGTGATTGTGTTCTTTTAATCCCATTTAACTGGACACAAATAAATGCAGGCTTGTGTAATCTTCTGACTATATCTACATTACGAACTTACGACTAATATTACAAAATTATTACGTGATTGTTATTCATTCTTTTGTTACCTTTGTAGTTACCGATACGGAAAGGCTTTACAAGATCGAAGACGTGCAAGAGATCGACCTGAATCTGTCCAACCACCGTGACAACAAATTGCGTTTTTTTGTTTACAAACATAACCGCTTCATCTGGCTTAATGATCAAGGAACTTTCATCAACGTACTGGCTCTCAATGAAAAACTTACCATCCAAATACTGATCGAGAATGCTAGCGGAATAAACAAACGCCAACAAAACGAACTGTAAGTAAAACAATAATTCCTGTCTGATATTATGTTGACTTACAAAAACTGCTATTTACAATCTTATATGGTGTAGGTAAATGAATATTGATTTTGACTGAAAAATATTTCCTAATGATCAATATTTTGATGTTTTTAAGCTTTAACACTTACTACCTAGGTACCTACGCAAGTACGCAGTTAATCTAGAAAACCGTAAACACTTTGATCGCATATTCACCTTAGATGCGGTTTTGCAAATTATAGCACGTGCACGACCTGTACCAAAATGTAAATAGAATAAGATATAAGTTTCCATTTTTAAACATTTTTCGTTTACAGGATCAAGCTTTATGGACCTAATTCTGTGGAAGTTGAAGTCAAGAGCTACTGGACCCTGTTCACTAATGAAGTCTTCAATCCGTTCTACTTGTTCCAAATATTCTCTATCATACTCTGGTCGTTGGACGAATATTATCAGTATGCTGCGTGCGTCTTCCTCTTGTCCATTGCTTCTTGCATCTTGGCCCTATATCAGACCAAAAAGGTAAAAGTTTTTTTGTCATTGTCAGTTGTATCTCCCGTTTAGCCGTTAAAGGTATCCTCGGAGTAAAATAATGTGAATTTTATTTTACTTACTCTTACAATAGAATAGGATGATACTATACTATAACCAGTATATTACTGGTTTTTCGCAAAATCCTAAGCATAAGCCATATCCATGGCATAGATGTGACCTATTTAGCTAGGTAACATCCAATTAATCGAATATATGATTTATAAATGAATAAAATAAATGTACCTACCTGCACAGAAACTGTGTTTATCGGTTAGGTACCAGGTATTCTTTTGATTGCAGTATGACGCAATTCATATGAATGTTGCATAGTTATAATAAATATATTTTTCGTAATATCTTGTTAATCTAATAATGACATTTCTTACACTGCAGCACTCTCGTTATAAGTGCCCATTACAGTTATTATTCAAACGTTATTTCTTATTCGAAAGACATCAAGTATTTGGTTATTACACAGTAGTTCCCTCTTCCCTCTAGTATTTATCACATGATGTACTAAACCCAATTAATTAACAAAAGAATGTCTACCAAACAGATGAGCGTGAATCTCCACAAGATGGCCGGGTCCACTAGTACGTTCACTGTGACCGTACTGCGTCCTACCCGCATGGCGCGCGAGGTATGCGTAGTGAACGCTAGCAGACTAGTCCCGGGCGATGTGCTCGTTCTGCCGCCGGATGGCTGCGTCATGCCCTGCGACGCTATGATCCTCACCGGCACTTGTATTGTGGATGAGAGCATGCTTACAGGTAATTGTTGGCTAGAATATGTGTTTGTATCTGTAGTTGAAGCTTTTGAATAGTGTATGTTGTATCTCCATGAAGATGCCCTACATAATATAAATAGGTGCCGTAACCCTGAAAAAGCAGACTTCGGCTTTGGAAAACTGTTTTAAGAACTTTGTTTTTAGTTGGAAATAACGTTATTCATTATTATTTTCAAAAATCATCTTCAAATAATTATGCTCATATAGTTCAAAAGATTCTTAATTATCACAGGACTAATTATGCAGGACAAATGATGCATTGAAAATAAATATGCATATGATTTTCCTACTACATAATATGACTGCCACTATCAAAACAAATTATCCGTAAAATGTACAACATTCTTCAATAATGGAACAAATAAAATAGACGTTTATTGAAGCAATACTGTCAATTAAATTGTGTTTGTTCATGACTCAATTGTAGGTCTATTGATTCAATGATCATTAAAATATTTGCTTCTGTCCACCCATGCGTAAATCATACAGTATCATGTATCAATGCGTATATAAATCATATTAAAATATGTATTATAAGACTGTTTAGAGGTAAACATACTATTAAGTATTTTTACTGAGTGTATTTTATATTGTTTCATAAAAATGCATGTAACATAGCATATCATCACGCCTGTATCCCCGAAGAGGTAGGCAGAGGTGTACCAATCTACACCCACAGTTCGCCGATATGTTTAAGTCCCATATAATAGGGGGCGAGCCTATTGCCATTAACCGGGCACAAATCAAAACTCCGACCTGCTACTGAAATTTTCATAGAAAAACCCAATAACACCTTGGTCGACTCGGGAGTCGAACCCAAGACCTCCAGCGTAGCAGTCGCGCTTAGCGCCACTAGGCCAACGAGGCAGTCTAAAAATGCATATAGAAGTATCGTAATAGTTAGTGATACATTCCAACGTTAATAATCTGGTTAAATGCGACGAGTTATTTTAAACGCATCGTCAACTAACCAATCAAGTGGACATCGTAAAATTAGGTCAGGACGGCTCACTTTCAATAAAAAAATGGTCGTGGGGAAGGCCGAGACAGAAGAAGATCAATTTCGTTTAATAAATATTCGAATTAGAATTTCATTTAAGGAAGGGCTCGTTTCATCGATAGACTATTAAATACCTATAAAAAATCCTGTTTGAACATAAGAAATATTTAAATATCTTTATAAAAAGTTCAGTCTTAACATATTAAGTAACATTTTGAACGACCAATATTACGTGTATCTAAAACTTCATAAGATTCAAATATGGCTCTAAATTTTCAGGGCCCACTTTATATGTAACTGTACAGCACATTATTATTGTTTTTCGTACAACATAATGTTATTTTTCAGGCGAAAGTGTTCCAGTAATGAAAGGTCCTCCTTGCTCATCTGCGGAAATATATTCCACCGAAGGCCACAAACGGCATACCTTGTTCGCCGGAACTCATGTTTTGCAAACGCGATTCTATGGCAATAATCAGGTAAAAGTTTAAATAGTACAATAAGTACATCTCAATGCACAAATATCATAATGGTTTTATTATGTTGATAAAACTGCACTATAATAATTATTTTTTCAATTTTAGGAATCTATATACCATTTTTGTTTTTAGGTCTTGGCAAAAGTTGTACGCACCGGTTTCTATACAGCAAAAGGAGAGCTACTGAAAAGCATTCTGTTCCCCAAACCGTTTGGTTTCCAATTCTACAAAGATGCTGTGAAGTTTGTCGTATTCATGTTCTGCATTGCCGCGATTGGAATGTGCTATTCTATTTGGCTTTATGTTGAAAGAGGGGTAAGTGGTACCAACATAACCACATAAAAAAATGTGTTTCTATACAGCGTGTTTGAAAAATGTGTAATTTATGATCATGTTTTCAGAGTCTCTGGGGAACAATAGTTTTGCGCACACTGGACATCATTACCATCGTAGTGCCGCCCGCTTTGCCCGCCGCCATGACTGCTGGTATCGTATACAGTCAACAGCGTTTACGTCGAAACAGAATCTTCTGTGTGTCACCACCTAGGATCATTATTTGTGGAAAACTGCAAGTTATGTGCTTTGATAAGGTACGTGTTCAATAAATTGTCTTACATAATTTTAATATGCATTCAGCAAAGCACTTCAGAAAATCGAAAGTCTATGTTAGAAAGGCGAATAAAACGACTACGACATTACCTTACACAATCATTGAAAATCAACTCTGCCTAAACTGATCCATTTCTGTCTATACATTACCCGATCATTAATTTTAGTTTTAGGCCCATAGAAACGAAAGCACATTATTAACTATTATTTTTAAATTATTAATTTATCATTTAATTAACCAAGAAGTATTTTCTTTAATTTAGACCGGTACCCTAACTGAAGACGGGCTAGACTTCTACGCCGTAATCCCGGTCCGCGCGGGCGAGAAGTTCGGCCAGTGCGTGGTTGAGGTGGCCGGCTTGCCCGTCACCAGCCCTCTGGTACAAGCGCTAGCTTCCTGCCACTCGCTTACCAGCATCCAGGGACAGCTGAAAGGCGATCCTCTTGACCTGAAGATGTTTGAATTCACACAATGGGTAAGTTCTTATAGTAACGTGTCAAAACATTACCAGGAACAAAAAGCAAACATTTCTAGCAATAAAGAAAGTTTAAGAATTAACTTACCTTAGTTTCTTAACAATAAACTTAAGTACATATGCAAATTATGACATTACTTTTATATTATCAATCCAAAAGGAAATCATTATTTTTCAAAGAAATAAGTAGTATAACTTGTTTGTTCTCAAAAATGATTCAACATTATCTTTAACATTGAAATCACATATTTATCTTGCGAGAACAATATGATAACATTGAACATAGATCTAGATATATCAGATTCCATGAAATCCCCTAAGTATGTCAAACTATTTTTAAAACAGGATGTGTCGTTTCTGGAAATTTCCCTAATTCGCTGGCGATCTTCTTAGGTACTTGAAGAGCCTGGACCAGAAAACACCCGCTATGATAACCTGACGCCCGCCATTGTTAAGCCCGTAACTGCCCACAATGAGACCCTTCAGAATATGGATGACTATGATCCCTTCACCATGGAGATTCCCTATGAAGTAAGTATTACAACTAAAGCACTTTAGTATACATGCTAATATCCTGGGTACCTATTATTTATATGCACCACACAATTGATTTGATAAAATTTTATGCTAGATTTACAAGTTATGCTTTCTGACGTGATAAACTACAAACATGCCGGCGGAGCTAATAACATATTTTGTTTATTATGTAATATTCATATTGCGACGATATAAAGCCGTTTCTCAAGTCAATATGTATGTTAATGAGTATATTATTATATTTTTATGTGTTACTATGTATATTTTGTCTATTTTAAGATCGGTCTACTGCGGCGCTTCCATTTCTCATCAGCGCAACAATCGATGGGTGTCATCGCTAGGGTACTCGGACAGCCTCAAATGGTTTACTTTGTGAAAGGCGCTCCAGAAAAAGTAAGGCTTATTTTGATGTAATTTTTTTATTGTTCTATTTTCAACAGCAAAAATGACTAAATAAATATTGCGCGCAGAAAGCATCATTAGTTGAATAAAAATACAATTGCCATTTTATACTGCGGTATAATCTTATTTTTTTAACAAGCTCTGACTTCAACCTCGTTAAAACCAAACCGAATTTAATCTTTAACATATTTTGTAGGTTGCGGGAATGTGCAATCCCGATACTCTCCCAGAGAACTTCAGTTCAGTTCTCAACGAGTACACATCAAACGGGTTCCGTGTGATCGGCCTGGCCCACAAGAAACTCGATCGCAAGATGAAGTGGGTCGATGCTCAGAGGATCAAGCGAGAGACTCTCGAGTGCGACATGGTTTTCCTAGGCTTTCTAGTCATGCAAAATAGCCTGAAACCAGAGACGACTCAAGTCATTAAGGAACTACATGAGGCTAATATGAGACTGATCATGGTTACAGGTTTGTATTGTTAATTATTGCTTTTTAAATAGAGATTTTTTTTAAACCGTTTCGATACTAGGTAGTCTTTTTTGTTTCTTACCCTCTTCTTCCTAATTTGCTTCTGAAATAAGAAAGAACCAGACTGGTTTTTATCACATAAAATTATCTGGCGTGAGAAAACCCTGCTCTTAATACCACTATAAAGTTGCATCAGCTACTCTAAAATGCAATGATGTAATTTTTTTATTATATTTAATTTTGTACTTATTATAACTATTTTATTCATACAGGGGACAACATAATGACAGCCATGTCAGTGGCCCGAGGATGTTTCATGGTACAGCCGCACCAAAAACTGCTTCTGATTACCACTGGACAGTCGCAAAATAATGATGCCCGCCCGCCTTTGATAAGGGAGGTAAGTTCACACACAAAACATAAATAGAATACTTCAGTTGACAGCGACAGTACCTATGCATTTTAGTGATGTATATTTTATATTATTCTTTTTACATACGTGTATTTTTTAGGTTGTTGGTGAGGGTGGTCCGCCTAAGTTGCCGATTGAATCGTATGTGTTGGCGTTAGAGGGTAAAACCTGGGCTGCGATTCGTACTCACTATCCAGATTTAATGCCTGCTGTTCTAAGTCGAGGTAAGGATACCATGCATCAAATATAGATTGTCAAATTTTAAAATTCAATTGCTTCAATTTTATTATTGAAATTACGCCTAATAACCTGATAAAGGGCCTCTGATCAAAGCATGAACACATTTTTCTTTTCTTAGGAATGGTATTCGGTCGCTTCGGTCCGGATCAGAAGACTCAACTGATAACTGCATTGCAAAACGAAGATCAAATCGTGGGAATGTGCGGCGACGGAGCCAACGACTGCGGTGCGCTTAAGGCTGCTCATGTTGGCATATCTCTCTCCGAGGCCGACGCATCAGGTATGATCATCGTCTTAATATAAAAGCTATTTGTAAAAACTGTACCTAAATGCATTTTTTTCCTTAAGAATATGTGATCTATGTGTCTTGAAACTGATCGAAATGCCTAAATAAACAGGAATATTGCAACAAATACAGAATAGTCGCCGTTATTTGTTTATTAATTACGCACAATGCGAAATTTCATGTCCGCGGAAGTAAACGAAGGAAGCATTTACTTTTAGCAAACTAATTGTCCTAGCAGTGCGCATTTACAGATCTTTGCTTTTAAGGATCTTCAAAAAATTATGAGCAATAAAGGAATCAATGTAACATATAACATATCATCACGCCTCTAACCCCGAAGGTTTAGGCAGAGGTGTACCAATGTACACCCACAGGAATCGAATGTATAAAGATAAAAATAATATTCTTCGTATTTCATTTCAGTTGCGGCTCCATTTACTTCTCAAGAACAGAACATCCGCTGTGTGAAACTTCTTGCTCTGGAAGGACGTTGTGCGCTGAGTACTTCGTTTGCTATCTTCAAATACATGGCTCTTTATTCGCTGATCCAGTTTTTCTCTATCCTGATTCTGTACAACGTAAGTAAATATAGCTAAACGACGAATATACTTAAGAGTTAAATTCTTTATCGTGGTCCTTTTTATGTTAAATAAGTGGTATAGCATAATGTACTTAATAAAAACAACTTATTGGAAATAATGGAAATATAGGACATGATTGGTATAATTTTTCATTATTTTGCCGTAATCTAAGTAGGGTTGCTTATTTTGATTTTGGCACGTACATTTTATGTCAGAGAAAATAATCTATCTATCTAAAAGTCATAAGCTGAAAAAGTAAAGCAGAAGAATGACACATAATTGTGTTGCAGTTCTACTCGATCCTGGGCAACAACCAGTTCCTGTACATCGACCTGGTGCTGACGACGCTGCTGGCGCTGTCGCTGGGGCGCGCGGCGCCGGGCCCGCTGCTCACGCGCCAGTCGCCGCCCGTCTCGCTCGTCGCGCTCTCCAGCATCCTGCCGCTCATCATGCAGGTCGCGCTCGTGCTTGTCATGCAGATAGCCTCCGTATACTTGCTCTATGCTCAGCCCTGGTAAGTTGTCAATAATATACTGAATTGTATTTTGTATAAAGAAAATGACCCTATTATATTTTGACGACGTCCGTGATCGAGTGACATACAACGGGTTTCAAAGTGGCGCTAGCTCTGTGGTCTCGGGTTCGATCCCCGGACGGCTAATAAGGATAAATCACTTTTCTACTGTTCCAGGTCTGGGCGCTTGCGGTACCTTCGTTTCATCTGAATTCCAAAACACAAGTGCTTCAGCTACTTACTTTGGGTTCAGAGCACTGATGTGACATTGTCCATATTTATTTATTTAAACTATAATTTTACAAATACTGTACTACAAATGTTTTACTATTTCGTGTGTTAAATGAGTTTTTTTTTACCAGGTTCAAGGCCGTAGAAGGTGGACCGGATGTGGAACAAGTGCTGTGTTGGGAGAATACCGTCATATTCATCGTTACTTCATTCCAGTACTTAATTATGGCTTGTGTTTATGCTAAAGGCTGGCCCTTCCGACAACCGTTTTGTTCCAATTGTAAGTATTTATATAAAATCTAGATTTATTGTATTTTTTTGTTGTAATATTTATCTCTAATGCTAATATGTTTGTATTTCCAGATTATATAATGATAACGCTAGTGACTCAATCTGTGTTCGTGGTTCTACTCCTGCTGTGTCCTTGGGATTGGCTCGCCGAGTTCATGGAGGTGGAGCCGATGGCCGCCAACGACTCTGAACAGACCATGTTCCGCATCTACCTGCTGCTCATACCCGCCATACACTTCATCCTGGCTATAGCTATTGAGGTTCGTTTGGAAGAATCAAGTTTTTATGTTATATTCAATAATTGATTGGTGATAGGGATATTACGTTGTGTTGTGCAATTTTTTGTTTAATAAAAATCGCGATAGGCATTAAGCGCTTATGCGAGCTGAATTGCATACTTTTGTATCAAAATAAGAGTTTAAAAAGTTGTTGTAGTAGATTTTTAAAGCGATGTGATTATTCTATTTTAGTAGAAATACGTTGAAAATATTGATTCCTTCCTGTGTCTTCCTTTTTAATAGGATTGAATATGTGATATTTTATTAATATAATTTGTTGACATCTTTTCTTTGCTGGCTCAAATCGTGAATCATTACATTACCTTTTAGGTATAAGTGTTTATATGGTAATATTCTTTGCAGGCGACCTTGTCTGACCCGGAGAAGTTCTCCCGGCTGGTCCGCACGGTGCGGCGGCGCTGCGGCAAGAAGGCGGACGAAGCGGGCGACGCCGCCTCGCCGCTGTGGCCGCACGACGCGCTCACGTGCTGACGCGACCAGGTCAGTCACGCCACTGCCACACCCGCCACAACAACCCGTCTCCAAACACCTACGAGATATCGCTGTCTCTGTCTCGCGCACCACCCAGGTGTACTTACAGCTCGCCTAAACCATCTCTCAGCTCCATTAGGACTTGTCAATTTACATTGGCCGCACTGTACAGGGGCGGCCGTCGATCTTGCTTCTACCCGAGCTCGACGGCCGCTCCTCCCTCGTTCATTTGTTACGAAATTCACATATTTATTTTTTGTCCGGTCTTCGAAAAAACTTACCTGACATTGGTTCAGTTGGCTGTTACTTAATTTTTAAGACCATATCTAGTAAAATATACTATTGCCGTACAGTATCGGGCTGTGACGTCTTAGGTAGGTTGAACTAGACTTGCACGTGTGGGATGATATCTATAAATTGTATGTAAAAAACAATTTATAATCCCTACTTTCCCCTACAACACCAAATATTTACAGCTAAAATTGTGAGTTGTTAAGAAACTTTGTAATTTAGCTGTTAAAAAGGTTACATTAACAAACGAAACACGGAATGGGTGCAATTTTAGTTCAACCTTAATTCTTATCGTGACATCTTGACATTTGATTTGTGTCAAGATCATCGCGACGTTTGCTGTGATAAAGGGATTCTCGGATACTTCGGCGCGGAATACACATGCTTGCAAAAAATTGACCCAGTCAACACGTTTTAGTTTAAGCCACGGTAATATCCAAAAATAATGTGATTGATGAATTCGAAAACAGGGTAATGGCTATACACCGTTATAATATTGTAGAACAAGCAGGCTTACTGAAATCAATAAACCCCCCTCTGTTCTCAACATTATGGCTCGACTGACGGAGCGCGATTGCGTTTCAAAACCAGTGCGAGAACGAGTGGGTGCGACTGTTGCATTTCGTTGCTTGTTATATTTCCTGTTTCTCAGTAAAAAAATACGTTGTTAAGCTACCAAAACGTGTGATTTGGGCCAATAAATTTGCACGAAAGTGTAGCATTCCCGTACTATTTTGTTTTAAAAGTAGTTGTACTTGTAATCCTTATGGCAGTACTTCACAGGTATTGTTTGTAGTAAAATCTCGCAATCAATTATTTCACGTTGATAAACTATAACTTTAGCATTTGCAATTAGGTTGTGTTAAAAAAATATTTTTCAAAGAATGATCATTTCATTATTCATCGGAGTCTGTCAAGTCTAAGTTAATAGTTATTTTCAAGAGTAGAATTAGTTACCATCCAAAGGAAAGTATGTTTAGTATAATTTTTCAATATAATCGTCGTTTCTAGCGTAAGACGTCCACTACTTGACATTTAGGTAGTTAAGTCTCTACTGGAGACTCCATAGTGATCGCTTTTAAGGCACTTAGCTATAAAAATAAATGTACTATTCTTTGAAATATTCAATGTTAAATTAATCAGTTTTTCTTTTTAAATATCAAGTTGTATCGATGTATTGTGAACACATTCGTATTTTACATTAATATTAATCATTCAATATCGTACTGTAATTGCTATACTAAAAGTCTTTTCTCCTACAGAGAAGGGACTTCTTAACATTGTGTATTATTTATTAGTAAGGATAAATTAAGGATAAGATTTCTAGAATTCTATTAAATGCCGTGTAAAAAATCTTTTAGTAAACTAATTGTCTATCGTGCTGGCAATCTAATCCGCATGACTTGACGTTTTTACAAGAGGTTAAACCAAACACAAAGAATGAGAACCAATAATCGGTAGCTACAAAACCCACTGAGACATATCGACTTAATGTAACTAATGTTTATAGTTTATATATGGGCTATGTAGAGTTACTAAGTTTTGCCTTCGAAAATTCTTCCATTCAAATTTAAAGAAGCAACAATCAGCTTCAAAAAAAATATATGAATCGTCTTATCAAGCGTTTTAGATCGTCAGCTGTCTGTTATCTTCTCTCCTATAATGGTTATGCCTTTCAAAGTGAGCCGAAATATTTAGCGGGTGCAATGTAAGAGAAGTATGACACTCGAATAATTTCACGTTCCGCCTAAATATCATGCCCCATAAACTGGAGATCCCTTCCATAGAGATATAAGTAGCGAAACGCTTCTCTATGGTCTCCCAAACTCATCTATCCTTTAAAATTATTAAAAAAAATGCTTATTCATTAGTTTAATCCGAGTGTTGAGGTTTTTTTGTTTATATTTACAATATGCACGAGCTTATCATATTAGACTAAGTTCTATTCAAATAAATAAGGGTGCCAAATATTACTTGACAGACTCTATAAGAAAGCATAAAAACTTGTTGTTATTGAAATAACAACTTTTATACAACCTGCAATGGTACAAAGTGTTAAGATCGTGCGAACAATCAAATGTTTTACTTTCCAACAAAATTATTAAGTCCATCATTGTGGCTCACACATTCATAAATAAACTGGTCACGTATTTTGTGTATCCTCATAGAGTAAATACCTCATCTTTTCTAGAATAGTGTTTCATTGTCACAAAGATAATATTTTCAATAATTCATCCAGAATAATGGAAACCTACAGTTTTCATTAAGCAGGCTAACCTTTTCCTAAATTCGTTGGATTCGGCTTTAGTCTACGTTTTCTGCCTAGCTAGATAGAGTTAAATAATTAATCAGTATTTTACACGTAACGAATGCATCTGATTTCCGCCACCCAGTAATGCTAGGTATAACTTTAACCTATGATCAGTGTGGTTGAGTAACTTTTGGGTTTAGCTGGGGGCTCATACCGACTGTCATAAGTATTTATAAGACCATTGGAAAGACGTTCAAAGAACAGTCGCATCCAAAAGTATAACCATTGCAAACATGGCCTAAACACGTTAACCGATCTGCGCGGTCACGAGTCCCTCAATCAACTATTTATATTCATTATAATATTTTAAAGAAATCAATTTATTAGCAAATAGTAGTCCCCTTTTAAAATGAAATCATAGATTTAGTAATATAAGTTAAACCCTACTTATTTTATTACTGTAAATATAGATAAAATTATGAATTGAAATTACGTATGATTCTGAATGCGCGATTAGTTTAAGATAAATAAAAAATTGTGATTTTGCATTTCATCTGTACTTCATATACCGTACTTATTAGTTGTGCTCAGTTATTAGTTATTTATGTTATTTTGTAGTGTACTATTTATATCTGATTACAGTTTATCTATATACTTTTGTTTTGTATAGGGCAGGTACTCGAAATTAAACAATATTTAACAGTGTGATGCTGTATTGTATTATTATCGTTAAATGCTGTAAAACGTGCACAAATTGTCAAAGTTACATCTAAAAAGACCTTACCTTACATATCTACTTAATTTTACGACACTACTTAAATGATTTTGTGTATAACTTAATTTTATGTTAAGTACATACAAGTTTATAATTTATTAAAGACATTTTTTAAAGTACTTAATAAATTCACTACACAAAATGTTCTTAAAAATATTAAAATTTGTGCGTAAATCAAATAAACTAGATAATATTGTCGAAAGGATCGAACCTTATTGTGCTAAATTAGATCTGCAAACCATACTGCGAGATACACACTCAATAATGTATTAGCAAGGTCCTCGATAAGATACTTAAATATACGTAAACTAAACGTAATACAATGCCAATTAATTTTGTCTTACACGTGTTTTATTATTATTTGTGTGTTTATTAAATGAGGGCTACCGTTAGCCGCGCTATTTAGACGAATGTCAAATTCCATAGTTAATGGGGTTAGAAGGCAGAAGCGCCAGTGGCGCCAACTAGTGAGCGAAATAACAGTAGCCCTCATTATGGCTCCAGTAGATTCTACCCAGTGTCCCATAACTTACATGTAATAAATATTTAACTATTTAGGACATAACGAGGAACATGATTTACTGTTGAGATGTTATCGGAGTCAGACGGAAATGATTTTGCATGAAGTGTGTTGTAATTATTGTACACAAAATAAACCCAGTAAATGCATGTTACGTGTAAAATTAGCTGTTTGCAAGCGACTTTACTTCTCACTCTGATTCATATGACTCTGAACTCTTCATTAGAAATAAATATTTGATAAAATAGTTTATAGTCAAAAGTTCCTTTTTCGAAATGGGTTTCAAAAGTTACGATATCAATGTTGTAGTTGAAATTAAAAAATGTAGTTTGAAAAAGACATTGTATGTAATCTTTTTTCAATACACCTTTATTACCGATATCTGTGTCTTTTAATATTATTGTACTATGTAATCAAACAGTAGACAGTAGTAATAAGTTCAAGTTGTAAAATCCATTCTACGAATATTGCGATAAAAATACAATCAGCATGTAATATCTGGTGTTCACAATCTAAGCAAGACTCGCAAGTATTATGTTTTATTCATTTGAATGATAATAAAGTGTGTGAAATGAATACTGACTCTATTTATTTATGCAATATTAGTAATATTTACGTTTCATTAGTCAGAACATTCATTCCTAATCTTTTAGAACCTAGACGTTTGGTGCTTATTATGATTTAGTCCCTTTGGTTCTTAGATAACAAATTGTATAAATTTAATAAAATGTATATATAAACTGTTATTCTTACACAGTTTTCTCGAAATATTTATATTTTTTTGTAAACTTGTTATTTATTGAACTGCATTATTGTGATCGTTTTTTAGACTTTACTGTACGTATGTTTATATTCCTCGAATTTTTGGAACTTGTTGACTGTTTTTGTGTCCAATTAGTCACGATAATGTAGTTCGATATAAATTTTACTAATTGCGACATTAGAATGGATGTGACCAAAAATATTGTAATAAATATTAACTTCGAAATATATCGGTCGTTTTATTTCTTAAACCCCGAGCATTAGTTACCAATACTATTTTAATAATCGCTGTTAGGATGGTACTACTTTATACTTAGAATGTATGTCCTATGTGTAGTATTTAATTCTAGAAATTATAAGAAATATTATGCAGTTACATGTTCTACGGTAAATATGTAGGATATGAAGGAGGTGGTGAATATTCTGGTGGCTGCATGTTCATGTTCTTAGCTCGAACTGCTATTGGACGAGCACTACGCGGCGCCGGAGGTTGCTTCCACCTACAACCATAATATTATATTAGAAAATAAACTTAAGCTATATAAGTTTTTTCTAAGGGATTATACTGATATTAGCTTTTCCTTTCTATATGTATGTATAGCGCTCAGTAAAAAAAATAAAAAATTTCCCTTTCGAAAACTGCTGCTAGAACTGGCATATTTCTTTCTGTTTGACTACAGAAAAACAGCATTCAGAAATATTTTGTGGAACATTGTTTGAGTTTAAGCTGAATACTTCAAATAAAAAGAACCATACCAAGGCACTAGACTAAGATCATGTGGCGGTTTAGGTCTAGCAAGTCTTTCAGCGCGTTCCTGCCGCAGCGTGTCAGCGTCGCGCGCGGCCGCACACCACGCCCTCAACGTGAAGTAGTAGAACAGCTCTACGCCCGACAGCAAGGAGAAACCCAGGAAGAGACCCGCGATGCCGCCGAACGATACTGGAAATAATCCTTTCTTATACCTGCTGTATCTCCTAGAAGTATTTAGTTATAAGCGAAAATGATCGTTCTGGAAACAATCAAAACGTAATATATAATAATAATAATAAATCTTTATTTGCTGAACATAGGTGTTAACAATACAGATGGTAAAAAAATATAATATAATAATCGGACGCTATGCTCTACCTATTAGGCATGCAAAAATTTATGTTTTATAGTCAGTGCTAACATAGTCTTAACATTTTAAAGAATATAAACATACATTTAGCAAGCTGACTAAAAAAAACAAATAAATGAAATACTTAACTTACTTAACATTATAAGTGAGAGAAAAATAGCTTTAAAAGTTCTAAGAATAATACTAGAATGAATGTACAACTTAATTAAATAAAAAGATCTACTTAAAATTATCATTCAAAAATTCGGTAACGCTATAGTAACATTTTTGAACTAAAACGTCCTTGAAATATTTTTTAAATAAATGAGTTTTCTGCTCTTTAATTTTACGAGGTATTTTATTATATATTACTATTGCCATACAGAAGATATTTCTGTGCAATAGTTCCGTGTTGGCTCTACGGACTCTTAATCGCGAGTTGTCTAGTGGGCTACGCTGATTGGATTCTCTTAGAGATTCAAAAAGTTCTGGATTTCCTTTGACAAAGCAAGCTGATTCAAAAATATATGGTGATGGCATTGTTAAAATTTTGTGCTTAATGAAAAATGACTTACAACTAATTCGTGGTCCTAAATTGAACATTGCTCTAATGCATCTTTTTTGGCATTTAAATACCTTGTCTTTATCTGTGGAGTTTCCATAATATATAATGCCGTAACGTAAGATGGATTCTGCAATGCCGTGGTAGGCCAAAAGTAAGGCATCGTGCTTCAGTACCCGCGATAGTTTAAAAAGAGCAAATGCTGCGCTACTGATCTTTTTGCATAAACCATCAATGTGTGGCTTACAACTTATATTGTTATCTAATACTATTCCCAGGAATTTTGTATGTTTGACTTCATTAATTTTTGTATTTTGATAGTGTATATTAAGTAATGGAGGAGTAAGTCTTTGGTTAAATTGTATTATGTTAGTTTTAGATAAGTTTATTTTTAAATTATTATTGTTCATCCAGTTAACTATTTGTGCTAAAGTGTTATTTACAGCAGACTCATAATTATTTCTATCAATACATTCTATTATCGCAGCACTGTCATCTGCAAATAGTGACATAGGTTTGTTTATACTATTAGTTAAGTCGTTTATATATATAATAAATAATAATGGACCTAATACGCTCCCTTGCGGTACACCATATTTGACAGTGCGGTCTTTAGACATATGAGTTTCTTCTAGTTTTTTTAAAGTGTTTATTCTTGTCATTATTGTACATTGCGTTCATTTACTTAAATATGAATTAATTAGTTGAAGAATATTTCCTCTTATACCATACGCATTTAACTTTTTTAATAAAATAGTATGGTCGACGTAATCAAAAGCCTGCGTCATATCACAAAATATTCCGCAGACAGGAGTTTTTTTATCAATATTAGTTATAACAACATTAAGAAAATCATATATTGCTTTATTTATAGTATTTCCCTTTCTAAAACCTTTTTGGGCATCAACAAAAATTTTATACTTCTCAAAATAGGTAGATATTTGCTTGTGTAAATATTTTTCAAACACTTTAGAAAAAATAGGTAAAAGAGCAATAGGTCTATAGTATTCCATACACTCGCGATTTTCTTTTTTGAAAATTGGTTTTATTACAGCCCTTTTCAGTCTATCAGGGTAAATACCTGTGCTTATACTAAGGTTAATTATGTAACTGAGTGGTTCAGCAATACAGTACTTTACTGCTTTAACGATTTTAGTTGAGACTTCATCATATCCTACGCTATTTGTGTTTGTTAACTGGGATATAATATCTACAATGTCAGCCGCTACACTTGGTTGCATAAACATAGAGTTACTATTACTTATTACATTTTTAGAACTATTATTAGAGTATCCTGATATAGGAAAAACTTTGTCAACAAAATAGTTGTTGAAGGCATTTGCAATAGCCTTGGGTTCTTTAATTAATAAATTATCTTCTGATACAATATGAGATATATAGTCTTTTTCTTTCTTTTTATTCTTATTTATTATAGACCATGTGGTCTTACATATATTTTTTGAAGTTTTTATATTATAGTTAATCTGAGAACTCTGTGTTAAATGAATTATTCTTTTGAGTGTTTTACTATATGTTTTATATTTTAATTTATTTTTTATATCTTTTTGTAACCTGCATTGCCACAGTAGTCTTCTTTTATTCTTAGTGCATAATTTAATGCCTTTAGATACCCACTTTGGCTTGTTTATTAAATTTACTGCTTTTAATTGGAAAGGAAAGCACAAGTCATAAAATAGCTTAAAATCATCTAAGAATATATTATAACCTTCATTTGGGTCCTTAGTCTTATAAACTTTACTAAATGTTAAACTGCTTAGATATGCCTTAAATTTGTTAATATTTTCATTTGAAAAATCTCTTTGTTTAGTGCGCCAAAATGTTGTTTCTTCTTGTTTTTTAATTGGCACTTCTAGTAATTGTGCTGTATGATCAGAAAGTGACAGTTCCAATATTTTTGATTTACAAGGTTTGTACATGTTATGGAAGAAATTATCAATACATGTTTTACTTTGCAATCTAGTAGGGTACTTAATTCAATTTTAAAATTATAATTTATTAGAAGACATTCGAGATCAAGACTAATACTATTTTTATTTAATATATTAATATTAAAATCTCCTGCAATTATCACATTTTTGCAACTAGTTTTACTACAAAAACTTTTCAGAAGTAACTCGAATTTTTCAAAAAACATATTCAAATTATTAATCTTAGGTACTCGGTAGATACATATTATAATTACACCACATTTTACTAATTCTACTGCACAACATTCAAATAATCCAGAAATACAATATTTAGAAATGTTTAAGGCCCTCCACTGAAGGCCTTTTTTTACTAGAATACATGTACCGCCTCTCTTTGAATCGTTTCTACTATAATATGCAGCTAAGTTGTAGTTATGTACATAAAGATGTTGTTCTGAACCGGAAATCATAAAGTGTTCTGATATACATATAACATCAACATTTAAATTATTATCGGAAAGCTCGTCTAAACATGTTGTTAATTCGTCAGATTTGTTTAACAACCCAGCTATATTCTGATGAATAATGTAAAGTTAATTATAATTTCTAGAACGGTAGAACAGAGAAACAAACTACGTCACATAATATAATGGTATTCACGCTGTTCCTGACATTTTAAAGGTATAGATTAAGCGTTTTTTTTTTAATATACAAGGATGTTTTAAATAAACACGCTGTATGTAGTTTGTGTAAGCAAAAAGCAATGCAAATTGAAATTGGAACCAAAAGTGGGAAAGTACCTACTGCACTATATTTTGTCTTAAGGAAAACCAATGCTTTAATTGTGACTATGTTAGTAGAGTAAGAAAACCTACCATGAGTGTACATTTGACTCACCCAACAAATCGACCCAACCAAAAAGCACCTCCCGTTTGTAACGAACCATTGGCCATGAAACGAATTCTGTTTCCAATAGAGTGTTTTCGTTATTACGTGTTGCCCTGAAAAAATAATGTATAGCTTATCGTTATTACTAAACATGCCAAAACCATATGACACTGAAAGTGATAATGAGAGATCAACAAGTCATTAGGTGCGCATATAATAATGTATATGATGTATGTTCCCATTGGAACACTGCGTCAATGATGACGTCAAACGACTGTGACGCTCGGCCTACTTACATTCTATTTAAATATTTCTACACTAGACGATACTAAGAAGCTAGTTTATCTAAAACGGATTTTTAAACAAAAACTTACTCGACGTCAGAAAGTTTTTCAACTTCGTACACGGTGTGAGAGCAGCCAAGTTCACAGCTGCATCGCGTCACGTCTGTTATAGCAGCTGCGTGTTGCGCTATACAGCTTAGTTCCCGCAGAGTGCATTGCTTGTAACCCTCTGTTAAAGTTGTAGACAAAGTTTATAGTGATACGATGTAACAACTGGTCGTCAGGAAACTATTTAGGTATAAGATTTGTTGAGCTGAATGAGTAGGGGTAGGAACTGAAGGGTGTCAGGATACTTAGAACTTACTTAAGGGTGGATAAAAATGAGGTACGCATTTACAAAATGCTCGACTTCGTTGCATACGACACTGTCTCATACACGCTGAGTACGTGTATATGTTGGAGGTCTCCAAACGCAGTTCGTCGGCAAACACACAGCGTCGCTGACGAATAGACAGCTGGCGGGCATCCTCCGTCGTGTAAGTGTGCTTCACGGAAAACGAGACCTTCTCCACACGACGGTCCCAATTATGTTGAGCGCTTTGTTCAAGACCGGCCATTTCTTCAGTTGAATGAATGAATATCTAAACAAAAGAACATTTAAGACTATACAGTCTCTTACGACAAAAACACATACATGGCAAGATACTGCTGTGGTCTATTTTTTTTTACTTACATCGAAAGTCGTATTTTTACGGTCAGAGTTAAACATAAAGGACCATTTTGCGTCGGTTTCGTGAATAAATGCTTCATTAAATTGTTCCGCTTGCGCCTGGGTCTGCCTGAAATAAAGAGTTACAATTAAAATTCTATACTACGATTTTTTTTAATATGTTAAATAATGATAGTTTACCATGGCCACGCTTTTTCCGCATGTTTCGAATTGAATGCATAACAGAAACCCATTTCCGTGAACACTGGCACCAACACGTCGCAGCATTCTTCGGAATCGCCCTTCCATTCACAGTCATAAAACAATGATTCACAATGTCGGACGATCTGAAAACATTCAAGACAAACGCACCTCTCAGTATATTTTATTTTTAAAGTCAATTGATTTTTTCTGCAAATTTTAGTAATTAGAAAAAATAGTTGTAGTTATGTCTTACTTTATAAACGGCATCTTTGGGATTCGTAACCGGCGCAGGAGATTCCTCTTCGCTCTTTCCGACTAAAGCAGGATCTGAGAGAAATTTTGAGGCATGTTCTTGTATTGAACGATAGCTAAGTGTCGCCAGCCAACGCAGCATTTCACCAGCTTTTTCTGGCGGATCTGAGCCCCAAACACTGTCACAAAGATTTTTATTATGAACAACGGATAGTTCTTTAAAAGAAAAATTAAAAGCCATTTTTATATAGTAGCCACCTTTCAATGTAAGCATCCAGTAAATCTTCATCAACAGGATTTGCGTCACAAACTGTCACCGCTGGAAATGGGACATCCCAGTTGTGGAAATCCGTATCTAAACCTACAATAGCAACATTATGTGATGTATTAACACGCATTTTTGCGTAACATATTAAAATACGTACCACACTCCCAAAATATATATCTATATATGTAGGTAGAGATGTTCAAAATCGGAAGTCTGAGAATTTGAGGTACAGAAGGATCTCTGGGCATAGCGTTTGTTAATTGGAGGTCGCTCTCTCTCAGCCTTTTCCCTTGCTTGACAGCCGCTGTACTTACTTTGACCTTTACCAGTCAAACTAAGATAACGCAGTGTATAACATAGTATGGTACTAGAGCATTCGGGAGTAAGTACTGTATTAAAAGTGAACTCTTCAATTGTTTACCTGTAATTGTGGGATTCGTTTGGAATTTCTCCCATAAGCTGACGATTATGATACAGGTTGTAACAGCGCCGACGGCTGTAAAACTAAACCACATAAACCTGCAATTTCACAAATACTATTAACTCAGCTAGGTAGATAACACAGCATTTGGGCTTAAGGATAGCCCTGTGTTTATAGCAGAACTTCAATGTAAGTTCTAAACAAACCACTTTCAAAAGCCTTTCAGCGCGTTGCAGAAAATATTTAACGAACAGTTTGATAAGATCGAGTAACTTAAAAATAAAAATCAAAATGTTTTGATTTCTTATAAACCAAAAGTAATTTATAACTGTTTAAATTTCAATTAGATTTCAGGTTAGCGTGTAAAACCCTCTTTTGGTCCACTTATATCGTTTTATGCTGGATGCATTATTGTAGCTTGATGATTTTAATTTGAAATAGCATAAGGTCTCTTAGAACTTACCTAGCCAACATACTTACTTTTCACAAAACGGTCTGTCCTTTTCAGCAATATATCGCACTCCATGCAATGTCGAATTGTTAAAGAACTCCGTCGTTTGGTGACGTAGGCTCGCAGCCAACAATGATATACCACTAACATCTGAAGGCGCCCGGTTCTTTTTTGAACTTGAATAATCATTTTTATAACTTTCAGGATACACTTTCATGACCTATCACATTATACAGCGGAATGTTTACTTGTTGTCATAAGTTCGGCAACAAGCTGACTAAATCACGTGACAATGATAGCATCGTAAATATCGATCAGCCCTTGCGTGATATTACCATATAACTACCCACTATCTAACATAGATATATTTTACTAAATTACCAGTAGCATAGACAGGCATAAAATCATTTTCGAGTTTCATTGTTTTTCAGTTCATAAGAAAGCCTAGCCTAGCCTAGCCCTTGTAGAGACGTTTGGATGTTTTGTTATGGAGACTTCATATTAAAGACTTCGTGTGGATAAGAAGTAATTTTTCTCTAGCCACAGCAGGCAATACACTAGAATCATATTTATTATAGTTTTTTTTTCACTTACAAAGGTACTTAGTAAATGAGGTTTCATCAGTAAAATGGGGAGTAGTCATTTAAGTTTTGTTGAGATACATTATGGATCCCTAAATTTGATTTCTAGATAACATAAAACGAATTAGTAGTATAATTTGTATGTTTGACACGCATCCATAAAAGTTTAATAAACAAAGTGGGCCATTAAATAATTATATATCTATAAGCCCACACTCACAGTAGATAGGTAGGTACCTAAAGGCCATGATACAGTGAATTAACATTTAACGTAGAACCCTGTAGAAAGTTCATGTCTCTACCTTGATGCATTAATGTTACATCATTATAAAATTAACATGGGCGTACTAAAAAGCTGAGCTGAGCGCAGGCTTTGACTGCTTCACCGAACTTTTAGTCATTGGCAACTATGAGGTAGAAGAACAAAGACGGTACCTTCAGGCATTAATTTTAATCAGTATCGTAAATATACAAGAAAACATAAGCCAAATGGTCTGTTTGTATTATGTATTTAGACTTATCTCTTGGATTAGGACACAGATTCTAGGTACCTTTTTCGTACAACAAACCAGATATTCTAAAATAAATATTTTAGGATCCCCTTCCCGATTCTTAATAGATTTCAACTCCTGCACATACATCTTAAATAAATGTTGTTATATCTCACCTCATTGTGCGTGATACTCACTAGAAATCAATAGGCAAAAAACATGTCACAGCGTATTACTTAACCTTCTTTGAAATAACTATGCCCAAATTTCCTTTATGGAAAACAAAAATTGCAAAGTTGTAAATCGATATTTATTTTAAATATTACTGTTATAAATTTTGCAGTTAATTTATGAGCTTAAAAAGCACTCATAGGATTACACTTCACTTTAGATGATGTAGCGTCTTCTATGTCGCATTCTGGAGTGACAAGAGGTTCAATTTGTAAGTCGAGATCCTGCAACGCGTCGTCTAGTATTTTTATTTTTCCCATCATTTTTTCTGCTTGTAAATTATATCCTGGTTCAAGCATTTTACCGGTTGGATTCAGCTTAAACAGGTGTTCCGCCTGACAAGCACCAAATAAAACATCACTCAAGTAACCATTTATATTAATGAAAAGTTAACTTAACGAGGATTTCTTGTAGATAAAGCGCAAACCATTACACTGGATAGGTAACTTGTCCCTGATAAATGCCTACCTACTCCTTATAAATGAGAATTTAATGATGTTACACAGCGAATGATGAGATTGCATTTTAACGCAACATTTCAAACACTTGTATCTTGTTCGTAAAATACCTTGCGTATCTAACGAGAAACCTTACCTCGAATCGCACTTATGGTGAAAAAAACTAAAAAATATAATAAGAACATCAATTAAAATATTTATTTGAAACAGGGCCACATTTAAAATAAACAATTTCTAAGCAACTAACTACAAACAAATTAATTCCTATTGAATTTGACAGCACATGTAGGCTAAAATAGGTTCGAAACGATAGTACACAAAATAAAATGATGAGTCCTCATAAAAACAGTCCATCTACAGGACCTATAAAATAAGAGCATTTAAATAAAATTATGTTAAGAATAATGTGAAGATAGATGTAGACAAATCTTTGTAGGTAATTTATAAATTGGTCATCTTGGCAATTTCTAATGCGTGCATTAAATCTCCAATACTTTCAGATTCATCTGCAAGTGATGTTTCTTGAAATATTAGCATTGTTTGCTTTTCTTTTTCATCAACAATCTCTTTTGTCAATCTTAGTCTTTCCATGTATAAACGGTATTTCTCTTCAAACGTTTTACCGATAGGGTTTAGCTTGAAAGTTTTTTCGGCCTGACGATTTACAAATAACTTGTAATTATTGGTAATAGTACTTAAACTTATAACTCATCGAGCCTTGGAATCACATCATGTACACGAGAGTTACTGTGCTTAGGGAAGTTTTATTAAATTAAATCTTTTCAGAAAATGAAGATACCTACATTAACTTAATTGTTTTATATTGATGGTAGGTACTTACTATACCTTGTTAGTTCAGATATCAACAAGACCTATGAGTTCATCTACTTTGTACATAAATGTAAGATGGGTTTATTCCTTATTAAGATAAATATACTCACAAGGAAATCAATTGGATCATCTGGCCGCAACTTAGCAACTTCTAGTAGAGCTGGAGTAAGAGTCGGGAAGATGTGATGAACTAAGTAATTGCGCATTGGCTCGCCCGCAGCTGCCAAAGCTGCTTCCTCTTCCTCGCGCAATATTGCATACAACTCCGTCTATAAATAATAAAATACAGGTTGAATTTAAACGAACCCAATAATACAGGGTGTTAAGGAACCCCTGTCCGATCAGTGAAGGTGTTGTTAGGTATCGATATCTGATTACAAAAACGTGAAAAAAAAAAGATAAATAAATTATTATCGTCAGACAGGGGTTTCTTAAGACCCTGTATAATGTTTGTAATGTTTTCATAATAACCCAGTATTCCATTTTCTCCTCGCGTTCTTCTTTAAGCTTTTCCTCGAGTTGTTTTAAAACCCTCGCTTCGCGTGCTCTCAAGGTTTCCAATTCCTCCTTTTCTTTCTTTTCAGCAGCTTCGATAAGAGCTGCAAATTTGGATAATAAGTTGGTAAGGAAAATATGAATATACATACTATGTTTGTCACAGAGATTTATGTATTCGAATGAAGTCTGGAAAATTATTTTGATAGCACAACTAACCAAGAAGTTTTCCATAGCGACAAGGTCGTCCCATTCGTAGAGCTACAGCCGAATATGGACCCTTCATTGAATAATCCGCATGATCTTTCACAGACACAACTAGTGGGTGTATATCTAGTTCATCAAAGAAGTTTAACGGAGTAGATTCACGAGTATCGCCTGCCCGGAATTCACTGAGTCGCTTTAGTATGGTCTCTTCATCTAAGCGGGTATCTCCTTCAGGTTGCCGCATGGCTTTCTCACATATGAAATCGTCGGTGGCATCCAAATATACCACAATATCTGCAACAATATTCCGATCCATTACATACCAACTTTTCAGGAATTATCATCCATTGTACCTACCTAACTATAGAAAATAATTTAAAGCTTACCTGGTAACATCTTTTTAAGAACATTGTTGTACAAATCAACGTCTTCGTCGAAAGGTTCTTCGGTGGTTTCCTCTCCGGCTTCCGAATCTTGTTCATCTCCCTTTTCAAACACTAGAGATGAAAATATATATTATAGTAGTAGTAAATAAGTATATCAATGTTATTGTAGTTTTAACGTCAATGTACTTACGTGCAGCGCATTGTAATAAGGACGTAGGGTACCCATCAAGTACCCATCCTCTATTTAAAGCTTCACGACTTAGCATTTTCTGCCGCAGATATCTAAAGCAATTTTTATTTTTAACGTACCGTATCAATAAATTATAGCTAGAAATTTAATCTAAGTAGGTACAATCATTCTTTGCGAGGTTTTGGTTCCATAAAATCTCTTGGCCTACCAAAGATCTCTCTATAGGTATTCGCTACTTACATTTTTTAAAATGCCATAGGTTCCTACTATTTTAGAGTCTAAATTGTATTACTGCAACCAAATATCTTATTAAATAGGCACATATCAAGTTAAAAAAGTAACCCTAAGATTTCTTCTTCATTGAGCGGTCGTCCAGACTGCAGAACTGCTAGGGTTTGCTTTGCTGCGTCTTGTATGCCTTCCTCTTCACCCATATCGTCATCATCATCCGCCATACCCAAGTCTTCTTCCTCAGCATGGACAATACCTAGGGCAGCCGTCTCACCGACCTCCCAATGATGTACACGCCAAGCCTAGCATTTATTATAACACTTAGCAAGGGCAAGAATTATTTTTTTGTTTATGTTAAGTTCACACCACAAAATACATAGGTACAATAGGTCAGCTCATAAAAGCTATTTGTACTGAATGGCGAACTCTCTTGTTTTTGTATCCACTCTTTGATATTGCGATACCTTGGCCGATGTGGATGGCATTACAATTTTAATTTCAGGGTGGGATTCTCTCATTCTGTACTACATACAATTTTTGATAACGTAAAAATAACTAATTTCACCTCTGTTAACGTTAAGCAGTCAAGCAGAAATCAGATATTTATCCATTGTTTAACTATTTAGGGTAACAAGTTAAACGTCATATAAATATTTTCTAGTAAATGTGTAGGCAAGTATCTACTGATAAGTAATGCAATTATGCATTATCTTTTGTATACATAGGTACTCACATTATATGCCCACAGAACGAGTGGGTTTTGAGTTGAAAGTTATAGATAAGCTATCTCGATTGATTTAAATTCCGATAAGAGATACCTATAGACCCACTTATCAACATAATAAAATACAGTGTTGTTTTCTTTTGTGCAGTTCTCATATATTTCATAGCATGAGTGGTTTTACCTCAAATATCACTAAAATTTTACTTACTAATAACATCTAACTAGATTGATTAGGAGGACAGTAACTGCAATCGCCTAGATGTGATATGGAACGAATAGCTACAATAGCCAATACCTGAATAGACTTATAAAGATCTTTTACGAAAATAATGCATTCATTTATGACACAACTGAAATAAAGCCCAGAATATGTGTCTATTGCGGTGTCGATTACTTTATCGGAGTGTGCTAACACTCACAGCTAAGGCCATCTGTTTCAACCACATGTTGTTGTTGTAATATGTATTAAGAATTATCTACATACTACAAAATTTCATTTGTAGCATATAATAGAACAATGTTTACTACTAACTAAGTCTTCCATTATGTTTTGTGCCACTGTTTCTGGTGAAATGTAAACGAGACCATAGGCTTCACAAATACTCTGTGCCAAAGTTGTTTTACCCACAATTGGAGGGCCGTGTACGATAATCTGCAAAACATATCAGTATTAGACAGGTTTACCTTGTAACAATAAGCAACTGTCAGCTACCTTTGTTGTTTAGTACCATACACACCTTAAAAGGTTTCAATCCCCTCTCTTTCTTAAATTGCTTCATAAGCGCCGGTACGTTCTCAGCAAAGGTCGCCTCCGAAGTCCACTGTAGTCCCATTGTCTCGACGATGAAAGTTGGTTCCATGTTCAAATTTAAAGTCATCAAATCGTATATTCTTTGCTATTTGCGAGTTAAAGATTAGGTACAAATAAAAATAGTTTAAATAAAATTATTTATTATATTTTATATTTTAAAAACCTTACGTCGATTTCCGAAATCAAAAAGCCGTCTTCCGGAGGAATGCATTTGAACATTCCAGAACCTATTATTCGTCCGAGTGGCTTCACTATCTGCAACAGGAATTTACCTATTGTCACTCAAACGAGAGATAACAAACGACATTGGTAGTTAGACTCACCTCTCTTTGTTTCGTTACGTTTTGTTCTACAGCTAATATGTAAAGCTTCCTTGGGAAATCCGCCACCAAGTTGTAAACGATTCTGGAAGAAGTGATTTTTAAGAAGTACCTACCTAGGTATATACCTAGATATATTCTTTTTCTATCGATATGCTTAATAATAATATTTTGCAGAGTAAGAACACGTCACGGTCACGTACGTACTTAATTTTCTACCCAGATATACATTCCAAAAACGTGACGTTTTGGATTCATTCGAAAGATAATAATGGTAGTAGTAAGATCAACTCCAGATAACAAAATACACCTAGGCAGTCAATAGGAACTTCGAGAGATATAATAGATATCAATACTAACTGTGCTAAATCTTGAACGTTTATCAGAGGAACGGCATTATTTCCTCGGCCTAGTATAGGAAGAACGGGCTCGCACTCCCAAGCTTTTTGAAACCAATAAAAAAGCACATCTTCTCGGCCACCGTAGGTTACCCCGGCGCCTATCACGATGGCCCTGTTAAAGGAAAAAAGGTTTGAATGTGGAAGGAAGGAAGGTACAAGCAGTTCGTTTAAAAAAAGTATTGTTGCACTGAATATCGTGCATGGGAATGCAAAAAACCTTTAATAAAATTGTTTACCCGATTAAACGTCTATACTTCCTTGCTAGACCGATAACTTCATTTTCAACATCGTAATGCATTTTATAATTTGGGTGTGGTTTCCTTTTTCTGAAATCCGTCTCTATGAACGGCATATCTGGAGTTTCCTGATACAATAATACATAGCAGATAAGGACTAAATAAATAAGATTACTTACAATCTAAACTACTTAGGCTACCTGCGTAGAAAAGTTAAATCCTGCCGGATCATTTGGGTGATAAAATAAGCTTTTAATCATTCATTTAAAATGAACTGGTCCGATAAAGCAAGTTTAGAGGAGATATGTAATAGTTAACCAATTTAATAGTAATAAGTGAGATAGGTAGGCCATAATTTATACATGGTACCTAATAATAGTTTATTCATGATGCTATTACCTAACACCTTTTGATCAAAGGAACTTATATCAAGACATCACCACCTCGCGTCGTAACTAACTCAAAATCTTATTACTTGATTATCTTACCGGGTCCAAAGGTTTAGTCGAAGCCCAAGTCATGACAGTGGAAATCAGTATCAGGTACCGCTTCTTGGAGTCCGCAGCGGCTTCAGCTGTGCCAGTAGTCTGAGCTGGTTCGTCTGGGTCGCCAGCCGGCTTAGGTGGTGGAGTTTGTTTTTCTAACAACTCCTTTAGGACTGAAGTGCGGGTTAGTAACACGAAAAATAAGTGATAAAAGGTGTTAAAAATATTAAGAATATCCTGAACAGATCTTCATAAGTAGGTATAGCCAAGGACATCTCTATCATTTCATATTTAAAAAAAAAGAACGGCATCAAAATCAGTCCATCCTTTAGGAGCTCCAATGCCACAGACAGACCGACACGTCAAACTTATTAAATAACACCCTTTTTCCGTCCAGGTTTAAATTATGATCTACCTAATACATAAATGCATACCTTTGATGTACTCCGTGGCAATTCTGAGTTGTTCTCTGTCATAGCTTATGTCCAAAACAACAGTACCGCACGTTAGCATTTGTGGTATACACTCAGTCGCTGGTATTATCCTGGATACTTGATCTATGGCTTTCGATTTCTCACTGAGAACAGTTCCTAAGCAGAAGAATATAATGTAACTATAAGTCGAGACTAAAAGCAAAATATGGCTATTTGATGCCTACCTAGTTAGGATAGGTATGGTAACTATTATAGATCGTTATTTCTTATAAAAGGGAGAAGAAAAAGATATACTTACCTATCTGTGAGATTAAGCGTGAATAACTTATCGATCAAAATTTAAATAGAAACAACACCTAAATAGAATTCACGGAAGGTTAGTCAGGCAAAGAACGAGGTCATCCTTTATAAAACCTACGGTTGACTGGCTAACGCAGACTAAATAACGGTAATAACATTGCTAGATAAATTGACCATCTTATTCTTAGGCAGCTAGATGGTAAGCAAGTCACAGAGTGGCAATAACTTGCTTACCACCTAGCTAGCTGCTTGCATAATGGTCCAATGCTATGTAGGACTGTAGGTCCCTAGTCACCGAAATACAATGTATCAATCAGTATACATCGATCTACCTATAATTTCGTACGGTTGTTCCGGTGGAGGTGGCGATGAAGGCACGACATCTTCACCCAGAATGCTTTGTGAAGTATTTCTAGTAGAAGCATTATTTTTCTCGAGAACTTTAGACACTTCCTTCAGAATATGCTCCCCGTGGTAGGAATCCAAATTGTTTAAAAAATATCGCTTAAATGAAAACAAATTTCCAACATGACTCGATGAAATTTGTGAAGAAAGAACTTCCGTCGATTTCTTATTCATTGCTGTTGTTTTTCTTTATTTTACTTTAGTATATTCCCACGATCCAATATGTATGATATGACAGTAATATTGACATAATGTCATGAAAAGTTAAATATTTAAATCTGGCATCGTGAAAATTAAAACTTAAGACAGATACAATATTTTCAAATAATTAAGGGAAAGGTTTTTTTTACCTTACTGTAAATTAATTATTATTATTTAACTATTTATAATATTTATAAATTCGTTTTTTGAGCATTGTTAAATACATATAGGAAAATTAATTGTTACATTACATAGTTTTGTCGTCGTGGTGGCCTAACGGTTCAATGAACGTATTTGTATGCACAAGGTTGCAGGTTCGAACCCAGGCAAGTACCAATGTGGCTTTTTCAAAGTTATATGTACTTTCTTAATTATTCTAAGACACGTCTGACGAACGGTGAAGGAAAACATCGTGGAGAGACCTGGACTCCAAAAATTGAGATCTGAATTCTCCAATCCGCAGAGAGCAATCGTGGTGATCAATAATAATAATAATAATAATAATAATCATTTATTCAGATAAGTTTCATAAAAAAACACAATTTCGTTGAGTCACAAACTAAGTTATACTTGTATCTTGTGACTCTAGTTACCGTTACAAGAAGACGAGTTACATTAAAACACAGTGCTAAAATTTAAATGACTACAAATTTAAAACAAAACATAAGAAATTTAAATTTAAAAGAAATGAAATTATAACTAAATAACACTAACTTAAAAGATGGGCTCTTGAGTATTTGTGACATTGCGTGTAAGTATGTGTGTGTGTTTGTGTGAGTTTGTTTGTTTGTGTGTATGCGTTCGTAAGCGTGTGTGTGTGTCTGTGTGTGTGTGTGCGTGTGTGTGTGTCTGTGTGTGTGTGCGTGTGTGTTTAGATGGTGTGTTCTATAACAGGGATTCCGTGTCTAAATAAGAAAGAGGTATCAGAAATTTGGTAAGTTGTATCTTGCAGTCTTTAAGTGAGCACTCTCCTAAATAACAGATTTTATAAACTTTGTTGTAAATGTTGGGGATTGTGTAAGTAGTGCAGCGTCTTGAAAGTTCAGAGGTAAAAGGTGGCAGAGGTATTCTGAAGACTCGCTTATTGATAATGTTCTCATAATCAGGTCGATTTTTTATAGTTGCGTGCATTCTAAGCGTTGCTTTCAGAATGAAAAGCTGGCGTACCCTCAAAACTTGAAACTCCTGGTACACAAGATCTGTAGGATGCCTGTAGGGTCTTCTGAGAGCGACCTTTATCACCGCGCGTTGAGCCCTTTCTATATTTATAAAAACGCTCTTAGTAGCACCTCCCCATATGAGGATACAGTACTGTAAAACGGATTGACATAGTCCATAGTAAACTTTGCGTAAAATTTCCAGAGGGCAGCAATTTCTGAGTTGTTTCATGATGTGAATTATTTTTCTGACTCTAGTGGACATGGAACAAATTTGATCTGAGAATGTTAGATTATTGTCTACGTTTATACCTAAATATTTTATACTATCCGTACGGGTCAGTGCTTCGCATGTACAGTTATTTATCTGTAAACAAGTATGCATTTTTAGTGACAGAGAATGAGGAGGACTCGAAGCTTTAGTTTTAGAAAATGCAATATATTTAGTTTTTTCAACGTTAAGCGTTAACAGGTTTTGATCAAGAGTCTTAGCTAACTTAATAAGTTCTAGTTCCGCAAGGTGATATAACCGGTCCCAAGAAGTAGTGTGAAACAAGACGACCGTATCATCAGCGTACGATATGATTTCTGCATTTTTAAGGTGCAGATTAACTATATCATTAATGTATAGTGAGAACAGAGTTGGACCGAGTATACTGCCTTGAGGAACGCCGAAAGAAATTGGAAGAGATCCACTGCGATAGTTTTCTACTTTTATGAATTGGGAACGTGATGTCAGATAACTCTGGAACCATTGCAGAGGGTTTCCTCTTACGCCCGCAAACTCTAATTTTTTTAGCAGAAGCCCCGTAGACACTGTGTCAAATGCTTTAGCCAAGTCAAGAAAGACACCGAGACAACAGTCACCATTTTCTATATGTTTAGCAATTTGATTGGTCACAAGTGACACCGCGTCTTCAGTAGATTTGCCTCGCCGGAAACCGAACTGTTTGTTTGAGATAACATTATTTTTATCTAGAAAGTTAACTAGCCTATTATTTACATTTTTTTCCAAAACTTTTGATACTATACTGAGCAGTGCGATTGGACGATAGTTTTCCGGTTTGTCTTTAGGACCATTTTTAAAGATAGGTGATATTGCCGCAGTTTTCCAGTCATCTGGGAATATACCAGATTCTAAACTAAGATTAAAGATGTGTGTCAAAGGACCCACGATACTTTTTAGGCATTTAATAAGTATTGTTACTGTCACCTGATCTGGTCCTGGAGCACTACTTTTATTTATACTATAGATTGTGTTGGTTACTTCTTGCGCATCAGTTGGAAGCAAGCAGAATGAATTTAAAACAGAAAACGGCGATTTATATGATTCTACTAAACTATGTTGAGTAGTATTAAGCTGGTTAAGAATTTTAGCTGCCAACTTTTCTCCTACTGATACAAAGTGTCGGTTACATTGGTCAAGACATGTTTCTGGAGACTCTCCAGAAGCAATCAACTGTGAAGCTGAGCTACGAGTACCGTTATTGCCACAAATGTCTTTTATGGTGGACCAGAGCATTTTTGGGTTGTCCTTACATCGTTCAATCTCATTGCTATTATATTGTGTCTTAAGTTTCTTTAATAAATTGATTAAAAAGTTTCTGTATCTAGTGTATATAGCGTAGTGGCACCAGTAATCGACATGCACCAGTAATCGACACTTTATTTTTTTATTTAATAAAATAAAGAGTAGGATACCGATTTATTTATTTGACGACACTGTAACATAGAAAGCACACTAATTACTGGCTCCCATTGACATTTGAGCGATATTTACAGTTTTATTTGAAAGTAGCGGTGTGACAACTGATTGTGGCTCGAGTACCGGTGAGCAAAACAACATTTCTTACTGAAATCGTTAACGAAGGGAGTACATTTCTTTGTTAATTATGCTAATTTATTGTATGTTATTTGAATTTTATGAGTTTTACGGGTTTTTATAAGAACTAAAGGGTGGAATTTTGTTATAACACAAGTTCAAGATTATTTTAATATTAGTAAAATGTTGGTGTCGATCATTGGTGTTCACAAACTGACTTTCTCCAGTTATCGACACGTGTCGATAGTAATTATTAGAAACATTTTTCATTTGATATTTGAATATATAGCTCTTCTAACTTTGCTTCTCGGTAGATATTTGAAGTAAACTAATCAAAGTTGACCTACCAGAAATCGACAAGTGACGATTATTGGGAAATAATATGTGTCAATGATTGGTTTTAGAGATGGTTCTGAGAAAACATTATACTCCCGACCAGTTAGGTTCAGTGGGTCGTCTTAGGGGCGGAGGGTAGGAGTTGGAGCATACGCTTGGGCACTATGAGCACCAAAGAAAACAAAAAAAAAATGTAAAAAAAATTGGGAGTCCTTTTTTAGTTTTTTTTTTTTTTATAGAATTCGATCATTTTTATTGCAGCATCTGATTAAGCTTATCTATAGAAACCATTTATGATCTTAGAAGTATGGCCCTACGACGCACAGTTTCCGACTTATGGGCCGTTTACATTAAAAGGCCGTTCAAGTAAAAGGCTCATAACTCGAAAACGGTGCGTCGTGGGGCCATGTTTTTTAGAACTTAAATAGTTGGCACAGACAAGGTCAACATAATACAAGAAAAAAATCGGAAAGATTCCGAAAAAAAAAAAAATTACGTCCTATACAGGACTTATAAAAAATATTGTTTTTTTAACCATACGGTTAGGTAATAATTTTGCACGATTTGCTTTCATTATCAGTATTAAAGTACTATCATACCTGTGGTAGAAATACAATATAAATTTATTGCGATATCGTACACAAACATTACATCCGTCTTACGAATTTTCGATCAGGTCACGTGTCCTGACGCGGGTTTATCATTTTTACTCATTACAAAAAAAAAACTGTACAGTTCCGCTAAAGAAGTTTTCGTCATACGAATTTTCGATCAGATCACGTGTCCAGGGGCCCGATGTTTCTATTTTAAGTCAGTGAGTGGCAGGTACTTTCGTATCCAGATAATTTTAGTTTAATGAAAAATTTAGGTACACCTACTTGCCAATGTTGACCTTGTAGGATTGCCAGTGGCTGTAACAAGTGTAAAGTGCACTGGAACGTTTATTAACCTGACGCGAGTTTAATTTTTTTTACCCATTACGAAAAGCCGCTAAAGAAGTTTTCAATTCAAAAATTAAAAATAACAGACAAAATCAGAACCAAAATCAAAATCAAAAATCATTAATTTAAGTTAAGCTACAAAGTAGCACTTATCAAACGTCAAAATTTTAATACAAAAAAGACAGCACCCTAGGGGTCGGTTCATATCCGGCGGAAAAGGCAGCGCGCAGCATCGGCCGCGCAACCCCAGAACGAACAAGCACACAACTTTACATCCAACCTCCCACACCTGACGCGTCGTCGGGTCAGTGTGAAAGGCCGAATCCTCCATCATGCGCCCGCCCGCCCCAGCGCCACGCGACTGACAGCACGCCACCACCGTCAGATATGAAACGACCCCAAATCGCCCACTCTTCACCAAGTGCTAGTCAACTTGTCAATATCTTCTGTCTTGTACGAGTATTTACATGATTAATACCCATTAGTAAGAGAAATATGGTTATTGTAACAAAATATGCATACTTATTAAACAGGTAATTTTATTTTAAAGACCGACAAATGTGGTCAAATGGTGTGATTATTTGGCAAATACTCATTATAGATAATAGTCGATAACTGGGGTGTCGATAACTGGTAAGTGTCGATAACTGGGGTGTCGATGACTGGGGTGTCGATAACTGGGGTGTCGATTACTGGTAACAGTCAAATGACTAGGTGTCGGTTACTGGAGATTCTTACAATTTTTCATTTTTTTGATTTTTTTCCTTGTCTCTTTATAGCAAATAAAAATAATACATTCTATTCTTATCTCAAGAATATACCTTACCATACTCAAATGTTACTTTTGGTTTAAAAGTGACTAATATACCTTTAATTTAATAAAGAAACCCACTATGATCGATTAAGATCCTTAAAGTGTCGATCATTGGTGCCACTACGCTAATATGTTTTGTGTTGTTGTTGGGGTTAGCTTTGCTATCAAGGTGAAGCTTGTCTCGATGTTTTATACACTTGATTAGACCAGGAGTGATCCAGGGTTTTATGGTTACCATTCTACGACTAATTTTTATTTTTGCGTATTTTTAGAAAAAGCAGATGTAACAATACTGTTAAAATGTTGTACTGCAGAATTTACACAAAGAGAATCAGTTACCGAGCCCCAACTTGTTTGATTTAGCTCTTCTATAACGGAATCCCAGTCAGTTCTCGTAGTCCAGCGTTTAATTTTAGTTAGTCGTTGATATTTACGGGGAAAGCTACAAACTACTAAATCATGATCTGTAATAGAAATATTGCATACAAGACCAAGCGGTTTGGTCTTCGTTTTTATGAAAATGTGATCTATACACGTGCTTGATCTGGTCGGGATAGTAATCGCCGGTAGTAACTCATGCGACGCCATTAGGCACATGTAGTTAGCTACTTGGTTGTTATAAACGTCGTTAATATTGATATTCATATCTCCAGCTACAATTAATGTTTGCATATTTTTCAGATCTAAGAGGACGGAATCTAGTGAATTAATGAATTTTTCGGAGTTGGAGAAGGACGGAGAACGATATATACCCAAGAGAGCTAAATCATTGTTAATTTTATAAGTATACTATCAGAATCTTCAAGAGTGGGTTCTATTGCGATAAGTTGTGGATTCCAGTCAGATCTGGCATAGATAACGACGCCTCCATTTTTATTTACTTGAGTTATTGTTTTATGTGCACAATACCCTGGTAATTCTTCTATTATAACACCGTTAGTTAGCCAACACTCAGTGAGTACAATGAAATCTATATTGGAATCAAGTCGTTTTAAAGCTACCGTAAACTCTTCAAAGTTTTTTTGATAACTTCGTATGTTATAGGTAAGCACCTTAATATTTTGTTTGGAAGCATTTAAAATTGTCTTGCATGTTTCTAAGGATTCGACGGACTGACATTCTACAGAGAAGGATGAATCAATTTCATTTGTCACGCTAAGTAAAGCCATTTTTAATAACGATATATAAATGTAGACTTAAATAAAACATGGTAATTTTTTGAAAGTTAGTCCGTGTTATAATTTTCGTAAGAAATATGTTAAAATTGCAAGAGCTTCCAAACATTGAAATGTGTGAGTGATTTTGTGTAGTGTAGAGATTAACATTGTGAAGTGATTTTGAGGTGCGTGAGTGTTGGTGAGTGAGTCCATCTATATATAGGAACAAATTGAGCATATCAAAGTTAAAAATTATATAAAAACAGAATCGTAGACATGTAATAATCAAACATAATAAATACCTAAGTGAGGTAGGCCAGATAGATAAGTCAGCACAAAGCGCTGAGTTAGACTTCTGCGTCAGGGTTCGTAGGCAGACAGTGGTGCAGCAGATCTTCCATACTCTTAATGGTGACTGATGAGTATCCCTCCTGTTTGCGTATGTTGCTCGTGCCTTCCCTATATGGGAAAAGGCCTGTGCCCAGCAGTGGAACGTTTATAGGCTGGATTATTATTATTATATTTTTGAACAGAATTATTTAGTTAGGTGGTCCTATAAATCTCTGCACACTTCCGAGTGTATTGGTGAAAAAAAAAATAAGGCAAAGTAGCAAAAAAAAAACAACCGTGTAAAATTAAATAAATATTTATTATAATCCATTATGTATGTATAGGTAATAATATGAGAGATAAACGAGGATAATATAAAGTACATTAAGTCTTAAATCTAAAATTAACAAATCATTAAACAAATGCGTCTTAGCACAGTTTTACAATTCATTGTATTAAGTAGTAGCACGCTGAATGTCATTAGATTGAGAAGTTTGTGGTGATAGCTTGCGTTTGCCTTCAAACTGCATAAATCTATCATTAGTGGAATGCCAGAAATGTCTTTATCGTTTCGAAGAAATTACTAAAAGTAAAGAGACCTTTTGTGACCTGTACATATATTTTTGAAGGTCGTAATAGGTTTACTTGTTTTTAGATTTTTCTGTCGACAATAATTCGACGTTTTTAGAAATATATTTTTTTAGGTACTTATACCGAGATCACCTATTTGCATCGGTTCCATCGCTATGTAATAGTCTGTGTGTAAAGTTATAAATGTTTTCATTGAGTTTTTAAATAAATTTTATTTAGTTATTGCGTTAGATCACGATCAGTCGATAATGATTTTTTGTAACAAAAGAACACAAAATTCTATAAGTATCACTATTTAAAGGTTAAGCACACCAAAAGCTAAGCTAGGCAAACTAACAGATGATATCCGATCGTTAATGCTTTAGTTCAGGCAGAGAGTCAAACTTAGATCGCTTAGATTAGATCTTATAGTATCGTTAGTGGCCTGCGTTAAATTATAGTCTGCTTGTATATTGTATGGTATGTACTGATGTAAGTGTATACCTCTCCTCAAACTTCTCCAGTCTACATAGTAGGTAGATAAAAATCTACAAAATATTGCATACTTATTTGTATTTAAAACTTAACATAAAGATAACAATCATATTAATATTGTATCGTTGGTCTTTTTAGGGAGCTTTTTGTACATTTATATTTTTTATCCTATTCATACTTATTTTTATCTTTAGCCGTGGACAACTGCTTAGGGCCGATTTCACGGACGAAAATGAGCGTGAGCATTTGAAGTTTATCTCTGCGCTTACATAAATTGAGTTCAATGCTCCAATACAGCAACACGACATTTGAAATATATTTCTCGATCACGAAAAACGTAATTAATTGGTATTCAGTTTTTAACGAAACTGGTGAAATCGGCTTCAGTCACCGAGATTCTATTTGCCTAATGGGTTACTTAAATTGGTCCCAAGCACCTAGGTTTATATCCCTAATTTCCGTTAATTGGCACGATTTTTGTAATATTTGAATTTATTATAGTGCTTACAGATTTCTTATAAATTGGCAGTTACCATTTAAACTCGACAAAATAACATAATGTCATAAGCACGAGAGTTCAGAAAACAAGAATTCATAAAAAAATCTGTATGCACCAGATCAAGTTTAGTTTGATACATCAGTATTATTAATACTACGAATATATAATATATCAACTAAAACAAGTTTATTAGTTACCGTACAAGAGTTTTATAAAATAAAAGCTTAAGTCTAATAAAAATACAAATATTGGACTTCATTGGACGAAAATTGGTTAAATACTATAAGAAGCACAATATAATATACATTTCTTTTGAAATATGTTATTAGGTATACATATATTGTAATACAACATTTAATACATTTATTTAGTTTGTGGCGACGTCGTTGAATAAAATTCAGTTTATTTCGTTAAACATATATGTAGTTTCCTGTGCATTAAAATCAGTAAGTATAAGATTTCATTATAATTTAGTTGGCAAATTAGTAACATTAAAATTATCCAAAACAAATCCATCACATTTATATTAGCAACATATTTTAAAGGGCATTGTGAATGGCAATCTTCATAAATCGACTATGGCACCTATCTTGCTACTTGTTTTATGTTCTAATACTGATATGTTGTACTTAATCCTAATTGTTTGATGTATACGCGGACATATAAAGATTAAAGTTTAAAAGGACGGTTTCAAAAATACTATCATTACAGATTGTTGAATTAACAATTAAGTAAATATAAGGAATGTATAGATACCTCATCTCTTAATAAAAAAGTACAGAGTCATTTGAATGTAATGAATATTCTTATAAAATAATTATGCTCAGACTCATTGCTTAGAGAATTAAATAATTCTCAATTGTCTCATGTAGGTGAGTGTTAAGTACAATAGTTAAGTACACGTAATATATAAAAGTATCGATACCTACTTAGTAAACCCAAGCGGAATGAAACCTGTTGATCTCACATTTAGAATACTTTGTGGTATGTAGGCATCATCTCGCTTTAGGTTTCCATCGAAACTTCGAAAGCGAAAATGTCAAATCATTAAAAATGTACGAATTCTATTCAAGAATGCAACAGGGTCAATAATTTTATGGGGAGGAAATATCTGAAATTATTACATAATTTCAGCTTATCCACAATAAATTGGCTTACTTACTATAAATTGGAAATAGGCGATTTCATAAGGCACTAAATAATAATTAAAATATTTTCAAAGCACAACATGCAAAAATATAACTCTAAATTGACGTTTTTTTAACAAAAATCACATAAGTATTGGGTAGCATACTGATTTGGCTGCAGCTGCTTTTTTTGCAATGCATAAAGTGTCTAGAGGGTTTACCTTTGCATGATAAGGTTTTTAACTAAAACTTGTTGAATGTACTTATGTGTAGTGTAGTGCTCAGTTTACAGCTGAGTAGTAATAACGGACTTACGGTGAATAATTGTAATTTCCTTTTCACCAATGCCTGAAGGAGAGCTGGGTTCTGAACTCACCAGCCATGGTGACAAAGATGAAATGGGCTGCACCTTAGGAGTCACATCCTCCTTTTTCTCAACAGGCTTAGGAGATGCTACCTTTGTTTGATTATGTGGTGGTTCAACAACAACTATTGATACATACTGTGAATTTATGGGATTTGTTGGTTCATTCAAAATTTTAGGTGAAGGTGTAGATGGTATGGCCAAATTTATATTTGTAGACTCATTAATTATTTTGACCTCACTTTCTCTAGCCTTCAAAATATTATTGCATTTCAATTGGCCAGGTGGTAGAGCTTTTGTAGATGATAAATAACATTTTGTTTGATTGTTAGGCACTTCTTTGTCACTTGGAGAATCTAACAAGTCTCGTTTTACTTCATTTTTAGATTCATCATTATTCAGCTTTTCCTTTACTAGACTCATTAAAAGGTCATTGAGAGGGTTAGATTCTGTTACAGGTGAGCAGCTGCAAGCAGGTTTGTTGATCACAAGCTGGGTCAAATTGTTCTTCTTATCCTCATTAACAGATTTATCCATTTTAAACAGCACTTTGTTACTAATGGCATCATCTTTCGACATTAAGACTTCTTCAGCTGGTTCTTCATTAAGTAGATTCTTAGTAGATGGTTCACCAATTTCAGGTTTTGTCTCAGGTTCCAACAGAGCAGACTTCTGTGATTTAGCACTACTTCTTCTTGACAATGTATCAATATCAGGTACTAGCACTGCAGTTGCAGTTTCAGTAGAGGTGCTAGGAGCTTCATTTACAGCCTCAGAAGATGTAGTTTCAGGCTTTACAACACTTTGTTTTTCTCGTTCTCTTAAAACGTGACTCTGACGACGAGCAAAGCGTTGGCTCGGCCGTCTTTCAAACTGGACCGTACGACGAGCGCGATTTTGCTGCGTGGTTTGATATTCGGTTTTTCCGGAATATTGGAATCGAGAACCCATCCTAAAGAAGTTCTGTCGTGCTGAAGGGCCTTTCACTGGCGCTCTCAAGCGGAAGAATGTGTGATGTTCCACAGCACATTTCCAAAGATGTTTACATGCCTTTTCATTATGAAGTCTGAATACAAAAGTATGTTCTTGTTCACGGCCTTGATCATCATCTTCAACAACAACAAGTGTGAGTTTCTTTTTCTTGAAGTCCAATTTACTTATTTTTGGCCAGAAGAACAACCCAATTTTTTGAGGCCCCTCAAATACTAAAATACCTGTGGGAGTCAATCCTAAATGATATTCACATCCATCTTTGCCTAGAACAATGTGCATGTCAACACCATACATTTCCAGCCACTTTGCTTTGTTTAAGTAGTTGACTTCAGCTTGAGCAGGGGTAAGACCTTTGCACTTCTTGTACTCTTCTAATATTTCAATCTCCATTTCTTCTGTTTGGTTAGGTACAAATCTGAACTCAGACACAGTAGCAGGTGTGTGAACATTTTCATCAAAGTCCCCTAGTTCCGACTGTAAAGCTAAAGCAGCTAATTCAACTGCAGTAGAATGAGGACATTCCAGTTTACTTTCCAATATATCTTTCTTTAACTGCAGGAAAAATTGATACCTTGTTAATTCCTCTCTTAGGTTATTGGGTTCAGAAGAATAAAATTTGACTTTAAGTCGTAATGTGTAAGGAGGACCTATTTTCACTTGCTTTTTTATGGTTTTGGTTGGATCCAACCAATGTTTAACATTGTGAGTGTCAGTAAACTGCAGTCCAAAATAATCTTTTTCAATCAAATCTAATGAATAAAACACTTGCTCATATAAATCATTAGCACTTGCTTTCTTGGATAGATTTATGGACAAATCTGTATCATCAAGTAGTAATACTTTACATTGTATTAAGTTTTTGTTGCTTGATGCCTTTTGAGTTTGTTTATTGCGGTTTTGACTTGATGAGCGCCCTCTTCTACTCAGAAAGCGCAACATCCTAGGCTAAGTGTTATCTGAAACAAATATCTAAGTTATAATTGTGGCATATTAAAATTCTCGTATTTTTCTACCATATTTGCGAGACATATGGATACAAATCTAAATGAAATATCGACAACACGAGATCGTTATAGATTTTATGCAATTACTTATTTATCATTCATATACATAATATTATAACAATAAAATTAATTGAATGAAGAAACCTGTTCCATAAACTTATTTTAAATGTGTGTTTCACACCTAAGCACATTCTTAATTGAATTACATTAACTGTAAAGAAGTTGACTTAAATCAAACTACGGAGAATAATTTGTAGGAGTTTGAGTTTAGGCCAACGGGACAAACAGTCAAACAACCAGTTGAAAGGTAAGATGCAAAAAACACTTCGTAAATAAGGTTGCAAAAAAGTTTCACGAAAACGAATGTTTTGACATCATTTCAACATGAATGTTATGACGTTAGTATAACTTACAAGTTTTGAAACTTTGTATAAAGTTTGAACTGTTATCAAAACACATTCACCACAACATGCAATTTTTATCACACTAAAAACTTAACTCACTCACTTTTCAAGTGGATAAACGAGTACGAAAATCAGCACGTTTTATTACGCCCGCGGCCAGCGCCACCCTGTTACAATTACCACAGAATATAAAATCAAATACCCTACTTATTATATTTCTCTATGAAATCAAATTATCAAAGCACAGCAGAGTTTGTAGTAATCACAGACTGCCCGTAGGTACACTAAAGTACACTTTGATTTACACGCAACAATATTTTTGAAAGATGTGTGAAATTGAACGGATCACTTTTTAGTTATGTGCATATTTTACCTTCTTTTTACATTTCTAAAAAAACCTAATAAGGTTTTATTTCCACCAAGAATAATGGAAATGCGGGCAAGACGAAACATAAATTATGTATAGTCGATTATGTAAAATAAACTTATTGGTGTTGAGTGAGGCGAGTTTTATGCCAGCTAAGCGAGAAACGATTTAGCGCAAAGCTGCCGTATTATGTATTTTATTGTCTTTTAGTTCGGTGCAAATTAACAATTACCTAAGCAGCAAGTCGCAATGGTACTCTGTGACTGTAACCACTTGGCTAGCGGATTGCGTTGCATCTTTGAGTAGTCTGTGTCAAGCGGGGTGGAACAGGGGCAGGTGAGGGGAAGTGGGGGTATTACAGGAAAGGAAGAGAATAGGTTCTTTTTAGAGATTCTGTCAAACCAAAAGTCTTGCAAACTTTAAAAGATTATTTGCAGTAAATTGAACAGAATAAATAGAATAAGTGAACCGTAAGTATGATATAAACTTTATGTATTCGTTAGAATATGCTGTAGTTTGTTCACGTTTTATAACCAACAAAAGTCAGGTACTGCTATCGTCATTTCACCTGCGCTTTGACATTATTCAGATATTCGACCAGCTTCCAGCATTTTAGTTTTACTTAAAGGACGTTATTCGTTATAATTATTGTGTTTCCGTATACAGCAGTATTGATGACATGTACAAGTTCTTGTATGTTTTCCTGTACTTAGTTGTTCCTATAAAACTTTTATAACTTAGATATTTGCCACCAATACATATGAATATGGTGTCATTTACATGTTTAACATTATAATACATATTAAAATTTGTATCTCTAATAGTATGAGATTACAGTTAAAAGATACACAGTAGCAATTTAAAATGATTAATTTTTTTGTTAGTTTAGGTAAAATATATATAGTATACCTAAATTGTATTGTGTGGCTGTACTCCCCAACTCTACATGTTATTTTAAGATGCGTGTTGCTGATGAGATCCAGTCCTCTTGGGCTGATGAGGTGGAGATAGACCAGGGAGCCTTACCGCCATCTTCTGAGGTTGTCGAAAATGGACTGAAGATAGTTACTGAATACAAATACGACAATGACAACAAGAAAGTTAAGATTGTCCGCACCTACAAAATTGAAAAGCGTGTAGTCTCAAAGGTATGGATTAATTTTGTTTTCAATATTATGGTTAATTTGGTGTTTGTCAAAATGATGTCGTCTTCATTAAAAACCTTTTAATGAATCTATTAAGAAATCATAATGAAAATAAGTTGTACATAATAATTTGATGTGGAAACATTTTATTTAATAACTTGGATATTGAGTGTGCTGTTAACTATTTATTTGTAATTCAGCAACATACCACTACTGTATTAATATATAGCCTTGATGTTAACATGATACAATAAGTAAAAGTGTAAATCTTATACAGCTACAAAATCTTGTTTATTGAAATAAGCCAAGTAAATGTTGACAACCACAAATGTACAGTGTCTTGTAAATAGTAAACAATAATATTAAATAAAAATAAATTGAAAAAAAAAAAACATTAAATTGGATAATATGATGGTTTTCTTGTTGCTGTTAAATGTGTGGTGTAATATTTTGTGCATTGTCTCAATATTGCGCATTATGATTTTTCAAAGCTTGAAACAATGTTTTTACAATTATTTCCCATGTCTTTATACAATGAACATTGTCTTTTATACATAACAAACAACATACAATTATTTGGATTTTTACAAACAGTCTTTGCTACAGCTTAGTTATTCTATATCTGATGTATGCTGATGTTAATTGTAATACTTTTTCCAAAGGACATTGCCAAGCGCAAAACTTGGAGCAAATTTGGAGACTCTGCAAATGATAAGCCAGGACCAAATCCTGCTACCACCAATGTTGCTGAAGATGTCTTTATGCAGTTCATCACCAGTAAAGAGGAAGCTCAGCGCCCTGACGGAGAGACCGGAGAGCTTGATGGCCTTAAGGTTATTGTTTTAATATTGTTATTTGATGACTCATTTGTATTGCTTAATGAATTGAATGGGAAGTCTTATTGGCTGGGAACCAAATGATATTTATTATTCTTATTGTTTTCAGGTCCCAAGCAGCAGTGTGATCATCAAGTGCCGAACTTGCCAAGGAGAGCACTGGACCACAAGTTGTCCCTTCAAGCACACACAAATCGCTCAGGCTAAAGCTAGCGAAGCCGCTAAGGTTGCAGGTAAGGATATATTGACGACAAATCAAAATAACTTAACTACAGTCTTTATTCATTGCTTTTCATGTGTGATGTATACTATGTTATATAATAATACCAGCCTATAAACATCCCACTTCTGAGGAAAGGCCACTTCCTATGTACTATCTTATATTTTCCTGAATTAGTATATAAGGTAAACAGAAACGGATTTCCCAATTTCTGTTTTCCTCGAAAATGTTTTACACAAACCAATAAGCTTACTGGAATAATCTCAACTAAATATAAATTTGGTCCTGGCCTGATTTGATGGCAAAATGTGCTCAGTTTTTTAATTATTGGATAACCTAATGATTACCAATCATTAGATGATGGGCAAAGCTTAAGGTCTATTCTAGGAACTAATAAGTAAGAGTGATTTAAGTGTCATCAAGAGCTTCATTATTTTCGGCTACTAAACACTGTAAATGTCTGCTTCAAAACTTACGGCATAAACTTAACATTATATTACAGAATCGAAGGCCCCATCTACCAACAAGTACGTTGCCCCCTACCTGCGAGACGGCGGCGCGACCCGCGGCACCGGGCGTGAGCCACCAGGCGCGCGCCGCGACGACGCCACCGCCATCCGTATATCCAACCTCAGCAACTTCGCCGTCGAAGCTGATCTTGATGACCTTGTTAAGGGCTTCGGCCCCGTACAGAAGCTGTACCTCGCTAAAGAGAAGGTAATTGTCTGATAACCATTACCTAATGATACTTTTAGAATGCGTCCACAAACGTAATCAAATGATTGACTCGCGAGCTGCGCATTCGCAAGACCTGGACACACCCCTACTTAGACTTTAATGTCAACCATTTTGTAACAAATCAATTACTATTTTTAATTTTACTACTTTCTAAAGCATTGTGAAGCTATTGTCAAGTATTCCTTATTATTTTATTTAGGTCATACATTATCTTAATGAACTATTGATGTGTTATGTAGACTGAACTACAATGGTATGTTTTTATTACCACTTTGTTTGTAGAGCAATTTTATTGTTTTAAGAAATCAAGATTGTTTATTCAAGCACAGATAAAAACTCACTTTACTTGCTTCTGCATGAATGTATATTATTTGTGTTTGTGTAATAATAAAAATAATGTCGTAAATAGTTTTCCAAAATAAATAAAATTAATTGTTATCTTGTGTCCATTCTAAACCAGTAATACTTTAAAGATTATGAATATAGTATCACGAAAAATAAAACATTAATTGCTATTCTTCTACAATAATAATTTGTATCTGTCTCTTTTTCCAGAGCACTGGTCACTGCAAAGGATTTGCTTACGTCCATTTCAAGTTCCGTGCGGATGCTGCTAAAGCTATCCAGACCCTCAATGGACATGGTTATGATCACTTGATTCTTAATGTGGAATGGTCCAAACCCCCTCAGAACAACTAAATAACGTGAACATTTCCATATTGTATACAAATTATAAATAAAATTTTATAAAGCGTAAATAGTCTTTTATTTGGTGTTGTTTTTTTTTTCATATAAGTATGCCATATGTAGCACTGATTATAGAGAAAAAAGATTTACTAAAAAGTCATGTTACTGATTGTCTAGAAGGATCATTACGTACATGACCTTGCATTTATACTATGTTACACAATATATATCATCTTTTGCTAGCTGTTTTTATAGTTTACAGAGAATCACTATCAACTATAATGTGCTAATTGTGTCCTAAACTACATGTCTTATAAATAAAATAAAGCCTCCTCCCCAGAAGGAAAATTTGGTCGAGCGACATGTGTCCCCGGTGACATCGGGCGATGTTGGGCGACGTCGGACGACATCGCCGCGGCATTGTTAAAACTGTTCCTTGAAGCCACAGAGTATTTTTTTATATTATGAAACTTGTAGCACAGTCAAGCAAAGTCGATGAAGAATAGTGGAATGGACGTGCGTGCAAACTGCGACAATGTGGTCGAACTACGTGGTGCTGCGACTTATTAAGTACGACTACGACTTAAAGAATAATCATAAAATGTAAATAAGAAGCACGACATTTAAATAAAAATGTCGAAAATATTAAATATTCCGCGAAAAGAAAAAAACCTAATCTAGAACTGATGTGGACGGAGACAAGACATTGGGCGATGATGTAGGGCGACATCGCCTGATGTCTCCGGCGACACATGCTCCTAGTGGGGACGAGGCTTTAACCTATCATGCATCCAACTTAAAAGTGTAATGGAAAATATTCAAATGCCCTAGTATGCAAAGAAGCTAATAATTCTTTTGGTTTACTCCCTTTAAAGTCTCAGGGCAATATTCATGAGATTAAAATGAAGGTTAAAGAAAATGTATATTAGTACAGTTGTTTGTTTCTTGAGGCTGGTACTATTCTTACCTTTTAGAAATCTTATTACTTTTTAGGTGTCAGTTTTAAAAACAAAACAGTAGAAAGGGAAAATTATAAAAATGCTCACGCTTTTTTTAATAGTTTATTCAAAGCACTTAGTGAAAGACTAGACAGACTTTGAAAGGTATTACAACATCAACATGCTAGAAGGTGCAGACAACATAACTTAGTATGACTTAACCACTACCACAAAATATGCGTAAAAGTAAATACATTCTGTACATATTCAATAAATAAATTTTACAACCAGTACAGTAGATAAGTTAACATAACAGAAATTTCATTTAAATATCAATATCATATTTTTCATCATCACTTTGGGGACTATATGTTTCATGTTCATCCGGCAGTTGCACTTCACCACAGAACATAAGTTCTACATAATGGAAATAATCTAAAGCAATATTAGTAAGCATAGCTCCAGTAGTGACACCTAATATAGTGCCTATAACAGGTCGCTGACCAACAGAACTTCTCAATATAGCCCATAGGAAAATGGATCCTAATGGCCATAAACACCCTCCAAGAAATGCCCATGAAAACCGCCTAGCTGGGGCTGCTGCCGCCATATGTGGCCTGGCCCAGAGCCATAGTCCAGCCCCACCACCAGCAGTTAAGAATAGAACATCAGTTACATCTCTTTGGGGAAACAACCTGAAATCAGATTTGTAAACAGTTAACATAGGTGCCTAGTTCAAAATATTTACGTTATATGATTGAAAAAGTAGTACTTGAAGATTACATACCTAACCATCAGATGAGGATTCATCACACTGACTGACAAAGTTGTGTAACTAACCAGGCCTTGTAATGGTAAATAGTAGTACAGTACATTGTCCTTATTAAAAGGTGGCAACCTCACATTTGCCACCGATTTATTTAGAAGATCAACAGTTTTTGGTACCGTACCCGGCAAGTTCACAATATGCTGTCGAATGTTCCGGTAAATCTTGTCTAGAATATCCATTTTCTTAGAATCGGTTCTGTGTTTAATCAAAACAAATTGCACTCTATACTAGTGCAACGGTATTAAGGTTACGTCGCTGCACATTATTTGGCAACTGTTAAGGTTGGAGATGTTATTTATACTATAATTTTAATCATTATAGGCCTGTACTGCACGCAAAAAGTGATTGCAAAATGCAAACACAGATTGCAATGCATACAAAAGCGAATACCGAAAATGTTGACAGATGTAGAGATGCTCTGCCTGTATCGATATTTTAATATTGTACTTTCTTATGTTTTTTATACATTATTCTACGTCTGCACATAACTCAATGTAGCAGTTTATGGTAGTAATTACTTTAAATTATCCATTAAACACATTAACATCAAATGCATGTGAGAAATAATACTTGTTTTTTTTTTTAATTAAGGCGTGACGTGACGTTTTAATTTCATTGAAATTAGCTTTAGTCGATTTTTAGATGATTATATAGAGGTGAGACAATCTGAAAATTACTTGATATAGATACGGCATCATTTACAAAAACTACTATACCTAATGAGTAGACAGTAACATTCGAGACTATTTTGTATTATTTGTAATCATTATTAACAAACACAACACTTACAAATATATAGTAGGAACAAGCGTTGAAAGTTGAAACATAAATCCGCGTAATTTTAATTCCTACAGAGAGAGCATCATTCTTTATTTATTAATGAGCCCCCGAGTAAAAATAATGAAATTATTATGAAAATTAGTGTATTAGGAGTTTTATATTCCAACAAAGTTAACATTTCAGAGTGTTTAAATACACATGAATGTATTTAAACAGCCTTCATAAAAAACAAAACTTTTGAATCGTTATTGATGAAATTTATAGAGGACTAGATAAGAGGATTGGAGATTTTTTTAAATCGATGGATTAGTCATCTTGATGATTATTCTGTTAAAAATGTAGACATCACCAATAAAATACATGAAATACATCATCAAATTATGATTATCCTCCCTTTAAAATCGTTTTAATTTATAAATTATCTATTTGCCAATGATATTCTAATAAATAAATAAAATTTATTAGAATATCATTGCTATTTGCTATAATTTCAACATGGCTTACATTATGCCTTGCTTAGATCATCATCATAGCATGCATTATAACAAACTAGGTACCTAAAATACTTATTATTATGAAGACCAATAAAAGAATTTGTAATTTTATATAGAAGTTTTTATTTTCATCAATTTAGTAGTAATTCTGGCAGCTTTAACACTTTCAATTAAATTTTCTCCTATGGGACTAGTTGATTCTATATCTAAAGTATTAAAGTCTGATGGTGTAACAATATCTAGACCTTTTCTCCATTTCTCTAAGCCATTCCATGCTATCATCACTCCATTGTCTGTACATAATTTAGGGAATGGTCTATAAATTTGATAATTGGTCTCATTACATAACAACTGTAAGGCACTAAAGATGTAATTATTGCATGCCACTCCACCAGACACAACCAGCTGTTTAGTATCTCCTGGTATAAGCTTGTTTTCTTGACAGAATTCCATAGCTCTCTGTGTTCTGTGAACAAGATGTCTTGTGGTGGCCATCAACATAGCAGCACATAAATCATTGACTTCAGGTATTAGTTCATGAGCTACTACTTTGTGTTCCACTTCTTTTCTATGCAAATGATACATAACTGAGGTTTTCAGACCATTCAGACTAAAGTTGCAATCTTTATACTCGGCTAATGGTAAAGGTAGTTTAAACATATTGGGGTTTGTTGCTTTGGCTGCTGCTGCCTCCACAGCTTGTCCTCCACAAATCTTGGAATATTCAGGAACATTCTTCAATTTCATTCTTCTGGCAACCTTGTCAAACACTTCTCCAGGAGCAGAATCCATACTCTCACCAAGCAGTTGAAAGTGATTAACATCTTGAACAACAGCAAGCAAACAGTGTCCTCCAGATATTAGAAGAACCAAAAATGGAAATGTTATTTTATGATGCATCCTTGCAACTAGAGCATGCGCTTGCATGTGGTGGATGGGTATGATTGGTTTATTGTATTTTCGGCCTAAATGTTTAGCATATTTCATACCCACAACTAGACTGAGTGGAAGCCCAGGTTTTAGAGTGACTGCAATTGCAGAGATATCTTCCATTGCCAAGTTTGCATCTTTTAGGGTTTTAGATACTGTTGGTTCAATATACTGCCTGTGTAGATCTTGTGCTATGTCTGGAATGATTCCTCCATATCTCAAATGCATTAAATTTTGAGAATGTATAGCCTCTGATAATACTTTCCCATTATTGTTTATTATAGCACAGCCTGTGTCATCGCAAGATGTTTCAATGCCAAGTATGTTAATATTTGTGGAGTATTTAGCATTATAGTATCTACCATTTTGCAGTATGTGCCATTGGTTTCTATTATTTACAAATTTTGTTTTAACAAATTGTTTCAGGACGTTCATATTATCACTTCACAAAAATCAGTTTTTAAAATCAACAGTTTAATAAATGCATACAAGATTTATACTAGGTTATCCACAATTTGGCAACTATAAATAAATGAAAACCACAATATGTACAAATTTATTTCTCCGGAATTACGTGCAACACCGTGATTCTCTTAAATAAAACTATATTATTCACTGATCCTGTTTAAAATATTTTATTCTTATATCTATGAACTAGCTACTAGCTTTATAATAAAATTGAAGATTTTCGCTTAACCTGCAAAGTGAATACAAAACCATAACAAAGATTTTCGATTGACATTCGCTGTCAAGTGTCAGATTGCCACTTCCTGTCACTATTTACCACTTTAGTTATTGCTCTGAGAGAGGAGAAGTCTCTTGTCGCAGAGACAAAATGGGACTATGAATATCATAATAAAATTATGAGTCTAAAAAAATATTGGACAAGCCTAGTAATAAATTATTAAAACGAAAACAACTATCGTAAGTATAGTTTTAAGTAGTAACAAGGGCCGTTCCAAAGTAGGTTCTCAACTCCTATACTCTTATGCTGCCTTTCTATTCAGATCCGCAGCCAGTATCTATAACTTTCATACATAAGCATATACTTGGTACTGACTGTATTATTATGTGCTATTGGTCTAATCAATACATAATTAACAGGGATTCAAACTATAATGAAAATTCCAATGAATTGGTTTTCATAAACCTATCATTATTTTGCACATAGCTAATTATCACGAACCTACCTACTTCCAATGAAATTCCATATTTTTCCAAACGCTATTAAGTAAGTAACCAGATCTTGTTAGGCAAATACCTACCCACTGATAACTAAGTGATTTTATATTCTGGACATTTCGGGCCGGGTGCTAAGATATCCGTGTATGATATACATATTTGAGTACGATCAGTTGCAAAAAAAATATGTTGATAAGTAGGTAGGCATGTTTTGCTTTAATGTAGGTACCTATGTCTTCTAGGTGTATGAGGCGAGTCGTATGTTTCGACTTCTTTTGTTTGTATTATGTGCATAATTTCATGGGGACGGGATCTTATTGTAATTCGATGATTTCGCTTAGTGACGCCTTAGGATCTGGTTGCGCTCTGATAAAGGTTATAAACATGTTACATTTTTCATTAAATAAAGTTAATTTTGCCAGTTTTGTGAAGAATGTTCGTTTAAGTTCCAATGTAGCGAGTTCTAGTATTGAGCAAACTGCATATAGTGAAAAAGATCAAGCTATGCAATTTGAAGAAATCCCAGGCCCTAAAAGCTACCCAATAATAGGCACTCTGCATAAATATGTACCCTTCTTTGGTAAGTTTATTACTCTGTATGTTTATAATGATAATCGTAAGTTTTGAAAAATCGTCAATTTTGAGACCAATCGAGATGTAACCTTGTAATGTAACAGAATTCAGAATCCGTGGATGATCTACTATGTTATGTTTAAATCATTATGTGGTCATAATAATATATTAAGTATCATATAGTAAGTAAGGCAGGCAAGACTTAATACCTGATCAATAAATTTTAGGTGATTACGATGCGGAAGCTCTGGATAAAAACTCTTGGCTGAACTACCGCCGTTACGGCAGTCTGGTGCGGGAAGATCCAGGTATTAGATTGCTGCACGTGTACGACCCTGAAGACATCGAGGTCGTATTCCGGCAAGACCACCGCTTCCCAGCTCGGAGGAGTCATGTGGCTATGTTGCACTATCGGCTTAGCAAGCCAGACGTCTATAATACCGGAGGACTGCTTTCCACGTAAAGTATTTTTATCTTGCATATCGAATTTCTATAAATGTTAGAATTTTTACCCTTAATTTAAGCGTTTACCTTCAATATTTAAATACAAAAAAAGGCTAATTTAATGCACCTACATATACTTAATACCTACTTACCAAAACCCAAACTTTAATGTTCTCGTACTGTACTGTTCATATATGTTATCATAATTAATGAGCTTCCCATCGATTGGTACCTATTCGGTATGGATGGGAATATATTACAAAGATAAATCCAATTTGGAATCTACCTAATTAATGTCTAACGAGCTGAATGTAGAAAAAATTTAACTATGTATCATCATGATTAAAATACAAAAAATAAAATCAGGCTTAGTAAAGATTCTAATGCTTAGTGCAACTTGATTTAAAATATCTACTGTCAATTTCAGCAATGGCCCGGAATGGTGGCGACTTAGAAGCACACTGCAAAAGAATTTCACTAGTCCGCAGAGTGTTAAAAGTCATATTGAGAGTACAGACGTCGTCGTAAAAGAGTTCCTGAAATGGATAAAAGAGAAGAATATTTCGCAACACGAAGACTTTTTGCCGTATTTGAATAGACTGAATTTAGAAGGTGATTACTGCTACCACATTCATGATACTGGCCACTAACATCTTTGTTTTTAATTACCAAGATTTATTCTTATAGAATGGCCTATGTAAACCAGCAACAGGTGTTTTTACTAACTAATTCTTACGTATGTTTCAGTTATTGGTAACGTGGCATTCAATGAACGATTTAATAGCTTTTCTGTACAAGAGCAGGGAAGAAAATCACGAAGTACTAAACTTATTGAAGCAGCTTTCGGATCCAATAGCGGAATTATGAAATTAGATAAGGGATTTTTGTGGAAGATATTTGAAACGCCTCTTTACAGAAAACTGGCAAATTCTCAGGAATATTTAGAGAAGTACGTCAAGCCTAGATTTGGTTTAATATGCTTTACATTTAATTTATAATTGTGAGTTATTATTTTTAGAGTATCTCAGAATATATTATTAGAAAAGGCGAATTTCTTCGAAAGTGATAAAAATGACGACCATTCTCTTCTGGCATCCTTTTTGAAACAGTCAAACTTGGACCTAAAGGATATTCATGGAATGATGGTAGATATTCTTATGGCGGCTATAGACACGGTACGTATTAGGAAATTACGCTTTTGCAAAAAAACAAACAGGCTTTAAAATTTACTATGTATATTTCAGACCGCATACGCAACCAGTTTTGCTTTATACCACATAAGTCGAAACCCAGAAGTTCAGAAGAAAATATTTGAAGAAATCTTAGAATTTCTTCCTGAGAAAGACACCAAAATCACTCCAGAAATATTGTCAAAACTTGTTTATACCAAAAGCTGTATTAAAGAAAGCTTACGGCTTAACCCTGTATCGATTGGCGTCGGTCGATTGACACAGAAGGATTTTATTCTAAGAGGATATTTGATTCCAGAAGGAGTAAGTATTCTTTAAAAGAGACAAATATTATAAATACAAGGAACCTAAAATAGAACCCCTAATGGACCAAAATTACATTAATGCATTTGATTTACAAGTGAACTTCTATGCACAATCTAAACTTGTATTATGTATTCAACTAATACTTACGGTTCAATAGAACAATATTCAATTTTGTACCATTGTTACAGACAGTGATAGTGACACAAAATATGGTAGCATGTCGATTGCCACAATATGTTCGGGATCCTATGGCATTCAAGCCAGAGCGCTGGCTGCGGGGTTCTGAGGGTTACGAAAACCTACATCCTTTCTTGAGCCTACCGTTTGGATTTGGACCTCGCTCATGTATAGCAAGAAGATTGGCAGAACAAAATATGTGCATCGCCATAGTTCGAGTAAAGATTCTCTTTATTTCTTGATATTTTAAGCACTCAAAAGATTCGAATACTTATTTTTTTTTGCAGCTGATTCGTGAATTTCACCTAAAGTGGGAAGGCGAAGGTGAACTCGGAGTACGAACACTTCTTATAAACAAACCAGATAAACCAATATCTCTCAGTTTTAATCTACGGAACAAGTGAGAATTAATTAAATGATGTATCTTTCTAATAATGTAGTAAATTGTAATAACTTCATATAATCAAATTGTAAAATAAATTTTATAAGTGACATTGCTTTTGAATGAAATGTGTTTTATTTATAAGAGAACGATATTATTTTGTTAAGAAATTTCTTACCTATGCACAGGGTGTGAGCTCCAACTCAGATATATCAAAAAGTGCTGTTAATAATACACACGTGTTTGTTATTATTTTGACGGTCTGGGTTAAACCACCTATACTAATCCTGAAAAAACATGCATTTAACGTTTCAAAATTGTCAATGACCAATATGGCCATCGACCGTTTATGAGACCACTAATTGACCCCCCAATATTTTTGATAATTAAAGATCGGCGTGATTGTATTTAGTGGAAATTTCTCAAATATGTTCCACAGTCATGGAATTATATCTATTAAGCTGATCACATTAAAGATATTTTAATATCATTTCGATAGTTTTGATCATTAGTTAAAATGAACTGGTTGCGTATAAAAGACAAACATAGGCCGTTGATTGCTGTAGTATTGCATTTCAAGTAAAAGAGGTAAGTTACTTGTGTATTTTACTAAGTGTTAGGTAAATTAATTATAATCGATTTACGAATGAATTTTTATCTAATCATATGTCTATTTCATTTCACTACATTCTTCTGTTTTGAAATTGAACTCTCTAAAGATCTAATGATGTTTGTTTTTATTCTGGTTACAGATGCGGTTCTTAGTGGTTTTATGTGTCATTGCGGCATTAGCTGCGCCCTCGCTTGGGCAGTACGCGGCTGCACCAGCGAGTCTCACCAAAGAAATACAGCTAGCTCCACCAGAACCCGAAAGTGCTGGAGAGACGGCAAACGCTGAAGTAAATGCTGAGGCAGCCCCCACTCCACAGCCAGCTGAAACCCCTGAAAATGAGCCGGCAAGTGCTAACGATAATAACCCAGCACCTGAGAACCCTCCTAAGATTGCCGAACCTCAAATAGACCCGACACCAGCGCCAGGAGAAGAGCCTATTATTGTACCGGTTCCTGCGCATGAAAGGCCATTCTCAAGCTTCCTTCATTCACTCTACGACCGGTTCCCATTCCACCTGCCTGACTTCCACTTGCCTTCTCTGTGGCCATTCCGGCGGGGAATGCCACCTCGTGGCAGGTTCCCTCCCCGTGACTACCCCGAAATCTACATTGTACGGGAATCCGAACCTGATTACTATTGATAGGTATGACAATGACGGTAATGTTCGTAAATATAGCCGTTATGTGATGAAAAAGTACAATAACTTTTAACATAAATATGTGAAATAACTATGTACTTAAAAACACACTATGTATACTTACTTACAAAAATAAAACCGATCTACGTATCAATTACATGGTTATAGTTTCATTCCGAATTTCACATAAAACTCACCAATCATTAAACATGAATACTTACCTGGTGACACCATGTTATCAGAGGGAGACCACAGCTATACTAATATTATAAAGAGGAAAGATTTTATTGTTTGTTTGAATTGAATAGGCTCCGAAACTACTTGACCGATTTGAAAAATTCTTTCACTGTTGGGAAGCTACACTATCTGCGGTTAACATAGGCTATATTCAATTTTCAAAAAAGTTAGGGATCCATAGGATATATGTATTAACGCGGGTGAAACCGCGGGGCACAGCTAGTAAAATATAAAGAGGTAAATGTGAAAGTTAATGAATTATGTACTACTACTCCTACCTAAGAATTTACATGTTAACACAGTTAAGGGTGTAAAAGTATTAATATCGAGGTCGATATGTTTCATAAATAAAAACACATTTTGTTAACAAATTATTTATATAGGTACGAGCTTAAATGAAAACAATAAAATTAGTATAAATACATGCTGTGCAATCATCACAAAATAATTAAGATAGTACAGTAATTAAATAGTTATCAGTGAATTACGAGTACGAAAACAAGAACACATTTTATTAAATTAATTATTAATTAATACCCACAGAATAGTCATTGCAACAAGTTGTCATTATATCTGGAAGGTATTTCTCAAAAATGACAAATTATTCGCAAAGACAATTTATAACACGCACCCGGCTTAGTGTAATTGATTAAATAGATTTGTGTTCCTTGTTTGAATTTAACAAAATGCTGCCGAAGACATGAGAAGAGTTCATTTGTTTTATGCATTGCTATAGGTACTTGCTCTAGTTACTGATATACGTTTTACTAACTCGGAAACGTTACACCATTTGCTCTGTTGCGCCTACGCTTGTACATTTGCAAAGAAACCCATTTAGATGACAATCGAAATGAGTTCAAAGACCTTATTACTACTTCTTTAGACATAATGACCAACGACTCTCCTTATTTGTTATTTAAACGATAATTTAGAATACGTTAACGGTAGTTTTTGTATTATTTTAATATAAAGCACGTTTTGAATATTTTAAACATCGTAGCGTCACACTAACACGATTTTGAAAACAGTTAATTATCTTTAAATTATTTATTTAAAATTAATTTATTATTTACAAACAGACATAAAATGATGGACAAAAGGCATACGGTTTTTAAACCGTAGCGTATAGGTTTGTATATACATTATAGTACAATGGCACTGAAAATTAAGAAGTACGTCATGATATAGGCAGTGAATATTACTATCACTGGTAAAGAAAATTTAAGCTATTTGACTTTAAATATGATTTAATTATGTACCTATAATTTTCTTGTATGACTTTTACTATCATATCAAAATAATGGCTAAGACTTGTTCACTTCGTTCGATTTAATCGTTTTGTCTCCTTTATCATAAATAGTTCATGGGAACTAAAAATACTGATGAATAAATAATTAGGTAACTTCAATTCCTTAAATGTACGTAACATTCCTATTCAATATTAATTCACGGGTCTAGGGTCATATGGGGTGGCATCGTGACCTACATATCTATTGTTTTTGCGTATTTGGAAGCCTTCGCCAGGTGCTGTGTTGTAGTATATTACTCGACGAATACCAAACGGATCGACGTAACCAAAACTTCCAGTCCTCTCATTGGAGTTACTGCTTTCTTCCTCGTGATACTGCTTGGGAAGGTAGTACCGGAATCCGTTTCTCTTGAAGGCTGCGCCATCATAGGATGGGAACTGAGGAGTATAGCCATCACCGATTCTTACACCAGACTGCTGTTGTTGCTGTTGCTGTTGCTGTTGTTGTTGTTGCTGTCGCCTTAACCAAGCATCGGCGTGTCTGTACGAATTTGGATTAAATATATCGTAACGTTTGCTGTCGCTTGCGTAGTATCCGTCATCAAGAGTGTTAGTGTTGGATGAGTCATAGTCGTACGGGCCACGCGTTGAAGCAGCTTCACTGGATGTGATCGGTGCTACCGTCGGTCTGAAGTCATACGTCGGTGTGGAAGAGTCAATCGAGTTTGGTGAGACGTATACTTGAGGAGTTGCCGTCGGGTGAGGGTAGGCTGGTGGTGGAGGCGTCACTGATACTTCTATGGGGAAGGTGTTTGTTGGTCTGTATGTCGATGACGGCGGTGGGCTTTGAGTAGTAGATGTGAATCGAGGCGGCCCTCGATTGCGGTGCACAGGAGCAGGAGCCGGCGTTACACCGTAACCAGAATCTGTTGGAGCTGTCTTGGCTATTTGCAATGACTCCTGAAACACAAACGAAATTGAAACGGTTAATGAAGAAGTTAAATAGATTTAGAAAATAATTAGAAGTATCTTATACGTACTGATATTGGTCGGTTTTCTCCAACATAAACCGTTTTAGATTTATATATCCTATAGCCCTGATTGTCAGCTATGTAATCCTGTAGTCGTAAATAGCCATCAGCTCCCACCCAGCCAGTTGTACCTGAAATTTAGAATTGTTGACTTTACTACATCAAGCAAAGTAATTTTCACAGATATGGTTCGTCACGAATTCGGAACAAAGCTTTACCAGTTGTTGTTGTATATCCTTATTTCCGTACAAGGTCATTACTATTTAGTAGCGACGGGTCCTCCTACGGGTTTCCGCGGAGATAGGACAATGAACCACGGAATATGTGTGGGATAACAATAGTCTTATATTGGCAATGAAACTCGTAAACAAGTATTCAAGTTGCGTTTGTCTATATTTGCGTGAACCTAAGTGCTAAATTCATGATAGTTCATGGTAACATATATATTAAGTTTAACGGGAAATTTGGGATGGAAAATTGGTCAAGTAATTTGAGATAAATAAACAGCTCAATTAAAAAACCTCGTTTCGAAAGCAAGTAGCAAATACTTACTTAATGTTCTTAAGAATTACGAGTATATACGTAATCGATTACGTACTTACATACATACATACATATAATCACGCCTGTTTCCCGTAGGGGTAGGCAGAGACCACTTCTTTCCACTTGCTACGATCCTTACATACTTGTTTCGCTTCATCCACTGTCATAATTCCCTTCATACATGCTCTTCGGTTTAGGGTACTCTTGACCTGGCCTTTTTTCAAGACGTCTCCTATTTGGTCTAGAAACGTCCGCCTAGGTCTACCCCTTCCAACACTTTCATTCACACTCGCCTTATACACTTTTTTCGTCAATCGTTCCTCATTCATTCTCTCGACATGGCCAAACCATCTCAACATACCTTTATCAATTTTTGTCACTACATCTTCTTTCAGACCACAACGTTTTCTTATTTCACTATTTCTTATTCTGTCACTCAGTTTAACTCCTATCATACTTCTTAACGCTCTCATTTCAACTGCATTTATTCTGCTTTCATGTTTCTTCTGCCATACCCAACTTTCACTTCCGTACATGAGTGTCGGGACCAACACTCCTCCATGCACAGCCAAACGAGCCTTGTTAGACACCTTTCGACTGTTCATAAAGGAATGCAAAGCTCCATTCACCATGTTTCCTGCATTCACTCTCCTTTCAATATCACTCTCACACTTTCCATCTCTTGTAAACTTTGAACCCAGATACACAAACTCATTCACCTGTTCAATTGGTTCATCCTCAATCATGATATTGCAGTCTGTCACTGCCTCGTTTCTTTCAAACACCATCACTTTCGTCTTCTTTACATTCATCTTCATTCCCTTTCTAACAAAAGTTCCATTCATAGCAGTTACCATCTCCTGCAACTCCTCGGCTGAAGATGCAAGTAACACTTGGTCGTCAGCATAGAGAAAACATTTGACGAGTAACTCATTCATTCTCAACCCACTTTCATTCTCTTTTAAATCTGTCAAGCAATTGTTCATGAACAGATTAAACAGCCACGGTGACGCTACACATCCCTGTCTAACACCTTTTTCGATATTAAACCATTCAGTGTATGCCCCGTTTATCCTTACACAAGCACTAGAATCCCTATAAAGAGATTGCAATGCTCGTATGAGGACACTGCTCACACCGTTCACGGACAATGCTGACCACAGTTCATTCCTCACCACTCTATCATAGGCCTTTTCTAGGTCCACGAACGCGCAATAGACCTTCTTGTTTTTAGCCAAGTACTTTTCGGCTATGCACCGCAAGGAAAAGACCTGATCCGTACATCCCATTCCCTTTCTAAATCCCGCTTGTGCATCCCATACTTTTTCGTCTGTTTCATTCACAACCCTTTCAATCAAAACTTTCGCATACAATTTGCCGACGACACTGAGTAGGCTTATACCGCGGTAATTTATGCAGTCCTGTCGTGACCCTTTCCCTTTGTACAATGGCACAATAACGGCTTTGCACCAGTCTCCCGGCACTTGTCCATTGCGCCAGCACAAATTGAAAAGGCGATACAGCTGGCTAGCCACTATGCCTTGTCCAGCCCTCAGCATCTCGACGGTAATCCTGTCATACCCCGCAGCCTTACCTAATCTCATACTTTTCAACGCTTTCACTATTTCATCCATTCTTATCTCACTTTCATCACCATTTATATTACTTTCCATGGAAGTTGCCGGACGTTGTTCCTGCACTTCCGCTCTTTCAAACAAACTTTCAAAATACTCTTTCCATCTCTTTAACACACATTCTTTTCCTTTTATAATGCTCCCATCTCGACTCCTGATTGTACTCAGTTCCGAGGTAGAAGCTTTTCCTCTGGCTGTCTTGATAGATTTCCAGAAAAACTTAATGTTTGACTTGAAATCTTCAGTGAGCCTCCTATCTAAATCATCCTTTCGATCTTCTTTCTTTCTAGACACAACTTCTTTCGTTGCTGATTTTAATCTTTTATACTTCACTCTTGCTTCCTTGATGTCATCATCCGTTGCCTTTTGGACTTTTTGGTTAGCTTTTGTTGCTAACCAATCCAACCACGCTTTCTTCTTTTCTTGCACAGCCCTTTGAACATCTTTATCCATCCACACATTATCGTTCTTTCTTTACGTACTTGCTTAAATCAAATGCATCTATTTGGTGAGTCATATAAACACACGCTGTAGTACTAAGTCTAATGCGTGTTGTAATTTAGTAAAGATCTTAGAGTATAAATAAATAATACTACAGAGTGCGGCTAATGGAGTCTGAACAGTGAACTAAAAAATTGTTTACAATTGTCACAACGGGTCCCAAGCGATACGCGCATTCTATGCTTGTTGTGTATACTCTTAGGCCTAGTTTTCACGATGCGAGAAGTATCGTTCGAGTTGTAGTCCATTGCGGGGTCCCAACATTATGGTGTCATAAGTGATCGATAACAACCGTCAATATTATGCAACTGGCGCGATATTTCCCGCTACCGTTAATAACTTGAAGCCGGAAACCCACAGCGGCGCACGGAGAGGCTGTGCACGTGTGTTAAGCTTCGCTTTAGTACAAAATGTATGAGAGCGTCCCCACTGCAGCGCACGGACATGCTACGCAGCAATTGACGTCATAAACACACGCGTAGCTAGCTCGAATGGGCGGTACATAGCTCAACCCACGGCCGTGCGACGCATCCTAGCTGCGTGGGTCGGCCATTTCTCGGCGACCCACGACTATGTACAGTCTCGAGCAAAAATATATACACACATAATATTGTTAAGAAATTATTATAAGAATAAGCAACTATAAATAAGAGGTACAATTAATGTTGATATTTATATACATTCATTTAAGTTGTGATAAGTATAATTTATGTAATAACTGAGATATTCATAATACAAATAAGTATAACAGATGTTACTACACAATAGCTAAATTATACTGTTACTCGGAAGCGCTATTATCTATAATATTAAATTAATGTATTTACTTTAAGATTTTTTTTTTATAAAAAAAAATATACCTTAACTTTTTTATTTTCAAGTGTCATCAATCAATGCATACTGCATTGATTGCTAGATCGCAGAAGAGATTCGACAAAAAATTTCACTAAATTCGTTTTACAATTTCGCATGTGTATACAAATTTTTGCTCGTGACTGTACACCGTGCATAGCTATGAGCTGCGTGGGCGACACATCCGTGTGCGTGCGGCGCAGTGGAAACGGAGATCGACGCCGCCGAACTAATCAACCCACGCAGCAGAGGTGAGCCACGCATCCGTGCACAGCCTGCGCAGCGGTGGGTTTCCGGCTTTATACTGTCAAGATACTAACCTACAACGGAGCCGTCCTTCAGTCTCCTCTCCTTCCTGTACTGGCCGTTGTGTGTTTGGTACAAGAAGTAGCGCTCGTCATCCTCGTCAGTCTGTATGTGGAACTGGTCGGGGTCGTGCTGGTTGCCGTAGCCGTCCAACGCAGCTAGCACGCTGCACGCACACACCTGGAACATTATAAGGATCGAATTTAGTTGTGTTTCCTAATTGTCTCATGTACACTTAAAAAACGAAACACAAACTAACTATAACTTTTAAAGGTGTACAGAGTTAGCATAAGACTTTTTTTATATACTGCCTCGTTGGCCTACTGGTTCTAAGCAATTCCCAGGTCAGCCAAGGTGTCATTGGGTTTTTCTATGAAATTCTCAGTAGCAGGTCGGAGTTTAAATTTGGGCCCGTTTAGTGGCAATGGGCCCGCCCCCTATTACATGGGACCTATACATACCAGCGGACTGCGGCTGCACATTGGTACAACTCTGCCTAACCCTTCAGGGATACAGGCGTGATGGTATGTTATGTTATAATGACAAGAAGACCACTCATGCTTCTCAGGAAAATTAATCATTTGCGTATAAATATCTCACTTTATTTATTGCAGAACATTCATATTCTTTGCAAATTGTTTTTGGATAAGACTGAAAATAGAACTATGACTCAAGAGAAAATCCTAGTCATGGGAAAATAAACATGAAATAAAGACGTTTAAGTGCTTCTTAGTAACAATATATCTATTCTCGTAAATACAACCATAGGTACATGATTCATTGTCACTCATGTGTCACACAAATACATAGGGGAAACACTTTTTTTTCTCCTTTGCTATTCTATAATCGTCCCATAAAATCCCATTTGACCCTGTATGATGAACATAGTATTAGACTAATAATTTTCAGCGGCGACAATGACATAATAAATACATTATATGTTATTTTGAAATGACCAAGATAATTGAGATTATTTGACGTTAAACATCATATTCGCCATCATAATCACTGCCTAGATTAGAACCAGCAATTTTATGGTAGATAGGTATGAGTGTGACTCGTACGACCAAGGTGATGAGACGAATTAATTCCGTATTGAGTTATTATCTGATCCAATGATCATAATGCTAATTGATATAAGAATTATTCAATCGTATTATTCACTGTTGTTCTCAAAGGTATCTGTCCACAAATATAGTACATAGTTGTGTACCTTATTAATATTAAGTTTGTTCGTAACAATATAGTGTCTGATTGTGGGCTAAGACAAGGTCTGCAGTACTTGATTACTGATTAGTGTATGGAGTTAGTTTCATAAATCGCGGGTTAGACAAGCGTGGGACTTGGGTTTGTGGTAATAGCTGTTTATTAGGCGGTGTCAAGGACCATTTGTATAAACTAATAATAATGTTATTGCGTTATTATCTTCTATACTTTACACATAAATGGGCATTGTCATGCCGGAATTTATTCAAGATATTTAATACAAGGATACTGAAAATATTATGAAAAACAAAACGTGACTTTTGATTTGTGAAGTTGCGATGCTATTTGAATATTAAAATACTACTTAAAATTAACATTCTGTAGGTTAATATAATGCGGGAAAATTCTCAATAGACGACAACTACTACCACGTTCGGTAATTAGCTGTAACTAAAAAGACAAAACCGCATTTACATTTATCACGCGATGTTTTTCCTAGTCGAGTGATGTGTTCGTCTTCTCGCGATGTGCACTACCCGTAAAATCGGGCAACTGAGACAATAGATCTGCCACGAATTAGAGACGGAATCAGTAATTTGTTAAACAATAGATGTTTACTCAGCCCCGAAGGTCGCAATGAAGCAACAAAAATACACGGATCTCCCGTTAATATTGGAATATCAATGAAAGTCAAATAAGACCCCAAAGTCGTGCCAGGCTCGCTGCTTTACATGATGTTAACGAGACGGAGATACGTATCGTGATGTTGAATATTCAAGACTAGGCCGCAAAGACGTTGTTTGCCATATTTCAGAAAAAAAAACAAAAGATGTTTACGATTTGAAAAATAGGTGTAGTTGTCTTAAGGACACATCTGTCACAAGTAATAAAGGCACATAGTTGTAGGTGACATTTTCCTTTTAAGGAAATGTCCAACACTGATGTTAGAAGGACTAAGCATGTCAGCCTTACTCACGGCTAGTGCTATGGAATATCAATGTGTTTGTTAGTACCTACTTGGTACCTACCGCAACCTCGGGACATACGTGGGTGTTTAACTAAGGACCTACGCGGAAACGGTTCCATGCATGACTAAATAACACTATGTATGAAACAAAAAACTTAATCCACGTTTGTTCTTATTTGTTCCGAATTCAACGTCATTTGCGGTCACTTCCGTCTAAATTCATTCTTTTTTTTCGATAATTGAGTACCGTAAGACAAAGCAGTTCCATAACTGAGCAATCTATACGATTTCTTCTTATTTGCATCTCAAAAACGATGAACAATCATTCTCTATGACTTCTCTAATTATGCCTTACACTCTTCTATTTTGGACGAAGATCGCAAGGTAATAAAGACAACTGGTTTAATGATTACTCTAGTATATAAAATTCTTAACTTTATTTTATTTTATAACAACATCTAAATGACGTCAGATATCAAATTCTCCTACAGAATTATCTATATTGTTTAACTCAAAGTGTAATCACGTTTTGTTAACTTATTCAGCATGCCATGAAGTGTGACGTAATGTTAACGAATTAGTCTTTGAAGTAAAAACCAAAATTTAATTGTTGTTTCGTAAATAGTAAGTTCTTAGTAACTAAATTCCTAGCAGTCGTATTCTAACCATATGGATAAATCCCTATCCGTTAGTGTTACATATTGAACGATGTCTTATAACTTGCCCAGACTAAAATCTGCTTATTTTTGAGTTAATCTCTCATCTGATCCAATAAGTAAACACCAGTTTCAGTATTTACTTATTATGGTTAATTTGTGACTAGCTAAACTGGTTAGTTATATTTTTAATTTCATAGAATTATGGCAGGTGATATTCATAATAATATTAAGACCGAGAGCTTTAGAACAGAATGAATCAGATGGGTGGAGCCGTCACCTTTGCAACGCACAGCTTCTGATTATAATTATAATAAGTAGGTAGCTTGGTATATAAATAATGTATATGACTACTGTAGACTGGATGCTGTATATGAGACAATTATTTCGAGTCAAATAATTGTAAGTTAAAAACGTGTTTCGCGTATCTCTCTAGGAAGTAAGAAGGTAAATAAATTGATAAAACTTTTTTACTAGGAATAGTTGCACCACCCGGTACATATCCCAATAAGGATATGTACCGGGTGTGACAAGTAAAGATTTTGGAAAGCCTTATCACAATTAAAGCAGGTGCTTTAGGCATCCTGTGCTTTCTATGATAAGGTTAAGCTTAGGTGTGTCGTATATCAGTGTATTTAACTCCTATACAGGCGAAGTATCTATATACTTATTTAGGTATATGTTACATTGTGTATATACAATTTTAAGATATGTAGGTGTGGTAACCTGATGGCCAGATTAAATGCAACAAGTTAAAAAGAATAAAAGCAAATAAATAGAGAAGTTCTTATTTCTATTTTATAGTCTTGTATTATTTAAGATTTGGCAAGAAAAATATATAAAATGCAATGAATATTTTATTTTTGTTTTTATAACTTAGCTTACACATGCGTCGAAAGCTTAAATATCTCCAAAATATCCCAATTATTAATATAGTTAGAATGTTCTATTTTATCGTCTAATGCTTTGGCGATTTTTGTGTAGCTCCTGTTCATTATTCACAAAACAAAGGAAAAAAAACTATGTCGAGACTGGATAGTCACGTGTTTCTCGTACTGAGATTATGATAAACCAAAATACAATTTGACATTGATGTTCAAGGAAGCCACATCTTATCTGAATTAAGCTGTGATGTACAAGAAAAACTGTTTTAATTAGAAAATAATTAGCTCTGATGAGAAGCCGGATATTTTAAAATAATTTGTTAATACTTGGTTACAATAGATGCATGTTGACGTCATCACTTGATCCATTATTATGTAGAATATCGTTTGTTTGTTGTTTTGCGGACACATTATTATTAATCCGTCGAACAGGAATGCAGTGGACTAGAAGTATAAACAATTAAATTTAAATATAGATTATTATTACACTCTGTCAGTTGATATTGATTCATAAGTATCGAGTAAATTCATCGTCTTTACAATATGAAATAAATTATTAAGTAAGTAGTTAAAAATAAGATTGGTTTTGAGGTGCCAGATGCACCTTCTCCATAATCTAGTGCACGTTGTTTCTATTACAATTAAAAGGATCAAGCTACAAGATAAACGTCAAGCCTACATATTGTATGCTAAACGATTATATTAAAAACTACACAACGTCATTAACTTTATCTCCATTTCCTTTTTAGCTAGTTTCCTTACGAAAATGACTGGGTCGCCGATTACTCATTTCTACAGGTCGAGGTTGTGGTCACATATTTTATGGATTTCAAGTTCTCAAATTATAGTGGTTGGTAGTGTTGAAGCCCGACTGTGTAGGCGTCAGTGGCGCCTGGAATACCGACACCCACTTCGATTGCCGTAGGCCTAGCTTGAATTTGAAACTATTCTCGGATCAGGTCCTATAATCCCAACATACAAACAAGCGTAATAAATATCTATGGATATTTAATCAATTTTAATTTATACGAAGTTTTCTTCCCTTCTACGTAAAACACAACAATCACCGCAACAAAAAAGACAGCTTATAACATAATAATTACAAACTTCCGCGATAGAATATTTTTTGCCGTCTTTTTTGCCGACGATTAACAAATTCATGGATATCAATTTACAATTAAAATATCAATCAACATAACAATTTACTATTGTGACAGGAATATCAAGTTATGAGATCAGCTCGCTCCAACATAGGTATCAATGTGGGCGACAGATTATTTATCCACGTGTAATTGTTCATTGAAATTCAAGCTTAAGTCGGTGGCAATACGCACTTGCAGTGTCTGGCAGGTCTAGCTGATCTGGTTGCCAGTTGGTGACCGTACAAGGCGTGGGTGTCGGTAAGGCGACGTGTGGGCTCTGAGGGCGCGCAAATCCGCATTCAACGAAATACTGCCAACCTTGTTAATCACAGGTAATTTACATTCCTTATAAGACCTTCATTAGTCGCCTACAAACCAAAATTATAGTACCTTATAAGAACCATGTGACGCTGGCAAAGTGTAGGTGTGTCTCGTGATCGTTAGAGGCTCTTTTTATTTTCTATGTTTTCGTCGGTCCGATATGATTAGTTTAGTTTTTTCCGCTTTGCGATTGCTTAATCCCGCATCATCTGGGTTAGTGGGTTTGTATAAATTTGACGCTCTTGATGTATTACAATATTAAGCAGAGTATAGCAGTAATGATATTCGCTACTGGCTTTATAAAGTAGGCCGTTAATATTATTTGAATTATAATTAATATTACGCCATTCGACGTAATATCTTATCTTAAGAATTTATGTATTTTGTACAATTCGTTTTACAAAGTAGATGATTTGAGTACAAAGTTACGTATTGCAGTGTTTTCAATAAGTGAGTAGCGATATTTTACGGCGAGGTTTACGGCAAGAGGTTACCATTTAGTTTCAAAGTAAATGCGTAGTTAAAAAGCTCATTAGACAGACGTGTCCATTAAAGCTGCATGTGTGCGATGCGTCTGTCGCGAAGCCGCCTGCGCCGCGCTGTCGCCGTCGTCACACATTCCTTACCGTATACTGCTAATGCTTTTATCATAACTGTAACGTATTGTTGCAAGCACTGCATATAAACGAACTGCATAAAACATAGCTTAACTTAGGATTCCTGCAAGGTATCTAATATTTACGGAATACAGATCACTGATTAGCATTTTCTGCCGCCGCGACGGATGCTTTTGATTTAAATTGGAAATATGGTCATGTTTGTTATTAAATACTTCCATGCGACATTATAAATAAGTGGGCGTTGTGGTTACTGCAATCATAAGTGGTCAGTCAAATAATTTGTTGAGAACTGCTTCAAGGTATTTTAAAGTTCAATGCAAACTATAAACATTCAAAAGTTTAAAAATAACTATGATAGGGCAACTAACTATCATTTTTGATACAATCTCAGCCTTTATTACGTTATCATACATTAACTTAACATTGTTGAAAAGCAGCGTGCACGCACACCACGCGGTGCGCATCTTCCGCACGCCTATTCGTCCGTTCCGTGCGCGGAGTTCCGTATAAACAATGAAAGTGATGCGCGACTCGCCACAATGCAGCAATGCTCGAAGGTTCTCACGCGACGAAAGCTGATGACGTAATCTCGCGACAACGTGACGAATGGCGAGCACTGCATGCTCAGCTCCGCTCCACATTACCATGCTCGATAGATAAACTCCGCATAAGTAAGATGGGAAGTGCAGGTAGCTACATAAAGGTGTCGTGGTGCAGGTCAATGCTGAGCGCTTGCATCCGAATTTAAATAATGCATTCTGGAATTTTAACGACATTCGAAAAATGTTTTTTGGAGATTCCGAAGATAAGACCCAAGATCTTAAAGCATGGGCCTACTATCCTACTAAATTGTTCTTACAGTATTAAGTGTGTAAAACATACAGAAAGATTAATGAAATTGATAAAAAGTAACTGAATAATTTATAAAGAGAGACATCTAGGTACATATAAATTTAATGACGTTAATAGTTTAGTTTAGCTTCTGAATAACTCTTAAAATTAATTAGCAAGTTCGTATAAATATTTTGAGTGTTTCATTGTTTTATAATTACTTTAAATACTTATAGTTTTTTGGGGTGGCATGGTATAATTAGATTAGCTATGAAGTGGACTTGTGGTAAAGCCAGACTACTGCAAAAAGTTTATGAATAATAAAATAATTTACAAATTATTTCATGAGAGTAATGTTTTTACATGCATTGTATACAATGATGATTAGGCATTAAAATAAAGGAATTCTGTGGTTTTACCTGATTGTATAATTACCTCTGATCTCATCACAGTATGAAAACAAAACTAATTATAATAATGTAGGTCTTGTTTACGTCAACTGACTAATTTGTGGTCTGAAAATAATATTGACAGGAAACTAGAAAACAAAATTCAGTTATAGGAATATTTATTACATTTGATATATACAATAATAATATGAATATTATTGTATAACTGCCTCGTTGGCCTAGTGGTGCTAAGCGCGACTGCTAAGCTAGAGTTCTTGGGTTCGATTCCCGAGTCGACCAAGGTGTTATTGGGTTTTCAATTAAATTCTCAGTAGCAGGTCGGAGTTTGGATTTGTGCCCGGTAAGTGGCAATAGGCTCGCCCCCTATTACATGGGACCTAAAACATATCGGCGAACTGTGGGTGTACATACATTGTTACACCTCTGCCTACCCCTTCGGGGATACAGGCGTGATGATATGTTATGTTATGTTATGTAATATTATTGTATTTTAATTATAACAGAACAATTATTTCATAATAATATAACCACATTTACCTCTTGATAACTCATAATCTTAAATAAAATTTAATGAATATATTTAAATACTTAAACATCCTTATAATTATGGTTTGTTTTTAATTAAATGCAGAAGTATTTATTACGAGGTAAATATTTACAAAATACAAGTTGAAAGAGCATGTTTATTTCAACTTCAAATGATATAAAATGTATTTATGTGTGAAAAACAATTTCGTGGGATTTAGTTTGTAGCCTGGATTTCAAGCTACTGCTGAACTATTTCAAGTTATTATTTTGATATGTTGCTACGTGCCACTATAAAAATATCTATTAAGCTATTAATACCTCTACAACTATTTGAAACGTGTATAACGTAACATACTTTCAGTATCGATAGGAACCACTTTATTTTATGAGGTATGTAATAAATTCAGTACTTAAAAATAACAATCTCGCCTCAGTAATTTAGTATTGAATTGTAAAGATATAATTACCTGTCTAGGTATTAAGTAAGCTGGTTTTTAGTCTGTGCCCTCACCCCACTTTCGTTAGCCTACATGTATGTTCGTACGAACTCCAACAAGTCGTTCCAATTTGCTAATCTGGTTCCGCACCTCAACAATTTTATATAACGAGCGCAAAAACTTGTATTTTAAAAGCTATAAATGTCATATCTTAGTACGTATATCACCTGTTTATAGATTTATTTACTTGACCCCGTTATTACCTATTTTCCTGATTCATGCAGGGACCTGAATTTGTTACGTAAATTGTTCCTTGTATCCAAATATGACCGCAAGGCTAATTATTATTTATGTAAATTAAAGCCATAATAAGGAAAAATAATAACATGTATCTTTTGTCAAAAGACATAATTTTAGCTCCTACAGTCAGGCAAACAAGTTTAGGGTCTTTGTATAATTATGATATCTGTAATTATTTTTATTTAACCCATACCACACGTTGTTCTAAATCAAACAAGCAAGTTTAAAATTAGAAGTTCCGTTTTATAATCTTTTTATGACCAAAATTGGATTGACGTTAGATTAAAACATACAGAGTTTAAACATCTTCTTATATAACCTTCCTAGTCGATTACTATGATGAAGATTAATAATTGTAGCATTTTTTACATCCAGTATAATTTTTCGTTAACTTTGATTTATTGATGGCGAAATATTATACGTTTGCGAAACCCCAAAAAAAATAATCCGAAAAAGCGTCAATGATCCGGTGTCCAGTCTATTAAATAAGCATGAGCAGGCTTTAATGCTAAGTACGAGTAAATTGATATGTCCGTTCGGAAGTTAAATACATTAGCATATGTATATTGCATCGTTACACAATATGGCGATTGCACAACTTTGTGAGACACATTGGCATGTGCCGAAATGTTATGTGCTTTCTAATTGTAATCCGGCACTGGTCAACAAATAAACAAAAATATCGAGCCTTCGCCGTGAATCCAAACGACTCGATTAATTCTGCACCAGTTTATCCGCGTGACTCATCGCTGTTTAATGATTTGGAGAATGTTTTGATTATACTGGCTCGTTTCTGCTCTTTGCTTTTGAAATACATAAACAGACCAAAATCTCAAAGAAAAATAAATTTTAAGTATTAATAAATGTTTCATGACATTATCTTAATCGCTTAACTTTTGAAAGTTTTGATAGTTTTCCAAATGAGTAGTTCTTAACTCGACTTTAGGTCTCCAATTCCAAAAAACAACGGGCTAGTTGTATGCTGCATGTAGTTAGTTCAAAATATTGTCAAAAAGTTAAGGTACCTACCACATACGGCTAGTAGTATTGATATATAGTTAGATTTAATAAATATGTCGTTATATGAGAGCGGGTAAGATTACTATTGCACACACGTGCTAAACGTTCTAAATTAAAATCTTAAATGCTCATTTTTCAGGCACTGAGCCAACTGCCGGTCGTAGGCTGAATATTCCTGTATTTCCCACCTTTCTCATTTAACAATTATGTATGCGCCTTACGTTACACATGCATAACAATTGTACTCGTCTTGACGTAAAACAATTTCAAATGGCATGTCGACAGGCGATAGACGGTAGCAGTAGTCTCACTTATTATAGAAGCGTTATTATATAATTCATTCTTCTCTATTTTCGTGTATGGCGTGACTAGTTGAGTTGACACGGGTTGCGGAATCAGGCCGCGTAAGGGCGACAGGACGGCGATGACCACTTTCTCCCGTCTACCACGACGAACACAGGCGACAGGTTTAAATGACATTATTTATGTAAACGTAGTAGTGGATCGTGACCAGCTAAACTTGTTCATGACAAAATTGGTTGATAATCTGAGGTAACTCGTTTGCATCGTCTGATGCATATCGAAGATAAACACGTGAGCGGTGACTGTGCCGGCTAATCAGGGTTCTTGACCGTTAAAAGATACAAGTATCGTATTTCAGTGGTTTAACAAAAAATACAACAAGTCTTATTGCACCTTTTTGGTTGGTATTTAATTTGTTTAATGTAAAGTATTAGTAATAGGTATGAATTCAATCTTTATAAAAGGGTAAAGTTAAAGCAGCATGTTTCATGCAGTTTGGTCGTTACGATCTGAATTTTAAAATTATACATTAAAACCCATTGACTTAAATAACGTAGGTTACAAATGTTTTATTGTTTTTCAAAGACAATGTAATTACTCTTAATTCCCTGTACCAACAAGTAGATACATATAAGGTACTAGAGTGCTACAGTTTAGTAACAGTACCGCAAGATTGCGATCAACACCGCACAGTTGGTTAATAAATCAAATGGAGATGGAGTAACGTATGCTTTCGGCTTTTATTGACGCCAATGACAAATGGTGTAGAACTCAATGGTGTAATAGGGTACTTTGTAGGTTAGAGCTTATCTGCTATGATTGTTTTGTAAATAAGTCGCTCTAGCCTCTAACGGTATAGCAAAACTCATTAAGAAGTTACTGTTTGTACTCCTAAGCAAGTTTTCAATGAGTAACGGCGTATCATCAGTCTTTTGTTTCATGCTGGAAGTATGATTTCAATGCTATGAACATTGTTTTACGGGAAACCTTCTAATATAATGGTTATAACCGACGATTGTAACTATGCTAGAATTATTAAGAGTTATTCTTTTATATAGTCGTAAAAATCTACATAATAATAAAATCATTGTTTTGAATTATACGCGCGTAGTTAAAGCTCAGCGCTAAAGCACGCAGTAAATTAGCTTCAATTGTGTACAGAATCTGTATGGTTTTATTTGAGTATCAAACCATGACCTCGACCTCAAAAAGGCTCATTTGTTGCAGACGAGACACGTACTAGTGTAACGACTTAATTCTACAATAGGAAGTTATACGCATATTGATATATGCATGCGATTTGTCTCGTCGGCCAACGTGCCATAATCATTAGTTCTGTAAGTGACATTGAGCAACGTTCTCACTTAATACTTGAAGCCTTGAGTGCATGATGGGTGGATTTTGTGAACAAGGCTTTATATTGTGGCAGTAGGCCGGTGACCTACAGTCACATCGCTGATAACATTGTTGTGTTCCAGATACGAACATTTCACATATTGCCGCATGGTCTGTTTGTTTTATATCTCGGCCGAAACTAAATAGTGTCATTGTTGTTCTGTGAATGCGGATAATATCGTGGTTGCATATCCAATGACATGTCATTTACGTCGCGTTGATTGTAAATAAAGTTTTGTTTATGGAGTGCATATGGCTGGGTAATTGGATTAGTGGGTGGATGTTATGTCATGTCTGCATTGTTATTAGTTTATCAGTATTTTTTATTAATCATCTTGTTCTATTGTGGGAATTATACTGCTTTTATATTATTAAAACCAAATGGGAAGTTTTTGACAAAACAACTAGTGTTGTGATACTTATGCGGAAAAATAGCTAATTTGTTGGATGTATTTTAAATAAACGATGTAAATATTTTAGATTGTACCTAGGTATGGCTACACCAGTGTCTTAGTAGATTACTATAAACATACTATAGGTACCTAAAATTTAACACATTAGCAAGATAAACTGGAAATGATAAAAAAAAAGATACACACACGTCAAAAAAAAACTACGCGATATTTAAATATGAAGGCGTTATAATAAAGTAATTATGTTTTTTCCAACCTTATACGTCAACTGTTTAACAAAATAATAATTAGGTCTCATTCTTTAAAAAGTCTCACATTAATATTGGCAATGTTTGATAATGGCTTTTTTTTCTTTTTAATTACGCTGTACGATGTTCTTAATTCAAAATGTTCTCTTCCTTATGTGCCATGATGCAAAAGTGGTTAAGTTAATAGAGGTAAGTATTTATTCAAACATTTGTCACAAGTCTTGCTTCTCGTTGTCAGTCCTTATAGGTTTGTGGGCGCAAATAAATTGCATGTGTCATGTAGTTTATTGAACGTGGGTACTTTTGGCGAAGACCTTGTTCATATATCTATTGTGTGCGCTCCTTGAGGTGTTTGTGTTGAGACTATGGTCGAGGTAAATGTTCTATTATTCCTCTGGTTTTTGTATGTGTATCTGGTTAAATAGAATATGTAACTGAAACACTTATTTTTTACTAATATTTCTTGCGTTTAGATCAGTTAGTTTTATGCGCTTTTTTTTTCGGTTTTACATTTTAAACATTTACTGACACTGAAAACCTTAATCTAAGTTGGTTTTACTAAAATATAAAATTAATATGAAAACATTTAACTATATCCTCTGCAAGCAAAGACATAATATGTCATCAAGCCATCATTAGGTCAGCTAGTCTTTAATGCTACGAATCCGTCTACGTCAGGTAGGATCGTGACAAGACACAATTAGTGCTATAACACTGTAATGTAAGTTATTTGGACATTTGCGTGCTTCAAGAGTCAGTGATGTGCAATGTGACCTAACACTAACAGTGACCACTTAACAAAGAGCCTTGACTTCACTCGCGTTAAAAACACAGTTTCTGTCCTATTAAACTCAATTTTTGTGAATGAAATTTGATGAACTTTATATAAAAACCATTTTGCATAATTTTTGGCTTTGTTTAGAAAACGGTTAATAATAGACAACTAGATTATAGCACCTACTTCCTTACTGTAACGAGCTACTGCCAAATAAACAATAAGATTATCTATTTTTCAGACACTTTGACATAGAAAAACAATCAAAATTAAATTATCCGTCACCTAAAAAGCATCTAAAAGTATCACATAACCTCTTAGTAGCAAATTCAGTTCCAACGCGAGTAGCAAACGATGATACCGTACAAACACTACTTACCTAGATTTTAGGGCGACATGTGAGATGAAATAAGAATTTTTGACACAGCCCAATCTACTCTAACGAAATGTGTTTGTTTCATATGTAAATGAGCTTTCTTCAACCTTATGTTACAGCTGCAAGGTATGCGAATTGATTGTTGTATACTTGTTTGACACGTAGGCGACCTTGCCTGCATTCTTTCGGGGTCCCTAACTTGCCCAAACATTACCAGTTAGATGCTGATTTGTTTGCTAAGAGCAATCGTACATATCAAGTTAAAAGCTGTTGACTAGAAAATATTGAAGATAAATATTTTCCACTACAGTGGAAACAAATATTTAATGATAAAAAATTGTATTTTTAAATCCAAGTTTTGCATACATATCTCGCTCCATGAATCGGTTTAACCTTTTTGAACAATGCCGTACCAATGAATGAGTAGCAATAAAATTATATTACAGTGTTATAATAAGTTTGAACATATCATAAAGTTATGATATATTTAGTATTTTTCCCGCTAGCGTCCATGGCTTGCGATATCAGAGTGACCTAGACCGACATGCGACGGTCATCGCTTTCAATTTATATAGGGACGACAACTCGATTTCAAGAGCAAATCTTGTACGAATTAGCAGATATTTTGATATTCAAGATCTATGTAGAGAGTGTCATTTTATCATAAAGTATCCATATCTCGCCGATACAAGAAGTTTTCAGGAAATACAATTGGTATTGGAACCATTTGTATATAAAACTCATTATAAATTGTTTATCTTTAAATCTTATTTAAACTGCCACGACGACGCCGCCGAGGCCGCCCCAGGAAGAGATGGCAGGACGATCTACAGTCATACTGCAAGGGTTGGTTCGAGGTGGCACAAGATAGAGACATGTGGAAGGAATTAGGGGAGGCCTTTACCCAGCAGTTGGACACTATAGGCTAAATAAATAAAAATAATAAAAAACTGCCAATTTAATATTCGCGAATACCGATTCATTCTTAAAATGCCTAATCCGTAATGACCTGATGTAAATAAGGTTAATTTAGTTTACGCTAAATCGACCAAGACCAAGTTTATAAAGTGTTAATCAAAGTTGAAGGCTGAGTCCAAACACATAATACAATGTGCGTTACATAGGTACAATGGAAATAATCATATTACCTTCAAACAATATGATTTCATTCTAAATAATAAAGCAGAACTTTGCGATACATCAACTTAATTGCATGTAAAACAATATGCGTTAGTAAATAAATTACCTAATTGTCGAACCATAATTGTCTGTGTTTCATGATATTTTTATGATAAAATCTGGTCTAGCCTTGTGACTCACAATATAGTCATTAGTCATCAATATATGTTATTAGTATTATTAGTATAGGGCGCCTTAGATATGGCGCTATAAAAAATCCATTAACTAGTAGTAATACACAAAGTGTAAACGTATTGAGGAAACTTCACATTTTTATGTTCTACGAAATACGTGTTTCCTTTGATTTTTATTTTGGAACATTTTGTTCAAATTTAATGGAACTTCTAAGTCCCGAAGAGGATAAAATGGAAAAAACTTATAAATGCAAATTATCGAATTTGTTTTTTTTTTTGTAATAATTAATAAAATCATTTTGACAGATATAACGATACCAATATCGCACGAATTCTTCGAAAACACCCAATCTGTTTACTAATATCTTAAGGAAAAGAATTAAGGAACTAAGTAAGCATCCTACCTATCCTGTAAATAGTTTACAAACAGGTTACATTCATAGCATCGGTCGACATCTAGAAACGATTTCTAAACAAGTTCGGTGTTACATCCAGGAAACGTTTAAAGTAAAAACTTCAAGAAATGAGGAACTCCACATGACATGACTTGTCACTCGTCACATATCTTAAGAAAAAAGTTCCATGTTTTCACTTTTAATATCCTGCAATTAACACTGGCACGTTGACGTTTAGATAGTCAAGTAAAACCACATACTTGAAAAAGAAACATAATATAAAATAACATACAGATTGATAAAAGTAAATTAGAATTAGAATACAGATTAATCATTCGACCTTTCTATTTGTGAAACCCATGTTAGAAAATTAGCGTTTTTGTCGTTCAATCCTCTTACGTACTGTACCTAAAGTACCTAACTCTAATTTTAACATTTACGTAGTCAGGTTTTGATCTCAATTTATGTCTAATTGTAGGGCCATAAGAATAATACACGGTTAAACGAAGATTATTAGGCAAACGACTGCCCAATTATTAAGCTTAATTATCTCAATTAAGGCAAATAAAGACTATCTTTAATTGTTTTCCCTTACAATCATTGTTTCGTTAGTAATATGTGACTTTAACTGAAGCATCCAAAAAGTACTTACTACATAATAAGATAAATTTGTTCAGTAATAAATTACGCTAATTACTTGATGACGACGATAAGTTCTACCAAACTGCCTATTATAGTAGATTTCTAAAAAAAGTGGCCCTGAGAAAATTTGCCTGTTTCATTGCAACTGACGTTTCTCTCCAGTTTTTGTACGAAAATCTCAAACCATGAACGTTAACTGTGTATAATTGATAGAAGAAGGAAATTACATCGTTTATAAAGGTCTTTCGTCATCTTTTTACAGATGTCATTGATTTACTGCTATATTATAGGCAATAAAGACATGTAAACAATCGGTGTGAATTAAGATCTCGTTCAAAGTTCTTTTTGGTTAAGTGATTAGTTTAGTATGTTAGCTAACCCATTGGTTTGCTACTGGGAAATGCAGCTCATTTATTTGGAATTTAGTCGAGATCAAATTAAGGTTTGAGCTAGTGCATAGATGTGTATTTCGTTAACTCATACTAATTTGCGTAAGTTTGATCGGAATGATCCACATTAAATTACATTAGTACAGAAATTTACGATTTGGAAATATGAGGCAACTCATGGATTAAATATATTATGCAGAAATGCTAACGAGATTTCCGATGCTGAGATCTAAACTCGGTTAAACTTTACGTTAAGTAGAAAGCAATATGTGTAATATGTACTAAAAACAATAATATCTAAGTAATAAGTCTAAAATTTAGTAATTAGATTTCAGTAGATTTCTGGAACCAGGCGGCTTAATGACATTTCTTATGTACATAACATTATATTAAAAAGCATCACGTTCTCATCTTATCTAATACAGTCATCTAGTTAGTGTATCATATAAATATATTGAACTTGGTAAGCCACGAATTGTTTCCAAAGCTCGGGACAATATTAGTGGTTTTGCAACTGGGTCAAAGTAACAGCTACCCATAGATACTCGCTTTATGTAAAGTTAGTGGGTGTATCCTAATGGTCAGCGTGAGAGTTGAAACTAGCAAACGAACTGTTCAATCGATCAGGGCTACTACTAAAAAGGTTTAATCATCGAGATTAATATTCAGTTCCTTGCTTAATCGTATCTCTTGATCAGACTTGTCGTTCGTCAAGTGTCGTGCGTGCATACTAATCGAGTTTTCACACCTAGCTGAGACTTTATTACTGGAACCATTTGAACCGTGTTTATGGGTGGAAAATGTTCTACATGATTTTTTACAGTTTAAAATCAGGCCGTCTTGACTGGGTGACATGTACTGGGCTACAAAATAAGGAAATAAAACTATGTACGATTTTATGTTCTGAGTATCAAAGTGAAGCGCACCTACGCTTCACTTTGATACTCTGTTGCATTTTACGACAGCACTTTATGTATAACCAGATGATATAACACATTACGAGAGTATTACTTATAACAGGTGATCTTATAACAGATGACAGAGTTAACAGCTTCGGCAACCCTGCACTCGTGCGTTACGCAAGCATCAGTTAGTTGCTCGATAACTTGCTCCACATTCGCTTTGTCTCGACGGCTAGCGGCTCGAGTGCTGGCCGCTCGCCTGCCCACCAACCCGTATATTTGTGTAATAAGCATTTAAATAAACAATTTTCCTTACTTTTAAACAACTTACATAACCAACCAACAGGGCAGATTATTCTCATAATTGTATTTCGACGACTGCGTGTTTCAGATTTTATTGTATGGCTTATGAATTTTAACTAATGTGTTTACTTACCTAGGTACTTGTGTTTGAAATATTATGGTATAGCTTTCTCAGGCGATGTTCGGGTCAGGAGGATTGCGTATTGCGCCAAAAAATTTGCAAGTTTTTGCAGATTCGCCCACACACGCACCTACATTTCATAGTTATCTAACGCACTACGCCTAAATATGGTAACAAAGGTCTTTCCATTGCGCTATAAGTTTTATATTACACTTTTTTCCTAATTGCAAAAGTGTCTGATGGCACATTCGATTTAATTTAATAAGTTACTCAACTTACCTGCAATGTCCATAAATATCAACAAAATGATTACATAAATAACTTGTTATACATTACTTAATAAGAAACTAGTCCATTGCAGTTGCTTTTAACCATGAACTCTACTATAAACATTATATAACTAAATCTTCTGCATCTGAATAAAGAAGTCATTTAATTTTTAATTAGCCTTGCTTAATTTACACCAAGTCTGTAGATCTTTTGTAATTCTTTTAAGACTGCATATTAACATTTCTAACATAGCGTCCACACGTCGAGCATGTATTTTGAATTAATCTTGTTTTTAATCGATTGAAAATAAAGAAACACCACTATAGAAATCTTTAAGCATTTTTAAAGGGATTGCAATCTGACGTCATTCGAATCGTGAGTCATCGATATGTTTTTATCAACTCTTACTAGTTCGAAAAAGGAATGCTGTCACCGTGGGCTGGCCTCAGCTTGGGCCTACTTTGCAGGTAGGCAGACGAAACACACCGGGTAGGTTCATAAATAAATTTTAAAAGGCATTCATACATTAATATTACTGGAAATATATAATATACACTTTAGTTTTTGTACGTCTCATGAAGTGCACTAATTTAGGACCTGTTTCACAAGGTCAGTAACCTAAAAACGACCAGATGGTGACTTGTTTTTTAATTTCAAACATTAAAAACGTGAGATATTTAGTGCTTGTGACTAATTACTAAACACAGATTTAAAAGAGTTGGAAATGAGCAGAAGAGGTCATTTTGCGACACACGGTACATTTAAAAGGCTAATTATGTAGTAAGTATGTGCTTAGTGTTCATGTGCTGACTAATCGGTTAGAAACATGAACATAAGAATCACAGCTATTTACAGAAGGGTAGGTAATTTGTTTTATTATAATTAATTAAATTATCTTATGTTCCAAAAAAGGTAGAGACGGTTTAAAAAAAAACTGTTGCATACGATTCAAAAGCAACAAAAAGACTAAGTTGATCTTAAGGAAAATGATATTGTTACAAATGATACCAATGACTCTATCATATATTGCGTCATTGATGTATGACGATGCTATACCCGACATATTTGGAACTAAGGTTTACCAGGAATTACTTATGTAGGCGTATGGTATCTACGTTTTTAGGAGTAGTTGAATCAGATCCCAGGAAAACCAGTAAACAACATGAACTGCATAGATACGGAGTCACAAGTAACTTGTTTATAATAAACTTTACGTTATGTGGCAACATGTTTAACTCGTCCTCTAGCTAAAAAGCCGGAAGAGCAAGGAATATCAAAAGAGAAATTACAAAAGTCGCAGATAATTTTCACACATTTCTAATGTACTCGTATATAAAAATTATCTAACTACAACATCAGTTCGTAACAACTGTGAGTGTAAACAATCTCGCAAGAATGCGCATTGTGTCGGAGAATTGGACCAGCGACTTCCGAATGCACGCTGCGACGGGACCAATCTGTGCGAAAAGTTCTTAAGCCCTATTGTTGACGTGAGTAGCTGCGAACAGGTGTTGTTTAATTAGACGTGGGTATAGAATATGATGTATTATATTGTATTCGCTAGTCGCTAGCGGTTGTTACATCTCCTTTTGTGTTAAGTGAAGGCTGGTACAACGTTTTGTATAAAGAGAAACGCTAACAAATTGTTCGAGTTTTAAATCTGCTAGCTTTGTGAGAAAACAGTTTCCTATCGTTCATATCAAGGCATGTTATGTCATTCGAGATCCGTATAAACTGTCTTGTTCCGATGTCATCGCTAATTTTGTTTAGAAAATATTTTAGTGCTATTTACATATTCTGCGGAATATGCAAAGTTATGTGAAACGGTATAAGTACTGTTTGACATCAATTCCTAAATTTTCTAACTTTAGCATTTTAGGTCAACTAAAAAGCAAAGTGTCATTGGACATGTGTTAGTATGCTGATGTATAGTCAAATGTAAGTAATCGTTGCAGTTAATATTAATGTCACCTTGTATGTAGATAAATTAATTCAACAAGTGGTCAAGTAAACTATAGAATGTTTATCGTTAATAATAATCATATTAGTACCTAATAAAGTGCAAGACAAAAAACAAACACAAGAATTGAGTCGCACCACAAAATCGATACAGGGAAGTTTTTGTCTCAAAACCATTAGCTATAAATGGCAATGCAAGTTTTTTTTCTAAAATATTTCACATGTAGTGTAAAAATACAAATAATTTGGCCAAATCTACGAAGATAGGTATTTAGACCATTTTGATTTTAATAGCGATACTTTATAGACTAAAACATATAAGGTAATCTACATTTACGACCCGCAAACACATTAAATTAGAACATAGTAAAAACATAGAGCCAAAATACAGGAAAACAAATCAAAGAAATATCGCCGCGAATAAACGCTGTCATGGCTATTATGGCCTATTATCCTCAAGTTTAATAACCTCATATTTGTTTGTAACTAAGTTATTTTACAACACTTATTAATTTGTGAAGGTTTGAGATTATATCTTAGTATTTCGCAACGTCAAGCGTAGGATGTAATCACTTTTGGTCAGCAGATAATTTTCTATAACTCATATTAATAATACTCTCGATTACAGATATATGACTTACTGAATATCAGACGAAGTTTATTGCGGATATTATAATTATTAAAAATACCAAATTATATGCGATTAGCGCACTAAAATTGTCACTGCATGTTTTTATGATAGCTTGCTTGTCAAAGGATGTAAAACCTGGGAAAATATTTATGCGACAATATTATGTAAATCGGATTAGCTGGTTTTGTGTTGATGGCGCGTAACGACTGTTTTATGGTCCGTAGGAAACAAATTATTGTGTATAGATAGCCAAAAAGCTTTCTTACAAAATCGTTATTTAACCAACTAATTGTATAAAGAATTATGAGAAAATTGGGTTCTTAATTTATAATAACCGTCTCTACTAAACGTTTTTTTTTATGCTATTCTTTCTTAAACTAAAACAGTCCTAATTTTCTAATTCCAAATTTCTTATCAATGTATGTTGCAAACTATTATTAAATTTTAGTTCTTCAACTGCAATTCTGACACATACTTCGACTTAGGCTGTATATGGACCATTTACTCAGTACCGCATATTTCCAAATTTACATCGAACCCAGGAAATAAAGATTGAGAAACATTTACGTAATAATATCGAAAACGAGTTCCATTACGTGGAATTGGGTCCTGTATGTAGGTAATTGCGAGTAGATATTGTGACCATTGGAGTACTGCTACTTTCACTCTCATGTTGGTGACAAGAAAACAAAGTGCAGCTCGGAATACTTCGTAAATATAGATAGGAATGTACGTCATGTTTGAAATATTGACTGGCTATGATTTGAGGAAACTACATAATTATCAATTATTTATATTAGCTCCTTGCAGGACAAGAGCCATCTAAGTATAAATAGTACCGACCGGCGACGTTAAACTATCCAAATAAAACAAACCATGAATTAAAATTTCATAAAAAATATTTATTGAACCGTAACTGTGAGTGAAACACAAGGTTTTTATATCACGAAAAAGTAGCCTTTCAATCTCTTTAGTTTTCAGCAATAATTTAGTAACATTTGTTAGTGTAGTCTTACAAAATAAATCAGTTTTCAATTTTCTACAGTTCAGCAAACATAGTTCATGTAGTGTTGGCATTGTTTGCCGCATGAATAAGCTAGTTTTTTTTATAAAAATAAAACGTTGCGAAATTAATAATTTACTGAACAAAAACGTACTGCTTATGTTTACTTTGCAAATCTACTTCATTTAACATTTGAATAAATAAGTGTACATTATTGGGCTTATTATTATTTATTAGCATAAAGCAGTATTTTGAACACACGAAATGTATGAATTTATTTGGTTTACTAGTACTGCATATATTAAGATTCAAATATTTCAATTGTATCGTCGATTAAATCTAGCCAGTCATGCCCTGAACGAGCCATGTTTGCTAATATCGAAATTCGAAACTACTCTAACTAGTAAGTAACAGATCTTGTTAAGATACGGCGAGCTCTTGCGTCTTAACACACGACAAGCGCATTACATTATTCAATTTATTGTTCCAACAAAATATTTGTACACGAACGACGAACGTACTTCAACCCTAATTAAGAATCGAAGACAATAAAATTGTTAATTCAATTGTTCACTCTGTACTTAGCATGGTATGAGTATAAGGTGAGGTTCTTTTAAAACGCGTATGAATATAATTGTATAATAGGGGAAGTGAACATGAATGTAATAAATGTTTTTTTAATTTATCCTGTAGTATCGAGCCATCCTCGTTTATTGTATACGAGTTTGCTGGGATCGCCCCATAGTTTGCAAACTTGCTGCTTCTGTGCGTAGTAACACCGGAATATTTTGCCACCAGGAGGGCTGTACGTATATTGTCTTCGTGTAGGCGACACCTGACCACTGAACCCACACCATGCATCAGTACAAACACGTGTTAATTTGACTATGTATGTACCACTTTTTATAAGAACGCTATCATCGAACTTTATCGATTCTTTCAATTTCAGCCCATTATCGAATGGCACGTATGGATTGAGGTCACAATTAACTTCTTTATTCTCACTCTCCTCACATATAAACTCATCTTGCGCTAAAATACCGGGCTCTTTGGGTCTTGCTAGCGTTCCTGTGTCGATAAGATTGACATGCGATTCTGGACTGTCATGTTTATGGCACACACGACCACCGTCAGAGTATATTAAACAGTCGACTGAGTAAAACGTTTTTTCAGGTATTGCTTGAGATAAGAACAATAACTTGTCTGAGTTTTTCAAATAATTGTATCTAATATTTTCGCACGCAAAGGTGTCCGTTTCAGTTATTTCTGTGAAGCATGACCTTATGAATAAACTTGGTGATGTGACTTCAGTCATAGACCTGAATGTAACTGGATGACATTCCGTGGAACAATTGTAGAAGAACGTGTTATTTCTAGGGATGTAAGGATCATGTGACGGAACATTGGCTATACTGCTTCTACGTTTGATTCTTTCGGACACTTTGCACACAGGTTCTAGGCCCTGAAATATTTAATCAGAACTTTAGAAGCTAAACTATTACTTTTCTACACAAAACCGGCTCCAATGGTTACCATTAGATAGTAACCACGATCGCTTTTATTTCGCAAACTTAATTGTCTTTGTAAGTTCAAGTTCACTCATCCTTTTTAATTATCAAAACTTGAATACAAAGTTAAGTCCATTTCATTTAAATAAACTGTGTTCCCACAGTCCGAGATTGTGCAAACAGTCAAGGCTAAGACAATAGAACAAATATAAATTACAATGATCAAATGATACCTGGTCTATAACGCAAGTTACGTCCTTATTGTAAACCTGCAAAATAATTGTGTTTCTTATAATTGTAATAAAAGTCAAAATAAATAATTAGTCTTCGCGCTAAAGATAAAACTTAATTAGAATGAAATGTATGGAAATTTTCAAAAATGTTTTTAATTCTTTTGTGGCAATTACGCGTAATGTTTAAGAATTTTGTTAAGTTTGCTAAGCATATTAAATATCCTATTTTGCATTTGAGATCAAATATGTACTTTAATAGTAAGTATTTAAGGTACCTAATCGTTATTATATAAAGTGATTCTTACCGCTTCAACGTCATTAGTAAACAGGTACTGTAGTATTAATACACATAAATAAGAGAAATTCATGTCTATCTTACATCACGCACGAAAATGAACACAAGTAGGCTTCGAGGAAGTCAATTCGCAATAAAATATTAACTGGTTGCCGGATCATTTAACTTCAATGTAGAAACAAATTGGAAACTCCTTGATAACAAATTTAAATAGTTTTACGTTTGACATAAGACATGACTAGTAGCTAGCAGATTGCCTTTGAAATGGAGAAGCTAAAGTGGTTTTTTTACAAGCTCGTTGTTATGTCAAATGCGATGAGCTTATTTTTATTCCATTAAATTCAAACGAATTTTCAGCATCTTCGTCAATGTTTTCCGTGGGTGGCAAAAATATGTAACATTACTTCTATTTTACTGGTAATATCGCGAAAATTATTTATGACATGATTCCTCAAAACCACCACTTTATCTCCCCAGAACACTGACTATCACTTTGCACTTAAGCAATGATACACTTACAACAGCATCTATTTCGTAAGGTCCGGTAGTTTACCGTGAGTTCATGGAAGGTTGTTCGCGATTTTTCATTTTAGGTGATATACTATATTTTGATAAGTTTTGGAATGGTTATTTCTTAAGCATGGTATCGAATAGGTTAAGAAATACTTACTTAGGTAAAATAGAAGTTAAGATTTGTTATGGGATGTCGGCTGTGTCTCAATAATTGGGAAATAAATACATAGCCTACCTATTGAAATTTCATGTTTGGAGATATATTTTCTTATTAGATATCTGTACACTTAATTACGATAAACAATATTGTTTATTAGCTGCCTTGCGTTTAGTAATTTTATGTGAATTAAAATATATGTGTGAATATCAGTTTCAGTTTGTTTGAAACGAACATGGCACGTAGTTATTTGTAGAGTTTTTATGTTAATGTAAATCAAAAGACCAATACTCACCAGATAAACAACAATTAACTCTTGGTTAAACATTTTTCATCACAGTTTCGACGTTTCCTGAAACAATTGAAATAAACTTTACTTTAAGTTGTCTAATGATGTATGTTGTATTAGTAATGTATTCAGTATAGCAGATATTATGGTTAATATTGTTGATATTTTGTGGTATGCCTCAAAGAGAGCAGAACATAGAACATCTCTGAATATTTTATTTTATTTATGTGCCGGAAATTCTGCATGACCAGAAGTTTATGTCACATGTTTAGTACACTCTCCCTAATTTAATGCTAATCTCTACCTTTTTGTACCGACGATCAATAGCCAATGACGTAACGCAAAGACGATTGTGAATGTGACATGAATCTCTGCAAACGCATCTACGATACAGGAGGAAGTAACGTTATAAATCTTCTAATGCGTTGCGACATGTTATTGAATGACTAACAACATAATTTACTTTAGAGTAACTCACTAACATGAACCTTAAACTTAAAATAAAGTTTATACTGAGCGATGTCACATAATTGAAATTAAACATGTAAAAGTTCAAAGTTGAAAGTTACTTTTATTTCTTTATTAATACTAATAACAGCTGGATATCGACATGTTATTATGATCTCATCAAGTGCAATAACTTATAAACTATTCAGTGACGAATTATCCTTATTAATATATTTCAAATGTAGGTTAAATAAATGTTGATAAATAAATAATTGTGTACTCTTTATCATTTCATGATTAATCACGAACAACTTTAATATAGTTCTATTAGAAGAAAGTTTTAGTAACATAATCGTCATTCGTCAACCTTAGAGGTCAGATTTAGACATAAGTTTCCCAAAATTGAAACAACAAAAAATTGCATCAGCCTTTATGATATTGCTATGATTATTCCGTGTCGGTGAACATAAAAGGCGACGTTTTTGGTCACAGTGCGTGTCACGTGCTCTAGTTAAGGCAAGGTTGCACGTGGGCAGATACTTGGTCCCAAGTTTCCATCATCATCGTGACGATACCGGCCATAGAGTAGAAACTATAGAGCACAGGTATTGTTAAAAGCGCACTGTGCCGAGTGTAAGTAGAATTTTGGCTGTATGTATAACTTTCGTGTATTGTTTTAAGTGATTTTCCATGCAACGACAGAGTACGTTCATGCCAAAATACAATTTATCCGATAGTATTAGGTTTTAAGATGATGGTTTTTTTAAAACGGTGCGCTTAGTTTTGATGCCATTTTTACGATGACACTAGTTCATATTAGTACTCACGGTTCATACCTGATTTGCGCACTCTGCAGTTATTTATCTATTCTCTAAGATACTGACAGTAATCACGGTGACATTGAGCGTGCTCTAATGTCTATGCAATTAATTACGCCTGTTTGTACGCTTGTTTGTTTGTTTAACCATTTTCTCACGCGTTAATAAATGATTTGTTGGTTTTTGGTATGGTTTGTTTTCATATAACTTGATTAACATTATCGTGATATTTACTTCAAATTAGAAGTTTGGATTGGGCTTGCCAAGTACTTAGGACCGTTTTAGATTGTGGCCCTTATTGCATTAATAGAATTCGCTTATGAGTACAACAATCTCAGTTCTCAGTTTGTTAATGTGCGTAGGCTGCCATGAATCTCAACTGCATGTTATTAAGCCTTATAAGTTGCAAAACGTTTTATTAAACCATTTAAGATAATAAAATTTAGCATATACCTATTTACAACACTATCATAAAGGTATCTACGATTACACTTGGCATAATACAATCTTGTTAAATCTATCAATTACAATTGCCTAATAGTTGTATGGAAAGCCTTGCAGTAACGTTCACAATCACCACGCATTCACTTGCTTACTTAAAGTTAAATAACTAGGAACTATTGATTGTTACATCCGTATCTCGTTTAACATGATCAATGATAAACTCAAAAAAACAATAAGCTAATGTATGTACCACCCACAATACATACCACATAAGGAAGGTATGCGGCTGAACAATTAAACATCGGTACTAATTAAGTAACAACCGTGACATCACAATTTTGCATGACCAACAATGTTAATACGTAATTATTTATAAATTCTATCTATTATGGCGTTGTTTACTATAGAAAGTGTCGGTACAATGGGACATTGAACGATAGTGAAAATGCTCTCGCCGCTCGCATGACAAGTAGCCATTTGGTGTGTTTTATGCGATTGGTCATGATCGACGTCGGAACTATACTTAAATATGCAGTTCCGATGATATGGGCACTGACTGCATGGGTAAGGCATCGCGATTATTTTTTTTTTAAATAGTTTGGTTAGTTTAGCTTCTAACTTTAAGCTACAGAAAGTATTTTCGTTTAAATGACGGTTATATTGTCGGGTCATAGTTTAGAATTTATGTGCGAAATTTTACATTCCATACTTGATCTAATTAGAAAATTAATACAAATTAAGTTTCGTTACTTAGATTTCTTGTGTATGTGCGTATGTAAGTAAACCTTTTCCTTTTTTTCGTAATTAATAAAAACACATAGAAACCTTTTTACTACCACTACCGCAAGTTGTAATCCACAGTTGATTGTTTCTCTAACGTCAAATTAATCATCACGCTGCATTGTTTACGTAAACGAATCTTATTGTTAAAGCTCTTCGTTTGTTGTTATTTTGAGTACCTAATGAGGAAGCCAGTAATTAAACGTTGGTATTAACCCTGCTACCTTGTTACCTACTTCATCTTATGTAATTTCACCTGATGACACTATTGACCATTAGGGGAGTCATTACACAGTGTGACGTCGAAACAACGTATATCTTAAAAAAAGATTCGCACATACAAGCACCGGGCGTTACAATGAATTAATTGTATGATTGCACGCGTAAAACATCAGTTTCATTAATCATAGCGTGTAATGAGTGCGAACAAGTATTCGGTTAAATAATACTCAAACTATTGATTACGATAAACAGGAAATGTGTGCGAGTAACTCGATAATGTAAGGGAAGCATGCAGCCGCGGTTACCTAGTCCATAACGATGTAAGTATATCTTGACTAGCACCTACAATTCGGAACGGCTAATAAGTAAATAAACTAAACCGTTAGTTAAACACCTAAAAAGAGTGATAGTATGTTAAGATTATGATACTAACAATACCTTCATAACAAAAGACAGTGATAACTTGTTCTGAACATTAAGGTCGAAAATAAAAGATATATTATGTCACCGAAACTTTTAGAGCAGGACCTATAAATGTCATCCTCTACTCTAAAAAGTAGAATTGGATAAGAAATAAATGAAAAAACACTTAATAAAATGGTGACGATTCTTGTAAGGAATTTATAACGTAGACTTTCGATGTCTGACTCACGTTTGATACATAAAATAGAACTAGTGAGGCAATGCAATTAATAAACCAAGTTTTTATTTATTTGTTATCCTAATAAACCTGTAAAATATAGCACTTTTTATAACGATTTAGAAATATACGTTATCTGATTAAAAACTTGTAACATCGATGTTTATGACGATAGACATATCACACACATGACTAACAAGATCCTGAATTTTAATATAGGAATGACGAGTGCAACATTTTTTTTTTACTAGAGAAACGAATATTTTAGTGCCGGTGACAAAAAATAATGAAAATAATAATGATGATGGATGATAAGGGATGATTGTTTGAGGTACGCGCCGCGCATCTGGACAGATATCGCAAAAGATATAGACTTTTGGAAGATGGAGGTGAAGGCCTTAGGTCAACATTGGAATACTATGTAGGCTTACACAAATACGTATAATTGAATATTTTCAATTATTTTAAACTCTCTTCTTAATTGCCTATCCAACATTGGCGGTTATAAGTCTTTTTCGATTCACTATTTACCTTTTGCAATAAATAATTTATTCCAGACTGCAGAAATGTATGTGTCAAAACACGTTTTGTAAATATTGCATGGAATAATCTGTTTGAAAACGAGTTTAATGACCCTATTAGTGTATCAAGTAGATATGTCTGAAATACTATTTATGGATGGTGCTGTAACTATTATGGAATTCAACTTAGTATGATGTGACTAAATATAATGGAATGTATCAGGTTCCTATTATTGATTTTAATTAGGCGTTATATTTAAGAACTTTAGACAGCTACCGCTAATTAACTTTTTTATGCGAAACAAATAAAAATACCGGGAATTCTAATGTTCTTGTTTTACATAATGGCAATTATAGATAACTGTAAAAAATAACATAATGTTAAATAAGACTTAACATTATTATATTATTAATTGTATTTATGATACAAAAGAAAATGGAAAACAATTTCCTAGTTAGTTCGGCAGTTTAGCGAAGTATCTATAAAAAGTTTGCTTCCTATCGGACGTGATGTAATGTGAGGCTCGGATGGTAGAGTTTTACAATGTATCATAATAAGAAAACAATAGTTAGAGTGTAATGCTGTTGTTACATACTCGTAGTTAACATTTTCTTGTTAACTTCGAATATAAAATCCTACATTTTCGGTTAGCAGTGTTGTTAGATAGCGATAATCTGTATTTCGATTTAAAAGGATATTATTTTGCTAAAAGTATATTTTAATTCCTGATTTCATGACACTTAATTTAGGGGCTGTTCTGCTTAGATTTGTCAAGTTAAAGGTATAATTAAACTTAAAAAATAAAACTCTTAAAACTAGACACCCAATAATTATAAGCCTGAAATAATTAAATATTTTTATCATTGTCATAAATTTAGCCTTTTGTATTTGCGTTTGAGTTTACCGCGGTGTGGTGCATGCTCGTAATTTTAAAAAACCCAGTTAAAGACGTTTTTATCTCTTGATGAGTAAAATAAAAAGACATTCTCACTGCAAGAAGTTCATCAAAGTGTATAAATAATGAGTGTTACTGAAATTGAAGCAATTTCGCTTATTTTATGATTCAAGTGATGAAAAGTATAATTAAGTATGTGTTGGTATTGCCGCAAAAATACATTTGCTTATACGAGTATCTGCTGCAGAAATACATACATACATATAATCACGCCTCTTTCCGGGGTAGGCAGAGACCACTTCCTTCCACCTGCTACGATCCTTACACACTGGTTTCGCTGTAGCCACTTTCATTATTCCCTTCATACATGCTGTTCGGTTTATGGTACTCTTGACCTGGCCTGTTTTCATTCACACGCGCCTTATACACTTTATTTGTCAATCGTTCTTCATTCATTCTCTCGACATAGCCAAACCATCTCAGCATACCTTTCTTAATTTTTGTCTCAACATTCATCATCTGACATACTTCATCCACCTTTCCATACATTCCTGCTCTTACATTCAACGTAGCGAAGCGGCTCTCCGTGGGCCACTTTTCGCCCCCGCGAGAAACGAGACGTGATGGGTGGCGAACCACATCGCCGCCATTTTGGATAATTAAATTATTTTTATGAATATCCATTGCATTCCTGCGGGATAAGGAATTGGGAAAGGATACGTTGGAAAGGATAACAAGGTATAGGGTTATAGGATGCTACCATCACGTAGGTACAATGAATGTGACGGCAACAGCTAGGGCAGTCCGGGGTCGCGTACCCGTAGTTGATCTAGCCAGCTGTCGGACAGATAACTGGTAGATTGACCCCCTGAACAATGCAGAAATTGACTGTAATAACTGAACAAAGTTGTAATAATACCTAATTTAATTAATTGTGATTGTTTTAGCAGATTTTGTTCGTTTAATAGTCCTAAATATTCAGTATTTGAGAGTTGGAAATGTTTTAATTATAGAAAAATAAAAGTTTTGTATTCTACGTCAACAGAAAAAAAGATGGTGACAAATAATAAAAATCAATGAATATCTACTACAATATAAAAGTAGCTTAGAGATAGGTGTATTTAGTTATGAACTAGGATTTGCAAAAATAACAGCCAGTTATAATAATATTATGTGTATGTAGCTTACATAGGTGCCGTATTTAGTGTTACGTGAGCAACTCACTTAAAATGAAATTGTCGTATATTAAGATCTTAATAACATGTATTACCAGCTGCCATACACACTTCCTTCCTATGACTTGCACAGTCAATTAAGTACAGACTGTCATGACATAATTGTCTGTGATATAATTACAGTGTTCCAACGAGGTGGGTAATCAGCGTGACAAATGATTATTCGATTTATGAATGTGTCGTTGTCTTTGATCTATTGAATTAGGAATATAAACTTCTTAAATTCGATTTATTATGTGCCAGTATCTAAACTAAACTATATATGGTAACTGGTTTGCATAGATAGTGTTTTGTTTTTAGAAATATGGAAAGAACATATAATATGTTTTTGAAAACAGTAGGAGAAAGTTTTATGTTTCCTATTTAATGTGAAATTCAGGGCTCACGGATTTTCCTTGATAGAAACCATACGATGTGTTTAAGATGCAGCGAGGAAGCCAAGTAATCTTCACCTCAATTTCTAAGTTAGTCATCTTACTTAAGCTTTCTAGTAACAACTATTTATACCCATGTTCTAGAAACAAAAACATTTGAATTTAGTACACACGCTTATATACTGAACTCAAATGATTTGAGAGGATGCTATGTTCTGTATTGTTTTTTGCACACTAAAACATTTTTGTCTACTATAATTATGTTATTATTGATGTAATGTTGTAGATAAACATCGTCATTGATAGATTACTCAGATCACTCTCTTCCGGAAAATGTTCACCTAATACCGTGTTACTTTTACAAGTGATAGGTAGAGCGCCATCGCTTGCACCTCTCTGAACGTATTTTGTAATGCTTGCAAGTGCACTTTCTTTGTGTCTGTACTTGACTCTATGTGAATGTAAGCGGTTCGATTGTGTTGCAGTAATTACGGCCCAGTCGCGTGTTATATATTTTTTGTATAGGAAGTTGCTTGAACATCGTGTGCAAATTAAGATAATAAAATTGCACTCACATATATTTCTTATAGTGGTTATTCTCATAGAGATTAGAATTAGTTGTATTCTACCGTAATATGTAACACGATATATGGTATTTTTTACTTTTAATTAAAGCGTACAATAAACTAAATAAACTTCCTTTTGTTAGACAAACGTTCAATTAAAATACTCAAAAGCAATTTTTTTCTAGTCCTATCATCTAAACACACCATTAATATTAGACTGATTACCGAAATGACAAGTCTTTTGTTCTATTCGATTTTATAATAAGTTACCGAAAGAGATAACAAGTTTGCCTAATAAAAAGTTCAAATCGTGTATTAAGTCAAAACTAATAAAGAAGGCGTATTATACGGTTAGGGACTACGTAGAGGATAAGCACGCGTGGAATTAGTATCATCTGCATATGTGGCCTCCCTGGCGGTCTGCTAATAATATTGTTTTACCTTATTTACTACAGTTAGCTGCCCCATAGCCTCTTTTCTCAGAAGGCTCTTGACATGCCTTGACATTCCTGTTAGGGTTTCGATTAGGACTACATATTGATTGTATGTAAAGTATATTTTTATTTTCTTTTTTTAATTTCGTGAGATTTTTCTGTTCTTATATTATGTTCGTCCTTTGTAAATGTGACGACAATGTAAATCGAGTTGAATGTTCGATTTTATTTTTTCTTCCATTCTGGATGTCCTACTTTACATTAATCTAAACATTCTGCTGTTTACGTTGTTGTCGCATATTTTAAAATTAATGTAATCATAACATCGATGTTAACCTTTTTTTTAAAAGAGTAACCTATGGAGTTTCTTGCCGGCTCTTCTCTATAGGAATGACACTTTGGAACCGAGCAACTAGAGTCAGTAGTTTGTAACGTAACGTTTCTTAAGCGCCTTTTTTTTTGGTTTATGAGAAATAAAAATATTTTGATTTGATTTGATTTGATTTGTTCAAATATTGTTTTTGTAGCATAACGAGCGATGATTGATGATGAGCTAGTTGATTGAAGGCATTTATTGATAAACAGAATCTTTGCTTAGCCTTGGAACTGCTTAATTTGTGGAATTAATGCGGTAATATATTTAACCTCGCGTGATATGAGTAGTTTACTGATTAAGGTACCAACAACTAGGATTAGGTGTTTTTTGCTTTTTCGTGTAACTTTATGTAGGTTATGCACTCCTCAATGCTTAAATACTATTTCTTTATTAACGTGGTTGTTTATATATTTTTACATTAGTTCGAATTAACTTGCAACTTAAAGGATATAAATACGTAATTTTTTATTTAATGTAGTGTTGCTACTGGACTATTTACTAGAAAGAGTAGCTCTCTCAGATAATAATAAACTAATTCCGAGATCTTTTGTAAAGGTCTTACTAAATATTTAATTTGATTTCTAACGACAACCTTTAAGACTGTAATAGAATTACCTTTTAACTGTCAATCAAATAAATTGTTGCAGTATTGCTGAATACAGGTGTAGAAATTTATTGAACTTCATACACGTTGTTAATACATACTAATACATTTCACAAGGCCCTTGAGATTAATTCGTTTTGAATGTCAATTGGTTTTGCATTTCAAGAGCAAGTATTGAGATAATTATGATTTATATACCTGGTAAACCTAGTAAATATATAGGGTATTTAATTAAAGTAAGAACAGATGGAGATAGTATACTATCTGTAGTAGAGTAGACGTATGTAGCTATTTTCTTACACAGTGGATTAAAAATATGACAACTTTAAATTCTTATACGTTAATAATGAAAATATTATTAACAGATATTTTATACTTCTTTGTCGATTAGTATGATTCGAAAAAGTTATAAAAATAAAACGAATTAACTTGAATGTCGCTAAGAGGACAATCGTTGTTTTGTTTGTTTTTTGATGGTTTGTTTTAGTTTGATTGATTTATGCAGCTATTATGTCCAAAGACTGACTTAAGTAAAATTAATGATTTCTTATTAGAACTGCATCATTAAAATTAAAGTATAGAATGCCTAGTTATAGCTCTCAGGATATAAACTAGAAACAACAACAAATGTGGTTTCTTTTTTATTTATTTCGTGTAGCATGATTTTCAGTGTCTATTTCTTCCCTACAATGCCATCAAGTTTATTGTTTACAGATGTTATTTGTTTTATAAATAATAATAATAATCAGCAAAGAATTTGTTGATTTGATCACATGTTAATTAATTAATAATATAAAAGAATTTCACCAACCAAACTGTGTCAGTTTGTCGGCGGGAATAGCGATTTAGTAATGGCATGTTTTATGTTACGGGTTTAGTGGTGTCACATGTTTATTACCTATGAGTAAAAGATGCCAAAGGTTAGGGATTATCATAAATGCTTTTCTCTTTTTGTTGTTGTTAGTGTTTATTTTCAATGTTGAAGTGGTTGTGGACCAGTTCTTGCATGAGGTCATAATGCAATTTAAAAACAAGCAAATCGATGTTATTTATGCGGGTTAGTTGGACTCGGGGAAAAGTAGCTTTCAATATGTTATTGTATGGTAATGTAAGCTTACTACTTACTTCTTTTATCGGAACGTCTTTCGCTTAATAATGTCCAACATCAAATACTCAGTTAAGGTTTGTTTTGTTTAGATTAAGAAAGTAGAACTAACACTTCTTTTATTGTTTAACAAAGCATATTCACACCATTTTAAACAGAATCGTTACAATGGGAAATGAGGTGTGTCCTCAATACTTCCATTTAAACAAATTTAAAACAAAAGACTAGGAGACGAAACGTCGCGTACGCGATCGCATTGAGATTGGAAATTTGAATAACGAACGCGTGTTGCGCACGCGCCGGCTTTGGTACGACTGGTGGAGGTTTCGCGCCAAAAGCACGCAGAGATAGTGGTTGCAAGTAGCCGCACAGATTCATTCATGAATGCGAATGTTATGCAATTATATTGTTATTGAGATTATTGTAAGGACCGTTGAGTCGCGTTTGGGTCACGATTACCCGCCGGGCACAAGCGGGTCACTTATTGTATCACTGTAATACAAAAGTACTTTAAGGCTTATCGTGATAAACAAACCTATAATTATTGCATTGTAACCCAACTTCCTTATCAGCTACACAAAATATTGTATAATTTCAATAATTAAATTTAACTGGTACAGACAATATTTAACGTCAATCATGATAAATAAAATTAAATAGTTATTTTATATAATTAAGTTATGTTTTACGTAAAAAGTAGATAAAGGTGTAAGTGATGTAATTGAATTGAATAATATATAATAATATATGTATATATTCCGAATCAATTTAAGGTTGTGAAATTGTTATATATTTGTACAGGACATGGCAAGCAATAACATAGCAGGTCAGTAGGTGTAAATAAATACGTGTACGCAAATATTACAGCATAGAAAACACCCTTTAAGATGTAATCATTTTTACTAATTAACATTAATACCTAATTATGAAGACACATACTTTTTAATTTTTTCTTTAGGTGTTTTTTTTTAGTTCCTCACGTTTCTTTGAGAGTGCAAAAATTACTGACATGAAGACAAATTTTTGTTTATTTATAATTATTTAATAGAGACTCAAGAAAGCCGAAGTGCTGAAAAAAATTGCTTGACCTTTCTATGTATGTTTTTTTAATGTATTATTTGATCATGCTCCTGGGACAAAATCAATGGATTTCAAACCGAAACCTATTTACGATGGTTAGTTAATTTAATATACTTTTATTAATCAAAGTTTAGTAGTCCATGAGTTCATGGGAATTCGCGCACTCTGCAGTTTGCACGGTAATTAAAATCTAGTCAGTATTACATAAAACCTATTTAAAAATTATACTAAAATCACGACAAATAATCAAAATTGCCATAACTCTGAATTATGAGCGTTTCTTTCCTGTCGGCGCAATTAATGTCTTAATAAATTCATTTATTAACTTGTCGATTATGTGTAGAAATGATTTTATTATGTTGTTGTACGAAAGCGAGGAAGGATTAATGTGTGAACTGTTTTAGTTTCCTGAGCAAGTTGTATTACTCAATCTAAGAGTGAGTCACGTCAACGACTGGCTAGCTCCATAGCTGTTGCCATGTCCTTTCTAAGCGAAGTTTCTAAGTTTAACTGAAATATGACGCAAACAGTACCTGTTTGAACCAGAAATCATTGGTAATGTCCTAAAACAATTTCCGACAACATTTTATTTTTCAGTACTAAATGTTAATCATCAATTAATATTTTTACAAAAACAATTGTAATTTAAAAGTATTTTGTTTTCTCTAAGAGTTTTTTGTTTCGGTCCTATTCTCCTCACTGGTTATATTTTTTGTTACACAGGAATAAAATTTTGTGTACAAGACTCATTGAGGTACTATGATTGCTACATAGTTGTAACAATAAGTAGAGCCAGTAAAGGTAGAAAATCGCATTTTCGGTTATTTTTTATGTTTCAAGATTTATTCATGGTTTTAATATTTAAATAAAGTCACCGTTTTGAAGTCTTTTTACAAAAAGCTCTGTAAAAAGTCGAGGTCAAGGACGTACTTTTATCCAACTTCAAAAGGACCACCTCCTTTCTCAACACGATGGTATGTCATTTTTATATAATGTCATTTAATAGTTGTCAGGCATTTTTTATATCATCAACACAAGATATGGCGCATCTTCTGTCCTGTCCGTCCTGCACCACCACCGCCTAAGCCAACGACAACGCCATTCAAGTGCCGACTTTCTGGTCAAGCAGAGTTAAGATATCATTGACTCGAGAAGAAGAAGAATTATGTAAATAAGATTTAAGTCTTTTATGGACAACAATTTTAGTGTTGACTGTACCTACCTTTATCACAGTGACATCTGTTAACAGTCGTCTGCAACACCGAGTAGTGAAGTCACCTTCAATAATTCCAAGTTGGTCTGAGCCGGTTTCTCTATGTGTTAGTGAATGTTGTACCTGTTGTAATGCACCATATAGCCACTAGGTGGCGTAAGCCCGCTTAAATCAAGGTCATATTAACGTGGATCTACTTTATTTTTCAATTTTCTATTATCGATAGAGGGTTATGGTTTTTGAGCACATGTGTATGATATTTATCTTGGAATGTTTATTTTCTGGCTCCGCTGCCTGCAGCGCCTATTTTTTACTATATTTAGATGATATTTCATATTAAATACTTAGGTTTTTACCTTTTATGAATGCGATTTTATTTTATTATTAACTAGCTGTGCCGCGGTTTCACCCGCGTAAATACCTATATTCCGTTCCCGATGTCTTTATAGTTATTTTGCTGTACAGGGCGGCAACGAATCCAAAAATTAAAGGTTTTGAAAATCGGTCGTTTGGGTCGCGCACTCAGCAATGAGTGACTTCACCGGGATAAATAGTAACCCATATGTTAATAGGGTATAACCTATCTACATACCAAATTTCAACCAAATCGGTCCTACCGTTTTTGCGTGATAGAGTAACAAACATCCACACATTTATTCTCACAAACTTTCACATTTATAATATTAGTAGGATTCCATTACGTATTGTGCTCTTGTGTATCTGTGTGATTAGTCTGTTTTGTTATTGGTTTTCAGCAATAAAAGCAATTACAAAAAAAATATATATACCTATATAAAATTTAATGCCAAACAGCAAAGTAATTTACTTGTAGGGAGACATGCATTTTTACAATGACTTTGGCCAGATTTGTCTTTTATCTATTTAGTTTTTTTCATGATAGAGCATCATTTTGATCTAGTTGTACCTCTTGAATATTTATCCCATGAACATCCAAACCTTCGAAAAAGTTATATCTAAATAGTACATAATATATTAAATAGATTCTGAAGTCATTTTACACCAAAAGTTGTCATGTTTAGGGATCGTAAATTATATAACTTATACCTTTTTATTTCCTTTCTTATTTTCTTTTCTTTATTATTATCTACCGCAAATAAAACTTGCCCGGAATGCCTCCATAATAGTTCCTTTTTTTTCCTTCAAGAAAAGATGTTAAACATATTGTAATTTTTTATTTCAGAAGCACATTTGTTAGTCAAATTAATTTATGTATCGACCAAATTATATTACAAATGCAAATCATTTAGATTTATTAGGATTTAATTACCTTAAATCACTCTTGATAAAAATGTCAAACACAAAAAAAAGTTGTCTATGATAGTCGTAATTAGCCAATACTTTTGGGTAATTAATGATCTCATAAATTGTTCCCTCTTCGATTAGGAAATGTTAATTTGCAGTTTATTCAGTCATCTATTCTTTAGACTGTATCTCATAATTAATTAAACACATTAAAAATAATTGGTACTCTTCGAAATATACTTTATTGTTTTTATATGCATATTCTACATTTACATCTAGTATTGCTAAATGTCATCATGTTTTACAATGATAATAACAGTTTTTATTATTAAAATCATAAGTTTATGATCACTTTTTTATGGCAGTTACATGGCAGTGTGTTATTTGCACATAATTCAGGTAAATTGTAATACTTTACGTCTTATCCTAATTTACAAAATCTAAACTAAAATTAATAGTTACAGAAAGTAAAGCTATAATTTTCTTAGGTCCTAAGGAGCATCCTTAAGATCAGGTCCACTAAAGCTTGCGATTCTTGCCTTAATAGATAATCTTAATATATTTATCACTTCTTGGAATCAGTGGGGTAATACAGCCATTTGAATTCGTAGCCTTTTAAACCGTATTTTTCATCTTTCTCGGTTTCTGGCTTAGGAACGTCTTCTGACAGTAAATCGAGAACCTCTTGCGATACTTTGGGATGGAATCCTGAGTCGTCGGCGACGTAATCAATCCTCGTTCTGACACCATTCCTTCCCGTCACGAAATAATATCCTTTCTTAACACCGTTAGTGTACCCTTCTTCAAAATGGCCATGGAAACCAACAGTGTAGTTGAAGGTGTACAGTAGCGTTGTCATGTCGTCTCTAGTTAGTCCTGGTGGCAGCCCTTTTTTCTCACCAGGTCCAAGGGCATTGACATCGGTATTCTTATCAACAATTTGCATTTGAGCGGACACCAGCGTTGGCTTGACAGGGCCAGATTGTCGACTAGGTGCTGATCCTGGTCCTTGTGGTTCATTGGCATATGAATCCGGAGGGTTGTATTGTTTCGAAGTTCTGCCTCCTTGCGGGGAAGAGCTCTGGCTCGGAGACTGGCCATTGGGACCGGCGTAATTTGCACCACCGCCATTGTTCAAACTGTTTTGTTCTGCAGTGTAAGTCTGAGGTACTTCAGGTTGTTGTCCCGCCGTAGACTCTCCGGGTTCGTTGTAGTTACTGGGGTAGTTAGGGGCATTAGGACTTTGAGCGTAACTTGGTGAACTTGGGTAATTTTGGTTAGGTTGACCAGCTGATTGGCCGTAAGCTGGGATTTCTGCTAGAGCACCAGGTCCTTGTTGAGGGTAGTTTTGGGGAACGCCTGAGTTTGGTTGCGGGTAATTTGGTTGTCCAGGTTGAGAACTGTATGATGGTCCACCGAGACCGCCATTGTTTTGAGATCCGAGGGGTCCATTTGGACTGTTACTGTTAACAGCCTGATTATACGTGGGTGGTGGAGCTGTCGTGGTAGTTGTTGGTATACTGCAAGATGAACATGACCTTCCTGGTGGTTCAATAGAAACGGAGAGTGGTTTCCCAGGTTGCGGCGCCGCGGGTGCTTGTGACGCTATTTGTGTTTGAGCTGGCGCTGCCTGCGACGGCGGTAACGCTAGGGAATGCCCCTGTCTTGCTGACGTAGGCATTGAGATAGCAGGAGCTAAAATAAAAAGAAAATATAAGTTTCATCTTAAGAAATGATTCCCAACATTTTTAGTATTTTGGACTTTAATGCACTAGACTGAAAGTAGTAACTTACATGATTTTAGATGAATGTTTTTCATCGACAATATCTTGAAACGTCCTTCTTTGTCCGTAGCATAGACGGTGACGTGGTAGACGTCATCGGCAGTAACAAAGCCGAACTCGCCCATGATAATTCCGTCCTCATCTGTAAACATACGAGTAATTTTATTACTATTGATAAATAATTTATGTAATTAAATATTATAATTTGTGGCTTCTAGCAAGGTTCTATCATTTTTAATGCGACATTTACAGTTTCATTTTATATTTGTAGAAAATAGTAATCTGTAGCCAATTAAATACAAAACATTGTTTGTGAGAAAATGAGGTTTTCAATTTATTGTTCTTTTATGTTGTCAGTCGACACATTGTCATGTATAATACGGTTATCAGCTGGATCTCGGTTAGACTGTAAACCGACCCAAAATAGTTAAGGAAAAGGTTAGACAGATGCTGATGATTTGATGATTAAGCTTTTGCGCTTTTGCAAGAATTAATAAAACCATGATATAACTTGATTATTTTACCAATGTTATTTAGTTAAGTAATTACAATCCTAGCGTCATTGCATCTGCACAAGACTGAATTCTGTTTATTCATTAAAGTAGGTGTTCTTTATTAGCATAAAAGATTTATATTTATTTACCTCAATATATTTTATGGAATGCAATTTTAATGAGTATATTCACATTTTATTTCAACGCAATCTTTATTGTTGAAAATTATATGTTGGTAATTTAGCAATATTTAAAGATCTAGCTGCGTTTTATATGGTAAATTGGAAGATTTAATGTAAACATTTTATTATGCACTTTGTAAAACAGACAATTGTACCTATTTTAATTTTGAATTGATTTATCGCTTGCAGCTGATCATTTACAAATAATAAAAAGGTTCGAACCAGTAAAGAGGTTGGTCACTTTTCTGACTCATCGTTCTATTAATAATAATAATTTGAGACAGCTGTGCACAACCTGTTCCTTTTATTACGATATAAGTCTATTTGTCTTTTATTATTAATCCGACACCAAATTTTAATCATGAATTGAAAATACATAAATTTTAATAATGAATCCGAATCATAAAAATGTATGAATACTCGTAGTATTGCTATTGCTCTGCTATTAACTTTACATATTAATCATGTTTTTTTATAGAAATAGGTGTGAAATCCTGTACACGTGTGTGATATAGATGTTACTTGAAAAGACGTAAATAAACATATGGGATCTAATATTGCAGGATGACGTATGAAACTTGCTAAAATCTCAATTTATCCTTGATAGCCTGTTATCGACATAAAGAGTGTTCATCACATTTGGAATTTTCATACTGACAATGTGTCCTAAATTGAATATGTTAACAATAAAATCGTTAAAGTGCAATACACACATACATTTTATTGAAATTAAACATTAACGCCCAGTGTAATTGTTTTTGATGCTAATCAAACACTATCTAGAACCTTTTATTTAGGTCTGGGCACCAAACTTTATTCCGTATTAACTTATTGTAATACGTGAAGCTATTGCAAACACCTCTTTACGCCGTGATTGTTTTTAAAAGTGATATTTATGACTCTAAATTATTCCCTATTCCTAAGTTATTGTGGATCGGTGCAATATGCATTTAGCTCATCATTTATCTCCAATACTCGTCTCTGTACATGCTATATATACATACACATGTTATATACTTTATGTCTATGCATATAAAGTCTATAATACCTTTTGATTCATGTCTGTGCTGTTCTCCGTCGATTTTGAAGCCGAACTCGTACGGCCTGTTCCCGTCCGTATATTTGTCGGCCCCGTGCGCTTGCAGGAGGCAGCATACGAGTATACTCACTCCTATCCGAAGTAGTTTCGGTTGATTCATCTGAAATATAAAGGTTGTTTCTTATGAATTATTTAGAAATATACTTAGTAGGAGTTTAATCTAGTCTAAAAACTCTGTAGTAAAACTAGGGTATAAATTAATGACTTCAGAAGTAGTCTTTAATATATCAACCTGGGGCCCGAGTCTGCCATTGACAATTATTTGAATCGTCTGAGTGGGTGACGTTAGTAGGTCCACTTTAGGATAATTAGCATTCTAATACATGTCAGAAAATGACGTTTTACCTACGTAATTATCCTAAAATGGACCTACTAACGCCACCCACTCAGACGATTCAAACAATTGTCAATAGCAGACTCGGGCCCCTGAAGTATAAGAGTTTTCTTAGTATAGACACAAGTCTCCTAAAGTACCTAAGCTAAACAGAAATAAAGAACACTGCGAGCAATATCGATATGGTGAATTTCCTTAAAGTATATTCTTTGAAGAATATAGAAATTATTAATTTTAAATTGATCAATGCGATATTTTCATTACCATTTTGAATATTTCTGATTATTTGAGATTGAGATAAAAGATAAAAAAATTAAACATAAACCTTGTATATAAATTGTCATAAACAGCTAATGCTCACGTTAAAAAAAACTAAATACAACGAAAATATGGAGATTATGTGTATTTATAGATGGTACTGGGTATGTAACATGTTTTAAATGTTGTATTTGTTCGATTCATTATACAAATCTCCTTGGCATTATATTCGCCAGCAAACCCGTAAGTGTTCATTAAATTTTGGCAGATATACTAACTTTAGCGATACATTATGTCATTTGTAATACGGATCTGCGATGTCAAGGAAAAAATAAATATATTCAGCAAGTTTGGCGATAAGTTTGTGTTAAGAGATTTTGCGTTAATCATGCGTAAAGCAAGAAACTACTAAATATATGATGTCATTTAAGATGTCGAAATAAATAGCACATGGAGCTTATAAAATGTTATTAATAAATCCTTGAGTATTCAAAACATGATGATTTTAAGTCAACGTATATCTGTTGTGAAAAAGAACTAAGTCTACTAAGTAACACGTGTACGTATGTAAGTGTAATTTTATATTACGAGGAAGGGAATGTTTGCTTAGAACTAATTCGGTTATTCAGACATCACCATGCCACCAGTTTCACAGTTTCTAGTTAAAGGAATTTAAACCTACAAATTTATGCATATGGCTTTGAATTCAGCTATTCACACTTTATAAATTAGACAGGTGACCTAAATTTCAATATTGTAGGGACCGCCTTAGTTCTAAAGGTTTGTCGATAGCCCCCTGCTAAGGAAAGAGTATTCTGGTAGCTATTAGAGATCTTCCAGAGAAAAAAACTTTTTTTTTTTCTAGCCGTCTTTTTACAACTCTGAAACTTACGATGGATACGAGAGGAAATTTAAGAAGTTTGCACCGCGTCTTAAAAGAAATTGTTTTCTATACCCTATTCAATAGGTACAGATAACAGATTAACAGTAGTACTTTAAGTAGCTGTTATGTTATTGATTGCAAATATTACGCAGACGATTACCTACACCTAAACGATATCAAAGTAAATAATGTTTTTTATATGAGGCGGAACTCCAATATTGACTTATGATAATGTTACTTACACATATATATTTCTCTAAACTTATTTTCCAACTTAGCACTTCGTAAACCTATTCGTCAGAGTTTTTGTTGAGCTATTTGTCGTGTATACAATTAATAAGTTTATAAACCAGGTAGTTACGCAAAGAGGTATAAAAAACATAGAAATAGTGGATTTCAGTATTTAGAAGTTTCATTAACAATAAGTCCGTCGTAAAATTCAAAGAAGAACATTGCTTTCTTATTGATTTTATTTTCGAGGCAGGAGTTGTTACTGATCTTAAAGTAGTTTAATCATAGAATTGTAAGCATCAAATTTGTCTCATCAAAACTTCCGAACATTCATAAATATGTATTTTTAGTTAATATGGTTTACTGACTGGAGAACTCTAACCAAAATAATAACCGAAGAACTGTTAAGCAAAGGTTCTACTAGGTACAATGCAATTGAGAATGCTTAGCGATCCCGCTGCTCCAGCAAAGGCAAGAAGGGGACCAGGTTTTTTCTGGTCGGTGTAAGTAGTGCCTTCGACTTTGGTCGAAATCATTAGATTTTCACACCGCAAAAAAAGATTTTAATGCAATCGTCACTAAAATTATTGTGAGTTTATTTATGATTGTTATTTATTGTATTGTTACAAATGGAAAGACAAATTATTTTTTATAAAAAGGTTTTAATGGCCTCCGGCCTTACTAAATTACAATAATTAATTATGAGTAAATCGGACAGAGCTCCCGCGCTATGCGACGACCAATGGGCAAAGGGATGAGTGTGGCCAGCCGCCTTCCTTATAGAGCCCGTCGCGGTGTTGCTTTCTTGCCGTAGTTTTCTCCCAATATTATTATATTTTTGGTTCTACTTTGTAGTTTTGACTATTGTGTTTCATCAGTAAGTTGGGAACTCCTTAACATTATAGTAGTAAGGTAGCTTATCGTAACTGACACTGAACTTTGCTACATATTAAGTTATTAATCAATAAACATTGTACACGTCAGTTATAAAATGAAGTAAGTATTTATGCGTAACATGGTTTCCTTACATTATGATACATTGGCGTTTAATGATAATAAGCGGTATCTGTCAGAACTTCATAAATCATATTAGTTAACTTGCTTCTGACATTTTTTATAAAGCTATTAATTCAACTAGAGTTTCTTTATACATTCGAGTATTTATTGTTGACGTAAATATAATTTATATTAATTAATTAAGCCGCAATTTAACCTTAAATATCCACACTTTTGTTCTTTGCCATGGTTGTAAAGTTCAAGATAAATAAATATTTATTTCCTGTACATATTGCTTGGTTATTAATTAAATAATTTTGGAAGAGTCATTTTTGCATCGCGCGTCAATGGACAAAAAAAATCTAGAAGTGGAATGTATAAATATGCAAATTGAATATTAGCTCAATCGGTTAAAACTTTAAACTGCAAAATGTGCAAACAATTATTAATATATAAAATATATCTTTGCAAAATTTTTATAATTATTTAAAATATAAAGCCAGATAAGTATTATTTGTTTTATAATATGATCGTTTAAAATTCAACGATTTTACATTATCTTTTTTAGCACTTAATGTTTGAAAGCAAGTAAGTGATTATGATAAGGTGGTATTAAAATTCTTTATTATGTTGTTGGCTTTAAGATAATAAAGTAATAACAATGCTCCGAATGGCGTTATTTAATTAATTAACATACAAATCATACCCAGATTCCGAACGCTAGTATGATACATAATTATTTACATTGGAAAACAGTCGGTTTGTATATTGTATTTTAATTACTACTAAGTCGGATTTACGATAATTTTAAAGGTCCATTGTAAAAATCTAAATATGAATGAAAAATATATTCAAATCCGTGTCATAGTTTATGATCTAGTAGGAGGCATTTATTACCAATATAAAAAAATAATAGAATATTTTTAATGAATATCCTGTGGACATTTTCTCATTATCGTAACAAGGCAGTGATGTGGTGATGGTCATATAAAAATCGTCTTTAATTAAAAAACAAACGAGTTGGGCAAGTTTGATTTTATATAAATAGTGACACGTTAATCTTGACGAGTAAATTGTGTTGAAAACAATGAAAATATTCTGTAAAATTACCGTAACATGATTAACAAAGTCTCACAACACATAATAAAGTTAATCAAACGTATGCAAATATATAAAATTATCGTAACATTAATGACATGTTTTAAAATGTAGATCGTTTTTTAAGCTCCTGTTACAGATTAGCTAAGAAGATTTATAGTCATTCCGACAAATGATACACATTTTATAGTTGAATTAAGTATTCTGACAAATGTGTTTAATTTGAATTAATGATTTTATTATGATGTTGATATGTTAAATGGTTTTAATTTGGAAATTCAGAAGATTTATGTATGTTTACATTATGTAGTTATTATTATTATTTAAATTTAAAATCGTGACACCTGCTGGGTCTTTGTAAGTTGTCAGTTTTTAATATCTATGATCACGTGAAAGCTCAAAACGGTAAACTTAAGCTTATTTTTTACGATCAATATTTTATATTCACAATAGAATATCAAAATTTATGCTAATAGCTGATACTAAAACCTTATTACAAGGAATCTTAAATATTATTTGGTAGTTAAAGCTTTTGTGTGATACCACAGTTTTATAACTAGGCTGTTTATGAATATATTAAACTGTTTTTGAAACAAGTTTAAATTAAATATGCGTACACTTAACTTAATTGTTTGTGATATTAAATTAAGTAATTAAGATACTCAATTTAGATACGGAACATCCCACGCAGTATCCATATATTTAGCCCTTTTTTATTAATTGGTGGTAAAGAAATGTATGGCGCGTGTGAGTGCAAAAGGGTCAAGAGTACCATAAACCGAAATGCATGTATGAAGGCAATAATGAAAATGGACGAAGCGAGACAAGTGTGTAAGGATCGTAGCAAGTCGAAAAAAGTGCTCTCTGCCTACCCCTACACAAGGGAAAGAGGCTTGAATATATGTATGTTTATTAGAGCCACATAAATATATTTCGTTTTCGTCGTAGAGTTTACCTACATTGAATTCTCTCCTATCAAAACCTAATCATTCTAATTGTTTTATTTTATTTAAACAAAACATTAGTTATGTTTAATATTTCGTTATATAGTCACATTTATTTCTATTGCCGATATAAAATCCATTAGTCTGTCAACTTTGCTTTCGGTCAGAATATTAGCTGTCGCATAATTTTACATTCACGTGGATAGCAATGACTATGATGATGTCACGAGAGTTTTAAACTGATTATATTTGTCTTTATCACGTGTGGGAATTATTAACCTTTCTAAATAATAATTTTAGTCTATCAACTAAAAAATATACAAAAGCTACAAACTTAGGTACCTAACCTTTGTATAGGTCACTATGTATTGTTTCAGATTTCTAAAAATATATAAATTACTGCAACAACAGGGTAAGTAACACCAGTATGGTAAAACCCAATTAAAATTATCTTTTTTCTTAAATTTTATGCCAAAAGGTGCATCAATAACATTTTAATTCGGATTCTAAAGTTTAACGATATTTGTACAACAGTACTTATTGTCTCATACAAATATAAATATACAAAAAATACGGATAGTCATCTTCGTAGATTTTAATCTTAAGGATGTTGACCATGAACTGTCCTTATGTCCTTAAAAACGATTAAATTTTATCTTTCTAAAGATCGTAGGATAGATACAGAACCGAACACAAACGATTAGAAGGTGACACCTGTCTCTCTAAGTAAATAATATTTAAATAGATAAACTTATAAATCACGATGTAATGTAGCTAGTTATTTACTGAAGAAGTTGTTTGTTGAACACGCTAATATTGGTTACTAATATAAATATTGGTTATTTAAATAAAACCAAAAATATAATGAACATAAATATTTTTTAGTTTTATTCAAATAAATTGATTTTACTAAAAAGCTTTTGGTACCAGTAGAGACTAAAAAACGAGCAGTAGATTTTTATCTGAGTCCTTGGACACACCTCCTGAATTAAGGTAAAAAACATCATCAAAACATAACACATATTGCATAGTGATAACTGTCTGATTTTTATTGTAGGTATAGGTAGAGGTCATTAACCATCACTAGATCAGACAGAAAATTCTCCTGCTTTACCATTTCCCAAGCTATGTTGGGTTCGGCTTCCAGTTATAACTGATTTAGGTAAACACTGTTTTTTACATGAACACCTGTCCGTCTGACCTCCACAGTGCATTTTACTGGGTAACACAGTATTCGAAAAAAAAATAAGCGGCGTCGTTTTCTATGTTGAAAAAAGTTCTAGTATTTCAAATAATTGTGTTACAACTGTAACTCTTGACTTGTTCTAGTTCCACGATACAGTAGCATTAAGACAAATATTGACTGCATCTATTCACATAAAGAATATCTGCTATGACATTATTTACTATGTTTATTTCATTGAACAATGAAATAGTAAACTCAGCAAGGTGGACACCGTTGTCACGCAGTAAATCAACTTTAACATTACCGTTTTAAATGCATAGCATTCCTTGTTATCTAGGCATAACTACTAATTCATTACATATTATATAAGCAATAATTACTTTATTTAATTGCTATTTATTAAACATTTTGACGCAGGACTTATAAGCTAATCGATTAATGCTATTTACGCATTTTTATCTACATTACGAGGTTTGTATTTTTGATGATAATCTTAGAAACTAATAACCCGATTACGAAAATAATTTTACGCAGATTGGTCCTGCACAATAATTTTCATTTTATTGATGTTTTGCCATCTAGGATATATATTTTTTAAAAATAAAATAAGCATGTCTTAAATAAGAATATAATGATTGTGATAAAATAGTTGATGTCCCATCAAGATCGTCAATAGTTGTTTTTATTTTTTTACCAAGTAAATGAAAACTTAATCACCAAATTATATGAAATTCAGTTCGGGTTTATTGGATGTAATGAACCGGGACTAATTACTAGCAATGGTAACATTGGTAACAATCAATATTGTAAAGATTATTTTCAAATTAATGTGATATAAATGAAAGAGTACTTTCAGATCAGCATACTTTTTCAAGTTTTCAGTTTATTTCACAATTGTAAGCTTAACTATTTATTTAACTTTAACTAAATAATTATTTACTCTTAATAACACAGAACAATTAATCTTAAACAATGTTCATAATAGTTCTTTCTTGCAGATGTCACAGTGACTTACCTTTATCGATTCCTAATATCGGTATTGAGGCTGGCCGTCCCGCGGCCTGTTGCGCAAGAGTTCGCACGAGACTGTGCCGTTTCTTTGGAACACGTAATTTATTAATACTTGTGTCTAGAGCAGACAAGTGAAGAGACAGTGTCGTCACACTATTATACCTATGGGCATATTTTATAGCAACCGTTTGTTTCCGGGCCTGAGCTTCGTGCTCGCAATGTCACGACTGTTGTATAATTACTTGTAACTATTTGTTTAAATTAGATCTTGACAATATTTATTGCTGTTATTGCTGAAAATAATAACTTAATGTGAGAAATAGGTTTAAAGCGTATTTGAAAATCTTTGCAATATTCACTAACTTAAAAGTAATGTATACTAATTACCTTCTAATAGATTGAATGAATACAATTAATTAATTGCAGTTTTATGGCCAAACATAGTGCTAGGTTCAGCGAAAACGCATTGTAAATTCAACGAAAGCGCTATTTTCCTCAGTGAGGCAAGTCTTTTTTAGGTAACCTAAAATATGATACGTACGCATATCTGAAAGATAGTTTAATCTTCGAGATATGATTGTCTTTTGTCTGAAACCAAATTTTGCATAAATATTTACCTACTATTCAATTTGATTTTGAAGAGATATGGCAGACAGAAATAATAATGATATTTCTTTGGTAGCTAAAACGAACGTAATAATAACGGTATTTTATATTAATTATGCAGGTTTTAATGACTTTAATCTCGTGTTAATTAAGTGGAATCGCTTTACAACTGTCATTCACCTTCAGAGCTTAAACGTGAAGCAAAAACAATATTCGCGGTTAACAATAATATATAAAATATGGCAAAGTTTTCATTAAAAGTAATGTAAACGTAAATGAGGCATTAAACAACAAAATACTCTTTAAACTCAATTTTATGTGCCTTTCAATAGCTTTATTTCCAAATTATTGATACGAAATCTCACCAATCGCTTGCAGTATCTAGCTTTACATCAATAAAGACGTACATTATGCAAATATAGTCCAGCTGGGGTTACGGAGGTCAGACTTCATTTCTTCCGCGGCAAAACCAGAAAAACGCTGTAAATAGGTACCTATCAGAAAACTCTAACGATCGTGAATGATCGAAGTGATTGAAAACGAATGGAATTTAGAATACTGTGTATAATTCAATGTAAAAGGCCAAGCTTTAGTGTATCCATTATTTAATTTTGGACTTATAGTGGAAGGTCTTTTTAGTTTATTGATTGAAGGCTATACCTTGCTCATTAGCGGATAAGTTGTATAATATTTTCTGGTGAATGAAGTGAATATTCATTACTTTTAAAATTGTTTTCGATGGATCAAGTACGTAAGTGCACAATGTAACATTATGTTGTTTTCGCTGGGAGTGATGTGTTAATTTTTTTTTGTGGTTATTTTTCGAACTGTTACGTCCAAACTGTTGTTTCTTTTTAAGAAAAGCCGGACTCTACTGTAAATTTTCACGATTAGATGTTCTTTCCTTATTTCTTTGTTTATTTAACAAATTAGTCTATAGATTAAATAATTAGAATTGGCGATGTGCGGGCTTTTACTTTATGCAAACAATGTTAATTCCACATGAGCACATGCTGTGCTTTGCTAGCTTACATATGTCCATTTTTTACCATTCATAATGACCGTATATTACTTGTGTATTCGTTCCCATTGCACACATGAGAGACGAGCACAATAAAAACGTCAACTTCAGACAAAAACATCATCCAATCACATTAAATCCAAGTTAGATTTGGTAACGAACCGTTACATAACATCCCATTATAGATTTGCATTATGAGCATTCCATAATTATACGAAAAACGAAAATTTAGCTTACATAGTCCATTATGATTGTAATTTGCCTACATTTATATGTAGTAGTCTCAGGTTTCAATCATCAATAAATTACATATACTTTATGATGATTACCTACAAGACGACACTTCTTTTTTGTGGGTATCATCATTATAAATTTGTCGCGATATATTTCCATTTATGATTATTTATGGCTGTTTGCCAAATGGCGATCGATATATGTTTGTATGGGACCATAGGAGTCATAGGTAAGTCTGCAGACAGCAATGCGCAACTGGTTAACGGTGAACCGGAATTTATTTGTGAGAATTCCGCGATTTCATAAACGGATGCTTATGGGGCGTACTCCTATAGTTAGGAGCATAGTTCACTTAGATTTGGTAGTATGTCAATTCAAGTTTTTCTAAGTTAGGGAATTGTCCTTCAAGTCTCTAGAATTGAGACCCTAACTTTGATCCTATAATAATAAAGAAATAATATTTAACGTTATTTTATTAACATCTAATAGTTACAGAAAATAATTCAATAAATATATTATGCGGAGGTCGAATTATGTGACTTAAAGTAAACTATTGCTAACATTTAGTTACACCGGAAAACAATCTCAGACGATACAAAAAAATACTAAATTGATGACTTAACAAGTGACAATTGATATGTTAGTTTATCTCTTTGCATTCAACTTTAATGTAGTCAAAAGCACTGTTGACCTTGTGAAAGTTTACTTAAAATAAGCTCTTAATACGAAGTAATCCGTTTTCCGTAATTTACTAATAGTTTTATAAATATTTTTTTGTTATTATGGAACATCGTTGTTTTTATATAAAGCTAAGAAATATATTAGGTCATGCCGGAGAGGATATCATATATAACACGACCTCGCTTGTCGGTCATTACCTGAAACATAAGAATTGAGATTTTTTATAAAACAGCCGCTTAAAGGTTTCAGGTTTTACATTTTGTAAAAGATAGAAAAGTTTGAGTTCTACTAATAATGTAAATACTTAGACCTAACTCCAACAAAATCTCAGTACCGCAGGTGTGACTGTCATTTTCCAAATGAGGGACAATCTACCGACCAGGGGCCCAATTCTGCTATTTTAAAGTCAGTGGGTGGAAGGTTAATGGAAGTTCCAGTGAGTCAATGTATTATTGCCAGTGACTGTTAATGATTGCCTTATCTAATGCGAAAAAATTAAGCGCAATAACAAGTACACGGGAACGTTCATTAACCTGCCACCCACTGACTTTAAAATAGCGGAATCGGACCCCAGGTGTGACTGTAATTTTCCAAATGAGGGATAATCTGTGATAGCGATTCAAACGAATTTATCGTGAGTTATAAATCCGCTTTTTATATTGATACATAAACCCAGTGTGCAGTACAAATTTAAGGGACGATCACATACCTTTACGTGATAATTAATAATGCTATGTAACTAATATAATATTGACAGAGGTCAGTACTGAGTGTTTATTATTCAATTAATACTGTAATCAAGGTCAGTAGAAGATCAATGGATGCCGTAAGTGTGTGAAATCCTTTGAAGGCAGGGAATGAATGCTTATTGCACCATAGATTAAGAAATATCGGTATGGTTGGTTTGTTTCTTTAAGCGTTATTAATCTATCTTTTCGGGTTTTCGGTTTGTTAACTTGCGCATACTTCAGTAATTAGTTTATAGCTTTATTAATAACCCATTTCAAGATTACCGTTTCTCGTTTGCTATTTCACTTCGTTTTTATATACTTGAATAAAATTTATCTTTATTCCATAAAAATACTGTAACAAAAAAAAAATGTGTTAAGATATTTTGTTTGCTAATAGAAAACCCACAACAATTTCAATTTAGAGATAATAATATAATTGAAACCTTTATTCATTTGTTCTATTCATAATTCTCACTGAAGTAGGTTATTGTGTACTTTTAGCAATTGCATAGAAAAATTGTATGTGCATTGTAAAAGATGATACATATTTGAATATATTTAGAGCATTTTTATAATAATGACCACCACAAATATTTATGCGCATACTACCTCAAACGTTTTTAAGATACCATTTATTACAATTTAAATATAAACGTGGCAATAAAGAAAATCAAATACAAAGCCGCATTACAATAAAATATTTAATTTTATTACTTTTATTGTTAATATGCACATAATATATAACACTAAAAACTATTGACTTCATTAAATTATAATATTTCTCATTGATAACATTTAGACCAAATGTATGTATTATTCTGAATTTTTGGCCACAAATTATAATCAAAGCATAGTCGTGGTAATCTGATTGTAAATCTAGCCATTTAACACAATTCTTTAATCCTGGTTTATAATCAAGAGATTTATATTCTATGTCTTATGGCAGACTAAATTTTTGCGCGCATGTATTGGATATCGCGGCAAAAAGTAACCTATGTTTTTTTTTGGGATCCAAGCTGATCCCATACCATGTTTATAGTAATATTATATAACGGGAATTAGCGCGTACATGCTTAAATACCCTTAGGGCTTGACATTTCGACCTGGTTACACAGGCCGTGGTCGCAAGGAGACGTGTGCCTAATTCCCGTTACAGAGCAGCGCGATAGTTTAAATGTTTGTACACATACCATGTTTCACCACAATCGGTTCAGCAGTGAAGTTATGGAAACGGAAAATACAGGCAGAAAGACAGACAGATGGATATGGTTGTGGACTCGTGAGAAACTAATCACGCGTAAAGTGTTACATTCAAACAAATTATTTGCGAAATCTATATATATTGTATGTCGATGACATCTGTAGTAATAAAGGTGACGTAAAACGAATGCTAATATAGAAATCTGTTAATTATCAAATAAATGAAACGGGCCATTTATAAAGAAATAAATAAAGGACTAACGTATCCCTAATTTTTAAATGGTTGCCGTGATGTTTTTCCAACAAAAAATGAGCAGGGTTCTTTTTTTTTTTTTTTTCAGGATGGAAAACAAAACTTTGTGTAAAGCACTTATTTTATTGATCTGGTGTGAATTTTGCTACCTATATTCTGATGTTGGTATATTGTTTCTGGCTCCTCGTGTTGTTTTAGTAAATGGTAGATTTTTAGTCATCGATAACGTTGATTAGTTTTTATACAAAAAAATATGTTTAGCATCCAATCCATAATTATACTATCAGACATATCGCAATATTGTATAAAACCGAACATGCGTGTGACGCAATATTTATTGCCCATCCATATAATGTTTGTAAGAATTCATGTATTTATTTACCGTTGACATCACTGTCAGCCTACATTTTGTCCATAAACAGCACAAGTACCTTATTTGTAAGACAATTTTAAAATATGTTTCTTTAAATACTACTTGGTATGGACTTTAATTTATTCTATTATGTGTTCTTTTTTGTTATGTAACCTTTTTAGTAACCCATTGCTGGGCAAAGGATTCCCCGTCTAAATCTAAGACTTATGTGCTACATTTTTATTAACACATCTCTATGTAATATGTATATATCCCAGCAATGACTCCTAGATTCATCGACGTATGATATGCATAGACTGCTACTATCGCTAGGTTCCCCTTGTGCCAAGCGAGAGCAGTTTTTAGTCTGAAACTAGTACATTTCGTTTTTCATTTAAGTTAATTTTGGCGCGACGAGAAACTTATACAAGAAAATATCGATGGTTTTTACATTGTTAGGATAATATTAGTGTTTCAGATAGATTTTTTAAAACGGCAAGCTCCATCTTCATACATAATTCACGACAACACTTGTTCACACTAGCTTACGGTTTAAACTTTGATAGGCTCACTCTATAGTTTCAAATGCAACCTCGTTGCCTGGATTCAAATAGTTTCAAATAAACCGTTTCAAATAAATCATTTGATATTGTTTACTAGGAAAAAATGCAGCTTTTATGCATAAAGTTTATCAATAAATCAGAGGTAAATAATAATAAAAAACACTTAACTGAACGATGATATAATGCAACAAGTATATTTGATAGATCTATTACCGTGGTCATCAGACAGTATACCTCTCTGACAGGTTTAGATGATACCATTACTATAGGCTAATGAATAATATTACTAATATACTGCCTTACGCGTAAACGAGCATGATGTGAGTAGTAAGGTAAGGTTCCTGTACGGTGCTGCCTACCAAAAGGAAAGCAGTTCGCTGAAGTAAAGGACATATGTTGCTTATAAACAAATCTAACAGAAAATTACTTAAAGATTTAAAGAAAAATAGAGAGAAACAGACAATATAGGTGTTTAAGTCACAGCCTATATGATGAAAACAATCCATATCACAGTCGATTGCAAAGTGTTATTATGAAATGCAAATATAATTACCAACATAGGTATATTGCAATAAATAACGCATCGATGTTAATGGTTTTTATCATTGCTGAGTTTATTTCTTGACCTTTCTAATATAAATTCTATTTAGTTCAGGAACTCGAGTCGGTCACGATTGATGACACTATTCACGTCCATAATTTACATGAGTCTTAAATCTTGTGATGATATAAAGCGCATTGTATTTAAATACCATTGAATTAATTACGTTACTTAGTTATTACCTGATCATGTACCACTGCATGTATAAAAATAAATGCTTACAAATAGACTCGAATAATAAACTTTGGTTTGATATTCTATCCATGAATTTATTTTTAAGAATTTAGTCGGAAAAATAAGTACTGTCAGCCACATATTGTGAACACTAACGTTGTGAGCGACTTTATTACGATGCCTTAAGATTTAATTTCGCAAAAGTTTTCTTTATTGCCTCGCGGTTGACAGTACTTTACTCAGTTAGTAGATCCTGGTCAGCTACCTTTAAGAAGAGTTATTTGTTAATGTAATTAAATGTATTGGCTAGTTGGACAAGTGACGTCACATCGTACATTAATTTGCATATTTTTAGCAAGACTGTCTAGGGGACATATCTACTCACGCCATCTAGTTATGCTAAATCGATCTGTTTTATAAATAAGACTGTTTATTTATATGTTTGTGTGGCCTGTAATATCTTCCATAGTCAGCTTACTTAACATATAAGATTGAAGCCAAAGAAGGACCCACGGTTGCTGTTTTAGAAATGGTCTAGTTGATGCCCATAACTTGAGTAAATTAAGTGACATTAGTATGTAAATAATTATGTTACGTTGAAAAGTAACTATAACTATATCCTCTTCAATTAAGAATCAGAACTTTAAGCCCAAACGTCCAAGGTAGAAACTTTATTGTAGAATTTAATTTAATGGGATTATTGACACGCAAAGAATAAAGAAGAGGTCTACCAATAAAAAATAAATGGTTATACATGAATTTATTACAATAACAACTATCTAAAATTAAATGAATAGCGCCTGCCAAAATATATAATATAATAGATGGATGTAAGTTGTAGTTTTTAGCTACATGATGCGTGATCAGGCTAGGCGCTTAGAGAGCCAGCTAATGTAAATAGTTGGTTGCGGCTGGCAGACAGATTGCTAACAAAATCGCCAAGGCGCATAGCGAAAACATATTCGTGGTTGTCTATAGGAATTTAGAATAACTTAATTAGGTCAAACGTAAAGCTTTAATTATGTAACGAATAGGAATCAGTTACTTTATTGATTTGATTTACAGAATATACTTAGCCTTTTTAATGACGGCTTATTTTCTTCATTGCGTTTATCTAGTTAAGATTCAAAATACCTGTTTCATAATTATTTTCCTAGGAATAATGCTTTAGATAGAGTACTAGACGCAAACGCAGTGCCTATTAAACATGAAGATAGGACATATAGGTACATAGCTAAGATAGTTCTGTAAAGGTTCATCAATCAACTGTAAAGTCCAGTAGCTTTTAAACTAACAAACAGTGATACAAACATATCCATTTACGTTATTAATGTAATATAGAGTAGGCCCCTAATATTCGCATTAGGTGTTCGCATTCACATAAATTTCTTAGTTTGAATGTAATGAATGTGGTGATAGAATCGGCAAGTTTGGTTGTAATTTATGTTAAGGATGGCTACAATGACAGTGAAATAAATTTATATTGTATCAAAGCATATACTATTCCATGATTATCTAATTTATCAATACAATTGATCAATTATCATCAAGTACAGTTTAAGTAACCGATCAAGCTGTCTTATTTACAATGTAATCAGGTAAAAAGGTCGTAAACTGAAACTGTGTAGTCTAGCAAACGCCAGTGACCCCACCGCAGTTAGATGTACAAAAAGGTTACTCGTGTCGTAACAGTCATTTTGTAACCATTTTAAATAACGAAGGTTCAGAAACACTCTTAGAGTCGCACAGAGCCGTCCGTCGCAAGATGACAATACTCAAACGTTGCGTAACTAATAAAACAAACTTGGAATCTTATGCATACTTACTCTGAGTTCACAATCATTCAAGGCCACGAATGCAATTTACAAAAATACATTATTTTTCGCTTACATGTACCTAACTTCTTTTGTGCGTCGTTTTCAATGTCGTTTCTTTGCGATTATTCCTGTAATGTAAGATGTTTGTAAGCTAAGAGGTTAGAATTTTTATCGAATGTTGCCGTAATTGAGACCTGTCAACGCTCCTTAACTTTATTTTCGTTTTCAACACAATAACAGTTATTTTGTTTAGTTTAGTTATTTATTTCCTGTCCATAGGTATCTAGGCACTTGAAAACATCATTCTTTAGAAGTCACTTGACTTCGAGGTTTAAATTAACAGACAAAAATGCCAAATGTTATTCAACATAATTAATGAATGGTCAGTAAGAAGAATTATCGTGATAAGTGAAGGTTGCAGTACTATAAACTATACTGTTTCTATATTATAGGTTGGTACGCATGAGCGGATGTTCGAACCTTCGCGACGGTCTTGTGTGCGTTGGCATTTAGATAGTTTTACGAAACCATACGCTGAACATTGGCTGTGAGAAATTTCTATGCCTAATGTTATGCACTAACTGTTAGCTTTTAACTGTAACCGTTTAAGGTAAGTTGTGGGTTTAGTCACATAATAGGCCTGATCTTACCCATACTCAAAACAATTGGTAGCTTATTTAAATAAAATAGGAATTTAATGTGTTTCACAGATTTATGCTATGACATAAAAGAGTCTCGTTTATTATATATATTTTATATACTTATATATTGTTGTATACTTTAACAGTTAATACGCAGTACTTGGTGACCTTGGTTCTAATATTCTGTTACATTAATATTGTTTCTTAAGAATAATGTTAATTTTTATTTGCTTATTACTGTATCCTCTTAATTTTTTGTACATATTTGGATTTATATGCCTCATATATATTTACATTATAAAAAATACACGTGTATGTTTTTGGTTTCTAAACCGACCTTTTGGGAGTTATTTGTTAACGTAGTGTAAAAATTTTATCAAGATTTTTTTTTATCAGAACTGCAAAACTGATTTTAAAACATCAAAATCACTTCTGTTTAAATTACATGGCATTACAATACCGGTAGAAATTTCAGTTTTATTCAAAATATTGATGAGTAAATATAGACATAACATACTGTTATGTTAGGTAAATACATGTAACGTAATTTCTAGTTTCCCAGTTATTGTAATAGAGTTGTTTGCATTATTCATAAAGGAAGTTGGAACGCATAAAACGCCTTTAGCTAAACTTATGACCAACAAAATATCGGCACTTGCAACAGGTCCTAGAACAGATTTCTAGCGAATTAGTTTTAAGTCATTTTAACATATCCAATATAGCTTTAATAAATTTAATAAATAGTTTTACTACTTAGATGGAATATACCTCGTATTTATGTGCTAATGATTGAACGTAAAGTAAATCGTTTGCTAACGAAACATGAAATCAATGCGTTTGCGTCAAATGCGATTTCATTTTAAAGGTACTAATGGGTTTGCAAAATACTGTTAAGTGTACAAAGATTGATATATTTGCAGCTTTAATTGCTATTAGAATTATAGAAAATAGAATTGAACTGTGAAGGTTATAGATGACAAGTTAAATATTGCATTATCAGAAGATGTAAAATAAGAAAATGTACCTAAAAAATATATTTTTATAATTAAATGTCTGACATCTGTCTTTGAACAATGTTCATAAAATCTAATTAGAAATAAAAAAAAATTAAGTATTGAATTCATAATACTCACATAATCTAATGACGGATACCCCTGAAACTGAAAATACCTTATAGATAAAAAAAGCGCCATAAGTCGCTCCATAATTTAGTTTTTATGAAAAAAAAAATCTTAAATCTTTTTTAAATTAGTTGGCACAAGTGGTAGTAAAAACATCGCGTCTGGTTTAAATTTATCGTTTTTAAGTTACCCTTGTATGTTAGTAACATGTAGTCATATCGGCTCGCGGCGGTCATCAAATAACAATAAAATAACCAGATGCGGGAAACATTTAAAATGTTACCATTTTATTACCATGGAAGTGCTTTGTCTAAAAAAAAATATCTCGTAGCTCGTAAAAAGAATTATCTAAAATAATTTAATTATTATCTAAAGCATCCAAATATTTTAATAACTTTATTTTTATAGTAAAATCGTGACTGAAATACTAATTAAGTTGTTGACAAAATTTGTGGAGTTTTAAGTTAAATCTTGATTTTAATTTTAGTATATTTTTATGACAGAAAAAAATCTTGCTTATAAAAACATGGAACGAAATTGGGATGTTCATTCATAATGTGTCGCTTAGCGGTGTAACTGGGTCAAACTAATTTCAATTTAAAAATGTTTGATTGTTTTCATTTTGCCGTTGATATGATTTAATAACAATATACGATGATACTTAATTAAAAGAGACAAAGACTTAAAAGGATTATAGTTCGATAATTATCCTGCGCTTACTCCGTCAGGAAAGTACAACTAGAAAAATATTTATTTAAATAAATATTTTTTTGTCTATAGTACCTATTTTTTATTTAATTATTGCGTTTGGTTGCGATTAAAATACACAAAAATATAAAGTTTTCCAGCATTTAGAGACTAGATTAAATGATTCAAATATAATCGTTTTAATTTTAGTTCAGTTAGAGTTTGTTCTTATATTTGTGTATTCATAAAAATAAATATCCCTAGTGATGTCATAATTTGGAAATGTTATCGATATGATTTAGAATTCGCAACTTTGACACTTCAATATCGTGAATTAAAATGGCTGTGACCTTCCAAAATATTTAAAACTTTTTGTAACATGATGTTTTTTATTACTAAAGGGTACTCCATCTAATAAACTTCCGCATCATACAATAATGATGCTCTTTACTTAATCTTAGACCCGCGCTTGATTCCGGGGTCAAATACGCCACGATTTGAAGCTAAAATCGGCTCAGATCTTTACTTGATAATATTTATTAGTATTGACAAACTAAAGTCTATTCGTGATTGTTTTTTGCAGATGGTTTTGTGGTCAATTTGTAAATTTTATATATGTTTCAGTACTGTAGACTTGATATCTGATACTTGTTAGTTTACAAAGCTATTATTTTTGCTTTTATTTTCAAAATGTTATGTTATGTACATCAAATAATATTATGATCCTTTACTTGTTTTTCTTAATAGGTTATTTTAAGTAAAAATATATTATTTAAATTAAAGTTCTTAAGTCCGTCAAATTAACTCTAACAATATTTTTAAGGAAATCGGTAAAAAAAACAACATATTTAAAAAAAGCATTTTAATCATTCATAAATTGTATTAAAAAAATATACAAAAGTACAAAAACGTCCTTATGGCACGTGAATTTAGCTGGATCTCGGAGCGGATGAGATCTCTAGTACTGTGATATACTTGACAGATATTAATTCTACTTGGTGAGAGTATTAACTATTTACAGTACACTAAAACTTGGCACGTCTCGAACGAGCTACAATAGAGTGGGAACGAGACACAAGCATACGCGCACGGTGTGTGCGAGAGAGATGACAGTATCATGTTGTTGCGTCAAGACGTGCCAAGTTTAATGTAAGAAAGAGATGGCGGTATCTTGTATCTCTTTCTAGACGTGCCAAGTTACATCGCAGGTTGTACTGTACTAAACTGTACAGGGTGTTCTACTGTCCTAAGGAGGTTTTGGGCTGGAAGCCGTTGGGGCCGGCGGTGAAGGTGACGGTGTAGTGCTTGCCGTCGGGCGCGACGTACGCGTACTGGCCGGTCACTGTGAGCGCTGCGTTCTCGGAGCCAGGGTTGTCGAGCTTGCCTTCCTCCTGTCTGGAGGTGCCGTCGCTGGTTTCATACCTGTACGAGAAAAAATATGTTACAATACCAGTTTGACATTATTCGATATGTATGTGAAACTCACAATTTCCACGATTTTCACTTGCTACAGATAAAATTGCAAAAAAATATAGGTTCACAATGTTCAATTATTGTAGGTTATAAAAACACATTTATAAAAATGTTTGGCAACAAAAACTCAGTAGTTATACTATTTTAAATAAATATTAAAGAAGATTTTAAAACTGTATCTTACAAAAAAACAAAAACATTGACAGTTATTTTTATAGGGACGAAACAAGTGTGGCTACACTATTTCCTCCATATAAAAGACATAAACGCGCATTTAAAATTTTATTGAGCACTAAATAATTAAAATTACATTAAATGCATCGGTTTGCCATAACAGTTATATATGCAAATAGTGTAAATAATATATTAAAATATTACAGGCTTATCATTAGTCATATTTTATGTTTGCCTAGTTACATAAGTATATTTTATTTCTAAATACTAAAAACTAATATTTTGCATACAAAGGGCGTTGTATAATGTTTTAATGTTAAGGAGTTGCGTCACAAAGGGTCATCACCTACTCTCAACTCGTTTCACAAGAACGGTTACATTTACGACTAGATTAAGTAATTATGTTTGTGTTCCAATACACTTAGATCTCAATAGATACTGCGAGTGATTTGTTTACTTATGTTATGCAGCTATTTAGTTATTAACATAAGTGCTATGTTTGTTATATTGTATGTTGTGTTTCATGTCCTATTTTATGGAGCTGTAATCTCTGATAAGGACTATGTCTTCTGCAGAAAATACTTGCTGGAAAATGTTAGTTTTTTGACAGAGTGAAAGAACTCCCTGGCTTTTAGGGTGAAGGTTACTTTCAGGCTCCTTCTAGCTAGCTTTTTTTTGAGCTATTTCATTTTTCACATATGCAACCCAGCCATTTTTCACACAGATCGACTGCGTATGTGATGTCCAAAATCTATTTTACTGGTTAAACTAGCTTGTCAGAATTATGAGGACCTAACGGCTGTCAAAGGTCAACAGATGATAGTCAGGAGATACGGCAGGCTCTCAGTATATCCAGACATATTTAAACCGTACAGTTAAACTTAGGCACGAGCCCTCCGTAGAAGTGATCTACAAGTTAATCAGGTATTTTAGTACACTTGCCTTATAGTTGTTTGTTGTTCGACAAAATAGAAGTACTCGACAAGGTATTTGACACGCAAATTGACCAACGTATGACCTCAATGACCCTCAAGGAATCCATGGGGCTTTGCATGATGTTATCAGCTCCCACATGTACCAATGTGTGAACACACGTGTAATATTACACCACTTACAACATTACTTGTTAGCCGTGCCACTCTTTATTTAACAATTAATATTCACTATCACATGCATTCATCACCTTCTTCGTCGCACATTTATGAAAAAAAATCTTGAGCGTAAGCTGCGTACTGTAAAGTCCAAAGCTGCCAAACATTTTTCTAATTTCCTATAATAATGTGTACTTATGTATGATGATTTTAAAAGTTTTTAAAAATGAATCTCTGGCTTTAAGGAAAAAATGGCAAATAAAATTCGAAAAGTGGAAAGTCGTTCACTGTGAATGTAAAAAATTTCGTTTGCCTGCAGTCCGAATCGAAATCGTTGTTGGTTTTTTACAAGGCTTCAGGAGGAAATTGGAGATTAAAGTAAGTAAAAACTTACGCGAAGTTGTAGCCATCAGGCTCGACGTTGCTGTCGAAGCGCAGGATCTGCACGTCTTGCGGGTTCTGCTGCGGTGCGCCTGCGCATACCGCCACTAACACGCACACCAACGTTACCTGTACACACAAACAATAGAGTAAATACATAAATAATACATGGGTGTTAATTTGATTAAGTACCTACGACGTTTTCTAAACATGGTTATGTATCTACTCATTTAACTGCAATATCTTAGTGTACGACTATTTATATGATGGTCAGCGGCAATTAAGCTTTCAGTTATAGATATTCAGAGAGAAATACAGGACATTATTTAAAACTCTAGAATCTTTCAGAAATAAATTTATTGTAAGTTAGGCTTTTTGTTTCTACTTCAGTCGATTTCAGTTGCAGAAAAATATTATTTATTAGTCATATATATGTTTAGAATAATATATGTACGATACATCTTGGTTATTCACTTTGCTTTGACATGCATCAGTAAAGTTTGCAAGCGAACGTAACTTGCGTACCTACATAACTCAACCGAGCAAATAAACATGTAATATATTTATTGTTCAAACAGTATTGCACTTTAAGTCATATTTAATTTACACGCTTTTCTTAAATATGAGTATTAAATTCAAAAAGATTTATCGAAATAACTATGTGTAAAAATACGTGTTCATGCACTTTAGTGAAGATAATTACTTCAAAATCCATAAACCTATATCTGGCCATATGTCAATACTATTAGGAGATTAACATTTAACATACAAGATAATATCCGCTAATTACAGGTAAACATACATAACACAAAGGTTTAAATTAAACCTCCTTTGTACCATGGATTCCAGTTTCCAGTACTAACATAGTTCTAAATGCTAACTGTTAAGTGGCGACAGTGAACGTTTAACAGACGACCCATTGTTACCCGTTAAGTATGGTAGAGGACTAACTTTCGAGGTATGTGTTATGGTAATTGGTATTATCCTGAATTGCATGCTCTTTTAATGCTCATTAAATTCAGATTGCTCATGTAATTCTAGCTTTAATAGGACAATTCTCATGTTTGAGAGAATTGTTACCGGTATCGTAATATGAACATAGTGATTGTTTTAAATAAATATTTTACACGCTGGCGAATATTTTCACGACCCATGCAATAAACAGTGATCGAGTAAATGGGGTCAAAATTATCAGCGATTATTATTTTTTTCTTTTTATAATAAGTACTCGCTACAAGAATGAAGGTGCCTCAAAATAGCTTGTTAAATTTCTGGATGAAACAGCCATTGCTTCTCTCGTCTAATAATATGCACACGATAACTTTCAGATATAGAATCTTTAAATAAACTATTACGGCGTTTAATGGCACGGTAATAACTGAACAGCTATTGCAACGTAACCCGGGGTCAGGAATCATCAAGTCACTCCGCTATGACACCTCCACCCATTGTTTTTGCGCATCAAACTATCATTACTTCACCTTACAAATGCATCACAAAAGACACGACACAATTTAGCAACGTCCATAACAACTAATTATAAATTTTAACATTATAACCATTAAACCAACTTTTGCGCTTAGTAATTATTATTATTATATTTAAGTAAGAATAAAAAATCTCAACTCACGTATTTGAGCATGTTGCTAAGTTTTCGTCTTGAGTTCAAACTAACGAATGAGTAACTAGTGTAAGATCGTCCATTTTATATATATCCCGAGTTGCAAGCACTTGCAAAGGCTGACATCATGTGAGGATGGGTCGCGGTGACGATACTCGCTCCACTCTATACTCTCAACAGACCTTACTATTTTTTCACGTACTTTAGAACAGCCGCATATAAAAAAACAAAACCATTCAAATTATGAAATAATTTAAATTTAAATTCGGAAAAATACTGGCCATATAGAACAATTTAAATAATAAAACAATTGAATTAAAGTAAAGGTTTTTATCTTTAAATAACAACATGCATGTGTTTAATGTGAATCGGATGTATTTGCGGTGTTAAATGGTATTTATTAATAATCATAACATGATAATTAGTTTATAATGCAGGATATTTATTAGTATCATCAATTATCCAGTTTGTCGTATAAATATAGCTCCGGGTTTGTATTCTTCCAAAGCGGTAGGCAGAGATTACTACTAGTATTAGCATCAACACAACCCGATAATTTTCTTAATGTGTCATTTATACTTAGATTTTGGATATAATAATAACATTAACACAAAATAATTGAAAGGCCTAACATCCGAATGGTTAGTTATTTTTAATCGATATAGAAATAAATTAACAAAGCATAATAATTTATAAATGACCGCGGTACATCTCGGGCTAATATGAAAAAATCACAAAATTACGAGCACTGGCCTAAAACAAAACATAATTAGTTATCTGGACTACATTTTTGTCATTACTAAATTGCAGAAACTCGAAATTATATTTCAGAGAAACATAATGTTACGCTCCAGTAAAATTAAATTGATAAAGTTCTTAGTAACGAATTAACAGCGTTTACAAGTATCATGATGTAAGTTAATCCTAGATTCTAAACTTTCATTTGGGACTATGATAACATACTCGTATATGTCGTAGTTTACAAAGAATGAAATTGGATATAGTAAAAAAACGAGCACAAAAATCATGACAGACAGATTAAGAAATAGTACGTGAGTGAAAACACAATGAGTTCGTTTAAAAGCTTTATAACGTTATGACACACGTTCAAAGCTCTGCCAAATGTTTTAGGATTAGTGAGAAAAAGATAATCGTGAAATCTTGGAGATACAGCCTCACCGTCCTAGCCACACAGTTATATGTCCTTTATGATTGGCTAATCTTCGCGAATTAATATCCTATTCTTTGTCGTCGGTGTTACAAAACTTGTATTACACAGATTTTTAGTATTGAAACGCATTTGTGAATAAGTGTGAATTTAAAGCTGGGTACATAAAAGGCTGATAGAAAAGGTGGTTGGTGTCCTATGATATTAATGAAATATTAGTTAAGATATTCATTATTGACAGATTTTAATGACATATTAGATATTTATTTTTAATGATTGTGAATAGCCAGCTCTCCCTGCGATTTATCGTCTTCTCTTGTCTAATGATCAGGGTATTACAAAATAGTTTTAACAAATATTTATTTTTAAGATTATTTTAAAGAACTGATTGACAATCGATGCGATAGTGGACATAAATATTTGACTGATTGACTACTTGAATGAAATAGTATGTTTCGTAATAAACTGTAAAGTATCAAACATCATTACAAACTTTGTTCACTTTTATTGCTGATTATTACTTAATTATAATATCTAACACGATGAGTTATGCAATAATTGTTTACTCTATTGCTGCATTATGAATTAAACATTTATTTGTGTAAATCATCACTATCACTATCACTATCACTACATAGTATAAAACAAAGTCGCTTCCCGCTGTCTGTCCCTATGTATGCTTAGATCTTTAAAACTACGTGACGGATTTTGATGCGGTTTTTTTTAATAGATAGAACGATTCAAGAGGAAGGTTTATATGTATAATACATGCATAATATAGTAGAGGAACACGGATAATCTTAGAGATTTAAGTAAATGAACAAATTTTTTGCGCTTACATTGCAAACGCTGGCTGAACCCTACGAGATAGATCAAAATAATGTACTACAGTATTGTGCACCTTAAAAAGATCTACAAAAAAGTCCGCGATGGCATATGTCTATCTCTTGAGGATAACCCACGATAACCATTTTTATCATTTATTTATTACTTATTTACGAAAAACCGATTTTAAGCAATACAGTATTAATCCTTATCCAAATAAGTACCTTTAATAAATTGTGCATGCAATATAGGTCAATATTGCCCTTTAAAGCATGTAATTTAAATGAATATTTTCGAAGATATTACAAATTTTAAATGTAGGGAAATAGCGGTTGCGGCGGTACCGGCCGGAGGGCCGCGCGGGGGCCGGGGGCCGTGCCTATACCAAATAGTGAGTTCAAGGCTGTGCTTCGCCCTACAGAACTTTATGATTGTGTATTTATATTTGGTATCAGCGTTGCACCCGAGCATAGCCGGGGCGGGCCGCTAGTATTTATAATAAAAGTAAATGATACTTACTAATTGGCTATTTTAAGACATGAGAACTTCACAACCAACGAATACTATTATTTTAAGCCTATATTAGATTTATTTTCATAACAGTTCTTGTATTAGCTATGCTAAATAAAATGTAATTAATAATAATAACAATTTATTTCCAGAAAAAATATTACAAAGTTTGTCGTAATGATTAGCTAGTAGAAAACAATGAAAATTAAAAGTGTCTCTTCCTTCTCTATATGGGAAGAGGCCTGTGCCCAGCAGTGGGACGTTTATAGGCCGTATTATTATATTATTTATATATAAAAGTGTCTTAGTTTTCAATTCATATGTTTACTAAAATAATTAGAGTGCCAAGAACCAATTTGTGAATTCGATTACTGAAACAAAGTCCACATGAACAGTTAAATATAGTAATTAAGTAAGTGTTGTAGTGACTACAAAATTGCAGGTCTGCCTTCGCATTCGTTAAACACTGATGTAGACATTATACTCGTAGATACACGAATTATGTTACTCAATAAATGCGAAAGTTTAGATCTTTGTTACATCTATTATAACACAGTATGTAATCATTGTCCTATTGCAGTGTTAAGATCTGTTTTGATTTAGGCTTTGAATACATACGGTCTGTAGTATCGACTAATACATGTATTCAGTAAATGTATTAACAATATCTATCGATATTGTTAATACATTTACTGCAATATATCTATTGTTGACACATTTATAAACAGAAGTAAAATGTTCAAAAGAAGGACGTTTTCATTTTGATTCATGTTATTTTTTGTGCTCGTTAGACTTCATTAGTATCCGGAAAAGGTGGAACGATTTAAAAAAAAATATGCCGGTAGTAAGTTATACCCCAGACCTCCAAGAAATTTATATGGGATTTCCCTGTCTTATATCGATTTCTTCAAAGTCAGTTCTTTCTTAGGGTGCGTCCACATCTGACGAACGAGCACTACGCGAGCTGCTCGCGAGCATGCCACGAACAGCTCGCATAGTGTAGTGTAGCTCGTGCAGTGCTCGTTCGTCTTCTTACGTGTACAGAATTAATGGAAGACTGCTAGGCATAGTAAGAGAGGTGGTGTTACGAAGAAGTGCCAAATATGCCTCGTCATGATTACTATAAGTAATGCTCGCACATGTTTCCTCTCATTATGGGTTATGATCATAGTCGTTAGTTTCAAAAGATATCTTTTATATACTGAGCTTATTGTTTATTTTATGAGCTTCAGCCTTCACAGTTTTTATCAAACTATAACTACAACAAGTAGTCTATATCATAGAAACATCGAATTGGTGGTTATCATTTAATTGATTAAATAACATATCCCAAATCAAAGCTGTTGTTAAATTTATAGTAATAGGTATTTGTAGTATTATTTATAAATTCAATTAAATATTCAATGATAAATGCAGGAAAGTTAAAATTCAAATTTATGTAATTCTGCAACTACTTTCAGAATTAGGTAGCTATAGGATGTTTTTCTTGTAATTAAAAACAAACAACTTTGTTGTCGCTTTCGACATAAGTAATAAGTATACACTTAAGTAGTCACACTTTTGGTGAGTATGTTACAATGTGTTGCTTTAGTAGGTAAGTATAAACAGCGTTGATTATGCGTATTGATAGATTTTAGCTACTTCTGATATTTTGCCCTTTGGAAAGGTAGTAATACAATATTGATATTAAAAAAATACAATGAGATATGAATCTTACTCTCCGTAAAACTTTATCCCTACCGTTACGGACGAATGCTTAAAATAAATTATACGTAAGAAAGCTTTCATTTACCGAACAGTTATAAGTAACTGTAGGGCTTTGTATATGTACCTTATGTTTGATTAGTATGCCTTACTGAAGCGGCTACCTTTATCTTTACGAAGGGTATATTATACCAAGCTATGCAACAGATAAACATTGCAAACAAATATTGGCATGAGTAACAAACAAACGAGTGGGTAAGGTAGGTACTCACTCTTCAAACAAGTTGTTAAGTAATATGTGAAATGACAGACAGCTGTGAAAAGGACCAATAGCCAGTAATGCAACTAAATACAATGATGTGCTACTAAACCTCCGATTATTTAATCGTCTGCTTATTGCGCTTTTTGGTATTGCTTGAAACATATTTTCGTAAAGGTTTTTATTTAAAATTCAATACTTAAATCTAGTATAACAACAATCACTTACAACTGTACTAAAATCAAATCTTATATAAACAGATAAAACTAACACGCATCAAAAAATACATCTTCATCCTTGTTAATGTCGGAAAACGTGCCCAGAAGGCTGGCAGCATTGACACGTTGAATGGCTTTCCCGATTCTCTGTGCAAGGAACAAACCAGCCCTCTGATCATGTGTAAATTAACAAAGTCAATGTATGAAGAACGAGTTTTAAACGCTTTCGTTTAGAACCGCTGAATCAAATAAAACTGTAGATGCCTTTTACGTGATTGACAAATTTTACATATCTGCAATGTTTTTGTCGGAGACTAGAGTATGTTCTATTCATAATATGGAAAACGCATTACCTACATATTAACAAAGTCGAATTAAATAACACGTCGAAAGATTTATAAATAATTCAACAACAATAAGAATCAATCATTGTGCAAAATGAAGAAGAAACTGAGCAAAAAGCATTTTATAAAGTTATTATTTAAAATATATTATTGAACTGTGAACTGCGTATTATAAGTAATGTAATAATAGTTTATTACGTTTCTTGTTGTGCCTTTTTTCATATAATTAGTTAGTAATTGTTAAGAAGTATTTGAATTGAATTGATCTACAGTATCTACGTCACTATCGATGTTGTAGTTTTATTTTTATCTATAAATAGAATAACATTGTTGATGATTTCAATTTAAGTTTTTAAATTATTAGGCTTATGAAATTCGATATTTAATAGTAATATTTGAATAGAGATTCTTATTTTCAGATTCTTATTTTATTTTCAGATTTTAAAACATAAACTGATCATTAATAAATAAATCCTTGTTGTCTAAAAACATTTTTTTTTGTCGTCAATGATGACGTGAATGTTACACAATACTTACTTATTTAATTTATTATTATCTTATAGTTACCTAGGTTTGATGCTTGTCAAATTATAATATTTATAAATTCTACTAAGATTTGCAAAACATGTAAAGCCATACAAATATTACAAGGCTCTTTGTTACGTATTGAATGGTTTATGTATTTTATCTCATTTATTTACACTTCAATAAATTTATTTTATTGACCTGAAAGTCTAAAAAATTAGAACAACTGTATAAAACTGGTCGGGTTTTACTTAGACCAATGAAATTAATAATAATCCAGCATATAAACGTCCCTCTGCTGGGCACAGACTTCCCATATAGAGAAGGCACGAGCATTGATCACCACGCTTAATTGCTCTCTGCGGATTTGCGATTTTAGATCCAAAATTTTGGAATCCAGGTTTTCTCGAGATGTTTTCCTTCACCGTTTGTCAGAATGAAATTATAGCGTGCTCCATAAATTAAATAAAAAAAAACAGAGTTTTAACACATGAGAACAACTGTATAAAACCAATTAAATAAATTTACGTGTGTCTTACATCTTTGTTTATTTAATAGGACTTCTAGTTATTCTAAATTTATGTAAACGATGACTCATGCACAGTAGTCCTTTATTATACACAATTACATTATATTTGTTGTTGGCTGCGCGATCTGATCGTCTCTCCCTTCATTTTGTTCAGTGAACGTCCTTTTGAACTTAGAAACTTGTGCCACATGTTTTTGTACATGTACTAGACACAGTAAACATATAAAAATGTTTAACTAGTATGTAAAAGTTTAGTATATTTTTTTGATGAGAAGTTATAGTAGAAATTATTATGGTATATACATATATGGTAGAAGATAGTATTATGGTTGGATAATGTCTTGAATTCCCATTTACCGTTGAATATTTTATTATTTTCTTAAAAACTAGACATGATTCTTAAAAACGTGATTGTTGATATTTTTTGTGTGCGTCGAGTTAAATCTTCATTATAATGTATATTGTATTTTATGGCTTAGAGTTTTTGACACTGCCAAGGTTACAACATTGTCCATTTATAAAGTTCAGTAATAAAAATAATAACTGTTTACGTTCCCGTCGTAATGAACGCGCCGGTTGTAATGCCAAGGTAAAGAAACTTCAGTTGATATTTCGATTATTTAGCTATGCATGGGACTGTTGTAAAGGCGAGTATGATATGTACTGATTGTGGTACAAGGGTTATCGTGGCTCCGCCAAATTAATACTAAATTGTCTGTCACATGTATCTTCTGGCTATTAATCCAAAAAAAAGGGAACATAATTCAGTGTGTTATTGTTTCATGAAATAAATATTTGAACAGATTGTTTGATAAAACTTGCGTCTGTTATAACCTTAATAAAAATTCTACACAATAAATAGCTGTTATTAAAGCACTGCGTTTATTTATATACTTTCCTGTATGTTCAACGCGTTTAATAATGTAATAGCGTGTAGAAATTATACAGTATATGCATCTCCAAAAAGTTCTGTTTATGTATAAGAAAAAGCGTTTATGTAATCGCACCCTTTACCAGTGATGTCCCTTAGAATGTCAAACTCATATTTAGTAGGCAATGAAAACTAGGTAAGCAGAAGTATCTAAGTAGGTTTACAACCAAATAAAGTTAGTAATTATGTACATATCATTATGCTATTCGGCGTCGATCGATAGATTCTCGCGATTAATGGATTTGGCCATGCTTACTGAGTTTGAGATTTTAAAGATAAGTAATTATAAATGTGGCATTACCTACCTACCTACTCATGCCAATTGTAGTACATACGAATATAAAATTACTAATAACCATTCTTGTTGATGGATAACTTTTTTGGTTTTTACCGAGCATAAGTAGTTTTTTTTTTCAAATTGAACGAATTTGAGATTTTAGCATACTTCTCATAATCAATGGCTAGTATTCTTTATATATTTAGATCTTGCGACTTACTTCTCAAAACCAAATAACTAACTTGTGACTTTCTTGATAATGCCTAATTAAATTGAAACATGATATTCTCTCGCCCACTAATGTTATATCAAACTTACTTTAGCGATTTGCGTGGGAAAATTAATTGGAAATAAATCAGATAAAATCAGCATATTGATGACAACTGACAGCGTACAGAAATACCCAAGCATGTGAACATTATGCATGGAGTACCTATGCATGTATCGTGTTGTTAACATATTGCAAATACTTTGCATGTATTTTAATTATGTGTTATGATTTTTGGCTGATTAAATTAGAAAAAATTACGACTTCTCGACTAATTTACTCACCCTAAAAAATTGTACAGAATTTTGTACAGTGAATCGGCATAGCCATTCAACGTGGCAATGCAGCCAGCCTTCTGGGCACGTTCCCCGCCATTGACAAGGATGACGATGAGTTCTTTGACGCCATTTAGTTTTTATTTGTGTAAGTTTTAATTTTAGTATAGTTAGAGTTTGTTCTTATATTAGATTTAATTGTGTATTAATAAAAATATACTGATGTATCTTTAAATATATTTTTTGGTATTGAAATATAACTTACTAATTATTTTGTACATCAAACAGATAGTTTATTCATCGTCATCATCATCATCAGCCGGAAGACGTCCACTGCTGAACAAAGGCCTCCCCCCTAGAACGCCACAATGAACGACACCTCGCCAATTGCATCCACCGATAGTTTATTATGTTCAATGAACTTGTTAGATCGTAATAGCAGATTTTAATATGATATAAAGAAGAACTCTTTCTTAACTGACTCTAAGAATTAAAGTAAACAATGATGCGTGACGCCTACTGCGATATTAATAGCGGTGCTTAATGTAATATTTGTTGTGTCGGAACTACTAAAATCCCTCGTCAATCGCAAATAACTACAATACAATAACATTATATAACATTGTTAATGTTCTCTTCGCGTTAGTAAAGCTTCCGAATAACAGCAATAACCTACTAATAATATGAAGTGTTAAATGATAAATAATTCATTATAGAAAAAAATAATTGCTACCAATCAACCCATTGAAATAATTATAGGTATATTTCTTAAAATAACCTTTGTATTCCGCATCCGAGTTATAAATAAACCTTTTTTTCAGTCAGCTGTTAAATTTATAAGGTTACAGTTAGTACCTATGTTTGTGTGTACGAGGTCAAACAATATGGTTCCAACTAGATATGTTTAGTTTAGGGTTGTCACTTTTTTATTACCTAGTTTAATATTTTGTGTTTTTAAAAATCTTTATGGAAACTTAATATTCATATGAAATATCCTAAAATGCGACGAGATAGAGTCGCTGTTTTATTTAGGTAAGTACCAACCAAAAAACCGAATATTTATTTATTGTTGATTCTTATATTCCTTTTACATATAAATTTTTATCAAAACATAAAATATTATCATATGGTTTTAATAGTCTACATACACAGTTGTTTAAGTAGATCAATCATGTAAACGAAAATGATAAACACATTACTGTGTAACGAGTAACAAAATAAGGAAACTAACTTTGGACAACCCTATTGTAACTCGGAGGACGTTTTATTGAAAATTCAATTACAATGACATATTGCGCGGTGTTCCGCAGCCTTCTATTACATAACTATACGATAAATAGTTATGTATGTATGTATATCTATAATGTGTATGTACCGATGAAATATAAAGGATGCAACCTTTCGTTAAGCTGACCTCTTTGGATGTATTACAACTAGTAATTAAAACTCTATCGTAGTTGGATTCGTGGGGTGACGTCATGGTAGGTATATGAACTCGTGACCTGCCCTACTGATACATCCTCTTAGATTAGAGACTCGTGTAAAAATGGATGAGGTTATGGTAAATAGCAAACTACAATGGGTGGGTACATGATAATTTAATATGTTTTGAGTATGGTTTACACTATCATTCGAAACAGAAAGCGAAATGTTTTTTTTTAAGATCAAGCATTTATTTACCAAAATATAACATCATTATTTATTCACAAAATTAGTATTGCTTACTCACTCACCAATACATAGACTTATTAGATGTGACGATTTCACATAAAACCTCCCTAAGTTTTATCCCTATAAAATAATACAATATCACGTATTCAGTTAGAAGGGCTGGACGGTGTCAAGGATCAGAGAAAACAAAGAATTTCTTCTATGAAATTACATCTAATAAAGAATAAGCATTGCCATACAACGTGGAAATGCTGCCAGCTTTTTGGGCACTCTCCCAGACGAAAGCGATCGGATGTGGATGAATTTTTCTTAGGAAGGATAGGATCTTGATTGCCCTATTTTAGTCTTTATTTTAATTTAATAATTTAAGTCTAATAGTAAATGTGACCGGTTTTACTTTCAATGCAATAACAGTAATAAAGTGCGGAGAGTAATGAAAAAAATACACTTACTTCCTTTTAGCTTTGACTACAGAAATGTGTGACTACTTAACAGTATCGAGATTAGCAAAGAAGTGACATAAGACAGATAAGACACGAGTAAAACATCGCATGCAGTTTCACCTCGCACCTTCAATTGTTTATGTTTAAACGTTTTAAGATGTTGGTTGTTACAATTAGCACTAGCTATTTATAGTTCCAAATGTTTGTAATGAATTGTCACATACAGTAACGTGAATTATCAAAAACAAAAGAGCATGCATCCAAGGATGCGTACGCAGTAGATGTGGGTTAAGAGTGACACGCCGAGGCGATGTGCGACGGGCCGACGACAAACAGTTTACACAATTCATAAATCCCTGTAACGTTTCTTGGATCACCTTAAATAAACTGTTTGCATGATTGTGATTAACACCTTGCCATCCAATGAAACGAAATATTGCATTGTCAATACAATGAAACGATATTTATAGCTGATCATTGTCGCTTCAGAGCATATTCGTTCAGGACTCGTCCTACCCAACACATCCTTGCTTTAAAAACTTATTAAAAAAAAAAAAGTCAAAATGATGAAAATTGTAAGTGCTGTGAAATATTGAACTATTTTTTTGTGAAATCTTTTTGTACCAGTGCCAAAGGAAGAAGCTTGAACTAAACTTAACATGCTAATACCTACTTGCAATATAAATAAATCTTTAGCTTGTTTATATAAAACCACAGTCATAATTGACTCATATTTGCGAACAAATTCAACTAAAGAAGTTCTATTTGTTTATCAATTAGTGTTATGTTTAAAGATTAATTGTACGTCTTCACGGATTATCAAAAATAGTAAAAGTTGAAAATTAGTTTCAATAAATTTCTGATGCATAATTATTTGACGACAAAAGAGAGTAAAATAATAATTTAATAATACCTGTGTCTGTCTGTGGCATCGTAACTTCCAATAGAATTTACATATTTTGATGTAATTGAGACTGAATTACAGTTTCTTGTTACAGACTTTATTCGCGTTGGCTGCTCTTGCAGTTGCATGCGCGCAGGACGCCGCTCCCGCTGCAGCCCAACCCGCAGTCACCATCGTCAAGCAGGTGGAAGAAGTCGATGTCGACAAGTACAACTTCGAGTAAGTTTTAATAAATTATTTTTATCTTCTCAAATATGCCTTTGCAGTAGAAAATTTATTCTGGTGTCGACCGAGTTGTGTTTATCTATCTAAACCCAACATAAACAATGCGCTTCACGCGTCTGCCTGTCTGAACGCGATAAATTCAAAAGCTACCGATCGGATTACTGTTTTCATTACCTGATAGAGTAATTCAGGAGGGATACAGGTGTGTGTAAATTATTCATTAATCTTTTCTCTAACCGTACAAAGCTGGAAAAGTCGCTTATTTTTTTGCCTACAATAAACAGCTTATAAAGCTTAAAATTAAGTTTATCGATAAAAAGTGGTCAATAAACAATTTATAAAGCATTTTTTATTAAAAGAATAGTATTTTAAAACGTAATTGAAATACATTAAGACTATAAAAGTAACTCGTCATAGGTAAACTATTCGGTATACACGGTACTTGGAATAATTGATGTCCTCGCGAACCACTACGTACAAGTCGAGATCTTACCTAATCTATTGTTTAGGAAAGGGCATTATCATCAACATGAGTTGTTTCATATTTATTTGGAATGTTGTTTCTCTTATTTCAATGCACGTGAATTTCTGCTTCCTTAAATGGTCAAAAGTTGCATTGTTATAAGCTAAATTAGGTAGGATTTGTAAATGCATTCTGTAGTCATATAAGCGCATATAACATTTAATAAGCGCAGAGTTTAGAAAATTGATTCTAAAATGAAAGTGCATATATACTGCAGTTTAAATGTTTCTACCTAAATAGTTGATTAAAAAAGAAGTTGCTAGAGGCCTGATTGTTATTGTATGTATTGTGTATCTAAAAAAAACGTTTCATTTTTCATAGGTTTGAGACCAGCGACGGTACTTCTCGGCAAGAAACCGGCGAATACAAGAACGACACTGAACAACAGGGCCTCGTAGTGAAGGGCAGCTACAAATACGTCGCTCCCGACGGCCAGAAGATCTCAGTCTCCTTCGTCGCCGACAAGAACGGATACCAGCCCACTGAAGAAACCGGTGACGACCAGAAACCCGCCCCACAAGCTTAAGAACCTACGAAACCTCTTTGAAATGTACAGCCTTTGCTTAAACCAAATATCATAGTTATAAGAGAATTCTCTATGCAATCCTGAAGTCATACTTAAACACTGCCGTACGAAATAAAAAGTCAACACCATTTATTGTTTTATTTAATTTGCTATTAATTACTCAATTATTGTTTATAGTTTAACTTAATTAGGAATAACAAACAATAGTACATTACATGTCAAACAATGCAGAATTAAAGAATTAAAGTAACAATTACTCACAATTATATTCACAGATTACAACAATGAATAGCTAGTTGTAAATACTAGTTTTACAGGTTTCTGGTAAACAGACCGACTAATTATTGTACATATCATCATCACGCCTGTATCCCCGAAGGGGTAGGCAGAGGCGTACCAATGTACACCCACAGTTCGCCGATATGTTTTAGGTCCCATGTAATAGGGGGCGAGCCTATTGCCACTAACCGGGCACAAATCCAAACTCCGACCTGCTACTGAGAATTTCATAGAAAAACCCAATAACACCTTGGTCGACCCGGGAATCGAACCCAAGACCTCTAGCGTAGCAGGCGTGCTTAGCACCACTAGGCCAACGAGGCAGTCAAATTACTGTACAATATTAAATTAATTGCTTAAAGAATCATGTTTTGAAGAAAAAGCCATTCATTCAACAATTTTCACTTTAAGACTTTCTCATTGCTCAACTTTGAATGAGTGGTGAAATTAAATTTATGTGCCCGTTTATGACAGACACAACACCATTCGGTAAAATTAAAATTACCATTTTCTTGAATTCAATCGATTAATCGTAAAAAAAAAACAGAATAAAATCAAAACAATTTTTAGTAAGTCAATTTATATCCAATATATAAATCGCAGTCATATTTGCATGTTCTTGATATTTATTAATAGTAGGTATTAATGTCTGCTCATGTCATACATAAATATATTTTTCTTTTACAAACAGTAAGTAGGTACTTTATTTTTCTTTCTCCTCGATATTTCTAGTCTGTCTTAAAATTTATTAAATTACTCCTTTTGCAGATCTCCTGGAAGCAATTTCTTTGAGAACAGATTGTAACATTAATAAATTATTAAGTATACATTTGAAATATAAATAGAAATAGAGAAAGAAATCTTTTATTTGCTAATAATGTAGGTAAGTGTACAAATATGGTGGTAATTTTAATTATTGTTTTTGATTTTTTTTGACGAATTTTGTAACAATAAACACAAATATTGTACCTTTCCAAAATTACCAATATCCAAGCGAGTTTTTAAAATTGTTGTACAAAACTCCCACATACATTTATTTTTCACCACTGCAGTTCAAAGTTGAGCAATAAGGAATCGAAAAGTGTAAATTGATAAACGAATGGCGTTATCGTCAATATATTCTTCTTCTACATAATTATGAGACTTACTAAAGCGTGGAGTAACTATTAAAACCTATATTTCAGCCGGTAAAATAGAAAAACCTGATGCGAGGTAGCAAATTTAATCCATTGTTATTAGAAACATGTAAGTTTTCGCTTAACTAAGTTGTGTTCATTTGGTAGGTCTTGACCTAAGCTATCAACCACCACAGTTTGTCGAATTCTTTACCGGACACATGCTCGTGCCTGCACTATATGGGAAGAAGCCTGTAGCAGTCAGACGTTTTTGGACTGATATTATTATTTGTTTAGGAGTTGAACAAAACTGTAGCTTGGGCTATTTGGGCTTCCTTATTGGGCTTGATTCACCGTGTGACAACTACTTTTTTATTTAAGAAAAGTTGGTTTAAATTGATCATCGTTATTTCACATAAATTGAAGTGGCAGAAAAGATTTATGGGTGCTGAACCAGAAGTTTGAAAACGTAAGCAAAATAAATTTACCTTTTTAATTGTGTACCCGAAATTGTAGACATTCCAAATGATGTGATGATTATTTAATTTTGTTCTGTCTATTTGGGTGTAATTTGTCTGATATGAATGTAAAAAGGATGTTTATCAGGACTTCCTGATGAAGTAGACTTTACAATGCTACCAGACCACTGGTTGCGTTAAGTAAAAACCATGTCAAGTGCGGTATCGCCAAGAAATGTTATAGAAAACTATATAATTATAACAGACGCTAGGATAAAACATATTCTTATTATAATTCTAGCTTGTAGTATCAGTGAGAGGTATGTTAGAAATAAACTGCCTAATTTAAAATTTTTTAAAAAATTTTAAAATTTTATTTTATTAAACAAACAATGACATATTTAATATATGATGTAATCATTAAAACTAAAACCACAGAAAAGATTAACACTATTTTACAAGGATTCTTTCCACGTCAGGGTTGTTCCTCGGTCACATTTTATCCCTTAGATTAATTTCACTTATTAACTCCAACCGATTCAAACAGGTAATGGATTGAAAAAAATATTGAAGTGTTTAAAAAAACATTAAGATTTCATTCAAATTCAACCAAAATTATTTTAGTTTCATATTCAAATGTTAGGCGTTTGATACCGGATTTTGTGCATATTTATAATCGAGTAAAGACGAATATAATATTATGTTTTTTATTTTTATTAAGGACTAAAATTATTCATATCTATTTAAACGTTTTAATTTAATGATTAGATGCTCCGTAGATTTGTGGTTTAAAGCCTTTATCGTCTGAAGTGTAAGTAACATGGTACTCTATGCCATCAGGAGAGGTGTATGAGTAAGATCCTTTGACTGCAATACCAACTTTGTCTCCAACTTGAACAAGGCTGGCTTCTTCCTGCCGGGAGACACCGTCACTTGTTTTGAAACTGAAAAATGAAACAAAGAAAATTAACCCTTAGAGTGTCAAGACAAAATTATTGGATTGAGGACAGCGGCTGAGTAATTTGTAGGTTATATTTTAAGAAATAAATACGATTTAGTACTAAGAGGCAATTGTAAATATATCTTGCTCTGATTACAGTTTTTTTAGTATGTGTATAGATTTCTTATGTGAAAGATATTCTTGGGGATGGAAGGAAATTTTCTGGAACAATCATCAGGTAGTAGGTATCTACATCAGGGTGAGAATAAAAAGTTCAAAGAATCACTAGTTCTGGCCTTGATCTCTTTCTATAAGGTCACTCACACGCTCATTTGTCTCCCAAGTCATTATGAAAACCTTGAAATATAAATAATTTTACAAATTCGCAAGCCAGGTTTACGAAATATTTAACTTATATTTATTTAAATAATATTAGTAAAAAAACTTCTGTTGTCGTCTGCTTTGTTTGTTATGTTAAACAAATTCCACTTCAATGCTAACGACTTTTTTACAGGGATTGCGATGTGAATGTGTGAATCATTTAAATGTCGTAATTTTCGAAAGAGTGGTAAGTATTGTTTGATAAATAAAGTCTTGACTGAGTGGTCTTTCAGTTGAATCGTGCTGTCTCTGTGGATTGACGTTAAGAGAGAATTCCCTATGTATTACTTTGGTCTGTGAAAACGTCCTTTAGTTTTTTATTTTTTATTTTGTAGCCCGAATTCGTATTTTAGGTTTGTAATTTAAAATAAGTTTTCATTTGTACGCATAATCGACTTTTCTTCGCTTTTTGTATTTTTCTGACTGTTGCCCTATTTCTTCCCAAAGTATGCAGTTGGTATAGAATTAGAATAAGCAACTTACTCAAAATTATATCCAGTGGGGTTCATGACTTTGTTTTGTGACAGAATCTCAGGAGTAGGTTTGTCATCAGCAGCCAGCACTGCCCCAACGGAGAGCAGAAAGACCAATTTCTAAAATATAAATATTTAGTTATTTTAACCAAGACGGTAATGCTTAGAGAGAAATATAAATAAATACAAGTTTATTGTTGTGCGAAGTTAAAATATATATGGAAAAATACATAGCATTTGAATACTTAATAAACTTACCAAGGCAATCATGATAAAACTTGTAGTGATAATAACGAAGTGACAAAAAAGCCGCAGAAGTTCTCCTTAAATACATAGTGTATTTGTAAAGGTTACATCAACTGGTGATGTGCACTTGCTGAGGTGATAATACAAATCGGGTTGGAAGGTGGTAAACGCATAAATTAACACACACCACTTAACCGAAAAACTGAAATCTATTGTTATTTACAATACTGCGTCAAAGTAAAGTCATTTACATAGACTGGTGGTTGGGAGTCTCTTAGTTCAATGTTGTTTGAAACTTAATATAGTAACTAAGGCACACTACAACAATATTCTCCATCTTGTTGTCCAACTTCTACTGAAAGAACTGGCTGGAATTAAATTGATTGAATTTCATATAAATTAAATGTTCATCGTCTCATCTTAAGGAGTTAATGATAAAAGTCGCCTAAAGAGACCAAAAATTTAATAAGAAGGATATGATGAATTGCAAGTTACATTACAGACATATTTTTAAATTCCCAGAACAGACGATACAAAAGCTATCTAAATACACGAATTATATTATATTTGAACAAAATAGAGAAAATAAATAGGTAAAACAACATTCATATAATCAAATATATTTATGAAGTTCAATAACTTAAAATTAACACATTTTTAAATAATTCTTTAAATAACAATTGATTATTTAAGGTTATTTTTAGAAGCAAATTGGTTTCAAAGATTTGTACATTTCCAATTTTAGAAGTCTTTAATTAAAATCAATTTTATTGATACAATACTTTTTCATGTCATTTAATATATCTTAAATATTAAAAGGATCATAATATGTTAGCAAGAAGGAAATATTCTTATGAATTAATATAAATAAATCATATCAAAAGTCAATAAATAAAATTACATTTCGTCCAGTCTTTTGTTATCGAAAGTTATTCGAGCTAATATTAATGTATTCATTCCATTGCCGTTTAAGTATTATGATAGTTTCTTAATGATTGTTCTGTAGCCTCTTTTGCCAGCTTTGTACGTCATTTGGTAGAGGTGTCCTTTGGCGTCGTACCAGCGTACTGCTCCTGCGACGTCCAAGGCCGCGTCTTTGGTACCGGGGTTCAGAATAGCACCCTGTTCAGTTCGGCTGGAGCCATCGTCAGCGTCGTAGCTGGAATTTGGAAAAAATAATTGATATTATTACACATTTATACTTTAAAGATATAAAATAAAACCTTATTTAACAGATGGGTCACATATGGATAGGTTATATCTTTCAAAAAAAATTCGCAGGCAACTACCTATGCAGAGTTGAATTTGTTAGGTCTTAGGAGACTCATTGTTCTCTAACAAATCAAATCTACACATTTTGAATTAATGAATTTGAAGTGTAACTTAAATATTATCATAGCAATACGCAAAACGTCGGCGGAATATATCTTTGTCATAAGGCGATCGAGCGCCTTACGTTTAGGTACAGATAATTTCCTTACTCTGGCTCTGACTTCGTTAGACGTCACGTACGTCTAACGAAGTCAGAGCCAGAGTCATTTTAAGTCATTATAAAATTGATTTTATATGAGTTGAACAAAGGACTACATCAACACTGTTCGTTTTATTTGTTAACATCTCTACATAGTATGGCTTATCTTCTAAGGATAGTTATCCTAAAAATGGTATTTGTGAGTAACCGTTTTTATTTAATTTAATCTAGAAATGTTCTATTTTATTTTATGTACCAGGGAGCCAAAAAATAAGTAAGTAATATTTTGTTTTTCTAGCAAGTATAATTAAAATGAATATCTGAGATATCAGAGAGTACAAATAGTACAAATTATATCCTGGAGTATAAATAGTCTTCCAAACAAGTTTAACCTGTTTCATATTTTGTAAAAAATGTGTCTACACTAATTAAAATTTTATCTGACCAGACTACCTTTTTTAATGTTTTAAGGCCTCCTGCAGATAAAATGCTCTAGCTTTTGGTCAGTGATCAAAGTACATGGATTCACCGAGGCGCGAGCTATCTACCGGTCTCGTGCGTCACGTGCGCTTCTCGCAGGCTTACTATTTGATACGTTTATAGCTAGAAGCAGTGAGTGTGTGCACGGCCTTATTTTATTAGTAAATACATTGCCTACTAATAAACTTTAAGTGTAGCATTTCAGCTGACAACTCTGACTCTTTACCTACTTCGAGGTTTTTACTGTTTCATTTAATATATAGTGACAAACTGATATTTTACTTCGTTAGTAGTACTATTTTACATATAATGTTAAGATTGAAAATAGTTTGCTCGTCAAGGATAAATATCACATTTGTTATTTTTTATGATTCTAGTAGTCTAGTCCTCACAGGTATATGTAACGTCAATCCTCGCCTATTTGGGCGATATGTTAATACTAGGTATATAAGTGGAATTTAATGTTGTTTTGTGACAGGAAAGGTCGAACAACACAGCCCAATATAGCAGTCGCCGAAAAAAAATATAGAGTTAAATATTCTTCTTTTTTAAATTAGTGATTGTTTCTTTTTAATAGCCAATGTTGTTTAAATATTTAATTGAAATTATAAATATGTTGTTTACATTCGTAAAGAAAGTTTTCTTCAATTCTAAGTAGACTGACAAGATACCATACCACCGACCAGCACAAGACCAATACATTATAAATTGCAGGTATTTTAAAGAAAAATGCCTATATTTTTAAGTAAGTAAACGTGAAATAATATAAACAAACAGTTCGTCACGTTTTAAGTATGCATTTCTAAGTGATTTGTCTGACATAACCTTGGTGTTCCAATTTGATTAAGCCTGTTATTTGATACCTACTTTATTCATGATGTTTTCTTTGTATAATGCTATCAATATTATTATGGTTAACTTGCTGAACTATCAGAAGGATTACGTGTATAAAAATCTGTGTTGTATTTTTTCAATTCATTTTTACATAATTACTAGCAGACCCGACAGACGTTGTCCTGTCTACATGGTGTACAATAACACAATGATAACAAAAGTTTTTTTTAATTTGCTCGCAGCGCTAACTGTCGGGACAGACTAAAATTAAAATTCGAATATTATTTAAAATTTGACACTGCGATGGTAGCGCCGTCTGTCGAATCCAATGTAAAACATTCCAAAATCAACAACTACTAATAAATTAAAAATTAATTAAAAAAACATTGTCCAGCGGACAAAATTGTGAATCTAAACCATTCCCAGATCCCCTTGAACGCACACAAAAATTTCATCAAAATCGGTCCAGTCGTTTGAGAGAAGTTCAGTGACATGCACACTCACAGAAGAATTATATATATAAAGATGTTAAAAATTTTAGAAGTATTAGACCGGCAATTAAAGCTATTACATCGTAAAATTTTGTAAATTTTTAGAACCTGTGTTATTATTGCTTGATCGAATTCCATTTGAATGACTACTTCGAATAGGATCGGAACAGGATGTGGTACTCGTTTTTAGATTATCAAACTAATACACAAACATAAACGTATGATAGCTCAAAACTAAAAAAGATCAAAAATTATGTAAAACAGGTATCTTATCAATTAGTTTAAGGATAATATTTGTCTATTGCAATGCAGACAATTGGCCAAATAACTGAAGTAAATATTAGTCATATAAAATTCCTATCTAGCACAAAGTGTTAGGTAAATTGAACATAGGAGAGTTCGATCGTCCAAATATTTGAAATATTTAACAGAATGATGTAATTGTCTGAATTTATATGTCGTGGAGCTCATAGTCAACACCTACGGAATTCGCACAGACGCCATTATAGGCAACGTTTGATAATAATTATTTTGCAGATCCAAGTAAGGAATTATAGGGAATTGTGTCGACTTGTTAATTAATTCGAATATGAAGTCATTTTCAGATTAAGCGGAGAATTTTCTGAAGACCTTACTACGTCTATAAACGTTTATATTGGTTATAAAAAATGAAAGCATAAGACTTTCAAATTGTACGTTACTTAATAAATATCCACTTTTAACTAATGTGAACAAGTGAACTATTTAGTAAGAAGTCAAGAAGTAGAATGCAATATAAGAAGCAAATATTGTGCAGCGATTCGCTTCGCCAAATCAAATATTTATTGCTGAATAAATACAGAATATATAATTTAGTAAATGTAAGGAGTTCAGTTAATCCGCCTAATGCAAGTGGTAAGTGCTACACAAAATAAAAATAAACTTGTTTGATTTGATTTGAGAATATTATTACGCAGATATTTGTTTCAGGGATGCGTTCATTGCACAATAAATGTAAAAACAGGAAATACTCATCTGTTATTATCAGTTTCTTTATCAGAAACGATTTTCATTGACAGAAATCAAGGCGTATAAAATTATTTTAATTGACCCAGCACCCGTCCAAAATTCCTGCGGTTAATGAAAGGCACAAACTTGTTGCCGGGGAGAATAAATAAGAGATTTCCTGTCGGTGGAACAATCAAGATCTGCATTGACAGTTAAGTGAAATCCGACCTCATTGCTGTTTTCGGAACCATGCTGTATGTATGTTTGCGTTCTTTAAGATTCGTTTACTTTTTGTAATAATTACGAAAATTCTCACGAATCATTCTTAAGGTTTATTATGATATTGTTTCTTTAATTAATTATACGATGCAATGGTGGTGTTTTTCTTCGTCCAAAAGTAGTTCGTTGAGTGTCTAGCTATTGAACAGTTTTAGGCAATATTGTGTATTTATTTTTACTTCATACTGGTATACGGCAGATCAAAGGCCTTTCTTCAGTATAATAATTATAATTGTGGACATGTCAAACAAGTAGAGCCATCAAAAGTATATTTGGAGCTCCGTCGGACGTTCAACTTCAGGGGGGCGTGGTACGTGAGTACGTGGTTTTTGTCCTTCGACAATGTAACATTATGCTTTTTACAACTTTAATATGACATTTACATGACAGTGAATGTCAGAATAATGAGATTATAAATGTATAACTGTATGTGGGTTCAATATGAAAGATGCCGACTAATCGGTGTCTGCTAAAATGTAGTACTTATGTTCCTCTGAACATGTATCTCCATACATGAGTCCTTATTTATTGGGTAAACGTCGAAATAATTAGATACATTTGTAAATCATTTACATATGTTAGATGACGCTATTTATAGCATAGATTCGAAAATTAAATACCTAAAAAGGGTTTGTAGCCCTCTTTTAAAGTGTACCTAAATATTTAAGATTCTTATGTGCTGATGCTGCAAAATAAATTCGAATTACTTTAAAAGGATATTGATGAATTGAAAAACAAGGACGACACTCCTTAACTACAGATTACTAGTCCGAATGACTTTGGTAACGTTCACCACGACTTCGGCCTTTGTCTCAGCATTACTTTAATTCATGTTGACAAGTATTTGAGGAGAAATTGTAATTTATGAATCGCTTGATGAATTATTTACCTTACTAAAATGATGTTTACACAGTATTGAAACGGCTAGATTATGCTTATTTTCAACCGTTAACCTTAGATTCTTTATGCAAAATGACAGCTTTGTGGCCCATAGTTAATTTATTCTTGACATTTCAATAATTTGTAAATATTTGAATTAAGGTCCTTGATATTAAAGTACAGTCAATGTGTCAAATACCTTGTGGTTTCTTATTTCATCGTCATTTATCAAAGAGAAAGTTCGGCATTTTCTTAATGTTTTGGAAAATATTGCGATTTATTTAAATAATATTTACAAAAGTCATAAAATTATGAAAGTTATAGCTTCCATTTAAAACTCATAATTTATGCTTTGAGTCACTACTTTAGATACGGACAAAAGTGATTATTTTTATTTATTTATTTAAGATTTACACGGCTTGACGCCAATTACATAAATCACATAAATTGCACGCACCAATACATTAATACACTCTTGTTTAATTTATTTACATTTGTAGGGCATTACCAGGTTAGTAATTAATACTGAAATGCGATTGATTGAATTTATGATAAGTTTTTCTGCAATGCGATACTTAGTACCTCACTTTGCGAAATACTGGTCAAGGTATTTCACATATCTTTAAAATTTTAGTGAAATGAGAAATAGGTAAGACTATAAACGAATATCATGTAAACGAAATCCTTAACCTTTTAATAAAAATAGGTATGTTTATACTTGCAATGAAGTGAATATAATTGAAAGGTGAATGACGTGATTGTGCATCGTATGAAGTGGACGTGCAGATCCAAGTGGGTTATGTTATATCTGTTATGTGCCGAACGATGCTAACGTGCTGGGTCGCGCCCCATTAATATTTATGCGACGCCGTTAAAACTGAATAAACCGCAACCTTTATTCTTAGCCATAGCCGTATTTTATATATCTACGTATGAAAACGTACACGAAAATGTTCATGATTTTTGCTACATTTTTTTTGTACCTTAAAATATATTTAAAATCTTGTGAAGCAGTCAAAGAGATTTTAATTAAAAAAATATTGCGTTAGTGCACTATTGTTATAAACATTTGATTATAAATATAGAATGTATCAAATAAAAATATCGACAGTTAATAACCAAAATAGAGAGCCTAAGTATTTATATTCATCCATACAATTATATTTATATCTAAATATTATATCGGGAAAGAACCATATCACCAAAATAATCATGTATATACGTTTAGCACTTAGCAGATGATGCGATCGCGTGTTACAGATATAATGAAATGCAAATACACTCCAATATCCGTATTGATTTCATGTTCGGCAAACACCATTAAGAAATAAACTGTCAATCAACATCAAGGGTAGTCAGTGAACTTGAGTTCATCAAATCAAGCAAATCAAGCTTTGTTTTATTTACGTTAGTCAACAAATTAGTCACGGAAGAGCGATTTAAAAATATTAGCTTTCCAAATAAACAGCGGTTTAGTGTCCATACAGACGGTAGATCACGTATTCGGATTATCAGGTTACACCTGCACGTAAGGACAATATAAAGGTCAATTTACATAAACATGACATTCCATGGTGTTTGTCCGCCTAATATTTACCTCGTCGTGAGGGGTGAGCGGTGAGTCAGATGCCGTTTGCTTTCCTTTTCGTTAAGTATTCTATATGTTGTTGTCATTTTATTACCTTGTATACTAAGTCCTGTTTGTATTGTGTTTTAAGTGAAAGGCTTTCCTGTTCCATTATAACTTGCTTTCACAACATTTTTTGTCCAAAATTTTCCATGTAAGCAGCATTTTTGTAGAGTATTTGTATTGCCATAATGCGATTTTGTCTAGACATTGTAAGTGTATAAATCACAAACGGAACATTTCTGTTTTGGTCTATCAAATTTAGCCGGGAGGTAATTGAATACGGATTAAAGATTGGATACATCGTGGGAGGACAAGTTAAACAAGATGTAGAGATGTGACTATTTTAATAACACAGACAAAACATTTAAATAGTTTGCTTGTTGGTTTTGATAATAGGTTTGAAAAAAATGGGTGACATTCTTTAAGAAGGTTAAAGATTGTGATTTATTGGACGATTTAAGAGTTATAATTTGTTATTTCATCAATACTTGGTACAGAAACAAAATATATATGAATTACTTGTATACCATACATTTAAGATGTTACAATTAATAGATTAAAACTATGAGAGTAATTAAATAAGGTAGCTTTTTAGCTAGCCAATAATTTTATATAATGTATTATTATTTAAAATCTTCTCACTCCGATCCTAATATTAAGGTCACTGTTATGAAATGAAGTTTTCATTGAAAAGGGTTATTGACCCCAACGTTATTATTTACTAGGCAATAACAAAGTTTAAGATATTTTAATTATGCGGACAGTATGAATCACAAAAATTTAAACACGATTCTAATTGGCGTCAATTTATCAATGTTTTATTACAAAATTATGGATAAATATTATGCTCGGGTCAAAATATTGGGATTATGAGTAATTTCTAGAAAAATAAATAACTTAATCATAAAGATTACTATGATTTTCAATTTGTTCAAAAGATAAGTCTTAAAGTTAATTACAGTAATTTAGAAATCGCAAACTAAATTGATTTCTTTTTCATATTTGGATAAAAGCCAATTGATTTGACAAAAAACGGTGTTTTTTTATGTAAATGATGATTTATAAATAACGTAATAAAATTAATATTGCCTATTTTCAAGTGGCAATAGGCTCGCCCCATATTACATGGGACCTAAACATATCGACGAACTGTGGGTGCACATTGGTATACCTTTGCCTAACCCTTCGGGGATACAGGCGTGATGATATGTATGTAATTATGTATGTAATTCGGAATTGAGAGCAAGGTTACTTATTTTAAGTTTGAATACTAATAAAATGTCATAACATACAAATAAGATGCATTTAATTTGCATGAGAGATATCACGGCCGACTTTGTTGTAAAATTGATTCTTTCAAATGTCGACATTTGACAAATATAAATAAACATAAACGATGCATGTAGCATGTTTAGGTTATCCATGCAAGGGAACTAAAAAAAACTAGTAAATATAATTAGTACTGGAACACATGTTTGTATACATGTTGGGGCATATTGTGCCCTTAAATATATGCAGTTAATAACTTAGTAGGTACAGGTACCAAATGTTGAGCACTAAATAATTTTATAGGTTATTAATTTTATATATTATGAACCTACATTTTCCTCTAATATGAAATAAATACCTCTTACGTAAATAAAACTTGTTTGATCTAGCTCTTAGACGGATGCACTATTTAATTGCTTCGTTATTAGCTCTGATAAATAAATAAGCATATACATACTGGAATTTGTAGGAGTTCGGCATGTTGGCTGTTTCAATGTCGTATTGAAGTATTTGAGCTCTGGACTGGTTGTTAACCGCAGGACTAGCACCAAGCATTTGCATCAGCAGAGCCGAAATCACGAACTGAAACATTAAAAAGGTACCTTCATAAATTATTTATCAAATTAATTCGTATTTACGTAATTAACAATTACGCTCCTGTCTCACGCCCGGAACTTGTTTTACGAATTTTTTAACTTCCTTTATTAATTCAACGATAAAATCGTTGCCCGGCAAAAGCTTTTAAGTCACTCATCAAGAAATACCAGTTTTTTTTTAAACATTCCATACTAGTCATTCAAATGAAATTTTATTGCTTGCAATAAACCATTTCGAAACTAGAACACATGTTTGACCTTGATCTTGAATTGTTTAAGACAAAAATAATTATTTTTAAGGTGCATGCAAAATGAACAAGTTGATGTAACATGACTAGTTTATAAACTATACGGTTTTATGGCACTTGTGACCTTATTGAATACATAATAAAACTATTGTTTTGTAAAATACTAGTAGATGACATAATGTTGTTCATTTTTCTATGGAAATATGACTTACTATGTTTATTGTAATCACCACAATGAATTGATGTTTCTGTGGGTTTCTCTGAATAACGTCAAAATCTAAATTTTTCAATGTTAATCAACTAGGAATATTAGTGAAGAACCTAATTAGTATACATTCATAAAAGCTATTTATGTTTAAATTGCAAGTGTCATGAAGCAAAGGTCAGAACCTAAACGTCTAAGTACATTGGATACAACTAAGCATTCATACGCCAGGCGCCGGTTTTTGCAACACATCTTCAACGACATCACGCAATCACAGGAAGGCCGTCAGTTCCACACACTTTATCGACACTATTTACTAAACATGTTTTGACACTAATCCTTAATCGTAGCTGGCACTTATTAAAACACAGCACTGTTTAATAATTACCAGAATCGACAGCATGTTGTCGCGGTTAGCAGATGACAAAAGAAGCAGGTGACTTCCTGGAGAGGTTGTAGTCCGAATGTGCTAACGGTTTCGCAAGATCTCCTTATATATAAAGAGTGGCCGGTGTGTGCGCCTGCTGGCCGCATACAAGCGAGCGCCGAGCTCCGCCTGCGCTGAAACAGAGCCAACTTGCCTGACCATTACATAGATCGACACATGAATGGGCCGCGGATCCGCTTGGATGCTACAGTTACAGTTCTCTGAGCAACAAGGTAAAACCCATATTAACAAAGGCACAATAGCCTCTCAAATGGTTTCGCAGATTGAAAGTAAAGACTGGTCATTTAAAATAACGTCTTTCAATGTTTTTGTTACTAGAACAACGATAAAAAACAATGGTTTACTTCATATGACTAATTGTTACTGCCTGCGGCAAGACTACTTGAGTAAAGTGGTACAAGTACGCGTGTATATGCTTACTTAGTTTGTGTAATTTAACTATGAAAGGACATAGGTAGCAGATGGTGGGGTAGCACCTTAATAGATTCGATCAGCTTTAGCAGGTTTCAAGTACCAAAATAGCTATTAATCACCTTATCGAATTCAAAACATTTAGCTTATAAATATAGCGGTAGGTATATATCAGGTATTTATATTAATGATTAATTAGATGTGTTACTTAAAAAAGGTCCTTTTTATGAAAATAGCAAAACGTATCACACGTAAATATTGGTATTTATGTGTGATGATTTATATGTGCCTAGATATAAATTATAGTTTGTAATCATCGTAGTCTTTAAATAGATATTTTATCATAGTGCAACTATTTACTGAATTTCCATTAAAGTTTTATTAAGGCAATTTATTTTGATCTATGGTATAAAACAAATCCTTAATCGTAACCTCTCAGACAAAGATTTTATTTTTACTTGTATATTTTACAGAAATTCAAGCAACCCTTAACGTTACAAAAAAAGTGCTTACTTGGCCTTAAATTTGGCGAAACAAGATAAAATACATCACTCTTGAATTCCACATAAGTTGTGAAAAGATAACATGTGCACTTACAAGAGTTCCTTCATGTAACGGGATTACATGCAGTTTCTTTTGAAAACAAATTCATTAAAATTACTTTTTTCTTTTTCGTCTGCTTTTATTACAGAAATCTTTGTCAGTCTTGTTTTATTCCTTATCCTGGTATTGATGTGATTATGTCACCAGTATTTATTGACTGGTGACGTCTTTCATTACCCGATAACTACTACCGGCAGGTGCAATTCACACATGTAATATGTCTGCAGCAATTATAAGCTAATGGCTTATAGTATTGGAGTATTGCTAATTATCCTTCAAATAAATTAGTTTACATATTATGTCCTTTCCAAGGCCTATCTATTGAACTAGGTTTTTCCGGCCATAGATGTTGTGTAAAGATGATGAGCATGAATATTATGATCCCATTGTTAGATTATAATGCTATTTCATACACAAAAAGTTAAGTACAAAACTTACCTACTTTTGTTTATACCAAATTAACTTTTGAATTGTTTAGATGTCAAATTTGCCATTAAAAACCTGTTGCATATAAACATATATCCTCATATATTTCCACCGTACTTATGTCCTGTATTACTCATAAAAGACATGGTAGGTGACATGACATAAATGTTCATTATTTATTTGGCTCAAAATTTAGTTAACGCAAACCAGATAAGGATTTGCTAATTGATCTCGCAGAAATATTTTCTTGGGCATCGTATGGTCTATGAGTTCAGTGACTCGTTCATGTACAAGGTTGTGGGTTTTGTTCATATTTTGTCTATTACCTATTTGTATCTACTTACGCCGTAAAATGTTAGACCTAAAAATAAGGTAAATATACAGGGATTGAAGAACTTTGAAATTTCCTAATCCACTGTAAACATGTTAGATTCAGAATCAAAATATTTTTAAGTACACATAATTTGTTTTATTTTGGTAGAAAAGTTTGATTGTAATAGGAAAAGGATAAAATAGGAAGTTATTAGGAGTCATTGATTTTCTCGTGTAGAACTATGTTAAGAGAATTCCTGCCCATCATTCCATGCCACTGAAATTTTATAGCATGAACAGACTGGTAAATATTGTGCACAACAATTCGTACCTGATAAACAAGGCTCAACTTTACTTTGGCTTATCTCCGTTGCAAGTGATTTGTGAATTGTGAGTGCAAGGTGATTTTTAATGCTTATCCGATAATTTAACGGCAAGATTGCATGTTTCATTGCATGGTAGTAAAGTTTAAGAGTGGGTATTTAGTAAACGGTATTATGGCTGAATTTTTTCTTTCATAGATAACTCAATTCTGCTATTTCCGTTGGAATAATTTTTCATCCTACGTAGAGGAAAACACTCCTTTTTCAACTATTATTCCTCGCTGCTAAATAATGCATAAATTATTTTAACATGTGCAATCGTGGATGACATAAAAAGTACATGGTAACTAAATTCTTCATTTGTTTTTCCAATAAGTCGTAGCTATAAATATGCACAAATAATGCAAAGGACTGCCTCGTTGGCCTAGTGGCGCTAAGCGCGACTGCTACGCTAGAGGTTTTGGGTTCGATTCCCAAGTCGACCAAGGTGTTATTGGGTTTTTCTATGAAATTCTCAGTAGCAGGTCGGAGTTTGGATTTGTGCCCGGTTAGTGGCAATAGGCTCGCCCCCTATTACATGGGACCTAAGCATATCGGCGAACTGTGGGTGTTGAACATTAGTACACCTCTGCGTAACCCTTCGGGGATACAGGCGTGATGATATGTTTATGATTATGAATAATGCAAAACTGACCTTTGGTTTTGAATAACTCTTAAAAAAACATTTCGTGCTCCAATCTTTTCTTGATTGATTGTTTGTTATTTTATATGACACTTATATACTACTTTGAACTTTAACTTTTACATAATTGATTATTAAGATCAACATTAATTTATTGGTGTATATTAATATTAAAAATTATGGAGTTATTCTAACATATTTTGTGTCACTATAATAACGAGAACTCCCGCAGACTACATGGCGATTGGTAGATGAAGATTTTTCTTAATATTAATTTGTCATACAGAATTGTTTTTTTTAGTCTATTTGTCAACTGATAATTTCGTAAATATTAAAAAAGATCAAAATAAGTTTTGAAATGCATTTATTAAAAACGGCATTCGGACACATATTTACAATTATAGTCAATGTTATATTAATACGGTACGTGGAGATAATTGGCAAAAAAAAAAAACTTTATACCCAATATATTCATCCATCCTGTGCTTTGGACAACTACCGGGAAACATACCAAACCGAATATTTTATACTTTTGAAATTGCTTTACAAATCCTAATTGTCATATTATATTGTACTATGGCATTTCCTTTCTTTGTACCTTTATATTTCATAATGAGTTCGCATGAGTATGTTCATATTGATGAGTCCGTGTGATAAAGGTAAGACATGTTTTCTTTGTTAGACTTAAACTGGGTAAGAACCTTAATTTACCGGATACACCCAAACAAGTACATCTTGAAAATATGTAAACTGGAAATTATTACATTTTTAATTTATTCAGTCGGCTTTTGAAGCTTGGTATTATTTCAAATCCTTTTGTTTTGGCGGCCAATTTTAACCATATAATGGTCTACCTTACAAGGTTAATAATTTCAGGATTTGTGGATAAAAACATTCATATTTTGTGAGTAATTAAAGTTATCTTAAAGCATAGATGAAGTGAGTCATAAAGATACAGATAAAAGTCTTATCACGAAGCAAAACACTTTTTTTCTTTCTTCAAATATTTGATCGTGGTAACCAACACTAATCATTGTGTCAAATATATATCATGTCACTAGTGATCAAATCGCGTGACGTCACTTTTTGTAATACTTACGTAAGATTGATTTGTAAAATCTAAGAATTCTAGTGCCTAAATAAGGTGACCATTTAGTAACCTATGTTGACACTAACGAAATATATTTGTTTAAAGGTTAAAGTCCGGATTTTTTTATTTATTATAGTCATTTAAATATGCGTCATCAAAGTGTTTTCTAAGAAAGTAATATGATAACTACGTGAGCAAAATATTAGGACCAGAGGTATTTTTTTCTGCCTCAATATATAATTTATTGAATACTTTCTTTTACTGTTCCACATATAACTCAATATTTTAAAACTTTTTAAAGGTGTAAAAGTACCTACATAAGTTAAGGGACGTCGCATAAAGCAGTCGTTGGTTTTTCCAACGGTCTGTTAAGAAGGTCAACATGAAAGTAGCTATAGCATTAATCTTTGTAAGATTAAAATTAACAATTTCTTAAGTACCTACTGGGACTTTAAGTACTATTAAGTAAGATTTTAAAACTTTCTGTAGTACCTGTAATTCAATATATTTGTGACATGCCACGTCGTTGACACCTCGATCTATTGTATGCAAAATACCTATACTAAACGTTTCTAAAAAAGATTAATGTTTATAGGCATGTTTATATGCACGTACTTGTATGTCTTAGTATTAACTAACAACACCGTATACGTCTCACGCGCTCAGCATAGGTATGTTTAATGCGTGCGCGGATCTCGCACAATACTTTACGTCGACCGATTTGTTCACCCAGGTGATATCCCTCAAGTGGAATATACCATAGAGCAAGCATGTTTAGACATTATTGTAATGAAATTGTTTGAATAAAATGTTATAGGATAGTCAATACTAACAATCAATCATAGCATCAATATGCAAAACACTATCAGTTGAATCTCTGCCTAGATTATAATATTACCGTGGCCTAGGCTTGGTTGTGCGTCACTTTCTTTAACAACTAATTTGGGATCCATCCATCTAGGGTTATGCACAGCAGAATGAAAGGTTCATTGATTTGATCCTTTGATTTTTTTTTACGAATTTTAACCTTTGGTTTTGACCTGTGATGTAGGACCATGATTAGTTGATAGTTGATCATACTGGAGGTCGATTGTAAGGGCTTTGTATTAGTTTGATCGACGCAAAACCGAGAAAAGTTTCTGTGGACTTATTTTTGTGTCCTATTTAATATTTTAACTTCATATCTGTAATACTCACTGGGAGTACCTATAGACAACTGAAGACATGTACGTTTATTTCAATAAAAAACTGTTCAGCTTTTATACATACACATTACTTACAAATTACGCTAATAACATAAAAAAAAACAAATAATTACCTAATTCAAAAAAAGTTATTTTAAAAAAAATACGTTATACTTCTATAAATAAGGTAACTGCGTTTACTAGATAACCTAGAAAAGGTTTAGTAGAAGTAAGTAATAAATCCTTTTCCCCGTTGACTTCTCCAACGTGTACGGAATGTCGAGTACTGACCCGTTTTTGTATAGTGAAACTTTCCCCGCTAAGGGTCGTGACGTTTATGGCACAACACGAGATATTGTACAATGCCTTTCATTTCTTATTCCAAGTTTGGCTGGCAGGTGTCTTGACCCTTTCATAATTATACGGATTATACCGTAAGATGCTGTATCAATATTGTTTATACTGTCTTTGAAGAATTACTTTGAGTGAATCTCGACTGTTGCAATCAAATGAATTATCAAAAAGCGTGAATTTTAAAGTGACAATATCCATGAGAGTTTCACATATTACTTCCTGGTAATTAGTAGAATATATCTATGTGAGCAAATTGTTTGCTTTTAGCACATAATAAAAATGTTTATGTTTATTTAAAGTTATTGTTTTATTGCATTAAGAAAATAAATATTCACTATTCTCGCTCAAATTACTTTGGTCAATAATCGTGAAGTAAGAAAATCTTAAACGTTCATAATTACATCTTAGTTAAGAAGCAAACATACCCTAAAGAAAATAATAAGTTGATTTATCCCAATTCGCTTCTTAATACATACATATACATATAATCACGCCTCTTTCCCTTGTAGGGGTAGGCAGAGACCACTTCTTTCCACTTGCTACGATCCTTACACACTTGTTTCGCTTTGTCCACTTTCATTATTCCCTGCATACATGCTGTTCGGTTTATGGTATGCTCTTGATGTGGCCTTTTCTCATTCACACTCGCCTTATACACTTTTTCGTCAATCGTTCTTTTATTCATTCTCTCGACATAGCCAAACCATCTCAGCATACCATTCTTTATTGTCGTCTCGACATCCATCATCTGACACACTTCATCCACCTTACCATCCATTCCTCCTCCGCCCCCTCGAGGAACGAGACGTGATGGGTGGCGAACCACATCGCCGCCATTTTGGATAATTAAATTATTTTTGTAATTATCCGTTGCGTTCCTGCGGGATGAGGATTTGGGAAAGGATATGTTGGAAAGGATAACAAGGTAGGACGGGTTATAGGATGCTGCCATCACGGAGGTACAGTGAATGTGACAGTAACAGCTAGGGCAGTCCGGTGTCGCGTATCTGTGGTGGATCTAGCCAACTGTCGGACAGATAACTGGTAGATCCACCCCCTGAACACTTATCTTCTTAATTATCAAAGTAAGAAAGATAAAAAACTATCACGTCAGTTTTATGTTGCTTCATTTATGAAGAGAAAGAAAGAAACATATTTATTTGGTATAGCACAAATAAAATTACACGAAAACAACAAAATAAAAAATACTGTGTCTATCCAATGTGCATTACCAAAAAGGTCGCCAACGCAGCATATTATGCTAGGTGTAGAACAACCAACACTGGTTTCCAGTTGGCACCCCACAGTGACCCACAAAGCAAGAAAAACTAATAAAAAGAATACATATATAATGTATATCAAAATAATTTTACCATAAAAAAAGAGTTAAAGGAAAACAAATATTATAATTTTACTGCACCAAATGGAAGTAGTATGTCATTATCTTTTATATGAAAATGTTATAAACCAGCGTGACATTGGGCTCGTTTCTGACGTTGTCTTGGGCTCGACCACATCACTTCTAAGCAGCTAAAGCGGTAGCCAGTGCACCAGCTTATCGTGAGTCACTATCACTATCACTACATAGTATAAAACAAAGTCGCTTCGCGCTGTCTGTCCCTATGTATGCTTAAATCCTTAAAACTACTCAACGGATTTTGATGCGGTTTTTTAAAATAAATAGAGTGATTCAAGAGGAAGGTTTATATGTATAATACATGCATAATATAGTAGAGGAACACGGATAATCTTAGAGATCTCTAATGTAAGGTCGTAAATGAACACATTTTTTGCGCTTTCATTGCAAACGCTGGCTGAACCCTACGAGATAGACCAAAATAATGTACTACAGTATTGTGCACCTTAAAAAGATCTACAAAAAAGTCCGCAATGGTATATGTCTATCTCTTGAGGATAACCCACAATAACCATTTTTATCTTTTGTTCAATACTTAATGATAAAAAAGCGATTTCAAGTAATACAGTATTAATCCTTATCCAATTAAGTACCTTTAATACATTTTGCATGTAATATAGATAAATATTGCCCTTGACAGCATGTAATTATAATGAATATTTTCGAAGATATTACAAATTTAAAATGCAGGGACATAGCGGTTGCGGCGGTACGGGCCGGAGGCCCGCGCGGGAGCCGGGGGGCGCGTGCCTATGCCAAATAGTGCGTCCAAGGCTGTGCTTCGCCCTACAGAACTTTATGATTGTGTGGTATATTTGGTATCAGCGTTGCACCCGAGCGAAGCCGGGGCGGGCCGCTAGTATTATTATAAAGAAATTAGATATATTAAATATATATTGTGATTATAATAACTGCCTCGTTGGCCTAGTGGCGCTAAGCGCGACAGGTACGCTGGAGGTCTTGGGGTCGATTCCCAGGTCGACCAAGGTGTTACTGGGTTATTCTATGAAATTCTCAGTAGCAGGTCGAAGTTTGGATTTGTGCCCGGTTAGTGGCAATATGCTCGCCCCCTATTACATGAGACCTAAAACATATCGGCCAACTGTGGGTGTACATTGGTACACCTCTGCCTAAGCCTTCAGGCGTGATAATATGTTATGTTTATAATGACTAACCAACATGTGTTTTCATAACATTATGTTTTCTTACCGCCTGTCGTTTAACTTAGAGCAAGCTGTGAGACGCGAAGATTGCAATAACATGTCGTTTATTAGCAAAACGAAACGTGGAAAATGAAAAAAAATATAAGTAGGAGCGTAATATAGGCACTACAGTTGATGGTCATAAATATACACTAATTACGAAATATAAGTCCGGCCGCTGCAAGAATGTGATCCTGACAGGTCATAGTTTACTGTATGTCTATTCTGTAAATAATTTCGGTATCGAGCTTCACCTGAGTGACGATAAAGCTCATTTCAAAAGTGAACCCAACTGGCCTTGGTTTAGAATTCAAATTTGTGAATACGTATTTGACATCTCACAGCGGATTCCGCTGTAGAGATATGAAAATAATGTTACAGAATAGCACTGCTGAACTTAAATTACTATAATTTATTTCCTATAATCAAGAATATAATTTAAAACAATAACGACGTCACCTGGCATTCTCTCTGCGGTCAAAATATAGTAAATATAACCAACCTAGTTTGCGATTACACAGTAGCTTAAACTAGCAGTAAAGTTCTTAAATAAGAAACTACTTGTTAACTGAGACTAATTAATTCATTATTAAATTCGTTAATATGACTTCATGGTCGCTATAAAAATCATAATAGAGAGAAGTTTTTAAAATGGATGTGGTATATGTTTAACTTTGTTACTAGATATTAAGATTTAGTTTATCATAAACACTGTGTGACTTGTCTATTGCATTAGGTGTGCCTGTAATAATAGACTTAAGTTGTGATTAATAAATAAATAAATAAAAATATATTTTTTTTGGACTTTTATCAGAACACAGATAATTAGCAAATTGCTTAGTTATGTCAAAATTAAAACAGTGTGTAATTTTATGACGTTTTAGTACCCTAAAAGAAAAATCTTAGGTACATTTACTGCCAATTCGTTTCACTCGAATGAAGTCGGTAATTAACGACAATTATGCTTACACAAAATAGGCATTCAATTTTTAAGTCACAATAATGTTTTTGAAATGTTTGGTCGTCAGTATAGTTTTTTATTTACGTTTTTTTCTATAACTCAATTCTGTTGGTAATATTTTCTCTATTACTTACAGATACCGGGACTTTTTATTGTGTCTGCCTTTTGCGAAAATAATAAAACTGAAACAAGTAAACCAGGTGTAACAAATAAGACGATTGCTTTAAATGAAACCACTTTATCTGAGGGTCTGGTTTCGGCAAATGATACGGAAGTGTCAAGTGATAGTACAGAAAATGCCGATGAATCGAATAAAATCAAGGTACGAGCTTCATCGAATGAAACCGATGAATCAAATGACAGCAATGAAACTAATGTAACAACAACAACTGTACCTACTGATGTAAGAATGTGAGTTTACCTATGTATTTACTTTTTTAACATACACACTTTCAAAACGTTATTTATGCAAAATCAAATAAATAAAAAAAATCGCTAGTGTACTATAGTCGCATTATAGTCCAAACTTCAGTAGTATTGATATTTCATCAATATTCCATTCATTACAAGAAAGATACAAATAATATACAAATTATTTACTATCTTGGCTTATGTGGCTGTTTGTAAAATAAATATTATAAAATGAAAACAACTGGAATAATTATTCATATATTTATCTATTTACAGATTTCTTGACACCAGTAACATAACTTTCAATTTAACAACGCATCTAAACTATAAAGGAAAGAGACGAGCTATTCTAACCATTAACCATCCATCAGTAATACTGCGACAGGGTCCGGCTCCGACTACGGCGCCAGCAAAAAAAAATAAAAAGAAAAGAGCTAATCGCCAAAAGAAGGCTGAAACTCTTCTCTATGAAGAATACGCCGCAGACAAAAGGAAATTAGTTGAGTATTCGATGCGTGATCTGGACGATGTCTCGAAGTTCTTTGAAATTTATCTTCACACAGAAATTTGTCATGGAAGTTGCGTAGTGGACGATGATTGAAACTATCCTAACAGTGAGGCTACGACGGAAGGATTAAGCCGGAGGAAATCTTCTGTTGTTGTCTGAAATAAAAAAAAAATAATAATCACAAATCTTATTTCAATTTGTCCAAGATTTTAAACGAAGATTAATTTAAAATATACTTTTAAGCTTCAAGAAAACTAATAATAATCTATTCGTATAAGAGAGTAGGTGACTGGGCATGAATAAATCCGTATGTATGTATGGCACGTATGTATAAAAAATGTACGCTTATTATTGGTTTTCAGAATAAAAAGTGGATAAAGCGAATCCTAGGTAATGATTTGTGCAATAATTTGTGACTTCAACATTTCAAATGAATGTATATTTTTAATAATAGAACTGAGAGACATTAAATTAAAATAAATAAATTGTTACTGTCTCGTGTACCACACCATTAGATAAGGGAATGGTGCTAAAATACAAATTCCTGTGGACTTTAATTACACAAAGCCATTTCGATTACTTTCAACCTTTTCATAAATTAAATAACTAGAAGAAATAAATATATAAATTTATAGTTGTATACTTACAGTTTCGTATTCATTCGTTTCAGTAAAATCGGTAACGGCATCTTCGTTAGGATCTGTTGTTGATGTTTCGTCTATATTATTATTCCTTGTAACTTTTAAAACACGCTTCAGTTGCTGCTCAATTAATTTTTCTGAATTTTCTTGTCCTATGTCATTTAAATGTTCCGAGTGTATGTTATCGGTCATCAAATCCTTGAAAATGTCATCGATCAACTTTTTGTCGATTTGATACTCTGAAAAATTATGATTTACTAAACGTATAGGCTTTGTATCTTCTAGCATTTTGTTTGTACTTTCCCCATCGACAAGTGACATGATATGGGTTGAATTATGTTTTTTACTATTCTTTTTTATATCATTAAAAGCATCTTCAGATGGAGTTCCTAATTGTTTCCGTTCGGTTACGAATATGCTTTTAAAATTGCTTAGAGCGTCTGTGATTTTTTCAGTGGGATTTGGAACTGTAAACGGACTGAAATAAAATAAAATACAGTAAAACCCATTGCAACAACAGAAATAAAAATATAATCCTTTTTTTGGTAGTACACAATTTAAAAAAATACTAAATAATTATTATTGTAAATGAGTTGTTAATAGAAGCATAAATATGTAACCAGTTTTGGGAAATAAATGAGTTAATTGGCGCAAACACTGTGAATTGGCTGTAAATTGAAAATTTGAGCAAGTTTCAGGGCACAATTATTGTTAGTAAAGCAGTGCTCATATAAATTAAAATTTATACTTACAGATGATACCCAAACAGTGAAAGATTGCCTGGTGATCTTTTTACTCGAACTTCGTCATAGTCATTGGATACTGGTTGTTTTACAGGCAAACTTGACGCCAGATGCATTTCCTCACATATTAAACACAATATGCAGACCTAAAATAGGGAAAAGTTTATTACAGTTAAAGAACGTTAATAGAAGATAGATTAATAAACCTTTAAAGCAATGAACGATGCCTTCAATATGCTGCAATCATCATCGTTATTTTCCGACTTGTCCACAAAATCTCCATTTGCTTGATGAATGTTAAAAAATATGATGGAACTTAGACATGCTCATGTTAATATAATAATCGGTAAGAATTCATCGTGACATGTTTTTGTTTTAAACTTTATAATCACATAATTTTGTAAGAACCTAAACGAAAACCAGACTGTTCGTTGATTTAAAACACTGATTTCGTAAACTTCACATTTGATGACACAGATTTATAACCATAAACACCTGGCAGGGATATTTAAGGTTTATTTTAAATAAATATAACGTTATATAACACTTTTCTCACCTTCGCCACTGTATTGAACATGATGTTTTCTTGGAACACACTACTGACGATAATGAATTATTAGACAATAAACAGATCACAATACAACGCACAGTCGTATAAAGCCCTTTGTGTCATAAGGTTATTTATGTCTTATAAAAATATTATGTGAACCGTATAATAGTGTTTACGATTTTATTTTACGCAAGTGTAATCCACGAGTGAGCGCGAAATAATGAATGTTTCCTACTCACGACTTGTGTTTAGGTAAAGGTAACTTTATTTATTATAGTTGTTATGCTTCACAATTATTTCCCAAAGGCAAACAAAAATCGCATATATTAATTTATTCTAAGAACTCTAATATTGATTCGGATGATAGCTTCCAGGAAAATATTTATTAATGAAATGAAATTTATTGACGGAAAAGTTACCAATCTCGAAGGCAGAAGAAGAGTATAATAATAGCGGAGCACTTTGCCATTGCCTTAAATGGGCCCCGAAAAAGTCTTAAGGTGAAAAAAAAAGTAATCAGTGTAGTAAGTATCAAAATATACAACAAATACAGCTAAACTTGTATGGTACTTCTAAAGCAATAGAGTTCAAATTTCCTTGTACCATCAGCGTAGCGAAAAACATCTTCAGTTGTTGAATGCTACGTGTCGTGTCGTGCGGTAGGGCGTTTTTTATTCAAACAAACATTTACTTTGATACAAAAAGTTAATGTATTTTGACTGTTGTTTACTATATGCTTGGATTGTCTAAATACCAATGTTTGTATCTCCGACTTCACTCGCTTCCTTGAGTATGTTTGGACATTACTAATGTTATAGCGATGACGATTGTTTTTTCAAAGTATCTAGGAAAACAGCGTAATTTAACGGGCTCGCAACAAGTTTTATAACAGGCATTGATTTTTTTTCTGCCCCACTTTAGGGCAAAGTACTCTAGCATCCTTTCATCTCTTTTTGTCTACATCTGTAATGTGCTAACTGTTTTCGAAAGACTCATCACACAACTTGTCCCGCTTGTCTCGATAGCAATTCAGAGGGGTCCATTGATTGGTTAGTTTAGACCCTTTGGTCAACTACTATTAAGCAGATAGTACAGTCTAGTTTTATTCTATCAGTGCTGGAAGAGAAACAGATTATTGTTTCTTGACCCTAATTACTATATTTATACCCTGAATCATCCATCCTATAGACCTCCTGAGTCCTCGGGCGTGGTTCACGCCTTAGCATGGCACAGCTCAAACATTACGGTATATCAAAATTTGCGAGCCTTGCGTGTGGATGGGAAGAATACAAATGGATGATTTTGATTCTCTTACAATAGTAGCATATACGATTGACATTAGTAGTTCAATCAAGGAACTGTTACTAGTGGTGCAGGTACTAGAAGTAATGAATCGATAATATAACGAGAAGATAACTGCAAAATGGAAAACAGATTTGAGTATAAAACATTTGTGGCTGTTATTGGTTAGTCGACGTCTAACGGAATATTTATAACTATTGTAAAAGTTATGAGCTTTTAAAGTTTGTAGATGACGCATGTTTTAAATATCTTTCGTTGAGCGAAAACTTGTACGGGGCAGCCCCAGATAAGTATGGAAAAAAATAATAGTGACGTCACGTCAGGTTATGGCTTCCTGTAAAATTAGTTTTATGTAAGTAATTAGTGTGCCGTTTTTACTGCTTGATTTAGTTTATCTTTTAATAGAAAGGCATCTCGTCAAATACTCAAATAGAAATGGTGCTTTAAATCATCTTCGATCTTGAATATTACGAGTTTCGTTTTGGATAACTAAGGAGAAAACTATTATTAGTTAAATTCATTGTAAAAAATCCTTAAAGTCATTTAAAAGCGCTTTCTGTATATGTACAATTGAGCATGTACTGCATGTACACAAATCATATTACTCTTAAAACATCGAACTTCTTTCTTAAGAACAATACTTGTTGTTTAACTTTGAACTGCGAGTAACTATTCATATTTATGTAGGCGTCATATTTTTGTAACAGCGCCTGCTGTGGATGTAATATTATTAACTATGGCCATTCGCGTAGGTAACATCAAATATATACAAGCATGGCAGCTTAAATTCCTCAGAAAACTACCATTTTGTTATAATATGTAATATTAAAATATAAAGGTTAATTTTCTTATCATTACATAATATTGTGTACAGTTAGTAAATAGGTTCTAATAGTGAGACTGTCTATGAAAGGTAAAACAGAATTATAGATCACCAGGCTTCCCGATCAAATCTTATCTCATTTTTCTCGATCCAAAGTGATTAATTGTAGTCAGACCCTGCTGCTGGATTATTGGGTTATTGAGTCTTTAGTAAGTTCAAATCCTTTTTACGTTATACTTTAGAATACAGTTGATATCGGACGCAAGAAACACTGATGATGAAGATGAAAGAGTATTTACCTTGTTAAATATTAGAAACGAGAAAATTTCTTATCAATAATAAAATGTGTACTTTATTTATTTATCATTGTTATTTATTAGCATAATATTTCAAGTTTGAGGACGTCGCATTAGTATCTTCTGTTGGGTTTGACTGGCGCCAATCTAGCGTTTATGGGTGGTGTGCGGCTGCGTACCCGCAGCGGACGCTCTCGTTGCCGGGCTCTTGTGCGCATGCGTATTTCCTTTGCGGTTATCGGTCGCGCCAAACGGGACATCTCGTTTAGTCTATATCGACCCCGATCCATTTGCAAAAGACCCAGTCTAACTCCTCGCTTTAGTGCTCTGAAATCACAGAATTATAAATAAACAGTCGGACTTGTAAAAAAATATTGTATAATAAAACTAATTTGTTCATTGGTATGTACGGAATGCCATTAAACAAAGTAATTATTTTAAAGAATTAATTAATTGTAAGAAGATGTTATTTTTAAATTCAATTAACACATTTTTGAAATTACATGAATCTTCATTATCCATTTTTGCTTAATATGCCTAAATCAAATAAATGCCTTGGACTTAAAGAGAACGAAACAAGCGTGAGAGCTTTTTTAAATAACAAGGCCATTGTTGAGTGTTGCGGATGATCATATTCACTTTTATATGAACCATTACATGGATTAGCTATTTATAATAACAGTCGGCACTTTAGCACTGTCAGCGTAATAAACATTTTGAATAAAAAAATGATAATTATTGGTAAATAGTAGCTTTTTACATTATGTAATATGTTACATTTTAGGTTTGTACTATTCTAAATAAAATTAATAAATATTTAACAAATTAAGTATACACACGATACACGTCACGACAAGCGCTTTTTATTCTTTATTTTTATACATTAAGCGGCACGACTATTGCTCAGTATGTCTATCGGAAACAAATATGTTGTTAGCCAAATTAGATGTTAAATGAATTACTTTAAACTAGGAAATTGGTATAAGGAAGTTTTATTACTTCTCTTTATATATATATTATAGATAGAGGGCCTTTAAAGTATTTAAAAATTTTAAACTTTATAGGAGTGCCACTGGTCTCCTACTTTGAGACCCGAAATATGTTTATAGATTTTCTCAATCATACTCGTATAAAAAGTAGAGAGTCATTCAGATTTTTCACCAGTTGAAACCCCTGCGGCTCTTCTCCCTTACGTAGGACTAGGTGGAACAACATTGCAATTGCCCACATGGAATCCGTTAATCGACCTATCTATTTATAGCATTGCTTTCTGCTAAGCGGTAAAAATAAATTGGCGATCAAGAGACTTCACAATATGTTTTTAGATGCATTGCGTTGTTGTTTCACAATGATCCTATTGACCTTTATGGTCAGTTATATCTTATCCATAAGTAAGAAGAAGGTTAATATTTGTTACTTTTTAATTTTACAATAATAACAATGCACGTGAAGCTTTTATGGAAGAACATTTAAAGTAAGATTATTTTTACGCTGTTTGTCCCAATGGTATACAGTGGTACAAAGAGGATCAATAAAAGTCCGGTGAAACGGTCAAAGCCTGCGCTCAGGCTAACAGCAAAGATATCTCCCAAAAACGGGGAATAAATTCACAGCAAATTCGTTTCAATTTGAATCTGGCTTTTTCTAAATGGTAAGGAAATTGAAATCAAACTAGGTATTGAAATAGATTCTATTGTGGTTCATTCTTTATTTTAGTACACGACGTTTCGGCGCCTTTGCAGGCGTCACTGTGTAATGTCTAACATTCGCGTAAATCTTTGAATTTTTACAGAAAAATTGATTATGAAAGTTTACCTGGAAACTTTCCGGCTTATCTTTGGATCTCCAACTCGGTACTCCATTCTTATAAATTTGATGATAGTGCGTGCGGTCCATCCTGTGTTTTTCATTAATTTCTTGATGGCTGACAGTACCATCTCTCCTGTGTTCACATTCGAAGATAACGCTCCTCGTGCCATTTTGTTTCGTCGACTGTTAACATTTAAATAGACGCTATTTTAAATCTTCGTATGCAGTATTATATTATTAAGGGTATAAAAGTAAACTTTTCTTAGTTTCTGATAGTATGCAGATAATATGCAGTTTACATGTTCATAGTTGCAATATACATATCATATCCAAGAGCTGTTTTGTTTCGTCATATATCATAATTATATAATTTTAGTGCCAAAATATTTTTTCGCTGAAATTATTATTTTGTTATATAAAAAGAGGCCTTTGTCCAGTGTAACTTATGCTATCTATGTTTTAGTACATTCATAAAACTTTCTAGTGAAGAAATCCTAGGCATATATTTAATGTTTTTATTAAAATAGTTATGTTTATTTAAATAAGTTGCTTTGTTTGGTAATGTGTCACAATTTTTGATGTATTAAAATCAACTGCAATTTTAGGAGCATATTAGTAACAGTTTTTTACTTAAAAACAGAAAACTTTTAACTACAGAAAATGCTTTCGTAGTGACCATAGTTTTTATTCAGATTAAAATAACTCAAATAAGGATTATATCAAATGTACTTGATGAAAGTGTACTTACTATCAGACCGTCGCTTCACTTTCTAAATAAAAGTTGAAATAAAGTTTTCTGCTACAGTGCATAGAATACATCTGTCGAGCATGTATAAAACGTAATAATATAGTATTTACTTCAAATTTTAGGAGTATGAGCCTTCGTTGCTTTTAGTATGGTTTCTGGCAAATATTGTGGAAATAATATTTTTTTGACATTTGCCAACAGATTTTCACTGACGGAAGCAGTTGACCTTTCAAAAAGTTTTCACAAGGTAGAAATAAAGTTTGTGGTTTGTTCTTAAAAAGGTTATAAGCACATATCACTAATTCCATGGTCGAAAAGCTATCTTGCAAATCATGTTTATGGAATGTTCAAAGCTTTTTCTTGTACACATTAACATGTAGGCTCAGTAAAAGTTAAGAGCTCATTTCTTTATCCTTTTAAATGTTAAAATCATAAATGAAAGGCGATATAAAGTTTATCCTTACATTAATTTATTTTACAAATTCAACTATTACATCTAAAACTGGTTAACCGAGGAGAGAAGCGACCACCGCGGGGGGTACAGCGCCACCGGGACCCTGGTCGATGGTGGGCTGGAAGCCGTTCTCGTCAGCTACGTAGTTAACAGTGTAGGTCACGCCGTCAGGACCGACCCATGAGTAAGATCCCCTCATCACGAGGGCCTCGTCTTCAGCCCCAACATTCTTCAGCTCACCATTTTCGTTGCGTTTTGAGCCGTCGCTCTGTTCGTACCTGTGGATTTAAATAAATGTTAAAATTTGAATTTCTTTGTATATATTCTAAGGCTTTCCTCATTGGAATCTTCAAGTACATGCTAAATGGGCATATATGAAATTTGAATAACATGCTAATTAATTTAAAATTGTGAAGTCGAATTGGTATTAAATTATATTAATACTCTATTAACATAATATATTGGTTTATTATTCATATCCTTCATAGTGCACGAAAACTCATCAATAATAGATTATTAATGCACATATTTATTAAAAACTTACACGAAATTGTAGTTTCCGAGTCCATCGTTGTCCGCATCGTATCGCAGGATCTGGACATCCTGGATATTCTGAGGGGCAGCCGCCACCACCGCGAACAACGCACAAACAATCAACTGAAAGTAAAATAAAACCACACTGTTACTAAAATCACACATAAAACTTAAACACCGCGAATAAAACTTTTATTTAAAATCGAATTTGAATTTAACCACAAAGTACTGACCAGTTTCATGATCACGATTAAACGGTTTACCGTATCGAGTTAACTTGAAATATGTGCTCATGACTTATCTTAACTCATGTTTTATACTATTCCGAATATTGCATTACAACATAGTGTTATTAGTTGACGCACATCTCGTTACAATGTTTTGTGTGTTTGACCACTCCTACGACACGGCGAAGGTAAGCCGCGAAACGTTTGAGGACATCTTTGATGCTGACCTTTCAAACTGATGATGATTTTAATTATATGTATACGTAGCGGTAATGTTACCATAATTTGCATGATGGACATCAATTAACTAAGATTCCGTTGATGTCGCTATGGTTTCATAAGGAATGTTGCATCGCAATTAGTGTAATTGCTCAATCAATTCTTGCGTATTTTTGCCAATATTTCCTATTGGAGTCCTAACTAACTTACCTCATGATAAAATTCTAGAAATCAGATATGAGAAAAAAACTTAGCGATTTCAAATGCGGTATTAAGGTAGGTCATTTAGGTCTTCTGTAAATGATTGAAATAGATTAATGTTTTTATTCACTTTTGTTCGTTATTCAATATCTAATAACCTAATCAATACTCATTCGGGATGACATTTACCTTTGGCCTCTAATACGTGATGGGTACCTGTACGTGATGGGCTAATAAAGATAATGATTTTACTAATTCGCTTCGCATATTGTATTAGCAAGTGGTTAATTAATTATTCGAAGATTGCTTTATTTCTATTGCATATTTTTCGTACATGTAATTTTCCATGTTTGACTTTTGGCATTATTGGTTCTCGGATTTACGTTGTGATATTTTAGTCATGTTTACAAAATGTGTGGCTATAAATAATATGAGAAGTTGGTATTTTTACATTAACGTTTATGTGAGTATATTGGATGGTTCGTTAGGAGTAATGAGAAGTTCATAAGTTTTATTTGTTTCATTTCCGTTCAGAGCTGACACGTTTAATGCTTCATTTCCAAGTTTTATTTTATAAGTGACGCTCTCTTTGCACGGGTTTGGCCCTAGATAGCCCTATGATTAATCCCTTTAGATTAGTGAAAAGAGGGAAGTAGGGCCTTTGCCTTGCAGTGGAAAACTCACACCTCAGGGTCTTAATGATAATAAATAATAATTATAGTTCGATCTTCAACATGATTCATTAATTCCACAAGCTTAATTAATAGCAACAATTTGAGGCAGTTAAGTTAAATGGAGTTATCACGTTATTAGTCCTGACGATCGAATCCGGAAATAAAATCGCAGATCTTCCGTTAAACGTCGCCTTGACCTGCATTATATTGAAGAGGTCTGTTATTTAATGTTAAATTTAATCATTTTAGCCTGAGGCATTGCCCTTGTTGACTATGGATCCTCTTCAGATCTAATATACAGGGTGTCCGGTAAATAGTCCGACAAACAGTGATGGCTGATACCTTAGGTCAAGCCCTATCAAATGAACGCAACATATGTTCGCCGAAAAGTTACAGGTTTCGAGTTACAATCGATTTTCGAAAATTTTAGAATTTTCTACCTTGCATCAGACTTTTCCATTTTTCTTGCTGATACATAGTTTTCGTGATACTTTTTGTGCATCAAATTAATCTTGAATAGTTACTCTATCCTTTGATAAGTCTCATATTTATCTAAAAGAAGAATATAGTGGCGATAACGCCATTTGTTTTACAATTTTCACTTTCGGTTTTTCTTAGTGCTCAACTTTGAACTGCAGTGGTGAAAAATAAATGTATGTAGGATTTTTGTACAACAATTTTAAAAACTTGCTTGAATATTGGTGATTTTGGGAAGGTACAATACTTGCATATTTTCTTTACAACATTTGACAAAATAAGCTGCTGAAGTACACCCGGGCCTATTTTTTGAAATATTACTAATGTAAATCAGAGTAAAAATGATACGTAACTTAACGCTGATCGTTATTGTACAATTAAATGAGGTATTTTCTTCTCGCCATTAACTCTCTATGCCAGATTAAAACATGTTTTAGTGTAAAGTTACCTTAACCTTCAGTATTTTCTAACTAGATAAATCGATTTTATAACACCTTATTTTTCATTCAACAACACTGAAATAGCTGGTTTTGGACGCCCAATTCATCTGCACTTAACGGGTTCCGTATCATTGTAAAATTTTAAACGAGCATTTTTTTTTTTATATTTTCCAAATTGAAATTGACCACAATTATTTCGTGTCACTAGTTAATCGCTAGAAAAACATAACTTATTTCACTGGACCATAACGATCAGCGTTAAGTTACGTCTCATTTTTACTCAGATTTACATTAGTAATGTTTCAAAAAATAGGCCCGGGTGTACTTCAGCAGCTTATTTTGTCAAATTTTGTAAAGAGAATATGCAAGTATTGTACCTTCCCAAAATTACCAATATTCAAGCAAGTTTTTAAAATTGTTGTACAAAAATCCTACATACATTTATTTTTCACCACTGCAGTTCAAAGTTGAGCACTAAGAAAAACCGAAAGTGAAAATTGTAAAACAAATGGCGTTATCGCCACTATATTCTTCTTTTAGATAAATATGAGACTTATCAAAGGATAGAGTAACTATTCAAGATTAATTTGATGCACAAAAAGTATCACGAAAACTATGTATCAGCAAGAAAAATGGAAAAGTCTGATGCAAGGTAGAAAATTCTAAAATTTTCGAAAATCGATTGTAACTCGGAACCTGTAACTTTTCGGCGAACATATGTTGCGTTCATTTGATAGGGCCTGACCTAAGGTATCAGCCACCACAGTTTGTCGGATTATTTACCGGACACCCTGTATACGAGGTATGATTGATTGTAACTGGTAGTAAAGATTTGGTAACGGCTGTAATGGGACCTGTTAATTGTTATTGTTTTAAACGATTAAAATTAATTTAAAATAATAAAAAATACCAAAAAATATATAAGCGAGCATTGAAATGCCTATTTCTTATTAAATATCTTTATTTTTCATTTAAATTTTTATTGGAAACAAAAACAATTAGTATTATGTTTTCTTTTTAGGTCTTCTTCTTCTGTTCGAGTCTATGGTAATCTTGTTTATTAAAATTTAAATACGCTGCGCCCAGTAGTTGGCCTCACTAAAAGCAGAGTCTTTGGCGATATGCAGGTGTCCGGACACACTAACGGGTGTGGCTGTGTCTGGTCGAAAAGGCGTCACTCACACCGGATTTCGGAAGGGTCTATGATCCTCCATATTGCCAGATGGTGCTTACAGCAACCCACTTGGTTTGCAATCGCTTGAGTGCTTTCCAGGCAGGTCACTGCAGTTTGCCTCCAGGCGGTAGATGTTCGCAATGCGGTTTTAATTGCCTGGTGGTGGGTGCTGTCCTTCCCAGATTTTGCATCGTGCTCTAGACGGTGTTTCTTTGGTGGCCTATATGCTCCGGAGAAAACTCTTTACGCATTTAAGTCTATCTGGGTCTTTTCCGTGTTTGTAGAGAGGGTGTCGGGCGTCAGTCTCCTGAACAAGCTTCTCAACTACGCATGCAGTTCTCCCTTCTTCTTTTCAGGTATTATTTTTATATTTATAAGGTTTTTTAAATAATCAGCCCTATCCACGTTACAACATAGGTACATTTGATGGAAAATTTTACCAGTGCTGTTACATGATACAGATGTTTTGACGAATCAATAACAAATTAGTAAAATATCACATGAGAAATGACCCTCATATCCATACATGATATACAAAGATTAAGGTTTCGATAAACGTGTGAATGTTTGTGAAGGTTCGGTAATACACTCATTTATATGATAACTTATTAAAATGACAGGTTTTCCGGAAATGTATGTAATTAGAGTGTTTTACATTTCAACACCTTACAAATGTAATTAAAAAGACACGTGGGGTAGGCTACGTCATTAAAAGCAACGAATTACGAAAACCAACCTTAACCCTTGCAAAATAAAGGTGTTGTTAATATCAACGTGGTGTCCCTGTGTGGTTCGTTGTATACTATTCAAATTATTGACGCAATAAGTACCTACGTACTTCATAAATATGAAATTACAACTGGATCACTTACGAACAAGATATTTATGAAATCACCTTATCTATTGGTCGATCGATGAATATAAATAATAATAAAGTTATTTCGGAAATTGGCTAATTTTTATAAATACAAAGTATGATGGTAACATGTATGTAAGTATATTTTACTTTCCTTTTCAATACCACTTGGAATGGAATAAAAAGGGTTCTTCTTCATTTTTTGAGGAGATGGTATATTTCTTATTCAAGTTTAAATTCGGTGCACTCAGTACTTGTTGACATTGTTTTTTTTGCCCGTTGGAAATCTTCCATGAACTGCGTCCACCCTGGGGAAGGTGGAGGAGTGAGCCGGACTCGTACCGGCTAAAACCACCGGAGAGTATCACCGTTCCCTATTGCGGGGGACCAGGCGGGAAAGCATTTCGCATACTACCGCGACAGTACCTAGTTGACCCACGCAAACTGTAAAATAATGCAAGTGAATATTTTAATGCAAGTGCAGCAAAATAGGTTATTAACGGTAGATAGAGAGTAGTTCCACCTGAAAGCTTGTATTTAGCTGCTACCGATGGCTCTGGGGTATTGCATTTAATGGTTTTCATACATTAAGATATAAAAACATCACATCATCACGCCTGTATTCCCGAAGCGGTAAGCAGAGGTGTACCAATGTACACTCACAGTTCGCCGATATGTTTTAGGTCCCATTTAATAGGGGGCGAGCCTATTGCCACTTACCGGGCACAAATTCTAACTCCGACCTGCTACTGAGAATTTCATAGAAAAACCTAATAACACCTCGGTCGACTCGGGAATCGAACCCGAGACCTCTAGCGTAGCAGTCCTGCTTAACACCACTAGGCCAACGAGCTGCACTATAATACTTAAAAAAAAACAAATCGGGATTGAAACTTGGAGTTCTACACACTTGACTTGGCATTAAACAAGTCAACGGCCTGAATAAGCTGCGTCAAACCGTTAATCTTGACTTTGCTTCTGGGCACTGTTTACGTATTCCGTTTGCACGATACCATTCATGTTTAGCTAAGGGCCTATTCAACGTATATGGTGACATTTGATCCGATTGCATATAATTATTACCTAGTCTTGATTTAGTTGAGAACAAAAGAAAATATTACCAATGAAAAGCTAGGTAAGAAAGTTTTGATGATTAATTAACCAATTATTTATTTATTTTATTTTCAGCCATTGTCGTCCCACTGTGGAGCAAATCTTTCTTCCAATTCTCGATATCTTGAGTTATTGGGTTCCATAATGCTGAATTAACTAGTTGCTTTACATTATTATAACCGACTTTCAAGAAAGATGTTATCCACTCGATGTTACGGTTTTTTAAATGTTTGTAATGCAATGTCGGAGATTATTGTGGATTGATTTCAAAATATATGTTTTATGATCTATACTAAATATAGGATATCATTCAGAGGTGGTCCCATATGATGTGTAATATATGATTTGAAAGGATATTCTATGTTTCATCTTATAAGAAATTAATATAATGGGTTTAAAACAGTATGTAAATGTCGTATTTACGTAGGCAGTTAGCATCTCTTGATTAAGCCCACGTCGATAATGTCAACCATATGTTCCATGAATAAAACGATTTCGTAGTCCGTTCTTTAGATGATAAGATTGAATTTCTATAAAATGAACAGTGTTGCAACCACATTGGGTAAAGTATTTCCGAATATACAGACTAACATTCTAGAACGTTAAATTATTCTTCGTATTTCAAGACATAATATTAATGAAATGTATATAAATAGAAATGTCTTTTTATGTTGTATGTAGGTATTTTACCTAGTTAATTAATTACCAAACATTATTTTATTAGGTATGTAAGTACAATGGAATAAGAAAAAAACTGAAAGAAAAAAACAGTATGAATGTGTGTTTTATGTATACCATCTGAGCAGCAGCGTTACGAAGCTTTAACTATTTGTCACTAATTAACACTATATATTTTCATATAAATATTAGATTTTTTTTTTTTTAATTTTTGTCTAACTCTTTCCCATGCTATGTTAGCTAGCTAGCATGAGGTCTAATCTAATTCATTTGGATAACATATTATACGTGGGAAGAATACCTGTCTGACCTAAACTATGATTTCAAAATGTATTGATACCACTGGAGTGTTTTAAATAAAACAAAACATAATTTTATATTTTTTTAATAATTTTGTACTATTTTTGGTAATTTAACAAAGGCATAAAGTCTTAAAACTATTTAACCGAGGAGTGAAGCAACAAGCGCTGGGGGTATGCCGCCTCCTGGGCCCTGCTCAATCTCGGGCTGGTAGCCGTTCTCGTCAGCGGTGTATTTGATGAGGTACGTCACGCCGTCAGGTCCGATCCAGGTGTAGGATCCTGTCACAGCTAAGCTCTCGTTCTCCTTACCCTCGTTGATCAGGTTACCTTGCTCTTGGTGGCCAGTTCCATCGGATTGTTCGTAACTGAAACACGTAATTTAAAAAATATTGTTTATGTTTTTGTTGAATTTTGTTGGTAGGTTGGGTTTATTACATGCCAGGGTAACAAAAAGATCTGGATGAAAACATAGATTAAGCTTTGGCCAAATTACTTTTTTAAGTTAGTCACTGAATTTGTTCATCTATTAGATTATTTAAATATATTGTTTCTTTTTAATGTTGTGTGTACATAAACTTTTAACTGAATACGAATTTGGTTTTTCAATTGGTAAGAAATTTATTAAAACTCTTCTTCTTATTTTAATGAACTAACCAATATTTCGTTTCAACCATCGTTAAATGAAAAAGAACTCAACTTACGCGAATCTGTAACCGCCGACTCCAATGTTGTCGTTCTCGTACTTGAGGACTTGCACATTGTCGGGGGAGTAATTCCTGGAGCCAGGAGCGGCAACCACCACAGATACCAAGAAGAGAGCTACGAACTGAAATCACATAAAACACTACTTAGTACCAGTTGTAGAAGGAAAAAGTTGTCAAAAAAAAAATTCGTCAAGAAAGGAGAAAAAAGATAGAATGAACTCGAAATTGTACATGTAACCGTGTATGCAACCATAAACTCTATGAGCTTTCACTTCACTTGGTTAAATCACTTTTTGTCACAGAAAATTTAAAAGTAAAGAAAGTTTCAACAGTATGGAGAAAGCTCAATGAAAATAGTTTCACTTGAAAACTAAATTCTTGTAGACTCAATTCAGAAGAAAGAAAAAGAAAAAAGTTGCTTCAAAATCTAGAACTATTTAATGAAAAACTATTTTGCTACACTTATTAACACAAATCACAAATAGAACGAACCAGTTTCATTTTGAAGTGTTGTTTTTACCGATGAATGCGATCAAGTGACGAATTCTCCATAAAATTCGGTTTTTATATGAAATCCAATTTTGTTTTGATTTAATGCTGGGGTAACCAGTAGAAGGTGAACAACTATATCCTAACTTTATAAATATACAAACCTTTTTTAAACAACCATTATTATGCAAAGCATCGAATGCCAATTTTTGAATATTTTATAGTTCAACTTTCAACCTTATAATGTTGTGAAGTTAGGCATTTTTTATTAATTCATCACAGCTTAAAGAATACATTAACATCTTCAAAGACTGAATATTTTCATTTTAGATACTTTGAAACAACATTAAGTTTTGTAAACAATGACACGTGTTTTGTACATGCATTAAATATAATATGTTATTATAGAACAGTAAAACACAGTCAGAACGCAACTACGATGGCAGAAAGAAAACATGAATAATTTAAAAATTCTTGCACTACGCGCCTACTCTACGCGACGATAAATCTTTGTTCATGATACATTATAATTGTCCTTTAAAATATCTTGTATACCCTGCATAATATAAATTGACGTAAGGTAGTAAATACAAGATTTAGGTTTCTAGGATACACGTAGGTGTTGTTCATCTCAATACGTCAATGACGCTGTGATTATTGTCACCATTAAGTAATAGTTATACCTACGTCCAGCAGAACTTAAATATAACTAGGTACATAAAATGCAACTTTAATATACAATATTTGGTAGCTTCATAAAATAACGTTATGTATTTCATTATATAGCCTGTCCCGGCTTCGTGCGAATTGGAAATTTACAATTAATTATACACAACATTTCCTTTTGAATCACTGTTCCATGGGAAGAGTTAATAAATGATTTCTGCAGTTTTTGAGTTTACTTCTTTCAGAACAAACATTATTTAGTAAAAACATAACCCATTCAAATTTATTTTTGTGTGTAATTTTGTGTTTGTTATCTCAACACTCAAATTACTAAATAGACTAATACTAATTACTTCTGTATTAATGTACAGTGTAGTAACAAATTTTATATTTTTTCAAGCACTATGAAATGGTTGCAAGCAAATAAACCGAACTAGACTAGGGCTTAAGTGAAAGCTCGACATTTCTCTTTTCCTGGTGACATAAGACAATACCTACAATGAACTATGAACTTTTAAGTAAAGTTCAAACACCAGACAGAAAAGCTATGATCTAGGTAAAAACCTGTTAATTAAATAAATTACCTCACACTGACGAGTAACAAAACTTATTAATTATAAGTAACAGACTTTAATGTGAAAGCATATTATTTTTACAAGTTTCATATTTCGTAAAACTTTGTATATACACAATTCAATACTGAAATCGAATATGACAACAAACACTTACAAATAAACTCAAATTAAAACTGATATAGATAAATAATTAAGTATATTCATGATTTAGTATATATGTCTTTTCTTTTACTGTAAAAAATATTATAACGAAAAGATTGAAATAATTGGTCTCAAATAATTGCAAAGAAATTTCAAATTATAAGTTACAGGGTCGTTTTTCTCGCAAGCAATAAGATAAATATTATTAGTATGTAAATTATGTACCTCTGACGTGTGTTTCTGTTCTGATTAAACTCATGTGGTCAAGGCTAAGTCAACGTGAATAAATTAATAAGTGTATTGACATTTTATTAATAAATAGCCTACAAGCACTGCTAATGAAGTTATTTAAAGCTAGTGCTAAAACAATAGGAGAAAAAGTCCCCTTTTCTCATCAGAATTAATTAATTATACAGTGTATTTTTTTTTATTTTTTATGCATATTTTTTTAGCGGTTTCGTATAATCCAATTAATTTATTTAAATAGAAATAGCTAAGATGATTTCAAGGCCTAAATAATTTAAATCGACTTAACATGATAAATTACACCTAACAAGTCCAGGCTTATAACAGTTATTCAAGAATTATGTAAATTAATCTTCTTTTGCTACTCATATTATGAATATTATTAATATTGGTGGATTTTTGTTTAAATAGATAGCTTTCCAATCAAAACATCGAGATTAAATTAAAAAAAATATATGTACAGATCAGAATATTAATATATCAAAAAACCTAAAAAAAGTATTGGGATCGGTCCAGGCGTCTTTGAGAAATCGAGTAACAAACATAAAAATGTATAGCCAAATTGAGAACCTCCTCCTTTTTTTGAAGTCGGTTGAAAATAAATAACTTGATATAAAAGTGTCATTTCTTTAGCCTATTTTCGTGCCCTACGGATAGACAAAGGCCTTCTCCCGAAGCTTCTAAGGCCTACTTTCCATAGTCCAATAAATTCTACATTTTATTAGATAACTTGTTGAAAAAGTAGAAAAGCAAGATAAATAAAAAAACATTTATTAAAAATTATAAAACTATATTTATTGTTTAATAATACTATGATAATGACCAGCACATAAATATTATATGCATTTTTAAGAGTATTTACAGGTACCTAATCTTCCAGAGGAAGTTATGTAGGTTATTGACCCAGAAGAGATTCAATGACCCCAGCAGGGACGCTGCCTCCGGGTCCCTGTTGGATTTGAGGTCTGAAGCCGTTCTCGTCAGCGATGTAGGAGACGGTGTAGAGCACGCCATCGGGAGCCACCCACGCGTACTGACCCTGCACCGAAAGAGCCTCGTTCTCCGTACCCTGGTTCTTCAGCTGCCCTTGTTCCTCATGTTTCGACCCATCTGATAGTTCCCACCTGTAAAAAACCGGTAAAATGTTAGAAATCTTAAAAATTTTGACCTATATACTTTGGGCTTGCTAGAATTCCTTACGCGAAACTGTATGCATCTAATCCAGCGTTGTTGACGTCATAACGCACGATTTGAACATCCTGAGGGTTTTGGGGAGCGGCGCAAGCGGCGGCTACCAAGGCAAGAACCACAAACTGAAACAAAAGCTCAGCGTTATTTTTCTTATTCACATTTCACTTTTCACTACACTCATGACGTCACTTTTACTAACCAATTTCATTTTTGTTTTCTTTTTACGGCTATCTTCTTCAGAGAACAGTGGATGTGTGGGATGATTACGTGTACAGACGGTTCTCTTATATACCAACGTAAGTATTTCTTCTATTGCCGCGTTGCAACATCGCGACTGGGCCAGTTAGGTGCTTCTTAAATCCGTATAGCACTAGATACAGCATCTGTCCCGGTCCACACTATTAAACGAAGCATAGACACCTATAGGTAGATGAGTTGCGATGTCTCAGTACCTTCACATGTTTTGTAAACATTTAATTTGACTCAGGCAATTTTACTTATGTAACTCTAATAGGCGTACAAATGTCAATGTTAGGATGAATTGCAAAATATTGTTATCCCTTTCCTTAATTTACCTTTACTTTAATCAGGCGATTGCTGGACATATGTAACATAACTGAACATACTGTAAATATTAAAAAAATAATTAATATTTTTTTAGGTTTTCAAACAGGCCATGGAGTTTAGTAACTTTATGATCCGTTTTGATTAAATGTAAATAAAACAATTATTTTTAAATTGAAGTTATCCAGAAAAAAAAATTATCTGGTAGCTTCAATTTAAAAACATGAAAACTAGAACCTATTTTCCATATATCTAACCAGTTAATCGCATCAAAAGCTTCGTAAAGCCAAGCTCAGTAAACAAAAAAAACAGCATGTGACCTTTTTATTCCTAATAGGAAGACGGATTCATTCGTTTTGAAGATGGAATGTTGCATGATAGGTACCTATTAATGATCAGAACCTATAGATGTCTGCTATAGGTCAATACATACATTATAATATGATACGACATTCTAGTATTGCAATGTGGGCGCAGTACATACCTTTTATTTCTACTACCTATCTACTTAATTACCAGTATCTTATGTCATCAATTATAACTTGAGATATCAAAATGGCATTACAACAACGAATGTAAAATTCTTGATAAATTGCTTAGAAACATATCATCACGCCTGTATCCCCGAAGGGGTAGGCAGAGGGGTACCAATGTACACCCACAGTTCGCCGATATGTTTAGGTCCCATGTAATAGGGGGCGAGCCTATTGCCTCTAACCGGGCAAAAATCCAAACTCCGACCTGCTACCGAGAATTTCACAGGAAAACCCAATAACACCTTGGTTGACTCGGGAATCGAACCCAAGACTACGCTACTAGGCCAACGAGGCAGTTTGAGGCAAATTGCATAGAAACTTAATTACTTATATTATTATGTATAACCCTAGGTAATATTACCTAGTTTACTATGGTATACCGAAATCAAGAATCGAGAGCGACTCATTTAACATAATAATATCTTGATCCTAAATTATCAGCATACTGAATCCTGAAAATGAAAGCGGAAAGGATGGACGAATAATCAGCATTCTCAACGCATAGCAGGCATTTAAGTAATAAGATGCCTTTGAACGAGAAAACTAGGTGCCAGCAAGAATGGTCACATTTTGGTGACCATTGTCAAACAAGTAGGCAACAGTGTCCATAGAGAAATATACTAAGTAGGGTAACAGTGGCATAGATAACTAGGTGTGTAATTCGAGTGCGTAGTGGTGTTTACAAATGTTATTAGTGAGTGTACCTTCACAGCGACTACGAAATAATACACACAGCGGCTAAGACCGAAGCCCCAAATTATCATTAGAATAGACATCTTTTTGTATGCTGATAATATCTCAATCGTGATTGTCAATTCACCCGTCAAGCGTCAATTGGTGTTACATCAATATTTTGGCCGTTTCTTACAGCAATATCTAGGGGAATGTTTAATATTGTTAAAGCTTGAAATTAAAGAAAGCTTTTTTCAAAATGTTTACATAGGTTCAGATTTATTTACTTAGCTTGTTGCTCTCTTATAACAAATAAATAATTATAGTCTTTAAAAAAAAATACTTTGGAAATTAGTACTCATTTTGGTTACACTTCCTAGGATGGTGAAAAACTACAAACGATAAAATTAATTTGTATTATAATTTCTACATAATAGCAATAGTGGGTGCATGGCCAAGTAACATTTGCCCTGGAAACTGTGTTAGTTCATGAATAAAAATTACATAACGGTAGCAGAATCAAATTAAATGTCTACTTGTACCTAATGTTGAAACTGTTATAGTCAGCACTCACAAAACATTAATTTACATTATTATTCTGTACAACAGTTAATGTCTGTTGTTTAAGATTTCATCTTCAGTTATGAATGCAATGCAAGATGAGTGTAGTAAATGGACAGGATTACACGTTGGGCTCTCGTGTAATATATTTATGTAAGGCTGACTTCTGCCCACGACTCTGCTCTTTCTTAGCCATCATTGAACTTTTGTACCCTATATCTTAGATCTATCTACGTAATTATTTCGTGACAAATATTTAGATTTACTCGCCGGTTCACTGACCTTTGCTTAATATTTTAAGATTATTTTTGTACCTTTTTATATATTATTGATATACCAAAAAATTCAAATTAGTTATATAACCTAAAATTATGTCAACAAACCATCGATGCAATATCGTAAAGGGTCTAATTTATGACGTTCAAAATTGTCATTTATGGCGGGATTCTTTTAAGTGATGGCTTTCTGATTGGGTTTGTGACCTACTAGGCTATGAGACGATTGACACCGTGCCCGAAAGCAATAGGTCAATATCATGTGACCCTAGTCCATGTAACGTCAGTTTTCTAAGCTCTTCGCTAGACGCTACGTCATCGAGAGTCGATAATATCTTTATTACCAGTGTTGTAAGTGTACGCTTGTAGTACTAATCTTTCAAAGCTTTTACGATTAATGAATGAATAACATCTTACTTATATTATATAATGCAATGGGCTTGGTCTTATATCCGCTTTAGTATAGAGTATTAACAGTGTTGGAAAAAGCTGGAATCCATACTTTGTATTATTAATAATGGCCCTTCTTTTAATTGTTCTGCTTGTTCTTTCCTATGCTCATATATTGAGTTTATTAGTTTAGTGTACACTAAAACATGTCTTTAAATGTAAATTGCATCAATAAAAACAAATTTAAGAGTTCTTATTAAGCTTTGAATTATTGGCTGAAACACTTCTTAGTTTCAACACCGCCTTATGAACTCATTCTGTAATCTCGTCTAGTTTTTTCAAAGAAGCACAATGTATGAGACATCGTTAAGCTTGGACATTAATTAGTTTATGTGTAAGATGTCAGAACCGTGTATAAAGACCGTTCACTTACCTAATCTGTTGTAAGTGCTTAAATTCTCGAAGATAATACTCGAACTCTCGACCTGATAAATGGTTTTAAATGATCTAATGATTACAAAATCCAGGTATTAGTGCTAAAAATGTAAATAATATTTATTTGCTGAGAACATGTGTCCTTAATTAGGTATTTCAAAAATAAATGTATTGTGATCAATTCACAGATCTGCTTGTTTTGCATAATGCCTGTTTTTTTTTTAACTGACTGATATAATCTAAAACTATCCATTTAATTTTGGCCCCTTTTATGGCGAATTTAGCTCTTCTTAATAACATATTGCAAATATTTGGTGCCTATTTATTATGGATTCTCGAGAAGGTCCTACGCACTTGACCTTTTTAATGACTTGACCGCAAAGGTCAGTAGTTATAATGTTAAGTTGTTAATATTAAGTTTAGATTTAAGTAGAGACCTAAAATGGTGCAACGACAAAAAACATGATAATGTTCACGTAACCGATACCTTTTTTGTAAAAACCTTCAAAGCAGTGTCTTTAGTTTTATTATTTAATGTAATTAATTATGAAAGTACCTTCTAACCTAAGAGGACTTCACCTCGTGGAGGAGAAACAACAGTACTTTTCTTGTTTGCCTCTGCGTTTTCTTTCAGAAGTATTTCTTTTATTATAGAAAAATAGTAAGTATTTATCCTTTCTTAAAAGTCGATCTCTTTTTTGGCTAACTTTTGTACAACCCAAACAGATTAAGATAGATAAACCTAAACTTATATGATGCGCGTATTGAGAAATAGCCATCAAATGGTTTTGTGAATGGTTCCTCTAATAAGCAATTTGTATAGACCCCAAATTAGATTGGTGCAAAGGAAAGCGCTATAAATAAATGTTTTTTCAGTAAGAAGGTTTTTTCAAAAGCGGTTGTTGTGAAAACTCAACGCGGCCTTATAAGTATGTGGCGGGTCTGGTGAGACTAACTAGGCGTGTTAAAGGTTAATAGAGTGTTGGTGCTTGCTCCGACCGGGTCACTACGGAATCATCATATTTTTGCAACCACTCGAAAACCAGGTATTTGATTTGTTTTTGCAATACTTTTGAAAGCAATCGGTAATAACAAAAAAAAAATAGGTTTTTAATTCGCAGTCGTAATTGACGAAAAGGTAAATTGTATTTTAATTTGTAAACATAACATAATGTAAACGTTTTTATTTAATATTTCAGCACTGGTTTATATTGGATAATAAATTCTTGGTATTTTAATTACTAGCAGTTAATAAAAATTACAAAAATTTGGTCATAGTGTTAAGGTTATGGTAATTTTAATCAACCAAAGCATCCGACTCGGCCTTTAGCATTTCCATTAGCTGATGTTGTTTTTAAGATGATTCTAGCAATTTATCTTAAAGTAGTATTTAACATCGAGAACATAAGGTTTAAAGTTACGTGCATAATTTATTCGTAAATGACCAAACCACAGCGCTAACTTGATGTAGAAAAGATCAAGGTCTCACATTTAGTTGTACTTAATATTGTATCAAATTGATTTTTCTTGAGATTCCTAATCCTTTTGTAATATCTTATACCCGATTTATTTTGCTGTAATAAATATATAAACTGTCCAAAACCAAAGTCGCTTACAGTGTAAACCGGTGCTTTACTATATAATTTACAAAATGTTAACCAATCATTCAGCACTTTTGGATATAATAAAACAATAACAAATAATTACTTAAAACGCAACAAAAAACAAACAATAAAATTACGATATGTCACATTTAACGAAAGTAGGCAAATTACAAAAGTTCTTTAATAAATCTATCTTCATCGATTGTGTGGTTAGTTCACAACCGGTCGGGTTACATCACAGTCTGTTGAACCGAAGACACCGCGCCGTTGAACTCTGACATCCCTCGCTTTCCTTACAAGAATAACTCTTCAAGCCCGTCTCAGAAAGTATCACGACCCGTTAAAAAACAATAAGAAACAATAATTAACATATTAAACCTCAGCATTTAAATATTAGGTATGTAGTACAAGGTTACGATGATATAACAGTTTTCGGTGTGTATATGACACCTCATTATTTTACATAACTCTATAGACGTTTGCATTCCGTTGAGTGGGTCAAGTTTTATGCATCGGAAGATTAAGATTTAAGATCTCTTGTAACACTTTAATAATCTTCTAATTGAACTTGAGTTAACATTATTGGTTGAATTCATTAAAATTAGAAAATACAGTTGAACAAAAAAAGAAATTAAATTAAAGGTTATCAAAGTAATGTAAAACTAATAATACGTATTGTTAATGTGAAAATGTCATCATAACAAATGTTAAAATATGCTAATTCAAAAAGGTACCTACTGCAGTTATTGATGACAGAATTTTATGGCCAGCCATTATAACAGATCCAATACACAAATAACGTTATGTCATTTCGTTATACCAATATTGTGAGCAGATAAGATCTGTAGTACGCTGTACGTCCATATACTCGTAATCAGATGCACGGACGTTTATGGCGCTTCCATCTTACAATTTCTATTGCAAAGAATTGCTTCACAGGCGATGTATACGCATTAAAACCATTGCGAAGATACGCCTTATTGGTCATGGGAAGCAATCGCATTGTAATCTTGTCAGAGTTGAGATAAAACGATTCTTCAAATATAATTTGGGTGAAAACAAAAGGAGGATTCACGACTTGTTGGTTACCTTTCGATGATGTAACAATCGTGTGTAGTCTAGGCGTGAATGATAGCAATCTAATGTCTTAAGCAAAACAACGAGTGAGTAACAAAGGCATAATAAAGTGGTTATACAAATTAGTATGTCCATGTAGTGTCCATAATAATTAGGGTTAAGGCGTTTTGATAAATCACATTACGCCATTAGTAACTTTATAATTTAATCTTGTAATTAATGATTCAATGAGTCCGTTTTCATTCAGAAAATAGGAGTTAAAAAAAAACATAAAAAAACCACTCTAAATCCAACCACTAAATTCAAACATAAAAAAAAAACCACCACTAATTTTTTTATAGTAATTCCAAAATGTTTGCGCAGTATATACACGACAGGAACTATTAAACAAGTTTCAAATTATTTCAAATAAATAAAACCAATTTTGCAGTAGATTATTGGACACCTATTTTAATAAGAGATATATTGTGTTCAGAATAAAATGTATCATTTATTCATCTATGTAAATATGTAAATAAAAGTACACATACTTCAAAACATTTAATGGTCATAATTCAAAAGGAAGCCACAACTCTATCCAGTTCATCCTCGGTGAAGCACAGCAGCATGAAGCAGAACACTCGGCGCCGGTCCACGTGGCTGTCGAACACCGGCGATATGTAGTACGCGTCCTCTTCAGGGGAATACCGTTCTAGGTCTATTCTACATAGCTAGAACAGAAAAAACTCATTACCACCTTTTATAAGATAGTAGTGATATATCAACCACGTAAGTAGTTCGCCTTCCTGAAGGGCGTGTATATTTGTGACTCATTTAATTTTAATAGTTATTCTGTTATTGAGGATAGAGACAAACTTATACACTACCCACGAGTTAAGTGTAAAAAGCATATAAAAGCTTTGTTCGCTGCACAGACGACTAAAGTTAATTTTGTTTTTAGTTATGTTTGGTGAAAACTTTCAAAACGCTTTATGAGTTTTTTAAATTGTTCTTGTTGTACGGGATTTTAAGACCGTCCCTGGTCTTAAAATCTCATACATCAAGAAAGTGGATTTTTTTTTCCGCACATCATCCATCGAAAGCTCTGTTTGTTACCTCATTAAATACTAATTAAAAAGGTTCCTGAACAACGCCTTAAAAAAAATACTTTAATACATTGTCTTATAACAGTTCTCCCGCCTCCATGATGAATAAAAGTTATAAGTTTCATAGTCAAGTTTAGTTTGCATTCAGTTTTCATATAACACTAGGTTACAAAACGAAAATAAGTATTGCAGTTATGTAGACTTTAGTGTTCACACGAATAGAATGACATAATAGTGTAAATATATTTACTGCAGCACTAATCATAGTGTGCGATGTGTAGATATATGATCAGTGTCAAACTCAAACTTTGATAAATATAATAATTTGCCGATGACCTTTTACTTTTTGCGTAAATTGAGACTTAATACTTGAGTTTCGACGCATTGACTAAATATTTTACGGGAATATATTGCTGAAATAGTATATGTATGTTTATTTAATGGCATACCTTTCTATCATCTCTGTCATAACACACAAGCTCTTCAAAATGACTGTTCACTTTAGCTTTAGGATATTTGAAATAGCTTTTTAATTCTCCGTAACGACCCAAGTGCTGAAAGCATAAAGTTTGTAAATATTAGTACATTACCACTGTTTTTGTTCGAGTCAATTTCATATTGCATCAATGAGATTTCATATTTGATTATAAACTTTGTTTGTTTAATATTTCATGAGAATCTTTGTAATCAAAATTGCATTTAGATGAAATGCCATTTTGTCAATAGAGTTCATCATGATCGTTGCTACACTAATCTGGTTGGCCATATTGCAAATGCACTTAAAGATAAAAAAGAGTGTAGAGTTTTTAAACTTCTTTTTTTATTTTGTACAAATTCCCATGGTTTTGTTATACCCTGGAGAAACCAGAGGGTTTGTTTGACTCCTACTAGCTGATTTTATCGGGTTGCCTCATGGACCTAGACTGAGATGCGTTTACGATCTGCAGTGGTCCTAGACATTGGCTTTTCTATAAGTTATCGCTCCGCCACGCTGAGTTTGTCGTCTACCAACTCAATCACTCGAGCTATTACATTAAGCACCGTTGTAATCTAATATTTGTCGCTGTCCAATTATAAAAAAAGTTTATTTGAGGCTATTTACAGTGTTCAGTTTTACACTAACAAGATGTCAACTACTTGCCAATGAGTCATAAGGTCATGTTTCCAGACAATGTACATCGACGTAAAGGTACGTACGACGTAGGACGTAACTACTTTCAGTTTGGTCATTTTATATAGAGAGTAATATTTGACTTTTTAATGACTTTTTCACACAGCTTTGATTTATTGGCAGTGTGTGTGTGCGTGTGTGATTATAAATACATATCTTTAAACAGTCATACCTCTGGATCGATGGAACCACTTTTCCTGATTGTGTCTTGAGGAAATTCACTAGGAAAAATTCGCCTTAACTCTATGTCTTCACTGAAACCATACATATTTTAAACATATTAACATATATACCTACTGCGATATCAGTTCATATGATTTGTATTTTTATCACTTACTATGTATAAACAACACTGTGACATCTTCTGATCAGACTGTATAGGACCTATAAAACAAAATAACATAACGATCAGCATTTTTCAAGACTACTTCTAGTTTCAAGGTCATAGCTTCTAGAAACCACAAAACTTACGACATATAAAGAAAAACAACTGTTTATTTTTAACATCACGAAGGATGTTTTAGAAAGTATCGTAATTATGACACGTTCAACAAAATATTTAGGTGCACGCGTGTTGACTTGCGAAACATACCATAAACTGTTTGATTGTTATAGGCCAGTTTTACGATATTGCACATGTTATTATAATAGGAAAATTCAGGTTACTGGCCAGATACAGATTTATTCAAAATTCAGTTTTGAATAAAGCGTTCATCACCGTCAAACATTGATCACCATGCTTGCTCTCTGCGGGTTGGCGATTTCAGATCACAAATTTTGGAATCCAGTTTTCCTCACGACGTTTCCTTTCACCGTTTGTCCGACGTGTATTAGAATAATTAAGAAAGTAACATCAACAACATATAACTTTGACAGAGCCACATTGGTACTTGCTTGGGTTCGAACCTGCAACCTTGTGCATACAAATCCGTTCATTGAACCGCTAGGCCACCACGTTTTTACGGTAATTCTTAAGATTAAACACATTAAAAGTAACTATTTAAGAGTATTTTAGATCTTTAATTTTAATAGCTTATATTTATGTTGGATTGTACCTACACGCCTACGTTTCACATATATAGTTTTATGGGAGAAAAATAAGTACTATTGGTTTTCTCTCGACAAGTTGTTCAACACCTTCGAATTGATAAGATCTTATTGTACTGTGCCTTCAGCGAGCAATTATTTTGCTTGTAAGAACGTATAAAATAAGATGTACAAGGATGCAACAGATAACAGACACGCGAGGGTGTCAGGCACGGCCTGGATTCTCTACCTTTTTTATTATAGTCTTCTCGTGATTTGTATTCACAATTATTAACTTTTGATCACGACATTTTCAGTATATATAATGACTATTTTCACTTGATTTGCTACTGAAAATCGCTTTGCTCAGTTCATTAGTTAAAAACACTTTGAAATAACACTAAGTGTCTGATTCCATTAAACACCTTTTTTTTTCGTGCTGTATTAAATTAATATTTATATGTCGGAGACGGTCATTAGCACGGACGCTAAACGAAACGCGGCACGAGTTGAAATAGATGGCAGCACAGTCGCGATGACGTTATGCTCTAACTTCGTGCTACGACAGCGTCTAGCTGATGGAGAGGTGCTGGGACGACGGTCACTTACTATCTGGTCGTCGTATAGTGCAGTAGCTCCTCGCTAGAAACTGTAACTCGTTTCGTTTGTTAATGTACCTACCAAGTAGTTTGTTCAGTGTACCTACCAAGTGTGAATCTGTTGTTTTGTGATACCTAATAAACGTGATCATCGAGTATTCGCTGTTTCTCTTTTGCTCGATTACCCTAGCTAGCCTACATGATGTCTGACGATAGTGCCAATCCTGCTGTCCTTCCGACATCAGAAGTGGGATCGAATCGAGCAAATGATGAAACACGTGGCGATAATCACGAAACCTCACAATGGCGATTGATGCTCGAAATGCAAAACGAGCAAATGCGTGCGCTGATACAAGCCCTAAACGGGTCGCGATCTAACAGGCACGTGACCCTACCCGAGTTTGATCCCGAGAAGAAAGAAGCTGACCCTCAATCATGGTGCGCAACCGCCGACCTTTGCCTCGCTGATAACCCGCTAGAAGGATGCCAGCTAATCGTAGCACTCAGCAAGGCCTTGAAAGGAACTGCGTCAACATGGCTGTCACAAGTTACTTACTCCGGTATTACTTGGCCACAATTCAAGGACCTTTTTTCTGCGAGGTTTGTGCCGACGGAGACAATCCCAGCTACGCTTATTCATTTGAATGCCAGCAGGCCCAATGAGGGAGAAAGCTACGCAGCCTATGCCAGCCGGTTAATGTCGTCGCTGATGAATCGCTGGAAAAACGCAAGTACTGAACAAATAGCTGTATCTGTTGTGTTAGCCCATTTTGCACAAATCGATACACGATTACAGCGACTTGCGTTCACCACGGAGATTAAATCACGCCATAACTTACAACAAGAACTGCAAGCATATTCATACCTAAAACGTAAATTACCACAAGGCGCGAGTGACATTTCAGATAATGCGAAGCGAGCCCGTATGTCGACTCCCGCATCGCCACTGCTTAAATGCTACCTATGTGGCAAGCCGGGACACAGACAAATTGATTGTCGTTCTAAAGGGAAGGAAGCCAAGAAACATCCTATGCCGTTAACTTCGCATACTCGTACAGTTCAGCAGCCAACCCCAAAAGGAACCCTCATCTGCTTCAAATGTGGCGAGCCCGGCCACATCGCTTCGCGCTGCGGGGACGCCGCCTCAGCCGCCACGGTTGCGCCGAGCGCCAAGCCCCGAGCTGAGCGCCGAGTCGACCTGTGCATGGTCGAGCCCCCTTCAGGATCGCTAACACATAACGGTCAGTCGATAATATTTCACTTTGATTCGGGAGCCGAGTGCTCATTAGTTAAAGAAAGTATTGCTAAGAAATTTTCTGGTCAGCATTTTAACAATGTTGTGTCACTGATAGGAATAGGTAATAAAAATGTTAGTAGTACTGAACAGATTTTGTGTAAAGTAGAAATCAACGAGTACCCTACTGAGATCTTATTCCATGTTTTGCCTGACGTTTATTTACGTAGCGATATTATGATAGGCCGCGAGATTTTATTTTACGGTTTTGTCCTTAACATAAGCGCGAATGAGCTTACGCTGACGAAGAGCAATGTTATTAATTCGTGTGTTGCAAAGAGTGCCCGGACCGATGTAAATAATTTTAATGAGGTAGACACTGACATTACAACTGAGCATAAACTATCGCTTGTCGGTACATTAGAAAAATATTCTAAATATTTTACAACGGGTTTCCCTACTACCCGCGTTAACACTTATAAACTAGAAATCCGCTTGATTGACCCAAATAAAACGGTGCAAAGACGACCTTATCGCAGCTCGCCGGAGGAGCGAAAAGTGATGCGTGAACGAGTGAATGAACTATTAGATGCAAAGATTATTAGACCTAGTAATTCACCTTTTGCGAGTCCTGCGTTATTTGTTGAGAAGTCTGACGGTACGAAGCGTATGTGTATCGATTATCGCGAGTTAAACAAAAATACAGTGCCAGATAGATACCCACTACCTTTGATTTCTGAACAAATTTCGCGTCTTAACGGTGCAAATTACTTCACAAAACTTGATTGCGCTAGTGGTTTTCATTTAATACCTGTGAGTGAAGAGTCTATCGAACGAACGGCGTTTGTAACAGCCGACGGACAATACGAATTCCTAGCTATGCCTTTCGGGCTACGTAACGCTATTACAGTTTTTCAGCGCGCATTGATGATCGCGTTGGGTGAGTTGGCTTATGCCTACGTCATTGTCTACGTCGATGATCTTTTGATAATATCTGAGACAGTAGAACAAGGTTTAGAGAGGCTTAACATAGTTTTAGAGGTTTTAACTAAAGCGGGCTTTTCACTTAACCTCAAAAAGTGTTCATTTTTAAAAACGGGCGTACAGTTCCTGGGCTATGATGTGGAGGCAGGTGAAATTCGACCGAACAAAAGGAAAATTGAGGCACTTAGCGCTTTACCCCCACCCGAGTCGGTAACACAACTTAGGCAATTTATAGGTTTAGCTTCCTATTTTAGGCAGTTCATACCTAATTTTTCTCGGTTAATGACACCTTTACACAGACTAACCTCTGGTAAATGCCCCTTTGTTTGGAAGGAGAACCACGAAGAGGTACGAAAACAGGTAATTTCTATTTTAACAACGGAACCTGTATTGATGATTTATGACCCACGATACCCGACGGAACTGCATACGGACGCGAGCATGGATGGATATGGAGCTATTCTTTTGCAGATAGTAGAAGGTAAGAGACGTGTAGTTGGTTATTACAGCAAGCGCACATCACCTGCTGAGTCGAGATACCACTCATATGAGTTGGAGACGTTAGCTGTAGTAAATGGCGTAAGGCACTTCCGATCTTATTTACATGGGAGGAAGTTTGTCGTAGTAACCGACTGCAATTCTTTAAAGTCATCTCGTGACAAGATAGATCTGACGCCGAGAGTACATCGTTGGTGGGCCTACTTGCAAACGTTCGATTTCGATGTTGTCTACAGAGCTGGTAAGAATATGTCTCATGTTGACTTTCTTTCCCGCAATCATTTACCCTATCACCAGGCACGAGAGGTTACCAAGGTGGAGCAGAAACGTGTTCATCTAATCGAACTTTCTGGTAACTGGCTTTTAGCTGAACAGCAACGGGACAAAGAAATACAAGACGTCATAGTTCAGTTAAATAATGGCGAGATTAAGGACGACATTGCACAGACATATGAGGTACGTTCTGGTTTACTTTACCGTAAAATCCAACGCAATCGTAAGACCAAATGTTTGCCCGTGCTGCCTCGTAGTATAAGATGGTCAGTCGTTCACAACGTACACGAAGCCATCGTGCATTTGGGCTGGGAGAAGACGCTTGAGAAGCTTTATGACTATTACTGGTTTGAAGGTATGTGTCGTTATGTCCGTAAGTTTGTAGATAATTGTGTTACGTGTAAGGTAGCTAAGTCGAACTCTGGTAAGGTACAAGCTGAGTTGCATCCAATTCCAAAGATTAAGATACCCTGGCACACCTTACACATCGATGCAACAGGTAAGCTTAGCGGAAAACGCGATAGCAAAGAGTATGTGTTTGTACTTATTGATGCGTTCTCAAAGTTTGTCCTCCTACATCATACAATGCACATTGACACAGCCAGTAGTATCCGAGCTGTGAAAAAGAGTGTTTCATTATTTGGAGCACCAGTACGTATTATAGCTGACCAAGGTCGTTGTTTCGCGAGTCACGAGTTTAGGGAATTTTGTGACAGTAAAAACATTAAACTCCATCTTATAGCTACCGGATCATCGCGAGCGAACGGCCAAGTCGAGCGCGTAATGAGCACACTAAAATCTATGCTTACCGCGGTTGAAGCGAGCGAAAATAGGTCATGGCAGGACGCGTTAGGAGATGTGCAACTCGCACTTAATTGTACTATCAATAGGGTTACAAAGGCGAGTCCACTAGAATTACTTATCGGTAAAGTCGCGCGCCCTTTGAGCTTAATGGCTAATGACGATAATGTTGACGTAGATATCGAACAAGTTAGGGAAAACGCGGCTGCGTCAATAGAAAAGTCTGCTCAGTATGACAAAAAACGGTTCGACAATACTAAAGCGAAGCTGGATAAGTTCTCTGTGGGTGACTTTGTTTTACTTCAAAACGAAGAACGCAACCAAACCAAATTAGACCCTAAATATAAGGGACCATTCAAAGTTATTAAGGTGTTAGACGGGGATCGTTACACATTGAGAGCATTGAATTCTAAACGTACTTACAAGTACGCGCATGATAGGCTAAGACGAATGCCAGAGGGCCAAGTACCGCTAGAAGTAGAAGAGATTGATTCGGGTGATAGTAGTGAATCTTAGTTCGGTTGGTGGGACCGTACCAGTAGCCGTTTCGTAGCCGTAGTCCATTAGAAGTCGGTATCTACTTTTTGTAGTCCGTGGATGCGCGGTGCGCGGGTGGCTCTGGCGGAGGTCGGGTCTTGAAGAGACCATGGAGTCGTGGGACTCGGCATTAAGTACAATGCAATGAAACGAACGAGGAGTTTGTTGAAGTGGGGCTTAATGAAAAGCCATATGTCACGAATAAGATTCCTGCTTAATGATTTCTTGATTGTAAATAGTAGATGAAAGTGGTGCTTGGTTGCTTTTGCATTTTTTTTTAATCTTTATCGATTGTATTTCGAAGTAGAACTGAAATCAAATAAAAGCCGAAGTTATTATGAAAAGTTTATTTTTAATTTCTTTGTCATCACTAGCTAATACTAAAGCTGGTGTCAGGAGTGGCCGAACAGTGTTCTGTGCTATGTTTTTTTTGTTACAGAATAAACACACGAGGTCGTGTGTAGCGCAGGATGGCCGTGTCGGAGACGGTCATTAGCACGGACGCTAAACGAAACGCGGCACGAGTTGAAATAGATGGCAGCACAGTCGCGATGACGTTATGCTCTAACTTCGTGCTACGACAGCGTCTAGCTGATGGAGAGGTGCTGGGACGACGGTCACTTACTATCTGGTCGTCGTATAGTGCAGTAGCTCCTCGCTAGAAACTGTAACTCGTTTCGTTTGTTAATGTACCTACCAAGTAGTTTGTTCAGTGTACCTACCAAGTGTGAATCTGTTGTTTTGTGATACCTAATAAACGTGATCATCGAGTATTCGCTGTTTCTCTTTTGCTCGATTACCCTAGCTAGCCTACATGATGTCTGACGATAGTGCCAATCCTGCTGTCCTTCCGACATATACAATTAAGGTTTCATTTAAAAAATTCGAACATAAAAAAATAGAAATATAATTTATTTAATTACAAAATTGATTTCTAAATTAACACTACTAATCAAATAATTCTTCTGTCATTGAACCTTGTGTGATCATCATTCACTTTGGGTTGGAACCCATTTTCGTCCGCCACATACTTCAAAGAGAAGGGTTTTCCATCAGGATCTATGTATCCGTATTCTCCTCGGACCACTAATGAGCGTCCATCGGGACCTGCTATTAAGCCGCCATCCTCTCTTCTGTAACTGCCGTCTGAAGTTTCATATCTGTAACAGGAGATCATTCTATTATTCCAAGAGGATGGGAGGGGCTGGTGATTTAAAAAAAACTAGAAGGTAAAAAAAGAAACATGGAAAAGGTGAAAAGGAAGGATGGTTGGGACTGGCAAGAGACGGAGGAGAGTAGCATAAATAAATGGAGACCTATGCCCAGCAGTGGGTAATACAGGGTTTAAGATGATGAAGTTGAAGGACTGATATTTAGTTGTTTAGTGACTGATATTATTTGTTTACAAGTCAGCACTTTAAGGGCAACTTAACCCATATAATACGCAGCCACCCGATTTCAATGTTCTTGAAGCTAAATTTTCATTTAATTAGAGAAGAATGGCGACGCCCTCTACTTAATTTCATGTCAACATAATATTTCACAATATCTTAAGTACCTTACTGTTATAGCCACAATGTCAAGTCCTTTTTGACGCAATCTACAAACTTAGGCCTCTTGACGCTCATAATTTCATGGACAATTTTAAACGCATGCTTAACAAAAACTTAATTATGTAGGTGTAATTATGCAAATGGTTTCTATTGGTAATTAATTTGAAAACACAGTGAAAAAAAAATTGTTAAGTTTTCAGTTAATGTAGTGAGAACATTGATATTATTATTAATATATCATTAAATTGTAGAGGCAACAAATACAATTATGTCGATACTCCTATAGTACCATTATCGGATAGTTTAAGTTGTTACTACATAACCATACGTTGAAGCGCGCCTTAATGTATTAATCACTACACATTATGTGTTTACAAAAGAAATTACCGCATTGATGTAAATAATGGGCTTTATTGCAAGACAGTGATGATATTTACGAAGTACAAAGTTAATTGTCCCATATTGCCAGCCGAATTAATAAACAATTAAAATACTTAATTCGCATAATATCACTGATTTTCGGGTCAATAATAAATGAAAATTAAACGTAGTTTCCCAACAAAAAATTATTAAGATTTAAATGAACATGATGACATTACTTTTGAAAATCAATTTGTCGAGTTCATATTTAATTGAAATGAAGTTCTGAAATGATATTTTAGACATGGAAATAGTACATAATTATTTAGTAGTTTGACGGGCCTGTTGGTCTAGTGGTTAGAGACCCTGACTGCTGTACTGGAGGTCGTGGGTTCGATTCCCACCCGGCACAAATGTTTGTGTGATGAGCACGATCATTTGTTCGGTGTCTGGGTGTAATTTATCTATAATATGTATGTATTTAGAAATATATAAGTATGTTTATCAGTTGTCTGGTTACCATAACACAAGCTCTCTGCTTGGCTTGGGATCAGACAACCGTGTGTGAGATGTCCTGGAATATTATTATTATATGTTGAAAGTTAGCAACATGTTATTATTTATCCTTTAATTATCTTATAGGATTTGTATTTGAGATGGTTATATGTACAGGATAAATATGAACAGGCACCTGTTACCCTTTAAAACATACAGAATGTGACACAAGTTATTTACTACCAACATAGATATTTAACAACTATTACTTAAAACTTTTTACCTTTTATATAACCTGATGTCGCTTATTAGAGTGACAGGTTTGGAGATTAGAAAAACAATATGTTACTAGACGGATATAAAAACCAAATTAGGGGACGGAATGTTTACTGGTCATTAATCTATAAAAACCTGTTTGATTTTTACGATATGCGACATATGATGTAAAAAGCTTCATAACAATGTTAACAATAACTGCTCATAAATAATTATTTTACAGCCTTATATCAGAATTTAGAAAAAGAGTTACAAGGCATAGGTAACCAAGAGGCAGGATCATCGTATATAGTTAAACATTTATTATGTAAAAAACATAATGATTAACTACTTTTTACGGATTTTTTCGCGGTTTTAATTTTAGATTTTGGTCCCGACGTTTCGACACCTTTGCAGGTATCATGGTCACGGGCAGACAGACAGAAACGTCGGGACCAAAATCTAAAATTAAAACCGCGAAAAAATCCGTAAAAAGTAGTTTTATTCAACATAATGATTAATTTAAACATTTTATGTTTTTTTTATAAAATCAAGTATAAAAATATAGCCTTAACGTATATCCTTTGCCTGCCAAACCTAATTAACTACTTACTCAAAACTGTACGTGCCAAATCCATTATTGTTGTAGACGAACTTTTTAATTTGCGCTCCAAGGCAACTGGCCAGTACAGTGACAAATACCATAGAGACGATAGGCAGGACGCGAAGATGAGCACCTTTTACCTGCGCAACAAAATACCATAAGGTCAAGGGCAGCGGGTCAAGTGAACTACTCCTCATTATAATAATACTAGCTGCAGTGCCGCCGGCGATCATTCACAATAAACAAGTGCTAAATCATATTTTTGTAATATTATTGGTCAACTATAATATAGGATGTGAGAAATATTTAATTTTAGAAAATTATATTAGGCTTAGAAATAGTGCCCACAGGCATCACAAGCAGTGTCAATTCTTGTAATGCCTGTAAAACTCATCCTGTGAACATATGTAGTTTAGAAGATTAAAGTGCAATAACAAAATCATAAAGAAAGTTAGGAAACTGATTCATCATAGGTAGGCCAGCTAAGCACCTGTTATTCAAAATAAACTTTTGACTACACTTAACAGTGATCAAAAACGCAGAATCTCTTCCAAATGTTTCTATTCTAATGGGTTTGACCATGAAATGATTTTAATTGTGATTGAAGACATGATAAACTCTTAAAGGCTCTATCCGAAATAATACGCATGGTTAAACTGTATTAAACTAATCGATCTTGGTTTCAACCTAAGCATAATTTGTAACTTCAACGTGTAAACTCCTGCTTTGTTTTTTACCAAAATATTTTTTCAGACCTTACATAACCAAAAAAGTTTGATTCAAGAAAATTAACAACAGTTTAATTATAATACAAAGAAACTAATTATTATCTTTGTTTGTGTGTTTCTGGTTAGTTTATAAAAAATAATTAATTAAAAAAAACATTAAGTTTCATTTGGACTTTTATGATATTCGACAGTGTTATTAATAATTAGGTAAATGTTAAATGCAACAAATTAGCTTTAATCTTTAACACTGGCCACTGACAATGAACTGATTTAAAAGTTCTTCGTACTCCTCTGACCGCAATCGCAGGTAATTGTTACATGCGTTTGCGGTTACAGTAACGATAATTATGTTTCATCTGCAAAGCCAATTTCATGAAATTAGTCCTGGTAACTTACATACGATTTCTGTTAGTTATGTAAAATATTTACGCGAATTGAATTTGATTTGTGATTTGCTTAAACATTTTTTTAATTTAATGTTACCCTTGATTGATAGAAATATAGTACTACTATTTAAATTACTATTTTAAAAGGGTTAATGCTAATCAAATCAAACAGAAAAGCTTAATAAAAAACCTAACGAAACTGTACATAAGATGAAGAAATAAATTAAATACCCATTCATAATTATTATTTGTAAATTTGGCTATTACAATTGCTTTATTACATTAACAGCTTATCGATAAATAAAGTGACAGATTTAGGTGAGCTTGTGTTAGAATAAACAATAAACAGCTTACACCACCTATATGTGATCATTACGTTAACGACTATTGAAATGACATGATAGAACCAGTTTTCTTATGGGACCCATGGAAGTAATTAGAAATGTATGACAGCAATACAGTACGCAATGTTAGATTAGAGGGCATTCACTTAATTAAAATTGTAATGTGTTTTTCTACCATTTACCACATTGCCTGCAAGCGATACCACTGTTCTACTTATTTTGTGCTGTAGCTTTAATTGGTAATATTTGAGGATAAGATAGTTATAATAGGTAATATTAGAGAAAAAAAATACATAACTTATTATGAGCTTTGACAAAGTTATACCTATGTCATAAAGTTTATAGCCCTAGGTACTTCTTATAAACTGGAACTGAGAGAGTAGATGGTCGTTGTTTTCTGAATCCCTTTAAAAGGATTTATCGATGATGTTTCTCGAGTTTTCGAAACTCAATTACCAAAATGTCTATGGCTTTATATCACGACCCATTATATAACATGTTTTAACCAATTAACATATATGAAACTCGTTTTCTGCTTACCATATTGGGCGCGTTCTTCATCAGAGCGAATCTAAGTTGACTGTGACTTGGAGACAACTGCCCACACTTTATATCCAGTTCCTCAAGAATGTGATGTCTGGACTTCATTCCGTAGGACAATGCCTCGTCAAGGACTTAAGGAGTCATTGACTCTGGCATTATTACGCAAACGTGGGAAGGACTGGCCAACTGACAATGTGTCAGCTACACCACGTAATTATTTACTCCTGTTTTATCCGATTGCATTGGAGTAGGAGTCGGCAATATTATTATCCTTAAGTCTTCTATTTTCAACGTATCATAGTGGCCAAGGGTACAATTGGACTGGAGAGTGGCGACTAAGCAGTTTTTAACGTTACAAATGCATCTATAGCCCAATTAATTGTGGGGCTGTTTGCTGCAACTGTAACTTATTCTCAGCGTTTTAGTAAATGAGATAAATAAAAAGAATCTATCGTTTTGAAAGATCATGAAAAATCTATCAGGTAAGTTTAGTTTTTGTTTATTAAAAGCTTTATTAGAAAATGCCACAAATAGTTTTATAAACTCTTCCCGCAATTTTTTGCGGTGACTCTGTACCTTCGTTGTTATTGTATCAACAAATAGTTGCGCAAAACTAGGGTGAATAAAATAAAAATAAAAAAGCCTTGAACTTAGAGTAATATCAATTAAGAATGTTATTTTAGTCAACTCTTATTCATTCCATTTCGTTAACTTGATCTTTTATGGATTTCTATAAATAGACATATTTCTCATTAGGTATAAATTATGTATCACTTTTAGCTTGGCGTTAATTACCTAACACTTTAAAAAGATGAAAATAAAATTGTATGTTTCACGGTTTTAAGGAAGGCACAAATAGATAAACTATCAATAACTATATTTACTAAGTGAGGTTCTAAAGAAAATTGATTCCAAACATCTGGTGTTATAAATAACCGGCAGTTAAATATTTACTTCTCTGCGAAGATAAAAGTAAGTTAAAGTTTGCTGTTGTTAACTGTTTCTTGCTACGGATAACTGAGTAATCCTGTAGCAATAAAATGTAAACTACCGTAGTCATAGCCTTTTATTTTTGATCTCACGCGGTTTAAGGAGTTATTCATATAAATGTTCCTTGCCATTCAGGTCTTTAATGGTCACTCTTTAAAGCAACTGTAAATAGTTTTTACGAGGCTACAATTTATTTGATTTAAACTGTCCTGCTGGTTGGTCTGACTTTAAAATAAGCTTACCTAGTTATTTATATCCCTACAAAGGAGACAGATCGAAATAAACTTATTAGTATTTGACTCTTTGTTGTAGGATGATCTCAAGACGGAAATGAAGACACGCATTACATTATAAATTAAAAAAATATAAACCTCGATAATTTGATTAGTTAGTTGGAACGAATCAGAAATAGGTTCCTGTTTGGAAAAAAAAATGTTCTGCATAATGTACCTTAGAATTGACGTAGGTTGCAACTTTTATAGGCGACTTGTTACATGTCTGTATGTATATGCATGTCAGTTTATGTTTGTGTTGGGTTCCAGTATAATGACTTCAGCTAAATCATTATTTAGCTGCAGTATTGCTTACAGACAGAGCCTAGTTTAGCTTTCTGTGTAGAATAACACAACGTCAAAAGTCAATAAAGCTTTAATCATAATTTAACGAATTTCCCGTTGCTTCCTACATTTACCGTATCAAACACAGTTAAATAGGTATATTTAAATATTGCTGGGAGTTGGCCAGAGTAAACAAGTAGGTGTTACTGCTTATTAAACCCGGTTATTGCAAAATAAAATGTTACTATTATCAGAAAAATAAAACAATAGACAGGTTTCACAAACTTTGTTTAATTCATTATAACTTCACGCAAAGAGCTTCTTCCCATTAAATGATTAGTTTCTCACTTGCCTAGCAATGATTCGGGAACTTTTGCAGGACCCACAGTCGCCGAACCTACGTCCTGAAAAACAGAAGTGCATATACTGACCTATAGCTTTTACCAACTCCCAAAAAGTAGGAGATTATCAACTTATGTAATATTCATAACTTTTATTCTAGATTTTCCATTCTATATATTCCAAAAATTCATCATCAAGGGCTAGTTAACTGTTGCATCTGTTGTTGTACCTTTTCAAAAAGTTTTAAGTAAGTACATAATTGAACATGTCAATTTTATTAGATTCTAAAAATATATATTTCATGAGCATACTTACAAGTTGATTAGGAGGTAAAATATTAAAACCATTTTCATCAGCGTGGTATCTGACCCGTATTTCATTTTGGTTCGCGTCTGCGTAGGAGTAAGACCCCTCGACCACTACATGTTCGTCGTCTTTGCCGACATTGACCAAATATCCAGTTTCTTCACGAGTTATGCCATTGGAAGTCCGATAGCTGCAATCATGTTCGAAGTTACAAAAGCATGAATAATGTTCCAAGCGTGTGGATATGTTAATTTTAATTGCTCAGTTTTAAACAAACAATAAACTATGCCAGTTTCTTAACTCGCTTGACAATGAATTTGCTGTGAGATTTAAACACATGATATAAAGCTTGTGATAAACAATGCTGAAATATTACTTCATGTAGTGTTTGTAATTGATGTGTTATGGAAAACGGATACAATTTTAAACTATTTTGTAGTTGGAGCAAATTTTTTACTAAATAAGATCCAATGGTACAACTGGATTTGATGAAAATGATATCACATTGCCGCCAATAGTATAACAGGGTGAAGTAATAATTTTTTTTTTTTCAGATAGTCATACAAAGATTGAAAACATGTAGTAGCGGTGTGGACTAAGACTCGTCTGGGTAGTTTGGTGTCTACAATAATTAAAACAAATGATCCTGACGTGAGAGAAGTTTTTTTTATATATAAGTTACCTGAATACATAGTTTCCTGTACCATCACTATCATTCTCGTTCATAATAGTTTGTGCTTGAGCGTCTTCGAGAACCGGAAGAGCCGCAGTCAGCGAGAACAGTGCTAACGTGATCACTGTGACCTTCATATTGAAGAACTTTAAGCAAATATTTAGGAACTCCAAGGATTTGTAAGATCGATTTTCCTTAAGTTTAGTTTTTAACGTGCGAATAGTATCAGTCAAACATATACAGTAACTTATGAGTCGATAGTTCGGCTTAAATACTCCGGAAGATATTTTTAATGAACACGTGATAACACGTATTACCCCAAATATATTGTGAATCATGCTACAAAGGTTTATTTAAGCAAATCATATTTATTATTTACATACTAAGGCTGCCTTAAGTTACTAAATACGTTATTTAAGTGGTTGTTATGTTCAACTTTAATGTTCATTTTAAATAAATTATGGTGAAATATAAAAAAATATGTTACATTTTTATGAATGCATGACGTGGTTTTAGACCCATTTAATTAATGATATTAAAAATGACATCTAAAATTCAAGATGTTTATGATCTTGACCTTATATGTCACATAAATCATAATAGGTGGGATATTTAAATTTGTGGTAAAATAAAGTTCTGTCTCGTTTTTTAAACTAATCTCTGGTTTTTAAATGGCAAATACTGTAATTTGTAGTTATTAGATTATTTGATTTGACAACAAACTAAATGGATCTGTAGTTTAGAAATTGGGTGTGTCTTTTGCTAGACAATAGGCAAACGACCTCAAAAAAGGAGGAGGACCGATCCGTCGGTTTTTTTCAAGGAACGATTCATACTTCCTGATTTGATAGATTCCCCCTATTAATTCATACTGCCTTATGTGTTACATACCCTTTTATGTTATACGTACTACCTTATGTTTAAGGTCCATACATATCCCCCTATGTAATAGGTACATACTGCTTTATGTGATACATACTTACTGCAGTATTAGCGTCGCGTCGATGCGTATAATTGTTTCTTGAATCTTGACCTATCTATAACGCAAACTGGCGTCTAACTAAAGAGTTTCTAAATCACTTATGCTTACTGCTCAATAAACTAAGCTTAATGCACAAATGCTTATTTTTTTAACGTATTGTGTAACTAAGGCAAAACCTGAAGACCTATAAACATGAAGTGGGTTTCTTAAAAGCAAAGAACTGATTTATTTTAAGATTGTTTTAATAAACTGCTTTTGTTTCCAGTTCAATTATTTAAAGAAAAAATATATATTCCTAATTATTGACTGTGATGTTCTTTTCTTTTGTATCCTTCTTATTATTTATCAGTGCCGTGGTCTTTATTTTCCTAATAATGTTGCTACTACGCTTGGTGAGAAATTTCGATCTGCTTTCTGATGACAAAAAGAAAAACATAATTTAAAAAAAAGCTTTATTTTCCTTCCTCCTATCCTTCAATTTAATACCCTTAAGGTAGTAATATTAATTTAAGCAAAATTGGCGTTATCTGGATAAATGTAATGACGCTTTATTTATCGAAATGGGTTGAGCCGTTGTGGAGCTTACGTGTGAACGTAGACAAAGAAACGGACACATATTCAAACATGCAGGTCAACACATGACCCTTTTTTGGGCTACGCAGCAAGTTGGGTGAAAAGAAAACAAACTTGGATGTGGACCTTTCTTTAAGAAATATCATTTGTATACAATTTAACCTCATGATTTTATCGTATTAATAAAAAAAATACTATTTAAATTGTTTATTGAAAAACAAAGGTTTTCTTATTTTCCTAATAAAGAAGCCACAAGATGTGAAGACACGGATGATTGATAAACACTCTGAAATACAATTTAATACAAAACAATGTAAATGCAACAACTTAAATAAAAAATACTAGTTTTATAATTTTATACGAATGTTACAATTGGGATTGTTAATTTGGATTTATATACTATAGATGGTTCTGATGAGTACCTGATTCTATATTATTAGTGCAAGTTTGCTAAGTCTTGAGAATATCACCAAACTTACACACCAAAACTTTTATCAATTAGACATTAGTGTTATAATCTTTATATAAGTGGACATTGATTACAATGACATCAGCTCTCATGGAAACAAACCCCACCAAAATTGGGCCATCGCATGTCATACATCAGGTTTACTATCTACTAACTAATTATTTTCATTACTTTTTATAGAATACATAAATTATTTTCCTAATAATGAAGCGACAAGGGCTGGTGGGACATCTGATATTGGCTGAAAAGAAAACATTTGATCAATATTTCAATTGTCACACATTTCTTGCATACCAGTATGTGGCTGAATTTGAGAGATCTGTTGTTCATTAACCGACCAACTGATGATCGGACGAATAAATGATTATTATATTAGAAAATAAGGCCTGGTTTAGACGATGCGAGGAATATCGTGCAAGTTGCTGTACACTGCGGCACTTGCACTGTAAGTTGTTGTAAGTGATCGATTATAGACGGAAATGTACTGCAACTTGTACGATTTTTCTCGCACAATCTACACCAGTCATAAGCCCTACTACTTTGAAGGAAATGTTGTATCGAGTTAAAAGTAGTAGCCCTGTTGTGTTGCACATTGTACATCATGACCTCGGTCATAGATTAAAGTGTTTTTAAGAATCTCCAAACTTGAAAAACCGGTTCCTATGATAACATTGAAATCTATGAATAATCCAACATTCCTTATAAATAATAGCTACATCTATGTTTGGGCTTTATTTCTTTAATAATATGTGTAAGCCAACTTGACTACGTGAAACTGTTTCAAAAAGATTTATGAGGATCAGGTCAGTTTCTAATCCCACGAGCTAGCTTCATTCGATTTTTCCTTAAAAGGCTCTGTTCACGTTCAATACATTAGTGCGTCTTCTTATAACGTACTAGCCGTGCTGCTCGTTAGTAGTCACCGTTCTCTATCATCTTTTTGTTAGTTTTTCAGTAACTTTGTTATTTAGGCTAGATTCAAATAAAACGAAAGATCGCTAAAACAAGTCCAACTGTTTTAGAGGTACCCGTCACTATGTAATTCAGCCTAATTTGTTTTATAGATTAAGATAACTCACCTTTGGTTGCTGAATTTGGAAGCCGTTTTCATCAGCTGTGTATATTACAGTGACTGTTTTTCCTTCAGTGTCTGTGTATGAGTATGATCCTGTCACAACTATATGCTCGTCTTCTTTGCCCTCATTGACTAAGAATCCGGATTCTGAACGCCTTATCCCGTTGGATGTCTCATAGCTGCAAAATTCAGTTTAAAGTAGATTACATTACAACGCTTAGAATGAATATTTTTAATTAGGTATATGTAAAGTCAAATCTTCGTGCATAAAAATAAAAATCATATTTTTTTACTCTATATTTTTATCCTACTTAACAAAAATACACATGTGACTCACGCATCACAAAACATTCACATGAAAAACATAAGGTTTGCTCACAAAATAATATATTAAATTCGTTATGTGTTTACTTTAATATATGATGTATAGGAAAAGGGGGGAAAAAAAGTTATTACCTGAAGTTGTAGCTTCCATCAGGATCACGAGTGCTATCGTAAGCAACGATGCGAGCTTGAGACTCATCGGGGATAGCAGCGGCGCGTGCGCCGGCAGCCGTCAGCGACAAAAATGCGAACGTCACGACAACTAAGAGATTCATATTGTCAACCTTGAACTACAAACAGGTGAACCAAAACTTTAAAAACAAACAACACACAATTTGTTTTTTTTTTTAAACTTGTAGACAGATTTAACGCTTATAGATAACCAAATGCTCCGCCTTACGATCGGTCTTCTTTTATATACCTCTTCGAAACTAATTATAGCACGATTTTTATCGTAAATTATATTTTTATGTTTACCATACACATTAGGGATGCTCTTTATTTTTTTAGAGCTGATGTAAATATTTTTTCTTCAATAATAACATACAAAGGAACAACATGTCCCAAAAGTATAATTAAGCTCAGATTTGGCGGTTTTTTTACTAAATAGGAAGCCGAAAGGTACTAATAATATGTTAACCTATAAAAATAATCCAATAAAAACCATGACTTATCTTACTCTAATAGATTTATCGATGTTTTTACGTGGCTGTAAACATCACTAAATCGCTCAAATTTTTTACCGATTAAAGCTGCATTGAGAATTAAATATAAAAAAAAAACATGAGATTACTAAGCAAATTGAACTTCGGATTTATGCTACAAGATTATACTTATTCACAATACCCTCTGACATTGAAGAATTAAAGTTTCACACGATAAATGCACGATTGGTTCAGCTAATTTGTAAAGACACGGCTCATGCAATGTGCATGTAGGTAAATAGACATACCATAACACTTTATGTAGATAAGTCCTACTAATAGATGTATATAAGATTTTAATATAATAGAAATAATTTAGAGGGCTTATGTGGAAACAATCAATAATAATTAAACCACAGTACAAAAGGTATTGCAGCCACAAATAATGACGTAACAGTTTAGTAAAGTTCAGGTGTCGTTGTTTAGCGGGATGTCCAACAATTGATTTATGATGTGTCACATAATGATGGTGCAACCGACGTCACGTATTGTTCAGCTCGTACGGTAAAGATTTCAATAGTTATGTAAGTTGACAGATGAGACGGCGGACCAAAGGTAACTGGCCCGTCGCTGAATGAGTCCCATGATTGGATTACATGCGAGTATTTCACACACGCCTCGTTTTATAAAGGGTATCAATTATTGTGTACTGTGATTATGTTGTCTGCATCATTTGATCTAAGCTATTTCAACTGCGATGTCAGATGGGTCATTATATTGTACTGTAGTTTGCAATATTGCGAGATGTGTTGAAAAATCTATACTTTAGTGTTTACTAGCTACGGTTATATGCTTATGATTATGATCTGACAAATAGTGTAAACTTTTGTAAATTGCCAAGTTGTTTCTTTACCATTTATTTCTTTGATCGAAACTTAAAAAATCTTCAAGTTGATTTAAGGAAACTCTATTTGAATGCTCTTTTAAAATATCAGCTAACACTGCTGAAAGTACACAGAAATCTAAAAAAAATAAAAAAGTTAAGGGGTGAAATATAAGTATGATATAATTGTTGTGTATTACTACAAATAACTAAAATGTAACACATACTAATTTTCATCGTTATTTTAGTCTCGCTGGCTGGAATTTAACGCTCCATCTACCGGCTTTCGTGCACAACCGGTCGGAGTGAAGGCTTTGTTTATTGATTTTTAACTTTACATCGCAGCCATGACCCCGTTTTAAGTGAAACTTGTTACATATGAATTTCTAGAACCAAACATAGATGGCTCTGAATACAACGTCTGTAAATCGATACTCTTTTTTTTGAAAAGGGGCTTTATGTTTCATCTATATATTCTTTAGCTCTTCTATTTAGGGCTTACGCTAGACAAACTCAACGACAGCAGGCTGGTCTGGTATACATATAACATGGTTTGAATTGTGGTACCTGAATGCGTTATCTGTGATGCAAACATATTCAGTGCTTGCAGCACGAGGTCCTGAAATTAATAACGGACTTATGAGACGGAAATTTTGTTCTCATATACTTATTATACGGCTCTTATTATCTTCGATAGTCGATAGTCAATTATTTACATCGCTATCTGAGAACTTATAGGTAGACACCCCGATATAATTTCCCCAAATAGCTTTTGCTTTGTTAAATTCTCTTTTCATGTAAGTTGAAGTATTTATTAAACGAAGTAAACTCATAATCGTTACAATAAAGCTTTATCTGTCCATCATTTTATAAAATTACCGCGTCGTGCGCATCTAAGTAATGCTACCATAAAATAAATAACCATATAATTATGTATTTCAATGAGCGCAAATAAGTTAACTTGTCTAATTTTGATGTTAATAAGGTCAACAATTATTCAAACAACATTACTTATAAGATATTAACCTTTAAGTTATTATTTTAAATACATCGCTTTGTAAGTTGAACACCTTTTAGCGAATTATATCCATTTAATAATTTACATTTACAATAGTTGTGTTATTAATTGTAAAGCCGGAAACCCACAGCGGCGCACGGAGAGGCTGTGCACGTGTGTTTAGCTTCGCTTTAGTACAAAATGTATGAAAGCGTTTCCACTGCGGCGCACGGACATGCTACGCAGCAATTGACGTCATAAACACACGCGTAGCTAGCTCGAATGGCCGGTACATAGCTCAACCCACGGCCGTGCGACGCATCCCAGCTGCGTGGGTCGGCCATTTCTCGGCGACCCACGAATATGTACAGTCTCGAGCAAAAATATGTATACACATAATATTTTTAAGAAATTATTATACGAATAAGCAACTATAAATAAGAGGTACAATTAATGTTCCTAGTTTATGTACATACATTTAAGTTGTGATAAGTATAATTTATGTAAGAACTAAGTAATTTATAATACAAATAAGTAAAACAGATGTTACTACACAATAGCTAAATTATATTGTTACTTGGAAGAGCTATTGTCTATATTATAAAAATAATATATTGAGTTTAAGTAAAATATTTTTTTTTATTAAATCAAAAAATTGTACTATTTTATTTTCAAGTGTCACCTGTCAGTATGCATTGATTGCTAGATGGCAGAAGAGATTCGACAAAAAATCTCACTAATTTCGTTTAACAATTTCGCATATTATTATGTTACATATTTTTGCTCGTGACTGTACCCCACGCATAGCTATGAGCTGTGTGAGCGACACATCCGTGTCCGTGCTCCGCAGTGGAAACGGAGGCCGACGCCGCCGAACTAATGAGCCCACGCAGCAGAGGTGAGCCACGCATCCGTGCACAGCCTGCGCAGCGGTGGGGTTCCGGCTTTATGGAATCCGTTGCAATATGGAATGGAAATATAATTATTTTTGCAAACAACTAGATGTAATGTCGGTAGGTTAACCTACTCTTTGTGCTTTACGTGCTCTGGGTATGTTATTTGCTACTTTTAAGAAGTACTTTTCCGGTTCGTCTCTATAATAAGGACATTTTGTGATTTGTAATTCATGGTTGAAGAGAAAACCGTATTTCATTTATTTATTGTTGCTTTTCACAACTGTACACATTTTATTATGTAGTATTCTTTAGGTTTATAAGTATATTATATTACAATTATAATTCACCCCACAAGCTGAATAGTGACATCTATAGACTATTTATTTTCTGGACAAGGATAACTTCCTATGTAAAGTAACATAATAAATAACAATAACCCCATATATTTATTGTCTGTCAAAGTGTAAAATAAACACGAATAATTCATTGGTCAACTGTAGGCCGGGATTACAGTGATTTATATGTTATGTTGATTAATGCGATAACCATATTGTAACTGTTACAATGCTTGTGTAAGTTGCGGTCAAAGCCTTAGGTCTTGTCTCTACTGCAAGCGACTGACAAAGAAATAGACAATGACATTTACAATTATGTGTCTGTAAAGTAAAATTAGTGTTTTCAAATTGAATTAAACTTTAATTGAATTTTATTTAGCAATTACCAGCCAGATGCCAAATGTTATAATGGCCATAAAAGTAATATGCTTGTTATTTAAAGATTATATTATTATTCAGAGTTAACAGAAAGCATTATGTTAAAAAAAGACGTAAAAAATTTTCATATCTTAAAGATAAAGATAAAGATAAATTTATTTGTTAAAAACATATGTTACATAAGGTGGTACAATATTATTAAGAGTTTCAATATGTTTTGCCATATCAGGCGTACAAATATACATTTATTAAACTTAAAATCTGCATTGGGATACTTAATTAAAACAAATAGGAAAATATGTGAAAGAGTGTTACAATTTCAATTTTAAATATTATCTTTTAAGAAATCGTCTACCTTATAGTAAGCTCTTTTACATAAAAGTTGTTTAAGTTTCTTTTTAAATAAACTAATATTTAATATTTTGTATGTATCTGGTACTTTAAAAACTATGTATAGTTTCTAAGATATGAAATACTGCGCCATTTCTTCCCAGACTTACATAAAGCTCATAAGTACATCCTAAAGAACTATAAATACTTAGCGAGGATAACTAGTAAGTAACTTAGTAACCCTTTATTTATCATTTCCATGCCCTATGCTTACTGGTTCAATTATACAGATATTTATCCTTAAAATAAAACTATTATATATTCCACCGCGGTTTATCTTCCCAAAGTTTTGAAAAACTTAGTTTATTTCAATGTGTATCACTCGTGCATTTGTCAGAAAACATTGTATAGTTATTGTTATACATTAAAGCAAACAGCATTGAAACGATAACTACTGAAAGAACTACGTGGTACTGAAAGTTTAATTCAAACAGGATCTTGTTAAATATGTTAAAGTTGAAATAAAAAACCTTAAGTTATATAAAAGCCAAATATCACAAATAAGGTGATAAACAGTCTAAACAGATTTGACAAGCAGGATGTGTTGTAAAATATCTAGTGAAGGTGTCTTGTCGTTACGTATAGACATAAGCTAACATTTGATGTGAACTGAAACCATTATAGTAATATGGATTATAATCCTATGCATGTAGTAAGATGCAGCTTAATGAAATGCATTGGGTTCATCAACTTGTTTGTTTAGCATACATGATAAGTGTGTGGGCCGACCTAATGACCCATGTAGCAAGCATACAAATGTATCAAGTTTGTAATTTAATAGATTATTTTCTTAAGTAGCCATTTAGTTTTATTGCGCTAATATATTTATAAATGTATTCAGTTAGGTAAGGTGTTAAGTGTACCTTTACTATGCCAATGCATTATTATATGTATTTTACGTCTATCATTGAATGATATTTAAATCACATGTTATTTTATATTTTTTAATAACCTTGTTTTTTATTTTATTTATTTACTGATCATTTAAGCTCTGGCTGTAAAGTTACTGGTACTATAACCAACTTTTGAGGGTTGAGAATAAAAACAACAAAATTATAATAGATTTTTTTACTTAAAGATCTTGTTTCTTATAAAAATATAAATCACAGTGTGTAAAAATCGTTACAGATACTTATGCTACGCGTACATCTTAACTATATGGTGATAGGTACAGTTGAGTGGTGAGTATCTTTCGATGCGATCGTGTGTCGTTTAGCCGCGGAAGGCCTGTCCGAAGCCCTGCTGTTGGAAGCCCTGTTGCTGGTACTGCTGCTGGGGCTGCTGGGGCTTGGACTCGATGTACTGGAGAGCGCGGAGGATAGCCTCTGGGATGGGGGGAGGGGTGGGGAGATGAGCACCCTCGGCACGGAAACCTGCAAATAAATAAATGGTTAATGGTGATGTTTGATGTCTACTACTCAGCCTATTTCACGGCAAAATAAGTAAACTAAATAATGTGAAAAGAGAGTAAATTATTTGTAGTAATTTACACCTCAAGCCTATAAATAGACGAAATTGTTAGGAAATTCTTATTAGCTTATTAGGCTGCGCTACATTATTAGGTGTTGGCGTAAGATTATAAGCTCATCATATACGTGTTTTAGCATAGAGTTTCTCATTGCATCATAGTTAACAGCCTATTAAATGTTCCAGTTTTGAGCACTGTGCGAAATCGAGATCATCTGTACTACAATTTATTCAGGTCAATGTAATAGATGAGATGATAACAGATAATAATTGTAATTTTGAGTCGATTCGCTCTTTAAGTCTTCAAATGACATGTGCTAAATAAATAGTGTCCAAATCACCTTTATATTATACTTTGATGACGATACGGTTTGTATTTCAAAATCAATATACCTAATTAGTTAAACCTAGACGGTAATAAAAAGCACCATATAAGAGAGTTATAACATTTTAGGCATTCAATTAAAAATCTTGAGAAGCGTTAAAAGTTAATGCTACATAAAACAACTTGGTGACATTTTGTAAAGTTTTGTAACTCCTTGATTTCTCAGGAATTCTTTAATGTTATTTAATTAAACATAGTAGTAACTTTGAAGAAAATATTTGAAATGCTTTAAAAGAAAGACTTGTATAGAATTAAATATTACTTTTCTTTCGATTCTAAAAAGATAGTCAAAGTTTTAGATATTTGTAGCTTTAATTCAGAGGTTGAGTGAAACATACCGTTCTCGTCAGCGATGTAGGTGAGAGAGATGGGGATGCCCTCGGGGGAGGAGTAGGCGAAGGAGCCCTGGGCGACCTGGGCTTCAGCGTCCTTCACTCCGGGGTTCTTCAGGTAGCCCTGCTCCTGGGCGGCGATGCCATTGCCGGTCTCGTAGCTGCAAAAAAGTCAAATTAGAGACCATTTTCAAAATGGATGGATGAGTTATTTTTTGCAATTGATACTCCTTGTTAACGCACCAGACAGGCTGGTATTCAAAAATCATTTGAGAAATTAAAAAGTGATTTATGGAATGTTCATGTCTAGCGTAGCACAAGATAGCGAAATATCAAATTTAATAATATGTTTCGGCAAAACGTTTTCAGGTCATGCCATCATGGTGCATTGTCAATCTTGCTCTTGGGAATCTTTTGTTTGCTCGTCAAGTTTATTGTTACAACATTCTTACATGTTTTGGCATGAATATGACATTTGCGAAAACTAGTTGATGTTTGACCTATATCACTAATCTAAAGGTTAGGCTAGATAGGCAGTTGATAGGTCTATAATGAGGTGGAACATTCTTGGCTTCTTTTTGTAAAACAAAAACAAGGTTGTAGACCAAAAGAAACGATATTGTAAAACTCATCAATCAAAATTGATAGATGATGGTCTGACATATTGTGTTACTAATAAAGTCTTGCAAGAACATGCACACATGCAGGTGAATCACAAATATCAATGTACTCATGCACCGCTATAACACCTGGGCAAATTTGTTGCGTAATCAGGGCTTGGCTGTGAACGCTTGCAAAGATGACTCCCACAAATTTTGCGTTTAATTCTCTTGACACTGGAGGAATGCCCGTTTATGACATCATTCTTGCCTCCCTATTTCTCAACATTGACTGATATGGATCCATATTTATGTTAATTACTTTACCGTCGATATTTTTGTGAGAGTGATGAAATGACACTGGCTGTTAACCTTAAGGATTCAACTAATAATAAAATTCATAGTTAATTATTTAAACTCGTTAATTAAATGGTCATTGATTTATCAATTTTATTTTGTCGAAATAAATCTTAAAATTCAGATAAAAAACATCGACCGTTACATTGAACAACAATTTTTTCCACGTAGGTATTTACCGTGGTAGCTTTTGACTAATTTTATGACCGCTATGAATCTTTATGTCATTTTAATACCACATTTATACGTATTAAATTTTACTGTACCGATTGCTATGTAGTGAACTTGGCAATCTTAAAATTATTATGGAAAAAGTGAGATGCGTACCTGTATTGGTAGGAGCCATCAGGGTTGATCTCCTGGGTTTGCTTGAGGATGGGAATGACCTGGTTCTGGTACTGCGGCTGCGGCTGGTACTGCTGCTGGAACTGCGGGGCGGCGCACGCGACGGCCACGAGAGCGGACAAAACAATGAACTGTTGGAAAAACACAACAATGTTATCGTCACTCTTTTACATTGTTCAACACATTGCTGGCTGGTTACTATTGTTGAGACTGCGAATTTAATTAGGTTGAATGTAATACCTGAATAATACCTCCATACATAATATGCAGGTGGAAGAAGTTTTGATTGTTGACGTGACTAGCTCCATTATGTATGAGTTGTTAAGCCAAAGAAGGTATTTTTAATGTATTTCTATCCCGGTTTAAAAGTTCACACGAAAAATTACGGCGCTTACAAAAGTAGAAGACCATACGTTACAACAGAAAAGGTTATTTACATTTTTATAGCCGAATATAAGAAACACTAGTGTTGATGACTTTCGCAACAAACTGTCGAACAGGATGAGAGATTACGTTTTCATCAGAATTGTACAGTTTATAGAGAATTTACGAGTTTGGCTGTTAAGAATCTTAATAAGTAATTAATAGTTATAGACGAGCATTTCAATTGTCATAAATAATATTTAATAGGTTTTTTCATTTCGTCTCAGAGTTCGTTTTGTATTTTGTTGCGGTACACCTATTATTTTATTTGAAAAGACATTTATGCAACTGTTTATCGTAAGGAGAAATATATAAAATTTATGTTTATTTTCTGTTAAGCTTTAGAAACATAACAGTATAAATCTTGCGTTAGCCATTTTGGATATTAGAAAGATATTAATTTTAAAATATTCGCATATTCTTCACATTTAAGTAGTTTGAGAATTGTGAATTAATGCATTTTTGCTCACATGTCCAGCCGTTTTATTTAAACGAGGAATTTCCATTCAGAGGAGTTTTGTTTAGGTCGAATGATAAACAATGAGATTTCTACTAAACTATAAAGCACTGTATTCTGAAGTTTGGGAAAATACAGTTGAATAAGTTTATATTATTTTATGGGCTTTAAATTGATTTGACAAATACATATGGTAACTATTTATTGCATTCGAATTTATAATTAAAGAAATACTAGCAAAAATTTTATACTGGTAAGAAGATATAATTATTTTAGTTAATTGACCTGATTAACCCCGATTTGTTAATGACGATGTATTTTGACCCGTAACAAAATATTGACTCTTAGGTCACTTACCGATTTCATTTTGGTGGTTTATAGAATGTAGGTTGATGTGCAGGTGATGATCAGCGGTGGATGTGTGTGGCTGGAATGATTATTGAGATCGACCGCCGCCGCTTTTATACGATACGGCTCCGCACCTCGTGAAATTGGAGTACGCGGCCGCAACGCTGCTTCTTACGGACACTTCAAAGCGCGCGGCCGCCCGCCCTGATACACGTTGACCACTCTGTACTGATCCACACATACATTACTGTATTATTAATGACCTGTTTATACTTTGTCAACATGTCCCCTTCATTACAGGTCATGTTTAGATAGTTTCCGTATGTCTATGCGACGATTTGATAAGCTTACACAATAGGTTAGCAAAGTAAGAAGTATATTAGACTATGGGTAAAGTCTGGGAATATTTTCTTTGTAGTTAGGTCAAGCATAACTACTTAATTATTTTTTTAGATAGGGATTATGTAAAATTAAATTAAAAAGTTGTATGTAGGCGTGTATTCATCATTGACATTTAGCGTAGCAATCCAAATGTAGTCATTAAAATTAGCATCTTTATAACTTTTAAGCTAATTTAATTTAGATTCACTGAATACATATGTATAACTTAAATAGATCACGATAGTTTCATGAGCTTTGATTAAAATTGTCACTTGATGATGAATTATAATTATTTACGGGCTATCTTTTTTTAAGTAAGAAGTTTGCTAACTGCTTACTCATTTTAAAATATACCTAGTACTAGTTTTATCTCTGTAGCAAGGTCTGGCACTCAAATATTTTAGGTAAAAAACTTTTTGTGTAGCGTTCCAAGATGATAGATAGGTCTTCAAACCACAAACCTGATAGACATGTTTTAGGAAACCATTGTCTAACTGTGATATCTTTTTTTGATCGTCAGTTGTTTATTTTATATTCTTTGCTTCTACAGGAGCAGCTACTGCTAGTTTTAAAAGGCTCTGGCAAAGTTTACATGGGTTTTTTGCTAGAACTTTTATTACATTTCACATAAAAAATGTTCTGTTTGACCCGGAATGCCCAGTTGCGTATCATTAGGTCGCTAAAATATTCTAAGTTCGAAAACATTTTACGATAGATCATAGTTATTAATTCATAGGTGTGTATGTGGCCTGGAATTTTAGTTAAACTATACGGTACTTACATGCGAGTGTAAAATTTTTCAATGATTTAGAAATTAATTACCGTAAGAAGTAGTTACATTGATTAATGTCATCACTATAAACATCTCTAACATTTTCCTGACACTTTCATAGTTTTATATCAATCCAGGGCCTCAGCCAAAGCATATAACTCTCTAGTGCTTATTACGCTTACCCTTTCAGATAAAAGTCACAATTTGCTACAAAGTAACATAAGTACTGTACATATATGTGTTTAAGCGACTAATAAATAGTTTTACCTTCTACAATATAACAATATACATTTTATTATATTATGTTCTACGCCTCTAATATGTAGCTAGTATATTATACTAGATATACATTTTAGAGGCGTAGAACCTCCAAGACATAAGTCTTTTATTTATAAAATATCCTTATCGTAAAAGGTTTTGGCAATCGATCCAAATTTAAGCAAACCAATCGTATATCCAAAATTTCAGCTCAATCGGTTATAATATATTTTCAAAATTAAGTTATAGGAAACCACCCGAGCAAATTTTATGTAGTTTCAAACATATTTTGCAAGTTGAATAAAAGGTTGTACAGTGATACAGAAAAAACATATTTATAGATGTTATTACATTTAGTGTGTGGAACTTAGATAGCTTCGTCTAAAATGCGGTATTCAGCTGAATCCAGTAAGTCAAGAAACAAGGAAGGAAAGGCAAGGCAAAAGAGTGATATAGAGTTCATGTATATTTTTAGCGTAGAGAGTAGATCATTCGTTGTTTTTGCCTGCCAACTCTTGAAGGAAAAAAAGCTTGTATGGTGTCGTTGTATGTACCTTGGATGGCGTCCACTTAATCTTCCAATACGTGTGGTCCGACACGCACATGACGTATATGTTTTTATCGCAGCCTGCAGAAAATTTTGAGACATGTTTATGAGGCTGCGCGGTTGTATTGACCGTGAGCTACTAATGAGGTCGGAAGGTTCACAGGTTCGGAAAGAGCTATAAATACCTCATCGGATGAAGTTTCGAACTAGTATATAAGACATAAGGGAGTAAATGCATGTTTATATTGTTTTAAAAGCACATGTCTTTATTACAAAAATGAGTGTTGTAGTTCAGGAGGCTTAAGCGGTAACCGTAACTGGTACCTACAAATTAGCTTACTGAATTGCTTTAGCTCTCATAGTAAAATTACTCCATATTTTTTTAAAACGAATCCATACAATACTTATAAAATTTAATGTGTATTTGTATGTCAATCATATTTTTTTTACAAAATAAATAAATAGCTTAGTAGATTTCTCAATTAACGTAGGTTTCCCTTGTGATTTTCAATATCAAAACTATGTTAATGTTTTGATACTGACAATTATCGATGATCAATACGAGATCACGTATCTATTTAACTTTTTTTGTAAGCTAAATTACAATAGTAGGTATAATAAAATTACATGGTTACAAGAAGATGACCTTTTGTAACACAATTTTGTTCGTACCAAAGATTCGTAGGTTTATTGATCAAAATAATAAAACCGCTATAATTATCTATGGTGTGCGTAAATATCAGGAATCATCGCATTAGGAAGACGCCAATTAGAAGAATCTTCAATGTGAACATGTAAACCAATATATATTTTTAATGCGTTTTACATAAAGTTTATATTAATACTAATAGTAGTACAGGCCTTCGTTTCTCACTGTTTTGTATGACATTATTTATATATAGCTAAGTTATTGTATAAAATGCTTGAGCTGACAAGAAAAAATTAAAAAATACTGTTTTCACGGTGTTTCCCGCATTTGACGCTTTGATGATCAATCGCATTGACTACGAAGTTGATGCTTTTACTTCAAGTCTTTTAAGAACACTTATTCACCATGTTGTTTACTTACAGTTGACTTGAGCATATTATATCAAGAAGATATGGTATGGTCTGTGGTTTATGATTCTGGCGAGTTTTAAGACCATGAGACCACTTAAACTCCATCAGGTTTTATACTTTTACCATAATATATTTTTAAGACGATAAGCTAATAGTAGGTATTTTTAGACTATGAATGCAGCACTTTTTAACTAAATTTTCATAAAGAAAGTACCGTATTATAAGTACTTTATGTATGTATTACGCATTCCAATGTTAGTTATCCTGGCCTTTAGCTTAAAACTCAAGGAAGAAAGTATTGTAACTCAAATATTTAGCTTTTAATTATTTAATTTGTTCTTTATTTACCTACAAACATTTTTATAGGACACTTAAGAAGCACAATAAAGAACAAGGGTACTTTTTGGTATACGTTACATCGGTGTTACACTAGGTTAATAATGTTTACCGAAGTTATGTAACTAATGTCTCCATTTAAATTGCTACTATACATTCCCAACAATCAATAACTCCGTAATTGACATTTGTTTTGTTTCTACTGCCAATTTTTTATTGAACTATTCTGACATCTAATTAGAGAAGCTCCGAAGATGGGTTATCTTAACAAAATCTCGTATGTGTTCAAATATATTAACACTTGAACGTAAGCTCATCAATCACTTGAAGCTGGGTGTCACAAGTGGAACAAATTGCTTGCGTACAGTAATTAGAATAATGTTAGAAGTCGTTGTTGTAACTAAAATGTGTCGTGGTAGCCCAAAGGTTTACAGACCGGATCCGCGAGGCCGCTGCTTCGAATCCGGGCAATGTCATTTTACTAACGTCATACTTACGTACTTTATTGCGTATTATCTGGTATTTTGAAATGTTTGTATATGTTCTCGAAAAATTAGTGGGCGAGCCCTAAATATTTGTTACATACGACACCACATATCAGTACATTTTATCACCTCACCTGTCATACAATACATGTTATAGAGATTACAAATCAACCTGCATTTTTATTTTAGAATCAAAACATATAATAATAATTCCTTATGACCTTTAGTAGTAAACTCATCCTTAAGTAACAAGCTCATTAATAAATGCAACAAAAAGATAGCACTTTATAAAGTCCCATTTCTTAAAACAAATTACTACTACTTTAAATACTATCTGTCAGCAAAGAATCTGGTTTCGAATATTTTATAACTGAATGATGATAGTTGTCCAATTAAAGTGATAATCGTAATGTATGAATTACGCACGTATATGGACGGTACTCGAAATTAAATTAATTCGAACCAGTTTTTTTGGTGAGTGTTACATCAAACATGTATTCTGTTTTTGGATGACGAGTGGTGAACTATTGTTGAGCAATTGAGTAATGGCGCCCAACAGGAACTAGATTTTATTTAATTTCGTCTTTATTTTTTAAATTAAAAAGATTTTGTTTTCTAATATTACGTGTATATTGTGTGTTGCATTGTGTTAAGAATAACTTTTAGGATAAATTAATACAACTTTACACTTGGTATCGTGCATTAAGGATCATTTTCGAAACATTGTGTGCTTACAAATTTCAGTAAAGTAAAAGGTCGTGCAAATGTATTACATAAAACAAAAGCAACATTAATAAATAAGGTATGAAGATAGCCGTAATAGCTAAGTAATAAGTTACTAGCACATTAATGCTGTCAAGTTACAGACACCTAAGTAATATATTAGTTTCACCGAACTTGTGTGGGAAGGTAAGCACAAAATAATTACATCCTTTTGTTCTTCGATTAACATGAAGATAGATTTTAGTTATAGTCCAAATCCCACACCTAAGCTTAAGAATTTTAGCACTATATTTATTTGTCATTTACTGACGTTGTCTATTTGCATAAGCTCACGTAGCATTCATATTACTAGTTAAGTTAAAGTTCCACTTGTAAAGAGTACATGAATATGTATATCACGTCATAGTCTAGTTTATTATATCCTATCTGCAATATAAAGGTCCTCTTAAGAAATTGCTACTGAGTTGATTGCTAACCAACATAGTTAAAGAGATACTCTAAGAAGAAATCATCTTCTTTGGAGCGACAAATTTTGAGTTCCTTATTCATTTGAAGACCTCCACGGTAACAGCTCTTCATACGATTTTTCAATTCATTGGGTACTAAATTGGGTTCTTGGCTTTTGGTTACTCACTTGCTAATTACGAAAATCGACCGTATGTGCGTTATAAAAAGGTCTAGTCAATGTTAACATCTAACACTGATTTGCGGTTTACTGTACCCCAAGTTAGTTCAGACTAGTAGAGTTCTTTGTTGTTCGGCTTCGTCTACTACGTAAGTCTTGTACATTAAGTAATTCAAATGTTTTCATGTTGAGTTTGCGGTCAGATTGTTAGGTTTTGAGAGACGTTATTTCCGTGTAGTAATGACCTTCAAAACGAACTTTTATGTCTGATTCATGAACTGGGTCAATAGGTCAAAATGGAATTGTAAAAACTACTAGTAATTTTCAAGGAGGAGGTTTACATTTTTATTTTAAAGACAGGTACGCATTCTACATGACCTACAAGTTTTTTTAAGGTATTAGTTATCTTCCCTTATATTTACATACATATAGTAGTAGTAGGCAGAGACCACTTCTTTCCACTTGCTACGATCCTCACGTACTTCTTTCGCTTCATCCACTGTCATTATTCCCTTCATACATGCTCTTCGGTTTCGGGTACTCTTGACCTGGCCTTTTTTTCAAGACGTCTCCGATTTGGTCTCGGAACGTCCGCCTAGGTCTACCCCTTCCAACACTTTCATTCACACTCGCCTTATACACTTTTTTTGTCAATCGTTCTTCATTCATTCTCTCGACATGGCCAAACCATCTCAACATACCTTTATCAATTTTTGTCACTATTTGGACTTCTAGCGTCTAAACTTAAATGTTGCATAGAATATAAACGAAATATACTTAACCTTGACTTTGATGTCGTTATACTTTTACATCTGTGTAATTATATAGAAAAACATTTTGATGTTAATAAATACTAGTAACCGTAATAAATATCCCATATGTTTTTTAGTTAAAGGAAATGTTTGACTTACATATAGAATTTAGCTGCATCCGGTGAGATTGGAATCCGACCCTAACATAGATTGTGTTGAGGTTAATCCTAAGGAATGTAATAAATAAAGGTAAGATCGAAAAGAGGCGTAGCCTATCATAAATATTTCACAGACAATTTGCAATCTATCTATAATAGAAATAGAAGGACATGATGAAAGTATATGTGTAAATAGTTGATCTTTATAGTAACATTTAAAAATTTTGCAAGTTCGCATTCTATAGCAGGTTTATTTAATATTAATAAACGAATCCGATACGTTTAGTTATAACAATAAAGTGTTTGTAGATTTAATTCACTGGAACATTTTGTGTGAAGAATGTTTGAAGGTCTAGCGTTTAGTACATAAAGCTTATTGCTATACTCATCGCACAATAGAACCAAATTACAATACAATTTGTTATTATTGCCTATGAAGTGTAAGGCCAATTGGTCATAAAATTAACCAAATATTTTACCGTTTAATGCTATAATTTATATCGAAATTATAGTGCCTTTTCAAACGCGGGGAATTGTATGTAATTTTTTTAATTAAACATTTAAGTACTAAGAATAAACTCACGCAACGAAATAGAAGTCGTGGTGGTTCAATGAACGGAATGAATATGTACAAGGTTGCAGGTTCGAACCCAGGAGGCTCAACCAATCAGGCTTTTTCAAAGTCAAATGTACTTCTTAAACTATTCTAGGACACTTCTAAGAAACGGTAAAGGATTTAGGTAGGAACCTGGATTCCAAAATTTGGGATCTGAAATCGCCAATCCACAGGGAGCAACCGTGGTGATCAATGCTCGTACCTTCTCTATATGGGAAGAGGCCTGTGCCCATCATTGAATGTTTTAGGCTGGATTATTATTAGTAGCTACAATTCATGACATCAAAACAAAAAATATTAAATAAGCTAAAGAAGAATTGTTACCTAGAATTACGGCGTAATCAAAAATTCCAAATAAGATTTTGCCCTTAATTAATGAGAATAATTTCCCACACCAATTTGGGCATAACAGTTTGATCTTCTCAAGCGTAAATTGTGTGAGGTAGGGTAAATGCTTATTATAATGCTCGTTTAGGATAGGTCAGCGGTAACTTCAGAGCTAATGCAATATCAATATGCCATAGACTGAGTATTGTTAAATACGATCAATTATTAACTCAGTAGATATAATTGATCAATAAATTTACATTCTTTAGAATATTTCTAATTTAATCACTATTAGCGACTAACCTTTAAATGATTGTTTATTCTATCTTAAAAACAGATAAACCGATTTTAGTAATATTATGCAGTATAAAATCCTATAAAGTATGATTACTTAGAAGTATACTAAAAATATGTTGACACAGCTTTTGTCCTGCCTTTAGATGGAGCGGTAAAATACATAGACATCCATCTAACAGATATTATTATGAGCGTTCTTCGGAAAGCCTACTCTTCGACCAGTACAAACTAGTGTTTCTTCAAAGTAACTGTTATTACACCATAGCAATGTGTAACGAGATAATAAACACTTAGACTCGTCTTGCATTTAATGTACCAATGTTATGCTCGGAGTTCAATACGCATGGGTAACCTTTATGTTCATCTCTAAATTACCGCTAATGTGCGTAAAATTTTACAAGTATTATGGAATACATTCAAGTGTTCTTTGCATCTGTTCTCTTACTCAACTAAGTGGTAATTATTTTATCTAAATGCTCAATTTCAATGTAGTCCTTTGGTAAACGATGAAAAAAAATCAAATAGTTGCCTAAAATTTTCGAAATACCAATGGTATGAATATTTTTCCGTAAACTAGCTATACAAAATTTTAATTAATTGAAACTACCATATAAAATCATTGATGAATGAGTAAATGAAATAGAAGTCTTAGGATCTCAGCCCATGCGAAGGTGCAAGGAAGCAATAAATACATTTAGGATTTATAATCTTGATAATCAAAACTTTAAAGTAAAACAAGTTAAAAGGAATTAACTCTAATATTTTAACCGTTTCAGATTCTAATCTTATACACATTAATTTAAGACGTTGTCTAAAATTCTATGTTATAGAATTTATAAACATGTAACATCGTCCTAAGAGTGAAATATTAAAACTATACGTAGTTTGGACAGTTGCTTACATAAACACATGTATTATGTCAACGTTTCGTATAATTTCGATACAGGTCTTGATATAACACCTTAGCACTACATAATTAATCAACTTATTATTCATTTTTTACATCACGTCTTTGGGGGTTAACGTATACCATTTTATTTATACCTTGCGTTCTACTTTTAAATCATTTAAAATTGCAGGGATTATTTATGGACCTCGCCATTTAAATAAAGAACCGTTGTGACAATTTTAAGTTTAATTTTTAAAGTAAATAGATCCAACCAGTATTCTTGATCCGTGATTGATTCTTATCATTCAAAATACCAAGATGTTCCGCATTGTTCCGCCCGTCCTTCACATAAGTTTTGATAAATTGACCCGTCTGTAATTGTTTCTTTTATTTCACGTTATTTATTTTGGTCATGGCCTTTATATTGTTTTTTGACTCAAGTGTACGTGACTTTAAATGACACATTACAAATATTTGTATTGCTCCTCGTTATTTTTAATGTAAAGATCATAAAATAACAATAAAATCGGAATATGCGAGTACAAAAACAATGTGTATTCGCTGTATTTGTAGATTTAATATAATGGGATGTAAACATTTTCGCCGTCATGCGTGCCTAATACAATCAATAAAACCAACATAAATTGAATACTAGATAATTTTAAGCTTGAAATCATAGCAATTAGAATTTGCAATTGATCGGGACTTGTTTTGTGTTGTATATAACTAATCAGCATGAATACAAACAAAGCTTTAAAATAAAAGTTTAGAGTTAAAAACCTTCAATCTCTAGATATTCAAGATTTTTTGTCTGATTGAAATCCGATGAAAAGAAAGTGATTTAACAAGTGGTTTAAACCAACAACTTTAATCATTATAAAATTATCTACGTTTTCTTATCCTTACGGATCTCATAGCATAACACATTGCATAAACAGTTGAATAGTCTAATCTACAACAGGCTTTTATCAAGGACACTCACGAGTATGTCGGAGAGTGTAAAGAGGAGCGTCAAGATTTAACCGCCTTGGGCGTATTCGGGATCAGATGTTGGCAGCACCGTACGAGCAGTGTGGTTTGACATACGAGAAGCTAACAGAAGAAAGCGACTTCGCCGCGTTCCTTGAATACATTCACGATGACAGGAGCTGAACAGAAGGAAAGCTGAGCTACATCGACCGCCCGTCATCCACAGATTACTTTTTTATAATATGAAACCGCCATCCCTCTTCGTTAAGTATGTAATTTTATTTTGTAGCGTTCCCTGACTTATTTAGAAACTATATCATACAGTTTGTAGAATAACTTGGATCTTGTATCATTTCAAAGCTTGCGCATAACAAGAACCCAACCTATTTCCCTGGCTGACAATTTCATTAAATTTAGTTGTAGGTAATGTAAAGCCTCTAAATGTTAACATGCATTTTGTAAGGACGTCGTTTATTTTTAAAAAGTGTGATGGATTGTGGACAACATGACAAGGCTAAGAGGGCAATAAATACAGATATTCAAAAATAAGAAGATAAATTCAAATAAAAATAACAGAGAAACGTAAAAAATGGAGACGCAGCTATAATAAATAGCATTATTATAATAAGGCTTGTTAACACATTTGCTGCCTAAATCTATGCAGGCATCGAATAACTCTTTTAGGAAATCGAATGGCTTTTAATCTTTAAACGTTTTTAGTCTTACAATAAAACCTTAAGAGACTATAGGATATGTAAATGTAATACCTTTTTAGTTAATGTTTATGTGGGTAACAATTTTAACTTTGCTACGACGCAATGTAGCCGCTAGTCTTTTTAACAAAATTTATAATACTTACATATGCATATAATATAATAATTTTCATTTTGGATTAGGTAATAACGAAAAAAAGAAACACAAAATGGTACAGAGAAGTAGTACGCGTGAGTCGTGCAGCCTGATTGTTTTTACATCCAGTGTTTTCCACATTTCGACAGAAAATAGTATCGAAATCTGTGTTTATTTGATATTTAATGCAAGCATGTAAAGCAGTCTACCTAATCGTGGGAGAAATGGCTGTCTATTAATAATGGACACAGGTTGGTGACGAGAGTGCTCAGGTGGTTTTACGAACCTGATTCGTGATATGCGTCACCATTGATTATACGGATTATATCCGAATTGATTGGTGCGTTATTGCCTCATTAGTCTTATGATTAAAAGGGAGATAAACGTGAAATTTCGTGATACTTAAACTTAGTTACGAATACTTTACAATAAGTATTCTTTAATATAAGAATAGAATAATTTTATAATGTCACGTCTCATACATTTGTAACGGCTTTACGAAAATTATTTTACGTTCTAACTAGGGAAGCCGTTATGCAAATTAGATGTATCATACTTTGTTGGAAATATATACTAAAGCATATTTAATCTGTTTCTAAATATTGCTAAATATTGGATATAAAACGATGTTTCATTCGTTCCATGATTTGTGCGTAATAATATTTATCAACATGACCCACGATTAAACTGAGAACTTTTAGTATTTAACATTTAGTTTCGTCATTTAATTTTCTCATAAAAATGTCACATAGAACTACCGAATCAATGTCTACAAATTAATGGTTTGTTTCGTCAATTTGTTACTGGTATTTTCTGTTTTTCTTGTCATTCGGTTACAAGGGGAAATAAAACTTGCTATCGGTCACATAACGCTTAGCCATTTGTTAGGAAATTGGTAAAACAAGGTTAACAAGATAGGCAGAATGTGTCAATAAGATTGATTCTTACGTTTATGATGAAATCGAGGTGTCACACCCAAACTCATCACCGGTCGGTAGCCAATATTCATATTTTGCTCAATAAATTAGAACATGTGTTTGTGTTCAACCTTAACCTTTTGACAGTTACTTTGTGAATAATGACACGCCGGAGCTTATTTTAATGAAAACAGTCATTTGTAATACATATATCAACACTGTTTACTGTTCAGTCATCGTTTTATTAGAGTGTATAATATCCTACTTTGATTTACTGGAAGTATGTTCCTTAATCGGAAAATTGTCCAACTATTGGCTTGTACTGCCAGCATTAAATCGAAGTAAGGAAATTCTGGTGTCAGTGTTGCATTAACTACCCTGATAATGGATTTTTAGGTCTAATGAGTGGTCTCTGCTTGCAAAATACTTGTATCTAATTAGCTGCATCCGGTAAAGCCAAGCTACATACTTTGAGTGAGGAAATATAGTGTGCTGAGTTCTATTATAGAGCAATGGAGAGCGTGCTACTAACTTATAGAACAATAATAATTCGTTATAGGTTGAAAAACATTTAAAAAAACAAATAAAATACTATTATATTCGCTCGTACGTTTAATTAATGCTGATTTAGCTTAGATGCTGCAAGATAACATACTTTTGTATTCTGTCAGGATTAAAATAAAGAAACACAAGTGATACGTTCAATTGCTTTATTGAAATTAATTACATTGCATTTATTATGATACAAAATGACTTTTATTTGCTAAAATAAAGTATATCTACTTAATGTATTACGTAGGTATTTATAGTAATCTAAATTAAGATATCAAACAGGTCATCAGTAGGCAACGGTTTCTCATATTAATTAAAATGGTATTGTTCAGGTAATTAACAAGTTTCTTCACACTTTTAATGAGCTTTCTCAAAATGTTTTATAAGAATATAAAAGATAACTGGTTTATTATGTGTCTTCTTAGTAAATTTATTGTTGAGTTTGAATTATTTACATTTCAAACACCTACTAACCTTTAAGCTGAATAACTGAACGGATCCAAATATGTCACCGCTTCACTAATTAATAAATGATTTAATACTTTAAAATTTCTATGAACTATAAATATTTAATTTCTATATTTACACAATGATTATGGTAATGTGCAAAATTCACTCATTTAAGAGTATTAGTCGTTGTTTCGTATACAAATTATGGGCTTTAAAATCTTGGTCTTGCTTTGAAGGGTGCTGCTTGGTATTGCGGCTTGACGTTTGATGAAGCGCCCTCGTTGCTGGGAGGGAGGGTCTTCAGGTAGTCCAGTGCCTTCTGAATGGCCTCTGGGATGGGTGGCGGCGTCGGCAAATGGTCTCCCTAGAAACAAAAAGCAATACACGATATAGGATAAATACAAATAGAAAATGTGTAGGAACATCTATTTGTCTTCAATCATTTTTAAGAATTCGCTGCAAATTTAAACAAAATATTCTGGAAATCGATCAATTTAAATTGTATATAATTGTTATTACAAAAGTATGAATGGCATAAAGTGTGCAACATTGCAATTCTTGTGATAAATGATGCTCCACAAATCTTAAAAGCTTTTTCATATGTAAATTTGATGTTGACTAAGACATCGAAAGAATATACAGCAGAAAGAATTAAAAGTATATCAATAAGTTATTATAAAATTGTTCAAAACATATCAGAAATCGTTCGTTGACTAGCTTTTAACAATACTGACACGAAAACGAGGGTTATTAAATGTTATTTAGCTGAAGATAATCTTCGCTAATTGGCAAGAAAAAAATCAATAAACAAACAAGCAGAGTAATAAACGTGCTTTAGCAGTACTGCCTTACACCATCTCACATCATTTTTACTACGATAATAATACTAATTTAATTATGACATTGATAGTTTGATATTAAACCTACGTCAAACTGGCTATTAACATTGACATAATTAGATCAATTTCATTCATTGATATCACGTTCTAAACATACATTATTCACGGACCTGTTTTGGTGTAACATTTGAATTACTTTCAACACCAATTCCATAAATAACTGTTAAGAAAGTTCACTGTATTATAAAACCACAAGTAATGTATTTGGATTCGGGCAATATTATGAAATACGATAATAAAGCCTATAATAAATTAATACATTACTAATCTGATCACTTATCAATTAATTACTTATGTTTGTTGTACAGAACTAGTTCATTGCGTACGCTAATCATACATAACTTTCGGCAATTGCCATTCATACTATGTTTGCTTTGCACCATTTCAGCTAACAGGTATTCAATATTATATAATCGTTACGAGTAGTATGTCAATTAAGGTTCCGCACGGAGCAATAGAGCGCTAATGACTCACATTATCGGACCAGTAAAGGAGTCAGACTTCTCGATATTCAATGTCGACACTAGAAGCCTTCCCATTTCCTAAGACGGGTCACGGGTCGACGTTTGATATTTTACAGCGACATTTGCACACACATTGGCTAACTAAGACCCACATCTACGCCACAACAGCGCACCGCAGACATCTTCCTAAAGTTTTACGCAATGATGATTCAGGCTCGACCCGAGACGTTTTACGAGTATTTACAATACCTACATGCCGGCCACTCCTTGCTTTATCTCGGTATTAACTTAAGTTAATGCAGATTTTTGCCTACATTTAGTTTTGATGGCACCGACTGCGATGATCTATGTGCTTTAAAGTTTTTCTAGGTTTGCTGGTTTTAAGTTACAACAATCTACAAGGACGACTAGCTAATAAAATAACAACAGGATACACTTAATAGATACACGAAGTTCAACAAAATCTAGGCAGATATTTCATCATCACGTATGGGTATTATAATGAAGACCTTAATCGTTAGATTGACATTTTAATACATATAATCAATCTATACGTGCAGAAACAAAGATGTATCACGTATCTAGACTTATCGGTGGGCGTTTCTTACATAACGAAATGGACAATTACTGTCTCCTTACGAAAGAGATATGTTTTAGGATTCAATGACTTATAGTGGATAAAAAGTTGCTTGGATAAGGTTTGTGGGTCAATGCTGATTTCGCTGGTATTGTCTAGATTTGGATGAGTCTTTCGATTGAAACAAAGACATGACAAGATCGTGTAATTATTTCATATCGGAATCTATTTCAGTGTCTACGATGGACGATTGTGACATTTGTCATGAGTAGTCTTCTCACGTTCTCAAGAGGAGGTATATACTCTTCTATGTTCTACTGTATGTATTTTTTATGTATATTCACCGATCTCTCCTTAACGATAAAACTATTTACGAGATTAATTAAAAATTATGTTTTGAGCAATTGTCTTGATTCAGGTAACTTTACTTTAAGTCAGCCAGCGTTGCGTTGCGTTGCGTTTCCCGATAATAGAAGTCAAGGCTTCCATTTGATGACGCACTACCCATAAATATAATTGAAACTAGCAGTTGCTAAAAGGTAATTTTATTTTATGTGTTATTGCACAATTGATGAAACGACGCTTCAATCTTGTCGTCTCCTTATATGGGTGTGAATTTATGCAACGACACATTTGTTCAATTGATAAAAGTATTATAACTTCAAGTCAATACGTTTAAGGTCCTTGAATACTCCACTTCAATCACAAGATGTACTATTGTCTAACTTACCATTAAAATGTAAGTAATTCATTTAATAAAATTGCGCAAATTTTATAAAGGTAAAAAACCTTTAAATTTTTACCTAAAGATGACATCAGATTGAAAAGGAGGAAAACTGAATTGCCAGCATCTATTTCTGGGAAATGCAACATTACTATAAAGAGGTTTAGTCACCTGAGGTTGGAATCCGTTCTCGTCGGCGATATACGTGAGTGCGATGAGAGTGCCGTCGGGCGCTTTGTAGCTGAACTTGCCTTCCGCCGTCTGTATCTCCTTGCCTTCGCCTTGGCCGAAGTTTTTCACGTAACCCGATTCCTCGGCGTTGATCTCATTGCCTGTTTCGTAACTGGAAAAGTGAAAAGTTATGTTTTAGATTCTGCGAATTAATTTTAAATAATGTAAGTACAATAAGTCAGATTTAACAAAAGAAGAAAAAAATATAAAATAATGTCAATATAAAAATTATTAACTAAGTAAGGATAAGCAAACATTCGAGTAATATTCTTAAATATATGTTTAACACTTTCATTAAAAGTATGTAATAATATTTACATGAGTAACCGCAAATAATAACATCATCATCTCATACAGACATTGAGAATACTTTACCTTGCAACACCTAAAGGAGCGATCTTTATCTCTTAAGATTTCATATTTTATTCAGGAGTTGACGCGACGACGTACATTATTTTATGGATGTCTTATGAACTTTACCGACATCTGTTTACCTTATAATCTTACTTGGAATCGCAGACAATGTGCAAGATACAAAATAACCGTTAAACATACGTTATTTTAGCAAGATGCTTAAAGTTAAGATTGCTTTTTAAGATATTAAGAAAATTATTGTTCGCAATAAAATCTTGAGTCACACCAGGTTAAAGGTAAAAGTTTTGAATCTATCACGACTTCACGCAAGTTTTTTATGTGGTTGTATGTATTATAAGGTTAATTACAATAATTTGTTTAACTATCACGGGTTGTTTTATTAAATTTATTAATTCGTATTAAAATCTCGTAAAACTATAACCTTACGTTTCATAGTAAAAATCCTGAAGTGTTGCTTAGAAGGCGTTACGCCATAACCGTCTAGCGTCTAGTGATTAGACAGATATAATTTATCGGTATCAAACCGCTCTCATGACTAGAAAACGATCTTCTGTTCATTAACTAGACTACCTAAGAAAGTTCCTTACATAACGAATTAATCGACTCTCTACATTATATGACTTCATTATAAAATATACAAAATTATGAGTACTTTAGTGATATGGAACCTGAATCTTAGGTCTTTATATAATGTTTGACATTTTATACTGATGTGATAACTAAACACGTTTAGAATGACACCGAAGACGATTTGTGGACCCGTTTCATTGTTCGAAGAATCCATCATCAAAACTTATAAGGCTATCTAGTAATAAAAAAGCAAAGCGATATCCTGAAGAAACTTTCACAAAACATTCGGAATAACAATGTTATTATTCGCGTAAATAAAAAGAAACCCATTGACATTTTAAAGGTGTACAATGATTTTGTTAACCACTTTTTGTTCTATTTTAACCTATTGAGGTGTTCTAGCTAGAAATTAACGTGCTAAAACCAAATACGTACTAAAATACAAAAGGAAACTCTCTCCTTAATTATTACAATATTATAAAAGTGAACTTATCTTACAGCCATTTGTATGATCCGTCAACGTTGGGCCCTTCAGACTCATAGCGTATGATCGGAATAGGGGCCGTGGACTGTGCCTCCACCGACGTGTACGCTACTGCAGCAAGGACTACGAAGATTAAGGAGATCTGAAATCCAAATAGTAATATACTATTTATAAAAATAAACTAGTAATTAATCATGTTTCATTTAAATTCAACATATTATAAATTAACAATTTATTTTATAATAGAGAAAGCTTATCACATAATAAAAGGTGACGAAATTAAATGATGTTTAAATCAATTTTTGTAAATACCAAAGGAGAAACCCAAACTCCATAGAAACTTGGGCCTGACGTTACAGGGCTGGAATTTTGCCATAAATTAGAGCACTTAGAAAGATTTTACGAGCCCAATTTTCACGTATCCCAGCAATGGCCAAATTGGTAAAATCAGACTGATAACATGTTAGGTTATATATATTTTTTTTCTAAAACTACCCTACTCTGGGAATTGCTCCTGTGTCGTGGGTGTGTTTACAAACGTTAAAACTCACATACGCAAACACCCAGACCCGGAACAACTACATGTATTTCATACAAATATTTGTTCCGTGCGGGAATCGAACCCGCTAGATACTGCACAGCAGTCAATCGCTCAGCCACTGCGATATTTAAATAAACAAATACATTTTTGAGGCTGTTTCCTACGTAAACATGGAACGCACGTGAGCCGAGCTGTAGCGCCTGCACCCAATCTTGATGAGGTTTAGGTACTTACAAAAAAGTGGTGAATTAAGATTCATCTTAGGTACTGAAAATCTCAGCTGAAAACTATGTTTGTTAGATAAGGCCCACTTAGATCACTACTGGCTTGTATTTTTTAACATTGTATTTACTACTAGGGGATTTCATGTTATCTCATATAACAGTAAACTGAGATTGCAACAATAGGTTTATTAAAATAAAATACCGCATTATTGAGATAGGGTTTTATTAATCACCTTCTTCGTTAGGATTATCATAATATAATAATACATTATCTAGGAATTGTGCAGGAGGTAATTGACTACCCTGGTGCCGTGCCCAACCAAGATACCATATTATGTCAGAAGGCAATCAATTTCGGAGTCCAGTATTCGAGCAGAGTTTTAATATTGTAATTAATCTCGAGAAACAGAAAAACACATTCACTTGCGCAAAGATGATGACAATTGACAATTCCCTACTTATTATATTTCTCTATGATTGACAGACTTTGACATCGACATTTGCCGTTTACTAGTGCAATCCATGTGCAATCCGAGATGCAATCGATTTTATCGATTATTTATTTCCTTAAATGATTTTTAATGGTGTTTACGTTAAAAAATAATTATAATCCAGATTTTTTATTTTACAATGATTTAAGTATCTAAAAACAATTATAGTAAAATAATGGAGTATTATTCAATTATAATTTCTAATTATTGAGATTCACTTAATCGATCATATTCTTAGGGTACACTCTATTGTTTAATGCTAGCGTTTGCGAAGTAAGTGACGTATAATGAAATAAGTGCTGTAACGGTTTACAAAGGTTGTTTAAAACAAAAAAATATAAATGTAATTATTTTCTACACTTGGCCATTGTAATTGAGACTAAGATTTAAACAGGTTAATTAAGAAAAATAGTAGATATTTTTGGTACATATCTCATTCGTGTAACGGCTAGGCCCAGAAATGGGTTTCTCCTTTGTCAATTGTTTTTTTGCAACTTTAATCCGTGTTATATTGTAGTGCGAGTAATTTCTGTTCAAAATAATAACAAAGATGTCTCACAATATTTGTTTAACGCAGATAAGCAACCGAAGGTACGCGAGTACCTTTAGTTTTAAGTAAATAAGGGCGAGGCAGGCTGTTGCTTTATTTGAAGATGCGACAAAATTATAAACACTACACTGTTTTTTTTTACTTTTTATGTGTGTGGGACACATAAAAAGTTGCTGGGCAAAGGTCTTCCCCAATTTGTTCCAGGCGTTTCTGGAGCCGCCTACAATGTTGAATATTATAAAATTATTTAAAAATAATTACTACTTATTTGTAAAGCAAATTCAACGATCTTGGACGGCCTGCGCCTGACTGTTATGAATAGTGTTTTTTAAACCCACATTATTACAGCTATGTAGACCACAGGCGTTATCGTCGGACCGAGTAGCGCGTTCATACTATATGATACTATTTTATTTTGTTTAAACTTTTGTTTTAAAGGATGTTGCTGTAAAAACTGAATACTTTAACTAAATTAGATTTGTTTTATAAACTTATCCTCTAAATGACAGGCATGGACAACAATTCAATGATTTTAAAATGTTTAAACATAAACCCCCAACTTTCAGTAACCACATCTCCAACTTTACAGTTTTCATAATCTATTTACCAACTTCAGTCTAGTTACTTATTAAAATTTTCGATATATTCAATTTTCCTCAAGAAATCCTAAAACGAAAACGATAAGCCATTGTGTAATGAATCGATGTCGTCCTAACATTCTCACGCATATGCAAACGATTCCCTACGAATATATTGTATGCCGGAAGAGACGTAGGGAGTTGAAAGTGCTTTCTTCGTGAACAATGAAATAAGTTTATAGAAATCGTGTGTCGAAACCGCTAACCACAGTCACTGATTTATATGCACCGTCAGTATAATATCGTGCACATGCATCGACGTTGCATCACTATTTCACTAAGCATCTCTCGTCTGTTCTAGCCTTTATTGAATCTTCAAAGCGTAAAGATATTTAACTTTATCTTTATTATTAAATAGAATATGTACTTATTAAATTATGTATCACTAATCATATTTACGACGACTTCGAATACGGATGATTGTTTTTTTTGTAGAGCTGCTCTTCAGGAAATCTTAAAATATTTAAGAATTCGTTTTTTACTTGTATTGAGGATATATCTTTAATTTTTTATCGATCTCTTTGGTACCACTATTTCTTAAAGAAGAAATTATTTTAGTTAAACTAAGTATATAGCTAGTGTTTAAGTTATGCTCAATGTTTGAACTCTCAATGAATGAGCCTGCGCGGTCATTGCAATTTCAATATGCACTAACTATAGTTGCCTTACCGAATGTCGGCAACGTACACGACTAAGTGTGCAATAATTTATTGAAAGGGACATTACATAGATGATATATTAATATCTTTATTATCAAGATGAATGAACTAATCACCGCTGACATTTCCTTGTATAGAAAGGGTATCCATCCATTCAAATTTTCTTGAGAGTATTTCACTATTAACATAAAATGTTATTTCTTAAATATAATTATTTATTAGGCCTTGGTTATAAAGCACCAACCGTTAACTAAACAACTATGTATGTGTTTAAAAATTAATTTGTTTTTAATGCTTATCTCTGTATATTTACATAATGCGTGTATTTTATTGTTAATAAAATTGTTGTAATGTCATATAGGTCGTTAATAGTATTGCTAATGAGCTTCTAGCAGATTGAGGCCTTGGCGATCTCAATAAAGCCATAGTTTTTACACACTTAATCAATCAATCACAATAGCGTTATGCTGACTAATGTACTAGACCTGGTGACCTAATTACCGTAGATACTAATGTGTTTGTTTATGTAATCCGCAAAGGGAATATATTTTTACAATTGCACTGAATTACTATGAGTACAGTACCAGTGTTTTCTTAAAACACTTAAAATTAGACGGTGGAATATTTCTACGAGTTCGAGTGGTACGAATATCATTATTGAATTTCTGTAGCATAGCACATAGCCCTTATTTTTATTGAATGGAGAAAATTGAAAATACTTAACCAATTTGACGTATGCACTACGCGAGCTCAAAATACACGTGTCAACCTACCTCACCGAAGCAATGCATGGTGTTCCATGCGTCAGTTACAAAACTCTTTTGTTTGAAAACGACTACATTATGTTTTACGATTGATATTGTGCAAACTTTACACATAAAGGAAGTAGTACTCGTCTCGAAAACGTGTGGTAGGTAAAGTAGAAATTGTTGGTTTGAGGAAAGTAAGGAGTCCGTGATTCGACAACAATCTTTAAGCTGCATTGTGAACTCCCGTTTATGAAACACGTGTTGACTTTTGACCTGCGATAAGGTAACGGTAATAAATTTGCATACTCACTCAAATACTGAGTTAAAAGTTATCTGCGGGGAAAGAAAACTTTAGTGTTTTCTTCTTGATTCAGTTGACCAAATTGTACTTGCTTGAAATAATGAAGTACTAAAATCATTATTTTTTGATATTTTTGAAACGGTTCATTTGCATTTAGATACACCTTTTTCTAAAGACTACTATAGAAATGCTAAATTCTTATAATAGAAACTTTGCTTACAGAAATAACTTGCGCTTTACAAACAGTAGGTAAGTATTGGCAATACATGGACACATTGGTGCCTAGTTTAATCTACTGCCTATTGTTGTATGACCCACTGCATACGAGTTTGACATTTTTTGAAGTTCCATAGCTTGCAATATTTCTACAATTTATTTCTTGGAATGTTTGACATTTTAAGTATGTCATATTACGATTTCATCATTTAAATATTTGCTACTTTAGTCCGTCATAAAATTGTTTTACTTCAAATTGCTAGAGCTTTAGAAATCTTGATTTTACATACATATAAAGATTATTATTTGTGTAGAAGATGAATGTGACGAATACGGTTATTTCAGTCAATAAGGTCATTTCCTATACTTTAATCTGAAGTTTAACTGAATTCACATGTAAAGTTAAGACCTATCCAACGCATAAATACCATATCAGAAACTACTCAAGACTATTGCTTTGCTTACTCAAATAAACTGTTGACTTTTATTATATTAATGACATAATTTTTATATCATACAGCTTATTGTATGCACCATGGGAACAACTTATGGAAACTATTAGCCAATCAAAAAAGTAGCTATATGCTTTGTTTGACATCGATTCCGGGACATTTAGCGACGAGGTAAGCCCAACCCAAAACGATTGCACTGGCGACAGTAACTGTCTGGCGTCAATTGGCAAATTACATTATACCAATAAAAATTATAAAATAATGAAATTGCTATTTTATTTATACCGTAGTATATACAGATGTTTATGGATTGGATGATGATAGTGAATAAAAATAAAATAATTTTGAAAAAGGAAGTTTTTACCACTTGTACTTGATTTCATTTTTTTATATTTATTTAAAACGAAACGAAGCCCTTAATTAACCTAGTTAAAAAAGGGAAGAGAGAAAATTATAACAGTAAATCTGGATGAAGCTTTCAGCTTGCTCTAACTACGTGATTAAATAGGCTGTTATAAGTAAAAATTACACCGACAAGAATTATAATTTGAGGAGGATGATTTTGTATTGAACAATGTACGATAAGTAATACTTAGTAATACACTTACAAATAGTTTTTTTTTTAAGTTTTTACTTTTATCTAAATGAACAACTATTATAATATTATTTTCAAGAAATAAATGATAAAGAAAATAACCACACAAGCTAAAATTCTAAGTTCTTTTTTATGGATAATTTGAATTAAAACTTTAATTTTAAAATGAAGATAATATAGTTATTTTTTCTCACCATAATGTTAGGATGGAGGGCAGGGTTCACAAAGGGACTGGATGCAATCACAGGCACAAATGTGTGCTCGTTGACACTGCATGGGGTTTATATACCAGCGTGTTTACCTATGAACTTCGTGCGACCCGACGCCGGCGCATCCCGGCGACGATGCATCTCAGTGACGCGCCACGCTCACTTACAAACGTGTACGCATGCTCAACAATCAGATACTCATCGAAATTGAATTATCTTAATAATTTTGACGATTGGATACTTAGAGAATTATTTGATTTAATTTGATTCAGTTATTTTGGCACGGGTTGCAAGATTAGCTTTTGCAAAATTTAGGGACAACAAAATAAAATCTAAAAGTAATTATTTAAGACGGAATTATCAACCGTATTACTTAATAAGTAGGTACTAGATATTTATTAAACATCCTGTTTCTAAAATAAGTCCTTCATAAAACTAATAGTCTCACAAATATTATATTTCACATCCTTTCCGATGATTCTTGCGTACATCATGTGAATCCTATTAACTTTATTTTTATTAGGTGTACCAACTTTAGAACAACCGGCAGTCAAAGTGAGTACAGAATTTGGATAATAAAAAAAAAACTATTAATTTATATATAGTAAAGCTAATTACGGAAAGATACAAAAACCGCAATGGTATAGTTAATAATATGCAAGAACAATCTGATTCCATTGAATAACTTCCTTCCTTTCGTTTCTACGTCACGATGACATGAAACAACAATGTACCTAAGTTTCACATTTTACAATCACTGTCAACTGTTGACAAGATTATTATTCTTCTACGTAAGTACTTCATAATTCAGATAAATCATGAAAGGTTTACTGAGGTATTTTTATGTAGAGTCAGTTTGATAGATATTGTTGCAATAGGTATACGGCAAAAGCTGGATGCTAAGGCACCGAATCAAATCTGAATGACATTATTAGGCTTACCCCTAGCAGTAAGTAACGTAAAGGTAGTAGTAGTAACGTAAATAACCTGGCAATTTGGATTACAGGCATTCTTTGTCTACCTCAGGCACAAGCTCCTCACTTTGCCAATTAGATGAATAAACCTCATGACTTGTAGCGTATTATACTCAAATTTCCTGCTGGTACCCGCTAGGTTCAAACTAATTATCTATGCCTTCGTAATCTATGGTGTTATTTTTTTTTGCTTTTCAGGGCTGACTTTAAAACACAAAAAAAAACCCTAAAACCTTTATGCAGCAAAGGTTCTTTTTAATTTATTGCGAAATGCTAGCAGCCATTTTCAAGTAAATCTTTCTAATTAATGTCTTAATTACTGTTGTATATTGAGAGAGTGTGGTATTTTACATATTTTAACGACGGCGCTGGTTCATTGTTAGTAACTAAAAATTACACAAGTATTGACAACATCGAACATCGACAGGTTGCTAAATTGAACCCAAGTATACGGTTTTAATATACATACATTTTAGAACTTTAAACATCGTGTCATGTCACAGATATTTATTTGAAAATGTGTTTGTTATAGTCACTATTTATATTTAATTGCTAGCCTTTCCCATTACCCTCAACATTAACACTTTCATGCTCCGCTAGTGATAAGTTCCTTATGAAAGAGTATAGGTTGTGCCGTGGTTGTCCCACTGAGTTTCGTTGTTGTCATCTAGGTAAAAATAGTTGCCCATTTGGTGGTCATTCTAAACCATTGATAGTGCACATTTCGGCCGTATCTAAACTGTCTCGCCTATCCCAAGTTTTAGCCGTGAAAGTAAGTCTTAGTTTCAGAAGCAATACTTCAACGTTTTTTGTAAATTTTTCATGTTACAGCTGTATTTTTATTTAATTTAGCCTTTATTTAATAGTTTACTGAAATGATCTCTTCACGGCAAATTGAGACGTAGCTATAAATAATAAGGCGTCATGCATTCCGTCGGTGACAATCTGAATAATTCATGTGAAATGATTTATCAACTCTCGTTATAGGTTTAGTACATGTATACGACCACTTCATTTTACAGCGACAGGTTTGTAGTGTGTAAAAGGCATATAAACGCTGTTTATATGTTTAAACAATAATAAGTTTAATTTTGGCGGTGTGTTAATCCCAGTGAGAGTGAGTTAGTAAAATGACTTGGAGGTCAGACGGGTAGTCACACTCTGTAAGAATAAGGTATTTAGCTGAATCTGGTGAGACTGAAAGCTGTCCCCCACATAACTTCGAAATGAAGAATAGATATAATTTTTAATCATCATTCAGTATTTTGTGTAACAATGAGCTTTCGCATATATTAATATTTTAAATGCTTGTAGTATTGTTTATTTATTTATAGTAGTTTTTTTTTAAACAAAACGGCACAGAGTATAGTTCAAAGAATACATAACACCGAAGGCGCGATACCCACTTTACCTTTAGCATTGTGGGTCATGTTTTATACCTAAGAAAGTATTTCTTTATTGCATAAAGATACATAAAATGATGAACGTAAACATACTTTTTCTATAAATAATGAACTCCGCAAGCATGTAAAGAGCAGCGTAATTAGGCTTTCATGACTTATTTATAACTAAGATTTATGAATAAATTAATAAACCTGGATCATCATTACTACTATGCATTAAACACGTTTGGTAATTAAAGTAGATGCGGTATAACGTAAATCTAGCAGAATGAGCTTAACGAACATTAAACTTAAAGGTGAGTTGACTAAAAGGTTCTAAATACTGCTTATTGACATAGTCACGGGTGGCCCGACATGCAACAGGCATTCATGAATGAATTGTTAATAACTCGATTTGAATATTCTTTAAACTGAAGTAATATTGAAATAATACTACATTTACGGATTTTATTTCAATGTCTCACATTTGCGTAAACCTCAGAACTCAATATGAAATAATATTGACAAAAATAAAGACGAAAAGCTTTGCTAATTAACTGCCAGTTACAATAAATAGTGCTATGAAAAGTTATTTAAGTACTCTTCTTTAAAATTAAGGAGTAATTGGTGCAACTAAGGTAAACGCCTGCAAGCAATGCCACTTACGTTTATTGTTGACTATAGTTAGGCAGGCGCTACCCGCCGCCTCTACTATGCACATCTAGCTCCTAAGCCTGCTTCTACTTTTAGTCCCTACGAATATTGATGACCTATAAATTCACATTTAAGTTACTTAAATCAACAAGATTAGGAAGGACTGGTCTTTGGAAAAAAGAACCAGATCGATCTTAACAAACCCGTGCCAGCTGATAGCAAGCATGCCTCGAATAGCTCATGCAACTCAACCATTTTTGAGGGAGCTGCACAACCCGGTACACAACAATACCACCATAGTAAAAATAACATAAACGTTATAGAACGTCAAAGTGTAAAATATTACATTGACAGTAATATTTTAGAAATTTATTTATTTATTTATTTATTAGGTATGCCAACAGCATAACATATTATATTGTGTACAAAATTAAATCAGTAATGACAACATTTCTTATATGCATGCCTATTATAGGTACACACAGCATTATATAAATAGTATGTCAACTCTCAGAAGTCTAGATATTCCTTACTTAAGTTTACAATAAAGAAACCCTTATTTAACCATTATAATCTTTGAGTAAAGGAATTAGAGGTTTATTAGATTTAATGAATAATTAGGTAAGCTTTTTGCAATATTACTTGAACGAACTTTCCTACACTCATCAAGACTACAGCGTGTAATTTAATCCATGACATTTGTGCGTGTAATACCTGTCAAAGATTAGCAACTTGTATTTCGCTATATTTTCTCTGTAACGAAGTGTAATATCATTAATATAATCTGCCGTGAATAAAGATGATACTACATGGGTTTAATTAAGTGTTTGCGAAAACTGATCAAGTTTCTACGGGATAGGTGCTTAGGTGCACTAGAGTTGCACAAAGTCGTCATGTGTACTCTACTCTTTGAATCTTAGACGGCTTGATGTCCGATAAAAGCCGTTGGATTCTTGTGAAATACGTACATAATTCTCGTCGACACGCACTGACCCCCGTGAAGCCAGTTCCACATGTGGCATTTGATGAAACCAATAAAATAAACTAATCAACTTTAAGCTTCTGAATTTATTTAATGTCATTGTGATGTGTAATTATTCATTAAATATACTATATGATTGATTCAAAGGTTAAAACTAAGCCTAAGTACATCTTAAAACGGGTTAATTATTTGTTAAGCATTTTAACCCGGGCTATTTGTCAACTTAAAATTATTGTTCACACGAAAAACTTTTGCTAATGAATTCTGACAGGCTTTATTATCTAGGGACTAGAGACCATTTCACAAACTTTACTGCCAATTTCAAATTGAGTTAAAATGATTTAACACTATAATATAATTTTACTATCTTTTTGGAAACGTTTCATAACTTTTCTTTTCCTGAATATCATTCTCAGATCGCAGTGCCTTTTAATATGCTTACCTCAATAAGTGCTTTGTTTACATCTATGTTATGTTTTTTTATATTGAAATATGTTAATATTCGGTAACGGTAGTTCGAGTTAGACTGATGATACCACAGAAAACTCTTCAGACAACCGTCCAGCCCAGTACACTGATATGGTGGTGAACTGGGCAAGAGACCTACGCAAAGAATCCAAAACAAAACTGTTTGGCGGTGAGGAGGCTTGTGGCCATGGCCATGCAGGCCACGCCTGTTTCCCGTTGGGGTAGGCGGATACCACTTCTTTCCACTTGCTACGATCCTTACATCCTTCTTTCGTTTTATCCACTGTCATAATTCTCTTCATTCATGCTCTTCGGTTTAGGGTACTCTTGACCTGGCCTTTTTTCAAGACGTATCCGATTTGGTATTTTTATACATAATATACTGAAATAAAACAAATTTTAACGGATTTTATCACAGTACATATTAAGGTTCATTGTTCCCGGCGTTTCGAAATCTTGCAGTTGTCATTGTCACGGGCATACTGACCGGTCTAAACCTAAATATATACCGCGATAAAATCTATAAAAATTGTTATTATTGAATTTCTAACATTCATGTGAACCTCATAAAGCAATGTGTTGATAATTTTAAGAAACAAAAATCACCACACATCGTTTACTCAATACCCTACAAAACTACATCATATCAAGTTTACTACATATCACATTCACCAAATTACACATAAAACAAAAACTGACGGAAACTAATCGTTACACACTAATGTTTGTGAGCATGAAATAGATCCGTTTATTATAACTAAACGTTAAAACGTTAAACGAACCGTGAGTGTGTAGTGTGTAAATGTCTAAGTAGATACAATGAAAGTATCTACACCTTAGTAAAAACTGGTTCGGCTTCTCCTGACTGACAGCTAAATAGCGAGCACTGGTGCGTGTCCAACTGTCTGGACAAGTATTACGCAACCTAATAAACTTTGTATCCTGCGATTGTATAATTCTTTTACCTTACTTTCTATCTGAAAAAGCAAGTGTCACTGCTTAGTGCTCGTATTTTAACACTTTTTTTGTCATTTGAATAACTAGTAACATTACATTCCATGTAGTATCAGTGTTAGCAATATTTTACTGAGAATTTATTCGTAACTGGTTACGGTAATCCGTTTCGTTTTTGTTTTTTTTTTTAACCCGTAATGCAGTATGCATTACGGGTTTGTGTTTTTGTTTAGTTTTTTTTTTCAATATTGTCTAGTTAAGAGTATATATTACTGTAGTATTGTACTGTATTGTAGCTATTAGTTATAAACAGGTATGTCCATAATATATTTTCGTAAAAGGTGCGAATACTTATCTTGCTGATAGCTTCGTTCCGGATTTTCGCATTTCATATGTTTTAAAAAGTATTTTGTAGAATAGGTCAAACAGTTTGTCATAAATAAGATATATACTTAGGTATTACAATACTTATATACACATATCATATTGATTTCATGCATATTTTATTTTGTCATTGTGCATGTATGTTTGGGTATTTAATCCTAAACAAAAATGTAATAGTAAAAAGTAAACTTCCAATTATATTTTACAACATTTTTATTCAAAAATCAAACATACAAAGATAAGTTATTACGATGGTAAGTTATTTACAAAAGTATAAAAATATAATTGAACACGTTGTTGTTGGTGAAGTATCACATAGAAAAAACTGTAGGGTGACATTGTTTATTTGTCTTAACTGCTTTGCTTATAAACAATAATTCGTAGTCTACTAGAGTTTGTCGTAGAAACTATTCTCTTCTAAAAACTCCTTCTTTTCAGTCGGGTAAAATACCAAATTTCTTGTAAAACTTAGAATAATTACAACGTAGACAGTTGACAGACATTTGAGTATTATTTTAAATTGTAAAATAACAATTCGATATTTCTTTAACTTAACACTAATGCCTAAATCACATTATGCAAATACTGTACACGGCAATGAACACATATTTTCAATCAATGCTCACGTTTGGTCTAAGAATTAGAACTCGTTTATAGTATGATTGAATTTTTTGCTGTTGTATTTGACATAATGTGTGATAGGCGTTATCTAGTCTTAAAATATATGGCATTTGGAGGCCCTGCCATCAGAACGTTCACGGTACACGACAGTCACTTGCACACACTTATTGCTGGTAGTAGGTACCCTTGTAGTCTAGCGCTGCTCTGTCTTCCTGTTGTCTGGCAGCACCTTCGGGGTTGTTCTTGGCTTCGAGAGCATCGCGTTCCTGGAAACAAAAACACAAAGGCGCTATAGAAAAAATATATATATGTAAAATATTCAAGACACTAGTAAAGCTTAAAACTAGTCAATGATTTCCGATAACATCCCGTGGCTAAATTCGTTCAATGTCCTATATACAAATTGTTAAAGTGCTTACAAATACTATGTGTTTGTAACATTGTCCATAATTTTAGCCAGCCCTATTCTGATAAAGTAGTTTCGGATTACTTAACACGTAATTTAGCGTCGCTAGTGGTGTAATGGAACTCGTAACTGCAGTAAAGATTATTATTAGCCGGCTGCGTAACAATTTCACTTGCGTGGGAGACCTCCCATGCGAGGTTGAATCATCCTTAAGTCTTTACGACCTTTGTAATTGATCATTTAAGTACCTGTCGACTGTCAGTTTTAAAAACCTGTTCGACAGTCACTCGAGTTATGAAATATTTCTTTAATTTCATGTATGTCATCAAACTTCATACAATACACCACATTACCGTAAGTGTCAAGGAATATGTGAAAATCCTAGTTATTCTTTCAGGTTGAGTTTTAGGATTAAATAAGTAGTGAATAGTAACTGTTAATATAAATGAATAAGCTCCAACGGCGTCCGTAGGACAGAAAATTATTTCATAACTTTGTTCTCCGAAAACAATATAAAAGCACTTTGGTTGTGAATAAAGAAGGTCAATTACACAATACCGATGTTTGGTAACGTCTCATGACGAATTTCTTCTACGCTGCGATTCTCCGAAAATAATCACCCGATATTTTTCTTTTCGAAGTTTCTTGAACATGCAATCAACTGCAACCACTATATTATAACCTTGTGAAGTTAACGGATTTAAAAGTGGATCAATTTTATGACTATCTTGGGAAACGATTTTCAACAAGATTTTTTTATATGTAAATAATATTTTAACACAAACTTACCGCGTTAGCTTTGATTCCAGCGTAGATGAGGTCAAGACCTTTCTGGATTTCGGGGGAGACTGGGGGAGGGGTGGGGATGTGGTCGCCCTTGACCCTGAATCCGAACTCGTCGGCGGTGTACTCGACGGTGATGACCTGGCCATCAGGGGCGGTGTAGGAGTAGGAACCTTGCTGCACCAGCGCGCTCTGGTCCTCACCAAAGGGCCTTAAGAAACCTTGCTCGGAAGCTTGGATGTGGTTGCCGGTCTCATAACTGTAATAGAATGGTGGATAAACGTTATTAATGAATGTAGTTGAGTGAAAATGAGGCAAATAATGTTATCTGTTGTTGGTTTATCTACAAAGAACAATAGGTATTATTTTTAGTATTATTTACAGTCTAAAACTTTATGTGAGCTCCACATGTTTTGTAGTCTAGAGATGTTTGAGAGAAGATTCGTGATATAATGATCAAAATATCTAAAGAGCCATATCAATCAATAGATTAAACGATAAGTTACGCAAAGGATGAATAAGTAGGAAAGAAAAGCTAATAAATATGTTAAAATCTTGTAATTTATTCATATTTACTTAACTTGTTCTATATGCATAGTAATGTTATGTTAAAATAAACATCATCACATCTACTCTCATTCAAGGCCGGCCATAAAACTTTTAAGTAGAAAACTATAGCACCTTGAAATTAAAACAAGTGTAAACTCAAAAGTATATTTAAAAATCTTCGCCAGCTTTAACGAAGACTTGAAGTTATTGCTAAATTTTATGGTCAACATTGACACAGACGAGTAAAACTGGTTCGTATGTAATATGACCGTTGAACTTTTGCTTCTTAACTCCAATATGTGTGGTAATTGCATTTTAAATGATTCTGTAATTACAAGATGTTTACTTACGAGGTCTTGTAGCTGCCGTCGGTGCCCTGTTCCTTGTCGAAGCTGATGATGGGGATGAAAGTGGTGGTTTCCAGCTGGACCTTGGGTCTGAAGTCATCGATCTGCTTGGCTTGTCTGTACTCCTGCTGCTGCTGCTGCTGCTGCTGCTGGGGTGGCTGTCTGTACTCAGGAGCTTGCTGTTGGTAGTTGTTGTAGTTCTGCTCGGCAGGCTGCTGGTCATCCGCCTCTGGCTGCTCAGGCTTCAGCGACAGTCTGCGCTGAGGCAGAGCTGCCGAAAGCGACAGCACAGCACAAATCACGACCTGAAAACGCAAAACCAATCCATAAACAAATGCAAATTAAATTTAAAGGAACCTTATAATTTAACAACGGAATGATGTCACAGAAGAGCTTAATCATATTCGAAGTGTCGTAAGATAAGATGGAACGGATACAATAGGCAGCATCTTGTGAAACCGGCTCATTCGACACGCAGGTTGGGCGAAAGTGGGCCCCGACATAATATGTATTGGCACTTACATGTCGACGAGCATGGCATTGTTTTCAATGAGATCCTATCTTTCAGTTCTGCTTCGTTAACAAAGAACATCTGTTATTTAACCTTATGTAATGACTTATTTATGACAAAAGTTAGCCAAAGTTCAATTGTATTACCAAGTTATGCGGCTCTTTCTAAGTTTGTCAAACATTTCACAGTACGGAATATGCTAATTTGTGTTATTATTTCTTATGTAAAGCTTAGCAACATCTGCAAGATTAGCATAAACACAAATTGAAGAATCGTAACTACTTGCACGATTATAATCTTCATGTAACTAATTACTATTCGTGAATTACAAGTTATTACATTTTACTTAACAATTTCGTCTTGCAAGAATACGTACGGTAAGTTTTTATTTGTTTGTAGATTACACACTTGATTAAGATTTTTTTTTGCTTCTTTTTGAATCATAAGAAATACTCTTGTTTTGTTTTTTCATTATGTTTTGCAGTTTACACTAAGTCATTACAAAATGTCTGTTAACATTTTTAATATTTGCGCACATTGATCATAATTTTATTCTAACGATGTCAATGTTTAATTTACACGCCGTTACGAGCAACTTACGCGTGCCTTTAAAAACTATGACCCAAAAATATACCTATCTATTATATAAGATTCGAACTAGATCATTCGACCAGCAGAAAGTCTATTAGATCGAGATTGTAGCTGTCAATTGTAAAGTAATAATTTCTTGTTTCGATACTATATGCTAATGACTCTTTCTTCGTTCCAATCTGGTTTAAATCGTAAATACGTTTGCTGGATTGCGTGATGTATATTACTACGGATAAAAACAAAAACGGTTATGAACGAAACGTCATTAGTTTCAATTAGATACGTTACGTTCTAAGTTATTTAATATACATAAATTAAAAATGAAAATAAGCTATAAAAAGAATCAAATACAGCGTTATTTGATCGAATAATTTTAAGACCTATGACCTACTTTGACATTAATACAAATACAATGTTATCGTGGAAGTAAATAGTCTGAGGTCCTGGGGGAGCAACCGTAACAAAAGTATTCATTATGATTTGCTATTATACCTAACAAAGATGTTAAATAAGGCAAAGAACCTAAATCAGGATGCTTGGAACACAATTTTTCAATCAAACGTAAACCTGTAATTGTATTGCTTAAGTTTTTTTGATCACCACACAATGATACATAAGTCATATAGAAATTACTTAAATTGATCGTATAGACATTTCGTAAGAGTACCTATGTTGTAAGATAAATAAAACTACAGCTAAAGGTCTCCGCTGTTGTTCTCATTGCACTCTCGATTACCGATAAATAGTATAATTAAACGTAGGAATTTAAAGATGAAGACATTTAAATACCAAAGTTCAATAGTCGACATATCTGCCGACCCTATTCTGTGCCGCCTCTCACAACACTCGATTGCAGGCAATCCTTCATGGAAACATGGAAATTAACGTAACATTCAAATCGTTATAATAAGCACAATCTTCTATGATTACTTCACTTCTTGAGAAAGGGGTTTAATTTAATTATTTTCGGGGATTTAAATTTATTGTTAAAAGGGATTGAAGGTAAAAGAAATGGGATATTTAAAAATGAATTAATGGCTGTACTTACCAGCAGTTTCATTTTATTTTATGTGTGAAGTGACGTGCAGCAGCGAAGTGGCACGTGGAGTGTCGTGAACTATGTCAGAGTGGTAATTGTGCGCTCACTTTTATACCGCACCCCTGCCACTTATCCGAAGTCGGAGCCATCTCACTTTCATAGCCGACTTGCCGCTGCAATACGGTGCAGCCACGATCGAAGCCGACGACGACGGTCAGACGTCGCGATTTTCGATTTCAATTTCGATATCAAAAAACTTCACATTGTTCATGTATTCCTTTTAACTGTCATTATTGATGATACTTATCAGCAATAGCTTTCCAATCATTTGACTATTGTGTGGCTTCTGATGCTGGTAGTAGCGGCAATACATCTGTTTATTCGTATACCTAAATTAGATCAGTAATCGGATTTGTCAAATTATAACAATTTGACAAATCCGATTACAGATTGTATTACCTCTATCATCGATTAACAATAGATATTATTTACCGTTATTGTAACTAGTTCCAATATTTGTTTTGATGAACTACTAAGTTAAAAAGCTAACAATATAATTTCATGATTTATAAACAAGTTTAATTAGTTGGATTAATAAACATACTTTGAAAGATTTTCAAGCTGTTTTGGATTACCAAGTAGAAGTTTCAAATTTTGGATTTGCCTTTATTTGTCCCAGCAACAGCAAGTTGTTAGTCACTAGATTTTTTCTAAAAGTATGTTGTTATGCCGTCATACAGGATATGAACAAAAGAATTGGTATTCACTAGTTGCGTGGTTAGATGCTCTTATGTAATAATAGTATTTCTACATTTTAAGAGGAGACTTGTCCTTGAGATGAGACCTGACACTTGAATACCCTTTTTAGGGGCTAAAACATATGCTTGTTGTAATCGGTTACCTTATAGCCAAATACCGAAGCCAATTAAGGAGACATTGTGCTTCTTCCTGGTCAGTTAAAAATTCTTAGTCTTACAAGATCGTTTACACAATTGTGCATCAACACACCTACACGATGATGAGACACCTGCATTTAGATAAAATTATGCGAGATTTCTATCGACCACAGCCAAGATTCTCATTTGCTTATTTTGTAGAAACCTACTGCTTCCTTGTGACATTTGTTAACATATGTCCTAGATGCATACATACCTCAAAATATTAGACAACATTTTTATGAATCCACCGAGTCATTTGCGTGCGAAGCTTTTTTGAATAGCATTCTTTTCATCTCACCGTTGTTATCTTAAGAGACATGGTGTAAGGGGCATCGTTTATGTGGCCAGTAGTCGGTGTTACATAAATTGTAGGCGTTGTTTTCGCTTGTCAGTGTAGCAACACGTTACTATCAGTTATCAAGGCAACTTACGCAACAGTCGCAAGAAGGAGTATGCGTGAACGAAGGCACGCCCGCGATGCGCTTCATTTCCGATCATTTTTGCGCTCGATGCACATAAATTAATCATCTAACGTATGATAAAACATAATTTGTATCGAGCTGTATTGACTGCTTCACTGATTAACGCTTATATGTCTCGAAAAAGGTTTATGATTTGGGTTTAATTAATGAAGGGTGTTACGAATTCATCTCCTTAGTTTGAGCTTTAATGTTAATTGAAACCAAAAGGTGGTTCGTCTCTGGTGCAAATTTCGTTTCATTTATTAAGGCTTGCCCAGTTTAAATATTACTACTCATTTTTTAATTGGAATTTAATAACAGTTATTTACCGATTGACAATTTTATCAAGTTATGTAACTTTCAACGTTAGGTACATTTTTATATTTGATTCTTTTGTGTTTAATTTTGTAATAAAATAGTAAGTGTGCGTTCATAGTTTGCGTTTTGTCATATATATTCTATCAATTGCACGTTTTCTTCGGTCTCGAGATGTGTTCATTACGTAAGGTGCGGCTGCGCTTTTGAGGTTACTGACACTACTGCGTGCCGCATGGAGCGCCCAATTCTAAATGTTTTGCACTCATTAGTCATTGCCACCGATTACGTGCATTACTATTAGATGAAACTAGGCGTGCGTGCTCTCATTTAGTTATTTGATCACTTTAACCTTGGAACTTTAAGATTTGTGAGGTGTTCTAATATACTTGCTTAATAACTGCGTTAATGAGAGAAAGATGAGCACGGTTGTTGGATTATGCGTAATATTTAACGCAACTTGAAGATGAGTATTAATATGATAATGAAGTGAAGAGCACCCACATCGAAGGGTATGCGATCGAATAGATTTTAATCGACGTAGGCGAAACAAAAGAGGTATGCAAGGACATGTAATGACGTGCCATTCTCTACCTACCCTATACGAGCAGGCGAGGTTGAGAAGATTGGATACAGATTGGCTGCCTATCACATAGAGATGAGAAAAGTATTGAGTCATTGTGACATTCAATTGATATTCAATGCTGGTAATTCATGACTTCTAACATATATATTATATGTCAGATGTTTCATATTATTTGAAAATGTGCTCAATTTGATGAGCATGTTACATTATAAACTTGTCCTATTTCAAGTCGTTCTCACTTCAACTTTACGTATGCGTGTTAAATTAATACTAATTCTGAAAACAGAAATAGCGCCAGCATTATCTAAGATTTTTACATCAACCATATAATTTACATTACATCATTGTATAACGACATAATATAGAATTTCTTTTTGTTTGTTACATTTTCTGTGTCAAGGTATTTTGTCAGTGTTGCTTCATTCTATAGGCATCTTATTTGAACCTATAATGTCTGTGCTTGTCTAGAAAAAAACACAATAGCTATTCATCCGACTGTTGCATAGGAAGTCTGCTAATTATGTATTCATCAACGTCAGCTCAAGCGTAATGTATGTGTCTTCGCACTGTTAACTTGACAGTGACATTAACTCAATGTTAAAGAAAATTTACAATTCAAGCTTCTCGCTTCGAGGAAGCTCATCATAAATTATTCCATTAAAATATTTTATGATGAATTCATAATTATAATATTAAGCTGTCAATTCAATCCTACTTTGTGTTTATATTCAGTTGCGGTCTCAGTTAAAATACATACATACATACATATAATCACGCCTGTTTCCTGTAGGGGTAGGCAGAGACCACTTCTTTCCACTTGCTACGATCCTTACATACTTGTTTCGCTTCATCCACTGTCATAATTCCCTTCATACATGCTCTTCGGTTTAGGGTACTCTTGACCTGTCCTTTTTTCAAGACGTCCCCGATTTGGTCTAGAAACGTCCGCCTAGGTCTACCCCTTCCGACACTTTCATTCACACTCGCCTTATAAACTTTTTTCGTCAATCGTTCTTCATTCATTCTCTCGACATGGCCAAACCATCTCAACATACCTTTATCAATTTTTGTCACTACATCTTCTTTCAGACCACAACGTTTTGTTAAGAACAGTAAAATATACTTTAATCGCGATACACCCGGCAGGATCGGTAAACGGATGCAAATGTAAACCAACATAACATAACCGTATATGTAATGTGGGTTTACATTCGTGAAGGTCGTATTTGGTACATAGCATGCAGTTCACAGTTCAGTTCAGAAGTAACCAAGTATAACATGAATACGGTAAGTAGGCACATAACCTAGTACATAGATAAAGAACATAGCTAAATACATAGGTCCTACAGTAGACATGAAATGTTTTCAATGCAGAACCATTCTTGCGTGAGATTAAATTCTAACAGTCGCGTTTTTAACTAGATTTCTAACCACCTGTCAAGAGTTATGTAGGAACGACTATTAAAACTAGATATAAATAATATTACATATTTTAAATTATGTAATAATTATCACATAATATATAAGGCTATCAAGAACATTTAATTCAAGTGCTTGATTGACTCTGCATCAGATAATTTTACTTACTTATCTGAGATCGTATAAAAAAACTACGTCTTTCTTTAAGTCCAAGCAATGTTAAAAGCGGCTTCCAGTTTCCAGGGATGGTCACCGATCCAAGAGTTTTATAATCTATAGTTTTGTAAAGCTTGTACTTAGTCATGAGACCTTTTCGCTATATGTACAAAAAAACCTAGGTATTTGCTACATAATTACATACATACATACATACATATAATCACGCCTTTTTCCCTTATAGGGGTAGGCAGAGACCACTTCCTTCCACTAGCTACGATCCTTACACACCTGTTTCGCTTTGTCCACTTTCATTATTCCCTTCATACATGCTGTTCGGTTTATGGTACTCTTGACCTGGCATGTTTTCATTCACACTCGCCTTATACACTTTATTCGTCAATCGTTCTTCATTCTTTCTCTCGACATAGCCAAACCTCCTCAGCATACCTTTCTTAATTTTTGTCTCAACATCCATCATCTGACATACTTCATCCACCTTTCCTTGCATTCCTCCTCTTACATTCAACGTAGCGAAGCGGCTCTCCGTGGGCCACTTTTCGCCCCCGCGAGAAACGAAACGTGATGGGTGGCGAACCACATCGCCGCCATTTTGGATAATTAAATTATTTTTATGAATATCCATTGCGTTCCTGCGGGATAAGGAATTGGGAAAGGATACGTTGGAAAGGATATAAGGTAGGATGGGTTATAGGATGCTACCATCACGGAGGTACAATGAATGTGACGGCAACAGCTAGGGCAGTCCGGGGTCGCGTACCCGTAGTGGATCTAGCCAACTGTCGGACAGATAACTGGTAGATCCACCCCCTGAACACACACATAATTAACATTTTTCAATAATTTTATTTATAAACTAGGCCTAAGGGCCATAGGTGAGATTTATGACGCGCTGAAGCTTGCAACATAACCTTAATTATAACGATAGATTGCTGACTGAGGAATGCATTTATTTAATACATTTATTGCACATTATTATAGCTTATGCCTAGTTAGACTATAGGCTAGTAGTAAAACGCTGCAGTGAGTTTCCATTCATAATTGTCGGAGCAAGCTACGAATGCTTATTCCGATTAGGATCTACTTGCTCCAATATATTCAATAAAATTTAAGTAAATACTTAACCATATTTATTGCGCTCAAAACTTGACGAACTGATTTAGGGACCAAATACCGATATGAATCCTTTTTTAATAAATTTTCTTGGGTGATTGATATGTTTTAATTTTTTTGACAAAACCTGAACATAGTTAAGTTCATACTATATGTTCATATAAGTACAATACTATGTTTTTTATGCTGTATATATTATTTATAGGTTATTAAAGCTTTGTTACAAATGAGTATGTAATATAATGTTCCAAACTATTGAAGCCATTTACATGTACCTAAGTTTTTAGTATTTTATCGAAGGTACCAATGGTTTAAAAACCGTTACATCTACGACCTATTCTATATTGTATCGCAGTCTAGACGATCAGTTAAGATGCAAGACTTGTACTTCATTCAAGTGCGACCTTGGGGTTTCTCAGCTTCACAAATGGATCGCTTGTTATCCTGCGTTATTAGAAAGTTGATGCAGTGCAACAACACGTTGTTGTTTACGAACTTCTTTACAATTTTAAAATAGTATGTTTACCAAGCAACGGCAAATTAGAGCTTGTTCTTTTAATTAACTTAATGACACAAGCCAATGAATTCGATATATTTATTCTAGGTAATTATGTTCGATCGATGCTCATCAGATTATAATTATTAAATTTATCTGATGAAGTGTGTGCGACCGGCAACAATTATTTAATGAGAGCACATACAAGGCTTCTCGGTTCGTCACCTTCGTCTTGATACATTATTATATACGTCGCGTCGCGCTAGATTTCAGCTCAGCTTGCTTTACATTAATGACGAAGTTGAAGGGAATACTTCTAAAATACATACTTCTTCCATCTTGTAACTGTCTTATTTTGTATGTAGGTAGTAGTCACGGTAACCATTTAACCATTACAGAAACCATATATAGAAATTCAATTTGTCTCCATTTACAAACTTCCATGCTGATACTAGTAAAAACAAGGTCAATTTCATAATACCCATTTACTATTTCTCCGAAGTCGGACAAAATGCGATCAATTAAATATTTAGAAGGAGAATCTGTTAGTTCGGCCTTAAAATGGTAAAAAACAAGTGGCATGTGAGCTTGTTGCCTACTTACCTAAAACGTGAGACAGGCAGTGCACCAAAACTTGTATCGCATACCTACCGACTAATGTTTGACGCATGCACTTAAAGCCTCAAGCAATTTGATTAAGTATGTTTTAATATGTATCTATATCTCAATTTATGTTTGGTTAATTGCTTTTAATTTACTCGTATGATTTTGTTGAAGTAGAAAATATAAATAACCTTATTAATGTTACAAAAGAAAAGACGATTAGTTATACTTAAAGAAATCGATATAGATATGTTTTTAAATGGTATTGATAAAATAAGTGTAGACAATATTTTCTCTTCATTATAATGTACTAAATTATTGCAATTAAATATTAATTACATAGTCGTGCTAAGAAAATGCATACTTACTAGCATCCTTGTAAATTTTATTATTGTACTGAAAATAAGTACTACAGCATAGTTATAGATACTTCCAGTAAACCGTTATCAAAAAAAATAGATCAGTAGGACCTAATTTCAGATCAACGTCACCAGTTTCACAACAAAAGTGAGAGGAGGGCTTCTCTATGCTATGCGTCGAACACTTGAACTCATCTTGACATTTAATCAAACTGATATTCCAATTTGCATCTGTCTGTATAACAAGCAAGCTGTATTACTTAGACATACTCGAGCACTTTCTTTTTTGTTTTATGTTCTCGATTATATAAATGTGCATCGGTTACGTTGCGTCTCGGGAGTTTTGATATTCCATAACGTTTATGTTTCGGTACGATTTGACTGTGATTTGTTACGTGAGATACAATGATCATGTGTGGTATACTCGTAATCGTAATAAAAGCAATCAATTTGACTTGTATTTGATGTGATGCGAGGTCGTACCAAATATGCTAAATGCTCTATTTTAGGTCCGTTAAATAGATACGTCAAATTAAATGATAATTATGTTTATATGATTTAAGTTCATTGTAAAATAAGGTATAAGTATAAAATAAATGTAAGTAATGCTGAGACTCAGTGACCTTACAATCAAACCATTACTACGATTTTGTGGGGCTTAGTTTATAAGTTTTCTTAGCAATATGTAAAACAATAAATATATTAATAATATATAATACAATAAATTGCCCTCTAGGTAAAAAAATAGATATCGAAGATCTTAAATGTAATCTTTTTACTTTTACTTACTTCTGTGTAGAGTCGCAGCTTCTCACGTGCAGGTCAATGGCCACATAAAGCATTGAATCGTTTAATGTAGATTCTATGCTGCATAATAGCTATTGTCCGTTTGAACATGTACATAAAAACCTTCACTATTAATAAAGAAGCATTTATATCTTCTATTCGTTCGTCCATTTCAGTTACCTTACCTTTACTACTTCTTTTAATATTAGGTCTAAAACGTTTATACAAGCGCCTGGCGATATAATAAGAGTGGATATTATTTTTGGTCGTTCACAATATATCGTTAAATCGCAAATGTGTAGGCGTTACCGCAAGCAATCAATATTAGGTTGGATTGTTATTTTGTGTAAAGTAATATTGTAAGTAAGTAACACAGAGCTACTGCCATGGACACCTAATTTTTATATTAATCATTTATGCTAACGCTATCTAATAGACAGTGTTATATTATATTACGTTTCGTTTTATTGTAAAAATACGTGGATAATGCTAGTTTTATAATACTGTTTTATCATTGTATTGTATAACCTAATTTTCTTGATCTAAATAATTAAAAGTTTCTTTTCTTTTAGTGTAACTTATTGCGCAGCGATTTAGATATTCTGTAACGTTACGCGCTAAAATGTATATAACTAAAGCTTTTGTGTCAGATTATTGTGACTCCGTAGGTTTTTTTAGGAATTTGTCGTTGAAAGAAACAATTAGCTTAAAATAACTTACATTTATTTTTACAAAACATAATACATCAGACTCATATCACACATTGCTAACTTATAAATTAAAATTGCACTAGTTTATTTTAAGTAACATTTGCCTATTTAGTAAGAAACCCGTATTGTATTGCAGTTACTTTGTCGTAAATCATCTGGAGAGACTTTCATAAAGTCCTTAGGTTTCTTCTGATCATATTATAAACATATTTATTTAGACTTGCTTTTTAGATTTTTCATTGTTATTTTCTTTATTCTCACTAGGGTTCCATCCTCTTTTCTCGAAAGGTTTGTCTGACTTTTCAAAAAGTTTAAAACTTTATTTGCTTGGGCCTTCTTTAGGTTCTTCAAGTGTCTTATCTGAAGCTTTAGATTCTTTTGGACTGTTCTCAGTTTTTTTAGCCTCATCCTGGTTAGATTTGGCTTTCTCGGCATCATCCTCCTTAACAGGTTTATCAACTTCCTTGGGTTCGTCTGATTTTATTTTATCAGACTTGTTATCTTTTACATTTTGGTTGTTATTTAAGTCATCAGACTTTTTACTGCTGGTTGATGCATTATCTGGTTGAGATTCACTTTGGTTTTTTAAACTTGTTACCGTATTAGGTAACAACTGTGCTAGTTGAACAGCCTTTCCAGCTTCTTTTGCAGCTTTTTGAGCTTCTGCCACTGCATCACCAGCTATTTGCACCGCCTCCAAAGCTTCCCTAGCAGCGTCTTCGGCTAATCGAGCATGTTTAACAGCATCTGCTGCGGGAGTTTTTGATTCGGTTTTTCTTTGTTCCGTTATACGTGTCACAATATCCATAGCTACTTTCAGAGCGTCTTTTGCAGGCTGAACAGCATCTTTAGCGGATTTTAATGCATGACTGGCATCGCTTTTCGCTTGTTTGGTAAATTTTTCAGCTTGCTTTATAGGATTGGCAGATTCTTTTTGAACTTCCGGGACAGATTTTTTGTCTTCTTCATTAGTATCTGAAGATCCTGGTAGTAATGATTTGGTTTCTGCATTTAAAGTAGGTGTTTCTTTTTGCTCTTCTTTCTTTTCTCCCGCTGTTTTACTAGAGTTATCACCATTTTCTATTTTTGTACCCTCTACGATCGGTTTACTATCATTTTTATTGGAACCTTCACCCTCTACGGTTACATTATCATTTTTTGTAGTTGAATTCTTACCATCATCGCTTGGTATTTTGGTGTCTTTGCTCTGTTCCTCACCTTTCTTTGTAGAGGGTTTTCCAATTTTGCCATCTTCATTTTCGCTTTTCGCTGTCATTGTTTTATTCAAACTGGCGGTTACTGAATTATCTGTATCATTATTTGGTGTGTTAATCGTAGCATTTTTAGTTTCATTAGAGGGTTCAATGATATTAGTGGAGTTGTCACTTACTTTTACAGGACTTTCTTCAGATTTATTTGGAGAGTTAATCGTGGTATTTTTAGTTTGATCGGAGGGTTCAGCGGCGTTTGTCGAGTTTTCACTTACTTTTACAGGATTTTCTTCAGTTTCATTTGGGGTGTTAATAGTGGCATTTTTAGTTTTATCGGAGGCTTCAACGGGCTTTGTCGAGTTTTCACTTACTTTGACAGGGTTTTCAGTGGTATTTTTTGGTGTTTCCGTTTCGTTCAATGGGTTTTCTGAATCTTTTACAGAAGTATTATTTTGAACTGTTTCATTACTATTTTTATCATTATGAAGTTGTTTGGCTGGTTTGTCTGCCAGATTGATTTCATTAGGACTTTTATCAGTGTGCTCATCAGATTTTGTGTCTAACTGTTGTGGAGTTTTAACTTCATTCAAAGATGTTTTATTTGGTTGGTTACTTTCTACATTACTACTATCATTTTCATCCTTTTTTAAGTCTTTAAGGTCTTTGGTAGTGTTCTTAACTTCTTTGTCAACATTTTCAAGAGGTTTCATCTTTTTCTGAATAAGTTTTCCTGATTTTTTTTCCGGCTTGTCGCTATCTATGTTTTTGTCGGCAGCAGGTTCATTTTTATTATCCGCAATCTTCTCATTTTCAGTAATATTACCTGGTTTTGTGGGTTCTTTTATTTCTTCTGTATTATTTTTGTTGTCAGATTTTTCATTATTAGGGATTTTCTTTGTATCTTTTGCATCTTTGGAGGAATTCCCCTCTTTATTGGGCAGCTTTTTGTCTGATTTATTAGATTTTGTATCTTTATCAGCAGGTGTTTTATTGATTTCTAGAGTCTTACCCTCTGCAGTGCCATTTAGCTTATTTTTGGGTGTAGTCTCTTCAACCTTGTCAAGATTTTCAGCTTCATTTGTGGTTGTAGAATTGGTATTTTTTTCTAAATCTTGTTTTGGGCTTTGCCCAGCCTTAGTTTCAATATCATTGGTTTGATTTTTAGTTTTGTTTTCATTTTCTACTTTTTGAGCCTCAAGTTCAGATTTTTCTGATGGTTTTCTTGTTTTTTTATCATTGCTTTGTCCCTGAGTAGACTGTGGTTTTCTAGATTTATCTTTTTCAGAATCTCCAGTTTTGTTATCATCGTCATCATCTATAGCTATACGTTGATCGATTTTAGGTATCTTTTTTGCATAGTCTTTATTGTCTGGAGAAATTTCTTCAATGGATTCAGAGTTTTCTTGTGAACCAGGTTTAGGTGGGTTTGCATTAGCTTTAGGTTTTCGTGAAGGTTTAGAAGTTGAAGCACTTGACGGCTGTTGGCCAATATTGATGCCGTCGCCAAATGGTCTGAAGCCGTTCTCATCCGCAATATAACTGGTGAAAATAAATATTATCAGTAAAAAGTTTCCATGTAAAATAGTTTTTTTTTATATTTTTGTCTTTAAAAAAGCAGGTGTGATGATCCTATTGCTTATTTTTTATCAAAAAAGGGTACATTAAAGGTACTACATCAAACAGCGTTAAAATATAAAATAATAATGAAATAATTTTGTTTGCATCCTTGTAACTCATATTAATAACCACATTTATTATAACTAATAAACTCAAAGCTATAAATATTTTACGCATGTATTTTACATTAATTTGAGTTTTGGTACTTTTGTTAAACACACTTTGTTATCAGTCCAATGCTATTTCACTACATTTCACTACATGTTTAGTACTGGATTTTATTAGATTAAAAGTTACATGCTCTTACCTCACGCTGACAACGGTTCCGTCGGGTGCTGTATAAGAGTACGATCCCTGCTGCACATGGATTTCCCCGCTGTCGTCATCTTCACCACCTTCATTGCTGCAGTCACTGTGCTTCGTCTTTCCATCCAATACTTTGTCGAATGACGTTTCTTCGCGTTTGATACCATTGCCGGTTTCATAACTGAAATAATTTGGTTTCGTTATTAATTTGGGGAGCTTCCACTATTTTTAGTTACATATGCACTTACATACATCATGACCACAGTCTGTAAAGTTATATATTAGCGAAGTTATATATTTCAAAAAATATGTAACAAAATAATGCGAGTTAATATAAAATATAATTACTAATTACCTAAATTTATATTTCCCGTTCGGGTCAAGCTCCTCAGATTGCGAAACAATTCGTATCACTTTAGACTCCTGCCTTTCCGATGGGATCTTATCTGTGGACGGTGCTGATAACACGCATGTTGCTACACAACAGAAAAAAACTACTTTTAATAACATCTCTATTCTGAACACTCCTGAGTGATGAGTGATACTCCAGATTTTCAGACCACTTATATGTAATACTGATTTATTTACACTATCCTCCCCCCGCCTTTCAGTGGAGCGAGCCTCACGAGACGCTAAATGTTTCAACCTTAACGGTTGACTAAAGTGTTCTTCAGAAAATTGCACAATAACCTAGGTGACAACCATCGAACATGATCGACGACACACGGGCGTGATTAATCTAGATCTGTGAACTAACCAAAACAATAAATTCCCATTAGTTCCTCTTCCAATGAATAAGTGTTTTTGATGTGAAAGATGGAATAATGCAAGGAAAACTCAAGTGTTTCAAAATATTTTGACGACTTGTTATACTTTCGTAATATAAATTAACTATCATTAAACTACATATTTACGTATTCCATATTATAATTGAATAAACTCTTGATGTAAATATTTACATTCGGAATGGTAGGCTTACGCAGAGATTATTGTGGGATGTATAGTTATAAAAACAAGAAAAATATATATTATTCTTGTCAAACCAGTGAATAGATTACGACGAAGATCAAACATGACTTAAGTTATTGAGTCATCTTCATTTGCTATTTCAATCGCGTCTGAGGAGGATCTCATTACTAAGTAAATTACGATTTTGTGCAAAATGTTAATTTCCTTATCGGCAGTATCTATTTTGTTATTAGTTCAGTGTGTTGCTAGTGTTGACCAAGCTAAAAGCAAGCGAATACCTCGAAGACATACTGAAGTAGTAAGAAGCTTTAATTGGAACCATCCACCATTAAAAGATAATAATGACAATATTACGGTATTTGACGACCAAGAAAAGAAAACAGTACCAAGTGATGTAAAGGTAAATTTGGAAGGAAAGAAGTCTGAAAGTAACACCCACTTAACTGAAGAAACCGATCCCTTCAACGAGGCAATGAAAGACTACGAGTCAGATATATTATTGCCGCAAAAAACGAGGTCTGTGAATGGTAAGAAAAGGGTTACAGGAACTAATGAAAAGGAAAATGGTGCGTTGAAGAACATTAGAAGAACGCCTACCAGCTCTGAAGTGGATACAGCACCTAAATCCCATCGAAGAAGATCTCAAGTAAGAAGAGTTAAACTAAGTAAAGTCAAACTTAATGAATTTATAAACAAAACTCAAAGTGATTTTAATGAAACAGAAAGTGTTGCAAGAGATGACATACAAAAAGTAAAGATGCACACAGTAAATCAAGTTCATCCAAGAACGAATAATCAGCCAAGTATTAAAAGAAGAAAAGGGTTGCGTGAAGCCGTAGTACCCATTGTCGAATCAGAAAATTATGTTTTCTCGCACTCAGGAGACTTTCATTACAGGTATTGAAACTACTCATTATACTTCTGATGTTTGTTTTAAGCTGTGAATTGCGCTCAGATAATACTGTTTACTGCTTACAGTTACGAAGGCGGCGACGGAACCAAAGCGGCTGAGAGAGGCGAATTAAAAACTTCCAAGGGAGGTGCCGGTAGTGCTGTAGAAGGAAGTTATTCCTATATAGTAAGTATTTAGAAGTATTCTTTCGTTAATTTGATTGGAACATGATTTCCGGAAATAATTAATTGTGATCGTCAAAATGTACCATCGCAGGATTCTTAGTACTGATATGAAGTGGCGAAATTATGTAATAAAAAAGAAAATTTTAGTTCAATATTTGAATCTGTTTTTGCTATACCTAATTGCATTTCTTAAATATTTCAGGGCCAAGATGGCAACGATTACAGCCTGACGTATACAGCTGATGAAAAAGGTTACAGGCCTGTTGGTGATCATTTGCCGACTCCTCCACCTATACCACCTGCAATAAAACGAGCTCTAGAATATCTGGCCACCAAATCTACACCGGAACCAAACACAGAAAGAATCAACTTATTGAAACAAGGATTTTTCCTCTGATATCGATAACTATACCTGAAATTGTAAAGTGAATGATTAGACAAGTGATAGTATTACTTACTGTAATTTTGAAAAGAATAATAAAGTAAACTATAACGCTATTTATCCGAAGCGTGACAAAGTCGGTAATAAAGGTGTTATTTATTTAATCTGCCTTTAGACATATAACTAATAGTAAAAAGTAAGTTGGCAGAACTTTTGCTATTATGATATCTCTTCTTGACTAATCATTAATATTTCTCTTGAACGAAAAATTTAAAGGAAATTAATCTTAAGATATTTTTCAGACGACAATATTATGTTAACTAATCATTAATATTTCTCTTGAACGTAAAATTTAAAGGAAATTAATCTTAAGATATTTTTCAGACGACAATATTATGTTAAACATTTAACAAGAATATGAACTATTACTCAGGCTTAGATGTAGTTTTACACAAGTAAAACACACTGACACAAGATCCAATGGTAATTAAACACAAACATGAGTGGTGTACTGTGGCTGGTGCATGTCATGCTTCTTTTTTGAGCTGACTAAGAGTAAAAAAGCAATAGGTCGTCCGTTTGTACGTAAAACCACTGGTTGACATTTACCTTCACATCGTAGTTATCTTATTTTATTTCCGTAAACAGATCTAGTTCGAAACGTGATCCTATAAAATAAAAATACCGGCAGGTAAACCTGGACACACAATTAAAATTGCAATAAGTTGCAAGTGAACCATAAAATTATTTGATGGTTCACTTGCAACTTATTGCAATTTCGGAATACGGAAGTAAAAACCCAAAAGAAACACAAAGCATGGTCTTGAACTGTATAATATTTATATTATATTATTTATATCCTATTTTTTTCATTCCTAAATTAAGACTAAATAAAGTAACTACTATTTATAGCCAATATTCTATCTATAAATCCAACGCATTGTTCTATGTTCTCATCATTGACCTTGAGCTAAACGCTCACTTTAGCTAACAGGTTATTGAAGGAATGTTGTACACCAAGTACAGTTGAAACCACTTTTGCTTTCTATTGAAACTTATGTTTTCACTTGCCTTTTCATCAACTCTACCGCATGTTTATGAAAGCGTATGCTTGAATTTGAACCTTATACATTTTCGTTATGCGGTTCAAAATGATTCTTGTTATTTTTCTTTCGTATTTCAAGATATTTTAATTTACTTTGCATCTTGTGGTGTCACCGCAAATATTGAAACAACAATAAAGCATAAAAAATGCAGCGTTACTAAGCTTTTTATTAAAACTACTTATGTACTTGCAAACATTTAACATAATTGTATGTTCTGTTCAAGTTATCACAACAACAAGAACTTCTTGAAATAAAGGAAACAAAATGCACTACTAGGGAATTTTGTTTCCTTGTTTATTCAGAACTTCAAATGTATTTTTCGTATTATTTTTAAAGTAAGTTTTGTCAATTATGTTTGTTGAGGTTTTAAAACTGGATGTTCCTCAAAATAAACCGAGTGCTGTCTCAACAATGAAATACTTATGAACAGAAGCACTTTCACAAATACTACAGATATTTTCAAATGTATACAACATTTTGTCCACTAATTTAGTCCATTCAACCGATGATTTACATTTCTTACTGGTACTGGCTTATAAAGCCAACAAACTAGGACAAATGAGCGAATATGAAACATTTTCTAGAATAAACTGTATCTTGGCATCTTCATCAAACTTAATCAAAGTGGTTTCGTAACATCCGGGAGTGGATGGGAATCGTGAGACGTCGTGAGTGCATCTGGACTATTCTGCCTGGCAAAAGACAGAGCTAGACTCCAACAGTTGGAAGCCGACGTCTATTAATTTAAGTGGCACTTCTAAAAGAAGAAGGAAGTTGCATGCTCTGGATTCTTCCTAAACTAACTCGTTTTTTAGTAATCACCGTCGAATCTTTTTTAAACTATGCCACCAAGTTAAATAATAATCAAATATTTTAGTCATCGATACCGTAGGAAATGACATCAACATTATTTAACACTTGTATGACAGATTGTTTCTTAAAACGATATGCTAAACAGAATTCTTGTTAGGCCTGTTGTTTTATCTCAACTAAAGGAATCGAGACCTTGATATTTTAATGTTCCATGTGTATGATAAAAAATATAGAAGGATGTTGCTTGTATACCTACTGCCTTACCTACATTATGTTTATTTATACTGAACAAGTTTAAAGTAACTGTATGTCAAGTCATTTCTTTTATGATCATTTAGGAACGTTTATTTTGTATGCAAGTTTTATCGATATGGGATTACAGGAAAGCTAGGAAAGGTCTATAATATCTATTAGTTGAAGGGATTATCGTAATATAATGAAATACAGATTACATTTTGCAATGCATCTTTGGCACTGATTTTGCTTTTATTTTAATAAATATACAAACATTTTACATAATTCAATCATTGTCTATCACAGTTCAGTCATTGTACATTCTTTTTATATATTTTTTATTGCTTACTATATTATATTGGTTAATGTACTTGCCGTTTTGTAAACAGAATTTAAATTATGCTCATTAAAGTCATGATATTTTAATTGATACTTTAATAGTTTCCTTATCTAAAAAAGACTAGTAGTGCAGGATGCATAACGAGATCTCTTTTACTATAAAGATGTACTAGATATTATGAGAACCAGTATTTGAGTAAATACTTTTTGGAATGAATTCTTTTTTTTTTGAGTTAAGTTAAATTCTGTTTTCAAAATAGCATAGAGTATTCGTGGGGTGACAGGTACGTTGGATGGTCAGGTTGTCAGGTCGTCAGGCAGCAGTTGTTGGGATTAGTTCCTGGATGGCGGTGGTGGGGGGAGGGTCGCTAGGTAGTCCAGAGCCTTCTGGATTGCTGGCGGGATCGGGGGAGGGGTCGGCAGATGGGCGCCCTGTAACACAAACATTCAACAATTAAGTGACCAGCATCTTTTAAAAAGTTTTTGTTTATGTATCAGAATTGTTATACAAAAATGCTAATCTAAAAATTTTTAAATCGGCACCGAATTACTAATTTTAAAACTACTGGAAAAGAACTTAAGTATGTCAGATATAAAAACATTAAAACAAGACATTCTATTTAAATGACATCATTCCATACACACCTTTTATATAGTCTTTTTTAAAGCGATGACCAAATAATACCATAAAAAATATAAAGGTTAAAGTGAATCCCATCACATTTATATGATTAACTTTTATCACATCTATTGATACTTCTACGAACTAAAATGTATCTAACATTTTAGGTCAGCTTACGGTGAGTAAGTACTTAGTACATTTTTGTTATTACAAAAAATAATATTTTTATCTCAGTTGGTATTTCCAAACCAATACCGGATTAGGTAAATTTGAAGTATTTAGGTACTCAAAATCTAGATATACTTAGTACAGATAAATAAAAAACTTCGAAGCATATTGTGCAGAGACTAAAATTTAACGCAGAAATATAATTTAATATACCTAACATATTTATATTGCAGCTCTTTGTTCTATTTTTAGTATACTTAAGACGCGACAGCACGGTGCTCGAGACAAGGCTAAGCAGAATCACCTAATTAAAATATTTAACCCGTGACCTGTGTTTGCCTAAAGGACATTATTATGCACAAGTTAATTTGTATTTACAAGAAATATTGCAAAAAAATAAAGTATGCCTTCGTACATACATAAAAATAAACGTTTTATGTGACTTAATCCCTTATTATTTGCTCTAAAATTCCGTCATATTTTTTTTATCAAATTAGTACGTATGCTCCTTCTCTTTAGGGATTCTACAATCAAATACTTTAAAATAAACTTACCAATTTAAAAACTGGTATTCTACGTAAATAATGGTAAAAGTACATTACCTCAGGTTTGAAACCATTGTCATCATCGGCGATGTAGTTCAGGTTGATGACAGTGCCATCTGGTGCGGTGTAGCTGAAGCCTCCCTGCGCTACGATGACGTCACTGGCCTCAGGACTACTGGCCTTCTTTATTGTGCCGGTCTCTTCAGCTTTGATACCATTCTCAGTCTCGTAGCTGGAGAAGAAAAATGTCAGTAAAATATCATAATATACAAAAAAAATTGTAAATATTTTTTTCTGTTTTTTAGTTATTTAGGTTTTGTTATGAGCTTACTAGTCTAGAATTACGGCACAATCGTTTTACTCTTTTAGTTTATTATATTTTTTTTTTATTTTATAATAATAACATTGACATACCGGAGAAGAGTGATTCTCATAATATTATGAGAATCACTCTTCTTTAAATTATTGTAAAGTCATATTTTTATTGTTATATAAAGTATGAGTAGCTAGGCTCATAACAGTACAGTTTATGTAAGTTACAAATGTGTCAACGAAAACAATTATGTTAATGATCAACATTAGGCCAAGGTTTAACTCTAAATAGTGATTGGGAGTCGGAAAACTTAATTAACAACAAAGCCATGGAATTTTTCGTCTTTGTTTTTGTTTCAAACATGTGCTGGTTAAGAATTTTAATTGACGATATATAATTGAAGGCTGCTTTGTACATTCCTAAATGCACGTTAAATAGGATGAGTCAATGAAAATGGCAAATACATAAAGTCATTTACTGTCGTTCAAGATGATATGATATTTGAATTTTAAATAGTAATATCGGTTCCATTAATTGTGTAATTATTCTTGCTTTTTTTTATAAAACAGTCCCACATAAAACAGCATATATTTTAAGTTGTAGTTTATTTTGATAAATGTTTGTCACAAAATTATTGTAAGTTCTTGACCTTTATTTGTGACTGACCTATAGGCGGTCAAATCAATAACAAAGTTGCTAATCAAACATACCTTTGATGTAATTATGTAATACTGTGGCCGCACTGTAAACATAACACTGTTACGTATTATTTAGATACATTTTCAATGGCAAATCAAGAATTCAATTACTAAATCAAATGTATATTGGCAAATAATCTACATTTACAAGTTAATTTAAATTGACGTCTACAAATTAATTTAATAATGGTGTATAAGATTGAGTAAACTGGATCTTTAGTTAATTAGTCTTAAATTACAACAAAGACATAATTTCACACTGTAATACATTAAGTTATTGCTTAAAACTCAACATAAAAAGAAAAATTGTAGACCCCATAACCTTCAAAATATTAACATAATTCTGTTAGGCGATTTCAAATTTCAAGCATTGCAGATAATTTGGCACAGACACATAGGATTTATACATATGCACCATGAGCTCACATTTTCGCAGCAAACAAATTCATGTTACAGATTAACACCTAAATATTGGTTATTGTTGGTGCCAATGTCAAATATTTGCTTCCTAATACAAAAATCAAATAGGTACCTAGATACTTGATGTTTGCTCGTTCAATTGTTATGATTAGACCAATTCTGACAGCGACGGTCTTTCCAAAATCATGAACGATGTCTCATAATGCTAATTTACTCGAGATCCGAATCAAATCTAAGTAAGTTACAAACACAAATCTTATAACTGCAGAAAAAATGTTGACAAACTTTATCCTCTTGCCAGAAAACTGTATAGTACTTTGACTGACGACAACAGTGACTGGCGATTGATATAAAACTATATAGCATGAATATGCAAACTCACCCCTATTTAAATAGATAATTCCTAGCTCTATAAAATAAGTATAAAAGTATTTACCTGTATCGGTAAGATCCATCTGGTTGCTGGTCGAAATCTTGTGCGACTATTGCTATGACTTTATCGCCGGCTTGTTGTGGCGCTGATAACGCTACTGCCACCACTCCCAAAAGTACTAACACCCTCTGAAACATTCAAGACATATGCATATTAGTAGGACGAAAAGGTTACAAATAGAAAGAGACTTTTAAATAGTCCTGTAATTCACAAACAGCTGAAAACTCATTGAGTCGTCCACTTTTACGTTTCACTTCGACTATAACGCCTGCAGCTTTTGAAAAGCAAACTCTTATTTAAAATAAGTGCTCTAAGAAAAACAACAGGCACTAAGCTGTCGCAATTTTCCTCCACAGCAATATTTTGCAATAAATAAGCAATAATTCACTAAAACACATGTTGTAAAATGTCAATAATCAAAAGATGCAACGAGGTTATTAAAGTTATATGTCGGCCTAGAGGTACAAGGACTTTGGTGCATAAGACCTTTTTAGTCTGTAGTCAGTTGTCGTTCCAAGATTAATAGCCCAACCGCGACTTGTATCAATTAGAGAAGATATTCGCTAATTAATTTCGGTAAGATGAATATTATTTTAATTAAATAATTTATTGCATGCGCTATTACCCTTTCTGACTTTAATTTTAGCGGTACTGCTGCAGGCATCTAATATATAAATGTCAGAATAAAAAAATATGTAAACTCATTAAACACATTGAGGATTAAAAATAAGGTTTTCTGGTTTTTGCAGTAAATATTATTATGTGTTTGTTTAATGTGAATTAAATTATCTTCACCTCAACTAGCGTTTGTATTTTCAGGTCAAAGTGTACAAGTAATAAACATGTTTAATTAACATAACATTAATTGTGTCTACAAGAGGAATGAATACAATTAACTTAGAAGCTCACTGGATGTCAGTGGCACGTAGCCTTCATGATTCCATCACGCAAATGACACACGCAGGGCAAATAAATCATTTATTTTCACAATAATACATTTATCTTTTAATCAAATTACATTCAAGCATTAACATCTTTATAGAAAAGCTTGAATGAAAGCAATTATGTAGGTATATACATTGAAATGTCTACGAGTATAAATAGTTAATAGACAGGTATATTCAGTCTGGTAATCTCCTTTTAAAATAGATTTTCCTCTTAACCTATGTCAAAACAGAAGTCTATTATGTAAAGATTCCTCAAAAACATTTAATTATATACATGTTAATGGGTTCCATTTTAGCTTGGACTAACATCATTCTATGATTAATTTTGTAAGAGCAGTCTGTGTTTAATTACTTCTTCAAATTAATTAGCTCAGTCTACATAAGAATTTTAATGAATATTTTAAGTTTTGATTGAGTTTTAAATTTGTCAGGAGGTCGTCGAGTTATTGAATAAAGATTCCAGGTTGTCATTTTTATTGATTTCTTGATAATATTGCCTTCGATAGTGATCTCTAAAAGATTACAGTCAGTCATAAAATGCTAAAAGACCTGAAATTTTCTTCTACTAAAAGGTTGAAAAAAACATTTAATGGTATAAAGATATGAAATAATATCTATCTATTTCAAAGTGGCGCATTACACGCCACTTTAAAATTACTGATAGTTTCCTTTTAGTATTTGGTTGTCCGGGGGTTATAGACATTGCCTGTGTTACTATCGAGTTCCGGATCAATTAAGTTGATCATGTTCAGTCCAAATGGTTCGGTTTCATGTGACGATATCAGTTACTAACAAGGCGATGTTAATGGCCCGTGAAGCGTATCAACCTTCGTAACACTAGAGCACGCGTAATCCACACGCAATGGTTAAGTAACAATGCCGTACAATGATTTTTGTGCCGAATATTAGGAGCATCATCTTAAAACTGCCGCATTTCATAAATAATGTCTACGCTTTGACCGATTCTATGAAAAGTATCTGGCTGGATAATCATTGCATGTAGTGTCATAGAATAACCTAAGCACTACTATTTTCAAAAATAAGCTTATGTTTACTCGTCAGGATAAGCCGTTGATTTCACTTACCGATCAATGTTTAAATAAAATAAGGTAAGCCTAGAAGGAATATAAAAAAGATAATTGCAAATAAATACATAATTATCATTCAAAATAAAATTTTGGCAACTCGGCACAACATTTTGCGAAAATAACAATTTACTTAGCGCGGTAACATACTTGTACATTAATTAGCCGGCCACACGCACGTTACAGCGTAACAAAAGATTTCCATGTCAATGTTTGTCACCCACAAACTATTCTTAGCACCTAAATACCTGTACCGTAGATTCTGTCAGTATGCAGATGTCGGCATTGCAGTTTTGCAAGTGTATTGAGTTGTGGGAACATGTCACAGAATTTGAGAGTTGCCTCGAAAACACAATGTACTGCGTGCAAAAACAAAAGGTGTGCACCTAATTAACCGCTCGCAAGCCTCCAGCGAAATCCAGGCACGGATTTGTAAATTTTTCGATATTTTTTATTTGATATTTTTTTTTTTTACTATGTTTATAATTCTATGTTGTTCACTAGTATTTATAATAACATGTTTTTAATAGTATTAAAAGCATTCGCTTTTTGCTTCTAGTGATTTCTACAGCCAATCAAAATATCAACCAAAATCCTACTGACAAATTGTATTGAAACAAATAATTTTAAAAGTCGACGAACTCTCTTTTGCACTAATTTACCATGCAGTTAAAACTACTTTTTCTCTTTTTTCGAACAATCTTGATAGATATAATTATTATATCAAATTAATTTATTAACATCTGAGAAAAAACCGATGACAACTCAACCGTGAAAATAAAGATATAAAATTTAGCGTGACCCGAACAAATGACCTTGTCGAGACGTAATCTATGTAAGTAATTAAATTTGAATACTATGCTATTTATAATTTAAATGAAAACTGTTTTTTCTTAAAACAATACAATTTCATTAACACGCGTATATGAGAAGTTGTAATTTATTAACAATGCAAGAAGTAAGGTTATTGATTGAGGCTAATCTTTGTCTCTTTTATAAATCGACAAATCTCTAAAACTGTAAACTCTCTTTTATCAAGTTTATACCGTTTAATCGTGTTGTTCTAAAGCGTATCTAATTATAAAGACAGCTATTCGATAAAGCTTTTAACATGAGTCTATCTGGGAATTGTAAATTACAGCTTATGTGAATCTTCTGTGTATTTATCAATAGCGATGTAAAGAAATTGTATGCAATTTTCAGATGGGCGCCAGTATAGCGAAATCAATCTTCTTACAGACAGCTATCTTTCTTTATTTTTAAACTGCTGCATTTAAGCTGCTTTCTAGTGGTAGAAATACCTACTGGAAAAGATAACACAGTTTCTTCAATAATTCCTTCTTTCTATTTTAACTAAAATAATTGTGTATTACTAAATTTTGCATATACCGATGGGACGCTTGTCACTGCATTAAACAGCAAGTTGTCGGCAAAGGTTATGTATTGTGGATGCAATAAATGCACGACGCATTGCATAAGTATTCAGTGAACCTATGCCCTATGCACCCACTTTGGTCACGTCCTTAAAGCGAGATAAAGGCTAAAAGATGTCTCGATACTAATTAAGCGGTCAAACAAGATTTGAGCGGGAATTATCTGCCTAATTACTTGGGTTTAGCAAGCAATCCTATGTATCTGGCGGTTTGCAGATGGAATTATGCTAATCACTAGGTATTTAGTATCTATCTTTGTATGTCATCGGTCTTTTGGTTGGACATAATGTAATTAATTGAGATTTTTGGTTAGAGTTATGGGTTATGACCTCTTGAGGTCCAGGTCGAATGATATGTCACAGGTTTTATACGGGGCCATTTACATTATTTTAAATTCTTATTCTTTTTATGATAAAATATAATTGTGAATAGTAAGGTAGAGAGTTCCTTTGAGGGCACTGTTTTTATTAGTTAGTTACTAAAGAGAGTTTAAATTTTGCTTACTTATCTATGAATACGATGGGTTTGTGATATTATGCATGGGTGCACACGATGCTTTTGTAATCGAAATTTAACATTATTGAATAACTTAATGTACCCATGTTAAGCAGTACGTAGGCTTTGACTGCCAATGTTTATATATAGCTTATTATACTCAATATATTCAAATGCGTTTTGGATATTGCATCTGAAGGCTATTACTATGTATGTGCTAAATATAGGCACGATAGGCAATGTAGTCATGAAATTTAACAAAAATATCCCCAACTTTCGAAAGAATCTTTACAGGTTTTAAATGTTTTTTTCTTAAACGAACACAATAACAGCACAAGATTAAAACAAAAGACAAAAATATTTTTAAATTAATCAATGCCAGAAACACAGAAATATCGAACAGAAAAACAATCAAGATTAATGGGCATATTATTAATAAATAACCGTATTAGTGACATCATAAGAGGGAAATAATGAATTATTGAAATTGTTATAATATTCAGATTTAAAAAACAAGTAGGTATATACCAAGGCGAGGATGCCCTTCTTCGCTAAATGTTAAGATGCAACATCCTACACAGCGGGGGTCAGGAGTTCACATCCCAGCATGGGTTATTATTGAGAGAATAATTTACGTCCGTTTAAGGATAGGCTAAATTGAATCTAGCACTTACCGACTTCATAAAAAGCTGACTTTACAAAGATTGATAGAGTGGATGGACAAGAAAAGCCTTAAGAAATCTACGACTTATACTCGATTCATGAAATTGCCTTGAAATTCTTGTACATGTGGAAATCATTGCAACTTATAGAAAAACTTTAATGCTAAAACGAAGTGGATAGTTCGAAAATTTGCTTTAGTAACTAGGTATCATACTCATAATTAGGCAAACATATTTAACTATTATTAGATTTATCTTTTATTTATAATATCCAGCCCTTAATTTTACCTCTTTTGCAAATTTCACAAATCCTAGTAATAATTAGTTTTCAGGCCTATTACAAACATATAGATAACTTGACTATTATTAAGACAAAAATACGTTGTAAAAAAATAATTAAAAAATAACTGAAAAGGCTACAAAACCCAAAAAGGAAAATACTAATTTAAAAAAAGGAACAGACTACGTCCATTTTTTTAAAGATAGGATACACTATAAGTACGTAAGTAAATAATTTTCAGTTGAAATTCAACAAACTATTTAACAGAAACTCACCATTTTCATGTCGTAGGTAACACTTGATATTCAGGATAGGCAACTGTGATAATATCCCATGTGTTGGTAGGCGGCGTGTGCGCCCGATTGTACTTACTCGTCTAATCACCTGTCCCTTTTATAGAGACGCAGATTTGTCTAGCCATTGCACGCGGCCGGGGGAGCCTGCACTGCCTGCACAGTACAGGGCTGTACTTAGGCCTCTCAATTTTATTCAAAAAAATAACTAAATTCTGACAAGGCGTCCAAAGTTAGACTCTACTTTAAGCATATAAGCAAATGTTAGTATTTTTTTAGTGAAAAGGGATGTTATGTAGGTCATGTGCATTATCTGAGTACTGGCCTATTGTATGCAATGATGAGGTCGTAATTGTATGTTTTGAAGTCAATAACACTAAACAATTTTGATGATGAATGCTTGTTCCTGTAAATCATAATAGCCTTTTGTGTTTTTAAGGATGTTATTCTCAATTATTTGAATTCTAAGACCAGTCGATTTTGGATTTAGATCATTATTTATTTCTCGTGAGTTTTATTCATGAGATGATTTACTGTAAAACTGATCTAATAATAATACACTTATCATTTGTGACTTCTCTCAACCTAATAAGTTCTGAAAAGCCTAATTTATTTAGTGTCAATGCGATTCTGCAACGCACGATCTCGTATGTGCGAAAGTGTCAATAACCCAATACACACCCTTTTCGTACTTGCCTTTTACACACTAAAGGAAGACAAACCTCTCCAGAGAACGTCATTTGAAAATGAATGAAAAATGTTAGAGTTATTGTTTACTGTCACACACCATTCATAGATACCATCAAGGGAGTCCAATTTTCTTAGTTCACCATAGTTATATAGGTAAGTTCCTTTCAAGCCTAGCTCTCTTAAAACAATCGAGTATTTTTTCCGTACAGCCATTAAAGTTGCAGACCCAGCCCCAAAGTAATAATGAATATTGTCAAATAAAATATAAAAACAGACATAAAAGGACCAATATTTCATTATGGGATTTCACACAAATTAATAAATAGACAATTCAATCAAAATTTCTTTAAAATAGCCAATCGATCGTATCTTCATATTATGACATCGTAATTAATAAATTAACACATGCTTGCTCATCTTAATTGTCGTTAAAAGCTAATTTTAATGACTTAATAATATGCATTATTATAAAAAGTCAGCGATCTTGCTTTAATTTATTTTAACGGGTTATTAAAAACATAAAAAACCTAATAAGTATTTTTTTAAGCGTCCCGCTGTTTTGTGACATCTGGTCAATGTTTGTTATTTCTTCAATTTTGGTAGAGTTGTAACATTTTATACGTATTTAGTGTCATTATAAATTAAAACTATACGCTTTGCTAGTCTTTATTGTTTAAATAAGTTATAAATTCCAATATGGCATTGATTTTATTGTGTTTAGAATTCAAAGATGAATCAATAATTAATCGGTCGTTAACAAAGGGCTTTAGGTTATTTTATAGACGGTTTTATACATAACCTATTGGTGTTGTAAAACTTTAAATTTTACAACATACTTAAATGACAATAAAATTGATAAAGACTGTATTTTTCAAGTATCGGACACTCAAAACTTTACCTTAATGTCGTGTGTATAGTTTTAGGTGGGTATATAAGTAGGTGCTTCATTATAGCTATGTGTTTATATGTTATGATGTGTGTCACCCACAGTCCGTCCCCTCGTAACATTATCTCGTTCACGTACAATAGAATAACTATCATGAGTCTCGTAAAACGACGGCCAACCCAACACTTAAATGGTACGCACGCTTTATGTCAAATGCATTGCAAATTGCGCCGCGAAGATGCCACTGCGCTTGGCATTTTACAATTTTATTCAAACTTGGAACTTATTAACTACTTTGACACCAACACACATACATACGTTAACTAAATAATATGCAAAGAGAAGACGTTCGGTCGTTAGCCGCAAACATTTACGCATTTACTTGCATGTTAGTGCATAAGTTAGGAGCTAAAGATTGCCACAAGAGTATCCTACAATTTATTTCTTTAATAAATTACTTGAAAATTGAAAGCTTACATAGACACTCTTATATGAAAAAATACATTTATATTCTAAATCATTCCATATTATACAACACTACAATAAATACTATGCCATCACGTAAATTTTCGACAAGGATCGTAAAACTATTGTCTACCCATTCGACCACACATCTAGATTATGAAACACCATAACAATCTGATACATGTTCATTTCCTAACCATAAATATAAAGATCAAATTCATGGGGTGTTTATAGCTGTTATATAGCTTTGTTACGAGTAATGCTAATTTAAGATAGTAAAAGAGGTCGTATACTTGTTCAAATGATGATATCCCAATCTGATATTCTTAAACTCGCATCAATTTTAATTAATACTAGCTGTGCCCTGCGGTTTCACCCGCATGAATGCCTATGTCCCGTTCCCGGTCTCTTTATGTTATTCAAGTAGCAAAGGTCAGGATTACTTTTTTTTTTCACCGAGCAATTTTCCATTTTTTTTTTTCATAAGAAACTTTTCCTGATAATAACTAACACAACAAAAAAAGAATTGGCGAAATCGGTCCAGCCGTTATTGAGTTATGCGCTTACCAACACATTTAGCGATTCATTTTTATATATAAGATTATTTAGGTGATGAAATGAACTTTCATCTCCTTATTGCCTTACACACTAACCGTTAAGGAATTTGTATTAGAACTATTAGGAGTTTCCTAAGTTCAGTGTGTTGACGCCGCTAAAGTACAAATCGTGTTCATTCATTTTGTAGTAACAAGCTTATTAAGTGATTTCAAGTGAAATCCAGATAGTTGGTGTCAGCGTTGTTAAGGATGCAGGAGATTGTACCGTGCAATACAAATTGAAAATAGTGTGAAATAATCCCAAATGGAATACAAATTACAGTTTTATTGGTTTGTTGTGTATCTTAGAAAACTCCTCTGTAAATAAACGCTCTCCCTAAAAGTGTTTGTTGTACGAAGGATTATTTATTTTAGTAATGTTTAATTATTATTTTTATCATTAAACATTTAAAATTACTGAAATTCATAAAAAAGTTGTCAAATGAATAGATTTTTGTAAGCAAATAAAATTCGTATAAACATCATCAATCATTATCTACTAAACAATTCGAGGTCGATGTCATTAGGTTCTATTAGGCTTTTTCAATGTACTAACTACACAATTATTTAAATTCCTTCCGAACTATCGATTACTATAACAACGTAAGATTAATAACGAGGACCTCTTTGCACCTATCGGGTATAATATGACCCTACATTGTATGTTATATGATTTTAAATTGCCCCTGACATGAAATAGATCTCTGTATTTATTACCTATGTATAATTATATTGTAATCAATATGTAAGTACGACTGTAGATATGAGCATAATTATGCGATAATTTATAAAAAGAGTTTCTGTTTCATCTGGAGCTTAAAAACTCAATTCTCATATCACCATTACATACACCTAAGTGTACAAAAATTGATTACTGTGAAAGTGGCGAAATATGATTATTTTCCCGTCTGCAGCAATAGCAGGGTTAAATATGTTTTTGTAAGTTTATCTTGAATATCAAATAAGTACAGGACTTAAAAGGCGGCAATAGCAAAACAAGTAAGCGGCGAGGGGTCGGGAGTTCAAATCCTATCCCGCTGAACTATTGTGGCATGCCCACATTGCCCACTCTTAATGTTGCTAAGTGGGGACCAATATTAATATTAAGATGTTCCTACACTCCTTGCTATTATTTTTATAATTAAAGTATTTACAGAAATGTAATGTGCTGAAAATTTGTTTTTGAAATAAAATGATGTAAGTCTGATCTGAAGGTCAATATCAAAGCAAAATCTCTTCAAAATAAATTCTAATAAACTTGTTAATAACTAGACAACTAAACAGAATGGTATGATGTGATAAAGTACTATGATACTTTTAATTATAGACCCACATACTTATGTCTTAATGATAAAAGCCCGCTCAAAACGTACCTGTGAATTAAATTAACAGGTCATCGGTCCAAATTAAAACAATAAAACTATTATAGTATTGTTTTCGTGCACAAAAGCCAATTATAGTAAGCGTCTGCGAATTCCAGTGGAGGTTAATCTCATTACTTAAGTAGATGGGCGATTAGAAGGATCATTTGTGTGGGACAGTTTCACACAGCTTATGTTTTGGTGGTGGCAGTGTCGCACGCTCCCACCAACACTCAGGCTATTAAAAAGTATTCGAGTGATGAAACGAACAGTGTATGCAAAGAATTGCACTCGGGTAGGTATAAAACCAAATTAGCAACCTTGGATTTGGTGTTGATATTAAATTATTTTTTATTTATTTAAAAGTGACCTTAAGCATAGAGCTATTAGGTAGAAATACAAAAATAATGATTAATTCGTATTTTAAAACTTTGGCCACACATTTTATTGTCTTGTTTTATGTAATAAAAGTACTTTTTCTAAAAGCCCAGTCGATTGCAATTCGAGTCAATTAAAACATCACATATGATTATGTTATGCTATGCTAATTATTTTTAACCAAAACTGCAATAAATGTCAACGATAATATTAATCCGTACTTAGTTAAAATCAATAACTTTTAAGACATTGAGAAACAATAAATGTGAAAATAGTAAGCAGTACATACAATTGATCGTCAATTTTGGAAAAAAAGAGAGTTTCATACAAACGTGATAAATTCCTACAAAAACAGTAACAATGGTATATTTGTAATAAATTCTTGTTTCTTTGGAAGCATGGAAGTAATAATGTCGCCATCACGATCATTGCTTTCATCAATATTGGCGTAATTGGAGCACTGTTATTACAATGAAACGTACACCAATCATTCTCTACAGTAAAAAAGGGACTTGACAGTGCATATGTCACATTTATTTATAGTTTGTTAACTAATAATATAACTAACCAGTCTTAATTTAGTATCAACGATTTGCATCTTAAAAAATATATTATATGTTTTTGGTATCATCTTATTTAAATGCATAATGCGCTATCATAGATTAGAACTACTGATAAAACGACATATCGTAGAAAATTGACCAAAACGAAAAAAAAAATGTATTGTAGATATGTTTCCTATTTATAAGTATAAATCTATCGGACTTAACTGAGTAATTTATACACACACATTACATGCTCAAACATTATTAGCAAATAAGTATAAAATATAAATTGCATTCGCAAACACTATCAAGACGACTCTCTGCGCCTACTCTTATTCAATCAAACCATCATTAAGTACAAGGGTGACATCAAAGAGACATTCGATTAACATACAGCAAAAAATACCTACTTATTAAATGAACTTAGTATGGTCGCCACTTGCCGCTCACCAACAGGATTGCTGCTCTTCAATTACAACCAATAAATTCAATCCTTCATACGTTTAATCCCCAATTTCCTAGTAAATACGATATATTATTTAAATCATCTCGTTATACTCCAAGTTTTAGAGAACCTGTCTCAAGCGGATGCTTCATCTGTAGGTAACAAACCGTAGCCAGTTTATGACATTTCTGAAGTGAGTTTAAAACAAATGACATCACTTGGTGAAAAAATATTATCTAAATAGCGAGTTTTAGGATTCCGAGCCGCACCTCAATACTTCTAATGTAGCCTGCAGGAATTTGAGTTGGACTAAATGTTTTTTTTTGCTTAATTTAAAAGCTTAGTCAGTACCTGGATACCAATAAATAAAATAAGAACACTAAATATAAATTAATATAAAGCATTTTCTGAAAGATGTATGTAGTATATGGATACGTTTTGAAGTAAGGTAGCAAAAAATTATGTCTCGTTAGAGGTATAATAAATTTTACTGGCAATCATCACAACTAGATAAAAAGTTTATGTGCATGTGTCTTGCCTCTCAAACATACATAGGTACTCTTTATAGGTACTATTAATTTAGCTTACTAAAATGTACCATAAAACAATAGTACATAACTGCTTTTTTATGTATTCTAAAAAGTTACTTAACCTTTGCGAAAAGCAATGGTTCAGGGCAATATTTTTAAGTTTCTTTGAATTTTATAGGCTCAACGCAACGAAATTTAATAGTAGACTGACATTTTGATATGACTAACGAACGATTACTGCAGCAATATATATGTAATATTTAATGGCATTAACTGTATAACCTACATCGAGCTTCAGAGGACATTAGGTACGTATATTAAGTATATTCGCATAAAACGCGACCTCTAAGATATTATAATTGAAGATGATTTTACGATTACTATATAATTTATGAACTTAGCCCTGCAGCCTGGGTCATAAATACCGTCATTACCGAAATAAAAACACGTTCCTTAACACATCCCTTCGAGAGTTCTCCTGAGGATTATACCTGCGATTTTATGGCATATAGGTATTAGTGATTCGTGTTTGGCGTTAAGTAAATCAAATAAAGTGTGGTGCAAGTGAACTTTGAACTATGGCTGTGTCTACAAACCCATTTGTTTAATGCTAGTGGTGTGGCGAGGATGCAACTGCGACGTGTCTGAGGCTCTACGGTTATTTGAGCTTGTTTTCCTGCTGGATTGAACTGCATGCCCTGTACTAACAAATCAAATAAATTATAGCCTTTCATAATGTCATGTAAGTATAACATTCGATGCCCTTTTGTTTCGAATCGGTCGTGTTTTGGTCAGTTCGAGAGGTGCTAATCTCTGTCGACCCAGAAAGAAGATTGACACATTCGTGCTAATTCAAACAATACATGTCGGTCACCTTATGAGCTAGAAACCTTCATTCTCAAATCCTAAGCTAATGATTCCGTTAATGGATTAAGTTCGTGATTTCAAGCTACTGTTTAATAACTGTTATTTTAAATCGCCAAATACAAATTAAAAGATTTTATGGCTCATGTTAAGTGTGAATTAAGGTTCATTCAAATGCTCATCAGTTTTAAGTTTTATGATATTGTTATGGTTAATCTTTACGCCTTGGCTTAAGAATGTTGAAATTCCTTTTAGTGGGTAAAGGTATCACAGTAATTAATAAAAAATGAGTTTATGTGGATTATTTTTAAGACCTGTTTATGTACACTACAATAAACATTCTATTTAAATCAATAAGTGTTAAATATAAAAATATATATCAATTTGTCAGACATGAAATATTTACATATAGAAAACAAACTTGTCATTTTTGATCTTTGATTTTATGTAATACCTACCAATCAATGCACATTCACACTCAATATCAATAAAATTACTCTAATACAAGTCAATCAGGTATTATTAATGACTGTTTTTTTTTCATTAGATATTGCCATCTAGAGCTACAAACAGCAAAAACTGAACCATTTAAGTATTAATCTAATAATTTATATACCGCTCAGCACAACAGATCACCTAAAAAACGACCTAAACAAAAGGATAATTAATCTAAAGTAAAACGAGATACAAACAAAAAATCAAAGAAGTTCTATAAATCATTAATAGATATATTTCTTTTCCATTATGTTTTCCTGATCGCATAGGGATCGTTGAATGAAATAATTTAATTGGTTGCTATTTCCGTCTTCATGAAATACAATCTAAATCTTATAAAACTAGAAAATCTAGTAAGTCCTTTATTCATTTATCTTATGTATCCTTTTAATTTATTGTTATTCATTTATATAACTTTGATTTAAATAAATCATATTAGCAGGCACTAGTTACAGGGTTAATATAAAGAGGGCTAAAGCAATTTTAGTTCACATTCGCAATTTTTTATCATTTTGTAAGAGATAAACTTGATGCTTGTTGATCAGATTATTAGAAGCTGTTTGATAGAATACAGAGATATTAAGAACGTCTCAACGTTTGTAAGCGTTAACTTTTTCCAGCATTTTTTTTTCAGATAAGATCTCCTATCTGTAAAGCAAAGGCATACCTTTTGTTTATTGAAATTGTCAGTCCTGGGATATCGATGTTAATTATTTTAAAAGGAGTCAAGTTTCTTCCACTATTCACTTCTGTTCCGAGCAAAATAAAAATTATATAATTTTAATAATCTATTGCTAGTTTGGCATATGCAGGCATGTTTTGTCGAAAGAAATAATGGACTGTCCAAATAATTAAAAGCTCTGAGCGGATAGCTCAAAACATTCGTTGCATCTTTCCCAATTGTGTGGCAGTGTCGCTTGATTGAACTTTGTGATTAATATTCAAGATAACCAAAAGTTGTTAAATATATTTTAATATTTACAAGCACCAAAAAGTACTAAGTCACTCAAATTAATGCTTGACGTCCTTGATTAAGCAATAAATGCCAAATATGAAAACATTGACATTAGTTGAAATATTGAAATCAGAACGATCCTCGCCTCGAATACTATTTACAATTTTGGCCCATTTATAACAGAGTTTCTGAATTGAATGAAGAGAGTTATTTGATTCATAACATTGTGCAAGCAATTTTTTTCCCAGACATTTCACCGCCTACCTGATAAAAGTTAAACGAACTATACCCGGATTTGGGTATACACGTATAAGGGTAACGCTATAAATATCCAAATAAACGAAGGAATGTTAATGTTCTGTAGGTAGACAATATTGATCCCATAAAAAGGGGACACACAGTGACGTCTTTACAGTAATTTGTTATTGAACGTATTTTTTATGCTGCTATCAAAGCTCAAATCAGTTGAAAATTGTTATTGAAAAATCTAAGCTTTTATGATAGTATGTAATTTTCTACAATAGACAATGCTTACAGGCAGTTCTTTGACATTTTAAAAGAAAATTGCGGTACCATGCCATGCCTAATAAATTATTCAATCTTTTTGTTTAATGTTTTCCTCAAATCTACAAATGCCAGTCATGTTCATTAGGATGTTATTCTCATCCGTGGATGAGTTTAAATACAACCGTGTCAAGTTTGAACACAATAATGGCTTTAAAGTGAGAATAAAATCCGTCATCTTTGCGGGGAATACTGGTTTTAAACAAATGTTATTTTTCATCAATGGGAGAAAGAAGTGCATTTCAAAATTGTATGATAAATATTGATCAGTCAAAAATACAGGTTTTGGCTGATCACATAGTGAACTTAATTATTATATCGAATGTGTATTGCCACATGTAAAAGTATAAGCGCCCTGCAGTGGCGCCGTCAATAAATTAAAGTGCACCTATTTACTACTTTGATGTAACTAAACGCAATTTACCAAGAAACGCATTAAAGCTTTACTAATAGGCTCATTTCAATAGAATCATGTTAGTAATAAATACATTTAAGCTGAGTATCTTCTCGACCTAGGAATGACATTAAAAACAGATGTCGTCCAGTACAATGTCACTACAAATGTCTAACAGAAGGAGATCAATAGGCCATGTCAGCTGACCTTTTGAATGATCGAATGTTCGTGTTTTATGCAATACATAGTTAGGGATATTTAGAGTAAAAATTTTAATATAGTGCCATTTGTATGATGATACGATTACGAAATAAGAGGCTTTGATGCCACGCCCGTGAGTCCACGTGTTACTCGAATGAGAGAAGGTTTTATTGGCGGTCCGATAATCTCATAAATAATAGGCGTAATCTACTTAGCCGTGAACTTTTCATTTGTAAGTCTAAAATGTTACAGATGGACATTGCCAAATTATCTCACTTAAGTCAAAGTAAAAGTAACTTTTTGATATAATTATTGCCTTTATTTTTAGTAGATTTTTTTATATTCTAACTGCTGCCAGTACCAATTAAAAAGCTTATAGAAACACAAGAAAATCTGAACTAACATTTCGTTGATGTAGGCACATTATATTATATATTATATTATAGATATAATATATAATATAATGTGCCTAAATATATTATATTATAGATAGGTATATCTAATGATAAAATCGATTGATTAATTATTAAAACATCGAAATTGGATACTCATAATAAAGAGATCCTTATTGACACGTGAATTACTAAAATAGCAACAAGATGAGCTGGGACAATGCGTCACATATTTTAATCTAATAGAAATTCATTCATCACTTAGCATATCTTTTAAAGTTGAATAAATAAATCAAAACGTTTTTCATTTTATTTGAAAACCTGTGTATATATTTTTGTAGCAGATTATACATTTAAAAAGGAACTTTGTGCAAAGTCTTTGTTTCAATTATTTAGTTCACTGCTAAGTCTTTTCAATTAATTTAAAATATTATTGCTTATTACTTAATGCAGAGAATGTTTTGATTTCATCGTTTATCAAAGTTAATCCCTTAATCAGCACAATGTAACATCTTTGCGTAGCAATGAAAGAGTCTTTCTAAAAAGTTTTTACTTCAGACAAACTTGTCTTTAAAGTGCCGTCTTCAAATAGTTATGGTTTCGCATAAACTACGAGTGTTATTAAGTAATCTTGAAGTTATGGCGATAAAAACAAAGGGCAAGACGGCAGAGCTCGAGCACTGGGCGAAGGTAGGTCACACGAGTAAATATTAATCAAGAAGCGACTGTGAACTATAAAACAATATACAAACATATATCTGCAAGGTGTCCGTTTGTACGTCAATATTTTTTTATACTAAGAACACAAATCCTGAACATCAACGAACATTACGATGCATAAAATACTCATGATAATTTATACAAACAGATCAAATCACCCAAAAAAGGTAGCGTTCTTTAACGCGAACGGAGCTTAACAACTATTCTATCAATAACTAATAATAACATGTAGTTGTAAGAAATATAAAGAACTAGTAAATCAGCAGACAACAGCTTGTATTGTTATAAAACGTTGGTACATTATGCCAAATGCTAAGGTCGAGACCGAACGGACCGCATAACATCACGATAAAGCCGCACTGAAGTGGAGATCGCACCTGGCGCATCACATGCCATACCTTTGTTTTACAAACGTTTATAATTACAATCATAAATACTTGTATAAAATAACATGCGACCATTTAATAAACAAAATAATTAAAGATGATAGCAAAAACTGACCATCATCAAAAATGTGAACAAAATTGAAATGTTTTCAATCTATGTTATTTCTGATGGACAGTATTTTAATATAAACTGGTAAAATTAAGCACTCATCATTTCTAAGTATCGTTTAAGAATTCCATGCGGTAGTAGATCTAAGAAAACACAAAAGAGATCTATTATTCGCTTCAAGGGTCTTAAGTGTCAAATTAATGTTATTGAATATAATATGATTATGTCAATTTATACGTGATTATCATTAATCTATCAAATAAACCCGGTTCGTCTAAATTGATCAATGAAGAAGGGCATTTAACATTGACTATTAAATCTGATTAAGTTTATTTTTTAGAAAAATATGTGTAAATCTGGTTTGATTGGCGGAAGCGAACTAGTTTCTAATTTAGCAATTTGTATGATTTAAAAGCGTGTAACACCATAATTTGCTTAAAATACGGCTTCTCATTTGAATAAGAAGAATGCGTAGTTTTTGTTTAATTTGTTTGACCAAATCTTATTTCGTGAAGATCATCTCCAATTTTTTACAATGGATTAATGAAAACCTGGATGAAATGAATTCTGATTTGAGTAACCAAAAATAATAGGCTCATTAAATGAAATAAATAAATACACACTTAACTTTGTACACAATACTGTATTATATTTTACTTTGTATAATTAAAGCAAAATAAATACATAAATTTCAAAATCATTGATCTTTAAAGAACTATCAATTTCATCAGGATTTAAAGTCACGCTGTCACATTGATATGCGGAATGTAAATGATCACCTAATAAAACTCAACAATACGCGGTGACTCTATAAAAATAAGAGTGATTTTCTACAAAAGTTATGTTTCAAAAAGAAAGAAGGTCATAATAGAAATAAATCTTTTAGAACCTGTTATCGGATTCAAAGTTATTTCGTAATGACTAGATTGATGAGGTCCGCAATCGTGTGGGCTCACCTGCCTTCTGAGGTAAACTGATGTTATATCTATAAAAATCAAGGACGCTACTCGAGAGAGACAATGCGATCGACTTCTTATCGATTTATAGCCTCATTAGCAGCTAAATCACCACTTGCTACCCATAACCGTCACGTATTCAAATAAGGGCGTCTAGTTGACATTTGCTGGAATATCTTTAATTCGAAACAAACAAAGAATTAATTTTATTATGCACTGTAATGTGCAGCATTTCTACGTGGTATATGCCCAAAATTAGTCATTTTTACGTAAACCAACCGTGTATTTAATTTTTAAGTAAAAACATTAATAGGTATACAAAGAATATAGGCCAACTTTTTAACCATTCAATCATAAGGAGATAAATGGATCAAATCATATTTCACTTGTCAATGCCATAACAATCTACGTATTTAATTGCGTGATCATTAAATTCAAGCTCATCCAATAAATTAGTAATTGAATTGCAAATAGTGTTTGTGATTCATTTTAAATGAACGCACGGATAGCCGAGTGGTGCAAGTCATCACGCCAATTATCATTATGCGCGGAATGTCGTGGATTCGATCCCCGCAAAGGACAAACATTTGTGTGATTTACAAATGCTTGTTCTTTGCGTTCTTGAATGTTTGTAAAACCACTGCGATACAGTTACTAAATTTACTTAACGGAACTGGAGTATCTTTTTTTGTACACAAAATCAATTATAAATATGTTTTTGTGGAAGTATTTACTTTAGTATTTTAATCCACGCACGTTGAGGGACGGCTAGACGTAACATCCAATGCCCTTTAAAACTACGTAACGTTTAACTTGTGTTTACACTATAACCTGTAATTATCCAGTCCCTATCGCACTTCGACAACCACTGCGGGTTTGCAACACACGACGCTACAGGATTTCCTAAGACGAAAACATTAAAATCGAATATCTATTAATTTTAAATCGTTACGATCATAGTAACCCGAGTGACATTGAATATGACGAATAACTTTAGCAATAAATAATCTAAAATGATATCTATTTGATGTTAATTTCGGAATAATCGATTTCAAAGTTCATGCTAGTAACAGCTTAGTCTATCTCATCAATTTAAAATATCAAAGGTAAGATATGGCGTTGGACTAAATTATCATACACTATTACATTAATTTCCTCACTCCAGATTTCATTTACACATTGATATCAATTTTGCTCTCCATTTCGGAACATATTAAATCTACAATACAACTTGGATTATACCCAGAATGTTATTATAAAAAAGTAAGAATATCGTGGAAATGGTATTACACTGTAAATAGCACAGTATGTAAAAAACACACCTCATATTTTTATGATTCTGTTAAATATGTATGAGCCCTATAAAACATTGATTTGTTCCGCAACTCCGCCCAATTTACCGCCCATCTTATGTACTTGGAAAATTTCGTTTCTGTGATTAGAATTGGTTGGCTATCAAGATGTTAACATTAAGTCGTCATAAAAATTACAAGTACTTTTCAAATCATGCAACCAAACATTTTAAGTCCCATTTGATATATCGGAGAATTGTAATAGGTAAGGATGTTAAATAAAAGTTTTTGTTAAAATATATATCACATTTTATTTCATTTTCAGAATATTACTAAGTTGTACTATTTAATTACTTAAATAGGCATAGACCTAATTTGTAATTGCGTAAGTTTCGGCATTCGATGAACTGCTTACTTCTTTTGTGCGTTTCTGGCGATGTACTCGAGGGCGCGGGCGATCTGGGCGGGTACGGGAGGGGGGGTGGGGATGGCGTTTCCCTGTAAACAAAAATAAATGTCACTATATTGATCAAACAAAAATAATTCGGCTGTTTAGTACTGCAAGGAACAGCTTTGAAACAGTTTTAACAAGCTGACGGCATTGGATATTTACAGCAGTAAATTGCTATATACTCACAGAGGCTTGGTATCCGTTCTCGTCAGCAACGTAGGAGATGACGACAGGTGTACCGTCAGGGGCAGTCCAGGAGAAGGAGCCCTGGGCGACATCGGCGATTACTGGGGGGTTGCCACCGAAGTTGCGGGGGGTACCCTGGGCCTGGGCCGCGATACCGTTGTCAGTCTCGAAGCTGAAATATTTATTAGTTGTAGCAGACGAACTTTGGATATGATGAATGGTCTTATATTTGTGATTATACGATTATACTTACAAGTAAGAGTAGCTGCCATCAGGGTTGGCGTCGTTTCCGTACTTGAGGGTCTGAGCGCTCCTGGCGTCAGCGACGGCCCTGACTACGTTGACAACGGGGGCTACTGGGGCAGCGACTGGGATGGGGGCGGCGGTGGGGGTGTATGCCAGGGGGGTGTACGCCCTGAAGGGTTTGGGGGTCGAGTACTGGTTGTAACGGAAGGGCTGCTTGTTGAACTGGGTAGATTTGAAGGGGTTGTAGGGGTTGTTGTTGAATTGGGCGCTCGCGGCCGCCACACACGCCAAGATCACCACCTGAATTTCCAAAAATCTTATTATAGCACCACTGAATATTTCACTTTTTATTTTATCACCACAATTTTATTTTTCAATATTTTTTTGATGGATAATTTTTAATATTCGAATTACTTACTGCGAATTTCATTTTTGATAATGTGTTAGATTGTCTAGCTACGTTGAACTAGTTTGTGTGTGCGGATAAAAAATCCGCGCAGGCTTATATATCTCTCTAGGAACCACCCACTTTAGACGCCAAACTGCAATAACATTTAAATAATTTAACGTGAGACTAGATACCGTTTTTTTTTTTAAATAACACTTGGGCTATCCATCCTTCTCGCCATAAAGATTTGAATGTCATCTTCAAGTATTAAGAGTCATAAATGATACGTATTTTAATAAAATTTTAATTTAAGTGTAACAAATTCGATACAATTTTAATTAGCGTTTGTAAGTTGTTGTAGATCGGTTTGTTATTTCCTTATAAGGTACTTTTAGAGGTTTTTATTTGGAGCACTACTTATAATTGTTAATTGATTTATTAATTTTAGCATATTATGAAGCATTTTTTTAATTTTTATAATGATGATTTACTTGAAGAACTATGTTGTGGATCATATCGCTTATTTATCGAGTATGATTGAAAAAGCTTTGTGGAATTAATGGTGTAGTTTACATTACAGAAATGCAGTGACTATTCTTTATTAATTTACTTCAAAATAAAAAAAATATGTGAGTTGAACCATAACTTGATTAATTTATCCGAGGCTATATTTTTTTTAAAGCAATGCTTACTACTACATTTTTTTTATACTTAATAAGGAGACAAATGAAATAGTTGTGACTTCACATTATTTTATCCTCTTATATGCGTGATTCGAAACATTCTATGACTAGGTACGTAATAAACTACTGAAAGAAAACCCTATTGCACTAAGATAATAGGGCTTTACCAACTTGTCCAAACTTCACTCAAATTGCTTTTTGTGCGAAAACACAGTGATTTCACCCAAATATGGTTAAACTCCATTACATTGCAGATGCATTACATTCCATTAGATTGATGCAAATAGTGATGCTTGCACTTTACAAAATCCTATAATTTTTAGTTATATTGCCTATTTAAAATACATGATTTGGTACTAGCAACGACCTTTTTTAGCGCTTCAAGAATCCCATTTCCAAAGATGGTATGGTAGTGCAAAGGATCTTGATTATACCTATGTCTTCTTCTTTACAACGTGTCGATGGTAGATGGAAATTATAGAACATTAGCCCAGTAAGTTGCGACACTAATGCCAGCATTGTTAGCATGCTTTAAATCATCCAAAGCACATTCGGGTAATTACCCGAATTGTAAGACGCGGGGCATGGTTTGGTTGGGAGCTCCACACTCGCATTTGGTATGAAGGGGTTCGATCATTGCCCATTGTGCGAGGTTGTGTTTACAGCGGCCTATCTGGGTTCGTAGTCGATTGACTGCTTTCCAGATAGGCCACTGCAAATCACTACCAGGTGTAAATGCTCCATAGGTAACAGGAAGTCAGTGGGTGGTGTTCTTCCCATATTTTTGTTCTTGCTTCAGATGGTAGGTCTTGGATAGCCTGAGTGCAACGGATGAAGCTCTTTCGACTTTCAAGTCTACTCGTGGTGTTTGTGTATTTGTAGAGCGTGTGCAGTGGATCCCTTACCTGTGTTAATCCAGGTTATTCACTATATTTGTGCCTAATTTGACAAAAATAGAGCAGCAAGATAGATATCTTAGCTTTTGCGGTATAAAGTAACAAGCATCAATCCTTTTATCAATCCATCTCTTAATTTATTTATTAATTATTAAAAAAATATAAGAAGTCGGTATTTACAGGTAATTCAAACATCGTAATCTGGGCGGGACATAGGGTTGTAAATGAAATTATTTTTGTAGGTATATAAATTAACATTATTCCTGGGTCCACCTCGAACAAACTGCCTAGCTTTTTCCCAAGCTATGTTAGGCCGCATTGCAGTCTCACCGCATTCAGGTGCTGAAAGCCGTATTTTACATTTTTTGTTTTATATAATTTATTACATTTATTTGCCGTAAGGAAAATCAGTCTATACATAGGAGAATTTGGAACGTCGCTAGTATTCAGAAATTAGCACACAAAAAGCTATACCGAAGCTTTTAATGTTGTCATAAAACTTAAAAAATATTGTATTGCGTTACAAGATAAAAAGTTCCATTTCCATAGCTATTTGGGAGATTAAAGTCGTAAAAAAAACATAAACTAGAAAAACTACATGCATTTATTCACAGATAAACGAAAACCGAAGTTAAATAACTTTTTTATGAAATTTTATAATTTCGAATGAATTGAGATTACCCGAAATTATCAGAATTAGGTAACAAGATTTAAATTACTAAAATATTTAATGGTCTGTGATATTAATCAAACCTTGCAATGATAATAATATTTGATTGAAATTTTGTTGAAAATAATTATCTTACATGAAATATGATTTACACAATTACGGAAACTACGACTTTAATTAATGTTTTAATTATATTTTGGTCATAAATCAAGAGGTCAGTCTATTTTTACTATTCGTACATTATTTAAAGTAAGTTACTAATATCAGTAAATATTTTATAAATACTTATAAAATAATCGTGGTTGCAATTATGGCTCATTTCGTATAATTGGCTACCTAAGCATGATATTTTTCACATCGAGTTTTCGTTCTAATATTATTGATTTAATCAATTATCTTTCGAGGAAAACCTCAGTTGCTGTCTAATAAACAGTGTGTTAAATACTTGCATAATTGTATAAGAACAACACAGAATAACTGTATTTGACTCTTTGTTTAACATGCAAAGACTTATATTATGATAAGAAAAGTATGTTCTTAGGCCTCCAATAAAAGTTAAGAAAATTAATTCAAATAGATTTCAACTACATGACTGTAATACAAGGATACGGGTTTAAAAAGGTCCAGTGGTTCTTTAGCGTAAGCTTTGACACTTAGAAGAAATCAATACAGTCTTATCATGTGTTCTGTCAACTAAATCATATTCAAGTTTTTCAAAGAGACTGGCCAGAATGCTTTATTTATGTATTCGTAATATCTAAACAGCTCTTGAAAATAATCACCATGAAACATACTCGCGTCCATCAAATTAGCTAATAGGCATATTAATCATCAATTTGATTTGGTATTTTGCAAATTATCAGACACATCGGAATCGCCATCAATCATTAAACAATTATAAAACTTACATTTTATTGGTAACTATCTGAACGACCTAACATTTCAATAATGAAATAATAATTGGTACCTATCGCTTGGGGCTAAATTCATGATGCGGCATTTTATATTTCTTCTCGTTTAAAAGGCTGTTCTGCGGTGATTTATGGCATTCTATCAAAACGAACATGTATATGTATGTAGAAAAGCCAAATTGAATATACATGAGAATCTAAAACCGATCTATATTCAGTAACTTTTGTAATGTTAATCAAATTCAGAAATTACACATCTTCTCCATTTGTTAACGCAATAGGTTTTGCTTTTGACGTTATTCGTGTAAAATTATGTTAAAATATTTATTTTATTGAATGCGCCTCCCAAGGAAACAAGGTGTGCTTTTTAACCACCTGCTGGCAGGTCACAGCTTCACAACTAAATTAGTTCAGCAGCAGTTTCCCAGTGATATAAACACAAAGCGACTCTACGGCCTCTTCGTTTTTGGACGTCCACACAGGTGTTTTACTGGCGGTTTTATGCATGAACAGTTTTATACGAAAGGTCGCAGTTTCAAATCCATTACGGGCAATGTGAATTTTCAAAGTTACATCTACTTTTAATTTAGAACCTGATTTCTAAAATTGAAATTAAAATTAATCATCGCCAAACCGCTAGTGAGCAAGCATAATGAATAATGCTCGATTTTCTCAACCTAGAACAAAACTACAAGAACTTTGGTGTTATATTCTTGTTCAGCTTTTTTCACTAAACATTACCCATCCGTTACTAAAAGCTAGGTATCCGATAAAATAGTAAGCTTAACATCGAACCGATGTTTCAGTTTAAAGTTTTAAGAAATGCGTTATCTTATCCAATCCATATATTATTAACAAATAGGTTTTCTAAATATTACAAGAACTTAAAAGGATTATGTCTATAAATATACTATAGCTTAAGCCAGAAGTTTTTCAAAAATCTTTGCTATTTCTTGTTAATTTATTTATATGCGTTAGGTATCATTAAAATGGTAATGTCCTAAATTAATTTCTTGAGTAGAATTTTGTATCTTTCTTATTTTTAAATACAGCTATTTTTAAGACAAGTTTTCCCGTTATAATGATTTTATATTAACCTTTCTTAACCTCTCGTAATGACAGCTCTTATGAAGCTTGCAGCGATCTGTGAGACTCAAAGCGGGTGTTAAAATGTTATGTTTGTGTCGGTTATCAATACCCGTAATTTGCATTTGTGAACGGTTGACAGAACAATACATCTACTTTTCATCATATGATTTTTTTCAATAAAAATTTGAACTGTATGACAAATTCGACAGGCCGGTTGGTCTACTGGTTTGAGGCCCTGACTGCTATACCGGAGGTCGTGGGTTCGATTCCCACCCAGAACAAATGTTTGTGTGATGAGCATGATCATTTGTTCGGTGTCTGGGTGTAATTTATCTAGAAATATAAGTGAACCAGACAACTGATAAATAAGTATGTTTATCAGTTGTCTGGTTACCATAACACAAGCTCTGCTTAGCTTGGGATCAGACAACCGTATGTGAGATGTCCCGGGATAAAATTATTATTCTAATAATTTTTCTAGAAAAAAAAATTACCGAAATAACACTTGACTCAAAGATTTTTCTAGTGGCCCATTTACTGTTTGTGAACAAAGTTTTATCAAAACCTAGCAGGTTTTAGTTAAGGGCTAGAATTTTGTGAACGGGTAACAAACACTATGAGTTGAATACCTACAAAATCCGTCTGTACAAACATGTCTGGGAAGACAGTAGTCGATCATAATAAATATCTAGTCTTTATTATAGCAACATCTCATTTACATTTATAAATATCTCCAACTGGACACAGCGGTGATGAATCAGATACGCGAGACATGTTATTTTGTATTTAACACTGTAATGCAATTAAATAATAAAATATACAGGTGCTGGTTTTAATAAATTATGTTAATGCCACAAAATTATTTATGGGTGAAATTATAAAATTAAAGATGACTTGTCTATTTAGTTTGACATGAAAACTAGTCCCGGAACTATTATTTACAATCGTGTTGCTATTCTTTGAATGAACGCTACTAATAATTATTTGTATAAAACATGTATAAATGAAATTTGTTTTTAATTCAATGTTTGTTATTTCTTGCGGTTTACCTGAGTCAAACTTTATTTTAATAGATATTGTTTATTGTGCACATTGTGTGTCTAGGGCCCATTGGACCAATCCATTTCAAAGGCGTCAGCATTAAGTGTTATTAAATAGCTTAACAAATTTTAATTAATAATAATGAACCTAATAAGCATTAATAGGATAGTTTCGATAGCTGGTTATTGATTTAAAATAATCAATTTACAAATTTATAAAAATATTGTCAACAATTTATATTCAGATATCGACCATCATTATAGTTCGGTATCTGTCGATACGAGTGTTTATTATAATTTGATCCAAATTAGTTTGCCCATATTTATGAAGATTATTATAAATTATTAAATTGTTATGGTATCCGAAGGTTACTTATTTGTTAAGTGTCGGCCTCTAAATTGATTAGAGAACATAATGCAGACTATTATAGATCATTATCACTTTAGCAATAGACTATTTAATTATATTCAGTTCTTATTTTAAGAAAAAATATTGTAAAAGTAACACATATAAAAGTAAATGCATATAAAATAAAAGCACTACATTTTTTTAAATGTTTAATTAATTATAATTTCGATGTTAAGTACACATAATAATTCCAACACTACGTTGGAAATAAATATAGAAGGATAAGGTCACAGAATGCATTTATTTACAGAAGTTTCAGTGAATTTTAAATTGGCTAATCATTAACTAATGTCGGTCGGGTGTTGGTCAGTTTACTTCTTGGTGGGGATCCTGGCGATGTACTCCAGAGCGCGGGCGATCTGGGCGGGGACTGGGGGAGGGGTGGGGATGGCGTCACCCTGGAAATAAAAGAACAATTAGCAAATAAATATTGTGATCAACATCAAGCCCTTACGTCTATTACAGATGATAGTGCACTAAATAAATAGCTCGTAAATCATGAGTTTTGGGAATGTAACTAGCTTTTTTAGATCACTTTTACAATGTTGTTACCAACTGCTTTAATCTTTCCGTTTCAATGTTTATAATTTGATAATATTCCTATCGTCAACTTGTTCTGAAAACGGTCACTCGAAACAGTAAATGTTACTTCTGATTTAATGTTATTGCGGAAGCTGTGGCATTTGTGTGATACCTGTTCTGAGTTGAACAATTAAATTATAGCCAATGTTTTCTTAATTAAAGCAAATTTTGATTTCTTCATAATTTTTTGTTCATGAAGTATTATTTAGTCAACTTACGACGGGTTTGTAACCCTCCTCGTCAGCGGTGTAGCTGATAGCGATGGTCTGGCCATCGGGAGCAACCCAAGAGAAGGAGCCCTGGGCGACAATGGGGACGATGGGTGGGTTGCCACCGAAGTCACGGGGGGTACCCTGAGCCTGGGCAGCAATACCGTTGTCGGTCTCTATACTGTGAAATTAAAAAATATAAGTAGGTTGCTTTGGGATTCATTTAAAATAATTAATGATGCTGTTAGGAGTGAGGAGTGTAAAATATTGAGGAGGCAATTGATTGCCCTAGAATGGGTAAATGGGAACAATATTTAGATTAATGGTATTTGAGTTCTGGACAAACACTTACGCGTAGTTGTAGCTGCCGTCTGGTGCGGCGTCGTTCTCGTAACGGATGATGTTGGCGGCCTGGTCGGTGTTGGCGACGCGGCTCACCACGGCGGCCTGGGGACGAGGCGCGGCGGGCCGGGCGGCTTGTCTGATGGGCGCGAAGCCAGCGAACTGGGCGGAGGCGACGGCCAAGACGGCGGCGAAGGCAACCTAAGAAATAATAGTAAATTAGGCACAGAAAAAAAGAAAACAAATTATTTGATTAATTATTTTGTAAACATTATAGAACTTACGGCAAATTTCATTTTGAAATGAATTGGTTGGTAATTGTAGATTGTTAGACTAGATCCGTTTGATAACTGATGTCTATTGATGAGATTTTTTTTTCTTTTATACTATTCCAGCGAGCTAATTTACGCAAGACGGCATTGATATTGTCATAATGTTTGCATATGTATATTAATTACTTCAAGATGCAACATTTTGCTGTCAACAAAAAAGCAACAATCTAAAGCAATAGAATCACAAATATATTTTAATGACCAGACTAAATATAAAACTGTATAATTCAAATAATCACACAAAACACAGTCTATCAAAACAGTCATAAAGATGACCAATCCAATAAAACAGCATTAATTTTGTTATTTTTTAATATAATAAAAAAGTGCTAGAAAGATACTTAAAATAATTAATTTATGATTAAAAAAAATACTTCGACCAGTTAAACTACGACAGAGATATAAAATATATTCATTCTTAAAAAGTATAATGCATTAAAATTAACTTGTCTCTCTTCAGGTCAATTAAAAAAATCGGATCATACGCTCAGTGCTGACAGCTCAGGAATATTCTTTAAGATTAATTAATAAATCTGGTACCTAACAGTAACTACTGTGGATCTCAAAACCATATCAAAGTCAATCAACACAGGGCGTTGACCAAAAACCATATCAATCGAATAATTATTTATATAATTAATTTGGTATGGAAATCTCAGTTAAATAATTTGAACTTCAATTAATCAATCTGTTAGCCGTCACAGTTTCAAAAGTAACATGTTCTGCTTCTTAGATAATTGTAATAGTTTTTATAGGATCTATGACACAAATTGGAATCTCAGTATTTTGAACTTTGGCTAGACTTGATAAATTACTTTTTAATTTACAAGGTTGGCAAGTAACTGAAAAAAGCTATTGATTTTTAATTATTATGATTTATACGTTCATTTTAATGACCATATTTGGAACTCTTTTATCACGGAAGTCTAATTATAAAAATAGCAGAGAAGTTTTTATTTCATATTCGTATTTCATAGTCCTATCTTTAATTGCAAAGTCACTTCTTCCTTTGTGCTGTTAAAATCATGTGGGTTTATGTTTACATCGTACTTTAAACTACAAATAAGGTGAGGTAAACCACAAACCTATGTAGAGCATAAATTACAAAATCGTTCACTGTAAAGACGTTATACGGACAGACCCATTTAGAAATATTCGTCCCGTGGATGCGTGGGCGAAATGCTTACGTGACCTTTAAACATCGATTTTGAGGTTAAGAAACAAAGAAAGAATATACAACGCTTCTGATAATGATTGATTCTAAAACTAAAACTTTTTTAATTAGTAACTTCATAATTCATATATTCCCTGACAGAAACACATCGCTCTATTTCGACGCTTTACTAATTAGGTCTGCTATTACGTCATCTGTGATATATGATTCCAGTTCATCCGATAATAAAAAAAAGACTAGGTTTCGCTTGTGACTCAGAGATCAAGAATCCTAGAACGATAAAGTGTCCTAATTTGGGTGTAACATTAAATAACTTTTTTTTCGAATTCATCCATTTGTCATAAATCTAACTAGGTACTAAAATCTAATTTAAATACAGGTAATATTAATACATTTTGGGCAATATTTATGAATACAAGAGGATTCGATAAGTAAATTTAGAGGCTAAGCAGGGATAATCTGGCTACGCCTACACACCCGTAAAAGTACAGTACTGAATAAGCATTCAACCAATCAATGATTGGTTGAATAAAAATACAAGTTTCTATAAAAATAATGTATTTCAGATTTCGTAATATTTTACATCGATTTAACTTAAATTGATCTAATTAGGTTAGGGAGCTTTGGGCAGATGTGCTCCGCTCGCTCTGTAACCGTTTTCGTCGGCGATGTAGTCCACCCTGTATTTAAGACCATCGTCGCCTATGTATTCGTAGAATCCCCTGACCCTGGTGCCACCTCCTACACCATTAACGGCGGAGTCAACAATTCCTGTTTCTTCAGCAGCGATTCCGTTGTTTGTTTCGAATGCAAAACGGTAATTGTTTTCGTCGAAAGTTCTGTCGTCACGGATGATGCTGGCGGCGCCATCTGAGACTGACTTCTGGTATACGGCAACTGGAGCCCTAGTGCTAGCCACGTATGGTTTGGGTGTCGAGTACACGAATGGTTGGGGAGTCGAGTACACGAAGGATTTCGGAGTTGAGTATACGAAGGGCTTGGGAGTCGAGTACACGAAAGGAGTGTAGGTTGACACAACGGGAACAACCGGAGTGCGGTAAGTGACAGCGTTCGAAGGGAGAGCGGTTACTTGCTCCACACTGAAATAAAAAAGAATAATAATAATTAAATTGCACATTCTCCATTCTATAAGCTATTTATTTAATCTCTAGTAAATTACTGTCTTTATATATTTTCTTTTGATAAATCGGAATTAACCTATTTTTTATATATTTTTCGAATCAAATCATAAATTGGGTTAATGTTACATAAATAAGATTTATTAATGGAAAATCCCACGCCTTAGTTTTAAATTCGTAACTAGTGGTATGTCCTTGAGCTATAATCGGTAATATGGTCTGCCACGTTAGGTGTGACTGGAAGCAACGCGGATGTACTGACATCTAACATTCATCATGATAACATCATTAAACATAAACTGTATTAACTTTAAGCTTAAAGTTGTAAAGCTTTTAATTTATAGCTCCAGCAGGATTAAAGTTATTCTCGGAAAATTTAATAGTAGCGATTGTAAGGAGATAATTTAACAAAACCATAAAAGAAAAGTTATACTGTTATCTGTGCTAAAAAGGACAAGAAGCTTAACACAGCTCATAATCAAAATATTTTATAAACTATATTATATAAAGTTTTTCTTTTTGATTGCCTAATGAAGTATCTCTCTGCCTAAACACAAAATAAATAAATAACATTGATTGATTGATTAAGAACATATATTTTTTAATGCAATATATTGAAGGCTAATAAATTATGACTTGCATTGAAATTTGGCAGTTACTCTTAAAACCATTTACCTAACTTTCTATCCTGCAAAAAGCTCGATCAGCTTAAGTTATTCAATGTGATTTTTCTCTAAATTATTTTAATAAAATAGTGTTTAAATCTTAAGCACTATACTTACTACTACTAAACCTATAACTGCAAAGTATTTTTAAAATTCGACCTACAGCAAACGTAACGATTTACGAGAACATTGCTGTTCAACGATCGTTACATTTATAAAATCCAAAGTTAAATTAATATTTATAAGATAAGATAACAAAAGCTTCTAGCAAATATTAAAAAAAATATGACACAACAAAAGAGGACTCAAAAAAGGTTCTTACCCGTCTCCGTATTTCACCAAAGGCGTCAATAGATCCCTGCTCAGCGCCTGGTAGTAAGGTTGGTACTGGTTGTAGACGGAACCATACTTGCCATGCGTCTGCGCAAGGCTCTGGTATTTGCCGTTACCGTACAGTTCGGGGTGGTATTGCCCATCGTCTTCAGCTTGACAGACACTGACGGCCAAGGCCAGGGCTATGAACTGAAGAAAGAAAACATGAGTATACTTTGACATAACTAAAATAGATGCTGATGCTATAGAAATAAATAGTAATACTTTTTGACTAGGCGCTTCTGTACAAAAGCGCCTAGTCAAAAAGTTCTTAGCTATTTGCTAGAAAACGAATGATATAAGGAATTTTAAGAAAAATAATTCGAAGTAAAACAAAAAGTGATCCTTATATTTCAACGATTTTAATGGTTAGTGGTAATAATATTTTCTAATTTTGCCTAATTACCTATTACTAAATAAACTTTTAATAAAAATATTAACTCACCTCTCACTCTAAAGTGCCTAGTGTAAAGTTAATAATCGCTAGAAAATGAGTTGCTATATAAATTTTTAAATAAGACGAAAATTCTAGCACCACTTGTAGCCTAATAAGAGCCATTATTAGATATACTGACGACAATAAATATTATAATTCCTAGTTATTTTGTTAAGTGAAATATTAAAAAAAAATACAAAATTTATAAATACCAATTGGTTTTAATGTTAACAAATCACATCAGTTAAGCAGTGTACACGAATTTTAACCTGAATTTTATCATACTTAGAAAGTACAAAGCTCGCTGTTAGTGATAGTTATTACCTTTATTATATTCCTATTTTATTAATATTAAAAGCAGAATCCTTTTTTACTTACAGTGATCGTTTTCATGTTTCCTTCAGCTAACGCACAATGGAATAAAGTCTAATCCACAAACGTTTCTTTATATACGATCGTCAAAATCGAAAATGGAGTATTTATTGAACAATAGTTTGGTTTGAATTGCAAAAATGTTAATTTTAGTTGTGAAGGCGTCGTTTAAGGCGGCTTATTTGGGCCGCCTTGTGATATATGTATGGAACAACTGACCGCGCCCAAAACTAAAATACTTAGATCACGCGAAGAGCAAAACACCCACTGTAAACACTTAGCAAGGAACTTGAAAACAATGGACAACATTATTATATTATGTACCGAATGAGTAGGTACTAAGCTAGTGCAAGTCGAGAAATGAAATGACTAAGCTGGTCATAAGTGCTGCAATTAAAATCCGGTGAAGAAGTCAAAGCCTAGCTCAGGCTAACTGCAAAATCTCTACCATAAAAAAGTGCTGCAATTTTTATCCAGCAAAAAATAAACTAGGTTTCACTGAAACTGCTGCAGCATTTCGCATCGGTTCAATTGAACACTTTTTTGAGGTCAATTGCCCAGCTCCTGGTAGCTAACAGCGTCGAACATAATAGTTCTTATTTATTGTGGTACCTTGCGAGGCTGTCTTGACGCATTATCACGAAAAGCCTCATTAAATAAATGATTAAACAAAAAGCTTTTTCGTTCATTGCAAGTACGAGCATGTTATAATTAAATAATAATCTGAACAATTACAAATCTCTCCTGAGTTATTAATTACATAGTGTTTACACCCATCATGCATCAGCCACAGTCTATATTATACTGAAATAAAAAGCCTATTGACTCTACATTTAAGAACAAGCATCAGAAATTTTGTTCTACACAACATTCAGAAAGCTTAAACGAAATCTACTAAATAAAACTTCACTAAATACTACATGGATTCCAAAAAGATGTTTATTTGTTCTAGGAATGTTATTAATATTCAATAGCTTATTTAAAACAATTTTTATCCATACCTTATGCCCCAGTTATGGTGATATCCATATCCAGCTAGTCTGTGCCATTAAGTTAAATCTAGCAAAAAAAACATTCGTGATGAATGCGAAGATACAGTCATCGGCAAGATAGATTAAACAAAATATTATGTTAGCCTATTATTGTTGACCATTCATTCCCACTCTCAGTTTCTCCATTAAAGCTGTAAGTTTCAATATCCAATGTAAGTAAAATATTTTTACATTTTTTAAATGACTTAAGTTTTATGTGTGAAAAGATTATAAATACTTAATCAATAAATAAATGAATATTAAAAATGAAATCTAATTTAAATTTTATTCGAATTTCTATAAGAAATTATTTAAAACTTAATCATGTATTTACTTAAATAATAACTGGATAAACTCTACTTACTGTACAGTTTTTATTAAACTAACAATAAAATGAACCTAAACCGTCTACTCTTATGTAAGTTTAAATAATGGTTCTTTAGACATGGACATTTTTATCACATCGTATGGTATTAAGACTTGCTTATGTGACAGCCGAAGAATCGGGTGTGCCTGTCTTTAAAATCTTATGAAGAAACATAAGGCTAAACAATGATTTGAATTTTAATTAGTATCACGTAAACGTAGTACGTTGTGATCTTATCCTAAAGTCTTAGCCGAGTGGCCAGCACGCCGAGGGAAATGACACGAACTCTCTCCCGTAACACTGCTGTGAAATATAGGCTCTGCTGCTTTGCTTCATTCTAATTATTAGGAGATCCAGAGACGCCTATCCACCCGTTTTAAATGCTCATAAGACATTTCCAATGGGCTCGTGGCTAAGTGTAAGCACGCCGCGGTTGGTGCGAAGATGGGTGACCACACAAACCTAAACCCCTCTGTGCCTCAGAAAGCACGTTAAGCCATTGGTGTATAGGTAGTCAAACGTAGATCTTTCACATTCGTTAAGTCAATTCTGAAACCAGTCCTAGTAAGGGATACTTTTTCTTGGGTTACCCAGTAAAATGAGTTGTGGAGTGACGATAGGCAGTCGCTTCATGTAAAACACGGTATTCACCTGAATGTTCTAGGACTGGAAGCTGATCCCAGAATAGTTGGGGAAGAGGGCTAGGCAGAAGAAGAATACATTTCCATGGCCTCTACTACCGTTCCACATGTTTATATTGTTAACAGATAAAACCGTTTACCCGATTGTAAAATATAAAATACTTTATTAAAAATACTATTATGAGCTTTATTTGTACTGCAAAAGTGCATAAAATGGTGCTGATAAAGATATAACAATCAACATAAATTACGTTATAAGTGCTAAAAACCATTAAACGACATAATAAAATGTCGACTTACTATCAAAACAAAGCATAATATAAGTTTTAATTATTTTAAAGAGAGCAAAAGTTCACTTATTCCAATTTGGCGTTGTTTTAGTAAATATATATGTTTTTATAACTGATTATTAGTAACGCTACGCAGGCTTCTTCAGAAGAATAAACCGGTCAAGTGCCAGCAAGTTTGCATGGAAATGCATCATACATTATTTTTACATTTATCATCTCTTACACAGAAGTTACAGACAATAAAATTAACTTATTAGAGAAAAAAATATAGAAACCTTAAAAACATTTTTTAAGACATAACCATAGATACGACAGATGTGTGGGTTGATGAAAAAAAATTGAGTTTCAGTTCAAAGTATGAGCAACCCCAAAAAAAGTAAAAATCTTAATGCGGTTCGCAAAATACATCGGTCTACCAAATTTGAACGTTATATATTAATTCTTATAGTTTTGGAAAAGGTGTCTGTGACATACAGACGGACAGACAAACAGATATGTTGAATCTATAAGGGTTCCGTTTTTGCCATTTGACTACGGAATCTTAAAAACTTTTTGAAGAGTGAAAAATCATTTAGAATACAATAAAAAATATAAACAGCATTTAAATGGGTGTAATTTATCTATAATATGTATGTATTTAGAAATCTATAAGTATGTTTATCAGTTGTCTGGTTACCATAACACAAGCTCTCTGCTTAGCTTGGGATCAGACAACCGTGTGTGAGATGTCGTGGAATATTATTATTATATTATTAAATAAGCTCGAAATTAAAAGGCACATAATTGGACCTCACCAAAATTATAAAAAAAAAACTTGTAAACTTTGTGTGCCATTCGTTTTTTGGGCCGGTCATACAACTCTCGTTCAGTGGTAGCCAAATGTAAAACCTTCACTTACCAACGCAATAAGTTATTATTCGTTAATAGTTTATATAACTTATTAACAGTTCAGGGGATGGATCTGCCAGTTATCTGTCCGACAGCTGGCTAGATCCACCACGGGTACGCGACCCCGGACTGCCCTAGCTGTTACCGTCACATTCATAATTCATGTGCCTCCGTTATGGTAGCATCCTATAACTCGTCCTACTTTGTCATTCTTTCCCAATCCTTATCCCGCAGGAACGCAAAGGATAATCATAAAAACAATAATTATCCAAAATGGCGGCGATGTGGTTCGCCACCCATCATGTCTCGTTCCTCGCGGGGGCGAAAAGTGGGCCACGGAGAGCCGTTTCACTGCGTTGAATGCAAGAGATAGGTGGATGAAGTCTGTCAGATGATGGATGTCGAGAAAAAATAAAGAAAGGTATGCTGAGATGGTTTGGCAATGTTGAGAGAATGAAAGAAGACGATTGAAAAAAAAAAGTGTATAAGGCGAGTGTGAATAAAAGAAGGCCAGGTCAAGAGTACCATATTCGAACAGCATGTATGAAGGGAATAATGAAAGTGGACAAAACGAAACAAGTGTGCAAGGATCGTAGCAAGTGGAAAGAAGTGGTCTCTGCCTACCCCTACAAGGGAAAGAGGCATGATTATTTGTATGTATGTATAACTTATTAAATAATTAAAAGTCAACCTAATTCACTTTAAAACAAAGACGTTGTCAATATCAAAGTGTTACTACTAATATGAGGTCAACAACTCCAATACTGTCAAATCAATTTAAAAGAATCGTACATTGGGAATTACTCTCATTAGAAGGAAGGTACTAAGTGGATGACGTATCTCTAATACACTCCTTTGTTCAAATTCATGGAAACAAAAACTTAAAAAACAAAAGCCAACCACAAAGGGGTCGTAATTTAAAAAGGTTAGGTAAACATTTTCTTAGGAAATATGTGTTTCACTTTATAAAAACAGGATTATGCTTTTGAACTTTAAACATTGGTGGCATAAAATAAATTCCTTAAAAACACGTTTAGACCAAAATGTTACAGATACATCTCATTAAGATTTGTGATCTTCATGAATAGAATTAGAATTATAATAGACAGGGTCATATGGACAGGGTCAAATACATTAATTGTTTTAAAATGTTAGCGCTGATGACACAATTACTTCCGGCCATCGACTCTAAATTCGACGCTGAAATAAAATAGAAATAGTTGATGAAATAAATATTAAAATCGCGTAGCCTGTTCAGTGTCTATGCTATTGATACCGCTTGTACTAATTTTGTGTCCTAAGGTTTTAAACCAAACCGCCAAACTTTGCCTTTAGTAGATTTTTTGATTGATATAATTTTGTTTTTGTTTTTCTTTATTAGAGAAATATGTAATCAGCGCCAAAGAGTATCCTATATCTCTTTCAGTAGGTTTTACTGACTTAATAGGTTATTTGGGTTGGGAAACTTATTTTCTTAAGAAAAAGCACTTAAATGCAGTCACTAGCAAGAATATGTAGACACTAAGCAATTTTTAATTTATTTTCTCTTCAATTATATTTCTTTATTAAAAAGGTTTTAAATAAATTATTTAAAACAGTTACTTAATCAATATTTTTTGCTTTACCATTTGCCTATGTGTATACATATTTTCGCTCGTGAGTGTAATTCATATAATGTTTCCATTTTCAGAATATTATTTTCTACATTTCAACTTACATTATTTTAAGATTAACTTCTATTTTGTTATTGATTTTAATTTCGTGCTCTGATTTCCGTGTCTGCTAAATAGTTGTATCTACTTGTTGTTTTACATGCGGAGATTACAAAGGTCAAAAATTATGCAAATAAAGTTAAAAATATTAGAAGCCATTTAAACAAGATCACGAATATTATTTAAGCCTGCTTAAATCTAGGAAGCGATGGAATCTTGATGACATTTATTACATGTAGTGTTAACATAATGCTTTCTGAGATTTACTCGAATTTTAGCAGTTTAACTTTAGTAAATTAAACATACCCAGTAAACAATTTAAACAAGAAAATGACATCAATTTTATTGTTTTATGTGCAGTCTGAACGAGTCACAACATAAGACTCAATAAATATCCACACTTAATTTCATAATACTTTTATTATACAAAAATATAAATTACATTATTGCCAGATCGTTAAATATAAATATCACGGTTAAAATATACATAAATTAATCTATTCTGACGTATCTACTACTCTTACAAATACTTCATACTCTAACTTCAGCTTATGCGTTAGAGAGTTTTCGATAGTGTTTAAGACTTTCGTCCCTCTGAAACTGTAGTATGACCCGAACTTTTCACCGTGAGGAAGCTTCACAGTTGGAGGATACCTGTAATGAAATAAACAAATGTCAATGCAGAAACATATCAATAGTATTCAACATGATACACTCTTTATAGTCGATATGCTAGTCGACTAACATCAAAAGATCTTTGGCAGTCGTTCAATTCTGAAAACCAGTCCTACTATGGAATACTGTGTTCCCCAGTAAAAAGGGTTGTGCAGGTCAGATAGACAGTCGCTCTATGTAGAATACGGTATTCAGGTGAATCCGGTAAAATTGGTAACGACCCCAATATAGTTTGGGGAAAAGGCTCGGCAAATGATGTTGATGATGATGATGATGATTCTAGTCGACTAACTCTTTAAAGAAAACCTTATTTGAATCTTACAGGAACCACAATAACTCCGAGAAATACAATAAGAATTGATCAAGTCAAGAAGGTGTCTTGTAAAACTTTCAATATTTTGCTAGATGTTTTAGCCTGATTGCGCTAGCGGTATCCTTTTGCCATTTCTTACCTACGATTATCTTAAGTTAACAAAAAATAGATTCGAAATAAAGTATGATTGCATATGCTGTATTTTACCTTTAACTTTGTGAGCCATAAACTGAGGTATTTACTTGAATTTTAACCCGTAATATAATTTGGTGACCTTATCATCATGTCGTAAAGAGTTTTATAGTCAATAAAAAACGATACATTCAACTGCCGCTCTATAAAATATCCGGGTATTGTTGTAAAATACATAAAAGTACAGATATTTATTAGTTGAAGTTTTCACACTAACCTCAAGATGTATTTATTATTTTTTTACTATTACTACCTGTACACAAAAGTTAAAATACCTCACCTTTGAAGTTGAGGTTGGTCAGTGATAAATATAAAGATTTTTGTTTTTAAATACATCTGCCAACAGCTTTCTGGCGAAAAGTATCTTTAAGATTTTACTCCTACAGACTTCATTTTCCCTAGATATTTATAATACCATAATAATATTATTGTTAACAGTATTACAAAAACATAAACTTTACTCCAAACCAACAATTTTGTCAACTTACTGTGTCACAAACTCCGTTTGATTATTTGGTTCTAAGTATTTGCATTTGACAGCAATCTCCTTATCAGCAAACACCTTCTTAAAGTGGTTCATCGTTTCTTCCGATTCTTCTCCAAAATTGACGATATTCTGTGACACATATTTGTCTACCAGTGCCTTTATAACCTTGTGAACATAGGGATACCTATGGGCATAAGTTTTGGAACCAATGTAATCTATTTTATGGGGAACACGCTGGTCAGGGCCAGGAGGGCCTCCGGGTCCAGGTGGCCCAGGGGGACCGTTTGGACCGTAGCCCCCGTTTCCTCCATTCCCTCCATTCCCTCCAAAGCCTCCATAGCCTCCATTGCCCCCATTACCGCCAAATCCGCCGTTAGGCCCAACCTGATGTATATACCGGTAATCTCCATCATCTTCAGGATATAAACCTTGTTGGTATATATACGTATACTTTCCCTCATCACCTGGAATGTATTTTCCCTCGTCTAGTGGTCTGTAATATTTTCCATCATCATAAACTCGGTATTTCTTAGGATCGTACTTCCCATCATCGTACGGTGAGCAACTTATTAACGCATACAAAGATAACGCAAATACCTGGAAATGAAAAATGTTAATGTATGAAAAGCACTGATTAAATCATCATCTTAATGTCAATTCTACTGAATCCATGTTTGTATTATATGTCATTTTTATTGCTTTGAATTAAACACAAATAAACTCTGAATGTCATAAAAACTAACACGTTTGTTTTAATTGAAACATCATTTCAGATTTAATAAGAATTGAAGAGCAAATATTTGTAGAAGCGGATGAAACGATACACAAAATAAGTATAAACCCCAATACAAGGGCCCTTGACCATAAAATCTAAATGCGGTCTAATAACAAAATTCCGAACCCATATTGTCACCATATTCCAATATGATGATAAAAAGTCACAAAAAAAACATCACTTCGCATAATTAAACTGCATAAATAAATAGGTAAACAGGTACTTACGAATTTGATAACACTCCCCATGATCATCAACAGAATCACCGACTAGAAATGTGAACAGTTCGTCCAGCTGGCTTGCTTACTCCGCAAATTATGTTATTGATCTGAAACTAGATCACAAATGTGTCATAGGTTAGCACCTTGCACGAAAGAGATTTATATTGTCTAAATCATTTAATTCTTCATTGACATTTAATTAACATTTAGATGAATAATAAATTTTGTATAAAACGTACCAAAAGTGGAACAGAATCCTTAAACCGAGGTGTGACGAGGTCAGATAAAAATTTGCATAGATAATAGATTTATAATAGTTCCGATGCGGCTTGGATGAGCTATATTAATCATTCACTTTTGCACTTTTATGTTTCGTTTTTTATTAAATATATTTAGTCGCTAACTGAGCAATCCGTGCAGTTTCGAGACGACCGACTTGCAAGAGAGTCGTAATTCTCTTATGGAATGTTTGAAGATCCACTTCACACATCGATTTGCATAAAACGAAAATGATTAAAATGCAACAATATGGAGCCCTGCGCGTTCCTAAGATCTTATTCACTTTATATCTGGATTATTTCCTTAAGAAATGATACGAAAATCACATCTTTCAGTAAATGTTTATTTACTTACTTATATTGTCACCTAGAATCAATATAGTCATTAAATTACATGCAACTTTGTAAGTTTAATGTTTAATAGTATACGTCTTTTAATATTATACTGTATTTTATGTGGCGTGTTTATTTACATTACGCATCATATAATCATAATTAATTAATTGGTTTTATATCTATTGTCATCAGCAGGAGATACTCTTGCTATCTAGGTGTACCCGATTTCGCACAAGGGTATTTGACACTAATACATTTCACTAAGGGTCTACTACACTCCTTTTATAATAATGAAAGAACAGAAACTATTAACTTCAAAAAACTTTCATCTAGACGAAAACTTTTCCACAAATTACTTTCAAAAAAATCACCGTTGTGCACTCAGATTCGAAAGGCTTAACATTGAGTTAATATCAACATGGGACTGATATATATTGAGATTTGCAAATAAAAATAGAGAGTTATCGCCATGCTTTCGGCAATGATTACAATTTTAATAAAACTGTCTTGGTTAAATGATGACGACAGGATTCTCCAAATGGTAAGAAGAGATACGGTACGTGGTGACATCTCCTTTCTTTACTTAGGTCAAGGGCCTCGTGCTGAGAGCAGTCACCTTCGACATAGTATTAAAATAAAATTATTTTATTTTATTTATATCAATGCATTACTGTATAACGGGAAAGAGTTTGTCATTGCTTTTTATAAAAATAAAACTGTATTTTGTTTTTGTTTGACACATAAAAAGCATAGGTTCTATATATTTGAATTGTTTAAAAACTTTGATTATTGAATTGACTTCTTCGTTTCACTATTTTTGTCCCCTTTAAATTAAAAGTTCTGTTGTATAGGTACTTACTCTTTGACACAATTTAATGAAGTTTAAATTAAATACAGTTGAATAGAGTGGCTTCCTTGTAATTTAAATAGTTGAAAATTAGTAAAACCATACTCTAGGAAGCGATAAAAACAAGGATATTAAACCTTCAGAGTTTCCTTGGTACTAATATTGATTGGTTAGGATTCCTCGATGTCTGACTTGCCCAAAGATTTGTTTTGTTTGCGATAAAAATGATCTAAAATTGCCCCTGACACGGTTAAATTGTTCGTGTGGGCGAACATACCCTATTTAGTCGTGTCATTATGAGCAGTGTGTTATTATCCTTAAATCAGTCGAAGGCAGACGTAAAGATTGCATTAAATATGCGTTAAAGGAATTATAAGAAACAATCTACATAGATCTTTATAGAATAACAAAAATACACGAATTGGTTAATAATTAAACTCTCTTGAATTGCGTAAATTCTAATTAAAATATAGTTTGCAATGTGAGACAGTCGACAACCTCGGTCACCATGGCCTGTCCTGCAGCAGGAGCGCAGGGCGTATATCTCGCCACTCAAATTTGAATGACATAATTCGTCGTGTTCTTGTCACCGCCGGTGTACCAGCTGTTTTGGAACCCAATGGTTTGGTGCGCGGCGATGGCAAGAGACCTGACGGTATGTCATTGCTGCCTTGGAAATTGGGTCGGCCTTTGGTGTGGGACGCAACGTGCGTCGACACCCTTGCGCCGTCCCACGTTCTAAGTTCAGCAGCCTCTCCTGGCGCTGCTGCTGGAGCTGCGGAGACCCTTAAGCGGCGGAAGTATAATAACATTGTGGGTGATTATATTTTCGAGCCGTTTGGGGTTGAAACGCTCGGGTCATGGGGTCCGAGCGCACGAAATCTTTTCAAAGAACTTTCCAAACGTTTGGTTGAATCTACTCGTGATCAGAGGGCTGGTTTGTTCATTGCACAGAGAATCGGCATAGCCATTCAACGTGGCAATGCAGCCAGCCTTCTGGGCACGTTCCCCGCCATTGACAAGGATGACGATGAGTTCTTTGACGCCATTTAGTTTTTATTTACGTAAGTTTAAATTTTAGTATAGTTAGAGTTTTTTCTTATATTAGATTTAAAACCAATTAAATAACCACAGTTTGCAATGTTATAATGGTTAAGACTTGCTGAAGCGGAACTCCTCATCTATTCTACCACGTGACGTCTTATGTTTCCTGCCTAATGACCATGATTTTAAGAATCGAAATTATTTAAAATTATCTAAACGCTTAATTCAGAAGCCATACATTTAAATAACATTTCGATGAATATACATAACATGTCTTACTTATGTTACATCAAAATGATAATAGGAGTCATCAGCAGTTTCAGCTGGACTAGAAAATTATCATTAAACGTTATACTTACTTACCTTGCCTCATAAGGATTTGTTTACTAATAACATGACAACTTGAAATCTCCTCAAGTTTAATGCACAGACCATGTAAGCAGTGTAATACCTTAATTTACTCGGGACGTTCAAACATGTTTAGTTCAGGTCGACAACCCCGAATGGAACAACTACAAACTATTTATTATCATGTCAAATATATTATTAATGGGCAACTAGAATATTATCTGATCTTCGATTTCGTGACGTGAATGACCGCTCGACCAAACAATGCAGTAGCAAAAAATATTAATGAAGTTGTAAGTGCCAATTACGTAGCCGTATTAATTTTATAACTGTTTTTAATCAAATAAAATATAATATATTGATTCAAATACTTATAAATATTTTATCAATACCTAGGTAATGTATTTTAAGTTTCGTGACTCATTTTGGGAAGATGCAACATTCTGCAGGACATTGGCATTACCAAAAAAGGAACAAGAGTGCTGAAATCACCGTGCCCTGTTAACGGTTTGGTAATATTGAAGGCAATGCGTCATATCGTATATCTTACTAAAAAGAAATTTACAATACTCGGATTTTTTATTGACATTGAATTACGAACATTTAAATCACATACATAAAAATAATGGAGGATCACACAAATGTTTGACCCAAGTGGGGATCGAACCCACAGCACGTCGCTCAGTAATAGTTGGCGAGATGACCTATACCACTCGGCTATCCGTACAGTCATATGCAGTATGTCTGCTATTTTAGTATAAGGATGCAACATTAATGAGGTTGCGTCATCAAATTGCAAGGTATGTAGATAATGGGCCTAATATTACACCAGTACTCACTCTATATGTTAATTAACAGATTACTTCTATGACTCGGCTTTTAAAATCTCTTGACTAACTATACCGTATCAAGATGTTACAATGTCATCATCATTGCAATAAAATTGAAAAACAAAATAAAGAACCTTCTAAACTTTATGGTTCCAAATAGTGATTACACGTTTTCGTTTAGATAAACAAGCTAAATAGATCACCGGCAATGTAATTTTCTATCTTTATATTAATTTTCTTCTACAAAAGTAGGCATAGAAAGATGCTCCTATGTTAATACTTACACAAGTCAGATACGAAGTTTTCAGATATACATGACATTTGCATTTGTTTTGCTATGGCTGTAATGTGTTGTGTTCTAACTTAGAGTGGTGAGACCTTTAAACAGTACATCAGAATACAGTCGCGCCCAAAAGTGACGCACTTTGAAATACTTTGAATATATGATTATTAGCTCAGCGTGTAGCCTTTCATACGAACTCGGTCGTAACTGTCTGGATACAAAACATGTCGCTACTGTATAATACACATTAGTTCGATATCAATTTATTGGATAGATCCTTTTTGTGTAACTTCACATTTAGCGTGTTGTTTTTGTCAGGTTCTTACACAATTTATAAATTATTTTCTTCGTATGTAGAATTTATGTTTTATATTTTTTAGCAAACTTCCTCTGCAAGTATTTTTCTTAATTTCAGATGAGAAAGCTTTATATTTTCTATGTTTAAGCTTTAGTTTTTTGGTTTATACCAAAAGTTGGATCAAGAACAAGTTAATTTCAGTCAAGTAAGGTAACTTGTGCAGAAAAACCTACTGAACTAACTATCCGACCTTTATGATTATACTATGTATATGATAATCGATTCAAAATCATCTACAAAACAAAGTTTTCCCACGTTTTTGTATGAGTTATTAGTAGGTAATATATTAACATAGTGTACTAATTAACTCCGTATTAATTACAACTTTGTATCTTCAAAAATAAAATAATTAATTGCTTCCAAGCTGTATGGTTTTGACATTTTATTTAAATGTCTCAACAAATTTTACACCTCATTTGCGTTATGTGCCGCTTACATAAATAATAACACAATAATGTACTATTAATATTCACAAGTAAACTGATGTACCTTAAGTAAAGGGAAACAACAAGTTGCAAGATATAAAGTCATATAAGTAAGTATATAGTACATACGTGTTACTAGCATGAGAATCACTGAAGGCGTGTGCGTATTTTCTTTTAACAGGCGCATATATTTCATGAGAAACAATCATACACTTAGTCCATAACAATGATAAAAATCCTGCTTTGTGTCTATTTTCTACAAACAAATCTGAAACTGAAGCTTAAATTTCCATAAAGTATGGATGCCCCTTGAAACCAATCACCTATCTGTTTACCTTTTGAAACATACTCTCGAATAAAGACCCACGGTTATATTAAAGATAAATATTTTATTTAACCTTATTTTCGAATGCTTAACCCACTTGATAATAAGGATCGAAGAAAAATTCTCGAATCCTGCCCTATTATTCATTAATTATGTTTAAACGATACAAGTTTCTGTAAAAATCAATATTCATACCTTTTGACCTCGCAATGTGTTAACGTCATTAGATATACCAAATTAACGTCAATTATGGTAATTCACTGAACTCCTAAACTTTTAAAGGCTTTATCAAGATGTATTATAAAACGAATGAAAAATTAAACCAACTTATTAATAAGTAGCATCTTTATTGATCTAATTTAGGACAGGTACAGAGTTATTAATTGTTTATGTACATATTGGTTTTGTTGATGAGTAAATTTGACTAGATTTACTTGGGGATGTGAGCGCCGCTGGGGACGAAACCGTTCTCATCAGCGGTGTAGTCAACTCTGTAGGTGACACCGTCGGGGCCAACGTACTCGTAGAATCCCTTAGCCCTCATACCTTCGTTCTCGGTGCCGACCTGCTCCAGCTTACCGGCTTCCTCGGCGAGGATCTTGTTCTCGGTTTCATAAAGGTAGTGGTAGCCGTCGGGGAGGATGTCGGCTTCCTGGCGGATGATGCCGTATTTGTAGTCATAGTTGGATCCAGAGCCAGAGGCGGAACCCTTTCCGTATACGCTAGCCCCAGTAGAGACGGCGGATCCAGAGCCTGCACCTGCACCTAGGCCGCTGCTGGTGGAAAGTCCAGCAGTGCTAGCGGTGGCACCGTATTTGCCGCTGCCGCTGCCGCTACCGCTGCCGCTGACGCTTCCGCTGCCGCTGCCGCTGCTGCTGCCGCTGCCGCTTCCAGCTCCGGAGAACTTGTCACCGGTGTAGAATCCGCCGGCTGAGCCGCGGTCTCCACGGTCACCGCTGTAACAAAAATAAGGTTAATTTCGGCATCATGAAACTAAACCAGAATCATCTTCAACTAATTAATATAAAATAGTCTGAAATTAGCACCCGGATACGTTTAATCGAAAATATGAAATACACTAAGCTCGTTACTTAAACAAAAAAAAACGATATTTAGTCTTTTGCCGGTAATAAAAAGGTAAAGATTGTGTTCCCATTGCAGGGCAAAGGCCTCCCACTCAATTCTCCACTCACGTCTGTCTTGAGCTAGGATGGGCCAGTCCATTCGGTAGGAGTCTTGTTGGTCACCTTCTTCTCGGTCTGCCACGATGTCGTTTAGCATTAGCACAAACCTCGAGCTAGGACCTCTGCTAAGTGTCAAAGACCATGTTTGAGCGCCGTATATGAGAATGGGAAGAATGCATATATCCCTGATTTTTCGTTTGTGGCACATGGGAAGATCTCCCTTTAAAGGTGTTCAAAGCCCAATAGCTCCTCCAGGCGCTCTCAAAACGTCGAGCAACTTCTTTATCTTTTCGCGTTTGGAAGAAAACTATTTGGCCGCTCCCAATGTTCAGTCTCCTTTTGATGCTGTTAGTCATATACTTTGATCTTTGACATATCAAGCCCAATCTCACTTATTGCAGACAATTTTTACATAAGCACGTTATTTAATATACAGTAAATGTGTATGTATCTTTCCTTTTCAGCGATTTAAATCTAGTATTACATTTACAGCTAGTATTATAACAACACAGAAAATTGTGCTAACTTGTAGTTGCCGCTGTTGTCGGGCCTGTAACGGCCAGCGTCGTCATCGCCGCTGTAAGCGCCACCAGCGCCGAAAGCGCCGCCGACGCCGGAGTAAGCTCCACCGGGACCGCCGGGGCCGCCGGGGCCGCCAGCGCTGCCGGAGCCGCTGTAGGCGCCGCCGGCGCCGCCCGCGGAACCAGAGCCGGAGTAGAAGCCACCAGCACCGCCGCGGTCACCACGGTCACCGCTGATCAAAATATTAATTAGTTCATATTGTTTATACTTAATCCTCAAAATGCAAGGTACTATTATGATAAATATGAGTGTTTAAAAACATAATATAATTAATTTTTCAATGATGTTAAATTAAGCAATTAAATTTCGAGTCTTCGTATACTTTCAACTAGAACATATAGATCAATTGCAATAAGCAAGTGATGCTTACAAAGAAATACATTATCGTAGTCGAAATGAAGTGCCATACATTTGAACACCATTCGAGAAATAGGTTTATTCGCATCTCAATTATTGCATAGCTGTACCGATCATATTATCAATGTAATATTGCGTACGGACGCTATCATACGTGTTGCACTTACTTGTAGGCTCCAGAGTTGTCAGGCACGTATCTGCCGGAATTGTCGTCGTAGCCGTTGCGGTTGAGGACGGCAGCCACTGTGTAATAACGCAGAGGGTTGTCCGCGGGAGGGGGCGTGGTGCTCACGAACGTTGGGTACCGCCTCGTGGTAGCGAACGAGAAGGGAGTGTAAGCCCTGTGCGACAAAAATACATTTCATACATAATGTTAAAAGTTGCTGTTATTCAGGTTAGTTAAATTCCAGTAAGTGACATTTATGTTTTCAATAATCTTTATGTGAATGAGAAAGTTGAGTAAGTAAACATTTTTGTAATCTTTCAGTAGACGAATCACAAAAACTTTTTTAAATGGAGTTATTATTTAAATGCAAAACGATGAAGGTTCTATGGCTCTGTGGTTTGTTAATTAAAACATGAAAAATTAAACATTTCGTTTTATCAAGAAAGACGAAACCTTTTTCCTATAAATGTATTCTCAAACTGATGTTCCCTGTGTTGTATAGAGTTGATGGTTATTAAATAAGTACAAAATGTGAATTACCTTCCTGTTTGTCCGGCCACAAGGGCCACTGTCAGCGACAGACATACTGCCTATAACAAAAAAACCAACAATGTCACACATTTGTTACAAAAAAACAACTATTTAAATAATATATGACACAGCCTCGACACTAAGTTTCTCATAAATTAAATTAAATACTTTTTAATTCACGTTTACTTTATTACCACTTAATATTAAGCTATTTGTATAATGCGTATTAAGTCAAGTTTCACTTCACTCATCACTTACCAAAAAGACACGCATTTCCGTTGTTATCAAGCGAACTTAACTACTTGAATGTGCTCTTCTATAGATCAATGCCTATTTATACCTTTTTTATCTAATTTAGTAATGTTCTTCTGTCCAGTTCGTCTCATTTATAATGTGTTGTCTGACGCTAATTCATTAAAGCAGCGTTTCTCAATCTTTGTGTACCATCCTCATTGATTAATTCACTTAGCTGCGACGATATACGATAGCAATCTAAAAATATGGCCGATGATAGTTCGTCAACTTTAAACTTTGAAGATCACAGTTAAGTTTAACAATCATTGCTGTAAAAGATTAGTATGGTTTTCAAATGTCAGGTAGGTATAATAAAAATATTTCACACTCTTTATAATTCGTAGAATATAAAATAGAATATGCTGTAAACTTAATAATATTATTTTGGTTAATTCTTAAATTGAAGAAGCTTCTCATTGTTGACTAGTATTTTCTCCCGGATATTACAACCTTCGTAAATTACCAACACAATTCATTTAAGTCACATTGTAATTGTATTGTAAAAATGTATGGACTAAATAATTTGTGTTTTTAATTTTAAAAACGATATTACAAAATAGGTACTCAAGATCAATTAATACCATTTTTTTTTTTACATTCTTGTCACCATTTCTTAGTAACCTATATGAAATGTGTCTTTTAATTTTATTATACATCATTATTTTTTTCTTGCAAACATTCGTGGTTTTCAACCGCGAATTTTGTGCTCAGCGGCCATTACACTATTTAACTATTTTAGATATTTTTTTAGACGGGTTTTACGGATTTTTTATATTTATACCAGGGAGAAGCATCTTCCCTAAATATGATTATCTTCTTTTACACAAAATTCAAAAAGAAATTCAAAAAATAAGAGTGTGTTTGCTACACACTCTTGTTTTTTACACGATTATTTATATTTTTGGGCGTGGCGAGTAACTCAGAAGCCTCTTTTAACATTTTAAGCTGACATCACCTTACAAAATTTATGACATGTACAATAAAGTTTCATCAAGCCATTTTTCAATCCTTGTGTAATACCAGGATTTACAATTTATAAGTAAAATAAAGTAGGATTAAAATTATATTTAACTTTTTTACACTTGTAGCATGAATTACTCGACGACATTTACTCTAAAATATTTACGATTTCAAGTTGTGTTAGTTATACCACAGTATATTTCTCGCATATTTTAGTTGCAGCCTGAGAAATCAGAAGTAGTAGGTAGTATTAAATGAATAACGCGCAATTCATTCGGTGAAATGTAAAAGAGACATGGGAGACGCATTCTCTTTCCAGCATAAGGCTTTTGGCTCTACCTTTATTTGCGCCATTGATGCTGCCTATTCTTACAGTCAGTAAAACTTCAAATGATTAACAGTTTACTGCTGGATAGCAAAGTAAATATCATTGTCAATGTTTAGAACCAGGGACATAGAATTTAAAGTCTTCGTAGCAGTATCAAACCATTGATATAACTTTTGTAAGAGAACAGCTGAAAGCGTAAACGGCAGTTGTAAAATTAAAGTAAAGATACTATTGAAAGTAAATATTTACCTTCGTATTTCAATACCTGTAATTAAACTTATGTATTTAATATTTAATAAATATAAATTTTAAAATTTAAAAGCAGTCTTACTATAAATATGTTTAAATATGAAGGTAATTTTACTTTTCTAAAGTCTAACAAGGTTATGAAACGCATTAAAGGATTTCTAAAAAAATGTACTTAAAGCTATTATAATTTATATTACTACGTTTTAAATCCACAAAAAATAGGTTGAGAATCTTATATTTTGTATACTAATTAATTTTATGTTCATAATGATCCAATTTACAGCATTGGAATATATAGATGTCCGAACAAAGATATAATATTTGATAAAATAACGGTGTTCAAGGCCAGTTGCTTCTCAATCGCATTAAAAATGATCTATTTTTTAAATAACGTAAAATCCTTATTCATTTTCTAAAAATCAACCAAAAAATCAAACACAAAAATGATTTTTGATTCTTTGTAATTTAGTAATGAATGCGACAGAATAAATAAAACCTATTTTATGAGTTGATTGATGGGTCGTAAACAGTAGTCGGCTGTCTATAATACCAGTAAGTCGTAGTTATGGTCGTTTATAAGCTTTATTGATCATTATACCTTAATTATATATTAGATAAACTTCGATCGTAACGTTTCACTATTCATAGAAAATCATCGCTAGAGATTTTTAAGTTAAATAAGCACATTTTTTTCACAGAAAGAGGTGCTTTTGTTGTGGACAAAAATATAAATTATGTTAATTTTTACATAATAAAAATCTGGTTCGCATTACTCATTTAAAACTCCACCTAATTTTGTAATATGATTTAATTTATTAACGTCAGTAATAATTTAAGTGTTCAAAATATTTTATTTCGATTCTATTTTGTGGTCCAGGCAAGACAAGTTTCCAAAAAACTATCTACACTACATTTAATAAAATAAAGTGGAACACTTTTTTTGTTTGTTGAAACGATAAGCTCTGAAAAAAATGGCTTCATTTTGATGGGGCTTTTACTGGCAGATATCCGAGGTTATGGTTCATATACATAGGCTACTCTAGAAAAATAATAAATGTTTCGAGCAAAACATGAAAACCCCAGTAAAATAAAACACGCCGGCGAAGTCGCGGGAAACAGGTAGATAAAATATAAAGGCCTGCGTCGAAAAAAATCAGTGAAATAAGATCCGGTTGGAATGAATGGACAAGAGCGAGCGGTCCATAGAGCACCTTATTTTTATTTTTTTAAGATTGTTTGGTTACGTTTTTTTCTTGACGTCCGCTGTAAAGATTTACCAATGTATGGTAAAAATTGGTTAGTAGCAACTGGTTTCTGAAAGACGCGTCCTGAAAATAAAGCATAAGTAACTTTGTGAGACTGAGCTTCTGCATTTTTGTTACGCTTTCAAACCGCTGAATAGATACAATTAAAAGATAAGTTTGGATCTTACATAGAATTTTGCTAACATTAATAAAATCTAAAAAAACAATCACAGCACGCTATTTTAAGTTTGACGCATTATAAACATTTTTAACTTCAGAAAGTCAAGAAGATACCAAAGAGGTTTTGTTTTACTAATCTTCAGACAGAACCCTAATGAAAATACTCTAAATTATAATTGATACAATGTTGTTTATTGACAATGTCGTCAGGCTGTTGCGTAACTTTAATGAGGTATTAATATATTCCAAGCTATACTGAAGGAATAATGTTACCTACTTCTACCGCATTTTCATAATTTATACTTACCTACCTAATGTCAAATTATGTCATAGGTAACTTCTGCTCTTTTATTTTATATCCTTATAGTCAATAGGAAATGTCATTGTATTCAGTAGTATTTGGTTAGCTAGCTAAAACCCGCGACCTTGTTTGTATTTATTATGTATTATAATATTCGAAGCAGGAAACCTAAGATTTTATTTAAAAGTTATTTTTATTCTTTATTTTATAGTCAAATAGGCAAGAAAAATATAAGGATGAAAAAATTAAAGCAACTTTTCTAAACAAACAAGTTATCAGTAATCGTTTGTTTTGAATTCAAATTGTATCAAGAAACCTGAAACAAGAAGTAAGCTCTGATCCGGTTCTATTGAACCGATTTAAATCTTTAACTAATAAAGGGAAAACTGGTTTGTTTTCACTTTATAAAAAGACTAGCAAAAATATACCTTATATAAAAAATAAGTCTCGCATCATTTTTTTGGTATTTATTTGATATTTGTCAAAATAAATAAATCCTTAAGCCTGTTTTATTACACCACATTCCTGTATTTGTTTTCAAGAAGTGTTACTAGAAGTGTGTGTCATATTATTTACATTTATTATGCACATAACATGTGTATGATTAGCTCATATCCTTGTAGCAGGGTTAATATTGCTAACTGCTAACACATTTCTAAGATCGTTGAAGCATAATTGAAAATCTTGTCATCTTCATTATGGCTACATTATAAATTGAACATAAACTTTACATTTAATGAATGCAACCTACACTAGTAACATGCAAATTTTCAGTTAGATACATATTAACATGTTGTTTTTATTGCTCAGAACAGTGGACATCCTCGGATTAAAGTATCGTAACTGTAATCATATTGCAGGCATTGGATTCATAAATGCCGTAGCATTGAACTTAGTATCTTATTCTAGTTAGATGGTTGAATTTATGGTAATAGTGGCACATAAATAGCATCAATTTTTAAAAACGACTAATTAAAATAAAATCTTGACATTTAAAATGTAACAAAAATAAAGATTACATCCAAATTGCACACATTATTGATGATGATAAATAAGGCTTCCGTCATGCTTCATGACTTAATTTGGAACATAAATTCTTAGTTGTCATAGATGCAAACATTTGGAATATGTACGAGTTAATAACAAAAGTAAGAGACTTAAGTAACTAAAATTTTACTTGGCCTGGATCATAAAAAGAGACTTTTTATGATCCAGGCAGGAATTTTCAGTAACTTTCAGTATACTTTCCTAATTCCTATTAACTATTGGCCTTTATGACGTATTTTTTGTACTACACCTACTACTCAACAGTACTTTTAGACTAGGTACATATGTAATGTATGGGGGTCATCATAAATTAATAATAAATCCCTACACACTAGCCTCAAAACTCTACTGATTCATCCCCTCACATACATCTTCATTCAAAAAGCTGCTATACTTGACACCTGTAGATTAGTACGTAAATTTTTGTCAATTCACACCTAATTCTATCTAATCATCAATTTCGTTTTGGCCACAAGCCCGCGAAATTGGTTTATTCGCCATTAAAATGGTATAAAACCCTTTAATAAAAAGTATAAATAATAATAATAATGTTTATTTTCACCAAGCAGTACAAATTGTGTTACAAATATCTTAATAAAATTATATCAGCAATACAACGCGGGAGCCTCTGCAGCCGAACTAGGACAGGTCCTGTATCTCAGGATTCTGAAACATTTCACCGACATTCGTTTCGCCATTGAACGGTTAACCGACAAAACGATTCACTTTTCATATTTTCACCGACAGAACGTTTCAATGACGAACGTTTCGCCGACACAACGATTCGCTTTTCATCATTTCACCGATAGAACGTTTCGAGGGTAAACGACTCGCCGACAGAACGATTCACTTTTGAACATTTAATCAATAGAACCTTTCACCAACTAACGATTCGCCGACCCAACTGTTCTCATGCTCCTGGGGTATAAACCATGGGTATTTGACATGTATCATACAAAGTATGGTTACAAACATACGTCTTGAAAGGTGAAATGAAACATATTTTTAAATGTAAATAATATTTATTATTAAGAATTACCTAAGCAACATGATTAATACCTAAAGAAAAACATAAGAAATCAACTGTGATCAACAAAAACCATTCTAAGGTTCATAGGATACTTATTTTGTGTTAAATAAATGAGAAATATGAGCCCAGCCACTTAGGTAGGTTTTTATGTCCACATTATCCTTTTCTGACAAATGTTGAGTAATCCTCTCTTGATAGTTGGATCTTTTTCTCTTAAGCGTTGGCTCCGAGGAATTAATTCTTTCGATAGTGCATCCTGTGTGCTTTTGTTCTTTCTGGAACTCCACTATCGTTTTGAAAATGTTCCATTTTCGCCGGCCTAATAAAGTATTCCACCTGTTGTGCCAACGCAGTACAAACATTTCTAAACGTAAAAAAATAGATATGAAAATGTGGGTAGTCCTCAGTTCTTTACCTGTCAACGTCCCTTATTACATTGTTGTATCTGCTCTGGAATTAATTTCCAAAGGGTTCATAAAAAAGGTTTAGATTTGTTTTTAAAAAATGAGTGATTGTGTAATGTTAAAGTCAAAACGTGGTAAAGATATATTGATTCACGAAGGATATTCCTATCATCTAAACAGAATACGAAATAAGAAGTTCTACTGGATATGTACGAAAAAAAATTCTACCCGGTGCAATGTTGCTATCACTTCAACAGTGTCTATGAATAATTCTCATGTTGTTATTTCCAACAATTTTGAACATGTTCATTTACCAGATCCAGATAAGCAGATAGAATTAACTTTGAAAGCTAACATCAAACAAAAAGCCCACAATTCGATGGATGCACCGTCACAAATCGTTCAACGGTGTATTCAAGATATACCAAGTATTAGTGCTCCCTACATGCCGACTAAGGATGCTATGAGAATGATGGTTCATCGGGTAAGGAATAAGAATTTACCAAGTATTCCCAAAGATTTACACGCTGTTGTGATACCCGATGAATTAACCAAAATTAGCAATGATGTCAATTTCCTCATCGGTCACTACACTCATAATGAAGAATCCGTTATCATATTCGGCACAAATGAGAATTGCAGACTTTTAAGTGTAGCAAATTATTGGCTGATGGATGGAACATTTAACTGTTGCCCTCCCCCGTTTCGACAAATATATTCTATACATGCAATAGTCGGAACTCCGGACGGTACGCACAAAGTACTTCCTTTAATTTATGGTTTACTTTCACATAAAACTGTTAAATGTTATGAAATATTTTTAGAAATATTAAAACGACACACACTCAATACATTGAATATCGATTTGTGCCCACAAATAATCCTCACCGATTTTGAACGCGCAGCAATGAATGCTGTAAAAATAGTGTTCCCAGACTGCTTAAATAAACTTTGTTTTTTTCATTTGAACCAAAGCATATGGCGTCACATTCAATCGGCTGGTCTCGCGAAACAATAAACAGTGATCCAGTATTTGCCCACAAAATGAGACATATTGCTGCACTGGCATTTTTAGAGCCAATAGAAATTCCCGATGCGCTTGATATAATAAAAAACGAAATTATACCTGATGAAGCTAAGAGAGTGATACGATGGTTTGAAAATTATTATGTCAGTGGATCAGCGATAATAACAAAAACAATTAGCTCCAAAATGACAGTAAAGCGAAGTCAGCCAATATTTCCTCCAAGGATGTGGTCAGTACACGACAGCCAACTTTCACATATACCTTTATCACAAAATGCGCTGGAGTCTTGGCACAACAGGTGGAATACTTTATTAGGCCGGCGAAAATGGAACATTTTCAAAACGATAGTGGAGTTCCAGAAAGAACAAAAGCACACAGAATGCACTATCGAAAGAATTAATTCCTCGGAGCCAACGCTTAAGAGAAAAAGATCCAACTATCAAGAGAGGATTACTCAACATTTGTCAGAAAAGGATAATGTGGACATAAAAACCTACCTAAGTGGCTGGGCTCATATTTCTCATTTATTTAACACAAAATAAGTATCCTATGAACCTTAGAATGGTTTTTGTTGATCACAGTTGATTTCTTATGTTTTTCTTTAGGTATTAATCATGTTGCTTAGGTAATTCTTAATAATAAATATTATTTACATTTAAAAATATGTTTCATTTCACCTTTCAAGACGTATGTTTGTAACCATACTTTGTATGATACATGTCAAATACCCATGGTTTATACCCCAGGAGCATGAGAACAGTTGGGTCGGCGAATCGTTAGTTGGTGAAAGGTTCTATTGATTAAATGTTCAAAAGTGAATCGTTCTGTCGGCGAGTCGTTTACCCTCGAAACGTTCTATCGGTGAAATGATGAAAAGCGAATCGTTGTGTCGGCGAAACGTTCGTCATTGAAACGTTCTGTCGGTGAAAATATGAAAAGTGAATCGTTTTGTCGGTTAACCGTTCAATGGCGAAACGAATGTCGGTGAAATGTTTCAGAATCGTATCTCAGCGTGCAGCGCCAACCCCTCGAATTTTTGACACCGAAATTTGAAACCCAATTTATAGAATAGAATTACAAAGGTGCCTTTATAAATTATGAATAAAATTCAAAATAAATAAAGGTTTATGAAGTAGGAATAAAATGAGATATATTAATGTGGAGTGTGAGGTAGTTATAAGGTGAGCGCGTAATTAAAATTATAATGATAATATTTATAATGTATGATAATATACATACTATATATAGATCAAAAAGCATTGATAACCAAACCAAACTAAGACTGAAAATTCAAAACTCCGGCATTACAAGTTACAAATTATATGAATCCATTTTAACTTTATGCTAAGAGGTGTCAATAATTGCGTTATCTTATAAATTACAATATACAATTAACTTATAGCTACAATATTACATTCAATAGATAAGGGGTAGGAAAACCGACTTAATTGAATGTCAATCGACATCTGCTTACCTCGAGACCATCCTTAAATACAACTGCTTTTAAAATTACTTTGAAAACAGCTTTGAATCATAACTTGTATGTGGGTAACTGCGATATATAATGAGTACTAAATGGGTACCAGTGTGTACTTATAGGGACATAAGGCAATCTCTATTTAGATGCAAATGAAACAAGGCTTGAATTATAGGTATGTAAGTACTTGCTTTGGGCTAAAAATAACATAACTCTGATGTAGGCCTTGGAATTGCCTATCTGTACAATGGATTTCAGGTAAGACCGTAGATCTAGATCAAAAAAAAAACTTCCGTAAACAAATAACCTGCAACTTTTAACTTCAGTTCAATAACTAACAAACATGCTGCAAATCCGTAAAAACAAAATTGAATGAAAATCCTAATAATGTATCTTTTTTATGTATTTTAAGCTAGACGCCTGCAAGATTTATATCTTACCCGCGTATCTGATAAACATAATTATCTTTGTAGGAAAAGTAACCGAAAGACTTTAGACATAATGTTTGCTACAAACATTGCTCATAATATTCTGGTAGGCGGCATGATCTCTAGCAAAATCATCGAATTGGGCTTATGCAATTCCCGGTTAAACACCGTGAAAATTGAATGGTTGTTTTCCCGCGGCAGGACGATTACCCATCAGTAGTACTATCGAAATACAAAGTTTAACTTAAAAACATAATGTTTTTTTTTTCACATCATTAAAAAAGTATTCATAAACTCGAAAGAGCGATAATCAATAGTAGTTCACTCACTAGAGATCACGTAGGCACCTGTAGGTAACACGAAACGCACACGCCGCCGCCACGTGTTGTCGGCAAACTTACAAAGAAAGAATCAATAATAAATGTTTAGAGCAAAATAAGCTCTCGGTCATGGTGATACGGTATAAATTAGCTTGCATGCACGCGGCAAGCGCCGAAACACAATAGAATGCCGCCAAATTTTGCGCTCTGTGCCTACGGCTTAGTTAGTGTTCTGTGCGCGAACGTCGATGACGTCAAGTGATGAATGTGCGATGAAAGTGCTCAACACAGAAGGACTGCATCCTTATCATTTTTTTTTCGTGGCGGGCCACACCCTTGGCCACCGAGGAGCCCGGCCTTGACTCCCTTGGACTTTTATTTGTGGTAGAGTCTGAGCTCAAGAACTTGGTGTATCGTGAGGAACACCAAACACGCGACTCTTTGATAAGTGCGATAGTGGACGCTTTTAATATCGTGAGACGTGACAGAGACACTTTAATGAAACTGAAAGACAATCAGTTAAAACGTGCTCGTTTGTGCATTGAACGTAGTGGTTTACATTTCGAACAATTACTCCGCTACCGTTAAGTGTAAGTACCTACTCGTACTTTGTAAATAAACATTTAAAAGTAGGTTTTTTTTTTTTTAATAACCTTTTATGTGTCCCACTGCTGGGCAAAGGTCTCCCCCAATTTGCTCCAAGCTGTTCTGTCTGGAGCCATCTCCCACCAACCCGGCAGATAGCGATCGATGTCGTCGCGCCAGCGTCTTTTCGGCCTACCCCGTTTTCGAGTGCCGGCTCTAGGTACCCACTCAGTTGCAAGTTTCGCCCAAAGTAGTTTAGGTAATCAAAATCATTGTAAATAAGTCGATTCCATTTTTAAATACCTACGCCTTAAATACTTAATTATCAAATTCCGACTTTTTTTAAAGATACCTATTTTGATTTTTTAAGTATTTATGACGATCCTAAGCCCGTAAAAGTTTGAAGCGAAAATTTGAATTACTTATTGGTTTTGTGTTTTATTAAATCACGAGTAGCGATCAGCTGATTTACACGCGAAGTGCAACGACCGCGCGGCGTTCGGGGTAACCGCGCGCCCGCCCGCGTAGGTATAGCGCGATGTATTACTACTGGGTCAAGTCACTTTCGAGTTTTGTTTATAACAATTGTTAATCCGCCATTTATTGAGTCTAATTTTTTTTACATATATTAATCGATTGTATGACCGATACAAACTCATTTCGCTTCGGGAAAACAACGACTTGATATTCACCCTGTATACAATAGCATACAGTAGACCGCCGATATGTCCGAATTAATTGGGACCGAGGTCGATCCAGATAATAGAAATTCGGAAAATCGGATTTAGATTTTAAACGTTATTAAGTTTAACAAACACAGTTCTACAATAAGGCTCACTTGAACGCCAGAACAGAGTAAGTTGCAACCCAATCAGGCCTTAATAAAAATACAAAGTATAAAAATTCACAGCAATAATAGAAATACAAAGTAGCAAAATTACGCTTAGGACCGATTAGGATAAATGGCGATTCCTGTAATCGGCGTCCGGATAACCGGCGTTCTACTGTAACTATCTAGTTTTAACACGTAGGTATAAGCATATGTAATAGGTACTCTTTTATTGGGATAATTACCATGACCATTAATAAATTTAAAAGCTTTATTATAATAATAACAATTTATTTAAACACATGAATATTACCAAATATAATTCCAATAGCGCCTTAAGTAAAAACACCGATCCTTACTTAATCAGACGGTTCACAGCGAAAAAAGCTGCAGGCACCAAATTCAAGTTTTACTAATTACAAAAATAAAATTTAACAAAAAAAAAGAGTAAAAAATATATTGTTAACTTAACATTGTACAAAAGACGAATCGACGAAAGTGTTTAGTACAATTTTGCGGTTTGAAGTTTTTCTTTTACGTAAAAATCTTTAAGGCGCATAAAAAAACACTCAGTGGTGTTATTCTTGAAAAACGACACATTGTTGAATTTACCATTAAATTTAACAATGGTAGGATTAGATTTATTTACAAACATATAGTCAAAGCTTTATTAATCAAGATTATTTATTAAAAATTAATATTCAACCACTTATTTGTGCTAAATGGCCTACCGTGTCTTATTTAAAGGGATAGGTAAGAGCTCTTTGTAAATCGTATTAATGAGAAGGAAGTAGAGTCTGGCCAATCTCAGAGAAAATTACATTTTATTATTATTAAGAGCCAATGTGCTTATCCCACTGCAGGGTCTTGCCTTCCGTCTTACATTCTACCTTTCTTTGCATATTTGAAAGTTCCGCAAAAAAAAAAGACATTTAGTTACAAAATTAAGTTCCGACTTCATGGAGATTACCTACCGTAGTATTCTTAGGTGTAATCTGGTCCACCTTCCCAGCATCTAAACAATTCTACAAGGATTCAAAAGAATAATTGTACCATTAGAAATACCCACCACTATTCGTAACTTATTACTATTAAAATATTTGACCGCATGTCAATTTGATTAATCATACATTCGAAAAATATTAAAAAAAATAATGATTAATATCACAAAAATCAACACATAAACTGCTGAGAGCATAACTAATGTTAATCCTAGTATTATATGTATTTAATAACACAAGAGGTCAGACGACCAGGACTAATTAATTTATATTCTATCGGGTGAATAGTCTAATTAAATTATAGTAAAAATAAACTAAGTTCATTCACCTTTTACACATTCACATGTTATGTTATAATATTAGTCACGTTTTGAAAGTCAGACTTCTATTGATAATTATAGAGGTGCAAGTTCTTAACGCTCTTCCAACATATTTATGAAAGCTTGAAAAATAATACTAATTTGCCTTTCTTTTCTGTTACTTATACTATTACTATTACCTTTTGATTTGAGTGGTAACTTAGTAGTTAGTGTTAAATTGACGTAGTAGTGGTTTAGTAACTACTACTACGTCAATTTGTCTTTCTTTTCTGTCAATTCAAAGACCGCCATGCTACAATTTTTTGAACTTTTAAGAGTTGTGGTTTATAATAAAGAATAATATTAAATTCTAATCAGACTAAATGTTGAAAATTAATGGTCGAAATAGGAGTTCCTCTAATAGATATCCTCAAAAACTGTTAGCAAATAATAGTAATGCATTATGTCGAAAACACCTAGTCAAAGTCTAAAGAGAAGGCTAAACACGCAAAACTAAAAAGATTAATGGTTCCCTCTTTATTTACTTAATCTTCAGTACAACTCATCTCTAACAATTAAGATTGTTTTTTTCCTGCATTGTCCTTTCCAATAAGTAGTTGGAGCTGGTATGAGTCCAACACACCCCTAATTAAATTTAGGTTTCTTTCGGGTAGTACCAAAACCGTAGATTTTATGAAAGGACATGAAACGCTGAAATCGCAAACGACGAAAGTGAAACAAAGCAAAACATTCTGCTTAGTTTGTCTTTAAACATGATGATTCAAGAAACTTATTGTGACGTGACTGAGACAGAGAAACTTGCTCATGTCGTCTCATATGACTACATAGGTAAATATCCTATTTGCAGCGTTGCCACTGCGTGACAAATACTCAAAGCTTTTTGGCAGCTGAACTCCTAGTAGTGTGCTACAGTCTACGAGGGCTTTAACACGCACTAATTTTCCTAATGACTGACAACTTTATACATAAAAGTGAACGTCAACATAATTAATCACATATCCCAAAAATATTTTCTATATAATTAAAGTATTATCCGTTTAAATCCTTCCAACTGTAATTAATAACCTTTCTTTATTTGTTACAAGTATGTATAAAATTTGTTGTTGTTCAACAGAAGAGAGGAGCTTCTACAGTCTATAGAAGTAATACATTTTCAGAAGACGGATTAATGAATTGGAGGTTTTAATCACAATTTTTTAAAAGTCACATTCTGCAAACTTCGATTCTACTCCGTGTTGTTTACTACAATCTTAGAGACTTTAGATGAAAGTTTATTTATTACTCCGACACTCCCTAAATAATGTTTTCATGAATAAAAACATTATTTAGGGTAGTGTGGTAATTAACTGTAATTTTAATAATGAAAAACAGTAAATATGGCACAGTTCTTTTATTCATGTGAAAATAATCGGCTGCAATTAAAATCAACACCCATAACAGTCTTCAATCAGTGGAAGTCCATAGGATCTCCATCAAAACTTGAATTCTTGGTCAGGCTAGTTGTTGAATGAAATTAGTATTTCTCGGCGGGTGGGTGGGAAGCGATGTAGACGAGGGAGCGGGCGATGGCTTCGGGGATAGCGGGGCCAACGGGGAGGATGTCGCTCTGTGGAAGATAGTCTAATTAGTACACAAGAAACAGATGTAGGAAAAGGAATAAAAATTGTAGAAAAGTGCAGTTATGGAAGCTAAAAATCTATCTGTCGCTACATTACGTATGAAAATCACAAAGACAGTATGATACCTCAATTTGAATGAAATTTGAGTATTCAAATTAAAACAAAATGCATAGTCAACTTTCTTGTAAAAGTAGTAGTTTGAACAAAGGTGTTATTTATTTACCTGGGGCTGGTAACCGTTCTCGTCAGCGATGTAGTTGACAGTGATGGACTTGCCTTCGGGGTCGACGTAGCTGTAGGTACCCTGGGAGACCTAGAAGAAAGAACAACAATGTTAAAGTTAAATACGTGAGAAGACTGCTAGGTACTGTTTCTGTTTTCTTTTGTTCAAAATATGTTCTTATCTTTATCTACAGGCTTTTCGGAATGAAAAGAGGCTAGTGCCCAGTTGTGGGATATTTATTATAGTAATCAAAATAAATATATTTTTATAATAAACAGAAGACGAATATTACTTACCAGGACAACGTCTTCTCCGACCTTCTTCAGAGCACCAGAGGCCTGGCCAGTGATGCCGTTGGCGGTCTCGTAACTGATGAAGAATTTTACAATTAATACCACAAGTAAAGAAAAAATATAAACATTGAGTTAAAAATACATATTTGTAAATGGGATTATAAAAAACCGCTTCAAAAAGGCCGTAATATGCACAGCACAAAACTAAAGCAATGAATTGATTGCGAACGGGTAATGTTGAAAAATTCAAAACATGCATTTCTTAGGGCGTAGATAATAATTTAAGTACCCCGTGTAGTTCAATATTAATATTTTATGTACTGGGTTTAGTAAACGTGAATGTTAGTTAACAGAACGGGAGAAGTTATTAATATGAATCTAAAAATATCCAACAAATACTTACGCGTAGTTGTAACCTTCAGCGCTGACTTCAGAGTCGGAGCGGACGATGGTGGCTTCGGCGTCCTTGGAGGCGGCGTAGGTCTTGGCGACGACCTGCTGGGCTGGCTGGTAGACGGCGGTGGCGGCGGCCTTGGGGGCGTTGACCACGGCGGAGGCGACCTGCTGGGCGGACTGGTACACGGCAGCGCTGGCCTTGGCGAAGGGGGCAGCCACTGGGGCAGCGAACTGGCTGGCCGCGTTCACTCCGGAGTTGAAGCCGCTGAAGGGCTTGTAGCCCTGTCTGCCGCTGTTGAAGGCGCCGGCGTTGAAGGTGGCAGCGCTGGCAGCGCATACGCACAGAGCAAGTACCTGCGAATTTAAATAAATGCAACAAGTCTTAAAAAACTGCTAGGTCTAAGTACTTGAAATTATAAAGCACAAAAATAAATTAAGAATTATTAAACAAATTAATTAGTAGTTTAAAAAAAACTTTGTTATTATTAAGTAATAATTATAATGAAATTAGATGAAAACTAATATCATAATAAAATATCTCACCAAGAATTTCATCTTTACTGAGATCTGTGTCTGTACGAATGTCAGAAACAAACAGGTACCATCCCATAAAAATTTTGTCCTTTTATATTGAATAGGAGTTTAGAAAAAACAACGATCAACATCGTAAGGGTATTGACACGCGATAGTGACCTTGAATAAAAACTTATTAATTTCACGAGGACCAGCTAATTCGGAAGACTGGATCTATTATCTACTAGTTTAAATATAACCACGGAGACAATAATAATTTATGAATAAATCGTTCCGTATATTATTAAATTTGTTCAGATTAAAGAGTAAATATCGTATTAATTCAGTCATTTATGTTGCTTATCTCATGGTACATCATAATAATATAATATGTTTGTATTCTTAGTGTTTTTTTTTTTAATCCATGCTTAATAAACTTCCAACAATTTTCTCTGACTGGTAGTAAAAGCACAAATTTTACCGCAGCTTTTTTTTAAAGTAAAAAGAAACCTATGTTATTAATATATTGAACATAACCAAAAGTATATGATTACCTGTATTGAAAAATACCTTGTCGATGAATAAATAAATTGGCATTTATTTAAAGTGTTGGGCAAAAGTACAACGTGGAAAGACCTTTATGTTATACATTTAATTCTTAGCTATAAATCATGTGTACGATTTATGTAGTCGACAATGATGATAAAAAATTTGGAAAACTATATTCTTATTTCTGCTCAAAGAGATGCAACATTTTGTCTCACTAATTAAGTCTAAGCAACTCTAATTTCTGATTCATAATTAGAAGACATTAGCTGTGTGAACTTCCGTAGCCTTGAAAACGGTCAGATTACTTTGATATAGTTTTCTTTTTTCTTGATTTTCTACTTCTATTTATTTTTATCTATTATTTTCTTTATCTCAGGTGCTTAGCAAAGTGATAATTGGTACAATCATAGGCTATCTGACTCCATTTTAAAAAATATATTGAATTGGTCAATTAGCATCACAATTGTATCATAAATATTTGCTTAATATAATAACTATATTATTTTGATCATCATCATCAGCCGGACGACGTCCACTGCTGAACCAAGGCCTCCCCCCCCCCCAAATAAACTTCCCGGGAGAAGAGCATGTTGCCGGAATCTAGGATTATCGTATCCTGCCCCTCTCGTCGGATTTCAGATAATCCCATGATGTCCCAACGCAACCTGCTCAAATCTTCCTGCAGCTCGACAATCTTCTCGTCAGTCCGGAGCGTGCGGACGATGTGCGTTGCCAGGGCCAAAGTCCGGTGATAGCGCGAAATCCACTGGGGATTCTTAGCACCCCGCTACCATAGCCAGCGATAGAGGAGCTGCCGGGTACTGGGGGTGTCTGGGGGGTTCCATTATATTGACGGGCCTGTTGGTCTAGCGGTTAATGACCCTGACTCCTATACCGGAGGTTGTGGGTTCGATTCCCACTCAGGACAAATATTTGTGTGATGAGCACGATCATTTATTCTGGTCTAGGTGTTATTAATCTATAATATGTATGTATTTACAAATATATAAGTATGTATATCAGTTGTCTGGTTACCATAACACAAGCTCTCTTAGAGCTTAGCTTGGGATCAGATTACCGTGTGTGAATTGTCCAAGAATATTATATTATATTAGGGTTCCATTATGGGGGGGGGGGGCTATAATCCTAACGCTTGGCAGGCGGCTTGGGGATCGCAGTATTGTTGGTCAAGTAACAGAAGACGCTGCTGCCCATCTTCTAGATTTTTGATTTTTGAGTCACCTCTTACGACACCCACGGGAAGAGTAGGGGTGGTCAATTATAAGCCGGATATCACACGGCTAATTATTTTGATAGATATAGGAAAAGTAGCTGAACTTAATTTTAATATCAGTCCAAATCTCTCAGCTGAAAAACTAGCGTGATTTTATGTTTATAATTTTAATTATTATGCTAATCATTGCCCCCGGCAACACGTGGCTATTGATAAACCACAAATAATAAAACATACTATTTAATCCACTGACCAAAGTTTACACTTAAAAAATGATTTATATGATATTGATGTATTATGACCAACCAGCAGGCATGCTTGTACTTTTTTTTTGCTGTATGAGGATGATCTCTATAAATAATATAGAAATTAGGTTTCGTTCAAGAACTATGTAGTGCAATTCAGGTAAGTTATATTCTAAAAAGCAAAACTTTCAGGTTTATTCAGCAGTAAGATCCAATATCCTGATTATCCGAAAGCTATACCCAAACATAATTGGCGGGAAAAACTTTTTTAAATGAAACCAATTTTTACGTGAAAAAAAAATGTTTTCCAGTAGATACAGGGTGCGTCTGCACCTGACGAACGAGCATTACACCAGCAGCTCACGAGCCGATCGCGAGCATGCGCCCTTAGGCATAGAGATGGAAAGAGTAGAGAGGCCTATGCACTGCAGAGGAAAGGAAAACAATGTCCGTGTCATCCTTAAGAAGATGATTTCCTCGGAATTTCATCAGGCATGTGGGCTAAAGATCATCAGTGTACAAAGTACGTGGGTTTAGGCAGTTGAATTATCTTAGATTTTTTAGGTCCAGCAGTCGATCGGACGGATGCGTTTGATGTACATCTACAAGTAACGATTCTGTTTATTACATTATGTGTGTTAATTGATAAATATAATGCTTTTTGATAAAATTCTTTATCACTGTCAAATCTTTGGCAGGGAGGTAAGCTTCTCTCGTACATATATTTTACAACCTTACAAGTCTAATTTAAAAAATAAATTTATGATGCGCTAAAATAAGAGCATCGCTTGTTTATCACATCTTCTACAGATAAGTAAAGTTCAACTACATATTTGAATACAAATCTCTAATTTGTATTCTAAAAAACAAAAGTAAACTTGAAACAAACAAGTAGTATTTTGACATGGCTGACTATATTTTAAAATTAAACTGCTATTAATCTTAGATTCCAAACATACTTACGTAATACCTAAATTAGACAAAACAAAAGCGTTGTTTTTTTAAAGGCCATACTATACCCACGCAGAATTCTTATTAATAATATTATCTTTAGTAATAGTGAGCTAAATTTTATGAAGCATCGACGAAGAGCATTTTACGGATATTTCCTTCATTTGGAGCATTTTATAGCAAGTTAAGTCTCAATCAATTTACTCAGCTTTTTTAAATTATATCAAAAAATAATAATATGGTTGGACATAAGCATCCTTCAACTTGAGACATAACACACGGTCCTCCGCTTTCCGCATCTAGTTTGATCCAGTTGCGTCTAATCTGGTACTGTACTGTACCAAGTAGCCAAGTATGACTAAGTAGTAGGCGCAGTTTAATAGATGACATACTTTTCTTTATTTATAAAAAAGAGGATGCTCATTTCCCTTACTTCAAGTTCATTCGTGTGCTTCCTCGTAGCACACAAACAACAAAAACTATTTCTGTCTGCCCTATGAAGTAATACCCAATACCTGTTTTAGATGTCTTGTTCCTATCTTAATCAGAGTGCATTAAATTATTTCTAATGTTTAACATAAAATTTCCATAAAAGCCCCATTAACGAAGATCAAATCTAAAGAATGTGTATTAAAAATTATCTTTTTGCACGGAAATTAATAAAATTAAATAATAAAGTTTTACAATTTCCTTCTTGCTGCGGACTACTATTTTTACGTAGGTTTTAACGGTCACTCATAGACATCTAAATTAACTATAAATTAAATATATCCTAGTTAACCTTGATGATACGACACAATCTGGAAACGTGACATACAACGGACGCACCACAATCGGAGGGCCTCTACGAAACTAGTTTCTATGATGTAAATGTCAACGACTATTATTACCACGGCTGTGCCGGGTCACCACGGTCAGACCGGACCATCTGCAACTCACAAATCAAGCTATTCTTTTATTATACACCTATATTATGCAAATATGCTGACATATTGATAATTTGGCGTCAATTAACACCTGTGTTTTATATGATATTTTTTTTGTTTTTCGATGTAATTCAAAGTGGTGCCAGATTATGGTGTCAAATGATATACTTGCAGAATATACAAGACTCATAGAAAAACTACCATAGTTTTTCAAATTCAAAGAAAAAATTAAAGCGGATAGCAATAGAGCATTGATCATAAATATGTGATACATTTGGTATCTAAGGTAGATAATCATAAAAGCAAATTCATCCAGTCACTTTATCAGACCAAAAATTAATAGAACGACAAAAAAACAACAATAAATCAATTCTAGATCTTTAATTTATTATTAATCTATAAACGCCTAAGACATAATCGTTCTAATTTGTATTATAATCATCGGTTAATTGGGAGTATTGCATCTTCTAAGTCGTAAGAGTGTCAGAGTGCGCAGATGAGTGTACACGGGGGAAAATTCGTTGGGTCACTGATTTCCCAGACGATTGCTCTTTTAGCGATGTGTTAGTGTGAGATAATTTTCGGAATAGTAAACTGTTGACAAACCTTTCCAGTGTATAAGTTAACTAAAGGAACTTAGGAAGCACAATGCATTGATATCAATCAAGCGCAATCATCGAAAAAATCACAAAAACGATTTTCCCACGCATAAAAAAGTAGTAAAAACCAAAAGAAAAAAAGTTTTACTACATTGTATGTCGTTATTTCTGGTTGATGAATTAATAGGTAGTTAAGCTAATGATATTTATTTGAACAAAACCTTAATGAAAGATAACAAAAAAAATTACAACTATTTTTAGATATAAAATACGATATTGTGGTATATTCTTATACATTTAGTCGTTTTCATTAGCCCACAATACAGCAGACAGGTCAATGAGACCGAGTTTTTTAAATAAATTGATAATGTTCATTAAGATATTTCTTAAACTTTTTAGAGTCATGTCAACATGAGATTTATCATTCAATACTGTGTTGGTTCTATTTTAAGAATATCTCTATTGCAAGAAACTACCATACCTAATCATTTATTAGAAATACTTTATTATTTATTAAACACTATATACCCAGACTTACTACTACCTTTCAGAATCAAAATACGTCTTACGTCATCCTAGCAGGTTATACATAAAAACTTCTTGAAAAATTTAAATATATCTGTAATAAAAGTCGTTCATCCAGCACTATATTTCCATATTATTATTTTACGATATTTTTTTAAAACACAATATGTGTTTGGTCATAAAATTTATATATAGCTAATTAATTACCGAAGTTTTAAATTGTAAAACAGGTCACATAATACAAGGCAATGTGGATCTGATGACTGAAAGTCCCTTCAGGAATAAGAAAATATTTACATCTATGTGCAATAACAAACAAGAATTAATATAGTTTGTAATACATTCGCTTTTATATCGATTTTAGTCGAAATCTTGAGTTATGGCGGTGATTAATGAAGAAATTTCTAGGAACTTCCACCGATCTTACATCATTTTGCGAATATGATTACGACACTTCAAGGAAACACAACGGAAATGCAAGAATGCACCATTACATAAACGTTTTCTACCTTGACCTAGAAGATTGCAGACACTTAGTTATCGTGATAAATAGCCGGTGGGCGGTTACACAACACAACCTTTTACATTTCTTGCGGACTATACGACGTTATCATGGTATGAGTAACATCTTCCAAAGAATCATGTCAGTATGTTAGACAACAATACCAATTGTTAGTATGACAAGAAGCTGACAGACGAATCATCTAAAAATAGAGTTGGGACTTACACAACTCAGCTTCAAGCGGTCTTTTATGATGATATGGCTGGCATACTTCCCCTTAAGCGTATTGTAATGAATATAATTAAACTCACGCATCGATACTTTAGGATAGTCATCGTATGGTTTCGACTGCCCAGGGGGGGATTGTACCATCTAACTAGTTTATTTATGGTCAATTATGGTTATCAAATAAAAGAGGTTATGTTCTTGGGGCGGTAACTTAATATGTAATCAGGTATCATTGATAGTGAAACTTTGGCCACCTCTCATTTCTCGCGAAATTTACAGATTTATGTACATTCTTATCACGCTTACTCTAAAATATTTTCTACACAGCAAAAGTTTTATGAATAGTAATAGCTTTATAATAATAATCGTTTTATGAATTATGTAGGTACAGCGCCATCTTTTCATTTCAACTCGAAATAACAAAATAAATACTGGTCTAAAATTGTGGAATGGCTATGTTGAGATTAGAGATGTTAATTATATTCTAATCAATTCAACTAGCTAACAAGTTCCCCTGCTCGTCGCCAGATGGAGTTAAGTAGCGATGAAACCAGTTGACATGTATTTACCTTAACATGGCGCTGATGGAAGGTTAAGCCGCGCTTGGTACTGTTTACCCATCCACTGACCAACCGTCCATCGATGGGGAAAACAGTAAATAGCAAGTTCCTCTCATGTCTCTTATAACTATGGGTCCTAATATAGCTATCGATCCTAGTTGTCCTATCCTCCTGTATTGATCTTTGTAAGTTGTTAAGTCCCTGAAATTCGAACTAGACTAACCACAGAACACCATATAACGAGATAATAGCTTGTGGTCTATTCTGTCGGTACATTTTAAATACTTGAATTCAGTTAATGTGGTAAGAATTGATGCACGCTACAGGATATTATTGGAAAACATCCGGTATACGCATTTCTCTATAACCATGCTTTTTTGTACCGTCTCAATTACCCGTGTACACCGCAAACTATGTCAGGTATATCATAATCAGTATCTCCAGCAAAATATTTTTATATAAGCCTAAAAACTGCGGTAGTCTTTTTTAAGAAAAACCTTAATTTAGCTACTTATGATAGGGAAATAAGAAGCTTGAATTTTATCATTTGGTATGCACTTTCTTTAAACGTGTAACCATATAAGTAAGGGTCATATCCTTGAGTAATCAACACATATTTGCGTCTCGTACGTCGTCGTTATATACCTAAGTAATTTTCGATTATCTAAGCTGCATATTAAATATTACCATGATCCCAATTTAAAATTAGAAATACAAATATTCGTGGCCTTCTTACAGAGTTTCGGCACATCTAGGTGTCAACAAAGTACCTTTATTTTTATTTACGCTCAAATACTATTTCTTAATTTTTCTTTTTTACATTTTTTTATTCCATTTTTTTGTGAATACAAGAAGTGCAAGTAAGGTTTAGAGCACGAAGGTTTTAAATAGCTATTTACAAAGTATTATCTGCGTTAGGGTTGCTCAACAGCATTTCAAAACGATGCTGCTTTTAAAATTCAATTAAAGGTTTATTGATATAACGTAATATTTACTGCCAGGGTTATCACCGGTAAGGTGCAGGAGGTCAAGTTAATTTTACTAAATCTTCCATTTATTTCATCATTTTAATTAATTTCATTTTAATAAAGAATACTATATTTTATTTTTAATTTTGCAATACTCTCACTTTTCTAAGTGAGAGCATCGCAACGCACGCACCGCACGCCTTTGTTTTTTAAATGTATAGGTAAATTATATGGATGGATCAATGAATAAAAGCTTCTATATTTATATTGTATGTTAATATATTATATAGGTATAGAAAAATAAATTTATTACTGTTGTTTAATTTAAATACCCATTATTCAAAGTTCAAACAACAAAAATATACTAAACAATGTATGTACTGTTTAAATACCAATATTTTTTTTTATACGATAGGGAATTTTAGCTTGAAAAATACCTTTTTTGTTTATTTCTTAGGTTTGTCAATTGATATCTTCAGCATTACCCGTGTATCGAATTCCTTTTTTCAAGGATCTGGATTTTAGAAGTGGTCCTTCTATACTGATAATGGAAATCAAAGCAGAGTGTTTCGATTTAGTATTTAAATTAAAAAATGTCATTTTTAAGATGAATACATTACATACTTTTTTCTTTTTATAGACGTTTATTTTACTTTTATGTTTATCAATTATTTTGTATCTTATTAGAATAATGGTAATTTATTCTTTTAATTTGCGGCTAAAGTTGACAACGAGTAGCTTTTTCTTGGCGCTATTTAATTTTCCAAAAATACTGCTACTATACTACAACTAACTTTTCTAAGGATGTTTGTGTAATTGGGCTTATCTGCATTCAGTTTCATGCCAATTATGTTAGTTAACACTAATGTTATCACTGCTTTGGTTATATATAAATAAAAATAAAATGATTTATGTTTTAAATTGCGTGTATTTACATAGTAAAAATAGATTATGTACAAAATAGAAAGGTATAAAATACAAGTAGGCGCTCAAGTAAACCTCCATAAAGCAATAGACTGTCGCTATTGTTCTATTAAGGAATACTTAATAATTTTACTACATTGAATAGTGCTTAACCTAATATTCAAACATGAATTTAGTTTTCAGGCTGGGGAGGGGCGGTGGCCAGGTAGGCGAGCGCGCGCTGGATGGCCTCCGGGATGGGGGGAGGGGTGGGCAGGTGCGCGCCGGAGGGCTGGTAGCCGTTCTCGTTGGCGATGTAGGACAGCTGGATGTTGCTGCCGTCGTCACTGGGGTACTGGAACTGGCCCTCCACCTGCAGAGCTGGCTCTTCCGCACCGATGTCCTTCAGGTTACCCTTCTCGTTAGCAGAAATACCGTTGGCGGTTTCGTATGAGAACGAGTAGGAACCATCTGGGTTGATTTCACTCTCTTGCTTCAAGATCTCAATAGGTTCAGCTGGTCCCTGAGGAGCAGCGACGGCAACAGCCAACAAACCGAGGAAGACCTGGAACAAAGAAAGTTTGGTTTTAATTATCACTTGTTTGCGAACCTTATTGAAACTTTCTGAAATCACTATTTGAATGTATTCACACTTCACACCGTTCACTTGCACTTTTTATTTTAGTTATTTAACTTATCAAATCACAATGAGCACTTACAATGGTTTTCATGTTTGTGTTTGTTTGTTTGTCGGTGAAGGCACTAGACAATGTTGATCTAACAGTGTTATCGGTATATATACAGGCGGGTCACTATGCCGCCTACCACCTCTGGATGGTATTGCACCATTTGGCACGTCAGAATAAATTCGACAAAATATGTGCGTGCTTAAAGATGTAGTCAATGCGCTTGCGTGATATTTGCAGCATCATGTTTTAATCGTTCTTGGGTTAATACTTTACCTTTGCCTCGACGCGACGGACCGTCAGACGGTGATTTAATAAATTATTTTTTAATTGGTATAATCAACAAATTATAGGATCCGATTCCAAACGTCATGGGCAAACGATTGCGTACATTATTGCATGTAGAAACGTGAACCTTCTCCGCAAATTAATTCACACATTGTTTATGTAAAGGAGCGAATAATTTTGGCAACTTTCTTTTAAAATACACACATCTTATGCAGATGTTTGTACTTACTTACCAAAATGTATAGGTAATGTAAAAAAACTATTGGGTATTGTAATAATGTCTCTAGGAATCGTCATTTCATAGAATCAGTAGCAGCGGGCTGCTTTAGATTTAGTTAGATAGCTTTAGATTAAGGTAGATAGTGGCTGAAATAAATATTTAAATTGAAGTTTTTTAAATAAGTACATCATTGACCTATTGTAAGAATTAGTCTTTGAGGAAGTGATTGTTTATCCTTAAGTAACTTTCGGCATAAATACGCAAATTAAATAATAATTTTGTAGACATATTTTTACATTAACGATTAATAGATTTTGTATAATGATGGCATGACGCCGGCTATTTCTGTACGATTAGGTAAACTCTATAACATGTTTGTACAACGATAATTTTATGCAATAATTCCAATAAAAGATGTTAAAAAACTTTAAAACACAATGGTTTACCAGTTTTACGAAACCGGTAACCCAAGGTCGTCTCATTATGAGACAGTCAATATAAATAACTAATCAGATATGTTTCTATGGTTCATTGCGAAGATTATTGGAGATGACCAAATAAGTTGATAATTTTATGAAAGAAAATAATGTTCCGTTTCAAAAGCTTCTTACACATCATTAAGCAATCTGTAGGTTTACTTTGAAAATAGTAAGAAATACAATGTACGATTAGGTACTTATCTTAGGATGTTTATAATACTCTGTTTTTACTTGTATAAAATGTGTAAAAGTATTTCAGTAGACTTGTTTATTTACATCGACTTTAAATAAATAATTAATTATTGGCTGAAGCTTAAAGTTTTTTTTTAGTAGTATCTTCAAGATATTATTTTTTTAAATCATGAAATAAGTAACTAGTCCAATCGTTAGGCAGAATTTGACAGCTGAATATTACAAAATCTAAACTGAAGATTATAATATAAGATTTAGTGTTATTTAACAATACAGTTAAATAAGTATGACATGATAATTATTCGCATTAATTAAAACTTGTTCGAAGACTGAACTGTATTTTATTTATGTTTTATGGTGTGTTTGAGTTTCTGGTCGGTCAAGCACGTAAAATTCAGAGAAAAATAATAAGTCACCCTTCTTAAAAAAAAAAAAAACCGTAATTCCGTACATATGCAAATTATTTACATCTCAACATTATTATTATTAAATTTACGTTAATGAATTTAATAAGTCAAACAAACGCATATAATATTACCAAATTAAATAAATATCTAATAACTTGGATCAATATTAACTTCAATTATTTCCGCTCTACGTGATGCTCGTTAGTTTTTATCATTTGTAAAATGCCATTACAAAAAATTTGATGATCAGAACCACACTCATATAGCTATTATACCATACGTTATTTTAAGTGATATGTCTCTTTTTATTTTTTATTTACACAAAGACTAGCGATCAAATAGAGGTTACTGTTGAGTTTCGATAATTATAACAGGTATCATTAAAAATTTGTTATACCAATTAAAACATTGAAATGAAGATGAATTTATACCTTATCAATAAGAACATAAAGCCTACTGTTTTTCTTGTGTATCTAATCGCGTTCAAAACCTTATTCACCTCGCGATATGACCTTTTGACACATTAGTAGCGCACTGTTGCTCATCACTAGTTAATTTAAATATTTCCTTTCCCTTGTTCGAGGTTTTTAGGTATGTTCTTTTATATGTATTTTCTAAACAAAGAAGATACTTTTGAGCATAATACGGAATAGTAGAGAAATTACTATATATTTATAATTATAAATAGAGAAATTACTCTCGTAGCTCTCTTATATTTTTAAAGTTTATTATTAGTAACCTCCACTGGGTTTACTTTGTCAAGTATATTTCCGGGACATCTCACACACGGTTATTTGATCCCAGTGCTTGTGTTATGGTAACCAGACAACTGATAAACATACTTATATATTTCAAATACATACATATTATAGATAAATTATACCCGGACACAGAACAAATGATCATATTCATCACACGAACATTTGTCCAGGGTGGGAATCGAACCCACAACCCCTGGTATAGCAGTCAGGGTTACTAACCACTAGACCAACAGGCCTGTCATATCACATTCAGTCCAATAAAGTTGTTCGATTCCAAACATCACAGTGCAAATTACACTAAAATTGCACAAAGATTAGATTTTCATAATTTGTTGTTACCAGTCCGAATATGGCCTTGCCGGTCATATCCGAACTTGGCCAACACTAACGTGCGTCCATATTCATTCAAATACATTTATACATATTAAACAACAATTCGTGACTGACATATCATCTCATGGTACTCACTCACTGTATTGCCTAACAAGAATATTGTTAAAACTTCTAGATGCAATGGAACGACCATCAGAGCTAACACTATGATATTGACGACATATATATTTAAAAGAACTAAGGTTGAATATTCTAAATCGTTGTTAAGTAGTACTGTCATGCTGTGTCTATGTCTGCTCTACCGTGTCTTAAATAGTTTAAATAAAAACTGTCCTTTCGATTTCAACTTTCTTTCTTATAGCACTATAAAACTGCATGTTATATAGTATGGGTCAGCAGTTACATATGTAGCACCATTAACCCGCTCTAAACCACTCTCTTTTAGCATTAAATGTGTAAGGCAAAAGCATAGCAATGCCAAATAGCTTAAGAAAAATGGCATCTAATTTTTGGAATTAAAACATTGAACCAGTCGAAAGTCCTATTTTTATAAGCAGGTATTAATAGTCTACGCTAAGTTGATTATCTGGATTTTAATTTTAAAGCGTTTTTACTCACTAAAACAATATAGAGAATAAACATGTTTGCTATCGAATAACAACTTTTATTAAACCTGATTAACGAATCCTATGCTTGAATCCTACATAACATTTTAATCTACACAAATATGAAAAATGAGCTAAAAAGTTTGTTTGTTTGAAAGAACTACGAAAAATCATAATAAATTTGATTCATTATATTTAACTGTCCCAATTCTCCAGAAAGGTATTTTTTTTTGAGATTTTGGCTCTCAAATTCTAGCTAGCTTGAACAGCATTTCTTGTCTTTGGAGAAAAGCAAGGTGGTACGCCTAGTAATGTTTAGATTGGCATAATTTTTTATTATTCTTTGTATCAATTTTCTTGCAATCAAAAGTCTTTTTAATTGGATGCACATAATGCATGCACTGGTTATATGGGTGACTAGGTTAAATGATTACACCAATTAAGTGTTTGTAATTATGTCAGTTATAATCAGTGACACTACAGCAATTAAATACTTATTCATATTGCAAATAATTAAAATAAATCTGCAGATGATATCTTATTCAGCAATATTTAACGAAATTTATATACAACCTTCTATTTTCTCTGTTGAATATTTTTGCAAAAAAATTATATTGATTTTGGAAATATCTCATTAATATGAATAAAAACGATCACTAGTCTTTCCGGTTCTTATTAAAAGTGTTTGAGTCAATATTTTCCGACCTTCACATTTAACCTTAGATCCTAAGTGTAATGATATATATATTACACGCAATTTAGAACACTGTCTTTTTGAAGAAATAGTAGTTATTTATTTAACAATTGGAACCAGTTGAAAAAAATTATGTCCTCTAATGTTAATTAGATGGTAATCTACAGAAAATAAAAGTTCAAATACAGTGTTAGATTAGCTTTATTTTCGGTACAAAAATTATAAATTACACATCACTATAAATAGTGACTATGAGTATTGTTCATCAGCCAATATGAAATCTATTCTTGGGGTTGGCTAGGGGCGGCGGTGGCGAGGTAGTCGAGCGCGCGCTGGATGGCTTCGGGCACGGGGGGAGGGGTGGGCAAGCCGGCGCCCTGCGGGTGGAACCCGTTCTCGTCGGCTGTGTATGTGATCTGGATCTGTTCACCGTTCTCACCAGGGTACGAGAACTCGCCCGTCACCACCAACGCGTCGACGTCCCCGACCTTCTTCAGCTCTCCCTTCGCATCAGCAGAGATGCCGTTGCCGGTCTCGTAGGCAAACTGGTACGATCCGTCGCCGTTGATCTGGCTGTCATCCTTCACGATGGGGATGGGCTCTGCGGCGGGTTGGCCTTGTGGGGCGGCGAGCGCCACGGCAACCAGCATGCAAGCCAACACCTGTCATCATACAATTACGTTACTCAAAACATAAGAAATGCACCCAAACGTTTACACTGAATTTGCTGCTTTAATTAATAATTTATTTGAATAATTTTTTAATCAAAACCAGTCAAATTATTTTTATAGTTGTCTACATAATTGTTTTATGTCTATATTAACATATTCTCGAAATATCACAACACTAATTTAAGTTTTATCAATAATAAGTATCACTGAACTTGATAAAAATTAACACACTTTGAACTTCTTACTAATAAAAGCACTTACAATAGATTTCATTTTGTAATGTTTGGTGATGATGGAACAAGCAGTAATAACTGTTGTCGACTGATGCTTTCAGTCCTGAAAAATTGAGTTTTTATAGTTGTCAAATTTGACCACCTCCCTGCATCCTAGTTTCACAATTCATTGTGATGTCGCAAAATCTATGAAATAAGTAAACATTGGGTGCATTACCTCGCCTCGTGTATGTCAACTTGGTGGTACGTAATGGTTGTCAACAAACTTAACGGGTTTCCATTTGTTCAGTATCGGCCTTAGTGGCAAGACTAGTGTTTACACAAAAGATTTATATTCGTACAAACTGTCGCTTACCACGGCCGAATCTATCACAGTTGCTGCTTGTTATCGCACCTGTAGATACATCTTTGCACGACATCGTTATCCATGCAAAAAAATCTAAAAATCAAAGTTACTTAATTCAGAATACTCTAATATTATACTATACAGCTTAAATTAGGCAATAAAGTAGTATTATTATGTTATCATGCCCGCGACCCGTCTATTTCGAGGTGAAGTTCACGACGCGAGTGCGTGACAGCGGAATTTCTTCAATGACACGTGGAGAGCCATAGTTTGTACGATTACTACCTCAGAAAAGTAAACGATGAAGTAAAACCCATATTAATAGTGTAATATTATGATGACGAATCTGAATCAACTTTTGAGCATTGTAAGTTCATATAGCCTCAACTACTCGAACGTTAAGTACCACTTCAAAGCTATTTGAAGTCAAACATACTATGTATTTAATTGAACTTTGACATCCACTTAATTCTAGCCTCAAGAAAATTCTCAGTTTCATTACTATCAGTTCAATACTAGAACCTGTTAAAAATTAAATAATTAACAAACGGTTAATAAACATTAATTATGTTTTTAGCAGCATTGAAGGCCTCTACTTTTGTATCATCTTGACCCTTATACGTGATCATTAAAACTTGAGCAGTCAATAAATATATAGTAATATCCTATTTAATTAAAAACCCGCAGTTTAACCAGACATAACATATCATATCCTCACGCCTGTATCTCCGAAGGGGTAGGCAGAGGTGTACCAATGTACACGCACAGTTCGCCGATATGTTTAGGTCCCATGTAATAAGGGGTGAGCCTATTGCCACTAACCATGGCACATATCCAAACTCCGACCTGCTGCTGAGAATTCCATAGAAAATCCCAATAACACCTTGGTCGACTCGGGAATCGAACCCAAGGCCTCCAGCCTAGCAGTCGCGCTTAGAACCACTAGGCCAACGAGGCAGATTTAACCAGAATGGAAAAAAATCATTAAAAGATAACACAGTACAGTTTTTTGCAGCATTGCCACATGTCCTTTCAATCTCTAACAGATCGTACATACCTTGTCTTTGAAAAGCTAAGTGATAAATTCCAGTTTTTTATCAATTTGCAAAAGCTAAACATTTGTTTCTTTCAATTTGCAGGTTTGAGTGCTTACCAATTTACAAATAGGTACTTTCTTTTTGATATATATGCACTAATTATTTTATATCCGTCCTTTCATACGAAAACCGCGCGTCACTGTAAATTAATGTTATAATTATTTTATAAAAAAAATACAATAGAACACCTACATTTCTTATATAATTGACAAAGTACTTATGTACCATTGATAGGTAAGCATTAACCTACGAGACGAACTTTCTAAAGATTATAATTATCAAACAAAAACTGTATCATAAATCATGAGATATTGTATCAATGGCTGCCTTCTATATTATGAAACTAATTCCATGGTAGTCGTTATGAATAGGTATACGGACAATAAACGATTACAAACGTATCTCTTATGTCAATCATATTGTACAAACTTTATTGAATAGAATGTCTTCAGGCTAATTCTGTGATTGCCGCTCTCTCTTCTGTTGGGAAGGAGAGGCCTACGGGTGTAGATGTGTGGTTACAAAGCTTTGACGCACTGTAATATGTAATATTCGATGTAAAATGATTATTCAGTATTACATGTAATCATATGTGTAGGTAATGCTTAATATCATTTGAAAGTTGATTATCATGCTTAGGGGTTCTAGTGATTCTATAGACCTGTTTGGGATTGCAATTTAAAAATATAGCTAATATCACAGATGTTAAAATACATCCAAAAATATAAAATTTCGTTTAAACAATTAGCATTGTATAATAATATTTTTAACAAGTATGTTATAATGTAAGTTGGTAAACCAAGCCATTACGGATAACTAAAAATAAAATTTGTATAATTTGTCTCATAAGTGCAAAAATGTTCAGAGCCTCCATGTATTCATCCTAAATCACGTTACAAACTTTAATAATACATTTTAATGAATAATTTATTATTATAACGATGCCAATAATTCTAGGATTACATGTCATATAAAGCAATACGATTAACATGCATTTGTTTTTAATATTAATTACAATCTTAAGAGATCTGAAAATCAATGTCCAAGGTATTCGGCTTGTTCTTACTGATCCCTTTTTTTCAGAGGGTAAAAGCTTGTCCCATACTTTTACATTGTACCTGCCCCACGGTGGCCGCCAAAAAACAAAACGCACTCCGACCTATTTGATGCCTGTGACCAAACGCTTCGATTTTTCCTGCAAATTGCTCAAAACAACATGTAATATCAATATCTCAATAAATGAGCCTACTTACGATGACCGCAGAAATTGTTTTCTAGGCTACACGTGCTCGCAGCATGATTAAATTTTAGCATATCTTTATCAGAACGACAATCAGAAAACGTGTATTTTTTTGTTTTTAAAACAGATATTTTAACGAAGCAACGGTCGGACACTAGATCAGTAGAATATGCCTCATTTATATTTTTTGTAGCATTTTAAAGGAACATATTAATGTAAGATCAGCAATCGAAATAAGAAGAGCTTTTAGCGTTTCACAACATAATGATAGCCTTCGTAATTAGGTACGAAACATAAATAATGGTGTATTTTGGGGATTCTCCGAGAGTTTTGCTGCTTGTTCGAAGCATGGCGGTGCTCGTGCGACCTTGACACGAGTGTTGCGGGGAAAGTGAACCGACCGGTTGTTGAGCAAGGGGTCGCGCTAAACGAACTTCAGTCGCTTAGGAATTGGACACACATGCAGTTCACAATACAATCCATACTATAACATTATGATTTTAATCGTAATGACGATCTAAATTAACGTTCATGGTACAAAAATAACAAAAGCTGATGAAAGAAATGTGATAACTATCCAAATACTTGTTAACCAATTAATGTTATTTAAATAAGAATAAATCATTGCTAATTTAAATAAATTTAAGCAATATTTAAGTATACATCGATTTGCCGTTGTTTGATTAAAACATAAGCTTGACTCAACATTACAAAATAATATAATTATAGAGAACCTCGTGCACAATTAAAACCAATACCGTGGGACAAAAATATAAAGTGAAGAAGCACTAACTTTAATAAGAATATATTGTTTTGTTGACACTTTGCAATAAATGTATGACCTCTGTAATTTAAAATAAACTAAGTCGATTTACTTATTTCATATGTGACGTATTTAATTATATCAATAATATGTATTAATATCAATGAAGGGTGTTATTATTAGTGACAGATTGCTAGCCAGGTAATCACTACAATTATAATACTAACCTTGTGAATGGATACTCAAATACTTAATCTCCCAATTGAGCAACAAACTTATTAGATCAAAATAAACGGTTTTTAATTGAAGGTATAAATGGCAATCTATTTTTCATTCATTTAGTTTTTGCAATAGATGTTTTTCTACATAATAGGTTGATGAGGTTTTAAGTAACCTAATACCAATAAACAATCGGTATATTTCAATATTCTATAATTTATAAAATTCTTCAAAACGGAAAGTGTTCTTTTTTCTAGTATACCTACTGATCTTCTAATCCATAATTTGCATATCCATAAAACATTTCCAGTTCTTATCAGGTTTTAAGATGAAAAACCTGTTCTTATAGAAATTCAAATAAAACGAGATACACTTAACATGAAACCATAATATATTATGCAAAAAATCATAAAAATATAACTAGCCTAACAACTTATTACTTAACAAATAGGTATTTACGTCTACTTTTTTTTGTATTTTTTTTCTTGATATTTTTAACAAGACTGCTCTATTACTTATGATTAAATTCAATTGTTTTATGTTGGACGTATCGTCTAAGTTCTGATGTATTCTCTATTTTCTTGTGTGGGTGGGCGTAGCGTGGCGAGGTGGTCCAGAGAGGCCTGGATTTCCCGAGGAATGGGCGGGGAGGTTGGAATGTGGGCGCCCTGCGGCTGGAACCCATTCTCATCAGCTAAGTACTGCAACTGGATCACCTGAATACGGAAAAAAAAAGAATTAAATACATAAATTTTTGTCATCATCATAATTATTTGGTCGTTTATAATCTTGCTTTCAATTAGTCTAGTGTCGGGGTCCTGTTTTATAACTAAAACAAAGTCATTTTGTTCATAAATTGTTTCTATTTTATTGTTTCTTAACAGGCTTTTTGTAAAGCTTAGTTTAAGACCTTGGCCCCCATAAAGACGACTACGCTAAATAAGTACTTAAGCTCAAAAAGGTGAATATCAATAACTATAATTCAATTTATGACAAGTTAAAGTATCAACAAATATTTTAATATTTAACAATAAAACTTCATAACATGATGACCATAATCCTGCAACATTGTTTGATTATTTAAAATACAATTTGTATATATTTCATCATCAGTAAATTTGATTTATCATGTACTTATTGTACAAACACGACAGTTGCTCAACGGCATTCATGTCCGTTTGCTTGATTAATTTGTCGTTGTTTGAATATTCAAGACCTTTACATTATTTGTTTAGTCGCATCGCATTGTATCCGGACTTGTAACCTTTAGATGCGACAAGGATAATATTATTGTCATCAAGTTTGTAGTTCCGTAATTTTCTTTTGAACTGTAATTCATAGAATTTTTGACGAATTACTTAAAGTTGCGGATCAGGTAATGTGCAAAAGGAGTGGCATTCCTAGAATATCCATATGTCATCATCTATGAATAGAGGATGCTACAACAGTGTCTGATCAGCTTTTCGACTCAGAGTCAATAACAAGATGGATTTCCAGGAAAATATAAGGTCATGTAGGTACGAAGTACGTGGAAATGAAGAAAAACTGTTAAAAGCTTTCAAAAGCTCAAAACGCAATACGTATCTAATTCTAAAAATGATAGTTTTTTTTATTATAATTAATAAGATACAACGTCAGTTGGTTGTGATGATGGTTAATATTCTTGCATAAGTGAATTTAAGAAAGCTATGGAAATGTAAAGTTTAAGGCGTTACTATTTTTAAGGTGAAATTTTATTATATATATATCCCTTTAACCGTATGTCATACATTACTTTTGTCTCTAAGATGTGTTACGCGACAATACAGCCATATTCTCATATCAAAGTCAACTATTGTAAGCAAAACATAATTAAGTGGGATTGCAGACACAAAACTTCAGCGAATGATATTGCTCTACCGAATGTGTGAGGCGCATGCGTGTATAAAATTGTACTAATGAAGGATTTAATAAAAGGGACAGACGTGTGTTCTAAGTTATGAACAAGAACTAAAAAAAAATATCCTGTAATACAAACAGTTTATCAAAAAAATCCTATAGATCAAAGAGATACGAAATGCTAAAGAGCGTCATATAAATACTTACAGGGCTAATTTAAATTTCTAATGAGACTTCGATCCTAATCTGTATTATTGTTGAAATAGTTTATTAAAACTACATTTTCCTGATAGCGCAGAAAAATCCCAATTTTATGACTGATTCACCTCAGTAACAAGGTGAGGTCATCAACATAACTAAGTGTTATTTAGCTTGTAAAACTCGAGATTAATAAAATTAAATTCGTCATAGAATTCTATTTTCGACTGATGGAATAAACACTTTTTTTACTAGCTCTTCAGAAGGACGCAGTCTTGTAATAAATATTATTTTTGTAACCTGCGATTAGGTGGTTATTTATAATAATAATAATATTAAGGGACAATTCACACACGGTTATCTGATCCCAAGCTAAGCAGCGCTTGTGTTATGGTAACCAGACAACTGATAAACATACGTATAAATTTCTAAATACATACATATTATTGATAAATTACACCCAGACGCAATACAAATGATCGTGCTCATCACACAAACATTTGTCCTGGGTGGGAATCGTACCCACGACCTCCGGTATAGCAGTCAGGGTCACTAACCACTAAACCAACAGGCCCGATTTGAAACCTATTTTTATTTGAATTTATTTCTTGATTATACAAACAGTATTACTTTTTATTATCTTTGATATCGATATTAATGTGTTTTATTTTTCCGCTTTTCATTAATTTATTAAAATTGCTTGCTCTTGCTCTTAAACAAAAGGAATAACTGCATTTTTAATTGTCTTACAAGTTCGATCTTGACCTTTGATAAACGTTTTTCAACTAAATACGTAGACAAGTGTTACCTGTCCATCAGGCGCGGTGTATTGGTACTGTCCCTGGGCCACCTGAGCCTCCTGCTCGGGAATACCCTGGTTCTTCACGTAACCCTGCTCTTCGGCTGAAATTCCGTTGCCAGTCTCGTAACTAGAATGAAACGGAAAAATATATCAAATATAATCTTTTTAGATTTAGTACTATAAACACAACTACAGTGTGAGTTTTCCTCGTTTGATTTTTTTTTAATTCTCTTTAAGACATAATATACACACATAGAACACAATTATATATCTATACCGACAATGCCGGGTGCCTCTGCTACTGCTTTGTTTAAGAGACATTTAATTGATATGGCAGATATTTAATATCGCACACTGCTTTTTTACATTATCTTTTTATTTGCATTTTTTTTAGGTTTTACTTTAATTATCATCAATAATTGTTTTGCTAGAGTTTGAGCATACTCTCAATCCCTTTAAAATGGACGAGAAATGGATAAAGACCTTTTCATTCCTGTAAATTCCCAGATATTTTGATGAGTTAGGTACTCACCTCCATTTATAAGAACCATCTGGGTTGAGGATCTGTTCCTGCCTGATGATGGGGATAGGCTCGGTAGTGTACTGCGCTTGTTGTTGCGGTTGCTGCTGGTAGAGAGTCTGCTGTTGGAACGGCTGGAAGCTGCTGACGTCAGCATACGCTGCGCCCACGAACACTGCCAGAAGTAACTAGTAAAAAAAGAACAATATGTAGTACATGGGTTAAGTAAAAGTTCAATACGTTTAGGAAGTAGAGACACAACTATAACAATGCATAAACTGCTTTGAAATTCATTTGAAATAAAACGGTTATGAAATTTCAGAAGCAAAAGTTCAGAGTTAGTATCAAGTTTGAAACTTGTATCTTGTCATGTCATGTATTGAAAATAGACACTGACATTACAAGCTGGTTTTAATTAACACTAATCACTTATTCACTGAAAATAAACCCTTATTTTGAACTTTAGAAACCATTCACTCTTAGTCGGTAATTTTAAAAACTATATTATTATAAATGACAATGTGATTTTTTAATTAGAATGAAATTTTAAAACTTTAGAACACTTACAACACACTTCATGATGTATCAAGTAAAGTTGCAAGACAGTTGCTTGTAATACAAAGGCAATGTAATGATGCATTTTGTACTCACCCCCCGGTATTTATACCGAAAAATTTTGTCGCAACACTCATCCAAGTGGATTCTGTATATATTTTATGATCATGTGTACAATGAAGGACAACGTCCCTTATTGAGCCGTGACATCTCGAGAAACGATTCAATAAGAACTTAATACTCTTAGCGATAAGGCTTAAATGGTGATCAGATAAGCGCAGGTGAAATTGGAAATTATTTTTTGCATGAAATTTAAATTAATTTATTTAATAGGTGCCTACTACAGCAAATTCTGCGTTAAATTGTAATGTTAGCTGAAAACGATTATGCACTTGAGAACTGAAACTTTTTAATTTTAAGGTGCATCTCTAATTTATTGCATACTCTAAACTTCAGTCCGTTACACCATTATAATTAAGTAGCAGTTTGTACCTAAGACCCATTGTGTATATATAACTCGTAATACATATCCAGACCTGAACGTGCTTATTAAGCCGATATTCGTATTAACAGGTGAAATGAGGCCAAATTCGACTCAGTCCCTTTAAGTCCCTTATGATTCCTCGGCCTCTTCTCTAATATAATCATCCCCTAATCCGAGAGATAGGAAACGGTGGTTAGTGGATAATGCATTTCGAATTACCGCAGAACAAAAAAACAAGTAAAGTAAACGATCTAGAATATTCCGGCGGTACCCGAAAATGCTGAGAACAATTCAAAGAATAAAACACATTATGGAACCCGTCTCATAAAGTTAACCTTAACTCTTAGGCGCATCAGTACGGAGGATCTGAGAAACCAGTCGCATCTTACTTGTGACATACTTCAACAAGATTTAAAGGCAAAAAACCGGTCAAGTGCAACACGGCTTGGCGCATTACAGTTCTCTACCAAAATTAATTACATCATCATTTTATTAGCCTGTAATTGTCCACCACCGAACATGGACCGAAAAAAAAGGATTATGTAGGAGGTAATTAGCTGAAAGTTATTGTTGCCTTACTAGCATAAATGTACAATTTTCCTTAACGTTAAATTAGAATTGAATTCTTAAACAGATCTATTGGTTTGGCTGCGCTTTTCCTACCACTCTAATAAGGGTAAATTCATGTAAAAGAATTAAGCTATCAATTAAACTTTCCTTAAAACGCGAAGGATCCCTAAAACGTAGATACTCAATTGCAAATCACAGGTTTGTATATACAAAACCGTTGTGTTTTCTTATATGTTTTACATTTAAGTTTAAAAGGAAAATTAAAATAAAATTTCAACAAAAAATGTATTTCGACTTTGACTCATAGATTCCTAGTAGTATTTACAACAGAAGTCAAATTAACATTTCCTGTCCGATTTGTACTATTCGCTCAAGAAGTATTTTTAACAAAACGTAATAATTATGCAAATGAGGCCATTTTAATAAATCATCCAAAAATGCTTGTTTCTGTATGTGAGTTACTATATAAATGCCTATAATTATGGTAATGCATATTAAAACAACCCGTTTTAAACGCTTTTGGTACATCAGAAGTTACAGTGGATTATTAACCTAAAAATATTGTTTTATTGTCATATTATGCTATTTATATGCTATTGCTGGAGTAAATTAACTCTACGCTACGTAATAAACACGACGAAAAAGCACAGTCTATGTTGCAATTTTCATTAAAGTACCTATCCTATAGCCAAACACCTCTTATTACACTTCCTGCCAAGTATTTTCACCTAAAGCTACAAAATTCTCTTCAAGAAGTGGGTTTCAGTACTTATTTACTCATAACTACTGTTACGGCTTTAATGACTGGAAGGTGCTTAACTTAATAAAAATGAGAATTGATCGCAACCCCACGCCTCGCTACAGACATACTTCTTTAAAAGTTATGACAGGTAACATGAGTATAAAAATGCTTGAACATAAATGTATGCGAAAAGAAACGTGTATTTGGTGAAATTGTGTTACTTGTGCCAACTAATTGAATCGGCTGCGGTAGGTGGACCGTGGTTCTGCACATGGAGATTATATGTTTATCAAATATTTAAATGGTTAGTTTCTTCCATAAACGTAATATAAACTGCATGTTTAGGAGACGGAGGAGAGTTAGGATTTTATTTTTTTCTGTATGAGGTTCTATGATTTTATCTGAACTGAGAATAAATTATCTTGGTTGGTTGTAAAACTAGCTATTTCTTGTTTCCTTTTATATCTTTATGATTGTGATATTTGATAATCAGAATACTACAAATAAGTCTGGAAGTAGTGGATAAATCAAGCCTCCAAAAATACAATTAAAATAAGCGAATGATTACTTTTACCATAACTTTAAGCCCTTCGATTATTTTAACGATACGGTACATAAATAACGTATTTCGTACGTATCTTTTTATTTATTTTTTGCAGTGCATTTTGATTGCCATAAGTTACTTGTTACTTGGAATGAAACATTCGCAATAGTTGTGCATTCACAGGAACATGGTTATTTTAACTTACCTATTTGTAATTAGTACAAGACAAGACGTGAACAAGGCATTTTTATTTAAAATCAGGTACGTCCCACTGTAAGTAGTAGTAGAGTAGTATAAAGACTTGTGAAGAATGTTTCGAGTGTTAGGGGCCAATTGAATAGCCAGTTAAGTTAAAATAATACACAGTGTCTTCTTATCACAGCTTTTATTAATACATTACAATCACATTATTAAACATTTTCTTTCGATTACATTTTCAAATCGTTTATTTTTAAGCCTCGTCTAATTCTTATTAGCCTCATTCGCGGTTTGGTAAGGGTTATAATTATTGTTGAAGTAGGGATTGTACTTCGTAGGTTCGTAAGGATACCTGGGGTCATAGGCCCTGTTGTTGTATTGGCCGTATGTGTTTATCTTGTTACGGTTGTAAGGATCGTATCGGTTGTATGCTGGGTCGATGATTTGCTTAACTTTGTCGATGATGGGAGCAGCGGCTCTGCCGTCAGATGGGATGTGCACGCCTGATGGACGGAAACCTGCGGGAAATAAATAACATATAAGATACATTCAACATCAACCAACCAATGCTCTTAGATACTTCCAGTTACACAAATCAGACAAAAAGAGATCTATGTTAATTAATTAGTATTTATATAGGTAGTAGTACTTATATTTATTATTATTCTCAGCCCAGCTATTATCGTCCCACTGCAGGGCAAAGGCCTCCCTTTCCTTCTTCCAATTCAAATAATAGTACTTATTTAATTATGTAGGTACGAGTAATACTAAAATAAATTACTGTACGGAAATTGTAGCCTAATCTCCACTCTCAGACAATTACCATTTTCATCTGCTATGTAGCTGACTTGTATCGGTGTACCATCGGGTGCAACGTAAGCATAACTTCCCTGAACAACCTGTAAATCATAATTCAAGTAACTTTTTTAGAAATCATATAAAATAGTAAACAAAATTAGTGTGGTTAATAATAATAAAATAAGGTAGCGCTAAAAGAAGCCAAACAACTGTACGTTAAACTTAACTGACTAATAAATAATAAACAATTTAAAATCTGCACTCTTATTTAGATACCATTAATATAAAACAGAATTAAAAGAATTGCGTCACATAAAATTTGATAATCCAAGTCCAAGGTAAATACTTTGATGTCTGACTTGTGATGATAATGAAAACTTACCTGAGTTCCTTGAGGATTGCCGCTGTTGTCAATATAAGCGTCTTTCAAGTAGCCGCTTTCCTGAGCTTGCTTGCCATCAGCAGTAGAAAAACTAAATGAAATATACTTTTAATTAGATACATACGTAACACTTTATTTTCTAAATCACGCGAAGATTTCGTGTATTTATTTTTTGTGGGAAAGAAATAAGCAGTACCTTTGTACATAATTTTTAAATGTGAAATATTATCTATTAATGTGTTGTGTGTACATAAATTATTAAATAAATAAATAAAGGGGTTCTGTATCGCTTAGGAGTTTAATTTAATGTTAACCTAAATCATATGAGTCCTCTGCAAAAAAAAATAATGTGATTCGCAAAGGGAAATTAAAGTTACTCATAATATGTATATTGTCGTAACAGCTTTGTGTAAGTTTTGCACATATTTTCTTTACGACACAAAAACCAAATATTTTAAATAAACACTTATTTGTCAATCACTTGCTGGACCATATGGCGATCAAGGGCTCTTACTTAATATTATTTTATTTGCGTAACCTCCCATATTTATGATCGTTGGGATTTTATTAATCGTACTCTTTATTTATAACGCCTACACAGGCCTAGAATCTAAATGTCGTCGACATTTCTCACAATTTATCTCATCTCTATTCAGATAAATTACTTTATTATACTCAATTAAACACACATTAGTTAATCACCAAACTAATTTCTACATACCTAAAAGCGTAAGTGCCATCCAAACCGTGCTCGCTCGAGTACGTCACGATGGGCACAGCAGGTCCGCCTGCATAGTTATAATAAGGATTGTTGACCCCCGGAACTATCGGCCTGGCGACCGGAGCGAAGGGCACAACCCCCGGTACTAACGGCGCAGCTCCTGGTACGAAGGGGAACTTCGTCGGGATCACTGGTATCGGTGGAATAACAGGAGCCGCTGGGATGGGGAACGGGAATGCTGTAGAGACAGCACTCAACACCAAGACAGAACTGATGAGTCGCAACATTCTGAAAGCAAACAGAAAATAAGACCACCAGAAAATTATCTCAGCTTGCAGACAGCTTGCAGTTTATGTCAACTGAGCTTACTGTAGTTAAGCTGTTGTAGTTAAGATATAGTTAGAAACAGTGTCGTCTATTTACCTCAAGACGTTAACAATGGCTTAGATCGAACTGCTCTCGTTGTACTCAAAGTGCTACTGTTAGCGTGGGATCTGAGTATTCCATTTATAAGCGGCAGGGTATCTTAGTGCTGATATTTTTTGTTGTGCCATCGCTCAAACGTGAGTGTTACACACGTCTCTTTAACCCACCAACTGTTATTAACTTCGTTATAGTTGCGAGTACTCACCAAAGCTCAACACGAACACGATGTTTGGAATCATTTAGTAATTTTAAGCCAAAATTATAGTAAATGTTATGAGGCGCAGTTACTTTAAAACATCAACTTGCCTAATTGTATTGCAGAATAATGGTTGGGTGGTCTGTAAGGCAGTATCTTCGTCGTGCAGAAATTACTAAAACGTAGAGTACTCGATGACAAGTTAATGTATATTGTTTCAGAAGTATTGTGTTTTGTGTGGGTTTCGGCTAAACAAGGGACAGCATTTGCATTATTCTGAAAATTATGTGTGATCATTAGGCATCGTTCATTTAGTTTAGAAGGGGTCAAAGTGTTGTTTGACAACAGTAAAATAATCATACCATCGATATGGTTGAACCAAATAGCGAAAATAGTGAATTCAGATAAATAGCTCTACCCAAGTCTCAGGAAATAAATTTTAATCTCATAATTATATTTGATGGTGTATTCATTGCAGTAAAACAAGCTGATGACAAAGACCTTACTATCACTTAAACTAGAAAAATGTAAAGTCGCATGCCATTATAGTACAAACAAAATGCAAGCACCTTACAAAGATACCTTCATTCATGTTCCACATATTACACCAAAACTCTTATTCATGTGAACGTTCATTCAAACGCCTCGACTACATTACGATGCATACGGAGCTACGAGTTAGTATCTCGTATGTTTGCAGCCATTACGCGGCAAAGAAGGCCAAATACCTGGTTTCCATTATTTTTCCGAAAGATACTAATCTTGTCAATTAATTTACACGGTTACATCAACTAATTACGTATACCGTAGTTTTTTGGGATCATATTACGGATCTCTAACTTAACTCTTTGTACTTGGAATAATAAGTATCATACTTAAAGATTTAATTATCTATTTCTGGCTTCTTTTTTATTCACTTTACTGGATTTGATTTGTTTGCTATGCTGGATTTAATTGTTATGCTGATTGTGCATTTAAAACAAGAGTTTAAATGGTGTTTGAAACATTGTTGACGGAACTACATAGAAGCAGGTTCAGTAAGTTTTATTATTCCCAGATAACAACTATGATTGAAATAGCTGGAATTCACAAAAAACTACAAGGAGATTTAGCAATAAAACTATTATGGTATTCCTTTTCAGTATGAATTGAACGCAAGGACTGGGAAACTTTTACATAAAAAGAGTTTTCTTTAAATATACTTTTACATAAAGCTAAGAAAAATTGTAATTATCAACATAAATCGGTTATAATAACGTATGTAACGATGGTAGTTTTAATTAAATCCGTATTCACTTCTCACGAGCCTACTGCTCTAAATAATTTGGTATTGCTAAAGAGTATAGTGACTACAGCTATTAGGTATGTTATATACGAGTCAGAGTTTCAATGCCCGGTATTTGCACAGACTGGTTCTTAACGTATGGGGTGTTCATAGAAATCGTTAGGTACGAAATATAAAATAAATAAATAAATGCGGACAACATCACATACATTGCTCTGAACCCAAAGTAAGTAGCTGTAAAGCACTTGTGCTATGGAATTCAGAAACAAAGAAGGTACCACAAACACCGCGACCCGAGACAATGTAGAAAAGTGATTTTCTACATTGAGCCGTCCGGGGATCGAACCCGGGAACTCAGAGCTCGCGACACCTTGAAAACCGGTGCGTACGCCACTCGACCACGGAGGTCGTTAATAATCATAATACGTCCGGTGCACCCTGTGTACTCTATCTCGTTACCACCGTAATTGACCAATATTAGCATCTTAGTATGAGCTATTACTGAACTAGGCGAGTCTAATGTGACTCTCTCAGTCACGAAATAAGATCAATTGCAGCGAGCATTGAATGCGACACTATCCAAGATGGTTTGTACTTAATCTTTTCTATATAATATCATGCTGAAATTATGTTTGTGTTTGATAGTCCGTTTATTGAGAAAGGGTTTAGAGTATATAACATCACGCTGCAATTAATAGGAGGGAAGCAGCAGTGAAAAATGTAGAAAAAACGTGGCAAATTATTCATATTTGAAGGCTGCGTGCGCTGCGTAAACAATTCGAGTTTCCAAAAAATGAATGAATGAACTTAAATTATGGTGGAGTGTGAAATCACATGGATGACTTGATGGTTTTTTGTTATTTACTCTTTATCATCCACTACTTGATAACGGCTGCTTTTTATAGGTATATACGAAATTTGCTAAATAAACGTAAGGAAAACTGAAAGAAGGGTAATGTTTATTAATTATATACCCAAGGCAGATATGCATGTAATGAGTATAATATTTTTACTGAGTCTAGTTGTAATTTATCTATAACATGTACTTAATTAGAAATAATAATTATGTTTATTATTTCCCTGGTTAACGTAGTATTATGTATTGCTTAGTTTGGGATCAGGTGACCGTCAGTAAGGGCCCGAGTTATTATTGTCCTTATTTATTTTTATAGAAATCGTTAAAAATCATATATCATTCAAGAGCATATCTTCAATGTCAAACTCGTATTTCCGACGACGAACAACTGGAAAAAATACAAACCCCAAACAAGTTTAACACCGCAAAGGAGTATTTAAACTTTCCTTTCATTGAAATTTGACTTGTCCATTCAAGTCGTTCAATTAATCAATGATATATTAAAATAAACAAATTTCTGTACGTAAATTAGCGAAAGGAATTGCTAAAACGCACTTATGACGAAACAAAAAATATATTAACAAAACGAAGATTAGCTAACATAGCTCAATATTTATTTTAGTCAATGGAAGAGGCTATAGCTGTGCATTTGAACATATTAAATATTACACGACAGAGATAGATAGATAGATAGAATATTCTTTATTGTACACCAATTAAAATTAAATAATTATACAAATACCAGCAATAGTAAAGCGTACAATGGCGGTCTTATCGCTAATAGCGATATCTTCCAGACAACCTTTGGATGGACAGGAAAGATAGATGAGGTAGTTGAGTGTAACAAGTGTACTTAAACCAAAGTAATACATAAATACATTTATAAATATATATACATATATACATATATAAATTCAGTAATATAAAGTATTATACAGAGTATGCCAAAGTGTATTCAACAGAGGTAATAACTTAATTTATATTATTTCAGGTACATTCTCGTCTATCAGCAACAGATTGATAAGGTGACTGGTAGAAAATTCTGGAACCTCGTAAATAAACAAAAACTTTATCTTAACAGTTCAAATTTACGAGCTTATGAAAGGAAAGTAGTTCTAATTAAAAAACCTTACCTACTTTAAATACTTGCTCCTTGATGAAAATAAATATAGAAATACAGTCATCTTATCGTAAAAATCCTAAATGCGATAAAAAAAGTTAATGCAGCGATGAACAAAAGTAATGCAAGTAGAAATAAACAATTCTCTTATGGCCCATGAGTACGATCATTGACCCTCATTAGACAAACGACGAAAGCCTTAAACAATCTGAATTCCAACCAAAGCGGATACACAAATAACCAATTTGTAAACATGTGGACATGTTTTTACCGTTTTTGTATGACAGCGTAAAACTCCCTATTAAAGCATTCAAACTTAGCGATTCCTTATTCATATACCAATTTACGTGGGATAGTATTTGTGTAACGGAACCTTTTGTAAAAAGCGCTACAATAGTAAAACATACTAAATAAAACGGTTACAAATCTCTGATTCACTTTTAGGTACAGTATTTATAATTAATTGAATAAAATAACGCAGTAGTCGAAATACGTATATGACGAATAAGTAATCTGTATCATCTGAACTAAACGGTAAAAGCTTAAAAAATTGTATGAATCTTCGAACTAGTTAAAAAAAAAAATTAAGCCGACCAGTTAACCGACATACCTATGCGTCAGTTAATGAAAAATTGTTTATTATTATTCACAAAAATCGTACTTATGTTTTTAATATGTTAAATAAATAAATATTTTGTTTTATTATGTCCAAGTATGTCGAAATGTAATGATGCCATAATGTTAATTTTGTCTGGGGGCAAAATACACAGAGGTACATAATTTTAAATTCAATTAATATTCACATCCGGAACACGGTCGGAAATATTGTTATCCATGAGTCGCCAACACAGTCCAGTCCTAAGCCATCTTTATTACTCATCAGTAGGAGAGGGAAATAGAAATAACAAGGTGACATCTAAGGGCGTCTACATTTTTTTTTAACTTGGTATGTATACGCAGTAAGAAAAGTTTAATCCTTCTTGGGCTTAACCAATTATATATATAGCAATAATTTAAGCTTAAATGAGTCTGCAGCTAAGTTAAACCAATTAACTTCATACTGTTCCTAAGATTGGTTTAAAAATGTTTTGTATATTATAGATTTCCTAAACTACGAAATCACTACCCGCTTTATGTCTAACCAAACTGTTTGCGTGGTTTATTCACCTTAATTTTAATAGACATGATTGAACTCCCATTAATTTATTAAATATTTATTGTCACTATTTAAGAGTTTGCCTTTTTACTCCTGCCCAGAACAATACTTATAGTTTGCTATGCAACCTTTTGATTTCTAAAACGAAAACCTCGTAAAAACAGAGGTCGCTGGCAAACAGCACACATGCAAATGGTTCTCTAATTTATGCTCTGAATATTAAAGTTGAACGTTGCTATTCTTGAACTTCTGACATCACCATTGGTATGTGTGACCTTTTTGCTTTAAAATAAATAAATTTAATTTTATATCTTTTTTTCTTGATTCAAGTTGTTTTAATGTAGTTACATTAACAATTATCATAGTAGTGTGCAGATATTTAAAATTGAAAGTTTACCATCAGATTAAGTCGACAAGTTCCGCACAACCTTGACCGATACCCTTAGCTTATACATAGGCACCACCCCTCATAGTCTTTCATTATTTTTATTATGCTTGAACTCAAATGAATTATGATGATACTATATATGTTATTTTGGCAACATTTACAAGGTTAGATTACGTTGCAAATGCGATATTTGTTTGACCTTTATCAAATATGAAAGCGCACAACTCTTAGTCTTGGTACTTTGGTACGATGCGCTAACTCATACTAATTTGAAATTTTCTACTTCTACTTGATACATAGTCTGTCATCACTCCATCGCTTAACTGTTTGTCCTGTTTAGACAGGAGGAAAAGCTAAGCGTTAATAACTTGTTAATGGGTTCAAGAAGAATAAAATTACAAAAAATGTAAACAGCGTAGTTGAAATTTAAACTAATTTATTTACAGTACGAGTTACACTATCATAACACAATAGCCTTATTAAAATATTATGGCAGTAATTGAGTAAGAATAGGTACAGCATTTCGCTTGCAGCTGATGTTTGCCGCTCGCTCCTGTGTCATGGTAATCGTTCTGGTATCCGTTATCAGAGTCACGATGCAAGATAACTGATGAACAACCGATTAATTGTTATGTTGATTAACTAAATCAATCGATTATTTATCAGCGAGTGGTCAGTGGTAGCTTATCTCCTGGCGACGGGGATGGCAGGTCCCTGAGCGCGGTAACCGTTCTCGTCGGCTTCGTAGGTGATGGTCTGAACTACACCTTCAGGGTCGGTGTAGGTGTAAGAGCCGCGGACGACGACGACGGTCTGGGGCTTGTTCTCGGCGTCAGTCACCTCCTTCAGTGATCCGCTCTCAACACGGTTGATGCCATTATCGGTCTCGAAGCTATAGGTGAATAATTGACAAATAAAAAAAAAATATTTGACTTTAAATTTAGTGAAGCCGAATCAAGAAGGACAAAGAATATGGTAGGATAGATTTATCATTTTTATAATTTAAATCAATCGAATGACAATGATAAAAATCGTGTTAGTGTAGGGGAAAATAATGTGAATAAGTTTGCAGTTGATTGCTTAATAGCTACTTACACGAAGTTGTATTCACCCTCGGGAGACTTGTCGAACTCGGAGCGGAGGATCTGGGGGACGTTCTCCGCGGGGGCGGCGGAGGCGACAGCCACGAGGGCGAGGGCGGCGAGGATGAGCTGTACAACAAAAAAACACCATTATAGTACAACCATGTTTCCTCACCTCAATGCTTTAAAATTGTACTGATTGATCCATTAAAAGCACTTTTTAAAAGATCCAATAAAAATATAGTCAAAAGTGAACGTACGAATTTCATGTTGATTTGGTTGTCCGGTGGCTGATTAGCGACTGATGCTAAAACTGCAAAGAAGACGTCTTTTATACATTTCTTCACCATATATCGTAATGTCAAACGTCGATGTCGCTGATCCGGATTTAGCTTTTGATAGGCACATCCATGTGCGAGAATATTTAATTTTTAAATTGACACAACCTTCACTCACTTTGTGAGGAGAAAATGGTGATTTAAATTATATTCATTCCACCTAGAGTTACTTAGGTACTATTTGGAAAGTAATATAATTTTCATTCTCATTATTTTTCTTGTAAGATTTTTTTATTACATAGTTTCATAAGGGATTTTTAATCCTTTAAGTTTTTTTCTAGCTTGAACTAAATCTTGTCTTAAATAGCATCACATTGAGAGGACATCACAACTCAAGGGCATCGAATTCATTAGTGCAAAAAAAGACAAAAATAACTCGTGTGCAGAGATTCCATTAGAACTTATTTTTTAAGTTTAAAATTATTTATTACTTCCCTAAAATACTAACAATCCAATCTTTACCCACTTCGGTCGTCAGGAAGTAAAAAGTATAAAAATAATAATGCAGCCTATAAACGTCCCACTGCTGGGCACAGGCCTCTTCTCATATAGAGAAGGCAAGAGCATTGATCACCACGCTTGCTCTTTTTGCGGACTGGCGATTTCAGATCCCAAATTTTGGAATCCAGGTTTCCTCACCACTTAGAAAAAGCCACATTAGTACTTGCCTGGGTTCGAACCTGCAACCTTGTGCATACAAATCCGTTCATTGAACCGCTAGGCCACCACGACATTTTAAAAGTAAAAAGTGTATATCACCTAAACTAGCCGATTCGTTGTAGGGTACCGATTTCAATGATAAAATCAAACATAACGAAAGGATTTCCAGCCCCAAGTTTTAGAAAAAAAAGTATGTATGTCTTCAGGGAACATTTTTTTTATATATTTTTTTCTTTTTTCAGCAGGTATGTTCCTTAACCTTTCCCGCAGGTCAGAATCACAGGTCAGAATGACCTCACATATTTGCATAACCTTATCACAGAAGACGAAATAGGTAAGTCAAGACAAAATCCTTTAATTCTAGTACTCGTATTGATAGTTAAATATGCCCAATGCCCATTACACAAGTACCATTTTAAATTATTCAATATTCTAGTCATCTTTTTTAATCATTATGTAAATGATTTCTTAAATATCAAGTTGACATTTCTACATGAGCAATAATACGTTTTTTCTAGTGAAGAGCAGATGAATATAATAATAATACAATATTCGTGTAGTATTCGGTCGGTTTAATCAAATTAAGCATTCGTGAAAACTAGTAATAGAGGAAAACGTTTTATTTTATTTTCTTAGGATCTCCAACTAATAATTTATAGGTAAATTTAATGTTCACCTTTTATTTATAAATATTATAGTGTTCCCACTGTTATGCAAAAGATTTTACTAAATATATTATTATTATTTACCCAAACTGACCCACTGCAGGATCAAGTTCCCTTTTGTCTTTGTTTTTTTTCGATCTACTACGCTACTAGTTCAGTTCTTATTTTAGCAGGAAGTGAAATATTATAAAAATCACAAAAATAAATATTATATGAGGATAAAATCTGCCGGATATTGTTAAAGATTTGCAAGAGAAAGAAATGAGTAATTACATGCACGGTATAACCCGATATAAACCATAACTATGACCTCTAACTATGATTTTAAATTAATTCAACTAATCAGAATTCAAATTAAATAAAAATTTACTTACTTCGCCTTTATGATACACACAGATGGCGTTAGTTTTTCCTCGATTGGCTTTAAACTATTTTAATAATGTATTATGTTTTAAGTGGGAAGTATTTTTTTGTTCTGTTTTTGGGTTATTTTTCACCGTAATTTGTAATTTATTTTTATCGATTTTCTTTTAAGTTTTCAGGGTTTTCTATCCCATGGAATGAAATCTAGTTTTCAAGACTCAAGGTCGGCGTAATAGTATCTCATGCTGATGACGGGTAAATCGCATCGAATGGATCAGAGCAGGTTCGAAACCACTGCAAGGAAGTTCCACAGAGACTTTTCTAAGTTATGCATGCCTTTCTTAATTAGTGCAGAAAAATTGGAAAAACCTACCTTTAAAAATTGAATTCTGATATAAACTTAGTAGACACACTAGGCCTGTGTCTAGCAGTGGGATTATTATAAATAGACTATAATATGCCACATACAAAGGAAATAATAATTTTCCAAACATTTTCCTTGTTATTTTTTAATTCTTCTTTCCTTATTTCAACGCTGACTGAATATTTATGAATTACTTACATTCACATAAAAAGTTAAGTGTCTTTTATCTATAGTTACATAATTAAGCATTAATTAATTCAAGGAGGTAATAAAAAACACCAAAATGTTTTGATATTATTCAATTACATTTATTGTTAAAGCTTCGTTTCTTAGAGCCACTATATCAAAAGAAGTTTTTCATCCCCGATCCTAAAGCATGGGGTTGTTGATTGATATATCTTTATCTACAATAACACAATTGTAAAAACCAATAATCGTTTCACGTGAGTCTTGAAGCGTAATTGCAGACAATTTGGGTATAAAGTTGGTCACTGGAGGTTTATTTAGTAGACGACGGGAGCCTTAGGGATGGCGTCTCCTTCAGCGTGGAAGCCAGTCTCGTCGGCGTAGTAGGTGATGGTTTGAGGCTTTCCCTCCTCGTTGTAGTAAGTGTAGGATCCACGGACAACGATCACCCTCTGGGGCTTGTTCTCCTGGTCCAGGACTTCCTTTACGACGCCGGTCTCCTGGCGGGAGATTCCATCTTCAGACTTGAAGCTGTAATGACGGTTACATTTTTAGTACCGCTAGTATACTTAAATAATAGGCTACATTTATTATTAATTGTTTTAATAATTTTATGGAATAATAAACAGTAAATAGACATTATAAGTAAATAAAAATAAAATAAAACTTGTTTATTCTTCTACCATTAAACTTTTACACTTAATCTTACGCAGGGATCTCCTTGGTAATAATGTACTTGTGCTAGAAGACCCGCTCTTCAATTACATTGGTAAATTATAATTATAAAATTCATCTACTATGGTTTTGGGCAAAGAACTTTTCCCATACAGATAATCATCACGCAAATTTTCAGAAGTGCAGATTCCCATCTACCTTACTTACACACTTACTTAAAAACAACAAGAAACACTTGATAAAAAAATCGCATAAAAATATAAGTATAAAACTTACTCGTAAGCGTAGGAGCCCTCGGGCTGCTGCACGAACTTGGATTCCGTGATCTTGACCGGCTCGGAGACGAGCACGGCCGTGGGGGCAGCCACTGCGACAGCCACAAAGGCGAGGGCAACGAGGATGATCTAAAAATATATTAATAATAAAAATAATTTTGTAACTATGGGCGTCCTCCTATCGCACCCTAATTTGCAAACATTCTTATTTCGATATCACAAAGAATGTCTAAATATCACGTCCTAGTGACCTCAAACAAAGTGTCTAATCAGTAAAAGGAATTTCCTCATTTCATATCTTCTAAGCTAAGTAAAATATTACAACCGCATCGTTAACACTACGGCTTGACCTTGACCCTTCTAAGCCTTATTGATTTGTATAACGTACCGATTTCATAATGACACGGCTCGGTGACTATTTGATTAGCAACTGAAACCTAAACTATTTATCAAACTCTTTTATACATTTCTCCGACAATAAATATCTGTTAGCTACTTACCTAAATATAAAAATAGCACACGCATAATATTGTATAAGGATTTGCTCGTAAATGTTAAATCTGGTTACTATCTACATTCCTAATTAAGTTTCTTATAAAAAATTGTGATATAGGGAACATTAATATCAAAATTATTAAAAAAACTGGAAATTAAAACTAGTTTCTATTCATAATGGTCAGCTTATATTAATATTATAATTGTAAAACTCGTAACATATTATTATCTGATAGATATGGTTAAATCAAAGTGCGGCATTGTTATTTAAATCACAATACTCATCTAATATTCTTTATTTATAGACGGCACGTTAGTTTTAACAAAGTTGAAACTGAAAAAAATACTTCACTTCAAAACAGTTATATCAGTTTGTGTAGACTTTTTATGTCTATGTCGTGTTTTATGTAGATATTAGTCCTTCGGAAATGCAGAACAAAGTATTCATAGTACCAGGAATAATCTCATAATAAAATATCTCATACACTTTTTCACATTCCTACATATTTTCGAACTACACATTCCGGAAAAGTGAAAATTGAAAAAAACTACTTCTTTTAATTAAAAATTACTTCTATTCTATGTCTCGTCTTCGTGATCTAGACACGCGGTAGCGAGTCACGCTAAGTTCAAGTAAAGGAACTGGCTAGCCAGCGCCAAGTGTTACACGAACCACTTGGTGCCACTTTTGACCCTTCTATAACTCAAAACTTCTTTAACGTAAACACATAAAACTAAGTGTGTTTAATGATATCCATAAGGACATCTAGAAGCCCAAATTTCATGAAGCTAGCTCAAACTTCCGTTTCATAGTGCATCTCTTAAATTACGCTGATTTTTAAATATGTGCATACATTATCACATGTGGACCGGAACCGTGATCTCCGGAAAGCCCTATATTATCTCGCAGTAGTCAATCTTCAGCAAGCTCATGGTTCACTAATTAATATTGTATAATTTACCTATGTAGGTTAGTTATCGAATAAGTCCACATTGTTTGTGTTCATCTAGGACCGTAGGTAAATAACATTGCAAAGTTGTTTTAAGCTAATTGTGACATTTTCTACAGGCAGTAACATTTCCTATTGAAATAAAACTACTTTTACGGATATTTTCGCGGCTTATATGTAGATTTCAGGTAATGAGGTTTCGACACTTTTGCAGGCATCATGGTCACGGGCAGACACCCTTTTATTTCAATGTGTAACATTCGCGTAAACCCCAGAATTCAATAAACATTTTATGTTTATTCCTATTCAATGTTTGCGCCTAGGTATTACGGTACCAGAAACAATAAGTACGTCTTAATTCATCTTCTAATTGGGATATCATCATTAAATAATTTCCGCCATTGTATGCTTCACTCTTAAAGTATTGTATTATCAAACTATAAAGAATATTCTATCTATCAATAAGTTTTTCGACGCCTGTTAGTTTTATTTATTCTTGTTCTTGTTTTAAGTATTGAATTATAAATAAAAAAAAAATAATAATAAATCTAATTAGGGCCCAAAGTGCAAACACGTTTAAATACTTATTCTATATTATGTAAAGAAACATTGTAATGTTACTTTAGTTATAACCGTTAGTGCATTACATAGATGGCGCTAGAAGTTTATGACGAAGAGTTGAGCTTCGTTTGAAGTTTTCAATGTTATTTTGAATAATTATGTTATTATCATTTATCGAATATAAATTGAAAACTATAGAAAGAAGAGTTGATTATTTCTTTAAAATCATTTAAATTTCATTTCTTTTATTGTAGGTTAGTGTACCTAATTAGAAAGTTTAGTATTGTTTTGTGTAACTTCTAAGCTATATCTTTTATTGCAAAGCAACGCAATTGATTTTTTTACAACTTACAATTCCTGGAACCAATTGAAGATATTGTCTTATATATACTTAGTTGCAAAAAAATCACAATCTAAGAATGGGTATCACATTCTTCTTTTCCTGTCACTAGTGTAACAGCTTGTTTCGTCCGAAGTCCAACTGTGACCGGTGTAGGCTCAGAGTTCTCAGGTAATCAAGTGTTCATTCTTGATAAGATAACATTATTTTCTTAATACTTTACCTGACTAACGCTTCGAATAGTGATTGTGTTTCGTCGCAAATTATTTCCTCATTAGGTCCTATGTGGACCGTTACAGGCTAAGTTAATTGAGTTCTTTCAATAAGTTAATACCTCATCCACAAAAGATGGCCAGAAAATACAAAAATAGGTAGGATCATCTAGATCTGTTCCTATAAAAGTTTGTTTTTTATACCCTCTATCAGAAAAAAAATATGTTGGAGATTGACGAATGAGATGATCAATGAAAACATTTTGTGTAATAAATTTAAATTTATTTACATTAAATCACATTGCTCAAACTTAACAGGGAAAACATAACAAAATAATGTTTTGTCCCCCACTCCTAAGTCATGGTAACCGTTTCATCTTAAACATTATCAGGGTCACGAAACAAGAAGCTGATGTTGGATCGATTATTTTCGACTAAACTAGATCAGAAGGTTGGCTGCTTATCTCCTGGCGGCGGGAGCCACGGGGATGGAGGGTCCCTCGGGGTGGAAACCTTCCTCGTCAGCGGTGTAGCTGATGTACTCTTGGGTGCCGTCAGGTTTGGTGTAGCTGTATGAGCCGCGGACTACGACGACCTTGGTGGGCTTGTTGTCTTCGTCAACGGTCTCCTTCACAACACCAGTTTCCTCACGCTTGGTGCCGTCTGAGGTCTCGAAGCTGTTCAAATGAAAAATACAATTTATTTGCTGAACGATTACAATCGATCGAAAACTACATTTTTTAATTTTAGAGTGGGTTTCAATAGATTCCAAGAAATAAAGTAATAGTCATGATTATCCTTTGAAAAGCGTAATTTGTACAAAAACATTAAATAAACAAAGTACTTACGCGTAGTTGAATCCACCCTCGGGGCTCTGGTCGCTGTTGGAGCTGACGATCTCGACCTCCTTCTCGACGGGGATGGCGGAGGCGACGGCCACGAGGGCGACGGCGGCGAGGATGATCTGTACAAAGCACAACGATAAAGTACTCATAAATGAAAAATCTTAGATTTAACTCGATATTTAAATAAAACACCAAATGTAACTTGTCCACGGAAAAACCTTAAAATTTAAAATTGAAGAGATAAAATGACACTTCGTAACTAAAAAATCTTAAAATATAAATGTGATAACAAAAAGAACCTACGAATTTCATGTTGATTTAGGTTTGTTCGGTATCTTGTGAGAGACTGATGCTAACACAGCCGCTAAACCATCTTTTATACATTTCTCTGTCGTCTAATGTAATACCAATGGCATATGTTGACAATCCGGATTCCTTAATTGATAGTATATTGTGAAGTTTTTTTGCTCAGTGGTAGCATATAGTTTTGTTTTATGTTTTACGAGTAGTTATTATATAGACAGTAAAAAAGATACGATCGATGGCCTTTACTTGGGTCAGCAATTGAAGACGAATGGGATGGTGGTCCTCCTTTAAATTATATTTCTATAATCTCTGAAAGATGATAAAATATTGAATGAAGTCTTAGGTATAAGTAGACAATGATTATATAATTATTATCTTACACCTTCTATATTTTTTATATAAATAAAAAGTCATGTTTCTTACAACACTTATAACTCGAGAACGGGCAAACTGATTTTCATGATCTTTGATTTGTTGGATTCGTCTCAGACCTAGATGACAGACTAAAAAACATCGGAAACGAAGACTAGGTACTCACGCGGGTAAACCCGTGGGGCACCGTTAGTTATAGTATAAGTTGTAAAGTTTAGTTTATACTATTTACTATTTTACATATCTCGGTATGCAATTGTTGGAAGTGGCGAGTTAGAGTTTTGTAATTCTTTATTCTGTATTTATGTTATATATTTTTTTTCTAAGGTCCGTTAATTGTTATCAGGACAGGATTCAGGCAAATCGTAAAAGTTTTTACATTTGTAATTAATTATACATTCTTTTTATTTTAATTAAAATTAAAAATGTATAATTAATTACAAATGTAAAAACTTTTACGATGTGTTGTTGTAATCACGTAAATATCTGCTCAAAAATAATAATCATAATGTGCATTATTAGGTATATGGGTATGCTTCTTTATTCTATAGCCCTTACAAAACACCGTTAAGATTGCACATGGATGGGCAAACTATTACTATTTAAACAAATATTCTTGAAGCTGGGCAAAATTTCATAAAAGTGTTGACGTATTATGTAAGTAGGTACAAGTCTTAGTGAATGTCAAGGCAAGTCAACAACCACGCAAAACTTCTATTATTACTTATTTTAATCTTGTAGTTTTTAATATAATTATTATTAAAATTTTATTTTTTACAAGCTCTACCAATTTCAGAACATACAACAGGGTTTTCTTCGTAGAGTATTGGGAAGATATAATGAAGATAGAGAAACAGAAGGAAAGAAAGTAGGCATTAGTTAAGCAATAGGCACACATTTATTTATGGAATATTAAATATAAAGCAAAGCTTACCTAAAATAAGTATTATAAACTTAAAATAATGTATGTCACAAAAAATTGGATATGGAACGTTGTACAGAAAAGTAGTCTAAGATTCACATTGAAAAATAATCACGCATAATTTGCCCTCAATTAAGGAATCCGGATTATCAACATCAGACATTTGACATTACGTTAGATGACAGAGAAATGTATAAAAGATGGTTTAGCGGCTGTGTTAGCATCAGTCTCTCACAAGATACCGAACAAACCTAAATCAACATGAAATTCGTAGGTGTTATTTGTTATCACATTTACATTTTAAGATTTTTCAGTTATGAAGTGTCTTTTTTTTCTCTACAATTTTAAATTTTAAGGTTTTTCCGTGGACAAGTTACATTTGGTGTTTTTTTTAAATATCGAGTTACATCTAAGATTTTTCATTAATGAGTACTTTATCGTTGTGTTTTGTGCAGATCATCCTCGCCGCCGTCGCCCTCGTGGCCGTCGCCTCTGCCCTCCCCGTCGAGAAGGAGGTCGTACAGACCCTCAGCTCCAGCAACGACCAGACCCCCGACGGTGGATTCAACTACGCGTAAGTACTTTGTTTATTTAATGTTTTTGTACAAATTACGCTTTTCAAAGGATAATCATGACTATTACTTTATTTCTTGGAATCTATTGAAACCCACTCTAAAATTAAAAAATGTAGTTTTCGATCGATTGTAATCGTTCAGCAAATAAATTGTATTTTTCATTTGAACAGCTTCGAGACCTCAGACGGCACCAAGCGTGAGGAAACTGGTGTTGTGAAGGAGACCGTTGACGAGGACAACAAGCCCACCAAGGTCGTCGTAGTCCGCGGCTCATACAGCTACACCAAACCTGACGGCACCCAAGAGTACATCAGCTACACCGCTGACGAGGAAGGTTTCCACCCCGAGGGACCCTCCATCCCCGTGGCTCCCGCCGCCAGGAGATAAGCAGCCAACCCTCTGACTCTGATAATGTCAAAGATAATCCGGAACAGGCGCCATGATATGTTAGTAGGCAAGAAAGAATGACTTATGTTGAACTTTCTCTGTTAAGTTTTAACAATAATTTACTGTAAATAAAGTAAAATTAATACCATACATATTCTTTTTTTTTCAAACATTTTTATGAATCTGTAAAACTATATCTGCGACTAAAATTGGTAGCACGGCCTACCAACACGGCATGGCAACGTGTTGGTAGGCCGTGTGTATGTATGTTTGTCCGCGATTATCCCTCGTTTGGCTAAACCGATTTTGATGCGGTTTTCAGAAAATTGATTGTTAGATTAGGATATTCGTATAATTATACTTCAGTTATATTTGGAGTCGGTGTCAGCCGCGAATAGCAAATTTTAATACTATATTATAAGGACCGACACCGACTCCAAATATAACAATAATTGTGCTTGAAGTATAATTATACTGATTATCCTAATATTTTGGTTATTTTATAAGCAGTACATTTAAAATTATTTTATACTTTCCAGTGAACCGGTTTTTTGAAGGTGGTTCTCTTTTTTTAAGAATTTATATAGTTATAATTTTTTGCTTTTCTATATTTTTTTTACTCCCAAGATATGTTTTGATGGTTTCTCAATTCTTTTAGTTGAAATATGTATATTAAACATATACTGGGTTATTCACTACACATGTAGAAAGTTAATAATGCAGTTGGTGTATCAAGACTACTGGATCAAAATTACAATCAATTTGAGTTTTTCCTGGTTCTCTATCGTGTCACCTAACTTTTTTATCCATAATTTAGTGTGACATATTTTTTTGTCCTAATCATCATTTGTCCGAATGATTACTTACCAGAACTTAATATCACATAATACCACATGCCATAAAATTAAAACCCCTAAATATAATATGTCCGAAATCCGTTCCTCATAATTATTACTGTTAATAATATACAAAAGACATAAAACCGTTTTCAATAAAAGTTGTAAGTCCTAAAAGATCATGACCATCAACGGTACTGGTTTTTCTCATGCATCAAGATCAAAATTGTATTACAATTATTTTCTTTATTTTTGAAGTCATTCTGCAATTAGAATGCCAATTTTGTATAGGGGTTTATTTTGTAAACTTAATAAGTTATGAAATTGTTTTGATAAAATGAATTACCTACTGCCAGCTATTCTTACGTTAAAGTGTTGCCATAATCAAAATAAGTAAATATATTGACAACTCTAATCGATTTTTTTTTGTATACGATTACAAATTAATTTAAATGTAAAGTCATTGGAAAGGTAAATCGCAGGGTTTTTATAAATAATAAAGCGAGATGATACTACTGTGGTGTCAAATAATTAGTATTTCACACACACAGTAGTCGTATTATTTTGCTTTCAAAACTTTTTAAAGCAATTTCACTTTGTTGGCTAACGATACATTATGAATGATTGCATAGTTTTTTTTTTTAATTATCTTGCTTCCATTTGATATAAATCAAACCTTTTTAATAAATTAATGATTATAGAACTAAATCAGTCATTTGAAATAATTATGTGTCGAGTGTATTTATTCGAGTAATCGATTTTCATTTAAAATCTAAAGTGGCAACATTGGTGTTGGTGTCTCAAATTGAATTGTCATTGTCAAAAAGTCCAATGTCAATTGCGCGTGGTGCATGCTTGAGTTTGTCCATTGCGATTTAAATATTACAGTTTTTTTTTTGTGTTGATCGAGTCCTACTCTCCACAGTAATTGTGATATTCATTGTAACTATTTGTTTATATAAAACAAGAATGTTTTCAATCACTATCACCTCTATACACGACGGATATTTCCATTTTGAGGTTAAGTTACGTTTTCTAAAAAAACTTGGAAATCCGGGTTTTGATTCCAAAATGGCAATTGTAGATGGTTATTTGGTTAATTTATAAACCATCTAAAACAACTTTGGAATTGACGCAACTCTGTACCGTGGTCCATATTGTCGTGGTCATTTTCCTTTAGGACTTAATAAATCTGTAGAAGTGAAAATTCTGTACATTGAAAATATAAAAAAATAAATCGCGGGGGTGTTACTAGACCGACACCGAAAACAAAAAAGTGACAAAAAAAATGTTGTCTGTCTGTCTGTTTGTTCAGGTATCACGCAAAAACTAATGGTTCGATTACGATGAAACCTGGTATAATTATTCTTTATTATCCTGAGCACCACACTAGGTAGTTTTTATCCAGGAAAAGTATAAACAATAAAGAAATTAAATAATGTCTAATTTGGCATTATACGTTTTTATTATACCTTCATATATTTGTATAATACATTTTATATGTACTCAATAAATAATTTGATTGTGAACATGTGTTTTTTCTAAGTAACCAAACATGCAGCATGCAAGAAAGCATGCAACATTCAAGCAAGCGTGCAGCATTCAAGCACGCATGCAGCATGCAGCATGCAAGCAAGCATGCAGCACGCAACCAAGCAAGCAAGCAATCATGCAAGCAAGCATGCAGCACGCAACCAAGCAAGCAAGCAATCATGCAAGCAAGCATGCAGCATGCAAGCAAGTAATCATGCAACAAGCAGCAGGCATGGTTTCTGTCACGGCTCCGGCGCTGCAGGGCTCCGGCGGTCCCACGCGAGTTTATCGTATCAGATGGATTTAACGCTCGGGATCGGAAATCGGAAAAATCGGGATAGCTTCCGGCGGTGATGCGAAACCATATAACTGAATTTCATCAAACATACATACTAAAGAGATGATAGTGTTAAACGTGGTCCATCAGAGAGAGAGGCTGCAGAAACAAAGGTATATTCCACTTCTATGAGGAGAAGTAGTTGACAAAGTTTATGTATTTTGTTCACCTTGGAACTGCCTCGTTGGCCTAGTGGTGCTAAGCGGGACTGCTACGCTAGAGGTCTTGGGTTCGATTCCCGAGTCGACCAAGGTGTTATTGGGTTTTTCTATGAAATTCTCAGTAGCAGGTCGGAGTTTGGATTTGTGCCCGGTTTGTGGCAATAGGCTCGCCCACTATTACATGGGACCTAAACATATCGGCGAACAGTGGGTGTACATTGGTACACCTCTGCCTACCCCTTCGGGGATACAGGCGTGATGATATGTTATGTTATGTTATGTGGAACTCTACACCTAAGTGAACAAACGCGACTTTTGTTATTATTTAAGAGGACTTTTATCGCCTTTGACTCGTTTCAAGAGCAATTTTATTCAAAATTAAATAGAATAACATATTTATTTGGATATGGATTAATATCATGTTTATAAAAACACCTTTGCAAATAATGCATTATTTTAGAACAAATTTGACTATCATAAAAAAGGTTAATGTGAATCAACCTTAAAAGATAGATATAGTCTCGGACATTTAAAGGAGAACACTTTTATCAAAAAACATTTTTGTGTAACTTTAACCGTTTACGCATCGCAGACGACGGAAGCTCTCAAAAGGAATATTTTTCTCAGTTTATGCAAAATTTTTCATTGACCCTATAATCCTCCTATCGGTCGTAGCTTGATTTTATATGGCCTATAGGCTTTCTCAATAAAAGGGCTATCAAACACAAATATTTTTTCAATTTGAACCAGTGGTTATTGAGATTAGGGCGTTCAACCAACCAAACAAACTCTTCAGGTGGTGCTTGAAATACATACAAGATTTTTTTACGATATTTCATGTAAATAAAATAGATCAAAATATGTCCTATGTTGTCAAAAATCGATTTAATTTACTTTTTATTAAAAATATATATGACTATAATACGTATATTTTCAAAGTTACCTATACTATTATCTATTTTTATTGAACACTATCTGACCCGATGAACTTTGTACCGCCTTACCGTCGATTCTTTCATTAATATTTTTACCATTTATCTCTCCTTAAGAACCATCCTTGTACTTTACAGAAAAATATAAAAAAAGAATTAGCGAAATCGGTTCAGCTGGTCTCGAGATTTGCGCTTAGTAACACATTCAGTGATTCATGTTAATTTTATAGATTAAGCTACATTTTGCATTTTTTTTTGGTGTTTTTATCTATTTCATATTTAATAATAACAAAACTTTATAAAGATATGTTTTAACATCAATTTAGTCTACTTTGTATTATTTTGTACACGGGTGACAAAACTCCACTTGAATGATAAAAAGGGCGCGTTTGTACACCTGAGTGATATAGTTCCAAGGTGGATGAAATCACTCCGGCGATTAAAATGCCAACCGTATTTTAATGTTCGGCATCATAGACCGCAGTATTTAATATTTATGCACAAAACTACAACCACGTATCACACATATCTGGTCAGACAGACAGACAACAAAGATTCCTTCTAGTGTTTTTCATCATCATCATAATACGTAATATGTTTTGTCACTCAGGGCTTTTACAAAGCAGTTTCTACACCTTCTGCAAATATATATTTATTTATTTTTTCAAGTAATTGCAGAACTCCAGATTTGGAAAGAAAGAATACAGAGAGAGAAACAGAAGGAAAGCACGTGTGCCTTTTCCAAGCGTTTATTTCTAGAATAATAATAAGTAATACTTTATTATTGTATATAACAATGATTTATTTTTTTGTTTGTTTTTAAACCTATCAATAAATGAACTTTGAATAATTGCTTGGCTAAGACTTAAATCCAGTATTCTTAACCTAGAGTAAAGCAAGTCACAAAAACTTGGATATAAAATATTGTGTAGAGAAGTAGTCTACGATTCATTGTGAAAAAAAATCACGCATAATGTGTCAATTAAGGAATCCGGATTATCAACATTAGGCATTTGACATTACGTTAGATGACAGAGAAATGTATAAAAGATGGTTTAGCGGCTGTGTTAGCATCAGTCTCTCACAAGATACCGAACAAACCTAAATCAATATGAAATTCGTAGGTTCTTTTTGATATCACATTTATATTTTAAGATTTTTCAGTTATGAAGTGTCAAGTTTTCTCTTCAATTTAAAATTTTAGGGTTTTTTCCGTTAATTAGTTACATTTGAGTTTTTTTTTAATTTCTAGTTAAATCTATCATTTTTTTTAATGAGTACTTTATCGTTGTGTGCTTTGTGCAGATCATCCTCGCCGCCGTCGCCCTCGTGGCCGTCGCCTCTGCCCTCCCCGTCGAGAAGGAGGTCGCACAGACCCTCAGATCCAGCAGCGACCAGACCCCCGACGGTGGATTCAACTACGCGTAAGTCTTTTATATATGTTCGTGTATATTAAACGTTTGTCATAGACTGTTGCCAACCATCCTGGTAGTGAAAAAGTAAAACCGATATTACTTCCTGGGATCTATTGAAACCCAATGGTTCTAAAACTAGCAATACATTATTTTAGTTCAAATATCGTCTATAAATAACATTTTTCATTTAGGACACGTAACTAAAATGTATTTTTTTTAAACAGCTTCGAGACTTCAGATGGCATCATCCGTGAAGAAACTGGTATTGTGAAGGAGACCGTCGATGAGGATAACAAGCCCACCAAGGTCGTCGTAGTCCGCGGCTCATACAGCTACACCAACTCTGAGGGTAACAAGGAGTACATCAACTACACCGCCGACGAGCAAGGTTTCCACCCCGAGGGACCCTCCATCCCCGTGGCTCCCGCCGCCAGGAGATAAGCAGCCAACCCTCTGACTCTGATAATGTCAAAGATATTCCGGAACAGTTACCACGATATTTTAGTAGGCAAAAAAGAATAATGAAGGTTATGCTTTTCCTGTTAAGTTATAACAATAATAACTGTAAATAAAGTAAAATAATACCTAACACATTTTTTTTTATTTTTCTCTTAATCCGTAAAACTAAAAATGTTAGTTGGTACTATTGGTAGCATCTCGTATTGGCCTATCTCGCTACCAATTAAGCAACGAAAAAAAACTACTTACTATATTTTAACTATCCTAATAGTGTAAACATAATACAGCTACTTTATCATTATTTAACTTTCTTTATTTTAAGGAAAAACTACTTAATGGATATAAAGTATAAATCCGGATCAACTACGTAAACGGGAAGACTTTCGGTGTAGCTCGTAAAACATACCTACTTTGTATTTCATCGAACACACATTCTTGTGAAACGATAGTGTGAACGTGGTCTAACAGGGGGCCGAATCTGCTATTTACAATGGCTCCAGTCATCTGAGTGGGTGGCGTTAGTAAGTCCATTTTAGGATAATTGGCATTCTACTAAACATCAAAACGTCAACATTGGCCGCCCCAATGGCCAATTTTGACGTTAAAATGATGTTTTACCTACGTAATTATCCTAAAATGGACTTACTAACGCCACCCACTCAGACGATTGGAGCCATTGTAAATAGCAGACTCGGCCCCCAGAGAGGATGCACAAAGAAAACTTTATAACTGCGAGTCTGACTCGAGCACCAGGAGTTCCTTACAAATTTTGCTGATAATCACGGTTAAACCTAAAGGTGCTCCCGTGAAAAAATGGGGTTTCGTAAATGTTTAGTCAGCGTATCGTAAAATTGCATGATTCTGGGTTATCGGGAAGTACGGCTTTGAGATACGTGCAAATGTTTGAACAAAATGGCATAAATAGCTGTATTTTAGTATAGATATTAATTGCAACAAGATTACAACACGTCGCTGAGAAAAAATATCTTGACAGACAGATTGACAACTGAGTGATCCCATGCATATAAAAGTACCTTTTTAATACAGTTTTTATTTTCCTCTTCATATGTTTGTCTCTCCGTTTTTACTTATGAAATAGATAGACCCTTTTACAATCGAAGTACTGAGTTGCAAGCTTAATTTTTTTACAAGGTTTTGTTACGGTTACAAGTTGTAATAGAAAATTATATAGTCGATTCATTGCATTGAAAACGTGTGTGGTGTGTGAAAACTTGCCAAGTAACATCATTGAAAAGTACTGAAAATAATAAATGTTATCAGGAAGCTGCTAAAAAGCCGGTGTTTGTTTCTCAGACTATTATAATTTTAGGTATTTCTATGTAACGTGATACTTATTTAAAATGTACATTAAAACTGGTGGAAATCAAGTGTGCATTCCTATAACTATTAATTATGACTTGAGGTATTTTATGGAACTTGGCGCTTATAGGCGAAGCATTCCCATAGTATCGAACTTGGCAGCCTTTCACATTTATGTTTTGAAGGGATCAGTATACTAGAGAAATTGGTATACGAGAGAAATTGGTAGCATGAGAAAATATAATTGTACTATGTTTATACTATTCGGATAGATCAAAAATAATGCAGTTACATATTTTTTTATTTGTAGCGTGGTGTGCCATCCTACCAATTTTAGACGCAGGTATAGTATTACAGAAAAATAAAAATGTTTGAAAGGAAAAAAAAATGTATGAAATTAATTTTACTTTATTTACAGTAAATTATTGTTAAACCTTAATAGGAAAAGCATAACCTGAGTTATACTTTTTGCCTACTTAAATATCGTGGTAACTGTTCCGGAATATCTTTGACATTATCAGAGTCAGAGGGTTGGCTGCTTATCTCCTGGCGGCGGGAGCCACGGGGATGGAGGGTCCCTCGGGGTGGAAACCTTGCTCGTCGGCGGTGTAGTTGATGTACTCCTTGTTACCCTCAGAGTTGGTGTAGCTGTATGAGCCGCGGACTACGACGACCTTGGTGGGCTTGTTCTCCTCATCGACGGTCTCCTTCACAATACCAGTTTCTTCACGGAAGATGCCATCTGATGTCTCGAAGCTGTTTAAATAAAATACATTTTTTTACGTTTCCTAAATGAAAACTGCCTCGTTGGCGTAGTGGCTCTAAGCGAGAATGCTGCGCTAGAGGTCTTGGGTTCGATTCCCAAGTTGACCAAAGTGTTATTGGGTTTTTCTATGAAATTCTCAGTAGCAGGTCGGAGTTTGGATTTGTGCCCGGTTAGTGGCTATAGGCTCCCCCCTATTACATGGTACCTAAAACATATCGGCGAACTGTGGGTGTATATCGGTACACCTCTGCATAACCCTTTGGGGATACAGGCGAGATGATATGTTATGTTATGTAAATGAAAAATGTTGTTTATAGACTATATTTGAACTAAAATAATGTATTACTAATTTTAGAACCATTGGGTTTCAATAGATCCCAGGAAGTAATATCGGTTTTACTTTTTCACTACCAGGATGATTGGCAATAGTCTATGACACACGTTATATTATATACACAAACATAAAAAAAGACTTACGCGTAGTTGAATCCACCGTCGGGGGTCTGGTCGTTGCTGGAGGTGAGGGTCTGTGCGACCTCCTTCTCGACGGGGAGGGCGGAGGCGACGGCCACGAGGGCAACGGCGGCGAGGATGATCTGTACAAAGCACATAACGATAAAGTACTAATAGAAGAAAAATCTTAGATTTCACTCGAAATTAAAAATAAAAACTCAAATGTAACTAATTAACGGAAAAACATAAAATGTTAAATTGAAAAGAAAAATTGACACTTCATAACTGAAAAATCTTAAAACATAAATGTGATTACAAAAAGAACCTACGAATTTCATGTTGATTTAGGTTTGTTCGGTATCTTGTGAGAGACTGATGCTAACACAGCCGCTAAACCATCTTTTATACATTTCTCTGTCATCTAACGTAATGTCAAATGCCTGATGTTGATAATCCGGATTCCTTAATTGAGGGCACATTATGCGTGATTTTTTTTTCACTATCAATCGTAGACTACTTCTCTACACAATGTTCTATATAATCCAAGTTTTTGTGACATGCTTTACTCTAGGGTAATAAATATACTTACCCTAGATTTAAGTCTTAGCCATGTACTTGTTCAATGTTTATTTATTGATTTAGTACATGGAGGACTTACAGCGAACAATAACAAACAAAAAAAAAACTATCAAGAAAAAAATTGTTCGGCGTAAAATCTTATAAACAAAGTTGATACGACAGATTGTTGATACGGCTTTTCTTTAAATTGCCTATACTACATACTTTTTCAACCTCTTTACCACAAATCAATTAAATAGGAGCAGTGTTTATCAGCAAACCGTTTATCTTTCCTAACAGCTGATTATGTCTAAGCATTGACGCATGTAAGTAAGTAAGTCAGTCAAATTTATTTTCACAGGGTGGTTGCGTTTTATCCTTATTTGTAAGCTATTTAATTTGTTTGAAAAAAATATTTTCTCATTTTTGGCCCTTTTTATTTTTATACCGTATCGAATTAATACTAAACACGTATAGTATAGTATAGTGTATTTTAATGTCCCTCTGTCATATCAATTCTGTATAAAATTTTCGTTTAGCAATGTTAGTTACCATACTCCTCCGAAAGGAAAAAAATGCATTGCAACGCATTTTTTTTTACCTAGCACCTGCCTACTACCTACCACCATTTAAAGGTATGTAAAATAGACAGTATAGGCTACTATCTATTTTTCATACCCTCAAGTACTCAGACCTACTGAATATGCATATAAAATTTCATAAAAATCTTTCAAGCCGTTTCGGAAGAGTATGGTACATTGTGACACGAGAATTTAATATATAAGATTTCACGCCGAACAATTTTTTCTTGATTTTTTTATTGAATTTTGGAACCAGTTCTTCAGACATAAAATCTTTACACTTTTTTATGTTATTCGATTGCGTGCCTCCAAAAAAAGCAGACAATGTAATATCGTATTAATAATAAATAATAATAAATGCGGACAACATCACATACATTGCTCTGACCCAAAGTAAGTAGCTGACCAACTCGAGGTGCCAGATCGTCTCGTGCTTATCATTCGAAACTTTTTGTCGAATCGGTCCTTTCGCTATCGCGTTGAGGGCACACTCTCTTCCCCTCACCCGATCCGTGCCGGAGTCCCTCAAGGCTCGGTACTTTCTCCACTCCTCTTCACGCTATACGCTAGCGACATTCCTCGCGGTGGCAAACCCCAAGTAGCTATGTACGCCGACGATACGGCCATCTATTATTCAGGCACCAGCCCCTTAGCGATAGGTCGAACTCTCCAGACCGCGGTCACGACCCTCGGGAAGTGGTTCACGAAATGGAGAATCGAAGTCAACCCTACCAAGAGCGCAGCCGTGCTCTTTAGCAAGAAACGGCAGCCTCCCGCTCCCCCTCCTCCTATAACACTCTTCGGCAAGCCTATCCCTTGGGAGCAGCAAGCCAAATACCTGGGTGTAATCCTTGATCGGAAGCTTACCTTCATAGCTCATATTAAAGCGGCACGCGCGCGAGCCGCCTTCGCTCTCGGCCGACTTCATTGTATGTTGAACAAGCGCAGCAAACTCTCTCTTACTTGTAAGAAGAGAATTTACACTGCGTGTGTGAGACCTATAATGACTTACGGCAGCGTCGTATTCTCTCACGTACCCGATTATCGACTCAAACGAATGCAAACACTCCAAAACCGTTTCATGCGTAGAGCCACAGGCGCTCCAGGTTACGTCCGTAACTTGCAGTTGCACTGTGACTTAAAGCTGCCAACAATCAAGCAGTTCATGAAACGCGCCGCGATCCGTTTTTTCGACTCCTCCGAAACCCACCGTAACCCGCTAATCGTAGCGGCCGCGCGATACGTACCTTCCGTAATATCTAAGATTAAACGCCCCAGACTTACTCTCTCCTACCCCGACGATAAAACAACGCTTCTCCAAGAAGCATTCGATTTAGCTAGCAGTAGCAATACAAAACACAACCGCCGTATATTACGTCCTCGCCGGAGAGGCCCGTCGCGTATTATAAATAATAGTAACGTAAATGTTATCCCCCCGTCCCTAGACCAAGCTGGCCCGAGCCGGCCAAACTAGCAATAAAAATATGTCCCTAAATAATAAAAATTAAGATCCAGCCATCCCTTGCTGTTTTGCTCTATTAAGATTGTTAGCAACGCACTAAGTCGAGGTCCGAACCCCGCAGGGGGTGCCCTTAGTGGACGTTGCTGACGTAGTTAGTTTTTTCATATTGCTCTGGCTGGAGGCCTTAAGGTCCTCGCCAAAAGTCCGGTGAAGCAGTCAAAGCCTGCGCTCAGGCTAACTGCAAAGATCTCTACCAAAAAAAAAAAAAAAAAAAAAAAAGTAAGTAGCTGAAGTACTTGTGTTATGGAATTCAGAAACAACGAAGGTACCACAAACACCCAGACCCGGGACAATGTAGAAAAGTTAGTTTCTACATTGACCCGTCCAGGGATCGAACCCGGGACCTCAGAGCTAGCGACGCCTTGACACCGGTGTGTACGCCACTCGACCACGGAGGTCGTATAAATTCTAAATTAATGGCAACTTAAATGTACCAAGCAGCGTACATAATATTACCTGCCTGTCAGTTGATAGATACCGGCTTTTTCCTCGTTCTCACAGCAATAATAATCACAGCAGTCATAATGTAACATTACATATGACAAATTAATTTGTGCTTTGGTTGACTTAACATACCGCTGCGGTAACTCCGTCATAATGTTAAAGAATATGTGAGATCTCAACAAATACAAATGCTTTGATAGTTCACTCTCACTTGACGTTATTATACATACATAATAGTTGCTTTATGACAGTGGATGAAGCGAAACAAGTATGTAAGGATCGTAGCAAGTGGAAAGAAGTGGTCTCTGCCTACCCCTACGGGAAACAGGCGTGATTATATGTATGTATGTATGTAATAGTTGCTTTGAACTTAGATTACAGCCAACTATCCTATACTAAGAGTATACATGTGTACGATAGCAAAGTACGCACATTGCATTGTCTTTCATGGCTATCTTTAGAAAATATAGCCAAAAATAAATTTATTTCAAGTTAGGTTGGGGTCGCATCAAGCTTGCGGTAGACGGAAGAGCGTTATTGCGTATGGAACATATGTCCAGCAATGGACCGATGTAATACATCGGTCCATTGCTGATTGGTGGTTGATGTGATTACCTTGGTCTGTTTGATCACGGTCGCAACAGGTAGTTCTTAAAGAACATAATATCTAAACATTCATATTTTGGTATCATAGTACCAGTAGTACTAAAGACACTCTTATCAATAAATATTGTATTATAGGTTCTGATGATTTGGAATCTAGATATTATTTGAATATAAACACTGTAAAGGGGTATATCGTATTTCTATCAATCATAGGGAGTTAATCTACGATATTATATTCACATTGGGATGTAATTTATTGCAGCATACATCATAAAGAAAATGCGACGATCGAAATAGCGCTAAACTAATGCTTTAAAAAAATGGCAAATGAAGTTCAAATGAGACAAAACAATCGGTTATAAAATTTATTTACAGTTTTAATAAATTCCTAAATAATTCGTAAACTCAACAAGTAACAAAACTAATATGGCAGTGGGTTATAATCTATGAGCAAAAACGAGTAGCAATGGCTGTCCCGTCATTTGCTCCTGTGTCATGGCAACCGTTTCGGAATATCTTAAACAATATCGGAGACGAATAACAAAGCTGGATAAGAATTGATTATTATCTCCATGTATCATTCAATACTATGGTTTCAATAATCAATCCTCTACCGAGAATGGTTGTTTGGGTTGGCTGCTTATCTCCTGGCGGCGACGGGAGCGACGGGGATGGAAGGTCCCTCTGGGTGGTAGCCGAGCTCGTCAGCGGTGTAGGAGATAGTCTCAGTGTTGCCCTCAGAGTTGATGTAGCTGTAGGAGCCACGGACGACGACGACCTTGGTGGGCTTGTTCTCCTCGTTAAGAGTTTCCTTCAGGGTACCAGCTTCATCACGCTTAACACCGTCTTCGGACTCAAAGCTGTTGAAATTAAACACTCAAATTAATTAGGTATTCACATGCTCAAAGATCATTAGATCGAGTTCTTGAGATGTTTTTAAAATGTTAAGAAATTCGTAAGGGAATGTTACAAAAATAGCACCCTTAATTTATCAAGGCACTTTAACTCTAAGTTATAATAAACAAGTAATAAAATATATTAAGAATGAAAGTCCTGACAACATAAACCCTAGATTAAGGTAAAGGCGGATATATTAAATGAAGATTAAAACATTTCAAACTTAGTAAATTACCGATATAAAGGGGAAAGACACAATCAAACACATACAAATGGAATACAAAAAACATAGCTTACTTGAATGAGTACGGGCCCTCAGGGGTCTGGCTTATTTTAGAGCTAATGATAGCCACTTGCTTGACTACTTGCTTGGCTACCTGCTGGGCTACCTGCTGGGCTACCTCCTCGGCGGGGAGGGCGGAGGCGACGGCCACGAGGGCGACAACAGCTACAATGATCTGCACAAAGAATAAAATGTTAAAGAAGAAAGAAATTAAAATAATAAATTAATAAAACAATTACTTTTTTTTTTGTAAAATGTTTTTTTTTTCATTTCATAAAAAAGTACGTACGAATTTCATGGTGATAAGGGTTTGTTCGGTTTCTTGTAAGAGACTGATGCTAACACAGCCTCCAAACCATCTTATATACATTTCTTTGTCGTGTATCGTAATATTAAACAGCCTATCTTGTTAATCCGGATACGTAAATTGATGGCATATAGGCGCGATATTTTGATCAACGACACGTGTTTTAGAAGTGGTCATACTATGTTGGAATTTTAAAATATATTCTTTTAATAATTTTAGAATTTAGTCCTCCAAAGTTCTTAGATAAAATTTAAAAGACTGTTTTTGCTTTAACACAGGGAAACTGCTATTTTATATAAATGTCGTATGATTTAGGTTTCATTAGGCTAACCTGATTCATCAGTTCCTTCAAGATATACATACAAATAATTGTTTATTATTATTAGACTGCATACACTTTTGCTATTAGGTTTCAACCTATAATTATGTGGTAATCATATGTAAGTTTATTTTGACATGCAAAAGTATGTGTAAGAGTTATGATTAAGATCAAGGGTCAAGTTACGATAGTGTTCATCCTCCTTCGTGGTGACAAGAACATTACCAATTAGTAATCTTTAAACAGCCTCATCTAATGAATCTCAATAGGTGTTTGATTTAAAATTGTTCAAATAAAACAAAAGCCTTCGGCGTCTGCCAACGTTGCAGCAACTCATTATGTATTTAGCCATTATGATGAACTCAAGCCTTACGTTGCAGGTTTTAAATCAATGCCACGTTCTGACGCAATTAGATGTATGATACTAAATATAATATAAGTATTTAATATCATTGAGGCCTAGCAAAAGATTTATATCATATCCTGGAGGGACTCACAACCAGTCATCTGATCCTAAACTAGGCAGAGCATAATATATTAAGACAGCTGATAAACATGCATATATATTTCTAAACACATACATCATCCTATGATAGATAATTTACACCCAGACATGGAACAAAAGGATTATCCTTATCGTGCAAAAATTTATCTTAGGAGGGAATCGAACCCACGCCATCTCCATTCAGTCAGGTTTACAAAGTACTAGAACAACTGGCCAGTCAATAAAGACCAAAAAAAAGTATCCAAATTTATTTTTGAATCTCCATATAAGCATTTATTATAAATAACTAGTTTATGCCATGAGAATCATTCAATACGTTTTTGGATAAATCTCAAGTATCCAATTAATTTGCATTCTTACACGTATGGTACGGTACCAGACGATTACCAGTCGTTTGCCATGCAGACGGCAACTCGGCCTTGACCGCTAACCGTCTCGTGCGTATTCTCATAGCTAATATGTTTGCGCTTCTACATTTTTTATCACTTTTAAAACTACTTGGTTACGACAACGAACATAAATAACTTCGATTTATCTGATTAAATTGTCAGCATCGGATAACTCGATTTTGGTAGTTACCATAATCCAAAATGATTTTTTTTCATGCCTACGAGTGTATAGCAGGATGGAAGAAACCTAAAAAATAAAAACAGTCTTCCTATTTCTTTCTTTAAAAATCATTGATTCAAAAAAAAATTGTTAAATCCAAATAGCTTTTCATTCGTATCCTGTGATGAAATATTATTTTATGTGACCTTTACAATCCTCTTAATTATTTTTTTCAAAATAAAATTAATATCTGTACGAATGAATATATTTTTTCTACATAGATGGTGTTCTACATACACTTGTTCTCACACATTTATGCATATTCATCTAATACACAGATTATAATTTTTACATATCTATTTGGATCTGTCTATTAATGGTCTCTATATGGAATAAAATCTGGTATTTCTACTTAATCAGTAATAAAATGTGATCTTGAACTGACACTGGAATAATAATAAGCGAACGAAAGTGAAACAAGCGCGTCTCGTCTCTACACTAAAAAAGAAAGATTTTATTTTATTTATTTATTTATCATTTATTTCAAGTAACAAGACTCATAGTGTTAGTAACAAATTTTGAGGTTTGTAAAGTAAGTTTGGGTGTCGAAAAAAATAATTAAAACTACACAGCTGATTAAAAAAATAGCTGATATTAATACAGAGTTGCATAGTGAAGCCACGTGTAGAAGCTTTTATTGCTTTATGAGATTTCCGGGACATTAAAATAAAACTCATTTTTACAGGAGTCATGGTCACGGACAGAATATTGAAACACCGGGTAATAAAATCTAAATTAAACCGCGATGTAATCAGTTCAAAGTAGTCTTATTTCAAAGCTGCATATTACGATCTAATAATTTTTCCTTCAATTATTCCAGTAAACATACTTAAATATTTTTGAGTATTTTACATAGCTCCATAATACTCGGCGTACACGTCTCAGCATCCTCACAAACCGAGGTTGCTTTTCCCCTTTTTCAAATTTATAGCAAAAAACACATAGTCATCTCGTACCATGTAGAATATAACTTCCCGAGAAGAATGAGACAAATGTTATAAACCTAAATGGTATTTCCTGTCTCCCGGGAGTCCCGAATTGTAATCGGCGACGATGATAGTTAGAATTAACTTAGATCCAGCCATCCCTTGCTGTTTTGCTTTATTAAGATTGTTTGCAACGCACTAAGTCGAGGTCCGAACCCCGCAGGGGGTGCCCTTAGTGGACGTTGCTGACGTAGTTAGTTTTTCCTATTGCTCTGGCTGGAGGCCTTAAGGTCCTCGCCAAAAGCCCGGTAAAGCAGTCAAAGCCTGCGCTCAGGCTAACTGCAAAGATCTCTACCAAAAAAAAAATGATAGTTAGAATTGCATCCAGTTTCATTTTCATGAAATAGTTTTGAGTTATCAGGTAGTAGAAATGGAGTGTCTTTTCCTTCTTGTTACTAAATACCAGTTCCATTAATCATCAAGCAGTTTATATACCCCTTTTTATATAAAAACTTATTATTTTTTATAATTAGGGATGTTTTAAACCCTCGTTAAATTTTCACTTTTTATAAATATAAATATCCACATAGAAGCCTTAAAAAGCCTAAAAGCCTTGAAAATTTTAGTCATCGTATCGGTTATGATTGTGTTACTAAATTAGATTATAACAATCATATTAAAATTTTATTCAATTATTTTATACACTTTTTAAATTTAATAAATAGCATGCTAAATAATTGTGCTTTTCGAAAAATAACCAGAGCTTTTTAATCCACAGATAATTGCTATCTAAGGTATCTGTTATTTCTTATAGGAAAACAAGAAATTTTTAAAGAAAAAATGTTCGACGTTTTCTTGCAAATGTATCTGCCGAAGCATTTTCTTTAGACTTTTATTATTTATTCTTTAGGCGTTTCTTAAATTAAATTTCAAGTAGCTGTCTAATTCAGTCTGACGGTTTTGACGAATCCAAGACGTGCTATTTCCACGACACTACTTACTATAATTTTAAGTATGTGTATTATCTCAACCTCCTAGTTCACTATTACCATAGTAATTATCATACATAAAATATAAAGTATCCAATTCTTTGAAGCTTTTATCAAATGCAGAATAAGTCCCATCCTTAATATTCTAAGGTAAGAAATTATCTTGAAAAGTACTATAACCGTCTTCAAGCTAAGCTGTATTTACCTATTTTTAAAAAAGGCAGCGGATGGAATCATACAAAACTTAAAATTCAATTGAACTTTTAATTACGAATCTTCATCAAAACACAACAATAAAAAATGGCAGTGAGCGTCAAGTAACAAAGTGAAGCGAGAGTTGCGACAGTTAGTCACAGCTTGCATCATGTGATCATAACTCCTTTAACGTTATCGGGGTAATAAGTTACTAGAAACTGATGGACAAACGATTTAATTCGTAAGAATGTATTGGTTATTCATCGGTGGGTCTTCGTAGGCAGGTTTTCTTTAGACGGCCTTGGGGACAGATGGGCCTTCCGCGTGGTAGCCGCTTTCGTCGGCGAAGTAGTTAATGTTCTCAGTGTTGCCGTCCTTGTCGGTGTAGGCGTAGCTGCCGCGTACGACAACAACTTTGTGGGGCTTCTTGTCTTCGTCCAGAACTTCCTTAACCACTCCTACCTCGGAGCGGACGATGCCATTTTCAGTCTCGTAGCTGAAGCAATAAAAGAATTCATTAATGTTTATGTTTATTGTAAAAGGAAACTTATTTTCAAGGTGAAATTTATTAATGACATCTGGTGGAAAAGCCCAACCACAAAAACTTTAGATGGAAAAATAACTGCACAAACACAAATGACAAACACAGATTTTTGAAAATACCCCTGGAACCTAGGAAGCCGAACGAGCTAAAATCAGAGAAATTTCTTGCTCAGGTCTGTGTATATGTATAAAAAGGGGGTTTTATGCGGTGCCGATTTCATTTGAAAGAATTCACACAAAAAAAAATGAAAAAGCCTTTAAATAAACTATTAGATCATAAACCTGGTACATACCCGTAATTGTATCCACCTTCGGCTTCCTGGTTGAACTCGGACCGGACGATGCCGACCGGCTCGTCAGCGGGGAGGGCGGCGACGACGGCCACAAGGGCGAGGGCGACGAGGATGACCTTCACAAAAAGAAATAAATAAAGTCAAACATATTTTATGTTTTAGATAGCTCAAAAATCATTGTCACATTATTGGAGTAGCTGAGCAAAGTTAATAAATTACTTAATAATATTGATCTTAATACAAGTAGGTACAATACTAATAGGTAATATGAATGCAACACAAGAACTGAACGTACCGATTTCATTTTGGATTGTTCGTGGCTGATGAGCAACTGATGCATAAGCAGTCGCATCCCAATCTTTTATACATTTCTCCTTCATCTAACGTAATGTCAAATGACACCAAAGATCGAACAGTTGATGTCGATATTCCGGATTCGGTCATCAATGCAGGCGCCTGCGCACGTGTACAAGCTGTGTGTGTGTGTGTGTGTGTGTGTTTAAGCATTCGGTCTTAGTGTGCACAGTGCACCTATTCGACAATATATACAAGTCGAATTTATTCACATTGTTTTAAAAAAATTAATCACTTGTATGTGTAACATTTTAAACTAAAAGGACGCTATCCTATATTATTGGAAACACTAGTTTTGCCGTATACGTACAGTATGAATAATAAAGAGGTTTAATTCCTTCATTTACATTTTAATAAAAAAACATTATTGAAGAGTTTTTATGTAAAATATAGTGGTGTAATATCATGTGTGTGCGAAAATGTACTATAGTTGTAAATCTAGATGCAAATCCACTCATTGAGACGGTCAGATCAACCAATTCAAGCACACCTTCTTTCAAAGCTCCATCTTTACGACAAAAGCTCTACGTCGTTATATATCACGATTACGGGGTAACGTCTATTATTTTTTTAAACTTTCCTTATATACAAATGGTTATCTAGTTATTGTGTTATGATATTGGGTTTATCTAAGAAATTCTCAGTAGCAGGTCGGAGTTTGGATTTGTGCCCGGTTAGTGGCAATAGGCTGGCCCCCTATCACATGAGGCCTAGACATATCGGCGAACTGTGGGTGTACATTTTTACACCTCTGCCTAACCCTTCGGGGATACAGGCGTGATGATATGTTATGTTATGTTATCCAGTCAGTATGAAGTATCCTTTGTCCAAAAGTAGTAGATACGTTACCGGTTGTATTTGGGTTAACTGACAAATAAAATTGGTATAAGGTACTATAATATTCAATAGGTATTTTATATAATAGGCCTATGCAAAACCCCAATAGACCTACAGAAAAAAAAGGTAATCTAATGAGAAATTCGTAGAAAAAATCCAAACACCTACACATCCATAAAGTGTATTACGAATATCTTATTTGAAGCAGGCGCGGATCCAGGGCGGTGGTCACGGGTCATGACCACCCCCTGGGCTAGGTCTAGGACTAGTTCCTGGACCTAGCCCAGGGGGTGGGCTAATGATTTTTGTTAAACGTTATCTACATATATCTATAGGGAGCAAAAAGGAGAGCAGCTGGAGCTCGACAGTAAAAGATCCCAAATATAACATCAACTTATATGTAAAAATCGCGCTGCGCGTCCAAAATTATGGTGCAAAAGGAAATTAGCTATAGGCTAATTTGCTAATAGCCGGTTGCTACCTAACTTGGGAGGACCGGGGCCCGGGGGCTTGCTATCGCCGGGTTTTCATAAGAGATAGTGCTTTAAGGGGCTCTCGTGTTTGCCAAGGGAGTGACGGTTCGCAGTTTGGTTCTTTTGAGCCGAAAGCAGAGGGAAAAGCAAATCGAGTCTTATGCTCCTACCAAGCTATATCTTAGATTGCTACATGCTGGCATGGACCTGGTCAAAGGCCTTTTGAGCGCTTACAAGTATTTATATCTAATAATATGTCGATACAAGTATTTAGTCTAATATTAGTTTTTTTAGATAGTGGAGTCAATGGGGCATTTAACCAGTAAAATGCCAGAAGCAGTACCGGTTGGATGATGTTGTCATTTCTTTTACTGTTTTTTTTTAATCCCATCTATAACCGGGTTGCAGGAAAACCTCTCCACGAATGGCAAATGTCTTCCAAAAAAAACCTTTTGAAATAAAAAAAATAACAACTGTAAAATTAAAAATTTCGTCTACTAAATTCCGGAGATGCCTGATTTTAAATAGTGTTTAAATATAAAAAAAGGACATCATCAATATCGGTGCTGTTTCTGACAATTTAGAAATGTTGCCTGTTTTATGGCTTTATCGACTCTACTAAGTAATACTCTACAATTTTTTAAAAATGAGGAGACATTTGACAACAAAAGTTGAAAAATTATTTTGCTTCGGGTGAACGGCATAAAAAAAACTGTTTGCCTCCTCCTAGACCAAAAGCTGGCTACGCCCTTGCTTCTTGACACTTTACCACGACTATGTGACCACCCCCTGGCACCAAAGCTGGATCCACTCTTGATTTGAAGGTCTTTTAATGACAGACGGATTACAGAGACATGCCACTCGTTGCAACACATGTGTACACCTCTCAAGTATTACCAAAACCACACAAACATACACTCGTCTGTTGATTCTACATGCCTTGCCTTTTTTATTTTTTATATAACCTACCATTAATTGATACGTAAGTAAAAATAACGTAATCCTTAAGAATAACAAGCCAGTTTTAACTTTGAACTTTAGATTCACCTACCTACAACTTGCCAAGGAAGTATTAAAGTCAATATAATAATATGTAAAAAATATCGTTAGTCTAATTTTTCATATAAAAACAACTTTATCTTAAAAAATTGGTAACATGATTAATGATGAGGAAGACAATACACCAAGTAACGAAAACAAGCATTTCAATTATTGATGCGAAAAATCCGAGGCGTGCTATTTGACGATACTACTTACTACCATTTTAAGCATTTGTATTATCTCATCCTTCTTCTAGCTCTCTAATACCATAGTAAGTTACAAGCATTAAACTGAAGCATTCACATAATAATATGTGCTTTGCTTTTCTAATTCTATAAAGCTTTTATCAGATGCAGAATAAGTCTCATCTTATAAATTCTAAGGTAAAGTACTAAATAAATTATCGGAAAAGTACTATAAAATTCTTCAAGCTAAGTTGTAATTACCTACTCTTAAAAAAATCAGCGAATAGAATCAGACAAAACTTTAAATTCAATTGAACTTTTAATTACGATTCTTCATCAAAACACAACAATAAAAAATGGCAGTGAGCGTCAAGTAACAAAGTGAAGCGACAGTTGCGACAGTTAGTCACAGCTTGCATCATGTGATCATAATTCCTTTAACGTTATCGGGGTAATAAGTTACTAGAAACTGATGGACAAACGATTTAATTCGTAAGAATGTATCGGTTATTCATCGGTGGGTCTTCGGAGGCAGATTTTCTTTAGACGGCCTTGGGGACAGATGGGCCTTCCGCGTGGTAGCCGCTTTCGTCGGCGAAGTAGTTAATGTTCTCAGTGTTGCCGTCCTTGTCGGTGTAGGCGTAGCTGCCGCGTACGACAACAACTTTGTGGGGCTTCTTGTCTTCGTCCAGAACTTCCTTAACCACTCCTACCTCGGAGCGGACGATGCCATTTTCAGTCTCGTAGCTGAAGCAATAAAAGAATTCATTAATGTTTATGTTTATTGTAAAAGAAAACTTATTTTCAAGGTGAAATTTATTAATGACATCTGGTGGAAAAGCCCAACCACAAAAACTTTAGATGGAAAAATAACTGCACAAACACAAATGACAACCATAGATTTTTTTAAATATCCTTGGAACCTAGGAAACCGAACGAGCTAAAATCAGAGAAAATTCTTACTCAGGTCTGTGTATCTGTATAAAAACGGGGTTTTATGCGGTGCCATTTTCATTTGAAAGAGTTCACACAAAAAAAAATGAAAAAGTAAAGGAAATCCTCCATAGTCTTTAAAAAAACTAATAGATCATAAACCTGGTACATACCCGTAATTGTATCCACCTTCAGCTTCCTGGTTGAACTCGGACCGGACGATGCCGACCGGCTCGTCAGCGGGGAGGGCGGCGGCGACGGCCACAAGGGCGAGGGCGACGAGGATGACCTTCACAAAAAGAAATAAATAAAGTCAAAAATATTTTATGTTTTAGATAGCTCAAAAATCACTGTCACATAATTGGAGTAGCTGAGCAAAGTTAATAAATTACTTAATAATATTGATCTTAATACAACTAGGTACAATAAATAGGTAATATGAATGCAACACAAGAACTGAACGTACCGATTTCATTTTGGATTGTTCGTGGTTGATGAGCAACTGATGCATAAGCAGTCGCATCCGAATCTTTTATACATTTCTTCTTCATCTAACGTAATGTCAAATGACACCAAAGATCAAACAGTTGATGTCGATATTCCGGATTCGGTCACCAATGCAGGCGCCTGCGCACGTGTACAAGCTGTTCAAGTGTGTTTAAGCATTCGGTCTTAGTGTGCACAGTGCACGTATTCTAATATTTTTCAAATTGATTTAAAAATTTAATCACTTGTTAGTGTAACGTGCCTTGTTCAACACTTATTACGCCTTTAAACTAAAGGGACGCTATCGTATATTATTTGAAACACTAGTTTTGCCATATACGTACAATATTTTTAAAGTTAATGTTAATGCATAAAGTGAGGATATTGTATGAATAATTAAGGATCGGAATAGAAAAAGACTTTCGTACCGGTTATTTCCTTCATTTACCTTTAAAAAAAACATTAATAAAGAGCTTTAATGTAAATAGGGGTGTTATAAAATGAGAAATGATTGTGCTGTAATGTAATATAATCGTAAATCTAGATGCAAATCCACTCATTGAGACGGTCAGATCAACCAATTCAAGCACACCTTCTTTCAAAGCTCAATCTTTACGACAAAAGCTCTACCTCGTTATATATTACGGTTATGGGGTAACGTCTACTATTTTTTTAAAGTTTCCTTAAATACAAATTGTTATCAAGTTATTGGGTTATGTTATTGGGTTTTTCTATGAAATTCTCAGTAGCAGGTCGGATTTTGGATTTGGGCCCGGTTAGTGGCAATAGGCTCGCCCTCTTTTACATGGGGCCTAAACATATCGGCGAACTGTGGGTGTACATTGGTACACCTCTGCCTAACCCTTCGGGAATACAGGCGTGTTGATATTTCATGTTATGTTATCCAGTTAGTATGAAGTATCCTTGGTCCTAAAGAAGTATGTTACCGGTTGTATTTGAGTTAACTGACAAATAAAATTGGTTTCAGGTACTATAATATAATAGGTATTTTATGTAATAGGCCTATTCAAAACGCTAATAGACCTACAGAAAAAATAGTAATCTAATTAGAAGTTCGTAGAAAAATCCAAACACTTACACATCTACAAAATTTATCTTCTTTGAAGGTTTTGTAATGACAGAAGGATCACACAGACATGCCACTCGTTGCAACACATGTGTACACCTCTCAAGTATTACCAAAACCACACAAACATACACTCGTCTGTTGATTCTACATGCCTTGCCTTTTTTATTTTTTATATTACCTACCATTAATTGATACGTAAGTAAAAATAACGTAATCCTTAAGAATAACAAGCCAGTTTTAACTTTGAACTTTAGATTCACCTACCTACAACTTGCCAAGGAAGTATTTCAGTCACTATAATAATAAGTAAAAAATATCGTTAGTCTATTTTTTCATATAGCTAAATACAACTTTATCTTAAAAAAAGGTAACATGATTAATGATGAGAAAGATAATGCACCAAGTAAGGATAACAAGCATTTCAATTACATCTTACGGGCAAAAATGAGGTCTGTAAAGCTTCATATTAAGATATAAAAAAGAAATTTGGGAATACCATTTATTTTATAACTCAAGAACAGATGAACAGATTGCATGATCATTCATTTTGTATTATTCGACTCCACCATGGGAAAACCACGAATAGCAGGTAAATCATAAAAACAAAAGAAAAGTCAAGAAAAACAATCGGTGTCTTACAGGAACGGGGAGCTACGAGGAACTAAGCAGCTCATCTAATAAGTTTTAAATTATACCTACCTGATTATGATATTGCTAGAAACTGTAACTTGGAAAAGGCATTTTCCACAGAAATCATCATTTAAATTTCAGTCTATTGCTATGCAGTTTAGAAGACAATAAAAAAAATACTAATGACTATTTATTACACCTTTTTATGAACGTGAGTTAAATAATTTTAAATAAAACAGGAATAAGAAACAACAGACGACCTAAGAACATTGATGCAAATTAATATTGAAAAGGTCAAGCAATAAAAAATGGCTGGAGTCTAGAAGCTAGGAGCATATTATTAGTCCAAAAATAAATACAGGTGTAAATAGGCTAAAACTTGTCCCGAGGTATGCATGACACGAATAAAAGTGATGTGCTCTTAACCTTTCCAGAGGTCGGATCTTTATATCGTGAAATTATAATTCAAGGTCGGTTTGTTTTTTTTACAACAAAACCTGGTAGGAGGATGTGTATATTGCCGGCGTTTTATTAACTACTAATTAAACAGCAAGGCCTCCATGTCATGTCAAGCAAGTTATATCTTTGGTACCCATTTAGTGGACAAATATGTAACTATATAATACTTAGACCTTATCGATATAAAGTTCGTCATGATTATTTTTAGCTCTTCTTATTAACTGCTACTGTGCTTAACGTTCTCTGGAGAAAAACTTTGTTGTACTGTAAAACTCGCTTGTCATACAATATTCCTTCAAAGTTCAGAGTTCAAATCTATTTTACCTACCTGATCAAGACTGTCGATAATTACCTACAATAATGTCTTCTGACACTGTGAAATTTATAGGAGTAGGTTTAGTTAGATACATTTTACCTTTCCTCTTTATTTTATGCTAAACCTTTTAGCTACCTACTTTTCCCCATGCAGAATAGTAAATATTTATTTTTCTCATACATATTTACGGTATAGCCAGACACGTTTAAGAAATAAATTATGTACCTACAAATGATGAGAAGTACCTTTGTGAATAATATCTCCTTGAAATATTGCATAAATATTTTTATCACCTTTTTATAAAACATTAACCGGTTTTGTCTCCTTAATTTCTCAGTATTTTGAATAATCATCCAAACCTGAACATAGGTGATTTTATATTTATTAAACCTGTTTTGTTCCGAATTTTCTTGTTACTTTTCCGATATTTTATTTTAAAAACCTCGTGATCAGTGTGGAAATCGAAGGTGTCTGCGCTTTACTTCTCTCTCTGTCTTGTGATAAAGTAAATGTAATATTAGCAAAAGGTCATGTCGAAGTATATTACATTTATTGGTACGTGTGACATCAGGTAAACTAACTAAAATATACATCACTGCTGTTTACATATTTAGGCTTGGTTTGTAGAAAACCCTCTAGCTCGTCATCTAAAAACTCAAACATCGATAATAATATGACATGTACTATGTTTAGAGCTTCATACTTGACCGGCCCTGGCGGACGTTTATTTATTTGCACAAAATGAAATAGCAAGTGTTTTAATGTAAAAAACAAAGGACTAAGATAGATTTCGGTCGCCACGGTTCCTGTTTGTAGGAGGTACAACATGTACCATAAACGTTAGCTACGATGAATTTATAATCTTCCGCCGAATACCACAAAACAACCTTAGTAATAAATTAGGAGGGTCAAGTAACAGATGAGCAATATATCTTTCCATAGTAGATAAGTATAATATTTTAACGGCGTATATTTTAATATTTTTATAACCGTAAAAAAATGTCTTGCGAACAATAAAGTTACAGCTAATAAAGTTATAATATTATTATGTTTGATTGACAAATTAGACCTTCAATGGTCCTTTATTCTACATAAATATATGCGATTTTTGGCGTATAATATTACGGCCGACTATATTATTACATGGATTTCTAAAGCCCAAACGTGTTTGTAGATCTGTAGGGCTGTAGTAGGTACCTAAGTCATTGTAGTTTTCTTGAAGTGTGTTTTCGTTTTTGGCCTGAGCGCAGACTTTGAATGCTTCACCGGACTTTAAACTATTCCTCGTTAAGAGATAATAAACTCCGGTGGTTTTAGCCGGTAGGTGTCCAACAAGTCTGGCCTCTTTCCCTAGAGACAAAATATCCAAAACTATTTTCATCGGATAAAAATAATCGTAGATGACTAGAGACAGAAGACAATACAAATGAGGAAATGAAAGGATTTATTGTTTTGGAGATTTAAGAAGGTGAAATTCGTCCTGAGAAAAGGACGTACGTTTTAAAGCAGGACAATTTTCCAATGACACTAAAATAAAAATAGCATGACGAAGATATCCTCCTGTGAAATTACAATAGGTTAAATGAATACCTGGGTAATTTAATTTCATGTTATTTTTATTTTTTTTTGCCGGTACTATAAGCGATATAGGTCGACATAATAGCGAACTAATTAGTATTCTAGGTATAACTGGGTTAATTTAAAACGTTTAGAATAAATTTAATAATTAAATCAATATAGGTATACTTAATATAACTAACAAGTCTGCTGATAATAATTTCTTAAATGTCACGCGAGATCTGCATAAAAAATCTTCGATCATTTGAAGAAAAATAAGACATTGATCTTTACGCAAGTTAAATATTACAAATATTCATATAAAAAACGTATTATAGACGTAAGTACCTACACACATAAGCCCAGACAAATATTCATGTCAAGAGGTTTTATAAACAGTTTTACGTCTGATCGAAGTTTGGTTTCCTTATTGCATAGGTACAAATAAAAACACTAATTGGAAGAAGGCACTAATAATGATATAATTAAAAGTCAATCCATTTTAATTAATCCGTTGTAGGTTTATCAGTAAGGAATCCATAACTTATAGATATTTCATTGCCTATATCCATTATGGTCAAAAAGAGACATTTTGAAAAAAGGTAGGTTTTCTGGTTCATAAAAGGTTCTGTAGGTAATATTATTCAAAAGTTCAAGATTAGTTAGGTACCTTTATACACCTACACCGCACCAAAATTACCCAAAATAAGTATGAACCTAGGCAATAAAATTAAGTGTCAACGTAATACTCGGTTGCTCCATCTATAAAAAAACCTTGTTTGTTAAGTTGCCGAAGATTTTAAGTTTTGCAATGCGTCATGAACTCGGAGAAAGACCTACTTCTTATTGTTTGTACAACACGAATGTGTGTGAATGTCGTCGTCAGTTTATAAAATTAGGCAAATCATGAAACGACACCATTTCTTAGAATGACCTACTAAGGTCGATCTGAGTGAAGCGTATGACTATTTTGCAATCGTATTAGTGTACGATGGTGGCAATACTGGCAATCAATCATTCTATACGGACAATTTTTCATTTTTTGGATTAGTTTTTAATATCTACTTCTTTGTACAAATATCCGTTTAACCCCTAAATGGATATTTGTATAAAGAACTTAGGTATTTTTGTAGTCATAGAAAAAAATATATTCAGCGTTTAAATAAATACTTACGTGTGACTACGACACAGAATTTACTTACGTATTATTAGTACCTGTACTAGATGTTCAATTGTATTTTATGTTAGGTGTTAAAAACAATAGTTATATTGTCTATTTATGTCAAATAATAGCAAGTAAAACAACTTTTTGTATTATGATTATTTTAATAAATAAATAAAAAAGGTAAGATAAACAAAATCACCACGTCAATCGCATTACGTGATCCGTTTTTCTTTTATATGACTTAATAAAGCCAAGAAACTGCAATTCAGCTACTGCACGTGTAAATCTCAGTCTGAAACAAAATACAAGCTTTTTATCAATATTGTATTGTTAAGAATAAGTCTTGGATAAACAAGAAACGGTATTCGCAAAGTCTGATTGACTGCACGGATAGCCTGCCGTACGTATGTCCTGCTTTTTTTTGGTAGAGATCTTTGCAGTTTTCCTGAGCGTAGGCTTTGACTGTTTCACCGGACTTTAAACGTAAGTCCTGCAGGGTTCACTCCTAGTATGGGAAAATGTATTTAGTGAGATCAACAAATGCCTGTTCTATCAATAAGTTCTTTATTTATTGGTTATTTATGCATGTGATTTAAAGTTTTTTTGTTTCCTAATGTAAGAACTTCAACGTTCTGAAAGTAAAAACTTTCGTACAGAACAGCTGACGTTTCCCCGCAAACACAATGTCTACCCACAAATAAATCTATTAAAATAAATTGCCACTCACTGTGTATGCGGATGTTGGTGCCGCTGATCATCTTCTTCGTCAGGATGCAGCACAGTCGCGAAGGCCTGCAGCCAGTCGTACAGGTTGATGTACATGCCACACTCGCGGTGCAGTTTGTAAGCCAAACACACATCAGGCAACGTGTCTATCACGCTGTCGGATGATGTTAGGTGACAGCAGGAGCACTGGGAAATAAAAAGAGAGATTCATTGTATAAAACTAATGAAAGTATGGATTGTAATGTTGGTTTAAGCTTAATTCGTGATGAACATGATAAGATTGTTTCAATATTATTTCCCATCCCAATCATCCCAAGTTGGATAGGGTAGCAGCTTTTCGAGATATAATGATTAATATTAAGATAGACAACATCATTATAATATATGGCGTTCTTGATTTTAGTCCCATTTTGTAAAGGAAGCCCAGGATTCAGTGCTACCTATCACCCAATTAAAAACTTACGTCTTTGAAATATAGATGGCGTTAATGTCACAAAAATTCATCATTGCTCAATAAAGCATACAAATATCAAAAAGCATAATTGCAAACTATTTTATACAAACCTGTAAATAATGCACGGGATTACTAAGAGCCGTGTGCACTGCTCCGCGCGGCGACCCAATGATATGCTTCCTGACGTTGGACACGTCGCTGAAGAACAGTATCTCGTGGAACGGCTGCGTCTGCGCAGACTGCAAGCCCTTGCTGAACATGTCTTCCAGGTAGCTGACGAAACGGGACCGAACCATCTCGAATTCTGACTGAACGCGGTCTACTCTCGTTGCTTTTAGTAGTTTCTAAAACAAAGTCATAGTTCTTTATTGTACACAGTAGCAATACAATTTCTTCATACATTCTGTGTACATCAAATTTTAATATAAGAACACGGGCGAGAACAGAAAACCTTTCCATTATGTGTATGGAAAAATCTTGTAAAAATGATTTAGATAAAATAAGACTATAAACTGCAATATAATATTTTTCAAATCAGTAATTATAATTTAATTAACACAATTTACCTCCTTTAACTTATATCTATTGCCAGTAACATTCTCATCATTACCATCCGCCTCAGGAGAAACATTTGCAAGGACACTAGTCTCAGTACTGGCATTTTCGATTTGCCTCAAAAAAGTAAGCAAATGTACTCTTAAAGATTTCACAAAATTTTCTCCCAGATCATCATTTAAGAAGACATTATTTAAATTGTTCTTCGTAGGTGATGTTCGCAGCGGTTTTACGGGCGATGCCATTTGTAAGTACGAGTTGATAATCTTCAAAGCATTTTTGATACTTTCCACCAATTTAAACTGAGATTGGAATTTCAATAGTTGCATGCATTCTTTGAACGCTGGTGTGTCTGCGACACATTCTGCTGTGCACCTTGTATAAATCTCTCTCACCTGCAAAACAACCATTTATTTCTGTTACATGTTTAAACAACCAGGCATATTGATTAATACAAGTACTGTGCAGTATTTACTTACAGTTTTCCCAAGCATATTCTTGGGCAAATCTTTAACAAAAATACATAACAGTCTTAAACACATATAAAAGCTGTACAAATAGTCATGGAGTCTCTCCATCTCCTGGTACAGAGCTTCTTTGAAGAAATTGTTTTCTTCAAACAGTCTTATTTTAGTTCTACAGTCTTGTCGTTCTAAATAAGGTCTAAATGACATCAACTGTCGTATGTTTTCGAGGTCCTCTGCACTTAACTTCATGATTAGTTCTTCTAATTTGTCTCTGTCACAACAAAGTGATTTAATATTGTCTCCATAGAAGTGTTCCATCATGCAATACTGGAAGAAAAAAGAAAAACATTGAGTAATATTTCTTTAAAATATATACCCTTATAGGTTTAAACCAGGGGTCTCAGGCTGTCGATACATTTACCTGAAATGATTAGCTAACTCTTAAGTTAGCTAAACATTTCCAAATTAACTACAAATCGAAATAGTACATTTTACTTACTACATAGCCTAAGTCTGCATGAAATTCAGGTTAAACATTAGTTTTAATATAAAACAAACTTTTATAACAACAAATAAGTACCTTAATACTTTGTATCAGACCCGTTACAGAAAAATCGTAGAAAAGAAACACATCAGTCAGCAACTCGAAGGCTTTTCCTGATAATTGAAATGGACTGGTGTGTGTTAAGAAAATATCTTCCAATACCTGCAAAAGAAATACAGAACATTTTAAACAACATTTTGTTAACATTTAAAAGGGATTCTAACAAACTTTATTGACGTAGCAACTGCCTTAGAGCAAAAAAAAAGGTACTCCTAATAATTAACACATCATTACAACAGTTAATATGCATGTAATGTAATATTAGTGCTATATATGACATTACTTACTTGATTCATATAAACAGCAGATGAATGTGAATGGAATACTTTGATCAGGAGCTTCGATGACACATGGTAAGGAAAAGACTTGTGAAGAGCGGACACGGAGGTAGCCACTCCAAACACAAGTACTATTGGCATTATTGACACATAGGAACTGAAATAGAAATGATATATTATTACACAGTTAGTTCCCAGATAGTTCCCATAGTAGTATAATGTATTAAAAAAAATTTGCTCAAAAACAAGAAATGCTGAATGAAGACTTGTTGCTATGATATAAAATACAGGGCTCAAAATACATAAGTATAACCTCTTTTCATTCATTGTGTATATATGCTATTGATTGATTAATATATGCAATATAGACAAAGCAGGTGCCACTTAATTATGTCTTTAGACATGGTAAATACAATTTAAAGTTATTAAAAATAGAGTTGTAAATGAAATACCTTATAATCATAACAAAATCTTGCAAAACATTGCAGTTGAAGCTTTCAAAGTCAGGTATTATTATAACCAGGACTTTCTTTGCTGGTAATGATGCCTTTTTCTTAGTAGGTGATGAGTACCTAGACTCATACCAATTTTTAAGAGCCCTCATAGTACATTGACTCTTTCTTAGTTTCTTTGTAGGAGAGATGTGTTCAGATTCTTCATCATAATTTTCCTGTAATAGATATTTTGACATAATTTTAATAAAAACAAGCAAAAAATGGAAATTAATAATTATTTAAGAAAAATAAAAAATACCAAAGCTTTATTTCCATTTATTAGCTGCCAAACTGTATTTTCTACCAAATGTTTTATACTGGGTGCATCCTGTGAATTTACTAATGCAACATGGGGTGTCACTTCATCTCTGAAAATAAAAATCATATTATTTATAGACATTGTACATACATAGCAAATAATTATGTAAACATGTCAAGAGAATTTGACTAAAAAGATTGCTGGCTACTGGGTTAGAACTGGATGCAGAAAGCAGATGACCACCATGTTAAGAGAAAACTTGGAAAAGGGCTGTGTTTAGCACTAGACAGACATAGACTGAATTGATTCATTGATTAATACACTATTAATCAATTAACTTTTCTTGGTTATATTAAATTGTTTACCATATGTTTAGTCTACTGCATTGATTATTACTTTTGAACCTATCCATGTTGAATTTAGAATGACATAACTAAGCATTGTTATCCAAACAAAAATTGTATTAATATTTCAGCTACATTAGTTTAACATAAATGCTTCAAAATTGGGTAAGCAGACATAGTTACAAACTGACATACATACATGCAGCACAAGTTCAATAAAAGTAAAAAAAATATATGTAACATAAATGCAGTAGTAACATGTTAACTTGCCCAAAGTGTCCGTACACCTACACTTCGGATGGCTTATAGCATGCTAACCTTGCTGCCATTAATATTGCAACTTACTGGGCCAATGCACTCTAATTTAAAGCTATCATCAATACAAAAAGAAGAAGTAGTAACATTTACCTTACAATATCAATAAGTGATGTGAACTGTGACACATGGTCTGGTTGGTTGACTCCAGTCAACAGTGTAGCACTTGGTATAACTCCCTCTAGGGTTGAAGACTCATTGATACCATTGTACTTTATGTAATCTACTACATCATTCAATAACACACTGTATGTTTTTTGATGGAGGTCCTAAAATATATAAAGAAATTATATTTTAAAATCACACATATAATTATGATTTATATTCAAGGATTTGAGAAAACATATTCTAAGAATTGTTTGTATATGAGTGACCTAGTTAATTTGTTTTATTTCTAAATACTGTGCCTGTCTATAATTGATGTCAACACTAGTGCGAAGACACATGCTATGTTAATTTTTATGTTTTTGTTTATGTTGTTGCTGTGTCTAAATATAAATAAATATATTTAGGCACCAATTATAATATAAATAATATTCTGTTTTTCATTTTAGTCCTATAAATAAATCCATAGCCTATTATATAGCATAGCCATTTGTGTTTGATTACAAGGAGCGTGGAATACCAAATGTCACAGTGTTATGGTACATATAATGAGGTGATTTCCATAAGAAATAATAATTAGGTATACAAAATTTGTTTACCTGCAGTTGTTGTTCAATATAACTCCAATTCCGTTTATAAGTTTCATACCAGGGTTCTTTCAAAAACATTTTCTCAAACAGTGCCGGTCCACTCTTCTTTTTATTTGCTTTACCTTTCTTGAAACCATTTGTAAATAGAAACACTCCCTGGAAATTTTAACATACTCCTTTAATACATGGTAAAAATAAGTATAAGAATTTATTTTTCAAAAATTTATTTAAATGAGAAGATGTTACAATGAAACTCAAATAACTGTAATGGATAGCAGTTATTAAGATAAATACTGTAATAGGTTGCATTACTTACCGGATATTAGGTTGCTAACTATTATAATCTATAAAGAACGTGGATTTATTTATTTCTGTGATTACTATTTTATGTTTATGAAAATAAACTGTTCACTCAACGTCATAATATTAAAAACATTGAATTCATAGCGTTTGTTCGTTTGAATTATCTATGTCTTACCTTGGACACAGAAGCGGTTGTCTCCATTTTTACTGAATTAGCGTACTTTTGTTAAGTTATTCTATCGAAGACTTACAGTTTTACAATATAAGTAAGTTTCGTCAACTTTTGCCATTCCCTTCATCCAAAGCGCGCGTAAACTCATTGTCAATGTCAATTTGACATCAGTTTGACATTATTAATTTTTTCACAAGACTCGTTTTACAGATAAAAGATAAATGTTGCAAAATTATAGTTTTATACCATAAATTGAAAGTTTTCTAAAAAAAAAAACAATATTGGGTTTTGTTTTATGCATGAAACTGCAAGCAATTAGCCCATAAATGACAATTTTGCCAGATTTTGTATTTACATTAGTATCTAATCACTAAGTATGATAGTCAAAAAACCTCAATTTATCGATTTCTCGATTATTAAATACGAGAAAGCTGATATAAAAAAGGATTGCGAGGTACTCTAAAACCGGCGACCTATGATGCCGATTGCTAGTTGCTCTGTTTACTATATTCTTTTATCAACAATAGTCTTTACTTACTTGCACTTTCTAGATCTTTGAGAATTTTATCTTCTGTGTATTATTAATCACGATATGTATTCTTTCTTTCACTTTTAGTACCTATACTAATCTGCAAAAAAAAACTTTCCTGCTAACTTTCTTTGAACCTTCCTACTCACCTGCAAACATCATATCGTAAATTCTTAGGCTAGTTAGTAGCAATGTTACTTGCAATATCAGTCCAAAATACTTATCATATTATTTATTACTATTAGCTATTTAAGTGTGAACTATCCCTCTGCAGAACACAGGAAGCCTTTCCTCCTTCCACACGTTTCTGTTGAAAGCAAGTTGTGGCTACTCATTTTAATACGCGTCCAGTTCATCCAACCATCCTCCATCTCCACCTGGGTCTTCGACGCAGCCTTCGCCTATTGGGAACACAGCCCAATCCCATTTCAATTTGGCTGCCTTTACGGCCACTTTTATTTCATGGAAGATTTTTAATGGTTTTAACCTGTTTTGCTTTATTATATCAAAAATTATACTTGATTTGGTGGTGTGGTGGATGCTATGGCTAGATTCACTACGGGTGTATATACCAACGGACTGCTCTACTCTAAGTATTGCAGTCAAATCAAAATTTATTCCCGTGGCGGTAGCATCCTTTTATACCGTTTTTATTTTTAATATATTTTGTGTATCCATTCTAACAAGCAACCTAAGCAAGCAAAGAACAGGGTCGGCAAAACGAGAGTGATACCTACCTCCGATGTTGCAAGCATCTATTGGTTGCGGTGATCGGTTTGGCACCAACCGGCGGTCCACTGGGCCACATGTTGCTGCTATAATGGTATATAAAAATGAGAGGGATACAAAGGCAAATAAATGCTTATAACTTTTTAACAGAAACATTGATTTATTGTCCGACAACACACGCAATAATACGTATTACACTTATCAATACCTACCGCTTAAAATGCATTAGCTTAGTTTATTGTAAGTAGGTACTTATATATAAAGGTATTTACAGTTCAGATAACGTATTAAAATAAATAACATGTCGGTCTGGATATTACAACTTTAAAATCCGCCTTATGGATTTTAAAGCATCTACTATTTTTTTCTGACGGAAGTTATTTATTTAGAAGCATCTATTCAAACCCATCATCCATCATCATTATCCAAAATATTACAGGTTCAGAAGTTAAACTTTAAGTTAGTACTACTACTACTACTACTAAATTACGTACCTTACGTACATAATTTTGATTTTTCTAAAAGTGCCTAACTACGAGACGACGGGTATGCGATGCTTATTTGCTCATGATTGTGGTTTAAAATTAAGACAATAAGCTGTATTCTTAAGGATCTTAGGTATACCCAACGTAGGTATATAAAGACAGTGCAAAAAGCTGTTAAATTGGAACTAAAAATGTGTCTACCTAAGTAGAGTCAAGTGTTATCTAGCATTAATTTAATCTAGGTATTTCTATTTACATTTAATCAACTCTTATAGCCAAAGTTTACAAAATACATACATCATAATTAATATAAAAATAATCTTATGTCAATCCTTCCGTTTTGAAAAGAGGTTTTAAAAGGCCTAAAATTCCATACTTTAATTTATATTTTTTGAGTAATGCACTAATTTCACTGTGGTGGCGAGCGCGGCGGTAGCGTAGCTTCATCACATGGCGATTGACGTTCTTCTTCAGCGCTGAACTTATATTCCCTTTCACTCTGCTGGTGTTCCTGCGACGGAGGAGTGCCTCGGCCCTCTCCAGCTGTGGCAGCTTCCAGTGCTGGCCCAGTTGGTCCAAATGACATTCCTTCAGCACCATATGCGACTTCACCTGTCCCAACATATTCAGATGGCTGATAGCCGTAGCTATTCAAACTGAAATCAAAAGATAAACGATAAGCAACTTGTCTTATTAAACTAACAGAAATACATGATACGGTGATATTTATGATTCATATAATGTCACGTTAATTACCTGTTGGGCCAATAGGAAATATCCTCGATAGCATGATGAGCATAAGGCGCGTAAGCATGCTGGTAGTACGGAGAATGATGTTGCGCTGGAGTTTCGTACTGCAAGGGGTATAGCGGCGCTGGTGCTGATGACGGTGCAGCGGTGCTTGTCGGCGGCGCGGGCGCGTACTCCAGCGGCGCGGGGTACGCGTGCGGGGGGGTGCGGTACGGCGCCGGGGACGTGTTCGGCTGTGGGGGACTGCCGCCTTGAGTGGAGTTCCAGTACCCACTGCTGCTCACCCACGTGTAGCTACCACTGCCGTTGGGAGCCGTAGTTGTACGTTCTGAGTTGCTGTATGAAGCTGAGAAAAATAAGAAGAAACTTGTTCACAATTTTGTTTAAGTTTATAATCTCACTTTAGATCATATCAGTGACGAGCGACATCTTCCTAAAACTTTAGGTTATTACTTACAGGGTGGCGATAGAGTTCGCGGTCGTGAAGGTGGCCGCGGTGGATATGGCGCTGGTCTTCGGGAAGCAGCGTTACTACTTCCGTATAGAGACTGAGATGTCACGAACCATCCTCCAACTGCAATGTAAAAGAAAAGGATTTTAACTTTATATCATACCAATTTGAATGAAGGATAAACAATACTTTTTATCATTCGTCCTACTTTTGAAGAGTTCCGACATAGCATTTTAGATTAAGTAAAGATAAAACTTTTTTCGTTTCAGTTTCAGAACACAACGGAGCATTTTATGTAATATTTTATTTATTACCGGAATTATGCTCGGAAAGCTCTAGGAACTAAAACTTTAAAGTAAATAATGGAAGAGTCACATTCAGTTCAAAAATATTCTTCATTGACTTTTGCATCACCACGTAACATGTTTGTGCAGCGAGTGTACCTACTAACAGTTATTTTTTTAAAAACTTTACATATTTAAACACTGAACTTGACTAGCCATGATTTTCAACTATTACTTACATTGTGGATACTGATGCGGCGAAGAACTTTGCTGTGGATAATGCGTGCCCACAAAATCCCTTTGATAATACCCTTCAGGTCTCTCCTTTGCATCCAGAAAAGCTTTCGCGAAAGGATTGTATTTGATCTTCAGTGACGTCACCTCTTCGTTCTGGTAAGCGGTGACGGCTATGAACTGAGTCTCCGGGAACGGGTAGGTCATGATACGGCGGAGGTCGGTGCCAACCTTCACGAGATGTACTCGAGGCTCGTATTTATGCAAGCTGTTTAACATTATCTGTAACAAGAACATAATATAAGAGATTGATGGTACATAACGCTGAAGGTTAGCTACAAAAATTAACCATTGTAATTTTCATGAACAGAGTTCTTCTTTAATGTTTTGAAAACCACTTCGGTCACTGGTGACCGACGAAAAACAGCGTTACTAGACAGGCTCATTTCGCGTATATATTTACTAAAGACCTCACAATTAAATGACTAGGGGTAGATAAATAGAAAATACGATGTGTGGAAAGACTCAACATATGTATATCTACTGTCGTGTAGGCAAAGTAAACTGTAACATACTGTTATGGCACGCGTCTTATATAAAATATAATCTGATGTCTACTCCGTCACTGTTAGCACAGACTACGGGGGGCATCCAACTTATTTCTAAAACATGTGTAATGTAAACATAGCGCAGAGACAATAATTATTACAAATGATAGTGCGTACAGACACCCGCTAAACAGTTGGTAAAGCAACAGATTTCACACCGAGCCGTCAACGTATGGATCTAGATGTATCAGATGTTTGCTTTCATATTCATTCGCACCACATACAACCGTGAGAACTGGCTTCTATGAAGTAGCGGTAGCCACGAAACTGTAGCACGCTCACACCTTGCCATGGACAGCTTTCTGTTATAAAATTAGTATTCTGACAATACCGTGAACTAATTATTATGCTCGGTCAGGCACATATCTGGCGTAGATCCCGCTATAAATATTGAATTTGTAATTTGTGTTTATCCTGCTCGAAACTCATTTATGCTTATGAGAAACAATGTAAATTCTCGTAGTAAAGTTTACAAAGTATCTCATAAACTGATGTCTGATTTGCCAATGCGTTTTTAATACTGCTTTATTTTATTGAGCCATTAAATGGCGGAATAACTAAGTTCCGCATTCATTTACTTCACTATAAATACATATTTAAATAATACATACCTGTCCATTTCCATTAGTTTTATTGGTTAGTTTCACTTTAGCGAAAGATATCGGTTCCTTCATCCAATGCGCTCCGAAGTTGGGGCTCTCGGGGTGAATGTAAATAGCATTAGACGGGGGAACTTCCGCCTTGCCGCCGGGAACCTACAAAGGCAAATAACAGGTTAGTAACCACTTAGGTGAACGAAACAAGGCATTAAATGGTCATGGCTCAAGTTTATTCTATACATAGGTATTTTTATGTAGTGTGTGCTGATACATACCCATTCTCCGTTAACATATTTCCAACGATGGGAGTCCACTTGCACAAATTCTAAGAGAACAGTATACATCGCCGTCGGATCCAAACCACTGGCAGTCACTTTTACTACAGGAAACATTCGCCTAAAACAAAACAAACCATTTTAAACCCTGAATATACTTAACTCATTAATTAATTTACCAAGTTCCCGACTTCAAAGCTACGGTCGGTTTATTAGTTCCGACCGAAGATAAGCGATATTTCGAGATAACATTGAAAATAGTTCTTTTTGTATTCTTATCTTTCCAAGACTGGCCAGTCAGGACAGGTAGTGGACAAACATAGGGTGGGTAAACATATGGTTCACATTCTATGCGATTAGGTATTTACAGGACCTTATACATTTTTCTGAAACATTTTTGCATACACCCCAGGAAAGGAACAGCAAGTATTTTATTAAACTAGTAATAAACACTACACTTATGTAGGGTAAGATTCACTAGTGACCTGTGTGTCGTCTACACTTTCAGCGCCAAGTGTGCATTACTTGTCACAGCAGATATTAATACCCATATATTTTCGAAATTTGGACTCTGAATGTTTTCAAGACGCTGATTGTTATCTTCCACAGCATAATCGAATGTAATACAACGAATTTACGAGCACGTTACTCTAGAACAAAACAGCAGGTCGTCAAGGGTAAGGGTTCGTCATCGCTCGGCATCGGCCGGCATCATTTAGCTAACCTGCGTTAATGAGTAAGACCTACCGCGTTAATAGTTGAAAACTAGCCGCCGGCCGGCGAGCGGTTAGCACTGGCAAAATGTGACCGTGTAAGTAGGTACATCATTGGTTTCAGTTTGTTCTGAGTAATGGTTTAGTCTGTTATTTAGGCCACCATAAAAGCTCCGGTTTCTCCTAGCTTTTGCAGATTTATGAGACTTACAAATATCTCTGTAAGGTTTGTAGGATTAATCTACACCCTGTAGCTAACAATATAGGCGCTGTAAAGGCTGTAGCTTGCTTCCAGAGCTGGCAAACGAATAGAAAGTTGAGTACGCAGGAGAGCTAATAATTAATTTTGTTTGTCAAACATCAGTATTTTGCAATACCTATCTCCTCATAAACAAGACTTAGATATTAGTTGCTAGGCAATTGGTGATTCAGATCCAAATACAATAAACTCACTTAAGAAATTGGTTGGATATTTGTGTAGTATTCATTTTAATTCCAGCAGGAATATTCTGTGACAATCGTCCTCTTTTAAAGTTAGCTATGATAAGAAATGAGCTTTAAAAAATCTATAAATCCATAAGCACGAGTTTCAGCTTTCTTTGTGTTCCCGTCATTATCATTTCTACAGAAATGGTGTAACTAACTCGACTATTTTTCCTAGGCATTCACGCGTGTAACCGCAGGGCACAGGTAGTTATAATATAAGTATAATTATTTCTAATATGTTCTATAAGTTGATGAAGATACAGGTCAGTTTATTTGTATTACGTTGATGTTGGTGTTAAATATATTTTTACAATTTAAACTGTGAATTAAACAAAAAAATCTCAAAGTGCATCTACGTAATCAAAGTCTAACGAAAAAAATATTTAAAACATAATTGCAACATGTTATTATACTAAAATTTATCCTGATCTTAAGCATATAAACTCGACTGACTTAAAGAACTCTAAGTTTCTCAATCTAGAGCCTGTAATACATAGGTTATCATCATCATCATCTACCTGCCCTGTTCCTAATTATTTGGGGTTGGCGCAATGCGTATTCAGCTTCCATTCATCTCAACTACTCGTCATCTCAACAGGGTAATTGAATATAAAAACAAATGATAGTTTCCTTACCGTCCATTCTTAGTGACGATCATTTCGTTGGTGAGCGTCTGGAAGCGAACCCACAGCTCTCGGTCGTCGAGCGCCACGTTCACCTCTCGCTCGCGGCCGCTGCGGGAGCTGCCGCCGCCGACCGTCGGCTCCACCGCGCTTAGGATGTGCGACGCAGCCATCCTGGTGGAAAAAAGATGTGATGAAGTTTGTTTTTTTGGTCACCTAAAGGAGTAGACATATATACCTATTGAAGGGCCTACTTCTAATAAAAGTTTTTGTAAAACTTTTAACTTAACTTAATTACGTATATTGTGTATCACAAAAAGGTTTTTCCCATAAACGAATCAAACCTGCCTCGTTGGCCTAGTGGTGCTAAGCGCGACTGCTGCGCTAGAGGTCTTGGGTTCGATACCCAAGTCGACCAAGGTGTTATTGGGTTTTTCTATGAAATTCTCAGCAGCAGGTCGGAGTTTGGATTTGTGCCCGGTTAGTAGCAATAGGCTCGCCCCCTGTTACATGGTACCTAAACATATCGGCGAACTGTGGGTGTACATTGGTATACCTCTGCCTAACCCTTCGGGAATACAGGCGTGATGATATGAATCAAACCTTCGCCTTGTGGCATTATTTGAATGCACGCATCGTCATCATCATCAGCCTATAGCAGTCCACTGCTGGACAGCACGCCACTTAGTTCTATCCTCGGTTTCTCGAATCCAAAATGCACGCATACCTAAATTGATTTAACCCGAAAAACAACTGAAAAAATTACCATGGGAAGGAGAACTACACATGCAAAATCACAAACTGCAGCTACTTCATATAATAAATACAATAATTGTCATTAATAACGTACAACAATTAGTTATTAAAATGTTTGATAAATAATTCGTATTTTTTTAGTTTACTGGAATTTGAATGACAAACCAAAAATGATCTTGAATTTGTTTCATTAAATGTAATTTTTAAAAATAATAAAAACTTACATAATATTCACAATCTTCGTTATACTACAATCATACAGCCGTTAGTGGTTTTCTATGTTTTTCATATGTCTATTTTTTTCTTTTATTTGTTAACTATCGCAGTCATTGTATATCGTTCTTAATTTGTTTTGTAATGTTATCAAATTAGAGCAGTAAAGAAAACCTCCTCTTCTTCATTATAATATGTAGGTATATAATAGATGTACGAGTATTGTTAGGTACACAATGATCTTCAGGATGATCATATGATTAGGAAACCTGCCCCAGCAGTAAAAAAAAGTAGTTCAAAGAAAATTTCAGGCCTTTACTGCATTATAACAGAACACAATAAAAAAAAATAACATTGCAATAACATATTTTTATTTATAAAGTAGTAGAATAAACTCCGTGCTCGTAGAAATTATAGATACATTAGTGTACATATAATTATTGTTTCCTTTTCACTCATGGTTGTGTAAGACAGCCTTACAGAAATTGTGTATTATTCTTAATTATACAAATGGAATGCAATAAAATCGTAGTAGCTTTCACCCATCGCTTTGCTGATACAGCTGACAAACATAACCAGATAGGTATAATGCAAGCGGAATTTTACATTCTACAAACATTTTGTCATCGCGTCAAGTCACCGTATTCACAAAAGTTGTAAAACAAACATTGTTTTTAGAAACATGTATCAATTCAATTACGAACCGAACATTACCATGTTACTGTATTACGCCATCAATATTATCTGTTGGCAAATATGGCGACATACGATTTATGTCAGTGATTGTACCTACAGCATGAGATGGATGTGAACAGAAAGGTTGCAAATAAATTATGCACATTTTCAGCTCGATCAAATAAACTAGAAATTTTAATATCGAAAACGTAATGAGTGAGTCATTTAAATTACAGTTTATTGTTTTTAACAATGAATTATCCCTTATTTTCGTGTTTCGCTTCTCAGTTATTGGGAATCTGATATAAGCGGATAGGCTTATGTGGTAGTTCTCTTAATTCCATGTTTTGAACAGGCCTGGAATAACTCCAGTCATAAGTGTACGAGGGCGAATGTCTTGCGGCCGATTTGAATAACATTGTTTTCCCTGGATAGGACACATATGACATCATGTGTGTGATACTTAAATCATATAACTTAATTAGGGAAAATGACAGCCAAAAGATACGTTACTGAAAGTAGTTATAGTTTGTAAGTTATCCTGAATACAACTCCCACACGCTCGTGACGGCCGCGGCTTTTGTGAGTACTGTCTGAAATATGAAGTCATTGGTGGAGAAAATAACAATACATAATTCGTTATATTTTATTTCATTCATCTTTTTTCGAGTCTTATAAAAAGAAATACAGCATCTGTATATTTTCTTTACTGCAGTCGACTCAATTTAAAATGTTTATTTTTAACTGAATAAAAAGATGTTTTATAAATTCTCAATCGTTATTTAATTGTTATTTTTTTATTTATTTATAATCTGAATCTGTACGTTTTGTACTTTACGATAAATCTATAATTAATAACTAAAGAGCTTAAACTTACAGTAAAATGCCTACTTATTAAATAGTTCCGACCACTAAAGTCCAACTAAAAACTTTTAAAAGTCATTATCTAACAGGCAAGGTAGTAAACCGCAGCATAAGGTTTTAAAATTAAAAATATACATACATCATTCTCATTACGAAAACCCGGTGGCAAATAAGCCGGATATTTTATTGTAAGTTTGGCTCAAGCACGATCGACGGCCAATGTTTATTGTACCTATTATCACCGGCTACGTCGGTTCAACGTCCCAATCCTTCTGACACGGTATTTTTGACAAATTCAAGTTCTTGCTCACTTCATTTGTTCATTTGTCCTCGTATTCTAGATTTAGTATTATCCTTTGATTTGAAATATCTCATGTATCAAGAATAAAGGCAAGATTATAGAGCAGTGACCAGTCGGATAGTTAAATTAAGAAAAGCAAGCGGTTAATTCAAAATCGTTTGGTCCGGGGAAGAGAAAATGAACGTGGCAATGTGCAAATGAGTTCCCTAGGAAATGAATGATAAAAGCAACCCAATGGTTTTAGACTGAAAGAGTCCGACTCTTCTACCACGAGAGATTTCTTCTACTCAAATATAATGTGCTGATTAAGGCAGTAAATAAATATTTATTTTCCCGTCCCTAGATCAAGCTGGCCTGAGCCGACCAAACTAGCAATAAAAATATGTCCCTAAATAATAAAAACTTAGATCCAGCCATCTCTTGTGGTTTTGCTATATTAAGATAGCAACGCACCAAGTCGAGGTCCGAACCCCCTTGTTGGGTGCCCTTAGTGGACGTTGCTGACGTAGTTAGTTTTTTCCTATTGCTCTGGCTGGAGGCCTTAAGATCCTCGCCAAAAGTCCGGTGAAGCAGTCAAAGCCTGCGCTCAGCTGATTGCAAAGATCGTAGTTACGGTACCTCACGCAGCTCGGCCCATCAAACTTCGCTTAAGTTTAATATTATGCAAAGATCTTGTTCATTACAAATACGCATAGTCTACTTTATGTCTATTTTATGCTTAGACATTACAGTAATAATATTCATCGGTATTAAAACAAACATCAAAGTTAACGCTCCCACTTTTGTGTGTGTAATCGCATTCTTGTGAATGTAGGTTAAATTAAATATGTATAATAAATATCGTGCAACATATAACATATACCAATCATTACACTAATAATATTTTTTTTTAATTTATCTGTTCTACAATACTTACTTTAACTTGCAATGTATGTACGAGAATTTCTGTACGGGTGGACTCAGCAGTCTGCAACTTCTTTCTGAAGCAGACACCTTTAACTGATAGAGCTGAAATCTGGTATACCAGTTTGATTTAGTTGCCAATGCAATTGTGAGCTTTTTGGCGTTATTTTTAATGCAGTCATTAATATATATATTTTTTTAATATTTTCAGTAAAACCTTAATTAACAAACCGGTTAAAGAGTCCTCTCTATGTGATGGAGAATTCACTGATGATGTATATATTTATAAGGTAGTTTATCTCTGCATCTATTAATTTAAAGTTTAAAAAAAAACTATAAATAAAAATTGAAGACAAATTAAACGATCCCGAAAACGATTGAGATAGCGTTGTGTCGGGGTTTCTATGGTTCTATCACCACACTAGCTTAAAGATACTATAATTAGCAGCAAACTCACATAACAATGACAATTTTATTTTATTCTACTACTCTTCTGCCTTTTTATCAAATGTCCAAAAAAATATTTCATTTTCGGAGTTTACCACATCGTTCCATCCATATTAATGAAGTAATTAACGTGCCTTTTTAATAAGATCCTGATTCTCATTCACGAATGCTAACCATACCTTACCTATTACTCTGAGTTTGTCGACACAAGATTACCTGAAAACGCATGATACCAGTCAAATAAACTCGAAGTAAGTGTATACATTCTCTCTAGTCGGCTTCTGTGATTGCTTTCGTCGACAAATTACAGTTAGGCACACTCGGATCAATCACCTAAACAAACCATGAGACAGTCATTCGTCATTCCTAATGCAGATTTCTGTTAAGTCAAGTAGAACCTCCAAACTTTATGTGAACAACAACAACTATAGGTATCAAGTATCAAGTATCTAATGGTGGTTTTGGTGACATTAATGTGCATTTATGGATGATTTACTTAATATGTGAAAAAAAAACTATTATTTAAATATAGTATCGGTAGCCATAACTAGGAATTAAGTTTATTAGATGATATAACAATCGAAGTTTTAAAAACTATCACTTTATAATTGGGGAACAAAAGACATCAACGCGCGTGAAATGTTACGCAACAGTTAATTTCATTCATCAAGTATTTTAATACGTACCTGTTAGAAGGCTTTACATTAATTACTTAGAGACACTCTGTCTACACAGTTTATAATAGATTGTAAAATGAAAAGAAACGTTTACCTGGATAATTAATTGGTACGCTCTAACGAAAACACTTCTGAAGTACCTACTCACGCGACGTTTAATGTAAATTGGAATAAAATGTTTTTTTTTTTTAATCCAGATTTATAAAATGTCGCAAGTAGGTATTTTAAATGACGATAAATAAATTGTGGCAAAAATTTACTACGGATGTCTCGTCTGGTCGCAAGTGGCACATACACATTCTTTAACAATTAGATCCGTGAATCTTCATGTCCGTTTTTTTTAATAACTTAAGATAAAATTCTAATTACGACAATATTAATATTATGCTTTAAATCATGTTTTATGAAACTAATTCGTGTTATTTTCGTTACAAAAATATCTTGATAAATGTAAACTAAAATACAATTAAAATGTTCTTTCGACGCTTTTCTGTACTGAAAATTATGATACGATATGATGACACACCAAACATAAATATATTAAGTTGTATATTTTTTTAGTTTTGTCTATTTATACTTGGTGTTTGTTATGTGTACTTGGTGTCATCAGATTAATTTCCGTCTTTATTTGTAAAAAGAAACTTGCAGAAAACAACATCAAACTACTCTTGACGCGATAAACTGAAAATTTTAAAGTATTAAGACAAATGTAACGAAAAAGGGGTTTTTCCAAAAAATAGTTATGATACTCGAGAGAACAGATACTTATGAGATTTCAAATATGTTAACGTCATGCTTGTTATGTAGGATAGGTTACGTAAATCATTAATCTTAATTGTGAATGTGACTCCGCGTCCAGTTGAAGGGACCTACAACAATAAGCACGGCCTACAAGAGAATTACTAAGTAATGGTTAGATACATAATGTAAGGTAATAAAACTCAAAATAGTAATACAAATATTGAAAGAGCTTTTCTTGTGCAGAGTTTAGAGGGCGGTAAACTTTATTGAAAATTATATATTTATCATAAAGACTTGGCGAAGGAGAAAGAACTCATAATTTGTTTTACGTCCACATCAGAGAATAGATCCGAAGGTTGGGATCGTATTCCTACAACATTTAAGCATTAAACAACAAGAAAGCAACCAACGGGTATGTATAAAGGCGAAGTAATTACAGCGTTAGCTCACTCGACTGCAGCGTCATTATTCATCGTTTTACGACTCCATGAGTTATAAATATTAAACTTAGTCGTATAGATGTACAGCGAACATTTTCTTTTTAATGGCGAGGTTAAATAATATGATGCGCGATGCGAATGTCGGCCCGGTTTCGGTGCCGGTCATAGAGCGGGCAACAAAATACCTTCGGAGCGTGCCGAACAATGTGAATAGTTATCGCCTTTTAATTATATGTAATAACGTTTTTATCTGTTACGTCGGTTCATCCCTTGCACCTCGGACCCGGCGGGCGCGAGCGCGAGGAATGTCTCTTAATCGCGTCGCAGCGCCGACGTTTTACAGATCCCTATAAAATATCAAAGATAACAACGAGTGGCTCTGAAAGCCGTTTCGTAAGGAACCTGGGCCCAGTGATTGGACGTTTATGGCATTCACTTCGATAAATGTACGTATTATGTGTGCGGGCGATGCGAGCCGCAATTGTCCCGCGCCCGAGTCAGCGCACCGCGCCCGAACTCGCCTCGGAGGTGCTAATTATCAAATGCAAGACCGACCAAACCGATATTGAAACCATTGAAACAATACATCTCGTGTTGTCTTTTCCAATTTCAAAGTTTGCGGAATGGCTGTGTAATGAAGGCCGAGAAGGCTACGCAAATGGAACGATGCCGAAAACTCAAGTAAGTATTTTAATGGTCTTGCGTCATCCGTGTTTCAAACTTGAATTTTCATTATCACTTTACATGTATACATACTACCACCAGCCTTGATATGTTAATCAAACAATAGACTAAAATCAAATAAGCGCAACACATGATCAATAAGGTTTGACCTTACAAATAAAATATATTTTTCTACTGTCGACTGGAGTCGACACAATATTCGATTAGTTTGCCTCGTATTACCTGACGCTGCTGACACATAGGTGCATGTACTAACGTACGTACATAAAGTAGGTATACATAGCATTTATGAAATCGATACTGTACACAGTCTGGGTACGTAATCTTTACAACGTTTTTTCTACATCGTATGCAAATTGGTTCTTCAATGAATTACTCGACATCAAATTAATCATTTAGCATCAACAGACTTAACGTTAATCTGTAAAATGCAACACCTTGCAGTTCTTCTATAGTTGGTAAAGTTTATTCGCTTTTAATATTCAGTTTCACATAGGAATAACTTTTCAAAGCTAAAAAAATATGTTCATAGAAAGTTTTACTGCTGTCTACTAGGTTTAAACATACAATTGATTGATTGATTTGCGAATGGAAACTAGTTTTACAACATTTTGATTTATTCTGTTTAATATTTATACCATATTCATTAAATTTTATTTGTTTAAAAGCTATTATTTTTCGTCTATGGAAACAAGTTTTATATACATATGACACAACAGTGTATATTTATGACGTAGAAATACAGAAAATCTATAAATTTATGGCGTTTGTATGATTTATAGAATATGTTTTCTACTTCGGCAGAATGTCGAGTATGTACTACTGCTATTGTAACGTCTTGTGTGAGGGGGAATGTATCTATTGGAGCCACAGACAATTCCGTTGTTTTTTATTTGTAAACAATGTAAATATTCAAATTCGGAAGCTGATAACCGCAATCAAACTTTTTTTCGGGCTACATTTCAATTAAATTTTATTCCTCAATTCTGTGGTTGTCATAAAACTTTAAAGTTTGACGAGTAAAGCCCATTGAGGAACTCCGAATTGATATTAATTCAAATAACTCGGGTTAAAAAGTCAGGGTTTTATGCGTGTTGTAAAAGTTTATTGTAGGGCTTTGTGGCGAGCCGGACGCGCCGATAGGCCTCGCGGCCGATGACGGAACCTCCGCCGACGCCGCGCGCCGCCTTTGTCCCGGCGCGGCGCAGCCCGGCCGCAATACCGCACGCGTCCTCACTCTATAAACCCCGGCACCGGCTGCTACCTAACGCCGCATAGTGCACCTTTTATTGCTGCAACTAAAACCAAAACTGGAGACGACCACTACACACTGGCGGCATCGTAATTAAGTTGCGAACCTCTATCGTAAACTAAGAGATGGTAGAAATTGCCTGGCATAAATTGACGCGTCTCATTACAAGACTTTATTGTGCACGTAACATCATATCACTTTTGTTGTGAAAATGGAATGTTAATAGATTCCATTCGAATCCTTGATCTCACACATCTGTTGGCCAATAACTATCTATGAATTGGATCGGAGTGGGAAGATGCTAAGGTTTTTGTGTACGATATTTTTAAATGTTTTCAGGAGAACACTCTATGCAGGATTGGAAATTTTTATTTTATATAATTACATGTAACAAGCAATAATAAAAATAATTTAATAGGGATGAAGGTCTAAAGCAAAGACATTGCATATAAAGCAACCATCATCATCAAAACGATATCACTTTTAAAATAGTAAGTAGTACGATTTTCATGAATTATAAAATCCTTAATTCATTATCTTAAACGACTTAGCTTTCTAGAGCCAAAAAGTTAAGCGGACTGGTGAAATCATCTGCTACTTTCTTACGCTTAAGTTCGTCATAACGCGTTACCGACAGATTAACGAACAATAACCGCTCGAAGCTGACAATAATGGCCTCTTTATCCTTAACCAACTACACGTGCCTTCGAACAAGTACATTGTTATGACTGGAGAACCTCATAAGGAGCTGTTATTACTAGAATATTAATTAACCGCGTTTGTTACTATTCTATGGAATATTGAAATATGATTATATCAGCGTGTTTCTCTGTAAGGCCAAGGATCCTCTCATATGTAATAATGCTTTCTCTAAGGAAGAATGAATAATGCTTTCCTTTGAGAAAGCATTATTTCAGCGCCTGCGCGATTGATAGAACGATTTCAGATTAATAAAAAAAAATCAATTTAGTTATGACACGATGATCCCCGCGCTACTTAAGTCGGCAGGGGCTTTAAATAACGAAATTAATAGAAGTTAGATGATAAAACAAAATACTTTTTTTACAGTTCCTGTTGACGGCAGTCAGTCTTTAATTTTTTTTCATGAATAGGATAAAGTCGTAATAAAGGCAATGTGACAAAATGAAATACTCTGTAATACATAGGGGAAACTTTCGCATGTCTGCAGAAATATGTATTTAAAATTGTAAACCGATCCATAAACAATTTCTCAAAAGCCTTTGACAGTGTCATTTTGTACAAGATTCAGAAGCCCTTTAATAATGTAGATACAATTTATAAATAACTGAATAATGTAAATAATTAAACTAAAGATGAGCGGTTCAAGCTAAGTGAAAACCGAAAAGATTGACCCATAAATATTAAACCTTACTGGCAGAGATTGCACTTATATGGGTAACCAACCAAGCCAGCTCATAACATAATGATACTCTATGCTTCGTAAAGTCGAACAGTTGGTTATGGCTACAGGTTTCAAAGCCATACGTCCATCTTTGACAGGTTCATAATTCTGACAACCACTTCAACCAAGAGGTACTGAAACTGAACTTCTATATAAATTGAGAAGAGGCGAGACGAAATGTATAGAGATGGAATAGTTAATTAATAGTTGAGCTGTAATTAGGTACTACACTAAAAAACTAAAAACGAAGGTTTACATCATATTTTTATGCCAACTACAAGCAAAGTTTATATGAAGCTGCATAGCATAGGAAATTTGGAATAAGTGCTTTACCCATACTTGTACTCCTCGCACAGAATATAGGCCTTAGTGCAGTTGATGAGTGTTGTTGCCAAAAACATGCGTATTTTGAAAAATGTTTCAGAGTTCAGGTCTTTTTGGTGTCATGCAGGAGCTACGATTAGCTGTTTCTCGTAGAACCTTAGATACACGGAAAGTCATGTACAATGAAAATATCTGAAAGCGATGAAAGAATTTCGACGCCTTATCTGCTTAATTCAATATCCGGTGTATGACTCAACTGAGCAACTTTTTATGTAACTGCCTACATTCGGCAGGTACGATTAGTTAACTTCTGCTGTTCTACAACTTGTAGGTGTACTTAAAACACAAAAAAGCTATGACCTGAGATTATCTCAGGGGTATTCCCCTTATATTGTCGATGACTCGCAAACTCTGCTTACTTCTTTCAAGGAAATAGGCGTGACTACACATAATGTACAAAGTCTGTTTAAGAATATCTTTATATACTAACAATGTAGAGACGATCAAATCAGCAGAAGTTAATAACCTTATTAATATGCAATAGGTATTAATATACAACTGTGTAATACCTTGATTTACTTTACATACAATTATACATAATACCACAATTGTATTATTTACTGTAATTAGTATTTAATTATTATGTATTTGTAAACCGGTATTTATTACAGAACTAAAGAACAAACATTTATAGTGAAGCCACCGTAAATCGCAATACATTATTTTCTAATATATCATTGTCATTGTATATCATACAATTCTAAGAAAATATAAGTCTGGGTTTTACTTAGGTATGTACATTTACTTATTTTTAATTATCGATATTTCTAAAAGTGTAAACTCACCTTTCTTCTCCTGATACTTTGTCCTCAATTTCGGCGAATCAGAAAACACATTTAACAAAATAAAAGTCCTAAATCACTACTGTGCACACAACACGAATTTTACACGATTAACTAATAAAAAACATTGTAAACACGGCTCTATATTTTAACACGGAATTATAGAGTCTCGATGACAGTCAATATAACAGATTTTATTGGCAATGTATAATATATGATAAATTAGTTCTTATGTTTGTCACATATCACAAATCAGTGGTGGCGTGCCAACTGCATGAGCAACTACCGCAAACTCGACCACACTATACTTCATTAGCGTGTGTACAGCACAACATACCCACTACATTTTTGGTACACCAATCGACAATCACTCGTAATTCAAGGAAACAGAACACAGTTTCCTGTAATGTTGTCAGATCTATACCTGTTAGTTGCCAAGTAATATTATGACTTATTCCACTGTCATAAAGTTGATATTTCCCTTGAGGGTGGTCGAATGACGCCAGCAGGCTAACTACTCGAAGCTCCGCCCCTTAAATGTTGACCAACAAAGCGATTGGCGGGTTACAGAGCGCGCTAGCGAGGCAATCCTGCGCAACATTAAGGCGGTCACTTAGATAACACTTGTATTTCTATAAATTTTGATGCCAATTACATTAATTTCTTTTCAATACATTTTTTTTATATCATATTTTTTATCTTGTATTTATAGAACTTAGACTTATATACAGTCTGTATTTTGTATATCATTGAATTTTATTAAAGTTCAATTTAATTTAATGTAGAGTTTAAAGAGTAGAGTTTAATTTAAAGTAGAGTTCGAAAGCAAACCAAATTTGCATATAAATATAAAAAAAAGTTGTGCTGATATATAACCGAACTCTACATTGGGTAGTTCATTTTAGCTGTCACAAGTCAGATCAATACTGTCCTACCAAATTTTTAAAAAAAAAGGAACGCAAATAATTTGTTATTTTATATTTTTTCAGAATGAGACTTTAAGCCCTATTTCTGTGTATTTTTAATGCCCAGTACTAAGGTAAAAAAACGTAGTTACTGAAATGTCTTCAGATCTTATCGTTGTATCCTATGATAACCCTTGTGTACCAATTAAAAATTATACACATTTTAATAAAATAAATATTTCTAATTAAACTACACCAATCTTAAACCAAAGAATATTTAACAGATAGTGCCTACAATCTCATCATCTTATTATCTCATCATTTCATAAAATTTATTTAAATAACATTAAATGTAAAGTCGAAATATCTTGGCAATGTGACTCTCCCGGCTAAATGCCTCCATGACTCTATTTTTTATCTCAATTTCCTACTTACTATCTGATGTTGTATACATTTAAACAGCACTCTTTTATTTATGCCAATAATTACGCTTTTACGAAAATAATTGTTGTACACCTACCTAACTCCTAAGTAAAACAAGCTGAATAATTACCTACAGAAATCTGTTGCTCTCTTTATATTAGATACTTATCTGTTTAAATAGGTAATTCTTTTAAAGATATTGTAAATACTATTAATAAAAATGCAAACGTAATTTTGGTTAAAAACCAAATAACACTATTATTATTTGACAAATTGATGTCTGTGACTACTAACTATGTTTTTCGCAATCAAGTAAAGAACTTTTGTTTATCTTTGAGTTCATATAAAACAACATTACCAATATTTTTTCAAAATATTGATAATATTGGTAAATCCACGTTTTTAATTCATAGGTAAAAATATTTTTACGAACTATAAATAATATAATTTATTGCAGGTAGGCTGCATTTCAGGTATGGCTTTTCTACAGTACCGCTACATCATCCATCGGCCTAATGTATTTATCAGCTTCAAAATATTCTTGAATTTCCGAGCACTAATTTCATGTCTATGGGTATAATTACCATTATAGGTCTAGAGGTAGCTAATCGTATATGTATCACAAAAAAAAAATACAAATTGTTAATCGATGTAATATAAACTAGCTTTCACAAGACACACAAGAGTTGCACGTCATGTGTACAAAAGACCGCACATTGGCTACTCTTCTTAATTGATAGCGCCTTTATTTCGATGCAGTAAAGTGTAGTTCTATAAAGTCTTGTAAATGTGATGTGTGGTTCATTGTACGTACCTCCCGCGAGGAGCTGCTGTAGACACCTAGTCAGCATTCCAATGCATCGGCCCGCCTCACCCAGTTACGGTCTGCCGGCCGACCAAGTGCTAATTGGAAAAGGAAACCTCAAACAACGACCAAGCTCAATGCTCTCCACAGAAATGTTTCATTTTTAAACATCTCAGTGACCGTTATATGTGTTATAACCAATAGGTACGTACTCATTGCACTTCCACTGAAGCTGGTCGATGCTCTTGTTAGATCTAGGTTACTTGACGTAAACTATATGTTCTTATTACCCGTCTTCATCTGCCATATGTTGTGGTTAGCTGTAAAAGCATGCGATCAAAATTACAAGTCTTTGAATATACTAAACTTCTAGTTGTATTCTTCTAGGTACCTCTTCTTCTAGGTCCTTTCTTGCCATTTTCTGAAAACCTTTTAATCTACTAATTTATTAAACACAAATAATAGTGTTAAGTATTTGAAAAAAACAATTGTAGGTAATAAGTAGATGTACATAAATGGCTATTTTTGTGTTTTTTTTTTTTGTGCTTGCCTTCTGTAACATCCATCGGTGTAACAACTATGAATGCTCAAATATCTGGATTTCAAGAAAAATGTTTCCTAAAAACTGGACGAGGTCACTTTTAACTCTGTCCCTTCTTAGAAACTACTGAACCGAAATTCTCTTGGTCGACTTGTTTGCATAAAGACACAAAGTGGACAATCCTGGGACGTGGTGGCCAGAATCTTACACATTTTTATATAGCACGATTAACAGTACACTATCCACTTTCAATTTTGCGGATAATTTCCTAAACGTTTCTCATATATGGCTAGAATTAAGTTTTAGATCTACCATTACAAATTGTACATATAAGTAAAACAAACTTTTAAAATCCTTTTTTATGAATAAGAAACGCAATCAGTAATGCCAGGATTGTATTTTTTATTAATTAAAATGCTAAAATTATGTCTCGTTTGTATTGTCTAGGTTATATAGTACCTACCTACTGTTTCGATATGTATTTAAATAAAACTAATTAGTTATAGAAAGAAACATATTTAACACTACAACTCAATCAATCTTCCTCTTTACTACATTGAATAAAATAAATTATAGCAAAGAACAAATCAAGATTTATTGCTTACTTGACTTTAATTGATCGTAAATTCTTTTTTGTCTGGATATTAATACATATACATATAATGTTAAGCTAACAGGCATATTTGTATGCTAAGTTATAATTAAATGGTTATAAACAAACAAGATTATGGAAGGATACGAGAGGAAGTCCGTGGGAGTAGCGTGGACCGCGCACGCGTACAAGCGGACACCTCGCTGCACGTTAACTCCAAGCAGTGTTTATTCTGAACACCGTGCTAACTCTACCGTTTAAACACTACGTGCTAGCACTCCATGAATTAACTTTTCATATAAATAAAATTCACGCTACTCTAACCTCCTGAAATTAACACCTTGGCGTAAATACTATTTAGTCTCGTCAAACCATATCTGTCTCTCGGACTGATGAATGGCCGAGACCCGTTTATGGTTGACCAGATTACGGTGGCAACCGTTTTTAATTACCAGCAAATACGTATAGAGCCAATTAGACACCTATTCGAAGCGTAGCTGTGACCGCGCGAGCTGCTTTATAATTTTGTAGTCATTCTAAATCGTTATCGATTTCTTACTAAATTAAAGTCATTAACGTGCTTTACGCGTTAATTGGAATGGGAAATACTATTAATGACTAATGTTGTTATTGACTAATGTAGGAACTAAGTATGAATAATTAAATATTTAAATAATATATTTTATTTCTGCCAGTATATTGTTTACCTATAGGGAATATGAAAGGTTAACTTTAGTTTTTTAAACTAGATATCAGACGGACTTAGGCAAATCCGGGATTAATAACACCCGAAAAGAGCCGTTACTTTAAGCAAATCTAAGTAACTTAGTTTATATAAATATGAATACAAAAAGAGTTTTAATATTTGCTCGTTTAACTCTAGAAACACCTAATATTTTAATGTCATTTAAAGCGTTAACAAAACGCTAAAGATAGCAGTTTCGGACTGTCATGATAGAAAATCAACATTTACATACCTCCATTTTGAATTCTTAACTTCCCAGATGTGTCTACATAGCTACAGTATAGTTAGGGTTCCGAAGGCATTGTGGAGAAACCTCTATCGGTCGTCGTAACAAAATGTTTTTTTTTTTTATTATTCTGCTTCATATCCCGTACAATGTTCCCTATAATTTCAGTAGTGCAATCAAGCACCTACTTTTAAGCTAATGTGAATTAGAAAGTCGTTTTAAAGGTTAAGAACTTGTTTTTCAATAATTTAACAAAGATTTAGACCTGTGTTTGATGGGTAACTTTTTTTCAGGCTATTAAGTGCCTAACTCACCCTAGAAGTAGCCCCAAAACAAAGTCAGCTAAGACAGCGCGCGACAGCTTAGCTCTGCTTAACCCTCTAGAGAAAGAAGCGATAATATATATCACCATCACTCCATCTTGGTCAATTTATTGAACATAAGCTTCTCACTATGTACCAAGTGTAGATACATACCTAAGGCTAAAGTAAATTGGAAAACCTACAGGCCCTCTTGAGAAAACACCATTCGCCGAGTTTATTGAACCAAACGAGCGTCGCTCTCACTGTCTCTGATTTTCTGTTAGCTCTACCTACTGCCTCTACTTTACGATTCCGTGCGTAAACTTACAAACAAGAGTCGCACCGAGTATCCGCCATAGTCGTCCACTTTAGTGTTTGTACATGGTGACATGAAACGTGTTCGATAATTATTGGAAGGATCAATAACGCTACGCCAGTATTCGTCTCTCTGTAAATATGTTTTATGAGCGACGCTCCGACTCCGCTGTACCTACGTTTCTATTTGAATGTTAATTTCAAACATGGTTTATTTTAACAATCACAATAAAAATGACGTGAGTAAACGTTACAGTTAGGTATCCAACCAAAAACATGTAATTGTTGTCAAGTAGATAAATCTTAGATTAGATAGTTTACAAGTATTTTTATTTTTGTATCAAAAAATATAGTTATTATATATCCACTTAGTATAGACAATTATAGTTTTCTGATTTTCATGCAATTTTTGGGACGAGTTATTTAGCTTTTAGCGGAAGATACAAATGATTTTCAGTAATTTTATTACAGGACTGTTTTGCTTTTTTAATTCAATAACTATACACAACAAACCAATTCAATTCATTGTATCGTGACCTGTCTCTTAACTTATAAAGCAATAAACACGAGACAAAATAATAATAACTGCGGTTCTAAGAAATTGATGATTAATATTAAATAAGTACCTACTATGGCGTGTATTTCGGTGCCTACCGATGAAATCACTGGGTCTTGAATGTAAATATATTTTTAGGAAGGTGATTAGGTAGATGTCATTGTTTAAATTATTACTATCTTTACAATAATAACAACTTACCTATCTACCGATTTTGATTAAATATATGAATAGTCAAAACAACGTAACTAAAAGTAATATTTATAATAGCACCTACCGACCTATCTATCATAGGTATCGTTTTGGTCTATACCGTGCCTTTATGTAAATCCTAAGATTTCCCGAGTGAATGGGGGTAAAAGTACGATTCGAAAACTTATTCGGACATTACCTACTGCCATTAAGCATTGGTAAATCTTAAGTTTTACCGTATAATCTTAAGATTTACCGTAGTTCGGGCCTTTACAGTAACATATACTTTTTTGTAAACTTATACTTAAGTAGAAGTCCTATTTAACCCTATATTATGTATTAACAAAGCATATATTATATAGCATAATTTTAATAAAACAAAAAATCACCATGGGAGGTAATATGCAAATTATTTTACCTGTAATCCTAGAAGCATCCAAGACAAATATAACTATGCCTTATCCTGGTTTGCTTAGGTTTACGATGCGTGTGTAAAATACGATTATTTCTTTGACCAGTCAATGCCGAATGACCAAAGCGCCGAGCAACAATCGCGCCGACAACCCTTGTTTAATTTTCGTTCGGTTAAAATAATTAACCAACTGTGGTTTCTTTAAAAGATGCAAATTGTGTTTAAATATAATTTGCATTAATAGATATAGTTTTCTACTAAAGCAATACTTGCGTGACAGGTATTTAAAAATAATGCATATTTTAGACCTATTCATATCAAGATGAATTACCTACAATAAGTATATATTTCTTTTATCTCAAATGTGATAAAATAATGAGCCTGTAAACTTAGAGTATATCTACATATGAAACAATAGAGTGAGCCTATCAGAGTTTAAACCGTAAGCACTAGTGTGAACAAGTGTCGTCGTGAATTAGGTATGTATGAAGATGGAGCTTGCCGTTTTAAAAAATCTATCTAAAACACTAATATTATCCTAACAATGTCAAAACCATCGATATTTTCTTATATAAGTCTCTCGTTGCGCGAAAATTAACTTAAATGAAAAACGAAATGTTCTTGGTTCAGACTAAACTGCTCTCGCTTGGCACAAGGGGAACCTAGCGATAGTAGCAGTCTATGCATATAGTACGTCGATGCCTGTAAATATTAATAAAAAAGAATACACTTGCCTACTACCCGTAAAAAGGTTGCAATGCAAGTATGCATTGCAACCTTTTTACTTTTTAGTTATATGACATATCTAGGTTCTGGCTGAATTGAGTCAAAAAACTTTTAGAAAAAGCCATTACATACGCAGAGGAAAAAATAATTAAAAGTGAAAAATTAATGGCTTTGAAGTTTCTAAAATAGCCAGCCCGCAGTGCGCCTTCTCTAAGTAGGTGTGTATTTTTATTTATTTAATAATTTATATAAGTACACACACAATAGTCTAATAAATTTTACGTATATAAATGTAACAGGTATCATCAATTTTATTAATAAATTTAAAAATAGTTTATTTTTCGTAGGACGCAATAAAAGGTAGCTAGTAATAGAGTGGGTTATATAGGTACCTACAAAAATGGTTTCTCGTTAAGAGCATCACAATTAATTTATAAAAAGCTGTATATATTTGCAAAGATCTCTACCAAAAAAAATAAGCTCTATATATTTTACTTACATGCAAATATTGCAAAAAATATATATAATTTCAGGATATATTCTTTGTGATGTAGAAAATGCAATTTCAAACAAGTTCGGCAAATGGAGCACAATTTTAGGAAGAACGAGAATTCAAACTACTTGTGGTGTCATGTATTTTCAAATCACTCACATATGAAGTCACATTTATTTATTTTTTTACAAGTACCTAATGCGGACATAAGTTACTTGTATATATATTACTAGCAGCCCGCCCCGGCTTTGCTCGGGTGCAACGCTGATACCAAATATAACTACATAATCATAAAGTTCTGTAGGGCGAAGCACAGCCTTGGACGCACTATTTGGTATAGGCACGACCCTCGGCCCCCGCGCGGCCCTCCGGCCGGTATCGCCGCAACAGCTATGTACCTACATTTTAAATTTGCAATATCTTCGAAAATATTCATTTAAATTACATGCTGTAAAGGGCAATATTGACCTACATTGCATGCACAATTTATTAAAGGTACTTAATTGGATAAGGATTAATACTGTATTGCTTAAAATCGCTTTTTCGTAAATAAGTAATAAATAAACGATAAAAATGGTTATTGTGGGTTACCCTCAAGAGATAGACATATGCCATCGCGGACTTTTTTGTAGATATTTTTAAGGTGCACAATACTGTAGTACATTATTTTGAGCTATCTCGTTGGGTTCAGCCAGCGTTTGCAATGAAAGCGCAAAAAAATTGTTCATTTACGACCTTACATTGGAAATCTCTAAGATTATCCGTGTTCCTCTACTATACTATGCACGTATTATACATATAAACCTACCTCTTGAATCACCCTATCTATTAAAAAAAACCGCATCAAAATCCGTTGCGTAGTTTCAAAAATCTAAGCATACATAGGGACAGACAGCGGGAAGCGACTTTGTTTTATACTATGTAGTGATTAAAAAGGGTAAGTAGACAGCTACTAATTTATTTTATCAAATCAAGTATAACGCGATCCAAATGAGAATAGGAATGTCAATAACCTCTATCTGTCAAATGTCACTTGAAAAGTACGGTTTGCACAAAAAACTTATTTGCATCAATAATAATAGGTATGAAATATCAAATTTAAATAAAAATTTAAAATGGGAGAAAATTATTTTAATATAATATTTAATTATTTTTAGATAATTTACTATAAAGGCCCAGAAGCCATACCAAAATTATTCAAGAAAATAGGGACGCAAGTCGCCATCTTGTCATTGTTAGCATGTTTTTACTTGTTTCTTGCTTGCTTCGTCGTACGACGGAGTGCATGTGCTAGCGGACTGATACTGTTTATTTAGTTTATTCTGTTTCTTTTGATATTTTACTTAAAAATAAATTTAATTAAAAAAAAAAACTTGTTTTGCTCACCCTACCTAAATGGTTAGAATTGACAGCTATGACGTCACAATATGGCGCTAAGTCGATCCTATTCTCATTTGAATCGCACTATACATGTCTCGAAGATTTTTTTGTGAATCGCTAGTTTTTCCAGGCGAGAATCGAACTCGCGGTATTTATTCTTAAATACCTAATTTACATATTGTTGTGAACGAAAGATACTATTTAAGTTGAGGAACGTACCTCATAACTACATAATATACTAATTTCATAGCTTTGTTTATAACTTAACACACACGCGTTTATTGGGCGGGTTTGACGTGTGCCGCGTTTTGCCTATTGCCTTGTGCACTTTCATTTTAATAACGAGACCCAAACGATTCACAGCATCTTTAACCTGTTCTATGTTTGTAACATTTCAGTTTGAAATATTTATATACTTAGGTGTTTTGCTAGAAAGTTCTTTGCTATCGATTTAGTTATGTGCCCTGCGTGGGTCCAATGTATGGCAGAATCAAATATGCTTTAAAGCAATTTCCGAAATCCGAAAAGCAACCCGACCGCTGACTTCTTCTGAAATACCTAAAGGTTAAACTTTTAGTAAACTACCGATCACTAATTATCATTGTTTATGTATTTTGGTTTCTAGTTCTTCACTCGTTACTATGGCGCTTCGATAATTCGATACGCTAAGAAGAAGTCTCGTTACTATTGTCAAGAGAAGCGCAACCAAACGGCCCGGTTTGATTCCGATCCTTACGGTAGGTTTTTAATACAAAGGACATTTTGTACAACAACAAATAAAAAACGTGTTAATAGTAATGCGTATATTTTTGTTTTATTATAACATGAAAAAAAAATTATGTGACAATTAGCATAATTAAATTGAGTCCGAGGACAATAACTAACTACTCCTACTGGCTTATACGGAACTCAACAATTTGCCCTGGGGGCACAACACAAACATTCGTAACATATATTACATACCTTCTCAAAACATCGCGTAGGAGTAGTATTGCTAGACCCCGAGTGTGATATATCAAATAGCTTACAATCTTTATCTCCTTCTCCTTTCCTAACTTTACTCACAAGTGAATTTAATACACAGCCTTATAACATAAAACCCACTTGGCATAAATGTAAGCCCGGATATATTTCCAAAATTGATTTATAATCAGAACTAGCTGTAAATATCCTATTCGAAAGTTACAACGTCGCTCACAATCTCCTCGCGCATGATTTCAATATAAATACAATCAAATTCCAATATCTGGATCATTACCAATTTTATTAGTAAATGAATCTCGACAGAATGGAGATCACAACGTTAATCTAGGAGCGTGCCGAATTGACAGGGCAGTGAGCAGAGTGCACAGTAGGTTCGTACGTAAGATTAAACAATAACGTTACCGAATGAGGACGTGAATTTAAAATTCCGCTCTTCAGTTACAGATCGGGTGATGGATAGCTTGCCGTCAAAACGTCACTTCTGCGCAAAACAGTTATTATTTAATCTTACAGCGTCGCAAGAACTCCGACGTAACGGCAATTTCACAAGGATCCAGTATCATTAGAATAAATACAGCGATACAGCACTTAACAGACCGTGCTTCGTACGTCAGTCTACATTCATAATTTCAATTACATACATAAGATAAACGTAATAAATCTTTAACGATACTGGGAGAGGATGGGGTGGCGTTACGTCGCTGGGCTCTGGGCTCAGTCCTTGGACGAGGTGTCCATGGGGCTGGCGGGCTGCAGCAGGCCGGGCGGCGGCGCGGCGGGCGCCAGCGCGGGCGGCGGCGGCGGGGCCAGCGCCGCGCCCGCCGCCTCCAGCGCCGCGCCGCGCGCGCACAGCGCCGCCGCGCCCGGGATGGCCGGCTTCACGAACCTGTCGCTCGTGCGCCGCGGCTGCCGGAGTGTTCACACATTATACACCACAACAGCTCAGAAGCACTTCCATATAGGACAAGTAACTCAACAATCAAAGATTTACTTATTAATTGAATGCTCCAGTTTGTTGAACATTACTCACCTGAGAACTGAGATGAAGCGAAGGCCGTGAGAGCTGCAGACCGGCGGAATTAGGCAACAGTGGTGACGCATACGGTGAGAGAGGTCGCGACCCGCCCGGTGACGACACGCTGCGAGATCGTGCCTGCAAATTAAACTAATTACTTTCAAGACCTCAATTTTCGTTCCTATCAAAATTTACAATACTGTTTACATATTGAATCAGGGAACATCAACCAAAGAAATGGCTTAGTACTATATATTATATTTCAAAACTCAAAATACAGGTGTAATTTTAGTTGAATGTAAAACTTACACTTAAAGCTTCGTTGAACTGCCTCTCTTCCTCCATTTCGAGAGAGGACTCGCTCTCGGACAAGTGCCGGCACAGCGCCTCGCGACGCTCCACCTCCTGCTGAAGTTTCCTCTGCAGGCGGACATTCTCCTCCCTAATGTGCTTTTCTTCTAAGGCGAAACGATGCATCTTCTCTTTGTTTTCATTTTGAGAAACTGCCAGCTGGTTTCTATTAAAAATTACTGAATGTTACAACAACATTTTATGTCAGCACATAAATATTTCAATCAAGTAAACATGTAGATGTATATTTTCAAACAAAATGTCTTCAGCACAATTATCGTTAGTGTTACCTGATTATCAAGTTTTACAAAGAAATAAACTCCTGAAAGCATTTAATAATGATTAAGATAAATATTTAAAATATGTACCTTATTATGTGTTGGACTTTAAAAAGATGGTATTTTTATTATTTGCAACATTAGAGATTGTAAAATTAATATTTTAGTCACAAAAATAAGCACTTATATGAAGTAAAATAGTTGTACGCAGTAGATGAACAAAACAAAGAGAGTTTTCCTAAATATAGGGTTATTTACCTCACTGTTTGAAAACGTATTTTTCTTTATGTTACTAACTTTATCCGTCATAAGTTTGAGATAAATAAACAATTTGCTGAATTATTTTATATCAATTATGCAAAAAAAACAGAAACGCGGAAACAGCCTTCCAGACACAATTTGTAAGAAATATTAGCTATATTGACTCACCTTAACTTTACAACTTCAGATCGCAAGGTCTGAATGTGATTGCTTAAATTGGATGCTGTATCACCATTACTAATGTCCCTAGCAAGAAAAAACTCCATTAATAATAAAACAATGAAAATATTCCAAAATGCAAAACACAAGGTTAAAATAAGTATGTTCCATGCCTTAAAAACTATAACATGCATAATATATTGTAAATTGTAAGATTGTAATAAACACACAATGTCATAACTAGAATATTGTTTCTGGTCCTGAAATTGTGTTATTTTACTAAAGGAGTTTCAAATTACTGTGCTCCCAAGCAAAAATGTCCCTTAGTTAAAGTAGCATCAAATTCAAAGTATGTATTAGATGAAAACAACATTTCAGTAGTAAATTTAAGATTTTCACCTAGGACTGGCTGGGTCGGACACTGGTTGGTCGAGCCTAATCTGTAGGGAACGCTTCTCAGCCTCAAGCTTGTCCATGCGCTTCCACAGCCTGTTCACTAGAGCTTCCTGTTCTTGTTCCAATGTATTCTCTAATTCAACCTGCAAATGTTTAATTTGGTTTATTATTCCATAACGGATTATCTTATTACTAAGAATTATAACTTTTTCCAAAATGTACACAGTTTTGCAATGTAGATCAGATCTGTTATAACTAATCAAGTAGGATTTTTATGCAAGATATTTTGATACATCACCAAATAAAATTTGATGCTAAGAAAGGGAAAAGCTTAATAAATGCAACCATTGATCAGATTATTTTTAATTAATGTTTTTTTCTTTATCCTTTACCTTTTCTCTACGAAGCCTCTCTAGATTCATTTGTTTAGCAAGAGTTTCAGCTTCTAGTTTTTCTATTTTTCTCATCAATTTGTTCACCAAACATTCTTGTTCCTGTTCCAGAGTCTGCTCCAGCCGGCATTTCTCTTGCCGTAACTGAAATAAAATGTTGAATATGGTAATTACTCTAAGACTATGTAATCACATACTCCAGAAAATAGTTTGCAGGCATCATATAGGGACTCCGTCTAAGCACTGACAGCTGTTGCTCTTGAAACTGAGTTCAAGAAAGGCTAAATTTATGAGTACCTACTACCATATCTTACTCTTGAGTGCTTTGACGTAAATTTAGCCACAGCTGCTATATAATATTTTTCAGAGATATTTTTATAGCGTGCTTTATATTCAGGATAAAGAAGTACATAAAATGCAACCTTGTCAGAATCAAAAACCAACTAGTTATTCAATAGTTATTGACTGTCCAATGTAATGCATTATAATGTTATGCAGCCATTGTTTAAGTATTGTGTAGTTTACAGTCTAGTTTCCAAACAGTTAACATGCTAATGTTATGCACCAGAACAAACAATCATTAAGTTTAATTCTAATAAATGTTATGCAAAAAAACAATTAAAGATAGAATTCAAAACTATTCCATACTTAATATTATGGATATCATAATAAGATAAGACATTAACAAAATAAATATGTACAACATTAGTCTCATTCATTATATTTTGAATCTATCCACCACCATCTTGTGAAGCAGTTGCCACATGTTTTGGATGGTGTGTTCCAAGTTCAGTATGATAGTTTTACATATTATGAGCTAAATAATTTTGCATATAACATTACACATTCAAAATAAATATAATTGTATTTACCTGATTTAGTTTTCTGGAAAGATCATTGGTCAGGCATTCTTCTTCTCGTTCATAATGATGTGCCAATGTTTCCTTTTCTTTTTTCAGTGCTTGAATTTTTTTTAATAATGTATTGGAAATATACTCCTCCTCTTGCTCAGCTTTAGCTTGCTATAAATAGATAGAAAGATTATTAAAAACGAAAGTCTCATGGTATGGAAATTATTGTTCATTTTTTGATGGGCATGTGTTCATTAAAGATTATGGCACTTACAATAGAAACTGATGCTTGTCTCAGGGCACGATTCTCTTCTTGAAGAGCCTTCACTCTAAGCTTATAGGTGTCTAGTTCCACTTTCAGGACCCTATAAAATATAAAATTTTACATAATGTGGATAATCCATGACCTATTAAATTAGCACAAAGAATTACAAATATGTTTAGTATTACCGAGAGTAAAGTGCAAGTAAGACAAATAGATATAAATGGTAGGTATGAATGTACTGAAAATGTGTAAACTATAACAAAACATATTGGTGAAAACGTGAAATCAATCTATGTCGCGGTTATAAGAATCTCATATGATTCTCATAAAATTGTTTTGAACTTACCTATTCTGTTGCTGTAGAGATTCAATTCTTTTTTGAAGTTGATCACGAGAGACAGTGCTAGGAGGTAACATAGCTCCGCCATCCAGAGAGCTAGAGTCACTCTCAGAAGCCGAATCAGCCATTTTATTACCTACAAAAATTATAGATTATGTTGTAGAAATAAATAACAATTTCGCTAGCTAAGAATTTCAGATTTTATCTGCACTTTACCTGGCGAAATCACTGTATCATCCATTTGCACGAGTGATGAGGACGGCAACAAAATGTCATAAAAGTTGGAGTTCACTCCGTAGTCCTAAATATATGCAAAGATATTTAATTTCATATGATTTTCATCAAATAACTATAGTAAACCAAGGGAAAACGAATTAAAGACAAATGTAATAAATTAAAACACACGAAAACCGTATCGGTATGCAGTCTCAACTAGAGATGTGCGAACCACGGGCGAACGATATTGATAAAATTGTACACAGATTGTCAAAATGCCAGAAATTTTCCGGTTATTTAAGCTCTTCGAAATAATAAAAATTAAAAGCAGCCAAATTCAATGATTGAGCTGATTGTTAAAATAAAATCGGGAAGATGATAAAAAGGTTAAGATAAAATTATATAATTAGTGCACCTAAATCCTCCACATAGGCATCTGATAATGTGACAGATTAAAGCGAAAAGTACTAATAACGTAAATTTTGATTAAAAAATATTATGAATAATAAATAGTAATACAAAAAAAAGTTGTCTCAATATGAAAAATGAGATTAGGTACTGTGAGAAAGTTCGTAGTAGTTCGACAGATCTATTGGTCTAGTGGTAGATCTGACTGTCACGCTGGAGGTCGTGGGTTCGATTCCCACCCAGAACAAATCTTCGTGTGACGAGCACGATTATATTATGTTCTGTGTCGGGGTGTAATTTATTTACTATATGTATGTATTTAGAATTTTATCAGTTATTGTCTGGTTACCATAACACAATCTCTGCTCAGCTTGGGATCAGAAAACCCTATGTAAGTGCCAGAATATTATATTATTATATTGTAGTTCTCAAATGTCGTGACAATTTTTTTTTTAAATTTTATATTTTTTTTTATTGTACGAACATTTAGTTCATAAAAAATAGCCTTTTAGACTAACTTAAATGGAATTAATACCTAGAATCAAGCACTTGGTAGGTATATATTACAAAGATTAAAAGAATTATGGATATCACTTCCGAAAACCCTATATTCTTTACTGTACCCTAAAAACTCTATGAATTAGTACGTATATCGAGAATATCCATAACAATCATGTTCTCTATTTCGTTTTTCTTTTCGAACGCTGCAACACTATGTCAAAAAAAAAACATTTATAAAAAAGTGACACACACGCCATAATGTAAATTGCTTCTCGATTTGGCGTTTGAGTTAAAAAATTTACATTTTGATGTTAAAAATTCGTTTGTAATGTTTAAATAAGACATTTAAAATGTCCTTAGTAAATATTGGTAAGAAGCAAATCAATAGTTTAAACAAAATCTGTGTTAACCATTCTCCTTTGAAAGTATTTAGGTTGGATCAAAGGAATCGAAGCCATTTCGTTCCTTTCGTGTAAACGGTATTGAAGACTTATTTCTTATTGTTTCATAAGTTTCAATCTCTAGTGGTGATATTTATATGAGAGGATAAGTTTAATCGAAAACGGATAGCTGAGTCGTCGCCATAGTTGAGGTGTTGGTACGATTTCAGAAGTCATTGCTGCTGTTATTGCACCGTATGTGTTCAGGGTGGATGGCATAATAACTGTCATCGCGAAATTGGTGTCTCTCGCAATGTTATACATTCTATATTAGTATTACATTAAAACTCCTTCAATCATAAGTTAAATGTACACATAGCTGTAATTTTTAATCTGGCCAATCGTTTTTTTTTTACTAGATCATTACTTGTAAACAAATCGTACATTGAATGTTGTAATGTGTTGGGAAACGTATTAATCCTAATATTTTAGAAAAACAGGGTATATTTTCATTTCTTTACTGATGTGGTTACCTGTGTGATGTATATGGCTAATTTTCCTATTTAATATGGAGAGGGAATACTGACAATGTTGGCAACTGTACTTGATTTTAAGGGTCTAAGTAACTGACATTTCTCTTTTCACCATTCACAGTACAACAATCCCTGTTTTTAGTTATATCATTTTTCTGTTTATAATGAATAAAAATCTTATATTTGATGAGCTAAGGGTGCTAATATTTCATGTCACTTTTAAAAATAAAGGTTTGTGTTTATTTCAAACACCAATCTTAGTTAAATTGGGTAAACTCTCAGTGATAAGATACTTAGTATTCAGAATACACACAACAGTATATTGACAGTAAACAAATAGTAAATCAGCAAGTGTACTCACACACTGTACTAATAATTCATAAAACTAACAAGCTGCACTTACTATACTAGGAACACTCTTGTATTACTGAAAATATGTAGTGTTTATTTATTATCTCTAGTGTAGAAATAACATTCTTAGTTACAATATTTTTTTTTTATAATTGTAGGTCATTACTACAAGAATTGAAAACAAAAATCTTTATAAAAAGCCTAGAACTTTTAGGTAACAGGTTAATAAACAATGTAGGTAAATGCTTCACTTTTTAACTGCTTATGAAAAATATCAGTTGTTTGCCTTTGCATCTCACATAGTATATTATAGTTTGGAACCAAACCAGATCTTTCCATTTAAAACAAAAATAGTTTTATTTTTACATCACAGTTAGATAATTACTTACAAAAATGCCTATCATGACACTGCATTAATTATTTTTACATAAGGGATAATGATGATGATTGCTAAAATAATAATTCAGGTACATTAGCAAAACATAATTACTACAAGAAGTTTGTAATTTGCAGTAATAAAATGATGATAATGGTATTAAAACTGTAATGTTAATTTGTTGTATAAACAATGTTTGATCTTGTTTCTATTTTATTACTGTTTTGTTTAAAAATAATTATCTATTTTAGGCTAAGCTCTTGCAATGGCTCAATTTTACCACATATTGGGAGCACAAGGACATCAAGTAACTATTGAAGATCTTCAAAGATATTGCCCTAATATTTGTGTGGATGGTATTATAGTCAATCAAGATGATCAACAACAATATGCACAACAACAGGTAGTGTATAACATAAATTATATAAAGTTAATATAGTTATTATAGAATATTAGGTTGCCACATAACAGGTAGTTTATAAATTAAGCAAAGGCTCATACAGGTGTCAATGTCAATTAACCCATTTGATTACATTTTCAGGTGGTGGTACAGCAAGCAGATCAACCAAATGATATTATAGTTAGTGAAGGTGTACAAACACAACTGGTTGTAAGTGATGGCCTGCAGTACCAGCCCCAGTATATTATTCGACATGAGCCCCCTCCACCACCGCCGCCGCGAGCTGACTTCCAACAGCAACAACAACAACAGCAGCAGCAGCAGCAACAGCAACAACAACAGCAACAACAACGGGCACTACATCCTCACCAAGTAAGTTCTTGTATAATATTTGTCTTACAAAATTTATACTGTATGTATTGTGTTCTAAAATCTACTTAGTATCTATGTTTTAGGATATCAAGGCTGTATGGAAATCAATTTCATAGTTATATTAGTCCATGTTTAGCATAAGTTATGACATGTAATTTATTTGTAGGTTTACTACACATCTGACTTACCTGTGGATGCTCAGGTTGTGTTACAACAGGCCCAACAGATCATTGATGCATCTTTGATGCAACAGTCATCTCCACAACGTCAGCAACATGTATGTCACCTGACTAGATCATTGTGTATTACATTTATGCACTAAAAGAAACTACTGAGTAATGGTTTTAGAACTTCTTCATTATGAAATGCTTGGCATGTTCCTTTTTCATTTGGTTACAATATATTTAATGAGAAACTTGAGTAGAATATCCTAGTCCTATTGTTTGAATTATTTTTTTTAGAATGTCTTTGATATTCCTTTTATTTCGTAAAATGAAATCATTTTTAATTGACACTCTATTCGGTTATTATCTTCAGATAAACAGAAATGACTTAGTTGTTGTTTTTTGACTCACAGATTTTCCATAGTTTAAGAAATCCATTCAGACTGTGGAAAAGTTAGCCATTTCAAGCAATATAAGCTTTATTAAGAATTTATTGACAGTGTCAATTAATCAGGCGAAATTGTAAATATATAAATAAATATCGAAGTTTGAAGAATGTAAATTACTTATGTTGTAAATAATTAATTAATCAGGTGACTCTAAAACATTCACTCTTCACACCATGTAACACTTTCTGCTGATTACTTTTTAGTCATGGGTGTAGGGCTAACACTGTTCAATATGGCTTCATATAACAATACACTATCTAGTCTTAATTATGATAGTATGAAGTTGAAGAGCATACCAGGATAAAAAAGTTGAGAAAGAGAAGTTGTAAATCTTAGAATTTTAAGATTAGTATAAAAGATAATTTTGAGGTATCTTTGTCATTTTTTTTTTATTATTATTTTGTATATAGGTGTACTTCATTTCTTATAACTAGTCTATAAACAAATATTTTTTAATTTCTTGATTTGCTGGGTAATTACACGAAATTGTTCCATCGTCAATTTCCTTAGGCCAGAAATTATGAAATCAAACCAACTCTAAGTTATTCTTGCTCTTATAGTACTTACTTATATGTTAATGTAAAACCAATGGAAAAGTATTTTTTATAAGGAGTTTATGACTGGTTATGGGAAGCCAAAACCCATGCAGTCTATGAGGTAGATAATAATAAAATATTAGATGTGTCTATCCCATGTATCTATCCTTTTTGTGATAATGTTATAAGAAATTAGGTATACATTTGATTAACTGACTGATGTGTATTGTGGATGTGTAGTTGTTTAGATGTATATTATAATTTCATCTCATTACTTTTTAAGAATTAATGGAATGCAATGCTTACTTGTAATGGGTGCATTTAACATTTACTTTAACTAGTAAATAATATATTTTATTTAACTATATGATATACAGTTTATACAATATATTATGTTCATTATCTTTACTATAAATATAAATTTAAAATTTCAATAAATAAATGGATATAATGTAGATTATTATTAAAAATGTTATACTGTATTTTTACTTGCAACATTTTTATACAATTTGATAATAATTTAGAATATCAAGGTGCCTAATTACTGTTATGGTCATACTTGAAATTAAAACCCAGAATTTTGTGTTAATTCTCAAGAACCTGAAAGCCTACCAATGGAATTATAGTTTTGCATGTTGCATAACATAGAGTTGATTAGTAGCTTGTCTACAAATCGTCAAAGCAGTACAGCAGGCAGGCTTCTATCATATAAGTATACAATCAATTGTATAAGTCAATTGAAGAGTAGCAACGAAAGTACCATATAGTTTTTTTGCAAAATGTTTCAACTGTCTGTTCTCTTGAATGTCGCAGAAAGTTTACCATCCGAAACTAAACAAATCATGCAAATAATACCTTCATTTGCTGACACTAACAACCAACTGCCCATAATGCCGAAGTATAAAGTTGCTTGTCAATGTATCTAACTAAAGAGCGCGAGCGATGATACTAATGCTATGCGGTTCTTTGTGTATATGTATGCATTCTGCAGTGGTCTCATACTGGGCGGCAATATGGGATTAATTTGAAGTGTGGATTTTAATGATATTTGTTTATGACAGCAGCTAGTGAGTCCGGCACACGTGCTGTCGCAACCAACTGTGATACATCCCGCGCAACAGCCGCCGCCGCAGCCCCCACCTCCGCCAACTACACCCCAACATGCACCCCAACAAACGGTATAAAACCATTATTTAAGAATATATTAAAATCACAAGAAGAAATATAAAAATTGGCGATGCCAAACTTGCATAATGAGCGCACGCTTTGTGGCAATAGGGGTTCCGATTGGGGCTAAAACTATCCACCTCTCCAGTACCTTTATAAATAATATAATCGTAAAAGTATTTTAATATTTATAAAATAAAATACTAAGAATACGTAATAGTTTGTTAAGCGACGTGTTTGGATTCCGATAGGAGAGACTAGAAAGAGCCTATCTAGGTATATTGCAAGTTAAAGTATATAAGTTATTATTACGACGATAAATAAGTTATAAGAATACATGCATTTATACTTGTAAGAATGTGATACTCACCGCTATATTATGCTCAATTCCAATGTTATAATCGGGAGGAAGCATTTACGAAAACATACGTTTTCCAGCAACCGCAACAACAGCAACAGCTGTCGCGAGCGTCCCCACAACTCATTCAGCATTTTCAACAACAACAGCATCAGCAACAAATCCACCTGCAGCAACTACAACAGCAGCAGTTGCAGCACCAGCTACAGCAACAGCAGCAACAGCAACACCAACAACACATGCAGGCTCAACAGATACCGCACCAGCAAGTTGTTATGCATGCAGCTTACATCAATCAACCTGTAAGTTTTTTAATACAAAAATTCAAGTATTTTTATGTTTTAACTTCCGTACTAAAAATATAAATGTGCAAGTGAATCTGTTTTTAAGCTTTGGCAACCAATTTTAGGGTAGCTAGATTGTACTGCGAAACAGGATAGAAAGTTTATTTGACGGCAATAATCGTTATCCACGCTGGCAGAGCTGCAGGTAAAGGTTAAGTGTCATTAACACAAGATATCGGTTTGTAAATAGAATGCTAAATAACAGCTGTCTCCTGAATACGTGTCTCAATGTAACAGTCTCCATCGTAATAATATACCATATGCAATGTGTTGCAGGGCAACAACACGGCCCGAGCGGCGACCCCGCGGCTGCTGAACCAGGCGCTGAGCGCGGGCGGCGGCGTGACGCTGGTGCGCGCGCCCGTGCGGCAGGTGCGCCCCCGCCGCCCCGCGCCGCGCCCCTCCGCGCCGCACCAGCACCCGCCGCTGCAGCACCACAACGCGCCGCGCATGCTCAACGCTCTGCAAACGGTTACTTACTTACCATATGTTTTTGTGCTTGTTAAACTGGTTAACCCTATTGTGTGATTTTTATTAGTTTTTAAGGCTCTACAATTCAGATCACTGTTTTTTTTTTTATGAAACCTATTACTCGTTCCACTGCTTTGCAAAGGTCTCCCCCGTCTGACTCCAGGCTTTTCCGTCTCGAGTCACATGACACTAATCACTTGAGACCACTAGTCATACCATAAAAAACTGGGTTAACTATTGTTGTAAAGGTCAGACTGTTTTTCTGAGAGCAAAACATAGTCACTTGTACAATAACCATAGTTTTTACATAGTTCTTTATGTCATGTATATGCTTGTGGAATTGGTGTTTAATTGGTGTTATTAATATATGGCTGCAGGGCCAGGCGGCGGGCGTGTCGGGCGTGGGCGTGGCGGGCGCGGGGCGGGGCTCGCCGCGCGTGCTCAACCCGCAGGCGGCGCACGCGCAGCACCGGCCGCCGCGCCCGCGCACGCCGCTGCATCACTCGCTGCAGGTACTACCACATGCTGGCTCACGGCGACGCGAATACGGCTTCTATCCCTGCTTCACATGTTCATTACCTACTATGTGCCAGTCCACCGTTTCCTGTAATGCATGAGCAACACGTTTGTCTCAATGTTTTGGTTAAGGCCTGAAACTGAGCACATCTATGCGGCCCGTAAAAAAGAGCGGTCGTCCTTAAGGGGAAGATAACGTGCCCGTAGCACAGGTTTCCTACATGTTTTAATACATTGATAACAAATAGTACCAATGAAGCATTTTTAAGACCTTTTTAAAAGAGATGAGTTGCCTTACCGGCAATCACAGTTTGTCTATGCGACCGGTGTTCGTAGCGGGTCCGTGTCCTGAAGTTTCAGACCTAAACCTGACGACCTGCGTACCATGTTTCATTATTTGGCCAGTACTATAAAAAAAAGAAAAATATTATGTGCTCAAAAATGTATTTCCATACGCAGCTCCCTTACCCATGTGTCGTTTTTTAGCAACACCAACACGCCCAACAACACCAGCAGCACCAAATAGCTCAGCATGTCATTGGCCAACAGGTTCATCAGCAACAGCTGAATCAGCTCAAACTCTCCACTCATCAAGTGAGCCTCACAACCCTTATACTAATACCTAATAGTATTGTATGGTTAAGATATGATAATACTAAGTGTTAATATTAATTTTAAAAATAATAAAGATATACATGACAAGATACAAGTATATTGCATTATAATATATTTATAACCACTTTCTTATCTATTACAGCTTCTTACCCAGCAAAACCAGACACATGGACAAACTACACGCATCATCACACCACAGGGGACAATAGTAACGCAAAACCTGCAATCACCAATGCCTCAACACACGGTGGTTCAGACGAATCAGAATAACGGACCTCTACCACCTCAGAACACCCTCACTACCATTCCTCAAAGATCATCACCACATCCGCAGCAGGTCCAGCAAGTGAAAAAGGTCGTAGTCCAACCGAATAACGCTAGCGATATGGACGATCTCGAGGATAGTATTACGGCGGCGATTCTGACGAAGCACTCGGTGAACGAGAACCTGTCGGCGTCGCCGCAGCAGTTCCAGGCGGTGCGGGGCCCGCAGCACTTCGCGCCGCACTACCCGCAGCAGCTGGCCTTCGAGCCGCCGCACTCGCACCCGCAGACGCTCACGCAGCTGCTCATGGACTCCGACTCCGTCGAGGAGGAGCGCCAGCTGCTCACCCTCAACAATGGCCAGAGGATCACTCTCGCCGAATACAGGCGCATGCAGCAACCTCAGCGTGCAGGTGTTCCTGTTCAGCAACAACAAGCGAGGTATGCTTCCATCATATGTGCGTACACTTTAACGTTCATATGTTTATAGTGCTTTTGAATAATGGTACTACTGTTTCTAGGGAAACTGGCAGACAAACTTTAGTGAGAAGTAAAGAACAACCCAGGCCTGTACAAAGGGTACCTCCAATGCAAACACAGCAACAACCCTCCCACCTTGGTATTTATTAATTGTATTATTACATGACAGAAACATATAAATTTTCAGTTTAACTCCTACACTTTGAAAGCGTAAAACATCTAAAATCGCCATAAAAATATTTAAATGTTTTTTTTTTAGAAAACAACGAAAGTATGTCTGGACCTTCAGAACAAACATCAGAGCCTCAATCTGCCAAAATGTTAATATTCCTTCAAAATGGCGAACAGAGGTTAATCACATTTACACTGCCCAAAGAAAGTTGTACACTACAAGAAGTTCTGGAGCAGGTATGAATTGTGGTTAATAAAATACGTTTACTTTTAGATTAGAAATACGTAACCTAATTGGGATCACTGTATTTATAGGTATCTCTTATTAATGATATATGAACGGTTATTAATTTCTTGTAATATTTGCAGGTTAATGTGCCCTTTTCGGAGGATACCCACATACAATGTATGCAAAACACAAGTAGTGAAATAGATTATTTTGTATCGGTGGGTTCCACAACTAGGATTGAAGAGATGCTAGAAAACCACCCGGTTTGTAATTTAATCATATTTATAGCAACATCAATGGGTTTAAAAAGAATTTCAGTGTGTTCATAGAAAATAATAATATATTTTTTGTTTCAGATGTTAGTAGGAGATATTAGTAATAGAAATTCACCCTCAGTTATGTCCCAACCTCAAAGTAGTGAAGTATCAACACCGGAGAAATCCCAGTGTCCAGACACAGGTATTTATTACTCTTGCTATTCTTTTAGAAGAGGCTAATCTTTCTTCCGTAAATAATTACTAGTTATAATTACATAAACCTAACATATAGGTAATAAAGATTTACACACGAACCCACAAGTGGGATAATTTTATGAGAGTCGCCGATATCCAATCGGTGACGATACCATAACAATATACACATGTGTCTCGTCTGGATTTGATGTGCTAATGATAACAGAACAGAAAATATACGTGCTTTGAATGTTGTAGGTAACAACAGTCCAGAATCTCCAGGGCCGCGGTCCCCGCCGCCCAGACATGTTGACGGCATGTTGGCTGTTTGTAAATCTTGTGGGTATACTGGGTACGACTTCAGCCGGTGTGAAAGGTATTTATTTTAACGAATCATATTTAAATGTGTCTGTAAAATAATATAAATGGCATGAAATCATGGCATGTCTAATAACTTATATTAAAAAGTTGAGAGTCTTAGACATGGCCATGTCCATGTGTCGCTACTGCTTTATGAAGTGAAATGTATTAGAATTACATGGGCAATATTGTTGTTACAGATGTAAAAGAGTATTTACAGAAGAGCCTAAAAGTGTACCTAGCAAAAAAGTAGAACAGAAAAAGAAAGAACCTGAAAAATCTATACCATCATTAGAAAAACAAAAGTGAGTAAAGTCTTAATATATAATCAGAATGAAGAACAATTGCATTTTTATTTAATGTGTATCAATTAAACCTGTTCTTTTTTGCAGCTCATGTACAGAAGGCATCAAACTAAATTTATTAAAGTCTACAATGAAAACACTCAACAGTAAAACTGTAAGCAAACTAACTTATTTCCTAATAAAATTAAATGTATTTCTCAATAGCTTCCAAGAAAGTCGCCTCATTTGAGTATTTTTTTTTATAAAATTTTGTATTCAATTATGAATGTATTTTCTTGCAATAGCCTGTACAAGAGAAGAAACCACCTAGAGTAAGAAAGCCACGAGGCAAACAGCCAGATCCTGAGCCTGTGATATTAACCTTGAGTTCAGATGAAGAAGATTCAAATAGTTCCATGATGAGTAATCAGGTAAATCAATTTTTGTATTATACTAGACTAAAAACCCTAATCTTGATCTGTATTTAAAATTCGAAAAGCCTTGTAATAGAACATGGTTACACAATTAAAATCCAACTCCCACACTACACATAGCTACAGCCAGTAAGTAGATGTTTTCCTAAATTACGATAACATCAAATAAAATTAATTTATACAAAAGTCTTTTGTTACGTATGTAAGTGTATAAACTAGAAAAAACTAAAAGTGTACTGACACTGATCTTTATTTTTAGCATGAGCAATCAATAAGTATGAAGGAGCCATCATTAAGTGAAATAGAAGGAGGAACGCCCGACAGTGGGATTGGTGTTGATAGTATGGACGGTAAGTACTTTAAACAATTTTATTGTGATATGCTTAAACATTTAAATCAATAAAAATATAAATAATCCAAGTTTTCTGAGACCAGCTTGCATTATCGGCTTGTCCTTATTATCGTTCATTGATTGACTTATATTATAAACAGGTATTTTTTTTAGAGATAGGGATGTTACTTTTTAATAAATTGAAGTGACAAAAGTAACATAAAATATATTTGGTTTGTTTCTATCACGGAACAGAAAAAACAAGTGGAAGTGCAATACGCCAAAATTACTATAGGAACCGCTGTCGCCAAACTAACACAAATAATCCGATAATAACATATGCACTACAACGAAATAATCCGTATGATTGGTAGTTTTAAATTTAGACAAAAATAGCCTGCATCACAGAAATAAAATAAACCCTGACTTTCTAAAAATAAGGTTAATTTTGCATTAGCAACAATACGTATTTACGGTCTACAGTCACACTAAATTCGATTGACGAGTTAGTTTTGCTACTTGACCATAGATGGCGATATATAATCAATATAAGCAATTATCAACATAATTGCTTTAGACATACGGTTGACAATGGCGTGACTCTAATGCTACTCGGCCAAGGACACACCACGTATTACATTTAAATTCTTTATCGATATCGATAGATACCCGATTTTTGTTCAAATATGATAAATACGACTCGTTGGGAGTACATTTATTTATTTGTTACACAAACCGCTGTACTTTTTAAACCATTAATTAATAGACACACAAGACTGACAGACAGATAGGTAAAGGGCCATGTTCAAGTTTCATAGTGATTTTGGCCCAGAGTGCACGCTGTTGATATGATGTCTTAAATTTAATATAGATTGTCAACATATTATTAAAGAAGGAATCAGATAAATAAAACTTCGGGTTTTATAGTAAAAATTCTTTAATATTCCGCATATGTTGAAATTCTCATGATTCTCGTGAATTAAATGGACTTTTTGCCGTGAAACTTGAAAAAAGGAAGTGCAGTGTCGATTTTACGAGTTTTCATCTATCCACCGGTGGATGAATCAGGATTTAGCTTGCCGGCCGGCCTCCCACAACGCAAGGACGCACTCTCTATCCATTTTTCTTTCATGCTTGTGACTTTGGGAAACCTGAAACAAATTTTTAATTAAGGTTCAAAAATCTATTACCTTCTGTTTGTATCACTCTGTGTGTAACGTCTCAGTCATTAATAAATTATAATAAATATGTTACTATTTAAAACATTGATTATATTTTTGCTTTATACCACTTAAACGACCATAAATTTACTTAATATAAATTTCGTGTATGAATTAAGGCGACCTCATACCTATATTGTAATGCAAAACGAAATAAATAAAAATAACTGTTTGGGTTAAGATAGTTATTTCTCGTATCGACATCAATCGACGAAATCAATTTTCGACTTGACCACATCACTACATTGAGTAGCGAAGGTCTTTCTGGAATGTTCTATGGAAAAAACAATCGAAAATAAACTTTGTCTTAACTGCATAAGGTTTATTTTGACTAACCGTTCTATTAAATTTTTGTAAATTGGAAGAAAATAAGATTTTTATTAGAAAACAATAAAAATCGTACTTACCGATGATACGAAATACCTCCATTTGTAAGATTTCTTCTCCTAATAACATTTTTGCACGCTAAAACGGAACAATACGGCATAGCTAGGTAAATATTAATTTGTCACGAGACGAGCAACTCGACGCGATGACAGACGCAACTGGGATCGGTTAAGCGCAAGTTAAGCGTAACAACGCTTAATTGTGTAACACGCGTGCCACGCCTACTTAGCACTTCCACCTGTTTTTTCTGTTCCATGGTTTCTATTATAAAAATAGAAAAAATAAATTACTTTATTAATCATTATAATCCACACTATAGTTCGAATTTTTATAGCTTGATTTAAACTAATTCATTTTTATCATATTCTGTTCTTACGCAAGTACCTAGATCACTACCCCAATACAAGTTATTGAAACGTATGGTAACATTTTAATATTTTAACTGTCGGGTTATGTGACATCTATATCATGTTTGAGACATTAATTTATTGATGTGATTCGATTACAAGAAACAATCAGCCTATATAATAAAAAGTAATTTCAAGTATAAGTATAAAACGTGACGTCACAAAATAAATAGAATAGAATAGAATAGAAAGATTATTTATTTAGTACGGAACACATGTAGTAAATGGGCAACCCCCAGTAAGTTTGAATACACTACGTTGACTTCGATGCGTACCGTGTTTAGACCTGAATAAAGCACCTGTTCAGAGTTAGATTTAATAAAAAAAAATGCAAAAATAAAAATATCCGTAAAAGTAGTTTTATTTCAATGTCTAACATTCGTGTAATCCTCAGAACACAATATAAAAAAAATGCTTAAAATAAGTTAGTATCCAATGTGTAGCATAAAAAAAACCAAGCTCTGAAAATAAAGTCGAAACGAGGGTTCTGAAATGCAATGTTGAGGGTATCTGTAAAAGCGGTAAAATAAGTGCGTTTCATCAAATAGTTGCCAGAGTTGTTGCTAACTTACGCAACATAAGTTTCCTTAAAGTCCGGATTTTCTTTTTAACTACTAAGACCTAGCCTGGCCCTAAAGATTGTTTAGATCAAGGTGTTTGTATTTGTATATTAAAAAACGATTTTATCGAACCGCAAAGTAAACAACCGCCATATTGGCTTATTTCATATTGACATTTAAGGGTAATGTTGCCAGATTACCCAGTCCTTTGAAATTGAAAATAAAAAAAATGATTTGTTGGCTAACAATTTTTTTTTTTTACATTTTTAACAAAACTAATTCTTCTACATTTTTTCCGTTTGGTCTTGCGTTAATAATTCTATGAATTAAAAAAAATACCACCTCTTAACGATTTAAACATTTATTGCTAATACACAATTATTATTTTGAAGTTATTAATAATCATACCTACTTGTTTTTAAATGCGAACAAAAAGAAAACCGGGAACCTAAAAAATTGTCGCTTGGCAACATTATTCTGTTAACCTAAATAGAATACGTTCCCATGGTATTAGATTATCTGTACCAAATGCCATTCGCTTTAAATTGTTATTTATCTGTGAAGCGTGTCGGTCGGTCGCAAATTCGCAATGCGACTTGTTTAGCGTGTATTTTTAACAGTTAGTGAAGATTTCTCTGAAGCTTCAAAATGTTCAGAGATGCGTTTAAACGGAGGCAAGGTATACATTCCTTTCTTACAGAATTTCATGTCTATATACTTGTAAAAGCTACCATGTTTCGAACGCTGTCTTAATGTGATCATGAGATGTGTCCACACTGTCATGTTTCTTTATTTCTGTGTATTTAAATCAATACTTTTGACCCAAGTTATTTGTTGATATTTGGTAAAGTAGAACTAAATTAATGGAAGTTCTACGCTATTACGCATTACTTTTTGCCACAGATATCTATAATACATCTGCGGCATCTATATGTATTATACCTAGTTGAAGACTCAGGATATAGCCTAAGTGCCACTCAATAAAACTTATTGTTTTAATAAGCCGCCACGATTACGCGCCAACTAAGGCAGTCAAATGCGGGTGTGTAATGGTAAACCAACTTTTACTATGGAAAGGTCAAATATGTATAAAAAAATATGTTGACACAGAAGAATACATTATATTTAATTTTTAAATAACTTATGATATAGGTTTAAATACTGGTTAGTCAGAAACTACATGAATGGTAATTTAAAAATAAACATTTTTTTTGCAAGTCACAGAATCTCTTTCGTTTATTAAAAATATCATTATCGAAAGTTTCAATTAATGTAATTACCTAGTTAAAAAATATTTGATTATGATTATAGATGGGAGCCGAGATGAAATCACCCAGAATTCTTCACCTGTAACATCACTCAACTGCCGAACCATAAGGATTGGGTCATACCGATATACACCCAAAGATAAGGTAAAAAACTGCTTTCTTAGGTAGTTTAATTTTGCATATTACAAAATAAACTGGAAGTCTTGTAAAAATGATTAGGTTTGGCCAAGCTATTTTCTTGGATGTTAAATATATTCACAGTTATCATTCATAAATTATATTTCAAAAGTTTTCACCAATATTTGTAAAGTAAAATTATATTCTATTATTCAAACTAATAATACTATAATAGAACATAATGAAGCTGACTATACTTCACAAAAACTAATTCTTAAATGAACTTCATCAGGTTTACATATCATCGAAAGGCATCAAAATTATTGCACCTTCACTCAAAACTGAATCCCGGGAAGTGGCACTTCAAATACAGTTAAAAGAAGTTGTCAGGATACTGGTACATTTTGGTAAAGGTTTGCCAGTGATTTTTTTATACACTATGAGCAAATGTGGTGGCTATATCAGAAAGGCACTGGATATGACAGAGGAAGCAGGTAATTAACACATAATTACAGTATCTACAAGTAATGAAAGGAGTTGTAAATAAGTTTACCATATTTACAAGCTTTTCATAGTCTTTCACTGTATGTATTTATGATTGTTTAGTTCAAATTTGGAATCACATCCTGGCATTAAATGTTATTTTTGTTCATACTTATTAAGTATGAAACTATGGTTGTTTTTGACAAGACAACAATATGGAAGTTTCAAGTTGGTCCGATTTTTGAGCCAGAAGGTACCAATTGGGACTCCACTAATAAAAATACTATCTCTTTGTGTTTAGGTTGGTTAGGTACTTTTTAGCTAGGATTGTGATCCCTGCTGATCTAAATACATATTAAGTAAAATCATAATACCATGCATCTCAGAGACTTTTTACACCAGTCTCTATCTTTATGAGTGACAATACTCAAGTTGTAGATCGCTTCTAAAGTAGTGATAATATCTTATATGTATTCTTATACACTAATCATAACTGACAGTTCAATAGTTCATTATTGCATAAAAAATACTAATTTAAATTATTTCACTTTTAGGTCCTTACTATAATCCTATGTCGAAAATAGATCCTTTCAAGAGAATAACACTACTACCAGAAACTATAACAGAAGAAGCTAAAATGACATTAAAGGCTTTATTTGGTAAAGTGATGGATGAATTAAATGCTCGGGAAGCCAATGATATATTGGTGAGAACTTGTCCAAAAGAAAGCAATAATGTTACAAAAATGACTACAAGATTAACTAGTGCTTCCATTGCTGCTGGAGCGAAAAGGTGTGTATAGCAGCAGCATCATCATCATCATCAATTGAACCCATTTGCAGACTTACTTTAAAGTTCTTTGTGTATTTTCAGCTCCAACCCTGCAGAGATAAGGCAAATATTAATATATCCACCTGGCAAAGGTGGTATACCAATTAACACTGAAGACTACATGTGCCTAGCTCAAGATCAATTTTTGAATGATGTCATCATTGACTTTTATTTAAAACATTTAGTTCATGATGTCCTAACACACAGTCAGAGAGAAAAGACTCATATTTTTAGCACATTTTTCTACAAAAGGCTCACTACGAAACCAAGCAAAGTGAATAAAAGTTCAAATCCTCATGAATGGGATAGTGCTTTGACTCCAGCTCAAAAGCGACATGCAAGAGTTAAGACATGGACAAAAAATGTGAACATATTTGACAAAGATTATATTGTAGTTCCTATAAATGAAAATTGCCACTGGTTTGTGGCGATTATTTGCTACCCTAGCTTAGATGGCTGCCGAAGTACGATAGATAATCGCGTAGTTACCCCCCAAGAGATCAGAAAAAAAGGTGAAAATTTTTTACTTATCTTTTCAGAAACCAAATTTTTATATTTAAAAAGATATACAAATATAACTTAACTTTCCTTTCAGAACGTAGATCGTCTATGCAAATAGGAAATACAACAATCACGCCACTGAATAAGCAGGAACAACTTACATTAAGTTGTGATTCTGACAATCTTAGTGAACGCGATGAGGCTGAGGCAGAGGTATTTATACTAATCATTTGTTATTCCTATAATCTTATTAATGAAGTGAATTTACTTGAAGGCAACGCTGGTATTTGGTTACTGCCCTAATACAATAAACTTACTTTAAAATTAATTAATGGAAAATTACAACTCAGGTTACATACTTCTTCTTGCCATATGCATTTATATAACAAATATCTGATAGTAAATTATGTTTCGTGTAATTATTGACCATTAATGTGTAACCAGTTGCAGCCGGGCTATAGTTCTTGTTACCTGTAAGACCTATTTATTAATCAATGTTTTTATTCTTTTTTAGGAAAGTGATTTAGACATGCAGTGTGATACTGATGACGAAGAAGCAGAAAAAAGTCCTGTAGAAAAGAAAATTGAAATCCAACCAAATAGAAAATCTGAACCTATTAAACAGTAAGTAGTTATATACACAACAAATAAATATTTTTTAAGGTTTAAATAAGATAAATAAGGTTCATAAATGATCTATAACAGCTCTCTTGTCTGATGAAGGCTGTAATCTGTGAATAAATTAAACAGGATGTATTTATCTCCTTTGTTGATGTTATAGTTTAGTTTTCTTTAATTCCCAGATCAGCATTGGAATCAACAGAATGTCAACATGGGAAATGTTATATAATTAGGTGTGATACCTAAAATGAAATATTTGTATAAAAAATTTAGTTTTTAAGACTAATGCAATTTAACATTTTTTTTTATATTATTTCAGACCATGTATACTAATATTTGATTCATTAGCTGGGGCATCTAGATCCAGAGTTGTAGCCACATTAAGAGATTACCTTACGTGTGAATACCAAGCTAGAGTAAGTACACTTTTCAATGAATTTTTACTACCTATCTACTATATAAAAATAAGTCGGGTTTTCCTTCCTGACGCTATAACTCCAGAACGCACGAACCGATTTCCACGGTTTTGCATTCGTTGGAAAGGTCTCGGGCTCCGTGAGGCCTATAACAAAGAATTAATTAATTAAATTCGGGAAAAATTTCAACAGAAAAGCGGGAAAATCTTTTTTTACTCTGGTGGCGAAACGGAGTTCGCCGGGATTGCTAGTTATAGTATAAAAATGAGTCGCTGAATGTGTTGCTAAAAGGAATCAACTGAGTCAGCTAGTTATTAATGATTAACTAATTTATCATGTTGTTTTACAGGTATCTCAAAATAAAGTATTTAATAAGGACAATATTAAAGGAAGTTGTCCTAAAATACCACAGCAAAACAATTTCACGGATTGTGGGTTGTACTTATTACAATATGTTGAACAATTTTTTAAAGTGAGTATAATTAATTTGTTATAACTCCAGAATTTCATAAGATGTTGGCTTGAAAAGCCAAAAACAAAAAGAAAATTGTTGTCAACTTGAAGATATATACTAATTTAGTATTTTAATGTATAACATTACCTGTTTTTCTCTTTCAGGACCCTATACTGGACTATACTCTTCCTATAAAACAATTAGCAAATTGGTTTGATGAAATAGTTGTTACTCGAAAACGTGAAGAGATTTCCATTTTATTAAAACAATTAATGCACAAATACAACCCAGAATCGCATTTGGCTTTGCCCGATATTACATTCCCTACTTTAAATGGTATGTAACAGACTTTTAACCACATATTGAAACTGAATTAAAGAAATTTGCATTATGATAATCAAAACTTAATTTTAGGTAAATTGATAGAGAGTGAAGATCAACAGGAAGATAGCTCCGATGGTGATAAAGGCAATTCAAGCAAATTACAAAAATCTGAAGGAAAGGATTCTGAAACACCAACACTCACATTTGTTAAACAAATGCCAACTGGTGACATAGTAGTTAAGCGAAATTATGCGGACTCTTCTGATACTATACATTTGCGTAAAACTATAAGGCTTTCAAGTGATGCAGAAAATAGGTCTATGGTCCAAATAAAGCAAGAATTTATCAAGAAAGGTGATAGCGAAAATCAAATATTGATTCCTATAAAGTTACACACAAGTGACTTGGTTAAAGACATTCAAAATACTTTAATAGTTAATAAGAATAATAAAACTTTGGGTGATAAAAAACATGGTGTACATAATCAGAATGTATCCAACATAAACTGTATTCGACAAAACATTGGTGAAAGTGACAGTAATTCATTCCTGAAGTCAAGAAGGGTAAACAAACTCGACGATGTTATGAATGAAACAAGTAAAAAATTTAAAAAGAATGAATGTTGATACTTGTTGCCTGTCCATATACCATGTCTATTAAATTATTATTAATTTAATAAATTGTATAGTTGTTTTCTTTTGTAAATATTAGTAATTAAAACTATTAACTATGTATTTAATACTTACGTATTTTATAAAATAAATGTATAATAAATTTTAAAAAATTGTGTATAAATTAAATACACTATACTGAAATAAAATTGAAAAGTTTCTTTTATCTTTTGTTTTGGTAGGTTACACTGAGCGCACAATGCAGGCAGCTTTGGGGTATTCCGGGCAAGTTGAGGTTAAAAGCAAAATTGTTAATGTTCTTTGGGTTGATCTAGATGTGCATAGAACAGTGATTCGAGTTAGATTGGTAAGGGAGAAGCACTTGGGTGGTTTCAGCCAGTAGAAGTCCCTACCAATCCGCCTTTCCTGAGGCGGAGTAAGTCCGTGGAATTACTAGGTAAAAAAATAACTGAAGGCTTTCTGGACATGGCTTAGGAAACTGGGATGGAATAGCATAGGCTAGCTACGGCAATAGTAGGTAAGTAATTGATAAAACCAGTAAATTAAGAATGTTGACAATTCGAGATGTTGAGTTACTAAAACATAGCTAAACTAAAATAAAACCACTGTCTAATACCAACATTGTAACACGTACGCAATAAATGAATAAACACTATTCGTACCTACAACAGTTTTCATCAAAAAACGCTAGCGTTTATCTTTCCAGAGCACATTTTCTGTGGTGGATCCGTTACTATCAATGTTTATTTTCTCATTACCTAATGCACGTACAGGGACAACGATTTACGTACATTGTGTACCTACGTTTAACGTAAATCATTTTAGGATTTAATTGATCGGTTTCTAAGATGGTGGCTCTGCGGCAGGCAGAGCATGACACGTCAGACCAGCATAAACCTATAAAAAAACTAGTTCCATTTGAAAAATATGTGAAGGTAGGTAGCTAGAGTTTATGCGGAAAGAGAACTGTCGTCACATAAAATAAAAGTGGCTCTGCCGCAGAGTACAAAATCTCAGAATCTGAAAATACTACGTTCTCACAAAATTTAGAAATATCTAGATTTTACTTTGGAAGTGCTGTGTTTATAATTTTTCGCACAGACGGATCTTTTTGTTTTTTCGTAAAACTTGAGGTTTATAAAAAATTGTTCAATGTTTATTATATGCACTTGTATTGTGCCGAACGGAACGCAAAACAGTAAACTGGTTCATATGGAGCGGCTATACCTACAATCCTGGCGAGTATAATAAAAAAACCGCGAGCCCTATAAATGGCTTCTTTTAATAACGTAATTACAACTTAAGTTATTATTATAGCTACTACCATAAACAATTAGCTAACTAGAGTCTGTTATTATTTAAATAGATTCTCTGTGAAATGAGAACCGTCGTGGCTTAAGATGGAAGTAGCAGTTTATCAAGCAATATTCCATGAAAAAACGTTTTAAGCCCGAATAAGGGAAAAGTGTTTGAAACTTAACATGTACGGTGCCACGTGACACTAACAATACTCCAAAAAACTAAATTGGTCACTAAGTTCCTAAAAAGAATGTCATTACACCGTTTGAATTTATATGTACGTCTTTAAAAACTACTATGTTTTACATAAAGATAAATTTTGTTTAAATATAGGTATCGGTATCTATATCTGTAACGTTTACTTTAAACCCCAATTAAAGGCGGTCATTTATTGTGCTCATGCTCTGCAGTGTTGTAGATATGCACACGAGGATCTGAACATATGGCCGCTCCATCTGATTATAAGGTCTTTCCTTTCTTTGGTGGTTGACATTGACAGTTGAACGTCACATGTGGTCACATTGGCAATGAAAATTAATAAAGAAAGTTAAAGAAACTGTTTGTTAGGTACCTGCTTGAGTGAGGTTGTTGAGCCGTCAGCTGAGTTTTAAAAAGTTTTATTATTTCTCCGAGAAAGTTAAATTAACACCATGGCATCAAGTACTAGTGTAGATTTAGGATTCTTAGAGGAAAAGAGCAGTTGGCTTTTACACCCAAAGTTCTTTCAAAGCAAAGTAGGAGGCAAACCAGCATGGTTAGATTTGAAGAATTTGCCAAACCCGCAAGATTTACTCTGCAAAACATGCGAAAATCCGATGATATTTTTGTGCCAGGTGTGTATATTATTTTTTATAGAAACCTTGTTTAAAACATAAATGATTTTATTCATAGCCTTCACTGTCTTTGCCCGTTTTTTGGATTAACTGAATTAGTTATATATTATTATGTATATCATATCAAGTTATTATCAGCATCACCCCAAACTTCCTTAGAACATCTAATTAAAATTACATAAATTATTCTTTTTAATTTGATTGCAGATATATGCATCTTATGAAGAGTCTGATGATACTTTCCATCGTACAATATTTTTGTTTGTCTGCAGAAATGGATCATGTTGCCGAATAAATTCTTCAGATAATTTCATTGTGTTGCGTTGTCAGCTTCCAAGGAAAAATGATTTTTACTCTTTTGAACCATGTGAAGAAGTGGAGAGTGAAGTAAGTAATTTGTTACTACTTAAAAAAGGTACTATAAATGTCCCATCTATGAACGTTTAAACTATAAATTGCGTTATATGTTTACAGGATTTCCCTATGAATAATTGGCCCAATTTGTGTGATCTTTGTGGTATCAAAGCACCATCACATTGCTCAAAATGCAAGAAGACATATTATTGTACCCGCAACCATCAAATTCTGGACTGGCAAAAAGGACATAAGCAACTCTGCCCGGAAATACAGGTAGCTAAGTATACACCTGCTAACAAGTTATCTGTATTTTAATATGCAGTGGTCTTGAATTCTATTCCCATGAGTGCTATGACTTTAGTGTATTTTATTCATTAATTTATTTGGCTCATTTAAGATAAAAATACAATATAATTATATTGCAGGCTTCAAAAACAAATAAGAATAATAATTTTAAAGTGACTAATGCAGGCAAATCAATACTCTTTAAAGAATGGGGACTTATAGTTGATGAAGAAGATGAGGTAAGGTATTATTTGAATAAAAAATTACCACAAAAGTATTTAGATAATCGTCTATGAGTAATTTTCAGGAAGACCCAAAAGATGTTGATGTTAATCAAGAAATGGACAAGTTAAGGAAATTAATGGAAGAGAAGAAGGCTGGCACTTTGAGCAATGTCAGTGAAGATGAATTAGATCAGTATACTAAAGCCATGCCTGATGACAAAGTGTTTAATAAGTTTAGTAAAAGAGTAGCGCGGCACCCAGACCAGGTATTACGGTATGACAGAGGTGGACAACCATTATGGATCTCTGGTAAATCTCATAGTGGTGATAGTATACCTAATGTGCCAAAATGCCAATACTGTAATGGAGAAAGGCAATTTGAATTTCAAGTAAGTTGTTATTTCTAATACAAAATATTTTATCATTTAAAAAGTAATTAACTCACTGCCTTACTATTTTTGTATCTTTGAAGTTTTAAAAAAACAAATTAATAATTTCTTTTTGTTACAGATAATGCCACAATTACTAAACTTCATAGATGTTGGAATAGAGTTGAACAGTATTGACTGGGGTGTACTAGTAGTGTACACATGCAAATCAAGTTGCAACCAGGGGCCAGCATATAAGGAAGAGTTTATGATAAAACAAGATTTATCTAATGAACAATAATTATAATACTATCATAATAAAACTTTATCTACAGAACATTCAACTTTTTTTGACTGGAGCTTTCCCATACTCTTCTGATAAGTAGGTCATTAAGTCATTCAGCCCACTGAATTCAGTTCTTGATTTAGGTGGATCATTCTTAGGTACAATTGGTAATAAGTTACCCATTTTTATTCTGAATTCTTTAAGCTGTAACAAAGGATAAGAGATAAATGCATTATTTATATTGAGTATAGTTTTAAAAATCTGTAAATTGTAAAATATTTACATCTTTAGCACCAGATAGTTTCCATATCCCATAGCAAAAACATGTAGTTCCAGCTATGGCATAGACTGTACCCCAGCCAAGAGCTCTTAAAGCTAAAATAGCTCCTGCATCAGCTAATTCAGGACTACCATGTAAACCTAGAAAGAATAAAATGGTTATTTTTTATTTAAGTCAGCAGTACCTATTTTTATTTAATGATGTCAAACTTTGTAAATTTACTATGGGTAGTTGAGTTTTACGTTTAAGTAAGTTATGTACTTTGTGTTAGTCACTTGTAAAAAGTAAATATGGATAAATACCTTTGCTAAAGTATTTAGGGTCTGTTTTCCTGGCAGTAGAAAGTGTTGCTCCAAATCCAACAAATGCGGAAATCCCAGCAACTGTTGCAAGAAATGCACCGGCTGGAAATGTAATTGTGTTTGTGAAACTACTGTACAAGATTATTTTATTTGATATAAATCTATACATATAAAAATGAATCGCTAAATGTGTTGGTAAGCGCATAACTCAGTAAAGCCTGGACCAATTTCACTAATTCTTTTATTGTTGTGTAAGTTATTATCAAGAGAAGGTTATCAGGAAAAAAACCTTTGTTGATCTGTTGATATTATAAAGACACCGGGAACGGAGCCTGGGTATTCACGTGGGTGAAACAACGGGGCGCAGCTTTTGATATAAACTTTAATTAAGGATCACTTGTATTCCCATACAAAGTGATAATTCAGTGTTTGTTTATCAAACGCACTATTGATTACTAACTAGAAGTGACTGAGAATATATATAAGGCATGTCTCAGTGATTATTCGATTACTTAACTTTTATTCGTTGAAGACGCTCTTCTTGCTCTTTGGGTTCCATACTAAATTATTCATATGAACCGTAAAAACATATGTATAAAGTTAAGTAACCGGACTAACTTTATTGATAATTACTTGGAAACTGAAACAATTATTAAAATCCATGTACGGACACAATCGCGTTAGCACAACACAAGGGCATTATCTGTCAAAATCATCTGGCATGCGAAGAGACAAGGGTGGAATTTGAAGTTAGCGTTTCGTTTATCAGAAATCCTTTAAGAACGAAATATCTTTCTAGAAAACCAGCACATCCCTATATAATGCAAATCACATAAAGATGAATAAGCTTATAAAGACAGTTTTAACACTGCTTTGAACAGTATAAATTACCATAGTAAAAAATTTACGTTTTTGTCATTTTGTCTTGTTTTATTGTCTGTGGACAATGAAAATAAAACGCACATGACATATTTACCAATGTTTACATTCACAGAGTAAAGGTGTGAAATTGTGAATGTTTATGATAGGTTATAATAATTTATCAAGGTCTGTACTGTTTACTAAACTGTGAACTCATTAAATATAAAACCATGAAAAACAAAGTGAATGTACTTGATTTGTTCGTTGAAGCTAAGACTAATCAGAGCTACGTTAAAGTATGTGCACCAATGGTCAGGTACAGCAAAGTACAATTTCGAACATTGGTAAAGAAGTAAGTATATCTCATAATTTCAGAAATCATCTCTTAAATGTTAAGTAATATAACTTATTTCAGTAAAATGCTTATTCCTCATCAAAGCATGTCAATGTTATTCAGCAAAACGAAATTATTTGGAGGTTATTAACACAAAATTATCACCATACGACTTAACCTTATCCATATCTATTTACATAAAATTCTTTGTTTCAGTTATGGGGTAGACCTATGTTTCACACCTATGATACTAGCAGATTCATTTTGCCAAAACTCAAAAGCGCGTTCTAGTGAGTTTAGCACAACCAGTAATGACTCTCCTTTGATTGTCCAGTTTGCAGCAAATAATAGTCATGATTTTGTAGATGCTTCTAAACTAGTGTATCCATATGCAGATGGTGTAGATTTGAATTGTGGTTGTCCACAAAAATGGGCTATGAAGGATGGCTATGGTTGTGCCCTTTTATCAAAACCTGAAGTAATTAATGAGCTAGTAAAAGAAATCAGGAACAATTTGCCCAACAATTTCTCTGTGTCAGTGAAAATAAGAGTATTAAAGGAATTAAAAAGGACCATTGATATGTGCCAACAATTAGAAAAATGTGGAGTTAGTTTTCTTACAGTTCATGGAAGGACTCCAACCCAAAAGAGTGGTGCTAAGATAGATACAGGTGCTTTACAAGAGGTGTGTGAGTTAGTGCAATTACCCATAATTGCAAATGGTGGGATAAAGACATTGGATGATGCAGACAGATTGCAGCAAGAAGTAAGATGTAGTGGTGTAATGGCAGCTAGTGGCCTACTAACTAATCCGGCTCTGTTCAGTGGAGCAGCAACCACACCCTTGAGCTGTGTTAAAATGTGGATGGACATGAAAGACAAAGATAGCGATAGAATAACATTTCAGTGCTACCATCACCATTTGGTATTTATGTTAGAAAAAGTATTGACAAAACAACAGAAACAAGTGTTTAATTATCTAAGTACTTTTGAGAGTGTTGATAAGTTTATATGTGACTATTTATTTAATTCTGTTAATGTTGAATCAGAGTTTAAATATGATCTAGAAGAATTTGTGGATTGTCAATTTTCTGATGAAATAACATTGAAACATTCTAATAAATGCAGGGGTTGTAGTAAAAGCATGTGCTATTGTATTTGTGACAGATATGACAGTAATAGAACAGATGGAAACTATTTTGTTTCTCATGTGGAAGACAAAGATTCACTAGATTATATGGATTTCAATATTTTTGATGAAGTCTGTTAATTGTACATGTATAAGTATGTAATATATTCTTGTTACATAATTCAAGTTTTTATTGTTTATTAATAATAAAAATTGTTTTTTAGAGTACCTTTATATATTTTTATTTTTTTAAAAAAGCTGGGACATCTCTCACACAGTAGTCTGAACCCAAGCTAAGGAGAGCTTGTGTTATGGTAACCAAACAACTGATAAACATACTTATATATTTGTAAATACATACATAAAATGATTCTATACCTTATCAAACTTTCTTGCTGATAGATACTTAAAAAAAGAGTACTTACAAATAGTTTTTAGTTTTCTCCTCTATCAAATAGAGGTGAAAACTAGTGTAAATATCATCCGCTAATTAAATATCAGCCTGATAGTAGGTGGGTACCTGGTAACATGAATTTTGCATTTTTCTATACATAAATGTGTAAGGGTGCGTCCAATATGCTATGTTCGCCAAATCACAAGTTTTGGGGTTTGGGTTACCCCAAACTTGGTTTGCTAAAGCACTCAAATATGTTATGATTTCAAAGGTACCTAAAGCACCCAGACTCAAAGAACATTGATTCGTCGGATCGAACCCGGCATCTCGATACCCTTACCTTGAAAACTGTCTTGTACGCCACTCTACCTACGACTATATTTCTAACTACTTGTCTTGACGAAATCTTAATTTGCTTTTGGAAATGCATTGGATTAGAATTCGTGAGTGACAACAAGAATTAACCGTCTAGTTGGGACCACCGACACGATTCTTGGCTTCTTGGATTACCTACCTAAGCCTACAGAAGTCGAACGAAAGGACTCGTAAAACTTCATAGAAACTAAACCTAGGTACCTACCTATCTACTTAAAATGTTAAATAAAAGTCCTATGTATAGAATAGGTACCCATACCATATTACTTACAGCTTCGCAGGTCTGTGTTACGAAAGCTGGGCGGGTCAAGCAGGTTACCGGTAGTCCGAAGTGTCTTCTAATTAAGATTTTATCATCCCGCGTAATTATCAGTCGAAAATATAATTCCAAGAAAGTATCTCTGACTTTAATTGCTGGGTACAATTACGAATTTAGGTACGTGTACTGTGTATGTTAGAGCCGCCTATTAGGAGGCACATTAAACACATCATTACGGCACTTAGTTAAAACATAACAGTGAGAACGTGGATATTATATGACCGTGACTTAGTGTAGAAAATGAGCCCACTACACCATAAACTATGTACTACAGTTACAATATTGTCTTTATTAGGTATATTTCACAGGTTACGTTTTTTGGGCCACAAACCACCAGGCACAAAAAAACTTTGAGGAACACGAGTAGGCACCTAGAATTTATCTAATCAACCCCTAATAACGCAGTTAGTATATGAATAAATGCAACACAGAGTAGACTGCTGTCTACTCTGTCGAGTGTGTTTGCCTATTTAGCCTCTTTCAGCTCTGCTAAATAGGCTTATTGAAGGAAGGTCTAGGATTATTACCGAAACTAATAGATAATTTAATTACTAATAGCTATATATAATTTTTTCAAACAAGTTTCTATAAAATATTCTTATTTGAAAAAATAAACAGACTTAAATAAATATTTAGGTTGGTATGTATATACCCACTTATCTATCTTTTGCCAGTATCGGTAGGTAATAAAATATTCATGCATCTAATACCGCATAAGTTTATATGACAAAGTGCCTAACATCTAAATCTATATGAATAATATCTCTAACTGTATACTCGCACATTTGCACGAATTACCATAACAAGTTAGAAATAAAACTGAAAAGCTTGGTAGGTAGACGTATTCTTCAATTATATATTTGAACACGAAATAAAATTTTGTAGGCAACCGAATATTTTTGTTGAAAGTAAAAAATACGGGTTTTGTTGGCAAACGTGAAGATTAAAAGTATGGAATAACGCATGCCATTAAAGTGGTACCTTGGTACCTACTTGGTCAACGGTAACACACATTGGCGCATGCGTGTTGGACGCCGCCGTCAGTGCGGAGGACTCGCGCGCAGACATTGGTCCGCTCTCCCGCCAGTGCCGGAGAATTTCCCGCGCATTTGGACGAAATATTTTTTGTGGTATTTGGTTACAATTGGAGGATTAGAGTCGCAAATGTAAGTTGAATTTGTCATTTATTTCTATTTCATAAGTTTTTTACAGCATGTAAACATGTTCTGCATTTTCCGTCTATTAACTATTTTGCAAATAAAAAGAGCTTGCGGACTACTGATGTAGTAATAAGCATTAATATACCAAAACAATAGGTAACATACAATACAAACTAATGTTTACTTTTGAATTTTTAATTTAAATATTATAGGTACTGATTTTAAAAGAAAATAGTTTTTCTAATTATATTAAATATATAAATATTTTTTATTATATAGGTATATAAGGTACTTACCTAGCATCCACTCAAATGGTAAATTTACGAAATTCATAACGATTGTATTTGCAAATGAAAGGGACTCTTATTTAGGGCTGCTTTTATACTAATAAAATGCACAAAAGTTTTTACATTTACCGGGAAACGGATGATCAGAACATTTAGAATATATAATCAATAATAATAGAATATATTTGATATCAAGTATGGAGCTTTCTGCAAAAACATACCTACCTAGCAAAGTATAAAAAATGACAGTAATTCGGAGATTCAATTTTTACTGTTTTTCTGTATATCTGAAACTAGGAAAACCTGACATGTATTGTTTCCGTTTGCAGAAAGCTCTCGACCATCGCTGTAAAATTATGATATAAAGCATGTTTTTAATTTATGTCGCATTGTTCACCGGTTGGGGAAAATGAAGAACATTTAAATACTTGAGTTTAGTTTCTACTTTCCATACTATATCAAACCTTGAAGTATGGAAACTTTATTTTATTACAGTAATGATAAAAATATTATTCTTAAGTACTTGCAATTTCAATGATATGAAACATTTACTAAGTTCTGGGTAAATTTTCATCTATTGTGTTTCAGTGATGGGAACTCACTATCAACACTCAGGTGACAACATAAAATGTCATTACATTACAAAACAAGGAAAATCGACTCTCTTTTCATAACTACATGTTTTTTTGCTAAATGTTGCCTTTCATAATATCTTGCGAGATCTAGAGGTTTTGATAATACGTGCGTTAAATAAATAGTTGTAAAAGTGTAGGCACTCACTGAAATTACTGAAGACGAGACTTCATCAGAATATGTATTGTTGCTCTGAAGAATTAACATTTTTATTTTATGTACCTAATCTACATAAGCTAACAAAACACAAAATGGCCATTTGATAAAAGCTTACCTTGCGTAATCAAGGCCCTAGTAAACATTAAACTGCTCCATAAAACATACTATTAAAGATGTTATTAATAAAAAAAATAGTATAAATAGTAATATTACAAAAACCAAAGTTATGTAGATTATTAGAATACAAAAGGATTTTTATTTTTAGCCAAAATTATGTGTCAAGCCATGGCATCTCGTGTTACAAATACCATAACACTACCAACATCTCTTTGTATGACAATGTATCGCTAATTCATTAGGTCTACACAGCCGCGGGAGCCAAACATGTGGTTCCAAAATGTCGCTAATAAAACAAGATGAACTTTTTAAATTAGCGCCTCTACAGCCTCTACATTATTCTAATACTCACTCTTAATAAATAGAGCATATTATCTAAACCCTTAGCATGTAAAAAAACAGTATGTATATGTAGGCTTTGAATATTGCTTTTACAGAAGATTTGAGAGCTTAATTAGATTTTTTTTATGTTACCTAATATAATAATGCCAATCATCAAAATCCAGTGTGTCCAATTATCTTCATGGCTAAAGAGAAAATAAATCGTTAAAAATGAAATAAAGCAACCATGTGCGTGTCAATACTAGACTTCCTTTTCTCACCAGTTAATTGATAGATTGCTTGTGGTTGTGTTCTGTGCTTCTATGAATGGAAACGTTAGGTAAACAATACCAGTTATAACAAGTAGGACAAGAAAGAGGATTACAATATTTCATGGATCACGGGTTATTATTGTTAATCTTAAAACACCTTTACGAGTTAATTGATATCGGCAAATCGGTAATTAACGTTACAATACGACAGCATCGATAGCATGTGTGTTCAGCTAACTGGAATATGCTGTAGATAATCGATAATGTACTAGAATCTAAATTGACCCTAGCTTTCTATTTTTTCAGAAGTAAATGGTTTGAGTAGGTTAAAACCGCTACTTCATCCAGTCATCACGATCGTAGGTATCACGATATTGTTCTTACTTTTTTTATATACATATAAGATTGAATAGTTAACTTAAGTTTCTGGAGAAGAACTTTGAATTTTGTAAACCTTGAAGTGTATTTAACATTTTCAATTTTTCCAAATTAGTGTTTTAGTTTTGCAAAAGTCACAAATCTGTAACTGTCTAATTTAATTGATCTATATTAATCTATGTAGATGTAATGTTTTGGATTTCTTATGTCATTATTAGCTCAGCATACTATGATTATCACGTCACTACATAATTATCTACTTGATTCCCGCGACGAAGTGATAGATCCAGCGTTAAGTCACACCTAGTTAATTGCAAATTAAATAAACCGACAATGCGCTTATTGGACGTTAATTCGAATTGTAAATCTGACTTTTGATCGAGGATAAGATGGACATCCATCTTGATCAAAAAGTAGGCACTTAAAGTCGCAGCACCGAATAATAAAAAATATTATAAAATGTAAGTTAACTTTCCAGGTTAAGTACTACTGCCAAGGCAGTATAGGTGAAGTGTACCTATAGGCTGTCGAGATGATGCTTCTTATTTTCCGCTTGTTTGATTAGACCTATTTGCTCTACACTTTCACGAGTGGTGCTACTTTAAAAACGTTGACCTGGTCGGGTGTGTTTGGTTAATTTTGGCTGTACCAGCGTATAAGTCACCGGCTGTGTATGACACTGCTACAGCACAGATACCGGGCATCTATTTGCACGATTGGTGTAGAATTAAAAGTGTGCCACCAGCATAGCGTGTTTACAGACGTCGAGTTATGCTCCGTGCTTACCGGATCACTGTTGACCCCATCCAAACTACTCGAGAATTGCGTGGAAGAAATTCTAAAATTATTTCTTTAATCCATTTTGTAACGGTGTGTTTTCACAGACCATTATCAACTGTAGTGTGGGTACGAGGAAATTGCTATATTGTAAATGTTTAAATTACTGGTCATTATCTATTACTACTGTTATATATGTGTCATATCTACCGGTATAGTTCCGTTTAAATATGACATTTATAGATATACAATTGAAGACATGATTTAAGTTTAAATACTATTAAAAAATTGTCACCGTTTACATACGATAGATGACAGCGACTGATTAAATATTGGTTTCTCTTTCATTGATATTTCAGATGTGTGAATGGCTGTCATATGGAGAGTGGTGCGACGTGAAGTTACTGTGCGGCGGGCGAGCCTTCAGCGCGCACCGTGTTGTCCTAGCTAGTGTCAGCACTTTTCTTAGAGTATGTAATGTCTCCACTTTCTTTTGGAAGTTATTATTTTAAAAGCTGTGTTAAGTGACTAACTAGTATTTTTTTCTTGCAGCGCGTTCTTCTATCTTGTCCCATTGATGAATCGCCGACCTTTATAGTTTTACCAGATTTTGATCTTGATGCTATGTCATCAGTACTGTACTATATTTATAATGGGGAAGTCACAATTAAAAAAGATAAAATAGAAATGTTCTTAGACATTGTCAAAGCATTGCAAATATTTATTGACAGTCAATATTTGCCGGCTAATTTGGAGTTCCATGATTTCGACTTAAGAATGCAATATGGTACTGAATTATCAAAAAGCAGAATTTTTACTTTGGGACTAGAAGACACTAAAGATAAAAGCTACGTTAATTTAAAAAAAGGCGAAATATTCCTGGATGTAAGTCAACATAATTCAGTTAACAAGTCAGATTGGGACGATAAGTTGGTACGTCTACAGAATCCAAGTGAAGAGAATAAGACTTCTTTAGGAAATCTGAAATCGCCATATGAAGACCGACAAAGGAACTCTTTTCTACGTGATTTATATATCGAGACATATCCTCGAAACGGTAATGTTAACGGTCTGACGGCAGGCGTGCTAGCAATATCAAATGAATGCTATCGAGCTCCCGCATCTGTGCTCTTGACGAATGCAAATGGCAAACATCTCAACGCCGACGATATACTCTTGAAGCCGTATAAAAAAACGAACGAGCACATCAGTCATTCCCCAACAGTATTTCACCTTCGTAAGCAGCAAAGATGTACTCGAGATGAACCAGATAACTGTAAAATGTCTAAAACTTTGTACGACCCTCCATGTCTGAGTGTTTGTTCTGGTAAAGAAAGTAATAACAATCGAATGTATCGCACCGTTAATAAAAACGAGACTGATACACAGAACATGTGGGTGGACCATTCTCCTATGACCGCCAATCCATTATTTCAGTTTGGATTGCAGGAGCGGATTCTGTCTGGACTTTGTGTTCCATCTTTGGATTTTTCTTTCCCATCGATGTTAGGTTCGGTTAAACCGCTGCAAGCTGTCAATAACAAACATTTTACCACTAATACCCGTAGTGAGAGTAGCAAAGAAAGTGATACGACGTCATCAACTAAAGTAACCATATTAAATCATGTATTAGAGAATCCATGGAGCCCTCGAATGCCAAATAATTACAAACCTTTTCGACGAAAAGCAGAGCAATCTAAACATTCGCAATTAACTAAGCAAAATGTAAGTAAATACTTCATAGTGTTTTGTAATTATATGTTTATTAAGATCTATGATTATCATTTAAAAATTCTCTTTATTTCAGGAAAATGTAACTGGTTTAATTAACGATAGCAATAATAACTTTAAAATATCTAATTTATTAACTACAAATACGGTCTCTGAAGAAATTCGAGACACTGATCCAAAGGACATAGTACCATCATTATCTAATAACCGAATAGATGACTTCAAGTGCACGCTTTGTAATCAGGTAAAGAAAAATATTTTATCTTCATCTTTTATCTAAGTACCAACGCTGTTTGGAAACTTATAGATTTTTCCTCAAAATTTCCTTCGTTATTAGAGTACTTGAGGAAATATAACTATAGAAATCCTTAACGGTTTGAATCAATCGCGAATTCCTGAAGCAATATTGATAGTTTCTTTAATACCTAAGTTTGCTTTCACCGTGCTGAGTGGAAATGTTTTACGCTAAAATGCATTTATATTCATGCAGTCGTTTGCATTCGTGGTTGAAATGCTACGGGCACTAAGCTGCTATTTCTCGGTCTATAGGCAAGTGCCTGAAGTTGGGATGCCTGTATAAACACTATATTTACATGTTATGTATTATTTTATAGTAATTTTATGTTATTTGTTATATGTGTAGTCACGTAACCAACTAGTAATGTTTCTTCGTAAGCACATAAATTATTGAAATTTCCATTATTCTGAAGAAAACGGTGTACTTGGGCAAGCCCAAGTTATTAAGTATAACAATAAACATAAGTGTGAAATAAAGATGGGCATTGTATTTATATCATGTTCAGTATTTTTCATTCAAATGGGTCAAAATATCATAAATTATAGTCATGTGTATCAAAAAAACAACAAACACATTTAGTAAACCGTTTTTAAATTTTGCTTTGAATAATCATGATAACTGAAAGTAGCAGTTTTCCTGATTTTTCTCATAGATAGAGGATATTAAGTATGACCATTAACTTTCATGGCTTTTCTAGTTAACCCGGCCTTATTGAGGTATAAATTTTGTCAGGTTTTCACGAGCAGCGAGTACCTAGCGGTGCACATGCGGCGGCACTCGACGACGGCGCGCTACACTTGCGGCGAGTGCGGCAAGACGTTCTCGCAGCTGCGGAACTTTAAGTACCACATGTCCATACACCGCGGCACCCGCGAGTTCGCCGCCACCTGCACTGTGTGCGGCAAGTACTTCAACGATAGAGGATATCTTAGCAGCCATATGAAGATTCATAGGTAACATATTGTAACCTTTTTAATTTTTACCGAAATATTTTTTTTTATTAACATCTGTAGGTATTTCAATCTATAGATTTAGATATAATTGGCATCGAATTTTCCAATCTGGATGAGGCTGGCAACGGACCGTAGAAAGCGGCACGAATATGGGGCCAGCAGGTAATATGCCCAGCAGTGGGAGGACAAGGACTGTGAATGATGATGATGATTTCAACCATTTGTTTGACAATGTTATATTATTTCAGAAATCGGAAGGAGTACAAGTGCACCCTTTGTCCGAAGTCATTCAATCAACGCGTCGCCTACAACATGCATGTTAGGATCCACACAGGTAAGCGATCATTATTATGTCATCCATTCTGAATTAAATGTCCCTTGAATGTCCCTCAATTTAGAGCAAAGTTTTCATTTATCACTGCAGTTATTTGTGTAAATAACAAAAAACAAGTACAGGTAGTAGATGGACACACATAACATAAAATATCATCACGCCTGTATCCCCAAAGGGTTAGGCAGAGGTGTACCAATGTACACCCACAGTTCGCCGATATGTTTTAGGTCCCATGTAATAGGGGGCGAGCCTATTGCCACTAACCGGGCACAAATCCAAACTCCGACCTGAGAATTTCATAGAAAAACCCAATAACACCTTGGTCGACTTGGGAATCGAGCCCAAGATCTCTAGCGTAGCAGTCGCACTTAGCACCACAAGGCCAACGAGGAGTAGTAGATGGACAACGTTATAAATAGCGTAAATAAAAAAAAAACCGTTGTTTAAACTTCTTAATTAGGAAAAGTAAAATGAACGTACCTCTACATATATTAAACTTACAAAAAGAATAAGCTTTAAGATAACAATGAACGTATTATCCAGTTTGTCTGGTGTACACAGTTTACATTTGAACAGTTATGTTACATTTTATTGTTGACTCTTCTTACTACGAGTTGTTATTTGTTTATTGTTCTGATAACTCGTGCCGAGACCAACTAAGTACACATTAAATTAGTTACGTTGTCTTAAGTTTGCACTTTCCCAAACGCTCACGATTTCTAGATCCCTCGAACTGATCCGAAAGTTCTCAAAAAGGTCTCACACGTTTTCATCTTAACTGAATAGAATTTAAACTAAAACAATATGATATTTTTGTATTTTCTTCATATCTGGATGTATCGAATAAGAATACTATATATTGGAATTTGATGCCAAGTTGATCATGTGCGTATGATTTTAATTTTTCGAGGTACTGTATGTAACATAAGCATTTTGGACCGTAGAAAAGTGCCTTCAGTTCTGTTCGAATATATTTAGAAGCTGGTACATGTGCATCAGTTAGCTCGACATAAAACCAAAATGCTCTCAAGAAATAATATCTACATCTAATGTTAAGCAAAAAACCAGGGATCATCAGGGGACATGTTCGATAACCATTCTCGAGTACCTACCACTTTTTAACCCGTCATGAGGGTTCAAACAAGTTTGAAACAAAACAGTTATTCCATGATCTATTCTTCTTGTGTAAATCCGATCATCGCTTCGTAAGTATTTAAACGTAAATATATTGTTGATGTCCTTCAGGTGTGAAGCCCCACGTGTGCGAGGAGTGCGGCAAGGCGTTCTCCCGTAAGATGTTGCTGAAGCAGCACCAGCGCACGCACTCGGGCGAGCGGCCGTACGCCTGCCCGCACTGCGACAAACGCTTCGCAGACCGCTCTAACATGACTCTACATTTGAGACTACATACAGGTCAATATATTGAACTTACTTATTTAAAATATTAACAACTATTTGTTAAAGAAACAATTATTTGTCAAGCATCTGAGTTCTGCTTCTGATTAAATAACCTCTTTTTGAGTCTATTTTGCACATCCGTCGTCCAGGTTTCCGCATAGTTATTTGTAAGGTATATTCCGTAATTCCGTAATTATCTGTTAGGAAATCTTGACTACACAAATAACCAAATTTATCTTCCAAATATTTACAGGTGTAAAGCCGTTTTCCTGCACGCTGTGCCCGAAGTCATTTACCAAGAAACATCACCTGAAGTCTCACCTAAACTTCCACACTGGCTCCAAGCCGTACTCCTGTCCACGATGCAAGCTCGCCTTCACACAGTCTTCTAACATGAGGACTCATCTCAAGAAATGTCGAGCACCTGAGAGACCTGACGATGAAACGCAGCAACAATCAACAATAACGTCTATAGAACAATATCCTATTGAGAATAAACCAATAATTGTTAAGTCGTCTGAAAATTGTAACGAGACGATGTGATTTATAAATGACATAATATTAAAGGAAGTAGGAAGTAATGTTCCTTGATATTCAATATGTTAGTAAGAAAACTATGAACAAATTAATGTACTGTATACCGTGTTATTTAATGCTATGTAAATGCTAAATGCGTAATAAATATTCATTATTATTTATTTTAATTATTTATTTTTTATTAAATATGTTCTTTAATCTGTTACTAGCGGCCCGCCCCGGCTTTGCTCGGGTGCAACGCTGATACCTACACTATATACCTATCTGTCGCAGACAAATAGTATAATATGGCATTTTACATACGGCGTCGTCAGTTTAAAAACGTTTGCGGTTATGTAATATGCCGAAGGCAAAATGTCAAATCAGTCAATCGTTATAATGCGACGTTAGTGTTATTTTAGGGTGACTATGCTCATTAAAATCTCGAGAAAAACTTTGAATTACATACGTCGTCGCTCGCTTCGCTCGCTCTGTTGCAAGGTCACAATATCTAACCTAACCTAACCATTGATCTCTGTCACAAAGTCGAACCTAATCAAGCAATGGATTTCTGGGTTTATGAATATATGAATATTCGATCAAATACATGTTTTTTTTGACCAAAAATACTCTGCAGGAGTCCTTCACGACTTAGAGTCTATGGATACCTTAGCATTTTTGACGTGCCGGATAACCTCAAAAACGAAATACTTCAATTTGCCTCGGCATTATGTAGATCTTATTATGGTGTTTAAATTTTTGATGAAATGTTGAGGCATATTATAAAGTGACACGGCAATCTACATTTTGCCTTGGGCATATCACATAACCGCAAACGTTTTTAAACTGACGATGCCGTATGTAAAATGCCAAATTATTTAATATACTATTTGTCTGCGACATATCTACACAATCATAAAGTTCTGTAGTGCGAAGCACAGCCTTCGACGCACTACTTGGTATCCTTAAGGTCCTCGCCAAAAGTCCGGTGAAGCAGTCAAAGCCTGCGCTCAGGCTAACTGCAAAGATCTTCGAAAATATTCATTTAAATTACATGCTGTAAAGGGCAATATTGATCTATATTACATGCACAATTTATTAAAGGTACTTAATTGGATAAGGATTAATACTGTATAGCTTAAAATCGCTTTTTCGTAAATACGTAATAAATAAACGATAAAAAATGGTTATTGTGGGTTATCCTCAAGAGATAGACATATGCCATCCAGGACTTTTTTGTAGATCTTTTTAAGGTGCACAATACTGTAGTACATTATTTTGATCTATCTCGTAGGGTTCAGGCAGCGTTTGCAATGTAAGCGCAAAAAATTTGTTCATTTACTAAAATCTCTAAGATTATCCGTGTTCCTCTACTATATTATGCATGTATTATACATATAAACCTTCCTCGTGAATAACTCTATCTATTAAAAAAAACTGCATCAAAATCCGTTGCGTAGTTTTTAAAGATTTAAGCATACATAGGGACAGACAGCGGGAAGCGACTTTATTTTATACTATGTAGTGATAGTGATAGTGATTAGTTTGCTTTTCCCTTCGAATTAATTTATGTGACGTAACAGAACAGTTAACAATAAAAGTAGAATAAATGAAATTAAAAGTGAATTTGTCTTGTAATATGCATATTTGTTATATAATTCATTAACTCGTCTTAAATACGTTCCCATATTTGATTACTCACAATGCGTAGTGTTCAATACTGTCCATAATATTTGCTTACTATTTTTTCATACTTTGTTATAGGTATGTATAATGGCTAGGGTGATAATATATTATGGTGAAGATGTTTGAATAAATGAATAAAACCACGATTTATATTTTTTACTCCCGTTTTAATGAATTTGGTGTTGTAAAATAATTATCGATCAAGGTGTACAAAATTACAGGCCTTTACAGTATGTAGGTAAGTTTCTGGCGCATTAAGTAGTTACAATATAGCTATACTCCTTACAAGGTGTATGCGAGTCCAATATATTTATACATAAGTAGCAAAAGGTATCGAATACATATAGTGATAGTTTTGCATGCCTTGCTGTATCACAAGTTACTATTGTACTTACATAATATCATTATTATGACCAATCTCTCTTAGTTGTCAAATTTATACATGACTGTTATATAATTACGATGACATACTTAATGACTGATATATAGATGTATATAATTTAAAAATATACCATATTATTTTATCTTTCATCGGAATTATTTACAGTGATTAGAGTAGTTTGTTTCACAAGAATAATAAAAAAGAGGAAACTAAATAAACCCATAAAACATGGTTCAGTGTACCTACGTACTGTTCAGCATACTTTACATAAGTTTTGTTTGGTGCGAGATTTGTGCGTAATTTGCTATTAATTTCCATACAAAATATTTTAACGATTATCAATCTGAGGTTATTTGTTTCAGAGTTTTAAAGAAATGGCATTTAGTACTGTATAGCACATAACATTATGTTTTCTGATTTTCGATACAATTGTTCACGACAAAGGCTTCGGATAAAGTATCCAAAATTAACAATTGCAAGGCTTTCCAGCAGAATGGCATACGATGTAAGAGATAAATAAATTTACTATATATTAAAATCTAACAAAACACATAACTAATATATTGAATACTAGGAATGGCGCGTGTCAACAAGATAATTATAACAATATATTCGTAGCCATTGCTGAAAAGTTGCTCACAATAATTATTTTTTACGTGAAAATCCCGTTATATTAATTTTAAGTTTATGAATGTTTATAAAAAATCTTCGAATGAAGACTGATAGATTTCGACGTTGAAAAGTGTTTTAGATAACAATATAACGAAATATAGTTACTATATTCTGTTATTACAAGAAATAACTACATATAGATGAATGAATAAGTCACACATTTTACATGAACAGTAAAATAGTAGGTTTCATGTAATTACGTCAATTACTTATTGTATGACCTGGGATAGGTACACATTGTAAAGAACCCTGTTTTCTTTCCTAAAGATATATAAATATATACTATGTAAAACGATAAAGTATTTCTCGAGAATTAATAAACAAAATAGAAAAGATTGCTACCGTATATCGTATACAGGTGATATTTTATAATTAGGTTGAGTTTAATTTCTTTAACAAATAGTATAATAATTCTAAACCGTACAAAAATCACCTATATATTATACAAGACTGTTTAAAATTATTACAATTCTTTTAACTTCGAAAAACTGACCTATAGTAAATTCCTTAACAATAAGTATTTATAAAAAGACAGAAATCTCCATAAAATATTTCACCGATTGTTTAATAAGAGAAGATAAATAAAGTGGGAGGAGAATAATATACATCTTGAACTTACATCCTATATTTCATGTCTTCAAGATAAAAGAATTGTAACTCAACAATCGGAAGTGTTAACGTCGAAACCAGCAAGTTTAACATGATCATGGAAACGATATAAGCCTGCACACCATTGTAAGGCTTCAGTACAAATTCTTTTGCCCTGTAAACAGCAGAAAATATACAGTTAATAAATCTACTAAGGGTTGCGTGTAAAAGTCTTATTCGTATGAACAATAGAAATATACAAAACGCTATCGCCTGATTCAACATCACGTATAACCCGCGGTTACATAATTACACTCAATCTTAACGGTACATCTCGTACGCTTACACAAGTTATACATCATGTAAACCAATACTTACTTACGTTTATTATTTGCCAAATATTACATTACATTTAATTATCTCAGCCTTTTCGAATAGGAGAATCATAATTACTTGGGAATATAAAATAGTAACTAGTAGACTCGGTGAATTATCATTACAATGTAGTATGTCCATCGGCGATGCGATGCGAGCGACCACTACTCTACGATGTGAAGCACCATTTGTTCTAGCGTAGGGATAATGTACACAATTTGTCAATTTTAATCTAATTAACATTAGAATTACGTTGCTGCACATATTATGCGCTTACTTTCCGATTATTCATTAGGAACAACAATTTAAAAATACTATACGCTCATCTCTTTAATTGTAACTTAAAAATACACGTGCTTTTGGCACTTACAGCTAATCAGTTATTTATTAACGTGTTTCGGACCGATTGGAAATAATTTCACAAAAAAGTATTCGCTCGGCACTTTATTGCTGTTCAGATATTCTTTGGTGAAATTTAATTATAGTAACACTTTCATGTTGATTCTGATGTTTAACACTACTTAAAGTTCAACAACAAATAATAATGGATTATCTTCAATCACGATAACACTGTTACGAAGACATTGTATCTGGAAGTAGCTATATACATCTGTTATTGCGTATAAAATTAAATAAGTCGATGTCTCAAAATCCTATTTACAATAGAATTCTAAATATACATATAAAATTGAGCATTAGTATAAACAAAGGCTGCTGAAATCTTGGATGTAATATTTAGTCCTTATCTTAATATGATACACGTTCCCACCGGGGACTAAATTTACGCAAGTACTTAGTACTTATTAATATCGCATCGCACTTACTAGTAAATAATCTTACAAATGTACAACTTAAAGTTTATATCGTAATCTCATAGCCACTGCAAGGGACGAAGTCCTCGTCCAAATGTTTTTACGAAATACTTTCGTTTGATCACAAGACTGGAATCACATAAGGCGGCGGGGAAACACGCGTCCGACGAGTGCTTGGTGCGCCAGCAAGGCTCAGGTGCACTCGATGATGAGCGGTTGGCTGGACTCGATGACGCTGGGGCGCGGCTCGGGCTGCGCGCCGTAGTGCGGCGGCGGCTCGTGCTCGGCCAGCGAGCGGTAGCCGGGCGACAGCGGCGCGTGCGTCACCAGGTGCGGCGTGGTGGAGTGAGCCTGCCCTCCCAGCAGCTCGCCGTGCGACATCGCCACTCGCGCCCCACCGGCTCCCACTAGCCCTCCCTGCGATGGAGAGTGCACCTCGTAAGCCTCGTGCCCCTCTCTTTCGTGGCAGTCTTTGTCGACGGTACCTGCAAAGTGCACGCGAAAATGAAATCGGCCGCGTTCAGCGAGAGCGCAAGTGAAAGTTGTGGTTCACCTACGAAGAGAAAGTGCAGCGCGCTGCAGTTGCTCTCGCGACTGCGATCGCGTTAATTCTCTTTCGTTTAATTTAAATAAAGTTCGCAAGTTTTCGTTAAATGTTCATAAGTATTAAAGTGGAAAATAAAATAAAATTTCATAAATATTTTCAAGTGATATGAAGAACTTACCAATGCATTCAGTGTTTGCTGCGTTTGTTATTGCTAATACTTCTTCAATGTTGTTTGGCTTACAGCTAGTAGTTTTCCAGTGTGTACGTAGTCCAGAAGCACTGATATACTTCTTGTCGCAGCCTTGGCAAACGTATGGCCTATCATTTGTATGTAGCCGCTTGTGTAGTTTTAGGTGCACGAATTGTGTAAATTTTTGCATACACAAATCACACGCATAAGGTTTTTGTCCAGAATGAAGTCTCAGATGTGTTTTTAAATTCGATGTTGAAGAAAATCGTTTTTTACAAATATCACATTGGTGCGGCTTTTCCCCAGTATGTACTAAGTGGTGTTTCTGTAGATGTGCGAGTTGCGTAAACGATTTACTGCACACGTTGCATTTGAAAGGCCTTTCTCCAGAATGTGTTCTTAAGTGCACTTTCAAATTAGATAGTTGACCGAAAGTCTTACAGCAAACATTGCATTCATAGTGCATTTTTCCATCTTTTTTCTTTAGTGGGTAAGGCAGGCTTCTATAGCCTCGCGAGGATTGAGAGCCAGGACTCATTGGTGCCACCATGAGTCCACACGAACCGTCGGGACTGACGCTACCGTGCTGAGGAACTAATGGGCTGTTCACGTTTGTGTTGATTAAACTCAGTTGTGAACAATTCTTCAGTGTAATCACACTTGTTGAAGATGGATAATGGTGATTATTTTGAACACTAGGCGATCTTTCATATTGGTGGGATGACGTCACCGTTGGTGAGTAGTTGCTAGGAGGCGATCCCAGCTGAGTAATTATGGTGGAGTTCGGAGGAGAGTACAAGTTATATGAATAGTTTGGGTAGTGACTTTCATATCGAGTCTCCCGGATTTCTCTTATTTCTCTGATTTCTCGAATTTCAGTTGTATGTGGTATTGTATGCGGTGGCGAAGATGAGTAAACTGACGCAGCGCTTGGGGTAGGAAGCTGCTGCGGCAATGGCAGTAGTGATGGTAAAGGTGTCAGGTTAGAGCTGGAGTCTGGACTGCAGGCATTGCCGTACCTTTGACTTTTCTTGTAAGAATATGCCATTTCAGTAGGAGACGAAGGCGGTGGTGTTGCATTAGGTTGGCGTCGGTTAGGATCGTTGTTGTTTGTATCAATTCTGTTTCCAGTTAGAATTGTTTCCAATATTCTGGTGTCTGGTGGTGAATATCTCATAAAAGCTGGTTGAGGTGTAGGTGAAATTGTGCCATCTTCGTAATAAGGCTTAGTTAGAGGAACTACCGTATTTTGAGATGATTCTAATACTATGACAGTAGATGTAGCTGGATCACGTCTCGGTGGTGACAAATTTTGTGGAGTATTCGAGACTTCTTCAGCGATCACTAATTCTTTTTCACTTTCACAATCCATATCCTTATGATTCTGGTATTGATATGCTCTTGGCATTTTTATTTTTACTTTTCTATATTCATTGCGATGCATGTCTTGGTCAATTTTCTGGACTATTACTGTCTCTTTGGGTTCATTGGTTTTGTTTGAACAATCAAGTACATAATTTTCTACATCAGAATCACTTGAATCTTCAGGTGGAGTAAATTCATCGTGATATCCGTTACTATGATATCCTTCATCAGATCGTACAGATCCATCATTTGGCGTTAATTGATGTTCATAGTGCGGACCGCAATGAGTCAGTAAAGGAGATTTGTTTCCCAATTTGTCTTGAGTACTTTGTGCCATTGGGGAAGGCCCACGCATATCTCTTAAATGATGGTTTTGGGCCGGTGACCTATTGCTTTGGATTCTAGGATTATCTAGTTGATGTATGACTACTTGAGAAGTACTCTCTTTGTGTTGATGAATGATCAACGTAGGGGTTTCCCTGTGCATTTTGACTGGGGAAGGTGATGGCATCAGACTTGTTGGCGATAATGATCTTTGCTCACTGACTATTGAGCTCTCAGCTTTATTATGAATAACATTTGTAGAAATGTCAGTCCTGACATGTTTGTTAGCACATCGAGGATCTTCGCGGAGCATTGGGGCTGAATTTTCAAGATATGGTTTATCAGTTGCTTCACGTTTTCGCCGACGGCTTGGCAGTTCCGCTTCCAGAAGTTCTTTAGTGTTTGTTAAACCAAGAACATATTTCATATGATTGAAGGCAATTTCGGGATGAACTGGTGCAGGTGGCAAGCCATACGCTTTTTTAATTGTTTCTTCTTTACCTGCAAATACAAAACATTTTCCATAAGTCTTCGAAATTACTTGATAAATAAATAAGGTGAACTGTTTTTGTAACATAAACATTCGATTACTTACAGATGGAATAAGTTGCTCTTTCAGGGTCAATATCATATCCCAGCCTTGTTGCAAAATCTTTGCAGTACCATACCATTAACTCTTCATTTGGCATGATGTCTCTGAAAACAATAATCTTGAAATTAATACCTTTAACTTCCCAAGAAGTGATAATATGTGTGTGTATATGTGTTGTGAAGTGAACTGACCTTATAGTGTAGAAGTAGATGTGTTCCTGGTGTTGACAAGCAACGAGATTCATCACTGAGAGGGAGTAAGCGGATGCGACGTATCGCATCCAGTTGGCCACGCTCGTGTCAGAACCGTCCAGGTAATAATAGTCGCTGTCCTTGAATATCTGTAAAGAATTAATTATAATTGTAACAACTAATATTCCTTTTTAGATCAACAGTAACATAATTATAATAAATTAATATTATATTTTTTAATCGATATGAATGGAACAATTGTGATTTCACTTTATAATCGGTTTCGTAACTGAGGATTTTCAGATTGAAAGTTAATTTTTCTTGCGATAAACGTAATTAATAGAACATTAATCGTTTGTAAACAAATACCATTTACACGTTAATTATTTTTTCAATTAATTTATTCATTTGTTTATTTAGTTAATTAATGAATGTTTTAATTTAAGCTTATATAATAGTGGTAAATACGTGTTATTAGTGCACGTGACACGTGCAGGATATTTACAGTGCGCGTGCAGCTGATAGCGACACGCTTACATTATAGTAGTGGGGAGTCAAGGACGAGATGCAATGTCACTCGAGAGGTAATATAGGACGCGGAAGATAACGCTCGTCTGAACAATCATTACATACACTTCTGCTTCAATTAGTGCCATGAATAGGAACATCGTATCGATATCATGCATAGTGATAACATATGAGTATACCTACTAATTATTTATGTTAAAATAATCTATGCGGGGTAAGCGATACTCTGGCGACTACTTTTGCCATGTTTTTAATAAACCTTTTTTTTTCGTTATATGTTTTTTTCTAATTCCATAATAATATTTAAACATGTTTTCCACCACCTAATTTGTATAGAATGTAAAGCCCAATCTCACCTTAATATTTCCATAAGTATGATGTCTCACAGTTTCCTGTACCTGGCCCAAAGAGAGAGAGTTCGGTTAATAGAAGAAGAAAATAATAGTGCATGGTTTAAAGATAAAATTATATCGAAATACGCAGGAGATTCATTAGTTTAGTAGTTTTCTTAGTTGATGAAAGTCTAAACTTGCTTGTAGGCTGTGCTGTTGAATAATATGTACAAAGCCTCAACCAAATTATAGAAAAAAAAGCAAAGCGGGTTGCGATTACGTTCGATAAGTCTTATTTAGAGATTATAAGTAACACTCACCCTCCAGTAGTATCTCCATGAGACTTTGTCGTTAGGTTTGTTTGGTGTCCGGGTGCCTTCGAAAGGCCCGAAGCGTGTTCCTCTGGGTATAACTCCTATGCTCCAAACACCTTCAGTCTGTAAGATTCGTGTCGCGTTAAAATATGAACTCACTGAAATTTGAACAGGGTGACTAGGTTTGTGTTAATTGTAGGCTTGTTCATTGATGGTGAAAGTGATAACTGTGTCTTCATATGTAGGTATCATTATAATACTTGTATTTAAGTGTCTAAATGTAATGAATACGCACCGGTGTATTGGGAGTGGATAATACTGCGGATGGCCTGAGCGCCAGGCTGCGCGGGAGCGTGCGCTCGGCGCGGCTGGGGGTGCCGCGCTCGCAGGGCACGTCGGGCACGATGTACACCGTGAGCCTCTCAAACTCCTCCTCGCGCATGCGCGTGACATCGTACGCGCCCGCGCTGGACACGCCGCTCACAGCCTCCGCGCCGCTCGGACTCCCGGTCCGACCCACCACTGTTGTGCTCGGAAGCTCTTCGCTTGTTGACTGTTGACAATGCAGCACAAGTTGTATTATTTATGAATAGTTTTCGATTATTCGCAATTTTTGTAAAATTCTACGGAAAACAAAACATAACTCATTCCGTATCTGCGTTTTTTTTCTCAATTTCTGACGAAGAAAGTTTTGAAAACTTATTGCACGTAATGGCTGATGTATGTTTTAGATGCTTCCGGTAGTTTCATATAACACATTTCAAGTTCACTTGTAACTCTGGATCTACAGATACCGGAATGAATATGTCACTAAAGTAAACATTAACTTTGATTATAGCCACGATTTAGCACTGTTTAGAATGCATTTCGGTTATTTTAGACCCCAAAAATATGCAAACAACGTCGCAACGAAATGCATTTTCCCTCTTTACAGCCGTGTGCATTTTCCGGCATGCCGTGTAACTTTGAGTGTTATTTTCCTACGGAAAGAGTTTAGTTTTCCTAAGTGAGAGGCGAGAAGCGACGTTCGATAAAAGGGCGGCGCCACTACTGACCCAGTTTTGTGATAAGTGCGCACTTTCCACTGCGCACCGACACTTCCCCTTCGCCTATTTATATTATCAGTTAATTCAATTGAATCCTGAGACGGTTCGTGATTAAATCAGCCCGGAATAGCTGCCAATCAAATAGTTTGACATTCAGAAGAGGTAATCATCATTTACTTACCAGTCTCATCTTTATAGTTTTTGTTAATCCTTTAGTTTATTATTCTCATAATTATTTGCTGCGTATTGAAGTAACTTGTACCTGAAACAAAATAAAAATATTGTAATTTGTTTCCGAATATTATGATGCGTTTAATTTTTCTGATTCAGTTATAATTGTGTATAGAAATGTACGATGTCTTCTTCCTGTTTACCAGATTAGCAGATTACCATATACCAGTTGCTGGATATGTTAAAAAAAACAGCTTCGAATCTATAGAGCTGTGTATCACCAAAGTAATCTTAATAATTTGTTTTGTATATACTTAAATGTATTGTTGAATCAAGCTACAAAAACATTATTCTCACTATTTGCGAAATTCAATAAGTATTTAGAATAATAGCGAAAAAAATAACTTCATAGTTTGCTACTGTTGCTTATCTTTTTAATAGGTTCTGTTCTAGGAGTTAGTTTGTATATGTGACATCATGTTATTATGACATATATCCGTATGATCGCATCTTGCTCTCTTGACGGTGGATGCATTGAATATTTGCCAAGTTGGCACTCACGTGCATACGGAACCGTGACTTGATCATAAAATGTAAAGTCTTTGTAATTCTGATTAACGTCAGGTTTTAAATAAACCATAAAATATATTTCCGATAAAATACAGTTTGAGAAATCGCTCGTTTCTCACACTGTGTAGGTGTTATATGGAAGTGATTGTTTCAACTGTTATTTACACTGAAAGCGTTATATACTAAAATTTTAACGTAAATCGTTACAATTTTAGTACAGTTAATATATATGCGACTTCTAGAAACTGTTCGTAGAGTTCTAGAACACAAATGTTTAGGTACAATCCGTAAAATATGAAATATTCCGATAATACCACTGTAGATCAATGAATTCAACAAACATTTTCATTCAGAATGTAAAATGATAAAAACCGGATAAGTTAAGAAAATTTCACAACAATTTTTAAAGCACTTGTTGAAATACGTGAACAAAAGAGTCGTGGCGAAGCTTTTCGAGTACCGGTAGGTTTGTAGAAGAATGCCTTCTCATGTTAGTGCAGTGTGGCAACATTGAAGTTCAACATTTCATTGCATAATTGCGGAAGCGAGGCGGCTCGCGGCCGATGACTCCTCTCGATGAGAACTTAAATTTTGTTTTCCAAACCGGCCGCATTTGACATTCAAATTGTTGCGCAAGCTCCCGGCTCGGGCAACGTATTGTAAACATTATGCGCTGCATTTGTAATAGTTTTATGTATGAGTTTTGTAACCGATGCGATGTGGTGCATCACTACGTGTTTATTGGACTCATGCATGTACAATATCATATACAGAGACCGTCAGGACAACAGATAGAGCCATTATTTCAATGACTTATATATAATCGAGAATATGACAATAGAATACACAAGACGAAATGTTAAAAATAAAATAAAAGCACAGTTATAATGTGTACAAGTATTTGAAAACATAATCCTTGATTGATTTGTCACACACTTTTAGCGCCCGAAATAAAAAGGGCTGTTGATAAGTACTGAAAAGGATTGCACTGTATAAATATATTATGTAGGTGTTGCGTAAGGGCTGTTTACATAGCGACGTGTGGTGGGGGCGTCGAGTGGAGGGGGCTGCACGTGACCGTCAGCGTTGCGCAATGCGTCCGCGCAATGTCACGCCATACGCAACCCCGCATGGCAACAACCGCTCATTACTTCTGATAACACTGATACCAGATCAATTTCGCTCTTATTGACTAGATAAACTTTCTCCTAATCTTTTTAAAATGCTTTTGGATGAACTCTTCGTCGTTGTTCAGTCTATTACGTACATTATCGTGTGCAAATGAAAGTAATTGTTGTAATTAGTCCTATCACGCTTGCACTATCTATTTAATATAAATAGATAATAAATATTCCATTCAAAGATATAAATGTAAATACATAATACATATTATCAACATCAGTTGGTAATTGAGACGTTTTTTTGTAACGTTTTGATGTACAATAATTTTTACCGCACACAAGTTTGTCAGTACTATCAATCTATGGTGAATAATTAGACAATTTCTATATTCTTGCTCTTTTAAACACACTTTCTCATGACAGACGCGAACTTCTTATTAAGACATGTAAATTGTACACAAAATATTTTTGGTCCCATCAAACACCACAGAATCCTTAAAGCTTATCCTTAAATGACAAAAAGGAACATTACGTCATATTCGGGCACAGATTTTCACATTTCCACTTCACATGAGACATTATTTCATAGAGTCGTTACTCGTTCCGCAGCGCACGGTAGCGCGGTCGGCGCACAGTCGGCGCGCATCGCCGCGCGCGCACCAGGAAGCAACCTTGGACATGCGCATGATGCGCTCGCTCTTGAACTTGCCCTTTACGCTAGCACGTTGCGACCATTCTTAGGGCTACCACAAATTATTAACGATTAAAATTTTGTTTTTGAAAATTATGTAACGTTTATTATTATGAGTGTTTTGCTGAATCACGAAATTATGACCATACTATGGAAATACCTAGTAACCATAATTTTAATAAAAATGCGTAGTCTAAAGAAAGATTTAATGCTTTAATACTATTTCAAACAATCTAAACCGTATTTTTTTAATCACAAATTTTATAGTAAAACACTATATTATAGTAGTCACTTCCCTAAACATTTGTCGCGATCATCAGTTATCTAATATCATAAGTATCATAACCCTAGTCACAATCGATGCGCGTTCGAGCTAAATGTTATTATTCAGTGATTAATATGATATTATGAATCAATTGTTTTGATCTATTTCGACTCTACAAGGTTTCTTATCTATTTTATTGTTTGTCTTATTTCCTGCTTTAATACAATCGTTGAAACCTACTATGTGTTTACTTAACATGTACGGAAATCTTTTAGTTAATTGTTTATGCAACTTAAAGTTAAACAATATATTTAAGTATCCGGAAGTACATTTCATTTTAAAATAGGTGCCCGGCAATGTTTAGTTTTCGATTTCTATTAGAGAAAACATGAGTAGGTATTGTGTAAGCCAAAGAGTGCAAGGTCACGTATTGAAGTGTCGCTAATAAGAGTGGTGTTGCAAAATAGCCGTGATTATAGAACACATGTTACATAGCCATGCGAGAGTGCAACGGGAACACTAACCTTGCAGGCTAATAATACATTTAATACGTAGATATTTCCTCTACAAATAGACGCAAGTACCTCTCGGCTAGATAAAGATATGTTAGAAATTATTACATATGCAGAATAAATTCACGAATAGCGAGCAATGGTAAATTTTGACCTGTTTCAAACATTGGCATTAACGAGAACTAATCATTTCTAAATTTAGTCTAGACTCTACAATACGATCGAATGCACTTTACTTCCCTAATCACTTCGTGTTTTAAAATTGTGGTCAAATTTTATTGTATTTTTTTATTTTTTAATGGGTACAAACTATTTGTGAACTTTAAATAATGACACAACTTTAATCTTCTTGTAAATAAATCACGAATAAATTAAATTAAATAATCACTTTTGTACCTCGTAAGATTAAACTGCGCGAAAGCACGAATGGAGAAGACAAAATATTAACAATACTTACAATAAATATTCATCGTTCAAGGCATTCTTGAGATACTGCTCATAGTTGCGCGTAATGTTTATACTATCGCGAATAAACAGGAGTATTATCGTCTTTGGTGCATAAATAGTGTATCGGCAGCAAGTGGTGGCCTAGAGGGCCGGTGCGAGGTGCAGCGACTTGAGGTACTCGAGCAAGATGCGGAGCGCCAGCAGGGGGAGCCGGGGCCGCAGCCGGGCCGCCGCTCGCATGTCCGCGCGCGTCGCACTCAGCGCCTGGCGGGAGCGGGCGCCGTGCTCGCCGGCGGAGCGCGCTGCGCATTATGCAACGCGGAGGCACCGAGCTGCCGACCTGCCTCACGTCTAGCCGCCGAGCGCCGAGCACTAACCCGACGACGCCGCGCCGCTATGCCCACCGACCTAGATGCACTTTTACGACGCCGAGAATGCAATCGACACACATATTCGCGTCTCGTTCCGATAAACGCATCGACGACGAAAGCGGCCTGTGACGGAGAATGCGGACGAATTTGACAGCAAATGCAGTGAGTACGTCACGTTCGCGCCTCCTATTCTCTTATTAGAGGAGAGCGGGACGGCGGCGCAGCGCATTGCGACCGCGGACTGCATTCAAGTTCATTACTTCCGTAGTGTGGCGGCCGCGGCGCGCGCCGTGACCGTGCTCTCGATCCCTGCAACCGCTCTGTTGACGATCATCGCGACACTAGCTCACCAGGAAAACATCCACTATGCTATTAACGTATTATGCTGCACTCACAACGTATGACTATTATTTAATAAAATGTAAAATGGTATAACTTACTATTGGACCAATCCAACAAAATTAGGAAAATGACGGCGGAAATCCATTAAACTTTTGGAGCAACTTTTCTTCATTGTCTACAAAAGCACGGCCGGTCTCACTAGAACTGTCACAGTCATATAGAGTTCTAATGGTATATCCGCCAAATTATAAAATAAATATAGATACAACTACACTAATATCCCCTAATATTAGGTGACTAGTATCGATAAAAGCGCGTTAATTAAAACAAGTTGAAAACAACGTAGACGCGGGTGTCGTGAGAACGGCAGCGAAAGCCATGCAGGGCGGGCGGCGGCCGCGCGCCTCCCCGGAACACGCTTTCACTCTCGCGGGTCGTCGACACAGCCTGCATGCACCCCTACCTTTAATTCTCGATCGCATCCTTACCAAACAAACTTCCTACACTATCTATCACTTTACAAAGTTTACGAGTGTGAGCTGCTTAAAAAGCTCATCAAATTAAAAGTCTTTGTTCATTTTGGCATATTTTCCGACTATAAATAAGTATGAAATTCATGGTAGGGGTGCATCCCACTCTCCTCGGGCACCACCACGCCGCACCCTGCCACCTTCCATTATCCAATATTGATTTCACTATTTACAGCCTGTAATCTGTTAACAGCTGCAAACTGTACAAAGGAACTTGTTTTGGTTTTTGGAACTCATACACTGGTTATTGATTCAATTATAGAAATAAGTTCATTCCTTATGCATTAATAACAAATAAGAATTTTTCGCAATCTATTCTGGTATTAAAAGAAGGTACCAGGGCTTTAATTAAGGAACATTTTTTACGCAATTTTAGGAATCACTTCCGGTGGTATATTAATACAGTATAAAAATATAACTATGAATATAAAACCACATGGTATTAATATATACAATACTTCAGATGTGTGAATTGAGTACAAGTACAAAAATAAACTCTTGGACTGAATAGAAGACGAGACATAATAACATTATAACACGGTGAACGTGTTTGCAGTTGCACCCTCTAGTGGCTACATTTATGTAAGCGCCCTTTTTCATTCCCGACCTACCATAACGTCTGGTAATTTCCTATCGTTCATGATCTACCCCAAAGTGCGGCGTTTTACAGGCTCACTGGTTCACTGCACGGCTGCGTCTAAACGCACTCGTCACAGCCTCTATCGATTTAGGCGGCACTTGCATGTAATAAGTGCTGGGATAGGGGTATTCATCTGTAGAGACGAATTTTTTATTTCGGGAATAATAGTTACAGGCTTGACTTAGGTAAATAGAGAATCTGAATCAAGGTATCCAATTCCAAAGTATGATGTAGGAATTCAAATAATGTTAAATATTTACTTGATTATAATAAGTAGAAAGTGATTGTACTTTTAATGTATTATTAAATTATTTGACTATTTCACATTACAATATAGGTGGTTTATTCAATCCGTAATTAACATAAAAAAAAAAATAAGTTTTAACAAAACTTCAAAATGTTGTTAACTTGTAAGGCCTAATAGAAAACTGTGAGACAAATCGTGCAATTAAAAAACGAAATTATCCGATTGTCGGTCAATTAGAGCGTGAAAAGCGAAGCGCATCAAAGAAAATGCAGTTTTCCAGCGGCGGCGGAGGCTTGAGCGGTATCAAAACACTGAATCTTCCGGGGTGAACGGCCGCAGCCGCCTCGTCCCACTGCGCTAGCCCCCGCCACCCGGCGGCGCTCGGCGTCTCGCTCACGCCGCGCGCCGCCACGCCGCGCCCGCCGCGCGAATAAATCGCACGCTGCGCTCGTGTGCGCCGGGAAATGCGTTTTCTGTATGAGTATTGGGCACACGGTCGTTGACATCACATTACAAATTTTCTTTGAGCTTTTATTAGAAACTTGGACTACTATATTTTATGAAATACTTAATGTCTTTTTTGGATAACAGATACACACTTAATTTGTCCTGGGTGACTCCAGTATAACTACTTATTATTCCTGGGAACGGAGTCTGAATAAATGCCCCCTTAATTTTCCATAACAATAAGTTACGTGACACTTGACTTAGCATAGTCAATTTTACTTCATTGTTTTGGTTCGTTTAAACATAATATAATTAAGTTGTCCGTGTTCACGTGACGAACACTAATGATGGACTTAGTGTTATATTTATAAACACATACTTATCGTTATTACGGTGTTATCTTCTTGTAACGAAGCTTGGTTTCTGACTATGATTCCAATACAATACTTTTCATGTAAGTTTCTGTAACTTAAGATCCCAAAAAGGTTATTTTGTAGTTTGCAAAGTTTCGTTAAAAGTTCTGATTATAAAGCTCTATTGATCCTATTTAGTATAAAGTGTAGGGCTCGTCTATATCTGTGCAAGTGCTGGTGCCCGCAGTGCAAACTCGATTTCCCCCTTCTTGGGGTAGGCTTCAATACTCATTCATGCGTTTTTCCCTCTCTGGCCGGGAACGAGTGCATAGCGCCTTCCCGCTCGCCACGCTTCCGCGTTGATACCGCTACATACGCGCATGCACTAGACCTAGCCCAATGCAGCGAATTTTGCGTAGGGTCGTTGTCCTCGGCTACATCTCTACCACCATAGCTAGTATGCAACTAAATATTCCGATAAGTCTGGCTAAATTCCTAATCCCCCGACGCCCGTCTCCCTTCTCCCATGAAGTTTTTACAATTCGCAAGTGATTTTCACTTTTAGCACAAGGTGTGCAATTTCCTTTGTCGGCCCTTTTGTGTGATTGTTTAATGATTGTGAAGGTCGCTGAGATAGGAGAGGTATTTAAGAAACAACGAACGCCGAGTTTTATGGCCAATTACGTCAGTAACATAATAGGACGCATTAAAAAAAGGCCATTTGCACAAATTGCATTTCTAATTTTAGCAAACAGAATGGTTTTGTGTTTTTTAAAAATACACATTATGGGAAGTACAATACTTTAGTGACGCAAAAAACAACCCAAGTCTAAGAAGGACGGTTAACCGTTTTAAAGCAGTCATTTGTAATAAAACTGCTTTTTTAAGTAACATTTTATGTTTTGACAAATGTGTATTTCAAGGTTTATATGGTTAGTGAATTTTTACCCTGTGTTATATTAAACTTTTATTGTACTACTTTACAGTCGCAAAAAAAATGTTAACTAGAATTGAACGGTAACTTTGATTTGTTTCGTTTTAAATATTGAAGTTTTTTATTTAACGGTTGAGTGAATTTGAAGTTACAATGCGCGTATAATAGTGAGGTGGATAAATCAGTGCATAGAGGTGTTAGAGTACTAGTCTAGAATGTGGCTAGGGTCAAAAGCCGCGCAGTATGTCAGCGTTTAGTATTCCGTGAGCCCGAGCTCGGGCCGGCTAACGGGACTGCTCGGCCGTCTACTCAGGCCTTTACTTTCATCGATCGAACAAACCGCATCGACGGTTTACTTTCCTTTGTTAGTTTTGGGTTCCGTAGACTATCAAATCAACATACTTAAGTTTATGATTAGATAACGTTATTTTAAGACTCCAATTAATATTACAACACAGTCTTAAAAAAACGTTTTCAAAGGCATCTTTAATGTAACTATGTAATAAAGAAATTATCTATGGTGACTACCGACGTAAAAAATTGAAATGATCGTCAAGTGTATGGTTAAATCGCAGGTAGATCCCGCTGCGGCATCCGGAAAAAATACGTCGGGACCGCAGGACCTTTGTGTAGGGTACCGTTAGAATGTTGAGTCGACTCAATATGATATATGATCATCTATTTGTTGTTGCTCTGTACACCTGCAGAATTGTTTGCGAATATTCGAGATTTGTCCTGTTATAGCGCTCCGGCTAACAAGGTTTACTGCTACATGATTCATATTGTGAATCAACTCGCATAGAAATATACCGCTAAGCAAAAACAATGTACTGATCAACAGGACTTGGGTATCAGAACTGCATATGTATGCAGTTAGTGTTTTCCTAGTTTCCTACGGGGTGGTCGTAAAATGTATTTGCACAATGTGCGGCACTTTAAAAAAGTACTGCTCGTCGCTATTGAATAAGGAACATAAAAAGGATCATAAACTTAGTAATGCGGATAACAATAACTTTTCTATTGATATGTTAGATCTCAACATTTAATTGTTTGCAATTTAAATGTAGTTTTTTATTATAGCTGAACATATTTTTTATTCGAGATGTCTTATACAGGTACATTTATAGGCAAGATCCGGCAATTCACCGCATTCACACACTCATGTTTCGATGCAGCACCTATTGCATCTCACTACCGTTAGGTCGTGTCGATAAAAAAATAAAAATAGGAGGGTGAAATCAGAGTCGGGCGCGGCGGGACGCACCATCGCCTGCAGGCTTAATTTCAACGAGCGACTGTAAAGAAATATTCCCATGATGAAAATATTAACTGTTGTTCGTTTTAAATTTTTATGTTGACTAATTGCAGCTCTGAGGTGTTTTTATTAAACATTTTTATCACTTTCGCTACTGTTTTTGTAATAATTACAGGGTAAAGCGATGCGATTTAAATTGTTCCTGCAGTATTTTTGTTACGATACACGTACATAATCCAAGTAACAATTGAATTTGATGCCTGTGTTAATCTTGATAACTGATTTTATAATCGCCGATCATAAATATAATAGATGAGTAATGCTATGTAAGTTTATTTAGTATGAATTATGGTGCGGTAACCGTTGGTTGGCCACCGGAAGGCTGATGGCATACATATTATAGCTATGTGTATGCATGTGGGACACACTGTCATCCATATTTTTATAAACACGTGCTATTGCACTTCCTGCAAGTTTACTTTCATAACTTATACGGAATAATAAATAGTTTATTACGTTAAAAGGCGGTGAACACTTGCATTGCTTTGCATTGCAGTGCGGAGTTAAATCAGTCAAGGCTCGTCTATTTGCATGTACATTTGTAAGTTGATGTCTCTTTTTCTTGGTAGTTAAATTTGCTCGATTCTATTGGCTTACTTTGATGCCAAGAACAAGTGATTCATTTGCTATTAAAACTTTTAACCATGTCTTAAGTGGATTAAGAGGTTGTTAAGTGAGTGCTATGTATTGATGGTATTCATTACTGTAAGATGTTCAGCAACTATGTAGTTCATGATAACTACTAAAAGAAGAGTAATGTGATCTATTAGTTGTTCATGTTCGCCTAAACAGGTGGACGTGACGTTTGCTGTTATCAATAAGCTGGCTTCGTGATTAGTGGTCGCAGTATTAGGGGACGGTAACATATTGTGTGACAGTTATGAGGAGAGCCAGCAGTTGATGTTGACAGTGACATAACACAACACAGCATTTGGTATCGTATGTAGAGTTAAAAAAATGCATACACAAAATCTAAAATCAGTGTCCTATTCATAATAAAAACAAACACGTCGTTATGGAAAGTTAAGGTCACATGTTGAAGGGACGAGTCAGTCGAGCGAGAAAAAGGTTATTACTTATTACATAATGGGTGCGTGTGCGCCCGGGGCACGATGCTGAGATACCGTTGTTCGAACAGGTTCCACGCATTACAGCGCCCGCGCCCCCCTCCCCCGCCGTGCCCTGCGCCTCACCCCCCCGACCCCCTGGCAACGCGCGTGCTGCCTGCACTCGACATTTACTTTCTACCCATCAAGGACCTTCCTGGCACACCCATGTCAACACTCATTTAATTTGAATCGATCAAAGTTTAAATCTATGTATAGTATATTAGTAATTTCTACATTGAAAGGTCAATCAATTTGTTATTCATTGTTATATTTTTTTACCATAGCAACATAGCACTAAACTGGACCCCTTAGAGCTTGCAGTAATACTATATTAACTATGATTTCTTATTTAAGGTCAAACCCATAATTGCTTAGTTATGTAATGTTTCTACTACAGAAGCTTAAAATCTAGATTATAACAAAGTTTGATTACAATTGAGTAAGTAGTTGTGGAAGTATAAGGTAGAGTTCACATGAGAGGTCTTAGTTATGACGAAGCTTTATCATCAAACATTTTCATTGTTTGTATCCTACATGAAGGAGCTGAAAAAATTGATTCTGAAATCATATGAACCAATTATTACCATATACTTGCGTCACGAATTTTCAATCCAAATCTTAACTGTATATGTTTTATAATTATTGTCATATTAAAATTAGACTTTATGCTGAGTGGCGTAGAAGTAAAAATCGCACGAGCGAAAGCGTTGAGAAGTGGGGCTGAGTCGTGAGCGCGCGGTTCAATGACCGAGTTTTCACGGGTTTGACAGCCTTCTGTTATATCATCGGTCGTTGTCATTGTCATTGCCGAAACCGCGGCGGGTGACGCGCATGCTAATTTGTGACTTTTGCGTCGGTGATTGGAATCACTTTTGCTTGTCAACATTCTCTCTTAAATTTTTATTTTTTTGCGGCCATCTACATACGTGTCCGCTCTTCATGTAATACGCGAAACTTATTTATATATAAACGGTTGCTATAATTTGCTCATTCGTTGCTGAATTTGTTTAAAATAATATTAGTGCATTTTGAAGGTCACATGAAAAATATATTATGTATGAGATAATTTATGTAATTGGATAAATTTTCTTAACTAATTACCTATAGAAAACACAATTAGTAAAAAAAATTATAGTGCCTTTAATAATACATTAAAATTAAAGTTTTGTTGTGAATTCAATTATGTTTTTATTTATATAAAAGTGTTCTTTATCAACATTTTAATTATGTAAAATCTTAATGTAAAACGTGTCTCTAAATAGTTCAAGGAGAAAGAACATACATAAATAAAAAAATATATACCTCCGGCAATAATTGCAATAATGATGATGAATGTAAGTGTTAATAATGATGCGTTACATAAGCTGCAGGGGTGGGATTACGTAATGCCCGCGTAGGTAGATCACGTGTGTTGAGTTCGCCTTGAATTTGAACTTGATAAGTTCAAGGCTTTGTTTTTGCGCAACCCGGGACGACGCAACAACAATAGTTGCGCGTGTGTGCGTGATAGCCTCGCATGTTATGATTTCTTTAATTGCCGCCAAAAAACTTTAACTCTTCTTCCAATTTTATGTTTCGTTCGTCGATGTATTATTAATTATGTCAGAGTTATACTGACGTAGTCGTCGCAATTTGATGATCTGTATTAAATTAGTTCTGTTAAATACAAATTAGAGCTTTTTTCTTCCTTGCCCATCATAGTTTAAATAATTAGTTGTTAGTTTTTTTGAAAAGCTCATTGTTTTTGGAGTAAGTTATTATTTTTAGTAGTTATTATTTATCATTAAAAGTCTTATTAAGACTATAAATATTTTTTATAAAAGAGTATTTTATAGTATGCATTCCCATCCCATTAATAAGCTAATTGAAGTAAAAAGGAATTGAAATATTATTATAAAACTAAAAAAATAAAGTACTATTGTGGTTAGTACTGTGTTAAAATTAAGTTCTTAAAATTAGGCCTTATAATTATCTTATAAATAGAGTTAAAATCTTAACCACTTATTTTACTACTAAGACAGTCGCGCGTTGATGTCTTTTGATTGCGCGAAGACTATCTTAAGGATGTGTTATGTTATGCTAATTAATAATAACTTAGGTTAAATACTTGTGATACTGACCATTAGGCGTACAATCCAGGTGCAATGTAGAATCAGAAGAAAATCCAAATTGTAAAATCCTAATGGGAAATGTTTGTTTATGTTTCACTAACACTTAAAATAAATCCACACCTCACGGTTAACGGTCACTTAAAATAAAGAAAATTATAAAAATAAGTCTTATCTTGAGATCTAAGTTGCTTTCAGTCTAGTTAAATGCAAAACGTCACTGAGTATCGTAATATTAGAGGGTCATGTTGGAGCGTACTGCGACGCGGCGTGGCGCACCGACACCTCCGGATAACTGATAAAATATAGCTCGGTTCATGGTCGGAGACGTCCTTCCTGCGCGACTACCCGTGTACAGCGTCCGCCCGCCGGTACCTGCGCCCGCGCAACGCTGCTCTTCCGCACTCCGCGCGGGTGAATGAACTGCTGCGCCAGAGCGAGACAGAGCACCGCCGCACTCCTCCCGCACCCCGCCCGCACCCCGCACACTCCAATGCCATGGTCGAAGCTGACAGTGAATCTTACTCCTGTATCGACAAGATAATCTAGTACAAGTGTCAAAATGTTTTGTCCAATTCACACATCGATTTCGCTGAAACTGAAATCAGTTCAAAGCGCGCAGAAAATAAGACCAGACAAGGTGAAAATTGAATTCTGTTCTTGCAACATGCTTGTACATGAATTTATTCTGGCCTTACATTAGCTGTATTTTATATCAAAATGCACTTGATCTGAATCTGGAATCGTTAGTTTCCGAATTTCCATGTTAGGAACTAACTTCATTTATAACAATACATTACATCCTGAGTGCACTGCGTAATGAAACTTGGAGAAAATTAATTAGGTCTTGGTTTTCACACTTAATATGAGAGTAAATTATAAGAACTTGTTATTACCAAGGATATACACCCGTACACTACCTCAAATATAAAACATTAATAACATATATCATCTGATAGAAAAACTAAACATGGCCAATAAATTATGTATAAACTGCACAAGATCGCATTATTTCAAAACCCTACTCATTGTGTAATTAAAATATGTAACATTGCAAGGTTGAATGAATATAATATTGTTTTGGCAAAAAGCTAAAGTGGTTACTAGATAAGACAAGATAAGGTGACATAAGACCTGCTTTACATTGTACTTGGTTTGTACAAAACATGAAGGTGACTTAAACTGGGACAAACTTGTAATTTAATGTCACCTGTTTTATAATTTTTGCATGTGTTTTGAGAGTAGCGTGATAAAAAACACTAAATACTTAAAAATAGATAGAGTTTTAGCCTTAAATCTGGAAAGGTTATTTTAGAGTTCCTGTCATCACGCCTGTATCTCCGAAGGGGTAGGTAAAGGTGTACCAATGTACACCCACAGTTCGCCGATTTTTAGATCCCATGTAATAGGGGGGCGAGCCTATTGCCACTTACCGGGCACAAATCCAAACTCCAACCTGCTACTGAAATTTCATAGAAAAACCCATTAACACCTTGGTCGACTCGGGTACGAACCCAAGACCTCGAGCTGGGTTTATCTGATTACCAACGGAGCGACTGCCTATGTAATCCCATGATGCCATTTATGGGTAATATTTATTCCCCATAAAAACATTCTTAATGGAGTATTGCTTACCAACAATTACGACCAAAAAAATCACGTCACTTACCAAATTTTGATTAGTTCATAGTTCCAGTTCCAGTTCATGTACCTAAATAGATAATGGATGTTTTAAATAAATGATTACCTATATTCGCATAGTAATATCGTTAGGCTTCAAATACTAACAAATTGAGAGCAAATGTTCGTTTAATTTTCCCTAACCAAGTAGAGCTTAGCAACTGGAACCGCACTGGCAAGCCTCCAAGCCACGTGTTGAGGTAACTGCTGGGATAAATATCTGAGCAGTTTGTACATACTGCGGCATTACACATCAAACGTCGCCAGCGGCGGGCACAAGACAAATAATCTTATTATACGATTCCTTGCGTTTAGAATTTCTTCCGCATCGTGAGTACACCGCACCACCTAGATTCTAAGCAGACATTGGTAGATAGTACAATGAAAATAACTGTACCGTGTAAGGAGTGACCCGCAGCTTAATACGTTGGATATTCAGATGGTCAACATGATAAGCAAGGCACCAAAACCAATGCTTTAAGTACTTTGAATTGATTTTAAATCACAAAATCCAACCTCGACACCATTTCATATGGGGTTGCTTATTTGTTACTCAACGAACTACCATCGTCTTTAGTGGCATGGTCACTGTTTTCATAAAAGCATTTTAGTATCTCAAATCGTTTTGTTTAAATTAAACCTTTTCCTATAATATACAGTTTTTCCGCCTACTTGCATAGTATACTTTGCAGCTCTTAGCAAAATTTTTGAAATATTTCATTGATTTACCTAAAATATTACTAACATTCATTGCATATATATAAGTATATGAGAATATAGCCTTTTTATCTATCGTTATGAAAATTGTGATAGCGATCAATATATGTAAAGTGCATTCTCACCATATCCTATGTTTGGTTTGACTTTTGCAATCATTCAGAATGCCTAAGGTTACGTGCAGCAAAACTCTTTATCAAAGCTTTTGAAATGTTGCATAATGTATTAATGGTTTATTAAAAACGTGCTTAATGAAACCAACGACAATATTCTAAAAATGTTATGGAGGCATATAAAAATCACGGTTTAGGTTTTATCTCTGTCAATCATTCAATCAATTTAAATAAATGCTTAAAAGAAACAGTTATGTAACAATAAAAAGCAACAATAAAACGTTCCATATGCCTTCCGTTGCGCAGTTATCAGGAACAATCAAAGAAACGACAAAGAGGTAAATGTTTAAATTTATGAAATGGGCTTTTACAGTTACCCATTACAGAAATTGGGACCATCTGACAATAAAAAAATCTACATTATATAAGCTCAATCGCAGCGTTAATCGCAGGCTTCGATCGGGAGATTTGCTCTACCTGCCGAACCCTTCAGTTTTTTTAAGGGTGCCCGTTATAATGGCAGTGTGAAAAAATCTAACGGTCCCTTTCCACCCAAACACACATTGCAATGACAAAACACAATGACATAGAAACTTTTATGCTTCCTGCGACAAAAATACTTGCAATTTGAGAAACGTAAAAAATGGTTTTCGTATTCATCTTGTTTTGCTTAAAAAGTACAAAAAGGCTTATTTGTTTGTTTTTGGGATATTTAAAGTGATTGATTAGTGTCCTTGGTTTGCAAAAAAACAGTAAAAGCTAATTATTGTGTTCAAAGTTGCGGCCGGTAGAGTTGAAAGCAGTGTTATTTACCTAAAACAATTCTTTACTGTTCTATAAATCCGTGTTTCTAATCAGTGGATTAAATTAAGCTGTCTTCGGGTAAAGGATTAAATATGGAATTAAAAGTAGCGATTGTCACAACCCGCATCCATTTTTGCTCAGTAAAAAAAGTGAGTGAAAGACTTTTATTACGCAGTAGCCGTCGTAAAAGAAAGGGGTGAGCCCTCGATTTGTGTCATTGTTTAGCTACTGACCACCCCGAGGGCGGAGAATGTAGTTGTAAATTGTCAGATGACTTTCTCATTGATTTATAACAACAGTAGCTGTTCAAACAATAAACGTTTCTCTTCTAACTTTTGTTACAGTTTTTGTACTCCAATGTTTAAATTTTGTAAAGTGAAGTCATTCACACAATAGATTTTTGTATAAATCTTAAATAAAATTAGCATTTCTTTTCTTTGTCTGTAACTTGATAAATACCTAGGAGCGTAATTAAAATTCTGAATCGCTTTTTACTCCGACGAACACCAAGTATATGAGTCCTCGTGTGTTATGTAAAAACCTGACCGAAGTACCTAACATAGTATAATAGTCGGTATTAGGAAAAAAAGAAGTGAACGCCCAAACTGGCCAGTTGGAGGCTCCCCTCCACCGGCGGCAGGACGCGATCAGCGATTTGGGAGCAATGTCCTCGACCTTGAAAATAGATGAACTTATGTAACCGCCGCCGCCCGAGGGCAGAGCCTCCTCCACCGAATATTCCTTGAGTTTTTGCACGTCCTGACAGATTATACCAACCTATGCATAAAAACGTTCCACTCCTAATTCGTATTATAAAACATTTCTTACTGACAGGCAAGGCTATCTTTAACGATTGGTCAGACAAGAACGAAATTACTTACATCATATTTTAGATTTGTGATTTAGGTTAAGTTATTATTTCTCTTTCTTTGCGTCATTTAGATTTGACAACACATTTCCTTTAGGTCATCCAACTAAATATGTAAATTGTATTGATTTTCTGTTGTTTATGCTAGATCTTAGAGCCACGTGGTGTGTCCACGCCTATGGGAAGTGGGCCTTTTTTAATGTATTCGACTTATTTTGAATATTGCCAGTACTGAATTTGGTGTAATTGTAAAAAAAAAAATCCGTAGGAAAAGGATTCCTTAGGAAAAAGGATTCCTTATTGAAAACTGAAGTAAACGTGTTCAAGTTAAGTATTTTTTACAAGCACACATAATACGTATACTCGGAAGATTGGAACCAATTGGTCTATATTAAAACAAAACTTACTTAGAATGTGCTTAGCACTGTTTATTTATCTATGCAATTTGTTAACAATAATAATAATAACATCGGGCCTATGAGAGCAGAGGCCACTTTTCATGTAGAGACCGATCACCTCGCTCGATTACATAGAATAATATAATGGCATAAAAAAAAAACATGTTAAAGCACTTTTAGCTGGGTTTTAATGAACAAAGGATTAAATAACTTTAGATAACCAAACAAAATGCAAGAAAAGATTAAAGTTTTATGACCTCCTAAAATTATCCTCCTAAAGTTGTAGAAGCATCACTAACAACACTTTTGTTAAAATAATTATAACTTTGATATCATAATAGAATTCTTATATTTTAACAAAACTTGCCAATATATTTATAGGCTTTATTTTTGTGCATAAAACAAATAAGGGGTTCAGATATTTCCGCTTCACTGAGTTAGTTGAAGATCGGAAAGCCTTTCAGCCGCAAGTCATTATCAAGTTTGGGTTAGAAAACTACGCAGCAGCAATAGGTCTGATTTGAGTAAAATAGCTCTTATTACATTAAACAAAGGGTTTAATAAAATAAACATGAATCTAAACAGCTCTCTAGTACAACTTTAAACAAATCGAAGGCTAACACTTTCATATTATGTGAATCAATTATGTATTAAAATCGGATACAAATAGAAAAAAAAAAATACTTTAATTAAACTAGTAGTAACTTCTAAACTTGACGTATAAAATTACTTTGAAATACATTGGCGGGATTCTTTTAAAAAAATTTGCAAATCAAGTAAACGGGTTAGAAAATTAGACAACATAACGCTTAAATAAACTCGTTACGCAGCTCTTCCCTACATTGAAGGCTGTATAGAGTCACATATCGCTACACATACCACTTGTTCATCGCTGATACCTAGAGCGTCAAGTTGCTAGTCGAGGTGATGTCATAACCAAAAGCAAGAATGCACAAAAAAGCCATTGTGTAAAGAGTCGTGAGACTAGCTAGCTAAGTCCACGAGCGTTGAACTCTTTTGAGTGCCGAACAGAGTCAATGCCTGCTATTAGCCAATTTATATGACGAACTAACGACGTTTGAATTGCTTTTACAAACTCCACATAATATAGCTACAGTAAAATGAACGGCTGAATATTTTTGACAACCTCTCGTTCCCACTTTAAATATTATTGTCTTTGAAACATCACAATGAGTTTCAGTTGTTTTGCACACTCACACAATCTGTTATGTATTGTGTAGAGATAACGTCCATGTAACCCGCATAAGTAGAGGTTCTTGACATTACTGACAAAGACCGTGAATAATAGTGGCATGTTTTAATACAAATACAATTTGTTTTCGTAAGTGTCGTGCAAATTAGTATTGATTTTTCAGTAAACGCTATAGTTACGAACACTTATGTACACAATATTGTCACAGGCTGCTTCAAAACCATTAAGAAATATTTAAAACTGTTTATTTAACTGTACACATTTTTTTTTTTTTTTTTTTTTTTTTTTTTTTTTCCTAGCCTATACTTTCCCACTGCTGGGCAAAGGCCTCCCCCAAGTCCCTCCATTCATCCTTATCCCGCGCCACCTCAAACCAGCCCTCGCGGAATGCGACTAAGTCACATACAAAGTACACATTTAAAGTTAATTTATTGAGATAAATTACATCAATTATACAATGACTTGATTGCTCATTCTTTTGCAAATTAACAAAGAATTCAATATTTATTTCTGATATTTTTAGCGTAGTTTTAACATGTGTGGCAATTATCATAATTGGTTTTGTCAAATGGAGTTAATTTCTGAGTCTTATTCTGATAATTAAAAAAGCTACATCCAGGTATATTGGAAATCTTGCATTATAAGAACTGGTCGATAGACAGTGTGTTTAGCAAGCTACAACACCAAATGTCAAATAATAATATGATCGTAAAGAGAACTAGAGTTTGGTTAATATTGTATACATACATATGTCTCAGACTATAAAAGGTGAAGAAATCGTTATGTCATAAACTAAAGACAGAATAACCAATTGCAGACAGGATAACTAAAAGTAATGTAATATAAACAACTATGTATTGCATCAGAATACACGTCACTCTCACAAATTAATCTGTCAATGTAAAAATGATCGATACCTGCATATCGATTATGTGACCTGTGACTAAGTGAAAACTGTGTCGATTGATTGAATATAAAATTAAGCAACACTTGCTGCTGATGGTCTATAGATAGGCTTGAGCATGTTAATTCGTATATCCGGAGTCAAGGAGACAATAACCAAAAAAGTTATGACACCCAGGCACGACTTGGCAGACCGTATCACTAGTAAATGGGAAGGTTGCTTGCAAAATACAGGTATTCAGGTGTTTCCGGTGAGATCAGATGGTGACCCCATCTTGGTTGAGAAAGAGGCATAGTTGCTGATTGTTAACTCTAATAACTAAAATATTATTGTGGATTAGCAGTTCAATGACCGTATTAGCGTAGGTACAAGGTTGCAGGTTCGAACTGAAGCTAGTCTGTACTAACGCGATTATTTAAGGAAATGTAAAAGAAGACATAGGGCGGAAACTTGGACTCCAGAATTTTGAATTAAAATCTGCCACCAGAAAATCAGCAAGCCTATGATAATTGCTCGTTTTATCTTTATTTGAAAAAAGGTCTTTTTTCGGCAGTGGAAATATTAAAGGGATAATATTGTTGTAAAAAATAATGAGTACCATACATTTAGATTCTATATTAAAGAGAGAAATTTGAAAATCAGTTTAACTAATGGGATGAGTGAGACCCTAAAATGCAAATATATAATCGATCAAGTATCTTATTTGATTTGACTTCATATAGTTATTGATTACCGTTGGTAATTAATCTTTAAAAACATAAAAATAATTTGAAAATTACCTTCAGTTTAATTTGTTAAATCTGCCTTATCAACAATATGGCTTATATTATTGTTTGTTCCAAAAATATGTTGCAATATTAGAAAGTATTTGATCTGTATACTAGCGGTTACACTTGCAGCGTTGTTCACTTTTTTTTAGATGTTTTGCGTATTGTCGTTTGAGGGAATCTTCCGATTCTAATCAATACGTTAATAGTTTTCAAAAATTACTATCACACAAAACAGGATTTTGGTTTTGTGTGATAGTAATTTTTGGTTACTGTTATTATTTTAGATAGTGATATTATTGCAGCTTGCATATTGCAGCTCTTTGCTCCCACTCTATTTATTTGGTGTTGTATGAAGAACATGAATTTGTTAGACACAATATTAATAATTAAAATTGTTGGAAGAAGTATGAAAGTATAATGTGGTTATGTATTGCGATCGCACGCAGAAGACTTGAGGTCAACGCTTTTCGTCTCGAGATTAATGTTTTGATAAGAGATGTATAAGTGGATTAAACAGCGCTACGTAATTGTCTTATTATGATGTTGGCTTTGCGAAATAATATCTTTGTGGAGGTTTGCGTTAGACATTTATTCCTCTTTATTTTTGTTACAGATTTGATCTCAAGGCTCCCGACCCGTGACTAAGATGGAACGTGCATAAGGTAGGTTACTTTTTGTTTCTCTGTGTCTTAGTATGACTTCAGTCACATAACGTCACGTCGCCTTGTCTCACGTCAATTACACGTCGCTTTTGGGGTTGCGACTTTTTGCTCGATGTTATGTCAGATGGTTGGTCGCTTTAGAAATAAGGTTTAGACTAAATTGAAGTAAAATACAAAAGTTATACACAGCGTGGTATACATAGCGTGGGTTAATGGTGACGTTAGTTGAATGTCATGGCTCTGATGTCATATATTCGTGGTACTGAAACCAACTGTATCTCACACTGTTGGTTGTACGATTTGCGCATACAATTAAGCTCTGACCTCCTTTGTGTATTCTATCTATAAATTATCTAGAGTGTGCCGAATGCAGTTACTATTTAAGGGAATGTTAAAGAGTAGTAAATGAGCACATTTGTAAAACTACTATTTCAATCTCCTTTTAGTCATCGTTTTATTTTCAAGTAGGTGTAGTACCATTGACGAAAAGTTGCACTTTAATTTATTTTTGTTTCTTTTGAACTTTTGCAAATGCTTTCCAAATTTTCGTGCGAAAAACCGACTCAACATCATTAGAATAATTGCAAGAAAATGTCGGGCGAGGTATTGCCTAGTTTTCTATGCGTCGAAGTTGAACGCACGGCGGCGGTGGCAGCGGTGGTAGCGGCGGCGGCGCGGTGTGCGTCGAGTCAAGGTAAGTGTGCCGACGGCCGGGTATGACCTAGTGCGGCTCCCCCACCCTGCTGGCAGTGCTGCACTCGCGAAAGTTCAACGAACCTCCAGCAGAATTCTTACAGGCATACGCGACGGTTACATTACCGGAAAGCAGTTGCAATCACCTACATGCCCGCAGCATCGCCCGCTCCGCACACAATAGGGTTCGACCGTTCGCCTCTGTCTTCGCATCAACACTGAATCGTGGCCAATTTTCGCAAGGCATAGTTGAATAATGCGGATTCTGGTTTCGTCTGCATAATATGAATTTCATTAAGTTATTAAATAATAAAGTCTTATTAAACATTCAACAATATTTGTTTATGTTAAGTAAAATTAAATAATTTAAATGTCGTCCCAACAATATTTTTGTTGTTGTATTGAATTAACCCTATAATACTCATTCTACTATGGTTTGAGGCCATTTTGAAGCTGATTTATCAAAACCCTGATGTTGATAAAAATGTACACAGTCACATTTATGGTGATCTATACAATTCAGTATGCCCAAGCAAACATAAATAATTTCATATTAGTAAAAAATAAGTACCTGGTCATGACAGTAAGTTTCTATCTAGACTATTCTAGAGTCATGTTCTAAAAACCTAGAAAATATATTTCGCTTCTCTACAATAACCAATGCATCTCCACATTCGACAATTACTTGCCATGCATTTATGAATTTGTTTTGCAGATGTGGAATAACAACTCAGTCAGCAATTAGTTTGCTGAAGCTAATCCTCACCTTGACCGTTCCAAAAGAGTAGCCGAACGTAATTTAAAAAGTTCCACGATGACTATTGATATCAAAATATTATTTTTCTATTGAGCTCTACTTCAGTTTGCACTTATTATTTATCTTTTTGAAGTAGTCAAAGTCAAATATCATTTAAAGCCAAGTGTATTTATTAGATAGACTTCAACTTAAGCTTCCACCAGGCAAATAGAACAGTGTTAAAACAAGTTTCCTTAAGTTAGATAAGCCAATGAGTCGTGCATTAACCAGTATGAGTAAGAGTGAAGGAAAGGCTTTAACAGAAATTCGAAGCAGAATTATGTTAATTCGGCTTCTTATGTCACCAGGCGGCTAAGTTTCGTGAATCATGCGCTCACGCACGACACGTATTATACATACACCGTTATTACTTTCTACCAAGTCAATGGCTATTCCTAATTGCCAGTTCTCTGCTTGGATTTGTACACAACATTTTACAAGCTATTTATGTGTTTAAAACCATATTTCAAGTGAAGAAGTTTTGGTTTTCAGTCATGGTTTGACGGAACGTTATTGTTAAATTAAGTAACCGCCCAAAATTGGGGCGTAAGACCTTTACAGTCTATAAGCCTCAGAGTTTTAGGATTGCATTACATATAAGCTCTCATCATTAAGACTAGAAGGAAAAGTCTTGTCTATAAATACGTTTAGTAACATAATGTTGTATATATATGATGTTTGCTTCGGCTTGTAGTGGAGAGTGTCGTGGACGGTCCGTCGCTGGCCGCGCTGTAACGGCGCGATCGGGGCCGATGAACGCCGCTGGCCTTATTCCGACAAACTATCGCAAGCGAGAAACGCGACGCGTACTTTCATTGTCACCTCACTGTACACACACCACTACTCACCATTTGCCAGCCTCTATCAGTCAAGGTTGTACTGATAAAAGATTCTCAACGAATTAAAGATAAGTCACTGATCAACTTAACATAAAATGTGTGAAGCTCGTAAAGCTGTGTCGCCTTTGTAACAAAATATTTAATTTCGGAAAATAAACAATTGTCTTGGATACGTGTCTAGAACATTCTAGAATAATCTTAAATAATCAAAGTGTTTTTGTATAACTGTAGTTAAATTGACAAGTAAATTAAAGTAAAGTTTGCATATTATCTCAGAATAAGATCTGTCTGGTGAGGTCAGCTACGGTATAATATCATTGTACGTTTTGGCGGTCGCAGTAACAATGGCGCAACAGTCTTTGGCCGCCGCGGCGCAGTGTCAAGTGCATCGCACAGATAAAGCTCTCTCACATTATGTTTTACAAAAAATGAATGTTACCAGTATTTTTAACTATTACAAAACTCTAAATACACATAATCTTGGGGTGCGATATTCAGTGATGCTTAATCGCTCTTGTTCCAAATGATTGCCGGGAGAAAATTTTACGTGACCTATCTATATATGATACGTGATACCTGCACAGTTACTACCTGATAGTGCAATAGATTAAGCGCATTGCAATAAGACTTATAGTGACCTTACACACTGCACACAGCTTATCGTCTAGTTGTGACCTGCTCTACATTAAATCGCATCGATTTCATTGTTGATGTTTACGTTTGTTTACCATTTTACTACACAATACAGAAATAAACGCTAGGGATTTTCATATCCCTAATATTAATGCTATCAGTAGTCATGTCATTATAAAACTAAAAAACATAAATTAACGCCCAGAAAACTGCGTTACGGTTTTCCCCTATTACATTTGACTACCCCTTTTTGTATGGGTATACTGGTACTTCATAAATTGTTTTTGATGTCAAACCTTTTTAGACACAATGCTTATGTAGTTATTAGACTTGAAACAGGAGGAAGACCATCTTCTCAATCGTCTGCTCTTCTCAGTTCTTAGTCTTGGTCACCATATTTTCCACCAGTGTTGATGGCTGTAGACTAGTTCAGCTTATTCCGTTCAATCTCCTCACGACTTATCACAATAATGATCAAATCGTGTGAAAACTTGGACATTGGACATTATAACTAAAAACACCTACTGCAGAATATTGAGATAGGTATGTATTTAACACTACATGTATAGATACCACATCACACAATAATAAGTTACATCATTTTGACAATTTCCTGAGATAAATTATTTTTAAACAAATGCAGGCTGCTATGCACTATTTATACAAAGGCAAAGAGTAGGCTTTGTCGGATTGTCGCCGCTAAAGCCGTCCGCAGCCGCAGCGATTTGCAGGAAAGGCTTTGCTTTTAGCCACAGACTATAGTCCAGTAATCCTAGACAGACTGGAGAAATAATTTCAACGTTTTTAAATTAACTGCACATTGTGGTTAAATTATTATGTTGAACTGCAATATATTTATCATTTAAATATTTTTGATGTCAATGTTTATATGTTTCTTACCTCTTCACCAGAAAAAGACGTCAAGAATATTAAAAAACTTAGCACTCAGATAGTACTTAAACTGAATACACAATAGTATATTGGTATGTGCGACATGTTGGTAGTTGGGTAGTTTTGTGTTTTATATACTCTAGGTAAAAGTAAATCTAGTTATGTGTTAATTATGTTATTTTCTTTTAAGTTTTAGATTAACTTATTGGTTATATCACCTTGCGGACTTGTTGTTCCCAGCTTAACTTTGTAAGCCCCTATAATGTTCTAATTCTACTCAATTATCCAGGACCTATGGAAGAAATTGTCAAGTTAGATTGCAAGTAGTAGAGAAATTAATACCTAATCGGTTATAGAAATAATTACTTTCTGAATAAATTATTATGCTGTTCCTGCACAGCCATATTTATAAATAACTAGCTGACCCCGGCAGACTTCATACTGCCTTAATCTATGCATAAAAGCATAAACTTTTCTATTTGTTTTTCTAATTCCGATGTTTTTCATATTTATTCACCTTTTAAACCTTCTCTGGACTTCCTCAAATAATTTAATCCTAAAATTTGCCAAATCGGTTCAGCCGTTCTCGATTTTTGGCGAGACAAACGAATAGCAATTCATTTTGTATTATAATAGATAGATAATAAGCCATTTATTCCATATAAATGAGTTAAATTAAAAATATTATGAGTAGTTTGTCCGTAAGTTTGTTTGGACTGTAAATAGAATTAGTAAATTTTTTAACATAACTTAATATAATTAAAGATTTTTTCTCATCTAGCTAGAGGGCGAAGAGCTTAATTTTTTTTTTCAAATAATTTATTTTGCAAATTATTTCAAGTTTCTTCGTTTAAAGGTTTGATGTCCAAGCGTCATTAACTAGTACTTGTTTGCACTAAAAGTTATATCGCTAAATAGTAATAGCTCTCCTAAGTATGCCAGACACTTTCCCAATGCATTTTTTGAAATTCCGATATGGGAATAGAAGAAAAACGCGGAACGAATCGTCGGTGGGAAATGGGTTATTGAAATGCTCTTTGGCTTGTAGTAGGTTAATTATTGTAACAGACTGTCATTATTTAGGTGTGAATACAGCTCACGGTGAGTTAGCCTTTGAGAGGTGCTAATAAATGCTGAAAGCGTTAGGCGATTGTTTGACATGAAGTAGTTACTATTACTTATTGTTTGGGATAAGGAAGTTTGAGTTCCTGCAATTGTTGGCACAGTCATTATTCAGAAAAGCTTTGACCTGGTATTTTGAAGTGTGTGGATTTTCCTCGATGACTGTACAAGACGTATGGTTTTGATCTGAATTTTGTTAAGTGAAGTGAGTTGACCGTTCATTGACCTTTCTGAAACAATGTAAAAAAAGTTCATCACGAATGCATTATTGTTCATATAAGTTTGATTGTCAATATAAGCATAGAAAGTTTTAGTATCTATCTAAGCAGTTGACAACTATTGAGTCAGATTTTATTTGTTATTGACTTTCTGCGGTATTTCAGCTTTACCTCTATCCTTGGAATTTGCGTCGTCTGTAGTTTGGACGATTTTAAGGTGCAGTGTCTGAGAGACGTCGTTTCATTTGCACATTACCTTATCTTAGCGAAAGCATCTGTCTGTTTGTGTAAAGTTTGTAAACAAAACTGCACTTACAACTTCTATGCCTCTGGAAATGGAGGAAGTCTTTCTATAATGAGACTTTTGTTTTTAATGTAAATAGGTATTAGTTATGTTAACGTTGATTTAAAAAAAATGACAAATAATTACATGAAAGGTAGAGTTAACAGGTTGGAAAATAAGATTTGTATTTTCATTTGTTTTTTGGTTATTGATAAAAAATAAGTAGGATTCTGATTCAATGTTATGTAAAGTTAAAGTGCTGTCTTAGACTTACGTTTTTATGTATTATAAACCTAATCGGTTTCAAGTCGACCTTGTTTCTCACAAACCTATATAAAATTAACACGTTTTTCCATTTCTCTCTAAGTTCGTGTTGGTGAGTGAAAACCGCATGGCCGTGCGGACGTCATTCCACTTTTCCGAGGCGTCGTCGGTGATTTATAAGGCAACCAGCGTTATTTGATCTCAGTCAGTCAACCGAGTTTCCCTTTTGTTATCTAATTATGAGTGCGTGTGGGGAGGCGGTGGGTCTAATGACGCTGGCTAGGCTAGACGTATCCGCAGAATCGACGACACGCTGCCGATGCATTTCGCCGCTGCAGTGTGCAGTAGGTAAGTGTGTCAATGCACTCTAATCCCCCCCATCCTTCTCTCTGCAATCACTCATGACAAGTTCAACCCGTCTAGTCTTACGAGCCCAATGTGGAACAAACTTACCTCAAAAAAATGTTAACACCTATTAAGATGATTGATTTACTCGTGTATTTAGAATTGTTAGTGTCAGTCAGCTATTCAGACGGAAATGTAAGTTATAGAAATGCCAGCTATCTAGCCTCCCTGACGCTAGCATTTACACCGTGCAAACGACCTCGTTGGCGTAGTTGCCAATTGTTTGGCCTTTGCGCGAAGGTTTAGGTCGTCGATGCCCGCACAAGATTATGTAAATCATAGATATTTATGAGCCCAAAGATTTCCTTATTTCTGACATGGATTTACACTCCTGAATTGTTTCCTAAAGTGAACCAAGGTAATTAAATTACTTACTACTACTACTACGCACGTACTTAGGTATAAGTCGGCATACATATGTTTTAAATTTATCTAGGTTCTAACCTAAAAACTATGTGCTATACCGTGAATGGAGATTATGTTTCTTAATAAATAATTATTACTAAACATTGGTTTATTTTATTTGACACATTTGCAAACCTTCATTAGCTCTTGCATAAAAGTTAACTCCTCCTAACATCTTAACTATGAATATGAGTATATTCACTTACAAAGTGGTGTTAATAAAGTAGTGAAGTGATTGCCGTGCGACATTGGGAGATGCAAGGCCGGGTTCGTTAGCCTGTCTCGTTTTCATTAGCGTGCGCCACGGACGCTGGTTACGACTGAAAAACTTTCATGTTACATCGCACACGTCTTTATCAGCCATCCGCTGAATGCATTCTTGGGATGAGATCGATATTTTTTAAATTCTTAGGATTTAGAACGATACGAGTTTTTATTTTGACAGAGATATATTAGTCTGTCTAGTTTAGAGTTAGAGAAACTGTACTGTATGTATTCTGTGTAGGTTATAAATTTTAACTATTTATGAACAAGTACTTAAAATTCACTCATCTAATTTATTTTATTAGTGTGTAAGCATAATGTATTCGTTATTCTAAGCCTACTTTGTGGTGTATGCTCGATAAACTTTCAAAGAAGCCGAGAATAAAAATAACATTAAATTTTAACAAGATTTAAGTATTTCGGTTTGGTTAGTAACCGACTGTTGTAAATCATGGTGCTGAGGGTTACACGGACAGGTGGGTGCGCATGCGCAGAGCGCCGAGTTTCCTATCCGTATCTAGGCGAGTGACAGTAGCGGCTTGCGAAAGTGCACATAATTGGATCGGCGCTTTAGAAAGGGGGTTATGAGTTTGTAAGTGCAACGAACTCGCGTGCATTTCATCGGGAAGATGCAGTTCAGTCAGCGTGCGTGGAAAGCGCGCGCTTCCAGGAATCAGCGACACGTCGACACGGCTGCGCTCGTCACGGCTCTCTCGCGCGCGCTCCATAAGGCGAAAAGTGAAAATAATTATACTAAACATCCACACCTCGATACACTCAGCATATCCGACAGATATCACCTATATCAATCGTAAAAAAAACTGAAGATATACCTATAGTAAAAACTACCCCGCATCTTCACTTTTTTAAAAGTATCACCAAAAACTCAATCGAACATATGTATAATTTCAATGCCAAATAAGTAGAGCACATTGAGCACCTTGAGCGACCTCATCACCTGGTGCATAAAATTGTTCGGCGGTTACCACAAAAAACGTAAGCTATTATATTCATTATGCAACTGTTAAACAAACGTGATATAACGGGGCCAAAGGGTTACGCGACCATATGCCCGTGGCCTGGTGCCGGATATGGGTTAAGTAATCACAGGCCTTTTTTCAATCCTATTTTTTAAAACCCCTTTCTTTTGTTAATGATATAACAGTACATTTTATACTAAAAAACTCGACGTTTGCACGTATGGGCGGTATGTTAATTGAATCGGTTACAATCGATGCCATCTTAGTTGGGTCCGCCTTGCTAATGTCATTTTTTGCTCATCACAGATCACAGCTGCTTTTTTCGTTGATTGCATTTACTCTTTTTATATGCTGTGATACTAGAATCTGTTAGCTATTTTCTTGCTTGGAGTGCCGATGTTCTAACTTTTAGGATACCTACCAATTTTGAACTACTCGTCAAAACGTCACGGAACATTAAACGTTATGTTTACAAATAATTGGTGACTTTAAGATTTGTTTATATTATCTATATAGGTAGTTGGCAATTAAATAAAGCAACTGTGGTGGACGACCTATTCAAAAATATTAACAATAATTTATATCTCCTTAACCACAAATACTACCTGAGTGTCGCATATAAACAAAAAGTGGACGTGGTCCAAAGATAATACGTATTTAAACCTCAAATTGGTTCCAGACGGATGGTAAATGAGGGGCCATATATCTTCCTAATCTTTTGTGTTTAAGGGTCCGTTCGTTCTCAGAAATGGCTATTACTAAAGATCCCGGTTTACAAGAGAAACTGTTACTTTGTAGCGGACCCTGCATGACGGCAAAAGTGCATTTTTGTTGAAAATGCAGCTCGCCTGTGTGACGTCACGGAGCGTACGTCACTCGCGCCCTGGCTCCCGTTACTCGCACAAAGGACTCGTAAACAAAGGACCTCTAGTTTGACCACAAAGTAGCTGCTCACTGCACGTTGTTTTGAAAGTAAAGCTATAAATCAATCAGTAACGGGAAATATTGTTTTTGCCATCCACATGTAACAGTTTGTTATTGTTTTGTTGTTAAATACATAATTTATGAGTTATGTCATATTCAATGCGACTAACAAAAAACAATAAAACACTAGCTTTTGTGTTGTGTGTACCTAATAACAGCTTCATTTGTGCAATTAAAAGGATAGAGAATGAAATAAAGAAAGTGTTATTAACTCTACAATACTCCACATGTGATTATAACTTATTTTTGTTTTCCTACTCATCAGTTGGCACTTGCTACCATTCATTCCTCATAGCGTACATTTTTTTTTTGTGAACAAACATAATAGATATTCAAACAATAAGCTTGCTTTAAAAGCAATACCTACATCTTTTCTTGATGAACATTGTCTGTTATTCGTTCACAGTAGGTAGACTATAGTAAAAGTTATATATTCAAGTCTTGAAAGTTACGGAACAACTGCGTAATGAAGTACATAAAAAGCCTGTAACTTCAGGCTCTTATCTTTTGGTCGACAATAATGCTGAGCTTGGTAGGTACAACGTGGCGCTTTTTACAAGTGATACATGATAAAAATGCGTCTCTCGTTTTTTTATTCTTTAGTTTAAAAAGTTTACTTTTGGTGTCCTTTACAAAGATTACAATAAGGGAATAACAAAATTTGTATTTTAATATGAGTGTTCAAAATTTTGCAATCATATTTCATGTTATATTGTTCTCTTCTAAGCCTTTTCTGAACCTTTTTTGAACCGAGGTTATATACTTTATACCTTCACATACCAAAGAATTATTTCGAATTAAAGGTAATAAGTGTTTCAACAATTACATCACTTGCTGTTGAAAATATTGCACAATATACATACATTTGCACGTGGTAAGGCTTTTCCTTGTATGAACGACATAATATTAAATTATTATTTTCAGGCAAAGTAGACTTTAACAAAAACTTAAATAAAATACATTGCTATAATAAATTAAAATACACATTCATTTAACAACACAAAGAAACCAAACCTCAATTAAAGTGCACCGAAAAAATGTCAGTGCAGCGTCATTAAAAGTGAACGCATGCCGATGGGCCGAGGTTAAAAAAAAGTAAAAAGAAGGTCCGAGTCCCGTTACGTTGGTCCCGGCATGCGGCAATGGATGCTCCGATAGATAGGTCGGAGGCTTGCCGCGGCCAATCGTTACTTACGTTACGTAATGAAATGTACAGTAACATGACGAACACGTTCCTTAATACATGCAGTAATAACTATGAAGGGTTCGAATAAGATGGTATTCCTTTGTGTATGAATGTAAGTTGTAATGATCTGCTGTAGGTTTTATTTTGCTTCAACATTTGACACTGTTGGTAATAAATTACTGTTCATTTGTGCAGATTCTGAAATGGTCTTATTGTGGTTTTCTGCTTGTTTATTGTAAGTTCCTTCACAGCGTTCTTTCTTAAAAATATCTGTTAAAACCAATTTACTTTAAAAAAACAAAAAAAAGGAATTTGCTTCATGAGCATTAACAAGCAGAACTCATGTTATTATTATGTAAACTGAAATAGAAATAACTTCGCACACAGTTAAATACCATTAGATTCGATTTACAGGTTATTTTAAACTAAACTTTACATTTGTATCTAAGCAAAAACCCATTAACTATAAAACAGCAATCTGTTTATATGACAAGTACAAGAAACATTTAACAGTCCTGTATGGTGCACCTAAAGTGCTTTAAATGTAATATTGAAGTATAAACCGTACCTTAATGTTGAATTTAAGCAGAGGGACTAAGTGGTCGGGCGGCAACGGCCTGTTAATGTTGGATACCAGTCGCGCTTCCTGATCACGGCTCTTAAACCCGAAGATAGTCCCGAATATATTGTAATAAATGGACGAAAGAAAATATCCATATTGATCTTATCTTGTTTTATACAGCCAGGATATTTTTATGGGGAATCTTGCCGGTTTCTGTCCAGAGAAATGATATCTTAGAACTGAAGTTTTAAGCCTTCGAATGCACTCAACTGTTATAATTTTCTGAAATATAAAATCAAGTAAAATCTTAATAAAGTAAGTATTTTTCTGTCAGGTAAGTTGTTTGGTTTGGGAGTCTTTACATATCCTTATGTGGTAATTTTCATTGTATAACGTGCGCCGACCCCACACCACCGGAAACAGAACAAAAAAGTAAGAACGTGATCTAATTGTTAAGATTGTAGAAGATTCGCTGCCTCGTTGGCCTAGTGGTGCTAAGCACGCCTGCTACGCTAGAGGTCTTGGGTTCGATTCCCGGGTCGACCAAGGTGTTATTGGGTTTTTCTATGAAATTCTCAGTAGCAGGTCGGAGTTTGGATTTGTGCCCGGTTAGTGGCAATAGGCTCGCCCCCTATTACATGGGACCTAAAACATATCGGCGAACTGTGGGTGTACATTGGTACGCCTCTGCCTACCCCTTCGGGGATACAGGCGTGATGATATGTTATGTTATGTTATGTAGAAGATTCTGATAAATGATTTTATTGCTGTGTGCCAAACTTTATATTGTAATCAATTAGTTAAAGTATATATTTTTCAGGTATTTTGATACTTACTGCAAATCATACATATTGAGTGATTTCATAATTAATGTCTGGCACTGACATTAAATCACATTAACTATAATTATTTGTGGAGTTTGAGAGCCAATTGCTGGTAGGTGTGAACGATTGCTAATTAGGACGCCGATACCTATATATATCTATAGAGCATTTTTTTAACATTATCAGCAATAATTTAACAACTTTTAGACTTACAAAAACTAACATTCAAATTAGTACAATCTAAAATGTAGGTAAAATTAAACCACCATGAATTGCATTGTATAATTCGATCCAGATCTAACTGCGTAGCAGTAAACAAACTTACCAAAAAGTGTCACACTTTTTACATTTAGTTTAATGCTTATTTATTCTAAATATACTAGGTACATACTTTTTCCACACAGGTGAGGTAACAAATTCTAGGTTACGAGTTCGTAGTCTGAATTCTGATTGAGCTAATAAGTTTCGATGCCACTTGGCTGACCAAACAAACCGAGAAATAGATCAGTGCAATGCTTTCACCTGTCAGGCAGTTTCAGCCATAACCAATTAATAGTGTGCGAAACAATGTAAAGAAAAGTAGATGAAGTATAAATTAATTATTTTTCTAGAAAAGTGGCGCACAATAATTCTCGTGGGCGGCGTGCGCGACGCGCGGCGCTGGCGTCGCTGCGCGAGCGCATTGCTAGTAGGAAAGTTGTTTATGACGTCGAAAAGTGTCACGTTGAACCATGGTGAACCGCGACCGGTGTCTTCCGCAGTGCCTGGCCTACTCACCAAATTGTCATTCTATCAATCCGTCACCATGACTTTATCTTCGCCATCTCATCAGGACGCCTCCATTGGCGGAGCCCGCAGACCTGGCAGGCTCCCACCGTCCTGCGATCATAACCGTCACATTCACCGTAAATCTCCTTTGTTCAAGTGAGATTTGGCCAATGGTGCTGGCGCTATTTTATGTCAGTGTTTCGTGTTTGTGGAGCTTAAGCTTATGCCACTTATTACAACATCTAGATAACATTTGAATAAAATTAGAAGCTTATCATGTCAATGTCCATCAGTATTATTGTTTACTGCTACGATATTTAGATCTAGTATAGAAAAAGTAGGTTTTTAGGATATTTTTGTACCACACATCTTTTAAATCTTATTGACTTAATAAAGCTCTGTGCTACTTAAATAACACTTAAATTGGATACAAATTATTTTCTTACATCTTAATTATATAACCTGCATTAAAAAAGCGGTTGAATCTAACTTTAATTAACTTGTAAAGTAGTTAGTATTTTAAAACCAGAGTTCCATAAAACATATAATAGTGTAGCGCTTGTTATAATTTAGATGTGAGCGTAGTTTCGGCGCTGCCGAGTGCTGCCGTAGCAGCCGTGACGCGAATCATCGACCTCTCTCGCCATTTGTAATGTTCGGTGGCGAAATAGAGGTCATTGACAAGGCCTAGCTCGTACCACCATTATTCCATTTGAATCAACAATACTTACTCAATAGTGTTCCCACTACTTTTATTTTATTCTTATGTGCTCCAACATAATACCTGTTAATGAAATCCTTTTATCGCTCATGTTTTTGCAATACATCCGGCTTTAAGAAAAATGATGTATTTGGCATGTATTGTCATATCTTTGGTATTATTTCCGATAAATAGGCTTTTATATGATATCCAATTTTTCTAAATATTTGGATTTCTAATGTTACTGGAGCCTGACATGGCTTAGAAGCATTATTTATCTGACATGTTGTCGGAACTGAGTTTTTATGGATGTGTATGAACAATAGCTTGTATAGCTAGTCGTGATCTAAGTTGGCGGAATGGGGACTTGGCTTGCAGGGGGAGGTGAGGGGGAAGGGGGGGAGGGGGAGTCGGCACGCACACTACGCCAACGAAACGAAAATTTGTGAGGTGAACGAACGCGAGTGGCCGCGGAACCAAACGTCAGGTTGATTCACTTTTCATCTACGCTCACTCTGTTATGGATATTGTAACTTTTTTATTTTTAAATAATGAAAACTCACTTTTATCATCTCAGGTGTTTTCATTAGTTTTTATGTTTTGATGCACTGCTGCACTTAAGCTCGTTATACTTAGCTACTACTTAGTTTAGCTTTGTTATAATTGCAGCATATCAAAACCTTGACAAATAGACACTGAAACATATAACTTGGATTTTTGGCAACTGAATACCATGACATCTTATTTAGTAACATAAAATACCCATAAAGGCATGGTTCGGAAAGATGATCACTGGGTACGTCTACGATGTATGTTTCTTTTTTTGCCTGTATCTCCTGAAACATCCTTTTTGTTTGCTTGTTACTGAGTTTAAGTATTTTTTTATTACCTTACAGTACAGTACCTACTAGTGAAAAACTAACATAAACCATAAAAAAGATATTGTAGTTGCCGTTTCCAGTAACTGCAATCAATTTACAATAAGTAATGGAATACTGAGAATCCTGTAATCATCGCTTGTGTATACTGTCCAGTATATTCATTTTGTAATAAAAGTGGTAACGCGCAGAGCATGAGTTTTTACTTTTATCGAGCATGTGAGCGGCGGTCATCGACCCCGCGGTGTCCGCGTTTGGCGGGAATCCGCAGTTTGCGAGCGCGCACTTTTCTCGCAAGCCACGTGATAAATGACGAATATTGACGAATCAGGACTATCTGGGTTTTTTAATTCTTGCTACTTCATATGTGAATCACTGTTCAAACTTTACGAAGAAAATTATAGAGAAATGGAAAGAAAGTTAACAGTAAAACTTAAATTTTAAGTTCAAAACAACATTTATGCTCTCATATTTTTCATTCTTATCAGTTTAGATTTAATCTCTACAAATTTAAACCGTTCAATCTGTACATGACATTGTAATAATATTAAATCTTGATAAACGTTCGATAAAGCGAAGTTTCGCAAAGTGAAAGAATTGAGAGCGTAACTTTTTATAAAGTTTAGATATGAGTAGAAGTCAATGACTGCAGTAGGAAGTGACGTAGATTAATATCCCTTATTAATGATGAGTTATGATCGTTTAACTGTAAAGCAATCAGGCGCAGGGTGGCGGAGCGCGATCGTTGATGTCGTTTGTTCAAGCGAGCGATCCGCGCTTATCGTGCTTTTGTTTTTATTCATAACCATTTTAGTGAACATTGTAGGGTCTCTCTTGACATGTATAGAAAAAAAACTGTGGCATTTTGAAAATTATATGAGATATTTATATTTTATTTTTCCAATTTTACTATTTGTATTTCGATACTAAGAATTATACCAAATTAGCTGACCTTTTTTGCTTTGCATAAACGGAAAATATAAACAATACCTATTACAAGTTAAAACTTGTAATCTTTATATATATATATATATATATAATTATTTTATTTATGGCAAAGAACAAAAACACATTTTAAAATTTTTTCGTCCCCCCAAGTTTCTTACCGTCAATTTAATTAAAAGTTTTAACTTCAGAGCTGCGATAAGCCCTACCAAGTGATGACTTTAAAAGTATATTAACCTGTTCATCTGATACGACTCAACTCATTCCATTCTTGTTAAACAATAGCTACTACGTTTACGAAATACGAGTTACAACACTTACAACGAAATAAGTACTACAAGTTAACCGCACTATCACATCATCTGTCTTTCTTTAAACATCTGCCTTTTTAAACATTTGTTACTCGGGAATCTGTCATAGTTTCGTCCGCCACTAATTATTCAGGAAGAAATGTTAAACCTCCGTGTCCTTTATCTTAAAATTCACATCAAACTTTCATCGTCTATAAATAAACTAATTAACAAACATTTCACGATACGTTAGATAGTTTTTGCATTAATTATTATCCCAGCGTTATGTGAGAGTGCAGCAAAAAGCAGTGTTTCCGCATTGCGCGCGCAGATCGCCGCCCGCGCTGCGCAGGGAACGTTTCCGCGCCCGTTCGAGCAGCCTGCAACATCACGGAAGGGAACCACAACATTTTATTGTATTATCAAGCTATACTCAACAAATAGTAAACAAAGTACACATGAGAAAGGTTTTTCTTGTTATTTTTTATGAAGCTACCATATTCTCACTACCTCTTGAGTCTTGACATGATATCTGCTTTACATTTTTAAGAAGAGGAACGGAGTGGAGTCCTAGTTTGCACTGTAATGTATGAGTGGTTGCCCTATGAATATTGGTTTCACGTTTTAGCTACTTATATTTTAAGTCTTAGTAGTCGAGGTTACAGGTGCACAATCTGCTTAAATTTTGTGGGTATTAGTCAGAACTGAAAAACAGTTACTTTTACTGCAACTGTTGAAGCACATAATTTATACGAACGTCAAGAAAATACATGTATATGTAAAAATAAGAAGTTAACTAACGGTGCATTATACAGGACGATTTTTCGAACTAGGCTGCGCGCAGTCGTGTGTTTCAGTTCTCGGAAGACGTAGAGCGGCCGATTTTACGACACGTATGAGGTTGAATAACAATAAAGTGCATCGCATAGCCGCAGGTTGACGACGCCTGTCGCCGGCGGCGGCTAGCGGTTCGCAAGGTTTAGGTTCACTCGGGTTCATTGTCATAGTTTTGTAACCCTTCTTGTGTAACTCGCTCTCGGCCCTTCTCGCGCACCTCTCACTTGGACTCGTTATTGCACTTATTTACTTTTCTTGAAATGCCCATTCTATCTCCCCACAACTTCTAACGAACTCATCGTTAGATAGTTTCACAGTTCAATCTCAGTTTCAAATATCATAATTACTGGTTGAAGTAAGATGTGTGACAGAACAATTCAATCCGTAGGAAGACGTGGGCGTTTGATTAATAGTGAAGGTTAGGTCACTATTCGGTTAATTATATAAAGCTATAAAATTTTATTTTGCAACATTCATTATATACATGTACAGTTAGTACACAAAGATAAATAGTTATAATAATTAGTCACTTTATCACTTTGAATTTAAGGAAGTAATAGCAATACGGTAAAATGTTTAATTTTCTTCGTTCAACAGTGACATCACAGTTGTGTAATTATTATTGTTGGCATAAAATATATGTATGAACACGTAGTAAAAAACTTGATTAAATATTGCGACAATGTGTGTATTTTATAATTACCCGCATACATTAGCCGGTCCTTGACTTATTGATAAGTTTATAAGGTGACAGTGTTGCTATGGTAACAGGCGTTTGATGTATTATCAATATGATTGTTAGTGTGATGCTGCATGGTGTGGGTATAATGTACATGCGGAATGTTTAATTGAGCAGTCGTGTAGGCTGCGGTTCCGCGTCTAGCGGACGTCGACCCCGCAGCCTTTCGAGAGTATCGAACCGCATGGATTACGTCACCGCGCAAGCCTCCCCCCCATCGCCGGGTGATCACCGCGCCGCGACGCCTAGTGCCAACTGACGAACTTGCTATGGAATATTCCTATTCTTGACTATTGCCCAAAAAAATGTTCGTTCAACTTTTTGTTGAAGGACCCAAGTTCAAAAAGATAGTTCAAATTCAAGGTTGAATATTCATTTACAGAGGAATAGACATCGTTTTGTTTCTTTTTTGTCTAGGAGTTAATAAGTTTTAGATGTTTTTTTTTGTATAACCCTAATAAAGTTTGTATAGGCTGCACTCGTAGCAGTGCAATATTGCGTGCTACGGCGTAGTCGTTCAAACTCAGACAATAAATGTGTAGCGCTCTCAAAAATTTTGGGCACAAAGTTTGGCGCTGGAACTTTCGTTGGTTACGCTCACTCTGTCGATAAGGTAAACATCATCCAGTGAGCGGCAGTCATCGACCCGAGCCGCTCGCAAGGCCACTCGCTTACACAACTTGCCACCAAATTTTTATCACTCGTTTCTTTTGAATTTATTTAATTTGTTTATCTTAACCGATCTGATCGACCCTCATGCATATTATTATTGCGTAAGTGTATTTATACGAATACAATGCGCCTGATGATGAATTATGTAAATGATGTTGAAACTTATAACTGTACGAGTAACTGAACTTAACATTCTCCTAGTGCCATTTTATTTTGAAAAGCTCTTTGTTTTGAGCTAACTCATACTAAACAACAACGTTGTTCTCAATACAGTGAACTCGAGCGATCGCTCGTGTAAGCGAGCGGTGTGGCGCTCGCAGCCAACAAAAGTACTTTCGGCCGAGTAACGGGACTGCGCGGAGAAATGCTCTACGAAATCGAAACACGCGGTCCCGTTACCCGGCCCTCGCCCTCGGAGCCTGCGCCGGGATAATCTTGGTAAATCACAGCCGACGATCCGCCGTTACCTCGTATTAGTGCTCGTAATTTCCGCTGTACTGGTTTAGTGCATAGAGTTTTACATAGCCCATAATTTACCCAAGTAGTTAAAGTCAAGTTTGAAGTAGTCTATCTGTTTATAGTAAACTGAAAAGAAAACTCGGCTAAAGAAGTAAACTTTTCGTTAGTACCCTACAAACGCGATACACGATAGCGTAACTAACCTTAAACACCCGAATTTAACTTTTCTTGAACTTTTGTTGTATATATTTATAAATTCCAAAGTAAATGAATCATGTAAAATATTTATAATGCACTTGTTCTTATTAATAGTAAGAAGCGATTGCCGCCGAGATTCGCAACAATAGTAAAGGATAACAAGTAGATAAAAATGGAAGTAAAGTATTTATTTGGTTACGGTACGTACTACAAGTGTTATAAAATAAAAATAGGAAGAAGCTTCCAATAAGAGTGCGAGACGCATACACCGCCATCTATCGCCGCTGGCACATACTACTAGAATCTCCCCCTCTCTAGTTTTAATGAATAGCAGAACTCTACATCTGGTTTGTAGAGTTTGGAAGCTTGTAGATCAATACAGCTTATATCCGGTAGATGGCGTGGATGCAATCTATTGATTTAAACATGTTGCTTTCGTAGAAAAACTACATGAGTGGTAATCGTGGACTTGGGGTCATATTCGATTAGAAATTTAAACAGACAGAAAAAAAATAAAAAAATGCAACTAAAGAGGCGTTTGAACTTATCTGGTCAATAATGATCTTGATATTCTAATACTTTAGTTAAATTATTTATTTAAATAGCGATTTAAAAAAATCGTAATGTAATGCGCTTAAGGTTTAAGCTGGATCCTATAGACTGATCTCTCTCTTAAAGTCCGGTGAAGCAGTCAAAGCCTACGCTCAGGATAACTGCAAAGATCTCTACCAAAAAAATAAACTATAGACTGATGACCTACAGCTAGGTATTGTAGTCTACGTGTGACTACGGCCTCTGCAATTTGTATCTTAAAGTAAGTGGCATAAAAATCCTTTTTTATTTGTTATGTTTTTTCATGTTTGTTTGGGTCAAATCTTGAAGCTGAATCGACTTCACTACTTCTTGACCTCCGAAGAATATGAATTTAGCAAACTTGTCTAAGTTCGGAAACAAAGTCAATTATTATCGAGCTAGTCTACAGCCAGAAGGCCATAGGATCTTTGTAATAAAACGATACAATTTCGTAATATCTACTTTGATACTAGATTATGTTTAGATTTCTAATGTTCTAGAATTTTTAAAATAAGTACAATCGAAATCGATCATTTTATCAATGATTTGTTTTTATGTGCTAAACAAAAGGCTATGCTATGGAAAGTGTACCTGATGATATGAAGCTTTCTTTTTTTAAATAATGATCTAGCTCTCTCCCATTTTTTAGGTTAGGCTAGGTCATCCTAGGTCCCTGGCTCTCTTGGATAGAGGTGTTGTTTGTAAAATATGTTTTAAGTCTTTGCACAAAGTCATGCGAATGCATGGTTAGTATTTGTGTGAAATTTACAAAAGTTTGCATTTGATTAAATGACAACAGTTGTATAATGAATGATAGTTGTAGTAATAATTCTTTTGCCTCATAGAAAGTAAGATTTTTTTAAACTAACTGCTTACTCTACATACGAAGATGGATCAGTAAGGAACTTACAACATGGTAGTTAGTATTCATCTAATATGATCACTGAAATTAGAAGAGTTATTATGTGATCACAAATACCTCCACCTCTCAAGCCACCACAGTGACATTAATATTTAAGATAAAATAAATACTGGACTCAATTTTAAGCAACATCATTAAATCCAAAAAATTACAATATCACTTAAAAAATAGAAAAGTATAGTTTAGGAAGATAATAAGTAAACATATAAAAAATAATAGAGAACATTACATCCCCTCTATGGTACTTCTGTTAAAAAACCGCAGTACGTACCCTCTGTTCATCAATCATACATTACATAAGGGCACATACAAACGGTGGTTCGTAAAACGTGAAAGTTTTTTTATCATTTTTGTGCTTCATTTAAAAAATAAGCGAATTGATTGGCTGCGCGGGTCTGCGGGCGACCTCGGGCCGCGCGCAGCGTCCCTCACTCAACCGACCAATGGGAACCAGGGACCCTACGAGGGTGCTCGCCCTTTATCATGATACAAAAAAAACTTATTGTTCTTCCACGCCAAAATTTGGCAAAGCAGCAAATTGACAGAATTAATCGATAATATCGAGGCGATTTTCTGCGAATTTAAAGGTTTTCGTGATCCAAATTTATATTTTATGTATTAATTTTATTTTGGACCCATTTAACATTAAACAGATCAGTTATATAAAATATAAATATACTTTTTTAGTAATTCAAAAATAATAGAATACATATGAATTGTCAGACGAACAAACTTGACCGAATGAAATTTATGGGACCATCTCTCTATCGATGACATTGAGATGTTGTGGCATCGATTCATAGTTGCTGGAGAATAGTATACTGTATGTAATAAACGTACACAAATACCTTCGTTCAAATAGGACCCCCTTCCTTTTGAAGTCAGTTAAAAAAGAAACGCAAAAGAACAAGCTTGAAATAAAGTCCTAAACTCGATTCGACTTAACTACCTTCTACTTTAAGTCTTGTTATTTGAATAGGAACTTAACCTTAAGCACTATTGATAAGTGGGTATGATATACCCCTATGGTATACCCATGTACTGTTTAAGTTATTAAGGTAACGTTAAAAAAGAGCACACATCGTGCTACGAAACTGGTATAATAACTGAAAAATAGTACACCACCTTTTTAATTATAGTCAAAGTCCAAGTTTAATTCGTTAATTCTGTTTTCATTTACCATAGTACAATACGTTAAATGTTATGAATGAAGAACATTTCAAACTTTATCATCAATATTTCAATTATTTCCTGCTACAACGGCATCAACCACTCAGTCGAGTCTTTTGTGCACGCCTCAAGTATTATTCAAATATTAGTGCTAAACCTACCAATAAACAAACTCACCGTGACTTAAACATGTCAAAGTTTGATTCACTCATTGTTCCCAGAGTTTGCTTCGCGAATATGTAAACTGTAGACGTGACTCGATGATTGAGCGAATGAGTGAGTGAATGGTTCAGCGGTATTGTGTGGGCACAAAGTTGTTAGTGCGAGGGTGCAACCGCCCCCACTGCTCTTAGGGATGAAGTGCTCGAAAACGTGGCGCTGAGCGTGATGACTTGACAACAATTTCATATATGTAAAGTATTGCAAATATTACGCTATGTATTAAAATTGATTTAAACAAGTGATTGCGTATTAGACATATAACCAATCATAATTAATTTTTTGCTTGCAGATGATTTTAAATTGTCCAGTGTTTTATATTAGAGCCTATTTGTAGAAGTTTTTCTTCTTAGTTAATATGATGCCAATGTTCCGCGACACACTAAATTAAGCTTTTACTTGCAATTACAATTTTTAATGTAGGTATAAATTGACGATAATAATTCTTAAAACAAGTTATTTAATTCATAAATTGCAAATATTAAAAAAGAAAAATAGCGACATAATTAGAGTAAAACAATTTTACATTGAAGCGCATAACATTACAGAAAATCTAAGCTATGCAGTAAGTAGGTAATAATAATAATAAGTCACTTACAAGATATAAAAACAGAAACGAAAAGAAAAGACACGAATATTATTATTATAACCTAAAAAGACTCACACACAAGAGCCAAAACAGTCTATACACCTAATAAGAACTGAAATGGTCACTTAGCTCTACCACCTTCTTCTATCGAAATGAAAATATGAATTTAGATTATTAATGTAAACTCTCACTGTAGACTCGCGGATAACAGAGTAATGGTTATCCATAAATGACATGTTTTGAGAGTGGATCATTGTGGTGAAGAGATTAGTCAGTCTAGATTATGCGTTACCGGATCTAGCTGCTACCAGACGCGCCGCGAGGAGGCTCTCTTCTTGCGTCCTAAAAAAAATCCATCCAGGTTGCATCTTTTTGGTCAGAGAGAATTTGAAAGTAGGATTTTTGACTCGAGAAGAAGAAGAATGACATACATACATACATACATATAATCACGCCTTTTTCCCTTATAGGGGTAGGCAGAGACCATTTCTTTCCACTTGCTACGATCCTTACACACTTGTTTCGCTTTATCCACTTTCATTATTCCCTTCATACATGCTGTTCGGTTCGTAAGAATGACATGTTGGGTAAAAAAGTCCGAGATTACATTAATAACCTAAATTTTAAAATATACATGAATTTTGTTTTAGACGACTTATTATTTATACTCTTATATTGAGACTCAAGAGGAATTGTGAACTTGTTTGTATCATGCTACGCTATCCTTTAAATTGCAGTTTGTGTAGCTAGAGCCAGATATTTTCCCATAAAAACATCATAAAAATAAATCAGCGGTAGAATCCGACAATTTGCTAATTTAAAATGATCTTCTATTTTATTGCCTTCCTAGGGGTGGCACGCGACTCAATTCTGAACAGTTCCTTTCATGTGAGGGTTTATTCGCAATCCTCAATTTGGTTTTTTCGGACTATTGTCAGTTTTTTTCGGAACTTTTTTGTTTGGTCAATGAGGGGTCAGTTTTTTACGTTTACCCCAGTCTTGTTGAGATTGATTGACAGGGAACGGTCACTCGCAAATTGCCATCTGCATTTCTGTCAAAATAATAAGAATTATTATTAGCGAAATAATTACAAAGGAGATATTTAAAAAGTCGTCATCATGCACAGGATGTCAGTGCATTTTACATATGACTTAAGAGCGTTTATGTATACGGTTTTATTTAAAAAAACATATTTAAAGCTCTCAGTTATGTTAGAAAAGAAGAAAGAGTAAAGACACCGACTCTGACTTACAAGTAAAAATAAGGACTATTTTATTTCATGTTGTGATTTTTTTATTACTTATTTATATCTCTAATTCGTATTATTTGGGTCTCATTATCGCGCACACTGTGCCCATTGTCTTCTATGACACGCATCCGATCTCATTTTTTGTGACCAAAATTTTTTATAGCTAATATTGTTGCATTAATGGATAAAAAACCTCCCCTATTTACAAATAACAGGGACCTTTAATCCGAACGCTTATTAAATATAAATATTTCATGAAACATTAGCGTGATGGATATTTATGGCATTTTTTATTTTGATCACACAATTAGCTGACCAAGTAACAATTAGTTTATATTAAGAGATTTTATTCATTACCAACTATTTGTGAAATTTGATTTGTGACAATATGCTGCGCTATCTCTTTTTAGATTTGCAGTGCTAAAATCAATTATAATATTTTTCGTAGTAGGTGCTGCCGAAATGTTAAAGTCACGAAATGTGCATATCAAATGGTCTGTGCAAACTGATGACAAAAAAATGGAGCATTGACGCGCCTAGCGCGTGGGTCAGGTAACTATACTGTGGCTACGATTTGTTAAAATGTGAGACAAAATGTAACGATCAATCGGTTTTAATACTAGATACATACTATAACTCTAGCGTTTGTTATTTCAGTGAGCTATTTTGCGATTCTCAAATAAATAATAATTACAAATTAAACTGTTATTGATAGCTGTTATAAGCAAAAAGTAAAATAATGATAATGAATACAAATGCGGCTTACAAAAGACTTAAACGCATGTCTCAAAAATGTATCCATTTCAATGACTTGCTTTACAGCTATATTTAATTGTTTTTATGTCTCCGATATATTAAAATGATGGTGAGTATAGTTGGCATTGTGTCCACGAGCTGACCAGCAGATGTGCGGCCGGCTGTGCGTATTCACTCGTCGCAGAGCGCATGCGCGCCCTCGCCGAACTTTCGCTAATAATTATGGCTGCCGACCAACTAACTTACTACTATTTGATTTATTTTATTTTTTTATTATAATAATAGATCAACGATTTTCAAAACACACAGTTTTATCGTTTATATATTATCGAAATACTATCATAGGCTTGGCTTAGCTTTTATTCTCGAATGGTATGTTACGCATCAATGGATAAAAAAATGTATTGTGATTTAGGTTTAAATAATTAGTATAAAGTTATTTCTGGAATTATTATGAAGAGAAAATTTTTGCAAACTGTAATTACATAAGAACTCTAGTTTATGGACGAAACGCTTTAAATTGCTATAATTTTTAAATTTAAGCTTAATAGAATTCCTTCTAGTAGAATTTATGAATGTGTAAAAAACAGGCACTTTCAACAATATATACTTAAACTTATTATCACACCTATCATGTCACGTATATCACGTCTTTTTTAACTTAGTAGTTTCAGTGCCGATCTTCAGAAAAGGAGAGACATTTATTATTAGTATGTAAAGGATTATCAAACCGACACAATGTATTAAAACTAAGTTTATGTTTGTCTCATTATTTCTTGTTAAAATAAACTTCACAAAATTAGTTTAGATATTTATAATTTGGATTCACTTGTACCATATGGTACGCGCACAGATTTCAAGACGTCACAGCTTCACACTGGCATTTCACATGTGTAGCTCTAATTTTGTATTTTTTTCTTGAAAACTTAAAATAATAAGTATTATATTTCTAAAAACAACAAACAGTTCGTATTGTATTTACTTGTGTAAAATGTAGTCAGCATCCCCCGTCCATGCGCGTCACCCCAAATCAAACGCACCACGCAGTCCATCGGTAATCGCCACGCGCGTCGCAACTAGCATGTATACCACTCGCGTTACACACGTACGACACTATAAAAAACCTTATAAATATACCTTACAATCCATAAATACGGTCTAAGGAACAGTGCAAAACAGCAATCATCTTTTTGGGTTTTTTGCGTGTCAACAAGTGCGGTGTTATTGTGTTTTTTATTGAATTATGTTTGACACGATAAAAAGGCCTATGTATCAATATTTTTAAGTGGTTGTGCGTATATGTTACGCGTGTTGGGGTTGTTCTTTAAAGGGGCGGCTCGCAACGTACATGAAGGGTGAGATACTGTTATATACCTACTAGCTGAAGCTAAAATTCGATGAAATTGTAAATTTCATTTCAGCCACATACTTACATGTTGGTACTGCTATAAAAATGAGTGATTGTTTGCCAAATTATAATCTACCAGCCAAGGACATGGCAATAAAATTATGTAGTTCAAACTTGCAACTGCAGATTATTTACATTCCAGTAAGATCAAACACAAAGTGCATCATAATTGTGATAATGTATTGAGGCTAAATTGATAAGAAATAACCCTAAAAAATATAAACAGGATGCGCAGTGGCCTACTGCATTTTTTGCCCTGACCCAAAATTATTTAGATAAAATGGATGATGATAAAATGCATTAAAGTGGTTTATTTTGATATATTAACTGCTTTGCTCCATTTATTGTATCCAATAAGATAGTATTTCCTTTCCTTATACCCTTTAGTATTTTATTAAAAAAAAAAAACTTTCTAAGTATAGTCTCATCTTCTAGAAATAGTAGTACATACCCATCACTAGGTAATCTTTGCACCTTAATTTAAAAAAGAAATACAATTTAGTTTCTAATCAAGACACTGTGTTATTTGTTTTAAATACTGTACTTAATAGGTTGTTAAGTATTCAAACTGCATAAACAAACTATAATGTATAAGTGCATAACTTTATGGATCCTTAACATGTCATTAAGTTGAAAGCTCATTTATTTTTTTAATGAAAAGATGAAACAAAGACGAATGTACCTACTACTTTAGCATTATTTTTAGAGTTATTCGAACACCTTATTTTTGTTAAAAAATTATAGAATTTCCTTAAAAATGTAAACTGCTTGGATTCTGACTCAGATAAGAATATACAAAAAATATAAATAAAAAAAAATGAAGAGTTAAGCCACATCTGATAAATATGTGGAAGAGAGAAGAAGAAATTCCAATCAAAGCATCAAGCAAATTTTGTAGTTGTCTATTTAAATCTATGAAATAAATGAATGAACTCTTTTCTGTTGTGACAAGCTATCTATGGTAAGCTCATGCACTCAGGGGCCCAAGTCTGCTATTTACACTCGGTTCAATGTCTTCATAGTGGCGTGCCAGCAGAGCCATTTTCGGAAAATTGGTATTCTACTAAACGTCAAAACGTCAAAATTGCGCATTGGAACGATTCGGTTCAATGTTCAACGACTGTGACCAATAGTTCATACATTTGGTACAAATTGTAATGCGCAATTTTGACGTTTTGACGTTTAGTAGAATACCAATTTTCCGAAAATGGCTCTGCTGGCACGCCACTATGAAGACATTGAACCGAGTGTAAATAGCAGACTTGGGCCCCTGAAGTTCATATTATTAAGCGGACTTAATACCAGACAACATTCTATAAATTATTGATTCTGCAAGTCTTTTTTCAAGTGTATAAAATTATTTCTGAGAGTTAATATCCACAAATTATAAAAAGAATCTGTTTACATACATACTGTTTATTATGCAAATATTATAGACTTAATTAGGTTACGCATAACGTTTGCATGAGTACCTACGAGTATATGAGTGCTAAAATCTTAAAAACAAGGTCTGCATCCAAGAAAACTAAAAATCTAAATTATTTTATTCATTTAGTAATCAATTGACCCTTGACACTCAGAATAATTTAAAATATAGGAAACATAACATAAACGTTGAAATTAAATACTAAATGTTTTCAGCTCCTACATAAACACCATTCATATGATGTTGTAGACCCTGTTTTATAAAATTATTTTTGATAAATATTTGCATAACACACCATAAGAATAGCACTAAAAAAAATTAAAATATTTTCTGTCTAATCATTATTGTATAATGTTTCAGAGTGCACAGTATGCGCAGCGGCAGCGGCCGCAGCCGCAGCAGCAGCGGCGGCTGCAGCGTCGTGGGCGGCCAACCACGCCGCCGAGATCAGCAAGTCGCACGACCGCATCGTCGTCGCCAACGGCACCCTCAATGGGACCGCACAGTATAATGGAAACTGTAAGACCTTGGCCTACTTAAAAACCAATTAATTTTAAGTCACAATTACGTTATAAATAATAATAAGGAAATGCGGACAACATCACATACATTGATGTGAACCCAAAGTACTCATAAGTATCTTAAGCAGTTGTCTTATGGAGTTCAAGAACAATGATGGTACTACCACAAACATCCGGACTCGAGGTAATGTAGAAAAGTTGGTTATGATGTCTTAGTCACCTATAATTAAAAGGTATCTAGCCGGTGATAGATATTGCACATCAAATGCTCCAAAAAAACAAATCGACTAACTTTTGGTCTAGCAAATTAAAGTTGACACAATATGCTTCATAATTTTGTTGTGAGCATTATTAGTGGGAAAGCAATGTAGAGTTACAACAAATATATATAAAAGATTGTCACCTCTACATTTTCTAAAAAAAAAACATTGTTTACGTTGATTTTTTATCTCTTGTTATTACATTCTTATAGGATTTTTAACAAACAGTATAATATTAATTCGAACAAGAATATCATTTCTGATTGGAATTAAAACTCTATAAGAATAAACTTCAATCACCGACTATCGACACTCTTAATAGTTATTAACCATTGGAGATATTGCTTACACTAAACACTAAGTATATATCGTATAATATAAAGACATTTAGGTTCATTATTTAGATTTGTTTTAGATTATACACTGAAAAATATAAAAAATATGTTTTTGCACATTAGAAAGGAAATACGGATCTTATAAGAATATAAACTACAGATATTTATTCCATTACCTATTAAAAGTGTTTGGGCTAGGTTTCGGTTCAAAATGAATGTTTTTTATAAGTAAATACTCGAATTCACAAAACATGATATGGATTGAGGATTTTACGAAACTAACTGCATCTTGTGAGATATGAATATGTCGATGACTAACAAAACCTACTCTACTTTAAAGATCATGTATAAAAATTTAATCCTAAAATTATAACATTTAAACTGATCGAAATAATATGTTATAAATATAAGACAGAATGTTTTCAGCTGGTTTCTAAACATATCAGACAAGAATGAGAAAAACTTAATTTTGGAGAAAAACAGTTAAATGTTATATTCTGCGTCTTAATGAATTTAAGCTCTTTTGGTAACATAAATTTACTTTATTTTTACACATAAATTCACTATGGTTTTAATTACAATAAACATAAGTAAAATTAAAACACATATCCAAGTATGTTTTAATTTTACTAAGATTGAATGGTATTGAAGAGATCCTTAAATTATGATAGCTAAAATGTTTCAAAAACATTTATTTCCCCGTTAGTAATTATTTTTTATGACAAATATTTATCTTACTTTGGCTCTTACAATTCAATAAAAAAACGAATGTAAACAACTTAACTTCTTCCACTGAGTTTTTTGCAGTACCTGTGGCGTTTTGCATTTTTTAGATCGCGTAGCAACATATTTAAGCTCCCTTGTTTAATTTTAATTCATAAAATGTTTATATATGTTATATAATTACGTTATACATAGCAAAATTCGTATATTAAAATAGTGCCGTACATTAGGTGCATGAAAGGAGCCTCCACGAGCGGCGTTAACATAAATCGTACCACGATACAAAACGTCCGGCGCACCCTGGACAGCTAGCACTCGGTAACGCAGAGTCTAGCTGACTAATCCTTTCACCACGATGGTAAACCCAAAATCCTCCCTTCGGAGTCATGACCAACGGCCCTTCTCAGGGCCAAACCAACGGCCCTTTTCAGGGCCAAACAACAAAACTGGCTTTTCTAACAGCACACACCACCGGCTTTTAAAGCCTGCTCTCACTATTACTTCTATTAATATCGAAGGATTTTCCGATACTAAGTCGCGGCTGTTGTCCCAGCTCTGCCAAGATAACAATTGCGACATCCTATGTATCCAAGAAACCCACCGTGGCACTGAACAATTACGACCTCACATCGATGGAATGACGCTGGCTTTGGAGATACCCCACGCACAATATGGCAGCGCAATCTTTGTTAATCCCAAGATAACCGTTCTATCTGCAACGTGGAATAATGAAAGCTCAATAGAAAATATGACCATAGATATAGGAACTTGCACTGTGACATCAATATATAAACCCCCTAATCAACCTTTTGATTTTCATAAAACCCCAAATTTTGACAGTAGAAGCACCAAAATAGTAGTCGGGGACTTTAATAGTCACAGCACTTTCTGGGGGTACCGTGAAACTAATGCCGACGGTAACTCCGTTGAGCAATGGGCCGACGCTTCAGAACTAACTCTTATACATAATGCCAAACATCCAGCTTCCTTTAACAGCCGACGTTGGCAACGCGGATACAACCCAGATCTGATTTTTGTTAGTGGTAATATTAGTTCATTGAGCCTTAAAGAAGTGGGTCAACCCATTCCTAGAACACAGCACAGACCTATCACCTGCAGAATTTGTGCTGCACTCAAACCCACCCAAGTGCCCTTCAAGCCCCGTTTTAATTTTGCAAAAGCCAACTGGGAAAAGTTTTCAACAGACGTAGATGAAAAACTGCGTGATATAGAACCTCTACATTCTAATTACGAAAAGTTTGTAGATACTATCTGGACTGTCTCTCGCCATTGCATACCCAGAGGCTGCCGGACTTCATATATACCTGGCCTAAGTCAAGAAGCGTCAGATCTCCTTAAAACGTACGAAGACCTGTACGAAAAAGATCCGTTCTCTGAAGACACTATTATAGCTGGAGAAGAGCTTGTGTCTGTAGTCAGGGAAAATCGAAGGGAAAAGTGGATTAGCACTGTGACCAATACCAACATGACTCACAACAGTAAGAAAGCCTGGTCCACAATACAGCGCCTTACTGGAGACCCACCGGAACCAGTCAACCAGGGATTTGTGACAGCCAACCAAATAGCCCACCACTTGTTACTTAATGGGAAACCGCCACACAGATTACCGAGGCCACAAAAAACAGTCAAGACGTCCAGGAACACCAGCGAAATCAGCAAGCCTTTTACGTTAAGCGACATCATTCATGCCATAAAAAACCTCAAGAACAATAAGGCAGCCGGAGTCGACGATCTCAGAGTCGAACAAATTAAACACCTTGGTCCAATAGCTGTATCCTGGCTCCTAAATTTGTTTAACACATGCCTGAGTACTGCTCTAATACCTAAACACTGGAGAAAAGCAAAAGTGGTTGCGCTTCCAAAACCAGGTAAAGTGCCGGACGACCCCAAAAGCTATCGACCAATATCTCTACTGTGCCACACTTATAAGCTTTTTGAGAGATTGCTGCTAAACCGCCTTACTCCAGTTATTGAGTCGAAGTTGATACCCGAGCAGGCTGGGTTTAGACCGGGCAAGTCGTGCTCCAGCCAGGTTCTCCGACTCACTCAGTACTTGGAAGATGGATATGAGGCCAATAAAATCACTGGAGTCGTATTTGTCGATCTCTCTGCGGCTTACGACACAATTAATATCAAAAGATTGCTTGTTAAAGTAGATAACCTCACCAACGATCAAGGCTTCGTCAAAATCCTGAGCGAACTTCTGCACAACCGTCGCTTCCAGGTATGCTTCCAGGCGAGTAAAAGCAGGTGGCGACTCCAAAAAAATGGTCTTCCCCAGGGCAGTGTACTGGCGCCAACACTTTTCAACATATATACCAACGACCAACCTACCACCCAACACACAGAACGCTTTCTTTATGCAGATGACCTAGCCTTGGCAGCCCAATCAACGTCGTTTGAGGATGTTGAGCATAAATTAACACTGGCACTAGATTCACTGGGTAAATACTACGACGCTAATGCCCTTCGACCAAACCCGTCAAAAACACAATCATGCGCTTTTCACCTCCGTAACAAGCATTCACACCGACTTCTAAATATTTCATGGAGGGGGACAAATATAGAACATTGTCCGTACCCTAAATACCTAGGTGTTACGCTAGACAGGTCACTAACATATAAGCTACAGTGCTTTAACACAAAACAAAAGGTCGGGACGCGTAATAATCTGCTGCGTCGCCTTATTTCTACCCATTGGGGAGCGGCTCCTGATGTACTACGCACGACTGGAATGTCATTATGTTTTTCTGCCGGCGAATTTGCATGCACAGTGTGGCATCGATCAGCCCATGCAAGGCAAGTCGACACAGCGCTCAACGAGACGTGTCGTATAATATCGGGATGCCTAAAACCAACCCCACTCAACAGGCTCTACCCGCTGGTTGGTATCGCTCCACCTGCTGTAAGAAGGGCTGTCGCATGTTCAGTTGAGAAGCATGTTCAGGAGACTGACACCCGACACCCTCTCTACAAACACACAACAGACCCGGGTAGGCTTAAGAGCCGGAAGAGTTTTCTCCGGAGCACACAGGCAAGCAATGAAACACCGTCTGGAGCACGATGCAAGATCTGGAAAGAATAGCACCCACCACCAGACAACTATATAAAGCCTCAGGAACATCTGCCGCCCGGAGGCAACCTGCAGTGGCCTGCCTGGAAAGCACTGAACCGATTGCGAACCCAGGTAGGTCGCTGCAAACACAATCTAGCTAAATGGGGGGTCATAGACCCTTCCGATATCCGGTGTGAGTGCGGCCTTTCCGATCAGACAATGCCACACCTGCTAGAGTGCCCAAAGTGTCCGGACACCTGCACTTTGGAGGACTTGAACCTCGCCAACGACGCTGCAGTTGGTGTGGCCAACTACTGGGCGCAGCGTATTTAGATTTAAACAAATTAGTTTACCATCGACTCGAAAAGAAGAAGAAGCCGTACATTATTTTTTCAATACGTAAAACGTTGATTTTGGTAGAGATCATTTGTAGAGTGAGAATTGTGTGAAATGCGAAATTGTTAGGACTGATAATTTATAATTTGAACGGTTTCTACTGGAAATTATAGAACTACCTTGTGCTTATGTAGCAAACTTAAAATATGTACAGCTTGTTGGTTTATAATATTCACAGATAGAGATTAAAATGCTGTTCAGATAGCATTTTCAAGTGAGTATCTACAACGACTCTACCAAAATTCCGAAAATTCGTGTAAAATGTAGCGTAACTAAAATAGAGTATGAAGCACTTGAAATTATACCTAATTTTATACTTTTGAGGGTGCTAGTAGGCACCACCCCTTACAGGGAACGCCTCTATCGAAAAATTAACATAATGCATGGGGGTCACGATATTCCACGCACGGCCCTTCCGCGCCCTAGCGTCACTTCGTTTTAAAGTTCCTCGGTACACAAATAGATGGCAGTCAAAACTTTGCGATCGCAGCGCCATCTACTAACTTAACGAACTAACAAATTGGGTAGCCCACCATCCCGTAACTTTGTGTGAGTTTAAAACGCCAGAGGACACTTTGAACAAGTTTTATTAAAAAAAATGTATTTCTTGGTGCCCAACAGATTTTTTACTATTTGCTTATCTAAATATTTAGCGAGTAGCATATTCAGGAAAAAGTGGGATGATATTGTTTGTGCAACTGACTTGACTGACTGTTTGACTACCTGACTTGCACTTTTTCACTTTGAGCTCATTTTAGATTAATAAAATGCCCTAACACTACAAAAACATTTGAATTATTAATATTATCCAAGCTTATACAGTGTATTTGATTAACCTCTATTGTAGATAGGGATATCAGAAGTAGCTGTTTAGTTATATTTTCAAGGTCAGTTAACCATAGAGACCCTTAGGTCTACAAATTATGCATCACATTATTAAACAATTCTTTGCACACAATTATTTGCGTCGCATTTCTTAAAGGGAAACTAACAATCGGTCAATCAAACGTTCTAAATTTGCATCGTGGCATAGAAATTAAAAAGTTTAACTAGCTTTCAGGTGGGGTGAAAAGATCAGAGAAAGTGAATATGACAATTGGTCGAGTTACATTATTTACAAAACTTGTTTTTCTTGTAAAACTTCTATTGTCAAATATTGTTGATGCATAATCATACGTGGATTAGATCAGTAACAATGGCTTGACCGGCCAGGTCATGTGACGAGTCCGAAGGGGACTCCCTCTAACGGTTGGGGAGAATACGATCCGAATTTTGGCATATCTGGTCCACTCCCGAAATACAGAAAACCAGCCGAGAAATTGTCACACTTGTAACAATGAACGTGAAGCTTAATAATGAATTTAATACGAATTCAGAGGGGATCGCGGATTTAAATAAGCAAATGAATAGTTATTCATTGATCTGTTTATTCAACTTTCTGACTCTTTTACGAGCCTGGGAGTATTTCTTTTCGTTTTCTCCCTTACAATGTGTTCTAATACGTTAAGTGTGTTTTGCAGCCGAGTCACATTCATTTCCTTAACGTAATTGATGTATAAAATCGTATTTATTTAACTCCAAGGCATCTAACAGATTAGGTCATTTTTACGTTCTTTAGAATTAGAATGTAAAAATAGTAACTGCATTTTGAGAGCTCACTTGATGGAACTAATTCCGTTCCTTTTTAATATGCGACTGCTGCGTATCTCGATTTAATGCATGCCATAAACTTGGACGCGAACTCTACATTCCGATCAAAGTTGTCTTTCAGATACTACGGCTCACACACATCTGATACACCTTTGAATTCATTTAAATATTTGGTGCCGTGTCTTTGATTCACTAAAATATAAAGTAAAATGTAGTGACCGAATCTATCCAACTCTTTGAAACTTTTTAATTTACTTCAAGTGAAAAACATAAGTTTTTAAACATATAATCTTAAAACGAAATGTTTTAATTTTTTTTTACTGGTATTATTTAAATATAAATATACCTTGATACATTTTTAAGACACGATAAAAGCAGGCACATAATACTGAATATTTTATAATAACAAAGATAGTAGATAAGTTACAGTTTTATGTATTACATCACCATCGCAAGGGTAACAAAATGTAGCCAAAAGCTCCTGTATTTTTCAGTATTCTGTACACTTAAGGTTACCAAAAATCTTTCTGACTTTAAAATGCTGAAAAAGAAATACAAATACATGATTTCGGTATTATTTTTTATTTATTTATTTATATATATTTTTAAAGTCAACGTCTTTCAACAATTCAACATCGGCATCGTAGGATAGAAAAACAAAAGAACTTGGCAAGTTGGACATCCCCAATAGATCCCTTCGCGGTCGGGTGTGCGCGGCCTCTATTGAGAATATTTTTTGTGAGGTTTGAAGATGTTGTTGGGTGTTTGTAAGCAATGTGTGGTAGGTAGTAGGTGCCGTTCACCCTGCAGCGTGCTCGTGTTGGTAGCGACAAGGAACGTTCGTTCACCACGCTGCGCGCTGCGCCGCTCCAACAAGTGACACAATTTGGGTTGGGGTAAAGCGGCCGGCGCTTTCGGGCGGTGTACACGTTTCGTTAGCTTCTCTATTTTAAAAACTACTTGCTTGACGATATCCGGGAAGGGACCGACCGCATCACCGCGGCGTCGACTCCGCACGCACCACTGTCACTCATTTTCGATGCAGTCGACCTGCGTACGCGTCGTTGGTCGCTTCGCGCGCACGCGCGTCCGCCTTCATGCACTTAACACATTTTGATAGTTAATAAGTTTTTAAACGTGCAGAGGTAAATGAACTTGTAATAAACAAAGTGCCTTTTACAATCGGAGGATGTCTGTTACGAAAAGGTGATATTTGTGGTGCCAGTTGATAATTTTTAGTTACCATGAGCGGGAGGGAAGGCGGAAATGCAGTTCCCCCTTCGAGTAAGTAGACTTTAAGATTATTTATTTCTTGAAAATATTTTTAGATGTTATTGTTTTGATTTTAATGTTTGTGTAACAAATAGAACGGGAGTGAGAGCATAATAAGTCACGTTAAAAGCTGTTTCATGTGTTGGAACTTGACATGGCCCTTATCGAACGGATGTGTTGTACGCAGTGCCCAGGGAGGCAATCACAAACAGTTCATCATTGAAATTATTCAAATTGAGGTTAATAGAGTCTCGTTTTACTGATGTCACACATATGTGTGCCATGTTTACTGGGTATAACGTTGATCAACAACCAGATATACTAATTATAAACTCGTACTTCCTAATTAGAGAATGTCTTATATTGTATGACGTCACTTAATACGCAATATTTTGTATTATTTTTAATAAAATGATTTGTGAATGGCACCTCCACTTAAAAAATACAGCTCTAGATTCAATTTGATATTTATTAAAAACGAACTGAATGTTTATTCATTAATGGAGGTACTAGCAGTCCTTGTACAACATGAGTATCAAGTATTGAATTGGAAACATGTGACGTGAACATTTTATCAAACAAGGTCTACGCATCGAGCAGTTAATTGTTTACTATTCCTACGATACCGTTTTAGTTGCTCGCATGCGTGCTGCCTGCGCCTTGGCGCCGCTGGTGCGCCATTCTCTACCCTAAGAACACTCTTATAAGTTTTATACTACAAAAATACTTTCTATTTATATTTATCTGTGTGAGTGATAAAAGCTTGAATGTGTTTAGGTAAGCCGACTGCATTTTAGAAGGACCTTAATCTCACTCCCCACTTCTCCTGCACTACGTGTTTTTGTCGTCTACATACCAGAGCTGTAGTGACGAACACATTATCGATATATTTATACTGATTACAATATTATTTACATTCTTACGTAACAGTACCGAACCAATAAAGTGTAGCGCATCCTCAACATGCATTTACCTTTTGGGTTTTTATTTACGTTGCGCGTAGAGTTTGAAATAAGAAATTATTTTTAGTTTTAGAATCTGTTACAACGTTTCGCCTGTAAAATTAATTCGTGTGTACAAATCATATACACAAACACGGCGAGAGCGTTCTTCTAAACAGGAATTATCATAGAGAGTTATTGAAGTACCATCCGGAATTTTTAGAAAGTCGATGTAAAGTGAGGTGACGTCCCTACGGCAGGGTCCGAGTTCGTAACCAGTCAATTAAATCCGAATGGTGGTACGTTCGGCTGTCTCTTTCCCTCCTAGTTCAAGATACCAAAGCACAAGCGCCACTTGACGATGATTCACGTTCAAATTCCATACCTACGATTGATAACACCAAAAAGTGGTGAATGGCACAATGTTTTAGGTCATTTCATTTGCTTGCTGGACATGTGCCCTACAATCATGCTGGTATGCGTTTTGTTTACTACACGTGTTTTATGTTACGTCCGAATAATAAATAAGTGTTTGAAAAGACACTTACATTTATGAATGTACTTAATGTTATTTCTGTAAGAACGACTCTATGTCATGTAGTAAAATTATAATATTGTTAAGGCTATAAAGATAAAGTTCAGAATTCAATAATATTATTTAAATAAACTTGTTTGTTGCATTTTGATAAATATTTTGTTTTGATATAGATCCGATAAATTTACGATGATAATGATATAATCATTAAACCTAACACAAAACACATTGAATAAATAAACATCTCACAAAATGTTTTAACCTACGAATAATTTCACAGGTTTTTTGTTAGGATGAGCAGTATTATAAAACATATTAGATATACGGTTTCCGGCGAATAATAATCCTTCCCGACTCTACCGGCTTAAGGCTATTATGTCATTCATGGGAATACAATTGTTAAGAGGATAGACCGTAGAATACCTTTTGCCAAGGGTAATGATAGTAAACATCATTTTAAACCTATAATTAGTGTATAGCCTATACTATTTATGTAGAGTGTCCATAGTTTCGTTCCCGTTACGTCAGACTTGCATCTATTGTAACATTCGTATGCCATTGGCTCGATACAAATACTCAACCCGCATCGTGCTCCACGTAGCCACCTTCACCGTTTAGGATGCAATACAAAATTATAACGTAATACGCGGTACGCAGTTACAATAAAAAAAACAGCGCGCGGCAAGAGTACCTTCAAACAAATTTATATCCGTTAGGACTATAATTATGCTTACAAAAACAACATAGAAAAATATTTGTCAAATACGCAATACGGACCTATAGGTATGGAGTAGAACGACAGATGCGTGGGTCAACACGTGTTCGTTTATTGACCGACTATACTTTATTTCCATTCATAGAGCGATCCTTTACCTTGTGAAGCTAATGAATAAAAAACAACACGAACATATCAATTTACAATTAATTATTTCTGAGGTAAACATTTTAACTCATGCCGCCTTCACGTACGCAAGTATGGGGTTGGATTAGACAAAATACAGGATATCAGTCTGACATGGTTAGGTATCCCAAAGAAATAATATAAGAAGGTATTTTTAGGTATAATTTTTTTTACTGTTCATGGTTATAGAAGACACTTCGTGTCCTTTTCAATAAGACCCCGCAAGAAGTAAATGTTTACTTAAATCATGCTTGGAATTTCCCCTTCCTGATTTGAAAATACCACGAGCTTAAATTTGAATTCCAGTTTAAAAATAGTGCACATAATCGCTCTAGGAACTGACAATAAACCAGAAACGTCACGATTTCTGTCTCATGTTTTGTTATGAATGTCCAGAAGCTAAACATTTTTGTTATATTTAGTACAAACTGGGACATTTTAATCTGCAGCAAAACAGATTGTTGCCCAACGTTTGTGGTAATTTGATACGTGGAGGAGGCAAAGTAATAGTTAAATATTTGAAGAGGCGAGTGAGTGTTGCATTAGACAAATACCATGTAATGCATCTGTTGCATGGAAATTCCGGCGCATGGTGAGGTGTAGCGTGGAATGTGCGTAGTTGCGGCGCGTCGGTGGTACGCGGGAGGGGGGAGACTCACGCGCAACGTGCTGAGTAAACAAAACTACAAAACAGGCACATAGGCAGGGTTGTCAGATTGATCAGTAAAATAAACTCAACGGAAAAAGAAAAGGGCGTCCGAGTTTACAAGCTTTACAACTTTAGTGTACCTTCTTATTACGGGTATTTTTTCTGAGATCCTATTACTTATTTAAGTACTAAAACAAAAAGAATAAATCTCGACAACAAGCTTTTCACCAGCTTCATACGCAACCGAAAACACTAACGCATTGCCTGAAAAATAACCGCATCAAGCTTCATGACTCTTTACTACAATGTATCATCTAAAAATATATACAACTTAAAAGATTAAGAAACATGGTAAATGAAAGAATAATTCTGATTATTTCAAAAATAAGTAAGGACAATTTTAGAAACTAAAAATCTTTAAAATAGTAATTCTTAAAAAGTAGGCACCAAGTTTAAGATCTTTCCTTTAACATTTTTCCGTTCCTTATGTAAAGACTGTTTTAACTTTTATAAATATTTGAACACTACAAAACAAGTCTTCAAAGAGAAACATATTTTTTCGTAACGGCAAACAGTTAAGATACAAGTTGATTTTGGTATACATATTAACTAAGAGAACGATTGGATTTTATATGAAACATGTTGAAGTGGATTCCACATTACTTAAAACAAGTCTCAAAGCTTTCTCATTAATGTGGGATCGGGAATAATAAATATTGAGTATTGTGAGGTGAGGTTGTGCGGCGGCGACGAAGCCGGCTAGGTGCAGTGTTACGGCAATGAATGAAAATGGGAAGGTACCAGAAACTCAACCTAAATACCGAGCATTCTTCGAGTCCCCGCCGCCGTCGCCACGTGTGCTGCCACCACGCTTTTACCGCTGCCGCCGCCCGAAATAATACATACCAACCAAGCTTACATACCAACACATGGAAATGTATATCGAATTAGCAAGCCCACCAATAAATTCTCATATAACTAACATTTGAGTAAGCCTCCGCGATACTAACGCTCGATTGATGAGAGAGCACCGTGAGAACTTGGAGCTTGTTTTTTTAAATGTTGGTTGGTTATGGTCTAGATTGGACTCGTAACGTGAACTTACTAATGGTCCGTTCTAAAATCGTTTGCCAACTATTATAAATAATAAATCGCTGATATTTGATTAGTAAAAATTGAAAAGTTTGAAATAAAAGTAAAAAAGGAAGACTAACGATTAAACATACTACTATACCTACGGCAGATGAGTAACATGTTTTAAGAAACAGAAAAAATAGGTGTTAATCAGAGTGATTTGAAGAATTGGTATTGATCATTCGAAGTATTTCCGGATATTTTCTTCAGATTTGTTAGTCATTATATTTCTTGTAAGTGCCGTTGTATTAGTCATCACTACTAGTCGGCAATAAACATGATAACAAACTTATTAAGTTGATCAACTTAACACAAATATACTCAATTTACATATTAGTTGAAACTTAATATGCTTAACATGTGGAATTAATAGCAGTAGTGTAAAAAGGAAGAAAGGTGTCTTTTATTTCATTCGGTTCCCACGTTATGTGTTGTCTCGGTGCCCGATAAGGGGAACAGTATACCCTTTCTCAGACCAGTATACGTTTGTAGGCCCTTATTTATTGCTAATAGATTTCCGAACGTTAACATGTCTACGCATGCATTTAAAAGCAAGGGACTACGACTACGACCCACTTAATGCAATTTAACTATTAGTGAATTCTTTATGACTTTTCAATTCTATTAAAATATGTTAATGCGTTGTCGGTATTATATTTGGTTTGTAGATAAATTTGATGGCCAAGCAAATAGTACACAAAATCATATTTATTTGATTCTATGGGAGAGTGATAAATATTTTAGTTAAATTGCTACATTATACATAGTTTGTTTGCTTCAAAGGCAAGCAGGTACCTACACAAAAGTTTTGTAACGTACGAGGAAATAAAAAAATTACAAACCTGTTAATTAAGGTATGTGCGTCGTAAAAGCCTCAAACCGGAAGCACAGGCTTCATAGAGGAAAGGAACTAGTTAAAAATTGATAAACCCCTAATATTTATTGGATGCCGTAACATTTAAGACAGCAAGAGGGGAGTGGTGCGTGGGCGCACGGTGCGATAATAACCGAGTGAACATATATTATTTGCAGGTGCAGCGGGCGCGAGCGGCAGCGCCGTCACAGGGGTGACGCGCCGCGGACGGTGTAAGTGGTTCAACGTCGCGAAGGGCTGGGGGTTCATTACCCCTGACGATGGCGGGCAAGATGTTTTTGTACACCAGGTGATTCTTATCATTTTATTCCCCGAAGCACACACGCTACCAATCCAATTTTAAAATTAGATTCGAAGACGAAATATTTTAAATGAAGTCGATCCGATCGCGTCGATCTCTAAAATAGTCAAAGTAGAAATAAATCCATTCAGTAAAATATTGTGGCGTATCTAGCGGTTGACCCGATAGTGTGCTTATTTGTTTGTTCGGCTTATCAAGGCCGGATGTTTTTTCTATACATTTGCGCCACCAAACTTGTACTTCGTTCGGTTGCAGCGATGTTAGCGGTAAAACTTATATTAGGTCAAGACTACGTTACTGGATGCCGATAACGTTGATTTTTTTTCTCATAAGCGATAAGTAAATTTATAGCCCGTTAAAGGGATCCAGAGTCAATAATAATAGTTAGCATGAAGTTGTTATTTTTATACTGAACCACCGATAGACACCGCTCTGACGATTGCCATGTACACGGCAATTCAGGTCGCGACATACGAAGCAACTTGCATGACGTTTAAGAATTTGCTACCTATATGCACAAGAATATTAATGAAATAGGTATCGGATTTGATACACATGATAGTATAAATTAGAAGTTTAGAAGCTTAGAAGAAGCTCTCTATAATACGTCAACATCCATTGAATTTATTTGAGCTACTGAATTAAGTATCCCTGTTTAGTGCTTAACAAATCCACCTTAACCAAATATTGTATGATCTTTCAGAGCGTCATCCAGATGCCAGGGTTCCGGTCGCTGGGCGACGAGGAGGACGTGGAGTTCGAGTGCAAGGAGTCCGACAAGGGGCTGGAGGCGACGCGCGTGTCCGGGCCCTCGGCCATCGACTGCCAGGGATCGCACCGGCGTCCAGTCTCCAAGAAACGGTTCAGAAAGATACGGTAATCCTTGCTTCGTAGCGTAGGTGGAAGTGTCTGTCTGTATGTATGTTTGCATGACACTTCCTGCTTTTATATGTTGCTGAACCTTCTTTATTTTAGTAGCAGACATTAGATATGCAAAAAATTAGCTCAATTTAGTGTAATACTCTACAAATGCAACTCTAGCTTATAGCAATGAGAGTCAGTTAACAGATATTCATAGTTCTTCATAACTAAAATAAAAAATAAAAAAATAACATTTATAATGATACCAAGTTGTTACAATAGGTTAACTCTAAGCAAAATTTAATTATCAGAACATACCTATAAACATGTAATTTCAAACGCAACTATGCTCTATTTCGTGAAACATTAGATAAACTAAGATAAAACAGTATTTTGTCTATTTATATCGTAACTAGTAGATTACTCAACATATGTATGTATGATCTATAAGTATTATAATAAAATATTGTTATTAGCTCATTCTTTATTGCGCCTATTTGATCATGCGGGCTCCTTTTATGTTATTGGAATTATATATTATAATATAATGCAAAACGACTTTGGAAAGTTAGTTTATAACAAATTAAAAATCGTCAAAGCAAACAAAATATACTGTACCACTTTTTTTTTTTGTTTTCACGAAATTATTTGTAGCACTCTGAAACTTGCCTTGAATCCGTTGGTATAAAAATACATTGGTATACCAAATCAGTACTAAGCTGAAGCAGTCTTCAGCTAAGTAGCAAAGTCAGTAAAACGATACCTCAAAGTAAAACTGCAATGCCTTTAGATGGAACAATCCCAGTGATACGGCGTGTCACATTACATGTAAATACGTCACGTCAGATTTGTTATTATCTGATTACTTGTTGCCGTGTCAAACAGTTAATCGGAGGTTATCGCATTATCTAAGCATGGGAAAAATTCGAGCCTACAATGCCACCGGGTATCAATAACTTTCTTGGAATTATAGCATTCAACTTTTTAATTTATTGATGATAGATAACGACGCTTACAGTAATAACTGATGAAATACTAGTATCGCTTCAAATATATTAGTAAAGAATTTAGTACATGTATCAAAGAAATGAAATCTTATTTCTAGTTAGTCAGCTAGTTTTCATAATTCATGAAAGATTCGGTGATTGAATTCAAGAATTAGGTAGATAGGTACTTAAATTAGATTTGTGTGGATATTTTGCTTCTTAAGCTTATTATATTTATTGCTCATCGATCGTAATTATAATAATAATCTGTTGTTTCAGCTGCTACAATTGTGGAGAGTTCGCTAACCACATAGCAGCCAAGTGCAGCATCGGGCCACAACCAAAGAGATGTCACAACTGTAAGAGCGAGGATCACCTCATCGCCGACTGTCCCGTCAAGGTATAGCACCTTTAACTTATAAATAATACAGATTAAGCATGAATCACGATTAAGATAGCCTCTACTTTAACTCTACTTCAAAAAAATGCATCAAAACAGAATTGAAAGTCTGAATAAAAAAAAACATGGGACCTGCTCTTGTAAGCATGCTTACAGTAACTCGCAGTTTAGAGGTAAACATAACGGTCGACAAAACATAATATTTTTTCATTTCCTTTAAAGGTCGAAAAGAAGAAGGATGAGGGTAAAACAAGTTCGAGCAGTTCTCCCGGGGGCGCGGAGGACAGCCCGCCGCACTCGTAACTCCAACACACACCATATTCCAAACCCCGACGAAACTACACATCTACGGCATTTCTTCCTTACTTTAACTATGTTAAAACGTTCTTCATAAGTTTAGACAAAGCTTATTTCCGTCTACATATTCCATTCCAAATTGTCCACTTTATTCAATGAACAGATTTTACTTCCTGAAATATTTTATCTACAACTTACAATGTTAACATTATAACGCATCTACCTCAATATAGTTACAGATAAACTATACAAATAAGTACAAGACTGAACGGTACAAATCCATAATTCTAGTACAAACTATACAATATATACTTTACATAATAATTTTAATGATAGTAATTACAATCTAAGTTTGCAAACGTAACGTAAGTACAAATTTTATGTGTTCGAGTGTCAATCTTAATTATTTTACTTATATTGGTATTTATCCAAAGTTAAGTGTGTGTTCATATTATCATTATTTCGTTGCTATATTATATTATGACAAACCTTATGTTAAATTGTAGCTCATAAAATGTATTTTAAGCTAGAAGTATTATGACTGGCTATGAGAAAAAATGCGAAGGTTTTACATACGCTTAGGAGAAGCAATTTGAATCTGGAGAACCTACATGAGAAATAATATAACTTGAAAGAAAAACTGCACGAAATCTGAATGGCAAGACATGTTCTGAAAATAAAGTAAGAATGTTAAGAAATTAAAGAGAACAGAAGTATTTTTTCCGTTTTATTAATTAATTACAATGAAAACGTTCACGTGAATGTGCCAAAGTTTAATTGAAATTGTTGCAATAATTGTAAAAATATAATATTAAGTGTAGATTCTGTTTCAAAATGTATCTTATTACTTGCCTTAGTATAGTTTTAAACTATAGCAGATTACAGAGCAATGTAAATGTTTTGCTTATACTTTACTGGCAATTCATAAATTTGCGACTTATGTTGCTCAAGAACCTGAGTAGTACAAAAACTTAAATGTAAGTAAGAAATCCTAATATCCCACAACGTTCAAATAAAAATATACTTTTATCGTATTTACATTTTAGATAAATTACTGTTTAGTTTTATATTTTAATTGCAATTGCAAGTTTTTGTGAACATAGTTTGTGCTATGAAACGTAATCAAGTTTGATATAATGTATAATTACGCTGATTCTGTTTTTCACAAACAACTAAAATAAAGACTATCTTTTACTTTCATCTAAATAAAAGGATGGCGATAGACAGGAACCCACTTAGACATGTCTTAAGCCTCACATAACAATGTTTTTAGAGCACACATTACACTCTTACTGAGTGTCGTTAAAATTTGTAAGAATTTGTTGTTCGAACTTAAAGCTCTAAAATCATTTCGTCTGTCGTTTTCTGAATTTACTTTTGTATGTATTCAACAGAATCAGGGTTGTTCAATTAACCAACGGACTTACTTTTGATTGTTTTTCGATCCAGTAACGCATATTTGTAGCAGTTTTCTGCAATGATTCTTACAGGTATTTTTGGTTTTATTGACATACTATTGCTGTAAATACTAAACGCACTATATTTTAGAGTTAGAAAGTTTCATGTAAACCAGTTTATTGTTTCGAAAAGTTTACGAAATGTTTTTTCCATGGAGAACCTCATTTATGAAAGATTCTAATTGTCAAAATAATACACCAAACTAATGAAACTTACGTGAAATTAGATACTATTGTGAAACTTAAAAGGAAATTTTGTAAAAACGAAATCCTGTCTCTTATTAGCAGCAATTTTAGAAGGTCAGTAAAACAGTCAGGAGAGTTGCAAATAAGTAAATTCGAAACACTTTTTTGTTGTTGTTACAGAAGACTTAGTCGACTTATGCCAATATTTTAAGTTCTGTATGCAATTTCAGAAAGTTTAGCTTAGTAAAACTTTATCCAAAATACAGCAACAGCATATTGGGTTATTTTACTAATAAAAAGTTGTCACAATACATAAGCATTTTACAATGTAATACTGTGTCCAATGCTAAATGGAAACAATTATATGGTATTTTAATAAGATGCCATTCTTAACACAAACTTGTATGGGTAGTTAAAACAATAAGGAGAATAATAATCTACCTCAATATTTATAAATATAACTTAGTTACTTTAGTTAAGGTTTTTTTCACTGTATTTGTTTTTAGGTTATAAAAATGACTGCCGTAGCCAGTTTAAACATTGATATTTACAGGCCCACTGAAACTGCTATTTTAGTTTTTTTTTCCATAATTTTAAATATTAAGAAGTAATGTACTGAAATCACAATGAAGCCAATTGCACAATCTCTTTGATATAATTTAGGTACTATTATTGTGTAATATCCGCCTGCGTTAGATACCAATGAATTAGGGATTTCGCTTTAGTAATATTTATCTTCAAGTAACTTTGTATAAACAATACTTAAGGGGTTTAATTATTTTTATATCAAGTAAAACTATGGAGTGTAAAGTGTAATCGTTGGATAACTGCATGTTATGGTTCAGTGAACAGTGGCGCCCCCAAAACTCTTTGTGGTAACTTTAAAAACAGTTGTTTTTTGAAGAAATATCCTATTTGAAGGGTTTCAATTTAATCGCCACTTTGTACTCCAAAACATAGCTATCAAAAATTATAAAGTATGAATCATTAAACATTGAATGTCAACACAGATAAGCTCAAATTTTAATTCAGATTAAATGACGTGTGTTTTACAGTACACGTTATTATTGTTATTATGATAGAATGTAGTCAGTGTGACATCACGGTAGAGGCAGATCGGTTTAGAGATACTTATTATACACTACGGGTCTTTTTGCATTTCATTTTATATAGCAGTAGTTGTAATGTAGTTATTTATAAGATTTTAATGAAAGACTATTTGCAAACATCTACCTCATAATTTAATTACGTTAAATACATAGAGTTTATTGATAAGTTAATTAACATTTATAAATTCTAGCAATTATTATTTTCCATAATTATATCTTTGCTGAATGCCGAATTTCTTTCTTAGAGTTTAAATTTTGTTTTTTTTTTCATTATTATTATTCAAAGAAAATAAATCATAAAAAAGGTATCGAGTTTTCTTTACACTTAACTTATACCCTTAATATATGTTTATATCTTATAAACCTATAAGATATATGCCTTTAATCTACCTAGATTCTATTCCTAGATCCTAATTCCTAGTTGTAATAAATACAAGGTAAGATCTTGAAATCTGTGCTCACAGCGAGCGCTAACACACGAGATTCTCTACATATTAAAATGGCTGCATTAGAAATTTCCGTCACCGAAACTGAGTAAGTTCATACATAATAAAGTTATTCCAATTTCGAACTCAGTAAGGCAAATTACTATTATCATTTAGCACCAATTATAATTATTATTTGTTTTGTATTCATTATATTTTTAAGGTTATAATTATAACCTAACTTCTATACTAAACCTTTGATCACTTTCAACTGCTTTAAACGGAACTTTACTTATAAGAAAACAAACTAATTATTAATATCAGTAATTGCATCAACGTAATGAGTTTCTATACAAAATGACCACGAGTGAGTGATGGTAGGGTCCTTGGAGAGAGATGGTGAGCGCGGGTCGCAGGGCGCGCGGGGAGCGGTCGGCGCGGAGCAGAGATGTCACGTTTTTCAGCGGAGCCGGGCGAAGATGGGCGCTCGGAGGATGCAGTAGTGCGGGGCTCCCCGCGCTCCTCGCCCTCTCGCCCCCGCGCCCCCGCTCCCCCGCGCCCCCGCGCCCCGCGCTGACGTAACGTTGCCGTGTCCGCCGCCCGCCCTAGTGTGTGCCGCGCCGCGCTCCGACCGGGCCAACACGCACGCCGCGCCCTGCACGACATCAGTGCTAATCACTTGACGTTTCCCATTTTTGCGCTCTGGTCTGAGCTTAAAAAGTGAATGAGGTGCATGACGAGGTTGTTCATAAGCTTATGTACGTCCCTAACCTTAAATCCTAATTCGTAATTGCCGTAAACACTCGACACCGCCCTTAAAGGCCGGATGCATCAGTGTCATTCTCAAATGAGTTATCGCGTTGCAAAATCTCAGCTCTCTAATTTTTTAAAGGCGTTGTTAGTTTATATTTCAGTAAAGTAGGTGCTAATTATAATAACCTATAATAAATTGCACAACATTACAATTAGGGTATTTTAATAATATCGTTACTTGAGGCGCAATAGGCAAATGCAATGCATAGGAGTATTGACTTTTTGTTTTGCAATGAATGTCGTTTCTCTAATTTCTTTTTACCCGGAGTAATAAACAAAACTAATGGTGTACAGAGAAGCAGAGTATAACATTTTGATTAATATAAAACATTATTATGGAACATGTATTAGGGAACATAAAAATAACTACACGAACATAATTCTTTCTAGGTACAACAATATCCGTAGTTGTGTAACATTAAACAACTAAACGGATATTTATATCTGATCGATTGTGTTGACATCAAAAATGTGTATCAAATAGAGCAGCATCAGCTTACACAGTATTGATAGTTGGATAATAGTTCCCATTGATATGATATTACGGTAAGTTAGATGTGATCGATCCTGACAAGCGTATGTAGTGTAAACATTAAGCTTTTTAGTGATTAGAAGCATCATTTACTGCATTTTATATCTTCGAGCTTCCCAGAACAAGTCATCTGGTGACTGCCTCGTGCATACCATCATCCATCTTCATTGTAGTTTTATTTATTCCAGCAGCGTCGATGGCCTTGAATTTATAGAAATGTATTCATTATTTTTTCGAATGTGTATGCATCAATAACTCATCCACTCGTAACCAATACTTCAAGTGGAAAGCGTTGTAATGGTAGCTATACAACGACGTCTAGAGTTGGATTGCAACGAAAGCGATGAATACGTTGAGAGCATTGAGATAACTAACATAATATCGATCTGTGTATTATTAAGACTGTCGTATTTACTGCTCTTTGAAGGAACGTTCGCGGTGATGGTTTATAATGAAGCACGACTTGTTGCACTAACCACTGTTATGTTAATTGGGCTCGTCGATATCTGGTTCATCATCTTAATGAAATACAAACTTTAATGACCCAATAACAATAAACAAAATGCTTAACATGTCCATAGAATGTTACGAATGGGTTTTTGGCATGTAAAGCAAATGACTCTACCTTTTGACATAATTTGAATAAATTATATGGTAGTGTTTAAAAATCACCATGCTTGAAATTGCAAATAGTTAGTGTTCCTTTTAAGAAACAGGATATTATATACTTTCTATATAACTAACAGAGCCAGTGGCTGATAAGATCTTAGGTCGTCAGAACAGTGCGCAGGACGAACATTAAGATAGACCCATTTGCCCCATTTAGTGCATCCCAAATTAAAAAAAAGTTAATCATTTAGTGACTGGGTAGTATACGTAGTTAGGTTATCTATCTTCTCATAAATTCCATTACAAAATTGGTTGGAAACCTGAGAGCTTTGCCGCACTTAAATATTGATAAGTGTAGACTAAAATGCACTCTATGTCAGAGAACCTAATGTACATTTGGTTTTGCAAGTACCGTAATAGGATATTTTTTGTCATTCCTTATATTTTATGAAAGGTGAAATATTTAAAGGAAATAGAGTATTGTAGTGTCGTACATTTTGCCTAGTTGTAATGTAAGACGCCATCTGTTGGTCTATAATTGTAACGATGTCGTTTATGTTCGTGAATGAAGAGGTCGCTACTAGGTATTCGAGAGATAATGACTTGTTTTTATTTGATTCCATTATTATATACTATACCATTAGGTACTTGCTGTTGATGAGTATTAAATCATTGGTCAGTCATTGAACTATTAACAATCTACCTTTTTTACTTATTTCTAGCAAGGTAGTAAACAAACCTGTATGGTTATTTTTTACGTCGAAAAGGGTTTTAAATACTTAGTTACTTGTTTGTTATGAATGGCATGAAATCGATAAATTGGTTTTAAAAACGATTAAATTGTTGAACAATGTAACTTATCTTACGTATTCTTTTCATTTCTTGGCTGGCTGCAAGTAGGCTATCTTACTTCTAAACTAAATATGTTGCCATAATTTAACTTATTGTCAATTACCTTTTATTAAATTAACATAACTAATTAAATATTGTTCATGGTAACTCTACATTAAAAGCGATTTATAGGTTTTGCTCAGGCGTGTTAAAAAGCAACGTCATTTGCACGCAAGTTATGGGCAGGATCATTGAAAGTTATTGAAATCAATAATTATAGACAGTTACTTATCCGTGATAAATAATTAAGTCAAAACTAATCATTATGTCTTCTTCTACCGAGCCTTTTCCCAACTATGTTGGGGTCGGCTCGCTAGAAGTTTTCGGATTCAGCTGAATACAGTATTTTACATAGAGCGACTGCCTATCTGACCTCGATAACCCATTTTACTGGAAAACACGGTATCCAATAGTAAGACTGGTTGTCAGAATTGACTTAACGACTGCCAAAGATCTATGTATGACAGCCGGGACCTACTGTTTAACGTGCTTTCCGAAACACGAAGGGACTCGGTATGTTATAAATTGTCACCCATCCACGGAACAACCGCAGCGAGCGCAGCTTAACCTGTATTATCGGTCAAACCGTACTGCTTACTTTAATCATAAATATGTATTTACCCAAGTACAATGTACAATGCACAGTTGTTATTAGCAATAAAAATATGTAAAGTAAAAGATATTAGATGTGCAATTAATAAAAAAACACTTTAATTCAATAAAGAGTTGTCCATCAATACGTGATATTAACACCTAATACCATACAGCGAGCGGTAATGAATTAATACACGCGACCACCTGACTACAATCAAAGGTGCGGTCACCGTTTGGTTGACTGACTCTTTCCGTTACGACGGAACACCACTTGATTACGTGATTAATCGAATTCTGACACTTAATGAAATCTCCGTTCACCTAAAAAAGATTAGGAGTAAGAGAAAAATAATTGAGAATTCACATCACATTGGAGGCAGTTAGTCATAATCGAATAGCAGACTCCTGCAGTTTGCTGACGTAATGTAATATTAAACTTTGTCTGCCATTCAAAGTCATTGATGAATTTCTAATTTTGTAATAAGTAACCATTCCATAAAGTTCTACTGAGTTTTCTTGTAAGATGCAATTATCTTAAATGCAGTATATTTACTTTTTGAGATTAATTTACCTTAGTAATATTGTAAACCTTTTTTTATTTAATGTTGTATGGTGTTGCATTTTAGTGTTGTTTATTTATTAATTAATATTGCTGTGTGGCCAATTACAGGAGTACGGTTCATATAAAGCAATTTCATTATTAAATAAAATTAAGATTTTACAGTTGCTTACCTACTGTTGTTTTGATTTTACGTTTTGAAACTACTTTTTAAATATTTTTGATTTATCGCTATTTGGTAGATATTGCGCATTATTAAATTACAACAAAAAACAGTTTAAAACAAAACATTAAGCAAAAGCCAAGCGAGATATAAAAGAAAAATGAAAAAAAAAAATACGGTAAGCTGTAGCTAGTCAAAAACCGTCTTATCGTTAAAATGTTCTAATACGTAGTGATACTTTAGAGGAGCAACTGAGTGAAGTGATAGGGCATTTGGGCTTAGCGGAAATCGATACTAGTGGCCAGACCTGCAACTCACACATATTTCTATACCTACGTATAAGCGAAGAAATTTGAAAGGCTGCCTCGTAAAATGTATCCACCTCTGTCTACGTAGGTACTCATAATTTTCGGCCATATTTTGCAGTATTGCCAGTAAAATAAAGTAGTCGTATTTTCAATAAGCATTTATATGACATATTTATTACACTGTCTTGGTCTAGTGAACGCTTGAGTGGTTGGAGACAAGTGTTTTGAGTTTGATTTCTAGATTTTGATAAAAATAGCAGAACTATGTAATATCTTTTATTAAATAGGCGATAACCTACTCGCATATCACTAATTAAAATACAATTGAATTAATATTTTAGATTATACTAAATTAAATGATTCCCGATGCAATTGTTACTTTCACATTTGTTACCAGTTTATATAACGTCTTATACATAAACTGTAGAATATTAAAATAAAAACATATCTCTAAAGGTTTACATCCTGCGTTTCCCAGGCCACCATTAGCCTCCTTTTCTGGAGTGCAGTCGATTTGCAAACAGAACGACTGTTACAAAAGCAAATAGAAAATATTCCTTTAATGTTGGTGGGACACGTTTTAGAATTCCAATGTTCGCTTAAAATATATATCTATTGTAAATATAAATTCAACCATAGTTCATATTGATCGCTAAAACATAAGCCCCATTATTTTGTCTTTACTATAGATAGAGTATTATTGTGACGAATTTCACTAAAACCATTCAAAATGTATATGAGTATGAATTAAACACAGATTTTCTCAGAATTTTAGCCACCATAAGACAATACAGTCATCTTTCCCACCTTTCCTAATTGCATTATGAGGTAATAATAGCAATATCTATTATTTTTCATCCTTATTATAAGGAACCTTGGCATCTCTGATTAAAATTATCATTGTGAGATGAATTTGAAACCGTATTTCTAGTTTTTGATGTAATGGTACTTACATTTTCATTTTACCAGTAACAAATCCCATTTCACAGTTATTAGCAAATTACTACATTTGCTCAATTACCCTCCCATTACAAATTATACATTGATCTGGAGGTATGTACTGGCATAATGCAAACCGTATTAGTAAAAGTATTTAAGTTAATCATACTTACTTATATTGTTTCCTAGAAAATACACCATAAATCGTTTGGAACAGAGCTAAAGGCCTTAGTCTATGTATGTAGTTTAGTTGAGGATGTAAGTTTATTTAAATTTTAATACGTCTTATTCTTTTTGTGTCGATGGTAGTTATATATTACATGAATCCAAAACGTTTCCAAATTAATAGCGTGCGCATCATTAGCGTGCTTTAAGTCGCAAAAAGACATTTGTTTTAGAATGGCAAATGTTTTTCATTGGCCTCATTCCACTATTTAAGAGTTGCTTGAATTGGCCGAATGACTTGCTTCATTTGGTAATTTTTACGATAATCGACATTCTGCTAACTGTCATTACGATCATTAATTGGTCATTATCGACTAGAATTCAATGAGATTTTACTGTGGGCTTATCTGAATACGAAAATTAGGCACAGTGACTAGTACACTGACCGATCACTAACATGCATTTAAAGTAGCTAAATCAAGGCTCAGTGCATATCAAATGTTTCTAAATATTCTAGAAAAACGAACATGGTTTTTCGTTGGTACTTTGAGAACCATCTCACATCCCTCAACAGCCTTATTTATAAAGCGATTCTTCGTGTCCAATTATGACAAATGTTTAATTAACAAAAGTAAAATTTCAAATAATGAAACAAATGCTTACTTTTGTACCTTAGCGTACTCATAACTGAAGTATCTGTTATGATCGCAAGGTTTCGGAACAGTTTTAAATCCATCCCTCCAGTAGGCAGCTACTACGATCCACTTTAATTTAAGAGACTACGGCTCCCTGTCAAGCAGTGCTTTGCTATTAATAAATCTCAAGGGCAGCCCTGAAAATAGCCTGCATCGGCTTGAGTGAGGAATGTTTCTCATGCACAGGTCTAACTTAAATGTTACGAAATGAGTTGCTCGTACTGTTTCATCATCTGAAACTTGAAAGAACTTTAAATATATATTTTATAAAATAGACCTCCTAAGAACTGTTTACGATTTGAAAATATGGTTATTTCATCCTCGAAACAGATCATATTTTGGGAAAAAATATTTTTTCCTTCGTGTGTTGTGTGGTTAGTAGTCTGTAATTGTTGAAAATAAAATAACGTGATACCTGTTAAACTACTACTCAAATCCTAAACTATTAAAAATTTATGAAACATTTACACGTAAAACTGAGAAATTACAATACTGGTCAGTTAAAGACAGACATATTCTCATCCAAATGTATTGGATAAATATTATTCCGAAAACGTAGAGTAATAAAGGCTACACAAATTAATGTATACTTAATATGCTATGTAGTGGAATTATCAATTATTTAAAAAGTTTTTGTTCAAAAGCATTTATGCAATTTCCAACCAGCCATCTTTTGTCTAAACATTCTAGTCTCTAATATTTGTAAAAGGGAAGGACGTAATGGTACGTTTCAGAAGACGAAGTGAACCATCATACCTTAATTGTTTGACTGTTGGACTGACCGCCAAATGTTCACTTAACTTGATTATACTTCCAACTCTGTTTAATGGCGAAGTTGCTTAATTATTTTCCTTTGCTCTGCATTGCAAGTGAAAACTAATATCAATTATTTTGAGAGACAGTTTTATCGGTTGGCTATTGTTTACATAAAACATACGCAGGTAATTTGTTAATTTATAAACAATGAATCCGTAGTATGCTTTAAAACCTATGGCAAAATTCTAATAAAAAACGTTAAACTCATGAAACATGTGTTGAATTTCACGAAATTAAATTAAATAGAATGAAAATTCTGTTTTCCCATAAAATGATATTACTTAAAAGTAAATTGTCTACGTACAGAAATGGTTAGTTAACGATTTGATGTACCTTATTTATATGACTTTACTGCATTTATCGACTAAACTTTGTAAATTATTATTAGGCTATCCAAAATTACAAAGCTTCGTAACTTTTTTTCGTAGTAACACATAACCACAAACATTAAAAAATTCAAACCGCTATGCTCAAGAAGGATTGAGACGATACACCTATCTTCTTGTATCGAGTAGTCGGTAAAAGGCACTAGCTCAAGGCGATATTAGTCCAAGTTCGTTAACTAATGTCGTCATTACAATTGTTTAACAGTGTTTAGGTGTTTAGAACAAAGGTATTTTGACTGCCATCTTTCACATATGACCTTAACCAATATAGATATATGAGAGTTGGGTATATCTTTTCCAAACTTCATTAGAACCTTAATGGTTTGAATCCATCTATTTGCAGATCTTTCTTTACCCTTCAGTTTTTACAGGCTTATCGCTCATTCTTCACATAAATATGACGTTTTATACCGAAATTGCATTAAAAACCTAGAAATACACGTAAAAAATGAAATAATTGTTAAAGTATTTTGTTCCATTGATGCTTGTTTAAGTTATTTTTCTTATGTAAAAAAAAGGAGATGCCATTCTTTATAATAACTGTTTAGTATTTGTAGCTGTTTTGAATCCGTTAAACTAATAATATGAGTTTTTCAAACCCAAATGCAATTGTTGATGATTCTAAATTGAATTCAATCTGCACGCAGTTTATTTTTTGTGCTTATGGAACAAAATTACCAGCAAAGTAGTACTTAGCTAATAAAACTCCAAATTGTGTTGATATTTCACAGGCCTAGCCAGCGTCGCTTAGCGAAACAAATAACGTTTATACTGCTCATTTACTACCCACGCGTTACTTGCCCAAGATAATTCAAAGTTACCTTACTGCTTCCAGTTATCATACTTAGTGTTTGACCTACTAGCGCCATGTCAGTGTACCGAGCGAGTGCTGCGACTGGTAACTGATGATACGATGAAAACAAAGGCACGTTCTGTTTTGTGTTAAACATAATTTTCTGTAATATCGTCGCTAGTATACAGGGATACGGCAAAAATGATACGGAGTTTTACACTTTTAAAAACTTAATAGTACCATGATGAGTATATTTATTTATATTCATTGCAAGCATAAAAAGAAAACGTCAAATATAACCTATATTATGTACTTGGCTTTCTTTCTTTTGTTGAGCTCATTTGATTTGGTCTCCATAAATCAATAATTATCTAATATTAAACTTTAGTGGACCAGTCAGAAATAGACACTTTCGGTTTTTTAGCAGACATTGTTGTGCAAAATAGTATAGCTTAATAGGTTTTTGGTGGAGCATGATGACTTATTCAATTACTATTAAATTAATTAAACAAATCCTTATGTACTTCATGAGGTAGCCAGGGAAATAAACAATATGAAGCAGTCTATACCATGTAACTATACTGAGTAACTAAATATTTACAATAATTATAATTATCCAGAATCGTAGTACCCCGATGTGGTTACTATACACACTAAAAATTACATCTAAGATATAGTTTTTAATTAAAAAGTTTATTTTTAGGTTATTTATTGAATTAAATACCGTGCCAAGCTAACAAATACATAATTCAATAGTTAGTAGTAGAAAAAACCAACATACCATACCATCATACATCAACAATCGACCATCATTTCTGTAAATTACAAAATACATATTTAAAAAAAGGGTCAGTCTGAACAAAACAATTTACAGGTATATGATTCTAGTGCTGTAATAAGCTGTGGTCCTCCTCTCTTATCTAATAGAGAATATTGAGCATAGCGGCGTAAAGTAGGGAGTGTAGAGTCGCTAGTGTCGCAACTTTACTCCGCGTTTTAGTTCAAGTTACGTGGGAGCTCCGAAAATCCAACCAATTTTACAGGCATTTTTAAGATTTCTGACATTTAAGGTACTCATAGACGTAGTTTCCTTATCGTTAGTTACTCCGGTCCTGAAGCCGGTTTATATTTTTGCAGACCACGGTCTTACAATCTGAGGCATCCATACCCTGCCAGATGTATCTACTGCTACTTTAAAGTATTTGATCTTCATTAGGTAACTGTCGGTTGGTTTCATTAAGGCTGTAAATTACAGTCCCAGTTAGTTTCATCTAGGTTCGATACTTTCGATCGAATTGAAGTATAAAGAGTAGGTAGTGTAGGTTCTCTCTCTTTTACTATTTTTAATATTGCAAATAGTTTCTCTACATGTCTCATTGAACTTTAACACCCACTTTAGTTACGTAACGATAATGTCCTGCAATGGTTTTTACTTCTTATTACTTTCACGCATATTAAACTAGAAGTAGACCTTATAGCGATAATTATATTTAACAGATTTTATATAAATGAGTCATTTTCTCCTATAATTATGTAGTAGATTAGTATGTGCAAGATCGTAAAACTAGAATAAAGAAAAAATTTAATAAAAAAAAATAACTAAATTGAAAATATATTTATTCTGCACAGTTGTAAGATGAATCAATTCCTTCAGGTGCAAAACGTTAACATGATTTGAATGAAAGGAAATATATAAAAACTCAAGTTTTAAAGAACGTTGCATCGAATGTAATTTAAAATACTACAGTAAATAAAATGTCACAAAAGTCCTAATTACGTGTCTCAAATTAAAAATTAATTAAAATGATACTTCCGCAATGCAAAGTATTGATTACAAATTGCAAACTATTATGAAAGTTCATAGACTTCATCACCTAAGAATTACTGTCACTAAGTAATACTTCCATAATCATTTTTTGAATGAAATGAAATATTATATTCCAAAAATAAGTATAAATCTTAAAAAAAGCTTTCTAGATTTAAAGTAATGAAATTTTCTCTGGTAGCAAACACTCCTAAATCTTTTTTAATGAGCTCCTCTCCAGTAAAGTAAAATGATCGCTAACACTGCATTCTCCACACATTTGTTTCACCTCAGTTCCTTTACTATCTACCGCAATATATTGGACCATTGATCTTGCTCTCCTACGTTTGCTTCATACTTAAATGTAAAAATATACTTTCATGAGGTGTATTACCTCTTTCATAACGTAATTATATACTAATGAGCTTGCAACTGACCACCAAATCCATGAAATCGTTAAAAAGAAGTAAAAAATATAGATTTTCCTATCTACAACTCTAATATTGTGAGAATATGTATTTTTCAACGTACATTACATGTTTAATTAGGCACCTTAACAAAATACCCAGACGTAGCCAGCAATAGTTTGACCTAATTTTGTAAATTTTTGCTATTCTGGCGAAACCATCCTCGATTTCCGTACTTGTACCTAACAGCTGACTATCAAAACTGCCATCTGATAGTTTGCCGAGTGAAATATTGTTACTTTACAGTTTAGCATTTGAGGCTTTATTGAATAATTTGATACATTATGTATGATTTTAATGTTCCTATAAATTTTATATTGATCTATATTCTATCTAACAAAATACGTATGGCTTTTCTACTTGACCCTTTTTACGAATTATGTTGTTACCTACATCGCAATAGAACATCGGAACTTCCAAAAGCCCATAAATTAATAAACCAGTGTTATGAATGAGGAAGGTTTCATGTAAACGAAATAAAAATAACTTTTAATACCAAGACAGAAAGCTCATTATTTTGCAAACGATGTTTAATAATGAAAGTGGTAAATAGCTCCACTTTAATTAACAGGTAACTGTCTAATTCTCACTCGATGGACACGATTCTTACAATATTGTGTTTGTATTTACATGACATTAAATATTCTTTAATTTATTGGACAGATGACCCACGTGATATTAGAATTATGCAATGTTTTAGTCTTTAACCGAAACCTATAACGTACGATTATCAAACTACCCATTATGAGTGCCGTTGATATTCCATTCATGTTTTAGAAGCCTTTAAACGGTAATTTGTACATATTTGACTTAATCGATATTTTGTTAAATAAGATGATGAACCAGCTAATATGATTATTGACCCAATATCAGCCGTGGTAATGTAACATGTGTGCTTCAACGAAGATGTGTTATCAAATATTTACAATGCCTTACAGAAAGTAGGTGAATTAGGGCTTAATTTTAATAAGGTAAAATGATTAAATAGTCGTGTTCTCGGTCGTAGTCTAGAATGAACTATTAAAGCCTTCGTCGGGCCACAGTAAGCATCCAACAGTCATGGACCAAAATCGAATGTTGTCTCGGGCAGCGTGCGCGCGCAACTCCCGCCCCACGCCGCACCGCTCCGAACGTCCATTGATGATCTTCTTAATCTCGATACATGTTATTAACACAATTCGTATGCAAACTTGTAAAAGGCGAATATCTTTTTATTTTGTCGCCTTTGATTGATTTTATTAAGGAAGTAAGCTGAGGCATCGAGTAATTCGGGGCCGACTCATCTCAACGAGATGGAGGGCGCTGGCCACCGTTTCGTTTGCTAGGTTTGGGCGTCGCTGCGTCTCGGCTTTCGGCGGGCGGCTGGTGCGCGGCAGCGGCCGGCGCGACTGTGCGCACACAGCGCCGCCACGCACGCTTGTATCGCGACCCAGTCTGCTCTGACGTTTAGCCGAGCCGCCGGTGTCGCCCTGCCGCACCGTTCGCAAAGTCGTATCAGCGCTCATTACATTCTGCGCACTTTGAGATAGCGAGAGATAATTGGGAGTGCTAGGGGTCGCCGGTGGTAGTCAGGTCGCGTAGGGCAGTCAGGTCGCGGACGGTGCGGCCTAGCGAGTAGCGAGGGTGCGGGCTGTGCCGGCCGCAGCAGCGAGCGCGCGCCGCACAGCAGCTGGCGGTGTTTACACGCGCCTGCATCCGCGCCGCCCCCGTGCGCTGCTCGCTGCAACATACAACACCCCTCATTTACTATTCAACGCTGTGAATTTTTAACTTTGCGAACGACCGAAAATAGAGGTATTTAAATGCTTATTAAACCCGACTCTCGCAGAGAGTCCGGCTGTAGTGCACATTAGTGTCTCGAGCTCAGAGCATACACATCGAAACCGACTTGTCATAGTTCATTCGAGTGATTTCACAACTTCGTAAATATGGGTGCTAAAGAAAGCGTGGAGGCTGCTAAATTTTCTGCGCAAAATTGGAACAATTTCGAGGTTCGTAAATACCTTTAAATTGATTTGCACTTGGAGTGTTTGTATTCCCCTACCTCCCTCGTGAATGTCTGTATTATGGGGCGTTTTGCCATTAAATAATAATAAATTAACGTCATGTGAAATCATAACTAAAATTTCATGCACAGTAAATTTTGTATCAAGCAATCAGTATATGCATGTTCACACGTTCTGTTTAAAATATGTTATAAAAATAATAACATGCTAAGCATATGTTAATTAATTATGATTATCTGTTAATTATTATATTCTATGTAAAAGTATATGTATTACAGTTTTTGCTATATAATATGTAGTATATGCCCATTTTATTGTAAGTGTGCTAGACGTTCTTAAATATTTAATTAGTGAGTACACGTAACGTATACGATGACAGCAGTAGCGCTCCTCCCTGTCAGCTGGGGTCGGTACATCTGGAGATCGCGGCTACATTAAACCAGCCGTTTATTACCTGCGATAACATTCATATATGTATCGAGATCGTATCATATTACAAATGGATAGATCTTGTGAACCGTTATTATAGCATCGTACCAACTAACGCCTTCATGCGATACGGTCGTCGTGTAGACACGGAGCCGTGGCTACAGCGTCAATATCTGTACTTACTTATAAAAATCACCGTTCATAAGATACAGACGTATAATAATGTAACCATACAATGTCAAAGCATTCATTGTCACTTGCGAAGGTTTATGGGCAATAAGTCAACAACCGTTCGACACGTAATAGTAGTTTTAATTATTTTACGAAGCAATACGAACAAGTTATCTACAAGTAGGCGGTGTATACAGAGTCTATGTATAGTCAGTTTAAATATGAAGCCAAACTAAGCTGACCCACATACAGTCGGTCTAATCTAACATGATTGAAGGCACTGCCGCCGTCGAGATCGAAATGCGGCGTTAGAATTTTAATTACCATTTGATAGGATAGAATTGGACTTGGATATATCGATAGCCTAGATACCAGACTGACAAAACTATTTTATTCAGTGAAAATTTTATATAATTTTTAATGTTTATTATTGATGTTAAGATTAATACCCTAAGGTAATACAGACAAACAATTCTAGCAATTCCCTAAATATTAGCTAGATTTAGACAAATCTAATAGCTAGCTAGCTGTTTTATGTTAGTGTTTGAAGGTGTGGTTTTTGTTAGATAGATAATAGTTAGATACGAGATAAATAAACAGGCTAGAAAACTGTTAAAGTGTCTTTTAGATATTAAGTACTAGAAAAGTTTGCGTTCTAACGTTTCAATATTGACAAGCTATAGATCCAGAGCTTCCCCTAACTCATTTTTGGAGCTCCCGTATTACCACCTGATCCGTTTCTAATGAAACTTGCATCTTAGAGGAACCCTTCGGAAGTAACGCTCTATTTCTCATCTTGAACGTCGATACGATCGCTTGAAGGTAAACCGATAGTACGTAACTAGCCGTGTACGGAGAAATGCTCTTTTATGAGAATTCTACGTCTTTTAGATTAGTAAATATTCTACTACTAGTCTGCTACTTCATTTGTTAATGCATCAAGATTCTTAAGTAAGATACATAGGATGATGCCATCCATGTAAATTATACTTTGCCACAAACCTTTTAAGGTGTGTCAGTAGGTGACTTAATAATATGACTCATGTGTTCGTCTTGGATAGCACTTACATCGTGAGCCTTTGATGATAATTAAAACAAATTACACTTATTGCTTGAGGTTTATTACTTGTACTGATAGTTAATGATACAATGGTTTTACTTCAACATTAAGCAAATGTAGCTGTGAAGTAAAACGTATCATGTATCAGCGCAAAAGTTATGTAATGAAGTTCACTTACCTATTATTTTAAAAGCATACTTATGAGACTGATTATAAAACTTTAACCGCTATGTTGTGATATTTGTGGCCACGTTCTATGTAGAATAGTATCTGTAGTTAGTTTATATTTTTGTTCCCATGCATGTATATATCGCCTCACATACCTTTCCTTTCAAATATATCATCTAATTCACTCCTAAATAAATACACTGAAACTAAACTATACCTGATTTATTATTAAAAAACAATGCTTTTAAAATGTTCCAAATAAACTTACCTATACACTATACTGGCTTGTACACTTTCGATACAAAACTTTTCAATAACTATTCGTTTAAATTCTTTATTATGACGTTTTATAAAATAAACTTTTACAAATCAAGGGTTTTGCATTTTTTACTTTGGGGATCAGCAGTAGGTAATTGTTTTGATTACTGGGAAAGCGATTAAAAGGTAGAGTTATATTAGTGTTGTGTTAGAATGCAAGGAGGTTGTATTGTGGGTTGCAGCATGCGGCTGTGAAGCACCCGTACAGACACGGCACGCAGCGCTCGCAGAGCCTGAACCGCGGGCACTCGCTCTCGCGCACCGATGGCACCTGGTGACATCACGGGACCGCGGGTGAGTGCATCCCTGCATCCACTCTACCATGGAAACCACTCAACCTCATACACCTTTAGCAGGACATCTACCACACACTTTCTCCCTTACATCTTCAGCAGGACAACTATCAAATATTTTCATCTGTATTCTGCTTACACCGGGCCCAGTATGCTTGTTTACACAACATATTTAGTACGTTCAACGTTGTTACGATGAACATGCTATTTATAAAAATGGTAATGAATTACATCAACAAACTTCAGGTGGATAGGTAGGTGTGAGGTATAGGCTTGTATTATGGCAAGTCAAGGCTAGTTTTTTATTTGCAATAGTACTAGGTCTGTTTTAAACATGGACATATAGCAAAACATGTTTCTAAAACGCTTGTGATTACTTGAACTCTACTGTTTAGGAGTTTAATTACCAGCACAGAATTTTGCCCATTTTATGGTAAGACTAATAATGATGATAGGCAGAAAACAGCATAGGTACAAGCTTGGTTTCTATTATATAACTATATATATATAATATTAACGCTTGGAGTTGTATTGCCTTGTACATCAGATTCATTTCCTAAATATTTACAGGTAAATCATAACAAATATATGTTTTATGGTACCTATCACATACAAATGCCGTAACATCTAACATCAACAAGGTGCTACATGTGTAAAATTTCTAATGGTTTGTCACTCTTATTTTATTATTTGTTTACCATGGGATATTATCATTTTATTCTCCTAATCGATTAGGTTAAGTCCTATTTAATAAACTACGTTATTAATTTTGTATAGTTGTAGTAAATTTAACAGTATTATGTAAAATATCAACTCTAATCAGGAACCTTAAATTAAAGAAACCTCTCCTATTTTTCAGTGAACACTTATGTTTGAGTTCTTAACTCAAATAAATAATTTTACATAAGTACAATTTTAGACAAACAATAAATAAGTAACAACCTTACTTAGCTTGAATAATAGTTACTTGATGACACTCTTAAGCAAGTATCAGTCAAAGATTTGATTACAAATTGAGTTCCTGACACCTAAGGTTATCTAGGTTACCTTAATTGGTTACCTACAATGCATATTCGGTACAATACACAATGTACAATATGTACATGCACTGTTGAATACTGACTACACCGACTAGAGAAGCCAGCATTCAACAGTAACAGTAGCTGTAATCTGCCTACTACAATGATTCTAAGGTGCTTCTGTTATCGACGTGGTACCTATCTGGTATCCATAAAGTGTCCCTACCGTTCTGATGCATAAGTGCGTCAGGTATGGGGTTTTGATGTGTTGATGTACAGTCACGAACAAAAATATGCACACAAAATTGTAGCACAAAATTAAGGAGATTTTTGAGTTGAAACTCAAAAAGAAACATGTACATGATTAAGGAACTGTTGTCTTCATAACACGTTTTACAATACCAATCTAGAATTAAAGAGAAAATCAATGAAAATTTGGAGTGTGTTTACATATTTTTGAGTGTGACATTATGTTTGTTTGTTCTGGCGTTGCTCGACAAGTGGCTGGATATAAACCGACCCTTAGGGTGCTAAATAATTTTTATTGTACCTTTAAAGTTTAATTAGAACTATTTTTTAGCCTTTATTTAATAGATTATTAAGAGTTTTGAATTTTGTCTACTGTAGGCTAGTACTAATGTGTGTCGGCTTGCAGGCAGCATAGTGCAGTGCGCCGAGTGCGGCACGCGCACGATGGGCAACAAGCTGTCGTCGTGCTCCTGCGCGCCCATCCTGCGCAAGGCGTACCGCTATGAAGACAGCCCGTGGCAGAACTCGCGACGAAGAGACGGACATTTGCTAAGGTATTGTTATTATTCATTATTCTTTGCTATAACTTCTAAAAAAGAGACCTTATAACTGCTCAAAAGGGACACAGGTCTAAAGCTCGCCTTGCTTAGACCTTCAAAAGATGGTAGCTGCGCTCTACCTAACACTATGGCTAATACCACTTCATAATGTGTCAATTCGAATCTACCTCTGCTCGCAAGAGCATGCACACCATGTCCTTCTCATTGTAATACCTGTCAGTCAAAACTTATAAAATGTTTTAAGCGATTAAGGGTATTTAGGTACCTCTTACTGCGTTAGCTAGATTTAATTTCACGAAGAGGAAGTAAAAAGGATGATGTTATTTTATTTTTAATTTACATAAACGAATAGCTTTTTTTTATAAACTCTTATTCAGCATTTCAAGCGTAAAGTGTAATTAAGCAGTTTATTTTGTTTTTAAACCATAAATTCACAGCAAAAAGTATTACCTATGGCTACGGTAACAAATATTCAATGGAAAATGTCTCCAAATATGGAGGTAATCTTTACTATCCAACTGTAGCCAGCTCTATTTTGTGTTGTGTCACCGATTTGGATGTAAATGTCCATTCACGGGGCAAACACAGTTTATGGGACGTATACTCGACTGGTTGCATCAAAGCAACTCGTTCTAATTCTACTTACAAACATCTTGCTGAGTAAACTTTATGCAACCAAACCGACTGGCTGAACTTTTAACGATGTTTTATGTTCATACAACGCGAGCACACGTCTCAATTCCTTTAAAAAGAAATAAAAGTTACTTTGTATCCATTAAAAATTACTGCCTGTCTGCTGTGGAAACTGTAAATAAATATGTTTTAGTCTTAGTTACAATATTGTTTAAGTACTAGGTATTTTGACGTTCACTAATTGACAGATATATTTTTACCTTGAATCATGTACAGTTTATAGTTAACATATGATGATATTTTTAAAAATTATGATTTACTACATCCAAACAAATAAACATTGTAAAGAGTTGCACAACATTACATTAACGTCAAGATGTATCTTAAAACTACAGTTTTGTTTTCTAAACTTTACATTCAACAGAACCGTTACATGGTGCAACTCAGTCTAAAAATAAACCTTGAATCAATAAATAAATACACTTTTAAATCTATGAAGACCACCTCGTTACATATTCATTCTGTACTTTCATATTGAATAACTGCATTCCTTCTCTTTCGGAAACTAATGATTTTTATACCTAATGTGAACTTAACATAGCATAAACATTGGTTAACCAAAATGACTGAAACCAATAATTGTGCTCAATGTGAAGTTTGACAGATTTATTACTATAATTTATGTTATCGGCCTTTTAGAAACCTGTAGTCATATTTTTGGTGTGGTCTCTGACTTGTCAGTGTTCACAGACTATGGGCGGAGGTGTTCCACGTGTCGGCCAGCGGCGCGGGCACGGTGAAGTGGCAGCAGGTGTCGGAGGACCTGGTGCCGGTCAACATCACCTGCATCCAGGACTCGCCCGAGTGCGTCTTCCACATCACCGCCTACAACTCGCAGGTCGACAAGATACTCGACGTCAGACTACTGCAGCCCGGTACGACAGCTTTCTCTACAATATAATCAACTTACATTATAATTATTATGAATATTAATCATCAAATGACAGAAGATCACCGATAGCTCTACAAAAAAATAGACACACAGATATTATAATATTTTCTAAATATTTCTTAATATCTAAAATTCATTGATTGCTAATAGTCAAAGACAAAAAATAAACCGAAACTTTGATTATTTGCATTACACATACAGTTAAATAATAAAACTATGAATCAAAAGATACCCTTACATACATACCCAGTTATAGAGCAAGAAATATTATCATAACCTAAACAATATTTGATTTAGAGCTCCATATTTACGAGTAAGCTTCATAACATGGATGTATAATGAACGCTTAAAAGTAGTTCCCGAAATAAACACTTTTGTAACAATTGTGGAGATCACTGGCAGAGTAACACCTATATTTTACTGGGGCAATTCGGAGATACGGCGGCAGCCGCTCTAACCTAGTTTTAAATTTATACTGGATAGTAAGACGAGTAATCGACCGAATTCACGAACTGCAAGTAACGCCGACCACGTTACTTCACTTGTGCTTATTAAAACAGTTGCTGAACCAGCTTCGAATTAAATATGAAAACAAAACACGACTACATATCTATTGATTTTATTACTTGCTCTACTTCTGTTGCAACCAAACTTTTATTTACATTAATTTGAAAGAGTATGTGTGTTCCAATTTAACATTAAACATGTTACTATTTTAGCTGCTCATTCTTCTCAACAATCGATTTTGATGTTCCTCAGTCAGTTAAAATAACTAATGGTAATAGGGGAAAAAATATATAGTGCGTTTTACGAATTTGTAAAAAAGCTTAATAAATTGTACATGGTTGTATCGAATCGAAGCTATTCCTGAGGCAAGTTCCATCTTAACAAGTACGCTTCTTCAGAAAAACGATAACGACACTTTATGGAATTGTCAGAATATCTACAAGCTGATGAATCAGTGAAAAAGTCTAATTTTATCCATTTCTCACATAGATTTGCAATACCTCTTATCGTCAACTACTTAAATAATTGAAAACTATCTAGTATAAAAAATACAATTGCAACATTTTTCAGGTATTTCAAAACATTAGGTTTGTAAGCTACACCTTTCATTTAGTTTAAATTTCCAGTTCCTCTACCTTACACTCTACCCCCAATTAACACGTCCCTCATTCTGTCATAGATGTGCAATTGAAAGTTTATTTATGAATGAACAAATCGTTTAATCCTATATTAGGGCACTGGATCATTTTCAGGTTAATATCATTGAGCTCAGTATGTTATGGACAATTTACTTTATTCCTTTACTAAACTAATATTATTTTGCAGGTACTCGCATAGGGCAAGCGTCTGAATGCTTCGTATACTGGAAGGATCCCATGACCAACGACACTTGGGGACTCAACTTCACTTCTCCCATAGATGCCAAACAATTCAGGGAATGCTGTGTAAGTACACAACTCGTACGTACTTAAATATTTATAGTCGCGTTTTATGACTAACTATTACTATAAATAAGTAAATGTCTTATTTATTGTTACGTAGAATGTTCTGTGTGCAATAGAATAATATAAAACTTAACCTAGTTGTAAATGCGTATTCAACGAAACACAAAAGTTATGAATCATATTTGTTGGTCTTTAATGAAAATGTATCATCGTTATTTCAAATTCATGTCATTCACAACAAAGATGTACCATTTGTAGCCATTCATATGTTTCTCACAATTATATGTAACCATTAACGATATTTGGTTTCAATTAAAGTCGTCATATGTTTTTAGTCGCCATCGTTCAAATTCTCCCGGAAGGCATCATCCAGCTACAGCCTGAAGCTGGAACCGCCCGGGAACAAGCAGAAGTTCAAGGCCAAGAGGAAGCCGCTCTCCACACCCGCGAGTCCTAATCGATCCAGGTACTAAATAAAATAAAATAAATTTAAGAAAATGTTTACGTCAAAAATTTATCATTATTTTTAAATAGAAATAATGGCTTTTCGCGTTTCCTGTTTGTATAATGAACATTTTCAAATTTACATTTATTTAGTAGCGCCGAAGATCAATTTTATCCAATGCTTTAGAGCGTATGAGGATGATCAAATCTAATAAATATTTATGAATGCAGCTTGACCTACGGCCGCGAGCCGCAATGCACCTGCATGACTCAAGAACAGTACGCACGCCTGAGAGCCCAAGATCCACGTTATCGTAAGTATACACAATACTTATTTCAACTACGAATTACTATTATAGTTGGATAGTGTTTTACCATCACAGGGGGTCATCGACGCCTGAAGGGCACATGAGCATATATGCGTCGGGGAGAAACCAGATATCTCTCCGTAAATAACAGCAAAGGGTTGAAGTTTCTGTGAACCATTTTTGCTGTCCACATCTTGGTTTTTATTTTATCTTTTTAAAACACTATCCGTTCAAAATTTAATGCTGTAAATGGATGTATGCCATAATGGATAGTTGTGATATACAAACATACTGTAAATACTTGGCCTCTCGTCCTCTCTCTCTCTTTAAAAACTACCAATTATAATAAATGAACTATGGCAAGTGTTGCTGTAGGTGCTGTTTCAAAGAACGTAATATAAGCTTAATTAATAAGCTCAAACGTCACAGGCTACAATACATTGCGTGGTTATCATAGGATGTGAATATGTGAATGTAACATAAAACGTAAGGAACGTTCTTGCTATAGGCTCGTCAACTCTGCCCCGCACGACCACACGTGCCATGGAGACAGATGCAGGAGCGACGGGCACCGCGGGCCGCTCCGACAAGGTGGCCGCCGCTACATCCTCCACCTCGCTTTACGACAATGTCTCTAACTCACAGCCCGCACATCAGCCGCCACCTAAACGTTAGTATTTTTCATCTTTGACTTTACCTGCAGAAGTTATATAATAGAGCAAAGGCTCACGCCCCTATATCTCTAACGGAGTAAGGGAGTTTTCACGCAGAGAAGTGTAAAATTGATACATCATGTGCAACGGTGAATGTCAAAAAAAGTATCTTTCATTCTCTCAGTTGTACAGTGTTTTGCAGTCTCGAGGATATTTACATAATATTTACAGGAAATAACTTCTTTAAGGAGTTTATCTCCTCAAAACAGAGATAACTGAAGCTACCAGAGCAGCCCATGACATGTTGAAGCAATGCAAGTGTCGCAGTGATATGTAACCACTACGGAATTTTAGTTATAAGGTTTTTCTTTTTATGACTATTGATTGCATAAATAACACGTTATCTTTTAAAAAAATTATCATTATGCCACTATTTACACAAAATAGTGAAATTTACTCTATCTATTAATTGTATTTCAGCGGCTTCACGTCAGGCTGACTCGCAGCCGCCGTCTCGACCTCCGAAGTCTCAAGAGACCTCCACCATGACTAACAACACTTCCACAGCTCCGAAGACTGTCACCGCTTCTACGGGAACACACGGCACTAATGTAAGTAACTACAGATGCCTTACCTTAAATATTAGCAAGAAATAATCGTTACTAGCAATTTGTATAGAAAAATTGTGTTTTTGAAGTCATTCTAAAAACATATGATGTTGGCTTACGAATACTTTGTTCCTTGTGTTGTAGTGTTGTGTCGAGGTGTAAACTGTTATTTGAGATTGACACCCAACATAATAGGGACGTTGAAAGGTTTCCTTTCAAGTAGGGGTGCGTACAATCAAGTTGGTTCAACTGCACATAGTTAAACCAACTTGTTTGTATGCAGTACTGAATACACTACTTATTGTAGAGCTAATGATATATTTTGACAGGATTATTTTGAAATTGTCTAGATTACAGTGATCTTTGCATAGATTTTATATTAAAAGGATTTAAATTAGTTAAATAACTTTTAAAACAAATGAACAGTTAGCGAGTATTAACATTAAGGTATATTCTTTAGATACTGTACCTACTTCGAAATCGTAATGTTATTAACTTCCCTGTTCCCTCGATGTCCACAATAGTTAAACAATGTAAATGTTCATCAGCGGCTCTTGGGACTGCATTATTACTTGTCCCTTTTGATACGTAACGCCCTGTTCGCTAATCTTTATCCGTAAAATGAATGATATTTACTTTAAACTGATATCTACGAATAAATGCCTAATAAAATTACAATTTAAACCAAACTTGCTCGAGCCTTCTTTATAAATGAAGAGGCATGTGCCCCACTGTAGGAGATTCATACGCTGGATTTTTATTTAATTAACTTTATTTATACAAGACAAACGAGGAGAGCCAAGCGGGTGGCGGCGGAGCTTCCCAGCACGCGCAGGACCTGAAGTCGGAGGGCGTGCAGGCCGGCGGCACGCTCACCTCCTCCAAGTCGTCCGCCACCTCCACGCGCTCCGGCAAGGAGCATCTGCAGCACATGCCCAAAAGCGTCGACTATGGAGACGGCAATGAATCTGTTAGTATTATCTAATCTCTATTACGTTTTCTGCTCAATCTCTAAGTTAGAAGATATCTTAGCATAAAGGACAGATTCATGAGAACTTTCAAGTTTTTGCTATCGTTTACTGTATGCATTAGATATATTATGATATCCTGAAATATGTTTATTCAAAGAAACAAATATGTTTTTTTTTATTAAATAAAGCAGAACCATTTTTGTATTCGTTCATATGTGTTGTTAGCGTTTATATGTTTTGTTAACACAAACATCAACTTTCGAAGACTATTGTATGAGTACAAAACATTCATCCTTGATTTAGTATGTAAAAAGGCTTACATTACATAAGGTCTTGCAATATAATAATTTATGTGCTACATAGAATGATATTAATCTCTTTGGAAACTCAACAGGACTGTATGCATTTTCAGTCGCGTGAATCTGAAAGGCACTCGCATCATCACAACGTGATCAATAACAACACATCCGGATCGCGCCGCACTAAATCGAAGAGCACCGAAGATATGAATATGGGTAAGTTGTTTTGAAAAAAGGCATTATTTCCTATGTTGTATTGTTTTATAAACTTGAATATTGCACCGTGTCTTATGAAACGTTGTCTAGAATAAAAGTGTTAGTTTAAAAAAAAAGTAGATTAAGGTTCATATTTCGCAATTCAAAGTTATACCTAATATTTTTTTCATTCTCGAATATATAGTTCAATATTATTATGCTTAAGTTAAGAAACCTGTTTAAGCATATAACAAACTAATCGTTATATGCTTATGAAAATGTCTTATTTCTGTATTGAGGGAGATTTCTGTATTTAATTCAATGGAAAGTTCATCAATTTATTTAACGAGCTATGGAGATCGGATAACCTTTAATTAAGTTATTCCTGATGAAAATCAAGAAACTATAATTGCAATACTCGCTACAGATTCGAGCACTCTAAAGCGCATGCTGAAGCCGATGCCGTCGACAGAGAGTCCGGTGACGTCACCGGAAATGGGTCGGCGGCGGTACGGGGGGCAGGCGCCGTGCCCGCCGTCTTGCGGCTCGCACGGCCACCGCCACCAGCCGCACGGCCACCACGGACACTACTCGCACATCGTTAACAACAACAGCAGGCAGAGCTCGCAGCGGTAAGTTTGATAACCCACTGTCAAAAGGCGTAGATCGATTTGTCTCGAAACTTGCAGGTTGCATAAGTATAAAAATGTAGGAAATGGAATACATTTATTGAAGGTCCAAAGTTAATTAGTAACAGCATAGATAAAATGAAACGCCATATCCTTTTTCCCAAATGCCAACTTTTCTAATTTTAATTTACACTGCCCTTTAAATGGACTATGGGAAAAACATGAAAAGTCACCATGTCAAAAGTAGAAGGTTTCCTAATCTGAATTTCATATCGGATCAATACGTTTATTTCACACACTAAATGTTCTTCTTTCCACCAGTCGTGGTGTGGGTGTCGGCGCAGCTCCCAGTGGCTATCCTGGCCGTGGCCTGTACTTGGAACTGGGCGGCGGGGAACGTGATCTCTCTCCACCTTCAGACAACGTGATGTTCGACAACCAGTGCTATGCGACTACACCGTCATCGTCTAACGGAAACTCTGACCAGGAGCCATGTCAGCGCCGCGATTCAAGGCAACATCATCATGCGGTGAGTAGCAAAAGAAAGTCAAAATCAACATATGGGTATTGTAAATAGTACCAACTATTTACTTTCTATTTTTGAATAAAATATGTTGTACTTGTATTTGCCAAAGATGAGTAGCAGAATTTTCTTTTTTAGTTTTCAATGGTTTTAAACTTTCGACGAGACCATTTCTATAAAAAAAAATACAATTAGTACACTGGCATATAATTTCTACACATAATTATCGCATATTTCGACTTTTTAGTCGTGTTTGGTCCCGTCTGAGTTGTCAAGTTGTGACTTGGTTCACATTCAGATATTCTGACACGCTGCGTTTACTTTCAGAAGCCATGCTTATCTCGTCAGGCCTCCCAGTCGAGCGCCACGCCGGCGCCGGGCTCGCCCACCTCGCGCCTGCTGCTGGAGTACGAGATGCACCTGCGGAACACCCTCGCCAAGGGTATGGACGCTGAGAGCTACAGCCTCCACACATTCGAGGCATTACTCAGCCAGAGCATGGAGGATTTAGGTAAGTTGTAACCATTACATTGACTCGACGGTAATCGCAAAATGAGCAACATTCACTTAAGGAATTGTTTCGTTGTAGTCGCAAAAATCGGAAAAAGGAGAGAAGGAAGGCTTTCGCCGTGCAATGGTACAGTACCATCATATAATAGTAGACTTAATAAAACAAGAAAACTTTCCACACTCTTTTCAAAGTGTCTGAAAAACTTAAATTGTAAAGGATAAAGAGATTCTTTACTATCATACAAAAATTGTTTTGTATATTATGCCTATAAGGTATGTCGTAACGTACTGTATTGAAGTACCCTATATTATGCTCTATATACTATCTTAGGCTGACTGTAGGTTGTTCAAAAACTTGTCAAGTAAATAAAACAACGTTTTGATAATGGTGAATATTTTTTTCGTAGAATACAACGATAACGTACCATCCTCGAATCAGAGAAGTCCGTATCCGCCGAGACGACGTAAGTATTTAATTAAATCGAAAGTAAAAACACTTTTAAAATCTTGTAGAATTTGCCAAATTGAAACTTTTAAATAAACAGCATGCAGCCAACTTTAATAAATTTAACTTTATTAAAGCATACAATTTTTACAACATAAACTGCACACAATTCAACCTTGTTTGGATTTAATTTGAACCCTGTTTTTGTTTTGTTGAGGACCGACCCAAGAATCAATTCTACAGTCTTTGAGACACCTTAAGGAGGCTGCAATAAGGGATAGAGGTGAAACAAATTGCTTATTTATCGTACGAATGGTATCATTGCATCATCATGTATATATATGTATGCAATACCTATGTTATTATATGTATTTATGAACCTAATATGTTGAATGAGTTTATTTTCCAACAATACTTGTTTTCTGTTTACTGTGAACATTTGTTTTGGTTTTTGTAAAGGGAGAAGCATGGTACTCACATATTTCAACATAAACTATGGGATAAACCAATCACCAAACAACACAAATTAAAAAAAAAAAGTTAAAACTTGATTGTTTTGTCCCATAATAAAAGCAGTAATGTTATATTAGATGGTTTCCACCTTAACACTTACACTATATTTTTACATCGTATGTTGAAATCGCATACATATCGTATTTAGGCGCTTCTATTTTATGTATGTAAGTAAAATACCGTATAATATAACGTATTATAGAAATTAAGCATTTAAAAGTATTTAGTCTTTTGCTTAAATACTTGAATAACAGTTGATAAAAATATTTAAACCATAAAAAGGTACGTAAGTAACATTAATCAATTATCTTGAAATAAAAAGTGTTTTATTAAATAACTATAAGAAGCGAGCCCTTCATTTACTGAGCAATTATCGGTTAATGAATGGTCAATTAAACAAAATTTCAGTACAAGATAAGTCTTGTTAATCAGGTTAATATTTTAGTATATGATGATATAATCCTAAATAATTTAAGTTTCTTCTCACCTCAGTCATTCAATGGATCCTAATTAATTGCAAAAACTACTATATTGCATGATGTATGCTGTATCGCAACATGGTGTAGGCAATAATTAGGAAGGTTTGTTTGATGCCTGATGTAGATCTTGTATGTAACTCAAATACCCTTGTCTACGCAGGTTATGCATATTATCCATAGGTCCTTCGTACACAAGTAAACCAAGTCTCCAAGACCGGATGTCTTTAGTCTTCAACGACGAGTTAACATTTATGTACGAACCTCAATGAGTTTATATGAAGGTAGTCATATGGAGACTAATATCGGGTATCGAAGACTTGCGCAGCCTTGTATACAAAGGGCCTTTTATTAATAAGCTGTAAAGTGTACTATGTAACCATATGTCATGGAAGTATTATATTTATGTAGCTATATTGCATTATGTATGTATTCAATAGTATATTGAAATTTGACATATGATTTCCGGGCTCTGAGAGAATGCGTTCCTGATAGATCGTAAGCAAAAGGACGATTTATATTTGCAGGAATTTACAAAAAGTAATTAACTATCACTCAATTATAGAAACTTAAAAACTATATCATGATGTCTGGTCGTAATTCATCATCGGGAGATGATGACGAGGGTTTGTTTTAAATATTAACACCTCGGTTTTTATCAAAACCAATGAGATATAAGGTAAATGTAACGTTGTTTCCATCCGGATTAGCAGAATTACTTACAAAACATCGGGAACGAGGACGAGGTACTTACGAGGCACACCTAGTAATGTATAATAACAGAGTAACTTATTTACCCTGACTATTGAAGACCAATGGACATGTACCAGGAACGCATTCTCTCAGCGACGGCATATAAGTTGAGTATATTGCCGTGTGTGACATACATGTCTGTTTGGGAAAGAAGCAGCGTCGCAGTGCTCGGGCGGCGGGAGTCGGTCGTCGACGCTGCCGCTGCCTCACCGCCTCGGTGTCGAGAGGCAGCACAGCGCCAGGTCCGACCGCGATGGATATTACAGGTACGTACATAAAAAGCCATGAGACTTTAAAAAAAATAATTGAATAAATTTAATTGGAAGTAAGACTTTATACTTTTGGAATATCTTTTTAAGCTAGATGTAGTCGTCGTTTCTTAAATGACTACCCTGAGAAGAAATATTGAAAATAACTCAGGGGTCACAGTATTTTTTATAGCCCAAGCAATACAATAGTAAATTTTTGTAAACAGATTATACTATGCCACAAATAATAAAGAAATAAGCTATGCTATATGTAATGCTGTGCAACTATTACATCCACCATTTCTTTTTTAATACAAACACAATATTATTCGGTGATATAAGATGCATAAAAATTGGTACAGTTCCCGATAAAAGAGGGCTTTGTTAGTTAAATAAAAACAAACATTTGTATTTAAAAAATGCTCTTAGAGAAATACTATAAAACCCTCTTGGTTGTGACAAAGATATTCATTTTACATTAGTTTAAATAATTGTATGATTGTATTGATTAAATATTTTCAAAGCGGAAATAATAGTTCCTACAACTTAATATTGTTTTGGTTGTAGTGACCGCAATGAACTGATGCGAGAGCGTGAACGTGAACGGGAGCGTGGCTATCTGAGCGACCACAACACCAGGTATGTTATCTTGAGCTCTTGTAAAATAAAGTCTAACTAATCCTAATGGTCTTGTTGAAGAAGACGAAGGAAAAACTATGATATAGTAGAGAATAGGTATCTTGTAAAGGTTCATAAATTAGTTCTTCTATAGTGGAGCAATTACACTGTTAAGAAATGTGTTAAAAACAGAATATGTTTATCATTTTTGCAGTTTGAAACCAAATAGTATTAATACATATATAAATAAACATAAGGTCTTGTAGCTTATTTATGTAAATTCATTAATTTGTTTTTATGTTCAGGTATTGATAAAAAATCGTAAAAAGTTTTGAAAGAAAATAATATGTAGAGGATACTAATTAAAACCAATGGTTAAACGTTAAACTATCAACCATAGTTTTTGTAATTCAAGTCAATGTTAGTGTTTATGACCTCTTCCTAGGTCAATGGTTGATAGTTATATAAAATATAGGCATAAAATAATTAAAAATAACAGTGGCATAATTATGTAGTTGTGTTAAAGCCTTATTACTGAATATTAAAGACTATGTTTGTTTCAGGGAGAGGGGGCGAGACCGCGATCAAGGATATCTCAGTGACCATCAGTCAAGGTTAGTACAAATGCAAATTGGATTCACTTGAATCTATAACCGACTTCAAAAACTAAGAAATACTCAAAACATGTCTCTCATTACTATTAAATTTTGGCTTGTTGGTTCAGATTTTATTGTACAAGTTACAGGTAGACAACTTTAAACTGTACACTTAAAATAATCTAATAAATCGGTTTATGTTAAGTTTATATTGCGTTACTTATGTTGAGGAATTGAAAACCTTTTTGGAGTCGGTTATAAATAAATTGTATGTTTTTATAAATAGTGTTAACATTTAAACACATTTACTTACATAACCTACACAGAATAGAATCCCTATGTTAGAACATTGCAATTTTTATCGTGTTTTACAAGAGATTTTAGAAAAAGTCATTGTGTAAGTTTAGTTGGTACTAATAAAGGTATACCTAACTTAGTATTTCAAACACTTCTTGGCTATGACCTTCTGTCCCGTAATTTATTTATATCATAAGAAGACTGTGGAAGACTTTTTAATGAGATACATAGGTACTCTTAAACAACATTTTATTCTTAACATCACAAAGTAGGCACTCATAACTTTTGAACGCGAGGACGTCATAAGATTATGTCCCCATTAGCATGATACTAAAAAAAGGAGTATTTGAGTAAAAAGGGAGTTACAAACTGTTCGAATATACTTTTGACGTACACAACAAGACTTGATTTCGTAGTCGTGACCTGTATTTGTATTTTCAAAAATAATGTTAGTACCGCAGTTGTAAGTATTAAACTAACGCATTAGTCCAAATAAATCACAATAGTCCTAGCTGTGCAAGATACTACCGACTCTTGTATCAAAATTTCCATATAAATAAATTAAAGAGAAAAATATCAATCAATGCCATGATACTGAAAGCCAATCCAACATGGATTAGAAAAAAGCTAGGCATGAAAAGACAAACAGTACCATTGATTGAACGAAGTTTTACTATAACTCGTGCAAAAAAACTCAAATTGCCACTCAATTTAATGAAACAAAAAGTACAATAAAAACCTGAATATTTTTCAGGACTTTTTTGTGTGCTTACTCAGCAACAAAGTTACGATAGACTTCGATTAGCATTCCATGATGAAGCTATACCCCGCCACTGTTTTATGCCAATTTTATGAGTTTATACGAATCGTATTGTACTACAGTCAGTGATAAAATCAACGTAAATGTCTTGCCCCACGACATCAGACGGAACGAAAATGCTAAAAAACCAATGACTGACGAAAGGGTTAAAGTTACAGTAATTTTGTAAACATTCAATCATTGGTAGAATCTTTCTGTATTTCGTTAAGTCTCGATATAATACATTTTTTTTTCTGCTTTTGGAACATGATTAAGCTATTATTAGTGAGTGATTAAGTTGCGGATTTGAATAAAAGACGAAAGACAGTATGCAACATTAATTCAATGTCCAAACATTACATACCTACTTTAAAATATGAGAATGTAAGACATTTAAATAAAACTGTGTGGTCAATGCTAAACTCTCACAAGTCTGCCCGTGACCATGATACCTGCAAAGGTCGATACTTCGATATCTAAAACCAAAATAAACCGCGAAATAATCCGTAAAAAGTAGTTTTATTTCAATAAATAATTATGTAAATTATAATACTCGAAAACCATGTCAGAATTTCATATTTGACGTTATTCTATAAATAGCAGAAGGTTTTTTGTCCGAAAATGCCTCGAACAATAAAGTAAAATGTCAGATGGTTCGTTATTCTTTTGTTGGACGGATTATTCTTTGTAATACCTTGCGAGCATGCGAGTCGCCTTATTGCAAGTCATCAAATTAGTCTAATCGCTACTGTAACGTAGTCATGATAAACATTTTATACTTCAACCTTCCTCCAAAATACTTAGATATAACGTTAAGTTTGATGTTAACAGATATCGAAAAATTGCGATTATAACTAAAAGAAGTTAGCTAAGTCCCTTTAAAATAAACTTTTGATTTATCACTTCACCAAATGGATTATTGAACTTAATTGTTAATAAGGTCTGTAATTATCTCTGTGCTAGGAAAAGCAGCCTTTTTAATGAAGAATTAACACAGACGATCATTACTTTTAGATTATACAAGTATATAATATATATTAGAACAAAGTTTCGTCGCAATTTTTTTCCTCATCTTTAGCCAGTATACCCGTAATCAAGGATTTATTTAACATTAAAATTAATTATATCTACTTCCTGAACTAAAATAGCTTTTAAGATTCTACTTCTTAATATATTTTACTAATAAGTCTGTCTTGGCAGATGACATAATCCTGCAAAATCTTTTTCCATAGAATTATAGATGAGAGTCGGCAAGTCATTTACGTAAAACAAGAAACCCGCTAACCATAGATCAAGAGAATGGGGCTTGTTATTGAAATTAGAACAAGGAAAGTTTTAACTTAATTGTGAATACGTTTCGCCATCGTTGTTTTGGTGGCAATTCTTTATCGGTTTCCTTAAGTGAGCCTCAGTTTACTAAAGCGTTTAAGAGATTTTTTTTTTACCGTTGAAGAGTTCTTAAATGACATTATGTACTACACACTAAACTACATAATATACACCATATACCTACACATTTGTGTAGGAACATGTATCCTTGATTATGTAATAATTAAAATTTATTTAGTAACCAACTTATGCCGACAGCATCATACTACACATACAAGTTATAGATAAATAAATCAGTATTAAATTGGTGTACAACAACTTCATTATACTGTGTAATTAATTTAATTAATGCTATTTTCCTGTTAGAATCTGTAAAAATAACTACAAACAGTTTTAAAATTCTAATTTTTTAACTTCATTAAATGCTCGAATGATTTTAACATGGCCGATAAAATATTGCCGAAATATCTTTTACCAACTATTTTTTTTTAATATTTGTCTAGTAAAATATATTTTTTACATTGATATTGTTACAAAGACACCCTTTTTTGTTGAAAACTGCTAAAGGAACATTTAAATAGATCAGTGTTTGAGAAAAATAACTAAAAATAAACTAATTTAAGTTTCCTAAGTCGTTTATTTTTCTTTCGTAGAAAGCTCCGTCTGGATTATGTAAACTTGTGTAACAACTTGTATCAGTGATTAGATATTCCAAGAAAAATAGGTTTAAACTATAGGCATAATATTTATAAGGAATGATATAAAATTACAACCTTTTTTTACTTGTTAGTTTCTCAGAACATTTGAAATACCTTCAACGGCTTAGGCAACTAACTAAAAATAGTAACGTTATCGATCTGGGTATGTAAGCCTCACAACAAAACCCAAAGCTTATTCAGGGACATTAAGTACGCATTCGCTCAAAAAAAAAACTAAGCAAAGATGAGCCACATCGTGTTAAAATATGTTTAAGAAAAACTCACATATTAGAATGAAATAAATATCGGTAAACGAATAAGAATTAAAAGATCCTTACGAAAACCTCCAATTTTTAAGTTCTATTTTCTGATTGTAGAGAGTTTTTCCCTTCAATTGTATTGTATAGATGCCATTAACATAGAAAATATGTTTATCATCTCGTTCGGGATTTACATTAATTCTTATTTATGAGCTTTTTATGCGGCGAGGTGAAGAGCTTATGAATATGGGCTTCAGTTGAACTAGAAACTAGTCGGGCGTATCGGAAATATGCATTTCAAATAATATGGTGCTTGTTGTAATGAAAGCTCGCCTCACAAATAAGTAGTGAAAAGCAGTAAAATGTAAAGTTGCAAAACTTTTTACCAAAGCGGTCATTCAGTACATGAATATTTAAATTTCAAAGCTTTTAATTAGGAGCTAAGCAGTTTGCATGTAATTTACCATTGGGATTCAATGGTAACAATCCCAGAGCAGTTACTTTGTGAATAAAATGTAGGAACGGCACAGAAAATTGTCAAACATTTCAAATGCCAAATGTATCTTTTTAAAAAGAACTTCGCAACGCTCTCGCCTTGACCTGAAAATGTGTTCGTTGAAATTCAGTATGACAGTGTGACATAAAGACAGTTTTAGGTCTCGCGAAATAGGTTAGAGCCTAATGGAAAAATTACGAGCCTAGAGTGCAATTCAAAAAACTTAGTGCAGTATGTGTGTTAGTAATCATTCATAATTACAATAAAAGCTTGTTCGAATTGTCTAAATTTTATGTAGTTCGATTACGAAAAAGTTTAACATATAAATCTGATTATCTGAATATAAATGTAGACACATGTACACTTAATACTTACTACAAGTAATACTACATGACATCGATACTTTTTACATTTATGTAGAATTCACGTTGAGAGCTGGCTGAAAGGCTTTCTCACGTTAGATAAGAAACATATCTACCCTCATACGTACAAGGGGTATCTAAGTGGATTAAGGAGAATCATTGCGAAAACAATAATGCTCTGTAGAGTACGAGAAATCCCCGTAATCGGAGATACGGTATCGTACGTGTTTACGATACATTTACAGAGATAGCGATTTCGATTTATCCCAACTTATCCACTTAGCCGAGGAATTTGCTAAATATACCACCAAAGCAAACAAACTATTTACATTAGAAAATAGATAGTACCTAGGTAGATTCGATTCTCCATTTTAATGAAACTGTCAGAAACCTTTGTAACAAAAAAATTGCACAATTCAAAGAGCCTGCATAACTAGCAAGTATCATGAATTCTGGTTGAAAATAAACCACGTTATATGACAAAAACAGTATATGGAAGCCGTAATAAAACACAAACTACATTCACTGACATATCTGCCAGCCGGAGTAACTGTCAACCATCGATTTTGTTTACCGATACCTCTCAATATTGCCTGACGTAGATGAAAATAAATGTGAAACGCATGTTATGCGCCATCCCAGCTAATGGATTTAAAAAAAAAAACACTCGTGCGATTTTTAATACGAACCGTATTTAATAATGTTGTTATACTGCGAAATAGATTTATTTTACAACGTGAAACATTTTTTTTAACTGAATATTTGTTGTGAATCGCTCGGAAAAATATTGCAATATTTCTGTATTGCAATATTGAATGCTATAAAAAAAATGGTAAAGGTTTTGTGATAGGAAATAAAGTGTAACGCATTTACGTGTATAGTTAACAAAAAAAGAGATACTGCTTTGATATCATCTTACAGTGGAGAATGTATAAATCTTTTTCGTAAGGCTAGGCTGTACCCACTAGTTGTTGTTAATGGGCTAGTTCGAACGGGAATAAACCTGCCACCCTTTCACAAAATAATGGCATGAAAGCAATCTTGCGTTATTGCGTATCGCAAGGTGAGTGTCGGTGTAAATAATGTTTCAAAATTAGGAGTTTCATATTCCGAAAAGGGTACAGTAATGGCCTTTGGTGATCTTTACTGAATTGGAAACGAAGATATTAGTCACTTTTGTTATAAAGATATCTTAAATTATGGTGCAATCAATTACCATGTGAGTTGTTATGTTTCAATGATATGTGTAAAAAAAATGGAAAAACTTCTCAAATGTTCTCACATCTTACATTCATGTGAATAAACAACATTTCATCGATTACTACATTATGTTATTTCTGAAAACGAAGGTTAATATGTAGTCCCATAAGAGGCATTGTCGTATAAGTAGGGTTAGTTATCGATAGTACGCCTCAGTTATTATCGTAGTTATCGTTTTTCTCGACTCGCGTACATATGCTCCAGGGGCTACTCTTGGGACAGAATTAGCCATTCGCCTAGCAAGCAATTTTTCGAATACTGAAGGGCCGACGATAATTTATCATGGTTTTGATATTATTACATAATTTCACAATCTATAATCCCGTTCGTCGAGGTCTATAAGAATATTAAGGCTGACAAGTCGGATCTTATTAGATGATTGAAAGATGAAAACGTTGAAGATGCTTTTGTAAATTATATGAAGGCATTTTGCCTTGTTAGAAGATATTTAATCATAAGTAGGTACTTGACAGATTCTCTGAATTTTTTTCAGTAGCAATCACAATGATTTATTAAGCAGAAGAATCCCTTGTAATGTACATAAGTAAAAAAGGTACATTGTACTTATGTACTTACTTGCCTTGTATGTTGGAAAGTAAATACCAATAGCAACTGACTTCAGAACTTCGTCAAAGAAAGGTTGCTCATGATCCTGTTATTGCAAATTTGTTTTCGTCATACATATGTATAAAGCTTTTTCTGCTCTGGGGGATCAACAAATATTTAGATACTTTTCCGAACGCTACAAATGTTGTTATTTATAGCTTAAAGTCGAGAACGAAAGCCATGTGACTCCCTAAGAATGTTGTTTTAGGTTTCATTTCAATTGTATTGTTACGGGAGATGCTGTTTGTGTTGAATATACTTAAGCTTGATGAAAATACTTACTAATTGTGCTTGACAAACATGTCTCTTAACTCCAATTTCTACAAAAAAATCTCTACGGCTCTTTATTTATAGTGATCACGTATGCAGACATGAATAAAGTTAAGATTGATATCTCTGTGATATTTATATCAGACTTATATTTACTTTACGCAAATATGATCATGTTTCTGAAATCCGCATAAAGCTTGAGTGACTTCTTATTCGTCTGCCGGAACGCCCATGTTTTATCCTTACAGTATTACGTTTAATCCCAGAACCCACTCATGAAAGCGGGTAGTTCTTTGAGAAAACTCAAAGAACGAAAAATTCCTTTATGTACCGCTGTCTAGATGGGTATTCTTTATTATCTAAAGACTTGATACTCGGGTGCTTATAATTTCCACGAAATTTAACAAGCTGTACGCCTGGCTGGTATTTCACTGCCCTATATTCCATTGTATAGTAAACAATAAAGCGTAAATAATATATGCATTGGGAAGCATATCCAAAAACTAGAAGCCATTAATTTGACACGCAACAATGGCTTCCGATTCCCATTGGACCAGGTTGGAGCGTCCATTTCAAATAAGTTTAACTTTAGACGGCTTGTTCATTTTTCATTTATCTGCCGCAGCAGACGGTACTTTATTAACCTACTTCAAAAAGGAGGTTATCAACTTATATTTTACTTGTTTGTTACCCGATATCCCTGGCAATAGAAGACCGAGAACAAATTTCGTCTACTGTAGGAGTATACCTCAGAGTTTGTCCTATATAAACGTTTGGTTTCTTATATCCTAATAATCCAAAGAATATCGTGAATGTCAAAATATTTTGTTATTGAAATCTTTTTTAACATATATATGTGCAATCAATGATCTGATTACCCTATCGCTCTGTGTTTTACGTAGAAAGACGAAGCGATCCATTTAGCAGAATGAAGTCACATTCTAAGCTTGAATGCTTTGAAAGATTATTTCATATTAGCACTACCAATGTAAATGGTACCTTATCCTATGTAAATACAGTATGTCATGTATATGGCAGTCGTTAATCCCAGCTGCAATATGAAAGGCGATGCCACCATTATTATGTACGTTTTGCACAGTTTCGTGAGCGCATCCCGGTGCGCTTCATGCATCGGTGAGTCTGCCCGCGCGGCGTGGTACCGCCACTCAGACGGGTGGCGCGGCGCCCCCCCTCCCGGCCCCCGCCGCTCGCCCTGGGACTCCCTCCCCAGCCTCCGCCATGAAGGAAGCCTTAACGACTCCGGCTACAGGAGTAACAGAGCCGACAGCTTTGAGCAAAGGTACGGCGATTCTTATAATTGGATTATTTTGTTTTCTTTATTAAACTGAAAAACGCGGAGTAAGAAAATGTAAAGAAAAACTTCCAGTTGGTTTTACAGTTATCTTTTTACGATTTTCGTAATAATAGTAAAAATAGCTTAATTATAACTCATAAAACAATCCCAAATAATTAAGCTTTTACTAAAATATCACCAAAAATGTCTCGTAAGGCCAATTTTCAGTTACAATTCGTGTAGGAGTAAGCAAATAGGATTGACAACGACATCCGAATTAACAATGAAAGACGATATCCAAATGAAGTTCTCATTACTGGCTGTCTATCGGAACTCGTCCGAAATGGAATAAACGAGTTTTGATTCCCCTTGACAGGTCCATTTTTAATAATTCATTAGGTGAAATGGAAAATCGAAAAGTTTCGTATACGACTAAGTTTAATTTGTTCTGAAAGTAGAATTAATCGGTCAAGTCAGTGCCATCGTTGGTACTACCGTCCCCCATTCAGTTTGACTTGATATAGGTTTTTATTGGTGGGTATACAATTATAAAAAAAGGTTCTATAATTATATCTAGCAAATCACATTTACTAAAATACAGAAGTTATAAGACTCTACTATAATTATCTACTTTTCCTTGTACAAAATTAATATTAAATTTTATTCTGATAAGTTAGGTTTGCGAGAAATAAAGGTCTAACACATACACAAAACACAATTTTTGCCTTCTTCAGAAAGGTTTCCAAAAAGTAAATTTCTTACCTAAAATATATTCGCTAGACGTCCTCTAATATTTCAAATGGCTAGTTCCTTTTCCCGGAAAGTTGATGTTCAGCCATGTTTATTCGAATATTTACGACTTCTCTACACATAACAGTAAAGATGTCATGTCCATGACCATTGGCATATACATAATATTCTCAGATCCGTAATAAACTCAAGAGCAGCTTATTCATAACGTAACAAAATGGCCTCCTAAGATTCAGCTAACACAATTCGCTAGAAATAATAATTTCTATTTTAATTTGGAACGCGCCAAAGTCAAACACGAATCTGTTAATCAAGTAAAGTTAAGGGAAGGTAAATATTTGGACTTTGTTACAGGGGTGTGTTCGACCGTCAAGACAGCGTTCGGTCGGAGTACACAAGCGACCGTGAGTCCACGCGCTATGGGATCGTCCAGCAAGCCTCCATCGACAGCACCGACTCCAGGATCTGCTACTTGACGTCGAGTGAGGTAAGTTTTCACACATAAGTTTTCCTAATTTTACGTTTTCTCTAAAACTAATGTTGCGGAAATAAGAAAAAAATTGTTACAATATTATAAACAAGATGTTATAATTTCTAAAACAAAATATTGTGGTCATTTTTTTACTACTGTCTTTAGACAGGCATTTGTTTTGATTGATTTTGCAAAGTCAGTATTTGTGATCAAATCTTGCTAGCTAACTCAGAACCACTTCTTGGCATAACAAAACTTGCATACTCATATAATTCCCGCGACAAAATAATATCATAGAAATAGAAGATAGATTAAGGAACTACGCGTACTTAAATATCTAATTAAATACTCGTTCTCACGAGTATTCCAGTCGATTTGTAAGCTTGTTTAATTTTTTTTTTATAAATCTTTTAATAATTATTAAATTCTTCAATCTACAATACAGACAAGTATTTCGCTTTTAAAGTTCATAAATAAGATAATCATTACTAAGAACATATCTAGTGAAAAACAAATATGATAAGAGATAAGAAAAAATAGGTTCTGTACTACGAAAAACTTCTATGTAGAAAAACAAATCTTGAAAAACACTACTGTTATGAACTAACTTGAATACGTTAGAAACAAACTTCTGCTTAACTTAAACTTTCTTTTCCACTGCTGCTTTCTGTATAAATTTCTATATTTCGAACTATCAGTTTTTATTATTTATTCAAAATCTTAAAACCACATTTCGCTACTTATTTTATTCGGTAAAAAGTTTTCAAAAATACTTTCGCACTTACTACTAACTGAAGTTAGATACCTGTACACCCCAATTTTAATGTATACGTCTAAGTGGATATAGAATGTAACGGTATTATACAAGGTGAATTTTAAGTAACTCTATTATCTAAAATCTTTATTACGGTCAGTAAAATGTTAGTCCATGATAAAGGAAACAAGGGTCTTCAAATCCTATAAATTGTAGCGGAACTCGCTCAGAGCTTTAATAATCTCACATCAGTTGGTAATCTACATGTAAAACACCTGGCCCACTGGTATTTGAATTAATTTTATGTTGTTTTTTGTGCCATTATGTATATAATGCAGCAATAGCAGCTCATTAACTATGCGCATTGATTTAAACATGTAATAAGGGAACATAATTTCGTCATAACATTATCTGAAAATCTGCAAAGGAAAATATTGATAATGACAAGTTCCTAACGAGAAACACTGTAAACATATCTAGTTTTGTATGTTTTGGCTCGTTAGTGTTTCAAAAGACATTAACTGTACAATATTTGTGGTATTTGAAAAATAGTACACACACTAGTACTAAAGTTCCTTTGAAAGTGTCATTTTGTGCGTCCGAGCTGTATAATTCGTTAGTTATGTAAAGGATAGCTACATTAACCAAACAAATGAAATAGTGGCGCTCTGGAGGAGCGAGATCTGGGTTCGGTCGAGGTCGGAAGCGATCGGCGGAGCCTGCGCGGCGAGCGCGCTGCGCACTCAACTCCTCCAATCGTATCCTGAACGTAGTATTAAAAATATAATTTTGAGGTTAACTTCGCTCACTTATAACACAATGAATTCAAACCAACCGTGGGTTCGAAAAGAATAAATCTGACTCAAAATAGACGTGTCGAATGTCGCGAAAGAGAACTTTGATCCGAAAATTGAGACGTTTCGTGTGTGTAAATACAAAGCTTTTACTGTCAAGTGCACGGACAAAGAAGAGTTGCGTCGTCCTCGCTACCTTCAGCTGCTACTGAATGTTGACTTCCATGGTTGTTATAGTCAAACTATAAAGCGAACGAAACTATTGTGGCAATACGTATTTCATCTATAAACATATCCTGCGTGTTGAAGTGCAGTCAATTCTAAGGCCTACGTACGAGTGAATTGTTGACATATACATTAATCCATTTCCGTTAACAATAAAGAGAGATATTTAATATAATTAAATATGTTACATGTTGTTACTTAAGTAGAGTTCCTGCCTGTATATCGCTTGATCCACCTGTGATATTTCGTCTTGATAATGAATGTTGACCTTTGTGTGTAGGTATTTTCTAAAGCTGCCAATACAGATAAATGTTCTATTCTAACTCTTAGAGTTTTCAGTGTTTTAATATTGTTAGGAGATAACTTAATAAGTATAGAAATAGATGTAATTCTTTGAAGCTTTACTATTGTTGAGAATGGTTATTATTTATAAACAAACAAACAAGTAAACAACAAGAGAATCGCAAAGCGGCTATTGAATATTAAGATGTTTGTACGATAACTTGCATGGGGGCCATCAAATCAAAGAATGCTGTATTCTTAAAGGTATTGTTTTGAGTATTTCATTAGTAAATTATTTATAATACAACAACACGTTTTATTTCATAAAACAAAACACCAACAATAGACAAATGTTTTAGAACAGTGACATTTCAGATATTTAGACATAGTTTGAAATTAGTTGTTTTTTCCTAGCTTATTTAGATACTGAATACATATAGCGCTTATTTACATGTCGTTTATTGAACAAGAATATTTCTAGTATAATCTTATACAACTATAAAACAGAAGTATCCTGAATAGATCGAGGCTATGCTGAAATGCCCCAAGCTATAATTATCGTAATAATACCTACCAATATTTAATCAACATTGCACGTTTATTAAAATAGATAATAATAAATAAACGTCATATTAATAGAAACGGGGTCACAGTAACTACTGAAGGCACCAAACCCTGTAAGCTGAATACTTCATTAGGGCGCCCATTTAGAATTGGATCACAAAATGTGTATTTACTTAGAGTTGTTTGTTTGACGCCCCTCTAGTCTCTATTTCACTTTAATGGGATACTGAAGGCCTAATGTTTATTCTTGTACGCGGCCACGAAGGTACGGCTACTGTAAATTGTGTCAAGGTCGAGTTCCTATTGATCCCCTTCTTTCGCAGCGAGGGCCGACCCGTCCCATGTGTTTTCCGGTTTATACATTCTGATGTGTATAATTATTTCAAAAGACCCGCCGGACAAATTGAATAAAAAAGGGTTAAAATCTTTGGAGTAATGTTCTTATTGTAAACGAATTGTTTGTCCCTTTTTGTTCTTAAACAAATTGAGTTTAGATTTCACTTTTTTTGATATATGAAATTCTTATATAGGAATATTTAACATAGGTATGAACGTTTTTAGGACTGTTTTTTATTTACTAATCTTGCTCTCGATTTTATAAAGTAGTTACTTGATGATTATTATTATAAACTTAATTTTTTGCTACAACTAATTTCAAATGTAAACAAATAAGTCCAAAAATTTTGAAAACCAACAATTAAAAATATATACACCAAAAAATAACTATCAATCGATCTTCTTACATGCATGCTTCCTCGCCCTTGTTTGTCTGTATGGTTACTACAAAAAATTAACAATAAAATCCCCAGTGTCATGTCGTTCTGAATAATCCCTGACTAGCAAAACAGAGCCGTTCAGGCGAACCCTTACAAAAAGCTACAATTCATAACTATTACTCCACAACAAACACATGAATGATATAAGTAATAACAGTAACATTAATAAATGCCTTCTTGGCAAATATAAAACATTTTTCGCTTGTGTCTATATAAATGGCTAGGAAAACAGCTCGACATGATATGTATCCGCAGGAAGCATGTAGCTAATACGCTGAAGACAGGTTATATATCGTAGGTAATGCAAACCCCATTTGTTGGGAAAGCTTTTAGAGAAGCCCATAAACTAACACACAGCCTTTTTCTCCCTTTAACCCAGCCTCTTAAAGTAACTATAAACAATTGAATGAACATTGATTATGCATGTGAAGTTAATATAAAATGTTTTGTTTCAGGTAAGTCCATTGTATGAATACTTAATAAGTATGTCGCGGATAAGGTAAGTGCTTCGATGTAAGGAACTCTTTGTGACATAAACTCGTCTTAAATCTTAGTGCATTATATAACTATCTATTGAATAAAAAAAGAGATCTACTACCAGTTTTTAGGTGAAGATAAAAACACAAGTAAATAGAAATTGGCTGGGGCTACTATTGACACTATAATAGAGCCATTTCATGTTCATAGAAGTTTATATCTTATACTAGGAATATAACAGAAATAAAAAAAAACTGCGAGATTGAATCCAGAAAATAATGATCTACTTAATTTATTTATTTTCCACCTTAGATTAAACCTAAACCTCTTTCTATTAAGATTGTTGTGTATACGATACATAAAACGTATAATTAGCTGAGCTTTGAAAGGAGGCTCCCCGAGTGACGTATTGTAAGTATTTATATCCCCGCTCCGTCCGCGCCGCCCTCCGCAATCAGCGACTTTCATCCGGCCTGATTGGCTAATCCTTTCACCACGATCGCAAGTCAAAGTTCAAACCAGTTGCGTTGACAAAATCCAAGACGTGCTAACGACACGATAAGACCCCGCTTTATTACAAACACCGTTCCTCTTAACAATGAATAATTTGAACAGTCATCCGTCCTATTCGATCTCATTACTTTCTTAATAGGAATAAACGAGAAAAGACGCAGATATCCGAAAGAAAACTTTAACGTAATTTACAAGTAAAGTGGGTTTTATGAGTTTCACTTGTCAGTTGTCACTATGGCTACAAATTTGAATCAGTTTCCACAGACTTTCTTATTGATCAAAAGTTTTGCTCATCAAAACTGGTGACAAAGCAGTATTCATCTCATTTTAATCTTGGAAATTTAGAAAATCAAGTTGACTATTATTTTTTGTTTTAGACAAACACTTTTGACATAACCTAAACATAGTTGTAACTACATTAACACAATTATCTATATCGGCTGAGACATTTGAATATTACATATGCACATGCATATTAAATTTTCATATGTATCAGGTACTTTAACTATCGTACAAATATCGTACAAGTGAGTGTACAACAATTATATGTATGTATAACAATCGCGAGCCTGAAGCAGTATTATTCTGTTGTAGTTCTTTATGCATTATGTATTCCTATCTAAAAGCTTACTTAGAATTAATATTACGGTTTTAAACGTGTCGGAAATAGGAACTCGTAAAGTTCTTTTCTTTTTAAAATGAAGTCTGTAATTGATATACAATGTTTTAGGTTTGATTTCAGGCCGACAAAGTGTTATCATTTAGTGGACAAGCTTATTTAGATTGTGTATTAACCGTTAATGTTAATCGTTTAAGTATTCCTTAGTAAGGTAGGTTAAGATTAGTGAGATAACAATTCCATTAACAATTTAAGAAATTAAACTCTAAACGTATTTACAGTGATAAAAAAATAACACACTTTTCTTCCCCAAATACGACGCGTATAAAAATACGTTTGAGAGCTATTTCGTGAAAGTGGCCCGCCTGATATTGTTGCTATTTATTTTATACTAAGCCCACGGCAACGACTATAAAAAGGAAATACATTTCACCCTTTTTCACTTTCATTTTTATTTAGGTTCAAAGTACTGAAATCGTGTTTAGTGAAACAAAAAAAGTTTATTTACAAGAAACGTTGAATATTATTTTAAATGTTGATTAACTTTTTACATTTGATAACGTTTGTATTTTGTTTTGCTCTAATCCAGTCTGTATGTTGACTAAAGGATTATTTAGCTTACGGGCTTGGGGGTAGAATCTGAATAAATTTTAAACATTTCGCAAGACTCTTTATATGAAAATTTAAGTTATTTAATTTAATGCTATTTTAAAGTCCATATATTTTGTATACTGCATTTCTTGTACTAGAGATAGACTAGAGAAAAAGCGATGGGACAACTCCCTAGCAACACGAAACTTTATTAAATGCCAGGGTTCTATTGAAATATTGCTTTGTCCCAGGGTCCGTTCCCTCCTTTTTATATTTGACAACACAAATAATCATTTCTATACTAAAGTCTCCGTATTTTACGGCACAACCAATTAAAATACTTTCAGAATAAGAAAAATAAACATATCTTCATAATTCATTATTGTACACACTTAAACATTTAAAAAGATTGAGGTACATTAATAAAATTCGATGTACAGAGGCGAGCTTAACTCAACATTGAGTTTTCTTCCAGCAAACCTTTGAGTGAAAGAGAAATAATTTTGAAAAGTTGTGAGGTAGACAGAAGTGTACAACAAACTAATAGACATGCACACAAATACTACATATAGTACGTACATAATATGATATATATTAAACATAGACATACGTAGACTACATAACTCAAATAAAAAGGAAATGTTCTTTTATCTTTCTCCGAAAAACGTTCACCGAGGGGCTATTGCGCAAGGAATGTGAAAGAGAGTTCCAGAGGCTCACAGCACGAACAGTAAACGATTCGTCGTCACGACTAGAGGAGTGAAGAGGGGTGCGAAGGAGAAGAGAAGAATAAGTACGACAAGGCTTGCCTCTGGGGATCAAGAATTCAAAACGTTCCCGCAGGTAGCCAGGATATTTAGAATTGTGCAAAACTGAGAAAAGAAGACAAAGAATGTGAGAATCTCGACATTAGCGAATAGGCAACCACTTCTAGCTAGACCGGAATTCCGACACGTGGTCGTACTTCCGCAAACTAAAAATGAAGCGGATGCACAAATTCTGGAGACGTTCGAGCTTATTCAGAAGTTCCTCAGTTGCATCGAGATAACATACATCGGCATAGTCCAGAAGAGGTAGAAGAAGAGATTGGGCAAGAGTGATTTTAGTCTGAAAGGGCAGGAACTTCTGGAGACGCTTTAGGGAGTGAAACGAGCAAAAGACCCTCCTACTTACCTCAGAGACATGTGCATCCCACATGTCTTATCGGACATGTCCGATCAAAATAAAAATTACTTACAATAGTTTGAAAACCTGTGAAGATTATTCTTTTTTTAAATCCTCACATTCAAAGAGTAATTTGTTGTTCTAAAACGTTAACGTGTTGTTCTTGTTGATTTTAATTGAAATACCGTTACTAATTAAGATAAATTGCCTTATTATACAAACAACGTCTATAAATAAGAGCATTCCCCCTTCTAATCTGTGTTGACTGCAGACGGCTAGACGTTTTAAATTTCATCCGTCTTGTTAGGGAAAACATTTCATGACCATGTAATTATTTCAACTTTTCCGCAGTAATTAGTATATAATAACCGTACCTATCATTACCAAAAATAATGCAAAGCAAATAACTAGTTGTTTTCCATAAAATAACTTGAAAAAAAAACATTTGAAGCTGTAGCATAATTAACTACATTACCTAAGTAAATTACATAACACTTGTAAAACTTGAGCGCAATCGCGTATTGAAAACAGGTGCCATATCGATATATGTAGCTCGTATACATCTGATTGTTATTAACGAGACAAGTATAAAACAATCCAATTAAAAGTAATGGTTATAAATGAATACAGAGATTCGAATCCCCTTTTATTTTACTGGTTTACTAATTGGGTTCATTCAATAACAACGAGTGTCTGTCTTTTTAAAAGCGACATCTGTCAAGTTAATAGTGTAATGAAGCTGATATGTATAATTAATTACATTATTGATCTCAAGGTATAGCCGTGACGTAACGTATACGTAAATAATGCATAGTAGTGCATGCAGGTGTAGGTCCTAATTTAAAATTAATTTGAAATTAGAAAAGAACTTGTATCGTGTCGGCCATATTAGATTTGATAGGTCGGGCGATAGCTGTTGGTCGCTCACGTCGATGTCGCATCACGCTTTGCTTCGCTTTCTACGTGCATTGGCGTCAGCGGAGCGCGGGACGTGCGCTGGACGTCCGCGGGACGAGCGGGGCCCGGGGGTACGGGGGGGTACACCCTACGCCTGCGCTCTGACGTCAACGCCATTTATCCTCTTGTAACATACTCTTGGTTCGTTTGCTAGGTCAATTATCTTCAACGTATTGAAGCTAGGGCGAACCGTTTTGTAGTTACAGGTAGTTATTATTAATATAATGTTACTTCCGTTCGATATTTCCGTAATGCACTCTACACGACTACCTATTTTCAATAGTTAATTTTCGCATCAACATAGATCACGTTTGTTCAAATAGCTTAGTCACACCTTTGATCTAAATTTCGTCCGATAAAATTTGAAAGGTAGGTTCATTAAAGCGATTTCGATGCCAACCCAGAGAACCGATCATAATTTATGATTAATTAACTTAGCTAGCTCAGTGCGTGATTTCCTAACATTCATGAATATACTTACAGAGAGGACAGAAATATTAGTAGCAATTATTCCAGCCGATTAAGTTTAAATGCTTATAGATAATATCGCTCCAATGGGAGCGAAGCTAATTTTAACCATTTAATATTTAACGAAAGGACAAAATTGTATTTCGGAAGATATTATTTTCTTCTTTTATATAGAAAAAGAATGAGGAAGAGTTCTTCGTTCATCATTTCTCAATTTGGAAATTATTTTCCTCTTCCAATTTATTTCGGACACAAAGTAAGTAGCCACTTACATACTCAGACTTTTGTAATATGGCTTACATATTACAGCGCATTAGTAAATGTCCCACAAATTAATTACCTATTTGGGCGAATGAATTGGCGCGTACGATACCTTACTCTCCAATACGATTGTAATATATCATGGGGAGAATACCTAATCAGCGGGATTATGGTACCTACCCTTTTCAACCCAATACAGGTACAATGACTCTGAATATATGTATTAAAAGGTCCGCCATTTCCATGCTTCCCTTTAATAAAACAAAAAGAAATATTCAATAGGATTTCATGTAGGCTCGAAATTTATGTTGCGAATGAAAGGCTACAATTTGATCTCAATGTAATCATAGCTGCTAATAAAACGGCTGATATGAAAACCCCAATGATTTATTATGAATATATTATTAGAGGTCTAAAATTAAATTGGCCTCATAAAGCGGTATCGGAAAGCTACAATCATCCAGCTCATTCATTTTTATCGTTGCGCTCTTGACCGAGCGTCCGCGGTTGACAAGTAGAATTTTATTGTCAGTGGCAGAACTAGTTTGCCTCACGATATGGGCCACTATGAGGTCACAATATCGTAAATAGTACGACAGTTGATATTATATAAAAAATACTCCAAAAGCAAGTGTTTAACAACAAATAGCTTCACCTGTTGCTGGCTTCATTACTAATTCATTTTAGTACAAATACGGTACGCAACTATGGCTAAATGTTGAATAAGATAAGGTTAACGCTACAAGATAGGCGGAGTTATAGTGATATCACGGAGCCACCTGCTAAGTGCGGTGATTATGACATTAAACCTTTCCCGCCTCCCCTGGGTCGTTTGTTATGGCAGTCTGCGGGCGAGGCCAAAGTTTTGTACATTCCACGAGTGGACGTTTATAGACGTCTATTGATGATAATTCACTCGTTGTTTTCGTTTCGCCTCGTTTGCAAATGGCCGCAAGTTGTGTCGTTAAGTAATTTAGTTATTACAGTTTTCATTTAGTTAATTTAGATTTAACGTGCACATTGGGTCAAAATCGTAATATTAAGGCTTATGTAATGTATAACGGACGGTAGTTAAAAAGCAGTATCTCAGATTTTAAACCTATTTATTGTTTTATCACAAACTCCGTACTCTACATTAAAAAATTAACCACAACATCGTAAAATCAAATCGTAATATCAAAAGTTCAGACAGTCTGACAAACGATTAAGTAAATACACAGATCCAAATGTAATGCTCGTAACAAGAGCGTTGTTTAATAATATCGTAATCAAGCATCTGTAAGTCGTAGAAGATATATAAACAGTTTTACAAGAACATGAATAAATACTTAAAGCTGCGAATTAGGAAGGAGGCGGCGAGACACCCCGCGGTCTCGTCCCCAGACATATTATTATTTGCTTCAATACACAAACTGCTATCAAAACGTAAAGATTGCCTTGAGCCAACTTATTTTTGTAGTATACGCTCCCGTAACGAATATTAAAAATGATGGACGACTAGCTATCACTAACGGACCGTAGTTCGCAGTTATATTAACGATATATATACGGGCGACATCAAAGCGGAAAAATTGATATCAATCAATAACATCGCATGGCGTGCCCTACTAATCTCACACACAGTAAATAACTGCTCAAAGTGCATTCACCTCGTGCTGTACATATATAAAGCGCATGTTTTATGTCTTTTTACTTCTTCCTCGTAACGCGAAGACGGCAAGAATATTTTCCGCATGGGAAAACTCAGTAGCGAAGCGTGACAGGCGCGCGATAACGTTCTCCTATGTTGTACTCTAATTAGATTAAGCCGGTACCGAGCTAAACTTCGTGTGCATTATATTATTTACTCAGACTATATCTATTTAAACAAAGATTTACATCTGAATAAGCTCAAGTTATTTTCGCAACTGACACTAAGTAACAAGGCTTTCAAAAAAATGTAACAAATCTTACAATAACGTTTATCATCGTGAAAAAAATAACAACGGATGAAGATTCTAAGAACTACTTGGCACAAAACATGTTTAACCTAAAAATTAAATTAGTTTTCTCTTCGTTAAAACGCATAATGGATATATTAAGTTTTTACAAAAATTGTTTGAAATAACAAAATACAATTAATTCTGAAGATACTATGAGTTCAATATTAAGTTACAGTTCGCAAAACAATTCCATCCGTATTGTTAAATTTTAATCATAAAACTGTATCAATTTCAAAACTTATTTAGAAATATCCGTTAATTCTAGCAGAAATAAATGTAAACAGCGGGTTGTTATATCGCGATTCGCGCGGTAGGCGGGCGAGCGGGGCACACGGGCGCCGCCGCCGCGCCGCCCGCAGGCGCGCTGGCTCCGAGAGCGCCCGAGGACTTACGATCGTTTCATTCCGAATCGTAACGAAGTTCGACGATCGCGACCACCCTCCGTTGACGCGTGCTGGATCCAGTCGCAGCGAGGGCCGCCGGGGCGTTGGAGCGGTTCTGTGTGTGCTAGTGCTTGGTTATGTAACTCTAAAAACTTATTTATTTATTAACTTAAACGAATCGAGTCGCGACCGGACTATAGGCGTGCCGTTGACCGGTGCTTCAATTAAAATGAATGTTCGTGCTCCCGATACCAGCATTATGTTCCGGAGTGATGTGTACGCCTATCCTCGCAGCGATTGAAAGCCTGAACAGGTTTATCGTTTAGTTAAAAATATTCAATTGCATTTTGTGCACACACATGCTCGTAACAACAATTTGAAAAAATATTTATATCGTTTCATTGTTGTTTCAATTGAAGTGTGATATGAGGCAGTTGTTGTAAATTTATTTGAGAATTATGTTGTTGTTTGAACATTTACAAATATGAAAACATGATGAACGAAGTGTGATTGATTGAACGTCCAGCAATTGAATGCAAGCTAACTAAATAAACTATCAAAAATTTAGATGGCAGGGCACGCTTGTCGTTGTTGTTCCAATTAAAAGAACAAATAGAATCAAACCAATCTGAATTTGGCGCAATGCAGGGCGCTTGGATGAAAACGTCCACGCAGTTGCGGTGACTCATTCCGAATCCATAATTGCGTACTGAATTCAACATTCGATGCAATCTCAATCACTAACGCGTGTATTGTTCACTTATCTATGTGAATCAATAGTTAGTACTATTTAAGTTATATGATTCCTCTTACTTTGAAAGGTGCTACGCTTTTTAGTATTTGTGCTGTAGTTTCCGTCGGACTGGTAAAGAAAACTGCAACACTTCAAATATTTGTAAAAGATACAACTATAGCAAAGCTTCTCGGTTTTATAATGTGTATTGAATATCCTTTAGGAGAAGAGTATTCAATAACACAACAATTTCCATTTTCAACATTTCATATCGCGCTCCGTTTGAAAGGTAATGCTGGCTCTAGATACGATTTGCGGTATTGTCAGTGCCGAGTTGGATATACACTTCTCGTACCTTCCCACTTTATATTTCTGATATAATTATCAAGAAGATAACAACATAACGTAAACTACTACTAGTTGAAGATTACAAACCTATTCACTTAGATTTATATGAATTACATGTCTTTCAAAACAATGTTGCACATATTACAGCTTAGTAGTACATAGTGCTTGCTAAACATGTTTGTTAAAAATAGTACTTCAATAATAGAGATAAATAAGAGACACCCAGTTTCGTTATTTTGATTGCCAAATAAATATCGTAATCTGTAGGTATATCTCAAAGAACCCATTTTTCTTCGACGAATTAATAACAAATATAGGCAGCGGAAGGTTACCTTAACGGCTTAACGAGGGCAATTTATCAGATTGAAATGAAAATTACAGCGATATTCTCGGTTTGTATTATTTTCGAGTAATTTATTGCGATAGTGCCATTGTATGGGGTGTTATGAATATGTAGGTTTTATGAACAATGTTATATAAGCGGTTAGACACTTATGTACATAAGCGCGCTAGGCACACAAATGTTTTAACACATGCTGTTTTACTAATATGCATATTCAGGAGACGTCTGTGTGATTGTAGACACATTTGACGTACTTAAATATGCTTTTACGCTACTGAAATTGTACATACAGTTGTTAGGCACGCATTCTCTGTATTTTTTTTTTAAACTATTTCGTACAATTAAATATCTGTACTGTTTATTGTTAATATCATACTTAAATTCTCTTTCGTCTTAGTTAGATATATGTTTATTTATTTGTGCTTAGAAACATTCTTGCAACTCAATTCCTTTTAATTCTCTAATACGCTAACTACCTATTTGAATTTGGTTAGTTGTATACATATAACTTTCTTTGCGTAAAGTAACGTTTCTGGAATTATGTTGTAATTATAAGATATAATAGAGTTAATCTTTCATTTCGTCGGTAGTATCTCGTACTGACGTAAGAAGATTAGGGATTTACAAGATTTGGTTCTTAGCAGTGCCTTGACAACAGGCTGCAATCATCACGATATAATTGGTTTGTTGCGCGACTATGAAAACCAATCATTTTCACGGCCGCCACGCTTTGACGTCTACTATTAGGCCGCCTATGATCGGCAGGGGATTGAATCTTGTTTGCCCTGATATATTCAATAAACATTCCAAAAATATACTTTCATGTACCGTCGATTTATATTCTCGAATATTCGTACCTTTGAAACAAAAGATACATCAGATATTTATTTGATGTTTCATCCATTTGGTCATTTGGATTATTAAAATAATTATATTTATGAGAGTTTCCCGGTATCCCGTCCATACGTGTTGTCGCTTTGCTGTGGTGTGTCACGCCCTACTTCACTTGGAAAAGTTCGCGCCAGCTATTAGCGTAATTAAAACGCTACCAAACTACAAAAAAAAGATTCATCACTCTCATACCGTGAATATAGCCCAACTCATATTTTGTTAAGACGATAACTTACGGAGCTAAAAGCAAAATAAAATAAGTTCTTATATATTTAAAAGTGCGCTGAACTCTGTTACAAAAATGTAGAAAATTTGTGAAAATCAACTTAAGTTATTGTGAAAGATGGCTATATAAATGGGTAATTAAACTACTGAGATTTCCTAAATGATGGAAAAATATCTGGTTAACAATTATTCTGACAGCTTGTTAACGTCTCTGCCGGGAACAAGCCACTTCAAACGCAGAACATTTTATCGGATTTCTATTACAAACGCCTACCTATTTACTTATCATTCTATTTGGATTTCCATTTCCTCCCATAAATTTTACATTTCCAGTGGAATAGCATAACCTTTACGGAATATTATGTAAGAATAGTTTGCGATAGTAGAACAAATTCTTTGTACGGTTAATGTAACTGCATGCAAAATGTAAAAGATTGTTAGTTCATAAGTAACTGTTCAAAAAACTACTAAACTTCTCCATAATAACTGCCTTTCATATCACACTTTATATCATGAAAATTCATTCTATCTTGAAAATTTGTTAGAGTAATGAAAACTGGACCCAAGTGGTTAATAAAGACATGAAAAACATGAAGTGTATTAGAAAACTTTGAGCAGTATTACAATTTTAAAGTGTATAGTGTGAATCTCTGGAGTTAAATCGTTAAAAGCGTACGATTAATCTTCAGAAGTTTCAAAAAAACTTTTTCAAGATGAAGCTACGTTAATAATGAGCAGAAAGGATCCATAGCAGTATTGATAGTGCGGCGTAAGCAGAAAGCGAGTGTAGAGGAGAGTGGTGGAGGCGTGATGAGGTGACGCTCGAGCGCCGGCCGCTGACGCCGCTCCTGCCAATGATGGTGGAGACGCACCGCGCGCCGCCGCCTCGATGTGTGCGCGCGCCCGAGCCCCGCGCCAAGCCCGCCTCGGCCTCGGCGCCGCCCTCGCTGGCCGGCAGCGGCACCGTCATGCACCTGCGGCGGCGCCGGCACAAGACTGTTCACTTCGGCGAAAACCTTTTGATGCAAGTCTGCGCCGACCGGGCACATTTGGCAGCGCTCGGAGCGAGGGTTCCCGATGTCTCATTTTGCCATAAAGCACATACAGGACTTCGTAAGGGGGATGCTCGCTTTTGCTGTGTTGCTCATCATTGTTGTTTAGCCGCTGGAGCTTTAGTTGCATTAACGTCGAACGGTAGACCCAAGCCTCGGCGTGAACGTAGTGGCGACTCTCACTCGAGCGGCGGTGAAACTGCAGATAAAGGGGAAGGCGGCGGTGGTCAAGCTTTAAAGGAGCCTAAACGTAAATCTAAACATCACCATCACCACCATCATCACCATAAGATCCATAGCTGCCCTTATCATGACGTCGCTCCTCCCCCAGAAGACGAACCCGACGAAAAAGCCATAGTTCCGAAGAAAACCGTTTCGCCTTATCTCTATATACCTAGTAAATTAGAACCCAATGTACAACAGTTATTCAGCTTCATAGAAAGTGTACTGAGTGCATGGGCAGCTGAAGAGGGTCTTACAAGTACAGGTGAATACTCTGAACCCGACGAGCGCATAGTGCGTAGACGTAAGCTGAACAAGTATAAGAAGCGCACTGATGTGCTAAACATACGCCGCATTGTGTACGACGTATCTATCCTACGCGGCACCCGACTGCTCGGTAATGTCAGATTTCGTCACTATCATTGGAAGGGAACTGCACAAACCTGCAACGAGGCATTTCTTAGGAAGGTGAGATATGAGGTCTCTCTAACTACTTTATAGTTCTGAAAGTTTATTTCAGTTATTGCCGGTACCATTCCTGGTTCCGTTTCGTTAAAATCCATGATTCGAATAAATGACTAAGACGTAATAATAGGGTCTGGGTAAAAATACGGTGAAGATAGGTACCTAACATTTTGACCCTATTTTAGTTTCCTCTTAGTGGAAACTGCAATTTCCTTTTTCCTAATGAGGGCTTTTATTTTCATTACTCTATTTGAAGTATAAGACTTTGTGGGTATTGTTTTCTTTTGCACTAATTAGTGTTCTTTGCTTCACTATGTATTCACGCTTTACTTAGGATAAACAAACACATTATAAGTGATGATGAAATGTGTTTACACACTAAATTACTCTTTGTCGTCAGCTTAATTATTTTACTTTACATACTGGTTAGTTAGTGTACGTAGATCTCAGCCGCTAATTAGGTTCTTAAAACATAATGATTACCAGCAAAGATTACTTAAACGTTACGTGTATTAAAATTTAAACGTGGGTGTAATTTTACCGAGTACGAGTATATAGACGATCTTAACACAACAGATCAGTGGTGTACAAACTTATTTACATAATTTCAGAACTGGCTCACTAAATTTGGACGTCAGAAGCCATTATAATTATTTATGAGCTCTTCACGTGTCGAATTACTTATACAATAAACCTACCTGACTGTGTAAACGAATAAATCGAAACCCACCTTTCTCAGTAGGAACAAATAAAGTAATAAACAGTCTACGCGAAATTATGGAATCGGATTTCATTCGCGGTATTCCTGATTTATTACGTGATAGACGTTCAAGGAAAGAGTCCGTATATCTAAAACTTGAACAATAATACTCGTATCGTTTCTTCGTTAAAAAGAAATAAAACAAGTAACATCATACTCGGCTCTATAACGTTACCTACCTACTCTTACCTTAACGAGGTACGACGGACGGACGTATTATTATCAAACTATGTAGGTATGGTGCTAAACTATACCAAAGTAAAAGTTTGTTTCTGAGTTGCGAATCCCAGTTAACTAAGCGATGTGCAATTAAGTATTATATCTGGATATAGCGGAGTTCGCCACTGGCGAGCTTTGAGGTGCCAAAAAGGAATTAATATTAAATGCAATTTAATTTAATGCGGTTCTCAGGCTCGCGGTGCCGCTCTAACGTCCGAACTTGTAGTTTATTTGCAAGAGCAGAGATTACAAACTTATTATGTAACCAGTAGAGGAAAATATTTTGAAGCGACCAGACAATAATTTATTTTAACTAAGTTTTCTCGAATGTTATAAGATAATTTCATCTCGGATTAATATGTGGGCTACTTACTTAATTTATTGTAAATAGTATAAAGATGTAGGGACATATATTGTTCTTGTTTTTCTCGTGAAAGGCTGTGGCGAGGGCGCAGCGCCGCGTCAAGAGCCATCAAGCCGAGTGCGCGCTGCCGAGCCCCGCATGCGCCTCAAAGCAACTCTTTTCTTGTTATATTGTGTTGTGATCAAAAGCGCAAGAGACGGCACTACATACACATACATATAAAAAAAAAACATAACTTAATATATTCAGTTATACATCTACTTTCTTTGACCCGCATTCTCATTGTCAACGTCTTTTAATCAAACAAAGTATATTTTTGCAATACATCAGAAGCATCAAGCAAAAAGATAAGCCATTATAAGTAATGAATGATGTACTCAACATTATTATTTATTAGGCTCCTGAATATTATTCATGTAAGTCCCGACAAAAATATAATAAGAGTTTTTCTCAGACAAATGCCTTTTCAGTAAATATCGATTCACAACAACAAAATTAAAATGACTAACTAGAAGTCTAAAATAATTTTCACAAAACGGAGTTCTTCATAAATAAATGTGATTTCATTGCAAAACGATATTGCCAAGAGCTTTTGTGTGTAAGACAATCCTGAAAATACTCCAAAACGAATTTAGTTCAGGAAATTCGTTACTAAGAAATATCTTTTTTAGCTTACTAATTACTTACAAAAGCGGATTCACCTCAACGGATATAAATTCTAAGTAAAGTAATGAAACAGTCTCGTTTAGCATTTGTTCTTGTGCTTTGCACCACTCTGTGCAGAGCTACGTACCTGAGGGGTAACAATTTTCAAAAGTGGAAACGAGGGTGGTCTGGGGGTGAAAACTACGTTACACTGTAAAATGTTGGAAGTATCCAAGCTTGAACTTATGTTGTTTGCGAGATTTAAATGACGTCAGAGCAGCCGTTTCTGCATCTTATTTTTAAATTTATTTTCTGGCTGGAAATAACATGGTACTGGAAAACCGTTATGAATGCATTAAGCATTATGACTGTTTTATAATTCAGTATGTTATTGAAAACAGTGAATATGTAGACTTCTAATGTTCTTTATTCATCTTAACATCAACTATGTAACAATTTATTAAATTTTCGAAAAATAACATCAACAAGTACCATAAGTTTAAGTCTTAACTGCACGTTTTCATTGTATCATTACTAATTAGGTACCTATTTAGTAAACGCAGATGATTCAATTGAAAATTGAACTAGAGAAACAGAATATCTCGTTTCCACTAAGTAATGCTTCATTCTATTCGCAATAGTGTACATTGAAATTTCATGAAATTTCGAACGAATCGATACCGCTGCGTTCTCGGAACTTGAGAGCGCGTTAGAAACTCTTACTTAGTTAGTTATACAACGTATTAAATGTGCTATATGTAATAATAATCGTTATATTTAAAGAAGAATAAATGTTGCATTTGTGTGTAGATATCGGACGATGATCGCATGTCGCTAACGACCGCCGTGTCAGACGAAGAGGATCCTGGCGAGAGCGCCATGAATTCTCCTTACAAAGGCAAGCAGACGGGCGCCGCCGCCGCCTCCTTCAACTGCACGGGAGCCGTCAGGAAAGCCGGGTAAGTCCTTACGTAATACGCTATTCTTACAAGCTATTCATTTTATTTCCTCCGACGTCGATAACGTTAGAACGAGCGACATTTTCCATATCTATCTGTCCTAAGGAATTTTTCACTGCTCCAAACAGTTACTATAAATGGCATTTTTCTTATCCATCTCAAAATTCCTTTTTAAATATTTATTGCTCATAGTAGCGAGTTTGTACAAGTAGTTTCTAAGCGTAATCAAGATCGCAAACCGAAGAAACCTCGGTAATATTGGTGCTTATAACTTCTAAGTTATTTGCTCCGACTAGCAAATATAAACTTACATAACATCAAAGTGCGTAGGCATGTTAGAACGTACAAAAATATTTGGCAATATTAGTGACCTTAATAATTTTGCTGTAATGAGATTCCTAATTATCTAAATTATTACTTCTCTCAATTTGTGCGCGCCTTTCAGAAAAAAAGCAATTAATTAATTATGCGTTGTGATCCAACTTTTATTTCTGCCAAAATCAATAGACTAAATTAACACCATTCATTTAATTTTCTCAAATCTTTTATGGAAACAATTAATCTTTTAATTCAGATTTAATACTACGACTAATGTTGTAGGTACATAAACATTGATGATTTGGTTACTTTGAAACACTCACCTTATAGATAACACATAATATACAATAATATCTATCTATAGGTACATACATTGACTATAACTCAAATATTTTTTGGATATACGGCCAATAGATTGGTAATAACAAATCGTTATTTACTCTATCAAATATAGACGTTACATTATCTTTCTGCCTTGTCAGATTAGAATTTATCAGTCTTTAGGATGCCGAACATAGATGATGTATTTCTCAGATAAACGGAAGAGTGGAAGCTAAGATAATGTAGCTACATGATATATCCATACTTCTAAATTATGGCTTTCTCCGTTTACCCAACGTTTGGCTATAGGCCTGGAATCTTGCTTAAAGGAAATAGCCAATAAATAATGTCCAATCCCACCCATATGTACACGTTTTACGTAGATCTACAAAATGTATTGTAGCACTAAAATATAGTGCGCAATATATCACGGAGACCCCTGGCCTACTTGATAGCTCTAGGTCTAGGAATATTTATAATCCAATAAGCTAGGAACATCTGGATCAACATAACATTCATTCTAGATAATTTATAGCACCATGACAGGTATAACATTTCACAACTGTCAGTTTTTAATGCCTTTTTAGTTTTTCAAATGCTAAAGCAATAATAGTTATAAATAACAGTGAATAGAAACAAACAGTAAGAAGCTTGTTTTTCTGAAATTCAACTAGTAAGTCGTATAAATACTAAACAAATTCGGAAATCTCATTACTCTTGAAGTATAAAACGAATTGTTAATAACAAGACCAACTCTTTGAACAAGAAATTCAAAATGGAAAATTTTCTAAAACATATGAAAGTAAATAATACGTGTCTATTCACGTTTTATAAAGCTCCTCGCCTCCATACAAAGTTCGTATTATATAACACCTACCAACTGTTCGTATCACTTTAAGGTGCACTGAGGCGCCTCTAGGTACGAACAAAACAAATTATTAATATTAATACCGCTCCTTTGTCTCGTTCTCAAGGAGCCTTAATAAATGTAAGCGGGAGGAAGGTAAAGGCAAGATGACGTGGTGTGTTGGTACACCTCCGTCGAGTGTCATAGTCCCTATTAGAAAAGCCTACGGCGTCCTTTATGTTCCTTGAGGCTACAATTCCTCTTCCATGAATTCCAAATGACCGGAGGGAAATCTTAGCCGTGACCTATTCAACGTTGTAAACACGTAGAGTACGCAGACAAGATGATGGGCTGCCGCCTTCACATCCTTACAATTCCGTCTAGGACATTTCGACGGTACATGCCAATGGTGTTCAGTCAAATGTTTACTCATCATTGTTTATAATCATAGCTTATATTCAGTATTCATTCAACATTAATTAAGTTCCATTGTTATCAGGCTACTAAAACATTAATTAGTATAAATCGTAAATCCTATTTTAGATTTCAATAGATTAGACTTGATTAAAAAATCTTCTATCTATCCTATATATTATAAATATATACCCTCGAAGGATTAACTTTTACTATAAACAATAACACAAAGCCATCCAAAATATAATGAATAATTTCCGAAGCTATAATTGATTGCTTTTTCTATTCGTCGTCCCTTGGAAATGGACCATGATTACACATATACAGAATTATATGAATAGGAACATATTCTTCCTTATCATAATAGAGACAAAAAGACCTATATGTATGATTAAAAATATATGTTTATTAAGCTGTGGTTGACATCGATTGACACATTCACATTAGTATGGAAAGGCAAATGTCAAATCTTTACCAGTTTATTATGTTTCATTTGTGATATTAAAACAGCAATAATTCACTCTAATAGTCATTTAAGAAAATGTGATTCAATAAACATTCAATGGTCTGCTACAGTGATCCAGGAACATGCCTACAGATAAAATTAAAGTTTACCATGTCGAGTCAATCGTCCATTTCAACAATTTTTCGAGTGAGAACAGACTTTAAAGTTTCTAAGGATCGAGGGCAGAAGCGGGCTCCCACGCCAGTGAACGTGATTGTCTGGGCCATGGAAGTACTCGGGCAGCGGACGCGCGGGGTCCCGATTCAGAAAATACGGTCCTTAGTCAAAAAACACTTTATCCTGCCGTGCAGAAAGCAAGATATTGACAAAAAAATAGACATGACTGTTATGTTTGCCGTCTATTTTGGTATACTTGAGCAATCAAAAAGTTTGTTTTACCTTAAATGTCCTTTTCATTGTTACCACCATAGATCAGCTTATTGAAATTGTGTCATATTCAATAATTGTGTTATTAAATGTTTAAGTTCGAAAACATGTTTTTTTTACGAAAACTATAGTACTCCCGTTACACGCACAAGTTTAGTCTCGTTAGTTCTGGATAATCAACTGCCTTTCAAGAAAAAGTTTAGCTGTGTTTACCTGTAATTTTCTTCAAAATACAAACTAGAAAACTGTAGATGGTGCGGAACAATTTCCTCTACTAGGTTACCTCTAATTACGTTGTCACCAGTTACTGGTAAACGTATTTAGCCGAGAGCGGCAAAGCTACTGTAGCGCAGCTTGCGCTAACGCCTGATAAAGTAATATAATTCACTTTTAATATCTGGGTTGAGTTAGGGTTTTCTTTAAAACCCAATTTGCACTAACATTTTTTTACAATATACTACGTAAACACTTAATAATTACTGTACGTAAGCTACTTACAAGAAGCTAGAAAACCATGTGATGTATTATTATAACGATTTATTGGAACAACTATCTCCTAAGGCTTGTATTGTATTGTGTAAAAAATCATTTATGTCGAATCTAAGACAGATATTGGAATCAATTTCAAGATGTGATACTTAATTATAACTATTTATTTATGTTAGCAGACTATTATCATCCTTATAGGGCTTTAAATAATATGTTAGGCAAAATAAATAGCTACCTATCGCGCTTGGAAGTACTCTATCCCCTATTTCGAAATCGTATTATAACGCTTCAGATAGATATGGAATGGTTATGACGCACGCGAACATGATTATGTTGTAGCCATCCGTAGCCAATGTTGCTACGCCGTAGCATTTTGCGTTGAATTTCGTGTATCGAATGTTATGTTGTGTTCAGGTTTTTGAGTGTGAAGAAGTGGTTGCTGCGTAAGAAGCATCAGATTGAATTGGCTCGCAAGCGTGGCTGGAAGGGATATTGGGTGTGCTTGAAAGGCACTACGTTATTGTTCTACCCTTGTGACTCCCGCGAGGGCCGCTCCGTAGAAGCCGCTCCGAAACATCTGATCATAGTGGACGGAGCCATCATGCAGCCGATACCTGAACACCCCAAACGCGATTACATATTTTGTCTTAGTACTGCTTTTGGTGACGCCTATCTCTTTCAAGCACCATGTCAGGTAAGACCTTTGTCATATATTTTCATACAATTTTTATATAGTACAAACATGCACAACACTTCTACAAATTAATGTGATGTGTAGGTATGATCGATACTGCTGAACTGTACTGAATTTTACCAGAATATTAATAAAATCAATCGTGATAAAATATCCCGTGAAATACCGAACACCACTCAAAGGGATGACGGACAAAGGTTGATATTTATAAATCGCAATTATTCGTTATTTACGAACGCGTAAATTTACGAGAAATTCTTTACATAATATTGCTTTTAAATGATTCCAATTTGTTTCATCACACTCATTGAATATGTCTTTGTCTTTTTTGATATAATTAATATTTCTGTAGATTGAGCTCGAAAACTGGGTGAACAGTATTCATAGTGCTTGCGCCGCGGCGTTTGCTCGCCACCGAGGCAAGACTGGCACTCTTCATTTACTGCAGGAAGAAATCTACCGCCTTGAAAAAGCTATCGAATCGGTAAGTGTTGGGTTACGTAAAATAATTAGGTCAGGCTTCCACGCTGTTTACAATTCATCTTGCACCTAACGATAATTTACGTCTGCGTGTATATCAACAAATATCAACAATAATTTCTTCTACAAGTTTAGTAATAAACTTACAACAAACAATTTGAATTGGAAATCATATTTCTTAGGCTTGTTTATTTCCTGTCAAAATTAGGTAGTCAAGCAATCTTTTGAAATAACACCCAGGCTTAATAACAAAGTTGAATGCTAGGTTAATATTGGTCGAAGCTGAACAAATGAAAATGTGCTGGAGCACAAAGTGAACGCGCAGAAATTATGCAGTGTTCGACCTTAACTGCGCATCGTATGGCCTGAACCAACACGGCATTGTTTGAATACCACGCTTCTACTTACGATCAACAATTTCTATGCCCCGCCATGGGAATAGGCTTTATTCACAATCGCTGCATTCCGAATCGCAGTCGGAAAATGAAACATTTTTTTTTTCTTTTTCATTGAACTAACAGTTAACATGATATATACGTAGTTAGCTAGCTATACGGAACGAGTAAATGGCATGTGTCAAAACTTTAAAGTGAAAATTACAAAGGATTTTGTTTGATATCATTTTCATTATACCGAAAAACAAAATAATTAACAGTTAATAAAGTGAACTGCCAGTTTCAGCCTGTATAAACACAATCATGAGTTGCATTACATAACGCTGGCACAGAGGAAATTATTAGATGGCATGTCCCTTGCAAGCCTCACTCGGGTTAGGTACAAACGATATTATGTATTACCAGAATACATATGTGAGCTCCGGACAGAGTCGGCGGCGTGCGGTTCGAAGCGTTCCTCGTGTAAATCGCGCCAATTTCTGACCCGCATCGGGTGACCACAACACGCATCAAAGCCTTTGTGGCTACCTCACACTACTACGTATTTACCGCAGGCGAATATATGCACTGTCAAACAGGCTTTCGATTAACTGTAACAGAAATGAAGCAACGCTATCAGATATCAAAGAGCAATGCAGTTGTGTATTATATCAAAGGATGTTTATCAGAATTCACATTCAATTTATAGAAGCGTAGAATTCTAAATTGTAAATTGTAGCCAAAAACTTTGTTAAATGAAGTCTTAAAAAAATCATACACTTCGCAGCACCTGAATGTAATTTTCGATCTTAATTAGAAGCCACAAAGTTTTATGACTTCATGAATTTCAAATGGCATCTCGTGTAGCGGAATATTTAAAACAGATCCGTAATTAAGGCCGGGAACACATGCTTGTTGTTGGAAACAATCTATTTTATCGTCGCGATAGTTATCAGAGGCAGGTGAGGGCACGCGCTTATTAATATTCATAGCACACGTCACTCTCGAAACTGAGTTTGAGGACTGGACCATCCAAAATGAATTCGTTATCGTTCAAAGTAACTTGAGACTGCAGTTGGTTGCTAGTAAAGTAAAACAGTCAATTAAACTAAATGCAAAGTTATTTCCAACTTAAAGCCAACAACTTTACTCGTATCATGTATGGAGAAATATATGAACTAAAATGTAAGAGAATCCAAAGTTGAATGTTATTGGTATGAATAATAGATGAAGTGGTTCTACTACAAATAAAAAGTTAAATACTCATTATTGTACAAGTTTATGCGCTTGCCTTCGTAGCTCTATTTCGTAGCGCTACGCTCGCTTGGCAAGCGCGTACCGTGTCCGGAAATTCAAGAATATGCTACATTATTTGCTACATAATTTGAATGTTAGACTGCTGTCGCTGCAAAACAAGCCAATTATAGCTATTTAATCATTGTGCTAGTTCAATTATTACGTTAGATATTGATTAATTAGGAGCGTTATGTATGTAATACAGTAGATGTATTAAATACGAAGAATTAAGGCACCTTACCAGCAATATTAGAAGAAAATTTGTAATTGTATTAATTAAATATCACGTTCAGGATAAGAATTGTTTGGTGCTTAGCACTACCTAATTTTGAAATAAGTCCAATAAGACTAGGTGGCTTGCGTTATATGTTACAATTGGTACAGTGTTCTGCCATAAGTAACGTTTCTAACACTTTTAGGATCACAAGTTGAAGCACATGGCGGACCTCCAACAGTCGGTGGTTTCTGATCCCGAGACTCGTGCACAGCTGGCTGTACAAATGCTGCAGTGGGAAGAGAATCTCGAACGCCTGCACTGCGAACAGTTCCGACTGCGTTGCTACATGGCCAGCCTCCAGAGCGGCGAACTCCCCAACCCCAAGGTAAATGTACAATAAAAACGAGTTTCCTCTTTCTCCTACAAACTGTGACCTCACCTAATGAAGTAGTAAAATACCTATAACTTTTTTATTCGGCCCTCGTCTACCGTAAATCGGTTGTAGCAATAGTTTGGATTGTTACGCGTGTTTCTTAACTATAGTTTACCGAATGTGATAACTTTGTTACGAGAAATTCTATATTTCGCGCTACATTACTTATGGGGTAAAACCGGCAATTTGTCAACACATTGGGATATTTATATCCACTTTTCGGTTGATGTACGTAGTTGGACATGTTACGTACATAATCATGTTTTCTAAATATTTTATCATCATAATTTTCAGCCCTATTATATACATATCACTCTGCGGGGCATGACCTCTCATTTTGTGTGTCAAATATTTAATGGAAGCCCAACATAAAACAACATGGTGATCGTAATTTTTCACCTAATAATAACAAGGGACGGTGTTGAAATTGTCAAGTGATTTCATCGAGGTGACAGAGAAAGGAAATTTGTTGGCTTCGCTATCAAATTGACAGTTCCGTTGACCGGGGGTGGGGTTGGAATCTGTTACGCCACGACCCATGTCACGGACCGTCATAATGGTCCCCAACATGCGAATAATAAAAGTTGCTTACAATTTTGCACAGAAATGGGTTTGATTAACGGATATATCAATATCCTTTGAAGATAAAAATGTCTCTGCCTAAATATTAGATGAGATATCTTATAACTAATAATAAAATTGGACATTTCCCAAAGTGGTGATACATAACTTAGCTTTTAGGACGCTGTTTATGCAAATTAAATTACGTTCTTTGTTTTTACTATTGACAGTTTACGTAGCTACTTGCGAAGATATATTTTGAAATGCCATAAAAGGTCGTTTGGAAAATCAAAAACCACTTTTTGCAAATAAGTACTAGAACCTCAGCTGCTAGCTACATGTGTCACCTTCCTACAGTCTCTGCTCACACACGTGTCTCGCGGCACGAAGAGCACGCTGAATAAGCTGGGCGTGTTCACGGTGTCATCATTCCACGCCTTCATCTGCGCGCGCTCGCCGTCGCTGCTCAACAACTTGCTGGCTGGCCGCGGCGCCACCAAGCGTCGTGCTCCAAACCTGTCGCGATCCAACTCTGGCTCGAGCCGGCGATCCATGCAGGTATGTTTCACTTAGACCAACCTTTGTTTTTGCGTGAATCAATTTTTACCCTACTCCAGACCAAAAAGTGCGCTACAAACTTGAGTTTTCGATGAGATATTATTCTCGCAAGATTTAAGTGTGAGTCTAGTATGCAATAAGCACATAAAAAAAATTGGAATATAAATGATCACAAAGTTGATATGCGACTTTTATTTAAATGAGAAAAATACGTACCCAGTAATAATTCGATCTACACAGTTGCAAAGCAAAGAACATTTTCAGATTACATTCTAATAACAAATTAAAACTTTTTAATTGTATTCTGTACCTAACTGGGTCACCACAACAAATATAGATGTGTATGTGTGTCAAATATTTTTTTTAATTATATCACCTTATTTTTGTGAAAGGATAATCCTTGTAAACAAACTCTTGCAATCCTAAATTAATAATGGTCGTTGTACAAACACAACATTGGAAATTCAAACGTTGGGAATTAAATCTACATTTATCGTATTGTTTTCATTATTCTTGTTTATTAAATGTTTAGATAAAGGTGCTTACCTTGTTCGTCTATATATAAAGTCATCCCGGCCGCATAACAATGGGCCCGAATGGAAATGTCTAGGTAGCGTGTCCTCTAATACTCGAAGAGGTCGTAAAATGGGACATCACGAAAAACGACAATTACTCTCTACAAACTGGTCCACGCTTATTGCTTGTGATTACTTGATGTTGTTGATCCGAGTTTTTAATTAAATTGGTCACTAAATCATTACTAGGACCGACATTATAGGTATTTATATTTAAAGGAATGGATGAATATACAACAACATACGTAATGAAAGTAGGAATACGCATTATTTTTCTTTATATACAGTTGGTTTACAGAAAGTTGGTTATTAATCTTAAGTAGATACAATCATTACCTAAGTCTCATTTGCAGAAAGGTATTTAATATTCCTACTGGCTATCTCAAGTCCAGACAAAAACAAATAAATCCTTTTGCACCCATTAATTTGATCGTACTAAATCACTGACGTTTAGTTATTTGTCGCACAAATTATTCCGCCTTGTAATTCGAATTAATTTTATCACAAAATAATATAATTCGGTTATTCTAATTGTGTGCCTACCTATCAAAACAAAACTCTTATATATGTCCAATCCAACCCAGTTCCGAGAATGTTTGAATAGAGATCTCAGTCTAGTGAACAGAACACGAGATTTACTCTCCTGACTCGCTATAATTTAATTTGTGATAGGGATTTGCTTCCAAATGTTAAATCACTTTGGTTATGTCGTTTGCACAAAGTTATGTCTTTGAATTTTCTTTAGTCAAATCTTGTTAATGCCACTCACACTTTGGAACATAATTTCAAAGTATTTACTTGTAGGTGAACATAGACATTTTGACTATTAAAATGTGGCTCATCATCTTTTATACTCGAGTGCATCCTCCTTTTATCTAACTAAATATTTGATATCTTGGGAGCTGACTGTGTGCACGTGCATTAGATGTCTCGTGAGGATGGGGAGGCTGCTGTGCGCGTGTCTCTGCCGGAAGGCACCACGGCGACTGTGGGCGTGCGTGAAGGCATGTCGGTCGAGGAGTTCCTAGCCGCCGCGTGCGCTCGTCGCTCACTCAACGCCCTGGAACACTTCGTCAGGGTCAAGAAGCGCCGCGACATGGAAGACCATAACTACTTCGTACCACATCGCAGCGATCTCATAGAAACCTATGTAAGTACCTTCCATATTTTTCGCCAAATTAATTCCAACAAAGATAAACAACGTCAAATCTCTCATTTTTTATTTTACTTCCTACAAAATTTGTATTCTTGCTGCCTTGTATTTTAACCTCACGGGAAATCTTTTCCAATTTTCTAAGGGTCCAATCCTAAATAACACACATTTTTCAGAATTTCTTGAAACAGGTGTAACGTGTTTGTTAGATCTACTGTAATTTATTTGATTCAGTTTTTTTTATTTCCTGAAATCTAAAACAAAGACATGTAGCCAATCATGTAATCAATTTTCAATCAACTATTTCACAACTTGATCAGTTTGCACCATTTTAAATGAAAACTTTAAGTGGACCATATAATACATAAGTATCAAATACAAAAACATACGAAATAAAAGCACAAAATACTAAAATAATGATTCGTCTAAATGAATTATTAAAAGCCAACATTAATTCACATCACATTCCGCCCATTTAAGATAACGAATATAATTAATCACTGTTCCGATAGTGTTAGACCTCATAGCAGCTATTTCTAAATTAAATATTCGCCACACATTTGTGGAAGTGAAAATAAAAAGTATTAATTCTTTGTGACCGAGGTTGACGTGAGTAGGGTCGACGGGTCTCTTCCCTCACTGACTTTGCGCAAAACACCGACGAGAGGTTATCAAAAAGTTATATTACTGTTACTTCAGGATCAACGAATGCAAAATGCATATGGCGAAGTTAAATCCCATTTCGCTTGTTGTTTGAATCAAATATATTACTTGTGAAAAGAACCCTTAATCCTAAAAGAGAAAAGTGTTACAGCGCAAAATCGCAGACATACATAATGTATGATTTCGTTTATAAAAGTTTTCAGCTTTATTTTCACTGCACTCTTATACGACAGTTACCTAAGTAGAATTGTAATAAGAGTACAGCAAATTACAAATCAAAAACAAAGCTTCAACTGCTTGATTATGTTTTAACATTAAGCGTTTTAGTTTGTACAAGAAAATCCTTGCTTTGAATGAGGTCGGACAAGGATTAAATCTACTAAACCATGTGTCCCTTATCAAGCTCTTTTAAGTACTTTCAAACAAAAGAATAAAACTTATGTAATTGATTCACCTGAGCAAGATTTAAAAAGTATACGGCCTGTAATGGCCTAATTATCCTATCATAAATAAAACAGGATCCCACAATTAAATTTGTATTTTAAAATGAATAAATTTATTTAAGTACGGCACGGAACGTGTTTTGCAAACAAACAATGAAAAGTCACCGAATTTAGCATAAGTTATTATGAGCCGGGAAAGGCTTTCACAAAGATGTTTTTCATTTAATGTACCAACATAAAGAATATCTAAATAAAATATGACAAATATTCTGATTTACAAAGACGGTGATGTGATCAGGACTTCGAAATTTCTATTAAAATGAGTATTGGAAAAATCTTATTCCATAGAGGGTCAAAATTGTTCGCATTCGCTTTATCTTTTTAGAACAGATTTTTAAAGAGATTTGTAAAGATTACTTTTTCTTACAATAGCGGCCAACATTTTTTTGACGTGCGTTCTTTTTTATGTGGTTGTGAAATTGAACTTGGGGTACGGTACCGTACTTAGATTTATAAATACAATTTATCAAAGATTGTTATAAAAATCTTAATTAATGTACTTTTTATAGCATATTGCTAATTGTATCATAAAGCTTTTTAAAAACTTATCTAATAAATATAACTCGATTAATTGTAAAAAGCCTTCAAAAAGTTACAAAGAGCCTTTCTAAGAAAAATAATTTCTCGCTTTAAAGTTTTATTAGTGTTTTGCTGACAAAATCCAATTATTTTCGTATTCTAAAAGTGTCGTTTCAAAGAGATACAGTTGCGTACACCTGCACATGACAGAGCTACGAGTAATTACTTCATGCGAGTCGCAAGCTTATGTGACCCATCATCAATTTTCGGACCACACTCTATGTGGACAGGCTGTTACTTTGTCTGCGATATAAGCACAAATGTAATATGTATTTATAACTACTGGTCTCGCTGCTTGTTTGTTTTGTCCGCTTTGAGCTTCTGAAGGGACAGCCTATAAGCTCCGTTTGACACACATATTTTGAAACTGTCATACAAACAGCGTACCGTGCGTTCTCAATTACAGCTTTGTGTCAAAGAATATTGCAATCTACTTGTATTTAATTTTAGTAGTTCATTTATATTTAGTTTTGTCAGCGTAAGTACTCTTGTTTATTACCTAATGAAGTCACGGTCTTCTTGTTAATAGCTGCATACTCACGAAGTAGTGGAAGTATGTGCCAAGATCCTGTATCAAGTAGAATTACAACGGACGACGCTGGAGCAAATGTGGGGCTTCAGCGTGGAAGCCGAGCTCATTGAGAACGCCGAGCGGCAGGACGAGCTCTGCTGCTATGTGAGCCGAGTCGAAGACAAGAGCGTCGCTATGCAAAATGGTAATTTATTATCGTCCAACACAAAATTTCCATATTTACCGCTTGCATTTCGCTCGAAGTTGGAAGCAAAATACGTCATAATATTTCTTGTGACAAAAGTGTTTCAAGAAATCTGTAAGCTTACATAATTTATGTACCTATGTTTCATAAAACGGCCGTCATGCATATTTTATACGATCTCAACTCCGTTGTTTAGAGTCACATTAATTCAAGTATTTTTTGTCAAATGACGTCCGTCCTCAACTCGAGCGATATGCGAAATCAGAATCTCTTGTAAAATATTTTCATTTTATCTCTCTCAATTTTAAGCGTCTTCCGCCCTGATTAAAAACAGATAAAACAATCATTCCAAGTTTAGTTGTTTGCATTTTCTATCAGGTATAATCAAAGGCGATGAAATAATGGTAATCAACGGAGCAATCGTATCTGACCTAGATATGATGTACTTGGAGAGCGTGCTGCAAGAGGAACTATCCCTCGTCATGATGATGAGGTATTTATACACACAGCCATTTATTTTTACTTCAACAGGGCCTTTCTACTTTAGTTTATTTCAGCTTTTTAAGTTGAACCTGAGAATAAGCTTGTATTATATCTAAAATTATCTAATAGTCTGTTATAAAAATTACAATTAATTATCTTTAGTTTGCCGTTTGACGTATTTGTTGTATGAAGACTAATTGAGATTCTAAATCAAACGGTTCAGCTGCGAGAAATAAAATAGAATAATTAATGGTAGCGAGAATATTTCTAAACATAAAAGGTCGTAGAGCGTTCTCATTTAGCGAGATCCGAAGTACTCGAGACAAACAGGAAAGCGGCGCCTACCACCTAATAAAACGGAAGTTAAAGAGTGCGCAGCCGGGGCAGGGTGGAAGGCCTGTTCATCGGCATTTCCCGCCCTCATACACCTGACCTTTCGCGGCGACACGTTTACTGAAGCGCTCGGCGACCTACATCGGCGGGGGCTGCACCTGCTCGCAAGCCGCCGCGCCGCGTCACCACCGCGGCCATTGTGAACGGCCGCAATTGAGCCTCTCGACGTTACCGCACCCGCGCCGCGTCAAATAATGCTCCCCAACAAATGTCATCTCGAAACAAGCACTCGCGACACGATATTATTATTGTTGTGAGTTGTTTCATCTCGCCGTTCATATAAAGCCTTTCCGGCTTAAAGACGGTCGCTTTTATTATCTTGTTAAACCTGGTGAAGTTTATGCGAATAATTAAAGCATTACGTAACTTTCATAACCCACACAGCTAGGTGTTCGTGCGTCTCTGTTTCCTTTAAAGTGATCGTACCTAACACATAGTGAAAGAATATGATTGGAGATGAATTAAATACATGCTTGACAAATACACTAACATCGTACGGGAAGACAAACTAAATGTGAATATAAAACAATCCGCGGTCTAAACCAAACAAAAGTTCTTTTAAAATAATTACTGTAAATGATGTTTATATGCTTATAGCGGTGTAACATTTTCATTGTTGAAATTTCCATTCTTCCTCGGAAAAAATAAATACTTTTCTTTTCATTTTGATTACCGCGTCGCGCGAAACGACTGATTCGTGCTGTGATATAATACTTTGCATCAGCGTTTTCCCCTGCCCTGAGCGCATATCGTAAATATATGAGAGCGCGCAATCTTGGGTAAACACATCACATGTTGTTTCTATAAATCGAGTATTCCGTTTTATTCGAGTACGCGGAGATTGTATTTAGATAGTGTTTGAGCAGCAATTTATACACAGGTCGTCTCGCACGGAGCCGCCTGAGCTGACGGGGGTGATGCGCGCGGCCACGGACGACATAATCGATTCCCTCGTGTGCCCGCCGCCGCCCAGCGAGCCGCCAGTCATCTCCGACGACATGATATCCGGCCTCATCGTGCCGGCTCCCGCCTGGAGTGAGTACACGCCACAAACACAACTGTCTATTCATTTAAATCATTAACCTACTGCGTGCTCATTAATCAAACTATCGTACTATAAACCTCATACTACAACCTTTTTGTTACAAAATGTGCTACGAGCATTAATCATCGACCGTTTCTTGTTCCCTTTTACAACAAATCTTTTCGTGTCAGTCTTTTATACCTACACAAAATCATTAAAAAAGGATGATTCAGCAAACGATTCAAATATCACGTACGTAAACAGGTAGAATTTTATCGATAGAGACCAAGGCTTCACACATACGCTAGGCATGTATGACGAACGTTCATTATGTTTTTCATCGCGCCTTCGCCACCTATTGCTCACATTTGATGAGTTTGCACTTTATTTTGCGAAACGTTTTAGCTTATGTTCTGTATTGCGACCCTAGCACTCCCTATTTGGAGAGTTACCGCAGCGTCATCAATTACTGCAGTAGCTTTATTATGTTTTAACTAGGCACTGTTTATTTAATATAACGCCAGGTTAACAGTAACCGTATTAAATATTTACTATCACAATACATTTGTACCTTGATCAAATAGATTTTCACAAATTAATCGCTCATCACGTTTGTGGGAATGAAATACTAATTAACATAAATACCAAATCCACCGCGCTGTAACACTAATATGTTGATAATTTATTTCACTAACAATCCACTCCATTACGTATGTCATAAATTGACATGATAATTTATGTTTTGTGTCATAGCACTTAACAAGCAACTCTTCAATATTCCCTTTACGTAATACTTGGCATCGTTTCGTTTTGGAATTGTGGCTCCCAGCCAGTAATGCCCTAACAACTACCACAATCACGATGCGGATTATTTATCAGTCATCGTTACCACTCCGGGTTTCCGCCTATTGTCTTTATTTATACCTATACCTTACATAGTTATACGAAGCATTGTTTACCGTGTACACAATCATCAGAGGCTCTAATAGTCGCAATCAGAATGCGATACGCTATATCGCTATACACAGTTAGAGCAAATAAACCAACGAGCCTTACTAAATGAAAGATAGGTATGCAATTTCGCCTACAGGGGCGTTTTGCGCTTACCACGAATGTGGTAACAATATACGTTCCTATTAGTATAGACAATCCCTGGTTCTTGTAAACGTATTTCATTGTGCAATTAAAATTACCTGGAATACGTACCGATGAATGGAATTGGTTGTCTATGAGAGAACTTCAATATTTATTTACAATTTCTAATAATAAAAAGGTGCTTCAAGAATTATTTTAGGAGAAGTGAAAAATTATCATATTATAAATTTAATCTATTCCAAGAAAGCCTATCTGGTTTTTCTAATGGAGGGAAAAAATTAAGAATTATTATATACCTGGGTATATTTTTCACCCTTTTTCCTTGTTTCTACCCGGAGGCGGATAGTCCGGCGGACATTATTTAAACTTACTGATCCGAAATAACTGGCCTCGCTGAAGCTTTACAGAATTTACTTCACCGTTCATCATTGAAGAGGCAATTATGACGACATATTGACTCGACGTGTAGTTGTTGTTTGTTTTATGACAACAGTTATGTTTTCCAGTAGAAGTATCAGGGAGAGGCTTGACAGTGCCCGACTTTGAATTGCGGGAGGTCGTAACAATGGTAGGCTCTTACAACCGCAAACACATTATTCATTATGACATTCCTGTCTAATGAAACTGCTGAACTCTAACAATACTTGAATTCTTATAAAAAGAAAATCGATTGGCGTTTAATATTTACTCAAGACTTAAAACTTTTATTGAAAAACTGCACCAGCTATGCCTGTTTTGTCTGTCTTATATATTTAAAACCAGAACAACAATTTAAGCAACATTCAAAGTTTACACACAAGTGATTGTTTAATAAATCAAATTGAAAAATAAATATATGGTAAACCGTTAGCACTGTTTTGCTAATTCAGCAGAAAAACACCGGTAGACTAAATAAAGGCCGCGACCCCGCCCGTAGCTATTTGCTTGTGCCCGCTGTTGACTTACCGCGGCCAAAAACTCATTGTGTGACTTCTTCTCATAAAGCGGCCTTTACATGAAACTTTCATCACGAACATTGTAATTTCCTCTCATGTTATTGAAATCTGGGCATCTCTTTTCAAACCAGTTTTATTGAACATTTTGATTCCAAATGTCTTAATCTTTACGTATTAAAAGATAGCGGGTATTTTATATGGAGGCATGAGAGTGTGTGAATATTTATACCTTATGACGTCAATTTTTTAACGCTGCGATCAATATTGGTTTGGAATTGGGAATACAAATATCGTAGCGATGAGGGATGATTTAACATAACATTAGGTTTTAAGTACGGCGAAGGCAGATAGTTAACAATAAGAGTTATTTAATTTTAGCTTCGAGGAAACTCTTTTCAGCGTTAAAATTCTGGTATAGAATACAATAAAACTCAGTCGGAGGCGTCTACAATAAAATCTTTCGTATTTATCACGCTCAGTAATGCTATCTAAAGTATTGTATACCTGTCTGCTGTAATTTATCTGCGCGAATGATGGATATTCATGAAACTGGTAATCTCTGTGTTTGTTGTATTTAGCACGACTGTCATTTGCATTTCACAAATAATAATGATGAAAATGCCGGTTTCATTACTCATTGTTCTCCTATTATGACTGAATATCAAAAACTCCGGTACTTTGAAATATTCATTTTAATGAAAGTACAAGTGGAACCTGCTTGGGGGCTGTTCTAGTAAGCGGTCATTTACCGTCGGCCTAAGAACCTCATTTAAGTTGAAGTTCAAAGGCATGCGCCACTTTTGCGGAGTTTCCACCTGAGATATTACGTATGGCAATGAGTAGATAATTTAGCTTTCATGTGTCTGCAGAAAGCTCTAGGTAACTAGAAAAAAAATCTTAAAGATTCATCATTGAATATTAAGAATGGAAAGTATAAAGACGATCCAACGTTAGTACCTATATAATCATACAAATAGGTATATGCGATTTGGATAATTGGCGGATATATTATATATCACAGTCCACAATTCACCAGTTTCACATTTAAGGCTAAACAGGTAAAAGACTTTAGCCTATTGTCTCTTTATGAAGTTAACTGATGTAACTCGACCGTCAACACACATCCGACATCACATTTAAAGTTAAACATGACAAAGCCTTCCTAAATAAAACGGACGTTTCATCATTGTCTGTCACCGTACATTATAAAGTTTAGAAGTAATTTATGTCATAATTGTGTTACCCTCATCTCGGCACAGGCAAGGAGCTGTACAGCCCCGACACGGACGCGCACGGCGGTGACGCAGTCAGCGGCCCGCCCAAAGTCAGCTCCCGGACTAACTCATTCGAAATAGAAAATCTACTCAAGGTATTGTATATATTCAAGTTTTATATAATCACACATCATAAAGATGTAGCTGTTAACTGTTTAGCCTTTTTATACGTACGTTACTTTTGTATATTTAAATAAGGAAAGCGGTGACACCTGTGATACAATGAATTTTTCATTAGTACAGGTGTAAATGTTACCATTTTCCTGTTTTGTTCTGTATTCTGCAAAAAAAAAATATTTTTATCATTATAATCACCACTGTTTGTGGTCTAGGCTTTAAGCGACTGTTGATGTTAAAATCTACGTGGTTAGGATTTTCTTAAGTTTTCTGTATCTTGCCTAGAAGAAATAGATATAGAAAAATATCGTTCCTTCTGACGACACACTAATTAGATGTTTTGTAAGGCTACACTTGGTGTGACCCCTATTGTGTGGATTAGTACCTCGTCCTTAGCAAACTGTGAAATATTAGGCAGTACACCTGTAACAATCCTTCAGGGAAATACAGGGCTGATGGTATGGATAGTACGCTCGTCACATGCACGCCTGTGCGACGTAATCCCTGATTCAATTATCTATCTCTCCGAGGATCTTCCCCGGTTTATTTCGTTAGCTTGCCCGCATGGTAATGTCTCTCTCGAAAATAATAATCGTCTCAGGAGATTCAGCCGGCGTCCCCTACAATATCCCTTCCTGCCTATACAAATTATAGCCATCAACTGATTATCTTTCATGAAAATGTGTCCTTTAATATTGTACGTGGTCTATTTTCAGTTCGTCAATGTTTTTGTTGACATTTTGTTTTAAATTTTGAAACTTTATTTTAAAATTTAACTTAGTCTGAAATGAATTAAAACTTTCACACAATCATATATGTAGGTAGTATGTCAATAACATTTTCCCAAACTAGTAGATAGTATTTTCTATTTCAATAAGATGTATAAACAGGATTATAAAAATTACACAAAGTGCATTTTAAAAATACTTTACTTTTACATGGTACTTTACTTTCTGTCCTCTAACTTCGACCAATTATTGTATTTTGAAAATTTGTCTTTAGTTGATATCACTGCACACGCGTTATAATCAATCTTTTTAGACATCATATCAAAACAATATCTCGTAATATAGAGTGCGGAACAAGTGACGGGCTGGTGCCGTTCCCCGGCGGAGACCCGGCGCGGCAGTCCGACGGGCAGCGTGGCGAGCGCGGCGGCCGGCACGCCGTCACGGCACCTCTCCGACGCCGACAAGCTGCGCAAGGTGCTGCTCGAGCTCGTCGATACTGAACGCGCGTATGTTAAGGTAACGTAAACATAGCTTTGACGTTTAACATTTATGTACAGGAAAGGAACACTTCAAGGAAAAGGTGGATCTACATGGTGTGTGGAAAACTTTAACGGGTGTTCATTTTACAAGCATTTTTAAGATGTTACGATGCATTTATTTCCATGATATAAGTTTTCGAGTCGTAAATTATTATGACACCGTAAAATTATTTCATGAAAGTCGAATTATAGTACTCAAAGTTAAATCAAGAACTGAATACAAACTGTAAATCTCCTAGAGTTATAAATATAAAAACTTTCAACACAATGTTTAACCCCCTTTCATTGTTTACTAAACCGGTTTACATCTTATCTCATAGCTTTATGGCTATGATAATGTTTAGATTGTCATAACTTCAGATTAAGTACACTTAGTTTAAGATTCAAATGTCTACTTTGTTCAACTTTGTGTTCAGAAATACGTCTACTCAAATAACAGTTAATATTTTAAAAGAGTTATTAATTCTGTTATATTTTCTTACGTTATCTATATAGAGCTGTAGTTTATGTTGACTTGTAACGGGTCTACGAGAAAGTTTTTTACAAAATCATGTAAAGTTATAATTTGTCGTCCTTCTATCTCCAGGCGCTAATTCAAACTAACTCCCGTAACTACAACTAGTTATATCTTCAAGTTCCAAGTTGGAGACACATTTGCGACTAGTTACCGGTAGCCAGTACCTCATTCAAAACTTACAAACTGAAATAACTTCACCTGCGGGTAGGCTGCCCCTTAAATGAATAGACCTCTGAATTCACTGATTTGATTTAAATAATAAAAATTGAATCGACTCCTCAAATACTAGAGTTAAAGATAAAGTAATAGTCACCATCTTTCATATAAATATTCATCCCGGCGAAAAGTTTTGATGGATTTCTAAAACGTATTTAAAACTTGGTAAACCTGGCGCACCTGTTCAACAATTTTACTACCTGTTACGATTAAAAAGTTTCTTTTTAAATAAATCCTAAATGGGGTTAATCTGAAAATTACGGCTACGTTGTGGTATTCTTAAAAACCTTTTTAATTACTGTAAAGACGTTTATTAAGGTAATGGATAAGAAGGATATAAACGTGAAGCTTTATTTTTCTAACTTTCAAATATATTTAGTAGTCTTCTAATAAAAGGAGTGAGTGGAAAAATACCTTCTGATCATAATGCAGATTATACTCGTAGCGGTGAATAATAATAGAGCTATATAGTGTTTACAGGTCATAACTTTAGATTACCTAAGTTACTAACCGCTTAACATAAACAGTTTACTAATTGCTACTATATGAGGTTCTCCAATACCAGCATCGTAATTAGATAAGGACCCGTTTACGTACAATTTAATGACTTACCTAAACTGGGGTAACACGGCGGTAAGCTCGTAAACGCAGCACACAATACCCGACGAACAGACCGAAACGACGCTATCCTGTACCAATGTTACATAATATTATGAGAGAAGTTTGAAACAAAAAGTTTCAATGTTAATTCAGACACGTTGAACATAACACTAAAGTTGTTACTTCCAGCACTTGAACAACTTACTGGAAAACTACCTGGAGCCGCTGAAGAAAGAAACTTTTTTATCAAACGCCGAGATCAATGCTTTGTTCGGAAACATTCAGGAGATAGTGACTTTCCAACGACAATTCTTGCAAAACTTAGAGGAAGCGCTTGAGGCTGAACCCAACTTCCATCACTTTGAATTTTCTAACCAGTTTAAGGTACACAATTACCGTTTATTAATACTATTACGTTTAATGTTGTACGGTTTTGTGTAATGACTTACTTTTTTTGCAGAATGTTCTCTTCGCAGTTGGAAATGCCTTCTTGTATTATGTTAATCATTTCAAACTGTACAGCTCTTTCTGTGCAAGTCACAGCAAAGCTCAAAAAGTATTGCATCCAAGTAAGTAAACTGATCTTTGGCATTATTTTCTCCAATTAAATCAAAATATGAAATGTGTTTTAACTTATTCGCAGATGAAGGCAATCAAGCTTTACAAGAATTCCTTGCGGCTCGGAATCCAAAACAGCAACATTCATCGACGCTCGAGTCGTACTTAATAAAACCCATTCAACGGATATTAAAGTATCCGCTTTTACTTCAGCAATTGAGAAATTTGACTGACGTTAATTCTGAAGAGCACCTTCATTTAGTGGGTAAGAAACTTTATATTATTTATCTCAGAAATTCAGGCCAGTACAGTTCTCTCAGCATCAACCATATTTCATTGAAGTTTATTTTATATTTATACATTTTGTCAAACTTGGATTAAATAAACGAAGTCATTTGTCTATTGTAACATCTGCATAATAATAAAAATATTTTGTTATTATTTCAGAGGCTCTCAAAGGTATGGAAAAAGTTGCGGAGCACATCAATGAAATGCAACGAATTCATGAAGAGTATGGTGCTATATTTGACCACTTGTTTAGGCAACATCAAAAGTCTTGCAAGCAACCAATAGATCTAAGTCCTGGTTAGTATTCATTACTTATTTATTTATTTATAAGTTGTATTTTTCCGCTGTGTACTAATACGTTTCCTTTGTTTTCAGGTGATTTGTTATACTACGGTGGAGTAGAATGGTTAAATATTTCTGACTTTTTAGGAAAAATTAAAAAAGGATTGGAATTACATGCTATGTGCTTTGTATTTAAATCTGCTGTTGTCTTCCTCTGCAAAGAAAGACTGAGACAGAAGAAAAAGCTTATGGTACGCGCTCTTTTAAAATTCTTGTTTCAGTAGCTAAAAGATTACGCTTCATATTATTTTTCTTCATTTGAATTCCAACATTTAATTTACAAATGTGACACTAGACATACAAAATAAAACCTGTTTCATTGTAGGGAGTATCTTCAAAGAACAATTCGAACGAGGTGGAGATCATTCGGTACCAGGTGCTGATACCGGTGACCGAGGTGCAAGTGCGCGCCTCCTCCGCCAAGGATATGGACAGCCACTTCCTCTGGGAACTGATCCATTTGAGAAGCCAGCTGCAACGCCGCTCTGAGAAAGTTTATGTACTTTCTAACAGGTACGAGTTATTGCCTTTTTGTGTTTGAAAGCCGCTTTGGTCACTTATGGCCGATTTAATTATATGTAAAGTTCATGGTTTATCTTTGAACATGATAATAGAGTACTTATCTAAATCTTAAATTGAATTGTAGCAACCACTCTTCTTAGTATTTTTATTACATACCAAACATGACCTAACTATTCAAACTAAGTGAATTATCTAGTCTCAAAAAATATTTTTCATTTATCATTTCCGTAAAACTGTTTAACTATAAATGGCCATTTTAATTTATAGCACGGCGGACTTCCGCAACGCGTTCCTGAAGACGATTCGCCAGATAATTCGCGAGTCGGTGCGCAACATGTCTCTGCCTAGCTCCCGACCCGCTCCGGCGCCGCCGCGCGCACCGCACGCGCCGCACACGCTTGACCGCGACAGGTCTAAGCACCAGGTAACTATGCCTATGTAGTAATCATTATTAAAAATTCTAAACAAGATTAGAATTAATAAATAAAAAACATATACCTATTTAATACACGTTTTTTAATATTTTATGTTTACATTTATTAACATAATAACGCCATATATTTTTGTTTTTGTTATACGTAACATATTTTGAGCCACTACACAAAAAGGCATACTTAACATCTATTGTTCTAATACTGTCTCAATGTATAGGTGCATGTGATGCAGGGATCACAAACTCTTGGAAAAACTAAAAAGCCTAAAACTTCTGGACAGCGACTGTCAGCAGGAAATATAGAGGTAAATAAATATTAATATACACACCATGAAATGCTATGAAAGCTAACTTTCTCTCTTGGTTAAAAAAATATATATATTGTCACTTTTTACAATTTGCATTTTACGAGTTATTCATTTATAATTAGGAACATGTTAATAACATTACAGCCACGATTGCAGGTGGGTGACTTATCTCGCGAGAACTCTCAGGACGCAGACGAGCCTCCACCAGAGCCTCCCCCGGAGGAGCCAGCCTTCAGGCACCGCAGCAAGACACTTGGCGACACTGTCGGTAAGTACCCACCAAATATACCTCATATTACATCTCAATATCAGACGTATAAAAATATTTAACAGTGAAAAGTGTACTTATCATAAGACTTATGAAAAAAAAATTCTTGCCTTTTTCATAAGGACATAAAATTTAATACTAATTTAAATTATATAGCTTATTAACATACAAAACGCTTGCAAACTAAAGCATGTTTACTAACCACGGCCTAATAAATAGCTGAGCCGGTTGCGAAGCGCGCGCCGCCACCCCCGCCGCCAGACACCGACAAGTCAGACCTCGGATCCAAGTCCGAGGGAGAAGACGAGCAGCCTCCGCCACCCGCCAAGAGGGGGCTCGGCAGGACCCCCAACCATCTCACTTTAAGGTACTTAAATGATTAAGGTAGAAAATCCCTGTTATCAACCATCCCGTTTTGTATTAGAAACAAAATTATCTTGAGTTCTACGGAAATTTTATAAAAAAAATCACATACTTTATTTTTTTATCATATTTTTCAGCACGACGTCGACGTTGAGCGCTGGCAGTACTGGCAGTCAGGCCCGGCTCATCCAGTCTTCACATCAACCTACCCAATATCAGCCTACTATGGTGAAGGAACTAGGTAAGCAAGAATCGCAATCACTTAAATCGTCACCAGAGCGAAAAAGTTCCACAACACCGGAGAAGAGAATCAAAGTCATTCGGTCGTGCAGCGGCAGTAGCGTCAATAGAGATAAGTCACCAAATCGAGCCATGGATCACCCTTCACCAGATCGCGATCGTGTCACTAAAGTCATCGTTTGCAAATCTCCTAATAAATCGAGCTTAAAGCAGACGAAAACATTGCATCGCTCGCCGAGAGGAAGCTTCGATCAATCAAAGTCCCCTCGAGGGTCAATAGATAAGTCACGATCACCTCAACAGAGCTTTGATGGATCCCGCTCCCCTCGTGGTAGTATCATGAAATCACGTGAAAATAGCATTGACCGCTCGAGGTCACCAAAACCTGCCATTAAAAAAGGAATAATGCGAACCCCACAAGCAAGTTTCGATAAATCGCCTTGCAAATCACCAAACTTAAGTCGCAGGTCTTCTAAATCCGGCGGAGAGAAATTAGCGCGGATTGGAACAAACTCTCTTGATAGAATGACTCACTATTCTCAACTAGCTAAAGCTGAAGATAAAGCCATTAAAATGGGCATTGTTGTTTCTAAATCTACTGAATCGATTGCTAAAGCTATCGAGCATCCTACATGTGTTCAATGTTACCTGTCTGGGAAAAAGCAGAGTAAAACCTCCTAGCATAAGGGGAAGGGCAAGTCCCCCAAATCTCGACGCAAATCGATGACTGCTCAATCGATACTTGTTCATTCTGACCGCAGTAGCGTCGAGACCTTGGATGACATGCCCTTAGACCGTGCACCGCGATGCACGGCACCTCGTCATCACGACAGAAATGACTTTGATCAAATACACGTTTAGATCAAATTCATTTCTCTATAATACCAATGACATAACAGCCTTGAAAGAAATTTTTAACATCAATTAAATGTACCTTATTAATAATTATCTGGCATTTACATTCTCTGCGGAGATAAAAAAAAAACTATTTACAAAGATTTGGACTTAAATAAATGCTGTCAAATGACTGGCATGCCTTCGATGAAATTATATGAGTAATCAAAGATGATGATCCTAAGACATACATTTGAGTGTATTTGTATTATACCTACTATTTAGAAGACTGTACTACAGATTTGTGACTGACGAACTAGCAAACTTTATGCGAAATTATAATATACGACACCAATGTTCTCAAGCTCTGACACAGACATTCAGAATTGGGACGTATACATGATAAATATTCGTATACGTAAATTCATCGTAAATTCAATGTCACAGTTATACATAGGTAACTGTTGTAGAAAATAAATTAATTCCACGACTCTTAATGTAGCCATGTACCTCCATAAAGATAAGTAGACACAATAATTACAATCGTAATATTATAGCATATGAAGTTAATCAAATTCTAATTCTAGATAAATCCAAGTGCTAAGTGTTACATAATAATGGCTGTGGTATCGTACTGATGTTAATCCTTTAATCACATTTGTCATAGTATTATTCTTCTTGTTAATTTAATTTATACTGTTATTATACATCCCAATAGATTTAATATATTATTATGTAGATGGCCATGGATTTGTATCGTTAATTAAGTCTTCCATTTCTAAGTATTATAAGTAATGAAATTTATTTATTTATCTGTCGCATTTCTTCAGTACCTGCTCAATTTAGTGTTAAACTTATCAATTCATTAAGTATATTTCATCAGTATTTTATAATTCGTGTATGATTGTATTTATTATTATGCCATTGCATGCTATTTATATAATATTATATACACCTAGTTGTGTCATGATCATTGTGTTATTAAATATATCTATATACGTATATTATAAGTTAACACGTATTTCCCAATATTTGCACCTAAACGTTAAATAACATTACTGTGGCAAACACTAAAATCTTACAGCAGTATAGACTGGTAAGGCACTGTATAATCAAAGCAAAACGTAGCACAAATTTGCCAGTCTTGTTGTATTAGATAAACCTGAAGCACTTTCATAGGTAACGATCGTAATAAGTAATTATTTTACAAAGTTTGTGTTCCTGTGAAAGTGAAACAGATTGGTAACTAGTATCATTGTAAGCCATTAATTAAAATACTATGTCGGACTACATAATATATGCATTTAAACGATATTAACATATATAGAAATAGTATGCTATACAATTTATTATAAATAGGCTAGCTGTGTATCCACATTATAATCTAACAGAGTGAGTGTAGGCACACTCTCTATGTTCACGTAGTGCTTCACCTATCCTCCGTAGCTGTGCACTGGATCTCTGTCAAATTAGATGATGCACTCACGAGCAGAATATGGATGTTATCGTATTTAAGTACCTAATCAATAGTGAGTAAAATATGCAACGCCTAAATATTCGATCGGAGCACCTAAATCCTAACGTCACTGTGTGTATCTAGGCTACCGCTTAAGTAAAGTAAGTAGATGTACAAACTAAGCTAGTGGACGCGACGCCGCCAAAGCTCAGCAACGCCTACCGCTTGAATGTTCGATGACGCGGTGCGACGCGCGGCGGCCGCGGCGGCGCGCCCCCGCCCCCAACAACACTCATCAAACATTCAACTCTTTGCTCGCGCGCGAGATTCCCGGCGATCGGTCCCATCCGTCCAAATTCCGTCAGCGCCTTGCGCGCCCTCTGCCGTGAGATCATTTAAGTCTAGTTCACACGTCACTTGTTTTGTGACTAGTTGCATACGGAAATGCCACAGTACAGTAAAGTCTTAACTGATAGATGATTACGTACTTACTATTGATTCGATTACAACCACAATGTTCTGCTATGTGACGATAATTGGTGCATACCACTATAACACTTTAAAAGTCGGTCGATCGCTTGTTAAAATAAGAGTTCAAGTTGCATTGATTTTACCGCACTGTGGCATCCCGCATACTTAAATCAACGGAACAAGTGAAGTGCGACGAGGGCTTAAAGAGTTCGGTGTTTGGTGTGTTGTAGGATCGCCCGTGTGGAAACCGCGTGACATGAAGAGCTCTGCGAGCGGGGGCGGGGGCGGGGGCAGCGCGGCGCCCACCACGCTGCCGCGCTCGACGCGCACGGCGCCGCGCCCGCACCAGCTGTCGGCCAGCCGCAAGTCGCTGGCGCCCGACCACCGCCACTAGCTGCCGCTGCGAGCGCCTTACCTCCCATACCGATACACCCCGACATAACTGTCCGCCGACTACACAACCTGCAATACTCTAATCCTTTGATCGTGACATTTTTTACCCTCTCGTGTTTGTATTTTCAATCACATTTCTTCCAAATTTCCCTAAGTTTCAATAACATAAGTTCGCTCAAAATGCCCCAAACTCAATTTTAAGCTCAAAGTATTTAACTCAAATGGGTTTGTACAAATTGGACGTACGTTTTCCTTACAATAATTGAGCTCAAAATATTTGTTTAAATGTTACTTACATGATCCTGTCAGTGTGCCCGTATCAAATTAAGACTGCGTGCAGCTCTTTTGAGAGGGATAGTGCACCTAAATATATTGAAAAATAGTTTGACAATACCCTTGTTACAACAAGATATAATTTGTAAAACCCCTTTATTTGTGTTTCTAATAGAGCGTGAATAGTTTACCGGACACTATGTTGAAAATTACTTTTCATCTTTCTATTTTTTTACACGATCCATTCAGGTTCCTGTTCCTATGAAAAGCATATAAATTCATAATGTTGACAAAAACGTGTCGCATCGTGTAATAAACTTCCTCGTCGATCCTAATTTATTATTTCAGTATATATAAATATCTCTGCTGTACTTGAAAGATGTACTTTATATTAATAGAATATAAGTTTTATTTATAATCGACCTACATGACATGTTAACTTAGGTAGGTCTATTTTATAACTACAAATGAATGACAATATCAATAGAAAGTCGAGAAATAATTGAGTCACATTACATAATTAGTTTCAGTGATGTCGTTATTGGACCTGTTTTGTTTCAAAGTATTCTAAGAAATACCTTGCGCATACCGTTGTAATAGCGCCCACACACCCACCCACGCGTATGTCTCGACGCACCGAGCGTGGACACGAGTCGTGGCGCACGTGTACCGAGACTCGATCCTCGTGATGACTTTCTACATAAGCTTTATTTAAGGCATTCATTTGAGACTCGTTTAAGCATGTGAATATCCTATAACTTCGTTTTGTACGGACTGCTCTGTGCCAAATTAGGTACTCTCTACAACTCCCTGTGCTTGAATACTTATCGTGAAGATATTACTGAATAAATAAATATATCGTGAGAGTAGTTAGCTGTAATGTATTTGCGTTTCATTTTCGTCACATTGGCAATGCAATACTCACTACCCTATAGTTCAAAATGCACACACCAAAATGGAAATATACACTAGGTAGTTTTGATAATAATTTCTCTTCATGATCAAATTCGAAAGTTCTATCATAGGCTAGGTGAATGATATAACATGTATCCACGATTTATTTACTTCTGTTTGAGTGTTTTGAAATTGTATGTATATGATCGTTTATTTGCTGTAATATATTGTAAATGTGTTGACTGCAATCGCGGAAAACTGTAAACTGAATCGAATGTAATATTTTGATCCCGTGATATTTAGACGACTACAACGAATGTAGCGTTTGATAATATATTATTACCGGAACATGGCTATCTCTTATGCAATTAAAACTCTCTGTACCTGTAAAAATGTATGAAAACTATCTTCTGAAACTTAGACAAATGAATGTGGAATGATTCCGACGAGTAATAATACATTATGAGTGTTGTGCGGCGTCCGGCGGCGCCTCCCCGGAGGCTGCGGGTCGGGACATATCATCGGTGGAGCAGCATCTCGATCAGCTTATGGGTTTTCTCGTGATCTTGTAAATGTTTATTATGTTTAAGTATATTGCAGTTACCTGGAGTATGTATACACAGTATGTATTACGACGTTAGATTATACCTGTGTAATATGTATATTATTGTGAACACATTATATTTTAAACTTTACATATTGTTTAAGTGTTTGTTTTGTGACTTATTGAAATAAAACAGTTTATTAATATACATATGTTAAAATATTCGAATTTAATAATTACGAACTTATACAATCAATTTATAGATATTATTATACTAAGAAAATTATAATTAATAAAATGAATAAACAAATATGAGTGAAAATTAAATGAAGGATGAGCTCATTAATTGCGATTGTATTTCATACTTCAATGACATTTGAAAGTAATGTAGGAAAATGAATGAATATTTAGAAAGACTTATTGAAGTAAAATACGAAAGTAACTAATGTTATAATAAGTATTGAACTTTTATAATTTCACGTCGTTATCGTTTGCTAATTCAGTTTGTTGCGTTAATGGTTTTTGTCAGAGTATTATCGAGGAGAATCTCACAAGTGTACAATATTACGTGTGATCGTTGTCAAACTGCTTTACAGATTTCTACTATACAAAGTGTCATGTTGAGCAACACCACGCATTGTTGTGTATGATTTTCCTACATTTATTACCAGGGTTTATACCTACCTAACATTTCTATTTATTTCAATTCTTTTTAATTACTAAATAAGTATTCAGATAATATGATTACCATTAAATTGTTTTTTTCTAATCTTACCTCGTCTTCCTATTTATCCACTATGTTCTATCGTCTAAATTAAAAGTGCCTTCACATGTTTTTAACACGGCGTGCACGACTGTACATGACACCTATACAAAAAATCTTCAAAGCATTTCGTCAACGGCATCTTTATGAAAATGTTATTGATTCTAGTATCCTTTAGTGGCTTCCAAAACTAGTCTAATTTACAGATTTATTAAGATATATCTATTTATTGTTTTCCTAAGTATTTGATATGTTAAATTTTGTGACACGTATGGATATTACTTTTTATTGCTTATGAATAAATATAAAATATAAAATTAGTCTATTTACTTATTCGCTTACCTGATGACCTGAACCCAATAATGCAAAGATATACAAACTAATATAAATAAAACTCATAAAGGTTATCGGTACAATGTGTTTATTAAACCGTACATCGACGTTCATAAATCAAACATTTCAGTGTTTCCGGATTCAAAACCTTACAATTTGCTAATAAAACAGATTTTCTAAATTGATATGAGTGAAACATTCAAAATATAATTAAGTATGTATTTACAAGGTTAAGAATAATTATAACTAGTTAAGTACACAATATTTTTTCATTAAATATTTTTGTCAATAATTTTAACTGCCTCAACAAATTTACATAAAACTTACGCATCAAAATTTTGTTGGCCAAATAGTTTTCGAATAAATCAAAAAACTTAAGAACAATTCACTCATACCCGACCTCAGCAATAGGTAAAAAACTATGGAGGCCTAAAGACTACAATATTTTAAAAAGATTTAAGTTCATTACACAGTCATTTATTTATTTAAATATTTTAGCTATTTGTCTGTTAAATTAAAGAGAAAAAGTTCGAGATACCCCTACGTGATAAATTTCTTGAATCTATTTTGTGGTTAGTACAGTAAATTGGAAAGATTATAAAAACTAAAACATTGCAGGAATTACTTTTAAGATTTTACTGGTGGACTAGATCCAAACGATAATTCACTCTAACGGACAAGGGGTCCAATGACAGATAAATGGAGATATACTAAAGGTAAATTACATACGTAACAAATAGAAGTACATGGATTCGTGAAGCATTAGGTACTTAGGTAATACGAGAATAACACACAAAAACTTTGATGGTAGACAAAATCGTGAGATAGTCGTTCGGGAAGCTCTATTTGTGAACACCTATATTATATCGTTATAACTTTATATTACGGTCATTACATCTCTCTACAGTAGAAATTATATTCCTTTCTAGTACTTAAACAAATAACAATAGGACTATCTAAGGAGATGTATATATCATATACACATGATTTATGTGGCACTGGCTACATTTGTATTTCATTATCATACTAATAATAACCACCGAGGTGTCATGGTGTCTCGTAGATGTTGGCTTACAACGCTAAGCCATTAAGCTTTCACTTAAAGACCTTTTATTCCTGTAAGCCTTGCAATAATATAATTATTGTATAAAATTATAATTCATCCTAACATTTTGTTCACTCTAAACAACTTTCAAAATCGGAAGAAATGGTGTACACGTTATTACTCAAATTCATACCTAAATTGAATGAACTATAACTAAATAAATACAATTGGAATAATTTATTCTTAATCATAAATCCTAGGCGCTAAAATCATCCTTCGTTTCTTGCTACTAGTCATAATAACAAACAAAAAATCAAATACTCTTGCAATAAATTAATTTAGTGCACACCACAATTATTTTAAATATATAATAGATATTTATGATAATACATGTAAAGATATAATCATTAAATAACTCTTATTAAGTTCATTACAATATCTAACAATTTATGAAATACTCGATTTAAAAGAAGTTTCATTACGCTATTATATTATGGTGTTTCATCAAATTATGCTAGAATAAAATTCATTCATCCTAATTTCATATCATATTAAATACGTAAGGCACTCCATTAATTTTGCTGGTTTTTTTTTAATCGAAAGAGATCGAAAATACTGACACACATGTTTCCTCTATAAAAATGAAGACCAATGGAAGTTACTATGAACCATGCACCGCATTGTAACAAGATAATTTATTCGAATATTAAGCTCGAAACAAAGTACCTAAGATCAGTTTGATTTATTTGTCAATAAAACAGATTGAATCATCATTGCAATCATAGCCATAGTGCGAACGATTCACTTGCTATTGTTTTCTTTTACATCAGGATTTGGATTCGTTGTGGATCAAAAGTATAAACAACTGGAATGTTATTATTATCTAATTGTAAATGAATTTCGCATCATCAAATAAGTAAGGTTCAAGAAAGCTAGGATAATGTTATATCTATGACATTACAGACTTAAACAAAAATACCATTATTTAATATGTAGGACAAAATGTATACATAGCAACCTATATTATAACACATACACATAAACAATTCTATCACAGACACTAATTATTTATTAAACTCAATTTATGCAGTTTCTATAAAAGAAACTGCATAGCAACGATTAACGTAATAATTTAAATTAACAACATATATTATGTTAAATTATTAATTCAGGTAGGTACTACTCAGTAATCGATGGGTATTCATTGTACCTACTTGATGTCATCTTCCGCAGTAGTGATTCTAAACATGAGTTTAAAACCACGACAAACTCTTTACTTCAACGTTGTTGGACCCCTAAATATTCAATTAAAAAGCCATTTTATTCATAAGTAATCTCTTTAAAAATTTTATCAAATTTAACTACCTATTTATACCTACATCCATGACTTGCTTCAGTTTAGTTCCTGAAAATTTTGAGTGTTTACAATAAGTCCGCGCGGCGTCCTAGAGCCCCTTCAAATGTTAAATATATGAATATTTGTATCGTAATTAATATTCAAATTATAGTCTTAATCAAAACGAAAATCGAATATTACCTATGACGAAAAATTTCTAATTACAGATTATTGAAAGATAGCATAAGAATGTTAATATCGAGTAAAGGGAACAGTTAGTTGGTTGTGAAAGATTAAGATTTAGCTTTACGTTTTCAGATAATGCTAATTACAAGCTAGAAATTTGTCTTTTGTTTCATTTTAAATTTAAGTTATTGTTGTTAGAATTTTATCATAATTCCAGATTCATAAAGTGTTTCTTTAAGCTTATTTCGCAGCGATCGTGCACGCGACAGGGTCGTGTATATTTGTCTAAACGTTGGTCCCTATAATTGCTATTGTAATTGTATGTCGTACATAGCAACGCAGAACGGGGCGAACGACACCGCGCGAGTAGCGGCCGGGCTCTCCGAATAAAGGCACATTGAGTCATGATTCATTTGTTATCCTATATGCAGTACCTAACATTTCCACTTCCTCATTTTAATAATATTTCTCGTTTTTGAAGGTCGGCCTAGAACTAGTTAAAGGGAATAACTAATTAATAATCTAGTTTATATATGAATTAAAAGTCACACCACTATTTTATCCGGTCGAATTAATTTTCATACACTTTAGTATTTTTGACATCATATCATAATAGTTCTATGACATTCAACTCCTCATTTCATTTCTACTCATTTTGGCAACATGGTGGTGGAACTACAATTTTTACTAATTTAACTAGAAGGCAATTTTGCCTATCAATTAGAGCTAGGGCGAAGGTTACTTAAAAGTTATCTTCGCATTTGATCTCACGAGAATTCGGTGGTGCGGGAGGCTGGGAGGACCACTGGGGCTCGACGGAGCCGTCCCACTCGGGGAACGAGTCGAACATGAAGTTGTCGGTGGGGGTATCGTCCACCGCGACCTCGGTCCGGCTGAACGCCTCGGCGAATTTACCGATCTCTGTGGACCCGAATGCTTGTTGGAAAGCAGGTAATGGTACTAAGGGCGGGCGCTTTTCCTCCGGCGGCGAGCGGCGTGGCTCTGCGGGGAAGCGCTCGCGAGCGACGCGCGCGGCCTCGGTCTGCGTCACGCCCGGCGTGAACTCCGGCGTGTTCCTTTGTCTCGGGCGACCTTCTCCGTTGAACGGCGTGTCCTCATACACTGGATATGGCGTAGATCTTCCGTCTTGTTGACAGGCCTGGTTTTGATTATGCAGATGAGCGGCCTGGAACCATGACGAAATATTGTTTATATGTAAGAATAACTTAGGAAAGTTTAATATCTGTAGCTAGAGTTAACTAGTTTTACATGATAACTAAACACATTCTGCCCCTTTAAAATATTTCAGTTCTTTCCTTAATAAATATGTGCGACTTGACACATCTCCTGACAAGGCTGCATGATTTAAGGTATGACATACAGTATTATAAATGTTGACATTACAATATTAAAGAGTGTGTTCATTAATAACCTTCATTGGTCGACATTCAGGAGGATACCGCATATGGTCACGCGAGCACGCATTGCGCGGGGCCCACCCGCCGTTTGCTGCGTTAGCGCCATTCCAACTGCCACCACCCATGACACCCATCTTTCAAAAACACACATAACATGTTATTAAATTGTCATTTGTATTCAAAATCAGCAACTTGTGTCTTTTATCCTCTAAACAAAAGCAAAGGTAATGACTAAGTATACACAAAGTTTATTCGCTATTCGGACACCTTGGCCACATATTTTTATTATGAGAGGACTTTTATGTATCGGAATACATCAAACAAAATTACATATTTTAATTCAAAATACATCTTAACCACCAAGACTTTCTTTGAATATTCCATAGTGATTGTATTTGAGAAAGTGAACCTTGTTTAACGAGCGTACCTGATAATGTGGCCACATCTGCGGCTCGCAGTACGCGGCGCCCCGACCGCTCATCCCACATTCTAGCGGTGGCTGGAAATGCAAATAACAACTTTAGTTCAATTATCCCGTTAATTATCATTAAACCCGTTAAAATGAGATAGAAATGTGCAACAATATATATGTATATATAAATCGGTAGTTTTTTATTACTTTTTTACTTCCGTTGGATTTAATGGATTTTAACAATCTATTCCAAAAAAGTTTCCCTAAATATCTGAGATCATTTATGACACCATGCACCGGCTGATAAGGTTCATAAAATCAATATCCTTTACGTACTTATAATTTTTTTTCTTATTATATTTTTAGATGCTTATACCGAATCGTTACTTTCACTCAAAATACAGTGAGACCAATCATTTAACGAGTAATGATAAAGTCTAAAAAGCATAAAGAGAATGTGGCTTCTCGGCATTGATTACTGAATGGGGGACCGTCTATCGTTCGCGTACTTATCGATTCAGACAGCTCGGCTAACAGACAACTAGAGGACTCCACGTTAAGATCACTTCCGATACTTCGAAACTTTTGTCTCCCTTACACCCTTCTGTGTCGTCAACAAGAGATCGCAGACAGAGATTTATCATCACCTACAGTGACTAAAGACGATAAAATTCATAAACTCACAAAATGATAATAAACATAAATTCATAAAATAAGAAACAGCAGAAGTAAGTTTTGAAGTTTGAAGTTTTGAAAACTAGAGCAATGTTATTATCATGTAAACTGTTTTTTTAACCAGCCATAAAATTATCGCGTTTCCTTTTTAGTAAATGATCAATTAATTTGCAAACACAATAAAGATTTACGAGAACGAGTCAAATCAAAACGTAAAGCAACTATTCAAATCGAGTATATACTGAAGTTGTTAAAGTTTTATCTAAAATCGAGACAGATTATGAACTTGACGAAACTATCAAAACATATTAAAAACACGTTACAACACTTAAGAATAGGTAAAAACAAAACTGTTGATACGACAAAGAGCCCAAACATTTTGTCGATAGTGTCTGAACTGTGAACATTGATCCGATCCAGCGGCGAACACGAAATCCGAGCGTGTGTGACCCTAGCGCAGTGGCTGGCTTACCTTCTGCGCATAGTCGCGGGGTCGATTCCCGTACGGGACAAATTTGCGTGAACAGTATTTTGGAGTAGTTGTACATATGATGTTTTATTTGACTATAATGTTACGGTGAGAACCTTCTATTAAAGGACAAACATTTAATGATAACGGTATAAGTGACTTTTTACTACTTAATTATGAATAAATATGGCAGCGAGTAATAATACGTATTTATTATATATATAATAAAAGAACATACAAGAAACTTTAATGTGCAAAATGTTGAATTAATATCGACGACACGACTGTCGCAGTTGTTTTGCGCAACGGTTAAAGTTCCTTTCCATTCCTGCACGGGACAAATTAATAATGGTTTTATAGTCTTTACACATTTCACAAAGACTATTTTGATAACTAGATTTTTATGAACATTATTTAAATACATAGTTTAATGGTTATACAAACTTTTTAAACTCCTCGTATATGGACATCGGACATATAAAAGAATTCACAAGTCATACGTTTTTCCAAATTGAAAAAATAATTAAAATTTCAAGTATCTGATAATTAACTTTTGCATCCAATAAATCATGGTAGAAAACTTTTTCAAGTGTAAAATGAACACACCCTGTAAACGCTACACATAGTCGCGCGCCCCGCTGCACTTGATATTGATATGGATCGGAGTTCTGCGCACCCCACTAGTAAAAACCAGACGAGTTTTAATTAGTCTACACCTATGATAACCTATTGGAGATTAATTGACTATTAGTATAAAAACTTTAACAATGTTTTCATAATAGTGTAAAATGGAACATATTACGTTAAAACGGATTATTAGGATTTTAGTTTAATTAGTTAAATTAAAATAATCATACCTAATAAATTACGTAAGAAGTTTATAAATATTCGTGTAGACTATAAACATCATAAAAAACTGTTACTAACCCCTTGATTTCGCAAACATTTAACCAGTTTATAATATTAATTAAAGTAAATCTTATTTCCTCCTACGATCGTAAATTTGTATAATGAAAGAAATCTTATAACATTTCAAAAATTTTCCAATTGTTACATTTCAAAAGAAAAGTTTTAAATATAAAATTGCTTTCGGAAACTTTTGTAACTCAAGGTAGGTTTCGCTGTTACTTTGTAGGTAAGTTACATAACGGTTATATATGAAATATGCACATATTTCACACACAACCTGTACACGAGATAATGTTTAGTGTGGCGCGAGGGTGAAGGGGGCGGGTGGACGCGCAGCCGATCGATGTCCGTTACTCCCTGTGCAACGTTGCGTTGCACCAACTGAATTCATCATCACACATCACCAATACACCTTAACATGTCCTACGAAATCCAAACAAAAAACAAAACTACCGTTATGCTCCCAGCTTACTCCTACAACCCTTTATAATATATCATTTGAATCCGGTACTAAAATAAGTTTAAATCAGCGAGCATACTTCGAGTTAATCGTGCTACGCTGCTACGCCACCGCTACGGTGCTACGCGCTTTCAACTTTAAAGTTTACTTCATTGTTACGACCCTCATTTTATTTTATTAACTTGATATTATTTTATTTCTAACATAAAGTAAATTATTAAAGATGTGTAATGAATGTACTTTAAGGAGTAGCTTTTCTTGTGAATTTCCTTTGGTGTAATTTGTTTGTTCTTTTTTTATGAGGGAAATGCTTGGAGTAATGTATGGTATAAAACTTATAACGTATAAGCTTACTTTAACTATAAAATCAAAATTATTATCATCAAACCGATTTTTTTCTCGTTACCCATATGATCTTCTAGTTCACATTTACGGAACATATAAAACTTAATACTGTAAATGCAATAACTTTACAGTTAACATTCCACGACGCTTACATTTAGTTTCTACATAAAGCTGAAATATCCTAAAACTGTTCATGTGTGGGGAAATGGAATAGTGACGGGAGATTTGCAGAGGCTAGGAGAACTATCGAGCGGCAAGCGGCGAGCGCGCGAACCACGTGACTTATCGATCAGCGCGGCGCCCACGACACTCGGAAAAATCAACCGCTGACAGCTTTCATAGGCCACCTCCACCTCTCGCCCCCCCCCCTCCCGCCTTCCAACAGCCCCCCTCCCTCGTCCCCCGCAGCCAGACCCCTCCCCGCCCTCATTAGCGCCTTTGTGACGCTCACTTTTCTCGTAATATGACGCCGCCGTAATGATACCACTTATGGCTCGATTATTTGTTAACATTCCTACTAGTTGAATATCTAAATCTGACTTGACCTTCTCGTTTTATCCATGTTGTTTCGATATGTGACTATTTTTAATTCTTTACATCAAAAACAAAGTTTATTATAACAAAGTTTTGAAATTTGTTGTCTACTACTATCAAACTAATAACATAATTATTGTTGTAGAGCACGTGCACACTCCACAATTTTGTATTCCTTAATTTGAATATGTTAGTTTTAATTACCCGTTAGTTTACTCCTCATTATTATTTTGTTTTGTCTACAACACACTTTTGTTTTCAATGAGCTGTCATTTCAGTACTTGCACCACAAACTTTCCCTGGCGGAATTGTATAGTGCGCCGGTTGAATTTAAACTCTATCTGCTATGCTTACGATTGATAATGCACGTGTGTATCACAAAAGAGTGAACGTTAGTAGCGAGTGAGGATGTCAACTGTCCTCTGACACTGACCTACATAATTTTAACTAGTCTTTTTGAATACCGATGACGTATTCTATGGAATTTATAAACAAGGAGTTGTTCTTAAGAAACTTTAAATATGTTTTTTAATTATTTATTGAAGTAATTATGTTGTATGCATGACCAAATAATAACGTTTTATCGCTTTTGTTGCATGCGACCTTCTTAAGATATCCTAACAGATTAGAGATAAGTGAGTATTTCTTTGATGCAACATATTTGCATTCATACAATTTCCATAGTTCATTGTAAGACGATGTTTACACGCTGCTTCAGTCTGTCTGGATAATAGATATGTATCAGGGGCTTGGCGTTCTTGAACATGTTGTAAGGATCAGCTAAGGGGAATAGGGCATGTAATTGTTTTCGTTTGTCAGACGACGACGGAGTCAATTCAATACATTATTTGTATTCATCTCTTTGAAATGTAACAACACAATACGCGACTGATCAACGATAAATGACTTATTTTTGTTACTCGTATGCAAATACTTTGCTTTACTTTGTAAGCCTCTCGTGTAAGATTAAAAAAAATGGAAACCGATTTATTTGATGACTTGTTTATAAATCTGGACTCTAAACATGACATATAATAATAATGCAAATAGTCATCTTTATTATGGTAAATGGAACTGTCTTGATTTCTTAAAATATAATAGCACTCTAAATAGCCAACATAACATTTAAAAAATATCAAAAACGCTTTTTACAATTTTATAATTGTTTTTTTTTTGTTATGTTATTATAAGAGGTTTTACGAAGATTTACCGAAAAAATATATATGAACAATTGCAATAAACGAAGTCGTATTTCTCTGTTACAAGAAAAGCATAGAGTTCCTTTGATATCCGGGATATCCTGCTTATTGCTTTCTAAGGATAAGAGGGATGGCAATATCTGAAAAATTTCGACCCGCTTGGCTCAGTGCCTAAGCGGCTGGCTTTGACAACGTCCGGGGAGATGGTACGCGATTTATGTACTTTGCACGGATTTTGCAAACTACTCGTAATACATATGTATATAAAATGCCATTTTTGTACATAATCTTGTCGTAATTAATAATTTGAACTGACAATATAAATAAGAAACGATATAAAAAAACTACATATTTCTTTTTAAGTTAATGATATCGCGTTTAAAAAAAAGGTCATCAGTTTTTAATAAACCGAAAAGGCTAAATATTTTTTTGTAAGAATAGCAAGTAGGTATATAATTATATCACGTGTCTATAAGGTAAAATGTATGTGAATACGAACCGTTGGCGGCAGCGGCAAGTGTTGCGCAGGCGTGTGCGCGCGCTGCTCTCGCCGCACCAGCGACCTGCGCACGCGAGCCTCCTTCGACGCGTACCCGCCGTAATCTGTACACAAACGCATTGTTTTACACTTGTGTATTATTATCATGAGCAATGCATCTATATTGATCAACAGGCATACTCGTCTTAGAAATGCCTAGACCTGTAAACCTATAACCACACTCTATCAAGACGAACAGAAAAAAAACTTGTGATGACGCTTCTTGTAATCATGAAATGTACAAGACAATGTCAGTGATTTATATACCAGGTTATAAATATATTATTTACATGGTCCTTTTATAGAGGGTAAGAAAGTCAAGACAAACCTACATCTCATTGACATCGTTAAACAGTATCTTTTCAACAATGCCTTAACTTGATGATTAAAATTAAATCATGCTAACTTTATTGGTACTAAATTTACACTAAGCTAGCATTAACATTATAATATACAAGTTATATCGTGGTATTGTATTTCAAAATCGATGATATGTTTAGTAGGTATACATATGTGCCGATGCGGCAATCGAGGCGGCCGTGAGCGTACGATACTCTGCAACTACGTCATAGTGTTGTTGCTGTTGTAAGCACTAAATAAGACATGTGTGCATTATTTTTATGACCTCAATTATGAGTCTTTACTCATGTACACGTGTTTTATTAAATTTGATGAATATGTAGTAAAGACAGAAATTGTTCGAAAAAATGTTTTCATTTGTACCTAATGAATAAGTAATCCTGCCATTATTTCTATAATCAATAATATTTAACATCAGTTAAACTCTATTTTTTATTATCTATCTGCTATTTTATAGAGTTACTTTTTAATAACGCATTCATTTGCATTAAACACATGAATGCGATCATAAAACGTCAATTAATTTGTAAATTACTGTCTAAACTATCGCCTCCTGTAGAAATTCCATGACAACATACATCTTCTCAGACAACAGACTTAGGTATTTCCCATTGCGACAAGTTGCTTCAAATGATTGCCATCTTAACTGCATGCATAACTGATTAAATGTTTATTACATGTGTTTATATATATCAGCGTATCATATAACGTTTTAAGCGGTTTTTTAAATCAAAATATCTTATTATACATATCCTTTTATTCTTTTATGCAAAAATAATTGTGTCTGTGTTAAAAAAACAGCCTTTTTCCTGGGTGCTGTATTGTATTAATATCAATTGTAACTCAGCTTAAACTGTGAAATAGGCACATTAATTGAACGACATTAAAATACAAATTGTTTGTTGTTGGATTAAATTGCGCAAATAACTCCATCTGCATATTCATTAATCGCTGACCTAGCGATGACGTCTTTTTAATGCTGGACGCGTACAGTTGAATTCGTAAACAAGATATCTTTTTTATTGCAACGTAAACTTAAAAGTTGTGGAATGCATGTGCTAATAAAATGTACCGTCATTAAATATCGTATAGTGTGCGAAATTCGTTTCGCGTTTTACGTAGCATTTGTAAAGAGTTGAGAGTGGATAGCGGCACGAGTGTTGGTACCCCGGTCAATATGTAGAGTGGCTGTGCTGTGCAGGCGATCAATCGCGTTGCGGCGCGGGGCGCGGGGGCGCGGGCGGGAGGCGGGGGCGCGACCACCTGTAGCGCGCCCCGCCCGCGCGCCGCACCCCCGCGGCCTCCGACATCGACACGTGACGTAGACACCGAGAAATCCGCCCAAACGTAAACATTAATTCTTACTTCATTCTTCATTGTTCAGAATGTCGCTTCGCGCCACGCGCGCGGATTCCGATCTCTCTCGTATTGGTAAACAAATTCAGGTCGACGCACACTCCGTGTGCTCGTTAGGCATGTTGTTGTGCTAACTAACCCGACGTTATGTGTAATATACGTGAAATAGTTCAATACTTGTAATTCAATTACGCTCGAGGAATTAGTAGAAATAGGTACATGTAACAGTCTGCTAGAGTAAAGACCGCATGTTTTTTTTAATGCTGTTTAGTACAAATACTATTCTAGTTAAATGTCTCTTTACAAAACAGTCACATAATATTTAGCATAAGTAATCACAAAATTAATTAGGTATATAATCATAATTTTTGTTATGTTCTGTTACTTTCTCCACCTATCTATCAAAATTATATGCAACATTTTTTTGTGTAATAGGTACTTTAACATACATAAGAATATACGATATTATTTTATTTTTAATATAAGATATAAAAATGGAAATATTGATGTGATGGATAAATATCTCACAGATGGGCACAGTCCTGTTTTCGTGCAAGAAAGCATATGGTAATTTTAATAAGTTAGAAATTAAAGCACATAAGAAAATAAGGTATTCGATCCAAGCATTTCTTTGGATTTTACATTTAAATTCAGGAAGTTTGGAATACTTTACTAGCTATACTCTCCAGTCATTATGTTATATATTTTTGCTAAAGATGAATAAAAACGTTTTAGTTTTGGCAAACTTTTACGGTTTTAGCGAACTTGAAGGTAAAGTTAAGAAGGGAAACGTAATGGTCAAGTATTTTTAAGTTACACGTAAAGTTAATTTTAACACAAAAGCTTACCACGTGTTTTACACAGTACCTAAGTAAAATGCTTGTTGAAATGATTGCTGGATTATTTATGAAAATTACTGCAGTCAGAATGAATAAACATCTTTTAATTATTTAAAAATGAACATGCAGGCGAAACCGTTCCATTTCCTATTGTTAAGACGTTTAAAAACTCACTGTTACTGATAGAGTGTGGAGACTACAATCTAAAAAAAAATGTTGGATCATGAATACCAACCCATCGGCATGACATGGTCATGGTGCATGTGGTGGCTGGGGTAGTCATAGCGGTAGTAGCGCGCGTAGGGGTCATGCGCGTGCGGCGCGTAGTAGCCGTGCGCGTAGGGCGCGTAGGGCAGCGGCGCGTACCCGCCGTAGCCGTCCCAGGCGCCCGCGCCGTACTGCGCCGGCCCGCGGTACTCGCCGTAGTTGCAGCAGTCCATGGCGCAGGCCCTACGCGCCCGCCAGCGCACTCGCAGGCCGCCACGTCCAACATCCTCGTCTTGGCGCGAACCGCCACATCACCGAACTCTTCAACTCTAACAACCCGACCACTATTCAACGGAACTGTTCAGGTTCATGACTTTAAACCCACTTATCCAACAAAATTAATTAAATGTTATATTAAATTAACCGCCTTTAATTTTAAAACTGTCAAAGAAAGTTTCTCTATATTTTACTAAACTCTGAAAAATATTTCAGAGTGCAATGAATACGCGATCGAGCGCAGTTTCGCGGCGGGAATCGGACGCGGGTGCGACGTTAGTTAGCGAAAAGAGGTCGTTCGAGTTTGCCGGCGACGACGAGAGATTCGATGGACGAGGGCGGTTGCGGGGCGCGGGCCGCGAGGAGGGGCGACGCCCGCTCGCCGGCGGCTCGGCGCAGCGCGGCGCTCGACGGACGCCGACTGAAGGCGGCGCGGAATCGATACGCCGCCGCCGCCCGCGGCCGCCCGCCGCGTGCCCTCGCCGCCGCGCCGCCCGCACTACCTGCCTGCGCCCGTATTGCGCGCGAACTTTGTCTTCCCCGACGGAATTTTATATTTAGAACCATGGTGAAACGATTGATCGATACTTTGCACTATTAATTAGTACCTACACACTTTCACTACATATTCCCGAGGCTCGGTCGCTAGTTATCAAATATCTGCTCGCTTTATGACTGTTTTCCAGCTATGTTTTATTAAGTTTTGTCTTTGGTCCTCTTCCTACATAATTTTCGCTATAGTTATTGACGTCTACAATTTTGTTTGAATAAAATTCTACAGCACGCAGGCATTAAGTTGGCAAACAAAAAGTTTTGTTTAGTTTGAACTATTTGGAGTGCGAGACTTGCGCCCTGCTGTAGTCAGGTGGCGGATACTTGCAAAGTTTTATCGAATTGCGCGTAGGCGGCAGTGACCCACATCGGCGACAATCATGTGGCGCATCATCCGCGCCTCGCCCTCCGTCTTTCGTCCTTCGGCTGCCACTACCTCTACTGACTCTACACACTCAAGTTACAATGAAATTCAGGCTCTGAAGTACTTTCTTGGTCGGCCTATGTCACATTTCTTAGCAGACGCACAGATTGAACTTCATTCGCTAACTTCATAACTTTTCAAATTGGTAACATATTTTTTTTTCAATTAAATATCATATAACCACTGCCGCAGTAATGATATAGCCCTCTAATATGTACTTGAAGGTAGTAATGTACATACGGTTTATATGAATATACCTAATATTGCGAACTCACTCAACTCGTAGAGCGTTTTCATCGGTTGCTCTACATTAGCTAAATTGATTAATTTACTTCGAAAGTTAGATATTATAATTTAACCGGTTTATACGGATTTAACATTAAAAATTAAAACTTATATAGAAAATAAGATTCTTTGAAGTAGCTAGCCAGGTATATATTATGATTTATCAGTAGGCAGAGTTTTTAATTAGACTTCAATGCAATGTATGGAACCAAACATAGATTGCGAACACTAGATATTCATAATATTATCCACAACCATCTCGGTCACTTACATTTTTTATTTTTATGTCTTTAATGTGAGATAAGCCTAATATATCTCTAAAACACAAGACAGAGTCGAAAAAAAAAAACATTCTAACAGACATAGTTAAGTTCTGCGCCCCTCGAGTTAGGAAAAGGCGTGATTGTACGTAGGTTGGTCGTCTGTGATACATCTTTCTAAACTTACGTAGGAACACATAGCATATACGTATCAAGTTACTTACGGGAGTCAGTTCCCTCTGAGGAGGAACACGCGCCGGCGCGAACATTCAAAATTCACTTTAAGATTTTTACTCAGTTTCAGTATTGATAAAGTTATAAACCCTTAGGATTTTTAATGAACAAGTATCTGCGTTTGTGTTTGGGATATGACATTGTTTGTTAAAATGTGTATATCGCTTGAAGAGTTATATATTTAGTATCTTGATTTAAATAGCACATAGACTATGATATTGCAGTAATGTAGGTATCCTGTATACTATAATTGAATAGGTTCGAATTAATTTTACGTACATAACGTAAATGTCTTTATATAGTGCCTGTTAATTTTGCAGTCAATATCATCACCGTTTTAAAACTAATTATTTTATTCCGTAAATCAATTTGGTATTTTATTGCTACGTAAATTCGCAAAAAAAAATCTTAAACCAAATATTTCAATCAAAGAACCAAAGTACATCTGAATAACGTTTTACGTAGCAAAATCGTTAATAAATGTGTCTCGGTAATTGTGTTGTAATGTATGTTGTGTAGTAGAGAAGCCAGGCGCGGGTTATCATGCAGATTGCGGCGAATCAATAGGGGCGCCTCGGCCACTGACGACGGATGACGATCAATAGCGTCCCAACGGAGCTGTCTCCGCATTAAGGGGCTTCCTCGAACGCCCTTACACCTACCCACAGACTGCCTACACTTGTACATAACTTAGTGTTACAATACGACCAATGTGCTCACTATTTATGTGAAACAAAAGGAAATTATCATTTGTAGCAAATTATTATATGAGCGTTCGCTTTTCAGGTTTTGCGTAGGTAGACTACCTACTTAAACAAATATACTGAATTTAAGTTTCAGTTGTTTTAAGAAGTTATTATTTATATGTATTCAAGTGAAAAATCTTTAGTAATTTATCTCTGTTATTCATTATATTTCAGCATAAGCAGACTGATTTTTAATTTTAAAATAATTATGTTGTTTAAGCTTGCTTGACAAATAAGCTGATTGGTGAGTGGAAGACGCACTGGCACTTAACTTTGAATCAAAACTGTTGATAATTAAATCTCTTTAATATCGATTGGAATGGAATTTAAATATACACCCTACTATATAGAACAAAAAGCTATGATTTGAGGACAAAACTTTTCAAAATAAAACCTATGCAGTTAGGTACGCTAAGACGACTTTACGCTCATTTCGTCTGTTAGGGGGCGCGTCGAGCGAGATCGCACGCACAAGAATTTAAATCTTCAATCCCCTGACCCGTCTGCATCAGCACGGATAGGAAGGATTGATATGAATTGTGTAAGTGATTCGTGCATTTTCTCGTGCCGCAATGCGACCTTTTATGACCTGTGCATATCCTTCACTATGTGTTATCTCTGGATGTTCTTCCGCAGCTAATACGTCGATAGTTTTCATTTACCTTATAACGATTGTATTATTTAGTAGCTAAGAAGAAAATACAGTATTTAGTCTAAGTAAATAAAACAAAGCAAGACGTGGTTAAATTTCAGAGTATCAATATATCTACATTGTATATAAAAAAAACATATACATAAATCCCAGTCTTTGCTAACAGACGCCTAGACGTAGTCAATGGACTTCTAGGAAGCTACTTACGTATGTAAGTACCTACCTATGTAGGGAATGAATGAGAGTCGACTGAGTGATCTAAGAATTCTTTGATTGTAATGCGTAAACATAGGGTAGAGTAGCACCTACTGTAGTACATAGTTGTTACTATGTAGGTTCTTCCCTAGATAGATATTCCCACGGATTATATGATAAGTGACCTATCTGTATACTCCCTACCTAGTTTGTCTCTCCTGTTCATTAAAAGTTGAGCTGCCTTTCTACTGTTTTTACAATTATGCTATATTTTTGCAAATTGTATAGGAATAATGGATTGATGATTTGGATTCAAGCTTAAGTACGTACTTCGTAAATAGGCTACCAGTACCTACAAATAATAATGGTTAGAATTTATTTATTTGTTTTATGAATTTACAATCGCAATTATGGATATTAAATGCTTTATCAAAGCAGACAGGGATATAGAGAATACATATTAAATGTAGGTACATACCGCAAAGGCTGGTTCGAGGTGGCGCAGACGAGGACCAATGAAATGATTTGCCCAACAGTGGCATACAGCAAAGGCTAAAATAACAATTGTAAATAATATTATTTGAAGTCTCTTTCGTAGTTCATTTTTGCATATCTATATCCATTTACCTAACTGGCTTAAGTACCTTAGCGTTTAGCAAAAATTACGGTGTCCGCCAACTTATATATCTTTTTTTTTCCATTCAGCCATGAAGTCATGAAGAAGTTCGCAGCAGCAAACCTTACCTAACTACGTCTAAGGTAAAGAGTATGGATTGAAATCTAAGTTAAAGCGTTTAGGTGTGTTTATTAACTACGCCAAGCTTCATTAAAATAAAATTGGAAATCCATTCTTATTTTTTAATTATTATTAATTATATTAAATTCAATGACATTAAGATCCATAGTAAAATATGCTTTTATATATTTACAGGATTGTGAGACTCGGCCATGATTAAATCCAGTCACGAGGTGCCTTGGTAAAGGAATACAACCAAAGGTTCTTCTGTTTTCTTATTAAGATAGACTTTGTTTTCCTCTCGTCTTCCATTTAATGTGTAAGATAGTCTTAAGATTGTTAACCTCATGTAGGTATCGTTATGGGGGATTTGATCTTAACCTGTTGGTATATGTCTGAATAGGACTCCCAAATAACACTGAACAGGAACTGTCCCCACAAATGCCTGTAGGTGTAGTAAGTAGATATATTTAAGCATTCTAATTTCAGAAATCAGAGGGTAATCAGAAATACAGGTATGCAGGCGATCAACCTCAATGATGCGGTGTCGACACGTACCCGTTTGATTTTACTATCTTCTTTATCTTATTACCCTACCTGCTGCGATATTAGAAAAACTAGTTCTAAATCCGTAGGCGCGTAAGCCTACCTTTTTAATTAACATGCCTAAAAATAAAAATCTCGTCAACGTCCTGCGGTAATATTGGCTTAACTCTTTTAAATCTTCAGGAACAAAAAAATATTAGAGCTAGCTAAATACTAAATGTAAATGATTTAGTTAAATACAATATTTACCTAACCCCATTCGAAATATATGCCCTTAGATATACATATCACGTTTTTATTATTGTATAATGGAACAGCTCTCTATGTAGGCCATACATTCCTTTCTAATACGACTCATAAACTAGCGACCCTTACTCAGAGAGCAACACTTAGATCCCCAGGATTTTGTGAATACTCGGTTTACTACATAATCCTTTATTAAATCGCGTATTACCTTAATGTGAAAGGCTTGTATCTCGATGAAAATCACTAAGGGATAAGCAGTATTGTTAGGAATAAAATATATTTATGTATGAAGCATACTTTTATTTATAACATATTTAAAATCATGTAAATCTTGTAAAATTCTGAATAAAATATCCAACAATATTATATTACCGCAAATATAATATTTAATAGTAAATCTAACTATAAATAAATCTATAACTAACAAGATTCGATAGTTCTATACTATACCTACTGGTCTATAGGTATTTCATAAAATAATTAACAATTTTCACTAATGGCATTTGCTGGAGTAATTTAAATCAACAATTCTTTCTATAAAATATATGAGATAACAGTGAATAAAAATAAGCATTTGTCGTAACTACTTCAAACTTATAAATTAAAAGTAAAACTAATATAATCTAACAACTCATAAGAAAATTATACTCAACAAGAGAATTGTAGGTAACTTATATAAATTCCAAGTAACGTTCTACTAATTTAATAACTTAATTTATTTTGGCACAATACACCAAAACTTATTGAAATTTCAAATTAATATCATTTAACATGCACCTACGCATAGGTAGGCCAAAAATATTCGAAAATACTGGAACTTGAAATTCTATTCTAGAATAGAAAACACTAAATGTGTCAATTAAATTATGTTTTTTCTTCCATATCCACTTTCTTAAGCATTTCACTTCGATACCTTATGTTGAGACATGCAACCATTAATCGGTAGTAAGCACCTATACGACTTGAATCGATGTAATTTACATCGCCACTTAGGAATTCAAAATGATCCCATATTATTTAATAAAAACAAGGAAAAATTCTTGCCAAAATTTTTGTTTTCATCATACCTCGTTATAAAATAGCTTCGAAAATATTACTTACTAGAGCATTTGTAAACTTGCCACCTTATATTTACCAATATGAAAACAATTTTATTCAATTTATTGATACTTGGCTTCACCAGTCACAAATCAGTTGACATATTATGCTAAAAAGCAAACCATTTGTAATAAAGTATTACCTAAAACTAAATACAGCCAATTATACCTACAATATCACTTAATAGTGAATCGAATTCACAGTGTCTGCTGCTCTTCACAGCACCGCCAAGTTGATGCTACAGGTTGACGCACCATTTAAGCAATTTTAAAAGTTATAAGACATGAATGTGCGAAAATGATATAACACTCTTCACATCCGCTTCGTATTTCGTAGCTGAGCTGGACTCTGTATTTAAATATGTATGTAAATACTGAACTGACTTTAGAAGGACAATATTAGCCCTACATATAATACACCATTTCGATTATTTTTTGTTTCAATACAAGCAAAAGCTCTCAGTCTCCTTTACTTCAAAATTTGACCTAAAATATATATTCCAACAAGGCATTGAATTTCTTTCAACAAGGCACATCTTTTCATTAATTGCAATATCTAAATGTCTTATTCTAATCAACAAAGAACCTAAGGCACATTTTTGCACAATAATATTATTCAATTTTAATTCCTTTGACCATGACTTGTCCACATATGTTCTTTAAAAGTTTCGCGCATAGTGAATGACCTTGGACATAGGTAGCAACATAACCTATTGGTCAAGTCAGAGTGCATTAATCTGACATGATATTTTAATGCCGACTGATTGGAATACTTCATGCCACAATGTGGACAGTCTCCACATATTGCTGCGTGGGTAGACTGGTGCGATGGTCCATCCTTCGATGTTGACGCACCTCCAAGGACTGGCACAGTTGACATTCCTGCCAGCAGCAGAAGGGCTTGAGATTGTTCTTGTGTATATGTACTGTCAGAATCAGTTCCATCTTGGTGTTCTGACAGTAACACTTCAGGCTCATATTCCACATCAGATTTTGGTGACAACTTCTCTGGTTTCAAGTGAAGCTCCTCAGTGACAATTAATTTGACAGGACTCTTTGAAGGGGCAGTTGTAAATGTGACTGAATCTGTATTTATTTCTTTAGACCTTGATGTGCAATGTACATCCATCATAACATTTGACACTTTTTTTACAGTTGAGTTATTGGCACTAGCTTCAGATTTAGATGGATTAATTCCTGAAAAAAAAACATTATTTTTTTAGATCTCAATTCATGTTTTTAGTATTGATTTATATCCAATAAATATGTTTTAAAACACAATAATGTCAGATTAGCTTGCAGGGCTTAGGTATCAAAGTGGTCATTCATTTTGCAATTTATCAATTCAGTAAAACCAAACATGTAATCCTGCTACCAATTTTCTGAATAACATTGAAATTTTTAATATTTAAGAAATGAATAAACATTTACCACATGTCACTCACTTATAGGATACTAAAGGCAAGTTGAATTTATTTTTACACTACTATTATAAGGTTTTCAATTGTAACATACCTGATAAGAGCGACCTGGCAAGCATGCTGTTTTCATAATCCGGTAGACTATCATCGTTTTCAGAATTGGCAGTTATTGATAATGGTGAGTTGTTTTCATCTGATCGTTCAGTTTTTATTGTTATCGGAATGTTGTCACCTTGAGCATTCACCTTAAAAAAGTATAAGATAAAAATTCTCATAGGTAAGGTAGGAAAAGGTGATTTAGTCATAATTATTATAGTTCTGCAATAACCATAACTTACTCAATGTTTTTGAAGAAATCCACACAGAATTCGACAAGGAAATAAATAAATTTAACATTGCATTTTAAGAGTTTAACACTAAGGAAAAATTACCTGAGAAGTAGAACTTTTGCCATTTGCTGTAATCACTGCTGGTTCAAGTTTGCCATCACATTTCTTTTCTATATTATTTTCTGATAAAAAGACTGAATTATCGTGTTTAGTAGATTGTGGAAGGTTATTCCTACTATAAATATCACATGTTTCTAGAATTTTACTCTTTTTGGGGCATTCTCCAATAGTAACATCATTGGGTTTGTCCGAAGTGCTGCTACGTCTTTTCTTTAAGGCTGGCAACTTTGCCTCTTTGGGTGCCGCCCCAAATAGTGGCTTTGATGATATGGTTAGTTGTGTGTATAATTTATTTGATGTGTTTGGAGATGTGAAATTTTCCTTCTGAAAAAATAATAACAAGATCAGTTACACCCATGCTTAAATTGAGGATTATTATTGTATGAATAAAATATTTAATACACAAAGATACCTGCTGAGTAACACCAGTTAATCCTTTAACTTGTAAAAGTGCAGCTGTGTGTAAGAATGAAGACAGCTTGCTTTCTTCAATGAAGACCTCTCCTTGGTACATATAGGACAGCAGACTGACAATATCATCAGCTGACACATCCTTCAAAATTATAACTGGATGTTGACATGGATTCTCCTGGAGAAATAATTTAAAAATATTTGTTATAATTGCGATTAAAACTGATAAGTTACTGATAAAAGTATTGAACAATCAAATTTAAATACAGGCATATTATAAATGCAGGACTTGTAAAATAAACAATCAAAACCCTTATAATGAGTTTCAACTTATGAGAACTTTGTGATCTTAAACTTAATACATAATATAATACTAAATTGGAAACAATTTTTTAAATAATGTGATTAGCAGAGTCTGCATACATAACATAGTTAGGCATATCACACATAAACAACACATGAAAGTAAAAACTAAAGAATTGTTGACAAAACAACCTAAATAGTTGGATACTTAGACACTGTTTTAATCATGGGCCATAATGTTAACATAATAATAATTGCATTTTCATTCAACAACTTTAGTATAATAGGGTCAAACACACTAGAAAACTAAAAACATAAGTATGTGTTATATGTTCATGGGTATAAATATGAAGGTTATTAATGTCCTAAGTCATTCACCTTGAACACATTCCTGAAGTACGGGCTGCACGCTGACAGTATGACTTTATGGGCCTTGATATTTCTGCCTTCACAGGTGAGCGTAACATCGACCAAATCTTCTGAACACTTCAATGAATCTAAGGCACTTACAATGTTTGACTGGAAGTTGTTCCAACGTAAACAAAATTGGTCGGCCATCCCTACGGTAACTGTCGTATATTCTGCAAAACAAAATTATTTATGCTGACTTCTAGTTTTGACAAATGACAGAGTAATGAAATGAAACCATTGAAATCGTTCTAACGATACCATGAACGAAAACACTTTCACATACCTGTAGAACACTGCTCATTACAGTATCAGAAAACATTAGTTCATGTAAAACTTTGCTTCTCAATGAATCAATAAGCGTGTATTTATATAAAATGCATAAAAATGCAATGTATGACCTCCATAAGCTTGACACTGTCTTTTTCTTTCACTTTCTTGCAAGTTTTGCTGCTGCTGTGCGAAAAGTGTACGGTCATAGACAATGTGCTCTATGGAATAATTTAATGTTTTGTTTGCAATAGTTTGCATGAAGATAAAAAATACAGTAGACTGCTGTTCAATAAAGCTTTCAGCCTTATTTAGACTAAAAATTTAAATCACGATTAGGTAGATCACAGTTAGTAGCAGGTAGTAGTAGGCATTTTTTTTATCGGAATTTTACATTTTGTGTTGGGAATACACAAAAAGAATACATTAATAAATGAAAACTCATGTACCATATTTTTTATCTGTATTTAACAATCAATTTACAAGGTATCTTGATCAATAGAGTTTTCGTAATTAGTAATTATAATTCTTTAGTTTTCTAGTTTTTAAATGACGTAAACCTCTAGTGTGGAATACACTTGAAAACACAATTTGCAAACAACATCACTACCAAAGCATGTCGAAGGTATTATCACTAATCGATAATATTATGTACTATCAACAATGATTTCTTTATAATAACATGGACTAAGCATATCTAGAGGTTTGGTGTGCTTACCAACTTACATGATATGACAATGCACAAAAAATCCACTAGAACAAAAAATGGCCCGCGAAGCTATGGCACCAGATGCGCAAGTATTATAAATAAGATATCAAAATATCATGGAAAACTGGAATCAAGCCATCTTTCTCGTGAAAATGATATTACAGGTCAGTTTTTGAGAGACAGAAAAAAAATCTATATCGATTAATAGAGGCGTGGCAAACTGGAATCAATGTTAGAATAAAAAGTAAATATAAAATATATGTAACATTATAAATAATAAATAGGTACCTAAAATATATTTTTAATTTTACGGTCTTACTACATTGACGCAACGGTAGTAATAACTTAATCAATGTGGGAATTAAGCTGCTCTGTCAGCCTCTGTGAATGGTGTAATGGATACTAAGTACTGCAGCGCCCTCAAATCCACGATGGTTCTTTTTCATTAATATGTAAAATCAAGGAGGTAGGTATATTAGTATCCGTGTAGAATAGGGCACCTCCTCTTGTTTCTGTACTCAAAGACAAACAAAGACTGTCAACTGTCAAATAGGGAGATTTTGTTTGTCTTGCACGCAACGCCGCACCGTGACTCGTCTAAAGAGAAAAAAAAGAAAACAGATCCATTGTTTTACGGATTTACTGCGATTGTTGTCTGTTTTCTGCAATTAAGAAAGTGTAAAGAAAAATAAAATGGCTAACGATCCCGAAAGATTTGATACAATGCTGTTAGCTATGGCACAACAGCACGAAGGTGGTGTAAAAGATGTAAGTATGATAGTTATTTTATAGAACGCCTGGTTTCTACACTTTTTGGTTTCTATTATTTTCATTTTCTAGGATCTTACACTTGCAATATCAATGTACCCAAGTAATACATAGTTCTCGATAGTTCTACAAAGGTCTAGATGGTTATTGATCACATGTGACTCAATAATCGTATTTGCTAGGTTACCGGAACAACAACATGTTTTGTAAGGATGAATCGCTAATGATTTCTACCTCACTACCGGTAAATAACGGCTGTAACTTGGAAGCTAATGCAACATCTGTTTTTTGTTGGTAGTTAGTACTGTAGGTAGACAATGCGATTTCCTCTGATAGGCTTACAGCTGTCAGTATCAACTGTCTTGTTGATTTATAAATATGGTTATGGGAGTGAGGATTTACACCCTTTAAACCTAGATTTAATGTTGTATGAAAATGAGGCAAATATGTTATTAGCACTCACATTTTGAGAGCTTAACTTCCTTTTAAGTTGTATAGGACATTGCCAAATGGCAGACATCTCTTCTACATGCTTATCTAACCTTTTGTACTATTCATTAGTGCTACTTCTCAACTTTTTATATATAGCAGTTAATCAGACGTTGGAAACTATGGAGGTAACATAGCTTCCATTTACCTATTAGCAATGAATAAGTTTTTAGTCATGCTACAATTATGCAAATACTTTGATAAACTGATTTGTTAAGTCTAATTGAAATGCCTGCATCTGAAGCCTAATAATTTACCTATTAGGATACTTTTTTACACAAAAAGCACCTGGAGTACAATGCTAATTCATTACCATTTATAAACCTTCTTAACACTTTTGTATAAAATGATTATAAGAGAAAAATAGCTGCATGGCAAATTATAACTATTGTAATCCAACAAGGACCACAGGACTGAGATTAGATAGGCAGGTGCCTATTTTGTATCCTAGCAACTATAATGCTTAGATACAAAAATAAATTGAAGTATACAATATTTGACAAATTACATTATTTTGTGCACAGTGGACTCACAATTAAAGATATTTTATTTATTGTTAGAAGTGTAGTACTTATTAAGTTTTTATTTTTCATTACAGTTGCTGAGTACAATTGTCAGCTTTCTTGCAAGGAAAACAGATTTCTTCATTGGTGGGAAAGATGGAGAATGGGAACAAGTAAGTATTTTAGTTCTTTTTTTTTAATAAATCCATTGTGTACATTCAGGAGTAGCTTATAGCTACTCATAACAATCTGCATATATAAAAATGAATCCCTATTTCCCTTGGTCACTGCATCACGTGTGAACGGCTGGACCGATTTCGCTTACCTTTTTTCTGTTGTGTTGTCTGGAGAAGATTCTTATGAAAAAATATATATGGAAAATTGCCCAGACAATTAGCAAACTTAAAAATACTAAAACCATGTTATAGAATAATCCTGACTATAAGTGATTTGTTGGAATCATCTCTGCACCCAATAATATAAAGGCACCGGGAATGTGACCTAGGTATTCAAGTAGGTGAAACCGCAGGGCACAGCTAGTTTGCTATGAATTTTTAAGAACACATTGTTTATACTTTACAGGTTGTAAAAGATACATTTTATGCTCATGCTAAAAAAGCAAAGGAGGAGGCAGACAAAATAAAAAAAGAGAAGGAAGAAGCAGATAGACGGTTAAAAGAAATCCGACAAAAGAAGGAACAAGAAAGGATGGCTCAGGACTTTGAACCAGCTTCTGTCACAGAAATAACTGATCAAGAGGCTGCTGAAATTCAGGAAGATATTGACCAGGAAAAGAAAAACAGTAAGCTGTTTGTTAAATGTCTTTTGAACTGTCATTTGTCTGTTTTTCCAAATACATATAAACGATATTTTAATTAATTATATTGTTAGCTTTCACCAGCCCACACTTCATTACTTTATGATAGTCATGTTTATAATAGTATTAAAGTATTATTATCTCGAAAATCGACTAAGGATGTGTAAATAAAAATGAATAGTGATATGTGACTGGGCCAGATTATTTAGCGATAACTGACCATGGATCAACAACCACAAGCTAACTAGGATATTAAAAAAAGTTTGTGGGGCTACCAAGGCTATACAAGGCCAATATATAATGCTAATTTAGTGAAAGACAATATGTTGATAACAGTTAAATAAATAAATGCGGACAACATCACATACATTGCTCTGAACCCAAAGTAAGTAGCTGTATAGCACTTGTGTTATGGAATTCAGAAACAACGAAGGTACCACAAACACCCAGACCTGAGGCAATGTAGAAAAGTCAGTTCCTACATTGACCCGACCGGGGATCGAATCCGGGACTTCAGAGTTAGCGACACCTTGAAACCGGTGCGTACGCCACTCGACCACGGAGGTCGTCTAGTTGTCTATTTGAATTACTTAAAACAACATAACATACCATCACGCCTGTATCCCTGAAGGGTTAAGCAGAGGTGTACCAATGTACACCCACCGTTCGCCGGTATCTTTAGGTCCCACGTAATAGGGGGCCTATTGCCACTAACAGGGCACAAATCCAAACACCGAACTGCTACTGAAAATTTCATAGAAAAATCCAATAACACCTTGGTCGACTTGGGAATCGAGCCCATGACCTCTAGCGTAGCAGTCACGCTAAGCACCACTAGGCCAACAAGTCAGTCTTAGAATCTTAGAATTACTTCATCCTAATATTTACTTGTGTCGTAACAAAATTTTTTTTTATAGAAACTGAGATTGGCAGTGGAGATGGTACTCCTTCTGAAGCTGAGCCTGCTGAACCTGAAGAAGAAGAGGATCCTAAAGAGAAGGGCAAACTGAAGCCTAATGCTGGTAATGGATGTGACCTTGAACACTACAGGTGGACTCAAACCCTTGAAGAGATTGAGGTAAGATAGCTCATTTTAAAATCATAGTAGGTATTATGGTCTGGCCGCTAAGAGAATGCCTTCTTGACACATGCCAGTTTGGCTGGATTTGTATGGGAAAATAAAAAAAGCCATAATATTATTTCTTGTAACCTTTCATACTGAATAGTTTTTATTCATTTGGAAAAATGAGTGATTGTATATTATGTTTAGTTAATTCTTCACCACAAAACAAGTTAGAAGTAAAATTTTCCTGTTGACCACCACCTGTCAGGAACGCACCCTCTGAGCGACTGGACCATAGCAATTTTCGAATCCATTGAAATACATAGGCAGTCTGCGCGGCAATGGTGCTGACGCCTAGTGGCTAAATTAAGAAACTTACATTATGTTTTACTAATGTCGCGATGGTGGCTTCAAAAATCAAAATCATTGATGAAGAGTGAAGTTTTAGAATTTTTATTATTGTAGGAATTAAAAACATAATTCTTAATCTACGCTCTTCACTGAATCCACAAACAGACAGTATACTCATTCCTACTCGATAGAAAAGAGATAAAACTACATGCTGCATCTTTATTTCGTGTTTTACAGACGCTTGTGAATTATAAAATATAGACCTAACTAGCTGTGCCCCGTGGTTTCACCCGCGTTAATACCTATATTCCTAACTAAATATAGAGTCAGAATGTATATTGTATATACAAAATAATGAACGGTTATTATAATAACTTATAATTAATGATGTTTTGTTTACCTACTCTTTGAAACATTTATTACCTTCGACCTTAACTTTTATTGTCCAAATGTCTGCAAATATTCATGTTTCTAAAATACATCTACTCATTTATTAATATGTGTAAATAAATAATACATAAAATGTTTAATTATTTGAAGTATAAAAATAACGTAATTAGTTTTATTGCTTTTATTATCACAGTTTGTCGATAAAAATTGAATTAATTTATTCTTAAAAACTGGATGAATGTTCACAATTAACTAGACGCTAGTTACAATTCTCATAACAAAAGTAATTCAGCGTTGGCAATACAATATTTAATTTTACTAAAGATGCAGATTTTCATGACCATACGAAAATTTGCAACTTTACCTTATTAAGTCCTGATAACAGTAAATAATACTTATTTTTTATTTAAATTAATCATTTATAATTTAATCCTAATATTACAATTATACAAAACTAAAGTATTATCTGTTTTGAATACATAATAATTAATTTATAAAATTTAGAGGAAACCAATATAGCCTTCAGTTTATTAAAACATAATATGAAACATCACAGCTTAAAGTAGTTATAAGACTTATCGAAAATAAATAGAATTTTACTTAAATTGTTCTAATTTAATACACTGGGTAAGTAAGATATTGCACTATTTTATTGTCTAGCTGTTAGTACTGAATGTGGAACAATCTAAAAATTACATTTTTAAATAATCTAACTATACATTTATATGCTTTTTGTATTTGTAACATAAATTATTATGGAAGTTACAAAACAGAAGTATGAGTTGTTATTAAATGGGATCTCGTCGTATCCTTTTGAGGCTTATGAATACTTGTAAATTCCGGTCTCCCTGCGCATTCGCACTGTAAAAGAAAATTTTGTTATAAGTACATATTATTTTTTCCACTCTACTATTTTTACTTAATTACTATTTACTAATATGATGAGTTAATGTTTTCCTATGACAAATATTTTGGTATATAATAGGAGTTTTAAAATAAGGAACAATTATTTTAAACCTAATTCCCAGTTCAAATAGACCCATAAAAGAGTATGTTTAGTAAAAGCTTGGATTTTATATAAACATCCCCACTTGGTTCAGTCGGCTTCGGTATCTTGCGTTTATAAAAACAAAGACAATAATAGTGTTACCACACGATGTACTTACTTTCAACAAAGCATATGGCAGCGAGTATGCACGCGGAAAACAGAATTGTCATTGATATTACCAATACTGTTATTTGATGCGAATGATTGCAACAGCATGATTTTGTCTCTTTGCCTGAACGTTGTTTCGTATAACCATTGACAACAGTAAAGTGCGTTGAGCTCGCCACTGACTGTGCGTCCTTGTCTGCCCCTGAGCTTCGTTTAACACCATTCCAAACAGAATCTAAACCCTCATGGGTCTCTTCTGGTATGGCGACTACAGCTTCGGAATGTCCAGATTTACGTCCATAGCTCCCAAACTTGGTATGGTAGGTCCCAAGCTCGTCTTGCTCTGAATTTCTGCCATGCATTCGCGCTAAATGCGCTGCGCTTAATAGCAGTGAGCCGGATGACACACTCTGAAAGTACAAAAACTTGTTAGCTAAATAAAATAGATATTTTAAACTCTTCTATCTATCGTATAATAATGAATGCTGTGACAAGTGCGTGTCTAGTAAAAGTAACTTCATTGTTTAATCGATTTGAAGTCGTCGACATTAAGTGCTATGAAGTATGTGCTGTGTGGGACGTTGTTACATGCGTTATGTCACGATTTTTGAGTAGGATCGGTTTTAAGTGAACGTCACTCGCTGTTTTATCAACGTAAATGGTTTTTAAAAGAGAACGGAGTTTTATCTACATTGGGCATTAGCCTTAGTTCGTTTTAGTTAATTTGACCCTAATACAATATTTTAAAACAATAGTTTTCACTTGTTTATTACATAAGGTATTCTTGTAAAATACAGTTCTTGGACAAAAACGACGCTCATTGAGTATTCTGTCAAACGCTTAATATTTAGGTAGGTATGTCAACGAAAATATAGTGCAGTATTTAAATTGTTAATCAAGAAAAAAATAAATTAATATTTAAAATGATTTAATGTATTCTAATTTAAATAACTGGATGCTCCTTATCGACTCATTAAGTATGTTTTCGTGCTAGCTTGCAACAGTCTGCTCAAATTAAGCAATCTTTGGAATGCTGTATCAGAACATACAAGTGGATCCTGTACCGGACACGGCAATATCAACCACTTTCTTGACCCCGTCAATTATCAAACTGTGTATCTAATTTTGATATAAAAACATGATCAAATTAATTCTAGACATTAAAAACTAAATTTATTGTTACTTATGAGGTTTATACCATAATGACTAAGGTGGATGTATGAATGTCAATTTTTTGTGATACTTGTAACTTTAATTAGATGTCATAAAGACTGAAAAAGTTTAAGTGCATAGAATATCAAGTTGGCATCATCGATACACAACGTGTTTCTTGTCCATATAATTGAAGCGGAAACTTTGTGTGTAATGGTTGTGACGCACGATTTAGAAGGTCGCCTTACGTGGGTACTGTGGTTACTTGATGAGCCTTGGCTGGAGGCGGAGCCTCCTCGAGATCGCGAGTCGCTCAGGCTTCCAGCAGCGCTGCTGCCCGACAGCGATGGCCGCGGAATGTGCCACTCATGCGATGGGATCTGTAATTACCATGCACAATTAATAAGAGATTCTTCTTTGTCTACAAATATTTATAACTTGCATTTGAAATGTTTTGTTTGGTATTTGCTAATAATTTCAATTTACTCGTAGTCGGTTCATTAGTTTTGTCTCAGTATTGTGCTTTGAAGGTTTGCTCAGTTCAAACACAAGAGCAGAAAGTAGGTCGTGGTGCTGCAAGTGTGTCATCATATATTTTAAATATTTCAACTAATAGACAGTTGGGGTTCGTGGTATTTGTGCAACCTAAAGGTTTCTTCTTAAAATGTTAAATGTGTCAGTTAAGCACGAACTGTGCATTTTTCCATACCTATTAACATATCCGTGACATATAGTAATTATACTTTTCTCATCCTGGTTTCTGTGTCAATTAGTTATTAAAATAATACCAATATTATTAAAATATAATATTAGCGGACAGCAATTTAGATTTAATCTTTTAAATAAGTCTTTATATATAAATATAAAATTAAACACTTAAATGTCGTTAGGTAGTGTTTCATCAAGGCCTATTTCAAATACTTTCTGAATTACATGAAATAATATAATTCAGTTAGTTTATTATCAGCGCTTGTTCTATATATTTTTTTATATCTAGCTACGCAATGTTTATTTGTTTTAAGCCTTAAACTATCAAACACGCCTTTGCAATAATTTTAAATATTCGTTGTAGCTGTATTGACATGCATACTAATATTACAGAAGGAAATAGCATTGATTTTATTGACCAGTCCTTAAGGCCGACTCCTCTATCCCGTTCAAAGATTTTTACCTGCTACCATTACAGGCTCTACAATTTATTTTTCTTTTCAACAGATTTTGTGACTAACGAAATTGGAATGGCATTGAAAATGAGATTGTAAAATTGTGACAAATATCAATCGATGATTTAATTCTCTCTCGAGTTGTTTTAAATGACAAGCTTGAGAATATAGCTGTGAATATATTCTTTAGTGTCGTTGTGTTGTGCAACTGTCTGGGTGTTACTGAATGCGTACGGAAATCATTGCAGCACTCTTCCTTGTCGCGTCTTTGGAGATTAGTTTCATCATACGATCATATTTATCTTACCTTTCAAACTCAATGCGTCTTTATGTAACCTAACCGCAATGAAGATGTTTTACTTTTATTTCGATGAGTAGCTTACCTAGTAGTTAACTAATGGTCATAACGATTTTGTTAGCTAACGTTATTAATTGTAATTAAAAATCTTGTTTGCGATCTTTTACAACTAGGATTTTATGATACCAAGTTACATCTAAACCATTTTAGGTCAGGTTTTATTTGAAGTCCGATTGATTTTGTCAGATACGGTGTTCAAGGTCCATGTTCTCTTTATTTGCGGTCTCGTTTCGTCGGCCTCTGATGCAATGAATCTTAGCTTTGCTTTCGGCTTCATGGTCCTCTTTGTTGCTCTGATAACATGATGGATAAGCATTTTAGGTAGTCATATCATTAATTCGCTTTACTTTTTATTGTTATATGGCAAGGTCGCGTCATTATTGTGATATTATAACAATGTCTTGTTCGCTTAACTCAGGGTTACGAAATAGATTTTAAAATATTTGTTTTGTACATTTAGATGTGTACTCTGACGAAATCTATGCCTATTATATTTGTAAACTCAGCTGGAAGTATAAAATGCTCGTCTTAGATTACTAATAGATACGGTGGGCGAGACGTTGCAAAACGTTTCGCCAAATGGTAAAACCGGTTCCGGGGTCTTATTTTGTTACACTGTACCGTTCAGCAATGTCTTGACAACATGCAGCATGCACATACTTTCGCTTTCTGTGAGAATTAATTCTGCACTACAAAATAGTTTATGACAGCAACTGGGAACTCGGTCGATTTGTTTAAACTCTATTGTTTATGACGATGAGGAAATAACTCTAGATATAAATGAATTTTGTCAGAAACAAGTAAATTGTTTAGAGACGGCTGTCTTTTAGTAAAACAATCGTTCATTTTAAAAACGTTTGCGCCGTGATTCCATACCGAATCCGTGAATTACTCTATAAATGGAAATGTTTTAATGTTAATTTTAAAACTTTTTGAAATCCTTTTCACTTATATTAACCTGTAGATATCTAGTGCGTAACTTAACCATATGGTTATATGAAGCCAGTTAAACAAAAGACATCGGATTATATTTTTAGCATGTTACCGAATTGCTGTCATGGAAGTAGGTTCTTTCAATCTCTGTTAGTTGACTCTACCAAATTCTTTTACACCACTTAGTGGTGTAAAACTCTCTTATTTCCTTAACTAATGCTGTAGCGAAAATCAGATATAACCAAATACTGAATTAATTATTGATTTCTTTGAATCTGAACTGGTTGGCACGTGCATACTTACGGATATGTGCCCACATAAATCAATGTTTAATTGGTATCAACACGTGGAGTGCACACGTTAAGAACCCCGTGAGAATGGTGTTTATAATCGTTTATACTAGAATTTTATTATGAATGCATGCTAGTCCACGTGTGTATTAGCACGTACTTGCAGACATTAAGTCTCATCACCGCTGTTTGTATTATTAATGCGATATGACGTGGCAAACCACGTTGTCGGTAGGTAGCTACGCAAAATGCATAATTTCTTAGAGCCTTATTAAATATGTACGCATTAAACGTTTATTTGCTTAATTACTCGAGGCCGACTCCATTAGCTTTTCGTTAAGACTAAATGTAATTTTAGACAATCAGACTGAAATCTATATCTCTAGTCATTCTGAGGTTAATGACGCTTTTAATAAAACCGAGTACTACAGTTTTTATGTTTATGTTTAACTGATACATTAATGTCATTACAGCGTGAAGGTTAGTTTGACTGCAATTAAGCTTTGGACGGGTCTCTATAGGCTATTTTTATCTGAGCTAACTTTATGTATCCTTTAAGACATGAAGAATTTTGTTAGCTAATTTTAAATACAACGTTATGTATGAATGTTTATTATTTAAAGAAACTTTACCTTCTTGCACAAGTAGTTAAAGAAATAGGTCGAAATTCATGTCATTATGTTCTAAGTTAGTAATTGTAAATAATTAGCGGTAACGAACCAGTTAGCGCCATAACAACAGGTGTATAGTCGTAGAACATGTTCGGTACGTCAAGACGGTCTAGTTATGCAATGTGTAATCTTTACGAATCAACAGTCAATGCGTGCACACGCTGCGTGCCCATAACGGTTCATTGTAATCGCGGAAATCATTAGACGTAGGCTAAGTTTTGTATTGCATACTTCTCACGAGTCACTTGTTATTTAAAACTATTTACGACAAAATGTTTCGTGACATTTACGTTGCTTCGTATATTTTTATTGCAGGAGGTAGCTAATTAAAATTACATAATTATTTTTGCTAACAAGTTATTTAAGTAGTAAGAACATCATCTTTAATAAAATGCCTCCAACTTACAGTTTAAAAGTCACGACTTATTTCTCATAAATGGTATTAGTTTTGAATAGTTTCGATGGTGAAATGACGCCTCTGAACAACTTTCATAATCTCAGACAATAGACGCTACACTTAGTATGATAATCAGTTAAAGACTAACTAGACTGTTCCCTTTCGGAAGAGAAAGCGTACATACCTGATGCATGGCTCTTCTCAGAATACTTTCGGTACAGCAAATGTCACAATGGATAACGGGTAACGGACCACGATTTCGATACTTTTAATTTCTCGTTTCTTTGTGGTCAGACTGACTTATCGTAACTGAGTTTATGAACATTGCAATATTGATCTCTATCAACGCTACAGGCAAAATAGCTGAGTTACCAACAGCGTTAAGTTACTCTTAAAGGTGTATGCTCCTAAACAAGTTATTCTAAGTGGCCCATTTGCATGCATTGCAAAATCTTGACTGTAACGTTAAATTTGTATGACCCTCGGAAATGAGACGTATTTGACAATGCAAATTTTAGTTATGACTTGGGTTGACAAAAGCAAGACGTGGTATTGAGCGTCCAATTATCATATTTTATACGCGATTGCATGAGGACACCGCAACGCAACATAACTCATTGTTCACGCTGGTCACAAACATTGACATGATGCTTATGGTCGTCCTTGAACTCAATTGCTTGTATTAATGAAGCTAACGGGAATCGTGTCAATGCAAATCGTTATGGAAGCTGTATAACTACTGGCTAAATTGCAACAGTTGTTATAGATTACTTCCCGATTTCACCAAAAAGCTTGTCGTGTTTCATGACAAATTGTGATTGATTCAGATTGTAGGAACCTAACAACGTTTTGTTTCAAATACTGAGTTACGATCAGGTTATTTAATAATACCAAAGAGTTGACGTCGGTAAAAGAACTAGGTATAATATATTCAGTACTTGGGTTGATTGAACTTTAGCTTGTTATAGTTATTATAGATTTTCCGGAACGCTTATGAGGCAATAGTTCCTATAATTATATATATAATTATAAGCTTCTTCGACGTTCTTCCCCGTATTTGTTAAAGAATTGTTGCAGTATTTATATCGTTATTTAATAGATTGTAGTCTACCACAAGAAGGATGTTACTATAGAAAAAAGCGGCCATGAAATAGGTTACTTAGCCGGATTCTTTTCTTATTTCGTTACGATGACATCATTTGTTGACGTCTACAATTTGCTGTTATATTACGTGGTAATAAATAATACATCCATCCATGCGTAAACGATAATCATCATTACGTTTTGATATACATTAGTGATTATCATCTTCATTTTACTAGTCTTTGTATTCACATTATACCTTTTAAGGATATATGACTAATAGAATGACTAACATTTTATCATTTTTCTGTACAGTACAAATACAAACATTTCTTACCTTGACTGATTAGGTTCAAAAATACTATGTACATACAAACCTGCTTCCTGTCTATCATGTTAACTGTACAACAAATATAACATCATCCAAAGTTTCTGGTGTCAATTCAGTCTAAGGTCATTAAATACAAAAATATCAGATTCGTTACAAGATAGGACTAGCATACTTTACAATCGACGGCTTCAAAAAGAAAGGAAAAAAAAAGCGAGTGGACTACGGCGTTATTACTAAAATAATATATTATTTCTAAATTCAGGAATCTAATTGTGAGTCTAATCTAATTAATTCAATACTAAAAATTTGTACAATAAAATCGTTAATTTAAATAGTAGGAAACTTTTTAAATTTCTATGTATACACCTAGTGACCGATATACCTACAAAAATGTTAAAGATGGAAACACCAAAACAAAGTTTATGAGATTGAGGTCTTGTAACGTTACTTATTAAATCACAAAAATCTAACTTTTTATCAGTGTTTGACAGCAACCGGCTGCCTTTCCTTTATGGTAACCTGCGTTACACATATCAAGACATCCTGTTTGATATTCTGGGGTGGATATGCTATTTTGGATCTGATCCTGAATGTTATAGCTATGACAAGATAATACAGTCAACATTTTTAACGTTTCAGAAGTCATGTAAATCGAACGACCTTAATTATATTGTTGTGTGAAGAACGTCCAATGGTGCGAAAATTGCTGTTTACCAATTATTGCCAATCCGAAACTTGTTCTGGTAAGATGTCGTCATTAAAGGTTAAAATAAAATACAATTTCAGACGTCCTAATCAAAAAACTATAAAACGTAATTTACGTGGCATGTAAAGAAATGAATGTGCAACAAATTTCAATACACACCCGTTTTGTTAATTGTTAACATTTTGACTAAATGAATACATGCTATCAATTACATCATACATAACATTGTAGTTAGTTCCGTCTGTAAGTGGAAAATCCAAAGCATACTCGTTCCGTTTATGCGGCCAGGATCTTATTTGAATAAAATGTCGTTGACTTTTAGCACGATTCACTATTACTTTACGAGCTTCACGTTGAAACAAAAAAAACATTAAATCCCATCGTCACGAGAACGATAAATTTTGATGTGACGTGTTACCTACCTAACCTGGCGCACTTTTTTAATAAACTTGTGACATGCGACCCAATGACGTGTTGAGTAATCGTTGTGACGTAACAGATATCATACATCCCCAGTAGAGGCGTGCCTGCGATTAAATATTTGTCTTCATCCTCATAAACTAATCAAATATTACGGTAGCCAGAATGATATTCTGATATTTCTGAATAACAACATTGCATTCAGAAGGCAAGGAGAAAGCTGACTTAAGATGTCCTACTAAATTAATAGAATACAAATTAAAAAGCCGCACACAAGACGAAAGTTATGAGGTAATACTTATTTATCCCTATTCACTATTGTTGGTAATTTTAAGCTATAATGGGAATGTGATCATTGTGATAATAATATGGAGTACGTGATCGTATGAATAAAGAGCAATAAAGTTAATTGATGGCTGCAAAGAGTTCTGCGATGACAACTTTTGTTTAACCAAAACCTAAACCGACGTAGTTAAGCGAAATGGAGGTTTCTAATACATATGTCTATGTGACACCCTCTTTTTTTTAGTTTATTCTACGGAAATATTACAATACATATTATGATTTTATCTCCTATTCCATTTAGTCATTGGTTGTTATGCAAGCTCTTGACCATGAACTACTAATAACATTGTCACCAAGATTTCATTAATTCGCTGTGACATCGTTGGTTTATAAATTTGCATAACGGAAATTTCCGCCATTATCATCGAAAATAATGATTTACATAATATTATGGCAGAAAAGTTCTCAGCATCCTTGATAAAATTTGCGAAGGGTACTTTACAAATATACGCTGAAGCATAATAGGTAAATTGCCGGTTTATATGCGTTATAATCTCTCGTTAAAATTCATCGAGGTTAAAATATATTGTTCATTTAGCATTAAGAGTGTTCATGTTATGCTAAACAATGAACTTTTCAAACATCCTTCAAGATGTTAAAAGATTTTGTTTAAATGAATGCAATCGTTCGGACCGGCTAGGCTGGATGTACGCTAAGTCCGGGTGTTGTGAAATGTGAAGGCCGCGCGTCGAGGGCAATTTTAGTTGTCAGTCCCTGTGCCATTTACCTCCGATTAATAGAACTAGCCCCGACTCATGCAGCCATTCATTCTAGCGCAGATTCAGTACTTTCTCATTGTTAGACAAAAATTGTTCCGACTGATTATTGCTTTAGTCGATTATTTATTAGTAAGGCGTATATGATATAGATCCTCAACAGCTTTTCACAGTGTTACAATTCTTATTTGAACACGCGGAAGGGATGTGCAAAGTTTTTTCTTCCGGGGTTTTAACCTTCAGTTTCATAACACGATATACCTACTATGATAGACTACATTGTTGTCAATTGAATTGAATACTGCATACAGAAGTTGTAGAGTACGTATATTAACGCGATTTACATATATTTTTGCCGATATTTTCCTAACAACTTCTAGTCGATCAAAGACGGAGGAGGAAATCATGCATACATTTTATTATTCAGAAGATGCGGACTAAAAAGGATATTTTTTACATCGCTATACGTCAATACTATACGTCACTTCTTCTATCTGATTTGCTTATTTAAGTAATGAGTAGCTGCATTGATGTAATACATGCAAGTCAATTAATGTTAATGAAGATTCAATAAGGCTTTAAATTCTTTCCACACACGGTCTAAGATCGATCGTTTGAAAGAAAATGCACTGCGTTTTCTGTGTAAAACATTTTGTTTAATTGCAATGTCGACGACCATCAAATAGTTTCGTGGCAAATGTAATTGCACGTTAATGGTCAAGCAAATTCCGAAAATTTATCTTGACGGATAATTGTAGGTAGAGTCAAAGGTATATCTTGTGAGTTATTAAATATTGTCTAGTCAAACAAACTTACTCGTAACTGCTTGAGAGGTTGCATTAATGTAATTATGTAATATTATTTATGCACTACTTCGATACTCAACTCTAATTTAGAGGTTGTACGTTCTTTATTGAGAGCTCTAAAACGTTAAAGTAATTGTTACCTTCTAGATATTATTGGAACGATGTAGATTTCCCTAAGACGAAAAATGACTATTTTATAGTAAATTGTATTAATTCAAAAGTTTTAATATCATGTTTTCAATTTGTGCATAATCTTGAAAAAAGTTAAGGAAATCCTTACATCTAAATAACAATCATATGTCAACTTTATAAACAGGTATTTTCTTATGCAATACGATACCTACATATTTCCAAGGCTTCTCTTTTTGTTCATATGCATTAAGTCAACAACATTTTCGAAAACGATACGAAAAATAGATTTTAATGTTAGTATTTATAATAATGATTACCTATACATGTAGAAAAATCAGGAATCAAGTTCTATGTATCTGGGCTCACCGCTAAGGTATAGATAGCCAAATGATGACTAAACATTTTTCGAATATGATCTAAAATTTCCGGATATAGGTATAGCTCAATAAGAAAGTAAAAAAAAACTTCCTTTTGAAGTCGTTTAAAAATATATTTAGTAAAGATAAAAGGGTATGCTCATGTTTTAAAACGTAGGCTAGGCGACCTAAGATCCTCGGCATGAATGTAAATAATTGACCAGATGCTCGAGCAGATGGTGCGACACTATTATAGCTAACCAGAAATGCTAAATTCGTGAATTTGCGTCTTTTCTAATTTATTTTTAAGCAACCTCTGAAAATTACTTACTCTTAAAACTTATTCAGTACGCTTTTGGGGAAGGATATGTTTTGGTAATCCTGTTGCAAAACACATAAATGTATATTTAAAATTTAAAGTATTGTATTTAGGTCAATGATAACAATCAAGGCAGATGTGCTATATTGCACAGTTCGCACGTAGCGAGAACATAAATTAAAGGTAAGAATAAGGAAAACACTACGATGACTCGATATACCTTGATAAAAAGGGGTTTGCAATCAAGTATCGAATTAACATTATTTTAAAGTAGGTATGCCGTGGGTCGCGTAGCTGTCAAACTTAATAATTCTATTATAATAATAGTAGAAAAATAATCGACAGACCACTTTTTTGATGAGCTACAAAATCGGTTTCTGGCCTTGTTTATGTATCATTATGTAATAGCTCTGCTAAGCTTGGCGCTACATCTATTAATAAGGAAAATCTGGTATTAAAGTCTTTTAAGCACTAAGTCGTATCGACAGCTAATGATCTGTTATTGAACATCCTTCAGATAGTCACAACTTACATATGACATTCACAGAATTTTTGACAGTAACGTTGACTTATCAGATGATCTTTGATAAATTAATTAGCAAGTAATCGGGAAAATGCACAAGTGATTTTTCTCTTTAACGAAAATTATACTTTATGTTAAAATGTATTTGTTAAAGATACATAGTATCGTTTGAATACAATATTGACGATAAGGTAGATATGGCGACTAAAGCACAATTATTTACTTTCTTGACACTTGTAATAATCGTGTTCTATTTTTACTTCTAAAACCGCAAGTAAATAGCTAGTGATATGTATCACAACCGCGAATTAGTGATTTCGAAAATTTCCTCAAAAGTCCAAACCTACCTTCAGATTATTGCAACACGAACTGCCAATTTTCTAGTTAGAAGTGTATTATACTGTGCAATCTCCGCTAGCCTAGCATATTTCTTATCTAGATCATTCATCATTCAGCTTCTGACTGAAACATCCGCTTGGTTTTGATGACAAACGATATCAGATGCTCTCCAACGTATGTCCAATGTTAGAACTCCTATGACATAAACTTTTATGGCAATCTCGTTATGTTCTCTTTCTTTTTTAATACAAACATAAAAAAGAGTAAATGAACAAAATAGATTTTACGCAACTATTTAGTGTAGTAACAAAACATTTAGGTTAATATGACGTTCATTGTTTTATGGAATTGAATGCATCACTTACCGAGCTTTTGGTATCCATTGTTTACGTAGTGCCACCTCCACTGTATTATTGTTGTTCTCTAATGAGCTGTTCACTAATGTTACGTCACTGAACACTGCATTCACTCGGTCCACATGTCTGTCAAAATTGCGTTAGGTTGTTTGGTTATTTCGAGTTAAACCTCTCTCGCCCTCTCCGTGTGGCCGGCGTCGTGTAACGCGCCTGCTCCAAGCGGCAAAGCGACTAGAGTCGTACTGAGAGTGTTGCAACAATCACCAAGGCTTATATATGAGGTTGCACGCTGCCGTTTTGTATGCAGATTTGTCTTAGACTATTCTGAAAAATATCATTTTTCAACAATAATAAGAAAATATACTTACATAACTTATTATTGCCATTTATCGATGTCCTAAATTTCTAGAAAATACCACAAAATTATAAGAAACTATTAAGATTATTTTTATATCTTCTGCTTTTTCTTTTTTTAAACATAGCTTATTATTTGTTTCAATAAATTTTATTTTTCAAAAGTGTATTTTCTCACATGTTGGTAATATTCGAAAACAAAAAATTTAAAATTTATGGAATGAGCATAGCTGCCAAATTCAGCAACACTGAATTTTAAAAACAGCATTCGTTCATTTATTTATTTCGTTAATAAATATCTTGTTGCTTGTTGGGATTGCACTTCATAACTTACATGTGTTAAATGCCATTACAATTAGATTTTTGAAAAGTATCCAACATCACCAAATTTATATTTAAATATAATTAACAAGACGCACTAGGTAACGGCTAGTACAAATTGAAAATGTTTGACGACTGACGATAACCTCTAGCCCAGAGGAAAATTGCAAAGAAGCTATAAGGTGGCTATGTCACGTCGCTGATCGGCGTGCGGCAAGTCAAGTCCTCATGACGTATCCCTTGGTCGATGCCAGACGTTGCGCAATTGTTTAAGATAGCGAGGACGAACCTTTTCGCTTGTGGAATTACATTACAGGACATTGATGACGCGACCCACCCAATCGCTTATGGGGAAAACCCAAAATATCAATACTGGGATTACTAAGCGAAGCAGATGATAACTGACAAGTACCTTTTATATTATTTTATTGGATGAGACTGTATGTAAATAACTAATGTGCATGTAAAAATATTGCAACATAATTTTGACCCACATCTAAATGTCGTTTTGACTTGAAACTTTGCAGATAATGTAAGTCTGATGACAACACAATATTAATGTTTTACTGTTCGTAAACCTTCAAGGCTTAGTGTTGTCTCTAATGAGCCAGCTAGCATTTTGATGCGATAAAAATTACTACCCCAAATTCGATCATTACGAAACAAAGCTATAAAGCTGAATGGAAAATAATTCAGAATTGGGATTACTATCATCATCATCACCTTTTGGTTCTTCGTGTCTTTTTTAGACAATTATTTATTAATAGATAAGATCAATGTTTTTTTTTTACAAGCTCGCAAATAATAATCGTTATAAGCCTCTACCACGGTCCTGTACCCCAAATGTATTCTAAGGTTTCTATCGGTCTTCAAGGTTTCTTTAATATATATATTTATATTACGTAAGACAAAATTATTTTAGTACCCACGCACATTTAATATTGCGCATTTCTTTCAGTTGTAGAATTTGATAACCCTACAAGAAAATGCCGGTTTCACCCTAGCGATAGATCTCTTTTCATTTGCGTATTTCTAAAATAAAACAACCTTCGATGAACGTTTGAAGAAGTCAATTAATGTATTAATTAAAAACTATTAAGTTTTGTGTGAGGTTCTTATAATGTTTTTTTATGTATTTGTTCCGTGTAGTTAAGATTTATGCTACCACTTCTAAGTACACGATATAAACGAATTGTGGAGTAATATTGGATATCTTAAGATTTCTTTATTGTTATAACAATAGACTAAAGATACTGCTTTTCTTGCGACGATTTTATTAATTACTAAATAAATAAAATTTTTCATCAACCAATCTATCTACATAAGTTGTTTAGCTTTCTTGGATCAGCCTGTCTTCAATAGAGATGGTTAAATGAGAAAAAGGAAAAATAATTTCAGAACTAATTACATGTTTAGCTTATATTTTGAGATATTAAACCAATTTCCGTAAATACAAAGAAAAAGCCTCAGGCAGGACTCGAACCAGCTACTACTGTTTAAGCATATCAGCTGTACTAACACCTAACTTAACTACCTTAACTACCTAAGTTACTGACTGAATGTTCTACTACAAATACTTACTTAGGACATGCTCCGCGGGCATTAATGCGTAATTAATAAGAACGTCAATAAAGGAAATGTAACGTTTCCTTGATTTTATGATCAAATGACAATATTGTTACGGGCTTTCTAACTGTAGGTTTTTGGGATGAATATGTGAACTCTCTTTTTTAATTGTTCTACAACAAATCGCGGGGAGCGGCGGGCCTCTATTGGATTCAATCATACAAAAAAGTATTGTGGTGTACATAATATAGCTTCTCATTGCCTAGCTAGAGTGTTGTTTATTTGTTACATTCCGTTTATTTACCTAGGTACATGCGGAAACGTGAGGAAACGAATGATTTTAGTAAAAAACAGAAGTAACAAAATTAATGAAAACATTAAACTGCTATTGAGAGTATCCATTAGTAACAAAATAATCTTCGTTATTTTTTTATAATACTAGACGGCTACTGAATTTAACATAGGTGTTACGTCAGACACGCCGCTACACAGATAGGTACAGAAACGTGTGTGTAGCAGTGATTCAGTAAATACATTAGGTGTGAGGTTTACGCTTCTATGTAATGACCTCCCATGACCGTGACGTAGTCGCAATAAATTTGCTCGGAGAATCAGAGTTCAATGATATTACATGCTTTACGATATATTACTATTTAATTTAATACCTTCGGGCGTTTCATTGTCGCATTGTGGAGAATGATTGTTATCACTCAAAAAAGTACTCATTAATTTTATAAATTACCGGAGTGTTGGTAACTTATACTAATTTTAGTAAATGTTTATTTTATTGCAAATTACTTTGTTTTTCTGCTGCAACTCATTTTGGTGCTGCTATAATCGATTGCTTATACATAGTAATGACCACCTGTTTACGGTTTCTGTGTTGTGGTCCTTTTTTAAGGTTTGGGGAGCGTTCAGTAAAGCTTTTTAGGCTCACGTCGTTTTTTTTGACAAAGTAAAATTAAACATAATTTCTATGCGTGCATAGGTATTCTATTAAAATTGCGCTGCAAGCAAAGTAGGTAGGTATTACATATTGTTTTTAGAACTAATTTACAATTAGGATTTTGATCTTGACGCTTACCTATTAGGTGAATTTGGGTGCTGAAATTAGTCTTAAATGATTCCTATTTACTGCTCCGGTTGCTAATTAATTCTACTCATCTTCATCATCTCATCTGAATTAATTATTTATTCTAGCTCTCAGACAGCGGCCAACTTGAAATTCGCTATACTACGCGCGCAACCGTTACTAAGCAGGAACATTTTTGAAATATTGTAATTTACAAAATAACATTGGACCATCCAAAGACTAAACAGGGATAAATGAGAACACAAAAATGTAGACTAATATAAATCTAATAATATTTACCAACATAAATATCAATTTCAAGTCTACAATGACAAATAACTTGAAACGGTAGCACAATGCGATACGTTGGGCCAAAACACGCACCTTATAAATATTAATTTATTAATAAATATTTTACATATTCTTCTGAATGATATCAGATAGGTCGTCTGTCTCAAAACATATTTTAAATAACTGAATAATTTAGTTTTGTTGTTATGTTCGTTTAAATATCAAGCAGGTTGTATATTATGACGCGTTGATGTCTAATGAACTCGGAATTTCGTGCGGCGACAACGAGGCGCTTAATTATGGTTCTGCTTAAATACTATTATCATATGTACGGAGTAGACTACGACTTCGGCTTCCATTAGAACGGGGCCGTAATCGGCGCGTAATCGTGTGAAGGTATTATAACACCACGCTATTGAGCGCAGTTACCACAAGGTTCTTATAAGAAGTTATTCGTTAAAGTAACAAAGGATTGAAGGCTTGCTTAATTTCTCAGTCGCACGCACGACTCCAGCTTAATTGGAATGCAATTATATCATTAAGTTAGCTGTATCATTGCTCAATTATCAGTCGCTATGAATTCTGTTAACGCCCAATTCTTGACACATCACAATATCATGGAACCGGACTACGGTTTCGCAAACGTTTATCAATTAGTTCTGACAAAGCTATGTCAATATTTTGATGTTAAACAAATTCCGAATTTGCTTACACGAACATTTTTTTTAACAAAAGTAAGTGTTAAACATACCAAACGGTGGATTAGAATATGAGGTATTTAGTTTCTTGTGTAAATACTACATTTGTCATCACAGTTATTATTGAGCATTTGATGTCTTGACATGAACGAAATTATAATTTAGTACGTTTCAATGATAAAATAAAAAATGAAGAAGCACCATCTTTTTTGTAGTTTACAGAATTTCTAGATAAGGTTAACATTGAACTGCTTTGTATAACCCAGCGCTTAATCATTTTATTATGCATCGTCTTTGCATATCTGAATAATGATCATGGTCACTTAAACTTTATGTTGTTTATTTTAGATATTAATAGACCGAATCACTAATTACATATTATTATGTGTCAACGCAGATATCATTATTCGAAAATCTGTCAAGGCCAAGGTTAATTTTATATTTTGTTTTTAATAACAACATAAAGAAATGTTATGGGTATGGCTCATGTACGTATCACAAAAGTTTAAAAATTTGAATATTTAAAATAAAAAGAAATTAAGATTTTCTTTTTTTTTTACGGGTGTGGCCTGGCTTTTGAAAAAATTTAAACATGTCTAGAAAAATATTAAATTGACATCATTCAAACTAGTTCTACAGCTGCCGGTCATCTTAAGATGAGTCCATTATTATAGGGTCACGTGGTTCACAAAACCACGCATCTTGTCCGGTAGAGTCCGGTTGTGAGCAGACGCGGGTATAATCATGCACATCGTCCTTGCCAGGAATGCGAGGTCATCACGCCTTCATTCGAAGAACGCGTCTTGGCGGTCCTCTTGTGAAACATAATTATTGTTGTTTTAGACTTATTCATTCCGTATTCTATGCATGTCATTATGATGTCAGTTCGCGGCCAGTGCCTTGTTACTGAGCAAGTTGTCCTGTTCAATCTACCAACCGAGCTTGATAATTGTACTTAAATGGTTTACTCGTAGTTTAACATATTATCTCTACACAAAAAGTACTTAAGATATTTTATTTCACTCAATATATATAGACTTTAGGAACTGGATTGAAAAAGTCAACCAATATTAATAAAAACAAAAAACATAAATTGCTGTTCTTGATATTACAGTATGGTGTCCATGATATTATTTTGCTTATAATAATTTACAAAGTGGTTTGTTCTCCGCGGTTTTTTGCAAAACTCTATAAAAAAATGCAGCTTGTATTATAACCGAGTATATTTTTCACGATTTTTTAGGAAGAATTATAAATTTTGACTTTTATTTTAATAAACCTTCCTTTTGTAGTGTTTATTCTAATTTGATACAGTGAAAGAATTGTAGTCACGTACCTAACATTTATCAGTCGCGATGGTTTTAACAGTTAAAACCAACTCATCACTCACCAACGAATTACAGGTTGTTGCTAAATATATAATAAGGTGCGTAGAGTTTAATATTATCATAAACAATTGAATTGAAGTTTTGCAGTCTACGCGTACTTCTCAAGACTTAGGTAGTGTTACCGTTTCATACAAGGTGAAATAACTACAGAACTGCAAGTGAAAGTGTATTTAACACTCGCGAACTCATTATTTAGCGATTATTAAGAATATGGTCATTTTTATTAGCCTGACGTCATGCAAAGTTCGTTGTTATGACGTAAAGACATAATTATCTTCGTTTCAAGTCTAGAAATGTTAATATAACTGCTTACCTTTAGATCTTACAATATAGAGAACTACTGCACATTCAATAATATTTATCCGTTTACGCAAATGGTCCAATTAAACCGTTGGCAATTATATTGTGACGATGTGGAACGGCCACAATTAATTATAACGTAGTATTTTTACGTAGTTATTTCTGTATCGTAGTTTACTTTCTGTCGCATTATAACGAGTACAGCCTATAAATTAAATAATTAAAGCCTAATTAAAAAACAAACATGTTTCAAAATAATAATTAAAATCAGTAGTTATTTTTATGTATCGTATATTTTTAGTCGGTAATTGTTTTTCAACCAGAATATACATGTTATTGCTAAATAATATTTTGTACATTTATTGATAACGCATTTTCCTAAACTATAGCTTCTTGCCAAAGATAAAATTTCAGTGTCCCAAAAATCATATTATTTAAGTTATTAATTACAATGTCCTTCAAAACAGCAAGTTTGGTCCTTTTATATAACTTAATACAAAAAAAGTTTTCACAAATTGGTCAGTCGAACACTGACATGTTGGTAACGGGGCCAACCGCCCAGCGTGTGCTAAATTTACGTAGGTTTCGTCACTAAAACATTTCTCCGCTCACATTTTTAAATAATGTAGACAGAACTGGTTAAAAAGTGTTGTTATAAAGATAAATATTGTGACGTATCTTGTTAGTTTACCTTTAACTCATAAACCCAAGTTCAACCAATTATGTTAAAAATCTAAAATGAACAATTAGATATGTATTTCGTGTCGGCTCTCATATCAATTAAATGGTATTTATGTGCAGCTACGAGTGCCGCTTCGTCAAGTTCTGAGGCCACGTGATCTAACGGTCATTATCAACAAGAAGCACCTCAAAGTCGGCATCAAAGGCCAGCCCCTAATCATCGATGGAGAGTTAGATGCCGATGTAAAGATCGAAGAGTCTACATGGGTGCTGCAAGATGGACGCAATTTACTCGTTAATTTAGAGAAGGTACGTGTGTGGAGGTGTTGTTTTATTTTGAATTGTTGCATCATGGTCATTCCCTACGATCTCAAAGGAATGTTTTCTTGTATACAAAGACATGTAACAATCTATATAAAAAAATCATAGGTGTATATGGCAATGTTAAACGTCCTTAGTGTATTTTAAGTCTCGATAAATTACATACGGAGGTAACACATTAGAGACTTCATTAAAAGTAAATTGAGAAGTTTCCAATGTCTAATCTACCTTGGCTGGTTAATATTTCTGCTTAATGATAGCACATGTCAATCTTTGTATAGATAACTGTGTTAATAAGTGAGTCAAACATTGTAAATGCAAATGCGTAAGTTTTTTTTCTAAGATGTCATAAACAAACCTTGTAACACTTCTAAAATTGCTTTGTACAATTATTTTAATGAAGTTGTCATTATATAACGTAAAACGATGTTTTTTGTAGATACCAATTTAAGGTAATGATGAGTTACTGTATAATATTGTAAAATTTTATTATGTCTTATAGGTCAATAAAATGAATTGGTGGGGCAGGCTAGTCACTACCGACCCGGAAATATCCACGAGGAAGATAAACCCAGGTAAGCATTTTTTGCAAAGTTGAAGTATTTATTTATGGAAATTAATTGCTCACGCAGAACTTGATCGCTACTTCGTATAGTATAATATATTATACATAAATTGAATAGACAGTGGTTGTATAAACGGAACATATAGTAGATTTTTTACGAAATCTTTTAAAAGTTTCCTTAAACTGAAACCTTTTCCTTGACGAATTTATTTTGTTACATTTCATTCAATATTATTTAAAGTTTTGGTTTAGGTAATAAGTGTCTTCTTTCTATGATCATGAGTTGGATGGTTCTTACTCTAATGACCCTTGCTGACATTAAAATGGAGTTGTGGTTAATCAAGCGAACGAGAAAATGAAATATTGTTGTAATATTTTTGAAAAATTTCTCGTTAGTAATCTAACGTAACGGGTTGCATCGTTACTATAATTAGTTTTTATTCTGGGGTCAGCAACCCGCTGGTATTTAAATCTTGCTAATGATTAAAATTTGATTAACGGGCGAAAGGTAACAAACTTGAGACCTAAATGTAGTAATACTAACGAAGAAGCATATTAGTTGGAAACAAAAAAATTCAAATGTCTTGTACTATTGCAAATATGTTTTCATATAACGTGTACATTTATTGCAGAACCATCCAAACTGTCAGATTTGGACGGCGAAACTCGTGGCTTAGTTGAAAAAATGATGTACGATCAAAGACAAAAGGAAATGGGTTTACCCACGAGTGATGAACAGAAGAAACAAGACGTGCTAAAGAAGTAAGTGATGTTAATAAATAAGATGTCATGATGACTAGCTTAATAGTTGATTCTTGTCAAAAAAGTACCTCCTACATGATGAACACTTAATTGATGGACAGTGTTATTAGAGCCTATAAAATGTTTCGTATTTTTTGCGTATATGTTAATTTGTTGGCTGTGGATATTAATAGATTTAAAAACATACACGATTATCTTCGTAACATTTTTATTACGATAATTATAAGAACGTTAATTGTAGCACGACGTTCATAATTACACCTTTCACAGGTCAGTATCAAGCTATATCCTGTTCTATTCGCTATCACTACCAAATAGGCACGTTAAGACAAAAGCATCCGGGTTATTCTTCCTTTTTAATTATTTCACTATATGAACGCAGTAAATATTATTTACAAATGAATACAGATATTTCTCTTAGTATTAGATTTCACTAATTAAACTACCTTTTTGTTTTCAGATTCATGGAACAGCATCCAGAAATGGACTTCTCAAAATGCAAATTCAACTAAAGCTAGAAAATGTTCTCAATGATACATTTTGTGTTATCGCAGTGACGACAACGGTTTATTTTGCAGCAAATATTTTAATTTCACAAGTCAGACATAGCCACTTGTTCGTGTTGTAGATGGTTATGACGTCAGCATAGGACGTATTGTTTCAACACTTGTACTGTATTCTTAATTAGTGCATTAGAATCGCACTGTAAAGCAATATGTACACACTCCAGCCCAGACTTATGGCCTTATTATTACTGTCAAATCTACGTATTTGGAACCATGGTTGTGACCAGTATAATTTTGCGGCAAACTCCACTTTACGCGATTAATAGATTAAAACATGCAAATTTTCTGTATGAAAAATACAAAGGTTTTAATTCAGAATGTATGAAAACATGGTTAATGCAAGATTTGACAGTAACCTGGCATGCAATGTAACTGGTGAAAGCAAGTTGCTGCCACCAATTCTGGAGACTGAGCATTGTCTCATTTGATGGTTCTTAGATGGCTAATGCATTTAAGGTACAGCCAGCTTGCGACCGCTTTCAATGTCTAAAGAAAAGAAACTGCTACTTAATTAATAACCAGCAACTATCTTAGTTTATAAATAAAGTATTAGAAATTCATTTCTTTTTGATATAAGTAAGTAAGATTCTTTCATACTCAACTGAGTATGATTTTTTATTATTAAAATGAGTACACTAAATGTATCTACTTATACGAAATAATTACATTCTAAGTACCTATGTTAAGCTATATTCAAAACATTCTTAAGTACCAAAACTGGATTACTCGTAGATATTGAAAACGGCCGTTTGACCGGAACTTGATGTATACTTACCTAAGTAATGTCATTTATAATAGCATATTCGCCATTGTATTCTTATTGAGTAAAGAAGAATTTTGAAATGTCGGTTTTTTTTTACCTAACCCAAATACCTAACAACAGAATCTTTTGGAATTTTCCGAGGTGGAACTTTGAAGGGTGCTAAAAACGCCTGCAAAGAGAAAAGAACTGTTACTCTGACCAGAGAAGTAGAGTGTGTATGAGATGTCATGTAATGATGTAACGTATAATTTTCGCGTATACAGAGCTAAGAAAATCCTGTCCCATCCATTAACGTTTTGTTGGGTATCGATATCTAATTCTGAAAAGTAAATTAAATGGAGATTAATAAAAACAATTAGATCCCAAAAAAATACTTCAAAAGGGCAAGATAGTCGGCGTCGTCGCAGGTGCTGCCAATAACACCGATGAAAACTTAACTTTTGTTTTAACCTCATATTATTGTTACTATCATGAATATTCGAATTTATTATTTTATTTCGGCATTTGATCGATGTGTGACCCTATATCACTCTTTCGGGTCGGACGGGTTTTTCGTAACAACAGTATTTTTAGTTCTTCGCATTTCTGGGTGTTTGTTTTTTTGGCAAAGTCACTAGTTTACTAATACAATAGTCTAAAGGTAATTTTCCGGTACGATATATTAGAAACCTTGAAACTCAACTTGAAAACCTACTTAAAAGCATGGATACCACTTTTAACGAATTTAATTAAAAAATCAATGTTAAAAAAACTAAAATCTTAATAACTTCTAAAGTCAGACCTATTTACAAAACTATTAAAATAAACGATACCGTAATTGACCAAGTAGACAATTTTAAATATTTAGGAAGTAACATAACTTTTAACTCGAGATGTACTGCTGATATCAAGGGCCGCATTGCTATGGCTAAGCAAGCATTTTATGCAAATAAACATCTGTTCAAATCAAAAATAAATACAAATATTCGTAAACGATTCATTATGACCTATATTTGGAGCATTGCTTTATACGGATGTGAAACTTGGACGCTGCTAAAACAAGACAAAAAGCGTCTGGAAGCTTTCGAAATGTGGTGCTGGAGACGGATGGAAAGAATAAGCTGGAAGGATAGAGTTACAAGTAAACGTTGAGGTTCTGCAGAGAATAAAGGCTAAAAACAACTGCTACAGGATATACAGATCAGGAGAGGAAAAATGATTGGGCATCTTATACGTCATGACAATTACATAAAAAATATAATAGAAGGGAAGATTGAAGGAAGGAGAGGAAGGGGGCGGCCGAGATACAGTTACATTACACAAATAAAAGAGAAGGTGCAGGTCATGACGTACAAAGAGGTTTAAGAATTGGCACAGGACAGACATAAATGGAAAGAGCTGCACCGACAAGAGCATGGCTCTTAAATTGATGATGATGATGAGTATTTTTAGAATATGCATCTTATACGGTATCTTAGAAAAAATTATGAAATTGAATATCAACGACGAGTTCCATAATGTAGTCACACCAGCCAAATTTCTACACCTTGTATCAAAAACTGATAGTGGTGTAATTTTTTTTATGCTAATTTCTCTATAATTACGTTTAACCGATTAAAAGAAAAAAAGGAAATGTTTTTATGTCGACGGCATATATTTATTTGTTTGCAGGTACCTAACTGACTTCTATTCTTTATAAATAATATTTTCCTGTGTTTATTTATTTCGGAACAGGGAACACTACATTCCATAAACAATATTCTGACGACATTGACGTTTTCCACACGACCGGTGTCATCGTTGACTTTGAAGTTTGATGTTATTACTGACGTGACTTGTGTTGGTGTAATTGTTGCAAAGTAATAATTTAAGTCTGTGACACGACAAAACAAAGTTTGCACTCTTTTGCTTTATAATATAATTGAGAAATTGAAGCACTACTAAGACTACGTTGCAGTCAATTCTTTTTAATATAAATTCTTAAGATGGTCCGGACTGTGTATTCTCCGGAATATTGCTTACAATATTTAGAACAATATGCATCAAAAGAAATATTTGTAATCGGATTAATTCTCGGACAGGTAAGTCACCTCTCATGCTAGATTATAACAAGCATTTACCGGTAGATCCTGAATATATTTTCGACATGTTAGTATTTAAATACTGATATAATAATATGTCTTGAATTCGAGTAATTTGGTTTATACTTATTTTTAACCATCAGAAACCCGTTTTAACAGCAGTAAAACATCAGTTTAGTGGTATTTTAAAATGTTTAGAGATCACTTAACAGTTTAATTATGTATTACAGACAACAAGTGCACGAGAAAATGTGATCCATCTGGCTCGCACACCAGATGAAAAAAGCTCAGAAAATGTATCAGAAACAAGTTATCCTCTGGACAAACCTGAATCAAAGACACTAATAAATGTGTCTGAGGCATGGGTCGCTGACCATGCCAAGCATGTTACCAGAATGCTTCCTGGGGGCTTGTTTGTTCAAGGTGAAACAACAACTTTATGATCTGGTTTGAATATATTATTAAAGTTCAAAAAATAATATCATAGTATTACATATTAACATAAGCATGAATAGTAAAATAATGTTTTATAATTAATTATTAATATTTGTTATCATTCTAGGTATCTTCATAACAAGTGATGAAGATATTTTTGAGGACCCAAATTGTTTCAGCAAAGTCAAGTTAATTATAAACAACATATATAAAGCCATGAGTGCTAATCCTTATATGTATGGCAACTGTCCTTACACTAATGAAAGGCTTATTTTACATATGTCAACAAGTACAAAAGTTCTAACTTGTAAAAGTATTGAAGTTGGGGTCGGCAGTAAAAACACAGTTATTAAGCCAGTTGATTGGAAGTTTTTGCCTAAGGCCCAGCAGTGGCAAAGGCTAGACTGCTACTATGAGTTTGATGATGTTTACCCTGTGGTTGTGAAGAAAAGTGGCATATCAGTCAAGCAACAATTCCAAGTAAGATATTTTGTAATTACATGAAGTAAGAAACTAGAAAGCACATTGTTCTTTATTAGCAGCTCAAGGTTATAATAACACCAACCATTACTTTACAGAGACCATTGTCATCTTGTTCAAACACAAATAAATAAATACCACAATAAATAAACAATACCTATACTTTCTTTTTACAGCAAATTCTGGAGTCAGCTCACAAAACAATAGAATCCAGTATCATGTTCATAGATGGTGAACTGAAGGACAACACAGAAGTTTTGGAACAGCTTTTCAAAAAGAAGAAACCTAAAAATAATTCAAAAACAACACAACAAGAACTTCCAAAATCAATGAATGTGTCATTATTTGTGCCATTTGTAAGTACCACCCTAATTTGTTTGCTATTTTAAAATCTATTTAGCATCATGTCATAGCAATTTAGTGGATTGTTAAAATGCTGAAAACTGTTAAAAATACATTATATTTCAGGAAAATGCTCTGCCAGAAACAGTAGAGTATTTGGAGTGTGACGGGAGCATACATTTCAGTGGTGTAGTTTCTTCAAGTGTGTTCATGTTCCCCAAGGCGACAGTCAGTGAAACAATTGCAGCTGTAAAACAGGATGTAATAAGATCGCTAGCATCACGCTTCACTATGCACTGTGATGCACTTATTGATGATAATCTCCTTCCCGAAGGTGAGTGACAAAATACATAGTCACCCTTTTAATGAAAATAAGTTTCTTCTCTAAATCTTGGTTCTAGAACAAAACAATTAAAAGTGAATGTATTTTATGAAATATAAAAATACATAGATATGTGATATAAAAAAATGAGACTTTTTACATAGTACCTAATAAATTATAATTATGTTTTACAGAAAAAGTATGCTTCAACGAACCACCGCGTAGAGTTCTAGTTCCAGTTGGTTCTCTGTATCTATGTGATTATCTGTTCCCTGGCGAAGCTCCCGCAGAGGCCCTGCTCTCTGTGCGAGAGTTGCTCGATCTACAGATTACGGAAGGAGACGTAGTCTGCGATGTTGAGACACCCGCCGGTAAGTTACACTCATGACATAAAGTAATAAACCTTTTCTCGCAGTATTTATAATCATCATATTAATTGAATAACACATTTCCCTGTTTTTTTTTTTCAGATACATCTGAATTTGACGCTTTAGATAGGGATGCGAGCAGCGAAGAGTTACTTGCGACACCTCAAGAAGCGAGCCAGTTTATGTATATAACAGGCATTTGTTTTGCCATGTTTGTTCTTATTGTTTCAATCATTATTCACTATTATGACTCAATTGTTGAGGTTTTCAGCAAAATCTTTGCTAAATCGTGAATGTACTTTGTAGAAAAACGACATCTATGATAATGCCAATGTACCAGATAATGCTGTTAAAAGTTCACATTGGATTCGGAAGAACTGCACATTGAGTGCGTTGTTAGCGTTAATTTAATGGCGAGATGTCGTTCATATAAAGAAATATTTTTATTTATTTAACTGTTGAAGCTTAAAAGACTTATTATTGTTGTAATTATTTTGTCTTGAGTAAGGTTCGTTGTTTTAATTTGTCTTGCATAACTGAAATGTAATAATTTTAATGAAAAATAATGAAAATGCATATTTATTATTTTTCATCTATTTTTGTGTTCCGACATATTGTGTAATTTGAACCGTGGTATTTTATTAAACATTATTTTACTAATGATGTTTTTATTTAATTATAATATCCACATTACTACCCTTTACCAATATAGATACGCAATAATATTTGATATTGTATCATGATAAGAACAATTTTACTGAGTAAAATAAATAATATTTTCAATTCATGCAATACCATTAGAATAGAATAGAATTTATTTATTTGCTCGAAATATGGTGTTTACAGATCTTAAAAATTTATACAGTTCTTCATATTTCGCCTACTTAGTTCGGCATGCAAATTAAAACATAAAGTTATGTTTTTGACAAATATGTTCATATCCATATGTACAAACCCATTTATATTAAAATATGTATTTAACTACCAGTTTCGTTGATATATTGATTTTACAACGCCATCTGTTGGTTTTATATTGTGTAAGAGTTACTGACAGATGGCTGAAGTAACCCAACTCGTATGCTTGGCGCTAGCGTTCCAACAGAACGCACGTGCAAGAAAGAGAGATCCGATTGTTGCCATTGGACAGTGAACACTCATGAACATGAATACTTCATTCATGAGTATTATTTTGATAGTGAGACCATAGTGACACTATCTGCAGTAGGTATGCGCTCATCGTCAGTCATACTCATACATAGCAACTTATCTACTCGGTATTGGTTTCATTGAGGAGTTTTATTATAGTGTCGTACAATGGTGGTCTAAGCTATCGGTAACATGTTGTGATAATTGTGAAGACTTCATGTGTGACAACAAAGTATTTGTGACTGTGAAACGATGAGTTTTTAACGTATCGATCGTATTGCGTGATTAATTATTCAGTAAAACCGGTTTAATGCGAGTGTGATACGCGATAGTCAGTAAAGAGAAGACTTTGTTTACAATGGCGTTTTCACTTAACAAGTTAAAAAACATTTTAAATACGAACAGGGATAGTCAGTTAGCCGGCAGCGGCAGTCTAGAGCCAGAGATAGGTTTTAAATTGGCCTTGCACCCAATCAGTAAAAATTTATATGTGACCGTTATCGGCGCCCGGCACCTTCCGTCCTTGTTTGGGCTAAGTCGCGCCCATGGATACCTTGTTAAGGTAAGTTTTGAACTTTCAATTTTGTATGTTTAAAATGAGTAAAAAATTAATAAATATTCCAAGTCCTATTTTTAAGATTACCTATTTACTACTTCTCCACTCCATAACATTGTATGATTACCCTTACGTCTGTTTACTTCTATCAATGCAACCAAGTGTATAGATGAACCGCGTATTTTTTAAATAATTTGGTATTAACTCTAGTAAGTAAATAAACATTAAACTATATTCATTGCGAGAATGAGAGTTAATTAACTAAGTAACTGTAAACCATGCATCTGACTCCTTAATGAATACCTACCTACTTGTAGGTAGTTAATTAGTAAACGTTAACATACAAGGTGCCTAATATCGTTCGTATTTGTGTGGCGGGATATCCTGGAATACATACCTACTTACTTAACTGTGTACCTACCTACCCGTATACACATACATACACGTAAACACAGGTAAACAAAATAAAACGTTATCATGATCAATGATTTTATAACCGAGATAAGTACCTAGTTAGTTATACACTTACCTAGATATCTACATTTTTTGTTAATCTAACAATTACCAGCATTATTATCTTCATCAGTGCGTCATGCGGGTAGGTAGGTACGCTGACTATGCATCTACACAGACACGGTACCTAGTATTTAACATCCGTTTAATTGTTTTCCTAATTGAGGCCAACCCAACATTACCGTGGCCGACTGTTACGTTTATCTTCAGCGTTTAAAACTTGAATAAATAAAACAAATGTGTAGAACAATGCAGTTTTTATTTGTGTGTCTGCAGGCAAAAAAATGGTTGTTTCTCTAACATGCCTTGGTCATCACCTTGCCATTCATCATCACCTTCCTTTGTTGTTACTAATTCGGTCGATACTGATAGTCGCCGTATACCTACCTAATACCTATCTAATTAGGTACCTATTTTACCTGCGTAGCTAAAGTATACCTACTACTCTTATTTTTCTTCTTCTTTGAAACTCCTTTTTCCTATTTTGCCAGGCAACAAGCAGCAAAATACAAGCATCTACCTACAATAAGTTTAAAGTTGCAATACACACATTGGTTTACATAGCAATAACTTCCCTAAATCGGAACGCCTTATTGCGATTTGCGACACCCGAAATTAAAAGTTGCAGGGGTTATTGGGTCAAGCTCATAATGCATAACCAACTTATTTGCATTTGATCTAACTATGAGGACAAACAAATACCACCGAGGTAAGAAAACCACGATAAAATAAATCATAAGGACCTAGGTCGGTGAAGAGACTCGGAGGAAAATTTTAAAAGTTCCCTCGATTTCTCTAGGACCCCGTCATCCTGACGTGATGACCTTATGTTAGTGACACAGAGGTAGGGAAAAAAATATGCTAAAAAGTACCTAAAATTTCCCTTTGTTGGGCAACTATATGTTTATTTCCTGTTTTAAAACAGTAACAGTCAAGTCACTATTCAAGCTTCAGCATCATGATGATCATTTTAACGTACTTACCTACCTAAGTAGTTAATAAGTCATTAACATTCTAAAGCTTTAATATATAAGTATTAAAAATAATTATTTAACGCTGACTTAGATAAAACGATAAACATTGTTTATACGTGTAAGCCTACGTGTAAGTAATGTGTTCAATATTGTTGGTACGATCATGATTCTATGAAAAATGTTATGTTTAACTGAATTTATGGAGCACGATGAAACGAATATCGTTTATTTTTCAATTCTCTACTTTCATATCTGCACACATGTTGTCGAACATATCTCTGTTAAGTATTGTAAATAAACATTCTTCCAGTATCTATCTATAAAGGATAATGGCGCCGTTTCTTCCGGATGCTAATACATTATTAAAGAAACTATTTATCTCTTTCTAATATAAATACCTACCTGAAGTGTTTGGCTGCTAGAAATCACAAATGTTACTCTACAATTTTTATAGTAGGTATTTCTGTGTTCCCCTGCATAGGAATATATTCTTCTAATGCTTAAATATTTCTCATAAAAATCCCCAGTCGGTGTTCCATTATCAAAAATAATTGCCCGTACTTACCCCTGATTGGTCGACATTATGAGTATTTTTATCTGAATGTTTTATCAATGGAAGTCAGTTATTCTTATTAGGACTGCAGTTATCGCTTTTTATCTTTCTGCTATGCATTACAAATCGAACATACTGCTGTATTTTCTTCGATAGCATTCTAATTTAAAACAGAACACAAATGTTCTAGGTGCTTAAAACTCAATTGTATTTGTAGGCATTTATTATTCATTAAATTTACTTTTATTTGAGGTTGGGAAGGATACTCTGATCTGACCAAAAGCAAACAGCGTTAGCTAGGTAGCTACATCAAATATATTTTGCATGCCAACAATAAAGGTATAATTTCACTGATCCATCCGTGCCAAAAGGGCCATTTCTGATGTTCCATAGACGAGTCTTGTTAAGGAGCTAGCACAAGTATTGTAGTTGGATACGTAGGTTTTGTTGATCAGGCGATATGAGGACCTTGAAATTAAATTAAATTCAGTCAGGAACTACTAAAATTATGAAGATCAAATAGATTGAACCCAAATCATTTATGTACTACGTACATCTCTGCGTTCTGAAAATTTAGCAAAAAAAATATGGATCTAAAAGTCAAAATAATTATTTTTACAGGCACCTAGTAACATCTAGGATAATCCTATACCTATCTAAATCGTTTTAAAGTCCCGTATGAGCCTGATTGATAGAGGTTCTTTACTCCAAAAAGCGTTGGTTGATATGACCCTTCCATAACCCTTTGGTAAATAAACATACAAATTGGCAAAATGTCATATAACTTTTTAAGAGGATTTACAGTCTAATATGATTTCATAGCCCTATAAATAAGGTCGGCTACTTGTATTTTGGTAAAGGGTCGAAAACGTAGATATGCGCAAGTAATAGCACCATACAACAATTTTGAACTATACAATAAAATACTCATTTAATGCACTCATGTTATAATTTATTTAGTAATTTTTGCTGTTGACCACTCTCAGTTATTTGATAAACATAACATATCATCACGCCTGTATCCCCGAAGGGTTAGGCAGAGGTGTACCAATGTACACCCACAGTTCGCCGATATGTTTAGGTCCCATGTACTAGGGGGCGAGCCTATTGCCACTTACCGGGCACAAATCCAAACTCCGACCTGCTACTGAGAATTTCATAGAAAAACCCAACAACACCTTGGTCGACTCGGGAATCGAACCCAAGACCTCTAGCGTAGCAGTCGCGCTTAGCACCACTAGGCCAACGAGGCAGTTATTTGATGCTATATATATATATGTGTGTAATTTCATATAAAAATATTAATTTGATATCAAACATCTAACAAATAAAAATACACACGGTTTTCTTATACACGCGCAATCTCTAGCCTCCTACAGTATTATTGAGATTTTCTGTCATAATTATGTATGTTGGATATGAAAAAAAAAAACTGTATGACACTTCAGAAAAACTGTTATGATCAGAGGGTAGAGGCTGATGCTTTAATTTCTGGTTTATAGCTAAACGAGGCTATATTTTTCTTGGAAACCGACATTGAAAGTGAGGTTTAGTTGAACATTCTTATACAAATGAAGATATTTTACATTAATTAAGTACTCATTATCTGGTTTATTAGGCGCCTTTCACTACCAATTTAGGAACAGAATTTATCATTTATATTCAATTACAATATCTTATTATGTTACATTTTCAGGTTAAGGTGTTCCCTGGAGACAGCAGATTTGAGACTACATTACAGGAGAGCTCTTGGCCAGTTTGGAATGAAGATTTTAAATTCGTATTAAAACAAAAAGATCCAAAGAAGTCGACAGAAAAAACTGACCTTCAAAGTTCGGTCGCCGGCCACTTTTTGTCGCTTACCATTTATGCTATATTAGAACCTCCGAAACAAGATTCAGATAAACGCAAGAATAGTAAAACGCTAGATGCGAAAAAAACAACTAAGGTGGCAGAACAGGAAGAGCCAAAACCAAAGACGGGATTTCTAGAAAAGACCTTTAGTAGTTTCAAATCTACGAAAGCTGAGGCGATAGCACAAAAATCCATATTGGAAAAGCGAAGGACTGTCGGTGCTGCCACATGGAACTTCGACTCCAAGTTGTTTCAAAACGATCTCAAAAATGGTTTGATCGGGACACCTGATATCTGGCGCCCGATCAACGCTATCACGAGTGGCCTCACTGCTACCGATACACGGGTAAGTGTACAAGTTTACAGCAATTAACAGCCACTGTCATGATCATGAACGATGCTAATCAGTAGATAATAAAAATAGAGCCATAAATTCTCGAGTTACATATAAACTTGTTTTATAATGAACAAACAACTGACGAAGATATTCTAATTTAAACCATTCTTTATATGTAACGAAATGATATCACTATATTATTATTTTGTAATGTTTTTACAATTTTAAGTAGGTTCCACCTGGTTAACAACATAACTAAAAAGATTAATAAGTCCTAAGTTAACGAAGTTGCTTAATTTTATTTAATAAATGTACGTTTTTGCGTATTTTTTTTCAACGTATTTTCTTCTCAGCCTTAAAAATCGACTAAATCACCCTAGGGTGTAAATCTTTGGAGTTTCCCTTGATATTTATTCTAAGACTAAGTTGTCCCGATAGCTCAGCTGAAATGTAAACTTATAATTTCTGGATGAGCCAACGCAATATACATACTTACACTTTAAATAACCATTTGTACGTGTATTAAAGATAACGATATCAATAAATGTGTGAGTCATAATCGCGTATGATTAATATGCGAAGAACGCTGCGATCGTGTGAATAAAATCTTAATTCTTGGTCGGGAGCTACAATAGAATAGTTCCGACCTCGACCGATCCTCATTTGAGCAACGTCTACTAACATTTATTGCGATGATGTAAGATACCTATATACTACGTTTAAAATAACTTCGTGCGCGTAGAAATTAGTACCTGTTATTTCGTTTTATCGCTGTTAGAACAACAACAAATTAGCAAGATTATTGATTTCACTTGCTAATTACGAGTACCGCAGACCACGCGCTACTATACTTTTGATAACTTTCAATGCGGCACTTTGCGTTGCGGCAATAAATTATATTCTAAATAGTATGATGTCATAGTACAAATCAAACGATTGTGGCTAGTTCTGACATTTCTCATATCACTGCTTCAAGTACAACGTGATATCCACAAACTTCTAATAAAACGATATAAATACGACCTGGAGAGACAATATTAAATCTGTTACGTATCGTACGTACTTTATTATTGACAAAAGATATTTATAAAAGGTAAAATAGGGTAAAGATATCAATAACTTGTCGACTGAAATATCGTAAGAATATTGTTTTACTTTATAAGAGGTATATGAAAGTATTGCGAGTTATTAGATCTTAGAGATCAGCCTTTGGCCTGTTTCAATGTTTGTAGAGCTCGTAACAAGCAATCAAAGGCACAAAAGCTAACAATAGGGTGAACTATAGAGTATCGTTATACAAGATTAATCAGTCAAAGTAATACTGATTGAAAGCCTACCTACCTACGCGCACTTACATGGTTACAAAGCTAGGCTTAGATAGTTACATATATTATATTTCTTGTTTAAATTTATGCTAACGAAATTCACGTTGTAGTTGCTTTTAGGTAAGCTAGATTTTTAATTTAAATTAAGCAAATATGATTTTAATTAAGGACACATGCCTTGCATTGTATAAGCAGCAGCAGTTATTAAACGGTCGGGTAAAGTGCATGTTGTTCTGTAGAGAACAATTCGGCGCATTAGGTAATCATGCGACGCCTGGCTCACGTCCCGGATTTCATTTCTGCTGAAGTTTTGCATATTTTTCATGTGCACTCACATCAATTAGAATATTAATGCAAAGCAAATAAAATATAGAAGTTAATTATATTGCTCCATTTAATTTCCACAATATGAACATGATCACAATCGGTCTGCGGCCTATAGATTGGTGATGTCATTATGAACTAGGTAGTATACATTTCTAGAGATCTCCATTAAATAATCTCTTAATGTTTTTAAAACATTACCTTTGTAAAATGGGCTAGGAACTATGTGGGAATACAAATGCTTTATAAAAGATGAGTAATTCAAAGATAGCCTTAACTGTCAATTTTATCAATCGCTTTATCTTTTCTTTATGTCATTCATCTTATCGTATTTTCAAAATCCCGGAAATGTAAGAGACCAAAAAGTACCAAGGTTGAAATATTCTAAAGCATTTGACATATTTTACCATTTTGATCACTGGTTACTTGATAGATGTGGTAGTTTTAAATTGAATATTTAAAATTGAAGTTACGGTCATAAAATTTACATTGCCATAAATGTCTTTTCAGCTGAGTAGCATTGAAGGTAATTCTAGAATTCAATATTTCGCTTACGTTAAACCGACTTCAGGTATAGTTAGTATTTCTTATTATTTTTAAATTTACTTAAAGCTATAAATCTTATCCATGATATTTAAATGAAATATTCCTACTGTATCCTCGCATAATTCTAAGTTATGCTATGCATTTAGTGATCATAAATAATATTACGAGTATGTATTCCCATCTCCGACGCAAACGGGAGCAACCGATAACTCTTAATTCGTATGAATAACATTAATTCATTCTGAATTATTTATTAGTGTATACTGTATTTGTTTGGAAAATTTTTCAACATTCAACTGCGAATAATACAACAAACGCAATAATCCCCAACCTGGAATTCGAACAAGAACTACGGGGCCGTCAAATTCTGCTCTAATTAAACTTGAATACTAAGTTCCGATGTTTTAGTTAGTCTACTAACAATTATTGCTACTTACAAAGCTCACTCTATAATCACAGTATGCAGTTTGGAAGGGTGCCCGGTATTTCCTTCCTTGTTAAGCAAATCTCATATCTTTAGCATAATATATTCAAGGCGGCTTAGATATGGTTGATTGTGCACAAATTACCCACGCGGCCTCTAATCTGTGCAATCAACATAACTCCATGTAATTTGTGTTTACAGAGGGAAAACAAGAAGGGACAGTTGGAAGTGACGCTGCTCTACACGGCGAGCGAGGATGGCCTTAACGATATTGTGCAGCTGACTGTCAACAGGCTGCGATGTAGCGTGCTCACTATGCAGGAGCAAGAACAATATAAAGGTAACTCACTTTTTATCACGTCTTATTTCTCGAGGGAGGTGGGAAACCTAAAATATTGCAATATGCATACTCTCATTTCACTATAGTACACACATTACGTCATATAGTTGACAAACACTACGGTACCTAACGCACAATAAAAATGAGAGTAACTTTTTAAAATAGTATTGAAGAAGTCACATTAAACTTTTTGTTGGTCATTTTTGGTTTCCAAAAATATTATATTAATGAAATGTAGAGCGTTTGTCTCACCGCATAATATCCTTGTTAGGTTGTCGTTTACTATACTTAGAGCCTACTGAGTCTGACATCTTTGTAAAGAGACCAGAGTTTTGCGACTGATCGCAAGGTTAATTGCTGTTGTATGCGCGTATAAGGAAAAATACATAAAAATGACATGCAACGCTTAATGAGACGTGTAGCTAATCTTGTGTGTTAGGATTACATATTGTGCATTTATGTCTGTAAAGCAAGTATTTCACTTGTAAGTTGTAATTATAGGCCTAGGGATATTTAATTGCTCCTAAATTCTTCTTTCTGCCCTAATTTCAGTCATTAGGGGTTAGCGTAATTGCGAACTGTGGTACCTACATTAACGCTTATAAATTACTAAAAGTTTTTACTCGAGTGGGCTTGTGATTTAAGACCAAACGTAACTACTAGTGTTATTACTCTTTTAAAATAACGTTTAACACGTTTTACTATCTGCAAATTTGGAGTACCATTAACACCTTATGTAAACATAATTAACGCGGTTTCTCTAATAACATGATTAAACATACAAGCTGATAACACTTGTTAACATTTTCGGTTATTTTTCGACAGGAATTAAAACCGAATATCTTATTATGTACAAAATGTAACGGTAGGTAAGTTAGCTCGCTTATCGGGGTATGTAAGTATGGGTAAAGGTGTAACAAAATAACCGCTATTTCGACTCAATCAATTTCGTCTGGGTTGGATTGGGTTGGGCCTTAATATGCTATGTATTCTCTACCCTCTCCTAATGATTACGAGGGAAGGAAAGGGCTGTATCGTTAGTTGTCAAGATAAAATATATATGCTTTTACGGTACCACTTCTCCGTTGGGTTATTTAGAAAAGAAAATTCGAAGAAGTTGTATAGTTTTACATGGAACTTGTAAAGTGACTCTCAATCATATCCTTAAGTAAAAGCAATTTAAAATTAGTGTCACAACTCCAAATATAATTACACTATATAATTGAAGATGTACTATACAGGAATTCTGTAAGTGGCAACATTAAAATCCATCTTTTCTAGATATAAAAAAGCTGCTGGTATATTTTTATTATTCATACTTACTCTGAATTGCTTTATGAATATTTGTCTTGTGTATCCTCTGAAATAAATATCGGCAAAGACTACGATAGTTGACAAGACAGACACGGGATAATCCTTATAATCCTTTGTGTGCGTTTAGTTTGAGAATAAGGCCTTTTTGTATCTATGATAACAACGATATCTTAATAAATATGTAAAGATTGACACGATCTTTCATACGTTACACGAATTTGTGAGAGGTAAATCTCTCTTTCACAATATTTATTTATGAAAGTTGTTCAATATTGACACTTCAAAAAGGAACTTCACAGTGCACACCCACTTGTGTTTGCACTACGGAAATAATTGAGTCAACAGACTGACATATTAATTTGGGTCAGTTAAATTTAAAGCCGTAGGTTGTTAAGGTTTGCATACGAATCCCTCACTGCACCTGAAAAGTACCTCGCACCCTGAGCACAGCATATAAAAACGACTAGTGATTTATTGAATTGTGGAACCGAACATACTTTAAAAATTATACGATTGTAAAAAGGGTAAAAGTATATACTTACTAAGAATTTTATATGTCGTTATTTCTTTAATGTAGGAAAATCAAAGCTAATTATTCCCATTTAGGTTAAACGTTGTAAACGTTGAGCTAATTCAAGCAATATTCAGGCAACATTTCCAAATTCCATTATCGTTTTAGTCATGTTGGCCACATTCCATAAATATTAGCAGTTGGAATATCTCGATTGGTTCATAACAGCGGTCTGCAATGCCGGTTGGCCGTAACTAAACTTCATTCATATTATTATCTATGGCCACCGACACTCAAAGCGGGCGCTGGCCCACGCAATGCTGTTTGCTTATTAAAGAGGAGAGAGTTACGGCGGCGACGAATGCGCGTTGAATCTTAACAACACATCTAAGGCCTGCTTTGCAGTTATGCAAGGCTCTAAAAAGACTGCGAACGTCCATAAAAGTAGCGGAAGTAATTAAAGAAAATAAGTGTTTAATTATTGACAATCTATTTATATTACTTACGAAGCTTAAATTGATTAAACTATTAAAGTTATATGTCTTCGATCCATTTATTTTTTTATGATACAAATCGTAAACCTCGCAAGACAATAAAATGTTAAATAAATAAAGTCTTGCCGGTATCGCTAAAACAAAAGGTACTATTTTTTAAGACACCTACTTCCTATTAGACTTTATACTGTCTTAGATCCTCTTTGCGTTATACATTCAATCTGAATATACACGGCGAAGTATCCGTTGATTCCTATGTACGAAGCCGATTCTGCAGTTGAGCGGAGCCAAACCTTATTGGCTTTTGTTCCGATCCCAGTAGGTAGCATCCTATTGCGTCTGATATAATGTGACTTTATGTGACTTCATGTGACCCGTCGCATCTGGTACCTTCTGCGTGCTTCCACGCCGCTTGTGGCCAAATCATAGGTCAATTATGGACAAGTCAATGCGTCTATTGAACTATAAATAACCCGCCGCTGACTGCGTGACCCATTCAGAAAGATATTCGTGGGCCTGAATGCTCCTACATTGGTCAATTATTTAAAAATCAACCTCACCGTTAAGGTAGCGAAAACTGACATATGAAAAGAGTTGACACTAATGTGATATTTGCCGTACTTTAATAGTAGTTACGTATACGTCTTTTAATGGTATGACATAAAACTACTTAAATGAAAGGATTGCACCAAAACAACCTTTTGGGAGTATTGTATTTTCCCTTCATGGCAGATAGATGTAATTGTACGATAACATCTATGGGTTTAGGGAGAGCACTGATAAGACTCGCTAATGTGATTGTTAATCGTATACGGTACTCGTAGATAAAATGTACGTTTTAGAACTCACAGACAAAAATACTTAGTAATATGGTCTAGTTATTTTTTGATACCATACCTTTTTCAGATTCGTACTTTATATGTGTAATTTAAATATTCTCAACATGAATTTAAACTTCATTAGAAGACATTCTTGTTGTCAATGATAATCATTGAGATGGTTTATTTTAAACAAAGTAACATAGCTATTAGTTATCGTATGAAAGATCTAGATTACCCATTAGCTAGATCTTTCATACATGAGTACTTATACTTTTTTAAGTACTCACATTTTGTTTGTAGGGAGTATACTGTAGGGATACTTAAAATCTTGATTCTAATCTTTTGTCAAACTACAACTAAGCCCCGTTTTATAGAAGGACTATTGAAGAAATAAACATAAAAGAAAGTTTATTTACATGACTGACGACGACGGACTTAGGTTTTCACTGAAATGGAATACTGAACAGATAATGTTTTATGTCAAACTTATTTGGATACATAATGAAAAGCTCACTTGGTATACGTCGTGATTTCGATTTTCTCATCGGATAAATATTTATACGACATACTAGGTTCGGTTTCGTACTTTGCTTTGAGATTTAATTATTTGTATGTAAACTGTCGAGGTACAGATACTAAAGGCTCCTTTCTCATATATTAATAATCATAATCTACTTGGTCGATGCAATCGTCACTTAGCTATCTACATCAAACTAGTAAACATCGCGTTTCAAAAGTAAAATTATTAAAATGATTCGCTATGAAAATAATATAACCAAGGTCTAAATACATTAGTTACTTGTTGACTTCTAAGAATAACAATGAAGACAGGGTATTTAATATCGATTGCGGGAATGCTGATATTTATTGTGAGAGTATTCGATGAAACACAAGTGTTTCTTTCACAATGGCTCGTTAATCATAGTCAAGAGAAAAAGTATGGTTTGCGATACAATTATAAGTAAATAAATGTTTTAATTTATGAAGCACCTCAGTCGAGAAAGTTATTTTATAACTACGTCACCCTTGATGCTTATCGCATTATATCGATCGTTTTATAGTTTATGTTTGACATTTGCTGTAGTCTCATGGCCTTCTTCATAATGACTTATTATAAATATGCAGCACAATTTTAAAAGAAAAGTAAGCTTACGATTTTCTTATGTTCTGAAAATAAAAATTAAGCTGTCGATATATAAATATGTAGGTAGTTAGTTTATTGCGTTAGATAGAACCAATAATTATAGCGTTTGAGTTAACTGTAGTTAAGTATAATTAAGACCCTTTTTCAATATTTTTTTTAATCGAATAAATTTATGTTCCAGCACCACTGTACCTGAAAGCTACGATATTAGAAGCGAACAAAGCTGAGTGCTATTGGAAAAGCGATAGATTTGTCCCCGCAATATCAGCCAGATGGGACCCAAAATCTGCCACTGTGAAACTGACAGTTTTCAAAGCTAGTTTGAATAAAGTTAGTATTTATATAAGCCTTGGCTGTAAAACGAAGATGGCGAAGAAAGAAATCTTGGGGAAAGCGACGATTGACGAAAAGTCCGCCTACGCCGACAGCTGGAGCGAGTGTCTCCGGCAGCCGGGCATTCCCAAAACTTTTTGGGTCAATTTCGAATAATGAACTCAAATTTTGAAGAGCAACTATGACGAAACTTAGATTAGGTTGTACCCGCAAGAACAAATTTGATTGACGAATCTTATGCATGTTCTGCGGAGGAATTGATACGCGCGTTGTGAATATTATCTATTATCTATTATCTATTTAAATGACAAGATTTTAATCTAGTTTTAAGTGAGTATTATATTTTTGTATCACAAAGCTTATTTAATAATACACTCAATTAATATTGTTATGACTGTTTTTCTATGGTTTCCACTTATTTGAGTTTTCCTCGTAGCATCTTTTGGAAGCGTACAGTTATAATGGTATAACGTTATTATTATGATCTTTTATAATCGGGGAAGTCGTGCCTTCGAAATGCCTACGAAAATATTTTGGTAAATTAGGGAGTACCCAAGACCCACGTATTTTGTTAAAATTTACACAATTTCTTACAAATTGCTGATTAAATACTTAAAAGATCTTAGCAAGGAATCGCTTAGGCCTGCTAAGAGTCTTAAATGAAGATATTCGCTACTTCTCTTCTACTACTATATACCCAAATATTATTTATTTCAATTGCATCAAATAATCGGAAATAGGCAACAACTTGAAATTATACCCTAGATTATTTTTCGTCTACAATATCGCAGTTTTTAGTGCACACGTTTCCTGTTGGCGACTTTGTATGAACATTTTAGTCTAAACTTTACAGCTCAAATATTGGTTCTCCAATTAAATACAAGTAAAAAATAAACCGGTAGTCTACAAAGTTAATTGGAACCACTAGAACTATGAGACACGTATTCATAAAATGACGTGCATTTATAAAGGTCTATGCACACGCTGCGGATTTATTGAGTGTATTAGAATACGTCGTAAACACCGGGTACGCTTCGACACATTCCGGTTCAGACCTTTATGTTAGCACAATAGCGGGCCCGGATTTTACAACGAGTATAAAACGAACTAAGTAATACGAACGGATCTGAACTAAATCATGTAGTTACGTGAGCGCGGCTTCTTTGTTAGGTTTGTGCAATGCTGCGATTAGAAAATATACCACATTCTTTACATATTTTGCTTATTAGTTCATAGATTAAAACAACTTAAAAAAGGGTTTAACGTCTCTTTATGTTGAATATTACTTTGTATTTTTATAGAAATATGTAGCTCAGATCAGATATGAACAGTAAAAGCTGAAAACAATAGAAAGAAAGCGATGCTCAAATACGCTTGGTTTGGAATATGAAACATTAAAGAATGTGTCTTGAATTGATATCACACGACTTACGTAGGTACATGATATTGAATTTTATATAAAATGAAAATGTTTGATCGAAAAAGATTTAAGTTATTACAACCTTCTTCTCTTATATTTTATTCTCAATAATAATTAGCACTGTGATTAATAAGATACTCTTCTTCTGTAAGGATAACTCTGGACGGTAGCTCGGGAATACTTTCTATCATATAGATTTAGGACAAAAATTGCACAGATTTGACTAAGGCATTGGACAAACAAAATGAAATGGGGTTCTCGTGACCTACGGATCCGGCGTAAATCCCGCGACATGACTACACTGAATTCAGCTCTACTTTCGTATTCCTACACTTTTGCTCTGTTCCAAAGTTCAGTAATTCTGGATAACACGTCAAATGAAATGTTTCAGAAACTTAAATAGTTAAACTATTTTACCTTCTGCTGCTCTCAAATCAAACAGAGATATATTTATGTATTTGTTCATAAGTAATGGCTATTCAGATTCCAGATATTTGATAAATTCTTAAAAGAAGTGTGAATTGAGCAAAATTAAGATAGCGGGCGGGCAGAGAGCCAGAGAGAGATACGCGGAAAACACTGTACGGTTTTTTCCCACTTCATTAACATTGTGGAGACAGAAAGTTTAATCGTAGTTACTATGAGTAGTAGTATTACTAGTTATCTTAAAATTTAATTCACAATGTAGGTATCATGCTTGCCAACGGATCTTTGGTAACAAACGTTCAACTAGGTATTTTATTTAAAGATACAATGTTTCTGTGAATTAATTATTGCAGAAAGAGGATAAAAATACATAATTACACGATCATTAAACGTTTTTTACCTTTACTGTTATGTGGCTTCTCCGTATTCAGTTACCTCTATATTATATCACAAAGGTTGAGATAATTACGAAAAAGCCGATATTCAATTATGATCCTTTATATCTTAATAATTAACGTTCGGTGTACTTACAAAAAAGTGTATGAAATTCAAGCGATAACCGCAAAAATATCCAGAACATTTTGTTAAAAAGGTGGATAAAATATCGACATGGGTTGAAAAGTTTAGGATAGCTTTTACATAACATGAAGGTACGAGTGAGTTATGAATGAAGAAAATGAGTTTTCTATTCGAATCGTGATTTATAGTGGGCGAGTTTTATAAAAGACGCGATCTTGAGATCGTCCTGTCCTATCGAACCCTAATTTAACTTGAGTTAGTAAAGAGACCATATTTTTTAAATTTTTATTTTACTTAGTTATATATATTTTCTACATATATTTAAAACATCAGGGAAGGGAAGGTCGAAGGAAAGAGGGGAAGGGGACGTATATATATTTTTTCTAACCAATGTATCTTCTACTACTACGATTGTTTGTTAACTTTTTAAATTGCAGGAGCGCTAAGTCTTAATCTAGTCAAGTCTAAATCTCCTAGACTTTCTAGTGACAAACACGGCACGTGTATCCCCAGTTAGAAGTCTACTGAGTTAGAGGATTTAGGGAAATGCTGATTAAAGCCGGATCGAATCAGACTGGGAACAGATTAATGAGTGTAAGCGGCTAACAGGAATTAGTAACAAGGCTTACTGCTGCCTGCTGCCTGCTGCGACTGCCAGCGTATTGTCGACCTCTGTTTGTGTTCATTTAAAAAGTTCAAGATTTTATAAGGATGTGCACATTCGTTTTAGGTCAACTTTTTCTTTGGGTTTAAGTAAAATTGGCAAAATTAACACAACTATAAAATTACCCTGTCTAAACTATAAACAGGAATATTGTATTTTCTTTTAATTGTATGTTATAAGTGCCAACTGAATATTCTATTCCTAACAATTGAAAAAAAAAGTATTTAATTAAATTAGGTATTTATGATTTTTGTAGTTCTCAGTAACAGATAAAACGTTGCCGGTGTACTTTAGCAAATATTAAAAAAAGTTAGAATCCAATCTTAAGATATGAAATATTTCATTGCTTTGCCAGATCAGATCCAATATATTTTATAATATTAGTTATAAAAAATATCGATATATCAAACCCATTAAATATCAGTTACTGAAGTGCTAAGCGAGAATCGAGTGGAACAGTGTGTTCGTGCGTACTCCGCGAGATTGAGAAAACAATTTCCTTTGTGATATTATAGTTTATAAATTGTTCAGTTTAAGTATTTTCTAAGACGACGACGCAGAAGTGTAATTTGTTCGGCGACCTTAATAATGTCAGGGATATTACTTTTTTTTTTGTCGTATTCCAGTGGTGTGTAGTAACGAAGCGAGTTGATTTAATGTGTTGGTATCTAACTTACCCAAATAAAAATGTCAAAATTTTTCATCGTGTATTAAGATAATTAAGACTTAGAAGTAGTAATTGGCAAGTCAGTGAGGGCACTATTGATAGGCTGGGGTGTATCATAAGTACGCTATTCATTTAATACCCTTCTTTTCATAACCCTAGTAGCAAGCATATCATACCAATACAAATGTAAGTATATGTAGGGACTTATGTTCATACCTATACTGCACAATGAGAATACCACTTAAGATTCTTTGAAATACAACCCTCACATTTCAATCCTACGTATTTATTAATAAATCCGTTACATACAATCATAAAGTGTCTGTTACAAGTGCTTATAGAGAAACGCTCTATGCTAATGACATGCTCTACGATCGCTAATATTGGTAATTAACTGAAATCAACTGTTATTTACACATGGCTGGGTATATGATTGGATTTGTAATACATTTCATAGAAGCGACCCGATCCGGGTAGCATAGTAATGTAGTCTATGTCATTCAGAGATTATGTAGCTATCTAATGATGATTTTTAATCGGACTATACATTTTCATGCTCTTTATTTCATTCACTCTATCTTTATAATATTAGTACCTAAAAGAGTAGGCATAGATGTATCGCGTTGTCTGTTTGCAGTTTTTTTTATAGAAGGTAAGTATTCAGCAATAGTGTTTCATCGAGCACCCATCAAAGATCAGACCGCAGCAAACAAACTACACCTCAAAGATCGTTTGATCTAATTTTGATTAAAGCTTAAACCTCCTTGTTAGCTCTGTATGCTTACGTAGAACTTATATCTGTACAAACACTATTCGCAGAAACTGTTCGAAGTTTATTAAACACAAGACAAGTATGTACTTCGCACCTCGTCTTGGTAGTTAGAAGCTAATGTATATTTGTGTACTAATGAACTCCTAAATAGATTGTACAGCTCGTAATTTATACTCGAAAATTAAAGTACATGTAGTATTGTCTTTCAGCAATTTAGATATTTTAAATGGCATAAAAACGAACCTGTATTTCTCTTTTCAGTAGCTAATAAAAATATAGTAAATAAATAAATTCCCTCCCTAAAACTGCGAACAAAGCGACATCATTATTATATCAAACTGTAAACTTCTGGACTATTTTATGAACATTTAATATCCTATTGTAGAAAGTCAGGTTTAAATACAGTAAAGTCAACAAGACCTAGAAGCGGTCCGTTTGTAATATAATAATGTTTCAATACTACTATTTGTGTTCAACTGGGTCACATATTGATATAAACTATTGTTAAGTATGCTATTAAGTCGCATTGTAACTAACTCAACATTATAACGTATTTATAACATGTTTAAAAGTGCTAGTTACTAGTCCTATGCTAAAAAGGGTCGGCTTTGATTAAACCGCAGGAAATATACTCATATGTTTGAAGTTTTGATTTACATATTATGTTAAATATTTATACGGAATAGAGCTTATATTAACAAATAATATGGTAGAAAAACTTTACTAATCTACTCGATGTCCGTTTATTTAGGCATGGATACTATTATTAGTTTAATGTTCTCCAATCTAGTTAAGAAATAATAAGGTTACCTGATTCATTAACACTCTACCTTGCCAAAAAATCTTTACTCAAATAAAAATTACAACAAAAAGAAGTTCATCCATTTAACCATTTTAAATTATACTTAACACCAATTTGAAATACGAGAAGTGTTGCCTTAGCAATAAAAATAAATCGAATTTAAGTCAATAATCCTCGATTTTATGTCGAAAAATTCCGTTTCGCGCAACCCCGATAATTCTTTTGAACGGTTCTTCCCAGGAGGATTGGGTAAACTTTATTCTACCTATGTAGTGCTGTCTACGTTGAACTGTAATTGCGATCTGTAGTAGGACGTACTGCACATACCACAGAACAATTAGGTACATTATTGCTGCATGGCTATTGCCTAGCTCAACGGAGGTAGGTGTATCCATTATCAGACTATTATTTGGAAAGGTAGATTGATACTGATAGGTTCCTAATAATTGGGCTCTGCTTGGCTAATTGCTTGGATTTTAATAATTAGGTAATCACTAAGTTTTTTTTTACCACTTTATGTATGATAATATAATTAAAGTAGGCCATGCTCATGAATAATAAAAAAAAGGACAAATGTTATTAGATTCTCTTTTATTTTTGATAATGCATGTGTGATGTGAGGTGTTTTGCTGAAAGAAAGCTTCATATATACCTACGTAGAGTTCACACATGAAATTCGTTTCTTTTGAACCAACTTCTCTACAAAGACTACAAACAGCAAATATGAAAACCAGTTCTGCTCCTCATTAAGGTACTTTGATTGTCAGACCAAATATATAATGCGATTCACTCCACAAAGTTAATTAACGCGCCAGTCAAACATTTAAAATATATCCTATATGATTAATAATAAGGCGAGATATTTTATCAACAGATAGCTACAATGAAAATATTATCACGGTGGAGCCAACAATAATCTGACATTGATGAATGTATTGTGACTTTATCATTCACCGAGTGAAGTGCTTCGTGTGAGGTCCTTAATGATGGCCTACAGGTAATTATGATCAGGATTTTGGATTTCATGTAAAAGGGAACGTCCAAGGTTTACAGGTGTAGAGTATATTATAAACTTTAATTAAGAAGTACGTACCTACTAGAAATGTACCTATGTATTTTATTCATGATCAATTTTCGGGAAACTCCATCGTGATTATTCGTCGAACTACCTAAAACTAAGAAACCCAGCTTTGAAACTAAGTTTTAGGTGTTGTCAAAGAAACTTCGGGATTGATACGACGAAATGCAATTCTACAGGTAAAACTCGTGTCGTGTTAGCGCCGCGTCTGCAATTGCATCTGTGGGAAAACTTGGATCGTTCAAGTTGTAACTATTTATAAAGTAAGAGTTCTATCTGCAACGATATTGCACTGAGAACTGTGCAACTCCAAATTGGTGTGTAAAACAGTTACTAGTTGGTGTTTCAGTTCCTCCTTACTGTTTCTATAGATATTGTTCCCATCATTTTCATCAATGTCGAAAACTATGTGTTTGTGTATCTAAGACTTTACATAGACTAAGTTTGGGCTCTTGTATAAATTCTAAAATGCTAAACATTATGGAGTAATGTTCATTATATCTACTATTAATTCTATTTAGTATAGAAAAATACATTATATTGTAGAGCTTTTGTGTGTTTCTAGCGCACGCTAGAGACACTATTGGTTGTTTATTTCAGAGTTGGATGCTAAGCTAATGATCAGTCATGTTCGACAATCAAAGCCTTCGGGCATTTAAGTTTAATGGAGCTAGGTAGGTTGATGGTGTTAATCAATATAGGGTCCTATATATTAAAATGAAATAAAAGAGATCTATTTGCCTTTAGGTTTTGTGTAAGGTTGTATATTTTGACTTCTTCAGTAGGAAGCCTATTAACTAAATAATAATATAATAATAGTAGTTTAAACTAAATATTACTGGAAAACCAAAGTTATGTAAAAGATAAACCAGTGTACGAATGGTAACAGAAATGGCACATGAATTCCAATAATTACCTAACAAATGTTTGGGCACAAGTGTCGTATTATGAAGTCACAGTTATCGAGCGATATGTAGTCGGAAACGCGAATGTATTGCTGTTATCTCGACACGCTTGTAATTCGAGCGACACCACTGTTCCGACATACCTTTACCTAATTAATATAGGAATGTTAACTGTTCCCCGGATACACCAGTTACTAATAATTATATTTGAAATGTCTGATTTCAATTGATTGCCGCTATCGTGTTTGCCTAACTTAATATCTGCTGCTTACAAACATTATACAATTTAATATGTAAAAGGCTTTATGATATGTTGAAATATGTTTTGGTAATGGGAATTTACATTTAATCTAATAATAGAATACAGGTCAAATTATCTTTTACGTGGAAAGTGCTTTCAATTTGTAGATCGCGTTGTTCGTCTCGGACAATACAGCTGATAAATTATAATACAAATTGTAATATTTTAAATGTGACCTACCATTTACCTTACTTACCATTTACCTACTAGTCTTATTAAATGATTTATTTAAAGACTAGTAATCTAGCAAATTCAGAAGAACTCTGAAAACAACAAACGTTTCTACTTTTTTATAAAAGTTGACAATTTTATGTATAATTTTAGATACGTCGTTGTATGTTTAGTATTGATGAGCAAGTAAGCTACCATATAAAATAAATACGCTTTATTGAAACTGTCTTTATAGCAGGCAGTGAAAGAAAACTTTACAGATAACCTAAGCGAAAGTTTTCTTTTATTGCTGAGCGTAACACAAGTAAGCAGACAGTACCCGAAACTGTTGGTAAAACCTTTGTACAAAACAGAACAGTGTACGTAAATAAAGTTGGGAATGAATAGCGAAGACTCGTGTTAGTGTGTCGAGTGGCGCGAATGTTAACCGCGGTCCGCCGCTACTTCTCTTTTCACTTTGGGGTACATAAGACTTTTTGTGGCTCTCGTAAAGTTTCAACATGTGTTCTAGTGTATGAATCTGTTATTGATGTTATAAAGTTGTGAAGATTTGTTAAAACTGTCTAAAGATGAAGCTTAACTACATGAGAAATGGCGATGATAATTTTGATACCTAATAATTGTGATCTGACCATGATAAGATGATCAGACAAATTTAATAATTACTGATAATCGGCTTGTATTTTTATGTTTAAATAGGACCAGTTAACAACCATAACAGATCTGAATTTTATTTATGTAGGTACCTAATAGTATTACTAGTTAATTCATGAAGTCCTTGCTGTAGTGATTAAAAAACTAAATAAAGCTTCTCATTAAAACTATCCTTAATTAGAAAAAAACACGGTCTGGGGTTTTAGTAAACGAGCTTAGAGTTTGATGTTTATTACATTGTTTGTTTGTTTGTTGCAACGCTGGTCAGGTTTTTGGTACCTGTCAGAAAAAGAGGGTGCCAAATAACTAGTTAATTAATTTAAGGCTTAAGTATTTTTCATACCCCATACACACCCACAAACACCTACCAACTAAATACTACATTTTATAAATATTATATACTTACTTACTCTTTATTCATATTATGTATAAGTTATGCTAAGTCCTAATTAATGTAAATTGTGATAAGTTTAGTACTAGCCCTCATATTTGCTATGCCTGGAAAAGGCCGTTAAGCTGTGCCTGTTATTTCAATAAGATCTATGTAATAGACTACGGGCCCATGAACAAAATCGATGGGTCATATGAACCACCAGGTGACGTATATAGGACGATAGAAGAGCATAAAATAATAAGATTCAGCACTATGCCGTCACTTGTGATCAGTCCAACTGGGTGCTGGTGAGCATTCAAAAGTGCAGCTAGAGTAAGTACATTTTGGTCATTTATTTCTGTACGGCATTGTTACCATCGAATAGATCCATGAAAAATAATAAGAAAGCGCGCAGTGCCGTACAAAAATGGTGGTCCAAAAAGTTGGTATTTTAGTTTTACTTTCTGTCAATTTCCAGGGTAAATTTGGTCATTTGATTCTGTACGGCGTCAGTTTCATACTGTTTCAATACAGCTTCTAATCCATTATTCCGCAACGCCGTACAAACGAACAAAAATCTTTGAACAAGGGGAAAAAATCGAGTGTTGCAACCCGCCTTCATTCCGTGGTCCGAGGGGTGATTTGAACAACATCAAATTATTTATTTTGAAAGTATTTCATGCATAGATAATATTTTTTAGATAATAGATTAGAAGCTGTATTGAAACAGTATGAAACTGACGCCGTACAGAATCAAATGACCAAATTTACCCTGGAAATTGACAGAAAGTAAAACTAAAATACCAACTTTTTGGACCACCATTTTTGTACGGCACTGCGCGCTTTCTTATTATTTTTCATGGATCTATTCGATGGTAACAATGCCGTACAGAAATAAATGACCAAAATGTACTTACTCTAGCTGCACTTTTGAATGCTCACCAGCACCCAGTTGGACTGATCACAAGTGACGGCATAGTGCTGAATCTTATTATTTTATGCTCTTCTATCGTCCTATATACGTCACCTGGTGGTTCATATGACCCATCGATTTTGTTCATGGGCCCGTAGTCTATAAGACCTTAACATGCAAATAAAGATTTTGAGTTTGAGTTTGAGTTTGATTGTTTAAGTTCCAGTTCGTCCAATTTGTCAAATTCTACCTTTGTCTTAAGGAAACTGAAAGAGAAGTCGTAAACATAAATCTCAGGACATTGCGTTCGTAAGGCCAGACGCCCTTTAAATCTAGATTTGCTGACGCTGGCTGAAGCGTACATTGTTTGGGAATGAAATATACCAAAAGTTGAAGGAAATGTATATTATACAGGTATAATATATGGGAGTAGGTGTATAATGGGGTCTGGGTTAACAGAACGAGTTTACACTGATATGCTTTTAGCGCCCTCAAAAGACCAAACGAAAATAACTTACAGGAAGTCTTAATTTAGTTAGTTAGGTACCTTTTAATATATAATAATATATTAGTCACAGTGATGTAACATAGTACAATAAACCCTTTGATTGACAAGTTAGCTTATTGTTTGATAAACAATGGTAATCCGATAACTCCTTAGAAACAAAAGTTTTGAATAATGTTCTAAAAACTTATTGAAACGTTTTACGTAACCGTTTGGCCACTGATTACGATTACATTATGAAATATTTTCAGTTAACCGGTTACAAAAACTTAAAATGTTATGTAATACGATCTGAAGACAATTATTTCTAGTCTAGGGTCACGATGATAGGGATTATTTAATGTATGACAATAAATGTATAACGTCAACATAAAGTATAGCTACAGAATAATTTGTATAATAATATATTTCTAAATTATTTGCGGAAATTTTGTGAATTGCGCTGAAATATACGTGAGAGCTAGAGAAACGTTATAAAAATGATGAAACATTTTTGTTTCATAATATTCTATCGCCTGAGCAACAGCAAAGCGTGGCCTGGGTTAGCTAGTATTAATAATTTGAGTAAACAATAGGAAACCGCGGGATCTGAGCGGATATTTTATTTTTCGGATGATGAAAATTGTCCCTGCCGTTGACAGCAGTCATTATTTTAGTACTGAATAGAGAGCATGTTTTAACCAATAGTCAGTTTTTATTTTTAATGTACTTTCTCCTATGTCTCATCATATCAAAATATTTCTGTTTTAATCCGTATTAGCTAAAAACGTACCTAAATATCAAATAGTGTTTCAGTTTCTAAGGTATTAGGTACTCTTTTCGAGGGGCTACTAAAAAACTGAAAAAAAAATCTTCATTAATTAATAATTATATTTAATTTTATTGCAGATATAGCCTTGTGTGTATTTGTAACATTCAACGCAGACTATGAATGGATTTTTTCGGTGAGGGGAACTAATAATAAAAATCTGTTCATAAGCGTAATCTATTTTCAATTTTAGATATATTAAATGTGAAGAAATCCCAACAAGTTAAGGATCTAAATTCAATTAGTATCACTGAACGTGGCTGCCGTTATTTTGGGACCGATATCAATTGACAGCGATGAGGAAAGCATTTTCCGCCCTATTTAAAAGGTCTTGCTGCTTCTTTGCATCAAGATTAAGTAAAATAAATTTATATGCTTAATGGTAATCAATTGCCATACGTTAAAACGAGCGTGTGTATGAGCGACTGCAGTAATTTATAATTTATTGTTTGTAAAATTCAGCTAGGTTTAGTCTATGTCTACATTTTTCGCCGACCATTAACAACCCAATGTATTCCACCTTTAATGTTTTTTTTTAAATCAATGCTCTTTTTCATTTCAGCACTAAATACTGGATGCGTTTGGATTGATGTCATTTATAGTTATCGAATTAACTATGTTTTAAAACAATACGATTATCTGAGGACGCATAGAAAGCCTTTGACGCGGATAAAACTAATAAACCGGTGGAGTTTTTATGTGGAAAATGTATAAAAAGTGCTCACCAAATTGCTACATAATCCAGTTATGCCTTCTATGAACTAGAGCATTTTTTAGATTCTTTTAAATCCGAAATATAATTCCAAACAACAAACTACTATAGTTATATCCGTGCAAATGGTTTAAAACCAATGTGCTACATTATAAAATAAAGAACAGGAGTACAAAACTCATTCATTTTATAACTCTTTACATATCTATACTAAACAAAATTCTTCACTGAAATTATATGAATCGGATGTTTGCATAAATAGGAAAAACCTTAAATAAAAGGTTCATAGAAAATGTAAGAGCTGGCGGGAGCTGACAGCTTATAGAAAACCATTATCACAAGAGAATAGCTTTTGTATTTTCCACCTTAAGATGAAGGCGCATAAAGATTCTTTAGAAAATTCAGAAATGGGTGAAAGATCACTGTGCCCAAACCAAAGGACTATGTTTATAGGATACACCTTTACATTACCGATATAGATTCATTTATGTACACAACATAAAAATATCTTCCTTTTTTATAAACAGACTCTTAGCATTCTGAAATAAATAAGTAAAAATAGCGACCCTTTAAATTCTATTTATATCATGACCAATTTAAACTTTCATCTGAAAATTAAGTTGCAAGAAGGCTTATTGTATAATTACAGATTATAGGAAAATTCCTGTTAACTGACTATAAAAAATGTATTCACATATTCATTTTTTATATTTGTTTTAATACCATCTATTCGTAATCATTGAAGGACATTTCGATATAATTGGTTGTTTAAAGCTTAAAAGAGATTTCTTATTAACTGCCTCAGAGTTATTTGGAAAGCTTCTACTTAATTAATGAGGCTGGTAGGGCTTGTGAATGAAGCGTAGTTCTTAAAAGGACAGGTCTGTCTTAAACAACAAACAATTAGATTTGCTTTACAACGTAGCTTCGTTTCTTTTAATAAATCTTACAGAGAAATAGGGACTGACTATGCCATTTAGTTGTCATTGACGATGCCACTAAGTTTAAGGCCACTTAAAGTGTGAACGTGGTTAAAATTCATTTTACTAATTTAAAGACGCTATATGTCGTTGAACAATGGTTTCCGATGGTCTTAAAATATATGCACTTTATGTTAAGAATTAGTGTCAAGGTGTCACTTTGTATTTTAATTCGTTAATTTGTATCTAAAGAGATTTTGATGTTCATATATTTTAATGACTGAGACTTAATTGGTGCCTATTCGGATATATCGCACTCCATAAATTTTATGTCACTGTCATTTTTTACATGTATATAAATAAAAGAACTAACACCTTTATTTAGGCATGCTATAATGTTTTCCCAAAAAACCGAGTTAACTGTGAAAGTGTACTAAATGTCGGTAGCAACAACAATGAATAGCAATCTATGCTCATTTATTTCTGCTGTGATCAAAAACTAATTGTGTAAGTATTACCAGTTTCAGGAATTCCATTACAGTTGGCCGTTTTAATGTGAGCTGTTAATTAACAACTCCATCAGGCTTATAACAGGGAAGAGACAATTACCCGGCTGCTAAGGGAGGCTGTCATAACCGGTAATAACTAGTTGATAACTCTGTGTAAGTGCGCCTACTGCTTTTGTAATGGCAAACGGTTATGTACGAACAGCTGGGCTAATGTCATTCAGTTGGCACTGAATAGACAGACGCTAATAAGGCATTTGGTCAGGTCATCAGCCGTCTGATTATCCCAAATTTTTCGTTGACACTTGCGAGTTTTTTGATGAGGTACATGTAAAATTTTCATGATGTCTATTTTGAAAATAGAAGCAAACTCAGAGCATGTGATAATAATAATTCCAGCCTATAAACGTCCCACTGCTGACCATATTAGAATTGTAAAAAATGTTCTTATCTAAGAATAGTATTTTTTTAACGAGTCGGTCGTGACACGCTTAATTAATTTAAAAACAATATGTTGTCCTCTTAACCTCATTATTAACAAATTAAAAATAATATGACTTAAGATATGAGTTCACATTGCTATTATCTAATTTTAACTTTACGTAAATAATATTAATTTTATCGGGTTTCCAGGAAGACACTTCTACAATAATATGAAGTTTTGGACAAAGATGAATAATAACGGTAATTTGTGTAGACTCGACTGACTGGTAATATGGATTCTGACAAGTAATCATGGATTTTGAGGATATTTTAGTATAAAGTCCTGTAGAGATAGCCTTAAAAAAACCTTTGAGGTGGTATTTCATAATGCTGATTTATCGATCATGTAATAGAAGTTTTTTTACGTAATTCTAATAACGTAGGAGTTTGCCAGTGTCCGAAAACTTCTAAAAATTCAGTACTGTCGTAACTGACATATTAGAACATCAATTTAGGTCCCAAAATATCCATCCATCTTAAAGGTCTACGAAATATTTATAAATAGGGAGCCAGTAGGACCCAGACATGTCTACAATTCTTGTATATTCTTTGGACATTCTTGTCATTGTGATATACCTATTGCTGAAAAAAGTGTAACTTGGCAGCCATAGGTAAGCTACAAACATATCTCTATTCGTTTTGGACACTATTATCTAACGCTGTTTGCCGTGCGCCGGTGTGTGAAACGATCTTTAAGTATTTATGTTCCAATCTATCTGAACCCACTTTGAACCCATTCTATACAAAATCGAGCATTTTACGCAAATAAAACGATGTACTGAATGTGATTTTCGTGAAGCGTTATTGAGCTTCGAAAGTATACCTCGGTATTAAGGCCAAGCCTTATTAGTGTTTATTGACATCAATTCCGTTTAACCGAACGATTGATCAGGCGATTAAAGATTCATTTCGGTAAATTAATTCAAACACCGAAATCTTATTCGATAGTTCCGAACAGTTGGTTTTTGCGGCTGACGGTGATTGACACTCTGAATTAATAATTTGATTTTGGTTTTTATTACGGCTCAAATAGCGACAGTTAAGTAACTGTTTATTGGTACATTACCGTATGCGGGTTTGGTACACACGTAGATTATATTTTTATCTTAATACGGTATTCGCTACATAACCTATCTGAATTAGTGTTTCATTCGGACTTTATTAGGCAATCAAAGGCGTGGGTTTTCGGGGCTCATAACCACGAGACGTGTACGTAATAGGTCTAACGAGGTTAAATAAGGTGTTAGGCGTTAGTCGAGATAACTCTCTCCAGGTTAATGGGTCAGGAGTATTGTTACAGAGTTTTAGTCATCGGTTTTTAATTGCCGCTTCCACAGATAAATGTAGCGTCCCACTTGGGTGGCCTCGCGGGTACCAGTTTTTATCAATTTTAATAAGTGAGACTTGTACTTGCGCTGTTGGCAAAAAATAAACGTACTACGTACTTAAAATTATACATTAAATTATGTATACTGCTGTCACATCATTTTGTTATAGACAAAAATATACACTTTGTCGTCACAGATACAATAGTATGTTATTTAAAATACACAATTTCAATTTATTCGGTATATTATAATTTGCCTTCGTGTTCTAACAAAAATAAAATCCAAATACGTCAGTCACATCTTATGCGATGGGGTTTAATTAATTGGCGTATAATGCCATTATCCAGTTAACCAGCTTCTTCTGAAAATGAGTAATCACGCATATATTTTATTATTTATAAATTTGTGTTTACCCAGAATATTCAATCAGTCTTTCCGATGAGAGATGTTAACATAATGATTAAATAATTAAATCAGACCATTCCATGTAATTCAGATTAATATATTTTCGGTAACGTATAGTAGTTTGGGTGTGATACATTTTTAAACAACTGTTTCATACATTTATTTTAAGCTCTGTACTTCTTAGATCGATTACTTCGTTAATTGTATAACAACAAACTCGATTATAATTTTCTCAAGTCAGATTTTCATTATGTGCTAATGTGTTAAGTTAGGCATTACAAACGAGTTTTGATGGATATCTTAATAAAGGGTTAGTAGGCAGTCGTTAAGGTAAGTACATTGAGATAACAAAACCTATTTACACTAAGGGTAAGATTTAATTACCTCACTATTTTAAGCTTAAATATGTAGATTCGGAACCGATCATAGCAATCCGCAGCTCTCTGATTTTGTTTAGCGAATTAATGCTATATTAATAAGTAGATAAGGAGAATAATAATAGGGTAAATGACCCATTACATCTCAGGCTGGCTGCTGCGTATTGGACCTGTGGCCCATATGTCTTACAAAAGACCGGGTATCTTTTTTTAAAGATATCCCGTGAATAAAAAGAAGTAAAGAATGTTAATAAAGAAATATTAGTAAAATGATAAATTCTGAACAACAGTTTATTATGAACATTTGTCAGGCATTATTGTTATATCGTGCGGTCCCGGGAAATAATTAAAGCCTTACCCTGTCTTCCCTCGAGCATCGTAAAGTGTCTAAGGTATTGTACCAACAATAACTGCCCACTGAAGAGGCTCTAGTTAAATCATCGGTATTGCTCTTACAAATTCGTTTACGGTTAATTACTGGTTAGGGCAATATTAGCGGTTCTACTTACTTTAAGAGGACTTGGCTCTTTGGGTTTGATTGAGGTAAAACTTATACTGTTAAACCTATTTCCATTATTTAGACATTTACTTATTGAGTATTGAAGGATTAAGTCTATTTTTTTTTTGTATTAATTGCTTTCTTCTGTTAGGTTTGACATCTTAATTGAAATACAAAAGTTATTTCTCATATGCTGTAACATCTGTCTAAAGAATTTTCTAATAGAGAAGTTCAAGTACTTACAAGCTTTCTGGCAAGTCTGTTATCGCCAAGATTTTAACAAGTCAAGTTACAAGTGTCAGTAAATCTCAACTTTCACCAAAATATAGTAATAAAAGTCGGAGAACTTAATCCACAAATCTAAAGATTTTTGCTTGAACTCCTTCTGTCCCGTGAGGATTCCTAGCAATATCAAGAACAGCTACAGTTATAACGTTATAACTATTGTTGACTTATTTTCTTCTAGATTTACTACGTAATAAGTCACAACAGTTACAAAAGAAATTTAAATAATCTTGAGAGGTCGCTAAAGTTTTGCCATTAGTAGACATTTTGGTTTTGTTTTGTTTTTTTAATCCAGCAGACCTTACAGACATGGTTTTTTTTCCATTTTTGAAAATGCATTCAAAATCAAATCAAAAGCGTTTTTTTTTCATCTGTTTTATAATGGAAAATATAACTTAGCTTTTCTTAGCGTTAGCAATTATTTCTTCGAACTAGAAAAAGAGACGTTGATTAAAGATAGTTAAAAGAAATGGTTGAATTAATTGCAACTATCTTGAGCTTGTGATAGTGTGACAGTGATCAATTATGACCTGATTGGCGCACTGGCTGAAAGCTAGAAAAAAAGTTTTATAGTTAGCTTGAAGGCACAGACGATAGCGGCAGAGGTTCTGAATCTTATTGCTATTACATAAAGTCCAAACAAAAAAATAATTATGATCGATCTTACTAAATATCTAAATATTTTGTGAATGAAATTTAGTCACTTTCCGTTTCTTGAATGTAGGCGTTGTTCACATTAATCTCATCGGTAAAGCTCAAAAGGTAAAATAAAATACAGTAAGTAATTAATGCGTGCCAAAACCAGTTTTCTATTACCTTTTGTTATATTTCCCGCTTTTGACGTTCTATTGTGTCCCTAATCGATTGGTAACAATAACCTATAGACTAAACAATATGTTAGGAGCGAATATATTGTTAGCCAAATAATTACGGAATTCACAAAAATGTTATATTATTCTTAGTCAATAGCCCAATATATAATTTGTCGCATAATGAAAAAACCGTACTAAAAATAAGTAGGTACCTATACTCTATCTTAATAAGATACCTAAATTAGTGTTTACTTCAATGTCAGTATATTTTTTATTCAATGTGATTTAAATCTATTTATACCAATCTTAATCAGTGACTGTCAACTGTTCGTGTCATCTAAGTATATTTCTTTGAAGAGTTTTTGTGACGTCTATCTTATCCACGTCTGTGACTCATTAAAACACTGAATCAGATGTCTTGTAAATATATTTTTTATTGTATTTTTTCTGACTTATTCATATAGGTATGATAGACTAGTTAAAAGCAGGAAGAAATTGCATATCCAGCGTAGGAACGAAGGTATTTGCGAAAACGACAGCTCTTTGTGCCAAGAAGAATATTTAAACGCCGTACCGAACCGACCTTTCGTATGAAAACATGTAGCTATGCAAATATTACGGAACCCTGCGACTAAGGGTAGGCCCATATTATATCCTTCGAACATCAAAAATCCTAAATATCTCCCCTGAAAACTGAAAAGGTTCGGCCTTAGTAATTTATTGAATATAGAAGATGTCGTGAAATTTACTTTTCGTAATATCAAATCGCGTTACATTTATTAAATTTATGTCTGTTTGTGAACAGGATTTATAAATAAAAAGTTGTAGCTGTTTGAGAAATAGTGTAGTTCCCCATTTTAAATTGTAGGTAACTGTTAAAATAGATATAAGCCATCATTAGTATTAATTAACAATAGGTGTAAAAGAAAAAGTAACAGAATTATCGCGTCACCTACATCTGGTAGAAGCTGTTTAAATATTTGATAACGCGGTCACCGCCCGCTGTTATCACTTCCCGTATTGAAAAGATCTCTTACTACTACTTTAGTTGTACTACACATTATTTTAATTAATGATAATATTGTTTTGTGGATTTATCTCACTAGTGAGTCGTAAAAAAATTGATTGCATCGACACTTTTTATCGAGTGAGAGAAAAGTTAATCGCTTACCTTTTAAAATTAAGTAAAATAAATTAGAGATATTTTTAGTTTAAAGTTATTTACAGTAAATTAGCTAAACTTTCTATCACTATAATTCTTCATTGGCTCTCAAATCAATTAACAATATCGCTATTTCAGTATTAGTGTCTAGTACAGCTAAACAAGAAACAGCGAAAGTCTCTCGGTTTATTTTCATTCATTATTTGTTTACATAGTACGGCTTAGTTTAATATTATCTTGATTGGAGCATTCATGAAAATTAATTGGATTCCTACTATGCCGAATATAGATCGAGCTAGTCCGTTAAACGAAGAGCCATCCATCGGCTCTATAAGTAGTACTTTATCTAGGTATGTACGCTAACTAGGCGAAATGAAATGTGTATGTAGGTAAGTAATAGTTTGTGCTAACAAACCTACTTGTTTGCGGGGCTTATCTTGGGTTTTATAGCAAATATGTACATGGTATACGGGGTATACTATCGAAAACTTATACATTTTGGTGAAAGATCTCAGACAATTTGTACAAAGGAGAATACTTGTAAATAATCTCCTTGCTTCCGAGTTTCCGACACAGAGGGATGCACAAAGACTAGCTCTTCGTGTATTATGAAGGGTATTGAACTGGGAACATACCTGATATAATGTTGCACGAAATTGTGCAATGAATTTTGGTTTATTTAGTTTAATTAACAAACCTAGTTTATAATAAAGTGACATAATCAATGATGAATAGTATTATCTACATATTACCATATCCATTGTTTGTTGTTTTCTTACAAAGAAAAAAAAAAAGGCGGTGTAATTATACAAAGAGAAGAAGTTATCTCCTGTGGTGATATTACGAAAGTACTGTTTAAATCGGCCATTATTAAAATGTTTAGTGATAACCTTTCCCACTGAACTATTTTCATATTTGTGACACAAATGTCAATTCTGGGCCACAACAATACATCATCAAATCATCGAAATGTACAGTCACGTCCAATTGAATATGGTGTTTATATACGTAACATTGAACCCTAACAACAATGTTAACAGATCATGTTAATGTACGGTTTGTACGGTTTAGTCGAGCGGTGTTCGTGGTCTGCGCGCGCGCAACGTCAGTGCTGCTCTAGTCGCGATCGCGCCTCGATCTCCGTTATCTGTTGAAGTGAAACGTATCTGTTGTTATCAAGCATCTATGTTGTGCGTGTATTATAAACAGACGGACGTTTGAGGTAAGATCTTATAACGAATAATTAATTAATTACATAAAAAATGTACGTATTGATGTTTGTTCAATAATAAATACAACATAAAACTTATAGTGGTAAAGAAAGAAAGTTTTTCTTATTTTGTTGCTATAGAAAATATTATTACTTACCAGTCTTTTTTAAATCTACAAACAACTTTTTGAATATAATTGTACATGTAATAAATATTCTGTGATTAATTTTTTCATTAAATGAGTATTCATTAAAAAGTATTACCTGCTTTACAGGAATTAAGTTCTTTGGATACTAATTACGTGTTATATATTATAATAGCTTAAAAAAAATTAAAATTATATTTCACGACCAAACCGACAAAAATAGAAATCTTGCATATTAAAAATACTAATAGCGATACTAAAACTTATTAGCCCCATTAAGTTTAATTTAATTATTAATAAAGCATTCGTTGTCACAGATTAAGACAGCTGTGTACATAAAGTGTAATTGTAACGGTAGAAATACATTAAAAAACTGGTTTTGTTAGTGTTTAAACATTCGAAAATGATAATAAAAACGATCGAAGTGAAATTAATGTATTTTCGATAGAGAAGATTGTCTGTTCAAATGATTGCACTCGAAGTAGTGATAAGCCAATAAAAAAGAGCGATATTATATCGCATGATTGCAAAATATTCGTGGTTGGGAAAATTGGCATATTGAAAATAACATTATTGAAAGATTTACAGTAAATAGAAACGTTATTAATTTGTTAGTTAAGGCAAGTTGCATCAAAGTGCGGCAGTCGTTTTTAAGATATAGAAAGCTAAAGTAGACCCGCATGCATGTTAGGAAGACATCCGTTATTTTCTTCTAAAATGACAATTGTTTCATTGTTAAAAAAAACTCGTGAGTCTTTACTAGTTGTTTCAAAACACCGCTGACTAATTTCTCAGTGTTTAGAAATGGCTCTAGGCATGACCATAGTATGGATAATTGTACTAACGGCTTGACTACCATTAAATGGCACTGTTCGTTGAAATGTGGGAGTAAAACGACTCCATTCTACCTACTATGATATCAAGTCCGCCTTTCTTTGATAGATTTCTTCATACAATATCTAATAGAAACATGTTTATTGAATGTTGAAACAGAATTTGTCGCAAATTTATTTTCATTTAGCAACATTTTCAACTTCTTGTTAATTCCGAAAACAATTGTCTCTTATCTAATAAAATTACGTTACTGTTGCATTTTGTGTGAATAAAACGTTTGTAGACAGTTAAATTACTTTAAGAGACAGGTTGTTCTCGTGAAACCCAGCCACATAACGAGAAAAGTTCTCAGTTGTAATAAAGTCAAAATTACTTCGTCATAATGACTTTTTTTGTGAACAACGGTCAAACGCCTTCGGTCAGATGTCTCTATTATCTACGATTAATGAGAGCACACACAATCTCATAGAAATCTGACACATATTGTGTGTGTGGATAATCAAAATTAATTGTCTTTTTTGATAGCGTGCCTAACTGAGTTTTGGTACATTATTCTCCAGAAACAATACGTTAATAGTCTCACCTATTGTGATTTTAGATTGTATATTATGAAAGATAAATATTGAGAGATTTCTATTAAACACATAAAAGGGATTACTAGATTTGGCCCAAGTATAACAAGTAATGGCTTTCAGTGGTCCCGGGGGAGCACGAATACTTTTTCCTTTCTCAAATATGATCTCAGAGTTTGGGAACGTGACCATTCGCGGAGTTAATAGGGATTTCTAGAAAAGTGGATTTGTGCTCACACCTTCTAGGGATCTTTTAGTCGAATTGTAGAGTGATTATTTTGTGAGGCCGAATATGTAGTCCTTCTTTTCTGGATATTTTGTTAGAACCACATGCTACATAATATTCAATATTTAATATAACAAATGTACCTAAAATATGTAGTAGGTATTGTTAATTTAATTATAAAATTTCGTAAAAATAGCTAATTTTCAAAGATAAAGATTGTTTTCTATTTTGTAAAAAAAAACTGCATAGTTGTATAACAACAAGGAAAATGTCCTACAATTGGTTAGAATTTGTTTCCAAGACGACGATGTTACAGATTTACTTCTCTCTTGTTACACATTCAGTAAACTGTTACACGTGTTAAGATAGAACGAACAATTTATGTAGCTAATAACTTTGGATTGCTCGAAAACTTTTACTTTAGTACAAAAGGATTTCGTGTAAAAAGGATTCTATTATTATTTACGGATGAAATAAAACTTTTATATCGAGTTCAGAGAATAAATCCTAAGTTATTGTTCTTGGCTAGTTCTATTATATTCTACCTAACGTTATAATATTATTAACATGAGATTTCTATGTGGTTAGGGATAAGATATTAATTACTCAATTACTGTAATGGATGTCAGATGTTAGCACCTATGACGTCATTCTGTCGTGTAGTATCTCCTAATGAAATAAGCTTTTGACTTGTCTCTTGCTAAATTAAGTTGCGTTTACAAGGGCAATTAATGAATCGATCTATATTCTATACCATTGTAATAAAATGAAGGGAGATTTAAATAAAAAAAATTGTTCAAAAATAGAATGGAACCAGTACAGTTCGATTATAATAAGACTAGAACGAACTGTGACAGATATTTTGTGTCCCAAGAGTGCTCGGTTTAAATCGTAGATTAGATTTCTACTCAAATCAAAGTTTAGTTTTCGCGATACATATCGGGACATTTTTTTTGCCAAATATGGGGCATTTCTGCTTAAATTATAAAGTTTGTTTTAAATAAATAAATATTGGCTACTCCTAAAGTTATTTTAGAGCCTCCACCAAGTTGCCAGACCTTTGGCATAAAATAATGTCATGTAATAGTTATTACTTCTGGTACTTTTATTAATCTTTTCAGGTATTTAAACTTTATGTAGAACAAGAATTACCTTTTTAGATAGATTATTGACTAAATTAGTCATAAAAGCATTATTCGTACATTATTGGGTGATTTTAAAGTACATATAAATTACTCTTTAATAAGTCAAATATTAAGCTCCGATAAAGTGTTACATGGAAATATTGAATTGCAAAGATATTTAAAAATATTTGCGCATCATCGCTTAAGCGTATAAATTGAACCTTTTAGCTTCGGATCTGTTTATTATAGGATTATTCCTTCCGTTATGCCGATCCGAGTATTTGAATGGTCATGACGTAAACAATGCCTTGTTACAATCTAAATTGATCAATGGATTGGGCCGTGAAAATGGACAGTGATGTGCGAATAATTGTATAATCGCTATCAGCACTCCGTCAAACTTTCGGCTACCTACCTAAATATTCCCTGTTGCTAACTGTTTAATATACGAACGCAAATATTTTAATATTTTCAGAAAGCACACGTTTATTGCACTTAAATCTCCAACTAATTACTCTGCAGATACTGTTTATCTGGCCGCTAACATATTGATTTATATGAAACAAATATTTGAGTCTGGGTGCAAGCATAAGCTTCATCTATCGATCATTTACATAATATTTAGACTCAAGATTAAACGGTAAATCGTAAACTTTAGTAACCTTAAACTTGGCCGATCTTGAATGGTAAAGAATTTAGAACAAATGTTAACCAAACCCAACATTTATAGAATATTCTTAAGTTAAATTAATTATTACACCAATCTTGGTATAATTTATTAATCAAAAGTTTTAATAGGCAGTAACGACACTTTAACTAAACGAGGGTAATCATTGTAATGTTTAATATTCTATACATAAAAAGTATAATAGTTAATGAATAAAATTTATATCAAAGATCTGATAGGTATTATTTTTTTCAGAAATTGATAGTTTTTCATAATGTCAGGGGTTGAATAATTAGTAGAATCACCTTTATTAAAATCTTACGTGTACATTAATATTAAAGATACATATAAACAAATATAAGTAGTTACTTACGTAGATTTTCATATATCACGTACGTACCCATAACTTGATGAACATCATTTGTTGTTTTATATGCAATGCTTCATAAACAGTTTTACTGCTCAATAGTGTTAGATTCGCTTTATCTAGGAACACTAAGATTTTATTCCAGTCTCAGTTGGGTTATTTGTCAAAGATTCGTTCAGTTGGAAATTTTACGGGTAACCGATTCCACTCAAATTAGTTTCCGATGAACGTAGAGAATCCGTAACTCTATAAAGTTATTTCAAGTTATTTTCAGATGTCTATTTAGGTTACTTGTTTACTGTTGTTGACTGTGATATTTTTAAAAAAAAATCTGTGATTGTGTAGTTAATGTTAAGATTTTATTTTACAGAATTGTTTTGTTGTTTCCTTATATTGTTAGTAAATGATTATATTATTAAGGTAGCCAGATTTACAGCTGGTAGGATATTTTTATACGATAAACAAGACTTTAAGTTATTTGCAACAACCGTCGATGACACGTTAGTCGCGAACCACTTGCGCGCTTTTTCAAACTGTTAGCACTGATATGTGCTCGACTGTACATTAGATTTTTTCTCATTACTCCTAAAAATTAATCTACATACACAATCCGCTAAAACGCTTCTGGCGTAATTCCATAGCGTAGCTAAACAAACATAAATGTTTATACAATAACGTCTGTGTTCAGTTTTGGCAGACGTTCTGGCTGTTCCGCCGCCTTAAACAAGATGACAATTATAAGTAAATGTATAGAAACATAAATATATAAACGATATGTAAAGGTACCTTATCAAAATCACGTATCACAATGTTCCATACAGTTCATTATAGATTTCTAGTTGCAGATTGTCACTTCGTCTAATGTTCGAATGTGGAACTCGGTTCGAAGTGTCAAAACTAAGTACACGGCACGTGGAAGTTAGTGCCAGCACAGAAATGCACTCCACTAAAGAGTATTCAAAGTTATTGGCATGTTGAAACACGTTTACTGTAAATGAAAATTTAATTAGGCACCAGAGCCAGAATCGTCAGTTAGCTTTGAGACTTTGTAAATCGCGCTGAAAATTTGGTGTGATGTAATTATTAGTAACAGTCGGAAGTCCTGTTGACTACATTTATTTAGTTATTTATGTGGTTTTTTTATATTGATAAGTAATTGAAAGAGAACATAACTCACAACCAATAGTTTTAGTTGCCTTTTGCAAGGTAAAATCTTTCCTTTACGATTTCCATTAGGTGAAAAAGTAGATGTAAGACAATTAAGTCAATGATATTCTAGACGTAACAAAGAAAATATTAAGGCGAGTCTCCCCAAAATGCTAAGATTAAATATGTATTGAACACTAAAAAGGGTTATTGTCATGATCACACGATAAAATAACGTATCTTTTGTCAAAGAAAAGATTCGTTATAGTTTGTATTTCATATATGACTAGCGACCCTTCCTGGATTCGGACGGATAAACAAATATTTAAAAACATATTAATTTTAACACATACTCAATCAGACTGATCAGACGCAAGGCATTTTTGTAGATAATTATGTGTTTTGGAAGTCGTAGTAGAAACATTATTTTGGAAAGTTTAACAGGTCACACTATGTAAGATTTTTTAGGCCATTTTTTACACCTATGGTTGCATTATTAAAGTTTTACTAAGGATCATATTTTTATTTTAAATATTATAAAGCTACTACGGAGATTGTGTAGTTTCTCAACATTGAAAGAATTGCAATGCACAATGACAATCAAATCTTTCCTCTTTATAATATTAGTATAGACTACGACACGTACCTACGGTATTTTTAGAGGATTTGCTCCCGATTGGGACAGAGTATACAAATAAAAAATTCCTCAGCCAAAGGCCTAAAAACAACCAATATCGTCGTTCGTATATTTGTCCCGCGTAGCAATCAATCTCGATTAGACTTAGAAGCCTTAACTCTAATGCCTGTAACTCTTGACGTCACAAATGTGACGTTAAGAGTTATCAAAATGCTTTTTGTAAATGATTAAAGTAAAAGCTTACCTATTCATAGTATAAAAAATACTAACGAAAAAAAGAAAGCAAGAAAGAAAGAAAATGCAACTAAAAGAATTGAACTACGTATAGGTACATAGGATAGGTATAGGTAGTTCATTTTTTTTAGTAACCGAAAACCGTGAGTATATCAAATTTTTATTTTGAATTAAAAATATATCTTAAACTTAGCATAATAATATTAGTTTTATTTTATCTTCAGAAATAAATTGTAACATAAATAACAGACAGTTGACGATTACAATTTCTCACATGAGTGTTTGTTTTGAAGGACTGACACAGATTACTTATTACTGAGCACTTGCTCGCGGTTTGTCAAAGGCTCCAAGACTACATGTAAATTAGCAGCTGGGTGCTTGAAATATGTCCCCAAGAGGTTTTATACATGATACTCGTGTCCCGAAGAAATAACCATGCGTATGAATATAAACTCAATAGAAGAAAATAAGTGCTTCGTACTCAATGCTGCTAGTTTCAACAGACCAGATAGAATCTGGCACATTTTTTTATATTTTTGCAAGTTATTTTAAAACGCAAAGAGCCTTCAAGCTACTCTACTAGTGTAACCTTGAATTTAAGTACCATACTCGTAAATTAATTATTTCATCACAATGTAGGGCAACTGCCCTAATTAGATCTTCACAGAACGTTTCAATACAATTGCCAAATTAGTTTCGAATTGTCTATAACAGGCCCTGATTACTACTTTGCTTGATATACTCTTCATGTTGCTCAACCATAAAATAGTGGTTGAACCTTATTGAGTATTTACTAGACTGTTTGGCTCATACTCATACTCATCTACAGCGTAGAGGATCGATTTATTTATCGATGTCGGGCTCATGCCGGGGCCCGTATGTGAACACACTATAAATTATGTTCTACCCTTGCTTAGTAATACCTACCCAATACATACACAGTAATTGATTTGTGCATTTGCTTATATAGACTTGAATATAATCAGTAGCTGGACGACCTTCGACTATCGATATTATGTATGTTAGTGTTCTAATTAATGTCTATAATTGATTTAGTAATGCGTTTGGTTAAGCTTTAAACACACATTTATCCTGGATTAGGTACTATTTCATTTGGAAAAGTAACCTACATTCACTAATCAAAATGCTTTTCACTATTTCTGTAGAATGTCTTTTCATGAATAATATACTGTATTAATTTCAAGCACATTAACTCAAAGTTGGCTGCACTGCCAAAAAGGAAATAATCCAAGCTCTGTGGAACGCGACAGCGGTTACAAAATCTGCTTCAAAGTTTCTGTACCGAGTTATGCAATCAAGATGACTATTTTTTTCTAAGAGGATTCATAAAATTTTTGCTCTTCTACACTTTACAGCGCAGTTCACAACTGCACAACTTTTCCGTTTCCGAGTGTCTTTACATGATTCATGTCTAAATAAAACGGAATTTGTGATGCGTAACGAGATGAACACGAAGTAAAAATTAAATACTGTTTTAAAATTTCCCGCAGATTAACCAGTTTCAAAGATTTCTATATAAATTGATACAACTACAAATCATGATAAGAATTGTTAGTTAAAATTACACAGCTTTGTACTTTTCATAAATAACAACAAGTTTCAAGTTGCCTTTAATATAAAATAATAGTTTCGTGAATTAATACCATTAAATTAACAGGAATAATATTGTTCTCTAATTTGAAGTTGCCCGTATCTAAAAGCTAACAAAAAATAATTTAATGTGGACCGAGATAGTTAGTGTGATATTACAAACAATTATCTATCATTTACAAGAAAAAAATACTAAGGGGTATTATAAATATTGTTGAAATAGTATAACTGTACCTAATTGGTTGCTATTAAATAAAAAGTGTTAGCTATTCGAGAAAATAGCGTGTAATTTAATGTTTATTAAACAAAACTATTATTTCTCATCTTACTACAGTTTGTACCTACTTCCCCAGCACGTACTCATTTTGAATATTATACCACCCTATATACCTTTATCATTATAAGCCTTATATAGTGTTCGAGCTTATTGCTATTTATTAGCCACATTAACATGCCTTTGTGTTGCCTTCAAAATACTAACTATGTAAAACTATTACTAACAACTAACGAGTAAGTATGTAAAAATTTGGCGCAAATTTACGAACTATGTATGTTAACATGAATCGCTGAGCTAGCACAATAAAAGTATATCTTTCATTTACAAATAAAATTATTTAAAAGAAAGAAGTGTTGAAACCAGTTAAGAACTTTATTATTTCCTGCATTGTCTTAAATTGTGTTTTAATGGCGTTCGTACACAATTATATCTGACATGAATTGCGATTTCATACGTTTTATGTGACCCCTATAATCATAAATAACATAGTCTAGACAGTTTTTTCTACATTGTTTAGTATTCAGTATTATCGTCTGAGGAACGGAACACTTATGAACGAAATGGAAGCCTTCTTGCGTGCCTCAACACTATTGCGATGTAAAACAACGTCCTATATTGTTGTTGGCAGTTAAACTTTTTTGAGTTAGATACTGCAGTTGGTTACAAAAAGTTTCAGCATGCATATTTATCTGAAACTTGAAAATAAATTATTGCTGATGGAAATAAATGACAAACAGGTGACAGAAAAATAATAACGGTGGAATAGTAACACCCAAACAGTAAATCGGAGTGTTTTTATTTCTTGACAGAGATGTGAGGCTCACACTTGACCATTTAACATTTTAAAGTCGTGTTTCTAACAGGCTTAACGAACCCCTAAATACCTAGTAAATGATGACTAAAGTATGAGATAGGCAATCATTTTATGGAGCATAAATTAATTTTAACTTGTTATAGGTAGTACAATTGTGGGAACAATTAATTTACGAGTAATATATGCAATATATGATGGAATGATATTCTATGTTTCAAGGTCTGTAGGCCTAATTTCAAAGATGACATGACATAACCAATGACTAAACAATGTAATCAGATTCATCTAATCAACGTCAAAGTCAAAGGTGAACCACTGAAAATCATTGAAATAAAACTGCAGGAACCTAAAATACTTTGTAACAAAATATGTGATGCGAAACGAGCTTGCTAAAAGTATGCCTCTTAATGCAGATGAAAGTCGGACGTTATTCCCAAAAAGCTAGGTGTAGCTATCGATGCAGCGTTGATTTTTAGTGGCGGATCCATGACACCGGAGAAAATAAAAAAAAATCCCGACGGACGTTTCGGATCGCGCGGCTCTCGATAGAATATTTCAATATTGAAGATTAAATTCATTCGCATATGCAATAAAGATTAAAACAGTAACTTTGTAAGCTTCGGAACAGAAATTGAGCATCAGAATGCTTATGAGTCTTTTAAAATGTCCGTTTTATTGACAACCCTTTCAATTACGTTGTTTTTATATTTTTTCATTACTTTCAGATCCAGCGAACTACATTTTATAGGCAACTGCAAAACGTTTACCTATAGATAAACAGTGTGATTACATAAACCTGTTTTATGACTGGGTTTACGATAAACTGTAGTTTAAGCATTTAAATAGCTTTTAAAGACTCCATTCTTAAGTTATTCATGCGTTAATGAAATTATGCAGACCTATAAGTCCCTAAGAAACAACTTAGGCCGCGCGAGATTTGGTATTCTGACTATTATTGTGTCATAATAAATAATTGTGTATTATTTATGTAAGCCCTACTTTGACTAAATTATCCAGCATACAGGGACACTCAAAGTATATTAAACTTACTCTTCACTAAATAATCTTATTGTAATAGTAGAGAGGTACATATATTTTTTTGTTTAACATGACGATGATCCATAGATACAGTAAAAAAAAAACTAAGATAAATTATGTGTTACATTGTGTACTCAATAGGTCTTCTAGCAACAATAATAAAAATTACATGAAGCCAAAATTAGTTATGTATTGTAAACGCTTTATTCGAAACCCCTTTTAACTTTTCTAATCTGCAACTACATCGAATAATCCTCCATTTCGCTACTCATTTAAATACATTGTCAATAGACACATAATATCCTTCAAAGCTATTCACGTAGCACTTGGATGATACTCCTATTGTATGCTCTCTTAAATCAAAATCAATATCATGTAGTTATTGAATTTGACTTAAAAGTCACAAACTACTTAAGGCGAAAGGATAGGCCAAACTACAAAATAGACCTCTCTTTGAAGGACTACTACTACTAGACGGATGGACCAAATACATTAAAAAAAATACCTTTATACGCATAACATGTTTGACTTTAAATTTTAAGTTTAGTTTTTTTATTTTTTTTCATACTTTTGTCGTAAAAAAATCGAATATATCCTCTTTAAATTTTCAATAATTTGCTTACTGCTCTCAAACAACTGAAGCGATTTGAATATTTTTTCCACACAATCATAAACAATTTAATGCTTTATAAAATTTAAGTTCAAAATTTTACAAAATTATTACTTACGTGCCGTAAAATCAAAAATACCATAATATTCAAGCCCGTCGCGGTCACTAGATGCGAGGGCCAGTCTCACCCTAGCGTTCGCACGGGAAGGCTGTGTCGCATGTTAGCGCTCTCCGCATTATAAACATTGCGTCAAAGTCAGTCAAAGAGAACACTATGCAGATAGTAAGTTTGGTACAATAGTACGGTTGATCTTCGGAATCGGACATTTTGTCTGCGCTTGGACGTTTGTGAATATTTAGTTTAAGTTTTGTTGTTGTTTTAGTGTTATTTTTATTAGTGCATAAACTATTAGTAAATAGGTATTAAGTTTTGTTTGTGAGTAGACGCTAAATATAAATATATTTATACTATTTAGATAACTACATTAAAACGAGACTTTTCTAGATATAGGACATGTTCAAAAACCGCAAATTATTCTTTTCATTTATACACACACTATGAAAAACAAAGTTAAAAGCAAAACTTTGCTTGCTAATGCTACTACGGAACCCTTCATGGGTGAGTCCGACTCGCACTTGGACCTTTTTTATTTGTGAAAGCACATTTATAAAAGCGTTATTATTTCTTTACAAAATAACTAATTGAAATCTATATTTTGATTCACTTTAACTACAATAACAGAATTCACTAAAGAATATTTTGTTCTCAAAATACACATTCAATCGATTATTGTAATACGAGTAAAAGCTAATAGGTAGCGACAAAAATGCTTCGAACGCATCTGCGTCCGGTGATACTCTTTGACGTGCGGGGGAATACGCGGGCGCGCGGGGCGGTCAGCGCTGGCCGCTTGTTTCACGTTCAATGCTCAAGGACGTTGGGGTATCCTATCGCCTTAAGGTGCATACTGAAAGATCAAGACTCTCAGTTGTGTGGCTTATACCCATTTGTCTGGTCTATATGTGTATTATACACATAATCATGTACTCTTCAAAAGCTCTATGAATAGATGAAAACGTATTGAAGTATTTTACCTTATACAGGACGAAGAAGGTTTTAGAAAACAACATCGGAATTCAGGGCCTAGTTGGGACTAAAAGACTAGCCTGTCGTTAAGCGAAAACGTATTTATAGTAACAATTAAACCAAAAGCTGAACTAAAACTCAGACAAAATAAATATTGATTAAAATATTCGATTTGCCATCGTATTGTTCTTTAGAGTTATATTAACAATGGCGAGGAAAGATTGTTTATTGGCTTCCAAACAACTAACAAGACTTGATGTTTAACCTAATTATCTTGTTAAATGTATTTGGCTCCGAGTCTTTTGATGCAGTGAAGCGTGTGTTTGTGCGGTGATCCACGACCGACGGCTTGCGGGTCTGTAGGGCATACCATAACAACATATATTATCAGTCGACAAGTGCTTGATTTATAGTTATAGGTGAGATAAGCCGCGCCCGAACTATTGTATCTAACGACCTTTCAGATTTCAATAGGAAATATTAACATCACAAAATGTTTTACAAATTCCTAATTCCCCGTCATTTTGAAACATATTTCATGGCTTCCATATATTTTGATTCTGCCGATTTTTTATGGTGTTTCTGGGGCCCGTAAATGTATTAATGTTCCGAATGCCGCTACAGCTAAGTAATTATATATTTTTTATCGCTAAGGGCTGTTGTTTACCTAATAATAGTTAAAGGCCAAAGTTTGTGCGATTTAGAGATTCCCATAAAACAGTTATAACAAATAATACATTGTTAAGTTCAAAAAACGGTATTACTGAAACAGGGGAAATATTATAAATGGACAGAAATAATTGCCAGGGAATAAGCAACTGAAGATATTTGAAGCGAAAAATATAAAATTGACCAAAAAAATGAAAAATAATTTGTACATGGAATTCGGAATTTCAAACATAAACATACACAGCTTATTGATATATAAATCGTTATTGATTTAGGATTGGCATTTAAATAAACATTAGTGGGAGTCGGTTTAATGACCTAATTGGCGCAATGACCTACGTATTTATCTGTATACAAAGGGTCGTAGTTCCAATTCCCGCGCTAAACAAATATTCAATTGATCTTTAAATATTGTTACAGTTGTGAATCACTCGTAGCACCATAGTGGGCCTCTATTACGGCTTAGTCCGGAGAAAAATTCTGTGGGAAGCATAGTAATAATATTTTTGTACTCTGCATTTGGCTAGTGTAGTGTTTAACATCATTATAAGCTTTAAAACTTGCTTATAGAAAAGAACTCGTAAAACATAATTTGTATTACATTCGAATCAACTGATAATTTGAAATAGCAATCCGTATTCACCGCTCACGATAACGTATTGTTTCAATTAAAATTAACATTACTGTTGATTGACAAGTTAGAGCCGTAGAGGAAATGAAAACACGGCCGCGTGCCGACTGGTGAAATAATATCGTTCCATATTGTAGCGTGTGAAATAAATTAGGATTGCGTTAAGACGCGTCTGATTCACGTGATAATTATTATATACGATTCATTTTCATTTCGGTAGGCAAACAGTACGGAATCTCAAGAAGGAAGATGCTGCCATCATCATTACGCGTGACGGGCAAAACGGTGGCAATTTATTTACAGACTCTTTCCCCATTATTTGGAAATGTAATCCCGTAAACCTCTCTCGACAGCCATAGATAACGACGGGGTGGATTTATTTTAGAGCGGATCTGGCCCTTGATAAATTATAAATGAATTCCAAAAGAACTCAGTCCAAATAGGAATTTAAAACAAGAATGCAATTAAATTACTTAATTATATTGCTGGTTGTTAAATGCTTTACCAAAAAAAAATAAAAAAATTACAATCATTTAAAAAAACATCACCTCTTACTATGTAACTTGCACAATTGGTCAATTTACCCATGCCTAATAGTAAAATTAATTTAGTTCATTATCTATTGCGCCACACTTGTGTATTTCACGAGTGCAATTAGTTCAATATCAATGCCTACATTGTTTACGCACAGCTGGATACCGATAAAAATAATGCCACTTAGATGAGGACGTAGATATTCGGTAGGTTTACATCATGGCGGCCACGCCTCATCGTAAAACTGTGATATTATGACATTACCGACCACACACGCCTGGCCTGTTTATGCCAGGCCTTGTGTCAACTCAGATAAAAAATCTCATTTTACACCTTTTTGGGCGATTCCTTGTTTACAGAGAGGTATGGTGTAATAGGTACAAACGCAAACCTAAAGGCTAAAGGTAAAAGTGTGTTTTTTTAGATTTGGTGAGCACTTTCAATTGTAATAGGATTGCGAGTCTTGGCAATACGCCTTTCAAAGCTCAAGACTGCAACCTCTGGCTTTTCCGAGTTGATCCGTAGATATATCCAATAACATGCTTTAAGGAAAGATTGGAAAATAAGGTGAGCTCGAATACTGCTACCTATTTCGCTATGTATTAAAACTAACTATGTAAATGAAAGTTGTAACGTCGCTCTGGATATAGATATTGTAATCTTTGTCGAAAATAAATAAATAAATAAATAAAAATAAATGCGGACAACATCACATACATTGCTCTGAACCCAAAGTAAGTAGCTAAAGCACTTGTGTTATGGAATTCAGATACAACGAAGGTACCACAAACACCCAGACCCGAGACAATGTAGGAAAGTGATTTTCTACGTTGCCCCGTCCGGGGATCGAACCCGGGACCTCAGAGCTAGCGACACCTTGAAACCGGTGCGTACGCCACTCGACCACGGAGGTCGTCAAATAAAATAAAATAATGCAAACTAGATACAATTTATATGAAGTTTTAACATGTTATTGCATTTATATTGTAAAATTACATACAATTATATTTGGATCTAAGTGCCTTCACATTTCGAACAAGCTGCGCCTTAATAGCTGTGATGAACGACCATTTGTTTTAAATTAGTTAAGTACCTATCGGTTATAGGATGACAGATAGCTTACTGAAGCAATCACTGTGAGAATACAGTTTTTATGCGTTGATTGACGACCGCACACCAATGACCGAACCGTGAACTCGAATCTCTCGGCATAATGATCTTATGTTAAGTAGGAGGTTATTAAACCATCTAGCCTATGGTTGAATGACTTTAGTCGAAAATAAACGCAGACATTTAAAGTGAAATAAATCTTTTTTGTTTCATTTAACGGTGTTGAAGATAAATTGTAATTTAGTGTAGTTTTAATAGGTGCGCGGAGTGATTTGATAGTCAGAAAAAGTGTTTTGCGAGCTAATTAATGTTATGTTTATGCCGTTTATAACAACATAGACTATACCTTTGATGTCTATAAACATTTACGCAGTGGCTAAATAATCATATGTTACATTTGTTTTTTTTTGCAACTTTAAACACTTTCAGATTTCGACAATTTTTTTACACAATGTTTCGGGTAGCTTAGATGTTTTCTGATATAATATTCTTGTATAGGCTTGTATATTAGTCGTTAAAGTATCGCAACTTTACGACATCGACATGCCGAATAGGCTAGAAAAACTATAACATCATGATGGCTGGACTTATTTCGATTATGTTCGTAGTAACTCTTTGTTACTAACGTGTTAAGAATTCGCTCGTAACAATTATTGGAACAGCCAAATCTGATTCAATTTGTTACGCACATTAAAATAAGACATTAAATTAGATTTACGGTTATTATTTATCATACTTTTAAGACACTGTGCGATGATTTCTTTATGTATTACAGATAGTGTTTAAATAGCTGCATTACAATATTCGTTAAATTCAATTTTGAGAGATGAACCGTGACTCAAAAGATTCTATTAACATTTTCTAACTGAAAAATAATCAAATTTATTGGAGAATTGAACTTAAAATAGGTAAATTGAGTTGTTAGAAACGCATTATATTTTTCATGAGGTATTATATTGATTTTGAATTTTCTTTAGAGGCACCATGGGCTACATTATTAGGTGTATTTCAGACGTAGTTTCGTAAGTAGGTACTAAAAATTTTGATTTCCAATTTTCCAATGAAATGCCAATTAAATCTTTTTTAACTGCTCCATAGAAAGATTGCTTTATATCACTTCAATAGAACACAATTCCTAGTAAAATTACTTAATATCTCCGAGGTTGTCTTTAGTCCTAGTAATAAAAATTTGATTTTGGAAAAATCTACAAATTCTGAAGTACTTTTACAACGTAAAATATTTTTATCAAACTAAGTAGTCTACGTAAAAGTTCTGAATTAATCTGTAACTGGAGAATGTAATGAGTTAATTGAAATTTAACAACCAACTTTTTTGCAAATGAACATTTAAACATTGTAAGAGTATTTAATTATTTTTTACTTTTGAATTACTTAATTATTTTTTACTTTTGGACTAATTTAATTATTTATGGTTACCTAACAGCGGGAGAAAATTGTTGGGGGCATTTTATTTTAATGGTAAGTAAATAAAATGATTTTGTCACTAAGCAGCAGCTGGTTTTTGGGGGTCTGTTCTTGACCCATTGTCCATAACGTGTAATAAAACAATGTCGTCATCAAATGCGCCCATCTCAATATGGTCTATGCAGATGTGAGAGGTTTGGCCTATTCGTACTATGGTTCTAATTGCATTGTTCTTGAATAAAGATTAGAAACAAACCTTATTTGTCAAAACTGTCACTGCAATATATGCATTTTAGTCACCTACACTTTTTAGCACACCTAACATATGCGCTATTGTTCTAGTTCCCAAAAAAAGTTACTTAAACAACTTAGTAATTTATTTAATTAAAAACTTTATTCATGAGCCCATAAACTTAACGTTGAGCTTAAATGAAAGAACTATGTCGGCATGATTCTAAATTAGTTGAAATTTAGTCACAAAAGTAGTCATTAAAAGTTATGAAAGTGTTCTAAATTGGCAGTTTTTGTGATAATTAAATAAGCGGCGATTACCAAACTTGGAACGTGTTTTTGACATTTAAAGTAAAGCTACTTAGCTGGAATTCAGTGTGTAGGTACCTATTTATAATTTTCAAAGACCAATAAAACAAAATTTAATTAGGTAGGTAACTATTAATGTAAGCTTTTTGATTAAATTGTGTAAGAAAGCTATTGACGTGTAAAATATAGTAATGTATAGACTTAAATTGTGGTGATTGTTTACCCGCAATTCAAAAACTGGCCTTGACATTACTTTCCCAAAAAGCAGTTTTCAAATCAGAACGTTTCTTGCATAGCAATAGTGCCGTACAGTTTCCTAAAGTAAAGTATGAATACCGTATTGGGTTTTATCAGTCATCCATGCAATACGTCATCATTGAGATAGGTCGCCTGATCGCCTCATATCTCATATCCCGTACAATTCTCTTTACAAATGATCCGCTATTGGGACTGATCGATTCAATCGTTTAAACCTCGACATTATAAGGATTAGGTTTCGACCTTTCAATCTTTTTGGTGCTTCTTCATATAAGATCAAAATATCAATCAAAAGGGTATAGTTATAAATTAAAATCAACTGTAAAGTTCTAATGATTTTTATTAACCATTTCCCTGTCCCGTGAGTCAAATATGAACATTTCCATTGTTTAACTATTGTATCTAAGGTGGGACAGTTAAGTTGTTAAGATACTCATATTACATTTTTTATTTAGGTTATTTTATTTAATTGTAAAATAGATTTGTATGTTCATATTGGTTGTACCAAAATAAACAACCAAATTGTATTGTGTTTGTTCTTTTTTTATTTTCTTTAAGTTACAATTGTTACCCACAAGTATTTTGATTAATTTTTAAACATATGGCATACATAACCGTCCACCGCACAGTATTTTCAGCCATAGGTGACATCGACCTTAACCCTTTGCTGAAAATCCCCATAACTCATCTCCAGTAAAGTGTGGTCATATAAAGGTAATGTTGTGCATGACGTACCGCAGTAAAGGTTATCCGACTTGAACGCCATATGTCATGTGTGACCACCTAAATTACGGCGGCCGACCTTCAGATTATGGACACTGAAAATTTGTGGACTTGAACCGTCCTTGAAGATTTAGGATCTATTTTCAGACGAGTGATATAAAAGATGGAATTAACTGTTAGAAAAACGGCTCTACTCTGTTTAATAATGGTGAATTGGTGAAAGTCTCTTTGTGATATTTTTTTCCATAAATACCTACAACAAATAATTCTTACAAAAAGAAACCGACTTCAAAATTAGTCTTATATGGTTTTCTTATGGAACTTATTGTCGTAACTGGACCAAATGGACTGGATAAAATGTGGCCACACTGGAAGATCCACTTTTCAAAGTAAAAAAGAATCATCAAATTCCGTTCACCCAGTCGAAAGTACTGAGGTTACAAGCATAAAAAAATACAGTCGAATTAAATACCTCCTGCTTTTAGAAGTTGGTTAAAAATACCATCAAAAGTTTACCGAATAATATTATAGAAATATTAAAAATGGTGGTTACTTGTGACCAAGTGATACAGTGTACGAAATCACTATCACTATCACTATCACTACATAGTATAAAACAAAGTCGCTTCCCGCTGTCTGTCCCTATGTATGCTTAGATCTTTAAAACTACGCAACGGATTTTGATGCGGTTTTTAATAGATAGAGTTATTCACGAGGAAGGTTTATATGTATAATACATGCACAATATAGTAGAGGAACACGGATAATCTTGGAGATTTAAGTAAATGAACAAATTTTTTGCGCTTACATTGCAAACGCTGGCTGAAACCTACGAGATAGATCAAAATAATGTACTACAGTATTGTGCACCTTAAAAAGATCTAAAAAAAGTCCGCGATGACATATGTCTATCTCTTGAGGATAACCCACAATAACTATTTTTATCGTTTATTTATTACTTATTTACGAAAAAGCGATTTTGATTTTATTTTTTAAGCAATGCAGTATTAATCCTTATCCAATTAAGTTCCTTTAATAAATTGTGCATGCAATATAGATCAATATTCCCCTTTACAGCATGTAATTTAAATGAATATTTTCGAAGATATTGCTATCAGCGTTGCACCCGAGCAAAGCCGGGGCGGGCCGCTAATATACATATATTATACACAAGTTATTGTTGTTATGTGCTGTTTTGTCTTCAGTTGCCTGAAATAAAGAAATATTGTTATTGTAGAAGCGGAGTCGTCTAGACGAAGTCTATGGCTTCTGTTTCTGTTTCAAGATATTCCATATATTCAACTTTGGCCAGAGATAAGTGGAAGTACAATAAGGAAGCCTTACTACGAAAAGAAACATCAAAGGCAATTAATCTGATAATGTAATCAATTTAATAATTAGTTGGGTCTTAAATCTTAATGCTGCGTGGGAGGACTAATTTCTTCTACGATAAATGACAATAGATTTGCCTCCGCTGTCTAGTCTGCTTAATATCTTTAGCGGAATACAGACGGCGATAATTTTCAACACGTTTTAACTAATATTTTGCTGAAAACCAAATCTTAAATTTTAATGCTGAGCTGTTGGCCGATTTCGGATTAAGGCGACGAAAGCGGAAATTAATTGAAGACGTTGATAGACAATCGATTCCAAAGATAATATAAAAATCTAATAATTAATCTGATGGTGTGGAAATTATTATTAATGATTGTTTTTTTTTTTAACTTGAGATTCGCAGTTTTGTAATGAGAAACGTTTATGTAATTGCTTCAAGAACATGTCTTTGGGAAGATTAACGCTGTTTCAGGGGAACTACTTATCAAATACTACTTATTAAAAATATATAAGAATTAAAAGTAGATCAAATTGTAAAAAAAAATACTAGGGATCAAGGAATCCAGGAATGGGTTTAGTTTTGTATCACACAAGCAAAGGCGAAACATACAACAAGTAAAACGAAAAAGTTTTCTGGAGCATGACCGTGTAGCTTAATTATTTAATGTTTGCGAATTTGTTAATTTCATATGGTATTTATATACTAGGTTAAAGATTTAACAGACTACAGAAAATGGATGAAAATTATTTTATGAATTAGTGTACATACATACATACATACATATAATCACGCCTTTTTCCCTTATAGGGGTAGGCAGAGACCACTTCTTTCCACTTGCTACGATCCTAACACACTTGTTTCGCTTTATCCACTTTCATTATTCCCTTCATACATGCTGTTCGGTTTATGGTACTCTTGACCTGGCATGTTTTCATTCACACTCGCCTTATACACTTTATTCGTCAATCGTTCTTCATTCGTTCTCTTGACATAGCCAAACCTCATCAGCATACCTTTCTTAATTTTTGTCTCAACATCCATCATCTGACATACTTCATCCACCTTTCCATGCATTCCTCCTCTTACATTCAAAGTAGCGAAGCGGCTCTCCGTGGGCCACTTTTCGCCCCCGCGAGAAACGAGACGTGATGGGTGGCGAACCACATCGCCGCCATTTTGGATAATTAAATTATTTTTATGAATATCCATTGCGTTCCTGCGGGATAAGGAATTGGGAAAGGATACGTTGGAAAGGATAACAAGGTAGGACGGGTTATAGGATGCTACCATCACGGAGGTACAATGAATGTGACGGCAACAGCTAGGGCAGTCCGGTGTCGCGTACCCGTAGTGGATCTAGCCAGCATTCGGACAGATAACTCGTAGATCCACCCCCTGAACAACATTATGTTTAAAGTTGTACAAAATACCCTTATTACTGATAGTTTGTTCTGGTAAATACAAGTAAGCAAAGGGGTAAAGGATAATGTTATAGAGAAAGAAGCACAGTTGTTGTTTACTATGGGTGTGTTGCTATACGAATCACCTGCTCCTAGCTAATTCCAAACGTTGTCGAGGTAAATTTATTTGATCCGTAAAGTGAGGATCAGGTATTAAGTAAACAATAATAACGCTTTTGAGATATAACACAATCGTTTACAATTATTATTTATTGTTGAACTTCCCGATGATTATAATATTTTCTGATTCCGTATACTTACATGACTAAAATAGTAAGTAATAACTAAAATAATAAGTAAATGTTACGACAAAGGCATTAAAATAATTAAAAAAAAAAGGAGAGAAAAAAAGATTCTGGTTTACGTGAAAACCAAAATGGTGACCTTTACTCTTATTATTAATGAGGAAAAAACTGAAAAATGAAAATAATGATAACGTGTTAAATTAAAAAATATAAATATCAACTTCTTGTGGGTTTCGTTTACAAAGGGAACTGTCCCTTTTGTTAGATGAAACCCGCTGTTGACAAAAAATGTTGTAGGTAATTTATAAGGGCAAAAATTCAGTAATTAAATGTGATGAAAATATTTTCCTTTATGAAGGCGATCAGGGTAATATTTATTTTAGTGTTCTCTTCCGATTTACCGGATATTTTCGTCACCATTTACTGAAGTTAACTAGGGACTCTCTCTTTCTCTAGTTAATTATGAGTATCAATAGTTATTTTTCTTTAGAGACCTGTTTTGATTGAATAAAGCTAAGTTGGTCCTTTGAGTCTATCCATGAGCTGCCTATATAACCTGTATATTTATGTAAATTATTTACTTCGCAGATGCCGAGTTCTGGTGGAGTTTTAGGTGCCAGGACTGAGGAATATGAAGTGGCTATGTACTGTAATCCTCTGTAGTACCATAGTCTTGGATTCATTAGTTGGCCAACAGGTAAGACAATTGTTATATAAGGTTATTTGTTATATTCGTTTGGTATAACCACACATTTGGTACATAAAAATAGGCAAATAAATTGACCTTATGACATGAATGGAGGATAAAATAAAAAAAGATATAATTTGGACATCAACAAGAACCCAAACCCGCTGCCTAATCATAAAACCTGTAATTTTATGTCTATAATATAGCACGAAATAGATGTTTTACGGTATTTTCCATATATTTTCCTTCTTGTTCACCTATCTGCACAACATAGTTTGACGAACATAAAACTGTGGTGCTTTATGCACTGCAATCATTGGCGGAAGCGTAAAGGCGCGCAATTACGGCCTTGCCTTTTACAAGCCAATTGATGACGGGGAAATGGGAAAATTGGAAAGTGAGGCTTTCTCTGCACTGCATCTATAGAACGTAAAAGTGTATATTAAATATACGTATACAGTATACATGTCAGGGGTAATGAGCTTTTTATGACGAGAACTGACCGATGGAGACAAAATCATAATTTTATTTTATCGGCAAAAAGAAATTTAATTAATGAAAGGTGGGATTGTTATTAGTTGCTGATATTGGTCATAAAAAAAAATTGTTGCAAGTTTTTAAATAATTTTGAATAACTAAAGGTTTCTTCACTGTAGTCAGTGAAGAAACCTTTAGTTATTCAAAATAAGTGTAAAAAATTTGGTTATGTATCTATTTGGTTTCTCCTCTAAACAGAGTGGCTGAACACAATTTTTATCGTTTTAATTGCATAAACAATCATGAAGGGCAAATGATTAAGTCTCTCAGATGTGGTGATAGAAACCCACTTCAATATTAACACGTATCGTATTGAATATTTAACGGCGACCGAGATCCGTACATAGGTAAACATTAAAATTCATCAATACTGCGATATCTAATCACCGCCTACATAACATTACATATTAATATATAGGTATGGACTATGTACTTATAGAATCAGAAGCTTACATTCGATTTCCAGTGATTTACATATTATTATTATCTATTGCTGTTTATTGACTCTATCTCCCTATTTCACAAGGAATAGTTAACCACAATGTGTGCATTGCAATTGTTCTGAATAGTTTTCATTTCCGCTTTTTCAGTTATTCAAAATTGTTGATGCATTTAATATTGAATTGTTGCACATGGATCTATTTCCAAATGTTCTATATTCATTACTAGTATTGCAAATGACAATGCATTTGCCGATCACAAAAAAATGTCTGGCGTAAAGCCAAATTGAAATATGTCTTGCTTGATTGCAACATTTGTATAGAAACTGGCTTTTCAAAAGGATTGACCTAGTTATCCATGTAGGAAACTGATTGTTATCTACCTATTATGTTTTGTTAGGATATTGATATATTGTATGGGAACTTATGAACGTTACAGATTGAGAACGAGGTGACAACACGGCATGAGGGCGCACAGATGAGTTATACGGAAGATAATGATAATATAGAAATTTCGACTGAACGTATTAAAGGTTGGTAGTTCATTTAATAAAAGTAAGTAAACATTACTAGCTTTATACAAAGCTTTAAAAACAATAAAATAAATCTATGGGTGAGTATAAGAGAAAGATAACGACTAAAAATAAACAATTTTACACTGCGGGGACCATTACTAAAGGGTTACATTACAAAAGGGTCACAGCCTCAGTATTTGCTGAAGGTTTGGTACTCAGCAAAAGCCAAATTTAAATATCTTGTTGTTTTAAAATATAAGGTTCACATTTGAAGTCATCATATTCTGGTTGGGGTCGGTGGAGCGAATGCCAGGCGGGGCGCAGGACCAGGCGGCGACACTGCTTACGTCGGCGAGTATGTGGCGACGCGCTCCGCATTGAAATCGCAAGGTAATATTTGAATATTCTATCAGAACGGTTTCATAAATGTGTATTGATAAAATAAGTGACTATTCGAAATTCTTTCATTGAAAATATATACGGCGTTCTTTGATCTAGTCTTATGATTTTAGTTTAAAATGTTCTTTAATTTTTGAAAGAAGCAAATCTGTTTAAGTTCTGAGGTTTAATTAATTTGTTAAGCGCTGTAATTAGATAGATAATTATTTACATCTATTTATACTTTCTCTTGCTTCTTAGTTAAATAGATTGTAGGTAATAAATCAGAAAGTTTTAACAAAAAGCTTTAAGTCCAAGGCTACGATGTAACGCATACCGATGTCTGATAGGCGCCAGCGATGCGGATCTTTACACAAACAAACAATTAAAATATTTGCTGAAGAATTCGCTAAGTCAGACTTATTACTTTCGGAACACGGAAATCTTTGTGACGAAAATGCAATGTACTGTTATTATTTTACTATAATTTTAGTTGGGAATCAAAGCTATTTTATAGAAGATATACATAAGTTATTAATTGATTAATGGCAACCAGGGTTTTAGGTATATAAGGCCATAAATTGTCATATAACATACATGTAACCTCCACTATAGGTATTATAAGTAATCCGTAATGACGTCTTGTCTACTTATGTAACTATCAAAGTGATATAAAGAACGATAAAATTATTCTTATTTGGAACAGACGTTGGGTTAACATATATTTTCTTTACAGTTGTAAAGATTTAAGTCACCAACGTCGAATGAAAACGACGCCAGAAGCGAAAAATGAAACACATTTTGTCATAGTAAGTACAAAATAAACGAATACAACTTTTTTTGATCTCTTTCCGCACGATGAAACAACGAAAATGTGAAGTAACTGAAGTGAAAACTGTTCCTTTAAATTTTAACATGAGGTTTCATGCAAAATTCCTCTTATGATGAATTTCTTTAGTAATGAATAATATTCTCGATAGACGAAATTTTGGTTTAATAGGTATGTATCGTGTTTGTTTATATAATTTGGATATGTAAAACAAACGGACGTCTGGAGTAGTTTTCAGTAGAGAAACTAGTAAAATATTGTTTCTTGCTGACTGAGAAACTGGCACCTGCCAAAAGTAGTTGTTAATAGATAGGAGATTGTTTTGAGTTGAATGCCCGTTATCAGCCGCAGATGCGTCAGCTGAACTCTGATGAAGTGCAGAAGAGATTCCGAGGGTTCTCGCAGTGGAGCTCCTGGAGCTCGTGTTCGAGACGCTGTACTACTGTAAGAAAAAGGTATGTGAAAAACCTAACCATATAATAAAGACTAAAAAAATTAAGAAATCGTGAAATTTAAGGACATCTACAATTTCTTTTTTTCCAAAGGCAATTGATGGTATTTCAAAATGTTCAAGAGATTATACATATAGACGTAAATTATAGCTATGAACGTCTCAATCAAACACATCTCATAAAAAAACTGCATCATCTGTACCATTTGTTTAGGAGATGCGATGCCACGGACACACTTAGACATACAGACCGTCACGTCAAACTTATAAAACCCCTCTTTTTCCGTCGGGGTTAAAAACCAAGAAATCCGAGAGCGTTTCTTTCAATCATCCGATTAACTCTGCCATTCTCGGTCTGCAGGACAAAGGCCTCTCTAAGTTGTGCCATAACTCAATACTCAATAGGTTATTGCTTCCATAAACAATTGGGTATCGGGTGTTGACACTTGATGTTTGTCTTCCGTATACAGTCAGCTACATTCTTTATGTATTATGTTTCACTTTCTTGTCCTTTGTAATTTTTAATTTCAAAAAAATCAGTATCATCAACGAATTAAAAACTTGCATCGTGTGAATCTGTAATTAATTATATGATTTAAAAAAGAGCAGTATTTTTACCATTAATAGGTAACTAATCCCTTAAATAATGTTCAGGTGTTAATGTATATTACGTATAATCAGATTAAATGAAAGCCTGTGCATTCGTTTCCGGGAAAGACACTCGGATTATGATTTCATTAATCATCTTTAAGTACGGTTAGAACAGGAATGTTTATTAAATTTTGCAAACAATCGTGGAAGCCGACGAATTATATCATAAATATAACAACACGTAATTACTTGTAACGAATGTGTTGTTACGTCATTGTTATTAGTAATTAGCATAATATTTTAATATCATCGTGTGTTCATAGATTGCATCAGTTAGAAATGTGATATAGACAATAAGTGGACGTTGCGACGCTTTGTGAAGCACTTTGCTACGTGAAAATTGAAATTTAAATGAAAATTTACGGATAAACAAAGAGAATCCATTAAAACCCTGTCAGCGCAGCTTTAATCAAATTATCAACTGCAACAATTCTGAACTAGACACGATATTAGTTTCCGAGTCATTTAAGCGATAGTTTGCAAGCTATGATTGCCCTTAATGGGAGCTGCGTCCGACGTTAAAGATAGATAAATCAGTATTGTAGTACATTACGCGTTACAATTTTAGAACAGTTTAAAATGGACGAGGAATATTACAGAAACCGCAGTGTAAGGGGTGACTGAGCTATATTGGTAAAATTCTCAACCAATTTTTTCCCTATATTTTTTGAAAACTATTCGAGTCTTGTTTCTATTTTGTGCCGTGAGCGTTCCAGATAAAACGTGACTGTGACAAACAGGCTGACAAAGAAATCGCTCCGATAGGTTTGATTCGTTTAGTAATATTTGTTTTTTTTTTATAGTCATAATAAAATAACTAGCCTATAAAATGTTCCACTGCTAGGTCTCTCTCTCTTTCCGTATACACGAGTTTTTATTAGTTTAGATAAACACGGGTATTTATTGAACTAAGCATATCCTACATAAAACATGCACTCCATATTTTCATGGAATTCTTGTTTATTAAATAACGATATAGTATTACACAGTAAACAATTTCGGTTTATTTCCATAATACGATTTTAATTAACAGTTCGTAGAAAACGCATAGCATTTCACGAACGATTTAATCCTAGGTTAGTTAGCTAATACTAAACCTCTCGTTCTCCATACAAAACGGATGTGATAGACTTATCATTAGATTAACCGGTACCCTTAGATCGTGTTACTCTGACTTAGTTAACTTAAGTGGATTTTAAATACAATTAGCATGTCGATACCGGCAAGTTCTGCGATAACCTTTATGTATCTGGCTTCCTGCGCTTGAAAAAGTGCATTATTAAAGCTGATACTATTATTTTTATCTAGAAATAGCTTTTGATGTTGTTCCGCCTCTCATTAAAAGTAGTTGTAGTATATTATAGTTTCTATTGAATATGGTGGTAATTCTTGACTATTAAATTTTTTGATTTTCTGCAGTCGTACTGATATGGAGATACTAACTTTTCAAACAACAAAAGTAGATAAATTTGTGGCATACAGCACATTACACTATTCACATACCTATTCTGGCTTTATTATTTCACTTTGTACTCGACATACTGCAATAATACGACCTCCTTTGGTTTATTGGTCTCAATATTGTAAAACGTAGGAAACTTGCAAGGTAATCTCATCACAAGTATTCTTATAACTTATTGGGACTGCCTCAATTTTATGCTGCTTGACATACATGAGATACCTTTATTAAAAGCTCTTATTTATTTAGTGTTTCTTGAAATTTTACACTCAGGATTCACCATGATTTGCGACATACGATTTGAGACTCTATGCACCCCTGAGGCATTAGACGTCAGGACTTCTTTTACTGCAACCCTATTTGTGCAGTCACCATTTACTACATGTATTATATCATTATAATTTATTTTTCTCCAGACACTGCCAAAGACGGGCGCTATGCGGGCGTCAGGTAGTGAAGCAGTCGGCCTACTGCTACATGGAAGGCAGCTACTGCCACCTCTGGATTCGCACCAGAATGCAGAGGAGAAAGGACCCAGGTGATCTAGTATATAGGTACTACGCTAACAATATTTATTCACATTAACTTTGCTTCTATTTTATGTAGCTTTATTAATATTATATAGACTCATTTTGTACTAATGATGATGAAATTATGAAAAGAATAACAAAAAAAAAATATAACAAAAAAAAAAAAACTCACCATTCCAAGAAAGTTACAGATTTAATTTTACCCACGTAACATTTAGACTGGTGTCTGTAGTAGGTAAAACCCGTGAGACAGATCACCAGGCCAACCCTCCGTTAGATCGGTAAATCAGTAAAACATAAATTATTAACAAATTTTTAAACATAAAAAGTACAAATGTATGTACCGTATGACACGCTTTTTATACAGAGATACCTAAACAATTATTAAAAAGTGAAGTACTAAAACACGTTATTTGAAATACATAATTCCCTCACGACTCGTTTCCTTGCGTGAATTGTTAACTCTCAAAGAAAACTTCCGAAACCTTTCAAAACTCTTGAGTGTGCATTCTGACTTAAATCCAACACTTTTGTTTCGTGTCGAAATGTTTGCGAAGGCATGAACAAGTTTTAAGGAAACAGGAGAAATCCAGCATAAATTGTAAATGTGGCTTAACACGACCGACCTTGGTTATAAGCCTGCTATTTATATTAATTTTGGAGGGAGCAATTTTTGTTCCTCTTTAACGGTTTTGAAGCCCTTAGCCGACATAGAAAAATATGTAGGAGAGTAAATGGAGTCCTTATTATAAAAGTTTAACTTCTGTGTACTGTGGGTAGATACTTCCTAATTAAAATAAATAAATAAGCTGACCATGTTAACGTTCGTAGTTATTATTTATTTATTGATGCACTTACACTACTTAATAAACAAAAATATTAGTAAATATGGTAATTTTTCAGCAATCAATGATTTGTCATTGATAATGTAATAGGTACCAGAGAATTAACGAGCATTGATAGAATAGAATAGAATGAATATTTATTATTTGATAAATAATAAAAGACGACTACAAAAAATGTTTTAAATATAATCCAAATCCCTTGCATACGTAACTTTTGTATAAGTCCGAAACCTAATCCCAAATAAGTGTTTTGTAAGCCTCTCCAAGTGCCTTTGACGCGTGTTGTAGTTCAACTAGTCTGATACTTACTTGTTATTTAGTACCAGAATATCTAATACTAAACGGAGCTAGTATATTGAGAAATAAACATAATTGTGATAAGTCACTTAGACAGGTAGACTAGCGATTTCCCTAGCGTAGGCCGGGTGAGAATGTGGTTATAGAAATTACTAAAGGCCTTGCGAACCTTGTAGGCTGATCATAAATTATCAGATGAGATAAAACTGCGGGATAAATGGATAGGTATTTCTAGTTATATCTAGTTTTATGTATTAAATAATCTGTATTAAAATTATAACTTTAGCTACTTTTCGCTTGTATTTATTTGCGGCTAAGTTATTGAATTAGTTTTTGATAGTATTTTGCTTTGAACTTGAACTACAAAAAAGAGGAAAAGAATATTTTTTAAATTGGTATATGATAGAGATAGTAATATTCTTGCATATAGCAGAGTACTATTTAACTTATTAATATCCGTGTACAGCAACTACATCTACTTGATTGGAATGCTTTCCTTGCCTCCATACTCTACCAAAGCGTCTATTAACATACTTCACCAACTCATAACATTCAGTGTTGCATACAAGACTAACTTTGTCCGGAAGGCAGAACGCGGCGTGAACTCAAAAACTATATCGTAAATCAAGAAACTGAATGTGCACTTGCATTGAACAAACTTGGCACTAGGCCGGGAAGCCGCTGTACTCAAAAACAATAGAATAGCGGTACACTCCCAACTTTGTGGGACAAACGTCTATAAACCATGATTTGTGTTCATACAAACAATGACCGTAAATCTTTGAACAGTTTTCAGTCTTCATAGACAAGTGACATTGCTATAGAATTCGCTAAAATGTATGGAAACTACATTTCTCTTTGTGATGTGACTTTGACTTGTCACTTCCTGCAATTCCCTCATAAGCATATTATAATAGGTTTCAGCTGTTTCACCAAGTTAAAAGCTGAATATAAGAAGAAATAAAATTAATATTAAATTACTTCTGTATATTGCAACAGTTTTAAATTCCGAAAATTATTAAAGTTAATATGCAAACTAGTAGCTTAGTATTAACTTTGTAAACAAAATCCTTGCAGAAAGAACTTCAGATGGTATTTAATTAGTTTCTGAACTTTTGCTTTAGCTTGATAAATGGGAACTAGTACCAGTCTCCAGTTAAGTTACGAATGTACTTGAAATCTTACAGTCATTTTAATGCATCATGAATTCCTTTGCACGAATTTTAAAACCTGAATTTTTTTATTGAAAATAAGTATATTATTTCAGTACATTGGCCTTTGTGTACCCAAGTACCGATAAAAAGCAAATAAAATTGACTAAAATATTATGCAAATGCTCTTTGCTTGCGATCACTTTACTAACTTATGTAACGGTTCTCAAGTATTTCAGAATCGATCACTTTTATTGATATAACGATTAACGACATCAAAAAATCCTAAAACCTGTAAATGACATTTACCGTTTTTTATATTATTGTTAAAGTGTTTATTATGATTACTTGGTTTTTTTGTAAACCATTTCTGCCCCACTGCAGGGCAAAGGCCTCTCTACCCTCCTTTCATTTCTCTCTTTTTAGAGATGTGGTCAGCCACTCCTTATTAAAGGTGTCCAGTTCGTCCCGCCTTCTCCGTCTGGGCCTACCGCGAACGCGAAATTATGGTTACATCTTAAAACTATAATCATTTACAGGGTACAAAATAGACACAAGAGCAGAAACGATGTCAACACCAGCGCCCGCGATCCACCCTGAAGACACACGGACGAGCCCACCACCACCACCGTGTGGCCGGCTCGGCCGCTACCGGGGGTCTGCGGCCGCGCGGCTGCGACGGCGCATGCGCGACATGGTCCGCATCATAGGAGGACGGCCCGCTCCACCGGGGAAGTGGCCTTGGCAGGTCGCTGTGCTTAACAGATATAAGGTATGTAATATTTTGGACCATCCAAATTTGGATTAAAATATCTTTCAGGCCGACATTTGCACAATATGGCTTGACTGAGAAGAGATATATATAGAGAAATATCTGGATATGCCAAATTTGACTTCAACAAGGGGCCAGATTAAAGTTAAAGAAACACATGGTGAAACAACTACTTGAATATGACAGCTGTGTCAAAAATAGTCCAGTACGTAGGATTGTATCTACCCAGATATTTAATTGGGTTTATGTCGCAATAAGCAAAAGCATTGAGCGAAGCGTTTATTAAGTTGCCTGGCTATTCATATTCCCATTAGCCCACCATAACACTATGAAACTTCTAGTGCTACAATAATACATAAACTTTGCATTGCATAACATTGGCCATCATAAGATTTGTATAGTCGTTAACGATTTTTTGCGGATCTCTAAAAATAAAATCCGTTAATTTCCTTACAACGGCGACACGACACAATGACACGTGGCCGAACCCTATCATAATTGTATTACCTAACCGTCCGGAAACAGTCCGAGCTTTTTTCGTTCCTATTTTCGTAGATCGTGGAGCTTTGCATTTTTCCTAAAACTAAAAAAAGAGTTATTGTGTTTTCAAAGCGAAATACAAAATTTGGTTAGGTCACTCTTAATTTTATTAAATGTTTTTCTTTTACTAGAAAAATTCAGCTGTAAATCTAATTATCTTTGCGAATTATTTGATTTTCTAATCAACGCGAAAATTGTATTTGTTTTACATTATGTTAGGTATTAAATATTCCGTTGTGATGAACAAGACAACGCTTTCAGGACTTAGCGATGAGCGTGATTAAATTAATAATCTTCATGTAATGCCGCGTGTGCCTTATTAAACAGGTTGTCTTTCAATTAATTTTTGCTTACAGAGTGAGGAAGTTTGCCTATGGTTACTCGCATAAACAAATGAACTTTTCTTTTAAGAATTTCTAAGAGTCTTATATATGTTATGTTCATGTACAAGTATATTGTTTAAGGAAAAGTTGTGTATTTTTCTGCGAACAATAAGTAAATGTGTGACTGCGACTGATGTCAATATTTTCTCTATGACATGGAATAATATTGTATTACAAAATAGGGTGTGTAGCGACACACCGCAGGGAATATACTGGGTATCGGCTTGTCAAAGAACGGTACAAAACGTGCAAGTTGTATCTATGATTTCAATCTTTATTTTAATTGAACATCAGTATTCTCTCGTGTTTCCGCTATCTCATTTCATTTTGTCGGCACGTTTCCAGTTGTTGTCGGCTTACGCTTTGTTTATGAATAGTAGACGAACTTTATTCATCTGTAAACAACTTCATGTCCCTACTAGGTATTAGTAATACAATCGCAGAAAATACGGTCGAGAAAATCCGTAGAACATTGTAGATCGTAAAACTTTAAATGGTAGATAGTCGAACTTTATTACTGTGTTGTAATATGGCTGTAAAGCTTAAAGGCATTTAGATAAAATTTAGCATAAACGAAAGAAGTCTTGGATTTTCAAAAGCATTTTCTTAGCGGAAACCTTATATTTTTTAGGCGAGTGAATTATAAGTATAAATGGTTCGTTCCAACGGGGATTAAAGTGGTTTGCGCATTTATAAAGGCTGGCATTATTCAGACTTGTTTTCCGCGATCAATCTTTACCTTCGAGCGCATGTTACTACATCGCTGTTGTTAAACGCTTTTGTCCGTTTTTCTTTAGCGTTGAAAGTAACACCTGATAAAAGCAGCTCGCTACAAACTTATTGATTAGTTGAATGCTTTCGATCTAGCTGTACTGGAAAACTGAAGCGTTTGGAAAAAGAAGTGCAAACTAAAGTTTTTATTTACCAAGCAATGTTTTGTTCTCGACATTAAAATGTATTATGTAGTTCTGTATTTAATTACAACTAATATTAACGTATAACTTGTATGTGTAGGAAAATTCTGTTAGTCTAGTAGGCTACTAAATAAATGATACATATTCAAATTCCGGTATGTTGTTTTTTCGGGTGTATTTTGCAGGTATATACTCCGTACCTTATTTGAGTGTTCACTTACTGTTTTTACTGCAGTTCTGCCTTTTGGTAATAGTCAAATTATACGCATAACGTTACGGTAACGCTTTTCGCAAACGCCATAAAGTCCGTGTACCCTCCCCTCCACCCCCCATTCCCCCGGGTGTTCCCTCGATCGGTACATAATACTCTCACGCACCGTTCATCTGTTTCGCTCTTTATTCTTAACCTAAAGTTCGGAACCCTTTTCTCAGTATTCGAAAACAATAACAAAACAACGTGACGTAGTTAGGTAATAGTTATGTTATTGTTATTGTGGGGTCCGCTGCGCGTCAATGGGAACAGGAAATACAAGAATGGACAATATGGCTTCCATATAATAATGTTGATAATATTAGCCTGAAAAAAAGAGAGTAACAAAGTGTAACTTAAATGTTAACATTGTAGGTAATATTTCTCTAGCAGCAGAATAAATAAGTTTTAAGTCACACCAAAAAGGTACTAATGAACCTTCTGTATTATTCAACGCCATTACGGCACTCGTTAAATGTGATCATTTATCATATTCACCAGGAAATTGCCCACTAATTACTTACGTAAGTATCCAGCTCAAAATTAGGATAAAATGTTTCATGAAGAAGGCTGTATGAATAATGAAATATTAATTAAACGTGCCCATGTGAGTTTTGTAAATATAAATCGTGTGGGCTGAAGCGGGGACAGCATGTGGCTGGTGGCAAGTTAAAAATGAGTTTTAATAATTTAAAAAATATTGCAGCTCTCTTTATTATCCTATTTTTGTCACAACGCAGTTTAAATATAATTCATGCACAAGGACAACGAATTTGTTTTTATAAATGGTATCAACTGTCTTTATACAAAATACTACAAGGGCTATTAACCTAATAATTCTTGGAATAATCATATACATTCACCCCTCTGACCATGTTTAGGTGTGTCTTAGAAAATAAAGGCCTGATTTACATAAAAAACAAGCCGTGTAATCTGTGCTTAGATTAACGAGCAGATAAAGCTCAGTCACGCAAACAAATATTTGGTTTAATTGTTTAACTAACTTGTTTAGATATGACTGCCTACAACTCAGTTGCTAATGTATTAAGGTTCTACTTCCATTTGCATAAGCGACAAAGGTACGGTTCAAACGAAGCAATTATGTATATTAATTCTCACTTCCGTACTTTAGTTCATATTTAACATTGTAACGATGCATAATAATCTGAGTTTACGACAAAAATGAACCCTCTTTATTGTTGATTACGTCTATAACCGTCTCGTCATTACACTCCCTTGACGAAATCTTTATTTTTAACTTCCCATAAAGAAGCTGTTGTAAAGCAATGAAAAGATCTTTGAAAGTAAAAGCTTGATTACGTTTACGTTTCCCCAAAGCATTTCGGATTTAAACGTGTAGAAAATAAATATGGAGACTTTAGAAAGGGAAATTGATGCCCTTAAGTTTTATTGTTTTATCTGTTAAATAAATTCAAATATAAATTGCCCGTGACAATATCACCTATCGAGCTGCACACTACTATATCTGTAATTGTTGTTAGCTTAAGAAACTTTGCATGTCCAATGTCCATATATAAAAAGATCTACATCTACATAAAGATCACAATATGCTCTCGTTAAGCTCTAGGGAGATAGCACTTGAATTAATAAACTAGGCTCAATATTTAATATAAGGTCTATTGATTACTCTCGATTAATTAAGCTTACTAAATTAATGTTTGCCAATCTGCTGGCAAATATATGTTTTTTTAGCTCAGTAAAAAATCATTTGAAGGTAAATGAAAACTTGGAATATAGTCACTTCAAATGAATCCAAATATTGTGGTGGTTCATTAACTTTTGGTTCAAAGTGAACCATGTTTGATGAATTTTATTAAAAATATTTATTTGTTTTTGCTGCAGGCTACGTTCAGTCGGTCTGACATTAACTGATCCCATTTCTAATTTGGACAAGTAAGTAGCGCAGAGATTATTCTTTTAGATAAAAAAGTTTATTTCTAAGAACTATGTCTAATTAGAATTTCATAAATGTTTAGTAAAGCACATTAAGAACTTTTTATTAAAGCTCAACTATGGTTTGTACCTTTCCTGACTCACATTAGTTTTTTCACAGAATTAGACTTTATGTTATTAACTTTTGACTTTACATTGCAAACATCAAGATCGTTAATGATTTCTGTAAACAACTAGTTAGAAAAAGTTGTTAATGAAATATTAGTTTAGTAAATACATCTATCATTATGTCCAAAAGAACAAAAAAAATTAAAATTACAATATTCTGTTACAAAGCCTTTATAAATAAAGGAGAAATAAAAACACCAAAAAACTAATTACTTTTTTTTCCAATTTACTATTCTCTTCATTAATTCTCATTAAATACGCTCAAACTACACGCAGTAATCAACCTGCTATAAACCTTCACTGTAATTAATAATAGTCAGAAAAAACATTTTGTATTGTTTTGTTATGTTATCAAGTTAGATTTATGTATTTTAAGAAGAAATTTCTTAATAAATAAAGTTACAGAAACCCTTCGGAACCAAAACCCAGATTATTGTATGAAATCCTTTTTAGTTTTATAACCTACAACCTTTATATTTCTCAAAACGATAAAACGATGGTACTAATTAAAAGTTAAGAACACTCACTTTCTCTAATGCTTATGGAATAAAAGTCATTAGGCAAATATATTTCGTCGAAAGTGTCTGAAATTCGTGTTCAAAATGACTGTCTTTAGGAATAATATTCCGTTTGTGCTTTAACTGTATAAAGTTGTAATTAACGAATTACTTATTCTATAGCTAATTATTTTTTTAAATATCTTCCATTCAGAAGAAGAGCTTTTATATTCGATTTCCTTGTCTATTGATTACTTTCAGTATCGGGTAAATAAGTGAATGTTTAAAATGCAAATAGCTTAGTCCTTCGAAAGCCATAACTTCTTTGGCTATCTTCCATAGAGCTGCAATAAACAACGCTCTGCACACAAGGGTCTGAGAGATAGATGTACTGGCTTTAATGGCCCATTCGTATCTGCTGCGACACTTTTGGCATTCATTGTGTTACACATTTACCTTGATAACGTGTTAAACGGCTGTTGCACAGAATATGGTTCAGTTAAATGCAAGAGTGAAAACAAACTGTTATAAAAATATACATGAGGGACGAGGGTCTACTAGCTTCATATTAACATCCAAAATTATATTATAAATCCGAATGAAACACTGCCTCTGTTTGTTACGGTTTGAAGGCTAAACCAATGCATCGAATTCGATTAACTATGGTTTCCAGTTAGTTTAAACTAAAAAAAGACATTTGCTTCTTTTTGCCACGATAACCTACATCTCCGTGGCCAAAGCCGCGGGAAAAAGCTAGTTACCATTTATTTTACGACGAATAAAATTGATCCGATTTCACAAGATGCTATAAACATGAATGTAATGCAGTATTGTTTTGACAACAGGAAGCATTCTGCGGCGGCACCCTGGTGTCCCTCCGCTGGGTGGTGACGGCGGCGCACTGCGTGAGGAAGCGGCTGTACGTGCGGCTGGGCGAGCACGACCTGCTGCTCAGGAACCACGGCGAGCTGGAGATGAAGGTCACGGAGGCCGTCATCCACCCGCGCTACGACCCTGACACCGTCGTCAACGACGTCGCCATGCTACGGTAACACTACATTCTTTACGATCACATTACGTCACGCTATTGTGGAGCTCTCGTTAATTTGCCTCCAAATGGCCGTAAGATGAGCTTCCTCAGCATTGTTGTGTCATAAAATACGCTTTAATAATACCCTATAAGATCCTGCGTAGTATGTTGTCCTAGACTAGCATTTATTTTCATTAGAATTAATTCCGATGCGAAGAATTAAAGCGTTAAGTCGCTGACCCGTCGTCTGGAAGACCGATCAATTTTCCTTACGCTCTCTTGTATGCTGGGGCAAATTGATCAACGAGATAAAAGTCAGCTGTTTATCAAGTTGGTTGTTGCTATGTTCTGACCAGCAGGCTACTAGCAGCGAGAGAACTTAATAGACATTTTTACGTTCCGCTACAGGTGTTAATAAAAGCCCTAATCCTTTTGTATGCACCTTTAGTAACCTACGTGTTGTTTTACAAGTCTTTATTTTATAGTTTGGAATAATAAATAATTTACCGCCAAAGAATTAGTTTAATTAATTTCTAGAAAAAAGTGCTAGAAACTAGCAAACTGTACGATGTTTGTACATACAGCTTTCACAACAACAATTTAAGCCCTTATAAATATGTTCATAAAATAGCTGCGTAAATTAGTAAACTACATGTAAGGCTTTAAACCTCATAGCAATATTGTACAAAATAAATTGATAGCATAGATGCAGTTCTCTGTATTTCGTAATAGTACATAGAAATAGTAGAAATGTAATGTACAAATGTTATTCTCGAAATTCCCATGTTGTAAAGAATTAAAAAACATCTCAATAGTTCTCTATTATTATTATTATATATATATATATATATATATATATATATATATATATATTATATTATCTCTGAGTTCGGCAGTAATAAAGTTATTACTGGCTGTAAATTACCTTTCAAAAGTACTGAATTCGTTCAAAACAGACACGGTTTGATGTCATAAATTGTGTTAACACTATGATTTGGGAATAAAAATGTACCCATAAAAGATTATCGCTATAAAATGAACGTAGTGGAATTTATTACTGTGCCTACTGTTTAGTCTACGTTTTAGTAACTAATGGTGTTTACACATTGTTTATTGTATTCATAAACTACACTTTAAGGTGCAGTAACCACTATAAGATATTTAATGTACTGTAAAACTGAGATTTAAACACGAAATGCAACGCGCAATGAGCATAATTTTATGCTCTTCAAAAAGCCTTTGAGACATAGCGAGTGATATTCCGTAAAATTACATGCTCACTTTCACATTATTTGAATATGAAGTGAAAAAATATTTATCTGAATTAAAAGGATTGGCTTGTAAACATTTTACAATTTTAATTACGAAACCAACGAGATGATGAAAAAAGTAGACAGATAATTTATGACAGGATAATTAATCAGGGACCAAAAATTTCGTTAATTATTTTATTTTTGTTGGGTCTAATTATTTTTTGTTAATTGACAGGCTGCCAGCTTCGGCTCGGCCGGATTTGGGGCACGGCGTGGCGTGTCTGCCGGCGTCGTACCAGCTGCTGCCGCCGCACTCGTCCTGCGTCATCCTCGGCTGGGGCAAGAAGAGACCCACCGATGTTCACGGCACGCGAGTACTGCATGAAGCACAGGTAAACAATACTTGCCTTACTAGACACACAGATTAAGTAATAATAGGATTTAAAAGCAGAACCCGATATAATAATTTGACCTTTGTTCCATACTTATGTGCCCAACTTTTCTTGTTACTTGTTTGAACAAGACGGTCTGAAACTAAAACAAGGAGTAAAAAGATATCGATAGCATGGAACCCAAAGTATGTCATAACACTCGAACCATTATGAATATATAGGATATAATTTATTTTCAATTAATATGTAACAATTGGACTGAGAGTCAAAATTGCTTTCGGTTTTAAATTAGTTATTTGGATAACACTCGCCTCCTACTGTTATACGGAAAACGCTCAATGCATTATTAATTGAATAAATTATGTTTGCGAATAATGCCTTCAGTTTAAATGTTAAAATAACAGCCAATCAAATAATGTTTGTGGGTTAATTCAAATTGACTGATTGAATTAATTAAGCCATTTAGTGCGTGGAACTCAATTAGGATTGGTACGTCAATCCTTATTGGTAATCCTTTTAGTAACAATATTGCACTTGCATTGAGGCGTATAATTACATAATTTGGGAAAGTTTTATTACATAACACATATAAATTGGTGGACAAGGAGCTCAGGAAGGAAGAAATGAAATGGGAAGACGCTCGAAGAATCGCGCGGGACCGGCCAGCTTAGAGAAAACTTGTTAGGGCCCTCTGAACCAGCGGGGTGTCTTAGGACCACTAATAACTAACTAACATATAAATGTAAAAGAAACTCTAGTAGGTAGGCAAAAAAATTGCAAGGGAGTACGGAATACCTATGATATTTCGTTTTGAGACTAGTGGTAATTTTTTCGGTAAAACTTCTGCGAAACTGCTCAATCGACTCAATTAATTGTAACTATTACGAACAGTGATACGGCTTGATACACTTAGTTTCGTGTACATTAGTTTATCTGTGAAACGCAGAACATTTAAATCTCAGGGGATACATACAAACTTGGCGAACTCGTAAGCGCTGGATATTTAAGGCACCTGTATTTTAGTAACTACTTAACTTTTTAGCATTTCAGCTACATGTGAAAGCAGAAATATTTTTTGTACAAATTTAAGCCGGAGACATTTTTTATATTTGTGGTTTTCATACTTAAATAAAATTCAGTTTATATTGTAGTGTCAAATATTACATTAATACGTCCTTATAAAATATATCCGTCTAATTAAAAAGTGAACTATACTAGGTAATTAGTTAATATTACGTACTGTAAACTGCTCTAACCTCTTTATGCTGTGCCCTACCGGGTCCATATTGTTTCCAATATATTGTTTTAATTTTATAAGATGCCAACTTTATAACATATGGAGCGCAAATAAAGATTTGAATTTGAAGTTTTACTGATAAGTGTTAAGTTATATTTGTGTTTAAACCAGATGACACTTACGTATGCGGTATTTTTATTAGGAGTCCCAAAGAGTTAGCTTGAAATTCTGAATTAGTCCTACTCTAGCTTTGAAAACTTTCCATTTGAGGGTTAGTATATTTCAGATTTCGCTTTTCGTGCTTATTTACGTTTAATACAGTTGGTTGGGTTTGCAAATCTACAAGTCTTATTACACTTGTGTATGAGTTTGTTTATGATAATATTCCCATCTAAGTTGTGCTTTGAAACGTATATTATTATGTTACAGTCAAGACTCCCGGTGAGAAGTAAACGTGTCTGACGGAAATAGCTAAAACTAAAAGTTTTTTTTTTCATCCAAAACTGTGTATGTAAGTCAAACAATTTTATTACATCCGGTTTTTTAATAGACAAAGTACTGAATTGCAATATATTTCAATGCTTTGTAAATTCATTTGTTTTCATTTATTTCCTTGATTTGTCTCGTTAATTCTGCTTAATTGTTTCGCTTCTGATCGATGTTTTTGTCGACTCTAGTGTAACATCCAGGAACTTTTGTAATTATTCCTTTATTTATTTTAGAATTAAAGAGTATTTCATTAAAATGACGCATTATAATGTTATTACTCTTAGATTATAATGTAGATTTATGAAATCTAACAGTAACGTACAAAATACACCTACGCTTCATATTTCTGTCAAACATTAATTAAAATCGTAAGAGCTCATCTTCTATGTAAAGTTTATTTTCTCATCTACAAACAGTAATTTTAGGGATCTTATATGCCTTATTTACAAAGACAATTTTAAGTTTCTAACATTCTGAAGAAAACGGCACAACACGAGAACATTCAAAGTCAATTGTTGTACAGAAAGTTTCTTTTACAATTACACAGTTAGCATAAAACATCAAGAAAATTTTCAATTTTGGGAACTCCCGTAAAGTCTTATATTAAGAAAAAAAAAAGCTTTGTTTCTTTCTACAATTTTTTAGAGTGGGTGGTAAACGGAATAATAATAATAGTGGGTGGTTAATATAATATTCGTCTTCAAGGTCCATTGCGTTTTATTGTTACGTAAATGTCAAGAAACGTATTGTGTACATTTTACAGCATTTGCGAAACGTCAAAATGTCTGCGAAATTTCTTATCAGGATCGGGAAGAACAACTGTTGAGTGTCGAGGTACTTTACGTATGTAGTATTTACAGCGCTTTGAACGAAAATACAAAGGTCTTGTGACTTTCTCGAGTTTTAAGAAAACCATATTTTACAAATGGATCTGTTTAAAGCGACTAAACAAGAAATTAAAACTTCAATCGATCAAAAAGTTAATGCACTCGCGTCATCCATTATAGGATATTGGGCTGCGATCGAGAAGGTACGGAAAGCTTAAAAATACATATCAACTTCTTATATAAATATTTTGTTATCTTCCTTGGTAATTTAGGAAAAGCATGTGTTTTTACCGAGACATTATAATACAGGTTTTATTTCATTACATTAATGCAAGGTCACGATATTAGTCTGTAGACTATTGCTAACAGCATATTATTATTATTGTAAGACTGCAAAAAGCAGGAAACAGTAAAATCTAACACTTCCGCAGATTATCAAAATTAATCCTTCGATTCTACATAAGAAGCAACAGGAGCTGCGGATTAATTATAATTGGCGATTATCAAATTGATTAAAGCGATTACCAGCTTCATTCAAGTTGTTAATAACTTCCTAATTTCTTCCCTAACAATTATGTTTAAACGTTCAATTAATCGGATTTACTTGGTCATTAAGGATTATTATTATTAGCCTTTATTGCTGATACTAAAATACAAATTTTCTTACATCTAAACAATATTTTTTTTTTTTTTTTTTTTTAATTAACATTACGCTATCAGATTTCCCGGTTTTGTGATCAGCGTGTCTTTCGACACATAGGCCTCTTCCAGCTGCTTCCACTCCTCTCTTTTGTTTGCTGTTCTTGACCAGATTGCTCCCCCTATTATCTTAATATCATCCATCCATCTCTTAACTTGCCTGCCTCTTTTTCTCTTACCATCACGAGGTTGCCACTCAGTTAATATTTTTGTCCATTTCATTCTGCTGTCCCTCGTCATGTGCCCTGTCCATCTCCATTTTAACAGTTTAATTTTATTTATTATGTCTTCCACCTTTGTTGTAGACCTTATATCTTCAGCTTTGTTTCGATCTTTTAGTGTCACACCCAGCATGCTTCTCTCCATGCCTCTTTGGCATGTTCTTAGTTTTAGAAGATGTTTTTGCGTTAGCGCCCAGGTTTGACATCCATATGTGAGGCATGGCAAGATACATGAGTTGAACACTTTTTTCTTGGCCATAATAGGAAAATGTTTGCTCTTAAATATCTCTTTTAGGGACCAGTATCTTTTCCATGCACAAGCTACTCTTCTTTCTATTTCAGCATTAGTTTGATCTTTGAATGATATCAATTGTCCTAGGTATATATAATTTTTGACATATTCGATTTCTTCACTGTCTAGTTTTATAGATATTTCGTCCCTGTTTGTCATTACTTTTGTTTTTGATTTATTCATAGTAAGACCAACTTCCTTGCTTGCCTCTGCCAACTGATGTAGCATATGTTGTAGCGTGTTTGCGTTGTCAGTGATAAGGACTAAGTCATCAGCGAATCTCAGATGGTTGAGTTTCTTGCCATTGATATTTATGCCTAAATTTTCCCACTCAAGATCTCTGAATAAACTCTCCAAGATGGCCGAGAAGAGTTTTGGCGACATCGGATCTCCTTGCCTGACGCCTCTAGCTATAGGGAACTCTTCGCCGGCTGATTCAAGTTTTATTTGCGCAACACTATTTGCGTATATATTTTTAATGATACGAATGTATTTTTTTGGCACTCCTTGCTGAGTTAAAGCCTTCCAGAGGGAATTATGATTCACGGAATCAAATGCCTTATTGTAGTCTACGAATGCGATGTACATGACTTTACCGTATTCTTGGCATTTTTCTACTAGCTGTTTTACGACGTGCATATGATCAGTGGTTGAAAAGCCTGCTCGGAAACCAGCTTGTTCCATAGGTTGTTGTTCGTCCATTATCCCGGATAGTCTATTTAAGATCAATTTAGAAAACACTTTATAAATATTTGACATGAGGCTTATAGGCCTATAGTTTTCAATAATGTTCCTATCTCCTTTTTTGTGTAATAGTATAATTATACTCTTAGTCCACTGGGATGGTATACATTCCGTTTTTAAAATATTATTGTAAATTCTAGTAAGTTTTTGCAGGTTCTCAGGTACAGTAATTGAAGTTTTAATCATCTCATTTGTTATGTGGTCGGGTCCGGGAGCCTTATCGTTCCTTTGACTATTAACTGCCTTTTCTATCTCTGACTGAAGGAAGTCTGGTATGTCATCTACGTCGTCATCATCAAGGTTTATAGTTAAGTCTGAGATCGTTGTTTGTGCTGCATAAAGCTTTCTATAAAAGTCTGTTGCGGTCTGGTTAATACCTTTTCTTGTAGTTTCCTCTTTCAATACTTTATTTTTTATGTTTGGTATCCATTTTTTCTTCTCCATCAGTTCCTTTAACGCTTTTTTTACCCCTCCTGTTTTTTTAATATGGTAGTTAAGCGTGCTAGTCCGCTTTCTGGTTCTTTCCTTTTTAATACTTTTGCTTATCTTTTTACTTAGCTCTGCTATGGCTCGTAGGTTTTGTTTTTCTTTTCCAAGTTTTAGAAGCACTCTTCTTTCTTCCATAAGTGTTTTGGTTTCATTATCGGTATTGGTTGTCTTGAGTTTTGGGTGTTTGTTAAGTATTGGACCATATATTTCGTTTATTTCTTTCTCATATTTTTCGTCTATTTCATTTCTGGGTATGCTTGTTGAATTTTGGCTTTTTGTATAGTTCTTTTTCATATTAAATTTATTTCTGTCTTTTTTTGGTTCTATGGCATTTATAGCTGCTCTTACCATACGATGGTTGGTGTTGAAATTAAATTCATAAATAATACTAGTGTCGAAAAAAGCTTTTCTGTTATTGCTCGTTATGTAGTCTATTTCGTTCTTATATATTCCGTCTGGAGATAGCCAAGTCCATTTTTTATTCTGATGTTTTTTGAAATAACTGTTCAGAAATGCGAGGTTGTTTTCCATCGCCATTTTAATCATTCTATCTCCATTTTTGCTTCTTCTACCGAAACCAAATTTCCCTACTACATTTTCCTCACCAATGCGTTGGGAGCCTATTCTGCCATTGAAATCTCCCATTACTATGACATTTTTGTGTGCTTCTTGCAACGTGGCTGATAATTTGTTGTAGAAAAGGTCTTTAACATGTTCGTCTTGCTGTTCTGTGGGAGCATACACTTGTATAATTGACCATTTGTGTTTATAGCCTGGGAGATGCATATTTAATACAGCTATTCTCTCTGATATACCCTTGAATTCGTCTATGTTTCTTTCTAGGTGTTTTTTAATCATGAAGCCAACTCCGTAGCTTCCTTTTGTTTCCCCTTTATAATATAAAATGTAATCGGCTCTGTCTTCAATGCTTTCACCTAGTCTTCTTACTTCACTAAGGCCCAGTATGTCCCATTTTATTTTTTCCAAGGCTAGTTCTAGTTCAGTGAGTCTTTCTGAGGTTCTCAATGTTAAACAGTTTAAAGTGGAAATATATAGCTTTCTATTTTCTTTAGGTTTTAGTGTTCTGTCATAATGTTGTATATTTGTGTTCCGTCGTATTGCTGTCGTGTGAGCTGGAAGGGTTTGGTCAATGACCCCCACGGGGACCAGCCGGCTTGGGGGACGTGATTCGTTTTTTCTTTTTGTATAAGTGCTTGTTTCATTTGCGAGAGGAGGGAGCGCTGATTGCTAGACTTCATTTCGATCCTGGTTGTCTTGCTGTGTTGTCGGGTTGTTTATATTCTTACTTACTAAATAGTTTAGCATACTAGGCTTAAGAACTCCCTCTGTAATGCTGGAAGATCTTTGCAGTTGGTTGGTAGGTTTCGGTTTGTTATTTCGCTGTTCCTGAGGTCTTCTATCTGCTAATTTGTGAGGGTTCAATTGGTTAGCTTCAGGAGAAACAGAAAGTGTTCTCTTTTTGCTCCCTACTGCATCTGATTTATTTTCCAGTATGACAAGTTTATCATATTTAATAATAGCTTTATTTCCTTTTTCTTTTTCGATTCTAACCCTTTCCTGTAGTTCTTTTCTTTTTTCTAAGACATATTTTGGATAATCCTCTTTTATGTAGTACTCGGTGTCTTTCAGTGCCGCTTTTTGCTTAAATATTTCGATTTTCTTACCAAGAGTTGTAAAAGTAACTGTTATAGGCCTAGGTCTTTCCCCCTTTTTGCCTAGCCTCGTAATCGTTTGTAGGTCTCTTTTGTCGAGCTTTATGCCAAATAATTTTTCTATGAATGTGATGAATATATCTTCTAATTCTGAATATGATGATTCCTTTTCTTCTAGTCCAAATAATACTATGTTTCTTTGTCTTGCTTGTTTTTCTAGAAAATATAATCTCTTTTCCTGATTTTCAACTTTTTCCTTGAGATAAATATGTTTTTCTTCCCATTCTTTGAATTTTTCTTCTAAAATTAAATTTATATTCTTTGTTACATTTATCGTGACATCTTCACCGCTTTTAAGGATCATTTTCTTCTGTTCGTCTAGCTCACTTTGTATTTTGCGAAGTGCAGACATTACTTCATCCATAGTTAAAGATTCTTATACCTACTTAGTTTTTAATTCGGTACAAGTGCTGGCCTCTATTGGTGGTTGGTCGAACTAAGCAGCGTTGGGTCAAGGTGTAGGTATTGATTGAAGTACATGTACGTACTGCAAGTTGATGGTAGATGGCGTTGTTTTCAACTGGTGATCGGGTGATGACTTTTAATTTTCGTTTGATTGAGGTTATAATATGCTAATTTAATTTAAAGTTAACACTTTCCACTCTCCTTAACACTTCTTGGTTGACTGACCTTCTATTTAGGGTTTCGTAACTCCTCTCTTCGGTAAATGTGGCAGAATTGGACGGTATGAAAAAATCCGTTGCAGTTCGTTTGTTAGATGTTTTCGGTGTTATTGTGACACTTTCACTCTTGACAACGATAATCCTGGTGTTCCGTAATTAGTTTTACACGATCGTTATAGATTTGCGTTGAAAATATATTTATTTTTACTTTTATTTGATTAAAATAGCGGAGCCGATGTAAACATGAGGACAACAGCGCCCTCTCTCATTAAGGATACCGGATGATAAAAATGTTGATCAATCTTGTATATGGGAGACGGAATTCCCTTAAGAAGGTCATCAACCGGCCGTCGTGGGCAATGAAGTAGCAAATATAAGATGTCCAACCGCTATGTGTGGAGCGTCAATAAATCCTGACGTTCTGTTGACCGTACAATAAATCTCATTTTTCACGGTCTGGGGACTGTAATGACGGTACGTATCTAGACCCAAGTTCGCCTACATTCGGTATGAATATGTCATGGCCAAGGTCGCATTAACCTACATAATACAGTTGATGTAAATGTTACATAAGCAATCATAATAAGTAATACAAGTACGTTTGAATATTGAGGAAGACCCTACCTTTTCTCATACATCAGTATTTTGTTCTAAAGAAATGACGACGATACACAGTTGGCCAAAAAAGAAAACAAAAACGGCACAATATGCTTTTTAGAGTTTTTATAAAATTTTGCAAGGTTTATTCAGCGTTCAACTGTAAAGTCAAAAGTTTTGCGATATTAATTATAACTTTTTATAACCAAACAAGTCAAACTTATTTATTAACTATTTTTAATTAACCTTTTGTTTATAAACTTTGCTTCAGTGAACGCATTGAATTTAATTGATTTCTCCACTAAAAAGCTAGTTGAAACTTGAGAAAATATTTAAAAAAAACAAAAATACTGTTTACAGAAAATAACGTATCTATATGCCTTATTAGAACATAGTTTTTATTTGAGTGTTGGATGCTGTATGTCTGTTTTGTGTAATTAAGTCTGGTCAATATCAAAACCAATACGCTGAAATGATCGCAAATACATTTTGCTTTCGATACACTCTTATTCTTAATAAATATAGGCATTGTTTAAAATCAGTGAATAAAATAACACTCGTACAAAATTGGCTCAATTATGTAGAACAAATCTAAGGGTCTCCTAAGAGACCTCCTGTACTAAATAATTTGCAATACAAATCGTTTTGTGTCAAATAGAACAATTGTTAAGGGAAAACATTTATCACAGCACTTATGTATTACACGAAAAGTAAAATAGAATCTAAGTCCACAAAAAGACGTGGGTTGTTTCTTAAAACGTAGTTTGAAAAGTTTTGCGTTTATTTTTTATTTAATATTAAGATACGAAACATAAAAGAACTTCTACGTGGGCTAGTTTATCTAAGACGGGATCTACTAAATGTAAAAAAACTTTATGTCGGTAAAAATGATTTATATTTATATGTAGAAAATGAGACAAGTCGCCGATGCGTGTTAACCCGGTCCCTTCTCACGTAGATACTTAACTGTCTTCAAACCCACACTTTATTGCCAATCCTATCGTTAACTTGAGTAGCCCCCAACCCTGGTCATTATAAGTAAAGTTGAATTTTGATGAAAGTTAGAAACAGGTATCATCTTTTCATACTTGATACAACCATGTAAAAGTACATTAATACGAGGTTGCTAAATACCTCTATTTTTCTTATTTCTTCAGATTTTTATTCATTTCTTATAAGAAAAAAAATTGTAATCGCCAGTTACTTTATTGGCAAGTACTGCTAAGGTCATTAAAACCTCATTGTTTTACTGTAGACCTTTACAATGTAATAATAATTATAATAAAAATCTATAAAGCGGATATAATGTTGTCTTGTAACCAGTACAAACTGTCTATTGTTTTTCATGACAGTCTACAGACATATTTGGGTTATATTCAAATAAGGCTGAACATTGATGAGTTTCCGAATAATAAAATTCGAGCACAATGGCACTTTTGGGAAGATTTTCATAGGATGGCGATGTGAAAATATAAATAAGCTGATAATCATGATAATCAGAAGCTATAAAATTTAACATACATTCATTGGGAGCTTTAATAACGATACGATAACGACATGATACGATAACACGATATTACAATTTTCACGAAACCGCATTTCACATTATGTCAGGCGTCCCTGGCGTCACCGATACGATGCCGATCTAAAATTAAAAACATTTTGTATTTTGTGCGATACACGTCGAAACATTGTCGAAAAAATTGTCCAAAGCCTCTACGTCAACTTGAATTTCCAATTTCAAAAACTAATATAGATTTAGTCATGAATGGCAGCTCAACTTTAATCTACTTTATAAAAATAACGTAAACGTTTCTTTATTGGAAAAGATAAAAATAACGTCGTTTTATTACGTTGTTGGATATATTCACAGAAATTGATACTACGCCATTGACGATATGGAAGTTTTTGTATTTCATCTAAGTTTTTTTATCCAATCTGAAGCTTGTAGTGTCGTAACTTTGTTAAGATAAATCTTTTAACAAACTTAAAACACTAAACGAATAGTGTCTTTCGATAAGAGTTTTACCTACATAATTATATCAAAGCTACTTACTAAATGTATGTCGTAGGTATATAAGTGGCTGTAACGGCATCCTGAGTTTATGTAAATTGGTGTATCGGTATCTATATGTGAAATTATAGTTACGTCACGGGTCTACAAATGGAAACCGAACTCTACCCAAATTACAAACCCTTTACTCTATAGGTAATACCTCGATAATACTTGCCTAAGATAAGGAAAGGATAAGGAGGGAAAAGAGGTTGTGACCTTGGCTTTGTTGCGGTATTTCTTGTCTTATATTTTTGAGTGACATGTTAAAGTGATGTCACGTACTAGTTTCAAAATAAAAATTAGTGAATGTATTTATTTACAATTCAATACTTAAATCAAATGCAAGAAGTTTGTTCTTGCAACTTACAACTATAAAATCACATGAAATAAATAAAACTAAAACGCGTCATAAAATTCATCGGCATAATTGTCAATGACGGGAAACGTGCCCAGAAGGCTTGCAGCATTGCCACGTTGAATGGCTATGCCAATTCTCTGTGCAAGAAACAAACAGCCCTCTGATCACCTCGAGTCTACCAAACGTTTTTAAATTATTTGATTTGAAGATATAATATATTAAGTAAACTCTTATTTCCAGGTATCAACGATACAGCAAGGCGTGTGTCGTCGTTCGTATTGGCAGTACGCAATAACCGATGACATGGTGTGCGCGGGGAGGGGGCGTAGAGACTCCTGCGCAGGCGACTCGGGTGGCCCACTGCTTTGCAAGGACCGCTATGCAAGATATTTCTTACAGGTATGAAACTAACTAACTGATAATGTAGGTAGTTTTTTGTTCAAATGTGAAATACATTTCAAATGAATTCAGTAATAAATGTGTTCTGCATTTTCCCGATTTTTTAAGGCTTTGAGTTTTTATCATTACTAGTAAGTAATTATGCAAACAGGAATTTTCATTAATAAGTCCAAAAAGAGGAAAACAATTCGTTTAATATTTTCACCAGATTTTTCGAACTCTCGGGTAGTTTTTTGTGGAAAAGATTCTTCGGGTCACTTTTAGTGGTTAATGTAGCGAGGAAGGAAACGCACGAACAAGTCAGGCCATCGAGCCTTATAAGACAACGCCATCTTTACCCAGTTCTAGAACCTTCCCAGAAGTAATAAAATATTTCATACCAAGCTTTGATAATTCAGCCTTGGAATATGACTACACGTGCGGATACATTAGGTAAAGTGGATTAATAAATAAGGAATGAATGAGTAGCTGAAGAAAACGCGGATGTCTAGAATACCTGAGTATTTATTTCATTTTAATCAAACTCCATTTTACATGACAGGAAATACCAATGAAGGATAGCACTGACACACAGACATAACTTCATCTTTAGCAAGTAAAAACAGTGACTGGAGCTTCCGAATGTTAACTTGCAGCTACCTATTATTATTCAAACAAACCCAACTTAAAATTATGCTTATAACGCAGTTAGAGATAGTATTGAATGCAAAAGCCTTCTCCAACAAAGGGTAATTAAAATACTTAATTAAACATAATAATATTATGAATGTACCGCGAGGAAACAAAAGATAAGCACTGTAAAGTGCTGCAATAAAAGTGTTGAAAGGGAAAATGAAACCTTTAGTACGATTATACCTTTTAAAAACGAGGTATTATGTTGTTTGTCACACTGTGCATTATACAGGTGAAGTATAATTGGGCTTTCTGGAAACCACGGTGTTATTTGGAATAATATAATATTCCTGGACACGTAGGTAGTATTCAAATTATTTTCTTAATCTAAAAAAATCTGTAAATATAATCTATGCTGTTTTTCCTTCATTACATTTAAGCCCGGGTTGTTTGAACTCGATACTACCTAATTTTATACTATGTAGGCAGCCTAATTAGTTTGCTAATTTGCAAGTTCACTAAGTAAACTAATTAAGCAGATCAGAACGCTTAAAATAGAAATTGGTATCTTTCGTTTCATCATTATTTTCAGCCTTCAGAATTTCAACACCTAACCGAGGCTTCAATGCGCCTAGAAGTATATAAACACTAATTAATTTTAATGATGTTCTATTAAACTGTCTGTTTTATTTGACTACGATAGAAGAGTTGTCAATATTTCTTGTCACTTTTAATGAGACTTTATATGCATAATTGAAATAGACCAGCAACTTTTTTACTGTATGACATAGAACATACCTACATAGATTATAAAACACCTTTTCAGAAGCAATACCTAAACCGTTCACACTAAAATGAACAACGAGCGAAACAATTTCAATTTTAAATTGCAAATTCAGATTTTACAGATGACAATTTTTCGTTTGGTATTCACGTCAGAACTTGAGCAGCTAGGAACGTTTTAAATCAATTCGATTCAAAAATGCATTGGTCTTTAAAATAACGCTAAATTTATTTAACTAAATGTAACTTGTATTAAAATCAAATTAAATGTTATGCAGATGTATTTTAAAATGGGTTAAATTGTTCGCAAAATGTCGGACAATTCGCTTTATCTAGAAACACAGAACGCCAAGAAGTTTATTGTGTTACAATTACGTAATTCCATTTTGCATCTCTAGTTTCTACGTGACGAAATGTCTTGGCAATGCGGACTATAAATGTACAAGTTGGTTACTACCGCTGTAGGTTATATTATTAAAAACTTTAAGAGCCATTTCGTGATGCGCATTTGTTTGCGAATAATGTACATTTATAAGCTAAGCAACAAGTTCTCGCTGTGCTAGTACAGTCTTCAAATTTGATAAAATGTCGCCGTAGTTTTCTACATTTCGATTCTGTATAACTTAATTCATTAATCTGGTTTAACTTTGTTAAGTCATTTTATTTGTCATGACTGAATTTCAGAGAACGGGCTTTAATTAATGAGGCTGTATCATTATTTAACAGAACAGATCCTATATTTATTAGGGATTAGGTAAATCATCATATTATAACTACCATCTCTTTTGTATGTTTTCAATGATTTTGTTAATATGTAAAATTAACATTCTTGAAAATTAATAGGGTTGTAGAACAACTGGTAGCGTAAAGCTTATGATAAAATATTTAACTTTATATCTTCAATCTCTTATACTTACAGAGATTTTTGATTAAGTCAGTTAATTTTAAATGTGAATTTGATATCTCGTCTCCTTGTATAACAAAACGGTATAACCAGGAAAATTGCCTAACAAAATAAATTGATCAAGGAAAAGCCTCGTAAAAATAAATTGCTCCAGTAGGTGTTCAATAAACACAAACATTGTTTTTGGCAGATTTAAGAAGGCCTATTACGCTGACCCGCATCTGGCGGATTCTGGCGTCACGGATGATGTCAACAAACTAAGAGGATATTTGTTAATAGGTTACAAAGACGCTCGGTCATTTAAACGAACGCTAATGACCCAATTTTCTTCTTGAATTCTAGCTTACGAAGACAAATTACATTTATGCGGGATATTTAAAAGTCTAATTTAGGTAGTAACTTCGGGCTAGAAAAGAGCAACGAAAATTTTGAAGACTATCTAGTATTTATTTAAAACCTAATGTTTGGATACTTACTTGATTTCTAAAACGGTATATCTAAAAACCCTAAGGACCCATCTTCTACTTCGTTCTTAAATCCTATAATCGAAAAACTTTGTAAAAGCATACAAAAGGAGGTGCTATATTATGTAAAATCAAGTACTTATTTTTTCTTTAAGTGGGCCGACGGCGGCAGTCGTTTCTTAAACTTGATTTTTTGACAATTGTTCAAGGTTATGTAAACAAAAGATACTCCAGTAACTTAAGAAAATATTCAGCAGAAGCATTGGCATTGTGTAAGAAAATATTAGGTTTTCTACTGTAGTTTTTCAGAAAATCCGACTTTTTTATAATCCCTCTGTGCCCCTTAGAAACTTCTTTTTAAGATGGAGTAGGTTCTTACGTAAAGGTATTCTTTTACGATGCTACGGGACATACCTACGTGATACTCCGATAGAATAGTAGTAGCTTGTGTGAAAAAAAATTACCAAGCACCTTTTTACAAGTCTCCAATGTGGATTCCGGTAAAAAGAATGTGTAATTCGGGTTTTCAATTATTTGACATTTGCTTAACACTGGGTTTAACAAAAGGGTGCTCTCAGACACAGTTGTAATAAAACGAGAATAAACTTGAAAATCGCGTAAATTCAAGTTTCTACATCATTAACTCACGATAAATCTGCAGTGATTGCGCATCCTTACTGACATGATCTATGGGTCCGTTCTAGTACTAAACTCTATTATAGTATGACATTAACCCATTTCACCATCCCTCAAAAACATGACACAAGCTCTTTTTAAGAGGTTTCTTCAATCACAATAAAATGGTAGTGACATTTCTCAACCTGACGAGAAAGCACCAAGCTCGGACACGTTTTCTGTGTCAGGAGTTAAATGGCATGGGATCATAAAAAACGGGGATGTCCTTTTGCAATTTACAATTATGGAAGCACGTTATATAACCGACATTTGAATGTTTTTATTTCCGGCTCGATTGTTTTGGCCATTGGGAAATGAATGAAATGGACGTTTATCTCTGCTTTTTCAAACGTTTATAAAACACTGCGAATGTAGAGCATGTTGCGATTATTCTTTTTCGCCGGTGAAGAACAGGTATGCTTCACCGACGAAAATAATTTTAGAACGTTCTTATCTTACTTCTAGAAGTTTAAGTACTTCTTTCTAGATATCTATAAGACTTCTATCTAAGCAATACAATCATTGGGTTGATGGTCGCCAAGTAAGCACAGCAAGTTTCCAATAGTAAGAAATCTGCGTCGTCTTCCAAAACCTACTTTTCTGATCTTGAAAGACGAAGAGTAAAAGAGAAGCCCTAAATTTATGTAAATTTTCAAAACGCATTATGGATGCTCGTAGGCAGCAGTAATCACATAGATTACTTGACCCAAACGCTCTTACACATTATACATCACCGCACAAGTTAACGATATATTTTTTTAGGACACCGCGTTTGGATCTCGATATCCTATCTGATATTTTCACGCAAAATGATGGAGTGGGTAAATAGATAACGATCGAGATGAATTTTATAGTAGAATATGGCTTTTTGCAGGTATTGCATATTTCAATAACTTCCCAAGACGTCGTTATTTTGTGTCATAAAGGAAACGGTATAACTTTACAGCGATCGTGCGCTTGAGTAGACTGTAATTTTTAATGTAGATGTAAAAAATAAACACTGGACATACAGGTTTACAACAATGTTTACGTGATGTTGTTCAAATGTATTTATTGTTGTCCAAATTTATTGTGAATTAATTATCACGTTACGTATACGCATTTGTCCGTCTACCTATACATATTTTTTGAATCGTAACTGGGGACACCGATAAAATGATATTATATGTTTAAGCCTTATCTTATGTAGGATTGTAGTGCAGAATACAAAATAATAACAAGTTATAAAATTTTAAAAATATCCCTGTTGCATTGGATCTTTCGTAAAATAGTAATGGTTACTAACCAGAAGCCAAAAACAAAATTTACTTTCTAGAAAATAAAATGTAAGGTTCAAAGATCAATGGTCGTACAAATGGTAAACGACGTAATTACTTAGCTAAAACATTAATCACAGCGTCAGTTACTTATACTATTGTATCTTGTTTACTTTGAACGGAAATACTTTATTTCAAAGTTAACAAAATACAAAAGTATTGCAAGCAGACGTTTGTAATGGCAATTTTATGCATTATCCAGAATATAATAGTCCATTTTTAGGAAATGTATCCAGTAACTTACTTCCGCCATGTTGCAGTTATTTTAAGGAAGCGACTCAATTTTAAAATATGTCTTTATAAGTACCTAATAATGGGAAATGTCTGCAGTGAAAATTTAATTAATTGAACGATTCAAAGTAATGGTATCAAGTGAAACACGTGCCGCTTGAGTGAGGGCTGAGGGCTGACGGGGTGCGTCACGACTATATATAGCTCACTTACGACACCCTCCATGAAAAAAGTACTGACATTTGAAACTGCAGGCAGACCTGGTAACATTCCGTCCTTGTCAACTAGCCAAAGCTGTTTTTACAGTTTACTGCCTGCGTATATCTATGTAAGTTTATTGGATTATATTGCGTTACTAAAATGATTAAAGAAATAATGAAAATATAATATTCAGGAACCATTTGTTTGGGGATAATAAGACAATATCATATTATGTATATAAAAAAAATGATATAATTTTGAGGCAGAGTATTGTCGTGGTATTGTGATTGTTGAAAGAGTGTATGGAATTTTCCGTCTTTATAAATATTATTTTCAAGTATTGTCTTCAACTGACAACCAAAATTGTAATTATAACTTAAGCTGTAAAGTTTGTGTCATTAAGGTTATGAGATCACTTCAAGTTGATGTCTGAAACTGTAAAGCTTGAGAATTAATGATCGGGGTGAATAAATACTGTTGAACTTTTACAAGGTTTTTACATCAAATAGAATATAACAGATAGTATAAAAACAGTCTCTTGGCAAGAAAGTAATACACACTTGGTTATGTACCAAATAATTATGTCGCTGACCAAGTGGGACAAATTCCGAGCAATACTTTATCTATTATTATCTAACGATTTTTTTTACATTTTTGTTTCGTACGAAATCTACCCGTTTACTGCAAAGAGTAGCATGATGAGTCGCTTCTCACAACTTTTTTTCTATTTTTCTATATGAGCAGTGTATAAATAAAATTCACCCTTAAATCGGTACTTGAGAACAAATAGTGTACTTTTTACAAATGTAGTCTGTAGTAATGTCTTTTACACCGAAGCTATTTTTATTGGAAATGCTAATAGATGATCTAATGTGAGTGCTTTTGGCGACCGTAAACTAATGGACAAATTAAATTTGTTTGTAACATTAGTTTACGGTATTTAACCTCAAGTATCACGTCTAGACAGCCTATTTCTACAAATATTGATACTTAATGACTGGACTACGCTGGACCAAGTTGTGGGCACTGGAATTTTAATAGCACTTAACGATACTTTCCAAAACAAACTTATTGTAGTCGTAGCTATTTATAATATTCGGTTGAGCTAGATAGTAAAAACATCACTGGCTCTTTATTTTATGCTGTTATATCATCAGTAGGCTTGTTATTTTGATGCGTAGCTTTTTTGTGTTTTATGTTGTTGTTTTGCTAGGCTTTTTATCAACAGTTTTTATTGACATCCATTAATTAGACTACCCTTTTCTCAGTTAAAGTATCGTTTAGTCGTATCAGCAACAGAAAAATACGTATCTATTATTTTTAATATAAGTTAAGTTTTAGATTTTCAAAGTTTTTGTTCGTTATTTCAAGACACATGTACAATAATGTACATACACAATTAATATTTGTCTACTTACAAAAATTTACTAACTAGATAGACAAACCTCATTAGATTTCTTTAGCGATGGTTTATATTGATAGTATAATTATTACATTTATTTATATAACTTAGTTTTAAGTTACTAGCTTTAATATTAAAGGTGTAATTTCCATCTACAGGGCATCACAAGCTTCGGTGACGGTTGCGGCAAGCGCGGCAAGTACGGGATATACACGCGGACCGCGGGCTACGTATCCTGGATGCGTGACGTCATGAACAAAAAGTATTTTGATTAAACCACCAAAGGTTTAACACAACGGTCGAACGAAACATCTGCGGGTTCCGAGCTGCGGTCTGACCCCGCTGTAAGCCGATATTGGTGACAAATATTGGCTACATCCGTTATTACACACACCAATATTTTGTAATAATGTTTAATCAGATTTACTACTGACAGTACACAAAAATGTGATATAAGGGAAATATTTGTTTTTTTTTTTTTTGCTGCAAATGACATTTGCTCTATAATTAATCTAATAAAAAAAATATTAGAAATTAAGCAGTAAAGTTGACATATGAGGACAATTTTGACGCTAAAATCACGCTTGATAAAATGACATTGGGTAATCACTATATTGATGCAAATTTTAATTATATAAATAGTTGTGCCCATACTACCCATGTATTTTTACCTACTATTGAAAAACGGTCAATGATCGGAAATATATAGTACTTTACCTCTAACTGCTGTCAATGCCAGAATTATACACTTGATTGAAGCACTATAAGCCCTCGTGTGCACAAGGGGCCGTAAGACTCCGATACCCGACTTTAGTCTCCAAAGAGGCGTGCCTATAACACGAAACTCTTTGAGCTTATATGGCGGTAGTCGCTTAGATACTAAAATGGTCGGGTATCGTAGACTTGCATCGTATAAATTTTAATGGTATATTCCACTTTGGTGATGTCACCCAGGTGAACAACAAGCAATAAGATTATTTCAGTGGAAAGAACAAAGTATCTTATTATGATCTGGATATTTAAGAGTAATTTTAATGTTAAGTTATTTATAAAGAGCACCATAAAAGATATTTGATTGAACCCTCTAATTTTATAATATAGTAATTACCTATAGTAATAATACTTTTGCCATACATGACGATAAACTTGAGCTTGTAATATGTTCACACTAACCTGACTTCAGAAATATATGATTTATTACACCATTTATTTGTAAGTGTTTCGAGGTGTATTACATTTCGAGGTATGATTAAATAAATCACTCACTACTATTTTGGAGAATATGTAAATAGAGATAAATAATACAATTCTTATGATTTCCATGAAATTTCTAAGCACTTCAATTTCAAACATTGTATTTTTTTTAATTAATATTAGTGATAATTAAAGTCTCTCTAAGATTTGAAAAGCCTTTTTTTAATTTACCACCTAAATGTTTTTTTTTCAGCCTAGATTTGAAAAAACTAATAGCAATTGTTCTGAGTCGTCGATTCTTTCATTTGATATAAGGAAAATTTAAGATAATTCTTATATTTTCCGGAACAAGAATCAAACGCGGTCGGATAAGCTTGGCTTAGTAACTGGGTCAATCAGGGTGTAAAATACTCAGCAGAAGTGCAAAATACTGTTTTAAAGCCAAGATTAATGTGTTGCTATGTTTGCGGCCGCTTAAGGATCTATTATCAAAATAATAATAAACTTAGGCGGATTCCTTACAAACAAGTTAAGCCCTTAGTTAGACTTTTGGTTTGGTTAGGTGTCATGAAGTTTGTATTACTCTGAAGCGTCAAGCGTAACAAACTTTTCAAAGCTGTATAGAAAGTTGATAACAAGTCGTGTGAAGATTACTAACAAGGTCTAACTCTCAAGATATAGACTCGTATTTCATATTTCGGTATACCTAATTGTTTGATGAACGTAAATAGCATACCACCGTTATTTTACGGGTTTTATCCAACCATACGTGGTCTTACACATACAAGTAAAGAAAAAAGACCATAAAAAATAAAATAGAATATATTCTTCCTTCAAACAAAACATAATGTAAAAAACGCATATAAAAATAATACATAAAAATATAAAAAAAGATTACAAAAAAAAATATCTAATAAAATACCAGTAAATATAAATAAAAAATATAGCAATAATAAATTATATATAAAATTGTTTAGATGTCAAGGGTGAAAGAGTCTGTTTCTTCGGACTCCCGAGCCATGTCGAGGATCCATGGGACCAGTCGCCAGGTCCCAGTGTATTGGGCGCATTGCTCTCCCCATGGTCGTCGCTCCTCCTGTCAAAACCACCATTTTATAAGATAAAACCTATTTATGCATTTTATATAGGTTTTTTTAGGTAGAGTTCTTTGCAGTTGCCTGAGCGCAGGCTTTGACGGCTTCACCGGACTATTTTATATAGGTAGTCGCTACTGACGGTTAACTAAACATAAAGTACAGGTAAAGGGATTTCAATGGAAAAAAAAGCAAATCTATTGGTCTGGTTACGATTAAATTTATATGGTACCAAATATATCCTTTCCTATACTTTTACATGAGGAATTTTGTTTTTATGTTCCGTACCTCCATAACTCATTAGAGTAACTTTTTAGGTCGTTTCGAACCCAAAACTATTTGTTTAGATTGTTTATCTCTTTACTCGGGGGACAAGCAAAAACCACAGAATCAATTCCGATGGGATGTTCACAGTTCTGTGGTTTAATTTCGTTACCACTAAAACTTTAATTAATGTTCACAAGATAAACCTGAGCGGTTCGATACTATAAAGCGTATTTTTTTTAATTTATCATATTATCTTTCTTCAATTTAGTCCTTTTCATATAATAACAATATAGGCCTAATATTTCATATTCACACCAACATTCTGAGAACTTTCACAAACTTACGTAATTTAAATTCATGTATTTTAGCATAACTTGTTTACCCGAAATTTTCTTGTCAAGGGGTTATTCATAAAGTTATTAATCATTGACGGCATTTCGCGTCGGCACGTGGCGTGATTTTTGACGGATCCGCAATTTCGTGCGGTGGCGCGAAGCGAGAAGCAAATAGTTCCCTTGAACCCACACCGAATAACGCGATAGTACCCAATAAAGGGAAACTTATAAAAATTGGAACATACATAATAAATCACCGGACCGGTCAACATTACGGTACTGATTCTATTGTTAATCCTTTCATTGTGATTTTAGACCTTGGATTTAGGTCTAGATTTTTCTATATTTACTGATGGACGAACATTACGGTTAAAATCTTGAATATCAGTCACGGCATATTTTTATAAAGGACATGAAAGCCGAGAGATCAAATGGGAGGTAATTAATTTAATTGTAAGCATGTATCTTGAATATTATTAGCTTACACTACAAAGGCCTCAGGTGCATAGGTACTCGTAGGTTAAGACAGTTTAACTCCTGTGATGATACACGTGTACATGCTTTATAGTGAAATGTCAAACATTCAAATTTACTCCGTTGTTAGACAATATGATTTAGATTTAACTTTTGTGGTGTATGTGACAATACAGTGAATAATTTTTACATCTAAGTATGCGTTGAATTCGTATACACTTTTTTTTTTTTTTTTTTTTCTTTTCTATTTTTTCTTGTCATTGTCATTTACAAAACCCAAAATATAAGATTTAATGAATAAAGACATTATACGTAAACATGTATTAAATGGAGGATAAAATAGTATCGTGGTACAAAGTGATTTATGTTGAAGGCTTGTGTTAGAAATACGTAAAGTATTAGGAACCGAAAAGGGGAAAATATGTGGTGGCATTATCGGTAATCCCAAACATCTTAAACATGTAATCGTGTTTGTAACTATATGTTCCCAAATGTTCGTGTTTGCCCTTGATCTTCTTTCAAACCTCCACTGGATTTTAAGGGAACACCTACCAAGCTTTATCATTAATTGTTAGATAGAATTGCCATCCAATCGATACTCTACCATAGTACTTGTTAACAATCATATTTTGGGGCAAGGCAGACCTGTCGGCCCGATGATATGATATAACAACATTAAAAAACCTCGTTAGGTATGGGTTTGTTAACAACGCAATTTGATATAGGTCGTTACCCGAACATTGTGACATTTTGATTGGTAACCAAGTGAACCAACCAACCAAACGAATAAAAACCAACGAATAAGTTCAAATTGAATTCTAATAGTAGTTTAATTTCCGAGAAACTTCCGTCCCCATTAGACATCTACATTTCAAAGTAAAAATAGACTTAAAAAGCCTTTTAAATGCGTTGTTCATCGAACATTCGTGTTTGGACACAAACTAGTTTAATGCCCGGAACACTGTAAAAGGTTGTGTTCCAAATCAAAGGATTTAATAGTGTTACAAATCTGTAAATGGGGAATCGAAACTCTGATTAAAGCTGGTTTTTTAATGCATACCTATGGTAGGTATGTAACTAGCTACTTTTAGTTTATGGTTATCCTCTTTTCAGATCTTACATACTAATATGTGTGACTTTAGAATGAATATTAGCTGCCTTATCGGGAAACCAAAACCATAAAGTATATTATGCTTTTATTTTTTAATCGTTATTAGGATCATGCAAAATGTACGTAAGTTAATTAAATATGTTGTCACACTCGGTGTTTTTAGTTGAAAAATACGATCTCTCACAAATCAGTGTAACGAATCATTTTAAACGATAAATCATTGTTAAAAGGAGAACCGTTGATGTTTGCTGTGTTCTGTCTACACAGAACCGATCAAATTTACTTAATGAATGCAGCTGGTTACGCAAGCAATTTAAATGCAAATTCTATCCGACGATTGGACACATATGCGTTACATGCAAATAAAGAACTTTGAAACTTTAATTAGGTGTAATGAGGAAGCCAGGGATTTATTCGATTATCGCGACTTATACATAGTTAGTGACTGTTTTAATAAACTAACGAGCTTACCTGAAAATAATTTACCAAACAAGAATACTGATAGTATAGTTGCCATGTTGGGAAAGCTGTAAGCTTGATGATTTCTTTAACTTAAGTGATTTTAGCTCTTTAATTACATAACTTGGACTTTTAATGAAATAAAGGATATAATTAACCCAGAGAGTTCTAAAACCGACACATACAATATACATATTTCAATTAAAAATAACCTTATTTGACTAACCTGTAAATATAAGGCAACTAGTTTCCCTCCGACGAGAAGCAGGCCACCGTGGACTGGGTCATTTTTCTCGCCAGTGTACGGCGGCAAAGACAGACAGTACACGTTTTTGACGCCGCCTTCCTCGTCGAGAACCTTCGCTTTACTAAAATTATGGTCAAGGCTTCATTTCAGAAGTTCGAAATAAATAGTTTAAGAGCTTAACTAAATTGTGATATCTTTCGCTGTTCCTGATAATCTTCTTTGTCTCTTTTTCTAGCGTTTTCCCAAGGTTGTTGGGGTCGGCTTCCAGCATGACTGAATTCAGCTTAATACCGTGTTGCATATGGAGCGACTACCTCCATCATAGTACTCAAGATTAATAACTAACGTAATGATGACAATGCTAACAAATAGCTTGTTTCGTGATATGCGATACAATATTTTATAAAAACAACCAGGTCCTTAAAGCACCCACACATTGGTAGGTCAAGTCGTGAAGTAAGTGGCCTATCCCATTTCCACTTTACTTTAGCTGTTTTTTCTCGAACATCTGCTGTGAGTGCCGCTGGATGGTATACCCGACACGATCGACCTTTTATACCCAATAGTGATATAGTGAATAGATGGCAAAAACTGTTTTACTTACTTATATCCAATATTACCAGGACAAGAGTCAGAGTAAACTTGGCTTATGTACGTCATAAGAGGCGTCTTTGGTAAATCATTGGATGAATATCTTGTATCAAATCTATAACAAACAATATTTATTAGTACAACAATTATTATTATTTATTTAATTCAAGCGGTAGAAAAAGGCATAGCTACATACATTTAGGTTCTAGGCAACTCGTAACTTGAACTAGTTGTTATGTGCTTCACTTGAACTAAGATTTATAACCCCAACGGCTTCTTTGGCAACATAATTAGTACAGTATGAAAACGCAACATTTCGACCGTTAATTACAGCTGTTCCTACTTCGAATAAACGGCTTCTTTGCGTGAACGAAAGATTGAAAGCTCATTGTTATGGTTCGGCAATCAAATATCACTTACCGCGCGCCATAAATGCTTGTAAGAACGACCGCTTATATGCCGAGTCAAAAAAGGTTATTTGAGAAGGGTTGCGGTGACGTCTAGTGCATGTGAAACATGTTGTCAAACAAGACTCTTACAAGAAAAACTTTTCTTTTAAGTTGTATTCAAAATGGGGCAGCAGGTCGAGTCTCGGTGTAACAGAATATAATATTTGGAATTTCTATAAAATACAACGCATGGAAATAGACTTAAGTAGTTATATTTTGTAATATGGTACTCAAAATCAGGAGTAACGTGGATTACCTATCTAAACCCCATCCTATGGCGTTAGCGGTTGAGCCCTCAGGGTCGGCAACGAATTGGTGAGACATGATTGTGATCGAAGACCAACCAGAGCATGCTGATGCCATAGAAGTAACTACTTGAATCAGACCTGCAAAAAAATTGTAATCGAATCCAAGCATGCTGTATTACAAATTTAGAGTTCTAAATATATAAATCTCTTTTAATACTTCGAAGGAAATACTTTAAGCCATCGTCGTTACCTATGTTATAAAGATGCCTTCGCGTCTTATCCCGTGGGTGGTAGCGTGGGTGAACAAGGCTATATTTGACATACGCCACTCGTTCAGGGTTCCACCAGGACTCTCCACAATACGTCACGAAGGCGGAACGGCCTTCACCTCCAGGGTTCTTGTGATGACGTGATAAACAAGAAGCGGAGGAGATCAGCCAATGGGGACTAATTCCAGCCGCATCACAATGTACCTAAAAAATATTTAATACTATTTAAACCATTTTCTTTATTGTAAAGTGTCGAACGTTTAACGGTAAAATAAATTATTGGAAACACAGCTTATTAATAAAATGAATTTATGGATTTTAGGTACTTTCCCAGCGTTACGTCCAAACTGACCTAACTTGCTGTAACAGTGAGCAGCTGATTTAAGCGATAATAGCGGATGAAAACAAGAGTGAATGGCAAAGTACTACCGAGTAGGTAGATGGTTATTACGTAAAATCATCACAAAAAAGCTTACCAATCAAAATAAAAACATTTAATTCATAATACTATACTACATATAGTATATGTAGTATAGTATTTAATAAGGTATTTACCTGAGAGGGTTCGTAAACGTAGGCAGCAGCGAATGGATATTGAGACCATAGAGCATCTCTGCTTTTCTTATATTCAAAAAAGTTTGCCACTGTGGATTCAGACGCCAATGTTTTCTTTAATGGCCTTTTTGTAACGTTAGCTATTGAACTCGTTGAAATATTTAACGCCACAGGCTTTATCATGACTTTTTTTGAAATTAAATTTGGATGGGTATGATTTTTAGATTCACTTTTATAATTATCGATAATGTGTTTCTTAAAATGCTTAGTCTTAGGAAGACTACTATGTTCGTTTTCAATACTTTGATCTACATGTTCCAAAAGAATTTTACGTTCATCGCTAAGTTCATTTCCTTTAACGAAAATCTCAACATTATCCATATCCATCAAATTACCCTTTTCATCATAGTATGGAATTGGAGTTTGCTTGTCATAAATTTCAAAAAACTTAATTTTATCGTAAACGGTTGTAGGTTCCATAAAAGCGGTTACATTAATCGAATAGTCGGCTAAAGTTTCATTTTCATTGGTATCGTTCAATGTTGATAATGTATCTGTAGTTAAAGGACAAGTCTCATTACCAAGGCTGTATTCAGTTGTTGACGTATCCTGTAGTTTTGTACCATTTACGTTACGGCTTCGTTGTGTAGTATTTGCGTTTGTAATACTAGCATTTATTGTCGGTTTATCTAGTGTTGAGAATTTTATAGAACCCTTCGCTCGTTTGTGTGGAAATTTATATGGAGGGGTTATAGAATTCAGAGAGTCAAAGCCAGTTAATGACGAGTCGTGTGGTCTAGTCTTTCTTCGCCTCAGTTTATTCGTCGGATGCATGTATCTAGTCGGTAAGGCGGAACGTTTGTAACTTGGATCATCGATGCGAAAAGAAAACATAGGAGAATCGAGAACAAATTTAAAGTTGCCAAAGTTTTTTAGCTGTCGTTCTCTTGAATTTCTAGGAAATAAATTTCTCGGACTAGTTGGTTCTTTTCCTCGGTCATCTGTTTCATCTAAGTAATAAAACTCAATGTAACTTGGAGTCGTTGATGGTAAATTTTGACGAGAAGTAAATCTAAGGAATGATTGATGGGGAGCAACAATACTATCTAATATTCTTTTACTATCGTTTTCTCGTCTTAGATGGTGATAGTTGGGGGTTGTTTGTTCCACATTAAGGAACATTTTAGTTTTCCTCCATAGCATATTTATAATTTCATATTGTTTTCGGCTGACTCTACCTACTTGCCACTTTTTGTAGGGGCCCGAATGTGACGCCGATTTATTATTTGGTGGTACTCTCGTTGATATTTGATGAATACCATTGCCAATTTTATTCTTGTCCCCTCTAGTGGTTATATTTAAATTTCTGGAAGAAAATATATTCTTTTTGTTTAGAAACGCTGAAATTTGCTGGAACCGCGTTGGGTCTTGCTTTATTTTAACAAAATCTTTGTTTTCATACGACAAACTGCAGGTTACCGAGTTTATTGCTATTAAAATTGTCACTAAATAGAAAAGAACTAATATTTCATTAAGTTTACGTAGTATCATGATTTCTTGCTTTTAAAACATTTTTGAAACACACTTAAAATTTCTAACAAATCTTGTAAAATAATTGTGACATTAATTCCCTACAACTTGACATTACTAATGAAGTAAAGAAAAGGTACGAAAAAAGAGTTCACATTCAGTAAAAGATTTTATCGTTTAAAAATAAATACTTTTCATATACATTCTAAAATCAAGCATACGCAAAGGTGAGATGAAGAATTTTAAATATTAGAAACAAGACCAAAGACAGGACAAAAGCAATTTAATGCAAGTTATCTGTTTTGTGCATTTTATTTACCAACTAACGTATATTGATACAGCAACTCCTTGAATAACGCGTGTACAATACCTTATTTTGATTAAGTGACTGATTTATGGTCAGAAAAAAATAATAATTTTGAATTAAGAATATTTTCAGATTAAGTCATTTGTGAGTCGTTGTTTACGGCTATTTCAAAATTTATTTTATAAATTGTGTTATGTTGTAAATTTTACTGTGAAATAAGAAAATAATATTTGGTAAGTGTTCTAAATGTCTTAGTTTTTATTACGCGCACTTATTAAGACAACAGAATTTAGTACAGTAAGACGAACGCAAAGAAAGAATGCATGATAGTGTAAACCCATGAATGCATGAATGCATGACAATAAAAATTACATGTTTGTGGTACCTTCGTTGTATCTGAATTCCAGAACACAAGTGCTTTATCAATTTACTTTGGGTTCAGATTTTTTTGTATGTGATGCTGTCCGCATTTATTTACTTTTATTTATTTATTTGCGTTTTGGCGGAAAACGTGCCATACACGTGATTTTTTTGTTTACAGATATTGCGCTGTATAAATTATGAGTGATATTCCAACCTACAGTCCTGAAGGTAAAACAATATAATAAGATTTTAAAGGTAGGTAGTATTTAGTCTTTCTTTCTATAATTATGCAGTAGCAGTAGTGTCAGCCTGTTGGCTTAGGGATAAAGTCCAAAAACATAATTCTTCGCATATTTTTTCTTTCGATAACTTGTAAGTAAAATAATATACTTATGTGGTAACCTTTCTAATCGATGGCTAATTTTAAACCATTTATACAAACGTTTCATATAATTTTAGAAATAGAAACCAGTTTATCAAAAGTTTAATTTGATGCTGTGGTTTAGTTGAGTTTTTGGCCGTCAACAGAATAAACCCGCAACTGACGTTAACCCGCAAATGCGGTGCAATGACCGCAACGTGACAATGTGCAAGTGACAATACGTCTGCCTAAAAACATTGTCTATTTTTAATGGCACGTGTTGACAAACATTGGAGACTATTTTGTTGAATACACTATATTGACATTCAGGAAAAAAATATGCAGAAATGAAATGAAACTTTATATAGCTATTGAGGATCTTAAGTCATGAAGTGGAATCGAAGAACCGCGGCTTTGATAATTAACAAACTGCCTCATGACGCAATGGTATCGTGGGATTAATCTCACCCATTAATAATATTTAATTAACTGTTTCATTTTAGGCCTCACGATGAATACCACACCGATAGCTCTTAACAAGGCGGCGATGCGCAAGTACGAGGACCTAGAGGTCCCGTGCGAATCCATCCTCGGCACCTACGTGTGGATCGATGGAACTAGCATCAATCTGCGCTCTAAGGACAGGACCTTCGAATTTGTCCCCAAATCTGTTAAAGGTATCTTTTAATAAATCTGCCTTTTTTTGTTTTGCTGTAAATAGATACATTTTTTATTTATAAACTTAACCAGCCTACTAATAAAAGTGCGAGCACTCAATTTTACAAGATACAAAAAATTTAATTGTACGGTTCAAATTATCGGTATATTGACAGGTATATATATTTTTACATAAACTAGCCTACTGCAAAAATGGCAAGCACTCAATTAAACAATGTACTAGGAATTCATTAGTGAGGATTCGAATTCCTGCTATAGTGTACCGAAAAAAACTAAAAAAAATACTGCCGTTTGACTTTTAACACCTATATACTTGCCTTGTGAAATACCAGTAAAATTACTATGAAAACCTTTTGTATTTATTATTTGGATTCACAAAAATATTTATTCAACACCTGTTTATTATTGAATTATTTATTCAAAAACGATACACGTTGGCAGTTTTTTTTTGTAGGTATTATCGTCACGTCAAAACACACTTGCATTGATCATTTTGTTTACAATGTGGGATCCAGTAATTTTATTGAAGATTAATAAATTATACAGATAGGTAACGAATACATAAGGTTGAATTCAACAATATTCCAATCTGTGGTTTTCTGAATATAAAGTAATTAATTGTCATGAGATAGCGGGCCATGACGGCAAATCAGATATACCTTACAAATGACATTTAATTATTCGAGGAACTTGAAAATGAATAATTAATACGTGGTTATCAGTATGCCTGAGACACAGTTTAATATTGCCATAAAAGTGGGGAGGTTTTTATTTGAACACTGAGACGATAATGAAGTTTCCATTATCATTTTATCATGAAGGAATTCCAAATTATACTTGGGTATTGTTGAATGATATAGTTAAAAAAGGTACTGTTTGTATTTTAATGACATCTGGATTACAAGAAGTAAGAACATACTGCAAAAAAAACATCATAGAATTAAGTTTATTCCGATTATACTGATATTATTTGCGTGAATCGACATTCTACAGTCTGTCAACAAGATAACCAACACAGGTTCATAATGTTAAATGTCAAAATATTATTATGAGGAGATGAGTCTTACGTTGATATGATTTATTTATTTGTTATTCACAACACAACTTTTCCTTGAATTATACCATTCAACTTTTCCCAGAAAAATATTATTCCAGGAAGTCTTCATTTTATTGAGGAATTGACGCTCTTCTAACAAGGTAAGGGAAAATAGATGGTTTTAATTAGCAAGTATTTATTACGATGTGAAAACTGAGGCAACATTCACTTTCAATTTGATTACTCGTTAATTAGGACAAATTGGCACCATTCTGTTTACGTCGTGAACCAGTATTGTGTTTGAAGTCTGTTTGTGTTGGGTTTATTACATCGTTTTATTGTTACAGATCTGCCCATTTGGTACTTTGATGGCAGTAACACCGGGCAAGCTAAAGAAGAGAATTCGGACACGTATATATTCCCGCAAAACATTTATCACGACCCGTTCAGACGTGGAAGCCACATAATGGTGCTGTGTGACACATACATGCATAATTACCAGCCGACTAGTAAGTTTTCAAGCCTTTATATACTATAGAATGTAGGTAATCTACCTGGACTAGTATTAGTATAAAAACTCTTTATAATAATCCAGCCTAAAAATGTCCGACTGCTGGGCACGGCACTCTTCCTATAATATATAGAGAAGGCACGAGCATTGATCACCACGGTTGTTCTTTGCGGATTGGTTCCAGGTTTCCTCACGATGTTTTCCTTCACCGTTTGTCAGAAGTGTCTTAGAATAAGAAAGTACATATAACTTTGAAAAAGCCACATTGGTACTTGTCTGGGTTCGAACCTGCAACCTTGTGCATACAAATCCGTTCCTTAAACGGCTAGGCTACCACCGCATATAAAAACTCTTTATTAAATGAAATATGTAGAAGCATACAGTTACTTGCGACATTTTTTTTCATGTATTAAACGAGTATTTGTTTTTTTTACGTGTAGATAATCCAAAAGTGTGGTTATGTTACAAAGCAAATATCCAAAATAACGTTTGAGTAAAACCAAATATGTTGGTACCGGTTAATGTAAACAAGAAAGAAGAAAGGTACCAAAAAATTCATAAAAAAATAAAAGATTTTTTGTAAATGTAATTTATCTCTATTTTTTTTTAACTTTATCTGTATTATGTAGTTTTGTCCTGAATTGTGACAGTTTTATTAAAACAGATTCTCTTTTGTTATCAAACCCACGTAACTACCCATTATTATAACCCAATGATCCTCTTTAGACTATATCTCAGAATTTGGATTGTTTAAATTGAAAGCCATAGTCCGATCTTGATAAAATTAACATGGGACCCAGGCGGAAGTATTATCTTTCGATTAACCTCGAAATAAGAAGTCAAGAAGCCAAAAAAGTGGCAAAAATTGTAGAAAAGTAAATTATTTCTTATCTTAATTATACCTGTCTAACATCTTATCTAACTAAAATAGAAAAAAAAGAGTGTTTGTGTTATCAGACTTACAAAGTTCTTACCTTTTTATTTTGTTTGCAATAGAGTAGCAAAGCTTGTTAGGTAAGTACTCGAATATCACTGTATGAGTTTTGAATAACAAAAAAATGTTTTTGGTCATTGGCCATTATAATTACTTTAATTTATAAAATACTTATCATTTTTATTTCTGCCACGAACATTCAGAGATAAGTTACTTAGGTGCATTATTATAAACATAAATATATTAACTAACGCCAGCTTATATCTAATGAACACAGTTGTAATACAGGAAAATGAAAGCTCTTTGTGAAGTATTGTGGCCGCCGTGGTATTTTCAGAGCTATTAACATCGCACATCTGTTTAATCCAGATTAAGAATCAAAAGCGAAAAACATCCTAACATTCGGTTTTATTGTTTTTAAATGACTAATTAACTGCTTAATTAAATTATAGAAAGTACAAAAGAATCTTTATTTAAACTTCGATTCCTTTCGTTTTATTTTCCGTTTGAGTTGGTCTCCTTCAAAAGCATTTTATGTTTAGCGCTTATATTGTTTGGTCTAAACAAACAATTTCTAGAAGTAAACTTTATTTCACACGAGCATAGAAAACGTTTTACTCTAAGTGAGGTCACACATTTAACACTTGTTATAGCCGTTCTCATGCATTTCTACGAATGTTGGTCTGGAATGTGTTTGAAGTAGAAACCGAAGCTTTGCGGAGCGCATCAATATATCAAAATCCACTTACATTACCTGTTTCATAACTCGATTGCACGGGCGTCGCGGTTCACGTGAATTTATGTAAATCGATGGATTTGCAGCACCGAAACTCACCGCTTCTAACTAGATTTGTGTTTCGTTTCCGAATGACCTCTTTAGAAGTAAGTTAAGTTGACAGTGTTTGCGAGTTATGTTTTAATTAAAATGCGTAAAACTTATCAACAATCTTAGTTTTATATTTCAGTGGAAAATTTGCAAACTCTGATATTAAATAGAAGTTTTATAAGTGAAGTTTTTTCAAACTTGCTTGTTAAAACGTTTTTTACAATTAAAACATTTTTTTCACATGAATTTTCTGCTACAATTAATCAATACTATTCCGCCGGTTACACTAAGAAACTAAAAAAAACAATTTAATAATGTTAACAATAAGCCAAATAATATACCGTGAGCTAATTGCTAACGTTTATCTCAATCTTAGTTGTCAAATCCTAGCCTAGTATTATTCAGTGACCATAACAATCGTAAATGCCATTTCGAATCGTCTGCCCCCAGTCACCTCGTTGATTACACTTTACACCTCTCGGAGCAGGCGATGGTAATGAAAGCGCAATCCAATATCTACGGGAACGCAATAGATCGATAATTACATTCTAAGTCAGCGCGCCATGTTTTTATTCCTTTGACATGTTAAGCTCAGCTGCATATTAAGGCGACCAGCTACCGACAACTTCTCAAAGGGAACAGATTGTAGCGATACTCATCCTTACAGATTACAGGGAAAGTTTGCGTTTCCCTTTACCCAAAAAGGAAAACACCGTAACTGCTTTACACTAATTTTCTCATTTTGTGAATTGAATGTTTGCACAACCTTTTATTTACAACGCCCACACTTTGGGTTGTGTTGATTACTTTTTTGTATTATTTGGCTTGATCCTGTATATCATTATTGCCAACACTATCTGTCTATAGAAATGTAAAAAGGGAAGCTGAACTAACTGAATTTGCGTCTCAGACCGCGCTAACCCTAACGAGTCTAAAGCAATTTTAGCGAAGTCCCTCTCTATTGTAGCCAGGTTAAGTAATAGTGATGTAGCACTGAATCAGATTGCTTTTAAATGAAATATCTTTTGTCTTTCATTTGATGAATCTAAAAAGATAAATGTAACAAATCAGTTGTCTTACAAGTAACAATTAAGCCTTAAAATTATAATAGTAGTTTTTGTAGAATCGCTATTAAACGCATATCCGTCTGGAAGTTGTCACCAAATGAGGTAGACAAAGGCGAATTTAATAAGAAATACGATCGTGGTAATTATTCAATAGCGGTTCTTCTTAATGAAAGATGATCCGTGATAATTAAATCTTATGTTGCCGGACAATAGTCGCTATTGTTTTAACAAACAGAATACAAAACTCATTTAATAACTAAGTAAGGCGTAACGAGAAAACCTAAATCTCTGTGTAGTAGAAATCTGGTAAATTGCTACATTTGTAGTTGCTGGAGTACCTTCAGTAGGTGTGTACGTGATTTATAAAGTTTAGCGAGTGTAGATGTAAAGGATGGCACTCTCAGTCGACCGGTAAACTAAATGTAGACGTAATGAAATTTTGAATCGTGATCGGTATACCAATGTTAGGGATAGCTAGAACATGTTTCATGCACTACTCTAGATATTTTCTCTTACTAACTTCAGATTTAAAACTGCTAAAGTATTCTTTATAAAAACACCGACTTCTCCATTACTTATGAATCACATAAGTATGTATTTATTTATATTGAAATCAAGTAGTATTAATTGCCTAATAACTTTAATAATAAAAACTATACTTTAGCCAAAAACATGTTATTTGTTTTATTTATACCTATCTTTCTAAATGAGCTTGTTAGAAAATAGTACCTATTCAATCATGGTATTAGTGGTCTTACGCTTAATTTGTTACATGGACTCAGATGTATTAAATCCCAAATTGAGAAACGAAACCACATTAACCTAATTGTACCTTTTGCAGCGTTTATACCAACCCACAATCATTTGTAAACAATTCAATTACCTAAAAGATAGCGAAAAGAAAACCTTTTTAAATAACAAATGCCTGAAACATGCCATTTCTAGTTTACTCGCTCGATTTAATGTTATTTATTTTGCCATTTATTAAGTTAGACTAAAAAATATTAGTTCAGAGGGAACTACGTCCTTTCTTATTAAAAATCATTTTTGTATTCTTCTATCAAATTCTTGGAAATCAACTTTCGCAGAATTATTTTTTAATGTTGCGTTTTTTCGCAAATATGTAATCAATTTTATATTATTAGATTACAGGGTGTCTTTTATGAAACAAATTAATCCATTAAAAAAAGGAATATTTGTATTTATATATTTTGTAGGTATTTGTATTTTATAAATCCTTTATTGGTTTTTTTTTTCATCTGCTGTATTTGGAATACTATAAGTCGTATTAGATACATTTCAGGAAAAATAAAAAAAGAACCTGTCCCTTGAAATTTATATTTATAAAAAAAGTACATACGTTTCCCTTGGCAATAATGTCTCATAAACTTACACAGCCACAAATTTCCGCAAGAACTGCTTGGTGCTCTGCGAGAAGGGTGAGGTTGAGGAGCCGTGGTTCGGCTTCAACCAGGAATTCTTCCTGACCACGACGGAGGGGCGACCGCTCGGCTGGCCGGCTGGCGGCTTCCCCGCCCCGCCCGGGCCGTACTACTGCGCTACCGGAGCCAACAAGATCGTCGCTAGAGATCTTATGGAAGCCTTCTTTAGGTACATTTATTTCTACGTTATTTAAAATTACAGGTATAGTGTTCTATAATAATAATTATATTATTATCTATCTAAGACCTATTTCTTTATAAAGTTTTTTGTTAGCTCAATAGCAAATAATTTAAAATGTAAGTTAAAAGCATTTCCATCATTGTTTTTTATAACACGGTTCGACCAAAATTATTCGATGTACTAGGCTCTCCATATACCTAATAATAAGATGTGTTAGTTTTACCATAAAATTAGTTCTTATACTGTTACTAATGATAGGATGTAACGTCACTTAAGAGTAGTATACTGTTAATGTGGGTCTATTTATTCGATAGCCCAATTAGGTGGACTTAGTTTCAGATTGATGATTCATTTTGTCAGCAACGTCATACTCATAATAATATGGGTGGGCTTAAGCTCTTACCATGTCACATAAACGTTCATTAGAATGATATAGGTTATCGGTCAACACGCTTAAATCAATATTTTTGAGAATTGCTTTTGTATTCAATGTTTAATGTTTGCATTATTATGCATACTAGTATCTCCTATCAGTAATTCTGCTGAAATGTTAGTTTATGATTTACCGAAGCGCGACTAGTGAACGGTTTCAATGGTGGATATTGCGAAATTGGATAGAAATAATTAATGCTTCGTTTTAGCTAGAGCAACATAATTATGAATGTAAATTAGCATACGTGTTATCCTAAAATAGCTTGGTTTTATTTAACTACTTCATCAAACTTATATAAAAGTAATCTTTCTTCAGATGCTGCCTTTATGCAGGTATACAACTTAACGGTATAAATCCAGGAACTACGCCCTCACAATGGAATTTCCAGGTATAAACGTTTTTCAATTTTATCTTACATTATGTCGTCAAACGGTTTTATAATAATACATAAATAGAACACCTGGAGTTTCAGTGCATATTTTAAATATAAATTCCTTGCTTTTCTTTATAAGCGGATTTAGTCTAAAGCCAGGGCACGTGTATCTTGCTTTGTATACTGTTTTTCTGTTCACCAGCTTTCTTCCTTTTTGTTTGTCCTTATTTTTAGATTCGAAGACTTGTAAACTCCCATAATATTTTGTACAAGATGCTTTTTAGCAATATTTAGACTCTGAAGTTCACGTTTGAAATTCTAACAATTTTTGAACAGAATTCTCGCAACATAGGTATTTTCTATACATGTACCTGAAACGTGACAATATTTGCGATGCTGCCAAGTCGAGACGGAAGTCGAGTGAAACTTTTTGTATGACATGAATATTATGGGTTCACTGAGATAAAATATATTTACATTCTGGTTAGGAAGTATGTGAAATTCATAAAACAATTGTGAAGATATGTGCCAAGACATGGATTTATGAAATAAGTTTATTTTAGGGATTAAATCCTTAAAACTTAGTATGACCCTGTCGAGCAAATCAAATGCCCATAATCATATACTACTTTAAAAACTACAAAAGTTAATGGCTAATGCTCACTGAAATGTCAACTAAAAGAGGTAAAAATAACCAAAACAGCGATAAACCCGTTCAAAGTAATTTTTATTTCATCTTATTAGTTAAATATTGTTATCAAGTGTTATTTTTGTTAAGGTGGGCCCAAGTCCCGGTATCAGGTCGGCGGATGACCTGTGGATGGCGCGCTACATTCTCTCGCGGCTGGCTGAGGAGTACGGCACCGTGGCCTCATTCGAGCCACAGCCCGTCCCTGATTGGCCCGGCAATGGCACCTTCGCCTACTTCTCCTCCAAAGACATGAGAGAAGACGATGGAATACTGTAAGTGCCTGTCCTAATCACAAAATATAGGGCCTTTTTATTTATATAGCTGTGTTATTTGCAAAATACAATTTATTGAACTGATGGAAAACAAATGAGACAAAGTATTTAATTACTTTTTTATTTACTTTTTAACACTAAAATACAGACGGCGAAGGTCGCACAAAATTATCTTTTATAAATTAGTTAGTCGCCTATTTTTAAAGACTACGGATAACGACTTTTACGCTATCGTTTGCCGATAATGAAACAACTCGCTGTATTTTAAAGTAGGATTAAGAAATATTTTCTTTGCGCTTGATTTAAAAGTTTTATTACTTTTTACGCTCTTTACAAAAGCCTTGTTTATTGAGTTTGGATTTTATACAGTTAATTTTAGATCATGCATATATAATTTTGTATGAGTCAGTGCGGGATCTACTAATTGGATTAAAATTCAAACAGTATACAATATTTAAATAAGGACTATACATTTAATAATTATAAAGATTTAGACGTCCTATTATTATTGTTATGAAAATACACGACACTACTATGTATTATTTGAAGGCGTCTAGCCGATACGTGCCTCTCAAAACAAGGTTCACGTTAAAATATAATCGGTACATCATGAAAGGGCACTGATAACAAGTAAAGTTGACATAACTTCCTGTATAAACACATGCCAAGTATACGTCCATTTAATTTCGAACCAAACCCTGTCCTTATCAAGTAATGTCTTTGTCATCCGGTAAGACTGAAATTAATTACGGCTATGCCCTATTCTAGACGACCTTCGTTTTACTAAGAACAATATTGCCGCCTGACAGCTGCCAACTATGTAAAGCGTAGGTTAACTAAACCACGTCAGATTTAGTGAACAACGCGTGGAAATCTAAAGGTTTAACGTGTATTTGAAGATAAGAGAACAACAATCGCTTGTATAAATACAGTGAATAGAATATACAAAGATCTAATACTTTCTGCGAAATACCTAGAGTAAAGATTTGCGTCATCCTATCGATTTGGTGTACCTACTGATAAAGTCGATGCAGACGGGATTTAGAATCGGGGTAGAATTTACCTACCTAGCTAAATAAGTAAATGCATTACCTAAAAGTTCATAACTAAGTAATTAAAGATAGTCTTATAAACGGTAGTTGTTCCGATTAAAAGTCAAACTAAGTTTTTACTTCATCTTTAAATTGTTGTAAGCATTGTTTTAACAATTTACCGTTATAATTATTTAAATAAATACAAATTTGACACTAAGGTTTTATAACATACATATTTCCAAAGTGCTCACTTTTATTCTCGTGCACTAACGCAAAATTCAAAGGAAACAAAAATTCAAGCCGTTCCTTTTCAACGTGTATTTATTCGTCATGAATTATTGAAACGATACTGTAATACATTAAGAGGGGTATTTCGCAGGGTGATTGAGCGCGCCATTGATAAATTGGCGCGTAGGCACGGAGCCCACATCAACGAGTACGACGCCAACAACGGAGCTGATAACGTGAGACGTCTTACTGGGAAGAATGGATTGCCGCACATTAGGGATTTTACTGCAGGTAATATTAATATGAGACTTTAAAAAAAATACTAGGGAAAGGCTTTATACATATATTTATGTCCTGGGACATGTCACACACGGTTGTCTTGTCTGATTACAAGCTAAGCAGAGCTTGTGTTATGGTCACCAGACAACTGATAAACATACTTATATGTATATTTCTAAATAAATAAATATTATAGATAAATTACACCCAGACACAGAACAAATGATCGTGCTCATCACACAAACATTTGTCCAGAGTGGGAATCGAACCCACGACCTCCGGTATAGCAGTCAGGGTGACTAACCACTAGACCAACAGGCCCGTCGTGCAGTGTGATAAGCTAAGGGAAGAAAGAGCGTTGAATCCCTTTATTTATTTACAAACGTCGCGTGAAAATCACTTGAATCATATATCATGCGACGTTTCACCGGAAAGAATAGATTGCCGCACATTACGGGTTTTACTGCAGGTAATATAAATATAAATGTACTACTTTAAAAAAGCTTTTGCACCAGGAAAGTTAATATCTGTCTGTTTACCAACATCGCATGCACACACTTCTCATCTCATCTCTTGTAAATATATGCTGCATTTGCTGCTACATTAGACTAACACGAAGTTGCTTTTTTGGGTATTATTTCTTATGTCGGGATGAGTATCATTATCACACTTATTCAGGAGGTGTCTTGAAAGTCAAATGCATTGCATTTATTCTACCTGTGTTTAGTTAGCGACTGTTGTATACAAATTCATATCAGTTGAGATAAGTAGTTAAGATTATTTAAATAAGAGGTACCATCACAAATAGTTTAAAATATTTTATTATTTTATAGCTATTTCCAATTTCAACTAATACAAAATGCAGTCATAATACTTTAGGATCTCTGGTCAACCCACATGGGTGTAGTTGTTTGGTCGCCAAGCTATTACGACGTCACTGATCGCGGCAAAGTTGAAAACTGTATATTTGGCTGATGTCCAAATTCTAAACTAGCTGCGTTCGTCCCCAGAGTATTTAATACACCACTTATTGACCTGCAGCTTACAAACGAAAATAGTAATATTTACATCATCTAAATTATTTTTGATTAAAACAAGAAAATATAAGAAGTACTCCTTTTCATTAAAATATTTAGCTAGTGGTAGAAAAAATTAAATAAAACAATAATTGCAAAAGTTACTTGTTAGCTGACAAATATAGTAAATAAAGGTACCTACGAAAGGTAACTCAGTCTTTAATTTTCTATTAATGCAAAAAAGTGAAAAAATTGTAGATTTAAAGATAACACGTTCAAAGGATAAATAAAAAGGTAATAAAATACTAAACGAACAAAGATTTTCGTGTGACAAGGGACAATCGAATGTCCTAGACTATTACGAAAGGTGCCTAGGTATCACCTTTTTGCGAAGGCTTAGCGTGCGATATAGGCTGTGACATACTTGACGTAAGCTATCCCATCCCTGACGGGGCAATAAATATTTCAGAGGGTACAGGTTAAATTTCCTCTCACTTCCATTCCTATTTTTATTTCACCTGATATACCTTTACATCAATTGCCGCAATCAATTATATCCCGTAGAAATGGAAGTATTTTAATGTGTATGTGTGTTTTCCTTCGCCCCATTCAAGAATCTTCGCGCTAACCTTGTTTTGCATAGTTCACTGACAGATCTAGACCGTAGACCTTGTATTAAGGCTAAGCCCCTTCTATATCAAGTTGCATTGTACCATATTATGTATTGAACATCGGACCGTTGAAACAACACGCATTACAATGATTGATGCATATATCAAAAGCTCAGCTGCACAACAAACGAGAGTTTCTAAAGTGGATGTGTTGCGTGTGTTTTGTAAAGCTTTTTGCGTCTTTTATTTATTATTTACAACCAAAATATACATGCAGATATATTAACTGGAAAATATGCTTGAAATTGCCACGACAATACAATAACATTGATTTGTCGGTATTATGAAATCCCTACCCTAAAAAGAGAGTATTTAGAATACTCTCTCTTTTTCTTGAATAAAGTTATCACAACTAGCTTTGTGAGTATTTTTACTTAATTTTAAGACTTGGTTGGAAGCTGGAGTTGTATGGGTAACCTATTATCGTTTTATACGATTGTCCAATGGGCGACGGGTAATTAAAGAATCAATTAAACTGTACTCAGATACTTAAGATTTGTGCTAGGTAGTACGAGTAATCTTGTAATTAAGGAGGGTCTATTCCGAAAACCAAACCCTTTAGATATCACTTAAACCTCGGTTAGCGTAACTCTCCGAAGTGAGCTGCCAAGTTGAAAACAAAAGGTTCCTAAATGATATATTCCCAATTTCGTAGAGCGGTCTCCAGTGGGTTTAATAGTTCCGCGGAAACAAAGAAAATGAAACCAAAGAGAGGAGAATGTACTGAACTTATTACACTTTAGTTTCCTGGTTCAGTATTACTATCTCGGTATTCGATTAATCGGCGCCCGTTCTCGTGCGCTTGCCACGCTTTTAATACCACTGACAACCCGCGGCTCTCAGGAACCGCATAGTGTTCATTACATGTTTGAAAAAAAAAGATTTATTTATTTTAAATGGTAGAGTAATAAATCATTGGTCTAACTTAGAAAGTTCGCCTAGTGCTATCGTCGTGCTAATATCATGCTTTAGTTAAAAAACCTAGCTGAATATAACATTTTTTATTGCAACACATGATCAGAAAAAATAATAAGGATGCAAGTAGTCACATGAGTATAGGCCCAAAACACATTAAAGAAAATAGAAATGATGTAACTTATGTGCGTAATCCACAGCAGATTACAACTTAGTTGAGTTTTGTGTTTATAATTAGTTGGGAAAGCGAAAGGGAGGCTCAAATTATACGAAAAGCTTCGCCACTTTATAACCAAATAATAAAGGCTTAATATTCTGTTGCTTTATGCTACAAAATTATTTACGAGGATTATATTCTTTGAAGCAATGTTGTTCATATCTCGGTTTTATTGGATTCTCATAAAAATGGGAATGATTTACCGCCGACTTCAATTTCGAATGAAAAACCATCGCCTTCATCCAGATCTATAGATGTAATGGTAATAAATGTACTAGGGACGGATAGCTTTGGCGATTTATTACCACAGGAGTGGCCCGAGGGGCTTAGTGAGTACCAAAACTGTTTTTGCAGATTAGTTTTCAGCCGTTGGTCACGTAGTTACTAGCTAACTAGTTAAAGTAGCACTTAAAACTAACAAGCTGAAGAAGCTAAAACTAAGGCCGGGATAATCTAACGTTTGTTATAGACTACGGGCCCATGAACAAAATCGATGGGTCATATGAACCACCAGGTGACGTATATAGGACGATAGAAGAGCATAAAATAATAAGATTCAGCACTATGCCGTCACTTGTGATCAGTCCAACTGGGTGCTGGTGAGCATTCAAAAGTGCAGCTAGAGTAAGTACATTTTGGTCATTTATTTCTGTACGGCATTGTTACCATCGAATAGATCCATGAAAAATAATAAGAAAGCGCGCAGTGCCGTACAAAAATGGTGGTCCAAAAAGTTGGTATTTTAGTTTTACTTTCTGTCAATTTCCAGGGTAAATTTGGTCATTTGATTCTGTACGGCGTCAGTTTCATACTGTTTCAATACAGCTTCTAATCCATTATTCCGCAACGCCGTACAAACGAACAAAAATCTTTGAACAAGGGGAAAAAATCGAGTGTTGCAACCCGCCTTCATTCCGTGGTCCGAGGGGTGATTTGAACAACATCAAATTATTTATTTTGAAAGTATTTCATGCATAGATAATATTTTTTAGATAATGGATTAGAAGCTGTATTGAAACAGTATGAAACTGACGCCGTACAGAATCAAATGACCAAATTTACCCTGGAAATTGACAGAAAGTAAAACTAAAATACCAACTTTTTGGACCACCATTTTTGTACGGCACTGCGCGCTTTCTTATTATTTTTCATGGATCTATTCGATGGTAACAATGCCGTACAGAAATAAATGACCAAAATGTACTTACTCTAGCTGCACTTTTGAATGCTCACCAGCACCCAGTTGGACTGATCACAAGTGACGGCATAGTGCTGAATCTTATTATTTTATGCTCTTCTATCGTCCTATATACGTCACCTGGTGGTTCATATGACCCATCGATTTTGTTCATGGGCCCGTAGTCTATTAGATACTAGGTAAACAAAGTTGATCTTGCAACAGTGGCAACATAAGGAATTATAATGGTATAACAAAGCAATACTGTTAGTATGCCTTCGCGCCTTCGTATAAAAATAGTACGTTGTCATATACGTATGGGCGGATAGAAAGAAACAAAGAAATCATCAAATATTTACATAAATTATAACTAAATTAATGATCTCGTGATTTTTATGAGTTAATAGCCGTGAATAAGTTGATATCATACTAATGTAAATTTAATAATGAAGATATAAAGTGCGTAGAAAGACGTCCACCTTTCTTTTAAATTACTGGTTAAGGCCGTCTTATAAAAACCCCATGATACTTAAAACTTTTTCCATTATGAGAAGGTAATGAGTCCAAATTTTAGTAATTAAGCTGAGCAGCGATTTTTTCCTTATATTTATGACAATGAAAAATAATGAATAAGATACATTACATACCTAAGCCAAGAAATATTTACCAATCATAAAATGATGTATGTGGAATATGAAACATTACAGGAATTTCAGAAATTACTTTCTTTTGATGTTTTGTTACGTACCTAATTCTGAAATTACATTTTGATATTTCGTTTGTTTATTAATTTTGCAATTTTATAATATACAAAACATTGACAATCCTTTATAAACAGGTTTGAAGTCCTTCAGATATAAAAAAAAAAAAATCAGGTTGATTCACAAAAAAATATATATGAAGTTCTTACATAAATCTCATATTATTTATGTAGATGTATCATTTTTCGGCCATAACACCTCTTATGATTCTTCTTCTTTGCACCCAAAAATGGTTTATGTCGAATTTCCGTCTTGTTGGCTCTCGTAAAACACTTTATTACTTGAATAATGAAATGGTGTACTGGCAACAAGTACATTCAAAACGAGGAATAGCTAAAATGTGCTTTTGTATGAAAATAGATTGCTTTTAATATTCATTTATTAAGTCTTTAATAATTATCGTCGATGTTTTTTCATTCGTCAGTCTTTAGACAGATAATGCGTTGCTTAGAAACAAAAGTTTAAGGTAAGCGCCATACAAATCACAAAATCCTTGGTAGAAAAAAACAGATACATTTCGTTTTGAACTTCTATACGAACAATTATTTATTTCAATCTGTTGTCTACAGTTCTATGTATAGTAAGAATCTATAGTTAGCTTAATATAGTTAGCAATTGAGGTTTTTGATCAGTTAATTAAGTCAATGGTCCTCAATCAATCGTGTTTCCTACTAACCGCAATGATCAGATTGTGTTTGGAAATAGAATGGATCAAATCTGTGATCTAGTATCTCGAATTACTTATTTAGGCATTATGATAGAGAAAATGTTATGTATTGATATTTAGTTTTTTACGCACAAAAAACATCACAGTTTTAAAAACTATAAAATATAAAAGATTGAAAAAAAATATATGAAAAATCTAACTATATTCATATGCGGGGTTAGTCTCTATTTTCTGGTAAATTGACAAACAATTTGGTTTGGTTATGCTTTCTACGAAACACGAATGGTCAGTGCATCACGTATAATATTGTTTGTAGAGCTAATTGATGGGCAATTATTCATGACCGTGAAAGATTTCAGGGAATAGACAGGTCGATTTATATAATTAGCACCTATATAACCACGTTCCAAATGCTTCAGTTTCCATTAACATTTTCAATATAGTATGTTTAAACAGGCCTTGATATATTCACTTCCGTGAATCCGTTTTTAGTAAAAAAGTACAAAGCACGACTTCGGTTTTCCGGTATATCAATTAGGAGTGATGGACATATATCGACATGAAATGTGTTTGACGACATTTGACCTACTAGTTAAGCTACTCAATGTCTACAGAATATCCAATTAACAGTAAACGCAACCCAAGTGGTAAACAATGCATGTGTGGAAATGAGAACCGATTGTTTAGAAAGTGCTCGATAGTGGCTATTCCACAGTTTATTGCTTCATTAAAATTTGATCCTCGTACTTCTTCCGGGACTTCCTCTTGCAAAACAAGCGATTAATATGAATCCAATATCGGTTTTTTACCTTTTTATGCATTATTACATATTTAAAACCTGTTTTGTTCGCATAATCTTTTCGTTCGCTCCATATCTACCAATTTTCCTGCACATTTATATCTCACTAAAACGGCAAACTCATTAGTAAATACCAGTGGTACGAGTAAAATGAAGTATAAAAATTGTTTTGTTAGGAATCTCTTTTGTATTATTTCCCCTGGATTTTTCTATTACGCTCTCTGTTCTATGAACTGATTAAAAATAAATATTTATTGTTCTTAGGAATATGAGATGACAATACGTGCTACAATACTATAAGTATATGTTTAACAGTATTTACTGTACTGAAAATATATCAGAATATTAGATATCAATTATTGCTTCAATATTTCTAGCTAAAAGATACATGAGGACCATTAAATCTAGATTCAATCTTGAAACGTACAGCGATCTATTGTAATCTTGCGGCAAAGACATAAATCTTGCATGTCTCGGGATGGCCTGCCAGCTGAATAAAATTTAGTGGTTTTACATACTGCAACAACAGTTTGTTACCTTGCATAAAGTCACATGCACTTCAACTTGGAACACACACACATTATTTATGTTATCTTACCTGAGTAAAAGGACAATAGCAACATTGACATCACCAAAAACGGACTCACAAAAGTTAGTGTGTTTATGAAACTACATTCAATCCGGATTATGAAAACAATTCCCATATGTTGTGAAAGCGAAAACAAGAGACGACGAACATAGGATTAGAGACGAGCGCACGAAATGTGGATGGGTGTGTAAACTCCTGATTAATAAGTGATTATGACGTGTGTATTATGAATACTATACATGTCTAGCAACGCCTGAGGTGTTCAAAACTTGACCTCTGAGTCCTTAATTATAAACTACTGTTCATGACAACTCAGTCGGTCTACAGAACTCTCGGGTGTTCCATATCCTTTGTATAGAGTTTTATAAGTGTAATGATAATTAAATACAAAACAACAGTAGTTGTCAACATACTCAATTTAAAGTAGGTGCTTTATCTTTTAAAGGCATTTTCAATAAATATCAGTTAACTACACAAACTCTCAGGTGTTATAAAAAAGTTCGGGAAAATCTTGTCCTAACGCTACAAGTTACTTTACGTTAAGGCCACGTAAAATGGTTCTTTAAACATCCAAATAATGGCGAGAATACTTCAACTTTGTGAAGTAGATTTTTGTGAAGATAAAAGTTTATATTGTTTCTATAATGTAGGCTAAGTTCAACAACAGAATATTTTTGGAGAATAAATGAACGCACTCTGACCGCCTTTTCTCTTTTACTTATACGCAACGAAACTAATTATAAACAGAATTCTTTATTATGTATCTATTTTTAGTTCTAGTTTTTAAACTACTTTCTCCTCTCTTCAAATCTATTTTATTATGAATGTTCTCATTAAAATAGTTTATTCCTTTAACAGGTTATCAGCTCGATTTTATCATGTTTACGGCTGGGCGACACAACGGGCCTACCTCGTCCTTTCAAGTTTCTAAAGGGTTACCTTTTGTGTAGATCCATTCGTGTCTATTCAAACTCCCACTAACTTTTCGTGTGATTTTATAAAAGGCCTGTTTCCGCGGTGACGTAAATTAATAGTTGCTGTTGTAGTCCGTTGTTTGCGCTCTTATCTGCTCCCGTGTGGAATATGTTCCCAACTGTAATTTTTTTTTTGGTTTATGATCACTAAATATCTTTGCGCTCCATATATACCTACTTACTTATACTTGCCGGGATCCAATCCAAAAATACTAAATGATGTGTTCATTTTCATTTTACATAAATAGATACCTAAGCAACAATTGATTCAGTTCAACAATTGAGGGCTATCCACATATTATCTTGTTTTGCCAGCCTTCACAAATATATCCTACCTATCATACATTACCTAAGATGGTAACTCAATGTGACTGATTCAATTAAACTACTTTATGAAATTAGTACTAACTTTAACAGCTCTAGGCGTAGTCTAAACCTGTAACTAGGTAATTTGTAAACGTAATTTGTCTTACAGGTGTGGCTAACAGGAGCTGTGCTGTAAGAATACCCCGTCAAGTGTCGGAAGACAAGAAAGGATATTTGGAGGACCGTCGCCCTGCGGCTAACGCTGACCCCTACAGAGTTATCTCAATATTGCTCAGAACATGCATATTTGATGAGTAAGCTGCAGTTGGCGACAACACGTTTCAGTTTGTGTTGAGTTGGTTTTCTGTTGTGTGGCACAATCACAGTTGTCTCAGCGTGCATAAAAATGTACAGCTGATTGATTAAATGCTCTGAATGTCTTTGTAAACTTTGTGTTTGAATAAAATTACGGCTTTATTTTCTTGTTTATTTACACTGAGTTACGCGAGCGCGAGGTTTATTGCTACAGTGTATAGCAAATGCCAAATAGAATTTTTAGAACTTTTCATTTGAGTTTTCTGCGAAGTATCGAATACGAACGAGTTTGTTTATGAGTGAGAGTTGAATAGCTTGCCCGTTGCAGTGGGTCTCGTGACTAACATTTTATTGGTCAATGAAACCATGAAAACATTCTCACTTTTTATGACTGGAATTTGTGGATATTTTAAAATTATACAGTCGTTACTCATTTGATTAGACTAATCTAAATCTGTTACAAGCACGTGGAATGCTATTATTTCATGTTTAAAAATAGTATAACTGTAAATTTACGGAATATTTCAGACTAAATCATAAGTTGCTTTACACTGTACGCTAAGTTTACATTTTAATCTACACTGGCTGTGATTATATCAACCAATAATGGGTTCACGAATCTAATCAGTTGCAAAACATTAATGCATAAAATTGTGTTTCTAATTTCCGTATTTCAAAGTCACGTAAAACTGTCGTTAGCTTATTTCATGAGATTATTTCATAGCTTTAAATAGAGAATAATCCCAAGGCTTATATGAAAAGTAATTAAAAGAGTTCTCAGAATTTATTGTCTCATCTTGCTGGCAAAAAATAAGTGTAGGTATTAAAAAACTGTAATTAGCATATTACTAATTACTTTTATATTGCCTACCATATTTGAGAATTTTGTAAAATAAGATTATTAAAATTTGCAAAATTAAACTAATCTCTCCTTAAATAATTCAAAACCCACACTATATCTTAAATTATTTTTATTTCATAAATATTATACAGTTTTTTAACATAATATTTGATCACATCACATATTTTTTTATTCCTAAAAATATTTATTTTAATTCTAATTCAACGTATTTACACTTTGTCATCATATGATATGTCTGTAAATTCAACAATGTTACTATTTGGGAATATATACAGTTCACTAACTCTCTCGTCTCCTATGGGCATGTCATCTCTATTTGACAGTTTCTTCGCTAATCTTCTTTTGCCCATATCTGTATTTGTCATTCTTATGTTCAAATACCTCCTGCTGTTGCCATGGCCGTCGATGTCTTCAGTGTTCATCAGATTGAACCCGTTCTCTCGATTCTGGCTGGCCATACAATGGCAGGAATTCCTAGAAGGAACTTTCAAAGTCTCCCCCGGCGGCATGTTTATAGATTTTCGGGTTGAGTAACCACTTCTGTCGTTTGTTGATCGGAATGATAAAATCCGAGTCCGGTATGATTGTCCGTCCTGAAATAAATTACTTTTTATAAGCTGATTTTAATCTTCAGAGGAAAGTAAAGAAAATATACAACACGCTGAAAGCTTTACCTCGTAGCTATCATTAACAAATCTACTTGGCTTTTTCCCGAAGGTGAAACGCTGCTTGAATTCTTTCTTGAATTTTTCCTGAAATCAAAGTTATTTGTTGTTAATTGGCACATGTATTTCAAATGAACGAGACAGCTTCGGAACAGCGTCGGGTAGAGTACATGTATGTGAAGCTTTCTATCGATAGAGGTACAAGTAGAACAATAGCGACTAATCAACAATAATTGGACTTCGAACCGTCTGTTGCCTGACCGGTAATCTTGTTTTAATATATTTCTTTCGTTTATTTTAAGTTATCTATTGAATCAATCCTAGTTAGTCTTAGTCCTCCATCAAATGTATTCAGACAAAACTGGCATTAAAATCTTTGTAAATAAAACTTTGTGGTAATACTTGCTCACATCCTTTTTTATGTATTTAGAAATAACGAATTTTAAATAAAAAAAAACTACGTATAGGATATATAATCATGCACACTAGTTCATATTTTCCAAATGTAATTTTTCATGTATACACGTGGCGAATTTTCCCGCCGTCCCCAGTAAAGGTCTCTTTTGGGAAATCTTTCAGAACAAAGCTGAAAGGGACGTCTTTATATGTCAGTAACCAAAAAAGGTACCTAATATATTATGAAAACACCTTTCTTATTGTATAGTAAGTTACTTAGAACCAAGTGCCATTTGGTCTGGACTTTCCAGTAATTCTAAGTAAATTGGACTTTGATTTTGTACGTGCGTGTTATTGTTGCGTAATTCGCTCGCTATAAGATTTCAGAAGAAGATTAGAGAAAAAGTTAATAACCTAGTTTTTATTGGTGATTACATTCAAATTGTTTGTAAAACACAAAAGTTTTTATTATGGTATAATTTAGAGCTGAGTTGAGCTCGACAATGTTGGTGCCTAAATTGGAAGTCAAAAGTTAAATTAAATTGCCTTTATGTTTACAAAACAGTATTTTGACGTTACGTTTTGTGACACGGCTAAACCTCGAACTATTACAGAACAGAAATGAGTTCTATATTCCTACGAAAAAGTGCAAATAATATTAAGAGACTCACATTGTATATAGCGTAGATAAATGGGTTGTAGCAAGAGTTGCTCATTGCTAACCAGTCAAAGCAAAAGAAGAGTACATTGATGTACTTATATCTGAAACAAAATATTTTTATTAATATTAAAGCAATGTCTAAAAGCACAATACTACACTTATATTACACTTTGCCATGACGACACCTTTACATTATTTTTAGTTTCCACTATCATACAACACATATGGCTCACTAGACAAGAACAATTTGTAAAATGTAAGCTTGGTGCTAAAGAAAAATAAGAATATAAAACTATGAAATATTTTCCCACAAACGATTGGATAACATTGTTATTAGACAATATTCTTCGAAACAAATATTAAAACTATATAGGTTTCCTTTGGTTAAATCAACTATTAGTACTTCTGTTAAAAAAAAAGGAACCTATTTGAGTTTACTTGCTATTTAAAAAGTTGGTGCGTAAGTTTAGTAAAAGAAAACAGCATTTTGAATATTATTACTAATATATCAGAAAAAGTAAGTGGTTTCCATAGACTGATCGGAAATTTATTCAGTAGTCGAAGAAATGATTTGCCCGTGCATAATTTTTCCAGTTCTCTATGTCATAGGCAGTCAGGAAGTTTCGTAATTTATCACCGATTTTCACGAAATTGCACACAAGGGTGCTCAACGGATACTTACGTTCATGCGTGAAACCGAATTCCAAAAAAATGGCGCCTCTATAAAGTGGGAAGTAGTGGAAAGATTTTTCCGCCCGTGTTATCTTGCTTGAAAACGGTAAGTCCAATAAAAATAGAACCTTCTCTTTCGGAATTCATTGAACGTGTTTTATGTTTATTCGCACCGGAATTTCCGCATCCTGATTGGTATCATCAAAACTTTGAAAAAATGGTCGAAATAAATTATTGTAATTTAATGATGATAGAAATTATTTTGGAGGTTTGGGAAACCTTTTAGTCACGTACAAAAAAATATACGAAAAGGATGTGAAATACGAATTGTATCAACAATTACCGAAATGGTAATTGTTGATACAATTCGTAATTTGCGAAAAAAAAAGCTTTTTACAGTTAATTTCGATTGTGTAGGTACACATTGGCTCACCAATTAGTAAAAAAAGACAACACCTAGATAAAAAAAAAGGATTATACCTACAAAAGTTGAGAAAGTTTTGTTTCTTTAGAAATGAGTTTCGGTGCCCAGTGGGAAGATTGTTTGGGATTTATCGTTACAATTGAGCAAAAACTGTCTTCAAGTCCAAGACTATAATAAGACTTCGAAGGTCTCTTCAGATTAACGAATTTGACAAACTAGGAAATAAACATCGAGTTGTAATCCCTTTAAAAGTTTCCTTTATTGCTATTCCAGGAAATAAGGCGAGTTAAAACTTATTAACTGTTTAAATTGAAGGTTCTTATTTAGTGTCTCATTGCTTCTAAAAACCGGATTAATCTAGTACGAAAATTATATGTTCTGGTCGCGTTTTACAAGAATTGTAATATATTATTAAACAATATAGACTACCGCTGTTAAAATCTTTAATATAAATAAATTAGGTGATTCGAAAGTTATTGCACTTATTTAGATTTAAGATTCAAAATATAAGATATATAAATTATAATTAATGACATTTAGATCAGACTTTCATGCCATCAACATAACTCATCAATCTTACAATGTCAAGATTTTCTTGTTATGATAATGCAATAAAAGGATACTTATGATTTAGAAGCGTTATCAACTTCAGTTAGAATCAACTTATAGTGTTAAATTATTTATTAGAAAAATATTAAGTTTTTTTTATATTGGGCCTATATAGCGATAGCCTTATTTTTACGCAATGTATCCTTCTTGCTTTAGTTTCTTTCTTCGAAGTTACGATACAAGAAGACAGTTGATTTCAGACGAAGTCGAAAAAATCATTGCTTTTGTAAATAATTTGTATTTTTGTTTTAGTATTACTTCTCAGTGTTATCATTGATCCTATTTTTTTTAATTTATTAATTTTGTATTACAAATAGCTTCTTAAGAAGTATTAATAGGATTACTTACTCATTTATTGATGGAAAGAACGATTGCAGTAGCAAGTAGCTCTGTAGAGGAAGCCAGCACAAAGCGAAGAGCGCCACAACCAGGACCAGCATTTTTATTACCTGTAAAAATATGACTGGTTACAAAAAGTTATATATTATGTAATTACTCATCAGTTGTTCTGGGTGGAATTCGAACTCACAACCTTCAGTTTAGCAGTTAGAGCCACTAACCACTATTCTAACAGGCCAGTCAAAATGATGAATGACAGTGTTGTTAAGCCCAATAGAGCGTGAAATATGCTGCAAGGGTTTGATGACATAGTATGATAAACTTTGATTCCATCCTTGCTCCTATCCACTTTCCCATAAATTCCCTAATATAATAAATAAGTCAAAGTGTCTAAACAAGTAAACGTCGTAACTCTTTGGGAATTTATTGTTCTGGTACATTGCTAAAGCTGTCTTAGTGTACCACCTACAGAGCAATGGCCATATTGCGGCCGGTCCCATACTGTGTAGTTCGGAAAGCCTCTAACGGAGCCTAATAATACTTTGAAAGCTGTTGGGACGCTATTTACACAACTTCCTAAACTTAAATAATGGATTCACTAGCGTATTCATTAATGTTCGACAAATAAACTTGTTGGAACAAAGATTAAGGCATTCACACAGTAACAATAAAATGCTATTTTTAGAACTTTGATGTACGTATTCGAGTAATCCGACCAAAGGTTATCGGGATGAAAGTTTATTGACATGTATAGGTTTCTTTACCATGAATTCCACACACTCATTCGAAAATAGAACCCGTAGAGGCTAAGCTCAGTTAAGAGCACAGTCCGCCGACTTTCTATGGATGAGATGTACCTGAATTCTTGATAAAGAATGTTTAAGCATCTATTGTGTCTTAATACCTGTTCGTGCACATAAAAACGAATTAAATAATTCAAATAGATCGCTATAAAAATATGTCGATGGCAAGTTAGTGTTCGGAAGGCCACAATTGATTAAACTTGATTGATATTGGTCTATTGGTGCCAATTCAGGTTAACGTGTAATTAATTAGTAATGTGCGTGTTTGACAGAATAAACCGCAATTCTAAATTAGTAGAATCCTATAATAAGTTAATGTCTTACAATGAAATCCTTAATAGCCAGTATTTACATAATTTACAGTGATTTAAAAGATACAAAACACGTAGAATAAATTTTAGGATCATAAATTCAATCAATTAGGGTTTAAGGATTTCATTGATATGATTTGCACTATTTGCACACGGTGTTTGAAAGCCATTTATTCTGTATTTATTGGAATGATAAACAGTTTAGATATTTGTCTTGTATTAGATGGCGAATAAAATAGATTATGATATCATACATGATGCGTATCTGCGTAAATAAATAGGTAGGTTTATTTTACAGATTCAAAACCGCACTATTATTGACTAGACCTAAGTGTTTCTGCACTATAAGAATAAATGTCGTCTGTATGTGATATTTTTTTCAGTATCAATTGTGATATGGCAGCTGTCTGCTTATTCTGCCATCTTTTGTTTACATTTGTTAATCCTGCTGTACAATAAACAGTTGATTTATCAACCTATGAATAATGTACATCGTGCTCCTTTACTGGAGTGATTTTTCCGCAATACCAAGTAATGTAGTCACGTGGAAATATCACACAATTCTCCGAATTTATTCATTAGTTGTGGCAACATTTAAATAATATTGCCACTCAAACATGAAAACAATTCATCAGAATTGTTTCGTTTCTAATAAAATTGTTGATTTTCTAAATATTAAATAAGGTTCGATTAACAACAAAATATTTTTAAATACATTCTATTATTTTAATCACATATATTTAATAGGAGATTAAAATAATATTATTATTCCGATAAACAGAAACATAATCATATATGGGCCAATTTTTACTAGGTATGTGAGTTTCAGCAGATTAAAAAAATATTTCTCATTATGAGGTAAATTCGAAAAACTGATTCATTTTAAACTATTTGTTTTTATCTTTGGAGAATACTACCAATATTTTAATTAAAACATTATTTTTTATAATTTACATGATTTTGAAGTAGTGTGCGAAATAAAGCCGGAAAAAATGTTTGCAGTTTCATCGCGTTTTTTTATTACTGAAATTAATTAAAATGCGCGAAATTAATATATTAAAGTAGATCAGTATGTTGTTGCCAAGATAGTAAAAAGTTATTTATCCGGTGAACCTCGTTATGATTTACGCACATTTACTAAGAGAACTTTTAACAGCTTTTTTACAGATAACAAACAAGGTCGAGGTTGAAAATTTTTACTGTAATAACTATTATTCAACATTTGAAAAGTTGCGTTACGGCTGATGGCCATGTTATATAATATATAAAGGATTTGACTACGTTACACAATTCGTATGTTCCCACCAACATTCCTTTTCGTATAATTTACTGCTATCTACCTTCCTCGTGCTGTGCAAACACGTGTATTTACATTAGATTATATTGCATTCAATTCGCGGAGGATTGATTTAAATTAGCGTACCATATGTTACCCGAAAATAGAAGGCTATTTTAGTACTTGTAACATCTCCTTTCGACTTTCGGCTTTCGACACTGGGACCGAAGCCCTAACATCGTTAGAACAGTGATGATGGATCGGCCTTTCATGTTGCTTACAGCTATTATTTCCTTAATTCAAGATAAGCATACATAGACGGGTTACGCTTGCGTCATATTTAATCATATACGCAATGCCTGGTCGCTCTGGACTCTCGGAGATACATTTTTCTTAAGTCAGTATTGTAGAAGGATTGACCGCTGCTGTACTGGCTGGTTAGAAATACCGAATAATCGTTTAACTGTTCCCAATAAATAAAAAAGAAAGAGGATCAACAAAATAATTTAATTTATATTTTACGGAACTACAAATTAAGGCCATAAAACTCGAGCTACCGGCCTACAAAGTCGTAAAATTCAAATCAGGAAAATGGGTTACTGTTTATTCTTCGCTGTTTGTCACTATTTCCTTACAATGGTTATCGATGTGTATTCAGTAGATGGATCTAGCCTTGATACTCTTCTTAAGGCTGTGAAGGAAATAGTTATGTAAATAAGAATTCAAGATACTCCTTTTTCATCGGCAAAAGTTTGTTTACCGGATATTTTTTGCGACTATTTCATGATTGGTGATATGATATTCTATGAAATATGGGTTAGTACGACGTGATTTTAGGATATTGTCATTCTTATTTGTTGACTAAAGAATTCTTCGATCCAAATCCTTTAGGTATTTGCGTATGAAATACCTGAAATTGGGAACTGTGTCCTAGAAATGTCAATAAGAGATGGTTCAGAATGAACTCCATTTCTGTAACTATCCATAAACTATTCTAATAATTGTGATTAAATTCATATTATTCAAAAGCTAATCAACAGTCGATAGGACATAACTCACGAGCAAGATCCAACAGCTATTGAAACGCAACGTAATGTTCCAATTTATTGCGAATTAATTAAAATTAATAGCCGATTTAGAATTTAACAGCATACACTTAAATAACGTTATCTAATTGGGTTAAAATTGAATTTATGTCCGATAAATAGCAACAATTTAACCTCTATTGTTGTGTCTCCCTTAAAATAAGTATAGTTATTATGTGTAAATTATACTCTAATATCAAAACAAGGTTGAGTTTTTAGGGTGGGCTAGACTTACTTAAAGTTAAGTTTTAGTCGTGCGTAAATAATATACTTTACTTAAACGCTCATGCCCACAAGACTTACTAAAAGTATTTTTTGTCGTGTGTAAATACAATGTAAAACCCTGTATTATTACTTTTAATGTTCACAGAAACGTGTGTGCTTGTGTTACCTATCTAATTCGAATTCAACACTATGTTGGATAAACCTAACACTCATTCTCATCAATTCACAATCGATTGAATTCCACTCATAAACGATTGAATATTATGTAAAGTGAGATGCAACACGTTTTAGCGAGATTTTCGTATTGTTTACATTAACTTACCTTCTTCTTGTTTCTCATGTGGTTGGCGTCACGTGTTTCTTGAGCGTTGCCCGGGGCGCGCGCCCCCCACAGCTTCATCGCCATGTGGGCGTACGCAAACGTTATCACGAACAACGGGATTACGTACTAAAAAGCAAACAAATGTTATTAAAACAGAGACTGATGAGAATTTCATCAATTCTGGTACCGGCGATGTTGATTTAGATTGACTCTAATTTCTTTTAGGTTTCCTTTTTTGATTAGGGATGATTCGAAATTGATTTAAATTTCGATGTTTGCGAGTTGATTGAAAAATAATTTATCATTTTGATTGGTTGATTTTCAATACTGAACGCTTACGATAGTTATATTATTTCTTCTGATGTTCTATATAGAAGCTTTTGAGTTACTAATTGTTACTAAAGAGCTTCTATATACTCTTCTTCTGTACTGTTCGTATTGTAAAATTATAAAACACTTCTTGTAGTACTCGTAACAAGAATTGATTTTTATGTTGGCTTACTGCATAATTTTAATTTACATTTTGTAATCCGGTACCGGTGATACCTTCTCGGAAGTAATTCTTTAGATGAAATAATGCACCTACCTACACGTATTAAATTACCACTATTTTTATAATTATTTTCTTATGCAAAATCAAACGATATGAGCTCTGGGAAAACACGAGAAAAAAATAACTTACCTGGAATACGTACAATAGTAGTCTGTAGATAGCCAGCGAATGTGAACCGAACTCATTAGGTGCACAAAAGGGCTTTTTATAAAAGATTTTAGTTACTGCAAACAAATAAACACAATGTAAATTTTATGGGAGGTAAACACAAAATAACATTTCACAATACAATATTTGAACAAAAGTTGTACATTAAATTAATTTAGCGTAATTTAAACGCTATTCGAATATTAGCTACAAACGACTATTCGAGTTTAAAATACGGAACAATAAATTGTCCGGTGTTTAAAATAAAAGGGCAAGTTCAAACAAGCGAATCTTTAATACTTTTTCTGAGACTTTTTCAGAAGAACTAATTAAGTTCTACGTCCAATCAGTGTGAAAAAAGTTTAATACAATATTGATGAACGCCGTCAGCTTGTATAAAAACTTCCCAACTTCCTAGCAATCTCGGTATAAAAAATTTAACACGCTCTCAAACCAATTTCAAAGTTCTCACGTGATGTTACAAACAAAAACAAACTTTACTCTTTACAAGTTACAATTTATTTTTGTAACAACACATTAAACGAGGGTTTAACTACGAACCTGGGTCCAATTCATCTTCCAAGATGACCTCCCATGACATCGCCATCGGGGCGGCTAAAGATAGTGCCAGGAACCATATTACCACGATTATTACTTTGGCAATACGTTTAGAAGTGTGGGCGCTGAAACAAACGTTTATTTTCATTAGGTGTAATAAAAAGGACGATCCGAATTGTAAGGGTCGCATACCAAAAACTCTTCAAATGCACTTGAATTACTAATAAAGCCCGTGTTACGAATAGTCAATAAAAAGCTTACAATGAACATTCCAGATCTTTAGGAGGTGCTGTTAGAGTAAATTGAATGAGCCCGACGGAAAATATTGTCTCATTTGGAATAACAGAAAATCCCATTGTCTTAAGCTTAACGCTTAGTATGTTACACGTAGACAATTTGTGGCAGTAATAGCATGTTAACATTTAGTGGCCGACATGAGCCGCGTAATAGACTACTACGTTGAATATTCTCGGCAGCTCTAATCTCAGTGGCCACAAACTGTTGTTTGCCATAACATCTTAATTATGTAACAATGTCCGCATGAAAATGGAAGAATAGCTCGAAATCATATGATTGAAGTTACATTACATTTAATTGGAGTAATTAACATGACGTTATTAACTCCCATTAAATGAAGTGTCTCATTTATATACGGCCCATGTTTTGAGACCGAAATCTAGTTTTTAAGAAACCGTTCTTGTTAAGTTCTTAACGACTCCAGAAAAGTGAAAGGAAAATCTTTTTAAAACGATGTTTTACTCTTTCATATTTTCTCGCATGACGTGATTGCGTTTATGGACTTAATCTCGTTAGCCCAAACTCCCAGACACCAAACAAAAACATTTAGGTCAAACGTATACAGTGTAAATACATACAAAAATATTTGTGTAGGTCGCAACTAAGCCGATTTTGTTAGAACGGAAACAGATTGACCATTCGTAATCCTCTTTATAAAAACAATGTCTCTTACTATTTAGTTCAACCCTATACATTGTGTAGATTCATGACTAAAATAGAGACTCATATTAACAACAAACAGGCTTTCCAGAAAATTGGGCTCAGTGTAATTGGCTCTTGGCATTCGCTCTCTTTTTTGCCATGGGCATTTTTTACCAAAATACTTTTATAAAAGTTGGGCAATATAATTGCATGAAAAGCTCTGCTAGTGAAGGACTTTTTCAGTTGAAAGCTTGACCGTCAATTAGGTACCAGAAATATAATATCTATTACTCATGCATTTATTACAGTTATAAACTTAAGTATTTTTACTGTGATTAGCATCGATTTGGTCGATAGTAATATTCAATAGTGGCTTCTATCAGAGCCTTAATAGAATTAACAATGTTATTTAACTAGTTTTTAGTTTCGAGTTGGTCTAGACTGTATATCTAATAATTAATTAATTATGTATATTATCCTTAGCCCTGTAACGATCCTATCGTTTTTCTGTTTAATAAGAGGTTAAATTAAAGACTAACATAGGTCAATTACTTAAATTGATATATTAACTTAGATCTTTTAGATATGAACCAGCAATTATTTAAATTTATAAATGTAAATTAAATAAAATAGCGTATCTAGGTAATCATTTTCACTCCATTGAATACGTACTTTGTCAATTTAAATCCGTTACAATCAAAATATTCAAATAAAAATTGAGATACGAAACATTTCTGTTATGTTCTGTTTACAAATACGAGGTTTATTCTGTAGGTTTTCAATATCGTTTATTCATTGTTCAGCCGGTACAGGTACTACATTTGCTAAACAAATAGATAACATTTTTTCGCGGTATTTTATACGGCTTTATGGAAGCGTCGGCGCTGATTGAACCAACTAAATTACAAACAATGTAATATTTAATATCGCTCTGATCTTGAAAAATAACTATTCTTAAAATAAGCCTCATTTTTCCGACACAGGAATATACGCAAAGTGAATTGTACCGCTCTATCGATCACTAAGGTTAAGCCACATTTGCCCAAAAAACCTCGCCTTATACATTTATGACTTTCTAAGTAGATATTTTGTTCTAACATGTAAAGTGTGTTGTGTGTAAAATGTATAATGAAGATCAAGATTCCATGGATGTGCTCTAACTGGCGTTGCACAGAGAGGCTTCTGGCTTGTTCTTTAAGAGGTAACAGAATACCCTTTTCATGTTCTGATGGTGACCAACGGGGTGGTTTTAGTGAGGTAAAAAATTCCACACTCCCCGGTCCTATAAATCCCCGTAAGGCTGTGTGCCTTTTAAAGGTTTCCCACACAAAAAAAAAGGTAAAATAAAGAATTAAATTTGAGATGTTTTTTTTTCACAAGGCATTTATAAATTAAATACTTTTGTTATACTGAAATATTAAGTAACAATTTCTTTATCATCTAATTCTATCATTGTCTAAAATAGCCTTGTAATTAAGAATTCCTTCTTCCTTCAGATGAGTTAATCCGTACCTAGTACAAAAGTCCAATCGTCAGGGAAACGTTTCGTAAATAGAAATCTTTTAGTTTTCCGGGATCCGAATTGCCTTTCAGTTGACGTAATTATGAGTCGGCACTGGCCGGTAGGTTTCTATTGGTGTACTACCGGAAAAAAAGATTGAAATCGTGATAGGAATAAATCTTTTATCAAGTTATAAAATGAAATTGACGGAGCTGTTAACATTAAATATTTTTGATAACAATTAATTAGTCCCTTATGGCTCTTCAATTTTATTTCCTGGTTGGTAAATTTTGTTTATTGGTTTCGTTGTTAAGAGCTCTTAGCAATACTTCGAAGTTTTAATTTTTCCGGGTAAATAGCTATTTCAGAAACTTGACCCCAAACTTGTGTGGGACCATCACTTCGCATTAAAAGTGATTGAATGGCGAAAGCTGTAAAACAAATGATGTAAAAAACAATTAGAATCACTTACAAGTATCATCAAATCAATGAAGACACTTCTTCATCTTAATTTTTGCATTTTTCTTTTTCCTACAAGTCCGAAATACAATTATTATGTACTTCTGTTGTCGTGCATCTCATTTCGGCCCTGTGCCAATCTTGTTATGCTACCAGTCGCTAATATTCTGTTAATCTGTATATAAAGTGATGTAGAAGGATGTGATGTTAGCCTGTTTACAAAATGACTACATTTTGTGCGTGTTCTCAGCGTGAGCACTTGTAACGAAGTCAGTAAACAATAGGGTGCTAATTATTTATGCACGACCTTATAACCAAATAATACGCTTGAACGCGAAGGCAATGGATTATAGAGCATGAACATTTTGAATGAAATACAAAATATTAAGTACGACCTTTGAAAAAGCCGCAACTGAATAATAAAACACTGATTAATAATTCAGAAGAAAATTGCCAAGTGCAACTTATATACGAATATTAATACATAAATTAGCAGTAAAGAGATCATTTTCGTGGAACGCAAGTAACTTACATAATTTATGGAGACAACAAGGCCCGAGTGAGGTAAAATTGTTTAAAAAATACCTCTGTTTTCTAGACAAGACGAAGTCTGGTACAATTTTCCCGAAAAATTGGCGCATGAGGCACAATATGCTTCGTCGTCCTGATTGTATTGTTATGATAGACACCTTCAAGTAGGTATCCTTTATTGTAATACATTCCCATATTATGCAAATCAAACAATATATTTGAGGGAAACGAATGACGAATAGATATAAATCGACGATGAAGTCAGATGTCTACACAGCAAGTTCCTATTTTATATACCTATGTCAAAATATTATTCAGTGTTTTGCCTAGGAACCTATCTGATATCTATTCATAAAAAAAAAGAATCTCATATACCAAACCTGATAATTTTTCCCTACTAAGTTTTTATGCTAAACCTATTGAAACACATTTACAAGACGGCATTTAACACTTCCTCCATTGTAGTAACCCCAACAAAATTCTGAGCACATTATCACGCAAAGCGGCGCGTCTCAGCTGGCTCTTATAATATCTCAATATGAACGTACAGTTCTGTAGAAAATCCATTCAAAGTCTGACTGAGTCACCGCTGAAACTGATAGGGGAGAGCTTAGAGGAGACACTCCGCAACGCGACCGCATGCTCGGTGGTGTTGGCACTTGTGATAACCACACGTCTGAACAATGATGTACTGGTACAATTGTAACTCAGAGCATTAACTCTCGTACTTAGTAAGTAAATTTCATACATTAACGGCTGCGTTTTGCGGTTCTATTTGTATATTAGATTCTCTTAAGTGTTGAAGTATGATGTAGTCTATTTCAGAAATCAATAATATTATATTCCACGAGAAAAGCGCAATAGAATAGATGTGAAAACAGTAGCGGAAGTAAGAAATTACAGAATTTCTCCTTGTGAAGCCTTAATAATATTACCGAATTGAAGCAAAAGGAAATTGACAAATAATAGTTTTGAAAAAGATTTTATTCTTTTTTAGCAATTAAATGATAACAAGATGTATTAAATTTATTTAAGGCGACTTCGTGTCATTAAACACAGATTAATTCAATTAATTAACCACGATTAGTATTTTATTTATGCTCAGAATAAATAGATTGGGATTAAGGTAAAAATAATTAAAGGTACATAATTGAAGATCGTTAGGTACACAAATAGACTAGGATCTTTTAAAGCCTTGTAAATAAATCCTTTTTTTATTTCACTATCCAGGCTAAATATAGTTTATTTAGAGGCAATTGTCAGACATCATTAATAGCCATTAATAACCCTAAATTGTTCAGCCTAAAAATTTAAAATTTATTGAGGCTCCAAGATATACGTAGATAGGCCTATTTACTTTGATGTTACTTAAAAGAGTAATAAATCTAATTCCAAAATCCTTCAATACGTATATTCCAATCCGTGTCAATCCAGTATCAAAAAAATACCAATAATATACTCCGTATTTGATGTATTTGTGTCTCAAAGACAGATGAGACAGCCTAAGCCAGTGTCGAAGAACCTGAATCAAAGACAAAAATAAACCTCTAGAATAAACAAAATGTAATACGAACGTGTTAAATCTACATTCACAAACGAAAATAGATTCAGGATAAACAGGTGTAGCGAATACACCTCGATCATAGATATATTTTTCTCTATTTATTCTAGATACATGTTCTTCAGTATTCTAGCATTTCAAGATACTTTTGGGATTGTCTTTTCTTTTACCAAGGTATTTATTGTCAATTTAAAATATTTAAATTGCTTAAAATAAAGAATGATTACAATTGATTTAACCCTCTTCGTTGAACTGAATAGAATTATTCAAATAAAAATTCGACGTCAAAGAAATACATGACAAAGAAGACCCATCATCATCAACACGAAATTATAATTTAATTTAAGTAGACATTTCAATTCGTTTGCCTTCATTTACTAGAAAGAAGAAAATTCCATTATCAGTCCATAGCATCGACAAAACCGAGCCAATTTCAAAACAGATAATGACGTCATGAGCCTTCCACAAAATCCTCAATAAGTAAGCGTCTATACAATCTCTAATCTTCACGGATTTCTATCGTAAATCTTGTATACCTACTCTACTAGTACCGACTTGTACCTTGTTACAAGGCTCAGACAGATTATAAGTACCCATTCACTAAATACTTACTTCCAAAATTCTTAATCGTCAATCGTTCGCATTTCTTTTTAGGCATAACATTATCATGTATAATCGAAAAAGGTTAACGTTTTTATTTTTGGGTTTGGTAAATCTAGTACCAATTATAAAGGGTTATTTGTGTACTTCATTCATATTAAAATCTTATAAGCTTTAGATGATTAGGATTTAAAATTATTCTTCGTCAATTGATGTATATTTAGCTCAAACCTTTTATATATTTAGGCCCATTCAAAAGGCTAAATCCGGGAACAGCCCAGCAAAAGTAACTAGTTAGCCTCCAGTACAGAACCTTTTAGTATTTATTTTTACAAACCAAAGCTAGGCAACAAGAGTATTATATTAGACATACTTTTTGTATTGTTAGATAAAACTACAATCCTTTTTGGCACATTGGCTAAACGGTTTTTGATCCGCTCCCAAAGTCGTACTATATTTCTCAAAGACTATTTGTTTCAGATAGTTCGAGGCTAAGAATTCGTGAACATGTATTTGAGTAAAACAATGTTTACCTAAACGACATGGTGTATTACTACGGATTGTTTTTTTCTATCATAACCGAAGCGATTTATATGGACGTTTCACATTAATAGGACAATTAGTTTAGAAGGCGACTTGATTTGGTGCTACAGTATCATGCTGCGTTCGACGCTGAGTATTTAGAAAACAGAATGCTTAACACAGGTTTGATCTCAGTCTGTATTTGAGAAAACACAAACACCACAGCGAAGGGTTAAAATTTTAAAATGAAAATATAAATCATACCTGAGCGGGGTGATGATAGCCCGATGTCTGTCCACCGCGATGGCGGTCAGTGTAAACACGCTGACATTCACGCTCAGCGCTTGTACGAAGGGACAGAAGGCACACATAAAGTGTGGCAGAAGCCATCGCTGTAGCAACGCGGCTTGGAACTGTCAACAAAGATTTATCATATCAACATCACATCATACATATTCGTATAATATACATTCGCTTCGCAAAACACATTTTTATTTAGCGTATTTTTTGAAACAGTGACATGCCAGGATTTATGATACTTTCAGTTATAAATGTGTTTGTATCAAAAATTTATAAGCATGACGTAAACTATTGTAACAGTACAGCAAATAATTTAATAAAAATTTGGGCAAGAAATACAGATTTGTTCGGACACGATTATTGTTACCCATTTAGAGAGGATCAAGATCATAATCATTACTCAGAAAACACAGTATACCTACCATTGTGATGTTCAGGTCTGCCATTTAGGTTATTTAAATAAAACGATTCTATCCTTTCTCTAAAATTATACGGTAAATATAAGTTTTATTAATTATTCTTTACAAAGAAAGTATCCTTCAAAAAATTTGCCAAAGTGATTTGATCTGTGATAATGAAACGAAATGGATAATAACTTTGGGAGGTACTGTGTAGGCGGCTCTTCTTAAGTATTATTACTTTCTGGGATCGGGTAATCAGTTACTGTCAGCGATAGCCTCACAGCGGTCATTTTGTTTACGTTTAGTCATAATTTTCACGTTACAATAAATTGTTAATCGCTGTTTCGTTATCCCTTAAAACGCTCTGTAAGTTTGTATTGAATAAAGAATGGTTCCTTCGGCTTAAAATAAGTTTATTCAAGGAATTTAATCAAAAAACATGCTAGCTCTAATCTGCAAAACATGTTTGAAATAAATGTTGGAGTTACTTGCCATATTTAGGCCGACATTCCAAAGAATACTTTGTTATGTCTCTAACGTTTTTGTATTGTGTTTAGATCTGACAAGGCCTACTTTCGGTCGACTGAATTACTAGTACGTTTTTTTTATAAAGTTGTTTCTATCGAAGTGAGTCGAAAAAAAAAATGTTACGTATTTTATATCTGAGAGTAATAATCATCGAACAATCAAAGTATCAATAAAAAGGGAATACCATTTATGCAACGAAAACTAAAACTGTAAGTGAAAATATTACTTAGTCATAAACGTCTCTCAACCTATTAATAAGATACCTGTTATTAATAGGTATAGAGACGACTTTAAATAGCCATTTTAAGTCTATTTATTTAGAGTCTCTTTTCTAAATGATTTTCTTGTTATCACTTAGAAAGACAACACGAAAGGTCATATTATTATTAACTAGTCAAGTTTCATCTGGTTCAAAGCTAAAGTTATCAGTTAAAGTTTCTTTGTCGTTCTGTTGCCTTTTCCTACTAACTTTACAACTCAATTATCTGCAGCAGACGCTATGAAGCAAATATTTAGTTATCGTCCCCACTTTGTCTGCACCATTAGAGGTTTAGATAACATACGTGGGTTGTAAAATTTTATCAAGGTTTTAAAGGTAACTTTTCTCTATTTTCTTGGTAAAAACAACAACACCGAAATGTTTGTCTGAGACAGTCCGTCTGGTACCGCCACTCTCCTGATTTACGTGATGTGCATAACTTGGAATATAAAATGAATTTCGTCATCTCTTTGTCTGAGGATTACGTCATAACATAAAAATGCTAATTAAGGTATTTATCGAAATTATTACTCAACTTCGGCAATAATAAAGATAAAGAAACAAATGAATAGATTTCGTGAAAGTAATAAAAACTAATTTAACTTTTACATTTCCTCACAAGTTACTTGTGTGTTGTCACTTTTGTGTTTCCGTCAGTTTAATGTATGTTATATACCTTCCTACGTATACTTTTCTGTTTGTTATGTAGAACGGATATTGTGTCGATAGAGCGTCATGTATCGATAACTGTGTTGGCACGCTTTGGGCTAGAACTCTAAACTATGCTAGCCATTAGCCAACCAAAGAACTTTGGGCATTAGGCCAGGCTATGAGATTGGATTGTATGTAAATTTTAGTATTGAATAAAAACAAATTGCTTATCGTATTTGAAAAAAATACTTTTGTTTATTACTTTTTCTCAGATTAAGAAATTAGCATAAACACTAAAACCAAAAATTAAATACGAGTTTTAAATCTAAACAGAACAATACATAGCTCTACAAAATATATATACCTATAACAGATCAAAAATATGTATGATTGTAAAGAAAATCCTTCTGACCTTTTCTATTAAGGTCTTCTAAAAGGGACTATCTTGATGGATCTAGTGCAGATAAAATATTGCTATCACTGCGGACTGCCATACTTCAAGGGTTTAGACCACTTGAGCGTTGGAGAATCTGCCTACTCTTTGTGGTGGAACGTAAAACACATCGGTTTAATGTAGCGTAAAATGGTTTGGAATAACGGTTGAAGAAATGGGGTTGAGTTTAAGGTAGGCATATTTTATAAAGAACGCGAAAATGTCGGTCTTATGCAAAGACAGGTGATGTGGGGTAGGGTTGGGAGCTGCTGCTTAAAAAAGTACATGGGTAACTAATAAGTTTAATTTTGTGGTATATTCTACTTATTCTCTAATTCAATTTTATAAAATCGTGTCTTATATTATTATGTGGAGCGCGCCACACTGTACTAAATACAGTAATACAGAAGCATACTAATGATAACACAATATAAACACACAAAGCAAAGCTGCAACAAAGTGTAACGTTAGCTTAAATACTTAAAATGTATAAATACTGTAAACCGCGGAATTAATTGTTTGTTAAACGTATTAAGGCTGATTACGAACTGAGCAGTCGACTGCGAGACTATTTCATTTTACAATTGCTCGGCCTGAAAGGTCTGGCGTATGTTAGCCTTTACAAACATGTTATCGATAGAACTTTATTAATTTACAAACTCAACTCAACTGAGATTAATTACCGAAGATTACATAAGTGGTTATATAACTCAAACTTTCATACTTCAAGTCGTAATATTCACGTGTCGTAAATTCAACGAATTCACATGTGACATAGGCAGATAAACAATTAAAGTAATTAAGTTAATACTCGTTTTAAATATCTCCCTGTGTACAAATTACTTAATTTTAAATGTGGAATAATAGTCGTGGAAACTCAATTAATCCATGATTACTGGTTTCCGATTGTAAAATATTGATGAACCTATCAGATTACCGTTCTGCAGTGGACCGAAAATATTGCACTACTGCATCATGCATCACGTAGAATTAACGGCTGCCGGATTTCTGCCTACCTATTTAAAAAAATATTATTATGTTAAGGCTGGGCTGCGGCGATAAGAATTTACTGTCCATAAAAATTCAGTGGACCATGTAACAGGTACTAAGCGGTCTAAGAGTGTCTGAAGATTATGATGCCTATATGTGTAGGCGTGTTTGTACGGATAGGTAGATATATTGGCCCTACAGATCTTGGCCTTGACTGGCCCAAAAGGGTCAAGCTATAAAAGCTTTTTCAGTTACTCAGCTTAGTGGTTGTTATATCTGTTTTCAATGCTACGGTTGTATAAGTATATGAGCAAGGTACATCCATTTCCGCTTTCTAGGATTATTTCGTAGAGTGTTTGTTTGCCCGTTACTATTAGATTTATGAGTGGCTGTTCCTGTAAGATCTTTGAGTATATTATTTACCTAGTCCACGCCGCTAAAGTCACGGCGATGAGCTGGTAAATAATAAAGCTACTTTCATAAACTTACTGAAGCAAGTAATGAGTGTTTAATATTCTCGTTATCTACTTATTCTAAAAATAACCAACTCCTCAACAAGCGCATGAAGTGAATATAATTCGCTTGCTGGGATATTTTATGGACTATCAGAGTGTACACAATTGAAAAACTCGTTATAATAGAGCGGTTTAAATAATACCATAATATTATCTTGTTGAAAAAGCTTTGCAATATTTTAACGTGCAATTTTCACATTTAAGTGAGGATTTTCTGTAATAGTATTAATAAAAACCTACAAAGGTAAATTAATGAAATGGAGTATGACAAAAAATGAAACCCAATATAAAACTTTTGTTAAAAATGAATGGTTGATTATTTTGTGGTAAAAAAAATATTTGTTTAAAATGTTATACTTGCAAGAGTTTTCATTTTCCTAAGACGGAAATACAAGTGCGAGGAGCGAATAAGAAAGATACAAAATTAAAAATTTAAGCGAACCAAGATAGATGAAACTTTATTTCAGCCCTGACCCTTCACGGCTCTAAAGGACTATAACCATAAAGTGAGTGTCTAGAATTGCTCGGAAATATTGAGGGTGAATGCGAAACCCTTAAAAAAATAGATATATACATGCTAGGTATTTTAAAAATAAAATAGCAACAAACAGACGCAAAAACAAGTGTCTAACCAAATACACTTGGGACGTTGACTCTGTCGTAGAAAAACAAAGCTAATTTATGAAATAGAAAGAGTTTGTATCAAGTTTATATATTTTTTGTTTGTTGAGTTTCATGATTAATTTTTTGACAGTTTCTATCTGTGTAAATGTGGGCTTGTCACACGCAGTAAACACAAAATCTTTTTTGTATTTTATAAGTGAGGAGATGAGATATCGATAGGATAGGCGATAAGAAATAGCCTATCCGCAGAAAGCAAGCGTGGTGATCAATGCTTGCGCATTCTCTCTATGGGAAGAGGCATGTGCCCAGCAGTGGGATGTTTATAGGCTGGATTATTATTTCTTTGTAGTTGTCGACTTTCAACAACCAATCAATAAAAATAAGCGCCTTAATATTGAGGGAACATTATTCTTGTATAATACAAAGGCTTAGAAAACTTCAGTAGGCATAAATTCCCTTTTGTTAACTTAGGAATTGTTTCGAATCAAACACTAACTTCCAAACAATTCGCTAAGGCGTAACTTAGGATGTTTGGTGTTTACGTTCGGCTTTTATTATCTCCTTTGTTATTTTTATAGTACCCAGAAGGTTGGAAATGTTGGAAAATGCCCATGTTCGTAGAACTGAACTATTGCTTACTGATTGAGTTTACTAGTTTTGAAAGAAAATATTAATCTACTTCAGTGAAGGTGTTTACTCATTGATATCCTTTAGCTCTTCTTTAAAAGCACAGTTTAATATAACAAATACGCCTAGCTACAAGTCACATTTGATTAGTTTATTTTAAATTAATTTACAACTTTAGATACAAATTTACACAGATACATTACATGTCTGTCCGTGATATCTATATCTCTAATAGTACCAATGTTCAAAGAGAACTAAAATCTGAAAACCTTTCCAGCTTAAAAGCTAAATCTTTGGCTTTCCACTCAACTGAACACATCATCACAGTTTCGATACATGAGACACGCTGAGCGTTTTGGTGACGTAAGAAACTTGGCATGCCAACGTGACGGGACGCCGCGACAAAGAAAGCTCTTTCATGTACGGATAAGACGGAAAAGAACTCTAATGACACCGTGAAAGGCATAAGGCGATTATGCGTATTAGTGATGCTCGGCTAATATGCATGTTATGGTGACTGGCAACAATATTCCTTGATATTATGTTGGTAATAAAAGTTTGTGAAAATGAATGGACGTTTGTTTCTCTTTCATGAAAAACACAGTAAGGGAACTTGGGTAACATTTTTCATACAGATAATTTATAATCAGGATTACAACATATTATGTTAGTTTCTATTGAGATAGGTCTTTAGGAACAGGAGATAAAACCACGTGCCGTGTCGACGTGAATACATATCTCAAGGCAGATGTTAAAAGCATATCCCTTTTGGCGTGGTCAAGGTCATTCAACTTTTCGATTCTTATAATAGAATGAACTAAAGATTATTTTATCCAAGTGTTGATTATGTTTGAAAGATTTTATATTTATTAGAACGATCTTAATATAAACAGTTAGGTAATCAAATACCACTCATGATGAATCCTCGGTACATGAATTTATGAAAGCCTAACGTTATTTTTTTTTGTCTTTGAAACCAGTGATTAATTGTTGTGCCCACGTGTTTTGAAAACCCACTTACAATCCGCAGCATGGTTAAAATTTATTCTTCCCAATGTGGGATTGTAATGTAAATTAATGGGCATATTGTCCCAATAAATTGGAAAATGCTAATGTTTATTATTGATTTAAAAAGCTAACAGCGGAAATCATTGACGCTGTTATTGTTTTGTTTCAGTGTCTATTTCTAGCTAAAAGCGTGGGAATAGAATAGTCTCATGTAATTTACACTTGTCTATTAACAAAGCGTATTAACAAGGCACAAGTAAGTGAGTATTCATTATTATACCTTGGCGGTTATTCTTGAATTTATAACCTAACTATTGGCATTTGACTGTAACGTTTCGTTCTTAACTTAACACCAGTAAATTAAAATTAAAAAGAAAGGTCCACTTTGTAACAATGTGATGTGTGTTTCACAATTTTTGTTAAGAGTACTACGTGAATATTAAATTAATTTTAATTCAGTATTGTTTTGAAACTTTGTACTAAGTGGGTTTCCAGTAAGCCGATAAAGGGTAATACGGTATCAACTACGTCATTTGTTCTTATCTCTGATAGGAGTTATGTTTATGTATTTTCACTTAACATGTACTGTATCGCAAAACAATCCATATAGTGAATGTTTGTGATTTATCTGTGACATGCCTTTCATTTTAACGTAGTCGCGCCGTCAAAGGCTCATGTGTTTGATGAAATGCATAAAAAGCAATATACTTAGATGCATGTATCATTCACAATATCAGCATGCTTGACTTTAACATCTATATACAGCATATGTAAGTTTCGAAAATAAATGATTTCAACGGTTCATACTTGAACTATTTTACTTTGATTTTACGATTTTCTTACAGAATTTTTTTCAACAAATAGACAATGAAAACAGTAGCTGGCCGAAAAATGTATTCCTTGAAAAACCAAAACTACGCTGAAAAACGAAGAAATGGAAGGGGTATTTTCAGAAGCCAAGCAATATGAATTCCGTTCATTTTCAAGTAAATTAACCCACTAGATACGTACACAAATATATATCCGTTCGTCTCAATAAAAGTTTCATGGGAGATGTACTAAAAATTCACGTCACGAGCCTCCAGCGTGTTAATATTACTCCTGTCTTTACAATTTTCCGTAACTCCCTCTAGTTCCACTATCAGATTAACTTTGCTGCGGATATTATGAATCGTATCGTTTCTTATTTTGTAGGGCGGTTAACTTCTAACATCGACGCATCGATGCGTGATTATGACAAATAATACTAAATAGACTATTCCATAAAGTACCTAATATCGAATGGAAAAAGAAATGAAGATACGCAAAATAAAACATAAACTGCCGTATTATTACTGTAATTTGTGAATCAAATATGATTACAGAAAATATATGAGCTGGAAATAAGTATCGTAACGGCAACACATTAAAATATTTATGACAAACGCCAATCTAATATATGACCCCTAAAACAAAGGCATAAAACAACTATTCCAAAAATGTAGGTAGCCATTAAAGCCATCTTTTAAACACAATTCAGATATCAAATGGGTTTAGGCATATTTTTATGACGTAAATAAAGTCAACGAAGGGTGTTTATAAATCCTTCGGAAACATAAAACGACGTCATATCTGAACCTTGAAACGTCACTTAATAAAGACATACCTGTACATAATATATAATTTACTATGTATAGTGTATACTCAAAGCAGTGTACGTGATTGAAATATGTTTAGTATCTGATACATAATTTAGTACCAAATACCTAGCGACTGAATGTCTTACAAAATTATAGGTTTTCATTCTAAATTATGTAAGCATTTGTAAAACATTTGTTCTAAGAGAACATCGAAAACTACACATTAGTTCCTTGTTACTTGTCGTTACTGTTGCTTATAATAAACGCACATATTTACTGAAACAATTCGCGCACCGTATTTGTTCCGAGTCTAGTTCATTCAATTACCACTTCGACTTACCTGAAATGGTACAGCGAATAATCCTATGACTATGTCTGCTAATGCTAAATTGGCGATGTAGCAGTTCGTGACGCTCTGCATTCGCCTCGACGTGGCCACGACCCACATCACTAGGAAGTTGCCCACCACAGCCAACACTGATATTGAGCCATACAAAAACGATAGCAATACTATCATGCCCGTGGGTACGTCATACAACGTCTCTGAAACAAAATTGTACGTCATTAGAAAACGATAAATCTCATGATAATATTCTATTGAATGATAATGAGATCGCCTGCGTGATATTGAAAGGAAGATCGACTGTTAATGGTAAACAATCATAAACACATTGATTAAGACAAAGAATATCATAGCTAAGACTATCAAAAACATTCATTTTCTTCTCTGTGCGTAATAAAGTTTGATATATTCTAATAGGCAACTGGAATGTTGTAATAAATATTCTTTTGCCGAATTGTTTCTATGATTTCGGTAAAAGAAGATATCTACGGTACCTACCTACTTACAAAACTTAGCTTTTTTGAGTCTAATAAAATTAAGGCTCAGCTATTTTAAACTATTATTTATTCCTTAATGGAAATTACCTGATATCAAAGACAAGGTAATTAAAATGATAACCCCAGCTTCTACAATGAAAATCTTTGAAATAATTAGTTCAGAAAATATATTCATAAGAACACCAGATTTTAAGCTGGTTAAATTGAATGGTTTTGTAATAACAAACGAGTTTTGTTAAGTAGGCTTTTGTCGGTCGTTTCGTAGATAGGAATGTTAAAGTCCTTTTGGGCAGATCTGTTTTCCAAATACGACTTTTTGATACAATTTTCGTATCATTTCGTGGAGCTTGGATCGTCAATCAATAAAAGAGGGTTGACACCTGATTGATCTTCAAAGCGATCGTAATTTATTGCTGACACCATAGAATTGATTGGATGATAGATTCTATTATCAGGTCTTTACATAATAGCGTGAATGTCAGGTACATACCAAAGGTGTCATTTGTTCCATTATGTACAATATACTCGTCGATGGTTCGATTCCTGACCCAGTCCGCGTCGTCGTCTTGTGTTGAATTCGTTGTACTGTAACAATTTGAAAAAAATGAAAACACTACACGTTAAAAATACAAACAAAGAGACTTATTGGTATCTAGTACCTAATTTATCTAAAATGTCATCGTACTCGAACAATTAACAATTCATTGGTGTAGCTACTAATGGTGCTTAAAACAGTAAGCCCATTATACGGACGCAAAGGCCACTAAATGTGGCCAGACGAACGTGTGAAAACATTAACGTGCAATATTCTGTCCGCTGCAGTGCAGTTCTCGTCTTTATTACAAACAAATTTTATTAAAAGCGGCTTTTCAGCAAAAATCAAACTTTTTCGCTAAGCGGAACATTTGCAGGTCGGATGAGAAGCAATTAAACTTTCCAAAACAAAAAACCCTCAAATATTTTGCCAATTGCTTCCTAAGTTTGTTTTATAACAAATTCAATCTGCAAATTACTTTAACTTCTTGAAAATATCACTTAGCTACGTTAAGATGCAAGTTAAAATTCAAATCTTTGTGTGATGAGCGATCGTTAGTGCTGGGTCTGGGTGTAATTTATCAATAATATCTATGTTTCAAAAATGTATAAGTATGTTCATCAGTTGTCTGGTTTCCATAGCACCTACATTCTTTCTTGTCTTACTTTGGGTTTAGTAGGTCGTCTGTGTGCTTACCTAAGAAATTATTATTATTGTCATTGCAGTTTAATTTTATGAGAAGGTCACTATTTAACAAAATATAATTCTTTTGTCATTCAAGAAAATAAGATACCGACTTACAAAAAAAAAACCAGCGAGCAATAATTCTGTCAAAATTCTTAAGTACGCCCGAGACACAAAGGGCTGTCAAATTAGCTTCGTTAAATTATAATTAATTTGTTTAAAGAATTACGCGTCAACGTCATTTAGAATAAATCAGTTTAATCATAAATAAATTAAGCTCTTATTACTGGTTGGATAATGGTTTAATGACAGCGTTTAGTATGTATGAACATTACACCTGTATTCCCACACCCACACGAAGACGTAGACAACTAACCATACTCAAGTGTACTTTAGTGTACATAAATATCGTCAAATGATTATAAATTACATGGAGATGGCCAACCAGGAATAGTACCTACTGAGCATTTCCTGTTAGGTAAACCCAATTACCCGTTCACTGCTACTTGGCAATCAAACACTTTGTGTTCCTGACGTATTAATCTTATGCCGAAATGACCGGAACTGCAAGTGTTTCTTAGTACCGTCATAGGAGTTGAATTGGAAACATATGCCATTGAGCAATATTACAGAGCAGTGACGTGTTCATAAAACAAGTTCATGTATTTTGTATGTTGTTGCCTCTTGTGTACTTTTTTTTTTACAAAACCACTTTTTTTAACTCATTTCGCGATGTCACGAACTTTTTACCTTCCAGTGACACTTTTCCTTCTGAAAACAGATATGTCGTAAAAGGGTTTCTGAGCAATTTTGTGTCCTGGCAATGTGAAACCCGGGGGGCCGTGACCCGTCCTGCTCCGTCTAAATAGGCAACGCATCATGGAATTTCAATTTTCGCGGAACTTGATGTATTTCAATCTATCACGTGTCGTGGTATGGGATATTAGCTTTCATTTTCGTGACAATTAATGTACCTACTTGCTACAATAGTTAAAGGAAATTGGTACATTGAACGTTATATCAAATGGCCTATGTCTATACTATATATAAATATTAATTAAAGTTAATCAAAACTTTCTCTTTACAGAATGGATATTTATTACAAGTAAAACAAACCTAATTAAAAGTACAACACAATAAACATTTAAAGTAACTTATTTTGGCACGGTCCGTTACCTTTGTGGCTTAACTGAATCTTTCTTTTATTTAGAAGCCAATGAACGTTTCGCCAATAAAATACAGAGAGAGCAGACCATTTTTTCTCGTCGTGTTATTAAGAGTCTTATTTGCAACGTACTCGCGTTGCTGTAAAACATAATCGCCCTTTAAATGATAACGTTGTTCATTAAGATGAAAAATGTAAAATAAACAAAGGCTTTCGGCTTCATGGCTTCATACTTGCAACCTTAACTGACAAGTTTCTTTGACTAATGCCCGAAGAATGTTACAATAGAGATTTGAGAAAAGGTTAGGCATTCCTTTTGTCACGTTAACACATACATAATTCGCAATCTCTCAATATGTTACCATATTCGGTAAAGCGGGTCAAGCAGATATTGTGAGAACGAAATTAATGCTCAAGTGTTGGTTTGTGCAAGCACGACCGTTAAGCGTGCTTAAAGAGAGCGTGTAGGAGACATGAAGGTTTCTTTTAATAACATTCGAAGAAGATGCTAACATTTGTTCGATTTAGAAATATTTTGTTTTTCACTTTTTTTATTTTTTGAACAGTCATCTTTTTAACAGTTTATGAAGTGTAAATTCCTTAAAAATAAACACGGGTATAAATTAAAGTTATTAATTAAGTTCTTGTGTGTTACTTGTTATAAAATAGACGTTCCCTTTTAGTGTTATAATGGTATCGTATAATACTTTAACCTTTGTAGTGTATAATAAAGAATACGCCTGCGTTACTATTTAAAATGTACCTTTAATGAACAAGATACCAGTTTAAAATCCAACGCTTCCCTAACAGCATAAGTAAATGCTATTGATTTTCTCACAAGATGAATGCGGTGTCGTTGTCTGCAGCTGAAAGTGAGTGATGGTAGCCATGCTTTAGAACACCGACAACACCGACTAGGTGTTATAAAGTACGGGAGCCATCACTTATACTGATTGCCACACGATAAGGTGCTATTTTTAGATGATAGCGAGTTCGTTGTTTGTCGGGCATCAATCAAGGTGAAATTATTACGATGTTGGTGATCAGAAAAAAGGAAGTAATTTAATATAAATAAAATTAATAATTGTTAATTTTATGAAGTATGTAGTATTACCGCAAAATGTCATGCGATCGGTACCAACTTGAATTTCATACTCTCAATTTATAATTTATTTATAATATTGAATTATGAACAGCAAAACTAAAATACAATAGTGACATATTTGTTGGTGGTAATTCAAATTGTGGTTATTATTTACTAAATAATGGCCACAAAAACTGTTCGGTAAATTACCTCGTTTGTAAGTTATGTCAGAGATTATAAGTTTCTACCATTACAGGACTGAATATCAAGAACATTGCTTGCACTTCAACTTACCAAGTTCTGTAACTAGCCTCTGTTGTTAAAGAGACTTTCAAAAGAAAATTGAACCAAAAATAAATATTGATTTTAGAGAAACTATTTTGAACTTTATTCTTAAACAATTATTATTTAAATTATCGTATATTATATCCACAAGTAGTAGGAAAATACTGTATTTTGTAAATCTAAAATCAAATAAGAGATTAGTAAAATAGTTTCAACAATTTTAGCTGTTTTAAAGACTGTCTGGTCTAGATTCTCGTGACAGGAATCTAAACATCGAAAGATAGTAAAATCGCGTTTGAATCCGATTCATTTATAAAATAGTACCAATAAATTCAATTAGCCTAAAACTACTTGTTTATAAGAAACCAGATCTAAAAAAAACTTTTTTCTTTATCGTGCATCTAATCAGGGTAAAGCAACATAACAATGAAATGTAAAGAGCACATATTTGTTTACGAGGCATGTGATACAGGCAAGTGATAATAATGTTGTGTGTTCAATAATATTATGTTCATGAAACATTGTCTAATCAGTTGTATAAAGGTCAATTTTGTTTTATACGTGTTATTGTTAAACTGCTACTGAAAACAGTTTCCTATATGAACACATACATACTCGTCGATTTATAGGTATGCATTTGAAATTTTAGCTTATTTCAATTCTTGTTTTCGACATTATTATTTAGATAGATATACCACAGGCTCTCGGAACTGTATTGAAACCTTCGTCAAAGTTTAGCGAATCTCTGGAAGTGATCGCTAATTGCGAATATTACGATACCCAGTATTCTACATTTATGTTTAGCTATATTAAATTATATACCTTCTTGTCATGCATGTCTCCGTGCATTACTGAAAAATCAAAATAAAAACTCCGTATTGTCAATGCCTTTTGCAACTATTAAGCACACGCGTTTGTCACCGAATAGACATTAATTCTTACGAAGTTACAAGTTAAGATAAAATATACGAATTCTGAGAGAGGTTAGATAACAAGACCTAGTTAGCTCAAACCTAGGACCTCCTTCAAAATTAATAGGAAAATTAACGCGCAAAGTTCCCAGATATCTTGCAAAGGGCACAAGTTGAGCTCGTCTGTCTTATTTACTTCAAGGGGTACAAGAAACTGAACCCTATTGTTGTTCGAGTGTTCGTCAGCTTGATTGAATGAATTTAATAACCATCGTCAGTCCGCATTTTCGTAAACGTGATAAGCTTTGTAATGGACAATTGCGCGGATATAAGATTACTTAAGGCCACGGCTGGGCTTTTCATCTTTTAATATAGCAATGGCATTGTTCCAAACTATATTTTCGCCACATAGTTAACACTGTATATAACTTTGTATTAGAAATAAGACAGCACACTAGAATCAGCGCTTCACTTAATATTTCATGTGCTAATTACAAAAAGTTTATGGCTAGTAGATTTTATTTCCTATTAAGATCGATTTGATATTAATTTATTCCACAACCAGTTGCTCTTCATTAAACAAAATAAAACGAAGTCTTAATTAAAATGTGAAAGGCATTATTTACTCTGTAACAAAACATTATATTGAGAAAAAATGTTTTAACGTTCCAAAAAAGTCTTTTTAGAGTAATTGAATGAAAAAAGTATTTGTGATTCCTTCTTCGAGTTGTTTCGGGCGGCAGGGTTTTGAAATAAAATAACATTATTTAAGAAATAATTGAAATAGTAAGGTTTTCTTTTTTATTACTTGTTGTCTTATCGTAGACCTGTGCTGTCTGCTATGATTTAATGACTACAAATATTAGGGACATAAACCCGGCTCAGAAGTTGAAATTGTGTTTATAAGTTGGTGTTTCAACTAAGTCTTCGACATAATTATTTATAAAATTTGTCATCATGATATATCATCACGCCTAAATCGTCGAAGGGGTAGGCAGAGGTGTACCAATGTACACCCACAGTTCGCCTTTATGTTTAGGCCCCATGTAATAGGGGGCGAGCCTATTGCCACTAACCGGGCACAAATCCAAACTCCGACCTGCTACTGAGAATTTCATAGAAAAACCCAATAACACCTTGGTCGACTCGGGAATCGAACCCAAGACTTCAAGCGTAGCAGTCGCGCTTAGCACCACTAGGCCAACGAGGCAGCCTATAAAATTTGTGATAATAGATAATTGGTAACTTTATGAGACGGCAAAAAATGCTTTGTTTCATTGTTGTGTTCAATATTCATAAGTTAGTAAACTTTAATAACGAACCCAACAAAAGACATGATTGCGATGTGTTAGTATAAATTGACATGACATCACAAACAAGTAACTAATCAACAGTGTCCAAATAAATATTCTGAACAGCTATACTGCTTTATGTAGGTATCAATATTTAGTCACTCCAGTAATTAAACCAAAAGGACAAAGGTCGGAACTTTATTTGAAATGACGAAAACAAAAGAAAGGAAAAAGAAATAAAAAGGAAACATGTTAATGTTGACCGATCCGGCAAGTCAAGATTTAATGAGTCATTAAAAGGAAATCTTGCCAAAGTCCTTAAAAAAATTAAGGGTAAACCTTTTTTTGTTAAATAAATAGCAAATATAATTAAAGACATAGTAAAAATATCATCAAATTACCTTTTCTACTTACAGTCGAGACCTTTTATGTGTAGCTGCGTTTTTAATTTGTTATTTATGTCTTTTTAACGTGCTGATGGTAATTTTGTAGACAGGAATTAATGATATTGAACGGGCATTTTATACCTATTTACTCCAAAAATAGTTATACCTACTTATAACAATTTTCTAACGTTTCTCTTTCTAATTGCGTTCAATGACTTTCAAGCTAAAAGCATAAACCACATATACAATTTTAGTTTTGAATTCTTTTAAAATTACACGTTTTACGACTCTTTGATTTCAAAACTTTTATTATTTGTGCTTAATGCCCGTAAAAGTCATCTTTAGAAATGCTTAGTTCGTTGAACATAAACTATTTAATATCAGCTATAAAAAGCGAAATATTTTCGATGGCATCGCTAAAATAAAACTTTGATCTTTATTTTCTTATATCGTTATCTCTGCATTTAAAGACATCGATTAGTTCATAAAGCAAAACATTCTGGGCAATAAAATGCTATTTCCAGTTCATCGTTTAAAAGCATTAAACTTGCTCCAACATGCCCTATATTTGTGGACGACAAAGGCGCACCCCGCTGTAGACTCACACAACGGAAGAAACAGTACAACTTTACTTAATGAACACCGTCAACTGTTTATTTTCTTATCTTCTTCATCGATATTAAAAATATTATAAACCGATAAATTAGACGAATTCAAAATAAGTTTTAGTTTACATTATTTTGGCGCACGGTGTTAATAAACGCATTAATTCTGTATACATCATTAAAGACGATATTTTGAAAATAAATCAATTGAAATTGTCGGGACAAAATAATTTGTTAAATTTTATATCGTAATTTGTAATATGAGTTATATGTAAAGTTTGTTAATTCCTCGTATTTATTCTTATCAGTCACAATAAATCAATCAACAACAAATGTACGTAATTACCACAGGAATTATATTGAATCACGGTAATGTTTAAAGTTTAAACTAACTATACGACCTCTTTCTATTGATGGCTCTGATAAGGGTTGTGTGACGTCACGGAATGTGCAACCTAACAAAGGATACATTCTTTACAATAACAAGAAAACTAATAAATCAACTTGAAACATATTATTTAGTTACATTTGAAATGGTAGAGCAATTAATATTGGGAAGGACTGCAGTAGTTAACACCCAAATCGGTTGGATTTTGCATTCCGGTGACTAGGTCGCACGCCTGAACTAAATCTAACCACAATCTAACCACGACTAGAATATCGTTAGTGTACCGAGAATTTGAACATCCCAGCATATCAAATAACAGAACAACTTTATCTACAAACCATACACTTATTACTCTAGCAACTCGCTATTAAACCACGTAGGTTTTTGTGCAAAATGAAGAAAAATAAAGTTTAACAAAGCTGGCAGATGTTGACACCCACACCCATTAGCTTAAGAGTTTAAGGTATAAATCGTGTCCGAAAATACCTGAGAGCGTTTTCATCACCTTAAATATAAGCACGACAGTTTTTTCAACATGGTGGGAGTATGAACATGACAGGTTTTAAAAGCACACACATTTTCTTTATATAGAAACAACATTATACATTAAAAGTGGCTATATCCAGTGACGCAATCACATAATCCTTTATAAGTTAAACATGGAGGTGCTTGACCCTTACTTTATTTACTGAAAAGAAAATCATAGAGTTCATCCAAAAGGAGGTAGAATGCGCCATAATGAATGATACTGCGATAACATTATGATACTGTCTGATTACTTATTCATTGAGGGCGAAGTTTTCATCTAAAATGCAGAGGCAAATAAAATGCAATGTAATACTTGACAATCGTTGAAAATTAACTGTTGAAATACTTATTTTTTTAAATACCTTGGCTCACATTAACAAACTACGGAACACACCAATAAAAAGAGTAATTTGCAATTTAAAAGACGATAAAGACAGATCAGCGGATATTTAAATAAAAAATGAATGCTTTATTACAAAGGAAATGTCGATGTATTTTATAAAAACGAAGCTTAAACGCTTACATTGAAACTCTTGAATAAAATATATAAAACATACGTGATCGATGCAATCCTACTGGTAGTTCAAGGCAAAGTTTTGCGGAAATATGTTGTTGGAAATAAGGAAAATGATGTTAACTATTCTGTACACATTCCAAATTAGAGCCATAGTACTGATGAAGAGATTTCCCGGCTACTCTGCTGTAGAAACCGCATTAACTAAAGGGTCCTTAATCACGGCTCCTCACGCAACTAAATAAATTGAATTAAAACTACAATAGTTCAAGAGTTTCTTTCGTTTATTTTAAGCTGCTAGGGTGCATTATGAAGTCCTATTACTTACAACCCCACCTTAATTTGATTTAGTAAAAGATTAAGTGCAAACCGACTAAATAAATGCTAAATTGGCATCGATTTAAAACGTCAGAACACGGACCTGATTTTCAGTACATTATTTTCCTTTACTAATATTAGTGTTATAAACCAATGACGGTTGTTTTGTTGAAAACAAGCAGTGAATGGACTTTTTGCAAGCTAGATAGTGTGATCCTCTAAATGTAATGTATGTATATCCTGCGTAACGAATATTTATGTCTTCTGCACTCTATTCGTTTACATTTGGCCGAAATAAATACATAGCTATATTTAATATTTTTTTTAGCGATGACCAACTCTTAATCTGTAGAAGCGTAGGTATCAAATACTCTTTTGTAATTTATTTAATCAAGCTTATAAATAATCTAGACATATTTATGCATTTTCCGACGTTATAATTTTGCGTAGGATATGAATACTTTTCATTATAAATAGTTCAATAAGTCCTGAGAGTAGTTAAGCCCATACCAATGCTTACGAATTGCAAATTAATGCGTTACAATTATTTTATTTCTGTACGCGCCTCGTTCGTTTGCAAATAAATCTGCCGGGTAACCAAGTTATTTCTGGTCTATATGACAGCATGATTGATGCCTGATAAAAATACCAAAATGCGTTTATTGCTCCATCTTTCTAGTAACGTACACAAACTGAATAATTTTATGCGAAATCGTTTCGTTTTGTTTGTTGATTGTAGATTAGCTTACTATCAAATCTGTAAACAATATTTCTTAATATTATCGACCTACTTTCAATGTTTTAGCAACACTATAGGCCGCAAAAATGTTTTACTGCATACATGAAAAATTAGGTTTCTTAGTATTTATTATTTGAGAAAAACTCGTGCCGTTTGCATTAATTCTCATTTCTTTTGGCAAGAGGTTTTAATGCGTCTTTCTGCTTTTATAATTCTAAATAAATAGTAGCTATTTTATGGAGTTCCTTGACATAGTTTTAGGTAAAACGAATATCAAAAAATTACAAAATCTAAATAATTGTTAAATTATAGACAATCCGAATGTTCTGAGCTTACGAGTAACTAAAAAAAAAACATTCTACTTTTTAAGTATTTTCATAGAGATCATGACGTGAACGCATTTCGTATATTGCGTAACATATTGGGAAGGTATTGATTGATTTCTTATCGGAATTGCTCATCGGTTTGTCGTAATTGGGCCTTTTAACGTTTCATTGGTTGAGTTATTGATATTTCTACCAATATGGATCTCTGAAATCTGATATATATACAACTTTAAAAACGGGCGTTTTAAGTCGCATTAAATATTAGCAGAAATAACCAATAATTGAAGAGCTCGTCACCTGATCTATGTTCGTAGTTCCCTGAACAGTTCAGATAAAACGCATTGGAATACGATACCAATGAGAGTATGGCGGCTACTTTTGTTTATACTATAGCCAACAGTAACTAGCTCGGCAAGGTATCTTCTAAAGAGTAATATCTTATCTACCTACTCATTGTATACTCAACATCAATAAAGCACTGTTTCCAGTTATCTGTTTTAAAAGTCGTTAGAACTGGTTTGGAGCCACTAAATGTAACAAAGAACATAATACATTCGCCGTCTGTTGATACGTCAATATTTCTATCTATGTGGGAGCCAAGTTGGCACTGAAATCGTTTACACGAATCGATAGTAAACCGCAGTTTAGTTAGATCTCCCGTTAGATTTGTCACGTCACTACAATAAGGAATTTGTTACTTAGCTCCATTGACAGTTGATAAAAAAGAATTATTATATTTTTAAGCCTTGTACTTCAGTCCCACTACTGCCAATTGAACAGTGCTATAAGCTAAAAAGTAAAATTTGTACTTTGAATATTAGAATACGTTTTGATTTTTGTATCCATTATGTATGTATCTGTTAAAATCATGTTAATAAAAGAATGATGATTATGAGTTTTGATGGCTGGAGAGGAAGAGGAACAGCAAAACATGAGTTGCGAAACAAAAATCAGTGAATTATTGTATTTACGGTATAACGCGTACCTATTCGGATTGAATGGAAAAAGAAAACATTGTGCGGCTACCCCAAATAAATACAGAAAAGAGCAGGAAACAAAAAAAAAACGGGACGAAACGATGATGATGTAGGTATTTTTAAATGGATGCATAAATCTTGCTCAATCGATAAAGATACATGTATGTGAATGTCATTTTTATTCCATTAGTGACTGGCAAAAAAAATGTTTCATAAATAGAGGTGTATTATCCAATCGCCAATTGAGTGGAGATTGCGTGTAATGTTAATGAGATTTGAAAAGTGCTTAGAGAATGTATCTATTCACGTAATAGATGTTATCTACTTATAAGAGGCCACTTTTAGAATTAGTTAACATCTAAAGTCAACAGACGGTTACCGACACCCACACAAAGAACAATGTTACATTATTAGTTGGTTTTTTGCATATAGTGTTGATAGGTATATCCGACTGCCTATTATTAAATTTAAGAAAGTATTATTTATCCTGCACTAGCTATATCCTGCGGTTTGCTCTGCGTGAGTACCTAAACCCTATTACCGAGTATTTTTTTAACCGACTTCAAAAAAAAGGAGGTTCTTACATTTATTCTTTTATTCAGAGCGAAGATAAATCGAACAAATTACAGATCATGAAAATCGGTCGACCAGCTCTTGAGTTATAAAATGGTATAACTAGCCCGACTTTGTTTTCTACATCTAACATGTTTAATTAAGTCTTAATTATTTATTATACAAACTGTACAGCATGAAGCTTTACCGTCTTATATTTATCGAGTTCTCATACCTTACATGGTATGAGAACTCGATAACGGAAACCCAAAAAGATTATAAAAATAAATACAAATGAATTGTAATAGCTCGTGAACCCTGGTTACTTAAAAAAATATTAAGTAGATCAGTTTGTAAGATAAACTTTGTTCTGTATTTTCATTGTTTACAGGTGTAGCTTAAATATTCATTTAAACCAGATAAAACCAGTTTGAAACCTAGCTGTTTCATTTATGTTACCAACTTTTACATCATGGAGTAAATAAAGTGATGTGTCGAATATCCACAGGATGTATTTAAACTGAAGTTAACAAACTCGATTGTAGATATAGTTTTAACTACATTTCAGTCAAGGCTAACTCATCCATTTAGTACCTGAACAGTTTACTAAATATTATGTTTCACCGATAAAGTTTACTTTAAATAAAACGTTCATGTAAGGTCCGTTCTTCTATCAGATTTATGTAAAGTTAAAATTACTTAGGAAACATAATGAATAACTTCAATACTATTTATGTAAGTAGTTTAATCACCTTGCCTATAAACATTCAGTACCTAACATACAGATAAACGATGATTTCATATTCTATTTAAAAGGTCCGAATTATAAATGGTACCGAGAATAAGAATTTGCTGTACAAACTTATCAAAAGTTACTGCTTCAATATTATCTCTTTATTTTGTTAAGTTAGTAAAAATTGTGACTTACTTGGAATATTTAAGTACTTAAAAACTCTGATAAGAGAGAATGAAAGACCTAGGGGAGCTGGCTTTACAGACGTTTTTAGCAACCTTATCTGAAGTTTTATCATCGAGTATTTGTGTTTTAATGAAAGGACTTGCCTCGCGTCCATGGCGATGTGTGACGACACCACGAGGTGAAGCAGGGTGGCGGCTGGTGATAACGACAGTTTTCTTTGTTCCTTCCTTTATTCACAAAGGCCTTCTTAGCTCACTGTGCTAACACACACGACACGCGGCGAGTGCACAGCTCCGCGCTCTTCAGCATGTTTGCAGAACGATTAGCACGCTTGTCCCCGCTCCCAAAGTTGACATTGCGCACTTACAGATTTTTTAACCTTCACGTAGAAATTACTTCTGTAAACTTTGTAAATATGTTTTAAATCGCTTCACTTTGAATGACATGTTTGTTCTCCGCTCACAAAACACAATAAAGCATATTTATTTTCACATATCTCTCATCACAACACTGTTCTCCGTATAATTTATGGGTGTATTTATCACTTAAATTTAATTGTTACTTAATTTATAAGTCACTATTGTTTTAAGAAGATTTAAAACTTTTAATTGATTTATGAACTACACCTATGTACTAATAAGTATCACACTTAGCATACACACGACCTTTATTTTTCAATTATATTTTAATTAATTGCGTCACAAAAAACTACGTGTTTGTATTTATAAGTTTTCCGTTCGAGCAGTAGCGTCGGAAAACCGCGCGAGGGAAAGTTTCAGGAGTTCGCGACGGAAGCGGCGCGCCGCGTCGCGCATTCGAAGGCGAATGGGCCACGGCTGTGGGCGGCTGCGGGCGGCGCACTACCACACTGCTACCTACCTACCCTGGCTAACACGGCTCATGAAAACATTATTTGTCAACTTGGCCGTGTGGACATATTAATTAGCTCGTGTACACGATGATAGCACCGACAATGATTATGCTACCAAGTTGTTTGCCCACCTAATAATAGTGGCAACAATGATACATGTTTTAATATAAGAAAGTAATAATTGCACTCAGTTTATTTCGAATTTAATCGTGATTAGTTCTTTAGCTACATGTATGATCCGACCAGTACAGTTGACTGACGGATTAACAATTAATAAGGTAAGCTCTTTACAGATGTCTGATATCTGCAAATATTAGCACAATTAAATTAAAATTAACCCGCGCGGTAGTATTAAAATTTAAATCTCATTGAGAAAGAAAAGACTGCCAATTATGTTTTTGAATGTGTATTTATTAATCTGCCATTATTTTTAAAAGGGTAGGCAGAAACATACTCGTAGGTGTAAAATCATTAGAATAATATTTTTCTGCCTCATAACTATATTTCCTAAGTTAAACTGTTATGTAGTTTTTTTTTATATTTTAATTAGCCACTGCTGTCTTATAGTTCTAAGTTATTTGTGATTTAATTTAAGGTACATCGATCACGAAGTTGTTAATCAAGTTAAATAAAATGTTAGATTTAATTTTTAAACCCATACACATTGTTTTCATGTTTGACTTTCTACGTTTTCTGAGAAATGATTACCTCTAACATTTTTGTTATTAATAATTCCATTTGAACAGCACGTGCCGTCTTTATTCATTCATTTTGTAAAAGGATAGAAACGATTTTGTGCATACAAAGTGTAGGAATACAGTAAAAACAAGATGTTACATCTTGCTCCTTGCACTTAGAAGTTGAAGCTGCATAAGTAATGCAATAAATAATAACAGATCTCATTACAAACTTCTTGTGCTTTCGTATGGCTTAGGTACTATTTAAATTATGGATTTATGTATTAATACACAATTAAATCTATTATAAGAACAAACTCTAACTATACTAAAATTAAAAGGATTTATGTAGGTATATAATTTGGTGACAATGACGTTGATTTATTACGATTTAGAATAGTTTCTTGTATGCGACGCATGATTGAGGTGCAGAAATTAATATCTATATAAATAATTAGTTCTTACAAATAAGTTGGGATCCAACAGACAAACTAGCATAGTTTGTCTGTCGGCCGTTTTTTTAGAAATTGTTTGAGTTATAAAAATAGTATTAATACTAATATTAGTAATAGTACCTTTTATAACCCGTACCTCTTGTAAGTACAATGGATAAATAAAATAATTAGATACCTATACCTAATATTTTCGTGTTCATTTTTTTTTGTGTAATTTAGTATAATAATATTTAATAAACAGGTTTATTATGATGTTAATAATCACATTTAAATTAATATGATATCGTATTACAGATTTGTTTTATAAACAAAATGTACTGTTTAATTTACCAAATACCTAGAAATTAGAATAGTGGGAGTTAGTATAATTAAATTCAGTAGAAAATCTTCCATATTATTACAACCATTTCAACAGAAACAGTTATTTTTATTTGGCTACAAGATACGATCCGAGTGCAAAATTAATGTAGTATTATAATATTAAGTAAAGCCGTTGCAGTAAATGTACAGAGAGGTACAGACGACTACACATATATGGTAATACTTTTATATAGGTTGCACCTTTATGTTACAACCGGAAAGTCGCTATTTAAACAATTTCGTTACCGTAAACGTGTGGTTGAGAGTACAATCAGTTAAACTAAAGTGCTAGAACTGTTGGTTTCCTAGAATCCTATATTAGGTTAAGTAAGTGGTAGTCAAGGAAACGGTGATTACTTTGATGGATTCGAGGCTTAAGGCAACAAAGAAAGGCGTAGGAAGCTATTGTACCTTATCTAAAAACTCCAAAAAATCCCGTAACCTTTAAAATATTTGTGGGACTTCGGTATTCAAATGGAATACCTATTATAACTCTATTTGCTGCGTGTAATTGTATTCAACGAATTTAAAAATAACAGCCTAGCCTTTCATCTATGGAATATTTTATCTCCCCACCTTTATTGTTGGTTTTCATCAAACAGCCCTCTATTTAAAAAGCGAGTAGATACCAAAAAAAGATACAAGTTTTTCATAAAATAAAAACAATTTGTTATTACTAGGTTCTGAAATTATTGCGGACCAAAATAGTTAAAAGCAGGCCTAAATTAACGTTTCCAAAAACCTTTTTGTTGTATATTTTTGTGTAATATTCAGGCCGGTATGGTTCATTGGTACACTCTTCATTCACAGAACATAATGATATACGCATGCGTGTTGACTATATAATAAATGTGCGAGGCTTTCCTGTTCGCATTTAGGTTTGGCAGTGGAACTAATATTCTGACTGAATGCTTATCGCGTACATCGAGCATTGGGGCATTTCCGTTTGGGATGGGAACGATGGGATCAATGTGTACAGCTGAACATAAACAACACGTAAATAGGTTTTACTAATGACGCGAAGGTTATGTAATACAAAGGAGAGGATAAGACGGTTGAACCGTCTGGAACTCTGAGATTGAAGCAACCCTTTAAATTGTTCTCGTGATACGATTAAATCTTTATCGCTTTGAGCATTCTGCATGATGTACTCGTATTTTCGTCTGCAGAAATGCATTTTGGTTAACGAAGAAATTTACAACGTGGGGACTGGTGAGAACAGTTCCACGAAAACGTATGGAGGTTAAAATGTAACGATTATGTTTTGCACAGTTCACTGTCTAATATTTGTGATGTTTGTTTACCGTGGAGATGTCACAGTAAAACAGCATCAACCATTTTAATTAATGAAATGATGAGTGTATTCAAATTTTGTTACAACGAGTCTTTGTGTTTCTTTTATGGTTCAAAAAGCCCTAATTCTAGAATCACCTCAAACTTCGAGGTGGGCTGTTAGTCTTTATAAGTTTTTGCCCTAGGACATAAAAACTGTTCAGAAGTTTTAAGCACGTTTCTTGAGTTGTTCTTTCATAATGTGCGTAGGTGATTCAAGTTAATGTATATTTTACTCTCTTCCTTTCCTTACTGAAAATCTTAACGCATATACATATAGACTTTTCTACGCATACATATACGCTTAATTGTGTGTTACTTGTGAACTGGGTTTTCTCTTAGTTACCTTGCTGTCTTCAACTTACGGTTTAGATTATTTAAAATGCTTTTCACTCGACATTTTTCTTGCACAGTGCTATTAATAAATCTGTTAATTTCAGGTTATAAAATTATACATATACGTAAAGCTGTGTTAAAGTTGCTATAGGTAAAGTACACACATTTTGTCACTTACATCACATACTAATAACAAACGTAGGAACAGCACATTGCAAAATGTTAAGCACTTCCAGCTATACCTCTTACTTTACATAAATTGGCTTAGTCATTTCGCAGTCGGAGTTAAGTTTTCTTTGAAAAATCGAGTGAAATCAATATCTATCTAATTCTCAATATCTCTCACTTATATTAAAAAGCAAGTCTTCCTTTACAACCTCATTAAGACAGTAGTCGTAACTTCTATTCGCAGTATCCTCACTTCAATTTTCAGGTCGACTAAAGTGTTATTGGATTTTTGTGGGAACTCGCTGCCGCAGCTCGGAATTCGTAATTGTACCCTATAATAGTGATAGGCTCGTTTATTTTAAATGGGCTTAAGGTCTTTTACTACAACCGGGAAATTGTGAGTGGTAACTTAACTCTTTACTCTCACGGTGATCGCACAGCTATAAGCCACAAAATAGTTTTAAGACTTAAAAAATGGAGCAATAATTATTTTATGTTTTTCTGTCATCACCTATTTCATCACTTAAATAACCATATTGTTAACTATAAACATGAACCTGAAGCTTTAATACTGGCAATCACACTCAAGACAAGATCATCGCCATTATTAGTAGTGTACTAAAATTAACAAAAATGTCTTTAAATCAACAAAAATCAAAATTTTAAAGAATATTTGTCCCATATTTAAGAAGTAATTTGTTTGTTTTTTTTTTACATTCACAATAAAACTGATAAAGAAAGTTCATATCTTGTATGTATAATACTGACACGCATCTTCTGTTGCTTAGGTATAGTAAATTATGCGCCCTACAGTTTCTAATGAAGTTATTGATGTTCATAATACTGATAAATTATACACGTGGCTATGAAGACACGCACATAATCTCATTTCAACTAAATCTACTTGGAACCATTTATTATTTAATAACCGCGGTGATATTAACAGTTTATTTATAAACCATGTAAATACGGTGCTTATTAAATTTCGACATAGATAGAATTAGCTTTTTAATTAATAAACTAACGAGTTTTCCTAGAAAATTCTGTGTCGGTTAGCCAGAAGAGATTTATTTAGTACACTACGTTTTTACTTAACTTTCTCGTAGAAAACTTTAGTTGAACACACTAATTAAAACTTACATTGGTCGCTGAACCCGGGACATCAACAAGCTCAGCTAAATTAAAGTAGTTTGAAAAACCCTAAGTACAAGTGAGGTAAATGTGAGGAGCTTCTTCATAACGAAGTAAATATTATTTTGATATAAGCAGTAAGAATCTAAAAAGGAGATTTTCTTCGGCAACTAGTGTATTTAGAAGTTTCAATGGTATGGTATAGTATGGTCTTTATTAAGTATAATAAAACTAATTACAATTACAAGAATAGGCCCTAGAAAACCGTATAAACGGTTTGTCTGTAGGTGCGTATTTACATCTTTTAGCAAGTGAATTACTGTGTTTAATAAAGTTTTCTGCGTTAAAAATAACATTGATGAAATCTAGGTATCTTTAAAGTGACTTCATCTGTAAATTCTATGATTAGACGTTCTTAAGTTAGTTATTTTCATAGAAATGAATACCTAGTAACTTCAAAGTTATCAAAGCGATTTGAATAGTAAGGTGTTCTTAATTGTATCATTTAACATCAATTTGAGATTTATTTTTAGCTCCAATGAGGTTATACATTCTGTTAGAAATTATTTAAAAATAGATAAGTTAATCCTGGCCATTTCTTTCAGTCTGCAGAGTTAGGCCTCGTTAACCTCCTTCCATCTCTGTCAGTCCAGGCCTTTGTTTTGCCAGTTTTTTAAATATGAATCAAGCTCATCATCCAATTTTTGCCTAGGCCTGTCACATTGTCCAATACAAAGGTGATAATATACTTTTGCAATTCAACGACTATGTAAATAGCAAAGCGATTATGTGATTAAAAGAAAAGCGATTTTCTAAAGTTTGTATCTCTATTCCAATTCTTTAAAGATTAAAAACCAAACTTTCGGTAAATCTTCAGATAATTTGCTCGAAACTCCGTCGTTACTCAGACGAGTTTGTAGTGAATTTCACCTTTTTTGCCGTTCAAAGCCCAAATTGTCGCGGATTATTCTTTGTAACGAAAATTGGACAAGTAAGCCGTTTGTTTGGAATTTCGACAATAATTAGGTTTTTTTACAATACGATAGAAGCTCTAGTGTTTTTTAACAAGTATTAGAAAAGCCTTTTAAGACTAGCCTAGGCTAATTTTAGTAACAATTCGTAGGTAATTTAATATAATCTAAGATTTAATGATCGCATAGCAGACCAAAGACCTCAAACTACGCCTTCTTACAAGTTCCAAAATTAACTCAGCTCTAATGCCTATTCTAATTTACCTAATAACGTTCAATACATTACACTTATAAATACGATTATGGAAACTAAAGTCTTCCATCCAATTCCTAATACCTTTTCTATTACAGTATCTACTAATACCATCTCTTTACATTTAGTAATTGGTACGATAACGAGCCCACTCACTTTATATTTGCCAATAAACTTCGACCAAAAACATTGGGAATTATCATTTCGTGCCGGGTCATTTGCCGTGTTATTGCAGTCCTGCTTCCTGATATACTTTATGCCCAGAATTCGATTGCAAACCATTATTACACTACTTACTACTTATATAATAAGTACACTCAATTAAAACTAAAATTAACTAAGCAAACTTTACACTATTACTTTTAAGTTAAGTTGATATTATTTAGTGTTTACAAATTGAAAATTAAACAAACTACAAATAAATAAATTTAAGGAAAATAAATATTTATGTAAATCGATTTTTATACATTTAGCGGATCAGGTAACCTAATGGAAATGAGAAAAGGAATGTAGATATTAAATTTTTTGTAGTTTCATTGTAATATGCATGGAACATCTATACATGGATTATGTTAAAAGTAAAGGCATAGGTTTAAATTTACTGTTACTTTTAAGTAGATTAACTACAGAAGGCTGATGCGCTGCGATGAGTATTAGGGCTCGCGCATAATCAACTCGCAGCCACACTAAATTTTGTCATACATCATTTAAAACATGATATTTCTAAAGCATTTTGCTACGACTAAATTGCTGTAGAATACTGATCTCAAAGTGAAAAATTAAATAAATCTTAAAATCTAATATTAGTATTATAATCCCTCTCTAGTTTTCACAAAGATAATTAAAACGTGGGTTTATTAGTTAATATGCAAATATGTGAACAGTTAAAAGCGTGTATCCATTAAACAAATGAGTCTAGACCTTCAAACAAGTTTTATGAAACACATTTGTATGATATTGCTCTCAGCGCAGTTAACAGAGTGGGTATTTGAGAAGGTTCTCGCCTTGCGTTATTTATTATGTCGCTTGCATGATATTGTTTACTACAAGAGAGGCTACGTCACCAGAAGCTTTATATTCACACATTACTTATTTCTTTCATTTTGTTTACGCTGTAGCCGCAAGTTAACAGGGAAACCAAAGTAAAGAGAAATAAAGAACATTTTTGAATGTTCAAAGTGATTATTGAGCAATTTCCGATGGGAATATACCTTCGTTATTATGTGAAATTGGATCTATTTCTTTCCGTCATTTATGGTGCTCTTTCCACGCTTGCTTTTTTATTTACAGGTTGGATGTGTATTGTAGATACAATTTTCAAATGTATTGATTTAAATATCTAGGAAGCGCCATAAGTTTGTCGTTATCATAAAATTACACAGATTATAAACTATGCAAATACGAGTTCTTGTAAGTCTCATCGTTAATGTTATTTCACATTCTTTTCTTATTTCACAGATTCGAGTATCACATTGAAAATGCATGAAACAAATACGTTTTCAATACTCTATGTTATATGAACGTATATCTTAGTTCCGTAAGCGACGTCACTCGACAATTCATTTCATTATTTACACAGCAATACGCGGAACCAGAGAACGCAACTACTATATTTCGACTAGGTTGATACGAGCAAATGTAAACACTAATGTTCTATCGCGCCATGCAATTTACTTCCATATCTACTTTAATTGTGAAGTCTTCATTAGTACTGGCGTAATGTAAAGGCTCTATCACAGTTTTTCGGGTTCAGATTCGGGTTTTCAAGTTCATTTTTTGAAACACAAAGTTGTTGTAAAAACTGCATAGCTTTTTTGAAAACCTCAGTTGGATACATCTATGGTTGTGTATCTCAATACACAAAGAGAAGACAATCCCTTCTCTAAAATATCAAAACTATTACTATTAACTTTAAAATGATTTCATAGTAAAGAATAATAGGATAAATCATTTCAAAACTTTTGACACACAAAGTGAAAATAAGTTTGATTCATTCTGTTGAAAAATTATATAACCTAGTTGGCTAAGAGTAGTATCGTTTCAGACTTACATGTGGACAGTCTTTTCTAAATATAAAAATTGTAATAATTATATATTAACATTATTCTATGTAAAATGTTTGGTTCTTTCGACCACTCAACATGTGAATAAATTAGTTCTAGACCACATCGCCCGCTGTTCAGTGGGAAGCTATACAAAGCCTTCCAAAGCCTTATAAAGCAACGGCTTTTGTCTCGCGTTAAATAGTGAGATTCATCTTGACTAGGAACTGAACTGGTTCACTGAACAATTTTGCGAGCAAAATAAGACATAAAAAAAATTGGCGCATAATTTTAGCTGTGATGACATTCATATAATAAGATTCCGGGACAACTCTCTCACGGTTATCTGATCCCAAGCTAAGCAGAGCTTGTTTTATGGTAACCAGACGACTGAAAACCCCACTTATATATGTACAAGTATATATATGTACCAGACACAGAAAATGATCGTGCTCATCACACAAACATTCGTTCTGTGTAGGAATCGAACCCAAGTCCGATATAGCAGTCACTAACCACTAGACCAACCGGCCAAACATTGTAGTATTTCTGAATTTATTTTTAGTTCTATAAAAAAATGAGGCACTGTGCGTCGAAAAAATGTGTTCAAATACTAATCCGCGGGGATCCTTAGAAGATGAATATTGTAATATTTACAGTCCCTGAGAGATTTGACACCAGTTATAGCGTCGCTTAATATGTTCAACATGAAAAGGTCAGGCTACCCTAGGGACCTCTAGGTCTCTAAGTTAGTATGTGAATTGATCTTAAGTTTCTAATGAGCGGCAACAGTTTGGAATATGATATTGATCCTAGTGTTAGTAACAGTAACAGTTCGCATACTTAATCACGGCCACCTACTTTTCAAGGAATTTAGGTTACTCCTATGACTTTCCAAATTCCAGGTTCTAGAATATGTCACTGAAAATTATAATCTATGTTTGGCTTAGTTACACGAGTGGGACGTTCTTCAAGTCTACTTAATTAAGCTACGTTTTACAAGGAGATAAATGTACTTCGGAAAAAAAAAAAAACTTGTTTAGTTCTTCAAAGTATCTTATTTAATATTCATTATTGGTATATCATAGGGCGCGGCTTCATAGTCGAACAGTTTTTATACCATTTACCATCCTTATAAAACCGAACTGTGATATATAATTTAACACGGTTTCCGTGGGGAGTGCCCACCATAGTTAATGTGTTCAAACGCGTCAATTTCATTATGTCATAATGTTTACTGCTTGAAGGGCATTTGAAGCCGTCAAGTTAGGGTCTCTAGTAATGATGTTTGCTAGCGACAATAAAGTTGGATAGTAAACACTTGATACAATAGGTTAGCACGCACTGCGTTTTCTAATTAGTTAGCGCGCTGCATAGTAAATTTGCAATTATTATTTATGATAGCTGCTATTAAATGAATGAGCGTCTATACATGTTTTAAGTCACGTTCTAGATTTTTCTGGATCGATGACTTTAATTCAGTCTCGCCTGAACAAAATCTTAACAGCTTCATTACTTAAGGGTTTGTTAGACTTAGGAGAACCGAAATACTAAAACAACAAAGACTTACTATATATGTGAATAATATGTACTTAAAGCTTTACATTGTTTAAAGTTTTGATTTTAGCTTTATAATTAAAGTAAATTTACGTTGAACTTAAACTAAACATAAAGTATTAAAATTAGAATTTCTCATAAAATAATGTTGTTCCAAAAATTCTTATATTATACTTTTGTCAAATTAATTTTAAACTAAAAGTACCTTTGTATTTTATTTTTAACAAAACACGTTTATTTTATTGCGTCTATTTGATGTTCACAACCCTACTTAATTTCTAATAAATCTGAACATTCAAAAATACTATTTTATTTCGTTCAAATATAATACCGAAGTCCAATAATAAAAATATTAATGACACTTGGAAAAATCTCTTTAAAGTCCGACTTGAAGTTCTGACGCGTAATTTCTTCATATAAATTCAGTTTAGTACATTTTCCATATAGCCCGTAATATCTCTTTCTAGAATCTAGGTATAACTGAAAATAATGATTTTCATAAAATATTTCTTTTCGTGGTGCAACTTTCTCAATACAGGTGAACTATTTCGACGTATCAGTGATTCTACAAAGGAATTGCAATTTACATCGATACTACTTATCAGATAATAGTTGCAGGAAATAAATAATGATATCGCTAGTGATAACTTTATATTTATTTTTCTGATAACAAATTACTTTTTACATTTAAATACTGATTTTGTCGGTACGATGAATTCTACGAGCACTTAATAATTTTAATTTTCCTTTAAATTCGTCGGAAAGTATTAACAGATTATATTCGTATCCTGCCACTTGTGGTAATCAGTTATCAACTAATATTTCTGGTCACGGCCCTAATCTGATCATTTTATCTGATAACATGTTTCTCATATCCGCATCCGCTGGTTTCAAACTCTTCCATTGGCATACTATAACATAACATACATCTAAAAGCTAAATTATAACAATATAGTAAACAGTCTACTTCGTTTCTAAGGGTCATTGAACGAGTTTTTTTTTAATTTAACATTATTCATAAAAAGACAAGGCACTAGAGATATATTTTAAATCAATAATATAAAAGTAACCATTACGAGAAATGTCTTAAGATTTTCCATTCGTTTTGCATAAGTATTACACTTAACGCTATTACTTTCTAATTGATTTCACTAAATAAGTGGTTTCTGTTATTTTAGGCCTTTTGACGTGCATTTGAATTAAAGAACAGTTCTGAAGTCCAATATTTTTGTTAGAAAAGCAATTTAAATTAGTACGGTAGGTATATTGTTATGCAAAAACGTTTCGTCCCCAATTTCTCCAGCTCTCCCCAAGCCCTACTGTGACTGCATTTGAATGGCGGACGCAATCAATTCAGCTAACTGGCTAATTGTGTATCACTAATAAAATAAAAGACTGTGCCATACGACACGGCTCTAGTAATACTTTTTATTTTTTTCCTACTGTTTAGCTGAAATAACATATCAGGCGATTGAATTTGGAGATCTTAATCATCTTATCATACAAGCGTTGATTATTAATTTATTTATTATTTATATTTCTTTGTACGATTACGACAATTATTATTTAAAACTGCCCCGTTGGCCTAGTGGTGCTAAGCGCGACTGCTAAGCTAGAGGTCAAGGGTTCGATTCCCGAGTCGACCAAGGTGCTATTGGGTTTTTCTATGAAATTCTCAGTAGCAGGTCGGAGTTTGGATTTGTGCCCGGTTAGTGGCAATAGGCTCGCCCTCTATTACATGGGACCTAAACATATCAGCGAACTATGGTGGTACATTGGTACACCTCTGACTACCCCTTCGGGGATACAGGTGTGGTGATATGTATGTATGTTTTATTTAAATCATTTTGTTCATATTATATTTGTCTGGAAACGTAGGTTTAATTGAGGCAAATAAACTAACTGGTTCTTTCCAAGATTATCTTATTTAAGTTGCGTCTGAAACAATATAATGTCACTGTAGAGAAGAATACCTTCTGGCATTAACGTTGCCTATATGCAATGCATAAAGCAATAAATAATGATAGCATTAATTCATTTTCTATTACTGTTTGGGACAAAATGTTCAGGATTTAAATTCTCATTTGAAAACACCCACCCTGCACCCTCCAGTAAAACAACTTCTAATCCTCATAACAGTTGGACTATTACCGCAGCAATCATTTTCACCCTTCAAGCGATATTTAAGTTCAGTGAGCATTTAAAAAAATAGTGCAATGTTACATAAGAAAAAATGAACTGCGTTTGCGTACTGGTTGAAACAAAAGGGAGTCATTCTATTGTAGTTCTACTCTTACGCGAGGAGTGAATAAAACAATGACTATTAAATTGCTGAAAATAATTATTGCTTTAGTTGTGAAGATGAAAGGTAATTATTTGGATTTATTTCTGCATGCTGAAAATGAGCAGAGCAATAATTAAATACATTTATTTGTTTGACTGGTTCTAGTAATATTATTTAATTGACATAAATATTTAATCAATGCTATTTATTTTAGATTGTACATGAATGTATTTCAAATGGGTAGTATGAAACCAAATGAAAATAATATTTTTGTATGGATGCATGTAATTCTAAACATATCGCGGTTATTAATAGTTGTGTCGAAATGTAAATGTATTTTAGCGAAAACTATACATACTATTTTTTTTTTATTAACAGCAATTTTTTTTTCTATGTACGTAATCAAAATACCAACCCTTGTTGCGATTTTAATTTCTATATGAACTACTATTTCATAATGGCATAAAATACTTATAGTAAACCACTTCACAACAAGTTAATTCGAATTGATTCCTTATTATTTTGAACTCCTTCTTTAAAACGTTCGCATTAAAATTTTAATAAAAGCATAAATTATATTTGGATAACAAAACAGATTATTTAAACAAACTACTAAGTGCGTAATGATAACAAGAAATTATCAACATCAATCAAGTTTATAGGTGCTCGGAATTTAAGGCCAGATAACTACCGTCCCTACGTCAACAATTAATTACGATAATAAACCTTATGTGATAAACATAAGGGCGATTGATCAAATAAAGTATTGTAAAAAAATTACACTGATGTGTGCTTACAAGTATGTTCCTGCACTATGCTTTGATACGGTCATTTTGATGAATCAACCTATTTTCAAGATCGTAGCCACACAACGCCAGCTCTTATATTGAAGTACGGACCATGTTTTTAAAACATAAATGCACATTCACATATCATGAAAATTCGTCACCCTTAATAAAACACTGCAGCTTTCATAACATAATTTTCGGTGGTTTTTAAGAGCCTGGCAAACACAGAGTTTAACTGAAACTCCATTCAATTATGTTTTAGCGAGAAATACGGGCTTCGGCGGCTCTTGATCGTTTTTGACACGGCTTCCACTCCACTCGGCCGTGATGACGCCGCTTCCAACATTGATACACGACTATATTTTTTTGTTTACTTTTCCCATTTCCTAGCAGAGTAACACCGTAAATCTATGTGACATGTGATATTATTCTTATTTTACTTACACATTTTTATAGTATTTATTGGGATTACCTACTTACTTTATGATGTGTGTCTTGTTTGCAGCTTTTCGTATCAACTTCAATGTGTTTAATAGCAAAGTACGTAACAGTAAATACGCAATAATAATATTCTATTAAGTACATAAAAGAAATAGAATTTCATCCTGAAATATAGCCACTTCTGTAATCTGTTAAAGCATAGTGTTAGAATTTATGAGTTAAACTACGAGCGCTGAGAACCTTAATCCCGAAGGCGCAAATCCAACGGTGTTAGCAAACTTTAAGACTACTTAAAGTATTTGTAAATTTCTCAGAGGTGAAAATTATTACTTAAAAATATTCGTAATATCAAGCATTTTAATACAACGCTAAATGACTAGTTGATAAGTTTTAAAATGTCTTTCCTCTAGAGAAAAACTAGCAAAGACCTCAATAAATTACCCTTTTAAAAAAAGAAATGTACACAATTTTTAAAATTGTATTAATTTTTACCTATTGTACCTATGACATCCAAAATGGAAGAAAAATATCCACAATAGAGTACAAAAGTTCCGAATAAATTCATTAACATGATCCGGTATTGGATTTACGCGTTCGGCGTTATTCACCCGTGGCGCACGACTTCGACTACAATGTTGACTAAATAAACAAAGGAACTTTCTCATTTTGTCCGTGCTGTGTAAATGAAAAAACGAAACAAAAATGTACCTTCTACGTTGCATTTCACAAAATCCCTTTAGGCATGGAAAATGTTGCACTAGAAGTTCCATCGGTAAACTTCTTAAGCGATTTTGTTTAGTATTCGATACTTTGCACTCAGGATAGCACCTTCATTATTATGCAAATCTTGAGGCTGTATCGCTTCTAACTCAAATTCAGTTAAAAGGATTCTGATGCGGTTCTCCTTTTTTGTTTACGAAGTTTTTAATTAAATTGAAGTTATCTTTCCAAAATCGCTTTATAAAAGGTGAACAAGGGTCAATGTATAAAAATAGAAATTTATATTAAAATACATGGAAAACTTTGAATACTTTGTAGAATATTTCTTGATTGTTTACAGTGTGTTAAGGTGCTCCCTCACCGCGAGCATTCACGTGTATTGTAACATTATAGATTCGACTTTGAGCATTACATTACAATACTATCTCCCTGACTAACGAGCATTTGCGTGTAATGTAACAAATGGATTCGACTTTGAGCATTTCATAGCAAAATGTCAGACGAAGCGGGAAGTGGAGCGCATTGATGTTACAAGTTGTATCAAAATATTACACATTGTATCATTACAAGGCGCGCATTGTAATGCTCGGTTCTCCTCCTTTACTGATGTAATGCTCAAATCTGTAACGTTACATTACACGCGAATGCTCGCGGTGAGGGAGCACCTTTAAAATTACTTACCTGAGGTTTAAAGTTTTTGTTAGAATTTTTATATTTAGAATTTAAGCTTTATTCAGATTACAATTTTAGTATACCAGCTATTTTAAGAGTCCAAAAGGGTAACAAAAATGATCAAAAACGAGTTAAAAAAGACAAGAAATAAATTTATTATTTACTCTATTAAAAAGATCATTTAATTCAGGTTTAAGAAAGTGCAGCTCTTCTACAAATAAAGTTTGCCAAGACAACGTATACGGCAGATGAACTTTAATGAAGTGGATTTAACTTAAATACTTGATAGTATTTGTTGGGAGGAACTTTAGTAACAAGCTCTCTCAACGAATGAATTTACTTCAAGTACGTAATATGTTGTCTTTTAATGGGTCGTTAGAAAACTAATGAACGTAATACATTTTCTACTTTATCCAAAAAGTTTGAATATTTGGGTACCATGACAAAAAGTCGGAATAATAAAGGTGGTTTTCAATGTAAACGGATCTATGTTATTAAAATTCACCATATATTCTTTTTTTGCCACCATAGAAAAATTGTACTATTCTTTTTTTAGAACTATATATTATAAACTTTTCGTAATCTTTTCTTAGTGGCCATATAAAATTTTATATTTTTTTTAGTAAAATTTACTGACTCACCTAGCTGACTGATTCTATATTATACTATTTAATATATACAACATGGTGTCATGTGGTACACAAACAGGAATTAATTTCAGTGACCACTGTTTATTACTACGTCAGATGTCATTGGCAGCGCACACATTAAATGTGTTATGGTGGCTATAAACTATCGCTATTGGATCCTCATATTATTATTTAGTTTACCTGAAAACAATACAAATATGCTAAAGCTTTGGTATTTACCTAAATCTTATTGTAATACTCATTTTGTTAGATCTTTTGCCAAAATGTAGGCTGTATTTACCTTGCTCTAATTTGTTCTTTATCCGAACGTTCTATTAGAATTAAGATCTTTCTAGGTATAGCAATAAAGTAATGTTCATTCTGTTCTGTAAGAATTGAGTACTATTTGGCTACTAGGTACCTAATTGTATTTTTTCCATACCGTTATGTAGGTAATTTTGGTCTTATACTCTTGGTTTTTAAGAAAAAGTCTCACAATCTGCGGAAAACGTAGATAATTGCGTAAATGATTTCATACATGGAATAAATACAGGGTGACCCGTAAAGAGTTCTACAAACTGTGATGACTGATACTTTAGCTCAGGACTATCAAATGAACACAACATATGTTCCCCGAAAAGTTACGGGTTTCGAGATACAATAGATTTTCGGAAACATTAGAATTTTCTGCCTTGTACGAGTATCAGACTTTACCTTTTTCTTCTGGCTTAAAAATAGCTTTTGTAATACTAAAGCAATGTATCGTTGTGTATGAAATGAATCCCTGTATATTATAAACCCTGTGTATTGAAAAGTAATGTGTGGGTCATCTTCATAGTAAAAGCGTTTCATTAAACAATTCATGCAGCCAACCAATCCTCGTTATCAATTATTACTTCGAAACTTTCCTGACGGGGACATTTGTTCGTAACTTTCTGACATTGTGTTTCCGACAGAAAACTCCAGCTAAACTCAATTTAAGAATACTTTTGAAGAATTGTGCCATTAAGAAAAATAACATCGTCTGTCACATTATAAAGAATCGTATTTAAATCATCATTCTGCTGTCTTACCTTTTGCTTGTGTTTCCAATCTTTTTTATAATCAGATATTTATAGCTAACAATTTCCTGTCCCTTGAGACATATTATAAATATTTCCATTGTTTAACTTTGGCTTATTGTTGTATTTAAGTTTTGTTAAATTTCTAATATAGTCAGTATTGACATCTGTGTGCGTTTTTAAACAAATAACACTGTAAACTATTTAAAGTTGCTTACACCAATACATGCTGCCGCTAAGTCTAGATAAAGGCCTTAAAAATCAAAAATCTTACATCAGATTCTTGGATTAAATTCCATTATTATAATACCGGGGCAATACACTCAAGTTCGTGCAGTGTTCCAGGCATCGGAGACGCCATGCGGGCTGAATGCCTGCGACGTGTACGAGATGTTCAGCCGAGGCCGCGCAGAATCCGCGCCGCATCCGGCTGCCTGCAATTCAGATCTCCATTGGCGACAACTGGATCGCCGGCTAAGAGCTATCGAGCAACCTGGTATTTATATAATATGTTATATGCTTACTTGTATTTTTGTTTTTTTTTTTTTTCATTAGAGATGAAATAATTTATTCATTGTTCAAACCAAGGATATTAGGAGCAATCACCGCAACTCACCTTTTGTTGTTCCATCATCTGAACTCCTTGTTCGGTGGTGCGAATGTGCGAAATGTTGCCATCCAAATCCTTTCATTTTCTATTTGAACATTATAACATCTACTTTAAAATTGATTTGTTTAAACTAAAGAATCACAAAAACACGTTTACGATTTCGAGAGTTACTTTCTTGGATAAATAAAGAGAATTTTCATTATCTACAAAGGCAGAGAGACAAAGTAGTTAGTAAATTATTGTTATTAACTTGCATCGGACGCTCACGACACGTGAAATGAAACCGTTCATAATTAACGAACTCCCAAGGGGCTGCATGAGCAATAACTTTACTTGTACACTGAGCTCATAGTGAGAACTAGATCTAAGCTTAAAAGGAGGGTCTTATTTTATTCAAAACTTTCAAGCTCCTTGTACTGCATCTAACATTCATGAATATTACATTTTTGGTATCAAAATAAGTAAACACAAAGACGACGACATATTTTTGCAAATCATCGTCATAATTAAAATTCGTAAATTTTACAGATGGTATCGTATACTAACAAGGATAATGGAAAATTCAAATTACAATTGAAACGCACAATACGATTAATGATATCAATCAATAAGAATGTATTAGTATTGCGTCAGTTGTGTCCATACATAACTAAGACAGTTTTGTTAGGAAAAGTAAATTAATACAAGTAGGGATAATCTGCCTATTTCAGACAACATTATCATAACTATCATTATTTTTCCATTCAGTGAGACTGAATGACTGAATGACGGACCTAAATTTTTGATACTGCAATAAGATAAAAAATATGCGCGAAAGCGAAACCTACATCCAATCTTGGAACATTTTTCCTCATCCATAGATCTTTTGTAGGTAGTGACCGCGTCCGAGTAAGGTACTTTTATGTCGTCGTTAATTTTTGCGGATAAATAGAAACCTTATGACGCGAGGATAGGACAGGATGACAGATGACCCATCGAGCCATCGATTTATCATTTGTAAATACTCGGATAAAGAAGGATTTTCATCGAGAACGACATTCCATTTTGTACCTTCCTTGACATATCCTTACACAAAATCCTTATTACACAATTTTATTTTACCTACATGTCCACAAAGTTCTTTTAGTTTCCATTCTTTTAACAAGAGACAGAAGATTTACTTTGTTTACTAGCATACGAACAAAGTAGGAAACAGGAATACAGGTAGCATGCATTTGATTTCCTAATGATCCATATGGTATACCTACTTTTTTATGGAGGGGTATATAGTTTTGAAACAGAATAGTATTTAACACTATTTTGCTCTACGTTCTTGTTGCGGTCACAACATCTATCATTTAATTTGTGGTGAGCACGCGGGCGTGCATATGTATCAAAATCCAAAATGGAGCTTGAAAATTCACCAAATATTTTATGAAACAATTTCTGATTGCGCATGCCTACACTTATGTTCATGGTTTTTCGTGCAAAACTCTTTATTGGCCAAATTAAATTATTTTATAAATTAATTTTTGAAATAAAGCAAAAAATTGGTATCAATATTTTGGATTTAATTAATTCGTTTCTAAATCGTTTTCCAAATGATAGTTTTTTGTGGAACTAAATTAAGTTTTTTCCACAGCATGGACAATCAGCTTCGGCCAATCTCGTTGGCGACAATGTGCTAAAAGCGCTTGTCGTTGTGATTCGGCCCGCCGTTCTCTTAATTGCTGGAGGGCTGGACTCACCGCACTTACACCGGACCTAGTCGTTCCCGCTGACTTGGTTAATATGTTAGTAGACATTCTTATTACCTCTTATTATATTAGTCATTAAATTAAGTTTAAGGTTAACATTACTGCAATGGTGTATTTCTGTGCACTAAAAAAATAGGTTAATTTTTGCATTAATAAAAAAGACTAACCGTAAGATACCTATAACTTATTGAACTTTTCTATTGGTACGTTTCTATTTTTTATGGCGTTGATAATTAAAAGCCATTCAAGTTTGAAGTATAATTTTATTTTATGGGTCCTATTATTTTAACACCGTACTTGACTTTTGAGTACGAGAGAAGGGATAATTCCTTATAATCTCAAGGCTTACTTGTGTCCACATATTAGGAAATTACGGTCGACGGAAGGTCAGAAACAATACATAAATCAAAGTTGGGTATATAGAATACTACTGTACAATAATTATTTTGCATTGCAACATAATATTACCTAGTTCTATTGCACTAATCTTTTAAAACTATTTTTATACGCTTATCTGTGAACACTGTGTCACTTTTTTCAGTTTATCTATTATTATGTCATTGCATACTACTTCTGACTAAGTGTTTACCTCATCACCGTTATTATCTAACTTGCGACGTAGTTAAATCGAGTGTAAATAGATGTGAGTTTGTCCCTTTGTCAGTGCAAACAAACCCTTTTGACAAGCAAGCGTCATTGTGACAGGACTGAATAGGCGCCCTATACGTCATTATAAGTACATTTGAACAGGCTGACTTCGTGCATACTTAAGTTATGTAACAAATAGTTTAAGGGTTAATGCCTGAGTATAATGATTTTAAATTACATAATTTGTATTCCGAACACAATAAACGAAAATAATATAATTTAAATAAATAAAGGCCTAATCTCTTTTACTCCGTTCTAGGTTTCACTTAAGAACGCTCCAGTCATGTTTTGTTGGATCCCTTCCAAAGAAAACGAAATTATTTTTCTTTTTCTTTAGAAAAAAATCTAGTCCTTATCAATCAGATCAACTACAAAACAATAGTAACCAGTTTATCTTAGTATTAAAATTGTGCCATGTCACTTAAATGAGAATCTTGCATACAGATATGCACTGACACTTATGTCATCTTAACGTTATCTAGGTAGGTGAACCGATTGTTCAATAGTGAAGTATCCTATTTGGTTCTGACTCTTATTTGACTGATAACCTATCAAACATGGACTTGTAAAAATATCGACGGGTATGATATATAGCACCGACACTTATTCTTGTGTTTCCTCTCCCTATCATCTTCGTAATCCTTGGATGAGCATAGACTTCATTTTGCCACCTCTTAATTTCTGAGAAGAGAATTTAAATATTTAAGTTGAAATGAACGTAAAGGGAAAAAATATTTATGTAATCCTATTTACGGAAGTAATTGTCTAATTTAATAAAAAAAGATGTTGATTAGTCGGTAAAATTTAATTCCTACTTCCTCTACTTTATATATCATGATTTTCTATGTTTATCAGTGGTCTAGTTGCCATAACACAAGTCCTGCTTAGTTTATAGCCGACTGTGAGTTGTACCAAGATATTATTGTTGGTGGTCCCATAGATCTTCATTATTATGACACCACGTTAATCATTTCCAGTGACTTGGGCACCAACAAACTGCGGACGCTGCATAAGACGACGTTCAAAGGAATGCGCTCACTGGCTGAGCTGGATATGTTTGATAACCACGTGGAATATCTGCCAGCCGGGATATTTGATTCCTTAGTCAATTTAAGGATTTTGTAAGTCTTCTATAATATGTGAGGTAGAGATAGAAGTTGTATGGAAAAAAAATATTTCATACATCACGGAACATTAAAGTTTGTGTATGTCATACAAAGTTACCTCATAAAAGAGATAACTATAAATATTTATACCATTCTATAGATACACGCTATAAATGGAATTATTATTGCCATACTTTCACTTTAAATCTGTTTTCAGACGACTCCAACGGAATTACCTTGAAGAAATTGATAGCGACGCATTCAGATCCACGAAAAAACTATTCCATGTAGACCTATCCAATAATTTTTTATACTCTCTCCCAGAAAAACTGTTTGCTAACAATTCGTTTTTAGAAACCGTCGATATTTCGAATAACCATATTATGTACATACCTTCCGATAGCTTTGTGGGGCTCGAATCATTACAAATATTAGACTTGTCTAAAAATAAAATTCAACGAATCGAGAATGGTACCTTTTCGCTAAAGACGCTACAAATATTAAAACTGTCCGACAACAAAATATGTAATATAAGTGAAAATGCTTTCGAGAGCCTACAGACGCTGGAAACTTTATTGTTGGAAAGTAATAAATTACAAAGTATTCCAACGCATCTGTTCCGAAATTTGGAATGTTTGACCTTCCTGGACTTATCCAGCAATAGTTTAATGAGTGTAAGTTTTGATCTATTAATCTTATTGTGACAAGTCATAAATCAAATTAAAAGCACTTATTTTTCTCTTATTTTCAGTTAACAGGCGTTGAATTTGAAAAATTGAAACATTTACGTACTTTGGATTTGAAAAATAACGCCCTGGCTGAAATACCGGATTACGCATTTACGAATTGTACTAATTTGGAGAAACTCGACTTATCCAGAAATAAACTGAGATTTCTAAACGTCACCACTTTTCTTGGTCTGGAAAATCTTACATCGCTCTTGTTATCTGATAACAAGTTATTCGAAGTACATTTTAAAACATTTTCAACTTTAAAGAATCTTACTACTTTGTAAGTATCTATCCTTAATATCGTAAGGTGAATAAAATAAAACACGTGAGGATAACTCTTTCTGTCCATAATAATATGTTACGTTCAAACCATTGAACCGATTATGGGACAAAAACAGGCAACATCTTTAATGTAATGGAAAACAGCTACCTTTTTCCACATCCACAAAATTACAGAAGGTGTAAAAAAGCCGCATGTTTGTTTATTATACTAAAGACTCGTATCAATTGCAGCATGCCATTTGCATTCACTGACTCTACAAGGCAATTTTTTTCTACTTATCTACTCTAGTTTATAATGCGCCCGCGGTTTCCTTCTTTGCTCATAGTACTTTAATGGAACTTTGATCATAATGTTTACTCATTATTCCAGGCATTTGGACAACAACATGTTCCCATCATTACCCTCAAGGACATTGGATTACATGCCCAAAATGGCAATCGTTAAATTATCCGGCAATCCGTGGCACTGCGACTGTCATGCATTGTATATTTCGGCGTAAGTATCTAACATTTCATATGTATATGACATTATCTTCAGATGCAGGTCTGAACCCATTTCCGCTGCGCAACTGCGAACGTATCGCTAACTTTGCATGCACTCGCGCCTTAGGCGAGACCGCGAGGGAAATTATACCACACAATATGGAGCTCGAAAATAAATTAAACAACTAGGGTTGGTTACAGTCGAATAAGAACGTTCGAATAAAAGGTAACGGCAAAAGCAAATGGAAGATCCAATGTCTACTTGTTCCGGAACTTGGTTTTATTTTTTAAATTGACTTGCCCGACTTCCGTTTATTCTGTTTAGCATTTTTTGTTTTTCAACGTAGTGTTTCACAAAAGCGGAATTTTAAAAGAAACTTTTCGGACAGTTATCTAAAGGATTGGACGGGATGCCTTTAAATTGTATAATAAAAACAATAGATAAGGCTTAAAAGATAAATAAATACTTATCTTAAAGATTTGTGATCTATTGCGATGAGAGTACAAGAGTATCTTTACATTCTAAGTACTTAGCGCACCAGCGCAAAATGCCTCATCGATAAATGAATAAAAAAAATACTTAGAAAAAAACATTACGATACTTATTCTCTACATATTCATACATACTACATAATACACTACATATACACAAGTTTTGTAGAATTAATTTAAGTAGCCTTTATTGCCTTAAAATGCGCCGACTCTCGCATACGTGTCAAGATCACCACACTGCCACTACCTGTTAGATTTAAGAGATACATGTACTTAACATAGTATGGAAAAGTCTCAAACAGTATTGCAATGTTTGTATTGTTGTGTTTTGAAAAATTATGTATTTTGAAACCTTTAATAAGGCACTCAATATTAGATATTAAATAGATAATTTGTTTTATCTGAAAACATTAAGCAATTTAGTTTTTATTTCAGCCTGCGATCAAAGTGGATATTTATTAAATTACATTTGATAACATACTTTTGATTGAAATTTAAGCGTTTCATTTTTGATTGTAGTCCAATGTTGGATCTAATTGAGGGCAACAATTTTGCATTTATTGAAAAATAATATCATTTAACTTGATAGTTAATAGTAACATTTAAAACGAATCAACGAAATAGTGTAGCTTTAACATTGGATTTATGATAACATTCGGGCGATAGATAATTTTACAATGTACATGCTTTCTTAAGCCAAATTTATCATCACTGAGAACAAACATCTGAAATAAAAAAGCATTTAAAACTTATAACAAATTGTAAAGGATAGTTCAAAGTGTGTATAAGAAAGTAATCACATTTGCCTTAATTTATCTATTAATTATTTATGCCGGCAGTAACTTGTCGACGATGAAACAGGAAATGACCTAATTGATTGAATTTCAGTACAACAGACTCTTGTGAAATTCAAAGATTTATCGGAGGAAAATGTGAACAATGCACTACACGATATGCTATTAGACAACTGATCCTCTTTTGTATATATGAGTAAAAATACCGTATACTTGTCTGTTTTAGTTGGGTTCGACTGAATGAAATAAAAATCTGGGACTATTCCCCGACTTGCGTATCACCTTGGTACCTAGAAGGTCATTTTCTCAAGAAGCTGAAGTTCCCTGAACTGTGCGCGGGGCAGTGGGCGAGCATGGTGAACCTGTCTCCGCGCCTACCCATACAACACCTCTTAGCTCTCAACGTATCTGTGAATAGGAAACCTCAAGACAGTATGGAGCAAAACCATGACGTCACTACTATTGATACGTGGCATTGACGGGCTTCATGTTTTAAGGAAGTTTGAAATGCCTTTTATTTAATATTGTGTAACGTATTTCTATAACACATTATTCCAACTCAATATTGTAATGTAAGGATTCTCGTATGATTACCTATAATTAGGTATACTCCCCATGTATCGAAGTTTGTTAATAAAACATTTGTATATGTACTTATAAGTTATTATCCTTATCTGGAGATAATACCTTTAATATCTGCGATTACACGGTGACGTGTGAGGTATATTCACATTTGCGGTAGATGAACTAAAGGAAATTAAGGCGTTATCAGTCGATAATTATCGAGATAACAATGTCTAAATGGCTCAATTATGTTGTTATTTATGCAAATGTATTTTTTGTGAGTCACTGATGATATCTCGATCTAATTACATTTATTAAGATACAATAATAGTCTCCCAACATTTATTTTGCAATACCTACAAAATCTTTGGAAATATTAAAAATAATAATATGTTAGTTGCTTGGATGCTTTCAACAATTACTAATAATGAGAAAATACCGACAACATTTATACAATTGGCTGATAACTTTATAAATTCTGACAGAACATGACTAATTATAGTCAGGAACCATCTCGATCAAAACAGCTAGCAAACAAAAAAATCGCACCATATCGCGCCATTCGTTTATCAACTACAGACATACACACAGACAAACAAACTGCTACGCCAAACTTGCATTGGGGGTTAAATAGAAAAGTGACATCCTACCGGCTAATATTACCAGAGGTAACATAGGGGTTTATTAGTTAAGTTTGCAAGTATAGGATTCCGGTAATAGCCCTACAGCTAATGTGAATTAATCCAATGTCATAATATAGGTAGATACTTTGTTTGTGTTTCTTAGAAATTTAACTAGTGTGATATAACGCAGTCATAGCATGACTGTATTAGTTTCATATATGCCGTACGATGTGACTTCTTTCCGTCAGAATCTAAACTACACCAAAACTCCATTTGTTTGGAATTTATCCAGATCGAAGCCTTAAGGCCAGTCAAAGAGTTCCTGTGAATTCTATTCACGGAATATAAGATATCTATGGATCAGACCACTATCCTTGTTGTGCCTTAAATATGCAAATTATTTATTATAATTTTATCTTAACAAAAATAGCTCTGAGCAATATTTTGCGTTACCATTTCGTATAATGATATTGTTATCACGTTATTTTCGACCAGATATCAATGAAAAGATATTGTAATCATCTACATTTCATTGATATTTATCAACAAGAATTCAGTTCTTTGTGAAGTTTTTTGTGTATCTAACGTGTAGGTACTCAAACTAATACTTTTCGGGTGTGCAGTGCCGTAAATTTATAATAACCTATAAATCGCGCTTTGAAAACTAATGGATTTTGAAAGTGTTATCGGTAAGTCAGAGTGTATTTCAACTTCTCAGTGGACAGTTAAGTTACAGTGTGAATAATTACAAAAAATGCATAACTTTTAGGAATGTACATAACTACAAGTAAATAACAAACGCAAGGATGGAGGATTGGAGGAAAAGCGTTTTATTTTCATCACTAATACTGTTGGCGTGTATCAACTCTAGTTGGGGTAAGTAACAGTAAACTATAATATGACTATAATTTGATCTCGGCCTGAATCGCACTATCGACACTTATTTTCAATACTCACCTACTTTATAAACCTAAGAAATGTATAGAAATGTTCCAGAAAAAATATTTTTAATCGTGTGATTAGATTTGACTTTCTACTGCCAAATTATTAGCACCTACTGTATGTGTAGTAAGATACATAAGTAAATAAATCCAAAACCACCTCTAAATACTTCTAACGTTAAATACCTATAAACTACTCTAAAATACAGTTTCAGAGTATAAACATAAGTCTATTTTTTTGTACTTAATAATTATAAATAAATAATAATAAATAATAATAATAACCCCAAAAAAAGAAACTCTTTTATAGCCACTGCTTTTAGATAAATAAGAATATTGTATTTCAGTCTGCACACAAAATTGTAACAACACTACGTTTATTTCAGGATGTTCAGTCGAAGGAGCAGTCCACGGGACTTTTATTGTTCCCGAACAGTTTCCGGATGTAGGCAGAGGCATAATTATCGACACCGGTATAACAAATATTGAAGGTAAGAGTGACAACTATTCTAGGTGTTTTGCATTTAAATCTAGTCCCGGAAAGACAGAACATGTTTTATAGAAAGTACTTTACAAACGAATTGATATTAATGTTTCCAGATGCAAGACTTGATTTTTGCAGAGATGTTACTACAATAAGTTACTAAATTCTTATTTATTACAGGTATAAATAGTACGGAATTCAGTGGAGCTATAAATAAGGGACCGTACGTAGACATTACTGCCGATTTAGGTCGTGTTATTATTCAAACAAATGCCAATTATGAGGAATTTGAGGAGCACGAGACTGTTCCCTTTGTATCAGCCAGAGTTACATTTAACTGTGCGACAGGAAGTCCACAACCAACTTTAGCTGTGGTATTGATATTGATATTTTTATATTCGTACACAAAATATATTTATAAATTGCGGAGAGGTCTGATCCTAAGATAGACACAGAAAACATTAAAAGTTGCTATAGAGTTCAAATCTGCAAACATACGTCATTTCACATATTTATTTCATAGTATATGTCCAGTGATATTGTATAACTCAAATGCTACATATACTGTCATAAATCTCAACAGCTGACACTAAGTACCGTAACTACATACCCCATGGACGACCCAAAGGACCATATTTCATACAAGTACCAGATTTTTGTTTCACATTTTTGTAAAAAGATAAATTTATCAATCTGATCACCAATTGTGTATCTTTCTATACTATCAGCAAAAGACTTTTTAGAAATTAGTTATTTAAAAAAACTATCGCCGTCCCAGTTGCCGGAAACCTCTATAATTCGAGGCATTAAAAAGATTCACTTACTTAGTAAGAAGATTCTGAAACATGCCACTATCTTTTTATTATTTCATTAAACGATGTCAAAGTGCACACATAAAATCTATAAATAGTTATCGAAAAGTGTGAAAAGTATTTTTTTGATTGGAGTTTTTGATTCGAAATTGGAGGTCTCTAGTGCTTTTAAAAATAACGTATTATCAAAAATGAGAATATAGCAATATGGAACTATGTAGATAAAAATGTGACTGAAAAAAAAACATTTGTGGAAGTTCATAAAACAGGGCGAAGACAGACGAGAGTATTTGTGTGGGTAATATACCACAATACTTTCCTCTTAATTGTACAACAATTATAAAATAAAATATTTTCAGACGTTTAGATTTGATGTGCGAGATACAAACAATAATGCTCCACGATTTCCGCCTAACATTGCATTTGACGTCGCCACGCCAGTGCCACCAAATTTTGAGTTTACCGGCTGTGGTAATGAAATTGTGGTTCGAGATATTGATTTAACGACACAAGCAGTACATTTTACTGTAGACCACCCGGATTTTGAAATTGAGAACGCAGATGGCCCTGATAACAACGCTAAAGAATTTAAAGCTTTGTTAAGAACTACGGCGTCAATCAGAAGTATTCCAGAGCCAATCATACTCACGATAACTGCTACGGTAAGCTTCAATATTTTTTTATATTTTACATTAAAAATCTGTCTTTTATTCAGACCATTAACCATCTTTACTTTTTGCTACTAGATATTTTATTTGGAAAATATATATTAAACCTTTAAATTATCTCAAATCCTTTAGTCGGTTCATCTTCGAAGCCGATAATTTTTAGACACAATTGATATTATTCACAGAAGCAGTAGTTTTCTAATACAATTGTGTTTGTTTTCAATAGGATCAAGATTTAACTGGTGATCCCAGTATAACAACCGTAGCAACAGTTACTATTAGGCGCAACACGGATTTCTCGGTGCCTGATGAATTGGTTTTCTCTCGAACTTTCTATCATCATAATTATGATACGACTAGCAACCAAATTGTTCCAACTCATCCTATTCACCTAGAAAATGGTTTTGACGATAAAGTGACATTCTACTTGCATGGAGGTAAATAATAAACAATGTTTATTTACGGGTTTATCCATAGTTAAAAATAGTCCATAAATTATTATTTCTTAGTATTTTTTGGATTCTGTAACGGTTGTTCCTAACAAGTGTTCCCGTTAAATAACGTTAGTAATCTTAATTTCGAAATACAATGGCTTCGTCAATTAATGTACATAAATTAACAGGCGTACCGCTGGGCAGGTTTTCAGTGTGTCTAGGAGAAAAATCTACACAATGAACTCTTTGTATTGTGTTACAAATAATGCTTCACATGTCAACACGCTTCATGTTTGTTAAATAATAAAAGCTTCATAATGTGGATTCGTGCATTTGGTTATAACGACAATGGCAGGACAATAAGTGTACCTTCTTCAGCATGTGTAAAATTATTTTCATTCATACAAATATGCTAATATCAAATCGAGGCATCACTGCTTCGCGGCTTTGAATCATAGAGGCATCCATTATAAGGTATCAAACAAAATACATGAAAAATTAAAGTAAAGAAGACGCCACTTTAGTCTTTGTACAACTATTTCTGTTCTTACAAACCCCTCGTAACGGTTTCCATAAAAAGACAGCACTGGTGCCTTAACATGAATCATGAGCTAAATAACTGTTAATTTGCAGATTTATCGGACCACTTTAAGCTCGATGTTGACGGAAACTCAGCAACAGTGAGGCTGGAGACTGCCCTACCAATCGATGTTCTCTCAAGACAATACATTTTCTTCGAAGTAAGAGCAGAAAGAGAAGACACTCTTGAAGCCTCTTCTACAGTCATAATACAACTACCTGAAGGTATTTTATTATTAATGTGCATATAATGCATCATCTTAATCATTTTTTTTTTTAATTACTAGGTTAATCCATCGATAATTATTATTTATAGAATTTAGTAAGTAGCACAACACACTCAATCTAACTTGTATTTCCTTCCACCTAAAAGTTTACACCTTCGTTAATCTAAGGAAGCACTAAATACATTTTATTCATTTCTGATTTATTGATATGAAGTTTGATAGATTATAAAGACCGTCAATCTACTTTTATCGAATATCCGGAATGATAAAATGTAGGATACGTAGCCGTGTTGTGAATGTTTTCCGTTGTCCATAAATATATTAGGTACATTATATGTATATAATTATATAGACTACAATTTATTATAATATCATTGGACTACAACACTTACATACACAAAAGAATGAGGGTAGTACAATACATTTTTACCATATTAAAGCTACATTACATTATTCTCCTGTATGTATAGAAAAACCTAAAAGTCAATGTTTATTTCAAACTTATAAAAGTGAAAGATATCGTTTACTTTTTCAATAAGTCTGATTACACCATTATGATTAGTGAATGTAAGTGTTGCATTAGTCATTAGAAATAAGTTACACGGTAAGCTAGAAAACAAAACTATTGAACGAAAACCACAGATTATTTTAGATATATTGTACATTTAATTAAATCGTGTTACATCGTCGTGTTAAAGCAATGGTAAGTTCCTTTTAAATGGGCCATGTTTCGCTTTCCTCATTTTTTCTTTCTATTAATTGTGTCTTACTTTATCCTACTCTTAGCAATTTTGTAGACTTTCCTAGACTGTGCTCTTACATTACCTATTACAGCCAGAGAATTGATGTTTGAAGAAACATCTTATAGAGGAAGTATTGAAAATAATGATCTATCTCTTGGGGATATTCGGTTAGCGGTTGGATACGATGCAAGCGTTCAGTTTGAACTCAGTGGAGGTGAGTGTATTTAGATATGTTATCGTTAATGTTTTCTTTGAAGATAAGCGATTGGTTGACTATTTAGTAAATTAATATTTTAAAAAAGTATAATATTCATCATTGTCAATCGTTTGAAAAAACTGTAAGGCTTAATGATGATAGATGTTTCTACTTTTCAAGCATAAAACGAATGTGGTATACAATGGCATACATATATGGTATACAATTCTATAATAAATAAATGTCGTTCTATAAAAAGCGTACTTAATGTAAACTGTTAAATAATCTATTTTGTTTATTGATTCAACATTATGTTTTTCTAGGTACCATATATTACGAAGTCCTTTAGTTAGAAGGTCTAGTTAACAAAATGCTTAACTACCAACTTTTTTACCTTCCAGAATTTTCAAACTACTTCACTCTAAACGACGAAAAAAACGGTGAAGTAACTTTACAAGTTAATCCAACACTCCCGGAAAATGTGATATTAGAAAATAACCTCATATATTTCACCGTCACGGCAACAGGGGTTAACGCAATAACGACCACGACAAGTATACTTCTGGACATAATAAAGGACGACCTATCGACACCTGTGTTCAGTCGTAACATTTACTACGGCACATACTTGGGCGATACGATAGATATACAAAATATCAACCTGAAACAAGGCTTCGACAAGGAATCAGTGTCATTTAAACTGGATGGAGGTAAGAAAATTACGCTTTATAGTTTAGTATACTAAATCTCTCAAGGTACAATAGATTAAGAGGATACCCCCGGCACCTGAAAGGGTGATAAATATAGAATTTAGTGTCCAGACAAACCTCAATTCAAGCTCTATATTAAGTTGTCTTTTGGTCAACTAATCACGGCGTTCATCTGATAAAAGAACGGAATAAACTGATCAGACTTTCAGAAACGTGAGAAGCAACTTTATTTTTCTTAATCCTATGTAATGAAATAGCTGTAACGTGTTAAATATTTTTGTTACAGAGCATTCAGAGTATTTTAAAATCTCTGGAGATGACAATGATATTGAGTTGTCTTTGAGTTCTGTTAATATTCCGGAAGACGTAATTTTCAATGAAAAGGTATTGGTGTTCAACATTATAGCAGAAAAAGCACTAAGTGTTGGTGCTAACGCTGCTATCGTCATTCGATTCTCGCAGGGTTAGTATATTCATTACAATAATAAAGGATATTAATTACAAATCTTTCAAGCACAGACGCTTTTAAACAGACAGAACCACATTAAAATCAGACCATCCGTTTAGCAGCTACAATGCCTCTGGCAGACACGTTAATACTGTCTGTTTTTGTAAGGAATTAAAAAAACCAACAATTAAACCGACGTCTGTTCTTGCTTTTTTAACATTACCTTAAAAAATACCTACATTTAATTAACATACACAAAATGTGCATGTTTTTCAAAACATTATCCTCTATGTACAGTAAAATTATTAACAAATAGCAAGACATGAGTGAGACCTTTCAGAAAACCAATTCAATTATTTAATGTCGGAATTTAAATGATTTTAAATAAATGTCCTCCCAGAACTGAATGTTGTATAAATTACTTAATATGGTTTCAGAATTAACAGACACTGCAGTTATGAAGTTTTCACAAAATACTTATGTTGGAAAATATGAAAGCAATGATCTAAAATTAGATGACGTTATCCTTAGTTCAGGATATGCTCCAAACACTGAATTTTTTGTGACTGGAGGTATGTCATTATAACAGTTTAATACAATATTGTTACTCGGGATTGCATCCTGGACGTTGCTGTATTATATTAACTTCTTTCAGAATACGAATCTTATTTCGAAAAATCTGAGGAGGACAACAGAGTATCACTTTCAATAACTCAAGACTTGCCTATTGATACTATTCGAGACTCATTTGTTGTGCTAGAAATAGAAGCCAGAAGAGAAAGGGCGGCGTCGGTATGGACTAGTGTAGTCATAGATATTGTGAAGCAAGAAATTGTTCCTCCAACATTCACCGAGGCTTATTATACAGGGGTTCTTTATGCTGATATGGGATTCGAGTTTAACCACGTAATTTCTTTAGCATCTGGCTTTGATGAAACAGTAACTTTCGATTTGGAAGGAGGTAATCACGTTGTTCATAAAATTATCCGACAGGATTTAATAAACTAACATTTGCTTAAATTAAAAATAAAATTATGTTGCAGAACTCTCAAATTATTTTGAATTGGTAAAAAATCCAAGTCCAAATTCATTCACAATAATAACTAAAGGAACTTTATCAGCGGAAACATTAACAGAACATGGCCACTTGCTATTTACTGTCCGAGCCAAGAAACCAAATGTGAATGCTGCTCACGCAGCCATAGTCATCGACGTTGAAAAAGGTAAGAGTAGGTATATTTTTAACACACAGTGTTTGCGGTATCTGTAGATAACAGGCTATATGCATTATACAAATCCCTTTTCAGAATATCCGGAAATTTCGACGATCGGCTTTGAAAGAGTATCTTATATCGGATCCATACAAAATAACGCAGTGGACTTAATACCCATTACGCTGGTCGAGGGATACACAGATGACGTAGTATTTGCTTTATATGGAGGTAACTATTAAGACGCTCGTCGAGCATTTGTTTATTATTAACCCTTTGCCTGAGATGCAGAAACACCTAACGACATCACTACGCTTTCAGCACTTGCTGAATACTTCGAAGCGCCAAATGAAGGACCCGAAGTCAAGTTACAATTGTCAAGATCCATTCCTGCCGATCAGATACCAGAAAGCGGCACCGTAGTGCTCGACATCCGTGCAACTGCGCCGGAAACTGGTACCGCGTTTGCCACCATTGTGCTTGAAGTCGTCTCGGAGAACGGTGATAACCAGCTGGTTCATCTACAGTTTGACGCCACCTATTATACCGGATCGTACGATGCTAGTGGACTCTCAGTGACGACAGCGATCGTACTATCGGAAGGGTTCGAGGACGGTGTGCTGTTTGATTTAGAAGGAGGTATGTGTACACAGATAACTTGGGTCACAACTCAATTTTAAATAAGGGACTGCTCTTTATAACCTTTTATTTGTTTCAGACGATTCACAATGGTTCAATATCGTCCCGGACCGGAATACGGTAACCTTGAAGGTTGAAAATGGTATCCCGGAAGCGATACTCATGAGCAAGCAACAGCTCGTGTTTGCCGTCGTGGCTCAAAGACCTGGAAGCGTGACAGCTCGAGCCACCATCGTCATCTCGCTTACAGATGGTATGTAGAGATATACATCGTAAATAAATATTTTTTTTATGTTCTTAAAATTCTATTGCATCGTTTGGCTCTATAGGAAATGGAAAATAATCTAACCAACCTGCATTTTCAGATCTTGTGCAAACGTCGACGATCGGCTTTGAAAGAGTATCTTATATCGGATCCATACAAAATAACGCAGTGGACTTAATACCCATTACGCTGGTCGAGGGATACACAGATGACGTAGTATTTGCTTTATATGGAGGTAACTATTAAGACGCTCGTCGAGCATTTGTTTATTATTAACCCTTTGCCTGAGATGCAGAAACACCTAACGACATCATTACGCTTTCAGCACTTGCTGAATACTTCGAAGCGCCAAATAAAGGACCCGAAGTCAAGTTACAATTGTCAAGATCCATTCCTGCCGATCAGATACCAGAAAGCGGCACCGTAGTGCTCGACATCCGTGCAACTGCGCCGGAAACTGGTACCGCGTTTGCCACCATTGTGCTTGAAGTCGTCTCGGAGAACGGTGATAACCAGCTGGTTCATCTACAGTTTGACGCCACCTATTATACCGGATCGTACGATGCTAGTGGACTCTCAGTGACGACACCGATCGTACTATCGGAAGGGTTCGAGGACGGTGTGCTGTTTGATTTAGAAGGAGGTATGTGTACACAGATAGCTTAGGTCACAACTCAATTTCAAATGAGGGACTGCTCTTTACAACCTTTCATTTGTTACAGACGATTCACAATGGTTCAATATCGTCCCAGACCGGAATACGGTAACCTTGAAGGTTGAAAATGGTATCCCGGCTGCGATACTCATGAGCAAGCAACAGCTCGTGTTTGCCGTCGTGGCTCAAAGACCTGGAAGCGTGACAGCTCGAGCCACCATCGTCATCTCGCTAACAGATGGTATGAAGATGTAATAATATGCATTGTGAATAAATATTTTTTGTTCTTACAATTCTGTTGCATCGTTTGGCTTTATAGGAAATGGAAAATAATCTAACCAACCTGCATTTTCAGATCTTGTGCAAACTTCGACGATCGGCTTTGAAAGAGTATCTTATATCGGATCCATACAAAATAACGCAGTGGACTTAATACCCATTACGCTGGTCGAGGGATACACAGATGACGTAGTATTTGCTTTATATGGAGGTAACTATTAAGACGCTCGTCGAGCATTTGTTTATTATTAACCCTTTGCCTGAGATGCAGAAACACCTAACGACATCATTACGCTTTCAGCACTTGCTGAATACTTCGAAGCGCCAAATGAAGGACCCGAAGTCAAGTTACAATTGTCAAGATCCATTCCTGCCGATCAGATACCAGAAAGCGGCACCGTAGTGCTCGACATCCGTGCAACTGCGCCGGAAACTGGTACCGCGTTTGCCACCATTGTGCTTGAAGTCGTCTCGGAGAACGGTGATAACCAGCTGGTTCATCTACAGTTTGACGCCACCTATTATACCGGATCGTACGATGCTAGTGGACTCTCAGTGACGACAGCGATCGTACTATCGGAAGGGTTCGAGGACGGTGTGCTGTTTGATTTAGAAGGAGGTATGTGTACACAGATAACTTGGGTCACAACTCAATTTTAAATAAGGGACTGCTCTTTATAACCTTTTATTTGTTTCAGACGATTCACAATGGTTCAATATCGTCCCGGACCGGAATACGGTAACCTTGAATGTTGAAAATGGTATCCCGGAAGCGATACTCATGAGCAAGCAACAGCTAGTGTTTGCCGTCGTGGCTCAAAGACCTGGAAGCATGACAGCTCGAGCCACCATCGTCATCTCGCTTACAGATGGTATGTAGAGATATACATCGTAAATAAATATTTTTTTTATGTTCTTAAAATTCTATTGCATCGTTTGGCTCTATAGGAAATGGAAAATAATCTAACCAACCTGCATTTTCAGATCTTGTGCAAACGTCGACGATCGGCTTTGAAAGAGTATCTTATATCGGATCCATACAAAATAACGCAGTGGACTTAATACCCATTACGCTGGTCGAGGGATACACAGATGACGTAGTATTTGCTTTATATGGAGGTAACTATTAAGACGCTCGTCGACCATTATTATGTTTATTATTGACCCTTTGTCTGAGATGCAGAAACACCTAACGACATCATTACGCTTTCAGCACTTGCTGAATACTTCGAAGCGCCAAATGAAGGACCCGAAGTCAAGTTACAATTGTCAAGATCCATTCCTGCCGATCAGATACCAGAAAGCGGCACCGTAGTGCTCGACATCCGTGCAACTGCGCCGGAAACTGGTACCGCGTTTGCCACCATTGTGCTTGAAGTCGTCTCGGAGAACGGTGATAACCAGCTGGTTCATCTACAGTTTGACGCCACCTATTATACCGGATCGTACGATGCTAGTGGACTCTCAGTGACGGCACCGATCGTACTATCGGAAGGGTTCGAGGACGGTGTGCTGTTTGATTTAGAAGGAGGTATGTGTACACAGATAGCTTAGGTCACAACTCAATTTCAAATGAGGGACTGCTCTTTACAACCTTCTATTTGTTACAGATGATTCACAATGGTTCAATATCGTCCCGGACCGGAATACGGTAACCTTGAATGTTGAAAATGGTATCCCGGCTGCGATACTCATGAGCAAGCAACAGCTCGTGTTTGCCGTCGTGGCTCAAAGACCTGGAAGCGTGACAGCTCGAGCCACCATCGTCATCTCGCTAACAGATGGTATGAAGATGTAATAATATGCATTGTGAATAAATATTTTTTGTTCTTACAATTCTGTTGCATCGTTTGGCTTTATAGGAAATGGAAAATAATCTAACCAACCTGCATTTTCAGATCTTGTGCAAACTTCGATGATCGGCTTTGAAAGAGTATCTTATATCGGATCCATACAAAATAACGCAGTGGACTTAATACCCATTACGCTGGTCGAGGGATACACAGATGACGTAGTATTTGCTTTATATGGAGGTAACTATTAAGACGCTCGTCGACCATTATTTTGTTTATTATTGACCCTTTGTCTGAGATGCAGAAACACCTAACGACATCATTACGCTTTCAGCACTTGCTGAATACTTCGAAGCGCCAAATGAAGGACCCGAAGTCAAGTTACAATTGTCAAGATTCATTCCTGCCGATCAGATACCAGAAAGCGGCACCGTAGTGCTCGACATCCGTGCAACTGCGCCGGAAACTGGTACCGCGTTTGCCACCATTGTGCTTGAAGTCGTCTCGGAGAACGGTGATAACCAGCTGGTTCATCTACAGTTTGACGCCACCTATTATACCGGATCGTACGATGCTAGTGGACTCTCAGTGACGGCACCGATCGTACTATCGGAAGGGTTCGAGGACGGTGTGCTGTTTGATTTAGAAGGAGGTATGTGTACACAGATAGCTTAGGTCACAACTCAATTTCAAATGAGGGACTGCTCTTTACAACCTTCTATTTGTTACAGATGATTCACAATGGTTCAATATCGTCCCGGACCGGAATACGGTAACCTTGAATGTTGAAAATGGTATCCCGGCTGCGATACTCATGAGCAAGCAACAGCTCGTGTTTGCCGTCGTGGCTCAAAGACCTGGAAGCGTGACAGCTCGAGCCACCATCGTCATCTCGCTAACAGATGGTATGTAACAGACCATTATTTAAAAAAAAAGATAGATCACAGATGGATTGTTATAGGCCAATCGCATTACTTTCAATAATATCAAAAAATTTTGAAAAATACTTTTACAATAAAATATACGACTACTTAGAAAAACAAAACATATTAGCAACAGAACAAAAGGGCTTCCGAAAAAACCAAACTATCAACATGGCGCTTTATGATTTTTTTTTTAATAACAACATAAAAAGTGTAGACAAAAAGTCTCCTATCTGTTCAATATATTGCGATATGACTCAAGCATTTGATTACGTCAGTCACGAAATATTAATAAAAAAATTTAGTTCAGTCAATAAATCACCCAAAAGGAGTTGTAGAGTGCGTGAGCAAGGCCCTAAGCAATTACTTCAGAAAATTGTTCAGGGTGCTTAGATAGTTAACATACTAAAAGTCCTGACGTCTAGGGGGTGAGGCGGAGTGGGGGGAGGGGTTTAAAGGTCCCATTTTTCAGTTTTTCGCTAATATCTTTTAAACGGTGCGTGATGGCGATAAGAAGTCTTCTACGCAATGAAAGCTTATAAAATTATGTACAACTTTTACCTTATGCACATTTTCAAATTCCTACCTATTTTCGAACTACACGTTCCGGAAGAGTGAAAATTGAAAAAAACTTCTTCGATTGAATACTACCTTTTGGATACTACTTCCTTCAAGTTATTTGGGGATTTAGACACGCGGTAGCGAGTCAAGTTAAGTTCAAGTAAAGGAACTGGCTAGCCAGCGCCAAGTGTATCATTACACGAACTACTTGGTGCCACTTTTGACCCTTCTATAACTCAAAACCTCTTTAACGTACACACATAAAACTAAGTGTATTTCATTATATCTATAAGGACATCTAGAAGTCCAAATTTCATGAAGCTAGCTCAAACAGTTATTAAGATATGAAAGTCAAAAAGTCTGTAATAAACTGTGACGCTCTTGTTACCGCATACCATGGCATTGTTGGGTCCATTCTGAGGTTTGGTGTGATGTTTTGGGGAAACTCTACTAGTAAAGAAACTATTTTCAAATCGCAAAAAAAAATTATTAGAGCAATGTTTGGACTTAACACCATTCAAAGTTGTAAGCCTTATTTTATTAAATATAAGATACTAACATTAACTTCTCTATTCATATATGAAGTAGCTATTTTTGTTAAGATTAACCCTCATATATTCAGCCGTCTTTCTGACGTAGTCGTTCGTAATCGAAGAGATAACGATAGACTGTGTATTGTACCATCTAACACTGCACTAATGCACAACAGTGTTTTCTGTCTTGCACCGATAAGATTTAATAAAATACCAAAATCTATAAAGCAACTTACGATCGATAAATTTAAACTACATCTGAAAAAGTATTTGATAGAAAGGTGTTTTTATAATCTAAATGATTTCCTAAATGATAAATAAATTTATATTTTATAATTAAGTATATAATAATTTCGTTTTATGATTTTAAATAGTATAGTAGTAATTTTGAATTTTGTACGCCCATGTGGGTAAAACATGCAAGGACCTGTCTTTTTATTGTACCATCTTGCTTGCAAAATTGTTTGTATTGCATACTCGTGTTTTTTGCAAATAAACGATCTTTATCTTTATGTATATATGTTTTATTTTACAAAAGCGAGCTGTTGGATCCATTTACTAGCTAGGTTCTCGAGTTACTTTTAGGGAGCGATTTAAGGAGATAGGTATTTTAACTGTAGCGTCTCAATTAATTTTTGCAAATATATTATTTATAAGACAAAATATTCACTTATATGCCAAGAAAAGTGACATCCATAACATAAATACGAGAAATAGGCATAAGTTATGTTCTAGATCACATCGCCTGCATAGGGTACACAATTCATTTGTGGGGCTTGGTATTCGCTTTTACAATAAAATTCCTATTAGTTTGTTAGAGTTGCCCTTTAACTCCTTTAAATGCACAATAAAAAATAAGCTATGTTTAAAAGCTTACTACTCAATTAATGATTATTTAAATGATAAACATTGTTGGTCGCCGTGATAGACACAAGACTGTTCTGTATGGATTTATAACAGTTTTATTCATCCTTATGTTGATAGGCATACATTTCGTATGTAACATTTGTTACCTATTTTTATTTTATTGTTAGTACGATTATACAAATGTAGGTATAGTGTACCTACAAATGTCCAATGAACGATATTTGTTCGGTATTTTTTTTATGTATAATTATTTTAATTATAGAATTAAATTATGTATCCACTCATTTTATTGTGATAAGGGACAGTGCAGTAAATCAGTATTTGAGGATTTCCTTTTTTGCTTTATATTTGTTTAAGCCCGCAACAGTTTCGTTATGCTCCCTTAGTTGTCACTGCCTGCGGTGGCGTTTTGGGTCGGGTCTCCTCCTTCCCTCTAATATGGCGAGGGAGGGGATGGCTGACCCTTGCGTCATGCTTGTGAACGGGTGCTGCTTGCAGTGACTGGTCGTTCTGTTGACCTTGAATAAGATCAGTGTCTGAACTTTTATATTATATATATTATACTTTTATATTTCTTAGTACCTCAAACACTTGTTTATCTGGCGCGGTCCCTTAATTATATTCAGTATTATTGTAAAGGCAGCGTGCTACTGGGGAGTTTGTTGCGCCGTTTCTTCTCCTCAGCCAAAGCACTAAGGAAGCGGTGAAGGGTGGGCGATTTAGGGTCGGTTCATCTCTGGCGGGGGGCGCGTCGCGTATTGTCGGTCGTTTGGCGCTGGGGCGGGCGGATGCGTGGTAGGGCGTTCAGCCTTTCACACTCAACTGATGTTGCGTTAGCGCGCCAGGTGTGGGGGTTGGATGTCTCATTGCGTGTTTGTTTGTTCTGGCGTTGCGCGGCTGGTGGTGCATGGTGCGCTTCCGCCGGAAATGAACCGACCCTTAGGGTGCTGTCTATTTTTGTTTGTATTGTTTGACGTTCGATAGGTGCTACTGTGTAGCCAATATTGAATAAAGAATTTTTGAATTTGAATTTGAATTTGTAGATGTAATAATATGCATTGTGAATAAATATTTTTTGTTCTTACAATTCTGTTGCATCGTTTGGCTTTATAGGAAATGGAAAATAATCTAACCAACCTGCATTTTCAGATCTTGTGCAAACTTCGACGATCGGCTTTGAAAGAGTATCTTATATCGGATCCATACAAAATAACGCAGTGGACTTAATACCCATTACGCTGGTCGAGGGATACACAGATGACGTAGTATTTGCTTTATATGGAGGTAACTATTAAGACGCTCGTCGACCATTATTATGTTTATTATTGACCCTTTGTCTGAGATGCAGAAACACCTAACGACATCATTACGCTTTCAGCACTTGCTGAATACTTCGAAGCGCCAAATGAAGGACCCGAAGTCAAGTTACAATTGTCAAGATCCATTCCTGCCGATCAGATACCAGAAAGCGGCACCGTAGTGCTCGACATCCGTGCAACTGCGCCGGAAACTGGTACCGCGTTTGCCACCATTGTGCTTGAAGTCGTCTCGGAGAACGGTGATAACCAGCTGGTTCATCTACAGTTTGACGCCACCTATTATACCGGATCGTACGATGCTAGTGGACTCTCAGTGACGACAGCGATCGTACTATCGGAAGGGTTCGAGGACGGTGTGCTGTTTGATTTAGAAGGAGGTATGTGTACACAGATAACTTGGGTCACAACTCAATTTTAAATAAGGGACTGCTCTTTATAACCTTTTATTTGTTTCAGACGATTCACAATGGTTCAATATCGTCCCGGACCGGAATACGGTAACCTTGAAGGTTGAAAATGGTATCCCGGAAGCGATACTCATGAGCAAGCAACAGCTCGTGTTTGCCGTCGTGGCTCAAAGACCTGGAAGCGTGACAGCTCGAGCCACCATCGTCATCTCGCTTACAGATGGTATGTAGATATATGCATTGTGAATGAATATTTTTTGTTCTTACAATTCTGTTGCATCGTTTGGCTTTATAGGAAATGGAAAATAACCTAACCAAACTGCATTTTTAGATCTTGTGCAAACTTCGACGATCGGCTTTGAAAGAGTATCTTATATCGGATCCATACAAAATAACGCAGTGGACTTAATACCCATTACGCTGGTCGAGGGATACACAGATGACGTAGTATTTGCTTTATATGGAGGTAACTATTAAGACGCTCGTCGAGCATTTGTTTATTATTAACCCTTTGCCTGAGATGCAGAAACACCTAACGACATCACTACGCTTTCAGCACTTGCTGAATACTTCGAAGCGCCAAATGAAGGACCCGAAGTCAAGTTACAATTGTCAAGATCCATTCCTGCCGATCAGATACCAGAAAGCGGCACCGTAGTGCTCGACATCCGTGCAACTGCGCCGGAAACTGGTACCGCGTTTGCCACCATTGTGCTTGAAGTCGTCTCGGAGAACGGTGATAACCAGCTGGTTCATCTACAGTTTGACGCCACCTATTATACCGGATCGTACGATGCTAGTGGACTCTCAGTGACGACACCGATCGTACTATCGGAAGGGTTCGAGGACGGTGTGCTGTTTGATTTAGAAGGAGGTATGTGTACACAGATAACTTGGGTCACAACTCAATTTTAAATAAGGGACTGCTCTTTATAACCTTTTATTTGTTTCAGACGATTCACAATGGTTCAATATCGTCCCGGACCGGAATACGGTAACCTTGAAGGTTGAAAATGGTATCCCGGCTGCGATACTCATGAGCAAGCAACAGCTCGTGTTTGCCGTCGTGGCTCAAAGACCTGGAAGCGTGACAGCTCGAGCCACCATCGTCATCTCGCTTACAGATGGTATGTAGAGATATACATCGTAAATAAATATTTTTTTTATGTTCTTAAAATTCTATTGCATCGTTTGGCTCTATAGGAAATGGAAAATAATCTAACCAACCTGCATTTTCAGATCTTGTGCAAACGTCGACGATCGGCTTTGAAAGAGTATCTTATATCGGATCCATACAAAATAACGCAGTGGACTTAATACCCATTACGCTGGTCGAGGGATACACAGATGACGTAGTATTTGCTTTATATGGAGGTAACTATTAAGACGCTCGTCGAGCATTTGTTTATTATTAACCCTTTGCCTGAGATGCAGAAACACCTAACGACATCATTACGCTTTCAGCACTTGCTGAATACTTCGAAGCGCCAAATGAAGGACCCGAAGTCAAGTTACAATTGTCAAGATCCATTCCTGCCGATCAGATACCAGAAAGCGGCACCGTAGTGCTCGACATCCGTGCAACTGCGCCGGAAACTGGTACCGCGTTTGCCACCATTGTGCTTGAAGTCGTCTCGGAGAACGGTGATAACCAGCTGGTTCATCTACAGTTTGACGCCACCTATTATACCGGATCGTACGATGCTAGTGGACTCTCAGTGACGACAGCGATCGTACTATCGGAAGGGTTCGAGGACGGTGTGCTGTTTGATTTAGAAGGAGGTATGTGTACACAGATAGCTTAGGTCACAACTCAATTTCAAATGAGGGACTGCTCTTTACAACCTTCTATTTGTTACAGGCGATTCACAATGGTTCAATATCGTCCCGGACCGGAATACGGTAATCTTGAAGGTTGAAAATGGTATCCCGGAAGCGATACTCATGAGCAAGCAACAGCTCGTGTTTGCCGTCGTGGCTCAAAGACCTGGAAGCATGACAGCTCGAGCCACCATCGTCATCTCGCTTACAGATGGTATGTAGATATATGCATTGTGAATAAATATTTTTGTTCTTACAATTTTGTTGCATCGTTTGGCTTTATAGGAAATGGAAAATAATCTAACCAACCTGCATTTTCAGATCTTGTGCAAACTTCGACGATCAGCTTTGAAAGAGTATCTTATATCGGATCCATACAAAATAACGCAGTGGACTTAATACCCATTACGCTGGTCGAGGGATACACAGATGACGTAGTATTTGCTTTATATGGAGGTAACTATTAAGACGCTCGTCGAGCATTTGTTTATTATTAACCCTTTGCCTGAGATGCAGAAACACCTAACGACATCATTACGCTTTCAGCACTTGCTGAATACTTCGAAGCGCCAAATGAAGGACCCGAAGTCAAGTTACAATTGTCAAGATCCATTCCTGCCGATCAGATACCAGAAAGCGGCACCGTAGTGCTCGACATCCGTGCAACTGCGCCGGAAACTGGTACCGCGTTTGCCACCATTGTGCTTGAAGTCGTCTCGGAGAACGGTGATAACCAGCTGGTTCATCTACAGTTTGACGCCACCTATTATACCGGATCGTACGATGCTAGTGGACTCTCAGTGACGACACCGATCGTACTATCGGAAGGGTTCGAGGACGGTGTGCTGTTTGATTTAGAAGGAGGTATGTGTACACAGATAACTTGGGTCACAACTCAATTTTAAATAAGGGACTGCTCTTTATAACCTTTTATTTGTTTCAGACGATTCACAATGGTTCAATATCGTCCCGGACCGGAATACGGTAACCTTGAAGGTTGAAAATGGTATCCCGGAAGCGATACTCATGAGCAAGCAACAGCTCGTGTTTGCCGTCGTGGCTCAAAGACCTGGAAGCGTGACAGCTCGAGCCACCATCGTCATCTCGCTTACAGATGGTATGTAGATATATGCATTGTGAATGAATATTTTTTGTTCTTACAATTCTGTTGCATCGTTTGGCTTTATAGGAAATGGAAAATAACCTAACCAAACTGCATTTTTAGATCTTGTGCAAACTTCGACGATCGGCTTTGAAAGAGTATCTTATATCGGATCCATACAAAATAACGCAGTGGACTTAATACCCATTACGCTGGTCGAGGGATACACAGATGACGTAGTATTTGCTTTATATGGAGGTAACTATTAAGACGCTCGTCGACCATTATTATGTTTATTATTGACCCTTTGTCTGAGATGCAGAAACACCTAACGACATCATTACGCTTTCAGCACTTGCTGAATACTTCGAAGCGCCAAATGAAGGACCCGAAGTCAAGTTACAATTGTCAAGATCCATTCCTGCCGATCAGATACCAGAAAGCGGCACCGTAGTGCTCGACATCCGTGCAACTGCGCCGGAAACTGGTACCGCGTTTGCCACCATTGTGCTTGAAGTCGTCTCGGAGAACGGTGATAACCAGCTGGTTCATCTACAGTTTGACGCCACCTATTATACCGGATCGTACGATGCTAGTGGACTCTCAGTGACGACACCGATCGTACTATCGGAAGGGTTCGAGGACGGTGTGCTGTTTGATTTAGAAGGAGGTATGTGTACACAGATAGCTTAGGTCACAACTCAATTTCAAATGAGGGACTGCTCTTTACAACCTTTCATTTGTTACAGACGATTCACAATGGTTCAATATCGTCCCAGACCGGAATACGGTAACCTTGAAGGTTGAAAATGGTATCCCGGCTGCGATACTCATGAGCAAGCAACAGCTCGTGTTTGCCGTCGTGGCTCAAAGACCTGGAAGCGTGACAGCTCGAGCCACCATCGTCATCTCGCTAACAGATGGTATGAAGATGTAATAATATGCATTGTGAATAAATATTTTTTGTTCTTACAATTCTGTTGCATCGTTTGGCTTTATAGGAAATGGAAAATAATCTAACCAACCTGCATTTTCAGATCTTGTGCAAACTTCGACGATCGGCTTTGAAAGAGTATCTTATATCGGATCCATACAAAATAACGCAGTGGACTTAATACCCATTACGCTGGTCGAGGGATACACAGATGACGTAGTATTTGCTTTATATGGAGGTAACTATTAAGACGCTCGTCGAGCATTTGTTTATTATTAACCCTTTGCCTGAGATGCAGAAACACCTAACGACATCATTACGCTTTCAGCACTTGCTGAATACTTCGAAGCGCCAAATGAAGGACCCGAAGTCAAGTTACAATTGTCAAGATCCATTCCTGCCGATCAGATACCAGAAAGCGGCACCGTAGTGCTCGACATCCGTGCAACTGCGCCGGAAACTGGTACCGCGTTTGCCACCATTGTGCTTGAAGTCGTCTCGGAGAACGGTGATAACCAGCTGGTTCATCTACAGTTTGACGCCACCTATTATACCGGATCGTACGATGCTAGTGGACTCTCAGTGACGACAGCGATCGTACTATCGGAAGGGTTCGAGGACGGTGTGCTGTTTGATTTAGAAGGAGGTATGTGTACACAGATAACTTGGGTCACAACTCAATTTTAAATAAGGGACTGCTCTTTATAACCTTTTATTTGTTTCAGACGATTCACAATGGTTCAATATCGTCCCGGACCGGAATACGGTAACCTTGAATGTTGAAAATGGTATCCCGGAAGCGATAATCATGAGCAAGCAACAGCTCGTGTTTGCCGTCGTGGCTCAAAGACCTGGAAGCGTGACAGCTCGAGCCACCATCGTCATCTCGCTTACAGATGGTATGCAATAAGCATGTTTAGGAATAGGATGGTATAATTGTCTTGAACATTCGTTATGGCAAAAAGAAAGTATTATCTTGTGAAGGTCAGAAATAATTGTTTGTTTTCTTTTATGATCTGGTGCAAAGCTTCTTCTTATTGTAAGGTTTCCTACTTTTTGCATGTTTTTCTTGGCTACTCATGTATTGTTTTTATAAATGTCCGCGATGAAAACGCTTTTATCACAACTGTAAAACAAACCGATATTGTTTTAATGATAACTTGCCGTTTCTTTCAGGTTCTTCATGATTGAATATCTGTGGTTTTCGTTCAATAGGACAGGATAGATGTTATATCAAAATGTTTTACTCGTATGTTCTTAAAAGTGAAGATAGTACAAAAATATGTGTTTAAATTATTTTATGTTTCTTTAGGGTTACAGGGTGGAGAAAACTTATTTTTTGAGAAAGTTCTTTACCGTGGTAGTATAGAAAGCGAGGAAGTCAAACACGATGATATTATCATTCGTGGTTTTGATGGAACTACAGTCCTTGTAATTGGAGGTTAGTAAATTTTATTTTAGTTGCCTCGCATTACAATTGCGACCGCAGATAGCCAAAGCAAAACGGATAAAACAATATTAGAAAGAAATTTAAAATTAGATCAACAAATTCTATAAAATAAACTAATTCGTTCAAATCACTTAATTAAAAATATGATGATGTCTTGATGCCATGGGACTATTTTTTCAGAAAATATAAAAAAGGAGTTTTTAACTGGTCTGTGTGTTTTTTCAGAATATTCAGATTTATTCGTGGCATCTGCGGTTGATGGGGTGGTGACAGTGACGGCGCGGGGGTCGGTGAACCTTCCTGCTGACGTCACGCTACTGGACCTTGAACTGCGTGCAGCCACTGCCAGAACAGCGCTTCTGCTAAACATCCAAAGAACAGAAATACTAGGTAGTGTACCTACTAAACTAAATTAAAACACAATATTCATTTGAAAAGTGTTAGCCACACTTACAATCCAGTTGCAAATCCAGAGCTCCTTAAAAAAAAAACAATTTAAGCATCTAGGTACACACACAAATGAACTTTCTCTTTAACATCATATTTATCATTTCAATAGTAGTTTCGAATATTTATAGTATAAGATACTATAAATTATATTTTGTTTTCTAAAAAAACACTGTTCTATTTTCTAACTTGGTTCCTAAATTCTAGGAATTCTAGGTATAATACCCAATAGCAATATCTTCGAGTCAATCATACGTTCTTCACGAGATTTTATTAATCATCTTGTTCGTTTTATGTTATCCATCCAATATCCATCTCTTTCTATATGATATTTTGTATTGGGTTTTCTATGACATTCATTTTCATTCTCAGTAGCAAGTCGGAGTTTGGATTTGTGCCCTGTTTGTGGCAATAGGATCGCCCCCTATTACATGGGACCGAAACATACCGGCGAACTGAGGGTGTACATTGGTACACCTCTGCCTAACTCTTCGGGGATACAGGCGTGATGGTATATTATGTTATCTCTTTCTAGATCCTGAAGTTCCCAGGCCACCAGCAACCGTGACGTTTTCTTCGGAGTCGTACGCGGTTACCGTGGAGATGGTGCAGACTGGCATCGTTGGCCGCGTGCTGGCAACTACTGACAACGAAGAAGATCTCACCTACTCACTAACCAACCTTAATGGTAAGTATAGCACTGATTTTGTACAAACAAAAACTCGAAATACTGTACATTTCCGACCAATGGAGAATCGAAAAAGTTCTTTAGTTAGGTAATTTTCAGCTAGTTAGGAAATGTACCTAATACTAAAACTAACGTAATTGTAGTTAGATAATTTTAGCCCTTACCTGGTTATTAACAGGCATAAGATCCTAAGTATCACGTGAAATTAAACTAAGTCTAGCGTAATAAAGCGTACAACTACAGTTTAAGATATACAATTTTTATTTAGTAGGTATACGGTATTGTATCAGCTGTGCAGCAGTATCTATGTTTCCTACTAAGATAAATCTAATAGATGTATGTACGTGGGTAAAAACGAGTAAAAACGGGTAAAAAGGGGGGTGAAAAACTTTCCCTGAACGGTCTTGAAATTGCATAAACAATTAAATATTATGCTTTGTTTTGTTATTATATTTACGAGATCTCAGAGGATCAAACTTCACGAAATCTGATTTGTATGTGAATAACAATACTGTTTGAATTGTTTAAGACAGAAGTTGTAATATTTCTGATTGTAATTCAACCCAAGTATCCTTAGAGAATTTATAGCTCCAAAGCGAAAAATATTTTACCCCTGGATTGTAAAGAACTTGTAAATATCGTAACCACATTAATTTTCAGGGGTAAAATATTCAAAGTGCGGTTATAACCAGATTACACAGACTAAAATGGAAATCTTAACAACAGACATCCCTCAAAATAATTTACAATGAAGAGTTTTTAGGTATAATTAGTTTAGTTGAAATATTTAATAGCGACATTTTTTACTACATAGTTATTAAACAACAGTATTTACGTATTCAATACAAAAAAAAAAAAACATCACCATTTGAATTATTTTCCTTATTGCATTATTTTATTAAAAAAAAATGAAATTTTATTGTATCTTCTAACATAAAAATAAATACATAAAGTATGAAAAAAAAACTAAAAAAAAAAAAACTGGACAAGTCTCATTCACTTTTTGTAATCAGCAATTTACATATCGCCTTACATTCTTTATTAGCAATTTCACTCTCCTGAGTAGTTTACAGATAATATTTTTAGGCGCTAACAAATGACAATCGTTTTAATATTCTTCAAACAAATACTGACGGTGATATACATTATTTCGTTCTGTACTTGAAACAAAGACAAAATAATATAAAATGGACCATTAAGTTTATATTCTTCTATTTTAGCAATAAAAATCTCATATTGTTCCAGCTCATCTTCAGTCGCGTCTTTCAATAAACAATGAGGGTGAACTGTTTTTGTCTGCCCCGGCCAACAGTGGGGTGTACACTTTCCAAGTTATTGCCACTACAGATATTACAGAAGCTACAGGCACAGCCACGGTATGACTTATTCCTACAGTATATTATCTAGTGTTTGTGTTTATTTATGTGAAACTGCAGTCTTTGGCATCGTAAACGTGGATTCCATGTTGCATGTTGCACCTTAACCAAAGTGGTTATTTCAAGTCTAACGTCAACATATTATATATCTAAAAAGATAAATAACAATTGATTATTCTATAAATCATATATTGTAATAATATGTTTTAATTTAAATGAATATGTTTCCTAATATTTATGCATACAAAGTCCTTAATAGTATTGGGTCCTAATCCATAGAATAATTCCACACAAGATTACTTTTTCACTCCTTTAAATAAACTTTTGTTTCACAGGTACATTTAACGGTACAATCGGTCATGACATGTGGAGACGACGTCGTGGTCCATCCACTGATCACTTTGGACAGGGATGAGGAACAACCGCACAACGACTTAGTACTCCTTAACGCAACGCTACACGAAGGATGTCATTACGTTTTAACTAGCCTGTATCCGGCAGACCAAGACTGGTTATATGTCGATGAAAACGGTCTTCATGCGAGATCAATTGATAGAGAAGATAAATCCATAGCATTTATGGCTCTATCACAAGTTCAAGTAGAACTAATATTACATTGCGAGACCGACAACAATATACGAACAAAACGATCAGAGCGTACAGATTGGCTTGGCCCCTACGACTACGGTACGAAAAATTGGATTCTTACAGACTCAATCTTTTACAATTCGAGACGAAGCTTAGTGAACCTTATAGTCAGCGACATCAACGACAATTATCCGATATTCGAAGGAAAAGAACACGAACCGATCGCAGTCGGATACCCCATTGATGAGCTCGAGGAGAGAATATTACCTCGTTCCTTAGTCGAGTTGAAGGTGGGTTTATATTATGCAAAATGTTTCGTATATCTCCAACATGAACATTGAAAGTCGTAAACTGTGTGTCTTGCATTTATATTTTACTTAACGTTCCCACGTTGTAACATGATTCACGTCGAAAAAGAGGTTTATTTTAAAATATAAAACTGTCTCTCCTGACTGACTCATTGCCGCCCAACCCGAGATTATAAATGAGAAGCTTTATATTCAGGCGATCTTCAATACTTAGGTAGCTCCCATAAATTCAAATACCTTGCCGGATAGTTAGAATAACTATTATATTGTCTTGTTAAATATAACCCTATCTGCTTGTTGATAGACCAGTCCAATTTATCAGTGGCATATATTTCTCTTGTCTAATTAAATATTGTATAAGCTATAACATTTGTTTTAAGCAACGGTTTTATGTCGTTTCAATGTCAACGACACTCCATAGCCGCCTAAGTTAGTGCTAGCAGCTCTCTGCTAAAGGTATACGAAATCGCAAATCTTAGAACGGGTTTGATTAAAACAGAAACAAAATATGGCCGTTGCGTCACCAATCCTTATTTCGATATGTCGCTCGCTTCTGAAGTCGTTAAAGCAATTATATCTTATCAATTTAATTAGGATTTTAGAAGTCAGAATTTATTATAATTGAAATTATTATTTTGAAATATGTCATTGTTGTATGAATGGCATCCAAGGACTGTAATGTTTTTTTTTTTCAATTTAATTACTTTTTCTTCCATAACAGGCAACGGATGCGGACATAGGATTAAACGCCGCCCTACGGTACTCGAGTACCGAAAGTGCATTGGCAGTGGCTCCTACCACCGGCTTTGTCCACGTACAAAGTTCTGCACAGCTCGTGAACAACCAGATTCTTACAGTGACCGCCACAGATCGCGATGGAACGGGACTTTCTGGATCAATACAACTTGTGGTAATTATGATCATTCGTATATTTATAAATTAGGCTTTACAGTTGGAAGCATCGAACACATAATAACCAAAAACAAAAATTTACTTTACTGTTTTAACACAACTCTTAAATGAGGAAAGAATAAGCAACATACATTTTATCTAAACCCCAGCTTTACAGGACAGATGCGTGAACACTAATAATATATTTTTTCCTAATATCAAAATTTTACCAACCACAAATTTTAAAACCTCAAACAGTCAACAACTTAGACTGTTTTAAGAAAAAACGAAAAACTTTAAGTAAGTAGGTACCTGACCAGCAATCGCCTTGTTGGTACACAACAAAGTATTTTGATAAATTGTCGCCAAACTTGATTTGAAAATTACGAAAAATACCCGTATTAGGATGCTATTAATTATCATTTGACTCAAGGTTAAGTTGTAGCCGCTGACTCACTGTTATCACGAAAATCAAGGTTTTATACAAAGCGGAAGTTTTTAAAAACAAACATTTTTACAATCCTTTAATATTATGATCCTCTTTTTAAGATCATTAAACCCTCGCATTGTGTATCATTTTTATACATATTTATTTTCTTTATTTACATTGCTATTTTTTTATCAAAAGTTGTTGCAAACTCCATACGGTAAAAGTCTTCTAACATGACATCTTGTAACGAACTCTTGCCATTAATCAAAAGTAAAATGACTTCCTCGGTAGAAAAAACGTCTTTAAAAGTTATTTATTACTTGTACCAACTTTTATCGGCCATTACATTTTATAATCATGGTAACGTAAAGCTTAAAACTTTGAGCTGAAAAATAAATACATGTTTAAAATACTTGTAATCTATTTCATGTGAATTTAGAGATTAACAATCCGTAGTAATGCTACTATTTACTTATTTTTCTTCGAACTAGCACACCAGTGTTCGGACGATGATATCACCTTCAATTAACGTGTCCTTAGTAAGGTATTCCAAAATCAAACAAACTTTACAACACAACATTTAGGTTTTATTTTTTATAACCAAAAAGGCTGTTTAACTTTTAGTAATTTGAAAGCAGACACATTTTTCTTAAAACTTTATTGCGAACGATAAACTTTTTCCTTACAAAATAACTAATCAATGGCATACAACGCCGACAAAAGCCTTGCTCGGAGGTTACTAAACGTACCTACCGGATGGATTAATATCCTGTTAATGTCAAAGTAGTTCTACCACTTTTAATTAAAACATTAATACTCATCGTGTTTATAGCGTCAGTCAAACTACTATATCATGGATATAATTTGATAGTATATTCTAATAACACTCAAACCTAACTATGTATGATTTGGGTACATGTTAGTGACCTTAGACTTTTATTAGCTGGCACGCTTACTATGATATGTTGTTTCTAGAGCATTAACCTCATATTTCTTCACTCTCCCATACGTAGATGTATTAAGTAGATTATTTTTATTTCCAGGTAAAACTGTTAACTGCGGACAATATTGCTGTAGTGACTGTAAGAAATGCCTTCCTAGATCAAGAGGCTAGTATTTTAAAGGATTTGAGTACAGCCGTCGGATATGATGTTAAATCATTAAGATCAGTCGTTATATCTGAGGATACAGATACCAGCCGACAGTCTCAAGACTCCGGGGCGAGCCTACAGCTTTATGTGTATGGAGTCATCGACAGAGAACCTGTCGCAGTGGAACGCCTTACAGAGTAAGGATCTCTTAATATCAATTTTCTTAATGTGTTATTTTAAAGATCATCCCAAAACGCATGTTATCTTTTCAGAAACATAAACAGCAATTCAGAAATTGTAAATGTAATAAGTACTATTCCCCTGGAAGATCATCTCGATGATATGGTGATACAACGTGACATTGGCCTGTTGGTAGCTACCATAATTCTTAGCATTCTACTCTTCATACTAATCTTGCTAATAGCCGTTTGGTACTTCCTTAGATGGTAAGTAAACTGTTATTTAAATGAGCTCTTGTGTTCATATTTTATAAGGCACGGCCGCACACTGATTCATATTTTTGTATACAGGAGGAAAAACAGAAACTACGACGAATTCAGTGACAAGAACAGCTTAGCATCACGGAACGAATCACTTGGTGATCTGTCAAAGCCTGCCGAAAGCCAGCCAGTTGGCGTGCAACCCAGACTTAACATTGAGGAACTGAAAAAGAGTGAAAGAAGGCTTCAAGAAATGTTAGACGCGCCTATTGAAGAGGTTACCGTTGAACCCGTGCCTGAGACCTCAAAAACAGAACCTGCGCCTCTCGAAGCTATCCTTGATATTTCCATGCCTGAAATTAATGTTCCAATAGTCATCCAATCTATAGATAAACTAAAAGATGCTGAGGAGTCCGATGACGAGTTTGGTGAAATTAATAAAACACCAAGAAAATCTGTGGTAACATTCAACGAAAATGTTGAAAAGATTATCCACGTAGAAGATGATACTGACAATAGCTCGCAGTCCGGCTATGAAATTTATAAGTTTTAAGCACTTTTACTAACTTTTGTATATATATTTCAGATCTTAAGCGCAAAATAAGTTAACATTTAAGAGACAACGACTATTTTGCAGACAGTAGTCACATTTTTTAACAAATAAAAACGATAAATACATATGATACTCTTTATTTATTTTTTATTTGAATTTAAAGTTAATGAAAACTCTGTAAGTAGAATTATTATTAAACTGTAATATTAGACACCTACTCATATTTTTATGAATAACATGAGTGAAATGTTGAATGACAATGTTTATGGTCATAAATAGACTTGTTTCTTTTTAATGAGACAATTAAGCCTATTTTGGAACTCTTAGAAGGCATTGTCCTACTCGAGCCCCACCTTCAGATGCTATCACACTTCCTAAAGTAATTTACTTCTACGAGATCTACAACATAACATTTCTAAAGGTTATTAAAATGTTCGGTTTGCAATTTCGTCCGGTTGTTCGATGTTAGTGAAAAAAGCATTTGAAAAAAGTAGATAATGTTATTTTGTAGATACAAACACAGTTCGACAACATACGCTAGCGCACACTAATTACTTTGGGCGTTTTTTAACGGTTTAAAATACGCTCACATCCTCTATATTGTTATTCTGTCATGTTTTATTTATTGCCATTGTGAACAAATAGGCCGCGAGCGATTTTATTTAAAGCACGGTTGTTCTAAAATTTCTGCAAGTCTAGAATAAACGAGAGATAGTGTTGTTGGATGTAATCGGATACATTAGGATCTTTCCACTCGTTGGACGAGTTTCGGAGACCAACATAGCGAACAGTGACAAACATGTACCAATATTATGACTAAACTCGTATTTACAGTTATCCTTCGGTGGACCGTTTTTTTAATGTTACCTACATATAGGATTTTAATATTCAAGGCGCATTTGAGATAGTATCTGTGACATTTTCGAACATGGCTGATAAAAAGTGGTAGGCATGGATCATCCAGTACGCCCCCAGATTTCTATGCCGTGCTTCATCATTGTAAACTCCAAAACGGAAAGTAATTGCTGTCATCACTCATTCGTTAAAATTACAACATTACTATTGTTATAAAGAGACACAAAAAACTACGTCAATGCATAATTTAAATCGATACATTATGTTTTTTAGATGACATAATGTTCTAAAATGAAATATATGTGTAAAGAACATTGTTACTGAAAAAAATCTTACATAATTTCGTGGTACTGATGTTAATATATTGTTTTAACAAATTTAAAGTTTACATCACTTCCTAGGCACTATCATGGCTTGCGACATAGTAACTCGTGTATAGACTGTTTAGCGATGAAGTCTCTATCAACGTCCTAATTACAAATACAAAGGTAGAATTACTTTTTCTCCGTATTTGTATTTATTAGGAAGATCTTTTTTAGGCTGTCTATTTCTGTTGCTATTGTGAACAAACTTCACACAGACATCCATTTTCAACCAAAACATACAATCATACAACAAATTATGACATTCAGCTGTGACCATTAGCCGTGTAATAGCGAAAGATAGACATTTAAACTTAATTTTCCTTTAATGTTAAGGGTTATAAATACTTCATCTTAAACTTACAAAATGTCCTCTTTCTAATAAGTATTATGTTTTGTAAACAGTACTACAGAGAGATATGCACTGTCTAACACTGTTTACTAAAAAAGTCTGAAGATGTTTAGACTTAGAATTATTTAAATGCTGTAGAAAGAATTCTTGTCATGTAATATGACTGCACGTGATACGCTACCTGAATTAAATGTGCGGAAACCGGACGAAAGTAGCAAACTAAACCAGAATAAAGCCCAAATTATAATTTAACAGTAATAAATAAATATTTTTTATGTCTTAACCTTTGATCCTTCATAATACTATGCATATTTCTATTGTGATGCCATTTCCAAACTAAAATCTTTTATAGTTACCACATTCGTGCTTTTCCTAGAACTCTATATTACACAATTTCTTGGCCTCTTAATCAAATTCTTCCCCTAAATAAAACTTTTAAATAGGCCTTCATAAAACTAGTACTGTTAAATGTATTTGTAAATATGTATGTATATTTGTAACTATTATTTTAGATTAAATGTTTTGTTTTAGCTATTATAGATCAAGAAATAATATTCTACATAACTTTGCGACTTTGGAACATGGTCGTGAAAATGTATTATTATTATTTTGGTATTTGACTGTTTACACAGTGAATAAAATAGAATTAAATAAGTAATAAATTTACTAATTTCATTTTGTCCCATCATAAATAACATACATTAAAAGCGCATTTTTTTTCTAAATCACTTTATTTTAATAAAATATTCGTTAATTATATATGCTTGCTATATAATACTTATACCTACTGAAATACTCCCAGTTTCAGTTCGCGACATTTTACTTTATCTCAAAAACACAACGGGACACGTATCGACTGCATCAAAATCTGTCTGCATCCTATAAACATACACCCCCGTTGTGTTTACGATTCAACTCTTATTCAAAAACTGATATAGCGAAAATAAACAGCAACTGAGATATGAGGCAAATCACAATAAGATGCCGAGCCGTCGACAAACGTGATCCGAGTACAGACTCGATATTATGGTACAGCGGAATGCACATCACTATTCTTTGATCTCATACGGAATATCACTTTTTAAGAGCTAATATTATCTATGTTTAGCTTGCATGTAATATTATGAATATGAATTGATGAGTGTCTTGGCCCAGCGGTTTGATGACAAGATTCGTATGCTCATTGCTCAAGGTAGCTGGTTTATATCCAGCTTAGTACCATTACTGATTTTTGAAAGTTATCTGTACTTCCTTACCTATTCCAAGAAAATATTCTTACAGATATTTATCAAAAAGATTATATTCGTTCACAAAACTTTTATAGATTTTTGTATCATTAAATAAGATTCGGTATGAAATTTGAGTGGAATAAGAATAAAATAATGAAGCTGTTCCTAAATTTAGAATTCATTTTCAGTATTTTTTTTAATAAAATCATGAGGAAAGGAAATAATAGCACAAATACTTTTTTACGTAATATAAAACCAAATTACTCGTTCTTTCTATCAATACTTTTTAATTCACTGTTGAAAAGGCTTTTTTCTGTAATAAGACAGGCTTGAAATCCATTTTTTTTATCAAAGTACGTAAATATGTTTTGTTCGTGAACTACCTACAGCTATAGTATGAATAAATAAAATAATAAAAAAAAATACAATAAAATCTTTTTGTCAACATAAGGAGAATACCTGGATATCACCGTTTCTTTTTTTATATAAAATGTAAATAATTCGATTTCTTCTACACCGCGATCGAATAAAAAACGGTACTTTTAAAATAACATGTTTGCGAATATATCATTCATACAACCGATCTTCGAACTCTCGTCGAAATAAATTAGCATTAAACCAAAGGAAACAGTTTCGTGACAACCATTAAAAATTAAAATAACGTTAGACTACTAGATTTATGTATCTCAGTTTTCTTAGTAGCTTATTAATCAGGTACTTATTTAATTTTATATTATACAAACTTCATTTAATAATCATTGAAAATGAAGACTAAGTTAATACATACTAAGAAATTAAAAGGAAAATTATGCTTGAGAAAGTAACCTTAAAAAGCTTACAAACTTAAAATATTTTGGTGTCTAGCTACTGAACTTACTCCAAAATATGTGAGTTTTAAAATATGCAATGTACATTAATCTCTAGCTATCGTGTCGACAACTATTTACTTGTGGTGAAAAAGGTCGTGATAATTACGAACTGATGTTCCTGGTGTCATTTATTGGGTAATTAAGGTCACAGGTCACACCCATCACCATTCCTTGCACAAAAATTTCAAAAAAAAATGTGAAGATGTCAGACAAAAAAAAAAGTAAGAATTTCTTAAATATGTACCTACTAAAAATAAAATCGCTTATTTTTAATTACTAACAATATTGCATTAATCAAGAAACATGACTCAAAATATGGCATTCTCCGTTTTCAAGCAAACGTGGTGGCATTTGCTTGAAAACGGATCTAGTGTTTAATTGAACTGTTTACATTTGCAAAATAGCTCTTCCACGACATTGCATATTATGATAGATACATCTCACCGACGACCAAGGCCACCTCTATAAATGTTACTTAACAATAGTTCCGTTTTGTCATCGTCGGGGAAATCACAGTCGGCACTGTTTTCATTTAACTTACCTATTTGGAATTTTACGTTTATTGACATTTGTTTTAGTAAGTTTAGGCCTGTTTACGACTTAACTTTAACACACGAATTTTAACGTTAAATATTTCTTTATTCTTTTCCAATGTATGTATTTTCCTGTACTATGTAGGTTTTTAGATAGGTAGGTAGCTATTGTATAAATCTTAGTCGTCGATAAATAAGAAAGCACCGTAAGGAATTTTTATGATATTTGTCCCGAAAACTAATATGCTAATTAATTGCTTTTTAATATTAATATTTCTGTAAACAAGTGTTTCGAGTAGCTAAAATATAATTTGAAATGTGAATTTATTATGGGGCAAAATTTTTGCTACTTCTGGCTACCGTAGAAACATATTTTGAATCAATGTTCAATGACCTTATCTACTATAAGGTTTTGGTAAGAACTTACAGGTTACATAGTATATAGCTGTGTCGATCTACAGTGTGTCGCACTAGCGTGCATTCGAACTACGGTGAGTCGCAGTACAGTTTTGTCGCACAAGCGTTAATCGCACATCCATTTGTCGCGCTCACGTGGTACACTTAAAGATAAACTAGATACATTGAGAACAAAGAAAAGCTTTTATAAACAAGCGTGCATCGAATTAAAACGCAAGAAATCTTGAAAAAATATAATATGCAAGTAACGTATATTTTTAGTATATGATTACATCATTACTGAATGTAAGCATCCGTATAAGAGCCTTCATAAGTAATTTTTCTACATTTAATAGAAATTTTACCATTTGTCTTAAAACAGGTGTGGTATGTATGTATGCTGACATCAATCGACAAAATTGGCGACATTTACACAAATCTTGTGACGTTATTTACTTTAAAATATTGCATACTTAATTTCCTAGACATACAGTAATTTATTATTAAACTGCATACTGGTATTAAAATATTTAAGTGACTACAGGATCTACAAGTTCGATGCAACTTTTTCCAGTTTTTACCGTTCGAATCTAAATAGTTTATAGCCTTTATTGAATTATACGGTTAGCTTGTTTGTTAGGTATAATCACTAAAGCTTCTGTTGCGATATGTTACCATAAAGTTTTATAACTCAATACATACATATCATCATCATACATATCATCACGCCTGTATCCCCGAAGGGTTAGGCAGAGGTGTACCAATGTACATCCACAGTTCGCCGATATGTTTAGGTCCCATGTAATAGGGGGCGAGCCTATTGCCACTAACCGGGCATAAATCCAAACCGACCTGCTACTGAGAATGACATAGAAAAACCCAATAACACCTTGGTCGACTTGAGAATCGAACCCAAGACCTCTAGCGTAGCAGTCGCGCTTAGCACCACTAGGCCAACGAGGCAGTTAACTCAATACATAATCTACAAAAATAGAAACAATACGCAGAACGTGAGAAAGGCGAGCGAAATAGAGCTGTCTTCACATTTTTATAATTTACGCTACATGATCATTACAAATATTACATAAAAACAATGGAACGTCGCAATCACTAAGTTACAGTGGTCTATTACTTTACATTCTGTAAATACCGTTGATTCTCTTTTTTATTTTTGTGACAAAGTAACGTAATAAAGTATAATGATACGGTGTTTATAAGAAGGACAATTACGTATTGATACGGGTACTACAGTTTTCCGAAACAACGGTTTTCTTTATAAAGGTGTTGTGTAAAAAATCATTTGAGATTTTTATTTTTAAATTCTTATGATCAACATAAATGCAATGTTTCTTTTATTATAAGTTTATAATTAATATAATTAAAAATAACTTTAAGTAAGGGCATTAACACGGTGGTAAAATGATATCATTTGTGACTCAATGCCGGATTTGACAAAATTTATTTGGACACCTACCTTTATGCAAACCTCTTTTAAAACTTACTCATTTAATTTATTTTGTGGTTACAAATATTATTCCTTGTTAATATCTTACACTAAGGTGACTTATTTCGTTGCAATAAAAACTCCAAAAAAAAACTAAATTCCGATAGCTATGTAAAATAACCCACCTATTTATTTAAATCGCATCCCTCTTTCATGTTTAAATTGTTTATCAAATGATCTATTTTATATATTACTAGCTGTGCCCCGCGGTTACACCCGCGTTAATACCTTTATACCGTTCCCATAAAATAAAGGGATAAAAAGGATATAAAGTAACTTATATGTTAATCCAGGGTATAACCTATCTACATACCAAATTTTAACCAAATCGGTCCAGCTGTTTTAGCATGAAAGAGTAACAAACATCCACACATCCATTCTCACAAACTTTCACGTTTATAATATTAGTGGGATTCCGATTTTCTATCAAAAAAGGACAGTAAAAGGTTTTGCAAAATAGGTAAATAAATTGAATTATTCACTTACAAACCTATACATTATAATGAAGTAAATAACATGCGTATAAATAAAAACAAGAGGAAACTTTTCTAGAACTAAACAAATAAATTAATTACACAATTTATTATCTAACCAACGGTATCAAAGACCAGACCATCGACTTAATATAAATAAAGTAATAGACTATTCCTTAAAAACGAATAAAAGTATTTTTATGAGAAACCGTTAAATTGACCGTAACAGATTGATGGGGAAACACCAGTTTCAGTAATAAAAATATGGCTAGTGGACAAGTCTACCAAAGCTCAATTAATAAAATTTAAGGTCCGCTCTTTATATAGGAAAACAATAAAAGGATATTTATTATGTTAAGGTAACTATTTATATTTAGATAAAATGCGAACTATCGAAATTCCTGAGCTTTCATAACTAAGCGGAACAAAAAAATATTTAAACACTGTCGTCAAAATTTTAAATAAATATCACTGAACACTTCATATCTAGCTAAAAATCGATTTGATGAACAAAGCCTTTGAAAATCAAAGAGTAATCAATTAGTATTTATATCTATTTTATCAGGTCATAGTCATAACCTATTGTCACACGATTGTTCGCCAGTTAACCCTGACTTTATTTTCTTTGTTCCGAGTCTACGCAGAGGAAAACTTCATCGTTATTTTCTTTTGCAGTAGGCAATCGCATTCTACTTATAATCCAGTAGTCCTTAGACTTCTCTTAATAACCGCTTTCTTGGAACGATTCCAATGAAGTGTGTGTTATTTCACCTTCTCAAAACATAAACGTCCCTACTTTATGAAGCGTAGCATTTCCACTTATTTTTATAACTCTAGCGAACCAACAAAGTCAATAGCTAAACTTTCCTTTTAGCTATAAAACAAATGTTTGGGCTAAGTTATTTTAGTTTTAATAAAGGAGTTTTACTCTTCTTCTACAGTTAAACGTTGAAATGAAATTGTTTAAGTTACTCTTTTGTCACAGTATCAGATTTTCAAGACGTTAAACTTATTTTATCTTGTATCTACCTACACGCAAGGTTTTACATATCCTACACGATATAATGTGCTGAGACGACCTGAACCACGTTTTTTACCTGTTAGATAAGAATCTTGTCGCAGTTAAAATTGTTGACGGTCTACATCCTGGAGATTGCGGTTGCGGTGAAAAAATGTCTAAAACTCAAAAATACAAGCACAAAGTCATAAATAAGGGAATCATAACCAAATTTCGAACATGAATTTACAATGCAAAATAGTTGGATGTAGGTGGATACTCTTTTGTCACCCGGGTCATTCAACCTTACAATCAACCGGTGAACATTAGCTCAACAATTTCTATCACGATAAATCGATCGCCAAACTATTAAAGACCCGCTCACAACGGAACTAAGACGTAAAGCTTGACTTAATGGCTGAATAACAGTTCAAATAAAATAATGTATTATCCAGTGTAAGCATTACTATTAAAGGCTAGATCCTTACGTGTTATAGTCACGCACATCATTATTTATAACAAGATTTTTATCTCCGTTATACTTTCCTTACATTTTTAAGGTACATTTTGGATCTTGTTTTCAGATACGTATAAGTAACTTGGTTCATAAGATAAGTACATTCTTTATGAATGTTCGATAACTTACCAATTTCTTTCAATATCAAATTATGTGGGCTTATCTTCGGTAATGGTAGTGTGGACATTAAAACAAAAAAATATCGCTGTGAACAAGAGTTTAGAAGCAGCATCCTCATTTATCACGCGCTTCAGGATTGCGTTGCGATATGTGGTGTCGACGACCCTTAACGACTATTGAGTGTTTTATTAAATTGTATTTTTAGAAATACCACAATATTGACTCACTGTTTAATTTATTAGCAATTCTTGAAACCCTTTTAATAGTAACAACCGGTGTGACATACCCATTTAATTTGACTCATAACAAACTCTCAACATATTTATTAAAAGCGAAATGAGCAGCGACTTAAGATATATTTGCATGAACACTGCATCAATTAAGACGAAGTGATTTTTACGCCCGGTAAAGTAATTACCATTTAATCTTAAGACCTTGATTAAGCATAAATTACTAATGAAATAAGTAACTTCAGAATTTAATAAAAGAAGTTCATTACAGTGATGGGACATTTTACACTTTATCGATAATATATTTTAAGTAATTGAGGTTGCGTAATGGTTGAGGTACCATATGGCATAACTTTATGTTAAAATATTATATTGGGTTTCCTAACTCATATTTATTGCCCTGAGTTTATCGAAATATCCTGAAAACAAAATCATTAAATTAGCAGACCAAACATAATAAACTGTTAGATTAGGTTTAGCTGGAACTTCGTGTGTGTCATCAAGCCCGAAATGGCAAAAAGTTTCAACCGTATCTCGACAGAAATTACGACGTCTCCGACATTTCTTTTAATAAATGACTTACACCTTGCCACCATTATACATAATGTTAGCAATAATATGAAGTGTTTGTCTGAATGTGTGTATGTTTATATTCACGCCTATATTCCCGAGGGTTACACAGTGGTGGATAAATCACACCCACTTTTTGCCAGACCCATGTAATGGGCGGACCTATTATAATTTATCAAGCTGATTTCCTACGTCCGGACTGCTATAGAGAATTTCCTGCCAGAAAAACCATATTGACACTTGGCCACCGGGGAATTTAACAAAGGTTAAGTTGTGGTAAACTTATAGCTTTGCAGGATATTGGTCTAATCATATATTCATCCTATTTTCCTAGACAAAACATTTTTTTAGTCAAATAGATATTTCAAAAAGTGTACAGAACGATTCTGTGCGGCGCTAAATGAATTTCAATGCGCTCACTGAAGGTAAATACTGTGTTGACTATCCTGTACACATGACTGACACAAAGCCCTTGTGTTGCCACATTCAAAGCATAAATGCCAAGCTATTCAGTCGTTAACTTCCTCCTATGCCCTTTATTATGGCATGCCATGAAAAACCCATATTATTTATTCAAGGATGAAACTAATTGAAAAATGCCTTATACAAAATATTGTTGCTAGTGCAATAACTAATTATAAATTATGAGAATGCTTAGAGGTAAATTGACAACGGCGTGACATTAACAATTTGTACGCCTTATAAAGACGCCTATAATGCAACTACCGGCAGGCAATGCGTAGAGACTGTCACTGAAAATTTGTAAGTCAATTAAAATATCATACAAATTCCCCTCTGTTCCATAAATTATTACCTAAGTAAAACAGAAAATGCATGTTTAATAATTAATCAGTCATCATTATCGACATTGATCGGAAGCAATCATCATCCCTATTCATGTGTCTATCGCGACGAAATTACGAATTCAATCCAACACATTTGAAATTCGAATTTGAACTTAATGACACAAACTTTGTACAAAGCGCCTCGTATGTTTCGAGTTCAGGCACAAAAGTTAAGTCACACAGTGAATTATTAAGACGTAACTAATTTATAAATAAAGCGTTAAGAATAAATTGCCAGAAAAAAGAGACGATCTCGAATTGATTTACTTTAAACATTGAACACGCGAACCGATGCCCTTTCTGTAACATGACGTCAAATAATATGATCCTAAATTATTACATGCCATTATTTAAAACTGAAAATTCCTTTTGTTGATGCGGAATCTTGAAGCTCGCTTAGCAACATCTTATTAAAAGACCCTTTCTTATAAGTTACGTATTCTTTATACATAAATAAAGATAATGGTGATGTAGGTACATTTTAATAAATACTCCATCCACATTTTGAAAACTTTTTGTTCAAAATTCTTTTCATATGACTTGCTTCATTGTGGTCCCAAAAATATTGATCGTTTATAGCATGTATTGGAGGAATACATTTCCGGAATAATACTTTAATATGTGAACCATTGAATAACTCTAATATAGGTACTTGTTAAGGTAATTACATACTAACATATTTATTTAAAAAAAATATCAAAGCCACTACTCTTTGTTTTGTGCAAGAGATTATTTTTTATAAACTTCACTCATTTTATCAAATAAGTGTACAATCGATCAATATCAAATAAGCTGATACCGGCACAATTTCGAGTCAATTTTGGGAAGACGTAATGTTTGATCCGTAAACAAGCCGTATCTCAGTTAACACGCGATAAAATAAATCATCGTGAGTTTTTCTTGAAATGCTTGCAGTATTAAGGTATTCGAAACTTTGTGTTTTTATAAAAAGCAGACAACTATATCTACTGTCATAAAATTCAAATTAGTCACAATAAATCTAGTTTTACTTCCTGTAAAAATTATCCTAGTACAAAAAATCCAATTATATCTTTACAACCATCGACGAGTTAATTGCACCGATGCCCCGATGATTAAATTTCGACAATCTGCTAAATTAAAAAGGTAATTATATTAAAGGAATTCTATAAAGGGAAAAATGAAAATAAAATTGTCATGAAAATCATTTCATTGCCGTCAAAGAATTATTATGTAATGTATTATTAAAACTTTTTAATGATCTATTACATTTGACATTTTGCAAACTATTTGAAAGTCAGTTTACAGAACTCTTTACCATTTACAGACTCATAAAAGAAACTTCTGTACCCACTGTACCTTCACAATATTGTTGATGTATATCAGATTGAAATACGACAAAGTTTGCGTTCAGTGTGAAAAGTTTTACAAACTTTAAGCATAACATTTAACACCACTTCAAGTACGGCTGGAGGCGCCAGATTTAGCCTTAAAGGGATTCAGAAGTCAAAGATTAATTTGTTGTTACGAAAATACTTGCAAATGAAATCTGAGTATTTTTAAAGAAGAGTCTTAAAGCGATAGATTGTTGAGTAAAGCGACTAGGTTTCTGGAGCACGTAACACACGTTGTTCAATTTATGTCGTATTTAAATAACAAATATATTAAATATACTAAAAAGGCTTTTTAATCTTATACCGTCTTTTTACTAAAGCATGTACAAATAATCCATAAGGATATCTGTCGTTTTTTATTGTTTACAGAAAAAAGGTCCTTTGCGTCTCTTGTTGAAGAAATAAGCATTAATCACCGCGCATACTTACTGCGTGTAATTTCAGGCCATTTAATCAAGATTCCTTTACGTTTTCCTTGTTTGTGAATAACTAAGAAAGTATACTTTTTTGAACCTGCATACATTGGGAGCGGGTTAGCATCTCTGCCAAAAAAATGCATTAAATTACAATCAAAATGTATTTTTAAGTTCACGAATGGAAAAGATGACTGCGACCGGCGCGAGACAACCTGAAAGTATTTTAAGAGGCATAGATTAAGTAAATTACGGATTAAGTAATGCGCTTTAAATATTGTAAGCACCCTGAATGTCCTTCAAGTTATGACCATCGAAATATAAATTTAAAACTTCATCTGACTTGTATCTACATATATAAACACAGAGTCAACCTTTTATGTCTAAAAAGCTCGAAATTTCAGTTTGGCTTGTATTCACGTACCTACTAATACTTAAATACATGTTTTTACCTAACAAAACAGTATTAAGCTTACGAATGGTACAAGCAAAGCTCTGAAGGCCAAGAAAAAGGGAAAAATAATGTCTTTTGACTTCCTTCAGAAGCTGTCTGCAATATTAGAGTAACTATATTTTTGTTTAGTCTAATTCTTTTCGTTGTATTCTTATACGATGATGTAAGAGGGAAATATCAAAAATCTCGAACACAAAAATATCGAAAATAATTGGGTTTTGCGTAACAATGTCAAGCCCGTTAGGAGCATAATAATAAAGATTGCGTTTTGTGCCTTTTTGACGGTAACACTATACAGGTTTCCCGTACATACAGAATAAACAATTTGTGCTTTGTAACGGTAATTCCAGCACATTCCTCATTCTTTACCTTACATGTAAGAGTAGCTACACAAAGTACATGTATACAAACATTACATACTGCTTACCTACTTTCTGTAAACCGTTTGTCCTTAAAACGTTGTTTGTTTTTAAATGTTTTACAAAACAATACAGTACTCGGCATATTTTTTCAACAATAAATTTCAAATAAATGTGATATTAAAGGAGCTTTTAATGATTCGTAGCACAATAAAGTTCTGAACAAAACCAGTATGTATTTTCATTTTTTATTATTGTTTTTATAAGCTTTAATCGACGTGACACGTATTGTGACCGCCACTAGACATCTAGAGTCCACATATCTCAAAAAGCAAGGTCGAGACGTGATTCTATTTTTCTATTGATAAAAATTTTTCTTCTAAGAACACCATGCCGGTTAAAATATTTTATGCAAACAACATGTTTCCCACATGCATTAACGACGCACCTCGCCAAAACACTATGTATAATTCGGTTCTTACAGATTCGAACCCACGACCGAAATCCTGGACAGAAATTGTCAATTAACTACCAGGACAAACTCGTTTTATCGAGTATTTAACTTATAAAGAAAGTAAAATATCAGTTCATGGCTAAAGTAACAAGATGTGATAAAATTCTGATTACTCGAATTGATAACGTTAATAAGGTTGAATTCAGGTAGTAATTTCATTGCCAAATAACCGACAATTGACTGGAGTAGCCAGTACGGTGGGATTTTTCTTGTTTTTATTATAGAAGGCACAATCTCTCTTCATGTCCGCATTTAAATTGTAAACTTCTGGCCAGGAGGGCGGGTCTAAAGGCCGAGGTCATTGTCCTTCCAAATGGAGAGGAAAAAATCTTTCTTTATTGAATCTTGCATTTCTCGTCCTCCGACTACCTTCGAAGAATGGTCGTGGACCCAAATTCATCGCGTGTTTTTCGGAAAATGTACCGCTACCTCGTTGGGTCCCAAAATAAATGTTACGCTATATTACAAACGCTATATAAGGGCATTTTTTAAGGAGAGAGGCACGACTGGTTTGTAATGTGTCAATTCGTTATCGTATCTGTTTCATACTTACTTACCCATATGTTTTCAAGGAGAAAGCACTGAATCTAGGTAAAGTGGTCTGGAAGGGTCTAAGAGAACATTTTGTGTGTTTTTCTGTAAAAGCTTTATTTATCGTGTAAATTACATTACTTAGTAATATATTTTTTGTAAAGGAAAAACACAATCATTTTCGTTTACTCATACAGGTAGGTATTATCGTAAGTAACTGTGATGTATTTTCATAAAATCTGAACACTAAAGAATAAACTTTCATGTAATTTGTAGATAATACAACTTTATGCTGGATGTCTCGGTGTTAGATCACACCGAAAGTCTGAATAGATATTACATTACAACTATCATAAAGCTAGGTTCTAGACAACATCTTGATAACGCTGTGTAAGTCCATGTCTCGTGTCGCTAACTTCATAACGGTATTACACGCCTACGAACTTCGTAAATCTTGAAGTAAATTAATCCCTCCGTATGTTTACTTGATTTATGACTATGCCGTCTTTGAACTTTTAAAAAGCGTTTATATTTTCAACAATCTATTTTAATCGACTTCGTGTGTGATTTTGACACCAAAGTATTCATTTAGTCGTCTGCTAATACTACTTCGGTAGGCTTTGAGCTTGAAGACTAGGCAATGACGTATTCAAATGCTAAACTATAAATACACGCTGAGTCATAGATTCCGTGAGCATAGACATTATTACCTACTACATGTAAACATTTTAAAAGGATTCCTTGTCAATATTCATACATAAGTAAACGACAATATTATCACGGGCAATAAGTAATACGCATACTGTAATAATTACAAATTATCTTGCATGTTAACTAAGTAGTGGTCCTTCGATCACATAATATCGTTACGGAATTTAATGAGAACCTGATTATTGTTAAATAAAAATAGTGAATTACCGACCGTTCGGAAAGACACATATTACAAAAAAATATATACTTGAAATATGTCCATAATTACGAAAACAATGAGCTGAGTCAGCTGTTTGCGTCAGGAATCCTCATGTATGGAGGTACCCGTCTCGAAGCTGTCAAATCAAGCTAACAGACCGCTCGACCCCTCGCTATCGACATTAAGGACGAATTAAACCTGAATGTAATCATGACCGTTGCAAGAATCAACAATGAAAGAAACCAAATTGCAGTAATTCTTACATAGCTTGTTTTAAAATTTATTAAGTGGTGAATTGTTTCGCCATGAAAGCATTTCATTTATTCATTTAAACTGCCTGCACACCTACTTATTTCGGTGTATGTGGGTATTTCTCTTGGACAAAAAAGTGTTACGGTAAATATGAGATTAAAAATTTAGTTTTCTCTTAATAATTTTCCTTTGGGTTTTTGGTATGTTAACTTCCTTAAAATTGCATGTAATGGTTGTGAAAAGTTACATGGGTATGTGACAGGTTCGACCCTTGAGCTTTAAGCGGTATGCCATAAACTTTCGGACGTCAATACGTCTAAACGTATAAGTACCTAAGTATAAGGAGACTGGGGACTGACTCACTTTATTATTTACTTAAGTACCTGTAAGCTTACATTATAAGTGTGCACTTTAAAGCTTTTTTGATCGTTACGTTCATCATCAATTTTACGCTTTCCTTAGTCTTGATAATTGTGTATACTTGAAGAATAAAATTTTGTGTTACAGGTGTATTTACAATGGTAAGGCTTAATAAGATGCCTATTGGTAAAAATGAAAATAAAAGTTAACTATGAGTATGTTTGCCTGTAAGAAAGTATTTCAAGGATTGCCGATTTAGATAATATTTTGAAGAAAACACATAACAAATACTATACTACAATGGAATAAACTAAAAAGTCTCCATAAAATGACCGTGTACAACAGTACGTGCTTTTAAACAGCAGTGAATATTTAATTACTCGTTACTTAAGTACCACTTACTTTTGTTCTGTACATAGAAGAATACGCTACTAACCAAGTAAGTACATCAATACAACATAGTATGGTAGTCGTTTCAAAAATTGTGCAATTGTTTCAGTTCTAAGAAATGCCAGGCTGCTTAAGCTATTAGCTGCAAGCCAAAAAGTGTGAAACATAAAATTACACGAAACAAAGTAAATTCACGATACCTAAGTCACAGGCTAACCGGAAATTTGTACCATGTTGAGATAAAACAACATTAAGGAGTACTTTATTATAAAAATGGCCGATAAAACTTGGGTTTTCATAATAACAGGATGCCAAAATAATTTTTATTTTTATAAGGATGTGTCTGTGTTAAATTGTACTCACAATAATTTTAAGGTATTGAAGCGTCTCAATAAATTTTATTTACATGTTTATTGAACTAGATAAAAACAGCTAAACGACTGTCTGTTAAAAATATGTATAAATTTATGCGTCCGCGCCGGCGGGCGGCTCGGTCACGTTATTCGCGATCTAGGTTCAATATACCTATTTATTAAAATGATGCCAGATAAACAATTTCACCGGAATAGGTAAAGGACATTCTCGAATAAAAAAAAACCTCTATGACGTACATATTCTGATTTAATGAGGCTAAAATTTATTTACTAGTAGATGCTTTTAAGGGAAAATAATAAATACATGGTCATATAACATTACAGTTTTCAAAATGTATTCCTTTAAAACTAATTAAATAATACTTGCATAAAACGTAATGAACATGAAAGCGAAATATTGGAAGTTAAGAAAAGATCTAACAAGAGCTTTATTTATTTCTTTATATATTTATGATACATAGTAAATTACAAAATAAAAATACAATAAAAATTAAGAAGAGCTTTATCACTTTCAAATTTTTTGTGCTGTATTTAGATGGCTGTCAACAGACTCCAGTAAGACCTGCGGCAAGTATCCAATATAAAATTTATAGTGTTACGAAGGTATTAAACACAAACCTACAATTACAATTGGAACAATTACTATTTACGTATTGTCTATTTATGTGTTTATAAAAGGTGCTCCTAATATACGTACAAACCGATCGACATGATCGATAATGATTTTAATATTTGCTAATCTTTCTTTTTAAATTTCTAGGGTGTGGGGCATAATTAAAAAACAGGAAGGAAGTTTTGATATTTAAAACTGTTTGGATCTAAGCCAAATTATATAAAACAGGATTAGTTTAAGGGTTGATCACGCTAGCTAAATTCTTTCTATAAATTAATAAGATTTCATCGAGTGAGTTCAGTCAGCTAATCGGCCCATCTCTACTCGAATTGTATCTACTTAAGTACTTAACAATTATAAAACAATGTTATTGGTCGCAATGTTCGCACTTCATAATACCTTTAATATACATCTTCCTATGCCACACGAGTGACAAAGGTATTTTTTATATCTTAACGTCCCAAATGATATGTAACAACGCTCCTGGAATATTAAATGACTGATTTATCCGGCTAGGAGGCCTCAAAATGTTAGAAGTTATCAACTCAAGAACGCCATAAAGTAAACAGAAGCCTGAATCTGACTAAAATTTACTTATCTAGACCATTAGTCACTGTAATGGAAAGGTAAAAAGAGATTATTAATAAATGAATTAGGGTGATAAGAGATTTACGTTACTTACATTAAAATATGGTAAAAGGACACATTCCCTAGCGCACACAAACGCATGTATCGTTATCACGCGTGTCGCCAAATCCACACACACGAGCGAATAATCGGAGGCTTCATCGCCGAAATACACCCACACATGCTCACGGGGCTACACCTATATGCCAAATACGTTGCGGTATCCGACGTTAACGTAAGAGGTAATATAAGAGGCGCATCTTCGAGTTTGCACATTTTAGTTTTAAAAGCCGGCCGTTGGAGAGCGGGTCATGTTAGCGAATTTTAGCAGAATACATGCTTGATTGGCGCGGTTTAGGCTTAGCTTTGTGTTGTCGGGACCTTGTCACGAGGCAGCCGGCGCCGCACGCTCCTCGCCAGGCCTGAAGGGCCACCTCCCGTGCCATGGGGCCGGGAACATTGTTTTATTTTTTGGTAAGTCTATATTTTCATAAGATATTATATTTCACGGACCGATACTAATTATTAATATTGAATGATTTCTGGTAGATATCATGTCTAATCCGAACCCTTGTTTTTATTATGAAATATTATATTCTATTGTTTTTTAAATTATAAATTTAGCTAAAAAATTAAGTTGGTTTATAACTTATATTTCACAATCTAATAATAATACAATAAAATATTCAGGTGTGTGTTTGATTGCCCAACTTAATCTTTATTCTATGCAAGTTTTGCAACAAAAGTTTGTCATATAACCTACCTAAATGCTTAATATTGAAGTTGACCAATATCTTGAATGAGATGAGACAATTTATGGGCTGCGGCTTCCTTATGATATTAAGTAGTAAAGTTAGTAAACTTAGATTAAGCAGGACCATCAGCAAATAGTGTGTCATTAACAAATTGCTAGGTACTTTAGTCATTGCTGAGTTAGTTTTATGTTTGATACACCCTAATTAATTATTAATTAAGTCGTCTCGATAAATTATTTGAACTTCATAGAATCTTATTGCTTGTAAGTCTGTTTTGGTATAGTTAAGTTTCTACAGAGCTGCGTAATATTATTGCATTAAATACTTATTAGAAACATAAAACATCTTTATTACTATTACTTAGCATCATAATTTCATTGTCAGTTACAAAAAACAATGCAAATGTTAAGAGTGTAGAAAAATTGCCCTGAAGCCCAACAAAAACTGCTGTAAAAAGGGCTCAGCCAAGCAACAATCATGTATTACGCTATAGTTTTATCTAATATCTACTATTCCCTATATTACATTGATTAAATAACAGACACGGTTGGTTTACTATGTGTCGATGAAAAGGCATCCGATTTGCACTAAAATCCGGTTATTAACTAATTCAATTTATTTCATTAAATAAACTGATCAATTAGTTGATACACTGTCGATAAAAATGAATGTTATGTTCAATACGTATGAATCGAATTAACAACCATTTAACGCGTTGCAGTTGCAATGCGTTAAAAAATGTCATTCACACATTATTTATTATGAACAGCTATTTTATAATAAATATTTTGTAAACTGTTAAAAATGAAATACCACGGCCATAGGCTTTTGTTATATCCGAATAAAACTAGTTTTATTTATCCAATGTTATTGTTACTGCTTCACAAAAACGACTCTACATTTTGATTTTTGGCACATAACCTGGATAACATTAATTCACAGGATTTTATAACCCAGTTACATTTCCTTCCAGCCTTCAAGATCTTTGGCCTTAGCTACAAATAAACCTTAGCAACATTGATTTGTTGATGAGCTTAATATTAATATGTTGATCAGAACACGAAATATCTGACACGTATTTAATAACCAAGGACTTGTTATTAATCCCGACATATTCCAACTTCTATGTCTCTTTGAATATTAATAGCCATATAATATAAAGTACCTATCCACCTACTCGTGAGCCGGAAACATACGCGAACTTTTTACAGAAAAAGACGATCAAAGTTGTAATTTATTCATCACAAAGTAACCCAAATCTGAACTCAATTTAGAATGTGTACACTAAATAAAACGCAAGTGTCAATTTCGACTTTTACGAGCAATGTACACGTGACTGCTTTACTAATTCACGGATCCAATAACTTAACGCTACTCTTTATATATATAAGCCTCTATATAATTTGGACTGGTTTAGACAAAATATTAAGAACCTGTAGCGAAATTCAAACATGTTTTTATTATGGAATATAGATGTTTGATAGATAATTCACATGTTTGTCTGTGAGTTTCTGCTATTTCATGATATAATAAAACGTAAATAATAAACTAAAAGGTTACTCGGCTATTCCTAAATGAGAAAGTCATATTTAGCTTCTGGATGTAGGACATATCACTAAACTAGACCAGTGTTATAATCTAACTTAATCCGCCTGTTGATTAAGTAAAAGAAAATAATAAAATTACGATTACGATAGCCAAACGAATTTTATTCTTAGACCAAAAAAGTCAAAGTCATAGCTTGATATTTTAAGCTGCACTTTGATCTCACCCAAGGTCGAAAAGCAAGGAGCTCTCTATATGGCTTTAGGAACATTTAATACTCAAATAGAAGCCGCCACTTCTAAAAAAGGAGTACCTTTGTCTTTAAATGCAGATGTGACGTTATTCTCACTCCTATAACAAACTCTTTTAGTAAAATAAATGAGTAGAACATATAAAATTGTCCTTGGCCTTTTTATCACAACACTACTTTAAATAGCGTTTGCTTATGGCTTTGGCACTTATGTCTTATGAAAATACATAAATATTTTCGATTTCAAATAAAAAAAAAAGAAGTAGAAAAATCAATACAAGTAGTTTTTCAATTATTGACTACAAGAAAAGGATATAATATGACCTAAATGTACTAAAACACTTGACTTAGCTGTTTTACAAGCTAAATGTTGTGGTATATTCTTCATATGAGACAAAGACAAACTTTCTTTAAACAAAATTAAATGAAAACAATAATCTCCACATATTAAAAGTTTACTTGAAGATGTATTTTTTTCATACTGAATGTGGCATCAAAACACGTAATTGTCACATACAACATTCTATGCTATGTGTTGATGATTCAATACAATTTCCATCGCAATGCCCGACCGTCGGCAGCAGCCTATCAGGAGAAAGAAATTGGTAAATGATTGAATTCAAACGAGTTAAGATTGATACAGAATTAGTCGTCGCGATTTGGTACATATTTTATGTATTTCGCGAGTACAATCTTGTCAGGATCCTTTTATTTGGAATTGCGAAAATATTCATGTTAAAATTGTCGACCACATTTATCATATAAATATGAAATGGTTGTTGAAAACAATAATCTAAACAGTAGTGAGTTAAATTGATATAACGCGACACTATTTCGATATTGTTCGAAGAATTGAATCGTATCAGCCCATCTATGAACATTATTGACAAGTACCATGAAGAAAAAGATTAACAGTGGTAACCTGTGGTAACATCATCGATCAGAGTGACATTATTGTTTTAACGAATAAAGTTGAATGACCTCTGTCAGAAACATTGGAAGAGCGATGACATCAACTTTGGAATTAGGGATGTTTCGGCCCACGCTTTTCACTTTTCAAAGTTAATTCTAATACAAACGTGTATAATCAAAATGGTTACCTGCGTTAGAATGTTTAGAAATTTTGACAGCTACAGATGTGGAAACAGACCAAAGGAAATATAGGTTACATCGCTTCCTAGACTCTTTTTGTTTTTTGTGTACCTATACTTATTGTCAATTAAATTTTAATGTGCTTTCTTTAATGTTATATAAGTATAAACACAGTTTATCAAAACTATCTAAGTATCTCTGAAATAGCTAGCCTGTTGCGAGCCAATCGCAGTGATCAAAGTTCTTTGTGTAAATATTTTTTTTCGCGGAAATGACTATATTGTAAATCAATTACAGCAGAACAATATAAAAATATTCGGTCTCGGAAGTTTTTATGTAATGACATCGTTCAATAATTTGTTGTGTTGTAACTTTTATATGCGACTTGAGTTCATAAGGTAACTACGTTATCAGATGATGAATCGCCATCAAGGTTATTTCTGGAATTTCAAAGATTGATTATTACGGTCAATATAATTCTTGTCGGTGTTCTTTTACTAAATATAAAAATAAACTGAAAGATTTAAAATATTTTCCCCGCGGTAACAGCTGTTGTTAGCGGTTTTTCTGAAGTAAAATCGAACTCTTCGCATGTATTACTTTTAACCGTAATAGTAATTATAAACAAAAAGCTTGAAACATAGGCAGTATTAGTCATATCTGTTACTTGTAAGTCAGGACGGTTTAGTTTTCTTAATTAGTGTGTCATTTCACAATAAAATAGAGATCAATATTTAAACTGGTAAACCCCAAGCAATATTAATTTAACATTGTCTACACGGTTGTACTCAGGCTATTCAGTGGCATTCAAACGAGATTTTTTGAATACATTCAAAGACAAAAGTGGAAAGATCTGGGTTGGTTTCTTTGACATAGTATATCCCAACAGACATCATTAACTTAAACGTTACAACGCATTGTTTGGTTTACATAACAAATGATTGGATAGTGGAGCGTGGCGTCGGGGACTCCGGGACAATGGCACTTCGTAAAGAGAGAGAACATAGATCCGTGAAATTGTACTCTATGTCAATCACAATAATGACGAATTTTATTTGCACTTGCTGGTATAAACTTCCACTCTCATTGCTTGTTCTAAAATTCCACTTTGTTATGACCCCTCTCTTACAACACTCCCTCTTAACACACTTGACCCTAAAATCTTGTTAATGTCCGTTTAATAAACAAGCGATTAATTAACTAGACTGACCTTTGATGTGTTTTACTTCCTGTTGTAGTATTTTTACGTCTAACATTAAGAGATATGATCAAAAAACATCTTCAAAACACTACCGCAACAATCAATAGCTATTTAAGTAACTGAGTTGAAACAGTAACATCTAATCATGATTCACGATGTATTTGTCTGACTTGTAAAGTTGTATGGTGTAAAGATCCCTACACATGTCTTACCAAAGAAGGTTAATGACATAGAGGTGTAACAGGACGTTGACATTGTTTCATCTGGAAGGAATAGAGATGAGCGTTGTGATGCTGGCCGATGGAGATCTGTCCCCTCCATTGTTCTGTCAATCATTTCGTCAAACGTGTGGCAGGATTTAAAATTACTTAAAGCCCCGATTACCTTCACTGGACAAACACATCATAATGTTACATCTTACTGTTCGTTTTTTACCGACTTATGAAGGACGGCAAAAAGAGCGCGGCAGGTTAGTGAAATCGGATTAAGTGATATTTAACGCTCTTCTTTATAACAAATAAAAGGTTCCATTACATTAAAGATCGCATACAAAATTCTAAATGTTAGATAGACGCAAATAACTGCAAAAAACATTCTAGACTGCCAATGGCGATATAAATTGGAAGTGCATTTTAAATGTTAAGATGTTTGTTTGTCTCAGTACAGATTGGAGTTAGACAAATGATGTCATAATAATATAAACTTAATATTTAAATGTTAGATATTAAAAACATTTAAAAGGTCATCGATTGAGAATCATTTTAATTTATGGGAGGTCACGGGCATGGCCTTCGAAATAATGTCTCATATTATTATAACAAAAGGTTTATACATTCAGTAGCCAAATAATAAATGCAGTCTGCATGTAATACATTCTTTTTCTAGAAACCGCCTTCTGTGGTATTTTTTCTTGTAAAAGTGTCCAAAGTTGACTGGGAGAAATTGAGTTCGAAAACAATGTCACTGGGTCTTTAGTAATAACCGCTTGGCAAAGACGATTTGCTGCCTATTTTGCAAGGTCACCGAAAATCCTCTGCCAATAAATTCCACACTTATATAGGTGATAAATTACATCTTTTCACATAAATAGATAAAATTTTAAGTAAACATAATGATACAAGAATTTATTCGGAACTGACATTTAACTTAAACATTAAGAATGCGTATTGTTAGTCATCTCTACTTTTACACGCGAGATAATAATACCGGTTCTATCGATCTTTATGTAGTTGAGCAATGTTCTATGTACTGAAGGATGTGGATAGTTTAAAGGTGGAGGATACTTGCTAGTTCATGACAGGCCGCGGTCGGGTCACGATGACGTCACACTAAAGATGCGACTACAGCGGCCTTTCAAAATATCAATCTCTGAAGGTTTCGGCCGTCTAAACAAACACCTGTTTACAGTCTAACAAGTGCATCTTAATTCGATAGATGATGGACAATTTTACACACTTTGCCGATAAGTGCACATCATCATCATCATCAAATATTGAAGTAACCTTTTCAATAAAGCGTCCTAGTAAACAAGTCGCTATATTACTGTATAATAAAATGTTTAACTCTAGATGTATGTACATTTTACAGCTAACAATAAAAATACAAAACGGCTATTACCGATTTCATCGTACTCTTAGTATGTAAACCTGTTAAATGGTTTTCTCAATCAAAATGTCTTTGTACGCACTTAAATGCATTTGAATTCAAATTACCTTAGGTATTGATTACACAATTGTAATAGATAGAACTAATTTTAGCTAAGTAACTTGTAGGTTGTAGGTTGTTTGATTTTCAATAATCTATTCAGGGTTTTGAATAGCTTCTGCATTATTGATTGGAATATTTTAACTTAATTCTATTTCACAAATCACATAAGCTAAAATCAAATGTACTCTTAAAAAACAATAATAACTCAGACATTCCATCGAAAGGACTAGTGAATCCTTGTTTAAAGTAGTTACATCATTTGTAAAACTTTAATTATCTATGAACGAATGATATCTAATAAAGGAAAAGCATGATCCACTTATGTTCATCGATCATTGATTAATGCAGAAATTACTTCCGTCGGCACTTAATTAAAGTTCACCAATCTATATCAAAGTTATCGAAACTTTGACGAACCATCTGTCAATTGTTCCTAAACAATTCGGAGAGAGATGATGTCAAAATGTTTTAATCACTTCCGGAGAGTTAGGTTCTAATAACTAAGTAACGCAAATTATTTCGCTTTAATCCAAATAGAGCTTTCAACAGAACGTTCGGACCCGGGCTATCAATGATGGTAGTTAAATATTAATGACTGAACTTTTGACAACATTGAATCATTTTATTTAAATTTTGAGATGTTTATTTAGCATTTTAAAGCTATTATGGTAGTATTTTGCAATCATTAACACGCAATCATTCACACATATTTAAAACAATTTGATTACTTTTGATGCATGAAAAACGATTCTAATCTGCGAATAATATAAACAATGTTACATCGAGAGCATTTCAAGCACCCATCCTAGAATGGAGATCAGAAATATAGTGTTGTAGATGTTTTATCAGAGATAATTGGCATAGTTGGCCAATTCTTTTTAGTTCTCACGGCAAGCACGATGTCAGATCGCTAGGTCGTTTTCTTTGGCCCATTCAGTTACTGGGTCGGTTTGTTCTAGACAACAATGTTAGGAAAATTGGACTAATCTACCCGAAGTGTGTTCGCCATCGATCGTGTAACGTCGCAAGCATTATCGTGATCCCTTGGATTAAGCAATCACGTCCAATTCTCACGACGCAACTCTGCCAAGACGTGCTGTTTGACCGTTATGAAATTCTTAATGTCCTCTTAATGAACAACTTAAGTCTAATGAGTAGACAAGGTTAAGATGTCTTTATAATCTCGTTTGAGGCTTGTTCATAATCGATTACCTATTTTAGGCGAGTTGTTCGCAAAACTTTAATAATCTAAACTGTACCAGTACCTGCTTAATATAGAATCTATTGACTATTATTAAATAAAGAATGCTCTTTAGTTTTTTTTCGGTAACTTTATAGCATCTGCATAAACAAACCGTTGAGAAGACAAATATTTGCTGTAAGCTTTGTAAAAGGTCAAATTAAAACTTTTGTTGATGATTTCACCACTAAACTTGAAATAACTAAAGCAACATAAAATGCCGCGGAATGTCTATTAAATAACGACATTAGCGACTATGTGATTGACGATAAATATTTGTTCGATACGTAATACAGCACTAAGTTAAATGTAGGTTACTCGTAATTGGTGTATTGATATCAAAAGTGGTCAATAGCAAAGGTTACAAGAGTCCAACCACTTTCACTGTTAGTCACGGCGGCGCGGCGGCGGTGTAAGTAAATAGGCGTGGAACGGTATGGGTGCCGGATGCACGCGACCTTCGCACGTTTGCACTCGTACTTAGCGCCTAGATTAGACTCGCCTGGCGGAGAGTGTGTGACATAACCCGGTGACGTCACCCAACCGCACCTTGACATAATATACATACTGGTAGCCGTCTCGTGATCAAAAGTCTATTTATAATCAAGCTTTTTTATTTCTGACCATTAATGAATCATTACCAAATAAGCTTAATTTAGTCGATGTTAGTCAAGTAGCAATTCATGTCTAATTTACTTTTAACAAATCTGCTGAAAGATCTTGTATTTTTATAAATAAATATTTGTAATTACGTAGTTACTGCAGACACTGCTCAGTATGTCTTCGAAAAATAAACAAAAATATCTAATAAGCTATCTCAAGAGTTGACATTTGAACTCTAGCCTCAACACACCCACGACTAAAACTGATACCTAGTTACGAAAATCATACATTGATTAATGACGATAACTTTAATTCAATGTTATGTGAATAATTCATTTAAAATGTTTCTTTATTAAAATAAATTCATATTTGTCAACTTTATGCTTGAATAATTCAGTGATCCTTTGACACTGTTGTTTTATACTTGATATGCATTTCACAACACAAAAACCTGCAATTTCAGTTTATGGCGAGGGCTGTATAGGAATTCGTATTCTGTAATAAAGTATGGAAATCCTTTACAACGAAACTGTACACTGAAGGGCGATTGACGAAATAAAACGATGAAATTCGTTACATAAAAGATTAAATCCCGACTCATGTATGTTTTACTGTTTAAAACACATTGTAGGTGGCACATGACGAGATAACATAACCTATAGGTGCGCGAGTATTTTGTCGCAAATAACAATGTAAGAAACGTTAGGTATGGTAATTAGTTATTCCACTTACACAATGTTTGACACCCCCAGCTCCAAAGAACATGTTGGTAATGATGCGTAAAGTAATGACGTTGTTTAATGTCACGTTGAAGAAGAGAAGCACAAACGATCATAAAAGGTGTTTGCATTCATGAACCGTTTCAAGTTGCAATTAAATAAACACATAACGGCAATGAGCAGAGGCACGCGTGCCTTGAAGATCCGCTTGGAAATAAAACATATCTGAATAACCGCCGTAAAGATGATGGGATAATGCGACGTGTTCGCAGATAAACATTTCATACCTGCATAACTAAATAGTTGTACATAATACAGCTATAACTGTTGTATAATTGTTGTAACCTACACCAATAAACAATGACCATAAAATGACCACATTGGTACAAACTGATGTCACTACTTGGTCACTACGGGCAAGACAATAAACGAACAAAGTTTCATTGAATATTATCTAGAAAATATTAAATTATTCTGAGTTTTTAGTAAGTAATACACACTGTTACATAAATTTAAAAGAAAACTAAGTTTCGCGAACAAATAACTTCACTGTAAAAATAATGAAACTGTTTTAGGTTTCATCAATCATCATATATTTTAAGGTCAATTTATGCTTTGTTTAACAGTTTAGCTTTAAATTACAATAATGATAAATGATAGTTTGACTCGCGCTGCTTGACATTTTACTCATTAATATATACATATAATTCTGTGCCACGTGCCGCCGACGTCCGCAAACGGATCACAATATCGCAAGTGTAGGTTTCTGTGTCAAACTATTGTTTTGCGAATTTTTCTCTTTAAAATTTAGACGTGACCTGCAAATACTTTTCAAATGCTTACACGTTTATGTCCCAGATCAAAAAACAATTTGGTTCTGATGCTTGTCTTGTTCGTACGTGAGATTTAAACATAAGGCGACAGTTTTAGGGGTTACGGTCACGGACAATGACGGACACTGCAAAAGTTTGAACCGAACGTGTTTTGCGTTATAATGGGATGAATTTATAGACCCCAAACGTTCACTGAATGTTCGCTTACTTTGACCGACTTGATCTTAATCTAGACGATGAGATTACTTTACCAAAATAGAATGGACACGAAAACAAAACTATTTGATTCGACTGACTCTATCTAACTTAAGTGATCTCAATAAATAGCACAAATAATATTCTTGGTATTTATTTTCTTTTTTCTATTAACCACTAAAACAAAATTCGTCACCGATTCTCTGTAATCCTGTTAGTAATCTTCAGGGATTATGTCAATAAGATCGCCCGCGACGTCATCAACAATAGCAGTGATAAGCTTACACGACCATTCATTACAACAATCTATGATAATGCCCGTATTAGTGCACACGCTAATTTATTGAAGATTACCGAACATTAAATCATAGCACATAATGTGGGTTCTGAAACTGTTCCGGTAACTGAATAAACAGACATGAATGTATTTCGCAACTTGGTTCATAAAATTACATCAACACCTTGCATTCCATTAGTAGGGTAACATCTATGTTGTGGAAATATTAACTAAGCAGATGATTTGTACTACAATAGGCACAGCATTTAATGCATCATGGACGCAAACTTTACCATCATGCGAAACTATTATCAATAAAACGTGTATTTAACATTTGGTATTTACCATGTACACAGCTAAGTGGGTCCTTGAGGGTTTCGCAATGCCTCGACACTCAAGTTAAATCAAAGCAAACAAAAACATCTTGTGATATCAACATTTTAACGCCTTCCTAATAATAAAGCACTTAACGATCCTAATTACATGGACATTGGGATTTCAGTGATAGGTTCCGAAATCTACCTTTCATTTTTAGTGTAAATCATATTCAATTATTTCATTTTGCATAATAAGAGTGGACTACAAGTGATTTCACACTGTGATGAAAAATTGGCAAAACAAATAGTTTGAAATAGGTATGTGGAGATGTCATAGTTGAGATGCGTCTAGACAATCATATTTGTGAACGATTGCACAGCGCCTAACCCAATATATTTATTGTGAAACGCGCCTCTCGCAACCTGTCAGTACACCTAAGTTTGACGAAATTTTCTTCATAATAAACAAACAAATAGTTATGAAACGAGATAGTACAAAGAAATTTAATAGAACCATTTAAAAGTTTATTGTAATTTTGATCAGATGTCAACCCACGTACGTATATTTGGAAATTATTACAGTGTTAAAAATGCATAGAATAATAATTAAAGCATAGCATAGCGCAATCATATTTCCAAGGACGTAGAGTTTTATAGAGTTCAAAGTATCCGAAATTAACTTTTTCCAATAACACCTAGGAATATGTATAGTTATTTTTCATAACATTATCGTTTGAAGCCTAAAATATATTTTTTCATATTAAAAGCCAATTACAAACACACTTATCTTTCTAGAAAATTAAAAAATATTTTACTCTCCTTTTTCACACTTTAGTCTTAAAAACCCGTAAACCCACGTAATTATCGCCCCAGCTTAACATAAATGTAATTATACTAATTTTCTAAATACCCAACTAAATTACGAGTACATTACCGGAGGTCCAAGTGACAAAGTATGTTCATAACTTACTAATTAATCTAGTGCAAAGTTATGTTGAGTGTACTTGATTCACACAACATATTTTCTTAATTACAACACATTTGTTAGGTAATTTGTTTATTTTAGGGTTCATTTAGCATTAATTTTAACGTAATTTCTAAATTACGATAAAAATAACTTATGTTAATTTCATTCGTTTTGCAATTCTGAAAATAAAAGAAGCGTTCTTTTAAATTTAAAATTAATTAGATTAATCAGCCTACAACTTTGACTTGAGATTTTGCAAAAAACCCTTAAAAATTTTAGATCTTTAATACCTTAATTAGAGACAACCTCTTCTATTGCACATAATTTTAATTCTCTATTTTGTTTACAGGCCGCACTGGCAGTAACTCAAGCCAGTGAGGTTGTACCAAAGAAGCCAGTCAAAGATGACCCCGCAGTAATAGAAGATGCGAGAGCATCCCGCCAGTACGGTCCCTGGCAGGGCCAGCCGGGACAACAGGACAACGAAGTAGTCGTAGACATCGAGGATGAAGAAAAGAAACAGTATTATGAGACCAACTATGACACAAGTAAGTAACCACTCAATAAACATTCGCATAAATGCAAAATTTTGTGCGAAGTTTTTTTTATCATTGAAAGTGTTGGTCGTGAAAGCTGCGTCTGCGCATGAATGTGATGTATATGTAAACTTTTTTTAAAGTACGAAAGTAGCAAGGGTAATAATTAAACGCCACGGCATCGCGGCATCAAGATCACGTTACATATTGATCTCATCCGCTCCAAACCGGTATTCCTTGATAGCTGGTTACGTGTCTCTGATAATATTATATCATTTTTAAATATACCTACAGATAAAGGTACTAAATTAGAAGCGTGAGGTCACCAAACAGGTTTTAAACTATCATTGCGGTTTTAAGAAATATTTCGCTTTTATTTCGGGTTCGGCGTGCAGGTACGGAATTTTTCGCTTAGCAATGATTGATATTCCGTTAAAATTAGCTGTCTGTCTCCGATTCAATACATTTCAAACGAAGTAAAATAAGCCATTTTTAAAAGCCTGTCAACTGTTTAGACAAATTGATTTTTAGTAAATAAAAACATATGAACATAGATGCGTCATAGGTGAAGGAGAGAAATAATACAAAATTAATTCTAAATAAATCATTTTATTATGGCTATAAAGTAGAATGTTGTCAGTAATAAAAATTTAAATAAATATTTACATTATTTGCAATCAAAAAGTTCATGTTATCTATCAAATACCATTTAGTATTTTTTATGTTTTTTGTTTAAATATATCAGTATAGTTGTGAGGTAAATATTTCACCACATTTGGTCATCTTTAAAATAAATTCTTTTAGATTCAGAACCAAGATTTTAATTTAATGCATTGTCCCAGGTGGTCAGAACTTAATTGTGGTCGAGATTCGTATTGTGAATTTTAATGAGACAGCTTGAAGTGGGTACGTTTCCCACACGACTGTCGATGCTATACGAACATGCCTTGCACACCAAGAAAATACATTTCGCGAGGAATCATGTTACCTTTTTATTTTGCACGACTCGCAGGAATTTAATTAAAACCTGTTTGCTTAAAAATCGTTGGAGTATAAGTTTACAGTTTTGTTCCATTCCTTTGGAGTAATATTATGCAAAATTACCGTTTTATCCCAAATATTACTTCACCTTCATATACATATAAATGCGCTCTGACCGAAAAGCCTCTATAATCAAAATACATGATTACTTCTGAGTATTTATGCTAAAGTAACTTATGTTTTGGAACCGGAAAACAGACGCTTTTGAAAACATACGTATAGTTTTCTTAAGCAGGCACATACGCAACTAAACTTTCATCCCATAACTTTCAGCTAATTTAAATATCACAAGACCCATGTCAAAGAGGTACTAGATTCAGGACATGTCATTTAATTACTTGAAACATACCATAGATTGCATACAGTTGAACTCATCGGCGTTCCAAACCAGTATTCTTTTCCGTCATAATAGTGTCGATTCTCGATACCTGAAAAACTGCTTTTTCATTTGTCTCGAATAATATTCAATCATTGATAAATATATCTGCAATTCTACAGGTAGCTAGCTATATTATATTTGTGAATCCTGTGGTCTCTTCCGCAATGATGTCAGATTGTAATCGATCATTGAGGCTGGCCCGCCGGGGGTGCTCACTTTAAATGACTTGTTCGACACACAGATAAAGGAATAAAACGGTCGTTCTTTTGAACTTTTGCATTTCGAAGCAAAAATATATCATCCATCACCTTTCGGTTCAAACTTGATAAAATTCCTTGTCTTTTTAAAAAGTATAGTAACAATACTGAAAAGTTAATAAAAATAATTATTTCTCCAAAGTTTCCTTTACTTAATATTCAATCGAAAAAACCACAAGCAAATATAGTAATTAGGTATGTAAACGCTGAAGAATAATTTTATTATCTTATACGGAAGTTAAAACCGCAGCTTAATGAAGAAACCTAAGTCAGCACTCAGTCTCGGCGGCAATTGAGTCTATATTAAATAACCTACGCCATAATGCGGTGCACCGTTAAAATTAAAATTAGTGTAATTAAAAGCCGTCTTCTTATACAATGTATTATTTAAAAATAACGCTACCCACGAAAAGTTTATTCCAAAAGCTCCATTAAGCTTTTCAAGATACCATTTGTAATATTTATATGCGCCTCTAGTAGAAACTAGGTCCCCTCAAACAATCTTAATCAGTTTTATACATACTTGAGAAAGCAATACAATTGCGATTGAAATCTCTCGTTATTTTCAAATTGAATGAATACTGGAACGTAAAATGTTATGAAGGCTATATACTATAGAATGAGAAACATAAAACATACTAAGACAGGGAAACATAAATATGTATATGGGAGTAATTACACTCATCCGTCGTATCTCAAGTGAGAGGTGCTTGTAGTCAAGTAGCAGGTGACAACGTAATTATTTTGTCGTGGGACGTTTGTTACACCTCTATATAAACCTGGACTCGTTTAATGACTCATAGTTTATGTTGTATGTAGTTGTGGAAACGCATCTCCTTTTATCTCCAGGTCAATCCGTAGCACTTGTTTTATAATTGATTTTTTAAAATAATAAACATCTGTTTTCACAATTATAAATATAATTTCCTTTCCTAATGTTATATATTTCAGCATATTTCTAAAATGACATAATACAAAAGTCTTCATTGTTTAAATAAGCGGTTATTTTTAGTATCGCAAAGTCTCGACACTTAAATATCTATAAATATTGTAAAACTTGTATTTAAAAACCTGATAAACTAGATACACAATTTCAAAGATATTTTCTATAGCCTTGTATATTTTTAGTGGTAATTTCATTAACTTTGTAGCGTGAATTTCGGTTAATGATGCATAAAATTTAAATATTTCCTGAATGCAGGTATGCAAAATAGAGTGATTGAAAACATTTTGACACAGATTAATTATTTTAATTCTCAAAGGTCTTTAACCTTGCATGTTTTAATTCAGCTTGTAATCATAAATGTGTTACACGTTCTCTTAAGTTTTATATTTTAGGTGCTTCAGGCTTTTTAGGTATTCGACTAAGTTAGGCTGACTTTAAAACTGAATCGGAACGTTAGTTTTTTGTTTTTAGCAATAAACGCGACCATTTATCATAGTGCGCCGCCTGGCGAGATAAATGACCTAAATTCCTCATCACCCGGTATCCCTTGTATCTGCTAAAACCTTGTAGCAGTAACAAAAAGGTCGCAATTAATTTCTACAAAATCCGACTTTGGAATGTCTGTTGAATATCACCAAACAAGTTTCGCAGCCTGATGGTTGTTTCTCATATGATCCTAAGTTCTTTTCTTCTGTTTCAGGTGCATACGGTTTCGGTTATGATGTCGGCCCTAACGGACAGTTCCATCACGAGAACCGCGGTCCGGACGGCGTCACATACGGTTGCTATGGTTACGTCGACCCCGAAGGTTTCCTTCGCGCCACTCATTACGTTGCTGACAGCCACGGATACAGAGTAGTGGAGCCAGAGAAACCTGTCGAAGTGTTCCCAGACGAAAAATACGAATACGATGAAGCGTAAGTATTTTAATAAATAATAATTAGTTAATTTCCTGAAACTTACCTATCCTATTTTGTCTTGGCAACTTAAGGACATCAAAAGTTTTGATGTCGTTGAAAGTCCAGTAAGAAAACAATACTACTTTTTAGGCATTATTGTTAAAATGTCAGCAAATGAGCAAGCTAACTTAATTATTTTATTTTTATTAAATTATTTTTATTAAATTATTTTTATTTATTTATTCTCAAACATATTGGTAAGTAAACTTATAAACTAAGCCCCACAAAACCGTAGTAATGGTTTGACTGTGAACTTATTCATTGTATATTAAATTTACAATCTAAACCTACAATTTCAGGACTGACGGACAAGCAGTAGACACTAAGCCAGGCCAGGTCATTCCCTGGAAGAAGCTTTACTTCCCCAAAGGATGCGGTCGTACGCCTGGTGGTGTCCCAGCGAAGCCCCTGCCCAAGCCCACGCCGAGGCCACCCCGTCCTGTGGACAGCAGTGGACAAGGCAGCATTGTTAAACCCGTGCAAACTGGTACGTTAATGACAAGCTAACCTAAACTTTATTAATTAACTCATAAAGCTCACTTTTGAGAAGGAAGGAAGGGTAAAATAATTGTTAACTGACACACAAATTAAGTCTGATTGTTACCTTTTTAATTTAATTTTTCAAATAGGACCCTATTTTCCACGTCACATAATTATAAAATACGTAGGTATTAATACCACCTTATTTGTTTTAAAGGACCCAACGGACCCAACGGCCCCGGAGGATCATGTAAGTTTTAATTTATTTCTAAATTTCACAGTAATTAAGGGAAAACTATATTGGAAATTTTCAATTAATTCAATAAGAGATTTAGATGTTTTCAAAATTGAAAAAAAATGTAAACGATATAACATGAAATAAAAAAATATTTAAACTTATTTACGCTTTTTTTGCTTGTTTCTAGGGCAAGGCACCCCAGGCTCACCTGGCACTCCAGGCACAGCCGGCACTCCTGGCACTCCCGGCTCCCCAGGCACTCCAGGTGGACCAGGTACTACACTCAATTCCTAAAACTTGGAATTTTCTCACTACACCAACTTCTGATTATCTCCCAACTAAGATTTCCTCATAACTCGGTGACTGATCGTCTTCATATGCACCGGTGAAATCGACCCTTAACCGCAGTTAGACTAAGTGATGAGATTAAAAAATTCTTCAAGACTAAAATGGGCTACGAACAGTCCAAAAAATATATTTCACTTCCTTCTTTCCTTACACAATAATCCTGATTCTTATAACATTCTTTGGACAGATTTGTATGAGGTCTATGTGATTGTTAAATTCAACGCCTGTTTGTATTAGGTGGTCCAGGCGGCATAGGCGGACCTCCATCCGGTCACTACCCTGGAAGCGGCGGAACTGCAGGCTCTCCAGGCTCTCCAGGCTCTCCAGGATCCCCAGGTACTCCTGGTAGTCCAGGAACTCCCGGCAGTCCCGGTACCCCAGGCATACCCGGAACACCCGGTACACCCGGTACACCAGGATATCCGGGCACAGCAGGCACTCCCGGCTACTACCCAGACGGTAAGGCAGTAAAAACTAACAGTTTACAGGAATTTTAATCAAATACTATTTTGTTTCACTCATGCTTTTTAACTAAACAATGTACGAAATAACACCAATATGTTAATTAGTTAACAAACCTCTTTTTTTTCAAGTTATTCAACTAAATACTTAAGAAGCAATTGTCTTTAAGTAACTGTTATTTAAAACGTAATTCATCCATTTACGTTAAGAAATTCGATAACGCCTACACATAACAACATATCGAAACGCATCTATGTGACTAACATATCAATATGTGCTAACATTTCAGGCTCAGGAGAATACTACCCAGAACCTGTTGGACCAGGTACGATACATTAAATACTAAATATACCATACATATTAAATAATAAATCACTACACCTCATTAACGAACATTCAATTGGTGTTTGGTAATGTGGAAAAAAGCTCTGGCGTTTTGTTAAAGTATATTTTAGAGCACAGTAAAACAAGATACAATTACAAATTGTTTCAGTTCTTTAAAAAGGTTTTTTTTATAACGTTATGTGAACTAACATAATTGCGGTAAAATTAGTGTTTTTATCATGGTGTTCATGCTTATGAGGCGATAACAAAGTTCATAATGCTTATTCATCGTTTGTGTGTAACCATCATTATTTGGCAATAGGAGGCTCACAATACCCCGGTGGCATCTACTACCCGGGCTCGCCCGGATCACCAGGATCACCCGGATCACCAGGTTACCCCGGCGGACCAGGCGGTCCAGGTAAATACAATTAATTTTAAGATCATTATCATAACTTAAAGTTCCGGAAAATTCAGGTAAATATAGCTGGGGTCTAAAGATTTTAAGACTATTTTGTTGTTTTATACTAAAGAATATTAGTTGTTTAAGCTTAAATGTTGTTTGTTTATTCTGATTGCAGCAACCTGGTTTTTATATTTTTAGATAAACCTACCTTATTCAATGGCGATTTACACCTGTTTTATAAAAAAAAAAAAAACGTAAATCCTTTCATTAATTTATCTGATGCTTAATTAGACGCTTAGTAGAAAGTACCCAAAGGATGGCGTCCAAAGTAAGGTCTCACTTATTAATTGTATTATTTTTTCCAGGAGGACCAGGAGGACCAGGCGGCCCAGGTGGACCTGGCAGTATAGATGGTCCTAGCGGTCCTTCAGGCGGAGGACCCTACCCAGGACAACCCGGCACTCCAGGCACCCCAGGAAGCCCAGGATCGCCTGGAAGCCCAGGAGGACCAGGTTAGTCGACATTTTCTTAATTCACACTTACATTTGTATCTTTCTTAACACACATGTTGACTGGGTGCAACTTACCGATTTTTGTTTATGTAAAATTCTTTGAAAATGAAAATGAATGCATTAGGTACATTACTGATCAAAAATTCCCCAAAACCCCATGAAATCATATCTCGTGCTACTTCGAACAAGCCGTTGCATTATTCGTGTAAGACATAATTTGTGTTCATTTTGCAGGAGGCCCAGGAGGCCCAGGAGGCCCAGGCGGCCCAGCTGGATCTGGCTCAAATCTTCCTAGCGGTCCCTCAAGTGGCGGACCTTACCCAGGCCAACCTGGCACCCCAGGCAGCCCCGGCAGTCCAGGGTCACCAGGCAGCCCAGGAGGACCAGGTTAGTACAGATATAATTATAAAGAAAAAGGTTAAAAGGCATAACGCTGGGCGGCATACAATTGAAGCTTAGTGTTTAAGTAACTTTTATTTCTCTTTAAATACCTACCAACAATTTGTTAAATGTAACAGCAGGACCGAAATGAACTTCTTTAATTTCTGTATTTATTTTCAGGAGGTCCAGGAGGCCCAGGGGGACCTGGCAGTACAAATTATCCTAGCGGCCCTTCAGGCGGCAGTCAGTACCCAGGACAACCAGGAGCTCCGGGCAGCCCAGGCAGCCCAGGATCGCCAGGCAGCCCAGGAGGACCAGGTTAGTACCAATACATACACAAAAATATTATATGGTATAACTCTGGTCGGTCAATCATTGGACCATGGCTGCATAGTAACTTTCGTGTAGCTTAAAATGCTTTCAAAGTAAGACCACAATGAGCTTCCTTCTTTAATTTTTATTTGCTTTTAGGAGGCCCAGGTGGCCCAGGTGGCCCAGGAGGACCTGGCAGTACACATCATCCTAGCGGCCCTTCAGGTGGCAGTCAGTACCCAGGACAACCAGGAACTCCGGGCAGCCCAGGCAGCCCAGGATCACCAGGCAGCCCAGGAGGACCAGGTTAGTAACGATACAAACACAAAACTATTATATGGTATAACTCTGGTCGGTCAATCATTGGACCATGGTTGCAAAGTAACTTTTGTGTAATTTAAAATGCTTACCAAGTTTGACAAAAATTATCATCCTTCTTTATATTTTTATTTGTTTTTAGGAGGCCCAGGTGGCCCAGGAGGACCTGGCAGTGCAAATTATCCTAGCGGCCCGTCAGGCGGCAGTCAGTACCCAGGGCAACCAGGAGCACCGGGCAGCCCAGGTAGCCCAGGATCGCCAGGCAGCCCAGGAGGACCAGGTTTGTACTGATAAAAGAAACGAAGATATCAACTCCAACCCATTTTGAGAATTAATGATGTACTAATGATGGATTTTTACCCTACAAGAAAAAAGCTACACAAATTCTAATTTAAGTAATGATATTATATTAATTTAAAATATAATAACGATTACTATACTAATTTTCCTATGAGAATCTCAATTGGCAATGCCTTATTAATATCATTCATATTACATTAATGGGGACTAATGTAGTAATTTTGTTGTGTCCAGTTTTCAATTTAACAGTTGAATGTCCGCAATCACTAAATTCATTTATACATTAATAGCGTATAACACATGATTAAAAATAATTTTGAGCATTTTTTATAGGCGGTCCAGGAGGCCCAGGGGGGCCAGGAGTACCAGGTTACCCAGGAGAGCCAGGACAACCAGGATACCCAGAACAACAAGGACAGCCAGGATACCCAGGACAGCCCGGTCAACCAGGATACCCCGGACAGCCAGGAACACCAGGCAAACCAGGTCAACCAGGATACCCCGGACAGCCCGGACAACCAGGAACACCAGGCAACCCAGGACAACCGGGATACCCAGGACAACCCGGACAACCAGGATACCCTGGACAGCCAGGAACACCAGGCAAACCAGGTCAACCAGGATACCCCGGACAGCCTGGACAACCAGGAGGCCCTGGTGAACAAGGACAGCCAGGTTACCCAGGCCAGCCAGGACAACCAGGTAAAAAATAAATCATGTTTTCTCTCAATTAATTAAGTAGGTATTATTTAAATAATTATTAGGTTAAATTTTCATACTCTGCATCTGAGAAGCCTTATCGCATGTTTCCGGAAAACGAAGCAGATTTACGCAACTCCATTGCTATACAGTACTTCATTAGATGAAGTAATTTTTTTTACCTTCGAAATCGTCAACTCCCTTCTAACATCATTGTTATATGAAATCGTGAAACATGTCTTCATTTCATGTATAATAATAATAAAAAAATCCTAGGACAACTCACGGACGATCGTCTGATCCCAAACTAAGCGGAGCTTGTGCTATATATATATATATAACCGACAACTGATAAACATACCTTAATATTTTTTTAATAATCTTCATATTATTATCGATAAATTACACCACACATTCATTTGTAATGAGTCTACATTCCAAATGATTAAGCTTATCACTTGTGTCAATTTGAAAAACTAATATGCGAGAGTCTACTTTTTCGAAGGTACCATATTTTTACGGGTGATTGGCTCAAGCTACAAAATTATTTAATCGGTTCTAGGTTACCCTGGGGAACCAGGACAGCCAGGACAACCAGGCTACCCAGGAGAGCCAGGAACACCAGGCAAACCAGGTCAACCAGGATACCCCGGACAGCCCGGACAACCAGGAACACCAGGCAAGCCAGGACAACCGGGATACCCCGGACAACCCGGACAACCAGGAACACCAGGCAAGCCAGGACAAACGGGATACCCCGGACAACCCGGACAACCAGGATACCCTGGACAGCCAGGAACACCAGGCAAACCAGGTCAACCAGGATACCCCGGACAGCCCGGACAACCAGGAACACCAGGCAAGCCAGGTCAACCAGGATACCCCGGACAGCCTGGACAACCAGGACAACCAGGAGGCCCTGGTGAACAAGGACAACCAGGTTACCCAGGCCAGCCAGGACAACCAGGTTACCCTGGACAGCCAGGACAACCAGGATACCCTGGACAGCCAGGACAACCAGGATACCCTGGACAGCCAGGACAACCAGGATACCCTGGGCAGCCAGGACAGCCAGGATACCCCGGACAGCCCGGACAACCAGGAACACCAGGCGAGCCAGGTCAACCGGGATACCCCGCACAGCCAGGACAACCTGGCTACCCAGGACAGCCAGGACAGCCAGGCAAGCCAGGACAGCCTGGACAGCCAGGATACCCCGGTCAGCCAGGACAGCCTGGACAGCCAGGATACCCCGGTCAGCCAGGACAGCCAGGAGGCCCAGGTGAACAAGGAAAACCAGGACAACCAGGATACCCTGCACAGCCAGGACAACCTGGCTACCCAGGACAGCCTGGACAGCCAGGCAAGCCAGGTCAACCAGGACAGCCTGGACAACCAGGAACATCAGGCAAACCAGGACAGCCTGGACAACCGGGATACCCCGCACAGCCAGGACAACCAGGCTACCCAAGTCACCCCGGACAACCTGGGCACCCAGGACAACCCGGAACACCAGGCAAGCCAGGTCAACCGGGATACCCTGGACAGCCCGGACAACCCGGACAGCCAGGCAAGCCAGGACAGCCCGGACAGCCAGGTAAAATTCAAAGCCTAGTTACAATTAATTAAAAGAATGTTAATATTAATAATTGCCCTATCCTGTCCACATCGACCTTTCTAGACTCATTGAAGATAAGCCTGCACGGCTGTACAAAATCAACAGTCGTTCATCTATGCAATCTATCATCTAGCTATAAATTAAGTTCCATATGAGTTTTCAGCAATTATAACGTATTTGTATTAATAATTATTATGATTTCAATTAGATTGCTGTAAGCATTTACGATGCGCAATCGCTCCATAATTCTTAAAAACCGCCGTGTAGTAAGTAGACCGGTTAAGACTCGCTAACCGTCGAAAAGTGGCTGATAAAAAGATTTTCTTTTCTTCACAGCTAAATCTTACTTGAATTTGGACAGAACCACTACTTTTGGCTAATCTCTGTCACAAAATCGCGATGCCATGTTATGCGACGGCGCATAGGTGCAATTTCTAGTAAAATTAAGTTTCAAAATGAAAAGTCTTGCTCTAGCTAGGAGTATAATCCTATGAATCCCAATATCTAACCTCAACAACCCATATTTTTATTCAGTATTTCATAACATTAAGTGTAGTTTTAACGTTATTAAGTACATTTAAGTACAGAAAACAAAACCCAGTTCGAATCCATTGCCGGCATTGTTCGGAGCCATTTACTGGCTCGTCGGCGACCTTCAAACATAATTAAAAAAAAACAGAATGTATTCAGATAGTTCGTAAATTTTTAAGCTATGTTCTCGGTTCTAGGTGCTCGTTCGTCAGACGTGGACGTTCCCTTTGAAAATTGTAATTAGTAGAAATAATTTACATAAAGTTATTATTGCCATCAGTTATGACAGATTTATTGAGTTATTTCCCGAAACAACTTTTACAACCAAGTTTTTTCATAAAATCTGTTCTAGGTTACCCTGGACAGCCAGGACAGCCAGGATACCCCGGACAGCCAGGACAGCCCGGACAGCCAGGATACCCGGGACAGCCTGGACAACCAGGCTACCCAGGACAACCAGGCAAGCCGGGACAACCAGGTCAACCAGGATACCCTGGACAGCCAGGACAGCCCGGACAGCCAGGATACCCCGGACAGCCAGGACAGCCAGGATACCCCGGACAGCCAGGACAGCCAGGAGGCCCTGGTGAACAAGGACAGCCAGGACAACCAGGATATCCTGGACAGCCTGGACAACCAGGCTACCCAGGACAGCCCGGACAGCCAGGATACCCGGGACAGCCTGGACAACCAGGTAACCCAGGACAACCAGGCAAGCCGGGACAACCAGGTCAGCCAGGATACCCTGGACAGCCAGGACAGCCCGGAGAGCCAGGATACCCCGGACAGCCAGAACAGCCAGGAGGCCCTGGTGAACAAGGACAGCCAGGACAACCAGGAAACCCAGGACAGCCTGGACAACCAGGATACCCCGGACAACCAGGCAAGCCTGGACAACCAGGTCAGCCAGGATACCCTGGACAGCCAGGACAACCAGGCAAACCAGGACAACCCGGACAGCCAGGAGGCCCTGGTGAACAAGGACAACCAGGATACCCCGGACAACCTGGACAACCAGGCTACCCAGGACAACCAGGTCAGCCTGGATACCCTGGACAGCCAGGCAAGCCAGGACAGCCTGGACAACCAGGTAAGCCAGGAGAGCCCGGACAGCCAGGATACCCCGGACAACCTGGACAACCAGGAAAACCAGAAGGCCCTGGTGAACTAGGGCAGCCAGGACAACCAGGATACCCTGGACAGCCCGGACAACCAGGCTACCCAGGACAACCAGGCAAGCCAGGACAACCAGGTCAGCCAGGATACCCTGGACAGCCAGGACAGCCGGGACAGCCAGGACAACCAGGACACCCCGGACAGCCAGGATACCCCGGACAGCCGGGAGGCCCTGGTGAACAAGGACAACCAGGATACCCCGGACAGCCTGGACAACCAGGCTACCCCGGACAGCCAGGACAACCAGGCAAGCCAGGACAGCCTGGACAGCCTGGACAGCCAGGATACCCAGCACAGCCCGGCCAGCCTGGTCAACCAGGTAAAAACCAATGCCACTTCGAAATGTTATACAAAAGTGTGGAAAATATAACAATTAACAGTTTGACACTTTTGCTTTACTTGTATTTTGGACAATGACTTTCCAATGATTAGCACAAAAAAAAATAGTATTTGTTCTTACTTGCCTATTCTTAATAAAAAAAAGGATGCACGTAGACAGATAAAAAAAATTACTCCTATATTTCGGACTAAACATACAATTATGTATATTATAGAACATAGTGAGCGTAAAATTTAAATGACTTCTCTAGCAATAAAAAAATATATTTAAACCCGAAGCAGCTTTAGCTGACTATACGATCGCCAATATAATTTTATATAATTGTGCATTTAAAACAAACATTTATCTGTTCTAGGTTACCCAGGAGAATCAGGTCAGCCAGGATATCCTGGACAGCCAGGACAACCAGGCAAACCAGGACAACCCGGACAGCCAGGAGGCCCTGGTGAACAAGGACAACCAGGACAACCTGGCAAGCCAGGACAGCCAGGAGGACCAGGTGAACAAGGAAAACCAGGACAACCAGGATACCCCGGACAGCCCGGACAACCAGGCTATCCAGGACAGCCAGGCAAGCCAGGACTGCCCGGACAGCCAGGACAGCCAGGAGGACCAGGTGAACAAGGAAAACCAGGACAACCGGGCTACCCAGGACAGCCAGGACAACCAGGATACCCAGGACAGCCTGGACAGCCAGGCAAGCCAGGACAGCCAGGATACCCCGGACAGCCCGGACAGCCAGGATACCCCGGACAGCCAGGACAGCCAGGAGGCCCTGGTGAACAAGGACAACCAGGATACCCCGGACAGCCCGGACAACCAGGCTACCCAGGACAACCAGGCAAGCCAGGACAGCCCGGACAGCCAGGATACCCCGGTCAGCCAGGACAACCAGGAGGCCCAGGTGAACAAGGAAAACCAGGACAACCGGGATACCCCGCACAGCCAGGACAACCTGGCTACCCAGGACAGCCTGGACAGCCAGGCAAGCCAGGACAACCAGGATACCCCGGACAGCCCGGACAGCCAGGATACCCCGGACAGCCAGGACAGCCCGGACAACCTGGTCAACCAGGCTATCCAGGACAACCAGGCAAGCCAGGACAACCCGGACAGCCAGGACAGCCAGGGGGACCAAGTGAACAAGGAAAACCAGGACAGCCGGGCTACCCAGGACAGCCAGGATACCCAGGACAGCCTGGACAGCCAGGCAAGCCAGGACAACCAGGATACCCCGGACAGCCTGGACAGCCAGGATACCCCGGACAGCCAGGACAGCCCGGACAACCAGGCTATCCAGGACAACCAGGCAAGCCAGGACAGCCTGGGCAGCCAGGATACCCCGGACAGCCAGGACAACCAGGATACCCAGGACAGCCAGGACAGCCAGGATACCCAGCTCAGCCCGGCCAGCCTGGACAACCTGGCTACCCAGGACAACCTGGACAGCCAGGCAAGCCAGGACAGCCAGGACAGCCTGGACAGCCAGGATACCCAGCTCAGCCTGGCCAGCCAGGATACCCAGCTCAGCCCGGCCAGCCTGGACAACCAGGTAAAAATGAATGCATAGTTACTCTTTATATGGTACATAGGTAAATATGATTAACACGTATATATCTGGCTTACTAGCCCTTTCGCGAACTTGAAAGTCTCGGTTGGGACTGCTTTCAGTGTCACCTCTACTAATTTAATTATGTCTGTCTAAATCTAACTTACCACAACAAATTTTTATAAAGCGTTGCAAATTTCTACTCGTAAATGTTATTTACAAGGGTAGAAAATATAACCATTTACATTTTGACTCTATTGCCATACCTGACTTTCATACAATGACTTTTTAACCATAAGCATAAAAAATTAACATTCTTACGATACGTTATTCTCATCGCCAATATAATTTTATATTATTATGCATTTAAAACAAAAAAACTTCTGTTCTAGGTTATCCTGGAGAACCAGGTCAGCCAGGATACCCTGGACAGCCCGGACAACCAGGCAAGCCAGGACAGCCCGGACAGCCAGGATACCCCGGACAGCCAGGACAGCCAGGAGGCCCAGGTGAACAAGGCAAACCAGGACAACCGGGATACCCAGGACAACCTGGACAACCGGGCTACCCAGGACAGCCAGGCAAGCCAGGACAGCCAGGACAACCAGGCTACCCAGGACAGCCCGGAAAGCCAGGATACCCCGGACAGCCAGGACAGCCTGGAAACCCTGGTGAACAAGGACAACCAGGATACCCCGGACAGCCTGGACAACCAGGCTACCCAGGACAGCCTGGACAACCAGGGTACCCAGGAGAGCCAGGACAGCCAGGCAATCCAGGACAACCAGGACAGCCAGGGCAACCGGGATACCCAGGACAGCCTGGACAACCAGGGTACCCAGGAGAGCCTGGACAGCCAGGCAATCCAGGACAACCAGGACAGCCAGGACAACCGGGATACCCAGGACAGCCTGGACAACCAGGCTACCCAGGACAGCCCGGAAAGCCAGGATACCCCGGACAGCCAGGACAGCCTGGAAACCCTGGTGAACAAGGACAACCAGGATACCCCGGACAGCCTGGACAACCAGGCTACCCAGGACAGCCTGGACAACCAGGGTACCCAGGAGAGCCAGGACAGCCAGGCAATCCAGGACAACCAGGACAGCCAGGGCAACCGGGATACCCAGGACAGCCTGGACAACCAGGGTACCCAGGAGAGCCTGGACAGCCAGGCAATCCAGGACAACCAGGACAGCCAGGACAACCGGGATACCCAGGACAGCCTGGACAACCAGGCTACCCAGGACAACCAGGCAAGCCAGGACAACCAGGACAGCCAGGCAATCCAGGACAACCAGGAAAGCCAGGACAACCGGGATACCCAGGACAGCCTGGACAACCAGGCTACCCAGGACAACCAGGCAAGCCAGGACAACCAGGACAGCCAGGCAAGCCCGGACAGCCAGGATACCCCGGTCAGCCGGGTCAGCCAGGACAGCCAGGAGGCCCTGGTGAACAAGGACAACCAGGCTACCCAGGACAGCCAGGACAACCAGGCAAGCCAGGACAGCCCGGACAGCCAGGCAAGCCAGGACAGCCCGGACAGCCAGGATACCCCGGTCAGCCAGGACAGCCAGGAGGCCCAGGTGAACAGGGAAAACCAGGTCAACCGGGACACCCAGGACAACCAGGCAAGCCAGGACAGCCCGGATACCCGGGACAGCCAGGACAGCCAGGAGGCCCTGGAGAACAAGGACAACCAGGTCAACCAGGATACCCAGGACAGCCAGGTCAACCAGACAAGCCAGGACAGCCCGGACAGCCAGGATACCCAGCACAGCCCGGCCAGCCCGGACAACCAGGTGAAAATCAATGCCTAGTTACTCTTTATTTAGTACATAGGTAAATATAATTAATAGGTCCATGCCTGACTTTCCTTTTCCGAACTTGGTGGAGTGCAGTCTCGTTTGAGTGCTTCCGGTGTCACTTTTGGTTATTTAATTATGTTTATCTAAATCTTACTCACCACAACCAATTTTTAAAAGGCGTTGTACTTTTCCACTCCGTAATGTTATTTAAAAGTGTGGAAAATATAACCATTGACAGTTTGACACTAGTGCTATACCTATATTTCATACGATGGCTTTTTAATCATTAATGCAAAAAAAAAAAACATTTTCGTAATGTGTCTTGGTTGCTTATATTTAATAAAATACAAATATGCACGTGGAGATTAAAATATTTACTCCTGTTTATTTGGGACTAAGCATACAATTATAAGTTTTCTAAAATATAGTGTGTGTAAAGTTTTAATCACTCTGATAAAAACAAACATAAAAACTTGAGGCCACTTTATCTAACGGTACGATAATCTCATCGCTAATATAATTTAATATTACATATTACATTTACAGTACACTACATTAAATTCATACCGCACACGCATTTTTATAAACATTTCTATGTCTAAGAATGGATAACGAGACATTTTATCACCTTTGTATGCGGGAGTCTCTGTATACGAGACAACTATAATTTTAAACCTGCTTAATTGCAAAACTGGGAACCCTCAATAATTGGTATAATATCTATCTCGGTCTCTTGACATCCTGATTAAACAGGTTTCACTGTATTATACATTTGAATCAAAAATTTATTTGTTTTAGGTTACCCTGGAGAACCAGGACAACCAGGATACCCGGGAGAGCCAGGACAACCTGGATACCCCGGACAGCCCGGCCAACCAGGACAACCAGGATACCCCGGACAGCCTGGACAGCCAGGACAGCCAGGCAAGCCAGGACAACCTGGGTACCCCGGACAGCCCGGCCAGCCAGGACAACCAGGATACCCCGGACAGCCTGGACAGCCAGGACAGCCAGGCAAGCCAGGACAACCTGGGTACCCCGGACAGCCCGGTCAGCCAGGCAATCCAGGACAACCAGGACAGCCTGGACAGCCTGGAACACCAGGAGGTCCCGGTGAGCAAGGACAACCAGGATACCCTGGACAACCAGGACAACCAGGATACCCTGGACAGCCCGGTCAGCCAGGCAAGCCAGGACAGCCAGGTCAACCAGGATACCCCGGACAGCCCGGTCAGCCAGGCAAGCCAGGTCAGCCAGGATATCCAGGACAACCCGGACAACCAGGACAGCCTGAATACCCAGGACAGTACCCAGGTAAATTGTGTTGAATTATAAAAAAAAAATACGATATACGAATAAATGATAAAATATGTTCAAGAGACAAATTTCTGTATCTGTAAATGGTTCGTTTTATTTTATTCTAGATTCTGAAGGTGCACCATCCGGCACCGGCGTGCAGCCGCCAGCGACTGTGCCATCTGGACAGATGCCACCGTTCCCCATCTACGTTATACCGTATCCGCTGCCAATCGTGCCAAGCCCTGGATCATGTCCATGCTATTTACTAAACCCAGGACAGAATGGAACAACAACACAAGGTCAAGCTTCTCCACCACCGAACTATCAAAACCAACCTCAATATGCTCCTTACGGTATTATTGGGTTCGTCCCGGTGGTATTCATGCCATACTGCCCAGGTAACGGCTCAAACATGAACAGCGCTCAACAAAACTTCCCAAATGCAGTCCCGATGCAATACAACTGTGCACAATGCCAGGCTAACAGTGATATTTACAGATATCTTGGCAGACAAAACGGAGGACGTAGCACTGGTTTCAAAGATCTCAAAGAAATTAAATCACTTACTGAATTAGAGAATTTGTTGAGAAATCAAATCAAACCCATAAAGAAGAGCTTACGCACAATCGGTGCTCACCCACGAATACTCGACGACACGAACGATAAAGAAGAAAAGAAGCATGTTAGAAAAACTGAAAAACAAAGCAGTAATAAAGTAGAAAAAACTAATTAGTCACGTTGTAACATAGGCCCAGTAACTTGTATTACTTTTTTGGGTATACAATTTAAGCAATTTTGAGACTGTCCGATAATAAAAATATTCTTGGACGATCTCAAAATTTGGGAGAATGACGTCAACACACAATATTTATTTTTGCAAATATGTACGTCATAGGATATAGTAAATTGTATTTAATTTTAGTACATATATATTTTTATTATTTCATAATACGCTTCTGTGTGTAATGTATTTTTATGAAAAATTGCCGTTAAATTTATCAATTGAATAAAGCTCTTTGTCGCTATCATTGATGAGAAATGTAAAGAAATAATAAAGTATATTTTCAAATAAAAATTATGTATTTTATTTAAATAGAATAGGCTAATGACAAAGTATATTCTGATCGCAGCTAGTCTGTGCAAAAAAAAATTAATTTTCAATGAAATTAATATGTATGTAACACGAAAGATAACAAAAATATTTATTAAATCGATTCACAATTACAGTCTACATTCCTTAACAAATAAAAGCCTTATATTATACTGTGTCGAATTAAGATATTCCTCCTTTAAATCGGTTAAAACGAGAATAGTTTCTAACATATATCACACTATTCTTATAAACGTATGCAATACATAGGTCTAGCTAGAGTATAACCTCTTATGAAAAAACACACGTGTAGGTATTAAGTTAGGTATCATGCATTGTAAGTTCAAACAGCCGTGACTCAAATGCATCGTCATGGGTCACTGCGAGGCTCTAGACATTATGCTATCGTTCGCAGGGTTTAATACTGTGGGGACTTGGGACATGCCAATCACTCTAAATAGCAAGTATACAGAAAGTCAAGTATTGATCACAGGTAGACAGTCCACCGTACATGATAATCATAGCTATCAACATGTACATGTATGCTCGTACCGCTAACCTTACACTAACGTTCCTTGAATAAGACAAGTTTAATTTTTATAGTAATATTATAGAACGAGGATTAACATGAACATGCTGAAACACCTTTAAGGCTTGATGTTTCGACCGGGTTGCACAAGCCTTGGTCGCAAGCATACTCGTACAGTACAGACTTACTGACGTACATTTAAACATGTACGAATTAATCGCCGTTCTATAATAAGTATTACTATAAATATAGCTCAGTACTAATATAAATAATAGTTATTTGTTTGTATAGCTATAAACCCCGCTGGTGCACTCGCTACTTGCAACGCGATTCTTTATGGCTGCAATCAAATCAGCATTGTTAGTATCGGTGTCAACTGCATGCAAATGTTATTGTAATGAAAATGAATATCTCTGAATACAGGTAATCAAAGATGTTCATTTGAGAATAAACTCAGTGGTTGGGTACATAGCTATGTAGCCAGATATTTTTAAAATAATTTACTAAAAGAAGATAGAAGGAATGGCTGGAATCCACCCTGACCATTGATTTAAGAAAGGCCATAGAAATACGGTTAGGTGTCGACCTACGGGTACGCACTGCAATTTGCTAATTATCTACAAGTCCCATTAAAATGGATAATATGCATTTTTTTTAAACTTCTAATAGTATTTTTTTTTCACATGGCCATTAGGTTATAAAATAATGTGATTCATGCCTTGTCCTTGTCCGAGACCGCCATGCTAAATGTCCGCCACACTGTTTTTAACTTTACTCACTCACATAATTGTCGCACAAATTGTACAAAAACGACAATTTTGAGGAATTCACAAGATTATAATAGTCTTTTGCGTTGTTGAATATAAAACATAAGTTCCTCATAAATATTATGGTAGTAGGTACTCACCTACTAATCACCACGTCACATAATTTAAGGCCCTTCACCTTGAAGGTTTTACATCTTTGAACTATTTTCGGATTCAATGGTACAAAACGTAATCTATCTCAGACTTCTAAAAGAAAGAACCATTTGAAAAATCCTACACAATTTCTAAGCCTCCATTCACTGTAAAGTGTACCGTTTCGATTGTATGGGACCAAACACAGTGGATAGTAATCAATGTATTAGAGGTACAGACGTTATCTACTTGGGGAGACCGCGCATTACATGTATAGTCTACAGGTAATTGCGGATCGTTTGATCTCCTTTCGGTTTCATCTGTTAAATTACGTTGTCTGCTTTTATTTACACACACATTTTGGATACTACCTTGATTAGGAAACTGAAAAAAAAATACGTTGTTACCGAAAACATTAGATTTTGGGCTTATTTGGTAGCATCAACATGAAATGCCTCAGTTTCTATTATAGAAAAACGTTCATATCGTACTATACAATCAGACTGTAACAAGTAAATAGTACTTAATTATGTTGATACATAGCTATTCTACACGATGTGTGAGTATTTATGATACCAATATTATTCTATCATTCAATAGCACCCCCGTCCTTCTCTTGCTCTGGCGGTAATTAAAAATTAATGTTTATTCCACAGATATTTATACGTTCCTAATATGTAAGGGTAACGTATCGTTGAAATAGAGTAGAGTCAACATTAAAAAAAACACCATATTTTTATAAACTATCAATATAAATCCTTTCGTCCGTGTGGTGACGGACCTAAAGAATACGAAGGTCACCACCCCATCTCATCCCGTGGGTGTCGTAGAAGGCGACTAAAGGAAAATTGAGCAAATAATCACTGCTTAGAGAAGGAAAACTCGAGACCAAACCCTATGCCAACCCGTCTGGCCAGCGTGGCATTAGTAGGCCGAAACCTCCTATGGAGCCACACCTCACAGAACGGCCCCCAGTTCCCGGTAGTCCCGCTATTCCCGGCCAAGGTAGCGGTCGCGGTAACGGCGGGACAGGGGGTGCTAAGAATCTCCGGGCTACGGGAGGCTACCACCACCTCAAAAAACTGACCCTGGCGACGTATAACGGACGAAGTCTACGGCTGGACCAACACCTCACCGAACTCGAAGTAGAATTAGGTCGCATAAACTGGCACATTTTGGGGTTATCTGAAGTCCGAAGACAGGGGGAGGACACGATAACCCTTGATTCAGGTGACCTGTTCTACTACCGAGAAGGTGATAGGCCCTCCCAGGGTGGTGTCGGTTTCTTGGTCAACAAGTGTCTCACAAGCAGCGTTGTGGAAATCAGTAGTGTGTCGACAAGGGTAGCGTACCTCTTATTGAAAATCACCGACAGGAAGTTCCTGAAGGTGGTGCAGGTATATGCGCCGACCTCGTCATACTCTGATGAGATAGCCGAAACCATGTACGAAGACATAGCGAAGGCACTACATGGTACCAGGAAGGCTCACTACAACGTTGTTATGGGAGATTTTAATGCCAAGGTGGGAGTACAAGAACGCGGCGAAACAATAATCGGACCTAACGGCGTGGGGCGCCGAAATCACAGGGGCCAAATGTTGGTAAACTTTCTAGAGTCCCAGGGGCTCAGAAGAGGTAATGTAACGGTAAATATGTTAATCAGTTATTTTGAAAAGTTATCAAAACTTAATGTTGAGAAAGTTGTTTTATTTGCTTTTCCTTATGGAAAAGGTATGTCACAGACCGAAAACAATGCTAGGTACAGATGCAATAATAAAATTCATACAATGACACTGTATAATAAACAATTTGAATTTATTGACACTAATGTCATCATTAGTTATAATTACTTTTTGACTAAAGATAACTATTATCTTTGTAATTATTATATTGGACAAGTAGCAAATTCGCTATCATATTGTATTTTGAACGAAGCCAAATGTTTGGCTAACCAATCTGCTCCTATTGAGCAGATAGATAATAGTACCTTTATTCAAGATACCTTGGAATATGTTCCAAGTAATTTAAATTAGATTTTAAGACAATAGAGGTGATCTCTGGCAATAGTTCCAGTCTTAGTTGTTTATCGGGAGATCCATCAAACTCCTTGAATTTCAATAATATTACAAATAATAAGCATATTTTTAATTTAGTACATCAGAATATTCAGGGTTTGATGGGTAAAGAATTGGAGTTGGAGTTGTTCATGAACTGTAATAACATTGATATCTTATGTATTACTGAACATTGGTTTAAGGACCACCAGTTCATGTTCAGCTTCAACAATCATCAGGTAGCCAGCTCGTTCAGCAGAGTTAATTTAATACGAGGAGGCTCTTTAATTATTACTCGGAATAATCTTAAATTTAAGGAGCGTACAGACATAGTGAGCCTCTCTGTTGAGCGAGTTGCTGAGATAGCATGTATTGAGCTTGAGCAGTTCATTGTATTGAGTGTATACAGGCCCCCTTGTGCTTTATATGATACGTTTGAAAAAATCCTAGAAGATGTATTATTAAAAATATCTAATACTAATAAAACGGTTGCCGTCTGTGGAGACTTTAATATTAATTTATTAGATAAATCTAGTATTGTGAATAGATTTTTAATCTTATTGAAATCATATAATTTATACAATATTTTCCTTGAGCCAACTAGAATAACTGCCACCAGTGCCACTTGTATTGACAATGTTTTTACAAATGTGAAGCCAACTTTCTATTCAGTTATTAATCTGTTAGACTCAGATCACTGTGGCCAGTTGGTTTCATTTACCAAAGACATTGTTAAAGCAAATCGAAAAAATGTTAATTTTGTTCCAGTAACCAGTTATCGTTTAGAACTTTTTAAAAATAATTTAGTTGATAAACTACCTGGTTTGCCTTATCACAATGACCCTGATCAAGCTTACTCTTCATTATTTAACATGATTAACTCTCAGTTTAGGAAGGTTTTTACACCTAGATCAGTTTCTGTAAGTGATCGAGTTTTGTTTAGTGACTGGGCAACACCAGGTATTTTCAAAAGCAGAATAAGGTTATTTGAATTATATAATGAAAGGAGCCATGATCATAGTGAAAGATTTAGGGAGTATGTTAAAAATTACTCTAAGACTTTTAAGAGAGCCTGCGCTGCCGCAAAATCATTACACATCAAAAACAAAATACGATCTTCTTCAAACAAAATTAAAACTACTTGGAATATTATTAATTCCGAAATAGGAAAAACCACAGTGAAGAATAATGATTTTCATCTTAAAATTAATGATATAGATGTTAGGGCGGATTTGGAGGTGGCAACCGAGTTTGAATCTTTTTTCACTAATATTCCTGTATTAACAACTCAAACTTTGTTGTCGTCTTCGGGCTCCGCATACAATATACTCAAAGATTGTGTCGCAGAATGTGGGACAAGTTTTGAATTTACAGTTGTTAGTGCTAAGGACATTCTAGATGCATTTAAAGACCTAGAAGTAAAAAAGTCCACCGATCTTTGGGGGTTGTCAGTTCTAATAATATCCTCAATAATTGAATGTATTTCCCCATTTCTGGCAATTGTGTTCAACTCTTGTGTCGCATCTGGTGTGTTTCCGGACTTAATGAAATTAAGCAAGGTGATTCCACTCTTCAAATCTGGTAGTACAACCGATCCTACGAATTTTCGCCCTATCTCAATTTTGCCTACATTAAGCAAAATTTTTGAGAAAATAATTTTAAAGCAAATGTTAAAACATTTCAACAGACAGAATCTTTTTCATTCAAAACAATTTGGATTTACCAAGGGACGGTCTACTGCAGATGCAGGTGTGGAACTACTCAAAAATGTATTCGAGGCTTGGGAGAATTCACAGGATTCTTTAGGCATATTCTGCGACTTGTCCAAAGCTTTTGATTGTGTTTGCCATGACACACTTATCAAGAAACTACACCATTATGGCATTAGAAATAAGGCTCTTAGACTTCTCAGTTCATATTTAGACAATAGAATACAAAGAGTCGATATTAATGGCAAAAAATCAAAGGGATCTGTGGTAACTATGGGTGTTCCGCAGGGTTCAATTCTAGGTCCTTTCTTATTCCTTATCTATATTAATGATTTACCTTTTTGTGTAAGGGATGATCATAAAATCCTATTATTTGCGGATGACACTTCGCTTGTTTTTAAAGTGAAGCGTCAACTTGAAAATTTTGACCAGGTAAATTTGGCTTTATCTAAGGTTGTCCATTGGTTTAATGTTAATAATCTGCTTTTGAACTCTAGTAAAACTAAATTAATAAAATTTTCTACGCCTAATGTGAGGCAGTTAAGTACCAATGTACAACTGAATGGAGTAGAGTTGGACCCTGTGGAGTCAACTGTTTTTCTTGGCATTACTGTTGACGCCAAACTACAGTGGGGCCCACACATTAACAAATTGTCTGGAAGGCTAAGTTCAGCTGCTTATGCTGTAAAAAAAATTAGACAAATTACTGATGTGGATACAGCCAGAATTGTTTATTTTAGTTATTTTCATAGCTTGATGACGTACGGAATTCTCCTTTGGGGAAACTGTGCGGATATTAATACAATTTTCTTATTGCAAAAAAGAGCTGTCCGCGCTATATACAACCTAGGGCCTAGAGTTTCTCTCCGAGAGAAATTCAAAGAGATAAACATTCTGACTGTAACTTCACAATATATTTTTGAAAATTTACTTTATGTTCACAAAAACGAACCTGATTTTGTCAAATTGTCTGATGTTCACTCCCGGAACACTAGGAACAAAAATAATTTAACAGTTCATGCTACTCGCCTCCACAGAATAAGCAACTCGTTTATGGGTCAATGTATACGCTTCTACAATAAACTTCCCATGGATGTTCGTAAACTTCCCATTAAGAAATTTAAACTTTTTATTAAATCAAAATTATCAACTAAAGGATATTACAAGATATCCGATTATTTAAATGATAGAAACGCCTGGGAATGAGCTGCTCGCTTATACAGCTATCGCTTGTGTTTTTTTATATATTTTTTGCATGTTGTACATATTTACAATCTGACATGTCTTGTGCTTTTGCATATGCATATTATTTTATTCTATTGACATGTTTGTGCTTAGTGCATATTCATTTTTTTTTTTCTACTTTATTGACATGTTTTATGCTTGGTGCATATTTCATTTTTTTTTTTCTTTTTCTACATTACTGACATGTTTTGTGCTTTTGCATACAATATTTTACACTTTGACATGCCTAGTGAATAATGTTTATATTACTAGTATATTTTTCTATATCATATTTTTTCCTTGCTTTAAGGTGTATTTTGTATTCATTGTAAGTGTAAACATTATGCAGGTATATCATAAACTCTCTTGCTTGATTTACAACTTGATACATTTTAGTCTATAGTTATCATTGAGCTGGCGATCTGAGTGAGTTGTTGCCCCACATACTTTTATGGTGCCACTGGCGGTATTGTTGTGTACCGGGTTGTGCAGCTCCCTAAAAAATGGTTGAGCTGCATGAGCTATTCGGGGCATGCTTACCGTCTGCTGGCACAGGCTTGCTCAGATCGATCTGGTTCTTTCTTCAAAAGACCAGTCCAGTAAATACTCTGCATTTATTTACACTAATTTATTAATTTATTATTGTATTATCTGGACTATAAAAGAGACTAAGACCCCCGAGTTTGTTTCGACATTTCTTCTCGGGGTAGTCAGTTAGGAAATGTCGACTTCATCTAGCTTAGGAAGACATTGTAAAAGTGATTTAAATAGTCCTACTTACAAGAATAAACTATTTCATTTCATTTCATTTCATTTCATTTCATTTCATTTCATTTCATTTCTTCTTAATGAATTCCTTCTTTAAGAAGAAGCCCCACAGAAAGTGGACATGGCGAAGCCCCGATAATGTGACGAGGAACGAGATAGATTTCATCATCACGGACAAGCGGCATATATTTAGAGACGTCTCGGTGATCAATAGGTTTAATACCGGTAGTGATCATAGACTCGTCCGAGGCTCTCTAAATATCAACCTTAAGGCTGAAAGAGTTAGGATGATGAGACCTACTCTCCGACCCACGCTGCCCCAAATAGCTTTAGGTTCCGATAAGTTCCAGTTGGAACTCCAAAATCGTTTCGCACTGCTGGAAACCACGGACAATGTTGACGAAAAAACCGACACAGTGGTCAAAACGCTACAGAGTGTGTCTCGAAGGTTGTTCCCCGGAAAACGCGGTAATAGGGAGTCCAAACTCTCACCAGAGACTCTCGAACTTATGAAGGAAAGACGAGAAACGCCAGATGCCCAGATGTCTTCGTCAGATAGGCGGTCCCTAAACCTGAAAATCAGGAAACTGACGCGACGTGACCTCCGACGCTGCAGCACTCGTAAGATCGAGGCTGCGATTGAGCGAAGTAGAGGCACCAAAGTCTTCGCTCAGCAATTAGGCAGACCCCATCTGGCGAAACTGAGGACCGGGGATGGCAGGACCGTCACCTCTAAGTTCGAGATTCTGGAGGAAATTGAGAATTTCTATAGACACCTATACGCATCACGGACGACTAAACCACCGAGACAAGGCGTAGATGACCACAGAGCCTCACTCACGCGCCACTACACCGAGGACATCCCGGATGTCGACCCGGGCGAGGTAGAGGCAGCTCTCAGACAACTAAAGAACAATAAGGCGCCGGGTGATGACGGAATTACAACCGAGCTCCTTAAGGCCGGTGGGACCACAGTCCTGAAAGAGCTAGCGAGTCTCTTTAATTCCGTCATTCACCAAGGCTTAACACCACAAGCGTGGAGTGGGAGTGCGGTGGTTCTGTTCTTCAAGAAAGGAGACAAAACCTTGCTGAAGAATTACAGACCTATCTCACTTCTGAGCCACATTTACAAGTTGTTCTCGAGAGTAGTCACTAACCGCCTCGCTACAAGACTCGACGAGTTCCAGCCACCAGAACAAGCTGGGTTTCGAAAAGGCTTTAGCACCGTAGACCACATCCATACTGTTCGGCAGATTGTGCAGAAAACCAAAGAGTACAATCAGCCGCTGTGTTTGGCCTTTGTGGACTACGAGAAAGCCTTCGACTCCATCGAAACTTGGGCGATTCTGGATGCCCTGCAACGATGTCGTATTGACTGGCGCTACATCGAGGTGCTGAGATGCTTATATGACACCGCTACCATGACTGTCCAGCTCCATGACCGTAAGACGAATCCGATCGAGCTGCGTCGGGGGGTGAGACAGGGGGATGTTATATCCCCAAAGCTGTTCACCAACGCGCTCGAGGATGTCTTCAAAACTCTGGATTGGACTGGACGGGGTATAAATGTGAACGGTGAGCACATCTCGCACCTTCGATTTGCCGATGACATCGTCATAGTAGCAGAGTCGCTGGACCAGCTAAGCGAGATGCTGCATGGCCTAAATGAAGCTTCACGACTGGTCGGTCTTAGCATGAACTTGGATAAAACCAAGATCATGTTCAATGAACATGTCAGGCCGAGACCGATATATGTCGAAGGATCGTTGCTCGAAGTTGTTCAAGAGTATATCTACCTAGGGCAGGTCATCAAGCTTGGTAGAAACAACTTCGAGCGGGAAATCGATCGGAGAATTCAGTTGGGCTGGGCAGCGTTTAGCAAACTTCGTCGAGTCTTTTCTTCGCCTATACCGCAATGCCTGAAGACGAAAGTATACAACCAGTGCGTCCTACCTGTTATGACTTACGGTGCCGAAACGTGGACATTAACGGTTGGACTAGTCCACAAATTTAAAGTCGCACAGCGGGCTATGGAGCGAGCTATGCTCGGAGTCTCTTTGAAGGATAAAATTCGTAATGAGGTCATCCGACAAAGAACCAAGGTAACCGACATAGCTCGTAGAATTAGCTTGCTGAAGTGGCAGTGGGCTGGCCATGTCTGTCGAAGGACCGATAGCCGTTGGAGCAGACGAGTCCTAGAATGGAGACCGCGGCTCGGCAACCGTAAGGTAGGACGCCCGCCCGCCAGGTGGACCGATGACCTGAGAAAGGTCGCTGGAGGGGACTGGATGCGGAAGGCGGAGGACCGGGTGTTGTGGCGTAAATTGGGAGAGGCCTATGTCCAGCAGTGGACTATGATTGGCTGATTGATTGATTGATAAATCCTTTGAACACTAATTTCAGCGATAAGTTTTAAATGTAATTCAAAGTACCTTCCACACTCCGGCCCCCAAGATACAAGCTTTGGCTTAGTTTGGGGACCATTGTTATCTTCTGTGTTAAAATTCTAACAACTACCTGTAATTTGTATTAATAAAGAACAAGCTAATAAATAAAGAAACAATGTAATAATGAATATTTTTTTCTTGTGCTAACCTAAATATACCAAATAACTAAATAGCAATCTTGTATGTTTTGCAGATTTTCAAAATAATTTTACGCTTCCAAAACCTGACTGACGATATATTTGGTTTACAGGTGTGGGCTTCAGATAAAACGCAAATTGTGCGTACCTTTATTCATATGATAAAAGGAAATTAATGTTGCTCATACAGTCAGTTAGCTGCCCATTTAATCGAATATTTGAATCAGTTCAATGACATAATGGAACTCGATGACGCGTATTTTAATTATACTTAATCGTTCCCAGAGTATTACACAAAGGTACGACCGTAACTTATAGATATAGAACAAAGTGCTTGGTTGAGTCACTTGAGGTTTCGACAGTTGTCTTGTAAACTTTATGTCACACTAGAAAATGTTTCCTCATTCACAATACTCTAAGTACGACCGTAGGTACATGCTTAATTGGGAAATCCTAATAGGGAAACTAAGACAACGCCCGTCATTGTATCGTAACATTTTAAATACAGAACACTGTAACTTGTTGTTGAGGTGTGGATAAACATCACATACCTACTTACCTATCAATTAACGTTGGCAATTCTAATGAATTCCTTAAAAAAGTTCGTTAGTACGAATGAGCCAAGGATGAGTACTACGTTGTAGAGACGACCTCCAAAGCAACCAATCAACCGTATGAGTACCATCTCTTGATGTCTTTCATCAAATACAATCATAGTTTTTATAAATCAATAAACGCTCATTAAATAAAAGAACAGTAATTAGATGAACATTTCCTAACTAAACAGCTGCGCAAATTAACCAATAAGTACAATCAGGTTAACGTTTTACAGCTATAAGTAAATAAATAGGGCCTACGTTTAAACACATTTGCATCATTTAAATAATAAATAGCTACCTTAGTTATTTATATACGACTAAGCCTCTCATGTATTTATTATAGACTAGATATGTAAATTCAAAAAGGGTTTGGTATAAAGATCTGGATAAGTGTTATTAACGAGTATAAGTAAGGTGAGTACTTAATGATTATCTTTTAATCTTATCTAATGGTTTGAGATGATAGATACGGTCTACGTAACTGACATCATTCACTAGCTTTAATAAATGGCAGCGATAACTCGCCAACTATTCGGTTTTTGTAACTTTTGACACTTAACTATAAAAGCTTGTTAGAAAAATAATTCTACAAATAATAATATAGTGACTATTAATTATGTACCTTATCTCATTTATTAGATAAATTGCGTGTAACAATGCTGACACTGCGTTATGTGCTACAGGTTCGATTACCGCTTGGTGTAAAATGGACATAACTAGTTCTGGTAAATTGAGCTGTGTCTGATAACATTATCAATATTAGAAGTTTAGAACATGAGTAAATTAAAAAAGTATAGTTTCGGCTATTTTTTATGAGACATCCTTCGCATTGAAATTTCAACCACGAATCTTACTATATATCTTCTTCTCAGACACCTTAAAGTAGCTTCCGGATTTTGATTTACGGTATAATGGAAAAAGTTAACAAAAATTATTCAAATTATAAATTCCTCATATATAAATATCATTTATTTTTATGCAACACGAACTTGACAATGATATTAATATTAATTGCCGCTATTGTCAATTTCGTAGTCCCACTGCGAGAGTCCGTCAGGGTTAGACCCATCAAACTTCCGCATATTGTCGTGTTAGCAGTTTGGGACCACGTTCTCCTGTGAGAATAGAGGTGTCATTACATGTAGGTATAGTTATTATGATTGTGCTACGTTTACGTACGTATGCGTCAGTCTTCTTGCCAGAAGGACGAGTTGCCTACAAACGGACTCATTACCTCCCCAGTGACCATTGTCAATTACAAGACAAAAACTCCCACGGTTTATAAAGGCTGGAACGTACGCACGCGTACTCAGAGCGCATCTCCATTCAAAACACACTGCATGTGTTGTGATTTACTCTAAACTGTTTGTGGTAGATATTGTATTTTATAAAGTTTTACATTTAATTTAATGACGGTGAGTATTTCTATTTTTGTACCTAAGCTCTTAAGTTAAAACTTTAAAATACATAAGCAAGCGACAAGGTGTAGTGTTGAGGATAAATAAATTTATTTCACACGCATAAAATGGATTTGAACCCAGTATATCACGAAGCATACGCACTTGCGACATAGGTGTAGCGCAATTAAAATATTTAGGTGTTGTTCTGTTTTTGTTAATTTGTTGATTGCCATATATGTAAGTTCTTAAAGATATAATAGACATAAATTACTTTAAAAATCATTCGAAAAACTGTTTTTCAAATTCAGTTGCACTTTTGCCCTAGCATTACTTTTTTATCGGTTACTTAGTAAGAATTCTAGTAACTGCCTAACTTGATCTCTCTCTGTCTATATGCAAAGTTTCAACCTATTTTTTTATGAGTATTATCTAAACAACTGAGCGAAGCGTATTTAAACTTTAATATACAAGATTACCATCGATTCGAAAAGAAGAAGAAGAAGGCTTTGTTAAGCTAAAACAAAATATTGAACTATAAATATTCAATGATCATTTATCTAAGACCTAAAATATTTCATAGATCTGGCTTGAAGAATGTCGCTGCCTGAAAATTTTACTAAAAAATAGTTCGATACATTTCTAGAATATTAGATACCCTGTTTGGCTGTCTATGTATTTATATCTCTACAGTGAAAGTCAAAACGCTTAAAACCAGATAGATAGGTAGATAGGTACTTTCCTAGTATATTTTTTGCATTAGGTACCAGTTCACTTTTACTTTCAGTCTAGAGTCAAGAATATTACAAAAAAAATACTTGAATTAATGGAATGTTCTCATTACTTGTTACGAGTGTAATTTGAATTCGTTACATACAGTACATGCCTACGTTTAACACACAAGGCTTTATTTCGTTTATTGCATAAGTAGGTATATTTATATAAAGTAGTATATATATATTTATAAATTGATTAATATATTTAAAAGTTTTAACATCTTCCGCGTTAGGGAATTTCATGTCTTTGCGGGTTTCACAAATACTTAAAACCCAATTCTACTTTGAACAAACATTTTATTTTGTGGAGGGCACCAGTTTTTGTCCCGTGTGGGAATCCAACCGACAACGCTTAGAGGTAGTTGGCGTGGTGTCCACTAAATGTTAGGCTTAGAAGATGTAAGCTTGTAAACAATTGGAAGAGGAGACAATCTAAGTGCAAATCTTACAAAAATACAATGTTACGTGTGACTCAGATAATCACAATGCATGTGCCGCGTTCGTTCGGTCTTGAACCATGACAGTGAATCATTGACGACTAGCTAAACGCCGGTGCCCGCCTGTTAAGGTTGCGTGAGAAAAACATAGGTTACAAACAACGTGATCATTATTGTTTTGAGGGTCAGAAGTGTTCACATGCTAAACCTTCGCATAAAGCTAATTAATCACCTCAGGTCTTGTGGTTAGAAAACCGAAAGGATAACATTAAGACCTGGGTTTGAATCCCTCGAGTAATCTTATTTAGCTTTGCTGTTTATAAGTATTTTAAATGTGTACCTATTGAAGTGTCCAGTATTTAAATATAATCTTATGTACCTAATTAAAGATGAAATTAAACTTTTTGCAAGTAAATTGAAGTTTTCGCATGTAAATTAAATTTTACATTTATCTAATGTTGAAAATGTATCCTACAGATGACGTCTCCTGTAGTTTGCCTCTTGGTAGCAGTAGTGCTGCTGGAGCTCTCGTGTGCTGCACCCGCTAATGAAGCTGCGGGATCTGTCAAATCTGTTGCAAGCTCTCAAGCTTTTGACGACGAAAAAGATGACCTCAAAACTGCTGCCAGTAGTGGATGTAAGAAGATATTTTATATAATATTGTATTTAGCCTGCTGTGTGAGAGTGAAAATAAATACCTTCGCTAGTATAAAATATCCGGGTGTTATAAGTTTGACGTGTCTGTCTGTCTGTGGCATCTTAGCTCCCTAATGCATGAAGTGATTTGGATTATTTTTTTTATTTGAAATTAGATTTTGTCGGGTATATTCTTAGCTATATATAGGTACCGTATAATTATAATTTGTGAAGATCTGTTCAGAATTTTAAAAGTTAATAGTCCCTTATTTTTTAAATTTTTAGTTGTAGTCCTTACTACCTAATATATTATTAATTCATGGGTGCGATCGCGCTAGCCTAGTTCCTAGATATGAGCAGCTGAAAGTTACTTAGAGGTAGATAATTTGAATGTAAATTTGTAATATTATTATCTTCTATTATATAAAAATGAATCGCTAAATGTGTTGGTAAGCGCATAACTCAATAACGCCTGGACTAATTTGACCAATTCTTTTTTTGTTGTATTAGCTATTATCAGGAGAAGGTTCATAAGAAAGAGAAAATACGGAAAATTGCGCGGAAATGCAGAAAATTTAAGAATACTTAACCACCATACTAAGTAATCTTGACTTTGGTTACCATAGTTATTTGTTGGATTCATCTCCACCGCCAATAGTATAAATGCACCGGGAACGGGACACACACACGGGTGAAACCGCGGGGCACAGCTAGTGTCTTATAAATTCTTTAAATATTTACAGACGCCGCCGACCGCTACTCCGACTGGGGTCGATACCCCAACTCAGGTGTGACGGGCTATGGATCAGTAGACAGCAGATACAACAACTACGGAGGCTACGCTGGTTACGACAGCCCTTACGGGTACAATGGTTATGACGGAGACTACTCAAGATACGGAGGCAGTGCCTACCCTGGAACCTCAGGTTACGGCGGCTACAAAGGCGGGTACAGCGGGTACAGCGGAGGTTACGGGTATGGGGGCTACGGGGGCTACTCCGGTAACGGTGGCCTCAACTCGTACTACGGTTACAGCAACCCAAACTACCAGGGCGCTAATCACTTAGGATACGGATACTACAAAAGACCCGGATACGGCAGCATTTACAGCGGCGGCATCACTCCTAGTTTAGTTACAGGATATAGGGGCTATTCTAGAAAATGAGGAAATATTTTGCTTCTCTATACTATTTTACCCAGTAAAAACTTATTTATTTAGTTTTACCAAAGTACATCCAAAGTTAATCTGTAAGAATAACATCATATTGCTTTAATTAAAATCTCTAATATCCAATAAGTTAATTAACTAGGAACCTGCAATATTTATTAAGCTGTGTACCATCAAAACCTATAAATTGTGGCTGTTTTGAGTAGATAGTTGTCTAATTCTGATCGTCTGGAAACAAGAAAAATCCACTAATACATACCTACAAGACGTTACCGCTCTGTATGCCACATGCAGCTTGTATGATAGGCGCTACTGTCATCAAAATCTGTAATAAGTACTATTAAGAGTTACTTTTTACAATCCACGTGGCTGTTATTTATACAGAACACTAATGTCAACAGTAACTGTTTTATAGTAAAATCCTTAAAACTGCGGTTAATACCTAGTGAACTTGAAATACATATGAATAAATGTTGTCATGTTGTATAAATATTTTTAGATTGTTTTTTTTTATATCAACTTCACCCCAACCTCGTTCCTGTTCAATTATTTTAAGCAGAGTTAGTTGTAGTTTAGCGGAAACACGAGATTTCTCGTTTTTTTTAACATAAATAATATAATCATTTAAAGAATTAACTGGAATCTTAACATTAAGCCGTATAGTAAGTTTAGTTTTATTATGTACTAGCTGTGCCCCGCGGTTTCACCAGCGTGAATACCTAGTTCCCGTTCCCCGTGCCTTTATATTATTGGGGGCGGAGATTAATCCAAAAAATCACTATAGTAACAGAGGTCATGCTTATTTCTTTTTTTTTCCGCCTTTTTCTTTTTTTTTGCATAAGAACCTTCTCCTGATATAATCTAACACAACAAAAAAAATCAGCGAAATCGGTCCAGGCGTTTTTGAGTTATGCGCTTACCAACATATTTAGCGATTCATTTTTATATTATAGATTACTTCAGATACAGTAGTCTTCTTGCATTGGCATAGGTTAGGCAGCCATAATCCCCCCCCCCCCCCGATTTCCAATTGATACCAAAGGCTTAATTTTATTAATAATGTTTAAAAATAAATCTGAGGGCTTGGCATAAGCAGGAACCGACAGTTCTATGAACTTGCCAGATCATGAAGATAAAATGAATGGGAGGTTATAAAATGAAACAACAATACACAATTTAAATCTTTATTACTAACAATGTGACATACACGTAATCTTAATTAAAATCATACATGCTATTTCATGTTTAAAATCGTAACGTACCGTAAAATAAGACAATTATTCTAAGCCACTGAACCTCTCTCAAGTCAGTTTTGTGAGCGCGGTGGTAAAAAAGAGTTGGGGCTAGTCAGACCCAGACGCACTTGTTTGTTTCTTCATTGATTTCAATGCTCTTTCGCGTAGCTTCTTTTCCAAATCTTCGTTATTTACTTTCCCCTCTTCTTCCTCCTCGGCTTCTTCACTGTCGGAAGAGTCATCCTTCTTTTTAGACGCTTTCTTATGTTTTTTATGTTTCTTGTGCTTCTTCGAATGCTTCTTATGTTTTTTAGCTTTTTTAGACTTCTTAGGCTCATCACTGTCTGACTCAGACTCAGATTCGGAAACCTTCTTTCTTGCCTTCTTTTTGGACACCTGGTCGCTGTCAGACGACGATTCCTCTTTTTCACGTTTCTTAGCTTTCTTTTCAGTATCGTCACGAGATTTAGATTTCACATCTTCTGAGTGCTTTACTTTAATTACTTTCTCTTCAGCTTTCCTGGTCTTTGTACCGTCTGGAGAAGTAACACGCTCTTTAGAGGGTTCTATTTTCTTAGTTCGTTTAGTTTCCTTCTCGGAACTAGAAGAATCGCGTTTTGCTGGTTTTTTCTTTGTCGACTTTTCGTCACTTTCTGAACTGTCATCGTGAGAATCATCAGTGTTCTCAACTTTCTTAGATTTTTGTTTTCCATCAATTTTTTCCGATCTTGAGTGGTCTACACTGGTATCTTTATTACGCTTCTTTGACTTTTTATCTGCATCTGATTCCTCTGGAATGTTCTTTTGTTTCGATTTGGAACTCTTGTGCTTAACTTCCTCTTCTGAACTCGATTCTGAACTAGACGACCGTGCCCTCTTCTTGCGAGATTTCTTTGCTAACTTCTTTTTAGCATTCTTTTTTGTTTTCTTCTTTCTGTCATCTTCAGAATCACTTGAAGAGCTGTCTTCCGAATCACTTTCACTTGATGAACTTTCTTTTTTAGGCTTTTTAGATTTTTTAGAAGTTGCTTTATCCTTGCGTTTGACTTTTGCCTTGGTCTTAGATTTTAAGACTTCTTCACTGCTCTCACTCTCTGATTCAGATTGTTGAGTTTTGCGTTTACCTTTCTTCACATCCCTAGTCTTAGCTTCTTCCTCATTTTGCTCTTTGACTGATACATCATCACCGGATCTATCAGATTTCTTGAGTTCAATTTCGTGTTTTCTCAAAAATGGCGACGGAGTACGGGATAAACTCTTGGAAAACTCACGCAATGTCGGAATCGCAATGATATCTTCCTTTTCTTCGTCGTCTGATGACTGAGCTGGTTTAGTTTGGTCATCGTTTTGCGGTACTGGCTTTTCATTTGCTACAGATGATTCTCTACTTGAACTTGAAGCTGGTCGTTCCTTTGACTGCTCGCGTAGCAATGATACTCGCTCAGAAGACTTCTTATGTAGCTTGTCTAAGTTTTCTGGAAATCATAAAATGACAATTTAACAATAAAGAAATAACAACATAACATTTTAGATTAATCATATTATATAGAGTTAATATCATAGCTCATATTTTTTCTGCAAGTTTACGGGAATGATCGCTGTTTCCGTCTGAGTAATTCTTTTCATTATTGTTTTCGATGAGCAACTTAAACTTACCTTTACGAGGTATGGAGACAGATTTTTCTAATCGTTCCTTGATTAGGTCACTTGATCTCCTGTCTCGAGATTTCCTATCCCGCGACCTCCTCTCCTTGGTGCGATCCTTGGATCTCCTCTCCCTAGTAACAAAAAATAATCAAGGTCTAAATCACTGGTGGTTATTCAAAGGCGACGCTATTGACACAGAAGCAAGTGTTCGTATTTAAAGTAATGATCGAAGGACCGAACCGCAAACACATGAGTTTTTGAGCTATATTATAAATTAAGACCTATTTTAGGTTTCTTGAAAGCTTGTAATCATCAAATTATGTATGTAACTATCATCATTTAAATTTTACCTAGATCTATCCCTAGACCGCCTATCTCTAGAACGTCGATCCCTAGAGCGACGATCCCGCGAGCCACGACCGGAGCGGCGACGAGACCGGGACGCGGTTCGCCTGCGAGACCTCGAACGGCGACGATCACGAGACCTTACAAAGTAAAAATAAAAACGTAAATGATGAAGATACAAAAATAGGAGAAACTATATATTAAATTATTCTACCTTTCCCTCGTAGGACGTCGTCTTGAACGTGACCGTGACCGTCTACGTCTCTCAAGTGAGCGGCGACGTTCTCGGGACCTAAGATAAAAATAATAGAACAGTAAATTAGCATATTTTTTATAAGTACAAGTGAAACTCATAAACGAAGGGATTAAATTATATTAAAGTGATCAAACTAACCTCTCTCTCCTTTCTCGTTCGCGCCGTCTACGTTCTCTCTCACGTTCCCTCTCCCTTTCACGTTCCCGCTCCCTATCGCGACGTTCTACTGACCGACGGCGACTGCTACGACGGCGCGACTTACTTCTGCAATAACAATTACATAATTCAAGCCTTTACACAAATTATCCTTTTTTGTACGGAAGTAAAGAGTTCTTGCAGAGACTAGCTAATTACTTCAGATAGATAAAAATATTTCTCTACTATACCTTTCCCGGCGTGAGCTACGTCTGGGACTGACGCTCGTAGACGAATCTCTGTTCGAGCGATATTGACGCTTCTTGTGTGAAGATCTCTTCTTAGCACTACCGCCTGATAACAAATTGAATAGCTTTAGTTTATAATTTTTTAACTAATAATGAAATACACTTGTAACAACTCTAAGCATATGTACAGATGTTTATGCAATTGCTAATGCATAAATATAAAGTGATTGAATAAGAAAGCGTGTGGCATAATTGTCGAGCCAATAACAAATTGTTTAAACATACGTGATGACGCAGATGAAGAACGTCTTTCGCTGGATGAGCGCCTGGCTTTTTCAACAGGCTTTTCTTCGGCGGGTTTATCTCCAGCAGGTCTAAATTAAAAATAACAGTTTAAAATATTGAAAATAACCTCATTCCAAATAATATATATATTCAAAGAACATCCACATACTTTTCAGGTGAAGCAGATCGAGACTTATGACCTTCGTCTTCAGTTTTGTCTTCCTTGAGCACATTTTCCTTGCTCTCGTCCTTAGATGTATCATTTGAGGTGTTGTGGTTAACCTCTTCCTTTACTTCAGCATCTTCTTTCTTCTCCGGCGATTTTCCATTTTCTAGACATTAAATTATTAAACTCGATATTATTTGCTTAATCATTAAAATTAAATCCATAACTAATTTATTTTATGAGCAACAATCAACAAACATAAGTGGATTAAAAAAAAAAAGAGAAGTTTATTAAGACAATCATTTACCTTTAGGTTCAGCTGCTTTGACATCATCAACATGAGAAGACTTGGACTGGCTGCTCCTATCCCGACTGCGCCTCCTTGACCGCCGCGGGCTCCCTCCGTTGCGATGCCTAGTGACACAACAAATTTAATTACTAGCCAAACCCTGTCAACAGTACACGAGTTGCTGTGTTACCTTAATGTTTAACGCATACTTATTTAGTTACCACTAGTTGAATTTTTTTGGTTCTTCGGTTATAAACTAGCCTCCACCAAAACATGTTTCAATGTACTTATATGTGTTCATTATGTTCCAATATGTTAACAATTTATATGATAAATGTGAATGCTTACTTCCTGTCGGCAGAACGATCTCGCGACCTGGACCGCGAGCGCCGCCGCTCCCGCGAACGACGCCGGGACCGCGACCTCGACCGCGTCCTGCGACGATCCTTTTCTTTCTCCTTATCCTTCTGCTGTTCCTCCTGTTAATTGTTTTTAATGACATACTTAATAAAATTGAAGAATACCATACATGTTAATTTTTATTCAACTGGGTAGTGCTTTTTGTTACTAAAAAATGTGCAATACTTATTAAAAACATGAAGAAGATCTCATAAACCAATGTACTTTACCATTCTTTTCTTGATCTCTTCTTTCTTCTGTTGGGTGAAAGACTCAGGAATTCCATTCTCGCTGGCTTGAGCACTCAGCAACAGCTCCCACAGCTCACCCATGAATAGTCGGGCATTTTTGCCATTCAAGAATCCAGTTAAGTTGATCTGCATTTTCTTGGGACAAGGGAACTAGGAGTCGAGGAAACAGGATCGGGAAAGAAAAGATCATATATTATTAATCCTCATCAAATTCATTATTTTACACCCTAACTTTTGCCCATCTAGTTATCTTTGTTCATTCCTCTTTATCTTTCAGTAGTTTTACAAAGTTTTAAAGAAAATAAATATAATTGAAAAGCCGTTGAGAGCGCTAGATACATCATGATACGAATTCAATAATCAGCACAGAATTGACTCGGGTAAGGAAGCAAGTGCTATGTACATGATAAATTAATTTTCATTAGTGCTGGAGCGGGATCAGCAACGAAGACGCGACGGCAGCGAGAAGACGCAGCGGCGCACGCTGACTGCTACGAAGCTCAGCTAACGGTACGGTACGGCTTACGCTGCCACGCCGTCGACGACGCAGCGAAGCGATGTTTCTTCTCTCTTCTATCTCACTTGCATCTGTAAGGGTTTTGCGAACACAACCACATTATGCTGAACGCAAGGCCTAAAAACGGGACTTCCATACCTCGAGTCAAGTCAATCTCTGAACGGCTTTAACAAATCTCTTTCCAATCCATTTTAACATTTATAAGTCGCAAAATAGGGAACTCCACTGCGTTTCGAGAGTTAGCATGGTTAAGTATTTAATTTCCCCGTAAATACCGATTGAGTATGCTAAGGGCCTCCGAAAGAGCGGAGCCGGCGGGCGGCGGCGGGGAGCTGGCGGCAGCAGGCAGAGGCGGCTTCGACGGCGCACTAACCGGTGTGGACCATAAAAATATCCATACGCAATCAATATACATTTGACATTATACTTCAATTGCAGTTTCTTTTTAACAGTGTTAGATTATATAAACTTTTTTAATACCATTTGAGCAATATAATCTAAAGTCTAACTGAAAAGAAACTGCAATGATTACATTTTGCTATTTATATAAATATTGAATAAAGTAGTAAAAGATTGTCACTCACCTTCTCCTCAAGCTGGTTGTTAACATAGTCAATGACTACATCATCTTCCATCTTGAGTATTTCTGTGATCTTCTGAGTTATCCATGGTTTCAGCACATCTAACTTCACCTTGGACATGTCCACCTAAATACAGAAAGAATAAAAACTAATTAAAATGTAAAAACAGTCTTTCAAGACTGCAAAACATATTTTGAATATAAGCAAACAAGTCATCAAAACCCCAAACAATTAAAGATGTAATTAGTCATTTTTATTTACATTAGTGCCTGTCTATTTTCTTCAATCATAGAATTAGCGTAGCACAGTCACTGTTTAACGTTATTTGAGTTATGTTATATAGTTATGTTACATACAATTGCAGAACAGCCATTATTAATAATAAATGTTAATAATGTTACAGCTTCATATTTTATTCACTATAGGAATTAAATATGTATCTGTTAGAATACTGAAAGAATTTAGAAATTGATTGAGTCCATGATAAAGAAACAAACCTGCTGAGTTAAACAATCACCAAACTTCATCTGCTTCATCAGCTTCTTCTCCTTGTCGCTGAAGCGGGTGTCCTGCTCCGTGCTCGTGCCCTAAAACATCAGGGCTTGATCAATATAAAAAACAAATGTGTTTTTCAAATATGTATAAGCTGACTTGTCATAAAACAGACGCTGTATGTTACGGATACTGAAACATAACCCCAAATTCACCAAAATAAATATCTACAACCGTAAACCCACACGAATAAAATCGTATGAGCATTTAAATGAAACATCTAATGAATCATAGTGTTATAAAATCAAACTACAGCTATTTTAATTTAAATTAAGATCCGAAACACGCTATAATAATCGGCAAACATTCCATGTTGTTGAAAGATAAGAGCAACGCATACAACAATCGCCATTATGATGTGGACTTATTATTATCAGTTAATTCATAAAATAATTGCTGTCTTACCGTATACATCATCATTTTTAGGTTGATGAATAAAATCAATAATTCACACGATGGGGCCTAGGGTGAAGATCCCCAAGGCGTGAGGACGCCAAAGCCGCCCTCACAAATACTCTTAACAGTTAACACACGATTCTACAAATCCTCAAAAATCTGCCGTGTTATTTTCTGCAAATAATAGAAAGTATTAAGAGCAACTATAGCATTAATCTCACTAATTTACAACAAATTGCAAAGCGCAAAAATGTGACCAACCGCCATATTGCCCTTATTGAAGAAGACAGAGAGAATAACAATAGAGGGGAGAGGATGATGGTTAAAATGGCGGATTTTACCGCGTTGACTATGAAACATCACAGATTTGGTTGATATTTCTTCTAAATAACCAGCACATAATTTTACCATTTATTTTGATATACATATAAATACGTACGATTTTTTATTTCTGTGTTTCGTTTTTAATTTTTCACTAAAGATACCGGCTCGCGAAAGTTATGAATGAAGACACGTTCGCTGCGCAAAAGTTTTAACAAAACATTTTGTCGTTGAGCCAGATTGAACCTCTGCATGCAATGGATAGGAAATTTCAAATTTCGCAAACGCTGCGACTTAAAAAAATCGACTGTAAACTTGCTAAAAAAAAATTGACCAAATGTTTTTTTATATAAATTTGCTCGGACTGAGATAGCACGCCGTTATCGCTACAAAAATACTAATAATATCCATTCAATGTTTAAGAACGCGCAGTGGACAGTGCATAAACATCTCTTCAGCGATTAAACAGGCTGAAAATAGAAGTAGGTATCATACTTCTTTAAATTATTGAAGTTATGAGTAAAAATATGGTCCATACTTCGAATACCTACTTCAAGCTTTATTATACTATCTCGCTCTCTAGGCAAATTCTATCTTCTTAAGTAGGGCATTAGGGCATAGAGAAATATAATGTAGGGAACCTACCTTAGTTGCAATGCAGTGGCCGCATTACCTTTTCGGATTTATTTAGAAATATCTCGATCTCAGTTTATTACTAAGACAAACCCAGGACCTAAAGATTGTTTACATCGTGATTTACAACATATTATTATAAAGGACTGGGTAGTGAATGTTGCCATATTACCCCGTCCTGTTGTAATGGGATTTCTATCTTTTGTTTGCTAACCCTAGCATGCGTGATCCACGATTTTAAATTATTTAATTTACATTTCTGCCTCGTTAGCCTAGTGGTGCTTAGCGCACCTGCTACGCTAGAGGTCTTGGGTTCGATTCCCAAGTCGACCGAGATGTTATTGGGTTTTTCTATGAAATTCTCAGTAGCAGGTCGGAGTTGGGATTTGTGCCCGTTTAGTGGCAATAGGCTCGCCCCCTATTACATGGGACCTAAACATATCGGCGAACTGTGGGTGTATATTGTTACACCTCTGCCTAACCCTTCGGGGATACAGGCGTGATGATATGTTATGTTATGTAATTTACATTTCCTGTTTTGTTGGTATGTACGTTATTTGATAACATGCACATTCTAGTTCAGTTAATGTGGGATCTTTTTCTAAGAATTTCCCAGTAGATTTAGTTATGGACCAAATAAACCGTCCTCCCTCTTATTCGTTACTCTTAGTAGTTTATATAAAAATGTCCATGGTCCTAATATTTCAGGATAATATTAGGGTTCGAGATAGTTTTATAAAAGACCATGATCTGTTTTGATACTATTTTTGCTTCGTAACTAGTTCATACTAGTTTTTACGATTCATACCTTGACAGGCGCACTCTGTAGTTTCTTAAGTATCATTCTCTATTGTAAGTAATTATTGTAGATAAATCCAACTTGAATGAACTCAGAAACAGAGTGTAACACTTGAAAAATACTTTTATTTACATAAATCATGTAGGATATCTTTATAGTTTACAAAGGTGGATACTAGACAGGTAGGCACATGATACTTATAATAAGAATATGTAGGAACAATTCGCTTTACATCAAGTAATAGGTAGTAAAAATCCAAATAAAGCAATTAATTTTTTCATTATAAAATAATAACCTACCCACGTGACTTCGTGCTGGTTTAAATTAAATTAATCAATTTACATCAAGGCTTCTGGATTTACTTTTCAGAGTTCAGACTTCTTAATATTATTATTTATAGTCTTCTAAATACAGAAAGCCTGTATAAAAGTCTGCTATTTTTTTTTAAATTAATTATAAATTCTTATAGGTAGGAGGAGAATAGTTATTTATATTTATTCGTTAATATCCTTAAGTTAGGTAATCCTTCACTTACTGTTTCAAGTATTTGTTATTTAATTAATTGTATTTTTTATTTAATTAATTAAGGCAAGTGTTTTCTTAAGTACCTAGCTAAAGTAAGTAGGTAAGTAACATGTGAGTAATTAAATAAATTAAATGCATTCTTATGTACACAATGTATTATGTACTATAAGTTTACATTTATGGATTAAGACAAGTTCAGTTTTGAATCTCAAATGATATATTATATATACTAGTGGAAATTGTATAAGATCTTTCCTGGCTATAGGTATTCCTCTCAAAAAAGGTAATTTGTCAACTAAAATTACAAAATTCGTTGATTTCCATGTGCCATATGAAACTGATTGGGAATATTATTTTTGCCTTATACTTTACTAGGTAGTTTGGTAATTATTAAGTTATTCTTTAATATAATTAATTGTACTGATCTTATAACATGTATTAGGTATATACAGGTATTTTCTGACACAATGGTTGTTATTGACCCCCTTAAACTACTGTGTCAATATGAATATTGTAAGTAAGTACTTACTGAATAATGAAATTGCATAAGCTAAAGTTGTTTGTCTTTATTTGTTACAGATAACATTCTATAATTGATAACAATTGAACTCTGACATTGATGTAAGATATTTACGAGCAACGTCTATGAACTTCATTCTACAATCATTCCAAATTTAGACAGTGTTCAGTTAGTACATGAGATCAAAATGTGCATATTAAGGTTTTTTTCTTCTGAAGCATTTAGTGCACATAAGACCAAGGAGATCCTTGAGAAGTTAAAACTTGTTGATTCTGATATAGCAGAATTATCTACTGAACTTTGTTACCATGTGGAGCTGTGTGAAGGCTGTGACTATCTCAACATCAATCAAATTAAGGTCCTTAAGTGGCTGCTGAGTTCCCCTTTGCAACCTCAAGCCTTAAAAAATGAAACTATTTACAAAAATGTGAAGGAAAATCAAATAGTAATTGAAATTGGACCAAGGTACTTATTTCACTTCTACACAGTAATAGTGTTAATCAGTGATTTTAATTGTGCACTAAGTTATGTTTTTGTCAATATTATAACATTGCAGATTCAACTTTTCAACTGCAGATTCTAGTAATTCTGTCCAAATATGTGAAAGTGTGGGCTTGCGTGATGTCACTCGCTTAGAAGTTTCAACGAGATACCTCATCACCTTTAAGAAAACAAAAAATGTATCTGAGAAGTTATTTGAGTCCTTGGCGGCACCACTGCATGATAGGATGACTCAGTGTGTCTACACAAAAGATAATCTACCCAGAACCAGTTTTAATGAAGGTTTACCTAAAGATCTTGAGCCATGGTATGTGGTGCCGCTGCAAAAAGAAGGCAGACCGGCTATGGAGAAAGTCAATAAAAAACTAGGTCAGTGTTATAATAATAATAATGGATTTTGTGATAGTGCCAAAAGTATTTAATATTTCTTCTTTCCTCTGTTTTAGGGTTAGCTTTTGATTCTTGGGACATGGACTTTTATATGGATCTGTTCGTAAATAAATTGAAGCGTGATCCAACTAGTGTTGAGTTATTTGACCTTGCTCAGAGTAATAGTGAACATTCACGTCATTGGTTCTTCAAGGTAAATTGTATTGAAGTCGCTTATCACATTTAATGCCTTTTATATTAAGGTTATTATAATTTTTTTTTATGTTACAGGGAAAATTATTATTAGATGGAGAAGAGATAGATGAATCTCTTATTGATATGGTTGCATCTACTCAGGCAACTTCTAATGATAATAATGTGATTAAGTTTGGAGACAACAGCAGGTGCGTGTAAACTACTTGAGGGTACACAAATACGTACATTGATAGAACAGAAATTTAACTTACGAGTCTTTTCAATTGCAGTGCCATCAAAGGTTTCAAACACACAAAACTAAGGCCGACTAATGTTCGGGACCCATCTCAGGTTGTTAAGGAGGTAACTGAGTCAGACATCATATTCACGGCTGAGACACACAATATGCCAACAGCTGTTGCACCATTCAGTGGAGCTACTACTGGTACTGGTGGTCGCATTAGGGATGTTCAAGGTGTAGGCCGCGGAGGACACACTGTAGCTGGTACTGCTGGGTACAGCGTTGGCAATTTGCATGTTCCTGGTAAGTAAACATTGAAAGCACAAAATGAATTATATTTGTTATAGAATTGGTCATGCAATGTTTTGTGTTATTGTAGGATATGAAATGCCTTGGGAGGAAAAGGGCTGGGAGTACCCTAGTAATTTTGCTAGCCCTCTGCAGATTATCATTGAAGCAAGTAACGGTGCTTCTGACTATGGTAACAAGTTTGGAGAGCCACTGATTACAGGTAACATAAATAAAAAAAGTCTTTTAATCACAAAAAAATATTACATACCACCCACTTATAATTTTTTATATTTTAGGATTTGTTCAATCTTACGGTTTGAAAAATGGCGACAATGTAAGAGAGGAATTCGTTAAGCCAATCATGTTCAGCGGTGGCATTGGATACATGCCTCACAATATGATCAAGAAGAATAATCCAGAGACAGGTAAGACTTATTTAATGATTTTCCATGCTAAGTATATTTAATTATTGTTAGGTATCGCTGAGATTGGCGTAACCCTGACCTGATTGGTGGAACCTACTAATGATGCAAACTCAGGGTTTTATATTTTATTTAGCAATACAATTAATATTTAAGATGCCTATAAAAACGACTGCCGTTGCCAATCAAACAAAACTTATAAAGATGTATAATTTATTAACATCGGTTGAGCCGTTAAATAGTTATGAGCGGACATACATACCCACTTACATACATCAAAATAAGTCAAATATATCCCCCTCCTTAGCTTCAGTTGGGTAACAGGTGTTAGGTAAATCTATTTGGTGTTTTAGGAACAATTTGCGCGTATCACGAAGATATAATTTTATAATTCAACCCTGGCTTTATTAAACATAATGTATACTTATGCCTAAATTGTCTTGCTTTTTAACTATATAATATTATTTAATCTCGACATATTATCTTTTATAACTATTACGTCAGGGCCATAACTATTATCGTCTGCGCCATTTACTGGAGTCGATAGGAGGTCCGAATGTAGTAGCAACAGAAAGATAAAGCCACATAACATACCTATGTTTTTAAAGTCAAAATATGGTTTAAAAAGAACCAATGAACCAAGCTGTTTGTGCCTCATAATAACCCTCCAGTTTCCTCTGATAGAGGTTCCTTAGTTCTCTAGTTCGCTGGTTATGCTCGACAAATTAAAAAAAAAACGTGCTGATGGAATTCCTATTCTTTTAAAGTAGATTAAATTCAACGATATTAGACTAAAATAAGTCATGTATCCAATAGCGAAGTATCTAAGACTACCATATTTTGCAGGAATGTTGTTGGTGAAGGTTGGAGGACCTGTCTACCGCATTGGTGTGGGTGGCGGCGCTGCTTCTTCCGTTGCCGTGCAGGGAGGAGACTCCCGAGACCACGCGCTAGATTTTGGAGCAGTGCAGAGAGGTAAAATAACTTAAGCTGATGGAATAGGTAACTGGGTTGAACTGGATTTGAGTGAAATTGGTTTAACAATGGAGCAATATAGGTTGAGCTCATTAAGTGAACATGTTCATCTGTAATGCTTAGTTATGTCTCTATTTGTTTGTTCTTATGAGTATTTCAGTATAGCTTTTTTGATATGCTCACAGGTGATGCAGAGATGGGTAACCGTCTGAACAGGGTAGTAAGAGGATGTTTGGAGGCTGATATTAACCCTTGTGAATGTAAGTACTTTTAGTTTACACTATTATATACTTATTTATACAGTGTTTATTTAATTTCCCTTGATCTTAATATAAATATATGTTTGCAGCTATACATGACCAAGGCGCGGGCGGTAATGGGAACGTTCTTAAAGAGTTGGTTGAACCTAAAGGTGCAGTTGTGTACACAAAGGAGTTCCAGTTAGGTGACCCGACTATCACCACTCTTGAACTTTGGGGCGCTGAGTATCAAGAAAATGACGCTTTGCTGTGCACGAAGGAAAACAGAGCCACTCTCGAAGGTATTGATGATTGTTGTGCTTGTAATACTTTTTTGTAATTTCTACGATTTTACATTTTCCTTAGTTTCATTACTAGACAAGGCACATAGTTACTTAAAGGCACACTGATAAATAATGTTATCTATGAATGTTGTTTGTCTAATGTTTTAATCGTTCTATGTTTACGGTATCCAGAAAATAGCAATGCGTAATTACTGATTTCCTCTTTATTTTGCAGATATTTGTCGTCGTGAAAGATGTCCAGTGTCGTTCGTTGGCGAAGTAACGGGAGACGGTTACATGAGTCTCGTCGAAGATTCGTACTCCAACAAGTACTTGGACAGAAAAGAGAGGTTACAACCTGAGAACAAGTCAAAGTTGCCTTACGATCTACATTTGGAAGCTGTATTGGGTATGTCATCATAGCTGTTGTTGTTTTCTTTAGAATAATTATGAACAGTGTGACGAATGACGTTAGCGATAGTTTTATTTTGCGTCATAGTTTCATGAAACAATTCCACACGATAACAGTTGGTTCGATAATCTAAAAATACGTTTTACTTAATTGTGTCTCGTTATAAATAATAACTATTGGCGATGTAGTAGGTATCTTAGTAATTAGTATACGAAGTTTCTTTATGATACGTTATCATCTCGTACAAATGGAGATCGAATTAATCCTTGCTAATTGATCGAATGCGGCATGTGGGGTTTACTATTTTACCTAAAATAATGTTTCATCTTTCTATAGGTAATATGCCACGCAAGACATTTGATTTGATAACTGAGAAGAGGACTAAATTGCCGCTTACTTTACCCCAAAACATCACTGTTCATGATGCCCTCGACAGGGTGCTCAGACTTGTAAATGTCGCCAGCAAAAGATATTTGACAAACAAAGTAAGTTATTTGTTACTGTATCCATCTAGTAACTAACTGAATAAAACTCTAGCACATAGGTACTTTATTTTTGCTGAAGATCAAATTTTGATGGCGTAGATATTTTTAGAAGCTATTTAAAAAAAATATACTTACACATTTTGACAGGTATTTTTCAAATTTAAAAATCTATAATAAAAAAAAATATGGCGAAAATAATTAATTTATAATCCTTTGAACAGGTAGATCGTTGCGTCACTGGGTTAGTAGCCCAGCAGCAATGCGTGGGTCCCTTACACACGCCTCTAGCAGACTGCGCTATCATTGCTCTGTCGTACTACGACCTCGTTGGTTCAGCCACCTCCATCGGCACGCAGAACATTAAGGGACTGTTGGATCCTGCGGCAGGAGCTCGCATGTCTCTCGGTGAAGCTTTGACTAACTTGGTAAGTCCATATCAAAAACATAGTATAAGTATCTATATTCCCAACTGCAGGTCAAGATTTAAAACATAATTTTGCGCGTAAAATGCGTTCCTAATTTGTGTTTACCATGTTTGATCCCCCAAGGTAGGTACTATAATAGACTGTGCAGAAATGAATGAATATGTGCATGAATATGAAAATAGATGGCACCGACATAATGCTGTGCAATCAGTCTAAATCAAACTTGTTTTTTTTTTATGTCTAGGAACCCAGATATGTCCTTAAACCTTTTTAGGCACAATCTATACATTTATTTATATACAATTCTGCGCAGTCACATACAAAACTTTTGAAAGACAGCTAACGTTTTGAGCTTTTAAACTTTAAAAATATCGATCGATGATAGAATCAATTTACATAACTTGGCATGTTATAGGTGTTCGCCGGCATCAGCTCTCTGGAGGACGTGAAGTGCTCGGGCAACTGGATGTGGGCGGGCAAGGCGGGCGCGGACGGCGGCTCGCTGGTGCGGGCGTGCCGCGCCGTGTGCCGCGCCATGGCCGCGGTGGGTGTCGCCGTCGACGGCGGGAAGGACTCGCTCTCCATGTGCGCGCAGGTCGCTGGCGAGAAAGGTAAGGAGTTACTGTGTTGTATGTTGTAATCGGTGACTTTACATGGTAGTAACTGCCTCGTTGGCCTAGTGGTGCTAAGCGCAACTGCTACGCTAGAGGTCTTCGGTTCGATTCCCAAGTCGACCATGGTGTTATTGGGTTTTTCTCAGCAGGTCGGAGTTTGGATTTGTGCCCGGTTAGTGGCAATAGGCTCGCCCCCTATTACATGGGACCTAAGCATACCGGCAAACTGTGGGTGCACACTGCACATTGGTACACCTCTGCCTAACCCTTCGGGGATACAGGCGTGATGGTATGTTATGTTACCATGGTCGTTTAGCAGGAAAAAAAGCTTGAATAACCAACATAATCCATTGGATCATAGAATAGTTACGAGGTATAAGTACAGGTCCTGCACTGCATATCTAGTCCCTCAATTGTACTACCACACTACTACTATGATATCCGATTGCTGATAGGTCATAGATGAATGGTGAGACAAGGTTGACGTTTTCAATTTGCTTCACGCTACACTCTTTTACTACGCCTCGGGTCATTCATATTAATCTTTATATTACAGTCAAGTCACCTGGAACTCTAGTAGTGTCAACCTACGCTCCATGCCCTGACATAAGAGTCAAAATTGAACCGGCTTTATTAGAAGAAGGCTCAGCTCTCGTCTATGTGCCAGTGAGCTCAGGAAAATACAGGTTTGTAATATTTATAGAGGACCCTATGCCTTATTAATATTTAAATTTTAAACAATAGTATTAATATCTTCTTCTTCTTTTTATCATAGGCTCGGCGGTTCTGCGCTGGCGCAGTGCTACAAACAACTTGGCGACAACCCACCAGATCTTGATGATCCAGCAGTTCTGAAGTCCTTGTTCAAGATTACACAGAAGTTATTGAAGGGTAAGTTGGCTGAATCTCACATACTGAAAATAATGTGAAAATTGATTTTAATTATAGATCATATGAATAAAATAAAATGATTATTATTACAGAGGGTAAGTTACTCTCTGGACATGACGTAAGCGAGGGAGGTTTCGTAACTACAGCGCTAGAGATGGGCATCGCTGGTATTCGCGGGTTGAACATCGATTTGCAAGTAGAGGCCAACGTATCAGCAATTCAAGCTCTATTCAACGAGGAACTGGGAATCATAGTGGAAGTCACACGCACCAATCTAGCGTATGTCCTGAACGAGTACAAAAATAACGGAGTCAATGCTAAGCAAGTTGGTACCACTGGGAAATATGGAATGAACTCTGAGGTCAGTATTGTTAAATAAAAAAAATAATTAAGTGCATAAATATACTTGTATAAAAAAATCTTATCAAAAATGTTTTTTTCAGGTCGTAATAAAAGTAAACGGCGAAAAGGTTCTTGATTCAAAATTAGTGGATGTGTTTAGAATGTGGGAAGAAACCAGTTACCGGCTAGAATGTTTACAAGCAAACTCGGATTGCGTTCGCCAGGAATGGAAAGGTATTATAAAATAGCTTCATTTAAATATCCCAAAAAAAAAAAATAACTTGTTACAAGACTAATTTTGTTTGTCTTTTGTAGGACTTGAAAAGCGCAAGGGCGTGACATACAACGTTACTTTCGATCCCTCATCAGCTATTGTGAAAACGAAATCCATCAAAGTAGCAGTGCTCCGTGAGGAAGGTAATTTGATATAACACATGTGTAGATCACCCATCAGTAACTATCACTAACTTGCTGACAAGGTTCAAAACCTTTTTTATTATTGAATGCCATATCGTTTATATGTTCTTTTTGATTAGGTACAAATGGTGATCGGGAAATGATTGCCTCTCTGATGATGGCTAACTTCGATGTGTTCGACGTCACAATGAGCGACTTACAAAACAAGAAGATCACATTGGACGCATTCCAAGGATTGGTGTTCCCTGGTGGTTTCAGTTATGCTGGTAAATAAAACATTTTACTTTTTATTTAACACTTAACGTAATACAGGAGGATTAAAGATACGCATGTTGTTTTTTTCGAAATATTTAAGTCTATCCTTCTTGTTACTTATAGATACCCTAGGGTCTGCAAAGGGATGGGCAGCCGGCATTCTATTCTCAGACTCCCTGAGCTCTCAGTTCGCCCACTTCAAGAACAGGACCGATACGTTTTCATTGGGAGTGTGCAATGGATGTCAGCTAATGGGCCTCCTTGGCTGGATCGATCCGGAAACCACAACTAAAGGCGGCAACAAATCTCAAATATTCTTAGACCACAATGCTTCAGAAAGGTAAATAAGCTGTTATATTTCATGCTAATAATTACTAAATTAATTTTCTTCTGTTGTATTTGAGTCTTGAGATTCTTATCACAATTTGGAACATAAACATACCATCACGTCTGTATCCCGGAAGGGTTAGGCAGAGGTGTACATTGGTACACCTCTGCCCATACACGCCCGTACACCCACAATTCGCCAATAGGTTTAGGTCCCATGTAATAGGGGGCGAGCCTATTGCCACTAACCGGACACAAACTCCGACCTTCTACTGAGAATTTCATAGAAAAGCCTAATATGGTCGACTTGGAAATCGAACCCATGACCTCTAGCGTAGCAGTCGCGCTTAGCACCACTAGGCCAACGAGGCAGTTAGCAGAACTATTGGTAAACTGATGCGATATAGGTACCTAGATCAACTATATCTTTGACATGCTTGTTTCTTTGTATTATTTAGATTTGAATGCCGCTGGAGTGCAGTGAAGATAACTGAAACAAAATCGGACGTATGGTTCCGCGGCATGGGCGGCAGTGTTCTGGGCGTGTGGGTCGCTCACGGCGAGGGTCGGTTCACGGTGTCCGAGCCGCGTCTGCTCAACAAGCTGCAGGACAACGGACAAGTCGCCATGCAGTATGTCGACGATGACGGCGCTCCTACTGAAGTCTACCCCATGAATCCTAATGGAAGCCCTGGTATGTTTAATGCAAAAAACTTAAGTTTTTTTACCTTCACAAATGGGCAAAAAATAAATGATTTTGAGTATAGTCAATTGATTGGTGGAATATAGTAAAGTCAAAATGCGTTAACTGTAGATGGCAGCACAAAGGAATCAGGAGTGATCAAAACTTGTTTTTTTTTGGATGAGACCAACACAGCCTGGCTTGTTAAAACTACTATTTCTTAGTTTTTAAGGGCTTAATAAAACCGTAATGTTTCTATCAACAGTGGGTATAGCGGGAGTGAGGTCTATTGACGGTCGCCATGTGGCGATGATGCCGCACCCCGAGCGCTGCGTGCTGCGCTGGCAGTGCAGCGTGTCGGCCGCCGCTCCCACTGGAGCTACCAACCCCGACAGCCAGGCTTCTCCCTGGCTACGCTTGTTCCAGAATGCTTACTCGTGGTCATCACAGATATAGATAAGGAATTAGCTGAAACAAAGAGCCTCTGAAACGAACCTCTGATTTCTGAAAGGCTGTTCAATCAACATTTTGTTAAGCATGTGCCAAACCACGTTTAAGAACCTGTTATTGTTTTGTTTGTTTATTGACAGACAGCAATTTCATTGAGCAGCCTTTCTAAAACCAGAAGGAAGTGGTGTAAGGAAGTTACTATTAAGAAAAAGTTTGTTATTAATGAAACACATTTTAAACTTGAAAAATATATTTTTTATGTTTCTTATGCTCGAATATAGTAAATAGTGTTGAGCAAAGCTCACATTATTTTATAAGTATACATTATAATTATTATGTTTAGTTCATGTTTTTAATGAACACTAAGATGTGGCAGCCACATAGCATTTATAGCTCCCTAAAAGGGCTTAAAAAAAAGAAAAATAATTTTAACAAAGTCTTCCAATTTACATTCCATGTTCAAAGTGAATTGTGCCTTATTCATGCCTGTTGCATATTTGTTATTAAGAATATTATTATACATTAGTTTTTCATTATATCAATGTTCTTATAATCAAATGAAGTTTTATATGGGCCCTGCAATGTATTACACTTGGATAGGGGTTTATAGAATCAAGTTGGGCCAATAAGGCTTTTTATTATGTAAATTGATTAAATAAAAGATTGAATTTAAAGAATAATTGCTATTGTTTTATTATACCTATGTATCATATATCTACAACTTTTGTATAATTTATCGTACTGAAGTCTTTATTTAATTTGAAATTTGTATTGTAGGGGATGTACCACCAGATTGAGGTATCAAACTAAAGAAAAGTATTAGTTAGTTAAATTATTAGTTAGTCCAAAAGTAACACTTTCTCTTTAACACATTTTATGTCTAAACAACTACAACAATGTTTAATTCGACAGGTTGTGTGCACGCTTCATTCAAAGAAAGGACAAGCTACTTTTTGCCATTTAAATTAATATTCATGAATGCAGAGCAAATAAAGTATAGATTGATTAACAACATAGGAATTAAGTAACAAGATACACAATACCAAAATATTATTTTTTTGCCCAAAAAGGAGTTTGCACAGAATTATCTAATAATTTTACTGTTTTAAAAATTGTAGTGAATCTTGTTTTTTTTTTATTATTCTATTAAAATATTTCATTTCAATAGAATATTTACAATTACATTATTATGTAAATTGCTATTTAACCTATTTAGAAGTCTTAAGTTTATAAACTACAAACCAAACGAAAAGCTAAAACTAATGCTAGTACTAAATATTCATGGCCATTATATCCTGTATTGATCTGGCTAGTTCTTTTCTTCTAGATTTTTCCAGTGCGTCACAAAGTACAAAGAACCATCTTTGAGGATCAGCCCTGCTTTCAAAAGCATCCATTAATGCTTTAGCCTTAACAGCCAGAGTAGTATTTTGGCAATCAATTTCATCAATTTTACTTTCACGGATCTTTAAGTTTCTTCCCAGGTCTCTCCAGAAACTACCTATTTCTTCAATGATTGTGTCAAAAATCCGCTGCTTTTTTCTTTTGCTTAAATGGTTTGTCAGGGGACAGCTAGTAATAAAACTTTCTTCTTCTGGTTCTATTTTAATATTTTGTGATGTTGATGTAACTGGAAAAAAAATTACACTACATATAGATTCAAGTCTATAGATTTTTTTCTAATAAGCATTGAAATTTATCAAACCAAGCTAGGTTTAGTTAGTATTTTATAAAATTTATTATTTTTTTATTTTTCTCATAACTAATAACTTTAAATTGAATTGGGTACAGAGCCAGATAATGAGTTATTACTTACCATAATAGTTGCCATATACTCTTGGAACATGAGAATTTTCATAGTCAGTAATTTTCTGTAAAACTTCTCTTGGGTTTGGAAGTTTTAGAGCAATGTTTTTCAGACACTCTACATTATCTTCAGACAAGAGATCTCGAATTTCTAGAACTTTTAGCAGCTGGCCTATTGTATTAATTTGTTCAAACCTCCTCACCGAATTGATAGCATCTCTAAATAACTCTTTTAATGAACTCAATATCAAACTATGTCTTTCGTTAGTTCCCACTGAGAATATTATATATTGTTTTAACTGGGAATATTCTGATAAAGTCATATTTAAGAAGGTTTTCTTGAATTTTATGCAGGATGTGTCACGACCAAAGTTCTTTAAACTCCAGTAGCTCGTACAACAGACCACTCTAAATTGGAGGAAAACCCAATTAAGAAAACTCAACACAAACTAGTCATGGAGTTTATCTACAGCACTTTTTGAATTTAAGGATTGTACGCTGACTTTTCTTAGTGAATTTGTAGGTCTATAAATTTGCAATTTGAATTTAAACAGCAATGCAAAACCTTTTCCTTTTGAATTACGATTTTAACTTTTTAATGAACGAGCTACCAAAGTCGCGCACTCGCGATCGACGAATTGACATGTAACTGACATTGACATTTGTATTAATTAAATTCCAATTCACGGCCTGCAGTCAGTATCAGGGTCTGTAGGAACATTTAAGTGAGAAAGTATAATTTAAACAATTTTCTATCCATCAATAGGTAATAATACAGGAACTTAATATACAGTACTAATAAATAATATTTACAAAAGTCATCTTCACTAATATCTCTAGTGACTACGTGAAAAGGAAAAACTTTAAAAGAAAAGTTATTTACGAAAGGGGATTTCCCATTTCCACAAAACCTCATTACCGTACATTTAAATTGTTGTGTTGCAAAATATTTTTTTACCTTCCTCGTCATGGGGTCATTCTTACGAGTATAATGTTACAAAGTTTATTTAAAAGTAATGTCTCAAGCTTATATGGTAGACGTTCCTTACTTTTGCATTTGTATGTATATGCTATAAATAAGTATCATAAGTGAGAAAAACCAATTTAGATATAATATCCTTTTTATATTACTTAGTAATCATTCTTTACCTGATCAACAATTGTAGTATTGGACTAATACGCATTGCGCAGACCAAAAAAAAAAAAAAAACTTAACTGGGAACAGTGATGATGATATTTCTTGCTCTTAATATTTCGGTTATGGTAATCGTGATATCCCTATATGGGAAGTAATGGTCGATAATAATGGTCTGAAAAAAGCATTTAAAAAGTATTTTTCTTGAACAGCGTCCAAGGAAGGAGAAGTGGAGGCGGAAGAGACTTCAACTCTTAACAGCTAGCTACAACCACGGTTACGACACCTTTAATGGCGCCAGGGAGAGCATTTACTATACATACATGTATACCTGAGACGACCTCAGTGAATTAGTAGGTAATATACTAAAATACAAATGTCTACTACAATCGTAATTATATTTTTAAGCTATTCGGATTGAATTCATAAATTACCTTTAGGTCTCATTTTCAATTAAAGGTCATTACGTCTGAACAATAATCAAAACATCTGCTGCTGTATGTGACGTAGTGAAGTACCCTACGCATGCACATTGAAACGTGTCGCATACCTATATTCAATCTTGTTTACAGGCAGTTTTCTGCTCTTAGTTAATGTTATTTTCTAATCGTTCCATGTCACATTAGCCGATATGATGATAATGACCCGGTTTATGACTACTATTGTGTACAACAAAATAATAATTATAATATTTACTTATATCTCGTTATCGCCTGTACTTGAGAGTCGCTTTGACCCCTGTATCAGTACATTACTGTCGCTTTCGTAAGACGGACAATAAGATGGTTAAAACATTATAGTTCTTGCATAAATTTTAATAATTCAAAATGTATAGATTTATTAAACGTGGTTTAGTTTCCAAAACTGCTTTTGATCGTCTCCAAAAAGATTTTTCGAATGAAAAAATATGGAAACAAGGCGTTCGATGTATTACTCAGAGCAGTAAATCGGACAGTTTGTTCCCTGAACGTGTAGATTTCCCGAGCAGACATATCGGGCCCAGGGATCAAGATGTAGTGACCATGTTGGATTTGCTCGGTTATAAGGCAAGTATACAAAGATGTGTATGTGCCACAGATCACAGAAAGAGACTCTCCTAAGGATTTTCTTAGGAAGGTAATTATTATGGTATTATATTTCAAATTCGTCAATGATCTTTTTTTCTCTTTGTTTTTAGAGCTTAGATAAATTGACTGACGATGCGGTTCCAAAGAAAATTCAGCTACAAGGCCTTATGGATATCAGTGACCCTATGAGTAAGTACTCAATATTGTCTTGAGTTTATCTCAAAACCTTAATATGATCGATGTTCCTGTAACTAAATTATGACGTTTTTTTTTAAGGTGAACATGATCTTATCGAAACTGTTCGTAAAATATCTGAAAAGAACCAGATATGGAGGTCTTATATTGGCATGGGATATCACAACTGTTGCGTCCCTCACAGTATAATGCGCAATTTATTCGAGAACCCTGGATGGTAAGGTTTTCATACAAGCCAAAATAATAGAGTATCATTATTTTTCCGTTTACCACTTGAGTGAACCGTATTATTTTCTAGGACTACACAATACACGCCGTACCAACCTGAAATAGCTCAGGGCAGATTGGAGAGTCTTCTTAATTATCAGACTATGGTTAGTGATCTGACGGGTTTAGATGTCGCCAATGCGTCCTTGTTGGATGAAGGTACTGCTGCTGCCGAAGCATTGTCACTATGTCATAGGTATGTTCTGATTTAGTGTATATATTTGCTAATATTGTATTCTTTGCAGTCTTCTTTCCTTATAAATTATTTGTTCAACATAGTTTCATTATTTCACAGGCATAACAAAAGAATGAAATTCGTGTGCTCAGAGAGGCTTCATCCGCAAACTCTAGCGGTAGTCCAAACACGTTTGGATGCTTTAGGCTTAGAAGTAAAAGTGGTGCCTGATCTGCGGGAAGTAGACTTCGCCCAGAGAGACATATCCGCGGTGTTGCTCCAATGTCCAGACACCAGGGGCTTGGTATATGACTATTCAGGTCTTGCGGCTGCTGCTCATGAACATGGTGTAAGTATTTCATACTAAAACAACTTCAGGGTATTAATATGGTACCTATAAATTTATAAATGTTCATTGTTCTTTCTTGCACAGACTCTCGTGGTGGTTGCGACAGACTTGCTTGCTCTTGCTCTGCTTCGGCCGCCAGCGGAATGCGGTGCAGCTCTCGCTGTGGGTACTTCACAACGTCTGGGTGTACCTCTTGGCTACGGTGGACCTCATGCTGGTTTCTTTGCGGCGGAACATCAACTAGTGCGTCTTATGCCTGGCCGTATGGTTGGCGTTACTAGAGACGCTACTGGAAGAGATGCCTACAGGTGGGAATTTAAAACTTATTGGAATCACTTTTCTGTTTTTCAAAAAGACCATATTTTATTTTATTTTTTTGTACTAAACATTACAATATAAATGTAAACATCGTTATTTTCTCCATTGTAGGTTAGCTCTCCAAACTAGAGAGCAGCATATTCGAAGGGATAAAGCGACTTCCAACATTTGTACCGCTCAAGCACTTCTGGCTAACATGTCTGCTATGTACGCAGTGTACCATGGCCCTCAAGGATTAAGAGATATTGCAACCAGAGTTCACAATGCCACTCTGGTACTTGATCACGGTAAGCTGTTTCTATGACTCCTGCTACATATTACCAATAAAAACTCTTTGTAGCAATGAAACTAATTTCTCATTTTAAATTGGTAGGTGTAAGGCAGCGTGGACACAAACAATCAAACGACGTATACTTCGACACTCTACACGTTGTTCCACTGTCTGAACACGATGCTAGTGCGATCAAGACTCGCGCTCAAGAGAAGAAAATTAATTTGCGATACTTTGACGATGGGGCCGTGGGAGTGGCTTTAGACGAAACTACTACGATGGAGGATGTCAATGACCTTCTCTGGATCTTTGATTGCAAGCCTGTTGAAGAGGTAAACTTTCAATAAAAAATATAGTGACAATTGATGCACCACCTATAATACCAAATTTTAATTAAATAAAATGTTTAATTTACAGGTCACTAAGACGGGTGACGTCAGAGCTCGCAGTGTGCAAAAGGGTCCATTCAGAAGAACATCTCCCTATCTCACGCACCCTGTATTCAACATGCACCATTCCGAAACAAGAATAGTGCGGTACATGAAACGACTTGAAAACAAAGATGTGTCACTCGTTCACTCCATGATACCTTTAGTAAGTCTCTTTCAGTGTTTCAATCATCCATTGATGAGGTCATCAAATTATTATTGTATCGGTTGACCTTTTAGTGGCAAAATTAAGTTATTGAATGTGATATATAAATACCTATTTCAAGATAAAAACAAAACTTTAGAGGGTGTTTACTTATCGTGTTGCTATTTAATATTTTTATTTGTTTTTATTCAGGGTTCTTGCACAATGAAACTGAATTCAACGACGGAGATGATGCCGTGTTCTTTCAAGCACTTTACTGAGATCCATCCATTCGCTCCGCTAGACCAATGTCAGGGATACCATCAGCTGTTCCAAGAGTTAGCTAACGATCTGTGTGCAGTGACAGGATACGACAGGGTGTCCTTCCAACCCAACAGGCGAGTAAACGTTCAAGAATAAATATAGAACAAACAGTTTGATCTAAAACGCACTATATTCCAATTATAAATAGCACTTGTAACTGTCTTTTTTCAATTGTTGTAATAACACATATGCATTTAAATCAATCAACTTTTTCTATTACTATTTACAGTGGTGCACAAGGTGAATACGCTGGGCTCCGCACGATTAAGCGTTACCACGAGTTCCGTGGCGACACTGGCCGTAATATCTGCCTGATTCCGGTGAGCGCGCACGGTACTAACCCTGCGTCCGCGCACATGGCTGGCATGCGCGTTTGCGCTATTCGAGTCACCCCGTCCGGCGATATCGATATGGCACATCTTCAAGAAATGGTAAGACCGATTCCCTCGTCAATAAATTGAATGATCTTTTAATTGCCTTTCAAGGGTAAGAGACTGTTAAGGGGCAGTTTAAACTGGCATATGTAATATATTTCAGGTTGAAAAGCACAGTGAGAACATATCCTGTCTGATGTTGACGTACCCAAGTACTTTCGGAGTATTTGAAGAGCGTGCCGCTGATGTATGCGCGTTGGTTCACAAGCATGGTGGCCAGGTGTATTTAGACGGAGCTAATATGAACGCACAGGTATGAGCGTGGTTACAATAATCTAGATAGTTAGGTGAAATGCTGCGTCTAGATGACATGTAATTTATATTATGAATCTGTATTTTAGGTGGGGCTGTGCCGTCCTGGAGATTACGGAAGCGATGTATCACATTTGAACTTACACAAGACATTCTGTATTCCTCACGGTGGTGGCGGCCCTGGCATGGGACCCATTGGAGTGTAAGTAAATATGGCATTTCTTAATATGTGATAAAGTTTCAAACAAAAAAGCATGTCTATTTTTTCTTCAACAATAATTATTGACTTTTCATTAGGTATGTAAATCTTTACTCTGGGATATTTCATTTTTACAGTAAAGCTCACTTGGCGCCGTTCCTGCCCTCGCATCCAGTTGTCGACCCTCTTGCCGACTTAGGTGATGCAGCTCATAGTTTCGGCTCAGTCAGCGCCGCACCATTTGGATCATCTGCCATCTTGCCAATTTCCTGGGCATACATTAAGGTAGGACATAAACGAGTCAAAACAAAATATGTTAGAATATTTTTTTAGGTACTTACCTACTAGTAACTTTTTAAGTATATAATATGTACAGATTCAAAAATGTTTTATTCCTTTTAGATGATGGGACCCAAAGGTCTAAGGCGTGCTACTCAGGTAGCCATACTTAATGCCAACTATATGTCGAAGAGGCTAGAGGGCCATTACAAAACTTTGTACAAGGGTGAGAGAGGGCTCGTCGCCCACGAATTCATTATCGATGTGAGAGACCTGAAAAAGTCGGCTAATATTGAACCTGGGGATATTGCTAAAAGGCTCATGGACTTCGGTAAGTGTGATAAATTTTAATTATTAAATGATAAATAAACTAAATGAGAAGTCAATTGTAATTGTAAGACGTGTGAATGAATGCATTTTCAAGACTTTTTCATTTATTTTGCTAGGTTTCCATGCACCTACAATGTCGTGGCCCGTGGCTGGAACTCTAATGATAGAACCCACTGAATCTGAGGATCTTCAGGAAATGGAACGGTTTTGCGAAGCACTCATAGCTATCAGAAAGGAAATTAAGGACATCGAAGACGGAACCATGGACAAGCGGCTGAACCCATTAAAGGTTTGAAATTTTGATGAGACTTTTCTACGCCAGACGAACATAACATACATATATTTGTACTAATCCAACACATTGTTATATGTTTAGATGGCGCCACACACACAAGAGGAAGTAATTTCTGAAGAATGGAACCGGCCCTACAGTCGGGAACAAGCAGCTTTCCCTGCGGTACCTACTATATTCATACTTAAATATATTTCCATTTGAATTAAATAGTATTAAATACTCATAAAGTACTCAGTAATCACTGTGTGAAAAATAAAAATAAGTAGCTAAGATTTTCGAAACCTTTAATATATTTCTCTTTTACTTTTGTTTGCAGCCGTTTGTGAAAGGGGAGACGAAAATCTGGCCAACAGTCGGACGTATTGATGACATGTACGGCGACAAACATCTCGTGTGTACCTGCCCACCGGTGCTCGATGACTTCTAATTTATTATTAATTAACTTATATTGTGTATTTCAAATGTATTCTAATAATAGCATTTAAAATGAAGAATTAAAGTGGGTGTGATGTTAAATAAGAAACAAGTTGACCATCTGTCGCATTATGTATATTTCTTCAATATTGTTGTAGAATAAAATATCGTCTTCTAACAACATAATCTTCTTCTCTTTGCATTTACATAATAAGTAGATTATTATTCTATAGCAGTATAAACAAGTAATTGCCATAAATCATATTGACTTCAAACAGTAATCTATCTACCTTATAATTGTACAAATATTTTAATATTGCGAAGGATTATTATTATTTATTACGCATAACATTTAAATTGGATTCAAGGCAACGTGTTTGTTTTGTTACTAGCTCAAATAACTATTCGAAATACCAAAGGGTTCACATTTCATAACAATATTAATAATAATTTGTAAACTTCCCGTTTACACTTTATATTTGTGAAACATTTTGTATTTCAAATGTTTGTATAATATTTCTAAACTGTAATATTAATAGAGCAAAATTTGCTGCTTTAAAGCTTATCAACCCAAAACTTTAATCAAAATATGAAAACTAGCAGCAGATAAGGTTTACCATACAAAAATCAAATAACATGTATAACATAAAACTAGATAAAACAATAAAAATCTAAAAATGGGGTGAAGTTTTATCTAGATTTTTATTAAAGCAGAAAATATCATATAAAACCATTTTCACGTCATAAAATTATTCTTGAATGTAAGTACAAGAAAAACAACCTTAAAATAGTGTATTTCTCTATCGGTAACCTAGTTAATTATTCTTATTTTGGTGGGGAACTGATCACGTCCTTAGGATACATACCTAGCCTCACGCCTAATTCTTTAGGCATGCGCAATGCGGGGCGGGTAGGAAAGGGGTGAAAAGATCCCGTTGAAGGACTGCGGGGATAAGATAGAGAGGACAGAGTGTCGGTTTCTATTAGCGAAGTGATAGCACTACAAGTATCGTCTGACTCCACTTTTGTCCTATCACTCCTGTCTGAGTAGTCTTTAGGAATCGAAGGCGTATCTTTGCTTGGAAATATTTTAGGCGATATTGGCGTAGATACTTGATCTAAGGACGTGATTTGACACAGAGTATCACTTGAGTTACTCTTTGCTCCGGTGAGTGAATCATCCTCTACGGATGCTTCATACGTGAAGCTTATAGAGGAAGTCACAACATGAGCAAAGTCACTAACTTGGCTGTTATCAGTCTTAGACAAATTTTCGCACACCTTCGGCCCTTGATTAACCGTCTTGCTACATATATCACTAGCTTTAGACAACACAAAGTCATTGTATTTGCTTGAAAATTGATAGTTATAGTCATCTGATGTGAAACGCTTTTCATATGTTGATGTATCGTTTGGTGGTTCTGAAGACGGTAATGTAACTGATGGTTTAGACTCACCTGAAAAAGAATGCCGAGTCCAATCTGGCGTAGTTGGCTTAAGTTCCTTATTTGACAAATCACCGTAACTTGATAAGTCACTGGTTTTTCTTTTGTAATCAAATTCAAGATTTTCAGATTTTTCTAATACACTTTGAGGATCACATTTGGCTAAAAATCCTTTATTTTCCCATCCATATAAATCCGTCTTATTACCTAAACATTCACTACTAGGACTTTTAGTATTTTTAATGGAAAATTCGTCATTTCTAGTGGAACCGCTACGTACTTCTAACGAAAAGGGATCATCTATTGAAATAGGTCTTATTCGTACGAAATCATTATTTTCAGTTGTTCCTTGATTAGTATTTCTTCTTCTATAGCCTATCCATGAATCGGATGTAGATTCCTTTAATAGTGGCGAATCCATTAATTTACTTTCGACAGTTTTTTCAGGAGTTGCTTTGTAGTATATACTTCGTTGTTTTTCAAGCACATTTTCATCACTTTTGGTCACTTGATATTTGTTAGGAGGGCTGTTAACCTCAGTTATATTTTGCTTCGTCAATATTCTACTCAGTATTTTCGAATTTTCCTGAATTATCTGTAAGGCTCTTTCGCTATTTTTTCGCCCTGTTTGAAGAATGTAATCCTTTGGAGAAAAAGATTCTTTTATTTCTTTTGTAATTTCTGGAGTTATTGGTTTTGGAACAATAAATCCTTCCTTGTTTTCTTTGTAATCTTCGTTTATTTTCTTTGTGAAACTCTGAGGCAGCGAAGAAGCTCTTTCTGCTTCCTCTTTGATGAGTTTGTCATTATGGTTGGTTTGTAATGTCAATGAGTCTGGTTTTTTTGGTAACCGCGATAGTCTTTTGGTCGACCGTCGATTAGGAATATCTATACTATTTGGATCTGTTACTCGTGCCCCAAAGAACTCTGGACTATGCTCAAAGTATTTATCAATCTTTAATGGTATCGGCGGCTCGTCTTCGCTTACTATAATACTTTCAGCGCCAGGACTTCTTGGAGGACTTTCAAGATCGGATATATTCTTATCAGATAAATCTATATCAGGCACAAAATTGGGATACATCGTGAAGCTGTCAATTATATCCGGGGGTCTAGAAATGGTCTCAAGCATGGGTGGTCTCTTAAAGTTAGTTTCAAAATCGTAGTCGTAAGGAGACTTACGACCGATACCACAGTGACACGGCGATAAGTCTATGGGACTAAGTTCAGTGAAGTTTTTAGGTGACTTTGTGAAACTGGTAGGCCTAATGATATCTCGACTTGATGAATTTTCCTCATATTTTGTTCTATTAAGCCGTTGCAATACTTCATTTCTTTCAGAAGTCATACATGGTGAATCTAATTTTTTACTACAAGTTTTGAAAATAGTAACATCATTACTATAAATTAGACTATCTTTTAATTTACTTTCGAATCCATCTATATATGTACGGAGCGGTTCTCCTGCAGCAGAATCCAAATATTCTGAAATATCTTTTACAGGCTGCTCAAAAGAACTAGTTTTTAGGTCCCTTTCGGGAGTGATTGGTAAAACTGTGTCCTTTGTAATTAGCGAATTACTAATTTTGGTTTCTTTTAAAACTGGGGAATGTGAAACTTTTTTATTCTTATTCTTTTTTTCTTTATCATTTTCAGGTAAATCTTGATCAGAATCACTTCCTCTTTCATTTTCATCACACAAGCTCGTATCTGTACTTGACTCACTATGGGACGAATAAGAAGAGGTTTCACTAGAACTACGAGATCTTACCGAAGCAATCATTTGATTAGCTTCGATTTCAGATACAATGATGCCGTCGCCAGTCTCATCTAAGTCAATCGATGGCTTTCTTTCTTTTTCTTTAGTTTTTTCTTTCTTAATATCTTTCCATTTGACAGAATTTCGTCTGCTTAGTGACTTGCGGTGTTTTTCTTCGTTCCAACTGATGGTTTCGTCTAATCGCCCACGAGTATGAGATTCCATTTTATCTACAGATGACGATTGCCTTGATGGTGGGACAGCTCCTGGCGGTGGACCAAGTCTTCGTCCTCTAGAACTGACTATAGCACTCTTTCCCAAAAGTAGATTATTAACCGTGAGTGATGTTGGCGAAGTTGGTACGCCCACTGAAAAAAGCAATTTTTAGATAAATACTTAAATTAAAAAAAAAAACTGTTTTAAAATTTTGTTAATTGTTTTGTCTTTAAATACCTGCGGCATGACGAGCACAAGCCGCCGCTAAGATAACATGAGCTTGTCTCTGCCGTTCTCTAAGCCGAGCGTATTGACGTTTTAAGGCACCAATATCCAAAGACAGCCTGTCTCCAGCGGCCAAACGGTCTTCTCGTCTTGGCAGGACCTTAAATCAATAAAACACGGAAATTGAGACTGCGGTTTTTGAAATTACTTTTTTATAAAATTTCTATAAATACAAATGAGAAGAATGCGAACTTACCGTCGTGAGCGCCATTTTACTTCCATCATCACTAGAGTCACCTTCGTCTTCTGAGTAGAATAGCCGCAGCCCGCGCTTTGTCATTGACTGCATCTGGTTTAATGTAATTTCAAATAAAAATGAGAAATATATAGAGAAACATTGTCATAAACATTTAAAATAGGTTCACTTATTGTATGGTACTGTAGGTTAGGTCTACCTAAAACGTTAAAAGCATATTTAAAGAGTAAAAAGAACTAAGCATTGTCTGTAATAGAGCAAGGGTTATAAAATAATTATATTCATACTTTAGTAAAGAGCCTTCAGTTGTTGCAATACAACTTTTTGAATCAATATACTTACAGCAGACTGCAACGGCGGGTGGTATATGGGCGCTGAAGTGGGTGGTGCTGGTGGTGCTACGCGGTATCTGTGGAGGCTGCGTAGTCGAGGCAGCTCTGGCGCAGAGCCGAAAGCCACGACCCTCGCCACCAGCGCGTCGCCTGCCTCCCACACAGCACCCGCACCACCTCCCATGCAGCTGTAGAACTCGTCTGCTGAACGTGCTGATAGAATACGACTGAAATAATAGGAATTAAAATAAGTCATATTTATATCGTTACTACAGCTGCTCGATTAATAACTACTCTTGAGAGAAACAAATGGAAGGAAAGTAGAAAGCTTATACCCCGCAGTAGGATTTTTGGTTTTTTATACATTTTTAACTAGCTAAAAAAGTGTGCATTGTGTTCGAATACAAAGTATAATAATTCTAATACGTACTCTTGAAGCATATCCCAAATAGCTAGCGCAGTAAGTAGTAACACTTCATTTCCATCCAAAAGAACAAGATCCCAAATCCTTAGCAGAACTTCTCTCGGCAACCACGTCGCGTAAAGTGTTAGGAACCATTGCATTGTGAACACATCTGGCAAAGGAGGCTCAACACCACCACCTGAAATGTTATCTAATGGGTATGTAATATTGACTCGTATTCGTATAGGAATAAAGTGTATTATGATGTGTCGTAAAAAAGGAGCCTGAAGCCCACCAATGCGGACAAGATGACACATCAAGTGTAGTCATCGATTATTTTTTTCGTAAATAATTAATTTAGAAAAAGTAACAAGAACTAAACGTAATTATATAATTGCAGGGGTCTATTTCTCAATGTTACTGTTTATGTAGTAAATATTTTTTTTCTAATAAATAATAAGACAGTTACCGTCCGATATCCTTTGTAGATGGTCCATATGTTGCGCTAGCCGGGGCAGCCGAAGTCGGAGCAAGTCTCTGAAAGCCGCCATGTCTGCGGACAGGCCGCGCAGATCGTCGGCGAAGTAGCCTTCAGGTAACACAGCCTCCACCAGGTATATCATCACCTATTATAATCAAATAACGTTTGTTTTTTTTCTCTTATAAAGTGTGTCTCTCATTCAAAATGTAGTAAACAGTACCCCCTTTTCAAGACGCTATTCTGAAGACTTTAGATTCAAGCAATTTTCGTAGAGCCTACAAAATAACTGAACAGCTGGTGAATAAATAAAATTAGTCTGTACAGAACACCCTTTGCGAAAATCTCGGTGAACAGTTTAGCGTGGAATAGAAAATTCATGACAATTCAATACACCTTGGTACCTAGAAATTGCGTTAGTGCTATTGTTATGATTACCTTAAGCGAATCCGATTCAGACTTGTCCATCACTTCCAGTATAATAGCAGCTAACATATTGAAACCTTGACAGTACCCAACGTCTTTGTTCCATCTAAAATTAAAAACAATTTATTTGCAAAGTTTTTACAATCTCCGCTTATGCAATTGTATGTTTTGCTTATATATTTCTACAAATAAGTACCTTGCGTATGCTAATAGGACTCTTCGAAGCATAGCTTGATTTTCCCGACCTTCTGTCCCACAGAATAGGGAACATCCAGTGCGGTGTAAATCCTGAAAAGTAATAAAATACATAAATGTTTCTCTTTCTTACATACTAGTACATGCTCCCAATTTCTATGCTCTTTTGCAAAATGGAAATACAAAGGTATTATAGAACATTTATGTCCTTAGAAATATTCCCTGCTCTATTAGTTACGTACATATTTCCCTCTCTATTTTTCACTTGAAGTTGGACAGTTGATAATAAAATGTTCTGCTGAAAGCTTTACAGCTGATAGTTCTGCAGTAACATTTCAAACGTTACCTGCAGATTATTTTTTGACCAAAAATGTAGTCAATGGTCTTAAAGTACAATAATAATCCAGCCTATAAACGTCCCACTGCTGGGCTCAGGCCTTTTCCCATATATAGAAGGCACGAGCATAGATCACCACGCCTGCTCTTTGCGAATTGGCGATTTTAGATCCCAAATTTTGGAATCCAGTTTTCTTCACGTTGTTTTCCTTCAAAGTTAATCTTGTTCTTTAAGTACAAGTCTATCGAAATTGATTGCATGTTTTGTTGTTAATTATGAAGGTTTCCTTACTTTTAATATTTGCGCGCCAAGCTCTGTGTCATCGGGTTGTGCGGTGCCGCGGAAACAGCCGCGCTCTGCTGACGGCCAGTCGATTTTCCTCGCCGTCAGATGGCGGTCGGATAGTGTCAGCCATAGCTGTGATTATAATCAAGTTTGGTTGTTAATAACACAGTATTTAATCAAAGGTGGTTTAATTCAATTAGGTGGATTAACTAATACCTCATATATCTTTATATTTTTTTAGGATAACGTGATAATTGTAAAACATTTAAAGTATTTCGTTCTCTTATTTATAGAAACTAGCATTAAATTGGTAGTATTTAAGCTTAAAAGCTTAAAGAGCTTTTACAGGATTCCGTAAAATTAAAACAGCATTCGCACTTCCTTGCACTGTACCTAGTTATTCTTATTTAAAATCTTTAGAATTATTCATAGATTCTAACATTCTTAACAGACGAAAACATTAGCATCAACTAAGTTTGCTCAGAAAATCATGAAAGGCACTACCAACAAGCGTTCAAGCTGATTGTTGGTCAAATCTTAAAATATCAGGTTTTTAAATAAAAATAATAATTAGCCGGTGTTAAGATAAACTAGCATTATCACTACATAGTATAAAACAAAGTCACTTTCCGCTGTCTGTCCCTATGTATGCTTAAATCTTTAAAACTACGCAATGGATTTTGATGCGGTTTTTTTTAATAGATAGAGTGATTCAAGAGGAAGGTTTATATGTATAATACATGCATAATATAGTAGAGAAACACGGATAATCTTAGAGATTTTTGTTGCAGGTCGTAAATCAACACATTTTTTGCGCTTTCATTGCAAACGCTGGCTGAACCCTACGAGATAGATCAAAATAATGTACTACAGTTTTGTGCACCTTAAAAAGATCTACAAAAAAGTCCGCGATGGTATACGTCTATCTCTTGAGGTTAACCCACAATAACCATTTTTTATCATTTATTTATTACTTATTTACGAAAAAGCGATGTTAAGCAATACAGTATTAATCCTTATCCAATTAAGTAATTTTAATAAATTGTGCATGTAATATAGATCAATATTGCCCTTTACAGCATATAATTTAAATGAATATTTTCGAAGATATTACAGATTTAAAATGCAGGGGCATAGCGGTTGCGGCGGTACCGGCCGGGGGGCCGCGCGGGGGCCGGGGGGCGCGTGCCTATACCAAAAAATGCTTCTAAGGCTGTGCTTCGGCCTACAGAACTTTTGATTGTGTAGTTATATTTGGTATCAGCGTTGCACCCGAGCAAAGCCGGGGCGGGCCGCTAGTTAAGTATATATTTCTCTTTCCATCATTGACTAGCTCTTTTGTTTGTAATTGTAAATAAATAGTTTGAAAATGCAAACATAAGTAAAATTAAACTTTACCTATACAGTATAGTAACTGTTTCAGGAAAAAACAATATTTTTCTGAATGAATGAAAATTTACTATAAAACCCCACCATTTTGCTCTACTACTAGTAACAGTACTAGTCTTTTGTATGCACAAAACCAAAACAGATTTTATTTACTTTCAGTAAACCTATTAACCTAAGGCGTTTCGAAAACGTTAAGTTCAACGACCCTCGGTGCGCGGTTTCAAAATATCATTGCAAGGCAAAGAACCATCTAGATAACTCTGCCCCGACAAAGGAGGTATAGTTCCGCGTTACACGTGTATGAATGAGCATGTTTACCTTTCTTCGGAAGTGTTGCGGTACGCCGGCGGGGAGGCGCGCGACCAGGCGCATCGCATGCAGCCACTCCGCGTACCCGCCCTCGCCGGGCCCTTCGCCGCCCGGCGTCACGCCGAAACGAGCACCACTTTCGCCCGCTAAATAATTAGGAGCTATTTTATTAAGATTTACGAACGATACATACATGTTTATAGACACATGAAATAAGTAAAAAACTATTAAAGGTATGTTCTAACAGGTTGGTAAAAAATAAAAATTAAATAATTGGTGTACAGCTAGATAAACACCAGTATGGTATGTTATACGTCCAAAAAAAACATTATTTGTGATTTGCGGAATGCATGCAAACGCACAGACATTTAAAAAGATCCTAAGTTGTATTAACTCAAACTCGAAAAAATATCATTGAAAGAAATACCCGAGGTAATTTCGAGTAGGAACGTACCAACTTATAGTACAAATCCAAATATTTAGTTGTATGATTGATATTAAATAGCATTTAAAAGTACCTATATTTTTTCAAGGAGTCTAAAACACTTAGTAATGGGCCAGCAAAAATATTATGAATACTATGTAGTAGAGATATATTTTTCAGTCAACTTTGAATTTACCCTTCTATTTATGTTTGCAAGGTTACGCCATTGGCCATTCAAGTGGCTCTGTTCAGGATAAATATATCATCATCAAACATATTTGGTACATCTTTTGTGTTTAAAAAACTTTATAATATCTTATAAGTATGTTTGTATTTTAAGAATTGTATAATAAAGACGTAACCAAGCTCTTGTTTGCGCAGAAATTGCGTCAACAATGAGAATAATAATTTTATAAGAGTTCTCGATGACAGCTACGTAACTACACATTTACATAATGAAGTTATTTAGCTCATACAATAAGGAGGAGCGTCTATTTCTATAAGATATATGATTGATCCATTAACATCATAAATGAAATAGTATTCGTGTGGAATTTAACATCAATCATAACCATAAAACAACGATCAAACGGCATACACAAGTAGGTACTTCAAAGGCTTCTTTAGGATAATTTCTTGATTCTTGCTCACAATTTTAATAAATGAATGGACGTACCTGATCCGGCCTTCGATGCACCTGCCAAGCTCCTCAAAGAGTTTAGGAGTGCACTCATCTGTCTTGTAAGTGGTACGCATTTGACAATAAACGCATATCTTTAGAACTGCACTAAGCACCAAGTTAACGACCTGACAGTTTAAGTCTATGCAGTGGCACTGCAGGGGGATACGGACGAGACATCCTTGCGCTAAGAGCCCAGTTTGCCAGCGAGCTTCGGGCTCGACGTTTCCGATGACTTAAAATGAAATCGCAAAAAATTATGAGCCATAATTCGAGAGCATTTGAGACTGCGTAGTCGACCAGCTGATGTGATGTTTACTGGGAAAGTCGTGAAACGAAGCGGCGGGGCTTCTATCCCCGTACTATTGTAGCGAATAAGACCTTCGTTTACGGTAACATAATCGGCTAGAGCCCTCAAAAGGGAAGTAGACTCTTGTCAGGTTGTTTAGTGACAGTGTTTCGTGGTACATGCCAGTGGGCATGCGCAAAGGGTTCCCGGAAAGTTGTCTGTGTGCGTAACGTATCGATTTAGCGCCGCTGTGTACGTCAGTTTTGGAAACAGATAGTCAGGAAAAGCACTTCATACCCAGTAAAGTTGGCTTTGATACCAATGCGTAAATCTATTTTAAGCTTCTATGAATGAAACTGTCACTACTACCTTATGAATAAAAGATATTAAACATTTAAGTGAAAAGTTCAAATAGTAGTCTAGAATCAATTCTTGGTTCGGAACTTTGAATGTATTAAACACATTGTTTGAAGCAGTTTTTGTATCTCTCCTTTGTAGTCGGTTTATTATCAATAGCTAATGAAGTTACTCTATCCATTAGCAATACTAATTAGCTAAGGAATTTAATTCTAAGAAATACGGGGCCCTTAGGGACAGAGCCTGCTAATTACATTAGGTAATAGGAAGACTTCGTCAGACATTATACCAAAATTTATCCTGTTTGTCGTCGAGTTGATCATAATACTCTCAATATTGAGCAAAACAAGTAACAGTGTTTTAGTAAACAGACTGAATCATAGAAGTTCGACTTAACGAGTTTGTTAGTTAAGAAACTGACGCATACATAACCACTTTTGCCTTGATTAAAATCTGTTGAAGTAGTTTCTGTTCAAGTAAAATCTCTTCTTAATTCACACAAAACTAAATAGAATATTATTTTAGCCATCATTGTCGTTGGATTCCGGTCATTATGTGGTACAAACAGTAACGAGCTCCTATTGCGTTACTTATGTCGATGGCGCCATGCTTATCTAATGATAGCAGTTGATATACAAACGGGATGAACATATCTATGACCTATTTATCCCAGTAACACTTACTTATGTGACGTAGTAGGACGGTGAAGGCCGCACAGAGCTTGTTCTGCTGTCTGCGCAGACGATCTCGATACCGAACGTACTTCGCAAGGCGCTCTCCTGTCGCTTGAAGTCTTTCTTCCCATTCGATTTTTTGTTCCCACAGTTCGTTTAAGTCTAAAACAAAATAACATGTTCGAAACAAAATCACATATTTTCCCCTAAAAAGACAATGGCAAGACAATAAGTTTATGTATCGAAGAGTATGTTCTAAGTGTGTGTAAAGGCAAGACGACTTAGTTTGTAATTGATAGGTAAAATACATATAAATCGTCCTGTGCTAGTCTGTGTTAACTAGACTTTTAGGAACCTTTCTCCAGATAACGATGTCGAACACAAACATAATGCACAACGATTGGGGTAGGATAGGATTGGGGAGATAGGATTGTAGGAGTTCTTCATAAAAAATAAAAAGGTTCGTACCTAAATCTTCCAAGTAACTTCGTTCGATAGCTTCCGTCTGCTCCCCGCAGTTCGATTGACAGGACGTGAACGACGCCGCTGACGTAGACCTAGACATGTAAATCATAAGTTATTACTGCGGATTGTCTGCTGTTTATTGAGGCGACACAAGAATATTTGGTTTCTCATAGCGAGATTAAGCAGCGAAAGGATATGATAATTTTTATCTCTTTCTTGTCAAGCACGTCGATTATATTTCAGACACTGTAAATTAGATTTTGAAGTTTCAATATAATATATCATTGACATTATATAGGCACCTACTTAGGTCCTGCACAGTTTTTGTTTGGATTTCAATCCTCGACTCATTAAAAAAACGGGATGTGTTACTCATATTATAAAGAATAGTAGGTATAGTGGGCTTTGGACTAAACTAATTTTATAGAATCAACTTAAAAACTTATCAGTATAAAAAAGTAAGTAACATACCCATGGCTATAGTCTATCCCACTGTGTCCGCTCCAGTCGCGCTGGTGCGCATACAGCTCATCCAGTAAATCCTCCATGAGGTCTTTAGCACCCCTTTTCTGTGTTTAAAATGAATAAATAAAGTGTTAAACAATAAGGTTTAGTCTAGGAATGACTGATTCGCGAAATGACTACATGGTCTATAATTGACCAATTCTTGAAATGTACAATTCTTGAAATGACTGATTCTGCAAATGACTGATTCTATAAAAGACCGATTCTATAAATGACCTATTCTTCAAATGACTGAATTTTCAATTCTATGAATGTCTGTGAATATCTTAAATAAATGCTATGTAAAGGTTAGTAAATCATACATTTCAAGTGAGTAGTAAGTGATTAATTTCTTTATGTTTATAATTGTTGATTTTATGACTTTTGTTTTAAAAAGAAAAAAAAAGAAAAAATATTTTTATTTGGGCTAAAAAATTTAGTACGTAACATTATTCCTCAGTGACTTTTGTTCTTAGTTTTTGATAATCGATGATTTTTAATTTTATGACTTTTTAATTGTTGATTTTTTAAAAAGAAACCGAATAAATGGTTACTTTTGCGCTGCAAAATGTAGTATGTGACATTATACAAGTTATTTTTTGAAACTAGTTAAAATATCTGATTTACCAACCTTTACATAGCATTTTATTTACGATATACACACACATTCATAGAATTGAAAATTCAGTCATTTGAAGAATAGGTCATTTATAGAATCGGTCTTTAAAAGAATCGGTCTTTTATAGAATCAGTCATTTGTAGAATCAGTCATTTCAAGAATTGTACATTTCAAGAATTGGTCAATTATAGACCATGTAGTCATTTCGCGAATCAGTCATTCCTAGACTAAACCAACAATAACTCGTTTGGTTTTACCTATCCTAAAACAGCAGGGAATAATTTTAATTTTTATACACTTTTAGATTAATTTTGAAAACCGTTCATAAACCTGTATGAAAAAAGGTTTTTGCGAATTTCCACTTTGTGTGATTTACACGACTCCTAGTATTTATTATAAGCCATTTTGTTAACTGCTGTTATTTCGTATTTATTAGACTATTTACTGAACTTTGTAACTTTATTTCAGCCAATTCCTTACGTGTATGTACGTAAGGAATTGGCTGAAATAAAGATATATTATTTTTTCATTTTGTTGGGAAGCAGTTTCGTACCTGTGTTGTGTTTTTTATCAGCGGCGGGGTAGGTATCGGAGATTGCTTTTTGTTGTTGATCTTCGGTATTCTAATTTTCTTGGGTTTTTTATCCGGCCTCGGATTTTCGTCCACTAGCGAGGAAAAATCCAGTTCGAACCTCACAACTTTTAAATTTATTGGCTGCTGCACACTTATCGTTTGCATCTTGTATTTGATTTATACTTATTGATAGTTCTATGATTACAGATCGCTCCAATTCCACTTTATGGCTATGCCCTGGGAGTAGAATATGTCAAGGTCAAGGTACGGAGACACTGATACGTTCAATAGATCAAGTAAACAAAAAATATTTACTGATGTTTCACGGTTTATTGTGATTATTTTATGACTTACGTTTAATGACAGTGACGTTTGTTTACGTTAAACTATCTTGGACTGTGAAGTATAGTTTTTTAATTCGGTTTGTGTACAACACTTTTTGTTTTGTTTAAATTAAATGTTAATTTTAAACTGGTATTAGTTTGTGTCTGGGTAGTGAGTGACACAGCGTGGTGGCGGGAGGCGCGATAGTCACCCACTCGTTTAGTGTCGGTTGGCTCCTGATAGTGTTGATAAGGACTAATATATTCATTCGAATGCATGCCCAATGAGAATAAGGACAGCGGACAACGGTATTGAAGAATGGGGGATTTTCCACGGATGAGGAATCCCTGGATTTGTTTCCACTGCTGGTCATTTACTAAGAAAATATTTAAGTTTAAGCGTGTATATTAGAAGAATGTGGATATCGTTTCTATAATATGACAATTAAATAAATAAGAAACAAAACAATGGAAAGGGTACATGTACCTCGTAAAATTGGTACCAACATTTAAATAGATATTCTTCTATTTCAACCATTCTGTCTAGGTTTTGTATGCGTTGAGCTTTATATTTTAAGTACGGAGTTCAGATAAAGGTTCGTGTTTTGCGAAACCTAACTTAATTATAAGCCTCCTTGACTTTTCAATATTTTTCCGACAAGCTACGGTTCAACAAAATTGTTTACCATTTTCCTATTATTTTCTTTTCAAACTTTACTACCTGCAAATGACAAATAGTCTAAGAGCAAGTATTTGCATTTTAATTTACTGTAGGTACTAAATGTGATTTGGTTATAAAGCGAGTTTTGCCAAAAAATATAAGGGTCTTTTAAGAATGCCATATTAAAGTAAAAAGTGAAGGTAAGTTTTGATTAGTGGTCCTAATAAGACAGTTTATGCACTAAATGCTGCATATATTACAAATCAATTTCGGGACTTTTTCTCTTTTAGGAAGCCGCGACTAAATAATGGTATGTCCAGGAGGGATAAATGATTGCAAATTATCCTAAATTAGCCAGTATAACTGCTTGCCGGAGATTTATGTTATTAACCTCATAAACAATCAGTAATCGATCGATTTTATCAGAAGCGACCAAAAAGTTTATTTTACATACATTTTTATTTTTGGTAACCAGCTCCTTAATCAGTTGCCAAGGAAAATAAATCATTCAAGTTGTCAAGGTAACGCCTTTGTTTGCGGATCAATTGTCCTACTTTAGAGAAATTAATACGATATTTGGATTTTGATTCCGTTGCGTTTCTGTTTCGTGTTTTTGCGAGTTCTGTTTTAGTTTTTCAAATAGCAATGAGTGAAGGGAAGATGGTGGAACAGGGGGAGCACGGGAAAATGGTACCAGGGTTCTGTTCGGCCACGTGTACCGACAAAGAGAGTATGAGAAAGGAAATTAAAAAACCCCACGTGAAGACATCGGATGTGTTCCTTACTTGCGATCTTCCTAAGAGATTCGAGTATCCCCGTGAGTATCTTTTTCATTAATTCAAGAGAAGTACGAGATATTTATATCGCAGTTTACCGAAGAATGCTCCACTGAAGGGCTGTAGGGCTATCTCAGGCACTTACTCATTACTCAGGTAGGTTGAATAAATTGCTGACTGTACCTACTAGTAACTTACCATTTAAGGTCAACGGACTCTAAACTCTATGTTTACAATGTATAAATAATAATTCTGGAAACGAGGATGTTTCGGAAAAATCTATGAAACATAATTCCACGGTGTCGAATTTCTTTGAATTATTTTAATTAATTTATTATAAGTTTTGGAAAACAAGGTTTATTAAATCAAATTTCATTCAGCACTCGACCCGAGTTTGGAAAGTAATTACAGTTCCGTCGTTTCTTAGGGATAAATAAAAATATGAAAGCAAGATTTTTATTAAATTTACCTACTTAGGTTTGTATTCCATTTAAAGTTTTTATTATCATTTTTATGTTTAATAATTTTAAGATATTATTAGGTTACCTTTTTATAATACATAAAATATTGTTTCATTTTAAATTAGAGCAGCGTCATTTATGTACCTAGAAAGAAATTGAGTACACTAGAAATCATAATCATTTCAGAGTCGCCAGCCTATTTGCCCGTCTACCCTTTACCTACAAAGCTTGTAGTTGTTAGTTCAAGTAATGCTTAGATAAATTAAGTAAAGTTTCTACGTTATCACCATGACGGTCTCGTAGTTTAGAACTGTCACAAGATACAAGGACAGTTCCGACAGAGCGACGCCCGTATTACGATATTGTAGTGGAGTAGTGAATGATGCGGGCGCCGCGTCGTCACGCTGACGTAACGGGATATCTAATGTTTCAGTACATTACTCGCGTGCTCCTTGACTACTTCAATAATAGTAATATCGACTTACAACTGTTCCATTGCTGGGCAAGATATTCTCATGGAAAAGGAACTAGCCTCAATGGCACTCAATATATGGGCTGAATAGAAAACATTATTTTTTCGTCCCAAGAAAGTAATTGAATTAGGATTACGCTTTCGTGGTCATTGATCTTTCACTAAGTAAAAACATGCGGGCTTTTATTTAAAATCAATACGCACAAGCATAAACCGTAGCAAATGTCTTTTACGAAGTTAAGACATTGCTGGTTTTTCAGAGAGTTTCGTGTTCCTCTTCTCATTCTCGTTTTAGTTTTGCGGTTTTTGTATGAAATATAAAATACCTATACGCATAACTTACAGGAAATTATTGCACATAAAATATACCTATTGAATTATCCTGAGGTTTGTTTAAATGTGTTTTCATTGTTAATTTTTATAATAGGGTAAACCAGCTGTTTATGAGTAGGTATGCCTAATACAATGATGTTTTCCTTTCAGATTGGTTTAACGGCTACGGTTGCCAGGTGAGCAAACAACACCCGTTCTACAGAACAACGGCCAGTGAATACGGGTGGTATCCCCCAGGTAATCATATCACAAAACATCTAATAATACATTTTAAACAAATGTATCGAGTTTAATTGTCAACGACCGAGTTTTATCTTCTACTGTATTTCATTAGTAAGAAACATTTCGAAAGTCTTGTTACAATAGGGTTCTATTTGTAGGCATGTATTTGAATTCTGCCAAAGATGAATATTGCTGAGAGTACTTCACAGTAGGTAGATAAAGCCTAATTAATATTAATATGTTTTACTTCAGCCTGAAAGGTGCGAACGAAACTCGCTCTACTTATATTTGTCGGTCTCAGCTTTCTAGGATATGTTAAGGATGTGTTTAAACAGCCGTTTAACTAGATACAAATTAATTGATGTAACCGTTTTCCATTGAAGACTGAATCTTTGCAGACGTCTTGGTACTTAGTAGTTTACTTCAGAATTTAGTTACATAAAGTTTGTTTTGTCTTTCTACCTTATTTGAAAACTGTTTTTTTTTTTATGGTGTTATTTTTGTAACTACAGGACGTCCTCGTTCATTCCATTCGCATTACTTCGGAGATTGCTAAAAAGTTAGACTTAGAACTCTAAAAGAGAAAAATATGCGTTATTACTAGATACTATAGCTAAGTGTGCTTTTTATGACAAACAAAATTATTTGAGATTTTTTTTTTAGGTTTTCATTCTGTCCCCAATGTGTATTTCCCAAAAAATCAAGATTTCTCGAATCGTTTGGCTCAAGCGGGCATGTATCGGAATTACTCTCTGAACACTGGTTCAGACCAGCCATCATACAATTAAGGTTTAATGTAGTGAACAATTACAGCATATGGCACTTCTATGATAACACTTTTATTACTTTTATCGCTTCTGACACATGCAGCTTGATACAGTGTCAATATATTTTTATGATTTTTGATGCCTCGACACCTGCGTTATTTTATGTTTTGGTAGGATTTTTATGTGTCTAACAAAATGTTCTCTATAATTTCAATATAAATTTACGGCTGTTTTTGCAACGCATGCTAATAATAGAACTTCCATCATACACTTCTCTACAGTTTTGAAAAATGTGATTTATGTTGGTTTATTCTTCATTTCGAAATGTAGGTGTAGATCCAAGTGGGAAGGTTGTGTTGGTGTTTCGCTCTTGTAGTTTTCAGAACAGTGTGCCTGCTTTTCTCTTCACACTTTCTAAGAACTTTAGATAGATGGCGCTGGCACCTACGACACGTTCTGTGATAAAATAATATACCTAGAATATGCAGCAAGTGTTAAAATTTGTATTTTTAAACATATCGTATTTAACGATGATTTAGGTACCCACTTTTTTAATATATTTACCTATCGTAGATGGTTTTTCCTAGTACCTAAAGATATAAATTTACCATAACTTGTACTTACTTATGCATCGAAATTAAAATCCTTTCCTGGTAGGGAAAATCATCTTCAGTTGCAGTTGCAAGTCTCTCTTATTAGCCTATGTGGCAGTTTCATTGCTATATAACACCATAAATTTTGAGGCTTTGCTTCAACCTAGCTACATAGCACATCCGTCAAGTATACTTTTATAATAAAATAATACGTTATTTTACCGTTTCCAGGAATATATTCCGTGCCGTCTGTGTTCCATCCCGCCGGACAGATGTTCACGAACCGGCTGGCGTCCGCCGGAATGTACCGGAACTACAGCCTGAACACCGGCATGGATCCCGTGGGCTACCAGTAGCAGATATGCTCAAAATATTAACTAATTCATAAGACTAGCTCTCTTACCCCCGGATACTGAAACGCGAATTAACTTTAAGAAGTTCTGAAATGTCTTTCTGTCGCTTTTTAACTCTTCAAAGAGACAGAGACAGCGAGATTTAACTGATTTCCGTTTCAGTTTTCGGCTATTGAAGTTTCACCAAATTGACTGTGTCTTTATCACGTTGTTATTTAATACTGAAGAAGTATATATCATTATGATTTAGGGGACGTATTGTGAAGTGTCAAAGCCGTTATTATTTCAGGCAGAGTCATGGCTAAAGCTATAAAATACGGCCCTAGTAATTAGTTTCACGTAGGTATAGTTAGAATTTTGTATTTTTCGTTTTCGCGCATTTTAATTGCAACTTTTTTAAACACTCGTCGTTATACATTTCATAACAAACCTATTTTTTAACTATTTATGTTTTTTTAAAGGAGATGTTTATTTAGTTTATTAATATTACGGACTAAACTAAAAGGCTTTTGTCATGTAACAAACCTTCTGAAATATTTGTCTATAAATTAAAAAGAAAACGATAAGTAAACGTCTTCTTACTTATTTAATTTAATTGTTTTTAAAGCAGCAACGTTCAATAGCAGTTTAAGTTCGACCAATTAAATATGTTTTTAGTAATTTACCTAGTTTAATAAAACTATCACCCATTTATTTAATGTGTTTTTTTTTCTGAAATGAAATTTAAATGAAATCACACACATCGGTATAGACTTACCAAAAGAGGTATTTATTTATTATTCATATTATATAGATTAACATGCATTCAAATTCCATTAACATATTCCATCCGAACTAGGACATGGATGCCACAATCAAGATAAGATTTTATTGCAAAATTTTATTATTTTTTCCGCTAATAACAGTAATTTTACCACAGCATTTTGGTAAAATCACATCAGCTTAAATATTTCCATATTCGATTGAAACGGATTATTTAGTAATGTCGTGACACACCATGTCCTTTATTATTACCTATAGAAGATTAAGCCACGATAATAAGATCAATGGGCAAGGGGAACCTTAATCCGGAGGCCACACCCCTTACCGTGACTATCTTAAAAAGATTCATCTTCCCATATTGAGTACATATTTGTATAACTTGTTAGCAACAACAACAACAGCATTTATATTAATTTGAGTGTTATATTATACTCTTAACAATTAACAAACGACGAAGTTATTAAACGATATAAATTAAAGAAATTATACTTATCTATTACAAGTAATCTCGTACTAAACTCATGACACCCACACAACTGAATGGAATTAAGATTAAACATACGAATGTATGTAATTGATAATCACCATAATATAAAATTGCGCATTAATAGACACGTAATTAGTAACACGTATCTACGTCGTGGCTATCCATACTAAGGATTCGTGTCAAATCTAACTACCGGTGCATACTATCGAGTAAATTATATATATCGCTAAACGTAACCTAGGTAGGTACTATACAGGTCCGCCAGTACCGAGGCGCCAACAACGAAGTTATCAAATATTATAAAGGTATATCCAACGAACTAAACACAGGTACCTATTGTTTTGCTCAAACTTAACGCCTGCTCCTATTACCTTAACGTAATGAGTCATTTAACTTACATTTGTATACGTATTATAACTATTTTCGTTGTAAAATCTACGATAACAAGTGGGCTTGGTTATAATATTATCTGTTTGTTATATAAAAACGCTTAAAATTTACTAGGTATTTAATTTATAAATGTCCTACGAAAGTGTGATTAAATTATATTTCAACTACACATTGAAATGTCTACGTTTCGCATTAGCTAAAGAATAAGTATAACATTACTATAATGTTTAAAGTTTTAAACTTTTAATAGTTATGAAAGCACAATGCACTCGCTGACATGCACATCGAGTCATTCTGATATGACTTTCCATCACACTTCGTTGACATTATACCCAACACTCCATTAAACAAGAAATATTATGCTATATATTGAAGTTCATGTATATAATATGTGGGTAAAGCATACATGTACAATATCATGACAAAGTAGCATAAAGTATATTGATTTGTTGATAACTTATACATGAAGCGTGATTCACACATACAAAGATGTACATATATATAAATAACAAGATATTCTTAACACTATGAAATATAACTAGTAATTAGGTTTATATAAAAATGTGGATCAATTCTTGCGTTTAACAATATTGTCTTCAATAGCATTGCTCATATCCCAATTGCCAACAATTTAAGTTCTAACAGGACGACAGAGTAAGATGTTTATTTCTTTAAATGCTGCATACATCTAGCATTTTATAATTCGAACATTTTGATGTTCTTACAAATTTTGAATTAAATATATGAATAAATAATTTCGAAGAAACATTACACGTCGTCGTCTCCACATATCTCCATTTATTGCTTTATATTTATTTGTCTTTTATAACAACTATTAATATAGAATAGTGTTTACAATAGTCCATCTTATACTGGTCTCATACGAAGGTGCAGCGAGTGTGGAAGGAGAGGAGATAGAGAGAAACACTACTACGCCGAGGCCGCGCGCCTCGCGGTTGCCGAACGGGGTCGATCACAATGCAGCTCAGTTGATTCGTACTTAAACTTATTGTAAAAATCTATCGTTATCATACATTAAACTATGCTTAAAATCCTGTTTCGTACATGGATGCGCTTAACACTCTATCTGAGGGATGGTCCCTTCAAACAGTTGCATTTGGCTGGGACGTCCGCTTCTTAAGATCAACATAAACTCATTCTGATTTTGAGTAACACCTTTACAAGCTAATTCTTGTCCGGTTGTTTAGTTTGTATATTTTAAAAGTGTTTTTGTTTTACTCGGAACTTACTCCTACATCGAATACACTGTTAAATAACATGAGTATTTTATTACGGGTTATTGCTGCGGGCAACAGACGTGTAGCGAACGTTTAATTACGTTGCAGGATACGTTAGGGTGCCTCAATTTGGATTTGGTAGACTGGTTTAGTATTATGTATTTTAAAGATTCAGTACATCGTCTATTGTCCGTTTGTTTGATAAATTGTTACATTTTACATGTCGCCAAATATTCCAGCGAATGTTTTACGTAGATTTTTCATGGTATCCTCGGCGTCTTCCGTGAGCGTGGCGCTGAGGGAGCCCTGGCGGGCGAAGCCGCCGCGGCCGGTAGCGGAGCCCGCGGCTGGCGCGGCGGCGGCCGGCGCTGAGCTGCTGGCGGTGCTCGGCGCCGCCGACACCGACGATACGGTCGATGATTGAGATGCTGCTAACACACATTACATGAGATGCATCACCATAGCTAAATTCCAAGTTTAAATACATAAAGGGAAAACGACATTCTGTTTATTAGGGAAAATCCCTAGACATGTAAATGTTCAGCAAGGCCGTTCCAAATGAGTGTCTTGCTGAAGGACTTTTTAAGAACACTTGGAAACGTGACTTGACTTAAACCTTCTCGATTTGTAGAGTCATACGCTGCCACTCCTTGATGAAGAGCATTGAACGTAGGTACTGAATATTGTTTTATTACATTGAAACATTCCTGACTTCCTGTTTCCAATTCTACACCTATGTTCGTAGCTGTCTCCAATCTTCCAGAACATTTTGTACTGAAACAGATGCTGGTGGTTTAGAAAACAGGAAATAAGTAAATTACCCTGGGAATCACGGCGAGTGAGAGGCGGCGGTGGTGGCTGCGATGGCTCAGCAGGTATCGGTGGTAGCGGGCGGTCGATGCTGGCGGCGGAGGCCAGCGGTGCGGGCGGCGGCACGCTCGGCGGTCCCGAGATGCCGATGGGCGGTGCGCGCTCCTCTGACGGCGAGCCGGCCGCTGAGCTGCCCGACACTGAGCTCCGTGATGTGGTCTTTGTTATACCAGGGCGACACACCGCCTGAAAAAAGTAGAAAAAAAAATTATAGTGATAGAATACATTTTAGGCTAGATAAACCTAAATTTTCCTATAGATAGTTTCTGAAAATTGATTTGGGTAGGTTTTAAATATTGATAGGTGAGATAAACCCCGATAACGTAATTTTCTTGGTGCTGCTATTTCCGAAATCTGGTTCACTTACGCATGTGGTGTTTTCAGTCAACATTTACAAAAGTTACAAGAGCAAATTGGAAAATAAAGCGTACCTGCATACGCTGCAGCACCAGTTCAGCAAGATGGCGGCGGTCCTCTTCCTGCGTGTCGCCCATGAAGGAGGTGGCGGAGTCGTTCAGCTCGATGATGTGCTCGCGACCGTCCTTGCCCACCACCAACTCTAGGGCACAGACCTCCAGACCGCCGAATATCTCGCTCACCTATGGATACATTTTTTGAAGAGGTAATTGAGCTTTTTTCTAGCTAGATGTTACTTAGCTATATGTGAATCTTATTTTATATGTGATAAAGAGTTATGTGTGTAAAACACATAGAGCACTTATCATTGACGCACTACTAAAGCATAAGTATATACTTAAAAAATATAGCTGACGCCATTATGCCTTTTTAATGCTGTCATTTATTAAAGCACAGTACTGCGCAGCTGTTATTGTACATATTTTATCTTTTGCCTATCAAATACATACTTATTAACTTTCTTCAAGCAGGCAGACATCCACAAGTACTTAATCATTTCTAGTAAGTACTTACTCCACTTAAGATAGTTATTCTGGTGCTTTCTATACTAAGATTGAACTCGGAAGTTTTGAACACATAAATTGAAATCGTTTGCTAACATTATGCAGTGTTCCTTACTTGAAGATTTATGTTAAATAAATACCAATTAGTCAGTAAATAGGTAGAACATGAAACCAATAAAACAAACTTGCAGTTTCCGCGTGTTAATTAATAACTACGATATGAATGTTTATGCCCGCTTCTCTCTTAATAAAGCACGCATTAAATAATAATAAGAACATAACCATTTATTGTAATGTTTACGATTTTATTCGCGTTATAATAGTTATATAAAGTATCAAATATAAGCCTATTGTGGTCGTGCAGCTGATAGTCATCTACCGCACGATCGATTAAGCTTTTGATAAAAATGTCAGAATGAAATATTATGAATCCAAAATGTGGGCCAGATGATGGATTTCCAGAAGTACAGAGCATTTTCTTTAATGTTACGTTAAAGTAAATTGTAACCATAAACAGACGAGAAAACATTTGATTTGATAGTAAGTATTTATAATAAACGAAATATTACCAACCAAATTATGTGAAATATAAATTTAATACGCACCTCATCAATCCACATCTTGTATCTATCATTCATGCCGATAGCTTCGAGCATCGCAGATCCCTGATTAGTTTTCCAATTTCCCGATATAGACTTGCGCCTGGAAAATGTTTACTTGGTGTTACTATTGCCGATACCAAACGTGATATCACACTTCACACGTCTCATTCATAAATATATGAACGTGTGTTTGCCAACATTCAGGACGCCTGCACTGTTTTGTTTGTAATCAGAATTGCGCATTACTTTGATCTTTCCCGTAGGCGCCAGACTGAAATCGATTAAATATAGCGAAATGGTACTCACATAAAAGCCTTGTAGTTAGTGCCGATTTTTTGTATGTGGATGTCATATTTTGCATCGATGTAAGGCTCCACCGTGCAATAGGTACCCAGCATGGCCACGACCCCGGCGATATCCTAGAAAAGGTAAAACAAATAACATTAACTTCATGCTACAATGAATCACTGTTACGTTACTGCTAAATTCAGTTACTCACCCCTTACATATTTTACCTTATTTAAGCTTTCTGAGTAAGAACATATCTGAGTTCGTGAGATACATAATTATCAATGTTTGTGTTATGTCCTTAAATAATGTAATGATGAGCATCGTTACCTGGAAGTCAGCCAGGGAGTCCACTTTCACCTTGGCGACGCCGGAGTGCGCGTGCCCTATCTTGATCACCACCGGGAACTTGGGCGCCGTGACCTGCGACAATGATACCGGTCGTTACGTCATTATCGTGATCACTGAGCTCGACCGACAGCTCGCCCGCTCCTACGAGGACGTTTATCTGTTGCAGACCTACAGCCATTGTTTAAAAATGTATCCATGCATAAACGTAAAGCACAAATTTCCTATTGCAGTTTGCGATTGCAAATCGCCTTAAATGCAAGGCGGAATCTTAAACAGTTTTTGGAATAATTCAAACAATCAATTAGTTACGAAGTATTATTTATATCAATTCCGTGGTTGCTATATTGCTCAACTAACGCGCAAATCTCTTTGAGATCGTTAGTAAGATTTATATTATGATTATTTTATTTTGACATGATATATTATTCCTTTTCATCACTTGTTATGCATAGTGAAATTAATGGGTTTCACAATGGCACACAATATTTATAAGACGGGATTTTCCCGTTTCGCGAAAATGTAGTTTCGGAAAATTCCGTATTTCGCACCATAAAAGCTCTATTTATAAGGGAGTAAGTATTGTGTGAGTTGAAAATGTAATTTTAGGTTTGTTATGAGTAAATCATGTGCCACGTGTCACATGATTTACTCATAGCTAGCGTTTCATAACCTTCAGTTAATTTTGTGAATACGATAATATCTTAATAGCTTCCAAGCACGAACGATCATAATATACGTATTGTCACCGGTTAGATGTTATCATGTCTGCTAATCCGCACCCGCCATTGCGGTGAAAGCCAATTTTAAAGCAAAATCTAACAAAACAAAACACCTAGTTACTGGAAAAGTAATTTCCGTTTCTACAAAACAATATTATACTTAATGCTTTCTCGGCCAGTTGTTATTAGGTTCTAGATAAAATCTCATCGCAAGAAAATAATACGTTATATATAAAGAAAATCGTATTAGATCCGAACTTTTTTAGTTACCTATATATTTTATGTGTAATTTGCACTTTTGATTTGCGTGCGGTAAACACAAGTCTAAAATGTAATTAAAAAAAAAATACTCTGATTATATAACATTTGACCTTTGTATTTTGGATATTTAGATTTTATAGATTTAATGCGTTCGTAGATTGCAGATTTCTAGTTCAATAAAGGTTATTTCTGCGGTTGCTGTACAAACAGATACAAGGTACTTTAACCTATTAGTATGTTGTGTACTCAATTAGAAACTTAGTGCTCAAACTAGTTTAGCTCAGTATCGGATTTCGCTTTGTCACAGTACCCATCATAATATTAACTTGGTATATAAAGGTAGAGACGGTAAGGCTCTATCATTAGTGCCTACTACGTTAATTTATTAAAAAAAGGAAACTACGGTATTATAGTCGATTAAATATTCAGATTGAATAAATTAAACATAATAACTGCCCACCCTTGCTGTTCAAGTCATGCTGGAATAAATTGGCACGGCTTCAATGCATAATCGTTTTCTATTTCCGTACGGATAATTTTATATACATTGACAATTAGGTAACAAATTGTAATGTTTACTATTTGTTAAATACGCAATGTACGTATCAGTTGTCAATTCTCATTTAACATATTATCGAAATCCGAAAAATACCATCTAATTTATTAGTCATGTTTCTTGTGTAGCACGGTCGGAAAATTTATGAGAACTTGTAATTGGATCCGCAAATGTAGCGTAGGTTCGGCAATAGTGGTAACAACTGGAGACCTGCGGTTTATTACTTAACGAGAAGTGTTGGTTACTTCATATCATCATACTTCACAACTTATACAAACTTTAAAATACGTAAAAACTTTTTCTGTCAGTCAGTAAACATAGCGAGCCAATTTGTTTTAAAAACGACTTTTTAATCTCTAGATTAAGATCTCTATTGCAGGAAAGTTCAATCACTCCATTCTGTTTCTCTTCTCTTTATTATTTAAAAACCAGGCACTCAGAATTATCTTAAAACTCGCATATTGCGATCACGTATAGCGTAGCAGCAAAATTAGTCTAAATGTAAGAAATTGAGAAAATAAATAGGAGGTAGAGATTCGAATGAGATCATAGGTGAACGCCAAATATTAAATTGTGTAATCTCACAAATAAATTGTGTAAGTCTGTAATATAGTAGTATAATAAAGTAATATGATAAACGACCGGATTAGAGCAGTAGGTCGATACTTGCACGGGACAAATATTTGTCGGGCTAGATGTAGAGTGCGGTGGGTGAGATTTATGTTTGAGAACGCACCTACGATAAACCTAGAGAATCCTAGAATTGGGTCACTAGGTTTAAGTTACTTATTTATATTGCTTTAGAACTTCTAAGATAAGGCCAAACTGAACAAGCATATTGAACGCTCCTTCCCTATAGTAAAAGTTTACTACTTATTGCCTGATCATACCGATGGCAGACCGGAGAGGAAATAATCAGTTCTGCTTATTGTAATTAAAATGTAGGAATTAAATAAAGTAATTACTTTATGATTATACGGTGGTACACAATTACAATATTTTTTACACAAATGAGAGTCAAACTAAGATGACTGTTTATCCTTTTGATGGATAAACAGTCAGCCGTCACAATAATATGAATTTATAACTTCCCATACCAACTCCACAACATGAGCTATAATTGTTTCGTGAGCTATCCTAATCCTATATCAGTTTTTCGAACGGTCTGCATTACGTCTGGAGTTAGTATTAATGCGGTGTCAATCACGGTTAGTGCAGCGGTGGGCCGGTGGGGCGTCGCCGTGGGCGGCTCGACACAAGTGTTTGACTGTTCGCCTCACCAACACGCACTTCCTTCTTTGTATCGATGACGCACGCCATCTTCAGCGTAAAAAATTCTTGAGTACAATATAAAATACTATTTATGGACCGTCACCGCAGCGTTAGTGATGTTTCTGCATAGTTTAGGGATTTAACATTACTCTTTGATTATTTTCCGTTTCGTTATTTGCGTATGTCCTTTACTCAGAGTTTGTGGTGTCAGCTTACAAACAAATATGGTTAAGACAACGGATGATGTTTATGAGTAATTGTTCTTATAAACTTTTAAACTATCGCGCTGCATGTTTATAGTAATATTATAACGGGGATTAGCGCGTACATGCATAAATACCTTTAGGGCTTGACGTTTCGACCGGGTTACACCGGCCGTGGTCGCAAGCAGACTGATTGTTCATAAATAAATATTTGTCGTAAGATAATGCCCGTAAATGTTTCCTATCACTTCTATGACGTTATATGACCAATGTTGTGTTGCGAAAATCCCTGTTTTGGTTTCTAGTAATTCAACTTATAGGCGCCACTGTTGAATGGCATTCATTGCAGCGGCATCATTTTATCTATAAGTTATCTGTTGATCAATCGAACTGATAGCAGCTTGGCGGTTGTGGAAGCATTCAATTCAAATATCGGTATATGCTCGCTGACAATAGTTCTTAATGATCATAAACAGGCGAGAAATAATATCGCACGGCGCTCGATGCTGTATTTATTGTCCGCTGAGGACAAGACAATAATAATTGTCATTTATCACTGTAATTGCCGCCTTTGAAGTTTGATGTTATCTCGCCGCCTTGTATGAATGCGATCATAAATCAGTTCTATGTGATCGGTGCTACATCAACGAAATTGAATGGCCGGCTATGTCATCTGTACCTGTAGTCCTGTAATAAATCCGGTAATGGTATCATCGAGATCAATCACGGCTTTTCAATTCCAAGAGTCGAACACAATCCATTACCTAATGTAGGTATACGTGTTTTCACAAAGCTGGGAAAGTTTATTAAAAACCTTCTTTAATGTGAATTCATAGTTCGTTGTGCGTGTCAGAGGAATTCTATTGTCCATACTTTGTAGTGGGAATTTAACGAGACAAAACGAATGGAAAGCAACGAGTATATAAATTATCAGGTGAAATGAAACTTACCGATGCCAGATTAAGTACAAGCTTACATACAATTCTGGCACATAATGTGAGACACCTTTGATAGTAAGTTTTACATTAATTTCTATGGTTTGACACCTCATTGCTTGTACCCGAACCTATTGAAAAGCATGAAGGCGATCTACTGCTAACTAGAAATCACAGACACAGAGAGAGTGGTGAAACACATTCCCTTGGCCCTTGTTTATTGTATGGCGATAGAGGCAGTCGTGTTATGTCTAACATACGACTGTGTTAAGGTAAATACAATAATTATTATGATTTCGATCTCATAACTGCTGTTGACCTCACTCAAGGTAAGAAATGTGTTCATCGACTGTATTACGTCGGTCATTATCAATGCATCTTACATTTTTCTTATGTGCTTGTGTAATAGGTGTTAATTAGGCAAAAACCACGCGGCGCCAGTCTGTGTAATGTTCGTTTTTTATGATCATCAAGTAGATATCCAGGATCTGAATTCTATGTTTGTGATTTAGACATCGAATGAGATCATTCATTATGTAGTTTAGCATGATGTAAAGTGATTAACCTTTGAACTTATTTGCCATAAACACTGGCGATACAGTCTGATTTTTTGTTTTAAATGAGGACATTATTATTTGACGTTCGGTAGAACTAAGTTTGATGCGTATAATTTATCTGTTTCTACAAAATAATTAAGCAGGGATCGCGAAGTATTTGAAGCATGATAAAGTTTTAAAAACATTATTATAAATGATGTTTTAAAACTTAAGCGCCCTCGTTTATTAAACTTTGTTTAAGAATCTTATTAAATGCATCCTGTAGCTAATGTGGTTGTTTAGCATAACATTTTTAATTTTAAAATCAAACGCTGCTAATTGTTAGTCGATAGGGACCATTGTTTTACGAAAGCTTGTATTAGCAGTATTGTATACAAAATAATTTGACAAAGGTGGCACGGGTCAAATGTTTAATTATAAATAAAGTCAGTGAATTAATGAACACAAGCAGTAATTATGGTAACATTACATGCAACCTGCATTTTATATGGATGGTACGTTAATTGGTATTGTATATTTAATCATCTGGTTCCGAATGTTATTCCTAAACGTATTAAATAGAATTATGGAACATACAGTACAAACTTAAATACCACAGTAAACCCAAATTGAAGCAAGGCGCTGTACATAGAAGTTGATTTTTCCTTATTTAAGAATCGTATGAAAACTAATGCTATTATTGTTTGAAAAGGAAATTCCCATAACTGTATCAGTAGGTACCAACCATCTTCATAGTTGAGTAGGTAACGTTTTGTTACAAGTTTATTTATTACATTTTTTTTAACAAGAATACTCTGATAACCGTTTATGGTTAATTGTGGTAAAATAGAATGATGAAATTAAAATCTATTATGCACTTGTACGTTATAGATTTGCATTTCATCATTCATCTCTTTAAATGGGTGTTTCTATGATTGGAAGGTCAATTTTAACTTATATTTAATTAATTTATTGTTCGAGGAAAACAAACAGCTATGTGGTACATAAACCAATAATAATAGGTTATAACTCAAAGAAGGTTTTTTGCCTTTAGAGAAGTATCGATCGCAGAACTGACTCACTTTTCGGTTGGCAATTTCAGAGTCCACTTGAAATCTAGGTTTCCTCACGATGCTTCCTTTACCGTTAGTCATAAAAAGCAATACTTATCGTTTTATGCGAGGTTAAGCTTCTCCTGCCATTTGGCATATGAGTAACCGATCTTCACATTTAAGAACCATATGATACTGGCCATGACAGAGGCTTTACGTATATCCTGCCAGTACCCTAGTTTTCTAATTTGGTATAAACATAAAAGTCTTGAAATTTGCAACTATTAATTGCAAATATTGATATTGTTAAACTTGTTATTATGTGATTTAAACTTGCACATATTTATTTACTAGATACATAATTTAATATATATTTATCACAACAATACGAGACGAAAAAAAAATGTGCTCTAATGCAATGCGTGTTCAGAATAGACAAACGGAAGGAATAAACAGTGGCTTACTGATACTATCTCCCTTATCGCTAGGTTCAAAATAGGTTACCTACATTCGTATAAAGCAGCGTACTTCGGCTTTGCACGGTTTCTAAGATATGGAATAGTAATGCTTATACAGAGAACCATGTCTATCTGATCTAAGTTGAATATTATTATTAACAGTGCAACTGGCATTTGACCCCCGCAACTCGATACCTGTGGGACACAAATACCGTAAAGCTAGATCTGCCAGCTTTTCAGGCCTGTGATTGTTACGACTGTCATAACCCTTAGGTATTCATATTACAACTGGGACTAACGGCTTGTCGCACTCTCCGTAGCGTGGAGCATACGACCGCGGCTCCCGGTAAAGTCACCGAGAAAATCGAATTGTATTTTAGGTCACAATAATATAAGCTTGTTACCGTTTCACTATATGACAATGGCCTTATCCAGGACCTAATACAAAGGAATAAGCATGTTTCAAACAAGCATAACCTTATTTCTGTTATTGTGTTTCCCTAATGTAGTCTTGACTCTTGATCGTATTAAAGCGGATAAGTAAGTGGGTGGTTGAATACGAGAAATGGGTATATCTGGAATAAAATTCATAATTTAACCTTGCCCTGAAACTCTAGAAATATCGGTAAATGGAATCCGAAGTCGTCAATTGTAGTCTCGTAAAAGATTGATGACTCATAACGTTTTCTGGTATTGACGCGAGCGCTATTCGGCCGGAAACGAACCGAACGAGAGCTATTAGGGTACCAATGGTGACGGTAATCAACTTATATCCGAGATTAATAGGCTACCCGTCACCTGCGAATCCACGCTGCGCACATAAAAGTGCCGTAACAACGGCTAAACAACATTCAAACAATAAAAGCTATATAATAAACTTAATTGGATTTCAGACTCTACATACGCGTGACGTTTCTTAATACAAAAATTAATTACCGTACACAGGCTTTTTTGGAAATAAACCTTTGTGAAATTGTTGGTTTTGCATTTTATTACCTACTAGCTGTGCCCGCGACTTCGTCCGCGTGGAATAGTAACTTTTCGGGCAGCATATTTAGAATTATTATTGGTTAAGCCTAGCTTGATGAAAATGATAGGTGTCAAACTAGTGTGACTAGTGCTGGGAAAGAGTTTATTATATCGATACTTAAAAATTAAACTAAATTGAGAATATGCATTTAGGAAAATTCAAAACTTTAAAAAATAAATTGTCTTTTGAAAACATTTGCTCTAATTCATCTTCATTCTGCATTAAGTCAGTATCTTCATCGTTTTCAGCTCTATGCCATAATAATATTGCATTGTCATCCGATTTATACATGCACGCAATTTTAGCTCTATCAGTTGAAGATAACTTCAACAAAATATGATTTTTCAAAATTAAGATTCCACCCGGACAAACAAACAATACATAAATTGCAAGTTAAATAATAAAATGGTAGAAACCTTCTAATAAAAATCTTTATTTCAGACTGTCGATAATAATACTAAATACTCCTTTGTCCAATCGATTTTCATGTATCGAGGTGTCTTGTCCCTAACATTTTTGCAATATGACATAACGTTTTACGAACGTCTTAGTCAAAATTATGACATGTGTTGTCAGTAAAAATTACTTCAGTTTTAGGATGATTTTTAAAACAAATTGAATCATTTCGACTTTAGATAAAGTATATAATGTGAATGTTTAGTGTAAAAAAGTATAATGCTTTAAATATCAGTAGTTTTTCGTGTGCCAATATTAACCATCCGTTACGACGACGCTACAAAGTTAAGTCGTCACTCTCACTGACACCTCTCATATTCATCAAGCTAGGCTTAACCGATAATAGGTTTTTATACATATACTTTCGCTTGGGTAGCGATAAATTTACTTTACAGATGCTTCTCTGTATACGATATTTCAAATTGACATAACTTTTTTATTTATGTACCGATTGACATAAAATAAACACTAAATGTTAAGTGAAGCTTACTACAATACATTCGTGAACACCGCATCTTAATCGAGTAAGCCGTTTCTGAGATTAGCTTGCACAAACACACAGACAAACAGACAAAAAAAATAATAATTATAATTTTAGGTTCGGCATCGATATTATAACAACCCTTGCTACTTTTTTTGTTTATATTTCCATTGTACAGACACCACTTTTCTACAATTTTATTATATGTATAGATGATTTTTCAAATTGACATAACTTTTTTATTTATGTACCGATTGACATGAAATAAACACTCAATGTTAAGTGAAGCTTACTACAATACATTCGTGAAAACCGCATCTTAATCGAGTAAGCCGTTTCTGAGATTAGCGTGCACAAACACACAGACAAACAGACAAACAGACAAAAAAAAAATTATTATAATTTCAGGTTCGGCATCGATATTATAACAACCCTTGCTACTTTTTTTGTTTATATTTCCATTGTACAGACACCACTTTTCTACAATTTTATTATATGTATGGACTCCTAATTACATAAAAAGCTTATAATTATGTATATTATATTAAAAAGGTTTTTAAGACCTGCCAGTACAACCTATAAATTATTATTTCAAGAAATAATTTCTTATCTATAATAATCTGCATTTTTTTAGGTTATTACGTAGGTAGTTTTGGTCCTTTTGTTTCCTTTATGAGAGGATCGATTAAGGTACACATGCAGAAGGAAATGTTGCGGCAAGTCTCGACCCACTTTGATAAGAGATAGCTCGTGTCTACAAACTAGTACTCTACGCATCGAGAAAATTATTGTGTCATTTGATATATTGCTCGTAATTATCGCGTTTTGTGTAATTGCAAGCATTAATTAAGTCGAAGTAAACGCGAAGAGACATATATAGTAAGATTATTTAAGACAACATTCATAGTTGTATCTTGTTTCTGCTTTTCGAGTCTGGTTATTTGAAGCCCTTTTTAGTGTAAAAACATGATACACGATGGTTTGGTTCCCACCTGACCTTATCTAAGAGAAACCGTTTCAACTTCTTCGAATATAAATAACTGTGAAACGCTCTCCGATGCTCAAAATTACATGCCTGTGTTTATTCTTATGCAATAAATCATACACGTGGCTTCACACGGATGCAGTTAGAAACTTCCACAAAGTAACTTTGGAATAAACTATTATGCTCGTAGATGTCAAAATTTGTTACTAAAATATTTAAATTTCAATGAGAAAATAGTGTAAACTATGTTTTCTGGTGCATTGTGTTTCTACTAAATCTTGCTGCATAGATTGACGTAATAAACGAGAATTTTGAAAAAAAAATATAGTTATAGTTATAGATTTCTTCATTATATTTAAAAATAATGTGCAGAATATATCAGCAGCATCGATTTAAGAAGGATATTGAATGATGTCAGTGTTGTCCCCATACAAACACCTTGGTGTTCCTGCACAATGACCTACTTCTGACGGGTTTCCCTTTCATGGACCAATAAACAAGTCACACATCCTGTTCTTCGAAACAAACATGAAGGAATCAATGTTTTGGTCATTTTGGCACGAGAAACTTCCTTCCAGTATAAAACCCTAATCACACTAATGGATGTGGAGCGCAGTGCTCTGGAAAAGATATGAATAGCGAAATCGCGTGTGCCGTAATTACGATGTACCGCATTACAGGCGAGCTCACTAATTTTCCACCGACGTAGATTGATTCTAAAATTTTAACGAAGTCGGTATTTCTGGCGGTTATAAGCAGAGCATTTTGTAAACGTCTAATATTAAGCTTTGCGGAAGACGCAGCTAAGTAGGTAGAGCTCGTTATCGGTTTATAATAGGATCGTCAATCTCTAAATAATTGGAAAGGTAAATAATTTAACGTTAATTTTGGTCTTACTTTGGAAACGAATACTGCTGAAGATGACTTCATTGAGTGAATTGCATTGCGGAGCGTATTTTACGATTCACGTTTGTTCAATGTTTATACTTTCGAAAAACGCCTACGCTTAGCGCGTGCACTGTGTCAAGAACCTTAATCGTCTGTTACATTATTTTATTAAGTGTTGTCAAAGAAGGGACAGTGAAATAAATCTTTATTAGAGTTGAGTCAACAGTACTCCCGTAATAAAGCTACCTGTGGTACCTTTTATGGGCATACGCATTAACACAGCTGTTAAAATTATGGTTATCTAAATAATTTATTTATTGATTCAGTGTTAACAATTATACAATTTCAATATAATAACATTATTATCTCGCCTATATTTATGACAACTATTAAAGTAAAATGAATTTATATTTGCGTTTATTATAGCATGGGCAGTTTTCTTGTGATAAATTATTATTTATAGATTGCTATATATAGTATCAACAAATAGAAGCCTATCGTTTAAGGGAAGTCGCTAACTATGTAAGGAAAATACAAACGGAGTAATGGTACAACTTTCTATAGGCAACTTTTTAATTAATGTTTCCTTCCCACTCCGCCTGATATTATTAATTCAATAATTTACTCTGTTTATGTCGAATCGAATTAATGTTTGTTATCTATACTTATTTAATGCTTACTCTGCAAATTATTACAGTGCAGACACAGAAGCGCTGCGGAAACTTAGTGTTTCTAAGAAGTAATTTTCACACATGGCCCGGTGTAGACTAATATTTACAGCGTTCTTCGCAATACACGGTACATAAGACAGACACGTTAGACGTAGTTGATGCGCCGGTAATACACGAAACTGCTGAAGCAGATCGCTTGTCCGCTACAGTATTGTTTACATTGGTCGCATAGCTCGGTGATGTCACGAGCGAAACCTAATTCTGATGAATCATGAGCTTTTTACAGGCGATGCACCGATAAGCGCGTTACCGTGCATGTGTGATATCACGTCGTGTCGGCCGACATCGCCGGACCCACGTGTTTGTGAAGTTATTGATGGCATCAGTGGGCGCATAATAACTGGTCCGACTCAACGAAACGTTCAGTTACTGATTGTCCGTTACGGGGAGCGCGTGTCGCCTGCGATACTGAGCCGGTGCGCGAGCGCATACACGATCCGTATTTATTGACACTTACCAATTTGTTTGATCATCGATTTGACAGAGACCAGTGTGTCTTTGGCAGTGCATGTGCTTCTCATTGGATGAGTTGACCTGATCAGCTGAATCGAAACCTACGAGTGCAGGTGCATTTGTTTACATATTTAAATTGCTGATTTGTTTTTGCTTTCTTCTTAGAAATATGTGGTGGCATTGTTTTACATCAAACGTTTGTCTCAAGGTACAATATGCAAGAATACTAGGTCAGACGTGTTTTACAGTATTTATGTTTCATTACATTATTTAAATCAAGTGTTCAAGTATCCTTCAGATAATCGCTGTGTGTATTATGATGCAATGAAAATATTATTTTAGTATATAAATATGTACGTTAAATTATGTTACTGGTATACCTGAAGTTGACAAGCCCTGTATAATCTAAAGTTCGTGACGAAAATCTCTACGAGAAATTCGTAGCGCATGCATATTAACATAATATTTAGTCTGTTCAATGTGTCATATTTCACCTAACATAGGTTACACAACAGAAAGCAATGTTTACTTTTAAAATATGCGGTACAAACAATTTGGTCTTAATTACACAATTGTATGTATGTGCATTCGAGAGTTGGCACCGGTTCGAACTGCAAGCAATCATAAAATCATAACGTCATAGGTAAATATTAGAACATGTCAGATTACGTGGAAGAATAACATTTTGCACGACTTGACCGTGGGCCTACCTAATTATACAAATTCAAGGATTAGTTCTGTTATTTGGGTGTCGGATATAAAAGAAAACCCACGTCTAACGATAATAAACAAACTATAAATAATAATAAACGTAATCTAATTAAGAATGTAACTCTATCAGTTAGAAATTGTTTGCGCAGTTGTAGTAGCTGAACGTTACTTGTGAAGCGTACGTGATACATTTTGTAAACATCGTTAGCGTTTTGTTAGCGTCCTCGCGACTCTTACCTACTGCGGTCTACAGGTTAACTACACACCGTACATGTTTAGAAACACTATTTTATACAAACAGGCAAACAGGTGATATTCTTGGAATATGTTACATGGTATTACGTGAACTCGATCTCAATAGCAAGCTGCATGTTATCAATATTACACGCAGCTCTCCAGTTTATTACGTCTGAGCGATAATTTTGTAAGAAAATGTGTCGAATTGCTTTTTTATTACATTTCATAAAATATTTAAATGCCTAGTGGCGCTCTATAAAATACGAGTCAAGAATTTGCTGGCCATGAATTTTCAATATCCTATAAAATTAAATATAATACATATTAAAATTCATATTTTCTATTTGTGTATCATCACGTAAGCGAGCAGAATACTTAAAAACGTTATTAAATTTTATATATCTATAAAAAAAATAACTATTCCTTAAAAAATTAAAAAAAAAAACATAAATTGGTCAAATCACGTCCTTTTTAAAATTCATAAATAGTAAACTATAGTAATGACATTGAATTCAATATAAGCATAATAAGAATCGTGAGAAGACGATGTTCTATTTATACATCGTCGTTAAGTATAGTCCTCAATTGCAGCGACGAGTGTCTGGGTGCAGAACCCAGGATGATGTAGTGGCCCAATACAGGAGGAAGTGTGTCGTTAGCCGACTGTAGTGCCAGGATACTCTGCTCTATTGATTAATTCAAATGATTTTATTGCATAATGGCCACTCCGAGCGAATTGGTTGACTAGGCGTTTAGATCATCGTACCCTGTTTTCGTACATTCTGCACACACAATGTTTTGATTGTGTTGTGGCCTTTATTTGGAAATGTATGACATTCACTGCATCCGAATTTGGCTCACAGATGTAGATGCAATCTTATATCGTTAAAAGTAAACAAAAATACATATAAATATAAAGTAGCTACTAGCTTACCTTACGAGTTTAACAAATATGGTAGTTGACATAAAGTTGTCGTTACGTAAGTTTCGATTAACTCATGTCGCACGAATTTAGATACAGTACCGTGGCTTAGAAGTGTTCATAATCCATTGCCACAAATCACGTTTTATTAGAAATTTCTAGAAGGTCTAGTCACAGGGCCTGTCAGCCCGTAACCCCTGCACGTTGACCCTGCTCACGGAAGATGTTAATCATGAGCCCCGATTCAGGATGTAACGTAATATAACTCTCTACGACTATTACTATGATGGCAACTGTAATATTTTATTCCACCAACATTATTTAAGTATGACTTCGCATAATTATTCATGAAAACCAGTAATTCACCGAGTGTTTGGCCAACATTATTCACGGTCGCACAAGACCAGCTATTAGGATTAAATCATACAGACATGTGGTTAATTAATTTAAATGTTATACTGAACAAATATAATTGACATTAGTGTTCTGTTAAATAATAATATGATCATTATGTGTGTGTAGATAGAGATATATATGAAATATGCAAACCACCCTACTAAAATAATTTATGATCTAGTTATACTTAGGGCATAAGAACCGGGTTTTCCCGGTTCCAAAAGAACCGGGAATTCCCGGTTCTGGAGGTCTCTGAAAGAACCGGTTCTGTAAATCTGGGAACCGGGTTTTTCGGTTCTTTCGGTTCTATCTTTCTTTCTTAAAATTAACTTAGAAATACCTCAATTCACGCTAAATGTCAAGTTATTATCATATAATATTGTTACAAGTATCTTCTTTAACAAATAAAGAGGAACTTAATAAGGAATTAAGTCAAGCTATTCTGCTCCTGAATTGATATCGAATGACCTGAGTACTACAGTCAGGGTAGAAATGGCTCTATCCAAGAGTGGTATCATTGCCACGTTGAATGGCTATGTCGATTCTCAGTACATCGAACAAACCAGCCCTCTGATCACGAGTGCAGTCTACCAAACGTTTTGACAGTTCTTTAAAAAGATTTCATGCAATCGGACCCCACGACCCGAGCGTTTCAACCCCAAACTGCTCAAAATTATAATTACCCATTAGGTTATTATACTTTCGCCGCTTAAGGGTCTCCGCAGCTCCAGCAGCAGCGCCAGGAGAAGCTGCTGAACTTAGAGCGTGGGACGGCGCAAGGGTGTCGACGCACGTTGCGTCCCACACCAAAGGCCGACCCAATTTCCAAGGCAGCAATGACATACCGTCAGATCTCTTACCATCGCCGCGCACCTAACCATTAGGTTCCAAAACAGCTGGTACACCGGCAGTGACGAATAATGACATTATTATTTGCGTGACGGGATATACGCCCTGCGCTCCTGCTGCAGGACAGGCCATGGCGACCGAGGCAATTGACTGTTTCACCGCGTTGACAACGAAACAAACGAAACAAAATATACCTAAACGTAAACTGATGGCGAGCCGGAAAGTATTGTCATCTAAAATCGTACCAAGAGTGGATGATGGAAGTGCCTGTTACCAGAAGCCCGATTCCCATTCTTCCACAGCCAGGAGACGCGCACGCTCTGCAGTGTTGATCGACGTATTAATGAATTCTTTCCGTATCAAACTGCAAAGCGGCTCGTACCACTGGCTCTGGGAAGAACGTTGCTCGGGTAGATCTACACCCGGGCAGGACAATTCCCAACTATTTACTGCCAGTCATGCACAAAATCTGGAAAACAACCAGAGTGGACCCTAAGATTTGTCTGATTAAATTTTTGTGGACCGAAGACAAAAATGCTGGTTAGCATAAACTGGAAACTTTACGTACACCTAGCCGACCAAATCGGATCGGCAGCGTGGCTAGGGTCCAAGCTCGGTCATCCAATGTTACGTTAAAAATTAACGTTAACGTAAAGTAATGTACATTTTAGAGCAAAACAACAGCCAATTAAAGTAATAGCAGAATTTAAAGAGAATTTGAAAATCTATTCGGAATTTATTGAAGTTTTTTTTGAGTTTATTTCAATACCTTATTTCAAACACAGTTTTCGATTTCTATAGTGAATTATAAACAACTTCGAAAAGATGATTTTAGTGCACTGATTATCGCTTAATGTTACTGAAAAACGATGTTGTAACTAGGAGTATAATTATAAAAATAATAAAAAATGCTTTTTCCAATAAAGTGTGTTTTATCCATTCTCATTTATTCGTTATGGCAGAAGAAAATCAGCTTTTAAACTAAATTATATCGAAAAGAACCGAAAGAACCGAAAAAACCGGGTACCCGGTTCCAGCTTGAGTTTGGAACCGAAAGAACCGGTTCCTAAAAATGGGCCGGTTCTCGATGCCCTAGTTATACTGTCTTGTCAGTCCAAATAAATACTCGACACTAAAGAAGAGTTTCGAAGTCCCTTGTTAGTCACAGGAAACATTGTAAGACCTTGGTGACATTCTAGACAGGATCGACGGTCAAGATTAAATGTCTTAACTAGTCAGCGAGATTATATCGAAACGACGGTTGCCTACACCAGTTAATATAAACTATTAATTTATAGTTGTCTTAATTGCAGTTAGTAATTACAATTAAAAGTGGCTGTTATCCACATGGAACTAATTTCTGAGCTATAAATAATGTCGTTATGAACAAACTGACAAGGACAATCTCATGTATGCACCTACATGTTGGTTGCGCTTATTGCACGGTAATAATTGTAGACTGAGCAGACATACTTATAGGAATGCGCGGCGCAATATCCAGCCCTGCCTCGTTGACCCAGTGTCGCAGAGCTCACGGGCCAAGTTCAAACACGACTCGTGATTGAGAACCAGCCGATGGTTCGAACCTACAAAATGTTGCAAGCCACTAACGTGAAAGCTAGTAAAAGCTTTAAGTGGAAAAGATAAGAAAAATATGCTACGAATCGAATTAGAAGCCAATAAAACTGTTATCTTAATTTAAAAAGCCGCGAGCCATCATTGAATCGGGTTCACGAACTTACTATGGGAATTAATGTGTATTTAACACGAAACGCAAAATGAATACAGTTGTAATATCCACGTTTTACGGGACCTGTTTTAGAAACGTCCAAGATAATGTAGGAAATGAGAATTGTATGGGCTGCGATCCTGCGTAGGTCGCCGCGACCACAACTCAGCCGTAAGCTCACGTTACACTGCGCTGGAATGAAAACAATGAGTCCATCTATTGAACGCAGGTGACAAAAGCGGTTTTGTACCTAGTTAGCTTCAACGTGTGCCGAGCTATACAAGTAGCCAATAATAAGTATGCATAGCACAACCCATAGCAAAATGCGACATGTATGACTGAAAGGACAGTAAAAGATTAATGACTGAAGAAATCCAGGAAGAGTTACGTAATGTGAAAGATTGCATGTGCGAGAAAGCCACGACGAATGTAAACATGATTGAAGTTTTATCTAAAGGCGGAGAATAATCTATCTTCAGTTATTTGAAGGAAAGTAATCAATTTTGATATTGCTTGCTAAATCGATTTTCATTTTAGTAACTACACTTAAAAGAATATAATTTGAACGATTGCATCAGAAATTGAAATTATAAACATCAGCCAAAGAGTGTCTACTAGTCTAATACATTTAGCAAACTAGGACATGCGTCGTTTCAGCAAATTATAATTGTGAATGCCAGTAAATGTGTTGACATTTCACTATTATCAGAATAGCTGTACAAAGTTCGCTTCGATTTCGTCGAAAGATGAAAGAATGCGTTTGTTGAAGTTTTATATACGCCACTTTCTCACGATAAGGTCTCCGTGGAAGGCGCGGGTCATCTCTAGCGTTTATCAGTAGAGACCGACAATTGTCCCGCCCACGTAAGCCGACGATTTATATGAAATCCTGGACGTGAGGCGCCAGACAACACACGTCAGACACTCGCTATTATCGATTTAGTATTCTCTTATTAATCGAACTCTCTCTCATGTATTCCGTTTCTCATTATTTTAATCCTGGCATATAGGTTAGATACCATGGATACTTTCTGGGATTCCCGAAGTAGAATTCGAGCCAACGGATGATACAAATTACAAGAACCATTCAAATATCATATATTAATTCTTAAAAGGTCTTAGCTTCAGTCCTTAGCTCAGTAAGGAGAAACAAAGTCAGCTAAAGTCGTAGACTTGATTACTTATAAATACGGATAAGCAGCATGTATGCCGTTCAGATTGGAATAACTATTCAATTTATAATATTGTGATATTGGTTACGAGGTGCTCGCGCGACCAGTGGTTGGCGCCTAGTCGGGGTAACGGTAATACAACATGCCTAGCTTAAGCCCACTCCAGACCATCTCTGACACTTCCCTTATATTCGGATTAACTGATAATAAGATAAAACCTATACAAACCAGGTGGTCTGTATCTGACAGTCAACACATTTAAATGCAGGACATGTACACATTAAATATGATTAATTAGAACGATGATAACCGGATATGACAACCGCATGAAATGCGTTTGTGAAAGTTAATCCTCTAATAATAAAAAACAATCTTCATTAAAATTACTAAAAAACGCAATGCTTCCAAAACAATGGTTTCATATGTAATTACGAGAATTTAAAAGTCGAGAAATTAATTAAAAACTTTCTTAATGGTTTCCAAACAAGAAGATGTTATGTTGACAAGTAGTGCACATCTAAATTAGTTTCGCGTCGAGATCGGAAAGACGCGGTATTCAGGCGATGCAGCGATGAGGCGACTGTAACGGCGCCCGCGACGCACAGTTTGGCGCACGATCTGTGTTCACGACCATAAACACACAAATAAAACAAACATATAAACTTATGTTCCATGTTTACATTATATTTGTTTGTGTACATTGCAAATAATTGATTAAAAATATGAATAATCGTTGGAGTGTTTTTTGAAATAACTCTCCTTTTGAAAACACTTGAAAGTAATTATTTAAAAAATATAAAAATGAGTAAACGAGCAAGGTGTTCTTACTAGTATCATACGAAAGAGGATTGTCGATAATTATTGAAACAGTTAAATAAACTTTTCAATTTCATATTTACAATAAGTTTAATATTCCGAATAATTTACATTGTACCTATTTCCTTTAAGAACACATTAACACTGAAGTTTTATAGAGATCCGCGCAGACTTTAATAAAACCGTCAAGGGAATCAGTTTGGTAATAAAACGTCAGCTTGGTCCGGGTGTCGTAACGCAATCATAACAAATTCGGGGCAATGAAACTCGTGACACCGAAACAAAAGTTATAATTATTATACTTTTGGCAAATATAACTTTTAATAACCACGTACATAATACCAGTATTATTAAAAATTATTAGACGGTGAGTTTGGTTTAGATTTACGTAGCTTTTTAATTTAACGCAGTCAGTCTCTTAGAGACAACAAAAGAAGATTTATAGAGACTGTTTTTTCCTGTATAAGTATAAGTGTAGTCAGCGGCAATAACTAGTGAAGAAAGTATGAAGTCACATAAGAAAGTGTATATTACATAGCATAAAAGTCTACCTTAATTGCTCTAATAAATTAAAAATAAGTCGCAATACCTCACATGTTCGCTAAGGAACGAATGCTCAAGATAATCAGATAAAACACAAGTATTAATAGGTGCATAGAAATGAGTATAATGTAACATCGCAATTTATCGCCGACTGCTCAAGTGTTTACATATCACTAATGCAATGTGACGCGATGACATATTTTACCTAGTTGTGCGATTTAATCTGTAGGTTAACATAACTGACACATCCTGTGCACACAGCTGGATAGACCAATTTGTCTCCTTATAGAACAAATCACCACTCGTAGATATATATCATACGAGACTCAGTACTATACTCTAAATGTAGAGTTGTAGAGTTAAAATTTAACAGTATTTTTATCACTATTTTACAAAAGTTTCCCAAAGTTTATTGCACAACTTTAATTTAATTGATTCTTAGAGTGTTTACTGAATGAGTCTTTAGAATCTCTTATCATTTAATCAACGGACTCTCCTATACGTACTTTGCGGTTTCTCTTAATAGATTACACGTAAGTGGACTACATAACATAAGAGGGAAAGTTCTAAGTAGCTAGGTAGGTAGCTAGGTAGCTACACTCTAAATGGGGCAAAAGTCTACTCGGACTGTCCATCGAAAGCACTTACTTGCCTTTTATACACTTAGGGGGGCTAAACCTTTCGCCGGACACCACTCGTATGCAGTTATAACGTGATATAAAACGCGGTGACATTATTATGTGACCCGGTTCAGCTCAGTAACCCTTATGTAAGGCGGTAAGGCTGGCCAGAACTCCGCTGGAGTCAACCCTAGCGTGCACTTGCGACATCGCTGCTTAAGTCACGAACACGACTCTGAATTTAAATTTATTTTGGAGTCTTAAAATATGTATAATTACTTACTGAAGGCAATCAGAAAGTACAGACTCGAAAATTAATTTATACATTTTATAGTAATGGTTCTCATTTTCAGTCGTTAGGTTAAGGTTATAAGTAATTTGCATAACGTTATTGATGTTGAATGTTATCATTATTATTGCAATGATTAATTATGTATTTGACTGCAAATGCATGAAATCATCTGGGGATTAAATGAAATCATGGTATTACAATTTGTTAACATAATTGCACATTAATTGTTTGCGATGACGTAACATGTAACTTTCCACGTGTTCTATGTTAGATTACAGAGATGTTTAGAGTGCTTTTAATTGCGTTAGTGTGAGTTTATAAGGACCCGGTAATTAAAGCCGGTGTGATTACGGTGCATCGGTCACGCTTGGCGGGTGCGTGTGGGACTGTGCCTACCTACGTTCCTACGACTCGGCCAGTGTTTGTGGCTCCCAAAATAAACGTGACCGATGACGATTTCGGGAAAGGCGTCATACAGCCGATAATGTGAGTGCAGCCGCATAAATAAACAGTAGCCGTATTAATGACAGACATTTTTCACAGTTAAACACGATTAGTGCGGTTCATTAACTCAATGAATTGAACTTAAGCCGATATTTGTACGTAACACATGAGTCAAACGTTTTTTAATGCGTAAATTAAGTTTTGTCTGCGCTCATTATTCAAGGATTTGCTAATCATAAAATATTATAAATGTTGACTGTTTCCATATCACACTAAGACACGTCTTCTAAAAACCACTTAACATATTTACATTTATGCTAACCTTACGGTGCGACTTTGTATATAGTCCGTCGATTTAATGTGTTTACGTGTCATTGATATTTAAAATTTCCGGATAGACAAATACATTTGTTTAATTATTGAATAATGTAATCGACGCAGGACGTAATCGCCTATTTATAACATTAACTTTTTAAATGCGCCTCTTATATTAAAAGCCTAAACAAAATGGCATATGTGTAAACACATGAAATCAACAGACTTCATTAAAGAAGGAAAAAATGTTTGCACACGAATTAAGAGAAGCAGCACGTGTAAAAACACGTCAATAAAACGATAAGCTCTTTGATGTTGACGTTGAATCATGACATTTTTGGAATTCCTGTTGGAAAAATAAAATGCTTTAGTCTAGACGCAATGCAGACGTCTCGATGGACAGCGACGGAAGGTAGGACGCGTAATGATGTTTCATTGATGCCCCGTGACGTCATCATTATTAGGAGAAGCACGGTCACCAGCAACAATGCGGTGATACATTATATTTAATGCCTTTTGTATACCATGAGACATTCAGTATAATCGCGAAGGCCAACCGGTCATTAACCATTGTTTACACTGCTTAACATTGAGCATTAAGTTCTTCACACTTAGCAGTTACGACGTAAGAACTAATATTTAAAGCTAAAGCTTTTGTATAATACCTATATTGCATTAATTATAATATAAATAAGAATCAAATTAAAAAAATGTTTTCTTAGCTCTAAAGAAAATCCAAGCTAATGTACGTCCTACATAAAGTTTAATAAAACATTAATCCTCAGCAAAAAGAAACAATCTTCTTCTTTTCTGATAGCACAGTAATAAAGACTAGAAAAATCTTTCTAGTTTTCATATTTCTTACAAAATTATGTATTATGTAAACATCCCGAGAATACACGATCTGCGAATAATATGATCCAGGTAGTGTAGTCGGCCAAGGTTAGCGTTGTTTTAGTAGCTGTTTACCCACATGCTACTTAGTAATTTGGTTTCTAACTCCAACCCAAACTGAAGCATTAATCAGATAAGGAGAGTAAACAGCTCTCTCGTATTACATGCTCGGTATGCAAAATTACTAAACCAAACACGAGCAAAATATTTACTCTACGTTTACAGTTCACACATGCCGCACATAGCGAGCATTCGTGTCGTTCTCTTGTAAAAATATGTACATGTCGTCATCTGTGGTCAATGCTCTAAGTTCTGATTGAATCACAATTGAAAACGCTATCGTAACGTATTACGAAACGTGTTCAGCGGGAGCATCGCGGGTTCGGCAGGAGCAGCCGGCCGCGTGATGAATCGTTCCGACACGTACCACTATTAATCATCCATTAATTTACACCGGTTGGATTACAGCCAGAGTTAGCGGAACGCGCCTTACTATCTGACATTACACCGGAAAACGCGCGTGGATCAACACCATTTATACCAACTATTTTACTATTTACGAGAGAATAAATTATTTTAATCAAAATTTTATTCAACACGGTCTTGTATTATGTAGATATCCCAACGTATTTTACAATTCAACAAAGGAATCCTTGGCTTAGACCACGTCAGGAAAAATTAATGTCACTCGAGACTCCCGTGTCAAGAAATAATTTTATTTACAAGACATAATGCATAACACTAGGAAGTATCCAACATATAATTATTATAAAGCTTAAGTGTTTTTCTTGTAATTGCCCGACTATTGTTTTATAATGAATGCAATAATTATCTTGAAAACTTAATTCTATGTTATACGATTAAATAAATGAACTGCAATTTTATAAAATGTAATGGAGCAATATCAGACCATGATCTATTAGATCATGTTTAAAAGGTAAAATAAATACTTAAGCGACAAGGTTTTAGCTTCAAGTACCAGTCGATGCTTGAAACACACTTGCATTCTAAGTGTTTGTTACTTTACTTCCATGCTATTTTGAAATCACTAGTTAACCTATTTATATTACCTATATTTGTAACCTTGACCTTAAAGGTAAACTAAAAATCCGGGTAAGCACAAAAAAATGATACAGAACAGCTGTTGGCGTTCAGCCAAAACTTTCTAAAAACGGGTTAGCTGCAATGTTTCAATTAAGACCGACGCGGACGAACCGATGAATACAAGCAATAAACGATTTTTAAAAGCTTGTTACTCATGTGTTATCGTTAAGCATCGAGTACAATTAGCGAACATTACTTCGGCATTATGTTTCTTGTAATAATTTATTTTAAACACAATTTTAAAAGACAAGAGTAAAACATTTAAAATTAAAACTACACGAGTAATGGTCACGTATGAATGAGTCTTATTTTTTTTTTGTAATTAAACCCAGACGTGACTTGATGAATCCAATGCGCTTTTGAACAAATCCATAAATATAACTTAGTTTGTTTCATTGCGATCTGCTCTTTGAAGAACATGTAGATATAGCCTAGAAAACTAAACTGTAGGTAGTGTTTCATAATAACTTAGCTCAGGACATAAATTAGTAATAGTTGTGTAAAGATGATGAAACTTCAAACCACGTTCGTCAACGCTTAGCCTTGCATAGCGCACTGCCCAAATATGTAGTTGCATATTACATAAAGTGCATAGGCACGAAATGCTATTGATGTTAGTCTTCACTTTATTTATTTTTTTAATATGTTTTGCTTTAAGACTTTAATTTCGTTTCGTATAATTGCGACATCTCGCCAAAAATGTTTAAGCGCGTATTTTATTTTAATGAACACTTTATAAGTCGCCAGTAAAGCTTGTAATAAATTAATGTGACCATCCATAATATATTTGAACACATAATTTCTCCTGTAAATAAACTTTTGGGTTCAATGTTAGAATTTGATACGTTCGTGTTATGTGATATTGTTAACATTTGGTACGGCCAAAGTGTTACAACTTAAGGAAAATTGCTTATACAAGCTCATTTTCATTCAGAGAAATTTAAAGTTCATTTACAGAAACACTATTAAAATCTTTGAGTGTAGTTAAAATTAAATTTGTGTAGCAGTGAACATTTTAACATTATTCAGTGAATTTATAAATAAAGATGTATTAAACTAGTTGGGGTCCGACGATATACATCACTAAAGCAGCATATCATCGTGACACCTGACATTCAGGAAAAATATGAATTGCCCTTGGGGCTCCGTAGAGAATATGCACATGCTCATAAAAGCCTTAATGATTGCTGCAAAGGGCAATACTAATATCTGTATTATACTCGTCTGTAATGTGACATGCACATGAATCAGTCAGTGCATTATTATGTATTGTTAGAAGTTATTTATAACAAAAAGGAAGTATACACAATATGCTTGCCAAGTAATAAATTCGTGGATACAACTAATTGGAACACATGTAAGTGTCTCCTTGATGAATGTGGGTACATTATTGTTAAACGTAGATGGTTGTGTATATTTTTCATCGGGCGTCAGGTATCGCGACAAGCTAACGCGCTATAATTAGACCGCGAGTCAGATTGCTTATGCGCATCGACGATGCAAAATTCTTGGCCCATTTATTGTGACCAATACACGTGGTTATTACGCCTAGTTTGTAGAACAAGTGGAACACAGATCGTAATTATTTTATGCACGTCATCAGCATACCGATGGCTTGTACAGAGACCTCTTCATATAATGTTAAAATTGTCCTGACGTTGAATTCTACATTAACGTCATTATATTGTGGTTATTTATAAGTGGCAAAATTAAGATAATTTTACGAAAACGAAATATTTATAGCCACAATAACATTAATGACGTTCAGTATGCTGATTGCTGTAGTACCGAGTCATTCTATTGACGTGTAATATCAATAATATTCAAATAATATTGCTATTTTGGTTAAATGCTAATTCTGGAATGAATTGTGCAACCTGTTCAGGCACCGGCGTCAAACTGATTTATGTGAGTAATAACAAATAGCCGTGCGAAGACACCTGTCCAAAACATTTTTAGAATACTTTGGAAAATAATAAAACTTGTATTTTATGATCCAATAGAAAATATATAGCATTTTTCGTACGCCCACTCTGCCTGGTGGGTACGAAGATTCTTTATCTTCACGCCACGCCACGTTGCAACCATGTCGATGCCACCCAAGCGTCGACACAATACGATTGAATATATGCGTTTGACGGCAGAGTTTTATAGCTTATTCAATTGGTAGTTCCAAGTAACAAGCTAGAAACTAATATAATCAATATGCTAGCCTACAGTCTGGTCAATGCAATGGACCATAATCACAATGCATAAATACAGTGCCTGTCTGCAACAGTTCACGTTCATTGTAGATTTGGGAACGCGATCAATAGCCGCTATTTTTATTTTATACTCTGTAAAACGATATTTGGCAAGCTTCGAATAATTTAAAGCTCCTTTGTGAAGAAGAGCTGAAGCGATAAAGTAAGCATGTAATGCCCCGGGGCAGGACCCACGTCGGTTACATTAGAATTTTTAACCATCGTAATCGGTTGGAACAAAACGAGCGAAGGCAAAGTGCCAAGCAATATCGTATCCTAAACTTGAAGAGTTTCTGGTTCAAACTGAAAGATGGCCTGTAATGGTGGTGTTCGGGGCATTTAAAGCTAATCACCGTGATTACAGTGTGGACCACCGACGCTGCACCGATGATACAGCCAGCCGCCTGCTGACAGTAATTGCCCTCTCCCCTAACTCACAACAATTAAAATACGCATATGTTACGTTTTGAGGAAAAAGTTGCATTAAATGTTATGCCGATACAAAAAGAACAAGGAGAATTAAACCATTCTTTATTTTCAAATTGAAATGTATACTTGAAGTTTGTCTTATGTAATACAAGTAGGACCTACATTTCTATCGGAAATATTCCCGATATTCTGTTACACAAGTGCGCGCTAACGATAATATTATAAAGAAGTCTAGTCTAAACAGACATGTATGTATACTCAAATAAGTTCGGACAACGTGGGAATAACGTTTGGTGATTAACTTCGTTTATTAGGATGATAGCCTGGGGAATAGTTTATGGATCGTAAAGGTACATTAGTTATTATGTTTTGTTGTTGTGAGCGCGACCTTGGCCAGACACTTGCGATAAGAGAGGCATGCAAGTCTGAGATTGTGTCACCGAGTCACCGGTGCATAAGATTAACATGATAACGACTATGCCATGACACGCTAATCAGTGTTAACATATTCATAATTACTCAGTGATGTTATCGCCGCGTTAATCAGCGGGTTTATACGTTGGACCGTTATTTTTGTGCAATAGTTAACTAAACCGCGAAACCGCGAGCCGTAAGTACATTTTTTGTTGCGATCCATATAATCATTGTTTTGATTTACTACTTGATCATAACTAATATCTTAACTGCTACTTCTGTACCCATTTTTCTCAAATTTGTCGTAAAAATATATCTGCTGCAGATATTTATATACAGAACCAAATAAAATATACGGATTCATTTGGATGCACACAATTATACGAAAATATCCAAATAATAGTGACAGAATCTGGGGTAATTGGCCAGCTCGAGGACGCTGTACTCAATGATGCTATAAATTGAAATGCTCTATCAAATCGCTAATCGACAAATAACAAACGGCTTTATTGTGTTCGGTAATCATGCACCCGATGCCTATGAGCTCAAGCATGCATCAATCGACTCATTGCCAGAACTATTTATACGATAAACGAACCTTTTGTCAATAAACGATAGTTATTTAATCTTGTATGCATAACAATACATGGTTAATTCGAACGGGAACGTATGTAATTGTGTTTTATACGAATATCGCGTACAACAAAGTTATTTTCAGATGTGCTGGCACAATTCCTCACCGACATGACATGGTATCTGATACGACCAGTCAAAGAGCTGTCACAATAATGTTTCTTGCGTCTCTCATCTTGTTCGCATGTCCATACATAATAACAAACAGTCTTCAAGATGCAGAGACGGCGTCCTTCAACATACAACTTTTAAAACCAGCACCAATTATTCACAAAAACCGAAGATTAATAAAACAAAAATTGTAACAGACAGGCGGATTGTTTTTATTGTAAGCAGGATAATGGATCGTGGAATAAAATGAACAGGAATTTATTCGTCACAAGGATAAAAAAAACCAGGACAGTAGGAAGGATTTTAATTCAATGCGAGGTCGTCCACAGTTATTCAAGTTCAATGCGATTTAATAGTATTTGTATGATTATCGACGCTTTATGTATTTTCTCTATTTATCGTTACTGTTGTTGACTTACGCTTTTCCCTAGCATGAAGGTATGCGTCTATGTTTGTTCAGTGTAAACGACTGTAACCATTATTAGAATTGTGCATGATTCACATTGCAATCGGCTTTAATTTTCTAGGAACTAAATATCGCACGAAACTTGTCGCAGATTGCATAGGTAGATGTTGAAGTACTCATTCTCATTTGAATACGATATGAATAATTCTAAGAGTAGAGTTTTAACGATGTATATTTGTGTTATGGAAAGCTTTTGTGAGCTCCAATTGAAGGTAAATTTAATCTAAGCTATGAATACAAATTAGTTCAGCTACAAATTAATTGTATAAAGCTCCGTCAGTCAACATTTCAGATATAAATAATTAAATTGAATAAATAATTATCCTGACCTTCATGAAATATTTCAGATTCTCTTTGATGAGTGAAAATGAGATAAAACTTATTTGCGAGCGACTCTTGAGACGTGCTCAACTGCCTAGAAAGTCTTCAGGACGCAAAACTTTTTTACTTTTTACATTTTCAACCAGACTTAACAAGGGTATCCTGTGAATATAGAGTGCTCCATTGTTATTTGATAAGAAACTTTATGTTTTCATAGTAACTGCGTTACAAGTTCACCTAAAATATTTTTGAATAAGTTATGAATATAAATTAAGAATATGAAATCTTATGTATTAATAAATATATAAGATTTCATGAACGAATATCTAAATTCTTGAACAACTTCAAAAAGCTTTTAATTAAACTATATAGAAAAAAAAAAACTACAATCCATTATTTTGTTAAGCATCAGTAAATAAAACTAAAAGCGTTATTAACGTATCTTAAGTGATACAAAGTATTATTTCTTGCTATATATCTTAAACTCGATCATTAATAAAATTTACAATCAACACATAACTTACTAACTCTACATTAAACGCCTATAGTGTCTGATTTAAATAATAATACAGTTAACTGCAATTGAATAACGACTGCCTTTATTTTTCTTATCGTGTTCCAAGGGCTTTTGCCCTACAAATCAAAGCAATTGAATCATCGAATGAGTTTTAATAAGATCTGTCCGAAGAATATAATAATTTATGTCTCAATCCCGGTTTCCTCAATCATTCTTCGAATTACTGTTCTCATTAACTAAATTAGGTGTCATGCGACTTGTAAATAGGTCGAGGCCGACTCCATTGAGTAACCTAGACGGACCACGTCTATGCAAATTATAGCACTCGATTTAGAAACACGTATTGTTGAATACTAGGAGTGCAGCTATTCCTGGAGTATCAATACGGTACTCTTACGGCTCTTGGAAATTAGGAGCTAGACTCAAGTATCGCTTTTCTGTTGAACTTTCATCAGATCAAAACTATAAAACTTTACATTCAAATTAAGAAAATCTATATTACAGTTATTATTATATACTCGTATTTCCTTTTTCATTTATCTACATCACTAAATATGTTTAACAATCTTAACGCATTCACTTTTCCCATGAGTCATAACATCAACATACGAAACTGAACCTTCTCATCAAGTCAATGTCATAATGAGTGAGCTACACAATTACGTGCCATTACAGGCTGGTGTAACATTCTCTGTCCATACCTACCCAGTTCTAGTTCAGAGAAAGTTTGGAATCGATTTTACTATTGATACCGTTAGTCTAGACCAGACCGACTCATTGTTTACGTCTTGGAAACACTTTATTTATGGTTCTGGTAATTGTAAGAAATTTTACGGTCTTCGTTTATCTGTTTTTAGATTTTACCGCAAAGCCTTAAAGTATCTAATTTACCACCAGCCTCAAACGTTTCTGCGGTAAACACGTATGTAATGAGTTTATGTTATGAGTGTTGTTCCGTGTACTTTCGATGATTTCGTGTGAGTGAAGACTCTTGCCAGCCTGTTCAGTCAGGAATGTCGTGGAAATCGTGTGAAGTATGTCGTTAGCGCTAGGCGGCGATGGGCGCGGACGCGGCGGCAGCAGCGGCGCCTGACATCTCCATATGAAGGGCCGCTAACTGCACCCGTGTCGAAAGTCGCGCTTCGTTTGTTTAGCACGCAACTAAATGAACCGAGTGTTGCAACATTCCGATGTGTACCTAAACCGTCGCGAATTGGTGAAACCGTGTTGACCAGGTAACTGCATTTAGACATACAAAAGAAACTTTTCAACATTATCGAATGTCCAACTCAACCTATTAAAATAGTTAAGTGCTACTTTTGACAGTTAAAAACAAAATTAAATTTATCTCTTGGAGGCAATTTAAAACATAAACAAAAGGTATTTAAATTGCCACCACATTTGCAGCCATCACATTAAGGCAGCATAGCAATAAAAGGCGAGGCAGGCACCTCGCAGGCTCTCAGGCGGGTCTCGGGAACAAAGGGTAATAAGTCTTGAAATTGACTTTTTGAGAACAGGTGAGGTCGCGTCAGTCTCACACTGAAAACATTCACTTTTCTTTGCATAAGAACAAGAACAAATAAATGACGTATGCGAAACAATTTTTATATCCAAGCCCACCTGGTTTTATGCAAATATATTGTTCAGATTGTTTTCGAGCATTCTTTCATAACCTAAACTCCGTTTGAGCGATCGTAAATCTCAGTTTATGTCAGCACATTTGGAAACAGTTTGGTTCTAATTTAAGAAATTATGAAACCGATTCCTAGCTGGAATCAATGTAAAATATCATACAAAGTGGTTTTGTGTGTGGTATTATTTTAATGCCGGGAGGTAGACCATGGGTATTTAAAGAAAGACTTATATCCATTTAAAACAAACAAAAGACTAAATTAATTTGTATTTAATGTTCACGTGCACTTAAATGCAAGTTGCATTAAATTTAATGCGATACGGATAAGCGTAATGCTCACTAGAGTACATTATTACAAGGAATAAATAAACCAAAACTGGTAGGTAATGACATGCCTGACATTTACGAGGGTTCACGATTTACAAAGTGTCATGACAATTAGCGTAGATGATCATAAAGTTTTATCATTCTGTCGCAGGCTGGGCTCTAGAAGTATCAATATCCATTAAGTTACGAATGAATGCCAAATGCTCGTGTACTCGACTACGCAAGCACGCACTCGCAAAGGACATTATATTTGTATTTTATATCCTGTTAATTGATAACTTAAAGTATTCGATATTTATAAAGTAGATAAAGCCAAACCGTATTTTTTCTTTGGCTTACTTAAAACGTAGTTTAAACAGTTTTCCGTAAAAAAATATAAAAAAGCTTAAAACGTTTTCAGTTAATAATGTTTTGGAACTGATAAACCTCATATGGGAACTTTTGTTTAATAGTTACTTTGAAACTAGGTCACTTTTACTGAAATCAAACTAGCAAAGTTTCTTTATCGTTTTACCTAAAACTTGTTTACTAAACTGAAATAGTCCCTAACTACGGAAATATGGCCATTGCGTTTGTTTTCAGTATTCTAAATTAGCTGTCATTTTTTAATAGTTTTGAGTCAAATAGGTCAGTCTGTTATTGTTTGTAGAGTAATTATTTAAGTAGAGTGTATTACGTAAGGCGTCCAGTGGCCGGGCCATGTCCACATCGCACAGCGCACTTCGTCGCCTCTAACTCAATTTGTCGCAGCTCTCGCCACCGATAATTTGTCGATGTCTCTCACTGCGAACCGCCTTTTTGTCCCAGCTTTAATGACCCACGCGGTGTCAATCAAAGTCGCCTTTCTCAATGTAATCAATAAATTGAATACTCATAAAAGGAATTTTTGAAAATAATCAATCTAGTTTTTGTTGGTTATTGTAAAGTTAAAGTGAGGTGAGATTATTTTGTAATAAATGAGATTTCAGTAATGTCATTAGCGTATATATTTAATGTTGTTATTGCTAATATGTTCCCAGCTTCCCATACCGAAATGAATCATATTCAACTTTAGATTTGGCGAAGAACCATGTCAAAATCTATTTTGCAATCCGGATTTCTTGATACTTTTAAAATTAGTTTAGTGAAATATCTTAAGTTAAGCATAAATGGGTCTTAACACCTGTATTTAATCCGTATCTCTTAACTAAAATAATAATATGACATAGGTATCATTAATTGAATTGCAGCATTTGTTCTTCCGCACCAGTAATCTGCATAACATTATTAAATAATCGTTGACATGTTATGAATATTGAACGTTTATAAATAAATTAAAGGATAAATATGAAACGATAATGCGTTGGCAGTAACTACACACGCATGCTTCCCGAGTAACCTACAAAGGCGTTATAATTTGTAACAGTTGTCCACGCTGACACACAGCTTAAAATGTTATTGGTTTGACAGCGGCCGGTTTGTTAAATGTTTGATTTACGGCTGAAGACGGACGACACAACATGTAATACGTAGGTATCTTTACGACTGCTTCACTAACAATTACTATTTATTGAGTTTAACAAAAGCGTGTTTAACGTTAGGTCCACATACATGAAGAAGTAGTTCAAACAATAGTTAGTTTTTAAGTGAGGATGTCACTTATATTGCTTTAGTTAGATTGAACACTAGACTAACAATGCCACCATATTATACTTATTATGTACTTTTACATACAATTTAGCCCTTTATGTACTGATATAAACTTGTAGTAAAACAAAAATTAAGTTGAATTAAAAAAGCGCTTAACATTACCTAAAAAAATTAAATACCGAATTTGGCTAAGATAGATGATCCTCTTTTCTGGCTAAAGCAAGTATATAAAGGAAGCTTTTAAGCTTTATGATTTATAAATTTTCGTTTTCATTATCTTGAAAGCGAGAGTTACGAACTATCTTACAACACGATAATCTCGTCTCTTTAAGTAAGTGGTTATTAAAAATTGGACTGGAAAAGAAGATTAAATAGCAAAGCACTGTCTTATCAAAATTAAGCTGAAAAAGGGTTAATTTTCCTTAGGTACGAGTTGATTTTATCCAAATTTAAGGGCAAAGGTAAGAATAAACCTTGTATCTATCTATTACCTAGGCGTGTAATATTTTCGTGATTGATCACCTCATTGACCGATATCCAGCATTTCTTATCCTTACAACATATTATTGATGACACCACTTGCACGCACTTAATCTTCCACCATTATTTCTATCGACGGATGAAATCTAATAAATATGATTCATGACTACACTGTGATTAACAATGTGATAGGTTAATAACCGTAAGATATGATCTTAATGTATAAACGTGCTTCATTATATTAATATTTGCATTCAATTGGAATTGTAAATATTTTAATATAAAAAAATATATTCTATTAAATAATAAGTAAAAGTTTTTGTATGTAACAACTGAATAAGCTAGATACTACTTTATGTAGGTTTATTATACGGTAGGAGTCTAGGTACTTAAATCACTGCAACTTACTTTTAAATCGCGTTTCATAAAATAAATACGTTATCAATATTTTATTAGGTATTGACACAGATTCGGAACGACTTGCTCAAAATAACGGGTTGTAAATAATATCTTGCGAAATAAAAACGAAAGTTATTTTCAAGGATTAATTTAAACCAAACGTGGACTATTTTTCAGTAAACGTAGAAATATCTATGTAATTGAAGATGAAGATAATGTTAATTATTTTATTTCATTGGCGTACCAGATGTTACCAATAATAATATATTATCTAGGTACCTACGTTATTAACAAAATTGTGAGCTGTAGCCAACACAACGCCCAGTCTGGTCCCAAAGGTCGTTAGGTTAGCCCATACTTTGTGTTCGTACAAATAAATGCAGACAATAAATTTTAAGTTCGAAATTCTACACAAAGTCCATTGTTCGCTTATTTAAGCTATAAATTGATTAGCTTCTGAAAACTAAGTTATCTATTCTAGTCATAACAGTACAAAACTGTAATATTCGACTAATTTGAAGGCAGCCTTAAGCAATTTCTTGTGCTGTCAAGATTCATAAAATAAATGTCTTAATAAATAAGCATCGACTTTCATGTAAGAAAAAGTTCATTTGTAATTCAGGGACTTGAGATAACATTGGATATTATTTTTGCGAAAAGTTTTCTAGATTCTTCGGTAATGTTTGTATTCGGTATTTATACAGTTTTCATTTATACAGGTATAATATTTATAAAATAACATTTAAAAATATTTTAGCTTTCTCTTAGAAAGCTTGGACAGAGAAGAAAAATATATACCTACTTGCTACGACAAAATTGAATAATAAGGTAGTAAAAATACGTCTCCAATTTATTTAAAACGAGAATTTCGAAAGTAACCAAATGCCATAAGCATATAAACATGGAATAAAATCCATTGATACATTTTTCCGGAACGTAGGAATTTCACGAGTCATAATAATTCAATGGTCGACTGAAGTCTGCATAAATAGACAACATTACCATAAACAGGTGACTACGAACAAAGAAAAAATATTTTTTACTTATTTCTTATCGTCTGGGAACAGCCGCTCATCCTGAAATACTTCGATTAAATAAAAATAAAATGGTGGCCTATCGTCGCTTTGTGTTGGCAGAATCGCTCGCTTTTTGTACCAGCCCCATGTATTATTCATGGTCTCATGGGGTCCTGCCTCACTTGTTCCTGCATTGTCTACGCGTCGGCAATTATGAAATTTATGCGTAAAGCCTTTAGGCAGATCACCGTATTAATGTAGTGCGTGAGTCACCGGTGCCGTGGAACTAACCGAGGTTGTCCACTTGTTGAGCTGACTGATGCTGATTTATCGGTCTCACATCGATATTGATCGATGTGTCTGCGAATATGATTGTAGAGCTAGCAAGTAAAAAATGTAAGCGAAATGTTGTGTTAAATTACCCTTTTATTTACTATAATTACACTTCCAACAGCTTAAAAGGAGTCACAAACTATTCATTCTTTATTCTTGTCCCGCAATTAACGCTTCCTCTCTAGACGTTTTCCCATTAAACTTTTTACGTTAATACTACAGACAACGAACAGCCGTTATGAATTCGTTTCGTTCATCCTACAATATATTAATGAAATATTCTCATTCGTGTCACATAAATTGTTCAATTAAAAATATCAGTGGGCGTGAGAATCATCGTAGTTCGTAGTAAATAACACAAATACAGCAATGAGCTAAAAATAATGTTGCGTGAATCATGGTCCATTCAGTGGTTATGCGGAGTGACGCAGCTTTATTACTCTTATCGTCGCGATAGCGTTATAATTTCTACGAAATGTTGTAATTGATTTAATGCCTACGAAATTTTGTAACATGGACCATAAGTGAATTACTGTTTTTGCGGGATTACCAGTAGTATTTCGACACTAATAGTGATAAACAGTCGTGATAACATAATTTGTGACTACGTTGTCATAGATGTCAAATTTAGCAAAGCTGCTATTTATCACTGAACAGATGCCGATCTTGGTTTTCTGGGCATTAACCGTGGTTAATACTCGTGTGTTAGCTTTATCGCGCGGTAAACATTACCATTTCGTAGGCAGGATATATTCGGCGAATTCCCGCATAATGTTGTATTAGCATGACGGTATCGATATGCCGCCCCGGGGCGGTATTATGGTAATGTGTAAGAGGACATACTTTATACTTTCTGCGTCTTACTGAATAATCACATTTTAACTAGCAATAACATAGTAAGATCATTTTTTCCTCATTCTACACTTCAAGGAAGATTTGAAGAAATAAATTTTGTTCCTTCTCATATAAAACTTAAACGTAAAACATTTTATGATAATAACTTAAAAGCTTGTGTGGGGTGCAGTTGTAAGTCGGTGAGTCAGTATGACATCAAATTACGTACAAGAACATCTATCTACCCATATTGTTCGTACACTTAATTTGTTTTAAAAGCACTTAGGTATGACAATAGAATTAACCTTGTTGTTGATGGCAGAATTAGTAAATTGTATGTATACTTGACTGAGTGTTACTTTTACAAGATATAGGTACGTTAAATTTAATTTACATTCAATTCCGCGCAAAGTTTCAATGGAAATTTTGCCATAAAGTCCATTAGGCAACGACATTTTTCAATAAGGAAAATGGCTTATTATAGGTTCCTAACTACTTACATGAATTTTACCGAACCTGTATAATTTGTCATTATTTCATGAATAATATTTGTTTCAACTACTCAGTCAAGGTTTTGACCATAATTAATAATAAAATGTATATTAATATAATAATTATAATTTTATTACCTGAAAGTTGGAAATTTTAAACCAAATCTAAAAATTACTTCATCATCATATCAGCCCGGAATCACCAGCTGCTGGGTATAGGCCTCCCCTTTCTTCTGCCATTGTTGTCTGTCTTGCGCGTCCCTCATCCAGGTGGTTCCGATTACCTTGGCTATGTCATCAACCCAACGTGCTCTAGGTAAAAATTACTTAATAAAATCAAATTAAAAAGAACCTCTAGAAAACGTTTTAAATTAGAAAGTAGGAATCAATCACTTTACTACACGAACTTATGGTCTGGATTACCAAGCTAGTAGTATAATGCACGTGTTGCATCGGTTCTACGTTAATGCATTCGAACGGGGGCTAGCCGCGAAAGTTAACCTTGAAGCTTTAGTGCAGCACGAGATTAACGGTGCGCCCGCGCCGGCTGCTTTCGCCGGTAACTAGTGTTTATTATAAGAGTACATACTCACACCATCGGCTTTTCGACCTCATGCAAGCGTGAACATCATTTTATTATGACTCACTATATTGTCATAAATATTTTTAGAATGCTTGTAAGAGCTTCAACTACCTATAGGCATGCAGTGGTTAATTAATTGAGTTTTAAATTAGAATTTCGTTCATTTATTCTAAACTAACCACTTTAACCTACTAACCAAACCGCGGACGAGTTACGGTGAACTCCAATTAAAACATAAATAAAATTGAATACGCCCCCCACATGAGTGGCCCGGCCAGTTTAATAGATTGCGATCAAAGCAGCACGGATAACCCGATACGTCGTGACCCATACCTATCGATTACAAGATAACAGTATCGAAATAAAAAATGTTCACACCAATTTGAACGTAGCGATATTGTGATCCGACAAAATTGGCAAAAAGATTTATTACGTGTCGCCAACTCGAGATCTCGTCTCATAAATCGATGTAATGGTTCGATCAAAGACCCGATAGGGTGTTATCGTGGAACCGCTATCGATGTACTCGGATAATGATTGTGAAAGCTCAGAGGTGCGTCGCGGCCAGCGACATGGACGCCAAATCAACCCGACACTGAGAAAAGAATGACAATGATTGATTCTGACCGATAGAGACGTTTAACGCGACTGTACGTAGTTGAAGTATGGGAGTGAGTACTATAGTCGTGTAGATTGTATTGATTGCAGTAACAGATGCCTTGTGATGGTCCGTAGTAGTTGTGTCGGCGGCAGTGCTCTGTATCTAGGGCCAAGTGTTGTTGTATGGAAGTGTTTGTGCACGTGGGCGGTCAAGTTCGCTTGTTCAGTTGTAATGCGTTGTTACTTGTTTGATGGTCGCGGGGTCAGCGGTTCTCTGCCTCGCACATAGAGAATAGCCGCCGAACTGACTCACGCGGAAACTAATTTTGTTATTATAACAACAGGTTGTTTGCTCACATTTCGTGGTAACTAACCGTATTGGTTAATGAATGCGGTTAATGTTCTGATAAAGAAATTGTGAATGCTGTATAAATTATGTGAACAAATAAATCACGTTTAAAATAATACAAACTGTAGCAGCATGCGGACAATTCGTACAAAACTATAATGTTAAATAAGTTACAAGAATATTCAAGTATGTTTTGAACAGAATATTTTATTTAAAACTGTGAAGTGACATAACATAAAAAGTGCACATCAGGAGAACGCGTAATTGTGATAAATAGAGTCTTTGAAATTGCCAACGAAGTAACGACTCAATTTGATACACGGTGCACGGTACATAAATAAGCGAACTTCCTGAAATCTTAGCGAAGCGTGTGAAGTGGTAATTTGGGCACATGTCGGGGCGCGTGGTAGCCGGCGCCTGCGCAGGCATCATCGACTGCAGCAGAAAGTCCACATCATCGCGCTACGTGAGTTGGCCACATACCAAAAACACTCATATCCTTTATACGTGACATTGCTTCACTGCGAAACTTTGTGAAATTACAATGTTTTAACATTCAAAACCTATTTAAAATTCTAAATACATTCTGTTTACATCGATAAAAGAAGTATGTATAACCATATAATGATGTCCGTAACCGACGAGTTTACTAGTCGTTTAAAGTTATTATATCTACGATCGAATCAGGTGTAATACAGAGAAACTAAATAATTAAACACACACGATACGGTTACGAGCGTGTGCGTACATGTATCGTGTTAATATAAAATTAGGTCAGAAACTACCGAGCCAATTGCACTTTATTGACGCCGCACTAAAACCATATATTATTGACATGGGCATTAAAAAGTTACCAAGGCATTTAAATAATAATTAATGTAAGCACTGAAATCTTTAAAAATAAATTCGTCAATGTTGTAATTTTGGAATATTATCTGAATATTTTTAAAGACACGAACCTCTTATTGCGTAAAAAATTGTGTTATTATTCCATCTAGAGCGTTGATTAAGTGGCGTATATTTGTTATGTAAACAGTGTAACTGCGGGTGACGTCTTTGCCGCGTCCGTAGCTGGTCAAAACACTTCAATTTGCCTTTTGTAATTGCATAAAAGATCCTAAAATAACAATAAACATAACAGGCTAGATCCATACGCTAAAATTGCAGGTTAAATTTAAATTTATGCATACAAATTTAATAAACGCTATTTATTTCCCACTCGTATGCACATTCTATTTTTATTTCATTGGTTGATAGCCAGTTTCATAGAGGGTACACATAGATGCTATAATGATGCTAATTCGACATAACCACTTAACATAGTAAGTATCTTATTATGAAAATATAAAAAGTTGCAATTTAGCGCTTTAATACGCCTACACAACAATTACATGCCTCTTACGGGCAGGCAAACATTTCATACGGATATGTTTGAGCTTTAGGCGATATTTGCGGTAAGCAGTCTGACTAAACAGAATCTGTTTACCTTACAATTGGTGATATTGGCTTTCAAGGTAATTACTCTACCCTTATTAGACGAGAATGTTCTCTTTATACAACGGCGCTTTCTTAATGAAAACACAGTACGACTTGTCGCATTGTTCCGATTTTATGCTTGTTGTAGGTGTTATCGGACACATTCTATTTATAACGACATAATTAGGTATGATCTTTTCAGATCTATAACAATTTCATTCTTCTAACTATTCTAACATATTTCACAATGGGAACATCAAATTAAGGTGAAAATGTCCCGACCATACGTATTTCATTTCTCAGATCTTTCTAGACGTGTATTAATAGATATACAACAGTAATAAAACTGTTTTAGCAACGCATCTTACAGATATTGATGCAACAGTGCAGTTCAAAGTGTCGGTGACACTTGGTTGTCTGCCCGGCCCACAATAGAAACGGCCGTGAAAATGCGATCTCCACGATTGAATGAATGAATTAATAGTTTGTTATTGTACATTCACCGACGATGTATCTATCTCCAGTGATTTCGTCGGTGCGTTTCATAACCAAATACCTTACACAGATCATCTCAGTACTTTCATTTGTATAAGAATAAATAAGAGAAGTTGTCCGTCAAGTAATTCCAGTTTATGTGGGCTCGTGTGGGCTGACACAGGATCGCTTTCAACGTTTTGATGAGAATACAAATTTTATGACATGAACTAAAAATGTTTTCATATTTGTGGTGCAGGACAGCGCGATATAAAATTGAGGCAAAGCTTGATGTTGTATGAGAGTACTCGCATTCACATTTTCCTTTATGAGATGCCTTTGAAATGCGGCGCCATCAAAAGGACGAAAAAACACGAGCAAAGAGAACGTGGTCATGGTGATTTGTGTCAAATCACGTTAAACATCTTTGTGTGGTTTCATCCTGACACTCGGGACATATGTGACTTGAGTCACTGCGAATAATAATAGAGAAATTGTGTTGAACTTACAATGTTGTTGCGAATAAGGCTTTACGACTTTAATCAAAATGTAATTTTCGATAAAACTTTTCCTAAATGTGTAATTTTGTAATATAATCGGTTTCGAACAAAGTAAATGTGAAAGCTTTAAATGCACATAAAATGTAAGAATTCCGTCTCATGACTTTATTATCTCCTTTCCTGACGGTCGTCCGGTTTTACGGCCTATATGTTACTGCACATTTTTCGGCATCCCTTTTCTGGTTAAATGTCTTATTCGTACATTTTATTTACTGCTGTTAAGTACATTTTTATTCCGACAAAAAATCGGGGATTAAATGAAAATGGGACTTTTATTCCGTTTGAAATACCTTCTTTGCATACCTTCCATGAACCGTCTTATTAAAAGCATCAAAAATGGAGCCATGAACTTCATTAACACCTTTATTTTTAAGAGTCATTGAATTATTGGTTCACGGAGGAAGTATTTGTGTTTTTTGTTTTTTATTAAAATTAAAAAGGTCACTTGTTGATACATGTCACTTAATTACAGAGTAACTAACCGTTAAGCAAATATATTTTGTACATATATGTAATTAAACTTTCTACTAATTAATTATTTATAGCAATTCAAGTGGCAACACCTGGGCACAGGTCACAATTAATTTGTTTTTGATGAATAATATTAACTGTACAACGCGCATGCAATTTGAGGACTCTACACATTATACATAAAACCACTTAATTTTTTTGTTTTATCCTAATATCTTCATAAAAAATTTCAAAATATATATAGCTTGATGGTTAATGCAAGCACTATTTTCTAAGGCACAAAGCCCATTCTTTTTTTTTTTTTGACGTTTCCTTTTATCCATACATCATTTGAATTTGATTTGGCATTAGCCAATCCGCTAAGTTAGGTTAAAAATATAAGTTACGATAATCAGCAAACAAATACTCGGTACACGTTTTTACAACAAATTATGTAAATATTTTTCTACAAATGTATGCATATCTTTCTTTAACGCGAGAGGCTCATGTTAATGTCTGTTGAGCAAAAGATAAACATATTCTTAAGGTATATTTAATGTGTAACTATAAGATCTTCACACTTGATTATAAAGATATCCTTTTTAAACAATTAATTTATTCCCTCAAGTTTTAAAACTACCATTTTGAGATCATGTAATGTGCACAGCAAGTATTCTTGTGGTTCTCTCATAATATTTTTAAGTAAAAATACGGTTAGATGCGGATACGGATTTACAAGGATAGTCTTTATATTTTTAATCGCAACGGCAATAGTATGTATTAACTCCTGCACAGATACTTTAATTAATTGACCCGAATATTTTCAGAATATTTTTATGTTCTTTATAAATACTTACGTCTCATATAAATAAATGTACCCTGCATAAAATAAATCATAAAACCTTTGTTGATCATAAATTATTCGAAAATTATGATGCATGAAAAAAACTCATCTGTCAGACAGGATTTTAAGAGGGCATATCCTTTAAGACTACGACCTCTACATTGTAACAATGATGTGATCCGTAAAACAATGAGCCTTTGAGAAGTTATCAAGACAGATCTTTTATAACTAAATTAATGTATAATATAAGTATACGTCAAGCCCTTAATCTTCGCTTCTCGTTAACCTTTAAATGTATCACGGACTCCATCTATCATTCAGTCATTCCATCTATTTAATAACAATAAGAATCACGTTTCTTTGCCGTGACTTATCAGATGGAATAATTCTGCAGCAACTACATTTTATTACAATAATAGAAATGATAACATAATAGATTATTCGCTCTACAATTTGTGTCCATAAAATGTAAAACAAGCTGCTGACGGTTCAAAGCAAACAGTTTAATTCTGTACCAGGCGAACATAAATGAATGGGTTGGAACTTTTTCAAATCGGGCGGAAAACATGAAACTAGCAATAGTACCATTGACTGACATACAGGTTGTAGAGAAAAAGCCTAACATTCCACTACTAGAACTAATGGGCGTACATAGAAACGTCAAGAAAGCTTTTTCCATCAATTTTGCTGTCTAGTTCCCGACAGTATAAAATATGTCAAAACTAATTATTGCGTTCAGATTTCTTAAACCAATTATATTCATCCGATAAACTTTCTAACTACGATGCTTTATACCGACTTACCTGTACATTTTATCACATTGAGAGACTTTAATGTTTGCAACTACTTGGCTCTACATAATTTCTACTATTTGTAACAAAATGCAATTTAGGCCAAATCCATGTTACATGAGGAATATTGCCTATTTCTCATGTAACCCACAATTCTAATAAATAATCTAAATTTGGTGGTAAAATCCCCATCATTACCGGTCACATCAGTAAATCTCAGAGATGAATAGAATAAACTGTAAAGATTGATTGACATGTTTACTGGTATAATTGAAATGTCACGAGTCAGTCTAAGGATCGGCCGATGGATTTATGTGGTCGGTGTGTTCTTGTGACATGCGGACTACGTCAAGGATAGTCGTTATATGTTGATAATGAACCACAATCTGCGATTGACGATCGGCGCCGAGTTGCGTAAATTACGAGTTCAATTGTACATTCGTAGCAAACCCACGTAATAGCAAGAATATTGTTTAAATTTCATATAAATTTTAATTAACTGTTATAAACGTTACGGTTGTAAATGCTTATGCTTATAAATAAATAACCTATTGCGTTTCTACTTTATAATAGGTACCCATTACTTGGAATTTGGAAATAATACAAATATTTTATTACCAATTACAAGAAAAGTAATATAACTACCCACTTGTTCACTTAAGTCATTATTATTTATAATTCATGAAGTAATGTAAAGCTGATAATATTAATTAACCATAGAGCTATTAAGAATTCCACGTACTTTTCCCCACACCTTCAAATAATAAAGCTTGTAATACTCTATTTAAGTTGGGCAAACCGCAATTCTGATCACGCCTTGACCGAAAACCGCAGAATGTTGGTAACACACATACAAATAACAAGCAGGTAAACATGAATGTATTAGTGTTGAATGTCCCTTAAATGACCCACTTTCACATTTTCGATTTTTGTCAAGAATTAGTTATCCTCGATAAAACCCCGAGTATTTTAATTATTTAACGTTTTAACACTTCATTAAATGTATTGGAATAATTTTTCATACAGAATTTGAGATGCTTTGGTGGATATAAATAATCCCTTTAATTTACTAAACACAGTTAGCTTTTTAGAAACTACTCGTTACATGTTGGTATAATTTTATTGTAAACAATATAAAAAAAATAACCAAATTTTGTTTATAGGTCACCTTCAAGTGATGTTCCATAAATATCAACAGAAAGTATTACAATACTGGCAAACAGAGAATTGTTTGAACAAAAACTTACAATAAAGTAATGTTTTAAAAATTGAATAAGGAAATACCAAACACAGCTATGTGCCACTTAGTCAATCTCAGGTTCCGTGAAGGGACGTGGTCCAATTTGTTTCGACAGTGCTGCTACCGTAACACTACCTATCGATAAAAACACGTTTCAATCATGTTGTGTTGAAGTTTTTATGCTAGTTAGCGAGCATGTAAAAAGTATCACAAAAACTTGTCGATAGGTTTAACGTTGACAGGTAACATTGAACTATGAAACAAATATTATAACACCGATAACTCACATGTCGTTCTCTACAAGATTTGCATTCCCTTGCATTGCTAGGAAAAGCTCGAATGCTGAAAAACTTCGCGTATTGCGATAACTTGCAGGCGTTAGTAGTTTCCATTCCTGTAAGTTATATTATGTGAAAACGTCATATATTACGCGAACATTTTAATTGCCTGCATTCTGTGAGACCACGTGTCGAGACTACGTACAAAATCTTGTACGCACAAATAGCAGCATAGGTATGCGACCACAAATCCGTTCGGAATCCGAGAGCTTCCGTCAATAAAACCTCAAGACCGTTTATTCTACCGGGTTCAGTAATTCTGTTGTTTATATAAAAGTACGCAAAATAACTACTACTGCCTATACTCAATAATTCATAAAACAACATGAATAGCAAACATTCCAACAGATTTTTTTCCTTATCACTCATAAATTGGACAGATCTCCGGCTTATAACATTACAGTGGGATGGGAAAAACATCTTGTATGAGGCAAAATAATGATGATTTTAAAATATGATTATTTGATTGTCATGTATAACTACTGAAGATATCACAAACATTCAAATAATTGTAATGTCGACTAACTCTCACCGATTGTAAAACATCAAAACTCATCGTATATTGTAATAGGTATTCTCCTGACATCTTTTGACATGAAGACGAAATTGCATTCAATGCCCTTTTGTTCAAGTCTTTATAACCATTCAAAGAATGGTTAGGGTCAATCGTTTCTTGCACAAGTCCTAACAAAGCAATGGACATAAATAGCCGTGGCAAAATTAGAAAACACGTTTTACTGAGCAATAAACATCAATGATATGTTATAAACACCAATACCTACGTAAAGGGTTTTGGCAAATCTTGCACTAATATAAACATGTATGTGTTTGTCTGTAATGGTGGAAAATAGTAATCACCGAACACAGTTATCGTGTTGTTGGGAACACAAAGTGATCAAAGCTTCGGGTACATGGGAAAACCGACCAAGTATAATGTGATTTCGATACTTTAACAAACGTGCCCACAGCGCGCTTTATGTTAGATGCCGGTAAACAACTATAAACACATAATGTCAACATTCACCTCAGGTTTCTCGACGAACCCTGACAAACGAGGTATTGTTGCACCGTCGCGCGGTCGGAACCACGGGTGCGACTATGGGAATGCACCCATAAAATTTCCGCATTGTGATTTTTATCCGAAATCTGTATACAAGGCGGGATTACCGCTCTTCATCGTAGGGGTACAAAAGGTACGGTTGCAGTATTAATACGCAATTGAAAAGATACCACCGAACGGAGTGCACTGCGTTAGTGACTTCCAACTCGCGGATATGTGAGTAAAAATAATTTATTTCTCGAAACAAGTGCACACCATATTTCAATAAATATTTCAAGAATTTACGAGGCGTGATATAACTAATTGTCAATTATTAGCATATTTTAAAATTAATATTCTGATAAAACGAAATCGAAAACCCACTTCAGCAAATCCGGCGCACAAGTAGAGTAACGTTATAATATTTTCATAATTATTTTATCAACAAATCATCATCTGTTTATTATTCATATAAATATTGACCACGGTACCATTAAGTATGCTAAAATTTAATATATTAGCCACCGATTGTGTTCAGTTTCACGAGTTCAAATGTACGAACCTAGGGAACCTAAATTAAGAGCAAACGCTTAATAAGAAGGCGGTGATTCATGCTATGTATAATTTGTCTTCGCGGGCAATTTATTTAAATTAAAGCTATAAATTCACTAGATAATGATATAACATGTCTTTACATTTTTATTGCGGTGTAATTATTACAAAAACGCCTTTGTCATATAAATAATGCTTGTCACTTTTATGACCAATTAACATTTATAGATGCATAGTTTAACTTGTATTTTTTATAGCTAAGATTTTTAATTTATATTTTGTTAAAACGTTTAAAAGGTTATATCGCGTGATGTAAAGGCAATCAACTCCGGCGCATTTCCGTGCTCTACCGACGAGTCTGCCTCCCACGTAGGGCCCGTAATAACTGCCTTATTGTTCCCGACTAAGCCTAATAACACATTATGCAACATAGAAAAAAAAACTTAAAAGAGAAGAGAATTTTAATCTTAAGTAAATATTTTGTGTGCCCAAACGTAATACGTAGATCAACAGATCTCATTCGCTACAATGTGTTCCTAATTCCTATGACAATATTTATTTTACAAACGTTAAGAAGATAATCCTTTAGGAAAAGAATAAATAACAGCCCGTGAGTAATTCTAACCGAAACGGATTAACGTCAACAATTATAAAAGAAGTTCTCGTGTAACAATTTCCGAGACAGATCGCTCTAGTCAGCGTTAAGCTTTAACAATCTTCATACAAAGCAACATTGAACACGAGGTTATGACATGGCAGCGACGCTACGACAGCGGTTTATTCTCGTGAATGCAAAAAATAGTACGTAGTGCGGTAATAAAAGTTTATCACCGCGTTATAGAACAACAAAGTATCAATGAAACAAAAACAAGGCTTGCTCGTAATGTAGGTCACAAGCATCAGCTCGCAGTAGCCCAGAGGTGGTTAAGCTAATAAATTATCCGTAACATGCTCTCGCTCCGCCGCGCCCCGATACAAATTGATGGGTTCCTTCGCAAACGTAATTAATTTAAAGTGTGAAGTCTTATATCATTACACGATTAGATTAAAATTCTACTATAAACAGCTTTCTATTTAATTTAATAAAATACCGATCAATAGAATGTTATGAGATGTAACGAGATACCTACTGAGTTGTAAATCTATCGCGTGGACTTCGTACCTTAACTGTAATGGACAGTTTCAGGTTTCATTGAATCGTATTGAAACATTTGCAATTTATATAAATAATACTCATGTTATTGAAATAGGAACAGTACTCGGAAAAGCCTACACGACAAACGACGATCTACTCGTACCATAAATACGTATAGCGGTTTAAATAATCTAGTTTGGATCTGCTTACTGGCTAAATTCTCTAATCTTCACGATAGCATGATTCAAGTAAACATTTCTGTTTTACCAAATATGAATTAATTAGAATTCGACGAAACATTGTTGCCATGCTTCGGTGAGTTGCAAAGGATCAAATAAATATAAACTACATAAAACATTAACGTCGGTACAATCAAAGGTTACTTCAAACAAGGAGCCAGAATACCTAAATTAGAAACATAAACAGAATATTAAGGTTCAATTAGACTTATTCAAGTTGTAGGAGCTCTGTTTTATGTGCGGTAGGACGATGGCACTACAGATAGTCGCTGCGCCAAATTTGTGGCATCCCGAGATGGATCGTTAGCTTTATGGCATAACAAATGTACCGACGTCCACAAGAATCATAAACAGTCTTATTGTTTGGACACATCTATCTGATATTTACAATTAAGTTCGCGTGATAAATGAATACCTACATAACAATGGTAGCTTCTGTCTTGGTCGTGTTAAGTGGTATTGTAAAAATGTATATGTGGGCTTTGTTGTAAAGGTCAGGTACGATGATCTTGATTTAGTTTTATTTATTATCTGTGTTTATGAAGTGCCCTTTCTATCCGGTAACCGGTCGCCAGTGTACGATAATACTAGCCGGTGCCTACGAGAGATCGTTTGGAGTGACACTTTCCCGTAGTATAGCCGGACCCGTTGTTCTCGGGACTTATGAGCAGGGCAAATACGACATTCATGATGGTAGAGCATAACAGTAGACGCCTACAACGGCTACAACTACGATTGTTTGTTTCAGATCATCAGATATAGCATGCTGACGAGGTGGTTGGCGCTGGCGCTGGTGGCGGCGAGTTATCGCCTCGCCGATGCCTGCTCGTGCGCACTCGCGCATCCACAGACACATTTTTGTAACAGCGATTTTGGTAAGATAATAAACTTTTACTTTATTCAACATAATTGATTGCCAATAACTTAAAAAATACCGACTTCAATTAGAAAATTAACAAACCTACTGGATAGCTTTTGATGAAACATATATAAACGTATGATGAAGTATTACATGGCTCTGATTTATACCGTATCAGTCAAAAATATTAAAATATACGTTCACACCGTGTTACATACATACAAAATACATACACATTTTGAAGTCGGTTGAAAATTAAATAACTGATGTAATTTACCAAACGTTTTGATTTTTTACCTCTATATAGGTAAGCTGTTGGTAGTTCTTTAACGTTTTTGCTTCAGAAACTAGTTTAAGCATCTAATATTGACACCCGCCGGAGATATATAAGTTCGAAACTAATCTCATTAAAATTCAGCGCATGCTTCACACGAAATAAGTTTATCCGCCCTCCCCTACGTATCCCCTCTACGTTATTAGTTATTACAACCTCGTTACGTGTGAGGCGTTCCGCGCTGTTAATTGCATTACAACATCATATTCCCATCGTTATAAAAACCCTTCCCATCCTTATATTTTTTTGCAGATAATATTTATGATGTGTCCGTACTTAAGTAATACTCGAATGCTATAAAGTAATTTAAACATGACTCCTAAATTGTTATAAAACTGAAAAAAGATGAAAACTAGTTTTAAATTTATCTTATTTGTTAAACCTAAAAACATAATATTTGTATGGCCAAGTGCATGTTACTTCAAATTCATGTTAATTAGCATTATATTATAGCTTCAAAATAACTTATGTGACTGTTAACAGTAATCGTTGGAAGAGTACAAAAAACGTTTCGAGGAAGAGATTTCTACGACGCATACAAAGTGAAGATCCGAAGCATTTATAAAGTAAGTACCGAAGCACTTCTTGGATAAGATAATATAACTACTTAGACACTTTGATCATCTATATTTCGATAACAGTGTATTATGTACTTGAATATAATGGGTTCTATAGAAAATCATCTTTAGATAACAAATGAAAGTTTAGAAAACTTACATTATTGTTGTCGATGGGAAAACGGATAAGAATAGAGTTCCCCTCCGTTACCTACCGGGACTGCAAACGTAATAGCCGACGAGCCTATTGGGGGACCGTGGACTACATAGATTAATAGCAATAGACCATCAACAAATGGGACATGCGAGCGAACGTGGGAGTATACTGAAAGGAAAACTCCTTTATCGAACTCGTCGAGAACCCAAAGAAGGATTTTAAGTAGATATACTAGTAAGCTAAACAAAATGTGTTTTTACAGGCGACACCGAAAGCAAAGGTAGCCCTGTCGTCCGGTCGCTTACTGACACCGTCACAAGATTCTTTGTGTGGGGTGAGCCTACAACCGAGGGAGACCTATGTCATTACAGGTAAATATCCTCTACACGTGTCTTATAGTATTCTGATGTATGAAGAGCAGAGTCATAAAAATGAATGTGTTACACCATTTCGCGTTTGCTTAGACTACCATATAAATGATCGATTTTCAACTAACATTGTAAAACAAATTTGCTTACGCTGCACTTGGACTTTGACTGCAGAAAAATATGCAAAGTAAAATTATTGTGTAAGCTATTTTAATTGAATTCTTCCATAAAGAATTTAGTGCGGATGTTACGCAAATTGGATTACACGAGATTTTTAAGCTGACATTTTTAGTCAGAGAAATTAAACAAGGCCAAGGCAGACTCTAGTGTAATACCCTACAGTTTCTTGCCTCATTAGTATTTAAATTTGTAAAGCGCGATAAGCATTGCGGCTATCGCTTAATATAGGCATTCGAGCCCTTAAGTACATTAAGCAATCGCATTAGCATACTAGCAAGTCTCTATTATGACGAAGACACAATACCTAATTGGCATGAATATAGTCATGAATTGCTTTCAAAGTTTTAATTTCTTTTCTGCCAACGTCTGTCTGTCGCTTTGAAAAGTCGTCCTATTTGTCCTGAATAATTTATTCATTGAAAAATTGATCTCATTTTAAAGGGCTTGTTCAATGGAATTGGTAACGAAATGAATTGGGAATAAATTAGTATTAAGATACTTTTCGAAAAGAATCTGTGTGATCTGTTTAAGAGACGAAAAAGAGATTTTTACTTAGTGAACCGAAACGGGGAAAATTTATACGAGAAAAAAGTTAGATTCTCAATGTTTTGCTTATTATGTAAAACAAGTTACATGCCACTGAGTATTTGTATTTAAACGTGTACTATTTAAAATTTTCAGGTCGAGTTGTTCATTTAGAGGCTCACGTGCACTTGTGCAGCTTTATCAGCAAATGGCGTGACGTAACACCACGTCAAAGGAAAGGATTCCGTCTCCTCTACAAACAGGGCTGCTCTTGCAAAGTAAGTTTGTAAACAAACACATTTCATGGTCGCGTAAATAATCCTTATTCCTATTCCATTTGCTCTCCAGCAAGCTATTCGAACACTCATATTTTTTGGAAAAGCGTAAATCCCATGTAATAGGGTAAACCAACTTTACTTATCTCGAATAACTCCTAATTCCGGGTTGTTAGTGAGTAACTCCTGACGAAAAAACCCAATTTATCTTTGTAGGTAGTTGCGTTTCCGATTACACGATTACGTATTATTTAATTAGCCGATTGTATAATGGAAACATTTATGTCCAAGGAGGATATATTATGATTATTGTTTTATATGGAGGACATTTGTGCGAATTAATATGATTATATTTAATAAATACCTAAATCGTCTATTGAAGAAACTGATTGTTAGATGCTAAAGCAATCGTATGTAAAAATATTCTCATCTCCGTATGCGTAGATAGCAATTTCCTCAATTTCCTTCACAACTCCTCTTCAAATAAATATTACTTGAGTCAACCGCATGAATATTTATGTAAGAAATGTTTTCAATTGACATATTGAAATCCCATTCTTTGTATTTTACAAAGCTTGAAAATAAATTCAGACATAATATACATGTGTATACAACCAAAATCATTAATTGTGAATATTAATTGATTGATGTAAAATAATTACCACAATTTACCGCAACCATTTTCACTAATTAGGTACTTTCCGACAGTTCTAGCTTTTATAGCCATAGACTTCCGCTGAGCGGGTGATGCTGACAAGTCAGTCTATCGCGATGAGTGTCTTGTGTGATGTGATAGTAATATGATAATGATGACAGGTCCACATGATCCCGCGGCGAACCAAGTCCATGAACACCTGCATCTGTGGTTTCAACGACTGCTACGAGCGACATGGCATCTGCCTGCATGACCGCGAACATCGCTGCCGCTGGACAAGGTAACCAATACTAACTTTACACGAATATTTTGGTTGGTGAAAATCTCTCGACGGTATTAAAATCACTCGTGTGACCCTTGCACGTCAAACATACAGTTTAAGTCAGTTTAGGTATATCTTATGAGATTACCAGACAAGTCATAGGTGTTATAAATCTATGACTTATAAGCACCAGTAAATAGAATATTTACAGTATTGTAAAAACTAAGCCTACACATTAAATAAGAAAAATTATGTACTAAATAAAACTAAGAACTAAAATAAGGCGTCAAAAAATTCACCCACGTCGCTGTCGACTGGGAGTGTGCCCAAAAGGCTGGCAGCATTGCCACGTTGTATGGCAATGCTTATGCGCTGACCTAGGTAGAAGCCAGCCTTTGGGTCAGTAAATAGAATATATAAATATATTTGCTGCTGCACCCATGAGGAAATAACAAACCACTATGAAATAATACAGCTCTCTAATTACTACAACATACGATTCATAAACAATTAATTCCATAAACAACCTTGAAAAGCATTACTAATTCGCATTCTATGTTCAAAGCAAGCTTAGTCATACAATGAACGATTTTATGCTCCCATTCAAAGCCGTTTGATAAACACTTCGCGGTGAACACCGTAAATGTGAAGCAGTAGGATCCTCATTTCAAACAATATTAAAATCGAATAAACACCTACGTTGTCACTGTCCGTTTATAATACGGGAAACGAGGTTCAGTCGTAAACATAAATCCGTTTGATGTTCGCGTACGTGTGGGCGCTGCTAATTGTCACTCAACACTTGTGTTTACATTCCAGGGCTCCCGCTCTCACGAGGTGCATCCAGACCATGGTCTACAACAGCACTATGACTTGATTTATCCACTAAGCTGCACAAGTTTACTTTAAATGTACCTTTCGAACATCTCATTACGACGTCCGCGTGAAAAATTACAGGTTCATCCACATTCATCACTAATCGTACGAAACGAAGCAGCTGTTATACTAAACCAAACATTAATTTTATAATAACACTAGATTCATGTCGCGATTAAGTTATTTAGTTGAATGTCGTGTGTGTGAAGTTAAATTAGCCCATTGGCGATCATAACGAATTTATTGGTTGAAAGTATTCGAAACATGTTACTTTGTGATTTTTCTTTTGGACGCTTCAAAATTTTTGTTTTGTCTTCGCAGACAAAAATAGTCGTAAAGTTATTTTTGTATTATTTATTTTTAAGATAATGATTGTAAATTAACTAATTATAGTGATATATAGGCTAAAATAAACAAAATTTAAATGGATTGTGCTGTTTCAGTATTTTAGTCATATATGTTGCTCGCCGCCTGATATAAATTTAATGGCAAAGCTGCACCGGAGTAAGATACCTCTACACTATTTGTCGTTGCATTTATGTAATCAACCGCACTTCTAATGTGGAGTTTAAAACCTATTATAAACAAATAATGTGTAAGCTTCATATCCAAGAATCACCTGAAAATCTTAGCATTCTATGTACTCACCATATCAGTATGGTTGTGGTAGTAAGTTTGCTCGATGAGCGGGAAATTTTCCCTTCCGAGGCGCCGTTGTAATTGGAGCAGATGACCGAACACCCAAGGCCGGTCCTAAACAAACATTCATATAAAAATGATCACTCTTCTGTATCTTAAACAAAAGCAACCCTCGGAAACTATGATTTATTACTTCCGGGCACCCAAATTGGGCTAACTAAAGTCTTTTATATCTAGAACTTCTAGAACGGTTTCGTCTGTATCTTCTTGCCATCCATAAGATCAAAATAATATATAATAGCTGGTATCCAAATTTACAACACCTAATAATAATAATAATCCAGGCTATAAACGTCCCACTGCTGGGCACAGGGCTCTTCCCCTAGAGAAGGTGCGAGCATTGATACAACACCTATTTATGTTTTATTGCTAAAAAAATATTACATGCATTGTAAAACATCTAACTATACAAAATGTCTGTAAGAGTAACATACTACTGTAATAAGTACTACCTGGAAGTGGTATATAGAGTTGAGGCTGTTGATGGCGGGCACGCCGCCGAACTTGAGGCCGAGCAGCAGCGCGCGGTGGTCGGCGCCGGCGTCGCGGACGTTCTGCCTCACCAGCACGAAGTCCGGCCTAGGTAACATTAATATACCGTACTACAGAACTGCCTCGTTGGTCTAGTGGTTCTAATCGGGACCACTACGCTAGAGGTCTTGGGTTCGATTCCCTAGTCGATAAAGGTGGTTTTGGGTTTTTCTATGAAATTCTCAGTAGCAGGTCGGAGCATGGATTTGTGTCCGGTTAGTGGCAATAGACTCGACCGATATTACATGGGACCTAAATATACCAGCGAACTGTGGGTGTACATTGGTACACCTATACCTAACCTTTCGGGGATACAGGCGTGATGGTATGTTATGTACTACAGATCTATAAAAGGGATATTAGTAACAAAAAAATGTTTCCATTAATTCATAGATTCCAAATAATGTGTGCATCAACTGTAATCAAAGGTGGATATCTACATCTCCGCAAGAACTAATCGGAATGAGACTACTTTAAACTACCTACATTGACGTTAACTTAACATACTAATAATAAAGTAATTTTTATCAAAATCAGTTGTAAGTCAAGTCAAAGATATAGAAAATATGTGAGAGATAGAGATAGGAATGAACTTGGTTTAAAATACCTAGCTTTAAAACATACTAACAAGTCAAAGAAGTAAAAAGTATATAACAACACAATGTAACTGGTATATCTGTTGCCAGGAAATAACAAGAGATAAAATAAATAACAATGTTAAACGGAAAAACAAAGTTGGCATTACCGAGACTGTAAACAAGGTACTCAGTTTACAAAATAAATCTAAGAAAAGTTTGTGTAGGTTTGTAAATAAAGTATAATTATACAACATTATTTTCGTAGGTTCTTATTTATTTATACGAGTACAAAACATCAACAAAGTTGTATGTTATTATTTTATAATCCCTAGCCACGAAAGGAAGTACTAAATACGTCACAAACGTTTGTTATAGAACAGTCAGATGTTATGTAAATCATCGGCCGCCTACACTTCAATCATAGGAAGACAACGCAAACAAAAGTTGTAACAAACAACCATTTACTTAAATAGGTATCCAGTTTGAGTCAGCGTTACGTTTCATCTATAAATAGGATTTTGTTAATGTGTTTGTTCTTATAGATTATCTCATCATCTTATTTAAAATGAGTTAACAACGCTACCGAGACCAATTACATTATATTGCAAGATTATAAATCATTATTTACTTAGAATCAGAACCTTTATAACTACAAATTAATTAATTAATCTCCTGAAAATTCCCTTAGGAAACTAATTCCTTTAGCATTTAAAATGAGCTCAAAGGATCTGTTTATTAAGTACGAAAATGTTTCGAAACTGGAGAGTCGTTTGAAGATAAATGTGGCGAGAAATGATATTTTAGTTTGAAAATGGTAGTACTTAAACTTACTTGAAGCATCTGGTGACTTTAGTGCCGCTGCGATAAACTGCCATAGAAACGTTGGCTCCATCAGAGTTCGCTGTTACTGTCAATTCCTGTGCCGAGCAAACGGTAAAAGTTATAAGAGAAATTACGACCGACTCGGGTAATAAACGAGTTGATTTGATTATCCCTTTCAACTTTCACTGCCAACCTATGTCCCTAAGCCTGTTCAGTGTCCTTTTAGAATTACTTTCACTGGCCCTGTACAAAGACCTTCTGAATTTAATGGAATATTATATGAGTTTCTTGTAGATTCAATTTCGAAACTGTACTTAAGAATGATTTACTTTACTTATTTATTATTACGTACTTCAGTTTTGTTCCCATTTTAAATTTAATGGTACGTACAAACAGGAGGTTCTATTATTTATTTCGGTTGCTAAAAACCTCATCTTTTTCCTGTTGCAAATGGGAGTAAATGTTTCAAGCCATTTTCCGCTTCAGGCAGGGAATGACAGACAGTTGTTAACGATTGTCCGTCATTTTATGTCTATCCAAGTCTGGGGATTACAGCGCTGCTATACCTATATAAAACTTTGTTTCGTTGTCCCACTAGCGCCCACCTGGAGCCAAAAAATACTCGTGGCTTTTTGTCTGTGATGTAACTATCGTATCCATTTGAATTGACTTCCTAAGATCTTAGAAGTTTTAAGATACATGTTTCCAGGGAAAGGAAAATACATAAAACAGCAAAATTACGTCCTTTCCTTTCTTAAATTTCTGAATTCTATCTACATCAGAAAAAAATGTATACCACCAGAAATATGGCTAGAATACTATTAATTATTCAGAACACAAACAGGTTGTACTTAAAAAGATTTCATGACTCCGGGAAGGGAAGGTTAAACGGGCGTAATTATTAATAAGATCAGGGGAGCTTAGTAAACTGTGACGTTGACACGGGCCGTGTGCACGTGAATATTGCAGTAGTTTGCTCTACAACACCTATTTTGTGGCGTTTCTGCATAATTGATTGTTATGTCATGTGACCGCTGTTACTATCAAACTGTTTATTCATTAAAGTTTGAAACTAAATTATACGTTTACTTAAGAATCGTTTATTATTCTTGTCGCGAATTACGTACTACGTACGTAACTCAATAAGTCGGAACGATTCGTGACGTAACAGAGTATTGTTAGTAGGGTAGTAGTAACTAATGATATTTAATTGACAGGTTGTTCTGTGTGGCCGTAACAGGCTGAACTGATTTTTAATACATTCATATTATTATTAAAACAAGAAAAATGTAGAGACTCACCCTAAACTCAGCTTGTTCGACACGGATGTCCCACTCGCCGGGCAGGCGACGACCGCGGAAGTATTTGGACCAGTCGGTATTCTGATCATCCACGACTAGCAGCGTCACACATCGGTCCCGGTTGTAGCCGCGACCCACTGAGGCCACCGAAGTGACACTCCCTATTTAAAATATTTTTGATCTTATAGCAATAATGCTATATTATTATGTTTCTTACAAAAGAGCTAAGAGTCTATACTCTACAGCACCAATAAATACACAAAGACATGTGGGATGTAAAGACGAATTATGTATTGAACGTTACCTAATAAATTGGCGCCTTGATCTCTTGCGGCGCCGGTGAGAGATTGCACGCGCTGAAGGAGGGACTCGCGGGACTTAGCCGGGGAGGAAGGCGCAGAGGTGCCGCGCGATCCCCCCCGCAGGTTGAGCGACAGGTCTCCGCCGCCCGCCGCCGCCGCCGCCGCTACTGTGGCCGAGGGCGCCGGAGGAGGACCCGAAGCGCTTCCGATGCTGCCCCCGGTGGCTATTAACATGTATCATTGTTTCCGACATCTATCAGGACTAGTAGTAATATTATCCTATATGTTATTATTTAATTTGAATAATATCGACAAGCATAAGAAATTCCCGACTGAACGTCGTCTTTATTTCTACTTGTGGATCATGGTTATTGGATTTATTACTTTCTCTATTTTCTATTTGTTCTTACCCTGGGAGGCCGGCCTTTGATTCTGCGGCTTCGGTTGACTGGTAGTAGCCGGGCGGCCGGTGTAGGGGTCCACCTCGCCCTCATCACACTCGGACTGCAGGTCCCCCGAGCTGAATCTGCGTAACGCCTCCACTGAGCTACTCGCCGCACGCCACCACCACGCCGCGCCAGATTACAGGGACACGCAGAGGAGGGACAAAACCGACACACAATGTAGCCACTCATGGTCACCTAACTTTAACAGTTTGCCTCAACGTGGGAATCACCATGAAAGCTATCTGAAGAGAATTAACTCCTATAGTGTTGAAAAGCTCTCTGTCTTAAATTCGAAGGTATCTGATTCAATCTGAGTGAACATTACTGTTGTACGAAATAATAAGATATCCTAGTTAAACGTTGACTCTTGGTAAGCGGCAACATCGAATCACGACAATGACATCGAGAGGAAAGCGCCATGCACTGAATGTAGGTATTCCAGAACTGTTATTTGTTGGACGACGGGGGTCCCAACAAGTAGCAGCAGTGATATGGTCACATACAATCACAGTCGAGGCTGATGAGTGGTGCTACACGGTATGTAGTGGAGCGGCGGCGGGGGACGAGGGGCCAAGGCGGCGGGGAGGGGGAGGGCGAGTGCCGACAGGGGTGGAAGCAGCGCGGTGAAGCGGTTCGGGCTTTTACGGTGTCATAAATTTTGTTTTATCTTTAAATTATAAACTGAGCTTCATAAATTGTGTTTTTCAACTACTGTTATCAAAGTGAACTATCAATACTAAATATATAAGAAAGTAAAGTAAATTATTAGATTTATATAAGTTTATAAACTAAAGCCAGGCTTACGGCAGGATATGTGCTGCTCATAATATGACTGGACAACGCAATTATGACACGCGTACGAGTAATCTCATAAAAATACATTAAATCATTCATCACGATGCCGCGATGTAACGACCAAACTGAAAAAGCTTAATACAATATTAATCATGCACACATTAGGGTCAAATCAAGATTCGAGGAAGATTAGAGGAGTACATAGTCAGGTAGCATGCAGTACATACCTTCGTTTCAGGTAATTGACATTGCTGGTGAAAGAGGTTCGGAAGCTTGAGAAAGACAGGGTTGATGTGGTCGCGGCCTGCGGGCCACAGATCCCAGGACACCCCGACCGGTCTATTTTGCCGCCCCTTTTTAAGAAAAACATTTCAATTACTTTTCTATCAATATATAGAAACGTATATGAAAAAGGTTTACAAGGTATTTTGTACTTACACATAGGTCGTTAAAATGTTATTGACCATAAAAGATTTACAAGTTAACTAACACTAGTTGTAAGCACAGTTTCTGATTTAAACAACACACAGATATAAATCCAAAGTAGGTTAGTGCGACAAAGTTAACTAATAAAGTTTCAACAAAGTATGACCCAATTTTGAGTTTTGCTGCAATATTTCATACAGTATTTATCACCCACTTAAAAGCTAGTACAACAAACATTTTTATTCATGGAATTTTCTAAATGCAACATTTTGACAACAAAGTAAAAGTTCCACCGTCTTTAAAATGCTTTGGAACAAATACCAGAAATTACTCTTGGCTCCAGCAAAGGAATTCTAATATTCCTGCATATTTACGCATTGGAGGAGAACATTTGTCACTGTAATAAACAACATTAAACTAGTTTATTACTACTGCTATTACTGCAAGAATAACAAACGTCCTGCAATACGCATAATAGTTACACTTAGCCCGTAAGTTGGGGTGATGGAAGATGCGCTTTAACACCGATCCGAGTTTGTATAAACATATCAGTTTGTTATAAACTGTTGATTGCATTTCCATGTTCGAATAAATATTGCTAAGCTGGCGGATTTAGTATGTTAACAATGTGAGGTGAGCGTAACGATAAGAGCTTCACAAATCCTATCTGTATTGATTAAAGCCTTTGTTTCACATACATTGATTGCTGCGTGATATTTTAATAATGTTTTTGTTTTAAAATTTGTGGCAAAAGCATATTTTCACCAGAAAATTTATTCCACTCATTCTGAGCCGTAATTCTATTTGTTCCAAAAGAACCCAAGTATCTTGTAAATGCTCTGAGAGTCTTTAGCATGAAAAAAACACGCAAGTGGTACAAAGGGGGTGAGTGGATGTTAAGTAGGTACTACTCTACTGTGACTCTACCCCTTTTTAGACTCACGCCCCTTATGCATAGACTAGTTGGAAGTTAGATAGGCCAAATCCCTGCTATTTGCTTTTTATTGGGTAAATGAATTGTTAACTTTGGGTTTTACGGTGGAATTCGAGAATAAAGTTTACAATAGGTAGTGAGATCACTAGTATTATTTATAAGTTTGAATGTCACATTATTCTTGCAACACATCTATACATAATTCATTAGATACAAATAAAGTTAGCCCGCTTGTGTACTTAAAATACTTTAGTCGTCATGTAAATTCCAAAATTGATTTACCATAATAATATAAAGTCAAAATACTTGATCTACAAAGGCAGCATTTCATGGATCTGTAACAGCTTTAGGTAAATATAGCGGCTGAAACGTAAAGCCGATTAAATAAAGCGGTAGAACAGCAAAGACAACCTAAACCGCCTTCGCAATAGGATCAATTTACTTTACACGATCTACTTCAGGTACCTCCGTTACGTGTTTACGTAGCATGTTCTTTTGCACGACAATGATTTTGTAAGATACAGAGTAAATATGCGTAAACTTACCTCGGGAAATCTACAGGCAAGTGTCGCCGATGTCAACAATGTTAATGGAATAAATACGGTTATGTGAGCAGCTTGTGTGGGGGTGAATGCTGAAGCTCTTGACGGGGACTACCTGCCAACAAAACAGAACAATTTCAATACACGTCACTTATTTGAAGTTCAATCAATGTTATTTACTAACCTTGGTGGTATACCTAAGTTTCGGTTTAACCGACTTAACAATATAAACAACAAATCGATCAATGATAGCAATTCAATCTGTTTTTGCGTAAAAAACTTTGTTTATGATAACAATCAAAAGCACGTGACACACATACAAAACAAAGCTAGTATGTAGTGTGTGTATTTCATTGTTTAATTCAACGCACAGTTAAAGTTAAAGTCTTAATCAACTTACAATGATATTCACGTGCTAGGCTAATTTAGAAATTAATTGTATTATCTTTATGTAGTGTTAAATTGGTTACCATTTATTCGAATTCAGCACGTATAACGATCTCTTTGGCTTTTTAAATAAAATTATCTCAGTTTGTATCAAAGAATTCTTGATAATATCCTATCATCGCACAAAAATGTAATTAACATTTGTTTCCATTTGTATTTCAGTCATGAACTTGATGTGACACTTGGAATAATTTATTTCGAAGCTCCGTTGAGGGCCACAGTACAATGCCACAGAACGACTGTTATCTTGTGAGCTACGTTTCCCTTTTCCGAATTTAGGGATACATTTGTACAATGTATTCGTGAAAAGATTTTTCTCCTTTAATAATATTATTTCGTTTTAGAATTGTTGTTATAGTCAGGCTTTATCGAAAAAACTGAGCGTTATTACAAGTCACTATGGTTATATTGCGTATATTTAGTTCACTTACTCAATTCAGTATAATAAAATGAAAATGCCGCAGTCGTACAATAGTTGATTCAAACAAATAAATCATCGTTACTTATCACAATCGTGTTTGTACAATGTTGATTCCAATTCCCTTTTAATTAAATGTTTACATAATCTATCGTGTCTACAACATTCGTTCAATTAAGCTCGGTTCGCCGAAACTATTAATTGGATCGTTCTAAAATCTATTACAACTTTTCTGGTACCGATTTATTCGCACTCTCACTTGACAAATTTCGTTGTTGGAGGAGCACGTCTGGCGCTGGCGTCGGGCCAGCCACCATCCCTCCGAAACCGTCGCCTGTTACGCAACCAACCCCCGCATAACCCCATTATTGGGGCATTCACTTACCTATATTCGGACAGAACGACTGTTTTCTGGTTCAATGGTATTGTCGGTATTTCTGTTGGTATTTAAGATGTAATTTTGGATGTTTTAGCAAGTTGAAAATTTGAAATAAACCTATTAACAGAATTTAGCTCGATGTAAATAAAGTGTTTATCCGACGTTGTTTTTGAACCTCTCCGTTTTCGACCCATTTTCACAAACCAGGCTTTACGTTAAAGGTAGAAACGTGGAAAGTACGTCTCTGAGGAGATAAGACGATGGCAGCTACTAATGTTTAGGGCAACGTTTTTGGAGGAGCTACATCAACCGTGACGTGACCTCTAGGGGCACATTATTACCCTTTACAGCTATTCCTATCCTGTTAAATGGGGCAAGTGAAAATGTTCTCTGAACCGTAGCTTTCTCTTTATTTTGGTTACGAATCAACTAGTGCAAAAGTAAACGTTGCATGAAATGTTAAAAAAGCATCATGTTTGTTTGGGTAAATAACTAAACAAAACCTAAATTCCAAAATTAGTCATGTATATAAAAAATCTTGTTATAACTGCCTACCTACCAGGGCTCAGTTAATAGAAATTAAATTACTCAAAGCTCTTTAAATTAATTAAATACTAAAGTGGAGAGGTTGAGTGAGCCAGGGAGCCTCGGAGCCGGAAAGAAATTGCAAACACGTTGCAAAAGAAAATAGGCGGTAACTCATGGGACTGAAGAAAATACAATAAAATTAATCAAGATTTTTCCTAAACTAGCAGATAGCCCCAAGAGACCAAAAATAAATATAAAAGATTGTTTCTGCGAAATAATAACGAAAATTCATTTTCGCACACGGCATGTCCATTAATAATGATTTTCGAATTAGAGCACCCGAGTATAAAAGGGTCAGGAATGTTAAAAAGGTACGCTAAAAGGTCTAATAATAGTCTCACTCGCCTAATTACTCCGACATAATTATGTTAATGATATTAGATTGCTTTGCATAATCTCGTCCTTCTTTCTTCGTCCTTTTATACTTAATGGCGACAAAAAAAAGAAATTATAAAAACCTTTAATAATATTATTATTATTGTCGCCCTTAAAATCAAAACAGAATAAATTAAATCTGTCCACCCACTAACAAATAAATAATCGCGTGTATAAACAGGGTGCTAGATATGAGCTGGACGATTGCCAGCTTGTGACGTGGTTGTTACGCAAGGATCGATCTCAGGACCAGAGTGCCTAATGCTGGCACATTCACAAACAACCGCCTACGTGATTCAGCATTAAATTGCCACGCAAACAATAGGTACCAATATTATAGGTACTCTAAAAATGCGGGTCCCAAAATACGAGCGGCTTATAAATACATGAGCCCTCTCCACAGTGACGATATTTCATGTTACCGTGTAAAACAGCGAGGAAAATGATGGTATGTTCGCGTGCTACTTTTTGCTATTCGTTTTATAACAGGAGCCGAGAAAATCTGTGTCGTTACAAATTCGAACATAATAGCTGAGGTATAGAAATAATTGAACGAACAAAAGAGTTTTATGAGGCAGTAAAGCGATAAACTGATAGTTAAATGTTCTTGTAATGCAATCATTAAATATGTAGACTATGATAGGTTTATGGCCACTGCTGTGGGATATGTTCAAACTAATAAAAAGTAACAGCTACTCGGGAACACCGAGTAATTGCCCACTAAAGCCCTGGTGGTTGACGACAGACTTTTCTTAATCGATTAAAGAACTTAGACGTACCCTTATAAAACTAACGTAAAAGTTGCAAGTTTAGAGTCCAATTACTGACATTTTGTTTGTACAGCTCGCTACATTGCGAAAATAACTAGCAAGAAGTTTTCCTCGAAGAGAATAACCTAATGCATATAAATTCACTTTTTCTTTGGTCCCTAGAGTCTGAACGTAAAGTAACTTTCGCTACATCTATTGATAATTCAATGTGGTACTTAAAGATAAGTCCATCGCTTATATTTCTGTATTTATGTCAACTTTTTATAAACAAATATCAATTTCATAAGTATACCATGAAAACCTATTTACCATTTTAGGTACATAATACTTTATTTCTTTACACAAAGTTTTCAATTAATTCCACGCTTCAAGTATTTTACTAAAATTTTTAACACGAAAAATAGAGTCATCGAAACCTAAAATTTCAGATGAAAATGTTTTATTCACAGAAAGACCAGAGACGACATTTTGTGTATCCTAATGATTGAATTAATCAAACAGTTTAAAAACCGTAACATACCCAATAAACTTAGTAAAAGCATTTTCTCATTTCCCAATAATGTTCCATCAATTTCAATCTAATGCTTCTACATAATTAGGTTAATGTTCTCTACGTAAACACTATTAGAATTCATTATTTTAAAACAACATTTATTTTGTTTCCATGATAGATTTGATAAAATATCAGGAATTTGAGGAATACGAAACTTTTATAACACAAATTAAATTTTTTCAGTAACACTTCAGGAAAATATAATTTGACATAGCTTGAATTTACATCAACGATGTGTAATTGACGAAAAGTATTTAATGTTTCATACCATTTCAACTAACTTGTATAGTTTTCATTAATCAAATCATTAATCATTGTTTTAATACGTTTAGGGAACAGCAAGCCCGCCCTTCGAGGTCACAACCCGTCCTATATACCCGCTCTAACTTGACTGTGTCGTAATACTTTCAATCTATTCAACACATATCAGGAGATTTATGAATGAATTCATGACAGGAAAAATGTTTAAAAAAAATAGTTTTTTAATATTTACAATATTTAAATGGTTTTAAATGGTTACTCACAGATTATTTGGATAAGTCCGGTGGTGGCGTAGAATCCGCTTATAGAGCACTGGTTGCGCGTGAACTGGTTCGAAATGTGGGCAGTAGGGGTGCCTTCTGAAACACTGATGGAAAATCGGCGGGACGGCGCACGCCACACGGGATATTGATTTTGGGCGGCAACGTGCCCCCGCCGCACTCGCGACATCTTTACCTCCCGCGACACACGCAAACCTCCGCGAGTTGCAGCAAGTCGCCGATAGATGGCGCTGTAGCTTAACATTTGGCGTCGAAAGCCGGTACATTACAAAAGTGTTTAGAATAAATTGACCCGTTTCTGATGGGTGGTTTTGGACAATCAATATAATGGCAAAAATAAATTAATTATAAGGCTCAAGTGCTCAGCTAATAGATATCGACTAAGTACTAATAATAAATTATTAAAAGTTTTAGTGTTATAAATACAGGTAGTGAACATCCCAGGTAAATGTATTTTCTTCTTTGATAAAATACTTGGTTAATATTTGCTTGACAAATTTATAATTGAATAGTGTTTTTAAAGTAAAGTAGAAGTATCTCAGCATATTTACAGAAAAAACAATAGTTATATATCCAGAAATCTTCATTACTAATTTTATTATTTATTCTGCTTTAGTAAGTGAAGCAATCACTACCGACCTCTACCTCTATTATGACCTCCCAATGCGACACAAAAAAAAAGTAAAAAGAACTAACGATCATAAAAAAGTCTTACAATAAATCTACGAAACGGTCCGCGAGCGCGTTGAATTCTAATATTTGAGCTACGCTAAGCTACTGCGTAGCAATAACATCGGCATAAAAATAATTCTTAAAAATAATACTACATTTCTTCTACAATAGATGTAAGATACGGCTTACTTTATATTTCTTCGGGATCTAGTTAAAAGACGTTCGGTATCGGGTATAGTCAAGGTTTTTCTGCGTCGGAGTTCGAAGTCGTATGCGAAAAGGAAAAATAAAAAGCACCCGTCGGGAATATTATCGGTGGGATCTGTGTGGTTTACCTGCAGTTGTGTGTGTGTGTGTGAGTGTGTTACGAGTGGTGCAGGTGGGGGCGTGTGTCGTAACACCCGCCGCCGACGCGACGCAGCGTTGCGTAGCCGCAGCGTACACACTGGAGTTCTATTGCTATTGTCAATATTTTATGTTGATCATAATTTTTAAATTCAGTGAGAAGGTAAAAATAGTTTTTCCCGTGTGAAAAGCTACGAAGATTATACCAACTACTTCATACTTTTATAAATATTTTTTGAAATATATGTAGGTATATACTGCCTTAAACATGATATATTACATCTGTTTTTAATTTTAACTACAATTTTCCAAGATCTCAACCTAAGTACTAAACTTTAGGTTAACAAAAGAGTTAACCTCAACTTACAAAGTAATAATAGAGGAGAGTCAATAAATTCGTTTAATAACTATAACAAAAGCCTTTAAACTCTATCTTAAACGAACAAAGTCTAATAATAATTCCAAAACTTGAATGGCATTGTGAACACGGCCGCTCACAGAAAGTAAAGTTAGCGAGGCAGTGGTGGCGCAGTGTTGCTTCGTGCGGCGCGCAGACCGGTCCGCCATGCCTCGCTGACAGCCCGCGCACCTCCCGTCAAACTGACAACTATCTGACAAGTGTAACAATGTGGCCAGTGATAACCCTCCTCGTCGCCGGCGCCCTCGCCGCGCACGCACAGGTAACCAAGTGCAACATTACAATAACACTACCATCTGTCCCTACTCTTTACCTGCACAATAACCTGACTTAACGCGGCCCTATGGTGTATTCTGTGACTTAACTCGGGCCCTACGTTGTATTCTTTGACTTAACTCGACTCTATGCTGTTTTCTGTGATCCAACCAGTCTATGTTGTGCGTTGTGCGCCAATTACTGGATGTCGTCACAACAACACAATAGAATAAGTAAAAAAACAACTGAACATCGACTCAAAGTCATTCCGAATGACTTTGGATTAGATTAGTCACAAGTTAAAACTACGTTCACTGTAAGTCCTGTTTGGTTTATCTAGGGAGTTATATCATTGGTACAAAACCAGAACTCTACATAAATATTACTTAATTGCTGTTGTCTGTCGAAAGTAGGTGCGTATTTTAAATGCCAAACTATTTGCGTGGCCTTGACAATATTACAGTGAAGTTTTACGACTTATAATAAACTATAGGAATATTTTTATAGACTCACGAACACCATGTAAAATTCCAAGTTAAAACAATCTTCTCTACGACATTATTTGTACAACATACTGTAAAGTAATTAGTCTAAATAATTTGAGAAATAAGGAAACGTATCATATTTTACATTTAAAATGAACAGATAGTTATTAATTGTAATCACATCTTCTGATTACTAGCATACATACAATCAAACAACACGTTACCGTGCTTGTTAGAATAAACCTAATATTACCTTGTTCTGTTCAAGCGAAGGCTATATTATTAAATAATTATTTAAGATACTTAGCACGGCATAAATTAGTACGGTCTAGTTGCATTACGTACATAACTGTTGTAACGTGTTATGTGCGTCAAACGTAACTCACCGTAGCCTACATAGTGGCATCAGACACTTCACACTATGCCTCTACGTGTTTAATCAAATGCCATAAGCAAATATGGGGCATGGTGTATGTATGTACTCATGTAGGTATGTGATATGTTTTATGCTAATGTGTTGGAGGAAGGTTGATCAGCTGTATAAATAGCTGTTCGATTTAATACGCCTCTACTTCGTGTTTTATATAATACTTGTCATTATAAATTGTGTCCTTCGATACTTAGTTATATCCAAGGAAATATTCATTATTTTTGAATTGTTTAATAAATTACCTGATTTTACTTCTTGATATGACAAAAATGCCAAGATACTGGTTTTAACGAGTGTGAATTGTTAAGAAATACGATGGCATAAGTACTAAGATAGGTATCACTTATATCATCAACCCACTAATTACTTAACGTTTAAATGTAACCTTGCCGCAATACTTACTTGCACCTACGGCGTTTTCGATTAAATCAAAACACGCTCTATATTTTAAGGCAAAGAAAAAATAACCTCGAAACGTTTTCCTCTAAACAAGACGATTAAGTCACGTGTCATAAGATCTAAGACTAATATTCATAACAATCCTAGGTATGGACCTAGCTATTTATATTTATGTAGAGACCAGCGAAACTAGTATAGGCTATAGTGCAGGTATGAGGATAAATAAGGATAAAAGCACAAGGCTGTCTGTAGTTCCTTTGAGCCCCATTTAGAGCTGACATGCTTACATTTTAAGTTCTTTAGCTCACCCTTAGGCCGTAATCATTCAGTCGCTCTACGACACGTACAAATGGGATCGTTTCCAAGACTTCGTACATTATTAATGTAAACCTTATTACACTATTTATAGAACATACATTAAAATGCACGATGAGCCGTAATTGTTTATTTTTAAATATTATGTATAAAGCTCTAAGGACGTAAACAAACCTACTCGATAAGAATGATAATGTAGTAAACAGGAAGACTTCGTTTGTTTCGAATAGATCACGTATTCTGTATTTATTACCATTAATTTATACAATCAATCCGGTTAGCAACTACATAATTTAAGAATATCGATATCTTAATTAATATGGTTTTAATTTAATACACTTTTATGTGGATCACGTTACAATCTGTAGAGTTTAATTAGGGTGTGGGTTCTCAGTTTTCAACGTCAAACAATCAGTTTCGTAAATAATAGATCATAATAGTATACTGCACCGGGTTACGCAACAGTAAATACACAAGTTTTGCATTAGTAACTGGTCATAACCCAGTTTAACCAATAGTTAACTGAGCACAATACGTCCGCTTTACTTTATGTATCTACAATATACAATATTGCACGAATAGCTGTTATATATACCTCTGTCATACGGTAAACAATTGGCAAACAGAAGGAAGTGCATGTTCTTAAAAGTAACACGTTTCTTTTCAATTAAGTTTATAGATAATGCTTAACACGCTCTACTTCTACTCTGAAAACAAGTATTAGGTAAGGCAAAATTGTTAAATTTGGGTAATAACTCATGTTTAGTTTAGGGCGAATAAAATAAGTTGTTCTTAGATTACCCCCAACGACTATTCTCTTCCTAAAACTACTCTACCGACTATTATTTGCACCAAACTACATTCGTACATAAGAGCTACGACCTACTTACTAGTTATAAATTGTAAACATATTCTAGCCAACCATGATCGGATAAAGCAAACGTGTTTCGAGTACATATGTAAAACAAACCCCGCCAATTTAGGCCATATTAGGTCCAGTGTGGCACGCCAATGCCAGGCAGGCGGCGCGGGCGCAGCGACGCAGGCGCAAGGTCACTGCGGCCTACGCATCCCACGCTTTAGTACACACCAATACTTGCCTTAATCAAAGCATTGACTTTTAACTGCTATGAATTACTGCCCTTTTGAGTAATAACTGGTGTTTGTGCAGGTTTTATGTTAAATTGATTGCGGCAAATGTTGATATAACGAAAATTGATCTTTATTTCAATATTTTTAAAGGATAATATTATATAAAAGCATAATTTACACTGTATACTGAACAGTCACTGTATTTACTATTCAAAGGGAATAGCGATGTTCCCTACATTAGTGCATAAAGCTAGTTAATTGTCTGAAGGTGCAGACATATGTCGTAGGAGCTGCATGCCAAAGCTACTATTGTTCATTCATTCAAGGAAACCAACGGTGACTCAAAATGCGGTATTGACTCACTCAATGTACACACATTAATATTAACACAGCTTCAAGTGAATCACTGAATCTTAAATAAGCATAATACAAAAATAAAAATTGTGTTATTAATTGAGCTAACTTACTTATTGCAAAATGCTACCATAATATTTTTCTCTACATTTTTTAAGAGTTTTTTTATTCTATGTTTTTCTGTATCATTATATGTATTAGTGTCCGTTTCTGCAGGTGCAAGATTTTTTTACCAAAAATTTACGTTCTAAAGGCTATGCCGGAGTAAGATGCCCAGACTAAAGAATGCAGGACGCATACTGCATTTTTATAATAATGTTACATCCTTTTTGAAACATCTCATAGTGTCATGTAAATTATTTACTTTATACTTATTGTTATATACTTTTACAAAATTTTAATAAAATTTATCATTTTGTGTAATACATCGATTTACGAGTAATTGTAATTTTATATGTTTCAAATAACTCGTAAAAAAAGCTATGAAGTAAGTCAAAGCAGAAATAAGTAGACTAAGTTATAACTCTTCTTTATATGAAACCCAATAAGGTAAAATAAATGGAATTGTTAAAGTACGCGTGCTCTCAATATTTTTGTGCCGAACTGTTGCTTCATACTTTCTTACCAATCGTTCTAATTTCTATGTCAATCTGCCACAATAACCCGCTATCAACTTTGTATTACAATCAATTTCTTTTACTTAGTTTTATTGGCCACAGCGCAACATGCGGTTTTGATAACTAGAAAATATACCTATTAACTTATGGGAATTATAAGCTTGATTAAACACAATAGAATAATAAAAATAAATTTTGTAAAAATATATAATATTGTCAAATTGTGTGTCATCTAAATTTTGTACAATAATTTGGAAAAAGTGTCGAACAACAAAACATATTAAAGACATATAATAAAACGAACGTAGAACTCACCTATAGCTTTTGGTAAATTCTGATTGTAACAATAGGTCATTTTAATTAAATAACTTTATAAGTAACTTTTTGATCTAAAGGTATTAAGTTAACGTCTCGGTTACATCAAAGTGGGTGAAATTAGGACTTGTTAACTCTTAGACAAACTGACCAAGTTCTAAGCTGATTTTGATCAAAGGATCGACAAACGCTTCGTTAGGAAACTTGACTAACTAAATATTAAATACGTAACTACCTAGTTACTGAGTTATATTATGTAATTAAATCACGTTTGTAAACAAATTAGTGGCGTATTTACAATAAATTTTCATTGTTTTCTTGTTTGTTTAAAATACAAGCACAATATTTAAGAACTTCCCTGTAAGTTGTAGTTTTAAATCAAAAAACAATAACAGTTACAAGTTTACATCAGATGCGTTGATGAATACATGACATCACGTTGGGTTTGAACAGAAAGGACATGAAACACAGTACGCGCATCGCATATCTATGTGGTACTCAAGGCGATATGACAATTAACTCCGCATTTTTACACATACCTCGCTCGTTCTGTCTGTGTTTTATAACCAACCCGTGTCTAAAAGGGCAAAACATGTTTGCTCGTGGGTCACGAAACAACGGTGTAGAATGTCCTATCTGGCAACCATTTTTGGACAACACTACACAATGTCGTGTAAAAAAAACACCCTTCCTCCTATTCATACATAAAATGTCCTTTGTTTCACGAAACGTTAAAAAGTACTCCTTACTTAGACTACATCAAACAGTTACCAGGTAAAAAATAAAAAATACAAAAAGAACTACATGGAATATCTAAATTGGTGATCTTTTTGATTAAATTAAATCATACATTATATCACGCAAACCATTGTTGACAAATAATTTTCGTTTAATATGGCAACATAGTCAAAACAATGGCTAGTTGTAAAGAAAACAGGCATTTGAATTACACCAGATGTTTACAATTTTTCCGTGTGACTACTACCGCGGCTTCAAATGCGTACGTGCGTTGTTTGCTTTAGTATTGTTATACCAACTGTTGTAATATACCTGTATTGATAATATTTTGGGGTGTCCACCCGATCAAGGGACATTGTTACATATAACAATGCTTGTAGTCGATAGACTGATTAAACATTTGCTATGGCTACAAAAACAGCCGGTGTACTTAATACGAAAGGGTCAACTCGTACCTATAACCGTTGTTCCTATAATTACTTTTCTTTACATATACTTATTTTTCAGCCTTTATCAGGCCACTGCTGGGCATAGGCCTCTCCCCTGGTACTTACTAAGGTATACATATCTATACATGGTCAAGATCCATTACTTTCCTTAACCTTATTGCCCATGGCATGGATCCCATTAATATTAGTTATCCCTTAGATTGATGACTGTTATTTTTTGCTTAAAAAGTTCCACTGCAGAAGACTGATAGCCTGGTAGGTACCATAGTTATATAGTATTCTATTCTTTGACAACAAAGTTTTTCAAATGTACATGATGTCAAATATTTTTTTTTAATGAAGATAGTTCACTATTTTATCTCTACAAATGGCTGACATGAAATTACATTATGAAACTGAAAAGTATATAAGTGAATGAATAGAGGAAGAAGAGACATGACAAGAAACTGATATTTTACAATACTCAATAGCGATTAGAGCCCAGACAAAAAGTGGAGCGTATACGATAATATACCTCTATTACAAATATTACACAATGACTTGCATATGTTTAAGTAATACGCTGCATGACTGCATTCACTAGGTACCTAGTTACATGTATTGTCCCGAAAACTGAGTAAATCATGAAAGAGAAAGTTATAAGATAATGAGTTAGTCGTTAACACTTTAAAATACATTAAGTTTACGTGATTGGGCTGAGTGATGACGCTACAGTAGCACGCGGCCTCTACGACACGAGCCGAGGTCGCATCTTCCTTTGCTCATTACCTTGTTAAATTTATGCTCAGTTTCATCATTACCTAGTTAAGTAAACACGCAATAACTGTGATATAATATTCGAAATTATTAGAGCATTTAACGGATATAAATCTAAATATAAAATCATATCCATCGTTTTGATCGCTGACATCGTAAGCCGCGTTCCCACGATGTTACATCTTCATGATAATCTGATAGTTTCAAATCTCGTCTATTTTCGGCAAATATGTTATTGTTGGTGCTAAGACATTCGCTACGCATGCGCAGTGCAGGCCTCGCTCTGATTACCCCGTGGGCTGATCGAGGCTCGATAACAACGCTCGCGGAAGTATCCATTGCCCCTGCAGCACCGCGCTTCGTATATTAAAGCGCAACATCTTCCTTTCTATCTAACACAGTTAAAATGTTTCGCAATTTCCAGGAAAGCTCAAACAATCTCATTGCTCTTGAAAGAACTGACTTTATCTTCTATGCTAGTTATGAGGTAAATATTTTTAAAACAAATCCTTGGTATCTCAAAAACGAGTATTGCTGTGATTATTTGTCAGGAAGCATGACAACACTCCGCTAATGTGTAAATAACATAAGAAATCCACGAGATTGGTCACGATTGGTTTCTTACGTCACGGCTCTTCGGAGTTGTTTCGCGAACTTATCTGATTAGCAGGCGTGTCCGTGACACATTGTCTTCGTCTAAAATGTTTGAAAGGGGACGAGTTACAAAAGCCTTTTCGAATTTTGGAACAACGCATGGAAGCAGTCATAGCTATTGTCCTCTTAACATTTTAATTTACTGACAGACTTAGTGCGATGGTCAAGAAAAACAAATGAACGAAGGCCGTTGAACGACATGTTTTCCAGCGTAATTTAATTTCACAAAACTTTTCACCAATATCCATGCTATTGCTAATTGTTAATTTTACTGCATTAGTTCGTAGTCTCAAAATTCTATACGAATATAAAATGTATATGCTTATGTTTAAAAGATTTCAGACAGCATTAGTTCGCCTTATGTTTTGTATACAAAGATGTACCTATTTTATAAGCTAAACCGTGACATCAGCCGTACAAATACACTTTAACAATAGAGTTGTCAGGCCTTCTAAGTATCCTTAATCGAGGAGACTTCGTTACACAATCGGTGAGCCTGCCATACATTAGACGAAGCACCCATTTTATCCACATGTTTACATAAACCATTGAAGTCGTTACTGACAGAAATTGTGGTCGATTGCGGTCGGGTTTGCCACACATCGTAGTTTAGACAGACACACCCTGTAACCACGTGACTTGCCTCTGTCATTGAGTGTTACCAATGTGGCCGGCGCAACAGCAAATTTCAGACAGCGTGTTCCACATTACACCCGTATATTTTCCCTCACGACTGTGCAATGTTCACATTATGTGGTCGATTTGACCACATTCTGAGGTTCAAATACTTTGCTATACGATCTCTAACTGCGACTAATGAATATAACCGTTACGTTTTATTTCCCGAATGAAAGACTTTTCTAGTCTTTTATAGTGGAATAACTGGGATGTGCTGGTGAGCGCTAAACACGTAGGTAGGCGCCTACTTACATTCTTAATAACCTCTAACTTTTATCGGGTTTACTCAGGTTTAGATAACTTTAGTGAGTTTGGAAAAGACAATATTTTATATGAAATACTACAAAAAAAAAAATTTAGGTTGTACGTACAAACTATTATTACATGTAGTGGAATGTATTTATCGTATCTATGTTTCGTAGGTCTATAATTTGTAGTCTTGGAGGAAACGGCCTTTGTAATTCGCCTGACTATACATCACACAGCCCCTTTTATACCGGGCGTACAAAATGACAGTACCATTAATCGTAACCAGTTGTTACCATCAATCATTAATTTACGGTAGTGTTGAAATATCCTAAAACAATCAGTGTTTGCAAAATTTTGCAATGGAACTGTTATGTTTTTGTGCAATTTGTAGATTCCTGGGTGGCACATGGGCGGAGGGACGTGAGGCAAATGACTTGTCATTATTTACGTCGATCGGTTGGCAATCACCATTGACCGCTTCCTACCGACCGACTACGATACAAACAATACGCTTTCCGTGGGAAGTCGCAAATTGGGAGGCACGTATTGCCTACTTTACTTTTTTACACCTCTATTTTCCTTAATGATCTTTTTGTAGGTCGTAGGTACCAGTTGTGTTTTTTTCATTAGAAAGCTCGTTTACGAAACTTATAGCAATCATCATCCCAGCTTTATCCCAAATACATTAAGGTCAGCCGTATTATTTTAATCACCAAATGACCGACAAAGTCTGTGACATTTTTTAATTTATACTTACACTTGTGTACCACCATATATTTACAAGCTCCGCTATCAGACTCATTTTTAAACTAGCTTTTCTATCAATTCTAGCCTACTACTAAAATCCTCAATTTATCTACTGCTATTGTATAATTTATTGTTTAAATATTAATAACATTGCAGTGGTAGGTAGGCATCATAAATTACCAATTCATATTTAGAAATAGATTGTATAACAGTGACTAATGAATAATACAACCTGTAGAGCCTCTTTAAAATTCAAGAAAAGTTAAGCTCAACCTACATGTTGCACAAAAGGTTGTGCCATTTCGCCGCGGGCAACGTTCGGGCGATAATCCGTCCGCATTTACCATCGTCACGGTCAGAATAAAACCTCTCAAAAATAGGACGGATAGGGTGAATTGAGATTCCGATCAATACTGTGCAAAATGAAGATGATATTAAGAATTATTTTTTCTCTTTTAAGCGATTATGGTGTGTTGTTGTACGAAACTAAAACAGACGATTAATTAAACGATATCGTCATAAGTAGGTAATCTGAAATCTTGTTAGCTCTAAAAAAGATACCCACTGGAAGGTCTAACCTCTATGTAACACGGTAAACAAGCACCATTCATGCACTAGCTTTGCATCAAGCAAAAAACCCGATATCACTTAAGCTGACTAACCACGAGTATGGCGAAGTAAATAAAAAGCAGGAATAAGTCATTAGCGCATAACTTAAATCAAGCTTGCACCGTTCAAAGTTCGAAGTAAACATTACTTAAGAGAACTTGAACAAAAACCACAAAGGCGATATGTAAAAATGGTGTGTAAACGAAGCAGTATAGCACGCCCACCGCAGAATGTGATGACGTAGTCAGCGTCAGATATATTGGGGCCGTCAGAACCGGTCGGCCCAGTGTTGCATCAAACTCGATACATATGGGAATGAGAACTTCGAAGCCGATACCATTATATAACATTCGTGCCAATTATTCGCGCCACTTTTTTCTTAATATTTGCTCTTAACTTTTTGTTACGGATCTCATTGTTTGCAAGCTTATTTATCAAACTTTTTGATGTTTGCTGAAATGACCGTTTGGTTTTAATCTAAAGTTGCTTCGATGAATAAATCATGTACATATTAAAATAGTTGTTCATTACATTCTTGAATGTCTTGAAACAAAAGTTAAAATAATCTATATAAACAAATAAGAAAATAAAGAACATAAATTCATAACACTTTATAATACCTTCAAGTACCGAACTAAAAGCAGTTAATTATCTCACCTGAGATTGTGGTTATTACATTACACTATATAAATTAAAGCCACTTAGCTGGTACGTAATATTCCGCTAGCCAGTCTAGCTGATTGTATCCAAAGCAGACGGAATCTAATGACGGTCCAAGAACAGTTTCAGCTTTCCAATTACGATCGCTGTACAGCTAATACGGACCGAAAATGTAGGTAATGGTGTTCATAATTACATAACTATAATATATCCACCACTTCTTTATTTACAACTACTTCATATTCCATTACCGACATCTTCAATTATTGTAACGGGGAATTATAACGCAAATAGTGGTGCTTCTGACGGTCGCCATGAAAAAATGCTCTAGTCATGCGATAACATAACGCCCATTAACAAAACCCATCAATTTGAAACAAACGGTTCTATGAGATATCGCAGTTTTACAAATCATTTGCGATAGAGCCGGATGCGTGAGTCTTTTTGTTCTTTTCTCCATTTATTAGAAGTGGATTGCCGACGGATTTTGAAGGAGGTGTAATTATAATTTTGAATACAAAGTGTAGTGACCGTTAAGCAAATAGCGGTCAAGCTCCATAAACGCCACTTCTGCAACACGTTATTATTGTTAACGATCATTCTTATATCATTAGATACGAGATACATCATTCAATGGCTTCTAATTGCATTATCTACATAGCCCTAATACGTTTTTTTTATTTCCGACTCATATATTTTCAGCTCGTTACATTTGTGTATTAACTATTAAGCCGCTACACAAATGAAGTACAAATGTGGAGTACTCAGCATCATTAGTATACCTTATCATCGTGCTCAAACTGTTAAGTCACCTGAGACAAGCCAGTCCGTAGTTGGTATAGTTATAGGGTATTGCCTCTAAAAAGGTCACGCCCATAACAGGATGCATGAAAATCGGTATATTTTATGATTTAATCTTTAGTTCTGATATAGTAACTGACATTGTAGTCACAACGACGGGATAAATTGTTAGTCTGTAAAAGGTAAGTAAATTACATTTTATAGAGCTTTCGTATAGCTGCGAGAAACAATATTAAATCGAATAAAATTAATTTAAAGTTAGATAATATTACGTTAAGTACGAACATCGTTTCCAGTATAAAAATAAATGTAAGTAAACATTATACACAAGCTATTACTCAACAATATAATAATTACGATGCAAAAATACAATGAGTAATTAGGTACGCCCAAAAAGTTATCGCAAATCTGAGGTCAATCAAATATGTATGCGAATGTCTTAATTAAGACAGCTCGGCAGCTACAAGTTAATTTGTAATTAAATGCAAGTCAAATAAATCAGCGAACCCTGGTGTTTTACAGATACGAAAGTCTTACGAAAGTCTTTTTATCGGTCTATAATCGTTATGGAAGATCTAGGTTAAACGAAAAGAATTCTGTAAATACAAATAAGGAACATCAACAAATAACAGTAAAGAGAAAACATTGCTGTAATACCTAAAATAGTGAAAAGCGAAGGTTCGCAGCTGATTCATCTGAGCTATCTGAAATATTAAATTCCTAACGGGACACCTTCATGCGATTATAAAGGGTCTAAAGTAGGAATGCGGAGTTTGCCTACTGTTCCACTCACGAGGAAAATTAATCTATGTAGCCTGTGAAGCCAGTGTAGCTTGTGACTAACACTTAACACGTGCTGAATAGCGTAATGATTAATGTAATGTTAATACATCAGACCGCCTTATTTTTCCCTGAATCAGAAGAAATGTGGGGCTTCTAGCTTGATTTAATTTAATGATGCTTAGACTGAATACTGAGTAAGAAATAACGCGACCTACTGTGAGATGAAGCAAGAATAGTTTTAAGCCCCTATCTCTAAGGTAATCTGTGTCTCTATGTAACCCCTTGAAGGTATGCGTAACAATAATACATAACACTGATACATATTCATGGAAACATAATCTCCAGCAATGAACACAGAAAAGAGAATTAATGTTGGTTATATTAAGTGCTTCTAAGTCAAATATGAACACTTAAAAGTAATAAGCAATTTGTAATTCGTTTGAGATGTATCTCAGACGACTTTAACGAGTTTAATGAGTAGATTATAACATTTTATAGACATCTTTATATTTTAAATAACAAAATGTTATTCTCAATATGTGTTTCTAAATTCATGTTAATACACATGAATTTAGAAATTTTAAACGATTTACTTAAGAAGGAATGTTTACCATATGACGTAATCTCATACCGTCTTATTCCAATAAAACCAAGCATATATGGAGCACCCGTCTGACAGGATTGTAACAAAAAACTCGCCTGAATTTTTAATGCGAACACAAAAGATTGCATCAAGGTGGAATAGATTCTAGGAACACGAATGGTGCGTATTGTTCCATAGTATTTTTAAGAAACCAATGTTGCGAAGTGACCCGGGTCCCGGCGGCCGCCCGTCCATTGACCTCGTCGTGCCCGCAAACATCCACATTGACAATTGCCGACGTTATTTTACGAGTACCACTGGACTCTTGCTGCATGCACGCTTGTCGTATTTCCAATAAAATCTGCATACATTTTTTCTTAAGACTCATGAAGACGCCATGTTGTAAATATTAAGTAGGCGCAGTGTTGCACTAGTGTGCTGCGTTAATAAGTTTTCAGATTCTGTACGTTTATTTATATCATTACCTACATGCAATTTTTCGTTACAAACATTGCACTTATAACGAGGTATTTATCTGATATTATTTGGTTTACCTAGATGTTAATTTTGCAATATATACCCCTGATAAACTATTTTATTCATAAGTTTTTTTTAAATAGGTCTGCTGTACTTAGTATTTTATAAGGTGTTATATTAATGCTCACTGTTTCTCCAAGAAGTACTATCTTCCTTTTGTAAGAAACAATAAAATCCAGATATCCTTAATGGTTCAGAAAAAACTTTCTGGTTATGGAAATCCCGTCATAGATTCTGAGAATTCAATTCCTTATAAGTAAGTGAGCGAGACACAATCCGTATCGACTTTAGAGGTATAGACCCAAACCTGAGGTATCTTAAATAATATTAATGTACAAATAAGTATACATCAGGTACGCTCAATAAACACCTATTTATATATGTATTTCACGTTCTATACAAATCTTTTCAAACAATTTTGCATTGTACTTTTAGCGTTAGTTAGAGGCAAAAGTTTTGAAAACATAATTCAAATGTAGATTTATGTATACGAGTAAGTCATTACATTTTAAATTGAAACGCTTTGTTTCAATATTGTGTCTGCTTTTTTACCCTGCTTTTAAATCTCAACAAAAAATTGGCCGTCCAATAGTATAGCAACATGACAACCAAAATTAAAAACAATTTCATGGTCATTAGTTGTACATTGAATACATTGGGGATGGCAGACACCTGTCAAGCCAACGTTTAGCCAAGCTGATCTGGCCTTCAACGGAATGACTCGTATATTTGTTTTATTCAAAAATCTATCTCAAAGATAAATAATACAGCAGATCTTAAGGCGGATCGTGAGCTCTGCAAACAACAGCAATCAGTGCAATCATCCTCTTAAATCTTCAGAGCCCTTAGGTCCTCGTAAGTTCCTTGTTCCAACGAATGATAAATGTGAGTCGTCTAGCGAAATACATTTCCAAACAGACAAACATTCAAAGTCATTTCCTGATGATTATAACAACAATTTACAGCAGTTAAAGTAATTAGAAGCACATCAATTTGAGAACTTTATAAAAGCAAATTAGAGTATTTAAGGTATACAGTATTAAAGTTGTGGTTAATAAAACAGTTTAGTCACGCTACAAGACACCTGATAATTTGCTTCATACATGACATAATTCTCTAGTACATGCAACAAGACCGTTCTTATTCGTTACGTAACTGAATGTAAGACCATATAATCTAATGGAAAAAATAGACACACAATAGTGATTCTAAATTTAATCTGCTCTCGGTACAGATTATTCTAGGAAGCTATCAAGTTTGGTCGTGTGGATGGGATCGTGCGCGCGCGTCGCCCTGAGGGCGCGACCCTTTATGGCCTGTCGGTTTATATGGTGGAGCCGTCATGCGACTTTGCTTGCAACTTCCTTCATTCCCTAAGATCATTAGATAATTATCTCCCGCATGCAAATAAGCTCTTTGTAGTACATCTCCCCTCAGGGTGATCTAGGAAACCAAAGCGTTTAACAGGGTGATGCAACTGAAATATAAAGTTATACAGTTATAAATTGTTAAGTGTAGCCTTACTATTCAACACAAAAGCTTTTGTGAGCTTTCCTACTGGATCATCTTGACATATTTCCACAATCCCTATCTTTTATATGATAGTAAGCGAGAATGATAACAAATGTGCTCGAACGTTTTTAACCATAAATCTTGTTAGCTACATTTTAAAGCTTATATATGGACAATAGTTTGTGCTATCGAAACTGGAGTTCAACCGGATAGGCTGTAATCAAGAGTTACGTTGAAATATTTTTGGGTTTTCGGTACAATTCATGGATGTATTAAAGATCCCGACTGTAAATCTCGATTTAAATAATAATGTTTTTTATATAGAAGTTTTTTCATATAACTTCTTTTGAATAGATCTACAATAGTCATAGAAATCGAGCAAATGAGTGCACGTACAGCAAAAAGACATTCACGTATCGTATGATCTGGTCGGCAGTCGGCAGCCCTACAGCTGGTAAGGCCGCGAACCTTCCACGATACAAAGAGCAGTGATTTGTTGTCGGAGATTTTACATTGTGGTGCCCGTGTCGTAACGGTTTGTTGGTTTATTTGTCTGCTATACTGACTTTACGGACTTTATACATGAGCTCGAAAATAGAAATTTGCTCTCGATCAAACTTAGATACTATTGCAGCTGATATACCGTAAAGGAAATGCACATTTGTCTGCATTTTATTTTCAACTTTTCTTTTTAACTTTTCTTGGAGTTTTTCCAAGTTATCTATCACGAAGATGCGGCGTAATGATTGTGCAACGTTACCTGGCAGTTTTTGTCTGTTAATAAGTAAGTCGATGTAATGATGGTAACGATACTAAGGACCGCGTAGCCATTGTGAACATATAAATCAGAGAAACAATGCGAGTTGAACATGCCGATCGATCGCGTGTATCCACCATAAAAGGCAAGTCTGACGGTAACGAAGACTACAGGAAGTCCTTGTATATCGTTCCTTATGAGTTAACTGATCATGTTATAAGTGATATATTAAGCGCACTCGTTGCATTTATTATGAAGACTCGTAAAAACTGATGAACGACATTTTCATTCATGTAGCGTTCCATATTTCACGTAAAATAATGAATGCGGATTGTATTGCATTTTAATGATAGTACCTAAGCTGCGCTAACAAGTTTCTCCAGCCGGTCTTATTATTTTTCCAGCTGGTTCCAGCTGGTTCCACAACGAAAGAGAAAAAAAATAGTTTTGCCTTTATTTAATGGCCACTTATAATTGTTCGCGAAAGAGTCGTAACTAATAAAAGTTATTCATAATTTCGAAGGAATGTGAGTAAGGAAATAAGATCATTAACGTTTACATTAATATTGTAAGTAACGGAACTAGGTGTTTTGAAACATATGTAAATCGTGACACAGCATAATTTAAACGAATTCCCAAAATAATATTAATGACAAATTAAGATCAGTTAATTTATGATAAAATTTTACTACATAGGCTGATTTGTTTTTTCTTTTATTCTAGAATGCAGAAAGTGCCGGCGAGTTCTCGCCTGTGGTCACGGCGACCTGTAAGACCGGGATCATGGCCATCAACATATCCTTCAACCAGCCATTCAACGGTGTTACACATGCCAGGGAATTTAGGTAAGACTATCATTAAGTACAACCAGCAAACTTAGGCTTATGGTAAAGATGAAATACTTTTAACTCCCATATTATAATCTGTGTAAGGTAAACCCACCTTACACATATCGGCGAAAATTTTAATTAAAAATGATTAGAGTGAACTCTTTCAACATAAGCACATCCTAATTGTTTCTTGTATACGGAACTACTCGAATATGGTATCCATATATGGCATACGATAGCATAGCAACCGAATCCCTTTCCTAGCTAAGTTGACCTCAATGAAACCTTACAAATACTCACATTTTGATTGAACCGCAGTTCCAGATAGGTACCTACTCCGTTATAATTTGCATGGAAAATTGTTCGTGAGAGAGCCATATCACTCTAAGTGGAACTAATATAAATGATGTGAAGGGATTAACGTCTAACTGCCATCGTGTTCTCAGATTTTGATAGGATCTACTTTATTTACATTTGGGCCCGATTTAAATCATCGGAAAGTTATTATCATATCACAATTCTGGCAAATCATTTCTTTTTATTAGCTTGGGAGACTGTGGACTTTTGAGGGTATAAATGTATAGTAATTTTAGCTCTAAATATAACATATTCTGATGATATTTGGTTCTACATACACCACAAATCATTATTCTACATATGAGAATATCAAGTTTTTCCCAAACAATGCTTAAAAACGTAAAACATATCCTTATGTACATTTTTAGACAACAGAAAAGGAAAATCTCATATTTTTAGTTTATTCTTTCTTATTTCTACAATATTACCTTAAATTGCAGGACCCCAGCTTGCATGGCTCTGGGTAACGGCAGCGAGTCGCTGAGCTTCGACATCAACCTGATGGCGGCTCAGGGCGCCCCGGACTACTGCGGCGTGTTTTGGAACAATGTAAGTGTTTAGACCATCCTCTTCTGCTTAGCATTTGTATCAAGGCTTATTTTTGAGGATGTTTATCAGTATCTGGATTTGGGGACGAAACCCAATCTGCCACAATAAAAAAAAAAATATGTGTCTTCCAAAAGCCATCAGCTGAATACTGATTAAAAAAAAACTATTCGAAAAATAATTATTGTTATTAATGTCAAAGTAGCAACATTAATAATAATTACTTAGCTACTTACGGTACTTGTGAAATTCGCTTTCCGTATGAATAAAGAGATTAAGAATAAATGGAAACAAGATATTTAAGTTCATAAAAGTCAACTCACGTGGATTATTATACTGCTTAAGTTTACTTAAAGTTCAGCCGTCACAAAGTAAAATTACACACATACCAACATTTAAAAGTAACTGATGTCTTCCGCGTATTATACTTACATTTAAGAGTGAAAGCATACAGTATCATTCGGATAACTTAGCCCAGATTTATATTTAATTTCTTTAATATCATAAATCAGATACTACAATGTGTGCACATGCATTTCAGCGAACGGACGAACGATCGCTGCCGCTAGCAGTTCGTGTGCACCGTACCTTAGAGTTGGCAGACGACAAGTTCTACGTCATCACCTGCGGGAAGGCTGGCTTCAGAAATGCACGGTATGTAATATTATTTAAATATGTAGTAGTCACTTTGGACATGTCATAGAAATACAACTTAAATAAGTAAAGCTTGCTCTGAAATTCTAAAATGCAACGGGAGCGAATAACTATTTATAAGAATTTCATATATAAATGATGTAAAAGAATTTTGCAACGTCAGTTTCCTAGTCGTTTTTCTTGATTAGGATCATATTATTACTTCATGTGTGTGTATGATGTCCGTATTTACAATTTATTTTGTAAACCGAAACAATTTACAAAAATCTTCATCAACACAATTGGTTCAAACACTCAAATCAACGAAACAATAAATACCCATTGTTTTATCTAAGTAAATAACAAACGTTGTCGGTAACGTTATAAATTTACATAACACAGCTAACTTATACATAATTTGTTATTCGTTATATTTTCAGAAACGAAACTTCGCTGGTGTCCCTGCGAATGTTGGACTCACAAGGCCGAAAAGTATTGAATGCAGCTTTCGGTCTGCCTTACACGCTTAGAGCCGAAATCAGCAAGCCTGATGGTTAGATCTTAATCATTATTACGCATTAATTACGTAGAAATACATAAAATATATTATGCATTAATTCAATTAAATGTTTTTATGATTTACGTCTACTTTATTGCAGGAAGCCACGGTATCAGATTGAAGAACTGTTTTGCGTTCAATATGCGAAATTACACAGTCGAACTCTTGGACAATAGAGGGTAAATACATGGAACAAATACAATACATTACTTTGTGGTGTGGGATAAAGTATCTAACAATGAACATGTATGTTTACAGATGTTCAGTGAAACAACAGTCGGTGGTTGTGAAGTCGGAGACGGGTGCGGCGGAGCTCATGATAGCTTCCATGTTCCGGTTTCCGGACTCCTCGCAAGTCAACTTCCAGTGCGATATAGCTGTTTGTAAAGGTAGATATTGTGTTCTGGATAATGTTATGTGTTTAGTGACGCTGATATTGTAGGCAAATAGAGAATAGGAATGTTTTTATTTGTGTTTTTAGGTGATGTATAAATAGATTTTAGAATGATGTAGGTACTCCATTGTACGTCAGTAGATGTGATATCTAAGTACAAACCTATCATATTTTTCGGTCTACACTTTTGGAACCAGAACTAGGATCTATCATTTCATAAATGTTAGTTATTATTAATTGAATTAGGTACCAAGCTATAACAAATGATGCAATTATTAAAAGAAAAATACAGTTCCCACATTCCTTTATATTCACTTCGGACGTGAAATTTGTCTTAAAAATCGGTTTTAAAGGTATGCTGTATAATTTCAGGCACGTGTTCCATGATAGACTGCAACACAGAGGCTCGTTTCGAGAAAGCTGACGAAGAGAGCACTGTCACCGCTTCCACGGGCATCTTCGTGTTAGACCCCAACGACAATGCTGGTAATTAACAACAGTTAACTATTTGCCCTACCAAAACCTTTAAACTAATTGAAAAAAGTAAATAACGACTTGTTCTTAAATTTTAGATCGAGTACCTAAATATTGGTATTGGTTCAAAAGATTTATCGTACACTAATATGGCAGTGCTTTATTAACAATAATTAAACAATTAACACCCTTTAACATATTATAAGGAAAAAATATATAAACCCTTTTACAAAATTAAAATCTGTGCACTACCACACAAAAATACATTTTGCAAAGCGCTTATGTATCACCTTCTCCAATAAAACAATAAGTACGTGGGTATATTTTTCCACCTACTATAAGAATCTGTAAGTCAAGGATATAGCATCCTTATTTATGTCAATACTCTTTAGTCAACTAGTTCTTAGAAACTTACTAAACGTTTATTTCAATAGTCACTACAATCGCAATTAAATTACAATAAGGTAAACGTTGTTATCAGTAAAGCCCATCTATTTACTCAAAGTACCTAAGTACAGTAAGTCAATGCCATTTTATTACTCAATGTAGTTAGAAAATAAAGGTCGAGCCAGATAGGAAATACGGTTATAAATTTTGATGACCTTAGTGTAATCAACACAATTAATAAAGTACACAGTTTTATTTTATTGGGTGAATTAATATCTAAATCAGGTAATGGGATTAGGACGTTATAATAATTTATTTTATATTCTTGTGTGATGTAATCATTACTTACTCATATAAAATACATTAGGTATAAACCCGTATAATTTAGCGATTGAAATATATAACTAAACCAAAATTTTGCAATTTTCGATCTGTACGTAATCATTAAATTAAGTAGGTAATAAGTTTAACCTGATTCATAAATAAAGAAACATGTAAGAGGTTCTTTGGTTTAATTATTAAAATATGTTTAATTCTAATTAATTCAGTGATAAAAGATAATCTCTTGAAGTACGAGTCGGATTTGAAAAAAACTTTTTTGCATTTGTAAGCCCAAAGGGATACTACTACCCATACGTATAACTAAGGTATTAGTATAGCTAAGTGATCAATAATAAGTTTACATTCCAATTACATAATAAAACACAAGCATTTAAATCCATGTTGTCCAATGAACTCACATAGCTAAAAATGCATCTAAACTAGACGTATAGTGATACAAAATTCCCAATCGATTAACAATATCTCCTTCAAAATTGCGTGTTTTAACGTTTCGAACAAATACAGTTACATACATAAACTTAAATAGCAAGAAGAATAAAAGCTTCTAAAAATCTTCTTCCTGCTATTTCTGACACTCGATCAACATGAAATTATTTAATCAACAAAATTCATGGGATGCAAAAACTTTTTCTGACTTTGGATCCCACAAATGAGTCGCCTAGTTCTGGGGTTTTACACGGATACAATGCATTTTTTTTATTATTATTGTTATGATTCAGTTCTAGCCATGTCGTGCTCGGACGGCAGCGTGCGTCCGCTGTGGCTGCTGTACCTGGCCATCGCGCTGGGCGTCATGTTCGTCGTCATGCTGCTCATCAACTGCTTCCTCTGCACCGCCATGACGTGCTCGTGCGCGAGGACTGATGTGAGTTACCTTGATTCTACATGTCATTGTACCCCAGAAAATAATAAAATTAAGAGAATTGGGCTGTTTTATCTCTCAGACTTCTTAATTAAACCATAGTTAACAAAGTCTGAATTAAATGTGTTATCGCTAGGCGTGTGTGCCCTTAAGACGTGAAAAAAGTAGCTCAGTTGGTAAAGGAACTAGTCCATCTCGCTGGTTCGAATCCCGCCTGATGTAGATTTTTTTCCTTCCTACTATTTGTTTTATTTACCAATAATTAAGTACTTTAGTATTCACATAATGACTAAATTCTTATTAATTATTTGTATACTTAGTAGAAATGAATTGTACTAAAAATCACATTCTTTTACAGGTGATTGAAAAGGACCCATCTGTGGTGGAGGACTACGACCCATACCGCAGTTGGCACGGCAGCCAGTATGGCAGCCGGTACCCTTCGTCAACTATTCACTCAGCAAGGTAAACGCTCATATTCTTACTCATATCATAATATTCCAAAACGGCCTGTTGAGGACACATGAAGAAAAACTGAAAACTATTACATAAAAAAAAATGCAAGACGCAATTTAGATTGCCATCGATACGATTAGATCAAGAAAAGTAAAAATGTTAAATTATTCTATGGTTAGCAACAGTTAGCAGTAGTTTTCACAAATGTTTTGTATTTACAGGTCAGTTTCGGACAACAGTGACCACTACGCGATAGTGCAATCAAGGCCGGGCAGTCGACATTCCGGCATGCACCGAAATAGACATTAATCAGGTACGTACACTAAATCCACCCATTACTCATAGCTAAAGTCACACTACTTACCTACTTTCTTGTATTAACGATACGAAATTTATATATTTAAATTGTATATCTAAATTTATTATTTTAATTAATAGTTTGTTTCATTTCAGGTGATTGTGAGCCACGTACTGTGATGCGAGCGACAATAACGATTCGTACAAACTTTGGTACTAAACGTGGATTTACCAAAAGTAACGTTTGTATGTTACGATCAGTGATAAGTTAACTACAGATATTTAACTTTTAATAAAATTATACCTATTTACACAATTACAATATATCTAACAATATTTGAATACAATTTGGTGCTTTGATTCACAAATAGTTAACAATAAACTAGGCAAGATGTTACCTTGATGGAAGAAATGCGTCCAACTCATCAGATGAATTTTACTTGTGCCATTATATGCATGTACCTTGTGGTTTGTAAGATTGTAGGCAATACTTTATAATAATTTGTTTATTATATCAATGGAATACCTGAATCGATACAACGAATCCGTCCAAATTCATGTGTCAATTATTTAAATACATTAGATAGAGTTGTAGAGTAATAGATAAATGTAAGGTCCTCTTTAATCTTAGTGTAAGGTTGTGTTTGTACATTTATGTAAAAGTATTGTTAAGCATTTACTTATTGTGTGATGCACTATTTACTGACTGCAGACATTGTTATCACCACGTAGATTATAACGGGGATATCTACACCCTTTTTGAAAATTATACTAAGTAGTACACAACTATCTTCGTTTTTATAAATGCACAACAAATAAAGATATATTAAGTATATATTTTTGCTACGAACATTTATATAGTATGTAAGATGGTTTAAACAGCAAGTGTTGAACACAACATAACTAATAAAACTATAGATATATAGCAACATATATTCGACTTAATTTCATAAAGTCGGTTATAAGTTCTATTGGAGCCCTAGTTGTAGATAATTTAAATAAATACCACATCATCACTGTGAAATAATATTTAGAATAATAGTGTATAATACCTTTAACATGATAATTATTTTTAAGAGTGATTTATTAATTATAAATGTGCGATTGGAATCTTTTTGTGTTTTTTGAAAGGAGTTCTCAAAATGGTTTTTTTATGCATGCGAGTTTACAATAATTGTAAGAGATAAAATGTAACAAAGAAATTTATGAAAGGAGGAATGAGTCAGTGTGAATATATTATAAGTTCCAAACTTACGTAAGTATTATGTATTTAGGTGTGAAACCAATAAATTCTTTTAACACTAAAGGTATTCGTTTTCTTTACCTTAATCAACGTTGATCGTTGGGATTTTCACTATGATTTTTAGGACAAATTAAAGCAATTAAGTTCATGAATCTGTACTGAAAAGCTAGGTCTTGAATATTAATAATCTTACAAATTTTACAAAAGCTGGAAATATGAAAAAATCAAGCTTTTTAAACATATAGGTTAGAGATATTATGTAGTTCATGGCATAACAAAACCATAAATAAATAAAGAGTGTTTCAGATCATTATAACAAAGGTAATAAAACAATTTAATCTATTGCACACAGATCATATTTATTGAGATGTCTTATATATTGAAACAATTTAGAGAATATATCGATTTTACATTTATGAATATGAATTTTAACATTTATTTAACTACAAATCATGAATACATAGGTACATAATATGAATATTTACTGGTTAAAGTGCTCGAACTATGAGAATGAAACAGCTATCAATTGGAATTATTTACGATCCACGAAAGGTCCACGATTTGTTACAATTTGATATCTGTTCCTAGGTTATTATTAACTAGGCTAAAACACAGACGTAACAATTATTATGCCCACCAATATATTATATTAAAAATGTCTCCTAAGTTACGTACACTTGACAAGGACTACAAAATTGGACTAGAAAGTTCCTGCTTATGTGCAACAATAACCGTTGTATTAAAATTACAAACATCAAAAAATACTTTATATATGGATTTATTGATACATGGACGTCAGTTGTTAAAGTAACGAACAATTTAGAACAAAATAAAGATTTCAATTTAGAAACAATTTCCGAATAAATTATTTAATCTATTTATATAAATATTATATATAATTATACATTATTTAAAATCACACCAACAACTTAACGCCCATTTTCAATAACTTCAATTTGATTTTATTTCGTTCTACCCTCTGTCTACACATAGCCAGCTATGGCACATCGCGATAAAAGTTCTCTCTAAAATTGATAATGAAATTCAGGCAGTAGGTAGGTAGATGTTGTAGATAAAAGTATCATAAAAAGTGTGTAACAAAAAATCTTGCTTATTTTGAATTACGCCTACCACTCTAATTACAAGCTTATATATATACATTATTGGGAAATACAGGTAATTTGAAGTGCAGAGTTGATATAATTTATTGTTTTGCCGATTCCTTTCGGTCTAGCATTGATTTAGCTACCTGTTCGTATATAGATCGTTTGTATATTCGTGGCTGACCGTCACGCAGTCCGTGAGGGTACAGGCCGAAGGTAGTCTCGTCATCGAACCAGCTCGTTGTAGGCTGAAACATAAACATGGTAAATGTCCATAAGCTATCATGATTATCATTACTGCTGCCTACTGATAATAATAGAAAGGCCGTTCTACCATGTTACAGAAATAACAGGTACCAAAAAAAGAAAAAAAAATACACTTACAGGCCTTCAAGCTTAGTGCTTGCAAAGTTGGTAATCGAATACGGGGATTATGGGACCTAATTGGATTGCAGGATTATCTGCAAATTAATGACTTGATAGTATCTACGGGTTTCGTGATGCTTGTCAACATAATATGTATATCCGGTTAACTACAGGCTGACATATAATATGGATATAAGGGTGATATTAGCTCGAGGGATTTAAAAGCAATCTTGGCTTCTCAATATATCGATATATACGAATATATAACAAGTTTTGGACACGAGCTAGAAGACTGGTTTTCATATTTTTCCACTACAGCGTAGCAAACAATATCGAACTTTTAAGGTTGACCGATATAGATAAAAACCGATATTATTAGAAGCTTTACATTCAAGGTCAACAACTGGCATATTGATAGTGTTATCTTTTTTGTAATTGTCTACTGCCCATAAATTGTAACACTTTAACATTTAACGCTTTTATTTCGAACAAGTAACGTTGGCTTTCGTATCGTTACCACTGATGAGCGATTGAGCGTTTAGAGATACTCTTATCAATTTATCGAACATATATTATTGGATACAGTGTTCATAAATGATTAGGTACGGCTTGCGCTAAAAGGAGCATTGTTTAATATCAGATACGTGCGTTTATAACAGGACACAAAGAGTTTGGTAAAGGTTGTTATACAAATTCGTCCTCTAAATACAATGGGTTTGTGCACGTGTAGTGGCATCAGCTGTATTGAAAGGTTACACGTGACTGTTGATAAGACCGTAGTTATGAGGTGTTAAGTCAGAGTAGTCCGAGTTACTATTCCTACTTGATGCTTAATAAGGGAAACGTAGACGGGAGGTACGCAAACATTACTGTTGTTATGCCAATAAATCACATAACAAAGCATAAGTAGCTTTTAATTAGAAAAAGTTTTTGGCTTCATTTTCAGAACTCGGAAAAGTGTTTCGTAAGTAAAAAGTTGGACGGGTTTTGTGGTTTTCGGGTGACGCCACAAAATATTGATTTTCTTTTGACGAACGTGACATTAATTTGACATCGGTTAGTTAATCGCAAGTACACTGCGTGGGCTGTTCCTGCGTCAAAGCCATCGCTGCAAAGCTTTCTGACGCAGGTGTGACGTATTCCATGTCACTAGCAATTAAGTTCATTTAACAGAACGAGCCCTGAAATAGAATTTACCAGCATACATAGTTATGTAGGAGTTGTATTGTGTGGGATATTTTAGTCCCTTACCAACACATGGATATTTTTATTAGCCTTAGACATACCACGAGTTGATTCAGTTTTTGAAAAGCAGTAAGCTTATTTTGCCGGTCTACTTGACGCTATTTAATAAGTTTAGTTTGAATCTAGCGATGATAAGAATAAATTAATCAATTCATATAATACTCCTATTTTTATTTGATAAGGCGATTAGATTCATTGAATATTAATATTGAATAATCTCGTTCTAGCTGCGATTCATATTTATGACTAAGGTGCGATTATCTAAACGTACTGTGACTTTATTCACACTAAATAAATACCAATTTCAGTTTTTAACCTATTCTATAGCCTAGTTACCGCAGGGTATAGTACAAAAGTGTCCATTCCGGTTCCTAAAAAAGTTAAGACCGAAGCACCGTGGTATGATTAACCAGCATCATCATCCGATCGTATAAAATCTAGGATTTCGTTTTCCTGATTACACTGATTTACACATAGCGCGTTAGGAATGAAAGATATAAAAATCAACCTTATTTGAACTACTCAAACTCTTCTTCAAACGCGATTAAATTCCTGTCTCTCCGACCCAGTCTGTGTGCACCCTTCAACATACCCTAGCAAAAAAGTAGATTGTTGTCTTACCTCTAGCTGGAAGTTGAGTACATGTGCAGCAGTCTGATGCCTCGGTACGGTGATGACGCGCGACACCGGGAAGTAGCCGGGGTGGCTCGCCGTCACCTCGTAGTGACCCGGGGTCAGCAGCCGATAGTAGTCGCCGTAAGCCGCTGTATACACACATTATGTTTATGTTTGACATTATCAGTGAAATGAAGGAAAACTATTGCGACGCTAATGAGTGATAGGTATTTTGCTAGATCAATTGAGAGTAATGTGTGTAATTCTTCGCATTGCCCTGTTTACGAACTATACTTGGGTTCAAAGCGCAATGTGATTAGTGTTTTTATTATCTTCTCTAAATTGCTTTTAGGTACTGGGTAAACTTTGTACTCAAAACCTTTATTTGTTTGCATTTAATTGCGTACCCACCAACATGAAAAGCTAAGCCCGATTAATATATTTTCTTCAATCATACCGATACTTAACATAAAATAATCCCTATCGAATAACTAAAATCCTGTGCATAATTCTCTAATGAAATAATAAATATTTTCAAATAACCGAGATTAAAAAATGTTATCCATTAATATAAATAATCTGTTGCATTATAAGTAGAATTATTACATAGAAACGCTAAGTCACGTGTTTATCAACTATGAAAACAATTATTTAGTACGACCTATGTAGGTAGGCATGTGTCTGTGTTTAGGTCTGATCGTTAGCACATCGTGCTGTCATTCATTTATAAGCGACAGCACGGAAGTAGTATAAATAAAACACGTCTAACAATGTCACGTTACATCTCTATCAGATAATATTTAATAATGACCACATTGTTACCTTTTCATATGCTTTAAAAGCTAAACACCATTCACATTGTTATGGCAAACCCCCCTTGGATTATAACATATAATTTAAACTGTATTATACCTATGTTACAACCACTACTTATTATTTCTTACTTTTTTTGCATAAAACCTTCACTAGTTGAAACGTATAAGCATTTCAATGCAAGAAGAGTGTTAACACTGTTTTGTATTCTATGAAGATGTCAACCCATTTTCACATCGTTACGAAATAATGCTAACGTGTTGTAGCAATGCGTATTTATCGTATAAATCCATTGAAGCCCCGATTAAGGATAAGTATATAGTATTAAGAAGCCCAAAAGTTGCATGTTTGTTCGTCTACCTACATACGATACATTGTCAATGTTTTTTTGTGGGGATTCTTTTAGCAAGGGTGAATAAAAAGTAGACGGCCTCTTTTTGGTCGATACAAGGGGTGCGTATTCCAGTCCGAGGGGAAACTAATTACCTATAACGCTAAATACAAACGGCCACATGCTGTCTTTTGCCCCAAATATGAACAAATATTATTGTCCATGTGAATGATTGGTCACTTTTTACTTATTTCGCAGTGTGGATATACATGTCTATTGTGTTCTTAATGAGTTGAAGCTAAACCAAATTATTATGGTACCTGTACGGTATACGGACATGTACCTGATGGTCTTCGTTTAATCAAAATAATGTAACGTAAGTCTGAGAGAGGTGGAAGTTACGTCAACATAACACAGTGCAGCGGGCCGCAGGACAAATGTTCCCAAATGAGTCAAGATGCCAGAGTCACGAGGAAACACTTAGTTACACCAATCAGTCTCAATTTACTGAACTGAATGCAAACAGCTATTAATTTCCTTGCACCGGATAAGTCTACGTTTACATTCTAGTTGTAATTACTGCATTGTTCTATGAGTAATAACAATTACAGCTATGACCGTTACACCTATTCATATAGCTTAAATCATGAAAAATAAGTTCACGTCGCAGTGTTTGCTACAATCCATGACAATGGAGTTTCTATCCCGTCAATGCCATTGTGAAAAAACCGTTCCTGTGTTATATGTTAATGATAGTAGTGTAGTTAAAAAAACCTTATGCTAAAGACTAAGTTGTAACTGTCGTCTCCCAACACTGAGTTCAAGAATATTTTTTCAATAGTAAACAAGATACCTACAGCAAATAAGAAAGTAAAAAGAAAAACTAATTTATATAAACAGAAGAATAACATAAACGATTATGTGCATAAAATAACTGCTAAAATGATACGCTTTTAAATAATTAATAGTAACATAAACAATTAAATGTGAGCATTCGACGCAGGTAGGTAATTGAAAATACGCGCGAGTAAAAATTGACTGAAAAACTCACCTGTGGTAACGTCATGACGTATGGGTCGCGGTACGGGGCCTGTGATGTTCACTACCGATATAATGGCATTCTGAATGAAGCCAGCGTCATCAGAAACGATTCCCTTAATGCCAGTGTGAGCCTTCCATATGTAAGCTAATAGAGCTTCGCGGTTCCTCTCCCATTCCTTTTCCAGCTCACTCGCAGCGGGATACTTATCGCATCCCAGTTCAAGAGTGATTTCAAACGCGTTTGTAGCAAGATAGTTGAAATCTTGCATACCTGTAAAGGAACACTTAATTGTATCTAAACCGTCAAAATTGAAGTTTTGGAGATTACTTTACAAGTTAAATACCGGACCTAGTTCATACTGAGTATAATTTCTCCGAGGGCATTGTACGTCCCATTTTTACTCATCTTATCTTTGTAATTAATCTCTTGTTCTCCTGTTAGAACATAATCTTTTACGCAGAATAACAAAGGATCATAATACTGAAAGGACTTAATTAAAATGATTTACGAGACATTTAAATTAGTTATGGACAATCAAGATACAGACAATGTTTTGTGTGTATTTTTAAACCAGATTAATTACTACAGTAAATGCTCGGCCACATGATAGACAGTGAAATAACAAGCATTTATTTTTTCTTTATATTTTATTTAGCCTATACTGTCGCACACCTGCGCATAGTTCTTTCTATAATTCTCTATCTCGCAAGCATTAATAAATATATATTTTTTAAACCAAGTTGACGACAATCCTTAAGTGTATCGCGTGCTGTCTTACAATAATGAATGCGTAATAAACAATGCAGCTAAATTTAGCATTGCTAAGCTATCCGTGTTTCACGGCCAACTCCTGTTAAAATGTAAATGCCACAACATAAACTATGAAGTCAACAATTACTTACGCTCCTTCCTGCTTTTCATATTTCCTACCTACATACACAAATCAAAACTTTTTAAAGGGTAACTAGGCTTTTGTTTCTTTTTTTACTTGTTTACACATTACTTGAAGTTGTGCAACCGGTAACAATCGTTGATGGTGACTAAGAGTGTGGCTGAGTTATTGACGGTTATTCTGACTATGCTTAGCATTTAAATTTATTTCTGGTCAAAATTTTGAGCAAATATCAGATTTGTCTGTTGGTTTAAACATACAAAAATTTAACCTAATTAAATTAAGTGGTCTAAATCTTTGTCTTAACAGGCCAAAGCTTCGTTATTTACAGAAAATATGGCTATTCCAAAACTACAAAGCTTTATATCGTACCTCCTTTCAGACTGTACCAAGCGGCACCATTAGTGACTCCGCCCTGCTTGCCGAAGTTGTATGAAGCAGAGTCTTCGGAACTGGTCGTGTGGCACCCGCGTCGAGTTGCGGAAGCCATGTCGGCGTGGGCCGACGCGTACGCCATCGCTAACTCCCTATTAACACATGTAACACCTTATTTAGAACATCTTGCTTCTTTTTCTGAGAGCAATTAAAGAAACATTTACTTTTACTTCACATGACTGGGTTATTTAAGTAGACAGTTATGTTTAATTTATAAAACACAGAATAATAATAATTATGTATAATATTTTTAAAACTTAAAATTGAAGTATAAATATCCTTCTATATCATTCTATTTTAAGATTTGGAAGTCAGCAGCATTTAGATATTCTATAGATACATTAACTCAGTTCTCAAGATAAGGGCTCAGATATAAGTATGTATTGCAGTTTTGCTATGTGGAATATTGGAATTTAGCTGCTACCATAAATGGATTAAGTTTACATATTTACCTGAATGTATCATCATCAGGACTTGCAGAATATTCTGAGACGGGTGCCCCACTCCGGCTCTCATCATAAGGATAGTTGGCCACAAGATCACCACCATGCATGGCAGCGCTTAACACAAATGGCACAGACATGATCCATCTCATAACAGCCCTGGTTTCAGGCTCCAGCTAAAAATTATATTTTATTTTTACTTACTTTTTAGTATTATTTTAATAATCTAAATATTGCTTCTCATTGCTTTAAAAATTTGTGCTTTATATATTTATATGTAAATTATTTTATTACATATTTTTAATTTTTAATGTCATATTATTACCATGATTTAATAGTACTTACCGGTGCTGCAAGACGGGTTAAATCTTTTAATAAATGGTTGTTGTGATTGATTCCCTGGCGCTCAAACTCAAATGTTATAGCATCCAAGTCTGGGAAATTCCTATTTAGATCCACAGAATGATTGTTGGTGCGGCCAATCAAATAATCTACACAACCCTGTCAAAATAAAGCATTTTATAAATATGTTTCTCATTTATTTTTGACATTAAATTATTTTATTACATAGTTTAGTTACACTTACTGTTTCTGTGGATAGTTGCCAGCCATCTGGATTCATAGAGGGTAGCAGATGAATTCGAGTAGAATGAATAAGGTTTCGAATTCTTCGGTCACGATTGTTGTATTGCTCGCAAAGATAGTAAGCCAAACCCAACAGTAACTCGCGCCCTAGCACCTCATTTCCATGGATGTTCCCCACATATTTAACTTCAGGTTTATCTGTATCAAAAAATTCAAAAAATCATAATGAATATGTGTTTGTTCACGCACTTGTGGATTCTACGGACATTAAGATTAAATATATTTACTTACATGGCTGGTGGAATCCAGGGGTATCTGAAAACTCTATAACATACAAAGGAACTCCATTCACTGATGGTTCCGTTAAAGCATAAACTCTTGAGATGTTGGGACATCGTGCATGGATATCTTCAAGGATCACGGGTAGTTGCTCATTTGTGTGGTGTCTCCAAACAAATTCCGCAGACGTCGTTAATAAAAAAGCGAGGCACAAAACCAGATAAGAAGTCATGGTTTATTTTTATATTCAGAAAATTTCACACAATAAATTAACCAATCATTATTTTCGTAATGTAAATATGAGAAGATAACACGACTGCACGTCTAGTCAAGCAGCCGAAACACTAAACAAGTATCGATCGATTTTCCCGCCAGCGCTTACCCACACATACATCAATTTGATGACGCAAATGCACAGACGCTAAGGATGGGGGACAAATACTCGACTAAGCTTATAATCAACTATATTTTTGACTTTTTTATAATCATTTTAGAATGTTATGTGTTGGGGTTAAACGTAAGATTTTAAAATAATAAACATTATTATATGTATGTCTTTTAAAATATTGATTTGTAAAAATAAAAATAACATTAATTTTGCATAGTTTGCTTATTTTTTGCGTAAATAATATTGCTTTAGAGTCTGAATGGGAAAAGGACCGTCGTGAAGTTAAATGCAAATAATATCATAAACACGTTAAAATCATGTTATAAAATAGTAATTAAAAAGATGAAAATATCTGGAAATAGAATGTTAAGTTTTCTGTTTGTAGTCACGCATGAATCTTGTTACCATCGACGTATGATATGCATAGACTGCTACTATCGCTAGGTTCCCCCTGTGCCAAGCGAGAGCAGTTTTTAGTCTGATCCTAGTACATTTCGTTTTTCATTTAAGTTAATTTTCGCGCAACGAGAAACTTATATAAGAAAATATCGATGGTTTTGACATTGTTAGGATAATATTAGTGTTTTAGATATATTTTTTAAAACGGCAAGCTCCATCTTCATACATAATTCACGACAACACTTGTTCACACGAGTGCTTACGGTTTAAACTCTGATAGGCTCACTCTATAGTTTCAAATGCAACCTCGTTGCTTGTTACGGCTTTTGACAGGTGACGCACGAATGGCGCCAACATGAACAAAGCTGAACACAGCCCTTTGGGAAAAGGGTGTAGTTGGGGTGTAGGAAGACTGTAGCCATAACTAAAGAAACAAGCAATATAATAATTTAATATTCCTGGACAATTCACACACGGTAATCTGATCCCAAGCTAAGCTCTAAGAGAGCTTGTGTTATGGTAACCAGACAACTGATAAACATACTTATATATTTCTAAATACATACATATTATAGATACATATGGTAGATGGCTGGCTGTGAAAAGACGAAATCAATTTAGTAGGCCAGTTACAAAAATAACAAATAGTACATTTAATTATTTTTTATTAAAAACATGTTTAATATTTTAAAATTATGAAGGGGATATTCAAAATAATTTTCGGTTACCTACCCTAATGGTTATGATAAGTTATTTACATATCCCTTTTAATTTACACCTATGATAAGTTAATACATAACATTTTTTTTTTATTGGTAGCTACCTACATATGTCTATTTAATACGATTTGTTCAATAGAACATTTTTACTTTTTGGGAGTAGCTACGTTCTTACCTCGTATTAGATAACGCACCTTTGTGAAATTTTCCTTTATTCCTTACGAAACATTTAAAAACAAAGATTTAGGTTATTACCAGATTGATTGCTTATTCTACATAGGTAAAATAAATAACCTGGCGATGAACTGACCTGATAGTAAATAAATAAAACAGTTTTGAAATTTACTTATATTTTGTAATAGGCCTAGACCGGTCTAGTGATACATTTATTTAAACGTTACATCTACTTCCAACTACCACAGAATAATTAATAGTTCCTTCTACGCACTATTAACGCTACTGACTATGCGATGTTATAAGATTGATTAATCCAAATGAGGAAGCTGTTTCTTCGTTCTGTGCCGATGCACGTAAATCTCTCCCAAGAAAGTTGCGAAGGCGAATATTACTCCCACTGCGTATATGATGAATACTCCCTGAAAAATATTTATAAATGTATATATTTTTGTGGGAGCTAATAAGGTCTCTAACTACAACTTATACTAACCATAACATTTCCAAGATGTAGCGGCTTTGTAGTTCCAACGTCGTTTTTGGATCGTGATAGTCTCACTTCTACTTGCACTTTATAATTTAGATGTTTTAATGCAACCTGTAAAAATAAATAGTAATTATTCCGCACGTAACATTGTCGTATACGTCTCCTCCAAATTACTTTCATAATACAATTTGAGTATTATTGATATTTTATTACTTTATGATTGATTGGCGACTTTTCGTTCATTGTGGCGTTCTAGGGAGGAGGGAGGCCTTTGTTCAGCTGTGGACGTCTTCCGGCTGATGATGATGATGATTATTGATAAAAATTTTAGATAACATCTACTATTTATTAAAAAAGTCAAGTAGGTACTTGACTTAAAACTTGTAATTAATACATAACAATATAATAATTTAACTGCCTAAGCATTTAAATAGCTAATTATATAAATATCGAGCAAATAAAATCGGGGCCTTAAAGCCGTGTAAGCATTTTTTTTATTAACGAGTACCGACAATTTTACTCTGTGTAATGAGACCGTCTCCTGACTAGGTACCCACCTGTGTTTCCCATGCTAATAGTAGACCGGACTGGTGAAGACGTCCTACCAGTTCACTGACTTTGGATGTATAAGGAGAACTCTTTCTCATCATAATAACACACAGTTCGTAGTAAAAGTCCTCTAACATGACCATCATGTCCAGTATTGCGTCTTGCGTAACATACTCTCCTATAGCAAAGTTCCCTGTAAACACAAAAATAGATACGTTGCATCTTATATTTTATAGTAACCTCTATGAACCTTCTCAAGTTCTAAATTATAGTAAGCCTTAACAAACCTTCACCACTGACGACGTAATTTCACAGCAAACTAAGAATATAATTAGCTATATGCATTTACCTGCAGGTAATTTTTCAATGCTATAGGCCATACTTCGAGTAAAACTTTTCCTCTTCAATTCGTCGAATGAACGTATACGAAATTGGCTTACTAACTGTTTAACTAGAGGCTGCAAACAACAGTAAATCAGTACCTGTATTCTAGGTCTATAGATCTAGGTTTACAAGGAATCAAACATACTTCTGTAGATAAAGTAAGTGAGAAAATCCAAGCGTCATGTGTAGCTCCCCATTCCATGTTTCTATCTACGATGTCTTGAACCGTGTCAATAGATGGTTCATATCTGGGAACTGTGAACGTGGAAGCCAGGCCAGCTCCATAAGCACTGCTCAATATTAAGCCGGCTATAAGTAACCAGCCTGTGACTCTTCGAATTGTCCACGATTCGTTGTTTTCGTAAAGAGACTGAAAGATTTCAATTGCAATCAAATCTAAACTCAGAGAACACGGCGTAAAGGTGTGCAAAATGAATACATAGCTACGTAAATTAACTGTCATATCTAATATAAAATTAAGGAAGTAAGTATAATAAAAGAAAGAGTTACAGTGAAGATTTGAAACATACGTGATACAGATAGATATATGAGCCTAACTAACGTTCTTCCTATTACAAAAATGTCTGTAGGAGTACTCCTTGTGTAATTTTGGTTTTCAGAATACAATTTAAATTAAATTCATTACCTAACTGCCGCATAAGTTTACTTAAATAGATAACTAGGATTTTCTCATCGGATTAGTATCATAAATCATGAGAATATAAATTTATATGTAAGTATTATTTTTTTTATAGTTAGCTCAATACTCATCGATATCATACTGTGTATGATAAGAACTTTTACATTTATCCATACATATAATAAAATTGTAGAAAAGTGGTGTCTGTACAATGGAAATATAAACAAAAAAAGTAGCAAGGGTTGTTATAATATCGATGCCGAACCTGAAATTATAATTATTATTTTTTTTGTCTGTTTGTCGGTTTGTCTGTTTGTCTGTTTGTCTGTGTGTTTGTGCACGCTAATCTCAGAAACGGCTTACTCGATTAAGATGCGGTTTTCACGAATATATTGTAGTTAGGTTCACTTAACATTTAGTGTTTATTTCATGTCAATCGGTACATAAATAAAAAAGTTATGTCAATTTGAAAAATCATCTATCTATACATACGAGGGAGCGTTTTTATATATGGGGGATAAAGGGCAGAAATAAAAAAACCAAATTATTTTTCCTTTTCAATATATTCATCTGCAGGACGGATACATTTTTCAGATCTTTCAATTAATTTGTTTATACCCTCATAAAAAAATGTTTTCTCTTTGTCTTCAAAATACGCCAAAACCGCCTCCTTGACTTCATGATTGGTGGTATTTCTTTTATCTTGCAGGTCCATTTTCATTTTTGGAAACAGGTAATAATCACTGGGGGCCAAGTCTAGGCTGTAAAGTGGGTGATTCAAAATATCGAAGCCCACCTTAAGCAGGGCAGCCAACGCAACGCGGCCCTTGTGGACGGGCGCGTTGTCGTGCAAAAGGAACACACCTTTTATCAAGTTACCCCGTCTTTTCTCTTTAATGATTTATTTGAGTCGCTGTCATATTGAAGCGTAGTATTCTCCGGTTATAGAAACACCTTTGTCTTTATAATCGATCAATAATATTCCTTCTGAGTCCCAAAAGACCGTTGCCATGAGTTTCTCAGCTGACTGTGACACCTTAAACTTCTTGGGAGGTGCTGTGCCCTTTTTATGCCACTGCATGGAGTCTTGTTTCGACTCAGGTTCATAAGGATGAACCCAAGTTTTGTCTCCAGTAAAAATCCTACTCAATTCAGCATCCTTGTCTTCATTACAGAGCTCTAAAAATGCACGTGAACACTCAACGCGCTGTTGTTTTTGCGGCGGCGTGAGGATTCCCGGCACTCATCTTGCACTGACCTTTGTCATGCCAAGATGATCGTGCAGAATAAAAAAATGGTTGTATCAGATACTCTAACCATTTCTGCGAGTTGTTTCTTCTTTAGTTGAGCATCGTCGAGTATAATTTTTTCGACTTTTTGGATAAGTTCTGGCGTGGTCCCCTCCACGCTCCTGCCCGGCCTCGGGTCGTCTTCAAGTGATTCTCTTCTTAGTTTAAATAAACTGTGCCACTTGTACACCATGGATTTTTATGGACACGAGTCGCCGTAAACCAATGACATCTCATTCATTATGGTCGCAACTGATTTTCCTAGCTTGGTAAGGAACTTTATAACGGCACGACATTCGATTTTTTCCGTGTTTCACTTTTCACTCTGGATTATATTGCTTGGTTGACGATAACTCAAAGACTAATTGTCTAATCACAATGAAACCTGGTATTTATACTAATAATGAGTCACTGAACACGTGACGATTATAATTAGCCTAATCACCCCCCTCCAACCCTCTCATTCCGCGAACTTAAAAACGCACCCTCGTATAATAAAATTGTAGAAAAGTGGTGTCTGTACAATGGAAATATAAACAAAAAAAGTAGCAAGGGTTGTTATAATATCGATGCCGAACCTGAAATTATAATTATTATTTTTTTGTCTGTTTGTCGGTTTGTCTGTTTGTCTGTTTGTTTGTGCACGCTAATATCAGAAACGGCTTACTCGATTAAGATGCGGTTTTTACGAATATATTGTAGTTAGCTTCACTTAACATTTAGTGTTTATTTCATGTCAATCGGTACATAAACAAAAAAGTTATGTCAATTTGAAAAATCATCTATCTATACATATAATAAAATTGTAGAAAAGTGGTGTCTGTACAATGGAAATATAAACAAAAAAAGTAGCAAGGGTTGTTATAATATCGATGCCGAACCTGAAATTATAATTATTATTTTTTTGTCTGTTTGTCGGTTTGTCTGTGTGTTTGTGCACGCTAATCTCAGAAACGGCTTACTCGATTAAGATGCGGTTTTCACAAATATATTGTAGTAAGCTTCACTTAACATTTAGTGTTTATTTCATGTCAATCGGTACATAAATAAAAAAGTTATGTCAATTTGAAAAATCATCTATCTATACATATAATAAAATTGTAGAAAAGTGGTGTCTGTACAATGGAAATATAAACAAAAAAAGTAGCAAGGGTTGTTATAATATCGATGCCGAACCTGAAATTATAATTATTATTTTTTTGTCTGTTTGTCTGTTTGTCTGCGTGTTTGTGCACGCTAATATCAGAAACGGCTTATTCGATTAAGATGCGGTTTTCACGAATATATTGTAGTTAGCTTCACTTAACATTTAGTGTTTATTTCATGTCAATCGGTACATAAATAAAAAAGTTATGTCAATTTGAAAAATCATCTATACATATAATAAAATTGTAGAAAAGTGGTGTCTGTACAAAGGAAATATAAACAAAAAAAGTAGCAAGGGTTGTTATAATATCGATGCCGAACCTGAAATTATAATTATTGTTTTTTTTGTCTGTTTGTCTGTGTGTTTGTGCACGCTAATCTCAGAAACGGCTTACTCGATTAAGATGCAGTTTGCACGAATGTATTGTAGTAAGCTTCACTTAACATTTAGTGTTTATTTCATGTCAATCGGTACATAAATAAAAAAGTTATGTCAATTTGAAATATCGTATACAGAGAAGCATCTGTAAAGTAAATTTATCGCTACCCAAGCGAAAGTATCTGTATAAAAACCTAATTCTAAATATGCTGCCTAAAAATTAACTATTCCACGCGGACGAAGTCGCGGGTACAGCTAGTGTCAAAATAAGATTTCACCAATTTTAATTACGTCTTTAAATTAGAAGCTTATTCAATACCTAGTTGTTGACTTACTTGTCCTATCATCATTCCGAGAACTTTTAAAAAGGGGTACGATGTAGTTATACACCCTTGTGCAATCAAAAGTCCAATTGAAGCGCAGAAGTATGTAAAAACAACAGCGAGCCACATAAACCAAGTAAAGGGCATTAATGGCATTTCCCAGCTTGATAATAATCTGAAAACAAATAAAAATACTCATAATTAAAATGCGGTGGTGGAAAATTTAACCTACGAAAGTTATTTAATGACCGTATTCGATGGTACTATTTCAGGTCCGAACTTAGACTTCAGAGGTAAAAATGTTAAAGTTGGTATATTTCTCCTCAAAAGGCAAAGAAAAATGCTTACTTTTATGTAAGGTTACTGTAATTTTTTCAGCTAAAATATTAGATCATTAAAATATAAGTAGGCATACTCATTAATAATACAAAATACCTTGGTGCTGGTGCTATGCAAGTTATAGCTGTCCTCACACCAGCTGCTGAAAAGTCCATGACTCGATATTCCTCAAACCAAGAATATAGCGCCGCTGAAATTAAATTAAAACATGCGTAGGTACTTCTAACAGGCATTCCCAATAAAATATAGACCAGTAATATATTCTGGGATAGACCTGGGTCTATCCCAGAATATATTATTGGTCTCTGCCTGGGCAGAGCTAGGCAGATTTTATATGCCTCGGAAATTCTACCTCATTAATCACTTGGCACAACCACCCACATCTTATTCTTACGTATTTAACACGTCAATGCATACATAGCTATCTACTTATTTATCACTCACTTATTCCTAGATCTGCTTTATCTTCTACAACACTTCCAATAACTCCAATGCCACCAGTTTGGTTTTCATAAATTTCTCCCCACTGGTCTACGTCTTCCCTCACAACTTCAACGGTGCAATTTATCCATCTACAATACGAGAAGAAAGTCAATACCTTATTCGATACGCAATCAAGCCATACTGTATTGTAGTGCATTGTAGAACTAACCTGCAAAATTCGTCAACAATCCGGACTTCCACGCCATCTCTCCCAAGAGGTTCAATAGCAGGATCAAGGTCTAGCAAAGCGTAAGGCTTGTAAGTAAAACAGGCCACCTTAACCGTTTTACCATATAAGTTTGTCATGTCATGAGGAAACAAATTGGCTCCCTTTTCAAATTTCTCTGTACACGAATCCCAACGGTCTAAATATACAGGTAAATGTATTTCTTTGTCTGAACCAACGAATTTGTGTGTTATCAAATCAAATATCTTGCAATCAGTATAACTTTTATGGTTCTCAATCATCAACATATTCGCTACAAAATTACTCTCCTTCATCGAGAACACCGCTGAAGGTAAATCTATTTCTTTATTTTCCTTATATTCTTCATCATAAGGGAGTATTACTATTTTTCTATCACTTCTTCTTGTGTTTCCTATATGGACAACGCTTTCGAATGCAGTCATGAATTTCTGCGGTTTTTGCATTCGCACTATGTAGTCGGAACATCCTATTTCAGACACATTCAAAATCTGTTCCACTAGGTTTTCGCTGGGAATCAAATAAGTTAAGCCTATCGGAGAAATAACGTTCAACGGAACATCAGTAACAAATGTGATGCAGTATGATGTAGCTAGGTATTGTTCTATAATTATTTTCATAAGTATCTCTAGAGGCAGCAAAGTTGACGCCGGAACCAACATCGTGATACAACTCGATGCTAGGAATGATCGTAAACTCATTGCTAAACGATTATCAGCCTATTACTACAAGTATAAACCCACTTAAAAATATTAGGATTCCACTGAATTATTTAAAGTGATTTATCTAATCGATTAATTTATACAGTTAGTAAATATACGGTATACAGTGTAATTATAGTACCTACTTAATTTGAAAATCGGTGCTACGAAAAATTTTTTCTACGTAAATATATAGCTAGACCTACGGATTTTAGTTTACTTGGACAATTTTTATAAGTATTTTCAGTTCCGTAGATCAAGTAGATAGATGTACCTATTTCAAAACGTCCTAATTTTGCAATTTTTAAATTTGTAATTTAATCGAATACGTACATAAAATTTTATACGTACTTTTAACCTTATTATAACTAAAAATATTAAGGTAAAATGTAAATATGAGCATTGGAAGTGGTACGTTAGAAAAACTACCGAACATAAAATACCGAGTATAAAATATACTGAACCAAAGTTTTCATTTAAAAGTACAGGGAAATGATAGTATTTATTCACATTATTCGTTTGTTGATTATTAAAAAATACATTTCATAATACGATCGCTTTTTACAACTACCAACTTTGTTTACCATCATTAGTTTACCGTAAACAGTTTCAAAGAAAATTTATGATTAGTAATTGTAGTCGTAACAAAGAGCTTTTATAATGATACCTATTGGTTCAACAAATATAGAGTAAAACTTAGGTTGATAAATGGTTTGCACATTAAACAAAATAAAATATGAAGATGATTTGTTTTATGAGTCGGCTGCACTAAACAGAAACCACTAAAGCTAATGGATATTTTGTTATTGTTGTGCGACAAGACACACGCGGTTAGCGCCACCTTTATTTAGGGCGATTTTTAGTTTTGATACTTGGTGCACTTATTTGGAAGTTGTACGGTTGAAAACCGATTTCAAACTGTAGCTATTACAACATGTATTAATATGACTGGAACTTTTGTTTACCAACTGAACAACGCGCTGCTATTCAATTCAAACACTAGATATAGGCACTAGATTGCTGCAAAGTTTTGGTTAATACTATCGATTCATTGTTATCTGATTACATGCGCTCTTTAATCGAAAAGATGAACTTTTATTCAGATTGATTATTTAATAAACTAGCTGTGCCCCGCGGTTTCACCCGCGTTATTACCTATATCCTATGGATCCCTAACTTTTTTGTAAATTTAATATAGCCTATGCTAACCGCACACAGTGTAGCTTCCCAACAGTGAAATGATTTTTCAAATCGGTCAAGTAGTTTCGGAGCCTATTCAATTCAAACAAACAATCAAATCTTTCCTCTTTATAATATTAGTATAGAAAAATGTGACCTTAAATAATCAAGTATACCAATCATATTGATTATTATAGATGAGGTATGATGATAGATTATTATGTATGATGAGTATCTGAAAGAGGAATAAGTTAAGAAAACTCCGGGGATTGCTTTCTGTAGGTGTTTGGTATGAGAATTCCAAGAGAACGCAATTTGAATGTATAGCACGTAATGTTCCTTAATTAAACCCACATAGTATTTATCCATTTTTTACATTAATAATTGATAATCCAGGATCAATACTGTTTCATCGCAGTATAAACCGTGTGTGGTCGGCGGCTTCCTCGCCGCCGACGGCTAATTAAGAAACTCCCGAAAAAACTGAAGCTACTTCACACGCACCGGCCGAGCCACTGAACGACTACGATTACATACATCAAAACCATACACGGTAGGTCTGAGGAAAATATTAGTCTAATTTACTTAAAGGATGTTTAAGTTCAGTATAGAAATAAAATTAGACTGCTTTTGAAACTTTTGTCCTTGTTTTTATAGGTAGAGTAGAGTATGTAGAGTTGCTCTTGTGTGTTATAAATTGCATACCATTTCATTTTCGTCAATGACCATTTAAATCTGGGGCTATTTTATTCTTAGTTAATTATTCAAAGTTATATAAAGTAGCTAATCTTATATATAAAAATGAATCGCTAAATGTGTTGGTAAGCGCATAACTCAATAACGCCTGGACCGATTTTGCTAATTATTTTTTTGTTATGTTAGTTACTATGAGGAGAAGGTTTTTATGAATGAAAAAAAAAAAAAAAAATTTAGCGGAAGAAAAAAAGTAATCCTGAGCTTTGTTACGATAGTGATTTGTTGAATTCATCTCCGCCCCCAATAACATAAAGGCACCGGGAACGGGACCTATATATTCACGCGGGTGAAACCGCGGGGCACAGCTAGTTAGTCTATGAAACTTAAACTACTAATAACATCTATCAATCGTGAACTGAATTTCATACTTTTATAAATATTTCATGAATATTTTGCGAAGATTGATTACCAATCAAATAATATTGATTCTTATTATCACCTAGTATTAGTTGTTTTTGTTCAATAATCGATTGTTTATACCTTTTTCCCAAAAATAACAAATTCATCACAAGCTTTTGTCGAGGGTACCCAACTTTGTATTTGCTCCGTGGTACCCAACCTGTCTGCTTGGGATACTGGAACTCATTTTAAGGAGCATAAGTATGAAATTCTATTATGTCTAAATTAGATATATCATAAGTCCCTAAATCCATGTCCATAGTGTGCAGGTTGTATAAACAGAAACATTAGACGGTGCGGTGACAAGCGCCAGAGTGCGGCACTGATGCGTAATACGATACATCTGTGTGTTATTTCGCCTGTTTTTTAAACATGTGTTTTATAGAAAGATTTTTTATTTATAAGCTCATCAACACTATGCAAATGTTTTATAAAGCTTCGTACTGATGTAGACACATGTTTCGTTGCTGGGCTTACTGGCACAGTTTATGGAAGTTTTAATTACATCACGTTTCAGTTACTAATAAAAAAAAAATACAGTCGAATTGAGAACCTCCTCCTTTTTTTGAAGTCGGTTGAAAAGTAATAAAAAGGGATAGAGCTATACACATTTGGTTTAAAAAAACATATTATGTAAGTCACCTCAACCTTTATTCGTATATGTATAAATAACGTTGAATAAATAGATATTATAAAATAATAATTTAATCCTTCTTCCTCAACTTAGCGCTAGAGATTTCGATGGCTTGAAGCCAGTGTTTGATTTCTTCGGGACATTCTGGCTTCTTATCGGCACCGGGGATCCCTTGGAACAGTCTGTCTACTTCCACGTTGATAAGGTTCTGGCGAGAGAGGACTACAGCACGAACGAAGCCGTCGTTCAGAGTGATGAACTTCTGTTCTAGGAACAAGGTTTTGTCTTCCCAGTACACCAACTGGAAGAATAAAAGGGTAAAATGAGTACAATATTCTTGGTTCGATAAATTATCGTGTGATACATAGAACCATAAATATTTTTAAATAAATAGTTAAATGATCAAAGAAAATATTAAAATACTAAAATTCAATGACAAATTAACGAAAACAAGTTGTCGTTTCACTTTGTTTTTGCAGGTAGGTCAGTAAAAAATAATAATATAGAAAATATTATTATTTTTTATACATAAATTTAATAAAAAGTGGTTTAAGCCACAGGCATCGCACAGGGCATAGTTCATTCCATAAATTCCATAAGCTTTCCAGCGGCTTTTCACGGAAAAACGAGTTTGCCGCCGGATAACCACCGAACACGAATATGTAGGGAAATGTTAAAGCTTATCTTTTAAATAATTTAAACTTAAACTAGGTACTTGTCTCAACAATCGGTTGCTAATTTTTAGTATGTATGTTACATACTAAAAATGGGCAACCGGCATTCCCAATATAAATTATATCTTTATTTCCTGTTATGAATTCATATATGCATCTATTACTACCAAAAGTGATTCACGGAAAGTCGAAGACAGTCAAAAACAACATAATCGCTTAGTATTTTCCTTGATAACCGAGTACAATACTTCTCTATGTAAAGTATACAGCACATTAGTCCGTAGTGGTAGGTTTTGATTCTATGATATGAATACACGTCTCTGCATAACTTCCTAAATGCGACACGCAAAAAAGGATTTAACATTTTACTAATCACTTTATCCGATTTAGGCTTGAAAAGGAAATTAGTTGATCCCACCTGTTCTTAATAATACCATTTTTCACCATTTTTTCATACCAATCAGCTTTTCAAAATGTACATAGGTCGTAATGTTTTACAGTTCTTTATTCTTACCTTGGTTTCAACTTTGTAAGCTGAGAAAATAGGGATAGTTCTTCTATAACGAATGCTTGAGGCCCCCTGAAGAGCATGTCCGTCAACTGCTTTGATGTTCTCGTAAACACCGGTACGGTCATAGAAGTGGAATCTAGCGAAATCTAGCTCTCGAACATAGCGGGCATTGTTCATGTGACGCAGGAATATATCTACATCTTGAGTGGTGCAAAAACCTGAAATAGAATACGGTAAAAACGTCACATTTCATTTATTTTAAAGATAATTTACAATTTAAATCTTTTCGGAACGAGAAAGTGCTTTATGTAGCATAACTCTGAACTAACATAATATAACTTTGAGCACCAGAAAAAGTGGATGAAATTGGCTTTTTTGCTTTTTTTCCTTGTTCCCAGAATTTGAAATTGTATTCCGTGGGGTTTTTAAAAAGAAGTTCATACATATTCTTAGACATTTCTAACGTATCTCATAAAAAAGGCAGAAGACGTTCGCAAGTTTGAAAAATGTAATCTGGGGCCCGAGTCTGCTATTGACAATTGACAATCGTCTGAGTGGGTGGCGTTAGTAGGTCCATTTTAGGATAATTACGTAGATAAAACACAGACGATTGAAGCAATTGTCAATAGCAGACTCGGGCCCCTGGTCTTCCCTATATTTCAAACCCACTACATCACACATGGTATTAGGTAATCTATCTAAATCATCATTACATTAACTTTATATTTTAACAAATACTTTACAAATACTTTACAAAAAAAATGACTTTTAAATGATATTGTTCAAAGTCTAATCTTTTAACTTTTTTTGTGAAATCTTGTGAAGCGACGGAAAAAATCCCAAAGACTGAAAGCCGATTCTGACATAGCTTGGGATGAGGCTGGGCATATAGGAGACCTGGACACAGCACATATTATGTCTAAATTGTTACTACATAGGATGTACTTTCTATTCCTCAGCAAAGATGCAGTCTACCGCATAAATGCATACACGTAGGAAACTAAAGAAATATATTTCGTTACAAGCACAATATTGTTACCATCAACTGTATACGTACCTGTTCTACTAGTTTTCTTTATAACTCCTCAAATCTCATACATATTCTGAATACAAATGAGTAAGAAATTAATTAAAAAGACACTTACCGTAAATAGTTGTCGTATCATTAATACCACATTTCTTTTGGAATAGTCTTCCAAGTCCTATAGTTGCACCTATCCTAATGAAGTAATTAACATCAAAGAATACATAAGCAAGAGCTATTAACGTCACTATTAAACAAAACATTTTAACTTAAATAAGAAATTAAATAATAATAAAGCTAGAGGCCGTAGAGTCACTATAAATGTTATATCAACACTGAATTGTGTAGACCATACGTAATATTAAAGTTTATGCTTATTCATTATTGAAGAACATAACGTTTGAACAACAAAGACAGCGATATATGCCTCTTTACTTCTAATAACGCTTTCCTTATTTTATATGATAGTCGTTGTATTAGTGTGAAAGAGACAGCACCAATGGTCAACCAGTTTATAATAGCTGTATGTAGCCAAAGGAATTACGGTTCTGACAGTGTCACCGACCATTTTAAGAACAGTGTGAAGTTAGTCGCTTGAAGTGAAGTGTTTATAAATATAAACACTAAACAGCGGGTTACAGGAACTAGATGACTAAAAACACCGCTTAGGATCTTGACCTGGATTGGCTAGAATGCTTATCACAGCATAATAATTCTTATCTAGTGCCGGCAAAATTATCAGTTTGCGGATTGACTACAATACAAAATGAAAACAGACAACATTTTTGAAAGTATGTCGGTGCTTTGTGTATCATTCTCTATACCATCCTTATACTTAGTAAAAATTGCCTGACTCTGACAGAATGCCACTTTAGAAATCCTCTGCTCTCAACAAAGTGTGACGAACTATGCCGTAGATGGATTCTGAAATGCACAAGTGACTGAAATTGCCTTATATACTAACTCTTATAGCCCGATGAGCCGACGGTACCGAAAGCGACAAGACGCAAAGATGTCGGATACCCAGCCCCCGGTTTTTTATTATCACTCTCTCGGAGCCGCAAAACATGTATCACCTTCAACCTTTGAACCTTCAAACCAAGACATTATATGAGAATTATTGTAGTGGAAAATCCCAACAACTTTTTTCGATTGGCACATTAATAATGAATGACTGTCTCGACCGAAAATACACATGGGGATTTTCCTTCAAAAACACTTTATAACTTAATCTTAATAAAAAACAAAAGAATGAAAAAAGGATCCGCTGAAGAATATAAAAAGAAACACGATATTCCTAATACAAAATGTAAAGTTTATTTATTACAAATCTTTTTTTAACTTTGAGCTAGATATCTGCATACTATGTAACCAGTGTGTAATGTATTCTGGACAAGGAGGTTTGGTATGTGATCCAGGTAAATGAGCCAGGAGAGCTTCAGATGAGTCTCCATTCCGTCCTATTGCATGTTGTCGAGACAGTAAAATTGATCGGATTTTACCATCCAGTAATGTGATCACCTCATGTTCCAGGAAGAGGGAGCGATCGTCCCAGTACACAAGCTGTAAATCAATTTAAAGTTGTTTTAAGTAAGAGGTTCAATAGAGAAATGGACCGAGAGATGTGAAGATCGTATTAAAAAATAAACTAAGGAACTTAAAGTTCTGAATTCTCTGGTACGGTAAAAACAGGCAACTTTACCATTTGAGACATAATTATAATTTACCTTTGTAGTAATTTTATACGGCCCAAACAGAGGCACCGGATCTGATGTTATAGTAAGCGTGCAACCTTGCAAGGATTTGATTGCCAGAACACGACTTCTTTGATAGACACCAGTTCTCTCGTAAAAGTGATACCTTGCAAAATCTAGGTCCCGAAGTAATCGGGCTATTCTCATGTGTTTAAAGTTTATGTCGCAGTCTTGAAACGTGCATATCCCTACAAAGTAAAACAACTATTATACATATATTCGGAACATTCAAATTCACTATTGATTTCATTGACCTAGCACTAGACTTGTAGTTCATTAGTATATAAAGGCTAAAGTAAAATGCAAAAATTGTAACTACTTTCCAGTATGTAAATGTTCAGAACAAAGTCCACTTACCGTATATTGTAGTCGTTTCATCTAACGAATACTTGCGCTGGTACAATCGTCCACTCAGAACAGATATTAGAGTTCTTACTAAGTAATTAATATCACAAATGACGTTAAAGAATATAAATACTAACCCAGCAATAATATACATTATAGTAATAAAAGATTGGGTGTCTTGTGTAGATACGTAAGAACTAGGAACATAATGGGTTCTTGAAAACAATTCGTCAGTCGTCCGGACTGCGGACAGTATTCATTGTATGTTAATTACCAACAGGTACATACCAATGTGACCTTTGGTAGATCTACTTTATTTACACAACTTACTCCTAACAAAAAACTAGGTAGTAAAGCAAAAGACGAAATTAATTCAATATTACATTTTACATTCCTAGAAGTGTGCTATTGAGACATAGAAGATAAATTACATTTTTCTTATTACAGTGATTATGCGGATTTGGTATACAAAATTTCCTGTCATCTATCATACTTCTTCATAGATACCGATTTCGTACCGGCCAACGATTCATATCGGAAGAATGAGGTATTTCTAATGTGTGTTACAAGAAGTATCACACAATAGAAAGTAAACCCACAAGGTCGCTGCAGATAGCTTCGATATTCCCATACATGCGCAAAAACATTATATGATCCAGAATGTACTTTTCAGCCTGCATATAAGCCCTTGAATCTCTGCAGTCAGAGAACTTAGAAAACCTTATTTTCGTAAAAGATCAACGTTTTGGGAATAAGTCCAGCTAATGTTATTATGTGACTCAATTACGTCCATCTTCATTTGCAGGATTGTCAGACATTTGTAACTGACATCAAAAATAACCGCAGGCGTACAGGGATGGTGTTTGTTTGATTTTCTTATTACCGAAAGACTTATCTCGGCTCGGAATGTTTCTAAACATAAGCTAACTTCATAGTGTAGGTTAAAAAATAATTCAACACTATTTTTAACACAATTTAATAATAACAACACAGCTGTAAACATAGTCAATAATAAGCTTACAATTCTTTGGCGTTTATATGTATGGCAACAGATTTTTACGCAGATAAAATAATAAATATGGCTTTTCTAGATACACAAATATATGAATGAAGATTTTAATGATGGTTGCATTGTCTGCAGTCTGGCGTACAAGGGTTGCAAGGTACAGGTGGTGCATGAGGATGTTGAAGTGGGAGCAGCAGTGGGCCTGAGAGCGTGGGCAACGCTGGCATCGGTATGAGCCAGTCGGAGCCGCACACCCTGCCCATGACTAGTGCCGGCAGTAGAGGTGCTCGTGGCCCCACTGGTCTGAACGCCGACCACCTCGACTCCACTTCTTCGGTACTCGATACTGAAGCCTCATAACCCGAACTGCTCGAACCAATTCCTAATATTTTGTCACGATGATCCTGTGAAACGTAGATAGCATGTAGAGAATGCCTCAGAAAGTTCTAATGTTATTCAGATACTGACACTCAGCTCAAGTGTTAAAATATTTTAGTTCCTACACTGTAAATTTATACATATAAAACACTTCAAACATTAAATATCGATGCAAGTATTTTGAAAGAAATAAGGCATTAATTTTGTTTTCTAGTTGTTTACTTACGCGAGTAGCATTAAAGTGTTCAACAGCGCGAAGCAGGTCGTGGTTACAACGACGCAGCACCAGCTCAAGTACAGAGCGCTTCTTGCCAGGAAATAACTTGCGAAGCATCTCCAAACCAGCAGTGCTCACTGCATTTTCACTCTCCGACCCTTCCTCGCCAACGCTGCATTATAAAGAATGAAAGTTTGTTATGGAATACACTGACAGCATTGCGCAAACTGTTGACACTATCCATACAAACAAATCAAGACTGAGGGCATGGGATCGAGTAGATGCATGATGCTAAAAAGATGTATTATAGGATTATACAAGGTCAAACTTATGTAAAAACGATGAAAGGCCAGGTGATTTGTTATCGTAGGTTAAAATTTACTAGGATTTATCAAAAAATATGTTAACATACCGCTTTGAATTTGTTGCAGAAGAATTACCAGCAGAATCTGGTGAAACAGTGCAACAATCTGGGAGAGAATCACTCGTCTCACTGTCGATATGGATCGGCTAATAAAAAACAAATACATGCAAAGTTATTAATTAAGTAACATGTGAACGAAAGTCTCTAAGAACTCTACACAACAATGACTGTTTTGTTCTGGTATCATCAATATAGTTCTTTAGAGATATAATGAAGTTTAAATGTTCCTTACAGTGTGGTCGTCCGCCACCGAGTCGGGCTCCGGTCCAGGGCTGGGACAGGGGCCAGTGACTCGCATCCCGTATATCCTGCCTGGAGGTAAAGCCTCTAAAGCCGTCCCGCTCTCAACAGAAGCCAGGTGTAATGCTATCTTGTCTTCGGCAGCTTGCTGACGCTTCAATGCCACCTGATGACAAATAAATTATTGATTAAAACATGAAAGAACGCAATACGCAAAAGTTTTTATGGCATGAAATTAAAAGAATTCCGCGGTGTTAAACAGATGTCACCCATTGTGATGCCTATCTTGCATGTCCAACAATGAGTATTGTTACAAAATAAACAATACGCATTAGGGACCAATCTTATATTAGAGATGAGAACTGTAATTGAGTTCTTGAACAGCAGTAGCTAAGTAGTACCTAGTGAAAGTACAAAGTATTCATGTATAATTCAATATAAACTTATCTAAAATATACTTTTATAAAATTGTGTATAAAAGGTTACTACAACATTGTTCCACTAACAATAAACCTTATTGGAATTCAACTCGCCGCGCGCCGTTTCAATTCTAATAATCAAATTAACTCCTAAATAAAAATAAGATATCACAGTATGTTATCTGACCCAGGAAATGTAATAAATACTGTTAAATTAATTTAGCGGAAAATCAATGACAAACACTTGGTGTTTATATTTGTTGTGTGGCCACCCCAGGGACCGCGTCGGACGATCGCTGAGCAGGGCGCCAGTGGCCCGGGGCCCGATGCCAGCTTCATTGGAAACGTAAACAAAACTCAATCTCTGGTAAATCAAATAAAACGAAGCTGAGTTGAATTTATACGAGCTTCATAGCTTTTGTTCAATAAATCAAATGTTGGAGAAGAATATTCCGATATTTGACAACTGAAAACGAAATTCTCTTCCTTATAAAAATATTCGTAACATAAAAAACACATTAAGGAAGAATTTATGAAAGTTTCATGAACATGATTTAACGTAATGAAACTGAATATCCTTCAATGAGCCCCATGTGATAAATCAAAATAGATTTATCTCAGTTATCCCAGATTTGATGCAAGTGGTGGGACATCGACAGCGATGCATTACTGTGTAAACCGATCGATGGTTCATCCGGCGTCTACAGTAAACACGTGCCACTTGTTTAAATAAACCGAGACGCTGCATTAGCTGTTCTCGATTTCACTACATTAAAACACATTAACTCCTCTAAATTGCGTGTTATTTTGGTACTAAATAAGGTATTGGCCGGGAATTTCCTTGTCCATTTAGATCGATTAGGATTATGGGTAATTTTAGACAGAAAACAAAAAATCCTATAATTTAAATATATGTCCTCAACATTGATAAGTTTAATGACTTAGAAACGCAAGAAATATTTATATCTAGATACCTAATTATCTTTTCTGTAAAATAAGTAAGCTACGTGAATTCACGCTATTTATCGAATTCATGGGCAATTGAATTTTATAGACAAAGCTTCTGTGCAACTCCTTATAGAAATTTCATATAACTTTACCTAACTGCCAGCGGCGTTGTCCCATTTGCAGGTGCCTATATAATAAGCCAGCTGACTCCAAAACGTAGTCTATTGGATGTAATGTCTAATTTATAAAAGCTTGCCACACTTAACTTACTCGTAAGCTTATCTAAGTTAGAATATTATGTTTGAGAGATTTTGTATGCTGGATCGACGTCACTTTTTATGTGTTACCGCGCTTGCTTTGACTGCTTCACTGCTATAAACACGATGCCATCTAAAGCTAACGTCGGTAGTTGCTCCGTGGATATGCGGTCAAAACTACCACTGTAGCGGTAGTGTAATCTAATGTCTATCTGCCTTTACTTTGGGCCTAGAATAACTCCCTTCAAATTTTTTACTATCTGTTCCTTATTACATAGGTATTTAGCTGAATTATACGTGTATGGACTTATGGAATCTCATTTGTAATTATCAGTTTCTTTCAGCTTTGAAGTATAGCAGAGCTGGCAGATTAATGTTGTAATTAATATATTTTTTTAGTACCAAGGTACTCCTTATTTCTTAGGATAAAGTTCTATTAGTTTTTTTCTTCAGCAGGGTTATAGGATAGACCTAAAGTTGTTAAATAATATCTAGTTCGGAGCCAAAATCTCAAATAACTGCCGGTCACTGCGTGTCATGTAACTCTTGGTATACTAACGAGTTCAGTGTAGCATTTTAGTTAAGGAATAATATCTATACTAATAGGTAGGAATCATATATTTTATTACTACCTTAATTTGAGTTTAATTGCTTTCAATGGTTTTCTGAATTTATAGATTTTAAATACGTCGCATTGCCACCGCACATCTCCATATTCACAAAGTGGTGTAATTAACTAACTTACTGCTCTTGATAATATCTTCATTAGTTACCTGCGGCAGCTACTTTAGGTTTAAGTTCTTCACTATTTCAATTCAGGCAACTATTTAACTTCTATCGCGCTGCATGTTTAAAGCATTATATTTCACGGGAATAGGTAAGCGTGTAATGCATAAAACCTAAAACCAGGACCAGTTTTGACGGATTTAGCTGTATGACGTAGTAAATAGCTATCTTTCTAAAGTTAAAGTTCTAGCCTAGCAAGATCAATCTAGTGGCAATTTAGGGGCCCAACTGTGATTAAAAAAACAACAACCATTTGATTGAACCATTTCGGGAAGAAATAATTAAATAAAGAGTAGATTTCTAACGGTGGTAACTAAGTGGTTACAGTTATACATTATTTCAATAGGCTCGCCCCCTGTTACATGGGACCTAAACATATCGGCGAACTGTGGTTGTACGTTGGTACGCCTCTGCCTAACCCTTCGAGGATACAGGCGTGATGATATGTTATGTTATGTATATTATTTAGAAACTATAAAATAAAATAAAAGATAAGAATAATAAAATGCGTTTTGGTATACCTGTGTACATACCTGGGCAGCCATGATGCGCTGTCTCTCCTTGATCAGGCCACATTTGGGGCACTGGCACAGTCGGTACGCACAGGCTTTCTTGTGGCCTCGAAGACTGGAGATCAGGCCATGGTTCCGACAACGAGCACACTTTGGCACTCTGGCACGTCCACTATTCATTCTTGATGGATTTAATATTTAAGTAAGCAGCTTATGTGGTCAAACGAGGATGTTTCTCTGCAAATTTCTAAAGGTCAGCATCAACATTGACAGGTTTCATCATTTAAAAATAGTTGCGATTTTAAATGTTTCTGGATGCTTACTTTGCTTTTAGAACTGTAACAATTTTGTATCAACTTTTAAAACAAGAAAGAATTACATGTCCATGTATCTAAAAATGCTGAAGTCCTCGAAAACAATAGTCACATTTAACACTGTTTCACATAATTAACTGAACACGAAACGTAGAGTTAAGCCGCCCGCCCATATTACACTCCGCCCTGAAACTAATATTGTTATGAAAACTAGATGCTCGAGATGATAGATGATCGTGAAATTGGGAGGAGTAACAACTGATTGAATCAGTGGGGAGGAACACGGGAACATAAGCTCCATCGTCTAAGAAACAAATGCCAAGTTGGCGATTCCTTGCGATACATCGTCGCAACATCCCGCTCATCCCGAACCGCCCTTCTCGAAAGATCGACCAATAGCAACGTACAGCTGTTAGGATTGGTTACATGCTTGGAAAAACATCGGAAGCTGATCCTTTATGATTGTGTTTCATTTAAACAAGCAACAGTGTTAATGTAATTTGTGTGACTAAACTTATTTGTTTCTTCGCAAACTTTCGCTGGATTGGAATATTGCTTAGGGACCTTAGCCTGTACGCTATTCAGGTAATAAAACTTATAACACAATCTATTCGTCGATTTAACGTTTCTTTTTCAGAATTTTCTTTAAAGAATTCAGAATTTTCTTATAAGTTTAACATGTAAGATGTAGTAAGGTATCGTCAATCATAGCACCCTAATGGGTAAATTTCACATGGTAATGGGAAAATCTGTGGGACATGGACGAGATATTTTTTTTAACTTATTTCTTAGGTATTTAAGGTACAGGCGCCCTGGAAGGCCCACCTAATTTCAAAACCTCGTAAAATCTTGCAGATAAGTAATGTGAAGAAAAATCATAGTGGAAGTTGTAATAAATTTATTTGAGAAACAAGATATCTAAAAAAGTAGTACAGCTTTTAGCATTTTAATACAAATATAAACACTTTTTAGAAACTTGGTATTGGGCTATCTTGGGAACCTGGTTGCCGAAGATGGCCCGAAAAATATTAATGAAAATATTTGTATTATGAACACTTAAACACGTTAAACATAAAACATTACAATAAAAACACATCCTTCTCATAATATTCTTCATAAAAGGTAAAAAATCAACCAAAAATTTAAATGTGGGCTATCTTAAATCTATCAAAATTAAAATCAACTATAAAATTAAAACAAACTAATAAACAAAATAAAATTTTACTTTAAGATCAACTTTGAAAGAAACTCATCAAAAATAAAAATAAATAATTATCTTTTTTCTTAATTTTTTTTTAATACCATTCATAGGTGGGCTATCTATGGAATACTGAAAATCGCCTTGGTATGCCATATGTTTCAGCAGCTTTCCAATGTGACATTTGGCAGCTTTTTACTGCTTGAAGGGCGGATTTCAGCTGTGTTTCTGTCCATTCCCCGCGCCGTTTTTAAGTAGAAGGCTCCATTTTAATCTGCGATAAAAAATAGAATAAAACAAAGAAAAAAATAGTTCCTCAAAAAAATTGTTGACTTCAAATTTAATACATTCTTATTCATCTCAATAACAAGTCAAATTAAAAAAAAAAAAACGAACATACAAACATAAAAATATACTAACATTACACTTAAATAATCCTTGAAAGTCCCGGGCTATGTTAGGGAATTATATCATGGGCCATGATAGGAAATTGCACCCGGGTTAAGTAAAATCACGTAAAAATATAAAAAAGGAAATAAAATAATAACACTCACCTGTAATTCGCTGATAAATAGATTGAATATGAATTTTCACTGTTTAGAGCAAAGAGATTTGTTTTAAATTAGTTAATTTTTAAAAAGATTAAGATAATGGAGTTTATAAAACGTGCATCGTCTCGACATTACCAAGCAAACTGTCATCTGTATTCAAAATAGCGATGCGCCGGTAATAAAACACACTTACATTATTGTATATGGTATTAGTAGTATAAACTCGCGAAATTTCAAATGTCTCGAATAATCATAACTGTATTTTTTTTAAAGTGGGCTATCCTAGGAGCCGGGCCATCTTCGGCGACTGTACCTTATATTGTGGTCTGCGGATGCTTAGGAATTAATCATAGCAAATTATTTTACTTAAAGCAAAGGCTTAGAAAATATTCATGTAGGTACCTATGTAGTCGTAGAGCCACGCTTTGGCCGATAGGTAGCTAAGACATAGGTTGGTTGACCCAGAGAAGTGATAAAATTACCGATAATGTGCTTGCTGACGATAAGCTAAGCCTCCATCATTCTCCTGCCTGTGGTGATCCACCATCTTTAATCCTTTTAAAAATGTAACGTAAGATATTATGTCATAGTTGAAGAGGTTAAAGATGTTCATGAGCATCATTATTTATGCTGCAACTGAAGCTCTTAAATTTGATAGGTTTCCCAACTGTATTGATAATGTTAAAGAACACATTTTTTTAGTTTTTAGTGGATTAACAGAGGTGTATGTTCTGTTAATTATAACTTTCATCTGACACCTACATTTTAGTAATGAGTTTTAATACTAACATTTGCAATTTAAAACTGACGTCATTCGAAAACCAAATAATTAAAGAACAAGTTGGTTTTCAAATATCTATTCAAACCCATAGGTTCCCTACTTATTATATTTCTCTATGCCCATAGGTACATAGTTCATCAAATTTCTTTTGTAATTATTTTTATTTTTACTGTCATGACGTGTTTAGTGACACTCGGAAGAAAGATCAATTAATTGACGTAAGTTTCATCAAAATCGGCCTAAGCGTTCGGTGTTTGTTATCGATTGCCACAAGGGTACAAAATACATATAGCTACATAAAATAATATATAGCAATTTATAGACCATATTATAAAATTTTATTTATTATTAATAGTCAAGAGTTCATTGAACTTTAAACCGTTCTTAATTCACATTGTTCACAAAAGCTAGGTAGATAAAAAGTATCGCTAGATTCGTTTTAAATACCCCAAGTGTTCTTAGGTAGGTTTTATATAAGAAATCGCGAGTCTCACTCACGTGCCTACGGTTCCGTACAAGATTTGCTAAAAGTCACAGTTAATTCGATGAAAATATTCAAAGCAAGATTGTTAGGTTAAATATATGCTACCCCATATAGGATGTGTGAAGCTTTTGTTCTAACTGAAAACTTTAATTTGTAATCGCTAATATTTGTTTTGTGTGACTTAAAATTTTTGTTTTTTAGATATTGCGTCAAGTCAATTTTTGTGATTCTGTTTTGACGAGAAACACCCTATTTATTTATAGTTTCTTGATAATTAAATTCCAAAGCTATAAATATGTATAGCTAACTAAATGTGAGTCAGACTGACTCTAAAAGATATAAAATTAATATATACTTATTTTAACTTTTAAATCTATGTGGACTATAAAGGAAACAGTCAATCTTTACATAGGAAATAATGTTTTATTAGAATATCTTACAATTAATTACATTACTTACTTTTAAGTTCTAAGTATACATGTTGAAAACATTCTTCTTCACTTTATTATATTAAAAAACGAATCCTACAATACATTTTTTTAAATATAATGGTTAAAAACCCAGATACAGACATAGAGGCATACACATGTACATTATATTTATATATTCAATGTGTTTCATAAATATTTATTTATATAATTTCTTTTGTTTTGTTTAAATTGGAGACATATGCATAATACTTATATCTTGATACATTGAAATTACCACCAACTATTACTACTCTACAAACTATAACAAAAACTGGCTAGTTCTTTTATGAATGACCATATTTTAAAATGCAAGGAAATACAGTACAGTATAGTGTTACAACACTAATTAAAAGTTTTTTTTACTTTGTTTCATTTATAATGAAACAAAGCAAGCTATCATCATTTAGAACTTTTTTTCTTCTCATGCTGTTTCGCTGCCTTCTTCTTCATTATCTGCAGCCTTTTATCAGCCGAGATAATATTAATGTTAGGAGTCACCACCTTAGAAGGAGATGAGGAGGATGAACTGCTAGAAGATATCTTGACGGGAGTAGTGGATCCTGATACATGGGATGGTGATTTAGCTATGGTTGTTGTCTTCACAAAGCCTGCAGCAACCCCTTGGGATGACAGGCAGGAGGCGCACTGCCAGCCAGTGCCAATGTCATTGTCACTGATGACAGGTTTGTGGCAGTCCTGTAACAATATAATACAATTTTAAATAACATCATATATTTAATTTACAGCTTTTTTAGGGTATTGTAGGTAGGTATAGTGATTAATTACTAACAAATTGTTATTTAAATAATTGGATTGTATAAATACAGGCAAAACAAATAACCTGATGATATAGAGCACAGCAAGCGTCACACTCCACTAAGCGGTTGCCAGCTTGTACTGATATCTGCCTACAGACAGCACAAGTCAAATCTTCTTCTAACAAATCCAGTGATAATTCTCCATCCATGACGGAACCGTCATCATTTTCTCGCTCAGGTATTTGTATCTGCTGAGGACTCTGTTGTGGCAATGCCACAGTCTTAGTTGTGGACTTGTCTGTCTTGTGCTTCGATCTAGGAGACTCTAATTTCTCTTCAGCTAAGTACTTCTTTGGTAACACGTTCCCCAAGGTTTTCGCACTGCCGTAAGTTTGACGAATATGATCATCCAAAGTTAACCTTAGTTGTTCGGTGGAATCGTTCGAACTTGAATGTAAATATTTCAAGCACAGCTTTATCGCTGGGTCGAAATCGATTGACGACATTTCAAATAATTATTATTAGCAGACCGACGTATACTAAGGACCACACGAACCACAAGAACACAGAAAACTATATGAAATATCTAGTAATTCTATCATTGTAATTTTTGGCTAATCGGCAACATACATGAATGAAAATGACAGTTCATGACAGTTGATTTGACAAATGACAAATGACTCTGTTCATTGACGTTAGGGGATAGTGATGTACGCGCAGAAAAATGACTAAATGAGTTGTTTTATGTTTTACAAATAAATGGTTTTTAAATAAACTCAAACTCAAAACTTTTATTTGCTTTCCACAATGGTATTAGTAGGTGGTCAGTAAAAAAATATATATAGTACATCGTGGACCCTGTTGGGCACGCAAAATTTAGGAGAGATAATAACGACACTTGTTTAATGGTTTTAATAATCGAGGAATAAGCAAGGATATTCATAAAACTTAAAGTAAAACAAATAAGTGTGTAAGACAGGAATTTGGCCTCCATTAATTCGGTTACTATTTAATTCCGATATGTTCATTGGCGATACACAGCTACGTAATGATTGCTTGCAATACATGAGGCTTAGATTATGTACCTAATTAGGTACATAATCTAAGACATGAGGGGATATTTTTGAAGTTGATATCATAATAGTTGTCAAATTTGACAGTTATTGTTGAATGTTGAACACATTTGAAAACTCTGTGATATCGCCTTGAGTTAGGTAGTTTTATTTTACAAATGAAAAATGAATAAGGCATCAGTTTTGCTTGTATGCCTTTTGTACACTGTCTGTTTTTGTAAATCTGATGTATTACATGGGCCTGACCCGTGGCATGTAAAAGCACAAATACCAGATAAATTGGACGGAACTGATTTACCACCAGATTTAAGAATACCATTAAAGAAAGAGAGACAGGTGGAAACTAAATTAGCCTTTGGCGAGTGGTGGTTTAAAAGGTTGCTTGCTATAATGCTTAAAAGTGGACAGCTGAAGGTAAGCCAAGAAACGAATACATAACCAGGCACCAAAGAAAAAATTACTCAAAAGTTTGTTTATAATTCTGTTCGTGCAGTAATATCCCAGTTCATTGTGTGCAAAATCTTTTATACCTATTCGTAAAGGTACTTGAATTATTCATACAACTTAGTTTTCCGTTATTTTTAAATACTCACCTGTACATAACTGTAATCACACCAAAGTATTGAAATAAGAATGGACTACATATTATTATAATTATAGTATTTTTTTATTTAATAGTAATCATATGGTCTTTTACTTGCAGAAAGGTGAAGATGGCAGTGTTGACATAGCCCTACAAATGCGATTTGATGAAGACAGATGGGAAGTGTTAGAAGAAAGCTTAAAATCAGATAATGCACTGACGGATGTGATGTTCAGACGCACAGTTGGATATGTTGAAGATGCTATTTACAAGCCAACAATTACAGACCAAATTGTTATGGCATGGAGTGACTATATTCAAGTTTACCTAATGGAATATAAGGTAAAGAATCTCATTATATTTTTTTCTAGCTTTACTGCACAATATGCATGTTTGTCTTGTGTTGTATAGTAATTATATGTATCTCTACCTACCTACCATACACATATATTTCATATACATCTATATATATAAAAATGAATCGCTAAATGTGTTGGTAAGCGCATAACTTAAGAACGCCTGGATGTATGTCACTAATTCTTTTTTTGTTGTGTTAGTTATTACCAGGAGAAGGTTTTTATGAAAAAAATATGAAAAATTTATGAGGATTTTTTTAAAGTAATCGAGACTTTGGTTACGGCATTGATTTGTTGGATTCATCTGCCCCCTGAATAACATAAAGGCACCGGGAACGGGACCTAGGCGGGTGAAACCGCAGGGCACAGCTAGTATATAATAAAAACGTCTTACATGTGATAAAAAAAAAATTATTATCTGAGAAAACTATTTTAATATTTCTTTAGTTAGACAAAAGTTTTAACACAGTTTTAAATATCTTTGTTATGAAATCATAAATTGAGTGTGGAAGTTAGATTATAAGTTCATCTCAATCAAGTTTATGTCATTATTGTTTTAAAATAAATGCATTTAATGAGTCAATACCTTCCTGTATAGCCTGGTTATCAGAAAAGTAGCTGGTAAAGCAACTGTTACTGATGTTTGTATTATACCATGATAATCTGTGTTTATCCTGTTAGGGTTTAGTTAGGACTACATATCTATTGTATGTAAAGCTATTTACTTATTAAATTAGTTATTATTATTTTATTTATTGAGTTGTCTCTTTTTATTATTCTCTTTCTTTCACACACGCGACCTTTGTAAATGTGACAGCAATGTAAGTTTTGTTGCGTGTCCTGGTAAATTTTTCTTCCATTTTGGATGTTATCTTTTACATTGCTATTTATGCTGTTGTCGCATATTTGTAGATACATATTTTTTTTTAATTAATTGTATTTGTATCATTGATGTTAACCTTTTTTTTTAAAAGAGTAACCTCTGGAGTTTCTTGCCGGTTCTTCTCCATTGGAATGTCATTTTGGAACCTGCAACCAGAGTCAGTAAATTTAACGTTTTAAAAGAGCTTAAAAAGGCCTACTTGAAATAAAAATATTTTGATTTTGATTTTTGATTTTTTAAATACAGAGTGATTTTTCAAATACACTAGAAATGCTAGTTATTTTTAAAAGTTAGTTAAGTTAAACTAACTTTCTCTTTTCAGATGTACATCACTCTGTTTTTTGGGGCATTGGCTGGAGTGGGAGTTATAAGTTGGCTCTGGAAGCACATGTCTCACAGACATGTTATCATCATTATCTTTGCCTCGTTGTATATTTATGAAGTGGTTATATCTTACAAAGTGAGTATCTCTTCACACTATGGAAGACTTTTTTTAGGATCAATTTAAATTTTTGTAGTATCTGAGCATGATTTATGCTTATATTTTTAATTTATATAACTATAATATAATATGCACACAAAACTTATTCTTAGAGTCAGTTTAAGGCATTTTTCAGAAGGCAATCTCATTCTCTCTGAAAGCAATTCAAGACAAGACAATAAATATCTTAGAAAATACTTGATAACAGAAATCTTCACCTACACATTTCAGGAAGCTGAACAACAGGAGTATGACAAATTTGTGTCTGCTGTAAACACTTGCAAGTGGTACTTCTGGACATCAGAATGCAATATACCACCACCTGATCCACTAATATTTATGAAACATATGAACCCTATGAAAATAGGTATCAGGATGTTTACATCTTTGATTTCTGAACCCCTGCTTGTGATGAACTCGACTATAAGAATAACTGTTGAAGGAGTCACGGGTAAGTGTTGCTTTGAGATTAATTATCAAATTATAAAAAAAAACTCGTTTATGAGAACGTGATGGGCTAGCCGTGGCAAACGGCCATAATAAATACCACTGTACCGTCGTTTATTCTGGTTGATGTCTCGGTGACGCCAGCGCTAGGCTTACGACGCATAGGTATCTTAATTTTTAAATACGAAAAAAATATATAAAGAACACGTTATTTAAAACATACGGTGTATGTTTTTAAACGTATCGCGTAACAGTATCGCGAAAGCCTTTGTTGATTCCCTTGTTAGCTGACTGCGGCGAAGCTTATTTCGGAGGGTCATTTGTTTGACCTGTATTTACATTTTAAAAACATTAGTATTTCACGAGATGTCTTTTATATTTGCACTTTTTAAAAGATACGAAGATACTAAATATTTACTAATATTTTAAACGTAACGGTTTTAATTTATTTTTCAGATGGATTGTGGTACCCATTCAACAAAATACTGTGCGGCATCTTAATTCTAGTCGTAAACATCTCCTTGATATATCTTCTAATCATGGTAGTATTTAATTTTATATTCAACATTCCATTTAATTTAAGTTTTCTTAATATTGTAAGTGTTGGAGTGGAACGAAACAGGCCGTCTATGTTTACGACAAATTCAACTGAACAGCAAACATCTCAACTGAGAGATACGGACAGAATAAGTGGTGATAGATTAGATAGGCTACTAAATGTATGTTCACTTGCTTTGACTAATGTCACTAATGTGCGGAATACAACAAATACCAATGCACGTATAACCAGTAATGAGAACTTGCCGAAAATAAAAAGATCTGCTAGCACCGGTCGATTGCCCGATAGTCATTCTGAAACGAATAATAATCAACTATCTATCGACAGTTTAAGAAGAAGACAAAATCTTGGACGTGGTGATGGTTTTCATATAAAATAACATTATTTGTATACCACAAAAATTAAATGTTCTAGTGATTTTCATGGATGCCATACTTATCTTTAGTAAGCTAGAAGCAGATTATCAAGTGCCTTACTAAGTACATGTATGGATTTGGAGTTCGGATTTTTATGTTCTAACAACTAATAAGCTGGTCCTTAACTTGCAGTGGTTCTATATTTATTGGGCCAAATCTTGTAACTGAAATTTTAAGAAGGTATAAATTTAACGTGGTAGGAAAGGTTCGGTGTTTACGCAATATCAAACTGGGGCCCGAGTCTGCTATTGACAATTGCTTCAATCGTCCAAGTGGGTGGCGTCAGTAGGTCCATTTTAGGATAATTGTCTTAAAATGGACCTAGTCGCTGGAAAAAAATCTTTTAAATCTCTGACTCTGACTGGTGCAGAAAAGCAATGTCTACAAAAGGGTTACAATACTGCCTAACTGATCATGTTGTAATTATTATTTTATTTTTAGATATTTAACTGTGATAAAATAATTTATCTTAAGCTTTAAAAAATTAATGAACTGTGTAACCACGCTGAAATATTGTTTACGATTTTTATTAATATCTTAAAAATGTTTTTAATTTGCATATTAAAGATGTAATTATACGTACGCACTTGTATTTTTGAACACCCAACATAGGTATTACCTAATGTCTCAGAGAAGCTATGCTTGAATATTAATTTATATATCCGTAATTGTTTAAAAGTACTTAATCTGAATTTATTAGTAGATCTTTAGGGCAAAATACGTTATGGAACATAAATGTCTACCACGTAAGCATGCACCAATTTTAAGTTAGCTGCAAGTCGTACTACCAAACCAACATTTTGACTTTCCTGGTATTGGTAGTACCTAAGTATAAGTATGTTCAAGTATATGCTAGAAATAAAACTCACTTTTCTTTTTTAATTTTATTTTCGTGATGCCTTAGTGAGAAGTGTCACAAGATCAATTGAAAATATTAAAATACATAATTGAAAACATTCAGTTCATTCAACGCAGATTAAATAAAAATGTTGACTGTATTTAATCATTGAAGTACCTACGAAGCAGTCTAGTCTTGATATTAAATAGACGCTAACAACCTATCTTGCTATTGGTCAACAAACATTCGCAACCTCGGTATACTTAAATAACATTTAACAAAACAATATAATTATGTACAATATAACGAGAACATCATATTCCATCAAGGAGATCAGAGATTAATCATATTGGAGGCTGTATTATAACAAGAGTGATTAGTTGAAGAGGGATGGAACTATACACACAGATAGCATTATCTCTTTCCCACAACAGATTTAATACTCAATGGTTTGGCCGACTTTGGCCCTCGTTAAGCTCTGATCAACCTTGAGCAAACTTTTATCGTGAATCAAACGAGGTGCTTCCATCCAACTACTATAATCGGGATTTATAATAACCATACATAAATATTGAATAGGTACTTTAAAAGATGGACGAATGATCAATGATTAAGCACATTTTAGATGATATTAACCATAAACGGGTTTACAATCTACAATCGTCAATTGCAATTAATTGAAAACTATCAAATACTCAATAACATGTTTTAAGCACATGCCTTACCAATTGAGACCTTACATTAATATAAAATTCAGGTACATTTTATTGATGTTGTCAAAATGCAATTTAAACTTTGTAGATCATTAACCTGTTCTAGGTAGGAATATACAAAGATATATTTTTGCTTTGAAATAATCAAATGCTTACTGCAAGAATTTAAAAATATAAATACCTGTGATAAATCTCAGAAAACGTAAGCAATACTCCAACTACAATAGTCATTAATATTTCTAGTATATTTTCGGATTTCTATGCATTCTAGATATAATTGGTAAGACTGCAAAAAGGATGCTGATAATAATTACCCTATTACCTACTTACTATATTATTGCCGTGTCATACATTGGGCACCATTTTAGAAGATCATAGAGAGAAGAGCAGATAGAGACAGTTTTTGTAAAAACGCAAACATGTTTATGTATAAATAATGCAGTAAATATGTAGAAATTTGTATCAAAAAATCTATAATACGTAGGTACCATTGTTACGTTACGTATGTACAAGCGTGTGCTATATTGTTGTCACTCTCAAAGCTTTGAATCCATTCTCTTCAAACTGAATTTTGACTGGTGGAGTCTGTTCTCCTGTTTAACCATTCACTCAATGTATACAATATAAAAGACTATTTTTGATTATACTATGTTGATCCTTCGTTGATTACAGAATTTCACTAAAATCTAGCTACCAGCACTACGGTTCCTAAATTCATACGTTTTTAAATAGTATTATTTGAAAGGAATGTTAAAGTACAACTCACTATAAAGTGGAATGTAAACGGTTAAGGGATTTAAAGGTACTCATCAGGCAACCTTCTGAAAATTTGCTGATTTAACGTGAGTTTGTTAGTTTAAAATGTTAAAGTCAACGCCCCTACTAATATCTACTTTTTATAAAAAAAGATAATAATCTGGCTGGATATCAAAGATGAATATATTAAGCAGTATTTCATGATTTCTCAATCCATTTAAGATTTGCAATATTAGTGCTAAAAAAATTGAGTTTCACATTTAAATCGAGCAATAATTACCAGTAAGCTCAACACATTTTACAAGAAAGAACAAAAATATGTGTGTATGTGTGAAGAACATGATTTGAAATTTTGGAACTTACTTTAATATTTATTTAAGTAATAAGTAATAAAAAGATGTAAGTAATAGATAGGCAATGAACATTAGCTTTATAGTTAAAGCCGAGTGAAGGCATAGGAACAGAATATAACAAGAAGTAAAGAGACATACATACTACACTGTTAACTTACGTCAATCAACACGAAACAACTTTGGTCCAGCTATAACAATTCAGTGTTTAACAACTTTTATCTCTATAAATACGATACTTTGTAGATTCTGCCAATAAGCAAATATTCGTAATTAAATCGTGCAAATACATTATCAACTTATGTGCATATATAATAAAATGTCTTTTAAAAATACATTGAAACTGATAGACAATGTTTTAAATATGAAATCGAATTATTCACGAATTGCATATTTTATGGCTTATAAGAGCAGACAGAAATTAAGTCCAACAATACGTTTTACTTGCATAAATAGTTACCACAGAGGTAAACATAATCGTGTGTAACTTCACAATACAATTAATACAATATAAATAACATACAAAACAGTTACATAAAGTTACTTGAAACTCATTCAAAGTCAAAAAAAATATTGACATTCTTTTTCGAATTTCAATATTAAATTCTGTTAGAAAATGCAAATGATGCTCATAATAACCATAACGATATTTTTACCTAACTTAGGGTAAGGTGAAACTTATATGAGGGTAGACTGAAATATTTATATAATATGATAGCCAGAAGCATTTTAGTACTTTGGATTTTATAAGCATCATTCACATCACAACAAATTACAATATTTATATTTAACAGGCATTTAAATGCATAATAATTATAGTATTTCCCATGTGATAATCGACTAGATATTATATTTTGAACAAATCTAATAAATTGGATATGTAAGTGAGTGATATTAAATAAAGTGCATTGTATAACTAGCGACAGCTACTTTTTAATATAATGACTAGATAAGGATTCAATAAGACCTTTATCATTTATGACTAATAAATGTTTAAACTTAACTACCTATAAGTTGTAATAGATTAAATTGATAATGTCATTGCGAGATCATAATAAATGTACTACAGGAAGTATATATTGTCATAATAATATATTAATTATTTAAATCTGAAAATAATTGATATAAATATTCACTATTTCCGCCAGTCTAATGGTACTGATGCCAATGACCCCTCGATCCAGATTTTTTGTAGTAATATAGCCCACCTAATTACTTCATCAATATTACTATTATTGTATTTAAATTCGAAGCACTAGACATAAATAGTGCGGTATTTAAAAAATATCACATCAGCCAAAAGACCTTACCATTTTTATGTTAAAATAGTATTTCTATTTTCATTTATTATATAATGCATTTACCACCTTTCTGTACTGCACTAGGTCGATTGACACAGATGTATTAAGAAATTAAGACCTCAAAAGTACATAACAGTGCATTAAGTATTTAAGATTTTGAGCGCTGTGTAGGTCACCAGTGACCAATGAACAATTCATTGCTTAATGTTCAATGTAACAATAATATTTATAGATCAATAAAACTAGAACTAAATAAGTGATCTATAATCTTTGGCATTTGTCGACAAAACTTCCTATAGTGACATTATCCATTTACCAATGAAAGTACAATAATATATACAATTCTGCTTGTTTTATATTAATACCAGCTTGTCCCTACAGCTCGGCAAAAGTTAGTTTTAATTATAATAAATAACCAAAATATCTTACAAATTATATTTGATTTTATAAATCAATATATCAATTAACACACTTTTGACCATGATTCAATAGAAAAAATAATTACATTATGAATGTTAGCTTGACATGGAACTATCATATAGCTATGAACTTGGATACCAAAATAAAATAGGCAGCTTTACCTGTGTTGAAAACTTGATATCTGTTTTATGTTACAAGCAACAAACAGACTGTTCTTAAATTATACCTTTCCATTATCTAAATAAAATCAATTGAAGAGTAAACAGGCTCCCTCTATCAATACACTATTATCTCAGCATGTTTATCAGAACAGTATATATAATTGATTAACAGTAAGTCCTAAAAGACTTAATTTCGTTGTATTTTCACACTAACAATATATGGAATATTTCTCATCTCTTGTCATGTCAGTCATTATTAAATTATTAGTAACTAACTATTAGCAAAATATGTAGGTATTTCATGATTCCTAAGCTACGCCATAATGGGAACTAATATTATTTAAAAGGCATTGTAATTACTATACTACTTCTGGCTTTAAATGCAATATGGGTAATTCTTAATTTCTAATTCCGTGCATAACTCGGCCGGGACATGGATTTAATGACTAGGATCAAAATGACTACGATTTACGAATTATGTAATATGATTGGTGGGATTACATATTAATGGAGTTGTTACCATATTTACATCACAAGACATTTTTCTCTTCCACTGGCCGATGCTTCACCTCCATCTTTTGTTGCTTTATCTTTTTTTTTCTTGCCTTTCCCATCCACTTGAAGGGACACATTTCTATTCTTTTCCATGTTTAATAGCTCCTGAAACATTTAAAATGATATAAAAATAGAGATAATATGAATGAAAAATGAATAACTGAGAGTATGACAGCTAATAGACTGGAATGGAAGGAAAAACTTGTGCACCAACCCAATTAACTTAAGAAGGGGGCAGGAATAAGTAGGATAAATATAAATAATGTAAAAAATATAAACCATACTTAGTAAAAATTTGGTAGTTAAAGCAAAATCTTTACTAATTTATCAATTATCTGAGAACCATGAATCTGAATGATAAAAGGTACACACCTGGAATAGTTGTGTAACATTATGGTTTGTCTTTGCCGAAGTCTCCATGAATGAGATGCCCCAGGTCTGGGCCTGGGCCTGTCCTTCGGAAGCAGACACTTCTCTGATCTCTGGACTCTCATCACATTTGTTCCCAGCCAGCATCACTGGGATATTTGGAAGTTCTGTGCCCTTTATTTCCTTTATTGTTTGCCATATTGGCTTCAGTTCTTCTAAAGACTGCCGACTGCTCACAGAATATACCAATATAAATGCATGCCCCTGTAATCGAAATTTAAGAATGATCATTTAACAGAATACAATGTTTAATCAAATCATTATAATCAAAGAATTTTCACAAACATAAAATAGACTAGAATGCATTTTCTATTAAAATTGTTATAGCAGTTTCACTACAATAGTTATTTCAATGAGTATTTAGCTATGATATTTTTACCTTGCTAATTGATAGTCTTTGCATGGCAGGAAACTGATGTGAACCTGTTGTATCAGTTATTTGTAATGTACATATTGTCTTGTTACTGCTTATCACCTGGAAATGTCAATCAAAAGAATATAAGAGTTTTTTTTTACATTAAATAGTAATTAACTGGGTATTTATCATTAAAACATTTTGTTTAATGGTAAGACAGCAACCCTTGGCAAATTACCAAGTTACTAAATCAGGCCTTTGGCAAAATTTCAATGGAGTCAAGGTTTTACTTCAGTAACAGAAGAAATGTTTTATTATACATGCATATGTTTGGTTATATATTTAGTTGTTTTTAGAAGTATACACAATCATGGATATTAGAATGAAAAAAAAATATATATATCTATGTGTATATATTAGTCAATAAAAACGTAGAGAACAAACAGGTTTAGCGGTAAACAAGCTCGTGTTTAGTAAGGTACTTATATAGGTATAATACAAATGTTTGTTACCTGTCTGTATGTGTCCTCGATGGTCGGTATGTAAGACTCTCTAAATGTTCCTTTTACAAATCTGAGTACAAGCGAACTTTTACCAACACCACCCGCACCGAAAACTACAACACGGTAATCATTACTTTGCTCCGGCATTACTTATTTTTAGGGATAAAGTATCCTTCCAAATCAATTCAAATTCGCAATCGCTGAGTAGGTGGTTCCTAGTGCTAAATTAACTTCAAAACATTATTAATACAAGGAGATCAACATTTACGTGACAAAATATTGATAGTTGTGACATTTAGAAATTTAGCCCACGCTAATTGCTCATCTTTTCTTGCCAATATATTTCCTGGTTTGGATTTACAACGCCCCAGTCCTACGCAAACCAATACACAAATTATATACAGCTGTCAGTTACACGGCACAGATAGCTTAAGATTTTAGAAGATTGACAGAGATAAAATCACTTTGCTTCATTGCTTGAATAGTTTAGTCGATTACACAAGACAGTGGATGGACTTGTAATAATGAACTTCAAATACCAAAACAAACAAAGATTGAACATGCAGGCTTCTTATGGTTTTCCTTTGCTCCCACTTGCTATGTTATGCTATGTTAATAATATGACTGTAGATCGCTACTTTTTCATTTAACCTTTTAAAAATGTTTTTAATTTTTTTTAAAAGCCATTTTTTTTTTTTAAAAAAGCGCTTAATACACTCCGAGCCGGTTCAGTCATTAAGATTTAACCCGAAATAACCTGTCCAGCGTGCCCTGCCACCTGCACACGCGAGGACCTGTATGAGGCAACGGACAATGCCATGTGCGTCGCTGAGTACTGGTTGGGAAAAAATTAAATGCAAATGCCAAATAATGCCAATGATCGACTCGATAAGAAGAACCCGAAATAAAGTTTTATTACTGAATTTGAGATCGATGTGTAGAAGAAACTTGCGAATGTAAACAAAGTATAAAATCCTTTTCAATTAATAAAAAAAATCGACTAAAATCTCCCAGAAATCGAGTTGGAAACTATAAACCACCCTGCCCAACTTGCTGGTTCATAGCGACATGGCTATTAATTAAAAAAAATAAAATACAAATGGCTTCCGTTTTTAACTTACGCCTATCGTAATCCTCTGTTGGTATGGTTTTTTAGTAAGGTCGGGCAGTTTTTTCTTATTTCCATTGTTTTTAATGTCTTAATTTGTGTACTATAGTTTTCATGTAGATTTATAGTTGATCTTAACGAATTTGACCTTCACTGACTGCGAGCCGGTAACTTTCGTATCCTCCACGATTTAGACTTATTTAAACTTTAATTGTTTACGATTGTCCTTAAATACTCTATTATTAGCCATATATAATCATAGTTTAACAAAATATATAGTGTTTTTGAGAAATTGTAACTATCGATCTGCCACTTACCGACAAAAATATTTTTTTTACTCTTCCAGGCTACTAATAATTCATCGTGACGAGCGTGTTCGATCGAATAATTTCATCGTTTATTTTGAGCTATGGGCATACAAGATCTTCAAACGTTTTTAGAAAACGAAGGGGTCGGCGTTGATTTGTTTCGAATTGCTAGAAACCATGCCGGCGGGTTCCGCTTGGTTCTTGACGCGGAAGGATGTTTAGATCGCTTGTATGGAGGATACTTCTCAGGTAAATAAAGTTCAATAATATTATTCTATTAATTACTTTTATTAAGTATTCAAATTTAGATAAATATGCAATATTTCTAAACTAGATACTAGCGTTTTCACCCTCTCAGTCGATTAAAACCAACCACAGAAATATATAAAGCAATACTTTAATACTCTTTTTTTATATATGGTGATACAGCAACTAAAATCAACATTCCTATCTCTTCAACATTTACTATGTTATGATAGCTACTTACTCCTGTATAAAATAGGATTACAATATTATTGTATCATAATGTAGTTCAAATATTAATAATGCCCTGTTTTTACAGATTGGGCATGCGGTGGTCAGTGGGCACGTTGTGTCCAGTTTCTGACCACACTTGCACAGGCTCTTGCTGAACATCAAGTTGCTTTATGTGTTTGTTTCAATGGAGCACACCCAACTCCACCAGCATTGCCTCACCATTGGATTCAGACTCAGGCTACATATCGACAGAGGGTCAATTCTGTTAGTGATCATATTACCTAATTTCAAGTCCAACTTTGTAACTTGATAGTTATTGATTGAAAAGCCTAATATGTAACTATTTTAGCAGTATTATGCATAATTTGTGATGAATACATCAAAAGTTAAATTACATCAGGTCAACTGAAAAAATAAATTGCTTTTATATAAAAATGTTTCATCAATATTGGTTTTATGGCCACAATATTATGCACAAGATTATGACCCTGGCCAGTACTAATGAAATTTTTAGGAAATTGAACCTTCTCTTTAGCATTATGAAAAGTGCAAGGACATATTTACTTTTTTGTCTTATTTACTGTAATATAATTATAATATAACTGATCATTATTCAGGTGCTACGTCACATTGTTACAAAAGGCACCCCACCTCCAAAAGTTTGGTGGGTGCCACCAATGGGACTACATTCCTGCTTGAGAACTGCACTGAGATATCTCAATATTCCTATTGTAAGTATTTTTTTAAACTATAAAGTTTGTTGTATATAAAATGAAGAAATAATTATTAAACATGGATACTCACTCTCATTTATTTGTTTTCTATTGGAATGCAGATTGTTTCATATCTCATCTATTTAAGATCTTAAATAGATACAGTTTTTTAGATAAACTTCAAAATATTTGACTGAATTTCAGATGGTGTCTTCTGATGATCATTGCCAAGAGGTTGTTGGTCTTTGCCGTGAGAAAACTTATGCAGGGCTTGTGGGGTGCTCAGGAGAATACTTAGTTTTTCAACCACCCAGATACTTCAGTTCATCACAACTTAAACTTACATACAGGGTAGGTTGATGATTAGGTAAATGGTCTATTTAATTACTTTAAAAAGAAAGAAGCTAAATTTCAAGTTATAAAAAATATAATTGTACCCTCATATTGTAAAGTAAATATCAGTAAGGAATTATTATTTTATTTTATTTAGTAATATTTTTATTGCAGTCATCATTGGAAACGAAAGAGTATATGGTGCATGAGTTGCCACAAGTATTAGAAGTGCCGCAGGATCGGCTATGTCTTATGGCTGCTCTACTTGGTGGGACCATTCTCTCAGAGCAAAGTCTCACAGATTTTTATAAGCGCCTGGGTATCACTCCTAAGAAGGTGAGCTCTTGTTTATATACATTTAAAGGACGTAAATATAAAAATATTGTAGTATTAAACATATCAAGTGCAAAGTCCTAGATTAGAGTTAGATTGCAAAGAAGTGGTAGATAATAAATGATTTGCTTTTTCCTAATCCAAGTAAAGAACTTTATAGTTTGTAAAAAAAGCTGTTAATTATTTTGGCTTTGTATAAAAGTCTTACTAGCAGTAATAATATTCTATTAAGAAGTTAGACAATTGTAGTGATATCAGGATTACAATGTTTCTATCCCAGCAATACTCATTAATAAGCTACAACATAATTTAAATATGTTTACTGTTTAAATGCACCTAACAATCTTTTAAATTCTGTAAAAAAAGAAAACCAAAATATAGTAGTAAGGTGTATGGCAAAACATTTTTCTTCAAGTGTCAGATTTATGTTCTAAAAGAAGTTTATTAAATTGTAATATTTACTTTACTTTACAGCAGGTCCCACCTGAAACTCTAGTGAAGGCTGTGTGCCAATATGTACGGGAATTGCCTTCCTCTGATGTAGATGCTGCATGCATTGATGTTTTTGGTGACCTTAATGATCTCCGAGCGGCCAAATTGAAACAAGCTGTACAATATTACTTGAATGGTACTAAAGATGGATTTTTAAAATATAGAACTGCATCTGGTAGGTGACCATTACAAAAATGTAAGGCCTGCAGTTGTCGTAATTATAATTTATTTAATATTTAATACTATTTTTAGGTCGTCGTCCAAAGAGTAACAAAAAAAATCAAAAGCCTGATTTAAGCCCACAGGCTACTTCTGCAGATTTAGATACTTCCAAGCTGGCTGCTGAGTCGTCTGAACATGAGGTTTTTATATAATTTAAAGACAATTCTATTGCTATAGTCATCCACGCCTTTTACATCGTCATCAAAACCCATTGGCATCCATTGGCAAATTGACAGATAATGTTGCATGATCACTAGTTCTAAATTTAAATAACGATTGTCTAAGTGCGAGTGACCCTTTTTTATTCAATTTATGTTTATTCCCTTACAACTTATATTTATTTTAATTAGATTTTGTTCTTTAGTATTTTTAATCTATTTATTATATTATTTACACAAAGCACTTTAGATAGTTAGAAAAACTGCAAACTCAATAAATTGCAGCAAAAAGGCTTGGAAGACTACAAATTGGCTACAGCAAATGCCTCCATTAACGCCGACTTTAGCATGGAAGAAAGGGCCACTGAGGTACAACACGGACTCGCGGCGCTCTCGCTCGACTCCGGCGACGCGGGCGCAGCCAAGCAGCAATCTATCACTACAGCCGATAAATCTGAAAAACAGCAAATCACTGTTAAAGAGGTCTGGAATTATGTTTTTGCGTGTTTCATCAATGTTTGGTTTTAGGATCACATGTGTTCATATCTGTTCAAGAGTCTTAAAAATTTAATTTTCTATAAAATACAGGAGTGTACTGATGACCTAATAAATGTGAGGTAGCCAATAAACTTATTATTGTCTGCTCTCGTAAGAAACTAATTTGATAAATGCATAGTAAATATTTAGCTTTTTTGTAAATTTCGTATATGATAGACAAAATTTGTCACAAAGTCGTGACAAAAACGGATTTAAGTTTACACAAGCAATACATGTCATCGTTTATTATTGAAAATCATAGGTCTGGGTGAGAAGAAATCTGTGTGAAACAGGTTTCATTGAACTTTAATATACATGGTCTTAGAACTGTAACTAGTAGCAGTAATGCTACGCATTGACTATGAATATTTCATGATTTATTAGTTATAATGGTGGTGTTTTTTTCGTAACTTATGATGTAAAGAGATTTCTTTTTCATCTACAAATGTATTAATTCTGTGTTTATAGAGTCGTCCTAACATAAAGCAAGTTCAGAACGAAGACAATTGCCCTCCGGCTCCAGCAGAAGTTCTGCGCACTTGCGCCGAGCGACACGCCCGTGGCCTCATGCATCCGCATATGTTGTCAATCTTAACACATCGTCAAGTTACTCTACCTGTCCTCATGGAAGACGATAATCATCGCGAAATACCCTCTATACATCATTTCTTTAGGTCGGTTAGACAGAATGTGTATGCCATTTTGTATAACATGCATCATCACCGCTTTATGGCACAAAAAGCGAAAGGTAACCCAAAAAGCTTTATTATTATAAGCAGTACTGTGCATAATAATTTCAGGTTTTAATTAATTTTGCATTATTTCAGAGGAAGGTGCAACAAGCACTTCTACGAATGCAGATCGCCCATGTACGGTTCAAATATCAGAATGGATATATTCTCGCGTTAATCCTGGCAAGAGCCCGGAAATCGTGCCGGGAGTCGTTCTTGATTGGCCAGTACCTACAGTGCAAAGGCTTTGGTTCGGGTGAGCTTATATATTTCAGGTAGTTAGCTCGTCTTTAGTTTTCTCCGTATTCGGTTTTACCAGAATCTGAAGAAGTCTAAACATCAAAAGAAACAATGTAATTTATTTTAAAAATAAGTTATGGTACATTAATTGCCATATAATTTATTTGCATTACATAATTGTATTTTTTACAGAACTGCCCAAGATGATAAATGCCGCCGTATGAGAGCTTTCCTGTCATGCATGCGTTCAGATACCCCATTGATGCTGAACACGTCATATGTGCCGCAACATTTGCTTATTTTAGCAACGGTATTAAGGTAAGGATTACTAAGAACTACTCATTCATATTTCAGTGCTGCGGAAAAAAGAAAATGTTTGTTTTAATTTTTACTTAAAAGTGCCTTAAACTTTTTTATTTGTTTGAAAGTTTTTTTCTTTTTTTTAGTTCTAAAATAATATTAAATCAAAGCAGTTGTGTTGTGCATAAAGTACCATGTGTATTGTGTATGACTCAAAATATTTTTTTTCTATTTATTTTACATAAAATGATAGTTTTTTTTTTTTATTAAAATTTTTGAGTTAATGGAAACTAAATATTGTGTAATAAAAAGAAGATAAAACAGTTCAAACATTGGTAATCACCACCTCAAGTCAACTAGAAATGGAACATTTGGTCAACAAGTTGCTAGAGGCAAAGCAAACAAGGTAGGCAGGTAATAGCACATGTTAAATTCTAATTTGTTCCAAATTACAGATTTATCATGACATCTCAAATTCAAATTTTGAGGCGACAGGAGTTAGACGCCTTTTTGGCAACAGCTTTCTCGAATGATCTCATGAATGCGCTTCATTTACAAGAAATGACCGTAAGTGTAAAAAGTGTTAGTAATCTTTTATAAACTTTATTTAATTCTTTAATATATTAATTTAAAATAATTGATTACAATTTTATTCTTTTAGGTCAACGGTATAAACTCTCGCGGTGTGCAATTGGGCGCATTGGTGATGGCGGGAGCGGAAGCGGCGTTGCTCGCTAACGACGCTTGCGGCGCGCCCGTGCCGTGGCTCGTGGCCGCTCCCTGGCTGTACTTCGACGGCAAGCTGCTGCAGCGCAACCTGCACCGCGCTAACCACTGCAAGCACCTCGCCCAGCTCTGTGATAACCATCTCGATACGGTCGTGAAGGTCAGTCAACTACGATACGTCACTCCACTTTAGTATCAATATTAATAGCTGAAGGGTGAAGTGTAAAGTAGAAGTAAGCTTTGTAAACTGTTGGGGTGTGATGCGGCAGGTGGAGCGCATGCGCAAGGCCATCCTGGAGGGGCTGGAGGTGGAGTTCGCGATGCCGCCGCTGCCGCTGGTGGCGGGCGTGGTGGGAGGCTCGCTGGGCGGCGCGCTGGGCGGCTGGGCGCGCGGCCGCGGCCGCGGGGCCCGCCTGGAGATCGCCGGCGTCGTCGTGGGCCAGTGGGGCGGCGGCAGCTACCCCACGCGCACGCCGCGCTATCCGCAAGTAAGCTATCGCAGCGAACATGCAAACATCTTATATAAATTAAGTAGAATAGTGTAAATTGATTATTTGGGAATGTGTTCAAATTGATTGGGTCACGTGTGCAGGTAAGCTACGTAGGCTACACGCCGCCGCCGCGCAACGCGTACGGCGGTCGCGGCTGGCGCGGGGCTCGCGGCGGGCGCGGGCGCGGGCGCGCGCGTGGGGCAGCTGGCGGCGTGGCGGGCGTGTCGGCGCCGGCGCGCGCACGCCGCTCTCGCCGCGACCAGGACGAGCCCGCCAAACCCACCACGCTCACCGTCAACGGGTATACACATATTTATACACTCAAACACTCAAAAGCTCCATAATATTCCACATTCTATTCACTATTTCTTGGTATACTGTTCTATACTATACTCAAATGCTTATTTAACTTGCAATGTATTACTATGTATGTATGTTAGTTCAAATCATGCAAACTAAATTAGAACCATTACCTTACATCAAATTGAGGTAAAATTTTGTATAGTTATATAACAAGTCTAGTAGCAACATAATAAAATGTATTTTGGTAATATTTATTTGGGATGATTACTTTTTTATCTTTTATGTAATACAATAATATTAGACACGTTTATTCTTTGGCCCTTATACCATAAAGTTATTAACCCACAGTACAGCAAAAGTTGTACGTTTAAAGCGAATTATTTACGTATTGATTTCATAAAAGACGTGTTTGTGTTAAGTCGGAACCCCACCGCTGCGCAGATGCGTGGCTAACCTCTGCTGCGTGGGTTCATTAGTTTGGCGGCGTCGGCCTCCGTTTCCACTGCGGCGCACGGACACGGATGTGTCGCCCACACAGCTCAAAGCTATGCACGGTGTACAGTCACGAGCAAAAATTTGTATACACATGCGAAATCTCATCTGCCATTTAGAATTCAATGCATACTGACTGATGACACTTGAAAATAAAATAGTTCAGATATATTATTTTCTTAAAATAAGATTTCTTAAAAATCTTAAAGTAAAAACCTAAATTAATTTAATAAAATAGATAATAGCACTTCCGAGTAACAATATAATTTAGTTATTGTGTAGTAACACCTGTTATACTTATTTGTATTATAAATATCATAGTTATTACATAAATTACTTATCACAACTTAAAGGTTAAACTAAAACAATAAATGTTCCTAGTATATATACATAATATATACTAGGAACATTTATTGTACCTCTTATTTATAATTGCTTATTCTTATAACAATTTCATAACAATATTATGTGTATACATATTTTTGCTCGAGACTGTACATAGTCGTGGGTCGCTGAGAAATGGCCGACCCACGCAGCTGGGATGTGCCGCACATCCGTGGGTAGAGCTATGTTCCGCCTATTCGAGCTAGCTACGCGTGTGTTTATGACGTTCATTGCTGCGTAGCATGTCCGTACGCTTCAGTGGAAACGCTCTCATACATTTTGTTCTACAGCGAAGTTCAACACACGTGCACAGCCTCTCCGTGCGCCGCTGTGGGTTTCCGCCTTTAATTGGATTTGATACCAAGTGCTGTTTTGCTATGTGTCCATTTTTTGTTTTATAGTAAGACTGTGAGACCAGATGATATAAGCCAACAAGAGGAGGGCAGCCCACATGAAGATATTCTAACCACCGACACCGACGCTGATGGTTCGTATTATTTCTTTTAAAACATGACCTTTACAGAAAACAGTGATACTGATGATCAGTAAACAATCAGGTCTTTTCATAAGAATAAATGTCAATGTGGATAATTCTTTTATTATGTGCCTTAAGTAGAGACAAGGTTTTATAAAAAAATCGTAAGAAAATGTTTTGAAATTGTTGTAACTCTCTTCCAATGATATTTGATAAGTTATTTAGTAATCAAATGAGTGGGTAAGGGTTCAACTTTTAAAGTTTCTCGTATTTCAGGCACCCAACCTCAAAAACTGAAGACTGCTAAAAACGCTAAGAAGAATATGGGAAAGGGAAAGAAGAAGAGCTCTAGCCAGAAGTCTGATCTCGCTCAACCGCTGGAGGCCAATGGCCCACTTGATAAGAATAAGGTGACCGCTGAATAAATTACGGCAACTGCACAATGACACAACAAAACACAGGATATTACAACAAAACCTATTTTATTTAGTTTCTTTCTCTTCATTACGTTTTGTAAATTATATTTTCATTTAACTCCATGGTATATTTTAGGTGGCGGAGCAATGCCACAATTCTGAAAAGGAACACATTGGTCAAGGTGATGCACCAGTATCAAACTAAAAGTATTTATACCAAAAGGTAACTGCGTTATTGTTTTATTTTTATTTAGTATTGATTTGAAATCAACTTAGTTTAGTATTTTCGTGGCTTGTTTTTTTAGTAGTCCAGTAAAGTTTTATAAAATTTGTGAAAAAAGCTTGCTATTTATATAGCTCAGTTATACAGAAAAATGGTAATAACATTTTGAAATATCTAACGGTTAAAAACCGATTGATCGATAAATAACATAATAATACACAATCAAAATATTCGTGTTTAAACACATAACTTCTTGGGAAATATCAATGGAATGTGATTGTTTTAGCACGTATTTGTGAGGTTGCATAATAATATATTCCTAAGCAAAATAATAACCAAATCTATTTTAGAGATTTTGTTATAGCTTGGATGGTGAGTATCCACCTGTTATAAAGTATACGTGCCTGAAGATCTTTAAAGACTTCCCTATTTTGAGACTGATTTTGTATTACTTTAATTGACACGATATGTGTTCAATTAATAATATTAATAAAGACGAGTGACATTATATTGAGGCAAATTTTATGCCTCAATTAACCCTAATAAGACAAATATGGCTCTGGTTATTTTGTATTGTATATGAGAGACCAATAATACTGATGTAAACTGAAAGACAAGATCTATATTTCTAAAGAAAAAGTGACCAAAGGGAATTAGGTTCTATTATTCGAGGTAGAAAAGTATCTCTTAGAATAAATAATTAGGACCGGGGAGTACCCATTATTTGACAAGTGATATTTAAAATATAATTATATATTACAAAATTGACCTGTTGATTGTTAGTCATGTTTTATTGAGAAGTGAGATGACTTAGTATATAATATGTTTTATTTTAAGCATATAAAGTACTGAGTCAATTTTATTTATTAACACATAGTATATTTACAATTTACCAAAATCATTATTTTTTACTTTTAGGATGGTTTGGTCTATGAAATCCATGTTTTAATATAAAAACTCCAGGATATCAAGCATGAAATTGAATATGCTATTTCAATGTTTTCAATAATTACTATAAAATTGGCTGTTTGATTGCATAGACTAAACCAATATGTTTTCAGACTTGTTTTTGGGATTTCTTGAGTCATTATTTAGGCGTAATTGATGTGTGTGCGAGTGTTGTTTTAAAAAATAAAACATGTCTGAATAACCTTTATATCTGACGATCTCTACAATTGATATAAAGGTACAGCAGGCTATAGTATTGTGGGTACTATGATTAAAAAATGTATGTTGTTGATGTTCCAGTAAAGAGCAAAACTCAAGTGGAACTATAATGTTAGTATAAAAGTGCATTTATTGAATGATTCTTGGTGCTTAGAAATCTGTGGGACTGCCTGAAACGAGTCTGAAACTCATAGATTTAAGTCTAACGATAAACGTTTATTGAAACTGAGTGAGCATTCGCATTTTGTTTTTCTTCGTAATATAGGGTATTATTTCGATAGGAAATCGTAGATTTGTTATTAGTGATATATTTATATGCATTTTTGGGAATTGCAAAATTGCGAATGTTCTTCAATTTATATGTATTTTTGTAAATTTGTTATATTGTTATACTTAAATTTAGCTGGAATGAGAAACAATAATAGAAGGACAGTCTTACTAAATAAGTCGAATGGTGAGATGGCTGTCGCAATTGGTTACGTAAATTTACATTCCATTAAGATCCTTTGCAGTAATTGCACAGTTAACGCCAGTCGAGAATGGAACTTAATGAAGACTTTACAATTTGAACGCTTTGAACCCTGGCCAGAACACAACACAAAATATGTTGCTACAATAACATACAATTGATTGAATTTAACAATCTACTTATTATGATCACAACTTGAGTGCGATGCACACATAAAGCAGCCACTATGCTGTTCCAAGTGACTAAATGCAAATCAAAGTATAATGCATCTGACTTTGTAACGTCGCCACCAAAGTGGCATGGGACGGGGGATTGCAGTCCTCCGTTCTCAGCACGAGCGTCCCGGTACATGTGGACGCTCATATTGCAAAGTATTCGCAAGCTGTCGCCCAGAGCGATATGCACTTTATAATTATACATTTAAACATTTATATAATTATTGCTTGCTTATTAAATAGACACCATGTTAGCGTTTAGAATTTTAACTTCAATGTATTTTGATTTGTTTAAGAATTATGTATAACAAAGCATGTAAAAGATAGTAATCTTATAATATGGGAGATAATAAGTTCAGAATATAACGTTCATTTTTTCGCTGGAAGGTAATCTTGGGGATGTTACATTGACATTCTATTTCAATTGTTAAGATACCCTTGTTATTCTCCATTTTCATGTTATACATTATCACAACTTTAAAACTAGATATGGAGGTAGTAGATTTTATTTTTTCTCTTTTAAATCCATTATTCACTATAGTTTTAGATTGTTCTCAACAATATAATACCTTTTACTATCTACATTTTATAAAATTTGTTTGCTGACAAAGGTCATGATTATCAACATACTATAATAATCAAAATATATTAGAATACTTGTCATGTAAAACATACATTTTTCGTAATTGAAGTAGCAAATGTGGAACTGTGGCTTTTTGAAAACACTTATAACTTAGGAACCTACGTACGTAAAACTGCTATGTGAAATTTAAAAATTGTTCATTAATTTAGTTTATGGACACAAAAATATTGGATGAAATAAATTGTAAACAGTTGTATTTGTCTTCAAATAAAACGTTCCATTACTATAAAAATATATTTTATTTCATTCCTTTAATTGTAACCTCTTATGAATTTCAGTAACAGTTGTTTCTTCTAAGTTTGCCAGGTGATTGATGACTACCTGAGTAGCATCTTTGATGTCATTATATTGATGTAGCAGTCGCATCTGGACATATTTCTTTTCTTTGAGCATTTGGTCAATCGCTGTTTCTGTCTCAAGTAGCTTGTTGTAGGTTGCTTTCAGGTTTTTTGACATAATTGCCTTTAATATATCTGTTCCCTGTCAAATAATATGATAGTTAGGCCTCGTTTACGGAGACGCGGGGCGTCTCGCGGCGCGTCGGGCGTTTTTTCTGTTTACGGAGGGGCGGTGAAGCGGCACGCATCATCGCACGCGTAAACTCAAACTTATAGCAATATACGACGTTGTTCATAGAGAAGCGAGACGGGAAGAGTGGCGGTGCACGCTCGACTCGATCAAATCGACTACAAGTCGGATTTTTATCATATCATACTCCATTGCGGTGACTACGTCTGCGTTGCGCGATTTCTAAATAAGACTGACAGAAGATTCCGCCTCGGGCATAGCTTCATCAAGAATTGCCGCTGCGTGCGCCGCCGCGGTAAACGCCGCGTGGGACGCGGCGGTGCAATCCGCGGGGCCCGCCGCGAAAAACGCCCTATTTCAAACAAACGCGTATAAAATCGCTTCTCCGTAAACGCACTCATACAACTCCATATATTTGAATTCAGTGCAGACCGCGCCGCTCAAAGCAACGCCCGACGCCCCGCGTCTCCGTAAACGAGGCCTTACTATGTTGGATTTTTATTAACATTTTCGATAAATAAAATGACGAGACTTTTTAATCATCCAGCAGACCTGCAAATAGGAGTTGGGCTTAAAATAAAATTCACGAGTCTTACAAATATTTTTATTACAGATTATCAATGTCAACTGGTTCACTAACACCCATAGCACAAGCTAACATACTATTTATATGCCGGCCCTCTTTAGCCTTAAAAACATATCCACAGGATTTATCTACTAATTTGCTTACACTTAATAAACTTTCTTCTTTTAATAAATTTACCAGTTGAAATGTAACCAAGCTATAATCTTCGATTATTGAAACAAATGCGCTGTTCAGTTTTTTATGTTTGTTAGTGAAGGTTTCTGTGTCTAAACATTCAAGCAAATAGTTTAAATCCAGGACTTCTGTGTAAAAATCAATTCCAAACTGTAATTTATCCATATGTTGTTTCAATAAATCTGCTTTTGTCAGTAAGTTTATATGAGGCAATCCAATTTTTAACATAGCATTCAATGAGAGCATTAATGCAGCTATAAATTTTCCAGCATCTGAACAATGATGTGAATCTACTAAATGCACTACACTTAACTGTAAGTTGCCCTGATTGGATAGCTTACTAAATATGTTGCTCAAGCTCTTGTGATGACAGTACAATTCCACTTGCCCAGGCAAATCAAATATAAAATTAGTGTAGTTGTCCCCTTTCATTTGATTAAGGAGCCAATCAATATTTTCTTCTAAATACTCCATACAATACAACATGGCTCCATTAGGACCAAGATTGTATTGATCCATTACTTCTTCAAGTACAATTAACTGCCTTATATCAATGTCTGGTTTGTATGACATTGTTTCATTGGCAGGATCTAAATTTACCACAATTACATTTCTTCCTAACTTCTTCAACAGTTCAGACATTTTACAAGAGTATGTAGTCTTTCCTGCACCTGGAGGCCCCAAAACCAGTTGACCATAGTATTTGTGTACAGATTTAAATCTTTTTGCTGTAGAAATAGTAGTACTTGTATCCATTTAGGGCTCCTCACTTTTCTTTAAATCTAATATTATATCTTTACAAGCTTTGACAGTCTCAATGTCATATGATTTCAGGTTTATGAAAATGCAGAGAGGTTTAGAAATTTTAATTGCTTCTGCCAAGTATCTTGCTGCAACTTGCTGCTCTTCTCCTGTAGCACCAAAAATAACTTTTGTTGTATAAATATCATTAGTACCTAATGGACTCTGAATTTGGTCCTTTTGTATCATTAACATACTTCCAATCTTCTGATATTGTGATACAATAAGTAAAATTTTATCAGAATACTCCGCTATAACTATTTCAGTGGGAACATCATCAATGTCTGCAGCTATAGATTTGAACAGCTGCTGTTCACTTTCATTTGGTATATGTTTAATAGTTAAGTTTTTCATAATATCTAGAAGTTCCATATTCACTATAATCTAAAATGAAAACATTATGAATGTGAAAAACAATCTTAAGTATCTGTTGTTGAATAAAGTTCAGAATATCAAGATACTTTAGCTTTTTTCCTTTTATCTAAGTGATTTGTATTTTATTATTATGCAATAACTTCTCAAAATTATCATATAAGAAAATATTTAGGTACAGATAAACACATTTTGATTGAGTATTAAATTGAAGGTCTTGTAAATGCAAAAAAGTAAAAAAAGGTACCAACCGGTAAATTGCACAACTGCCTACAGGTAAATTAGCAATTTCATTAATAACTTTATAATAAATTCGATTTTTCAGGTCTGTTGGAGTGATTAATATTTAGTCATTGCCAATTTGTTTTATGGTCAGACAGAAAATGGAGCCATGTTATTCTTAAGACCAGATCACACATGTACAACCAGAAGGTCATATAAGTACACATCGCTACAAATAAAAACAATGTAACATATTTTACTACATACCTCCTTTCAAGTATATAAGCCTTCTTAAATTGCTGTTATTCAAACTAATCCGATATTATGATTATCTCCGAGGAGCGTAGGCGAATAGGTCAGGGAATCTGAAAACAAGATAGCAATTCATGATCATAATACAATGATGACAGTGTTTACAAAACTATTCGGCTATTCTTCTTGCACTTTAAATGTTGACAAGTTAGGTATGTTTTAATTTCAAAACATATTACTGTGTAGAAAAAATAGTAAATAATACTACCAATAAATTATTGGCCGGATGACTCGTCTATTACAATACTGACTACTGAGGAAGAATGAAACAAGCGGACGGGCTTAAAGCCTAGTATTTTACTGTACTCTTTGCTTAAAACTTTGGTAAATGAAACAGACAAAACTCTTATTTGCAAGACTGATGAAAAAGAGGACTGCAGTCTGCAAGTGCAAACAAAACCAAACAGCTTTCGAAGAATGTTATAACCTTTAAACAACACTTTGTATGTTCCACTGCAAGTCTGCAACAAATAAAAAGTACTCTGTGCCCTGTGGTCTGCAATGATGACTTAGACTATTAACTAACTTTTGCTTTATTAATTACTCTGAGAATGATGATGATGACTTGTTTTGCTCTGTGGTTCACTTGATGACGTTTGGGTCAACTCAACTAAATTAATGTTATCTGTTTGGTTATCTGTGTTGGAACCACAGATACCACAAGAAACATACCCTTCTCCTTTTGCGGGTCTGCTGAAAGAGATTTCTATCCTAAGAGCCAACGACTGCCAGACCTTCGTCATTAATACCTAGGTTTCGTTTACAATGTCTTTATAGTTTACCTATTCGAGGCGCCCGGGCGGAGACGAATCCAACAAATTATTAACGCGAGTGAAACCGCGGGGCACAGCTAGTTAAAAATAATAAGATTAAGTAAAGAGGCTTGTGACTAAGGGTACTCCATACGGTTAGACCGAAAATAAAGGTAGATGGGTCACCATTTCTAACCATACCGAGACCCCACTGTCTTGAAAGCTTCTTGGTATTCAGGATTATTTTATATAATGTCTTGTATGGTTTTAATTTTCCTTTAACATATATAAAATTCAGCCTTTAAACTACGAAACGACGAAAATTAGGTCCTATTTTTTACACCTTTACAACCTGATAGCTGCCAAAGTAACCGGAATCCAAAGTCCATATTCGCAGGTCGTTCTCACCTGTACAGGGCCCATGCACTGAGAAACTTTCAGCTTTTATAAAATGACGAAGGTCTGGCAGTCGTTGGCTGTAAGGCTCGCCCCAGACTTACTCTCTCCTACCCCGACGATAAAACAACGCTTCTCCAAGCATTCGATTTAGCTAGCAGTAGCAATACAAAACACAACCGCCGTATATTACGTCCTCGCCGGCGAGGTACGTCGCGTATTATAAATAATAGTAACGTAAATGTTATCATCCCGTCCCTAGACCAAGCTGGTCCGAGCCGGCCAAACTAGCAATAAAAATATGTCCCTAAATAATAAAAACTTAGATCCATCCCTTGCTGTTTTGCTTTATTAAGATTGTTAGCAACGCACTAAGTCGAGGTCCAAACCCCGCAGAGAGTGCCCTTAGTGGACGTTGCTGACGTAGTTAGTTTTTCCTATTGCTCTGGCTGGAGGCCTTAAGGTTCTCGCCAAAAGTCCGGTGAAGCAGTCAAAGCCTGCGCTCAGGCAAACTGCAAAGATCTCTACCTAAAAAAAAGGCTCTAAGGCTATTAAGAAAATTAAATAAGCAGCACCTTTGTAAATTTTTTATCTCAACAACGTGTTTCTTTGGTGTGCATGAATTGAAAAATTGTAAAAAAATACCTTTAGTATTATCTGCCTACAGTCTAGGTACACCATCGAACTTCCGATGTTGTTATTATAATACAGAATGTTTCAAAACCCCTGTCCGATCCTATAGGGGTTGAAAAGTATCGATGTCTGATTACATTAATGTAGGAAACTAATGAAAAAAAATTATAACCTATTTTTTTTTTCTCCAAATGGATAGTGACAGTGACGGCATCGTCACAGGTTGTGCCAAATGATATAAGCAAATGATCATACAAAAGGCCACCATTAACACCGACGAAAATGGTGGTGTAGTTTTTGATTTATCTTCAAATGTAGGGAATTTGGCGGCCACTAAAAAGTTCATTATTATTTTTGTTATCATGAATATTCCAAATTGAACATTTTATTTGGGCATGTAATGGTGAACTCTTTATCCCCCTTCGGGTCGGACAGGGGTTTTGTAACACCGTGTATAAAAAAAGCGTACCGGCAAATTTGAGTGGGAAATAGAGCCAGGTATGGTAGCTGGTATTTAAACACGAAAGTTTTAGCACATTACATGTATTTTTTTTGTTCTACATTACACCCCAACCATAATCAGCCGTGAACATCTTCCTCGTTGGAGCATTTGTTCCAATGAAGAAACTGCTGATTGAACTGATTGCAGACCGAGTATAAAAATATCTATGTGTGCGCTCAGCTACTTATTTTAATAAGTAGCTGAGCGCACATACACAATAAGTCCATAACTATTGGCTAGGTTAGTTAAATTCCATTAAGTACAGTCCATACTTACCTTTATCGTCCTTCTGTAAGCTTTAAAAGTTTTATTTTAGAAAAGTTCTTTTGGTTCTAAAATAAATTCGTATTCTTATTTTTTTTATCTGGTAATAATTAGCTTCAGTGGGTTGGGTGGCAACATTATCTATCCAGTCTGACAGTTTAAGGTTCTCTTGGCTTGTCAAATTCTGACAAGATGGTAGGTTTCAGTTTTTATAATAAAAATCTAATTTAATCTTGTGATCTATCTAAGATTTCTCTTGTTATATTTAATAACCATTTGTGTAAAAGCTATGTAGATCAAGTGAAACGTATATTAGTGATTTAAAGATGGGTTTTGTATCATAACCTCTAATGTTTATTTCAGACGAAGGGTACTTCGAGCTTTGGTAAGCGTCGTAACAAGACCCATACCTTATGCAGACGATGTGGTAGATCATCGTATCACATCCAAAAATCCAAATGCGCACAGTGTGGATACCCCGCAGCCAAGCTGCGTTCATGTAAGTACAATCAGAAGTACCGGTTTTCTAAGGTGATGATTATGTTATGTTAGATCAGTCAAGATGGGATGAGCCTTAGAACTCAATTATATGTTTTACGTGGTTATAGGTTTAGTGTATGGTTTACAAACGAAAAGTGATAACTCGCCAGTGGGCATTAAAAACATGCGGTTTGTCAAGAAAATAGTGTGTTTAGAATAGACACGAGAATTTAGCTACATTCTAACCATATTCAACCATATTCTGGGGATTCTTTCATACGACTAAATTATGTTGTTCGTGAGATATACAGTACAGATGTCTTTATAAACAAGACCTCATGTGTCCAGTGGTCATATTCATGAATACCCCATTATTTAATTTTAAGTGGTCTGTTAGTAACTTAATAATAAGAGTTCTGATAAATATCATCACCAACAGCCCTATATTTTAATATTAAGAGTTTTGTTGTTTATTTTAAAGAACTGAAATAAACACTCATACTTTGTTTTAATTGGTACGACTATGTATTCTTCTAACCTGTTCAAGCCCATGGACCTAATTTATATGTTCTAGATGAAATTTATTTGCAATTATTAATTAATTTGGGCAAAAGGTAGTTACCAATTACCTTCAGGGCTGCAATAGCTATAAAAATAATTAATGAAAAGAGTAAGACTTTTCTGTAATTCAAATGATATTATGTGATAGTAGCAGTATAATTAAAAAATTACAGCAATAAGTGTACTAAGTAACTTTAAAAGGCACATCAAGTAAAACAAAAAAGTTTTTCTGCTTATGTCAATTTTCCATCCCAGAGTCCATCAACTAGTTTTTATATGGAGAAATATTGTTTAATTAATATCTCCACACTAGCTTCATATTGGTTGAAAAAGGTGACTACTAGGTGGGGTGTTTCAATACCCCCAGGTCCGATAAGTTCAATATTGAATGATTAATCAGGACCTGTTGATGGATATAATTTTCTTGCTTATTCGCTTTTATACAGACTACATTAAATTTATTGAATTATTAAAAGTAGGTAAAAGTTTTAAAACTACACATATTATTAATTAAGTCCTACTCTGATTGAAGAAGTTTTCACTATCAGGAATACTTCTTTGTATAATGTAGGTATAATAAGATGAAACTTGATCATGATAAATGTTTCCACTGAACATTTCTCCTACCTAATGGTTTCTAACATAAATACAAAACTTATTACCTAGTATGCACTATTGTTTAACTTTTGTTAAAAGCATAGTTCATGGTCCTTTTGTATCTTTTCAGACCACTGGTCAGTGAAGGCTAAGCGCAGGAAGACCACAGGAACTGGCCGCATGCGTCACCTGAAGATTGTAAGGAGGCGTTTCCGCAATGGCTTCAAGGAAGGCAAACCTACACCTAAAAAAGCTGTAGCCTCATCGTAAATTTATTGAATAACTAATAAAAAAATACCAACATCATTTCAGGCTTTCATTTTATGACTATTTATATTTCCCCTAAGATTGAGTTTTATTTACTTACTTAGTGCAGAATACTCAAACATTTAATTTTAAGTTAAGAATTATTTTCATGCTGTCGCTGTCATCGCAAAGTATGTGGTCGTTTGAGGGATTTACGTACATCACTAATCGTAAATGCGTTTGTAAAAGTTCTAGCTATCTCTACCATTCGACAGTCCAGATGTCTGCCATATTCTGTAGTTTTCCGCCGTGTCTGATACGCGATAGCCTGATTTTCATAGTTCACCTTGGAGTGATTTCGATACAGGAGGAGTTAAGGGTGTTTTTGGATTATAAAAAAGTGGTTAATCGATTCGCTTTGTATTTGTAGCGCACATTGTTATGAGATATAACGATTATCGGTTAAAGAACAACGCGCGGGCAAATAAAGCTGTACGACCTAATTATACGTATCGTAACAAACCCTACTGCCACTTATTACTTTGCTCTGCGTAACAAACGCAGGTCGCTATTACAAAATACTCTGGAAGTCTGTCTTGGTAAGGGCCTTGCGGATAAAAATCTCGATGTAGAGCAACGATTTAACAGATACCAAATGATTATTTTCTGTAGCGAATTTAAGTTTAGTATCAGGTAAACTATTACTTATCTAAATAAGAAAGGGTGCTAGGTACATATAAATCGAAAACGTAGATACCTGGAAATAGCAAAAATAAATTAGTTTAGGTATATCATAATAGATGGCGTTACGGGTCACGATACAAATTATAAGTCTACTTAATATATATTTGGATGAGTTACGTTTGTTTACACTAGAAATTGCCTGTTATTATATGTTCCGGGTGATTTATGAGGAACACTCTATTTCTTAGATCTCAGTCCGATGAGAGTAATTCGAATTAGTTTCAGTTAAGTATTGCAGTTTATACTGCGAAAAGCCAACACAGTTTTTCCGAGCAGGGAATCGCATTCGGGACCATCATAGTTTGCACGTCATCTACTCGACCACCAAGATTGCCTGATTTCAGATCTGATAAGGTAGATAGATAGTTTCCTATTATCCTTAACTTAACTTTTTTAAACTATTGATGACTTTTAATGCTTTACTAAATGATAGGTACCTATATAATGTAAACTATCTAACTACTGTTGTAAATAGTTATTGTTCAATCACATCAAGACGAATTTAAATATGACACATAACCAAAGTGTTACGATGTTTCAAAACATATTTTAACGCCCTTTAATTTCCAGATAGTTAAGTTAACGAAGACAGGTTTTACAATTGTAATCGAATCATTTAATGACGTAGAGGCGGCTGATGCGGGAGGCGCGGGCGCGCTCGGTGTTTTCGTAGAGCCGTCATAGCATTGAGCAGGCGAGCGGCGACCTACAGCCAGTCAGTCGGTCGTGTGTCCCCTGAGCGTGCTCCGTGTCGCTGCTCGCTCAATGTGTACTCTCGATTAAACATCGCATAATCTTACCCAATATCGCTATTGGGTGATAACTTATCATGTGCTATGACGCGACGGTACATTTTAAAGTTCTCCCAAGATAAGCGACAGTGTAGTGATTAAAATTTTATTGTGCACGGTTGGAGAATGTGTGCGCACTGACGTTCTCGCTAAAGGAAAACGTATTACCGTTACGTAGTGCTCTTTTACTATGTCGTTATTTAAGAAGAAGGCTCCTAAGTATACGCCGCCCCCAGTGCCACAGTCTCCCACGGAGGACCCACACCAGCAGGCCAATGGGGTGGACAACAACAATGGATCACAAAAGTCGCAGTTGGTGTTCCACTGTCAACAGGCGCACGGTAGTCCACTGGGACTCATCTCCGGGTTTTCTAACGTGAAGGAACTGTACCAAAAGATAGCAGAATGTTACGACTTCCCACCTGATGAGGTAAGACTATTTTTTTTGATAATGAAATGAGTAATCTAATTTGTATATAATTAGTGGTTTGGAGACAGCTTTCTTAATGACAAGTTATTGAATCATTGCGGTGCGATGCAAAGTCGTTTTGGGGGTTTCTTTTCTGAATGTATAGGCAACTACATAGTTTACCCGAATGATCAACCGCCAAGAAATTATACTTTACCTGAACATGCTAATAAGTTCAGATATATGTCGGTCTATGTTTATCTATGGTTCATCAAAATATAAATAAAAAAAAAAGTAATACCATTTTATTTATTTGTGTTAAAGGCCTAAATAGGAGTATTATACACATTTATTAAAATACACAAATAGTTTTGCATACTTGATTATATGTTGTCGCAAGCATTTCATGGACAACCGCTAAGTAAACTTTGATAAGAACACATATTTCTTTCATAAGAATGCGTCATAGATTTTTAAATAGGCACCTCTATTCCGTACATAAAACAATACTTGTACGATGAAAATATAAGGTAGTTTATTGTAGTTATACAGCATGACAAATCCATAGATAAGTGTTAAATGAATAGTTGTAAGGACACCACTCAACCAATGCGTAACAGCGCAATGGATCGTCTTGTCCGTTGAGGTCGCAGATCTATTTAAGAATAACTAATTAATGATGTGCAAAAAGAATATTAATACATAGATAGAGATAGCTTAAGTTTCTTATCAAACACAACAACATATGTTAAAATTATACCACTCAGTTCAATCTAGTTGCGTTGATAGTTTGCATTAGATTAATCATGCAAAATTTGGCTCGTATGTACGTAGGTACCTTTAGGTATATGTTTATTTAGTAAAGAGCCTTTGATTATATAATGTCTAGATGGAGCGTCGCCCTACATTCATACCAAAGAAAACTAGGACGCCATTTGTGTATGTGTGCGTGCAGGCGTCGTTTTACACTATACGTCAATGTCTCTGTGTGCGTAAATAGTGATACCAGCTATTACAAATTCTCCCATAATTCACATTAAATAAAGACGAATTAATTATAATAAAATATTTACTTATTTTATTTATATGTTGGTACTTATGTGGTATTATTCAGTTTAAGTGTATTTTAATAATAATAAAAATTTTTTTATTAAGTATTTACTTTTTAAATCAATAAAAAAAAGAAATTTGGAGTTGCGTGTTTGAATCGAGTATTAAATCAACTAAGTTAGTATTTGGTACAATATTAAAACATAATGAGGTATAGGTACTTTAACATTCAGTTATTTATTTTTTTACTTTTTATTTATTTTTTTATTTGACAAAGTACATCAGCACTATTTTATAAACGTAACGATAAACCAACAAAATTACCCACAAAAATGGGAGAATGAAAAACAGAAACTGGCAACACTGATAAAATATGGCGTGATTTTAATAATCATAAAAATAAAATTAACTATAAAGTTTCTTTAAATAGTGTGTAGTAGTTTTAGTGATAGGTGATGTGTGTTGGTATTTTTTTGCCTTCCTTTTTAATTCCAGCACACTTTAGAAGCACATACTATCATTTTATCGCTGTTATGTGGTTATTCCTTAGAGCGCGTAAAACGTAGTGTCACGAAAGCGGCACGATCTGTACTGGTGGCGGGAAAGTACTTAACAACCACTTTTGGTTGATATTTTTTGACACGTCTGCGCGCACTTGACAGTCCATCTAGACATTATATAATCAAAGTAAAGAGCCTTAATTTCATTCAGAGTGGATATTAATATTTTCTTAATAAGTAGCTACTGCATATTTTAATGCTAAATACTCAGCGCTCGTTAATTCTAAACTAGTACAGTCAACGTCAAAAGTAAGAGCGGATTTTTACAATAGTAACCCTATTGAATAATGCTGAACAATATCATTTCCTTGTAGCTATCTCAAGTAAACAAGGCTCAATATCAACTTTCAAATCTGTAGTGTTATCATAATCTTACTGGATTGTAGTATAAACTTGTAATCCGTATGATATAAGAATACCTAGGTATGTATCATGGTATAAGTACAAACAAGTTGCTGATGCAGCTGCCGTTCGCATCCAAAGTTAATTAACTCAGATATAAATAACCTGTATGCACACGTTCTTTTCATTTTATCTAGGTAATTGTAGGTCTCTTAAAATGAGATTCGTAGCTGACTCGATCACACGCATTCGTATAAGATATCTTGATTAAACTCAACGAAGATTTCTTATTTTTAGGTAGCTAAAAAGTCAATAATTATTTTTCTATATACACTCTTAGTTTTTAAACTTGGAAGGTTAGATGGATAAAAAAAAGTCACAATAGCAGTATAGCTATTATAGGCAAAACCACGGAGGGTAAAACTAACACAAGGAATAGCATCAAATCCGGCAAAAGTCGCAGGACTCTTAAATTAATTTTAATTTCCATTCAACGCCAATCCATCATTGGTTATTATTTTACAAATATTGATTTTACAGACACGTAGCTACCTAATTCTCTTTTGATATTTTTTTTTATGTAATATAAAATTTCGGCTTCTAGACTTGCTCACTCACATAAAGTCTTTTATTTATAAATGTTAACCCCAAATGTTATACTTTTCTCTATTTCCTCTAATTTCCTATATGGTTTTAGTATTAATACTTATAGAATTTTGCGACATAGATCGCCTGCACTGAATCCGTCCCAATGTCATATTCATCGCGAAAATTTAATCGATTCCTTTCAATTTGGAGGACTTAATCTTTTTGTAAATGTCGTGGTGGCCTAGCGGTTCAATGAACGGATTTGTATGCACAAGGTTGCAGATTCGAACCCAGGCAAGTACCAATGTGGCTTTTTCAAAGTTATATGTACTTTCTTAATTATTTTATGACACTTCTGACGAACAGTGAAGGAAAACATCGTGAGGAAACCTGGATTCCAAATTCGGGATCTGAAATCACCAACCCGCAGAGAAAAAGCGTGGTGATCAATGCTCATGCCTTCTCTATATGGGAAGAGGCCTGTGCTCAGCAGTGGGACGTTTATAGGCTGGATTATTATTATTATTATAATCTTTTTGTATCCGCCTTGAATCAACCTTAAATAATTATTCTTGCAATTCTGCACACTCACTTATAACAAAATATTTTGTGTTGGTAGGTATTTACAATGAGTGAGTTTCAATAACATTATTCAAATTAAATTATACTTACATCATTGTTATTTTTACTATCAGTAGGTATTTAGGACCTGACAAATCAATTCCTTTTCGGCAGATATAATTTTATGAATTCTTTTATTGATTAGATTTTAACTGATAAGAAATCCTATTTACATTGTAACGCTGTTAGTGTTATACGGTTAATAATAATAATACGAGAAGTTCAATTTATTTCAACGTAGGTTTAAATATGATCAATGCATCTAGTAGAGTAAATTTAAAAGAGCTTAAATAGGTCTACTTGTAAGAAAAATTAAACAATATTTTGTGTTTTGAATCGATCGATATGAATCCACTTTAGTTAGTAAAGTAAGTGATAATCGTTTCAAATTAAAAGAGAATCCATGAAAACTTGAAACATGTAGTGTTGTAGGACCCTATAAAAATTAGTGGTGTCCTCGATTTCACTGGGATCCCATCATTCGATTCTGACCTGCAAACCATTGGACCACCAGAAAAGTTTTCAAACTAAATAAACTTTAACAAAACGGTTCAGGCGTTTCTAATAATCGGAAAACATCATTTACGAAACTAGCATAAAAACAAAAAACAAAGTTTCGGACGAATTGAAAACCTGTCTTTTTTTAAATTGCAAAGCTGATTATTTAATTAAGACAAATAGTTTCGCGTTTAGCTAACGTTGCATTCATTGTCGTTATGTTCCTAATTAGCTAGTTAAATATTCGTTAGTGAATCATTTATGTATCTTATTTATTTATCACGAAGATAATAAAATATAGGTAAGAACTTACCTAAACGGTAGATGGTATCACTAAGAATTGTTATCATTGATTTAGTGTCAAGTTGGTCCATCGACCGTTATACCATAAAGGTCACACCGAAAATGGCACGACGCTAATTTCCTGATATTTCACGGGTTGTGAAAACGCTCAAGGCTTTCGTTGTCAAGGCCCAGTCGTGAGAATGAAGATAATAGAGTTTACACGGTTTCAGACTGCCTGTAAACTACGTATTAGTATGCATATTGTTTGTATGTAAGTGTGAGAAGTTACGTAAACGATGCTAGCCAAGCACTGATTTTAGAAGTTATTATACTTATAGAAAGTATGAGATGGTTAGCAGATAACAAAGACTTTTTATTTCCTAACGTAGTTTTTAAGTAATTTGATATTACAGTTATATAACCGGTAGTATTATATCACTTTTGGATTACAAATTACAATTCTGAGGCAGAACGCCCAATACTTAGTTTTTGTAGAAATATCTTAGTCCTAGTTCGAAATGTTTCTGACAAAAATCAGTAAAGGTTTTTTTGTGTTAGTTACTTTTCGTAACTTAACATGATATATAAGTACTATGTTTTTCAAGGATTTCGTATCAGATGAAAGAAGGAGATCTTCTGGAAGAAAGAAAATCTTCCTGAAATGCGTTATCATACCATTCACTTCCACAAATTACTATGATGAATCGACCTTTTTATAACTCACCTCGGTAAATTAAATACGGAGATAAAAGTATGCTCTGCTAACAGTTTAAACGCGTGAAATGTTGTATTGTGAATTCTGTGTATGTAACTATGTCGGTAAGTATAAAACTGTCACAGTGTGCGGATGTACGCACGGCTGAGCAGCCAGGAAGTGGATCAGCCCAGGGGCGCAGTCTCTCGTGTGATATAAACGGCAAGTGACTGCAGATACGCTTCGCCGACGTATGTGCCCGCTGGCCCACTACACCTGGGTCAAGGACCGGAGCCGGTGCCCCGTCATACCTGCAGCGCATACCTCGCCACGCGACCATTTCGCACTTACACTGACACACTCCGATCAATCATGCATTGTGTTAACCAAACACGATGTGTGGCACCTTTACAAAAGCGAACTGAAACAACGTGTTACCTTATCTAAAATCTGATAACTGATTCTATTATTGATTTATCGCCATCAACATTAGATAGTTAATTAATTGTATATAAAATCTAGAGATGCCTAATCCTATCATTTCCCTTGTAGTTTTAATTTATCAATAAAACGCCACGACTTTTGCGATTGTTTGATTAGGTTAATTAGAATGAAGTTATGAATGAATAAAATACGTTCATTAAAATAGTTAAAAACCCTTTATAGCAAATGATTCTAATACCTTCCTAGGTAGCTAAATTGATTTGGAATGCAATGAATTTCAAATATTGGAGTGGATTGTTAGCATACGTTATTCCTGGAAACGCCAACTTTTTGAACCTACTATATTAAAAAAATGTAACTTCAGTCTAAACGCACCTTCAGTTTCCGATCTAAATACATTGCTTTTGGGCACGCATTTCAGGAAGGCGTGGTTAATTAGGTTAGTGGTATTATTATACTTATCAATACCGGCTATAGGTAATACTGTATTTCATTGGTTTCAGATTCTGTTTTGCACGCTGAATACCCACAAGGTGGATATGAAGAAACTCCTCGGCGGACAAATAGGATTAGAAGATTTCATATTTGCACATAGAAAAGGTCGCCCTAAGGAAATAGAAATAGTTAAAACTGAAGATGCCTTGGGACTAACAATAACAGATAATGGAGCTGGCTACGCATTTATAAAGAGAATAAAAGAAGGTTCCATTGTTGCCCGGATACCACACATAGAGGTAAATACCAATATTTCACAAGCACAATCGTGAATCATGTGAATCATAGTTATGTACGGATACGTTTGTATCAATACGTATTAATCATACATTGAAGTGGAAATAACACACTCATTTAACGAAAAGCAAAAGGTAAATGTTGATCGTTATGTTTTGCATAATAAACAAACATCGTCCCATTGTACTTATACTTTGTTACGATACAGGAAAACAAAGTCATGTCGATGAAATAAAAGTATAATCTAATATATTAAAAAACCAAAGTAGCTAGTTAACAATATGTTCATATAAATATGTAGAGTATGGACACGCGGAAATTAAAACCACATGAACACATGTATTACACAATTAAAATTTGAATGTATTGAATCGGAACAACATCACCATACATACATACAAATATCACAGAATACGGTACTGTTTGCACAACATTACGATCTGAGTCGGATTGGAATGCGATTAGAAGTATAAGTCTACTGGCTGAATCATATCAGATAGATACTCGAAAATACTGATAGACACAGTGGCTAATCATGAGTATTTAATGAGCTATTATGGATATGAGCTGTATACAGAGTTTATGATTTTAGAGGCAAAATATCGATGAATGAAAACGTTAACGATTTAGATATACAAGTCTCTGTTACCAGTTTCAAGTTATGTAAATTTTTATGCTTACTCATTATAATAAATGGGAAAGTGGATGTGTCTGTTTGTTACCTCATCAATACTTAACTATTGAAGTGGTCTTAATGAACATTGGTAAAGATGTCACCTTAGAAGTAGAAGGAAATAATGTTCCACTTTCAATCCCGGTAGAGGTACATGATTCCCGTGGGAACTTGTACGCAGAACTAGTCAAAGGTATAAGTTACAGTCTGCTAAGTGTGAGATTGATACAATAAGAAAAAAATATAATGAGGGACAATCGAAGAAATTCTGTGACGTGTGAACTAAGCTCAGTCACAAAATCAAATTTACATAATAACAAAGTAAAAATTCTTGTTGTAAAGACGGATCTTTCTAAATTCCAAAGTGTGTGTGAAATGAATCACGCGACCATCGACCATGGACGAACTAGTTTACGGGGAAAGGGGGCCAGACTTCAAGGCTTTCGACAAGGTCATTTATTCGACCCTCCACCTTTGCCAACCTGTGTTTATTGAACTGTGTTATGAAATTGTTTACCCAACGACAATCGCCAATCGTCATCTTTTTAAATCTTAATTAAGTATATTAATTTTGGTCCACGACGTTTCTTAGATATCGAATACAATCTACAATGACCCACTGTTTTGTCTTTATAGTATTTTGTTTAATTTTCTGTATGCCAACTCTTTGAACTATGGATATAATTTATGCTCAGATAGCTACAATTGCTACAAAGTTAGTTTCAAAGCGCGTTATTTATGGAAGTCTTTTATCTCAGTAATGTCGGTATTTTCACAACACTTGCTTCGTTGCATTACCAAGAGCATGTGCCATGTAGTGCATAGTTAAAATTGAATTATACAGTTGTTGGTTGATCCACATCTCAAACGTATTTCTCTATTTTATATTCGACAGTAAGGAGACCTTTAGCAAAAGCGGGTCAGTCTCAAGTTATGCTTCATTTTAAATCGTGGCCCTGGGAGTCTAGTATTTAAACGTAATTTTTGTCTATTTCTTTATTTTATATCTATAACCTCGTTTTAGTATCATTCTAGTTTCAATAGTTTTATCATAGCACTGAAATGTGTGAATACCAATTTGCATCGATTTTTGCTCTGATCTTTGCTACATAACATAATCATGAATCAGTTCCTGTAAATGTAACAAGTTTTAAAACAATGTAGATTTTTTCTTAAGGTGATCATATCGTTATATGAATAAGAGAAATAACTCGCACCAAAAAGGAAGTAAATAGGTCTATAATATTATGATACTTCTATATGACTAGTGATTACATCAGCCTTGCAACATTTAAGTCTTTGTATATTGTTTTGCGGTATATAATAACTTTGTTTTCCTTAAAGCTGAAATCTACCCAATGTAACCAACGTCAACTGAATTCAGCAGACATCGTTGAGTCGTCTTGCTTGCGCTAGAAGCGCACCTGTTAAAACTCAGAAATATTTATATATAGCTATATAACTAGGAAGTCAATGCATTCTATGATCCATCCTAATAAGGATCTCGCAAACTAATATGGTATAGAATTATCATGTGTGCATGAATCCCATCCCGCCTCTAATTATTATGTTATGCAGCGTTATGCAGCTGGTACACATTGCTGCGTTTACAAATATAGCTGGCTTCCGTTCTGTGACTATCAATATAGGTACTTACGTGGAGAGTTTAAAATCGGTTTACTGCTGGCTCATATCATATCATTTTACGAGTATTATCTCGTTATGTACTGCTTGAATGCATATCCTGTGGTATAGATTTAGTTATTCGGAGAAAAATGTTTTACCTTATTCTTGAACAAGAAAGTATGTAACCTTATCTTATTCGTTAATCTGATCTCAGTTTTACTAAGAATAAAACTTCGGTAAATAAAAATTTTACTGCTCACATAGACTAAGTACATATTACAATGGAGCACATAATTATAATAATCTAAAAATAACAATGATAAATTGTTGATTTGTTTCCCGATTCGATTAGAGCATTCGTAACATTGCTCATCGCAGACTTCATTAACTCAATTTTGGTACACTGTAGATAAATATTGTGGGCGTTGTTGCGACACCGTGCCTATTTGTGTGATATTGGTTTGGTTACCTACTGTAAAAGCTTTTGTGTTGAAACTCATAAATTATATTTGGCATTTTAGGACTGTGATGACTGATCCAAACACTACTTTGTGTGGGAAGCAAGATTTCAACTCCTTCTCTTTTCATAAGAGCTTGTCTCTTGTTAGTGAAGCAACTTTTAATTTGTCCTGCTCTTTACCAGTCTTGGTCCCTACGCTAGCACAGCGATTACATACATATAATCACGCCTCTTGCCCTTGTAGGGGTAGCCACCAGGTAGAGGCCACTTCTTTCCACTTGCTACAATGCACTGCACAGCAATTCTTTCACACAATAAAGCTTGTTGTATTGAGTAGCTACGGGGGCCCAAGTCTGCTATTTACACTCGGTTCAATGTCTTCATAGTGGCGTGCCAGCAGAGCCATTTTCGGAAAATTGGTATTCTACTAAACGTCAAAACGTCAAAATTGCGCATTGGAACGATTCGGTTCAATGTTCAACGACTGTGACCAATAGTTCATACATTTGGTACAAATTGTAATGCGCAATTTTGACGTTTTGACGTTTAGTAGAATAAAAATTTTCCGAAAATGGCTCTGCTGGCACGCCACTATGAAGACATTGAACCGAGTGTAAATAGCAGACTTGGGCCCCGGGTAACAGCCAATTTGCAATTTGGGTGGCCAGAGAATATATAGACCGTGCATTATCAGCTATCTCGAATACAATAAGCGAGCTTTATTAACGTGTATCTTTGAATGACTCTACGGTCGTTGCCCTGGTTAAGAAATGTACAGGAAATTAACAATTTGGACTAATAAAGATGTTCACTTTTCAGGTTGGAGACCACATTGAGAAGTTAAATGGAGAAAATATGGTTGGTAAAAGACATTACGAAGTCGCTAAAATATTAAAAGACATTCCAAAAGGAACTACATTTACAATTAGACTGGTGGAACCACTAAAGAGCGGATTTGGAAGCATCGGGCCAAAGACTAGCGGTGCGAAGTCTGGTAGAAAACAAAACTATGGATCAGGCAAAGAAACCTTACGGTTTAAAGCCAATGGTCAAGCAACAATAGAAAATGATGTAAGTTACTTTATTGGCCTAGTTTAACCACATGCACGCAATGTGCACTTATGAGCGATACTGGTTACGCAAGTGTCTACCACATTTTATTAATGAATGATTGCTTCGAAAGATAATGTTACAAATTAGACCCAGAACATAAGAAGAATATTAAAGATATAATTAGCTAGGACTGAAATTATTTACCTTCCTATGTATACAAATTCTTACCATTGCATGAATTTTATTGGGTCTGTTTTTCAAATGATATTGGTATTTGTTAAACAACATGACAAATGTGTTCTTGTAAGTAGGTACTAAACTAGATAGTACAGCAATAAACAAGTATCAATGCATTGTTGTCGCAGAACTCTATAAAATTGAATATAAAGTAAAATTACCTTGACTCATAAACCTATTGTTCTTATTGCTTTAAAAAGCTGAAGGTTAATGACTCGAGTAGTTATTCAGGTGACTGACATACCTTATGTGTGTCTAGGTCTAAAACAGGGTTTTTATAACATCTATAATTGATAATAACTGGAATTGTCGGTTTAATTACCAATGCCATTGTGATGTTCGTCCGATATAAAAACGCATAAACTCTAGATTATAAGAAAATGTTTCCTTATTGCGATAACACGATAGTTAAGAAGGTCTGAATCAAAGATGAGGTAAATTGCTAACAATAGAATTGAAACAAAGGTACTGAGTACAAAGTAACTAAAGTAGTTTATTCCACATTATATTGAGTTATTACTTCTGGCTCAGAACTTACTTGACTGCATCTGTTTCATCGTAGGTAACTATTTATATAACGTGGGTGTCTCAATCGGGCCATGCAAAATAAGCCAATATGCTCGGGGAAGTACTCAGCCCTTCTATGTCAGTATATTTTAGCACGGTTTTCCCTGCCGCTGGCAGTGCGTTATGATGTGGTATTTATTGCAAAAACACCTAACATTGGAATACCATTGCCAAGGTTTTTTATTTATTCGAAAAAAAAACAATGAGACAGCTTTAGAATAGAACACAATACCATAACATTCCTCATAGCTAGAGATAATTATAATTTGGTCCTTGTTGTTACATCGATGTGTGATTATTTATCTACGTAATTTCTTTTTTTCAGCATGACGACAAATCAAAAGCTGGTATTGAGAAAATCAACAGTTTGTTAGAATCATTTATGGGCATCAACGACTCGGAGCTGGCAACGCAGATGTGGGATCTCTCCGAGGGCAAAGCAAACTCCATGCAGCTAGCAGACGCCATCGATAATAGTGACTTACAAGAATTTGGATTCACAGACGAGTTTATAATCGAATTATGGGGAGTTATAACTGACGCTAGATCTGGTAGACTCAGCTAAAAAAATGTAGTTAACAAAATTATGTAGGTAAATGCTGAAACTACTAAGTTTCGACGTACAACGGAGCGAAATGTGCTGTAAGCATAATTATTAATTATGCATTTCTTTCAGTGTTCATACGAGCCTTCGTTCATTTTAAAAACTTTGGTCTCTGACGCAGTTGAAATATCTTTGTAATCCACTATCCATGTTCTATCTTGGTAGTCGAAAGTAAGCAAACTCCCTTTATGTACAGTAACTGGGTCAGATATTATAAGATTGAATCTGCTGTTAAATATAACGCATCTATTATGGATCACGGATGCGTTGTATTTGACTCTATTTCGTATTATTTTCTAACGTGAACATTGTTTTATACTTATTGCTTGGATTGAATGTTATTCTACACAAGCAACAGCATTCTGATTTATGGTAAATCAATGAAAGTTAATGAAAAGAAGACAATGTGCAGTGTACCTATCTTTTAACAAAATGGCTAATTATGAAACCTGCTGATCATGTATAAGTAGTAGGTAGATCCTATCTACTTAAATTGTAGACAAGTATTAGCCCTACATAATTATTGTGTAACCTAATCCAATTATTTATTTATGACTAGTACCTGTAGAAGTTTATTATAATTTTACACTAGGATAATTTATATCAAAATAAGTCGTGCGATGAAATCGATTTGTTGGTCAGTCTGAATAATGCGTTATAGTCATAACATATTATATATTTAACTTGATATAATTATGTATGTTTATTGCATTTACCAGATCGTATAGTAGGCCTACGAGTTATGTTTAAGTACGAATATAAAAAAAAAACTATTATCCTTTAGCGCCAATAATTCAGTAAACCCATATTCCGCAAATAAAGAAAGAAGGTCCCTAACAATGGTCCCTAATGTTGAATCCATGCCTCATTTCATCCAGCCACAAGCAATTTTGTACTGATCTAAAAATATGTACAAAATATAGTAAACAGTGCAAATGTGGTACAAATGTTTTATGTAGAAGTTGGTTCACTTATGTGATTGTTGTGCATTTAAATGTTTGTAGATGTGAACAATAGCTGTACTTAGAATCTTAGATTATTATTATCATTTTAGTTTCTTTGGACAGTCTTCATTTTATTATGTTCCTTATCTATTTGGAAAGTGGTGCTTGTGAGCGAGGTGTACTATTTTTTGTTGTATTTAGAACCCAAAATACATATCAATAATTTTTAAATGAGTGGTGATATAATTTGTTTCATTGGTTTTGTGGGCATATAAATAGTAAGGCGCCAAATATATTACAGTACCTAACTATTTTGGTTGTAGTATCCTCTATAAATATCTATCGTATTTATTAATATACAGACCTTACAGCATTGGTCTTGTAAAAAGATATCTAAACGATGTTAATACTAATATTTTTTTCGTTAATCTCTGGAACACGAAGCCACAAAATGAAATACTTAGAGACATTTCAGTGTAATAGTGCCTAATATGTATTTTTTTCAAACTTCGCAGCTCTTTAATAATAGTTAGCAATATTTTCACTTGCCAATTGATACGCTACAGTATTTGTAAATTTAATCTATATTAATTGTGACTATATCAATTAATTATAAAAGAAATAACTAACTTTTTAATGAGGTGCCTATTTTATGTTCTTCCATTTGAAGGTATTTATGTACTTTGTGCATTATTGTTGAATGTAGATAATAGATAATTTAATCAATGCAATTCAGTTAAGACTAAGGAATTCCTGTCATTTGGAACAAATATAAAATGAAATTAATGTATTTGTAATGAAATAAAAACGGTCTTTGACGTTCTTATTTATTGAAAATCCGTTGTACAGTTCTAAGATGTCGATATTACATTGGTATTTAGGTACTACGTTTGTTAAAATATCTATACTTTACTAAATGTACAGTCATTAGATAAACTAGATACGTTGATAGAAAATAGTTAATGTTAAATTGCTTAAGGTAGTCATGATTAAGAAAATAAATATTTTTCTGTACACTTAATTCTTTTATTTAAATACAATTTAAATAACAGTGGTACTTAAAGGGTTGAAACCTAAGTATCACATAAGGCAGTAAGTATGTACCTATAATGTATGAGGTAATATGCAAATAAGGCAGTTTGTGAGGCATAAAATGAAAAATTTAATTACTGCCTATTGGCACCTGCCAAATATTAGGTACCTAGCTACCTAACATTTACACTACAGAAAAGAGAAAGGAATAATGTGGAAAGTGTGTGTAAAGGAAACTAACGATAAAAATAAAAAGGTAAACAATAAAAACTTAGATCCAGCCATCCCTTGTTGTCTTACCTTATTAAGATTGTTAGCAACGTACTAAGCTGAAGTCCGAACCCCGCAGGGTGCCCTTAGTCAACGTTGCTGACATTGTTAGTTTTTCGTATTGATCTAGCTGGAGTCCTTGGTCCTCGCTAGAAGTCTGGTAAAGCAGTCAAAGCCTGCGCTAAGGCTTAATGCATTAGTCTCTTAAAAATATCTCTAAAGAGCCCAGAGATAAGGACGTTAATCTATTAAGACAAGGTGTGAAATAGCAGACGGTAGGTCCTGTATTACAAATAAAAATGATGTAGCTAGCTAGGTTCCTTCCTTACAACCTCAATAGTATCTTGATTTTACAATTATTGTTCCAGATACCGGTGACCAGTGCATTATATGATGACCTATCTTAATCTGAATAATATTGTTTTAAATTATCGACGAATTTAGGCTTTTATTTCTATTAGTACACCAGTTACTTGAATTGGCATAGAAGAGCGGGACCTTCTATCACAAGAATATATTTAACTTAAAAGGAGGTCTCTATGTAAGTTGTACTGATAGAGAAAGCTTAATTATGCAATATGCAATACATTTTTTTAATCATATTTTTTTTTAATCATTAAAGAGCTAAAATGTATATAATGTGTTTATTTGAAATATTATTAGATAGGTTATGTATGTTGATTCTTTGCTAATTGCTAGAAATACGCAAGTAATGTATTTGAACATTATCATAATCAAGCGAAACTAGAATAGCAGGATTATAACATGAATGACGCGTTTAATGCTAAAATTATAATAAATAAGTCGCAGCTATAAGTTGTAAACAGGGCGTAGATGCTTGCAAGCCCTGTTGACCTCGAGATTGTGAGACAAACAACCGAACAATAATTCTCATCCAATTTCTCAGTCTCTTTATCTCCTTTATCGTGGTTGGTAACACAGCGTGTGTGGTTATCAAAACTTGTTGATTGTTACATGTTTGTCGTTGTGATTGTAGACGACTGTACTTCAATTGTCATTTTTAAATAATAAACGTGTATTTAAATTGCATTTGTAGTGAAATTTAAATTGTAGATTTCTTTAGATTTTAAATAGATTCGTGTACTGTAGGTACAAAATACGTACCAATTTCTGAACAGTGTTTGCGAATATGTTAACGAGCGTGACATCAACTGTTTTCTAATTATATTTTTATCTACGTTAACTAATTACAAGGTGTTTATGTGACTGATAACGCCGAAATATTGTATAAGTGTAATATTAATTTAGCAATTAGTGTTCAAATACCATGGCGACTACAGTGTTGAGCAGGTTTTTTGTTATAAAATCACAAATTTACTCAAACAACAAAGTATATTCTATCACTAAGGTAAAAATATTTTAAATCATAAATTTCATTTATGTGTTAAATCTACGTACTCATGTTAATTAAATATTTATTTTGTACAGATATTATCGAGTGCAAACTATAGCACAGCAGTACGCAAAAATAAAATTTATGAGAATGCTAATGAAGCTGTTAATGACATTCCTGATGGGTCCAAACTCTTAGTGGGTGGTTTTGGATTGTGTGGAATACCAGAGAACCTCATTTTAGCTGTAAATAAAAAACGTGTTTCTGGACTTACTGTGGTCTCTAACAATGCAGGTACTTACAGTAAAAATAATTTATACAAAGCACATAATATTGTGTAAACAAGTTGTTTACCAGCTAGCAGATTATTATGGCATGTTGCCATTAAGTAATTAAAAAGAAGTATTTAACAATGATGTAAACAACTTTGCTGTTTTGCTCTTACAAAGCTAATATAAAAACTTTCAGGTGTTGAAGATTTTGGTCTGGGAGTATTATTAAAAAGCAAACAAGTTAAGCGGATGATTTCATCGTATGTTGGTGAAAATGGTGAATTTGAAAGACAATTTTTGAGTGGAGAATTAGAGGTATGTTCCCAAGAAATCGAATAAAATATATGAGTATATTATTAACATTATGTTGTTATTTTATTATACATATAATTTGTTTTTAGGTTGAGTTAACTCCGCAAGGTACATTAGCAGAAAGGATCAGAGCCGGAGGTGCAGGCATACCTGCTTTCTTCACTCCAACTGGCTTCGGTACTCTCATACAAGAAGGTGGTTCTCCTATCAAATATACTAAGGATGGGAAGGTGTGTCTATGTTATAAAAAAAAAACTTTATTAATATTCAAATATACTATAAATAGTTTACAAAAAGCCAAGGTCAAAGATTATCATAGTTTCTACTTAGCAACAACAGGTTTTAAGTTAGTTAATTAAGCATTGAGACTGTTAGCAAAGCAATAAATATATGTTAGTATACTTAATGAAAATAATTTTGTAATCTAGAATATTTGCACACTCAATAGTTTATGTTGACTTTCAGATTGACATCCCAAGTGCAGCTAGAAATGTACAACAGTTTAATGGAAAGGATTACATAATGGAAGAAGCTATCACTGGTGATTTTGCACTCATTAAGGCTTGGAAAGCAGACAGACATGGCAACTTAATATTCAGGAAAAGTGCCAGAAACTTCAACCCAGCTATGTGCAGAGCTGCTAAGATTACAATTGCTGAGGTAGAGGAAATTGTAGATGAAATAGACCCTGACTTTGTACATGTTCCATCTATATTCGTACACAGAATTATTAAAGGAGAATCCTATGAAAAGAGAATTGAAAGGAAGACTATCAGCAAACCAGCTGCCAAAGGAAAGTCAGTAGATTCTACAAGGGAGAGGATTATTAAAAGAGCTGCTTTGGAGTTCAAAGATGGAATGCATGCTAATCTAGGAATTGGTAAGATTCTAAAAGAGTAAACTTGTGTAATCATTTAAATCTATAAAGAGTTCTTATATCAACTTACAGATAACAAATTTTCTTATTAAAGATGACATTTATTTTTAGGTATGCCTATGTTGGCCAGTAACTATCTACCAAGCAATGTGAAGGTGCTACTACAGTCAGAGAATGGAATCCTTGGTCTCGGTCCCTTCCCCACTGAAGCAGAAGTAGATGCTGACCTTATTAATGCTGGAAAAGAAACTGTAACAGTACTGCCAGGTTAGAATAAATCTATTTAGTATATAATTAAACTTTCTTATTTTGAGTTGCTGACAGTATTCTTAGACTCTGTTGTAAGACTATGGTATTCTAGCTTTGATATTATAAAATTAGTTTGGGATTGAAAGCATTGGTCCAAATATTAAACCTTGTGGAACTTCTACCCAAGTCTAGTGGATAAATATTAATGCTTTTAATTACAAAATTATTCTATATAATAAATCTTAATTCGTTATCTATTTGTGAAAACATATTATTTTCTATAATCTTATCAACTTTGCTTATTTTAGGTGCATCATTCTTTTCCTCTGACGATAGTTTTGCAATGATCCGCGGAGGTCACATTGACTTGACTATTCTAGGAGCTATGCAAGTTTCACGATACGGAGATTTGGCTAACTGGATGATCCCTGTAAGTGTCCAGCAATTTTATTTTTTGCTTGTGACGTAGCCATTGAAGAAGGATTTAGAAAATTAATTAATTATGTTTTTTTAGGGAAAAATGGTAAAAGGCATGGGTGGTGCGATGGATCTAGTGTCGGCTCCCAGAACGAAGGTTGTAGTGACCATGGAGCATACGGCTAAAAATGGAGCTCACAAAATTATTCCGGAATGTACTCTGCCACTGACTGGGAAAAATTGCGTCGACATGATCATAACAGAAAAGGTAACAACAGATTTGCAAACAAGCAGTATATTATGTATTTTTTTTTAAACTTACAAAATTAAATGTGTTTAATGATTATTTTTATTAACTCCACATCTTGTTATTTTTCAGTGTGTGTTTGAAGTTGACAAAGAGAGTGGTTTAACCTTGACTGAACTGGCAGATGGAGTCACAGTGGAAGATGTGCTCGTAAGCACTGGCTGCGAATTCAATGTCGCACCAAAGCTTAAGAAAATGGGCGATATCACTAAACCGGAAAATGATTCTGAATAAATAATATTTTATTTTAGACCTAAGCTTCGAGTGCCTTAAAACTACTCACAAGTTAATTTACTTACGACATTCTATGAAAAATACATACCTTTATAACGTATCTCGTATCTTTAAACGTGATGACTAAACAGATAAGCTAAAGTAAATAAGTATATAAATGAATACAGGCATTGTGTAACCAGACGATGTTTTTAACTCAGACGTTATTTTCTTAAATCTATCTATGTATCTATATAAATACTCAGGTTATGTAAGTGCACAAATCCGGTGCTATAAATAATATTTGGTGGTATATGCAATACTAAACCATCGTAATTAAATTACGGTTGTTATTTGCCGAGTATAATTAAATTTTTAATACTGTTAATTGAAAAGGGTTAAGCAAATGTGCAATGTGCAAATCTGCTATCCTTGCGTAATTATTTTTTGTGTATTTATTACTTTTTGGTTTATTTTACATTCCTGTTACTTGTATTTTAAATGTTTATTTCATATTTTGATATTTTCTAGTCTCAAATAATGTTTAATTTATTTTTACATAAATAAATGCATATCTAAATATCTATTTTTATATCACGAAAATCGGAATTGATAAAAATGTTGTTAATATTTTGCTTGCATATCGTTTTACTTGATATTAAGTGTTGGATAAATATTGTTATTATTTAATGAAAGTATAATATACAACCTTTATTTTAAAAGTTTGTTTTACTTCAACTTACTGTACTTATCACACAAACTTATTTGTTCTTCGATGTGTAGCGTTATTTAACATACAACATTTATAAAACTGACTAATTCTTGTTGATAAAATACCTTTTTATTCGAGACTATGAACCCTCGCAGATATAACGAAAATAACGCTGTGATTCATTAACATTTAACTGATTCTTGTTTTTATTATATTATTATAAAGTTTATCGGTATTTTTTCGGTTACAAAGATAGCTTGCCATAAATCATATCTAAAATCTCGATCACCTTATTACTTATCCAGAAATAAAAACAATGCCTTATCTTTGAAATCAGTCGACATGTGACAATAGTGTCAAGTTTAAATTGATAGATTTTTACGACAAAACATATATTTACAGGAAATGTTTGGTAATTTAGGTTTATTTAATTTGTGTATGGAGTATTGAAAACGATGAGAATGAGTCCAAATCATCCCTTTGTTGTGTGGGGATCATGCTTTCTATGGCTTGCTTCGATGTTTGCAATAACATGGTCTTTGCTTCTTTTCATTGGTAAGTGTCTAATTTGAATGTTTATTACACTTCAATCAACTGTGCAGTGCCGGCAATGGGACAACTGACACACCCTGAATATTGTGGCGCCCCATATTGGAAATCAATATTATAAGTGTACATTTTTTGAGACTTGTATTTAGAATTTTATGTCCTTTAGCTTTTGACATCTCAACAATTATAAGTGTACGCGTAGTGTACATTGTCGAGGCTATGCAGCATGGGAGCTAGGAGTCCTGACCTCGACGCCCACCCAAATTTGGCGCGCAGCAGCAGTCCCCCATGTCGCACCCTTTCTCCGCAATAAACGGAGGCAACAACTCCTTGATAGAGTCTAAAATCTGAAAGTTCAAAAATCTATTTGTAAATTCAAAACCTACAATCATATAATTCTATCTTGTACTCACAGGTGTCGGCGATATGTTGCTATTGACAGGAACCGATATAATCAATGCAATCGTCTTGCTTTCTGGAATCATAATGCTCCCAACTAATGTGCATATTTTGTGTAATATCGCCAATGGAAAGAAGATTGAGTATGTTATATCGTTTTTACTTCTTTGTGTTTAGGTCATGCGCTAATGTAGGCTGACACCCTTTCAAATTTGTTAACCTCCTTTAACCATCTTTTCCGATTTTAAGAGAAAAGCCGGGTGGTTTCAGCAGTACCTATCAACATACTATACTTATCTTTAAATTAAAATGTCAGAAGTTATCTAACAAATCAGCATTCTACAGCGTTTCATCAGTTATCAGAAACGACAATTATTATTATTATTATTTATTTATTTATTAAACTTTTAAATTATAAGACAAACATTTAAGTACATAAAACCCCACAAAACGTGCCTCTCTTGTCGTACATGGTCGGCAGACGGGATGCATCAACTCTCGGCGAACAGCAATCTTGAGAATCTAGTATTCTCTTACTGATACAATCTAGGCAGGTAGCGGTTAGGTATACCTACTAACCATAATAATGCTTTTTATTCCCAGTCATAAGTCAAAGGTGGTATGCTGTCCTCTGTGGCTATGCATTGTGTGGATAATATTAATCAATGCTTTAGGAGCGGCACTTTGTATACAAAAGATTTATACACTAAAACAAACTACAGCTGAAAAGATGACCAAAACTATAAAACATTACCGAAGTGTTCCTAAATACAAACATTTTATAGATAACCTGCAATGGTCTCTCAAGTGTTGTGGGGTAGGTTTTTTCTTTTACTTTTAGGTATCTACGTATAAGTAGAACGGATGATATATTTAGGTCCATCTGGAAGCATTCTAGCAAGATTCTAAATTCACTACTTAAAAAAATATATTTTCAGACATAGGAAATAACTACATATTTTGTAAAGGTATTCCTTGCCTTAATAGTTGATGAGTCCAATGACTGCGCGTGTTGTGTTGGCCCAAAATCCCAAATGTTATTTCGTGTACCTGACGATTCAATTTTGTTAATTCCCGAGTCATAGATATTTTGTAGAGCACGGTCGTTTGGTACTTTATAATAAAAAAGCTATGGGATGGATCTTAAATGCTCATAACTTGTTAGGAACCATTTTATTATAGCTATTTTAGCTATAAGTCGTACAGCTAAAATATACTGTGATTATGTACAGATTAGCATATTTTTATGTATTCAATTCATACCCCTTGCTTTTTTTAGTTTAATTCATACAGAGATTGGTTTGAACACGACTGGTATGATAAAATACGTGACTACGAGTGGGATCCTCAAGTAAATAAACAGAACTCGAACAAGAGAAGAGATGTTAAGACAGTATCAGACAGCGTTCCGTTAAGGTTTGATTTGCATTACTTTTATATAAGCTGTGGTACCTAAGTTATCCCTTTGTCATTGAAGGCGACAAAAAGTTTCGAATGCGAAGATAAAAATTTATTTAGCCAATGTTATGGGCATGGGCAAAATAGGTTTGTTATTGTCTATATTTTTTTGTTATTTGTTTTCAGTTGCTGTAAAAGTGGATCATGCATATCCAATTATCTTCTAGAATTGGGAACCCATTCCATTCATACAAAAGGATGTGGAAAGTTGATGTATCGTATTATTCTATCTTCTATGATAGCACATCTCATTATGTTTCTCTCTGTAGTTGTTGTCGAGGTACCTACAATACCTATTATATGTTTCTTATGTTTCATAAAAGCTTAGGTCCTTAATGCGCGCTTTCAATGATAAAGGGCCTAAGCTTTTCATTGGTACATACCTACGTTTAATAGAAACATAATTTTGTTGAGTATGTCACACCTTACTTATTTTTAACAGGCTATGATTTTGCAAATCATTATTCGAAGTAAAGACTCGCAGAATGGTGACAAAAAGGGAAAAGGTTTTAATGTAAGACATATCATGTCCGTGAACGATCATTTTGGAGCTTCCACAGCTTCGATACAATTGAACCCTGACGAAAGTGACGATGACATTCCATACCGACGTCCTATAAAGGCTTCTTCTAGACAAGTGTTAGTAAATCATTATTCTGAAAAACAACTAATTTGTTGTCATAAGGATTTTATTTCCTTCTACTTAAAACAAATTAAAATAATAGCAATAAAATAAATGGGCGGCAATAGCTTATTATTATAACTGACTACATAGTTTATGCCTTAAACATCAGAATGCACACATTACTGCTTTTCATCAAATATGCATAAACATAAAGAATAAATGGTAGGTAACTAGTTAATATCTACTTAACTAACAAATCAGTTCTAATTTGCATCTATCCTATTCTTAACTTAGGTACCATATTTTATAGTGTGGGTTGTAACATAATCCGTTCAATACTCAGAGTAATTGTTCAATAGGTGAGAGGTGTCCATTGTATGGTTGGTAGTCAGTAACTATATGAATCATAAAAAGATTGAAATTCATTTACAGAATGACAATGGACCGAGTAATGATTGATGACGAGGACTCTGAAAGTCCTAAAGATACCAAAAAATGGGATGATGATGATTAGACGAACGTGATACGTCGATGTTTTAAGATATTGAACATATAGTGTCTAATAAATAGTAGATAAACAAAACAATATATTTTTTATTACTTTGTTTAGTCAATTGCAAAAGTATGTCCAATAATAAATAGTAGGTACGTATTTATTAATGAAAATCGTACAGAACCAACTGATATAAACTCTTGCTGCTTATTGCACAGGGGTTATTTTTTGTTTCAAGCAATAAGCATTAAGATTTTAGTCTGTTTATAACTGTACTCAAAGATTTTAGTCACCTAAATACTAAATGAGATAAGTACCAAAATCAAGATAGTTCAACGAAATTTTGGTCTATGTGTGGCTATGGATAACGACAATAATTGTCAAAGTTGACACTGACAGATAGTTGACCACTGTCAAAGTGTCAACTTCTGCAAGCCATCGTCCCTAAAATAATAAAAATATTAATCACACTGGAATAAGAAATAATAAAATAGTACGCAGTCATTTAAAAATTGTGTGAAGGTCTTATTGTAAGTTAATATATAAGATACTAAACTATGTTAGCAACTGTTTAGATACATCGATGTGAACAAACCCCAACATAACCTATCTAATGATTACAGCGCACAATGGTTTTCCTGACTGTAGCTAACTGGATTCGCAGCCGCGGACCTGATGAAGTTTGGAGGAAGAGGAGGGTTTTCAGGCTTGCCGCACATTACATAGGCAGGCGAAGGAACTGTTACTCAATAGCTGTACGAAATGTACACCGAGCATTAGTTTACGCAACTAAAGCCAGGAAACTGAAAAAACAAGACATGATCGATCTTTGGAACACAAGGATAACCGCAGCATGTGACCAACACAATATTACATATTTTACTTTAAAAGAGGGCTTGGACAGGGCTAACATTCTGTTAGACCGTAAATCATTATCAGACTTGGCTTGTTGGGAGCCACGTACATTTGAATCTTTAGCTGCTGTTGCTAAACAAAAGATGAACTATGATGGTTACATAGATCTTGCAGATAAAAAGCATCCTACTGGTGTGGAGTTAAATCTTAAAGATGTAATGTTAGAAGCTTGGTTGAAGGAAAAGAAACAGTAAATTAATTCATCACTTTATTTACCTATAATCTAGTTATTTTAGTTCAACAATAGTTCTGTAAAAATAAATATTATCTAAGTCATTATAATGTGTTTTGACTAGTTCCCTAATTCCTTTTTTAGTTGCTTTGTTAGTTCATTTTGTTTTTCTAATATGTAAAGGTTTTCAATTTTTCTTCTTTGTTGGCGTTCAACATCTTTTACTACTCCTTCATGCATTTTTTCTCTGTAAAATAGAAAAAAATAATTTAATCTTTGAACATGCTTTTCTAGCAAAAAATAAGTGTTAATACAACACAGAAGTGCATTAATATAACACAATTGTGTATTAATATGGGGTTGTTACTATAAATTTGAGCTGCAGGTCACTATTGTGAAACATTTGAATTATTACTTACAAAATACTAACTATTACTCTAGCCGTAGATAGTAAGAATGATAAAAATATGAATATACCATGATAACTATTAACAAAAAAAAACGTTACTACATTACGTAACATCTTATGCCAAAAGCTTCCTCTTTTTGATTGTGAATTATTATTTTAATTAAAGATATGGTAAATAATAAAGTATGATTTACCTGTCTGTTTGCTGCTTAATATGAACATAGGCTACTATACCCAGTGTTACGGAACAAGATAGTGTTAAAACTAGTTTTGAAGTACGTGATGACATCTTTATTGTTAATTGTTAGTCTCGTTGTATCCTATTAACGTATCATATTTGTTTTCAATTCAATTTTAAATATTTATCTACTCTCGTCGTTTCACTATAGAAGTCATGCCTTGTCATAGAGATATATATACACATGGAGTGAGCATATTCTACTATATGAATAATAGTTATACAAATATCCTTCGTATCGACGCGCACATGTCAAAAAGCTTTTTGTCTCTTTTTAACTAAACAAGAAATGAATTTGTAAAGAGAGAGAACTAAATGTCTGACAGGGACCAAATTTGGCAACACTGTTGTGGAATGTCACCTTCATGTCATTGCGTGCCGGTCGCCATTGTAAGTTCCAAAAGTACTTGTGTTGTTTGTGGTAGTTGTGCTGTCAAACAGTTGCTCGCTCAAAATATTTTTGTGGATTTAAAGAGAAATACGTATTGTAATTAGTTATTTTGGTGTTTTGAGTTTGGACAATAGTAGGAATATCATGCCCTCGTGTTGCATAAAACAGTGTGGTGCGAGGAAAAGCAAAAATCAGCCTAACTTGACATTGCACAAGTAAGTAACTAATTTTCACTAATTCATTCGAATGTTGTAGAATGTATTGATAAAAGATAATCTTTTTGAATATTATTGAAACCTGTGTCATGTTTATATGGCTCATATCGTTATTATTTCATTTCTTTCTTCATTTCTTTGTATTGTTTACAAACAATAATAATTGTCAAGAACGGCTAGTGATGTGCGATGTTCGCATACCGTAAGTATCGATAAAATTAATGAAGTGTGTAAAATACATTGAAATTATATTTTAATCCACAGATTTCCTGCAAACGAAATTTCAAATAAGAAATGGATGGAAGCTATTGGTTCTGAAAATATAAACCCAAGACATAAAATATGGCATGTCTGCTCCATGCACTTTGAATAATTATAGTGACCATAGTGATCTTTACTCAGAAGACTCGAGGTGGCCTTCAATACGCCTCCAACGGAGTCATAAACATTATAAAGAATCTCACTGACCAGGAAAAACCAGAAAACTATTATTTATATATTTTTAAGTTTTTGACGGACTATTATGACAGCGAAAAAATATTATACTCGCCGCACAACATAGAGCATAACATCAACCATAGGCTGTTGCTTGTGAAATCTATAATGCCTTCATAGACATAAGGTTTCGGTACAATGCTAACTATTTTAATAAGTTAATTTTGTTTAGAAACGAATAAATGCCTTTTTTACACTAGAAATTGTTTTATTTTACATAATTAGTTGTTTAAAAAGTGGGTAGGTACATAAAAATAACAAATAAACTAGCCCGTGTAACAGGTGGGTTATATTCAGATAATTCCACTTGATTTAGTAGTTTTTTTTTTTGTTACTTTGTGGCAGATGACAATTTTGGGTAATAGCTTAAATAACACTCAAAGTTAAATATCGATATCTAGCGCGTTTCAGGCAGTTACAACCCTAAGAAAGGCAGCCATCTTAATTGCCCAATTTTTGTAGGTATGCACGTTCGTTTCGTAGGTATGGCAAGTCCATTTAGGTTTCTAAGTCAGTGTGCCTTGTTACACTTTGACATTTGCTGTCAATGTCATTTAGGCTGTCATGGGCTGCCTGAATCAAACCGTGGTGTCTTGTGTTGCCATAGAAGCGTTTTATTGAGTAGTAAAATAATAACACAATTTTACATTAAAAAGTAATATTATAGCCAGTATTATTGCAATTAAACTAATTTGCAAAAATATTTTTCTGAAATTATCATGTAGTTATTATAGCTCGAGTGCTTAATCATTACCGTGTTAGGTTCCATTTTAATCTAACTGAAATGTTGGGCTGGATGTAGAACAAGATTGGAAGTTATTGCAGAATTTATTAGACACCTAAGACTAGCTGTGGATGCTTATAAAATTATCGGTATCTGATAAAAAATGCAAATTACCAATTCTACTATCAATACTAAATCAATATGTTTTGCGTTACTTAACTAGCTAGCTACCTACTTTACATAAAAACACCAATAAGTCATAGGTTCCTCTTCAATTCATGCAAAGCTAAACATTGAGCGTTTACTGAAAGGCTTCATTTATGTATTTAAAATAGTTCTTTGTATGTAGTCGTAGGATCGGTAGGATAGGTGAGGATTGATAAGCATAAAAAAGTTAAAACCAATTAAATAAATGTTTTATTTGAAATCTCGTTCTGGAGCGGCTTAAGACTCGACTCAAGTTTTAACGATAACAGATTAACATAATATTTAAAATTAATGTAACAAAACTTTAGCGTATCTTAATTCATCATTAAAAGAATATTTGTACAGTTACACAGTAAGTACATCTAGGTAGGTATACCATTTTCGGTATTTGTATAAAGTCTTTAATGTGGAGCCAATTGAAATGAGAATTAGAGAATAATCTAAGTAGGTACCTAGTCATTATATTCGTTACAATAAATTGTACTAATATTTTGTGTTATCAGTTAAAACTATGTTTAGAGTAGAGTCTAGATTTACTACTTCTCACTACTGTAGCAACAGCTTTAGGTAGGCAGTTTTTAAGTTATAGTCCTTAAAAAAAATCGTATGAAAACATAATCATGTAAGTTGTTAAACAGTAAATTTTTGATGTAAGATTTTTTGTTGTATTTAAACTTTTATACGTTTCAGTACAATTTCAGTACCTACCTACTTTTTTCCTAAAATGAAATGAACACAGACAAATCTAGCCAAAGTCTTACAAAAATAAATACAAAAATCGAATATTTACAAGTCCCTACTGTTTTTACACTACAAAAAGACATTTGAGTATTTTACTACACTTAAAATTAAATATCTACTTAAAGATTAATACTTAAGCCCACTTGCGCTAATAAATTAAATTAAGAATTTACCTAAGCTCTAAAAAATTGAGCATTTCGATTCAAAATTTAGTTTTTTGGTGATAGTGGACTATAGTAACATTCAGTCAGTTTATGACCTTTTATATTGTTAAATTAAAGTCACAAGTTGTACAAAACTTCAAGTATTCTTATGTAGATTATTTACAAAAGTTTACATTAAGTAATTGAGCATAGATTGTTAGTTTTACTGTTTTGAATTAGGTCATTGTGAGAGGTTCACTGGTTCACAATAATGTACCGTAACATGATAGAATTGTTCATAATTTAAACAAACGCAGCTAGCGTTCACCCTGAAATAACTTCTAGTTAGTCAAGTATCACTGATAGTTTCACTTTGACTAATGTTTTCAAATCGTTGCTCCGTCCACTTTTATTTTAAAGCTTTCTTTCGGAGTCTATGAACATAGACTGTGAAGTCTATAGTGGAAAGCCTACATGTATGCTATGGCACAGCTACCTGCCGCAGTTGTCATAGAAACTGGCAGAGCCCCTGTTGGGGATTTCAGCAAATTCACGTTTTGGTGTACACAATTTCGTGCTGAAGTCAACGTTTCGCTTTCTGGAACATGAAAAATTTAATAAATTAGTAGGTATATTCTTGAACATACACTTATTTTGTTCGAATAGCAATACAATTCTGGGCTAGAACAGTTCAATCGAAGTCTTGTGAATAAGCTTGTGATAGTTTTTATTTTTTGGTACGTAATATCTTACCCTCTGCTTGGCAGTTCCATTTGGTCGACGAGAACTGACTTGACGTATAGGCGGTCGTTACACCACAGTATGCACAGCGATCGCGGCTCCAGTACATTCATGTCGTACTCCCACGATAGCTCCACCTAAGGATTACACCAAATAACATTATGAGACCTACTTTATCATCGCGTAGTTAATTAAATATCCTCAACATGTTTTCCTTAGTTCTGTTAAAGTTAATCAACAAAGAGTCCGTAGCTGCTAACTATGTGTTAGCAAGGATCGTGACAGATTCATTTACAACGTGATAACAGTAAATTTGTATAAACATACACACATTATCTATTCTTGGTCACCAGTGAGGACGACCTTAACAGTTACAATGCAGCGTAGTGTAGTAGTGGGGTTGCGTAACATTACGCTTGTGTATGGATAGCCTTAAAAGTCCTGACTGTGTATGGGTGTCGCCAAAAATGCAAAAAGTACTAGCTGCATGCGTGTATCGTTAAACAGTTAGCCTGTCGCCTGCTTTAATAGTGTTACTTAAAAGCTAATAATAATGTAATATTTTTCTACTTTTTATCACAAGAAGTAGGGAAAAACATAATTACCTTTCGAACTTTTCCACCCAAGTCCATGGGGTGAGTGACAACTATGGTGTAAGTAGATCCATGCTCTAATCTAAAAAATAATGTACAATTAATAAAGTTTATAAATCAACCGTTTTAAATAATATTTTTTTGCATGTTTTGATACATACTTTACGTAGTTATTTGGCGTTAAGTCCATTCCTTTTATAACGCCTCTGTCGGACAACAGAGTTACCTTTAGGAAACCCTGTTGAAGAAAATAAATGTAAATTATTATGTGTTGTCACCGAGACGAAAATGTAAATTTAAAACTCGCTCAGTAGAACAATTAATAAGATAAATATTGTACCTGCACCCACGATTCTGCTCCTTTAGGATTTGCTAGTTGAATGGCCACTCTATAATGCCGCTCTAGAACATAAAACAAGATTTATAGTAAAATAGGGTTAAGTTTGATTCACTTCACCTTCTGAACGCCTGATAAATGTTAATATATAAGAACAGTTCTGCTTTAAACACATAGTTGGTAAGTGTAAAAATAAATATATTATGTAGAATGACATACGGCAATATGGTAGTTCTTTTCCCGTGCTGAGGTAATATTTAGCTCCAATGGTATCGTGTTCTTCTGATGGGAAAACTTCGTTTTCTGATTGATTGTTTTTGTCTGTTATCAATCCTGGAGAACTGTCTGCATGGAATCTACGAAAATAAATAATGTATTTAATAAAAATATCAAATGAAAAGTAGAGTAAAATAAAATGTATGGTTTGGCGGTATGGATGAAAAACGCACCCCATTATTGCACAACCGTGTCCGCAGTGGAAACATTTTCCTGCCATAAAGTGTTGGTAAGACGGGCATTGGTGTCCTGGAAATAGATTTGTAAGCATTTGAAGTGTAATAAATCTTTTAAAATTGGCGTAGTTGCTGAGATTTTGGATTTTAGAGTTCTTTTATGTATGATACATATTTGAGGCGTGTTTAGTGCAGGTATTTGTCATGAATATGTAGGCACGGTGGTGTAGACGCGTGAAATGCGATGTGAGACGTAGGCATATTGACCAAAATATGAATACTTACTGGCACAATATACATTTTAAATGAACTTTTCTTACCTATATAAGAACACTTTCCATTGATAGATTCAGTGAAAAGTTTTATGGCTCTCACATGATTGCAGGCCACCAGAACTCTGGATGCTTCTTCAAGACCTTGCTTGACAAGGGTAAGTGGTACGAGAGGTCCCTCTGTAAGGTCACATCCTGGCTGCTCCTTCCCATTGTTGGGATAGAAATCCAGATGACCCACAGGTTGGGACATTCCATATCCTGCCATAAATACAAAATCTGTCGCACGCGTGAAATAAACACGTCGTTTAATTAGTTACCATATCTCGCAATAAATATAATACTATAAATGATGGTATTCTGTACAAAATGTATGATGAATCGAAAAGCAAGGAAGCATATGTTACATATATATATTTTTATAATAGATACATATATAATAAATAAGGGTTAGTAGTTGATTAGATGGTATAGCGACTAAGCTCAATATTATTAAACAACAAATGTCAGAACATAATTATTACGTGGTGCGAAATGTACATGAATATCGATTGTGCGGTGTGTATTATAGAAGCATACGTGCAATACGACGTATATACCGTAGGTTACGTCCAAAGGATTACCTAAAAGGAAAATGCTTTTTCCGTCGGTGTGGATGACGTCGACGAGTTGCGCGTCTGTTGGATCCAATCGCACATGCGTCGGCATCCCTTGGAAGTAAGGTTCTGCTGGATCGAGGCCAGTTATCCTCCCTAAGCCCTAAGAAATAAGAAGCTACATCAAAGACAATATGAAGACTGTATACGTTACATTATGTAACGTAAGAATTTGCTATGAATATTACAGAGGCTAGCACTTACTTGAATTCTTTCACCTGCGTAACCAGCTGTGTGGGCTCCTAAGGAGTGGCCTATAATATGAACATCCAAGGGGTCTAAACCGTGATCTTTCTGTAATTACATAAAGACAACAATTTATCTTTCACTCAGCTAATGTATCATTATTTATTTTCGTCATATGTATTTTCATACCTGTAATGTGTTGATGAAATGCGCTACTTCAAGTCCTACAAGCCTAGTGTTTGCAGTAGCTTGAGTATACAACGGTAAGCTGCCACCGGCCCAGTCTACTATAACAACATTGAAGTCGCCGGCTTTCACGAGTTCATCTTTCATTTCACTGACCTGAGTGACAAATCGTTAAGGTTAATAACCTGTGCTGACCTAGAACTTTGCTTTGATAGTTTACAACACGCATTAAAATAGTAACAAGGAGAGTAATGAAGTATAAGTAGAAAAGTGAGTTATTTATTGATACTTCGTAAGGAGGATATTGATTATGTGTTTTTAGACCACTGAAATAATTTAGGTGCCCATGTTCACATCTTTTTACTTTATCTGATTTAATTATAAAAAATAATATCTAATATTTTGGGAACACCTGTTGAAAGGCATAACAGGTTTTAATAAGTAGATAAAATACAGCACCCAGTTAGAGAGCGGAGTGTCGATAAATCCGTGAATAATCATCTTGGTGAGTCGCTTCGGGTTGAAATTGGACTTCACTATGGTTTTGTTCACATTCACATTTAACAATTGTCCATCAGTCGGGTTCTTTTTTGTGTATAAAATAAATCTGAAATTGCAATTTATTTTAGTATCATACAAAAGAATAGAAATGTAAGAGAAATCTATGTTAATAATTTGTTTTTTGTTGTGATTTAGCGACTACTACGAAAATCTTTCAAAGTCGGTTTATCAAAATTTATATATTTGTACCTCGTGTTGATAACAACTCTTGGTAAAGGGAAAACATTGAAGGGCCTGTGAATGAGATGGTACCAGCTCCTTGTGATGTTTAGGCATCCTAGATCATCATAGCATCTGGTTTCATTTTCAACTGAAAATTAAATAAAGGCACTGTTACATATTTATTCTCGCAAAAATATAATTCGCAATCAAGACAATTAATAACACACTTTCTCATGTGCACTTAATGACAGAAAATATATATAACAAATGCAACTCACATGGCAACCACGGAATGTTGACCTCTATCCGGTCAGACCGTGCCCAGTTGAAGGGGTCGAGTATGCCAGCAAACGCTGGCTGTAAGCCAAGGAGGATGCACCACAGCATCACGCGAAGGTGACAATCTGTCAGGTGCAGCCGTAGCATGCTCTGCTGGCGACCTGGAAACATACGTTCCTCATAAGCGGACGTTTAAAGTCTCCCGGTAGACGGATCTTACTCGTAAAGTTATAATCATCAAGCTGTGTTATTAGTGTCATTACCTATGTTGGAAGTTAGAAAATGTGTGGTGTAATATCCGTCAAAGAATAGACCGTTATTTTCTTGCCGGTTTCATTGGTAAATTTGACGATCAATTCGATTCAAATCAATAGTGATTGCCTTGATTTTGTTTAGTGTAGTAAATAGTATACAAAAAATGATTTTATTTATAGTTCATCACTTAGCAATATCAGTAATCAAATGCAATTTATGTAAGTAATAATAAATGTTCTGATTCAACAGATTACTCAGAAGCCTGTATAAATAATATTATACTCATTCGCGGATGTTATTAGCAACTAGGATGTTAATACATACGTGTATTACATACATTATGTACGAGATGAATATTAAAATGGTTATGCCAATTTTCCATTATAGTAAGAACAGATCATAACTTAAACAGATTTAAATTTTTAATAAAGATTATTAAGATTGTTTAATCACGTAGAATTAATTTTAATAATATACCTAAACGATCGAGTCGAAAGATCACAAAACATATGATAACAGCTAGTAAATTATGGTTGTATGGCAGTTAATTAGTCTATCATAAGGTTTCTAAGCTAAAAGAAAAGAAGAGTTTTCATTAAACCTACGACGGAGTGGATCTTAGCAGGATTGTCTGAACTACAACTACACTAGAGAATGCAGTGACTTTTCAGTACAGATAGTAAACTTTTATCAAATTGTTGTTTTAAAAAAGGGTTTGCTGCTTTATTTTGCAGGTGATTGTATACCGGACACTAGCCACAATCGAAAGTGAATAATATATGCATAGTTAGTGTCGTGATCCATGTGCTGGTACAGTCATGTTCAGATCGCGGGTACTGATTGGCTTCCTTTGGCTAGCGGCTCGTTTCCTTGCGCCGCTCGCTCGGGCACGCGGAAGACATCCCCCCTTAGTTCTTATGCAATGGGTAGGCGATGGTATTACGATATAATGTGTTAATATACTACGAGGGTTGGTTTTATACGTAATTACGTTCTCTGATTAATAATATCTATAAATTTATTTATACAATTTAATTTAATCCATAGGTTTGCAGAACCTTACAAAGTACCACTTTATTGTTTGCACATACCTAAGCATATAGATGATGTATTACTTATGTTAATATTTAAAATCTTATTTATTAATATTCTGGCAATGTGTTTCAATGAATGATAAAAAGTTAAATAGAACCTATTTACAATGTTGTTGGTAGAGCTGAACCTCTATGAATTAATTTGCATTCAAATCTGTACATAATGTGCACTAGAATCACTGATGTAGCTGCACATCAGTGATTCTAGTGCACATTATGTTTATAGTTTAAAGATTTTGGAATAAAAATACAAATTAATTGACGGAATTTAGATTTGAAGTCGTAAATGTTCACTTCAGGCTGATTTAATTACCACTTAAGCCTTTGGAGCTAGGCTTTGTAACTAGAGAGCCTAATACTCTAATAGAGGAAATAACTAAACTAATTCTCACAAGTAGATACCGTTTACGTTTACCGTTTTAAAAAATAAAAGTTCCAATATTATGTTCTGTAACGCTATGTTCGAAAATGCATCTAAGTAACAGAAAAATATGTGCCCGAATGAAAAATACGAGACACAAGTGTGCGCTGTTTTACCAAAGATATTAAATTAGTAGGTCGGTATATGATAAGATTTATGAATTCCATTGTTGTAATATAGTAACCTATATTGACATACTGTTCAAGGCAAGGCGATATTGGTTTAAAGGTCTGTTACGAAAGTTACGTTTAACAATTCACGACACGTGTACTGCCCGTATTAGTATCGCTAATTTATGCGAGTACAATCTGAGTGCCTAATGATTGCCAATAACAATAATATCATTGAATAGATTGCGGTTTATATGGTAAAGTCATCTACTTGATATTACAAGTAAATTAGAAGAATAAAGGTAAAGCATTTTCTGCCGAAGTGTTCAGTAGTTCATTGACCAAATTCGTATGCACAAGGTCGTATCAAAGTCTCACAAGTTAATGACAATTGTTTTATAGTTTAGTGTTTAGGTACTTAGGTCTATTTATTCACATTACTGTGACATTACTTTGATAGAAAATATTGTTATGGAGGTTCCATAAAAAAAGCATGTATTTTTATAAGCAATGTCATAAAACTGTGTTAAGGATTTATTCTATAGAAATTTATGTGAGAGGCGTGTATGTTCGTTGACCTTCCGAAATGCTACCATTCGACGTTGAGATAGGTTTAATATACGTTTAAATTTCAGAATTAATTATTTAAATTACGTCCATTAGGTAATATGATTTCTTTTGACGACTAATATAGAAATCTATTTCCAGAACATTCCGACAATTTTTACCGATTAATATTTAACGATGTAAGGCTTAATGATGGATGTAAGGTTATTACATTGTAAACTAACTACTACACTTGTAACATAAATCTATGCGAAAGTTGTGTGATCTAATTACTTAAATTAATTGATTTTCAACGACTATAATAATATTAGAAGTATGGATTGAGTAAAAGCATTATAACAAGACTGGTATACGTAAGTTGTATAATACCAAATAAACTCATAATATAATTAGCTGGGACATTTCACTTTCACTCATCATTAGAACCAGAATTGGAGCTGATTGCGTTGCGAGATAAATATAACCGGAAGACTTCAACCAGCTCATCAAATGATTCGACGAAAAAACCAAACCGCCATCGAGTTACAAATAAAAATAAGCCACTTCCCGAGCTGCGCGGACGCCGCTTCGTACGGAAGTGCGGTGATGCAATGCAACGCAAACGCATTGTACCTTAACCTGCTAACTCTGATATAACGCCTAATGTCAGTGTGCTCGACTTATGGCAACTTTATGTAAGGTGATGCGACTATATAAGGCTTTCGTTAAGCACACGTCAATTTTGATTTATTGTCAGACAAACGTACATATTTGATGTTACCCTAACAATGAATCCGCATGATTTCGTGTCATAACTAGGCATCGAATACAATGCTTCAGTAACGTACTCGTATCGTACTCAACAGTAATGTTTTGGTTGTATAATATTTTTGCATTTGTCAATGTCTGTATTACATAGTCCACGAATATCGGACGGCGACCTTCTTCTGCAGTCGGTATCTTGTTGACCTACATTTACTGTTGTGGTCAATGTATATTTAACGTAGCCAATGCAACACCCATGACCGACAGATTAAAATTTCAAAGATTATGACACTGATAAAATTTTGGCGATAAATATTTGTTATGCATGCGTAGGAGAATTAAGTTCATTAAGGTTTATGATCTACCCGATTAAGCAAATGTCGTAATCTTGGTGTTGTGGTATTGCTATATTACTTAAGTAAACAATATTTATTTATGTCGTAAAGATAATCTTTGTGTACAAACATGGCATAATCTAGGAAATACGTACGTAACACTTGATTGATCTAAAATCTGTGTTGTGCAGGCGGTTGCAAAAGATGTTACACTTCGCACTAAGTTAGTCTTGCAACTGAGCTCGTCATTGCGAACTCTGCTTTAGAGAGTTTTAAGACCAGTATTGGGACAGAATTAAGACGTGAATGTACTACATTTGTTCTGCGGCGTCGTTTACTTTTGTTGCGCCAGTGGGTGCTTATTTAGGACACTGATCACCGCCGCATGCCACATTCGGTTTTGCATATCGCATTACTGTTTTACTGCAACTAATTACTATGAAATTATAGCTGGTACTACTTGTTTCGTTGACCTCTTACGCAATAGCCTAATGAAACGTTGTTAATTGAAGATTCACTGTACTATTGACATTTCTTGTATTGTAAGGTTGTCAATTCGAACCGCGTCATTTGAAGGAAATGAGTGATTATGTCGCTTTAAATGGTTGGGCGTTTGCAATTGGTAATTATGCGCTTTGGCAACTGTTTAGCATGACATTGTTGTTGTACATACGTGTCTTGTACCAGTTGTACCGTCGCGTGTGGTAACATGGCGCACCTTGCCGCTAAGGTCCACCTACCCTGGTAATGGCATTCTGTAAGCGGTATCTTTCGATTTTGTAGGATTGCGATACTCTGTTGTAACGTAGAGAATCAACGAAACTTAGAATGCTCTAAAAGGGTGTGAAATCTTGACCGCATAAATTAAACAAGCCCTTTTTTGTTAGTAGTGTTCCGTAGGTCAGATTTCACGTCTTTCGTGACTAAAAATAATATTCCACGCTTTATGGAGTTTTATAGACTAATAATTATAATTAATAAGTTATATTCGACACAGAAATAATACTGAATTATACAAAATCCTAAAGAGATCTTTATACCGCTTCTACTACCAATGTAGATACAGAACTCAAAGTGCAAATCCATGTCTTACTTTAGAGTTCACAGTTTTTCTATTGCAATATTATTGCACTCCTGTGTTAAACAGAAACCGGCTTGGGCAATTTGTTTATCAGTGTAAATATTACCTTGACATGAGGCTGTTTCGTTGTTACGTAAACCTTGGGTTGAATAACTTCAATCTGTCAATAGTTACTCATCTTACGATAATCACTAAGCCTTATTGACATGTCGTTGGCTCTATACTTTTAAATTATTATTTCACATATATTATTACTGACATGTCGTAATGAATAATAGATTATAAATTATGAGCGAGCATATGAGGCGAAAGTAATGACTAATTGGCAGGGGAATCCAGTATTGAATATTACCTGTTATAATTATTGATATGATTTCATGTTATTTGAAAAAGTAAACAAGTTTGTGTACTAAACTGATGTATTAACTAATTAATCTGTTAATATTGGTTACGTAAGAGACGATTAGTTATATGTGGATAGATTTAGTGGATTTGAATGTTGATTATTAACGGCCAATGCATGACTTAACATTTATGCAGGAAACGAAGAATAAAAGCAGGCTTATAGGCTAAAACTGTTACAGGCCTCATAAACCGTGAAAATGTCTAAATTTGGAATATATTTAAGAGGTAACTGTTCAACAGATATCAAGATTTTGTCTATGTTAAAAATATATATGTCGCAGACAAATAGTATAATCTGCGTGTTTACATACGGCGTCGTCAGTTTAAAAACGTTTGCGGTTATGTAATATGCCGAAGGCAAAATGTATATTGCCGAGTCACTTTATAATATGCCACAACGTTTCATCGAAAATTTAAACACCATATACATAATGCCTAGGCAAATTGAAGTATTTAGTTTTTGAGGTTATCCGGCACGTCAAAAATGCTAAGGTATCCATAAACTCTGGGTCGTGAAGGACTCCTGCGGAGTATTTTTGGTCAAAAAAAAAATGTATTTGATCGAATATTCAAAAATTCATAGGCCCAGAAATCCATTGCTTGATTAGGTTCGACTTTGTGACAGAGATCAATAGGTTAGGTTAGGTTAGATATTGTGACCTTGCAACAGAGCGAGCGAAGCGAGCGACGACGTATGTAATTCAAAATTTGTCTCGAGATTTTAATGAGCTTGGTCACCCTAAAATAACACAAACGTCGCGTTATAACGATTGAATGAGTTGTCATTTTGCCTACGGCATATTACATAACCGCAAACGTTTTTAAACTGACGACGCCGTATGTAAAATGCCAAATTATACTATTTGTCTGCGACATATACATAGAGTTATAAATTCAGATAAATAAATAAATTCCGGGACATCTCACACACGGTTGTTTGATCCCAAGCTAAGCAGAGCTTGTGTTATGGTAACCAGACAACTGATAAACATACTTATATATTTCTAAATACATATATATTATAGATAAATTACACTGAAACTGATACTGCTTTTTTTTTAAATTCACATCGAATTTATTTATTACTCTTTATTTTTGGTTTAAATGAACCAGTTTGGATATTATCTGTATTGTATTATTTTCAGCATAATGTATATTGTCGTCATTTACGTCTTATCGCCGACTCATAATGAGCAAACTTACTTTTTGATTTTCCCTAAATGAGTGCACTTACCTTTCACCAGTTTTTTGTATGGCATTAATTTGATACAATTTAAACAAGTTTTATATACATTAATTCGCTTTAATATTTTCTTTTTATCGTTGTCATGAAACTGAGTTCAATGCACTCACAATATTTGAACTGTTTGCTTTTTATTGTATTTTTATCAAGTCTCTTTTTTTATTGAAACATATAGACGACGCCTCTATGAAATTCATGTGCATCTCATGTATTGTAATTTAATCCTTATCCTTATCCTTTTCTAGCTACTTCCATTGTCGCATTGTGTAAGGATACTATTTGGACCTACATAGAAAACGAACGGAAAACACACTTTGTCCAAATTATGTTCGACAAGCGACTGCTTAACATGGAGTAACACAAAGTAGGTTAGACTGCTGGCTGTAATGTTCTACGAATCTATTATTGCAATAATATTGAGTGTATGATGTATTGCATGAATATCTAATAATGTGAACCCAATTATCGGTTCATTGCTAAAGATCTAATTGAGATAATCATTAACACATCTTACTGTATGTAATCGTGACATTAGTCTTGTTAAGACCTACATCTATTTTTTTACCAGGTCCATATTTAATGGCTCCATAATATTTGTATTATAATAAGCACAGTAACAAATTGAGAAATAATTTACACTCAAAGTAAACGCACAATTACTGTCAAAATTGTAATTTGTGTGTAATTTAAGTGAACAATAATACTTCATTGCATGAGTTGTTATATAACGCGACACATATTCGTTCACTCATGTGTGCCATTGGCATCATGACCGAAATGACCAAGCACTTTAAATCAATACAAAATATCATATCGTAGCTTTTGTTAGTGAACTTTGCAATATTGCATAAGACGCATACTTAATTACTAGACTCGTTAACGGTTTAGTTTAGTTGAGTAATTAAGGTTTTAACAAATGAATTAGCATTGAAGAATTTAGTATGTTCGTTTCCGTTTAAATTAGTTATTTCTAATACTTTATTTTATGATAACATTCGATACTTTCTTAAGTAAATTTTCAAAGGTTTTAAAGGTTTTTTATTAAAACTACATTCAAACATATTAAAAATTGTAAATAGCATCAGGTGCAATAGTTAAAACTAGCAAAATGTCTTCTACTATAGTACGTCATTGTTATAATTTATGCTTACGAAGAGACTGTATTTACGTTTATAAATCGTATTGTTATTCTCCATGACTTACATTACGCAGATACGTACGCACAAGAGACGAGTCGTTGACATCACTTTGTTTACACACGCATCGAGGAAATGTCTTGCGTTGAATAATAAATCGATTTAAACACCACATTTCTTTGAGACAGATGTAATTACAAAGACGTTTGTTCTATTTAAACTTTCAAACTTAACCTTGGATATTGCAAACCCAGATTATTATCATGTTAAACCCATTATCGTAAAAACATAATGAGTAAACCATACTTGGTAATGTTTGCAAATGGAATATCGCACAATTGCATTAACAAACTCGATTTCACAATTTTTTGTGTTACAATGTAAAAGCAAGATACAAGATATAAGTGGCCTTGAGATAAAACATTTAATATCATTAATCTTGAAGCAACTTTTACATTGTATTGATATATGTAGTACATTTCCTTTTAACTTGTTGCAGTGTCGGCGTAGCGCACCAGTTACTGTTGCGCTAATAGAAGACATCAACGCACGCTGAAATCGCTTGCCGTATCGTTTTTACATGCAAACTCATATAAAACATGTAAGCTGAAAAGTTCTAGATTGAATAAAATGTATTTATATATTACTGGGTGTTCATGGAAAATCATTTTTTTTATATTGAAATGTCTAAACAAAACAGAGATTTTTAAAATTAACTGAAGACATATCTCGATTCATTTTATCGATTTGCTTGCTAAAAGGATCTTAACATCGATTAAAACGTCTCTATAATGTTTGACTATTTAAATTCTATGCAAACAAAGTAACATAACTAGCATTAACAAAGTAAACCGACAGTCATGAGTAAAATTAAAATAGAATTTGTAAACAATTAATCATTATCGAAAGGTGCATTGCAATGACAAATACCAATACATTATTGGTACAGGCTACGATTGGCACACGATCCACGAGTGCGAAGGAGATGGTGCAACTGCGCATGCGCCGCTGCCAATACTTTCTCCTTTCGCACTTGTCAAAGCGGTCACTGTCACTTTTGAAAATAGAACGAAAGCTCGTTGCGTTTGCAACCCGATATTAGTTCATAACTCTTGCAAGAGCTAATAGTTATGAGTTAGCGTATTGACGAAATATTTATCGATGAAACGAAGGACATTGTTCCTTTTTTTTATTTGGAACTAAATGTATGTACAATAATGCTGTGAATTTATTATAGATGAAAATAAATGATTTAAAAAAACATGTATTTAAAAATATAAACAACCACAACTTAAACAATCTCTACAAAATGACTGGTCAGCCGTTGACATTCATTTGTTTCCATTTACATGATTTCCTAGCGGTTGAAATGTGTCATATTTTTTGCTGCACGTTTAAAGAACGATCCATAGATACATTGTAACATATAAGTCTGTTTGCAAATTTTTATTATTGTATTATTTTGGTATTGCTCGTTCGGTTTTGTAACCGTCTGATCCATATAAGACATGCGTATACGCAGCTGAAATAGTAACATTGATTCGAACGCATTTTAAATACTAAGTAGGAGGAAAACCATATATTATAAGGTAGTCACATCAATCTTGTGGTTCTTAACTATCCTAATCAATGTTTTTTGTTAAACAAATGATTCTTTAATGGAAGGACAAGTCTAATGGTTTACTCATATAATTAATATTGATAGGATATAATTATTCCGAGTGCCTGTGGCGGTTCATTAAGATGCTTTTCCCAGTTGTCATGAGAATATCCTTAGCAATACTTTACCGTACAAATTTCATCGAAATCGATCCAGTTTTTTTTTTTGAGGAATTAGGTGTTATTGTATCACCTTATTAGACACCAGCGAAATAAAAAAAAAATTATATGATACAACAGTATTTACACCGCAGGTACAAAATAAATGATTTGATTTGACATTACATTATTTATGACATTGTAGATTTGAAGTGACCACTAATGAAGCCATTTGTTAAGCTATGTTATACAGTCATCAGTTATCTCACTCATCGTGACATTCACAATCTGAATGTACGAACTGAGCTTGTGTAAGCTCACTTTATGGCTTAATTCAAGCATATGTAATTTTACCGGTCAAAGTCAAAACCATTGGTTATGTAACAAAGAATAAAGTCAAATATCGAACACTATAAAACAAAATACGGTAAAAAAGTTTTTATGTATTCTTTACGACCTTATTGGTCTGGTTTATTTTTTTCTTTATATGACGCAGAGTTCGATTCTTGGGTCAGTTGGTAATAGTGATAAATAACTCCTTTGCAATTAAGTTTAATTATTGTTAGATAACTATGAATTCACAGTTTTGTGTAACCGTTAAATGGTTTGACCTTTGGTTAAAGTTCATCAATTTACAGGTTACAATGCCGTGACATGTTATTTAATATTTTTTTACATTATTTAATTACTTGGAACCTTTTTCCATTATTAGATGTAATTAAAAGTAAACACTTAAAATACACATTTTAAAGATAAAATTATAAAGTTTAATTGTTTAATTTTTTTTTTTGAATCTAGTACCTTTATTGCTTATTCAGAGTCTTATCAGGCACGATCAAATTAGCAATGTTATGAAACTAAGATTTTGTAATGTGAGGTAAGCTAAGGCGAGATTAGTGATGAGTGCTTAGTGCATCCTTCTTCGTATTATACCGACCTTTGCCCTACAGTGGGATAGTTCGCGTATTACATAAAGGCTGATGACATTTCCCACGATGTTCCATACTGATGCGCTAAATAAGCGTAAAGTGTTACAATTGAGATAATAAATACGCGTTAAATAACAATTTCAGAATTGTTATGTAATATTAGATATGCAAGTTATACGTCATCACTATAAATTAGGCATTACAAATCAATAAAAGTTTTTTCCAGAATTTATTGTTTATGCACGAAAATTACATATTGTTAATTAGTGTAAATTATATATTTGTATAAGTCATAGGATCTCATATGTTATTCAAATTAGCAGTGATAAAATATATATTATTATTTCACGAATATTAGTCTCGGTTTTGAATTACGTAATTTTATTTTACAACAATAAACCTACACAGGTTTGAAACTACGCGATAAGTTACTTTCTCTGCACGATTAGGCATAACTTAAATAATTATAAATTTACGACCAAATCACGAGTAAATAATGTAGTAATATAAGGTAGGTTGATTAAAGATAAGAAAGTTCCTGTTTAAAGATAAAAATGTAAAGTAAAAAAAAAACTTTCGGCTATAAAGTAAATAACTTATTAGTTCTATATATAAACACTTAAGTCGTTATTTACTTTGAGATTACAGCTTTAATTTACACGAGAACTTATGTAATATTATCAAAGTAATAACACCATATTCGTGATAATAATTTCGTAACGAACTAAGAAATATTCACAAACATTATTTTGACAAAGTATCCTCACTTTATTTTAATTTATTACAGCTATTAGAAATATATACCTAAGTATTTAAGAATAATGAGTTTTGCTTGTTACTAACAGACAGTTTACTGACTATCCATAAAATTCAACAAGTATTCGCTTCTCGAATTTCAATTGCTTACTTAAAACATGTTTCTTCCACATTTAAAGTAATATTGTACTATTTGTCCAAGAGAACGTCTGACAGTTTGCATTAAAAGTTGATCAAGGAGCTAAAATTTGTAGTATGAATGTAGTTTGGAGAAAGAAAATGAAGGTTTATTCTATATAATATAATACAAGATTTTTCATAAAGCGTAGGTGCAGGATAGTCAAACAATAATATGACTCTAGTTAGTACAACTAAAACTCGCCATTTGTTTGATGGTTCGAAAAAAATAGTATCGAGATTCCTGTCCCAACGACATTGTCCCTTGTGAATATAGTTTGCTCCCGACCACTGTCTTGGATGATAAACATGTTCTGATCCGTTCAAAACAAGTTCTATTTATCTAGTTTAACTCCGGTTTTTAAGCCGGCTTCATATTGTTGGCTACAAATAACATTGTAAGCACATTGGACCTTTAAAGCAATTTGAGATAAAACAATTATTAATTACATGACACTTAATTTAGAATTAACTTTTGTCAGTAGATTGATTCATGACCTAAAAGTTGGCCGGATCTAAAAGACCGAAGACGTAAGAAATCAATTAAGTTCGAGTATTGGAGTATTGTTATTATTTGGGTCAAGAGCATCTCTTAGTGCAGGCTCGACCGCTCTCGTTGAAGACGTGTTCGGTAATGAGGCCACAGGTGCAGAGAAAGCTGGCGTACTTTACGGAAATTATTAAATTGAATTGTTGAGTTCATTTCTAAGGGGTGAGTGACCTGATGAAGGTGAGGTTGGATTCATCAGTAGATATTGGATATTGAATTACACTTTATAGAGAAGGATTTTTTTTTCTATTTTATTCTGTAACTACTTACTGATGTCATAGGATACTGCATCACAATCGTCATCATTACCATATGTCAACTTTTTTTCATCATGTATTTACAGATGTGCAATGATGTATATGTATAATTATCTACACTTCCTAGAACATAAAACATTAATGCTTTTAAGTACAATAGAGTATGTGTCTTTACATCTATAGAGTTATGAAAAGATCTCAAAACAGCATTTGCAATGCTGTTTTGAGATCTTAAAAAAAGACTCTTTGAATTTTATTTAGCTCCTAATAATCATAATATATTTACAAGAAAAAAAAAACACTTCAAAAGTCATTATAGCCAAGCTGCCGACAAAAAGTTTGTAACTTTATCACTACATCTAAGGCAAACGAGGTTTTACTGCAGATTATTTACAGATTATAACCCTCAATGTGTTATGCAATCCTGGTATACTTTCCAAACACGTAATAGTTTATTGGATACTTGAACATAGTCAAGAGACTAGGACTTATTGTAACACGTCAATGAGTAGAGTGTGTCAAAATTGATTATTATAATGCAGAGACGCGTCATCAAGCGTTTAATTAAGAAATCTCTGGAAAAGGTCCGATTTAGTCGAAAGTAATTCACATGACGGATGAAGTAGTAAAAAGCTAGTTTTCTTTTTCATATTATTGATGTTTTTACAGTTAACGAGAAACACGTCAGAATTTCAGGTTTCATTTATTTTTACAATGCTTTTCATTACTATATACTATCGTACTACTGTATACCACCTGCGGCGTAGAAACAGCAGGGGTCGAAACAACCACACAACAAAAATAAATGTTATAATAGCCGACAATTTCTAAATGCTGAATTGGTTTTTTATTCTATATAAAATAATTTTGTATATTGGGAATTCTTAAGAAATTATAAACAAATAATGAATATATTAATTAAAACACTTGCATTAAATAACAAAAATACCTTTTAATATACTCATTATCTTTTACATATTATTTCTTTCTTTTGATAATTACTACGTTGGTGAATAGTTGTGAGAAGAGACGTGTTGTAATAAGGATATAGTTATGTATATTTAAGCATCAAACCTATTTATATGACTAATGAGATGATCAATCAAGACTATCATTATGCAAACTATCCCATAACGATCAGCCATTGTTTTTCTCAGTCTTGTTCGAAGTCCAAAAATGGACGTCAAATGATTGCTTATTGTAATTGAAGGAAAATATTATTTGCTTTATATAACTCTCTGTGACTTGTTTACACAATTGAAATTTAATTATTATTTTAATTGAATTTAGTATGTGTTTAAGTAGTGTCTTGGTAACATTAATTAGTGTTTAACACACTATTGTTTGAAATATACAATTATAAAATACAAAAGAAGAAGAAAGTATAATAAAACAGTCGCTTTAGTCCATTACATAAATTGCAGTGTTTCAATTTGTGTATTCATGTAAGAAATTTACACACAGCGCTTCTGATAATATATAATTTTGTATGTGAAGTAAATAACAATTATCTCAATTATCTAGTTTGCGAACATGCTATCAGCATTGAACAAAGACTAGAAACTAAGGCAAGCCGTTAATCATATTTTTTATAGAAGGATTAGTTTGATGGCATTAAAAACCTGCTCCAGTTGTCTTGTATAGAGAAAGTATGAGATTGTTCTCACAGTAACTTCATTGCCTCTTATTTATTACATAAACAGCCATAGCACTGAATAAGCTCGAACACTATCGCGTAATTTAGATTGCATACACAGAAAATTTGTTAAGATTAAATGTCTAGCAAGTTGTAGCTAATTAGCTTTGTTATATTTTTTAGTTGTTTGTTAAAAAAGGTAAAACTTTTGCTTTGAAAATAAAGTATTGTAAAGATGAGTGTTTAGAATTTGTTCACACATTAACTGGATTTAAAGAGCATAATTTGATACTACTTATTTTATTTTCTTTGCCATCATTTTTATGTAAAAGATAATTATGACGATTTATTAAAGCTCTCTACATGTTCTACTTCTTTGAAACATAACGGAGATATGTAATACCAATTGATTACATAAACTTTGAAAATAAAAAGTACTACATATTTGCTGTCATCGAATTCCCGTCTTCATAGAGTCGGTGATTCAGTGACTGTGATTGTTCATTGGTTCGTTGATTCGTGATAGGCACTTTAGAAATGTATCTATACCTCTTTTTATAGGCTGATTGAATTTCGTACAAAATAAAAAGAGTCGGATGTGCGTTCGCCGGTCAAATTACTTCCTCGCCGTGGGTGGTGCGTAAATCAACTATCTATTATTGATTTCGAGAAATGTAATCTCGAGAGCAATCATAGAAAGGATTGGCTAAACTGCGTCGCTGCGTGAACGTGCTGAAAAGTTAATAGACAGAATTGTTTCTCGTGAAAGGTGAGCATAATTATAAAAGGCCCATAGATAAATTACGTACTGAAATATATACTAATTAAAACTTATAACTAATAGTGGGGTAAGTGAGCGAGTAACGTAATACACAATTGGAAGGAAAAAGCTCCGGTTAGGCGGGTCTTAGTTACTAGTTATGCTTGCTCACCTAATTTGGTGTTACTTTTTTCATATGAAGAATTTAGCCCGACTTGGTTGGTAAACAGTGATTGATTGACTTTACGCCTTTGTATACCCGGTTATCGAATGCTGTTTGGAAGTATTTACTGATGTCGGTAAATGGTCCACTGTAAAAATACGATAAATAACACGAAGTAACGCCTCTTACGTGGATGTAGCTAACTAAACTAAAACTACGTAAAAATCAATCTGTATTTATATTTAAATGCTGTAAAAAAGAGAGTCTTGTTACATGACATAGTGTTTCTGTAACAAACCGTAATTTTATTGTGATTTAGATATTCGCCAGCCAGAACTTGTTTTACTAAAGAAAGCTAAACTATACTGTAAAATGCACACCTGTAAACTTTCTCGAAAATCGTTCAGACGGTTTTTTGAGAAAGTCAAAAAACTTGTTTGCACCATTTTTGATATCTTCCTATAGTTTTAATATTCATTATATACTTTAAAAGGAATCTTAATATTTTTACTGCATTCATAAAATCGTTATTTGCATTGCGATGGGGATAGACATTTAATAGCAACTACCGCATAAAAACGAAAGTGTTTCCGGAGGAAATTATAAAATAATAATTATTAGTTTGGAATGTCAAGAAGTTTGTTATTAAAACCTTTTACGGAAGCGGGTTACATCAGAATCACACGATTTAAAAATAAACTTTTTAACGATCGATGATATGATAAAACATGGGAAAAAAGTTAGTTATACAAGAAAAAATCTCGAAATATCACTACTATCTCTACAACTAATGCTTTTTGTATTATAATTTTCTATTACTAATGACAACCCTGTCAATTTTATCTGACATCAACATTAATTGATGAGCCGGGCCACTAGGTGACGAGAGAGTTGGCTAGAAGTGCAACAGAAAGCCAAGCAAAGTGCAACGACCTTGCTGACGTCACCACTGTCCCCAGATTAGTAAGGCACGAGGTCAAGACGTCTCGAACTTTATGGAAAACAGGTAAATGGAAACAAGAACGACATAGAAAGAGCTTTCTTTAATCACGTTCGCATAACGGTATGGGCTTAATTCATTTGTTTTAAGTCGTGCGTCTGAATATTTGGAATCCTTTAAACTCTTTAAAGTTGACAGATGAGATCGATTGCTCTATAAGTAAAATAAACTACTTCTTTTTACGGTCGCAATTCGTATATAACATTAATAAAGAATTAGGGGATAAAAACGGCTTTAGCTTCCTGTTTAGTGCAACGATAGGTAAATATTAGAAAATTATTTCGTTTTGTAGTACTATTTGTTTCTGTTCATATGTTTCATTAAAGTTATGAATAATTTAATATAATGATCCGGAAAACAAAAGTCTCACTGCCCTATTGAGTGGCACGAGAATTGACCATGCATGATTTATTTATTATGTTTTTTTTAATTCTTCATGTATAATCTCTATTTGATTAACGGAAAGTAACAATTAATTGTAATTTGTTAAAATAACACATTTTTAATGCAAAATTAATTGCCACGTTCTTGATAAAATATCTGTGTTAGATATAATTGGGTCGATTGAATAAAAAAACAAACAAAAACATGTACCAGATGTACCAAGGTTCCAATGATTTGTTTGTGTGCTAATAAAAATTATACATTTGTACATAACCTTTACAGAAAACCTATTTTTTTTTGGAGTTAAAAGTATTATGTACTACCTGAGGAGTATTGGTTGCAGCCCTAGACTATCTTATGTAAAACAATTTAGGAAGTTCCGCTGAGTTTTCTGACATATCGATTGCATGTTATTACGTTATGAAAGTAACTATTCACAGCATTACCGGTGAAATGCACGCCGCGTTAAATATAATACCGGTTACAAACAGAAAAAAAAACTACACAACAAATAAAAAACTTAATTATATTATTATGTACGCTATAAAAAAGAAAAACAAAAGAAACTATAAACTAAATAAAATCTAAAAACTTAAATATTTATGTTATAAAATAAATGAGTGTTAAATCAGTAACAGTTCCATTTTTAACTAAAAATATCATGTGAAGTATGTCTTCAACTGTTTTCGTTGATATGCAAATGACAAAGACAAGTACCGATTACATAAACGATGTGTAATGTCACTTGTTTGTAAACAATGGAGTTTCATATTTGGGCATTTGTCATAAACATTCACACACTGCGAAATACCAGGCCGAATGTAGTTCAGACTATTTTTCCTGACACAAATAATCGTAATATTTTTATTACATAAATATTCATTTATTCTGATGCTATGTAAGTTAAATAAAAGTTTCGATCGTGAATGCTAATTGGCTAATTGAACACTAACTACTCCTAAGACATTTGTGTAAAGCATGCAGGTGTATTCACAACAATACACGACATTTGCATGTTTACGCCACACTGGGAAATTTCTTTTTCTAAATCTTTTATTGAACAGCTTGTTCTATAGAAAGAAATTAGCCGCGTTGAAAGTAGCTCTAATTGTTACGTAATGAGAGACATGTCATGTGAAAGAATGGTATAACATTTGTAATACAGATATTCAGTAACGAAGGCGTGGGAGGTTGGACTGCAGCTGCCTCTAGGTACAGGACTGGGTCAGTTGGCAGTCAGCGAAAGTATTTGTTTTCTCTTGAGAGTAGGTCTGGTTTAGCTTCTCCAGTGGCGACCGTATAGAATTTCTTTTTCCACTAGTACGATGAAAGTTATTAGAAAATTGATTATCTATTGCTTTCAGGTTGGAATTGAAGATTTGATATATTAGTAGGAAATAGAAAACCTGCACATTTTAGTACTGCGGATAAGGAAAATAGGCAAATAATTATGCGAATTACCGGAATGCACAACCACGCATCAGAATATTGAGCGTGCAATATTTGAATAGACGTGATTTGAACACGATATGTATAATGTGATTATGTCATAAAACCGTGATTGATGATCTATTAATATTGGCATTTTTTGAACACCTGTTAATTAATAATTTTTTTTTTCAGTAATGATAAAATTCAGTATTGTGAGACAACAAAGTATTTCAATACTCAATTGCTTCACCACCTGTTAGGTACCGGTCCCTGGCAAGAGCCAATACAAAATTCATGTGTTAGTTTCTACACTGTATAGTCTATTATTTTAAGTCATTGCTGCATTGGTGTAAAGAAAAGAATAGTTAATAATTTGTAACAGAAAAACTAATAGGAGCAACGATAGCCATCGAGTCTACGCGCAACCGATGGTTAAGAAGAACGTTTGTAATGACACATCCAGGAACGCTGATGATTGTGCAAACAATGTTAGTACGGCAGCTATTAACATGCAATAAGCGTTCGAGCTGAAACCTCGATCATTGCTATGTGCGAAACGGTCTGATAATCCAAATAATGTATCATCACATCTAGAAACGTTCTGTGCAACCGTCACATAGGTACGATGGGATTTTACGTTTAGAATAATAAATATTCATGTTTACAACTTTGAATAATAAATATTCACTTTGGCAACCAACGGTAGCCGTTGACCAACTGGTCTGTTAATAAATCATTTCTGGTGTATTTGGTTAATAAATTTCAACATTTTCGTAGAGCCTCTAAATCATAATGTGCATGAAATTTTCAATGTGAATGCATCGTATTGCAAATAGTTGGCTGGATATCGGCTTTTAAATTAATTTACAGCGACTTTCATAAATCTAATCGTACCCATCTGGCGCCAGAAGTTGACAACTAATTAAATGTGATCAAACACAATTGTAGAGCCGGCTGCAATGAACGGGTTCTACTAACTCGGAGAGATTTCAAACAGGTACATATTATTGCACACACTTCTATTGCTTATTAATTGATAAATATACATCTTGGTTTATGGGCCTATTTGTTTAATTCAACGTTTATGTTAAGGAAGGAAGTGAAGAGGAAGTGTAGGGTAAAATATAGCAGTAATATCGTTTAACATAATCCTATCATAAAGTAAGCGCTCTTGACGGAAATAGATGTTAATGAAAATATATGCATCATGCACAATGTCTCGGACGTATGAGTTTGCGATGTTTACAAATAATTTTAATGAAGCGTGTTCTGTAAATATTTTTAATTTTGTTTGCTACATCAGGAAAACATATTAATATACAAAGAAATGTTTGTATTGTTATATTCGATGAGGTAAACTAGTCAACTAGTGGCAGCAATAGGCATAGCAAAATTGCAGAATATTGCACAAAGCTACTAAATCATTAGATAATTTATTGAGCTTAGATTTTCATTCGTCCTCCGTAGATATGGACGAGACAAGATAGACATAATAAAAAAAATGGCAAATTCAAATACATGGTCAAACAATTTTGATTACATTGTTAAGTAAATACCAACCGGTTAATATACTATTATGTACGATGTTATTTCACAAATGTATGCAGTTTCTTAACGTTTCTTAGAATAGATTTAATGTATGTATTTAACGTCAAGCAGTCATAATTTCTAAGCACTCATGTATTAAATGTCAAGTCTCAAATCAAATTTGTTCTATGTTCAAAAACTTGCGAGTTTTTTTATAAAATCAATAAGGTAAGTAGGTACTTATTATTAACCCTGACGATTTATAATAAATATTTCTCTATATAATTAAATACGAAAAAATAAGTATCTTGGTATTTACAAATATTTTTTTAATGACGTGTAAAAAGTGTTGGTTTTTAGTTCAGGGTAAACTGTATTTTCGATTCTTGTATCGGGCTTTTGAAGTTATAGTACTGTCTCTCCGGTAAAGTTTTGCAATAAGCACACAAGTAAACAAACACTCACGATTACATTGTGAATTAGCTGTTGAATGTATGTTGTTATAAGAAAATTGTCTCTTGATGCAACAACAAGGAAACAGTTGCAATCCGTGCTGTATAGGGTATTATGAGACACAATAGTTTGGGAGCATCGGACTAGAACTCGCTCGTAACAGTTAGAATGTTATGTCATTCACATATTAAGGTCGTACGTCGGTAACGCCGGTCATTAGGCCGCAGGTCTCTGGGTCTAGCATGAGAAAAGATGAATCGTTGTTCCACATTGATAATGACTTTTTAAATTGTCTTATTATCACAAAACCAATTTCAATTATCGAATTTGTCTGAGTTATGTAACTTGTTCGCAGGTGGTGTTTTTGAAGGTTTGCTTGTAGTTTCTTTGTTACGGTAAATTAGAATTAAAATTACTGGACAGATACTTGATAGTTCAATAGCTATAAAACGTTTATAATAAGGAGGTACAAATCAGCAAGAACTTAAATAATTAGAAATCAAGAAGAATCCGAAGAAGCAGAAACAAGTAGAGTGAATGAAATAAAACGATCAAATAGTTAGACGAAGTTCAGAAAATCTACACGACCTTTAGTAAATTACATGCACCAAGCTTAATTTATGTACGCTAGAGTATGAGTTTCCCATAAAAAGCTCATTACAAACTTTGGAATGTTTACCTTCATTTCAAATGTAATCTTTGTTGGAACCATTCAGCAAGCCACAAGGTACATGCAGCCTGTTAGTTATGGTGTCCGTAATTCAAAGAACGTGATGAAGGGAAGGTTATGGCGAGTCATTTGTTTCGCGGACCCTGGCATATAGACGTATAAGAAAACTAATAAGTTACACAAGTGTACTTGTCCATGCTCTTAATTTCGATCTTTGTTCCATGATCACGGAATGGGCACAGCTATTTAGCTACACATGTTTACAAATAACCATACCTACTCAGTAGCATTATGCAATTTTCTAATTATTTGTCAACAGACTGACCATCGCCGTAAATAAAAGTAACTGTAAATAATAAATAGCAACGTTACGTATGGCAAACAGTCAATTGTCAGTAAACTATAATGTGATATTGTTTTGATCACGCCACGATCGATAGTTATGTCGCGATTATTGAAATTCGAAGGCTGGATACTTATTCAAAAATGCAGCAAATCAGTCGAGAGGTCAAACTAAGCCAAGGCAGTTTAGTATCGCATAAGGTGAACGAGATTTTTGTAAAAGCCAATCCTTGAGTCATCTAACATAATCTATTCGATTTTAACTAAAAGGTCTCGATTGCCTTGGCATGATTGATTTGTACGCGACATTTAGGGTTAGAGGTATGGGTTCAGCTATTTTGTATATTTACCTTGCTCATAGGCCTATAAGGATTATGCCATCAAAAAAATCTTGCACAGTCGACGTAATAACTAAGAAAATAAATACATATAAACGTCTCTCTATTTTTATTAAATAATATATTTGATTTAGGTACTTGATAGTATTTTCAGAATCCACATTATCTTCATAGAGAGAGGAAAGCAGAGGTGTGTTTTCTTTCTAATAAAACTTTAATTAGCACGTACAATTTCCCTGACAAGTACAAACAATAGATTTATCTGATCGAGATAGTCGTGCGACCCTTTTTGTTATGTTATATCGTTCAATCTTATAGTTTCTACTAGTTTTCTTTGTGTGGAAATTGATGAACGTATTATGAAAGGATAAACAAAGTCACATCACGTTTCATTTTGCATTACAAATGAATCGTAGATTGATGATCGATTCAGTTTATAAACTAGAAGTCGTTTATGTTAAAGAGACAAAGAGTTTCTCTTTGTTATGATTTACTACCTGGATAGTAAATTACACCTACCTTTTTGTTTGTCTACAATGTGTATATACAGCACGTGTGAAAGAGTTTGTCAACGATTTATCTTGTGTTTTTCAAGTATTACGACTGTTTATTGTTAACCTACAATGTACTTCAAATACTTCCTTTTTGTAAAGAAACTCAAGTTTTAAGTCTGGTAATTTCTTTTTTTAAGTAGGTATTTAGTAGGCTCTACACGTAATTATGGTAAGACTGAATGAGCGACTAATTATTTAATTACCTATTATGTATGTTAAGCAATCTTATTTAACAACATTTTTATTTTCTCACAATAATATTTTGAATAGTTTACTTTAATTAGCCCTTAATTTAATTTGAAATTATGTTTTATTAATTTATACATATACATAGCGCGTTCAAGATATTTTAAAAATTATTTGATATTTATTCAAGTTTTAGGTGAAGGATCTTAATTCGACAACATGTTGTAGGATTATTTACGCAACGCGAAAATTAAAGTTTGTTTAAAAAAATATTTTTGTCATCTATAGCTTAAGGTTTAGGGTCTATACCTCAGAGTTGGTCTTATAAAATTTTATGGACATTGTTTTTTTTTACATTTGTGCAAAACAATATTTATCTTTACTGTTTCTAGTTGTAAAACCTGATAAGTGCGCGACAACTGTATCAGAACCGTAACTTAGTCCTTCCGGCAGTTATTATGTTGTTCGCTAACTATTATTTAAGTTACACTATAATAGCGATGTAATGAGACGTAATGAGCGAGTAAGATTATAGATTAACTGGTACGTAACTTGTAATCGATACTCTAATGTGTACATTATATTTGCAAAATCTAAAAAACTTCATTGATTGATTGATTGACGAGTTGTATGATTAGTAAATATATTCTTTTTAATGTGTTGATTGCTAGACAAATTCAGTAAATGAAATCGATGACAGTGAAAAGCTAATTTATTTTTGCTTCTGTTGGGTAGAGGTTAGTGGAGAAAACCCATTGATAAAACAACATTATTGGAAAAGGTTTTTTATTTTCACATTGTGGTGGTAAAATTTTACATTTTGTCATTTTTTATTATACTACCATGGACGAGCAGGACTATAAAAACACTTATGATATTTGTATTATCAAACTGAGCAAGGAATGAGACCTTCTTGTAAAAAAGCAAAACGTTGCCGCATTGAGCTGAGGTAGAAAGATATATGCCAATTGTTGTGACATGCAGTTGCAATTGACCCAAGTAACCGGGTTTCATCTTACATGCCTGCGAAGTGTTCTAATGCCGTAATGCAGAAGCGGAGCATTAAAACGCAGGAACATAATGCACTGCAACGGTTGTGCAACTCATTTTACATATTCACCTACTGCACTGCAGCTGCCGTATCAAACGATACCGTTGTGTAATTCTCTATGAACTTTCACACTTCACCGACTCTTCCTAGGAATATTGACAATCTTACATTAAAATGTTATTAAAACAACATTAGATTGTGATAGCAAAAAATAATTGTGCCTCCATAAGATCGAGTGCTCAGTTATGACAACGCATCTATCATTTTAATAGTATGTTATTATATATTTTATCATCATGCAAAGATCATCCTGAAATTCCGATAGTGCATTACGGCTTCCTTGTATAACATTAGCGGTGTTTCGATTTGGATCAGCGAATACAGCATATTGCAGTGTTATAACACGCGGAAAACAGATACGTACCTAGTATCTATAAAACTACATGATTTCCTAATTTCGGTACTCATTTGAAGATTTTAAAATTTATCGTTTAATCTATTAATCAACTCTTTTCTAAACCTTTGACTAACCGCCTTATCGAACTAGTTTAATTTAAATGAAATTGCAGGAAACTGAAGTGTTAATAAGCATTCAGTGTAATCAATTATGTTCTCAGCTTTCTAATAACAGTTCGTCGGTTACATCTTCCAATTATTGACTGAGAACGCTAATAACTGACTGCTGCAGTTTCCTGTCAGTCATGAATGGTCGATAAGAAAATATTTGTGATGGGGACGTCTGCACCCATACATGTAATGAATGCAAGGTTTGCGTGTGAATTGGCGCATACATTAAATCATATACTTAACGGCTATCAATTGAGGAACGATGTATTATAATTATAGCACTTTTCTGTATTTTCGAAGGTTCTAGTGAATAGAAAGCGAAGCGTTTTGCAAGCGGCTAGTCGCCGCGGGCCCGCCGGCATCGGCACCTACTTGCTTAATGCATCGCACGTGCTCGGCGTGCTCGGCGTGCCACACACTACCAAGGCTTCACGACAACAAACATTGAGTAACTGGCGATTGTGATAACGATCTATTGATATATTCAATTAAGTGCAATCAGACTGATCTGGGAGTAAGCACTAAACCTTGTTGACTACCTGTTGCGGAATCATCCGTGCTCGCGTTAATCTTAGATTAAGAACACGTCCTACGAGACTTCTTAACGATAATTAAGATATTCATTTAAATAGGAAAATAGAGGCTAATATCTTTAAATTGATCAGTAAACTGTTACGGAGTAATCTAAAGTAGAAATATAGATAAATACTGTGTGGCATATTTGATTTTATATCTTCAAATGATATAATGTTTAGAAAGTTCATACATAGATTAAGACTATGAGAAATATTTTAATATCCTGTCAATGATACCTTAGAAAGCCGTTTGTAGTAAAAGCTATTGATAGAGCATTCATCGTTACAGGTACACACATGGGCATAAAAGTAATACAAACAACACAATTTCCATAAAAATAAAGGTCTAAAGTAAATATTACCTGGCTTGGGACAACGAATGGTCTCCCAGTGCAGCAAGTTGGTCCGAACTGGACTGCAACATGGCCCTATGTAATGAAGATAGTGAAGATGAAGATAATGAATAACTGTCATAACTTCTGATATGGAAATGTATGTTTTCCTTGCCTTGATTTAATTTAAAGACTTCGTAATCCTATCTTGGAAAGTTATCATGCTTCTATCATACATCAATATGTTCGGATGTATAAAGAATGGTAGAGCATTTACAGAGAGTCGTTATGGGAGGTGGACAGTAAGATCCACTTGCGTAATGATTCCATTGTACTGTGATCTGCTTCCCATACCAGGTACATCACATACAAGACTACTCATCCGTTTCCGCTCTATGGTTAATTTAAAAAGACTACAACCTTTTGTAAAGGATAATTGCTAGCTATTTAACTTTAAGAGATCAATTCGTTAAATTAATTTTGGGACTGAAAGGTTGTTAATATTCACGCTCTAGTAATCTTAAAACCACAAAAAGTCATGCAAACTTGAATGTAAATATATTATTTGGGTCTGACTCCATTTTCTGTACCTATTGAATTACTTTGATAGCAAGTGTCTATACAAAATGGTAAAAGTATTACTAATACAAGAATTCTAAAGTAAGTATTTACACGTGTAAGCTATGCATTCAATAAAATAAAAAGTGTAGTTACTTACTTTAAATGGTTTTCATTGTCACGTCTTAATGAAATATGTTTATGACAGCGTTTTATGTGCGAAATTTTTCAACAGACATGCATTCTGTAGATATTAAATCGTTTCTTTTATTTGACGATACATTTATGTAATGTAATGTTTATAACTGATAATTACATTGCCGGTAACCGTATTATCGCGTTACCGGAGTACTGCAGTTTTGAGTGATTACGTAGGGTCTTGGAACATGATTGCGGCTGCCATTCAGGCGTGCATAGTTTTTTAGTAATTAACTGTTTTGGTTACGAACTCGGAAATGCTTCCTAGAGACTATAAGCTCGTTTCTTGACATAACGTCGTCATTGTTTTTTACATTGACATTGGACTCGTAATCTGGTTTCATTTTCGTAACGTCGCGCCAGTCACCCACAAACTGTTGTTGTAATTTTTAATGATGTAGATGTGTGTAATTAATGAAAAGTTTTTTTACATAAAATAAACAAAACAAGGGTAATTAATACTATCAAAAACCATTTTTTTTTAACATTGGTTAGTATGAGCACAGAGCTGTGTAATAGTGCGTACGGCGCTGTATTTAATGAATGTTGCACAGACGTTCATTTGAGTAAATAGTTCGAAAGTCTGACAACCGGTCAACTCTTAGGATGTGGTTATCTCCCAATGGAAAGCTGAGAGCAAACAGACTCGGGCATACCTAATACAAATTCAGGCGCCAGATGCATCGGATAAGACCTGAGACCTTTCCCAACAAACGTTAAGAAAACGTATGATGACTATCAGTAAGAATACTAAGTAATAATGCGGTAATTCTGATTAACTTTTTGCGGTTCTATTACATTACAATATGATGTAAATAAAAATAAACGTACACGACCAACCTCGTCTAAATAAACACGGTTACCGGTTGGTTAATATTTTTTATGTATTCGCTGTACACAACACGGCATAATACATTGTTTACAGTTTACGAAGTTTTATTTTGCAATTAGATTGTTACTATGAACACTGATGCAGGCGGTAACTTCGAAAACTCGTTAAGTCGTTACACATTATAGGAACGTTGAAGTAGGTAGATTTATGCGTACACGGAATTATGAATATGTGTAATTATTGAACCTGTTTGCCCATTATTTACTTTTTATGTTCATTATACAATTATTTTAATGTTTAGTGTAGTGTGTAATTTATTAATATTCTAACTTACCCACGAACCTATGATTATTTTGTTTATCGCTTGCGTCCAATTTTCCGCTTTTCTTTGCTGGTTGTTACACCTCTGAAAACTGTCGTGTGTTACACACGTAGCTCACATAAACAACCACGGGATGAGACTGAACAATAGCCCGTTACTCAATAGATTTTATATAACATATGTACATCGGACGAATTTACTGTAGATACACTTTGAATGGGAATGGCTTTAAATGGAATCACGTAATTTCGGAGCGTTTCCGAGTGTTGTAACAGTGGCGAACGTACGCGCGTGCGCGATTCGGGAAAGTGCTGCGTGAACTGGCTGCGGCCGGCGGGCACCCGCGCTGCCAGACCGGCTGCAGACGCCGTACCACTTTCATTGTACCTGGACTGTGCAACAACAGACTCCAAGAGGTTTCAGATATCTACATGTCGTAATTTATTTTGGTGATTGGTGTCTAGATAATTATTTATGCTCGTAAACTTGTTGAGATGTCCAATCTCTAGTGCAGCCTTGTAATAGTTCACAGTTAAGTGCTTGTAGAGACAGGTATGGCGTGAATAAGAAAGTCTCTACAGATGTTTATGATCTAGCCAGGTATACCCGCTGTCACCCATCAAGACAATAAGATTAGACTTCGCTCCTCGACAGTTAAATATTTTATTGTACACGTTTGTGCGTTTCTTATTTTGTGTCTAGTAAATTTACGTTCTCTAGGGGAGTTTATTGTTTTGGAAACTAGTAGGAGGATATGTATATTTCTTACTTATTTTATAAATATTCTTGATCTAAAATTTTCGAGATCTTCATATAGAAATATATAATAGGATATATTTTATTTGTATACTTTTGTTGTGTAGGCCAAGGAATTTTCTGTCGTATCGGAAGCTCATATCAAAAGCTTGGTGGCACCTCATTACCTCATGTGTCAAACTATGAAAGAACTCGCATTGCATTATTTGTTTGGAATGTAGAGTCATGGTTTGCCACAAGTTGTGAAGTTAAAGTTTTTGTTGTTGCTTGTCAAATAGGGAAAACAAACAGAGCGTAAAAGAAGCAATCTAATAGGCAAGAACAAAACAAAAATTTAATGATATTCGTAGCCTTGACATAGTGTTTGAAGAGAAGTATTATAATTACTCATTTAACTGCTGTTACTTTAATTACATATTATTTCTACCATCATCGTCTGATGAAGATAATTCTCAAATATATATATGTATTGGGTGGGATTGCTCCTAAAATTAATAACATTTTGAATAAATAACTGCGTACCAACTACCTACTAGTTTCCGCAATGTTCAGGCACGTCGCAGTATGTATTTTATTTCATCAATCGTAATAGATTTAAATTGGACATTACTTTATGTTACGTATCAATCTATGTACCTAATATACCAACATACCATAATTTACCAGCAAATCTTTTGCAACATAACAATGTTTACGTCAATAGGTCTTTTTGTCGAAGTAAACAGGAAAAGCCAAATACCTAAGTTTCCTAAACGGTATTTGGTGGTAGGAAAATACATGCAAAATATTAAACTAATAACAATTTCGGACCTACCTAACCATAAACAGCAAACGTATTTAAGATAACATACCTACTGTTCTTTTTATGAAACGCAATATTAAATAAAATAAACATTTAAATCATTCAAATATCGATAATCTGATAGCTAATCAAGAAATAATAACCAGCGATTCAAATGTAATTATTTAAATTAGCATGTTGCTGTAATCCCATAAAGTCGGGGATCTCACATTAAGCTCAAAAGCTTTGATGTCCACACACCATTTATATCTGTCTGACCCTCTTTATCCACTCTCCAAGACGTGCATACGTAATAATGATGCAAAGAAGACGACAAACTTATCCGCCAAATTACGCCGTTGCACGCCATGCAGCTCGTATTTTACATTTCCAGTATTTTAACTATAATCGCTGGTGTTATTAGTTATATAACATAAAGAAGTATTTTCTACATATGGCTACACACCACTATTATCTGCCTAGCCTAACCTGTTTGCACGCAATGTTCAATAATTTGTTGCAACAATCTTATAAATGGCGCCAGTCTGCACTAAAAAAATTGCAAAATATCGGTTAGGTCACTGCTTTTCAGATCACGCGCGATTTTGATATTGTCTGTTACTGTCTCAATAAAATAATAATGTAAATTGAACTCGGAATTTACTGCTGGTATGAAGTAATGCGTTTATGATGATGTTATGTTGTTGCAGCATTTTATTGAAAAATAATGTGAGAGTTTTCTGTCGACCTAAAATGGTAGAGTCATTTTTGTCGAAGTATCAACAATCTAGTCCGGTTCTTTTGTTGTAAATTAATTTGTAAGGGTTTGTTAACTACGCTCAATTAATAAGAAACAAATTATCTTTAATATTATAATATTTTACACATGTTTATGTGATCCTCGGCAAAAGTAAAGGAATTGTGCCCAGCTGGTTTTTATTTTGCTCGTCTCGAAGGAATCCTGTGCGGTTAAACCTGTGTTAGAAAGAAAAAGGGTAGTAAGAACCTGTTAAACATTCCTTTCACATATTTTTTTTTGTCAGTGAATAGGTTCATATATTAGTCTCAGTATCCAATAAGTAGGTACACAAATTCTCCACTAGAATTAAATGAAAAAGTTCAACATGTTAAAAGATAATAATTAAATATCAAAAATTAATTTGCATAGTAACCAGGCATTATTTCTCCTTTTATAATGTCTAATACCTTATAATTTGAGAGATAAACTTTCTCCTAATTTAGACCAAAGACTGCCTATTAATGTAACTATACAATTATAGTATAATGTGTGGTTGTATTATGATTGTAGAGTTAATGCCTACTATTTCATTGATAATGAAGTATACATTATTTAATTTCATGCATAAATATAATAAATGTTATAATTACGTAAGAAAATTATCCATGTAGTCACGTATTATATTAGTGGGGTTTGTTCCTATACGCTACAAGCGACTATTATGGTAAGAGATGTTATTTAATTTTAATTACTATGTTCGTTGATTTTCTAAAAATAATTATAGAAATATTACGATGTTGTAGTTTAGTGGGCTGTTACCGAACAAACATTTTTATATAAAATTTGTATGTACCTACTCTACCTTTTGGAGGTATGGAGCAGGCCTCCACGCCATTTACTGTGTGTGCGCGACATGATACGGGTTCGATCCCGGCATGGAATAAATAGGTATTTGTCTAATCTACAATTTATGTTTTCGTCATGGTAGGTACAGAATGTCTGCAAAACCCCCGTGACACAATGATTAAATTCTAGTGTAGATAATATCGAACAAAAAACACTTTTCAACATTCTCTCGGTGTACCTACTGTTTATAGTACCTTCGTTGGAATCAGAGGCATCTGTTTTATACTATGGCCTTAGAGCAATAAATGTTATGTTGTTTTGTTACTAACTAAAGAAACAATGTAGGTATCTAGTCAGCAGCAACACAACTACGAAAAATATACTATGTGGAATATAAAGGTGGTGCTACAAAACAACGGATTCTTATTTTAGCTAGGTGGCAATTATTTATTTAAATTAGTAGGTAGTGCAGTTGGCCCAGACATTAAAAGTCTGACGCGTACTGAAGTTTCAATTAATTAACTGGTTAGGTAACGGCTCTATGTGGATTAATGCATTGCTTGTCACACTATTGAGTATTTTCCAAACACTGGTCATCGTAACGAGCTTGCTTGTCGAGCACGCCTAAGTACGTTTTATGTAACCACCCAATACATTCGCTCGATTGGAACCATCCTCTAAACCCTCAAGACATTCCACGAATGATCGTTAATAAGTAATTAGGTTTGTGACTTATTCATAAGGATGTTATGTTAACGAGATTTACACACCTCTGAGAGTACGTAAGTTATCAATACTATGAAGATGCACCTAGCCATGAAACTGACTCATCTGTCTGTAACTGTTTAATAGACATATTTTACGATTACGTCCCATTACGTGAACGAAAGTGTGGAATTAGGTTCCTTCTAAAATGAATAGATTTACTTTGTATATTCTGCCATGGGTAAAGTTCTAGCAAAAAAATGTTCTAGGAACACGATTACCAAAACCGGACAAAGTTTAACGAATAATTTACATAACACATCCTGTATAGAACATGTCTCAGGTATCCTCGACCACAAATTTGATCATTATCGTTTTATTAATATCCTTTCTTACTTTTATTACTAAGGAACAAGAATGTTCTGACTTCAATGCTAAAATGTGACTTTGAAACATATGTGTTTCCTAATTTGAAATGTTCATCATAAATTCAGCATTTCCCGTCTTAGATTTATTAATTGAAAGTCGGATTGTATAAGTATATAAATCTTTTATTTGTACATTTAGAGTATTGTTTAACCCAGCGTGATCATGTTGTCGGTAGTCTCGGCGTGTAGCTGGTGGTTGCTGGAGGTAGAAGCCGCCACCTCGTGGTGTGGGCCCACGAGGCAGTACTGTAGGTTACACCCGCTATCTACTGTCGCCCCGGTGTACAAGACACAGTCTTGGAGTACACAACTGTGGACAATGATATATTATTAATTTTATCTAAAAAAATAATTTGCGCATTTTCATTAAGATTAAAATCAAATTATGCTATAAAAATTCGTAGGACTAAATAATAAATGTTTTTTTATGCCTGTATGTTAAAAATGATTGCCTGCTAGCGCCATTTAGTTTGTGTATGTTAACTTATGATCAAATTTTGAGTTTTTGAGGCTACGTTTGTAATTTTTCAAAGGTACTATTTTTTCACAATAATTTACTGATTGTTTTGATAAAAGTGAGATTATTTTAACAAAAAAAAAGTTAATAAATATTTTATTTCTTTTACAAGCATGTGTACTTATTTGAGGCAGCTGAAGTTTTTCAATAAATGAATCAATTAATAACATTACTTCTATGGATGTGTTGTTACTTAGTTACTTACCCTTCTTTAATAGTGACATTGTTCATTAAAATACAGTTAGTCAATCTAACTTTGTTCTCAATAGTGCAGTTGGCACCAATGAAGGTGTTTTTGATAGAAGTCTTTTCGCTGACAATGCTTTTTTCGCCAACAGTGCTTGATTCATCTATTTGCTTAGTTTTCACTTCACTGTCCGGGTGGAATCTATCTGTCAGAGGTAGTCCTGTTAATTGTTCCCACTTTGACAAAATCTAAAAGAGAGAAGGGAGTTTAGAAAACCTTTCATAACTTTTAAACAATTTCATACATATAATAAGGTCTCTATGAGTCTTCTTCAAATTAATACATGCATATAAGTAAATAACTAACAGTAAGTTATATAGAAGACAAATACAAAAATATTAAAATTACTTAGAAAAATGTTTAGCTATGAAACTGGAAATAATATTTAAATACTTAGTTACAATCAAAAATAAATATTAATAATTACCTTGTTGTTTGACAAGTAAAAAGATGAAAGTGTGTTCACCCGAATACCGAAAGTATTCTTACTTGGTATATGAGCATAACATCTTAACAAATCATTGTAGAAGATTCCTTTACTACCCAGCCTGTGATCACTGTATGCTGTCATTCCCCTTATTTTACTCTCATATCCAGTTTCTACAGCAAAGTCAAATATATCTTTTGTAATTTCAACATTTTTCTCAGATGTACCTTTTTTCTCAGCTGGGTTTTTAGGCTTGGACAGTTGTTTTTTGACAATATGAGGTATCAGTTCTCCTTTGACTGAAGTAAATCTGTCGCATTCGACCAAATAAGATATAACCCACTGCTTCATAACATATACATGAGCATCTAAAAGTCTGCTGTGCATGCTTATAGCATCAAACTTCTTAACCAAAATCCTAGGTATTGTAACATTTTCTTCAAAGTCACTAGCACTAGCTAAGAAGACAAGTCTCTGTGTTTCCTTATCAATACAAACTAGGTCTCTATCCGGTTTTGCCTTTGTTTTTGGGCCCGGCAGCTCAATCCATTCCTCTGGGCCATTGTTGAAGAATAAAGTAGTGAGTGCTGCATCATACTTTCTATGAACATTTAATACTTCATTAAGATTGATGTTTGTAATAAGATCCCCAGAGATAACAAGGAGGTCAGTTGTCACTCTGCTGCTAATGTGCTTGAGTGAGTTAGCTGTGCCCCAGTCTTCATCTGAGGGAATAACTATTAACTCATATTTTATTTTTAATGGACACTTTTCTAATGCATTGAGGATGTTAGATTTGTCTTCATCAAGAACTACCACCAGAGTTTCTGAAATTAGAAAAGCAAAAATGTAAATACACTGGACTGGTTTGTAACTTTGATAATTTAGCTACTTTCTTATATGTAGCTAGTAGGCAATAATTATGAATTGTTTTGTCAATGTCTACTATAACTTCTGTGAAATGTGTACTCTAACTAGGTGCTATAGCGATGTAAACCCATACCTTGAAATCCAATTTTCTCAAGTAAGTTTAATGAATACCAGAGGACAGGGTAGGGTCCAACAGGTAACAGACACTTGGAGACAGAGCCACCAACATCAGGCAGTCGAGATCCTCTCCCCGCAGCTAACACCACTGCTTGGAATTCCAGTAATTTATGCATTTTTATACTCCTTCACCCAGCTGGAAAGTACAATTACTTATTGTTATTAATAATATATCAAATATCCCATTCAATGCTATTTTGAAATAAAAGATAGGAAAATTAGTTTACCTTTACAATTAATATAAATATACAATCACGGTTTTTATTAAAATTGCATCATTTCATAACCCCATAGAACTCGCAATATTCTCACAAATACGTCGACTTTGAACTGACAGGATAGTGACATTGACAGATAAGCAAAGGAACTGTGTTGCCAATTGTCAGATAACAAAGTTGGTAAAAATGTTGGTAGAATGTTCATTGTTCATGCTATAAAATATGGCAAGATGATAATAATATGATAATGTGATTTCCGAGAAAACTGGATTGGCTGTCGATTCGATACTGAAAAAGTGCCTACTACCGAACCAATCCCTATCAAGAACGAAGAATTAATTATTAAAATCGAGTGTCATTACTATTATTAGAGTCTTTAGCCATATACCTACATGTGACTACATCACCATAGTTCTAAAAACAGTAGTTCAGTTCGTTCAGTTTTAAAAGTGTTTATAAATTATTATCTTATATTTCTGGCGAATTCCCGAAAGCTTATTTACAATCAAGCTTAGTTACAAGCATTTCACGACATAACTGCTAGTGCCATGTTCTAGAGTACGAACTTGATAAAAACCAAACTCGATGTAGGGGAAAAGGGGCTGATCTCATCAGTATCCTAGTACAATTCACAGGTACAGTTCTTATAATAGGTGCTAATATATGCAATTGTTATCTACGTCAAAGAGCTATCCATATTTCGTGTCCAATTGATGTCTTGACTAATTTCGAGTACCTTGTACATGCTGATGAGAAGGTAAAGGTTCAAAATATAATAAAATCAATTATAATTTAATTTAGATTAATAACAAGAATAAAAAAATATCAGTTTGATCCAGTCTCATCTTGAACTTGTGGAGTCGTAGAACCAACATCTCCTTGGTCCATTGTCATTTGAGAATCTGGAGGTGGTGTGACGTCTTCATAGTCAGTTTTACTTGGGCCTGTGTGTAAAAAAAATACAATTTTATTAATGCAGTATGTACCCACTAACAGTTTAAAATGATGCCCATAAAATTAAATTAGCACGTACTTTTAATAACCTCTGTAGGCGGAGACGTTTTCTTCTTCACGTTGCATGGTTTACAAGGAACTGGTTCCGGATTATCGACCAAATACATCTGAGATAGAAACAAAGTAAGGATTTTATTAGACACACTTCAAATTGTTGTCATGTTCGTTATACTAAATAACTACCTAGGTACCTACTAAAATAAGTATCCGATAAATTTTCATATAAGAGTAAGCTATAGAGGGCCAACAATAGATGAATGAAAGGTTTTACCTTTCCGTCGGTTCCAAGTTCTGTTGTAATTTCTTTCGTGACCTTGACAACAGCTAACTCCGGAGGGGGCCTCGCTGGTGGCTCGTTCACTAAAGTATGTGAACCTCCACAATATCGCTGACAAATATGTGATCTGAAAAAACAAACATAATTAACAAAGACATGAGTTTACAAGAAATATGTTTTCGTCAAGCCTAGCCTAACATGATTTATTACATGCCTAGGATCCCTCGGATGCGGCAAAGGCAAACCAGGATAACAAACTCCATGGTCACCATCTCCCATAGATCGTCCGCCTTCTGCGCCTTCAGCCGGTTGTCTGCCAGAATGTAACTTAGGCAACTTAGGTACTAAACAGGGTTCTTCTGTGTCCATGTGAGCAGGGCTGCCACAAGACAGACATGCAGTATCCCGGAATAGCTTTCTCGATAACATAGCGCTTTTTGGTTCTCCCACAATATCAATCAAGAATTGCATGCGGTCCTTCATAATATTTAGGTATTTGTTGATTTCGCTCTTCAACGATTCCACTTGAACAAGGTCCGCTTTTTCGTTAAGTTCCCTCACGAGGTCATCAATGGCTTTCTATACAAAATGATATATTATGAGCAAAAGTGAAGCAACAAAGCAAGTATACCATAATTATTTAAAGACTGGTAGGGTAAATGACCACATTGCGAGAAAAGTAACTAAGTAAAGAGTAAAAGTTATTGGGTACGTTAAATCATATTATTATGTTTAACTGTCTTATATCAATACTTACTTGCCAGATAACTTCCTGGTTGTTAAACTTATCATAAGCAGCTCCTATACGTTTTTGGAAATCACCCCGTACAGCTTCAAATTGATGTAAAGATACAAGTCCATTTAATTCTCCGATACCGGCTTTGTCTCGCAGTGCATCGGCTACTTCTTCACGATCAGATTTAATGTCTCTCAACATTTCAATTTGTTTCCATAGACCCTAATATCAGAAATTAACAACATAAATACTGCACACAAAAGTATCCAGTATTTGGTTTCGGCCTGGGTGGTATTTGAACCCGCTAACTCGTGCACGGTTGTTGCGCTTGCAACGACTAAATCAACGAGGTAGGCAAGCATGTGAGTGAACTATAACTATAACTACATAATATATTTACTTACACGAAAATGTATTACATCATTTACTTAACTTATTTGGAAGTACTTACTTCGAGGTCAATAGATATTGAATCAAGACATTCTTTCAAGTCTCTTTGTCGATACAACATATTTTCAAAGTCCATTGAAAGAGATGTAAAATGTGAATTAAGCTCGGCAACCGCTGGAAGTAATTTTTGGTTCTTAATCATTCATATTTAAAATGATATTTTAACCAAGATACAATAACATTATTATATTTCATCAGATCAGATGAATACATACCTACAGTATCTCCTCCTGTGTTAGCCAGAACTTCAGCCATTGTTTCTAATCCAATTTCTAAATCATGTTGCATTTGCGTTAATTGTTCTTGATAGTTAGTCATCTACAATTATAAAACTTAAATATAAATCTGCTTCATTTTCCTATCCTTCAATAGAGTTCAAAATTTTTACTAGCAAAAATTTTGGATGACAAATATTTACCTGCGATGAAAGACCAGTGTCTAGAGCGTTAATTTGAGCTGCATACTGGTCGACAAGGTTTTCTAAGGTATTCATTCGCGAACTAACTGCCAACGCTGATTCGATTTTTCCCTCTGTTTAGAAGATATAATTTAATTAATAAATCAATATTTTTATCACCAACGCAATAAATGTCCCCTCGATAATTAATAATATTAACCTAAACTCATAGCTAACTTGTAGGCACCCTCGGCGGTTTTGGAAGTACGGGTCGTAATCGTTGTTACCGTACTCATTAAGTTGTTGTACAATTCTTTCGTAGCAGTTCTGAAATAAAGAAAATTTTAATGAAACAATTATTTTCATTGCATAGTAAATACATTGTGTTAGTTAAGGACATGTTTATTTCGTATTAAGATCTACACGCTATCTTTTTAAATAGCTTATAAAATATAAAAAGCTGTGCTCTTGGTGCTTTGTGTTTGGCTTAAAGGCTTAAATCCAAAGCGTGATTTAAGTAGCCCATATATTTGCTGAAGAATGGAGGTACGAGTCAATCAGCATATACTTTATTCCTTTTTATACGCTTAGTAGGTATAGTTTGTAAATCTAGAAAAGTCAATCAAAATAAATACAAAGTATACAGTGACTAACTGCAAATCATCAAAGGTTATGTAATCCAGAGTTAAAGCAAATTCATTTCCCATTTTCATATGGTCTTCTACTACTTTTATTGGACTTGACCCCTCACTCCTTGACTCTTTTGTTTCAGTAGTATCTGCCTCGGATGTCTCATGTGTTGAGTAATGTTTTTGGCCTTTATCAGATTGTTGAGTTCCAAAAGCCCCCATATCTGTACCAAAAGTACTTGGTCCACCTTGGCCACCAACAATTACCCCTCCAGCTCCCATTCCGATTCCTCCTCCAATTCCACCTCCAACTCCACCTCCAACTCCCCCTCCAAGTCCACCTCCAACTCCCCCCCCAGGTCCACCTCCAACTCCCAGTCCAGATTTGCCACCGGCTTTGCCACCGCCTGCACCACCGGCGCCTCCACTCGCCCCCGCTACCCCGCCTGGTCCTCCAGCACCACCGACCCCGGATGCACCGCTGGTTGCCACTCCACTTCCAGGCCTAGTACCACTACCAGCCCCACCCGAGCGAGCTCCACCACCACCACCAGCACCACCACCAGCACCACCACCACCACCACCCCCACCCCCAGCAACCCCACCAGGAGTAGTCGCTCCTCCAGGTCCACCAAAAAGAAAGAATGTTTCCTGCAAATAACATATTACATTAGATATAATATTCTCCTTATGACTGTTTTTTGACCATGTACAACGTGCAAAGTATTTTTAAGATAGAGAAACACTTGTTTCACACTACAATTTGTTTCTGTACCTCATAAAACATTTTTCCTTTAAATTAAAAGCAAATGTGAAGAACAGTTTTAGATATTATTAGGTAGCTTGTGCTTACGTCTAAAACTATTCCAGGTGTCTTTTTAGCTAATTCTGTGACCATTGAAATCATACGCTCCAATCCTCTTTCTGTTGCTTCTAACCGAGCCGAAAGTTGTAATGCAGCCATGGCATCAGTTAGGGAAGCACCTTTACGAAGTTCTTCCATGAGTTCAGCGTGTTCCGGAAATGTTGGCGTTCCGACTGGTAAGAGTTTGACTTGAAGCTGACGGACCAGTTTTGCCAATTGTTCAAATTGATCTTGCGTTACGACAGAAATCTGAGGAGTTCGTCCTTGAGTTTTTCCTAAGTAACACAAACACCATAATCTAGTTAATGAAAGTAAATATATTTATTTTAACACTGATTTAGTAATGGATGGTAAGGACTCACCACTCCTTTTCGATTCCGAACTAGGCACTCTTTGAACTGTTACAAATAAAAAAATATTTTTAAATTCAAGATAGCAAAAACGTATTGTATATATTCTTTACTATATCATTGATTATCTTACCAACAAGTAGTTTTTCGTATTGAGCTTCTGTAAATGACAACGTTTTTCATGAATTTCATTATGTATAAGTTCAAATAATTGTTCCATTTATTATAGTTATCTATATACTTAAATACCGTAATGGGTCTCAATTACCTACGGATCCAACAGATGCCATAGGCGTGGGTGACTTAGTTGCTTCTTCGAAAGAGTCGGTTCTCTATAAGTGAATAACATTATTATTACTTACTTGAAACAACATTAAAAAAAAATTCTTATCATGTTAGACTCTATCTTTTTCTGGTACAAGTGATAATAATTTGTTTGGTTGTTGTAAATATGATATTTAAAATTCTAAGCTTCTGAATAAATCATTGATAACAACAATACGTTTAAATCTACGGTGAAATGTTCATTAAATTTAATAGGTAAATTTAAATTACATAGAAAAACCGGTTACAATTGCTGCAATGTTGATAAAGTATAATCAAATATGCTGTTGTAAGTTAAATTATACTTACTTGGTTTTATACTTACTAAGTCCATGTCTCAATAAAAGTGGTTCAATGCTAAAAAAAAAAGAAGAACAACACAATAAAGAAAAATAGAGTTCCTGTTACGATGAAAAGTGGCACCTGATGTATAATACGCAGAAGTTTTTCTTTTTGCTCCTCAGTTGGATCCAGTTCACCTGGCCCTAGCTGCAGATTAATCTAAATTATTATTTTGTTTGTGTTTGCATCAACGTGAATATACCGACTTCTACGTTTCTGCCTAGTACGTACATAGTGATTATAATTATTTTCTACTTACTCTCGCGCCACCTCCGCCGCCACCACCACCATCTTTTTGTGATCGTTTTGGTGAAGATTTTTCCGAGTCTCCTCGCCTGGATGAAGTTTTAGCATCACCCGGTCCCCCCGAAGCTTGGCCAGCTCCTTGTTTGTCGCCTTTACCTCCTTTGCCAGATTTAGCTCTCTCAGGCGACCTGACACTTGACTTGTCTTTACTGGATGTAGTAGTAGTAGTAGTTGTCTTGTCTGTCGAAGTTTTGTCTGATGTGGATTTGCCAGAGGAAGTTTTATCTGTTGAAGTCTTATCAGAAGTGGATTTGCCGGACGAAGTCTTGTCTGTTGAAGTTTTGTCTGATGTAGATTTGCCAGATGAAGCCTTGTCCGTCGAAGTTTTGTCTGATGTGGATTTCCCGGATGAAGTTTTATCTGTTGAAGTCTTGTCAGTCGATGTTTTGTCTGATGTCGATTTTCCGGATGAAGTTTTATCTGTTGAAGTCTTGTCAGTCGAAGTTTTGTCTGATGTGGATTTGGCAGATGATGTTTTATCTGTTGAAGTCTTGTCTGTTGAAGTCTTGTCTGTTGAAGTCTTGTCTGTTGAAGTCTTGTCCGTTGAAGTCTTGTCCGTCGAAGTTTTGTCTGATGTGGATTTGCCAGATGAAGTTTTATCTGTTGAAGTCTTGTCCGTCGAAGTTTTTTCTGATGTAGACTTTCCAGAGGAAGTCTTATCTGATGAAGTTTTTTCTGAGGAAGTTTTGTCAGAACTTGAGGGTCCAGAGCCTCCAGATTGAGATTTTCGACCTTTACTACTAGCTTTGGGCTTTCCTTTTTCGCCCTCATCTTTCGTTTTCCTTTTTTTCTTCTGCATTGCATGTATTTTGACTTCAGTAATAGAGAGGGAGCTGCCAGAATGAATCACAGCAAGAGGACCCAACTCAACCTCCACACGTCGCTCTAGAAGTCTTAGTTGTCTAGCCATGATTAAGAGTACTGTTTGTATCAGCTTGAAATTCACAGTATTTTTCTAAAATACCAATGTAAAAGTTAAAATGGAAATACATCTAGGTTAAATAAAAATATGCTGGTGTAATAACGGGTTTGTAATAACTTACTTCGAAATCTCCGAAAGCCGTGTCAATAATTTCCCTAACATTCATGATGCCAGGGTTTTCGTCAAAAACTGTAAATGACTCCATGATAAAATTAATTACAAACAAACTTAAGATATCTTAATTTATAAAATGCCCTCGATCTCGATGGTCTTTAACTGTCATTTCTGGACATTTCGCCTTCCTGTCTACGATCCTGACACTTGACCTATAAATTATTATTGACAAAATAAAGTATTAAATACTTCTTAGAGCAATTTTCTCCTTCTCATTATTTTGCTCTGTGGAAGAAGTTATGTGCAGTCGCGGTAAAAAACGATGAGTAACTACACACTTGGGACAGCCCGAGAGGCTGGACGATGACACAAACGATGTTCAGGAAGTGCAGCAGTAACAAACTAAAAAACGTGCACGTACCTTGGTCTGCTATGTCTGCTGCCGATGACCCGCCTGCGTTCTGATTTCACCACAGTTGTTGCTGAAGGTCACGAACTGCTCGGAATAGGGATTCCTAGCAGAATATCGATCGAGTTGACGCGTTTAAAGGGTTTTTTCTTGAGATAGATCGCGGAGCGCGCGCGCGTGCAAGATGGTGAGAATAAACGAATTTTTGTTAGTTAGGCGGCGGTTCGTCCGTTAGCGGTTGTGACGTCATGACAGTTGCAGCAGAAGCACCAATCGGGTAACGAGTACGGCACGTATGACAACCGTCAAAACAGTTGTGATTGCCACTGCTGAAAATCGTTAAGAACATCGTGTGTGTCCGTGGTACATTCTAAACGATCTGATTTTAAGAATCTGTATGATGACGAAACAAGTTAAGTACTGTGAATTCATAAAGATATTTCTCTCCCCATCGTTTTTGCTCGTTTTTATGGCAAACATAACAAGTTTTAAGCCCAGGTTATTTATCAGTTATTATCAGGACTGGATTGTAAACTACTTTAATTTAGTGTTATAAATAGCAATACCTAGCTATTTTTTTGTTGTTATTAAATAAAATGGCTTACAAAGTGAACACAGCTAAAGTTTGGGGATCGAACCCGCAGCAGGTTCGCATGTTTCCAGTTATGGCTTCAAATACTTTTAGCATTACTATTCGAAAGATCAGCAGCCTTTTACTTATTGAAAGCTAATTAATAAAACATTAAAAGTGTTCATTTTATTTATAAGGTACTTAGGTATATGTTTTTAGCTTTACCGTACGTAGCTTTTAGCCGTACCGTAGTCGCTGTTGTTTTCACGAAAATAAATAAGGCCAACATATAGAAACATCAAGTATATTTTACGATATTTACAAGGTTTCCTTCATAAATATCCATAGGTACTTACAAAAAGATGTGAAAATTTAAAAAAATACAATGATATGAATAAATCAAAATTCGTACATATTTACAATGTTTATAATTAATAGAAAACATATTATAAATACTAAAGCTCCCTTTGAACTGGTCGATAAAACAATATTTGCATGTAAATAAGATTAACTGTAAATAACTATGATAATAATATGATAACTACGTGGATGCAAACAAACAGTGATCTATTGAATTTTGTCGCACCTATTCAGAGGGAGCTTAATAAAACGATTTTCTTATAAGAACACAAAAACTTTCAATTCTACAAATTCCCAGTTTTATTTTAAATAACTCTTGGTGATTTAACAAGCTTCTGAAAAATTGTTAAAAATTTTCTACCTACCTAAATATGTAACTAGGCATTTATCTATTTATCATATAAAGTGAGCTAATTTAATTAGGCACGATTCCGACAGTTAGTAGAGCGCGAGGTGGCGCAGGCGGGCGCCTCGAGGAGCGGCGGGGGAGGCGGGGGCGGCGGCGAGGCGGCGGGGGGCCCCCGGCTCGCGCCCGCGCCTTGACTAGAGGTTGTCTGCAGCGCAGACGCCGACGTCGGCTTGGATTGCTCTATGTTACCAACATTAGTTTTGTGATCTCTGTGAGTATTATCCACAACTAAATCATTTTTAGATGTTCTATCGTGTTTGTTATATTTATTAAGCTCGTGAGGCACTAGTACCGCAACGGGCGGTAATGGTGGAATGTAGGCGCTTGGCTCGTAGTTGTCATCGACGTAGTCGTCAGGATTCCATACGGCGGTAGTTGTTGCTACAGATTTCTCACTAGCTGGCCTTCGTAATGTTGTCGCCTGAGACGTTAGTGGCACCACAGTGATTACAGATTTATCTGACAATAATTCAGATGCCACAGTCGCGGTGGACGGAACAGTGAATACATTTCTATTTTTATAAGATCTAGTTTTTCGTCGTTTTTGTAGTTTTGGCACATCGAGAAAGAATGGATCAAAAATAAGATCAGACTCTTTATAGTCGTCATAGTTTATCGGTACTATAGGTTTCACAGCACTTACAACGTTGCCCACTGTATAGTTTAGTCTTTTACCGTTACTATCACTGACTGACGCACTGGCTGTGACGATTACTCGTGGCGGACTTTTTAATTTGATAGGAGGTTTTTCGGTCACATTCGGTGGAGCGACCGATCGCGCAGATAGTGAGGATTCTGTTCCTGGAACTGCCTCATCACTTCTCTTTCTCTCATAGTAAAATGGGTTAAAAGGCAACGGTCTCTGAGATGGTAGTGATTGAGGGTATGCTTGAGGTCTATTCTGCTTCACTGATGTTTCATGTCGTTCTGAGGGTTGAGACGTAGGTCCAGGACGTAGTAACTGATCACGAGGATCAAGCGTAGTCGGCCGGAATGGTGCTGGTTGTGGTCGTTGAACAAAAGAAGTAGGTCTCTGTGCAACTGGCCGTGGAGCAGTTCTCGAAGACTCGTACTGGAAGTGATCGAACTGTTGTGGCGGCGCATGCGTTATGTAAACTCCGTCGGCGGGTCGAAAACTTTGGCGTTGAAATGAAATGGCCTCTGATCCTGGTCCTCGATGACGGTAGATGAATTCTTGTGGAGATAATAGGGAGGGATCTAATGTTGGTAAGTTAGATGGAGCGGAAGGCGCGGAGGGCGCTGACGGGACAAAGGGAGCAGACGGCGCGGACGGAGCTGATGGTGCCGAAGGTGCAGAAGGCACTGAAGGAGGGAATGAAGGTAGCGGAGGTGACAATGAGGATAGTATCGGTGATGGCGAAGATATAAGATGAGGTATAGGAGAGGGGACACGGGATGTAGAAGGCAATAAGGTCGTTGTCGGCGGCCTGGGCGTGGTTGTTGTCGTCGTCGTCGTTGTAGTAGTTGTCGTTGTTGTGGAGGTTGCCTGTTTCGTAGTTGTTGTTGGATGGTGCACGTAGTCATCGTAGTCTGTGTCTTCATCTTCCTGGTACTCTGTAAAATTATACATTTCATATTTATAAAAGTAATTATTTGAAGAAAACAAAAAATGGTGAAATTTATGTATAACTTTCCTTCCTGTGTTCATTATAGTGACTTATAACCTATGTTGTAAATAGTTGAAAAAATAGTCTGGATTTCAAATACTTTGCTCACTCCAAAATATAATAAATGATCTGAGAGAAGAATAAGCTTTTATTTGATTTACAATAGCTATGTAAAATGTTTTGCATAGTAATAAAAAAAAAAAAACGTTTTTATTTCGGTGTTCTTTAGGTAATAGCTACGTACCTTCGGTAAGTTCCTCATTATCTGGCGATAAAGGTGTATGCGTAGGTTTTGAAGTTTGTTGGACTTTCGGTTCATCTCGTTTTATTTCTTGAATGGGATCGTCAGTTGAATCGGTGACGTCCGTCGAATGTCCTAGATTTTTATCTTGCGTTGTCGTTGGAGTGTCGTCTATCGCAGGGTCGGCTTCTAGATTTGGTTTGGTGTGCTGTTGTGACTGTTCAGTTGGCTGTGCTTGAGGTTTCACTTGGTCTGGCTGTATGATTGATGGCATTGTGCTGCCGTATAACTCTAAATTTAAGCTGTAGAACTTTTCAGATTTTGTACAATCTACTTCGTCCACTCTCTCACAAACTCTTGTCTCCTGTAAAATTAAGATTTATTTCTTAATGAAGTTCGCTAAACAAATTGTGGTGACTGAAGTTTTTGGGTAATAATTTAGAATAATTATTGAAAAGAATACATTATACTGTTTCAAAATGTTTGGTTAAAAACTTTATCCTTAATTACTTCTTGTCACAAGACACAATCAGAGCTCAAACTTCTGTTGTTGTTTTTCTGATTTGATTCACGTTATATATCGTACCTGATCAAACACAGTGCCATTAAGGCACAGGAACTTAATGTCCATGGGCTCGTCATTCTGTCCCACTGTGCACACGTGGAACATCTGGCACGAGGTCTCCAGGTCCGCGTAGTATCCGCCGATCACCTTGCCGGCGCACGTGAAATTCGTCTCGGGCAAGTTGTCGAAGTCCAAATACTGAAATCGAGACAAAAAATATTTAAGCAAAAACTTTATAGCACATAGAAGAACGGGCATAAAAGATTGATTTCAAGTATATGACTGAAGATATTTTTTGTTAAGAACCAACGTGGTCATATTGAATGGCGATCAAAGTAAGTAATAAAAATTTATTAATTGATTGACAGTTAGACAGAGTTTTTGTATTAAAAAATTGCATTGGCCGCATTTGATATTGTGTAATTTAATCGATAATACGTTGATTTTAGAAAGCTTAATTTTTTGGTATTTACTTGGAAATAAAAAATTCCAATGTTGGTAATGGAATTATTGATTAAGTGACAATGACTTTCGATTAAATATTATGTGTGTAAAATAAATATTACTTACACCTGGTTGAATAGACCTGGATATTCGAAACTCGTTCTGGAATATGAATATCAGCAACCACAGCCAAACTGAAATGAAAAAAGCAAACAAAATCAGTATTTGTTAAATCAGAATCATGTTGAACTACATATTTGCTTTACACAAGTTACGTATAGTTCTAAAATAAATTCGCGACCGACGTCACATTCAAGGACACTAACCGTGCCATTTACCTATAAGATTGTCACATTGCATTGGCTCGTTTTCCTCAGTACACAAGTAGCGTATAAAATTATCAGTATTTCAAAGATTCTTTAAGCATAACTTAAGATCTGGGTAAATAAACAAGGTAATTTATAGGAATTATGTCTTCGACGGCGAAGGATACAATGAAACCTGGATGTCAAAACTAAAAAATCTGGTTTTTCCAATCCGTAATGGGCAAGATTAGACCAATGCTCGTTTCTTCTCCAAATGGGAAGAGTCCGTTGCCGAGCAGTGGGACGTTTATAGGATAATATAAATTGTTTAATTAATTACATCTTTGAAGTTGTATCCTATAAATAAGCCAAAACAATAATGAAAAAGTATAGAACCTTGTAAGGCAGAGGCGGTGCGTACGACGAGCGCGCCGCCGCCCGAGATCCGAGCTTGCCGCCGCATCTGAAATCAATGGAGAGATGCATATAAGTTTAGAATGGCAACAAAGAACTTTGTATGTAAGAAACACAGAAAAGAGACAGAAAAGAGACAGGGAAACTTTTGTTAACTTAAATAAATTCACCGTAAGATTATGTGGTTTTCATGGAACATTATCATCTAGGAACTTACTTGCTGAAAATTCTGAATTAACTGGAGATATTTTAATGATTAACGGAAAACAAACCAAAGGTTGCCAAAAAATGTCTTGCCTTTTCCAGGTTTATCATGGAAATAGTCTAGTATAAAAAATACAAATTCATTCCACAGTTTTAAATCTCAGCTATCCAAGCACATACTGGAAAACTATTATGAGTAGATGTCTAGTGTGTGATTGGAAGGACTGGGAGGCGAATCACTTATCGAATGCTACACGGGTAACTATGTACAAATATTTCGATTGTTATTATGTGGTGATGGGTACTTATAACTATAATAATGCTAAATTTTAAATTGTATTCTCATGTAAGTGACAATGTCTTTTTTGAGAATAAATGATTTGAACCAAAAAAAAATGAAAATCAATCTTTTCTCCTTGTAAATAGGCAGAGGTGTTAACAAAACAGTTGAAATAACAATAGGTAGGTCGTGATGTTCGCACGCGCATCTCAAAGCTGCGGAACAATCATTGCGACACCCACAATTAGCCATCTACAATGAATTGTTCCGATAAAATTACATAATGTTATAATTACATATATACCTCAATGCAAAACAATGATCCACTTTTCTCTTTCCATCAAATTACTTCAATGTGTCTTGTACAATTAATTTCAAATTCCAAAGATATTTATTAAAAAAATCCAATATGTTAATTATTGATAAGCCTTGAAACTGCCAAGCCATTATAAAACAGTTATACTAATGTAAACTGGATTACGTTCCCTTTTATACATTTTTGATTAAAAAAGTTTAATTGGACGTTAGTTTTAGGGATCGAATTTTTAAGAAACTAAAAACATCATGAATTTTGTCTCTATGTGGAACTTAAATTAATTGCAAACTTTTCTTTTACAAGGACCATTTAATTATTTTTAGTTTATTTACATAGTTGAACAGAATTATGACAACTAATGATGTTATTAAATCAGTAATTTAAAGATAAATAATAATTCAGTAACAAAAATCCGGGTTTTGACTAAGTAGCCACTTAGTTCGTATGTAGCATTCTATTTTATCGATGTGACGAGAAAGAGTGACATACACATTATAAAATGCTATTAAATGTCAAGGTTTTCGATTTGTCAATGTTAAAGAAAACATGTTTAGGAATGCGATATAATATATTTATGAAGAACATCTGTGCACAGGATTGTTTGAATGAATATTAAATAAGCAATAATATATTCTACGCAAGTAACAATGTAGGAGCCTAAATAATAATCGTAAAACGGCTATAATCATGTTAATAACATCCATATCCGGTTATTTGTATTTCCTTACAGTGTATCATGAATCTTTGTTATTACTAAGCTAAGTTTAAAGGTAATTAACATATTTTTATTTCATTATTTATTACCTACACGGCTACACTTTAAACAATATAGTACTGCAGACAGGTATATCTATAAGTTATTTTTAGTTTATTAATAACTGGTTTTGATCTAAGTTTACTATGCAGGTACATTTTTCTTCTTTGCTTCTATAGGTACTTGTCTATAAATGATCCTAATCTTTAACCTTTAACCATTTACAGTACCCACTAATAAGTTATTATTTATGAGGCGTAGACACAAAAATGGGCGTTCACGTGTTCATATGAAGTAATAATGACGGCACGTTTAATGTACTATTTTTTATATCTTAAGAACGTGAGACTCGGCAGATCATTTGTTTAGTTGCTCATGTAATCATGCGCCTTTCTACTCCAAATGTCTATGTATATACATACATACACCTCCACTCTTTATACAGAACGGGCACGTAGAACATAATAGAAAGTATGCCCGACTTTTATTAATCCCTTTTCACTAATAATGCCATTAACAACACCATTATTGTGATGTAACATTTAATTCGTAACAAATCGATACGTTTATTTACAACAAAGTATATTTATGATATCGGCAGTGCGTGCTTTCGAACTAACGATCAGTAGGTAATCGTTACGAACATCGATTATGAAATACAGCAAGTTGAATCGAATGAGATTACTCGGATTCTAAATCTAGATCCAATTACTTTTTTATTGGTCACAGTTGTACACAATTTTGTTGATTCTCAAATCATGACTTTGCATACGTTTCAGTCTACAATTTTGTGACGCAGTTTGGACGTATAGATTAAATTGTAAAGTGAAAAATCGTCTTAATTTAAAGTAATTGGTATTTGGTTTCCGTTAATCGGATTTCATTTATTATTTGGTAACTACAGCGATAACAATGTCGTATGAATAAGCGGTTGGCCTTACAAATTGCAGCAATTATTGGAGGTTTAAGTAAACCAGAATTATTACGATGAAATGTTGTTTAGCGGTAATGACAGTTCTTTAAAGGCACGACAACGCAAGAAAACGCCGCGTAATTGTCGGAACAGTTTCTATTCCTATAATAAAAATATTTAACAAAACCAGTGATTTGGTCATTGGTGCCTGCGACATATAATACTGTTGAACGTTATTCGATACCGTGAAAGCTGTTGCAATAAGCAGTTGTGTCAGATTGTCCTAGGGCGTGGTTTCCTTGATGTAAGCAGTAAGACCGACGGCAATGGACCGGCACGAAACTAGAGCAGTGCGAGTGACACAAACGCTAAGGCTATGTGCAGATAACAGTGCGTTTAGGACACAGCCTTAAACAGAACGTCTGTACACTGGACACGTAGAGGTCAAAGCTATGTAAGGCGACAATACAGACAATTTCAACAAATTCAGGTCTTGCTTCAAATGTCTTAAAAACTTGCATTCAAATTCACATATTTCTATTTCACCAAAAAGATAGAATGCCATTTAAATACCAAACATTTCACGAGCATATTAAACATTGTAGAAATCTAAACTCGCATTGCCTAAAACATCATATATTTTCATAAATTAGTTAGGAATACATAAAACTGTCTAGAAGTGCCTGCAGAACCGGTCTCATAATCTCATAAAGAACGCTTGACAGACATTGTTCTTGCTCCTAATGGCTAAACCGGAAGTAAAATTAGGCGTATAACAATTAAAATTAATGTTCAAGCAGGCTGGATTAGTAATGGCGGCAATTTGACATGCCCTAATCTGGTATCATTAGGACCGGATCAATTACTGTTGTTATTCATGTAGATTGCGAGTTTGATAAGCTATAAATAGGATTTAAAAAGCAGATTAAATACAGGTTTAGTTTTAATATGCAACTTTATGTAAGATCTCGAATACCAAAGATGAAACATTTTGTTAAGAATCTTAATTGTCGATACACCATAGATTACATTTATTGAGATAAAAAGCACATTTAATTTAATGCGCATTCTTGTCATTTAAAAGGTAAGCATGACATTAACGTTTTACCATTAAAGCTTCATTAATTTAGAGTTATAAACATCTTTATATCAGTTTCTTTGCAACTATTTATTGGTAGAGAAACAGGGGTTAGGTCTATGCAAATCGTTCTGTGTTTATTTTTCTAGAGACTAGAGGATAACGTGTTCGGTTAGAAGGGTAACATTTTGCGAAACCCTACCATTAAATAGGCTTGTTGTTCTTAACTGTTGAATGTATTTGTTGTTATTTCCTTTTACGACAGTAATACAGTCTATATTCGATAGTCCCCTGAGGCATACGCAAACTAGGATTTTATTGTCTGTAAAGTGCAGAACAGTGGCAAATCATGACTCGAGGTATTTGGTAAATGTTAAGAATAATATTATTGTAATTGGGAAACGAAAGTATCTTACTTGGGTTCGACATAAAGAGGGCAAAGTGTAATAACATGAAATACTATATTGGACGGGTATAAGGAAGCAGACACCATAATATTGCGTAATAAATGATAAATTACGAGAACTTTTATGAAAACAATTGAAGCAAATTGCTGATTGTTTATCTATTCGTATATCGTGAGTACAATTAAAGAAACAATCCGTTGAAAAGATATAATGGCTTTTATTATGCTTAAATGCAGTTGAGATCATATAGTAATTAATCCGGACTCGTAATTGGTTGTGTCGACTGTTCCAGACATGCGCACTCGTTACTACTCTAGAAGTACTGTAGCGAGCGCTCTTTACATTTCAAAGGGAACCCCTTAAAGAATAATTGACAGTCTGGATCGTATTTTCAAATAAATCGCTGAGTGAGTTTAAAATCAAGGAAGGTATATTTCACCTTGAGGAATGTGCTACAACCAATTTACTACCAAAATAAATTTATAGCTACTCCGTAATAGGAAACTATAGTAGTGATAACATGACTTAGGAACATTCTTAAATCTAAATTAAAAAAAAGAACCCAAATTGATGCTAGTTAAGTAGCTGATTAAAACTAGCTGAAACTTTTATGGCGTTGTGGTCAAACTATAATTTGAGTTCTAAGATATATTGCATTTTGTGGTCAGCGTAGTTTCTTACCTCTCGTCATTTTCACACTTGTAACGTTTAACTACACAAAAACAGAACGCAATAACTAATTGATATCGTTTCGAAATACATTTTTCCAGTTATAAATTGTTGCGTGTCAGTTATCTAATAGTTTTGCGTTTTGGTTGATTTGAATCTAAATATATTTACTCTACTCGCATTGCGTATAAATGAAAAACAATTTCCTTAATAGTCTATATAAATTATACTTGCATAAGCCACTAACAGTTAATACGAGGAAGCGAGGTATGGATTATTATACCAAATAAGGGTATTTTATAGCTTTCCATCTTTTTGCAGTTTAAATTGGTAACCAGGCAACCATTTTGTATCAGAATTCTTGGTAATTAAATCATCAGTTGAACTCGCTTTCAGTCAAGTCATACATTATTACGAATGTGTTGAAACCTTTACATGGTTCGAATAACTTTATAGTAGGCCTTTAGACGTTTTAATTTAATTCAAGTAATAAATAAAGCACACGAACTCAATCAGTCTTGATTACCTACAAACTGACACGTAATTATTAAAATTGCCACTCCTATTGTTTTGTTAATTAATATGATCCCAATCTGATACATAAATACAGCTTGTCAACATTTGATATTATTGCAATTACTCTACTTACGTAGATCGGGATCACAGTCTCGCAATATTGCAGTATACTTCGTTTATGTAATCGTTATTGCTATAGGATACAAATTGATAATCGTTTCTTAATACACGTACAATTAAATTGAAATTGAGACGTGACTTCGTACTTATATCGATCAATTCGTTTTTTATTCACACACAGCCATCGCTCAATTTAGTGTAATTTGACCCGCTTCAAATTGGAATGTAGAGCTTTTTAAGAGGTAGCAGATAAATTAGAGTCAGCAATTTTATTTGATTCTCAAATACTAGGTTAATCCTCAGATTACATTGGGTTAAATTGAGTTTTCAGAAAGCTGAGTTTATTTATTATTTTAAACAAACAATTGACTATAAGTTATTATCCACAAATAATAAAATGATAAAAATGGACTAAAAACACAGTAGTAAATGTAACAATGATAAAATTAGTACGAATGTACTTATATTTTGAAAGATCGATCGTTCAAGGCTTAGGTCGTATCCTATAAAAAAGTTTACCTTCAATAATTTGATTAGCAATTTGATTGAAATGTATGTGATCAAAACTGTTTATATGACCGCCATTCTGCGTGACTTAATCATGTTTGCACAATACTAGAGCTGTCTATTAGGCATGGTGTTGTGTTGAGATACAACAAAAAGCTACGCATGAACGGTGTTCGATGTAACGGGTCTGGCCGGCGCGCCGCACTCCGTTATGTCATCAAGTATGTCGAGAGCAGCGTCCCCAGCACCTGGCCGACACTGCGGCGGTCACGGAGCTATCGCACTACAATAACACAAGCATTACTCGTTCAAACTATTCCACTACTGTAACTAGTAAACAGGAAAATTGGGATAAGATTGTTCGTCTTTTGTTTACGGTTTTCTGAGCCTAATGTTTGATTTTAGTCGAATATACTCGGAATAGTGTTCACGATTCGAGATGTCACGTCTCTCCGACGCCGCTCTCGTAATAAATGACACCACCTATGTACTGACAACCTGTGACGGACACTCACGAAACCACTTCTAATTTAACCCACAAGATCCTTTCATTTAGATTATATTGCCTCAATATGTCAAACTGTATCGCAGTGATATTCAGGAAGACAATCGCGGCGGGACTGTATAAAGAATCATTGCATAACAATAGCCTTTGGACGACAATATGTTCTGACCACATTGGCATGTCAAAATCGCTTTAGTGAACTAGTTTTAGGGTATTATAATTGAAGTCTCGTATTATTTCGAAATATTTTGGCTGTCAGTATAAATATGGAATAAGTATGAATAAGTCAGGTCTAAGATAGAGCATGCGATATACGTAACAAATCCACGAACAATGGGTCGCCTACTCGCTAAGACAATTAAGTTAATAATTGTGACCTATGTCGACACGCGTGGCGAATATTACCTGTGCCATATTAGGACCATTTAACTACCGGTTGTGTACTTAATCCGAGACTGATTCACGACACGATTATCCTTATCAATTACACAGACGCGTTCTCGCCTACACCACTTGTATGCACAATTGTTGAACGTTTATGGAAGAAAGATATTTAAATTGTTAACTCATCTTAAATCACATCTGTTAAAGTTTCGAAATGTTACTCTAAGGTCGGAGTGTATGCAATTGTAACAGGGCACTCGTAAAAGCTCTCTACTCACCTGGCAGGTCTAGTCGAGCTAGTTTTCGTAATGTGTTGTGACGCAGCTCCGAAAGGCACTGTTTGCAGAATAATGCGGATCGTGAACGTCTGTCCTATTATATTAAGTGTCAACACTAAACACGGGACAGTATTGTTTATATACTTATACCAGTACTAAACTCTACTCTGTAGGGTCTTCGAAGCTGATTGACAGTGACTCACTTGTTACGTACGAAACTCATATTAACAGGATATGAAACAATTTATGTTTAGCTTCTGAGTATGTCGTAGGTTTGTTATGTTATTATGATAAGTACATATATTTATTGCGTCGCTTTAAAGTTCTAAGTACCTACATCTAAAGAAAATTAATTATTCATTACAAACAGACGTGGAAATGAAAGTAGAACAACATGCCGTACATACTCTTGCATTTATAATTTTGCTGAGATTACGAACTACGAATGTCTCTACTAACAATGCGATATTTGTAGATATTAACAAACATACCTATATACAGATACTGATTGAAATGCGTTTAAAAAATCTATTCACAGACACGTAGGAAAATAGTCGATTGTTTAAGAGGTCTAAGAGTTTGTCTGAGTTCGTTGTCCGCTAACGACTTAGCAAATAGTGCGTATCCTGAATGACTGTATGGAGACACGGTGGAATGCAGGATGAAGGTCGGAGAAACACGCGCCGGGAGTAGACCGTACGTGGGCGGAGCGGATAACACAAAGGCTTTAGTCATGAGAGATAGCGGGAAATAAAATTAAAATTTTAAAGGTATTAAATTGAAATGTTTTTCATTTTACACACGCAGCATGTTTCAAGTATCACTTACCACTATATGATTCACACGAAACATATGTGCGGTTAATGAAATTATACTTTCGCTTTAAAACAGTACCATTTTAAATAATTTAAACTTGAATGTTTTTGTAAATAACATTTATAAGGCTATCTATTTGTAGAATTAAGCTTTATGTGTTGATCATATCTAGACAATTTGTTTATGTGATTAAAGTTTATAATAAATACGTAAGACAAATTTAACTTGAAGATATGTTATAAGCAAAAAAAAACACGCTAATCGCTCTCACTATGATCGCTTCCATTACGCCTCCTCCGTCGCATTCCGCGACGTTTCCTCTGTCATTCATAAGTTTTTTGTTTGTTCTTTAATGTACGATGATTAATGTGAAATAACTCAGTGAGCTGCAGTTGGCAAATTAATGAGACCGTATAAGAGTGCAACAGTTCTTTGAAATTCTCATATTTAAATGTCAACTATTGCATTTAACAGATTTACTTCACTGAACAGATCATCTTCACGCATAATTTACAATTATTATACCTAATACATATACTTAGTTGTTTCGTACATGTTCTGTTGGCATTTAGATACTAGTAGCAGTTTCGAAAGAAAAGTTCCCATGCGTCCGCTTGCAGTTGTATAATCTTTTAGCAGAAGACCGCATCAGACATTTGACCTTACTGATTATATTACTTTTGGTATTCCGACACGAGTTGCACTTACCTACCTACGTACAATTTACGTCCTAGTGTTGATATTTATTTTGTTAATCTTTAAATAAATCTATGCAAATATTTCTTAAATATAGGTTAAATATATCATAAACGGCTCTTAAAAATTAAACTAGGTAACAGTAACACATTATGTCACACCTTTTATGGATGTTAATATTTTTATCTGTTTGATAAATACCACGTAGGTGTCAGGCGATTTCTGAACCGATAGCCAAGAAATATGAATTTCGTTCTGTAACTTAAAAAGATGTTATCTTATGTAATAAATCACATCTCAAGTGAATTAAAAAAGTTATACGAACGATTGTTATCTGGATGAAGAAGATCGATCATGGAACAGTGGGTAAGCTAAGCTAATCGTAATATAATATTAATTCTCCATGTCGCTATAATGAGGTAGAATCATAGAAATTGTTTAGACTTTCGACATAACATACTGTATCGAGATGTGTCCGCGTTTCTTACGTAACACACATTTTCCTTTGTCGGTTTCGCTCAAGTTTCGTTCTACATAATAGAAGGATCTTGTTTCGCAAAATTTCTTTAAAAGTATTCCGAGTGAGTTTTAAAGCACCCAAAGTGGATCACAAAAGGTTGTTTGGTGATGTTTTTGTTGGCGATTGTACATTTTATTGCATTGAACTATATTATCTAACACGTTTAAATTTAAATGATATGGCATTTATTTTTCCTTATGTTTCGAAGGCGGGTACAGGTAAACATGGCGCACGTACAGATGCTTTGAGTGTAAATCAATAACAGGTATTGACAGTTTTCTAAAAATACGCTGGTGGGGACGTATGTGCGGATCTTAGAAAGTAGTTAGTGTTTACTACAAATGACTGGCTTTTCAGGACCACTACATGTTTAGTTTCTCAATTTACGTTTTGACGCATTTATTTGTCTAACTGTTCAGGATATTTAAACATAGGCCGATATATATACGAGACAGAAAAAAACATATACTATCCAGTAATAAAATAATTGTCACATTGACAATTGAGTCTCTATACTTTTACATTTAAGAATAAATTAAAACTCTCTAGGTCAACGCTAGGTGTTCAGTGCACTCTGCCTTTATTACACATACGTTGTATCGAAATGCAACACCAAGGCAGATATATAACTACGCTGGGTGGCAATTAAAAGTTTTGTCATTCAATCCTCGGCGTGATGATCGCTCCTCAGCGGAAATCGTTCCCATGACCTTTTGTTTCGTGGCCATACGCTAATCTTTTTTATTTACGAGCCAGCTATTTACCTTCGGTTTACGTATATAGATATTATGTACTTATACATTATGATACCTAAACAAATGGGCCAAATACTATTTATACGAATATAAGTCACTCATCAGTAGATAAATACTTGATTTAACGTCCTGCCAAAAAGATTTCCATATTTAAACATTAAAACATTCAAATTACTTAATTAAATAGATGTTATGTTAAATGTTAGTGTTTCTTACATCAATCAAGGTATTAAAGACTTAAGCCCTTCAACTAACCTCAAAACATTGTCCTGGCAAGGTCTTAAGTTGTAATTTAAACAGTTTATTGGATCACAACCGCAAACAGATCAGTTCGAACATTTTATCAATTATGTATCTCGCGCCATAATTCACACTCTGATATTCAGTTGACAGGTTAAGTCGTCAGTATTAAATGACTAGTAACTATAATATTAATTTATAGCCTATGAATGGAAAGGTCACAAATGGCACGGTTAATTTCTCAATAAACACACAAAGTTATCAATTCATACCGATCTAAGAACTCAAGAAAAACGTGTGTACAAATATCAGCTGATTGTCAGTTTGCGAAAGTTTTTACAGTCAATTATCAATACACAGAGCTAATACTATTCAATTGTAGGAATGTCGCAAAAGGGATTTAGTAACAGCTATCTGTCATCTTTAGACTTTTGTTTCTCATACAGCACACAACGTTGTTTGTAGTGTTTCGTGACGCAGCGAATTAAAAAAGGAATATAAAATAGCAAAACGCAAGTGTCGTGCGCGTACAAAAAGTAAGAATGCAAGAAAAAGACGTAATATGATATAATTAATGTTACAATTGGTGTAGGAAGCTTCACGGGCGAGCAGGCACCGCACGCTACGTGATGGTGGCGAGACTTCCGCGCTCGACGGCCGCCCGGCCGCGGTGCCACACCACGATCCCATCGACAAGGGATGACGTGCAAATTGTTTAAACATGCCTCACATTACCTGTATTGCATGCAACCAGACGTGAATGAGTGCACATGAAAGGGAAGTTGAGCACATCTAATACGTGATAAGTCTTCTGCGTCAGATTACTATGAAAATTAATATTTTAATGAATTATGATGCCATGTTTATCCTTGTGTAAGAGTTTTTGAATTTACAGTTATAAGTACTTCGCTACAAAACTGTAATATTTTAACCGGCCTTGCTGGTTGAAAAGCAATACGACTCGAGAGACTTCTGTATAAAAAATATCATTTTCAAATGATATTTGATATGGTACCATCGGATATGTCAAAACAGCCCACTTCAATAATACAGAGAACGCGGGGTTTTTATGAGTTTAAATAGAAAACAACGAAACCGAATAATGTATTTACGAGTTAGTGATTTAAATAAACAAAATTGCACTATTGTTATTCAATGAGGTAGGTGTTATTGTATAGTCAAATCACAAGAGGCAAGTGACGATATGTGAGGCGTGTCTACGATGTGGTTAGCACGCGTTACACAAACAATGGAGAAAGCAACCATCCATCGAAATCTACTTGAGAACAGAACAACAAACGTAGCCGTGACAGCGTAATCAGGCTCATTGTCATTTCAAATTCGGCTTTTTAATGGCACACACAAATAAATAAAGCTCATTATTGCACTGTAATTAAACTTCCCGATTGTATAGTTCACATGGTAGTTAAATGCGTCGTTATTTGGTGAAAGTCGGTAGTTTGTCCTGTAGAGGTTATTAAAAGTTAAATTGTCTTGAGAAACAAAAAAAAGCCTATGTTAATTGCCTAAAATATTCGACAATTTATTTTATTGCCGTATTTTTTTATGTATTCTAAGATCTATCTATTCAGATAGACTGACAGAACAAGTAGTTTCCAATATTCCAAGAGACATGTAACACTCAATGATAGATACAAGTGAAATAAAAGCTCTTGCACATATCAATGGAATTCCTATGAGTCATTCATTGGATACAAAACTGCGATGGGTGGTGCACACGCAGTGCGCATCGACTGCAAATCATTGTTGTTCCAAGGGCACAGTATTCTATGTCTTATTGTAATCTTCAAGGCTGTTTTACATCATGTATATGCGTAGATTGACAGATAAATTGCTTATTCGTAGATGGATGGGCCCGTCAAGTGTGAAGATGAAGATTAGTCATGTGCACACGAATCTATGAATGTACAATGAAACTTGTACGTTTTACAATCGGATGTTGGCTAATTTGTTTATTTTTATACATTTACAATATAGTGGATAAACACTGACAAAAGGAATAAAATTTTCACTTATTGTTTGATATATTTACATTAATTTGTTTTGACTCATATTAAAATAAACGAAATTATGAAAATAATAATCAAACTCTACTTATCTAAAGTTAAATAGAAATAAATAAAAACCAATAATAAAGTTGTTGATGGTCTTACATCATGCATTACGCTAATGCATTACGATTCATGTTGTTAAAATCTATAGAACAATTATATTTTCATTATGTCATTACTTATTACGTCTTTACAAAATTTGTCGCGCAAATGACTACGATTGAGAAACAAGTAAGAGATGAGTTAATTAAAGTTGACAATGAGATACTTGGTTATTTTGGAGGACGATGAGATATATCGCATCAGTAAATCAAACTTTATTATACTATAATAATGAAATATAGCTTTATTTAGTAATTAATAATTAACGGAAGCAAGCATTTGTATATTAGCTCCGTTACCTCTTAAGATTTGACTCATCTGGCAGCCTTGACAAGTAAGCAATAAATTCTGCATTATAAACATACATAAAAAAAAAACAGTAAAACATATAACCTCCTCCTTCTTTGGAGTCTGATAAAAAGGTTTATCAGAGGCAACATCAGCTGTCAGTTACATATGTTCATCATATTATTATACAACCTCCATATATTTCCGTAACAAACAGTTTTGAGCCACCTGCATCCCATGACCTCTTCAAGGACCACCAACAATTCAACTACCGTGTCCCACGATCATTTTTATATTTGTTTCGTCTAGAGTAAGTTTTATAGCAGGTATAGTGATATTAATATACATGAGCTATTACCTCAATGTTCCACTGACCGAGTTGGTGTACTACAATGGTTTTGGAACAGGCGATGTCACTGGCACACTAAACGATTCTTGGAGGTCAATAACCTACTTGTTAGCCGAGAAGCTTCGGTGTCTTTTAGAGGAAGAATGCTATGATCAGCTGTTGTGCAGCGGTCAGCGGTCAGTGGTCAGTGGTCAGCACGTCCGGCGCGTGACGCTCAGCGCTGCGCGGGCGCGACGTTGCGCAACAAACAACGCACTCAACCCGCTTTTACTCGCCGCTCGTTTACATGGAACGCTTCAATTACGTAAAATTGTATCAAAAATTGTTTAAATGTACCAACTAGCACTGGTATGTACTCGCAATAAGACGTTACCACATCTCTATAGAAATTCTGATAATAGAATTGTTATTTAATTAGCGGTTCACAATATTTGATACGAGTGGAGATATAGGTTGAGAAATTTTAAGTACATCGCATTGTGAACGTGCGTAGACGGCTAATCATAGGGGAACATAGCTAGTCATTAAAACAATAATAACATGTTATGTTGGTAATGATTCAGCTTAGAATTGAGTAACATTCCTTTACGCTTGCATAACAATCAGGAACCTTAATCTCAGCATCACACGGCTATCGTATTGATAACAAAAACTGTCCGATGCGACTGTTAAATAATGTATGCTAATTAAATGTTTACATTAAATGTATTAATTGATTATTAATAAAGAATTTGCAATATTTTTCGCCTATTTATTTAGAAGTCTGTCATTTAATCAACCAAATTATCAACTTAATTTTATTTAACTTCCTTTAATATCCTCTATCTTCATTTCAATAGTATGCACTACGAGCGTAAAGACGCAGACGTTACTCTAATTTCTGAATGTTTTCGCTAGCATCTCTAGTCGGGCCTTCCGTCGATAAGCCGCTCCTTATGCAAGACAACGCTACTTTTACTTTCATCGTGACGCGAGTTGAGAATTAAAAAGACCAAACATTTTCTCACAACTTTTCTAACATAATCATCATATTATAAAATAGTTTAACCACATTAGGCTGCATTAAGTTGAATACAAGATACTTTGCATAGATTGACATTGGCCCTGATATTTGAACCGTAGTTTGGTGTGATCGATTATGTCAGGTGCGGTTATAATGATAATTATGTGGCCATTAGGTCGTATTAGTCTATACATGTATAGAAGCCATTATGTATAAACAGGTAGCGTGGTAGCCATGGTGATGATATTAACAAGTGTGACGTCACAGACGGTTATCAGAACAACCCACTTGACTGCCTCATAAGGGTTTGTGGTACAAGGCTCTTTAAAATTCACGTCGGGATAATTTTAATGGAGACTGAATATACAGTTGCGGGAAATAAGTGTGAATAATTTTAAATGAATTCATGTAGAAGAACCTTTTCCTTAACTTTTAATAAAATCTTGAATATTTTAAGGAGATAAAATTGATGTTAATATTTGCTGATCATTACATAATCACAAGAATGTGGTTAAACCAAGGATGTTACAGTTTTTAGAATCTAATAAATATATAAGCGATTAATGTTCATCATGTGTGATATAAATATTAATAAGATTTGTGAGCAAGCATAATTTAAACGTTTACTAACTAACATTTCTTCAGTAAAACAAAGCCGTGCTTTTAACGGTTGGCATCGCTCCGCCCTTGACATTTCGTTACACTTCTCCGGTCGCTTCGCTCGCGGCATCACTTCAACAGACCTTTAACTAAATGCCTTCATATTCTAAATGAATACATTAGAACTCTAAATTGTAATTAATTATTCACGCGCACGTCACTTACGGACACCGTTTTGTTATTTCTTTTATCTTGATGACAGCTAGACTTAATCGCTTTGCAGTTCAGCCGTAAAACTATCTAGATTTTTTCTTAATGGCAATATTAAAACCAAAGAACATGGACGGGTTTTGAGCCGTTTTATGATGCCGTAAGGTTTCTGAATAGAAAATAAACAATAAAGGTTATTACCTAGCTGCTTTGTGAGCGTATAAACTTAAAGAAACAGATAGTTTATAATAATATTACCAATAAATAAATGCAACTGCATATACGTTGGAGAGACAGAATGATAATAAAAATGATGACATCAAGGTTGTCATAAAGTTTGCGTAAAAGTGCAACAATTCTTCCACAAGCTTCGACAAGCAACCGAGTTGATAGCTATTAGGCAATATTACTTAAAGTCGCACACTTTCAAAACATTAATTATGTATTATATTTTTTGTGAGTGTGTTATTTTGTGTTCGTTTAAGTGCAGACTGAACGTGCGTAGTTCGGATAGATATGATAGTGTTTATTAAGGACAGTGGTGTGGTATGTGAGTTCCGGTAGCCGGTACAATCGCGCACACAAGGCCGGCGCCGCTCGCGCCCACTGTTTTGTTACCTGTCAATCACTGGCACTCACACCTTTAGCTTTGGAACAAGTGTTGTGCGGCAAATTCCCTTGTTTGATGTAGGATATTGTTGGTTGGTTTTTGTTATGTGATGTTGCACTATGTACATGATAAATGTAGCTTTATTAAAATACAGTTTAGTGATACCTTAATCTAATTTAATGACAATAAGGCTTAAGTTATAATAAACATATTAATTTCATAAAAGTGCTTCTTAGTTAGTGAATAGTGTAAATACCCTTCTGATTTACGATACTTAATACTTAGATAAGGCAGCATGAAAAAACTGAAAAAAATTACTGATGTAAAAAGTTTTTAATACATACAGACCACTTAGGTACTTAAAGCTTAGTATATACCTATATCAAATATTTACATTGAATATTTACAGTCAACTATGTTAATCACAGAACAAGCTAAGGAAACTTGTTTAACCATTTCTTGATCACTACATCATAACTAAATTAAAGAGCCAATAAATAAAAGTTAAAAACCGAAAAGAAATGAAGAGAATAAAACGAAATGGTATATCGTTCCATAAAATTAGTTCCGATAGTCTGTATGATCCGTATGCTTGGGTTCGACTCTCCTTAACGTTGATCGACGTCTTTGACACGTCGCGTAATAGGTACAGCCCGTAGAGTACTCTCATCTAAAGTGGGACCTTTCGGGATCAAGGGTGAGAGCCTCTATTGTGAATACATTACCCTTGTTATGTTTTAATATACGTCCCAAAATACATGTCTTGTTATGCCAATATTTTCCTTAAGTTAATATTTCTATTCAATATTTTTCTGATAACAAATGCATTGACGCGAAATTGCTAAGCATTCACTCGTTAATGCGTACGTGAAGCGATTAGGTGTAGGAAAATAGTTTGTAATTTCTAATATTAATTTGCACATAATTGCCTAATTAGCTTGCATGGACACTGTCATTTCCCTCGATATGTTTTTAATTTCAGCAATTAGTTAAAGTAAAAGTAATTGATGATTTGTTTGTTTAAACAGTGAGTTATGATTACCATTTTGTTCCGTTTCGGCTGAGTTGCACGATCAACGTCAAACCGTCTATCAAATGTATTGTTTACTGTAAACGATCGTCTAAACGGTCGCTTTGTTAGCTTTTGTATTAAAAACCCGTTATGTTAATAAACGTTTCGTGTTGAAAGTGTATGTTACTGTGTGTAACTAGTATTTGATCCATGAATCTTTCTAATTGTGTTTGAATGTCGTTGAGTTGCCTCACTCATGTTTTCGTACCATAACAAAAAATGTTGTTTACAAACGATTTCTGTGTTGCCAACTTATGCCTTCCAACCACATCTATAATTATATTCATATTATGGTTTATTGTTTGGTTGAAACAAACTGTTGGTGGTCCTTTTTTTCTATTACCTCATTTACCAGTCTCAGGCTCTTTTCAGTTTTGCAACAGAGCTGTCAATAAATGCCTTCGAAGACGATAATAAATCTCTTAACAATTGTCTTAAATGGATTACAGTCATATGTTATGTAAGATGAAGAATCGTGATGATCAAAAGAAATAACAGCCTAAGGGAACCAATACAAAGGCACAACACCTTTGAAATATTTATAAACAAATTTGATTGTTGAAAGGACAATGAAAATTAATGCACTCCAGTTGATAGTCTTTGGCGACCGTGTAAGTCTTAGACATAGTTATCAATATACATAAGCATACTGTACACAGAAGCTGTTGATAAATCTTAATAATATTTAGATAATCTAAAATAAATAAATAAATGGTCTTTATAACATTTAAACATCACTTACGTTCTTCTTTTAACCGTGGTTTTACCGACACGTATCTTTTGGGTTTTTTCAGTTAGATTCGACCTCTGATACGACCTCTAATCTCGACCTTATACTTTCTTAACCGTCTAAAATGCACGTTCAATATATGGTTATAACTGTTTGTAATACTGATCTCATTATAGTTAGCGAAGGAGTTGATACCTGCTTTCAGTACGGTGAAAGCACTAAGGTAAGTGTGTAAGTAGGTGTGTAAGTCGTACTACAGCTTGCAGGCCTTGTACTAATTAACAACCGTTGTATCTGGTTATTTGGCAGGTGGTCGAGCAAGCTGGCCGGCTTTAATAAGATCATAATGATAACATAAATAATTTCATGTTTGTTTTTTTGTGTTTCAATTGGCGCCGCCCTAGTGGCTTACTGGCCAGATTTGTTCACAAGACTCAAATACTAATGTAACATAAATATTTTTAACTACAACATGAAACTATACGTATATGTGATTTATAGGTCATTATTTTTATAAGTAAATTAAATATCAACGGTAATAACTGAAATAGCATTTAATTTATTTAAAGACATTTTCATACTTCGTATTCTGAAATAGTGCCTATAAAGACGTCTAACTTGGTTTTTGTTTGCTGTCTATTAAATATACACAAACCACCTAATTAATATATTATTGTAACCGAAACTATTGCAATAGTTTCCGTTCTTTAATTAACATTTGCTAATTCAATAGTAATAAAATTATAGAAGTAATTAATAAGCGAACAGTAATGAACGTCATATTTCGAAAAGTTTCGAGAGGTTTCTACTTAAAGATGTCCAACATTGGTGTGTTAGTTTAAATGTCATTATTTATAATTAAGTATGTTTCTATTGAGACTAGTCAGTTGGTCTTTGCTAACACGTACTAATAAGTGAGTGCATTCATGAAAATCGACCGAGATGTGATTATCAAAGAAAACTTACAGTTATTTATAAGTAGGTATATAGAGTTGGACTTGAGTTCTCCTGTTAAGTTTGTTTCTAACTATTGAAATAACTCCTGCCCTAATTTTAGGAAAGTCCTTCGAGATCATATCTTGAATTAGAATGCAATAGCGATAGTTGTAGCTGTTGTATTCCGCGGTTGTTTTGTGTCAAAGATAAGATTATCAAGATAGACAATCTCTACAGGATTTAATTTGGTCCTAACTAATTCCTACCTCCATTGAAGTTTGACTATTGGGTGTTTGTTACATTGGCGTACCGACTGGATTGGTAAAGTTTTGGTGCAAGGAGTTTGCGACCAAGATAACACTTTATTGGTCCCGCAGTTGTAAACACGACTGTTCGGTGTTTTGAGTTTGATTCCCAGGCTCAATTAGAAATTTCTGTGTAGCTAAGGAAATTAAACAGGTATTTATTTATAACAAGACTTTCAAGTATTATTAGACTTCCTAAAGTGGTTCTAATAATTTTGTGTATTTCAAGTAAACTAGGTATAATATACTATGCTACTTTAAAATACCTTCAAGGAAAATCCAAGACGTGGTTTCGAGGAACGCGCAGGTTTTGGAAGCGGAACAAATTGACAATCGAATTACGAATTCCTACGGCGCCAGTATTTTACAAACATTACATTCTGAGTGCAAAGTAGGTCGTGACAATATGGTTTTGAATGTCTGATGTTACCGTTCGCGAACGTCATTAGCGATCATTCGTACATATACCAACTATGATTGATGACTTTGATGAGAATCGATCGTAATAATATCGCAATCATTCGCAATAGAATAGAATGATTGTTTTGAACATTTGTATGAACATTTAATAAGTTCAAGTGTAGTTTAGAGGTGGTTGCCAAATGTTTGATGTTATTTGAAATAAGATAAGGAGCGTGGAAGAATGCGTTGAAAATCAAGTGATTTATTACCACCCAAATTAAGTTAAGAAATTTGTTTTAACATGGTACGAAGATCAATAAATAGCTTGTAAGTTGAGTTTTGAGAAGGACAGTGCTTTTCTTAAGTTTCATGTGTTGCGTGTTTGGCACCTATGTAACGAACCTACTTACGTACATTTATTTAATAAATTTGTGGTAATGCGTGGAATCCCTAAATTATATTGTTGTCGGTATCAATTTTGCTTGTGTATATAATTTTCCGAAGTAGCTTACTGTTTGAAACAACTGCACAAAACAGCATGCAGTTAAAATAATTACGATCGTTCGTGTCTTACATCATAGGTATTCTTATAGTATACTGTTGTGAACTAAAAAGCCAAGCAATTAGGCTCATAACGAGATGTTGTTTGTTAGCATTAAGTATCTTATTAGGTGAATATTCTAGCAGCCATGTGTGCTTAATACGTGACACGTAAAGGGGTCAATAAGCAGCCTCACACAATACTACATAATATTGAATCGTATAAAACTGTTTTATAATTTCACAAAGCATTACGTGCAGTGTTGTGACATTCGTCTGTAACGATTCAATTCACTTTAAGTGGAAGTAAGGCCGCTAGTTAGTGGCGCAGCTTTGCGGCGTATATCATAGCGTCTGCAAACGTGCAATGACTCCGCTTTAATTAATTGCAGGCATGACGGACGCTCGCGTTACAGACCATTATAGTGGAATGGCTCTTATCAAAAGACATTAGTAAATGGAGCTAATTTTAGACCGGCGTCGGCTGGCGCGACCAGCTCGTTGACCTATCAACTTACAGCTGAACTATTCATACGAAACATTCAATACCAATGTAATGTCAAGCACACAAGTTGTACAATCCTTTTCTCATTTGCCTGAAACTTATTTTGCAAGCATGTAATTAAGAAGCGCTTCGAAGCGCGGATAAGTACAATACACTTGACAGGTGAATGCTGCAGACTGATAAAAACGTGACAAACTGTAAATTTGTAAACTCAGTCGGTGCTACAAACTCTCTCTAGATGTAATATCAATTTGTCCGGTGGCCTTGGCACACTAACGTATTAGAGTTTCTCTCAATAAAATGAGGGCAGAACGTTTTGTTCGAAACTCGGATGACAGCGTGAGTCGTCCGGGAAACCCTAGATGCAGCCGTCTGCGTTAGCATTACACATTTCATCGAGCCCCTCATTAAACACTCTATGCGAAGTTTGTCGCAATGTCTGTTCACCTAAAACAGTCTGTTTACAATGGTCCTTTGAACGGCTTTGGTTTGTCAATATAACTTGCTAAAACAAATGGGCGGGTGTTTACTTATTCGGTGACTATATAATGAGTATGGCGTAATTAGTTAGCATGTTACAAGCGCATATTTCTTTAGTGAAATGTTTTACTATTAATTTCTCAGACGTATATTGGCATATTAATTGCATGCAACTATTTTAACAATGCCTTTGCCATGACTATGGTGTGCAAAACCCATAAACGTATCATGCGACTTTCGTAACCCTAGCCTCATTTCTATTTGATAGGTGTGTGGGGAACGCTACACGTTCAATAATAATTATCAAGATAATATATTGGCAGCACAAGATCGTGATAAATACTGTGAGAACTACGTTTTATAGATTAATCATGATAATTATGACCATTGATATCTCTACCTGTAATCACAAGCTCGTAATCACGTGTCATCATAATGTCCGGTCAAAAACCGCCGCAATATTGACATAATCCGTTTTAAATCAAACTAAATCATGTTTGCGTGGTAAACGAAATAAGTGGCCTACATAAAAGTAGGTTGATCTCCATGTAAGGCCGAAGTGTATAGCAAGCGGGTGATTAGTGTGTCTACTATCCTGGTGCTAATGGGTGTAGATATGTATCGTTTTGGTTGTCTTACCTCAGTATAACAAAAAGCGCAATAGGGCCGTGTGGCTAGTCGGTGCCAACTGGAGAGCTCGTCCGCATGGTGCCGGCTCTCTCACGTCATAGCACTACCACGCGACACCGATGCACCCGGCGATTCATGTCCTGCAACGTACACAAATGTTAAATAATTTATAATATAATATATTATATATCCAGCCTATAAACGTCCCATATTGCTGGGCACTGGCCTCTTCCCATATAGAGAAGGCACGAGCACGAGGTTGATCAACACGCTTGCTCTCTGCGGATTGGCGATTTCAGATCCCAAATTTTGTAATCCAAGTTTCCTCACGATGTTTTCTTTCACCGTTTGTCAGAAGTGTCTTAGAATAATAATATCTCGTACAAAATTGTTTTAACTCAAATATTCTAATTCACGAAATATTCCTTCAAAAAGTTTTGAGTTCCGAGGAAATAGGTTTAGATGTAATTAATAATAAAACCGGGTATAAACGCAGACATAACATGTATAGCTTTTATGATTCGGTTGATGTTTCAATAAGGTTGCAAGCAGATTTCATTCATATAAATGATGTAAAACGAAAGTGTTAAAGGTATTATTCAATTTCTCTGAGTCATAAATTTCGCGAAGATGTTTTACAGTTAAATATTGTAAATCTATAATGTTGTAAATAGACTAATACGTACCGTAAAGAAAACGGCTCATGTCTCATTTTATTTCATGAGAATCAAATTGCAATTATCATATGCTTGTCAACAAATTACCTGTCTGACCCGTCCACAGGATTTAGGTTTCGTCACGAGAACACCTTTTCCGTACTCCCCACCTTGCGAGTACGATAGAGGCATGTTTAACATTTACCTATGTGTACATTATTATTATGTAAGCCACTTGATGTATGAATGACGATTTCAAAAAGTTTTTTAATACCGCGACCCTCTAGATTATCTTAAGTTTAATTATTTAATGCCTTTAAGTGCGTTGATTAAGACCTTATTGTTGCTATATAGAGGTTTATTTCGGATTAAAATTTATAAGTCTTGTACCTAGTATAGTAAAAGTTGTATTGAAAGGGAATTTATTTGACAGGGCAGTCACCCGCTGACCATGTGGCAAGGTAATCGATACAATTCGAAAAATGTTTAAATATACATAGGAAATAAGATATCACAGATAAAACACCTTGAATTACAAAAAAATATTTAAATAGAAGGAAAACTTGATCGATTTCTTTTTTATTATTTATAACCGAGAAGTTAAGATTTTCTGGAAAGCGGAACAGAACGTGTTATCAATCAACTAGCTGTTACCCAAGGGCTTACCTGCCATTTTTTTCGGCTCCTAAAAGTACAACTCTTTGGGGTTTCTCTAAAATTGTAATTTTTGAAAATATTTTTTATAAAACCTAGACACATAAAAATATCTATCAGATTTCTCTAGTTATACATATAGCGAGTTAAGTATAGCTATCATAGCTATTAGATGTTTATCATTCTTAAAATTTATGAAAGTTTACTTGGTTACAGATACATAAGGTCAGAATGTAGTTACGTTCACTTATCAAATTACTACCTATGTAAGGTGCGACTCACCTTACATAGGTTTTGTACAATTGTTTTTCCACCAAACTCTGTTTACTAAGTGATTCAATATTTGAACAAAGCGTAGGGTCACAGAAGCCCTGTGCCTCTAAAGTGTATTTGTCTTCAAGTAGAAGACTACTACATATTGAAAAAAGATACCTTTAAAATTTTTGTGGAAATAAATTTAGATTAAAATTAAAAGAAAATGTTTTAAAAATCGTAGATTACCACATTAGTTTCATGCATGGATTAAACCAATAGTTTGTTGTGTGTTACACATCAAAAATGACAAATATACATCTCTTAGTAAAGTAAATAGTGATATAAATATATCACTATTTACTTTATTTATGTAAATATAGAGTTTCAATAATCAATAGTAATGACAAAAGTATTGATTATTCAAACTCGTCTTTCGCCATTATAATGAAAAAGTAAAGATATAAAATTGAGATGTTTAGTTATGTAGTTATTTACTGCGGCGCTATATGATAAACCACCAAGTTTGGATACATTGTGTCGATAGACAGTCACGATTGAACAATCGTGACGTTACACCACGTCTGTTAATTCATTAAGCACCAAATTGCAAGCTATAATGAAGTAGACAAATAATTACTGAATACAATGAAACTTTATTTTCTAGTTATACGCTGATGAATACTATTATTGAAATGTTAAGATAGTTTATTTAGATTTCAATAGAAATTTATTATTAGGAAAGTTTCTTCTGTTTAATTTCAATCACTATTTCCAGACTTAAAAGAAAAGTTTTGACAGCGGTCCTATTACATATCGAATTCTTTAATAAAATGCGAATATTTTGTACCTAATATCAGTGTTCAAGGTGTAGTTCGTGTTCAGGTGTAGGTAATAGAAAAACATAATATTTTAATAATAACTTAACCATTCAATTATTTTTTATGGTTATCTATTTATAGTTCAGTAACAACGTAGCCTTTTGTAGGCCACGGCGTCTTTACCTATGACCTTAGCAGGGGTCACTAAGCGCGACTACAATGCACAACCTGTCAAAGCTATTCGCCTATTATTGGCTATTATCTGATGACTTTTACATAACACAGATTCATTATAAATTATACGTCTTATAAATCTGACAGCGGATTATGAAAATCTCTTATGTTGGTTTAATACACGAACAAAACGGCAATATTTTATACAGACGTAATCTATCTTGGGAGGAATGCGTTCGTCTGTGTGTGCACGTAGTCTCTACACGCAAAGGACATCAATCTAGCGGCTCTGCTCATATTATACTTGTAAGTTATTTAATTCACTTTTCTTCTAGTCTTTTTACAGGAAAAACTATTAGAGAAAAACTTTATCTGTTTTTAAGATTATTTTTTCGTTGAATAAAATCCAACATTATAATGTTGTCAAAATATGCAGTCTTGAAAAATATTTGATATTTTGAAAGAAAAGCAACGCACCTTAAATATCACCTTTTGAGACTACGAAATCCATTAAAAGGTCACATAACTTACGTCTTGTGTCTGTTTAGCCGACTTTTTGGGTAGCGCACGAGAAATGCCAAACAGCCAGTATTTCTATGGGGACAAATAATTTGCAGAAATCAAGTTATTCTTAATGGGCGATGGCAAAATAGGTTGGGTCATCTCATTAAGGTGATTGAGAATGTTAAAGTTGATAACTCGTTGAATGCCATCGGACCGGTTGCCGGTCGGTGTAAATGTCGCCGGGCTCGCGTACACGCACGGAGCGTGCGATAACTTACTTATATTTTATCTTTTTTACGAGTCTGTCTATTGCTGAGTGGGCAGGTGGATATGTGAAAGTAGTCAATGTGTCAATAGGCAATAAGCTCAGGCCACGAGGTCGTGTAGTTAAGACCTATATTATCTAGTTGCGGTTGTAGGAGTCTAGATAAATTATTCTTGATCGAAATTATGATCGAAGGCATTTCGCCATATTAGACTACGGGCCCATGAACAAAATCGATGGGTCATATGAACCACCAGGTGACGTATATAGGACGATAGAAGAGCATAAAATAATAAGATTCAGCACTATGCCGTCACTTGTGATCAGTCCAACTGGGTGCTGGTGAGCATTCAAAAGTGCAGCTAGAGTAAGTACATTTTGGTCATTTATTTCTGTACGGCATTGTTACCATCGAATAGATCCATGAAAAATAATAAGAAAGCGCGCAGTGCCGTACAAAAATGGTGGTCCAAAAAGTTGGTATTTTAGTTTTACTTTCTGTCAATTTCCAGGGTAAAGGAGAAGGGGATTTCTGGGCCAAATTGTAATAAGTTAAGACATGGCTGAAAAAAAAGGCTATATTTTTCTATTTCAAAGTGTGAAAAATCAACTTAATTTACAATCTGGTAAATGAAATATCCAATAATTAAGTTTGGGTTACGAAGTAAATAGTCTAAGTAAATACTCTGTTGATGATGACATTTTAATGTCATCATCAACAGAGTTCATACTATTTACGAAAATGCTTTCACTAGATGATACAATTAATTAAAATAATTAAATCCATTAGAATTAGAGTATTAAGAGATTAAGTTTTACATAATTAAGATAAATCGATTCACATTTACTAATCGATTATTGTATTCTTTAATCTGTGCTAACTCTGACTGGACATGCATGACATTGACATCGATCGACATTCGACACTAAACGAGTGTCAAATTATCTACCTTAGAGTATATATTATACAAGAAAATAAAGAGTGAGCCTATCTGGGTATGAATCGTAAGCACTAGTATGAACTAGTTTTGTCGTGATTTTTTTATAAAGATGGAATGCGCCGTTTTAATAAATCTATCTAAAACACTAATATTATCCTTACAATTTCAAAACCATGGATATTTTCGTATATACGTCGGTCGTAGGGAAGCAATATTAAAATATTATTTAAACTGCATCGTAGGGAAACGGACTGTGGGCTGCTGCGCCCATGTGATGTCAATAATATGGTACCTTAGTTAGGCTAAGTACCTCTACTAGATAACATAGTACCACCTGCACAATTCTTAGATGACGTTCTTGTAATAATAGAAGATGAATAAAAATACTAATAAAATTCGATTTTCATTTTTGTACTTCGTCTCTCGTCGTTCCCACTCTACAGAAATATTAAAAATCCTGTCAAAATTATAAAAAAAAACAAAACCATCATAAACCTTGACTGCTAAGCGGACTAAACAAACCATGATAAATTCACTCTTTAGTTTCTTACCTATACCTACTCTAAGGCAGTTAAGTATAGTTTTTTGCTTAAACTTAATCTCTTTTATCTCAGCTCTCAGATTGCCAAAATCTGCCATATTTTCAGTGATTGTTTGTTAATATAGTAGCTATCAATTCACACCAATTTCATCTTTTTACATTCTGGCCCAAAATTGTATGAAAGCGTATCTGTCTCCTTTGGTCATTTGATTCTGTACGGCGTCAGTTTCATACTGTTTCAATACAGCTTCTAATCCATTATTCCGCAACGCCGTACAAACGAACAAAAATCTTTGAACAAGGGGAAAAAATCGAGTGTTGCAACCCGCCTTCATTCCGTGGTCCGAGGGGTGATTTGAACAACATCAAATTATTTATTTTGAAAGTATATCATGCATAGATAATATTTTTTAGATAATGGATTAGAAGCTGTATTGAAACAGTATGAAACTGACGCCGTACAGAATCAAATGACCAAATTTACCCTGGAAATTGACAGAAAGTAAAACTAAAATACCAACTTTTTGGACCACCATTTTTGTACGGCACTGCGCGCTTTCTTATTATTTTTCATGCATCTATTCGATGGTAACAATGCCGTACAGAAATAAATGACCAAAATGTACTTACTCTAGCTGCACTTTGGAATGCTCACCAGCACCCAGTTGGACTGATCACAAGTGACGGCATAGTGCTGCATCTTATTATTTTATGCTCTTCTATCGTCCTATATACGTCACCTGGTGGTTCATATGACCCATCGATTTTGTTCATGGGCCCGTAGTCTATATTGGTATAGCTTTATGATTTTAAATACTGATTATATTGTCAGTTTGTATTTAGCTCAGCACATAATTTGAAGCATAATGTAACAAGTAATTCGGTACTGATTAATGCACATTTTGAAAAGCGATTTAATAAATAATCGAGCCAATGTACTCGAAGGAAACATGTATATTTACGAATGCGGAAATAAATAACGATCACTGATAACCGATCTTTAAGATATATAACAATGAAAGTAAGATAATTTAATCTGGGTGACCAGACTATTGTCTGGTACAAATAGCCGACCTCAAGACACCGCGGGGTCGCGAGCCTCACGCCCCGACCTCGCCTGCCAAATAATAACCAATCACAAAATGCAATAAATGTTCACCTACTGAACCGTTCACACATAATGAGTAAACATTATATCAGAAGTATATCACGCGTCGAGTACCACGTGGGGCGCCAATAGCAAAAAGACAAAGTAGGTTCCTGCATTTCAATGACAAATCAGTTAATATCGCCTAATGAAGTATTGTTCGAAATTTTTCGATACTAAGCGTGCACTACATATTACGTTAATATATTTTAGCCAAGGTAAGCTAATTGAATATAACAAGGCAACTGTTAATGGTCGATGACCGTAAAAAGAATTCCTTAATTGATGAATTGCTAAATGTTTCGGTAAATCGGATTGTGGGAGATTACCTTGCACCGACCACACCAGAAGATTCGGCCGCTCAAGTGGATTATGTGTGAACTTACTGATTGCTAATACTATGTGTGCACTCCATTAGCGAAACGAATCGTAATTTATGTTATTTGCACGTTTCATCCTCATTGTTTGTGAGCCTTGAAACCTTGACGAAACAAGATTAAGGCTATTCTTTGCTCAATTCAGTAGGTGCGTTACATTCATCGAGTTTCCGCATTTCAAAATCAAACAATGGCTATTTCAGCAAATAACACAGGTGTACAGTGAGAATAAAATAAAATAATTTTTGATTTCAAATTATATACGGTTTAAGCAGCTTTTGCAATTTTCAGAAGCTAAAACAAATTTATCTTTTGCGATAATTGACCTCTAAAATTCCAAAGCTTAGCGTTTAACTACCGCGCAAATCGCCATCAATTCAGCCGTTTATTCAAGTTAACAAACAAAGATAACAAGCATATCAATAGCGCCAATCGCTTATTCGATTGGTATTTGTAGCAATTATTTTCCAGTTTTCCTGGTGTAATAATTTCCTTCAAAGGAATTCCTATCCGACGCAGGCGTAGCGTTTTCACTTAAGTGCGGCTCTTGGCAAACTTTGCACGCATTGCTTAATCGTCATCGTAAATTTATTGAACAATACATATTATGTTCTGCGTATACACTATATACACACAAAATGACGTCACAAATTCACGAATTGAAATGTACGTCAATGTTAAGCGCTATCAAACATGTGAATGTACCAAAGTGATGCAACACTGACTGTTTAAAACATATATTTAATTTATAAAAGAAAAAGGATCAAAATTCGTTTGTAAAAGTGACTATAAAAAGTACAGCATTATGCTTTTACTTAGCAATATAACTTTAGACTATAAAAATTATTTGTTACGTTGTGTGCTCTACCAAGTGTTCAAAATATATATCCGATAAGTCAAAGTGCTAAAAATACCAACAAACCTCTGCATACCCAAATATCACGGATTGAAAAGTTTTCAATCCGGTTCAATACAGCCTTACTTCTTAAAACTCCATCCAACATTGTGTAATGTAGTTATGATTCTACTGACAGATAAATCGCTTTAATGATATCAAATAAAAGTATGCATGCTCATCTTCTGTGAAGCGGACTTAATTATTGAACTAGACACACAATGGGCGCAAAATGCTGGCCGTGGGAAACGAGGTGGCATTTAGCTGCGTGCGCGACCGAGCGTCTTCGGTTACCTAACGATACCCGAGAGAGACGCCATACATCTCGTAAGGGCACACCAATCATTAATATATTTAATGGTTTCACATTTACATCGATGTTCTGTGACACAGATCACGTTACTCATTGCACAAGGTACATATAAACCTAATTTAAAGTTCAAATGTAATACAATAACGAACAAATAATTGCTCTCTACTGTCACTTTAAATTGTACCTTATTCTTTTCATTAAATTCAACTTTGGAGTTTCTTTGATAGTTTAAAGTGTAGTTTTGCGAGAGCTGCTGGAAACTTTAACGATAAATTAAACTTATACAAGTTAATATTGAACGTCAAAGTAAGGAACAAATTTTACATTATGGAATCCGAAAATAGGCTTATGAATAACTTTGACGGGTAGATTAACGATGACTGTAAACACAGTAAAGGTTATAGCACATTATACCGGCACCGCAACTGCACAGCTGCAGCACGGCGTCGCCTCGAATTTAGACTACGGCTAGCTGCCAGCGCGCTTACTACGCGTTGTCCGCAAGGTGCAAGCTCGCGGTCCCCGCGCCGGCTGCGACCTGTAAGCTCACAGTCCGCGAGGTGCAAGCTTGCTGTCACCGCAAACTCAATATTGTTTTTAGGCATTTATGATTGAACACGCCTAGGACTTGTACGTTTTCATAATGTCTCGGTTTACATTGCGCGAACTAGCAATAATCGCTATTGCTCTCGACGAAGAACGACGACGACGCAATGACGTTGTTTCGCTGCCGACTCGGAGTCGGCGCGTAATAAGCATGCCGTCGGCGCGCTGTACGCACAAGGTCCGCTCGCTTGCAGCACGCGGGCTGCGAGTCGAGTTGTGTGGTAGCGGCAAGCGCGCTGACTGCCCGCCGTTGGCTTTTTCATATTGACATTATGAAATATATTATACTACACACGATTTAATGCTCTAAATTGAATGACAAGTTAATAGCTGGTTTGGAGCGGTGCTGTTGCGGTGCCGGTATAATGTGCCATGACCTTAACGAGACACTGCAGTTATTACCAAACAGTGAATGCAAGTACTAAGAGCTGATGTGATAATGGCGGCTAATTTCACGCAAATAGTTACAAACATTATCGATACAAAAGAGGACTGTTGAACAGTGGCTCTCCTATTGTCACGGTCACGTCGAGCTAATGTCGCATCATTTGTAATACTTTAAAATATTTTTGCCTGGCAAGCAGCTAAATGTGTAAAGCCGACAATTTATGCGGCAGTTTGTAATGTTTCGCGCGTGGCTTACGAAACATTGGCGGTTCGTTGATGGAATGTGTTTGATATGTGCTAAGTAATACCGAACTAGAAGTAAATACGGGTGGGGATGCACAATATACACACCAATTAAGTTTATACAGGTTATTATTATTAAATATAGTTAGTAAATAAATAAACGCTCTCGTTTATTAGTTACATTTTTGGAACTTGTTCTTTAAATAAAGCAACTAAAAAAAATATATCCTCATTCTGGCACCCCTACTTTCTGAAGTATTCTTGGGGTAGGTGAAGTTAGACGTCCCATTAAAAAAGAAGAATAAGGTAGCGTGTCTATTTATTGAGCATTGGCATAAAAAACATATAAGAGCAAGTGTAACTTTGATAAACCTAAGTGATCTATTCGTTCTGACACACTATTTTATGTTAGCACAATCATGAAATATGACGATCCTTTCAGATGTCGTATTTTACATAACAATCTAAAAAAAACACACTCAAAAAGAAACTGAAACTGGTATTTCCATTATGCAACTTTTATCAAGTTTTTTTTTTCACATTAATCTCATAACAATAACTTAACGACATCAGTAAAATGTGACAGCATGCAAAAATATAACATTTTGTGAAAAAAGATATTACACATAAATACGTCAAATTTAGTGAATTAAAAGGTTTATTCGTGTATTTCGAAAACAAAAATCATCGGAATAGGTCGGGAGTTTTGCAAAATAGAGCAGATTTATTTGCAACTGTTTATTTGTGGCTTTACAGCCACCGGAGGCTCTTCAATAAAAAGTAATTACGAACCCACAAGCGCTGCAACCATCATCTGCAAAGATGCTGTGGCCAATATATATATTTTATTGGGAATTTATATGAATCCTATAAATAACAAAATTGTGCATAATTAATATAATAATAATAATCCATTTATAATATACATAGAGTGGTTCAAATAGACATACATAGATACACCTAGGAGAACCTATGTAGGCTAGCCTAAGATATGAGCTTAATGGTAGTACAAGTGTGATTCATTGAAGTTTATCACAAGTCCATAAATGATTCAAGTTATTCCAATACTCTGAAGATACAACTTCGAGACGTAATCGATTAACTTGTGCAAAGTGAACCGGAAGTCAGTACATTTTAAACATGGTGTTGTGTAAAATACGTTGCAAAATATAAACATGATCAGAAAATTACTAGTTTTCAATGTAATTACGCAGCACGCAACAGTTTTCTTAGCATTAACAAAACCCCGCCTTCATAGTCGTTATTTCATTGAGTTTTTATAAAACTTCTTGTGTTTCGCTTAAAATGGTTATGTAGCCACTTTGTTCAGTTTTGTTCAAATTAGAGTTGTTTCCGATACACAGTTACATTAGTGATCAATTATTTCGCACCGGCGGCGTGAAGCCATTACAATCGGAAAATTAGGTAGGCTTTACGTTCGCGTTGCGATATTTGAACCAAATTTCTGATAACAGTTTAGCTAACAGAGCTAATAGATGCTTTGAGCTTGTATAGTGCTTTAAAAATCCTTTTGGTAATATACTTAATAGTTTATTTACTGAATTTGCCATTATTTATGTATTTTGCCTTCATTAGGTATATCTAAAGGCCAACTGGAATCGTCAACAAAGGTCAAGTATTTAAAAGCTATTCATTCAGTGACATAAAACTGATAGAATTTAATGGCTGTCATTGATATCTTGAATGGGCACGTCTACCGGATATGTAATAGACATAAAACAAAAGAGAATCAACAGCGCAGGCAATGCAGTCAGTTTTAAAAATAGTGATTATGTTTGTCGCGACTGCTACGAATTTCACTAGAAACTAGTCACGACTTCTTTCAACTTCTGCTTGCCACTGAATTTTTACTTTTTGTGACACCTGGCGGAAGCCTACCGTCACGATACAGCCATTAAATCCGGCAGTCTATTATTGCGTCAAGTTGAATAACATTTTAGATACGCCTACATGTTCTCGGCTAGTGCGTGTCCGCATTTTCATGCCTTATCACCTAGTAGGCTAGATTTAAGTTCTAGTTTAATCTCACAAAAATAGGATTTACTATAGTGCTGAAAACTCAATAGTTTTTTATTTAATTTTTTATTTCAATATGTTTTACAGAGTATCGATTTTCATATCATCACACACATTTCATGACAAGCTTATTATGAAGGTAACTGGCTGGTTTGAACCTTTTTGACGGTAACAATGGTTAATACCTATATAAATAAGTATTGTCTGAGGGTAAAGCATTGACTAGTTACAGATGCGGTACCTAAAAAGGGCAGATTTAATTTTGTTGAAATAACTACTTACTTACTGCCAAACAACAATGTACGCATTAACAATAAAATGCCACAAAAGGATTGCATTTAATGTTGCATTGTGTGGTATACTTTTGAAGGTGCGGAGAATATCAGAGGATCGGTCTCGAGGTGCTGCGGAAGGCGAATGAGTAAATATGTCAAGAATTCCGATGTGTAAAGTTTAAATGGAGGAACAATAGAGCTGTGGCGGGTCGCGTGAATACCGCGGCGTTACACTATGGAATGCGGTGCTATTTTGAAAGGGGCACGTGCAAGGTCAAAAGTGCAACTGGCAACCGTCAGACAGTTGTGTCAAGCTAACTATCCGTTCTAATACGTCTGCGTTAATTATTCTCTTGCAACAACAATTGCTGACACTTGCCAATAATATCGCTCGATAAATTATTCGTTGTAAATCAATCCTGGCTACAATCGATTTATCGACACTCGTAATTATGACGTTATTTATAACTTAACTCGTAATGGTTGCGCACTCGGGCTATTATTACATTTTTGTCAAGGAGGCCATCTGCGACTTGTACTTAATAGATTCTTTAGCTTTTATATGTCATTTGACAATCGAGGTAGTTGATGATAGAAAGTTAAGGATGGTAATAATGAGCGCAGTCGTGACTGGCGTCGATGGCGCTAACTTATCACGCGGACACATGAACAATTAGCTGGCTGCGCAACGCGTTGCTATAGTGTGCGCGGATCGTGGCGCATAACGTATGCAGCTAGTATAGCCACCAGAGCATGGCCTACACACATTAATACATAATGTGCGCTCTACAACAACTTTATGGCGACTGCAAGACGTTCAACATTCTTTTCTATTACTTTTAGTTTTTAATAATATAGACAGGGATACTTTCGAGGAAATAATGTATCCAAAAGTATCTAACAGCTAATGTCAGGATAGTTTTTGTTTTTAGAGCTTGACCAATCACAATTTCCGTTAGATACATAGAGCTAATGTATTTTTAACATTATTGAGAATGGATTCCCAAGCGGTCAGATTTGCGATACTATAGCTATTTCCTGACGAGTGGGCTCCGTAAACCTATATTATAAAAAGTGTGACGTAAAACGATGTAGGCGAAAAAATTGCGAAGCACGCGTTCACTTTCACTATACATTTATAGCGTTTACGTGCGCCAAAAAAATAAAAAAACGACTCTACAGTCGCTGCCGAAATAGCACAACCATATTAGTTCTTTAGGTGCAGAAGTTAAAGAGTAAAAGTATGCATGCGACGGCCCAACCGTCCAGTTTGCAAATATAGCGAAACTCTACACATGGTGATTAAGTAAAATGAACTTATTTGTAACGACATTGGTTTTCAATTACAATGGCGTGTACGGAGGTGGCATGCGGCGTCACCGCTGGAGTATTTACACACGGTGTGGGTCGACGACCCGCGCATCTCCGCCGTCGCGTGAGCTACCGCCCCGTGATTACTTATCGTCCGTTATTAATAGCAAATAACAATAAATAAAATTTCATTATTTGTACACTGTGCCATTCCTTTATCACAATATTTATCTGAATAGGTATATGATGTTTTATTTAACTGAAAACCGAGAGTAGAGCGAATACACTTCACATTTATTCGCTATATTTTTTTTATACTGCAATTGACTGGTATGCTGATCCTACTTCATAAAAGTACTGAAATAATGTCGCAGAGCATAAAGGTAAGTTAAGGCAACAACAATTAGTTTTGACTGCTAGAAATGACAGCGGAGACGAGATAGGTAGCAATTCCCCGTGGTTTCATTTCTTAGGGTATAATTACTGCAAGCAACTCTGGCTTAGTGTTGTGCCATCAAAAATAGGACAGCAATTCTCGAGCAGAAGCAACTATTTAATAGAGGATTTTTGTAATCTTACTTATTAATGTGCAATCTTGTAATGCGATCAGTTTTGATAATACGTTACTGTAATAAACTGCATTGTTAGAAAATTAGTTTTTGCACAAGATTACGTGTTATTATGTAAAATAATTTTATGATCTGAGATCACGGTTCGTTGTATTAATATTTTTGCAAATAACGTTTAATTCAATTTTTGGACGTGAGCTGTAATCATTTAAAATTTGAATAAAAGAGGGGTTCTTATAATTTTATGTAGAAACCGTACGGCAAATGAAAATGCACGGCAATAGCGGCAAACAAAGAAAATCAATCCAGACCACAAAAAACATGCAAAATTATCAAAAATGAGGTCAAGGCAATACGCCACTACTTTTAAACGGGTTGCCGTGTTAAATAGGTCGCCGCAGAGTGCGGTGGCACGTACAAGCACGTAACATTGCAGTTGCTTCACTGCGCTTGCGTCAGTGCGCGGGCGCACCGCGGCATCGGGGTGTCTTCCGCGACCCGCCGACCTTCACGAACGACGAACGCTAAGCATGAACTATCAAAACTTAAGTGCAACATAGTGTGACGTCAAGAGATTGTGGGGAATTCTGAGATCAGTTAATAATACCAATTAGTTGATATTTTGTGGTCTGTATTTACGCAGACGCAAAAATACTGTTTATATCTATCCTTATTTTTTTAACACTATACTAAGGATTTAATCTAAGTTAAATTTATCTTAAATACACAAAAATACAAAACTAATGGACAAAACAGATTAGATAATTATGGGAAAAATTAAACATTCTGCTAAACCTGCGTTATTATAATTCCTTATATACATCTTGTTAGCGTGATATTGCTCTATATTTTTTCAGTTTCAGAGTTGTTTACAATAATTTGTCAAATAAAAAATATCAAGCTTAAGAAATCGAGTATCATATAGTGATTTTCAGTTATAAATAATTAATTATGAAATAAAACATTTAACTACTATTGCAATAAACCTACCATTTTACATTTAGTAACATGGCTACATATTAAACTCTAATAATTCTACTGTTGCAACAGATTTTCAATATCTATCAACAAATCGCGCTCAAACTTTAATCTCATCAAATACTAGTTTGAGATTTTTGACAGGCAAACAGCCTAAACTTGTTTCCACTTTGGTTACAAGAACTTTGAGCCATTAATTAATTGTACTGTCGATTAGAATTCAATATCAAGAATTAGTGTTCAATATTTGTGGATATAATTAAGATATTTAAATTAACAATTTAGCACGCGTTCGATCGTAGACAAAAAAAGTTATTAAAAACAATATACGATTACAAAAAAAGTGAAGGCCGGGATGAGTCAAAGTCATCAGACATTAGAGAGCTGATTCGAGGTCGGTGTGTTAGTCGCATGCTAAACACCTGTCGAAACACCTCGTTATCCAACGCTGACAGACAAACAAACTTACATTGCACTACTGGACATTGCGACTTATTGTCTTGTTATGTTCGAATACTGAATTTATTCATGTTACCCTTGTTTATTTGTTACAGATTTGGGATTGGACGCTTGTGAGTAGAGATTTATTAGGTTACTTTAAATTTCTTAGAACGGATAGACTGCAAGCCACCAAGGTTATTTTTTGAAATTTCAGGTAAAATCATTTTTAAGTTTTCTGCACGCGCTGGGGTCGTGGAAAGTGTTCAGTGAAGCGAAACACGAATGCGCGTATTATTAGTTACGCCACGACTTAGAGGTCGCAGATATCGACTTGATTGATTGCTTTAATTGAAATTACTTTGTTATTGTTCTAACATTATTAAATTAATTACCAGATTTATTGTTATTTATTAACGTAAGAAGCAAAAATCCGATCGCTCCAATTTGCTCATAGTACAGTTTACATTTACAACCCATTTCCTCACATCGACTTAACGCAATTTCATAAGATATTTAGAGCTCCAATGTTTTGAAACGCTCAACTGGATACCAAAGTAGATTTCAATCTATTACAGTTAGAATAGGTACTTTTATTAAGAGCTTATTGATTCATATGTAATGTTTGTACTTAACATTTTAGTAGAGAATGCAAGACTTTAAATGCGAGCAATATTGTTTTATGACTTCGACGGTTCTTGTGAATGCAAATGCTTGAGGAATGTGGGGTATTGCGTATAAAATCTAAATGTATTGTTGGGCTACGTGACTCGACTGTCAAACACTTAAGTAGCAGACATTTTCATCTTTGAACATCAATTATAAGTAACATTGATCGGTCTTAATAACTGTGTTTATCTATGCGGATGCACTACGAACAAGGAAATGTTAAAGGTAAACAATCTAGTTCTTTTATCATTCTTTTATAATATCGAAAGGAAATAAGCTTTATGCATAGGCATGGAGCACTTGTATATTTATGAAGGGAAAATAATTCAAAAAACGGAGTCGCAGTTAAATGTAGCGTTATTGTATCTATTGCATTGCAAATCAGTAGGCAGGGGAAAGCAAAATAATCGTGTAGAGATACAATATTCGTGAGCAAAATATGCATTAGGCGGCCATGGCCTTGCTTTCGATATTCTGTGCTCCCGGGGGATCGCTTGGTTTTACATACGTTAGTGATAACGTTCTGTGGTTGATACATTTTGTTTGTTGCCTAGGTAATGTGGTTTGTGATGCAAAATTACGTGCTTATTAATTATTTATCAAATTGTTTATTTGAAACTTAGTTCAGATTCATACGTATGTTTTCTTTGGATTCTTATCAAGCCTATCATTCATACTGGAATTATGTAAAGCTATGTATGTGAAAAACTGGTACAAATCATGTAGCGATGGTTTTAAAAACTCTACATTTTCATATAAAAATATGGATGCTTAACATGCGTTGACACAAATGCGACTAGATTGATACATACACTTTGCGTGTTTGTGTATTCATAAATTAGCATGGTATGTTGTTTACCTGAATTATGCAAAAAACGTTTTTTAAAGAAACTAAGTTGGTAACTTTGTCATCCGTTAAGCTAACATTATTAGGTAACAAATATCGACGGACAACGTAATGCTTATTTATAAAGAACCTGTTAACTCAATCAGTTTCTCTTGGAAACGGATGGTGTTAACATACGGAATACATCATAACTTGATACAGAGACGCTTAGGCGGGAGATCTATGATGAATAAATATGAATTGAAATCAATGTGTCGATTGGATGTAACGGATGTGATAGGTCGAAGATCGACCGGTAGTTGTGACATAACCTGGAAGTACAGCAGGTAACGATGAGCTGTATTGATCAACTTTAACTTCCATTTTTTTTCCGGAGTAGGGCTGTCTATTTACCAACTGAGTACAGTGATATACTTCTAGTGGGCAGTAGTAAGCTAGCGACACGTGTCTACAATAAGTTTGAAACCAGTTCTATGATCCGATTGCAAGTTGATTTAATCACTCGCTCACCGACTGGCCGGGTGACCACATAGCAGCCAGGCGGGACGCACGACCACTTTCATCACCTCATTAATAATATATAAGGACGTTTGAATAAATATAAAGGTATGCAACACTATTAGGTAAAGGAAACATGGAACTGAGAACAAGCGGAACTAACTGATAAAACTCAGATAGAAGGTTACAATTAAATACCAAACAAATAAAAAATACTTACGTTCAAGTGAGCGTAACATCCAATAAAGCCGGCAAGTACAACAACTACTTACAAAATATTCAAATTCTCATTAACGTTATTGAACTTTTGCAACGTCATAAAATAATGCACGAAAGTTTAACAAATCACATTTATTTATCCAAACGAATTCACCGAAAAAATGTTTTGAACGCGACACGTAGCGTTAAACTTTTTTGAGAGTCTATAAACTGCCACTGGCGTCGTTTTCGATGTCCGAAAAAGTAAAAGAGCGGTGTGTGGTAGCGCGCGGTAGGAGTTGGCAAAACTGACGTACGCAGCGCGCAAGCGCCGCCAAGGTATTGTTAAAAGTTACTTTTACTTAGGAGACTTGCGGCGCGCGGCGTGCTTGCGCCGGCGGCCAGCCGCTGCCGCGCCGCCGCGCCGCTCGGGGGCCTTGCGACCGTCGCGCCTCCCGTTTCACTCTTTACACGACCACGAAAGAGAAAAACAGAGTTCTCTCTCTTCATCTGTCACAACCACTCGGAAAATTTATTTTTGCCGTGCGCCTAAGAATACATAAGAATATTTGTGCAAGATTAAATTATTCCTATGCAAACTACCTAATGGATGGTTACGGTTCATTGAAATTTTAGGTGAGTATTGCCTTATTTCCTTGCGTGGTAAGGCAATGGAGGGAACGGAAAACTGATGATTACCAGGGCGTCAAACACCGTATTTCTTGCATAGAATGTGTTAATTACTACGAAACAGACTTACTAATGAAATGTACTTTTAATTAAAATTTACATTCCTCGTTTTGTAGACTAGATTCAATTTCAGTGACCAAAGTCACGTGAGTCAAAATAATAAAATAAGTGTTCAATATTCCTTGATCAGAAAGTTGTCGGTTATCAACTGGATCTTAATGATCGAATGCATTAATATTTGCATGAGCTTATTATAAAATATCCATTAGCATGTATACATTTTTAAGTCAAATTTCCTAGAATATCAGAATTTATCAGCATCTGGGTTTTTGCAAAGCTTTTTGAACGAGCTTTCAGTTGTAAGAGATAATTAATATACCTATTGGAAATTATATGCAAAATTGTTTTAAAAATATGTATCCAAATATCGATCACGAGGGCCTTTATCACACTGATACGATTACGAACAGGCGTGAGTGCGTAGTGAATGCGTCAAAGTGCATTATCGTTGACACATTTATCTTCTGGCAAGGTTAATAAAATTGCTCAGTTAGCTAATAAGCTGTGTTTAGAGCCAAGATGTTAAAGGACTGGTGTTGAAACCTGTTCAAGGGTTTGCATCAGTCGTATTGTCTGAGGTGATGGAGTGGTGAGCTTGGTTCGGTCGTGCTTTAAGTGGCCTCGTACGCAACCAAATAATCTGATACAGTTGATACGCCCGCATCGATTAATGCCACTTTTACACTACTCAACCATATGCCATACTCTTACTGACCCCATTGGTGTACGTATGTGAAAACAGATCTTCGAGTGTGTGTCTTTTTTGTGCGAAACTCCATACTAAAAAAGTGATGTAGCATTAACAGTACTGTGTCACAAATTGTGGCATAAAGTGTAACTGTATTCGCTGTGTACATACACTTGGCTTAAGAAACGGTAGATATTATGTTATGTACCGATTCGAAATTTCACTAAACGCCTCTCAAGTACGCGACTAGTGTTTTAATTCGTCTAGTTTAAAATGTTTTAAAGCAATTGCAATCGAAGGAAGGAATGCTGTAATAGTTATGTGAGGCCACAGATTGAACAGGATATCGTTGTAGGTAACTATTTAGTATGTTTTACAAGGATATATTTCATGCATATTTATTAATATTGATAAAATAAGGCTTTGTGGAACAATTTTCCTGTTCTCATGTAAAGTTACAGAATAATATAGATGTCAATTACAATCTAAATCGTGAATATATTTAGTAACTTTTATGTTTATTTGCAAATACTTGACTGATAATAATAAATCGAAATGATCAACATTTCTGTATCTTAGAACAGGCAAGCAATAGTAGTTAAAAAAACTAAAATAAGTGCTTCCTGTTGTCGTAAAACCAAACTAAGGCTTAACAATTTCTGTAGAGTTTTTTTTTACCCATTTGAAAGGTAGGTATTTCCTCTGACCCTAATATGTCACATAGCAAATAACTGTCATTATGTTTTCACACTTTAATAAATAATATTACGGTAGGATATTATGTAGAATCACTTGTGCTAAGAGCATGTCAAGAAAACTAGTCCAATGTAGAGTCAACCGCACATCACTAGTAAATAGTTCGACATTGAAAGCGTCTGTATTTCAAGGCAGTAAAGCTTATTTTCGTTCAATGTTATCATCCCAGACCTATGCTTTCTTGTAGGTATGTATAGAGTACTTCTATAGTGATATCTTCTATGTGATATCGTTGACAGCTCACAAGGGTCGCATCTCGAAAATAAGATTTCGCTTTAAGAATTATGGATATGAAACGGAGTGGTCCAGTGATTTATATTTCTTTTTGTAATGATATGGCGTAACTTTTTTCAGGTCATTAACCTTGGTTTTGCTCAGTAAAGTGACAAAAGATACGCTCAATTTAGGGCTGCTATCTACAAGCAATAATTTATGAAAGAAGAAGTTAATTGCCTGGCCCTTAGAATACCAGATTTTCTTGAGAAATTCTTAGAGTAATATGGAATTATGTGTACATTTATTAGCTATATTAGATTTCAAAAACTAGCTATCAAGAATCTAAAAGAAACCCCTGGAAATCGGCGAGAGAGTTCAGGCTCAAAATAAGATAATATAATAGCAAAGAAATAATGTTACAGTAACTAATTCATTTTTGATACCTTTAACACAATATGTTAATTAAACATTTACGAAAACATTCCCAATTTTAATATTTATTTAAATACACGGCTAGGTTTTCACACAAAGGTTTAATGTGGTTAAAAGCGAGGTAGCAACAGTATTAACAATTAAGTTTCATTCCCCGTCCAGTTACGAATAGCTGGCGTTCAATGGGCTTCCTGTCTGCGTTGCCCGCCACTTTTTATGTGACTTACGCTTTCCTGAGCGTTATATACGTATCACTTATTATGCGCGTAATTATGGTTTCGTAAGGATATACATAGCGATTATGCGAACAATAGGTACAATATAATCCTTTAGAGACTACACTGAGGATTTTAGATTGATAATTTAGGTCTAAGAATCTAGACCTATCTATATTTTAATGGCTAACTAGCTACAATATATACTTAAGTCAGTAAATAAAAAGATAATGGTTATGTTTTTTTCGCTGGAATGTATTTTTTTGTATAACCTTTCAGTATCCTCAGATATTAGATACTTTACTACCGCATTGAGAGCACATAGGCATATAAATAATATTTAAATTGTTATAGCTAATTATCGAGGGAAAATTTAAATGTATCACTGTTCACAAATCGTGAGGAAGCCTACACGTTAATAACAAATTCCGTAGGTGTGTGGCGCCACGGCATAGGTTGCGCCACCTGTCAGGCCCAGCACGAACAACTACAGCCGTGACGGTACCAAGCCAAGTATTTACCGCGGGAATTGACATTCTATTGAATTAATGTATGAGAAATGAATGCTATGATACTTTACTTTTTTCTAATAATGCGAGTAAAAAATGTTGCGAATTGTATTGGTCTACAGCAACAGAATACTTCATGAACCTAGGCTATAAAGCCTATGTTATTTCTACTAATATTTACGCTACAGTTTATTTATGGTATAGCACGGGTCGATATAATTGATATAAATTATAACATTTGTAAGCAAAATCATATCCTAATAATTACTTTACTGGAATAAAAAAAAAATGTATGTGGACAGCAATATCAGTTAGGAAAACTACGTCACAACCTCCAATATGGGGGACAGCAGCGGTATAAAGTACTATACAATACTGAACTTCTTCAGTAAACAGACGTTGACTATATAGTCCATTAACGAACATACATCATGATTAATAGAATAGCGATTAAAGCTAAATGACTGCGACATCTGAGTAGATTGGCTCTACAATAGCTTTGATAATTACATTAAATTACTAACACACATTTTAAATAGCATACAGTTATTAATAAGTCAGGTACATTATTATTATCTTTAACGACAACATTATAAGACAAATCAGTTACGTTCATTGCCAAATCGCGTTCACGGCCATTAAGAAAGTCAAAACATAATTATGATACGTTATTTTGTCATACATAGACATACCATCACGCCTGTATCCCCGAAAGGTTAGACAGATTTGTACCAAGGTACACCCACAGTTCGCCGGTATGTTTAGGTCTCATTTAATAGGGGGCGAGCCTATTACCACTAACCGGGCAAATCCAAACTCCGACCTGCTACTGAGAATTTCATAGAAAAACTCAATAACACCTTGATCGACTTGGGAATCGAACACAAATCCTCTAGCGTAGCAGTCGCACTAAGAACCACGAGGCCAATGAGAGCCCAGATCCATACTTCGACATGCTACTGAGAATTTCATAGAAAAACTCAATAACACCTTGATCGACTTGGGAATCGAACCCAAGACCTCTAGCGTAGCAGTCGCGCTAAGAACCACTAGGCCAACGAGGCAGTTATTTTGTCATCACACAATTACTCATTAGAGTTGCTCAGTGGTCCTGACATTTACAGAGATTAGCTTGCGTCTGAAAGATTTAGTCACTGCCGACTATGACACGTGAAAGGTCAATGCTATATTGTTCCACCTGTATTATTCATGGCAAAAATATTAATATCCTATAGGAAACGAGACAATGGACGAAAACGAAGTGATTAACTTATTCCGGTATAGGACAATAGCAATTTATCATTCGTTCAACTTATTGAAAATGTTTTTTTAATATTTTAATTTTACTAATCTTTAGCTCAAGTTACTTAAGGTTACTTAAGCTAGCGTTATAAGAGCGACAACCAATTCTGTTTCTATGAGGTAAATGTTCTAGTTATGTTATATACTTTATCCAAGTTACTACAATAAAGCCAAATATGTAGTTCAATAACGTTATGATATCTACAGATTACAGCAGCTGAATTAATTGAACTAAATTATGCATCCATTCGCACTTCCGGTGACAAAACTACTTACCTAGATCGATAAGTTGAAGTTTATATTGTTTTGAGCTTATGTATAAGAGGAAGATTTTACTTTATATAAAACAAACTGTAAATTGAAGTGCAGTTCAAAACAGAATACCTTTAAACCTTTCTTTTGTCTAGGTCATTTTTTAATCCGGTAATGTTTTTTTTAATATAGACAAACAAAAATAATCTCTGCAAAATTATTCATAAATAAAATTACTAGGGGATATCGCCACCTGATAAACCGGTCGGCAGACTTTAGCTTAGAAATAACTTAGGTTCCTAGAACGATTGTCTAGGTATTAGACGGAGAGCCTGACGTGTTTTTCAAGGTCATCAAACAATCTGACCTGACCAACTGAACTGTCCCACTTTACCTTGTAGATCCAACGATCTGGCGATGAGCCATTAAGCTCTGCTCCTCTTAAGGTTGTTGCTAAGCACTTCTGCTGACGTATTAACTAGGCACTAGTACAAAAAGCTTCATTTGGTTTTGATTTGATACACAGATTGTCGTGCAATATTGAGAAAAAAGAATGTAATAGATAACAAAGCAAAGTTGCAGATAATTAACTGTCAGCTAATATATCAATTCAATGGACCTTGCACCTAATAAGTAAATCAGGTTTAAATAGATTTGTTTTAGGTGGGTGCACATTAGGTAAACGTTAAATCGGTCAAGTGCGAGTTAAATTTGCGATACAGTCAGTTGTTGTTAGCTGTTCATTGATGCATAAAAATACATGATTCATAACTACATTAGTAGAAAACGCGTTTCTCAATTTCAAGTTTTGTGTTATTAATTATTAAGTCACTAATTAATTTCACACGTTTATTTATATTATACATTTCGTCTATAATTAGCTGTATTTATTTATTTTAAAACTAGCCTGGAAGAGTATTACATGAATGTAATTTAGAGACTTTGTTTGGATTGTAGGTTGTGTAAAGAAATACTTTGTTTGATATTTTTTTTCAGCCTCAACGTGATGACGAATTTGCATATAGGTTTCTTTAGAGAGGAACTTTGACTCCTAAGGGAACACCAAAACAGGGTAATCAGAGAACTTTAGAAGGAAGCTTAGCTCAGTCCTACTTTTATATCTTAGTATATTATTCTAATATTCTTTTTTTTTGGCTAGATCAAACTGTATAACTTTGCGAAACATATAATAATATGCTTTGTGCCAAATATCAAATCATAAGAAAAATGTATTTGACATCGAGACAAGTAGACGCCAAGCTTATTTGCCGGTCTAATCATTTATGTTTAATGAATAAATTATAAAATAAGTTTTATAGTAAACTTCTTAAAAGTTTCGGCTGGAAGTAATGTCGCAAAAGCTTTTAAATTCTACAAAAATACAATTACAGAAACCAAGTTGAATTATAACATAAAGGCTGTGTTCTTAATATCACTATTTGTTTTTTATAAATGACTAAATTCTTATGTCACTGCTGTCAATATTAGGTTTTTAATTAAAATAAATATCAAATATCTTGTAAATATTATAATAAGATAGGCAATGATCGAACTGAATTAATAACAGAACAAGTTTTCGTCAGACAACAGATTCTGGCGTCATTCCAAAATGAAAGATGAAAGTGTGTAAAAATATGGAGGGGATTTAAGATGATATATAACATAGAAAACATCACAGTGAAATATAACAATAGATTACCCTTAGACAGTTATGATTTCAAACGAATTGTTCGAAGAGAAATTTGGATGCCATGCTTTGTGTATAATTAACCTATCATCACGCCTGTATCCTCGAAGTGGTAGGCAGAGGTGTACCAATGTACACCCACAGTTCGCCGATATGTTTAGGACCCATGTAATAGGGAGCGAGCCTATTGCCACTAACCGGGCACAAATCCAAACTCCGACCTGTTACTGAGAATTTCATAGAAAAACCCAATAACACCTTGGTCGGGAATCGAACCCAAGACCCCTAGCCTGGCAGCTGTATTAATTAACCCCACGCAAATTCGTCCGCGTTGTTTAGCTTCACGGGTTTTTCATATTTTTCGTGGAAAACTTATAAAAATATCCTGTTAATTTTTCCCATAACCCCAGTAACAATCAGTAAAAATCTCAATAAAATCGATCTGGTAGCAACAGATGGCGCGTTTAAGCAAACAAATTTACTTTCTCGCTTTTTGTATTAGTATGTAAGAATGTATTATTAATTTTAATGATACAGCTCATCAATGTTGTAATCGAATTATGCCTCGGGGAAGGTAGTGTGTGATTCTACACCTATAAATCAGGCTATTTAAAAACCGAAAATTGCAACAGTCCGGTATTTATTGTAATTGGCTGTGCATACTATTATCGGGCAGCATAAATTGAATAGTAATTTAGTGGACCTGCCTAATCTATGCCTGGAATTAATTAATACTGTTCGGTGGACTACTTAGTCTACTTACTATGAACGTTGGTTAGATTTAACGTTTCTAGGTTACAAAAAAACACTTTCATGTTCAACTCCTAAATTATTTATAATTATTATCTTCTTTTAAAATGGTTTTAATAATTTTTATCAGTCTGAACAGAAAAAATAAGGAAATCTTAACAAGAAAGAACAGATATTAAGACATATTAAAATAAAAATAAAACATTATTTCATCGAAATCTTAACGAAACAAGAGTTTTAGTGCTGAAGTTTTATTGTTTATTTTAATATGTATATTTAAATCCTTCAAGGAAAGATAATTAAAATTCCTCACTTAATATATTTACATAAATGCACAGCGAGTGTTATTATTACTGTTTAAGTTTTATTATTAAACAGTTTATTTTATCTTATATTAAATATTATATTAAATATCATTTCATTCGCGATAACTGAATAGCATTTCATGCAAAACTGTACTATATTTACCTTAAATAATATGTTCAGTTACTTTTAAATATCAAGGCGTGCATAAAAGCTATTTTTAACGTACCTACTCTTATAAATTCCTTAAATTATTGCAACCATAGCTAAGGTATATTTTTGTCTGAATATTTAAGGTTAATTAGCTATTTTTACATGTTACGTCAAAGACACTTATTTTAAACTGATTTGTAGAAGCTTTATAATAATCCTACTAATATTATAAATGTGAACGTTCGTGAGAATGGATGTGTGGATGTTTGTTACTCTTTCACGCAAAAACTACTCAATGGAATTTAATGAAACTTTACAATAATATAGCTGATACATCGGCATAACACATAAGCTATAATTTATAAAGATAGTGTTTGTATTGTCATTCACGCGGGTGAAACCGCGGGGCACATCTAGTTAACTATATTTGCAAAATCGATGTACGTGTAAAAAATGAATAATAAATATAATTTTCTCTCCTCTCTTTCCTCGCTCCTCTCCTTTCCCTTCAAATAAATTATAATTTTGTAAATATAATATTTGATATTAGAAAATGTATGTGATATGAATTTAGTTTATGTTATACTGAAGATGTCGTCTTAGTGTAATGTTATTAAAGCCGAGAAATTCACACTAACATAGTTAGAATCTCTCAGCGAACTCTGGACAGGTTTTGACTGTTGAACCGGACTTTCAATTAACGCATAAAATCATTGTTGATCAAACTATGTATATTGTTAATTGTAATTTAATAATTAAGTCGACACAAATACCATTGTAGTGAGATTAATATTGATAAAACATGTGTCACATACATTTTGCGGCACTCGCCATAATATTTCAGAGAACTTTACACAAACAAACATGGCAAATAATATATGAATGTATCATCTTCAAAATATTTAAATTTTTTAATAACAGTTTTGCTCTATAGAATAATTATAATTTTAGTACTCTTTTATGTGTATATGAACATTGTTTTATTAATTTACGGCAGAGCGTTGTTAATTTACATAATATCATGTTGCAGTTATAAAATCGGATCAGTTCTTGATAAATGTGCGCCAGGAAAATCATTGAAAACCAACAGAAAAATACGAAGTCAATAAAGTTCAGTGTAGCGTACGGAATCGATTTAACTATCTAGGAACTTGCCGCAAAATTATTTAGAATAGAAAACGGGAGTGAGAAAACAGAATTTCCATTTCCCCGTTCTCAAATAAGATTAGTAACCCACCTACCTACATACTACATATTTTCATGTCAGAAAATTTTGAACTTACCACGGGGACCATAAAATTTCCATATGTAAGAACACGTTTGTAGGCTTATTCCCCATAGAATGACGGTAAATTTCTTTCTTTAGTGGAATTTAACGACCTCACGGAGATAAGACGTTGATTTATTTAACCTGTGAATTAGCGTAGTGAAGTAGAACAGGTACTGCTCGCTTTGGTTTTATAAATATTCAGTATCGCAGTCATTTGAGTAAGTTTATACATAGCTGTTTTTTATATCTATCTACTTTAGCGTTTAGATATAAGCAAAGTGTACGTAAAATCTATGCGCATAGTTGAGTGCAATGTATAAGTATGTTACTTAGGAAGTTATTTAATGCTAATGAAACTCATTAGTAAGCGATTAATTGTAATTATTGAACGACGGTTTGCACAAATTGCAATCCTTAATAGCAACTTAAATCGTCTATTTAATCAGTTCTACGTGAACATCTCGATAACTTAGTTATTGAAAATCGGATTTCTTAGAAACTTCGCACATTTACGTTTTTTATATATTTCCTGGAACGGTATTGTATCAATTGTATGAGTGATATTGGCATTTGGCTGTAACCGGAGTCGAATCGAACAACACGAGAATACCTATCTTGTGAACATGTAGTGAACGGCAAGGTCGCGGGGGTATAAGTTTCTTTCCAATTTTATACACACTGTGTTAGTTATGTATGTGTTAATAGTGACGTTAATAAACATTTTAGAAACAGGTATTCACTTATTACCAGCAACGCGATACGTATGGGCGTGCTCGAAATCGATTGTTTATGGCATATGGTATTTAATAAATGTCATTGTTATGACATTGGAATGTTATATTTCATAATCACTTGAGTAAATTGGCTACTATTAGGGAAAATAATTGCCAATGCCGCAGATTAAACATTGCATAATCATGTGGTACAAATTAATTTAGAATTAAGTCACGCATGAATCGCCTTTGGGTTAAGTGGCGGTAGAACAAAAGTACTCAATCCGCGCTTGGAGTAAATGTTGAGAGTTAAAACCGATAAAGTCCAGACTACTTTAGCATGTAAATGCGCGCTGCAAGAAATAGGGGTCCTTAATTTTATGCCCAGTCGGCGAAATGATTTGTTGAATTAGAAGGTACTTAGGCCTTGAGTACTCCCTTTTTTCGTGATAACGTAATTACGGTCTGCGGGGCACTTTGAAATCCTCCCCTTCTCAAAAATTCTTGGCCGTGACATTGAATTAATGGGTTATGCTTTCAAGTATGCATTTTTATACTTTATGCTCGTCAATATGTTATTCTTATGCGAACGTAATCCTGTGTTTGCTTGAGTTTTAAACATTATTTATGTCAATTCTACAAGCTATAAATAAATAATCAATAGTGTTTTATCTTGCCACAGATAGTCACAGCAATATTAAACTAATTAAAAGTAGAGTTTTTATTTTATACAAAAAAAAGCAAAAACTCACTTTAAAAGCACTCTCTAAAGACCACTTAATAAAGAAGTAATCGTAGCGTCTAGAATAACACTACCTATTTCTACGTACCCACTAGCGCCATCTGTATAGATAGCGTGTAAATAATCACTTTCCTTCGTTTGCCGTTAGATCAGACTTCTACCTCACAAGTTCTTTATATAAGGTTAATGTAGAGGCCGTCTCGTGCGACTTTTGTTTTAGAACATTTCTTGAAGATCTGTTCAAGACATTTTTATGGGATCTGACTTGATTTACACTGTATTTTTTTATTTTTAGATATACGCAAGATCACAAAACTAAGGAATGATTTGTTAATACTAATAACATTAAGTAAGTGAAAAAAAGCTCATTATATAGTTACTAATTTATTTTATAAATATTGCAAAATGCATAAAAAAAAGATGAAATATCCACTAGAAAAAAAATACTTATTTACCTATTTGCAGCAATTCTTATGTACAATTTAAAGCTAAGTTTGACAGTGATGTTATGGGACAACACACCAAGATCAAATAATAATAGATTAAGTAACTTTGTAACTTGATTTTGGTCACCAGTGTCCTATTTGGCTGTTCCTAACTGGAGTTGTAATCAACGATGTAACAAATTTAATATGTATGAGAATCTCTTTGACCGTATCTTAGGAACTGCAGTTTAGTTTTTAAATGGACCTTAGTAGGAGCGACGCGTGTATTGTAATCGTTGGTAACTTTAAATTTTAATGTGTTAGTTTGTAAAAGTTAAAAATAAGTTCGTTGTTTATACACATAGTAAATATTGTCTCATAATAGTTAGTAGCGTTGCTACTAGATAACCTAACCAACTTTTAGTGCGGAAATAGGCTTTATGTCAGGTAGAATCTTTTGGAATAGGATACATGCGCGCCTCGCAAAAGCTATCAGAGAACATCTCTATTATTTTAGTCATTCTTGTACTTATTTAATTAAATGATGCTCAAACATTCCAGTGTTATAGGAATATACGTAATACGTTATTGCACTTAGGGTCAAGCATAAGAATGTTGTTGTCAATGTTAAAACAATTACATCGATCCGTTAGTAACGTTGTATCTATTTGCGTAATCAAGTAAATTAACGAGTACCTACGTAAGTTCGTAAAAAAATAAACAATTATAATTCCTCAGTCTGTGTTTTGTTCCTACAGTTTATATATGACTAAGCAAGCTAACTTTGAGAAACTCGCTAACGAAAGGGTTACATATTAAAATATCAAAACTTTCTTGCGCAAATTTCAAAAGAACAACGTACAAATCAACAAAGTTTAAAATAACGATGGTCATTTGATCAAAAGTTCAACTGACCAAAGTCTGGAATATCAATGTTTAAATTGTTTTTACACTCTTGACCAAATCGTTTAAAGGTCAAATGGACTACTGGATAAATTATTAATTATCAAATGGATTAACTGAATAAGGTAAAAATAATATTAATATTAGCGAATAACTTAGATATATATAATAGAACAGAAAGCCTTTGCACAACATGACCGGTTTGCTAATACAAATAATATAGGCGTTAAACAAATGCGGGTAGAACTTAGATAATAAAAATTTTAATTTAATAGTCAATTGAATGCATGTTACAAATTGTTTGAAGCGTTTTCGTTTTCACTCGTGTTCGATTAATCAAGTTCTAAATAATGTCTCTTTAATGTTTCTTTAATTTATAAAAATATATGTGATGGGTACATACATCGTCGCTCGCTTCGCTCGCTTCGCTCGCTCTGTTGCAAGGTCACAATATCTAACCTAACCTAACCTGTTGATCTCCGTCACAAAGTCGAACCTAACCAAGCATACTAAATAAACAGCCCCGCAACCCTTGGCCACTTATTACATTTATCACTACTAGGGTTAAATTATTAATAAAAACCGACAAATGTGATTAATTTATCACTTATACCTCGACTTTCGGTAATTATTAAAAATACTAGATAATTATTAATAATCTTCAATTAATCACTCTTACCGTGACATGTATACTATTTTGAGGCACTGTTATTTTAATCATAATTTTTGGACAAATTAATGTGTTAAAATTAATTTTGTACTTCAAATATAAGTATACCTACATTTAAATTAATAATTCATAATAAGAAATCATTTGTGATTATAAAATTTGATTAGTTATGATTTGATATTTTAAAATTACATCTAGCAACTTTTGATCAGTCGTTCATTTGATGTAACATACATTGGGATTGTAAAATTTTTCTAAATAAAACATTTGGTCATTTAAATTTTGTTAACTCGTTTATTGTTCTTTTGAAATTTGCTCGAGAAACTTTTGATTATTTAATATGTAACCAACGAAAGTGTAGCAATATTTGTAATTTATTAACAACCAACCTCGCCTGGAGCATGTAACATTAAATAATACATTACACATGAGGTAAAGCCACAGCACGTAAAGTTTTGTAAACAATAGTACAATGTGCTCAGTTATACATTATGTAACTTGCAGGGAGTAAGTCTGAAATTCTTATAGTTCAGCGAAGCGAGTGGAAGTTCCTGATCGATCATATGGTGGTATCAAGTTGGTCGAAGGAATTCCATATTAAACTTTTACGAGACGCATTCACACCCAATGGAACGTTTTCGTTCGAATAAAAAAGGGGTCATTGGCTTTATCGCATTCGAGTAAGGTTTAGAATAGGAATACCTTCCTTCTACGCTATGTATTGTACGTTCTTCAGCTATCCTTTCACGGTATGTGAACACTATAGACTACACTAAGTCTTCATTTCACATTTTTGTACCGCTGCTGTGAGACTTAATAAACTTTTAATATCAGTCCCTTTGGGACGCGTCCGTATATTTATTTCAGACCACATATCCTATACACACAACCCACTATAATATGGCCTAGAATTACACGCACAAGGCTGCCTAGAAACAGGGAATAGAGCCATTTGTAGAATTACTTTCTACCTGAGCACGGACCACGTCATAAGGATACGCTTAGGTAAGTGTTCAAGATTTTCCTCACCGCTTTTGTAGAAAAAACATGAATCATGTCTTAAGGAACTTGCTCTACAGAGCCCAAGGATACTAAAATATTATATGATTATACTGTTTTTTGTATAATCGGATGCTTGTTCGTTCCAGTATGTAGTTAAAAGCTTCCTTTGCTAATCCGATTGTATCCTATAAATGCCTTTATTAAGGCATAATTATTTCTGCTGTTCAAATGCAATTTACATAGATTGCTGAAGCGCAATTATGGAGAATTTCACTTCATTTTACGGATAGTCTCTACATGAAAATTTGATCAGCAAACATACTGTATTATGTATCATGGATTAATTAAAGGCATATTACATTGGTCTGGTCCAGTTTACGATGTCACCGAAGATGAAAATTGAGGAATTTTAATCAGTATTGCATGGCTGAGTTACGTTTTTCATCGCCGTCCGCTCTTAGTATAACAAATTATTTTTTTGTCAAGTGAAGCGTGATAATCGATTTTGCAACGAAGTTTGTTAATTATCGAGTTTAGTCGATGTCGCCGATGTTAAGCGATTATTTTGAAGCTACGTTTAATATAACAGCTATTAGAATATAATAACGATGTTTACAGACCATTTGCAAATTCATTCGATACACAGCGTAAAAGTGTCGATTGTATTTATTTTACTTCTCAATACTTTTTTATATGTAAGCAATTTATATATGTCTATAAATAGTTTTGGTCAATGGAAATAGAACCCATTTATTTTTTCCGGACTAGCGAGAGGGTTGGATTGTATTGTCTGTGAGATCTGTACAGAAATACAGTTGGAAAACAAGAGCTATGGGTCACGAGACGAAATTATCTAGATGTGTCTTTAAACTACTCCGTTATGAATTAAATTTTCTTTAGAACTAAGGAAGTTGAATAATTTTGAAGAGTCTTCAACGAAGATGCCTTGCAGCCGGAGCAGACTTATTAGTTTCGACTCTGAGCGTAATGTAAAGTGCACTAAGTTATTCCTATATTTACAACAAGATATAAATTTACTGGGAATCGTTAGTACCACTTTATAAATAGTAAGCTTTAGTAATATAGTGGAGAGAGATTTTTCTATTTAAATAAAAAAATTACCAGTTTCGCACAGAAAAAACTACATTATAAGTTTTTAATTTGTATTTCTTTGTAATTAATGACGATATTAGAAAAAAAAAACCCGTTCCCTCGAAACAGGCAATTAAATCTATGACCGTCACCATGAAAATGTAAGCTTAACCTTTTTTATAAAGCCGTCAATTAAAGTATTTTTAGCTGTCAGGATACGACAAGCAATTAAAAGAAAAAAGAGAATTCTATTTTCATGAAGTAAAATTACAGGTGAATTTACCTGGACTCTTAATTGAATAGTCACCTAACAATCTATGCGATGACACTACGTTCTACAAATCTCTTTTATATCACTGTTCTTTATGTGACACTCCGTAATGGGGATATTCTGTATTTCCAGATATTCTTCCGGAAATTGCGCGATAAAGGTGTTGTGAAAGAAACCTTTGTGGAAACTCAAACTTAATGGGAACAGTTAGAGAAATAATAATTTTTTTTTTGTCACCCACACTCTCTCTAAGAAACTTGCCAAAGCGATTTGTAAACATAATAAATTGTTCTTGTTCTAGTGATATAAGTGTTACTGTTGTTCTAGACTTCAATAAAAAACGTTTTTGTTTCCTGCTTCAACAAGGTTTTACTTAACACTCGGGCAATAGATATCAAAAATATTATTTATAATATTCTCTGGACAGTATTACGACTATCTACGCAGGAGAAATAATAGTATATTACTGGAGTGTGCAAACAGAAGCCCTCTCTATTTCCTGTACGATTGGAGAGAGATTTTTCACGGCTTTACTTGCTTTACGAGCCACGGGGGTGTAACACGGCCAACTTTCTAACTTCCAACTGCAGCTGAGATTTTGATGATAGAAAAACGCATTAAGTGTTTTGGCTCGGGTTTAAAATATTGCTAGCCGTATAAGTTTGTTGTAAATACTTTTTTATCTGGCTGGATTATCGTTCTTTAATTGTTTATTTTTGGTTATGTGCTGAGGTTGGTGTTTGAACATTTTCGTAAGTTTAATTAAAATAAAATATTAAATTCATATTGAATATAAAAATAATATCTGTATACCAAAAGGTTTTTACGAACCTTTATAACGAAACAAAGTATTTTTTTTTCAAACAATGCAAAGAGAGTTTATAATTCTTTCTCGTAACACGTTTTACGGCGTATTAATTAGACGCTTTTCTTTTTGGACTTGAAAGTCGTGGGATTATTTATATTTAATTTCAGTATCTAATGGCCGCAGACTGGTTTACGGCTTTGTTCCTTCGCCATTCTTGGTCAGGAAATTAAAGCAATAAAAAAGTTTGGCTAGCCAGCGAGTTTGAACTAATCAAATACAGGCCAGTTGTAGAAAAACAAAATCGTTAATTACAGGAGTTCCGGATTTGAAATTTAATTTTTCAATTATGTAGAAATTATGTAACTAAAACCTTTTTGGTTAATTACGTAGGTAATGTTTGAGTTATATGAAAATTGTTTTTATCACATGTTTATGAAGGTATTATAGTAATTTTCTATTCCTGGGCAATGAAAGGGATATAAAACTAATGGAGCATGTTTTATATCAGTTTTATTCGTGCTAGTAAGACACTATTTCTTTCAAGGTTTTAGCAAAATAATATAGAAAATAACATAGAGACCTAGCTTCTTATTTATTGTCCTGTAATATTTGAGGTCTTTTTTTGTAGTTTAACTTTCAAAATAAATTAATCTGCGGGAAGTAATATAGTTTCTTCTTTATTGCTAAAGTAGAAATAAAGTAACTACAAAAATATCAGATTTTGATGACTGCTTGGTAAAAAGTTACAATTTAGTTTTCAAACAGTAGTCATGTCAAAGGTTTTAGTGAAATAAAAAAAAATATGTTTCAAAAAGGTATTTTATATTGCTGCTCCCTGTAAACACGAGAGTGGTTTTCGAGCTAGATTTTAGTGTTGTTTACAGACGCGTGGGAGCTATTGATTTGAGTGTAGTATTACATGGTTTGTTTCATACTACTATGAACAGTTGGCGTATGAGTCACGGGAGCGAGTAGGCTGCGTAACGAAGCTGAGCGTGTCAAATGGGGGTGTCGGGGCTGAGCTCTGAGTCGGGCGGCAGTGTGGCGGATCCCGCGTGACGTCAGCGTCCGGGCGCGGACCGCCAGCACGCATGCGCGCCAGCTCCGCCCCCCTCGCGCCCCCCGCGCGCCGCCTTCACCCTCGCCCGCCACTTCTCGGGCGGCGTGTGTCACCTGCACCCGCTCGGCCGCCCGCCGTAACTTTCGCCTACCCGCGCCGATCAAATAAAATAAACTTTCCGTTAAAAGTGCGTGTGGGATTACACTGGACTTGGACTGAAATTACTTTCAGTGACATTGCGCACGACGCTTTTTCAGTGTTTAGTTTTTGTTCGGATGTTTTAAGTTCAGGTAAGTTATATGGCGTAGTTAGAAATATATTAAAATTATAAATATAATTTAAATTAAATATAAAATTGTAATAAATTTAAAAATAAAGGTAGTCTTAAAATTACGAGATACTTCTTCTAATTGATGTTGTATAATATTCAACGTATGTATTAGCACATGGGGGTACTTACTTCTATGTATGTGCCACACTTGTAAACGTGAAGATACTTTTTTTCATTTTTTTGCGTGGCATTTGCTCGCTCGTGCACCGCAGCGGCAAATTGCATGCAATAGATAAACAAGCGTTATTGGGCACCGGTGTCAAGTGCATGGAGTGCGGTGGTTGCGTAACCGGCTGCGCTGAGATCAAGCCGCGACTCTAGCTCTGGTTGAATCAACTACTAACATTTAATCCCAAAGAAAACAACCCCTATAATTTTCTCTTGAATAAAACAATTGACTGTGTTCTTTCCGGCAGCTTAGTACCGCAGTTTCGTCGCTTTAAAATGTACTAAGCTTTTTAGTCTTGTTACGTAGGTAAAAAATGAGTTGGCAAAGGATTCCCGCCGCGCGGTGAGAATAGTTTCCATGCCAATTCTAGTATCTTTATCACCGGTGAAATAAGCGGAGAACGAAGACATGTTTTGCTGTTTGCGATAAGAGTATTGGACTTTAAATTATGTTGGAATTTACTGAAATGTTCATATTGTTGTGCTTTTAGGCAGATTGTTAGTTATCTATTGTTTTAGCCGTCAGCGGAACTAAATAGGTTGTTGTGTAATTTGTGGTGTGTTTAACTCAAATTGACGAAAAGGAGAGTTTAATTTACAAGCTTTTTGAGCTTTTGGAATACACAGCTAATAGTGGTGTTTCTAAATTATTTATTCATAATAGCATTTGTGTGTGGAAAATAGGGGCATACTCTTTATAAGATTGAGTAAAATAAGATTTCAGATATTAATGAGGTTTTTTAAAATTGTATGCGAGAGCTAATTTATTACATGTTTTGCTTTTAAATCATTTTATAACGAATAAGAGAATAATTTGTTACTCGGTGTAACGCCTTTTTCAATAAAATTAATTTACGCCCTTTATTAATAATTATTGATTCTTGTATTGATATATGATCTAGTAAGTAATCAACTATTTATAGATATTTTAGTAAGTATATGATGTTTGGTATGATTGTATTCGTTTAAATATAACCTATGAATATATAGAGAAACTCGGACGGCACATGGTTTTGATTGCGCATGTGCAAAGATTCGTGATTTCTAGTTAAATAAAAGATCTAATATAAGGGGCAAACCGGCTACCATTTTATATAATAAAACTACGCGAATTGGAATTCTTCTGACAATCTATTTCTTTTCTCTAATACGAACTTAGTATCTTGGGATTTATCGAAATGACATAAAAAGAGATTATCAATAAAAGGAGTAAAGTGTTCTAGATTTTTCTAATTGGGATAAATCCAATCTCTATTTTAAGTGATTTGCAGTATTTTTTTCAACATTATTTGTTATTAATACTTATTACAATTATTTGTACAGCCGTTACATAGTACCCTTGTTCTAATATGTCGTTAATCATTCAAGGTATTTCAGCACTTGCCATTACCAATGTAGGCGGATGAAACAATTTAATTTACGTTGTCTACAGAAATTTTAGTCACGAAAGTCGAGTTGATTGTCACATTTGTACCCAAAACAAGTTAATTAGTTTCTCTGGAAGGCATTTGAATAAACTCTATTAAAATGCGATATCAGTTTCCTTTTTTAATTTTCTCTATAGAGAATATAACAGCAATCAAGGTACACTAATTTGTGTATAACCCCAACGACTTACTTAATTTTATTTTGATTTTCATACGAATATAGAATATGTATTTGTGCCAGTGTTTATTCTTAGCGACTTTTTAATATTTTAACTCTTCCCTTTTGTTATTTAAACTTTGCTTTGTCTCGAGACTATTTATAAAAAGGTTTTCATTCCTTGCCAGTTAAATTAGATTTCTACTAAAATGCGGGTTGACAATTAACTAAACGAACCGTGACATTAGGGCTTTAACGAAAGTTAGTTCTGTTTGATGCTAACTAGCGTTGACAATAATTGTCTGTGAGGTAGTACAAGCATTATGATTGTTTATTTGTACTTGAATGCTGATTACACAGGGATGAGAAGGGTCTCATTATAGCTACTTTTCTCAGCTGTAGTGTGGCCGTAATGAATTGTGGAAGCGTATAACGATTGGCCTGGTACTAAAAGTAGTAGCTGCCTGCCCAGGTGCTTCTTACATAACTACTTAGCTACCGCGAAGAACTCTTTCCTTCCATCCCATTGTTAAGTGATTGATGAACCCGTTGAGTGACCTAATTTCCTGAATCGGATTTTTATTTCACGCTATTAGGTTTTGATCGGAAACGCGTTTGGTCCTGTGTATTTAAACAAAAACCCACTCACGCACGCTCGGACAAACACATTGACCAAACGTGTGCTTGACTGAGTCCTATATTTGTGTATAGCCCGCTTACAGATCCATTCTTGCCAGTGTTTGCAACCCGTATTTCGTGTGTAAGCATTTTCCTACTCAACACACCTTAATCACGGTTTGTAATCTCCAAAATCCAGTATACATACAGATTTTTGATGGTACTCTATTGTTTTTAGTATAGCTTTTTTAGTTTATGTCTGTACTAATAGAGCAATAACATTTTCATAGTATCACTAAAAACTTTCACGATTATGTACAATAATATCCTAGTGCTTGAGTCATGTCATAATTCCGCAAGATTCGTAGTAAAGGCGTTTTAATATTACTGTATGTAATGCCTAAGTATTAAATGATAACGATTCATCTTTTTTAACTTTTAGATTTTAAAAAGGTTTTTAGCTAAATTAGTTTTTGTACGTTTGATGTTTGTGTCTGTTAACAAACAGTTACGTTTTTGGCAATGTTCCTAAAAGTGTAGTTCTGATTTATTTGGATTCATGGCATTTCATTTTCATATATGCGTATCTAAGCATTAGCTACCTAATTTAAGATGTTCGTGTCTCAAAACATATGTATCATTTATCATCTTAGAATGGAGTTTCTTATTAAATAGGTAATAAATTAGAGTACAAACCACACATAAATCTCTTTTCTGAATGTCTGCTTCTGTTAACTGGATATGAAAAGGATCCTTTACGCTATAAATTAGCCTTATATTGTGTAGGTACGTGAAATTTAAAGACAAAATTAAATAATATACTGGATTAATAAGCAAAAAATATTGATATCAAAATTTGGATACCACAAAAAATATCGTCATGAAGTTAACCTACTAGTAAATTATGTATTACAGCAAAACAGTAGTTAAATAATGTAGTATAAACGCAATACATGAATCTCAAATTACACTCCTAAAGTTACATAACAACCTGCGTTTGGCACACTAAAGTCTACCTCAATCAAAAACTTGATAAAATAATGAATCTGTTATTCTGAATCTGGAACGCTGTAAAAAGATTTCACAGGAGTTAATTCTCTAAAAATCAAATGCAAATTAGCTTTTTGTGATTAAATCTTCAAAAGGCAAAGTAACAAAAAAATCTGTGGGAGCCGGTGAGCTCTCACGGGGGCTTGGAAAAGCTAATTGCACTCATACAGATGAAACCACGTTTAATAATCCTCAAACGGCAGTGATCCCTACTGTTATCCTTCCCAGTTATTGCCATCCAATGTATTGTATATGTTTTATTGTATTTCTCTTTATGATTGAATATATTGAAAGATGAAAGTTTATTTTGCTGATACGCTACATTGTTTTCAAAGATTTTCTAAACAATGGATGCATTTGATTGATCTAAGATAGAGTTTTAAAAACAACTGAAATTATTGCTGCGTTTTCTTATAAAGAGCGGAAGCGGGAGTCTGTCAGTTAGATATTCACGACCGAGTTAGTTAACAAAGTTTACCAAACATTCCGACCATATTAAAGATGAAATTTTGCTTTGTTCAACGTTGGTACGGAAATAATACTGAACTTATACCTAGTACATGACAAGTACTCGTACATTAATGAACAAAACTATTTACTGTCCTCGTAATATTAATAAAATGTGTATGTTCATTGATATTCTGATAAATATTATGCATTGAGAGCATTCCTTGACGGGATTCAGTGTAGTTCATGAATTAAATTAAGCTTTCTCTTTTATTTTGACTTTCATGGCAACGAATATCTAACGAGTTAAAAAAACGTAGCTCATGCATATTGATGGTCCCCCAAGTTATGATTTAAATTTATTGTTGACATAGTCTGTTATTTTAGTAAAAAGCGTTGGAAAATCCTTCGTTATTGGGTAGAGCTGGTCTAGGCTGCCTTGTTAAGCTATGTTTAACTGTCAGATAGCGTTTCAGTGGTCTAAAAGTGGTCTGGAGCTTGTAAGTTTACCTCGTCCCGGGAAAATAGAGTTGAAACAAAGCAATTCCATAGTGACGCCATTTCCACAGTTTTGTCTTCTTTAATCCGATGTAAACTTTCATAATGTCGTCTTCGTCCTTTTATCTTAAGTCGTTGTGATTTATTTGTTATTCGCCGGTCTTGGGTGGCGATAAAATATAATAATAGACTGTCTACATGTTGTGATTCTATTTATAATTTTATTGCAAGGTATTCTATATTTTATTTATATACAGTAACGATAGAACCACAAATAACCAAAACCTACGTAATATGAGTAACAGATATAAATAACAATTTTAAATTCAGAATGAAAATTCATGTAAATTGTTTTTGTTACGAAAATTCAACATCAATAAAATAATAACTGGACTGAAAGCTATATTGAAGGCACTTAGCTGAAATATAAACCACCTCGGAAAATGTCGACTAAATTTGCTAATGTCGTTTGATATTTTCTGAGCTCTTAATACCGTATTATTTATCCGGAGTGTGCCCCGCAGGGTCATATTTTAGTCAAAGTCCGTGACACCCGGCGTAGAAGGGATCGTTTGTAACGGCGCTCGTGGTCATTATCTCATTTCATTTATACTCTGCGAACAATGCTCTTGCTAGATGTCTAAAACAGGCCATTCCACGAATGAATATTAATGATTATAGTTCGAACGATGTAGCGTACAACACTCATTTGCGAACTCCCTATTAGACGAGAAAGCTAAATATATTAGAAGCGACAAGGCAATAAAACAAACCTAATTAATATTAAGACTTTTTGTGTTAGGCAAAAAGGCGGCCAAGAATTAACACAGACAGCCGACCAGCCCAGGGAATTTTTTCATTAATTTGAAGAAGGAAAACTTTTTGGAAAATTAAAATACTCCTCAATCCCTGAGATGAATAAGTACTGAAAGTTGTTCGAGATTACACAATATTATAGTAATTTATGAAAGTCAGAATGTATCGCTATGTCTAGTGCTTTCTTATTAAGTTTAAGTAATACATTAACAAGTGAGATCGACTTAACGACTACGTAGTTAGCAACAAGAAGTCTCGTTGACCAAGTCTAAAGTAGGTAAATTGATGTGAAGCGGGTTATGTGTGGTCTATGTTTGTGTGCAAATAGCCCGTTTTGTTAAAGCCGTGAAAGCGAGACGTCTCGCCAAGTGGTTCTGTTAAGATTTCCACACGGCTGAAGGGTAGTTAGGTGTAACTACTCAACGTTAGAGACCACCTGCGTTGCTGTGAATGCACTCTGCATTCGAGCGCAACAAAATTCCCTCGTGCCACTTAATTAATGTCTTCATTTGAGATACTAGCACTTTACGTAAACTGTTGTTGCATATATATCTTGAATATTGATATTCTTTGTTTGATATTACCTTGTCACTATTTTATTTAGTACTAAAAAATAAATACACCTTAGCGCCTTACAAATATTGATTAGTTTGCAACATATAACTACTTCAAATCCTAGAACTAATAAGTACAATAAAACATTAAATTTATGGCTTATGTTTTTACGAGGAATTATAAAGAAAATTATAATGGAAAAGTCGGTTGAGGCTTTTAAGTTAAGACAAAAACGTACTTAGTTACCAAACACTTGAGCGCTGGAGTGACGTAGGTCGATATAAGTTAAAAGCTTCAGGCGCTTAGGAACGCGCCCTACGAAACTTTTCGTATTTTCGTTTGACTTGCACAGTTATTTCGTAACATGTATGTCGTATATTACATTTAATATACACTTACAGTTGCCACTTAGAGAAATGACTTTGTATTTGCGAATAATTTGTATTCCGTTCTGTTTATTAAGGCATTGAGATAAGTTAAGACAAATAGTTTCTATTTATTGAAGTAAATTGTGTTAGTACTACAATACTGACGTCGCTTTTAGTTTGTGTATTTATTTCGATAACATATAATATTGTTGTCTTAGGTACATAAATACTTTTACATGTATTCGTTATAACATTTGTTTTACTTTCCTGGTAAATATTTTTATTTTCCTCGTTTCGTTTACTTTATCTATAAAGTCCGTACACAGTTCTAGAAGCATCTATACAGTAAATAACAGCAGTGGTACAATCAGACAATATTAGAGCTATAAAATTTCAGAGCTACTGAGAGTATTGTGGCTTTTGACTAAACGATACGCGAGGTCAAGTCTCGCTCTACTGGCAACGCAATGCCGTCTATCCAGAGAGCTCTTTTGTAAACATATCTTAAAATAAACTAAATATTCGTTTCACTTATATTTTTTTTTTTGTTATAGTGCTATGAATTTATTTTTTTTACTGGATGAATTTAAAAAGAGAAACAAATGTCAACTGCTTTTTATTGTCTTTGTATTGCTATTTAGTATTTAATTTTCAGGCTGTGAATAAAATTTTATTAGTACAGAAAACTACATGATATTGTACATATCACTATCCCCTAAAGAGACAGCAATTTGTCCCACCTAATTCTCCTTAGATTACGGAGGACAAATGGCAGTCGTTTCGTATAAAGTATCAATATTCATTCGCTTAGACTATAAGTGGTACCCTTAAGTTTAATAAAATAGATAGGCTACAATAAATCTTGTATTAAAGAGAACCTCGACGTTTGTTTATATTTTTTTTTATGCTATGAAAAAACAATGTTTATCATTTAACGTTGAAAGAAGCTTAAGAATAATACTGACTAATAAGGAAGAACAATTTAAGCTAAAATTTGAATTAGGTTTCAATACAATTATAATCGACATAATATTAAGTTATCTGCTACTACACAATGTATTCATCCCAACATAGATCAAACATTACATTTTCTAACGCAAAACAAACCAATTTAGGTCACAGTCGCCAAAACAATCGAAGAAGAATGTATTACAGTGCTGACATCTGTGGACTAAGTTAAACGTTAACATCCACTACACAATGACTCGATCTACGAACGTACTCTCTTTGTAACAGTTACGACTAATTGCTATGCGGCCCGCACGCTATTACAGAAAATTGATCCGTTTTACTCAACTGTTATAACTAAATAGGATTTAAACTGGAATAGTATCGTTTTATCGATGCTATACAAGTTGACGACTTCATCGATACAATGGGTAAGCTTTAGTAGCCTTTCCCACATGGGACACATTATGGCAGTTATTGGCACATTGACAATCGTTGGCGATTATAATGTCTTTGTATCGCAATTCGCAAGTTTATAACAAGTACTCGCATAGTTCAAAGCATTGTTATTTATATAAATATACTCCTGTCTGCTAAATAAACTGCAAAAACTTTAAGATAAAACTGGAAGGAGAATGGAAGAACTTAAAAGGCTTGGACGGTGGACCTTTGTATAAGTTGACATTTATTCTGAGTAAACCTATGAATTTAAATGAGCAGATTTTTTAGTTTTGATTAAAGTTTTGCACACAATGTTCACACTCGAACTGAACAGTTAACCGCTCGGTCGTCTGTAACACTGAGTGGGACGCATTAGTGGTTTACAGGTACGTACATTGATTTGCATCGGCGCTGTGGAATGATTTGGCATTCTAGTTTAATGCCTTTCAGCATTATGGTTTCCTATTGAATTGAAATACCAATGCCGCATCTTGAATACCTGAAATAATATTGCAAATTAAACAACAGAGGTATAACTGATATAAATGTAATGAAAACAACAGAAGCCTTAACATTCAAAAGGTTGTTTTTATCAAGAATTTAATGTTAAGTGTTGTAATAAAATGAAAGGTACTCGTACAAATTTATGCTTAAAAGTGTTCGAAATACGCCAATGAAATATTACGACGGAGTGGATTTGTAACAAACAAAAGGACGCTAAGAAAGGCATAAGACCCTTATATTAATGATGAGAAAACTTCTGTCTCGTGATTATCCTTCAGCGCCGTTTTGTCATTAAGTGTCATTAGGATTTCTTAAAAATGTCTAAGGAACTTGCGAATAAATTGATGGGTAGGATAAAACACTTTTGCTGAGTGTTCTTAAATTACAAATCAAAATGTTTGACCTTTTTGACCTTTTAACATAATAAACATGGAATCATGTTAATACTGTGATATGTTATGCGGAGAAGACAAAGGTGTTGTGTCACATACCCTTGTTTCGCTAATTACACTGTTAAGTCCCATGTAATATACGACAAGGTTTGTGCTATAATTTATTAGACATTTCGAAACTACTGACAACTGTAGAGGATTTCTAAATGTTATATATAACTAGCTATGCCCTGCGGTTTCACCCGCATGAATATCTAGGTCCCGTTCCCGATGCCTTTATGTTTGACCGGTGATGACTAATTGTTTTTATTTCCGCTCAATATTCCATTTTTTTTCTTTCATAAGAACCTTCTCCTGATAATAACTAACAATGCAAAAAAAGAATTAGCGAAATCGGTCCAGGCGTTATTGAGTTATGCGCTTACCAACACATTTAGCGATTCATTTTTATATATAAGATTATACGACGATGGAATTATATTATGGATATACATACTATATATGAAGATGATAACATAATATATATGAAGTCTTCAAATATACTGATTAATTTAATTAATTTCGCATCATAGAAAAGGTGTCTCATTTTAATACTAATCTATAAAGTCTGTATGGTCAAATAATATCTTAAGGTGACTTTAGTGTAAGCTTTCCCAAAGATTAAGTTCCACCGCAATAACAACAGAATCCTAATTATTCCCCGAAGCTAACAATGGAGTATAAACAGAACCGAAGTGTTCCTTACTTATGAATTAATTTAGTTAAATTGAGGAAAAGAAACAATAATTAATGCAGTTGAAGTAAAAAGTTAATTTAATAACTGTTTTTGTTGATTGTAAACATTCTTTTCGGGTTTGTGTTTGTATTATCATAATTATTCCTAATATAAAAACAATTGTTTTATTTCTGATGGTTCCATTTATCTTCTAAAGTTGCATGTTATTAATAGATTATTTAAAGCAATTTTGAAACTTAAACAAATCGTACTGAAGTACAAACAAATCCGACTGTCCCTCATTTTCAGTGGTCTTAAAATATTTAAGGCTTCTTATTGCACGTTTTTTGTCAATTAGAAAATCAAACAACGAGCCTCCATGGTTCCCCTTTTAAATGATTTAGTTGGGTTTTGTAAAATAAAGATCAAATTATACGAATGAATTAAGCTGATTAAATTCTTAATAAGGTTCGGATTGCTGGGTTTGGATTTGTGCCCGATAAATAGAACATTAATATATTAATCATAAAATATAAGAGGTTCTTATTAATACACATTCCTTTCAGATATTTCTTAGATCAGATACCTGCTTGTAACGATAAATACCGACATGTTTTAAGCACTAAAATGAAACTATCATCCATTCTCCAGAATAAGGTTTACTTTCACTGAGCCAAAAACGTGCCATTTTGTAATAGATATAGATAAGATATTGCTTTGATAACACATCAAAGAAGTTATCTAGAGGGTTGGTAACTACAATACCTCATTACGGCGAATAAGGGCCATTATTAACCTATGCGTAGATAGTTTTCCCCGCTCAACATTGGAATTTCACATAAGTTGTACGGCGCTTATGTCAAAGTTCTATCTAATAGATTAACCATGCATAGATTTGGAAACAAAAGACATTACTCAATTTAATAGGGATTCGAACACACGCATTCGCATGTTATCTAAAGGAACAGAAAAGTTCAAACCAATTTTCATTGCCTACTTTGTAAGTTTAATAGTGTAATGTTCGTATTGGTACATTATTTTACCTCGCGTCACCAATTAAAATAATGAAACGGAATATCGGTATTGAACCGGTGTTCATTACAGGAGCCTTTCATAAATTTAATTTCAGATAGCCGCTATTAACACAGATCGTGTGAATTTACATGGTTAGGTGCTGTTAATTACAGATAATACCTTTATTTACGTCTAGCTTTTACTGCGGTTTCGTTCGCGAGGGTTCGACAGGTATATTTACTGCGAAGCCCCTTTATAAGTATGGTGATACGTTTTATTGGTTAGGTCTTGTTTATGAGTTTAGGCTGAGAATGCGCGTAGATTTTCTTTGAGTTCTGATTATTTTTTATTTATGTTCAGGAAAAGGCTTTTAAGTAAAGTGATAATATAGGCAAATTGGTAATCTTTAATAATTAAAATTACCGGTATATTCGACATTTGTGTAGAAAAATCCTGAACATTGGTGCTGTAAAATAATATCACACGTTTGCGATAATATAGATATATCTAACTCAGACCACATTCACAGCTTTCTATACTGCACAATAATTTAGATAGTCTAGAGCCATTCTACTCCATTCTCGACCATCTGGCTGGTGGTTTAACTGAAGTCGTAAATATCTCCGTGGCCACCATTAGTAGACATCTTTGGCCCACGGTCTGTCACAACGCCCCTCCGAATGTCACGTGAACAAAGTGAATTAAGACTGAATGTGCCACAAAGCGAGCTTCTCTTGTGGCTGAGATATCATTTTAGACTTATTTTTAGTTATTATTTTACGAAATGTGTCGTTAGAAAAAAATAGCTACTTAATTATAGTAGTCAATTGTGTACTGTGATGTAGACATCGGCATAAATTTGGTAGTGGACTTGGTACATCATTTCATTTCGTTGGTGCTATTTATTGAAATCAATGCGGAATCTATGATGATGGAATGTGTGATGTTTAATTATACTATGTTTTATTACTTCATATAGATTTATAGGCACCTACTTTATTTCAATCCTATGAACTAAGCACGTTGTAATTTTGCCCATTTAAGTGCGCAGCGCTTTCAGCTCTTAGTTTAGTCATTGACCGTTTTCGTGAAAATGGCTTTTTAGCAATTGAACCGATTTAGCTAAGTAAAAAACTAAAGGGATTGGTGCGACATTGGTTTTATCCGGTTTACTCATTTTGCCAGGGCCGATGAGGAAAATGGTCGAATTCCATGATTACCTATTGCGTCAAGACAAAAAATGCTGTGTTGGTTTATTTTTGTATCAGATTCACAATGATTCCATTTCTTGGAAGATAAAAGCATTTTATTTGAATTCATTAATATTTTATGGCTGTAAGTAAACAATAACTTAATATATTCGAACAGCGTGCTCCATTGCTTGATTTCGACTAGCTTGTTCGATAATTTTGTTATACATATGTAGAATATTATGCAGGGTAATTTAACGTTACTGTTCTTTCAAGAACTCTGGTTCTTAAATAATTATCTGTTTCTTAAAGGTAATTTTTATTTTATTTAACGTAATAAGGACATACACAAGCAAAAATACTTTCTCTACAGAATTCCTTTACGAGTTCCTTGCTTTTAAAAAATTTCGTTTCTAAGAATTTATTCCTCTAAAAGGAGTTTTAGATGTTCACTTTTTGAATTAAAATGGACTTAAAATATTGTGTTCCTTACTTTTATTTCCGTTTTAGTTCTATTTAAAAAAGAACTTAAGACTTTACATACCTATATACTATACACGTATACATATTATTTTTATTTATCTTACTTCTTCTGTAAATACTGGTTATTTATTGATTTATTAATGGTAAGGACGTAGGGTAAATAGCTATAAAAACACAAATAGGTCAGACAAGAGGGGTCGCCCGAAAAAGTTCCGTAACAAAAAGCTAAATGTAATTCTTCGCTCTGATTCTTATCTCATGATTTTTTCTCCTTAATACAAACGTTTTTAGGTGTATATTTTGAAAAAGTGTCGACGAGGATAAACCGTCTACATTCAATTACATTTGTAAATTTAACGTCAGTTTTCTTCAAAATGGCAACAGCCTTTTATTTATTTACGCTGCTGTGACTGAGGATTAAAATAAAAGGAGAACTTTTAATACAACCATGAATAAAATGGATAGAAGAACATGCTTTATGAACTCTATGTAGGTTTGGTTAATGAATATTCAACTAATATTTATTATACTGAAAATACTTGCCTATATAATTATTATTTTTATTAATTATTATTATATCATTAAGGATGTTAAAATATTATGTTTATAGTGTTGTTAAGATTTATAAAGGAGCTGATATTTAAAAGAAAATAAAAGACCTGATAATTAATTGGCGGTTGTTAACATAATTTACACCGTGAGTACTTATTTATAAAAAGGTTCACATACAGTTTCTCTGTGCAATAGATCTTAAGTATAGGACGACGATATACGACTTGGGCTAACACAGTTGCCAATACCATAAAGTTGTCGCAAACTGGTCATGTTTTTATAAGTAAAAGTATTATTGAGTTCAGCATTCACATCCCGGCTGTAGCGAAACAAAACAAGGGTAACAACGTTTGTTTATCTGCCCTACTATACTAGTGGCCTATTTTCTATAATCGAGTTACCATTGTACAGTAACGTAGGAATACCTCTAATGTAGAAACTTATCTCTCAGCCCCAGATCAACCCGGAAATAGCCATTTCCCGTAGGGCGAAGGTTATAAATATTATATACAATTGAATAAGTACAAAAGTCCCTGTAAAGTATAATAAGATTAACTTGTAGGTATAGGGAAAGTGAGTAAACAGAAATGGAGAATAAGTAAATACTGTAATATTAATCTTGACTCATCTTTTTTCAAAGAAACGCAAATTTTACCATTGAACCAAAAATGTTTTCGTCCTTTGATCTTAAATCGGGAAGGATTTGAGAAATATATTGTTGTATTTCTAATTCCTATTTAAATTTATATGGATATAGTGTTTAGATATATTTTAATTAAGTTTATATTATTATGTCACAACATTAGGCGTAACGAAAACATCTCTACCATTTTATTTTGTCACGCTTCATTTTAATTTAAATGCCTATGTCCTATTGGGCATTTCATATCTAGACGTATAAGTTCAACTAATACTTTTCCTGATTCATATTTTGCCTTAGTAATGTGACATAGGTTCCGAAAGTGGAAGGAGATGGCAGGTGGGAATGACGCCTGAGTGATCCTTGCGCCCCTTTTCATCCTTAATCGTATTTAATTTAGCATCAATCTGTTCAAATATGTAAAAATAAAATGTTAATGCTGTGAAAGTTTCCTTTGAGTATGTAGTCTATGTTCAGCGTCGTATTCAACTCTCACCATAAGCCGAACTTGATTGGGCGATTTGAAATGCATCGAACTGAGTTTTCGCCGAGTTTCCTAGCAATTTGGAGTCTAGAAAATTTCAGGATTTATACCATACTGATTATAATATAGTTATAATTGTAAAGTTTTACCTAATCAAACAGTAGGTAATCCAGTGATTAAATTATTTCTTCGTTTTGATTGTCTTATATACAAAGCAAACTATTATATTCGAATTATAATATTCTTATTTATTCTTCAAATACAACATAGCTTTTTTATTTTTATAAAATATTCAGACAAACAGGAAAATGTTGCAGATGCTTTGTAGGTATTTATTAAATACATGCCTGAATAAATGTGTCCGTAAAAATGACTAATTGGGAGACCTGTATCCTTTACCTTTTCCAATACGTTTCGGAATAATATTTTTTCCATTGGAAAAATCAAATTAATGTAATGCCATTTTATTTTTCCCTTATAAAATTGAAATACAGCGCATCAACTGAAACTGTCTACAATTTTTCAGACCTTTCGTAAATATTGGTCAGAAAATTCATATTTCTTAAACTTTGCTTGCTGTGCCTCTGGGAGATACTGTAATAACTAGCTGAGCTTCAGCCGAAAAGAGTTTGTTGTAGAAAAGTCTTATCTCTCCTACTTTATACTTGGGATTTTACTATAATTTCCGAAACAAAATGGCCCACCTGTTCCAATATTAAATGTAACTATAAATTGCGACAATTATAAATAATACTACCGCTATTATGCCATGATATTCAAGGGTTAGGTCCGTTTATATCGTTCTACTTATCAGAACAATTTTGCTTTAGTGCGCCCGTTATGAGCAGTTTCAAAATAATTGTTTTTATGGTTATTACGCTTAAAAGGACAGAATAGACGAAGGAATATGGGTTATTGTATAATTATGTTTTACGTTTTCTCATAATCGCTTACAAGGTGTGTTTTAAATATAATAGTAAGCCTCTTAAACAGGTGTTAATGGGAATGCCAATTTGTTTTGTTGATTTTATTAGAGTGAAGATATATTATTATGTAGCTTTGGCGATGTTTAGAGTGCGAAATGACTATATTATTATTATGAAAATAAATGAGTTTGATCTAGAATATCAAATGAATTTTATGTTCTATTTCTAATTGAGTCGTGTTTTAATTACCTACATAAAAGCCAATGTCCATACATGCATGCCTAATTCTTATTATTCCGATTCGATTGCCCGATAATTTCGTATTAGCAAGAAATTCGAAGACTCAGTAATAGGGGTAAGGCATTAGCCAATAAATGCCAGCATTCTCACCCGTAACTAAACGGGACTTAATATTGTCTTTGGACAAATTGGCATGCAGCTGATTGCAGCTGTACAGTTCAGTTAAATTTAGCAATAACTCCGAGACGTATTCTGAAGTCACGTATATCATAGGTTAAAAAGATGCTTAAGAAACATTACATATAAATAGTACCTACATCTCTATACATATATTCATAAACTTACATATAAAAGAATATGCTATAAAATCACACAAGTGTCATCTGAATATTGTATGTATTCGATTTAAATCTTTACGATACGAAATACGATAGCGTATTCCGATGGAATTTAAATATCGTTGTTTCTTGAGCCCGGTTTCTGAAATGGCAATCGGCGTAAAAAAATGTTGATTATCTGTCAATCCTCTAATCGAGAGCTGTAATTGGTTGTTACTCATTCGGTCACCCGAACATGTTAGATGACGTTCGATTTGACAGCAGATTAAATTGATCAGCTGTTCGGAAACCGGGGGTAGGTGTGACGTCACTGGGTACTTAGTATGTTGACATAAACGAGGTACATATATCGCTGGTTCGTGTAGACAGAGTTTGCTATCATTAGACTCGGCTCTGATTAAGCTGAGGTGCGATAAGTGTATGTCAACAGGGATTAAGAGGGGCGATAAATTGCTTCCTTAGCTCGAATATTCTCTCTGGAATTTTTTGGTCCTATATATTACTTCTATTAAGACAGCAGTGAAACATAAATCATTAGGGTAAGAATACAATGTAGGTCTTTTTCTAATCCGTTTGTGGTAAGATTTTCGGTGTATAAAAACTGGACGAATAAATCATTTTTTCAGGTGGAAGAGATTTAACCAAAAGTATCTAAAGCCAAAATTGTTTCATAAGAATGTGAATATGTTGATATATTTTAGATTTCTAAATACTTATGTCCGTTAGTAAGGAGACAGTAATGCAGCTATTACTTTAGTAGTTTAATTCAAATAAATTAAACTATGTTTTACTTTGGTAGATATATCCTAACCAATAAAACACCACACACTTATCTTTTCAATAACCAAGCATGTTTTTCACATTGGCAATATTATACAACGTGTCATGAATATTATGTCGATACATTTTCAATTTAATATTTGACATCTTTACGAGCCAGTATTCAAAATTACGCGTCCTAAGGGCAAAGATTTGCAATTTCCTTTTTTGAATATCGAGCGTTTCCATTATGTGAACCCTCTCAGAATGCTCGGTTCCATAAAATGGAGGGAAGTGTAAGGATAATACTATTACAAGGTCTCACTTCACTTATGCTGAGGGCACGATTTGCCTTCATATCTAAGGGAGACTATTCTAATTGAGCGTAATGGATAGGTGGTACCTACATTATGTATGTAAATAATACAAGGTTAAATAAACGAAGCTGTTCTGGTCATAGCCATAAATTGGGATATAATAAATTAATGGATTTCATTAATGTGTGCATAATTTTGATATGTTGGTAGAATTGCATTGAATTCGAAATAAATAAATTGTAATTGATGAAATTCTTATTAATTATCTCTTTGTGTACGACAAGCACATTTGTTGTTCACGAAACAGTATATTCTTGGAAATATAAAAAAAAAAATATTCGTCATCACGTGAAAAAGGTATCGATCATTTTACTTGACTGAAAATAATCCCTTTCGCTGAAAATAATTCCATACCCTTTCTAGGAATTCGAAACAGCAATAAGAAACTGAAGTTCCTTTTTCAGAATAACTTTCAATCCGTATATAATACATGATAAATGAAAACCATAAATATCGTTTACTGGATCATGACGAACATATTTCAGAGCGATAGATTTCTCATTTCTTTTATGTGATACGTGGACCTAAGCTATAAGTCTTTAGCTAGTTACCCGAATGTATGACTGAGTACACCCATTCAATTTTTACTGAAGGAAAAATGAGAAAAGGAATTCTTTCTTTATTCTGTAATAAATGGATAAGTTTTATCGTGATTTAACAAGTTATATTAGAAAATATAACTTGAACCGATTGAAAACTTGTCGTTGATTTTAAAATATTTGAGAATGTTATCACACAAACGAAACAGTCTGTTGTATTCACATTGTCTCAAACTCAATATAAAAGCAAGATCGTAAGAATAAGGCACCTACGCGGAGGGCGATAAATTCTGGAAAAGGCGCGTAATGCATTGAAAATGGCGTCGTGTGTCGTCACCTGTCTTCACTCGGAGCATGAATTATCGGCGCAGCGTGTATCGAGAGTCATTCATCCGCCACGATGACTGGCACTTGAATAATGTATGTACTTTTGTTTATCCCGAGGTAGAGACGGTTTTATTCCACTTTACTTATATTGCTAATACGGCATAAAGAGACAAGACTCCGAGTAAATGGACGAAATTTGATATGCTGTGACATGTGGTTCTCTTCTCTCAATTCAATTGTTTATTCTAACAATAGGTATTTAATAATGTGATTACGTATTTGTGTATTGAATATCATGTTTCGATACCAAGTGATTGGTTTTTAAACTTATAGAAATATCTACTCTCTATCAAAATTATCACTTCAGTGTTTAGATTAAAACCAATTATATTCATATAAGTAATTTTTTTTAATAAATGAGGCTTAAGTTTGCTAGAATTCATTAATAAAATAACAAATACACCACACGTTGGGCAAAATTCTCCAAAATACGTCTTGTTCATCTGTAGTAGCGCTGAGCAAGTTAACTCATTAATCAAACAACTTGAGTATTGGGTTACTTGTTAGTGCCTATCCTATACCTCTAGTGAACAGATGGATACAACAACTTCAAATTTAGTGAGCGCACGTCCGTATATATTCGTTCTACAGATTACAACATCGACAAAATGTTCTTTTTTACAAAATACTATGCTCCAAATTGGCCATGCAGGTTACAAATAAGATAAAAAATCGGGCCAGGAACTTTTCCCTGCAATATTTTCGGACCGATAATTTTGTTCCAGTGCCATAAATCAGAACAGAGTAAGCCCCTGATAAAATCGATAGCCCAAGTCGAAAAGGATTCGCACAAGAGTAAAATACAGAATAACGAAAGTGTTTCCAAACATATGAATGTCTTCGACGCGGTTGGCGTCGTTTAGCATTCTATCAGTACTTCGGTGGGCATGATAAATGGTGCTCTGGGTATTTGTCGTTTTGTGCACGTCCGAATATGAAAAACATGCATCTATACATTTGTGAAAAATGAATACGAAGAGAACAATATTACTCTTATACTTTTAACTTTTTAATGTCGTCGAAAGTTAAACAGTTTCCGTAAAATTTTCAGACAGTCAAGATCCCACCCGAGACTTCGCGAAACCCCAATTTCAATTTTAATTTTGGAACAGTGTCACGTCGGGTCGGATCGAAGCGCTGCCGCTTTTACACGGTTATTGATAAAATCGGACATAATTTACAATTACGATAAATTGTGGTTAGTGACGACCAATTAAATGGTTTTTATTAACCTATTGATTCTTTGAAAAATGCAGATGTTTTAAAGAAAACAGGACTCTATATATAAATATCATAGACTTATACCTTTAAAATATAGGATTTGCGATGGAGTTCAAAAGCTGTCACAGTCACACCACAAACAGCTTATTTCGCAGTTCGGTGTCAAATTGCCTGACATGCACCGTGCGCGGTGGACGAAAATATTTATAGCCGTACATTTTATTTCTTATCCTTATATTTTACCGCATGACCGCAGTTCTGAAATAATAACAGTATTCATATACCAATTTTCTTCGAACATGTTAACATTATAAAGAAAAAAGAACACCACATAGTTATTTAAGAGTCGATACTTCGCAACTCTCAGACCAAGTAAGTAAATAAGAGTAGAATGAGGGTAGCAAAATATTGACTCTACCTTTGTTTTTCAAGGGAATGGTATATACTAACTGCTTTCACATTTGTTACTCGGAACGATAGATTTTCACTATTATTACTATTTCCTCAGTGATTTTCTCTTAGCAACTCTGTTTTCTCGCCCTGAAGGTTTGAAATACAAAGATTAAGATTTAGAAAACCCAATAAAGCAGAGATCAGGGTTATGTTTCAGGTCAGGGAATGTAAACAATTAAATCTGTTGGGTGACGGCGTGCCGGCTGCTACCCGTATAATCTCCCCAACATAGATACTATGGCATTGAACTACACAACATTTCTGATACATTTTAGATGGCACATGTAACTACTATGAACTTTTTCAGCATTGAAATGGACAGCATTTAAGCGTTTTACATTGAAAACAATAGCTTTGCGCTATGTTGCTACCATGGATTTTGTAAAAAGCTAGTCCCTACACAATTTCCGCACACCTAAGTATTAAAATCCTCATAGTGTTATTTTTCTCTAGCTTTTGTATTTCAAGCAAGAGATAAGCTTGGCAGCTTATCGTATGTTTTTGCGCCATCCTCAGATCTGAACGCAGATAAAAATCCTCCGCCTTAATGTTATTCTGACTTTATTACTAGGATCCGTTTTTGTCTAATATCATCATCCAATATCCATTCTCTAGTTCTCGTCACTAGCGTTCTCTATGTATCTATACATGTAACTTCTTACACTTAGTATGTTTGTAGCGTTACTTCGTCTGGCGGCTCAACATCTCTTCAAGGTTTGAAAAGGGTCAATTGTTAAAGGATCACCTGCTCGACTTTACCTTGATAGTTCTTGATTTATATCTGAACGTTTTAGGATGTAAGGCAACAAAAGATTTTGTTGAATATTTTTGTTTCATTTGTACAATTTTGGACTCTCATTTACAGCGGCCAGAATAAATAATAAAAAATACAAGAGTAGCAGGGCTGCCCGGCTGGGGTGAAAGGGTTGGACTCAGCAAATGTTATTGAAGTACCGGGTTAAAGGCTCACAATATAACGCTGGTTCAACCCGCCCCTTCTCTCACTCACCATCAAAATTTACATTTAGAGAAGCCGGGCCACTATGACGTGTACCTGTAAATTGTATCATTATTTACGTAAGTTTCCTATTAAGTATTTTGTAACACAAACTAATATACTAACTACTGCAAGATGCGTTAAATTGTATGATAACTTGTTTGTAAATACGAAATATTCCTATGTTGTGTGTACATAAATGATTAAATAAAATAAATAAATAAAATAAATTTATCGTAACATCTAACTTCATTTAATTGAGATCAAAATATTGATTAAAGCTTTATACCTAATATATAAATTAACGAAGTACATTTTGCCCTTTTATTATCAAGACGTTATGTATACAAAAATATTTAAACCTTATTCAATTAGGCAGTAGGTACACATAATGATAACGAGTCGTATTACAGAAACAAACTTTGCCGACGCTTGTACGCCCGCGGGCTGGGAAACCATCGAGTTACTGCCCTAACATCGTTAGATCTTATCTACTCGGAACAATATACCAAATATTATAAATTAATTATTAAGGAAAGAATATTTATTATTAATACTTTGATGTATTTTTTGCGGGCGAGATATAATTTATATACGCGTCTATTTAGTTAAGATATTTTATGTAATTCACTGGATGTTGACTCAGAGACGAATAAGTAATATCAGTTGTTATTGAGAACTGGATTACAAAAGACAAGCTTTTTCAATTTATAAAAATGTATTATATCGGATTGTATTACACAAGAAATATTTAAATTAAATTCAAAAATTGGTAAAAGTCTGTAAAGCAAAGTAAAATTTAAATTAATTAATCCTTTGAATGTTAATTAGTTTTGCTCTGTTTAATGATAGGGGTGTATAACTTTGGACTTCATTTTGTAATGTGTCTTCCAGCTATATTTGTTTTCCTTTACAAAGTCGGTGAAAATAAAACGTCGAAATATTTTTCATAGGGTTAATAAAGAATTGCCCGCTTTTCGGTACAACTCGAAAATAATGAACAAAGTAAGGATATCCTTTTACTAACCCTCATAAAAAATAACATTTATGTGCGGATTAACCCTATAAATATTGCTGATTAACCAGAAAAGTCAAAGCAGAAAGAGCGTAAAACGCTGCGGAGCATTTGTATACAGCCCTCCTTTTTACGTTGTATTTAGAACGAGAATTGACCTCTGATGCGTCCCACTTGGTTGCTGATTAATTAATAATACAGGCTAACTTCTTAAGTACGGAATTAACCTAAACCTGAGAATTAAACTGATTAAAACACCTATACGGGTAAAAATTATGGCCCTTATTTCGAGACATTTACATAATAATTTATTTACTCACCTTTTTGCTGTTTAACATGAAAATGAGAAAATATTCTAAATATTACCATAAAATTTGCAACAAAATGCGAACACAGATACATATTGGCACGTTACGTATAATAAAACGGTACTCTTAATTCAGTTTTATGGATAAATCGCCACATCCATTTATTTTTAAAGGCTTTGGAAAATATTTTGAACATTCGATATTAAACTGTATTGTTATATGAAGTCAGCCATGCAAGAGCTTATTTACAATGAGTTTTAATCAATTTCTATGCTATAATTGTGTCTGTTCACACTGAATTCTGCTTAATTACTTGAAAATTTATTAAGTTTAATTTTATTCAATACAACATGTATCATGTACTCCAAAATGATAAATGGTATTTCGTTGTAGCTAAATTAGTTTAGTTCAGAATATAACGAATAGGGTTGTAACGAGTGGGTTGAATTGAGGAATTTCTACAATTATATATTTTCTTAGGAAAGGATTTTAACAAAATGGTGTAGGTCAACATGGTTTTTTTTTTTTAACTTTTTAGCCCCTACCATAAAAAACTATATTATGTAGGTGAAAATCGTGACAAAAGCTGATACTTTCCGGTGGTCTCTAGAACAACCGTATTATTTGTCCAATGGCCACAATCACGGAATGTTTACTTGTACCTGCGAGAAAAATGTTTGCCCGTAGCGTACAGAGCGGTGAGAAAACAAACATGGAATTAATTCCAACATGTCGACTGCGCGCTGTATCAAAGTTTATACTACAGGGTACACACGGTTCATCTAAAGGATAAAGTTTATGTGAAGCTAGAGATAATATTCTTATTAGAGTTTCAAATAAGAGAGGTAATGAAGCTTCAAACGAACACAAACATGTTGCACATTAATGCAAACAGCGATGATATACACATACTATTGTTTTTGCTATTTTCAGCACTTCTTAGTTTCAATTATGTTTTTAAAATATCTATCAAGCTCTTGCTTTAAATTCTCGGGAAGCGACTGATATGACTTATGCTACATTATCATCCGAAAAAAGCATTGTAGATAAATATCGCCCTGTTTCCCGTACATATTCATGTTTTTTGATTGGAAACGAATCTTACATACCTTTTAGTCTCGGTACGGATGCCGCTGAAAACAGAAAACGAATCCATTTACTTTTCTTTACAAAACACGTTCGTTTTGCGAAGTAGGAAAAGCAAGACCTTTTCCTTAGTACAGTGTGTTTATTATTTGATTAAAAGGTTCCTAGCGCCATAGGTAATAGGTAAAATAATAGGTAAATAAATTTAAACTTTAAGAAGCACCTTATATCTTTTAGAATATACCCTATAGATAGGTAATGACCTATCTATGACATTCATAATTTTGGATTATATGTGTATGAAGGACATCATAATAATACGTACGGTTTACCGATATTTTTATTGTCCACCAAGACCCGACAGTCAAACTCAAAGGTATCCGTTCTTTTGTTCATTTTGTATACAGCGTTCAGGGGCTAATAAATTGTAACTAAGTACCTTCATCGATTCACTGGATTCAATTGTAAAAGAAATTTATCGTTAAATAAAATTTAATCTACTCAATTTTAGTAAAAGGTTCTGAGAAATTCTAAACGTACGTTGAACGTATAAAATTATGTAATTCTTAATAGAAGTGAGGAAATAAGAGCACACGCGAACCATAAATCTGATAATATTACTCGTCTCTTCACAACTCGCGCTGTAGTACATCGCAGAATATTCCTATGTGCAATCTAATCAGATTTAAGGCTTTAATCTACTTCCCTCCGACTGACATTCGCAACATACACGTCCTTATAACACTAAGCATATTCAGGTACTGAAAAAGCGTTTTATGTCTGAAGAAATAAAATTATTATTATAATGTGGAATAACGTAGATTATTATGGCAGAATAAGATCATTAATATGGGACAGTAATATATTTTTTATTTGTCAATTAATGAAGGGTGTTTTAGTATGTCGATTTATGTGGCATGAAATAAAATTCCCTCGCCAACGCAGGCGCCATACTTGACATAAATCATGTTTCAATGGGACGCACTCATTCCGGATTTTGCTGTTAATTTGGCGGTATTCTCTGCGATGATCATTAGCAATGACAACCGTATTAATTACTTGCTTTGTTTCGATCGAAGCGGGACTGCGACGCCGACGATAAAATCAATTTCAGCTTAAGACGAAAAACGTTGAAGTTGATTTCACTGATCTAGGTTGTTGAACCGAAATGACAGTTTTATCTCTCTAGCTAGTAGTAATTTTATCTTCCTGCTTTCTGAAAAGTATGTCCTAAACGGACATATTCAAATAAGTAAAAAAGCATTTAAAATCAGGATGTAGTAGTCCGTTATTTTTTAAAAGGGTAGGAAATAAATACAAGTATTTTATAGTCCCCATATTTTCGTCACGTCAGGTAATATTATCAGTTGTTAGACAAGCTGTTTCAATCTTTAAGCCATCTATGTGTACGCCCTCAGTAATAGGGTTCGGACCCATTTACGTCCCTCGGATAGTTTGAGGCACAATTTTATAGACCTTATAGATCCCAAGGCTATGAGAAACCATTCCCACAAGGCGTTGTAATGTCGGTTAAACTCAACACAGAAGCTATCGTTTGTGTCATTCTTTTTCAACAACGGTAATATTAATGACTGTTGATTTTGTGTCAAGTACACTATGAACAGTTAAATTAATAAAATGTACTTACGATTTAAAGTAATAAGGATAGGCAATACTAATATATGAAAGTATTTATGTATGGTCTGTTATTAAGTACACCGTTTTATAAAATCTGCAACAAAAATAATTCAAAACCTTAAAATCTTCTAGATATCCCCTAGAAAACTAGAGAGAAAAAGCGAAGTGTTATTTTACGTAACCATGTCATCTCGCTTGACTGACGGCGGATAAACTTTGTGGAGTGCCCCAAAGGAAATACCTATTCGTCAAAATATTTACGAAGCCAACAGACGTGAACATCTGAAACCTTGTTTACCTATCCGGCCGATATATCCATGACTTTTTTATTTGCTTTGTAAATCTTGTTTTGCTTTTTCTTTCGGATAGCCCCGACGAAAATCGGGGGTGTTAGGATGGACCAATAATTGACTTTCGGCGTGGTTTAGATCCATCATAAAGTTATGATTCTGTTTTGCAAGTTTGAATAAATATTGCCGTTATATTTCCAACCGAAAAACCTCAATATTTATTACATTATTTATCTGTACTGAACTAGAATCGGCTTGAATTACCTGTCGCAATAACTGGACCACTATAAATTACGGGTCTGGGCTACAATAAATAGGTCCAATGTAGACGTACGAGGCGGAGGGTCGGTCACTCGTATTGTATCTAGGCGATGAAAAAAGGAATATCGTGAAAAGGTTGGAAATGACTGCGTTGCGCCGCTCTCGGTCGGGAAGTAACAATTTTTGACCCACATATTTCTTTCGACCCCTCTCTGAACAAGTTTAAACGAAGTCATTCCGCGCCACTAGGGATTATGAACGTTTTAAAAATGAAATTTGTTAAACTTTCTTGAATCGCGAAACACATTTTTGTTTTCTTTGCAGAAAAAAGTTAATAAATTGACATAGGTTTAACACGAGTATTTGTTTTAAAACATGTGTGGCTCATTAACCTACGTTTTTATTTGATTCAAGTTTTATGTTTTCGCTTTTCTAAGCCTAGATATATTTATTTCTAGATTGAAGTTATACTCTTCAATCTTTACATACGAAAACTAACAATGACAAATTGTACTGTAACTTAGATCATCAATCACTGCTGAAGATATTCCGTTTTATATTAAATACGAGAGTAGGTCGGTGGAGTGAGGGAATTTCCATAAGGTGAAAGTGGCGCGCATAAAATCATGTAGGTTGAAGGTTCGTTGGCGGTAGTAGTACTGTCCCTCGAGGCAGCGAATAGGAGTCCTCATATAGATGTGGAATAGAGAACCCTCCCACCACAATAGTGATTTATTTTGATAGATGCTACGTAGCTGCCGAATATATTCTCGGGACCGGCAATGGCTCATCTCACTTTAATTAAAACAAAGCTAGTCAGTACAAATTTTGTTTGACCCACATCTATAAAACTAAACACAGAGAGTAAAGGACGTATCCAACGGCTACAATGAAATGTTAATCGACATACTTTTAATCATGTTTCGAGTTTGTCGTTTAAAATAGTATAAAGTTCTTATCTAGTTTCGAGAACTGTAATGTTGGTCAAACTACGTGCTCGCTAAAAGAATAGAGAAATGTTTTGGGCATTTGAGTGGGATGCAGAGCCTATGATGTTACCCGTGGGACCATAAAATGGCGGGTTCACAACCATGATAAAATCGAGATTGCTTTGGTTGAACGTGACACGATTTATTCGTCGGCTGAGCGAAGGCTAAACGGCTGAAGACAAATGCATTTGTATTTATAAGTGGAAAGAGTTATCTGAGAAAACATCACACGCGTTGTTTGTATACATCTGATTAATATTGTTCTCCAAGTCTTCCATTTGCTTGCCTTTTATAATAATCTGCACATCGTTTTCCTGGGGAAGGCGTATACGCGGGAATTCTTTCCATTTCGTTACTCAAAAAATTGTTTCTTTGTTGCTTAGCATATTTTACATTTGATAAGCGTTGTAGCGTAAAATAAAAACCCTAAAAGAATGATGGTGGGTCCCGCACAAACCCGCTGTATGTTTGTTATGCGGTAAAAATATTTTCACGTCGTAAAATGAAGGTTTTAGTGTTTCGTTTTGAGATGACATGATGTACACATGTGTATAAGATAAGGTAACTTATTGTTGGCGTCAGAATTGTTTGTATACCATGAATTTAGACTATTATTATAAAATACAATGATGAAGAATTTCAGGCCTTAATTGAGCTTTAACTTTATTTTGTTAGTCTTTATTTGTACGTTTTATAAGGCTATAACCGGACTATGAGATACTGTGACAAACATGAATATAAACATGAGAAGCTAATGGTTACAAATGGACAATACAAAAGAATAAGGAAAAAATATATATGTTAAAATATGTAGGCTGGTACAAGTGCTTTCGGGGCTATAAATTATCGTGACCTCATAGCATCAATGAGGCGTACAATGAAAAAACCGCAAAAGTAGCCACCGGGCGTAATAACGTAGTTTTGTTTGTAGAGCGGTCAGTTCGTGAATGTTTCCGAGCACCCACGCCTGACTATACCCACTTGAACACTTAATGATGTGACATAAAAATCCCTATTCAAAAATGTTTCTGTTCAAATGTAAACATGTAGAAGCGCACAACTTTTTAGTAGGTAGCACAATAAAACATTCATCTCTTGAATAGAGCTGTCAAGTGCGACAGACTTGTGAATTATAGATACCATTAACAAAACAAAAATGCTTGTATTAAGTTAGTACTACACGGGTAGCTAATAAATAAATGCTTATAGGTATTTTGTATTTAATGAAAGTATTTTATCATCCTTATTTTGAGGGGGCCTATGATTTATGTAGCGATTTGGAAATGAAATAAAACATGTATACCGTAACAAATAATATATCTAATCTTTTGGATATTTCATTTTATCACATTTGTTTAACGATTTGAAAGAAGATCATCTAAGATTGTGTATGAATATGGTTAGATTTCTGAATACTGTTGCTACTGGTATGTTTGTGGCTAAGGCTATTGCAATTCGATCCTACGAAACTTCAGGCATACAAGATGGGAATAATATAGTAGAGTTTACATACTAGTAATTGCAGGAAAATCTCTAGCTATCCTTATTTTTCTGTTATATCAGTGAAATTTATTTGTCGAATCCGTGGAGAGTTTATCCTTGGATAGAAATACGCCTTGTTTTTATATAAACAATTTTACTTTCCTTATTGACGGGACCCTAAAAGTGAGCAAACTTTTTTGTAATAAATAAATATCAAAGCATTTCATTCAAATACTTCATCTTTTTCGTTGGTATGTTTTATTTAAATAAGTTGTTGAAAAGGTAGGAACTTGAGCTTCAATACGTATTATATACAGTTAACAAATTATTAAGATTGTTATTTAAATAAGAAAGGTTTTAGAATGTAATTGAATATTCGATCGAAGTTGTTTTTATAGGTTGTATTTATTTACTCATACACAATTAAATCTAATACAAAAACAATACCTAATATAATTTGTTTTTCATAGTGCACATATTGATACTTTGATTGTAAATTGCAAATTGCGGGAATAATACGATTTCTGTAAATTACATACTGTTTTCTTCTGACTTGCATTTAAATGTTCTTTGTCCATTGAAATGCTGGTCTGAGCAAAAAGCATCGATATCGTGTTTGTCTATTTTACTACAAACTCGTGATAGTAGCAAATAAGAACGTGACTGGTGGTTTTTACTACTCTCCTTATCTTTATAAACCCATTGTGGGGTGATGGTACGATATGATAATATATATGCAGGAGGGGGTAACATATAATTTCAATATCAATATGTAATGCCATTGTTATGTATGAGATTTACATTATACATACCAATAATAATGAGTATCGTAGCTTTTCAAGCGTCAGTGTTTTTTGATAGCAATCGTAAATAGACTCGGATTATATTTTGTTGTCCACTCTAAATCTATACGTCATAAACGTGCATGAAAAACCTTTACCATAAATAACGTTTATAAAAATATTTTATTTACGTGAACTTTAGGTTCACTAGAACTATGGAAAAAGCCATAGCGATAAAAAACGGTAAAAAAAGTACTAAATACTTTCATAAAAAAATACCGTTTACTGTTAGCTCTATTTTTATTTTTATTGTATCGAGTTAAAAACCTGAAATTATAGCATACATAATTATGAAACTATAAATAATTCGTCGTGCTCTTGTCACCGCCGGTGTACCAGCTGTTTTGGAACCCAATGGTTTGGTGCGCGGCGATGGCAAGAGACCTGACGGTATGTCATTGCTGCCTTGGAAATTGGGTCGGCCTTTGGTGTGGGATGCAACGTGCGTCGACACCCTTGCGCCGTCCCACGTTCTAAGTTCAGAAGCCTCTCCTGGCGCTGCTGCTGGAGCTGCGGAGACCCTTAAGCGGCGGAAGTATAATAACATTGTGGGTGATTATATTTTCGAGCCGTTTGGGGTTGAAACGCTCGGGTCATGGGGTCCGAGCGCACGAAATCTTTTCAAAGAACTTTCCAAACGTTTGGTAGAATCTACTCGTGATCAGAGGGCTGGTTTGTTCCTTGCACAGAGAATCGGCATAGCCATTCAACGTGGCAATGCAGCCAGCCTTCTGGGCACGTTCCCCGCCATTGACAAGGATGACGATGAGTTCTTTGACGCCGTTTAGTTTTTATTTATGTAAGTTTTAATTTTAGTATAGTTAAAATAAAATTACATATAATTATGAAACTTCAGGGTATTGTGGAAGCCTATCTTACAGAATACCTACCTACCTATAGAATGTAAAGGCAACGTTGCTAAGCTAGATTCGATTCATTTTTGTTTCCTCGATTGTTCATTGACATGCATTCATGATGAAATGAAAACAGAAACAAAAGAAGCCGAGATGTGTATCCTAGTGGGAACGCTATTGTGTTTCAGTAACGAATGTAAGTGTCACCCAAAACAAATAGACCCGGAACTATTTGGTGAAATGAAAAAACAACAGGGTTGGCCCTTTATCGCTAGAGATACGCTTTAGACAACGTGCGACGCCGGTCGTGGCTCGTGTCCAGAGAACGTATCCATTTTCTTTGAGGCATCGGGTCTCGGAAAATGAGTGCCTCGCCGAGCCAGCGCCAGCCCCTTCAACTGTGCTTACACACACTTATTAAGTTCGCCTATCCAAAGGACGACGCGGCGAGGCTCTCATCTATTAAACTAGCTCCCACGCTATAGTTCGAGTCTCTTCAATAATGGCCTCCGTAGCTTGGCGCAAAAATTCTCCACAAACTTTTGGAATGAATGATCAGTCGTAAAGTATAATGGATCCAATCTGAAGCCTTATAACAACGAATTACTTTATATTACTTAAAGGATAGTTTTGTTACTAGTCTCAATTTTAGCGACGTGGTGTTGGTAGGTTACAACTTGCTTGGGTTCAACAACCTTTTTATTTTCAGTTCTCTCACATCACGACACGACAATGACCCCGTCGTACCTAATACATATTTCATTAAGTTTGTTTTTGGTTTACGTTTTTTGTCTTCATGAAACTTCGGGCTTTGTTAAAAGGTTTTTTTGTGCTAAATAAATACAGTAAAAAGCGTCTCGATATAATTGTATGAAAAGTTTTAGGAACGTATAAGTGAGTCAGCCTTGTACAGCCTTGTAATTTAACAATATGACCCTCTCTTGAATTACTTTCATAACTTGCGCTCGACGCCAGCAGCTGTTACTCTATGTACACGTATAAATGTAAATATTTAAAATCACAATGGGATCCGTATATGTATTTATAAATACCGTTGTGAAAATTGTTCAAACGTTTGTCGATACCATTCACCGCTGATATACACCCACGCTTTCTTTTTTACTTTCGTTACATTCACATTGCAGAAAAGCCTCGCCGTACACAGAAATAATTTAAAAGGGCATTAAACTCATTCAATTGTTTTACGAAATTGATGTTTAATTATTAAGAGGAACAATTTATACAATTTTAAAATAATCTCGATACAGGTATTTTAATTAATTGTCAATAATACGAAATTCCTACAACGGAATCATTGACTGTTACCATGCAGAATATTATAAATGAAATGTGAAAATGTAAAACAGGAATGCTCTTTATCCGGTAGTTCCATACTAGTAATTAAACGGAATTAGTGTTTCAGCGACACGTAAATACAGCAAAATTTATGAATATTATGATTATTTACTTATGTATGAATATGATGTGTAATTAACACGCCAGAAGAAGGCTCATTTCAGAGGCATGAAATAAATACATACCAAGGAAACTGCGTCAGCAATATTTTATAAGTGCTTTAAAGCTTAGAGTTATAACCCTACAAAATCCTGTGGCGACGAAGCAAAAGCTGTGGAATAAATTGGTATTTGAGAGGAGTAAAGACCTTTCCAAGTGCCGAGTTCGAAGAAATCACTTGAAAGCGAAGACCTGGCAGAGGTTTTCCGTATCAAGGCTTAGATCCGTTGCAGCTTTTGTTCTTCGGTTTATAGCGAACAACTGCACTACACCTTTGTTACTGGAGAACACACTCTAAACAACAAATAGCTTGAGCTACGGACCTCCTTTCAATTCTCTTAATTTTTAATCAAGTTTACACGCTTGCACTTTAGTAGTATGTTGTAGTTAGGGAGGTATTACTTAATGCATTTTCAGGAAAAACAGATTAAAGAAGTGACGAGATAAAAAAAACGAGTCATTTAATCAAATTGAGGTATGGATTTACAAATGTGCTAAGTACAAAAAAAAACACATATTTTAATTTAACTTTTTTTAGGAGCTATGTTGAACAGACATTCCATATCAAAGGTGCAAAGAACCGAAATAAGCTTTGGCACTTAGACCATTTGTAAATTCCATGCCTCAATTATCATTGAAATTAGTAGGACCGAAATAGTTAAATCTATGTATTACACGTATTTGAAACACTAAATACATTGAAAACATTGCAGGAATGTTTACGGTTCTAATTATAATAAAGCCTTTCCAGTAATTTCCACACATAGTAACTGTTTACAAAGGAAATTACTATGTACGAATAGTACATTATATTTGTTTGTTACAATTACTTGTGCTAATTATATAGGTTGAACGCAGAATACTAGACAATAATTTTATCCTGTTGGCAACAATGTTACCTTCGGCTCTTACTGGAGTGAATAATTCGAAAAATAAAGTAAATTATGATAACACGTATGCGAGGTAAATTGAAGACAATGCAATCCAGAATCTTGCATATCACTCTTGGGACTACCAAGAGTGATGTGCAAGATTCTGGATTCTAATACAAAGGGGTATTATTTTACCAAGCTTCCGGGGTTCACTGTTATACGCATTAAAAGAAAATCATACCTAACCTTTTAATAGAACTGAGACCGTAATTTGTGAACTGGATTTAAATAGATGAATACGATAAAACGATTAATAATCCTTGCTTTATGAGAACAAAGAATGTTAATCATATGAAAATTAAATACCTGTTAAATAACTAATTAATAAGGTAATTAAATACATTTTAAAACTTCAACATTATGAAAACAAAGAGTATTTAAAAATTCCATACAAAAGAATGTACAATATTTTTAATTTACAAACCACAAAACGAGCCATGGGTGGAAAGCCGACATTGTTCCTGAGACCAACGTTGATAATTGCTACATTTAAAAAAACAAATTATCTTGTCGACCTGCGGGTTGGAAGTTCCCATAAAATGCCACAACGTGGCAATTTAGGGTGCTAACAATTTAGGAGCAGTTGACAAATTAATGCTAATACAAGGTCACAGGTTAATTGGTAAGGCTATTCCCTTAGTGTAGCCCTATTAACGTCTTAAGGGTTCAATTTGTCAGATAGTAACCGGACGTATTCAAATTGAATAAGGGTTGTTTATCGATACCAAGTTATAATCCAAAATATGACATGGATTATCCATATTAAGCAGTACTAAGTTCCATGTCTTGATCTTCAGAATATAATTGAACAACGTAAACACATAGTTACATACACATTAGTTCGACCACAGAATCATAAATCGCTGTAAGAATCTGAAGAACTCATAGCTAGACACTTGAGTTGAGAAATTGGTACGGTCACTTCAGCTGACTGACCGATTTTTAATACCGGTGACCGACTTAAAATACATTAGTGACAAAACGTTCCGCCTGCGGTCACTGCGTCACATTTTATTTGAACGGGAAAGTTATTACTGAGTATTAATCATCCACACTGCCTCTATTATGTATATGTGAGTCCAATTTTTCATATCGTTGGTTTTGTACCTACAGCTTTTAGGTACACAATTTCCTTTCTTCATAAAGGTATTCAGTATTTTCCAATGCCGTGTTGAAAGTGATATTGCGTGATATTTTTAGAATATCACTGTTTGTATTGCAAAGATAATTTGTGTGAAGTATGCCTAATAAGTATGTTTTTATAATTATCTAACCTTGCAATGAAATCGACATAACTAAGAAAAGTAAATGATAATCATGTTTTAATACATGTAATAATAAATAAATAGATAACATTGCAAAACTTTTGATGGCACTGTCGATAGAACATTAACAACTTAACTGTCCCGCCAGTAGACACAATAGTTAAACAATGGAAATGTTCATATGTGACTCACGGGATAGGGAAATGGTTAAGTTAGTTATCTAATGCTATTTATTCGTACATTAAAATATGCGTAGCAAAACAACAGCACAATAACTTACACGGATATAAAATTGGATTACGAATTGTTGGGACGTAATGTGTAAAAAAGTTGAAATCACAAACTGTCGGCAAACTTTGATTTATTCGTACTTACGGGATAACTTTGCATGCGCGGCTCCAGTGAGTGTTGATTCTACGCAACCATTTAATAAGCTTTTTTTTTAAGGAAGATTATACGATACACCTAAATGTCTTGATTTATCGTTTAAATAAATAGTTTAACAAATTGTAAACAAGAATAGATCAAATTAATACATTCCGTCTGGAAAAGAAAATAATGAGTTATCTGATTGACTCTTAATATCTCTATTTTATTTCGGACTGTTTTACGCTCTTGCAATAGGTACTTCTAAGACCTATAAATATATAAGATATAGGTGCTAATACATTCTAGGAAAGACAAGCGATATACTCATAACTCAAATGCCAGTAGCTAGCCAAAACGCAAAAATTCATATAGGTACTTCATATTTTTTACTGAGTGTTTTCAATATGTTTTACATTATTACGTCAACTCGATTTAATAATTTCCACAAAAAAATAATAATTTTACACACTGGCTCTTCAGTAACGCAGGATATTTATTTTCGTTTGATTAAAAAGTCAATTCGAAGAAATGCACGTTAAATTTCATGTTTAATTAAATGGGTTCCTATGAATTTCATTTAAAATATTGACACGGAAGCTTTATTGATTGAAGATTTCACAGTTTATTTAAGTAAGTGCTTTAGCCTACAGCTATATGTAAGTTTTATTCTTATTAGCCGCCTGGCTGCATTCCAACTAATTAGTTCCAGCCCATTAAACGAACACTCCTTTGGTACTAAGTATCGTTGAAAAGGTTCCGCAGATTTATACGTAACATAACAATGTTCTGTGTTACGTCAAAAGCTGCTTAAGGCAATAATATAACTGAGTATTGTATTTTACCGAGTTCTCAACATAATTATATTCCCCTTAAGCAGTGTTCGCGTTTTCCTTCAAAATTACTTCTTTGAACTCGTTGCTGAATATCAAATTGTGAAGTGAACGTGAAATTATATTGGTATATTAATGGGTTATTATAATATGCAACTAAATCTGAGCTATACGTGGGAATTATTACCTGATTAATAACTTGGAGATACATTGTATTGATCGGATGACATGTAGGTATGCAATCCGAGTAACTGTAGGTATATAGCATGTCTTAGGATTATTAATTCATGTGCCATATATAGTTACTATTTTCTGTATCCATTGTTGTTTTGAATGATTGCTTCTATCCTAGCTAAAACTGAGACATTTACCAGTGTGTGGTTAATCTGCAAGCCAGGTATTCCATATTATATTACCTAAAGAAAATATTAAACCTATTTGTATTGAACACTCACTTACAAAACTCGGACACAGTTTTGAATTTTTATCTTCTTTGTAAAATATGATCAACATTAATAATTCTTCTACAAGTTTTGTCACTGTAGATGCTATTATCACAAGTCCAGTAATAAATGTAAAGTCGGCGTAACGGGCGACTTTTCCCCCAACAATAAAAATATAAGCTCTTGTTCAAAGTATTTGCGGCGCTTGGTGCAAGCGTAATCTGTTTAACTTTAAGCAGTTGTTGCTTCTTTTATGCAAGCAATTGAACTAACCCGCCGATTTAAATACTTTTTTGTGTTTAACGGTTTTGTAGACTGACATTGTCATTTTATGTAATTTTTCACTTCTCTGTGAATCTACTATGTAGACAAATATTAACCAAGGGCTACATTGCTTAATATAAGGTAAAAGCCAGATAAATTGTTTTGAAATATTTAAATTTTGACTGAAAAAGTTATTTTCAGTATATTGCGTTACATGTAGCACCTAAAATTTTAGCAATATTAATAATGAATACCAACTTCCAACACGGAACATCCCCCAGTTATGATCGCCACCAAGTCATATCTCGGCTTTGCTTTCATCGTCCTTCACAAGTCCAGCGTATCGTGTAATAGGAATCTAGCGCTTTAAAGTGACTCGGCAGCATATGTTTCCCTGCATTGCCATCTCGAAGTGTTCAGGCTTGTCTACCGCGTCACGAAACACTTCATGCCAAGATTGCCATGACGCTCTCGTTATGAACTACCTAGCTACAACTTATATACTTTGTATATGTCATTATTTTCATTTCCGTTTATCATCTACACGTATCCACTATAAATAAAGGCCCCTAATTTATGGACTCGTTTAATTTTCCTCGTATCTATGGTAAATTGTTTTTAGTTGATCGGTTTGTTGGGACATGCATTCTAATTGAATTAATTTGTTGTTTGCAAACAAACGCTATTGATAAATAGTTTTAGTACCATTGTTAAAATGATTAATCAGTGTTTTGAACTTTAGTAAATTAGCTAATATACGAGTACATTTTATAATTAATAGAATTCATTGAAAAAAAAATGTCTTCTTCTTTAATATTGTTTTACCTTTCCAAGGAGAAAAACCAAGTTTTTGCAGCACCCTAAGGATCACGGTAGAAGCTAAACCAACATTTCCCTAAATTACGAACGCTTTATATGACGCCTTCAAGATCGTAAAATATAGACTTGATAAACAAAAAAGTGTGTGATGAACGGCGACGTAGTAAAATGCCGATGACGTTATTGGCTGAGTACGGCCGGTGGGTTATGTCACGCTTAACCTACATATAGAAAAATAAAAATATCGGCAGCGTATACCACAATATCCAGCGCGAATTGACGCTTTATCAATACATGCTTAATACGCTTATATAAAACCAATTTCCTCCTACCAGACATGTTCTATTATAAAAGAGAATACAGAAAATAAAACTTCATTTACTGCTTTGAAGCTCCATACAAAACAAGTAATGTAATTTTCAAACCACGTAAAATTAAATCAGCCTTTTCTAGCTTTCACATAAACGCTTCCAGCTAAGCGTCATATTCAGCCCATCCTTGTTTTATATTCAGGTAACAACAGCAAAACAATAAATCCGCATTTGAATGTTTGTAATTTGTCACGTGCCGTTTTACAAAGTCATTATAATTCTATTGTCGAGTTTACCGCGACACAACATTTGGGAATTGAGAGCTAGGTATCATAAATCAGAGTAGAAATTCGGGTGGATGAAATCGATTGGCGAGCGGACGTTTCTATGGAGGTACAAAAAGTGCTTTTTGCCGTGAAACAGAAAGGCTTAGTAGCTAGTACCGACGGTTATCTCAAAGTTGTTAAAGACGGAATCCTTTAATGAGTTTTTGTTAACCTCTCTTAAATGTTGGTTATCAAAAATGACTGAGGGCGTTATCTGTAGAGGTTTAACGGAGTTTATGCTTATCTTGTTATTGTCTTACTATTGTTATTTTTACATGATTTGAATTATTAGGACATATTAAGTAACCTTATTTTTTCTGATGACGCTTAAATTTTTGTTACTTTTAGGATATCAAAATGCTCTGTTAGTAATATATTTCGTGCCTGTTTTCGTCAGTCTACTTTCTTATGAAGTTTCTTAAGATAAATATCCCTTAGGACGTGATCTTTTTACCTAAGAAAATAAAGTGTAGTTGTTTTGTTCAAAACAAGAACAGATCTATTATTACAGAATAAAGGAGCTCTTAAATTAGAATCATAGCTCCGACGGTAAACACCGGTTAGGATCGTGACAAGCTCGGATAAACTTATGGTTTCGTAGCCAGCTGTGTCGCTACGCCGTAGCAAAGCTCCCTTTTAACAGAAAGCCACTTGGTTCTACGTTGAAATGTTATGTTTAAGTAATTGAATAGGAATTAATAGAGATGCTCAATTGTGGCTAATAATAATTATAGAAGCTCTATTTATTTATTATGTTACATGATTTTGTTCAGTAGCCAATATTTATTTGACATTTCAGCCCACAAAAGATATAAATAAACTGTACAAAAACTTTCATCAGATGTGTTTGTATTAAAAGCTTCGGTCAAAGTTGTTTGATTAATGAAGATAAGTTCGAGAGCCGCCGATACTTGAATATGGCTGAAAGAGTTTTTAGGTCGCGAACATTCTTACGGCAAAGGCCAAAAGAAGCTCCAGCGCTTGTTCTCATTAAACTTACTACGTCACGTCCTTGAATAAGTGAACTCGGAGACTGTCAGAAAGTACCTTTAGAATGCTTTTAGTATTCCACGGGCATTTACCTTACCCGAGGTGTTTGATATTATTCTGAACGAGAATTATAAGTATATATCATGGACTCGATAAAATCGTAGATATTTTATTTTGTGTGTAAAAAGTAATCGCCATATATTCGCAATAAAAATCTTATCAGCCAAATCAAACGATTCGTCGGTGTAATTTTTATGGGGCTGTAAAAACTGTGGGCCTTTTCACAAATAAACACCTAAACTCTTCGAATCCAGTTTCGTTAGCGTGAAGTGCCAACAGTTATATAGGTACCTAACTCTAGACTCATCTATAATACATAAGATGGATTTCTGTTTTATTATTTGTGACGTCATTCCTTTTGTTAAAGTAGATACGTTAACGATCATTTAACCTTGATACATAAAGAGAGTTTTTATTGAGATATATTAAGTGGTTTTCGACCAGACTAGGCTAATTTCTAGGCTCCGAATTCCCTCAAGGTTGCGGTTGGCCCTATATTAAGTAACTCAAATGGATATATAATGGGGAGTTATCTTAACTTAATAGATTGCTTGTACCCAAATCGTATGGGTAGATAAGTTAGATTAATTACTATCTTAAGCAGGAGGCAAATAGCGACCAACTCATTACGTTAAGACGGTCAGATAATACCGACGCTCGACCGCAGCCCTCGTGTATTGCAAGCCACTTAAGGTTGTTCTATCTTATAGTCTATAATTAAACATTCAAAGTTTATACGCTGTTTATATCATATTACGTTTAAAATTATTTTGTGAATTACCCAAATATTTAGAACTAAAGTGTTGCTCTGTGTGTGTTTTATATTAATACGAAAAAATCCTTAAAATAAATGACTGTTAATTAAAATCTCTTTAGAATTTTTAACGGAAGTCTTTTACTTTTTAGGCACGAGAGTCACGGAACGCGAGCAATCATTGAATTTAGATTTCCTCATTTGAATCTATCATTTGCCAAAGAATGAAATTTGTTCATAGTGATCTTTTTAAATTGGCATTCCGCCTCCGTTTGTCGAATCCGATTTGTAATCGCTATGCAAACGATATGATATGGGTTTTGTAAGATGTTTTAGATCTGTTCAACTCAATCTGGACGACTTTGCCGTTCCGTTGAGCTTTTGTCTAAAGAACGAAAGTCAAACTAATTATAGGAGTACAGTAGAGCCCACAGCTAGCTATGTAAAAGTTATCAGTTTTCTACACAACTACCTTTACCCCCAGTACCTATTCAAGTTAAATATTTTAGGATTTATTTTGCATCTATTCTCGTTTACTCTTTATTTCATAAATATTTTGCTAAAATATGCTATTTCCAAAATGTGTTTTTAGTTATAAAACAGGACGAAGCAGCAATCCAAAATATTACAACATAAGTAATAATGAGCGAGACCTGTTACAATTTTAAATATTCACATGAATGTAGCAGTTTATTTTTAATTACTGTTACATTTCATAAAGTGAGAGAACGCTAAAATACAAAATTAACATAAAACTTAATTGCGTTCACCTCGGCAGTTCCTTTTTACATTTTACGACTAGTTGTAAGTGTTATGGAAATGGTGATGTAATGTTATGTTCAGGAAACTGAACACCTTTACGTTTTTCACAAAAATGTAGACTTATTTTTTTAGGTTAACTGTGTTCGACACAAAGTACCCTTTTTAGGTCTGCCAGACGAATCTTGCTCCATCTAATGTTGATCGTGACAAAGACAAATGATCTCGAAAATTGTGTTTTATTAAACGGAAATCTTTTTCGTTAATATTAATCTTAATTTGGTCCTTTTATTTTTTATTAATGCTATTAACACGCTAAAATGAACAAAGAAGGCAAAGTGGAGAAGAGTTATTTGTGTCGAGTTTCCTTAAGCCCAATAAGCACCTAAACATTTATTTTTTCCTGAAAGAAAATTTATAACATCCTCTGAGAGAGTAAGAAGATTAAGGTTGATTTATTTGAGAGTGATGTTTTTTAACAAATTATATATCCAAGCTATTAAAATGCGACGACAAGAAGGAAATTAACTGCTCACTCCTTGTAAAGTTGAGGAAATAAATACTTTACACCACGTTGTTAAGCCTCGCTGTTATCGTATGTAAGTTTGAATTTATCCTCGAATGTATTCGTCACATTACTTTGAAGAATGTAGCTCCTAAAAAACTTGCAAAGATAACAACCTTTTTGTGTGGTGACGTTGAAGTGGAATAATATGTATTTGTTTCGTCATTTTGGGTCGAGGACGGAGTAATGCGGCCGACGGGTGCCATTGCTGAAAAAGTAAATGTGTTTTTTTTTCTCTTGTGATATTAGAATCACAATAATTCCGCACCTGTATCTACTTTTTGTAAGCATGACAAAGTATTTACCTAACTGGTAAAGGACCACCTTTGCGAAACTGCCGAATTTAAAATACTTGCCTACTTAAATTATCTTTTAAAACTCTAAATGTAGATTCAGCACAATGGATTTTCTGTATATTATACTTTTTTTATCTAATCTAATAATATACGCGAATAATAATAATTGAAAATCTATAAATTTATCTCAAATCATAGTAGATAATTAATTGCGTTTCGTTCTATTTTTGCCGAAGGCTAATAAATAAGACAACTATAGTACAAAAATATGGTAATGTCAATATTTTACATGAGCAAAAACCAAACGTCAAATGTTTTAAAACTGAACTATTTTAATGTCATTAATTGGAGGGTTGTAGGATAACTTTAACAAATATACGAAGTATATCCTGTATTTATATAAACAAAGCCCTTAACTTAGAAAGCTTATAAAGACCATTCATTTCCTTTTATCTTTTCCGTTCGCAAAGAATGTTCAGTAACTGATACATATCCGGTATTTTTATTTCTTAGCCGAACATTAAATAAAAACAAACTGGCTTTGTAATAAGCATTAAAGCAAAGTGGACAGATTATGAACAGGATAAGAAATAAAATTGGAATAAACAGTAAGAAAATGGTCAGCATTGAGTTCGATGTACAGAAGACAATATCCGCTCAAGGACAAAACGGTAAAAGTAATGTATCCTCGGAACTCGGCCTTCAATTTGAAATGGTTAGAATTTGGTTTGGACCGAAACCAAGATGAAACAAAAAGTATTTATTTTTTCTTGTATATTTGTTAATGTATTTTATTACTCAATTATTTGATTACACATTTTCATTTAAATTTTTTCATTATTGTTGCGTTCTATATATAAAAATCGAGACACAAAATAAGCTCAAAAGAACTAAGTTAAAAATTTACTTAAAATCGCTCTAAGTTCATTTCTTTAAAGAACTTAGTTACGTTCGTTCGCAGATCATATTATAAACGTAGTCAAATAGTGCAAAAAACTTTTTCTATTTTCTTGGCAAAAATCCTACACTTCCCCAGCTAGTAAACAGATTTTATCCGTGACTAAACACAGAACAAGCTTCCTAAATTGCATGCAACTTAAATATTGCATAATGGAAATTAGTTTGGTGCTTTTAGTATCGCGTTGTGCGGTTAGCCGTAGAGTAGTTTTTCTGGCTTCAAGTTTCCTCTGACTATAAACATATACAAGCTACTTTCTCTTAAAAAAAGATTAGCCTGTAAACTATGTTGTTTTCTGCGTTAACTTTTCCATTAAGGCCTGGATCAAGTAACAGCGAGATAAGTAATAGAACATAATATAGGCATCTACTTGCTTCAAAATTGACTATCTATTTTGTAAGGGTTTACTCTATAGGAATAAAAAGAGCATCGTGCGTAGGTGTATCATAGAACACTCTATGCTCGTTAAGGGATGAAAGCATGCCTGTTATGTAATAACATAATGTCGTACTAATGAAACTGTAAAGGCACTTCAAAGATAACAGCTACTAAGCTTGAGGCTTTATGTTATCACGTTGTATATATATCCACGATTCTGCAAATCGTTAAAATTTCACGTCACACGTGTAACAGGGCGCGCGGCCCCAAATTACGGAGATTAAGGGCGTGTTCTAACACTCTGCGTGAAGAATGTTGTACTTTATAACGTGCTTAGCTTGTCTCAAGGAGGTGTGACGTGTCAACGATTTACTCTTTTGGATTTTTAAAGGGCGCCACATTGATCGTTCTTTGCTTAAACCATGCGGGCTTTTCGAATGAGGAAAATGTGTTTTTCTCTCTGAGTTTTCACAAAAATACCAATTGCTTCCTCCAAAAGTAAATTTATTCCTTTCAAATATATTATTTTTAAAGACCGTGTAGAGAAATAAGTAACTGATTCTTAAAAAAGAATAGCAAATTCCAAACACTGTTTTTCTAACACATTGGTGAAATATTTTCACAAGTGAAGGGGTTAATGTATTTCAGCGACCCAATTGACGGAGCGGCTAAAAGCGTTGTTTTATATGCCGAAGGTTAAATATTATATGAGTGTCACATAAATATTTTACCTTTGAAAAATAAATATTAAAACTTTACTAGATTAGGTTTGAGTAGGGGTTTTATTTAAGTAATATTTTATTATACCTATTATTGTCAGTTAGCGGTGCAAAGATAGCAAGTATTTTAACATGGTGACCCAAAACTTACAAGCTCTTAATAAATTAGCAAACATTAATATGGGCGACTGAGATGAATTCACAAATTTCAGACCTCATTAACATTGAAACGGGAATAAGCGATGGCACAATTATTTATTAATATATACCTGTTGAGATCAAAGATTAAAATACGCTACCTCAGTAGTTGCTATGTCGTGTATGCAAATTCCATGTTCATAAGTTATAGGCTCATAATTTAGCTGTAGGTAAGTTAGATGATTATAACTTAAGCTTGTGCTTGAAAGCTCAAGTCCCGGTCGCGGGAACTAGCAACACAGATTATATGTTAATTGGTTTAAGCCACTGCATTAGTGGTGTTTCATACAAATTTTAGTTTAAGTAACTCGTAAAATGTAAAAGTATTTTTATTAATTATTAAATTATCTACTTTTTTAATATGTGGCATTGCTGTCTGTTGTTCTATTTTGTGCCATAAAAGTAATCACATAATCTGTGATAATGGGTTTCCCAATGAACCGAAATCTCGTCTTAGAAAAGTCTTGCATTTCAAATGTGGAACAATGCGAAATGCATTGAAATCTCCATTTTGTCTGGCTGCACACATCAATTGATTTTTAAAGTGAGAATAAATTGGCCAATCTTTGCGAGCGCTTTTTTGCTGAACGAATAATACGATTTTTAAATGGGCCATTTTTGTCAGCGTTCAAGCTTAAACAAAGAGCTTAAAGAATTCGAGGAATGGCAGATATGTGTATGTTAGTGCATAGAGCCCTTTGCAAAACTATTTCAACTATGTCTGTGCCAAGTTTTTGTGCACTGTAGTTCGATTTTTCCTTTGTTTTGTTTTATGTTTGGCGAGTCTATAATCCAATCCCATATCCAAATACCCCGTATAGAACGGACATGAATTGAACATATAAAACAAGCGGATGAACAAACTGTGTAGACTGGAGGAAGCCACACAGCGCTCAACTATTGCAGCTATCGGACCGATACTTATTTGTTCTCGAGTAATCACTTCTTTTAAATGAGTCTTCAATGAACGCCTTGCTTAATGCTCTATTTCACTTTTTATTTCTAACACTGAGAAACGTATATTGGAAACGGGTAAATGAGTTACGCCATCATTAAACAACCATTTATATAAAGCATATTTCTCATGTAAAACATTTTTTAGAAAGACACTTTGTACATTAAAGTATTGAATACTTTAATGTACAAAGTGTTCACATCCTATTTAAATCATCTTTAAACAGCTACAAATCCTTTTGCAGCGTCGAGAATTGTAAACAATCAAAACTGGGGTGTGAAAATCAAATACAAACTTGACTGCCTTCATTTCATCGGGTAGAAATTCAAATGAACGAGTATTTCGTACCTGCATTCCGCCAATTTACTTAAAAGGTTTGCAAAATACTAACTAAGGATTTAGATAATGCATTTGTGAGTTAATCTCTCTAAATTACACTAATTTCATTACTTTTCTAATGCCTTCCTTACATAGGAATGTAAGGAAACGTATAAGAATTAATACAGATAAGAAAATATTTAAAAATGTTTTTAACGTCTGGTAGTATCTTCACGTTGTAATTAGTAGTCTATTTATAAAAAATGCTTCGTATCTGTGAGCTGCTTTGAAAATGTTATTTAAAGAACTTAATTAGTAAATGTGTTTTTTTTCATTTTCCTGTGGTCTACTTTTAAGGAAAAAAATACGTGTTTTGTGAATCATGTGTAATCAATAATGCATGTGCTATATATGTTTTCTTACTCCAAAAACTTTAGCCACTAGTCTTCAGACTTTTAGAATTATGCCAAAGTAAGCAACATGTTAAATAACGCCGAACCTAGAAATTCCAAGTTGTTTCTCTGCAAAGTTAAGTCAAGATTAAGGGTTCGTGTGGTCGAGATATAGTCTGTGTCTGCCAACTTTCCATGTAAATAGCAGTATGTTTTGTTAAACAACAAAACTACCCGTGTCAGCGGCCATGACAAAGAGAACAAATAATGGTCCTGTTGTAATTTTACTTTAGTAAAAAGTAAACAGAACTCAACGGGCATAGGTAATGACTCTGTGGAATAATATACATACATACCCCTACAATATGTAAACATGCATACATATGTATTATGTGTGTTTATTTTATTTGATTCACAAGTAGGAAGGTCAGAGATATAGAAACAGTAACTTTGGGGTAATAATTCTGTTATGTTTATATTTATAACATCATATTACATTATCATCATCATACCTAGTGATGTACACTTATCGAAATATACTTTAAGTAGTTCTATGTATTACTCGTATATCGCATATTTTTGTGCTGGAAAATAAGTACTTATAAAAATATATAGAACTAAAAAAAGTATAACTAATAGCAGGTCGAGAGACACATAAATAAAAAAAGGAAATTATAAGAAAAATTACGAATAGTTCGAGATTAAAAATGAACAATTCATGTAATATTATTCTCAGTAGAAATCTGATAGTAATATAAACTATTATTATATACGAATATCTCCAAGGATAGCGGGATAGATAAGAGGAACACGCTTTTGCGTTCGTATTGCCCCGAGGCGCGCTCGCTGCGGCTTTGTTCTAACGTAGATTATTTTTTTATTTACCTCCGAACATAATTTTGAGTAACATAAACTTGATACAATAAAATGAAGAACGTTTTATATAAAGGTTATTCAACTTACTTTGTTTTATAATTTCATGAATAACTGCAAACTGGTGGAACATTCTCGTCACTTATAAAGTTCTAGTACTAGTGATATAGTTTGAATAACTTAAATAACTACAGTTTAACTCAGATCATTGCTTAGGTTCTGGAATTCAAAGCGTGATTTTAAATAGAATAAAACTTAAATGCCAAAATATTATAACGATTTGTAATCATATGAAGGCGACTAGTACTAGACGAGCTCATTTACTATCCTCATCGGCTCAATTATAAAAAGTAGTGTCTATTCCCTAATCTTTAGCTTGCATGCTCTGAAACGAATTACCATTACATGAGGGCGCCACTTATAATAATCGATATCACACGAGATTATCAGGTGATAATTTACAACGGCAATAAATCAGCCTTTACCGACAGCAAACACTTGGGTTACATTTCACCCAATACATAAAAGAATTACGTTGTCCATCGTTAAATCATGTATGAAACACTGTTGGTAATCCCCAAATGTTTTTCTTGCCAGCAATAATTAACTGAGTAGTTTATGTGCGGGGCACGTAAGACAAGAATGCCTTTTATTACGATGAGCCTCTGAATTATGGCCCTATCTATATATATCGCAGCTTTTTGCACTTGATTGTGGGCGTGTATGTTTGTATTATCCAGCTATATTACTCTGTTATAAGAGATATGACATCTTCATAACAGATATGGTAATGCAGACAGTGGAATATATGAATTTTGATTTATATAATGAATTTACCTCCCCATCTTTTTGAGTTGTAGTTTTGAACAGGAAATGCTTACTTGCATGAATGCATGGTCATCATCGTCTAGAAGAAAGTTAATTTGTATTTCAATTAAAATCGCTTTGTAATTTCCAAGCTTTAATGTTCCTTTCGATATACCTGCTCATCAAATTTCTGCTCTTACTTAAATATACATTCATAACAAGGTTAGATTGGAAGGAAACTCCTCCCGTGCTACAAGCGACAGGTTCAGTTTAAAATTATCCGGGATGTTACTCCATTCTGACACGCTTTAACGCTTGAACTTGCAGACTCATCGTTTTACAACCGTCTTAGAATATCGTATAATAATAAATAATTCGCTTACATATATTTCCGGGGTGGAAAATTTGTTTTGTCTTTAATAGGTACGATAAAATAATACTGAAAATTAAGGACAGCTAGCACGAGTCAAAAATCCGTTTGGGTAGCCAGTCTTGCATGGCTATATCTGTCAATTCCTACAAATCATAGGTCAGTAACTTATAGCGATTGGTGAAGATTGACAGATTTAATATATACCTAATATAACACTCACACACGATTATCTGTCCCAAGCTAAGCACAGCTGGTGTTATGGTTACCAGACAACTTATATATTTCTAAATACACAGAACAAGTGATCGTGCTCATCACACAAACATTTGTCCTAGGTGGGAATCGAACCCACGACCCCCGGTATAGCAGTCAGGGAAACTAACCGCTAGACCAACAGGGCTATCAAAAGAGATACTTCAGAACCTGATGCTGATGGCTATAGCAACCAAAGTGGATCTTGGATCATGGAGCTACTGTGTGCTAGAGCTCGCAGTAGTTCCATTCTCCGGATTTATCACCAAAACATAGACGAGAATACACGCTAATACCACGTAGAAACTGGAGAAAAGAGTATTAACTCAGCAATTAACATAAACATAGCAATATTCAAAATTGAATTGAAATACTAAATTGTGTTGCTCGAAATATCTAGATGAATCTGAATATACGTAATATTATATTTTAACATATTTGAGTTAAGTTTCTACGTAAAGCATCGAGTGTCTCGAGACTCAATGAGCTTACCAGGTGCTTCTACGAAAACTACTAAAGGAGGATGAAAGGTAGGAAATAGATAGGGCTAACTTGGTTCTGTGATTTTCAGAACTAGTAATATAATTTAATAGTCGACATCGAGTTTTCACAATGAGGTTTTGTTCTGTTTTCAGAAACGAAACGAGAAACAGCTCAAACATCAATCCGTACTACTCGATATTGTGGTTTGTGACCTAGGCGGGCTAGGCTGTTTTTAAATGGGAGCTATACTTAGTTACTTGCTTACTCAGAAAATAGAAAACTATTTTTAGTTATTAGTAACCTATTGTAATTTCCTATTTTCTGAGTGTTATTCTTCAATTTCATACTTTGAGCTGTAATTAAAAAAATAATTAATGTGAACTATTGTTGCTTCTGTTTGAGAAATACGCATTTGAAGTTGATTACAAACTGACTGTATTGACTAAACTATGTTTAAATATCGAAGACAGTATTTAATTTATTATACGTGGGCTGTTCAGATATGCAGGGGCATTAGCGTACGGCCTTCAAAGCGGTAGTTCGGCGCGACAAAGTAACATTGAGCCACTTGTCTAGAGCACCGACAATTTTGAATATGCATGATGACGATGCCTAACAGGAGCCCATATAGACCTACTCGAACCAGCTTCTAACTCCCGAATAACTGAAAATGAAAAGCATGAACAAAGATCAATGTATCGTTCATAGTAAAATTGATACTTTGGTCGAATGTGGTAGTCACATTTATCTAAAATGAATATGTGATGTCCAATGGGCAATGTTTTCAATGTACACATTTGTGCTTTTATGGTAAATATATTTAGTGAAGCGGCCCTTGTTAAATTTCGTTTGACCAGCAAACACGAATTATTTATACTATTTTACCTACTTAGAGTAGCTGAATCGGCATAAGGGATCACGCATGTGAAGTATGTATGTTGTATAGCCTGAGTTATACATACTACAAGTTCAATTGTTTCGTATCACGAATGTCGGGATAAGAATTCAGCTCGCCTCAGCTTAGACCTTCAATTTGCAGTCACGTCCTAAGAATGAGAAACTAGACCGACTCGACTCCGTATGAATTAAATAAATAAATGTTTTCATTCTTGTAGATGACCTAAACTCGATTCAGTTGGGAATCTTAGTTCATATAAAAGCTTCTCGGATTTATCCTCGAGCAGTGGAATGTCTGGTGGCTTGTGCCCACTGGGACAAAAGCAATTTTCGTTAAGAGGCTATTTGGGGGCTTGCAACGGGAGTTTGGCGGGCTTCTCTCTATTTATTCGTTCATAAAATGTAGTTGTTTATACTAATGATTTCTCTGTAGATAAAAAACTTTATTAATAAAAATATAATCTAAAATTGGTTATGAAGCGGCTACTGTAAAAACATAAAAGAAGAAACACCGCCAGCCGTGTAACAAAGCGATGCAAAACAACAAAAGTTTTCTTTAATTAAATACAACTTCGCAACTGGCCCATTTATTCTAATTAACAACTTTTAATTTTATAATCTGATAAACCGACTTTGATTCCCATCCCTGGAAAATTCAATATAGTGGGGAGAAGGAGATTCGCGTCGGGTTCGTGCGGTGTAGTCAAAGCACGTTTTTTTTCTTTCAATAAGAATGCACGTGTCATGTGGCACAATACCTCTGCAGTTCGTGACGTGACTAGCCACCTAACCCGTGTATTGTTTCAACTTTTCGTGTATTTTCGCAGACTCTGTCCTAGGGGAGAAAACATCGTGACTTTATTTTCAGGATAATACACTATTTTATTAGAAAGTGATTGGAAAATAACCTTTATGTTCAGAAAAGCGGCTATTATCCAGCATAAATAACGTTACGGTACGGAAAAGGATGTACACAATAATATATAATAGTAATTTCTTTTCCGTTTGGTAAGCTTTACCTGCCGATTGTTTGACCGATTGTCGCATCACATATCCTTTGTGACTGAACAAAAAATATACACAATACAACAGGTTAGCTGAACGATTTGAATTATATGTAAATACAAATAAAAAATATTGAATAGAGTGGTTAATTGAAAAATGAGCAATTGGAATAATATAAGGATTTGTTTAAAATTAAAAGCACGCTGTGTTTGTGAATAATTCATTAATTTTGTCACCAAGCTGTTTCACCTAGTAGTGAACATTGAAATATAATAACAGTTTCAATATTACGCTAAAGTGAATTTCATAAAACAAAAGAGAATAATGAAATGTGAAATTATATCAAGCATGAAACATTTGTCTGCTGATAATCATTTTAATCAGCTCTCAATAATTTGTCATAATTAGCTATTGTTTTTTTGAAAAGTTATTACAACTTTGTACACTTAGTTTCAGGTAAATTGAGAATTTACCAGTAATACTATAATTATATTTTCGAAGTAATAATTATTTAACAGAATGACGCCTATAGTTAAGTATAGAATATTTATACGGAATAATCATGAGTATTCAACGAGCTGGATAATCCCCGTCTCCTTATTTCCATAATCACGTCGGCTGCTCCATTCAGTTCGCTCGACAAATATCCTTGACTCTTAATCCCAACTTAACAGATAGTGTGTACTAATACTCTACTGATATTAGTTTTAATTAAATGTATAGTAACTGTTATAGAATATCAAAGGATCGAAGTGATAGGAGAATTGTATGGCGCATCAAAAGATACGCTTGTCGGCTGCGATGGTATGGGGTATACAGGATGCAAGCACTATTGGATGGCGTTAGATATTGATACTGTTTGAGTCCGCACGCAAGTGAGTCTGCATATTGTCGGGACGCCATGTTTAAAATGGTTGCTACGGATTATTTATGTCTTTAAATACTAAAATATGACTACATATCCACATAATCTCAATAGTTGTAAATTTAAGCTATAACATTCAGAAATTTCAGAATCTTAGACGTTATAATTAATCTTATTTAACTTTGTCCATTTAGCGTATAAATGACATCAATCTTATTATCTTATCACAAATTATTGGCAAATTGAATCCTTCCTCACGCTCAATTAAATTTCCGTCGGGCACTGTTAAACAAGGGTATCGTATACCTTTAAACTGAAATTACTCCGTACTTGTTACGGAATATTCACGTGATTAACTTAAAATAGATTTCGTGTATTTACAGTAACCCGAGCCGTATTTTTCTCGGCGTTTTATGTTCGCGTATAAAAGAACGAAAATGATCGCAGTGAAAGCTGCGAATAAAACAGTGAAAGCGGGAAGCTTAGACCGCCTTTGTCAAATACGTACCTCCTATATCTCGAAGAAAACGATGGTGTCATATGTTTAAAGCCCGTCTGATGGTTCGGTAATACGGATTTAAATGAGTCTTTCTTTGTACCAGAGCTGGAATTTCATAGACATTTCTTAGATGTTCTGTTTTTGTATATTAGGGTGATTTGATTCTTTACTCAAACCATTCAAGTATTTAACGAAAAATACACATTTGTTTCAAAATAATAAACAGATATAATTCTCTTTTACATAACGACTACATTTTAAATAATATAATATAGTTAATGTCTAAGTCTGTATTGATGTAGTGTACATAGCTATGTAGTTTGTCTAGCAGGTGACGCCGTCAACGTGCACCTAGCTTTATTCGCTAGGATTACGGCACGTCAAGTGTCTGTGCTTGACACGCTTCACGCCAAGTAATCAGTTTTAACAATCGACACCCGCAAAATATTAATAAAAAATCCATTTCATATTTAACTTCATGTTTGTTAAACAGGTAAATTGCACGAATGTTTGAATTGTGCAATAATTTCTGCGGCAGTATTTTATATGTCATTGTGGTGGCGCGTGTCACGTGATCAGGGTTGTATGATATCCCGCCCTGTGGACGCCCGTAAATATCACTCCGAGGTAATTGAAATATTTTCACTGAAAATCCTCTGTTTTTTTTTTTCGTGGATGTCGCTGTTATGAGAATTTTTATAATGTGTACCTGGAAAATATGCTTTGTGACTTTGATTGGACAAAATTATCTGAAAATAGAGACTGTAATATTGTTGGCATGAGTTGGGCTGTTAATAAATCGTTTGTATATAAAAATACTTATTACTATATTTAAATAATAAATAATGTAAATATTTTTAGCAATTATTAATTCATTTTAAAATTAATTATAAACATTACATAATTCTAACAATTGGTTGCTTTAATCATACCGACAATTAATTGTTTCATGAGAGTGGTTAGTGTTGTATACGGTCTGCACTCGAGTGAGTGTCCTGTTGAGGTTTGACGGGTCGTTAAGCTCCCTAAAATATGCCCGACCTAGTCGCAGGCTGCGTTTCGATTTGCGAGTCATGCGTGCCGTTTGTTGGAGCTTATGGTCCAATCTGGATTTACACGCAAAGAGTAATACACGTTGCCGTTTTTTTTTATAAGAATGGAGTTATTAATATTTTATAAAAATTATATTTCAAAATAATATTTTAGAAATGATTTATTCATCGAATGATATTGCGTTGAATTTAGTAGTATGACCAGTTACATGGTTTGAAATTATTAAAAACAAGAATTTTAAACCTAAATGCCTCGCGAATTTATATTCCAATATTGTACAAACAATTACAATTTTCATTAAGCTAAAAACATTTAGCTCAAATATTATGCAAATAGCGTAAAACAACTGTAAACAGATCGACAAAATACGTTGGGATAGTTCCGACGAGGCGATCCAAATTAATGGTTTATTCCGCTGACTTTTATTTTTTTTAATTTGTGCGTGGAACACATTTTCTGTCAGGACTTTTTGTGGATATAGCCGTGTTGTCGAGTTACACAAGCCATTAGGGGAGGATCTTAATGGAACGACACCCGAAACGAGATAGTCCGTTGTCGTAAATTGACGTTCTGCCACAGACTTCCTATGTTCTCAATCTTGAGACAAGGATTCCTGAACACCTATCGAATTACTTATGTATTGTCATCAATTCTCGGGATGATTTATTTCTATTTACAAGACCTGAATACTGTTGAAGATAAAGAACAGTATCAACTGGGATATTTAATCTGTATAGGAGACTTTGTCATTGATCTTTGTACAATTGTACACAGGTAATCTAAACCGTTAGATGTTCTTTTTTACAGAATTAAAATAAACTTAGCATCGGGTTCATTTTTATTTAAACTAGTAAAACTTTTATTTTTACTTTCAATAGAAGCAATTACCTAATGGGGAATATTATTTGATAAAGTACCGTTATATTTAAAGAGAAATTATTTTGTATGGAACGGTATCAAGTAAAACTTAATTTGAGTTGTAATGTTTGCCGTGGCACGGTACAAGTTTGTCTGACAGTTTAGCATAGTTTCAAAGAAGATTCACAAGATTTAAAATTCAAATGGGTCCGTAATACCTACCCTAGATATATTGTGTGGATATTCCGATCTCGAACAACTTTACTTGCTATTGAAAATTTTCTGCGGCAAGCATATTTCCTACAAACATAACAATCGGTTTGTATTTTCGGTTCCCGAATATCGAGCTTAAAATCTCTAAAGATCAAACGATTTAATACAATCAGTACTGTTTGAAATCACTTAAAAATATAATACACTCCAAAGATTCATTCAATCGGACAAATTAAAAGGGGTGGGAACTGCTCGAACAGTTCAAATTAACTGAAATCCGAGACAGGTTCGTACCAAATCGTGCCGCTTTTTCCTGCTCCCTATTTTTAACTTTTGCGAGTCACAAAACTTTTAGATTGTCAGATATCGTGTTATTTGATTTAGTTAAAAGTTACTTTTTTATTTTATGGTTACCTTTTATTTAAGCTTGAAAACTCACATAATGGTAAAAGTGATTTGTTAAATTGTCACGGATCGCTTTTATCTCGGGCTCATATTTAAAGCATTTTCAGCTGATACTTTGTTTTGTTTTACATACGAACTTAGAGTATACAGAACCTTGAGTGAGCCTATCAGAGTTTGAACGTCAGCATTAGTGCGAAATGGTTTTGTCGTGAATTATGTAAGAAGATGGAGCTAAAAAATCTATCTAAAACATTAATAATATCCTAACAATGTCAAAACCATCGATATTTTCGTATATAAATTTCTTATTGTGCGAAAATTAACTTAAATCAGTAAACGAATGTACTAGGTTCAGACTAAAAACTGCTCTCGCTTGGCACAAAGGGAAACTAGCGATAGTAGCAGTCTATGTATATAGTACGTCAATGCATACGAATATGATAATATGGCATTGCCAATGCGCATACAAACACAATTAATTCGGGTAATTCAAAATACCAATTTACAACGGCACGAATTTGATTAATGAAGACTTGTGTTTCTAAACAAAACATTTTATAACATTTGCATTGATATTGGGTCGAGTGAGCATAGCCTTTGTAGTGGGCAAGCGTGTTCACTGAAATCACACAAGCCGCCCGCAACCGTCTCGATGGCACTCGTAGGGCCGCGTCGCTATTGTTTATATTCCGATATGTTTATTATGGAAAGCGGGTCATTTATAATAAAATAGCGTTTACCAGCGCTTTCGCAAGCATATGTGCGTCGGTTGGTGTAAAAAAAGGAACCTGCACCTCATTTATATTATTGAGGCAAATAGGAGAATATGTGTTTTATTTTTCACTTTATGTTAGGTTATACATAAAATGGTATTTAGCCGAATCTACATGAAAGTAGTTAAGACCTCATTCAATGGATAAATAACACAGCAGATATTCAGATATTATAAATTTATAATGCCTCATTTGTTGCATTTGCCGCATTTACGTTTACATTTGAGTACACTCACAGCTACGCTAAATTACCACTAACAAATTTGGCCTATAAATTGCAATAGGTACGTCCCCTATTACATGGGACTAATAGTGTTCGGCGAAATGTGGCTGTGGAATAATAGCCCACCGTTGCCCCTTAGGGATGCAAGAGTGATGATCACCATACATGCATAGATACACCTAATTGTCAAAACGCATAGAACCTGCGTGGTTATTAATGGTCGACCCTTCTGTTAACCCCGAGAGAAAGCATTTACGTAGGTACCTTCGGGAATCGTTCAAGAAATAATATTATAAAAATATAAAGCAGACGTAACGGCTTTACAAAAGAGAATTTTACGAGTGAGGTCGTATATTTCACATTTGGCAGGATCGGAATGTTTGCGCCAATGAGTAAGAAGCCGTTTTTACTCATTTTGTATGTAACGACAATAATAGCAATTCAAATTTATTGGTGAGACACTCAATTTTATATCAACATTTATTTATATATTTATGTTGGAAAATGCTCGTGCTTAGGGTTGTTAACACCGTGCTATAACTGAATCTGAGTAGGCTACGTTATGAAAGCTTTCTTTTTACTTCTTGTTTTTTGTTTTTATTCAAGAAGGCCTTATGTTTTTCTTACATTAATATGTTCCTCTCATAACAAGAACTCATACATTTTTTTACGAGCAGGAATACATTAATTAACAAAAGCTTAAGTGCGTTTCGCCATTTATTATGATTTTATATAAAGCTTTGAAACAAATCCAAGAATCTATATGAAATTAAAACAGGAATAAACTGCATCCATGATTTAACTAGAACCTTTATTAATTTTAAGCTTTGCAGCTACGTTTTAAAAATGAGACGACAAACAGTTTTCATCGTAAAAGAAATCGAATATCTAAAATAAATTGCAGCGCGCTAACGGCTCGCTTCGAGCAAATAAAGTTACACGATTACAAATAGAATCAAAACTACAATGTACATGCCTTTGAAAACGTTAACTGTATGTTATACAGGAAACATAGTTTGACCCTTCAAATGGCTTAATAAAACTACGATACTCCGCACAGAAACATTTTAAGAGCCGTCATTATTATAGGCCCAGTCGGTTACCCCGAGCGATTCCCTCAGCGAGAGTTGTAGTCACGACCGATGGACTAGTGAAGTTTTCTCTAACGACCACGATTTATTTGATGTACACTCTTTTTGTAACACTGCTCCCTTGGGAACTAAGGGACTGAGTTTGCGTCTACACACGTTTCAGTATAATAGGGGCTACATTGATTGTCACGCTTTGACAAATAGAAAACTAAGAGATTTGTCTCGAGGGATAAGCCTTTTGCTATCAAAGTATACTATCGGCGCAATAGATAATGACGGAAACGTGCAGAAATAGAACTCAAATTCAGCGTTTCTGAGGACTTGTTAAAGTCCTTAAGCATTCAAATAAGCGATAACAGAAAGCTGGTCTTGTTAAGACACAGCTTTGGACTTCGGGACTTAGATGGCTACCAACAGGCTGTCTCTAAGGAAATCGAAGCGTCTTTTCCTAAATTACTCTTGAGACTATTCCCAAAAGATCTGAATGCTGTCATCGTTTCTGACTTGAATGTAAGTTGAAAAATAAAATTATGAAAATAAATAATCCTGTTCCTGTTAAATATTAGAAGGTCACACCATGAAAAAATAATGATTAATAAATTGAAAATAAAGAATAAAGAAATAAGAATATGCACGTACACTCATATGAATGAAAAATAAAGATTAACTATTTTAAAACCCATTTTCAGATACCCGAAACCTATTGGGGTATTGATTTTCGATGTCGTTTGTCCGTCAGCTTGAATAGCTATTGCTATGTCGTTCACAGAGTAATCGATTTGATAGTCTCTGAGGCTTAGTTTCACTAGTTCAAAATGTGTATCCACTCTGAACTTCTCCTCATTATCCTTTCATACATGATTAGATTCAAATTGAATATCAATGTTCTATTGAACGAAGTTTTGAAGAGTTATATTTTGTGTAGCTACGTTCCAGTCAGTATTATTTTTGTTTACGAGATTACGTTTTGGGCTGTTATGATGGATGACTTGCCCCTTAATCGTCTTCCAACAATTTTCAACTTTCCCTTCGGTTGTTTTCATGTCACTCACTATATTTAGATTTGATGTATGGTTGGAACTGGGTTCTATCAAGTTAATAGTTTGGTTCATTTTATAGTACAGTGGCCGTCCATTTAATCACGGGTCAGACTAATAGCTTAACCGCTCTGAGTGAAGAATCTACTCTCAACTAAACCATTTTGTTCTCATTTAATTAATGAAGTCGACGTTAAGCATTGTGCTTTGAGTCTTGATAGGCATTTTTGCATTATTTAATGCGTTATTTAGCGATAGCATAAAATAGTAGTATTAAAATAGATTCTTGGAACAGAAACATTTTAAAGAGTCATGAATCTAGTCGCTAGGTTTTCTTGCCATACAACCATATTTATACAACTTATTTAAATAGGAAAGGAACGTACGCCAAAGTTCGTTACTACTGTCACATAAAAGTCATCATATTCAGCGTAGTTTCAGGCACTTTAATATGCAAATTATTAACTCAAACACTACATATTTGCTACTGAGTAAATTACTGTAATTTAAAGTAAAATTTTGCTCGCTAAGCGGCAAGAAGAGCGCCTGTAATTTACTTCAGGTTTAAAGTAAAAGCGTCGCATCTCATCTGATGTACCTAATAGTGTCTTGAACCATTTATCTTTTCGTATGTTATAGATAAATCTATTGAAAAGACGGATCGAAATCTCTTAGATCCTTGTCTAGTGAACTGGGAAATCTTCAACTTGTCATGTTGTGTGACATGAGTTGAAATCAATCGAACGTGTACCATGTCTTATTTATTACTTCAAAGATTCATTCTTGCAGGTTTTACGGGAGATATTCTTTAGATTGAGGGTTTATTTAACAAAAAATGTGGGCGTCAAATTATTGTAACTCGTTTTTAAATATTCCTTGTAAAGTAATGTTTAATTGTGGCAAGAATTGTCTTGATCCAAAACATCCGAAAATATTATTAGTATTATAAATACTGTTTCCTAACAAAAACTGCAATTTATTCATCAAAACCATGTAAATTAGGTCGTAGTTATCAAAATTTTTTTTAATATAAAACTCGTTGATATAACTTCATTTAGCGACAGCTGTCTTTTCATAATTTCTCCAGTAAGTGGAATACTGCTACACGTCCAATTACAGCGAGCCTGTACTGGCCGCCCGTGGAAACCCCGAGGCTTATTCCAACATGAAAGTACCGTCAATTTAAGCTTTAACGATTCGTCAAATAGTCACTAGTGGGAAATCAAAAGCCGTGCTATAATTAATTTATAAAATCTTTTTTCAATTTCAACGCGCTCTTATTTTTCAGAGCTTTTGTAAAATTTGCTTGAATTTTGTGAGGTATGCATGAGGCTGTTATTTTAAAAAGCAGACTTATTCATCTTTAAAATATTATTTATTAGAGATTATGAATATTGTTTTATAAATTTTTAGTTTAGGTATTTATGATATGTAGAACATTTCGTTAAGTTGAATATGTTTAGCATTACAATTACACTACTCCTAAGATCATACCAGCTTCAGAACGTTGTAAACCTAATAATTCATTTACTACAGAAAGCAATTCACATACAAACAGAAACCAAAATGTAAACAGGCTTGAATATCAAGATATTTCCTTTAAGTTTAAGTTAAACAAAATCACGGAAATTGCGTTCACAAACAGGAATCAAGCTTGTTTTAACGTTTTGAATCCCTTTCTTCTATCAGTAAGTCGCAGACATAAAGTTAGACAGCTATGAAACATGAATACGAAGTATAATATTTCATTCGAGTGCGAGTGTTTCTGTGTAACAAATTTTGTAAAGTACGTTGTCTGTGCAACAGTAAACAATGCAAATTAGAGTGAGACTGCCGAGCCGGAGATATATGAAATTGAAGGAGTTATGTGCTTGCATGAAATTACTTACATGTACCTAAAGCGAAAGATCCTAACAAGTTATTAGTTAAGATATCGTTTATTCTGGGGGTAAAACCCTTTCCTAGATTTTCAGTAGATTCAGCTGAATTATATAATTATTTCAAATAAGCATTTGCATTCATATTTTTTCTCAAAACAGCGTTTTTCAAAGGGTTCAATAATAACATCAGTTCATCCAGCATGTAGCGCATTCCGAAACAAAAACCCATAGATTTTTACACAACGATCATTTTAAAGAGTACCTACTGTCAATAAATAAGTATCTGATTCCGTATCAGTCAAACTCAATTGTGTAGTCTATTTGCCGAAGCTCTCTGCATCATGGTAGTAAGGAACTAAACTCTTTCCTATCTCGACCAAGTAAAGACTTCGTGTTAACCCGCGTCGTGTTCTGAATTGCATTAGTTCTATGAACTACTCGCAACTTGTTAACAATCCGTTACTCAGCTTCAGATTAAAACTAAGTCTAGTTCAGCAAACTGGTCATTAAATCGCGACCACACGTAATTGCTAATAATTAATTAATCCTATGTAATCAAACTAAAACCATCTACAAATGGTAGGTAACTTACATCAAAGGAAAGTACGAAGAATTCGATTAATGAATAAAAAGCTTTCCGAACGAATAAAATATAGGACTGGAATTAGAATTTGTTCTTTCAATTCAAATATTGAAGTAAGTGATGCTTTCAATCCCTCAGTCTCGGAAGAATCTTCATAAATCTTTACCGTCTTGCCTATTCCAGGGAAAGTTTTAATTAATGTAAAATATTATACAACACGTATTAAGCTGAAACGTAGAGATAGTTTAGTACAACGCTTCAATTAGTAATATCGTGAAGACACGACGATGAGGACGTGACGTGGGTGTTCCCTATTCAAATTAGTGTTTCACACTGTCGCCGCATTCAATTCTAGAGATTTGTTGCATGTACCATGTATAAATCTTAGCATTTACGAAAATGTCGAGTATCATGACAATTCTCTTACACTACACAGTTCGTCATATAAAAAGCTTCGAGTTTAGGGTATATTAAGTGGTGTCGTTTGATTTAGGATAACAGCCCTTAAGAAAGTATTGGTTTATGATCCATAATATCCATAACGATGAAAGTGTTCTATCGTTAGGTGTGTAGCTATAAAACTAATTATGTTTATGGGCCTTAAGTGCATGTTACGTAATAAGCTAGAGATGACGGTGTGAAAGAACGAATACGTGTAAGCTGGGGATCAAATTACAAACTCACGTATACCAGAGGTTTCCGCGGCTTTACTTAAAATAATCCGAAATAATTAATGAGCGCCGTTAACGGAACACGCTTTTGGTGAAAATAAATAGGTTATGTCGCGTCAAGTGTTCGCAGGCTCACAGGGTCGAGAGCTAAATTGAGCTCGACGTCGGACGAGCCGACGAAAAAGTGTGATAACGTTAAACATAAATTAATTAATGGGTACTAGGCAGCCAACGAGATTACCCAGCAGTTACTTAAATCGAGTACCTGTTGTGGATACGAGCTCGTTACGGACGGTTCTTATTAAAATGTCGCTACTTTCGTGTAATCACCTTGTTCCTGGTTTTTGATCGACCCTAATGCTTTGGGTTACTTAGTTATAAAGTTCTAAGTAGCAGCTCGGGACATGAAACTATTACATTATGGACGTCGTCGGGGAGGCGGCTCAAGTAAACATAAGTGGGGACTACTTCTTCTGAGCACACGGATAGGAATTTTATTTAGCCTATGTAAAAACATAAGACTATCTTTGTAACAAGAGATAGAAATGATATTATGACCTAATCTCATTGACCAAGCAAATAAATCGTTTACGTGCTGAAGTCATCCATATACCTACTACATGTAGCTTTCTGTTTGTTACAGATACGGAAATAAGACATCTTCTAAACGTGACACGGAAAGTAATTGTGTTAAATTATGATTCACCGTCCATAGATCAGTGACAAAGTTACATTTTATCGGACTGTGTGATAGAAGAAACGACAGAACTCTAGTAAATAAAAACTTAGTAAATGTGTTTGTGGGTGAGTCTGTGGCGTGTGACGGGACGTTGAGCGTGGATGGTGTTGGTCGGGTGGTGGGTATGGCGCGGAGCGGAGCGGGGAGCGGGCGGCGGGCGGGGCGCGGGCGGTGAGGCTGGGCGCGGCCAGGATGCGCGCGCGCCGGGCGGCGGCGTGCGCGGCGTGGTATGCGTGGTGCGCGTGGTGCGCGTGCGCGCTGCTCGCGGCGACGGCCGCTGGCCGCGAACTGCGCGTGTTGCAAGCGGACGCGCGCACCGCCTTCTACGTGGGCATCGCCGCACCCCCGTCGGCCGCCGCCGTCGTGCGTGTCTTCAACCGATCGCTCGCAGACATCTCTCACACGTACCTTGCCGGCGACTACCCGCTCTATCTGCGCAACATCACCCTTCTGCCGCTTTACATCGAGCTACCAGAAGATGAAAGGTTAGTATTCCCAATTTCACATGTACCACTTGTGAACCCCTGTGTTCTGAATCCTAAATTTTAGGTCACAGCTTAGGAATTGGTTTAATCTAGTAGTACATGTCCGATAAATGGAAATAGGCTTGCCCGCAGCCTATCACTTTGTAACGTAGCAGTGAATGTATTAAATGCTGATGTCCATATACTCGGGTCTAGTTTGGATAGAAGTTTGCTTGTGTTTTGTTAGATAGTTACTTATTTATTTTTTACTATTTTTTTTATTTTCTAAAATTCCTCTGTACCTATGTTAATGAAATAACTTTATTTTCAGAAAGGAATAATTTTATTTCTTAATTATACCTATACACGCAAAAAACCTGAATAAAGTACCAGCATCTCTAAAAAGGACATAAAGCATTAGAAATTTTCTCCGCATTCCTTCACCTTGATGTACGTAAATAAAGAAAGTCCTTACTTACATCAAGTTGATAAAAAGTAACCACTTCTCAAACTCAAAGCTCAATAAAATGTGTTTTTAGGACGTGGAGCAGATGTCAATTTATCTCCTCAGTATAAAGCAACCGACATGAACCGTCAAACAGAACTATTCACAAGTTTCCATTTCAAACAAACCCGATACACGTCTTGTTCGGTCGGAGCACTTTATGGATATTGTTGGAGTTGTTTCGATTTGATCGGAACGCGTTGAAGCGCCGACCGGACCGCAATAGTTTTGCAGTTGAAATCCCGACTAGATGTGGCGATGTGGCGTTTACTCCGGATCAATATTAGCTTGCTTGTTACATTCTGCGAACGTGAGGATAGCTAATGAAGGATTGCTTTTGATGCAGTTTGTGAATATGAAAAGCATTATAACACGAATTTTACGTTCAAAATCATCTATCGTCAAATTCGCGTTAAAGGGTCTCTATATCAAATTAAGTTGCTCACGAAGACGCCCCTAAAATAATTATGAACTCATAATATTTGAATATGATCTTGGTATTCTCAAAAGGACGCAATTTATCTTAAGCTTTCTCAAATATAATTAGATTCAATTTTAAATCACCTAATGGAAGCCATTATTTCAGAATCGATAATGAAATGTAATTTGATTGTGCATAAATTTTCTTCAGTAAAACTCATTAGAAGAATATGAAAAATCAGGTTCTACCGCTAGCAATATCTATTTCACTTTAGTATGAAATTGTACAGTCTCTGTATGGCTTGGTTTCTCAGTACACACAATTAATCAGAGAATTACGACTGGCTATGATATTGAATTATTTAAATTAAACGTACGGTAGTGAGTCTTCCCCAGTTTTGCTATTTGTAAATGCATTTTTTCTGGATAAGTTTCATTTGAACAAAGCAGTCTTATTAATTCGTCTTGCAAATACATACGTGTTTATATATAGTATTGTGCTTATGCTAAAATATCGAGTAATTTATTTTAACAGGATTAGGCCCGCAGAGTGTCGGCTTTAAAACCATAAAGATTAATATAAGATGAACGAGAATTTGCTTGTTATATCAAGCCGGATCTCCCTTAACCAAAATTGAAGTGACAAGTGTCTGTCAATTTCGGTAAAGCTCACTTATTCGATTTCCTTAAAAGTATATAATAAACCGCTGATAATACAGATTGAGACAAGTGACACTCAAAGATTTCACTCAAAAGCTGATGTCAAAGAGAATTTTGATGGAAGTTGTAAATTAAAAAGTATTTTTGAACGAATCCTTTGTAATAAAAGCGAAATAACAGAAAGAAAAGGAACAATCACAACTTTAATTACAGTCCCCCGTACCACATGGAGCGTGTACACAATGCGCGCAGTACTTACCTTCAGAAACAATGCAACAACTTACGAATATTCTAACGTTACAACTAACCAAGTCGCTATAGTTTGATAGTTATAGACAAGTTGTTAATGCTTCAGCTCTGTCATTAGCGTCGATGTATAACCACTTTGAATTCCAGCGGCATTCTGTGACGCTCAGGGATATTCTGGCGATGAACGGGCGACGACAGTCACGTGTAACATTTGCGTATTTAATCACACATTGTTGCTCTTACATTATTTTAAGGGTTCATTTGAAATTGAATTATAATTTTTTATTCAAGTTCTATAATCTTTAAGATTTACGGTCGTTTCCTATTCAGAATATTTTTCAAGAGACGGGGATTCTTGATAATATGGTGTGCGCAAAAACATGAATACACATGACGAAATTGTAAAACAAATCATACGAGTTCTCAAAAAGAAAAGTGTGTACTTCAGATTAAGGGAATAGAAAAGCAATTAAAAATTGCTTAGTATATACATATTTTTGCTCGTGACTATACATAAGGTAACAAATAGATAAAGCTAACGCCAGTTTCTAAATTAGGTGTCGGATATATTAGCTTTACATGTATTTTGATAACTGATTTACTGGATAATTATTGGCAGCTAGCGTGGTCAGTAGTTACTTACCTCCCTAATGAGTGAACTCAATCAAATGGTTCGCTACAAACGGCAACAGTTGCCAATTTGTGGCATTAAATCATACATATTTTAATACATGAGAGGCACATGAAATTGGCTACCATAACTAATCTGCGGTCATTATATTGGCTAATGCTTTTGGCCTACAAACTAAGTCAGTATTTTGGGGAACAATTTATGGCATGTTTTTTTAATATCACTAAGTGTTATAATTGATTAAAAAATCATAAGAAGTTTACCAATCATTGTTATTACGAAGGATAGTAAGAGTAAGCAAATGAAAGTATCTACAGAGATTAAATCATTTCGAAAGTACCATTTCTCTCTCAGAAGTCAGTTAAGTGTTTGTCCTAACAGCACATCTATATACCTAAATATTGTATGTTCGGTGAACCCTAGGGGGACGTCGCAAGTATGGTTGAAGTTCAAGTATATTTAAAAGATATGATTAAATTTTGCTCGCCTTGGGCAATATTTCTCGTTACCAACTTCCTGACAGGCTATCTCTACGTCGACTTGGACGAATTACTCATGATGAGAGAAGAAAAACTTTTGGTATTACGAGTATACGATGGATGACGTCATTTTTCCATTTCAGAGGCATCTGCGACCCTTATCAATGTTGTCTTGAAGTGCTGAAATTCGACGTCGAATTCAGATTCTCAAATACGTACTTTACTTAGTATAGGTTCTTTAATACATTAATACGCAAGTCCCAGACACAGTTCCCGATATTTTTATACTTAGTTATTCTGTTACTCGCCGCAAAGATGAATCTAACATCAATCAAAGATCATGAAAATCGGTCCATTGCTTATACATAGTTCGTAAAATTAAGATAGGTATTAGTCGTATAAAAAGAGCAACACTTCAAACAATGCAACGATAATGATATATTTTCATTCTAAAATTAATTATAGTTCCACTGCCATCGGTTTGAGTTCTGCTAAACTAAAATTTTCATTTCTGGGAAACTTTTATGATTGAATATAACTCGGACAATGAAGTTAATTACATTTTTATTTGCATTGCACTTGACTATGTAAGTTGGAAAATGTTTTTAACTAATATTTGAAAACTAGTTTAATTGTTTGTTTTATCAATGGATCAATTAACTAAGGTCGATGGCAATAGTTACAGTTGTATTTTCAATTTGTTGGATTATAAATTATTGTACTGGAACCTACTGTACATCATATTATTATTTAGTGTTTTTGTCATAAATTTTCAATTATTATTAAAATAGATTTGTAGGACCATATAGTATGTTTGAATTCTAACGGATTGCAGGTCTTATTTTGGCAGGGGATAAATCTATACCTGATTACATTTATGAACAACATAATTAATTTTGTAAAACTTTTTGTCGAATGTGTCTAAATTTAAACATTAATTCGAAAGCCAACCAGTTTTATGTTCGCACCTAGTTCGTCTCTTCTAAACAAGGACGGTAAATATGTTTAGATACCCAATGCCCATGCTATGTATTACATTTAACGATATGACTTTACGTTACAGTTAGTACCCAATTGTTTGAAAACTAAAATGATATGTTGTACTTATAGCTGTTAGCTTGGCCGGCTGTTGTTCACAAAGTTATTGCGGCTATAAAATTATCTCACTTATAAACGACGCCGTAATTCTAGCTTAGGCTTTTCAGCTCGTCCTATTTTTACGTTTCACCTATCCAAGTACTAACCGGGCGCGATGTTGCTTAACTTCGGTGATCGGTCGAGGACCGGTATTTTCAATATGGGATGAACGTTGGGTTTATTTTTACGTGAACACAATTCTTAATATTTCAAAAATTAATCACGCAAAACCATAAAAATAAAATGAATTTAGTATTACATGCTTTAATAAAATTGCATCCATCGAAACGTACATTTAACTTTTTTCATCTAGAAAAATGGAAATGGAATATTTTGAAACATTTTACGAATAAAGTTACTTTATAAATGCTACTGTTTTAACTATTTCGTGTTAATGAATAAGCTGTGAAATATCACGTTGAATATATTTTATTGCATGAGTTATTATTACAATTTATATTTTTTATAAATAGGTTTATAAACAGATTTTTATAAGTAGATTTTAAAAAACATAAGTTCAGGGTAGTATAGTTTATTTAAGGTTTTTTTAGGTAAAATAAATAACTTATTTAAATACTTAAAATAAACATATTGAAATCTGTATTTTGTCTAACTTAAAAGACTCTTAATTTAAGAACATCATCAGGAATGAGTGACATATAAAAAAGATTATTTTGCAAAGGCAATATTGAGATCGAATAGGCAAACCTAAGTACTTCTTTACTCACTCAAAAAATTATAGTTATAGTTTTTATCATAATTATAAATTATTTTATGTTAGATTAATTACGTTTATTCAGTACGGACAGCAAAGATCTTCAAGTCTTCGGCGTCCGAATCAAACACGATATTACAGCGTTTTCCAAACTTCTTGTACGGTATGTGGTACAAACACTCCATGCCGGCTTTTTCAGCTGCTCTTTGTGCTTTAGCACTTGTAAATATGCCGCCTGTTGCACGAAAACCCAGAGCCTTTGAAAGATTTATTCTGAAAGGTAAAGTTTCACAATTTAGTTACATAGACATTTTGCTCTGTATTAAGCTATAACTATTAGGCTAGACGCCTGCGTACAGCAGATATTATAGGTTTACCAACATATACATGCAACTCTCAAGCGGATTGAATTTCGTAGATATTGACAACGGAATGCATTTGCGGTTGCATCCCTCGCTCAGCCAGGACGGCACAGTTTGCAAATTGTTGGCTGAATGTATTTTTGTTAACTTGCAACTTCGTCGATTTTGGCCCAGCAGTTTGTCGGAACTTACTGAATTTATTCCATATTGCTTTTACTGTTTAGATATGTTTGAAAGTTTTATGCTTTTTGATATACCTGTTTTCAGGGTTATGTAACTTAATAGGTACAGGATATAAAGACCTCGTAAGCGAGTTAAAATGGTCCTTGGAAATGTGACCTTTGGCCCTCTTGCCTGACATTAGCCAGGGTATCAAGTATAAGTGCAAGGGTAGGATGTGTTAAGGGTACTATTACTTCAATTAAGTGAGGTAAATCGTTTACCTGGCCCTAAGCAATTCCACGGCTATGCCGAGCCCCCTGTACTCAGTCGCGACAGACAGACCTGCTCCCATGAGGTACGCGTTTATGTTGTATTTATCAAAAATCGCCGTCACTTTCATAGCTTCGGCGAACATTCGCAGTGATAATAAACCTGCTTTAGACTTAGGCTGTAAAGAAATAAGTTTGAATGTTAAATATTATATTGTTTGCATGAAGATGCTAACAGTAAAGTTACTGTAACTCAATTTGATGAAAATAAAAAATAGGCACTTCTAAAAAGCTATGATAAAAACGATTTTAATTTTACGATAAAACTCCAACTCTCCTTTTATATGAAAAGTATTTCCATTAGTTTCAAGATAGACGATCTGAATAATGTGATGAGTTGATGGGTGCAAACTAGGTCGACCTCGAATAGGTACAAACAAGAAAATAATGGAAATGGATCTAGGGGCACTGTGTTAAATAATAGCGAAGACAACAAAACACAGAAAAGAATAAAAGGTTTCGCAGTTTTCATAACAACGTGAAGTATTTTTGAGTTTACGTTATACAAAAATAGAATAACTTGTAGAAATTTTATACCTTGTAATAAAATGGAGGGTTTAAAAGAGATAAGACAACCGTTATTACCGGCCTGTGTTCAACGAAGCGTCCCTTTTCCTGAGGCAAGCACATGTTGACGGCGACGAGCGTGCGTCCTGAACCGTCTCCTTCGGCGAGGAAGCACGCTACGCTCATTTTCTGCCTAATGATCGACGTCAGAAGCACACGGTATTCTTGTACGGCATCTAAATCCTGCGCTGTGCCTGTCAGCAGAAAGTTATCTCAAGATTAATTATCCACTTCCTATTAATACACTCCAAATATAACAAGCAACTCCCAAGTACATGATCCAATTGCTTCATAAATTACATAACATAATTAAATTCCTACTGGCATTCGTAACTAACTTATTTAACTTAATTCAATAAAATAAAATTTAATTTGTGAGCATTATGTGGCTCAAGTTACTTTCTGTTTTGAACTTGAAGTCGAACTTCGTAATCTCCAACTTATATCTGTTGAGAATTTAATCACTGGTTTCTAAATATTTGGATACAATATTTTCCGTCTGACGATTTTTCCGGCCCTGGTTTTATTGATTCAGTTGTTTTCATGACGTTAAACAAAGTTGAAAATTCAGAAGTCAACCAACGAGAAAACCGACGAGAAGGGTCGTAATGACACCACATTTCAGGTTTTTTTTTTCTCCGCTACGCGATAATTGGGCGGCGACGCGGGTCATAGTACTGCTAATGACTACGTATTTTCTTGCGTAAGAAATTGTGCACCACAGAAGACGGGATTTCAGTAATTGCAAAAAGTTATCCTACTTTACTTATTAGCCCTATTAGCGGATTGCTGTTTTTGGCAACTGCTTTATTCGTTACTTTTACGGGACGATTTAAGTGGATGTATCCCTTCATTCTCACCTGCAGATTTCCACCACACGTCTTCACGGATGTAGTTTCCTAGCATAAACTCCACTGCAGTACTCCACATACTTTCCGGTATGTCTTCTATTTCAAATTTTAACATCCTGCCATCTTCAACAATTCGCTCAAAATGACTCCACACTTTAGGATACTCGCGGGCAGACATTTCTTTATATCGCAACTGAAAAGACTGGAGCTAGATACGCTTTTAAGGCTTTAAATTTAAAACGACTTCTGTGCCACTGAACGACTGGATTGAGACTGAAGTGTACTTAAGATGCGGTCCTTTTGGTTACTATATTGTGTTGTGATACAAGGTCTTAAGAGTTATTTGATAACAATATAAACAGGGTGATTAAAAAATAAAAGCTTATTAACACTTATTCCATTACTACCCAAAATTTATTACGAATTTTGAAACGCGGTTTTAATACATGTTAACACAAACATGTTGACACATACAGTGATAGATTAATTTTGAAATATGAAAATGTTTTGTGGTAATTAAAATTGGGCAAAGCTATTAGATACACAATTTATTAATAACGCGATTTTCCCGCGAGCTTAGCATTGGGAACCGTTTAGAACAAGCTGTATATTGTAGTTATTAATGCAAATAGGTCAATGCGGCGCGTTCTGATCCGTGTAAATGATACTCACAGAACTAATTGTGGTTATAATTGAGTTGTAGGCATACTTCGCTATTCATTCGGGTATAAAAAATTCAGTAGTGTTTACATGCATGTGTAACTCAGAGAATAACATGAAGTACAAAGCCACGATGTTACACAATGTTGTTGGTATTATAAAGTTCTTAGGTTGCGAGTCGCGGTACACCCTTCTTTGTTTGTTAAACATCGTCGAAGTTAGAATAGTTTAGTGACTAGTTCAACTTAAATAAACATTTCAACTGGAATAGATGGTATTTAATTTATTTCTTTGTACGCTAAGTTAAATCATAAATAACACTTTACAATAGATATGATGTACAATTTATCGCTGCGTCTAGACGTATAAAATTTTATGTTAACCACGGTTCGAGGCAGTTCATATTTTTTCTAAACTGGTTAAGTTATCATTTATTGCATTCTTATTAAACGAGATGTTTAGTGCAAGTACGTGAGTTAAATACTTTTTCGTTTCCATACTAGCGTATAATTTGCCGTGAATGGATTGGTGAAGCCAATGCGCCCAGATAATGGGTGGTAAGATTAGATTAGGGGAGTAACCTGCCGCGTACAAATGAATTACTGAGACAACGGAGTATCTGCCACCACTTGATTGACGCAGGATTAAGTCCTCCTGCTTAAACTACGTGTGATTAAGACCCTATTGTTATGCAGAATATATGTGGAGTCAAATTAAATAGATGAGCGAAGACTGAGTACTTCTAAACCAACCCGTAAAAGAAGGTTCATAAATCAGGATTAACCAGTCGGTCGACGTGATGAGTATGTTAATTGTCGGAATTTAAAGCTCAAGGGTCTCGTGCACGCTTTAAGCTAATGACAAAAACACAAATATGTAAAGAATGTAAAGTCATCTTATCAGACTAGCAAAGTACGCCGCGCTGACGACTTAGGTTCACTAATACACTCTGCATTCTCTTAGTTTCATAGTCCGATGGGTCGGCAATAAGACCCGGCGAGAGAGATTATTTGCCGGGCCCACGGCTTTACATGTTTCAGAGGCACGGGGATGTAATGTTACGCTACTGACTTTCGGCTGCTACTGAAAATATCTTAACATCAGAAAAGCAAATTTTATAACTCGAAGTTGAATAAGCTATATAAACCTTAGTCACCAGAAGATATATAAACACACTCTTAAAATACTTTTTTGTATCAATCAACTACGATTTGAGTGACTATACTAACTATATGATTTTATAAATTAGACATAGTTTTTTTAAAGATCATGTTAGATATTTATTCGCAAGAAAGACAAAGTTAAAATACACAATATATTTTTAGCAGCAGGTTCAAAAAATACGTCGCGATGTCTGACCCCTAGACACAGCTCTGTTATTAAACTGTCACCAATTTTGTGATCCATTTTCTCAAAAAATAAGAGTAATGAGATGTTAGAAACGACGTCCCGAGATTTTTTCGGACGAAAACTTTTTCAAAGTGTACTTATCCGATGTTATTAAGGTTTTCAGATAACATACCCCATTTTGATTCATATTACGATAAAACGTAAAACACACAGTCTCAAAACAAACGTTCCGCTCTACGCAGGTAAATATTTTTCTACTGGCGGAATGGTTTTTTACTCTTTGTCGACTTGGACGAATTACTCATGATGAGAGAAGAAAAACTTTTGGTATTACGAGTATACGATGGATGACGTCATTTTTCCATTTCAGAGGCATCTGCGACCCTTATCAATGTTGTCTTGAAGTGCTGAAATTCGACGTCGAATTCAGATTCTCAAATACGTACTTTACTTAGTATAGGTTCTTTAATACATTAATACGCAAGTCCCAGACACAGTTCCCGATATTTTTATACTTAGTTATTCTGTTACTCGCCGCAAAGATGAATCTAACATCAATCAAAGATCATGAAAATCGGTCCATTGCTTATACATAGTTCGTAAAATTAAGATAGGTATTAGTCGTATAAAAAGAGCAACACTTCAAACAATGCAACGATAATGATATATTTTCATTCTAAAATTAATTATAGTTCCACTGCCATCGGTTTGAGTTCTGCTAAACTAAAATTTTCATTTCTGGGAAACTTTTATGATTGAATATAACTCGGACAATGAAGTTAATTACATTTTTATTTGCATTGCACTTGACTATGTAAGTTGGAAAATGTTTTTAACTAATATTTGAAAACTAGTTTAATTGTTTGTTTTATCAATGGATCAATTAACTAAGGTCGATGGCAATAGTTACAGTTGTATTTTCAATTTGTTGGATTATAAATTATTGTACTGGAACCTACTGTACATCATATTATTATTTAGTGTTTTTGTCATAAATTTTCAATTATTATTAAAATAGATTTGTAGGACCATATAGTATGTTTGAATTCTAACGGATTGCAGGTCTTATTTTGGCAGGGGATAAATCTATACCTGATTACATTTATGAACAACATAATTAATTTTGTAAAACTTTTTGTCGAATGTGTCTAAATTTAAACATTAATTCGAAAGCCAACCAGTTTTATGTTCGCACCTAGTTCGTCTCTTCTAAACAAGGACGGTAAATATGTTTAGATACCCAATGCCCATGCTATGTATTACATTTAACGATATGACTTTACGTTACAGTTAGTACCCAATTGTTTGAAAACTAAAATGATATGTTGTACTTATAGCTGTTAGCTTGGCCGGCTGTTGTTCACAAAGTTATTGCGGCTATAAAATTATCTCACTTATAAACGACGCCGTAATTCTAGCTTAGGCTTTTCAGCTCGTCCTATTTTTACGTTTCACCTATCCAAGTACTAACCGGGCGCGATGTTGCTTAACTTCGGTGATCGGTCGAGGACCGGTATTTTCAATATGGGATGAACGTTGGGTTTATTTTTACGTGAACACAATTCTTAATATTTCAAAAATTAATCACGCAAAACCATAAAAATAAAATGAATTTAGTATTACATGCTTTAATAAAATTGCATCCATCGAAACGTACATTTAACTTTTTTCATCTAGAAAAATGGAAATGGAATATTTTGAAACATTTTACGAATAAAGTTACTTTATAAATGCTACTGTTTTAACTATTTCGTGTTAATGAATAAGCTGTGAAATATCACGTTGAATATATTTTATTGCATGAGTTATTATTACAATTTATATTTTTTATAAATAGGTTTATAAACAGATTTTTATAAGTAGATTTTAAAAAACATAAGTTCAGGGTAGTATAGTTTATTTAAGGTTTTTTTAGGTAAAATAAATAACTTATTTAAATACTTAAAATAAACATATTGAAATCTGTATTTTGTCTAACTTAAAAGACTCTTAATTTAAGAACATCATCAGGAATGAGTGACATATAAAAAAGATTATTTTGCAAAGGCAATATTGAGATCGAATAGGCAAACCTAAGTACTTCTTTACTCACTCAAAAAATTATAGTTATAGTTTTTATCATAATTATAAATTATTTTATGTTAGATTAATTACGTTTATTCAGTACGGACAGCAAAGATCTTCAAGTCTTCGGCGTCCGAATCAAACACGATATTACAGCGTTTTCCAAACTTCTTGTACGGTATGTGGTACAAACACTCCATGCCGGCTTTTTCAGCTGCTCTTTGTGCTTTAGCACTTGTAAATATGCCGCCTGTTGCACGAAAACCCAGAGCCTTTGAAAGATTTATTCTGAAAGGTAAAGTTTCACAATTTAGTTACATAGACATTTTGCTCTGTATTAAGCTATAACTATTAGGCTAGACGCCTGCGTACAGCAGATATTATAGGTTTACCAACATATACATGCAACTCTCAAGCGGATTGAATTTCGTAGATATTGACAACGGAATGCATTTGCGGTTGCATCCCTCGCTCAGCCAGGACGGCACAGTTTGCAAATTGTTGGCTGAATGTATTTTTGTTAACTTGCAACTTCGTCGATTTTGGCCCAGCAGTTTGTCGGAACTTACTGAATTTATTCCATATTGCTTTTACTGTTTAGATATGTTTGAAAGTTTTATGCTTTTTGATATACCTGTTTTCAGGGTTATGTAACTTAATAGGTACAGGATATAAAGACCTCGTAAGCGAGTTAAAATGGTCCTTGGAAATGTGACCTTTGGCCCTCTTGCCTGACATTAGCCAGGGTATCAAGTATAAGTGCAAGGGTAGGATGTGTTAAGGGTACTATTACTTCAATTAAGTGAGGTAAATCGTTTACCTGGCCCTAAGCAATTCCACGGCTATGCCGAGCCCCCTGTACTCAGTCGCGACAGACAGACCTGCTCCCATGAGGTACGCGTTTATGTTGTATTTATCAAAAATCGCCGTCACTTTCATAGCTTCGGCGAACATTCGCAGTGATAATAAACCTGCTTTAGACTTAGGCTGTAAAGAAATAAGTTTGAATGTTAAATATTATATTGTTTGCATGAAGATGCTAACAGTAAAGTTACTGTAACTCAATTTGATGAAAATAAAAAATAGGCACTTCTAAAAAGCTATGATAAAAACGATTTTAATTTTACGATAAAACTCCAACTCTCCTTTTATATGAAAAGTATTTCCATTAGTTTCAAGATAGACGATCTGAATAATGTGATGAGTTGATGGGTGCAAACTAGGTCGACCTCGAATAGGTACAAACAAGAAAATAATGGAAATGGATCTAGGGGCACTGTGTTAAATAATAGCGAAGACAACAAAACACAGAAAAGAATAAAAGGTTTCGCAGTTTTCATAACAACGTGAAGTATTTTTGAGTTTACGTTATACAAAAATAGAATAACTTGTAGAAATTTTATACCTTGTAATAAAATGGAGGGTTTAAAAGAGATAAGACAACCGTTATTACCGGCCTGTGTTCAACGAAGCGTCCCTTTTCCTGAGGCAAGCACATGTTGACGGCGACGAGCGTGCGTCCTGAACCGTCTCCTTCGGCGAGGAAGCACGCTACGCTCATTTTCTGCCTAATGATCGACGTCAGAAGCACACGGTATTCTTGTACGGCATCTAAATCCTGCGCTGTGCCTGTCAGCAGAAAGTTATCTCAAGATTAATTATCCACTTCCTATTAATACACTCCAAATATAACAAGCAACTCCCAAGTACATGATCCAATTGCTTCATAAATTACATAACATAATTAAATTCCTACTGGCATTCGTAACTAACTTATTTAACTTAATTCAATAAAATAAAATTTAATTTGTGAGCATTATGTGGCTCAAGTTACTTTCTGTTTTGAACTTGAAGTCGAACTTCGTAATCTCCAACTTATATCTGTTGAGAATTTAATCACTGGTTTCTAAATATTTGGATACAATATTTTCCGTCTGACGATTTTTCCGGCCCTGGTTTTATTGATTCAGTTGTTTTCATGACGTTAAACAAAGTTGAAAATTCAGAAGTCAACCAACGAGAAAACCGACGAGAAGGGTCGTAATGACACCACATTTCAGGTTTTTTTTTTCTCCGCTACGCGATAATTGGGCGGCGACGCGGGTCATAGTACTGCTAATGACTACGTATTTTCTTGCGTAAGAAATTGTGCACCACAGAAGACGGGATTTCAGTAATTGCAAAAAGTTATCCTACTTTACTTATTAGCCCTATTAGCGGATTGCTGTTTTTGGCAACTGCTTTATTCGTTACTTTTACGGGACGATTTAAGTGGATGTATCCCTTCATTCTCACCTGCAGATTTCCACCACACGTCTTCACGGATGTAGTTTCCTAGCATAAACTCCACTGCAGTACTCCACATACTTTCCGGTATGTCTTCTATTTCAAATTTTAACATCCTGCCATCTTCAACAATTCGCTCAAAATGACTCCACACTTTAGGATACTCGCGGGCAGACATTTCTTTATATCGCAACTGAAAAGACTGGAGCTAGATACGCTTTTAAGGCTTTAAATTTAAAACGACTTCTGTGCCACTGAACGACTGGATTGAGACTGAAGTGTACTTAAGATGCGGTCCTTTTGGTTACTATATTGTGTTGTGATACAAGGTCTTAAGAGTTATTTGATAACAATATAAACAGGGTGATTAAAAAATAAAAGCTTATTAACACTTATTCCATTACTACCCAAAATTTATTACGAATTTTGAAACGCGGTTTTAATACATGTTAACACAAACATGTTGACACATACAGTGATAGATTAATTTTGAAATATGAAAATGTTTTGTGGTAATTAAAATTGGGCAAAGCTATTAGATACACAATTTATTAATAACGCGATTTTCCCGCGAGCTTAGCATTGGGAACCGTTTAGAACAAGCTGTATATTGTAGTTATTAATGCAAATAGGTCAATGCGGCGCGTTCTGATCCGTGTAAATGATACTCACAGAACTAATTGTGGTTATAATTGAGTTGTAGGCATACTTCGCTATTCATTCGGGTATAAAAAATTCAGTAGTGTTTACATGCATGTGTAACTCAGAGAATAACATGAAGTACAAAGCCACGATGTTACACAATGTTGTTGGTATTATAAAGTTCTTAGGTTGCGAGTCGCGGTACACCCTTCTTTGTTTGTTAAACATCGTCGAAGTTAGAATAGTTTAGTGACTAGTTCAACTTAAATAAACATTTCAACTGGAATAGATGGTATTTAATTTATTTCTTTGTACGCTAAGTTAAATCATAAATAACACTTTACAATAGATATGATGTACAATTTATCGCTGCGTCTAGACGTATAAAATTTTATGTTAACCACGGTTCGAGGCAGTTCATATTTTTTCTAAACTGGTTAAGTTATCATTTATTGCATTCTTATTAAACGAGATGTTTAGTGCAAGTACGTGAGTTAAATACTTTTTCGTTTCCATACTAGCGTATAATTTGCCGTGAATGGATTGGTGAAGCCAATGCGCCCAGATAATGGGTGGTAAGATTAGATTAGGGGAGTAACCTGCCGCGTACAAATGAATTACTGAGACAACGGAGTATCTGCCACCACTTGATTGACGCAGGATTAAGTCCTCCTGCTTAAACTACGTGTGATTAAGACCCTATTGTTATGCAGAATATATGTGGAGTCAAATTAAATAGATGAGCGAAGACTGAGTACTTCTAAACCAACCCGTAAAAGAAGGTTCATAAATCAGGATTAACCAGTCGGTCGACGTGATGAGTATGTTAATTGTCGGAATTTAAAGCTCAAGGGTCTCGTGCACGCTTTAAGCTAATGACAAAAACACAAATATGTAAAGAATGTAAAGTCATCTTATCAGACTAGCAAAGTACGCCGCGCTGACGACTTAGGTTCACTAATACACTCTGCATTCTCTTAGTTTCATAGTCCGATGGGTCGGCAATAAGACCCGGCGAGAGAGATTATTTGCCGGGCCCACGGCTTTACATGTTTCAGAGGCACGGGGATGTAATGTTACGCTACTGACTTTCGGCTGCTACTGAAAATATCTTAACATCAGAAAAGCAAATTTTATAACTCGAAGTTGAATAAGCTATATAAACCTTAGTCACCAGAAGATATATAAACACACTCTTAAAATACTTTTTTGTATCAATCAACTACGATTTGAGTGACTATACTAACTATATGATTTTATAAATTAGACATAGTTTTTTTAAAGATCATGTTAGATATTTATTCGCAAGAAAGACAAAGTTAAAATACACAATATATTTTTAGCAGCAGGTTCAAAAAATACGTCGCGATGTCTGACCCCTAGACACAGCTCTGTTATTAAACTGTCACCAATTTTGTGATCCATTTTCTCAAAAAATAAGAGTAATGAGATGTTAGAAACGACGTCCCGAGATTTTTTCGGACGAAAACTTTTTCAAAGTGTACTTATCCGATGTTATTAAGGTTTTCAGATAACATACCCCATTTTGATTCATATTACGATAAAACGTAAAACACACAGTCTCAAAACAAACGTTCCGCTCTACGCAGGTAAATATTTTTCTACTGGCGGAATGGTTTTTTACTCTTTGTAACTGAGAACGAACTCAAATATTGTTGTTTGAATAAAAGCCTTGATTCTTTCTTCATTAAAAATGTAACACAGAATTGGAATTTGATTTCTTACAATTCTACTCTCAAATAAAGCTGTGCAGTTTATAAAAATATGTCATTTTGTATACCTCCATCATGTCGGTAATTCAGGCAGAGGCCCCTACATAAAAGAGAGCTCTTTGACTGGGGTCGCTTATTTTGTCGATTTTTATGTATTGTATTAAATCCCTTAGATAAAGATAAGAACTAATAAAAGTGCCCTCATCATCATCATCAGCCGGAAGACGTCCACTGCTGAACAAAGGCCTCCCTCTAGAACTCAATTAGCCCCAAATAACAACAAAAAAATAACATTCAACCACAGGCCTATCTTTTATGATCTTACTGAAAAACATTTGTCTGATAATTATGTATTCTAACATAAAGATCCTTACAGGTTCGGTGTCCGAGTGCTGGAGCGCACTTGCTCAGCGCTGGCGGGGCGGCGCGTGGCGGCGTTGCTGGTCTGCGGCGGTGGCAGCGCGGCCGCGGCAGTGGTGGTGGCCGCCTCCCGCGCCGGCGTGCCCGTGCTCCGCGCCTCGCCCACACACGTGCACCTCTCTTACGCCATCGCCAATGTAAGTTAACTAAACTAGGTACCTATTTACAGTTGAAACCTAATTTTGAGAAGTTTGAAGAACATCCCTTGATTTTAGATGTCATTTTTATATGGAAGTCTATGTTGATTCTGATTCTACCATGACTTAAAGTGAACTCTTTATTTTTGAATTGAATTTATTGCATTCAATTTATTCCGCCCTTGGGAAAGCAAGAAGTTCAAGTAAATCTCTGGTTAGCTAAACAACGCGCCGCTGGTTTGTTTTTCGTTTTTGTTATTGGAGATCAGGTGACATTTACCTGTAAACATTTTCAAAATTATAAATTTATAAAACATTAATAAGTTCCTCTTGTCTGAATATAAGGCCTAGATACCATACGTTTAATAAGGTAAGAGAAAAAAGAAATACCTACAATCTTCCTTTCGCATCAGCTCTAAAACCCGGAACATTGTCCGCAGATGTAATCCAACAATATATCGCCCCGGGGGATACTGGTATAATTACTTCGCTTTTCCGGGAATTAGTTGCCAGTACTATTTGAACCTCTATGAACAAGCTGGTCGGCCTTTTTACCTATTACCCCCTTAGGATAGGTAACGAAGCCGATTTGGAGTTATTTCGTAGCCCTTGGTCACAAAACCTAACAACAACGATCCTAAATCGATTGGCATATATCTAATAGGTATTTAGATCTGTATAAGAATGTCAAGGTTCGGTCTTGTGAGTTTTATTTTCTATGTCTATAATATAATTTACTAAACTGTCCGAAGTTTAAATTGGATTCCGTTAACGTTGGGTAATAGACGTTTACTGGGAGACTTGAGAAATGTTCAAATGCCAAGGCCATAACTTTCTAAAATAACATATGACTACAACTTTCAATGTAAAAAGATATATAGTTTATACAAGTAGGGTATATATACGTATGACGTCACGCAAAAACAATTCCTTAATCTTCAAGGAACAGAAACGTGATGAATTATAAACGTATTTACTATCCGTATCGTTAACATCATGACAGTTGTCAGTTATTAGATAAACGAGCCTACTCAAAGCTTTTGTTGTTTTATTTGGAAAAGGCTACAGATGCTACGTTTGACAGCTGACGGCGAACGTGCCTTCGTTCGCGAAGCCGTTTTTATCGAAACAAAAATATCTGATACAATCAATTCTTGTACAATGTCCAAATTTTATGAGAATGTTATATGCAGTTTAGATTAGTTTGAAAAAATGACATAAACTTTAATCTAAACAATAACCTTTTACACGATACAGAGCGGGTTGATTGTTTGCGAGTTGCGAGTTGATTACTTGTATTTCTAATTTACAGATAACTAAGTAGCTACTATAACTTTAGCGCTTAATAAATTTCCCAAAACAATAAATTTCCAAGTCCGCTTATCGGTATGCTCGAAGCATTTAAATGTTTTATTTATGTAATGTAAACACTGTATTTAATCCATATTTGTTGAAATACCAATTTATGTCAAACCTATTTCTAATATATGACGCTATTACGCGTGAGGGACGCATAAAATCCTTTGGCATTGCCTGCTACTGACATAGGACAAAATTTAAGATGAACAACAAACGATAAAGCAAAAATTATACGGTTGTATCATAAAAAACACGGGTTGTCGTCGGTTAGTAGACTGCCAACGGTTCCATTTATGCAGAGCTATTAATCGTAGTCGCTATGATAAAGTCGGGAATAGCCAACCAGCCAGTGAAATAATGCGTCTACGTGACGACCGAACCGACTGACGGTGTGCGCGACACGTTCAAGCATTATTTATAGGATATGCTGATGACATTATTAGATATCTCTCCCTACCTTTTCTTTGAACACTAGTGATCTTACAACCATGCTCCGTAAATGAACGCAAGTGTACTGGGTATATAAATCTCTCCATCTCAATAGCGCCGGGACCACCTTTTGTATGTAACTCAACCGTTTATTTATTCTCATACAAATGTATAACAATCTTTGAAAATATTTCTTTAGCATTTTTAATCCACAATACACTTGCAAAGTTGAATCTTTTGTTTCAACAAAAAGCTCTCAGCAATATAAATAAATGCAAACCGCATATTACCGTTGTTGGCTCCAGGAAATATTGTGCATTCGCAATTGTGAGAGAATGTGACTTGCAAATTCAAACTTGGTGTTTAAAATGCTCTGACAGCGTACGCAAATTAGTTCGCCACCGTCGTTTAAGCTGTGTGTGGACGTGGGTTTATGCAGAGTTCCCTGAAGTTGACGTTTCGAGCTTGCGGAATCCAGTTATTCTCTCTTACTGAGCGAACTCAAGAATGCCCATAACATCTTAGTGAGAAACTGCTTGCTAAGGATATTTAATATAACAAACAATACTATTATCGTAAACTATGTTCGGAATTTGCGGAATAGGATATGAATTACTATTACATTGTAATTAATAGGATTCTAATTAGCTCGAGGATTTCGGTAATAGTAATAGAATAACACTATGCCCGATGCATGTCAGGTACAAATGTTGATGCTAATTGAAAATTTAATTGGGTTCTAAATAAGCATGTGAGCTACCTCATGAATTGAACAGCTAACTATATTATAAATCTACCCCTAGTTAAATCTATTTATATACTAAACTACAGGTGATTTCTAACATTCTAAGAAACACGAAACAAGAAAGGTTGTAAAACCTGGGTTGTGCCTTAAAATGTACGAATAAAGATACGAGCAGTATGTCACATGCCGAGCAAATCAGAATTTTATGATGTGTATAATACTTTTCATGCCCGGACATATCTCCAGCGTTCTGAAGGAAAACTTTTTGCATGAGGTGAGATATTTTCCCACAATCCTCGCAACCGAGCCGAGAACGCGCGACGGGTGTCACGGTAAATTATGCCCATTTATTACCCACTTTAGTGCCGATTACGACGTGACGTAGACTAATAACAACCTTAAAAACCAGGACATGATTGGGATATTACCACTTAGTGCAAATTATACGGATTATTGCTAAACGGGCCAGAAGAAACCTGTTATCGTTCCTATTTAGAATTTATAAATCATTTACGTTAAATGCAATAAGTATTTGAATGTGTAAATATTGTTCACAGGAACTGCTTCCACTTGAAATTCGACTCGAAATCACAGCTCGAGAAACCTTACACGCACTCAGGTACAAAAATATTCACCTTTTTTTTCGGGCAATTTTATTGAGTTATTTGGCCATTATATCGTTCTTTATTTTGTTTTTAGAGCAACACTTCTGCACACTCACTGGCACTCGTTCACCTTACTGGCAGAGGAGGATATTTATACCACGCTATCCCTAAGGAAAGACCTGTCTTCAATTATTACTGCACCACCGCTTAATCCAAAATGGCTTTCGCTTCCAAAAAAGTTTTCACGTCACGTGCTATTCAGGTAAATGAATTTTGTGTACAATATTGAACCATAATTCTCTGTGGTATTTGTTATGAAGCGATGAATATTATTGTGTATCCAAACTAACGTAATTATACGTTTTGTGTTTGCTGCATCCGCATGCTATACTACAATTTCACTCCAATTATCTGTGTGCAGGCGGCTAGCGGAGATATCAAGGCTGACCAGAGGCGTTGTTGTCTTGATATGTGATGTCAATTACGCTAAGCTCGTTATGGATGAGGCGAAGCGTCTTAACATGCTAGAAGGCAACTTCTTTTGGCTGTGGCTCGATGCTTCAAAAGACATTGATATCTTCCATAATATGAGTAACAGAACACTATATGCTGAAGATAATGATCAAGATTACGAAGTCTCAAGGGATAATGACGCAGCACTTGTATACGAACGCTTTGACCGCAGCAAACGAGATGATGCTGACAATAAAACAAAAGAAGCACAAAATACATCCGATACCACGACGGAAACGGATAAAAACTTAGAAGATAGTGTTAGGGAAGGATTTAATTCAATGAATAAAATAAATTCCAAAAATCGTCGTATTAAACGAAACCTTAATGTTTCGGACAAATTATTAGATAAAAATTTTAGTCAATCGTATGTTAGTAATCGCAATATTAGTTCGGAAAGTGTAAAAATAAATAATGTAAATAACAAAGGCGTTGAAACTTCTAAAATCGAAAACAATTCAATTGCGAAGGGAATGTCCTTTCATAATAGAAATAATAGTAGGCGTAATAGCTATAGGAAATGGAGAAATGAATCTTTTAATAAATATGTAAATAGCATACATGTAGATGATGCGAATGTAGTTAACAATTTTATGCGGCGAGATGATACTAATAATAATGATGATATTAGGGATATAAAAAGTAGCATAGATTTATCAAGTGATATTAGTGATTTCTTAATGGATCCCAAGGTGCATGCGTTTTCAATGCATAATTTTAAAGAAAGTCTTGTTAAGAGGAGTGAAAGACATTTGAAGAAGGAAGAAATATTAGATAAGGGAGAACACAAATTTAAAGATAATATGACTGTGATCTTTAAAAGCCTTCCCGTAGGACTATTGGCTCTACATCCACAACCCGTGAAAATTGGTGAGTATTTATTTTATTAGATTTAAATAATTAAATTAAACATTATTATTTTATCTATATTTTAAAATTAAATACTTTTTCTTTTTATTGGCCACAAACGCTATGCAGTATCTTATGACACACAACCAAATACACTTTTTAATTGGCGATACGAATTTTTTAACTAGAGCTTTTCCGTAACAAACTTAATTCCACGTCCAATTAACATTTTTACTAAAAAACACGAAACCTATAGAAATAGACTGCACTATGTTTATTTATATTTATTAATGAAAAATGATTAAATTACAATATTTTCTTCAATTCGTAGATTAAAGAGTTTACACTGATATTTTATTTAAAGCTCGAAATAATGTATTTAATGAACGAGGCGATACAGGAATATCTCCTTTAAATTGTTTTAGGATTAGCGAAGGTACTCAACCGAGCTCGCTAGATATATTATAGGCTTAGGCTAAAAGCCTAACCGTACCTGTTATTGGGAAACGCCTGTGTGTTGTTGATAAATGACGGATTGACTGAAATACAGTGCAGCTGTAGTAGGTTACTACATAGTGATGTAACAGCTCAAATTTAATGGAATTATTAATATAATATTATTAATATAAATAATATTTGGTGCGAGCATTTTTCTAATGCACATAATACAATTTTTAAATGGAAACGGGAAATTTCATAATTCTAGTGCCTAGCATTATTTAAGATGTAATATTAGCGTTCTAGGCTATTACATAATAATATACTCTGAATATCGAATAATGTTTTAAATTTTACTGTTGCGTTTTTATTATATTTTTTTAGTAAATAATTGTGTTTTAAATAACAGATCGCGCGTTCATTCGCGCAGCTGTCCGCATGACAGTAGGTGCGCTAAGACGCGTGCTACGTGCGTGCGACGCGTGGTCAGCGCAGGCGCAGTTTCTGAGCGATGCCACCGCGTCCTGCTGGGACGAACCCAGTGACGCTGCCGCAGACTTTTCTACAGAATTTGTAAGGTAAATATTCGAAATATAACTTGGGTAAATTCAATTTTTAAATTTACGTTAGATGTGACGTAATCATAGACTAAACATATACATGGACTGCTACTATCGCTAGTTTCCCCGTGTGCCAAGCGAGAGCAGTTTTTAGTCTGTATCTAGTACATTCGTTTACTGATTTTAGTTAATTTTCGCGCAACGAGAAACTTATATACGAAAATATCGATGGTTTTGATATTGTTAGGATAATATTAGTGTTTTAGATAGATTTTTTAAAACGGCAAGCTGCATCTTCATACATAATTCACGACAAAACTAGTTAACACTAGTGCTCACGGTTCAAACTCTGATAGGCTCACTCTATAGTTTCTTATGTATACTCTAAGGACGTAAATTTAAAAAGGTTACCTTGTTGCATCAATTTTTAACCGACTTCAAAAAGGAGAAGGTGTTTATTTTTTTGTATAGTTCGATTTTTTTATGTTTTTTACCTCGGAACTTTCGACTGGGTGAAATAATTTTCGTGATTATTTTTATTTGAAAGGTGGTGATTCCCGTGTAATCCCATTTTAATTTGGTCCAGTTATGTCAGAAGGGTCTATTAGAAAACCATATATTAATAAGACTTATTTTGAAGTCGTCTTTCTTTGTTACTATACAGTTAGGTGCTCTTCCATCAAATATTTAAAATTAAGAAATTGCCATATTAATATATCACAGAACCAATTTTAAATAATGACTATTACAAACGTTGTCCACGAGAAAAACTGTCACCGTCAGCTCCCAATAAAATAGATAATGGCACCGAAATTATTCAGCAAAAATATCTTTTGTCGAGTGCTGAACTTTACGCCAAGTTATAAAGCTGCTTAATGACCTCGATTTAAGTTCTGAAAGAACCTTGTAGATATCGAAAGCAGTGGAGGCAGAGACTGATTGCAACTCACACCATGATGGATCATTCTTATTGTAGGGGTGTGATTAAAATATTAATTTTGCAAATATAAATGTCAGGGGTGACTGAACCGCATTAATGGGCGTTTATTACAGATAAAACCTTTCATAATTATTATTGTAAGTTTCTAAAAGGTCATTTTTTGACATTTCAGCTAATTACATCTTAAAACAGCAAAGCATAAGAGCATTCTGTAACGAAACCTGAACACGTTGTATTTAGTTGTGTTATTGATGCAAACCCATTAAAACTCAAGTTGACTCCTTTATGTTGTGGTAAGCTCGTTAAGGTACACCCTAATTAATAAGCTTAACCTAAACGACTTCCTTTGTTAACACTGTTTCTTAAAATAGCAGAGTAATTAAGAGATGCTCCAAATTTATAAATAAAACAAACATAACTTGATAGTCCAAGAGCAGAGTACTGGAAAAGAAAACATTTAAAAGATTTTACAGTTTTGAGCTATTGAGACATTTGAACTGGAGATAATAGAATGGTAACAAGCGGAGAGCATCATCATAAAAGCAAATTGACTAGCGGGTCCGAGAACGAGTCGAGATTACTTTTATGTGGCTCTATCTTAAAGAGCAGCTTCGTGGGTTTATATCGGTGGCCGCATTACGCTACATAAACTCTTATCTAGTAGACATCGTTGGTCACCGCCATAACTGAGATGTTCGTTTCGTGTAACGCATAATCCAATTGTTGGCATTGTCACATGAAAGTTATACACTTCCGTTGCGGTTGTTCTGTAGCACTTTACTGTATATTTATGTCATACTTAATTCATATAACACGTGTACAGCGCAACAATTCCACATATAAAATGTTGGCACATGTATGACTTGTTGTTTGGTGTCAGAATTAACTGTGTCGTTTGAAGTCGGACGGAAAATCTCCAGGCTATGTTCAACGGTGAATAAATATTTATTTCCCGTCTTCTTAGATCTGTTTGGTCACAATAAAAAAGTTTTCTGCCCTAAAGCTGAATCCTAAGAGTATTTGAGGCAATTGAAAGCGCATCGAAACATTTTTTATTTGGGCTTTGGAAAAACCCCACAAATAAATTGAATTAAGCTTTGCTTAAGGTTTGCCGGAGTTTTTTAAGTTGAAGTTAGATTGCATTCAATTGGATGCCAAACGGGAGCAGTGTAAGGCTAAAACACGCTTGAAATACTCTGGGAAAAAATCCAGCCATATTCCAATCGTTTTTATTTTTTCTTACTTCGAGTGCCGCTTTTTTTTCTGCCAGTTCTTTAATAAACTTCTCATTTAAGTACTCTGCGATTGTACATGTCTTATTTATTTTGATTAAATTATAAGAGAAGGCTAATCATTAGAAGACAATTAAATGTGGGTTGATAGTAAACTGTTTAAGTATATTTATTGCTTCGGTCTGCGGTCCGTCGCGTTGCGCTGTGTTACCACGTGACAGTGACGAGGGTGTTACGGCCACCAAATTGCGTACTAACCCCACACAGTTTATGGTACCTTTTAAATAGAAGAGTCGTGTTTCCAGCGTCCGATGTGGTCCCGCACATTTTTAGCGTTTTTAATTCTATTACCGTCACTAACACATGTTCCACCATAAGACCCTTTCATTTTAAGGCTAAACGCTGTTTTGCCTTAGGTTAAATTCGCATTTTCTTTGTTTGTCTACAATTATTATGAAAGCCCCCGGGAAACTCCAAAATTAGCCTCTATGTAAATATAATAAATTACATTACTGTTGTAGCACGAGAGGTTCGGGTTATAAAAAATCTATGTGCAAAAAGTGAGTTATTAAATAGTTTTAGTCTACTGAATTTTGATGTTATTTTTAAAAGTATTTTAAACTGACAAGTTTAGCTACATAAAAACGAATCAACCAATCAGTGTTAGTGTTACACGTACGCCCAAAATATTATCCAGGTTTACGCTACGCGCTACCCCGGTGTTTGAAAATCACGTTAAAACAGAATGCAACACGTGACACGTCACGTACAACTCATATCAGCAGCTTTTCATATTTCAATTTAAAATAAAAATATATTTTGTGAGCACGTTCGCATTGCTGTGGTCCTGTGGAATTCAATATGTGCTGTGAGGTCAGAGAATTACAGCCATTTCACAAACATATCAGTACGACGCCGGTCGGGACTTTAGGAATCAATGGCTCACCATTTTAACTTTTGAACTCTACTTGTTACTTGAATGTTTTTCGAAATAAAATTTAGGATTATTACTTCCACTCACTTTGGGATACAGTTTTGTTACATTGTTGTCTATTTTTATAGCCTCAAAAGCTTTAAAAATCTAAATCTACTAAGAAACTAAAATATTCTAAGTCTAGCATTGCTGAAAAAGATATTAAAAAGGAATTTGATCCATAAACTGATTGCACATTAAGACGATGTGAAACAAACAATGCCGGTTGTTTTTTGTTTTTCGCAACTCTTTCACCGTCACGAGATCACGAACCCATTTGTATCAGAAACATTCAGTACACAGATGTTAGCTCCGTGCCCAGACTGCTGTATATTTCTTTACTAAGTAGGATTAGTGTCCCTCGAGAATTGAGTCCCGTGTGATAGCGTGCTGGTGTGAGCTTAGTCGCCCCTCACAGGACACGAGCTCACTCTACACTGATTCCCAAAAGTGCATTGCAATTCATTGTTGTGCTTTCCCTGTTTGAAAACCCAGGGAATTCTCCGAAACCTCATTTTCGGAAGTATGTGTTGTGTTTGAACAGTTTTCGTCAAAAGAAATACCTATACGTGAGAAATTTCTGCTGTTCGTAAAAATATTTGAACTCTATTTACAGGATAAATAATTAATTGTAGAAACTATTTTAAAAGATAATCCGCAGTTATCGAGGTACTTTTATCAGTTGGTAGGCAATATAATGTAATGTAAAAAAAATAAGGTAAATATGTCTTTATTAATCCTTTCATCGTAACTCGTTTAAAAATAAGTACCTACCGGGTTAATAGCAGCAAATTTTGTCAAAGTGCGATTTAAGTGCTGAAAAAAGCTTTTATTGAAAATTATGAGTCAGTGATGTAACAAAAACCGTGACAATAACTCCCAATCAGGTCATTCAGCTTCTAGGTGAATTATTCAAGGACTTGACTCGCTCTTGACCTACCTAATAGTGGTGATCGAAGGCACACGCTCGGAGGAACGTTATTCAATAAAATACGTGATCGGAATCCGAGCCTAACCCTATTCAGAGATTGCCGTAATGTATCCAGAAAAAGCGCGTAAATGCTTGGGTTTCGGCAAATGATAAATGAAGCCTGTATCGAATCAATTCTCTTCCAAACTTTATCATGAGCTTGCGAAGATACTGATGAGGCGTTTTTTCTTCGATATGCTAGTTATATCTAAAAGTTTTTACTTAATTTCGTTGTATGATAGTTTTTTTTTTTCATTTAATATTCGTACTAGATGGTGTGCTATATATTGCAATTTGACTTATAGTTTCTAATTAACCCAGATCCAACAAATCAGTTCATAATCAGATCGCTAAATATAAAAAAAATACTAGAGTAAGAACCCATAGACTTGCAAAACATACGTAGTACGAAGAAGTCCCATTTATTTATCTTCTTATGTTATTTAGCAGCAAGATCATTTTTAAACGAAGTTTTGTAATTCCATGTGAAATCACCGAGTCACTTTATAACTTTAGATTATAAAGGACAGGTCCCGGGATAGTTTGCTCTTACACAACGACAAGTGACAAATAACATCGCTTTTATTCTCTGGCACTTAAATTAGTTTGTAATTCTTTAGTTTGAACTTAATAGCATACATTCCGTCTTCTGAAACTACACCGATTATAAAACGCCTTATCAAGTAAAGATATACTTTTATAATAAAATTTTGAATATTTTTATTCAATCTGTGATATCAGTGATTATTTGGAAATAATAAAACCTAACTTTATAGAGATGCATCAAAGGTTGACTGATGGTTTTATTAAATCTAGAATATTCTTATTTTATGTTTTACTGAAACAATTATATTCCTAAAAACATACTTGATGTTCTTGGTTTGACAATGGTTAAATAAACACTAACAACAACACCCATTTGCTTAATTAAAACCCCAAAATACACGAACTTAACCAAATAATTAGAGTGAAAATCGTTTTATCAATTACTAGTACGTGGTCAGTCAGAGTAGTTGTACGTTAAAGTGAATACTTTCAGTGAATAAATAACATGTACTCAAATAAATTACTCTATTTATTATAGTGGTTTTAATACACAGCATAACATATTTTTTGGCACATATCGATTTATTTAGGTACTTACATAATTTCAAAAGTGTATTTTTAGAAAGGTCAATTTTAAATTAAAAGTTTTGTATGGAGTGTTTTCCAACAATGTACGTGCGGTAAAATAATTTCGGAAATTCGATCAAGCCGTTACCAAGAGAAATAATTTTCAATTATCTACATATAAAAATTGACTTTGATACATAGATTTAAGAATAAAACTAACCAATTACTCGAGAGTAAAAGTAAGAGTGAATAAGATATACACAACAACTTCATACCGTAGCTAATATTTTTGGGTAAAATCCAACTCGATCACATTATCATAAATCGGTCGGAACTGCACGGTAGCAAATTTTGGCAGACGTCCAGACTGAACACGCTGACTCGACGAAATGATCACCATCTATTGACATGACTTGACGCAGATAGTTCCCTTTTTAGTTCATTCAGAAATTAGGACAGCTAAATAGGTCAGGTCACTGGTAGATACAGTTTTACGCACTCTCCACTGAGCTGCCATTACAATGGTTGCCTGTCCGCAATCATTTTACTATTCTCCTTTTTATTTACGTTCTATCTTGAGCCCTCCCTCTTTAGATCCCTAGCTATAAAACTAGTTGCCTTACCATCCCAGTGCGATGTTGAACAAAATAGAAAAATATTTCAGACTTACAAGTTACACTATTTCTATACTATTTATCGCTTAACAGTATCACAACAATCCAACGAAAATCTTTAGTAAACAGATCGGCTTTCGATACCTACTTTGAACTTCGAGCGGGGCCGACATCCGTAGATAAATAATGCCTTTAATTTTAACTTTTTCGGTAACAAAGTTGCTGGCATGTTCCGAAAATCCCTTTGGTTTTACGCACAAGGAATAATAATGGTTAGCAGACGGATAGATGTTGTTTGGGGTTAAGGAATCTCGTATTTTGATCCGGCTGGCTCAAGAGATGTCAGCGCCCATAGGGACGTACTTCCTCCGTCTAAATCTCAGAGATGAACCAAACTTTTAACTAATACGCCATAGTTGAACAATTTAGCTAAAATATCTGGAATGAAACATAATATACTTTGCGTGTTTTTGTCTTTCTTCAATTTCAAAGACGGTTTTAAAGCATAGAATTAAATTGATTTTACAACAACAAAAAGAAAATACATTTTTAATATTAGTCCGTGGAGATATTAATAAATGGCATAACCTAAGAGGGCAAAATTTAGGTATATTTCTATTTTAAATAGCCCTGTTGAACATTAAAAACAGCTTGGGTAACGTGGGTTGTGTTATTTTATCATTTTGTGCCAAACTCGGGTCGAGAGTGGGTATCGGCCGGCCGGTGCGGATATTGCATGTTCACACCCATTTCCCTTTCTGTGGGCACAAAACCACACAATTTCGTTACTTTGATATTACGCTATATATTTCTTAGCTGATGAGGAAAATTATACACTAATATCTTAATGTGGATTTTAGTAAGTAAACCAAACCATGTAGTATGTATTTGGAAAAATGTTTAATTATAGAAACCTTTCAGTAAAATACATTCTACATTTTATAAAAAGTATTTTTGCCGTATAAGAAGTAACTTATATTTGCTTTCTAATCAACAAGCGATTTCTTTTTTATTTCAAATGTTATAAGTCTATAAGTTATAACGTAATGTTTATTTATTTCTTAATCTAAGCTTATATATTAAGTGGGGTTTTATTGAAATTAACTCTCTTTTATAATTTGACTGATTCACTGTTAAGAAGCGATTTCAATTTAACTCAGACAGTAGCATAACTTTTCACCTCTAAATATTGTTTCGGTTCATAACGAAACAATGTTTAAAGGTCAAACGTGAACGTGGACGCCATCTTGGTACTCGCAAATTAATTCTACTTGAATTGTTTGTTTTATTGAACAACCACAAATAATCTAAGTAATACGTATTCATTTCTAAGAGATCTATATAGATTTGTTAGACACACTACGAAAACATACTTTTAATTCAACGACAAATATTTAAATTGAAAAGAATCGCCAACTCTGCATAAAGTGCTTCGAAAGTTAAACAAAGTTATCATTGTTCACAGAGAGACACGGATATCTTCAGCTGCAGCGCTCGCAGGCGGCACTGAGCGACCCGAACGATCGCTAACAGCTTCATTCGCACTTTTGAATTTAGTACCAGGACCTGAGGGTGAAAACATGTGGAGACAAGTAGGACGCGTGCTCGGACGTAGCGTAAGACTACATACGATTGTATGGCCAGGGGGCAGACTCGTAGCTCACGGACAATCGGACGGTGCCCGAACTATATTTCGCATCGTCACAGCCCTAGCTCCACCCTTTGTAATGGAAGGTGAGCTCGACGAAGACGGGCAATGTCTCCGAGGCCTCCTGTGTCATCGACCGCAAACGTCGGACCGAGATAATCTAACCCTCGCCTTCAATGAACTGGAAAGAGAAAGCGATCAAGAGACAGATGATTTTTTCTTTCCAACCCCTAAGCCCGTATTTCTCAAAATGGAAACTCATTGTTGCTATGGACTTGCGATGGATCTATTGGAAAACATAGCCCAGGAACTAGAATTTGATTTTCATTTATATATCGTAGAAGACGGACTATACGGATCTAGAAAACTTATCAAACCGTTTCATCGAATATTTGAATACAAAACCGTGTCTAGCGACTATTCCCCGATAAATTATCAGAGTTATCGTTCACAATATCGTAACGGTTACAAATCGCTGGAGGAGGACGCACAAGAAAAGCCATACTTGTTTGATATCGGTCCAGATGAAAGCGTTGAAAAATGGAACGGTATTATTGGAGATTTAGTATCTGGGGCCGCTCATATGTCTTTTGCAGCTCTCAGTGTGTCCGCAGCGAGGGCAGAGGTCATAGACTACAGTCAACCTTACTTTTTCAGTGAAGTGTCTATATTAGCCGCTCCGAATCAAAGACCTGATATACCCTTGCTAGCGTTTTTATTACCGTTTTCACCAGAGTTATGGGTCGCAATATTTACGTCTCTGAATGTGACGGCAATAGCCGTCGCAATTTACGAATGGTTATCACCTTTTGGATTAAACCCTTGGGGCCGGCAAAGATCAAAGAACTTTAGCATATCCAGTGCCCTGTGGGTTATGTGGGGACTTTTATGTGGACATTTGGTTGCGTTCAAAGCCCCGAAGAGTTGGCCTAATAAGTTTCTTATAAATGTTTGGGGTGGCTTCTCTGTGATATTTGTTGCTAGTTACACTGCCAACATAGCCGCTTTGATTGCGGGGTTATTTTTTCACAACGCAGTTGACGATTACCAGGGTCGAAGTAATGTAAGTATGACGTGTAAAAGTACCTACCATTGTTGCTAATTCTAGATATTTTCATGAAATCGTGATATTTTAGTGGCTCTCTCTACGGGTCGGGACAGCAAGGTCATCGGTGTCTGAATACTACGTCCAACGAAATAATCCGCAGCTGGCAGAACAAATGCGTCGTTACGTCCTTCGAGATGTTGAAGAAGGTATTCATAGACTCAGGTAAGATATTACACGGACCGTTTCTATAGCAGAAGGTGGGTATACTAAGCTTCGTACGTTGAGCATATAAATTATATTTTACCTTAAATTTGCTATTTGAAACGTTTTTGAGTTAACTAGTAAATATAATCTACGTAGGTATACAATTCTGTTAGTTATTGTTTTACAAAATACGTTTAATAACCATTTTGATAAAACTGAAACAGTGGGACATAAAATTATGAAATTATATTTTGTTGGTTAAACGTTTTCACAAACGTATCATATTAAATTACCTGGCCATTCCGAAAAACGACATCACCGAAATTGCGGTTACATGATACTTAAATAATTAACGGATTACTGAAACCTCATACGTGCATCACGTTACGTGCATCATATCAGCTTAAGTATAGCTCGTATTCATTGAGATTGTTAATCCGTTAACCCTCCTTTGTGAAGCGCTGGCTGCGAACACCAATTAGTGTAAAATACATATGAAATTACTGCCATCTGTTAAGTATTCATTAAACATTTTATTGTTAACCCCTCACAGCTAATTGTTATTAGCTTTAAATTAACTCCAATCGCAACGTTGATTTACATGAAACTGAATGTGAATATCGACAGCGACCGGGGTAATTTGATTAAAAAACGCGTTGAATTTTACGAACTCGTAAAATTTCCACGCTCGCAGGATGCCCATCGCCACTTAATACCTTTTAGTACATTAATTTTATCGTCAGATTTAGTGCTCGCTTTCGTATTTCACCAATTAAGCTATAAACTGTCACCAGTCAAAATGAAGGGACATGTTTAAGACCGGAAAAGCCTCGAACTTTGTCAACTAAAACCGCAGAGCGATTGCACTGAGTGATGTGAGCTATTACGACATAAAGAATTTTGTACCTTATTCAAACGTTGGATTAGGTTTACATTAACCTAAAAGTGTCTGTTTTTATTGTACTTTTTATTACTGTGACGGAGCATTATATTTATTATTCCACTCCGAATTTTAGGGACCCCTTCGCTTACAGGTTAAAGCTTTGCGTTCACGATACGGGGTGCGATATCTGTTTACTCTGTAAATATTTAGATTGCTCCTCACCATTTTTGCTTTGAAATAAGAACGAATAAAGAAAAAAGTGTTTGTTGCAGGAATGGCACTTTAGATCTACTAATAGCTGACTCGCCAGTCTTAGATTATTACCGAGCTACTGACCACGGGTGTAAACTGCAGCGGATTGGTGATCATGCTCTAGCTGAAGACGCGTATGCTATTGGTATGGCTAAAGGATTTCCTCTGAAGGTATGGTAACAAAATTTGTATCTTTAAAATCTATGTTAACGATTTCCCTGTCCTGTGAGTCACATATGAACATTTCCATTGTTTAACTATTGTGTCTATTGTCGGGACAGTTAAGTTATTAAGCATCAAATTATCCTCTTCCATGACACGCAGGTATGCTTTTGTAATTAAATTAAGCTCCCTAATAATTTTGGCAATCTAATAAGGACAAGGTATATATTTGGTTATGTGAAGCAGCAGTCTTTGAAGAAATATGGCAAAGATTTACATAAAATTAGCGACTTGTAAAAGGCCTAAGTAGTGGAGTGGGGGGGGGTATTCCGGATCTTTGCACGAAAAGATTGATTGATGACGCACACGGAGCTCCTAATGGTGTGATCGATAGTCGGGTGTCATGTAGCTTTAGCTCACCGATTATACGTCATTTTATCTTGACGTGCTTTCACATAACCCTGAGGTTTGCGCGAATCAGTGACATATAACAACACCTAAACGAGACTTTTTGTTTCGAGCCATGACACGCATTGTCTTTTTTAGGCTTTTAAATACTTTAATCCTGACGTGACGTTTTTGTGCGCAATTATTTGAGGCCTTTCCTGATACATCCAATAGACGAACGTCAAAGTCATGTTATCAGGATTTTTGTGTTATATCTTTTTGTTTTGTTCCAGGATAGCATTTCAGCTGTCATAGCGAAATATTCATCAAATGGATACATGGATATTTTAACAGAGAAGTGGTACGGTGGCTTGCCTTGTTTCAAACTCAGTCCCGACTATGGAATACAACCAAAGCCACTCGGTAAGCATTACTTTTAAGATACAGTTTCGTTGTTTGCAAAACTTCTTAACTCAACAGACAACGACAAAATGCTTTATAGTTGAGCAGGATACGAAATAAACGCTGTTTGTATTCGTTTTATAAATCGGTTCATACGTTAAAGTATTATAGAGAATTGTGTCTTACTATTTTAATGCGTATTTGTAACACCTACTTAGAGCTTGAGTCTGGCAGAAATTTCATTAGAATTTATCGCCACCCTCGCGTTAATCCTACCCCTCACCGTCGCGCGGGAGAGGTATTACTACCAGTCGACCTAAAAGATTAAACACGGGATTTATCGTTTGAAAAAAATGAGCTGACACCAACAGTATGTTTATCTCTTATTTGGGATAAACTCGCGAAGGCGCGATTAAAAGTAAAGTGACGCGGGAATTGAGTTATGAAATTTTATAACGTGCTTCTGCTTCCCGCGTAGGTTTTTAATTATAAATTCAAGTTGCCTTATAAATAATTCCCTCTTTTTTAACTTAATGGTGACTTTTTAGGCTCGTTTTTTTTTTTTGTTTTAAAACCTCTCATTAAAATACATTCCAATGTTTTTTTTTCTCTTAATTATTCGATTCGTTATCATTTTGTTAGTTATACATTTAAAAAAAAATGCCATTTCTTTGTTACCCATTTATCTAAAATCACGGGTACGAAATGTATAAAAACCGTTTTTGCTTCTGGAATGCATAAAAATCTCGATCTCTAACCATATGTTTTTTTTAAGTATTTTTTACAACCATAAGTAAGTCTTCTACTCTTATATCTTTCAGAAATGTAGTAGTTAATAGCAATCTTAGAAAATTACTATCGTATCTAAACTATGTGGCTATTAAAAGAGTAGTTCACTGTTAACTCGGAGCTCCACTGAACGAGTCTAACGATGTAATATCAAGGAGTTACATCTCACAAAGCTATAAAACTCCGCAGAATTTGATGGCTGTTCGTAACACTGCTACTGCCTATCCAAGTTTGGATAACTTCCAATGTACATTTGAAGTTATCACACAAAATTATTTTATTATTATATTATTCAATAGATAGTCTTCTACTCAACAATTAAAATAATATACTGCAACAACTAACAGTGGAAAACGTATTAATTTATTATGTTCTTCTTAGCATGACGATCATTAGATTTTTTTTTGTAACAGCAAAGGAAACAGAATTAAAATAAATCTTAATAAATAACGTAAACAGTCACATAATTCTCACGTTTATCAACGATAGCCAAAATGAGAAGAATCAATCTCTATTTACTCATTTAAATCATTGTCATCAATCAATTTAACAACCCTCCTTGGATTCAGTACAAATTGGCAATCTGATAGATCGAGTAATAGAACCATACATTGTGGTATTCACTAAATGAACTTAATATCAAAAGAATCTACGGTAACCGATCAATTTACTGATATACACCAGAATCTGTAGGAAGACTGGACGTAATATTTTCTGATAAAATCTTTTCAATGTAAGCATGGCTTGCTAATTTCTTTGCTTAATCGTTCGTGTAATTTCCCGTTGTACCTTCTGATAATCGTATTTAGAGATTAATTAATAATTGTAATCCATGAACCGTTTTCATTGGATGTTAAGTAGATCTATATTTTTTTGGATCCGGAATTAAAAATGTGTTCAGAACATTTCTATAATTATGTAGGAAATGTAACTGTTATGATGAGGATAGTCTATATATTTTCGGACTGGGCATTGTTTGTAGTAAACTTTTTCAAGATTAATTTTAAAATAAAAGTATTTTCTTCTGTTATGTTTATTTCATAACTTCTTAAGAGGAAATCCTTGTTATGTAAATATACCTACCGACAAAAATAATCCTGATTTCAAAATCTAATTTTTATGTAGGTGTACTTACCTACATTAAATATCTAAGATTTTTTCTAAAAAGAGTACTTTGAAAATGGTCGGCCTTGACGAAATTAATATGAAAGTAAAACAGAGTAATTAAGTAGCCCGAAGCATTCCACTGATAAAATGTCGGCTTTAAATTATAATTTCGGGGCAAAGTTTTGCTGTTTTCGTGTTTAATTAAATAAGAAACAGTTCTTAGGGTTTAAAGAACTAACACAACATTTTATCTGTATTACTGATGCAATTTATAATTTAACATACGACGTATCTAAATTCTAATTGTAATAATTATATAATCAAAAGTATTTTTGTACATAATATACCATAATAATATCCAACAATTAAATAGGTAATGATAATTTAAAATGTAAATTTAATCAATGTTGTTTAATGTTCATTATGTATATTTAAATATAAAATGAGATTATATTAACTCGCTGCAATACAATCGAATTTAGAACATCTATTCGTGTGAAAATTATAATTTGAATGTCCTGTTTATTCCAGTTCATATTCACTAAATTATCGGGAATTGGAATTGGAAAACTCTCGTTTATTGCGTATTCGGAAACTACAATTTTCGCAGTTAATTCCACTATTGTTGTGAACTTTTGAATGTTATAATTGCTATTGTTATTTGTACAGGGGTGGCGGCGGTGGCGGGTGTGTTCATCTTGTTAGGAGTCGGTATGATCGTGGGCTGTCTCATATTGATTCTTGAGCACTTGTTCTATAAATACACCTTGCCTATACTACGGCATCAACCGAAAGGAACGATATGGAGGAGCAGAAATATTATGTTTTTCAGTCAGGTAAGTTTCCATCTGTTATTTAAAAGCTTAATACATTTTTGTTTTTGATTATTATTATTTTCTATTACTATTTAGATTTTAATCTTTACAGTAAATAACAAAAACCCTCATTACAGATTAGTAGTCTAGTTTACATTAAATAGAATGATTTTGTTTTTGCTAAAACCATATATGACATGTTATCAATTCGATTAAAATGTTTCGATGATTATTTTAGAAAGTTTCTTACTGTTTTAATAAATGAATGAGTGAAGTTTAAATACAATGAGTTTTCATATAAATGTCTCATAAAGCCCTGGCTATAAAAAATAAACAATGCAAAGTAAAATACAAACATAAGTCTTTTATATCGAAACATTGCAGAGTTTTACGTTTCATTTCTTAAAAAAACTCTTGTTCTGAACCGAGAGGTAAACAATAGACAGAAATAACTTTATACCTTTTTTTTCTGTAAATACAGAGTTATTTGAATCATTTTACATTTATGAAATAACATAACATTTTCAATCCTTGCTCTCAGAGCTAGCAACAATGACTTATAGGTGCAAACATAAGTTTAATAGTCATATTAAATAGGCTTTTTATTCATGTCTTATCAATCAAGAAGTACATAACAAAGTAGGACTATTTGGAAACCACATTCATCAAGAACTCATGTTCATGTAAATGTAATTTCAGAATGTAAATGGTCTTGATGATAATTTCATTGAATTTAATAATCCCGTTAATTCCAAAAGGTTATATAATTATTGTAGGTATTTGTTTTTTATTATGAATGATAAATATTTAATATTTTCATACTTTTCTGGAAACATCGATTTAGTGGAATACCTGCAATCGTCCAATATTTTTTTAAATATAGTTCGATTTATTATACTTGTTGAGTTACCTCCAAAGGAAAACTGAAATAATTGAAATGTAATTTAATCTAGCTTTTCGAAAGAACGGGACAAACATCGCCATTGCGCCTTAGGTGCATATATTTTAGATAGTAAAAGTTAGTAATATCGAAATTACATCGTTCTGCTTGTTACCAAACCTTAATATCTCGCTGAGGTTAACAGAAATGTATAACATTTCATAGAGGTAGTTTAAAGGCAGATTCTTTGTAGGTATGACAAAAGCTATCATCAGTTTGCATGTCGGCAGCATAGTCAACAATTCTGAGGTACTTTGTTTGCCCTACTCAGCCGCGATGCCAAGGTACTCGGCTTCAGATCAGACCGCCTTTTAACTGCGAACGAACGCTTCTCTTTGCATCCACAGCGTTGTCTTACTCAGTCGGTCGCGATTCTTACACCTATTGTTGTCAGTACGTCATTGTTTACAAACTCATAGGGACGATTGTGTAATGTGTTTCTTTTGTTACAGAAATTATACAGGTTTATAAACTGTGTGGAACTGGTATCACCTCATCACGCAGCGCGAGAACTTGTCAATACTATACGACAAGGACATTTCACTTCACTTTTTCAGAAAAGTGTCAAAAGGGTAATTGCTTTTCATTTGGAATATGTGATACTATATAAAAATTGGTCAGATTACGATAGGAATGTACGTTTGTTTCAGAAGGAACACGAACAGCGTAGACGTCGTAAAAGTAAAGCGCAGCTCTATGAAATGATCCAAGCAATAAGAAGGTAGTTTTTATTTGCTTTTTGTTAATGTGTTTCTGTTACTCAATTTAAATAAAACTTTAAACAATGATCTATTTTTATCAGGGTGCAACAGCGTGATCATTCTTTGGGTTCCATAAAAGAGCAAGAACCTGTAGAAACTGAAACGGACGCATCTGAAGAAGTAACCGAGTGTAAGTTCCTCTCGCCTTCGACCGACGTATCTAGTCGGTCACCTCGACAAAGCCGGTCTCCGCGACAGCTACGTGTTTCCCCGAGAGGTCGAAGAAAAAGATGTAGCCTTGCGGGACTCAACGTGAGACGATTCAGCACAGACTCGGTTTTAAATACAGACTCAGTCTCTAATATATATGAACGCACGTGTCATAATATAGGAAGAAGACTGAGCCGTGACGTGAGCTGCTTAACCAGTTCTCCTCCTGATATTAATACACGACTTCGGACACCATCACCAATGATTAGGCGAGCAGAAGGTTCTTCAACTCGATCTTATCAAGACGTCTCAGATAGATCTGATAACTACTTGAGTACAGACTGCCCAACCTCAAGAGCCAGCATAGAGATTATGGTTTCTCAAGATGAGCAAGATATTCCTCCCGCTCCACCATACCCTAGAATACCTCCGATGGGAGCTAGGTCAGAACTGTCACTGCTATCGGAAGAGGAACTCGTTAGATTATGGCGCAGTTCGGAACGGGAAGTGAGAGAATCCTTGTTGGCGGCACTTCAAGAAAGGAGGGCCAATTTAGATCCTAAACAAGATCCGGGATGAAAGAACTGCCACTGCAATTATTGGGAAAGGAATAGGTCTGTGCAGAATCACTTTTCATCTCTCATTGCCGCTCGGCGAGGGAGCGATAAGGAGTATCGACCAGAATACGCACGTAGTGGTTGAGTTAGTGCCTTTTTTACATTGTTTGATGCGGACACGTCTCGCAGGCGTTAGTTAGTCAATCGGTGTTCATTTCAGTGTCTTGATATTATTGTTACATTTGAAAGGCTGCCTTACTTTATATTTAATTGCTTCATCATTATTAAATCTGCGTCAAACAATTTAAATTACGGTACTCGGTAAGTTAAGTTAAGTTCGGAGATGTTGACGTCCAGTAAATTGATAAAAGCTTTTATTATGCATAATATGACGTATGAGTAAATCTGTAGAATTGGTATTTATGATCGTAAATGTTATCTATATGTAAAAATATTAAATAGCTATGACCAGACGTTTTAAAGTGCTTTAACCTATAATCTAGATCGTGATAGATATTTCCATTCTACGAACATTATTACTTAGTGAAAATTAGAATTATAAATTGAAGTATTTGAAACGTTTTTTTTAACATACTGCGAATTGATTAGTTATTTAACATTGACAGATACTTAGGTGTGAAATAAAATAAAATACTTTTAAATGAAATTCATATGTATGTAATCATATGAAGTTTGTAAACACGTTCCTACTTGTTTTATTCTACCTTCCTCATGAAACAATAAATGATGGAATACAGAACAAATTAGCCTTAATAGATATTAAATCATCTACGTATGCAAATGTATGATTAATTTTATATATTCAGCTATAAAAGAAAGAAGCAAATAAGAGCGCCCTAGGGTAATAAACGCAAATTAATTCGGAATAGGAACGTCGGGAAACCAGATATGTATAATAAAATAATAGTACTGTCTAAGAGTAGTACACATACATAAATACATGTGGCTGATACTCCCGAACATTAATTATTTGAAGACATCAACCCATTTCATTTTTAAGTGCCTACTTACTGTGTAAGTTCTCAGATTCTAGTCCTCCATAATATAATTGTTATCCATGGCATATTCGTCAATGCCTTTATAGATAGATGATCCTTCCCTTTTTTAAATTGAATATCAAAGATAGTTTTAGAATGTATTTCGTCCAACGATCCAAGTTAGGAAAATACACTGAGCAAAGGTGCGTCATGGACGTGTCAAAATGGACAATTGCGGTCTCTATATAGCCCGTCTAGTAACGATCTAATTTGTTAAAGTACCCTTTACGTAACTACTTTAAATTAATTAATTAGGGAACTATATTTTAAAATTAGTATAACATGATAATTATGAAAGAAAACTGCCAAGTGTCGGATTAGGTATTGATAAATTAGAATTCACTTCTTCCTAGAGTTGCACCCTAGTAGCCTTTAGTTTAGAATTTTTCTCTCTCTATTTATCCAAACATATTTTATAATTGTAAAATATGAACCCTGTCCTAAGCGATCTGTTTCATAAATATGTATTTTCTACATTTAAGAGTAACAAAATATTATACTGAAAAAGCAATATTTTCCGACTCAATTTTAAACTAATATTAGATTTACTTTTATTTGATCTGTATTATTTTAACGATTGAATTTTATGTCCTTGCTTTTATTTCTCACGCATTACAAAGAGCTTTGAAAACCTTGGTAAATGTTAGTGGTAAAACTTTGTAGTTATTTTCCACTTAATTATCCTGCCCTCATTAGAGCGTGCTCTCATATTTGTTACCGTATTTTGTTACGTAAATAATACTTGGTCCTCTTTAAATAAATGCGTCCATAAATCTCCTCTATGATTTCAATATAAGGACAAAACATTATTTCAACTCTGTTTATTGTTTTCTCGTAGCTTACTTCATTTATTTAGTGTATGTCGCAATGATACGAGAATATCATAAAACAAAGAAAATTACTGTTGCTAGGTTATAAATTCAATAAAGTATGACACGACACAATCAAGTAGTAGTGGTCCCCTTTAACCTTCACTGACCCCAAAACATCTTCATTTCTCTGCGACATATACACATATAAATATATTTATCACAATAATCATATTTCCTTTACTATACCTAATTAGTTATTTTTTTGGTTACAAATTAACATTATTCTCCTTTCGCATCAATTCAACTTGTTTGTTATTCTGCAAAACAACGAAACTTTAATTAGCAGAATCCTTTCCTACCTACTTCAATTTCGGACCAAACATAATAACTTTGTTTGAAATAAATTAATGGATAAAATCTATTGGATGTGAGTCATCTAGTGATATTTAAAGTCTTATGGATTTCTGTCTCTAAATAGTAGGTATGTGTAATGTAAAATTAATGATATGATATTGATTTTAAGTATATTAATATTTTGTAAGAAGTCGTGGAAAACAATTTCTATTAAATTATTCAATTAGCAAGAACAATAGATGCTCGCTTGAATGTGTATTTAAGCGAATGTAAGTCAAATGTTTGTACATTTCTGATTTGTATGATATTTGATGTTTCTTCTGAGTGGTTTTATTTGGATGTCGATGTAATCTTTGCCTTCCTTAAACATCTGAGTTTGTTGTGGAAATCAGCAAATATCTCGTTAACACTAAAATGGCAATCATTAGGAACTTAGATATTGTAGCCGGTATTCATTAGATATGTTTATGAGAATGAGGGGCTCGATGCCCATTACTTGGAGTCGTTAAACAGAATTAGATAGATACTGAAATTGCATATTGTGTTTTAAACTTATTTTATAAAGAATCAATAATTTTGAAGGTGGTGATGGACGTGTTATTTTTTTAAACATTCATTAGAATAAAAATGCTAAAAAGACCTCAGTCGGTTAAGCCAACACAGATTATTACAGTTTTATTATTTACTGAACTAAAAATGGCACGGAACATTTCTTACCATATTAGATACTCTATTTTTTCATGTTTAGTAATTTGCAGTTTACGTTATAATAATATACGTTTTAAGTTGCTCTGTCATGAAAAAAAAACCAAACAATGTTCGGGGAATCCGAGGATAACCAAATTGTCTTAAAACCCGCTACAAATTTAATCAGAACTAAGTAAGTGGAACAAAGACCATTATGTTTCCATTTTCCTTGTTAGCAAAGCGAGAAACGAAATGAACGACTATATTTATAATAAATATCAACACTACGTCTATCGAAATAACTAGTACGAAGCTACAAGAATTCCAATACAAATGTTTTGCTGGCAGGCCCTCGGGGTTCCAGTTATTACATATAAAATCGAGACGCCACGCGAAATAATATCACAATTCGACTATAATGAATTGTGTAGGGAGGCATCCGGGTGATTTTCAATTTAAATCCAGTTATTCCTGGCTAAAACGAGAAAAGACCCATTCCAACCGGCAAATTAAATAACTCAGTCGGTCACCACCTTTACTTGAACTTATTTGTTGTAATAGTATTATAAAGATGAAACGCCAATTTAGCATTAGAGATTAAATTGACTAGTTATTAAATTTTTTATCTGTATATTATTGTAAATAAATGGATGACTTATAGGAATTAAATTAAATATTTATGTGTAATTTGAACAGATATTCGTTAATAGGACAGTGATGACAAATGTATGAAATAATAAAGTTATTAAGGTTCCCATTATTGTGTAGTAAACTTGAGGTAAATACTGAGAAAATCTTGAGAAAGAAGGTCACGATACCTGTTTCTGAAAGGTCAGTTTAACGTATTTTAGAAAATAAGGAATGATTGCTGTCCTATTGATAGACATAAAATAATTATATACTTAGTTGAGAAAATAAAATATTTGTGCGAGCGTTGTATGTTTTTTGTTTCAGTCTCGTAATTCCCTTATTTGTGTGGTTTATTACAGTAAATGTTTTTGGAGAATTTTTTTCAATAAAATTCAAGTAGGTTCATTTCCTTTTGATTTTGACGACCTCCGTGGTCGAGTGGCGTACGCACCGGTTTCAAGGTGTCGCTAGCTCTGAGGTCCCGGGTTCGATCCCCGGTCGGGTCAATGTAAAAATTCACATTTCTACATTGTCTCGGGTCTGGGTGTTTGTGGTACCTTCGTTGTATCTGAATTCCATAACACAAGTGCTTTAGCAACTTACTTTGGGTTCAGAGCAATGTATGTGATGTTGTCCGCATTTATTTATTATTTATTATTATTTATTTTTGGTAAGTAAAAAAATAATTCGAAATTATTTCTTGGACTTGGAGTTATAAAAGGTCAATCTAATGACATTATTCCAAGGCAGTATACAAGCTAAAAAGAGAACAAAAGATATGATACTTATTGCCTTCTTTTAATAAGAGCAACTGAATAGAAAATGTGAAATGTGACATTTTTAACAAATAAAATTTAGAGCTTAAAACAACAGACAGACAGAGAGACCTAATGTTAAGTTTTATTTTAATCTAAGATATAATGGCAATATTAAATCCGTCTCCAACTCCTACTAGGGCGCGACGAACTCAACTCCTTCACGTGGAATTGGCCTTAAATAGCAATAAGTGAGGGGAGAGGCGTAAGTCCTGCAGTGGAACAACACAAGGTCTCAATAATAATAATAAATGACCATATTACTAAATTATCGTTTATTTTGTTTGAATAGTTGTTGTGCATATTAAAACTTTAAAAATATCTGTGTATAAATTAGATATCTGACTAATCTCTTTCAAAACTAAATGCCAAGTTGTTGCTGTCGTAAACTTTTTGTTAAATCAAAAATCTTGACGTTATAATGCAATATTATAATAAATTATCAACACCGGTATCCCAATAGAAGATTGAATAAATATACACAAGTCTAGATTTTTTGGTATTAGGTAGTCGCTAGCTAGCTTTGTTTGCTTACTGTACTGACCAAAATAATTAATAATTTAATTACTAAGAAATACTTGATAAAATGAATCTCCTATCGTTGTCGATTCTAGTTCTTTACTCTGTAGGAACCGTGACATCAAAGTTTTGTTACTGGAATGCCGGCTGCCCCTACAAATACTATTCAAATCTAACCCCATACAATTTTATACGAGGAGACATAAGGGATTCACTCATTAAATTAACTGGTAAGTCAGCTTTACTGTATCATTATCTATTTTAATATTTAATAAGCCATTGAGAGTTATCGTGAAAGAATATTCGATTACGTGAATAGTAACTGGTTCTATGGCATTTATACCTATGCCCTTAAACTTACCCATATTAAACTGGCTTTTTCTGTAAACCAGAGAAAATGGATTTAAATTTAAATATTATATTTTAATATAATGTTTTTTTCGCTTATGTATCGATAAATAACATTATATTTACATAGCTGGGCAGTGAAAGGGATGGATGAAAGACGATTGCATGTTGCTGAAATGAGAATGCTTCGATGGATGACTGGAGTAACGAGATTGGATAGGATAAGAAATGAATATATTAGAGGAAGCTTGAAAGTAGCCCCCGTGAATGAAAAGATAAGAGGTCGCCGTTTGTCGTGGTGTGGACATGTGATGAGGAGGGATGAAAGTCACGTAACTAGACGAGTTATGAGTTTGAATGTGGAAGGGTATACATGCAGAGGAAGACCAAAAAAGAGATGGATGGATTGTGTGAAAGATAATATGAGAAAGAAAGTACTAAGGTGACAAGTTGTAGAGATGAATGGAAGCTGAATACGCATTGCGCTGACCTCAAATAATTGGGAACAAGGCAGGGAGATGATGATAGCAAATGTGTCTTCTTATAAAACAAATCTTAGATATGAGCAATTCATTTCGTATGTTGCCTAATACTGAACTGGGAATAATTTTAAAATCACCTCTTATTCGCTAACTCTGTCATTTAAAGATGTAAAGTAGTGACAGATAGACATTAATTTACTTAGATTATGAAAATATTCAACTTTTTTAAAGGATGTGAACCAATAAGTATTTGGGGACTATTTCGACATGCGAAAAGAACGCCAAAGCAACAATTTGGCAAGGTTATGAGAGAAGCGATAGCCATAAGAGACGATATCGTGTCTAGCTACAATAGAGGAAATAGCTCACTTTGTGCACAAGACGTTGAAAATTTACGTAACTGGGTGGATAAAGATAAAATATTAGACATAGAACTACAAGTCACCAGTGAAGGTTATAAGGAAGCATTTGACATGAGTAGTAGACTGCAACAAGCATTCCCAAAGTTATTAGCGAACCTCGACGACAATGATTATACTATTCGTCACGCTTACGGAAATTGGTTACTAGAAAGTGCAAAAGCATTTGTTGAAAGTTTTAATGATAAACCTTTGAAAATAAAACCTTTCGAAGAAGATTTTAAGCTAATAGCTGTAAGTATTTATTTTCATAAAGTTTTCGCCGTTGCGAAATTGTATTCTTGACTAAATTCTTTTCATTGTTTCAGCCTTATAAGAATTGTTCAATATACCTTAAGGCAGTAGAAAATGGTACTGCTTTCGAAGTAAATAAATATCGAAACACATCGGAATATGCCGCCGTAAGAATTGCCATAATATTATCCAATATTAGATTATTCTTTATAACCACTGATTTGTTTAGGAATTAATGTTCGGATATTTATTTCAGTTAAAAGATAGGATCCAAAGGCGTCTTGGAATTAACTACGCTCTAAACGATACTAATATAATGGCCCTTTCCGACTTATGCGCTTACTTTTCGTCGGCGGTTGATAACAAATTTAGCCCATGGTGTGCTCTGTTCACTACCGAAGATTTGAAGATCACAGAGTACATGGGAGAGTTGAAACAATACTACACGAGTGGTTACGGATTACCTATGAACGAGTTATTTGGACAGATTCCGTTGGCCGATTTACTAAAGAGTTTTAGGTTGGCGAAGAGTGGAAATGGCAAGAAGCTAACAAATTACTACGTTCACGGAACTATGGTTAACATGGCGTATACCGCTCTGAAATTTTTAAAAGACGATACTTTGTTGACTGGTGCTCAAAGGAACCCAAATCGAAAATGGAAGAACAGTAGGATATCGTCATTTTCCTCAAACTTAATGGCTGTATTAAACAAGTTAGTATCTGCTAGTATTGCAATTTGCTACATTATATTTAATATACATTTCTGGATGAATTCCAATATCACATAAGAGAAACAGGAAAAATTGCATTATTTTTCTAAAAATACTTCGTACATAGATTTGATTCGTTACCGACCTTAAACCTTGTCTAAAAATTTATATTTTAGGTGTCAAAAGGAAGGTGATGATGATTACAATGTTGTATTTTACTTGAACGAAGAACCACTTTCATCAATTTGCAAAGAAGGTGTTTGTTCTTGGGAAGAATTTGAAGACAAACTTAAACCATTTTTAGAAACAAAAATAGACTTCTGCGATTGATAATAAAATAATAAAGACTTATTTAACTCTTTATTATTTTACTATACTATAATAATAATGCTTCAGAAATTTATCCAGATGCTACTGGCTTCAGTCTCTAGGAAGACGCATACAATTGTTCACCTCTTTTTATGCTGGCATATATTTAATATTTATACAATAATTTTATTTCAAAATGTCATGTTCAAGAATGAGGAATTTAATTATATGTTCAAACCTGAATTCGAACAAAAACATGATGAAATAAATTAATAATATCTATTTAAATAATAACCAGTCTAGCAACTTTAAACAACAAATAAACACAAAATAAATTAGAGCAATTCACTATTCCTGTTCTGTCGCTAATGTACAAAACACGAAATACACAAATTTAATTTTATTGTGGACTGATTTTAAATTAGGTACTTATTAGATGTAATAAAAATAGTTATACATTAGGTAATAGTGGTGATAGCATTTGCATCACATTGGTTGTATCATAACATTTTTCAAAGCCTCTGAGACAATCATATTACTCGTCATACGTAATTAGCGAATGCATCACAGCCAGCTGTCGCCGATGGTATTGTAACACAGCTGTATTATCATTTGTATCATTTTGTTTAGTCGCCTAGAAGCACCGGTCGACATCTGTGCCTCAGAGAAAACAAATGCTCAATTATAAATAAATTAAACTCGTCAAAATGAAACTGCTGTTACCGATTATCGCGCTTTGCTATGTAAGAAGTGTGTCGTCGTTATTTTGCTATTGGAATACCGGCTGTCCTTACAAATACCATTCAAATAAAACCCCATACAACGCAGTACGAGGCGATATAAGGGATTCTGCCATTAAAATAAAAGGTAAGTGACAATCACAACTTTGTTTAGATGATATATTTTGTTTTTTGTTATTTGTCCAACAACTTTAAAATTATCTTATCTTAAAAAGTTAGATGACCTCTACAATCACATACGTTTAAACTTGGGGCTTTAAATAATTTATAGTGAGATTGAACAATAGAAAAGTAATCCACTGTGAGATATAATTTATTGCACTTTTAAAACATTAATTGTACTTTTTCTTAAATAGTCCATACAGATAAACGTCAACTCAATTTAAAAATAAAAATAATTATTCATAACTAATATTAAATTTTTGTAAAAATAATTATTTTAACCTTTAAATGGCTTTTTAGTTTATATTTTCTTAATATTACAAAAAAAATAATTTTACGAGTATGTTTGTGGACTTAACGTGTCTGGTCGGTTCTAAATGTGAGAAGAGAATGTCAAGAAGCAGTTTATTACTTAATAATGAATGACTTCTTAAGACTGATTCTAATTGACTTTTGATTGACCTCGAATTTCAACATTTTATTTAGTATGCACGATCACACAAAGTCAACATTTGCATAAGTTTTAAAAATAATAAATGCATGTGATTCTTAATACGGGTATAGCCGCTTAAAGTCCTCAAATTTCTTTATGTGATAGATTTAAACTTATTCTATACCAGGTGATATCTAAATTAGTTCAAAGGTTTAGAAGGGAAGCATAATGGACAGACGGAACAGAAACGGACATAATTATTTTCGCATATACAAATATTAGTATAGGCTGTTGTGTTGCTATGCTTTCAAAACCTCGGTTACAACATTTACTATAAAAAAATTGCGAGGTAACATAGTTCTTGATTAAATAAAAAAAACACTACCTAATAATTTAATATTTATTTATTTAGATTAAGAACCGTTTTAACCAATCATAAAAACAAAAGAAGTAGAGACTCATAAAATCACATATTTATACTACAATAGCTGCACCACACGGTTCCACCTGCGTAGGTTAGTCCCCTTTCACGTCAATTTTAACAAGTTTTGTTTCTTGAGGTGGAGACAAATCTAACAAATCAAAGATCATGAAAATCTAGACTGATTATAAAACTGTTTATAACTGGAGAACTAATAGACATAAGTTCTCTAGTTATAAAGAGTGTAACTAACCCGACTTTTTTACTAGTAAGTCTAACTTCGATCATTCAGACATAAAGGTCACAGAACTTAATACTTCAGACGTTTTCCAAGAAAACATGAACCTATATCTAAAGGGTATTAAGTGCTGAAAACCCAGATATCTCCAGGTTGCAATATTAGTTTCTCTATTAGTACATTTTCTTACTGTAGGTAATGCTAAATTATTAACTCAACTGTTATCACATTGTCACACTAATATTTGATAGATTGTTTACAAACAATTACATCAAGAAAGCCAAAACAAAATGTAACACCAATAACAATGATCTTATAATTATCTAAACAAAATAAATAAACAAAGACTACACGGATGTATTATGATGTAAGGAAACAAATGCTTTTTTTGTATCTTCTTTTGTTACTTTTGTAAGTTCTGACAATATTAGGTAAGCTCTAATAAATACTCTTACTTACCAAATATTTGTTTGTTTTTATTGTAGGTTGCGAACCAGTCAGTATTTGGGGACTACTAAGACATGGAAAAAGAAATCCTGGAATTGTATTTGTAAAACAAATGAAGGACGCGATCGCCATTAGAGATTACGTTGCCTCTAGCTACGACAAAGGCAATAGTTCACTTTGTGCTCAGGATGTTGAAAATTTACGTAACTGGATCGACGATAAGAAAATGTTAGATAAACCCTTTCAACTTACCGATGAAGGTTATCAGGAAGCCTTAGGCATCGGCCATAGATTGAAACAAGCTTTTCCAAAATTATTGACGCAACTTGACGCAAATGATTATGTATTCCGACACGCTCATGGCATGTGGATTTTAGATAGTGCAAAGGGTTTCGTCGAAGGCCTGAGCAAAAAACCACTGAATATCCAACCGCATAAAACTGATTTTGACATTCTAGCTGTAAGTATTGTAAACAAAAACCTCTACGCCCTTAGTGTTCTGCTGTTCGTTTTGTGTAAAATTCACAACAGATAAAAGTGTAAATATGTTTTTGATTAAACAAACATTTTGAAATTTCAGCCCTACGACACTTGCGCAAAATATCTCGATGACGTTAAGAACAACCCTGAAACCTATGCAGAATCAGTAAAATTCTTAAACACACCTGATTATCTCGCTGTAAGTAGCTATTTGTGTAAATTTTATGTTTGTAACTACAAAAGGTGCATTACTATGTTAACTTTGACATGACTCAAATTGAAATTCTAATATTCTTTATTCAATATAGGCTACACAGTAGCACTTATCGGACGTCAAACAATACAAAAAAATAGACGGCACCCTAAGGGTCGGTTCATATCCGGCGGAAACGCACCACGCACCACCGGCCGCGCAACGCCAGAACAAACAAACACGCAATGAGACATCCAACCCCCACACCTGACGCGCTAACGCAACATCAGTTGAGTGTGAAAGCTGAACGCCCCACCACGCATCCGCCCGCCCCGGCGCCAAGCGACCGACAATACGCGACGCGCTCCCCGCCAGAGATGAACCGACCCTAAATGCCCACCCGTTTATATGACTAATAAATGTTACTCAAATATTTTATGACAAATAATATACATCGTATGCATCGTACACTACTTCAAGCTTTGAGAAACAAATGCAATATGTTTTATACATTTCAGGCAAAGGACAGGATTCAAAGACGTCTCGGAATCGATTATCCTTTAACCGATACGAATATAACAGCTCTGTACGACTTGTGTCGTTACTTTTCATCGGGTCTCGATACCAAATTCAGTCCTTGGTGTGCGCTGTTCACGACCGGAGATTTGAAAGCTATGGAATACATTGCGGATTTGAGACATTACTACAGAAGCGGTTATGGAACACCAATAAACGAATTATTTGGACAAATTACTTTAACCGACTTGTTGAAAAATTTCCAAAGCGTGAAGAATGGAAATGGAAAGAAAATTACTACTTACATTACTCATGCTACTATGATGGATATGGTGTATACCGCTTTGAAGTTATTTAAGGACGATGCTCCATTAACAGGTGCTCGTATGAAGCCGGATCGAAAATGGCGTAGTAGCAAAATAGCAGTTTTTTCCGCCAATTTAATGGTCGTCTTAAACAAGTTAGTAAATACATTTTTTCATCTCTAATTAAAAACGCTATTCTACATTTCCAATAGGAAACGTACCATATTTTGTTAAGGATGCTAAAACAATTCATTTTTGTTCGAAGTAAAAGCTTTTAGCATTTCATTCATCGTTATGATCTAATAAGGATCGACACCATGGAGCCTTATGTAATAAATTCAATTTACGTCTGGAAAATGTATGCACACATTTATTTGCTAAGTATTTTATTGAATCTCGTGCAGAATTTCATTAAACACAAAATTTTAATATATTACATGTTTATAAGGGATATCAAAAATGAAAAGATACCATGATATTAAGAAGTGACTTTATGTTATTTATATAATGTGATTATTTTTTAATTCTCAGGTGCAATAAAGAGGGTGGTAACGACTATAATGTTGTATTCTACTTGAATGAAGAACCACTTCTGTCAATATGCAAAGAGGGTGTTTGTTCCTGGGAAGAATTTGAAGCAAAACTCACGCCGTTTTTGGAAACTAACACAGAATTTTGTGATGCGAATAGTCCTACTAAATAATTGATTATTCCGTCACCTAAGCACGTATTTATAAGGAAAATGAATAATGTATTATAAAATTTAAATAAAAAAGTATCAATTAATAAATAACGAAGATGCTTCCGCTTGTTTTATTTTCAATTAACACAGAACCTTAACGACCTCATTAATACAATATGATACACATTTTATGGGAATTTAATTAATTTATGATAATTAATAAACAAACACTTTGACACAGTTTAGTATTATGGCTTTAAAGTTCCACCTGACTATAAAAAACAAAATTTACAAGGCCAATCATCACAAAAATAAGTTTTATTCAAGAAGTTTATAGATTTAAATAAGGAAATATAAAGAAAATAAGGTTTTGATAAAGGTATATATGCGTGGACGTCTTTTTTTTTTACACTTTGTTCATCTCTTCCTAAAACTCAAATATTTATTTGAAAAAAAAGCTAGAGCTAGACATATTTTTAAAGATCCTTGTAAATGAATGTTAAATCAAGGTCAGCACACTAATTATACACTGTCGTAATCGAGAAACAAACTTCGGAAACTTCCTGAGCTTGGTAAACCAAAGTAGGATCTTTATCTAACCTCTTTCATGAAGTTAAATTTGAAAGTTAAGCGTTTTGAGGTTGTCTTTCGTTATTAAATTACTGAGATTTGTACATATAAGTGCTGTTTATGTAGACATTAGACACTAAATATGTTTTCTGCCTAGAGTCAGCTCCCAGGATTCAGATAAATACCGCATTTTACATGAAATGATTGCTGAAATTGTTTTTTGTTTTATATTGTCGGCCTAGTAACACTCCCCGCCATTATTCTTTTTGATATTTTCAAATCAAATCAAATTCATTTATTTGCTAAATACAGGTACTTGTGCAAATACACAGATGGTAAAAAAGTAATAATTGTGAAACACTGTATTTGACCATTGCAATGGTGTGCAAATATTCTATTGATGTAACTTAAAATTATAATAATAATAATAATAATCCAGCCTATAAACGTCCCACTGCTGGGCACAGGCCTCTTCCCCTATAGAGAAGGCGCGAGCATTAATCACCACGCTTGCTCACTGCGGATTGGCGAACTTAAAATTACATGTTATTATTAATCACCCATTATGGATTATTAACTACATTATTACTAATTACATTACCTATAGCATTACACATTATTACTAATTAGCTAGTTACTTATTGTTATTCATTGAATATAATTACTTATTATATATTATTATTATTAATGACATTGTTTTGAGTTATATTTATTTATTTATTAATCATGTACACGAAGAGGAAATAAAAGAATTATAACAAGACATATAGATAGATAATAAATGTACAAAGGTACTGCTTATTTCTAAAAGAAATCTCTTCCAGCAGACCTGCGAAAGGAGAAAGACATAAAATTTACATACGTTTTGAGTTATATATTATTATTTATAACACATTATTTACCTTTATACATTTATTACATCATAGTGACCATTAATCTAATTATATATATGAAGTATATACCAGTTACATTACAGCTAGAAAGACATGTGTAATAAATACTTGTAAAATATTATAATTTATCATTTAAGTATTCATTTATAGAATAATATGACTTTTCTAATAAAAAAGATTATAGTTTGTTTTTCAGAAGGTGCAGTTCAACTGTTGTTTAAATATTATTTGGTAACTTGTTATAGACTCTACTGGCCATAACCAGAATACTTTGGTTCATAAATGTAATTTCATTTATTGGTATTGTTAGTCTAGTGGGATCCCGTTTGCTTGGTCCGCTCTTCTCAAATAGAGTAGAATTTGTGACTAAAAATATTGTCACTTCATAAATATACAATGAAGGCGTAGTCATATTTTTTAATGTACAGAATTTTCATTTCTACAGTTTTATTATAAGTATTTAAAAGATGTAATAAATAGGTTGACAGGGGTTACATGTTATCGAAATTTTGTTATAAATGGGTACTGCATGTTTGGTTACTGGCAAAGAATAAAAAAAAATCTTATGTAACATCGATGTCACGGAAGTGACGTAAATCATATAAAAAAAACAGATACCAAAGAATATATTTAACTAGGACTTGAAACTGAACACACCTACCGTCCTTGGTAACTTAACATAATTAATAAATCACCCATTAAAAAACCTACTACAATTCTAAACTGGCAAGAATGAAATAAATTAATATATTATTGGTTTTAAAATAACTAGTATACTACCAGTTGTATTTATAACTTATAAAGGCTGTACATGAATAAAATAAAAATTAATAAGCCAGTGCCAATGGGTTGTGCTAGTGTTTTTTCCTATAAATCAATGAAGATCCTAACATTAGCAGTATTTATTAGCATACAACTTATAAATGTGTCAGCATTAGATTGTTACTATAGCACTGAGTGCAAATACAAATATTTTTCAAGCAAAACTCCGTATGAAAATGTTAGAGGTGACATAAGGGACACCATCATTAAAGAGTCAGGTAAGTTTAGACGTTAAACACACGAAATGCGAAAGAAAACATGTCATCGAGTAAATTCAATATTTTCGTCAGCAAGTTCACATGAACCTAATACGAATCAACCTTTGTGCCATTGATATGTTGATACGAGAACATTCACTGTCATTTATATCAAATGCAAGAAAAAATCTAGAAATTAACTTTTTAATTCACGTTACCCTTAGCATAAGTGGCAAGCGGCCTGAACAAGGGTTCATCTTCAGCACTGTATCCAACCCTTTGAAATTCACTTGACTTCTTTTTAACGATAGTGCAGAATCTTGGTACATTATGCTAATTTTACGAGTCATTTTCCCACATAGGTCATTCAAAACTGAAAAGTTTTGTTTATTGTTTTTTGTAAGGATGTGAACCTGTCAGCGTTTGGGCGATGATGAGACATGGCAAAAGAAATCCCGGAGTAAGGTTTGCAAAAAATATAAAAGACATTCTCATTCTCAAAGAAAGCATTATAAACAGTTTTGAAAACGGAAATAGTTTACTATGCGCTCAGGATATCGATAATTTAAGTAAATGGGAAGTTAATCAAGATATGTTGGAGAAACCCAATAAAATCACATCTGAGGGATACTTAGAACTTTTACGTCTGGCCAGAAGAATGACGGAGGCCTTACCAGAACTTTTTAATGAGCTCCAACATGGAGATACACTATTTGTCCCAGGGTTTGGCAAGCGACTGCAGGAAAGTGCAGAGTCATTCGTAGAGGGTTTGGGGAATAATAAATTGGAAATAAAAGATGCTCAAAATAACTACAGTATAGCCGCTGTAAGTTATGAATCTATACTTAAATTGACACATGCAATTAACAATGCTGATTCAGTGTTTTTTCAATTTATATTCTTATTTCAGCCATACGCGTCTTGCGGAAAATTTCGAACTGAACACTTTAATAACCGGAATATTTTTCAACAAGTGGAAGCTTATTTAAAAACGCCTGATGCCTTAAACGTAAGAGTAAAAAGATAGAACGCTTATATTACTGTGATTAAAATGATAAAGGACCTAACAATGTAATTTTACTTTTAGATGAAGGATAGGGTGGAGAGGAAACTCGGTCTTAACGTTACTCTGTCATTTAACGATGTTATAGCTATGTATGACGTCTGTCGTTATACCTGGGATGGGATAGGAAACAAGCCGAGTCCTTGGTGTGCTGTGTTTTCGACCGAAGACCTAAAAGTACATGAATACATTGGAGATTTAGAACATTACTATCGAAATGGGTACGGTACAGAATATAGTAAATTGTTTGGAAAAATTGCTTTGGCCGATATGTTGGATAATTTCGAACAGACCAAAAACGGTAAAGGAAAAAAGCTTGTTTCCTACTTCACACATGCGTCAATGCTGGATATGATTTTGGTTGCCCTCAATCTCAATAAGGACGCAACCCCACTTTTAGGGGCACATAGAGATTTGAACCGAAAATGGAGAACAACATTTATATCTACTTTTGGCGCGAATATGATTGCCGTTTTAAACAGGTTAGTTAAAATACTATTCTTTTATTGATTTAAGGAGCAATTTAATTACATCTTTGTCCACTAATATTTTGTAAACTTATTACAATTTCAAGTAAAAGGATTATAATTTTTTCGATGCGTATTAAGTCCCGTCAACTGTTTGTAATGTTTTTTTTTTTATTATTATAGGTGTCAAATAGAGGGTCAAAATAAATATGATCACAAAGTTGCATTTTATTGGAACGAAGAGCCCTTACTAGAAATATGCAAGCAAGGTGTTTGTTCATGGGAAGAGATTGAAACAATATTTAAACCATTTTTAAACGTCACTACAGACTTCTGTGAATATAAATGGACAATTATTGATGAATAAAATAAATAAATAGAGTTTATACGTTTTTGTTCTATCAAATAACCATCGATTATAATTATCATATTGAATAATTACAAATAACACATGTATTTAAATAAAATAACAATATCTATAATGGGTAAAGTGACGCGTCATAAATATCTTACTTATTTTTTAAGCAAGCGCCATAGCTGCTTGTAGTGTATTCGGTGAAGTTTAAAGAAAACCTAATTAATCAAGTTATATCTATAAATATTATGCAGATAAATATAACAATATTGCTTATTTATCTGTTCGTTGGAAGTGGGGAATCTTCAGATTGTTATTGGAATGCCGACTGCAAATATAAATATTTTTCAAGTAAAACACCGTACGAATTTGTGAGAGGCGATTTAAGGGATTCAATTGTTAAACAAAAAGGTAAGAAGCATTTCTTTTTTTGTTCTTTTTATGTATATTTTTAAGTAAACTTTTTTATGTCTCGAAGTCATGAAAAAATTGCGGTAATTGGTTAAGTACTATTTTTTTTAATTAATTGATTGTTTTATTAATTAATTGGTTAGTATTGTAATGTTCTTTGTTTTACATTTTCTATCGTATTTTTTCACAAAATTTATCTCATCTAATATAAAATGCATGAAAGTAAACATTTAGCGTGCGCTAATTGATAACAAACAGTTAAAACAAAAAAATAACCTAAAAATATTATTATAAGCCCATTACTTTTTTTATGTTCGGCAATTGGTCATTGACATACTAAACGTAATGTTATCTCTAACAGACAATGACATGCTTTTGTATTTACTTTAAAAGATAAGTAATAAGTGTGTACCTACCTAAATAAAAAAAATACTACTTTATCAGGATGTGAACCAATCAGCGTATGGACTATCATGAGGCATGGAAAAAGGAACCCAGGAATAAAGTACGCACAATATATAAGAGATATTCTAAAGTATAAAGAGCACATTATATCAAGTTACGAAATCGGGAACAGTTCGCTCTGCGCTCAAGATATAGATAATTTGAGAAACTCGAAGATAGATAAAAGTTTTCTCGGTGAGCCAAACGAAATTTCAAACGAAGGTTATCAAGAACTCTTGGGTATAGGAAGTAGACTGAAAGAGGCTTTACCGGAGCTATTAAGTAGACTACAAGGTGAAAATTACCTTTTCCAACCAGCGTACGGTCGTCGAATGTATGAAAGTGCTAAAGCTTTCATTGAGGGTCTTAATTACGAAAAATTAAATATAACAGACGGTGATAATGACTACAGTATTAATGCTGTAAGTATTGAAATGAAAATGTTTATTTTTAATGTTGCCAAAATATTTACCACTTAATTTAATCTGTACCTTGTTATTCCAGCCACATGCGACGTGTGGGAAATATCAAGTAGAAGTTATACGAAACACAAATATATTTCATGCAGTGAACGAGTATTTGAATGCCAAAGATTATTTAGATGTAAGTTTATATACATTTTCAAGTAACATTTTACAGATTCTATTATTTATTTACTTCAATGTATAACACAAATTATTTCAGATGAAAAAGAGGGTTGAAAAGAGATTGGGTTTAAACTTGACGTTAACAGACAACCAAATAACGGCTTTATACGATTTATGTCGTTATCAATATGAAGGAATTAGCAATAGGCCGAACCCTTGGTGTGCTCTTCTTTCTTCAGAAGATCTTCAGGTCCTTGAGTACATTGGAGACTTAAATCACTATTATAGAAATGGCTACGGAGTGCTAAAGTACTCAAAAAGTTTAGGTCAAATAACTTTAGCCGATTTGTTCAGAAATTTTCGAGAAGCCAGGAATGGTGCAGGAAAAAAAATAGTCTCATATATCACGCATGCAACTCTGATGGATATGATCCTAGTTGCGCTTAATCTCTACAAGGACACAAATCCGCTCACCGGGGCGCACAGAGATTGGAATAGAAAATGGAGGTCGACATTTTTATCCACGTTCGCGAGCAATTTTATAGCAGTTTTAAATAGGTAAGTTTTATCAATAGAGGTTTTGTTAAAATGATATTCGTATTTTACGTTGATGTTAAACGAGGATTTATGATTGTAGTTTGTTTTGAATTTATTCTGTCAATTATTGATTTTGATCGTTATCATAAATTTTATGACGAGGAAAAACATATTGCACAATTCGTATTTGTATCCTCATCAGCATCTTTTTTCTTCTTGCAGGTGTAATAAACGTTCTGGAAATAATTCCGACTTCAACATAGCATTTTATTGGAACGAAGAACCTTTATTGGGGCTGTGCAATAGAGGCGTCTGTTCCTGGCAGGAGTTCGAGGACAATTTTAAACCGTTCTTATACGCCAATGCTGATATATGCAAGTTTAAGTGGAAAATTGTCGACTAATAAATATTTCATTGCAGTAAATTGTACTTAAGTTTTAAATAAAAACTATTTATAGATTACCTTCAGATGGGTCAGTGATAAATTGAGGTTTCTAAACTTATTTTATTATTTATTTTAGTATCATCCTCCAGAATTAGAGGTAATAAAATCAAATGTTAATCAACACAAACAATTTATCTAAATAAACTTTATACGCGTATAAATAATAATACAAAAACTTTGTTACCATCACAAGCTAACAAAGAGTAATAAACTCGTTCTCTCTTATAAACCCGCAGTGTAGTAAGCAGTGCATTCTAAAAATGCACTTAATTTAACCCACCATTTGCACCGTCCATTCTGGAAAATCGTAATAACTTAAGTTTGTTTAAGCACTTAGCGGGCTCGCTTAACGAATCCCGAGAGCGTGGGGTTGAATATCGTCTCGCCGGATCTGTGGGCTGTCGGCAAGGCCCATATGTACGCTGTTGCTAGGACAAATACCCACAATTTAATCTAAACACTTTATTAATAACGTTAGAGTTCACTTTTCTTTAGCAATTGGGAAGAAGCGTCTTCTAAATTTCGGCACATTAATTCGCTTTACATTAAAAAGTTTTGCAGACAGACTCTTATTTATTAATAAATAGTGGATGTTGTAATATCATATTATTTCTAAATTAGGCATTATTTAAATAAAAAGTATTTTATTACTTAGATAAAAATAACAATAAAGTAACAGAATGATTAATTTAAATAGTAGTTTTATCTAAACGATTTATATTTTTAGCTAAAGCTAACAGTATCACAAAATATTGCTACAATAAATAATGTAAAAGATTTTCCATTTTATTTAAAGGTCACTTGTCATGTTTACTTTAATCGTAGGTATCTTCGATACATAATATTAAGAGGCAAGGTCATACTAACTCAACAAATCTTTGAGTTTTTTTAGAATTTCGACAAAACATAATTCTTTTTGTTATTGTCCTTTATTCAAACTTAATTGACTGCAGTTTATTGCTCGGCTTAATTAATTTAATGCTGATGGAAACAAATAATGTTAGTTTATTACATGCGGTATAATTAAATATTATTTGGTCATCAAAAATCAAAATGAAATATCGTAATAAAAATAACGTTAATAATTACAGAGACAGACCTTTTTCTATTTCGTGATATTTTTTAAACAGTCTTAAAATAAATCCTATTCCCCTACAGAAGGTAATAAAAAGGATATACTCTCGTAGACTCCATAAAAAGAGATGTCTTAAAGATTTTAGGGTTCTATACAGAAAAGGTGAAAATGAACATTTTATGACCCTATTCACTTTTCTTTTTAAATCAAGGGCCAGTCGGTATTGCTGCATTTTCAGAATATGTAAAGGAACTTTAAATACTATTCCAACTATTGCAGAGAAAGGATTTGCCATATTTTGAATATTAAATCGTTGACTTGGATCTATCTTTTATAAACAACGACCAATTATTTCTGAAATCGTTACATTAATATCATGAAATGGGAAAAAATGTAATAATTAAGATAAAAAGAAACAAATTGCTAGTAATTATGTTTTAAGAGCCATCGGTGAAAAACAAATAGCAAAGCAAAGTCAAAGCTATCTATCTCATGGAGGACGGAATGCTCGCGTACCATCGATGCATCAAGTAGTAATTTTTCTAGCACAAAAGTTTTTAATTTAGTTTTCCATGAAACAGAAGAGTATTGTAAACAAATACAAGGCAGGATTAACGCATAAAAATTACAGAAATATTTTAGAACTTTTATGATATAATTATTATATACAGTACTTACCATATTACAGTAGTTTCTCGTCTGCACTAACAAACTTTCGTAACAGCAACTACTACACAGCAATTACATAAACCTTAATTGTGTATGCAGAACTTAAGTATGTCCGGTTTGTTAGTCCGGCTGGAATCGTGTCGCTATATACGTACACGTTAAAGAAGGCTTTATCTTAACATTTGGACGGTGTCCAAACCGGAGCACGTGATAGGGCATGGATTGTGCGCACACAGAGATGTTCGCCGGCGAAATGTCACGTCTCCGTCATATGTGACCTTGGAACAAGATACTCCGGCCTATTGCTATTAGTAATATGAGAGGCACAGCAACTTACATTACTTAATGCTTTTGATCAATTACTGTTGCTGCTAAATAAAAGAAAGCTCTTCAATTGCAAAATATAATCAAAGGAAAATACCACGTATATCTGCATTCGAAATTTAAATGTAAAATTCTCAACGTGATCAATAAAGTGTTTCCATTTCTATATGAGCTGGACCTTTTTCTAGCAGTGGGACAGTTGCAGACCAAAATATATAAATGTAATCAAATAATTTTGTTAGGAGTAGTGTGCGACTAAAGATGGAATAGACATTTCGTCGTATTTCAGGTTTTTAGGGTAAACTTAACTTAAACACTTGTTTATCACATCCAGATAGCTAATATTAATTTTATTTCAAAACTTTAGAACATAACCAGTAATATCTTACCATTTTCGTCGTCTATTACAATATTAGGTATCAGTGGAACTGGCTATAAGACTAATGCGGTTTATTGGGAGAGTTCCAACCCCATTTACCTCAGAGAGTTGTCTAAAATATAACCGCTATTATACGTGACCTGAAGATCCAGCTTTGTGATACGGAGAAACGCATTCCAGGTATGTACTGCTTTACTTAAACAACAATTGTGCCGTACTTGATAAATAATGTGCTTTTTTTAAGCGGAACTGGTCAAAAAGAGTATGGTCTCGTTCGCGTATTTATATATTTGTTTGTATACAAAATGCATTATTATATTTAGCAGAATAAAGCTAAAGCTGCGTCTTTTTACTAAGTTTTAAATAGAAAATATGTGAAATTCAACAAAAGGTCTGATTGATATGTAAAAATACAAAAACTCTTAAATAAAATTGCACATATACGTCACAAAACGTAGCGAGAGCATACTCTTTACATATAAATCAGATAAGCGACTGATTCATTCAGCAATTTCTTTAAACTCTTATATCAAAATGAAGGCAATATGTTACCAAGTATAAAAGTTGAGAACATGGCTTTAGAATGATTGAATATGGAATTATACCGAACTCAATATCAGATCGAAACAAATCCTTTTTTCGTGTGGGAGCGAACGTCTATTGTAATACTTACAGTTTGTGTACTTAGGACGCCTTGTTTAGATAAAAATAACGGTGTCTTTGCTATTGGCTAAATGTTTAGGTATCGGGTATCATTGCGTGGGATATAAATTAGATTTATAAGAAAAGACAATGGTTTCTCAGTATTTTTTTAATAATGTTTTAAGTAGCCTGTTTTATTTTTATGACGAAAGTCTGTAGAAATATGATATGATTTGTCTACCCTGTCAGTCTAGCCGTCTTGACTCATTCCCACATATATTTACAGTGAGCACCAAATATTCGATAAGAGCTGATTCATAATTTAAATATGTGGGAGCAAAGCCCCCTAATACATTCCGTCATTAGCATCAAGCGTATCGCGTAACAAACAAGCCGCAAGATGCATGAGGTTTGGATAAAATTTACATTTACATAAAACATTACTTAGCAAAACATGGAATATAATTTTGTTTGTCATCCATGATAATACTTTTACAACAATAAAGATAAAAATATAGCGCTGCACATTATCAGCAGCGAGAAAACGGCTTCAATTGAGTGATCACTTCGCTTTTGTTCATTTTATACACCTCTACAAGTTACGTGAAATACAGTTTGTCAAACTTCACAAAAAGAATCCCGAAAAAGTCACAAAATGAGATAAAAAAAGAATACTGCCGACAAAAAACAGTTTCCGCATAGAATGCACGATGTAAAACCAAGTTTCAGACTTAGCGATAAAACGTAATAATACCCGGGCGTGACATATCTCAAGTAAGAAGTCCAATTGTCACAAGATAAAAGTTTCTTAGTGTTGTTTCAGCGTTTTATATGAAACAAAAATTGTGAGCTCGATGGGAACATTGACTGTCAAAAATGTGTTTATTGCCGTACGTATTAGCAGTATGGGAGTATAAATAGAAGCACAAACACGTACGATGTGTGTATGTATGAGCTTTGAGTGACATTTCACTGATTAGCTAGCTTCCCTTGTCACGCAATCACTAAGTGAAGGCTGCTTGACAAAAACAGAACGGTAGGTAATTTATGAAATTGGGTTTTTCGCGCACGGTTTTGTGAGCGCCGGCCGTCATAAGATTATTTTTACGACTCATGTGGCTGAAATATAAATAAATTGTTTTTAAAAGGATTGTGAATGTATTGATATGATTACCAATATGTTTATATGAAATAGCTATAATATACAAAAAGATTTTTTCATTTATCTATATTCCTTTTAAACATCTATTAGGAAACCAGGAATATATATAACGCTACGGATAATGCTGTTCTGTGGCTGTGTACTGTTCTAAAGAATATCTACTAGGTGGATACTATTTTACAGCTTAAAAAATAAATGCACCTTTTATTTGTACCTAGAGTTTTATGGCAAATAAATATACAGTTTAGTGTTACTTACCTATTTCCTTTAAGTTGATATACCCTCGTTAGTTCTATAAATAAACTGTGTAAATATTTTAACAATGAAAGTCGATTATGAAGTCAGTGCACGCATTTCATCGCGGAGGGTCGTTTTACTAATTGGAGACGTTTAAACCCAAACTCCAGATCAATTACGCATATTAGAGAGATATTATTTAAACTAATAGATTTATGTTGATTACGATCTCCAGTAATAATATCCTATTCGAGCAAGTAGGTGTTCCATTATAATAAAATATTGAAACAATACTTACGTACTGAAGAATTAAGGATCGACCAGGAATTCCAAGATTTCTTGTCTTGACAATAAAGCCGGAACCCCACCGCTGCGCACGGAGAGGCTGTGCACGTGTGTTCAGCTTCGCTTTAGTACAAAATGTATGAGAGCGTTTCCACCGCAGCGCACGGACATGCTACGCAGCAATTGACGTCATAAACACACGCGTAGCTAACTCGAATAGGCGGAACGTAGCTCAGCCACGTGGCCGACCCACGCATCCCAGCTGCGTGGGTCGGCCATTTCTCGGCGACCCACGACTATGTACAGTCTCGAGCAAAAATATGTACACACATAATATTGTTAAGAAATTATTATAAGAATAAGCTACTATAAATAAGAGGTACAATTAATGTTCCTGGTATATATACATACATTTAAGTTGTGTTAAGTATAATTTATGTAAGAACTAAGTTATTTTTAATTCATATAAGTAAAACAGATGTTACTACACAATACCTAAATTATATTGTTACTCGGAAGCGCTATTGTCTATATTATAAAAATAATATATTGACTTGAAGTCAAATATTTTTTTTATTAAAAAAAAAAAAATACTATTTTATTTTCAAGTGTCATCTGTCAGTATGCATTGATTGCCAGATGGCAGAAGAGATTCGACAAAAAATCTCACTAATTTCGTTTAACAATTTCGCATATTATTATGTATACATAATTTTGCTCGTGACTGTACCCCATGCATAGCTACGAGCTGCGTGGCCGACACATCCGTGTCCGTGCGCCTCAGTGGAAACGGAGACCGACGCCGCCGAACTAATGAACCCACGCGGCAGAGGTGAGCCACGCATCCGTGCACAGCCTGCGCAGCGGTGGGGTTCCGGCTTAAATCTTGGAATGTGGAACTGTGCAAAAAGTGAAATCTCTAGGATTTTTTTGTTCCGTTATATTGCTCTTTGATCATATTATGTAGGTGCCTAGCTTTTGCCTTGAGATTGTAGTCATGACTGCAACTTTGAGCAAAAGTGTTCGAAGTACACTTTTATACTTAAAAATAATTATTAATAACTTATAAAGCACAATTCATTTCATACTGTTACACGAAACTGAATTGAAGATTTTGTCTCACAAAGTTGCTCTCCTGGCCATGCGTGACGTGTCTGTTATAAATCAAAGATGGTGGAGCCCAGATGTAATGTAGTATTCCTATATAAATCACTCAGACATCTTCATTAAGTGAGGGTCCTGTGACGTCACTCTATGTCTGTATTCGAGGCCTAGCTTCGTTAAAATTATAATAATAAAGATATATTTAAAACTCTAGCTACCCAAGCGGTTTTTATCGAAAAAAAAAAACATAAAATCTCATCACGGCTGTATCCCCGAAGGGTTAGGCAGAGGTGTACCAATGTTCACCCACAATTCACCGATATGTTTTGGTCCCATGTCGCACTTAGCACCACTAGGCCAACGAGGCAGTCTACCTTATAAATTCAAGTAACTTTTTGACCTAATAATGTAGTAGAAATAATTTCTATCTTTAACATACTTACAAAAAATAAAACACATTCAAATTAGAGACATAAAAATTGTGCGTACGTCAATACTTCAACATAAAGTACTCACAGAAAAGTTTGAAATCACGAAGTTACCCCACAGGTATTGTTCAAGGCATGGTGCGATACCATCCACGTTGCCCCCATATAACTCACATCTGTCTTATAACTTACTTTACAAGCATAGGAAATGATAAAACTTTCTCCTTCGTTATGATATCATGTAATGTTTGGTTAAAGCAATAAGAATGACATAAGTAAATAAAGGTAATTATAATTTGAATTATAATTACTTGACGACCTCCGTGGTCGAGTGGCGTACCTACGCACCGGTTTTCAAGGTGTCGCTAGCTTTGAGGTCCCGGGTCCGATCCCCGGACGGGTCAATGTAGAAATTCCCTTTTCTACATTGTCCTGGGTCTGGATGTATGTGGTACCTTCGTTGTTTCTAAATTCCATAACACAAGTGCTTAATAGCTACTTACTTTGGGTTCGGAGCAATGTATGTGATGTTGTCCGCATTATTTATTTATATGAGCGTCGAGACATATTATTTCTATGTAGATACTAAGTTTATATATAGAGCATAAAAATCTCATAATTGTAAGCAGGAAGTCAACTAAAACGCAATGTTCAAGTGGTGATGGATTAGTTAAGAATAATAATTTTAATTTCTAGACATATTTTCTAATCTGATTATGTTATTTATTAAACAATATTTACGACAATTTAAAGTTTACAAACACGCCATCTGTTACAGAATGTTTTAAATTCAATAACCTAAGAGCTACGAGGAGCTACGAGGCTCTGAACTGTCTAGGCATGGATAAAAATTTATTTCTCTTTTTATAACTGTTTCAGAATGACTGGTAAAACTGAAAATAATTTGCCTGTTGGAATAAAGTAAAAAAAAAATGTAGGCCAATAGATCAGATCAAACAAATCATCATCTGTTTTATATAAATTTCGATAACATTCTATAAAATGTAAGTACGAAATTCGTTGGTGTAGCAATTTCCATCTTTCTCTGTCCAGTGCCAATTTTTATTAAGAATAAGATAAAAATTGACAAACCACCTCACATCTTTTTAATAAACAACAATATGGTCAAATTTTTGGTAATAAATGAAAATACTTAAACATATAACGGCCCGGGCTTCCTCTCACTACATAGAAGCAACAAGCAAAGATCACCACGTCTGCGAAAAAAGAAAAACATTAACTTGCTTTAAAATGTTTTCTCGCGTAAACTAACTGGAAAAGCATATACAGCCATACAAATTTAAGTGGAAGGCTTTTGTTTTTCCTGTAGTCCATGCAATCACATTTTTGTATGCGTCGGCGTAATTAAAACAAGTACACAGTGTTTCATTTAGTTTTTTATTAACAGCTAACATTGCTCGTGAATATATGTATGAGTCGTTGTTTAATGTTTTTGTTTTTACGTGGTAAAGTGTAAATTATTCAATTAATCTTCTTCTCTTTCTTCTTTTAGTCAGTTGACCAAAAGAAGAAAGAAACAGTTAAAGTACCATGTGGTACTTTAGCTATCTACTGCCACTGTTTTAAGTAGTTATCTCATTTTCTTTTCCCATTTAGGGAAATAATGGCTTCCTTATGTTTCGGTATAGAGAATAACACTTTATCTACTCACAAACGTAGTCAGTCTCAAATGGTTTTCTTTTAGTTTTTCCTCCTCCATATCTTTTAATTTTGATTTTTAAAGATAATGAATTAGTGGTAAATAAATAATAATACAAAATAGTGAAGTTTTTATTGTTGTCAAGCCTTGACCCGATCGATCGTATGCGACCTACTTCAAACTGTAGTGCCCGGGAAGCTTTTACTATCTAAGCATTATACTGGTTTATAACTTTTTCTTTTACGATATTAGAGAAAACGGAACGAGCACTCTATGTCAGATATGTAGATACTTACCTATGTGTATTGCTTGGCAATGTCGAAAACTTGTATTGTTATGTTAGCTTCAAACAGTTCTTCTAGATCATAAGGAAATCACAGCATATTTAAGAAACAAAAACTAGGTACGATATTAAATAAATAAAAATAAAACAGGAATGTAATATATTTTATATATATTATATTCGTGAATCTTTTACATGGGTGTATCATTAAATAATTCCTTTATTAACACACAACAATAATTAATTATAACATACATTTTACCAATACAGCTAATTGATTACAATTTCATTTCGGTGACACATTTTGAATGACAAAAACATCAATGCTTAGCTCCAGTCAAATTGAATCGCTTGTGATTAGAAAATAAGTATAAAACAGTGATAAGTATCTACGCAAATTGCTAAACATATTCTACAAAAGCCCGTCACTACGATATGCCTTTCTCCTGCCCTATTGGGCTCACACACACTGCTACTTACAATACCTCTACGTACAGTTTATATTCATTAGACATGGGACACATTTATGTATCGATTCAAAACGAGTCTTCTTAAAAAAAAAAACTTTTTCACCAATTCAGTTAATCTTCCCACACAACTGATTAGGTACTGTCAAGTCCAAACGTTCTTATAATCATAACTCATCGATCACCATATGAAATAAGTTGGTCAGATGTAAATGTTGTATATCATTGTACCTACATAAAATTCATCCTCGAAAATATGTGAATCAGTAATTACAATTTCTATACATTGCTGCTCTATTTGCTTCATAAGAAGTTTGTGTTTATAATAATGCTTCCCATGTCCTAGTTAATCTTTATACACTTCTCTTCAGTAGTAACACAATTCTATATCCAGTGACTTTCGGTCCACAGAATGCTCTTAATTGATTACGTCAAATTGACTTTATATTAAATTTTATATAGACAGCTAATTTGATACTATTTTCGTTATAAATAAGATATTTGTATGGTTTAGAAAGCCTCTTTTGATATAAGTACAAGTTCTTATGTAAAAATAATGAAACGCAGCAAGAGCACAGGCAAGCTTTCTATTATGTTATGATGTCTAGGGACAAATTCCATCAAAATATTTACTTAGATATAACAATACAATTGTAGTTTCCGATATATAATATTCGTAATTAATTAATTTGGCTTCATAAGTATTCTTCATAAACTTGTAAACTTTAAATAGATACCTTTTCTTTCCGAAGAGAACATTGAGTCACTGAGTTAGATTATTTAATAAAACGTGTACGTATATTAGTTTATATCCATCGAGCAGCCGCCGACGCGTTATTTCTTAACTAATTTACCTAATAATTAGATTCTAAAAAAATAATGTGCTCATGTTTCAACAGAATTTGATATAAATCGTATTGTCTATGTCGTCTACAGATAAATAGATATAGTGCTGCCGATGTCAGGCAGCCACCGTGAATACCTTCAATAATTACTCGTTTGTCATGAGTTTACGCAACTCCGGTGATGCGTTCCAACTAAATCTTGAAAATGTTCCTACCTTACTTACTCCTAAACATAGTGATTGAAATAAACACCTATAGTTATATATTAACATAGCATAGGAGGTAACAAGAATACAAACAGATTTATATGTAGGTAGATATAATACTATACAATTATTTATACATTTTGGTAAACGTATTTACAAACACTTTAGGTAATTGATTATACCTGATTTAGTTAAATTTTCATATTCAGGCCAAGGGGTATTGAAGCGTACACAAACATGGTATGTTATATACCGAAGATAACATTAGCCTCAAGATTACGCCAAAGTATAACAACGAACATTGATCTACTAATAATGAAGTAACAACTCTATCAAGTGTAGTCGCGATACATCCACACAGAATATGAAGCAATGTAAGAGGCGGAAAACATGCACCTACGTACTTAATAAAACATATTTTACGTTACAATTATTTAAATTTTAACTAAATATATTTGCGCCTTCTGAACTTTTTGTAAATAAATTGTTGAACATCTGTTTTTGGTCCAAATGGTAACATTATTCGGATAAAATATAATTTTATAAACTCAAAATCGCGCGTCTTAATAACAGATACAAGTAACAATGAATTGTATACCTTAAAATATCTCGTTGTAAATCTTGATTTTTATAAATAATATCTAAATGATTTAAAATGACATAAATGTAAACTGATTTACGACTAAATTCATTTATGTAACGTATTCACGACACAAATTCATTAACGATAAAATAACAGCTATAAGAAGTATCAGATCCCTACTCCAGCTCGCAATACGTAGATAGCTAACTAACACCTATAGATTTAATAATACTAATACATAATATTTTTTATTGTTACACATGTTTTAACAATTATTCAATTTAGTTACTTAAATTAAAATTTATGCTTGAAACCTTAACAAGTAACTAGAGAATACAATAAACGAAAACATCCAATTTTGAGTGAGTTACTTATTATTTCTAGAAGTATACTCGGGGTTTTAAAAAAACAATTTGAACAATCACTCTTCAACCATAACTCATAAAATGGGAATTGTTAAACGTAAAATTAAATGGATGCTGCAAATACTCAACCCTTGGCTTAAAAAAACGACCCCGTTGTAAAGTAAGTTGAATAGAATTTCCTAGAACTTAAGAGAATAACGTAACGTTTGCAGGTGTGGTATTAACAGTTACAGTTGGTGCTGGTGTTGCCCTGCGGTTGTTCTGTGAGGCGCTGGCCGCGCGCCCCGCCCGCTAGCATGGCGGGCTCGGAGTCCAGGCTCTCCGACATCTTGTCGCAGATTATATCGACCAGTCGCTCGAAGACAGCCTGGAATGGAAATATATTATTTGTGTCAGAAATTTACATGTAAATAATAGAGTTCATTCATTGTGACAAAATACAACTTGAAGGATTTCTTAAGAAACACCCTTGTCACTAAACGTTTTTTACTCCTTACGTAATATAAGTCTAGGTTCGTAACAGGATATTGTTTTTTAACCCAAACATAACTGTTTCTTTATTGACTACATTGCCATGCCATCTATGCTCGAATATTTATCAATGCAGTAAATTACCTCTATCCTTCTTATTCCTGTCAGTTTCCACCCACTACCCGATGACCTAAATTTTCCCACAAATTCATATATCGTAATCAAATCTCACCTTAACGAATATATTCTCCTTGGCACTGGTTTCGAAGAACTCGACGCCAAGCTGTTCAGCGAGCTGTGCGCCGCGCTCGGTGCTGATGACGCGCTCCTCCTCCATGTCGCACTTGTTGCCCACCAGGATCACCTGCGCGTTGTCCCATGAGTACGTCTTGATTTGTGTCACCCTGTAATCAAAAATTTAGGAATAGACTTAGATATAATTTACTTTTTTACCTGCTTAAAATGTTAGGTCTGATTTAAGTTAACATATATTTATGTATATAAATTATTTATAATTATGTCGTCAATGTCAAAGTTTCAAAACTGCAATTCATACAGAGCTAAATTTATATTTATCCTTAATGTTTTGACACTTTATCATATTTACCCGACTGTGGCTATGCCAAAAAAACAATATACCTGGGTGAATTTCCCAAATGCCTTATTTTTTTGTCTTCGTTGAAATTACTATTTGAATAAAGGAATATAGTTCTGAATTATTTTTTTTAGTATTCAATAGGTAGTTATTGGGTTGTGGCAAAAATATGATTTGCCTAAGACTATTACAAAGGTAGAAATAAAATACATAAACCTCTATTTTTTTGCAAATCGGTGCTGTCCCACTACTTTTTTTGCAAACAAAACAGCTTATACACTAATAAAAATAAATAAATTAGGTATATAACTTATTCTATTTCATAGAATATTAGTTTTTTATTAATATATAGCATATTTTATTACATAATTAACGATTATTATTACTGAGAGGCACAAACGTACTTGTCCTGAAAAATATTCTCATATCGCTGGACAAAAGTAATTCAAACATAACTTTACATCGACTAGTCGGACAGCATCCCCACCCCAATTGTATTTCCCTCGTTGGTGTGTGCTAGTGGGCAATCAGGATAGAAGTGGGTTAAATCGTTGCATATGCCCACCAAAACTGTAAGAACGCCATTTCAGGCACTCCCGGACAATTATTTTATATAATCGGTGGATGCATTTTTCTAGTGTAATGAGTAGCTTTTTTATTGTTGTTTGGTTCTAACAGAGGTAGTAAGTGAATTAGCTTCATTGTCTGTTATTGAATTTATCCTAGATACTATGCATTTTTTATAATTTTCTAAAAAGTGTGTATTTTCTCATGTCGCTGTTCTCATATCGCTGTAATCGGTGGTCTTTTTTACCACCGATGTGATAATTTACACCGAAATGATAAGAAAAAATCAATCGGTGTCATATATCTCATATCGGTGTTTTGATTCGTGATGAACGCACAGTTTTGTCACATCGGTGGATTGCTTTATCATATCGGTAGATCATTTTATCATCTCGGTGAGTCTTTATATCATATCGGTAGATCCCGTGTCATTTCGTTAAGTATACAAAGAAACAATGGCACATACAAATAAATATACAGACACATACATATATACCTACATACAAACATACATACAAGGTACGTTTACCTACATAGACTGCCAAAATCATTACCACAATACCACTGTGTAGTAGAAGATGTATAAATAAATATATCATTAAGGGAGGTATGTATTCGGTAATACGTCCATAGGCTGAGATAATGACGGTGAGGTGGAGCAATTGAACGCATTAAAAGTTTATATGGCAAAAAAAATAGTTAAAAGAATAGTAAGTTCGTAACAATAAATAACAAAATAATTAATAGCTAAAAAGAAAACATAATAGTAGCTTAATTTTGTTCAAGAATGCCGAGGCCAAAACTAAAAGATAAGAAGATAAGAAGAAAAACAGGTGGAATAGGTTCCTGGAAAAAATAAGTAAAGCTTAAATCAAAAGTGATTCTGTATTAAGACAGGAGCATTTAAGAAAACGTTTAGCTAAACTTAAGATATGAGATCTTTGGTTTTTTTTTCATATTTCATTTTAACAAAGACAATGATAATAAAAAAAAATCACTATTTTTTTTAATTTTAAGTACCTCTAGAAAACGTAAAAAGTAGGTACATAATTTCAAAAATACATTTTTATTTATCTAAGAACTCAGTTCTCTTTGGATGTGATCTACCCTAAGTTCAGATCTTCATTTCTAAGTTACCTTTAAGTACCTACTAACTATTTCCTTTTTGATGTTCAAAAGTGAATAGATTATCATATCGCTGGATAGGTACATCATTTCGGTGGATACACTTATCATATCGGTGTACAAAAAAAATAATCGGTGCCGGTTTTTCACATCGGTGGAAACCAAAATTAAAACTGAATTTTCTCCTCAGTCTTAAATGATATGTTGATGATATTAAATTTGGGGATGTTTTGTATCCTAAAGATTACATAAAACCTGAAAAATCTACGAAAAAATAAAAATTGAAAAAGTTCACCGATATGATAAGAAAAATGGCATTTGTTGAAATTCACCCACCTACGTATGTACAAAAAATGTAGCAATATGTGACTACAATTCTAAGTATAATACTTACCAATCTTGGACACTGTTGAAGCTCTCCTCATTGGTTATGTCGTACATTAGGATGAATCCCATCGCGCCTCTGTAGTAAGCTGTGGTGATGGTGCGGTAGCGCTCCTGTCCTGCAGTATCCTGCAATTCAAGGTAAAAACAATCAGGACTGTGTTAACTCAACATTATAAATGGCGTAAAATACATGAAATTGTGTGAAACAAATTACCTACACAAAAATCCATTGGGAAAATTCGTCAAATAACGTGTAACAATGTGTTTTGGTATCTCGTGTTTATTGTTCACGTAATCCCTTTGCTAATCCCAGGATAAATTGGAAAAGGAGCGAACAATTACCTATAATCCTTCTTGAGAGTAAGTATCACTTGAGTAAAGCGGCTCCTAGTGGCATCAGGAGGAAATTGAATAGGAAATAAAAATACCGAGAATTCAGCTTCAATTTATCTTATTTTTATAAACCCATTCAGAAGATTTCAGTTCGATGATTAAGCTTAGTCCAAAAGCATAATAATGCTATACAGCAGATACCTCTCTACATTTCTAACATGAAATAGGTAAATGTAGAAATTAAATGAATTTTAAGTAGTAGAAAGACAGTAAAAAGCGAATACATGCGGGTTATCATAAAAAAAACGGTTCATATTATCATATACGCACCCATATCTGTAGTTTGACGCGTTTGTCGTGACGGAAGACAGTCTTCACCTTGAAGTCGATACCGACAGTAGACACAAAGGCTGAAGTGAACGAGTCGTCCGCGTAACGGAATAAGAAACTGAAATTATGAAGACAATGTTTAAGACAGGATCTTATAGTAACAGATAAAAGAATGACGTAGGAATGTAAGATAAAAGAAAGCACTCCATGATGACGTCAATTGAATGTTCAAGAGCTTTTGTAATGGAAAATAAGAGACGTATTTATTTTTTCTTAAGTTATTATACGCTTGTAATGTGGATAATACAGCTACGGCTTTCTAAAGATCAGAAGTAAAAGTTCATAGTATATGAATTTAATTCATACAATTTGAAATTTAAGCAGCAATAATTAGTAGCTTACTTCAGGCTTGTTTTAAGATATTAGGTTGCTTAGTTCCCGAGGGGTTTATCCCTTTTATTCGTCAACGTAGCACTCAATTTTAATTAATCATACCAAACGACACCATTATGAAGATATAAGAAAATTTCAATGAGTAATTAACAAGGAAGAGCCGTAGGAATACTGTTATAACTAATCATATAAATTAGGATTTTAGAAACAAACTTCATTAATTTCAAAACAGTCTTTGTCCCATATTCAGGAATCCATGTCAATTTTAATATGCTCTTATTTGAATATACAAGAAATACGAAAGTTAATTATAAAGTTGGAATTGGAAGGACATTTTCTTATTTCATGACGTAGTTAGTTATGTAATCATGGTCTAAAATAAAATCGTCGGCAACCCTTAAATTATACTTGAACTTTCGTTAATCCTATTTATATCATAACTTTGAGCAATTGACTTTCTTCATTGGGTTTTCGCAAGCTATTTTTAGTGGATCCTTTTTTGTTATTGAGTGCCCAATGGAAGTATTTTTTTACCGTTGAAAATTGGTATAAAGCTTTTACATTTCAAACCTACATATAATATTGCCTAAAATTTTCAGCTGTGTACATTAAAACTAAAAGGATTAAATTATTATTTATTTCCTTAGTTCCTCATTAATTTGTTTATTTTTCAACGTTTGGACTGTATTTCAGACAATTAACATGAAGGAAGCTTCCAGATCTTAAAAAAAAAAACTAGAATAACTAGACGCTTAAAAATATAACATCATTTACCTAGTCTTTCCTACGGAGCTGTTTCCTATGATGAGCAGTTTGAACATATAATCGAAGTTCTGGTCTGCCGCATCCTTCTGCCATTTCGCGTCTCCAGTCATCTGTTGTGACAAAAACAAATATATTCATATTATACTATCTATAAAGACAGGTTTTTTAACCAAAGAGCAAGCAGTAACCACCTCATCTTCTAAACTTGTATTGTTATTAGAATTTTCGTGAATAGTCTCCATTTTGGCACAATTTACACACCGTTGCCACCACAAACACAGCCGCACATCGCTTTATTGCACTAACAAATATATCGCAAATGCAAAACACGATATGATTCCCATACATAGTATTGATTAGCAAAACTCGACCCTGCTACAATAAGCATTAACACGCAAGTAAGCCCACATTAGCTTAACATCGTCCTAGTGATTGAAACGCCTTATCAGAGTAATAGCGATAAATTGCTAAATCAAATCTAATTTCTTTAGCGATACAGTTTGTTTTAGGTTGGCTAATGGCGTTAAATTATTCGTAGCCGGGAAACAAAAATGACTTTTAGATAATGCCACCGTATCGTCACATCCTACCGATAGGGTAATTTGAGTGTCCTAGACGTGACAACGAATAAATAAGTGCGTGTGTTTAAAGTACAAAATGTGTCATCATTATCTTGTCAGTATTCACAGTGAATACAAGTCGTACTACAAGCAAGCCTATTTTTTAAGTCTAACTAAAATTCAACAAGGGAAACCGACAATAAAGGGGCACGGCTCATTAAAAAAAGAACATTTTCTCGCTTGTATATGAAAACAGCCTTTAGCAAATTCAACCTCCAACGAAAACTCGGATATATTATTCAGGAATAGCATCTTTACGGCTACTTCGTTCCGTGTGGTGTGAAGCAGAAATATTCAAATTAGTGTTCGTTTTATTCAGGCCACGGTGTGTACGACAAACTTCATTGAGATTATTCCGATGATTTCATCAGCCGGTATCGCGTCACTTTATTTCATAATAGGAGATATTCCGCTATGAAATATGTAGGATGTTCGTGGGTGGTTCGCTGTTGCGTACAATAGTCAATTAAGACAATTATCTGTCTGAAACTCTGTAGAGAATAACCCTTCTCTAACTATTCTAACAGATACATCATTAAGGGAGCTAATTTGTGGAACTTTCATCTACTAAAGTATTTACCTAATCTTCTTTTCGTTGATATAAAATATTTCTTCTCGAACCAACATGATTAGGTAACCGAGTTTCATTTTATTTAGTACCGAAGCAACTTCTTAAGTTTATTCAAATATTAAATATTCTTCCATAAAATCGATCTTTGTATATACTAGTAAACATCCTGCATGGTATAATTTAGTATAAACATTTATTATTGCCTACAGTATATGAAGAGCCAGTTTATTCTGATTTCAAGTAACCAGCAATAAACTTCTTCGAGCATCCTCGTTCCAGATAAATCTGTTTCTACATTAAACTTCCTATGTAGAGCACCGACAACCTTATCGGTGCTTCCTATGAAATATGGTTGAAGAAATTCGATTCTGAAGACGAGAAATAAGGAAGATTGTATAGGAAATTTTACACTTAACTAGAACTATGTAGGTGCCTATAGTTAAATGTATGCTATTTTTATACAATTTATTTGTAGAGACGACCCTATCAAAGGTAAAACGTTAACTTAAAAGTGATCGAACGAACTTGTCAAGGTACCATAATAATATTATTTCTTCAAAATGTAGGCTGTGGTGATTTTCTTATATGAATTCCTTTACAACTTCCAATAACTGTGTCAATCGCAGCAAAGAAAAATGGTTCAGGATAGAAAGATATTGTTCAGGGAGTGGTATTTTAAAAACGGTCTACCCAATAAATGCTTAAAATTGTGTTTGAAAGCTAAGCGTTGCTAAATAACCATCAATTAAAGTTTAAAATACAATAACACTATATTTATGCAAATTTAGACGAAAACTAAACTATTATCTATTTCCAAAAACTATTTTCGGCAAAAAGCAGGGATATTGATAAATGACTGGAAAACTACATGATTGCTTTGTGCTTCAGCTCACCCGACAAGAATGTTAGCTATTCGAGAGCCTCAATCAATTTCATAATACTGGAGCAAGGAAAACGGTATGCTATGTAGAGCTAATATAAAGTAAAATGGGGCACGACTGCCATCCACGTACAAAATTGTATTTCATAGAATATGTGACTGGTGCTTATTTATATTCAATCAACAAAGAAAAATGACACAGCTTCAAAGTAAATTGGTTTTAGTCAACACGACTAAATCCCCAGACTAATTCCCAGAGGGCGATTGTTTCTGGAAAACATTAATCTTGTGTCGTTTATTTACTCTGCTATAAGATTATGTATATTCTTGTTTGTAGTATTGATATTATGCTTACCCTTAACATCCACCTAGATAAATAATGTTTTGGGTGCACAGAATTTTAAATTGATATTTATCCATGGGTACTTATAGAACGTTATGTAATAATCAATAAGTAAAAATATAATGATCCGTAGAGTAACATTCATAAATCAAGTGACAACTGATATAATAGCTACATGATTATAAAATAAAGTGTTAGGACTGTCAATACTAACCTTTTATCAGTCTTCGTTTATCAAATTGAGTAAAGAGCGTCAGGGGGCGCCTATTACTATATTTTTATTGGCCGAACGGCTTCAAGCTGTGTAGCGGCGGACACGTTGCGTGTAGCTATCTCTTTTTACATTCACACCACGAACAACAGCGGGTGCAAGTTTTACTCTTTTATCGATTTTTGCCGCTATTAACTAGACTATGCAACACTCGCTAATCTTTCTAAATAAAATAGTACGAACAACACCGTCGACCACGATGCCACCAGTTTTGTTAATTTGAAACATACAAAATCGATAATTTCGTAATGTTATTTCGTAACTCACTGTTTTACTCGATCACACTATGTTGATATAAACGTATGTGCCTTCTTCCGTAACATCGACTATAACTGTGCGTTTCGATTTTTTTCTCTATTTAATTGTTTTAAAAGTAACCCCAAATATAGGGATGTAGAGTGTTTCGCGCTCACAGCTGTTACGAGCTCCCTCACCTATTGAAATGGGATGGGATGGAAAGCCAAGATGGCGGGGAGGTGCGCGCGCAGCCTGCCTGCGCAGCTTGTCAAAACTACATACAAACAAATCTGTCTTTATTGCTCACCAATCTGAAATATGAATTAGAGTTTAATATACTTATATAATATCTACCACCCTGTTAATCATTATCATAATGTGATTACAAACTTTTGGCTCTTATTTCGTAACTTTAATGGGATTTGGTGGACGTAAAGAGATTTTGGTTTATGTATTTCTTACTTAGGGGAGGAAGAGCTCTAGAACGTTGCTTGTATATCATTACAAGTACCAACAAAACATTTTATTTTTTACGTAAGAACAAAGCTATCCGTGCGATGTTCGCGAGCTATTTTTGGATGCAAGCCTCCCGAGTCTTGTCAGTTATTCGATTTATCTACTTTCGTCGTAGTCAAATTGCTACGAGAGCTGTATAATACTTATGGATTTTTTTGTTTTGGGAAGTTTTTGTTGTATTACCCTATAATTTCAGACTAATTTTACCATTAGGTACTGTAAGAAAGGGGTCGTACCCGTTTGCCAAGGCTTGGAAGAGAATAATCTGTCACACAACCCTTGTTCAAGCCTTGACCCTTGTTTGACCCAATTACCTACATTGTGGCTCTTACATTGATCATAGACTGTAGGTATCTGGTTGCTCTGATAAATCTCTAAGGACGATTATTTGTAAATTTAAATCTGTTGTTGTTCAGTATTCTACAGTCTTTATTTGCAAAAAAGAGAATTAGGTAAATACAAAATAAAGACATGTCAAAAAAACACATCAAGAAACTGTACACACTATTGAAATGTATGCTTGAAATGTTCACTCAATCTCTCTATTTTTTTTAAATAGACGAAGAAGATAAGAAAGAAGATAAATATTTGTTCAAAAACCTCACACGTGTAATTAAAACATTATATGCCAAAGTCAATAGATCCGTTACCCTCGATAGAGATTACCCAGCAGTGTATGCCAAACTTAGACCGCCGGAAAACCGTAACAAATTCAATTAAATCCTACCGGATAATTTCCTGATGATTTGATTAAAAACTTTGCTGAGCCGCTGCCGAAACGTTACCGAACTTTTTACATGTTATAGGAGCTGTGTTATTTATCCTTAATCCTTATGTGGCTGTGATGTTTCAAACAACTTTTGTAATAAATTGGTAATAACAAATATTTGTACAATATCATTTATAGTTTCTTATTAATTACGCTATTTACTATACTATCACAATAAGTCTTATTCGTTTTGATATTGTATACCTAAAATGAAAACACTATTTTCGGTAGGTACTTGGTTTCTAAAGAATAGCACAATATATAATTGATCATCAATCAATTTGAATAAAACTAAATACTTCTCAAATTACCTACCATATAATTTTAAAACAGTACTTTTTAGAAGATTAATCTTTTCGGCCGATTCGACATTTGAACAACATTTATTTTTCAACAGCCAAGTACAATCTGTTTCGTTCTTCTTGTCTTTGAACTTAATTAGTTGTGGCCAGCAAGTTTATATCTACGATGTCAAGTCTAAAGTTTGCTAATGGGAAATGCAGGTGCACAGTAAAACTAATAAACAATTCCAATAGTTCTGTGGAAACCAAACTAAATCTATAGCTACTATCTTCAGCTGTTTGAACACCCTATAGAATTAGTAAATAGAGCAATAATAATCTCATAAATTTTCAATAAACCTCTCATTTTTACTACATTCATTATTAAACGAAAAAAGGAGAATTAAATATTATTTATGCATTGTATATTAAGGTTGAGTTCTAATTTATAGATTTTATGATCCCTTTGACTTCTGGAAGCTCATGAAATGTTGTATGGCTTTTTCATCAATATTCGTGCCATCTATGTTTTGATAACGTAATGTAAACGTAAGTAGCAAAGTAGACTTCGTAGCCGAAGCGCGTTTTTGTCGTAAGCTACGTTCTTTTTGTTACTTTCGTGAGCAGCAACTAGATGGCGTTGTATTCAAAGAAGAACCTGCTAGAGGATGGATATGGATACTCTGTGGTTAGAAAAGGCGGGATGATCGGAAATCTAAAAGTGGTCGAAATCTTTTCACAAGTTTACCTATAACTTGCAATGTATGTTCTTATAGATTCACTTGATATCGCTATTACACTCTATATCTACCATACTATCAAGTAAGTAAGTAGTGTAAGTCGGTTAGGTCCTGGCTTTCAAATTGATGGAATAAAAATAATTTGATGAGACAAATCAATGTTCATGCATATTAATTGTATCATTCTCAAGCTTTATCACATATTTACCTAGTTCAGGCGCACGCCTGAGTCTACTTGGAAGACGTAAAAAAACGTATAATACATGCCTAAAGAGTTTATAACTCTTCAGTTGATAATATAAGAGCAAGAATGTGAAAAAAGAGACAGGTAATAAATATTATAATATCAAAATATTTATTATACTTCTATAGCTCTTCAATACAAATACTTACTTTAAGAGTATCAAGTCTAAGTATCAATCACTTAGCGTGCTCTCCGGGGTAGAGATTTCAGGCTATTTGCGCAAGTTTATTTACGATACCTTATAGATATAATATGTTAGAAGCTGTAAATACAATTGTCACTTATTGAAATTGATCTTTGGGGCCAGTGTCATGGCTTGCATTCTATTTATGTTGGACAAGAAACTGCGTGAAAAAATTCAAAGTTTCCAAAACCTCCCTCAAAAAGTTTTTCTCTTCGATGTACAAAACTTTCTCAAGTACTAAAGTCTTATTTCGAAGTTACTTTAAACAAGAAATGTGAACCATCAGTAGTCGTTTGTGAAATTGACCTTTGAATGTCGTCAAATATTTCTGGTGTTTGTCGCGTCGGCTGTGCGTCGGTCTACGCGGCCGCGGACAAGCCGCGGACGAGAATAGACGGCACGTCGACACTCGTGACGTCACACACGACACGTCAACTCACGCGCATACTCAACTTTTCCAACATCTTCCTTCCGAATATTATTTAGAAATACCACTCTGCAATTCATGTCGAATTGACTCTCCATTTTGTACGCGGCCGTTTGTACTGATTTAGTTTTATGACAAATGTCGTAAAACGGAATCGTTTTATTTTTAATGAAACTTAAATAAACCGCTTTAATTTGGAACGTAGAAGAAAGATTGCTTATTAACACTGATGAATTTATAACACAATATTTTAGAAAAGAGAAGCGACGTGCGGGAATTTTCTTCTCGAGACAAGATGTACTCTTTTCATTTATCACACTTCAACATCAATCATCGAACATTGTTAGACGTTCATATACCATCAAATTTCTGCCGTAATGGGAAATTTACCCCATGTGTTACGTTAACGATACTTACGAGCGTAATGAGATTTTGATATATCCATTTTGAAGTATACTGTAGAGTTATTTATTAGTTTTTAGTTATTTCAAAAAATATCCCCATTAGCTCTGGTATTCTGTTTCACATCCTGTCTACTGATGACACAATAGCAGCTCCCGTTCCACCTTACTATTTTATTACATGTATAAAACCTAATTAATAGGACAAAAATATTGTCTGATTTAACCACGCTAATGAGTGTTACACCATATTATTAGCGGCAGTACAAAAATACGGCGACCTTTTAAAATTGCACGGAGTTTGCATGTCGGTTGAGCGGAGTGCATGTCAGGCAGGGTTGTCGGCTGGCTCGCGCGCACGGGCGCTCGGGCGTTGGGAGCGACCCGCGGCAGTCCCTCGTCGACCAGCGCGCCCGCCGCCTGCCGCGCCCGCCGCGCCTCGCTCGCGCGCCCCACACATGGACTACGATCGACCAATCGAACCACCACTTTATTTTATAATCACCAACTTACCAACCCCCAAAATTCACTTCACCATCATCGAACGAACCCTACGAGCTTAAAATGACAATCAAAAACCAGTTGCGAGAACTTTTGACGACTTCGAAAAACTCTTAGTGATTGTCATAACCCCACTTGACAACCCCGCTTCAAAGTTTTTTTATTATTCAAAAATGCTTCTCAGAGTAAAATTATATCGGAACCTATTTATACACAAGAAACGACTGAAATTTTCTGATTGCAACCTTTAAAAGTTTACACACGGTTTATGAACTATTTACACTGTTTTACAAATAGTTTTGGACATTATTTTATCCTTCGTAAAAACTACCCCTAGAACTTTAAGCAACTGTGACCAAGACATTTAAATAAACATAATATAAGTGTGCGTTTGAACTTAATATATTAGAAAGTGTTGAAAGACAATTAAGTGTGTTATCAATAGATTAGTTTTACTGTAAGACTAATTAGTGGGTGTTTTAGTGTATTTAAAAATAATCATCCTACCCTACGGCTATCCATATTTAATTTGGTAAGTATTAATATAAATGTAATAAATGAGAATTCAAACTATTTTCTATTTTCAAAAGAATAAAAGTATACTTTTAAGTGAAGTCTTTATAGGTATGAAGTACCTGAAATATTATGAAATAATTACATTCTAATGTAAAAAACAGACAGTACAATTGCAATACTAAAACCCAACAGTCAAACAAGCGGCATTTAAAAAAACACCCGCTAAGAAAATGTGATCGCGACTGAAACAGATCGCTGAAAGTAGACAGTTAATAACGTAACACTGATCTCTTACGAATATGCTCCTCGGAAGTCAAAATTTTACAATTGTATCTTAAAATAAAGTTGTTTTCGAGCGAGTGCCAGTACTCCAATGCTATTTTTTTTATAAATGAGGACACGTTTGAACATTTTGACTGTAGCGAATACTGGGTCATGCATATACATTCTAGAGTATTTTGACAATGTTTTTGAGTACTCGTTAAGAGGATTATTACGTGTCGTAACCACAAGCGTGGTACATAACACGCAAGTAGGTGTTTCATATAGTGATCGTAATACCTATCTAGTCGGCTTGTGCCAAGTCCAATGACATCGTGGGATATTTATAAAATAATTTTATAATGCCAAACGCCTTCCATGGATTTAAAAGAGTCAGCGGTACATTTTACGTGAACACACAAGAATAATTTCAACGTAGTGCTCGATGAAAAAATATGTAGCTCTTACTAGAAGTTATTTGAATGATCAAATACATTAAAATGTTTCGAGTTTTTTGCAGTTATCCATTACTATATTACACATACGTGCTGCGAAAATTTCAATCGTCGCTAAGAGCAATATTTTAAAAATTGCCTACATTTACTCTGCCAGAGATTCAGCAATCTTTGTGGTTGAACTATTTAATGGGCCAATATTAAAAGGCCCGCAATTAAATAAGCACCGTTTAGAAAACAATCAACATTTCTATTATTTCTATTTGCGGGTACTTTTTTAATGGTTTTATAAAGCCGGATACTACTTCATTGTTTTTTTTTTGCTGTGTACTTATTTATCTTCATATAATATAGTTACATGTGGAGAGATAAGTACGTAAAATAATTATGATTTGAACTCTTAACTTACCAGTAATATTATTCAACACCGAATACTTCGGCTCTCTCCATTTTATTAGTAGCACCTAAAATCTTACCTTTGAATGCTGAACATTATCGAAACCAGGCTATAACAACTTTTTGATAACCCTGTCACGAAAACTAAGCACAAAGATATTAAAACTTAAACTTACACCAAAACTTATCTATATAATCAGTAGCTAAAGACGCGATTTCTAGCCTCGAACTTTATTCATTAGAGAGATAATTAAATCTGAAACCGAAAACTCAGTCCAACTTTTACACCTTGATGAGTCGTTGTAATTAGATGATCGCCCTTTGTTTACTTTTCTAATGATTAAAAAAACATCGTAAGATTCTGTTTAGAAACAAATTAAAATTAAAAAGGATTCGAATTTTGAATTCTGATTCGTTGACGAACTGAAAACCAGCCTTGTCAGAAATAATTGGTTTCAGGTCATACTTTTTGGTTTGGATGGATATAAAACTCGATACCACCGATCCAAATATTAGAATTTTAAAAATCTCGCCGTTAAAGTTGTGGCTGTGAATTGCAAAATGAAAAACAAATAAGGCGGTACTTAAATTACAAGTCCTTAGAAAAAAATTAAGAACATTAGTTGAAATCATGAAGATGACATTTTCATAATCGATTCTTTTTCAAAAATTTAGCCATAAATGGGAAATATCGTCAACTGTCACAAGATTAGACAAATCAATAAATCTTTATAAGCCCATATCAACGTATCTATGTCTAGTACAAACACGTATCAGTTACTAGACCGTGTGAAAACATTGCCATCAAGTAAATCGCTTTAGGCTCGGATTAGTGTTCGCAGTATATTGTTGTAAGTGCAGAGAATGTCGCAGCCTATCCTCTTCGCATAATCTCTTAATCGCTTCTTACGATATCCTCAAGGAAAGGGATGACCCTTCAGAAAAAACAGTCGGTTCTAACGAAAAAACTCTTTGTTAGCAATAATCTATGTTATAATTGGTGGGAAACAAATAAATTAAAAGAGCCAGATACCAAAAATAACAAAATCAGACATGGATGAATGTCTGAGAGATTATGTGCAAGAAAATCATGAAATCATGAAAGCCATGTTATTTAAAGCAAGAAAAGGTTAGGGAGCAAAATTATGGAGACGGTCTCACGCGTTATAGTACCTAAAGGTTCTAAATGTTATCAATTGTTGTCATATTCTCAAAATTATTCCTCTGGGTTAAAACCTATTTTACATATTAAGACAGTTTGCTATGTATCTGATACCAAATAGACCCCAGTATCTAATCCAAATTAGATTTCTGTTAAGCTCAGCCCACACATGAAAAAAAATAGGTGTTGGCCATAAAAGAAAGATGTCAGTTGTTCAGTTAAATATTTTGGTACAAATAGGCTTTATTTAGGAAGTAAAAAAACCTTACTAATTAATTAACAATTTTATTTTTTTTTTTGCCTTTTTAGGCACCTTGTTTATTTTTATACAAACTCAGCTAAAATAAACATGAAACGTAATGTTCTGTTTAGAAGTAGCGAGCGCGTAATGAGTCTCATTTCTTTTGCTAACCTTCACATTGTTTTAAAAGGGACAATCTGCATGGGTCTCAAAAATATTTAATGATTCGTTAAAAACGTTTCAGAAATATTTACTCCTGCAAATTAATTAATTTTATGTTCAAATATTAAATAGAAAATGAAAATTACCTAGAAAATTTCAACAAATGTTTCAACTCAAAGAATAATATAAAGGTACTAGGATTAATCTAACAAAGATAAACTTTTATTAAAAATTATGTAGATGATATGAACGTGGAAAATTAAATCTTTTCTTCATTCTTTTCGAACGTTTGAAATGACTTTACGGGACAGAAATAAGCAAAATCAACTCTAACCCGTTATAAAGTTGGAAATAGCTTTCTACTTAATTCTCGCAAAACGTATTATTAGACTCTGACGAAGATTGATCCTAGTTTCGCCTAGTCCAAATCAATTGTTTTACCTAATCATTACAATAACAAATGAAGGAACAAGAAACCAAATCTGTTTACCAAACAACATTTTCTCCTACACCAGACAAACACATAGACTATTTAAACAAAGTATTCAATCAAATTCTACAAACATGTCTAATGTGTTTGACAAAAACATCAAACAATCTCAATAACTCTCAAAATATTTGGAAGCTGAATCTCAAGGCTATGTCTTTCAATGATATTGTTCTACATTATCTATAATTATGCACTGAACATTTTAACGTTGGAAGAAAAAACAAGATTTTGAATGCTTAGACGAATGTAAAAATAGTAGGAAAATAGCTAATTAAAATCCTTGAATCAAAACTAAAGTATGTATGAACTAGTTACATAGTCATACCTAGCTACTGAGAGCAAAACCAATACCTTTAAGCTATGCGGAACCTGGCAATAAGCCTGACAATGTTATTTAAATAGATGTCGCATGTAGCATCCTAAATAAACACACCGACAAACTATTATAGTAAAGCGATGGTATCTATTCTTGCAATTATGCGCGGTCCGATCGATACGTGAAACTAATTCCAGAATAGGATTTGTCCGGAGCCCAAAGCGACAGTGCCCTATATTTTAAGATAAATGAATGAACGTCTAAATCTGTTAGTCTGATCTATCCATTTATAACTGCAACCTCCGCTGAACTGTTGAATTAATTGCTATTTTTACTGTATTTGTCAGTTTAGTTTTATGCTTAATTAGGGATGGGAGCGAAACATGAGTTTCTACTTAGTTTACTCTCAACCCGCGTAAGCTGAAAATTAAACTGAGATAAATGTATCTACTGGAGAACTTTAGACGCAGTTGTTTGTGTACCTGTAGATTGGTGTGGTACTAACAAAGCTACACTATATAATCATGTGAGTCAAAATAAGGTAGCTATGACGTTAAATTCTAAGACAAGACCTCTTTAAAGCTTAAAATAAAAACATAATCTTTTTCTAAACCCCTCTGGATGAGAACTTCATTATATAAAGTAATATGGTAGAAACGAGAAAGTAATCGCAAGATTGAAAAATATTCTTCCATAGTATTAAAACTTATTTCTTAATACGGAGCTAAGGGGTAACAAAGTGGTTCGTGTTAGTAGCGCTATAAATTATTGTACTCATTCTCCGTGGAAAAACGAGCGTGAAGTTGAAAATTTGTCTCCTTTACGCCTCTCATTAATAATGTTTACTATCGCTCGTTTTATGAGCGAAAAGTAAATTAATTATGTATCTTTTTAATTACTTGGATTAATATTGTTGGTGATACTTTGCATTTATCTAACATGTTAATTGCTGATATAATATATTATGGTTCAATTTAGTTAGGTTCTTATTCAGCACTATTACCAGGTGATGCAGCAGTTTGGCTTGAGTCTTCTGGAGACAGATACCCTCCAATTTTCCGTCGGTCGAAGACTGGTTGATTGGCGGCCATTTTTCCCCGTGTCGGTAATCACACACTCATTTATTCACTGGTCGTCTTTATCGCGCTTCTGTACTTACATCCCTAATGCGGTGGGCTCTTCCTCTTCTGATTTATGTTTCTTTGTTTTGTTGATAATTTTGTTCTGTAATTAGGGAGGTAACAGAAGTCCCTTTTCATGTGCTGATGGTGACCAACGGTTTCCCCCGAAAAAAAAAGGTCTAAGAAACCTAATATTTTTCTACAATATTTTTGTGTTTGAATTTCAAACGCGCCATGTTATGGTGGGATCGAAAACGAGTGAAATAGATTCCTAAAACAATCTGACTATACAAATACGAGCTAAACAAAAAAACGTTACACTAAAAAACTCAATTTGAAACTGTTACGATAGCCGCCTGTAAATTGAAAGCTATATTTTTGGTCACCAAACTATTTTAGTGCAGAGTATAAATATTTCGGAACATTCTAATGTTTGCACAAAAATGATGAAGTAAGGTAGCAAAAGTTTTTCAATTTTAAATTTAGGACACGATGTTCCAAATTTAAAATTAAACAACTATTTAGCGTTCAGGTCACTTTGATGCGATTTATGTAGATTCTATACTACAATAATCCTGTTTTAAATAAAACGAGACTATTAATTGATGTTCATTTCATTTTATTAGGATACTGAAAACAAAAAAGTATAATATGCAATACAAATAAGGACAAGTGAATTTAAAACTAGTTTCTAAAACTTTCTTAGCTCAATGTTCCTTTAGAACAACGCGCCAAAACTTTTGATGGAGCTTGCAAAATTTTACATCTTAGTTTGTAGTTGTGAATATGTATACATTCCTTGTTACAGTTCCCACTCATATATGTACCATATTTTATATTACGAGTGACAAATTGTAACTATGTGTGCCAGATGGTAGTACCTACATTGTTTATCGCGTCACACCAATATGTCCGTGGCATATCGTACATTTCCGCGTAGGTTCTAAAGTGAAACAAACATGATGCATTGTAATATACTACGCTCATTATATTGCACTCATGATACGAGTCTCAGGACTTTCGTGGTTCCTATTAGGTGAGCGTAATAACGCGAAATAACGAGCGCGAAGCCAGTGGTTTCACATTTCTGAAAATTCTCGTAAGCCTTAGTGGCGTGAAACCAAAAGTACCTTATTTCCATATAATTTAAGTGTTACCTTACTACAAATTCTGAATACATTCCCACATTTAAATCTGAATTAATATTTCCAAAACATCGCAAAACTAAACGCGTTAAGAAAATTCAAACATGAATTCCAATTAAATACTGCCTTCCCCATATTTGTAGAAGAACCTTGCGGAACCCACCAATTAGTGATAAAATAACATTAATTTGATTACATACGGTTAATAAAACATGAGCTTACTTTTACATCCAATTGTTTTCGTTTAAATCAATATAATGTATAGTGGGGCTACAAATAGTAGCCTATTCAATTAAGTATAGTCACGAAATGTTCCCTTCAAATAGTAATTACGGTAGAATTAGGTCGGTTGATAAGTTACACATTGTAATTGGCTGAAGTGTGTGTTACCTGTGCGTGAATTTTATCATGTGTGCTGAAGTGCGTTATGTCATGATAGCGATAAATAATAATTTTATAGTCTTAATGATGTCAGCACAGTGAGTCAAAGGTATTTCAGTGACAACTCTCTAGATTGTTGTTTTAGGCATCAAGACAAGTTATGTTTATAAGATTAGAGATCGACTAAATCAAATATATTTGTAGCTTTACATGTTTATTATTGCTTTTGATGTAAATAATATTTATTAAATATGGTATTCAAAATCGAAATCTGTTTGTTCTGATTTATTAGGGACAAATGGCTAGAATAAATTCCCAATAGAAAATTATTAGACGTCTAGAAAAAGAAAACTTTTTACAAAGCTCTGTTTATAAGTAGGTAGTATATAGCTGTACACAACTTAAGATGATACTTAATGTTATTATGTACTAAACACACATAAAGCTTTCATGTAAAACTAAGTAATTTTGTGCAGAGCACTTAGTTTCCACACAATTTCGTACAAATCCGTTCACCGTAATTTAAGCTGAATTAATAATATAATATACTTTCTATCCATCCATTACAACACTTTAAATATTAGAGACTGCGTAAGATTGTATTCTATAATAATATCTGACGTCGTAAAAGGGCCGGTACAGTGAACCACGCATGAGCGCTAACACTATGACACTGAATGCGCCTTTATTGCCAAGAATTAAGGTTGCTTTTCGTGATTCATAGTAATCTGTGCAGGGGGCATTTTGTGTGGGGATCACTTTAGTGACTAATATCAGCGATCACTAATCCGGCGAGCTTTATTATGGAAGAGGTACTTGGAAGACTTCAGGTGGCTTCAATCTGCATGCAAAGCCGTCATTGTACCTTATATTTTGCAACTGCTTCTGTATTTTATTTAACTTGTACTTGCTGCTAATTTTGAAGAATGTACAATATAACGTGATGTAGTTGTAATTTATGACATGTAATAAGGTACAATATTTTCAGTGTATTCTCGAACCTTGTTTGTTTCATTTGTAACTTCAACACTCGGCCTTAAAATACAGACGATACGCCGCCCATAGCTTAAAACATATATATTAATATTATATAATGATAATAATTAATAAATAATGTTTATTCACCACAAGGCAAGAAAATTGAATCAAAATGACAGCTTGATCTATTTCTGGGTGATTGTTGATAGAGCTAGACCGATGCAAATATTTTATGTAAATGTCAGAATTCAGGAGCCATCCAACATTTCCGGGTTAGGATCTCATTACAATTTAAAACAAAACGTTCCCAGAGCCTCGGACCCTCAGCCTTCGTGTCGGACCCATGTAAACGTAGCAAGCAGCGGTCGTCACTCACTGTAGGGAATTAAACCTCGTGAGGAAATGCAAGGGTAATAAAATAACAATGTTCTCTTACTCCTTGTCTAGCGAGCGAAAGTTAATCACCGAATCGGAGAGATAACTTGGTATGAAAAGACGGTATTTAGATGGTATATTAGGTAATATATATTTTTTTACTTTTTAGCTTTATCGCAATATAAGAACAGATAAGACGTAGCAAGCAAAATAAATTGAACTGTGGGGATGAGGAGGGGATGTTACGCATGTGTTTATAATGCACAAAATGGTGACGAATGTGACTTTTCAAAAAAATGTACAGGTAATCACGTAAATATTTTTATCTTTAATACGGAGAGACATATATTCAACTACGCCACCAAAATAAAAAGTCAAAGTTTACGTAGCATTTTATACCAGTCTCAGATCAATTTTAAATCATTGGGTTTTCTTTATGATATATTATTTGTCAACAAAAAGTTTCAGCAGCTCGTCCGTTTTATAAATATTTAATTATAACAAGTTTACATGATTTAAGTATCTAAAATATAAATATATGCTTTTAATTGCCTCCTTATCTTTGTATTACCCTCTCGTATCCTATAAAGCAAAGAGGGGTTGTTTTGAAACCATATCTTAACGAAGATTTGAGGGTCTATTGATTACGGTAAAATCGCATCGGGGTCATGTTCAGAATAGGATTACATGTATAAGGTTAAATCAGTTTGAGTCAATAGGTTTTAGTATCGTGCGTTTACATTAAATTTAAATTACTTTTTCTAGATATTATTTTTGTAATAACTATGATCATTCGAGATCTATAAAGATCAAAGAAAATTAAAGTATGATAAAAAAACATTATGACTTCAAAGAGGAACAGTTACCTAATCCTAACACTTAAAAATAATTTTAACAATAATTTCAATGTAATACCCGTCAGTCCGGAAGATAGACAATTATTTGGCGCTTAAAAATTCTAAAGGTCGCGGCTTGAGGAAACTGTTGAAGCCAATAGCTACGTCACGAAACAGCTGAGCATCAAGCCCCGGCCGCAGGTGGGCCGCTATACTTATATTTAGCCCATGAGTCGTTGTGCGTTCATTGTCACCAACACGAGCCAAGGCCCAACTCCAAATTGTTGGCCCATCCGCCACACCACACTAAATTAGCATTACATAATTTTGGCATTTAGCTTCATGATAATTGCGAATCCTTTTTTCATTGCAACGAAACATCTGGACGATGTTGTTGAATTTATCATTGCAAATATTTTCGGGAAAACCATTTTACTGTGATGTCAACACTTTTGCATTTATATTTTCGTGATGTGTGAAGCTACTGATCGCATATAAAAACCTACGTTATGTCGGTAGTTAAACGGATTTTAAAACAAATTCAACGGAATCGTTTGTCACTACAGAATAAATAAATTTATAGTTCTGAGTACCTACCTACTTAAATATGGTTTAAAATAAAGTATTTAAGTCAGGTAAAACCCTGACACAATGCGTAGTAAATCCGCCGTGGGTAATTAAGCAACATCTAACAGCTGCATGAACGCAATGCTAAACTTTCCGTGTCGACAACTGCCTTCCTGTCGCACGCGGTCGCAACTTTTCCTTCAGAATTCTAGTAAAGAAAAATAAAAGAGTGTTAGAGATTAAAACAGTAGTAAAGAATAAAACAATGTAGTACTCCGTTTATTTCTTTAGCTCATATTGATAATAATAATTGTATTTTTTCGAAAAAGCATTTAACGGAAACACAAAGGCTTTACGATGCAGCTTTGTTATAGTCTACCTAAGTCTGTTTCCAGTCTGATTAAGCGCTATGTAGAAAATTGTATTTTTATAGCTTCCTGAAACATTATTACCGTGACTCTTTAAAACGTTCTAGTTATTAATAAGTAGCATGTCTACATAATGAGTTCTCCTAGCTATCGTATTGACTTGGGAACCGGTGACATTTTATTAGCTAATTAATAAGAAGGAAGTGGATCTAACATTTTTATTATTTCTTCTTACTTTCTTTGTAAGACGGTGACATTAAATGAGCACTTTACACACGACATTCAAATACAAATGTTAAGAAAACAATCATTTGAATAAATCGACTATCCCTACGCACATATTATCCAATAACTTTATCAATATATCTTATAGTTGGCGAAATATTGGTTCGTATATTGTCAAAAAACTACAACGTTTATTTCGGGAGATAAGTGACAAAAAGGGTCGGCGACGAAATCAGTCCTCAATTTCCCGTTGTACAAAAAGTCTGTCATCTGTCGTCTTCCTTATAATACATAATCATGAGACCTACATCGTATTGTGTCTACAATGTTGTCTTTACGGCTTGTACACGAAGTATAGTAGTTTGTTTGGACCGTTGTCTCTTACTAAACAAGTAGCCTGCGAGCCTGTTTACAATTTTCGTAATCATTTAATATTCAGCCCTGTGGTTTTGGCACCATACAGTAAGCTTAATGCCGTTAATTAGTTTTTGAGTCACTTTTGGCCGATACGAAGCTAACAGCCCATTAGGTTGAGTGAAATAAGACCTGACACTTGACATAGGCACGCAAATAAACCTTTGTGTATAAAATGAATATTATTGACGCTTATCACATAGGTATACGCTTTTTATTTTATATCAATTCTCCAGTTTCAGTTTGCTACCGTAAAAATTGGTCAAAAGTTCATACATCTTTGAATACTTATTTCACGGCTACCGGTAAAATTATGTTTTACACAGATTGTAATTTCGTGATGAAAATAACTTTCAAACAATGCGAGTGCGTTCCACTAAAAGTTATTTTAGTTAGCTCAATAATTAGAAGATAAACTGGCAACAATAAAACTAAACACGTCTTGACACGAAAATATGTTACTTGCTGTTCAATTATTTTCAGTACATTTAGAAGGAATGCGGCATTTCAATCCGCATGTATTGTGCCTATCCTATTTGATTGCTGAATTATTCTGTTGTGTCTACAGATAACATAAAAATAGTTAAGCTAATTTGGTTCGGCGTCTAGACATTTTAGATGAATGTTTTTTATTGTGATCGAAAGAAAATGAAATTGTAAGTAAGGAAAGAAAATATTAGACCAACGAGAATTTTCTTATACAACGAACTATTATGTCCCTGAATAATATTAGTTCAAAAGATCTTAATCTGATTTATTTCCTCCTACGGATAGTCAAAGAAGTGTCTTGAAATCAACCTTACCCAATGTCAGAAAGCAAGCGCGATCGTCTTGCCAACATTACAGACAACCGTTTAAGATTCTGATCTATTTTTGGTTTTATTTATTTTGTGTACGTTATCAATCAATAGCAATCTAAATGTTATATTTTCTTGCAATAAATTCAAGATATTTGAGTGTAAACTTGTGCTAGATCGAGACGAATGATTTAAAGGTTATATCGAAAAAAAAAGCAGTCCTAATATTATACGGAAACAATCCGACAAAAATCATAATAATATTTCAAACACCTTACTACGGCTAAATGCTTTTAAATTCTGAAACAAAAATCGGGTCATTTCAACGTGTATATTTAAAGATTTTGATACCGATAAGCTTGTAATGAATGTGTTAATAAAGCAGCCCGAAGGTAACACTGTTTACTTAATTCTTTGCTTATTAATTGGTAGTAAACTGTTATATGTATTGAGGTCGTTTGAAACAATTCATAACTTTTGGCGGAATCGGGTGTCGACTAACCCTCAGCGGTCACAACTAAATAATTTAAATGTTGCCACTCAAAGTTTAATAATCTTTGTTTTCAACAAAGGAATTATTGTTGTTATGAATGTGAATCGTTATTTCAATAAGGTATATGTTTCTTTAATAATTTAACTGGTTAATTTTTGTCCATCACACTCTGAGTGGTCAATCTCACCAAATTAATGTATAAAGAAGAGATTGATTCGTACTAGAGAAACTACAAAATATCACTTGTATTTGAAACACTAAGTCGTATTTCCACTAGCTATAACAAATTTTAACGTCTGTGGAACTATTTCCCTAAACATACTAGTAAAAGGCAGAAACTAACAAGATTATACGGTACATAACGCATTCAGCAGTCAAACAGTAAATAAATCTGATTGCCTGACGCAGTTGCTGCCCGTTAAAGTTGCAGTAAATGTCCACATGAGGGCGCTGAATGCCTTATGTATGGAAACATGTTTTCTAAGCTCAATATTCCGTTGTGCAGTGACTAAATTTATTCCCTGTTTATTGTAGAATCACATTGGTTTGCTAAGCAACATGTGTGATTATGACAGTATGAAAGCTCTCAAACTTTATGAGCAAAGTAGGACATAAAATATTATTATCACTGAAATGCATTTTTATCTATTCCGTACGATTTATGGAGCAGTGACTGACGGAAGGCAACGGTTCTTTTGGCTAAGCAAAGTGATTCCAAAAAAATATTATTAAACCTATTATGGTACTCGATTTATTCATTACAAACATTTGTACATCGATCAGTAAGCAGTAAACTCGTTGTTACCGCGTATAAATACACAAACATTATGCAATGCTGTTACATGGAATAAAATTAAGTAAATAAAAGCATTAAAGTAAACAAAATGTACGACGGACTGTTTTCTTAAGCGTATCTTTTTAGTTTGATTGCTTCTATTTCTGACTCAAAGCCTTATGATTGGATACTGTAAATACCTTTCGATTTTTTTTTAATGTTCACTTGTAATATTATTACGGTAGCATATTATTGAAGTTATTCAATAATTTACATAAATATAGTCAAATTTAAAGCAGTAGAGGAGAGGTAAGTAGATAGTAATTCAGTCGCAGTTCTTGAAATGACAAGTTCACAACATGTTGTATTTGTAGCCAAAACCACATATTTCCTCCATGCAGGTTTAACAAATAGATATTTCAAATAGAATACACTTCAAGTAAAGCTCCCCGTAACAAGCTGTCAACGTTTACTCAAAAATATTTCTCTGTGGAACGAAAAATGCAATATTTGTTATAAAGAGAATATACGATATATCGCGGAGATCTCGTGCTATGGCCGCATCTCCTGTGTCCTCATTTCACAAGTTATATTAAATTTGAAGGTTCCTTTATGTTTAGGTGCGACACGCGATATCCCCATTTTTATCTCGGACTTCAGTTAAAGTGACATTATTTTATTTTTTAAAACACTCGTTGAAACTTCACAAGAATGTAAGGAAAGCTCAGGCTTCCGTTCCTATTTGTGTTTACTTATCGCGCCCGTTTCCTGAAGTAGGTGCTAGACTAGGCATTCTGTGAGTTCCGAAATTAACTTTGTTAGATCATTTGTGCCATGTTTTGTGAATTAAAGCTCTCTTATACGTAATAGTACCTGTGTGTATTGGTTATGTGCACAATGGTGTGAGATCATGAAACCAATACAAAGCAGCTATTGTTTAAAGTTTACTATGAATATCAGCCTAGTAAGAAAATTATTATAGATTTAGATAAACACATATAAACATTAATATCAAGTTTAATAGATTATGTATAAACACTAAACAAAAGACTTGATGCTTAACATGAGTTATCATGTTATATTGCCCGCAATTCTGAAAGTTAAAAAGTTGCTAAATGCTCTGCCATCTGCCGGGTACCAGTTTACGGGCGCTGTTAAATATTTTATTGTTGAGCGAGTGCTGTTCTTATTATGACGCGCTAATGCGCCATGTGTCGTTTCCGTCGTCAACATTCGAAACTTTGTTCCGCAAAGTTATACGCGGCTCCTTAAGACATGACTTCTTGAATAAGTATCTCTACCTAATAAGATATTTTATTGTGATAATCCATACAAGAAAGTTTACTAAAGTGTGGACATCCCTTGGCTTAAATAAAGAAGCGATTTTTATTTTGATCTCACTCACGTTAAGTATAATATAGCTAGAAAAAAACTTGCCTGTCATGAAATCTGAGGCCAATTATTCTGTACAAATACGTCATGCAGAAGGTGGCATTAAACTCTGCAATAACAATTTTAGTTGGTATTGTAAAACCGCGAAAATGTTTAATGGTTCATATATTCTCTTATAGCTTTTTAATATTTCTTCAATTTGTGGCTAGAGCCGACCAATAACATAGTGTTATATATTACAGGAGCTTGTAGCCTAACCAAATAATTACATAAAACCTTATAAACGTGACATAAAATCTGTACACGAGTTCAGGCTTATCTTGTACAAACGACGTCTAATTTTTATCCTAAATAATGAGCCTAATAAATTTAGCTAGAGTTACGGAATTTCTGTCAACAATAGCTTGAATGATATCGTTCGCACTCACTTTGCATCATAAACGTAATGAGGATAAATACGTTTGTTTCGTAAATTGACTTTAATTAATGTTTTGGTTTGCTTTCCTCAGTTTGCTTGTAATAACTTTGCGTCCATCTTGTAATTAAAGGAGCTATTATTTCAAATAATCTTCTCTTTATCAGTTACCATAATGACGCGAAATTAACAAATTAACTGAAAGAAAACTTTAACTTCAGAAATGTAAATTTTGAAATAAATGGTTTGCCGTGAGATTATTATGATTATTTTATACCATGCATATAATCCACATCTCAGTAAAAAGGTTGTAACTTGACCACGTTTCCATAGTTTTTATTAATGAGTGTGCTACGTGCCGAGGAATTATATTATTAATCTGTGCGGATGCGGGGCGGGCCAGTGGCGTCGAGGCGCGAACTTGCCACGAAACACCATCCACGTGTTCAGGAATTCACGTAGGAAAAGTTACATTAAATTCTTCAAATATTTTTACAAAAATTTGCTCTTAAATATTCAATGTTAATAACTTAACGTTTTTTTTTCTTTCCACTCTTAATCACCAAGGCAAGAATAAAAATAAGATTCTTCGTTTGTTAAATACGTTAAACGGAAGTGACCAAATTCTTTTCTTTTACAATGTATTATTTTGTAAAATTATAAATATTCGCAGCAAGCTAAACGTATTTCAGGAACATTTCGGAAATTTAATTGAATTCTTATAATTTTAGTCCCGATATTGCTCTTAGTATGGTACTTCAGGCAGAAATATCATTTCATATTTGTTTGCTTTTCGCTCCCTTAAAACTGAACATAAATATAAAGAAAAATATTATTAATTATACAAAAAAAAGGTTGATGAGTTTGTTGGTTGTGGAATTGTCATTTGTATTATTAATTGCGTACTCATAATAAAGAAAAAGAGTAACTTCAAGTATATCGTTTACGTATCGCTATTATTATGAGATTTTATTTCATGAATTCAATCTCTTTTATTGTAACTTCAAAGAACAGACCCGGTCCTTAGAAAGCCTTACGTGGACACTATAGGGAAACATAGGTCCAGAAACGCAGCGGCCTTATTGTGAACGTTATTCAAATATGAAATGGGGCACCTACCTGGGGCCATCTATAGATGAACAGACTTGAACAACGATGTAAGACTGATGAAGATGTATTGTAAAAGATGAATCAGGTAGACATATAAAAAAATATTTTGCTATTGTCGCTATTGATTTCGATGGTATATATGGGTATACACATAATATATGGGCAAAGAGGCAAAATGTAATAATACCGAGTATATTTTAATATAACATATTTAAACCTTACTATATGTATATAGGCGTTAATTAAATTGTTCACACATTAATGTACTTACACCATACAAAATATAAAAGCTGATTTATGTTTACGATACGACGCCACGCCACAGTATACTTAGGTATAACTTGAGCTACAATAATAAATACTTTTGAATTTCCTTAAATTGCTGTGCTTTTTTCTACCTATACTACTGAACCTGTATGTAAAAAATGTAAAAATCATACAAATATACAAAAAAAATGTATTTTTTTAAGTATTCTTTGTTTGTGTAATTTGTTGTTTTTCTACCGGTACCTGAAAATAAACGTATTTGAATTTGAATACAAGCCTGTAACTTTCCCATAGATGAGTTTTTTTATACAAAGTTACAGTTTTTGTATAAACAGTGTAAACCACTGCGTTAGGATGCAGTGAATAAACAATGATTACCTTAAACACCTGTTTTCTGATCACTGCGGTTTGGATAATTCAGAATGGCATCATGCACAGTCGTTATCGTATCGTACTGTATAAAATATTCAAAGTGCTTTACACGTTGAGCTGGCCTTACGGGCGCGTAATGGCCACATAAACCCCTGCTGTAATTTTAACATTATACATTCATATTTAAATAATAATTTTGTTTCTTTTTGTTATAATGTCTACTAAATTACTGTGTTGGTCCGAAATTTAAATTACGATACACACGATTCTAATTAAGATTAGAATGCAGGATATTTGAAAATCCTTAACAGGAAATAAACCCTTTTTAGATTTCCTTGTTGTTATGGTATATGAAAGCCACGTGATCATGATAAACGGAGCTCTCTAAACTCTTTGATCCCTCGTTACAAAAATCCTTTCTTTTGAACGATTTTTACCTCCCATCAGATAGAGTACATAGAATACCGCACGGGTCAAATGTATTTGTTTACAAAGCGATACCTTATAAAAATGTTATTTTGTTCGAGAAAGGCCGATTAAATCTGTAAGTTTTCCGTTACTGATCAACCGAAACATTAAATAAGTGTAAAGAGAGAGAGAGTTAAAAATATAATATATAATTTCTGTTAACTTAAAGAAATGTGTTTTTTAAAAGCACATAATACATTCACTCTGAACATCATACACGCTACAAACCTACCCTACACTATATACAACCTGCAACACAACTCATGTGTAAAATATTCATAGATTCTTCTGTAAATATTTAATTAAAGGACCCTAGTCAAGCACAGAGGGAATCAGTAATAGACATATTGACCGTACGAAGGTGTTAACAGAACCACAAGGTGCTACATAAATGGTTACGAAAATGGCTACGAAGCTCGTGTCTACGCTTTGTAGACCAAACATAAAGAGCAGGTTGGGAACATTTTAGGTATAAAGCTCTTGGTCATTGATTTTACATTTAATATTATATAACATTTTTCATAGTGTACACTGTGTTCATGACTGGTTTGTTCAGTCAAAACATACATTTTAGATTACGCCAGTTATAAAGTTTCAAATTAATATAGGTTTACGTATCAATATATTAATCACTTCTACCATCGATTATAACGAAAATAAAAATCTAAAAAGGTTTACGGGTTTAATATTAAATTCTGATAAAGTTGACATATAGTTGTAGACCAATGTAAATACGTAATGATCCTGATACAAACACAATGTAGCCACGAATACTAAACTTAACAGCTATGGAATTAGATAAAGCATCAATAGTGCAATAAACTGTCACTACCAATACATACCGATTTATTGTGACAACATTCACATAAATTGTATGGACATCAATACTCTGCAATAAATAATAATTACTGTTCGATATGAATCGTCACCAGTACATTCAGTCTTTATTATGTTGCTATATAAAACACGGTAGGGAAGTTATTAAATGGATCTGTTCGTAGAAACAACAATTAGTAGGGTGATGTACATCATAATTAGAACGCGCTGGCAGCATATTAAAATGTATATTGCACACTGAACAACAGTAGACTATTTGTAAAATAGTTGAAGAAAGCAATGACTACTTAAAATGTTAAATTAACTAAGCGGGTCTTACTGTCAATATTCACATATTTTTGTTTGAAGAAAACCTATATTAGGTGTTTCATAAACCACGGTTTAATTAAATGGTTCCAAAATTAAATTCCTATTGAAGAGGACCAGCCAGAAACTACATTCCAATTCTAAGGAGGCGACATAATCAAAATAATAGTATTTTCTCGATTAGTTTTGCGAATACTCATGATCGGATTCTTAGAAACAGTAGCCGATGTTCCTCTGGCACGGAAAGATAATGAGTTGCCAAAATAGCGGGGAGATCGCGATGCGTGTGTGACACACATTTGTTAGGCGGCCAAGAACAGTGCTAAATGTCGGTCAAGTTTGGTACTTTAGGTACCGTAAACAATATATTAATGATTGGTGAACTTGAAATTATACCTGCAATCAACATGTCGTCATATAATAATATTTCGAGCGGATCATTCGAATGCATCTCTTGGTGTAATAAATAACGTGCCAGCTGTGAGAATTCGAAACGATTGAAAAATATTTGAAACCAGATAAAAAAATAGGACTCGCTTCTACAACTAAAAAAAAATATTCAACCTGATATTTTTACATTTTTTGTGTAACTGGTAAGAATATACGGTGAATATTTGCATCTGTATAGACGACGTTGAACAACTTAAAAAAGAAAATTGTTTTAAGTGTTCCTTACCAATTGTACTCTGAGTACTTTTTCAAGTTAAATTTAATAAGTTAGAAGGCATTGTATGGCTGCAGCATTGGATCTTGTAGAGAATAATAACCCTTACCAAGTTTCATGAATAGGTAATTGTCTACATGCAAAGATACTTATCTCATGCGGTTATAAAATCGACTCTACTCGGGAAATGGATCCCTTTAATGTACGGAGACGATAGATTGCCAATTTCACTGCACCATTCCAATCTGGAAATCCCATACTATAGGCAAATGAAGCTTCAACAATTGTATGTAGGTACTTCTTGGAAAATATTCAACACTTAAAGCAGCATTACGTGCTTTGCAGAAACATTAAAGAATAAAAATGACTGCAGGCACATTATGCTGAAGAGTTATAATACAAAACTGTAGTACTTCTATTTGAGTTACGTTCGCCTATTTTTCTTTTCTCACGCACGGCTTTAATATATAAGGATAATTTTTCAAATAGAGTTAACAAACATTCATTACGGTCGAGGGGTGCTGGCAGCGGCAGTATCATCGGTATTGCTGACCGTCATATAAATTTTCATTAGAGAGACTCGCTGGGAATTCCTTCATTCGTAATAAACACACGGCCCGTGGGCATATTTTTCCACTCTTAGAAATGTACCCCCTTGGGAATCTAATTGAGATAACTTGAACATAAAATGTTTGCTGATATTTCTGGATGTTTTGCAAAAATGCTCGTGAACACTGGCTATGTACATTTCTATAAAATTTTCTCGTTCAGTAGAGTTAAGCGAATTCTGTAAGTAATCAGTGGTTAGTAATATTCCAACCTAGTTGGAAGTTATATATTCGAGCCGTTTGGGGTTGAGACACTTGGTCCGTGGGGTCCGAGTGCACACAGTTTTTTTAAAGATTTATCCAGACGCCTGGTTGACACTTCGTGTGACCCAAAGGCTGGCTTCTACCTAGGTCAGCGCATAAGCATTGCCATACAACGTGGCAATGCTGCCAGCCTTTTGGGCACACTCCCAGTCGACAGCGACGTGGGTGAATTTTTTGACGCCTTATTTTAGTTTTATTTAGTATATATTTTTTCCTATTTAATGTGTAGGCTTAGTTTTTATAGTATTGTAATAAAGGTATATCCATAATATCAAAGACGATTTCTCTATTCAGTGAAAACAAACACATTATGACATCATTAATTTGAATGTGTCATTTTGGTAACAATCTTCTGCACATCACACTACGAATCTCTGGCATTAATTGACGTATTATTATTGATCTCTGATCTTGTGTGTAAACAAGTTTATTAATAGGCGTATGTGATTATGTTCGCTAATGAGTTTCGTCAGTGGGTGGTGTCTTCGAAAAATGCGATTAGCGGGACTGGGCAGTGACAGCGCTGTCAAGGCGTAGAAAAATGTGACTGAAAGTAAAAAGGTTTTTTTGCTGTACCTATACAGTGGGCCTATAATTGTACCATATTATTATTTATTGTGACTCGTTCTTTTCTGTTTTTTTTTTACTGGTAGTACGTTTTTTCATCTTGTAAGACTTACATTCAATCCCACTGCAAGACAACGACTTAAACGAGTAAAAGTTTATAACCCTCTAAATATAATATTTTATTCGTATAATAGAGCTATATTATTTTAAAACAATCTAAAACCAAATTATTATTTTTTGTCCATGAAACTAGAAACTAACATACCATTTCCATTTTAATTTTGAAAAGCAAAGAGCTTCCACGAACAGGTTTTTCAAAGAATTCGATGTAATCCTTTTTCAATAGTGATTTATGTTGGTGCCCCTAGCTTGCTGCCTGCTGGTACAGATAGGCTTATACAGATGCGTGCGTCAGATTACGTCACATCAGGTTCACCGCAGCACTATCACCCTGACGCACCATTATTCTAGCTGAGAGTACCCAGAAAATGTAGCAATTTGTTCTAAATGCCTTAAAACAATAAACATTTAAGATGAAGGTTAGAAAATATGAAAACCTATTGAGTTTAGTAAGATTTTATACAGACACGAACAGAAAATAACAATATTTAATAAAAACCTTAATAAAGTATACATTTTTATGTCAAAAAATATTTCACCCTCGATTTACAAATGGACTAGCTACAACATAAAAGTGCACATCACTAACGACGTTGCAGATTATCTCAATGCAATTTCGGCAGCCCGATTCCTCCATTCGTATTTTAACACGGTAACTGGATATTGACAGACTTTGAACATTACTGCAAAAATAAATCATTATTTTGTGGAATAACTCCGAAATTCACTTAAACTCAGTTTAACGAGTCCATGGGGTTATATTTCAATGTTTGTTTCTCAAAATTTAATTACAATTTACCATTTTGGATCAAAATTAATACTCAACAATTAGACGGGATTTTGTGATTTTGGGTCAGTATTTCACATAATATTGCCATAGCTCTATTTAATTTACAAAACTATATTCTGAATAAGATGAGATCATATTATGAGGTTTTTATATAGAAGCGACATTTAAAAATTCATTTTTATTTTTCAAATAAATGCCTTTCACAAGTAGGTAAGGAATATATTTGAAAAATTATAAAATGATACTGCAAAATTACAGGTTAGTCTTTATACGAAACTGAACGATTCATAAAATTAAAAATTGACCTGAAAATTTCGACAAATCGACCTTTTTGATAGTCTTTATAGCCACTACAAACAGCCAAAAATAAAAACACAGACTGAGCATTTCTAATTACTCGCCGTTATCAATTTCCTCAGCATATTTTATTCAAACAGCCTGCCTACTTATGTTTTTAAATATAGCGAGTTTGTTTCGTAGACACCGACGATCAGACCATTGATAATAGAGACACAAAAGAAAAATTGACAAATAAGGCTTAGGGAACACAATTTCTTGTTATTATAAAGAGCTCAATTCGGTGTATCAGTTATTTTGGAAGGATTTTGATTTTGATTTTGATTTTGGAAAATCTTTGCCTTAAAAGAAATAAACGTGCCTTGAATGTCTAAGCGTTGGGCAGTATTTTTAACTTACAAAGACATTGTGGAGATATATACTTTATTGGACAATGTGCACATAAGCTATACATATTTACGTAAATTATCAATAACCAAAACTTCAATTATCTTGTAACCTTTTTCCATCCTCACTTTTCAACAAATGTTAAATAAAATAAAAACTCCGAAAATTTAAATATATGACTTCAATTTCAACTTAAAAGTTCCGAAACTTAAATACTATCACGAAAACACAAGTTATTTTTCTTGTCAATTAGCAATCATATCAAAACACGTTTCCAATCAAAACAAACCAATTTTAATGGAAAAATAAAAATAAAGTCATAATAACTATGTAAAAATGTAGAAGTTTGTAGCAATGTAATGTCACACGAAGGAACGTCACAACTTTTACAGAGTCAATTCGGTAAAAGAGAGCGTTTCGAAGAATTTTATGACATCAATAAAATAGTTTAATGTCTTTATAACGGAATGCTGATGTATTAATAGTAAAACTCCCGTTTTTATAATGTCAGCACATCATTACTTAAATCGATTTAACTTTATCGACAAAACGATATATTGGTTGCATCCTGTATTTTTTAATTTTTTTGTATTGAAAGTTTTCTATTGACTGACTTAATTTGGGTAGTAATTTAATATTTCACTTCATTGTTGCTAAGTTTAAAAAAAATGTGTTCATAATGTTGTCAAGTAATGTAGTGAGTGCTAAATATTTTAATTCAGATAATCGGCGTTCTACTGTTTACCGTTTACATACCCATATAAGACCGGTACATACCCATGTCTTGTAATACATTACGATTATTGTATTGTTACATGTAAACAATTTTGTATACACTTAATCTCTTCATTTAAAAGCCGACCGTTCTATGTTCCTAACGGAAACATTTAACCCTCCTTCATCCCTTGGGATCGAATTTCGGAAAACACCACACATTTACTTGTGTCTTGGCATAAAAATAGCATCCCTTTCATGTTTAGGTGCTGGCAAAGACTAAGTAAGTGAATAACTTAACATAAATAACTCTTCTTTTATTCCGGAAGAGAGTTCAAATTAGATTTATTCTCGTATCGTATATTTTATTGGTAAGGCAATTTACAACCGTAAAATTAATTTAGTTTCAAGCTTTCCCACATTCAAAAGTATAATGTAATTAAATTTTGATGTTGGTCAATAACTCAAAACTGTACCTTCGTACCTGAAAATTAATCGCTATTCCAAAGTTATTTCCGCTAAACTAATAGCTCTGTCGGAATCTTTGTCAAGCGCATTACCTAAAGCACTAGACTCAAGTGGCCCATTTGTTGGAGTCGATCATTCTAATCCATTTCACTGCAATGCCTTCACTTTAGCGGATTCTTGCACGAAGCAAACCGAATATGATCAACTTTACTGAAATCAGACGAACAAATAAAAGTTTACAGAACAGTTCGTACAAGTAGAGCCATAACCTCATTCAAATTCATTTTATGAAGCTAGTTCGAATTCTATCTGTCCGAAAAGCCAAAGTTTTCCCGCAGGACTTCTACGTGTAAATAAAAAGAATTGCTACAACATTTTTATTTAAATTGCTTTTTAATATTACTGAAAATTTTACAGAATATGAATTCATGTAGTCGACTGTCATTTACAGTTGTAATAAACTAGCGAATGCGATGCTCCGTTTGCTTTTTACAACCCACATAAAGTTAATAGCCGTGTGAGTGCAGGTACCTACGACTCTCCTCAGAATGTCTATCGACAATTCTACCTTACCGACAAGATAAGGTTTAGTACCGCAGTTTTGTAACTTAAAAAAAACATGTAAAGGAAGTATTTGCATTGTATTTTCTCTTTTTGAGGGACGTTTTCAGAAAGTGGAACCAGACCATTGTTTTTTGCTTGAAAATTAATATTTGCTTTTGTCTTGGTTTCAGAAGATGAAACATAAAACAACATTGAATATTTATAAACGATAACCTGGTAATCTTATAATATCATATGTTATACCTACTTTCACTAGAATTGATTCTAATTGACTTATCTTTAGCTGTAAAAACCACTGCATATGAAGCCAGAGAAACACTATCCGTGTACCTAGAATTCTAACTACACAATCAGGCTTAAACGATTTCGTTCTATTTTCACGAAATTATATTACAGTACACTTAAAGCATTATAACTACAAAGAAGTGTAATAGACTATACGAGGAAAACGTTTACCCTCAGCTAAGGATTTCAAATATTAAATTAAGGGATTAGTTCTTGGGATAGCAATCTGCAGCGAGTCAGAGGATGATCTCAGCCCACGTCGACATTACATCAGTCTTTTACTATCCAACAAGCTAAACTCTTCAGCACAAAGGATTTCGAAGAAGATCTATTTCATTATTATGCTTATTCTTTGGAAGGAAGTCGTTAGCTGACAAAACAGTTTGCTTTGTTTAATTCCAAGAAAAACCCATTCACGGTTCATTTTGCTTTTGATATGGTGTCTCATCTTCAATACCAGATTATTGACGTCTTACGATAGTAAAATATCGATGTAAATTACTTTATGAATGAGTGAAATAAAGTAAATACATTTCGCTTTTCATTTCAATTAAATTTAATTCGAGAAACGTCCTTCGACGTCGTTAAAAACCTCCTTATGTTTACGCACCTACTGTAATCAAAGGAAATTTTATTTTCAAATGTCACGGAGCGTTGCTCAATGTAAAATCAGGCTTTCGTCCACTCAGTAATGTTCACTTCTAACATTATGCTACCGAAATAAAATGTTTTCTTTAGTTTGTTCTTTTTTTATTTTCTTAACTCAGATAACATTTTACATTTTGCCATTATTTTTCTTACCGCTAAAATATCAAGTAACGACTTTGAAAAATGAGTTCTTATCTAATCTAACCACTACAATAAAGACCTAAAATCTTCACTAATTGAGATGTTAGGTTATAGGAGAAAATGAAATGACAATATAATTAATTAAGGATATGCCATAGATAAAGCTAAAACAGAAGATTTAAAGTCTTAAATATATTCCCTTTGGACTTATTTAAAGTTCATGAACATTCGGAGATGTGCTGAAAAGTTAGGCGACAGAACTCAACAGCTCGTCGAGTCTAAGAACTTCTAGTCTAAGAGTTAATTTATACCTACGAGCTTTAGACACGTATTCGGTGAAATATATTAGTTTAATGAGATTATGCTTATTCGTACTGTTACTATGGAATTCACTTCCAGGCTTACTGCAGTTAGCTACAATACTTTTACATACACGTTTATTAAAACGCCTCATAAATTTAAAGGAATTTTATGACTTTATGTTTCATGAACTCTATTAAATAACTTAGTATTCAAAATCTATGTTTATCGGTATGATCTGATATATAGACAAAATGAATACCTATAACGGGGTGTTAAAATTATGAATGACTACATTTAAATGTCTAGTGCTGTCCTACTTGCAGACAAATTACGTGCGTCTTTAATAATGTTTCCAAATGATTAATGATATCAACACTAATCAAACTAAATTACATACTAACAGTTTTCTACGAAAATCGAGTATCGTTTGAGGTCAGATCGTTAGTATTTAAATCTGACACTGTCACTCTTTTTTACAAAGAAAGTAAATGTGATAATAAACGGTTTTTTCGCCGACGTTCTGTGGTAATGTATGTATTTGTGTAACATTTTCACTATCATCATGACGTAGCGACACCACAACTATGTATGTGGGACAGAGAACCACGCAAATCGGGAAACACATTACAAATGCAATCGAGCATTCGAGTCTCGAATCGAAAACCAATGTCCTGTGGGAAATGAGGTGCACCCAACAATACGATGTTCCTCAACAAATGATACCCGATACTTTGTTTACGTAGTTTCTATGTTAATTTTATGCGAAAAATGTCAGGCACCCCTGCATTTTCCATTATGTCAGAAATAATTTTTAGAGTGGTGTTAAATTGTTTCCTCCGACAGCTTAAAAAGAAAACCAAGGTCCGCTATGATTACATCCCATCACTCTGTTTAAACAAGAAACAAAAGCGGTTGCTATATCTTATTACATCATAAACGAGTCGAGGTTTTCTAATAACATTTGAAATACGGACAAATTGAACTTGTAAAGTAGGTTAGTTTACAAGGCAGATTTCTTTAATATTCCCAAATTAAAGTTTGGTAGTCAGACCGGCAGATTACGTGCAATCCGAAGGGATCGGGGTCACTATCTGCGTCCAATCCAATATAGACGTTTCATGAAAAGAAACGGATACGATGTAACATATTATTTGGTTTCTTTCCGTTGAGCATGGTGCTTATTAACTTGTAATTACTGGTTGAACAGCAATATTCGTTGATAACATTTTTGTTTTTCGAGTAGGTACCTTAGTAGCTAGTTAAGAGACGATTAAGGTCGCTTTATATAAAAAAACATTTAAAATATGTATTTAAAATAGATATTTAATAGCAATTAAAAACCAATTTTCACCTAATAAATAGTAGCGTCTTATGACATTTGCACCACAATCTGGCATAACAAATCATAGTCTAGAACACACGACACATGTACACAACATTTTAATGGCTTCCGCATTAACAAATCAAATTATATCTAAGTACATTTCATCGTAACGATACTGGCATTAATATTAACTACTTCCCGTACACACCTTCACAAAAATCCGTTGAATCTTGACAAACGACCTCGCGCGTTCTAAAAAATAACATCCGCTGCAGATAGAGTCAAGGGCTCCTGTTTTATAATATTTATTTTCAGCGCACGTCGTAGAGGCGACTATTTAGAACATTAAATAATGATAAAGTAATTATCGCCGTGTCGCACGAACGTGGAGATCTAAAATGATAATAAATGAGAGATTTGATAAATCTATTTTATGATTTCATGTTATTTTCAGGCCTTTATGTAACTCTTTTGATAGATTTAAATATATTTATTAAATATGAATGAGTCAAATATTCATTCATTTCGGTAAATAGAGTTGTATCTGTAGCGAAGATTAAATTTGAGAGACTGTGTCAAATGTAAATTCTTTGTTACTGTCATAAAGATCAGACTCAGAGCACAAATAAAGATGAAGTATTTTGCCGAAAGCAATTTTATGGCAAAAAATCGCACATGAGACTTTCTTCTTTATTTGCTACCTGACTGAAAAAAATATTTGAAAGCGAGAAAGTAAACATGAATAAATGATGTCTATATTTTCGGCATCTTATTTTTGCGAGGTTTGAAGTATGTCTATTTCTTTTACTTACATATTTGCTATCATATAACAATAGTACATAACAAGTGTTGTAGATACAGAAACATAATCTAAAACATGCATTTATAAAATGTGAGCAACAAGTTCTTCAATTTGATATTTAGATGACTTCGTTATTAGATTTAGTTATTCTTGTTAATTAATTATCTTTAAAGGTTCCCTTTATAACTAGATTATGTAGTAAAAGCTCAGTCGGCTAGGTATTGAAGATGGTGTCACGTCAAAATGTTCTAATAACGAGATACCGGGACGTCGGCCGCGGAGGCACGCGCCCTTCACATCACGCGTACTGCCCCACTATTGACTATCGACTATTTAACATGATTATTCAATTTATTAATTAAGTCACTTTTAAAAGTTAATTTACTTTTATACTTATTTATACATTTTTTGCAAGTGAAATAGGGTTTACATTACATTTATTATGTTCTTAATTAAAACATTGTTCAGCCTTATATGTAGACATGTGAAGTTTTATTTTATAAAATGTTTAGATATTCAAAATAAGCAGAACTGAATCAGACTTGCCCAAAAAGATTCTTAAACATTCAGTCATTATTCAAAAAATTTCAAGCAGGTTGTAATTCCATTCAAAAACCACCATTAACAAACATGGATTGACGTCAATAGCTTACATAATTACGCACCCTAAATGTTCTTTCAATTTAAAAAGAACTCTTACTAAACTTTTTTCGGTTCAAAAGTTTACGTTGAATGTCACGAAATGAGGAAATAAGTATTTGGAAACGATTACATAACATCATTGTTATCGCGGAAGTCTTACAAAAACTAGAAAGTTTTTATGGGTTTTTACGGGTTATATGACCAAAACTGAAAATGTTTACACGGGAAAATGGACAACATTAAGCATTTTCCGCCTATCATTTACATAAACATTCATTTCCTTTCGGTACATACTTCATACTTTAGTAATAAAAAACTTGAACACGGAGACTTTATTTTTTTTTTGTTGGGCGCTCCAAATTCTTCTCAATACTAATGAGGAAGGGTGGTCTCATGACTGTGGCGTTCCATTGTGGAAGAGCACTCGACCTTTTTATTCGCAACTGGATCCCAGCTGGTTCAGTTTGCTATGTCAAGTATTTAAGGCACAGTTAGAAACACGACAAATCAAGGATAAACAATTATTTTTATTTTAACAAATACATTTTTTAAACATTCAGTCAAAACATTATTTATGGTTAAGTGTTTCACGTGTTTGTGTATCGATGTATGCAGTAAGTACCGACTACAATCGTTTAAGCTACAAATTAAGTTTTGTGGTGCAAATAAAAATAACATGCTTCTCAAAAATAAATATTAAAGGCAGGGATTGATAAATAAAATGTTCTGTAGTTTTAAAAGAGGACTTTTTGTTGCAAAACGTTGAAATTCGCTCCAAGTACAATTTCTGTTTTCCATCAAATAAAAGAGCTCTTTTCCACGAGCATTTGTTGCAAAACCTTTAAACACAATTTAACGAGGTCTTTATCCAGCGATCAAGCCGACGATTTTATTTATCTTGATTCATTCACATACACTTCCGAATGCTCCAGTTTACTAAAATTGAAAATCGTAAAGATTTTTCCTTTTCCTTTTATCATGCTCCATTATTTCAATTTCATTGAAACATTTTATGTAAAATATGTAAATCATTTGTCTTTGTGTGTTGTATTTGTGAAGTTCCCCGGATTTATATGCCGACCTATTTTAGTTCCAGTTTTGAAATTCAGATCGGAAACGTCTTTATTTTTGTTCATGTCTTATGCTAGTTTTAACTTTTTAGTAGATATAATTTTAGATTGAAATACGTTTAATGATATAGTACACCTGATTTTATTTTCCACTAAACATCAACTTAACTAATCAAAAACACCAAAATAATTGCAATTCTATTAAAATACAATTATAATTTCAATAATTAAACATTTTGAACTTCTATTTTAATACGTTTCGTATAATTTGTCCCAAATTTAAGATTAAACAATTACGTTTGGTTCACAACTCTTAATTAATCTTAAATTTATATTATCGTCGAAAGCTTTGAATTTAGAATCTAATAAAATCAACATTTAAATCGTGACGATGAACTTCTGATTTATAAATTTATTTTCAGTTACAACTGTAAATACAGATCAATATCAGCTAAAGATTTATATTAATTATCATCATCTTAAACGTGGATTAAAACCTTATTGTTTGTTAATTAATACATGACAACTTTGACGTCCAGCTTTTCAATGGTTTGCTACTGTTAGTCCTACAAGTTATAATTGGCGAGCCACTTAACATTTGCTGAGTACAATTAGAAATCTGTTCGGTTTCAGGCAATGTGTGCAATTGTGCATGTTTGTATGAACCTATAGCAATTTGAAGATTTATTGGTTAATTGAACATTACCTTTTATTCTTTGTTTTATTGGTCTAGAGTTTTACTCTCCATAGTAATTTTCCTATAATTATAGGATCGTCTAGGATAGTGCCTATATTCAATCGCTTCACTACAATTCACTACAAAAATTCAAATATAATACGGATATTATATTTGAGTATGGATATTGTGCGTTTATATTAAACACACGTACAAAACAGAAGCAAATTATACTTCCACCCACAGTTTTCCATAACTATAACAACAGGCAATAAGTATAAAACAAGCGATTTATTTTAAAATGAGAGCGGATAATACCGCCACGTGTGTATTATGTCTTTATTTCTTACTGTAAATATTGCGTTATTGTAAATTATGCGGTCTCTACGTAATTCACGAGAACACAGGATGCGGACGTCATAGTATGACGTGGATTGACGTCAAATGCATAAAGTAATAATAATCCCTGTTATCTCCGTATCAAAGTACTTTCACCGTTATCAAAGAGTATGAAAATATGGTAGGAATATTTTGTAATCACTACCTGTAAATATTAGAATTGATTTAGGTAGTACAATAAGTTGTAAAACATTTTACTTCATGTTTAGAGTTACATTAAAAAAAAATGAACTCGTTGTGTAGAGTTTCAACAACACACACAGTAAATAGTTTAAAATTCATCAACATATGACGTGTTTATTTACTGGCCACATATGTCGCACTGCCGACCTGATGGGCAAAGGCCAATCTAACCGCTTTCACCTCTTTTTGGTAAAGTCTGAGGTAAACTATTTTTATCAATCCAGCCCTTTAGATTATGCGACGTTAAAGTAAAAAACCATCAGTCACGTCCATTATGTGGTAATCAGATGGAACAATAACATAGTTATTTATAAGTGACACATTAAAACGACCTGTCGCAGTGAATTTTGTGACAAATTAAGTGTAGCAACGATGTTCGTACTGAGCAAATTTACTCTTCCTCGTTATACTTTCGAGCTATACTACCTAACTACATAAAAAACTTGAATATGTACTCGTTACTGTATTGTAATATTATGATGGTTTCATTATAAGAAAAAAACAACTATCGTACTTAGATAAACTAAATTATCACACTTCACCTCGAATAGTCGCTGATAGTCCTCTTCTCGTTCTTTAAACATTCGCACTAACTATATGACCAACAGAAATATCGAATTTTTTTTTACGATTTACAATAATATAAAAATCAGTAAAACAAAATCTTATCACTATCATTTATTTATATTCACAGAATTTTTTAACGAACTCTATAAATATTGCTAAACTAATTAAATACTATTTTAAAATTAACAATACATAAATAGATATTACAACTGAGCCATAGATATTCCTTGCAACTCATATCTGCGAATAACCAAGGTAATCTGATCTGGCGAGTTATTTATAAAAACAAAAAACAATTATAAAAACCAGTATATTGTATCCGTTATTCACTTTTCACGAATACGTCTCGTAGGCAATTCGCCAAGCCAATCGTTGAACCCTGTATGCGAATATTTATTTACGTGGCTAACAACTCGTCTGAGAATTACTTTCAAAACTGTGGCAAACTATTAAAATACTTCAGTGTACAAAACTCGTTTAAATCTCAAATGGGTCAATTAACTATTGATTTGTAGGATTCTGATTAGCATGCGTAACATTAATGTTATGCTCAAAGCCCCATGATTAATTTCAGTATGTAAACATTTCATGAGTAAAAACAGTCGGTACCTATTATAACTCCCCGATTCAGTAGCCTTACAATCGATAATTTAGATTTCATTCTATGGTTAACGAAGCAGGTAGTCAGCGGTTGACGAAAACATTGGAGTTCCAAGAATCTCGCCTAGATCTTATCCTCTAAAACATTATGTAATAATCTTAATGGGCATTTATACCTTCAGGATCAGTAATTTACTTAAAGTTATTCTGTGTTCAGTATTTATTGTGCAATATGTTAAAATGTTTACATAAGAAAAGGTAAGCAAATGCAAACTAGCGCAGCATTCATTAACAGTAAATTACTATTAGCACGTCAAATAAACATTCAGCGAAATGAATGTGAGCATATTATGACGCTTCACTTTTAGATTCCCGACAAAAATGGCCGGCTTTTATTTAAATAAAAGGTACATGCATATTCCGACCTCATTAAAACGTGTGGTTACAAAGCATTCCCTTTAAGCGCGAGCAAAGGAAAGTCTAAATGAATCTGTGTAGAATCGCCACGTTTGTGAAAAATTTTGAGAGCTACTTGCACTCTCGACTCCCTCCGTCTCCCCTCGGCTTTTGTGGTGACACTTGACCCGTTTGTCTTAGTTGTTGCCTAGTTTACACTTCAGCTAAACTCTACGTATATTGACGTTCCCTTGTTATAAGATATAATGTTTCAGCAAACATGAAATGTTTAGTGTAACACAATCTCTCAGCGGTTTTAATTGGTCTTCAACTCACAACTATTTTGATGTTGGGATATTCGTAACTTAATACGATAATAAAGACTCGGCAGGGTGAAAAAGTAAATAGGTGAAGTGGAATATATACTAGACAGTTATATGAGGTACTTTAGGTCCGGAAAACTATAAACGTTTCGAGCGGTCGCTATCGCAAACACATCTAGACCAAAATAAATAATAAATTCATTGCTATGTGTCTCTTTACATTATTTTAAGTACTTTTGCATGAACAAAATTATAGTATATTTTTCAGCATCGTCAATATTATTATCTTGAGTTTATTATTACATATATTTATGACTACTATTATATTTATATTTTGATTATTATGTCAATGACAATCGTGGATTTTACAAAACTTTGCACTATTGAATTTTTTGCAATATTGTGCGTTTAACATGTAATCTACCCAGAAAATAAAAAGTAAAATATACTGAAATTCATATAACTTGAAAATGTTAAATTGATATATTAAAGGTATAATTTGAAACTTTACAAAAAAAGTTCCCAATAAAATAAACAGCACGTCGAAACAGATCACGATACACTATGTAAGCCTGCATATTTTATGTACACGCGTGTCGCCATGTCAACACTGCGTGTACAGAGGCTGTTTGTGTTTTTGCTCTATTTCCTACAAACACGAGCACCAAATAAACTGATCAGCTAGTGACTTTTATTCTAATATATTTCCCTTTTATGTTAGGTTCAGGTTACAATATTCAACAGACGTAATAAACATTCCTTTTTGTTTCTCTAGGTTGAAGATTCGTAATACGGAATTGGCAGACATTACACGAAGAAAACCCCTACCCTTCCTACTATGGCTCAAGATCCCTTCCATAAAACATTCCTTAATCGTTCTTCAACTTACATCGTAGTACGCAAAAGGCAACTAAACATTTAAAAACATTCCAATCAACTTAGACCTTTTAATTATTCCCTTTAAATCTAACGGAGAATAAAATACGGAACAGGGTAACTCGTCACTAAATCTCAGTAGTGACTCAATCGACGCGCGTAAACCTCTTCGGAGGGCGCGAGGGGCCTGCGCAATGCGGTCTCGCCAGGGATGTACGTAATATATCCTGCGGATGAAGTAGTTTCCCTGACATACAGGTCGCAAACGCTGCCACGGCCACGGCAGCGGCCTACGCTTGACATAATCTCTTGGCCGCCGCCGCGAGCGCCGACCAGCGCGCAACCCCCGCCCCGCACCCCCACCCTCATCTGCGATCAAACCCACCTCAAAACGGCGCCCCCGGAGCCACCAGAGCGCGCGCCGGCCTCGCCGACGCCGTCGCTCGAGCGCCCAAAGCTGCGCGAGCGCACCAAAGCGAAGCTGCTCAAAAAGCTCGGTCGCCATGAGGATAATGAATTCGGCAAAATTGTTAGAACCCCCGCTCCCGATGAGTTCGAATTGCCCGCTCCCCTTCCTACTCCAGCGTTCTCGCGAAAGAACATATTCGACCGCGACTTCGACGCACTGTTCGAGGTTGCGAATTCACCGCAATTTGGTGCACACATCCGTGTGACCACGCCAGAGCCGGATCGTCGCTCAGATGTTTCGGCGGCGCACTTTCCATCTCCAACCGCGTCTTCACTGAGCCTTCTTCCACCACGGCCCCATTCCGAGCCGAGTTCGTCACCGGCCTCTGCTCGTACCTCCACGCCTTCGACGCCAACACCACGTCGTCCACCTGCTGAAGGTTCAGAATGAGAGTGCGATTTAAGTTTGAGAACGTGTGATCACCAACTAATTTGAACCGCCACATTAATTAAGCATGGTTACTTGGCGAAATAACAGCATTAACGCTTCACTAGGCACGTATCATACCCATGGTTTTATTTAACAGTGTGAGGGTTATTGAATTAATAAACGATGTTTCATTGACAAAATGTAATTTAACTATGGATTTACTTTGTTTTTCTCAGGTCCGAATAATAAATCGAAGAAAGTTAGTTTCTTCCGGAAGCTGAGTCGGGCGAGAGAGGCGACGCCATCGCGTCCCTCCACCATGCAGCAGCAGCCGTCCGTGGAGATGGCGCTGCGGGAGCTCACTCACCCCACACATAATGAACAACTTAAGAACCAACAGCAAGTCACATTCAAACTAGTCAAAACAGGTGAGTGACACCGTTTTTTTATTTTTTATTACTAAAGTAACAAAAACAATAAAGCTCAATTCAAATAGGCTGGAAGCACTCTGCATACTTTTAACGCATATTACTTAAAAAGAGTGCAACTATTTGCTTCCAATTCAAAACATGAAAACACAATCATATTTTGTTTCGTTTCGCTAAATGAAATTCTCCTAGTTCATTTACGATCTGTTAATTAAATTTCACTGCCGCTGTCAGTTCGGCTTGATATTGAGAAATACTGAATATACGTTGAATTTACGTTACAGTGCATGAGAAATTGGTTTAGTACATGTATTCAGCTGAATAATACATACATAAACAGTGATATGAATATTTGATTAACTATCACATTATAATGCTGTGCTCTAAATCAATGACAGCTATAAACTAAACAGACACTGTGAATGACTCAATTTATTCCCTTACCGAGCCGAAACTTAAGTTATTGAAGGCTGTTGGTACCTACTTTTTCTTTCACGGACTTGTCTTTTATGTGAAAGCTCTAGGGACGTTGCCGAGACTTTACTCAGTAATTAGCACTGTCTTTACCGTTCTCCATGTGAATAAATAATTTCAATCTTTGACCTAGTGTTACTTGAACAGTGTCTTTCTGTTGCTAACTTTATGTCATTGAAACAAGTTTCCAAGTCCAGTCTTCCTTGAGATTTTGTAATGAGTCTTCAAGTGAAATCCATTGTTTCAAACACTGGATCTGTATCTTGTTAAATGCTTTCAGGTAAAAGACTTAAAGGCTTTCTGAAATTCAATACTATAATAATATAATAGAAACTGACTTACATAAAATAAAACAAAATTTTTAAAAAGTTATTTCCACTTTGGCACCATATTTACCGTTACTATGATATATACTGCAAGTATGCAATTTTCCTAATTAATCTTCAAAAGCAAATGATGGACGTAGTTACGAACTATGCAGTTTCAACCCGTTTCTTTTTTGTTTCGCACTTCAAAGTGGAACAATGTGACTTTCACGAGGCGCGTCAGAAACACAAAGAACGCCTATAGGTATGTCCCTATGTAGTACAGTGCAAACCCGTCACATCGGAACAGGTTTTACCGTCAAACTAAAATCATTCACAAGCCTCCCTTTGTGCTTTTTTTTAGTGCGATCCATGTAAATGACTCACGCAACTGCCCTCAGGCAGGTTGACAACAAACCGACCAAGGCCACAACGAATTTCCGCTGTTTTGTTATGATTTTTTTGTTGGAAAGTTGGAAATACGGACCACAATCCTTTGAACGTAAAAACGAAATGAAAATAATATATTTGTTGTTCATCATATTTACACAAAACTTTTAATATAAATACAATCTTCGTTGATTTCCTGGTCTTCTGTCTGGTCTATAAATATTCACTTAAATCCCCAGAGTTTATAATGCTCTGTTAAAAACTATAGTCTCTTTCCTACAAATTCGTAAATAGAAAGCGCTCTTCTATTTGTCATTATTTTTAAAAGTAATTTTCAACTTAATACCTGAGATAATTAAGCAGCATCTAAAGACTTTGATTCTATTCGATCTCCGGAGACTTGGCGAGTTAAAGTACGTTTACGCTTCCTGAGAGCGGAGCGTGCCTTGACTTCACAATACTAAACGTTGGTAACGGTTTGGCAGGCTAATAGACATTTTGTAAATAGAAGGTTGATGACAAAAAATTACTCTTAAAAATTTTAAAGGAAATAATATGGTTTGTTCAAAAAAAGTTTGCATTCTGTTTTATAAGCTTGATATGTTTAGTTCAACTGGACAGTCGAATCTCGTTCCAGCAATGCAATTTGGAGCTGGCCGCAATGGCAGTCCTCGCGGGATTACCTACGTTACTACAAAGAGCAAAACACTTTGTTACACTGCCGGTTTTTGGGGACGTATTTCCCATTTGATGGTACTATCCATTCATTTCCGGTGATGAAAATAAAAGCTCCTGCGGTCAATTTACACAGAGTGCTCTAAACCACACGTGGTTAAAGTCAAATTATTTAAAAAGCAGGTTATGTTTTTCGTGGATTATTATTTAAAAGTAAGTACTAATGGCCATACATACATATAAAACATAGAGTAAATTACCATACCTTTTTTTTTTGAGTATTTTTTTATTGTCCCACAGCGGGAAAATCAAGGCAAATCAATTAACAAAAAAAAAAAAGATTTTAGCTTGATATTGTTACTATACCTGTCTGTTAATCTGTAAGGCAAACATTTTTGTATCAAAGTCCGGAATATACGTGCGGCTCGGTAAGTAAGTAAAAAGAGATAGATTTTCTTTTCCACACAAAATTGCTGCGAGCGCTGTTTGCAAATCATATTAACAATCAAGCGAACCCACTTGTTACTTTTAGTAGGATTTCTCGCTCTAACACACACTTAAGTCATATTGCTATCTAGAAGTTACAAGACCAAGCCTCGTAAATAAAAAAGGTTTTATTATGCATTTGGAGGGCTAGGCCGTAGAGAAACTTAGACATTTGGTACTTAACATTTATTATTTTGATAAGGTACGTATTTCAGTTTATGTTTTGTTTAAGAAGTTTCCCTAGAGTGTGCAAGTTTACTTTGTTTAAGAGTGCCGTCGTATGAATCCCTCGACACCAAAGTTGGAACGCGTATGTTTGACCTTTGTTGCGTAGGTCCCACGACTACTTTATTTGAATTGTATTTAGGTAGAACGAAATTAACGCTCCTGTAAATAAGTTACCATTATAACATAACTATGTGATATTACACAACTGTATATATAATTTACTATGAATTATAAAATAACAATATTCAAGCTAAATTACAAAATATCAGCTTTCCGAAATAATATAACATAACATATCATCACGCCTGTATCCCCGAAGGGGTAGGCAGAGGCGTACCAATGTACACCCACAGTTCGCCGATATGTTTAGGTCCCATGTAATAGGGGGCGAGCCTATTGCCACTAACCGGGCACAAATAATATTTACTAGAAAAATCCATGAGTGATTTTTCCATCTGACTTAATGCCACTAACAAACTTAAATTCTCACAGACAGCCAAAATAAATGTACTTAGTCAAATGGACATTGATATATCCAATCGAATGAGTGTACGAATACAGTGGCGGAAAGATAATTATGAATATCCACGCGCGAATTAACAAAGGTAGACTCCCGTTCACGCGAGCATTAAAATTACTTAAATATAATAAAACTAAAGAGTTTGTTTGTTTATAAAAAATATTTTTGCCTTTGAAAGCTTAAATCTCAAAGAAAGCTATTAGATATTTACTTCACGCTACTTGCCTTTTGAGAAAAGAGACGATTGAAACCGAGCCGAGCAGCTTGTAGTAGGTAATATGTTTAAAATTTCACAGAATACTTTTTTTTAAGCCAGAGTATAATGCAACGAAAAAAACTACCATCATGTTCTCAATGATTCAAGTTCTCCACATGTTCCCTTGATTGGAATTCCGGCGAAACATTACAAAATGTTTGCCCTAACATGAGTACAATGAGAACAACAGTGCTATTTTAACATACAAACATTTTGCACGGAACATTACATAGGTAAATGGACTCGGCCATGCCTTAATAATGCAGCACTCAGCCGCGAACTAGTAATAAAGTTGCTAGTTTAGCATCGCGGTTGAATAATGAATCGCAAACTCTATTATATCTATGAAATGAACTAATTTTTAATTAACGGTGTTTACAAACTCAGGACTAATTAGTGGTTTATTTATCTTTTATCTGATTTGAAGTGTATCAGTTACTCTAACGATAGAGAAGATTCTTTTTTTATTCTTAATTATTTTATGCTTTGATATCAGAATCTGGAAAGAGGAAGGATATATTTGCTTTGATCCAATTAGTTAATTGGTCAATTCCTGGAGAGGCAAATAACTCAAGTAATAATGTTTTCCTTTAAAGATTTCCTCTGTGACTTTAGTCTAGATATAGTAATACTAAATATACGTGAATTATCTCGAAATACCTACATTGGTGCCTATAGTTATTACGGTTATTAAATATCTTCTACTAACATTAAATTTCATTTCGAAACACCTTAAATAAAAGAATAAAAATTTGGCATATGCCTGTTTTCTCACGCAATGTTAAAAGTCGTCATGTAGGTCGTAGAGACCGAGATAACTACGGAGAACTCTTTAAATACACATAAGTTTTTCTTTTGTTCTTTATGAATAGGGAACAAAAAATTATACGTGACTCGGCGACGAACACAATAGCTCCTGCTAAAATATTAAAAGTAGGAGAATAGTTTAGAGACGTCACAATACTATGCAAGTACCAATTATAACGGACAATGAATGAAATAAGTCAAATGTCGAAGAAGTGAACCTCTCTAGTTGTTTACTGTTGGTACTAACTAGTAAGCAACCAGTGAGCAACTGCTCATCTGACAAAAGCCTGAGATTAGTATTAAGACAACTTGTGTAGACAATGGTAATTACATGTCTGTTGTTTAATCCATAACATGCAAACTCTCGGTAAGAATAGATTTAATTCAAAGCCTATTACAACATATCTAATTCCAAGAAAACGAGCAAAGTTAATTAAACAATTAGAAATTTCTATAATGCGTTCACTTGTATTTGACAGGTGGCTGTTGTGGTTTCCTCCCGTACGCACTAACGACCTACCTTTGTATGGTAATCCGTTTATAAAGGGGGATGTTTATTGTTCACGTGTTCGTGTTAACGTTTCCAGTCAGTGCTAAGATGCGGTTGACACTTTAATACATTGTGGTTTCTAAGCAGTCTCTTCACGTAAGAGTGAGCATGTCAACACTATACAATTATCATTAAATACAACACCCTGTTCACTTGTTAAGGCGACTTGTATTACAAAAGCGCCTCAAAATGTTCCGAATCCCTCACGTCATTACTCATCAAATAAAATGTGTCCAAACTATTAAATTGAAAGCTGACAACGGCATGTGGAATTCATTTCACAAAGAGACACATTAGCAAATTAAATTTGGTCAATTTATTACGTTCATGAATTAATTATCATGTCCGGTGCTATTGCTGTCTCCCTCTTACTTATGTCTGTCTTAAGTATATGGCACTTATGCTCTACATAGTATGGTGTCTACAGCGGACGTTCACTATTTGTCACATGTTTGAATTTCTATTAGGTACTTAGCTAATAGGTTATGTGTTAAATTCACGTTATCTATTCGCACTCGATTAAACATGATCACCTTAAACATTTACGTGTGTATCATTATTACCCTGGGTGTATTTATAAGCATATGTCCGATATGTGGCAATGTTTTCGTAACTGATTTGGCACAATTAGTTAAAAGCGTATGTCCTTAGTAAGTTTGTCTGAGTTAACGTGATCCATACAAACTTCCTCTTAGTTTCTGTCTTGACCCATCAAGTGTTTAACATAAGCTGGAGCTTCGAAAAGTCTTCGAAATGTACTTGGCTACCATGTATAAGTTAGTTACTAGTTCTGCATACATCATCCACTTTGCAAGTTCCCTCTTAGATTCACTTAACGGTTCAAAACGCCCTACTGTGAGGTGGAGACTTATGCAGGATAGCATATACGGGTGGATTCAATTTATTTATGTTATATCAGGAATTAAAATAAATTTATAAATTGATTTGATTGTATCATTCTATTATATTTTTGAAGGTTGTATAGTTAAACGCTACGCGACAAATTAAGTGACCATAAAACTGATGGTAGTACCGATATGTATCGTACATACTTAAATTTATACGACTACAGAAAATACATAAGGCGTTTATACTAATTGGGTTATACCTAAAGCACAAACTTCTAGGTATGACTAACTCATCAATTATATAATGATTTCAAGCAATCGTAATTATTACGTCAAGCATACAATTTACCAAGTAGGTATGCTATGATGAACCTATTACAGATATTAATGGATTACTACCGGGCATTGGCGTTCAATGAAGGACAGATTAATTCGAGGAATGCACGTAAGCGATAATTAAAGTTATCTAAACTGATACACTACATCATACTGTGTGCATTAACTATCTGGTGGATTTAGTAGTCTAATTGCGAAACTTAAACTTTCCCGCATTCATAAGTACCTTACTGTTTGACTTTACGCTGATAAAAAAAAAAAAAACAAATAAAGAAAGACGATATTCAAAAAACTATAAATATGTATCAAAATAAAATAATATCGTGACTCCAACTACTGATCCAAGAAAAAATACGTGAACAACGACACATTAAACAAAAACCTTGATGACGCAGTATATTTTTAATAGTCTAATATTTCTGTTTCGATACCCAACTTAAATCGCATAAGAAGGTGTAATATCTATACCACCTAGGGTTAAAGTGCCGGCCATTACTCAAGCTAGCTCTAAGCTCGGCTTAGCTCCACAAAAAGCTTTCCATTGACCAGGATTGGAAGAATACGAACTTTGAATCTTAATAGTGTGAACTAACACCGAATAAATGTTGTAGGGGATCGTTCTGTGTTAAGTTTTTCAAAATATACATGTGTCGATTTCACACGATAAGTTAGAATAAAAAATATATACTTTCAACTTCCATAAGCCTTCCCAAGAATTACTGTCGATGACTTTATTACATTTTATATGATAAAACTATGACATAAAGAATTGGTATTATCTTCATGTTTTGTGACTTTGTTTTGAAGACAATGACACTTATTCTCCAAAAGAATTTAGTCAGTCTTACGGTTAGCATTCAAGTATATAAATTGTGATGCAAGTACGGCACGACAGAGGAGAATCTTCTTTCTTAGCAATCCTTGCTTAAACTTCATATTTCTTGCGCATTTGCGTATAATCTTCCAGCATACAAATATTCTTGGTACTTGTTTCAGCCAAAACCAAGCTTATTTGTCTTTTCACCGCCTAACTAAATTAACTTAAGTATGCACGAATGAATACCAACTTCGCTGTGACCTACTTTGTAGAGCGCAGGAATTCGTAATTCATAAACCCATGGGAAATGTAATTATAGGTGACTTAACAATTTAAATAGAAAAATTGCGACATCGTTATTTTGACTGGCAAAAAAAATGGACACAAATATTTCGTTCGCAAAAATTTAAAGATTTTACTTGCCGTATGCACTGTTTAATAAAAATAAGCTTATTTTTCTTTCATGATTAATTAGGTACTCATATTTCTTTGTCAAGGAAGTAATGCAATAAATGTTTCAATATTTTGATCATAAAGTTCACACTTCATTTTAGATGGCTGGATTAGGCCCGTAAATCCTACAGTAATTGGATTTCATAATAGAAATTCGAAAAGCTCGTTTGACGACGCTACGTTTATAAATTTAAACGTATAAGTACTCTTTTCTGTCAGCATATGGAATTTAATATACGTTTCCATCAGGTATAATATTTTTGAAAATGTTCAATTAATTGTTATTAATGAAAAATATTAATTAATTTGTCACTACATGGTTAAAAGGTGATAGAGTGCTATAACTTTTAAAAGATAAGACTAGTATTTAAAAGTAAAGGAACTCTATTATAGAATGAAGTTTCTTGTCATTTTAGTTATTTTGACGATGTACCGGCCCGATGATGCCGACGTAATTTTCGTCACAAAGTATTACTAAAAAAAAAAAGATGTTGAGTGCCTATTTGCAGCTTTGTCAATAAAGCAAATCTCAGTAGGAATAGTTATTAATAGATGACGCCTACTCCACAGTAGGTGTATTGACAAACATATTGTCAAGATATCGAGAGGGTATAGAAATCAAACATGGTACAACCGCATTTTTTAATAATAGATTCTTGTAGGTAGGTACGTTACTTGCAAAAATAAAGCTATTATAGATAAACTTTCTTTTAACAATTATGAATCGTTTAGATGTCCAAAGTTTGTTTTGAAAACTCATCCATTAATCATGAAGTTTGGTCTAACTGAAACCGACTGATTCAAGCGAGGAAATCTAATTACAACGACATTAACTGTGGAACTATTACGACTTACATTTCTATCATAATCTTACAGAAAGACTAAGAAATGAAAGCTCTAGAATACATAATTTATCCTACTAATATTATATATGTGAAAGTTTGTGAGAATGGATGTGTGAATGTTTGTTACTCTTTCACGCAAAAACTACTGAATGGATTTTAATTAAACTTTACAATAATGTAGTTTATACATCTGAATAACAGATTGGCTATAATTTATGAGGATAGTGTATGAATTGCCATTCACGCAGGTGAAACCGCGGGGCACAGCTAGTAATTTATAAACTTTCAACAACGCTTGCAATGTTTTATTGCAATATGTATTTTGTATGCACTATTATGTTAAAGAGTACGTTGTATCACGCAAACAGTAGTTTAAAGTCAGGCAATAATTAATTCCATGTTAATAAACTACGTGTATGCATTTGTAGGGTACTCCCTTTCTTCTCCTAATATTGTTTGTCCGAAAATCATAATCCATAACACGTTTGCTATAAACTTCAGAAACCATAATGATCAAAATCCCGAAATTTAGTTTCACATAATTATCTTTAGTTCTAAAAGTATTCTGTCATAATATTGAGTACTATAATGATTAAATCTCCTAATTTAACATGACCTAAAGTCATATGTCCTAAGTATTGATTTAAATAATTTGTATTATTCCGAATGTTCATTTATGATAACTTTTTTAGTCCTAAAAGTTTTGCTAAAAATTAAGTTTTAGTGACAGAAACGAATCGCTGTAAATCCGACTCCACGCAGTCTTGTCAGCCCTACCCCTAGAGTGTAATTTAGAGTCGCGTAGGCGCGGAGGGGCGAGGCGGCCCGCGAGTTGAGGAGCAGGTGGTTGTAACACTCGCCGCCGCGGCTGAGGCTGGCCGGCGAAGCCGGCCAGCAAGCCGAAGCTGCGGTGGTGAGCGTTAAATCCATCTGCTACGATAAACTCGCGTGGGACCGCCGGAGCCCTGCAGCGCCGGAGCCGTGACAGAAACCATGCCTGCTGCTTGCTTGCGTGCTGCATGCTTGCTTGCATGCTGCATGCTTGCTTGCATGCTGCATGCTTGCTTGCATGCTGCATGCTTGCTTGCATTATTGCTTGCTTGCATGATTGCTTGCTTGCTTGCATGATTGTTTGCTTGCGTGCTGCATGCTTGCTTGCATGCTGCATGCTTGCTTGCATGCTGCATGCTTGCTTGCATGCTTCATGCTTGCTTGCATGCTGCATGCTTGCTTGAATGTTGCATGCTTGCTTGCATGCTGCATGTTTGGTTACTTAGAAAAAACACATGTTCACAACATTTTTTTTGTTCACACTTTTGTGTTCGGTGTCGGTCTAGTAACACCCCTCGCCATATTTTTTTTTTATATTTTCAATGTACAGAATTTTCACTCCTACAGATTTATTATAAGTATAGAAGCATTATAAAATTTAAATTTAGGACTTACAACTTTTATAGCAAACGGTTTTATGTCTTTTGTATATTATTAATAGTAATAATTATGACGAACGGATTTCGGACATATTATATTTAGGGGTTTCAATTTTATGGCATGTCATATTATGTGATATTAAGTTCGGGTAAGTAATCATTCGGACAAATGATGATTAGGACAAAAAAAATTATGTCACACTAAATTATGGATAAAAAAGTTAGGTGACGCGATAGAGAACCATTTGTAGGTAGCGAACGTACGAGAGGTTTTATTAAGGCGAAGCAACGTCTTTTATTACCTGCAGATATATTACCTAGGAAAGCCTGCTAAAGGATAAAATTCCCCGTAAATTCTCTGAAGACGCGGTATAAGAGTAAATCTCTCAGATCTAAGTAATCACCGGCCAGCGTTTCCTGACTATTAAGTTGGCAGTGTTTTTACTAAAAGACAATAGATAATAATCAAGATCCATAGGACAGTAAATGTAAAACAATTTACCTAAAATGCTCACTTTGTACCAAACCTTTTATCTAGCTTGAGGCGTGGATACACAAGTCTTGTTTTTTGTCACTATTCTACATTATCGTTTAATATTTTTGTATCGTTTATTTTATCTTGTATGAAAATCAGAAAGTACTGCACAGCACATGAAATGCAGGCAAAACATTTAAAATATTAAATGAAATAAAAAATAAAATACGGAAAACAATAAAACAGCTAGAATTTTCTTGTTTGTTATAGTATTATTTTGATAAAAATAAACAATAAATAATAACATCGAGGGGTGATTTCAAAGAATCTGAGATTGCAATTTCTCCTTTTGATTTATAGGTCTCAAGAGTATGTGCGTGGAAAAATTGTAGTAAATCTCACAGTTCGTAGTACATTGGTAGATAGTGGAAAACAATAATAATGAATTAGAAACTTTTGCTAATAAATTCATTGGAAATGTTTTCTTATTTATTTATTATTGTTTAGATATTAAACCTAATCTTTATATACTTACTTATTATATAAAACTAAGATTCTAAAGCACATTTTTTTTCCTCTGACTTCGTTTAAAATCAATTTATTATAAAAAATAAATACCGTATCATTGTGTTCGAAGCCTAGCTTCTATTATATGCCATTATACCACATTAATTACAGTTATTTGTATAACCAGTACATCCAAAACATTAGGCAAATGGATTCCTTTCGTGTGACGTTAAATCCGTGCAGTATAAAAACAACGGCTTTTAGTTCTACACTTTTATTTCACTTCTGATAATAGTACAAATCGACGTAGCTAGTCCCTAGTAAAATGGAACTTACTTTATTTAGTAAAATTAAAGAACACACGCTGTTGTTCTACCATCGAATGAAATATACTTGTAGAAATCTGACAGTTCACGGGCCCAGCTATCTTGTTCGCAAAGACGTTCACTTTGTGTACAGATTCATATATCTTGTCATCTACGTACACATATGGATCATCGCGGTAGCAACCATACGTAAATACTACGATCACTACCAGGAGAATACCATCCGCTTCACGAGCCGCACTGATTACCTCGACTGGAACACAACATTCGCATCTGTCACTGTCTGCGAGGTTGCGAACATCGAAAAACTTTGGAAACTTAGCAAGCGGCATGACGTATACAAGGACGGAAAGTACGATCGGTTTCTTGCCGAAATTGTATTCTTTAGTGGCACATGTTACAGTTGTGTGTCTTCGACCTTTAATGGCTCTATAACTTCAACTGATTATTCCACAATCGCCTCAACGTTTCGATCGACCTGCAAAGATTTATTCATATCTTGTAAGTGGAACGGTCGGAATATTAGCTGTTGTAAATATTTCCAACCTCTTCAAACGGAATTTGGTACGTGTTACTCAATTAATAACAAGCACGTCGGAGGCCTAAAGAAAATGTTTTTCACGACCGCTCTGTCGAAAAAATCTGAAGCAGGTGTTTTAGAAATAACATTATCACAAGATTACGAATCATTTATTCATTCACCTGAGGATATACCTTTTTGGAACATGGAATATGATCGGAGAATCATAACGCCTTACGGATCAGAAGCTACGGTGAGGTTTTCAATTATGGACGTAGTGAATGAGCCGGAGGTACCTCTGATAGTTCCCGAGGTGCGCCAGTGTAGATTTCCTGACGAAGTTCCCGAGAGCTATATTGCCTTCCAACAATACAGCTACTCGGTGTGTATTATTCAGTGTCGTATTGAAGCCCAATTGACCCTTTGTAACTGTACACATCACTTATCTCCGGTACAATACAAAGACCGGTATTGTGGTTTGGAGGGATTAAAGTGTTTGACGAAGCACTTCAAAATACTAAGGAAGCTGCAAGTTCCGGGCACGAATGAGACAGGATTAGATTGTGATTGTTTACCTTCGTGTACTGAGCCGGATTATAATGTAGTGTCGAAGAAATTGATCGAGCCTGAACATGATCTAAAGGTAAAGCCAGGGAGGTTTATATTGAATAACATACCTTACCAGCGGGTTACGAGGCAGGTTGCGCGCACTACTCTGGACTTGGTCGTCGCTATGGGAAACTGTTTCGGGCTCTGCTTCGGTGGTTCATTGCTATCTATCGTCGAAATAATATACTACTTGTGTTTCAAACGATGGACATTTGCCTAAAAGTTTTGACTAAGTAAAATGAATCTTGACACATCGCAAATGTAATACATAAGCTTATTGATAGGATAAACAAACAAGTGTGCACATAGATTATGTAGATGGTGTGTATTGAATTTTCCGGGGAAACTTGTCAATACCGGCTACGAACAGGCATCGGCTAAGTCTATCCGTCCGGAACTCGGAACAGACAATGCCAGTAAATAAGTTTTGTTAAGCACCAACTTCCTCGTTCAGCATATTACTAACAAAAGTAGTTGTTAGAAGACCTTTTTGTTTTGTCTAATAAAATAAATGGTTTCAATAATATTTTTGTTTACGCACTTATTTGAACCGTGTACCTTACTTAAGTCCTAACACAATATGTTTCGAATCCATATAAACAATTTCTGGAAAATCACTGTACGGTTAGATTAAGCGGGAAATCTAGGGATTTACCGATCGCTCGGGCATTGTTCAATACAGCGGTTTGGGCTTTTACAAAAATATTTAATACATGTACAAACATCACGGAATTTTCTATACTTGTACGTGGTTTGGTTATAAAATGTGTTTTGATTTCGATTGCAAATTGTATTTGAATTTCTTATGTTAAACTCAAAAGCTTTTATAATGAAAGTAAAATTAGAAAACAATTGAAAGAGCCTCAATCATATTTTTAATAGTTCCCTGCAGCAAAGATTTTATCTTCCAAAAAAAGGTTAAGAACACAATAAAATTCATAAAAGGTCCAATGAATATTCATTTAGATAAAAGACACTGAATATTTAAAAAGAAAAATGGTCTTCAACGTAAACATATTTAAAATGCGGACGAACATTTTGCTATTTCATTTTCCGGTTGTTTATCACTTTGCTACAATCTTAATATGTTAAATTGCCCTTACACAAAGCAGGAACATGATTGTATCAACATAAAACTTTGACAATTATTTGAGTTAGATTACTTTCTTATATGACTCTTTTTATGTAAACAACGGGTATTTAAAAACAGAAAGTATTATTAAATGTTTGAAAAACTACTTCCAAGAAAATAAAGCATAACATAGTGTATTCTTGTAAGTAGTTTTTCCTTGTACCTTATTAAATAAATAATATATATATAAAAAAATAGGTAGGTGAATGAGGGTACTGTGTATTATATGAATTCTAAAAAGTGCTCCATTATAAATGAACGCATTTCAATTTTAATTTTATGTATTATTTTGAATTTAATATAAATAATTAAATTGGCCACTAAACAAGAAAAGCTGCTTTGTAAATGCTAATTTATTAGTAAGGCTTGGGGCTTAAATATTGATCACTTAGAAGCTAAAAGTACTTTATTGAAAAGGGGTTTAGGTATACTATAAACAACAAGATGCAATTTCGATCCCTTTATAAAGCATACAACAAGCAACATATGTTAGGAGTAATTAAAAATCGGATCTAAGAAATTTATTTATAGGGCTCATTGAGAATAGTTGTCAAGTGACACAATTTGTAAAAATTGTCTTCATCGTTTTGAAATGCCGAGTTACGAACTTTCAATAGCCAATAGCCGAAGTTTATGTATGTCTATACGACCACGGTTTGTCAATGACTTTAATAATAAGGTTATGCCGTAGGGACTACCTTCTATCCACAAACCTATCCATATTACATGTATAAATTTCTATGGGAAATATAGGTTAAATGGGTGCGTCTGTCTTTTACAATATTTTGCGAGCTTCACTCGCAATTAAAATATACTAAAATAATAATTACCATATAATTAAAGCTTCAAGTACGTGATAAAATATTTTTGTGTTTGTAATTTAGTGTGAGTATAATGTAGGCACATTTTGTAATGGGACTTTAAAAGCATTTTTATAAACACTGAAAGCTTAATATCCCTTAAAGCATTTTTGTTTTTTATTTAATATTTTACGTTTATGTCAAGAATTATAATAAAAATCTGTATTTCTTTAAGATTCAACACTTTTCTAGCTTCTTACGAGTGGGATTTTTTGATCGGGAAATATAGAGATATTTTTTCAATAGATAGAATGACGTAGCTCATTTTAAGAAGCAATACTTTATTGTCCCGTATATTATTATTTACTTTTTCTTAGTTAACAACAATAATTATACGATTTAGAAATATTCAGTTTCCGTAATTTGTTAATGTATCCAAACGTATTGCCCATTAACAACATAATTTCTTACAAACTTTACAGTCCCATAAACAATCCATAACGTCGTAACTGGTTTTATTTCACAAATATTTTATCATATACTAAACAAAAATATTTAAAGATTTGTTGAAAGTCTGGCAATGACATCAAAACTTTTTGGACTGAGTAAAGTGACGTAGATAATACCTTTAAGATTTCCTAAATATAAACTCAAATCAAGTTTGACATGTTTTAAGAGATCTGAGTTTACTGAAATTTTAGCACCCATTGGGCGCTTGATAACCCGATTTTCGTTGAAACGAATTGATGTTATCGAATTGCGGGTTACGTTCTCTCAAAGGTTAAAATCAATAGTCACCAAGGAGTACCTTATCTTAAATTCAAGTAGCTTGATTTATTTTGGCTTTTTTAGTATAAGTCGTTTTAAAATAGAAAACGAAAAAGTTTTTAATGCATACATAGGTTTTGTTTTTAACATACGATTTTAAATCAGCTAGGTTCAAAGTACTTGAGAGCTCAAATCAAATACGAAACACGATGGGCTTTTGTTACAGAGTTACTAGATTCCGGCTCCATCATCAGATCACCCCGAAAAAAAACCATGTTATTGTACATACAATTAATAATCAAACAGAAGACAAGAACTAGTTCTAATATAGCTTTCAAGACTTGACCTTAACAAACATACATTGTAAGTTGAAGAAAAGCTTGTAATAATAAAAACGTATTCCACAATAGAGTAAGATTGCGTAGGATAGCATTCAAACAAGTTAAAATTAAAAGAAAAATCTCAGAACAATATTTTTACTTTGATTGAATTGTCTGTCTTATTTTATTTCTGCTCTCTGCCAAAGGTTTGCTGGAAGAATACTCAAGTTTTATTAAGCTGCCCTTTGTACATCTTTTATTGTTGTATATTGTTAGATTTTTTTGTGTTGAATAATAAAACAAGAATACGTAGAAAACTTTTGTTTTTATGTCATAACGAAAAAGGTTTTGATATCAAACTGATCTTTACGTGGCAATTTGCAGTCTAACTTTTTTACTATATACATACATTTACAGTATTACCTATTAAATATATTGAGAAAATTTTCTATTAACAATAACTATAAATTAATTATTTTTTCATTACTTTTGGTAATTACATAATAACATTTTATGTCTTTGTTATGTCCTATGATCGCGGAAACCGTAGACCTGAGTATGTAGTCGTTTTCACACGTTTCTCATAAGAACACAAAATGTGCCATTTCCCAGATGGCTTTTATAATAAAACACAAGGGTCACATGTTGTGGTGTACGAGATATTTAACTGACAACATTATATTTTACTTACTCAGGATATGGGGTGCTAAGGCTCAAAAGTAAGAAAGTAAACAGGCCTTTATTTTTGTTTATACTCATCACTTAGGCTGCCTGTCCACCGGAGCGGAGCTAGGCTGCGGAGTGGAGAAACTGAGAAATATTACTCAATAGGATTGCACAAAATCTCCGCTCCTCTATTTTGTGCAATCCTATTGGTTAATATTTCTCAGTTTCTCCACTACGCAGCCTAGCTCCGCTCCGGTGGACAGGCAGCCTTACAGTAGTCATAGGGCTAAGTGCTAACGATGTAAGGATTAATTCATACTTCGACGGAGTCGAAGCGCATCGAAGCGTCTATGCAAAAGTTTTTATAACAACGTTCACCCTTAGTTACGTCACTGGCTGGCAAATCAAATATTGTTTAGATCGCTCAATAATGTAATGCTCATAATAATATGTATTCTGAGATAAATAAGAAATGAATGAAAAAAAACACATTCGCCCGATGCTAATAAAGTTAAGGGTGGATTTAATATACTCTTAGGTATTAACTTAGGTTTAGATTGACTTTTCGACTCTGCTGTAGTATGAATTGAATCTTACGTGTGCACCATAGTATACTTATACTATATTGTTTTAAAAGTTATGGTACGTAAAAAGTAGCGAACAGTAAGCTAAGTGCTTCGTTATGTAATAGCTGTTATGACCGCTATCAGTGAGCAGGGGCGCGAACTGCCCATCATGATTAGAACCATTTATCTTAATTAACAAAAACAACCAAGTTATATTTTGACTTAAATTAGGTGAATTTTTCCGGGTAAAATTATACTTCTTTTTAAGCGTGAAAACATTAATGAAATAAGAAAATAATAATAAAAAACAGGTCATCGACATATCATGCCTTGTGCGTATAATCAAAATGTTAACAAGTATATTATACAACATATCTATATTACGTTTATATTTCGCTAAATAATAAATAGCAATAATTCCAGCGTATAACGTCTCACTGCCGGGTACAGGCCTCTTCCCATATAATGAAAGCTCAAGTATTTATCACCGGGTTTGCTCATTCGCGGACTAGCGATGCCAGATCACAATTTTTTATCCATGTTTTCTCACGACGTTTTCATTCACCGTTAGTTAGAAAAATAAAGAAAGAACATATAACTTCGAGAAAGAGAAATTTGAACTTGCCTGGATTCAGACCTGCAACCTAAACCTCTTTGCTAAATCCTTCTGTACAATTCCCGAAAGAAAAAAATATTGTCATTGTCTAAATGACAATAATTGTTATTAAAATAATGGTATATAATTATTTTATAGCACTGTCTTCAAAATTCTGTATATTAAAGATATAATAGAGTTACGAATGAAGTGCGTTCTCATGTATTTTCTGCCCTTTAAACCCAAACCAAATTACTAAATAATTTAAATTTTCATATTTAATTAAATATAATATCTGAGCGAGAAAAGGGTTCATAAACGATGTTTAGAAATATTTCTGCTGAATATTGTATTTAAAATATAAATAATTAATTAAAATATTTAGGAATGTTTTGGATATGAAATTGGAATTATTATTAAGGTGATTCACAGTGACAATATCTGTTGAATATTGAATTTACACTTTATTAAGATATCAAATGAATTGACTTAATGATCACTATTTCAATCATCTTTTCTAAATACAAAATGAATTCAAGCTTTTAAATTTATAACCCAAAACGATCGCTGGTTTAAACTAAAATATAATCAGAGGTTTTTTTCTACATTGTGATTCCAGAAGTATTTTATATCTAATGGAGTATTTCAGTCTTTAAAATTAGTTAGTCAGCCAACAACAAAAAAAACAACACAACAAAAAAAATGACTATTTCTTTGCTTCCAATACATTGACTAATGTATTAATCATAGTTGCCATGACATTAGCCACCGTTAATTATAAAGTAGATTGTAACCACATAACGTGCTAATTAGAAAGTCTCGCGGTTCCAGATTAATTTTACCTGCAGATTGGTTAAACAAGGCGAGTGATTGACCTAACTGTCTGCCCCGACTGGCAAACTGTATTATTCAAGCCATCTCGTCCGACTGTTTTGTGGTTCACGTTGTTCCAAAGAAATGTCGGTTTATACGGCATCCCTTTGTGAATTGTTTTAAAATTCACAATAGAACAGCTGACGGAACGGTATCCCTGAATTGAATTGGATTGCTCAATGGAAAGGATCCGTTTGAAAGAACTTTAGCGACATGTTTGGGTCTCCTACATACATTTAGGTGGGTTTTATGGATGTACATTTTAATTTGTAGCCTGACTTTGTAGTCTACCTACCGATTTTTTACAGCTATTCATCCAAGCTTTTAGCTTTATTCTCATCGTTTGTACCTACTAAAAATTTATTGAGAATCAGATTTTTACGTGACGAAAAGGGCGTGGTGACATCAAATGTATCATTGTGTGAAAAAAGATGTGACATTGTAGGTATTAATGGACACTTGTCACTCTACTTCAACAACATCCGCCTTGTATTCATCGGAATTTATTTCGAGGATTAGAAATTACAATATATTTTTTGCGTTTCTGACGTGTTTAAGCTGACATTTTCCCTACCTACAAAGACTTTGATTTATGTAAATACTCTGTTCTACATCTAATGACTAAGTTGAAAACCAAAATTAAATTAGATCATGATAGTATTTCAATGCAACTCCATGAAACTAAACTTTGCAGAGAGAAACTAATTATTGGACTTCAGCCACGAAATTAATATTAGTTACGTATAACTTGAGAACATCTAACTTTCATTTAAACTATTATTGAGCCATATTATATATCATTGATTTGAGTACACAGACATACTGAATAAACTTTATAAAAAGACTAGCGGACCCGACAGACGTTGTCCTGTCTACATGGTCTACAGTAACACAATGATAACAATTTTTTTTTATCGCAGCGCTAACTGTCGGGACAGAATAAAATTAAAATTCGAATATTATTTAAAATTTGACACTGCGATGGTAGCGCCGTCTGTGGGATCCAATGTAAAACATTCCAAAATCAACAACTACTAATAAATTAAAAATTAATTAAAAAAACATTGTCCAGCGGACAAAATTGTGAATCTAAACCATTCCCCGATCCCCTTGAACACACACAAAAAAAATCATCAGAATCGGTCCAGTCGTTTGAGAGAAGTTCAGTGACATACACACTCACAGAAGAATTATATATATAAAGATTTTCCTAGTAGTATTAAATGATTTTAGTAGTATTAGCTGATGTCAATGAGTTAAATAAATTAAATTAGTTTAAATAGTATACTTTAAATAGTATAGTGTTAAAATAATGTATTATTAATATTATTGGGATTAATTCCTGTAAAAGTAGTTTTAATTGTTTAACATTAGGTACCTAAAAATAATGATATCCCGATTTATTGGATGTTTTCCAAAAAAATAGCGCCAATTAAATTGATGTAATAACCTTAGATTGTTTACTAATGGAATAAAAAAAATGATATTACAATATTCGCGTATATAAACAGGAAACTAATTTATGAAACTGATATGCATATTATCCAAACATTTTTTCCTTCATTTTTATTGAATCAATACTATTTGTTTAGTTTTACTAGTTATATTAAATGTGGGTGTAAAATAACCGACTCCTGTTACAAGTAACAAATAACAATTTTCTGATATTTGAACGTACAGAGAATTATTATTTACGTTATAATAACATCGATATTTACCTTTCATTGTATCCAGTATTTATTCATTAAAACTGAACCACTAATGAGTATTTTGTTTTATAAACAAATCTACCAAACATGCTCATAAAAAGCAGGAAAATTGCTCTTCTGTCAACAATAAAACAAAAATATGTTTACATCCTTATATTACTGACATCTTCCGACTTTCCCATGACCGTCATAAATACAGATTTGTTTATCAACTGGCTGTCGTAAATATATATATTTTGTATCAACAGGAAGCAACGACTTACCATCCCCTATACGAAAATGATACTAAATGTCTTAAAAACGTGCCTCGTTCTACTATAATAAATTCAGAAAGTGACATTAATGTGACTGTATCATCAAACAAGACTGATAACTTCCAAAACTTCAATTACCTTCGAGTACCGTAGTAGGTACTCGGTAAAGCCTACAAAAATTGTTTATTTACCGATGCATAAATCTACCGAAAAACGTCGCCTCGTTTTTATGCATTAGTTTATAAACTTTTCAAAGTTCTCGGGACCGTACTTAAGTTTATAAAATATTCAGAATCGAATGCCTTCATTCGGTCACGGCGGCGTCAGAAACTTGGACACTCTTCAACTTTATTTTTATGTCGTTTTCGACGTAAAGTTTTAGTCCTCCCTGTCCCAAGTAAACTTTAATAGGAACCAAGGGAGAGATATTTTAGCGAGGTATATATACCTCAAAATATTGTACCGTAAAAAACCAAACGTAAAAGATCGAAAAACATTTTTTCGCAAATCCTTTCAGTTAAGCCTAAAAATAAACGTCACTTAACACGAAACGTTACGCAGTATTAGAGATATTGATCTCACTGAACATTGTAACATCTTGACGATTTAACATATTTCGTTCATAATTCATGAAACCCGCACAAAATGTTCTCGTCTGATATTCAATTTGCTGAATATAATTTATTGACGAATAATTTTTTCTTCTGCATAAACTTTTGCTTTGAAAACAACTGTATTTAAACGTAAACTCTTGTAAAATAACTTTGCATCTTCTAAGTTTACCTGTAAAATAATTTTAAGCATAAGCATATCCTGAAAAAAAATAAGCTCAAATGCTACATTAATTTACAGAAACTTCTTTTACGGTATAAAGTTATAAAGTTAAATTGCGCTTACCAATTTTTTAGATTAGATTGGCATAAAATTTGAATTTCCATCCGACTTTAATAGTAACTTTCTATCGTACAAAATTTTCTAAAAAAAAAAGCATCAAACAATATTCTACGTACATACTCATTTCATTGACCTGTGATAATCAAATTAGATCATAACACATTCCTTATTTCAAAGAGGTAGGCTAATCCACTACAGTTCACTAGGCATTTTCAAGTAAACGGATTATGTATTTGGGCTACACTAGCTGGCGGTATCGCAGTGGTTCAAAGTGGTTTGCCTGGAATGGGGTATAAAGTCATGGATTCAACTCCTGAAAAGAACAATGTTGACTATACTTAACGCGGCATTTAATAAAAATTACATTTTGTGCATCTGTAAATGGTGAAAAGATGTCAGTATCCATAGCATTTTTAGAGTCAGTTTCTCTTGACGTACGTTACCAAGTACATTAAAATTTATGAAAATCAATCATTTGATTTGACCACATTATTGTTTCCACACTTACCTAATTGGTTTACCATTGACAAAACCGAAATTAAACCAATTATTGTAAAACCAACTACTATTTAAGAGTCCTCATTAACAATTAACGAAACCAATGAACGCAACACAAATTGACTATAATTACACAAAACTATAAACAAAATAATTGATTTGTGAAGAAACTATGGTATAATACTCTCCACATAGATCTCTTTGACGTCTCTAACAAACCATCTTGTGAACTTTATGACAATAGAAATAATTCGAGAAACAAAGAACGCAAAGTTTTAGATAACCCAGTTTAAAAGGAACCTAAGTGCTGGCCTGCGTAGTCGCTCCGTTTACTAGCTAACTTTATATGAATAAAGGTAGTAGGTTGGTAGGTCTACTTAATATAAAGAAAGTTCACGATAAAAGTTCGACAGGCTTGAGATGCGGTGAAGTAAAAGTGTTTAATTAAGCCTTCGTGCGCTAGATTCCTTTATAATGGACCAATATATTGAACCCCGAAGCACTTTTGCTTGTAACAATAGGAAACTTATTTTCAATGACGATAAAATTTCCACATGTACATGAACATATGTTCTCGAAAAGTTATTGAACAACAAGGTAGGAAAGTTTTGAAGAACATATTTTGTTGGTACAAGCGAATGTAGGATCGTACGTAGAATTAGTACATAATCATTTTGTTTAAAAGCATGTTCTAACTCCGTACCTGTGTCGGGGCGAAGGATATGTTCACGCATTCATCGCACCGCAGTCCAATGAACAACGCTGTCCTGTTTTCCAATGAACACATTGAGTTTTATTATCTTTATCAAACCGTAAACGTTCGCCTCAAAACAAGGCCTTGTTATTAAAACGCATAAAATATCGGGAAATATTGTCCTTCGTTCTCCATGAAAATTGCTGTATTGGAGCAAAAACAAATTTGTAAATAATGATCAACTGTTTTTCGAAAACATTATGCTAGCTTATATTATATTTGGTATAGTGTTTTAAATTAAGTTTAATTATAAACTATTGACGTCAAATCAATTTAACATATAAATAAATACAAACTGAAATTAACATTATATTTTCACAAAACATGTATAACAAAAAATAACATCACCCTTGATTTATAAACCTTCTCTACCTATACACGAATAACTATTGACTAAAACTTTTGAATTACCGCGATTAGTCTTATTTATATAAGTACGGCCTACTCTATACATAAGCTATTATTCTTAATTCTCAGTACAAACGTGATGTTGTTTTGTTTCAGTGGTGGACTTCACGACGCAGCTGTCGCAGGTGTATGAGCGTCACTCCTCAGAGCTGCAGATCTTGGTGGCCAGCTTCCGCAAGCGAAGCAGCGAGCTGCGGAAAGAAAGGTATGTGATATTAATAAAGTAATATTTATAAATAATTTATTTTAGGCAATGTTTACTCGGAGAAAATCATCTAAAAAATAAACGCAAAAATAAAATTCGCAAATAATAAATTACGCACTTACAGAAAAAAAAATATTACTAAAAAATTGCTGATAGTCGGAAAATACTACTTTGTCTATTGTTGACCCTTTTTTGATAACTTTTAATCTTGATAAATAAATTAGAAAGAGAGTTAGAAGTAGTAAGTTTATAATGAATTAATAATATGTTCGGTCAGCAATAATAAATCAACGTTGTACATCTTTAGTCTTCAATAGTATTGACGTCCAAGCCATAGGGAAAAGCTTACAGCTAATCTGTAGAGAGCTATTAGGATTTGAGTAATCCGATTAACAACTCCAATTTAATTGGTAGAGTAACAAACAAAATATTTGACATGATTTGTAAGCTTTCAATAAACTGAAATTGTTGGCTTTTATATTTATAGCAGTTTTTTTTTACTATACAATGCAGGCGTGGCATATTGCAGGCATGTATGTACTAAAGATTTTATTATACATTTTCATGATACCTAGGCCAGATATTTTAACCATAATATTATCGCTCTTCGAAATAATATTAATTTCTGTAAAAACTCTACGTACCTACTTAATTAAACCTTATCACATTTACTATCTTAGCATTGACCTTTCTAGATAAAATTAACTTTCAAAAAACCTAGTTCTAATTATTAAACTTGTCTTATACACATAAGTGTGTAAATATCTAAAGTTTCTAGTTCTTAGAAATAATTCTAATACTTATACATTATAAGCCTGATATCCTGCCCTAATTATTTATTTATTTAATACTTCACGAACTAAGGATACACACAATACGCTGTATAGCCGGCCTTAATGCCTGAAGGTATTTTCTATAAGTGTACCTGACGTTTGTTGGTATGTTAAACGCTCCTGCAAATGAATTTCCCTTAACCCCAAAATGACCATAAGGGTCACAGCTCTCGCCTCGCCCTCAGGATTTAATAACATTAGGTGTCTAATTAAATGAAGGCCTAGATAAATGAAAGCCATATTTACTCAAAGGTCCGACATAACTCTACGGTACCGTTACTCAGGTATCTCGGACCCTCGCCCGTAAATAAACGATACAACCAAGTAAAAATGTGCTATCTAGGTAATGCCTTTGTGCAAATATTAGATCTCTTAGAAACCGTAACTTTTATACGTTATTTTTGTTGCTATGTAGGTTTTATAAAGTTATTAAAGCTTGTTATTTGAAACTGAATCAACAGTCTGGCTTAATATTTTTTGAAAAATTATTTAGAACTTAAATGTACGTAGCAAAATATTTGACACGCCAAAAAAAATCTTTGTAAAATCTAACTACTAACTTATTTAGCCCTATTTAGAGTATTTAAGGCCAGTCTTTTTGTCTCTTTCTTTTATTTTACCTATTCACCCCCAAGCAAAACAAAGCTAATAAAAGAAAACTATAAAATCTCCTCGCGTGGAAAGTCCCTTCTAACTCAATGGTCTGGGCGGCGAGGAGGTGATCGATTCATTCATTCATTTGACATTCACTGATTACTTACTTTTTGAGCACCTTTATCCCAAGAGTTGTGGTGTTTGACAGTTATGTCAGCAGCACACAACCTTGTAACACGTCATATTCAACAAATCTTATATTATAAAAAAAAAAAAACATAAAAATGTTTTAGATTAGACGTAGCTTGTATTATGTACTTTAATTAAATTATATGTCAATTTATTTGTATCAACGAAGTAGGTGCAAATATCAAATTTACTTAAAGCTAGCATATCTGTAATCACATTCCCTTTGACTGGTTCTACTCACATTTCTCGCGTCTCGCTATTTTTGAATGAATAAATAAATTACATTCACATTTTCTGATACACAAGTCACAATGGGTTTTAAATTTAATTTCACAAAGACGTGTTGCTATCAGATAACGAATGGCGAGAAAAAAGCTGTGATAATATAAAATGAGTCAAACTTTATGCATAGTTGTTATATATGATGACGACCTCCGTGGTCGAGTGGCGTACGCATCAGTTTCAAGGTGTCGCTAGCTCTGAGGTCCCGGATTCGATCCCCGGACGTGTCAATGTAGAAACCATATTTTCTACGTCGTCCCGGGTCTGGGTGTTTGTGGTACCTTCGTTGTTTCTGAATTCCATAACACAAGTGCTTCAACTACTTACTTTCGGTTTAGAGCAATGTATGTGATGTTGTCCGCATTTATTTATTTAGTTAGGTAAAATATTTATGGCTTATTTTTTTATCATAAAACTCACAGACATTTGACCTACATCAACGGTAAAGTATCGACATGTTATGAAAATCCAGCACATGACAGACGTGAGTAAAAACCTACAGTCAACAACGACTGTCCTTTTACAAAAATTCTGATAAGTCATATTATATTCTCTTAGCCAAATATTCTGCGTATCAAATAAACATTAGTTATATTTATATTGTAGGTCCATATACTACGATAAAATTAAAGATATACTTGAAGTAACAACTTACAAACATTGTGCTTTTTTACTATAGAATAATATTCAAATAACATAAATACGTATTCAATAATATAAACAAACATATTTGAAACAAAAATTCGCTCCAATAAGTTCCAGTAATAAGCTTATCCCTTGTTGCCGTGTCAGCGCATCTGTGCTGCCTTCGCTTTCGAAACAGATGCCTCCGTAAGCTACACATTCGACACCTGCCTGTTTGTTTATTTCCTTCATTTAAATGAAGGAAATAATATGAAACTCTTGGAATAATTATATGGTTAAAGTAATTGATGTCAACCTACATTGTGGTATCGGTTTTTAAAGTAGGTAGCTATCTACATATTTTCTAACATTTAAGAGATAAATCTTCGACTTTACTAAATAAATGCTTACGTGTCTCGTCAACATAAACAAACAGTAAAGATATACGACTCTACAAATGTTTCTGAAGTGCAAATAGCAGCAGTAAATCCACTCATAATTTATTCAACGGCATACAATTGTTTTCTGACGTCTATTGAAGACTGTCTAAAACAAGTCTTTAAATTGAAACGAGACAATCCAATTATTCCCGAGGAATCAAATCCGAAGGCACTTAACTCTGCCATTACAGGCAAATAAAAGGAACGCTTGATCCCCCGGGGTGATGCAGTAGGAAACCGTTGTGGAAGTTACTCGTTAGCCACAAAGATAAAATAAATCCCACTCGGTCTACAGCTGACGTAGTAAAATAAACATTATTGATATTGTATTGTTCCATTCAAAGTTTATTTCCTTTATCTTTAAGGCTTTTCTTAGTTAATCTGGCTGTAGACTTACTTTGGTTTAAACTTTCTTCGGCTATTCTCGTAATTATTAAAGCTATTTCAACGAAACTTAAAACCTCGAGCAGCAAGACTTAATTAATACCTCTTTACAACTAGTATACAGTTACAAAATAGCCAATGGACGACATGGACGTGTCCTAAATGAGACCTTCTTAATGTATATAGGTACAAATGTTGTTATAAAACTTACACCATCTACATGCTCGTCCCAATAAAATTTACTTACAACGTCCCTTGGGTCCGTCCCAAACTGTCCAGAAATACGCCTGACGTCTTTATTCGTTGAAAAAGTTTCAGGTGTAACTTTAGTGATGACAAATTTCAAGGCAGGAATTATTAAGATAAGTTCACCAAGATCATGACTAAAAGTATTTCTTGTCAATTATAGATAAACCCGCAAATAAATTTGAGGAAAGTTTTTGATCGCTGTAATCAAAGAAAAGCTATCAAAAATAAATCAAGTTTCAATGTTAAGAGGTAACTTATTTAAGTGAGTTTTTACCTATTTTCAAAAGTCTTGAATGATTGATTTATTGAGTTTACTTGGGCCCATCTTTTAGTCTTCCATTTTCAGACATTTGGATAAACAAGTGGCTTTATGACATACTTTATAATTTATCATATTTACTGTGTGAGACTTACGAAAAGTGGCCTTGCTAAGTTACACCTCATACCTCAGGGATTTGACGACTAGGCTGCGTATTAAACTACTTCACACTATACTAATTAAGATCAAAATATGCCTAGATACCTTGAACCGCGCCACTGTCACGCCCGTCATTCCCTCAGGCTTAAGCAAAGTCGTATAATAATTATCGCGCATGCATAGTTTATAAATGATGTTATGCGGCCAATGACAAGTCACTTACGTAAACACAATTAATTCTACTAATCGTAATACTGAATAATAACTGAAACATTGTCATGTTATTTAATATTTTGTGTTAATGTGCTATATAAGTGCTATATAATTAACAGTTTCTTCCTTGGAACATTTAGTACATTAAACACAAGTTTTTCAGTAAGTGGTTTTATAATTTTATTTGTTATTTATTTTTAGATTGTCGTTTGAAGTTCTTAAACATATTAACCAAATAAAAACGTACCTACCACAATAAAAAAAACACAGTAGCAAGTTAACCCAAAGTGCTTTGGGCTTTGTGCTACTGGGCGATTGCTGTTTTTAAATAACCATAAGCAAAAATGACAAAAGAAGTACAAATGCTACAAACATTCAGCAACGGCACGATGTCCCAAATCTAGTGAGCACATGTTATTTATTCAACTTCAGGTGGCACAGCAATAAAAATAAGAGAGCTCCTACATACGAAACAATAGAAAATATGTAAAACAAATGCAAAACGCTGTACCTGGTGCAGTTCCTCCGTCTCTGTAATTCACTTCCCTTTGTTTGAAGATATTCGAAGTACTGCAGCAGTGATTCGCTCTTTTATTCAATAGAAACAATAGAAAACGGATTGCATTACACTGAATAAGTTGTAGGTAGCTTTACTTTGTTCAGGTTTGCATTCACGGATTTTGCTATTAAGATATTTATCAGCCAACTTTAATCAAAGTATCCATCTTCTTTAGTGACTTCAGTTTGGTAAACAACCTGTTTCAAAACTAGATTGAGTTACTGAATCACGGATAAATGCGGTCGTTGCCCGAGAGAAATTGATTTGGGTTTCAATAGGTGGGCACATTTGATGCCGAATGGGATGGCATGCAATCATTATTGTGGTCACATAAGCAATCCGGGGGTCGACCGACATCTTAATAGAATACTGACAACGATAGAGGTCCCTTGAGTCTTCGACTTATGTTTTCAGAAACTACTGATTATAATTGCGTTTATTTATTGTCAGTCATCACTCCGGTGGGCTGTCTGTAATGAAATTGCTGTTAATATAATATTTAGGAGCCTTGCAGATTTCATTTACGACCTTTAGATTAGAGCCCAAATACGGTTTGCCAGGCGCCTTTCAAGGGTCTTTCATGGGCCCTTATATATAATAGGCCAGCCTAATATAAGTTGAATTCTGAAACAGTATCTAATAGCGTTTTGGGGTTAAAGTGTCATAAGTAAACACGATCATTACATTTACAACTAAGTTAAATAATGTAATAGATTTGCGTTTTATCAAATTTATCGTATCAAAGGGGCCCCTTAAAAATATTTTTATTGAACTGCTACCATCATTGCGATAAAAGAAATCGTTATTAAATTGCTATCGTTACCTCTTGTTAGTGAGTGTCATTCTGTTAGTAAAATCCATCAATCAAAACCTTGGCCGAACAAAACCCGCATCATTTATCATAATTGTGTTAATAAACAGAGCGGTATACAATGATAGGTACATTTGTAATCAGCAATTTTCCTCACCCGCCTACATTCGTCGGCTTGACTTGTATCACCCGACACGTTTTCTCATTTCTTACATATTTTATGTATGAGAGTGTATCGCTTTTTACCCCTACACGGAGCGGTACCAATACAAAATGTATTAGGACCTTTTTATACTTTTAATAACGAGGTAATGGATTTAAAGATTACGGTGCACAACAAAACCCTCTAAACCTCTTTTCACAATTGAATTTTATAACGTATACGAAACCTAGCATTTTATATTGCACTGCCGTAAATGTTTGAAGTGAAGGCTTGTAGTGGCACAAAGGCATGATTTTGTAATTTAACAAACATTTTATATAAGATACGATATTCATAATTTGCATTCTGGAATAGAAACACATTTGTGAAAGCTGTGCCGAAAAACAAATGTAAATAACAAAAACTCGTGTTATTTTTTCAACCAAACAAAATATGAGTTATTTGTACTTTTTTACTTATAGGTAGTTGACCCGGCTACAAAAAAAATATACTAGTAAATTGTTAATAGCGGAATATTATTCTTTACTGACACAATTTGGACAATTTCTATAATATTAATTAATCTAAGGTACTCGTTTATCCACCAGCAAAGTAATTACCAACGAAAACAAATCAGAAGCCAGCAGACATGAGGCCTTTTTGGTTTAATTAAATATACACAAATATAATACACCTACATTTAAATAAGGCGACGGTAATATCTACAAAATTGAGCAAACCTAATTACACCAAGAGAATTTCGTTACTAATTTGGATTACAAGACTCCCTTGAGCTAAAACGATTTTATTATCTACTCTGTATTAAATTACAGGTCAACGCCCTACCTAAAAATTGTCTCCATAATTTTAATGACTTCAATTTATTTTTTAATTATCTATGAAAAATGTGTCAGACTAACAATCTAGTGGTCCTGCGGTTCACGTAAATTCACAAAATTTGTTTTTATTAAATAAGTCAAGTGCTGTTAGGTTTAGACACCGAATCACATTTCAACAAACAGTTATTCAGAAACAAGAGGTATATTATACTAACATAAAATGATAATAATATCTATTTAGATAGTAAATATCAGATCAACAATTTAACATAATTACTGGAATGCATCCTCGCTTCGCAGCGTACGATTATATCATAGCTCAATGCGTTCTTCACTTTCATGATTCAGTTCATTGAAGCGTCTATGGAGACTTCTGGAGTTATACTTGTAAGTTCAAATGCCGCTCGAGCATATGATTATCCACTCTCATCTCTGTATTTTAAAATACCTACTTTACTCGAGTATTGGAAAATTTGCTGTGGGAATATGTACTGATTTGAAACGTGGAGTGAACTTTATAAGGCACTCAGTTTATTTATAGCGAGTTGCAATTCAAAGTACTCGAGTAGTTGTGATTTATTTCTACGGCTCTGAATAAATAAGATAAACTTAGACTTTATAGAAGAGATAGGTATAAGATGTGATTTATGAAAACGGGGTTTTATGATTTTGTAGGGTTTGTTTAAAATTAGGTACCTAAATGAAAAATGTACCTTAGAAAGATAGTTACTGAACTTAACTTTAGAATGTCGTTTATTCTAGTAAACATGATTTTTAGATCTGTGAGACTGAGATAAATTACTTTTTGTTTGGATTTGATTTTACAGGCTTTTCGTGAACTTCGTTTGCCCCGGTAATTAATAGATCACCCTTAATTCCCTTGAGTGTCGTAAAAGGAGACAAAGAGTTTGTGTCCAGAAGAATTGTCAGAGGGCACATCTAAAAAAATATACAAACAATCTGATACTGCCACTAGGTGTGTATATCCAAAAGTTGACAGTATCGATCATATTATATCAATGTCAAAATGACTACTTAAACTCTCCTTTTCACAATGTTTATTATTATTGGCTTCCACTGCACAGATTTTTTCGGTTTTCTTTTCATTATCAGTCGCGCTTCATGTCTGTACACGTCCCATTTGCTATTTATTTTCGTTTGATACGGCAGCTTATTTATATTTCATTATTTAAATACTCAACTTTTACATTTATATATCGGACATTTACTCAAATACAAAATCGTTTTTTTTATTTAATGGGTACCTTACTTTCTAACTGCAAAATATTTTAAAATATTGTAGATTTTCAGTATATTGCACACTATTTTTTTGCATGGCAAAGATAAATATCCCAAGCTCGAACGTTTCACGAAGCACTTACTGCGAACGTGACATTCCAGCACATCTTTCAATTTTCAATAACCTGTCTGATAAGATTTAACCCTGCACTGCGAGGATACCAGAAAGTGCATCGACTTACACTTTTGTTCTCCTAACCCTACGCTGCCGTGGAAGCTTGTATTTACCGCATTCTAAAAAGAATGAAATATTGTTATATGTTATTTCTTATTTAAAATCCTGCATAGTTAGGGTTGCGCATACAGTGTATTAGATTTTTTTTTTTCGTATTGCTCAATTTCTAAAGGTGTGCTCTAAAGCTAATGAACAACAATTCCTTAACCACAGATGAAATGTAATCGTAAAAATATATTAACGAAGTACAAAATTGCAAACGCAGTAAGCTAGCGTGCTGATCAATGTTCTTTCCTTTTGGTATAGATTAACCCTTTTCCCTTAATTACATAAGTGATTAGGGACAGTTGAAAGGGGTGGAACTCGGTGAATATATTCTGGGTAAATTACATATATTCTGAAAGAACCTGAAAATAGTAGTTAAGGATTTTTAAAGAAAGTTCGTAAAAAACTTTTTGTCATACATTTGTAAAAGTTTTGATGAATGTTTAACTCTATTGCACATTGATTGAATTATGAAACGTGTTAAAATATTTGTGACGTTTGATGTAAAATGTTGTGCGTTGCACAATCGTCCAATTAATATCTAGTGGTTGGAAATGAGCGACATTGTTCTGCTCTGTGAAGGTATTCAGACGTATGGGGTCGATGACTCGTGTCCTGCATTATAGATGAGGTCAAAGCCTAAATTCGAATGTAGCAGCGCGGGCCCCTAAAACCATACCAATAACTTTTTTGTTCAGCTACGTCCACATTGTAAACAATTTGAATAACGAATAAGAACTTAAGTAGAGTTGACATTAAATATAAATGTAACCTTCTCTAGCCTGAGTCTGATATTACATTTGACCTTTTTTCATTACATTAAACTACAGCAAAAACATTCCGCTCGCATTTCGGTACACAACAACAAATGGACTTACATTAAACAAATAAACACATTATTTAATACCAACACGTCTTTCGTAAAACCTAGTTAACCTTTCAATTACGTTATTCCCAATAGATTCTGCTCGGTGTCTACAAAGTTGCTAATTAACTAATGTTGTTAGCCATTTTTAATGCTAGTTTATATTTAACGTAACATTAGTTAATTACATTTAGTGCCATTCCGAATTCTCAGCTGCCAGTCACATAGCACTTTAACACTGAAAGCGTCTCAACGATTCTCCTCGGATTCATTGGATGCCGCTGTCGTTACATTTGGGTTTGCTACGCCTTTTCACGAAACATTTTGTTTCTGAGATTGAGAAAATTAATATGAAAATTATTATTCTTCTTCACTTATAATATTTTTGAAAAGGTAAACTTATTTATAAAATACACGAAAAACAAAAGAGTAGTGGACTTTTAAATCTAGAACAACGATTTATAATATTGATCCTTTGTCGATGTGTCTTTTTTTTAGAAGTTATCATAAACGTTATCGACTTGTATGTGGTTTCCCGTAATCTAATATAGAAAGGTAATTTAAGTCCCAGATTGCGTACAATTAGCACGTTTTTCTTCACGCTCACCCAAATATCCCATCTAATGAAGATTAAGGTTAAACTTTACGTGACCCTGATAATTACATTTCGACAGCTGTTCCCAACATCGGACGTCCATGTATTTTATGTAGTGTATTAGTAAAAGGTTAGCTTTGAAGTCTTATTTATAAAGCCTTGAAATAAATAGATGTCGATTAGAGCTCGGTCATAACCCACTACCGGTAGCATTCTTTGATATTTTTGTCGTTTAAATTGTAATAAATCTTGTCTCACCGCTTGGTAACATTAATCAGAATCTATAAGTAGATTTTATTTTTAAAATAAAACTTATCTAGTTATATTTTACAGAGATTTGTCATACATATACAAATAAAATAAAAACAAAACACAATTTAAAAACGTAACGGAAAAAAACTTTATTTTCATAAAACTGTACATAAGCACCAAAATACATTATCTATTTAACTATATGACACAATTAAAACAATCAAAATATCTACAAGTGTTCTGCAAATTCAGCTGTTACGGTCTGTAGTTAATAAATCAAGAGTAAACGATGCGAAACGAAAACGTCATTTCTACTAGTGGCTGCCGGCACCACGTCATAATTAACCTTGTCTACAACGCTCTTGATCTTGACAATACTGTTGCCACCACGAGAATTTAATTTACTGGAAGAGCGATTTTGTTTCAATAAAACTTTTAAACCCAAGCTTAAGTGAATTTACATTACGCTCATAATTCAAGAACGATCTTTTCCGTTTCGCAATGCTTATTTCATTATTATGTGTATTTTAAAATCCGATATCTTAGGATTTGGTTAACATTTTTTTTTAATGCTTTATGATGATGTCAGAATAGAAGTTTTTAAATAGGTCACACTACTTCCGCAAACTATAATAATTAGCTGAATCATGACAACAATTCATTAGTTTTCGTAAATCACGTCGTTGTACATAAAATATTAATCTAAGGTGTAATAAATCACGGAACACAAGCTCGTTGTGGTGACACCTTCCAGTGGCAAATTTAATGATAGCACGATTGCGTGGCCATGTGACACAGTTAATACTAGCGATTGGCTTCAGTAACTACTACGGCGACAAACGCCAGTCGCTGGCAGCCTTCCAGATTGGTACCAGATGACAGACGAACGGGCATTCATGCATTGTAAACTGTTCGCGACATTGAATAGCTAAGCATTATTTACCTAGATACTATTTAGGTACGGTGGCCAGACAACGCTATTACAGTTTTGAGACTGGCGTAATAAACATTCTGTTATAATTCGTTGAGTGTGTTTTGACGTGTGTATGTCGTTCGGTTTTCAATTATCGTCTGGTGCGGGACAAACGTCTTTATAATCTTAAACTTTTGAATATTAATAGTCGAATGTTTATTTTCGTATCATAGCTAATCAGGACTGGTAAGAAAGATTAATAAGCGTTCCATTCGACAAATGTGTATTTTGTCGGAAATTGGGCACAACACATCCCTGTAGACTCATTTTTTCAAATGTTAATTTGTTGGTTATGTCCAACAAGGCAAGCCTAAAACGGTCACATAATATGAAATGTTTATATCCCCATCTGTGTACAAAGTGGTACAAAATGGAAGCACGCGACGTCACGCACACCAATAACATATCGAGTTTAAATATTACATTAGAGACGGGTCGCCAACCCAGCGCCTTAAATTACCATATGATGATGTCAGGATACGATACAAGCGGAAAGTAAGCGTCTGATAAATTTATTCTGCTAATTTATACTGTCACATGTTAACAGTTTATATTTGTGTAATCATATATTATCGTGTTGATAGGAATAGCAGACAGAGTCAGCTAAATTTAAAGTTGTTTAAATTGTCAGTTAATGTTATAAATCACATGGAAATTGGCGTTATGGTAGCTGTTTTAACGTCTTACGACTAAACGCAAAATAAAAATAAACCGTATTTTCTTATCTACCTACCTGAAATAGAAAAAGATTTGAATAAACATTAAAATTACAAAGTAGATATAAAAACTGTATATTTTCAAGGTATTATTCGGAAGCAATCGAAGCTTTAAAAATAGGTCCAAAAAAACCATGGTTTTAAAAAGAATTTCGTTTTTACATCACAACAGTGAAACATGTTCGAAATTCTGACAGCTTAATCAAAAAGCTGCTATCATTTTGAATTTCAGTCTTCCAGAGAATTTCATATCTATAAAATAAATCCCTGGAATTTCAATCAAGTAATTAACAATTCCGTATACTGACAATTTACTACGAAACGCATTGTAATAAATGGACTATAATATATATGTGGGTATTAATACGATTACAATAAACCTGTAGTTTTCAGAATTTATTAAAATATAATTATAAAAAACCTATTAATTTTTTTTATGTAAAATCATAGTGTTTATTCGTCCCTTGGGCAGCATTACAGCTAAGTTTTCAGGGGCATTCTAACTTTAGTCTCATTAAGATCAATTCGTAAAACGTAGAGTTCATAAAGTTCGGTTGGAACTGTGTTCACAGTAATTACTTAACTTTTCAACTTTTAGTCTTGCATTATAAGCAGAATTTCAAGTAAATTTTCAGCCATTAGGGTTAGAGCGCCGAAAGACATATCTGAATACGGTCGTGCAAGTGTAAATAAAACTTCGAGTTTACAAATAACATATTTTGCTGACTTAAGTTAATTACATCAATTATTTGTTAATTATTGTCATTAATAAAGTGCAGACAAAGTAGGTGTGCAGACACGCCCACACTTTTTGCAAATTCTTTATTTTAAACCTACGCAAAAGTGTTGTCATTTTGTCTTCAAATAATTTATAAAGTACGTAGCAACTACGTGTCTAGAGGACGTTGCTAAAAATATTAAATGAAACCTAAAATTTACGCACAGCAATTTAATAAAATTATGTGGCGTAAATAAAAATATAGGGTAATATTCTCTCTTGAGTATAATCTCTCTTTGATGTGAAACAATTATATAGACAAGAGTGAACATTATATGATCATAACTGCTTTATACTTTAACAAAAGACATTCAGTGTAAGATCCTGGATTCTTTTGTAGAAAGCATCACAATAACAGAGCGTAGAGGTGACAAATGGGCTAAGAAAACAAAGTCACCTTGAACACACAGTCGGCTCGAAATAATAGCCTCACGAAAGCTGGTGGTAGCCTCCAGGGGTTTAAAGGACAAAAATAATACTGAAACTGCTTTCATATACGTCACGCTTCAGGAAAGGAACACGCACTTACTGCTACTAAATAAAGTAGCAATTTTAAACAATATATAGAAATATGTTATTCAACAGCACCACTTAGGAATAAATACTGTATATATGTACGAATACCTATCAAACTAATTAGTTAGAGCTTAAAATGTATTACAAACATAACCTTTATAATTTCACTGAATTTTGAGTTTATTAGTGCATTTAAAACATACATTTAGTAGGTAAGTATCATTCACTAGCCGGAATTAAAATCAAACAGCATTGCAATATACCATTAAATGAAGCTATTACGTAAATACCTAGGACCCTATACTAAAATCATCAACATTATTATGGGCAATCTGTTAAAATAATGATTTCATATCAATGGGTAAATGTTCCTGGTATTTAATATACGAGCACATTTTAATTCAATTAGTGCTGCCACGCTCATAATTGAACGGATCATTAACCAGCTATATAAAATATGCAATGAATAATATTCAGGTCGTAATAACCCTTAATAATATTATAAACAACACTACAAATGTTTTAATTGAACCACAACTATTTAATATTATTTATATAAATGCATAGTTAGACTTCAAAGGATGCCTGATTTAATTGTTGCAATTCCTGACTGGTTGTGAATTTCCTTGACTGACAATTAGGAAATGCCGATGCAAGAATTATTAAGAAACCAATATCTAATCAAAAAAATATCTAAGGAAAAATCGATAGAAAGTTAGTATTTAATTTGTATATTCTTGATCCGAAAATCAATTGTTTACATAACAAAACTAAACTCGGTACGTTAGATTTTCATTAAAACTACAACCAAAGCACGTGGGTCGTGACCGCAACTGGCGAATTCCACTACTTTTTGTTTTCTGTTTCATGTTCTCTTGTCGCACCCTGTAATCGATGAATACATTTTTACGAACATGACTTCACTAAAAGTATAGCGGTTTAGCCTGTATCTTGTATATACTATGTGATATTATGTAGATAGTAACATGAAAGATATTCTTCGTACCGACATGAATAATATATAGGAAAATTTTCAACCACATGCAATTACTTGGTCAAATAACACGAATTTGGACTTTATAGTTTGCGATACTATCCACAATTTTGACGCTGAAATTCAGGAAAAAACATTCAGTTCACTAAGACCTTTCATTTTGAGTATGTTTTGATTAAAATTTAATTAGAAATACCATTATAGTCCAGTCAACAAAGAGATTGTAGAGTGCGTGAGCAAGGCCCTAAGCAATTACTTCAGAAAATTGTTCAGGGTGCTTAGATAGTTAACATACTAAAAGTCCTGACGTCTAGGGGGTGAGGCGGAGTGGGGGGAGGGGTTTAAAGGTCCCATTTTTCAGTTTTTCGCTAATATCTTTTAAACGGTTCGTCATGGAGATAAGTAGTCTTCTACGCAATGAAAGCTTATAAAATTATGTACAACTTTTACCTTATGCACTTTTTCAAATTCCTACCTATTTTCGAACTACACGTTCTGGAAGAGTGAAAATTGAAAAAAACTTCTTCGATTGAATACTACCTTTTGTATACTAGTTCTTTCACGTTATTTGGGGATCTAGACACGCGGCAGCGAGTCAATCCAAGTTCAAGTAAAAAAACTGGCTAACCAGCGCCAAGTGTATCATTACACGAACCACAAGGTGCCACTTTTGACCCTTGTATAACTCAAAACTTCTTTAACGTAAACACATATAACTAAGTGTGTTTATTAATATCCATAAGGACATCTAGAAGCCCAAATTTCATGAAGCTAGCTCAAACAGTTATTAAGATATGAAAGTCAAAAAGTCATAAACTATTCCAACATATGTATAATTATTTTTGCTAAATACAATAATACATATATTGGAATAGTTTCAAATATCTGCTTGTAACGGTTCCAACGCTAAAATAAAAGACTTTTTTTTTTTGTATGGGGACCCCCTCTTTTTTTTACTTTTTTTTTGTTTTTAGCTTTTTTCCTACGTTTACACACAATTACCGAGCTGGATGCCAAATTTCATTCTTCTAGGTCATCTGGAAGTAGGTTAGGTTTAGGTACTATATTATTATGTTAGTCAGTCAGTGCTAAAATTTACAACTTTTTGACTTCATATCTTAACAACCGTTTGAGCTAGCTTCATGAAATTTGGGCTTCTAGGTGTACTTATGGATATTAATAAATACACTTAGTTATATGTGTTTACGTTAAAGAAGTTTTGAGTTATACAAGGGTCAAAAGTGGCACCTTGTGGTTCGTGTAATGATACACTTGGCGCTGGTTAGCCAGTTTTTTTACTTGAACTTGGATTGACTCGCTGCCGCGTGTCTAGATCCCCAAATAACGTGAAAGAACTAGTATACAAAAGGTAGTATTCAATCGAAGAAGTTTTTTTTTAATTTTCACTCTTCCAGAACGTGTAGTTCGAAAATAGGTAGGAATTTGAAAAAGTGCATAAGGTAAAAGTTGTACATAATTTTATAAGCTTTCATTGCGTAGAAGACTACTTATCTCCATGACGAACCGTTTAAAAGATATTAGCGAAAAACTGAAAAATTGGACCTTTAAACCCCTCCCCCCACTCCGCCTCACCCCCTAGACGTCAGGACTTTTAGTATGTTAACTATCTAAGCACCCTGAACAATTTTCTGAAGTAATTGCTTAGGGCCTTGCTCACGCACTCTACAACTACTTTTGGGTGATTTATTGACTGAACTATTAGTATGGAAATTCTGAGTAGTCTATATTTAGCTTAAGATTGAAAATAGACCCGATAAATGTAAATGAGCGGTGTGCTAACGTTGGGGCTGATGGCTATCTTTGGCAAACACTGTGAAAATGTGAAAATTTGGTATGTTTTACTATATTTTAGTTTCTACTCTGATATTTAATACACAGATTCGAAATTAAAATGCAGATTATTGCAAAATAAATGAATATAAAAGTTACTTACGTAACTTACACAAGAAACGAACTCATGTTTGAAAAAATAGTTCACATACACAAGTCTGTTCACTGTCAACTGGGTCGTGATATTGCTCCAATCGGATTGATGATTGATGCATCCTTTCACACAGATGTTCGCAGAGATTACTTCTGACCCTTTTGAAGCTGATCGATAAGAAAATTGTAGGTCCTCTCAGAATGTGGGACGGATTCCCTGACATAAGGTCAGCACATTCCCACCCCAATGTCCGTCAAATATCACTTCACTCAATCGCCTTTCACTTATCTTCTCACGATATTTGATATTAATATTAAATTTGTTTGTCCTCACTTATGTATCCAGCGTAATCTGAGGTTAGAAGTAATCCCAAAAACGAAAGAAAACTTCGTGCGAACTACTATAAAATTCTATTTCATAAGCAATATTTTCCTTTATATCACCCTAAGGGATGAAAATATTCAGTTTACGAATTTGAAAGTTTTCTCCACGTATGTTAAAGACATCCCGACGTGTTGAAGGACATTTGAAGTTGAATTCTGATAAAAGATAAAATTGCTAGTCGTGGCTTGTTGCCAGCTAAAGCCTCTTACCTCATTATTTTGGACAAGCGAGCAGCAAGACTCACTTTGAATAATTAGTGAAATGAATAGCCGACCAGAGTTGAAATAATTAACGCTTCCTCAAATAAACAAAGGAATCCATTTCAAGTCGTATCAGTCGTCGGATAACATTATAATTTCTATGTAAAGGTATATTTCAGTCACCTTTGTATATAGGTAAAAAATATACTTCATATTGGGAAAACCAACACGTTCACAACAAATAGCACTCAGAAATTCTCTTTGAAGTTATACTGGAATTGTGATATCGTCACGATTGTTTTAAATTACACACCTGTGTTGTTACTTTGTAGGCTGTAAAGTTTTACATAAATAATTCCAAAACAAATGTATCATTCTACCAAGACACAGTAAGTAGCCGTTATGAAACTTGTATTTATAGATGATTACAATTTGAGTTTATCTGAAAAGGGTATCTTTAAAATTAATTTACTAAGTGTTGATATCTCTTATACATAAGTCGAAGGCGATGTCAGCTTTATAGAAAAGCTGAGGACGTCACAAAAAGGATTCGTATTTCATACATTAGGAAATTATTTGGAGTACGGAGTATTAGGACTCCGGATATAAAAGAACAGGATAAAACATTCCTCTATAGAAATACATTTTGGGTTTGTCAACAAGGTTAAATAAAATTGAGATTAGTTTTATGGAGAGATTATTTCATCTTGTTTGTAAATGTTGAACAGGTAAATTTAATGCCTCGTACATAACAATCTTCATTCATTTGAGACTGATATTCTATGTACAATAGCATATCTGGTTACTTCTGGATACCACACAACTGACAATTTATAATTATGTAGTTATGTAAAAAATTTTTTTAGAAAGTCCTCTCAAATGCTCTTCATCAATGTGCCTGTAGTAAGTAGAATATATGGACATCTTTGTTTGCATGAAAAGATAAAGCTATTTCTAGTTATATAATAACTAACTATAACATAAATATTACAAAGTTTAAAAGTGGGATTTTGTTCATAAAATTAGTGTACTGTATGTAAGTAATAATGTAACAACGTGTACACCGTTATTTTTACTTCGTTAAAACCAGTAAGCACCAATTTGCGAGCATTTAATTGCATCATTTTCCCTCGTAGTTACGCTGAAAAGTTAATTGCTTGAGTGCACCTTAAAAATAAATGAATGCACAAAATTAAGTACCAGCTCACAGAAAGTACAAATTTAAAAAAAAATTAAAAGCTAAAAATTAATTCGTCATTTAATAGCTGGTCAAACAAATTATGTACAGAAAGTCTTTTAAAAAATATGGAGCTATACCGCCTGATTTATCTTCTAAATACTACGAGTATTTTGTTTCTAGCATCTGTGTTATTAGTTCGTACCACAGTATGTATACACCTAAGAAAATGTCTGTCTGTGTATTACGCTTTGACAATATGTATGAAGCTTAGATCCTAAGAAAAGACTACGTTTTACTACGACAAGCAACAACCGGACGACACCGCGAGCTCGAGCCAGTATTTTATATGTAGTAATCACAAAATATTTACCAGCATGCCAATACCAGAGTATCCAATTTAAACAGTTTACATAGGTAAGGCATCGCTTAACAGTAATTAAGCTTAATATCCGCGTTTCTGGAATACCTGTTGCTAAAATAACCGATGTATTGATCCCTCATACTAATAGAATCGTGAGAACCGGACACCCGGTTAGTACTGCGTAATTTGCTGTACTATTACATCTAAGTACACGATTTGTTAAGGCTCACATGCTGTTCTCACAGTTAATACTGATATCTAGTGTAATTATGACATTAGGTAAATCTGTAATCTTCAACAGTCAAAAGGAATTGCAGATATTTAAATTAAACTTATTTAATTTATAGCAACTACATAGGCGATTATTACCTTAACAAAGTTATAATCAAACATGCTACATTAGTTAATTAAAGTGTCCTGTTTATTTAAAGTCGGTAAAATTTTATAATCAACTTTCATATAGGTAAAGCATTTAAGAAGTCCGCTTACTCTTAAAGAGATGAGAGCAAGTTCGCCTGTTATACCTGTTAACCGGTAAGCACTCATTACTTAGCACGGATTAACCTAACGGGCCGTGGATAAACCTAATGACCACTCCAGCCTGATAATTGCATAATCATCAACGCTTCGCACACAAATATGTAATAGTAGCTTAACCTCCACATAGTAGTTATGTAGAAGTCACACTAGTGATAAATAAATGTCACTTTGCTGTTCACATGCCTACCCTCATGTAAAGAAGGAAGAAGCATTGATCACCACGTATTCTCATTGCAGGACGGCGATTTATTTGTCAAAAATGTACATTAAGCTTCATGTTCTACTACTACAGCTATTTACTTAGTTTGAATTGTGTTGCAAAGCATAGGTATTTTACTTGTTTACGTCTTTAATGGTACATTTGTAGACTAAACCATCAATTCCCAGCTTAGACTATACAGCACAACAATAGAAAGATGTGTTCGAACTAAAATCTAATAAAGCGTCTTTCAATAACAGTGTAACTCAAACACAAAACCCCGAGGCATGTAAGCAAATACACTCGAACGTGCGAGATTCCTACAGGTGAAATGGAGACTAATTGGACTTCTACACTGCACGTTCGTAAACAATTTACGTCACAAGAAATCCAAACTACTTCAACCGTTTAACCCATTATATAGACCTGCAGTAGGTAATGAGAACTGCGGCGTGGAGAACTTAATAGAGCCAATTAATTATGACCGCTAGTAACTTAATGTAACTGGCGACCGCTTGCGCCTCACTGAAAACTCCACAGTAGATATTTGACTCACTCTCAAGCAGACCATTAGAGCGGCTAGCTGAAACAAGCTATTAATTTCCGTCCAATGACTCCCTTTATAACGTTAAAGTCATGACGTAAGAGCTACTGTAATTACAGAAACTGTCGTCCGTCACAATGGTCGTGATGTCAGTGATCAAAGGCCTATTTTAAACCAGGACAGAGCTCGTGAAACTTACTTCATTAAAAGCATTCATTAATTATCTATTGTGCTCTCATCTGTCGCACGGCAAAAGTCAGCCTTATAAAGAAATTTCTTCTTTGCGGTTTAACTCTTATTTTCAGTAAATGGTGAGAAGAGCTTGTTTGACATCATTTTTAGCGACCTCCGGTTCTTTATTAGTTAGTTACCTCAAGTCTGATTAATAGACTTCCGATGTACAGAATCGAGCCTCAGCGCCCGGCATTCATTCGAAGTGAATTTACAAGCAACCCTTGCAAATCGAATCATCCCGCGTGAATGCGGAATAGCAAATCAATTTCGTATAATTTGTGTATTTAGTCTCAGAATTTCGATGAAAGAACAAAAATTAATTTATTCCCTAAATGTGTTTAACTTCGGTTCAATGAGTTGTTGAATAATTGACTAAGCTAAAATTTCGTATAAAATGAAACAATCAAACACATTTACTTAGAAAATTTTACTTAATACATTTTCATTTTTAAATTTCTGCGAACTACTTACGTAATAGAGAAATATGAACTTTGAAACTTACAATATTTCATTATTTTATTATTCATTTTACTACGCTACAAAAGCTCTTTATTAAGTTTTTTTACTGGAAATTAAAATAAATTCATAAAAATAATTATGACAAAGCATATTCATAAATTGAAAAATAAACATATTTTTTGTTGAAAAGTACTGATGAAAAATGAAAAAAAAAAATGCAAATCCGTTCATGCATTTTTTTCCCAGAATCGAAAATAACGAAAGTACTATTGGTTTCTCAAAATACAAATAAAAACATACCTATCCATCTCGATTACTTCGTGGAAAAAAAGCTTTTGACCCAATTTAAAGATTTTCCTGTAAAGGTTTTTCTACAGAATTGCTGATATATATCACTTTTCACTATAGTTACATTCAATTTGCTAATAGAGCTAGACAACATGAGATTAGTGACAGAATCTTTGATATGTTGCATGTCACCGACCTACTGCTGTTTCAGGTACCTATTTCAGGAAAATCAAATATGAGATTTGTGTACAAAGTGAAATTCTATCTCACATTTCACCGTTGACGAATATTCGGTTTACCCTCACTATATCAACAGACCGGATTTCAAATAAATGTTACATTGGCGAAATGTATGAGAGTGTTTTCCGTCAATCTACACTTCTAATCCTTTTTTTTTTCCAAGATACGCCTTTTCCTTTTAATTTCGTTTTAGATTTTCATTGTTCCATTGAGAATCGGAAAATATCATCTATTTTAAAAGATTGTCAATGGAGGTCGACGAACGTAGACCATAACCATAAAACAGTTATAGCTATTTTAAATTGTTCCCACATACGGTAACATAGTAAATATAAATAGCAAATACAGTGTTTTATTATAATTTGTAACTTAAATAACTTACAGACAGGTAATGTTTGTTCCCTAAATTGTAATTACAACTTCATGCATAGACCTTTAGAGGAGTCTGCCAAAACATCGCGAACACTATCTCCAACTAGGTAAACTAATTCAAGAAGTAAAACGACAAGAACTCGTCTACCGAACCAATCAGATTCACTCATGGCTTGCCATCATTCTTATTTGTAACTTTTCTTTTTACAACTCCCCGATATCATAATTATTTATTTTATTTTCGCCCCACTGTAGGGCAAAGGCCTCCCTTTCTTTCTTCCAAATCGCCCTTTCTATAGCTATTGCTTTCCATAATGCTGAATGCTGTCTAGTTCGTCTCGCCATCTCCTTCTGGGCAATAACAATATTTCTGCTCATCATTAGAAAATCTAAACAGATCTGGTACAGGGTAAAATCACCCTCTTAATTAATGAGTTTTCACGTAATTAAGGATTTGAATTGATTTGTTCTAATAAACCGACGACACGTTAATTGATTTTAATTAAATGTCTGGACATTTATTTAGGCTCAGGTATTTCATAAACACATAAATTGAAATATTATTTGAAATTAATTAATTTTTGATAACTTGCATGAGTAGTACATAAGCTCCGAAACCATAAATCCTAGTTAAGCCCTTGGCTTTTGTCGCTTCGATTACTGTTAGGACGTATAATGCTAGCGAAATTAATTAGCGGTCGGTTAAGCCTATCGCGCCAAAATGACAGGTTCATAACAAAAAGCCGGACGCCCTATAAGCGTAATTTATGTTACATTACAATGGCAACCACAACGTATAGATCAATAACCAACTCTACCGATTTCATGCTGATATGAATATTTTTCCAATGTACTACCGTTGTAGACACGACAGTCAGAATCAGGGTGAACGACCGACGTCATAATTTAACTATTGTATCGATCGGCGGTAATAACATAGGAGCCCTGTCCTTACACCTGCGTACAAAACGCATACGTATGAATATTGAAAGGACTTCCAATAACTTGGAATCTAAATCACATTATTTGATAGTGATGTTATCTTTACTTGAAGACAAACGTTTTCGTTAGAATTTACTTACTTTAAAAGTCAATGCCCTATGTCTATTTACACCATAAGGTCATATAGGTACAATGACAATTGAAGCAGAATGTTATTAATGAATGTACCCTAAATTGAAGCTTAACAATTCTAAATGACATAGGTAAATGCCTCTCATAATGGATTCAAGTTACTAAATGGAAATAGACTTATAAATACAGTTGATTAATCTAGTTACGAGCATGACTTCAGTAAATGAAAAATATATTATTTTAATTAATTGAAAAGCGCCGCATCGTGCCGACTATTAATTATCTCTTCGATCTCATTTTAATGGTTTCTTTACACCAACACAAGTCAGCGTGTACTGACAGGTGTTTTTTTCTAAATGTAAATTATATTTATTATTAAACTGACTTCATCCGAATACTGGAGCTTCCACGTAACGAACAGGATTAAAACGGAGATAGAGGTATCTCCACGAAGTAAATGTGCTTGGTTTTTATTCAATTCCAAGTATTTTAAAAGTGGGAAAAGAGATATTTTCTTAGTACAAAGAAAATTTATGTTTTTATGGGAAATTTATTTTTAAATACAAATATTTTTTACATAAATACATAAAATTTACTGGAAATCCAAACGAGGTTGAATTAATTAGAAATTGTTTACGTGTCGAAAAAAAGTATCAAAATAATCTTGTAGGTGAAGGATAGTGGAGACACAAAAAGATTTAACAAGTTAAATTCGCAACTACTACTTTACGAGAGACACTGTCTGAACGAAATAAGGGTTAAAAGTAAAAAAAGCACAGAATCAAGTTTCAAACTTTCAAAAATATAAAAGGTCATCGAACGTTTAATGAGAAAAAAATTCAAGGTTTCTTGATAAGAAATCTGTAACCTCACCCTATATATTAAACCTATTTCCTACAATCGATACATGACTTGCTATAACTTCACTGAAAATTCTAACTACGTATTTAAATTGTTCTTAAATATTATAAGTATCTATATTTGCAGCAAAAAATAGATAAACCTATTTTCTAAAATCAAAAAATACCTTGCAATAACGATGCTGAAAATTCTACCTACATCATAAAGTAGGACTTAAATATTATAAGTATGTTCGCAGCAAAGAGGTGTTATCAGTGATAGAGACAGTTCTGCCTCAAGCTACTTCGCCCAGTTCCAGCGCGGAAATAGGACGAAGCCGCAATCTTATGCTTTTTCAAAACCACCAACGTTCTTTTCCTTTTTTAAATTGCGCTACTCAACGCCTGCAGATTCGAAACGTACTTCCCAACCGATCTCCGTATCAAAGTGAACTATTGAATAATATTTAATGTAAGCTATGAATTTTTTATAAGTTTTCTCTACTTCATATTGAAAGGCGATAATTTATAGTTCTTTGAAGATTATTTACTAGCTTAGTGCGGATATTGACAATTATGAGGTTGATGCTTTTATGTAGCTTTATTTAAAATAGCACGTTAAATAAGACGATATAACTTCAATTTCTTCAAATACTTGTACAATCGTCGTCAATAACAATTAAATCACATAAATAAAGAGTATTTCCAACCGAAAATATTTTTTAAGCTGATTTGTGTACCTTTACAATACACGTTACAAAAGTAAATTTAAATGAACAGCGTGTATTTAATACCGTCAGAAACAAAAGGGATAAAATTCTTAATCCTCAATTAAGTCTCCCTTCGATGTAAAGGGTTTCACGTTAATATGAGGCCAGGCGCAACTGTAATTATATTAGTCGCGATACGACTACGATACCGAGTTTTTACGAAATTGACACATAATTAGTTTTATAAAATGGACGCGTAATTTTCACCGATACTTAACCCATTTAGGTCATACACTTTGGAAATTTAAAAAGACTCGCAGCTTTATTATAATGTGATTGTAATAACTTAAATACCAAACGTTATCTAGATAGAACTTCGTACCTACTTGTTCGCTTTTAAGGGTCAGTCTGTAGAATAAATAAAATTAAATGAACGAAACTTTTATTCTAGTTAGTAAAATTGTATTACTTTGGGTTTTATTTTTATATTTTATCCAAATAATACATTTTTATTTACTCAGAAAAATTGATTATTTCAGCTTGAAGACAATTCAAGATCAAAAATTTAGTAAAAAGATTTAAAATTCGATCAGAAAATATTATAAAATCCAATTCTATAATGCGTGACAACACAGACCAGCCCTTAACTCGTTATTTATATCGATACACAAAGATAATTTATATGAATATGTAAATAACGGTTTCGGTATTGATATAAAAATCTGTGTTTATTTTATATTGCTTCACTTGTTACAGTTAAAAGTAAAGTAAGCAATCTATTTACGTATACATGTAACGTAAATTGTAATATCACTGTGCTAGCAAAATAATCTTTTATTTTGTATTTTAAAATTGTTTTGATTATTTTATAATTTTTATTATTAATGCATTGTAAAACTCTTCGCCTGAATTGAAAGACACGATATCTTAGAAGCGTTAACAAGATTCATATTTTGTCGTACATATTCACGCCTGAAAATGAGGTTAAGTGTAACATATAATATGTAGGCAGATCACAAGGAGGTTGCTATCAGGCAAGCACACACGTCGGCACATGCTTAATTGGATGACTCCTGCATAAGTGATGCTAGGGGTAGGTAGTTTAGGCACTAGACGCTAGGTGGCGCGGCCGCGGCACACTTCCCTTTGCTTCTCAAACTACCCTCATGTAATTATGCCGCAGCTTAGCACTTTACGATTCTTGTACAACATTGAACTAGAAGAATGGAGGTTATCAGTTTTTCTCCGAATAGTGTCTAACATGGGGGCGGGTATGTGAATTAAAGTTGGTTTAATTAAAGTTTGGAAAGTTACTTTAGTGATAGCTACTTTCAAGTGCTATGGCCAGTATTATGTTGTAAATAAATATAATTGAGCGTGTAACCGTGCGAAAATCTCATTTTATATTAAAAAGATGTGATGGTAACAGATTTGAGTAACGTGTCTAAATTACCGTTTGAGAATATTTTGTTACCATACTGCACACATAATAGTAGAATTATGATCCTTAACAGCATCTTTTAAATTTCGCAAAATATGTTCGCCCAAGTGCAAATCCGTTGCCCCAATAAATAGTCTAATATCTTCACAGGAGGATAACACCAGCCTTATTTATGTAAGTATTAATTTGATACATGGCCCCTTTCGGAAACCAGTTTTCTTTTCTGTAAATGTAAAAACTTTTTCGTGAAACACAAAGAACAATATAAAATACGCATTATGTTATTAAGACTGTTATTATTACTGTCATTCCTTTTAACTGGCAGGTAACAATAAACTTAGTGGAAATTAAGTTAATTATAATTTAGTTACATCAACGTCAAAAATAATTCTTGAGTATGAAAAGTTTCACATTAAATAAACAAAATGTTTAGTGATAAAAGCAAAAGCGTTGCATCGATTGTAAAATACACTCCTTAACTTATAGAACCAAAAATGAGTTTTAATATTTCTGATGAAATAGTCCCTTAAGTCCAGTTTCAGATGTTTTAATATACCGTAAGTCCGAGCAGCTTAAGTTAAATGAAGAAATATTGTTTGTTTGTTACGAAACAAACTGCCGCTTTGGATTAAGATTATTTTTGAACATACAATGGCGCCCGGTATTTTGTTAAGCAACTGACGAAAAGTTTAAAATTTCACCAAATCCCTTTGAAAGCAGCTGAATGAATAGTAAATTATTAATAGCAAGTTGCCCTTAGCAAACTGTGCTGGAAACTAAATTAATTATTGAAATGTTCAATGACATAACTCCATTTTAATTAAATTCGAGTCGCATTCGTCATAAGTTCTTAACCATGTTGTCAAGTAGAAACTCATTTCGAAATACTTATTTTGGTCTTCGATTAAAAAACACGTAATTTAAAAATAGAACTATGAATGACTGTTGACCTTTACCAGTCAGTTATTTAAAGATTGAGATTACGAAAGAGACTTTTACATGATAAGCTCTTTCCACAAATAGATATAAAGACGTTTGAAAATAAAGCTATTTTGACATTGGTACGAAAGCTTAAATGATATATACCTGGAGATTGAATTTGTGTGTATTGAGAATTTGAAATTTGAAATGTTGAATTACTCTATCTTCGTGGTATTATTTATTAGAACTACCAAAGACCTGTGAAACTTATGTTCAACGTTAAGCCTTGTTAGATTGCGCCGATTTGCGCCAAATATCATGAAGATAGTTAATTTACTAATTAGAACAAATATAACGAAAAGATCAACCTCGAAACAGTCATATTACAACATTAACTTTGAATATTAATACGATACGTAAATCTCTTGCAATAAACTTTTATATTGTTCAAAAGACAGAAAGAGTCCGTTCAGACAAAGAGAGAGGTGGAACGCAAAGAGTTTAAAGGAACAGAGCAGCCTTCTTCAAAAGTTTATATTTAATTTGTGAAATATATAAACACAATATATTTTTTTTTTATTTAAAAGCTAATTTAATAACGAATATAAAAAGGTATAAAAATATAGGTACTATTTTATTCGTACAGAATTACACGAGGTAACCAGATTTGTCAATTCGTGGCAATATTTTTACCCGAAAGAATCATCAATCAAGTATAAAATCGTTTCACTGAATAAACGGTGGGCGCTTCCAATCTCCAATATGATGGAAATTTAATTGCTAAGAAGAAATTTTCTTAAATCGGTAACCAGAGTGCGGTCGGAAAAAATGTAGATGAACTGAAGAAAAACGTTGATCTAAGAGTTTTAATTATTCGTTCGAATTCTGATGCAATTAATCAACGCTTTTCCGAACGAATTCACTCAATTTATTTCTGTTATTTTTTTATAGTGATTTATCATCTTTAGCGAATATTGTTTGACTCCGTACTATTCGAGGTCATAAATAAAAAATATGTCCACAAAAACAAGTGAAGAGCATTGAAATGTATCTTTCTGCCTAGTAACAATGAAATTGTTAGGCCAATAATCAGATAGCGTAAAACAAACACAAAGCGCCATAATGCCGAACACCCTGTCACTTGACATGATATATGTAATTGACAGTACTACGTTCAATTGTTTTTCATTGACGCACGCAGAGATTACATATCGACAATTTACCTGTTTGACAGTAACATAAAAAATATCACGACGTTTCATATTTCGAACGCGAAGTGATATTTACAATTAAAATTATCCTTTTTACTGATACGAAACCAGTGAATGGGGTATCAATAACATTGTCCTAAACAAATATTTTAGGCCACGTTTGAGGGTACGTATGCTGATAATTTTGTGAAGATAAATGTGCTGTTGAAGTATGTATCGTATCACTAGTTAAGATCAACATAGTATACTGCACAAATTATTAATTATATATAAACCCTATGACATTAAATAAACTTTGATTACATACAAAAGTACTCAAAGGTTGAGTTAGGTATATTTTTTTTCAATTAATCACTCACCTTTACAAGTTGCCATAATTATGTAGAGCTATATTCTAACTATACCACATAAGCTTTAAGCTCTGACAGTTTGGAACCCAAGACTAACTACCGTTAAACTTCAATATCATACAAGCACTTAAACGTACATGAAATAATAATCGACACATGAAACGGCAAATCTGGGTCCATTTGTGGTTTCAGAAGTTCAATTTTGTCGGCAATGGTCGATGTAGGACCTAATTTAGTTCCTCGGGCTATTCTCGACATGCCCTTTAAGCGGTTGACGTGGGTGATTAGTTTTAGAGGCCCTTAACCGACATGTCGTCCTATGAACCCTGCCTCAAGACGTTGATGGATGGCTTTCATACCGCTCTTAATATTGACTTGTAGAAAATATGACTTCTTTACGCATTGCTAATGGAGTTACACAGTAGGTTACGGTACATTAAGACTAAACTGTCTGTTAAAAAGACTGAACAAACTACCCGGAGAGCGGAGTGCAGGAGGACTTAATAAGATTGACGCTAATTTGTTCTAAAGAGTTTTCTTTTAAAACACTTAGTTCGATTCTATTTAAAAGTAAAATGTATTTTTCAGCGTTCAGTGGTAAAATACCTCTTTTCGAATATTTATAAGCTAAAACTGAAGCCGTGAAATGAAAAACAAACTCGTAATGGTAAAAGAAAATTTCGCAAATTAGGGTCTATTTACGTCAGTCAGATAGTCAAGAGTGTAAAAAGTGGACCTCCGTCCGAATGACGGACACTTAAGAAGACAAATGACTATTAAAACGGTTCCTTGGGAACGATAAAATAGGAAACAAGAACTACGACTACAGCTTGCGCAGTCACATGTAAACTTTATGACAAGTCTAGCGTAAAGAATAGATTGGAATTGAATATTTAATGAAAGGGTTTGTGAAACCCTTGTCGGCAAAATACTATTGAATTGAATAACGTATGTAAAGTCTAAAAAAAAACGGATATTGATTTAAATAATAGCCTTAGGTATGAGTTTAAGCTTCATAGAACAGGTAGGTATAGACTTTACTTATTACTCAGATGTTTTTTTTTATTTTCTAAGTATTTTAGAAGTTTGCATCACGAAAATATAGGCACGTGTAGTACAATTTATCATATAACTTTTATTTTATTGAAAAAAAACAATATTATTCCAATAGTCCTTTAAAGGGTTAGCTAATAGAGAGCACTAAACCATTCACGGAAGTCCTTAAAGTTTTATAGTGGAACAAAAAACCGCCAGCAGACCGCACTTAACTCGCACAAACATTTGTCAACGCTATTTGTTAATGACATCCCTCTTCTAAAGAGGATAAAGTAAGATCTCGGCTCGCAACGAGGAAAATCGGAGTTTGATCATGATAATCCAAATCCAGTTATTTAAAAGCTCTTATATAATTCACACTTAATTCGCTCTTACTTCTTAAAATATATTTCAGCATCTAATGCAGATTTAATGTTCAAATGTGTTGATATTTAAATATGCTATCTACTAACTTTCTATATGTAAATAGGCATGATCAAATATGGAATTATTAATGGTAAATAAATCAGACACTGAAAGAATGATATCATAACGATGATAAATAAGTTCCGACTAAAGAATGTCTACATAAATCTACTAAAGTAATATTGACATTCCAATTTATCAATACGCATAAAAAGCCTTTCAACGCTATAAAGAATTTACACAACATCTAGCCTTGAAGACTCGGCCTTGAAAGGAGTATAAACAAAAGATAATGGAAACTAATCTTTAGGCGACGTTTTTTCCAATAATTTCAAGTGTTAAGCGGGATTCACAACGTCCACTCTAGCACGTCTGTGACTGACTGAGTACACTCCATGTCGTGTCGTTAACCGCTGTGTCATGCATACTCCGCTTAAAAATCTACCCAATAAAAAAGCAAACAAAGTTAGGGCAACTGCACAACAGAACTTTTGAATCTTGATGAAGTTATGCTCCTTTTGCCATGATTTACTTCCACGATAGAATTAGTTTGCCGGATACTTTGAATGTTACTCGAACGAAATATTTTACCTTAGTTTTATTTTAAGTTAGTTTCCGCGCCAAAAAGGAATAAAATAGTTTACTTTGCTCCATTATTTCATTTTTGAAATGCGATGTCTTCAAATTCATAAACATTTGTTGTCTTCATAAAATCACTCTTACAAAAATACTTACGTAACGACATCTATATTCTAGATCATATAAAAATAATATGGAAAGCAGTAAAGCAATTTATACAGAACCTATTTCAATCAAAACAAAATTGAAATATAGGTTCAAGCAATCTAGGGTACACATTTTTGATCAGTTTCTATTTTTTTATTTAAAGTCTATTACAAAACTAGTTTATACATTTTACACGTGTCCAAAAAAAGGACAACAGCCTCGCCAAATACTACATGACCCAATAACTTGCAAAATCTATAATTTCAAATATTTACTTAAGAACAAATAACTATATTTCTCAGCATTCACTTAACCTTTAGCTAACATTGTTATTTCAGAACGTTTGATAGTCTGTAGACCTATTCAAATTTAATAATAAATAATGTATGCTGTCTATAAAATTCGGTTGATAAGCCCTCGATATACGAAACAAAGGCTTTCATCTCTTTGGTTCCCAGCAGCGAGCTCTACCTAGGCTCGACCTAATTTCTCGGATTTGAAATTTAAATTAAAACTATGTAATTGTAGAGCTCGTTTTCCAATGTGCAAAGTTAAATGGTTTGATGTTTAGTTCAATGATTGTGTCTTAATACACGGGTTCATTACAATGAGTTAAACAATTTTGTGAAGTTAAAAATCATGAAAAGTAAAGATACGTCATTAGCATTAAAAAGGCGAAGTCTTTTATTTACGAAACCCTAGGAATAAGCTCTCTTTCTTTTTTAACGTATTTCTATTTACCTATCAGCTGAGCGCAGGCTTTGACGTAGTTGTAAGATGTAACTTAGTACATTCATGGAATATTAACATAAAGGTTAACAAAGCAAATAACGCCTAATCACGCCAAAATAGAGATAGGACATGAAAAAACAATACATATTAGTGTCGACCTAAATTTCAAGATTAAGAGTATTATCGAGCGATAAAACTGCAATATAAATATTGTTGTGTTGAGTATGCGGCCTAAATCGTTGATATCGAAAGCCTGTGACCCGGTTTCGCTCGGCAGTGGCAGCTATCTACCCACTTAGTTCGGCGTCAACTCCGACCGCGTCAAAAGAGAAGTCACTGCACTTATTGGTTATCGGATAAAGATAAAAGCTTTACATCGTGTTGCCTATGTATTCTATTAGAATTTGCAAACTGACGTCTATTCATTCAATAGAAGATTGAGATTGTGCATCGTTTTCTTTTTTTATTACATCCGAAAACTGTCTATCCTATTACCTATATGGAAGGAGATGGGAAAAGTACTTCACTGCCATTAGGATTATGATTTACTAAATATGAAAATGAAATGTATTCAATATTATTACTGTATGGCAACAGTCCTAAAGTAAAGTAAGTTTGTGTTCACACAAAGATGTAACGTAATATATTTATGGTTTTCTAAATATTTTGAGTTTATTTAGAAAACCATAAATATATAATAATATGTATACTATAATAAGAAAATGTATTTACTGCAAGTTAGATAAGCAATTATCAACAAAGTTTACTTGAGTAATAAAATTTCAGTCTAAAATTTTCAAACAACACCTAAGAACTATCGGCAAAAGTTGAAACCATTATTCTTTTCCCAAGTTATTCTACGTTTCTTATCAGCCCCTACAGCGTGGTATAAATTGGACAGGCAACATGTTTCCAGCGGGGCTGACTGCCTAAGTAGTGCCGGATATACATAGTATTGTCACTCGAGCAACCTCTTTTCGTGCACTTAACTCCCTATTTTCGGCTCAACAGCAGTTACATTTCGTATAAAATTTGTTGGAACTTGTAGGACGTTTTTGTGTCTGGTTTTTTGTGGCGAGCAAAAACAAACCAATTCATTATAATTTTGTTATATTTTAAAATAACGGTCTATAGATTCGAAGAAAGATTTTATCTTTCAAACGGTTGTTTTATACTAAATTGATCTTACAAATTTATTTAAACCATTTTAAACATCTCTCTGAGTTAACGTTTCATCTACGTAAATCTCTCAAATTCATTATTATTATCATTATTCGGCTTCTACAAAAGCTAATCTATCTGTTCGTGACAAGTTTGAGCTCATTATCTCGTAGCTAATTATTACGATATTTAAATAAAGACAATCATTTTCTTGTTAATTTTGAATTTTCAGCCTTCATCTGGCAGGTCTATTTAAAATCTCATTTATATTTAAAATTTTATTTATATCGTATTAGTTGTTAATAGCAATATTAATGAACATTTAATCCAGATAGGTATAATCAAAAACAGTTTTCTAATATTAGAATTTATATTGTAGCTAATTTTATCCTGTGTGCGAATCATGAAACACGGATCAGAAAAATTTAGGACTATTTCTTATTTAAATCTTATCAAACCCAAAGGGCATAACCACGATACAAAGGGCATAACGCAGCTTCCGCCCTTTTAAAATAAAATAAAATCCAAGCAACATAATAATGTATTTATGATAGTAATTGACATAAGATTTCGAAATTCGTAATTCCTTCTCTTTGAAAATACCGCGTGATAATATTCATTAAAACACAGATAATTACATTTTGCAAAATTTAGGGAACAGGAAAACGTGTTGTTTTCTTTAAATTTACAAAAGTAATTATTTTTCGTTTCATGCGTCCATGCTCTTTTTCATTGTGTAATTTGTGTTGGTGAAAATGTTACAACACTATTATTCCTGCCTTTATTAAGCAATGGAATTGAGTTACCAATTAGCAAGCTCTTGATGTTTTCCTGTTTTTACCTCGTTTACAAAGAACGATTCATATGGACTTCATTATAACTTTAGATGACTGATAGAATTACAGTATAATGTAATAATATTTATATATTATTACATTATACTGTATTATATATTATATTTATATATATAAGTATCATTTAATACCATTACATTCCTTTGAGCACGATTTATTTATGCAGGTACCAAACGTGTAATTAATTATAAAACTATGAGTAAAAACTACAAAAAAAAAAGAAAAAAAAAATGTTTATTTCAATTACATAAAAGCCTTAACATACGAGATTTGGAGATCGCCTTTTAAGCAAGAAGATGCTTGTGTTAGGTGAATCCGCTCTTCCACATAATATTATAAAGTGTATGCACTTGAAAACAAATCAAATAAAAGAAAAGAAAATAAAAAACAATCGTAAATACAACTACAGTAGTAAATAACGTTACGTTTCATTATACGTATATACCTATCATCTTTGTACTTACTCATAAGAAGTTTTTTAATCTTGTACCATAAAACGTTCATTACAATTTTCTTTTGAATTACATTATTTAATTGAGACATAAGTAGTATTATGTCGAAACTAACTTCACCTACATTTAAATGGAGCACTACAATAAATTACTTGTCGATATTACACAATAGGATTACAACAATGAGCCAGTTTCGTAAGCTGACTATGCGAGCCAACTGAATTCCGTCATATAGCTCACTCGGCTTCAATAAGATCGATTATGTGCGAAACACATGGTTATATACACGGTATATAGTGAAGTAAATTACTTTGTCACCAGCGAATGATAGATCACTGTGATCAAGCAACGTGGGAACTGTTCTAATGGCGCACTAATATTGCCAGACAATGCTGACTGGAAACATGTCGGTGTAGAAAGCCTTGTAATAACTTTACTTGGTAAACTGAATTTTGGGTGGCGTTGGAGCGCTCTTTGCCAGCTTTATAGTTGTTTACAGCCAACAGGAAATCTGATTGAGGGTACAGCATACACCAGATAACCAATTTATTCCGTGTTTTTAAGTTCTTTTTTTTGTGCTGTACAGCATTTTTTATTTTCGGTGGACTGCTTTGTACCTGACAAAATGTATTATTATACTCACACTACTTATATTTATTACACATACTATTTCACAACCTCTCGTCTCAGCTTACAAGATATAATTTTCAACTAGGAGAATTTTTTATGTCCTCATGTCATACTTACTTATAAATGTTGTACTTATTTGTAAAAAAGTTTATAAACATTCCATGAAATTGTAGCACATTTAACGATATCTGTTCTTTCCAGAGCGACATGCCCATCATCGCTGTTCCACACTTGGGAGACGCTGCTCCAGGAGGTGGAGGCCGATGTCCTGGGGTACAACAACGCGGCGCAGTCGCTGGAGCGGCTGGTGGCGACCCCTCTCATCGAGCGCACCTTCCACATGAAGGTCCAGGCCCGTAAGCTCTTCGCACATCGAGAGGGCTGCGAAGTCATCCTTGGGAAGGCTGACGACCAACTCAACAAGGTAAATAAATAGTATTCAAAAACTGTAAAAGGTATCTTATACAGGACCTGTGAGAATAGCACGTCAAAATGAAGGTTTATGTTCAGAAAAGTAATTAAATAATCCGTGGATAACCATGTTTTATATATTTTCACTACATACTTATTTATATCCACCGATGAGAAATATTTACTTAGTACCTATATGAAATTTTAATGTTGTGGATTGGTCCTATAAACGTAAGTTTTGACCCAATTTTACACAACCCTTATAATGACAGTAATTGTAGCAAGTCACGCTAATAGCAATTAATCAATTATCTGGTATACCATAACTGTCACGCCTGTAGCCCAACAAGGCAGGTTTACATCTATTATTATACCCGGACAGTTGAGGGTTCAGTAAGTTCAAAGTAGAGCGCGCGGTGTCATACAATTCCTTCCTTAACTTTATCATTATCTTTTTGTGGAACATGATATGTGATTCGGTAAGCATTTTCTATTTTCTGAAATCAAAGTTAATTTCCAGCACTTTACACTCCAAACATTCGACGTTAAGCTAACAACAACATTCTCGTAGAATGCAATACTACCATCGGGATTCGTTCCACTACACTGGCTCTGGTAACTAGAGTACACACAAGTGAACAACTGAGCATGTTGTAGTAATGAAGCTACTGTCTGCACTTAGAACATGATGCGATACCGACCTGCCACAGCCTGCCCAACATAATGACGTATGAAAGGTCTTTGTGTGCCAGAATCTTGTACTAAAGTGCATTAACATTATTGTTCCAACCAATTTAGGCTATGAGAATGGCTATGAGCACATAATAGCAAATGTTGGCTGCTTTAAAGCCATTGCTCCACTTGTGTTCCAAAACTCCAAACCGTTAAAAATGGCAATAAGCCAAGCCAAGGCGTCGTGTTGGCGCAGGTTTAATCCAACAAGCATAATTTAGCTAAAGCTTTGTAGAAAGCACTAAAGTCATTTATCCTTTATTTTCTGCTTCTATCGATGTTAAAATGTCTCGACGTCGAAAAAGCCGACCTAAAAAGACACATTACAGAACACTGATTTAATCTTAGTCTCTCGAAAACTATAGCGTTGGACAGGGGTGAATTTACCCGGATATACCGAAAGAAATTGGATTTAAGCGTCCGTCCAATCTCCAAAGCTTTCGGAGAATCTATATTTCTCTCTACAAATACTACCGTTATTCTGATAATAAAAGAATTGTGTTAAATGAGAATGAGCGTTTGTTTATTACAAGTATATTTTACAATATAAAAAAAAACATGAATACATGTTAGAGGTCCTCGTGAGATACATTTTCAGCATTTTAAAATTGATTTAACTGCGGTATTTTAAAAGCTTTATGCTCCATTAACAAACATCATACTTGCCCATTACCATATTATTATTATTATCCCTTCGAACATTAATTAATTCTGCGCATACAAGTAAACAAAACATAATCAAGCTGTGTTAAACGTCATTTTGTATTTAGTTTAATTAAATTTCAACAATCTTATAATTACAAGCGGTTGCCACGGTATGCCGAGTAATTTAGGTAAAAAGAAATATTTCAAACCTGCCAGAGTTGCTATATTGTTAGTTTTAATTATAATTTCTTTTTTTTTACAACGAAGAACATTAATCACAAATTATATTATAGAAATACGTCCCTGAAGTTCAAGGATTTAAATACGATATTCTTTTTAATTGCTGTTTCCTGAACGTGAGCTAATATTGTAGTCGATATTTTTAGCCGTTAGATTTATATACTAAAATCAGTAGAATGATGAAGGCAATTATTGTAACTAAGGGCTTTATGAGTGCAATAAAATCATGACTGACGTAAAGTTCACAATAAGTAGTTATTGTAACTAACAGAATATCTATCAATGGGTATACAGCTTCTGTAAAAACTCAGAACAAACCTTTGCAGTCGCTACGACATAATCAAGTCAGAAATCAGTGTCGTCAAATCGTTCGTCAAAGCTGCAAACGATTTTCCATTCAGAATTGCAAATTTCAAGCAGTTTTGAAGGCAACATGAAAAGAAACCTTTTGCATACAATATCCCATGTTTTAGCTTTCTCTTAAACTCTTCTACTTTAGTCATCTTAAACTACGGTTGGTTACGTGAAAATTATCTTGAGAATATATTTGTCTTACGAAATATACATATTTTATGTGCTTATAAATAGTGCACGGGATAGTATTCCTTGCGAAACTACTCTTAAAGCATCTGAATATCTTTGAACTAGGAGAGGTCGTATTAATGTTTAATAAATTATGCAGATTTTATGTTGTAATTGATATATTTTACAAGCAAAAAAAATACAGTTTGAAAGTAGGGCCAATTAAACAAAAATATTGCATAGCCTTTAGCGACGCACATTAGTGATGCATCCAATTCCGTATGAATTTATTCAGGATTCACTCGGCCGTTGACAATCGCTTTATTGTTCGACAAAAATGCACGATTGCTTTATCACATCGCGAGCTTCGTTCAGGCAGCACTATGCAAAAATCGGCATCGAGAAATTAATTGCGATAGCATGTGATCTCTGTACGGCTGGCCGGTGGCACACTGGAAGGCAATCAGGCGTGCGGTCAGACGACCTGCTATACGTCTAATATCTATAAAATTGATCGGTGCACTAAAAGCTTATACATACTCATAGTTTTATGAGTATATCAATATTGTGTGATACATGTAATGTTTTGTGATCTCCGTTAATTTGGAATTGTCTTATTAGAGCAGCAACGCATTGTAAAGTAATATCAAGCATACAAACTACGAAGAATATACCCACCCAAGCACTATTAACTTCATTATGTGGATGCGATTTAGAACCGTTTATGTTCGATATTTTGATGTTAGTATTTAACTAAGGGGAGTTGTAGTATGTACAAGAATATCAATACAACCAACTTCGATAGCGTAGCTAGACTATTGAAGATAAAAAATACATCGAGACTAGTTTCAATCAATTTGAGGGAAACGGATTGCCATTGTGAACGTTTGCTTTCATATACATTTATCTGTAAATTCAATACGGTGTTCCATAATCTTAGAGTTGTATTAGAATCGAAACCTCCATGGGTATATTAGAGAAACTATTCTAGTAATTTGTGGATATTTAGATAAGCGCTTGTAAAAAGTGATACCTTTGTCACATTTGTATGAGTGTCTTACCAGTAAAAGTAGTATACTAAGGTTAGTTTTAATTAAATTGTAATACAAGATTTGCGTGACATTAAGGTATTAATGACTTTTTGACATGATCTTCATAAAGTTAATTTATGTTCTATGGTTGATATGAAAAAAAATACGAAACTTAGAACTAAAACATACCAATGACGACATTTCTTTGTGTTCTACCTTTTAATTAATTACTCGAGTCACAGTCCGTGCAACCATAGAATAATAATTAATGAAATGGCATACAGGTAGGAATTTAATATTTGCAAAGCTTTAATTAATAAAAATAGTCGCGCACACGTATTCATAAAGTTTTATAAATATGAGTATTAAAAACACAGCGAATATTATTTTGTAGAATTTTATTTTAATCCATAAATGAATGTACCGGCTGCACAAAGGTAGCGCGATTATTAAAATATGTTTTTCATTGAATTGGAATTTCCAAAGGAAAATACGTAGATATTACTTGGAAAGGCATACTGGTTTGTATTGCGTTTCGATCAATAGTTTTGGGCCAATCAACTTTATGTATGTGCGCTTATTGACCAATTTCTTTTTTAACCAGAACGTTGGTAGGTATATTCTGTATAAAATAAAAGACATAAGTCACGTGACTCATCGTCTAGAAATGTTTTCCATTCATTATAAAACTCAAAAAAAAACTAAAAAAAAAAACAGTTAAATGATACCGCAGTAGTGCTACGAGGTCACAGTTTATTTACATCCAGAGCGTTCTCGATAAGCAGAATCTTAAACCTGCAGCAGGACAACGACAGGTTGTTCGTACTCCTATTATTATTATTAACATTTGACAATTGTAATATTCCAGAGTCGTCAAGACTACAGAGGCGCCTTCCTGAACTACTGCAACAACCCGACGCCAGCGACTTTGGCCACGTACTACGACTCCCACAACACGTATGTGCAGCAGCTGACGGCCACCAACGCGATGCTCGACCAGTACCATAAGCACACCCTGCCGACTATACTGCAGGTAAGAATATGATGATATTTCTTATAAGGGTTACTTTTCCAGAGGTTTTCCAACGGGTTTTAGTAGAAGACTGTTTACAATTGTGACTAGATACAGTCAGCACCTTATGTTTTGTGTAAGAGAGATATATAGTGCAAGAGTTTTTCAAACTAAGTTAAAAGCATTTAATCGCTTTACTATATTAATGAATATATTATGATTTGACGTTAATGGGGATGATAATACATAGGTAGCGTAGTGGCACCAATGATCGACACTTTAAGGATCTTAATCGATCATAGTGGGTTTCTTTATTAAATTAAAGGTATATTAGTCACTTTTAAACCAAAAGTAACATTTGAATATGGTAAGGTATATTCTTAAGATAAGAATAGAATGTATTATTTTTATTTGCTATAAACAGACAAGAAAAAAAATCAAAAAAATGAAAAAGTGTAAGAATCTCCAGTAACCGACACCTAGTCATTTGACTGTTACCAGTAATCGACACCCCAGTTATCGACACCCCAGTCATCGACACCCCAGTTATCGACACTTACCAGATATCGACACCCCAGTTATCGACTATTATCTATAATGAGTATTTGCCAAATAATCACACCATTTGACCACATTTGTCGGTCTTTAAAATAAAATTACCTGTTTAATAAGTATGCATATTTTGTTACAATAACCATATTTCTCTTACTAATGGGTATTAATCATGTAAATACTCGTACAAGACAGAAGATATTGACAAGTTGACTAGCACTTGATGAAGGGTGGGCGATTTGGGGTCGTTTCATATCTGACGGTGGTGGCGTGCTGTCAGTCGCGTGGCGCTGGGGCGGGCGGGCGCATGAAGGAGGATTCGGCCTTTCGCACTGACCCGACGACGCGTCAGGTGTGGGAGGTTGGATGTAAAGTTGTGTGCTTGTTCGTTCTGGGGTTGCGCGGCCGATGTTGCGCGCTGCCTTTTCCGCCGGATATAAACCGACCCCTAGGGTGCTGTCTTTTTTGTATTAAAATTTTGACGTTTGATAAGTGCTACTTTGTAGCTTAACTTAAATTAATGATTTTTGATTTTGATTTTGGTTCTGATTTTGTCTGTGTTAATAATTTTTAATTTTTTAATTGAACACTTCTTTAGCGGCTTTTTGTAATGGGTAAAAAAATTAAACTCGCGTCAGGTTAATAAACGTTCCAGTGCACTTTACACTTGTTATAGCCACTGGCAATCCTACAAGGTCAACATTGGCAAGTAGGTGTACCAAAATTTTTCATTTAACTAAAATTATCTGGATACGAAAATAACTGCCACTCACTGACTTAAAATAGAAACATCGGGCCCCTGGACACGTGACCTGATCGAAAATTCGTATGACGAAAACTTCTTTAGCGGTGCTGTACAGTTTTATTTTGTAATGAGTAAAAATGATAAACCCGCGTCAGGACACGTGACCTGATCGAAAATTCGTAAGACGGATGTAATGTTTGTGTACGATAGCGCAATAAATTTAGGTATATTGTATTTCAACCACAGGTATGATATTACTTTAATACTGATAATGAAAGCAAATCGTGCAAAATTATTACCTAACCGTATGGTTAAAAAACTATAATTTTTATAAGTCCTGTATAGGACTAAAAATTTTTTTTTTTTCGGAATCTTTCCGATTTTTTTCTTGTATGTAGACCTTGTCTGTAGCAACTATTTAAGTTCCAAAAAACACGGCCCCACGACGCACCGTTTCTGAGTTATGAGCCTTTTACTTGAACGGCCTTTTAATGTAAACGGCCCATAAGTCGGAAACTGTGCGTCGTAGGGCCATACTTCTAAGATCATAAATGGTTTCTATAGATAAGCTTAATCAGATGCTGCAATAAAAATGCTCGAATTCTATAAAAAAAAAAAAAACTAAAAAAGGACTCCCAAATTTTTTTACTATTTTTTTTTTTTGTTTTCTTTGGTGCTCATAGTGCCCAAGCGTATGCTCCAACTCCTACCCTCCGCCCCTAAGACGACCCACTGAACCTAACTGGTCGGGAGTATAATTTTTTCTCAGAGCCATCTCTAACCAATCATTGACACATATTACTTCCCAATAATCGTCACTAGTCGATTTCTGGTAGGTCAACTTTGATTTGTTTACTTCAAATATCTACCGAGAAGCAAAGTTAGAAGAGCTATATATTCACTTATCAAATGAAAAATGTTTCTAATAATTACTATCGACACGTGTCGATAACTGGAGAAAGTCAGTTTGTGAACACCAATGATCGACACCAACATTTTAATAATATTAAAATAATCTTGAACTTGTGTTATAACAAAATTCCACCCTTTAGTTCTTATAAAAACCCGTAAAACTCATAAAATTCAAATAACTTACAATAAATTAGCATAATTAACAAAGAAATGTACTCCCTTCGTTAACGATTTCAGTAAGAAATGTTGTTTTTCTCGCCGGTACTCGAGCTACAATCAGTTGTCACACCGCTACTTTCAAATAAAACTGTAAATATCGCTCAAATGTCAATGGGAGCCAGTAATAAGTGTGCTTTCTATGTTACAGTGTCGTCAAATAAATAAATCGGTATCATACTCTTTATTTTATTAAATAAAAAAAATAAAGTGTCGATTACTGGTGCATGTCGATTACTGGCCACTACGCTAGATCAAAATAATTTCCACAAAACTCATAATTTTAGAATTTAATTATTATTAAGCAATTTAAGTTTTTTAACGTAAATATTTAATCTATTAAAATGGAGGCTTTCAATAAGATGTTAAATCCAAAGTTGTGTCACGATACTATACATCTATAATGTACCTAATGGGAAGGGTCGTCTTCATCCAACTTTACCTACCGAGAATCTATCAACAACACGAAACAAAACAAAGTTAGATAAACTAGGGCTGCAGTTTCCCGGAATTTGAGGCTGTAATCGATTTTAAATACGAGTCTGTGCACCGCAAAGGAGACGGGGATTTCTGGGCCAAATTGTAATAAGTTAAGACATGGCTGAAAAAAAAGGTTATATTTTTCTATTTCAAAGTGTGAAAAATCAACTCAATTTACAATCTAGAAAATGAAATATCCAATAATTAAGTTTGGGTTACGAAGTAAATAGTCTAAGTAAATACTCTGTTGATGATGGCATTAAAATGTCATCATCAACAGAGTTCATACTATTTACGAAAATGCTTTCACTAGATGATACAATTAATTGAAGTAATTAAATACATTAGAATTATAGTATTAAGAGATTAAGTTTTACATAATTAAGATAAATCGATTCACATTTACTAATCGATTATTGTATTCTTTAATCTGTGCTAACTCTGACTGGACATGCATGACATTGACATCGATCGACATTTGACACTAAACGAATGTCGAATTATCTACCTTAGAGTATATATTATACAAGAAACTAAAGAGTGAGCCTATCTGGGTATGAATCGTAAGCACTAGTATGAACTAGTTTTGTCGTGATTTGTTTATAAAGATGGAACGCGCCGTTTTAATAAATCTATCTAAAACACTAATATTATCCTAACAATGTCAAAACCATGGATATTTTCGTATATACGTCGGTCGTAGGGAAGCAATATTAAAATATTATTATAACTGCATCGTAGGCAAACGGACTGTGGGCTGCTGCGCCCATATGATGTCAATAATATGGTACCTTAGTTAGGCTAAGTACCTCTACTAGATAACATAGTACCACCTGCGCAATTCTTAGATGACGTTCTTGTAATAATAGAAGCTGAATAAAAATACTAATAAAATTCGATTTTAATTTTTGTACATGATCTTCTTCCCACTCTACAGAAATATTAAAAATCCTGTCTAAATTATAAATAAAAAAAAAACAAAACCATCATAAACCTTGACTGCTAAGCGGACTAAACGAACCATGATAAATTCACTCTTTAGTTTCTTATCTATACTCTAAGGCAGTTAAGTATAGTTTTTTACTTAAACTTAATCTCTTTTATCTCAGCTCTCAGATTGCCAAAATCTGCCATTTTTTCAGTGATTGTTTGTTAATATAGTAGCTATCAATTCACACCAATTTCATCTTTTTACATTCTGGCCCAAAGTTGTATGAAAGCGTATCTGTCTCCATTGCCTCATGAAATTGAAAACGAAATAGATCGAATCCTAAGACAATTGGTATTGACATGTGACACGAGCTGGGTTTATATTCGAACGCCGATCGGATTGGGTGTGTGACAGCCCTAGACGGTAACCCTAGTTCAAGGAGCTTCGGGCTCGGAATACAGACTCGAAGTGACTCGAACTCAGTTTTAATTAAACTGACGTTCGCGTAGATGCAGCTGTCAGAGGTCGATTGTATTATTGGAATAGATTAATTCAATTCTCTAACAGTGGTATTGAAATACAACACTAACGGAATGACTAGTCTGAATCCTTATGCAACCGTATACAAGGAAGGTCCACAATAACGAGAATTTAAACCCTTTATTTGTAAATAGGTGCTATATGTAAGATAGAGAAATGTAAAAACGAGTTGATATTAGTATGGCTGTAACTGAGAACTGGTCGAAAACTTTAGATTTAAAAGACTTCTTTTAATACAGTTTGCTGCTATAAATAACTCAAACATTTAATACAGTTCCCTTAGAAGAAATGCTTACCCAATTTCTTCAATCAGTTTATTTATTTTGTATGTTTTTATTTCAGGAATTGGAGGAAATATTGACCGATGTAACTTCAGCAGTCAGTGAAGCCATTTGTCAAGAAGGAGAAATTATTACGGATAAGGTAAATACTTTTTTATGATCGATTATACCTCTGAGAAAATATAGGAATTCTTTGAAACAGTATGATTGAAACGGACTTTTCGTTAATTGATCCTTTGAAAAGTGTACATACTGAAAAGTATATGTTTTTACTATTATCATTCAGCAAATTATTTCGATAGTATTCCGTTTTATTGGACGAGTGAAAGTTACAAACAAGGCCTCTAAAAGGGAACTAACTTACCTAAAACTATATAAACATAACTTTCACAAAAAATACACAAAATACCTGCTCAAATTCATTTACGCATTCATTCCGAAGTTATCTCCATGGATAGGTGAAAATACCACCAATGCAATGGTGCGGTTCAACGAATAGTAATTGTTGTACCTACATTACACTCGTGTCTGTTCAGATTTAATGTCTATGTCCAAACAAGTTACATTACAGCCACAATCACCTGAATCCTTTCACATTCAATAGCATTAAAATTTGGCTATTAAATTCAATTATGACGAAAAGACAGTTGGAGTGATGGCCATCCATCTTGTGACCGTATTAGTTTCCCCAACTCTGACTGACTGACTGATGAAGTTAGACAGTTATTTCATAGTACCATTAGCTAACTTCCGGAGATAAAGTGGATTGGTCTGTATCTTTTATTCCTCAAGGGGTCGCGGGAAGTGGTAGTAACGGTTCTCAAGAGGCAGGGAGAGATTATAAATGTTATAGCGCATAAACCAGTCGTTTGTTTGTTTCGTATCAGAAGACTCGTAATTTTTGGTTTTTATTCCATCTGGGATGAATAAGCTATTGCTTATAACTTAAGGGATAGTTTTTGTTATCCACTGTTATATAAATTTATGCTCAATATTTTTTTGAGAATCTGATATGAATATATGAATTTTCATTGTGCATTGTGTAATATACCTTAAAGATTTATTGGTCTTCCTTTATGCTCAGAAGACTGTAGATAATCTGCTTATCCCAAATATACAGAAAATGTGCTTCTTAAATTCGAAAATTTTATTCATAAAATCAGGCTAGCCAATGTTTGCAGTATTATATTATTAACGCTCTCAAGTAATCCCTTCGTCAGCGCGTCAGACGGGTTGACTCGAAAAGAGATGAGATAATCTATTCTTGACGAAAGCAACTCTGCGTATTTTTCAAATTCAGTTATATAATCATTTTTAAATTATGCTATTACCTTCAATGGACTTGAAAAGATGAGTCAGGTACTACATAAGTCAATGATTGGAAAAATCCAGGTATGCGAACAATGACTTATATAGTCTTCATTTACCTGCTATAAGTAAGGAATAGAGCAAGTTAGGTAAATAGACAGGTATAAAACAAAGCTGTGCATGCATGCTTACTATTTATTTCAAGACAGTCATTAGAATTCCGAAATACAATTACACTTAAAAGTAATCAGTGCGCCAATAATATATCTTAACTACTCCTTCGAGGCATTAAAATGGAACGATTATGGGCTTAAATAATACAAAAGCGTTTACAAATACACACGAGAAGGATATTCTCATAAACTTCAGCTTTACCGACCTTATTGTGGGACCCAACAGGCACTTCTTATTCAAATAAGGCAATTAAAATGTCCCTGTTTACACAAAGCCAACTGATATTATATCGGGATTTGTACAACAGTTGTTCTCGACTTGGTAACTTGTTGTATGAATTCCGATGTGTTTCAACGACTCGTCTCTCGTAGTTTTGAAAACAACCCGAAAATTTTCATACAGATACCCATTTTAGAATTCAAAATGTAACCTTCACTCACCTTGCATACCAACTAGACCGGCATCATAATTTACGCAGTAGTCTATTCGGTTGTGACGGTTTATATTCACATGGAATATGTATTAATATGCCAATTTTGTGTTTATTTTTTGTTCGTATAAATCTGATATAATATTTGTTTAAATCCGATTGAATAGGTTACGTAAGCAAATAATAAATAAATTACCAACAGTTAAATGTAAAATAAATAAATGAGTATGTAGGCAGATATTTACTTCATATAAAATCGATACCCATACATACATGACGCAATACCATTTCAACGTATAATAACTATCTACAGTTTGAAAACCAAACGTATTCAGAAATCTCTACAGAAACTTATCAATGGGCAGCGCATCGAAACTGCAGTATTTCCATAAAACCTTTACATGAACAATGTATTCAGCGACCCATATAGCGCCGAGTGGTTTATACCAAGCATAAAGTTCGATTCTCGACATGTACACACAAATTGTATGAATAAGTAACCAATCTGCTTTGAATTAGAGTGTTCTTGTTTGAAATGCCGCTTAGTTTATAACGCTCTAGGACTTGCTAGTAGGTTTCTTGACAAACCATTTGATAAATAAAAGCTTATTAATTAATTTGTATTGTATACTTTGTGTATAGAGTCAATGTTCACAATGAACTTTGAGTTAAGTTCATAGTAACAATATCTTTATTAAATATTTACTTCTTCTCATATGGGAAGAGGCCTTTGCCCTGTAGCAGGACGTTTATAGGCTGTGTTTTATTTATTAAATATTACTTTACGTAATATGGCGTAATTTTGCGATTTGTCTTTTGCCGTGCAGTGGACGACAGTTTAGACTTACAGTAATATTTTATTAGCTTACCAATGAGAACCTACGTATACATTATTGTTTTTAATATAACACTAATTCAACCTTTCCTTCACCAGAGCAACACGCAGCTCCGCCGCTACGAGTCCCTATGCGCACAAGCCCGCGCCGTCTCCAGTACAGCAGACTTGGCTCACCTGGCTCGCACGCTCCTGACCGCGCAGCCACCGATGCGGCCGCCGAAGAGGGCGTTCCTGCCGCCGTACCCGCCGGACGCCGACGACCCACCGCTGGAGGTTCCCGCGGTAAACGTTCATAAGTTATGAGGGTTACCCATATCATGCTGTTTGATGTTTCACTGTCGGAATGTTAGACTGATAGATGGGGTGGAAAGCAAACAATATTTTATACACTTTTGTATATATATTTTTTTGAAAATTGACTTAAAAATAAGCCATGTCCGTATGCTATGAGTAGATAGTACATAAATAGAAGGTACACACAAATACATAATTCTTCAAAACTTGACAATTGTTAACTCAGTTGGGTCTTGTAAGAACGTAGCTACTTTATTATAAATTAAAAAAGTTATCTTTATCTCAACACAGTCTTAAAATCTCAGTTTGTCAAACTACAATTCTCATTATTAATAACTTTTACCAAGCTAAACTTGTTACGCTTCGTAACATGTCCGGAAATTCTGTAATAACTAGTTTCATTGTTTATTTACCATCTCCATAAACCAAAAGCCGCTATGGAGGGGATTACTTTAAATTGCTTAAGGGATTAATGGCAGAACTTCGGAACAGACGTGATTAAATGCTAGGCTGATCTTTATTTTAATTAATTGGTATCAATTACTCCATTTCGCCTAATCCGATAAAGTTAATGGACCTTTTATGCTACTTAATTATGTTTCAAACTGCAGTTAAGTATGGGGGCTAAAATTTTCAACGAGTTCGACTTTTTTAATCAGCTTTTTCATAAAATATTCGTTTCAAAATAAAATCAAACTAATTTAACAAGAGTAAAATAAACAAAACCGACAATATTCTTTCCATTATTTTTGACACTACTTTTGAACATATTATAAAATATTTATAAAAGTGAGCACCTAAATTCTTAGAAAGAGGGTACGTACCTTTCCGTTTAATATTTTAAACATAGTGACGGCAATCGCTATAAAAGCCTTTGCATATTAACTTCAGCTCACGGAACAAAACATTTCAAGCTCTTTACTTGTGTAAATACGAGCGGAACATCTAACAAAGCCGCAAACGCTTTAGCTATTAAAATAGAAGCTTTTGAAGTTATGAAAATCAAGTTACAATTTCACAGTTTATTCAGAAATACGTAGAAAGAACTGTTTTTGTTTGTCATGTTGCTCAAATACGTGATTTAATATTCTTATAAATTGTACTTTAAAGTTTTGGATTAGCCCTCTTACGCACTTGTAGTTAACCGTGGGGGCGGCTAGCCGCGCGGTTAGCCGCATTTCCAGTTTTTATATGCAACCGCTTGTGATTGTACGCACTTAACCGCCAAGCGGTTGCATACCGCCCCCGCGGTTAACCGCAAGTGCGTAAAAGGGCTTAGATCAGCAAGTTACTTTGAAAGCATAAAATCACAGTAACAGCATTTAATACAATTTATCGTGAGCCTGCATTTCATAAACTTTGTTTACTTTTAAAACAAAGATTATTTTTCGGTATTTAAAAGAACATAAAATTATTATGTTTGATAGTGTGCGTGCTTCGAATAATGCGGTCATTTCCTTATTAAGAACATGAGGGCCGGTTTTCCCGAAACTTGACTGGAAGTGGCTTAATATTCATTGTTGTTACAGTGGCCTTAAGCTCGCACGAATAATAAATCGTTAACGAGAACCGGACTAGAAACTATAGCTGTGGAAATTGGGTTATATATGATACATTTCTGGTTACTGATTGTTTTGTTAGGACTAATATCTCTTTTTCCGATAACAATTTTATAATATCAAAACATTTCATAAATACTAGGAACATTATATAAGCTATAATGTAGACACTAGTCGTGTTTTTCAAACCACATTCTTGAAATGCAACTTATATTACTTACAGGCGAAAATGTATATTTTTGTTTTTTAAGCGACGAAGAAAGTTGTTCGGTATGCACTTAATAAATTTTTATTTATAGCATAGTGGAAATTGTCCTAATTATTTTATTAGGTACATGTTTATAAAACAAAATTTGTCCCCGATTGACCTTAAAGCTCTGATTAATACAGATGTTGACGATAATTAGGTACAAGAAAACCGAAGCTACCGCTAACTAATCAATTAGTATGGTGTAGCGTGAACGTGTCTGAGATTGACAGCTCATTGATGTCAGATGCGGGTCAGGATATTGTAATACAGAAATCACAACTATACATACCTACCTATAGCATAATAACATGCATTGTAAAGCAAATATATTAATATAATATTATTGCATCATTTAAACAACACTTATTTTAAATAACAGTCACTCGTAAATCGCGGCTTAAATCATAGATTATATCCTTTTTATTTTTTGCTAAGTTTTAGATAAAATATTCAAAATGTTTCGTAAAACTATATTCTAGCTAGGATCTACTTACAATTAAAAAGTTACGATCAATTTGTCATAAACATTATTCAAAATATAAAGTGATTTTATGGTAAACACTAACTTGGTTTTAAATGCCCGTTTTATTGCAGGGTTAGCGATAAAACCGTGCCTCTTAAGCAATTGCCTGTTTATTTCGAATAATATGTAATAAAGATAATCTTTAGAAAGGGTAAGCAGTTAAACGCTGAACGAAATAAAATGCATGTTAATGTCACGTTTAGGTACATCCACCACTTTATACCTTTAATGTAATAGAAGTAAATAATCCAGTTGCTAGACAAGTAGAACTTAAATTAACGAGACAGACATTAAAACTGAAGGAGTCCCTTAAGCGCTTATTACACCAGGCGAATAGAACCTATACTAAGTAGTCAGTAAATGTGCTTACAGACGCGCTAACGGTCTTACAACATAGGAACCTTTGCCTTGCGAATAAGTAAGCGTGCCATATTCAGGGCGATGTTTTAGCGAGCTTGTCAAATTAGTCATCATCATCAGCCGAAAGACGTCCACTGCTGAACAAAGGCCTCCCCCCTAATTAGTCAGTAAAACTAACTAATCAGTCGAGACTTAATATCGCTTAGTCTAATAATCGCTTAACTGATCATTTGTAATCCTTGCATTTTACAGACGACTTTTTTAATTAATATCAAACAGACTGCATCAATATTTCGTGGGGTTCTTATCATTTATTTACTGGGAATAGAATAAGGGGTGATAATTCTACAAAAACTAGAGACAATCAATGGTGTTGTTTGTTGCAACACGACTGATTAGATGGTATTATTATCAACCCATGAACATACGCTTCTATGATAGTATAGCAATAATGATAACACCGCACTCCATGGAGTATCATCACTATCAATTCATGAATTGATAGTGTAAGTATGAATTTAAATGTCGGTGTCTACTATTAGTCACACCTAGGTCAAATATATCAAAATTTTCACAGCTTTATAAAGACCCTGGAATTGATGTCCATTGTTTTCTTATTCCATTTGGATTTTAAATGTTTCAAACGACCGTCTTCCATAATTCAAATCTGCTTATCGGAATGAGTTATATTAACTTATTTGTCAATCAAACATTTTCGATAGACAGTTTAAAATTATGACAGTTCATAAATAAACAACAAGGATAATAATATTAGGTACGTCTTAAGTACACAATATTCAACGTAAACAAGCTAAATCTATCCAAAAAACTGAACTGTGATAATAGTTTCGTCTTATTCGTAATGAAGTTGTCAATATTACAAAGACTCATCACCACACGAGGCACGTGTAGCATTCATAATATCGTGTCGGTATTATTAATTTCGACACTAATCGATAAGGCGTAACTGTTGCTGGCCGGTTGCCACGGGTCATCGAAAGTGAAATCGACAAGCAATGCATTACTGGCATTATTGTAATAGTTTTATACAACTTACAAAAAAATATACAAAACAATGCCCTGATATGCACCTATGTCAATGTAAACTGTTAATTTTATATTTAAAAATAATATTTTATTATCCTGCTCTGTAGCTTCTTATATTTAAGCTAGCAATTGCAGTCGAGAGTTGGTGTGTCAAGCAAATAAAGTAAAGTATCTAACACACACTTTAAAGTTATGTTCTTAACATAAAAAAAATCAGTTACTCCTTTAAACACTACCTGCTTAAGTCTGCTATAAATTGTTATTGTGTCACAAAATCTAAAAGCTCTCGACGCCTATACAGCGCTAACAATATTCAAAGACCTGAATCAGATTCAGCATTCGAATTACGAAAACGCTCTCACGGAATAAGAGAGTACCTTCCCAAGCCAATTACTTAGGGGATACATACATCCACAAGATAAAACGTTTGTCAGACTGTCGACGCAAAGGTACTCACTAAAGGAGCGTTGACAACTTTTGTGTTAGAGGCTCAAGTCAATGACAAAAGTTTCAAATAATCAATATGTCAACAAAAGTTAGAATAGATGTTTGTTGTTGCTATTTTAAGCGGTAAACATTAGGAAACTGGCAGTCTATAAAGATTGTTTAAACCTTTCTATATTTTATTTTTATATTTTTTAGTTCAGTGTTGAGTAATGTGGAATATACTGATTTGAACATTGTCACGTACTTCTGAGTAATAAATTAATGAAACAATTAGATAAGTCATAACAACATTGCTTGCAATTATTTATTTATCGTTTTCAGTTATTATGACTTCCGTAAAATAAATTTCCAAATAGTTTAAGGTATGTAACAAAATTCCAATTACTCGAACATTAATAAACAGGTAAATGAAGTGCTCTTCATTTCTTCGAAGGACGTATTACGAAATATATTGTGTTTACCAGAAATAACTATTCCAAGGATCTTATGCCCCACACAGTAATTAAACTGTTCGGCGAATCTGACTCATTGGGCGGACGATTAGGCACACTATTTATTTTATTTTATTTTTATTTTATTTATTAGGCTCACCAACAATCAATTACACCAATACAATTACAAAAAAATCATAGGTACATGCATGCTATGCTCTAGTGTAACAATCACTGACAGGTAAGCACATCATGCTCAAAAGGTGTACTATGAACCTGAATAAATTGAGAGATAAATTAAAGGGGTAAATAATAATTAAAAGACTTGTAAACAGTTTTGCTGTTTATTGTATGACACATCTAATTCTATACTTTACGGGATTTTGTGCTTTACCTTTTGAGCTGTAGAAATAATGTTTAGCTTATAAACTGTCTTGTTTGCTATGAGGTACAGACATTTGTTTACTTCAGCTAAGTTAGTTAGTCAACAGAAACCTTTATGTAGGAACAGAAACAGTTAGTCAACAGAAACCTAATGTAGTTTCACGTATTAGTGGAATAGTTAGTACTCACGTGTGTTTTCGATTCGTTATACTTGAGTCTTTGTTTTCATTATTATACAATAATATTTAAACTACCACTTACTGATTTATCTGAAACTGAGAATAGGTTTATTATAATGTTCTTTAATACAAAGGCCTGAATAACTCCTCGTTGTATTCACAGATTAACTTTCGGTTATAATTACTTTAAATTCCAGACACAACTTCCAGTGATCGACTCCGAAACCGCAACACATAAGACATTCACATATCTATAATAATAATATAATATTCCGGGACAGCTCACACACGGTTATCTGATCCCAAGCTAAGCAAAGCTGTGTTATGGTAACCAGACAACTGATAAACATAGCTACTTATATATTTCTAAATACGTAGGTACATATTCTAGATAAATTACATCCAGTCACAGAACAAATGATCGTGCTCATCACACAAAAACATTTGTCCAGAGTGGGAATCGAACCCACGTCCTCCGATATAGCAGTCAGGGTCACTAACCACTGGACCAACAAGCCTGTCATATATTGCTGCAAAACTTACATAGAACAAAATGAGTTTACTTATCAACAATATTTACCTGTTCAACTTATAACAATTTACTGATTGACCCACTTATACTTAAAAGTAACGTTGTAAGCAATTCTTAAAACTCCATAATCTACATCAGAATAGCACGTTTTCGTTGTGCCGTAATTTATTCAAGAAAAACACCGGTATTACCCACTTCCTTTGTTACTTGAATACGTGTCAGAATTATTTGATAAGAAATAAATAATGATTTGTTTATTCATATTTCAAAAGGCTTACTAGGATAAATTCAACATTTATACAAAAATCATGGATGTACGGAGCGTCAGTTAAAAAAGGTTACGGATGGTATTTTTTGTGTTTGTAAATATCAAAACTAGGTTTGTGTGAGCGAAAACTTGTGAAAAAGTCGCGAATGATATCGAAAATATAATTGTATTTTTTTAGCGGGGCTACGAATCTCTGTTCATCAATTCGGTAGATCATAAAAATCGATGTGTTGATTACGTTTACTGACGGTCGAGTCGAAGATAATGTGTTACCTCTATTGTGTTCTTGTTAATCCATGCTAATATATTTAGGTACCTACATAATACATGTGGAAAGTAGAGGGTTCTGAATAAATCGATTACGCCCTCGGGTGCTTGTACATTTGCCTTCCTAACCAACGTATGTACAGGTTGTAATTTCTGATTTTATGTATCAAAATAATTACATAACATCCGCCCTTATAACAATATGTTTCGATATAAATTAATACGTTAACTTTGTTTTTGAAAGTTACGGTCCCAAGAGAAAAAGTTATGCATTCAGACATAAGAAATACTGAATTGTAGGTATTCTCAAAATTGAAAGAAGTATTAGAGCCATTTGTATGATGATGGGATGTACTACAGATGTAAATTGCAGCGATTACTCTTTAAAAGGTTAAATTTATTTAAACAAATTTGATGTTAATTAATTGTACCTATGTCAACAGGAGAGCATGCCGCCAATACTGCGCGGAGAGATCCTACTGGACCGGATGGGCGCACAAGCCCGCGTCAACTACGAGCAGCTCAAGAAAGATGCACTAGATCTTGAAATACAGATAAAACAGCTACAGGTTAGTTCGTAAAGAGTGGCATGAGTCGACGGTCCCTTTTAACTACTACAACGCAAACTGATAGCAAAGGTGTAAAAAAACTAAGTCCGCTGAATGTGTCCACATTTTTATTTTTGCCCTGAACGATGTAGGGGTACTTGATATTTTAAAAGAATGAAACTGCATGATGCCATGCATACACGGATGTCAAAAATATTGATATACACTCATCTTATCCATTGGAAATGTTCTATTTAAATACTTGGATATCATATATAAATATAGAGGATATTATTAATTCTAGCTTAGAGTGTATTAAGAAATCAAAACGTGACTATGAACTAAGTTTGTTAAAATCAGATGTGCTCGAAGAGCTAAATTGTAAGTACAAAACATGGTATAGATTCTATACTGATGGGTCTAAAAGCTTTACAGCTTTTGCCTTTACAGGCAATGGGGCAGCGTATTATGGTATAAATGGCGATTTCTCGGCTATGTACAAAACATCTGCACCTGTCTCAATAATGACACTGGAGTTAATTGCAATCTCAGAAGCTTTGAATTGCATCAGGGAATTAAACGGCCAAAATTTTGTTATCCTAACCGATAGTAAAAGCGCTTTGCAACATTTGGCTCGATGCGTCTCTGGTGTCAGAGGTGTATCGGTAGCCTATACTGTTATTAAGCAAATTCAGGAAATCAGACATTTAAAAAAATTGAGATTGCAATGGATTCCATCACATATCAACATAGGAGGGAATGAGGAGGCCGACCGATTAGCTAAACTTGCAGTTACCGCAGGTCAAAATTTGAATATTGTACCAAACTACTCAGAAACATTACACAATTTTAAAAATATCTGCTATAATAGCTGGAAAGAATATTTCGATGAGACTTCTAAAACAAAAGGTATCTGGTATAAGACCATGCAGTCAGAACCCCCACATATACCATGGTTCTGTAATCTTAAGATAAAAAGAAGTTATGTTACAATTGCTCATAGGTTACGTTCTGGGCACGTTCCATCAAAAAGGTTTGAATATCTTATGCGTAGAGCAACTTCACCAAATTGCGATACATGTGGTATTTTAGATGACGTTCAACACTTACTGATGGAATGTGTCAAGAATCAAAACGAAAGAAATGTAACTATGGAGAAACTGAGAGTAAACCGCTTGGACGTCGGTATTATCCAAAGTATTTTGGCTGAACCGACGTCGGAGCGGAGTTACAAGTTATATGAACTAGCACTATGTATTAGAAATAATTAATGTACTTGATGATAAATTTAAGGTTAAGCCTAATGGACTGACATGTATAAAAGTCCCAAATAAATAGAAAAAAAAAAAAAAAAAAAAAAGAAACTGCATGAATACAACGCATGGTGACAAAATAAAAATATTGTCGTATGATCTTTGCCACATCAAAGTTATTTCTTCTTGTTGATCCGCCATCTATCAAGAACGCATTGCTTCAGCGGACAGGGTGTAAGGATGTTAAGTTTGTCACCGATTGCCATGATTATTAACATGATAATATTTTGCAGGATGGACTCGATGCACTCGCTCGTCATCAAAGCAGGGGCATCGAAAGCAATCTATACAACAAAGTAAATGAAATACAGGTAAGCCCAACGAAAAATGCAGAAAAAAATATTTTGTAGTTTATTGTCCTGATTCTAAAGAAACAAAATAAGACTGATGTAAGTCAAAACTTGGGGAGTAATTTGAATAATCAACATTGTTTTCAATAAGAGTATTTATATACCTAATAGAGAAATTAAGTACACTAAAATGGAGGCAAAAAAATGTATTAAAAATAAACTCTTGTTGCTGTATCAAAGTTGGTATAAGAGAAACCTGTGTAGTGGACCGTAAAGTTAAATCGAAAACATTTTGAGAGCAACACAGCGAAAACAGAATCGGCCTGATTTCGACATCATTAAAATTTTACGCCTAGCTTCATACTGAAGAATAAAACACAATGGGGCTGCGAGTTGCATTACCCTAACGGAATCGCTGCTTAACTATGTGCATAGTTAATTACATGCATTACCGTGGGCAAATCCCTAATTAATAATATTAAACTGTGAAAAAAAGAAAAAATCATGTTTGACATACTTTATTATGGAAAGAATATAACTAAAATAATAATTGACTAAACCTTTTTGGCTTTAAATTATGTACTACTAGAGGCATCTCGTGTGAAAGGTTAGAGAGATCACAAACAGAGCCATCTACCGAAAATGAAATACAAAAACAAAAACCCCCAAGGGTTCGGTTAGCAGCAGAGTAAAAACTTTTTGGAGATGTTAACAGATGTCACTATATTTTTTCTTAATTGAATACTGGCAGGTATATTAAAAGAAAACCAATGCTCTTTATTGTTATTCTTTTGTTTTTTGTTGATAATAAAATTATAATTAACTCATGTTCATTTTTAAAAACAGGAAGATATATCTATGAAGAAATATGACTACAGGGCGACGCAATTGCATCTAGCTGCAGTAAGAGCTCAGGTAAGATTAGCTGACTATTTTTTTTAGTACATACGTATCCTTTTACCTACTTACCTTCTTAAGTTCTTACTGTTAAAAATACATGTAAGCTTCTCACTTTACTTTTTTTACATCTAGCTTTTTATGTTCAATATTACTTAAGCAGGTAGATTACCATTATTTTTCCAAAAACTTACCTACTAAAATAGATTAGTCACTTTATTTTTGTACTTTCATTAACTTTGCAGGTAGCTATAGACTAGTACACTTTTTTTATGCTTTAGATAAAAACTACTTGTATTTCCTGCAAAAAAACCATAAAAAATGCTCACTTTTTATCAATGCTAAACAGACGTGAAAATCGCCTTTATTTCGGAAATGTTAACAACGTTATTTACTGATAGATACCTACTTCAAATTTATCTTGTAAATACTGAAACGCCTACGCATTTCAGTTTCTGTTTCGAACATGTAATTAAAAACCGGATGCATAAAAGACTAAGGTTATACAGACGACATAAGGGCCGCGCAGCCATTGAAATGAATAGAACAACATTTTACATTCCCTACCCTACTACGACAGCTGTGGCCTGTGATGAATAAAGCAATTCATAGACAGTCCGTCTCTCTAGTGCGCAAGCCTAGTTCTAGGCACATGCGGAATGAAGTTCGCAATTCGCATTCAGAATCAATACTTTTGAATGTTCCCGCAGTTTCGTAAAAAGAGAATATTATATCGTTTCTGTGCTAAAACTTCGGCAGAAGGTATCGTAAACATTTTTTTCAAATAAAACTTTATTCATTTGACGAATAATTCTTAGTTAAGCGAATGATTAAGTAGGAAATTTTAGGAAAAATTGATAAATGAAAAAAATTAAAGTGCTCAACACATCTAATTATTATTTAGTTTATGCATATAATTTTTATGTGTATTTATGCCTGCATATGTGAGCACTTGTTAAAGCTTAATGTTTTGTAGACAGCGTTGCCGCATTGCGCACAGCCTCCCACTCAGTCTGAGAGCAGATCTCGTAGACCGCCATAACCTACCAATTCGCGCTCTCAAAAATCGTAGCTTAGACAACATAAAGCGTTTTATTTCGCTTTCGTGGACATTTTGAACTGTGTTGTGTAAAAAAATCGTTAACCACGGATAATCCCAAACGTAAACTGAAATTCCGTGCCAAAATGGGCTGGATATCTATGAAAAATCATATGGTAAGTCATATTCACTAATAAAACGTTATTTTTATTTATGATGATCATTTTTGTTCAATTTACGAGGAACTAAACCATTATCAAAGACAAACTGTGTCATTAAAACCATATGAACATGCTTTTCATTTCAAAAGCTTGTTTGTTCAAAAGCTTTAGAACATCGCTGAAACATAGCCTATCTACACTGTAAGAAGGGATAAGTTCCAAGCTACTTGAAGCTACTTACGTAGATATCAGTTATGTTAGCAAATATCAGTATTTTACATTCACGTTTCTAGACCTAAGCTGAATTGAAGCTTCTATATACCTAAACAGAATTAATATTGTTTATTTAAATCGGAACAACAACATAGAATTAAAAAAAATACTGGCTGTACATAAACCTAAATGTAAATAAAACATAATTATCTAACCACACAGTTTTTGTAATACCTACGTACACTGTTATTGTCTTATTATTATTATTATAGAGGCGGAACGTTGGCAAACAAAAGCGACCGATGACGTGAAGTGGAAAATAATTAGTGTAATTTTCAGTTAATTAGTTATACCTACAAATTGAAAACATTTAATTGCTTTCGGCAGGTTAACTAAATTGGTCACTCTCGATTTGGCTTTATTCTTTAGATGTTTTAATTCTGTAGCCTCTCACAAAAATATTATTTAATAAAAAATATCTAGAATATAGTAAAATACTTACAATACTTTTCTTCTAGAGTAGATATTATAGAAAATAATAAAAATAATAAATTAAATAATAGAAATATGCAAATCGAGTTCATAAATATAATTAATAATACAGATCGTAAGATCAGCAGTTTCAATACAATTGGGCATTCTTCTTTTTTTTATCTCCTTCTAAAGTGTGTTGCTATTCATAATGTACATACATAGCAAGTAACAATTTTATTTATCAAAAGTCATCAATTTATTTTCATTCACATTAATTTGGAGTCTAAAGGCGTGAAAAATGTCATTATTATATTATTGGACTTAAAATCAAATTCATTACTTTGTAAATAGGACTACATTAATCTGGAGAGGTTGATATTTCCTCCGGGGTCAAATCATTCAGTTGGTCTCGATGTATATCGGTTTTTGTGCTCTCTAACGAACAGAATATCTACTATCCATTTTTATCATTGAACGAACGCTCCCATAGTTATTTTCCCGCGCGTTACTTTAGCCTCTAGCGGATATTATTGGAACTACTTTGCGTCATGAACTCACCAAATCGTGCGTGTCGTGTTTGTATTCGTGGATAATATTTATTTATTTTTGATTTTCGTGACCGACTTAGTGGGTGAACAAGTGTTGAATAATTATGAAACCTTATAAAGGTAAGTTTCAATCAATAAAATATTATGGTTATGTAATTGAAATTGTCCAACGAGTGTTAATGATGACGAGACATAATTTTGAGGAAAAATACTAGTTAGCTTCAAATAATATAATTCATACACCTAGTACTTATAAATAAAGCATTATATTCAACTATTTGGATACACATTGCTTTACAAAAACGAATTTTAGTAAATTTAGATGTAAGATAACCTCAAATGTTACTATCTTATATTTTCCCGATAATGAATACTTTAATGGTACAGAAATCGTTTCTTATTGACGTGTCATGTATAAGTATTTGTGTGGTAATTATACCAAGTGGTATTTATATTTCTAAATCATTTAAAACTTTTATTTTTGTGAATAAGAGAGTGTGTGTTTAGGCGGGAAAGTATATGCGCGAAGTCAATGCTTATCGTCGACGAACAAATTTTCTGTCAGCCATCAGGTCTCAGGAAGACTTAATAAGATGTTACTTGTCTCGATAGTCAGATTGGTTCCCTAATCAATATTAGATATAAAAATAAACATACTACTTACTTATGCATTTTTGATAACTTGATTGGTTTTTGTTCTTTCAGGTACATGCAGATTGACTACTATATAAATTGGTTATATTTATACAGTAATCTGATAATAGATCAAATTATACAATCATAAGAAATGAAGCCCGTATCTACAGAAAAGTTTAAGAAAAATGGTTACCAATCAGATGATGACAATGTGAGATACAAAATTAACACTAGTTACTTCAACAATGCTACTAAATCACCTAAACTTAAGAAGGTTGAAAAGATAGAGGATGATGACAACAACATACGCTACAAATTTCCTACTGTTTTAAATAAACCTAAGCAAACAGAACAGAAACAAAAACCCAAAGAAAAAATAAAGGTGAATTTTTGGAGTAATAAACACATCGTGAATCGACTACACATTAATGACAGATCAAAGAAAAAAAGCAACCGTAGACATACAGTTGGTTCAACTGCTGAAGATACAGATGCTGTTAAACCAAAACATGCTGCCGTCAAAGTTAGAAAACGGGTGTCATTCCTGCCATCTCCAATATTTTCAGATAATCATGTACCCATGGTAACCGTGCCCGATGATCTGACCATACAGCTGAATGAGGAGGAAGCCAATGACTTAGCTGAAGATCTCAATCTGGCATTTGTGAATAGTGCGAGCAGTGAAAACAAAAAAAGCGAATCACCAAAAAGAAAAGCTAGGAATGCTAATTTGACCAATCTCCGAGAGGCTAAACGTAAGAGAAGTTTGGAAGACTCCGAGCCAAAAAATCAGGGAAGTGAGAATGAACTTGAATTTTTCTCAAAATATGTTGTACAAAAGTTAAGAAGGATGGAGACAAATCAGCGTATTTATTCAGAAAATTTAATCAATACTGTCCTCATGTTGGGTCAGCTTGGTAAACTAAATGGTAAATCAAAGATAACAGAAACATAACATTGTAAAGCATTTGTTCATTAGTTAAATAGAGTAAATATGATTAGCATAATATTGTTTCATAATAATTTATCAAAATATCATTAAGTCCAGGACCAGATCCACAAAGACATTAATTATGCAATATGCAATAAAAGTGCATGTGAAATGCATTGCTAATTTAATAAGTACATATTAAAATATCATCATGTAGCCTCCTAAGTTATTAATGGTGCTTTATATGTGTGCCCCAAAAACAGTTACATATACCTACATATTGTTTGATTTATTGTTATAAATTTTGTGAAAATAATGTAATTGTAAATAGATAAGTAAAAAAGTTAATCAACGAAGTAAACATTTTTCCATTGATCTAGAATAATTATGACTTGTAATAAGCTATCAAATTCTATTATGGTTTACACCATTGAAAGTTTTGTTACTAATCTCTATCTTGTTACCACAAATGTTAACCCCATACATTTTTCTCTCGCAGATTTATACATTTTGTATCCAAAATTTTGAATACATAAACATATTATTCAAACTCTTGGAGATAAAATTTTATTGCAAGTGTTCAGAGTTTACTTAGTTATTAGTATAACCTTATGATGCCTCAAATTTGTATACAGAAATGAAATCTTAAGGGTCTTGAAGTGTAAGAGTATAGAAAATACACATCAAATAAAATAACAATTGTTGTGTAACATGTACAAATTGTATTTAAAAAAGAAATTTGGGATTATTTGTGACTGTTTTAAAACTTCAGATGTGTATATTTAATCAGTGGCTATGCTTACACATTAAATTTTGCTGTTAAAACTATTAATTATGTTAAGATTTTGCTTCTATAGTGTATGGACAAAGATAAACAATTAAGTGTAAGATATACATAATTTCCTTATTAGGTCAATATTTATCACTTTGCCAATTGTGTCTGTGATGACTACACAAATAAATCTTTGCACAACTATTTTACATAAACCACATATCTTTATACTAAGATCTTTGGCAATTTGTTATTGTTTTTTTTGGCAGAATAAATATTTACACTTGTATTTATTGATTGTTGTATATTTAAAGGGTTAAGTTAAGGTATTGTCTTTTGACTTTGAACTTATTTGACTCACTTCGTGAGACATTTACTGTTGTAATTGTCTGCCTTATACTACTAATAAAGTATTCATAGAGTTGTAACCTGATTGTTTTATTTTTTATTAGGTACCTCTGTATAGACAAAACTAATGTTGATTTTAGCAATATGATGTAGTCATTTAGTCGCCCGCGATATTTACCTACGACGAGTATTTTTAAAATCGTCAAGATTATTATTGTTATGTGCCTTGGTCAGCCAAGGTGTGTATTTGGATAATGCTAAGTAAGGTCTAAGAGAAATTTATTTAATCTAAGTCTCATATTAGGTGTTATACCTACTTATCCAACTTTTTAACATTAGTATTGGGACTAAACAGTCCTACCTGTACCGACCTACTCATACATCTTAGGATTTGCGTGTTGTTTGCAAACGGTTGCCGGGCGACGTCGGATTGCCGCCACGCAACATCCGGCGCCCCTGCCCACAGTCACTCCGCGCCCGCCCTTACAAGCGGGCCGCTACTTTGCGGACGCGTTTCTATTCATTTTAGTTTCCAACCATTTCGCCCGTATATTTTTTATTAAAACGAAAGTAAAAGTTTTCGTACTATAAACCAAACTGATATTATCTCCTTTTACTGAGACAAAAGAAATTATTTGGTTTTTTACAGTTTTACACAAAGTTACGTTGGCTGAAGAACCGTTTTCATAAATATACCTATTATCGTCAATATTTTTATTAAAGTGTTGTCGAGATAAATCATCAAAGTTGTTGAGAATTAAAACTTCCATTTCTTATGTTAACTGAATATTAAAAATGGATATAATCCATCGTTTACATTATTTAGTGCTCTCTCAGAAATCAGACTTGATGACAATGGACCGTGAGCAAAGGATGCGTGTGCGAAGACAGTCCAGTCTACCGGAGTATAGCAAAGCTAATAGAACTCGTCAGCGATTGGAACAAGTTTATTTCAACGATGTGAGTGTAGTATCTATAGTAGCCATACTCGTTAGAAACATTGTGTTGCTAGATTGTTGATCTAAATAGCTATTATTTATATTCTTTTACGTCTTTCACCGTTACCTATATCTAAAAAAATAGTTTAGGGTGGGTTTTGTGCAATAGCGCAGTAGATCCGTAATGAGCATGTTAATCTTGTCAGGTTTGGTTGATGAAACTCGCACAAAAACTGACTAAACTAAGGGTACGTAAAGGCTCCATTTTAGATTTTTTTAAGTAGGTACATTCTTATGAGTAATTACAGCGCTAATTACTTTTACTAATAATGTGTACACTCCTAGAGCATTTTAATTACCCCTTTTTATGTATTAGGTACCTACCTACCGGCAGTTATAGGAATAACTAAGTAGAAATAAAAGTAACATTTACATTCTTTGTATTCCTGTAAAGTGATTTATTAACAGACTAAAACAATTGTAATTTGATTCGCATGTTAGTAGTATGTGCAGGTAGAATACGAATCATAGACCTGATTACTGAATTTTAACTAATTTTCGCGCGGCGAACCGTTGCCGTTAGTTTTAGATAAGTAGGATTATGAAATACCTAATACTTACTGTAAATTTCATTTTTGTTCTGTAGAATACCTATACAGATTACAGAGTGTTCATTTATATTTCTGGTTTTGTCCAAGTAGGTATTTATAGAACTGAAGATCCTAGTTATTTACTATTCAAATTATTAACTGTTACTGAGCAATTAATTCAACATAAGTAGTTAAGTACGACTGTGAATATAATACATATAGGTGAAGACCGAAAATGAGATGGATAGACTGTATGAAAGATGACATGCAAAAATAAAGGATGAATGCAAGCTAAATATGCATTGCGCCGACCCCAAATAATAGGAAACCTGGTAGGGAGATGATGATGATTAAGTATCGTTCAACTTAGGCCACAATTTTAGTTTCATCGGTTAGATAGATTCAGCAGTTTTTGAAATAAAAAAAAACTATTTGTTTTAATTATTTGTTCCATAAACAAATTAATATTGTTTTATGCATTGCAAGACCTAATGCAGGTAAAAAGCCGGGCGCAGCACACCTAAAAGTCGTTAAGGACAGTCATAAAGCTAATAGGATGACAAACAGACTCACGTTATGACACTGATATCCCCGTGTAATAGCATTGCGGAGGTCAGGTGACAGTTACTCCCGGCATAACGCAGATAGGTAGGTACTGAGCTGCATCTGGTTACAACTGAAACCGACCCTGACATAGTTGAGAAGAACAAGGGAAGGGATTATTTTTTTTAAGTTTATCTACCCGGGTGTTAAAGAAATGTTAGGATTAAAACTTTTTTTAAGAAAAGTCTATAAAGACCAGTATTTTTTACTGATGTAAGTAATTAATGCCTGTTTGAGGAAGGGGACATTTTGCGAAAGGGACATTTTGAGAAAGGGACATTTTGCGAACGGGACATTTTGCGAAAGGGACATTTTGCTACCTGTAGTCATTTTGAGAAGTGGTCATTTTGCGAAAGAGCCATTTTAGGCACTTTTGATTAATATAAATGATTTTACTTGTAAAATATTTCTTAGTAAATTGAAAATCTATTGAATTGCGGTGCAACGAGGCCTCTGGCACCACATTGTTGAGCCTTTCTCTAAAAAAACGTATTCTGCAGTTTTCTTCAGAGAAAATGCTCCTAGAGCAATGATATTTTCCTAAAAATATAATAAAAATACCTATATCAATTTCGATTCACTGAATGCCTGCCTCAATCTTTATGTTTTAGGTAAAACTAATCCATAAAAATATCGGAATACAACCACAAGAAACTAAACTGAAATAATATTATTAAAGACTACGTGAGGAGGTTATGCGTAGCGTGATAGTAGGAGTTTGAATCCCCCCTGAAGTCGTTAGATCGTTCACTCCAGTAATCGCGATAGTCGGGAAAAACGTTCCCGACTGCTCTCCGGCAAGAGCAAATGAATTTTGGTGTTTCTGGTGTTAAAATGCCCATGCGTTACAAGTGCTATCGGGCGGAATGTCTCTCTAGGGCGGAGGAAGATTTTTTGTTTGTATCGTACAAAAACTTGAAGGAATATCAGATAACATTTAGCTGACAAACAACTTGTTAAAAACACTGGCTTTTAAAAATCCAGGTAAAGGAGTTTCTGGAGAAGGCTTGAATAAAAAGAGGATATAAAGGGAATGGTAGATAAGTGGCTTCGCCGTCATCGTCCATCCGTCGCGATAAGCGCTTTATAGTCCCGGCCTTTATTTGAACTTGACACGATTCTCCTCCTCTATCTTGATGCAGTTAAAGTTAAACATTCTAAGACGCGAACGTGCTTTTGTCTGATGTACATGAAAAAAAGTAGACATCTACATAGTAATGTATAACTCTTTGTAATCACTAACTATCAGAATAATGGAAGCTCACGCAATGTTTTTGGTAGCGCAAGCACGAAACCGTGTTCGTATCGCATGACCAATATCGCGCTACGTTTAATGTTTCAAAGTCATAGGACCAGCGCGTAGCTTAATCGATCGAAACTTGATTTTTATCTTTTAGGTACCTTTAAGTAGTTCAAGTATTGATGGTTAATATGTAATTAGCACCAGCCATTACACTGTTTTAAGCATTTTTAAACTAGGACTAAATATCACCAAATCTCTTAAAAGCTTTACGAATGAATATTCTATGAATTCCAAAAACTTATCAAAACTAAGAATTCGTAGTTTTTTTGTTTGCTGATCATACCTATCCTTGTTTATTCTCAGTAGGGTCATTCAATTATTGACCTTCGTTTTCTCAATTTCAACTTCACTAAGCAAGTTAATTGCTATGGCTAGACAACCAATACCTAACACTAGCGAAATTTGTTAGCATTGGATCCATGCTGCCTTGTATTCCCGTTATTCGAAACAATCCTGTAATGTCTAAAGACAAATTAATGTGGTAAATATGAAAATTAATTGCAATATCACAGCTTAACCAAACAAAATTACAAAATACCTTAATTTCCCTATCTAACCTAATATTAAAATACTCTATTGCATCTTAACATAATTTATGTCATCAGAGTATAAAATGCCCATTATACAAAAAAAAAGTTGTATCATGTGAACTGGACCAAAGTACAAATTTAAACAACGTTTTTTAAGTTTCGCTAAAAAGTTGAGAAAGGCTTGAAGAATGAAAGAGATGTAAATGAGTCAATTTGCATCACACAGTGTGCGGCTAACGTGTTACCTCTTTTCCAAACTTTAAGGTCCATGGGTACATAAAAGTATAGGTAAGTACCTACTTCAGGTGTTAATTTTGTAAATGTAAGCCGCTCTTAGAAAATATGCTCTTATTTTCGCCACATAACTACTTATGTGTGATGAATGAACGATGATCAAACGAATGCACGAACAGTTTCATTAAAACCTTTTTACCGTGAAACCTATATTACCTTCAAGTTTCTCATAACGTTTGTTAATAAAAAGAAGAAAATTTCCTGAAAAGAATAATGACTCGTTAGTTGTTTTCCTTATCATGACCGTACCTACTACGTAGGAACCATTATTAGGTAAATGAAACACTTACGTAGTCCCTCGATACACGTTCCTATTCAGGAGTCAGAGACCCTTTCCCAGTCTTTCGATTTACTCTCGAATTCATTTTTGAATTTGCTACGAATACACGAGAGGATTAAAAGTACCTAGTAGCAGGTAAGTAGGTACGTATAGATGACATGTTCGAACCTTAGATGCTCAATGTTCAACATACAGACAAAAATATCGATTCCATTAACACGTGTAGCTTGCCACGATCATATGACTCGACAAAACGTCGAACAACAGATTTTGTATTATTGAATATTTAGAAGTCGGTCCCATCGCTTTGTTGTAACGATGAAAAACAGGAAAAAATAAAGCAGGTAATATTCTGCGTGACTCGTTTAGCGAATCGGCCTGGGAAGTATGAATTTATTATTTTCTGAAAATATCTCTTATGTTTTCCAGAACTCAATATACCTACCTATAAAATAAGAAATGAGTATCATTGTTGTGAAAAATGTTACCGTACCTACTGAGATGGAAATGGTGTGTGCCGAAGCCTAGGTTAAATATTGAAGTATTGTGTTGAAAGATTAGATACATAGAAAGGATGATACATAAAAAAAGTGATGAATAGATGAGGTGATAAATGAATACGCATACCTACTAGGTAGGCAGGTTTTTTTTACCATCCATTTCTGTCCCACTACAGGGCAAAGGTCTCAATACCCTCCTTTCATTTCTCTCTGGTTTGGGCCGTGGTCATCCACTCCTTATCAAAAAAGTTCAGCTCGTCTCGTCATCTCCGTAGGCAGTTATTTTTTGGTAGAGATCTTTGCTGTTAGCCTGAGCGCAGGCTTTGACTGCTTCACCGGACTTGTCCGTATGCAGTTACCTAAGTAGTATCATATTATCACCTATTAAAACTTTGCGAAGCACGTAATAGAGTAAATGTAATTTTCAGAAAGTAAAACTCCCAGCCTTTGAAAAAATTTAATATTGTTTCCTACCAACATTCCACTATCGGTAAAGTGATCTTTCGGCTTTCAGATATAAAACCTCAGATCAGCGCATTTATCTATATTATAACATGTCGTAAACGTCGTACAAAGACATCTACACAACTTATAAGGCTCTATTAAAGCACAACTTCCGTTTATGTAAGAAAAGGAAAGACCTAAAGAAACGTATAAATGTATTAGAAAGAGACAACTAGAAGACAAATCCTTTTGCACAATGGCTTCATTTATTTGTTCGATATCAAGATGGTAAGCTTCTGCCTAAATAACTGAAGTATAAGTAAGTTAACAGTCTAGTAGTAGAAGTTGCAATGCTAACAACTCTCTGGCAATCTGTTGAATGCGAGTCGACCGATTATGTAAACAGACCTCGATTTGCTCAATTTGTGCGGTAGCGTGATAAGACGATGAGGATACCTATTACGGGGAATGCCGCGGGTCGCGATTACGACCAAGCTTTAATACGGTTAGATATGCGTTTCTGAATAGAGTCGTTTGGTTCGAATTCATATTCTTGGATAATTTACTGAAAGAGTCATCGACCTCGACTTCTATCAGACTCTACTTTTATCGACCGATTCAAAATATAGGAATTAGTCTTTTGATCTGTTTTGCGATTTGTGTATGTTACACATATTGGTATAATCAATAATACATCGGCATTATTGCTAGTAAGTAGGCACGGTATAAAAAATAAAAACCATGTAAGAAATAAGATTTTTGCTGAAAGTGTATCTAGAAAATCGCTTCATTGCACAGCCTGTTTTCTGATAAGGATTGTACAATACATTACCTACCTTTTTTACAAAAATAATATAACAATCGTGACGTATCTTCAGGAGCGCCGACTCCGTGGGTGCTCGGGTGCCCCAGCACCCACGAGACGTAAATAGTGGGTGCCCAGCACCCACGATTATGAACATCTAAAATAAATCTCATTCCCATCTTTTAACTAAATCTAAACAATGTAGGTTTTTTTTTCTATTCGCGTGACAAAATCATCAAATGAGTCCACAGATTACCCCCTAATAGATACCGCATGTAAAACTTTTTGTTCCTTTTCGTTCAATTATCTTTTTGCTAAATATCTTGTATTTTCTTGCTAGACGCAAGAAAATACAAGATATTTAAATGACAAAAATACATATAAGTAGCTAGGTATGTCATTAAAAAAGCTGGAGCACCCACGGGAGTTTTAAAAACTCGGCGCCCCTGCTTATCTTAGTTCTAATAAAATGTATTTGCAATAGGTTGATACTTTACTGTACTACATATTAAGTTTATCTTTTTCCGTAGGTATTGTAACATATAACTTCTGTAGTAAGAGCTACCTATATCTAGTTTAATATGTAATGTACCTACCTATAATTCTATTTATTTATGTACAGTGTATGTAGCATAACAAATTAGATATTAATTGCTATAATTACTTAATTTATTTTATTTTTTTGTACAGAGGGAGTTGTTTGCGGCTAAAGCAGATAGCGGAGCGTCAGCGGTAGATCGTAAACTATCGTCATCGTCGGCTGGAAGCATGAAGAATAAGTGGTTAAAGGCTTTCCGCAGCCTCAAGCCCCCCAGCGCCCCTCCACCCCACGCCGCCCCGCCAGACAAGTAAGACAATAACATAACATTTTTACAAAAAAAAAAACATGTAACATAACTAATTAAACTCAAAACATAAAAAAACAAGCGTGGAAATTGAATTAACATCACAGGTTACAACTCTAGCACTATGTATCATTAAAATGGATGTTGGAACAAACTTGCGAGGGTTTGGTGTGGAATACAAAGAAGATTATATACGTACCTGCTACAGAAAGGCTCTCACTAATTAGTCTGAGCACTCTGGACGGGTTGTAGGGTAACTTTAATTGGCTATCTCAGTTTTAGCTCATGCAGCAATAAAAATAATTCTGAATTGACAGAAAGGTAAATTAGGTAGATGAAGCTTTTACATAAAACTGTTCGAGGATGAATAGCACAAAGCTATTAAACTTTTGAGTTTTCTCCAATACAATTTCAATGAGGAATGAGCATAAAATAAAATCATATCTAGGTACCTTATTATTTCTTGGAAAAGCTCGGAAAATTGTTTCTAGAAACAAAATTAACCTTGCCCAATTTTGGACAATCTCATTCTTTTTGGGGTCATCAAGTAATGCTATAGGGTATTACGAAAAATTTCTGTTAATCCATGTTGGTACGTAAACCATAATCAGATAGTTATCAGTGAAGTAACCTATTAACCAAATTAATAGTAGGTACCTTACCTACTTAACCTCGTTCAATCAATATACTGTATAGTTTTTGTTGGTTGATGTATTGTGCTGTCGTAGTTTATGAAAATCTAGACTGGCTAGGGAATAAGCTATGCTCCTACGCTCATCGGAGACCGACATATTAAGTTTAATAACATTATCTACTCGGAACACGTGTCTCGCTCGACCCTGTAACTACCTAGGTATAACTTTCTAGTATAAAAGGGTTGTTCCTGTACTATAAAATTCATATAAATAGGTACCTACCTACATTAAAATATTATTATTACGTAATAAGAGAGCATCTAAAGTTAATCAAATAAAATACGTATATTCCAAATAAAAAACACAAGTAATTAAAACATTTCTAAGCATAGGTTTCAATAAAGTTTTGACTGAAATTTAAAAGAGGTCCTTCCACAATTATGTCCTAAATAAGCATCTTGCCAAGTTCATCAACCCTTATAATATAAATACCGCCATTAGCGTTATTAGTTTAGTATCGTGGTGAATATAATAAAATTCCAAGTAGTCTTATTAGAGCTTCCAACGGTTATTTGGCGCAATTCATTTCATTTGTTTTAAGTAAAACCGCTGGAGCAGACTGATGATATTCCATTTAAACAGTGCCATGTACTCCGAAATTGAACGCGCCAGATTGTAATCTACTAGGGGCAACATCGGTCCAGTATAAAGGCACGTACGTTGCAAATATAGTTTGAATCTCTTCGAAATACTCAGTGTCACGTTTGTCATAGAAATCAGATTACAATTATTGATCACACGCATTATGTAAGAGCATTATGCCTCCCTGCAAACAAGATTACAGCTCAAGTATCCGCTTTACAACGTAAGGTTTCTAAATGTACTTAACAAAGTTAATTATTATTTAAAGAACAAGTTATTAACAATTTGCTACGGTTTATGCATCATGATTAATAAGTACAGAGTGCACCAGACTTCATTATTAAAGACTATAATTATTTAAACGGTTCGATTTACTGCAGAGGTCGTCGACTCCCGTAAAACAACACACGTTGTTGGTTTGTTGGTTAAATCATAACATAAATTTATTAAATTGTCCGTATAGGTAGAACTTTGGTATTAACATTAAGTTCGATGACATGCCCGTTGCTTTAATGTGTCTGTTTTTATCTTTTAAATACGTAAATACACTAATGTAAATAGTTTCCTTTGTATGACTGCGAATTTACCGACCGAAACTGCTATAAAAATAAACAAGATGATTGAAGTAGAAGACAAAATCTTTAACGAGGGTGTTGAGTTTGTAAGAAATTCCGCCGCCGACGACGACGGCGATATTTCGAGCGCTCTATTCAAATAATAAAACTCAAGATAACGAGATGCACACAATAGTCACAGCACTACTTTGTTGACACGACACAGAAGGAGCACTTCGCGCACTATATCTTTTTGTTTTATTCAGTATACTTATTCTTACACGAGGTGAAAATCTGTACAAAATAAGTACTTGGTTTACGTTATTTGTTTAACAAAGACTAAATTGTAGAGATGTTCAAGCTTTGCGCCAATTAATCATCATTGATGAAGAGACTCTGAACCGTTATACCAATGCTTTCGATCAATGTGCTCACCAAGATAATTACTTGTTTATTATTCCTAGATTATCGCGTTTTTAGTTAAACCTAACATTATTTTATTTCACATCCATTTTGAAGCTGCTTTACGAATTTAAACATTTTACATAATCATGCCTAATGTCTAGTAACAGCAAATGTTTTGAGTGTAAGTCATTTAATTAGAAACTTATATCAGATGTACATAATTAGAATGTAATGGCTCAATAATTAAATGACTAACATTTTCTAACTGTAATCTGTGATGACAATAACATTCATGAAGAATATGAAGGTATAACAGTATCCCTCAGAAACCTTTGTCAAATACCACACAGGTTTCTGCACTTCATTGAATAATTGTATTTGATCACGTTTATTTCGTGTTTTGTTCATCTTGGTGTTTCTCTCTTTTTGCATCAATAAAGAAAAAATCAAATGTACCACGCGGTGTCGACGGTTATGGCAATGAGGTAACTGTGCCCCGTAGGTGTGAGCCTATGTATGTTAATGTTTCATTTAATCCAGATGCTGGATCTACCGCTCATCCTTAAACACGTAGAGACAACTCTTATTTAGCATGTATATATTGAATAGATTTGTAAACACAACATGTATAGTAGCGATTTCTTTTCACCAGCTTTTAGTCTTAATACAGAACACACTTCTGCTGCTTGGAACCCTTTAATTGTACTCAATCCTTTTGGCTTTACAGCTCGCAATATATAAATATTCAGTGTGCTTGCTTTGTTTCCAGTCTGATTCAATGTTGAGTGACTCGTTAAATAATGTAATTTCTGTAGGAGACAGTTCGTGTTTCGAACAAACCTCAAGGCGAATGGAGGCCATTACCAAACGGTTCATTAGATATTGTACCAGTGTCGGCAAGGGACTGATTACCGAACACCTCGTAGACTGATCCACGGACTGTCTCCCCTTGACCTTGAATGTCATTGGTCGATATCTATGACGTGACGTACAAATAATATCACAACACATAATGTGTGGTGATAAATGTCAATGTATTCAATTCGCTTGAACGTAGGTAATTAAAAGCTCGTTACTATAATGATTGATTTATTGATATGCACTTCTAGTAACGCAATGTGTATTACAGTTTTATCAATCCTGAGAAAGTAGAGTAACAAACATATGCAACATAAACAAAAAACAACTTATTAAATCACCCATCCAACTTTAGAAAAAATATGAAAATTTGTCGTTAAATGTTACTTATTTTTAGGAGGAATGGAGCAGCAAGAGACGCGATGCGATCCGGTGGGGATTCCGAGGCGCATAACTTTCAAGAATACACTTACAAGAAAATCACGCCCTGCGATGTTTGCTCACAAGTCCTTAGAGGTAAGATTTTATAAAGGACGACAAAAATGTAGCCCTGTGTTACGTTCGATCAAAATTAGGACACTAAGAGATGAGTATGAAAATGACTAAATCTATTCTAAGAAGAGGAAGTACATTGTAGACCCCCGACTCTTTCAATATCCCAGACATTTCTTTTATAACATACTAGCAGCCCGCCCCGGCTTTGCTCGGGTGCAACGCTGATACCAAATATAACTACATAATCATAAAGTTCTGTAGGGCGAAGCACAGCCTTGGACGCACTATTTGGTATAGGCACGACCCCCGGCCCCCGCGCGGCCCTCCGGCCGGTACCGCCGCAACCGCTATGTCCCTGCATTTTAAATTTGTAATATCTTCGAAAATATTCATTTAAATTACATGCTGTAAAGGGCAATATTGATCTATATTGCATGCACAATTTATTAAAGGTACTTAATTGGATAAGGATTATTACTGTATTGCTTAAAATCGATTTTTCGTAAATAAGTAATAAATCTTATATATAAAAATGAATCGCTAAATGTGTTGGTAAGCGCATAACTCAATAACGCCTGGACCGATTTCGCTAATTATTTTTTTGTTGTTTTAGTTATTATCAGGAGAAGGTTCTTATGAAAGAAAATGGAACATTGTGCGGAATTTTTTTTTAGTAATCCCGACCTTAGTTACGATAGTGATTTGTTGGATTCATCTGCGCCCTGAATAACATAAAGGCATCGGGAACGTGACCTAGGTATTTATGCGGGTGAAACCGCAGGGCACAGCTAGTAAACGATAAAAATGGGTATTGTGGGTTATCCTCAAGAGATAGATATATACCATCGCGGACTTTTTTGTAGATCTTTTTAAGGAGCACAATACTGTAGTACATTATTTTGATCTATCTCGTAGGGTTCAGCCAGCGTTCGCAATGAAAGCGCAAAAAAAGTGTTCATTTACGACCTTACTTTAGAAATCTCTAAGATTATCCGTGTTTCTCTACTTTATTATGCATGTATTATACATATAAACCTTCCTCTTGAATCACTCTATCTATTAAAAAAAACCGCATCAAAATCCGTTGCGTAGTTTTAAAGATTTAAGCATACATAGGGACAGACAGCGGAAAGGGACTTTATTTTATACTATGTAGTGATACCAGATTAATAAATATTGCATCACACTATTTATTAGCAGCCAAATGCATTTTGTTTTTGAGAATTCAACATGAGATGTTAAATCTGTACTATCAAGCTACGGAGGTTTCATCTATATTAAAAAGGCAGTAACAATAAAACTTTAATTAACAAATGGCAGCATAACGTTACACGCCGCTTGTACGTTCTGATATATACAAACTATCGCACTAATTAAAACCAGGTGTTGTAAATGTTAAATTGTTGTAAGTATTACCTTGGGTAGACTCAACACGCCTATTTTTTATTTAGCCTAATAGCTAAAGCACGTACCACAAAATAAATGTACCATATTTTTTTGTATGTGGTCTTACAAAAGGAAGAAACAATCGTTGCTGTATGTTATTAATTTGTAGGGATAAAGTAAAGCCACTTGGAAGGATTTCAACGTAAAAAGTAGAGTTCTTATGAACTCGTATGCCATTAAAATTATCTTACGTTGTAATTTGTTTTTACGGATGTCGGTACCTTTTATTGTTTAAAATAAGCGGAAAATAAAACTTGGTTCATCATATTGTATTTGCTACGTTTTCAAGACACAGTCTTCATTTGTAGAATCATTTTTTTTTATATTTTCAATATTTATTCATATTGAATTTAGGTACCTTTGCTATAGCAACACGAAATGTGCTGTTTTAAAATACATAGATGATTACAAAATATTTTCAAGCAGTCGCATTTACTTTCATATCGAGATGCATAATTTGTCTGAAAATTGATTGTCACAGTATCCAATGAACACAACTTTAATTTGCTTTACATAGTTATTACAATTTTGGTTAAGCCTTACAAGACAACAATACACTCATTAATGTGCAGGTGTAATAGACAAGCAACAGCAAAGCTATTTCTAAACAAATGCCTTATAGTTAAAATGTATACCTGTCTGTAGCATAAAGCTTATTTCTCCAGATTGGAACCCTCAGTCTCTAGTCAAATATCTAGCTAACATGTTGAACACATTCCAGTGCTTTGCACGAAAGGCGACGGGGTTTATTGACTTAGGTTCACTGTTCAACTATAATAAAACCGTTACAGATTGAAGTTACACAATGCAAGAAATCAACGCGACTGGCCAATCCAAACCCGTACCTTCAAATTTGCTGTGAATTCGCGTTCTTTGATTTTCCATTGCTTCCATGACATGATTGACTTGTAAATCACGACTGTGTTTACTGTTTTGTGTTCAGAATATATGATTTCAAAAATAAGTCACTAATTCTATGTAGTCGTGTGTTTTGCCAGCAACTTAGCAATCAATATTTGTTTTCGTGAAAAGCATTCTTAAATTGATATTTTATAGGGCGTTGAGTCTGTCTTGGTATTTATTTTTATTGCTATGCTCCGCGAGTTTGTTATTGCGACGCAAATTGCTTCAACTTTCGTTTACCTGGAATTGAATATTGAAACAGCTTTCGATTTAGCCGTCTATATCTAAGGTAAACTGCGAGTAAATCTAACAGATTCGTAAAATAACAATGGGTAAATAAGTAACAATACACAAAAGTGATGTTTGCATTGTTTTCGCTTAGTGATTGTTCTTTATGACAACCCTTTATTATTAGAAATAATATATTACCAAGCTTTTTTCTTGGTCGGTAGTTTCATGTCAATATCCTTTGTCCTATCAACTACAGTTTGTATTTTGGTATATCGGAACAGCGGGGAAAACGTTATTTTTGTTCCTGAATTACGGTATAACGAAAATGCAACCATAAATATATTTTGTCCTTTTAACATTCCTCAAATTAATTTACATGACATAAATAGGTGTATTATATTATTAAATGTGCAAGTAATAGTGCTATCCAAGTAACCCCTCTGACATTAGGCGCTATAATTATGTTTCATTACTTTTGTACTCCAAAAGAAAGAACCATATTGAACTCATTATAACCATACGTAGGTCTAAGCTTACAGGTGCGCGTAAATGACTGTTTTATTAATTACATAATCCTTATAAATTTTACGTAAAAATAGATGTGCGTGCTATGATTGGGCGTAAGCCTTTTGAAACTGTCTAGAAATACGAATTTAATAACATAACGTTTTATATTTGGACCTTTGTCGTTGTTTGAGTCGAGTCGAGTTAGTGAAACTAAAATAAAAAAGTAAATAAGTAAAAGAAAAGTTCAATAAACCTAGGAACGTCAAGGTTTTAACATAATTGAAATGGAAGGTGGTTCTAGAAGACTGGGTACCCGTGTCCTTAAATTCATGCCCTATATTAAAACTATCTTGGATACGAGAAATTTTCTAAGAATCACGGAACTTTCCCGCTATCTGGTACTAGGACAAAAGCTTACAAACAAGTTACCAAGTCATACTAACCTATAAAACTTGATTGATGTACAATAAAACAGATGCTGACAACCACTTCGGTGCTTAAACTTTGTTTGTACTTCATAAAACCAAGGGCGTGCTTGCTATCAATCATACAGTTTTCATCGTCGATCGTAATATGTTTAGGGACCTACTTTGAAATAGTTTTTCCTCGATTGTTTGATAAATAAGATAAGATGCAATTTTTAGGAATGTGTAAAATATAAAAAGCTTAAATATTTACTTGAACTATAATGTTACTAACAATGAGGGACGTCTTTTATGCAAAAGTTTTTTTCATAACTTTCATACTACTTTTTATTCTTTAGATACTGCCAGTTATAATTTCAGTGTTTAAATATTTAACATAAATTAATTGACATTTTCTCCTTGTAGGCCATACTCGCCAAGGACTACGTTGTCGACTATGTAAGATGAACGTACACACCGACTGCATGCCTCAAGTTGGCAAGTGTCAGACTAAGTCGCGGCTCCTGCGCAGGCAGAAGAGCACGTCCGAGATAGAGTCTCACAGAGTACTAGAGACAGCCTTCGACGATGAAAGTAAGTCATTCAATATAATTGTATTAATAATAAGCTTTATTCGACAAAAGTATTCAAACACTAATAATAAAATGACTAAGTCGTACATACTCGATTTTTTCTAAGAAAAGTGATCTAAAAAGTTAAATTGTGGCTATGAAATAAATCCAATCCAATAATTTTACTTTACCAAAAAACGTCTAATATTTATATACTATCTGTTAATGTATCTGCCCGTAAGACCATGCCTGCAGAAGATTGGTAAGTTCTAAATTGTTTTGAACTTGAAACAGTATAGGTACTGAATCGTCTGAACAGGTGTACTTTTGACATAATGTAAAAATTCAAGCTTAATAATACTCTACTTAAAATAATAATATGAATACTTTAAAATAATAATGTGTCTACTTGAATATAATATGTGTCTATTTGAATATATTTTTACACAATGTAGGTAGTTGATAAAATTATTTCAAACGTGACAACATAATACACGGCTTCATCGAGCTTGCAAAAACACACAACGATCATAATCACGTAAAGCTAAAACACTGTCAGAAGCTATCCTCACGTTGTCCAGGGGTGGAGGACGGGTGGCTGCCGGGACAGAGGCTTACCAAGATCTCATTCAAGGGATCGATCGAGTTCGATGATGATTTCGATAGCTACTGTGACTCGGGTACGGTATCAGTCAGGAGTGACCCCTGTGCACCCATCCGAAGCCGAGCATTCGATTTGACTAACAATACAAAATTCCGCAGCCCCAACTACAAATACTGTACATAAACGGACTACCCACTAACAAGCGAGTTCCAGACATGATTCCACCGATTCCACCTCGCGCACACTATAACAGTCCGAGTATCACTAAATGTGCTCATCGTGTCGCGTACCTGACTCTAATCGCATTTCGCTCGATGCTCAGAGGAGGAAGTGGATCAGACCTACCAAGTTCTGAAGCGGGCCAACGAAATTGGGAAGCCGGGCGGCGGGGAATCGCGCGGGGGCCCGGTAGTGCGCGTGTCGGCCCCGGAGGAGACGCCGCCCCCGCGCTCGCCGGCGCGGCCCTCCGCCGGCCTGGCCGTGGCGCCGCAACCCGTCTCCTCCAGCTCAGGTCTGGCGCCGCACCCGAGCTCGCTCGCTTCTCCGCTCGAGGCGCGCCGTAGGCCGGCGGTCGTCCGCTTCGCGTCTCGACGCGTGACGGCCGACCGGCAGCTTCACTCAGATTCACTCGTTTTCAGTAGTGTCGAGTTGTTTTTTGCACGCATTGTATAGTCGCGGGCGCAGGGCGGGGGCGGGGTGCGGTCGGTACTGAGCGCTGCTTGTCGGTAGGCGGGGCGACGCGGCCCGACGGCGGCGTGCGACGGAAGCTCTTCGCCGGCGTCAAGAGTTTGTCCATGTGGGGCTCGCGGTCGCGCCGCGGCTCGCCGCAGCACCGGTCCATTTCCCTGCCAGAAAGTACGCGCCCAAGGCTGCCGTAGCGCAACGCTCTCTCAGTCTCACAGCTTTGTTTGTCCCGTCTTCTGGGTTACGGTGCCACATTTTCGTTGTGTGTTCAGTATTTTATGTTTATTTATTTTAATTTTGCAATTGCAGTGTTAGTTTAGATAATAGGACTTAACAAATAGTCGAAGCTCGGCAAGCACCTTAGATGCTTTATCCTGTCCTTGCAGGGCTCATCTACCTCTTCCTGAACAGGCATTTATTGACGAATACGGCCAAATGTCATAGTCGATCCGAACATTTCCTTTTATTTATCCAACTATTTTGGTTCCATTTATGTTACCGTATTTTATGTTTACATTTTGCTTTTATTTATTTTGTTTTGTTCGCACGTTGTCTTTGCAGAGACGGAGGTGACCACTACGCGACCTTTTGGACAGCCCCTATGTTTAGTTAACGAAAATGGCGATCCACCGCCCTCAATTCTCAAGTCCACAGCGAGCGTCCGCAAGAAATGATTAGCGAAATTTCAACCCCACGGAACCGAAATTATTATTCATATCGCCTCATAGGCAAGAGCACTGACTCAGCGCGGCAGTTTGGCATGTCCTCAATAGCCGCTTCACGGAAGTCTTTATTACCCCGAAGCGCCCCGCGTACTGTGATATATATAATTATATTGTTACTGTTACAATAAACATCAAAAATAAGCTTCCTTTTCTCTGATTACCCTCGAGCACTCTATTTTACTCTTGATTCGGAGTCGTCTTTACATTATCTGCGAGTGCTATTGATGTAAGTGATGCATGGCTTGAGGCTGAGTGCCGATGTTTGCATGTGTTTTACATCTGCAGTACCTACACACTTAACACAAAGCCCATACTGTTTTTATTTGCACCCACAACCTGTCACTTGCCTTCCATAAAACAATCTTAACTTCTATCGTACCACCACGTACGAGTATCAAGCTCATACTAACCCTGTAATTAACTCGCCGAGCAAAACATTACAGAACACGCCAGTTCACTAACTAACCCCACGTAACCGCTATATGACTAAGGTTTTGTTTGTTTTCGCTTTCCCTAGGACTTACTCAGCGATTTATTTTCCGTTTACGCAGGACATAATCCACAAAAGGAATAAGTAGATTTAGTTTGAAATTATTATAGACTGGCTCCTGTTTACTTGTCCACACAGGTTCCATGAAGAACTCCAAGAGTGCCCAAATGTTGAGGCAAGCAGACCGCACCAGTCCCTTACCTGGTACCGATATTGACATCGTATATAAGCGAAACCCAGTAGCTATCTTCCACGTTGGTTGAAACATTGGTTGCATCAATGAGCATTTTGACAATAAACCTCATTCATGATGCCGCATTTCTGTTACTATCTGAAAGCTGCTGATGACAAGCTGTATCCGATAATAGATTAATGAGCGCATATAGTATTCACTCGAGTAAAAAACGTCACAACAACAGAGTAGCTTTCACTTTAGTAGTGTCTACAACGACTTTTAGCTGATAGGTTTTTACTATCGTCTTACTTTTTAGCATCTCTTTTCTTCTCTTTTTACTTACTTTACTGTCTGCACTGCTTACGCACATTTAACTGTAGTTTAATTTATATTTATTTAGTTTGCTCGTATTCTGGTATTTATTGTTATTACGAACTTACATATATCTAAGACATTGTTCACAATCTGCAAATATCTTACTTACACCTTTTCCAATTAAAACAATACTTTTCCAAGTAAGTGGTTTTACTATATAATTTGGTATGTAAGATTTTGAATAAAACAGTCTTAGTAATATGAAATCTGTAAATCTCATTAACATTCAGTGCAATACTTGCCCCCACAAAGTAAAATTTGTTATCGTTTCACAAAACTGCTAGACATACTTTCAGTAACATACAAAAACATTTTAAGTTCAAATGCTCATATTAGATATACATTAACATGACATGACAAACAAACACAATCGTTGACGAAATAATAACAAATGGTGTGGGTGAGTATTGGTTGAATGCTCATACTGCATCAATTTTATAGCGCCGCATTCTCCGAGACGACAAAAGTTGAACCTTAGAATGAAGAGTTTGTCGCTGGACTCGCCGGAGTGTGGCGAGCTGAGGCGGCGACCGGCGCGCGACCAACCCTCGCAGGGCAGCCGCGTGCTATGTACGATCTCACCAGTAATACACACGCCTGGGTCCAAACAACCTCACGCTTCTGACTTTTTATTTCGACTAGGCATCATGCTTTTTCTAATCCACTGTGTCCACTGGGCTAGGTTTCTGCTTTAGTTTTAAAGACAACATTTACATAAAGCCCTCTTAGGCAATGCGGATTGGGAAAAGTTGATGTCCTACTGTTTTGCTAATAATTTCGCTTCGAAAGCTATTCAATTAAGTCGCTTAAACCTTACAAACGAGATTATAAATGGATTCTTTGGCTGTTTTTGGTTCTTTGGACTCCGGTATTTGATGTCAAGCTGTGTTGTGAGCACAAGCAATGTTCACCTCAAAAGTCTACCCTTTCGGCTTAGCTTGTGTGTGTTAGTTCGTCGGTAGGTACCAACTGGTTATTTATTCTGTCTAGACTTTCTTGAAGTATTCGACGTCGCTGAAATAAAATCTACTGTCTTGGGATCTTACTTTATACCTACGTCTATTTCAAAATCTTCTTTAACGTGAACAGAACATTAAATAAATATTGACTGAATCATTTATTTCAACACTACTGACAACAATAACTAATTTTGTCGGTATTTCTATATCATCACAAATTTAGATCCATTTTTAAATATTATATGCGTTTCATCAACGATCAAATCGTAAGTAATGTCTTAAGCATGCCACTTTTGTTTTATTACTTTTATTTATTTTTTCTAGGTAACTGCAGAGCAGCTTGCATGAGGCATGGCTTTAATAGAATGAATAACTACTCGATACATAGCTATACACGTTCATGTACGTTATTCTTTTATTTGAAATCACTGCAAAGCAGAAAAATAATGTGTGTAGCAAGCAATATTGCGACTACTTTTTCCGTGAAAAGAAGAATAATAGGGCTTTCACAAAGTATCCAATAACATGAATGGTTTTTGTATCAAAGATAATTGTGCAGATAACATAATACCTGTATAAAGATCGTATATTCATTAGTCTTATCGATTGCTGATACAACATTGTTTTTCTGCGTTATTTAATAGATAAGTTGAGTTAATCTAATAACTAACACTTAAGTATTTATGACCCTTGTAACATTGTGACGAACTTTGCACGTAATAAAATACTACCCACTTGTCTGGGCAGAACGCTTACTTTATTGAACTACGTACGTGATCAACAAAAAGGCAAGTAATCAGTTGATTATTTTCATCTAATTTTCTTATATGCAAAGCATTTTGTCTCTCTCGATTCTCTCCCAATGTATACATCCATAATATTATTAAATATATCATTGTTTGATGACATACTGACTTGCCTTATTTATTGTGTAAAAAATGGTATTAGGCAACTGTAAATTGGTTTATTCTTGAAAGTTTCATAAGTACAGTAGGTTAGTGCTTTCACAAAATTCCTTTTCTTCTTCAGAAATAGGTATGTCATTCAAGCCTTTTTATATTATATAACACTTAAAGAAATATCAGTTGTCTATTTTCAATGTCCTTTCTGCGCACTAACAGACATCATACCAATACCCAAACTATAACATACTGTGACATATACAGCGCCATCGTCCCCGGTACATAGCCGAAGGTTGCTGAGCGCGCGCGGCGGCCGCATGAGCAGTGTCGAGCTGCCTGACGAGCCCGACAAGAGTCTGTCTTCGAACAGTGCGAGCCCGTGCCCATCGCCGGTCAAACAACCAAGCGTGAGTATTAATAATATTACAATGTTTTCATAACAAAACTGTAAAGCATTGAAGTTACCATAACATAGCGCTGACAGTGGAAAGAGTTTGTGTTAACGTTTGAATATTGAGATTATACCTTCACAGAATGGCAACCATCATATGTGAGTTGGTGATGGTGTGATGATACGTTAAATATTTTCTCGAGCATATGAATCATGTTGCACATTCACCCCAATTTGCTCTATGCTCAATGCACATAGACCCACATACATATAGTGCTTTCATTGTCTATGCTATGTTTTATAAGAAACAAGATTAAAAATAAAATCTTTTCCATTGAAAAACAAATTACCAACCCATAGGATTAGACTTAGAAGCCAGACGAACATTAAACCCTGAGTTAAACCTCTCGGGTTACTGAACTTACAAATAAAATGAGTCGACTATAGGTAGGGTACAACACTACGAATCAAGGCGATTAACAATAGGGATCGCATTCTTGAATTAAATCTCGGCAAAAGGATTCAGGCTGACCTTTTCAATCTTCATATACCAGGTAGCTAGGTATAAATTTAAGATTTTGCGAGATGATGAATGACTGATATATATTTTTTTCTATGTTCTTTGTTAATTATTTTTTATATTTTAAATGAATATTTTATGTTTGTAAATATTTGACATTGTGTTCTTTAGATGTTAATTATTAATTTTACTGTACAACGATTTAGTCTTATCTGTTATGTTGTGCATGTCTTTTTATAATAAATAAAAATAAAATAAATAAACACAAAGAGTATATAAACATTATATATGAGATTTAAGACATGTATGTCTTTAATCTCAACAACAATTTTACATGTTTAAAATGATCACAGATTTACAATGTGTTGGCTCAGTTAATAAGTTCTAAACGTAATGGTGTTTAATTTAAATCACCTTTTAATACTATACATTTTAATTAGTCGGACGGCCTGCTTGACTGTCACCATGAAAAACATTTGAATGTTTTAGGTACGTCCGATTTGGATAAGTTTGTGTACATGATTGCATTATTACTGGTTATAGTGGAAAGTAGATACCACCGACCGATTCTAAGGCGGTACAAATATATAGTTACGATATTGGTACATTCAGTATTCATATATTTCCATTTCTGTACGACTTGAAACCTCTTGCAATTTTATGAAGAAAATTCTTCGTTCATATTTCTAGCATGTAGTTATTTGTCGGCAATTCCAGCATTGCGCAAATTCATTGCGAAAATAATGCAGTAGACAAACGTCGCGTAATTTCAAAGTAAATACAGAAAATAGGGTTGTGATTGTGGACTGAATTCACTTGACATTGACCTTGCTAGTTTTTTCCATTCATTGTTAAGTGAGTTCTCTGAATTGCTACATTTCTTTAGCATGAATCATTTTTCTTGAAAATGTGAAATGTCGTAGAAAGATATTATTTTCATTAGATGTGTAATTTGAGAGAAGTTGAAAACTTTTAGTTTAAATTCCGTAATAATTATTTCCCAGAAGCATCAACGTCTTCTGCCAACAAACCTGTACGTGATTCTCTATAACTTCAAGTCTCGTCACGCCGACGAGCTTGACCTCAAGGCTGGGTACAAGGTCACAGTGATCGACACCTCGGATCCTGACTGGTGGAAGGGCAAATGCCTCGGCAAGATCGGATACTTCCCTTCCAAGTACTGCACTAAACTCCAGGCCGGGGAGAGGCCCCTGCAAGTTACGCATAATCTGCAGGTAAGTTTTATATATGTAGATAGGTTTTGCAAATTCACATTTCTGCATACACACTAAAAATTTTCGCTGCGCACTCATACACGAAGATAATATCGCCATCGATGCTTGTGTCAACTCCCTATCCCAAAGAAGAGTTTTATGTTGTTATAGTAATCATCATAATACAATTGTCTTGGTAAAGATTATGTACGTGGTTATGATAAAATTAATTAATTCAAGTGCCAATTAATGCCGTCGATTAGTATTGTATGGTCTTTCATTGAAGTCGGAAGTATAAAACCACAAGGTTATTGTTGCTGCATTGTTTGCATATGCTGAAGTTATGTAACATTCTTGCCAGCGAAGAATAAATAAAGCCACTTCTACCTTACACTTGTGGCAGAAGTTTTATGTATCTAATTAGTGAAAATAAAACCAACACAAAAAGGATTTCGGTTTATCGACTACTGATCTACTAAATGTAATGTTTTATAAACCCCTTACAGGATTTACTACATAAAACCTAATTATTTGGCTATATTTAATATTTTTATGCCACACTCGTAAAATAACAAAAGAAACAAGACCTCAAAGAATTATTTGGAATCTTTAATATTATTGATTTTCTGCAAAAATATCTTCTTTTACGTAAGGCACCTTATGCATTTTAATACTGAACAAAATATTATGTGCAAGATCTATGTGCAGAAAAATTTGTTACCTCTGCATTTGGTGAATAACAAGTTTACTAATCAAGGAAACCTCTTGCGTTTCATAATGCAAATTCAATTCTACATACATTCTATCATTCTAAGTATCGATAGTTATAATGTTGGAGCTTTCGTCTATTTGCCCGCCCACAGCACTAAGTAGCTACAGTCAGCAACAAAAGTCCATGAACACAATTAGATTTATAAAACACCCAGAGGATTCTTAATATCACTGTCAGTTTGTAAGTCTGATTTTGTTACGACTTTAGTTGCTGAATGTACTATCTCTTTATCGTCAGGTATCGGACGGCGACAACGGATTGATGCTGCTCCGTGATCAGATCGTGATCCAAGTGGGTGATGAAGTAGACGGCATGGTGATGATCCGCTCCGGCGACAACCGCCAGGGCGTGTGTCCGGTCAAGTTTCTACAGGAAGTGTGACGCTTTAAGCTGCCGAATTTCCATTTTATAAGAGTAAGTTGTAAATCACTATCTTGTATTAGTACAGTAAAAATATAACCTAAACTCTTTATTCAGTAATCATCATCCAAAGTTCATACCATAAATCACGTTTCAGCTAAACATATTATTACTATTTATCGGTATTGTGTTGACCATCTAGCAAATACAAATTCAAGCTAACATTAGTTTATTATGCATGTGCCACTGCAATGACTACATAATTGGATTGAGTTAAGACTTTGGGCTCGAATCCAAACCAAAACTATTCTAGGTACCGTTAACGTTAATAGCGTAACTACCTATAATTTGGGAACTGAATGGTTATTTAGATGACGGTTTGGCATTATTAAAGCAATTACTTTTTTACCATTAACTAGTTTGATTTAGCATCGCATTCACGGATCGCATTAGTAATTGGGGAATTGTAGATAAAGAATGTTTGTCTTACCAATTTTGCAATTTAGTATTTATAAATTCACTGAGTTTTGGTTTTTTTATTATTATTTGTTATACAATAATAATGACTTAGCCACTTTATACAAGAGGGCGTGGAAGCGTAGCTCTACTGTAGACTGAAGTAGGCACGATGACAATCGACGCCAAGCGTAAGGGCAAGGTTGATGAAGATTAACCACGCCGAAGCTATTAATAACATTAATGTTTCCACTCTAATTATAAAAAAAAAAACTTATATTTTTTATGATTCTAATAATTTGAGCTCGTACTGGACTACATTTCGTTGCGTTTTATTCGTAATGCCGGCCTCATATCTACAACTAAACGATGTCATCATTATTTGATTAGGATATTCAGCTTAATTCTCAGCTTATGCAATTGCGAGTACGTATTAAGCCTCCTTCTTTAGTTATGCTAAAGTTCATTTCTATTATTTCAGAAACGTGGCTCTCTTACTGACGAAACGATACCTATACGATATGAACCAAAGACGATCCGAAGTGCTCCAGTGACGCCGTGCGACAGCGAAACATCCACATGGTCGGAAAGAAACCGCAGCAAACACAGCTACGAATTTCCCTCGGGATACACATCTAGCTACGGCGACTACGAGAAGTCTAGCTACGACACCTACGACAAATCGGGCTACGATTACGCTAAAGCAAGCTATGAGCCGTCTACATCTTCAGCGTCGCACAGTAAAGCGAATTACGAATCTGGAGCATACGATAAGGGTTACGAGTCGTACGATAAGGCAGGTTACGAGGGTTCGTATAATAGGGGGGATTACGAAAGGTCTACAGGGTATGATAAGGGGGGCGAGGGTTTCAAGCATAGCTACGAGTCTGACGGGATGTGGTGGTGGCGGCGGCCGCTGGGCGTGCGGCGCGCGTCGTGCCGGCGCTGCGGCGCGTCGTCGGCCACGCGGCCGCTGCGCATGACGCCGTGCGCCGGCGCCAGCCACGAGCCCGCGCCCGCGCCCGCGCCCCCAGCCGCGCCCGCGCCCGCTCCGCGCCGGCCGCTCATGTCGCGCGACCGACCGCTGCTATTCGTCAAACAACTCTTTTTGTAACTTTTATATATCTATCAAGTTTATTGATTTACAATTTGCTGTATGTGTCTAATGATTTTGTTCTGGCTCTACAAAATTTGGTATTTTTATTTATATTTGGACTTTGACGTTTTGGTATACACTGAGTAAAATATATTGTCTAATATTTACCGAAACGTGTAAAAATTTATTTAAGCCAGTTAAACTGAATTTATTATTGCTAAATTTTTACAAGAACAAGGCCTACGATTTATATTCTTTGGTTATTTTTATAACCTCTTATTTACATGATTTTATAAAATTATATATATCCTACCTACATATTATAATATGTCCATTTACGAAAATTACTTGGCAACATATCATTTTTCAAACAATGTGATTAAAATTAATTAATTTAATTGGTATATAATTATATACTATTGTATATTAATAAGAGTATGTATAAAATAAAAGCGTGATCTACAGAAATATATATTTTGCGCTTTTGCTAAATATTTTGTGTAAAATAAATTCAAAATGTCGCCATTGCTTGAAGTTCATAGTCACGAAGATAGAGAAAATAGAAATAAGAGAATATTGGTAGGTAGAAGAGATAGTTGGATATGTAGCGTATCGACGATAGGTTAGAACCGCACGCTATTTAAGTTAAATTAATACATAAATAATTAGTTACCATACATGTTTGGTTTAGAGTTTAGCTTAACTATGTAGCTATTCCTTAGCTTGTGAATATTGATCACAATCATAACTAATTTATATAGTGAGTAAATAATCAATGTTTTAGTAAAATCTGTCTGGTTTACTGCAGTCTGATACCTACAATATAAACCGGACTCTATACTTTATTCAATCTTAGATCAATGGTCTACCATTTCATTAAGGCGAATAGAGCATGCACACTAATATACAAATCTAGACCTTGTCAGGCTTTCGAAAATCTTTACATAATAACTTTGTCAAACTACTACTGTTATACTTCAAAATCTTTCGCCCAACGGTTAATTTCAGCCGTCCAATCTTCTTAAATAATGAAAACACTTTTTCCAAAAACTACTCTGAAACTGTAATATTTCTTAGACAAGCCACATGATTATTTAGTTTATTATTTTATGTATATTTGTATGTTTTTTTAATGGTTATTACATTGGTAAATCTATGAATTCCAACTCTACATTCTTTATTATATTTACGTACTATGCCTACTTTTGTATACAGTCTATTTTCGAGTTTACTTTTTTTCGTAGATTACAAGTAGCATCATTTGATTAAAGAAATAAATAATAAGGGTTATTTAAAACTAATAGTTCAGACGATTTGTCTATTTGATGCCGCTACATGGCAAATTAGTTCATTAGCATAAGTATTATAATGTATTTATGACTATTACAATAACCTTCACACAAAAGGACAATTAATACATTATTTGGCCTCTTTTTATACTATGTATACTAAATATACTCTTCCTTTTCATAGCCAAATAACATGTTCGCCTATCCCACACACGCGGATCGCGGCGTGGGAAACTGTTTAGATCATTATGATATTTCAGGATGATAGGTAACTTATGCTGCTATTAAACAGACATCAAAGGTTATATGATTGTATTTATGTATTGTATCTAAGTATTGGCATGCCATGACTCGACACGTAGATAAACTGCAATAGTTTAAGTAACCTATCACACACAACACACAAACAATTAATATTAATGTGTCAGCCAATTAGTTCAAATAGTGTGACGTCTTTATTGCTTCGTCAAGTAAAAGTCATTAGATATTATTTACGCCTCTATTTTGATTAGTTTTATCGTTAACACAATTTAATTTACATTGCACAGTCAACAAATGTAGATAAAAGGTAAAAATATTTTGCATACTAGAACTGTAGGGTTCTTTTTGTCAAGGAACCTAATTTTGTTTTATTAATTTTCTTACAATTAGCTTACATGTACTGTTAAATAAGTAAATAATCTAGACTTTAGAACGCATTGAAGTGTTGACTATTTTGATCATTTTCATTTCTCAGTTAATTATGATGTAGTTTAGATCTAGGTTCTTATTTAAACATATTAGTTATCTAAATATATATTTATACAATATTCTCTATTCCTAATTTCTTGGTGAAAGAGACACTATTCATTGTATATTTCCTTATTCGTTTTTCTCAAATATATCCTCTATTATCGATAACTTTATTAATGTTAACGCATTATTTTAGTTAACACGTTAAGCCGTCCCCTGAAGTTTTAAGAATATATACGTATATGAATATATAAAATATATACATAATACCAAATTATACTAAGATGCACATTACATATAGCTAGTACGTAAAACGTAATTTAGGGATGTTTGTTGAAAAAATATCACACTTAGTGCCAATTCACACTAATGTGTCGATAGCAGTCATTACTCGTTAAATTCAGTACCTAACATTTTGTATGAATGTACAATTTTTGACTTCCCATGTCACAGAATGAAACATGAAACCGTATGTATGTATAGTACCAATGCAGTCTCCAGGACAGCTATCTACACTAGTGTGAATTATGCCTTATATACCCTAGCTGGGTAGGATATGACGCGGTCAAGCGTTCGATTATAATTATACATTCACATGCACTGATTTACAGCCAAAGGTAGGTGCGTCCCACCGTTTTACATTTTTAAATCATTTTAGCGGCTACAATGTCTATTAAACAATAGTTTTTTGCGAGACACGGAAGGCAATCGCGTTAATTTAAAAACCTTTTTACTGGTTAAATTGCGACCTTGTCAGTATCGGTGCTGCCGTTCATAATAGGTAATAACCTACTGTTCTTTACATAGTCTATTGACTTTCGTTAAATAACTGTCTCAAGATAAATTATAAGATTTACCTTATTCCATAGTATCCACAGAGAATTTAATATGTAAAATATCAGCCTTATATATATTTTTCAGTTATTGTAACGTGAAGAAAACGTGTGTTAAATTAAATCTTTAAAAATGAGGTTCCTTGCAGATTAGTTGGCTCTATTTATGCATTTAATGCACTTGTTTTAATGCGTCTCAAAATTTTATGACAAATTAAAAAGTTTATTTAAAAAAATATTTATGATGTTTGACATAAACACCACACAAATTATAGTATGAAGTAAGACTAACATAAAGTATTACATACCTTTCCGGTTATAAAAAAATAAAAGCAAACAAATATTTTTCCGAAACTGGTTACTAACATTTACCAGCATTTAGGTTAAAAAATAGTTACCCGTAAATGATTAGGAGTCTATTACAATTTTCATCAAAGGTGAAAGATACACTGCAAATTAACGGTAGAAATCCCACATATACAAGTACATAGTACGGAGATCAATATTCCTTATAGTACACACATTGTCAAGTAGGTATATATCCAAGTAAATATCTTTGGATATTTCTTACACACCTTACTTAACAAGAGAGTCAGGTGCTTTTATTTTTTTGGCAAAAATCTGTCTCCATGAAGCAGTTTTTTTATTTACCCACTGATGTAGACAAAGGATAGAGCATTAACTAGCCATACATAAAACTTGTTTTCACAATTATATTCTTACTCTGTTTTTCTTAGTCTTCCTTCCTGATTTTATTGTGAGCTGACTTACAATGAAATAAAACGTTAATCCATAACTTGTACATGTATGTAGGATTTCTAGCACAAACAAAATTGTAGAGCTGCTCGTAAAGACATTGAATTCTACAATTAACACTGGATTGACTAAACACCTACACTAATACATGTTCTGTACACAGATTACTTAGGATTCTCGTTTGTTTGTGTGAATCTTACAAATCGAAAGATAGATGTTCTATTTTAATGTCTCAGAATATCCTTTGAATGACCGAAAAAGTAAAGCTGCATTTTTATACAGAAAATATAGAATACAACTAGTCTCCTGATAGACTCAAGTTTAAGCTAGATTTATGTTAACGGTATTTAACTATCCCTTAGAATAGTTACTTGTGCTAAATGTTTTAAGATATCCAACACGTAGGTAGTGTTCCATTTAAATACATGTTAATGTTACCTTTATCCTTAATATTCGTTATAAGTATATTTATAAAAAAAACACTTACGAGAAACGGAACCAAGCTATAAAATATATTATGTATTAGATTAGGCCCTAGATACCTGCGAAACGAATCCCAAGTGAGATGTTTGTAATATAATTAAATGGATATTTTAGTAATGTACTTACGAATGGTGTTAGAAAGGTTATTTTAAATACCTGCTTACGTTTTTAGATGTTATTTAAAATTGTATACTTATTTACATGGAAATTGTAACGTGGGAAGTGACTAGTGTTTTATAATGTTTCGATAAATCTGCACAAACTATTATTTGTGTGTCTTCGTCTCCCGCCTTTGTTTACGATTTAGATACAAAATATTAATTAATATCTGTGTAATAAAAGTCGCACATCAATTTAAAGGTAATGGTATTTTTTTAAATGCCTCCTTGTATTTGATAAATCTGTTGTCCAGTGGATCGATCTCTATAGTTTTGTGAACATATTTCACTTAAATTATTTATTATTAAATAATGCTACTAACCTGCTCTAAAAGTGTATGCAGGTATTTAGTAAGAACCTTAATTTACATTTAATTATTATGGATGTTTCGGTCTGTCTCTAACTATGAAGTATAACAACTACTATCAAAATCGCGATTTCATGCTTACTCAGCGTTCCACGTTTTATTGACTCAATAAGTAAACTTCCTATTTCTAGAGTAGCTTCCCATAAACAAGATTTATTATTAGGTGCTAGAAGTTTATCAAATGCCTACAACTATTTTCCAGAATCTTCAAATTCATCCTTATAAATAATCATTTTTGAAGTTATATTATCGATAAGATTGTAAAGAAAATGTTTTAATTAAAGTAATAGATATATCCAATTAATTCATAAAACCTTGTATTATTATATTGATAAAGCAAATTAATTCTAATTTTATCCCAATGCAATTTAAGTGTGAAGACTGAAAAACAAATTGTTGTAAAGTTTTTGGACGGAGTAATTATACTTGTAGTTAGAAAAAGGCCACACTTAAATGTTAATCGTGAACACGAATTATCCAATGAGCTGTTATTGTAAGTTCCACCGACCCTAGGTTTAGCAGAAATGCATTATGTGACTTGTCGTTTAGTTTAGGCAATAACCTAAGTAAAGAGAATTATTGTTTAGAAAAAGTAATGTCGCTTAATTTCTGTTGAAGATGCGTTGATTTAATTCCGAGATTTATTGAGAATGTTGCGTTTAGAAATTAATAAAGATTGTGTCTTGAAAACTGAAGTTTAACTTAGATCCTAGTTCTTCCATTCAGCAAAATGACGCTGAACACAAAAAACAGCGTAATTATAACATTGTTTGTTAGGAATGGGAAACATTCAAACAATGCTGATAACCAATGTCATCTAGCGACAAAAATTTTAACATGCAAATGGCAGCCCTCGTGCGTCACGTTGTTAATAGATGGCGTAAGCTGCGTAGAAACTATTGTGGTTTTAAAGTATGCAACGCAACGCATTGTAGTGTTGAGAGATAAATAAATATTGTACAAAGACAACCGACGACAGATGCACAGCTGTTTATCAGTAGACAACACTAATACATAAGAATTGTAAATGACAGAATAAATAGATAGCAGATAGCATGTCTGTAGCACGTCTATGCAAGACAAAGCAAAACTTTAACGGCTCTTTTTGGACGGTAATTTGTAAGAATTGTACTTTTCTTACGTCATGGTTGAGAAATTCCATAATCTTAAATTATAAATTCCAACGAAAGTATCGAACCGAAACAGTGTTATGCTACATGCGCAAGCCGGCATGGCGGCAAGTCGCTGCCGACCCTACTCCTCGCCTCCACGCCATGTGTCGATAACCCTGCAGCAGACGCGGCTTACCAACATCACGCCTGCGCCGGTGACGTCTCCGAACGGCGGAATTAAACTGGACGCATTCCATCGAATTCGCAACCGCGCTGCGATACTTTCTCATTATGTAAAAATAACTATAAATGCTACATCCTTATATAGATAATCATAAAATACTATTACTAAAAATGTTTTGTCGTCTATTAACCGAAATGTATTTGTCTATAAGTACAATTAATGAGCAGTACCGCTCCAGTGTGCCGCCTCTCGAGGATTACACATTCCTCCACATAGATGGCAGCAGTGAAAATATTTGACATTCCTCGGATTCCAATCGCAGTGGGCTCGGCTCAAATGTCAAACGCGACTATTTCGTCAACAGAGTCGTGGCGCGATAGTTGGATTTTATGAAATAACAACAAATACTTCTACACAGTGCGTTTGGCGGACAATGGATAATAAACGATAGAAGTCAGTATATTTTTTGCGCCGCAGAGCTAACCAGCGTGTCGTGTTAATCTGACGAATGTATACAGAGTTCTTGCGATTCCGATACTTACCTATTGATTTTTGTTCTTCGCCGGTTTTGTAACATTGTCATGAAGGTTTCAGTTGTATAGATCGCTGCAAACTTTACGTTACGTCGTGATCATTGATTAATATTATAAATATTGTGACAAGAAACATTTTCCTTGGTTTCATTGAAGAACATCGTGGGAAAAACATACATTGTGTAAGTACCCGCATTGTTTATTTGTTATTTTTGGTACCTAAATACAATTATAGTTTATGTATTACCTCAAAGTGCAGATATAAACATTATAAACCTGCCTACGCAGTAACAAATGAAGTAAGCATGACAGTCCTATATAATATTTGCTATGTAAGTAACTGTATTAATATTTTGTGTAAAGTTTTATAAGATCTCAAATCAGAAACTTGCAAATAAACAAAAAAAAAATTGTTTAGATTAGATAATAACAATTGTCTTATAATTGATAGCTAGGTAAATATGCAAAATACTTAGGTAGGTAGATACTTTGGTTACCATATAACATGAGCCCACCATCAACTAAGTAACTACTTACGCTGCTGTGCTAATGCTATAATGTAGGTAATGACTAGTTACCTACCGGTTTGATATGCGAGCGCGCCATGCAAAAAATTTCGCCGCTATACGGAGCGAAGGCAACAAAGTGTTCAGCGAAGCTACATAGCATGGAATCTCGCGAACATAATAGTGAGGAATGCGACCGTACGGCGTACAAACGCTGTATTCCCACACACGCGCATGTGGCCGCACAGGCGTACACCGTGATAAGAGCACGATAAAACGACGCCCGATTAGCCAATGTTGACGGTGACCCCGTACGTATTCCGTCAATTGTATCGAAACCACGCAGACTACTGGCTAGACTTTTCAAATTTCTCTCAAATACTTCACACAGTAGGTATGAGTAATCGGTTTGTTAGACAAAATGTGACTGTGTATATCAAATTAATTATCCTGCATGACCACGTGTTGTCTTGTTTAAACTTTTAAGTGGATTCCCTGAAACTAAACACTAAACAAATGGTGCCTGTTTACTTTTTGTTTGACCAGGATACCGTAGATTTAGCATTTTGATAATATTTGAACACTAGTCCAAAACCTAGGTTATATAGGTATGTATTGTCTAGTTCAATTACACTCGTTATTTAGTGCTATCAATTGTCCTCAATAAATATACAAAGTAAAGGAAGCAGTAAAAAGGAAATCAAACATTTTAACGCGTAATGATTTCAAATGATTGAAATAGGAGCGCTACTTTTGGGTCGCAACGGCCATTCACGAGGGGGACTCTGGCAGCCCTACAAAAGTAACATCTGCCGGTGGCCCCCGGGCCAGCCCACGTGCGCAGTCGCACAGCAGGGGTAGCGACCGTCGTAAAAGAATACGCCTCACCCCAAATGCGGGCCAACCGACAAAAGAATACTTAAACATTTATTCATAACCCTAACCCATAGACTTAAGGCGTACTTTCAAAAGTTAGAACTTTTTAACTGAAATAGAGTATTATTTTTAACATTTGGAATGTCAAGGTTCGACTACCATGTGGTTTACGTTTTAAGACTGGCAGGTGATAACAATTTAGGTTGTATTAATTGACATAGGCTCCTCGTACATTTGTCATCGGTCTTACCCGTGTACAAAAATATTGTAGTTTTTATTTCTAAATAACGGTATAATGTGTAGAACTCTATTTGTCTCTCTTTATTTTCAGTTGTTCAAATCATCCTTTAACTTAATATTCTTTTACATGGTCGACGGGTGTTTATTTACTATAAAAGGTTTATTGTTAGCTAGATATTAATTCTTTGCAGATGTTGCTTGGTACAGCTGTTGTTAGGAATCCAACCATCCTTATTTTTTCATCTCTTTCGGATCACATTGTCGTTAGATGCGTTTACCGTTTAGTTATAGTAACACAGCTTATAAAACATAATGTAGTTTGATTTGGATACTTAAATACTCTTCATTTATTTCTTGAGTCATATATGTATTTCTTAAACAGATATAAAAATACATTATTACACTAATTAAAGTCTATCTAAAGTTTAAAAAGAAATTAACTTGAAGCATGTACGAATGCCATTATTTGGCTTAATCCAGAATATTTTGAAATAATGTCCACGCCTGAGATTTTATTGTGTAACGGATCAAATTCCATCAGAACTGTCATGTTTCGTAGAATGGGTTCGTGACCATTTGACTATGTGTCGAATGATCTACCCGTCGTGTGTATACCGACATACCAACACTGGCCATACTCGTGACTCCGCCTCCGGCCAGAAAAATTCTATTGTGGTTAATGTACCAAATTCCTCATCATTAACGTAGTCATCGCATCACTCGTCATTCCAATGTTCTGTTTACCCTTCCCTTCTCCAACACCTTGTACCTTATTCGAAAATAACACCAGCACTGTGTTACTTTTAAATGTAATGTCATTATTCCACATTCCAGGAATCTAAACTCCATTTAGATTCGTTAGTGGCATTTGTTTATGAATTATATACTCGCTACGTAGGGAATGCGCGTCTTCGCTTTATTATGTTTTAGTGTCTTTAATTACTGTCGGTTTACTAGTTTTTATTATAATGCCATTGACTGTCAGGTATTCAGATAATTAAGCAATGACAGTGCTGTCTATTTGTTATTGTTGGCACGTCACAGAAATATTTGGCTTGGTATTCAAAATTATCTATGCGTATCTCATTTATTTATGTTATTAACAAAATATTTTGGTAAGCTTTGTCCTGTTGATGATGATCATTTATATTCGGATTATTACTCTTGAAATATTTAGAATGTTAGTCTGGTTAGTCATTAAACTAATTATATAGATAGGTTGATACATTATAGGAACTAATTAAAAACGGTGTTTGGTATCTCGTTAAAAATTAATATAAGATACGTTAATGAGCTTAAAAAGTTTGAAATTGTATGGTACTGATAGGTCCATAGGTTTTTACTGGATTTCATTAATTATAAATTATAATATAAAAGTAATGAGAAAAATTGCAAAATATTTAAGCAAATCGCTGTGATATTATTTAATGTGTATGAAAGGAGAGATGATTCTGAAGCTATTTATTGGGTTGCTTAGTTTTCTTAAGATACCGGAGGATGGATTTATTCTCTTTTTATAGTACAAAATATTAGAGTAAAGTTCAATAAATTTCAAACATTGTTACAATTTATATGATTGAAATAACTTAAAATTTATATTTAGTTTATGATGATAAACCATTAAACCTACACGTAATAAGTATTACGTTATTCACGAAGTCGCAAGTTCGTTAAAAAATGTAATGCTAATATTTTGGCGTAGTGTCGCGCGGTGCGAATGTGCGATACAGATAGTGTGGTCCATTGGCTTCGTTCCCGAGGCGGTCGCGGTATGCGGCCGATTGCCACGTTTCACAACTCTTTGTTTGATCATCTGATTCCTCCCTCTTATTTACGTGGTGTTCGTAAGACTCGGCGCACGTCTGTCCACCGTCTAGCCGTTTACGTGCCGTGAGGAATTTCCGCCGCTTTGGTATTCGCATGCCTTTATGACTTTTAGTCTGCGATATTTAATTCAAAGCCAAACACTTGCGTGGCCAGACATAAATTCCTTCAAATGTATAATCTAAAATGAATGTCGCAAATGTTCCTCAATGATATTTGATTGTCATTCTATTTGATTTTCTTGACAGTTGTTTTGAGAACGATTCCGTTGGTTAAATTATTTAATTGGTGATTGACGTTATTCTTGATCTAATTTCGCTGCTATTTATTTCTATGAATAAATCATCGTTACTGACGTTTTCAATGTTTAATTAGGTAAAATGGAGAAGGTGGAATCAGCATTGGATGTGCTGTCACGCGCTGCCACGATGGTGCAGCCGTGCCCCGCCTACCCGGCCAGCGATTCAGACAGCTTTGGTAAATATTTATCTTAAATATTTTATTCTATAATTAAACAATCTTAAAAAATATTAAACATTTGGAGCAATCAAAAACAAGAATAACCTACAGTATATATTATATTTTAATTTAATCAAAAAACAAACAACGAAATTTGTTTTTTCTTAACTCATACTTAGTGAAAATAACTTGACTGCTAGAACAGTTACATTTCCCCCTAAACTCCTCGTTTACAAAAAAATATATGTAAAAACCGCGATTTCCAAGGCTCTGGTTGGTTGGTTCGATTTAGTATGATCAAAACTTAAATAGTTAAAAGCAAGCAAAACGAATGATAAGTTGATAAAGCGGCCGCTGAATATCGAGTACCGCGAGATGGCACGCGGCCTTGTAGGCGGGTCGCATTCCAGATTCCACCTGACATTGTTTAATAGACATCCAACGAGACTGTCGCGTGCTAGCCGCTCTACAAGAAAAGGAATCTATAGCTCCTCACATATATTAATTTATTTTTAGAAACTCGTACAGTTCAACCGGCCGTTTTGACTGCATCTCGGGTTTTGCTCAAGCGAAATCAATTTTATACTCATTATTACCTTCGAGTACAAAGTCGATGATATGTGTCATTCAACTCGAACTGAATAGCAAACAATTCAGTTTTTTGTCGGAATTATTGCATAAAGCAGACGCGGGCCGACAATCGGTTCACAAAGGATACTATTGTTTATCTACTCGGACTGGTTTTGCGATGAAAGGCTTCATTGACGATTAAGCCGCGCTTCCTCGCCGATGACCGCCTGAATATGACCGTCACACCGACCAATTTTTTCTTGGTAACGCGCACTCGACCGACACATCCGGGTTAAATTGTAGATAAATGTGTATTTCGCTATTGACCGTAATAATTATAGTCGTGAACGATTAACCATTAATAAACCTTTCTCTCTAAGAATATCTTAACAATGGAGGTAAACCCCGATGAGAAAGCAGAGCTTTCTGAGAGTCACCGCGAGAATATACCTTGGCGACGAGAAACGCGTCCCGCGCAAATTTCGCCGACCCACTATCCGGCAGCCCATCCGGCTCGCCTTGCATCCCTCCAACAAATATCCGCATACCGATACATTACTCGGACTCGTACCTAGGCTGAACATCCTTTACACGCTAATTACAGCCTATAGGTATCTCCTGCAATTACACTTCATATCCATTAGACATGCAATTTATTGGAATTAGTGCTTGGAAAATACACATGCATTAAACACAGTCATGTACTTTGTATTATCATGCAGACAATTAGTCTAAGGAATTTCGCAGATAAAAAAATATTTAATTAATTCCACTTAACGATGCAGATTTGATACGCGTACCTATCTAATCAAAATACGGTCACGCAATTTAAGTGGTGTGTTCTTGTTTATTGAGTGTTTACAAACAATGGTCGGATCGCGGATAATTATGCAACGTGATGACAGCGGCGCGGGCGCACGCTGCTTGGCGCTCACTTTCGTTGGTCTGCGTGCGGAGGCGACGACGAGCACGGCGTGCGTGCCGCCCGGCCACCACCAGCCCCAGAGAAAGCGTTCAGGAATTTGGTCGAACCATGCTCTCTACCGACCAACAAATTGGCACGTTTGATTTTTAGGGCTGTCTCGAAAACCGAGCGACATACCAACGTAGCGCCGCTGATCGAGTTATGTAAAACATATTTTAATATATGAACTAAAGTCTCGTAATAAGTAGAGCTAATAGAATTGAATTACCTAATTCTATTTAATGAACTTGGTTAATCCAACAACTAGCAGGAACCTATTTTTAGAAATCTGTTGAGGACGTAACAGACTTATTAGTATCTAGATTAGTTATGATAACCCTACATTCTTGAACTGCCAACATATTATTCATAGTACTGAGAAACCTTGACGCACTTTTATCAATTTATCATATCAATCGCACATTACGTGGTGTATGTAGTTTTACAGCTCTCTAGAAATGCAATACCTGGCATTCTATCACCATTCACATATCGAATTGAAATAGGTTTTATTGCGAAAGATATTGGGGTGAATGTGGCATGAACGTGTGTATCCGGAACGCAGAGGCGGCGTGTTACGGTTTCGAAAAGAATGCTGAATGTAGGTTGCGTTGCGGACTACAGTTACGAGCATTCTTAGGACGGTATGCATGCAATCACTGATCACTATTGTTGTAAGCATAAATATTATTTTCGGACATCGTAAATTAAAATTTAGGATTGTTGTTTACGTCCATCCGATAACAGTGCGAAGTGCGAACAAACAAAACGATAAATAACGTTAATCATCTGCGTTATGTACAGTAGTTGTACTTACATCTTATTGAAATATGAAAGCTTTTATAGTTTATAAATTCCAGTTAGTTGGTAGAAAAAACGTGAATGCGTGTTACAGTGTCACCAGAGGCGGGGTGGACACGGCACGCGCTGAAGGAATCCGATAGCAGTGAAGTCATCATGTACAGTAGAATTTCTAATGGCAACGGATTCCATTTCGTTGGCAGCGAAGCGAGAGTGCAGCTATTCCAGCTATTCGGGCCGTCTCGCATATTGTTACAATGATCTAATAGAGGCTGCTAACTAGACGCGAATGATATTTTAAAGTTAGTATTATCATTACATCATTCCACTCCCTGCAACTGAAGGAACATCTTCGAAATAGCTCGCAAATAGATCTACGCTATGTGACATTGAACGCGAATTGATATTTTATTGCGGTTTGCTTTGAGACGCTTTATTGTAATATTCATTTACGATGGACGTCAACTAATCGTCAACTTTGATTTTTGTAACTTTAAACCAAGAATTCATAATTCAAAAGAGGTTCATGTTAAAACAGTCTGATACAAGTCTTCCTCCCTCACATGCTACTTAATTGTGCTATTAAAATAAACCTCAGCTTATACTTTAGCCTTCAGGGAATGCAGTGTGATCATGATCATAGCTATAAGGAAAGAAAATAATTAAAATATTCATTAGTAAACTATCGGTGTCGTCTGCGAGAGAAAAATAAATTTCTCAATCACGTTTTCTTGAGTGTATTAAGGAATTAAGGAGCTGTATAAACGTGATGCACATTTACAATTGGTTCCGCGATTCCTGCGACATGACTTCAGATACTCGTATCGGCTCGTACTTATTAATAAGTAAGGAATGTTAATAGCCTTCGGAGGCGTTTGATTTTTCACTTGACCTCTCTTGTAGAGTCATGTTATCGTGTCTTCGAATACTTGAATGTTTACGCCATCAGGAATGCAGAGCTTGTACTCGACGTTGTAGATAATAAAATTCTCAATAAACAGTAAGTAGACAGACACTAAACATGCATGGATTCCAGACAACGCCCGTGGACGGGTGATGCAATGTGCAGTGTCGTGACGACGGACCTACGTAATTTTTAACACCAACTAATCATTTTTAAGGCGCCGTGCTCGATAATAAATCGTAGAAAGTTCTTAATGACGATTAATCTGGCGAGTATGCCCGATTATGTGCGACGTTTATGAATTGAGACGTTTTTCTCCAGTCCATTAGGCGTTATGTTAATATGTTTTTTATCCGAATTCCATTCGTATGCGTGGTTGACTGTCGTATGAAACATTAGGCCAACATTTGAATCCACATAAGGGATCTCCTTATAGTTGCGATTCAATTGATCGAAGCATGTCAGGGTTACCACGTACCGATACACGAATGTACGTGGTGCTATGTTATATTATGTAATAACAAAGTTCGCCGCATACATAGCGGGGTTGGGGCTACCTGCCCGACTCGCCTTGCTTACTCTTTGGTTAACTTAAATGTATTCAGCGACGAAAGCCGCTAAATTTAGAAAAACCTGTTCTGACTTTTTTATTTGGATTTCAATTGTTTTCCAAAATTGAAGCTTGACGACTCTATTTTTATCAATGAGAATTAATTAAGTGCCTTATTAGGATTTCACTACAATCAAACTAAGTTTAAGCTTGTTAATAAATGCAAAACGTATAAGCGAGCTTCTCCGTTATAAGCCCATATCCGTAAAAGGAACTTGGAGAAAAAAAAACTTTTCAACGAATAAACAATTATGTTATTACTTCAAAGACGGTAAAGTTGATGTTCATGACCCCTCTATAATCAAAACCAGACCCCGGCCTCTTCTCTAACACGCCCTGAGCAATACGGTCAAAGCTTTGCTGTTTCTTAATTTATTGCTAATTCAAAGCTTGGCTTAAAGCACTGTAAATCTTACATAAACATGTCTAATTTATCAAGTTGCAACCTGAAGATTATACTGCTTTAAAACCTTTTAAAAAGCCTTCAGTTTCGCCGCCGAAAAGTCATTACATTTTTAGTGTTCTGATTCATTTGTTGTTTAAATATAGATTATGTCTAAGTTTTCTATTATATCATGCTAAAGAAATGCAATTAACACACTAAAGATTTCTGTCTTTCGATCTATTGTAACAAGACTTAACATTAAGTAAATAGATCCAACTCAGGTTTTTAAAGCTACTTCAATTCCGAACAAACAGTCTCTCATCTCGGTAAAGGTGCTACCTACATCGGCATGTTTTTACAGTAATTGATGTGCAGTTAGACGACTTTTTACCACAGTGCGTCGTACAATTAGCAGAGTTGGCGTTCCATTGTATTGTCTCAAATCATGGTAGGTATGCGTGGAACTTTATACACCGACTTATCTCTCAGGCTTCCACATTAAAATTACGATCTACCTTCGACGATGGCATTGTTAATTATAATTGAATTTTATTGTTCTCGTAAATAGTTCATGGTAAAAAAACTGAATCATAATTCATTATTTTGTGAAATAAGTGATTAAAAAATTAAACCTTCAGCTAAGTTTCACAGATACAATAGCTAAAAGAAATAGATAATCTTGTTATTTCTCCTTCATTCGTTTATTTACCTTGTGGTAATGGCAACTAACCAGCTCTTGAAAACCTGACAGAGCGCCAATCGAGCTACTTACTTTACTTGATTCACATAACTCGTGGCATTCACACGTAATTATGGAATTTATATGTACCTACCATCCTTACATTCCTTCAGAAAAATAATTATCAGAAATTATAAGCAAAACAAAATGCTTGAAGTTTTCGTACATAGAGGTTTTAATCTTCTACGTTCAGATCAGATTACGACATATCCAATTATTTGATTTATCTATTCGCGAATGATATTAATTGAAAGATTATCCTTTGTTAAAATTCTGCGTGGGATGGCCTTAGGGGTTCTGAAACGCAAAGCACGTTATTTATTTAATGTAATTTATCCCTTACATTGAAGCAGAAATCCTATCAAGTAAAAAGGCTCCATCAAACCCCATAAAAAAAACTCAAAATAAACTAAACTAAAATTCTAATCTCTACCAATTTAAAAACTCCACAACTTTTAAGCTTTGTGCTCGGTGTTTCTCTTTTGGACGTAATATCAAATTTTGGTGTAAGTCTTGAAATAACTTTTAATTACCATTATGCCAAAATAACTAAATTTATCGTAAACCAAATATATTCTGTTCTCAGCGGCCTAGCCTTTTTCAACTATGTGTGTTAAGGTCGGCTTAAATCCAAACACGACTAAGGTTTGTCCTTAGGTCAGTATGTTACACGGAACGACTGATATCTGAGCATATCTACAAATCAAATACAGCTTAGGTAAATAGAGGCAAATACGGAATTTCGTTGTTAAACTTTTCGTATATCTAAGGTATGATATTAAAAAGCATGCTCTACATTATAGCGTTTTTATGATGAAAGGCTCATGCATCGCTTTAAAGATACATTTCTGCATATAGAAGATAAAGCAGAAATTTCAATTTCTAGCTGGATTATTTTCTACGCTTTAATTTTCTTAAAAGTAATTCCGTATTAATTAATGGGTATCTCATGCGAAGGTCACGGGCGAAATGCTCGTTACGCAACCGAGCACTGACCGTCCGTCATGCTCCGTCTGCAACCCCAGGGTGGAAACTACGGTAATTACACGTGCCTTATTACCAAGTCGTTACCAACCAACACCTAGCTGGGAAGTATGAGATTATGCTATTTATAATGGTCATATATGATGTGAGATACTTGAGGTAGAATAATAAGGTTGAGTCTTACGTTGTGCTCATGTCTCATTAGGGTTTTAAAATGTGCATCTAGACTAAAACCGCAGTTATATTAGGATTGTTTTTAAAGTTTTGTATAAGTTCTGTAGGTTTTTCAGAATTCATATCCCTAATATATTCATATGGTAAAATGGGTGTTTTGCAACGTAGAGTCTCGCTCTACATTTTTGGAAATCACAAAAAAGATCCACAATGATCACAAAATTTGATCCCTGGCATTTCTTCCTCGTGGAATTTAATCACAATTACTTGAAATCGAATTCACACTCAATTACTTTGAGTATGGAGTGCCAGTATGATTTCTACTTGCTTCTCAATGTAATAAGCAAGTTGAAAATCATTTTGCTGCCTGCCAAGCATTCCATTGGAGTTGCGTAAGCCGTCCTGTTTTTATTTGGATCTTGAAATATTTTTCCGCATTATGCTCAACTTATTAACTTTCAAGTAATTTTTTACACATTTTTAAGTTTATTGTTATTTTGACGAAGCATGCCATTGTGTATCTGTTTTTCTTCATTGTTAGTCGGTATAAGGTTTTTGCTTTATTGCATGTAATGATTGTCTGCGTTTTTAGTTGAAGAGCGAAATGTAGAATAGAATAGAATATAGAATAGAATAGAATTTATTTATTTGCTCGAAATATGGTGTTTACAGATCTTACAAATTAGTACAGTTCTTCATATTTCGCCTACTTTGTTCGGCATGCAAATTTATAACAACATTATTATTAGTTAAGACGTTACAAAACAATAAACATACACTTTAATCTACTTAAGGCTAATTAATTTTTTAGTAAAATTTAGTTTTTTTTTTTATTATCTTTTAGCTAAATACATTAAATATATTATTATAATGCTACATTATTGGAAACAAAAAAAATATCTAACTAGGAATCTTAAAACATAATATATAAAAACTAAATCCTAAAACAATTAAATAGTATATCAATTAAATTCTAACTTTTTACTTATTGTATAATTCAAAAAATCATTTAATGTATAGAAACAATTTTCATTAAGCCATTTTTTTAGTTCTTTTTGAAAGTATTTAATTGGTAGCTCTCTAATTTTTTTGGGTATTGAATTAAAAATCTTTACAGCCATAATGCTACTATTTCTTTGGCAAAAAGTTGTACTGCAAGTTGGAACATCTAATTTTGTAGGATCTCTTGATAGTTTTTTAATTTTAGTCTCATTAGTTTTTAAAAATAAGTTTAGATTTTTTTTGACAAAAACTCCTATTTCCAGGATGTAAATGTCTATTAATGTTAGCAACTCATGTTTTTTGAACCATGGTTTACATGAGTCTAGAGGTTCTATTCCAAACATTGATCTAACGCATTTTTTTTGCACAATAAACGCTCTATTGAAGTCAGTTGAATTACCCCAAATAATAATCCCGTATCTTAGAATGGATGATACATAGCCATGGTAAGCCAAAAGGGCGGCATTTACTCCTACTGTTTTTCTAAGGTTTCTTAGTGCAAAAGCGAATCTGTTTAATTTATTACATAAATTACTAATATGTTCTTTCCAGTTACAGTTTTTGTCGAGTATAATTCCCAAAAACTTTGTAGAATTAACTTCTTCTAATTCACTATCTCGTCCAACAACTTTAAGTTCTTTACTAATCATTTTGTAGTTAGAAAATTTTATATATTTAGTTTTTGTTAAATTTACACATAAGTTATTTACTTCAAGCCATAGAAGCACGGATTCTACCGCGATATTTATTTTATTTTCATATAATATATCTTGTTTTTCTTTAGTTATGATAAGTGAGATGTCATCTGCAAATAATACGCAATTATGTTCTGTTACTGCCGGCAAGTCATTTATATAGAGAAGAAAAAGTAGTGGACCTAAGATACTGCCTTGTGGCACCCCAAATTTATTAAATTTATACTTAGATCTGTACTTTGTAACTTCTTTATCATCATTTAAGCCTAATACTTCTACACATTGCTGTCTATCATTGAGGTAAGTTTTGAGCCAATTTAGCGCTTTGCCTCTAATCCCATAAATTTCACATTTTTATAATAATATGTCATGTTTTACAAAGTCAAATGCTTTGCTCATATCAAAAAATAAGGCAGTGACAGCTACTTTATTATCTATATTTTCAGTTATTGATTTTGTCAATTGATAGCAAGCTAGTGCAGTTGATTTTCCTTTTTGAAATCCGTTTTGTTCAGTATTAATAATATTATATTTATCAATGAATGAGATTAATCTATTATACATTGCGCGTTCAAATATTTTGGAAATTGTAGGTATTAAGGTGACAGGTCGATAATTGTTTAAATCAAGTTTATTATTTTTTTTGTATATGGGCTTTACTATTGATAATTTTAATTTTTTAGGAAATTCCTCTGCAAAAAAACTTGTGTTAATTACATGTGCTATAACAGGAGATAATATATCAACACATGATTTTATTATATGTGTTGGAATATCATCATATCCAACAGCTTTAGTATTATTAAGAGTTGTTATTATTTTTGTTATTTCATTAGTAGTACAAGACTCTAAGAATATACTGTTGCTGACTTTTTTTATTTTATCTATGTTATTATTTTTTTTAATAGAATTTATATCAATATTTGTGGTATTAATAAAATGATTATTAAAGGCTTCTGCTATTAACTCCGGGTTATTTAATGTAATTTCATTCAAATTTATTGATTCTATTGACTGTAGATTACTAGATTTAGGTTTATTTTTAATCAAATTCCAAGTTGCTTTACATTTATTTTTTGCTTTTAGTATAAAATCACTTGAGGTTTGTTTTTTAGATATGTTGATACATTTATTTAATAGTTTAGCATATTTACTATATTTAACTTTATTTTCCTCTGATTTATTTTTAAAGTATTTTGACTTAAGGTGTCTTTTTGAGAGACAAGAATTTCTTATACCTCTAGTGATCCATTTTAAGGGAGACAGCTGGCATTTTACCTTTACTCTTTGAATTGGAAAGTTTAACTTAAAAAATAAACAAAACATATCATAGAAATTATTAAACACTTCATTGGGGTCTATTTCATTATAAACATTGTGCCATGACAAGCTAAGAAGACATTCTCTAAATTTTTCTATATATTCTGAATTATAATTCCTTTTGTATATAAAATAGTATGGTTCATTAGTTTTTAGTGGGATTGATTTATTTGCAAACGTTAATAACTGGGCAGTGTTGTGGTCTGATAAATGTAATTCACAAGTTTCACCTTTTGCTTCAGTTATATTGCTAATTATATGATCTATGCAAGTATTTAGTCTAGTAGGAGTGTTTATTTTTAGTGTTAGATTATAGTTCAAAAGGATTTCTTTTAATGTATTACTATTCTTATTATTAGTAATAGTATTTATATTAAGATCACCAACAATAATTATTTTTCTATTCGTTCTGTTACATATTTTATTCAATAGTGACTCTAGCTTACTAAAAAATATTGTAATATTTGAATTGGGTGTTCTGTAAATACATATTACAATACAGTTATAAGATGGAATTTCTATACCACAACATTCAAATTTTTTTTCAGTCGATATATCTTGGCATAACTTTAATATTTTATATTCTAGAAAGTTTTTAATTAAAATACATACTCCACCTCTATTTTCTTTTTTCCTTGAGTATGAGGTAGCAAGTGAAAAATCATTGAGACTTATATTTAATTCATTATTACATTTAACAAATGTTTCTGAAAAACACAATATATTGACTGTCTTGTTATTAGTGGTAAACTCATTTAAGGTTATTTCTATTAAAGGAAGTTTATTTAAAAGGCCAGCAATATTCTGATGGAGAAAATTTAATATGACAGCAGCTGTTGTACCTACTCTTATAACCTGTTTAACTGCTGTATGCATACAATAACTGCTTATCAGTTGATGAGTAGAATGAGAACACGAAATCGCTCGCGTTTTGTTTGTTTTTTAAGGTCAGATTGTAGCTCCCTCTATGGGAAATTATTTGAGTTCCATATTCAAAGAGACGATCTGAGTACCCCGATTGACTTTACGCTCTACTTTTCCTGTATACTAGATGGCGCTATCCTAAAATATTGTTGAAATCTGTTGTAGAGACGTGACAGATGACGCTACTAGTAGGCTACGGAGACTTTCGGAGGTCCATAGTTATTCACTTCTTTAACTCGGTGATGCTTCCAACACTATAATGATGCTGAATTAAATATTAACGTTTTTTCGAGTTCCTTGAACTTAGAGTCATAACTATACAGTCTTTTCACGCATAAGCGTTAAAAAATGTGCACATTAATTATCTATTTAAATTGGCAAATTCTTTGGATGCAGCCGTCTGAAACAAATGCAAATCATCGCGTTAGGTATTCAGCTAGAATTGTAATACACGTAATAGGTCATCACAATGTGGACAGATAGCGCAAACAAAAAGAATTCAACTGTTATTCACGATCGTAAAAATGTAACACGCAATACAAGTAAATATTTTTTGTGGATTTTAATTAAAGTTCTTTCATAAGATAAAAGAAAAACATTCATAATAATTCATTTAGAAATACATAACGAGTAAGAACATAACATAAATGACTTTTGACTCTAATAAATACTATATTCCACAGGTAATCAAGCCAAACAAAATAGTTAAGCTAATTGGTAATTATATCTGGAAGTCCGATAGGCACATAAATAATTACTAATTATAATCATTTGAACGGATAGTTTGAAGCCAGTATATTATGCACCTATTATAATAGTGTTACATTCGAGCTCGTACCTACAAAGTGTGGAATGCGGAATGGTTGGTGGCGCTTCCCGTACTTTCGCCACAAGACTTGCCTTCCTAACTGCACCGGGTTTACATTTGTTATGAAAACAAATCATTCGACACATCTTTACAACCGCTACAGACAATAAGCGATGTTTTGTAAACACTCTTTAATATCATGTTATGTCAGCTATCGATAGACGAATCTGTTTTGACTAAACGAATTATTGGACGCCTATTTCATTAGTTCGTCATTGTTATTGTTATGCCGAACGTGTTTGAGTATTATGAATATTTCGGGCATGTATTTTGGAGACGGGTTCATTATTTAATATCGATTTACTGTCTCTCACAAAACAACATACGCTCCGTTTTCGATCAGTTTAGTAAAAGTAGCAAAATTATTACCAATCTCCATTAGTTGTTTAATTTTTGGGCATTACATGATATACCTAATTGCCATCTTCTATTCAAAAAATTCCAAGGCAAACTACTACTACGTATCTAAATATCAAAGCTAGTTACATATTCATAAATATAATTACGCAATTAATTTCTAATAGCAAACAGCTTCTCTTGTAAATTCCTAGTATCTTAATTCTCAGATAGATAATATGTGAACATCTTGAACGCTCAATTCGCCTTGCGGCAGTTAATAGTTCGTACCGACAAGTTTCCGAATCGACAAGCTTTCCTTTAGATATGTAAATGTACAGCTATGAGCACTATCTATGTAAATAATATTATTCCCGGTAGCTACTGGCTCACGGCTACCGTGCATTCGTGTTGGTAATTGAGCCTGCGGGCAAAGCGCGTTCCTCTCAATAAACGAAATATCTAAAAGCCTTTTATGCGTATGATGATCGTTTGCCTCCAGACACGGACGCAGCTACCGGCTTCACGCGAACGAAAACGAGATTTTGAATAATATTAAATAATTTAAATCTTGAATAACTGACAGTTCAAAAGGAAGGATCGTTTTCCGGCTTCTGTCTGGCTGTGTGGTGCGTGAAATGTTAATGATGCTCGTTTTTTAGGAAGACCAAAATATAGCGATACCAATTCAGGGAACTTGGCAGTAGATACAAATAGTATTAAGAATGAAAAGAAACCTAATGTATATCACATTTTGAACTCATTTTTATGAAGTAGACAGTGTCATTATTCAGTGTCCACTTATCTACAACTGCTAAACATTCCTCGCAGTCCAAATATGGGTGTCTCGATCGTAACAATCAATTGAAGTGAAGAATTTGATAAATGTTTTCCTTGTTACCAAGTATAAGTGTAATCACAAATTACAAAGGCACGCGGAACTGACGCCTCCAACAAGTTAATGTATACATAAATGTATCTAAGGAAGCGCCATATCAACACGGAATCTCATGTTTTCATGTAATAAGTTTGCGTGATTATATGAATCAATACAAAATTAAATTATGTGTTATTTAGTTACTCATAGAATATTGTGGAGGTGCCTTTAGTTCGAGCCTGGATGTGGCTCTGTCACAAAACGGGGATACAATTTTGATCCGTAACTCCGTATACCTAGGTACTAGTAGTAAATTTAATTGGTAATCAAGTAATTGCAATTTTGACTTCTAGAAGGTCCAAAATGGACCAACTGTAACAGTATGTCCAACTGTATCGCATAGTATTCGCAACTTTGCTATCCTGACAGTAGACATAACATTTAAACAATGAAAATGTTAACACATGACTCCATCATCAATATATTTATTGACACCAACATGACCTAATAAAAATTTGGAATAAAATTATACTGAAATTTACTACGCCTATCACCAAAAAACTAGAGCACAAGAACACAGCACACCTAGTCAAAATTGCGAAATAATTTTATCAACAAGTATGGTGATAAGCTCTAAAATATTTATTATTATTCTTACTTAACAACCCGTCACGGATCGAGTAATAAACATTAAAATATTCTATCGTCTGAATACCTGAATATTCAAACATCACAACTTCGCATTAAATATTATTAGTAGGATTTTCGTTCGCGAACGTGATTGGCATTTGTTTATTTGGAATCTCTCACATTTTTGTATGATTTAATCAGTAGTACATTCCTTTGACTGTATTATAATGATATGTGCTGATCCGCATGATGATTATAAATATTTTGATAATAATATAATATAATGATGAATTTTTGTCTCAAAAATAATTTATTCGTAGTTTCTAGGTAGAGTTTATAAACATTTTTGACTAAAATATGTAAAGTAAAAAGCATTTCTGAGTACGATGCCATGAATTATTCCCCTCGGAGGGTATTAAACTCATCTCGGTCTAAAAGTACGTATTACAGCGGGAAGGTAGAGTCACTTAACCTTACTCAAAAGAAGCCCCCGAATATTTATTCGTAGAGAATTTTACGATCCCACTGATGTACGTCTGCGTACCCTCTTTTATAAATGATCGATATGCGTGCAAATAAGCAGGGTCTTAAACAGAAGTATAATACCGCGGAGAACGGATGGGCGCCCGGGGCGCTCGCACCGCGCATGCGCCCACCGAATTACACCTCCCACCCCACTATAATAATATCCCGTTTGTATTGGAAACAACACGAAAATTGATGCAAATTTTTACTTAATAATTTATATCCGTTTTATTTTTATAAAATCTTTTGATGTGCTTCCGTTTTTCTGTCTAACCATGGGTATCATGGAATAATGTTTAAAATTAAAGAAACCTTTGCATTGATTAGCCTTTTTTACTATACATATTAAATCTACATTCTACATATATATTTAAGATTGCTATGACGTGTTTAAACAAATATTTACTCTCGTTTCTATTTACGATCGATGTGAAAGAGACTGCTTAAATAAATGTAATTAGCGAAAAGAACAAGGCATCGTTAAGTAGACATCGGATTGATTAACTAAAGAGCTAGAACAAATGTAATTAGTAGTGTTTAAATATTTACTCAATGAAAATCAACAGCAACTCTCTAACTATGAACTGTAGGTAATTAACTATTTGCTTTAATATGCTTGTAATATAACCGTACGTTAAACATCATGACATGTCAACGTAGTTTATTCTAAGAATAAATGAAAATGTTTTTACAAGCTTTTATTTAGTGTCAGTCAAATAAAAAATAAATAGTGCGGCGATATCCATTGGGCATGATGACCAATTTGCATAAGATATATGTTTGAATGTTTTTTCTTTTTTAAATATATCAGGTTAATAATTTGATCACTTGACTGAAATGGTAGAGGCATTTTATAACATGAATATTTTTCCTAATTCCTGCAATTTATTTTATGTTAGCTATTAATGACTTTCTCTTCTTCTTATTCTAGTTTTAAACAGCTAATTTGTTTTTATATTTTGACGTCAACGTAACTTACATTGTCAGTACCTTTCACAAATTAGAACTCCTTTTTGTCAATTCTTTTTTTAAACGTCTTACGTCGAACGAATCTGAGGTATCAGTGTGGCATATAAAACGAATCCCGTGCCTCAACAATGACCGACAAATGATCCGCTTGACTGAATCCAAGTCTCTAAAAAACTTGACAATAGCACCTGCCAGAGTACCTACCTAGGTATATTACTTGGGTGCCTACTGTTTATCCTACTAGATTTAACTAATCTTTAAAGTAAGTAACTACTTAACTGCTTATTGAATTTAGAGCTATTTATGACATCCATTGGTATAGTGTTAGTATGGCTAAAAGCAATGTAAAAATACTGTTCTTTTAGATTAACTAAGATTTTAATCATTGTGATAATCAGATTTTCTAGTGTATTCCGTCTTTTGTTTACATAGCGTTGACTGAAATATGAGTAGAGTAATCTCTACTGTTTAAAATAAATAGATATTTTTACAAATTCGCATTATCAATACTCGTAATCATTACATACACACAATAAAGTACAGTTATTACCATACTATTAATTTTAATACCTACTGATAAATGATTGCACCTAATGGGCACTAAAACTAACTCCCATTAATTTTATCGAAGTTATCCAAACAAGTACATAAACGTCATCTGTTAAGGTTAAACCTTGGCTAGTTAATGAACTCGTTTATCTAACCTAACGGAGATTTAATGCGCATTATAACCTACCTTACTCGATATTTATTGACTGACCATAAATAAGAAGTCTAAGACCTATTTGTAAACATTACCTAGATTACAAGATTTAAAAACAATTCAAAAGCATCTGATAATACATTTTCTGAATTCTTCAATGACTTGTTTAAAATACTTACATGAATATTGTTTTCTATAATCATCGTTCCTAATAGCCGTGTTAATTTCCTTATTAATTTCTATTCGGCGAAATCCTCAGACATAATTAAAGCACGGCGCCAAACTCTACCTGTCGGTATACCTTTGCCCGCCGCTCTATTAGACAATAAAAAAGTTAATGCCTATACGGGCCTGCAGAGATGCGGCAACTTCTCACAGTTCCCCACCCCTGCCCCACCCCGCCCCGCTCGTACAAAAATAAAACACAACCTTCCAAGGATACAACCACCGTAATTTCAAATTCAACATAACAACACTAAATTGGCAAGCAAAAATCAACACTGCCACTTAAGACACAACGTTCAATTTCATTACTAACATGTTAGCTCCTACATAAACTCGAAAGTCAACTTAATGGGAGCCCTAAAAGCTTTTCAATAAAGTTCAATTTGGTAAGAAACTTAAAGGAAGTAAGGTTGTAGAGGCGAAAGAAGGTAGAGGAGTAAAGGGGGTTCATTAATCCCCGCGCCCTGCGCGCACGCACTTTCATGAATGGACCGAACAGGTTGATGTGTTCGAACTACAGGGTGTTTCTTTATTTCCAAAAATATTTAGTTATACTAAGTTCTACTAATATGCCATAACTTTAACTTACAGATTTTAGAGTGGGTATAAAAGAAGTACTTGAATGAAAATTTGAATATTTGTTTTTACAAAACATCACGTATGCATTTATTCATTCCACAAACGATAAGAATAAGGTCACTGATCAAAATTACAAAACAATGTTTTGTGCGATATCGCGAAGTCTTCAGTGACTTCAAAATTGTGTGATGTCATCAGTTCCTTTGTGTTCTTATTGTGGGCACAGATGACCGTATTTGCTCTCAATTCTTTCACCTTAGTCTCTTGTTGCAATCGGTTGTCATGTTGTCATAATCACGTGGTTTGTTTCTTGCTACTTTTCGTTCATTTCTTTTCTCTTGGTTTAAATCCAATACGCCAGATATTGATTTATTTATTGATTCTAAACTCTACGTAGTTTACTTTTTTTCTAATCTCAACGTTCCATATAGTATCTGCGAGACGGCGGCAACGTTAGCGTGTGTGTGATGTGACCAAACAGGTCGTTCCACTAACATCCTGTGCATGGAAGGTTCGAAGGAAGCGCCGCAACGTCCGGCCGCGTGGATGTAGCGTGATGCTCTTTTTCCTTTTTGGTTTGTTTTTTGTTCATCTCATTTATTTATTCCAATGTAATCTCTTCCAGTTCATTTTTTATTCAGTCGGCCTTCAGTGTTACCTGGGCCGGGACGCCAATACCTTGTCTATATTATTGTCTTAGTGGATTTGCTTAGGGAACGTTTGTGCTAACATTTTCGATGTTGTGTTGTGGTATCGTAGTTCTCCTACTGATATAAGTGACATTAGTAACGGTTCTTGTTGTGAATTTGTGGACATGCGACAACGTGCGGTTGCTTACTAGTGTTGATTCTCTGTGCTGTGATGATGGAACTTCCGCATTATCTGTTTCTCTTGGCTCGGACTTCGCTAAGTACTTTGAACCTCCTTTCAATGGAACCTCCACAGTCGCCCAAATTTAACGTGCCTCTTTGGCAGCCTTGGGTTTCTTCGCCTCAGAAAGGTATTTACTTGTTTGTTTATTCTTACAATTCGAATAGGTTCTTATCATTCATGATTTTTGTAAAAAGCTTATTTATTGTGTTTTAATAGGAAATTCAACACTCATTGAGAATACATGTGTGTAAACAAGATAGATAAGACATTATAAACATACCAATGCGCATACAACGGCCACAATTTCTAAATTGTGAAATTTATTAGCATCTTCTGTTACCTGCAGTATCAGATTTTCTAATAGTATCGGGTTAATAACTTGTGCGCAAAGGCTTGAAACCGAATACCAATTAAGTTCTTAACGAGCGAAGTTATTAGTTAACTAAGACCTGAAATAGGACCTTATATTCCGGCCCTGTAAGACTCATATTATTTTCACCTTATTTCTATTACGTGTTATTACCGCATACTTACAAAAAAAAAACACATTATGTAGTTTTGATGAGAGCGTCCAGTTCTATCTTCTAATGGTTTCAAATAAGAAATTATCTACTGCCATTCAAAACAAACTTTTAAAATTTCGTTGATGACATTTAATCTTTGGTCTAGCCCCAAAAATCACTTTATAACTTCTGCTATCAGGGTTACTGATGTCCATGTCTTTGCAGAGACCCCGAGCACGGCGTCGAGCGGCGAGTCTGAGGGCGACCGCACCCTGTCTCCAGAGGCGCCGCGCGCGCAGCCCAAGGAGCTCACCGGCAAATGGCGCAGGGAGAGGCGGTCCACGCGCCTGCCAGACTACAGACCAAGGTACAACATGATTTGTTTATAACTTTTTTGAGGATTGGGACTTTGAGGGAAGAGGTTTAATTGCTATACGTTTTAGTAGTTAGGTACTTCGACGGTATGTTAAGATTTTATTTTTTGACTAAACCTTTTACCTAATAGGATCCTTAATGATTGAAGGCATTTTGCGTAAATCGGTAATAAGTAGGTATAAACAATGTTACGACGACCTGATCAATAATTGTATGAGCATAGGCTACCCCTATATCCGATATGATTCAATATTCCAAGAAAATAAACATTTAAAAACCAGTAGCCGAATACGTTGACATTCCAATTGGACACTAAAATAAAATAGATTGCATCTTCCGATTTAATTTCCATAAATTAAATTTACTTTCAGGGAGAACGGCAAGATGGCGCTCCGGTCGCAGTCGTTCAATGAGCGACGCAGCGTGGCATCGGTTGCGCGCGCGCAGCCGCACAGCGAGGGAGAGCTCTCCGACGAGACGGATGAGGCGCCCGCCAACCTAGCTATTAATGGAAAACGTAAGATATTTGTTTGTATTTTTTCCTTATTGTAGATACTAGAGTAGGCTAGTGTATAAGCAATAATTTCATTGATTTTAATCATTACAACCCAATGAGTTGCATTGGTTATATAAAAGAGTATAAACTAAAGCATCATACAGCTATCTATGCAAGTACATAGATAGCTGTATGATCTGGATTCATAGCGCGAGTTTGTAATGTAGAGTCGGGTTTACGTAATAAACAGGGTAAGACTTCAACCTTGATCGGATTCAGAGGACTTTACAGAATAAACAAAACGAAGGACGAGAGATCCTTGAAGCGAAGCCAATATAAAAACTTCTTAATAAATCATATTCTCTTTTTATAAATCCTAACTAATCGAATTTGCCTTCGTAAACTCTTCGAAAAGTTGTATAATGTCTGTAACCTAACCTTGTATATTATTATTCCCTTTGGTACAGTATGAGGCTAACGTAATCAAGTTACGTGAGTATCCGGGCTGTCGGAAATCTCACATAAGTATATTTACTAGCCTTCTTTGACATAAACGAGTACAAAGAACAAGAAGCCTGTAATAGATAAAGCGCCTTAACTACTTAATACTACTTTCCTTAGTGATTTATTTCGGCGTTGTTTTATAACGCGGCATTTCAGGCTATTTAGATTATCTCATTAAGTACGGAATCCCTTTGAGCTTGAGCTGATATAATATTAACCAACAATGGATTCAATGGAAGACAGTTTTGACTTGGCATTATGTATTCAGGCCCTAGGGTTTATGCATGATTTCTCTGAAGAATTAAACTTGTTCTTAATCTAGATTAGCATCGCGATAGAACCCTTTCTTTATTATTTTGAAGACAAGAATTATAATCACTATTATTCTGAATGTTTTGTATGTAGGCTACACTTCTGAGAATCAGAATTTATTATTATTGTTACTCTGATGAAGCTCCTGTTATTAGATGATTATACTTAATTTGATGTTATACAATGGCCTTCATTTGCAGGGTTTCTGTATAAGTACGTAAAAAATATAGTTATTATTGTGTAAGGCCTGCTATTTATATCACCGCGTCTGTGGAAATGTTACTCGTCTACATACATTTTATAATCTGACTTTTTTTTAAATTGAACAATAATAGAGTTTAGATTAATCAAATAATATATAAAAAGAACCATTCTCTTAAATATAACTAATATTGTGAATCTGTGTTGTTACAGGAGCACCCCCAGAGTACCCGGGCGGCAAGCACGAAGCGCCGATCGACATGCGTCTGCGTTCGCGGCCCGCGCCCCCGCCGTACACCAGGCCCTCAGTCATCACCAAGAGCAACGATACGCCACCTGGTAAGGAATCATATAATGTATATGAATCATTGGAGATGTACCTACTTTTACTGAACGTTAGCTGTTTTTGTCGCTAACTGTTCACATACTCAAGTGTATTGTCTTTATTATCTAAACTTAATACAAAAATGTACCTCATAATTTAAGTTATATTGGTCCTTTATTGCTACTTTTTTTATACGAAGATATTAACGTAATTATTATTTTAACAGGTTCAATGTCAATGTGCGACCCAGTCATTGACGAACATTTCCGGCGATCACTCGGCGACGACTACATGAACTTATTTAAGAAGAACAATCCGGAGAGCGCACAGCCTCCGCCCAAACCCAACATGAAGGACCGCGCCAGCAGCCCCATACAGTTCAAGACTGAAGAACTCCCCAAACCAGCGAAAATAATAGCTATGGAAGTCGACGACGCAAGTATGTCTGTAGATGATCACTTTGCGAAGGCACTCGGCGACACCTGGAGGCAAATCCAGACGTCGAGATTAAAAGACAATGAAAAAGTACAGCCGAGCAAGGGCCGCGTCGACGACCACTTCAGTAAAGCCCTTGGCGACACGTGGAAACAGATACAATCCTCCAAACTCAACTTAGACGCGGATAATGAGAACCCTAAGGATCAAACGACAAAAATTATTTCAAGGAGTGGAGTGGTAATATAATAACGGTTGTTAAGCAGCTGGGTGGTTCGCTTTACGGCCTTGTTAAATTTACGAGGCATTTTCATGGTACTAACTGGAGTATCAATAAATTCCCACTTGTTTTACATAAATAAAGCTATTATTTTGATAATGGGTACGGACTGTACGTAGCGTGTGCCAGTTCTTATGGGGCTTCTACACCGCTGTTGGTAGCAAACTATGTTTTACTATAAAAATATTGTTACTACCACTTAAATTCTTGGCACTCGCCGTTTGTTTTTCGTAGTCTCTTTTTAACATTTCGAATCAATAACTCGTGATAACAGATTTGAAGCACATTTTTGTGCTGCGCTAATAGCTTATAATTAATGTAATAATAGCCTCGTTAATAACGTTGTTGCAGTCGATATAATGGCACTTTAAGTTAAAATAAAACTGAAATCCATGACAATTCTGTTACCTTAGGTTTTGGGTAATATTTTTGTATTGTTATTTAATTGTAAATGATATATGAATAGTCAATTAGTCACCAGTTACACATTGTAAGTTATTACCTCAATATGAGCGCTTTTGCACAATTCACTAATAGTTTAAGTAATAATGTTGTAAATAATAGTCATTGTGTGATTGGAATATGATACTTATGAACGCACGGATATTTATGAAAGGCGATGTTGAGATATGTCTGGACTAATTGTGTTTTTTCAACATTAAATGTTCCTTGTGTAAAATGAATGTGTGTGGTATAGAGGATGTAAAATGTATGGTTTTACATCTGATGTTGTATAAAATTGAAGAATATTTTATTTTGATATTGAATTAGAAATTGTATGACTTTTAAGGATACATGAAAATTTAAGAAAGCTTGCTGGGGAAAATAATAATATCATTATTTTTGCTCGATATTTTATTACGTTCTTTAAAGTAGATGCTAAATGAAATCGTATATTTCAAATGTATTAAATGTCTCTGATAACATATTGATGTTATTATTTTTCTCATCGAGCTTCTATGTTTGTTTTATCAAGAGGCAGCTGGCTGTCATCTTGCGTCCTACGACATAGTATATAATATACTTTGGTTTGATGTATGTAAATAACGTTTTCCTATTTATGCACTGTAATTTAAGTATAATGTCGTTAAAGACGAGCAAATACACATAGCCTATAAAATTATGCGTTTTATTTACTGCTTGAATCACTTGTTTCGGTTAAATTTGAATTCAGAAACTTTTGTAGACAATTTTTTATCAATTGAGTATTATTTATAAATATAAAGCGAACTTGAGGACGATCGACATACTAACCTATTGGTAAGGGACAATGCTGTTTATAATGCTAGGTCAGCAAAATCTTAGGAATAAAATCGGCAGGCTTTTAAATTATTCGTATTTAACTTTTATAAAAAAAGGTTCCTTTTTCAGTTCAGTGCCATCCACTCATATACATGCAGGTCGCCTAAAGTGATACAAAAAATTAACTTTATAACATTTTCACACGAAGATTCTGTCGTTGTCATTGAACTGAAACACTGTTGTTATGATAATGTATTGAGTTAGTAGGCCTTTATGCTCGCCATTAGAGGAACATGGATTTTCAAATCAGGCTTTGGAACCCATCCAAATTGGACCACGAAGTGAAATCTAGTTATAATCTGAATTGGATCCCAGTACTGGATAAATCTGCTCTGATTTTGCAAAATAGATACTTAAAGAAGTAATTTTATTCAAGTAAATAATCTGTTTTTTTTTATACCAACACGATGTGTATGTCTGACTATAAAGAAAATCAATATTGCTGTTTTGAATGAAAGTGTTATCAATGTCAAAGTACTACCGCATTTTCCGCCCATGTGCGATCAACAGTATTAACTGATTAGGTACCTATTCAAGCAAGCATGTGGAAAACTGTTAACAAAATCTTCACCTAAAATGTCGACTGTAAGTATTTTTGACTACCTACTTTCTATCAACAACAATAGAAATATTATTTCTGGTAAAAGAGGATATTTTTGTTGACATTTCTCAAGCATTCTTCAAGGGAGTACCGTCAAAACCTAAAATAACACTTCACCATTTAGGTAAGGAGTTCAAAATAATTGCTTCACAGTATATTCTTGTAAAATAGGTATGAAAAGAGAAAAGGAACCAATAAGGAAATAAATATGTTTCAAAAGAGGTAAAAACCTGAATTACGAGCTTACAAAGTTTCTCGTTGGATTGTAAACACGCTAATACCTATAGCTACCGATAAAGCGTTTAGTTCAATAAAGTTTTTACTGTTTTCCAATAAGACGTTTCCTTTCCTTGACAGACTGGCTGACTTGTTTTGAACATTTTATCCAGTCATCAATACACTTTGTAGGTAGGATAATAAAAATAAAAAAAACGTGTAGAAATTCTTATGTATGGTATTGTAAACAAACACGCAAGTGGGTAGTTCACAAACTTTAAAATGTTGAATTTGGTGGGTACTCCCCTTCGTTTACAGATTATCTACCTACTTTATTGTGCCTAAGTGAAGGATAGGAGACGATCATTTGTAGTGCTATTTTTGAGGTTAGATATTTCGGCGACTGTGTCAGTGTTTCTAAAAATCACTTAGTTCTATTGTCGTAGATATTAAATCTCATATATTATACCATAAAGCAGAAACAATTACTAGTATAAAGTAATACAATAGGAAGAAAATTGCATAGTAAATATCTCTAGTGCAACAGTGTGGTCTGCGGTTTCTACCACTATCCTGATTTTAAGTCCCGTCTTAAAATACGAAAAGGTACGTAAGTTTACTTTGTTTTCGATTATAATTGTTTAATAGCCTATGTTATTTGTTTAAGTAACTAAAATGTGTTTAGATTACAAATATTTAAAACCCTATAATCTGCATCGTTATGCTTGCTAAAGACTTTTGTTTGCCTGCCTAGATGTTCTTTGAAAATAAATAGGAACTATTTTCCTACTTATTGTACATGAGTAGTTTTACTAACTTAGCAGGTAGGTCTGCCTGGTTGTCAAACTCATCATCGTAGATATCTACTTACCAAACTTATTTATCTCATTTGTCTGCGCCGCGGCTCCGCTACCCTTTTCATGATCCATCAATGAAATATCGAGTCTGGTAATGGAGTTTTTGTGAGAAAATACATATATGTCTCTATGGCGAGAAAACATAACAAGGTATATCCGCGTTCTTCTGTTGTTAGGTATTTTTTTTTTCTTAGGGATAAGGCTATTTTTGTTCAAATAAATAAATGCGGTTAGACCGTGAATGTCAATATTCTGCAAATATTGGAAACAGAATTATAAGAATGGACATGGACAGAGTTGACAAAAACCTTTTACATACTTATCAGTAACTATAGACACTCTATTCGCTAACTGATATCTATTGTTATCATATAACAATAACACATCGAACACTCACATAACACACACTTTTAGTCATTTGTTTCAAGAGGCTTAAAGATATAAAAATAACAGCCTATGATAGTCTCTAGCCTAGAATTGATTAACCTGCTTCCTCAATATAGAATAACGATTGACCGGAATCAGAGCGAATACTAAATAATGAAATTTAGCACTTTACTTGAGTTTTTCACGAAAGAAATGTTTATTTTTTATAAGATGTTCTAACTTAGGTACTAATATTGTTTCAAATTTTAGGTATTTGGCTAACATTCATGTCATGTGTATGGGCAATCAATTCTGTAGCGAACATATTTTTTTATTAATTTAAACGGACTGGTGACATTGCTTTATTACCAAAAGTTTTGTACTATAGCGAAAGTCTACGACATAGTGTAAAACCTCGGCGCACAAAATAAGACAAATCCTACGTATATCGCAGCTCCCCGTCTATCCTAATAAACGTTCCTAGACTTTGACCTTAAGAAACTGTTGATCCTTAGAAAGTCGGTATTTTCCTATAATTGAATCTCTCTGACCTTATTCGATGGTCTAGAAACCAACTGGTAACAGTCGAAATGTTTGATATAGTTGAAGAGATTGGACAACACTATTTATAGCACTAAGTATATATCTCTATACCATTGAATAACATATCTACAGTAGTCATCTAATATCCTACTTAGGTATACTTACATTATAAACCTCATGTCACGACTCAGACACTTTACCGGTAACTATCACATAATTATCGAACCTTTTGACACACATTCTGGAATCTACTTCCGTAATTGAATTAATAAGTCTGCACTGTCCTAATCCACAAGAGCGTCAGAGATAGACTCATCAATAACAAACGAATATCGATACTTCCATCAACGTCGAAGTCTCCTTAATAAGTTACGTCCTCAAGTTAATCAAGTTGTAATAAGTGTATCTATATTAACAGGTTATTACGATTCTTGCTACACGAACCTTCTAGTGATAAATAAGGAAAATACTAATCACTTTTTATGATACTTATCTTTCCTGTCTTACTTACTTTTGGACTAAACTTTAGATTTTCCACCTACTCCCATATTTATGACTATTATTTATACCAACAAAGTCTATTACGTAGTAAATTGGGTTACAAATAATCATGCAATTATAATTAATCTAAAATCTTAGTTTAATTAGATACATTTAGTATATTAGTTTAGCAAAGATACATAAATAAAAAATAAATAAAAAAGTGTAAATAATTTAATCTTCAAAAACAATTTATGTAGCTTAATAACAGGCTAGCACAAAAGTACATTTAAATAAGGTCCTACATTTTCGCATATTTGCAAAAATAAATACGGTACTATGTTTTTACTAACACCCCCATTAACTTCCTTACTTTATTTGACGTTGACACGTTACCGTAAGTTCTCATTCCTGTATTTCATGGAGCATGCTAGTTGCTTATAATTAACATAAGCTGGCGTACCGACCAAGTACATACATATACATCTAGTGTTAGCAAGAAATGATAAATTGTTATGAGGGTTTGCAGTAGGTGTCTACACTGAAAACAATTGTGCTTCCATTTTTTAATTCGAAGGCTTTGGTATACTTAGCTTCGGTGCTGATGTATCAATCGCGTCCGGTCTTGTTTTCAAGTTAAGGAATCACTTGCTTGGTCTTTTTGTCATTCCCATCGGTTGGTTCAGCCCTTGATGACGTCACAACAGATACGTTTCTAAAGGTCCTGCGTCATCTCCTGGTACTACGTCATGTCATGAATCGTTAACTCCGGTTGCAGTGCAGTGTAGCAATAATAATGGGAAAACCTGTAGAGGAACAAATAACGAAGAATTAGATGTTTAATACATTATGTACGTCATAATTTAATAAAAACTGCGTAACTTTTATGTTTGCTGAACAATACATATTATTTCCGCAACAGTCAATCGAATCCCTGTGAAATAAACAAATGATAAATTGAAGCAAATACGAGATGTCACCGGTAAAAGGTGGAATGTCTTATTCAATGTTTCAAATAAAACAGCAGTTGTAGACACCAAGTACAGTCAGCACAATAAATATAATTCACGTACAAGTACACATTGCCTTTAAAAGCATTTTTAAACCTATTCCACCAACTGTAACTACATAATTAAGCTAAACTTGAAATTTCATTGTATCTTACTAATCACCGTACAAAAGGTTTGAATTTTGAACTAGTTTTTATTGCTGACTGTACGATACCAATATAAATGTAGTCGTACAAGTACAGGAAGCCACGATGACGTAACATGTCTTGGTAACATGGCTAGACTGTTACGTGTCACGTTTGTACGGCCTATTTATTACGAAATGCTATTGCCTATTTACATAAATACTTTGTGTTTTTTCGTAATTAAGTTAAAACTTCCTTAATAATACTAATTAAATACTTAATAACGTTTCAGAAATACTAAAAGGCATAGTTGTAATTTACAGGAAAATGTTAGTAGTAGGAGTCTAAAGTTAGTAGTTTGCTTAGTAAACATCACATACCTACATATCTAACAATAATATCAATAATAATCCAATCTCGGCTTTTAAATCAAAATATTACACATTATATTATTTCATAAAAGGGTCTATCGGGTACTATCTAAATTGATTCTCCTAATGGCCCGAGTTTTGAAATTATTAATTAGGATAGAGTTGTTTGTTATCGGACCCAGAACAGCAATACTACAACTTCAAAGCGTACACATCCAATTATGCACAAAGAAAGGAGGTTGCACAAACTAATTATAATGATCTAATATCTTACATCAGACTTTTGTCCCCGCACCCCAACTACAGAGGTTATCTACCTTTGTTGCGCAGAGGGCGAAAACGGCACATCATTTATTAATCAAAGCGAAACGAAATCCGAGCATGTATTTTGCTTGAATCAACAAATAATGAGCGAATGATTGGACGTTATATAAAAATAAATATATCATCTCGAGGTAAAATTACTCATTACATGACAGTCCACGTTGTATTTTCATTTCGCAACGGAGGAAATTGTACTTATATAATTAGTCGTTGTTAGATTTCAAACTAATTACGCTGGTAATTAATTATATAGAACATTGAATGCAAACACGAAGCTTCCATAGAATTTTCTTGGTACCTGTACCTAATAAATAGATCGGTCTGTACGTTATAACGCGTAGCAGTGGTTTTTGAATAATGTAAATCATAAGTAAATAGGTTTGTTCACCAAAGTAATGTAGGTACATAATTTATCCTAAATAGCTTAAAACCTTCTAAAGGATACAATATAAAACAAACAACTGAAAATTTTCAGTTAATAGGAAAAACCTAAGTTTACTTAGGTACATAATTCAATTTCTCGGTGATCCCCCACATTCGAGCACTGAATTCGAATGGTGCTAGAGAATATAAAACTCTACCCACACACTCGAATACAGTTGTCAAATTATGGGCTAGACGATCTTCTTATTTCTGTCCATTGTTTCTTATTTGATGGTTTTCTAGATTCTTCTGTATTGTCCTGCAATCGATAACGAAACATGTACGGCTCCTTGAACAGTCATACTCCTTCTGAGGTAGAGGGAGAAGGAATCGGCAACGGTTCAAGGGGAGCGGTTTATAGTTGACGCGGTGTTTCACTCACTATCGCTACGAATCTTCTCAGAAGTTGTTCAAAGACTTTCTGGTGTTTCGGAAGCCTGTGAAATGTTTTAGTTCAATTTTAGTAACAATTCTTATGAATACTTGACAATGTCTTTACACTTAAACAACCTACATATACCTACACCGTCTTTGTACAAATATAACTGGAAGGACATCCTATTGCTAACGTCCTACCCTTTTATGCTTTTTTTATTAATTCGTTATATCAAGCAAATTTCTAATCAACCTTAAGTAGAACCTGACGCGGCAATTTAGCACGCAAATAACTCAAAGCAAATACGTAACTACATTATTTTAGAAAATGTCGCAAAACTAATATCCGGCGGCGGAAACTATTTCTTGATTGGAGATTACATGCCTACCACGTAGGCACCATGTATGTAGCGTAGGACACCGAGGTTTATTAGCAACATTTCTAATAACGTTAAGAAACTTCTTTGATACAGAGTAGTCCCGAAATTATTGCGTGACGATAACTACGAAAGGTGCTAGTCAAAATGGACTTTTACTCCAAAACATTCCTTGAAAAATTATACAATGATCAGTTTATTTACTACTATGAAAATAGCAACATCCTTTCAAGCCATAAATTATTCTAGATCAGTAAAAATCTATCACATTATTAATTTATCGTCTGGCAGCGAATGAAATAAAAAGCTATAATCGGACCTGACCAATGTATAATAGAACACATTTCCTCGAAAATAATATCGTGATCGGTGAGGTGAATAGCTATAAAAAGAGACATGCTGAGCCACGTGCCACATCGCATCTGATTGCTATTGACATTTGACACGAGGCGTCCTCAGAGGGCTACGCTGAACGCTTTCATTATTTACGTGTAGTGTACCTGTCCGGCGGGGTATCGATCGCGCGCCGCCGCCCGCCCCGCCCCTCCCTCCCCTCACAACTGACTAAATATGAAAATAATTGGTTCACGTGTGCCTAATATGATTATGACACGAGCAGAGGTGAACTTGAACGCTTTGTTATGTCCGTATAACAAAATACTAGGTTATTTATATTTTTACTAGATTATTTGAAGCCAAACATCGTACTGATGTGTCGATAGCTATTCCGTAAATAACTTTTAGATAATGATTAACTTCATAGACTAATACAACACCCATATTGGGCCAATACCTTCGATAAAATAAGGAACTTAAGTTTTACTAATATTCACACACATTTTTTGGGTCTAGGTCTACGATAGCTCGGACCTAGATCCTAATACACAATTACCTACCATTCGAAATGGATTTTAAATACCTAATTGATGCACCAATAAAATAATGAATTAGGTATGCATTAAAAATCTAATCAGTTTACTCTCCGTCGTGAATGTTTAAAGGTCAGAGTGAACGAAGTAGAAATTGATTATTCATGAAAATTTTAAATTTAAAAGAGGTACAAACTACAGAGCCTTTAGGGTAGGGTGGCAGGAAGGGTAGCTAATTATAAAACGCATACGGCTACTAGGTTTTCATTACTGCCTACTCACGTCTAAAATAGAAGTCACTAAACGTGATCCACTACCCGATGTAAATACAATTCCTGTTTATGTATTCAGGGCTGAAACGCGAAGGACTGTTTGGCTTTCTTTTCAATGTAGAACTTCCATTAAATTGTCCCCGTTTCTAGGCAAGTATTTTAGCCCGCCTTGCCAAGGGGTTTTATAAAGGAGTAACAAAATACGAAAGTTAGCTAAAGGCGATAACAAAAAACAATAACCAGAAGGTGTTCTCGCGTTCAGTTTCTCACGATCTTGATGACGTTATTTATTAATGGATTGTAGAGCGAGTATCTTATAAGTCTAGTGAGTATTTCGTTAGTGTAGTGGGCTGTAGAATACCCTCGCCACGCCGTCAGACGCGCAGTGCTACACACCTAATAAATAATACGTTGTCGTGACTAAACTAAATAGAGAAACAGTGCCACTCAACAGATTGCGATTTTTTAACCTTTACACGAACTTTCGAGTTATCTCCGGTAAGTAAAGTTGTTATAAAAACTAATTAAATAAACAAATTATGCAAAATAACCTTATATTTACTTGTTTGAAATTGTAGAGGGTAGAGAACGCGAAAAACTGCCGATTTTACACTGATTTAAACACTCACGGCTTGAGGATTTGTAGTGTGGTAATCCTTAGTGTTCGTACACTGCTGGTAGGATACTGATGCTGTGTGTCCAGGGATACTTATTTAAAGCAAGCAGTTGTTCCGCGCGAGAGGTCCAGGACAATTAGGTGGGCGCTCGGCGTCGCGAGTAACCGGCCTGCACACAAAGCCTGTAAGGGGATACTTCCTCTAACAAAGGTTTCAGTCAGTTCTAGGGACTTTCTAGTCCGACGCTAACATGAATAGAGACCACATCTACAATAACCACACACTTGATCCTTTCCGTTTGCATCTTAACATATTTAAATAGATCAAAAGGATCTTGACCTTATTCATAACGCTATCCTAAGATCTGCGAATTACTTATTTAATTAAAATAAATTCATAGTTCTGTTTTCTGAAACTACTTCAGTTTATTACTCGCAAATTCAAGGACATACTGTGTCAACAAGTAGAATAGAATTAGTACCTAACGAATGTAATTACTTCTTGATAAACGACGATGAGTCTTAGCGACAGCGGTAATTTAATGGTCACTGTATAATAGCCACAGTTAGGACTCATTACATTGTATTTTTATTATACCTTTGGATACTTCCTTATAAGGTATCCTTTTGTTTTTATAAATACTTGCGAAAGGCTTTATTTTTTTGTTGATTGCAAGTTTTTGTACTAGTCTAAATAGGTACTTATCTACCTACAATTATCGCAGGTGCTGTGATAATAATAATATATGGGTACCTACTGGTCTCTACATCAAAACTAAGTAAAAATAAATAAATAGGTGAAGTTCCACTGTAGCAGGCCATGGAGGCGCCAAGCTTTTGTCATTCGATGCTACGGATGTCGTTGCGTTTGGATCTACCGTTATGAATAGAAGTGAAGTACGTATCATGTTCATTTTAGTCAGTTTCCATTTTAAATTTCTAATAAATAGTTCTAACTGAACAATAATTGGGAAACAAAGCTATGTACGACCTCTTTGGAAAATTTTAGTGTAGTCTCGTAATAGCAGTTAGCAACGTTCCGTTTACTAAGGTGTACCTGTGTGACCTAAGTGTGTACAACTAACTTATCTCGCATTACAATACATAGAAATGTCCAGTACATAGATATGTATCGTATTCCCAACAAATATAAATGATTAGAAGTAGGCTTGGCCAAAATGAGGCTGACTGCCCTACGTTTGACGATATCACTTGGGACTACTTTGGAGGCAACTTCGTCATTTTGTTTATGAACAACATTATTTACTTTCAAAGTAATTACGTAAACATTAATACTTTTCATCTTTATCTTGTTTACATTAACATTCATTCGTATTGTTGTTAAAATCGCAAGAACAATCCCTTGGGGTTGTATTGCTTAGAATGCAAAAGAAAATTTAATTATAAAAAACATGGGTACTGTTTATTTATAATCTTACCTATACTTATTAATACGAACAAGAAGACTCTTATTAACCTTAGTGATTATTTTATTTACATACTAAAGAAATAAAACTCGATAATACACCTTGAGAGTTATTGGACAATAAAAGTGACGTTTACTATTAGTACCAAGATCTTATTTCTACATTGAGACAGTCGCGTAAGACCCTACATTATAAAGAAAAATGTACTTTTTCTCGTAAATCAGAATAAATATATTTCCCAGTCACCGGGTGTCGGAGAAGTTGCGAATAGCGACATTCATAGTTGGAATACGGGTCGCTGAAGCTCCACTAACTTGAATGGCTATTTAATAAAATGTACGTCCAAGTCGGCGATAGGCGGGGTGTTTAAGAGAGCTGAAGTTATTCTATAATGCGGTCAACACAGAATTTTATAGTTTAATGCACAGCCGTCAAGTCTATTTATAGTTTTAAATAGAATAACTAACAGAGTAATCCTAAATCCAGTTTCATATTTATTTCCATCTCCAATATTAGGTGTCTTACAGCCTTCCTACCAACTTTCATTTCTGAAGTGTTCTCACAATACATAATTTCAATAGCAAAGCCTGACGTACTTACGTGGTTGTATACAATTCTACGTACTTGTTGTTAATGAAATACAAAGTTCTATTTACGTAACTTTGAATACTTCCAGCGACGAATAAAAGGTTTGCAAACTTCCAAAGAGTTTGCGAGATTGGAATTTCATCAACAACGGGCAATACAACTTTATTATGACGTAGTTTAATTTCCTCAGGCGTCAGTTGGGACTTTATACTCCGAACAAAAACGGCTTATATTGGCCCATACAAGTTCTACACAGTGTTTGTAAAATCTCGAAGGGTAAATGACGTTGACTGAAGTAGGGACAATGAGCGGGAACAATGGATCCTTCCGTAAATATCTTTTATTATCTGCCTTCCAGATCCTTTCCTATACTTGACTGCTTGCTTGCAATGTTTCCCGACTCACCGCTTAACGTTGCTTGACTGAACCACTTAACCGGAGTTTTGATCGACTAAGCAGTTACCCGTTAATAATCAGATTATCCCAAAATATGGCACGCGGATATTTAAATCTCTCATATTTCCGTGGCAGAATTTGTGTTAGAAAGATTTTAGATCGGTCGATACTTTCTAATAAATAGAGAATACACCCTAAAGTTAGCAATGAACACGAACTATTGGGCATTCGGAAGGTCCAAATGTCCCAGTACCTTATATAATACACTAAACTACCATTTATTGGAACATATCTACGAACGAAGCGAGCCAAGCGGCGTAGTGAATATAAATTCATAGCAATGCAGTTTATTTGGCAAAATATTATCTACAATATTCGCCTTTAATTTTGGCTCAGTTTTAAGTCTAAAAAATAAAATAAAGTAATGTCATGTCCGTTTTTATGGCAGGCATAACTTCTTTATATTTTTTAACAATGACAAATAAAACTTCTTTTAATTTGAAGATATGAGTACAGCTTGCAGAATTTAATGCAACAGTAACGGTAACAACTGGAATATTAACAGTTAAATGTCGTGTATTTTGAATGGTACAAGAGTGAACCTTATCTACCTACGATGACAGGTCGAAGAGGTGTTGAATTCACGACGACATCGACATGGCAAACAGCAAAACTACCGGCCTGTAAACACAAAGCCCTAAGCTCGTCATGTCTGGCTCGGTTAGTGCTGCCTGAAGCGTGTGCCAATGCAGACCACGCTGGATTTGCTAATCCATACTGTTCTTTCTGTTTTCTCTGGATATCTGGAACATAGAAATACCAAATATTAAAAAAAAAATCGCTTTTAAAGTTCAGAATTCGTTGAAAAATGATTAAAATGTCAGGATATGTCAAAGGATTTGTAGGCATAAAAACCCTATTTTATATTTGTTACGTGGAAACTACTTAGTAAAATGTTTCCGTAGGTGATAAGTAAGTATTCCCTAAATGGTACGTCGACCTCTTCTTACCTGTGGATTAGACATATGCGCACATTTACTAACTACCTACCTACTTTTCAAGTAGGAATTTTCTTTGGCTTCGGCGCTTGTATAAAATACCGACATACTTATGGTTACTTACGTACTAATGATTTATAGCATTATGTTAGTGTTAAAGACTTTTAGAATAATTGTTTAAAAATATAAAAGGGGATGTTTAAGCAAGTAAATCGATTCCATTTACTAATGAAACAAGATCTTCAGGAATCGATCACGATGAGAGTAAATACAAACTCGATCAGATACGCTATCTACTTGTATTGTAAAGCTTGATGGAGGTCTGTACATTGTGACAAGGCAAGAAAGACGATTCAAGCGAAGAGATATTAGATACAAATTGATAGCGTAAGGCTGCCTGAGCGAATCTAAATTGTTATTGAGTTCAACGTTAACTCGACACATTTAGGTAAGCTATTTTCAGCAAATAGTATCAAAACAGATGAACGGAACATAAGCGGCAATAATGGGACAATGTAAACAAAATAAATATAGCACGTGAGGTTTAATGGTTGCTACAACAGTGTGATACACGCCTACCCCTTATCGACTTGTACACGCAACACTGGTCAGTATGCGACCTATTAAAGTACACGGTTAAAACATGTTTTTTAATTGCCCAGTATTCACCAAAGCTAGTAATCCAGTACATGAAGAAAAATGAGACATTGTGCATTCATATTTCTTAAAAATATTTTTTAGCCAGCAAAGAAAGGTCGCGGCACTCTATTTAACTGAAACTTTTCACTTCACGGTTCGCGACTTTAGTGCAATTTAAGCTTTTATAATAGAAACGTTTGAGAGTTCTTTTCAAAGTAAGTACCTACGTCAGCATCGGCCTCTGAAGAGTCGTTACATATTCTAGAAAAAGTTAAAGAGAGTCAATTAGAAGGAATAAGGTTTACATTATATAATACACACAGTCGACCGTTTTAGAAAAGCCGTTTCAATTAGCAAAGATTTACCGTCGATAAAGCAAGAAGGTAGTCTAATTTTAAGCTTAATTAACTTTAAGTGCCATTTGGTTAAATTGACGTGGGTCGACGTTCCTTACCTGAGAAGTTTTTTTTTAAGTTTACAGGTGATAAGTAGACTTTACCCAAGCTTTAAATGGCGTTGTCTGATTGAGCATGACTAAAGTCAGCAAACTATACCCAAGTAATAGTCGCCTAAATCATAGTCAGACCTAGAGGTTATTGGCACAGAGCCAAGTGAAATGTCAAGAGAGAAAATTGACGCAAGTAGTCGGGGAACGGTCATCATTATACTAGAATTGTCGCTAACCGGATTACAGTTTCCGCGATAACCCTTTTTCCTTCGTTTCTTATAATGTGTCTGTTTTCCTAAAACTGCATTCCAATAGGAACTGCCTGGCAGAGTGGGATGATTATGGGCTAGTATTATTATTTATTGTTATTCATTTAATCTGCTTTTATTGTTCGTGTTCGAACATCAAAATTAAGATTGTTTTACTGTCATAATAACAATTCTAAGTAGGACAATAGTAAAGCTGGGAACCCACGGGTTGTATTTCGTTTGGTCCATTGCGCTGTACCTACAGTTCGGTAACGTTATTTATTTAGGAACGCTCGGTAGCCGCGCCCGACAGATGGCAGATCGCTGACATAACAAAAATGCCTGTATAACTTCCAATGGGCTCTCTTTCATAATGAAATACCTATCGAGTACTTATTATTATTATACTCGTATATAAGGCCAACGATGTGTTTATTAAGTTTGTTTCACTTGTTTTTATTTTAAGTCATACATTAAAGGAAAATTGTGTCGGTAAATATTATTTATTTTCTCGTCTCTAGTTTATTGTTTAGTCTTCCAAAACCTGTGGCATAATATGAGCGCTCAGAATTTTAAAGGAAAAGAGAGGAAATAATTGTTTAGATCTTAATTATTTAAGCCGAGATGAACCCGCAAGGCTTTTAGCTAAGTTAGATAAATATAAAATGTATGTTGGTAAGTAGGTATCGTATCAATAGAGCAAAATGTAAGCATAGGTAGTAGCAGCATTTTGGATCATTTGCGATGGAACACAAACTTAGTTTATTTATTTTATCAGTCCCTTAAACTACCCTACCTCGAATTAATCAATAATATAGCTGAGTTCGCTCACGCAGAATAGTTAACACACTAATGGCGAGCAAGATTACTTTTGAAATTTCTACTTCGCATTTAATGCATTAGATGTATGTAAAGCATCTTTAAGAAATTTCATACCTATATTTTTCATATAGAAATAGCAAGTACCTAAAAAAGGCAAAATAAAAAATTATAAAAAAATCACGTACCCTTAGGTAGACGTTGTAAATAATATTACAATTATTGATGCCTATTGAAAACATAATTTTTAAAACTCATATGCATTTATACAATTTGTTAACTTTTGCAACCGCTGAAAGATGAAACAAACGGCTGACAATTCACGCTAATCTCCGGTCAGACCGCAACGCCCTTCAGAGCGGTAGTCAAGTTTTATATCTCGCTCTAGCAGATATAGGTATACATCGCTGCCTCGCTCTTATCTCTAGAATTCTGAAATGGCAAATGTCGATCTCGTCGGCGGCATTAAACCGCGAGGTAGGCTTTTCCTCCAAATAGGCTTTGTGTCAAAAAAGTTTGGCCTAATATAAGTCTACGAATTAACCACAAAAAATAGACGGAAAATCTGTGTGTCTTTTTATAAATAATAAATAACATTACGATGACGCAGCTTACTACATTTGAAAAAGAAAGGAAACATTTTTGTAATACAACGGTCGAGTTACGCAAGGGTCTACGAAAGTTTACCTTTGACAAACCGCAAACACAAGTATGTTCCCGGCGTTCCTCTGCTAACAAAGTTGCTGTCCGGGCGATAAGTAGATGCGAGTACGTATTTACGTACAGCCTTCATTAAACACAAACACACTACTATATTACACACAGCAATTTACATTTTAATTACGACTTGTTTGTTCAAAATGTGGCTACATAACTATGAAGGTTGGACAGTACAACGTACACCAACAAAAAGGCACGGGAATTTGAAAATAGGAATTTTCAATTGCCTCTCTTTTATTTTTTTTTCTATTTATTGTTTGATATGGGCAGATTCCTATCAAAACATAAGATTTTCTTATATAATGCCATATTTAATATCCATTACGATCCAATTACAATCCATTCTTTAAGGCGGTCCCAAATGACCAATTTACCTTGATAATTGCGTAATATTGGCCTACGAATTTAGTAGCTAGTTAATTGACATTTACGCCAGTTCGGGACTTCATTTATTACCCAGTATTTTATTGTGGAACTTCACCTATAACTACTTAGCAAAGTCTTCTGACTCCCAAACCAAGCTTACGAGATCTTGAAAGTTCTTGCGACGCGACGGCATTTAATACAACTTCAAGGTGCAAAACTTTTTCTTGATTACAAGTGCCTTATTATGCCTATTAGAATTTGTGACACAATCATAATTATTATAGCTTGACTTAATCATTGAGGGCGAGACTAAGCAGCAAAAGTTTATGTTGTCTATGTTTACCTATGTTAAATTGCAGTATAAATTAAAGAAGAAACAGCGCAAGTGCGTTTGATCCCCAGTTCAGAGCGGAAATTTGTAAATATTTGATGTCGTTAAACTTTCACACTTCGACCACGTTCTCACCTCGTGTCGACGTCTGCGAAATGGTCCAACATCAATTCATAACTAAACACGAAGCTCACAAATTGACTCACAAATTCAGGAGTTTCAAGTATTTCTGCAAAAGCAATCTGCAAAGTAACGGAATTGTTGTTCGGGGGCATATAAAAGGTGAAGCAAACATGTAATTTTGAAGCTTCAAGGCATCTGATTATCTGATTTTTATTTTTCACTTTTATAACATATCTTGATTACTGAATGCCCAAAATGAAATATATAAAATCATAATTTGTCCTGGTAATAATCATATTTAACTAACCAGATATTTAAATGACCTTAGCTAGACCCAGTTAATTTAATATTTTGCTCTGAACACGTAACAGCTATTCTGCTCATGACAAGTTTGACGAGGGCGAATGAAGGTTTCGGTTGCGTATAGCCAAGGACTGAGGTGAAAATGACGTCATTAAAACTAATACGGCTTCTTAACCATTAACTAAGCTGTTGTGCAATTACTTGGTTTAATTTTCCGATACCAATACGACATAAATACGGTGGATGTTAAATACCTACGGTACAGTAGGTACCTATATAATTACGTAATGATATATGACACTTTTACTGCAAATACACACTACTAGAGTGGTGTTATAACAATAACAAAGTAAATAAAAACAAACACATTCAGCCCGCTACGCAAAAAGTCCAGGTTTAATTTCACAGTAGATTGCGCAATTTCCCCGATCAATGTTAAATACCTACCACGTTAAAAGTAAATGTTATCAAAGCGCGACAAACAGTCCGTACATGAATGTTGTTTTCGTTTTGTTTAGGTATTATTATGTGTATGTTATAAGAGTGTACATTAGTGTGATAATGACGCGTTTACATATAGTAGATATACGAATACCTACGGAAACAGATTTACATCCCTCGGGTAGTAAAAAATAATTAGTGTAATATTGTTATAAAAATTCATGGCTCGAGAGCGAGAATTTGTTTTATGTTTTTAGACATTTTATGAATGATCAAATTAGGAACATGTCTAAGCGGGTTTAACAATCAGTTTTGCATGGAAATTGGGACATAGCCTTCGTTTATTTTTATCTATCATCATAATCATACCAAACCAGTTAGCTTAAATTCTATTTCTAATTAAGAGACATAAATAATTAAATTAGGAAATGGTCCGATCAGAAAATAATAACCGTGCAATTTTTAATAGCGATAATAAAAATAGAGTCGGTATGACACACCCCAAATTAAAACAATTAGGTACCAACGATAAGCGTATCAGGCATACACCGCATTATTTTCATTCCGATTATTCGACTCGTATTAAAAATGTATTTGTAGAGCTCACGTAGATAATTATTGAAAAAATATTAAGTAAATTATGTTCGATTAACTCGAAATCGATGGTTATAAAATAACTGTATCATTTTCACAGATAAAATTAATTTAAAAGAGATTTATTACTGCCATTTCAAGCTCAGTCGAAAAGTAATTAGTAATGCGCCAGGTTCTATTGTCTTGCAAAATAGAAACTAATTAGATACAGACATACTAGATAGCGGAACTTTTCTAGTTATTAAAGTTCTGTAATTGCAGTTGTTCAATGGAACTTGTGATTCTTCAGATATAGACGGAACCTAAGCATATATTATTGTTTTGTTGCCGAAGTAATTAACTCAACTCTATGTATAGGTTTTATAGAACTAGTTATATAAAATTGTGAGCATTCCGAATCTTATTATGTTTAGTGGAATGTACCTTCTCGTTAATGCCTTGGTAAATATTACTTGCCGTTATTTTAGAAGAGTAATTTAAGTTATTTTATTTCAGTCGGTCCCCACAATTTCTTAACATATTTTTATAGAAGAAAGCAGATTATCCCAAGGTTTTTAAAAACTTTTATTTAAGCTTATGGGTTATTCTTTATACCTACAAGCTTTCTTAAATTACATAAAATTGTTCATAAGGTTTCCTTTTGTTTGTTTGTATAGGCACACGATCCCAAGAGAAATTGCCTTGGTTAGGAGAACAAATTGAAGATAATAACACGAAAATATAGTTGTTCTTATTCGTTATCAGTTATTTTGTTATGAATATCAACAGTTCAAATCCATAGATGTTTATTGGTGATAAATTATTCTTCCTTCAATCGAATGTTTTGTTTGTTTTTAAAGATCTGAGAAACATTGACGCCTTAATGTCAAATAAATAATCAAGTTTTTAATTGATCTACTCTCTCTGATGTTGAAGCACAAAAGCTTCAAAAGAGGGGTCGATCCAAAAGTCTAAGAACTTTCTTTTTAACAAGTAACCATACCTAAAGAAAACGTTTTGGTATTTTAATTGTATAGCTACAAAGAAAGCCTTAAAAAATAACACCACTTACAAAGAAACGTACATAAATTAAATTTGAATTTACCTTCCCCATTTTGTCGCACTCGTCTTTTGGTGAAAATAAGAATTTAGCTTGGCCTGGGAAGAAAGGAGTAGGTGTTTCAGAAGAATCTTTGTGACCAACCAGCAATAGGTACTCGGGTGAATTAAAATTATGTACATTGGTGGAGAGACTATCTCTATTTCTCACCAGCACCGAGGCAACAATAGAGCTCATCCACCCCTAAAGCGTCGGTTCTATTCTCGGCGGGCTTGTCATTGACCCAGTTCTTTGAGGCAGACAGGCGCCGAGTTGCAACTTGCTTCTGCTAAATTAATACTAATAAAGGTAAATGGCTTAATGCAAACACAGCGGTACCAGCCGGCGCGACGCCACGCTCATGCCTGATGCACAATTTCGTTTACCGTACGCTTATCTAATTACTGTATGTCATAAGCTTTAGTTGGATTACTTTAATGTATTTAAACTCGCGAAATTGTAGGTAACCTACTTTCAGAATACTTACTTAATTTTACCTTATTTCATTGCAATTTTTATAGAGACTTCATGGTTAATTAACAGGAGTCTAATAGTTTATGAATTTTAATGTTAAACTAAAATCCTTTAAGGTATAAGGGGTACCTACTGAATGTTTTTTTAAGTAACACTCTTATTTATTTTTCAAATAATCCTTTAAAACCACACACGTAGGCTACGTATGTGAATTAGAACTATTGCGTGTACTTATTAACTAATTTCAACCCTAAGTTATTCATATCCAAGAAACAGAGTAAGATGCAAAATCAAATTTACTTAAATTAGGTATCTATCCAGAACCTATTTATATTCTGAACTTAGAAAATTGTCATTGTTACGATCCGATGATAAATTTTGCCATAAGATAAATTTTATCTATTGCCTTGAATTGTATGTATCACCTAGAAATGGAGTAGCTATAATAAAAAAAAACCTGGTTTCCTCGACAAACTAACATATTATTAGTCTAAGGAAATATGCTTGCACTAATGTTACTAATAAATGATCATGAGTTAGCAGAAATTTAATAGGCCAATTGTACAAACTTGAGGTTGAATTATCATCTTGTTATTTTAAGAGACCTCTTTTATTAGTAATCTTTTCAAAAACCTTGTACCTAAGTACCTACGTAATATAAATATTTAAGTAATGAAAGCGGTTAATAGTAAATGTTTTGTTATTGACCACACTTTCATTAAATGTTATTGTTGTTAGCCCCATTTACATTACACAAATGAACACAACAAGACACAGACATTTATCAGGTAAGTGAGTCACCTAATGATACGAAATGTGTGTTAAACAGCCAATTATGTTAAGTTTACTGGATGGTGTTGTGTCCGAAAAAGTTATTTCATTAATTTAATTGCCGTAAATAACATTGTCGTCTTTTACCATAATTATGACAGTAACTTGACTGAAAACTGGTATATTTTTTAATTATCTTAAGTCTGTTTAATCACTTACTTCACAAAAGTTCTTATGTTATTATTTTTCTTTGGATATCAACAATTTATAGTCTTGCCATTGACTTCACGATGTAATTGACGATAACCTTGACTGTTATAGGGGTAGTAACTGTCTAGTAATGCCATGAAATCATTTATATTTATAGCCGAAGGTTGGTAATAGGGACCCACATTGAATTTAATTTGCACTTCAAATTGCTAAACTGGGAATTAAGCTTCTAGGCAAATTGAAAAATTCAAACACGTCGCTTTTTATTTAGCTTGCTTGATAGAGATATTCGTATAAAACTGCCCACTCACTTGCACAACGAGGCTTTATGTAGATAAATAATATTTCTTTTATTAACTAGCAGAGAAAATAGGTTTGATTTAAGGTTGCAAATAAAGTTAGGTAAAAAGCTACTTAAATCAAATTTTATTATCAGAAAGTCGAAGCATAATTCTGATGAATTGTCAACATTGGTTTATATCAGCCATCTCAGTGGATCGTAAACACACCCCAATTATAAACAGACTCCTACCTAACATTTACAATCCATCAATAAAGTAAATATCGTACAACTGCGATCGTTTTGGCAAAGTATAAACGACTAAATGAGTGTTTTCGATTTCACTTTGAACGAAAATGGAAAATAATTCTTTTATAAGGGTTCAACTCAATTACGCTTCACAAAGTAGAACAGCCTCTGTTCTTTCGTAACTGAACGATGTTAAGAAAAAATTACATTTAAAAACGTCTTTTCAACATTAATATTGAGCGTGCATATTATTATAATATAAAACATTAAGGTCACTACTTTTCTTTTACTACGATATTAACAAGACATATACCAATTATAAATTATATGATTCCGTAAGATTGGAATTGTTTAAGAAATAAAGCATTAAATTTTAAGGCATACATACAATGTAACTTATATAACGAGCACTATATATAAGAGCATTAACAAGTCAGATCACGTGGTGGTGAACTACATTGCTAAGGCTGGGTGTTCCTTGTTATTAAATAACTTTTATCGACCTACGCCCCGCCGCTTTGCGTCTTCGCTACCGACCAATCCCCAACCGGAGAACTTATTACAAGAAAGATCTACAAACAAAATAAATGAAATGATCACAGAATTTCAATTTGTTGTGATAATATGTTTTCCTAGAGAAAATCTACCAAGCTGATAAATAATTTACATTTCTAATAGTAGCTATTAACTACATATTATGTAGTCGCTACAATGTCTTTTATCCTTTACTACATCTCTAACCTCAATATTCATAGTGGGATTTTGTATGTATAAATTATGTGTTTCAACACAACATACAAAGTTTAACGAAACAAATTTTGTGGAAAGATACAAAAGCAATACATTTCAGTGTTTCCTCAAACGTTAAAGATATCGTCTTTCCAAAAAAACGTTTGATACGTTACACTCGGCATGATTGCTTTCTTTTACGACCGGGTACAGGCGTAATATTGATCTAAACTTTATGTCGTAGACACCAAACCCATTTGTTATCATTATTATTTAAAATATAGCTCTACATATGTTGCACAGGTACGTGAAGGAAATTACAGTACCAGTAAAAACCATTACAGTAGGTTCTATACAACATAATAAAACTGATTTATAGTGTAGGTAATTGTGGTAGTAAATTGTTTTACCTATGAAATAAGTTCATCATGTAACATCTTACAGTACCTACGAGATATGTAGGTACATACTTATTATATACATCACTATTTCTGCAGTTTTCTAAATACAGCTAGGCTGTATTAATATAATATAGTGATCAGCAAGAATTTTCACAAAATAAGTACTATTTTGGAAACGCGCCGTGCACTGACAGTAAAATATCCATACAGACTTATGATCCACTGATAAGAAAGAGTAAACATGTTTATCTAATGAACAACAAAGTCATATATCGACCGTTTGCTAGGCGTGCCGTATATTTTAGCCTGGCGGCAAACATTTTTTTTTAATAATTTATGTTGCAAAATTACTTCGATATTCTTTTTAAAAAAATATGAAATAAGTAATCAAAATAAAAAAGAAAAAATGCTTTATTAAGTAGTTTCCATATTCCACATTTTTTATTTATCGACATGCCTCAGATGCTTTGACACTACGTGCTTCGTATAACAATTCGCTTGTTATTAAAGTGGTCTCTATGGCAAGACTGAGAGGTCAGCATTCGGCGTCATGCTGTCTGCGACCCTTCTATTCGCCACCCATCTACATAAAACAACTTACGACTTTTGGGTATACACATTCACAGGGCATTGCCATATTAAATACAGTACCTATATAAAAGCAGAATCATAAATGGGGTGTATTAGTTTACGAGGAACCAAGTCGGCAACTTAGCTACAGATTTCAGACGTCATATTTGTGTGACATTAATCGGGCACTGAACGACCCCTGGGAAAGTATTCGTTCTAAATAAATGTATATTTCCTATACGCAGACGTAATGTTGAAATTGCAGAAGTTAGGCTTTATACCTAAGCTAATTTATAATATAAATAGCTAATTTATAAAATAAATACATACGTATGTATATTTTGTTCACAGGGTTTTAATAAATTTGTGAGCAAGATATAGGCACATATTTTGTTGATAATAAGTAAAATGCCGAGCATCAGACACCCGAACTTTCTTTTGAGGCTAAAAGTGAACATGATCTTGTGAAGAGGGCGGAATCTCCAATATTAAACGCAATTCCCCATCTATCCTCCTCAGAGGTCCCTGTGCCGGGTCATCGGCCCCCTAGCGCGGTCCTTCGTTTCACATTTTCCTTTGAAATTGTAATCACTTTATGTAGAATTCGCTTATTGCTGTGTTTTGCAACATTTTTCTTAGATTTTCCGTGTCTATTTCCACGCCACTTACGATAACATGATGCTACGAATATCTACGCTCGGCAAAGCAGAAACATTACTATATAAACAGAGTAAAATGCATTTAGTGCTGACTAAAATATGGGGAAATTAAAGAATTAAATCTACTATACTTATCTACTGTCTTACTGTACTGAACGGGACTTATTCTTCGGGCCTGTTAGGAGAGATTTATATATAAATAAGCAGTACTTTTGTTCACCTCTAGGCTCTACGACAAATGTTGTGTCCGAAAACTGTTAAAAAACTGAAAACCTGTATGTATTAGCAAAACAGGTATTTATTGACTAAAAAATACCTTGTCAGTTATAAAAAAATAATTGTTACGATCCGTGTACATCTAAGCATCGTATAACTGGAAGGGGTAGCTGTAAGGAGGTAAAAGCCTCCACATTGGCAGATAAGGCACGCACGGACGGCACTGCGAATTTCATCACGACCCTCGTGTTTGCGACTTTATTTACTTAAGTAGAAAATAAAAACATGGTTACATCACGTTCGATTTTTATGAAAAGCCTCGCTCATTATATATTTGAGGTTCCGTATCTTCAGAAATTAAATTACCACATATTGCGGCTAAAGCAAACTCAAATATTTATGTATCGTACCGTAAATAGAAACGTAAATGAAAATTTCAAAATCTATTACTTAAAATAATCATTTTGTAAGTATTAAAAAAGCTACTTAAAGGATACTCTAATAGGGATAATACATGTATCAATAAATTGTTTATACTGCTTGGCCTTGGCTTTTAAAATGTGGCAAATTTTCTAAAAGAATATAATTATATACTACTTTGTAGCTAACATATTATTTCATTGTAAACATTGTTTATTGGACAGATAAACTTTATGAAGGTTCTGTCACAAAAGAAAAGGATAAATCCCTAACCCGTCAGGAATATACCGAACGATTTGTATATGGAACAATAACGCGAATGAGGAATTCCCCAATATAAAAGCTACTGGATTTAGATTGTTCTACGAATCCACATGTCTACGAATTCCTATTGTATGCCTACCGTAATTCAATACTACCAACATATGTATGCCAAATTTCTTGTTATTCAATAATAAAACAATAACTGAATTTCTGATGTTCGATCTACATAGACAAGACATGAGATACGTACCTAACTCAAATTAGGTGTGCGTACCAACAACATCGTCGTCTGTTATCGACCACAATCTACGCAAATGAAGTCCCATTTACATAGTAGGTACCCACCATCTTAACATTAGTTACTTCCACGATTTCTATTGATGTTATTTAATATACTCTACTAGTCATGCTTTGTAAATTTTAATTTACTTTAATTAATTAAAGTAAAAATTTTAATTTAATAATATTTAAATAAAAATAGCACTACAATACAATAAAGAGTACTTACGTTTGGACTGAAAAAGGATTATACTTGAATTTAAAAAGAATATACCTCTTCTAAATAAAACTGAGAAACTATAAATGAATAATTCAAACATAAATCTGTTGGTAGGATCCGCAGACAAAGCTAGTCGAACGTTTGCGACGATCCTCTTTTATTTTATCGTATCAGGATTTTGATCACGTAAAACACAACTTTCAATTTTATCCCTTATCTTCATTATTCAAGCTTTGGTGGTAAATTGACGACTTGTAATTTGACCAAAGCCATTTTTTTGGAACCCATACGGAATACATTAAACGGGTAAAGATTGTAAGAAACAAATGATCAATCGATCATTATTCTAGTAGTATAATGTTTATTAGTTAGTTCAAATCAGCTGTTGCGTAGCATGCGAGTAAGGGATTGTGTGTAACCAGATCCAGAGAGGTATCCGATGTCGACCAACCGTCCTACACATACAACTGTATTTCAGGTACTAACACAACTATAGAATATCAAATAACCAATATATTGTAGAAATACAGAATGTTTTCAATATAAACCTACTTGCACAAGGTATTCGCAGGCATGGAATATGATATAGTTGTAACATCTAAAATATCACTCGGATCTTATGAATGGTTTCAAGCAGAATGTTCAATTACTAAATGACAACTTTGCATTGACAACATTAAACATGATCCTTTATATTCGGACCTCAGAGGTCAAAATATTAAGGATCATGTGTGTTTAGTAGCACACCTAATTGGCCTTACATAGGAAATATCTTGCGAATTAGCATTTATATTGAACCAACCTCGTAGTGCAACTGTATGTCATTTTATATGTGTATGACATGAGTTATCCTAGTTGTGCTACGCCAGGTTACGCCTGCCTAACCAAGAGCATTATTATGATTTCATGCGAATGATACAGACACACATATTAAACTACCACCTATACCAAAACTTAATAGTAGTTACGTAAAATATTGGACTTTAATTTTGTTACAACCTTATACGAATACCTATAGATATAAGGCAAATCTATACTACGCGTTAAAGTCCGGTGAAGCAGTCAAAGCCTGCGCTCAAGCTAACTGCAAAGATCTCTACAAAAAAAACTATGCTACGCATTCATAAATAACCTACCTACACAGAATAGGTATATAACAAGTATTTTCCACAAAAAAATCTAAAATGAATATTAGGTTCCATACTAAATAGCGTTGGTCATGACGTCAGCGAAGGCAGACGTTGCCCTGCTCTACCCCACGATCACGCGGCTTCCGCACACTTTGTGCTATACCGACACACATACATTTTATCAACATGTAGGCACGCTTACCGACATTCGCACTGTTTCCGTTTTCCACATGGTTTCAGCGGTCAGCTTTCACAAATACACTTGTGTAAGGCTCTGCGGCGTGACCCGTCGCTTACACGTCAACGCTTAGCATCCTATCATGTTTGAAAATAAATAGCATTTACATTACATGAAGGTAAATATAGGTGTGATTGCTAAACCATTTTCAACAATCAAAAGTTTAAATAAAACCATAGCAGGTATCTACCTACGCAGTTGCGTAAATATTCTCAAATATTTTTTTAAATACGTTTCGAAAACGTGAATTGGTTTCGCAATCAGAAATTTTGCGGAGAAAGGGCTTCGCGAAGTTTAACTTACTTATTATAAGTTCAACTTTGCGAAGAAACCCCATATGAAACGAAGTAGACCCACTACCTTAAGTATATTTGTCCACAGATTAGGTAAGTGAATTTGGTGATTGATGGATAGTTCCAGACAGTAGAACTATGCCAACCATGTATTATGATTTCAGTTATAGACTATCGTGTTACCGTCCCTACAACATATACTATAACATACTGACACATAAATATGAATATTCCTGGTGTTATATTAAAAGTGTAGATGCCATGAAAATTTACAAAGTTGACTCTTAAATATTACATCCGAATCTTGCTCGACGCTGTCGGACGCCAAGCCAATAACCAAATAAATATAATCAAAAAGGAAATCTTGCAGAAAATGGTATGTCTCGGTATACATGCTTATTGGTAGGTAAAGCTGACGGAAAATTATTTAAATTTAGTAATTTAAAGACTTTTCCGTCACATAAATAACATTCTTCCTAAGATAAATCTATTCCTAGGGGTAGCTTAGAAAATGTTAGTCGAGTTACATTACTGCATAATTAACTGAACTCTTGTTTTTCACGTCATGTAATTATACTATAGTCTATAAGAGAAAAGGCAAAAGTTATAAAACAGTTTCTTAAACCTGAACTGAGCTTATATTATAAACTAAGTACTTAGTTCATTCGTTTTCAGAGACTTCTAACTCTCTTAGAAATATGCATGGGTTTTAAGAGTCGTAGACGCATTAGCTTTCAATAGTACTAAGACAATTAATTTAAACAGCAATACTCACTATTACTCTTTAACCTAACACTGTTCTGCTAAACACTCATGGGGGATTTTCGGCGTCTTGAGTTCAACGACCTTATTCACGCGCGCTTTTTAAATTCTAATTACATAATGCTTTAAGTGGGTATTCCCAAATTATTTAAAGTACTTTATCATATACGTGAAGAGCACTATATATTTACGATACATAATAAGATTATGATTATTAGGTATTTTAAGCATTCTTATTATTTGTAGCTTAATTTTTTTATCTCATAATTTTAGTATAACATAGACTATTGTTCAATTATAATATACTTAAATAGAGTACGCAGTAGAATGATGAGAACTAAATATCGTATAGGACTAGAATCTTACCACACAAAACTTTGGTATATTTATAATTAGGTATGTAAAAACACAGTAAAATATGATAAACATGAAAAGGAATACAAGTACGATATGTTCATAAACTTACCATGTGCGCCTCATACAGATTAGCGCGTGACCCGACTCCCGCCAAATTAAAGCGATCACCGAATACACAGAACGCATTTCACGGATAGCGAAGTAGTCCACGATCGATAATACTCGTTCACTACAAAGCCGTGCGGGCGCTGCACGCGGCACGCCGTGCATACGACGCTTCTACCACACATATTATTCTCAAGTTATTATTTTACACGCACGTCCACTCATGAGAAAAGCAACTTGAGACGACCGCAGCGTTCGAAACCTTAATACTTCCCTTCGCTGCAAATATTAGGTGACAGAATCGAAGACTGAGCCAATCGAATACCTGCCAGCGAATAATTTGCACCGATTCGAAGCCAAGACAACTGATATCCTTTGATATAGAATTAAGACGATAGTTTTAGTTTACAATTTCCACTTACACGAAAGCTTTTTAAAGTTTTCAAAAGTAACGGCACAGAGATACGAAAAGTTCGTAACGCGTCTAGCGAATACCAAAATAATATGAACAATATGGGGACAGGAACCGGAGTCGCGTAATAATAAGAGTGCTTGCGTGGGGATGGTACGGAGGGTGCATTGTGCACCGGCGAATTTCGGAAGGGCCCGTTCCGAAAGCCCTTGTTTGTTCCCCCTGCACTTGCGCAAGATGCGAACCAGTTTTGATTTTTGTGAATCAACTCGTCGAGTTAGCCCGTTCACGAGGGGTCTTTTATCCTGTGATGCCGTTACAGACCGGTATCGACCGATTCTAAAACATCATTCGGGACTGATGACATGTAAAGTAGAGTAACCTTTTTATGCATAACGTATTTTTATAAGGTTTTTTTACCATTGGTTGTAACTGGTGTTACTAGAGACAAGTTAAGGAAGCCATTCAAAGGCACGAAATAAGTTACTTTAAGCTTTAACGATAAGTCTTAAACCGTCGCCGCAACCTTACATACATTCTTATACATTCGACGATACCACGACCTAAAGTTTAATAATGTTACTTCTGAACTATTCCAAATGATTAAAATTTGATTTTTTTAATGTAGTCAATGTCAATTGGTAGTTTTATCATTATATATTGTTGGAATACCCACAATACCAGAAGCTAGATTTTCAGTGTTTTTAGATTAACTAGAATTTTACGGGTAAAAACAATAAAACAAGCAAGTCATTCAAATATTAAGATATATTGTTCAACATAAGACCAATACAACATATTAGTTTCTAAAAATATTAGGTTATAATCAACTAACACGTACTTGTTCGTTAATGTACTACATAAACATTCTGTTTCTATTGCGAGAAGAGTTTAGAGTGGAAGTAAAAGACACAAAATTCACTAACGCGGATTATATAAACCACTTTAAAGTAAAATAACGGCCACAGCTCAATAATTAAGTAGTATGGTGTTTAGGTCGAATCAATAACAAATTATAACTGACTTACAGTAAGCTCCTTCCAAGTTACACTTCCACTCACACTCACTTCCAGGGAGAGATGTTGTCGACTCGGTGGTTCGCGTTCGAATGCCCGACCGCAAAAAGAAACTTTGACACTTGTCACGTGATCGAAAGGAGACTCTCCAATCCAAATATTACCGGAATATTTTTTAAGTTTGATATTAATTTCTTGTATTTAAAGTAATATTATTTAAAATGATTAACGTATTTAGAAAAAGATTTAGTAAAAATATGAAATGTCTAACAGACGGCCGTCCTGAGAAAGGAATGACCTCATTTCTTTCCGGCCATTCGAACGCGTTTGTATGTCCCTATACAAAACCATCGAGTCGTAAGCTAGTAACATTCCTTATTAATCATTTTTTTTTTTATGTGTACATACATAAAAAAAAACGTATTCATAATTATAATATATATATATATATATTTTGTAATCAATTTGACTTAGACTAAACTAACCTAATTATATTACAATTTAAATGAGATCGTACACTTGAATTAATTTAGAATCATTTTGATTAGCGTGTTTACGTGGTTACATTGTCGCAGCAGGGAACTGAAACATACAAAATACATGATTAGCTGAGCTGTTTTGTGATCCAAGAACCTAGGTACATTCTATAATCTAAATTATTGACAAAGAGGAGTCAGTATAGTATAAGTTCGAGTGTATAAAGATTAGCAAAGATTACAAGTTTTCACTTTGAGATAGTTAACTGTAATGTTAGTTAATAGTAAGTTAATACTGTGATTATGTGGGATCAAATTCAAAACCAATATTATGTACTGTTAAAGCATAATATTGCTTAGTGTAAGAGAAGGTGAACACCGTTTGTGCTCCGGAATCTGTCACTGTTACTGACTACCGTTTGCACTCCGGTCTCGGTTCACTTTTATAGAAAAGGTGTGAACACCGCTTGTACTCCGGAATCCGTCATTGTTACTGACTACCGCTTGTACTTCGGTCTCGGTTCACTTTTATAGAAAAGGTGTGAACACCGCTTGTACTCCGGAATCTGCTACTGTTACTAGCTACCGTTTGTACTTCGGTCTCGGTTCATGTTATAAGATCACTTACTGGCGAATAATGTCCAGAATGTTCAGATACGGCTCGACAGTCACGCCAAGTCCGATCTGTAATGAAAACTGGGAGAGGTACGGGAAGGAAGATCAGGATTGTCATATTCAAAAGTCTAATAGATTGCCTAAACTGTTTAAATGATGGGGTTTATACACCTACGATCTGATATTGGGATCGTATGTAGGTATCTAAAAAGCAAATCAAATCATAATATACATAAAATATTTAATTTAAGTCATTAGATCCATCTCTGTTAACTGGGTCATTCATAATGTCATTTTCTTCGTCGTCGGTATCCTTAATATTAAATTGAAAGTCATCGTCTTCACCATCAGTCTCTTTACTAGGTGCAAAAGTTATCCAACGTTTTAGCTGGTCTGCTGGATAAATACTTTTGTATTTCCGTTTTGAGTGACCTTCGATGCTAGATACTTCGTAACGATCATTGTCTAATACTGCCGTAATTTTAAGGGGACCCCTAAATTTTGGACATAACTTTTTACTTTTGCCGTCAGCGGGATTGTGATGGTTCGGTATCATGACTAAATCACCTAGCGCAAAATATTTTGTAGGAGCCCTGTTACTGTCAAATCGTCTTTTCATGTAGTCCTGACTCTTTTCTGTGTTTTGTGCGGCTGTTGCCCGTATTTCATCTAGGGACGAGCCCAGTTCAGGTGTATCTCTACGGTCAGTTAGTTCTGCTAAGATAGGACCTTCCCCAGGACATATCGTGCGACGCCCGAAAATTATTTCGGAAGGAGATTTACCCGTGGTTTTATTGACAGTGTTATTTAAGCTCCACTGCAGTTTACCTACTCTAACATCCCAATCACGTTCGTCTTGGCCATAATTAGTTGCAGCTAAAGAGTCAAGGATTGTACGATTATATCGTTCGATCTGCCCGTTGGCTCGCGGTGTTGCCACAGCATTCAATATATGTCTAGCACCTATCGTCTTAACGAAATTAGCGAACGCCGCAGAAGTAAAACTAGTGCCGCGATCGGTAATGATAACATTAGGACTACCTATCATGTCAAATATTTCTTGTAGTATTTTAATAGTAGTTTTAGTCTTTACATCTTTAACAGGTCGAATAAAAATAAATTTACTGAAGCCATCGATTACGCCGAGTATATACGAATTTCCCTTCTTACTTCTCACAAATGGTCCTAGATGATCCATGTGGATAGTGTGGAATGGGATATTTCCTTTAGGTATTGGGTGTAGATAACCGGTGGGTTTATTAGAGGATGCCTTATTGTAGGCACAATTGATACATGCTTCCACATATTTGCGAACGAAACGTTTCATTTTTGGAAACCAGTAATCTTGTTTTACTTTATCAAGCGTCTTCTCTACCCCAAAGTGACCCATCTCGTCATGGCATAACTGGCAAATACGCCATTTAGCCCCATTAGGCACCACCCATTTCCTTTGATCTCCTACGACTCTATAAACTTTATCATCCTGGAGGACAAAGTTCTTAAAGATGTCTTTGATCTCCTTTTGGTTACTCTGCAGGATCAGCTTGATATGTTGCAGCTTTGGATCTGACATTTGAACTGTTTGTAGCCAATCAGTCGTACTAATATTCATTATTTCGTATTCCCGACCGTCTAAGAGTTCCTGGGAATCTGGTTTATCGACAGGGTTACGGCTCAACGCATCGACATGTCTCATGTTGTCGCCTGGCCTATATTCAATAGTGTAGTCATACTCCTGCAACAGTAACCACCACCGGGCTATGCGAGGTACGAGATCTCGTTTAGTTAGGGTGGTTCTCAGAGCGTTACAGTCCGTGTAAACTTTGAAGGGTATGCCAATCAAATATATACGAAATTTTTTTAGAGATAGAACAACAGCAAGCGTCTCCAATTCATATGAATGTAAGTATTCTTCATCTTTAGAGGTCTGTTTGCTGAAGTATGCTACAGGTCTAGGTAGAGACAGTTCGTCTGGCCTTTGTAACAGAATGCCGCCTACTCCTAATTTGCTGGCATCGCAATGCACCTCCGTTATGTAGGTTGGATCGTACAGTGCCAATATGGGACGTTCGGTAAGTTTTGTTTTAATTATATTAAACGCTTCTTCTTGAGGACTACCCCAAACCCAGGGGGTATTTGCTTTTGTCAGGTAAGTCAAGGGCTTAGCGATACTAGCAAAATTAGGGACAAATCGTCTGAAAAAGCTAGCAAGACCAACAAATTGTCGGACTTGATGAACGTTACTAGGTGTTGGAAATAATGCCACGGCTTCGGTTTTCCTACTACCAGGCCTGAGGCCATCTTTAGAGATTTCATAGCCTAAATAGTCTAGCTTGGTTTCAAAAAAATAACATTTTTCAATGTTCAAAGTTAAACCCGCTTTACGTAGGCAGTCTAAGATTTTTGTTAATTTTTCCAGACCTTCGTCTACATCAGTTGAGGCAGATAGTATGTCGTCCATGTAAGGTAGGGCCAAGTCAAATCTATCCTTCCCCAAAGCTTTATTGATCATATGTTGAAAAACTGCTGGTGCGTTAACCAGACCAAACGGCATTCGTGTGTATTCGAAATGTCCGTCTGGGGTCACAAAAGCTGTCAAATGCATAGAGTCTTCTGCCATCGGAATTTGATAGTAGCCTGACTTTAGGTCTAAACTTGTAAATAGTCTTTTACCGTTAAGCCTATCCAATTGGTCATCTATAACTGGCATAGGGTAAGAATCTTTGACAGTCTTTTTATTAAGCGCCCTATAGTCCACACATAAGCGATAGTCGTTGCTCTTCTTTTTAACTAAAACAATCGGACTCGCATAGGAGGAATTAGACTCTTTAATAATTTTATTATCAAGCAGCTCATTAACGAGCTTTTGAACTACGATTCGTTCACTATATGGTAACCTATAAGGCTTATATGAGACTGGTGAGTCATCATTAAGTGTAATGTGCATCTCCGAAATAGTGGATGTCCCTAGTTCACCAACATTCAGAGCAAAACAGTCGCGATATTTGTTTACTAAGGTTAATAGTCGTTGTTTTTGTTCAACAGTAGTCTCAGAACCAATTTTTAGCATATCTAGTGTCAGGGGGGTAGGACTGTCTTTTATTGGTGTCTCAATAGTCAGTTTGTGGATGCCTAACTTCTCAGTCTTTTGGAAATCACCATACATGTCAAGCGAGATTGGAAATAAGTTGGCTCTAGCTATAAGCTTTCCCTTATTCAGTACATGTTTATTTCCCGAAAGATTAATAACTAATATTTTCCCTAAACCCTTATTAACTGAAAATAGACCTTGGGGAATTATTATCTCTTCATCAGTTTTGAAACTGGTGTTACCTGTTAAATATATTAAACCTGTATGATTGTTTCCTAAACAGATGTTAACACCTACTACTCCACTAATCTCTATATCTGACTCCACATAGACTCCCGATTTTTCCGTTTCGGCCGTCTCTGAATAAAGGATCAAAGTAGTACTAGTTTTGTAGGCTTTTACTTCGGATAACTCGGTAAGACTTTGACCAATAAGTACATCAGTATTAATAAACTCGTCGCTTACAATAAATGCTTCTACTACAGCAGTAACAAAATCCACGTTTATCTCAACAGACACTTTACCTAATGGAAATATCGCACCTGCTGCGAAACCCTTTAATAGAGGTAATCCCTCTGTTAACGTATCTAGTTTTAATTCTATTGCTGTGCTCTGTCTTATAAGCGTGCATTCGCTACCGAAATCAACAAATGCAGTTTTTTGTGTTCCATTTAACATTATTTTCTTATTATAAATATTTTTACTAGGTTTACTTGACTCTATCAGCTGTACCTTGTTTACATTAGGAGTGTTTTTATTATCCTTATCCTTGTCCTTCTCTGAATCGCGCTTACAGTACTCTGTTAAATGCCCCATTCTATTACATTTTGCACATTTTTGTAATGGTTTCGTACATTTCGGAACAGTATGTCCAGGCTCGGAACAATTATAGCAATTTATTTTAAATGAAGGATTTTTATTGTTCCGCGTATTCTCTTTAGATTGTGCAGAGGTTTTCTTAACTTCCCTTACATTTTTACTGGAAACACTACGTAAATATTTAAGGAGTCTACTCGGTCGTTTAAAATCAGAACCTAACGCATTAAGGCGAATATTATTATCATATATACCCTGCACAATGCAGTCTACTGCATTTTTACCCTTAATTTCGCAATGATTAACTAGCTTAGCTTTGTCATAGAAGTACTCTTCTAGAGTCTCGTCCCTTCTGCTCTTCCTGTCTAGCATTTCGGTAAGTTTGTCTGCATAATTCCGATTATCGGGGAAACCTTTTAATAGCTTAGCCTGCCATTCCCTCCAATTAAGTTTAACAGATGATAAGCCCTCGTACCATTTGCGTGCAAGACCAGCAAGTTTAGGTAATGCATTATATATAATTTCTTTATCACTCCAGTTATATATTTGAGCAGTCTCATTAACCTTCTTTAGCCAGGATATTATTGTTTGGTTCTTTTGTCCGGGATCAAAGTTAGGTATAACATCCTTAGCACCTATGAATGAATTTTGATCGCGTTTGTTAATTGCGTCAATTAATTTTATCATGACATCGACTTCCTTTGTTTTACTGTGATTGGCACTTCGTGTTCGACGTACGCTGCGTCGATGTGATCTATCCCTCCTGCTATTCGATCTAGATGAGCTGGACGTAGTTATCCTACTTGTGTCAGAACTTCGGCTATCACGTCTTCTCTTGTTTCGCGGCGTGCGTTCGCGCCGAGAACGCCTCTTGCGCCTACGAAGACGTGAACGCGATCGTCTTTTGTATGATCCAGAAGATTGTGAATCTGTACTGCGTGACTGCCTAATAGATAGTGAACGTCTATAACGTGATTTTCGCGAAACGCGCCTATTTCGTGAGTAGTATGTGTCAGAGGAGACCGATGTTGGGCTATTACTAGTGTCGCTATGTGTCGTAGACCGTGTGTGTGCCCGAGCACGTTTGGCTCTTCGAGAACGACTCTGAGTTTTCCTTTTCCTAGACCTACTCCGACGCCCATCTGCATGTGGGGGTGTATAGGTTTCCCTATCAGACATCGCTATAGTCCAGTCGTGTTATTGTAACGTCTAAAGTCGCGTAAGTGAAAGGGGTAGAAGTTAAGTGAAAGGAGTAGGATAAGGAGATAACGAATTAATTAGAGAACGTACAAAAATATGTAACATTTCGTGTAACAATATAAAAATATGTAAAATATGGTAGTTCAAAATATGTAACATTTCGTGTAACAATATAAAAATATGTAAAATATGGTAGTTCAAAATATGTAACATTTCGTGTAACAATATAAAAATATGTAAAATATGGTAGTTCAAAATATGTAACATTTCGTGTAACAATATAAAAATATGTAAAATATGGTAGTTCAAAATATGTAACATTTCGTGTAACAATATAAAAATATGTAAAATATGGTAGTTCAAAATATGTAACATTTCGTGTAACAATATAAAAATATGTAAAATATGGTAGTTCAAAATATGTAACATCAGGTAAGTGTACGTAGATTAAGATGCGGCAGGACTATGATAGAATTAAAATTCTTGTATATCTGTGGCATCAAAATTCGTACTATTTCGCGAGTATAAGTAAATAACTTGTTTACCAAATTATAAACTAATATTTAGTAAATCATGAGACAATATAAGGAAACAAATGGTTTAGTAAATACACTCCGGTACAGCACGTGTGTGCGAGTGACCCCCTAAAAATCGTACCCATCCCGGAAGTAGTAACTTCAGCAAGATTTGTACGGATAACTGCGATGTACCTGCGCCTACCTCCATAGAGTAGCCATGGCAAAGCATGCGCAAGAGCACCCCATAACTTATTTGTAACCCGCACCCACCTCACGTACCGGTGTGAAAATGTATGTAAATATCACCATAGTAGATAATATACGTAGAAATCATGCACACAGTGAAATATTTTCAAAATATTTTAGACTAGGTAACCTATTTAAGTTAATCCGTGGCCGTCATTTAACTTAAGTGGTAATTAAAGTAGAAATTATAAGCAAAGGCGATGCTACTTTGATGGTGGGCATTGATCTATCCCACTTCTGAATTGTTGGAATACCCACAATACCAGAAGCTAGATTTTCAGTGTTTTTAGATTAACTAGAATTTTACGGGTAAAAACAATAAAACAAGCAAGTCATTCAAATATTAAGATATATTGTTCAACATAAGACCAATACAACATATTAGTTTCTAAAAATATTAGGTTATAATCAACTAACACGTACTTGTTCGTTAATGTACTACATAAACATTCTGTTTCTATTGCGAGAAGAGTTTAGAGTGGAAGTAAAAGACACAAAATTCACTAACGCGGATTATATAAACCACTTTAAAGTAAAATAACGGCCACAGCTCAATAATTAAGTAGTATGGTGTTTAGGTCGAATCAATAACAAATTATAACTGACTTACAGTAAGCTCCTTCCAAGTTACACTTCCACTCACACTCACTTCCAGGGAGAGATGTTGTCGACTCGGTGGTTCGCGTTCGAATGCCCGACCGCAAAAAGAAACTTTGACACTTGTCACGTGATCGAAAGGAGACTCTCCAATCCAAATATTACCGGAATATTTTTTAAGTTTGATATTAATTTCTTGTATTTAAAGTAATATTATTTAAAATGATTAACGTATTTAGAAAAAGATTTAGTAAAAATATGAAATGTCTAACAATATTTAAACAGAAAGCTACCTTAAGTTGGTCAGTTATCAAAATGGTTGGGAGCACTTCAGCTCTCGTACTTCTTATCCCATGATTTAGAGTCCGATTGTGCAGTAAATTTGGGATCCCATATTGTATAGTCCAATACTTTTCTAGATTGCTTAGCATTGGTATAAGCAATCTAGAAAAGTATTTTAAACACATTTGATGAAAATACACAGATCTGTACTTCATCAGATCTGGGGCCCAAGTCTGCTATTTACACTCGGTTCAATGTCTTCATAGTGGCGTGCCAGCAGAGCCATTTTCGGAAAATTGGTATTCTACTAAACGTCAAAACGTCAAAATTGCGCATTACAATTTGTAACAAATGTATGAACTATTGGTCACAGTCGTTGAACATTGAACCGAATCGTTCCAATGCGCAATTTTGACGTTTTGACGTTTAGTAGAATACCAATTTTCCGAAAATGGCTCTGCTGGCACGCCACTATGAAGACATTGAACCGAGTGTAAATAGCAGACTTGGGCCCCTGGTGTTCAAACAATTTCTCGGATAGAATGATAGGATATGGATGGAAAAAAATACATCTAGTGGCGATTCAAGTAAAAAATAGAAGTATTATAGGGTAGCTACATAGCGACCGTTGGCTTAAAATTTACATGATATTAAATGAAAAATGCGAAGTTAGAATAAAATTCAAGTCCAAGTAAGTACTTGATATTACATTAGTAGATATAACATAATAATAGTTGATCGAAGTATTGCTTGCTTGCCATGCATGCAGTCAGTCAACACTCTGTATATTTGGTCAACCTTCGTTCTATTTTTTTTTTCTTATATTGCCTAAGTTTCTAACATGATGATAAAAAACTAAATGAGTTTATTATATTCTTTGGAACATTGTTTTTAATTTCTATAGACGCAACATTTATTTCAGTTTAGATAAAACAAAAAACACTATCATGGTAACTTTTTGTTAGTTTTTACAAATGCATATTATAAATCTTTTCGATCTCGTGACCAATATTTTTATGCATCTATACTATCTGTAATATATAATATTCTAAAGCTAGTTTTCTTTTTTTTTTTTTTGAACGCGCTAATCTCAGGAACTGCCGGTTCTAATTGAAAAATTATTTTTTTGTCGGATAGTCCATTTATTGAGGAAGGCTTTAGGATTTATAACATCACGCTGCGACCAATAGGAGCGAAGCAGCAGTGAAAAATGTTACAAAAACGGGGAAAATATTCATATTTAAAGCTTCCGTTGCTTGCGCTACATAAACGGTTCGAGTTACCCAAAATATATGTATGGAAGAATTGTTCCTCTTTAAATGATCTAAATTAACTGCCCACGACAGTATATGTCTATCTTTTAAGATTGACTATCTATAACCTTTTCGTGGAAATCAAATTTGGTCGAAATTGAAGCATTATTCTATTTATCAACATAATATTAACTTAATTATCATTTACGCAGAAATACAAATATATTTTACATCTTAATCGCGCTCATAATAACAAAAAAATATGCGGAAGAAGTCGCGTGGAACAGCTAGTAATTAATAGTAATACAAAAAAGATCTGACGAATGTCGGGAACGCTTTTTAATTATTTCCTTACTAATCGTATTTAGCTAAACATCGTATCTACTCGAGTGTCGAATATTTTATTACCGAACATGCGTAGTTAATTAGTTTAACAGTCCACGACACAGCGTACCCAATTAGTATAAGTTCTGTTATAATTTTTGATTAAGTCTAAGATCTAAAAAAAAAATATTATTATATAAGTAGGTAGGCCTATTACCGAATAGTAGATTAGATACTACAAGCCAGAATTAATGAATTAGTGTTCAGTAAACTGCAGGGTATAAAATGGATTAAGTCATAAATTAAGCGTCAAAGTAACTACGCACTATTCAAGCAGTTTAATTTGGTTAAAGTGAAAATTGTTCCCGAACGAATAAATTTGTTATACCTGGAACGTACTAGATGGCGCTGTAAACAGTTTCCTCGATTCTCTTTGGTTTAGCGCTGCGCTATTATATCGATTTTACAAACAACATTCAGTGTGAACAGTAACAAAAAAATAACGAAAGAAATTATTATTTTGTTGCGAATCCGCAGTTTATTTCGAGAGTATTTTCTAACACAAAGTACGTAATCATCACGAACCTCTAAATCACTATTTGCTTAGTATAAAAAACGAGTATTTATCATTTCAAGTTGTGTATAATTTTCAGTGAACCAAGCTGGCAACACATTAATGTCTATGAATTTGACCCCGAAGCTCGTGTCCGGAGCAGAAGGAGAGTGTGGTGTAGGGCTAGGCCCTTCGTTTTTGATCTTCATCTTGTCGAATATTGTGTAAAATGGGCACATAATAGGTAAATAACATGTTTATAACTACTTTTTGCAAGCAAATAGTCATTCTTCTCTAAAGCTAGTTTTAATTTGTAACATTAAAATATATCGCGAACCATCCATACGAATTCGTAATGCTAAGAATATCAGCATAAGTCGCGTAATGATAATTTTATTAGTTTAATAAAATAACATCAGTGATATATTTTTAAACTATTAGTGGATCTGTTATTGGGGCTTCGTCTGTGACCCAGTAGCTCAGTTTTTATTATTTCGTTAGATTATAATGTCCTCTGGATTTTGGTGAATGTGTTGAGACAATGGTGTATCGATTATTTTGCGCTAACTAAATGTCATCCCGGTGCCGTAGTGTTAATATTAGAAGTCTATGTTTGTGACCACGATTACTATTGTCTAGGCATCTACGCGTTTTATATTAAGCATGCAGAACTTCAATTTAGCTTGAGTGACCAAAATAGTGCCGTCGTTTTTCATTCGGATAAATTCATTCGCTCCTTGACAATATCTATTTTCTGAACATTTCGTGAGTGGAATAAGAACAGCAAGATATAACAGAAAATATTAATAGCTCCCTAATGTTACCGCCGGTACATTCTATTATTCGTAAATATCTAAATGATGAAATGTTTATTAAAAACATTTCATTATATTTCTATAGATTACTAATGCATCTTTAAGTTCATTAGCATTCTCCATAATTTAGTACTACATCATAATTTTTTAGTTCACACTTAAATTATGAGAGTAAGTCATGTATAGGTAAATTAATGCCACTTCCGTAGGTATTTTATTTATTCATATCAACTTCCTTTTTAGATTTATAAACGAAAGGTATCTTGTTTTTTTCTGTTCTTCAATATACAGCACATCGTTTTCTAGATATCATTAATATGTTTTATTGTTCTATGTTTTCCTTTTTATATTTTCGCAGTTATATTTGATGCTTGTTCTTCATCATAAAGACGATGTCTGTTCATAGGTAATAATAATAGTAATATGTTTATGCGCATATATAAAATTATGTTAGTCGCATGACAAAAAATACAATATGGACACCTTTATTCAACAATATAGATTGGTTTAACTTTCTAAAAGGTAGAGTAAGACTCTACTAACGTTAATTTACATGATTTACATTAAATTGGAAACCATGTTATTTTATATTTGCGTATATCCATTTTTTTTCCTTGTACAGAATAACGGTCTAATGTCGCTTAATCACTGTATTTTTCATAAAACCTTATCAGTCGCGGATCACACCTAAACAATAAATCTATTAAGAAAAATGTTAAAACACATTAATTTAACTTCCTTTCTTTTTTGTTCTAGTTACATCCTGAAATATTGAAGATACGTGCCTAAAATTCGCGCAGTCAGTTTAATTAACTCCCGGTGAAGTAAGTATACTGTGTTTAAAATGGCCAATCCAAACCGTGAAAGTGTCAGTACCAGATTCTCTGATAACTATGATTTGAAAGAAGAATTGGGAAAAGGAGCATTTTCGATTGTACGACGGGCTGTGCAAAAGTCGACTGGTTTTGAGTTTGCGGCCAAAATAATCAACACTAAAAAACTCTCCGCTAGAGACTTTCAGAAGTTGGAAAGGGAAGCGCGAATTTGCCGGAAACTCCAGCATCCTAATATTGTAAGACTTCATGATTCTATTCAAGAGGAGCATTTCCACTACCTCGTCTTTGATCTGGTAACAGGAGGGGAATTGTTTGAAGATATAGTTGCCAGAGAATTTTACTCTGAAGCTGATGCTTCTCATTGTATACAACAAATTCTTGAATCTGTACACCATTGCCACCATAATGGAGTAGTGCATAGAGACTTAAAGCCTGAAAATCTTTTACTAGCCAGCAAAGCTAAAGGTGCTGCTGTTAAATTGGCCGATTTTGGATTAGCTATTGAAGTGCAAGGCGACCAACAGGCGTGGTTTGGTTTTGCTGGTACTCCAGGCTACTTATCACCCGAAGTACTTAAAAAAGAACCGTATGGGAAACCAGTCGATATATGGGCATGCGGTGTGATTTTATACATTCTGCTCGTCGGCTATCCTCCATTTTGGGATGAAGATCAGCATCGATTGTATGGACAAATTAAGGCGGGTGCATATGATTATCCTTCTCCAGAATGGGATACTGTAACGCCCGAAGCAAAAAGCCTGATTAACCAAATGTTAACTGTTAATCCAAGCAAGAGAATAACGGCGTCTGAAGCTTTAAAGCACCCATGGATCTGCCACCGCGAACGTGTTGCGTCTGTTATGCACAGACAAGAAACTGTGGACTGCTTGAAGAAATTCAACGCACGGCGCAAACTGAAAGGTGCCATTTTGACTACCATGTTGGCCACACGCAACTTCTCCGGGAAATCTATGGTAAACAAGAAAGGAGATGGTTCGCAAGTTAAAGAGTCAACCGACAGCAGTACAACATTGGAAGATGATGATTTGGACAAAGATAAGAAGGGTGTAGATAGAGCGTGTACAGTTATTTCCAAAGAGCATGATGACGAAGCTTTGACAAAAGCTGACTCGTTCGGGAAAGCTCGTGGCGACAGCAACGCTTCTTTACGTCGGGCAGAAGTAATTAAAGTTACTGAAGTGCTCATAGATGCAATCAATAACGGCGACTACGATACCTATTCCAAACTTTGCGACCCGAACGTGACAGCGTTTGATCCTGATGCACTAGGAAACCTAGTTGAAGGCGTCGAATTTCATAAGTTCTTTATTGATAATACGCCCACCCATGTGAAAACGAATACGACGATTCTCAATCCCAGAGTACATCTGCTCGGTGATGATGTAGCTATAATTGCTTATGTCTGCGTAACGCAGAGTGTGGACGCTGAAGGCCGACGAGCTACACAGCAGTCGCAAGAAACACGTATATGGCACAAACGCCACAACAAGTGGACAGCAATACATTTCCATCGCTCCTAACTAGTCTATTCGAAACTCTTCTATACGCCAGAGGATAATGGTCTCGCAATTCAGATTATCACTAAAGGTAATTCCATTGCATAAATTATAACAATTCAAAGTATTGAATGAGATCCTCTTTGTCGTATAAAATGAAATTTACTATCCAATTCTGCTATAAAACTTACACGAATTTTATTAGAATTCTTTGTAATCCCAAAAATTAAGTTAATTACTTATAGGTAAATGTTATTGACAACAGTGTAAGCGATTCGGAAGATAATTCTTATCCGTTAAAGTCACTTTATAAAAATTCTATAAAATTTACGATGTGGCTAAAATGTGATACCGTTAAATTCAATGCTTTGTGCTAGTTATAGTAGTGTACAAAAATTCTGATCTCTGACAAAATCGAAGATATGTCAACGAATATCGAGCAAAGTGTTGTTTATCAACAACAATGAAATCTCAACAAAACAACAGATCTGATACTAATGAATCTATATTATAAGTAAATCAGCAAAAATTTCAAGATTTAGAATTATTAGCACATTTCTCAGTAAGTCTCTCTACATTTTTAACTATGAATGTTTTGTCGTGCTTAAAAATGGTGTTCTATTTGTTATCAAATACCTAGTTAATAAGATTTAAGTAACTAATAAATAATGCAGTTATTGGCACTATGCACCTAGAAATATCTAAAAAGTGAGGACAGGTAGATTTAAATTAATCTTTCATCTCTTTTTAGAAAACTTATGTTGCTTTACTGTTTTGTAACTTAAAACCTACTTTTGTATTAGCTAGTGCAGAATCAATGTACCTACGTATTATATTTTAAGTGGATTATATCAATTTCGTCAATTTTAGATTTTAATATACTTAAATGACATTATTCTGCTTTTGGCTTTCACCACTAGTCTTCAGCATTAGTGAAATAAAATATAATTTTATTTACAATTGATTGAGCTAAACTTATTGTTTGCTGTATTAATTTTGTACCTGATTGACAAAATAAATAATTTTGAGATAGCTTAGAATTTTCAAGTGATAACTGTGCAAGAGAGTGGTCTGTTTGTTGGTATTTGTATTAACTAAGAGGAGCTTTGTCAACAGTGATATTAATGTAATGAATGTAAAGTGTTTTTTGCACAGTTTCACTTATGAAATGTGCTTTAACTATTGGATCTATTACTGTAAGTCACCCGTAAATTCAGTATTTCCTATAATATATCTAGGGTATAAACGACATTTATCCATGTTTTTTACAATTTTATAATACCTATATTTTAGAATAGTTAGCAAAACTTAATTTATAACGTCAAGTGGGTTGGAATTGTATTGTTAAGAAAAATATCTACACAGGATAAAGTGATCAAGCTATCATGTTGATATTTTCACTGTATACAGAGTACATAGTTGTGCCATTATCATTGAAATTAGTGCCAATAACTGTAATAACTAAAATGTATTCTAGTCTTTATTGTTACCTACGCATATTTAGTAAATAATCAACGTTTTAAAATTAATTTTGAACATATATATTATACATTAAAAACATAGGTACATAAACTTACATTGTGTACATAGATATTGATTTGCACATTGCATGTTTCAAAGTGTCGTCTTTGTCATTAGCTAAGTAAAATATTTCCTTTGAAAGTATTTAATGAGGGTTTGTTATCTAGATCATGTTAAATTTATTTGATAATTTACTTCTAAATAGTGGTAAAATCTCCAGTATGTACTGTTATAAGACTAGAACTCGCTCGCGGAGCGCGCTGGACCCCAGAAGGCATAAATAGATATAGAAACATCAGTTATGCTGATCCAATGTTGGAGAACTATACACTTAGGCATAACACAGCTCGTTAGTTTTTTAAGCTCTGTTTGTAAACATCACACGGTATTTTACTATGTTATTTTAAGTTTTTTAAATAATTATATTTTCATGTTTTTAGTAGCCTAACAGCTAACATATTATAGAAAATCACAGTATGTTTACTTTTTAGGTGTACCCACAGCTGAAAGTTTGCATTGGGATATATTATTTATTTCCAAATAAGACCTTTTGGGTATCCAACACTATAACCAAATACATTTTTAAAGTATTAATATTAATAAAACTCCAAATCAAACACCAATATAAACTGTATTAAATTATTTTATATTTTATTGAATAGAATAATATGTTACATTTCAATGAAATACGATATTTACTATTAAACTGTTAACTTTTTGTCAGAATTTAATCAAATTCCTATGTGAGAATAGGATGTAATAATACATAATGCAGTATGAGATGCACAAATCATGGTTATCTTCCAGTATATTTCACAAATCTCTTGAGGACAAGAATATTTTAAGTATTTATGTATATGTTTAGTCTTCCCTGGACAGTGCTCCAATTAGACACCAATTTAAAGGGATACCTATTCCCAGCTACTATCAGCTTAAATTTAATAGTTTCTCTATTTCGAAAATTAATCTGCTCTCCGCAAATTGTTAATAATGCACATTTACCTGTTTGCATGCATTTATCTCACTGGCTTTTACATTTAGGGGGGCTTTTAAAATGACATTAACTTTTTCCATTGGCGGCTTTTTATTATTACATTTACAATACTTATACATAATATATATCATAATAATAATATAATAATACAATTATTTACATTAAAGATGTACTTAAAATTGATGATCCATGTGACCATTTGTTACAATAAAGAAGAGTAGGAAGTTTCCATCATAATACTATTTAAAGAGTACACTAAGATCATTTTGATTGGTTTCGTGTTAATAAAAGTATAAATATAATATGGGTGCATTGCAATATGGGTACATTTTTTAATATACTAGATATAATCGTTTTTGTGTCATAATTTTCAATTAATAATTACTTGTGTAGGAAAATTTGCTGATAATCCTCAATAGAATAACATTATCATCTATTCAGCTAGAATTGTGTTTTATGTATGTTTTGAAGCCAAACATAATATTGCAAAGTTAATATTTGTAGGGCTATATCAGCATTCAATAAAAATAATGGTGTTTTAATTAAGGACATATGAACAATGTTTAATCGAAATTCCGAAAAGTGCACCCTTGCCTAGATGTGGTTGAGATTATGTTATGTTTTATATTTAGAACTATTACCATAGTATTTTGTATTCTAATGCACTACTTACTACATTTATTTGGGATATGCTCTTTTTTATTGTGATGGCTAAGTTTGTGGTAGAATAATATCCAATTGTGGAAGTGTAGGTGTATTAAAGAATTGTCAGTATATTTGTATCAACATAATTTCTTGGACCTCTGCATTGCCGATTATCATGTAAAATTCTCTAAAATAAAGTTCTTTTGATCTACAATAATGTGATGTTTCTTTCAAAAACTAATGCTCAATTTTACATCTACTTCAATTGCGGTACTCGAAAATAAAACAACATTCAACTCACTACTATTCAAATTTATTGAACAAGTAATCAATAAAATCTAATTATATTTCTACTTCTCTAATAGTTACCCATTTACATTATACATTTTAATTACAAAACATACCTTATACAACATTCAGATATTTCATCTTTGAGTGAACACCTTTACAACCATCAACAGCGACATTGAAGTTTTTTAATATTCCTTCAAATTCTTCATCACTTAAAGTTCGTCCTTGAAGCTCTTGCTTAATACATTCTTTTAAATGTGATACATTCAAAGTCTCGAAATTCACAAATCTCTTTGTTGCTTTAACTTCAGCAAAGTGATCTAAAAGTTTGGTTTGGAATGACTCGTCACATTTTTTATCAAAATCTATTGTTGCTTCATAACAATTGAAAATGAGTATCACAGTAATGTCTTTCTCTAATTGTTGACTTTTATCTACTAGTTCCTTAATTTGTTTCTTGATATGTATGTCATTAACAGTTAAGTCATCTAATATAACTAATGATTTCTTACACATTGTTAAACCAACCATGAAATCGGTAGTAAACAAATTTACAAAACTTGGCATTGTGTAATGATATACATTTGAGCAAGTTCCTAAGGTTTCTAATAATATAGAAGAAGCAAATGTTTTCCCCACACCAGTGCCCCCAGAGAAAATTAATATCTTACTTCTGTCTTCTAACTCTAATGTCTTTATTATAGTCCTGATTACTTCTGACTGACCAAATAACTTATTCGACAGAGTTTCACTTAAGACTTCAAGATTGATGTCATCATAGCATTTGATGTTGTAGATTAAACTACTACATAGTGCTATAAGACCAACAATAACAATAGTTATGATCTGTCTTGTTCTTCCTTCAGAATTTTTAGTTGGTTTCTCTCTGTTCAGATGGAATTTCTTTATAACAGCTTGATTTCTGATAGGACTACCTCGAATAAGCGACACGTCGTGTGGCAATGGTTCAGACTTAATTATTTCTCTCTTTATAGGACTATCCCGAATAAGGGAAAGGTTTTGTGGCAATGCTTGGCTTTTCCTTATCTCTCTCTTAGGGCTACGATATTTATTTAAGACCTGATCACTAGAGTCATTGTGCGAAACATCCGAAATATCCATTGCTTTCACAGAATGACCACTTAGATCTATATCCATCGGTTCAAAACTTAAGTTATGGTCTTCCATCGTGTCACACAAACTACGGTCACTATCCCATCCCAGTATTCTTGTTTGTAATCATTTTCTGCCTTCAAATATCCTTGACACTGATTTTAAGAGATAAATAAGAACAGAACTGGGTCTTAGTTTTAAATTTAACCACCAAAATAAAATTCCACACTTCCAAATCTAGTGACATTGACGTTTATGTGGCCGTTCAGTAGTAAAAACAACGATGGCTTGCGAGACTTCCTGCGAAAATCGACTATTCATTTCAATAATTCTTTTTCAGTATCTACCTAGGTAATTGAATAATTATTAAAATGTCAGCTTTTTACAGGTTGAAAGAGTTTTCTCAAAAACGGTAAATCATGTCTGTAGTACGGGATTATTTAAATAATTATTAAATTCTGCTTTTAGTATTTGTTGAACAATTGCAGTGATAGTGGCTAGAGAATTAAATATTTTGTGAAAGTTTCTGACAAATGAACAAAAATTAATCCAAGCTATAACTAGGAAACACTGTACCTACATAACATTTTTCAATAAACCTGTTTAATTTGGCGTGCAATGCGCTCTTTGTACTTAAAAAAACAGTTTATTTTTTTTGTACAAATTTAATTGTTAATCCGTGTCTGTGTTATTCGAGCCGGAGAGGCAGAAATGAATTCAACAAATTAAAAATCGTAATCAGTCCTCCTGTTCTTGAGTTATAAATTAGCCTGACTTTAATTTATTATTAAAGATTAACTTATGTATATGGTATCTAGTTGGGCTGTAATCAAAACTAAACTGCAAAATTTTAGCTTGATGGTAAACCTGCAAGTTGGTCACATTGAAAGATTAAATCAATGGTTCAAATAGTTACATGATTTTTTTAGATGGAGAAGTTAAAAAAGAAATGGGCTAAAACCAGCTAAAGCAATTAGTTTTTGTCATTTGTGTGTGAGATGTCCCGGAATATTATTATTATTATTTGAAACCAAATAGTTTCGTAGACGAGACGTATGGTACATCTCTATTAACAAGAGATCACAAACAAGAATCAACTATTATCAAAGTCAATCAAAGTACAACACTCTCATCACTCCATAGAGAAATATAATAAGTAGGGTACATCACTCGCATCACGGACAGGCAGGGCAGGGGTCACTTAGACTAATAACTAACATAGACGGAGCGAACAAAATAGACACAAATTACGATGAATCTAAGCTCCTCTCCCTTATGGTGCAGATGGTATATATGAAAGAGACAAACATATATGGACTCATATATGCTTCAAACTAAATGGACGCTCCAGAATTGTCAAACGGTGTTAATTGGTCTCTTTTTAGACGACCAATTAAAAGAGCACATAGTTGCAGATTAGAACCTTTTCTACGCAGTAAAATAACCAAAGTATTTGACAGGTATTTGATTTAGTCGTATCATACGTTGTGAATGTCAGTCGTTGCTGGTCATTGTTTATTTTACAAATAATATTATTTTTTTGCATAATATAAGCAACTTGATTGTGTACAAAAGGTGCAAAGGACAGATAAATAAGCGTGTAATATGGCTTGTTTTGTTTTATCGTGTAAATCATATTCATCACGGAAAGATATCAATAAATATGTAAGCGTTCAACGGTAAGTGTTTTTTTGCAATTTTCTAATAAAATCATGCGTAATTTTTGTATGCGATCAGTTATAACATACACATTAGACTGATAATAATCACTCCAGCCTATCTTTTTTACTAATTTTATCGTGTAAGCGAATTAATATTAAAAAAACGAAATTTGTTTATTTGTGAGGTTATGTTATGCTAGTGAAGTGATATTTTTCATCGACATTATTCGATACGATAATTAATTTTATGTTATTAAATTGTACCTAATTTCGTTTTATTTTACAGTATGCCTCCGAATTATAGAAGAACTGGTGTAAAGTGCTTACAAGAGCCAGAAATTGTTGGACTAAGCATAGCCGAAAAAAATGTCTTCGTCTCCGCCCCGAACATAACAGAATAACTACAAAGACATCAGGAACTACACTTAGTTATTCACGCGGGTGAAACCGTGGGGCACAGAGAGATTATAAACATTATGTATTTTTATCGTTTTTATTTATAAAAAATTTAGTTAATATTTTTTTTACCTTTACTCCTAGATTATAAAGGCCGATCTAAATAAAGATGTTTGCATTAGATCTTTTAGCCAACCAATTTATTTGTTTTATTTTAAACCCTTGATAAGTTGTTTGATATTGATTGTCTTGGTGATGTATGTTTTATAAAAACGGCCTTTGGGTGGGACAGCTCTTAGTTCGGCGTTCTCTCCTGGCGCTGCGGAGACCCTTAAATGGCGAAAATATGATATAATGTATGCGAAGCGAAAATATAATAACCTAATAGGTTATTATTTTTCGAGGCGTTTGGGGTTGACTTGGTCCGAAATCTTTTTAAAGAACGTTTGGTAGACTCTACTTGTGATCGGAGGGCTGGTTTGTTCCTTGAACAAAGAATCAGTATAGAGCCATTCAACGCGGCAATACTGCCAGCCTTTCGGGCACGTTTCCCACCATTAACAAGGACAATGATGAGTTTTTTGACCCATCTTAGTTATATTGATTTATATGAGATTTAATTTTAGTATAGTTCTTTTATAAAAATGTTACATGAAAATAACATACATTCAATATAAGTACATTTTCAGTCAAGAAATAAATTTATTTCGATACCTCTACCGAATACGGCACATCACTACCGAAGCAAAAGTAGTGGACAACGTAGCTGCAAAAAACCCTTAAAACTATATACCTATCCTTTTTTTCATATTCAATGTGTCATAGGTAAGAAGAGTACAACTATAGTGAAATTTGATGTTCCCTCTATGCTTTAGTAATTACTCTGAGAGGGGTCATTGTGCCATAGAGAAATATAATAAGTAGGGTACATTGTGCCATGCCTGTCAAGAAACAGAAACAACAAAAATAACGTTATTTTCGAAATGGGTGACAAAAATGATTGCCCAAATATTATTTATAAATCGACCCCTCCTCCAACAAATAGAAAAGTTCGAAATCCCTTCGATAAAGCCTTGATTGATAAGTTACACAAGCCTATATGCAGGTTAGTTAAATACGCATCCGTTTTTTTACGCATTTTTGAAATGAATGCCATTTTCATTTTGGAATGTAACAATGGTATTTTTTTAAACAGTCCGGGTATGTGCAAGATATATAAGAAGAAAAACAATGGATCTTTCCGCTGGGACATAGATCAGGCGTGTACCCTGGTCCCCGCAGACATCGTAGCCTGCAACAGTCAGTTTGAGCCTTCACCTGATCCTGCTTTGGAGAAAATTGCTGAAGAAGCTACAGATAGGTGATTCTAAACATCCCTTGCCTAGTATTAAATAAAAACAGCATCATTTGTGATAGAAAAGAACTAAGTATTGCATGTAAAATACTTAATCATTTTTGTAGGCAGTTTATGTCAAAAGATACATTTTTATACAAGATAGGGGTTTTACAAATACCATGTCATTATTACCATCTTCTGGCCAGTATTAGAGTAAAACAATAACTTTGTAACCTTAGAGATTTTTATGCCATGAATTGACTTAGTAAAACTTATATGTTGATCACCAAATGTTGATAGATTTATTAGGCTGATTCTTGATAACATATTTTACTTACATTATTGGCATTCTCTTGGTATCTAATGTAAGACTAGATATGGAAAACACATAGGAATATTTCTAAAGTGCCAAGTTTTAGACACTTACAATTAGCCTGAATCATCCCAATGAAGGGCAAATGGCTCCATCCTCTAAGCCCTATGTTAGTATTATAAAACTGGACCTGTGATGCCCATATAATAATAATTGGGTAATAAATAAGTGTAAGTATCCTTTGCATAAAGGTGTTTTGGATGATTTTCAGATTTTTCTCCCAAGAAATGGTGATGCCAAGTCCTTTAATTGAATCATCTAAGAAGCTGAAGCCCTTACTACAAACCTCTGTTGAAGCTAGTATGCATGTTGACAGCTTGATAAAAGAAAAGATTGTTGTTACAAAAGAAGGTCTGTAAATTACATAGATAAGTGATAAAAAGTCCTTTAAACTTTTCAGTAAAAACTTCGTTTTAAACTAAAGATAATTAAATACCTAGATCAAGTTTGAACACAATGGATATATTATTATAGTAAATGCTTTTTACTGTCCAATTCAAGATGTTCTCTAAATCCTGTACCTACTTAATTTGTATATTTCAGACACAGCATTATATTATGTTTTATTTATAAGATTTATGAATTATTAATGCAATTTTTTTTTGGTGCTCAATTTGGCCCTACTGACAAAAAAGTTAATTATCTCTTTTGCTATACATTATAATTTTAGTTTCAGCGCAAACAGTTCTTACCTTACCACCAGAGCTACCTCCAGAACTTGAACTTCTACTGCAGCCATTTTGTACTTTTACACAGGTGAATTACCTCCATAGCTTTGTTACTTATCACTTATTAACAAAATCTTTAGAAGCTTAAAGTTGCTGAAAAATAAACAACTGTAGGGAAAGTTCATTTTTTTTACATGAAGATCCTAGTAATATTATTCAAAGTAAAAAAAAAAGCTAATATTTCAGAATATAATAAATTATTGTTACAGTTTGTATTTGTAGAACAACAAAAACTGTTTAAAATATAACTCTATCACTTACTGGTTGTAAACAATTTTATTGACCTAACAGAGATCTCAAAATCTTGGTGTCTATATTTAATTGCATATTACAGGAACAGAATATATCAGGTGAATATGAAATCACAGCTAATGGATCCCTGCGAAGGAAGCTGTTTTTCGAGGAGCACAGTGACATGGAACACTATGACTCGGAGCAGACTGATGATGAGCATGTGGAACGTCCACCTTCCAGCTATGAGGCTCATACTCCAGTCATATTCAGTCCTGACCTGGTAAGTGGTGTCATAGAATTTATAGCTCAAATAAATGTCTATAAATGATAAAATAATCAGCCAATTAAATGGTTATTTACCAAATTTTTGTGAAAGTAATAATATTTAATAGTTGTTATTAGATTATGTTTTATATTTGTGCTTTTTGTTATATTGTACACTTTGGTTCATGTAATTGGTTTTCAGCCATGTTAGTAAAAAAAGGAAAAAAAAGAAAGTATACATCCATATACTTTAACTTTTTATTTCAGTATCAATTACTGTTGTATTTTATAGTAATCGAAAAACTGTGTTGACAATTTTTTATGACCAAAATGGGATATAGGCACTGTTGTATAAAAATATCACTTCATCATCACTTTTAGTTCTTATCTATTGTAGGTATATTGAACTTGGGAAATACAAATAATTATAATAAACAACAAAATAGGTATAATAAACTGAGGGACATACCTATCGATCTCAATGTGACCTTTGTAATAATTCTCGGAAACTCCTAATAGTAGATAGAACTCAATAACACAGGTTTGGTCTTTCGGCCTGCCGGACATTCACACTATGAGAGTAGCAAAAAATATGATACACTCACCTCGCTTGTTTATCTGATGAAATAAGAAGCAGCAGTTTCTCTTCTTTCTCTTTACTTTGGTCAACTGAAATTAGTTGAGGAAGACATTATTGTTAGATATTTAATTACATTGACTGGAAAAATTAAATCATCATTACAAATGTAACTTTGTAGAGCCGTGATTTCGTGACAAAAGGCATGAAGCGTACATTCGGCACGCCACTAAAGAAGGGCGCGTCTAGCAACAGCAAGCCATGCTACCGTAACAAGATACTGGATGTGGTGGACTTCGGCGAGCCGTGCTTCAGTCCTATAGAGTTTCGGACGCCGCGACGCACAATGCAAGGGTCCGCTACGTCGTCCTCCTTAGCGTCGATCTCACCAGTCACTAAAGTTACGTCCAGCGATGAAGAGGTAACTAGTATTCTTTAATAAATTATAATACCTTTATATATACCTAATTATAATATTCTTTAATTATAGTATATATGTTTTGGAGGACTTGAAGAAGTGGTTTTTTAAACACCAAACATATTTCTCTTTTTAGAAAAACAATTTCACATCGCCTGAATCCGAGGCAATGGCCACTTGTCTGGACTGTATCGCAGCGGCGCCAAAGAGTGAGAAAAAGGGTCCTTGTTTCTGTAAAATGACACCTAACAAAATAAAACGGAGCACGTCTCTTAAAGAATCTCCACAAAAAAGCAGGAAGAGTTCATTTTCGTTTTCCGAAAAGCGAAGTTTGAGTATGTCCAGTTTGCATCGCAGTCGCTCCGTTCAGAAGCTCGACTTCAGTATGGACATGAGTGTTGATGGATCCTTCCACAACCAGTCGCAAGGTAAGGATATATTTCTATTTCAGTATATAATATGAAGGGTTTTTCCAGCTGGCTAAGTAGTAATATGAAGTCCTGCGATTGCTGTAGGACTTGGGTTTATGACAATTTATATTATCGAGTCAATTAATTCTGTCGAGTGATGATGAAACCGCCTCAATGGTTAGCGTGTTATATAAAACCCATTTATGGTGTGTTGGTTGTACTCACATTTTTTGTTATTGGGGTTGCGAAAATAGATGGATAAAACTAATAGAAAGATAATAACAAGAAAAGTCGCATGTGATGTGTACATTTCCACCTTACGTAATTAAAATGTTTCATGTTACAATTTCCAGCGGATTCGGAATCGAGTTCACCGCAAAGTAAAGACGCAGCTTGGTCCATCATAGAAGAAGCCAGTATTCAACAATTAGTGAAAGTGGAAACAGCAAAGTGCCTGTCTAGCGAGATACAGTCGTCTACTAAAATTCATAGCGTGATCGCGAACATAGACGACACGCCTATCAAAGGCAAATCCAAGAGCAACATACGCTCCCATGAAATTAGTAAAATTCGTGCACCAATGACATTGAGCCCGTTGCACATGTCACTAGATAATAGTTTAGATAGTTCAGATAATCCCCTTAGTTTGGAAGATAAGAAGATAGATTTTAACAGGGTTGATCTCAAATTATTGACTGAAAATATATCACAATTTGATTATACTGCCAACAATGTAACCAAAGCGGCAGGTGATAGCTCAACTAGTTTTAAGAGAGTAGACAGTGGATTTAATGAGAATACGTTCTACACTAACGCCTCTAGTTACTATGAAAGTGCCATAAAACCCTCAGAACTGACAGTGACAAACATGTCCAAGAGTATTAATAAGAATGCTTTGAAAGAAATATCTAATGTGAATTGGATGAGAGTTGACAGTGGTTTTAAGGATGAAAATTCATCCGACTGTACACAGTTTTATCCGGCGCCGGAAGGTTCAGTAAAAAAGTTGACAACCTTCCATTTCTCGGAAGCCAAATTAGACGATAAAGAGAACTTGGCCACTGAGGACTTTGACAAGTTTTTTGTTCAGTCTACCAACACTAATGAAGCCATGTCTATGTCTGACATTTTCACTGATGACATGACCTTCAACTGCAACTTCTCTTCCACTCCCTCGAAAAATAAGACACGTAAAGTGCATTCATAATCTTTCTTGTTAATTGTAAGTTTTTTTGTAAGGCTATGAATTTTATAAGCATTTACAAAGCTAGATATTTAATTACTAGGATATTTTGACTTTACTCCATTATTGTGGATGATTTATAGAATTATCAATTGATTTTGTAAAAGGGGATATGATGAAGGAGTAAAATATTTTTGCATGAAATAATTATTTTTGTGACTTTTGAGATAATATGTGTGTTTACTTGGGCCAAGTAAAATTGAATAAAGTTTCAAGACTGAAATTATAAAAATATAAAATGTGTATGGTTTCCTTTAAATATTTAATTGCGTCTAATAATAGTCTCAAGAACAATAATTGCTCGATGTACTGACAAATGTCCATCACACTTCATAACTATTTGTCTTCTGACCTCTTTAATGAATAGGCAACAATATCTGTGTAGATAATGTTCGCTATTTTGCTACAACCATTTATTTTTTTGTTTGTTTCATAATATAGCGTGCAATTAACTTCTTAATTAATTTAAATGTTTACCCAATAATTAAATTTGATTCATTAGAGCGTATTATCAAGACCGCCGTTCCAAAGTCCATGTTTTGTTCACTCTTATTTTTATGTTATTTTATCTTAATTCTTCTATCATATAGTGTTTTTTATTGAACAGGATTTGAATTGTAGTAGTAGATGGAAACATTTCACAACAAAACAAGAAGTTCAGTTGATTATTTTAATTATGATTATTTCATCAATTAAATGATTGTTGTTAATTATAATTATTGTTGAAATCTTAATTTACTTTGCACTAAAAAGCAGGTATGTTACCTATGTTTTTAGTAGTATGAATTAGTATCAACAGTCGATCAACGCTGTTTGCTTCTGTTCTCTATGTGTATCTCACACATAGAGAACAGAAGCAAACAGCGTATTGAAAACATAACCAGCACATGCTATTTTCATTAAGTGAGACACCCAGATCAAACTCGCCTTCGACACCAATAACAACAACGTGTAGTTGTTTACATGTTTTGTAATAACTATATTTAACTAAATCTGTGCGATAGATAGGTATAATGACCCTTTTAATGTGCATGTAAAATTAGCTGTCCCATATCATATATGAATACTAACAATTAATTAGTTAATTAACGTGTACTATGGTATGTAATCGTCGAGACTGTTCGTGCGTCAATCGTTTTTAACAAATAACCGAACGATAACGTTGTAACCTCTGTTATCGCCGTATCCCGGAACGTCTGCGAACTTCGTAGCTCGAGCGTTGAGGATACGTTAGGTAACAACGGCGGATATTGTTCGGTGCATTTACTACTCTCTATATAAACCACCGGACAGTTCCATATATGTCATTTCATACTACACTCTGAAAGGAACAACTAACACACAGCTAATTGCTCGGACTGATCATATTTCACGAATCGTACGCAGTGACACATACACGTGCGCTGCGGTTGAATGCGACTGTTCGTTTGTAGCATTACCTTATTGTGAACTTTTGTGAACGGCCGTAACAATGTATAACCGGACAAGTGCAACGTTGATGCTGCAGACGATAATGGTGTTGATGGATAAACAGAATTCTACTGATGTCACAAACTTCCCGAACTCTTTCAATGGTTAGTTTTTTTACTGTACAATTTTTTACCATAAGATCATTATGTATATTTACCTACATACCTAATATATTAAATTTTGAAATCTGATACTAGATCCGTGTTAATTTATTTAAATTCAAATAATTTTGTTTTCTTAGCATAACTGGTTTTGAAAGCCTAGTAGTAATTATAAAAGTGCACTTTTAATGGAATATATAAATAGAAATTTAAACAATGTTAAAAACATTATCACAACATCCTGTTATAATGGGCCTGTGCGCGCAAAATTTAAAATAACAATGATAAGTTCTGTCCAGTACTTTAAATTAATCATTGTTTTCTGTCGTCTCATATGTCTGCTAAAACTTTCTGATAATCATTCGTAGGTATCATATTTCTGTATTGTTTTAGAAATTAATAAAAGTATTCAGTAATAAAATATGTCTGTTGTTTTAAAGATGATGTGGAGTTGGAACGGTGCTACGATATTTATGGATGCTTTTCGAAGGCGTACCCATGGACTGAACATCGACCTGATAACTATTTCCCTGTGCCGCCCGAAGCGATGGCAGTGCGGTGAGTGTCACTTTATTGCAGTAAGCATCTTGGTAGATAGATCTCGTACTAAACTGGTGTAGTAAATGTAGAAGTAACTTAGCTTTGAAGATTTGATGGTGATAAGATGACGTGACCTGCACAATGCATAACTGACCTACTTTCATATAAACACACGTCAAACGTCTAGGTATATCAGATTCGACAACATTGCGATACTCATCCGCAGATTTGATAGATTTTTTCTAATTACCGGTTTACCGAGATAGTAGAACTACAGTGATCTCCTCAAAAGGAACATTTATTATAGGAACTTACATAATGTTGCGATAAAAGTTAGGTCTTAGAAGAAAGTAAAAAGATAGCCCTATAATTATAACTTAGGTACCTAAAATGCTCCGATTGTACGCCATCTTCGACCGCGTTAAATGCACTTACGCTAATTAGGAAAAACATTATTGACGGTTTTATTTGTAAGTATATAATAGCTACACCTGAAGGCCCCTTAAAGTAAACTAAATATAACTGCATTTAGCCAGTAGTCAGTAAAAGCATTCCTGAGTGGTCTCCGGCGAAGGGAAGTGAAAGCCGGTTTTGGCCGGTAAGAATACGGCAACGCACGTGCGCTTTTCCCAGGCCGCAGGAAGTAAACAAGGCCTCGGATCAGATAGCTGGAACCTAGACTTAAAAAAACATCTGCAATAAGTACTTAGTTTATTAAAATGGGTGTAGGTACATTGGTACACCTCTGCCTAAACCTTCGGGGATACAGGCGTGACGATATGTTATGTTTATTAAAATAAAATGATATCAATAAGTTGCTTGCCGCGATTTGTTATTTAAAATAAGTTCCCGTCATTAGTTGTGACTTTCTTCCAAAGTCCATGACAAATGTCTATATTTAGAAGGACATTTATGTCGATAAACTTAAATATATAGATACAGTTAACAAACAGGAAAGAATAAACGTATACCTACCTAGTATATTTATTACTAGTAAACAACAATGACCTAAGGAAGGAAAAGTTAGAGGCCAGGGAAACGTGTAATCAGCTTCTGAAACGTAATTCCTATTAAAATACTTAGATAGATACCTTCTTTAAATTGGACTGTCGTAGCGACTTAGCGTTGGTAACATGATCTGCAACAACAAACTGGGTTGTTTTCCGAAAAGCTTTTTAATATAAGCGCTAATCATTTTTGTTTAATTACATGTACCTACGGGATTATACATTTGCTAATGATATGGGCCAAGCTTTAGATACAAATGAGGCTTCTTGAAGTAAATGGGCTTGTATTTATTGTATGCGGTATGAGCAATGAAGCAAAAGCTCTAATTATTCATTTTCAAAAGACTTAAACACGTAAATAATTAAGTATGCTTAGGTTTAACAATTTTGTTAAGCTTGTACGTAAATGTGGGCGTATCTTTTGATAATATTGACATATTGATTTGATATAAAACATCGAGAAAGTTTCGTAAGCGTGGTCTATCTTTTTAACACAAATTATGTCATCTCATTCAACCGATAAGAGTTGTTTATTCGAAGCAAAGTAAATCCAAAGGCCTCATTAGTATCTGCCTACTTACACTGATGAGAAGATCCGCTTCGTACTTGCTATCTTATTTGTATGCACACGTCTCGGGACGATAACGTCGGGGGCTCGTCCGTGACATCAATCAATCATGTACGGAGACAAAACAAATGTTTACGTCCCATAATTGCATAGTGACGTTTATAACTCTGATAAACAATGTATTTATTTTTTGTTGCAATGTACCTTTTATCGAGTGTAAATAGCTTGTTTGGGGTCTATTGACCTATGAACGTTCTGGACTCGAGCAATCAATATTAATTGATAAATGTTTATTTAGCGCTTTATTTAGGTTTTGAGTGATAGTCGATGTCGATTTAATTTAGTTATATTATTATGTATAAAATAAAGTAAACAAGCTTGCAATAGGTATTTACGTAGTCTAAATCAGTCTAGTCACATTTTCGAAGGTTTATGTTGCGAAGGCTCATGTAATCACCACAGAACATTCTGTTTGTTACAGATATCCTGCTTTCACGAGAAGAAATCGTAAGATCCCTGTGATTTTTGAAGCAAATAATAAAGAAAAAATAGCAAATGCAAATCTGGATCCAAGAGGACCATTTTATTTTATATCTCATGGCTTTTTAGAAGGTGGACATAAAGTTTGGGTAAGGATCTATCTGTTTAAAACACTTTATATAACATTATAAATATCAAAAAGAAATACTTTTATCCTTAAATACCCTGGTCATTATTATCACTTATGCATTTTTTTGGGGCCTAAGAAATATCTAAAGCTCTAACGCAGCTTCAACTCTTGATAAAAACTCCCTCCAAAAGTCGGTTGTTCCCAAAAAAAATGCATCAATTGTCGCACACATACATTCAGCAAAATTCAAAGTAGGTAATTTCTTTATTTTTTTTAATACGTAGACTTACTTATTAAAACCATATTTTTTCTTTATAGATTCAGAATATGGCCGACGCTCTCCTAAACTTGGAAGGTAATGAAGGAGCAACAGTGATTGTTGTTGACTGGCGAGGCGGGTCGCAACCTCCTTACGGGCAAGCGGTAGCGAACATCAGACTGATTGGCGTTATGACTGCCCATCTCATACATAATATCTATGTAAGTATCCTACTAAAAAAAATAATGAAGTTCTTTAAGGAGAAGAGTGGAAATCTGCTGAATTTATAGTAGTAGGTTGGTAGAGTAAATAGTAGGCAGTAGTAAATTTTGTAAAGGACTCTTTATTAAAATTTTGTAAAGCGCCTTTTAAATGTTGGCCAAACTAGCAATAAAAATATGCCCCGTAATAATTAAAACTTGATCCAGCCATCCCTTGTTGTTTTGCTTTATTAAGATTGTTAGCAACGCACTATGTCGAGGTCCAAACCCCGCAGGGGGTGCCCTTAGTAGATGTTGCTAACGTAGTTAGTTTTTCCTATAGCTCTGGCTGGAGGCCTTAAGGTCCTCGCCAAAAGTCCGGTGAAGCAGTCAAAGCCTGCGCTCAGGCTAACTGCAAAGCTCTCTACCAATTTAAAAATAAATAAGCGCCTTTTAAATCTTCTTGTTATTGGCGTGTCGATACAAAATACTCATCTCTAATGCGCTGCGGCTAATGTTTATATTATTTATTTTATTGTTTTAGGAAGTCTTGGGACTCTCACATATAGACAACTTCCACTTCATAGGGCATTCTCTAGGAGCGCATTTGGGTGGTTATTGTGGTCACGCGTTGCAAAAGGTAAGCATTTGAATGCTTTATTTTATAAACTAATAACTATATAATTGACACTTTCGACAGTTGTATCAATTTATATATTTTCTGTTACAGAGGTTCTATTTAAAATTGGGAAGGATAACAGGCTTGGACCCGGCAGCTCCTTACTTCAGTAAAACCGTTACTCTTGTACGTCTGGATAGATCGGACGCCAAATATGTAGACATCATTCACAGCAACGCAATGCCGCTGTACTTTTCAGGTAACTATCAATATTTATTCAACCTGGTTGATCAGATAGCTCGCTAATGCAACCATAAGAAAGTGGGTGGGTTTGAATAATAAACATTTTCGTGTGTATATTTGTGCATAGGGGATACATATAATATGATATACGCGTTAAAAACGTTAACACATCTTTGTCTATCGTGCAAAAAGAGATCGCAAATTGCGTAATATTATTTACGATTATGATTCTCGAGGCATCAATGCCTAGATAGATGTTAAATAATATAAATAGCTTGTGTAAATGTATATCTTAGGAAACGTCCTTATAATTGTACATTAGTGTTCGATGGCATTGCTCTTAATTGACCTTGTTTGTCAACAGCAAATTAGTTGCTTGCGTCGCAAATGGCTCGAATAACAAACAAGACGCAAAAAAATGACCGCATCTGCACAGTAAATCACGCTTAATAAATCATATTTTTCACTAGTGCGTTTACCATTTCCAACAATATGCTGAGCACAAATTGTTTTAATTTTGTTGTTAGGCCCTTATTTTTTTTTGTTTTGTTTGTGCTTTAATTTGGAGAAGCTTGTGTCCAGTAATGGTCTGTGATTGACTGATTGGATAATTATATTCTCTGACCATCATTGCCCTCTCAAAATATGAATATAAATTAAATATAATATAAATAATATTTTTATTCTTTTACAGGTTTTGGTCTGACCGAACCAATAGGTCATGTGGACTTTTATCCAAATGGTGGGTCGACGCAACCGGGTTGTAAGCAATCTAACTCTCCCAGTGGTGTGGCCAACGACCTATCCTACCAGCAAGTTGTTAAGTACGTCGGATGTAACCACGAGAGGAGTTATGAATACTTCACAGAAAGTATATCTCCATCTTGCCCCTTCATAGCAGTGCAATGCGATTCTTACGAAGTAAGTACGCCATTTAACCTTTAAGGTCATTATAATTAAACTATTGATCTCAGATCTGTCTGTTTATCATGCTTTTTATGCATAATGAAACGCAAAACATTTTTTATAAGTTCAGATTGCTTTGACGTCATTGTTTGGAGTTGTTTGATAATATAGATTGTGTAAATTTGTGATGAAACAATCTGAGTTTTATAATTTGATAATGATATCAGTTGAAATTAGATGACAAATTATGACTTAACGCTTTGCCAGCAACTTTTAACGACTTACTTACAATTCCATGTTTCACAGTTAAACTAACCTAGTAAATGTATTTTCAGTCTTTTCTCGCTAGCAACTGCACGAGCTGTGACAAGCATCACTACTGCATACCGATGGGGTACCATTCGTACAATATCTACCATCGCCTGCAAGTCGGCGGCCTAGTCGATACCAACTCAAATATTGCACTGTATGCAATGACTGGCAGCTCAAAACCTTATTGCCGTTAGTATAGCAAACATTTATATTTTAGTATTTAGGAATAGTTATAAATAGTTTAAACCTTTGGTTGATAGATCCGCACTTATAGAGGCGACACTGAAAAGAAAACGCTTTTAACTGTCTTAAGCTATAATCATAATTTATGAAAATCATATATTCACAAAAGCAAATAAAAAAAAAGAAACTGAGTTATTATTATTTAAACAGAAGTAATAAAAACATATCTCATATTGCAGGAGTACATTATGAAGTGGTAATTAAAGTCGCAAACACAACAGAGAGCATAACTCACGGACCGGAGTCGGGAAAGCTTTCGATTACGCTGGTCGACAGAAACAATAATAAGAGTGATCACATGTTCTTGGAAGACGAACAGTAAGTCCCATATATTATTTTTATGTACACGAGTATTGTTACCGGATGCCATGTCCTTAATAAATATCTGAATAGAATACAGTAGCGAGTACCTTCTTAATACATTAGTAATTAAACACTTCTACATACGTAATCTAAGTTTTTGCAACATTTATTTTATTTTATTTGGAATCATAACTGTCCATTGAAAAATATATGAATATTTTATACTTTATTTCCTTTGCAGAAAGTTCTACAAACCAGGCGTGACTGAGACGAAAATGGTGGCTGTTAAAGACACTGGTCACCCGCCCATATTTGTTATCGTAGAATGGAAGTATGAAACGAACTTGTTCAACCCTATGACATGGCGCCTTCTCAAGAGTCCTAGCATTTACGTCGAGTACCTCAAGTTATCTTCTATTGAATATAACACAGAGTAAGTACTTGAAATTTACGCCTTATGTGTTAGTGCACTTACGGTAGTGCCCTCTGTAATGAGAGGGAATTTCTTTATAGTCAATAACTTTTTGTTTTTGTTTATCTAATGATAATATCCTCTTTTTTCAGCATCACAGTCTGCCCTAAACGAAAGAAACCAGTAGTCGCCAATCTTCCAACTATAATGAAAACGAAATATTGTAAATTTAGAAAGTAGGGAAACTTAATACTCTTATTACTGTTATGGTGACCATAATTCGGACAATGCACTTAAGACAATGCAAAACGTCTACAAAAAGTATTCTAATAGTATTTTAATTAATTTTAACTGTTAATTTAGAATAAAATATTTAATGCTACTTTTAAATAGTACTAAATAAAATAAGTTATAATAACATTATTGTAAATTTAAGATTTTTGTTATATAAATGAAGTTTAGTGTAAAAAAATAATAAATGTATTACATATTATCTAGATTTGTTTTCTTTTTGAGTATACGAGTTGAAGGTCAGTTTAAATTCAAATTACCACTTTTTTTTACATAAAAGCCTTAAACTGGATGGTTTCATTAGTGGATTTCTTACGTCTTATGGTTTAGGTACGTAATTGTTGAGACATCTTCGCTTAAATATTAAATCAAATCAATAAAGAATAGAGTTAGAATTTTGAGCCTGATATTTGATTTGGATACTAAATCAAATTTGGAGTAAATCGGTAAGCTTGCAAGTTACTTTTTATTCTCAGGCCAATGGACATAACATAATTCTTCATTTGATAATTTATATACACCATTATAATTCGACACGATATTTTGGAATATATAAAAATGTTAATGCTTTTAAATTGTTGACTTAGTAAGTTACATTAATAATTAGTCGATTTCCCAACAGTGCTATGTCACACTATTTTTAGTCTATAATCTATTTTATTTGACGTTTCGATGACATTACGGGTTACGGATGTTGTGCTGTTGTGTTATTGAATTCAATCTTATTAATTCGACTCAATACGTAACACATAATATTTCGTTATATCATCATAGTCCGCCATCATAACCATATTGTAACTGCATACTGTACCGGTAATTTTACATCATGGGAGATTCGCGTAAGAAGAAAAAGTTTTACTTTCGTAAACGCAGAAATAAATATTTCTTGGAACCCGGCTTCAGAGGTTTCTTCTGCACATGTAACTTTAGAGAAAAAGACTGCGTGAAAGAAGTTTACAATCTGTTGAACGAGTATGCTGGGAAGTTGTATCCGGACCTGGGGCTCGAGCCGCCGCCTGCAGCGCCCGTGTCCGACGCCCCCGACGACCGGACGGACAGCGAGTCCGAAGATGATCCCGACATTGGCGACTTGCTGAAACGTGAGGTGGAGACTATGAAAAAGGATTCACAGAAATCTCTCAGGCATAAGAGGTTCCAAGTGGTGGAAACTGGAGCATCCAATTGCATTTTCGTCAAAACAAACTTACCTAGTCCAGAAGAGTTGACTGCAGCCATAATAAAAGACTTAGTTTCAACAAGACTTCAGAAGACACGGCATGTTTTACGTTTGCTTCCAATCATGGCAACCTGCAAGGCCAATCTCCCGGATATCATGGAGTGTGCCGGCAAGCTGTTTGATAAATACTTCTTGAATGAGGCATCTTCCTTTGCTGTTATCTTTAATAAACGGTTCAACAGTAGTGTCAGTAGGGACTTGATCATCAAGGAACTGGCAGAGATGGTGGTTATGAAGAATGTTAATAATAAAGCCGATTTAAAGAACCCAAGGCTCTGTATAATTGTTGAAATTATTAAGGGCATTTGCTTGTTAAGCATTGTGGACAATTACTTTACATATAAAAAATATAATTTAAATGAGCTGTCTAAAGATGAATCATCTAATGATTCTGAGGAAACCCAAGCTAAGAAGTTTAAGAGTGATGTGACCACACCAGCAGAAGAAAATAAAGACACTTAATCTAATAACTAAATGAATTAATTATCTCAATTGCTATTGTAATTCTGTAAACCAGGTTATCAATAAGCTGACCATTAGTGTTAAGTCTTATCTTATACTTCTACTTTACTTAAATGTATATGTAGTCTAATTTCTAGGTTGTACCTAGAACTTCGATACCAACTCTTATACCAAAATTTGTCTATACCTAAATTTTTTCATAAATTATTGTAAACCATTAAATATACATGTGAAGGAATCTATAGTTTCTTTGTTTAGGTTCACCTCATTCAAGTTGTTTTTGTTCGTAGTTACGTAAATAAATGAGTAAGGTCACGATTATGTAACTGGGCGTAATAACGAGCCGTTAAGTAATACCTCACCTACCTAGTACCCACTAGAGTTACATAACCGGCCTGCAAAGCAAGCTGTTGAGGCCAGCCGGCCGGGAATGCGCGGCGGCATGCCGTTGCCATGCGCTGACAACACGTGTCTGAAAAAGTTATGTTGTTATCTAAAACCGTTAGTTGTGGCCTCGTTTTTTTAAAAGCAAATAGTATTAAACATTTGAACTTAATTTTTTATTATATCTTCTTTTATCATACATTTTCATCTGATTTGAAAGTACAGGGCATTACAGGGTTAGTTTTTTTGACACCACCTTCCCCGCTTAGACTACAGCTGTCTTACGTAATATAAGGCTTTGCCAACAGATGTCTCTTATGGATGTTATATTTAAACTATAATTTCGTTAATTATTACGATGATGAATTATAATTATTCTAGATAGGTATTACATAAATTTTCCTTACAATATATTCATAATATTTATTTCATGGATGCAATGATAGGTACCTGCATAGGTACTAGATGTCGCTGACGGCAAATACATGTGTAGGTAGCTAATGTTTATCAATTATTTTATTTAGGTAAACTAAAATATCTGGAAGTATGTATATAATTTTGAAGGAAGCAATTACTTACCGAGCCATGATAATGGTGTTGGCATCATTCACCAATTTTTAATAGAATGTTTAATTTTTTGACTGTAAAACAATAAAGTATTGAATTATTATGACTCTATTGATTGCTTAGGTACAATGTAGACATTTAAGTAAATAAAATTATTTTTTAAATCCCGATGCAAAAAAATATAGAGTTAGTTATGTTTGACGTGTCTGTCTGTGTGTCTATCTGCCTGTCAAATCTACTGAACGGATGAAGCTATTCAATGTAGTTTTTATTAATGTGAATCATGTGCGAGTGTTCTTAGAAAAGTTTGATGCAAATCGGTGGAGCCGATTAAGTAAGTTGTGGGGGTGAATGTGGGGGAAGAATAACCCAATGTCTGCAAATAAACTCGAGAGGGGTCTCAAATGAAAGCGCACAGAACTTGTAATATTATACCTATAAAAACTTATTTTTGTGAAGGGGATTTTTTAAATGAAATTACGGTTTTGATTTTAGGTAGTAGTAGCTGGAAAATAAAATTATAAAAATGAAGGTAGAACGAACAACATCAACTGTCTCCTCAGTCTGCTCGTGGACATGATGCCTGAAAAGGTGTCGAAACGTCGGGATCTAAAATATATCGCGACAAAATCCGTAATCCGTAAAAGTACTTAGTTTTATATACCTAAAATGACGAAAGGTATGGTGCCACTCCGTTGTAATACCGATATTATTGTGTATGTGTAGGTACGTGTTAATAAACCTGACAATCTGTGGTGCGAGCTAAAATGATAACTATTAAAAACAGCTGTTAAGAATTCATGCCGTGTTTATTTTTGTTGTACTAATTTTATTGTGTCGTGTTTGTGATTAACAAAAACAATTTTCAAATCAACATTAGGTAAGTGCAACATCTATATACTACTAACTACATACACGAAACAACCAGGGCTTTTTTTTGTTGCTGCTCTCTTAAATTTCCATTGGGTGCTGAAAAACATTGCCAATTCTCTAAATAGATTAAAATACAGTGATTAAGAATTTCATAGATAGCTATGTACATTAACAAAGCTACAGTAATAAAACTTAATTTATAAGATGCTCCATTCTAGTGAGCTTTATTAAAAATGCCGGAACGAATAACTATAACTTATCCGTGGTGAGAATAATTGAGTAGCACTCAAGTGCCTGGAGTTTGCTGACCACTCCACTGCAATCTGGTAATTTATTTGCAGAACAATAGTTCTATAATATTTTTTAATAATAAAGCTAATAAGGTCTCGTTACAACTTTAAAATTTTAGGCCCGGTTAGCCTTCTAGAAAGTTTTGAAGATCAGGTTGTATTTTGTCGAGCGATAGAAATGTCAAAGACTCCTTTTTTTAGTTTTATGGTTGGAATTGACGAGACCTTGTGTGAACCTATCACATATCGCGAGAAATTAGTTTGGTCCAGAAATCAACCATCCCATTCTTAGCATATTAGCTTCTCGCTAGTCATGGGGCAATACAAGAGCTCATCAGTGAAACTGAAAGCTGAAAAACTGCATAAAGTTTAACAGTTAGAAATCGGATGTTCGGCCAATAAATACCATGATGTACGTAACATGCTGATTGCTGATTAGGGATAGAGTCATTATCTCGGGCTCTGTGTCGAAGTGACACATCAGTTTTGTATGCTACCGGTACGCTGGTTTATTCGGGTTAGCATAACGCTATTAAAACTTGTCTAAACATGTCTTAGACTAAGGCTTTGTGCAAAGTCAACAGTGGCGCAGACTATGCTGATTTTGCATACCTGCGGGCGTTACCTATTCCTTCTAATATGTAAATGTTTGCACCATATATCTTACTATATACCTCCTGCGTGGCCTTATTACAACCGTAATTGAATCTGGATTCCTGATTACGTATCTAATCGAAATATTTAATTACGTTTTGAACAATTACGGTAGGGATACAATTTTCTTTTTGTTCAACATTGGAAAAAATACTTCAATTGACTTATGATCAGTAAAATGTTGCTATGAATTGACGAAGTAAAACATCTCAATTGTAGCTATAGCCCGTGTACGAAGATTTCTGAGAAAACTCTACATTTAATAATACCCCTTTATTGGATTTTGTTACTACCTAGCTATTGGTTGAGGATCACATAATGTCGTACATTATGTCTTTAAAAATATAGAAAATACTCTTTCTATCGTATTATTTCTAGGTAGCTATTCAAACGTACAAGGAAGTTCAATCAATAAAGAGGTAGAGCAAAATCATGTCTTTTCTTGTGAGGAAAAGAAAATTTAACTCCAGACTAGGTTATTTGTTTTCCCGCGTGAGTTGTAAGTGCGCCAAGGTAATGGGCTATTTCGCACTATTATCCGAACTCAATACGTTATTTGCTGTACGTGACTTAAACGGTATCAATGTTCGCTGCACTTTATATTAGAATGGAATTTCTTCGACACGGAAAAATAGCGAGTAAAGTTTAGCTTAATAAAATACGTTGGTGTTGGCAATGTTTGATTTAGATAACGTTTTTGAAATAAGGGTTCGCCAAACAACTTCAAACCCCGTTTTGATGTCTCTCCTTGCTAATTCGAATTTATCTACTAATTAGATAACGTAGTTTTGATGTTTAGTATTCGTGTTTACATTTCAGATTTGTCTAACGTAGCTTGATTAAATTAACAGGTGCCTACTGTAACTGTCCTCTTTTATATTTTCTGTAAATTACCTTTAATGATTAAGCGCTACCCAGAAGTCCGTCCCAATTAAGGTGTACAGAGTAGGTATTTCTCATTCGTATAAATGCAATGACGGAAATACACTCCTTAATTGTTTGTTAGAGTAGCCAATTAAAAGTTTGCAAGGGCTGCCGCAATTGGAATTGAGCCAAATACTTCTGTAATAAATTGCTGGCCGTGATAAGAATACGTTAACAATATAATTTGTTCTTTCATAGTGTGCGGTCATGAAAAAGTTTAGGTTGTACGAGGTAATGAATTCCTGATGCAGAGCCTTAGTAAAAAGATCGACCGTAATGGATTGATACCCATCTAACTTTCTTTACACAGATGCGGTAAAGCTACTTACCGTTTTTATGTTCAGAATGAATTTTACTGAAGGAAAGGTTACGACTTTGTAAATACAGTGCAATGGCAGGTTTAGTTATTAAAGTCAATAATAAAAGTAGTTATTTACGTAGATTCCACTATAGAAAACGCAAAACTGGCATAACCATTATTTTCTAGCATCCATCAGTGTCATCGCTCAACATGAAACCAGTACTAGGTATACCCACAAAATCTACCTAGGTAGGTAGTACTTTAACAGACGTCGAAATGTTTTTTTTTTATACTGTTTGGTACCTAAGTATAATTAAAAAAAGACAGCGTTTTAAACTGAGGTCACAATACACATTACACACGTATAGAATACAAGCTCTATTAATATCTTACATTAATACGAACAACTTTCAGTTGGGTTCCAATAACGATTTATCAATCCTTTAAAGTGCTTCAAAAGTGTAGGCAAGTGAGTCACGCAGTCGAGTCTATGATACTTACCCGGTTACATTCGAGATGAGTCTAATTCGAATCATGCGGCAGTGGACATCAGCTAATGACATCCCTTGACGGTCGTTAGGGCCGGCTCCTCGTTTTATTTTTTCCCTTGAGTGATTCAGTCAGCGAGTTTCCTTTTTCAACAGTTACGTTCTACGAAACTAGTATCATTTTTGCAGGATAAAACTATGAGGTTCTTCATAAAAGTGGAGTTACGGCTACAAATAGAAAAAAATCTAAACGTTAGCTTAAAATGTGTAAAATATGTAAACACCTACATACTTGGAGTTCTGATTATAAAGGATGTATCAATTTGGAGTTTTGTGGAAAAGTTTGACAATTTCATTTTATTATACAAAACATATTTACTTAGGTACTTCCACAGTTCCACAGTTAAAATTTGATCACCACTTATTTCGTACTGATTCTAAAACTTTTATGTTAAATGAAGATATTATCGCAATAAGTATCTGATACAGTCAAATATACTTTGTGTGTATGTACAACATACCTAGCTACTAAGATTTTTTTGGTAAAATAGGTCCTACCTTAGATTACAAAAAATACAGTCAAAGAACATAGAATTTCGGTTTTCGGGTTTTTAAAGCCATTTTTGATGTTCTCTTTGATGTTAATATTCTAAGTAAATAAATCTTATGATTCTTTTAATAGGTACCTACGCCTACAAGAATGATCCGTGTGTGCCGTACAAAAAGTGTCCCTATTCGATTTAGTTCACTCAGTAGGGAGAGTTTGTACTCTGTATGAGCTACACTTAAGCTTGCGCCCGGTCTGCCAGCGTTGGAATAACAAGCACAAAACGGACACCGGCAAATCCAACCCAAGTCCCGGATTTGTAACAAAGTACGGCTTATTCCGCTCACTTCTACATAATATGGCCGAAACACTTGGAGCGCAGATGCTTGCTGCAGATTTTCAATGTGGTTTCAATTTCTTAGCGTCGTCTTTTCTCAGATTTGTGCGAGGTAAATAACGTGGGTACGTACGATGTGGGTTAAACCTGTCAGTTCACTTGAACATTTTATTTGTGTTACACCGTTTACCTCCCCGGTTCTTTCAACCTTTTTAAGGAAACACGAAACCAAATACTCTCCAATTGTACACTAATAATATTATTTCGTGAAGGAAACTTTTAATAATATTTTTTTATGAACAACTGGTTAGTACTAGACTAGATATTAAGCTGAAAGGAGAATCATAATTGAAAACAGCCTGATAGCCACTTGCTATATTATAAGTTTTCCATGCCAAGACTCTAGGCAATGGTTACAGGTAAAATTGTTGTTACTAATGTTACTATCATAACTTGTTGTGCCCTGTCCAAATTCATTAAGTTAAGGCGCACATACAATATTTTCATTTGATCTGAATAAAATAATTTATCTATCAAATAAAATTCAACTGTGTGTTCCTAATTTTAAGTAAGTTCTGAATATGTTTTTAAAACACGTATGTACCTAGCTACTTACAACAGAGAAGAAAGAAGAGGGCCATGAGAAAGCAAAGTTTTCCTGTTGTAATGTTTTTAATGCCTGTTACCCTACACAACCATTTTTTCGGAAATGACAGCACTTTGCTTACCCTTTAGGTAAATTTAGGCGATGGTATATAAATTGCGTATTTTCAAACTATATTTACTAACTGTTACCGTTGCCCGTTAAAAGGCCAACAACAGCAAGCGCTCTGTTTATTTTTAATTCGGAAAGTGTTCCTAAAAATTGCGCGTAAACTGTTGAACGAGTAAAACACGAAATAAGGAAAAACCGATGTTGAACAAAGTGTGTAACTACTTGTGCATACATTATCGTCAACCGCATATAACATTCGATGTCGCTGTGGGATAAATTAAAAACGCTTTTCAGTAATAACGACACTCCACAAAAGGCTGAATGTGAAGCACGTGCAATTTTTCACTATAAAAGTAATATAACCCAATTCAGCGGCTTTACATCGCGACAGCTCGCCGCCAATTACTAGCCGGCAATTTGTCGTGTCAGTCCGACAGACGCGTGGAGCGCGCCGAAACATGACACCATCAGCAGGACTCTTCTCCGCACTGTTACACGATCATGATCCCGCCTAATGCTAAGGGGGCAAAGGGGGTAATTTGATTTGCGCTATGAATTATTTCGTGTACGCTAAGTACTAAACTAAGTAGGTGCTCCTAAACTTTATTTTTATTTAAAAAAGCTTTGCCGTCTAAAGAACGAGAATTCTTCGTCAACTATTTACATATTACAATATTACCTCAGTGAATATCCACAGAAATATATTACCCAATATTTATCACAATGGGAATAGGTAAATAATGGTAATTGTTATCTTCGCAGTGCGAATAATTACAGGGCATGTAGCGGCAAGCGTCGGTACACGCGCCTTAGTTAATATTGCTGAACGACGTACATATATTGATATAGTTCCATTCGTACGATGTTACACGTGTTTAATCAGAATATGACTTTATTCAGACCAAATATATTATTGAAAATTTTAAAAGATTAATTTCAATCTACTTTCTTCATAAAAGCAAAAAATAAAAACAGTAGGGTGTTCAAAACATACATTGAATATGGACTTAGGGTAGTTAAATAAATCTGACAATAAAAACACAAAGAACTATACGATCCCAGCTGTTTAAAAAGGTTTATCGATACCGATTATTTGTATTAATATTAAGCCACTCCTCGGTTACCTCGCAGTATCTGGTTAATAAATCATCAACCGTTCTCTCTCGATGCCAGTTAGGTAACAGCATTCCCCTATTACTGATAGGTAACCCAATTTTGAGATAACTCGGTTTCTCTAAGCGTTGCCGAGGTGTCATGGCGGTCGCTTTGCGTTCAATCGTAAACTGAACCGCGAAATAATGTAAGAACTACTGCACTTTAAGTAAACGTAGACAGTTTCTCCAAAGAAATAAAAAGACTTCCTTTTGATAAGAAGTCTGTGAGCATTTCGTATAAAAATAGTTACAAAAGATTTGAGTGTTAAAGTAACAAAAGAAAACTTGTTCGAACTTCTCTTCTTGTAATATCTCCAAGTTTTTGAATGTTTCATTTTTATAATTTAAAATGTGTTTTCCGAGGACGGATAGGCAGAGATGTATACATCCTTTTGAATAGTCTCGGTCTGAATAGAGTTAATGAGATGTATCCAAACTACCTCTAACATGTTTTATACGTAAAAAATGTTAGCAGCAACCCTCTGTCTGTATATGTATCTTTATAAATTAAAGTCTCGAGTAGGTTTTAATTGAGTAACAATAGTTTATCCTGGCAAACTTTATTATTTGTTATATGAGTAGTAGCTTTATCAAATAAAGTGTATAATTAGGATAATCATTACAGTCCTAATTGTGTTATGCCAATTGAGTTTGCTATAATTGACACAGTAATTAAGTTGTAAAATTAATTGTATGAATTTTATCTGCTAATACCTAGTATTGTATAATTTTGTATAATTATTATATAGTACTACTCTACAAATATAGAATGTTTATCGTAGCTTTCATGTAATTTAAGTAAAACGACGAGATATTTCAAAGAGCACAGTTAAGGTTAGTTTTTAGTTACCGACAAACAAACCATAAGAAATCACCTGGTGACTGCCTGTGCCTAGTTTTTTTTTATTTAATGGAAATACACAATATGTACATAGTATCCATTGAAACAATAAAAAAATCAAGCATCTGTGTGAACATAACCAAAAATAAAGGGATTCATGTTGTTTTTCCCATATATTTCAATAAAGGGAAAACTCTGAAAATTGTTTTGTAACATAATAACTGCAATTACATATTTATAGGTATATACTGTTGGAAATTTGATAGTGTATGTGCCCCGTAGATTTTTTTCGGAGAATTTATGAACCGCGACGATCAGCGAAATTTGTACGAAGCCCTTGAGTCAGATTCGCACTTGTCCGGTTTTTTATTATTATAAATATTGAGAAGTTATTTTGTACAGAGCAGTGGCCAGCGGGAGGTCTCCCTTCATCAATATCCGTTTCGCCCGAGGTTTATTTTGACATCGCCTTTGTCAAGAGCCTTAGAATTACATCCAACTCATCTACAGAAAGATATCAGTCAAATAAAACATTTGTTAGACAAGGGACTGTGAGGGTTCATGAAAATGGTGACTTTAATATACTACAGTAACGAATTATAGGGTGCGTCATTATGTCATAAACGAAGTTTCTACTAGCTTTATGCCTGCCTTGGATTACTTTTCTAGAGATAGAGCACAAATTTAGAATCCATTACCGTTTTCAAAGAATGCAAAATAATTGAAATAAAATGCGAAACACTAATACAAAATACGTAGGATTTCTTTATCATGTGTAATTTTGGACAGACTGCATACTTGCATATTGTTCCTTAGAAGGTAAAGTAAACTGCCTGTTTCCCCTCATCCAAGGGTACGAAGGCAAAACATTTGTGGGACTGTTGTATGCGTTTGAAGGCTCATAAATGTGAGTGTTACACATCCGTAACGATGTAACACTATTTTCTAGCGAGGTAAAGTGACTGTTATTTACAATGATACCGTGTAATAATGTTTAATCGCCGACAAAAATGTCGTCCGCCACCTTAACGACAGGGGATGTGAAATGTAAACAACATTAACTGTAGTGTTTGTTTACTATAATATGGTTGTTTTTTTCAGACGGTAGATATAATTTAGTGATGTTATGCTAAAATAATGTAAACATTGTTTATTTATTTTTTATGTAGCGATTTTATTTATCTGGAATAGGTACATACTCAACTTCCATTATTTGGTGGAGTATTAAATATTTTTCTCTCATCTTAAATTTAGTTAGTTTTTCGAATTTCAACGACCTGTCTTGAGCATAATTATTTTTAATTTCCATGACATTGAACAAAAGTTGTTCCTCATTAATGAGTGGACTTTCTAACATTCGCAACCAAACTTTGTTTAATAAATAGTTTGGAACTCCTTGAATGAGGTCGGGGCATTAATTTTGACAACTTGGTGCAGGGCAAGGTTGGTCCATTAATGTCCTATAAATCTTACAACAGGCATAAAATATTACTCGTAATTTTGTTCGAGGTATACCTACCTCCATGTAGGTATTTCGTCCATTAGCTGGAAGGGTGTGCAGGTGTTCCGTTATGAATTTACTTGCTAACTACTTATCACAGTACTTCAATTCGTATATCCATTTTCCATACCCATATAAAGCTATATTGACAATTAAACTAGCCTGGTTTTCATAAAAACAGCGTATTGCTTTAAAATCGTTTGAGGTTATTTTAAGGTTGTGGTATAAACTGTTGTTTGTTCAATTTGGTATTATATTATAACCTAAAACCAAATTATTCCGCTCCACTGTGTTCTAGGTAAATAAAGTAGGAATACTAAATTGAAGAACGCGTCAAATAACCTACTGGGAATTGTAATTATATAAATTGATTACTAGAAAGATTTACGTTTGACCTTTGAGCTACGCACAAGCCCGACTTAGTCGACTTATCTACGACAAGAATAAAAAAGAAATCTGAAAACATTAGTGGACAAATTAAATTATGGCCTAATCTCCTCTTGGAGTTAGGCTCAAACAGTAATTTTATTATCTTTGGAACAAAATTAAGTGTGACCCGTCAAGTTTGTGGCATTGTTTATAAGTTTAGTAACAAATCTTTGTTATATAAAGTACATAATGAAGCTTGTTAAAAACTTATGATCATTGTTTTTCTCTTTATTACAACGGCTTGCTCTTTGAATTTTATAAAATATATATTATTTCAAAATTATATCTCTGTGTGCAGTTATATTAAACTCGCAATACTACAGGTGCAATAATGCAATCGTGCTTCTATACTTCCAAAAATAAAAATATGGAATTCAATTTTTGGGTACTTCATAAAGCGTAAAAAATCTTTATGCATTCCTTTAATTGCGTTACCGAGTGACGTAACCGTAGCATAACGGATACATGTAACAATTTTGCTCGTGATTATAATGCGGAAGTTAGGAGTCGCTTAAAAGTTTAACGAGTCAACGTTTCAGCGAGACTTTTGTTTATGGACGACATGAGACCGCAACGATTAAATGTGAAATACGCGGTTACACGACACATGCTATTCACGGAACATAGTTCACCATACATTTTGCAATTCTGAATACATTTTAAACACATTACCTAAAATTGAATCAAGAGAAATTATGTTTTCTGCTTCTCTTGTGCGGTATTCTATTATGATTGTTATTGAAATTAAGGTAACAATGTTGTGTTTACAAAAGCCATGTTTATTTTGAAAATTATTTGGAAATTGTTGAAAATAATACCGCACTTTACTTTGATATAATTTGGGCATTTATGTACCTGTAAGGTTTTTTGTGTTCAACAAATTTATTATCATAAACATACATACGTTACATTTTAGGAAATAGAACGATAATATTTTTTAACAAGTAACGTAACAATTTTAAATAGGCCTTTTAATCTCAAGGCCTAACACTGCGGCGGCTAATCGAACGGCCAAAACAATTAAGATTAAATCTGAAGGACGAAATACTCAAAATTGAAACATAAATTACTCTATAAACTTTTTAATGATTTGCTTTTAGAATTTACTACCGTCAAGCGAGTATAAAGTTTACATTATTACTAGTAAACTGGCATTCCTCACGAAAGTTCGTAAACATTGATATACGTAAAGTTTATGTCGTCGCCGGGTTATGTAACAAATTAGGGGATGTGCCGCTGACCCCCGAATGACTTCAGTAACAGCATGAGCAGGATGGATTACACCCCAATTAGTTCCTCCCCGTGTACGAAAGATCAAGATTTGTACGAAAATTTACTACGCACTTAACATGCATAACTACCGGCTTTGTTCAAATGCGTAATTAAGGGCACCACTTTAACGTTTATGGTAATTTAATTCATATTCCGGCCAATAATACTCCAAGTTCATTAAAGTTTCATAATATATATTTCATTAATAGTTGAGTGAATTACCTATACGTAATGCAAGCCCGAGTTCGTTAATAAAAGCCCGGGTACGGAGCAAAAATTGCCGGCTTATAGTTTAATGCTTAAACGAGGCAAATTTCCTACTTACATTGCTACGTTGAAACCTTTTAGCAATGCTGCGAACATTCATAACTTCGTTTTAAGTAAAATGTTGTGTATTTGTGCATTATAAGTTAAATGTTTTGTTTATGTTTAATATTCTTCACCGTGGCGGTTACCCAACCTTACCCAGGGCTCGCTTTGCATAAATGAACCATAGCGGGTTCATTAGTGAACGCAGGACTATTATCTTTTTATAAATAAAATGGCGTGTTTTGGAAGCAAGTGCCTATTATAAGGAAACCTTTATTAGATTAGATGCGGGTTTTATTCTTTGCCGTTTGTTATTTTTCTTTTTGTATTCTAACTTTAAATGTAGCCTTTAATACCTTCATACATGTCAATGAAGAATATGCTGACTAGATGCGTATTCACAATAATATACTCCTGCCCATAAAAAAGGTGACGAAATAAAATGCAGACTGCAGTAAATATTGGTAAAATTGAGTTGAATGTGACGGCTTACCCTAGGCAAAGTTTATTAAATTGCGGTTCATTTTATTTATTTACCGTTGCAGTTTGTTTTCTCGTATATTTTTAGAAGAATGTGTGTTGTTTTAGAGGACGCCAAAATTGAATCTGACGACAAAATGGACGATGTTTTTTTTGGGCATCGCCGCGGGGCAACATAATCCGTTCGCGAGTTTCATATCGATTTCTTGAAATACCACCATCTTCCGTAAGGCATTAATATGGGTTATCCTGTTACTCTCACAAAGTAATAAAATACAAAACAAAATTTAATGGATGAATGTTCTATGAAATTATTGATAAGTAGTTTTTTTTTCAGCTACGTTATTTTCAAACAAAGAAAAAATTAAAACAAAACACAAAAAAATAAAATGGCAAAGTTTTAAAATTTCGTATTTACGTCTAGAATTCCTATTCTCTCAGACCTACATACAAGTGAGTCGTTTATACAAATAATTTTACTAAGCGCCCTATCAAAAACATTTATAACCCAAGTACGGCGCTTTAATGTGTTCGATAAGTTCAAAAACACACAGATATACACATCCGCAAACAGTTCCGTTTCCCTGTTGCTCGGGTTCTACATTCGTGTCCCAGACTTGTACTTCCTTTGATTTACCGAACACTTTGATGATATTATTTGTATTAGTTAGGTAGGTATGCATATAGGTAGATATGAGGGGAAAAAATATTGAATTTCGTTTGCAAAAAATATGTCTGATAACAACGTAAACGCAGTATATATGCCAACCTGTAAAACTCATGAAATATTAAGCCACCAGTTTCAGTAGAAATTGGTATATGAGAGTTTTAAAAATACGAATATCTTTGATAAAATTGTTTAAGCCTATATCGCAGTGCTATTAGTAAACCCCTATAAAATCCCCGCCTACCTCGCCCTGCCTTATTTTTATGCTTCTTAATATATATTTTTTACTACCAAACATCGCTCTGTATACACTTTTCATCCCGATGAGGATGGGCAAAGCGTGAAGTTTTACGGGTCCAAAAGTATTATAGGTAATCTGTGTCGTTGTTTATGCGCTAGTATGGTAATCTCACGGGAAGCGATAAATAAGGGCCGTATTCAGGAACGTCAAAACTTGCAGGCTCACTCTCTTTGTTAGCGACTTTTACGCTTTGTTATAATTGAACCCCGCGCCCGCGCCACCGTATAACTACGCACCGAGGGTTGTGTTATCGGACGTTTGCTCGCCCCAACTTCTGGAAACTTGTGCTGATAAAGATATTTTACTATTATTTTTCTGACGGATGAAATAAACAACGGCCTAAAATGTTTTATATGTTTACGTCGAAATTATAACAAAACACGTGTAAACATACTCGGAAATTAAAATTCTTTTTTAGGTAATGTCTGTCCATTGAACATTATATGTACCCACGTTACTTAGTAAACTGGCTCTTAGTAAGAATCACATTATTCCAGCCACTCGTGTAATTTTAATGAGGGCCTGTGAACTATTAGCTGGCGTCAAGAGCCCGGGATGGAGAGGAGTCGATGACTGCGGGAGAGGCGGTGATTGAGCGCGCGCCTGCAAGATGTCGATAGAGCAGGTTCGTTCTCGAGAACAAAGTCCTTACCACACCGTATTACGACGGCGTCCCCATTTACACCGGCCTCCAAACGGAATTCCGCCCCTGTGTACTTTCATGTCAGTTTATTACGAAAAATGATATCAAAAACTCAGTTTCTCATAGAAAAAGTTTCCAGTGTTCACATATCGCTCGGCGCGAAGTTTTTGTCGGGTTTAAAATATCCGTTACGTTTGAAATGCGCGCGCTACGTAAAGCGCTTTAACTTTTTTACTAACTTTTATTTCTACATGAATTTATACAAAAGCCAGACACTGCGATAATGTCTTCCATTTGTTAAAAGACGAGAATTACAACCGCGACGACAGAAAAGAATAAAAGGGTTGTCTTTGTTGGTAGCAAGAGGAATACATTTTATGCAACCGCTCGAGCGGTGCGCGTACCTTTCTATCGTATAATCACCCTATTGTGAACCCCTTGTTGCACAGCATTTCTTGAAAATTGTTTAAGTTGTTTCAGATTTCAGAATACTGACATGAAATAAGTGTATTTGTTGAAAATTTTCTCATTATAATGTTAGTTCAGTCCTCTTGCTGTTTTCAGGTTAAAAATATTCAATGCATATTGTGCAAATAATTACGTATTCTAAATTCATTGATTTACTGTGAATTAATGACTTATAAATGTACACATTGAACGTCCAATACATATTCATGAAATGGAGATTATATGATGTCTATATAATCGGTCCGATTAAGATCACTTAAGTATGTGGCTCATTCTGTTCATGTGTTTGGCATATAAAGGCGTTCGATTGCGAGCAGCCCGCGGCCCGGATATTGAGCCTAAGCCGAGCGGGCGAGCCGCGATAAACCTCAAACCCGCCATATAATTAATACAGAGTATCCACTTCCCGCATAAATCTATCTTCTCTTGTTAAAATCTCTTTGTTAAATGTAGAGTAGCCGGTAAAGGTATTCATTAAACCTATTTAAGACTCATTTTACGAAAACGCAAATCAAGTAAACACTTACAGTGTTAAGTCGAGGATACAAGGTCTCTAGTTATGGTCCGTAAGGCTTATTATTCCTTGAATAATATCTGCCCTTTACTCCCTTATAATATAATATCGCAGCGTACATAAATAATTCATAAAAGAATAGGATTTTCATATTCTTTCACTTAGCTTCTCCGTGGAGAGTTTCGCCGCGTTCACACCTCAACAAAGATGTCACCGGAATAGCTATGAGTTGGAGCCAGAGCAGTTAAATGAATTATGATATCCTTACAAAATTAATGTCGTAAAAGTATCCTTATTTTGTTTATCTTCTATCTGATGCTCTTGGGGGTGGGATGCCGTTGTACTATGCCATAATAAGAACGAAGTATATTTTCTTCGTTTAAATGTGTTAATTTGGTTTTCTACAATATTTACTTAGAAACGAAGGTTTTAAAACAACGATTGCAGTGTAAACTTATGTTTATAATGAAACGCAGCGATTGCCCATACCTGACGACATGATACATTTTAAGATCTAATTTTAGTTCTTTCAGATCGCTTAGACCCACTATTTTGTAAAAGCTCTCCACCTATTTTTTTATTGGCGAAAGTATTTTTGTATGAAAATGTATTAAATACATCTAGTTTAAATTAATTTTATCTCGGTTACATTGATGGAATATTAAAATGTAACGGTAGATAATCCGTAATCCTCGTTAAATAAAACCTGACCTTATTGTGTTTTTATTCATGAATACCATACTCAAACCTAACTTATGGTCCTGTTTACATAATAAAATAACTTTATAATAATAATAGGTGCAACAAAAGACCTAAGGAAGAAAGTATTCAGAGCTTAGTATATATAATTTAGTTGAAATGCGAACGTTTCGCTTTGAACAGGTAGGTCTCGTAGTTTTCAGTCTTAGTCAGTTTTTATTAGGTAACATTTCATTTAACTTTGAGGTTGCATTGTTTAACCTCGGTATCTCTGAGCTATTTTTAATAAAATAAAGTACTTACTTGGAATCAGTTTCTGGAATTTTGTTTGTTTACTTTAACGTAGCGGTGAAAGAATCTCTCGTTGTGTTGTTTATGTAATGAATGATTGTATTAAACGAGATAAACAAAGATAAGTAAAACAACGACTAGACGAATTAAATATAAGTAATTAAATACATTGTTTATTTGTAATAACCAACAAGAGTTTTCTAGAAACAAAGGTACATCTGCTGACACATTTCAAAATTATCTTTTCAGTCATAACCACTGAACAATTCAGAGGTTAATGGTCTAAAATCCAATATTCAATTATCGATGCTTAAATAATGTCCTAATTATTGCTTCATGGAATTCCAATTAACCCTGTGGTTCTCAAACAGCCCCATTTTACCGGCACTTAGAAGATTTGTCTAATGCTTTATAATTGAGTGTTCTAACTTAGTGACAAGTTTTGACTTTCAACGAAGATTACATTGTTGTTGAAGATATTTTGATAATTATATTTGGTATAATTATATAAACTTTTTTTTATCATTCTGGTCATTCCAATGGCAAAAATTATTGTAAAATGACATACATTTAATTTTTATTTTTTTATTTTTACGTGAACACGTTTTTTGTATTTAATCTATAGTTTATTTAAGTTAGCGATAAGATAACTGGGTATCAGAGGTTTGTTGAATGGTTTATGCAACACATACAATTCCAGCTGACTATGAATCGCGTTACCGAACCAAATCAGCTTGTCATACGCAAACAACATGCTTCCGGATCGTAATAGCCCGCGCGGCTATAAAACATTCTACTGTAGAACAAATACACGCCGACTGAACTCTATAAAAAACAACTTTTAATGGATTTCCAAACGAAACTAAATTAAAGAAATAAAACTAGTTTTATCGGTTTACTAAACAATAAGTTACTAGACAGTCAACTCGATAGGAATCAGTAATTTTAAATCCCATTAGTCGAATCTCCTTCTGCTATCAATAGCTCAAGACGTTGATTTTACGACCAATAATAATAATTGTTATCATGCCGAACCGCATTTCTCATCAAAGTTCATTACAGCCCTGATTCGGAAGCTTGTATCAAAAGGATTTAATTCAAATAAGCTTTTCATTTCTACATTTATGAAGCCCCGGGAGGGTGCCTCACCACGGATTAAATTCGTGATATTTAACTCAACGAAATTTTAGTTTAAGTGGCTCTGAATAGAATCCTGACTACGTTTTTAGAAATTAAATGAACGCGGATATTGTAAAGGCGGATTAGCGACGGCTTTATAATGTTAGCTGTCAGAGTAATCATCTCGCTTGAAGGACGGTCAGAATTGAAACAAAAAACGACCAAAAAATATCTACTATCGGAGTGGTTCTAAAAAGATAAAAGAAAGATAGCCGCTATTCATAATAACAAAGTGAGCCGGTTGTCAAACTCATTCGTCTAATTAAGTTTTTGTTTACGTCTGCTTTCGAATAGACAACATTGAATGAAACGGGGTCCATTTCGTTTCACTGGCTAAAGAGTAAATTTAATTAAGTCGAAAGGGCTCTTGACTTTTTTTCAATCTGTAAGGCTGGCCAATTAAAAAGTTGCCGAGACTTGTACCAGCAGGATAGCGACAACCGGACGAGAGTGCTTTAACTTACTCAGACCAACTCTGGGGCTACATTAACCGTGCTTGTAACCTGAACAAAATAATGTTTAACTGATCCGCCTTGTTCATCAAGGGACACTTCATAAATCTTCGGTATTTCAAGTATATTATTTGCACAGGAACTTTAAATATTATTAAAAAAAACACTAGGGTTATTCCTTTCATGGTAGGATATTATTCTGTTCGTAAAATCAAACGTTCAGTGTAAATTTTTCAAATATAAATTACAAATTCATGTTAACACACGATATAACACTCACACAAATATCTGTAATTGATGAGCACATAGTATCCGAGAGCCATTAGCGTAAAGCCAATGCAATTTATCAGTATGCTTCAGAAAATAATTATTTACCAAATTAACAAGCAATCAGCGCTGTGTAACATTTGAATACTGAACAATGGTAACTCTAGTACGTAGGGTTCAGAAGGCTCCGGGTAACAGTACCCGCTGCCTGCCCCGATAGAGAGACGCCAAATCGTCTTACGAGTCCACGGTGAAGAGGATTTTTAAATATTTATAGAAACGTTTCCACAAATGTTGAGCTGTTTGTTCTGTTTGGAAAAATCTTGAAATGCAGCTTTAGCTATTTACGTTTACGTTTCTCGGCACCGTTTTTACACTTCGTTTTTTGTAATCGTAGCTCTTAATATAAAATTTCTGCTCTAAAGTTTTATTTGTATTTATGAAGCTATTCACCTTTACAGTACTTAGTTGCAAGTTGTAGTTATTTATTTCCTTTCCAATTTGTATAACGATTTATTGAAATTGCATCGAAATTAATATTTTCAATCCAGTGAGCGTTGGATGGCAGAAGAGTGAATTTATTTTATTGCACAGTCTAAAGGTGCTTAATCGAAGTAGCGCTAATTTATGTGTGCCGTTACGAAAGAGCAGAAAAGATCGGGAGATATTCCTGAGGGTGTGCGGAGGTCGGACGAGTGGCCATATTCTGATTGAATAATTAACTAGAGAGACACAGAACCGAAGGAAGCATCCATTATTCCCAATATTTCGCGCATTCACATAAATATCCAAGTGCTCATACGAAATTAAGTATAATACGCGTCTGCATTTTATTGTTGTGTTTGAAAACAAACCTAATTTTATGAACGAGCGCTTATCATACGAAGCAGCTTTCTCCCTACAAAGAAAAAAGCTGCAAAGAACGATCCAATTGTTTTTGATTTATAGACTAGTTTCACAAAGAGATGTTCTATTTAGATGGGAAGGAAAGGGTGACCCGTTGTTACAACACAACGAATGTAACTGATTCAGCAGTAAATAAAACTCGTATCAATTCTGATCTGGTAGAAAAAGAACGCCAAATTGCTAATGGAAAAGTTTTTCTAATGAATTAAGAAAAATGTGCTGATGTCGAACACTGATGTAATAGTACCAGTTTTAATTAGGAAAGTAGGAAACAATGTTCAGATAAATTAGCTAAACATTTCAGAAAATGTTACTCAAGTCTTCAACGGCTTATAATGACTACCTCTCTTGACAGTCTTTTGTTTATTGACTTTTGTTGGTTTGATGAGACCCGTGTGCCTAGTGGTATCCGACTAATAGACTACAGCGGGCTCTCCCAAGGGAGTCGTATGAAGTCGCAAAGTAATTATATTACGTGAGTAGAAGATAATGCCCATCTATAAGATCAACGAAAATGGAAGATCTACGCGAAACAAAAGACGACTGTTGCTGCTGTGACGTAATCTCGTATTTTGAGTAGTTTATGGTTTCGTCGTTTATTTAATGTGTCTTTACGTTTTGGCATTTTGCCTTTGTTTCTCAACAAAGGAAAATAATCAATCACAGTTCCTTATTTACAATTATGATCGTGCTAGGTTGTCGAAAGTATATCAATAAGTTACTATACTAATAAAAGTACACTAAAGTATATTCGACTTATAAGTTGTAACACCATGACTGGCATCATTATTCTGAGTAACGTTTCCACGCGTGTCAAGCGAAAAATAAGTGTCGCAATAGTAATTTGTCACGATCCTCCTTATATAGGTACTATGATACATACTATAGAGCCTTTTTGTCTGTTCAGGTAGTTTATGTAAATATTTAAAAAATACGCCGGTTTTGTATGTGAAAAAACATCTTAATAAGAAAAAGTACTAGATTTCTTAAAGGTTGCTTCGACCTAAATCACGGTTTAGGGTAAATAAAGGGTCTCAAGTAAGAGAGCTGAAAACATTATGCTATCCATAGAAGCTAAATTAAATAAAGCTTGTATTTTTGTAAGATTGTGGTTGAATATTAAAATAATTTATTATAAGTTGGAAAATAATTAATCAATCAATATTTATCAATATAATATTTGGTCTTTTTTAATTTAGCATTTTGGATCAGCAGAATATTATAAATATAAAACGAATCGAACGGAAACCCCGGTCAGCTATCCCAGCCATTATTAAACTCGTAATTCTCACAACAATAGAAAGAAGACTAACAATTGAGCCATCATTATAATAAAATCGTTTAAATAAGAACAACATCAAAAAGGTTTCGGATTAAACCTCGCAGACGTTAATAAAAGTAATTTAGTAAGGGGACGCGTCAACATGGAATTTTTATTACGTAAGCATTCTACTCCGGACTAACGGATGAAGACATATTATTCCGTCTCGCTAGGCTAGCTACCCTTCAAGTGATTACGATGTTACCCTTGATATAAGGGCAATGTGGATAGATAATTAATATAGGGTGTAGTGCTTTTTATGTCATTGAAACGTCGTTGTATTGTCTTGAAAGTGGGCTTAAGCTAGGGACGGGAAATTGAAAATCATTTTCAATCTGGTGGAGTCAGAAAGATTACCTTATGGGAACGGGTAAATATTTTTTGTTTGGTATAAAAAAGAGTTGCTGCTTTTTATGTTAAATATTTATATATTTATTAGATATAGTTAGAAATACCAGTATGTATTAGATGTACTTGTTGTATAAAACTAAATTCTCGTTAAATCTCCAGAGCTACTTTACTGGTGTTAAAGAATTAACATAATTACGTTTTAGTATTCCGCATTGATAGTTGGAAAAACGAGAGCTTACTATTACTTGGAATCTCAGCGGCTTTTTGCGGAAATTACGGACTTTATTCGTAATTAAGTAGGTAGCTCAGAAATATTTAACGCAGTAGTAGAGGTGAGAATCTTCTAAAACAAAAAATATGTGGAAAGTATTCGAACAATTAAATGTGTTTATCTAAGTAAGACTTAAAGTACATAATACCTCAATTCTTATACCAAGACTTTTTATACTACATTATTTACGCACGTTCAATGCCCGCTTTAGAAAATTTACTCAAAAATAAATGGTGTAATTTTGATTGTAAACATTTAAACATTACTTCTTAACATTGGACTCATTCCACTTACCGTGTGGGTACGGAAAGTATTTTGTGAGCTGCCACAGTGGTTTGATTTACTTGTATGGTATGTGGGCGGTGACGTGGGTAGAATTCATCGTACAAATTTTCCTTCCTAAAGCAAAAATCTTTAATAGCTACTTTACCGAACCCTTGAATGGTTTGAGATCATCATTAATGAAAGAACAGCAAAGAATGGCTTGTAATATTTTTTCTTTTATTCAATTTGTAGTAAGTTACGCTACACTTACCCGGTTTTCCTGTGTAGGGAGCTGTAGTCAACGTGAATTACTAGAATGATTACTATACGAGATGCTCCCTTGAGAATGCTGAAGGCTGCACGTAAATCACTTGCAATATTTTCCTAAGAATATATCTGAATAGTGTTTTCCAATCACTAGAATGTGTTAGCAAATTGCATTTTGATAATATATCTTTAACGGTTTTGTAAAATAATGGGTTCTGTAGAAACCGTATTTTTCTTGGGTATGCTCAAATCATTGATTATAAATCTGTTTGGTTATAATCAGTTGAATACAATTTAAAGTATGAAGCCTGAAGGCAAGTGAGCTTGGGCTCGCTAGCTTACCTCGGGCGATTGTGGTCGTATGTTTGGGACCCGCGTCCGGATGATATTTGTATGACGAACGCGAATATTCTTATAACGGATGTTTTTGCACGTGCTTCGTATAACCGAGTTTTAAGGAAAACCACCGGGGTTTGGAACTTTACATATCAACAACATTGCCCAGTTACATACGATACCCAGGGAGACCGCTTGTTATGGGCCTAACATTACTCGTGCTCGGGGTCGATACACGGGTCCATATTGTGCCTCGAGCTACCCAAAAGTATGATTATTCAACATTACAAAACAATGATTTACCGCCAAACCTCACTTCCGAGAAAAACCTGGCAGGCCATCCCAAAATATTGAAGTCCCTCACCGTATTACTGCGTCGTTGCAGAAGAGTACAACTAATTAAATATTCAAGCCATACATCAAGAGATTGATGAGCCAAGACAGAAAATTATAAACACAGAAGAAGAAACATGGCGGGAGTGCGGTTGACTTCTTACCCTCATTGAGGTAATCTTGTGGGAAATCAAGGCAACCGCGACCGAGCAATCTGTTATTTCTCCGACAAAACCGTTGGAATGAGAACCCTACAATTGTCATGATTGCCCGCAGATCTTGTCTTAGGCCGCAGCTCACAACGTTGTGGTCGGAATATTGATGTACATTATATATTATGCCGTACATTCCGATGAAAACTGGTGCTAAATAGTCGGATATGAACAAATGACTTAGTATTGTCATACACATGACCGTGCATGTCAGCGAATAGCAGTAATGCGATTGGAACATTATTCGGTATCGACGCAATATAGAAACAATTGAGCAGCGTTCACGTTGTTTACCGAATGCTTGCTAACTCATTATAGTGAGCACACAATACAATTGGTTTGATTAGTTTTTAATCTGAATATACCACGAGGGATTACCCACTATTGATTTAAATAATAATTATCTACAGCTTCCATTGTTACATTGGATATACTTCTAGCTTCTTAATATGATTGGATATTTAAGAAGGTATTTTTAATTAAATTCACGAATTATAATTATTCGTTGAACAATAACTAAATACTTTTTCAGTAAAAAAACAAACTATAAACCTATTCAATATTTAAATTAAATTTCTTTTTTCTTAAGTCATAATAAAGGGCTGAATTTTATTTATTGCTAAGAATTATATTACTATTTGTATCAACAAATGTATTAATCTGGCATACCTTTAAAACAAGATCGGATTTTTAATCAATTGGTTGAAATTTGCTAAACTTAGGGGCATGCTCATCATCATTAACTTGCAGGTATACAGACACGTTGATTAATTGTGATCTATTATCAAATTCAAATTAATGTAGGTACTTTAGATGAAAGCAATTCACCAGTAGAGAGAAAAAACAAAATAGTTGAAGCAATCTACAGACACACACAGCTTTTTGTCGATCACAGTCGATTGGTGGACGATCGAAAAGCATTTACAACACAAGTCGCGGGTCGGCGTGTTGCAATCATGGCCGACAATGTCCGAATATGAATATTTTATTTGAATCACCAATTGGCTGTCCTGTCGTGCAAACATTTGATATTCACTGTGAATACGAAAGGTTTGCTTATTAATTGGATTGTCGTACCACGTACCGAGTCCAACGACGAAATCGGCCGATGTGAATTGCTCTTAATTCGCTGCCTGGCTTCCGATAAAATATTGGACCGCATCGCAAACGGACTATGAATAATAAACAAAATATTAAGCTGCAGATTAACATGCCTGTTCTATAATAATACATAATGGATTCCTACATTACTGAATACATTTTGTTTTAAAATCTGTTTATTGCAATTAGCGCTCTTATTTCCACGAACAATTAAATGAAATGCACTGTATTTATTAGAGGGACAAACGGGATAATTTAAATCATATTTGGCATCCAGGTTTATTACGGTATTTTCATTTGTCCGAGTTATTAATGCATTTTTTTCTATTATGTATAATTGAATATCTGCGTCAAGAAACGACAACGTATATATATCTGTCACACAAATATGGTATTTGATAAATTTTAATATAGATTTCCAAATGTGTCGATATTGAATTACGATTTTTTTTGGTTGAAACTAATTTGTTTACACTATACCCTTTTTATGATTTTATAATTATAGAAGTAATTGCTTCTATGCTATTAATGGAGTCACGGGACCATAATATTGCTAGCTGAAATAACCTTAGCGACAATATAAAAACATCGTCAATGCAAAAAAGTTAATTTATTTATGCAAATAAAATCAAATTCGACGCGACGAAACACTGAGAGATAGCTCCTTGGGGATTTACGGCATATTACGAACACCTAGATGGTATAGTAGGTAGGGGAATTTAATTACTTTTGCATTACATAATTATAAACGTTAAGTGTTTATAAAATCAGGTAACGAAGATATTAGACGGGCTGCTCGCCTCCGTCGGCTGAATTTGTAGGCAGAAATTAAAGTTTACTGTTTCGTAACTCGAGGCTGTTGTTCGATGGTGTGTGAAGATGGTTCTAAACTCTGTGGTACATGGTAGCTAATAAATTGATAAATAATTAATAAATAAAGCCAATTTTAGAATCTCAGTGTCTACACCTTGAGGTAAATATAGTAAGTAAATCCAGATATTATTATGGATGGACTCCAAATTAAAATATTATCTCCAAATTGTGTAACTGAAAGACATTTTACTCTCCCATATAGTGCAGATATGCTAATGAGTCTACTACAATTTTACTTAAGAGAGATTTATTGGACTTTACACAAGTGGAGCGGAGTTTTTGCTTTGCAGATCAATGTGGTTATAATTAATGTAACTGTGTTAATTATTGAACTACATGAGTACTGAAAGTAATTTATATTCTGTTTCCAATCGTTATACTGAATAAACTTAAATAAGCTACTAAAAGTTTTTAATTTTAGCCCACGGCAGACACTCCACACACTGCAAGCTCCTCCCTGAAACAGAAACAAATAAATTAATTTATTTCAAACACACCTTCGATGTAATTTAACGTATCTCTTAATATGAAGAAAGCGTCGGAGTTTAGTTATATTTGATTGTAAACAAGTGTTCTAATTAGTTATTTTAATGAAACATGTATAAGATTATTTTACTGAGATAAATAATAAATTAATGTTCTTAGTCTCACCACGTACTGTTGTGGTTGTCTCTGTAATTCAGTATCAATTTTGTGGCTTAAAGTATCTAATTTGATGCCACAAAGGGAAACCTGATTCTATAGGCTTACGCGGAGACATGGTCTCGACAGAGGTAAAGACTTATTAAATAAAATAAAATGACGAATGGTTACTAGAATATGTCTATATCTGCGTACCTATTTAACATATCTTAGTCTGATATCATGTATTATACCCAGGTACATTTTTATTAATACTTATGTACAGATTTTTTTACGTCTGTACTTTTTTTGGGTACATAAAAAATTTGCTAAGGTAGGCACGTGCAAAAATTAAATGTATTATATTAATATAACAACATCTCTACCGTATTACGTATAAGCTAACTTTACATAATTTTATCTGAAAACTTAAATAAGACAAGAAACTTAACAACTTTGTAAAAAGTTGATGGATTCCTCGCAGTTCGTAAGTTAAGAATTAGCTGTTTAAGTATTAACCAAGTGAATTAAGGAATGGAGAGTGCACCTTTGTTGGAACACACGGTAAACTTGTACATTATAATTACTCTGGAGTTGGCCGGCTCCATTGAGATTGGTAGCCAGAGAGAAATTCTATTTCGAATAATAATTAATATTGTTGTTTCAGGATCTTTTGTGTTGAACTCATGTAAATATATTTTAAAATAATTCCTAAATGAAATAAGCACTATAAACTTTTAAATAATATTAGTGTTATGTTAAAAAAGGACGACTACTAAGTTCCACAAAATACCAATTTCATAGAGAATAAGTAAATATAAAACGCTATTTGAATTCTAACGTTGGCATGATATCAAAATCTTCATAACAACAGCATTCTTAGATATTATCACTATAACAGTTATTCGAACAAATCTTGAGTTCTAGGTATTCATATAAAATTCTGTGTGTTGCATTGCAGCTCGCTTCGTATAATAATATGCAGTCGGTTGCTGTTTCATTGAACAACAATGGATGCTATGCAAACAGTCACACGGTCGCATCACTCGACCTTTGTGTGTCGGTACTACTCGACAATTCCAACATTTCAAACAGATCTTTTAAGGGAGTTTCTTGCAATTTATTTTATATCACATTTAAGCGGTTTATTCTTGATTCGCATTTATTTCTTCGAATACTAATGATAATAGATGTCAGTCCCTATAGATTTCAATACGTAATCTTTAAATCTCCGCTTGTACCTAAGTAGTTGATACAAAACTTTCTTAGAATACCTTCGAAGCTCACTGATCTTGATTCGGTCTAGACTATACAGGTACAATATATAATTCTATTATAATTTATATTTTCAAATTATTCTGAGTTATTTTAATTGAACTGACAAATCTTCCTTTTGTAGTCAGATAAAGGTAAATTATTTATTTATTCGCCCCTTAATTTGTATACTGATAAAACTAGCAGCTTTCTATGTTACAGAAGTTTTCATATGAAATAAACTCTTAATACAGTGCACAGGTTTATTATATGTGAATAAATACATACACATGTGTGAAAACAAACAAAAAGGGTCACTTTTAGTGTTTTTTTACGTAAAACACGATAAATGTATTCAAATTAGAGAGCTTGGTGTGACTACAACGAGAAAAGAATCGCAGTCGTTTCCAAGTGATCTCTGTAACGAGGGTCGGCAGATCCCTCGTAATTGTTATCCATAATAGTTGGGTCGCTTCCTCGGCCCGAAGCCTGCCGCTGACGTAAACATTCGCCGCCAAACAGATGAATTGAGGTGAGCTGTAAACCTCGCAGCGATTGTACCACGAATCTTCACAGATACTTGTTAATTGAACACGGTAACGAGTTACGGCCCAATGTACGCGAACACGACCTGTATTATTGAAAATCGTAAATTGTTACCATGAAATCGAAGTAATTCTAAAAGTTTATAGGGGGCTTACGAGCGAGAGCTATGGGAAGGTCAAATAATGTCGAAGGGTTGGATAACGGTGGCTCAAAGTTTTAATTAAATAGCAACATCTGCTGGCCTCGTTACTAACACGACAATTATTGTTACGAGAACACAAACACATTATTTGGGAAACGATTGTCAGTATTTATTACTAGCGTTAATGTTTTTTGTAACAATCAAAGGTTTAATAACAATACACAATACAAATAAATAACGTTTTTATAAGCACTTTGCAAATTAATAAAAATAATAAATGTTGTAAAATGTAACAGATGTAACATGGTAGTAATTCAAAAAATCAATAAAGTAAGAAAATTGCAATTCAAACTAAAGTCAAAGCGATTGAAATAGAATTGTAAATAAAAGCCATCAATTGCAGACCGTTAGTAGCGTCTAAAATTAGCAATTGTTTGAAGTTAATGGAAGTCTTCCTGCAGCGGCAGGCAATGGCTAGGTGCACCTTAGTTCTACTTTACATAGTGGCGAGCAACTCTGTGAGAATCGCAACAATTTTCCGGCACATTTCCGAGCGGGCTAACGAACGGAAACGCAGGGGACGCGGCCAATTGGCGGATAAATGCACCTCAATTACTATATTGCGGCAACATTTTTCCTCCTAATGTCCTTTTTGGCTTTAGCGACGAAAACTTTTTATTTATTTTGCGCATTCTAAATGCAGACGGGACTGGTTGGAAATTAATGGTTAGTAAATATATTTTTTTGAGGACTTCTTTAGTTTTATGTCGGATGTCTTTTCCAAATATCTGGCTGGTACTATCCGTGTTACCTTCTTACATTTATGAATAAGTACTGAAAATTTTCATATCGAGACATTGCCTTTTGCCAGTCAAGACAGAAGCAGGCTTTCTTGTAAGTAAATATTTATTTACAAGAGCTATTTGAAATAACATTTCACACTCTCAACTAAGAATACGTTTTTAATTAATCTTGCTCTGTAAAGGAGCTCCTTAAGGCTTTATTTTCAATACTTCATAGCTTAATGCTAAAAATATTTGAGATGTCCATAAGCTATATTGATGTGAGTAGGCACGTATTATGCGCTCGGCTTACAGCAATACTTCACTAACAGGAGCGTAAGTTACCTAACTCGGGAACTAAATGATCGCGCCATTTCAGCAGTCCAAAGCCAGTGGAAACATCTTATTTCTCTCAGCAAGTCAAGCTAACTTGAAAAATACGAGAGGAATGTGCGCGCATTAGGTTCGGTCGTTACTTAGGTCTCGAGTAGTGCGGGTTCGAGCCCGGGTCGAGCTGCGGTGACTAATGGCCGTGGTGCGGGAAAATATGTTGTACGTAAGTGCGACATAACACATGTTGGTAAACTAAACGCGCGGACATCGTGTTGCTCCTCATTAGATCGTCTTTGATGTGACAACTACATGGTAATAGGACTAATGACTGTGCTGAGCTTTCCGCGCTATACATGTTTTTTTTCGTATACATAAAATTCAGTAATACATACATAGCAAGTACAGCACTTCAGAAAAGTGTTGTCGGTCTCTTTACTATCTTGGTAAAAAAAACAACATCTAATTAACTAAATTATAACACAACAGGCTTGAGCCTGATCAAACTATTTATTTGCCGTTGTATATTACTAGAAATGAGTTAAATTACAGTACTTTTACTAAGGATACAATTTAATATCAGTAAATAATAAATTATTTTAATATTTGGGACTTATTTGCTTATTTTAATAAGAAGTATAGAAACGGCTAAATACAAATTTACTCCTCATTGACGTTCCTCTTATTATTTGAAAAGTTTTCCTTTAAAGGAACAAGTTTTCAAATAATGAACGTTTAAAGTGATAAAGACTCGCACATTCCCAGGGTTCTGCGAAAACCGAATCTAAATGAAGTCTACTGTAACGTTATGTAATTAGAATTATTTGTTTAGTTCAGATTTGATTTGATTTTAACAAAAAGTATTGTTGGGTATTGTTCAGCTGACTATAAATTATGTTGAAATATTTTGACGTGTATTATATTTTTCCATAAAATATATTAATTAATCAAGCGAACAATATCATCGAGTAACTACATAATTAAAAAAATCAAATTGTTAGAAGTTTTTTAGCTTATTTTCACATATTTAATAAAAAAAAAATACTTGCTGGTACTTACTGAAAACCCGCTTTGCAGTTAGATAGAACTTTCATAAACAAATATATTAGGTTTGCGTACTCCGAAAGCAATCGCTCCGCGTAAATCCAAAAACTCGCTACATCTTGAATGAAAGTACTGGTTGTGTGCCCAATATCCAGCTCCGATCCAATTCCTGTAAGCAGAATATAAGTTGGCGAGCGGCCAAGAAAACGCCACGATAAAGACGATCATTATAATTTCATTATAAATGTGAACATTTGTTATGTGTCAGGTACAAATTATTATATATAATGGCAATTCTACCGGTTCTCACTCCTCAATGAGCTGACGTACCTACTGCGTTTTATTCGTGAAAAGGAAATTACTTCATAAATTGTACTTCAGTACAATGGATAATAAATAACAACTTTCGAGCGTTGATTATGAACCGTCAATAAAGATCAAAACGTCACCCGGATTCGCCCCGGACCGTTATGTTACCTGTGGCTTTCTCCCCGTTAGATATTCCGTTTCATTTTTGTTTCAGGAAGGAAAATAAAAAAGTCGGAATTACGCCTAATGTCCCATTAGAATGTTCATTCGGAGACAAATAAGTTGAAATAATCTCGGCGAGGGTAGGTAAGTAACACAGGTCGCGCGAGCCGCGGCCCGGGACTCATTATTCTCTCGCCCGCCCCCGTCTAAGTGACTTCACTGTCGTTCTCACTTCCTTCCCTTCTCAGGAAACAATTTCAATTTAAGGCTTTCATTGAAAAAATATTCATACAACTTTTCCTTTAAGTCTACGGTTCACTGCTAAATACGAATGTTTACACGTAGGAACTACAGAACTGTACTCTGTAGGTGTTTAAAAGTTACCCATTGTGCGCTGCTACAACAATAAAGATATAAGTACAGTGAAAATGTAGAGTGGGTACATTGCAAGCAAACTTTGGTAGGAATCGGGGACGCGCGAGATATTTATGACTTCCTCTGAGCTCCCAGAGGCTCTCGGGGTTCAAAAGCTAATAAAACGATGTCACATAATGCAAAATTTTATTTAAATCTGGGACAAATTTTGAGTTTGGGATAATCCTTCTAAATTGTAAGGGACTACCGGATATAAATTGAAATATTTTATAGTACAAGTTGAGTCTTTAATCTGTCAAATATTATCGAGTAGAAAGCAATTCGTGGAATTTTAGTTTTCATTTACAGAGAACAATATATAGGAATTACGTAGCCATAATACATAACTGCACTGGTGTGTTTTGAAGCCTTCCACCAAAATGATTTCATGGCAGTGGTCCAGGACTGAAACGAGTGATGTGATAGAGGTTAAATCTGCGTTCAACGGCAGGTACACCAAAATGTTATAAAATTTATTTACAATCTAGGGCGTTTTAAAACCTCTTTGCAGCAGTATGAATGCGTATGAAAATGGTTATATTTCAATAGCTGCGCCAGGTTAGGCTGGTTATAAAATGTGTATAAATTGAATGGCATTTGTTTCCAGGAGCTAACATAGAGTTAGGTCAGTAAGGTGAGTGCGGAAGCGAGCGGCGGCGGTGACGCCACCTCGTTTAGATAAACCCACCGTGTATACCACGACCATTTTCACACGACTTCAAATGTAATTTAAAATGTTACTGGTTGCGGAACAACCTTTGCGTAGGGTGTATTAATGTGAGCTCGTTCTGTTTATTTAGCCGAGTGGATTTACTGTTACTACTATTGTTGTTTCTAGACGTGCCGTGTTTTATAAACTTTTAATCAAAACCATTCATCAGGAACGTTTTATTTTTTTTCTCTTTTATTTACTGCTTTTCAATTTTAGGCAAATACCTACGCGTCGCATTTTAGTGTGGGTTTACTTAACAAAGTTAATTTATAAAATGTTTTGTTTAAAATAAACTTTTGTGCGGCTTTGTTGTGCATGAATTCAAATATAACGTTCTTAGGTAAACCGTTATATAAAGCATTCTTAAATCTTAATTATTCAGTTATTTTGTACGTAGTATTAGAATGAGGATAAGGGGAATTACTTGACACGGTTTCTGATTCAATAAATTCCGTATAAAAATCTAGTTAAACACAATTAAATTATAAAGCTCTCGGCTCATCTGGATAGCCGTTGGTATTGAGCTGGCTCGTACAAACCATTATCCGACAAAGTCAATATTGGGTTCTAGATGTGAATATTAAATTACTGCCGTGTTTCCGGACCCCGGCGGTTCCACACGGAATATCAACGTTCGAAGTCCAATATCAGCGTCGTGAAGGCTCAATAACGTTTTACATTCAGCCGTGGAGAGCGGTAAGTGCGCCAATACGTAGCGGGAGATAAGAAATGTTACCGACAATCGCACCGCCTCAGAGCCCATTGTACGTAATATTCGCGGTTTGTATGAAATTCATATCGAGGATACGACCCACCGCGCGGCGACGTCGATCGCCAGAATTATTCAAGGCCAAAAAAGCAATAATTCATGTTTTTCTCGATTGCAAAGTATTGTGCCTCTCTACCTAACGGCAGCGAAGGTATAAAGCGTAAACCGATTTGGGTTTCCGACGGGTCCACCGTGGTCGGCGTTAGAAAAGATTAACTTTGTGTTTGTGAATGAATATTTATTGCGGATAACCGAAGCCTGGAATTTCCGGGGCTCAGGATATGACCCTGGTATCGAGAGGTGTGCTCCAGTTTTCACTTACGCTCGCTATAATAGTTTCATCTAAAATTTGGCTTCACTCTATCAACGATATAAGATTTCACTCAAGCTCTACAGAGTCAATATTATAAATTAATTATTATCTAATAGTATACCTACAGAGGAAAAATATAGGTAAAGTGGTAAGTGGAAACAAATTTTAAAAGAACTTACGCTTATAAGTGTGTACTAAACCTGTATCAAAACTTATCTATGTAGGTGAGTCTATTAGAGTCCAGCTTGTCTTCAGGCATAGCCTGTAGTCTCACAGATGTTTCTGATCAGATCGCGATAAGCCTTCACACGTGAGTTCACGCGACCAGTTAGTTTAAATCCTTTTTTGACGGATCGTTACTACTGACGTATGCCTGACAAATATTAACCCCAAACTTACAAAAAAGGATTACACCTTGGCCGCTGAAACAATGCGCTTCTGACACATGTCAGTTAGTCTTGACTAGTAAAGGAAACACAACATACATAATAACCAAAAATAATTATATTTAATCGACTTATAATAAAAATAGCATGTGTTATAACGAGATTTTTACGCTATGTCGTCTGACTTTTAATTTCTAAATATGAGTTGTTTATTAAAAAAAAGTTATGCTTCAAAGCAATAACACTGGAAATATATCGTTTTTTTTTAATAGTTTAAATTTATTTCGTGTGTTTTATATAAGTAAATATAATATTGCCTAATAGATGCATCCCCTTATATTATAGGTACACACCTCCTTTTGTAATACATACCCCTATGTAATACATACCTCATTGTGTGATAGATACCCCTATATAATACATACTGCCTTTATAATACATATAAATGTATCACATAAGGTATTCATATATGTACATTTATCACCCTATCATGGTAAATAACTTCATGGTATTACGACAAATAAAGTACAAGCTACCTAGTTCGTTTTGACCTATCACTAGAAAAATAACCCTTTGACGTAACATTGTAACAGCGTAGTACGTATTTTAAATAATATTTTTGGTGAAGAATTGAATGTTAAATTATCACGAAATAATAGAATTAACCCTAATTTGACATAACAATATAGTTTTGAATGAAATTATTTGTAGGTAAAACAAAATATCTCATCGTAAGGTCTTCGCCACATCACGGTTATTACGTCTTGTTGATCGCGAATTGTCAGCATTGTTTCAGCGGCCATATTGTCACAATTTACATACTATACAGTATTTACATAATATACAGTATGTAAATTGTAGCAATGTGAATTTAAAGTGGGAGTTTTATATACTTTTTTGCTACAGTGAGATTAATTTTCTTTTGATAAAAAAATCCAAATCTATATAGCATATTTATATGAATGCATAAAAAATAAAATAGGAATGAGACTGGTATAACAAAACTGCAATTTTCGGGGTATATGTTTGAGTTAGAACTTTCGATTACTAAAAATTTTAGCAATGTAAAATTAAAAAAATATTTAATTATTTAAGTTACATATTAAAACATAATGAAGGTTATACAAAACATGCGTGAACGCGTACAGAAGCCGCCGTGAATTAGTAAGAGGACAGACCACTTCGGATGTTCTAAGACGAACTTTAACCTTGCGTGTGATTAAAGGATGACTTGCGGTTTGAGTTCCCTACTTATTTTGCACAGGAGTTCGTACTTACGCAACCCGTATTAAGTAACGCAGATAAAGAGAGGGTTCATTTGTTTTATTATTTTGGGCACATAGGTAGTGCGCAAAAAGTTCTTAGCCTCCCGTAATGAATATTACAGTTTGGGCTAGTGTAGGTTCTATCTTCCGGATTATTAGCCGGAACTGTGTGTAGAAAAGTAGCATAATAATAAAATCCATTTAAAAAGATATTTAACCAAGCTGGAAATAGCAATGTAAAGGAATAAAAAAAATCCAAACAAGATTTCTATAGATCGTTGTGATTGTTGAGTAGACCCGCGCCAGTTCCACATGAACACCTCTGAAAAGAAATGGCCGTAAGGGTCTGTCTTATTGATAACACACTCAGCTGAATTTCATTTCAAGGTATATTTATTATTGACATCTTGTAGAACAATTTGTGAAAGCTAAGACATTTTGAACAGAATGTCGCAGTTAACAGATTGAAAGGTTTAGGTCTAGCGGGCTCGAGCCGGGATACTTAATCGTCTGTCAATCGTGGTGTGCTGAACACTTGACACTCGATGAATCAACGTCGTCTCCATACTTTATGACCTAAAAGATAAATGGTACCTGTGTCCTTGTAAACATGACATACCTACATCGTCTTTACATGAAACCTGTGGAATATCGATGTTTTTTTCATTCTCGTTTCCAAAATTAATGTAGTACGAGCATATGGGTATAGAAACTCCACCAGACCTTTCATGTTTTGGAATCAATTTACCTTTCCCCAGACTGCAAACACTGACACCCGTTTTATTCAAGTTAATTATGCTTTAAAAACGATATACAAAATGTAAATGATAGCCTACAATACGCTTTCATTTCAATTTCCCGCAGTAAGTTAGTTCAATAATGCTTTTTATAACATTTTATCAAAAAAAAAAAGGCTTGGTTTAAAGTCGTGATATTCTTCCACTACGCTTGGGACAACAGTAAAAACTTGCCGGTACAGATTAAATATAATATAGGGACCAGGAATGACCCAAATTACGTCACGACCTTGTGTGACCGTTTTAGCCTTAACCGTGAGGGCTGTCACACCGTAATTGTAAACACTTGTGCATGTTGTAAATTGACAACTGTATGATTGACACGGGTGTTGATGTAGGATCATGTAGGACGGGGGTAATCAAGCCCAACCTATCATCAATAGACAACTCAACGGTTGCTAGGCGACGGGCCTTAGACAACTGGAAGCAATATATGAAATGTCTACGAGAGCTTCCTTGTATATTCAATACAATCTATCCATCACTCTGACAAATACCGGCGATTTGATAGTAGTCTCGGTGAAACTGTGAAGTACTGACATATTATTTTCCATCTTTCACAGCAACTGAAGTATTGTTGCAATACATAACATGCAAATATGCGCCCATTATTTTGTATACGTATACATGTACTTCATAAGCAGATGTATACAGCTATATAAACAAGTAAAACTTTGTCTTTTTATGTCTGCGTATTAAAAAGTTTAGGGGTTAAATGTTTCACAACCAAAGCTTAAACATTTAAGCCGAATGCAATGCGTCTGTAATTGATGGATTAAGTTTTACTTTGTTTTGTTTGCGTTTCTAAAATACAATAAAAGCAGAGACGAAATACTAATCCCACCTACATTAGGCTGCGGATAAAGGGCTTTTGCGAATAGGCTACGACTTGAGAGCATTTACGAAGAAGCAAGAAAAATACGTCAAGTTTTGGGTTTATTCAATATGCCGCGAGAAAATTGTTTTCATCTTTTCTGATTAAATGAACGATGCTCGCTGATTGGCTTATTACGAGCAATAAAATTATTCACTCAATAATCTCAAGTACTTTAGTTTCGATAGCCGTAATTCATTAAATCCACTTTGGTGAAATATAAGATATACTTTAACTCTGCAAAATCCTTTGTTGTGGGGCATCCCACTCAGCAGGCAGTCACGAGCACCGACGTAATCAAAGTTTACAACGAATAAAATCATTAAGGATGCGGAATTATAATTTCACTTTTGTTTTACAATGAAGCTGAGATATAAAATGCATTTATTCATTTCGGGTTCGTGACCTAAAAACAAAAAGTTATCGGAATTAATGATGCTCGAAACTTTGTAATTAATGACTCGCTAATCTTTACGAAGACTGACATGCGAACAAAACTTTCTATGCTCTCAGAAACCTCTTAAATTTTTGTTCCAAACTTTGGAACTCCTAATATGCATAAAGCCAATACATGAGTAACCGAACATCTATGTTTATTTAAACCAATGAAGTACCCTGGGACTGCGTAGACCTCTGCGTTAATGACTCAATCCTTCGAACAACTATCTAAATTAGAAATTCGATATTTTCGTTAGATAGCGTGTTAATTTGGTAACTGTTTGTATCGGACTGAAATGCGGTCGTAGTTTGCAATAACTATCGAAACTATGAGAATGAGCAAGTAGCCGGAGCGACGGCGAGCCGGCGAGTGGAGGCAGTTCGACGTGAGACAAGGTAGACAGAACAACTCCCAACTACAAGTAAAGCGCTTTAGCGACAGATTAAGATGTACATCTAATAGATTAAGCGGTTAGTTTGATCAGATTACGAACTTGACGAATGACATGGATAAGAGTTATCTGCGCCAATGTACTTCGTAGTTACACCAGTTGATATTAATGTGACCTACCTTTTGCGACGAGGGTCTACGAAAATTTATTTAGAGAATTTTTTATTTTTATTGAATTGGTCATTCATTCCGAACTATCAATGTTTTAAATACCATCAAGTATTAAGCTTCTGAAGCCATAATTATTCATATTTTTTATGGTCCGCTGTCGCCTCAGCGCGGCGTGGCTGGTCGCAAGTCTCGCGCAGTTCGCCAAGTGTTTGAGATAACAAGTGCGCGGGTGACAAGAGTCCTCGCAACTTGCGCCCGATGCTCACAACTTTTCCCACAAATGCACCGTAACTAGTATTTTCTTAAGTAAAGGGAGCAATCTGTGTGTTTACCCAGTAAATTGTGACGTTGATTTCTTTTGTTTTCCGTCTTATTCTTTTAGGAAAACGAAGGTTCATTACGGTTGGTCTCGAATTTTGTTAAAATAATAAATCCTTGAAATTAATTCTCGACCGTCGCTATATTTGAAAGCAATTTTCATAGTTTGTTTTCACAGATTTTTTTTTTCTGAACTAGAAAAGCAGTTAATATTTATATAGTAGGTACCATTGTTTGATGATTGCCAGCTTTGATGTAGTTTATTACTGTTTTGAACTTAATGTCTTATTATGTCCGACTAGCAAGTATAAGGTACAAGAGTAGTTATAATTATTTTGTTTCAGTTTCTGCCAACTTTATAAAACACAAGGGACGCTGTATTTATCTTGGAAGGGCCTTTATTTGGAAAATGCAAGCGATGCAGCGATGGTTACATATTGCGCGTCCATTTCCACGACACTTGGAAAACTGAGAATCTTTTGCGAGGTTGTTTGCAGGAGTTGCAGTGCTGAGCAACGGGGCACGTTTACTGAAGGAGCTTAGTTTTGAAGTCTGCACGATAACAGATGCGGGGCCTCGCCCCTCGAGTCGACTGCGACTTGAGAACTCGCTGCCCCACGCTCGCTTCTTGAGAAATGCTTACCGACTATGCCAGCCCTACTTGAATTATCTGCACTCACTATTTCTCTTCGGAGAGGAGATTCATGTTTAGAGTTGACATAAATAAACAACTCATAAAAGTAGGTAGGAGGTGACTTTCTAGGACAAATATGTGTCGAAATTAGAGGAGGCGTAAGGTTCACTAAACGATCCAAATAAGTGTGTTTTTATTTCGAATGAAATGTTTACATTATCTGATCAAATAAGGCCGTCTTGTCAGACTGCAAGGCGAAGGCCTCCCTCTACCTCTACCACGCACTTCCGTTTTGAACTAGGATGGATTAGTCCTTGAGACTATACTGTCCTAGATGGATGACAAGTTGGTTTCTCTACCTTCTTCTCGGTTTACCGCGATGTCGTCGTGCGTCAGGCGTTATTTATTTTATAATCAATAGATATATGAATGGTCAAAGAACATCAAGCCTATTTATTCCCAAACAAAAAGAACTATATAAATAAGAGTAAAAAAGCCTACATGAATAGAGCCACAAATATCGAGTTATCGATTTTGTCTCATACTAGGCTCGCATGTACGGCGAGAGGTCGTAAAGGTATCTAATTAATAGGTCGCGCGTCCTACGTGGAATAGTTTTCGTTTGAACGAATGGCAATGATAGTCTCACGGGCTGCCCTTTGTGAAAATGTACAGTCGGCACCCTCGTTAGCGGCGCCACTTCAAAGCCACGCACAAAGGCCTCCCACTACCCACCACCTGTACCTTTATTGTTCTTTATCTCTATTTAGTGATAGTCGCTACTAACGTCACTTCACTGTAGTTATTTGAAACGAAACCCCATTTAACCTCTCCTTATTGTGATACTAACAATTTGTGAGAGCTCTTTTATTTGCTGTGAATTACGTTTCTTTTGTCAAATATATTTTATATGTACATTCGTTTTGTTACGTCGTATAACGTTGTTGCTATGACATAAATAAAAAGTTTTATGAATTCTGTTTAAAATGATAAATGTTTTTTTTAATCAGACTGTTTTAATTTGTCAATAAATTCTTTGTTAGATAATAAAAATATTATAAACGTACATTTGCTTTTTTAAAATAAGTTCAAACTTAGAAGATAAAGCGACGCATAAAGTTCGGGAATTGGAGCTAATAACGTCACGATCTTACGAAAGAAAACTTACGACATCGTGACGTCATGCGACATTTCAGATCAGTCTTGAGGTTTTAGTTACGTGTAAAAAGAAAAAATACCTGTTGTATAATTATAATTATTAATATACCTAAAAGACATAAATAAAATTGCTAACATTTCGAGAACTAAAATTTTGAGAACATAGAATAACTATAATTTTTACTTTTTGTAAATATAAATAAATAGTAACCTGAAAATTGTTACTTTCGTGATAACATTAAAGTCCCAACTGTAACTCAATATTATAACGATTTTCATTCCGAATTGTTTTGTTTATTTTAACGTTGTTGTTTCATTTAGCGAGCTATTAACATTATGTTTATTTCAACTTTCAATCAGATTTAACAAAAACGAGAGCGTTATTTTTGTTTGAAATGTAAAAAAAAAATGTTTTTGTATTTATACTAAAACGAAATTCTCTGAAATAATGAATGCGAGACTACCGTGAGAACAGACAGCTGTTTAAAAATTTAATACTTTTATTACTGGCACCTGCTTTGAACTTTTTGGGGACCGAATATGATTTGTGTTTTCCTGACTTTATTGCAATCAACAAACAGTATATTTTTATATTGTTGTTCGTTGATGAATATTGAACGGTTTCTAAGAGCGTTCACTGAGCAGCCGTTAGCTGAGCTGTCATAAGTATCTATTATTTCCAAAGCAATTATGTTCAGGACTCGTTTTACTTACAGATAGGTTTACGAGTGTCGGCCTGTATCGAATTGCTTGATCTGAAATTAGCTTGGAATTTATTATTATCTGTAGTAATTTCTGTTCTGAGGTTTCGTCGTATAGGTTCATATATATTTTTTAATTCTTTTTATCTTGAAATGTGAGATTTTATTGTCAACGAAAAAAGTCATATAGGTTTTATGGCAATTTTATTTAAAAGGCCTTTATAAGGTTTTTATTAAAGAGGCCGTAAAACCATCTTTTAAACAGCCAAATATTTTTTTTTCAAATAAGTTTCTGTATTTGCGTGAAAGATACGATGTTGTTTTTGGAGTGATCTATGTATGATTTTAATAGTTACCAACATTTTAATTGTCACATAGCTGTAAGTTTATTTAAGTAAAACTAATTTTTATTTACTATCTAGGTTAAAAATTAAAGTAGAAGGATGAGATTTCTACCTTATCCAGATCTATACATCAATTTCTCTAGATTTTCTGTTTTTATATTAAAATGAAAAATATATAGTCGATGATAACAGTCTGTCCTATAGTCATTTCATGGTAGCCTTAGGGTATTTAAAACGCAGCTCGTGTGTAATTGCATTAAATCAGTGGCAAATTGACGGAAGTGGCAGTGACCCACGGCCGGACGGACATGACAAAATTATAAGGGTTTCTGACATTACCAAATTATAGTGACTACAAAACTCTAAAAACGCGGAAACATTTTACGCAGCGAGGGTCGTTTATTACAACATTTTTGTCGCGCTCTCCGCCGCAATCAAACATTTCATTTACATAGAAAAATGAAGCTTTTATTCTGAAATGCCTTACAAGGGATGACGATTCATAAATTCGTGATATTAAAACATTTAAATTTATAAAAACTCGAACGTATATTTTAATGACGATATAAAAGAGATCTTACGTTTTCTTCTGTCTTATATAAAATTTGTGTGAATAACACAATGGATTTAATTTTGAATTACAATATAGATACTTACCTATGGATATGTGGCTAACTTTGTTTCACGTCTGGATACCTCAGATACCTCGTGGAATGAGTGTATTATGAGTAAGTACGAAGGTATTTGTTAAGGAATGTAATCTAGTTCAATCCTGTTCGCTAAAACAGATACAGCTGCTACCTAAGACCAGCAGAATAAGGTGTGAGAGGAAAAGGGATAGCTATGCAGTATGTGGCATGTGTGAAAGGGACGGCAAACAGTAATCCTCACCGACACAACTCACCGTCAGACTTAGGAAATGAAAGCCAACCGAACCCAAATTCATTAATGTTATCGTGTTTGCCATTCTAACACTTGCAGAGGTATGAGAGTTGCAGATAACTAGAACAAAACTAAAATAGTTTTCGAGCCAATTCCAACTTGCTACGATTTAATTTGTTTCATTACTTTTTTGTGGGCGAACATTAAATGTACACAAGCGTTACCTTTGGGGAATAATTAAAGCTGTATATTAGGGAGTATTTAAAAAATGTATGCGAAAATTCCGCTTAAAATGTTTGTATTTTTAAATAGTGTTTAGTCGAATTAGGTTTAGTAAGAGCTTTAAGCTGCAATAATGAACGTTTCTTATTCCTTTTCTAGAACAGTTGTTTGCCTCACGTTGTGTACACGTCCATAATTAAGTAGCGAGCTGTGGGCAATCGTCTGTGAGTACGAAAGACCTAAATTAATTAGCCCAATCTGGGATTGAGTACAGAGATACTTTAAGAGCTTACTTACAGCACAACAGTGCATAAGTATGTAAAATACTATGTTAAAACTTCACACATTTTTTCAATTTAATTTTCACTTTGATTGCCAGTTTTAAAAATTAATAGACAACTAGAAGCGACTTCTAATTAATTAATTATAAATAGAACTTGTAGCTAATTGAAATATTGATACGTATCAATTTCAATTCGTTTAAATTAAATTTTGATGGATACAAGTTAATTAGTAAATCGCTGAACATGTTTGAATAATGTGATTGTTAGTTTTAAGGTTTTACTATGTATCAAATTATAGTTATAGCCTAGTGGAGTAAACCTACTAGTTACATGTATAGTCTAGTTCTATTATTTATTTAAGTACAATTTATTTTAAGTAAATTTCAGGCTGTTGCGAACACTCTAACGTTTTTGCGTTGTTCAATAGTGATGTTAATGATTAAAGAGTATGTTACAAAAATAATTTTGTCGAAGCTTGGGGGAGGCCTTTGCCCAGCAGTGGGAAAGTATAGGCTAGTAAAAAAAAAATTGTCAACGACCTCCAAATGTGTGATAGTCACAATACATTTTTTATCAAATTGATTTACCTTTAGTAGTGGTATCTATACAGTGAGTATATCTTAAAATAATTTGGTCTTTGTGTAAGTTTGTGACCATTTCGTGCAGGCTGTAACAGTTGAAAACCTAATGGAATAGTCCTTTGTGAACTCTTTTTTCCTAAACGTGACCGTTTTTTAGGAAGCCTGGAAATGGGTCAATGTTCAGGAGTTGACATTAACGTACTGTTTAGATGGTTCGTAGATTACAGTTACAATAATTCCTTGCTGTTGGAATGGTTTTGTAGATAAAATGAATTATTTACTTATTGTACTTGTGTTTTTATGAGTTAGTCTAAATCGGCTAAATGATTTTCTTTTCTAATTCATAACGTCATAAAAACAGTGTAAGTAAAGGTGTGGGGGTAAGAGACATATTATAATGCACTTATGCAGTTCGTTAGACCCGATTTAATTTAATCTGGTCACAAACATTTAATACTCGTTTAATTGTTTTAATGTCATCTTGGATACGTGAAATAAATTAAAAACTATGCTAAATATTACCTTAATTTGTAATACTTAATTCTGTTTTAAAATCCACCGTAGCACAAGTAGGTTCAGCTTACCCTGAACGCAAGTGAAGTGCTTTATCAACATACATTTAAAACTTTAGTCTCGGAACATTGAATTCGTAATATTCTCACAGAACACGGATGTCATATTTTTATAGGATTTTACTTAAAAGACTTCAGTCTTAAGCGAGTTTACTGAGCTTTGTGACTGGAACCTTAATGTAGTTTTTACGCTCAGATGTAGCCTCACAGAGAATAGTTTAGATAGCAGCCAAGACATTCAGACTCACTTGACTGTATCCGTTCATCCTTACTTAAAGTTATAAATAAGAAAAAACCGTCTGTAACGCTTAAACCACTAAACCTTTTTTTATATAACCTGACACTGAACTCTGTTACGTGAGTGTGTTTGTTACCTGTTATTGTTACCAAATTTTTCCGAGGTGATCAATTTTTTTTTATTCTTACTACACTACCAACGATATCTTTTTGGAGATTAGGTCTTAGCTTACTTAGCGCTTTGACTGAGAAAAAAAACTGCGCCACAAACTCCACTATCAACATTGATTCTTAGTTTACATTGTTGAAAAGGATCCACGTGCAAAAGCTAATGATACACGCACTTAATATATCGGGGCTCAAACTAATTACCATAATTTGGATAGTGTAATTGCATAGTGATTTTGGATTATATTCCGCTCAAATTAGACCAAAAACTAGGAGTGAAGGTACAACCTTTATTGTTATACCAAAACGTAGTGATTACTTATACTAAAAATATATAACTAATGCAAAATAATCATCATCATTATATCAGCCCGGAATCACCCACTGCTGGCTATAGGCTTCCCCTTTTTTCTGCCATTGTTGTCTGTCTTGCAAAATAATGTCAGACAAAATTTATATAGCCTATAATATTACCAGGGCCATTATTTCAAATCTATTGACATATCAGTCATTAAAATCGGTTAGTAGTTTAGGTGCTACGGTTGAACATAAAACATACATAGACTGCCAAAATCATAACCACTTCTTTTCACTTCGCCGTAGACGAGTTACAAATAAGCTACGCCTACTAAACTGCTACGATGGTTATGCCGTAGCAGCTTCGCATCGATCATTAGTGCGTTTTGTTTGGCTGTTTACGGAAGAAACACAATCACGTTACAAAAAATATACTACAAAGATTATAATAGCTACGTAGCATATTTCTCGCTTTAAATCAATAAAAGTTAATAATTAAGATCGCTAAGAGGATAGGTTCATCTGAAACATCGAAAGTTTAACTAAAGTGGTTTTAATGAAAATATTTCCAATAAATAAATGTATTTAATTGGTATAACTATTCAATGTTTTATCGTAGTCAGAAATAGCTAACGGAATGCAGTTAATAAAAGGAAATCCGACTTTATTATTTACAGTTATAAACTGGATTTTATTTAGAGTTTTGTTTTTGATATTTGATTTGCTTCACTTTCGAAAGTTAATGAACTGTAGCGCAACCAGCGCAGCTGCTGTAACTGCAGTACCTTTAGAAAAATTAAACATTTCAATACTGTTCATGTTTTTTTTTATGAGAGCTACACGTAAGGGTGGTTTAGTTTGAAATATAAGAAATTGAAGGAGATGGCCTGGGGGGCTTTAGTCAGTCATATAATACCTACTACCTAATTGTATGTAATTTTGACTTTGATAACAACTTTATGTCCAAGTAATAAGGTTTATTTTCGTAGATCCTTGTTAATACGAATATATGCTCGCATTAATTATGTATTCTACTTCTAGGTTATATCTGGCCGCGAGTTCGTCAACATGGTAAGTGTATGAACTTATTTTAATGCGTACTTAACCTAGATTATCCCGTATTACGTACACAAGAATATTTTTTCAGTTAACGTTTATTACGCGTTTGTTTTCGAAATTTTCGAAAAATGGTTCTTTACACTACATTTTGTATGTAAGAAATAGTTCAAGCTTTTATCAATTATTGGGTTTAGGAGCTTTTATCAATAATTGGGTAAATTATTATTATGTGTTTGATCTGAAATTCAAGGTGTTAGATGAATTGCATTCCAGGTAACAAAGAATATGACTGCTAAATTTCTAAAGTCTCTAAACTATTTTGTCACGAATGAATAAAAAACTAAAATCCATACAAACTTCCACATTCATTCTATTATATCATATGCACCTGTGTAGGAAAAAAATGAGATTTCTACACTAACCTAGCATCTTAAAATGTTATTTTCTTTTGTTCTTACATTAATTTTATTGTAGATTTAATGTTAAACCCTGATTTAAAAAACATATTCCTTTATGTACAGTAAAGTAATTGAGCAAGTAGAATATTCTCGAGTTGTTTTTGTAAGCTGATGTGGGTTAAAACTTTTTTCTTTGATGCTATTTATATTTTCTAGCAAAGTGTACCCTATAAGACGTTATACTTAAGTTTACGCTAAGGAACATGAATGAATCTTAAGACAGACAAATAATATTGAAATAAAGTATGAATAGAATAAGATGAGTTTATTTTCATAAAATCACATTATTCTGTAATAATAGTATCAAAAGTGGCACCAAGTGGTTCGTCTAATGATACACTTGCCGCTGTCTAGCCTTGTTTGCTCGAACTTGGCTTGACACGCGGCCGCGTGTCTTGATATCTGAAATGAAGTTTCAGTCTTTACAGGAATATAATTTTAAAAACCTACTTTAAAACAAAGCATCACGCAGTACGGAGCTGAAATATAATCATTTTTTATACATTCAAGTCACCTTTTACGGAAATAGTTCAGCTCAAACTTTACATTGTTTGCATCTATAGAATACCTAACGCTAACGCAACTATTTTCTTACAAAATTTAAATATCCTCTTAAAAAAGCTATCAAAAAAGTCTAAGCACATCATATTATGTGGAGATTGGAATATTGACCTACTTAAACCTAACAACTACTTTACCAAGGAATTACACTCTACACTTAAAAACTACAATTTTACTAACCACATAACTACACCGACAAGAAAAGGGGCCTGCTTAGATCTAATAAGCAGTAATATTTCTAACGTCACATCTGATACACATTTTCTAGCACTATCTGACCACGAAACAGGTCAAACCATCTCCTTTCACATCACTAATTATAACGATGAAGGAAACCTTAAACGATTTTGGTTTGAAAAACGCAGAGACTTTAGTACCGAGAACACAAAGAAATTCATATCTTGCATGGAGGCCCTATCATTTAGCGAGGTTTACGAGTGTATGGATGTTGATGAAGCATTCAATCTTCTACATGATACTATAACATTGTTTTACAACCTATGCTTCCCTATCATAAATGTCAAGATAAACAATAAACCTATTAAAACTAAATGGATGACTAAGGGATTAAAAAAGTCATGCCAAAATAAGAGAACGCTCTATCTAAAGTACCTCAAATCACCAGAAAACAAACACTCCCACCTCAAGCAATATAACGTCTATAAAACTATTTTAAAAAAATGTACTCTTAAAGCTCATAAAATACAAAATACTAGATATATAGTTAAATCTAAAAACACTTGTAAAGCGGCTTGGAAAATAATAAAAACTAATCTCAATTGTGATACCAATACTACAGATATAAAACATATAAAAAATAATAATTTAGATTTGTATAAACCTGAAGATATAGCTAATAGTTTTAATAATTATTTCATTAATTTAACAAAATGTCCTAATACTACGAACAGTAATAACCTATTTCTTAAAAATATTCCGAATAATTCGAATACAATTTTTTTAAAACCAGTTGACGATTTAGGCGTATATAAAATAATAAATTCACTCAATAGCACCAACTCTACGGGATACGATAACATCGACACCAAAATATTAAAAAAATGTGCTAAAAGTTTATCTTTTCCACTAGGCCACGTAATAAATCTATCTTACTTTAACGGTAAATTCCCATCTCGATTAAAATATTCCATTGTAAAACCTATTTACAAAAAAGGCGAAAGAACCGAAATGAATAACTACCGCCCTATAACTTTAATTCCAATAATATCAAAAATATTTGAAAAATCATTATACGGTACCTTATATAGCTTCTTTTTAAAAAATAATATACTTAAATCCGAACAATTTGGTTTTAGAAAAAACTACTCTACAACTTTAGCCTGCTTCAATCTTGTTAAAATAATAACGGAGTATCTAGATAAAAAAACTTCAATTGTCGGTATCTTTCTAGATATGTCCAAAGCGTTTGACTTTGTATCACACAAGATACTCTTGAATAAGCTAGACAAGTACGGCATAAGAGGCAATGCCCTAAATTGGATAGAGAGTTACCTCTGTGATCGCTACCAATGTGTTGAGATTCCAAGTATAACTGGTCACCACAAAACATCCTATCGTTCCGAATACATCTTAAATGAACACGGCGTACCACAAGGTAGTATACTCGGACCATTATTGTTCCTAGTTTATATTAACGACTTACCAGACTCAATTAATTACAAATGCATCTTATATGCTGATGACACTACATTACTGATACACTCAAACAATAAAAATACTCATGAAACCGAAATTAACAACACTATGGATAACGTAACTGCATGGCTAAATAATAACAACTTAAATTTAAATATAAATAAAACAAATGTAATTCAATTTCAAACTCATAACAGCACACAAATTACTCTTAATATTATTTTTATTATATTTTATTACAAAAAGGCAAAGCCTTAGAAAGAGTAGAATCAACTAAATTTCTTGGTATAGTTATTGACAAATATTGTAGCTGGAAACTGCACATAGATAAGATTTGCTCCAAATTAGATAGCTATGTTTATGTTCTAAATAGACTAAGACAAGTAGCTACTCCCAATGCTACACTATGTGCGTACCACGGTTATGTTTCCTCAGTTTTACGCTACGGAATAGTCATATGGGGGAATTCTGTGGATTTAATCCGAGCATTCAGAGCACAGAAAAAGTGTCTACGTGCAATATGTGGTGCTGACTACCTAGATAGCTGTTTACCCTTATTTAAAAAACACCATATCCTGCCATTGCCCTGTCTCTACATATACGAAATTTCCATGTTTGTCTACAAAAACCCTGACCTCTTTATTAGAAATATTAATGTAACAAATAGAAATAGTAGATTCCCTAATAAATTATCCGTACCAAGCCAACGCACCACTTTATATAGTAAAAATTCATTCTGTATGTCTATCAGCATTTATAATAAGCTTCCAAATGATCTAGAGGATCTTAACATAAATTCGTTTAGAAAGAAGTTATTTGATTTTCTTTTAAAGAAATGCTACTATTCGACTAAGGAATTTCTTGATGACAAGAACATTGTTATATAATATAGTCGTAGAGTGCTATTTATAATAATTAAATTTTTGTAATTAATAATAATTAAATTATTGTAATTAATAATAATTAAATAATTGTAGAGTGTTATTTATAAGTACCTAGATAATAAGTTAATATTTGTACACCGATTCGGTAGAATGTATGATACTCTGCTAACCATAAAACATCTTGTAACTACTCACTACATTCTAACAAATAATTCTTTTCTTTCTTTCTTTCTTTCTTTCAAGACAGTGATGGGCTCAGCAAGCGTTTGATAAGTTTTCAATAATACTTCTACAGAATTTCATTTATATTTGCATATGTTGTAAATTCATATAATTTTATAAACCAAAGGAACTTCTTAACAAAAAGGAATATTTAAATTATGTCTTACTAGATGTTTGCATGTCGTAGCTTAACTAATACGCCAGATTCACCTGATCATATTCACTTTTATCACTCCTTAGTTGAATAGATAATTATAAAATATTGATTTAATTAAAACATAAGTATGATTTAGTTGCTCTATCTTTCTTTTGTCGCTTATATTTTACTGCCTTCATGGCATCCACCTCTTGTTCAAGTTACCACGAAAAATGCATAATAATTAGGAATCTATATCTACGTATAATAAAAATACTAAAATTGTAGAAAAGTGGAGTCTATACAATGGAAATATATATAAAAAAGTAGCAGCGGTTGTTATTATATCGATGCCGAACCCGAAATTTAATTATTTTTTTCTTGTCTGTTTGTCTGTGTGTTTGTGCACGCTAATATCAGAAACGGCTTATTCGATTTAGATGTGGTTTTACTAATATATTGTAGTAAGCTTCATTTAACATTAAATGTTTATTTCATGCCAATCGGTTCATAAATAAAAAAAGTTATGTCAATTTAAAGAATCATGGCGAAAATTTGTGTAGGTATTCTATCAGAGTACGTACACGCCTTGCGCCTGCGCATCCTTGGCAATATAAAGCGCAAAAAGTCACTATTAAAAGCGGACGAAGTCGCGGGCACAGCTAGTGTATAATATAAAGTTCACAGAATCAAAATTAATACAAGACCAACGCGTCTTCACATGCGGGTTGGCGAGGACTAAAGAAAGTCACATGGTTTTTCTTTTCTTTTCGCTTATATTCATTCAGGATTTATGCATTTTATTTTATGTTTTTAGGACCAGTTCTTTCAGTTTTTGCTTTTAAATAATGTATTTAATTACCTTTATATTAGTTGTTGAGTCATTATTTGAAAGTAACCAGATCATGTTTTTATAACTTTCATATGTCTACTATTTCAACTATAAATACACATATGAAAAGGTTTTAATATTCGAAAGTAAACTTACCACGAAAACCAAATCAAGATATTTATTTTTGTTCAATATTCGATTCAACAGTAATATAACATCACAACTTTTGTATAGAAAAACTAAATAAAAGTCTCGTTGTGTAATTTCATCAAAAACGAAACACAGCTCACTGGGGATACGCAATAGTAATCGCTATCGGCTTTAATATTCGTATCATTCCATGAAAAGGTAATGTTTTATAAAATATTTTGTATTTTGTACTCATTTATTTGCTCTAGTTAGGAAATGCGATGTGTTGAGAGGAAGTTTCATCGTTTTCAATTTACTCGGCGTGCATGCAGAACCCTCCACGGATATAAACTAACTTATCTGGATAATGTTGAGATAAATTCTACACTTTTCACACTCGTTTTATGATTCCGAGCAAATTGAAAAGATGGATGTGAAACACCAGTCGTTCTAAAATGTGTTAGTTTCGTCTTTAGCCAAGCGTACACTGGCTTATTGCCAGAGGCTTTTTGTTAAAAGGCTGGCCATCCGTTGTTTAGCAGGTATACTAATTCTTTTACTCGAGAAGCGGCCAGTTTCTTGTTACGACCATTAAATTCTCGTATATTTTGGAAAACTCGGACTTCTCTTGTGATTTCTGTTCTTCTTTTTTAAACAATATTTTTTTCAATCTCCTTGAACAGACAGACAAATAACAGATATGTAATATCTAGCCAGTCCACTTGAATAAATTAGCCCCAAAATGGTTATTTAAAAGCCATTCATTATGCCTCGCTAACATTTTATGTAACTCTGAAATATCTAAAAGTAATTAATCGTTTATAATTTTGTGTGCTATTATATTAAAAGTTGTTTGTGTTTTATAATTAAACTTTCGGAGACGATTAGAATTATCTTAATTAGATCATTTTACGTCAACGTAAAACAGAAAGGATCTACGACCAGTTTTAATAAACATTCATAACTATTTACTGAGGAGAGTTTAAAAGACTGACAATTTCTTACTTCTATCCGATCTATCAATTATATTTTAACGTCAAAGTGAGACTTTTCTCAATTCGCAATTTTTTTTTTGTATCTTTTCGATATTTTCGTCAATTATATGGATCGAATTTAAACAATATTTTTGTCATGGTATTGTATAGCTCGGAAATTATTCTTCATTTGAGCTGTTTTTGTAGTTTTCATTTGATTTGTTTCCTCTTAACATTTTTAATAATAACTCTTAAAATTATATAAATTGAAACTATTACTTAGAAATGCCGAGAACTGGTGTCTTTAACCTGCCTCTGGGCTTCGCAATTCTAGCCATAATAAAAGCTTTTCTAATTTTCTTTCAATATACTATTCTTGGAAGTGTAGGTCCCATTGACCGCGCTTTAGTGTTTATATTTCAACCTAATTACTTTGAAATAAGCCGGTTTCAATGCCGAAGTATTAGTACTGGCTGTACTAATCATTATGTAACGTTTAGTAGATGAATTAATTTCTAGGATAATTATGTTTACGCTAGTTAAATTGAAAGCTCGTAGTGTACGCCATACAATTTGACTGATATTACAGGTGAAGCCACACTCATATGTAGTTGGATAATGGATGGGTGACCATGACCATTCATAAACTTACCTAGACCTCTTCATGACTCGCAAAGCATGTTAAGTCGGTCTTGAATTTCATACGCTAATCTTTGCCAATCGTTAAGTCAATTCTGACAAACAGTCTTAGTAACACAATAGTGTTACTCAGTAAAATAGGTTGTTCAGGTAAGATAGGCACCCGCTCCAAGTAAAATATGCTTAATGCTGAGGGAAAAGGCTAGACAGATAATGTTTGTTAAATTAAAATGTTCCGTAATATTGGCATACAAGGAATTCGATTAGTTGCTGACGTTTTTATAATACCTACAGTTCTACACTTATAAATTCTTTGCATTAAATATGTTTTACAGATAGATACTGCTCGCTTTCGAGGAAAGGTATTATCAACCTAGCAACCCAACCGGGCTTTGGAACACTTGTAAACTCACCATACATTTTTGCAAAGTTGATGTATTTTAAAATAGCTTAATAAACATCAACAGTTTCCATATAAGTCCTACGGTAACTAATACTGGCACAATCTACAACTGTAATTAAATCTTAGCTAATCTTAGGTGGTCCATTAATTAAATTAAGTAACATGTATTTCTTTTTTCGTATTCCGAATTGACGCAAACTGAGAAAGCAAGATAAGATTTCGCTTCCAAAAACATCTTGTTTTACGGTAACATATTTTACTACATTATTTAGAGAACGGTTTTATAATTTTTACTACGTAAATAGAAATACAACATTAATCTATCATTTTTTTTTCAATAGTACATGAATTGAAAGTGACGAGTTGTAAATTTTACTTATATATTTTCTAAATGTAAATGTTTACTCGTTAAGGGCGAAAATACATACATATATATACATACAGGTCAAAAATGTAACCCTCTTTCAGTCAAATTAAGAATCCAAGATTTCTCGTTAATGTAATATTTAGATATTTGAGTCTGCTTTCAAAACTCGTGTAAAGATTTCTAAAGCTATATTTTAATATCACAATACTGTAATGTTTCAATTAAAATACAAGTAATAGTTTTATTCAAGAGTACTTACTTATCGTAGAAGTATAAATAGACGGTACAATATTCTCGTTTATTTACCATCAAACAACTCCAAGTATTGCGCGGACTCCAGCGGACTTAAATGAATGCTTTATTTTGCAGACTAAAATAAAAGGTGAGAATGGAATCGGCACGCAGTCGCATCCCTATTCGTTTGTACGCCTGGTCTTTCCCAAGTCATTATATCTCGTAGAATTTTAATACTATCTCATAGTTTTTTTCTTGCATTTCGTGTTGAGTGTCGGTCGGAGTTAAATTTGAGTTAATAGAGTTGTAGCTTTTGCAGCTTCTTGTATAGCTCTTTTTCTTGTCGTGATAATATATTAATAGGTTTAATTAAAAGGGAAAAGTTTTTCAGGAGCATTGATAAAACAAAATAAAAACAGGGATCTCCTTTATTTTAAAGTTCTTATTTTAAAGTAACAGTTACGTACATAAGGTTCGTCGAAGCGAAACATCACTATCATCTTAAAAGTACTAAATACAAGACTAATTATTTACAAGTATAAAATTCACTACGTTCAACTCACGTTGTCGATAAAATAATGTTACCTGCATCATTTTCATGTAATTTTTCAATCACTAAAGTCTAACACTGATTTTAGATGAGAAAATGACAAGTTCATATTTCCTTAGTCTTCTGATCATCGGACAGTCCTGAGAATAAAAAATACAGATTCAAGTTAATTGGTGCGATATCAGAATCAAGATAAGTGCTTAAAATTCAGACTCAAATATGCAATTCATAGTTTTACTTCACAGGTGTACCACATAATTTACTCCGATACTCACTGCATGAATATTGAATGCGATTTTACCACCCTTTATATCAATAATCTATTAAATGTTCAAGCATAAACATTTAAGCTCTCATTCAATTCACGTAGATAGTGTGTGTTCAAAACAATGACAACAATAGCGTTTTGCATTCATATTTCGATGTGAATATGTTCACAATGTTGACCACGATGCGACATATTCAATCCAATCCCAATTACTCCGCGCATCGACAGGGCAACGGGAACGAGATTCATATTATAAAATAAATGATTTTGAATCATAATTTGTATTGTGAACAACAATGTAAAAGCTACAAACGAATAAAAGTAAAAACTGAATGAAATATATTCGAATTTCCAATATGAAATTGAAATCGTTGCGTCTGCATATTTATTTTTTTGGTTACGTAAAAATCCAAAGGTGTCGCCTGACATGTTTATTACAGTTTGTGCGCTGTAGCATGGTGCGGGTGACAGTTGTCAGTCATGTTTCGTTTCACTCTTGAAAGTTGCCGCGATTTACAATTATGACCTTAGTATTTCAGATGCACCATATTTGTAATATATTAAATCATTAATCACGGTTCTTAATTAAATTAAACCAACCAGAGTGTTCTAGTTTACAAATAAAATTATATTGGAAGGAAAAATAAGCAAACTGTTATGCGTATAACGTAACGCCAAAGACTTCTTTAGTGATGGGATGCACTGCTACGATGGATATATCGATATTTATATAACTAATAAAAAAGTACATTTTATTCGTCTTAACTCATATCAGAGTCAGAAACATCTGAATTGTGTTTTTTTTTAATTCATCGTCTGAATCTGTAACTGATATTATTAACGATGATTCCATAAAATCACCAATATGGATATCACGATCCCAATCAGACATATGTTTATGATAAATTTTATATTCAAAAATATGTATTATTAAATAATTCAAAAAGTAATATTAGAATTAAATTTAATATTACAATTATTTTTATAATAATGAAAAGGGAATGTGATTTTTGCTGTGAAAAACGTCATCGATAAAAATAACTTGCATAACGTTACATCCTTAGCCATGTGATACTGATAGATTTCAACGTCATACTGACAAATGTCACCCGCACCAAGCTACAGCGCATAAGGTATACACATTGAACCTGTACATAAACTATCAATTGATGATCTATTTTTTTACTTATAAAAATGAATTTTTAACACACTCATCTAAATTTTAAGTAAAGTTTATAAGTTTATCGTATGTATCTTCTCACCAGTGTCTGTACAACAAACAGTTGAGTATCGCCAGTACGCCGACGTGCGACGTCGAGCGACGCAGCCCTGTAACAAAGCAAAACGTTACCAGCAGTACTCGCTCCAAATTAACGTAATCATGACCTTTTTATAGTTATCATAAAGTTTGAATGCTGCAATACTGTGGAATTAATGACGCTAAAGTCAGAAATGAGTTTTGTATAGGTAAAATAATGAAAAACATAATGAGATATAAATTTAAAGTAGGAAGCGCTGGTTGTTGTCAGTTTTACTCTAAATATTTATTTAACCTGCAACTCGAACATATACACAATTGTTAACCTTGTCATTTGCAATATTAGTTTATGAGAAGTGTTTGTAAATACCGAAACATATGAACTAGAGGATTTGTATACAAACATTGACTTCAGGTATCCGTTAAAGCAACAGGAAACACAACAAAGAACTCAAACAAATGTGCTTTTGATTAATCCACGCGGGAGCGTGAAGACAAGTTTACGTACCCGACATGGTGAGGCACAAGGCAAGGTACACTCTGTGTTCACTTGACAGTCTTACGTCTCTGTGCAATAAAGACGGGCCCCTAGCTATTTATCGAGCACATCTGCATTTTAGGGTTAAAACAGACTTGTTACATTAAAATAGTGATCGTGTAATGAAACGAGAATTTGTTAGGGTAGGTTTTGAGCAAGGTGTCGTAAATTATAGGAAAATATTACCTTTTTTATAGGAACTGGAGTGGATTTTTAACATAACCGATACATTGACACATTTGTCGTCATTAACAAGCAGTTGGAGTAATGAGAAAATTATTAATTCGGTAATATTCTTGTTCCTTGAATATTCTGTTAATTAATAAATTATGTGGCGAGATGATCGTTAAAAAAGATTTTTACTTGTCCATAGTCCCCATACTTCAAAATGTTACGTTTTGAAATATTTTTAATTTATTATTCACAGATCTTCGAGATCTCACTGAATACTTTTTTTTTATAAAAAATAAACACTTTTTTTTTAAGAACCAATTTTATTACAATAGCTTTATCTTCTAAACATGTTCTTTTAGTGTTTCACAGCAAACAATCAAAGATTTCTACAGGGTGATGAGAACAAACATAATGGCAAAGAAACGTGTGCCTATTACAGGCTGTAGCGTGAATCTATTCAGTGATATTACTACCAAGAAGGGAAAGAATTAATCAATTCTATATAGGATCTCAAATAACTGAGAAAGATCGCCTCGAGTTACAGTAGTCTGAGTGTCTAGCATGTACGTTATATAGGTCACATTGCTTGTTATTAGCTGAACAAGATTTGGAAAGGTCAGTAGAGAATTCTGACAAATGAAATACTTAGAAGCTAGATATCTGATTTAGTATGAGTTATTTGAGACTAATCCAAGTTCTGAAAATAAGACACTGCTTAGAAGAAAATCTAATCACATTCCTATATTTTCAGTTTTTTAATTTGACACGCTTTGATTTTATTTTATTCATTATTTTCAGCGACTTTTGTAAAACTTTATTTATTATATTTTAAATGTTTAAAGTAAACGTGATTTTTAAGTACCTACTTATATATTTTATAGCCAAGCTTTATTTGTTTATTTTCATTTAAATACTCTTATACAAAGCTAATTTAATAAACCTCTACTCTGATACACTCCATTTGTTTTATTAATTTACTGGAATGAGTGCATTAATAAAATGTACAAAATGACAATTAATTACGGATCCTTTATAGCTTTGAAATACGTAAAATACTTTCCCATTTTTCGGTTTCAATTATTGTAAGTACGTTTATAAATTCACAGTATAGATCCCAATGGGTCGTTATAACGCATGCAATCCAATATGTCTGTGCGGAACATTCAATCCGAGAACTCTGCGTCTTAAGTTTGTATCGAGTCGAGCCTTAACGTCTCGACGAAATATGACCCTATTTATAAGAAACATTGTAACTGCTCTGTGACGAATATTCTTAAGAATGCCTATGAAAACGTCGGAATAAGCAATAACCTTGGCTTTATTGCTACGGCATTATCATGTCCTTAACACAAGAATTACACTCCTAAAAAATGTTGATGATTCCATTTTAGTTGTTGAGCTTTGACTACTGTGCACGATGACAGTAATTACTTGATTTATGTAACTTCTTGTTAAAATTAGAGTGAAAGAAAAACAGAGTAACGGTAGCTTATCTTAGTTTCTGAAGTTGGAAAAGTCAACATTAGGGGGGGAGGGGGACGATGGCCGCAGCGATGGGATAATGATGACCAAGATTGGTAAACTAAATATTTGGTTTAACTTCAACTTACAATAATATTATAATATTATCTACAAACCATCTATTAAGTGATTTGTAAATACCAAAATATATGAACTAGAGGATTTCTGTTATAATATCTTGGGACGAATTGCAAAACATAACATACATAATTATATTTTTAAATACATTATGTTCTGATTAATTACACCCAGACTCTAAACAAACCATCATTCTTTTCACGCAAGGAATAATTCTGGCTGGGAGAGGAACCCACGTCCTTGGTTTTAGCAATCGGCATCACTAACCACTCTAGACCAACAACCTTGTCCTCATATTATCACACCCCGAAAAACAGAGATTTGGGTGATTTTTACAATCATGTCATATCTATAGACAACAAAGAACTAGCAACGACCTTAGTAAATGTGTATTGATACCGAGAGAACATGTGTTCATGTATCATGTTCATGCATCTTCTTGATTGTTATTAATGGTGCTTTATAACTATAACCATGTGCCGCTCTATGTGTATGCTGCGATATATTATGTGAGTACACCTTTATTTATTCCTACTCGTAGTCGTTGAGTATTCAAAACATTTACTCGCATCTATTGGTCATTACGTAAACATAAACTTCTCAACTGGACTCCAGGTAAACGAAGAGTTAGGTGCTGTTTACACCTGTGAGTTACCGTTCAGCGCCAGTTCAAAGCAGTCCTAGAATTTGGCGACTACTCAAAGGTCTTCAGTCAAGCTTAAAAAGTAAATAAAACAGAGCAACATCGTAACTAAGTTCTATACATAGTTTGGTCTCAATGTAGAGCTCAACGCTACTGCGAGGAAACCAAAAACCTTGAACAGCGTTAATTATTCAACGAATTTTTTTACTTTATTAATAAGTCGTTTAATTGGGATCGCCCCTAATTTAAGGCTATCAAGACTTCGTTTAAATAATGGTATAGTGTAATTATATTTTGATCTTGATCCGTTTTTTAGATTGCCTCATTAGTAGCTCAAGTTTATTTACCTAGTGAATTTTTAAGACATGGTTGACTTCATATAAAACTGCTAACACCTTCCACTGGACATTCTACTCCATGTTTAAGTAACATTGCTCAGATGGTGACAATAGCAAGCACGTATTAATACGATCTAGACGAACCCAAATAAACATAACCTGTATGTCTGGAGCAATCGTCTCTAATCTAGATTTGATGCATAACAATATGGTGGCTAAAGCACATACAGTTCCTCGATGGTCATGGAGAATACGTGGAATGAATATTCATCGGCGGGATCCCATCGATTTATCTCTTTACCGCGGCTCTCTTTCATCCAGCCTTTAAGTGCATCTTTATTTGCTACATTATAAAACTCATTTTGGTAGGTACTACCTTCTTAAATAACAATACTTAATTTATTTTGTTATTATTTTTAATACAGAATCAGTCTACACTGATCCTGATTTTTGATTCATACTCATTAATAGAATGGTTATATTAATGAATAGGTATAGAATTTGAATAATTATTACTAAAAATGCTAAGCAATTAATGAACGCACTTTTGTTGAAATCTTGTTGAAGTGTACTCGTAATAAGAACATTAGAAACGATGCTACTCCTTGAGGACACTTTTAAATACAATTCTGTCTCCGTAACGATCTGAAAAAACTTGCGATTTCTTCGCGAGTTTAAATCCCCTGTTCTTGGAAACGATGACAAGTCGATTGCTACGTTTTGCTGCATAACCATTTTAAATTGTACGGGAACAAGCTGCTACATAAACTCTGGCCATCTCAAAAGCGCATACAAAATATTCTTCGTATATTTGTAGTTAGTTCAATCTATGTCTTTATAACCTAATTGGGGGATGGAGGTTTTTAACCTATAGCTTGTATGTTCGTTTTTTTGCCAAAAAAATATTAAATCTATTTATTTAAGAGTTGAACTTATATCAATCTTTCCCCAATATTGTGTATTTTTAGATAAATTTAAATCTGAACGGTTTTAATCCGACGTTAACGCATAACAATATTAATTGGATCAATGTGTTGTAGTGTTGTTTTTAATTAATTTAATTAGCGTGACTGTTTTATTGATGCGTCGCTGCATGCTCCAAATAACGTTTTTAGCTATTACATAACAAAATTTGTTTGGAGCATCAATATCGAAATGTTATGCACGCTGCTTGAAAATAATGGTATCTAACAAAGGGTATTATTAAAAATGTGTAACTACATACTTTTAAAATGAGTTTGTGATTTTAATTATCTTAAAAAAATATGAGTTTTATTATGATTCTAATTCATCGATCGTATGAAGCTATGACTCGCTATACTGAATTCAGTTTTTAAGACCAATCCAGTTTCCCGAAATTTTTTATAGTTCACTCTTCTTCTCTTAACCATCGTTCCATCTCACTTCAAACTAACAACTTATATGATTGACCTTTTGATATTTATATTTTTTAAGGATTTAAACTTTAAAATCAATGAAAATAAGTATCGTATAAAGAAGGCACGTGTCTTTCTCTATATAGGAAGGGAATAGGCTGAGACCTATAGGCTGGAATTATTATCAACATTTGCAATTTTAACTATACTATGTTTACGTTACCTGAGTTAGAGTCCCGGCTGCCCATAACGGGGGCTATCTGCGGCCTCTCCTCGTCGAGGATGAGCACGCCGCTGTTGGACCACACGGACAGCACGTGCGCCACACACGTCACGTTCACCCGCCCCTGTGACAAACGCGCTAATTACCAGCCGCCATCGCGCCATTATCGCCGAGATCGTGTATCCACTATCATACCGTGCGTGTATTCACTGTGTTACTATGCGTTATTCGCGTTTATTTTTACAAAATGAGAGTCAATTAAGCATAGTTATAATTGGAAGTTAATAGCGTGCAAAATATAAAGAATGTGTTCGAGTCTGGGATTCTATATGATTACTTGTATTGAACAAAAAATTATGAAATATGTGTGAAGTTAACAATAACTGCCTGAATGTCTTTTTCACTATTTCCACTAAAGGATTTTGGATTTGCTTGTTGAGTGAGATTGAAATATAAATACTTGAAAACAAAAATGAAAATTTTCGGTAAAAAACGACGTTCCTAGAAAATATTTCGGCTTTATGCGGAAAACTCAAATAATAGATGGTTAGTAAAAATCACACATCTACAAATAAAACTAATATAAAAGTTCTTTATATTTTTCTGGCTATAACCGGAACCCGAGCTACATTTTCGATAGTAAAAGAAACATATTTGGTGGCAATGTAAAAATAAAAGAACAACAACGAGCGTAACTCACTTTGCGAAAGTGTACTGACTGTACTCTTATAACAAGCTGGCTGAACGACGATGATTTATTGGATTTCTCTTCCTCAGTACTAATGTTCAATTTATTTGCTATTTGCTCTAGTCTGGGTGCAAGGCGGGTGGTGCTTTCGTCCTTGTTTTTCCGATTGCTATCAGTGCGGGGAATGCCCACTCCGCCGATATTGCCGGGAATGTCTATTACATTGTCGGTCACGGGCTCCTCGTACCCCGAGATTGCGTCCCACGGACTGAATATAATTCTATTTGCATCTTCGAGCGACGAGTCGGTTATCACAGGTTTTCTTCGCGCGTACGACGTGTCGTGCAGCGGGATATCCAAGCCTTTCACCTATCACGGTAAAACTTTATATTAGAATTCTGTTTTTAATAAAAATATCAAGATCTCTTATATCTATGGAAAATAAAACTTCACTATAGCACTAAAAATCTATAGACGTGTTTTAAATTGATATAGCTTCCTCTCCGCGTTTGTCTTATAATAATAAACTCTGATTGGGTGCAAAAGTTTCTCAACTTCGTCAGCGGCAGCTTTAGAAGTTTCATAGTTCTATATACATTCCTAATGGCAATTTCGAGATTCGCTGTAAGATAAACGTCTAAAAATCTTAAAATTTGATGGTAAGTCTTGAAAGTTTTGACGAGGCTTGATATTTCAGATTTAATTTAGTATACACGAAATATCATCCTTAGCCTTTTCCCATCGTTTGAGGTCAGTTCTCCTTGTTCAGATGAATGGCAGCAACCCTATTTTTTTTTTCTTTTATTGGTATTCCAATGGTCAAAGATCAAGAGACTGTTTTGATAGCCATAAAAACAGTATTTTCACTTTTTTGGTGGTAAACTAATTAATCATAGTATTATTTTCAATTTCTATACGTTATGATGATTGGTAGTTACATGGAATATTATTCATAATTAAAATTAGTCTTTCCTTACCTCCTGGCCGTTGAGTAGCCACGTGAGGTTAGCCGGCGGGTCGGCGGGCGGCGACGAGCAGTTGGCGCGCAGCATATCGCCGATAGAGTACCAGCTCTTCTGGGCGCGCACGCTCGGGCCCGTCTCCGGTAACTCTGTGAAACTTGCACTTTAGTACCGTATGGATACAATGACGTCACGTCAAACTGTAGTGTTGAAAATTGAATATAGTGCCATTATGTTTACATTGATTGTAATATCCTTGCAGGTTATTGTGAACAGCCAGCCGGATTTTACGGTCATAATTCTATATTATTATAAAGGCATTATATTGTATGAGATTACAGAATCGGCATTAAAAATATATGATAAAGTACACTGCGTCAAAGAGAAATGGTTTATATGTCCCAGTTTACTTTAAATTTTAATTGTGTTTAAAACAGAAATCCATTTTATACATCTTGAAATTTTGCAATACAAGTTTGTATTTCAAAGTACTTACACATTAAATATGTAACGTTCTAAATGGGACATGATTTACATGCATCCGTTTCCACGTATTTCCTCTTAAAGTTTTATTGAGGTGTAGTCCGGCAAATGGGTCTAAATTGTGTTCTTGGAAATGATTTAATAAATGAGTCCAGCTAAATGAAAACCCCCTATTGAAAGCAATTTGGCAAACAAACTCGGCAAACAAATATTTAATACAAACACAATGTTGAATATACCGTGATTTCCTTCTAATTATAAAACGATAATTTCCGGTTCAAAAGTTAGCAATAATATTACACCGTATTATTATGATCATATTTTGGTTTTCACTTGCTTTTCTACTAATTCAATTTAACCGAGTCATCAAAAATGCTGTTGTTGTCTTTATGCACCTCTGTGCAGAGTCAGAGTCACACACAAATTCTGTCCCTGCCCGTTGTTACTGTATATCCCGAGAGCGCTGCGACTGCACAAGGTGATTTACGTAGCAGCTGACTCTACAGACTAATTAAATTGCCAGTCCGACATGAAAATTGAACAGAATTATTGTTCGTTTGTTCACCGAAACTGGCTTGTAAACAAAGATACTGCACAGAGCAAAGGAATAGTAAATAGATGGCAATAAATTACATAGGTCGCGGAGGCACGCGTTTCAATGCGCGTTGACGTCGACGTTGCATATTCATCTTCCATACGCGCCAGTTCCATTTTGCCCACGAATTTCGTAGAAAGCGGTTAAACCGCCGAACAGACAAAATGGCGGCTCAAACTAAAACTCTGCGTGCTTTTGTTTGCCAGCAGCGCCCTCTATTACGACGAGGCGGTGGAACTCCGCGCCGAGCAAAGTTTTAAGTGTTTACATTCCTGTTCTGTCGCTTTTTGCCAATTCTACTTAATGGCGACGCAAGGAGTTTTCCAGCACCTCGTTTAATTTGGCCACCGTGGGTGTATTTTAGTGTTTATTTAATTCATCAAGATTCTGCTAAAAGCCGACTTACTTTGTTGAACACACAATTTTGTTTTCATTTTATATGTAGTTCGTAGTACCTACTTAAGATGTTCGATAAAGATAAGTCGCACGATAGAACTAGGTGTCATCTTCGTAGATCTGAGGCGTACTTGAAACCTTTTTCTCAAAGTTATTTATGTAATAGCTAATTTTACCAAAATATTTACGGGTTTTAGATTACGGCTTACATACTTGAACTGCTAGTAAACATTTACATACAATAATAATATAGAAGAACTACAATTGTGAAAGAAGATCCTGACTGGAATGTTAGCCTAAAATACAAATGCAAAGGATAGCAATTTCATCAACATGGCTTCAATCCAAAAATACGTCACAAGGATATTCAATAGAGCGACAGTTTACAGCTTCCAACCTTACGTATATACGCACGAAATTCTTAAATTTTCGAGTAACGGATCCGTGCCAAGTATCCCGTGTTTTCACATAAAACCACGAACATGAATTAAGTGTGAAATATTAAAAGTCAAATTGTTTTATAATGTCACATTAAGTATTTGAATCTAAATCTTAGATTAAGACTAATAACGATTGCGATCCACATTTGTAATTTTTTTAAACGATTTATTTTTAGTGATATTTTATGAAATTTAAAACCACTTAAAAGAAAGTTTATAAATTATCTTCGATTTATTTACTAACTACTACATAATCACTAACATAACCATGACAGTCTGGACTCAATAATGGGGTAAAACGCTAAGAATGTTATTAAGAACATTTTCTATAAATATTTATAACTATGTAGTATATACCACAATAATTTTGAAAGTATAACCACGTCTTAAAAAAATACTTCCTACCCGTAAATGAATACCAGCACTTTGTCAACAGATTAGGTCTGAACAAAAAACATGCGTGAGGCATCATTAAAACTGCAATAACCGCATTAATCCCCGGCATTGTATGAACACAGCGAACCCGAGACTTACGAATGCATCGGAAATGTATCACAAGCATATTGCTTACTCACAGTTGTCAGCAGTATTGTATCCATGGTTTATTTATGCGGGCGAGAGTACGTGGAAATGTATTCCATACATTCGTTGTTCTCAGAATGGACCGTGGAGAGTAGTTAGCCGAATTGTGTTTAAATTTGGCCGACGGGTGATGATTGTAAAACATTTTCATACACATCCGTGTTTATTAAGGGCATGTTATTGAATGACTTTGCAACAATGACAACATTAATTGCAAGTTAATAATGTGATGCTATTTTGTAACAAGCTGTTTATAAATTGGCGACTTTATTAGGGGTACTCGTATATAGAGTAATGTAGATGTATGTAGAAGAATATAATTACTCCATTAATATTTTAAGTAAAGGGTTAAGACACAAATCTGGTATGACTTTGATTGCGTAACGACCTCAAGAAGCAGGAGCGCCGTGAAACAGTTGGGCGTCAACCCAAGGAGGTCGACGATAATAAATGCGGTACCCGGTGTGAAACTTCACGGGAGGTGGCCTCACAAGCCCGGTAATATACTACGAGAGATACTATTAAAACCATTTGACATTTAAACTAGCACCGGAGTAAAATAACGAACAAAAATTTAAACTGAATAATAAAGTTTGCCACGAACGTCGTAATTTTGAACTTCGTAAAACCAAATACTTTTTTACATCAAACACTTTTTCGTCCATCAAATGAGACGACGGTCGCGTTATTTGTGTTAACAAAATAGATAAGTCGCTTTGCAGTCAGAGGCCTAAAAGTCAGACGGAGAGCTTTCGGATTTAAAATTGCTATTATTTTGGTTTACATTAGTTACTTTGTATTACTAGCTCGCATTCAAAGAGATTTAGTTGAATCGAAATAAAAAGACTTATTATACCCAAATAAGGCTACGTAGTCCCTTTTAAGGTCGGTAGAAAAACGCTGCTATAAATACAAATGTTGTAAACGCCTTTGCTTTGAATTATTTTAATAAATACAATTTACATCTGTAGAGCTACAAAAAGTAAGAGCAAAATATTTAGAGTGGTACCTTAAATTTTTAAATAACAATTCGTTACCTTTAAGATTGTTTTCGAATTACGAGGAGGGAGAGAAGGCTAATTGAGTTTATTTTATTTAGCCCCGCGGCGTATTATTCTTGAGAGCCGAAGTGGTGAACTTTATGTTTTCCCTTTTCCAGGTCAGTAGCAAGTATCAGCAAGTTTGTTTGTGTTGATTAAATCGTAAGGTGGTTAGGCTGAAACAACTTCGCGGATCATATAAAGGGGTATGAGTGATGAGATTCGGACGTAAGTCGTGCTAGATTTGTAGTTGTACCTGCAGATAGAACTCGAGAACAACCAAGCTCCTCAATAACCGTAAATTAACCAAGATAAACCTTAATCAAACATCCCTTGTGTTCGATTCCTCGCATTTATTGCCTAACAATAGTTCTGATTTACGATTTTGGATTGCACGAAGCCGCGCCGGGATTGTTAGCATTATTTATACCATTGTTAAAACTAAGATACAGGGTGATAATTATATTATGTCATATACGTCTTCCTTCAAAGTATGATTGCTTACTTTATGACCAATTAAATTAAATGCTTTGGTACATGTATATGAACGAATATACGCTGATACCTATAGAAATATTTATATATACATGTGTGACGTTAAAATAGCTTTTTAGAAATATCTTCTGTAGATTTGTCCGAAAAAAATGTTATAACGCAAGAGAATCTCCACTTGCACTCCGAATAAACTTGAAAAAGTAGCATTGGAAAATATTCCAGTAACTCGTAACCTCTTGAGTAGTCGTAAATACCTTCGCAATTTACGTTATAAGCTTCTTAGATAGACAGAAATTCAATTCCAGGAATCACAAAAAAATATAAGCGCCTCATAAAATTTTTACATTGCTAACAATTTTTGTAATACGTTTAATGTATTTATTTAATACGAATAAAGAGTTCTTTTAGGGGTTATTACGTACATAAAAATCGTTTGCTTTAAGGTATATAAATAAATTCTGGGTTATTCAAAGCTAAGGCTCTATTGAACGTCAAGGCAGAAAGAACGTTGGGACATGAAAGGTTTCAGTATTTCTAATAGATTATCAACTTATAGCCTCATTTAAAAGAGATTATTTTTACAGGAAATGGATAGGTATCAAAGTATCCTATTTATACATTTAAAGCGACTGAAACCTAATTAGTTGTGGATCTCAAATGTATAAATAGAAAGGTTTTTGTTTTTGCAATTTATTAGCAGCCTACGTAGTTCAAACTAAAAATATAACTTTTGTCTAAACGTGTTACGTTGTGAAATGGTATTCATTCTGTTGTAGTAGTTTCTAACTTGAACTATTTTTAGAAACATGTCATATAAATGTACATAGCTACGTATTATCCACTGCGTGTGTGTACTCTGTACTTATATAAATGTTTTGTCATATTGAGAAAATTATTTAATTAATGTGACATTAATTTAATGTTTGTGTACAAAAATAACACCTAGTAGGTATCGATGCTCGTACTACTCATATTTGGTTTAGTTATTTTGTTACTACGATTCTAACTCGAATAAAAAAGGTTTTCGAATGGCAGAAAGATTTTATAGAATAACGATAGATAACAAGTTTTGTTCTATTACGTGAACAGAACTCAATCTGCAAACAGAATAAACCTTTTTTTATATGTTGTGGTGCGTATTCAGTTAGCGGTGTTGGAAGGGCAGCGAGATGCGGGCAGTATAAATAAAATTCAATATAGCCATTACACCGACTACTAACTCAATTATGAACTTTGGAAAAAGGCCCCGAATACTATCTACCATATTGTATTTTAGTACTGCGAAAACTTGATACCGGTATTCGAGGAAAACCGTACAAATTGGATTCAGTAATTGTGATTAATTAATACTTTTATCGTAGAATTAAACACGACTATACTGACTATGATAGTAAATGTAAACACTTTCTATATTAATAAATTAGGCAGTAGAAATTAACATATTGTGCCAAGAATGTAAGCCAAAACAAACAGTTACCATTCATGTAATAGGTGTAATTAGTATCTGTTTAATGTATGCGTTTACATGAATCTCGTACATAAGCGCTCCTAGTCGAGCTATTAGGCTATCATAACCGTAATCCAAGCGAAGCAAAGAAACTTAAGTGCTTAGGAGAGGTGCCGATTAGATCGTTAGTACAACTCCGCTGGGAGCTTCGATATTAGCAATCAACACGCACAGATTATTCTCAATTGCTACTGCATATAAATTCATAGGTAGTTAGGTAAACTAACTTCTCGGCTAACGCAATTTGTATCGTAAAAAGTAAGCATAAAGAATTTATTTTTGTATTCAGTTTTTGGTAGTATGATTGGATTGGATTTAATTAATTAATTTTGGTACCGACACTGGACAAATTCACACAATATTTATGATATATGGTTTCTATCAAAATGCACACCTATTCATTGTCGTTTGTTCTTTAGCACCACTACAATGCTTGTATAAAGTTAGTCCATTGAATCACCTGAAGCTGGATAAAGCTGTAAAATTCGAAATTTTATAAGCAACCGTTTTTGAAATATGTTGACGTCATCATCCGGTCAAAAAAGTATTTCAGCGCTACTGGGCTCAGACCGCCCTATATTACGTCGAACTGAATCGAATACACAAAAACACTTCTACACAACTTCTAGGAGCATATTCTTATTTTGAGTTCCTGACAGCCGGTGGTCAACTGGAAGACTTTAATGTGGCGAAGAATTGCGAGTTATTTCTTATTTGCCTTATAATCGAATAATATATCATGTCAAACTATTTATTATGCTAAGTTACAATGCATAATATAACACGGGATTTACTTCCACATAAAATTAAAGACCGAGCATTTCAACGGCCAAGCAATACGTACGTAATTAAATGTATACGAACCAACAACTCTCATGAAGGCGCTTTTGTAGACGGTGTGGAAGAAGGGCGCGTCGGCGGACACCTCGCACCGGTAGCGGCCGCTGAGCCCGCGCGACACGCCGCGCAGCACCACCTGCTGAGCGCCGGACCGCGACACCTGACAACACACGCTTTTGTTTATTATGGAGATTGGACAATAATGTAAAAAGAATTGTAACAAATGTTTTTTTAGAAGAGTTTTTTTTTTTTTTTTTTTGGTAGAGATCTTTGCAGTTAGCCTGAGCGCAGGCTTTGACTGCTTCACCGGACTTTTGGCGAGGACCTTAAGGCCTCCAGCCAGAGCAATATGAAAAAACTAACTACGTCAGCAACGTCCACTAAGGGCACCCCCTGCGGGGTTCGGACCTCGACTTAGTGCGTTGCTAACAATCTTAATAGAGCAAAACAGCAAGGGATGGCTGGATCTTAATTTTTATTATTTTGGGACATATTTTTATTGCTAGTTTGGCCGGCTCGGGCCAGCTTGGTCTAGGGACGGGGGGATAACATTTACGTTACTATTATTTATAATACGCGACGGGCCTCTCCGGCGAGGACGTAATATACGGCGGTTGTGTTTTGTATTGCTACTGCTAGCTAAATCGAATGCTTCTTAGAGAAGCGTTGTTTTATCGTCGGGGTAGGAGAGAGTAAGTCTGGGGCGTTTAATCTTAGATATTACGGAAGGTACGTATCGCGCGGCCGCTACGATTAGCGGGTTACGGTGGGTTTCGGAGGAGTCGAAAAAACGGATCGCGGCGCGTTTCATGAACTGCTTGATTGTTGGCAGCTTTAAGTCACAGTGCAACTGCAAGTTACGGACGTAACCTGGAGCGCCTGTGGCTCTACGCATGAAACGGTTTTGGAGTGTTTGCATTCGTTTGAGTCGATAATCGGGTACGTGAGAGAATACGACGCTGCCGTAAGTCATTATAGGTCTCACACACGCAGTGTAAATTCTCTTCTTACAAGTAAGAGAGAGTTTGCTGCGCTTGTTCAACATACAATGAAGTCGGCCGAGAGCGAAGGCGGCTCGCGCGCGTACCGCTTTAATATGAGCTATGAAGGTAAGCTTCCGATCAAGGATTACACCCAGGTATTTGGCTTGCTGCTCCCAAGGGATAGGCTTGCCGAAGAGTGTTATAGGAGGAGGGGGAGCGGGAGGCTGCCGTTTCTTGCTAAAGAGCACGGCTGCGCTCTTGGTAGGGTTGACTTCGATTCTCCATTTCGTGAACCACTTCCCGAGGGTCGTGACCGCGGTCTGGAGAGTTCGACCTATCGCTAAGGGGCTGGTGCCTGAATAATAGATGGCCGTATCGTCGGCGTACATAGCTACTTGGGGTTTGCCACCGCGAGGAATGTCGCTAGCGTATAGCGTGAAGAGGAGTGGAGAAAGTACCGAGCCTTGAGGGACTCCGGCACGGATCGGGTGAGGGGAAGAGAGTGTGCCCTCAACGCGATAGCGAAAGGACCGATTCGACAAAAAGTTTCGAATGATAAGCACGAGACGATCTGGCACCTCGAGTTGGTAAAGCTTGAAGATCAAGCCATTGTGCCAGACCTTGTCGAAGGCCTTTGCTATATCGAAGAAGAGCACGCCAGTGAGCCTTCCACGCTGAAAACCAGCGCTTATATGCTCGACTATGCGGTGGACTTGTTGGACGCACGAGTGTTGGGTTCTAAAACCGAACTGCTCGTCTGGTATGAGACTCCTGGACTCGGCATAGTCCATAAGACGGGAGTAAATAATTCGCTCGTATAGCTTCCCAAGAACCTTGAGTAAGCTAATGGGGCGATAACTAGTGGGCTCAGACTTCGGTTTACCGGGTTTGTGGATGCCGATGACTATCGCCTCTTTCCACTGCTGTGGGAAGAGATTGTTGCCTAATGCTGCATTGAAGATGCCTGTCAAGAGGATTACTAATGCTGGGGGAAAGAGTTTGATCACCTTATTGGTGACTCCGTCTGAGCCAGGGGCTTTACGTGGATGCAGTTCCTTGATCAGAGAGCGTACCTCGTCTATAGTTACCGGCGCGAGTGGGTGTTCCGGATCCTCAGAAGGAGGGAGCGAGGCCTTACGTTCGACTTCAGCGTCAACTCTGGCGAGGTGAGCTTGATCGACCGGAAGGTCGCTAGGCGTACACTGGGCCTCTAAGCTGTCGGCTAGGCATTCCGCTTTCTCGTCGTCTTCGAAGGCAGGGCTCTGATTCGGACGGTTCAGCGGGGGCATAGTCACTTCGGTACAACTACGTAGTTTACGTTGAAGATTCCAAAACGCGTGATGATTGGGCTCTAATTGGTCGAGAAGCTTATCCCAGCGTTCGTCACGCAATATCCTTATGCGCTTCCTAGAGGCACGCTGTAGAGAGCGCATGCGGACGCGATTAGAGTCGCAGGGATAAGCGTCGTAGGCGCGTATAGCCGCGTTCTTCTCCGTCAGTAGGGCACGGGCGTCGTCCGGAAGGAGCCAGCGAGCGTCTTCTGTCACCGGTACCGACCGTGAACACTCGTTCACCACGGACTGCACGTGCTCAGTGAGGGAGTCGATTGCGCCTATAGCGTCCGTCGCGGATTCTACGTGGTCTGGGATTGAGTCGAGATGCGCAGATTGGACTGACTTAAGACGGGTCCCAAGCTTCGTCCAGTTCGTAACTATCTTGGTGGGGATGGGCTGACCAGCGTCTCGGGGACCTACACGCGGACCGAAAGACATGATCACTGGTCGATGGTCGGAATCTAATTCCTGAATAACTTCAATGGACCGAAGCGCTAAGTTAACGTTATTAAGCAAAGCTATATCTAATATGTCGGGGCGGTGATTTACGTTACCGGGAAAGTGCGTTGGATTCATAGGCGCGATGATGTCAAAGTTTAGCTCGGAGCTAAGAAGGTCTAGGTGTCTACCGCGGATGTTACGAGTGTGGCTATTCCACGCTTCGTGTTTTGCATTCAGGTCTCCCGCCAGAAGGACGGAGTCGCCGAGAGCAAGAAGAGCTTGCAGGTCAGGTCGTAAGTCGACCCCCTGAGGTGACGGAGGGATATAAACTGAGACTAAGAACAAAGGTCTATGACCGGTCATACCTAGCCTACAGACAGAGGCTTCAATGTGCGACAGCGTAGGTGGGTCCATCGGAACGCAGTACAGTGACCTTTTGAAATAAATGAGCGTGCCGCCGCCTGCGGCTCTGGTACGATCGTTACGGACTAGGTTATAATTCGCGATTCGCGGGTTTCTATGAGACGGTTTAAGAAAGGTCTCCTGTACAAGAAAAACGTCGAGTTGGTGGTCGCGGAGAAACGTTGCGATTTCATCGCGTTTATTATTAATACTTTGCGCGTTAAAGAAACCTAATTTAAGGGAACGGGGTTTGAATTTACCGGCGGTTGTAGCCATTAGAACGCGGCGGCTTTGTACGCGGCGAATACGTCGCTGAACTGCTCCCTAATGAAAGGCGCGTGCAGAGGCGAGGGGTTGGCTCTAATCGCCTCAGCCATAAGGCGGATACGATTAAAGTCAAACGACTCGTACACCTCGATATAATTTTTAACCGACGCAGTAATGTCGGCCGAGAACGTCGGGGCCATAAGGGCCGCGGCCGACGGTGATGCGTGCGCGGGTTTCGGTACAGGCGCGGGTTTGAACGCGGCGAGAGGTATGCGTGGGACAGAGGGTCCTTGGAGCGCGGTGATCGATGTTGTCTCCTTCGGAGGAGAGGTGAGGGCCGGGAACGCACGAAGATGCATTTCTCTATTCCAACAAGCCCCGGTTGGGCGTTGTGGACTAAGACGCGGCGGAGCGGTCGCGGGTTTTTGCGTGGGGGCCAGTGCACGAGCGACAGACCGTTTCGCGACGGTTTTGGGGGCCTTTGGACAGCCTCGGTAGTTTGCTGGGTGACCCTTTTCGCCGCAGAGAACGCAGCTAGGGGGCTCAGCGCACTGGGTGCGGTCCTTGGGCCGGGGACAATCAGGCGTTCCGTGCTCGCCGAGGCACTTCACACAACGAGGGCGCGCGAAACAGTTACGCTGCGAGTGACCGTATAACTGGCAGCGGTGGCACTGACCGACAGTGCCGCCTTTTATACCGGAAAGTTGGCAGACTGATTTAATGTTGAAGATGGACTTACCGTCAGCCGATCTCTCGGTGACGGCAAGGACCATCTCGTATGGCAACTTGCCTCGCGAACGGTACATCCGGTGTACCTCGAGGGCTGGAATGCCCTGCGAACAGAGGTCTTTGAGAATGTCCTCTGAGGACAGCTCTACGGGGACTGATTTTATTACTACGCGGAGGACGCGTTCTTCTGGGAGAGTGAAGCTATGGTATGGCAGGGCTCTCTCCTGCAGCATACGCGTAAGCGACCGAAAGTCGGCCGCTGTTGGGACGACTATTTTGATGCCGTCCTTGACGGAACGGGCACTGGAGAAGTTAATGTGGTGCTGTGTGCACCACGATGATACCTCGGTCCACTTTCCTTTCTCCTGAAGGAAGATTGGAGGAGGGACCGGGCCACCCTTCTTAGGGGCTGACGAGTCGGACTGGGAGGTATTGGTCACCTGAGGGGCAGAACAAGAGGAGGGTGAGGCCGAGAGAGCTGATGGCTGAGAGGCCGAGGCTTCAGCAGAGGAGGGAGAGGCGGCGGTTTTAGCCGCCTTGGAAGGTACCTGTTGGGATTTAGCCTTTCGGGTACGCTTCTTGCCCTTTCCAATGACTTCAATAAAGCCATCAGTCGAGCACGACGAGTCGGATGCGGAAAGAGCATCGATGGAGTAATCGGAGGCGTTGGCCATCTCGGCGTCGACAGGGGACGGAGAAGCAGAGCGGGGGCGGGAAGTGGATGCCGGTGATGCGTCACACGCAGGTGTGCAGCTCGGCGAAGTAATTCTCGGAGACGAGATAATAGAATTTTGAACAATAGCGTTCCCAACAATAGGTTTCGACATAGCAGTCGAGACAATAGGTCTTTGACGGGCTTTAATCCCTTTGTCGGCGCCGATAAGAGGGCGCGGGCTATCTAGCTCTGAGAGCAAGGAAGGGTTTTGGTTGCGGGTCCAAGCCTGGAAGAGGTCTTGGATGACCTGGGAGTTCTTCATCTCCTCGATGAAACGGGGCCAAAGGGCGTCCATTTTCTCGAGAAAACGAGAAGTAACAGGTAAAAACAAGTTAAAATTAAAAACCTAACATAGGTAATGACGAAGGGGACGCGCCTAGCATCAAAACTAACCTAACTAAATCTATCTCCCCGGGTAGGTTCGCCCGGGGATGTGTAACCCTCCCTGCTGGGTTTAAGCAGGGAGGTGAGTACCTATGGTGTGCCTTAAGCTGTGATGTACTCGTCGCCAGTCTTAATGTGCGAACGAGGCCCTGACCAGTCTAGCGCGAAGGGTGTAGACACACCCAACCGACACTAGGTGAGTAGCTGAAAAGGAAACCAGATCACCAGGATCGACTAGGAGACCCCCCAAGGCCGATACACTAGGTCCCGTCCAATTGACTGCTTTGCCTTAAAGAGGCTCGGCGGGTGTGATTGGGCACAACACCCCACTCGGTTTCGTTGGCACCGTTAGGATATCCACCGAGGACCGCGAAACTGCGGTTTTTTCCTGAAGGGACAAATGAATTTAATTCGCGAACCAAGAAACAGTGTTGATCTGCCACCGCCTTGAAAAAGGCAGCTTTAGATCTATCGATGTGCGTAGGCGGGCTACGCAGAGCGTTACGCAATCGTAACAGGTAGCAGACGAGTGTCGAGAGCGAGCGCGCCACAGAGCGGCACGTCCGTTCACGGCGAGCGTCGAGCGGAGAGTGTTTTTAGAAGAGTAATCTATGGAGTTTCTTGCCAGCTCTTCTCTATAGGACACTTTAGAACCGAGCAACTAGGGTCAGTAGTTTTTAACATAACGCTTCTTGGTTTACAAGAAATTAAAACTTTTTGATTTAGAGTTTTTGATTTTGGGCCTTGGACTTTTAAAAAACTCGTAGAAATAAGGGAGAGAAGATGTATTTTTTTGAATTGTGTATAAAATCCATGCTGTTTTTCGTAATGTAAAGTTATGCAAAAGTTTGTGAAACACCAAAACAGGATATTTATTACACAAATAATCGTTTTAGTAATCAAGTGTGTATCTTAGTTCAACAACGTTAAAAATTGATATTATTCTTCAGAATCTCCACAGGTAATGATAGTTATTACATAAAAAGCATTTCTTTTGCTTTCTTATTTTTATACTTTTTCAAACAATCTTGCTTTATTTCTTATAAATACAATCTTATTCAATTTTCAATTATTGAAATGAAATATATATTTGAAAAGTAATTCAGCTATTTACCCACATCGATGTAAGAATGAACAATTTATTACGCTAAAATATAATGTACGGAAATCACAATAAATACCTACTTCTCAATTCAAGCATTATTCTCCATAAATATTGAAACGAAATGATCTACTAAAATGGGTTTTCACAGTCTTCGTATAAGACACTAGAATACGGCAAAAAGTAGGCGAGCGCTCGCTGATACGAATATGATGTTTCCAAATAAGCTCGCGATAAGGGTGCCGTGTCGCGGAAAATGTTTTATAAACCTGTGATACTTCGTAACAAAGTTTCGGGAGTTCGATTTCCTTATTTTGAGAAGCTTTTAACCACACACAAACTCTTCGCCTGAATTATATTAGTCCTGTCCTGTTCACAAGATACCCTGACAAACTTGGAGATGAAGTTTTAGACTGTGAACAAAGGATATTTACGAGTATATTTTATTAAAAGGGGATGTAGGGCTTACCGTACGTTTTGTATAAAAAGCTAAGTTTTATGAGCAGGATTACACAGAACATATGTATATGTGATATTCAGACAAATCTGTTCGCTTTAGAAATATAGTTTTCGCGTCAAAAGGATAAGTCCATCATTGATTTCGGATAGTGGCCGAGGGAATGTGTTCATGCGTAATTTATACGTGAATCTGCGAGTAATCCCATTACAAGGAGCCGTGTGCTCTTTACCGTACGCAGCTGGTATCGAGTCAAATTGAGCTAAAAGCTTCGATCCATCTTAGGGAAAGTCGGTCCACTTTGAGAAACCGCCGAACTAAATCATGCCTGTCCCACGCTCAAGAGACGTCTGACCCGATTTTCAAGGGCTACGTCGCATTTTGAGTTGCGAGTGTTGCGACTTACACCCCATGAAGCCTCGATGCAAACTTTGACTATACGTTATTCTCTGAAAGGGTTTTTAATGTATTATTTTGGCACAATGTAATAGTTCAGATATGGCGACGTGCCAACAGCTAAAGGTTTAACGTGGCGGCCGCTCGACGAGATTCTTAAGTGATTTTTTTAACCCTCTTTATAAAGGCAGTTAACGAACTACTAAGATGTCGCGAAGCCATTGGCCTATATTTATTATTATCACAGTTATGGCGTTGTTCATAGTTTCGTTGTCACCAAGCCATTTGCGTAGGAAAGACACCTTGTTGTCCTATTTTTTACTCTGTTAAGCACTCAATGAAAATAGAAGGCGAATGTTGCGTCTTGCACGAATGATTAACATTTCATTATTATCTTTGCTGTTTGGGTTAAATGATGTGATTAATTTTGAAAGTATTGACGTACAGTATGTCCACATTTTAACTTACATCAACGCTGATGCCTGTTTGTGAGAAGACGCGGGTATTGGGCAGCTCCTTGGGCACGAAGCGGAAGAACTCCTGCGCGCCGTGGTACCACTTGACGGTGTAGAGCGCCTCGCCCACGTCCAGCGCCCAGCGGCAGCCGAGCGTGGCGCTGGCGCCCACGCCCACCGCCTCGGGCACGCTCAGCTGGATGTCGCGCAGACCTAACACGCCTGCGTGAAAGCTTCGCGTTACATACATAATATAATGTAACATAACATACCATCACGCCTGTATCCCCGAAGGGTTAGGCAGAGGTGTACACCCACAGTTCCCCGGTATGTTTAAGACCGATGTAATAGGGGGCGAGCCTATTGCCACTCACCGGGCACTAATCCAAACTGCGACCTGCTACTGAGAATTTCATAGAAAAGCCAAATAACACCTTGGTCGACTTGGGAATCGAACCCAAGACCTCTAGCGTAGCAGTCGCGCTTAGATCCACTAGGCCATCGAGGTAGTTATAGATACAATATATCGATTAGCAGTTGTCTGTATTGTTTTAGTCTTTCGGTAGTCGCATGAAATGTGAAAAAACAAATAGATATAATAGTAAAGAGTTGGTTATGATGGATACTGTTGGATTTTTTTAACTGCGAAAGCTAAATGATTATATACCAAATCAAGTTTTTACTTTTCATATAAATTAGAATCTTAATTGCTGTCAAAGTATTCAAAATATGTACAAACAAATATTTAACAACTAACAACAAAAATGCAATTAGTACGCTTAGATTATACGAAAATCGGTTTTGTTGTTGAATTATATTCCAACGTTTACATTAATTAATCTCTTGTATTTGTGTACGTTATCAAGGAATTGTGTATAATTGTAGGGCATTGACCTTCCGTAGTACGGCGATGTATAGACGCGGCGATGTTATGACTTACAAGAGCCGATATATCCACACAAGACATTTAGGTCTCTATAAATATTATCTAAACGACTGTGTCAGGCATCGCACCACTATTTTTACCTCAAAAGGAGCTTATAAAGGTTGTGGTTTAACGATCAAAGCTACCGCAATTTGACGTAGGATAACGATCACAGGTGTATTCAAACTAGCTTCAATGTTGTGTGTTATCAGAATATACCCAATCCCATCCTGTGTGTGTTGTAAAGTACTGAAGGGATCGGAAGAATGGTCAGAAGTATCTAGTAAAGGAGTTAAAAATCACGTTGCGTACGTCTATCCCAAGTTCCGTACAATTGCCTATTCATAGTGCGGTCTAGGGAAGCCCACGTTTATCTACCGTTTATGTGTCGATATGTTGACATACATATTAAATAGGAAAGCTTTTTCCTGAATTGCCTCTATTACGTTGTTGGTTATAATTGGCGTTTGAATTATGTGTATAGCTGTATATGACCAAATAAATGTGTTTAAAAAACTATATGGTAAAATTAAGTGAATGACCCCATAAATTTATGGTTTTTTATTAATTTTGATATATTAATTAATGTTTATTGTTAATTAATGGTTATTGTGTATACTGTGTGTATACGGTGTGCGTATAGAAAAAAAAACAGTGGTAAATAACATAGCTCTAAGATTTATGAAAGCTAATGACGTGAAAGTTATACTAATTTTGTTTTTAATCACAAAACAAACCAATAAAGTATATTGCGCCAAAAACATCAGTATTCTTATCTGAATCGAGTATCATATTATTTTGCCTTGAAATAATGGTTTGAAATGATTTTATATATCTTTTCGCGCATAACTTGCGGACTATCTCGAGGTAATGTAATGTACAGTTTACGATACCGTAGCACTGTGAAAACTTTATCTTACGAGCGCTGCACGCTGCCTTCCCTACCCAACTAGTGATGTAGCTTTATTTCTATCGATAATTAATTATTATGGAATTCGATTTTTTATTTGCTTTTATGATAGAAATGAAAGACTTTGATGCATTGTTTTTTTTTTGTAATTATATTAATACATGAAGAAATTTTTATCTTTATGCATTATTCACTATTATAGTTACAGTTTCTAGTAAAAGTAATTACTGTATGCACTGTAGCTAAACAAAACACTGTCAGTAACATAATTTTGTTGAAAAATATAAGGAGCAGTGTAAGTCTATTTGTATAATAATATTGTTCAGTATTTCGCCTGAGCTGTATTTCGCCCTGAGAGCAAGATCCTATCATCACTGCTATACATGCGATATTCAGGTGTATAGATCACTACACAATAGTCAGTAAACGTCGACTGCTTAACATGTAACCTGAATAATCGTAGAGAATATTACGTTATCGTAGGATCAATTTATACTAGCGCAGAGTCAAAATGTATCGAAGCTTTAATACGCACGATATTAATTACTATTATTATTAACAAAAAAAGGTTTGAGTCATTCAGGTTCCTTTACTATAAAAAGATTTAGACACTAAAATGCACTTTGCTTCGACGCTAGTATGAATTTAACCTTAGTAGAAGATAAATATGTAAACGCTGTAAATACGATATTATTAGGGGTAAGGACAATACTGACCGTCCCATTGACAAAATAATGCCTTTTACGAGGATTGTAGGCTACGGGCTAATATTTGTGCAAACCGTAACTGGACCGGGTTGCAATTTGATAATTATTTATATTCTTCTCTTATATTCAACACACCTTTATTAAGTGAACTACGAATCTCCATTCCAGGAACATTTATTTTCTCACAACCGGTAACAAATTGCATTTTGTAAACTGTTATGTACTCGTACTTCACACAAATAAACTAATTCAAAGAAGTACGTGGAAAACACAGAGGCGGTGTAGAAAAGTCTGAAGCTAGCCTTATTTCACCCTTCCCGACGTCATTAATTGCAGCACGAAAGGAACCATTTATTTGTGAAACGTGCACCTTAAAGCAATTTTATTTCTGCGGTCCCTATTTCTTATAAGTAGGTAAGTTTGCGGTCGATCCGTTAGAGGTTCGCCGAGCTGAATTTCAGCTCGACGTAAGTAATCAAATCTTGGCCTTCAGCTATACTAAAGGTGGTCGGAATACATAAATCAAGTGAACGGTACGTGATCGAATTCAAGATCAAGCCAATACACAATTCCCGTCGACATGAACTCATTACAATGTAACCAAATTCAATTTACGGTTCCAGCCACATCATAATATTTCATCTCGACGCGAGTTAATATTTATATGAGATGAATTCGTTTCACCGTTGCCCTATGTTTAAATAAGAATAAAAGTGTATTTAGGTGTTTGGCACCCGTATGTTTTTGCGGTAAACAAGGGTTTAATTTTCGATTTACTGGAGTGTATAAAACTGTACTTGGTGGGGTTCACAAATCTGAAATATTTGCACGAATGACGAGCGTTTTTATGAATACTAATTTAAATGTTTTATACTTAGAAATATATACGGAAAGCTCGCTGGTATTTTAATAACACTCTTCCATTTGTCGCAGAGTTTTTGTAATGTTTTGTTACAGAAATAAGTTGTTTTATAACTGACACGAATGTTTTTACTACAATGCGTAATTTGTAATTTATAAAAAAATGGCATGTTGCAACTCCACTGCATGCTAAAGATGTTTTTATTTTAACTTTATTTATTTCTAAATGACATCGGTAAAAAACAACGCTGACAAAGTTAACAACCTAATAAAATAACTACCATTTTAAATTTAAAACAATACAATTACACATGCAAATTTCCGTTCACAAATACTCTATTGAATACTAAAACTATTGAGCCAGATCAGTCGGCCTCTTGCTTTTATTTTTCCGTATAGATTGATTTTAACTTCCCTAGCGTTTTATCTGCTATACTATCATTCTCATGCATGTGGCAGACTCATACATATTGTAATTTTTATAGCCGAACACTGAATGGAAACTGGGTCAGTTTTACAAATCATTGTGATTGTCTGCTTATTAGAGTTATGATTTGAGTTCTAAAATGAGTTTTTCTTATAATGTATTATTAATTCTCCACTGCATACCCTTTGGTCTTCGTTTCGCAGGCCTGTCCGTCCGTTTTCTACAATATTAGGGTAATCTTTTGGAAGAAGCCCAACTCATCTCGCTATCTTCGCTCTGGTATGCACAGTGCTTCTCATGATGAGAATACCATCCTCTAAATTTAAATGAAGAATAATATCATATTCAGTAAATAGGTATGTTTACAAATGAACAAGTTTCTGATTGATATCATATTGTTCTTGGAACGGATATTACTCGATCAATTTCTGAACTACCATTTTTTGTGAGGACTTTCAGTTAACTTGTAGATAATATATTGTTCGTTATCAATGTCTTGAATCTTCTTTATTGGATCGATTGTAATATATGGTTTATTGTAACAAATAGATTAACAAACTTGATAATAAAAATAAAGATTTCGATTGATGAGACTTGAGCATTATTAAAACATTTATGACATTGGCAAGAAATTTAATACCTAGCAGAATTGAAAATTAATTCAAGAGCAAAGGTTTTTACCATGTTTTTATTTAAAATTTCCATGAATAACTAAGTTTATTGTAATGATAATAAAGTGTCGACGATGAAGGTATAAAGTTCCAACCCAACCCTCTCTACATAAATTTAATCCAAAAAAATAGGTTTATGGAGCGGAACTTCCCGTCTCATCAACAATACCGATGTCGTAATCTGGTTACTTAATTTTCAAATACATTTCTCTTAGTTAGCCATAAATGTCAAGGAGGCGAATAATTTACGGGAAGTTTTGCGAAGTTAGTTAAGGTAGTAGGTAGGTAGTACGCAGGCGGCAGGGATGTGCCAGCGTCGCCGCGCGCCGTGCGTCGGACGCGCTCGACTTACGCTCTATAATAAATGAATGCTGCGTGTTCCGAGCCAATAATTTTACCCATCTTCCATACCGAGAGAGATTGGCACTTTACAGAATATTTCGAGGATCGCCCGGTCTTCGGAGGATCCCGATAATCAGCTTTACTTAAGGGATTGGATTCCAAACTCGATTGTATCTGGAGTGATTTTAATAATTCATCACTCTGTACAGTTATTCCATGTTAGGAGATGAAAGATCTTATTCAATACGTATATTTTCTTTGATGAATGCGGAAATCTGAGGGTATCGAATAATTTACATAATCTCATATATTCCATGTATCTGTAATTTTACGAACAGTAAAAATGAACGCGGAAATAGAATTGGAATTTTAATTAAATGACTACTCCAGTAAAGGATAAAGGAAGGAATAGAAAAATTCAAGAGGGAAAAGTATTGGTAATAGCAATAATACAAACGACGAGGAAATTCATAAGTCTAAAGAATGGCTTAGAGTAATAAAACCGGCGCTAAAATAAAAGTGGGTATTGCCAAGGTCAATCGTTCACCGTGACAAAGGCTTATAGGCCGATTACAATGGGCGGCGATATAAAAGAAATATTTACAAAATTAAATGGTGCTTCGTATTTATTTATGAACTGAGATTTGGTCATTATTGAACTCTTTGATATTTTGTTTTTTAAAATGTTTTACGAAGAGTCTTGTGGCTATAATCTGTAGTGTTGTGGAAATGTTATGTTTTGAATAGTATCTCATGTTGAATAATAATGAGATTAAAACTGTTTTAACTGAAGAAAAGTATTATGTTACTAAGTCCGATCTTACATTTAAGAAGCGAAACATTTAAAACTACTTTTTGTGAAGAAACGCTTGCAGACGAGTGAAAATTAGCATTTATGAAATTGTATTTTAGAAGAGTTAAAATATCTTGACGTCAATGATTTGTTTACCTATAACCATTTTCATCTAAGAGAAGGTCCCTAGTTACTAGGCACTAGGTACTTAGGAAAATAAATTAAGTTTTGTGACAATAAATATACCAATACTGTTGGATGTAAAATAAAGAGAAGGAATTACACAACAACAATAACCGAGTTGAAACTTGTTGTTCGATTTATAATACGCTTGGCAGTTTATAAACAAAGTTACACACGTTAAAATACAATGCTAAATCTAAAAACAATGCTTTCTATCAATGCAAAACAATCAAAATATATTTCAGGGTTAATTATTATATTATTAAATATATATTATTTTAAATGGCAAAATATTTTTTATGAAAGTATCAATATGTATTATGTAGTATTATGTAGTTTGGTATTATTATGTTTGGAAAAATATGTGCCATAGTTGATACGATGGTAATTATGACACTATGTAACATATCGGCTACATAAATAACTTTGATGCAGCTACCAACATCTGTATGTAGCTAATAAGAACAAGCAAAACCGTTTTAAATGGTTTTTGGTGTGTGGTGTAATTCAGTCTTGTGTCGTGTTATTTATTTAGAATGCAACAGAGTGTGTTTGTCGTCAAAGCTAAGTTAGTACTCACTTCCTCCGAGCCACAATATGATTGCGGCGAGCTGAGAAGCCATGTTGGTGCAGCGAGCGTTGTGTCGCCCACACGTCATGTCACGACCGCCTCCTGACGGCTCTTCGCCTTCCCTATACTCTCCTTCATTTTTAAACACTATTTCCAAATATTTTACTCTTCTTTGTCACAGCTAAACTGAGTTACCTCCGAACCTAGTTACCATTTTCTAAAGTCGTCCCACAATTTCACGTCACCATAAACCATTCTGAAACAAAGTAAAACTTATGTGAAATTTAAAACTGCAAAAAATGCATTGAAAATAATAGAGTGAGGAGAGGCGTATGTTCCGTATTGAGTATGAGATTTGACCCATTCGTCACTCAGTGGGGCAATATTTCCCCATTATCTGCTCTATATTTTCTTTAGAACTCGAACGACGGGTAGAACTACAAATCAAACGGCGTGTTCGAAGCAAAGTTTTGCAGTTGCAGCGCTTCGGAATCGGCACTCTTGCACACGCTATTATGTACGTTTATATATTTCTTTGAGAAACGAACAAAGTCTCGTTCGATAGTAATAAAACAGGGCGATAGCAGAAAGATCTTTTCATTAAACGTATCGTAGACGTCGGTGATTTATCGCCTCGCGAGACACTCTATTCACGGTATGCGTTTTGTTGTCTGAAGATCGATTGGCTCCGAATAAAATACATTCGCCAATTGAATAGCGCGCCCCGGCGCAATGTTTCAGCGAAAGCGACACTTTTTCAGGCGTGTAGAGAACTAATGGCTTCACGCGCTGGCCTCCGACTTTCAATAAATGGTCGGGCCGCGTGCACCCGTCGCCGCGTCGACGGCGCGAGCCAGCCCGCCGCCGCGCCGACCCGCCCGCAGCGCCCGCGCGTACCCACTGCCTAATCTATTCGACTAATAATTTTCTTTTTCGTTTTCGACTCAACATTTAATTTAATTCTAAGTCTCAGTTGAAAAAGAATCTGCTTTACTCAGCATTTAAAATTTATTACATGTTTGTTTTCAATTGTAGTTTTTTCGATACAATGGATTGTGTATCGGAATTATTTAATTTAAAAGGTGTATTTTAAACAGTAAAAACCTATGATATTTTTAGTTTAAATATTCTTGGTTATAGTAAATAAGTTAAATAAATTAATAAGACAAGAGACTGAGACTTGACAGTAGAACAGTTTAATTCTAGCAGTCCTAATTTTATCAGATTTTTGTACTATTATTCCGTTATTTGGAAAAACTGTATAACATGCTTGACAAGAACGCTGTAATGTTGACCACTGCCCCTTGGTTGTGTAATTACATTAATAAACTCTTTATGCCGCGCCAGGGACAGGGAACACGGCCTACTCTTTGCTATAACTACAAAGTACACAAGACCGTACTTATTGAGATGACCATCTTGTTCATTCATTCAAGTATTATATTCAACGTATAAATACCAGGGTTTGGTAAACTTTTATTCATAATAAACTACCCATCAACTTCCAGGTGCCTACTAATTATGCTTCGTATATTAATTAACCTTTAGTATATTAAGTAAGCGAGCCTTACTTACTTACATGAATCCCTATGTACCGTTACTTACATGTTCCAGCTAATTAGGAGCCCTTATAAATATCCATTCCTTACAAATAATCTACTTAGAGCACTCCGAACATATTTAATGTACGTTTCGTATCTATAGGGAAAAGAGGTGACAACGAAGGCGAATAATTTATTAAACCGTCTAAAAACTAACCGACATCAATGAAATATTATACCAACTATTATATTGGACCAACTTATTGAGTTGGTCAATCATTTTCGAAATCGACCTCCAGTTGTCCGAGAAACCGCGTAACAAATATACAAAGAAAACCAAACGATCCGCATTTAGAACTGCCTCTTTTTGAAGTCGGTTAAAAAAGAGAGAGCTCGCCTTAAGAGTGTCAATCCGTCTATAAATGACATTAAATAGAGGTGAAGTTATAAACGGATGCAATTCGAGTCACCTAGATTCATAGGTTGCGGGGAGCGTGTGAGATGCAGGCAAACATCCAAGCGGCAGGCTGCAAGCCCGGGCTTGTTTGGCAAGCTGTCTAACTAATTGCCACGTTACCGGCGCTCCACTCCGCTCCGTTGTTTATGGGATCCAGGTTGGTAACGTTTGAAACTTGTGTAAAGTGTGTAAAGTAGTTAAATATATCTCGGCGAACTGTGTATTTTACTCGTATGAGATTCATGTTGAGGGGTCTTATTTTTCTTATTACAGCTTTTGAACTATCGTAAAATATTGTTGAGTTTATAGCTAGCCAGTAGGTAAAGGCGTGTTTAGACCCATATTCTGTATTATATTGTGCGGAAAATGTTACTTGTTTTGTTGATGCTTCATTTTTAAGTCTGTATACCTATTATATCGAAAGTAAGTTTGACGAGATAGCACCATACATAAGAATTCTTTAATTTGCGATAAACTCCATTGAACGCTGTTCCACTATCACCCCTGTAACTATTACTTATGAATCAGTTCTGCTCAATATGTAGATATTCGTTGCCATAGTTTATTTTATCTTGGAGTTTAACTCATTCTGTGGGGGAAGTTTTAATAAAACTCAAGCTTCTGTTGTATTTTACTGTTGCTCTTACTGGGTCAGAATTCCGATTAAACTGTTGGTTTCGTTTTAAAATTAAGTTAGTTTAATAATTAAATTGTCCCACCGCTTTCAAAGCCGGGCGAGTTTCCATTAACGTTGCGTTATAACTTTTATTGTTTAGTTTATTTTATACTTAATTAATGGATTGACCCAATATTTTATTAAATGGACCAGAATGATTATACAATGTCTCAATTTTATCGTTTTTTAAACTAGAAATACACAGCAGAAACATAGCACAAATACATAGGACGATTGATAGAAGGTTTTGCTGAAATGTTAACACCCTTTAAAGTTGAATAAGCAACATATCAAACTAAAGCAATTAAAACCGCCGACTCAGGCCTCTCGATGCAGTAATTCACAAAGCACTCGTCGACAGCATGAACTAGTGCCTAATATTAATGGTTTCTTTTTCCTTGGTACGGCAATAGTACGACTGTCAGTGTTAGAGAAATATCCTTGGAGTGCGACCCCTCGCTCGGCGCCGATACGTCAGCGTGCGACACCGTGCCGACACCGCACCGCGCCTTTGACACTTCATTTTATTGGTCCATTCACGCTTCGCCGAATAGATGATTGTCTTGGAAATCGACGAGTACTTCACGATATTGTAGGTCTCCAGAATGTACTAGGCGCTAGTCGACGAACACATCACTTTTATAAGACTATACAGAGAATTTCTTTGTATTTCTCGAGTTCGGGTGTACGCATGTAGCTTTTAGAACTATTACTTTTTTGTATTAGATTTTTCTCCAAAATAGTAAATGTCTTATAGGATTAATATTATGTATTATATCGCTTTGTTTGCATTTTTTTTTCTTGTAAACAATTTAAGCCATCTGTCGGAAACATTTTTTTGTTTACCGACAACTAAGCATTTAATTGGCGATATCAATACGAACTAGCCTAATCTCTACGCTGTCAACTGAAGTAGGGATAAGACGAATTCGGAAACTTTTAAGCAGGCCTTATTCGATCTTGAGCGAACGACCGGGAAAACAAAGATAAAATAAATTGTGAAGTTAGTGTTAGTTAGCGGAAAGTTTTGAAAGGATTACGTCGTAGTATTAGGTCGGTTCTTGACAAACTGGGTCATTTACAAGTAAAAAGCGAGTCATCAGTGGCTCATAAGGTGGAGTCGTCGCGGAATGCGGAGCCACTAAACGGCTCGGGCGCGCGCCCTCCACGTCAGCGGTTAACTTTATTTTATTACGAGTTCACGCAACTTGGGCGTATCTTGACTTTCTTGACACGTTTCCTTTGCAACTTTCAAACATGTTGGACATGTTTCCACAAATAAATTCGATGTGGCTGTCAACAAAGTAAATGGTTACCGAATAAAATCTTTGCCTTTAGGCCCTACCAATATTATTTTATCAGGATAATATTTATCATATTACTTCCCATAATATTTATTAAATTTAGCTTTAAAATCACTATGTAAAATGTATCACGTTTGTAATAATGAAGCCTACCTTTTGCAGTAACGGTTTCCGATCCCGCTATGATAGAGTGTAAACCTATCGCTATTTTCCCACAGTTTCAAAGCAATTTCAATCGAGAATAGCGTAGTAACACTTTGACCAACATATGAATCCGGTTTTACCAAAATATAGGAACCATAGTTTTTTTAGTTGATACTTTTGCGGTCTAGTTTTTTTTTCTAAAGACATTACATGTAATTTCATAACGGTATTATACATATATAAGAACAAAACGAGTCAATACAGTACATAAAAATACACCGGTATATATTATAAAAAAATTAGATATGTAATCAAGATCACCCTTTACCACAACTCCATGCTCATTCATTAATTTGTGGAAAATAAAAGCTGAGAAATATATAAACACTGTATGAAAAGCATTTCCAAATCCTAGAACGCAATACTCTAATGAACTCTGTTTGGGGATCAATTGAAATTATCAGATCCAATCATTCCAATCGTGTGCAAACATTTGCTTGTGGCTAACTGAATGCCTTCCATTACAATTTTATTTACGAGTTCAATATTTTTGTAATTACTCTGTTCAACTTTTCCTAAATAATAGGCTATCGTTGTACTCGGGTTTTAAAAAAGTATACATCTATGTATTTTTAGAAATAGTAAAGAGTATTAAAAAAGAAATTAGTTTGGATAAAAAAAAATGATCACAAAGTGGGTTTAAAATTATAATTGTAAATAGATTTTAAAATATCAGTTCATAGAATCTGAAATCTGTAATCTGTAGTTAGTTAAAAATAAATAAATCTGACTGATACAAGTCCGATACTTGAAAGAGTAAATGTTATTGTGGTCTTCTATTTAAATCAGAATTCTTTTTTTGGCAAAAAATTATGAATAAGTTTATTTAAGGACAAGGAACACCTACATTTTCTTTTAAGGTCGGATTGAATACCAGAAATTTATGTCAATTTGAGATAACATTTAGAGAAAAAAGTCGTTTGGCTATTTATTGAAAAGACTTAAGGTGATTTCAAAGGCGGATAACGTCTACGATTAGATCTTCATGATGGTAAAGGTAGTGGACCTAATAGGTAGGTTAGAAAAAAGGGACGTTTATGGACAGTAGTGTTTATTTACCTACTTTAACTCCAAATTCATTGCAACACTTGAAGCATTTCATAGCACATTATCTTAGTCTTGTAGTCTTGGTACTTCTAGTATCCACTTTTTACTAACCCTCCTTTCGCAAGTCTGACTTACAATGTCTCTACCGCAATGCACCCTATATGGAACAAATACTACCTTTATTTTTCTCAATTCTAAAACGCAGGTCAGATACACAAGAAGGCAATTAAAACTCGATTTTCTACAAATACCACCTCGCTCCGTCTATGTGAGAAAAGTCTTAACAGAATGCTCCTAATTAGCCATTTCACATTAGAAATGTTTTTCTCTGAAGTACGTTCATGTTTTATAAAACCATAGAAGCATAAAAAATATAACAATATATCGAGGGGTAACGGGCTATTTGGTTTAAGCGACATTTTGGGTGATATTGAGTTATATATATATTTGGAATCAGCGAATTTTTCTCCGTCGAATGATGCCGATTTCATTAAAATCGGAGCACTTTTTTGGCGTTTGAAACAATCCTATTTTCGTGTTGTTTCCAAAGTGGCAGTGTATTAAACGACGTGAATTTTGCATTTTATTTTTAATCATGTACTTGAACCATGCCATCATATTAATAACCGAGACATAAACCAGTCACCCTGTCTCTCATAAATAAGTCAATGAGAGTTAAAGCGTTTTTCCTGTTTCTAATTTTTATTAAAAAGTAACTTGAGTCTTTTTGACTTCCCACTAATCACACGGTGTGATGTAACTTAATCCATTTGTCCGTCACCCAAATCCGACAGGGTTCGTCGCTTAAACTGTTTATACGACATAATTATTATAGTACAGTCTCAATAGGAACATCAATTATATTTATTTACTTTTCAGTCTTAATCAGCAAAATCAGCTTGTTTTATCAGCCATTGATACGAGTAGTCTTAGATGTTAATAAACATAGGCATTAAACGTTACAATTTCAATGTTATACACACATAAGTAAACTAGCCTGTCAGTCATTTTAGTTGAAATTGGTAGTTGAGATAAATAGCTTGTTTCTATTATTTGTGGGTTTCGTTACTTCATACTTTTTGGCTTACTCTGTAAATAGAATGCGTCGTCGCTTAATTGTTTTCCCCTGTAGCCAATTGTAGTTATGCAGTCACTTGAAGCGTTTTTCCTGTCTCTAAAAAAGGGCAGATTGTATTAAGCGACATTTATCTTTGTAATTAAAGGTCCGCTTTATTTGGTATTAGCATCAACAACTAGATATTTTTAATTAAATTTTAATGCAGTTTACCCCGTTCAAATAGCTGCAGAAGTTTTTGTGTTATGATTTTTTTTTCGAAATTTCAAACTTTAAATGGCTCTCCTGTAAAGTTGCAAAAATGTCGCTTAAACCAAATAGCCCGTTACCCCTCGATATAACGCTGTAGCTTAAATGTCAGGATTACCTTTAAAATACAATATTCTTAAGACTTTTAATCACCATGTCTTCGAGTAAATATTAATAGCTTTCACAGGGCCCAAATATTACATATTTAAAAGTTTATACATTCGACTACATATCAAGCTTTCATTTTATTTCATCCTTCTTTATCATAATCGTGCCATGTTTAATTTACATTTAATTTCATAGTCACCAATATACATTGCAAAAACCATTTAAAGCATTTTAATAGTTTTAAACTAAAAGATTACAACTCCTTTTTGCTTTTTCTCAAAAAAATAACATTATTTTATTTTCTGAATATATTTAACGGCATTATGTAAAATATTACACAAAAAGCGAAATTGTTTACCAGTAATTTATAGTCGCGAGTAATCAAATAATCGATTCTTCAATTTGTTTTGGCGTCGTGTGCGTATACACAACTGTGGGCTTCGTCTTTAAGTTATGTGCATAATCTGTCATTATGGAATGGAATTAAATTAACGCCAACACGCCTGCCGTTATTTGTCCCATTTTAATTTGCGTCTAATTATGCCAATGCTAATTTCTTTGATTAGTTTCCCTTAACTTTGATTGAAGTTTATAATGTGAACATATCAACTTTTTGTTGATTTTACGGCTATAACAAATATATTGTAAAAAAAAAATCATACACTTATAAAATGTTTGTTTAGATGAAAATATTGTTTTTGTTAAAAAATATATTTTACCTTATCGTGTTTAGGAAAGGTCGGAGTTAAATTATATCAATGTCTGTCAGTTCTTCTATTTGAGTTAATAATAAAATGTCTCTCTAAAATGCCATTGGAAGAACTACTTCTTAAAATTATTTACGACGAAAAAGTAAATTCCGTCCGAAAGTAAATGGACCTTCAAATCTTATAAAGACTACTTGAACGTGAAAACTGTTCTCCTTGGGAAAGTGTCCTTAAGAGTTCTGAAAACGAAGCCTAGTTGTACTTGGTCATAGCCATAAATCCTATTACTGAATCCCAAGTACGAAGTCTGAAATATATACTCGCATGGTCAGGACAGGACACTGATAGCGTCGAGAAAAGGTCCTAAGACGTCTCGCACTTTTTTCTTTAGGTAAAAAATAAACCTTTCGAGTCTAAGGCTTAGTTGGGAACACTGAGAAAGGAATATAAAGCTGCCTATTAGGTTTTGTGTAAAAAACTCAAAATCAAATTACGTTCGTTTTATCTTACTGAATAGCATCAAGATTTATAGGTTCCCTAATCGCCGGCTAATTGCTTTTAATTTAATAGATCGGGTAATCAATAACCGGAATTTAATAATTTATCTTAACTTACATAATATTTCGGTTGTAAAATATAGGTACTTCAAGTAAGTTAACTTATTGTTGCGAACTGTACGGTATTAATCGGTATTAATGGCAGGAGGTCATGACACATTTCTGTCAATCGCACGATAATGAGAGAGCTATACTTGTTAAATTGGACATATTGAAAGCTACCGCCGTAATTCGAATAGTCTCTGGCTGGGGTTACGTAAAGCGTATGAGTATTAAAGATTGCAACGTCAGTGCTCCCATTTCGGTCAGTTGACTCCTACAAGTCGTGCGGGGAAATAACCAGGTTACGTATTCCGTTTTCTTTTTCGGTCGTATTTCCTTGAATAATAACCTCCGATCCTTTTTTCCTACCTGTAGATTGCTGCCATACATCAAACCCAATCTGCGTAGACTGTTTTCATAGGTCAATAGTTGGACTACAAATAATATGATATCGGCGTTCGCTGCTTTATAATTCATGTTTCGATAATATTATGGTACACAAACATTTCCTAATATTGTTGTTTATTCATTGTATGATTTACATTGGTCATTTTGCGGTAAATTAGTGACTGTGTGTAGTATTAGATGCACTGGAATATTGATGCTGATACAAGCATATTTATCGCTGGCCTATGTGTTGGTTTATTGTAGCAAATAAAACTTACCTGTAATTATTAATATTAAAACCGGGTGTGAGACTTAATGCTGAATTAGTTAATGTTATTTGTACCATAACCAATAACAAAACGCCTATACATTTTGTTATACACAAACTTTAATGAACATACATAAATATAAACTCAAAATATGTGATGCATGTTATGAATATAATTATTTGCATGTGTATATGCACGTTTTACTTCTAACAAAATTTTAGTTTACTTTTATTCTTCAGTTCAGTTTAAAGCAACTTTGTTTATTTATCTTTTAAACAGATATTTTTCCCGATGAGCGAACACATTGGTGCTTTAGTTGCAGAATGATGATTAGTGAACGTAATTAACCAGTAACGAAGATAGCAACGAAATGCAGAGTGCAACAAACTTATGGACTTCGTCACAATTATACTTCTAATAATCCTGGAGATAAAAAGAGCTGTATTTAGAAATTACTCTTAGCTTTGTTTAACTCCAAGGGTGTAAACCCGTATTCACAAAGTAGTGGATTTAAATCCACTGAACTAAAAAAATATCCATTTATTTCTTTAAAAAAAACATTTAATTGATAACTGAGACCAATTGTTGTGGATAAGATAAGATAAGATAAGATATATTTATTTGTTAGAATATGGTACAATTAAGATATTACATAAAAACATTTTGCTCCATAATATTCTGCCGTTTCCGACGCACAAATATTTGAGAAGGTACAAATAATGACTATACTAAAACTTACACATAACAACAAATTGCAAAACAATTACTATAAAATAAAAGCACAATAACACTTACATTGTTACACAGAATTGCTCTCCGCCCTTTAAAATATGGTGATGTGTGGATATAAAGTTGTAAGCCCCTTCTAAGAAATTTGCCAGAGGATAAATGCGTTAATTCAATAATATTTACAATTTATACCAGTATTCAGTCAAATCACACCACCTAGACAGTGGACACATCAAAACGCCACGATTCGAATTAAAACGACATTATTAATGTGTCCATTGAAACGCAGATTCCGCATTGAAATGCATAATGTTTGCCAATGGCCGTGTTTGCGGCAATCATGCCTCATAACTATTTCTTAGAATCGATGCTTGGTTGGCTCGGGCTTGAGACGATTATCCTAATGCAATTATGTTCAACAACTTAAGTATAATTAATTATACTTAAGTAAAAGAAATGAATAATGAAATAATTAAAAGAAAAGAATCGTGTTATATTTAATTCTATTTATCTCGGGTTCTTGCGTAATCTCTTATCCACGAGAAACTAAAGTTTACCAGCTGTTTAATTCGGCTAACAGATACAAATTGGGATTTAACAATAAGGTAAGTAAAGCATTCGAACTTGTGCGGATCCAGCAGCAACATGTAACTCCTCGAATGTGCATGGTAAGTCCACTTAGTCACTGGCGCGCGATAGTTAGACGGCAAGTGTTACACAAGTTTACGAAATAAGCTTGCGTTTGAATCTGTTTAATCTGCATTAGAAATTAAATGGTACAGCATTTTATGAGTAAATAATTGTGTATCCGAGTGCGCTGTGCTCACATTTTTGCAAACCATATAATCACACACGTTCAAATTCGTTAGAAATCTTTAAGTGTATGGATTTCTACAACACTATTATTTGTAATAGAACAACTGCGATGAAACAAAATCGAAAAAAAAAAACAAACAAATTTATTTAAAAACCATGAGAAATGGTTATCTTGGTTTATAAATGGGTTTAAGCAGAAACATTATCATAATAAATAGGTATATACCCGTGTTTCGTTTCTGTAATCATTTAACATAAAATATCAAAGAACTATAAACACAAAAACAAGGTTAATTTCTACAACTTGTATCCACGGAAAGGCGGATGGCCTCATAGAATGTTCACCTGTATCTTGGAGCTCGGTCATTCACTTGGCGCGGTGACCTAAGGCGGTTCGTGATGAAGCATGATTCCACAAAGGACCCTCAACAACCTTTATAATAGAACAAGCAAACAATAATTTTGCTTTTATAATAGCTCGCAATAAATGTTATTTTCTAGAACAATAGACGCGTAATGATGCGTCCTTTCCGAGCATGATGCAAACAGATTTGCCACGAACTAATATTTTAATTATTCTGTTCAGTGATATATTTTTGAAAATAAACCTTTTGCGTGCACGGATTACTAATTTCTTTGATATGTAGGCGTTGTTGGGGGCGGTTTATAAAATAGATTTATTAATATTTTAAGACTTTAAGCAGTTATTTTGTATTTATTTTTGGAACACGATTGTATAGGAAACCTTTTGATCCCTCTTTGTGACAAAAGTAATATTGATTTTAATAAAAAAAAATCCTCCATTATTAATTTAATTTTATACTTTATTATCTCTTGCTTCACAATACTACATATATACATTTTTATACCTACATCATCTAATAGACTCTAAGACAGCTATTGTTTTCTAGTGCAATACAAAGAGCTGGACTTGTTTCGCAATAAACCGTAACATTGGACAATTCTGAAAAATACGCATAAGTAAACTGTTAAAGATATGAATGAATACTATAATCATTTCCCGGATGCACCTTGTTGCTACAGATAGTAAATAGCCCGTTGCGATCGATATTTATATATTCAAAAATGCACAATGTAAAGTCATTATGCTTACATGAATATGTGCACAATGGCTTTAGAATGGCAACACAATTACGTCACAGGTAATATCGTCTTAGAACCTAATCCGTGGTCGCATGGACTGAGGCTTTCTGCGAAGATAATAATGTCATTTGAGGGCTGCAGTCTATCTATACTTACTTCGATGGAAATTAGAATCGATAATATAATTAATTAGAATGGAGGTATTCACAACAATATGCAAACTATTATCAAATTGAGATAAAAAAAGAGACTACAAACACGGTTTGTAGTCTCTTTTTTTATCATGGCACTGATACATGTATATGTGGCAAAGGTGTACTGTATTGCTGCGCTTTTCAATGTATAAATATTGTTGTATTTCACAACAAAAAAATCATAAGACCTTTAAACTTTATAACTACAACATATAAGATACTGATTACAAAAACTAAGACAGACTTGAATTCTAAACATATCATAATAATGTTGATTTTCAATTTTAGTATCAAAATCTCTATCACACTCAATTGTTTTTCCTCTAGCTTACCTGTTCTAAGCTATAGGTATATAATATTCTGGCGCACGTTATCAGATTTCACACAGAACAGTTTCCAGGTAACCCCCTCAACCCTATCGCTTGAAATATAATGATATCAATATCCTCCAATAAGACGGATATATAATTATTATATTACCTGATATACAAGATTAACTTTTATAATATTTTACCATCGGTAAGCAAGCAAATTAAGGATTAACTTAAAAAAACCGATCCGATATTTTCGACTTCGTTTTGATACTTATTTTTTAAATCATATTATTATCAATCATATCTTCAGTGGAGAGTTATGTATATTATTATTACCTATGTATTATCTAATGATCGTCTATTAGCATTAATGAGTGATTCATTTACATACGTCAGATATTGTGGCATCAGATAATTCGTAGGTATGTTCAATCACTGCCGTCATACATAATCCAATTATACTTAAATAGGCCACTGGTAAGCTGGTAGGTGACAATTATGATTTATTGTAAGTGTTTTTATAATAAAATTACCCATTAGGATAAGTTTTTTGCAGCGCTTACAAAAATAATTCCCATTTCAAAAAGTATTTTTGAAGAGTTCTTTACTCAATAAGGTAATAATTAAACTTTTATTTTTTCATTTTAGCTGCTTCATTTTGAACTAAAAAATATATTAAGTATAGTTCTAACTTCAAAACACAATTTCGAAGAATTATTTTGCATTAAACACAAACAAGTAAAAATGTAAAAGAAATAATCTTTACTCAATGTCTAAAAGGTATGCCAGCTAATCGCATGAGCCAGTGAACCGGATGTATTAAGGTTCTGTTAAGGTATCCCTTTGAGTAAGGTGCATGACATGAAACTTGGTGCTAAATATTAACACTGCAATACAACCATATTACATTGCCAATACTATTTGTGTCTCCTTTGTCGCTTTTAAGGAGGTTGTTATTGATTTGTGACTTAAAATGTGTGATATTTAATGTATTCTATCGTAAAGAGTTTACAATCCGTATACCATCTAGACATCTGTTTGAATGTTTTGTCTACATTCAATAATAAACATAACATAAACATAACATATCATCACGCCTGTATCCCCGAAGGTGTGTGTACCAATGTACACCCACAGTTCGCCGATATGTTTAAGTCCCATGTAATAGGGGGCGAGCCTATTGCCACTAACCGGGCACAAATCCAAACTCCGACCTGCTACTGAGAATTTCATAGAAAAACCCAAACACCTTGGTCGACTCGGGAATCGAACCCAAGACCTCCAGCGTAGCGGTCGCGCTCAGCGCCACTAGGCCAACGAGGCAGTCTAATAATACATATTGATAGTAATGGTTAATGATTGTCATATGTCGCAAATTCGCTCGAAACCGCTGACAGGCGCTAGCCGATCATACTACTCGAATCTTTCAATATTATTGATCGTATTGTCTATATATACATATCATTATATATCGTATTATTCCACAATAGATTGGTATGTAGCTATAGCCATAATTCAAATATTTAAACTTTGGAGTATGCCCGAATGTTTTTAATTAATTTCATCTCAAACACAAATTTTACATTTGAAACAAATCGAATTAATGTTTTACTAATAAAATAGTTATTGAAGTATTAAATGTTTTGTTTACTGATTCCACAAGGATACTTTCATTAAAACTGTTATCATTATTTGGGGTATTCAACAATAAACATTCATTCCACTGTTATATCAGGTTACATATAATTAAAAATACATGTAATTTGCTTGTTAACTATTTATTTTCCTCATTACGAATGCATTATGTAACTATTGACATAAAAATCATTTGACTCGACCTATTATCGGTTTACTATTTAACCTTAATTAAATATTGTGTTAATTAATTTAATATATAGCTACCATAACCGTTATGTGGATTTTGGTTGTGTTTAACCGCTGGTTAAAACACAAAACATGTAGGTAAAATAATATATAAATATGTTAACATATGTCGTGCTTTGTTTAACACATTCTCGGTACCTACAGATCGGGTTAGTTTTGTGTTCCATTTGCAAAAAATATATAACTGTAACAGTTAACAATATCTTCTTACAAATGTTATTGATTAAAAATATTGGGATAAGGATTTGTAGATTTTAAAAATTCACCCATCACAATCATCACATCAAACGCCTTTAAAAATCTTATTATATTAAATTGTTTTATTTTTATACACACTGAAAAACATTTAATACCTCATGTAATATATACCTATAACGATTCAATGCAGTATTAAAAGTTAAAAACCTTTCAGTATCAGCTTTTGCTAAAGATAATAAATGTAAATGTTTCTGATTTATGTCAATGCACTTAACTTAATACATGGTTGTTAAGGCATGGCCTTACGTACATATATGTACCTATCTTAATGTATAACATGCTATAATAATGCATGGTATGCAAGGATTATCTTTATCTTAATCTTTATTTTTAGACGGACCAAAGTAATATTTCGATTCTACTGATGAAAGAAAACGTGGAAGGTTAAATCACGATTTATTGATTTAATATTCTTGTCATTGTTAATCTGCAGTTAGCATGCATGGTGCAATCCAACATTGGATGAATAGAAGTGTCTGCGCGGCGGTAGTTTGCCAGGGGCTGGTTTTGTCTTAATTATATCGTTTTAATCGGGACTATATGGCATCATACAAGATAAAAAAGTATCTTTTCGCTGTAGACATATACAGCATGTACCAATCACTTTTAAAATGCAATTATATTTAATGTTTCTCTCATTAATCGTTGGTAAAGCACCCTCATTCATGGGTAACATACAGTAAAGATAACTCCGTATATAAATAGTCGCCCTCCATAAACAGAAGAGCACACAACACCCCACTTCATATTCATTCGTTTATATTACAAATTTATGATATAACAAACCCCATTTATATTATAAATGGCTCAAAGTTTCTCCACACGTTGTAATAAAGAAACATTTTGGCGAGAACCTTCAATCTTGGTTCAACAATTTGAGCTTAATTAAGCCTCGTAATTGGTATTCCATCAAGTTAGGTGATTTTTAACCACCTACAATTAATGAAGTCAAATGCGTAAAGTTTCTTTATGTGCTAAATATTTTTAGTACAATAATTTAACAATAAATATCGTTTAGGAAATATTTTTAATGCGAATCGAACTTTTAATAAATATTATTGTTGCCAACTTACCTTTGATATAAATAATCCAAAAACTTTTGTTTCCGTAAACACAATTTTATTGACACAGTAAATTTTACACGCTACAGTCGAATCACTTTTCGATAAGAAGCTAGTTCAATAAACACTTGTATGGTTCGTAGCCGAGTGCTCGCTACGGCGTAGCCGTCGTAGACGTGTAGACGAGCAAGCGTGGTGAGATCCCGCGAACAACTGAGCGCGGCCGCTGCATCGCTCGCTCTAGCGCCCGGATGCAAACGTGCTTCGATATCCTTTTTGATTCTTAGTAACTAGCGTGGCCGTTTACACGCGCTTTGTTTTTACCCTTTAGCAATAGGAAAATGCTCACTCTAATTGCCGGTTAAAATACGGAAGTTATGTTATACATGCGATTTGGTCGACTAAGATTGACTGGTTTTATTTCTTAATTTTTGAAATAAATAAAACTATTTGCATGTTTTTTGTTATTTTTATTTATTGTTTAACATGTTGGACGATAAATTAAAAGACAAAAAACAATCGCAGAGCAATCAGATTAACGAATGTTAACAAATCCGATTCCCGCGCGGCTTATGCACAAATTTTACGATTCGCACATTTACTATTTAAGTCAACAGATTGTATTTTTTCACTAAAAGCCGAATCGATTCCCTGTAGAGTTTGAAGCGCTGTCACAATGTTTACACGAGAGTGATAGGCAATTATGAAGGGATGTAAAGGTAATAACTTCGAACAAATGGAAATATGACTATGTTCATCTTCGTCGTGAGGTTGAACCGCAAGACAAATGAAATTCCATTACGATATTAAAGAAAATCCCCAAAGCCGTCGGTGGCTTTATGAAAGAATTTAATAATAAGGAGCAGAATATTATTCAATTTTTTCCTGAAAACAAAGATGGAGCAGGAAGAAAGTCTGTTCCCACCTGGGGCTCGGGCTAGTCGAATTTATTAGCATTCAAATGATTTATAACTAGCGAGCGGCAGCTGAATATTTTCTGATTCGTCTTAAATTAAATTCTTTCTTTCCTTTGGCTGGATTTCATTAAGGGTAACGAAATGCTATGGAGATGAAAAAGATAATCTGTCCGTCGCTAGATGAGGCGGCGGCGGGCGCCACCACGCAGAGCGCAGAACCCGCATCGCGATAGCTGTGGCCCCCACGCTGCCGATATGTTACCTTACTCCGTGCTGCACTACTCCGCAAACCAAATACCAACAGTTTTGAAACCCTGATTAATTAAAATGCTAAATATAATACCATCTTTTTGTATATCAAGAGGCATCATACAATGAAATCCGAGTGTAAGGTTGTACCGCTAATAGGGCGAGAGGGCAGAACCTTCGCGAATGCGTACCGTGTCAAGTATCGCATTCTATATCAGGCCCTTGACCCAGCCTAACGAGTCCTATTATTGTGAGCGAGTGTGAATGCGTATTTAGATAGCCCCTTGTGATTTACGTAAACTCGCCCATAAATATTTCATATTGAATGCTATGTTTCTCCACATGTATGTTGATTACACAGCTCAGGAAATAATACTTAGTTTCATCCTTAAAGCACTTTTGAAATAGCAGAGATTATTGTCAGCCCGCTACGATAGTCCTGTCTCTCGCGAGTTTAAACAATTGCACAAAATCCGTCTAGCTAGTACACTCAAAGTTTTGCGTAGTATTTTATTATATAAAATATTAAATATAACACAAATACAAAAATATTTTGTGGCCTCACCATAAACCAGTGGGATTCAGATTTCAGTTTCCAAGGAACCGATTTACTAAGACAAAGTACATTTTGGTATATAAGAAATTTGTGTCCTTATTGATTACTAAATTAGAAGGGAGAGAGAGGGATAAAATTAGGGATAAGAGCACCCTCAACCCAAAGTAATCAGTAACAGTGCAGCGGGAGAATACAAACCGCGAACGGCACTGAATTCCTAAACATTATCCGTCGGCCTGGCCACTACTCCAAAGCGGTGGAAAGATTTATTTTTCCCATCATTTACTCTTTACCTAAAAATGTTAATGAGAATTAAATTAATTTGAAATTAATTATCATTTATTTCGAATATATTTAAAATTTTAAACACATGAATTTTCAGGCGACGCAGCCTATAGTGGTTACGGAAGAGAGCTCTCGCACCCGCGTGGCGTTTTAAAGCTAAAATATTTAACGAGCGCAGTGCAAAGAACAAAGCCGGCCCTGTGTTTAGCTGCACATGTCTACCGTACCCAAAGCCTCCATCATTAAATTCAACGCTCCTTTATGCGTCTCTGACTAAGTTAACTATAGAAAAGCTTGCAACAGAATGTGCCACCGGTGCAGCACCAAGCAGAAACGCTGTTGTTGCATTAAAATTTAATCATTTTAAGAACTTAATGTGTGTGGACTACAACCGTTTAGTATCATTTTAAATATTTACGCTGTTGCATCTAATACGTAAAGATTCCGTTCAAACAATAATAACCGTTTCAGCATTTTGTGTTTTAATTAGATACTAACTTACAGGAACTTTTAGGAACGAATACTGTATAGAGTTGTAAAAAGCAGCATCAAAACAGCAAAATATATAAAAATATACCTCCGTTCTGCATGACGACACGTAAGCAAATATTCCCTCTTAAGCCGTCGTTTGCGCACTTTCAAAGTAGAGCATTTGAAAAGAAGTGAGCTCTAATTACGTAGGCGTAACACGTCAAAGTATTTGAGAAGCACGCGACGCATCAGGGGTTGATATTGTGAGGCGACGAGAAACGCCTAATAATCCGCGTCTGGACCCTTCAGCACCTCACCCTCGCCTAAGAAGACTCGTGGATGTTTGCTATTCGTGTTATCAAAACAAAGATTTATCTTTAAGCAAACTCAGCGTAAAGGCGTTAAGTACACGTGAGAGCTATTTATAGAACTGTAAACAGTGTATTAGATTATCTTAAACTAATGATTTGTTGCTTAGCAAAGTTATGTAATTCTCACCTGTGTTATCATAACTTCGCTGAATCTTATAAATAAGACTCGATCAATCTGAAATTACTATCTAATGCTAAGTGATTCGTATGAAATATAGCTATTACATGGTGGATTTCACATTTGGTTATTTATTTTTATAAAATACAAAGGTCGCAATTTCACGGGTTAGTTGTTGTCATTATTGTGGGAATGTGAAATGTTCTTGGATCTGGGGCCGCGGTCGGTGTAATGAGGCATGGGTGGAGCGGAACGAGTGTCGATGAGCAGCGCTGGCGGCGGCGCACGACCACATAACGATCCCACCTCGCGCTCGCCGCAGCTGGATATATGTGACGTGCACACGACCACCTCACATATGTTTAGAACTGTATTAGATTATCCTAATTTATACTATATACAAGGAATACTTCTCTAAATTCAACTGAAGTCTGAATTTTCTAAAATAAACGACAGAATATTCTACCTCTGTGAAAAGTCGTAAATTCAAATGGTTTCACAAAAGTTTAACAAAAACTAAAAGTGGTTTTCCACTACTTAGCGTATCAGATACTTTATTGTTGTATCGGTGAAACATCAAAAACTATTTTTATTTTACTGCGGTAATAAACTCAACAAACTTTTGCTTTAACATTAATACTGTAATTTATTTAGTTTGTTCTTTAAACGTTAGCTAAAATTATATAAACTCTTTGTGTATTTCTCAGTAACATGACATTTTTCTTAATTATAAACTCAAGGATGAGTCGCGCAATTACTACAGATGTACGGAAGTGATGCGGACACCTACGTTTTCGAATAACAGACTTTAGGAATATGTCCTTATATATTTAATTAAAGTTTAAACACAGTATGTAACGAATATTCGAAAAATAAGTGACATTAATGGAATTGAATCATGATTATCAACTTTTACAAAATCGTTATATAATCGAAGTCTATAGAAACAGTTGGCAGTATCGATACTGTATGAAGCATAATTAGTGTACTGCAATTACGGCGTAACGAAATTTTCATAGTTGATAACAGGCGGCCATTAAACGGGCCCTAATTTAATTACATTCATTTTACCCATTCAACTGTGAGTACTGTCTCGAAATGAAAAACCAGATGAGCGTTCAAATCATAATATTCGAAAATAAAGTTTTTAATGAGCATCAAATTCAATAAAAGCATGAACAATGGCGTGTGTGAGCTCGTATTGTGACTCTTTTGTTTTACGCCCAACGACGTCATTATAAATTTTTCACCGCAACTGTCTAATGAGAAATGCTATATAAAATGTAGATGGCGAAGTACTCATGCATAAACCGTGAGTGTGACCTGTTAGATAATATTATGTTTTTATGTGACACTATATAAATTTTAATAAAATAAAGTACATATTTATCGTTTGACATGAAAACGATTTTAAAACAAACCAACATTTAAAACAAAAATTATACAATCCTTTTACTCATATATAAACATATTTTGTTGTTTATTTGGATATTTAATTTTGTATAAAAGATGAAAACAGCAATATTTAAAAGTTTCATAAACACATACACATAGCTCGTACATCTGAAACGAAATTGTTAAAAGCTATTTCCAACACATCTACGAGTAACAGACACATTCAATAGTTCCAGATAGGTGTCGAGAACCCTCATAGTTAGGGTTCTGTATCTAAGTCCTTTTTGTTAGCAGCTATTACAGGGGGCAAGTTATGGTGGTTATTTTGTAGGTGAATTTCGGCAGGTCAGCGAAGCTGCGAGGGCGACGGAGGAGGCATCGCATGCCTCCGGAAATAATGACTGCCGCTCTGTAATTGGAACGGCTCGCTGCATTTTACCTACAGCCACGTCACTGGCTTTAACTTTCCTTTTAATTTCATAACAAATAATTATTTCTTTAAAACAACACCGTTTTTTGTTTTACGCCTTTTTTAATATTCAAAACAATCTTCAGAAAAGTAAAATAATTACGTAACGCTCCAAATAAAAACGAACGAAAAGAATAATGGATTATCCAATTTACAATGCTTTTACGGTTTCCCGTTTCATGCGCGTCATGTAAAATATAATTAATGCCATAACCAATTTTCGAAATGTATGTTTTATTTCGCAGACTCCTGAAAGTACCTATACCACTTTATATTTTATTTGGTCACAAACGCCAATGACATGTCAGCACTTTTTCATAATTTATTTAAATGATCATAAAGTTTTAAAGAATCGTTTTAGGACACCTAAATCTAATTTGAATTTTGCGTGCAAATATTCAGAAGGTGGGAATGTTGAAGGTAGAAAATGGGTGCATGTTTGTGAGCGGTGGCCGGCGGCCGGGGCTGGCGCGGGACTCAGCATGTGCAGGAAATAATGACGTCCGGCGAGCCGCCTCCGCCACTGAAACACCGCGACCCGCCGAGCACAACTAAATTACTGCACGGAAACCGATTACGTACACCGGAAATTTTCCTAAATACTTATTTCACGAGTAATCTTTCGACTTCACTTCCAAAGGACAGATGAGGGTTCGCATCTAAATATTACTCCATATTATTAATTGTGCGCTCCCAAACTTTGTCAGGTTATTCTCAAAGGAAAATTGTACTTTGTTACTTCAATGCAATTTGTCAGTTGGAAAATAAACTGATTTTGTTGCAAACTGAAATTGAGAAAATGCTCGTATACAGCGCCACTGAAGTTTCTAGGAGCAGTGTAAGAGAAATAAAATAGTTTTTTGAACGTGAAGTTGTATAACTATTTTAAAATGTAGTAGTTTTGTATTGAGTTGTTACGATAATATGCAACTTTATTAACTACTGCATTTCTGACGTTTTATTATTAGACAACTTATTTAATCTTATTCTTAGGTACAGAACACATTGATGTAGTAACTCCAGACTTGAGGTATTTTATCTCGTTATTAAATTTTTCTTGTTAATGTTGCATATTTAGGTATAGTTTGAAAAAAATAATTATGCGTAACGATAAAGGTATGAAAGCTGTTTTCTGATGTGTTTTAGGCACTGCCTCGTTGCCCTAGTGGTGCTAAGCGCAACTGCTACGCTAGAGGTCTTGGGTTCGATTCCCGAGTCGACCAAGGTGTCATTGGGTTTTTCTATGAAATTCTCAGTAGCAGGTCGGAGTTTGGATTTGTGCCCGGTAAGTGGCAATAGGCTCGCCCCCTATTACATGGGACCTAAACATATCGGCGAACTGTGGGTGTATTGGTACACCTCTGCCTACCCCTTCGGGGATACAGGCGTGATGATATGTTATGTTTTTTAGGCAAAAGCATCATTAGAAATCAATTTATTACAATTCAGTGTCACCAATACATCAATGACACGTACGATAGATAAATCTTTGCCTAGAGAAGCGTTCTCAGTGAAGTTTTATTGTACTACTTATTGAAAGGATCGTACGACAGGAGCCGCGCAGGCGAACAATACTTCCAACATACTGTGTACTAAAGTGGAAAGTCCGTGTACGTAGGAGTCAATAAAATTCATTCAAATCGTCATAAAACGAGAGTCGCTCTTTCAATTGATAGCCATCAAAACTATCGAGTAGTACTTGTTAACATTCAATAAAATACTTTGATAGCTTTCACATTATTCACTTCCTAGAAACTCTTTCGTTTTTAAACGTATCACGTCGTTGTGCCTCAATAAATAACGTTGACTTCTTTATTTGAGTTGATGTTTTTAAGTATATTTAAAACACGTGAAATTTTAAAATAACTATATCGTTGCGTACATGCAACTATAACAACTTAAAGAATATGATTACCTATAGAATCGAATCTAAAAGTTGTTTACTTTTAAGTTACTTGAAATAAAGTAAAACTATTATGTAAGTGTTTAGATAAAAATGAGACAAAGAAATTTGTTCAAAAATTATAAGCTTAGCCATCGGATAGTTTATCAGCGAAGCAATAAAGAGTGTTAATCGTGACAATGGGAGCCTCGGTAGGATCAACGCTGGGCTCTCAGAAGCACCTGATTCCCTCTCCCCCGCCCCCGCCACGGGCGACGCTTTGTAAACTTCTGCAAACGAATTAGACGGAGTGCCTAGGAAACGGGATTATCCACTAACTGTTTTACCTTACGAAAATAGGTTCAAGCCGTCTCTTTAGCAGCTTAAGATATGGTTACACTACATCGCTAATGAACCATAATAATGTCACCGGCGTTGTTGGGATAATGTTGCAGGTGAGATGAATTAGCAATTAGTTACAGCATGATTTATTTTGAAACGAGAAGTGAAAGATGCTCTCTTTGTGACAACCTAAAAACGTTGTCACTAAGAGCACGTAAGGCGTTTTTATGCGTTTATTGGTAGGAGCATATACGTGAATGTTATTACTGGAGTCAATATTTAAAAAAAAAATGTATTTGGCACACTTCGTAAAATATATCCGTTGTTTTTAACTTTCTGGGAAATTTGGGCATGATCATCATAAAATCCGTGCATACATAATAATATTAACTATATTAACGTCGCATTTAATTTCATATTGGCAGCAATTTTTTAATACCTTTCTCTGTATAAGATAAGGCAATGCAAGCATTAAAAACAGATCCATTAATTTCTCAACCGTATTTCGTAAAGTGACACTCAAAAAGGATATATCATTCAGCGAATTTAATACGACAAAGCCTACAAGCGTCAGCGTCATTGAAGCTTACTCCTTGCCGTAATGTGACAGACATATTTGCTGATGCACCCTCACAACCGCTACAATGTTATTTTAAAGGTATTTTTGAGGCAACCAGATGAGTACATAAGCTGTTTGATATAATCGTATATACTGTGTTTTACTGAAACCACGCATCACACGAATGGCAACTCTTTTGACATTGTTAGTAAAGCTCAGGTTCATTTACACATTTTTAATATGAATATGATTCAGAAAGAAAAAAATCCTGACATTCATTTTACTAAAGCCATCCTTTAAATAGTCTATACCTGACATTACAAGGTATCTTGGTTCAGCTTCAAAAGGTTTTTAAAATTAATACTTTGATTTCCAATATCATCTGCTTTTACTTTAAAGTGCTTTGAACTGGACATAATCTGAGTCGCTGACCAATTTCCTAGGAGCAAAATCTAAAGATTATTTCTCAGTTGGTAATTGATGTTACAAAGTTTCCTATTACAAATTTTTAATGAATTAAAATCGCATACGTGGTAATTTAAAAGAAAATGGTTAGGTAAAAATTCAATTAGCGTCGTTCCCAACATAAAACTCAATATTTATTTGATAAATGTGTTACAACCTTAACACCACGTAATTAGATCAAATTAATTCAATTTAAGTATTTAAGTTTAAAACTAATTGAATCTTCGAGAGAGCCGTAACGGCACAACGTTTATTAAATTAATTAAACGGTACCTTCAAACATCACTGAAATCTCATTTTGTTTCTACAAACAAAAAGAGAGGTTTTAATGCCTTTTTAAAATGGGAAAGTGAAACGAAGACTAATAAATTGTATTAAGTCTAATTATTACTGTATACTGGACGTAATTATGTTCTTTTCCTTCTTTCGTCGCCGCCGAGCTGTTGAAATTGTGATGAAATTAAATTATTAACCAATTTCCGACGCATTATTTCTTTGAAAATGAGAAAATAAAATGTACTAGAATATAAAGTTGACAAAAAATAACGAAGAACTTACGAGTGTTCAGTAGTTTAAATCGTACTATAAATTGAACCTCATTCTTTTAAAACTATCCGATTACTTGTTTCTTAGCACCTTGAAGTTAAGAGACACATGCGATCTGTTATTATTAATTTAGATCTACACAGACACAAAACCCCTTTGTAATTTAAGTACCTACATCACTTAAATAATTATTTATACTTACAATAAATTACATTTTCAAAGTAAAGAAATTAGTTTCAGAAAACTTAAATGTAACTTTCTCGAAAGTGTAAATTATTTTTCTGACTCACAATAAATCATTTCTAATAAAATTACGCTCTCTACTTTAAAAGGTGTCAAAATATATGTTTTATATTTATTAATTTTACGTAAATATGCACATTAGCATTTTAAATTCCGATGAGTTCATCCAATGGGTTGTACAACCCATAAGATGAAAGTGAAAGTGAAGATACACAATATACATTGTTATAACAAAATGAGTAAACTAAATCGTTGATTTATTTTTATTGCTTCACTTTTGGGCACAATTTAGTAGCATAGTTAAGTGGCTGGTAAATTAATGATTTATTGGGTACTTAAAAGTATCACGACTTTTATTTGGAACATTAAATTTTCCATAATTTACATCACAAGCCCATTTCCTCGTTAAGACGTATGTACCTGATTTAAATTTATGAAAATTCTGCTATTGAGACCTTAAATGTGATTATAGTCAACGCAAAGAAGTTCTAACTTCCTGTTTTTTGTAATTGGTTATTGCGAAGCCGGCTTTGTGTATTTTACACAAGTTAAGTCATAAAACTGACACGCTACAATTTTAAAACTTATAGTATTTACTAAAAATCAAGGCAACCAGAAAACAATTGCTTAACTGAACCGGTCTTCTAAATATTTATTCAATAGGTGCGGAAATGTTACAAATAATTTCGCGCGAAAACATAGGTAAATTGGAGAATATATGTGTTTCCCATTACTAAGATAAGACTCGATAAATATTCTCACATAACAACTTTCTTACCTTTAAAAACGTACAAATGTGGTAAAAAACAATTACTCTGCTGAAACAGGCAAAGTACGCAATTTCCCTTCATCAATTTGTCGATAATCATCATCAATTGCCTATTCAAACAAACAATGCATTACGTATTATTGTTAGTCTGATTTCATGCATAATAAATCTTTTTTTAACCGATAATTTTCCATTACATTCATTAAACATTTCCCGACATTCTGATGATATGCCTCATTCAACAGTATAGTCCCTATGAGAGTAGTGCCGGTTCCTGCTCATTAATCAGCATAATTAATTTCATTTCAATTAATTGCGTTCATATCGATGACAGATACTGTTTTGTATATTATGATAGTCTAGCTAGCACTAAGTATAGTGCTCCACTTTTCAAACTCAACACAAATAATAGGACGTACAATCGAAAATAAAAATTATGTTTTAATTATGGACGAACAAGGAAGGAAAATCTCCCAAAATTTCATTTTAACATTACAAAAATAACTAGCAATAACATAATTAAGAACGATGATATAAATTAATGTAGGCTTCGTTCCCTTGAAGTTAACTCGGAGGTTGCACCTAGCGCTATGAATGTAGTATAATATAATTACTACATTGTATCAATGTTACACCATAATAACAATTTTTACAACACCGAGATCATAAATCGTTTAAATAAATAATGAAGGGCGCATCGCTGGCGATACGCTGATAAACATGATTATGACAATTATATTAAGTTTATTGCATTAGATGTGGCATCACGGTACAAGCAATCAACAATTATTCACGAATATAAACGTCATGTCACAGTGGAATTAACTCTGTTAGCTCGTAAACATGTCCTGACATTGATTTATTGCATTAATTCCAGACTCCAGGCCATAATCATTTAGAAACAAGTGTTTACATAAATCACTTAAGTAAATAAAATTGTTCACCACTGTGAATTGCATAAATAAAGTATAAACTGTAACAAATGTTTATAAAATGCGTAGACGTCTCATTTGTTAAAAGTGTTTTAGCGAGGCATTTACTTAATTTCATATTAACGCTGAAATTGTGTGATTTAAATACTTTTGCTTGCGTTACACAAAATTGTTTTTATTTAAATGTCACACATAAATCTCGCTTTAGACTTATTTGGTGTTTATATTGTTGAAATGTTTTACACGTTTTTATTGGCTGCACAGTAAATCGATGACATTAACTTTGGCGAAAGAAATGGACCATACATCAACGTCAGAGTCGCAGGGTAGCTGAGAAGTGATTTCCAAAGGAACCTCGGCGTTCTGGAATGTTGAGCGAGTTGCCATCGCGACGCTCGCTCATCGGAGAGGTGTAACAACTAATTACTGCAAGTTATGTAACACTAGAATACACATACACATCCCGTAACTTATGTTACAACCAATTTTACTATGTAAGAGGTGACTGTCAAAATTTAGATACTTTTTTATTTCTTATTGACCTACGTTGCCAGTACATTTTAGAACAAGAAGTAAACAATAAAAAAAATACTGTTTATCTTTATCTAAAGAGATAAAATAGATAAATAATATACAAACCCCTAATTTGGTCCTTTGTGCACAGGCAGTTTATATTTTAAGAATTGTTGGGACAAAACTTGGAAAATTCCTTATTCGCTCGGCAGACGTGCAGTTGCAGACATTTGTTGATGAAGTGTGTCCCGCAATAGTCACGTTGATTGAAGTCAGCTCGAAAGACAATTGATTTCAGCCTCGATTGACAAACGACAATATTGTCTGAGAGGTGAAAACTTTCCGACCTTAGTTTAAGCAAGAACATATTTAAGGCATAGACGGGACAGCAACGCGTAAAACAAATAGTGTTAAAAAATCTTTTTTTAAGACGTTGCAATCTTTGTATCGTGTCATGTATTATAAGTAATGTGTAATTTATAATATCTAATCCTAATTGTAAAGAACAAAACAATCAGTAAAACAGAAAAGATAAAAGCATTGTCGCCTTGAAACGTTCACGTTTTTGCCAAGGGTCCATCGTAAAACTTTATTAGGCGCATTAAGGTCGCGGTTGAATCCTGTTTATGTAATCGCCGCCGGGGACCTTTAGCAGGAAAAATATTAAGTGAAAAAAGAACACACAATGTCACCCTAAGTAAGATTATATTTATGACGACCTATATCTAAGAAGAGAATGGTCAGGGGCACTCAAAATGTCAAGCTAAGCGAAATGAGACGAGAGCTCACATGAAACATAGGAACGGCGCCCACTCGTAAAACAAAGATAAGCGTTTGATTGTGACCGGGATAATATGTATCGTGTTTTGGCCGGCCTTTTGACTACGTCTTCAATATTTATGTTAAATAAAATTATTTATACAGAACAATATATTCGATATGAATAAATCAGAGGGACAGCTAACCAATGCGCATATCAACTGAACATTAAGTTACAATCTTTGTTAGTGCAGAAACTGCTGAACGTATTTGGGTACGGTTAAACATGTATTATTTTAATACACTCCTAACAACGGAGCACTTAACGTCTTTGTTAAATTGTTCCGACAGTAGGCACCTTACTTTATTCTGCGCCGAGTCTACTTAGTGCTCCGTGGCACGAATAATTTCCTTAATATTGCTCTGCGAAATCTTATTCAAATAATCAGAAGTTCGCGACTCCAATCCGCCTAGATGCAAATTGCATGCAGACTGCTTAATTAACAGCCCAGATACTGCATAAGCTGAACCGATAGCGGGCTCCATTGCATTTCAGTTATTGTGTATAATATAAATTTGTATTCACTGTATGGGTTGTATGTTTTGGATAATATTACTATTTAATAGAAACAGCTTGTTATTCTGCCAAATAGATTTATCGACAAACAAGGAAAACTACGGATGAGGCAAACTACAGTAAAAGCTATAAAAATGAATAATGCAGAAAAGAATCAAAAGGACTGCATAAAAGATGGGATTGTTATTGCAGCGAGTGTAGAGGGGACACTGACAAGTGATCTGTCAGTGGCTGCGGCCGCGTCTTATAGCGACGTCGGCTTACACGGATTGCAGGGGTTACCGTCTCCGCCGCGCTTGACTGATGCGCCGTTCCCGACCACATTTCTTCTACCGTTTAATTAAGTTGGTGACTTGCCGATTAGCGTCATGTTATTTATTACCTTACATTACATTTTTAAAGTTTCTTTTAGCTACGCGCTAATGAGTAGCAAAGTTTCTGTTCCTGTCCCAGTCTGTAAAAGTTGAACTCCTGGGTTTTAAGTTTGAGAACTTTATGATGTATTTTAGCATAAAGTTATGTGCTTATTTAGATTATGTTACTGCACGTAGAAATACTACTAGTTGCTTAAAATGTATTATTATTTATTCTTACTATTTTGACTCGTCTAATAAGTTATGAAGCTCAGTGGTCATCAAAATGGACTAAAAGACATGTCCAAAATATTTTTACCTCAAAATATAGTAAGCGAATTTTTTATATAAGTTTTAACGAGCTCACGTTTCACCGAATAAAACATGATTTGAAAACAACGCTGCCGTAAAATCCAAGCATTTTATGCGACTCTATTATCTTCAGCGAATTCTCATGCATGAAGAAGTGTTTATTTTCATTGGCATGCACGCATGAAGTGTAGGTACCGGTATTCACACATAATAAAGAAGTTCGTAAAACTAAAGTTCCCCTTCTAGTTTCAGGCGTCGTCATACGTATTTTATAACTGAAGCATTAAATAACACCACATAAATGAATAAATTGAATTTATTGCGTCCATTCATTGAAAAGACTATATACGTATCATTTATGATCTATTGTTGTCAGCTTTGTCAGATATGATAACTAAATATGTTACTATATATCTATAGACCTATATAAATTATGAGAACTATATACTATATGATATATAACTATATGATATTTATATTTACACGCGACTACTTGCCAATAATGGTCCGATATCAAAATGAAAAGTAATCGAAAAGAGGGGTGTAAGAATGGGATGTTGATGATTAAAATTTGATGACTAAACATTTTACTATATAATATTGACTATTGTATAAACGAGTAATTAAATTATTTTATACAACTCAATTTAAGTGTCTTCAACCAACATCATATTTCTTCTTCATTTTTCGAAGCTTTCACAGATTAGTCTTCCAAGTATCTACGTACCTAATACATAATTTAGAATGTAACTTTATTACCTGCTGCTTGGATATTTGCTGCAAACATTTTAGCATTAAAATTTTGTAATAAAGATTCATTTGTGTCAACCTACAAGTATATTTATTAAGCTGTAATAAAAATGCTTTAATAAGTAGATTTGATACTAGATAAAAAACGTGTGTAACGAGATTGGAATATTCATGAAGACTGTATCTGACGGCGCAGTTTTATTTGTAATATTAAATGTAAGATACAAATATCAGTGTGTTGTAATTTGATTGATTTATTGCTATGACTGATTAAGCATTAGTAGATCTGAATTATCTAAAGTTAAAAATCGGCATGCCTCTGCAATGTTGTATTTGTATCGTAATTTTAACTAACAGACTATAAATAATGTAGTACTAACTTTTTCTATCTTCCTTAGGTACTATACCGACACCCAATGTTTAAAGAGTTTCCCTGAATTCGTCTCTGTGGTTTAATAAGAAATCCCTTCCAATACCAAATGAAGCCTTGTAATTACAATGGCTTCTCGCGACACGAGCTATGGTTATTTCGTACAAGACGCAGTAAGTCGCTGCGCGTACGACGCACAAGTTATGTTAGTGGCGGCACTTGGCGAGGTAACTGTAGTCACATTTACGCTCCTTCAGACTCCACGGCCAACTTGTCCTCGTGAAGATGTGACTGTAAAAGTTTGATCAGTAAGAAAGTTTTAATTGCTACTGAACGGCATTTCCAGTGGCCCCGGCGGAGTTCATTTTGCAAAGTATTTTATTCGTACAGAGGAAATCATTTGCTAGAACATTCTATGTAAACACGTGGTTTTAATTGAAACCACCACATTTTTTCTTTGATGATTTTTGCAGAAACGAAGCATGTTTTTTTATAAAATAACGCAAAACGATTAAAGCTAGTATGCAAGTTCTTCAGCAGAAAATATTTACTATTATTATATCTATTAAAAATCATTGAAAGTATTTTAAATTTATCATAACCTAAGCTATACCAAAATTAAAAATTGAATATAAGTAAAACTATATATAAATTTATGAGGGATTGTAATATTAACACGCAACATTTTGAGCTTATTGATATCAGTAGATATATAATATACTTAGTGTTCGTATTTTCAAATAACATGTTCATAATTATAATATTGTATGATACGCACTGAAACTATTTCAGAACAAGATTGGCAATGCCATAAAGTTCTACAAATAAACGACAAAGCACCAAAAATAAACATAACAGCTTACGACACCTATAACAGACACAATGGTGGCTGATGCCTACTCAGCCTATTTCATTGACGCATATAAAACGAGAACACCTTGACAAAGCCAGCAAATAAAGACCCTAAAACACACTTTCGCGCACATTTTATTATCAATGTAATATTATTCGAGTAACGCATATCGAATATCAATAAACACAGTTGTATATACTCGGAATGTATCAGACACGTTGAATAAGGAGTACGGAATCTGAACAGTGCCTACCTATGTAATACATGTCACCTACATTCGATTTGTATTCAGAGTTCGTTAACTCTGCTCGCAATGATTACCCTGAGGCAAACGCGTTTCTCAAGCGTACGTGTACTTCAGAACATACCAACTATATATTAGTTGTATGTTGAATATGTTCAACATTATTACTCAATTATGCTAAATAGTAATAACTAATTTTGAATAGTTTGATACAACTTGAAAGCTTGTTTTTCATAACAATATAGATAATGTATGGATGTAATTAAATTTTGTTGTTTCTTGTTACGTTTATGTTCAGTTAACGACAACATGAAGATAATTTGTGGAACATTATATTACATTGGAACAGGTACATCTTATACAAATTATTCCGAAAAATAAAATAACACAACCCGCTATACAGTACGGTTTATACTAAACTGAATAAAATTATGACATCAATCCTACATACTTTAATTAAAAAGAAGTATAGTATAGTACCTATATTGATTGCAAGGGATAGTTTCCGATTTGAATTTTCACTTTAAAACTAAATTCAAGTTACAAACTACGTCAGATACTCATAAGTGACATCGACAAGAGCTGTAATGGCTCATACGGCGTGATCGTAAAATTTTATAGGCAACTCGCAGGTACAGGATGTGTCCCCGGAGGCAAGCCACTCCGACCTCGCATTATGCCTCCTCCAGACACACTTATCTAACCGTGATTAATTTGTTTTATCTTCTAAGCGCCCCAAAAGATTTACTTCACTTCAATGATCACGAATAACGCAAAGAACTCGATCATACTAACACCCACAACACTTATCGATGAATTTCACAGCAAAATGTCAAAATACTTAGTCGAGCATTTAATGCTCACTCGGATGAATGAGCCAATAAACCATTAATGTGATATTTTCGTTTTAATATTTTATTGTTCATTTGTGAATTTATAATTAACGCAATTAGGGATGTACCACGCGCATTTCATTGTACGGATTCAGTCAATTATTTAAATAAATATGCCGGTGTGTCAACTGGTCTTGCAATTAAAGGATAACCTAGATAGCATATGTTTATGATACATATTAAGCTGAGCCTACACTCATATGTAACGCGCTGATCGCGCAGCGTGCACCGTATTCAAATATCCTTTTAAAACGATAAAAACGCGCACTCCCGACGCCGTACACGTACTTAATCGATGTGAGTCGTACTAGAGATGTATACTATAATGAGAAAAATGTCTGAGCTTTTGGATGACATAATCAAAAACCATGTTTCATTTTATGCATTTTATTTTTTGTACTAAAATTTGAAAGAAACCTAGATTAATTCGTTACAAGAGTTTGCCTCATAAGAAGGTGAATAATCGCTTCGGTATAAGAAATAAATATAATTATCGTTCAGAAATGAATAACAATAACCCAGCATCTTTGTTTCACAAACGTGATTTAATACAGTTAAGGCTAATACTTTATCTCAAAGATCAAATTTACATGTTAGCATGTTTTAGTTACCCACTATTTTGTAATATCGATCGAGGTACAGACGCAATCAGGGAGCAGCTGCACACACCCGTGCAAAGTGAGTCTTGTTGTTGACGCTACCTGCACATTGCTAGTCCATTGCTGTCTAACTATCAACTGACACAATGCGTCAAGGAACACAAACACTTTACGTCAAAAACATCCAACTCTCTCGCCAAATAGGCTCATATTTTTAGGTAAATATTTTAAGTACAGATATTGTTAGAAAACTCTCATACATTAATTTATATCGAAGTGAAGACTAATATTGGCCTTAAGCACACAATGTTTAATGTGTTACGTAGTAATTGAACATTCATAATCCTTAGTTCTATATAATCAAGAGATAGAAATAACTCTCGAACTATTTTATGCGAACTGAATCTGCGTATTCTAGCTGTTAATGGATAGATAAATATTAGACAAATATGTAAAAGCTGAGTGCCTCTGTCTAGCGTTAGTACTTCTACTTGATATTCTAGCACAGGCTTGTAAATGTTAGTTTATCTCAACTAATAACGTTACATAATAAAACCTCGCAAACCGCGTCGTTTCAATTGAAACAAGTTGTACTCATAATTAATTATTCTTATTCATATTTCGCCAATCAAAATTCAGGTAAGGTCAATAAACGTTGATGCCACATTAATGCTCATTAATTTCACGATCAGTGATGTAACAGCTTTTAACATTATTTTGAAAATTTGTATTCTCACATAAAAGACTGGAATAAAATATTCAAACGATATCGTAAAAGTTTGGACGTAAAATTGTCCCAGGCCAGTAGGAGTTGGACACAAAAAATCTTTGGTTTAGCCGACCTAATGAAAAAAGAGTTGCGAAACTAATATATTATGAGTTATTGTCGTATAGGAAAAATAATTCCAGTCGTAAATACGAATAACAAAGAATATATTATGCATATTATTCATGTTGCTCTCGGAATTACAATAACGTATACAGTGTCTGTGTGTTTGTGTTCCTCCTCAAGTTGTGAGTATCGAGTAGCGAAATAGGTTAATGTAGTGGTCGCAAGCTATCGCTCTAGTAACGGGTCAGGGGGCTGCCGCCGATAGCCCACTAAGCTGTCTCTAGTGTTTCCTATTACCTATGTAGCATCACATATGTATCCTTAGATTTTGATTACTACTCCTGTAGGTATACGTTTCTTAAACATATCCAAAAAAGTATAACATAGAATGTCTGCAACTGTTCCATTATAGACTGTTTGCTCAGAAGAACAGACGAATTAAAAATCTCCACTTTTTAAAGTTGACTTTGTGACGTTGACTTCAACTACATACAATGTTTGTCATGTAATAGTTTTTTTTTTTTCAAACTTAATTTCAACATAGATGCTAAAGTTTGCTTCCTTCAGCAGATTTGAAGTCTCTGTGTCAGTGAGGTCGCGTCGCCCTTGCGTCCGGTCCGGCTCATTTATTGACACGCACTAATGGTGCACACAATAGATATTTACTGCTCTGTTTACTTCTATATTTAGATATCGCGATAATCGATATCAATAACGCAGATAATAGGGGTTATTGTTTTATGGAGGAACAATATTTAAATGGTTATTGTACTTGTGTTAACCATACTCGTCAACAACTGGCTACTAAAATAAGGCCCTATATTTTCTCCCTATAAGCTACCTATTAATATCTTTTCATGCTCCTCAAAGTTAAAAAAAGTATTCGCATTCGCAATGTGAACATTCAATCAATTAATCATATCAGGTATATATTTTGCTACAACTTTGCTAAAACTGAAATTCTAGAGCATCTGCAGAGTTTTAACTCAATAACTTTTTTTAACCGATAAACTAATAAAACAAATCTCATCCGAAAGACTTCAGTAAACTGGTTTAGCGTGGTCCTTGAGTTGAGTCTACATCTGCTAATTGCTTCCGAACTTGTTTTTGAGCATAATTTTGGCTAATTGCAGTCGTGCACTTGGAACAGTGCCAACTACTATTCACAGGAAAAGGCACCTTAATTCGAACACTTTAAAAAATTGAACGCGCTTTCGGCTTTGATTTGTTTCCCTTACTTATCGGAAGCGTGAACACCATATCGTTTCACTGATTTTAGTGTTGAAAAAAAGATGATTTGGCAAAGACTTTCTGTTTAAGGCTGGTTTTATCCTTCGTCGACTTGATTAAATTTTAGAAACAAGAACAGGTTCCATCGCCATTTATTAAAGAGAAGAAGAAAGGATTTAGGCTTTTACCTTAAAGTATAAGATTCTTGAGAACACCATTTTCGATAAGTCATTCCAAGGCCGTAAGAAGTAAAACCCGTACAAGACAGGAGTATCAGAGAGTTTCGTTAGAAGCGCCTTAAAAGAAGGTTCTACTCGTTGCAAAGCCGGATTGTATTTAGCTATAAAGTCGACATTTTATTAAATATTATCAATGCATTGAAGATGGCTTTTGCGGAGAGCATAGACTAGCTTAATTGCAATAGCATGTTTGGAGGGAATAATGAAATACCTATCACACTAATGATGTACCTAAATCTATTTATCTATAAGTCAATATTTTTATTTCAAATAAAAATATCTTGCACCGCGCTCAGTTTGATTAGTTTATTTATCAAACTGTGGGATTCGTATTAAATTAAAACTTATCTTTAATGTCAAATTATAATCAAAGTATTTTTGTTCCATGCCAACATGAAATAGACGATAAATTCTAAAGGATTAATGACCTCAAAGAGGTTGAAGTAAAGAAAATGACAAAGCGTTGTCTGTGAGTGCAAGAGCAAGCGAGCGTCTAGCGTCGAGCGTCGAACGGCGGGCGGTCCCTGCCTCCTCTGAGGAAATTACTCCGGAATATTGTTTTGTATTGCACTTGTTACACTCTCCCTGACACCGCTTGCTCCGCTAAACTTCGCGCGATATATAAGTATACACTCGTGTACACGATCGCCTTATTGCTACGTGGCGCCGCGGAAAATGCTGCCTTCGATTGTGCTTTATGTTTCAATAACGTGCAACTGTACCACAGAAAGTAATCCAATATGTTGTTCTGTGGTTGCTCTGTGTATTTGTATATTTTATTTGTTTACATGTTCACAAATAAACATTCATAAATTATATATAATACATACATGACGATGTCTCTTAATTGAGCCACCTTAAATAACTGTAATACCTAAGCGATAAAATATCTGATCTACGATATTATACAATTCCACGGAATTCCAATATTATTCTCATGACTGCCGTCTGACCTTTGCATCTCAAGGGAACCATATTTTGGCAGAACGATGTTATTTATGTACGGTAAAATGCTTCAGTGCATTTACCTGATTTAATCCCTTAGTGGACTTTAACGACGCCCTCGGGATAAAATTGATGATTCTAAGCCAAGGTTCACGCGCCATATTTTGTATGCAGCTCATTGTCAAAAGTTGCTTACAAAAGGCATTTGTTTCAAATGTGCCGTTATAGGCAAAGCGAGGGTAATAATAAATAAACGAAACGATTTATTTGGAAGCGCGAACTTTTCCATTGTGTTAACTTTTTGCTGCGGGCCGGAATTCGCGTAGCAAAACATTGTGATCGCTTCACGGGTCATGTTTTGATAACGCCGTGACATTGTTATCTCGTTTGATGAATGGACTTTTTGTTACAAATGGACGTTGTTATTTTGCTAGTGAACTCTGTCTCTCTCTCTGTGAATGTTTTCCAAAGCGGGCGTGAATTGTTGGAGTCTTGAATACTTTTGATTGCTATGAATATTAATTACTTGTTGTTTCTTATTTTTTGCTGGTAGATCGTATCATTTATAGTGTTTACTTGTTTACCAAAGAAAATTTTAATAGTATTTGTTCGCAGTGTTTTTGTTTACCTATCTTCGTATTTTCAAAAAATAAATCATAGTAGCGAATTTAAATTCTCTATTGCGAAGAATACGACGTAATAAAAATTATGACAATCCTTTGAAATACTCTGTATAGGTAAGTAGGATTTAAATAACATGTGTGAAAAGATTTTACATACAAAGTGGAACGATTAATTTTCTTTTAACAAAGGTTGTCTATAGGTACCAAATACGTTGGTGTATGATGTGAACTCATTTGAAACAGACTTAGAAACAGATTTCGAGTTAAAATTGGCATGCTGGAACTTGAGAGGAGGATTTGAACAGAGGAAATGAAAATTGTTGAGGAAGTCGCAGCATCAAAGGGCTCGTTTAAGACAAAGTGTCACATAGCTATCTTTGATATTGTCGACGCGTTTTATTGGGTAAAATAATATTCTATCCTGAATAATCTCTTATTTCACACTGTTCTTAAGTTTACTGAATAAACAATGAACGCGGTTTCTCCGTTTAATTATCACAATAAATAATTCAATGAATATTATTTAATCAATATAAGACCCACGTTTGTGGTGATAATAAATCTTAGAGTATCCAATGCAACTTTGACAATATCAAATAATTTATATTCATGTACGTAATATTTAATATAGTCTAGATCTTACTGTAATTAACAATATTCATGAAGAGACTATAAATTCAGATTATTTATAGTCACACATATTGCTCAGTCGTAGTAATCAATGTTTGTTACTACTCTGTTTGTAGAATATAGAGGGTCCTTTGTCTTAGAGTGACCGCTATAAGGTCATAAAGCCCGAAGTGACACACAGAAGCTACGGCTTTTCATTAACAGACATTTCAATTAAATTATTGAAATAAATTAGGTTTAGACACAAAATGTAAGAAATATCATGGTCTGGTATGGTATTTCTAGATTTATTCTCAGACGTATCAATAGGAGCAACCTTTCTCAGTTAAATAATAATTTCACAAAATGATGTTACTTACTTTGATGTGATTTACAATCAATGGATGAGAAGAACTCTTAGAAAAAATATGCTCAATTCAGCCATATCGGATGTCATCTGCTAGACGAATGCCTATCCCAAGAATAATATACATACGACTATATAAAGTAATTGCGTAAAAAAACAGGAAAACATACCAATTTATTTAAAATGAAACCTCATTAAATAACACACTTCACCCTCTTTCTTACCCGCACACGCTTCCTACATCCACCTTTAGGATTCAATTCCACATGACAGCTGACAAATCGCACGGTTTTGGCCGCTCCAATTTCCGATGACAAGACCTACATTAACCTTAAGGGCCCTCTGTCACCAGCTCCCAACACATGGAAAGAATAAATCCAATTCAAGAATAAATTAAGGTCTTTGTGTCATAGAATTGTCCGGAGTTTTCAATAAAACCACCGAGACCCGGTATTGCCAGGTACCGCCTTTCACGTACAAATAAACATATGATTTACGGATATATTTTTCGTTTCGAACGACAACATTTGGTGGCGTTCTGTCGGTGTTGCTATGAGATTTTTATGGCATATCATAAATTGAGATGCGATTTTTTATTTATTAATCCAACCCATTTTTTTTAATTACTGAATTAAATTATTCAGCCTGTTAAAAATTTCAAAGTTATCGTTAATGCTCTTTGACTCCTTAAACTATTTGTAAAGCTGATTAAAGGCAAGTCAGAGCCACAAATAGGATGTTTAACTTAAGTTGCTGAAACTATGTTATTAGGTCTCAATTAGCTTAGTGGGCCAGTCTGAAGCCCAAAGTCCGACCGACCCGTTTACAAAGACAGCTCCGTACCAAAGCAGGCAGCGCTATAATCATAATATCAAAATTTGGTTATTTTTAGGCTTGTATAAGTGGCGATAAAAATAAACATGATTCGAATGATTACGGTACAATTTGTCCGAATAAATAAACTTGAAAGGAGACAGATCTGTTCGTTGTATTTGCCATACTTGGCCGATCATTTCCCCTCCACGCTTTATGAACGTAATAGTATCGCGATATAAAATTTTCGGCGCCGTGATTTTATGCCAATTTTTATGGTATTGTCTTCGTAAACGTTGTCCGAGTTTTATTAGCCACTAAAAAGAGAAGCTGCGTATCCTATGATTATATAGCCAATACACAACCCTCGTTAGTATAAAACTCTTGTTTTTATTCTGGCAAACAGGTGACCGCAATATGCAAATCGAATCAACGTTTTGGAGTCAATTAAATCTACGCTTCATTAAAACAAAGGCTTGATTAAATCATGCAAATGTGTCCGCCGTTTGATATTTTAAAGTTATTATAATATAATAATATTGCAAGCGCGTTGCTGTTGGTAGCAAGCGAATTAATTAAGTTAAAAAACAAACAAAACAAAGCCGAGGAACTTTTGTTTCGCCGCCATCCAATCATCCGGCACAGCGCTGCATTATACACAAATCTGTATTTCCTGCACTTTTTCGAAATACCCATTAAAGCTTTACATGTGATTTACACTGTCGCGTTTAATCCGTGATGCTTTGAATAAACTATGATATAAATACGAGGTGAAACTTCCGTTTAATAAATGTGACAGCGTTGTGTTGTTAAGAGATTAATTAGTCATGTTAGTATTAATTTTCTAAATACGAGCCGGGTCATTTGAATTATATTTTCTATTATGATTAAAATGCATGTATTTTGTAAATAATGTACCAAATACTTTATTTTGCATGCACCCAAGCGGATTAAATTGTGTACTAATATCATTAATATTAAGTTTTTAAAAGTTGAATCTCTATTTATAAGATTTCTTAATCTAAATAAATAAAAATTTTATATCAATTTATATTTTCCTCATTTATTACACATGTTAAATAAAATAGAAAATTAATATTGTTGAATTTATTTATCTACATATTTTAATTAGAGGTCACGCAGTTTTTAGTATATCAGAAATTGACAGTGACCACTTTATAAATCTATCTTGTACATCCAGAGCCACCTATTTATTTGTATTACCTATAGGTAGGAAAAAAACATTTGATTTTTATGAGTTCGGTTTTCTATTTCCACAATATAAGTCTAACAAAAGCCTGGGTGGTAGGAAAACCATTAAACTAGTGAAAATTAACACGTAATAAAAATATATGAACAGTTATTGTCACAGTTAGCCGTTAGAGACTACTTGAGATTGGCAATGCGCCACTGCTAGTGTTACAATCGCATGAATATATACTCTCTTAAGCGGTGAGTAAAACGTAATATCACAAGGACATCTAACCGTCTTCGCCTTTCAGTATGTTTAAAGATGTCCAAAAAATAAGCACGCACTAGAATCACATTGAGTCTCGTTTTAAGGCGGTCCATTCTAAAGCATCCTCCGTCCTCGTACATTCGATTCCAGAATTTCACGCTTCCCTACCTACCAATAGGTACGGGTATTCGTGAAAGCGAATAGCGCTGCGTGACAACACAACAGTCGTGTCTTTGTCAACGGACTCGACTTGGCTTAATCCCAAACGACTGAGGAAAGGTAACATATCTCTTTATTTACGTTATATTTACTATGACAATAACAAATGTTCCAAACATACAGGGCTTCATATTCGCGTCTCGTTTTACATTGAGATTAATAGAGATACTTATTGGTCATGTTTTAAGAGTACTTCCAACGAGAATTTAGCTAAAACAACAAAGCTAGTTATTTCAGGAAAATAATTACTTTAAATTATGTATACCTTTGAATTTTCTATTGAATAATTCAGGGATAATTTTTTCCTTGTACTCAGGTTTATTTTCTGTAAGACAAATTATAACGACTCCTCGTAGTGGCAGTTTCCCCTTAATTGGTGTCTAGATGACAGATTAAGGGTGGGAAAGCAGTGACGTAATTGACAGACCAATCTGAGCGGCGGTTTAGGTGATGGATCTCAGTTTGCTGTTCGTACGGGACAATGAAGCTGTTCTACCACCATACTCTACGTCATACTACTACTGAAACTTACTGTAGAACAGTTTTGTAATACTAAAAATAAATAAAACTTAATTCAAGTCAAGTACCTAATTGATAAAGTATTCCATGAGATTATAATATTTTTTTCAACTGATGATCACGATGATCTTCTTTAAATATATACATCGATTGCTATTATGCTGCCTTACAGTACAAGAACACCGGTTGGACAAATAACATTTGTAAATATTTCTCTCAACATTTTATCCGGTTGATCATTCGCAATTTGAAGTTGTATAAAAGGCAAAAGGCAAGTTCACTACAATAGAGATACTAATAGTCTGAACGAAAAAGAATTTGCGGTGAAGCACAAAAGTGTAATGTGGAAAAGAACACTTATTTTCCTGAGAAAATCATAAAACATGTAACAACAAAGGAGGAATGAAGGAGTGGCTCGGATTCCGCGTTCAAGCGTTTGATATAACGCGGTCTATGAGGACACGCCTCAATGGACAGTGCGCCTAACTTAAACAATAATCGCAAAGTTTAACTTTTTACGTCTTTAGGGACGGCGGGGCAAAGGTCTGCCGTCATCGCCCAGCCCTCGTTAAATGTTCCGTTATGAAAGTTCATAAAAAGCCCCGTCAAAACTTTTTTGGTATCGTCCACAGGTCGATTCCCTCGATCTCGTCTTTTACTTTTCGCGTGAAAACTACTCGGAGAGAGTTATTGCTGTAGGTATGGCGGAGTAAAGTGCGCAGTAAGTCTCTATTATCTACGCCGTTAGAGTCGCGTGAATGAAGGCGAACGAACGTGGTGGGAATCTACAAGCTAACTCAATTCTCACCGTTCCGTTAATACATCTAGAATGGGGCGAGCTTTTTTATCGTGTTCTACTTGCATTTAATTAATTTCCAGAAGTTTTACTATCCGAATTTTTTGTATTATAACAAAACTTGGTAAAAGTATCCAGAGACTTGCTTATATTGCCATTCTACGTAGCATCACACTCACATGTTTGTAACTTATAACAAGTGTGAAAATATAGTGGTAAATGAGAAATCGATATCACAATATCTCATACAACTTTAAATCAACTTCGAAACTCGTTCACATCACAGTTTTTCTTTCATTATAAAATTCCTAGGGATTTTCCAGTTAAATAATATGCCTTGCGGTGTCCAATTATAATTGCACTACCAAACTTAACTCGCGTAAATTTTTACAGCGAGAAAGAAGTCAATCTCAGCGATGAACTAAAGCTGTAATAAATTTTGTATAAAAATAATGGCGATGAGTACCCTCTATTGAAACACTTACAATAGCACTTACACATACGTACTGTATAACAATGGCGCCGCACACACGTGCCCCACAGTCACAGTATACTGTTGTGTCACGCAACTCGCAAGACACTAAGTCGTTCCACATGAAATGCATTGAACAGCTTGAAGCCAACGAACCCGCACTGTATGTGATTAGAGAAGCAATGTAAGATGGTAAACTAATGCTTAATGGATTTGCTGGTACATAATCTTACGTTGCTAGCGTAGAATAGCGGTAATTAAACAGATAAGACTTAGTAAATCGATAATTCTTCAAATAGATGTTGTTTAACAAACGATGAGCTTATCTGTCAGTTTCTACTTTGAACTCTTAAAAAACGTCCCATACTTATCAAAGAATATTCTCGTTGAAAAATCCAAGCATCTGATGAATTGGGTGATCACTATCAACAATATTAAATGTTGCAACATTTATTATATTAAGTTGATCTCACAAATCATCCTTGTTTATATTTTAAATGGTTGTTCAACTTAAACTCACAGTAAAGCTTGTAACATTACTCGCAATACCATTACGTTGAAAAATATGTTATTATAAAACCCGACCCGCGGTCCTATGTTCATAGCCATCTCGCTAGATACGATCGTATCACATCGCTATCTTTACCTAAAGATGCGAGCGACTGAATAGGGTTTAATTTGTTCAGTAGAAGGACCCCCGCTGGCCGCGCCTTTCAGCTGATACTACACTTTCATGAGAACGCTCCACACAAGTTCTAAGATTATGTTAGTCTACCCCGGCCTCCAAGACTTGAGTCAATTAACTTTGTTTGCTCTGTTTTAACTGAAAATTAGAACGCGATTGATTCCATAACATATTCGCAGCTCATCTATAAACGCAAATATACGATTATGAGTACTGAGTACTAAAGTTATTATTCAAATCTGCGCAGTTACGATATGGTACACAGTAGATACGAATTACAGATATTATAGTTTGTTATAGTACGTACTATTCAGCTTATTCCAGCTCTATAATGCTTCTCGTAAAATTTTATGAGGAATCTTCCATAAGCTTTGATTGCACGATCACCGAGGTAGATATCAACATATGTAGATTGATATTAGTTATTATAGTAAATGTACTACTACATTTCTATAAGTATAGTATACTGGAGATAATAAATGTATTTAGTATATGGCGAGCAGAGAAAGGGATCTTGCGAATTACATTATTTTATACGATATTGAATAAAAAATGAAGCAATTTTGTGTGATACTCTCTTCGATAAGCTTTGGCATTTTCACGTTCGTGGGTTGAAAATAAAGAGTGTTTTAACTGTTCAATTTAAAACGCCCCCATATTATCTAACTGGACCATGGTTTTGTGATTACATCTGGTTCTTATGTATTTACTTTGCGCTTATAGTTCGTACGTAAAAACTCCCTTTCACACAACAAGCTCCATATCTGACAATTTTATTTTTTTAATTTTACACATTTTTTTATGAAACATCGGGTGCCTATAAAAGCATCGGTTTCCGCAGGAAATTCAAAAATGAAATGTACAAAGAATCCAACATCGCTTATTTCCTTTCTTGCGTAAACAGTCTCAATAAATTCTTCACGTTGATCCGAGGATGAACCCTTGTAACGTATGAAAATAGGGGGTTAGAGTACGTGGCGTGTGTTCGGGAAGGACCCGTGATTCTGGCCGACGCCCGTCGCCACCAGCATCGCTCACTGCCACCGTATAAATCACCAGACATGAACTGTTCATTTTATAGCAACCTTAAAAAATACCACACATAAATCCCCGTCTAAACAACTTTTAAAGTATTTTTCTTTTTATATTCCCGCGGAAGATAATCATAACTAATCCTAGGTTAATTGTCGCTGTCAGTTTTTTTTTTATGTTGATCTTGGTAATATTGTTTTGGGTTGGCCTTCAAAATGTAGTGCATTGCTACGTATGATTAAGACATTTTCACTTTTCTTAAGTTAGTTTCTAGCTTTTAGCGAGAGTCATTGTTTTTACATGAATAAAACCTAGTCTTAACTTTGGAATCGTGATTGTTAACAAGCAATAGAATTTTATGCTTTCTAGAAAAAAATATTTGTTGAAATATTTCATCTCTTACTTTTTATAATAACACCGTCCTGCATGAAAAGGCATACAGAGAAGACATAGACCTCTTCCTGGCTCGTCAGAAAATAAAAGCACAATGTACCAATATGATAATTAAAGTGGCGTGTTGTAAATCTGATGGACGAACATATTTTCCCGATACGTTGAGAACGCGGCTACGGCAGCTCAACCGCGTGACACACAAACTGCTGACGCTCTACAACGTACGGGCAACCTGCTTTATAGTATATACAGTACATTATATATTATAGCGCACAAAATGGCTCAGCCGCGTAATTTACGGACATCGTCCTATTTTCCTCTTAGTTTAGTTCATTGGACTAATCTTAATAATTCAACAAACTTGTAGAGATTTTGGTTTTTGTGTGGGGGTGAATGTATCCCGAATTAATGTATAGAATACCTTCATCCCGGAAACCACAAACTTTTCGTGGGCGCACCGTATTATGTTCGCCGTTGGGTGCGTTTAACACTTAACGCCACTGAACACGACGGAGAGATTTGAATACGCAACATATGAATATTAATATTAGAACTTTATCATTTATCCCTCTGAGATTTTGTTTATCCCTTTACATCTTATTATTATCGTCCTGAAATCGGCAGACGTACAGAAAACTCTGCAATGATAATAAGGTCCATTGAGTACCTAATAAGGTTTTATTCGGGCTTACCTCTACTCGCTTACAAAGTAATGCTAAGAAGATCTTTGACAGTCTAGACTATTGAAGTTCGCTAAGTAAATTTCGATGTTGTGATCAGCTTACACGTCGTTCGTACCTGCTTGGGTACTTAAAAATATAACTTGTGGTCCATGTTACTTTTACTAGACTAAGTTCTTGCGAGACTCGGATAGAGTCCGCTGCGGATTTTATTATTTAACTTGGACAGAAAGGGGAAACAAAGACAGTTTTGAAGAAATTCATCAAAAGTTTTGATTGTATTACGTACACTTCGCCCCGAATGCTTGTTAATCTTTCGGTGTCGCTTTTGGTGTATCCTTTTTTGAAACTTTTGACACGACAGTCACCGAACAAACTTGGGGAAACTTTTAAAAATAATTCTGAGATCTTGAGGAATATGAATAATAGGTGAAATCAAAATATATTACAAGATATTTTGTTAGAAAAATCATTCTTTAGGTTTTTGGTTTGCTATTAAATATCAGCTATCCATGATATCGCATCGGTTTGACAATTAAACGGTTAGTTGACAATGCGAGCTTGTTAAGTGACAACAATTCAGGAACTACATAATTAGTAAGTTAAGAATGTCGTCGTGATGTAAGTCTCGGTTTACACATGTGTTACGATATGCGTGAGTGGCTCGGCGGGGATCGTGGTCGGCTCCAGTTTAATTAATCTGGATTTGATGAGGGATTAAGTTTGCGCGACGCGTGACGGATCGAGAGCTCTACGCGTCCTGCCCCGTCTGCTGTGGTTTAAAACGGATTTACCTCTCATTTCGCCTCCGCACAATTTATACACACGTTCAAGGAGTTCTATTTGCCTTCCTCGCTTATTAAAGAGGAGCGTGAGAAAATATGAGGTAATTTTATCAACCAAGATGTGTGTTGTTGTTGTAATTAAATTAACTCAACATAAATACTGTTTAAATATATTTAAGAAGAGGCAAAATAATTACAAGTTCAAAAACTCAAAGCTCGTGCCTTCTCTATATGGGAAGAGACCTGTGCCCAGCAGTGGGACGTTTATAGACTGGAATTATTATTAATTTATATTATAAAAACTTCTTATGAACCTAAACGCTATTGGTGCCTGCTAAATAAAATATTTAAGTAAAGGCATGTATGCATAAGCCTTTGAGTACATGGGAACACATGTATATTAGGTATTAGCTTGTATATTCGCAAGGCACCTCTTAGACACTTAGTTTAAGATTTTCAGGTGGTGTGTTACACAAAGCAAGAAGCATTCTGACGTCCACCTGCATACAAGTATACAACGTAACTTCACAATGGAATTGCTGTTCAAGCAGCCAAGCTATTATGCTGAGATGTCTCAGGAAACCGTGAATTTAAAGTTTTACACTGAAGCTACGTATTTATACAGATCTCAAATAAAGTAAGCTTCTTTCCTTGAGAACTGTAGTTATTCACTGTGCTGTGATTTTATTACGTCGTCGTATTACAGCGTTCCACAAACGCGGAATGAAAGAAACATGATGTATTCAGTGGTGCATATTGTAGCTAGCAACTTACATTACATAAAACTGGATTTATGTTAATTTAAAATCTAGTGCTGGCTAACCTCAACAACACAAATTAGGTTTATTTTTTAATGGAATTAACACTAGAAACATATTCGGTGTTCAGTGAGCAACATAGATTTAGTACATTATCTCTTAGGTGCTACGAATGTGCTACGACGTAGAGCTACTACGTCAAGTACGTAGTAGCCGGTAATATAAAGCGCTTTATTACGTTCTACACTGTTTGCGGGATCTCTTAGGTACTAAGTCTGCATTAGAAGCGGCTATTTTGGCTAAGTAAATCATTGCATAAAAGTGAAAATGTAAAATAAAGGAATTTAGAACAAAAATGTTGTAATCCCTAGTGAGGAAAATTAATTAAAACATTCTTGTTGGTTTACCAAAGAAAGGTCATCTCATTAATTATTTTGCACGTTTAATACTTTGCGGCCCATCACAAACAAGTCATTAAACCGAAAGAAAGATCAACAAAATATTTTAATGGATAAATTAAGCAGATCGTAAAATATGCGATAACTTCCGCAACATGAAACAAAATCCATTACATTAATGTTAAAGAAGAGCAACAATACGTCACTGTCAGAGTGGAGAGTGGGGCCGGGAAGTGATTTCAAAGGCGGAATGCCCGCAACGTGCCGCGACTCTAGATTACACCCACGTGAACTACATTAATATTTCGAAGAATTAGCGGACGTGACCGCTTCATCAAGTTTAACTCGGCGATCGAATTAAAACATTAATTCTATTACTTTTTCATTTCCTATATATTAAATTATTTCCGTAGACAATCGTTTTATTGAATCTGGTAATACTGGAACTGGTAGGACTAGCTCGCGAAAAGGCTAAGCAGACAATGATGACACATTGCAGAACGATATTCTCTTTCAGGATCCGTTAATCTTAGTAATTATATGGATACCAAATGAAAAACAATGGACTTTGTAAAGATTGCACACATCCCTATCTACGAGGTTAGTTAACTAGTACTACGACAAATGCACAAGAGACTACTGTTAAATATTTACACTTGGAGAATTCACCGTGCATCGGAGCTCATCATGTCATTGACCTTTACCGACTTATATAACTATATATCTACCAACAGGACATTCTAATCCAGTTATACGAATATCGCATCTGAAACTTCGACAGTTAAATGAAAGGTCCAGCTCACTGGTTTTAATGATAAGTTTTTGTCATTTAAAATTATGTTGAATCGAAATATGATCAACGAATTGCGGTCAGCGCTTAATCACGTTCAACTCGGCTATCGAATTTAAACACGAACTCAACTCGTACTTCGATTCAATTACATTCTCCAACTGTCGGCTTTGCCTAACTACCGGGTACGGAAACATAACAGCGACTAAACACAATGCAATGCAAATTTGAGTCTCGTTATAGACGATTTCATGTGTGATGGGTTAATGTGATTACTTGGGTAAAACTTGCGATTCGCACTGAATATACTGCTGATTCTGTATTGTGCGAATGTTAACACAGTTTCTCATCGTAATCTATGAATGCGTAATTGTTACTCTAATAACCGCATTACTTTTTGTTTGTATAAGACAAGCACGAGAATACGTAAGAAGAAGTTACCTCTATGGAAATTATGTATTTATAATTATCCTTTTAGGTATCTCTTTAAACGTCACTTTTATACTACATAGGGTTTATATTTTTTACAGTGATATGGAACATTGTTGTAATCTTTTGTTGGAAAACAGTATCTTGTCTTTTAATTTAAAAGACAAACAGCAATTATATCTCGCAACCAAAGGTCCATCATCGCAATATGTCATTTGACCACAGATTTACGAACATGAACCTTTCTACGTGTACGTTGATGTCGACTGTACAGAACTACTAACTAGTTCACAAAGTCACGAAGTATGTGAGTATGTAAGACCACATTATGGCCGTTATTAAACATTACGGTCATGTAGGATCAGGTACTGTAAAGATGCTAATGGTCGGGGATTTCTGTAAACTAGCGCTCATCACCCCGACGGGAGAAACAGAGCTGTGTTCTATTCAGGTCAATGCTAAGCTACGGGTGATGAAATTAGAAAAAAAGCAGTTTCCCAATTATATTATAAATATGTACTTTTGTTACATGAGTTCTTTGTTCATCTGCTTCTAATAAAATAAATTTATGTTTTTCTACAATCATCCCAAAACAACAAATACGAAGACCTCTCTTACCTACTTCGTAAACATACGGAAATTCATGAATTAAAAACTTTTAATAGTAACCAATTAAAACGAAATTATAAAACCCACAATTCTAAAATACACGTGTACCAACTATTAGTAAAGCTAACAAACATTATTTAACATACCAAGCTCTGAATATTCAAGTGTGGCAGCGCCTTAACGTCAATGTCGCAGCAAATTCGGGTCGTATATAACAAACACAACTTTTAAGCCTCGGCTCACCCACAAGGGTTAGAAATGATCGGACGTAATTAGAAGATGTGGCACATTTAAACTTTTGTCGTATACTAAAACAAACGACGTATTCCAATTGTACGGTTCCAAGAGACACTTACTTCTAGCTACGGGTTTCGTCGACTATTTCGTTCTTTAACTCATGTACAAACATTTTAAAATCTATATCTAAACTTGTATATAATATAGAACAACCTAAAGCTAATATTTTGTTTGAGCGCGAAGATCTCTAAAACTATCAAACCGATTTGCGGGGCACAACTAGAAAATAATTTAAGTACTTTTCACACACGTAAGGTAAAAATTAAATTATATTTGAAACAACAACCGCTGCATAACATATGTGTAAAGAAACATTACACATATTAACCTAAAATTGCAAGACGTTTTCAATTAAGCCCATGTTTGTTTGTAAGAAATTAAAGAAGAGCGTTAGAGCGTACCCCTTGTGTCAACTAGCTTATAACTGCAATGAGAACAATGTGTAAGAACGTGTCTACGCATACCCGAGTCGCTGAAAGCCTGAAATATCGAGCACTGTTCTCTTTAAGCACCGCGGCCCCCGCAACCAAAGTACAAATAACATGTATTAGAATACGCTACAACACTTTCAAAATACACAATTAACTTCAGTCAAAAAAAATTCACACAAGCAAGGATTCCAATTCAATTATACGGAAAACTTTGGCTGCTGTCGCGACTCAAAAATTCATATGAACAAACAGTGCAGGCAAATACTTCAACGTTACAAAGAGTGGCATATGTGACTCAAAAGTGAAAAGCATAAAAAATCAACATTCAACACGTTGTTGCAACCACGGCCATGTTTTAAGGAAATTTTGCTACAAACTGTCCTAAAAATATTTTTGAAATAAAAGTTTGTATTTTCGAGTTTTAAGTAACTTTCTGAATTAAGTTACTGAAAAGTCGAAGTAATAAATGTTTTAGTTAAGTATATCTACAAAATATACTCAAACATAAATTACATGTCACACACAAAGCTGGTTTAATATAAGCAGATTTGAACATTAAATCACTCTTTGAAACCGTGCGTTCTCATGAACTAAATAAAAAGATTTTGTAGAAACCTACACGCTTGAATTGTTGGGCTAAAGTTAATTTTAAATAAGAATGCCAGCAAAATAAAATCGAACATTCCGATTAAATCGAGACAGTTGGCAACCTTTATCGTAGGCCGGTCGGAAAAACAAGTTGGGAAAACTGTTCGCGACGTTCGATTGTTTCTGTCATAAGTTTCGAAATCGCAGCGAGTTGTAGGTTGTAACGGTTTTGGAACGGCTGACTTTACACAGAGCGCCGACGAGGACACGGGCGCAACTGCGACCAGTCCCGGGGTACGTGACGTTGAATAACTCAGAGCTGTAATACCGGCAACTTCGCTCGCTCACTGCTCTCGGCGGAGAATTTTATGCGCATTATTATAACGGGTTTACGTACCTACGAGCCCGGCACACAGCCACAGTAGAACTCAATCCTAAATGTCTTTATGGCCCCAGCTAAGACGATGCTGTTTCCGCTAAAACAACTAATTTATTATAGGGGTAGTTGAGTGTTAGTGGTTCAACTGTGCAATTTCGTGGTTAATACAAAGTGATGTTTATGTTAACTAAGGCTCTTATTATAGAAACAACCGCTGGAATAACGAAATAACAGAATGAGAGAGAAAACTAAGTGGCAGTAGAAAGAAAGAAATTTGAATAACTCAATGTATTTTAAAAGGTACAATTAAACTGGGAAAACAGTACGACTGCGCGGGTACAACTCATTAAAGACACCTTTATTCTGTTTCGGTACCAGTTGTATCGTAGAATATGAGGCGTGATTAAAATGATTAATAAACAAAACATGGAGTAGCCGCCAGCTGTTTGATTATCTTCGGTATAACGTAAAGGAAAAATTTAAATTCCACAGGCGTCGCACCGAAGCGACGCCTGAAACTAAATTGTAGTACCTTTTATTATCAAATAGTTTTTTGCAAACTTGCAAATTTTGCTGTTAGTAGTAATACGTGAAATTCACCGGCAGTGTCCAGTATTTCGCATAACTCGGTCGGCGCAGACAATTTTTAACATTTTTTTATTATGTTTGTATTCAGTTAATTAAGTCGCTTGTCACCAGCAACGCAGCCTCGTTGCTTAATACTTTAAGCTCTTAAAACGCAAACTACAACACTACACAGTATTATATCCTCTTAACGAGCTCTTTTAGAGAGCTTACTTCAAATTTAATTAATGGCGATTCAGTAAAAACCCAGGCCAGTTATTAACATTAATTAATTTTAGAAACAATATTTTACGAACATAAAACAACCCGAGAGGTAAATGAAAAGTCAGCCCAGTCATATTATTTTGTATACGTTACCTTTTGTACTGACTGACAGAAATGAAATGTTTATTTAAATGGCAACTGCAAAATAGCTCTATAATTACAAACTAAAATATTATCTTGTGTTTACTATTGTATAGTGCCAAAATATGTTTGTTTACCTAACATGGGTTGGTACTATCTAAAACATATACAGACCTACACATAGAGTACTTATATCAGACTTATATACCTCAATATTTTCAAAGTACATGGATAAAGTGTTACATAAGCCATCAGGCGTTTATATGAATAGACACATATAATTATACTAGTGCGGTTGGTGAACATCGAAAGCGTCTTCCGGAAGCGGCACTTAGATTCGTCTTTACCCGCCGCAGACCGAAGCCCACCGCATCCAGCGGCGACCATCCATCATCCTGCCTAGATCAATTAAACCCGGCCTCGCCCGCCACCTAATGTTCCCTACACGAAGATAAGACGTCTAATGCAATCTTCATCTTATTGTAACGTCAGACGGCTCATTAAACATAGCCATATTAAATCATTCTTATACTTAATCAGTTTTGATTAAACTCGCAGATCCCTGCTCTCAAAATCTAACAACAATATTTTACTGTAACCAACTCTGCTACAGAACACACTCGAATCATTCGTAACAGAAATAATATATGCGTAAACAAAAATAATACTTGTAAAATGCAAATATAGGAGTGCAGTAAACGAGATCTTGGCGGTAAATATGAGCGTGAGCCTGTAGGTGGCATCGCCCAACATAAATATTCGGCGTAACTTATGTGCGCTGTGTCGCGCTGTTCACAGACAAAAACACCTCTGAAACGGAGCTTTGATTTTAAATTCTAATTTTATGAATCGTCTAGTTTGCATATCACAGCATATTTTGGTTAAAATGACTCGAATGTGTAGCCCGTCCTTTATTAATGGTTGCTAATTTATAATAAACAAAACTCGCATGCGAAAACGGGGAGCAGGGCTCGTTTGTCACAATTATATCTGTGACACATAAAAAGTGTTTTAACGTCAGTATAATTTTGATGATTCGTGTCTTACAAAACCTAATTCGCTCGGATTACTTTCAGCAAGTTGCGTAACTAATGAAGTAACTTGTGACACGGGTCGGGCCCTGGGATCGACGTAATCAAATTAATGAGAAAACTTCACTTCAATTTAGGGTTTCCTACCTCAATCTTTAGGATATTTGGCAGCGGTCAAGTGCTCGACTTGACCGCGGCCAAATATCCTAATAGGCATGTTAATTGCAGGTTTTAAGCATTCTTTGAATTACTTATTTTAAGATAACAGACAATCATTTGTTCTCTCACCTTCTCAAACCAAATTTTATAAAATAGTTTTAATTAAAGCATTAATAATGCTATCCATTTTGAATTGTGTTAAAACAATAGGGTCTTTTTTTAAAAATTCCATACAACGAAAATTAACTTCATGTAATCAAACGTAGATATTACATTTTGCGTGTAGTACATTCGTTGGTTTGAGATGACTGTATTGTATTATGTTCAAAATTACCAATATCCAGTAATGAGGTGTGTATTAGATAAAATTATCCTAGACTTACTATCTCATCCTACAAACCATTATTTTAATGATATATAATGGTCAAGTAGACACATATATATGTATAAATATTAAAACTACTAAATTATAGCATGGTATAAAACAATAAAAATGTAACAACAGAATATAAATATCCACAACAGTAGATATCACTTAATTTCCGAGATCCTTGTTTGTTTTGACAACCCTTATCACTTACAGGATATCCAAACCTTTATCGCTCGTTTTCTATACAAATAAACCAATTATACAGCAACAACAGTAGTTTTAATACATATTCCTAAATTGGTAAATATTGGGGTGATAGATGAAGTAACAACAGTAACGTAGTTCTTTAACAATGTCGATGTAAAAAGAGTTTCCATAATCGTCGGTACCTAATTGAATTCTGAACTCGGAACTGTTGGAGCCTGCTGCACTACTCCAACTTCTAATCATAAATTCCGCTGTTATAACATTTAACAAAGTTTCCTGTCATCCACAGAAATTGGCTTCACTCCAATTATCCAGTTTTTTCTTGCCTCCATTAATAGCGGGTGCTAACAGTGACAACAATGTAAGGATTTGTCTTTTGTTAAAACCCCATTTTGCCATTTATGTTTATGAGCTTTTAGTATTAATATTGTAGCAGACACTGAGCTTATTGGTATCGTTCCAAGCGGAAGAATTTGGTTAATGTTAGCATAACACTTACGCTTAAAAGAAAAACGAAATAAAAGCAAGCAAAAATACGTTTTTTTTGGCAGATTACTCCTAGAACGATATTATCTAGAGAATGAAATAGCTGAGATTTCTCTACTAATTACTTTAAAACTTGTCCTTTCATTCACCTTTTACCTCTTGTAAATGACTAAGATCGCAGCATTGATTGGGAATACCGGAAACTCAAAACATTCATTAAACTCTCCTCCGTTTCCGAGATAATTCTTATTCAAAGAAAGACATAAAGAGGTAAAATTACTTTCCTTAGAAATGAATTCAATGATAGTGTAAGAAATATGGTTTAAACATTTAGGTACTACGTAAGGTAAGAAGTAGTTTATGTTACAAAGCATTTAATAATGTAAATACACATTTAAACAGAACATCTGTCATCTGACGGTTTTCTATGAGGCAGCATGTTTGAGCAAACATTAAAGGTATTATAATGTCGCAGTCGTTTGTTCACAAAACGTTTGATCATCCTACATTTGTTTCATATCTACACATTTGAACGCATTTACCTGTAAAAAGGGTTGTTTAGATGTTTTGTTAAAAAATATATTTCCACACATTTTTGATTGTGGATGATCACTCGAAACCGTGTAAACACAATCGCGCACGCCGTCCCCACGTTAAAGCGGGTATTGAAGTGTGAAATTCAAAAATCAACTAACATTTTCTAGCCCAGTGAATCACTCATCCCTCCGTAGTCTTTGCTCGAGACGTGTTTGCTTTTCGCTGAAGAGATTTCCCTTTAGATAAATTCATCGTGTTGATTCGACATTGTTTACACTGGAATCCTTTTAGGTGCGTTTGAACTTTGTTTGTGTTTTTTCTAAGGCAACAAACTGCCGATTGATACCTAAAATATATTTTGGATAAACCTCTGAATACATAGACTTTACTCATTTACGTAGATAAATTTCAAAGACTTGATTAAATGTAACTATCTTTCTATAGAAAACATTTCGGTTAGGTATACCTACTTCTTAGACGTTGTATTAGCAGTAAGAATATTAACTATGAAACAACCTATAGTATCACCGAACACCATAATCAAAAACACGAACTAAATTTCTGAAGGCAGCAAACGCGTCCATCGAATCCATCTAAATCTATCCAAAACAACTAACATTAAGCACCCAAACAGTTTTTTGTTTTTAATAACTAAAGAGCTTCGAACCAGGTAAATAAAACAGTTACATACCAGTAGATCTTTCTCGGATATTTCTTTTTAAAGTACTTTACTACATTTTGAAGCCATAAAATCAAGAAGTTTAAAACATTTATATTCAGCTCTTTTCACCAACCATCAGACTTTTTTTTGCCCAGCTATTAACTAAGAGGCTTGCTCATTAAAGTATTATAAACGCTCGCTTTATAAATAAGTTCATTAACATCATTACATTCTACATTGGTTACTATCGATTATCATATTACATCATCAACCAAGAATCAGTTCAGTTTCTTTAAAATATAATTTTTTATCGAATGATTTTAATTTTATATTTTCGCCAAATCATATACCTATGCCCTTAATATAAGTATTTAAATAACTAAGAAATTATTATATTAAAGTACAATAAATATGTGTATTATAGATGATAACATTTTGTTTCATCAATTTTGCCGTACTTTAAACTGTTTCGAGCTGACCTTTAAAACTTATTGTTATTATTTTAGTTAAAGCTTAGAACTGTTTTGTTTTCATTTAATTTAAACCTGTATTCACTAAACATAAAACCCTTACTTAAACTGTGACTGTCCCAGCCTACTTGCAAAACTGTATGCTTATCTGATTCATGCATTACAAAGTACATAACCTAGTCACAAACAAAGACAAAGGATTTTCATAAAAACACGAGCAAGAAACAAATACACCTAGTTTGTTTATGCAGAAATATTACCCTTTTAAGGTTATGGCCTGGCGATAGTTCGCGTATGACCATAATGTTCTTCGCCGAGCTGTTATTTCCATTAAACGCTTATCTTCAAGATTCATGGCAAGCCCCGACAAAAATGATGGTCGTTAAAGAAATTGAATACCCTTTACTCATGCCCAAACTTTCTCATATCCATTTGTTCTTAAGTTTTGGTCTTTAGGTGGCTTCCATACTCGAGTGGTATCGAATGTTGCACGGGGTTAAAACTTTACTTCTTTCCACTATCGTAAGGTATCAAAAACATCTTCCAAAGGTATTTCATATCAAAATATGATAGTGAGATGAGTAAGTTAATATTATCTAAGTATTTAAAATACGTTCGCAATCTTAGTGATCCTTCGGAATGCTACTAATAGTTAATGATACATCAATATAATTTTTTTTTGTTTCTTAAAAGATTTTCCTTTTTACAAGTGCCAGTACCATGTGTAATATAATATAACTAAACTAGGGAATAATAGGGATTTGTTGTTAAAAAAAGCAAATACGGTATACATGTAGATACAATATAGCATATTTAACACCTTCTTAACGCCTATGCAGCTTATGCAGTGCACGGCGGAAAGTTTTAGTGATTATGAATATGCAGAGCTTTCAAATTGTAAACGCAAACTTTGACGAGTATACCTCCTCCTTGTGTACTGTCTTCGGGAAGGTTTCATGCTTACCTGCGACGTTCAGATTGTCGACACATTGCAATTGGTATTAAAATATTAGTGGCAGTTGCCCAAACACCTAATCATGACTACATTCAGTAACTTACTTCAAATAACCGGAAACTATTTTAATACATAATTTGATGGTTAAATTAATATTTTTTCTTGGATTAGTTTACCAAAGCACCTGAAATGTAAGTTCCGCATGCAACCTAGTTACTATATCTAGGTCGAATAACTAGATATTAAATCGAAGACAAGTAAGTTTGAGTATTTCAGTGGAAATTGCAAAAACATTTTACAGAACTCCCCTTGCCATCTAGATAAATATAAGAGATTGTGACCTTTGAGCACATTATGAGAAAATATCGTCGAGCGATGGAGAAAATAAACTCGTGTGTTTAAGTTGGGAAATGTAATTTATTGGTAGTGAGTGCTAGTGAGATATCAATCGTCATTCCTGTGAAGATTGAGCCACGTTCACTCGGCTAGACATTTCATAAAACATTCATACTCTTAATGAATACCTTGGCATTGTTCACGTCGACATAATTACAGAATTAACGTTTATGACGCTTTGTGTAAAATTAGGCATTTGGGTTACAAAAGATATTAAGTTGGAACATTAAAATAAGTAGGTAATATTAAAGATGTCTAAGTAATTGTTTTAATGGCTTTCGCGAAAACAGGAGATTACATTTGTGTTATTCGTTAGTCGGAGCGTAAGATTTATTTTACATTATAAAATATATGTGATATTTCAAGCTGTATTTTTTATTCGTATTTTTTTTTTTCTCATATTCTCAATATAGGAGTAATACCTTTTATTTAAGCAATTGACTTTCAATTCGATACCTATAACTTGTAATATCATCGCAGTATGACGCCCACGGTTATCGTCGTTGGTGAAGTAGCGTAGTGGCACCAGTAATCGACATGCACCAGTAATCGACACTTTATTTTTTTATTTAATAAAATAAAGAGTAGGGTACCGATTTATTTATTTGACGACACTGTAACATAGAAAGCACACTTATTACTGGCTCCCATTGACATTTGAGCGATATTTACAGTTTTATTTGAAAGTAGCGGTGTGACAACTGATTGTGGCTCGAGTACCGGCGAGAAAAACAACATTTCTTACTGAAATCGTTAAGGAAGGGAGTACATTTCTTTGTTAATTATGCTAATGTATTGTAAGTTATTTGAAATTTATGAGTTTTACGGGTTTTTATAAGAACTAAAGGGTGGAATTTTGTTATAACACAAGATCAAGATTATTTTAATATTAGTAAAATGTTGGTGTCGATCATTGGTGTTCACAAACTGACTTTCTCCAGTTATCGACACGTGTCGAAAGTAATTATTAGAAACATTTTTCATTTGATAAGTGAATATATAGCTCTTCTAACTTTGCTTCTCAGTAGATATTTGAAGTAAACTAATCAAAGTTGACCTACCAGAAATCGACAAGTGACGATTATTGGGAAATAATATGTGTAATATGTGTGGTTTTAGAGATGGCTCTGAGAAAAAATTATGCTCCCGACCAGTTAAGTTCAGTGGGTCGTCTTAGGGGCGGAGGGTAGGAGTTGGAGCATACGCTTGGGCACTATGAGCACCAAAGAAAACAAAAAAAAAATAGTAAAAAAAATTGGGAGACCTTTTTTAGTTTTTTTTTTTTTTTATAGAATTCGAGCATTTTTATTGCAGCATCTGATTAAACTTATCTATAGAAACCATTTATGATCTTAGAAGTATGGCCCTACGACGCACAGTTTCCGACTTATGGGCCGTTTACATTAAAAGGCCGTTGCAAGTAAAAGGCTCATAACTCGAAAACGGTGCGTCGTGGGGCCTTGTTTTTTAGAACTTAAATAGTTGCTACAGACAAGGTCAACCTAATACAAGAAAAAAATCGGAAAGATTCCGAAAAAAAATAAAAAAATTTAAGTCCTATACAGGACTTATAAAAATTATAGTTTTTTTTTTATGTCCCTAAATAATTAAAACTTAGATCCAGCAATCCCTTGTTGTTTTGCTTTATTAAGATTGTTAGCAACGCACTAAGTCGAGGTCCGAACCCCTTAGTAGACGTTGCTAACGTAGTTGGGTTTTCCTATTGCTCTGGCTGGAGGCCTTAAGGTCCTCGCCAAAAGTCCGGTGAAGCAGTCAAAGCCTGCGCTCAGGCTAACTGCAAAGATCTCTACAAAAAAAAAGGAAAAAAAAATATAGTTTTTTAAACCATACGGTTAGGTAATAATTTTGCACGATTTGCTTTCATTATCAGTATTAAAGTACTATCATACCTGTGGTAGAAATACAATATAAATTTATTGCGCTATCGTACACAAACATTACATCCGTCTTACGAATTTTCGATCAGGTCACGTGTCCTGACGCGGGTTTATCATTTTTACTCATTACAAAAAAAAAACTGTACAGCACCGCTAAAGAAGTTTTCGTCATACGAATTTTCGATCAGGTCACGTGTCCAGGGGCCCGATGTTTCTATTTTAAGTCAGTGAGTGGCAGGTATTTTCGTATCCAGATAATTTTAGTTTAATGAAAAATTTAGGTACACCTACTTGCCAATGTTGACCTTGTAGGATTGCCAGTGGCTATAACAAGTGTAAAGTGCACTGGAACGTTTATTAACCTGACGCGAGTTTAATTTTGTTTACCCATTACGAAAAGCCGCTAAAGAAGTGTTCAATTCAAAAATTAAAAATTATCAACACAGACAAAATCAGAACCAAAATCAAAATAAAAAATCATTAATTTAAGTTAAGCTACAAAGTAGCACTTATCAAACGTCAAAATTTTAATACAAAAAAGACAGCACCCTAGGGGTCGGTTCATATCCGGCGGAAAAGGCAGCGCGCAACATCGGCCGCGCAACCCCAGATCGAACAAGCACACAACTTTACATCCAACCTCCCACACCTGACGCGTCGTCGGGTCAGTGTGAAAGGCCGAATCCTCCATCATGCGCCCGACCGACCCAGCGCCACGCGACTGACAGCACACCACCACCGTCAGATATGAAACGACCCCAAATCGCCCACCCTTCACCAAGTGCTAGTCAACTTGTCAATATCTTCTGTCTTGTACGAGTATTTACATGATTAATACCCATTAGTAAGAGAAATATGGTTACTGTAAAAAAATATGCATAGGTACTTATTAAACAGGTAATTTTATTTTAAAGACCGACAAATGTGGTCAAATGGTGTGATTATTTGGCAAATACTCATTATAGATAATAGTCGATAACTGGGGTGTCGATAACTGGTAAGTGTCGATAACTGGGGTGTCGATGACTGGGGTGTCGATAACTGGGGTGTCGATTACTGGTAACAGTCAAATGACTAGGTGTCGGTTACTGGAGATTCTTACACTTTTTCATTTTTTTTATTTTTTTTCTTGTCTGTTTATAGCAAATAAAAATAATACATTCTATTCTTATCTCAAGAATATACCTTACCATACTCAAATGTTACTTTTGGTTTAAAAGTGACTAATATACCTTTAATTTAATAAAGAAACCCACTATGATCGATTAAGATCCTTAAAGTGTCGATCATTGGTGCCACTACGCTATATATTAATTGAGCAACCAATAGAAGAAATTCAAATACCTTTTTATTCCACCGCCACTTGCCCACGGAGGATAATTTTACGTAGATTTTTCCTACTGCTAAAATTAGTTCTGTTTAAAAGATGTAATAAAAATATTTACATGATATTATTTTAAGTTATAAGACGTCTGTAAAAACTCATTGTACGTATTTACTTAGCTCAAAATACAATCTACATAAATGACAAAACCACTCGAGCATTTTAGAGCTAGAGATTACGACATTAAAAGAACAATTCAAAATTGTATTACTTATAAAGACGCTATTACGAACATACATATCTAACTTTTCTTCTTAAGAATAATGTATCTTAAAGACGAAAGAGTATGTATTTGTATAGCTATTTTTTTAAGTTCTTACCATCCTAAATGTCGATATTAGTTTTACCTTGAGGGAAATACTTGTAATAATAAGTATATTTTCATAATGTTTCAGGTGTGTTTTGGGGTGGGTTTAGTAAGAAGAAAAATGGAGGTTCCTACCACTGCCTAGTATTATCGACTCTTAACTTAGGTACATTCATAGATAAGATGTATATTTATTTAATAAATATAAGTATATACCGCCTAGGTGTTGGTAACTTAATCGCAAAAGTTTCTAAAGAATATGACGTCAATGTTCAAGCACAAGTAAAATAGAGTCAAATATGCGCCCGAATTTCGTGAAGACTACCTCTATAAATACGACCCTTTAGTTAAATATGAGGAGGTCATTATCAGATCCAATATGAAAATGATTTAGTGCATATTCTTAGGTCGGGGTGCCAATACACAAGCTCCAGTCACTGCTAAAGTTTCAAGTACCTACAGTCGTCTTAGTTTTATTAAACTTTTGAACTTTCAAGTCTGCGATTATTATTTGGCTACGCTTCGTTTCTATTTTGAATTTTTATTATAACTATTGTACAGTTTTATTATAGCTATTGAAAGAGTTTTTATTCGCTCGTATTAAATCTAAACTTTTGATATTATTGAAGAATATAAATTCGGTCTGTTGACCTAATCTGAGTTATTGAACAAAGACGTGTTAAAATTTTATAATCTCAGTGGATAATAAATAGCTACGCATAATTTATAAAGGTTATTAATAAAGTTCCATACACAGAACAAAAGATTTGTTTGATTTCTTAAGTCTTAATAGTTTATAAATTAAATTGCTCTTTTGTTCTTTTTTCGAATATGTTTTGTATGGTATGGAAAATCCTAAAAAAGGATACTACACAACAATCGTTTCACCCATGTTACATTACACCAAAGATCGGTCTATAAGTCGGTCTTTAAAAAGTTCCTACTTTACTCGAATGCAGGTATCTATTGTTGTATTATTCAATTGTCTTGCACATATGGAGCCTTGCCTACTCAATGCAAACTGGAAGTTCGGCATCTTTGTTCCTTCTAAGCTACAAAGTGTGAGGAAGTATAAAAATAAGTGGCGGAAAACTAGGTCCAAGTTGAACTTGTGCACTCGTGCACCTGATGTCCAATACAATATGGCTCCGGAATATGGGCACCCATTTTTAACTTGGTAAAAATAAAGGAAGAAGTGCAAATTGTTTTTATTATTAATATTGTTTAATAAACAAGATCCAATATTGTATTATGATCTCTTTAAAACGTAGCTAATCCTTTATCTTATTTTAGATTATATTAAATAAACCCATATACTTACATATAGGTATTCAAAATTTTAGTGGCAGCACTCTTCATAAATAATCATCAGTAATAATAATAAGTTCATCCACAGAACAGTAACCAATCCCAGGATATTTAAAAAATATAAAAGCAGACAACATGCAAAGCGTTTTGCTTTTTCATAACACGTGAAGAGCAAAACAACGATTCACACTCACCGAGAAGCGATATAAAGTTGAGTAGCGTTTTAGCGCGAAACTAAGCACATCGCAAGTTGTCAGACGTGCCCGCGCACATGTGGCCGAATTTTCGGGCCGCTTACCTAAGTACAATGCGCCGAGCTCGGCACCTCCTGCACAACGGACTTACTTCCACTTTCTAGCAATCTAACACATATGCACGGCTCCCGACAAACTTCTTGTTTAGCTACACAAGTTCGCTTTAGGCGTTAGGAATTCCATATTCGATCAACATAAATATAATGCACGGAAAGCTGTGGGTTTAATATGGAACTTCATGCTTTGACAGAGTTTTTTTGTACTTCATATGCGAAATAATTAAATTGAATTTATATATTGCTGAAATTCCGCATGAAATAATATTTTTCCGACTTCAAGTTTTTTCTCAAACTCGATAAACTAGAAACAAGGTACGAAGTTGTCAATTTTACTTAGATACTTAAATGTGGACCTAACTGCAAAACTTTTTTACGTAAACTTTCGCTTTTCCTACCATATTTGCCGAATAAAACCCAAGTCCCTTATTCTGTATTCAGTTACGCAGTAGAACGTAAGATAACTTAAATTACTGGTTATTTTGGCAATAACAATTTGACAGAAAGCAGGCAGGTACTTAAAAAAATTCAACAACACCTTTTCTTCCGACCTAAAAATACAAAACCCATTTTCCAATCGAGTAGCTCCGTGGGGTCGGCGTGATGCCTCATTTACATACATCGTTGAAACTTTTGTTCCATTCAAGTCCACCCCGCCAAAATGCGGTCGGTGTGAATTTTTAGAAGAACGTCGATGTAATTGTGATTCGAGTTCGAGTGGTTAAAAGCTTTTCTTGGGAAGGATCTCAACACGTCCGGGAAAGTAGAACTTTGATTTTACATTTCAACATAACATTCCTTCTTGAGACGAATCGATCAAGCTTGTGTCTGATGATATTAAATTGGGCTTAGTTTTGAAACTAAATATAATTAGTTATGCCAACAGTATGTGTATGTATGTTCAATATCGGAATATCAATAATTAAAGTCGACAGTAACAGTTGCCTTAATCTAATTTTCAAGTAGCTATTGTTAGAATACAGCGTAGAATTATGCAGTTTTAGAACGAAACTCGAAATTTCTCAGGGGATCCCTACCCCACCTCGAGAAAAATGGGTTCTTGGAAATAAACATGATCTGAAGAAATTAATTTGAAAAAATGTAGGTAACATTGCTTGATTCCCTAAGCTCGGAGCTCAGTATTAAGGGATTTTTGTTATTTATATCGACCTGCGTATAGTCCACCTACACATAAAGTAAATCATTTAAGTATAAGAAATTTTGGTCTGCGTGTCTATGTCATGCACGGACACTCCAAGTTCTTTACTTTGATATACCATCGAATTTTGAGTGGTGTAATAAAACAGCTTTAGTTCTTATTCAGCGTATTTTAACCAAGTAGTTCGACAAACTTTTTAAAGTTCTTAAGTAACAAAGCAAAGCCTCTCGGAATATCGCCGGGTCCCGATGAGTGGGGCTCCTTGTTGATAGGTACTAACACTTACAATTCAATCGCATCGTGAGAGCATTCGACTCGTGTAGGGATTGTTGTCGACACGCCTCTCTCGCCGAAACGTTTTCCTTTAACAGAGAGAATTAAAATATGGTTCGCTGTTGAATAAAAATTGTGTGTTTAATATTTTACGAGTTAGTGTTCGTTGTTTTGGTTTATTTTAATTGTGACTCGAACCCAACAATATTGTTTTGTGACTGAAAACTGAAACATGTCTGATATTTATGAAAAGGAAGATAGGTTCTTTAAATGGCGTCAGGGTTCAACTTTAATACTTAATATTTACAAAATATAAAAAAATAAGGTAAAAATTTAATATTTACAAGGTCCGGCCCCAGTAAACATTATAATTCTAATTTTAAGGAAGCCACGGTTCAAGTCTAGGTGCCAACTCATATAGGAAATGCGAATTACAACCATAAAAGAAATTGCCTGAATCTAAAACGTTTCCACAAATGGATCGCTGAACTCAGTCTGAGGTTATTAGCACCTGCACAAGTCGTCAGTGATGCCCATCTTGATATAATCGCTTAGTCACCCCTTACGCCACCAACGCGCAACGTGAAGTTTCTAATGGAACGGGCTGAGTATTAACAGACATCGCTCGACGAAGAACCAATCTAATAGGATCTGTAAGTGTACTTAGCTACGTACAAATTGTAAGAAGGTTTTGAACTTACACAACTTATTACTAGCTAACTAAAATTCATTAAATGTTAATGTAATATCTACCTAAAATATAATGTCGAACATATTTTTACTCACCAATCTTTCAAATAAGTCTACGTTGCTCCACTTTTGAGCAAAGTAAGGCATAGACCTTAGGTACTTAGAAAAACAGCGAAGAGTCATAAGATATTTCTATGGGTAGGCCTCTGCCTACTCATAGAAATATAGTGTACCGGGTGATATCACCCAGTGCAGTTTTCCGTTCCATTATGATTCAGTTAGGTACCTTTTTCAGGATTTCGCGTCGATCGATCGGGGAGCGATCGGTGTGCATCCTAGTCGGATAGGTGTCCCACTAACTTAATGACTAAAAGATGAAGCTGACGTGGCAGTGGACTGATCATGTCATTTAAAGGATTTATTTATTTATTTAAGGAAAAGTATAAAGCCCGAAAAGTCCGGTGAAGCAGTCAAAGCCTGCGCTCACGCTAACTGCAAAGATCTCTATAAAAAAAAATGGACCCGAAATAACTGGAAGTTCCTTAGCCACACAGCCTATGAGACAAGTAATAAACACGGTGATATTTCCTGAATTTCTGTTTTCAATTCCCAACACTAATCAGAATCCTGGATTAACTTTTCCCTGAGTTATTAGTTAGGACTTACTTTCTTTGCTCCCGCACAACGAAACTTTAGAAGAACGATATCCAATTTATTACATGTGAATAGGCAGTAATCTCAATTAAACTAGTTTTGTTTGAAACTAAGATCGTTTAATTCGTATATGTGTAAAGTATAGATATATCTACAGCAAGTTAGGGACCACCATCACATAAACTGAAACTGTTTCTGTAAACAAGTCTTAACAAAGTTTTGTGGTTAAGTTGTACGGTCTCTTAGTGTTTCGTACAATTCTATTGTTAAGTATGAATAACTTAGCGACAAGATAATGTGCTCAACGTTATTTATTGCCTATTAACAATCTAACTTATTTAACGACAACATCAAAGTTAGGTACGGAAGTAACTTTATAGTTAAGATTAATTAGTTACATTAAAATTATGTACGCGTTAAAATTACTGGGTTTAAGGCATGGCTTAGTACGTCATATTTAACCTTACACTGTTAACATGTTTCAGAACGAAGAGAAAGAAATCGAAAACGTACTTGGTTAAACTTGTGCCTGAAAACCGTTCCTCCCAAATGAGTGCATTTTGATATTTTTTGTTTGAAGACTTCCAGAGTCTGTCCTATAATTAAAGAAAAGAAAAGCCGTACTTAATATAAGATACTGAAATATTGTTATTTAGGGTTCCGTACCCGTGAGTACCAACGGGACCCTATTACTTAGCCTCCGTTGTCTGTCCGTCTATCTATGGGTTGTAACTTATGTACAAACTTTATTAAGTATTAAAATATACAAATAAGTATACAATCTTTCTTTCATGTTTATCTTCTACGAGAGTTCGGTAAATCGGTACCCCTTGTGAGTGAATCCAACTCGCGCTTGACCGGTTTTTTAATACAACACTGTATATTGGATGAGATGATTGAATTATTAATTGTTGCATATTACATAATAATGAACCGTGATTTTATCAGAACAAGTACTAAGAAACAAAAAAAAAGGCAATTTAAATTATTTAATACTTTTTTATTTCATATTTACATGTCTAATTAAGTAGAGTAACAAATACATATAAAGTTCTTTGATAAAATACAGCTCCTCCAGTGTTTAAGTAAGCTGGCTTCCATAGATGCTGCAATCGAAAATAGGACTATTTCACAGGTTCGTTGTTTGAAGTTCTGGTCTTAAAATAAGCACTATGTACATATTCCATATTAATGATATTTAATTATATCTGTTTACAAGTTTTGTCTCCCTTAAAGAGATGTATACCCTAAGCATATTCAACTGCAACATCATATTTATACAACATCACATTACTTATAAAACATAACTTCACTGTATTTCAACATTCACACAACAGTTAAATTATCACTGGGTTTTTCTTTAATTCTTAAATTAAGATCTATGACAACTGTTTTCTTGAATAAATCGACTAAGTCAGTTCGCACGTGCGATTTTATTTGTTGTAGCCGTCCGCCGCCCGCGCCGGCTATCAACCTCGACAGCCTTTCGTTGGGGCACTCCACAGACACTGAACAAAGAATCTTGTCTTCCTCCTCAATATGCTCATAATACTCAAGCTGCACATTCAGTCTGTATGGTATTTCATGTGATAAAAAGTCTAAGAATTTAGCCCTTACTGCTTCTTCTATTAGTGACTCTGGTTTCTGATCTGACCATTCAGTAGGCGAGTATTGAAGATTAGCAGGTTTTGCATTGGTTATAAGATACTCCTGGAATAACAAACAATTAACTTCATAGTTTATAGCTGCCATGTGTTAAAGAAAAGATCTTGCAAAGTAGGTAGATATATTGTTGTTTCAATTATGGATAGTGGGCATCAATAAAATAATGTTAGACAGAGAATGAAGATTTCTAGGTTCCATTTCTATGTTTTTTTTTTAGTTTTAAGTACTTAGGTGTATTAAAGTTTGCCAACGTGTATTACAGTAACCATAATTTAATTTATCAATATGAAAACACCCCTTACCTTTATATCTTGTATGCCATCTCCATTTAAAGCTGATATTAAAAACACATCAGAGAATTTACTATAACCTTTTTCTTGTTTCTCAGTTTTATTTCTAGTTTTGTCAGAACCTGGTATAGGCTTGCCAGCTATAGAACCATTTGTAAGATTCTTTATTATTGCTAACAATTGATGTTTGGATTTTAATTTATCAACCTGGAAAGAAATTTCTTACATGAAGTATTTTACAAATGTAGAGTACTAGAAGAAAATAAAGTAATACTGTGTTAACAATTTATTTAAATAACTAGAGCATAATCAGGAATCAGAGGATGTACAGACTAAAAGCTATCTCAAGAAACAATAACTTTTATTTGCTTTAAATATTATCTAAGTTCTCTGAATATTTGTTGTAAGGGTTAATGAATTAGCAAATTTTCATAAAAGTAGTATGGAGTTATGTTGTACTCAGAAAACACACGGGTTGAAAACTGGGAGAAACCTAGTATGTTCCTGTATAAAAAATGTACTTACTTTATTAAGGATTAAGAAGCTTGGTATGTCCTCTATCATGTTCAGCATGTTTACTACGTCGGAGTGGAGCGAGTCCTTTGTATATTTGTTTGACACATCATGAACAACACCAACTACATCTGCACATCTTAGGCTTTTGTGGCATGCTTTGATCATAGACTGAGGGAGATTATACCTGGAATTAGTAATATATATTTTTTCACATATGTTTAGTATATGAAGTATAAAAAAAGAATTTCTGGGCATATATTACTTGTAAGTCAACTAAAGTAAGACTAAAAGTAGGGGTTATAGTTTGCTACTGGAATAAACAATAACATATTGGCCTTGGTTTCAAGTCTCCATAACAAATTCTAATTTAAATGTGATTTATATAGATTATACATTTATTTTAGTTGTACAAGTAATTTAAAAAACTTATTTATTTCACTTACTTTTTTTGTTCTTTTTCAGTGACCACTCCAGGAGTGTCCAGGAAGATAATCTGTGTGTCATTTTGGTAAGTCATAGCCCTCACAAGTTTTGTTGTTGTGTGTACTTTGTTGGAAGCTGCACATATCTGAAATAATTTTGGTTATACCAACATAAATATTTCACTTGATACCATTTCACAAGGCATAATTTTGATCTACGTCTTTAAGTTTACGTCCTTATATTCAATAATAGTTCCTCATACTAAACTATTAAATACAAATACAATTATCTAAGGTTATGATTAAAGTGTGCCCACAAACCTTTCTTTCCGTGACTTTATTGATGAGAGTACTCTTTCCAGAGTTTGGAGCTCCTATAATAGCTACATTTACTACTTTTCCTAGACATCTTTTACTAACTTGTTCCGGTTGTGAAGAATAATTTAAAGCTCTCAAATAGTGAGTTTTACTGTATGTCAAACGAAAAGCACATAAAATAAGAGTCGTCATCTTGTATAGCACAGATAGGTACTTATGAGAAAATAATGTAGGATATATTATTCATGCCCTGCACGAAAAGGTATATGTTTTTGTCAAATAAGTATATAAACGAGAACAACAAAACACTCAGCACGTTGGAAACGAAACGATACACTTGGAAACGATGTTGACATTAGTTGACAATACTTGACATTGACAGCTGATTGCAGTATTGTAGTTTTTAGTTTTTACCTTAGAGTATACACAAGAAACTAGAGTGAGCCTATCAGAGTTTGAACGTAAGCACTAGTGTGAAATGGTTTTGTCGTGAATTATGTATGAAGATGGAGCTTGCCGTTTTAAAAAATCTAATATTATCCTAACAATGTCAAAACCATCGATATTTTCGTATTTATGTTTCTCGTTGCGGGAATATTAACTTAAATCAGTAAATGTACTAAGATCAAACTAAAAACTGCTCTCGCTTGGCACAAGGGGAAACTAGCGATAGTAGCAGTCTATGTATATGTATAGTACGTCAATGGTTTTTACTTGTTTTTTACTCTACGATTTACTAATCCCGACTAAAGAGTCCTTTCAGTGACAACGATAGTATAAAATTCTCTGTCTAAGTAAATTACACTGGCTATCTTGTGCAGGCAGCTTTTTACAGTTCGGAATTTAGCTTCTATTATAGATATTCCACCTTTCAATCTAAAACTAAAAGGTCCATCGAAAATTTGGGACATATCAATTAAACAAATGGATTAAAAATATTTAAAATCGCTCGTGCGCGGAAGCCTGTTGTACAGTCCCACGGAACAGAAAAACAGAAAAACCGTGTACAGTACCTACCAGTCTGGTAGAAAAATTTTATAATTTATATTTACTCTATAGTTGTTTACGGTTGTAGAGTTGAGCTTAGACTAATAATTACTCTGAGGAGTTGAGCTTGAGTTGAGCGAGTCGAGTTGAACTTCGTGTCATACTGTCATGTTGATTGTTTGCTGATTGACCGTGGTACAAAAAGTGGGCAAATTGGGTAGAAATTATGAACTTTTAATAATTTCTTATACTCTTACTGAGGGATTACGTATGCAATTAATATAGGTGCTTCATGCTAGGTTAAAAAATCGCCGGCATGGTTGTGATTCTGCTCAGGTAAAGTTTTAAACACTTATGCGTGTACTTATTATTTTATTTTTCGCACATTCTCAAATTATTCCCTAAAATATTAAGTTAGTATGATTTATTTACATATGATTGCATCTTTTTACGTTTTTGTTTTACTATTTCCTAACATGTCTCGCTATGCCTAAACTATTTTCACACATTTTACTTTTATTTTTCCAGAAATGTCAGAGATAAAGTATAAAAATCAGATTTTGGCCGCTATAGATCACTTGCGTTCACGTAAATCGCGCCCCGATATAAATAGAATTTGCAAGTTTATGCTCAAGTGTTACAAAGTAGCACCTAAAGATACTAAAGCTGATCTCAAACGTTGCCTGAAGGAGAAAAGTATTTTTAAAGTTGACTATAAAGATAATGTAAGCTATAGGAACGCTGCTAAGTGGCGAAAGAGATCAAACCAAACCAACAGTGAGTTGAACCTGTATGAGTCTATTCAGCTTTAATCAAGTCTCTTGTTATTGAACACAAGCAACTAAAATAACAATAATTTAATGTCAATTACTCCTGGCCAATATAAAAGGATTTTATAATATTGTTTGCATTATAATATAGCTTTTTATATTTTTAGAAATGGCTTCATCAATTGCAACCAGTGAGAGACGAGTTATAACATCTGCTATTGCAACATTGATATATCAGGATCAGAGTTATCTGGAAAATGGAATTGCTTTTGATGATCTTGTGTCAGCTGCGGGATCACAAGGGTCAAAGTACTCAAAAAAGCAACTGGAAACCATAGTCAATAAAGAATTATCTTCAGGAAGTTTAGTTAAATTACAAAATGGCAATTTGGCTTTAGGCCCTGCTGATCATGATGGTGATAGCTCTGATAGCTTCAAATTTGAATACTCTGCTGATTTAAATACAAAGGTATGATATTATAATTATATTTTATACTTATACAATAATATTATATTTTATACTCTCATCACGTAGCACTATCATTTACCACCATAATATTAATCACAATTAGTCATGCATATTTTTATCTTATTTGAACACATTTTAATTTTGTATATTTATAAGGTACACATAAAATGAAATAAAATCTTATTGTACAACTAGTTATATCCCAGTTTCACCAATATTTTTCCATCCTGTAATTATCATACCATTGAGATCAATAATTTGTCCACTGATCTCAGTGAATTTTGTTGAGAACATAAACAAGCCAAGTTAGTTCTTATGTAGCCAGTTGTAGTAAAATCTTTTCTAAATCTGGCCAGCCTTTTTGAATGTTGGTTATAATATGAACAGTAAGTAAAAGAGTAAACTTTTTAAGTTCAAGTACACAAAACAATAGTTGTTTTAAGGTATTTAATTAAGTGTATATTACACAAAATTAAATACCTTAAAGCAACTTTTTTTTTTACTATACTAAACAATTAAAAGAATAAACTTGAATTTTATTAACAATATTCAAAACTAACTAACCTTCCATATCAGTAGAGTAAAACTCGTTAGTTTGAAGTTATTGGTAACTTTTTTTTTTCAATTGTAAAAATACTCCTTAGTGAATCAACTTAAATATACAGGTACAAACAAAATGAAGTTTTTTTTTCTTTTTATTAATTCATTGGCATATTATTTTCATTACTGTCATATTATTCTGTAATCATTGCAAAAAAAAATACCTTACCTAAAATTACTATTATTTCAGATGACTTCATCAGCAAATTCTTCGTGCAGATCTTCTCCTCAAAGAATGAGGGGAAGACCGAAAAAACGCGGCGGTTCATCTAGTAATGGACCAAGCAGCAGTGCCTCCCGGAACGCGGCAGTACGCGTCGGTGAAAGGCGGAAAATGGCTAAGAAAGTCTTTGATCCATCTGACAATATAGTTCCTAGCAAACGTAAACGAGGTCGTCCAGTTGGGTCACTTAACAAAAGCACAATCAAGAAGCGCTTGCTGACTGGTGGACAACAAAAGTCCGATATGGAAGGAACTCCATTGTCCGAAAGTCAACTTTCTTTAGATGGGAGTGGTGATGACTTAGAGCAAGAAGAGCCATTACCGCATGAGACTTCTGGAGTTTGTTCAGTTTGCCTTGTACAGAAACCTCGAGGATCTAATGATAGACTAGTGGAATGCCGTGATTGTAACAATAAAGCTCATTTAAGTTGTCTTCAATCAGGATCAGGCATTTTAAAGCCTCAACCTGATAATACCTGGCAATGTCCACATTGTAAAACATGTGTGGTCTGCTGTGAAACCAATGATGCTGTAAGCCATACACATTCTTCCTCATAATATGAATTTTGAAACTTGTATATGGTTGTGTAAATAACATTTTTATTTTGTTATTGCAGGGTATTTTAACAGTGTGCAGTATTTGTTCGGACGCTTATCATGCGCTTTGCCATAGTCCTCGCATACCAGAAAGATTAAAGGCTTGGGACCAATGGGAATGTAATAATTGTCTCGAATCTCGACCCACCGTAGTTGGATCACCTGCAATGCGCAGGAGTATGGAATATAATGCACAAAGTTCCCCATCCATTGTAGATCCATTCTTGAAACCTCATGAGCTAGATAGAGCTCCATCTAAACTAGCAGATGATTTACCTATAGATCCAAGTATACCAGATATAACAAACTGGACAACGGACGACGTATTTGAATACTTCACAAAATATCTGCCTGAGGCTGCTCCCATTCTCAAAGAACAGGTATATAACATAACATTTTACAAAAAAGAAATTGCAAGCTTTAATTCAAAGTTTGTGGGAATAAAATGTATTCTGTGTAGTTATTGTATCTCAATGCTGCACTATCACTATAATAAAACAAGTTTCAACTCACTATGTAGCTTAGTAGCAAAATCATCATCAGTCAATAAATTACAAATATGGTTTTGTATTTGATATATCAGAACTATTGATTCATAACATAAATTAACAAATTTTCAGGAGTTTGACGGGCAAGCAGTTAGTATGGCGCGGCGGGCTGATATTGTAAGAGGCCTTGGATTGCCTCTAGGACCAGCTTTAGCCCTGTATCGCATTATAGTTAAACTACAAACAAGAAAAGATGATTGGACAATGTGCTGGGGCTAGCTAGAACTTAAGGTTTATTAACTTTTTTCTTTAGTTTTAAGGATATAGCTTAACTTAATATAACATGTTGAACAATTAAATTAAATCTTATAACTGTGTCATTTTAGTATGTTTTATTTCATGTTAATTAACTAGATTACTTCAGCAATAGTGAAAAGACTTTCAGTCTGCAGTTGTTCTCGACCAGCGTCAGCTTTTTTGCGTTAGCTAAATTAATTTGCTCAAGGTATCATATTTAATGTATATATGGATGTGAATGCATCGTATTTATCAAAATAGTTTGTAATAACTTCCATACAAATTAAAAGATCTATTTTTTTTTATTCTAATGGTCATGGTACAAACGCTGTCCCATTGTTACCATTGTTATTTGCACGAGTAGGTACATTAATTATGATACATGTTTTGATGTGTTTTTATGATTCGCACAGGTTACTCTATCTTAATCATTCTAAAACTAAGGTCTGTTTGTGGGGGGCCAATTTCCTATGAATTTGTAGTATTTTTTAATAGGTATGTTAATATTTCACTTTTTGAGATGATAGACTTATGGAATAGTATTTAATTTAAATGACTTTGATTTGAAAATGAAAACAAAAGCCAGGAGCTATTAATACCAATAAAGTTCATTTTTCTTTTTATTTTCTTATACTTAAATAACCAGCAACTAATTAAAAATATAGTTTCTAAGATTCACATTATTTGAATAGGTACTCAACCAATACTTTGTTGTACAATATATTATTTACATAAATATAAATGAGGTCAGAAACGGTCATCAATGTTGGTCAAAGTGTTTCATAAATGATAGGAAGATATTAAATATCATTGTAGCTACGTTTATATATACTACCCTGTAACATGTAGGTAGAAAATAGAAGTTTACAAATTGAATTGGTGGCCAATACAGGCAGTCACCCTGAAACAACAGAAAATTAGCATTATATAAATAGATAAAGCAAATAGTATGAGCTGCAAAACATAAGCTGAATAAACTTACCATGTAGACATAGAAGAATTTCATTTTTATTTCTGTGGTTATTTCATAGAACGACTTTTTTTCTAAAAGCCCCATGCCATAAAAAAATGATAGTATGGTTACTGGTGACGCGAACCCTTGATCACACATAATTTTTATAAATACATTTTTTAAATTAACTTTTGGTAAAAGTTTGTCTAAGTGGCAATAATAGAAATGATGCATGGGGCCCATTGCTGTACCCACAATGAACATGCGTACTGAAATAAAAAAATAAACTTGTTAACTAAAATAGTATATTATAGACGAAAAATTTTAGGTATGAAATGATGAATTAAAAATGCATTATGTACCTAGCATGATCCCGTGATATTTCTAAATGATAAGCGCAATAACTAATATTCTTCTATAGCAGGCAGGATGACATTTATCGCTTCTATAAATCTCTTGATAATCTTTTCGCAGCAGTGGGACAATAATAGGATACATGAAAAGTTACATGATAATGAATCTTAGTTATGTATAAAAACCTGTTCTTCCCCAGTCATATCTGTCTGGTATTAGTTTTTGTTGGTATTCACTTTCTTGTTGCACTAGATCACCAACAACCATACACAATCCTGACGTTAAACTATTTGTTAACAGCAAATTCTTCTTAAAAAAGAATGATACACTACGATGAAATATTGATTGTCGTCGCATTTGAAACTTTATTGGACTAGTTTGCTTAATGGCGACTCCCACACAGCGCACAGCAAACATTGTTACAATCTGGAAAACAATACACCAAACTCAGCTTATAATCTACCACTTATCTAAAATTTGTTTGAAAAGATCACATTATCATTTTACCAAGTTTACCAATCTAATTTTATGATCTGAGATTTGTTATACACATGCCTTTTCCATATTCTGTTTCTGAAGATTTTAACGTATAAAATAATTAAAACTTTAGTTTAAAAAAAATGTTAATATGTTAAAATCTTTAGTACAGTTAATAATATTTTATCAAATATTGATAAAATTACTGGATAGCCAGAACATTACAAATTTGGATTGAAAACAAAAATGCATGCAAGCAAAAATTTATGATTGCAGCAAGCGGCAATCTAAAAATTTATAAGACAGTAATCAAAGATTAGCACCGCATACAATTGGTGTAACCCAAACAATACGTTTAGAAATGAGTTAAAAGTATGTTTACTAAGGTATTAGTAGCCTAAATATTACATGTGCAAGCATGTGATGAACAAGGTTTTTTAAAATAAATATTTATTTGTATTCATGCCAAGTTTTAAAAATTGCGTAATCGTTTTCACAAAATTAAAATAATATGTAACAAATTCATTACATCATATTTATAATAAGGTATGACATTTGTTTAAAATTAAATATGAATTTATACATTATCTATCTTCTGAAACCATTTTGGGATATTGAATGGACTTATAGTCTTAGCATTAATTAAAAAAATATATAACTTTTGTTGTTTGTCTGGTATGGTAAATAATTCAGATTTTTTTTTCAAAATTGGATACAAGTTCTTGATATTAAAGGGTTCTCCGATTTTATGTTTTTGCTAAAACAGACAGGACCTAAAAGTAAGTACCTTAAAGGATATTTCTGTTAATATTTGAAAATTCTGGCTACGAAACACAGGCCACAGACGAAAGCTACTTAAAACAGTATCATGCAGTTAATTAAAAGGATTTCTTGGGATAGAAAAGCAGACCTGTACAGAAAAGGTATTATTATATATAGTTTATTAAATTTTACATCAATAAACAAAACTTTCAATTTAAATATTATTAAGTATATCTCTTTAAAACATAAAGACTATACTAGTATATAAAAGTACCTGGTAACCAAACACTTAAATCAAAAATATGTAACTTATACTTTGAGCATTTGTGCATTTTTCGTTAAAAGCGAATGAAAACTGAATTTTCCTTTTCAATTTGACTGTCTGTCGTCTGACAGTCTGACTGACAGTGTCAGTAGCATCGTCAGTAGTGACTGGTAGTGACACACATTTGACAACGGCTCAAGGACATGAAAACTTATGAAAAGCTCAGTGATGTGATTAAAGTTTTCAATTCTTGATTACAACCATCGACGTATGATATGCATAGACTGCTAATATCGCTAGGTTGCCCATGCGCCAAGCGAGAACAGTTTTTAGTCTGCATTACATTTCGTTTTTCATTTAAGTTAATTTTCGTGGTTGATGGTTCAATGGTTTTGACATTGTTAGGATAATATTAGTGTTTTAGATAGATTTTTAAAAACGGCAAGCTACATCTTCATACATAATTCACGACAACACTTGTTCACACTAGTGCTTACGGTTTAAACTCTGATAGGCTCACTCTATAGTTTCAGATGTATGCTCTAAGATTAAAACGAAACACGTCTCTATTGTCAAACACTTCGGAATAAGCAACTAATTTGATCAGGGGTAGCTTAGTAATTTTATTTAATGGTTTTGTAGTTTAGTTACATTTAAATATAAGTAATAATAACCTGGTACAACTCACACATGGTGATTATGGTCAACAAACGCCCAAGCCTCGAGCTGTAGGCGCTTTCGCTATGGCCACAGAGTACTTTTTTATAATATGAAAGCTATGGCAGTTGTCAACAAAAGCAATAATTTCCTTCTTAAATGCTAGGTACATGATAATACCAATTTCGCGTCGTCTAACGTCGATTTTTAACGAGATGTCTATTAAATAATTGATCACCGACCATAGCCGATGCAAAGTTTGCGTTTATACCGTTATTTTTATTTACTGAACATCGCTTGGGTTGTCAACAAGCGATAGCGAATAAGCCTACTGGTTCTATAGGAACGAGGAAGCTGTATATTATTATAGGAGAATTTATAGATAAAAACATAATTGGAGTTTGATAACTCTGAGTAATTAAACCAGTGAAATTAATGCCCACCTAAACTGCAGACTACCACCAATACCAAAATCAAAATCAAAATCAAAATATTTTTATTTCAAGTAGGCCTTGTTCTGGGCTCTTTTAAAACGTTAAATTTACTGACTCTACTGCAGGTTCCAAAATGTCATTCCAATGGAGAAGAACCGGCAAGAAACTCCAGAGGTTACTCTTTTAAAAAAAAGGTTAACATCAATTACCATCATAGCAACATTTGCAACATAGAGAAAAGTAATAAGTAGGGTAGCAAGACTGACATTTTATTATTTATGACATTGACATTAAAAAATATTAAATAAATAAAATGGCACAAAGTGAAAATTTGGATTTTTCTGGCTTATTTAAATTAGATGTTTTGTTGCACCTTGATATTTCTACATACAGTTTTTACGAAGTGGGTCAAAAGAAGTTTTTTGCTTTTTCAAGTGATAAAGAACTCGTTTTCATATACATAAACCCTCAGCTAGAACGTTTTGAGAAAAACTATGACTGGGATTTCTTGGATAATCCTATATATTGTATGTGTTTCGAACCCAGTGGAACATGGTTGATTATCGTCAGTGAACAGAAGGTGCTATTAGTACCATTTCTTCCTCTGTTTATTCCCCAAAATACATTTGATCACAAATGGTCACTCTCAAGAGTTACAGTTCTGCCACTAGGAAATATAGTAAAACCTACATCTTCAGTATGTTGGTTAACTAAAGAATCTGAAAATGTGCTGATTATTGGGTCTAAGGTACTAAAATTATTTGCTTTCATGTGTATGTAGTCATTGACTGTAAGTAAAACAAAACTAATTTACTTTTTTCTTGTAGACAGGAACTGTTACATTTTATTCCTTGGAATCCCAAAATATTGTTGGGGAGTGTAAGGTGTCAGGAGAAATAACAGATTTGCAAATATGTTTTGATGATTCATTGGACCTACTAACACTTCTGGTAAGCAACAGTTACATAAAGAGTATTATTAAAAATATAAAAAAAATAACATTTTGGTTGAGACAAAACAACAACTTAAATAATTTGTTAGAGCTAAAATAAAAATGACCCTGTAAATATATTTGTTGCAATTTCATATTATTTTAACAAAATTATATATATATTGCATTACTATATATATTTTGGGTTTGCTATAAAGAGTTGTTATTATTAGATATCCATTAGCAAAACTCAACAAAGTAAGTTGGTGCTGGAGCACCGGTCCTATGGCTACAACTGGCTGCAGCAAACTCGAGCACAGGACAAGGATAAGAAAGATGGCTTCATGTCATACATCAAACAGTTCTCTAAAGATAAATTAACTATCTTTATACAAGGAGGTTCTAAAGGTATGTAAAACAAGGTTGCACAAGTTGCAGGTTCGAACCCGGGCAAGTAACAATATAACTTTTACAAGTTATATGTACTTTCTTAATTATTCTAAGACATTTCTGACATAGGCTGAAGGAAAACATCGTGAGGAAACCTGGATTCCAAAATTTGCCAAATAAAAAAAGCACGGTGATCAATGATCATGCCTTCTCTATGTGGGAAGAGGTGCCCTGTGCCTGTGTGTGGACGTTTATAGGCTGGATTATTATTATTATTGAAGATCATGCAACAACCTATACATGATGAAGCAGTAAAACTTTCATTACATTTAATTAGATAGACAGATTGGCAGATATTCAAAAATCCTTGCATTCTTATACATACATATTGCTATGTTACATATCCAAGATATATAATTATTATATTTAATAAAACATAATTTAAATTACCTTTGTAGATGATAGCAAATCACAAACAGTGGAGTATGTTTTAAAACCAACTGAGTACTTGCCATTGTTTCGCAAGGGCTCCAACAACTGGGCTTTGGCTGCACAATATGTCAATGGAAGACATTTTCTAACAGCTTTTGAATTAAATGAAGGCACACTTATTGTAAGTTTTTTTAACTACTGTTGAATACACTAGCAATATATATCCATACAATGGATGTAATATCATATTATGTAGCATAATACACTTAGATTCCATGTAATGGACATAATAGCATAATCTTAAAATTAAACACAATTAACCAAAGATAATTTCATTAAATTAATCATTGTATTGAGCATTTATAATGTATGATTAAAATTGAGATTATAATAGTATGGATGCATAGAATAAAAAATTTAAAAAATACAATAATTTAAAAAATGATAATATTTTGCTTACTGTTTCTGCTTCACAGTTAGAAAGTCCAGATGAGGATACTCCATCAAGAACATTGAGACCTCATATAAAGAAAGATGGTTTATATATTCAAGGACTATGGTCTCAGAGGCTTGTCTATCTAGTAAGAAAAAACGAGATTGAAGTACATTCTTCAAGTTTTTCAGTGATTCAGGTAAATATAAAAACCTTCATGGTATTTTTTGCATCATCAATTAACCATATTATAAGTTGTTGGTTGGACGGTTTTATTTATTTATTTAGTACTTAAGAAACATACAAAAAAGTAAAACATAGTCACCAGAAAGCCAATTACTAATCCACATGTTTGCACTTATAGTGAAGATGAACGGTTTTACGCATTTAACTGTTTATCCACGTAATTTAGAGATCGCCCGACTAGTGTCAGTTCCTTATCATGAGACACCGGTTGGTATCGCAACTCGAGCTCATTTCGATTCGCATTGCTGTTGTTAACCGTTAAACGCGTGAGTAAACCGTTGAATGCATAACTAATTACAAATTCGCCTATAAGCTTAAAAGTAAAGGATGAAGTTTTTTTTATATGGGCCTAATAGATGTACATAGTTAATTTAATTCTAGGGTGAAGCATTGCTAGGTGCAAAGCGGGATACGTCTGAGTTATGGCGTGCGGAACTAATGGGCGATGTTCGCCGAGCACACCTCATGACTGCCAAGGACCCGCCGACCATGGCGGGGGGTTGGAAAGAACCTACGTTTATGTGCGACCTCCAGCTACCCCGGTTTAGTCTCGAGCCCTGTCTGGTGGTCACTAATAAGGGAGCTTTTATCCTGAATACTGTGTAAGTAGTCTTAAAATTATAATACATTGAAGTGTTAAAAGTGAGTCATTTAGTGTACTGACAAAATAGTTCTACAATGATTATTGTAGGTAGGCACACATTCTTAAAACAATTGAATAAACAATCCAACACAACAAAGGACAATGATTATGTTCTACATTTATTGTTTACATCTAATTGAACAAATTGGAAACACATGTGTTTTGTAAATGTGTCATAGTTGTAAGGTGCAGTGTGTTCTCCATATTTATGTTTACAATGTATGTATCATAAATAGATTAGCACACACCTGTACTGCTTTGTAAACAAAATTGAAATGTTTATTTTGAATCACTCTGTAACTTTAAAATGTACCAATGTATTTTATATGAAACGAAGATTGTGGTAGCCACAGGCATTTTTCAAGTTTTGTACATAGTTATGTTTAAAGTGGCTTAAAACAGAGAACTTTTGTCAAGCAGAAGGTTAATTAATTAAGATACATAATGAAAACCCGTTTTTTCAATAACTAATTGCAATTGATACGAACAGTTAACGATGCATTTTCATTCTAATTAAACATGTATGCAGCTTCATCTGAAACCAGGAAGCGGTAAAAATGTTACTTCTAAGTTTTATATTTTGCATTATGACAGGTGATTGTATTAGCTAATAAGGGCTTTTTGGTTATTAAAAGAAAAGTTAAGAGAGTGTGTAATGCAGTTGTTCAGCGAGCGAGTGGCTGGTGGGCGCGGTGAGCCGCGGCGGCGCGGGCGCGGAGCAGGCGAGCGCGGCGCTGGGCGCGGCGCTGCCCGCACTGCTGCGCGCCGCCGCCGACATGCTGCTCGCACGCGGCAAGCTGCCGCCCGCACACTACCTCTACTCGCTCTCACAGGTACCTCACCTCCCCAACAGACACTGTGTATTACCTATACTTGCTTTCACAGCTTCATGACGAACGTGGTTGGATGAATCTTAATGATGCTTTGATTGAAACTTTTACTCGCTAAATATGAATAAACCAATCTAGCGATGGCTTTATCAAATAAATTAGGCTAAATATTGTGTAAAATAATATTTATAACATTAACTGTAATGTGATTTTCAATTTACTGGCATTCAAAAAAACATATGTACAATGTACATACTGTTATTATACATGTGATTATAAAAACATTAACAACTTAACATTTCTCTAGAGTCCTCCAGATGGTTGGGTCGCTCGCTTGGGCGTGTTCGGACGTCTGAACGAGCTCTCCACCTACAAACACCCCGGGAGCAGCATTGGAAGCCTCGGCGACGTCGCTATTACTGTTAAACTGTTAGCCTCCTTGCTTAACATAGTTACTGGAAACGACGACAAGTTTGACTCGTAAGTACATCATAATTTTTCTATCACTATTCAATATAAATAATGTCACTGTGTTATACTAATAAAGTTGTATTTTTTTAGCGATGTTCAACTAACAGCACTGAGTCCTGTTGAATTATTAGAATTATCGTGTTTCGCTGTGGCAGTTGGCCTTTGGGATTTAGTACCTGTTTTTAACATACATCGTGGATATCCCAACTTATTACTGTCTGCATTGAAGTCACGAAGCAATATGTGTCGCGGAGCTGTCGACTGTCTGTTGAAGGAGAGGTGCCTTGTACCGCTGTTATTAGAGGATAATGGCCAGTGGCTCTTCGACTATATCACTGAAAAGTGTAACACATTCGACACCATGATCTTAAAGGTATTTATAGAGCTTTGTTTTTGTATTTCACAAAAAAGGGTGTTGTATTATTTTGTATATTCTTGTTACAGTGCCTGTGTTTATGGTTAAATCCATTGCAAGATCAGTTAAGACCAGTAATGCGCGACTTAAAGCAAGGCATAACATCGATTTATGTAAGTTGCCTTACAAAATGTAACTCATATTATATCTTAGAGGTAGGATACTACAAGGCTTCATCTTATTTCAGACTACAAGACTGCAGCAATTGATAGCGACTTTTATACATATAGCTTGTGTTATCGAAGCTAGGGAGCCTTGTCCTGAAATGCATCTAGAAGTGACGCGACATCCTGAAACCTGGAAGAACCAGTTTACACCGAAAAGAGCTTTAAGTTGTGGGCTCGCGCACTGGGCGGTCGCCGACGAAGGGAACGCTAAGATAATGATGGCCAACACTCCTGTGAATACTGAGGTCATTGGAAGAGTGATCGACGTGGCTTGTGGTAGACATCACACACTGGTGCTCACGGAAAATGGGGTACGTGTTATGTTTGTGCGTTATTAATTCGTCTTTTTATCGTGTATTTATCATGTAATAATTAGAGTAACCTAACTTATATTGATTTGTGAACACTGAACCATGGGTTCTTATTTATGGAGTCAATGCAAACTTATCTCTATATGTAAGTCATTTCATAGTACTTGTGTTATATTTCTAGACAAATTATTTTTTGGACTTTTATCTGTATCTTATATCCTGGACTCGCCAGATTAACCTCTCAAACAACCCCAGGGTCTTCAATGCTATACCACTTTTGATAAGGTTAGATTGGCAGTCGTCATCATGAAACATGAGTGTGTTTACATAGATATACGCGGCGGGCGACAACTCGTTCGGTCAGCTGGGCGTGGGGCTGGGCTGGGGCGGCGGCGTGGGCGAGGCGGCGGCGGCGGCGGGCGCGCTGCGGCACGTGCCGGCCGCCGTGGGCGCGCCGCTCGCCGCCGTCGCCGCCGGACACTACCACTCCGCCGCCGTCGACAATGGCGGCCGACTCTATACCTGGGGGTCAGTCATATCCACTATGCTACTCTCTACTCTCCCATTGATAATAGTATATTACCTCATATATTCCAGAACTAGTCTTCTGAGAAAATATTAAAAAAGGTTACGATAACATTCTTTGATGACAACCTTGCTCATCGATAGATGAAACGTGTGTAGCAAAAAAGAGGATGCATACATTATATGCATTCTCTTTTTACTTGAATTACGTAAACGAGTTTGTAACTTCTGTAAATGAGCCTTATATTATAGATGGGGTGTTCACGGCCAGCTGTGTCATGGTACTATTGATGATGAGCATTCACCGAAGTTGGTAACAAAGTTCCAAGGCAGAAAGGTGAGTAAAAAGCATCAATCTAAGTTGATTATTTAAAATATTTTTGGTTTCCAGTTTTTTTTTATTTATTTTTGCTACCCTTCCTGTTGCTATTGAATATGTGGTGATGATATTGTATGTGTAGGTGCTGAGCGTGGGCTGCGGCGCGTGCCACACGGTGGTGCTGATGAAGAACGGCGAGGTGTGGGCGGCGGGCGCGGGCGTGTTCGGCCAGCTCGGCACCGGACACACGCACAAGGCCTCCGTGCCCGTACGCGTGCCCATGCCCGACCCCATCGTGCACATCGCTGTCGGGTACTTCCACAATGTGAATATCACTTTTACGTATTTAATTATGATTAATTTTAATTTTTAATCATGTGATGAAAATTGTAGTCTTATGTATACCGGGCTGAAGATAGGTAAATCTTTTGGCACAATAGGAATATTAAATTTATCAAAGATAGGTAATTCCTGAATTTCTGATAACCAAATAGACGTAAAAGATTGTAAATCTATGTTTTTTAACAAGTTTACATTAGATTAATTTGAATAGCCTGAACTGTACTTTAGGGTGCGTCCAGATCTGACGAACAGATTCGTCGTTCGTCAGATCTGGACACACCCTTATAACATGGTTTATGTGCTAAGCTCTTTGGTAATTGTTTAAATGTGTTTGTGGCTGACTGTGTAGTTGGCGCTGAGCAGCAAGGGTGCGGTGTGGGCGTGGGGCGCGAGCCCGCAGCAGGTGCGCGCGGCGGCGGCGCGGCGCGCGGGGGACTCGCCGCCGCCGCCGCCCGCGCCCGACACGCATCTCGCGCCGCACCGCATCGACACCACCTACGTCAGGGGAGACATCGTGCAGGTACACCACTTCATACTATCTCTTCACCGACCAACAACTATAATATCGCATGAACTACTATATTCATTTTATTATTTTTATCCTATAGTTGGCTGCAGGTTGGCATCACTCTTGCATCCTCAATAATATGGGAACCCTATACTGCTGGGGCCTTAACTTTGATGGACAATTAGGTTAGTAATTATCTTTATCCTTTTTGCATTCATATAATAATATGCTTATATTTTAACTGATCTAAACATTAATTTTAGGAAGTGGTGATAGAAAACAGATCCAAATACCTACAGAAATAAAAATACGCACGGATTCGCAGCCAGAAGCCGTAAAAAATAGCAACTCTAAGACTCCAGATGTCGAAATAAAGGACTTTAAAACAAAAGCTTTGGTAGCTTGCGGAGGCGACTTCACTATTTATATCGATAATGATGGAAGAATTTATGCAACAGGCAACTCGCATCTACAGGTATGTGTTTTTAATGTTATTTAATTTGGTCATTTTTAATCCTTGATTACATAATAAATATTATTTTGTAGCCCAACAATGAAAAGGACAAATGTGCAAATCGTGTCATAATGATGAAAACAACAAAACGAGTGATTAAAATACCAGCAAGTCGCAGTAACAATAAATTCTTATTCCAACCTATCGACAGAATTGACATCATGTTTCCTTTCGATATTGATGACTTGCAGAGAAAACCCATTGAAGCCAGATTAAACCCACTCGATTCGATAAATGCCTTCAAAAATAAATCTTGGGCGGATGACATCATTATTATTCTTAAATCATGGATAAACGAAGAAAACTTTAAGGGGAATTGTAACATGGCAGCCAAATTTGCCTACCATAACAAAGTTTATTCGGAATGCTTAAGATTATTATTAGATAACTTAAAGTCTGAAACAAAGAGTGATCAGCTTTACGTGACACACGGCAACACAGAAGACAGCGAAGACTCGAGTTTTGAATCAAAACATCTCACAAAAAAAGATGAACTCATCATAACAATAAAAAGCATCATGTCTAAGCGCATAAAAGATGTGTCAATGTCTATTCTCAACGAAGAAGCATATCCCCCAATAGATCCAGCGACCTTCAGGGCCATACCATGTTGTTGCGATGAGCTGAAGTATCGTATAAAAGGAGTATCTCCCAAGTCGATTATTAATATAACTGACAGCGACATTTCTGTTAAAGCTGCTGGGATTATAGACAAATGTATGAGTATTTTCCCTGTCGATACCGATTTGTGGGAATTATGCTTCCGCTTTGCAAAGAATTTCTATGTTGAAAATGAATTATCCATATCCGACTTGGAGGTGATATTGCGTAAATATATGGAAACGAATGCTACAACAATGGCTGCTGCTATTATGTATTCTAATGATTGTACTCAATATAGCGAAATACTGTCACCGAAATTCTATTTGAATATGTGCAGCCAAATGTTGGATACTTGGAGTTCATAATCACGTATGTTTTAACTTTGGGTATTTAGAATAAAGATGTATTATTCTAATATCGAATACGACACACGTTCCACATCTTTAGAAAGTTACCATCGTGGCAAGTGTGGCTACACAGTAGGTGCTTCTTATTACGGTAATTAAAAGATGAAAACAAAAATAAGGTATCGCAGAAGGCGCTATTTTTACACAAGTAATGTAATTTTTATATCTTATACCGAATATAATATTGAAATTCACACAGCAAGTGTAGTGCAAACCTACAGTTGCTTAGTTGGATAGCACCCATAGGTAATTTTCTTCATATCCTCGAATTTATTTCTACTGTAGAGATATTAGTCAAACCATAAAATATACTCATTAGATAATTATTGTATGCCATCCATATTATAAACAAATTAAACTATTAACTTGCGTGTTTTTTAACCCTATAACTTAGGTAGGCTTATAGAAACAATGACTTTTTTCACGTTTCAAGATACAGACTTAAAAAAAAATAGGATACGAACAATAAAATGATGGAATGTTGCATTCTTAAAAAACATGGTTTATGTTACTTGTGGAGCACAACATCACTATATTTATTAGAGCAGCTAACGTATGTTGAACTGTTATGGTTGTTATTATTTAGGTAGTGTTATTTATGTGCTAACTTTTTTTTATAAAAATCTTTCGAAGTTATTGTGTTTTCACTATCTTAGATTTATTCTTGTTTTGCATTGTATAATTAATCGTATGAAATATTATTTTATAGTTTAACACATAGTTTGTATATTTCAATGAATAATGACACTGCAATTATGTATTTGTATTTTCAAATTACGAATTTAAAGATAGTTCCCTAAACTGAAATTATTTTCAGTCGTCATATTTTAGGTATATGTTATTTGTTGTATACATCTAGTCATTAGTTAAATTTTGTTGTGTTATCAGACAAATATCTGTTTCTATTGACCTATACTTAATATGATATTAACTACTTAAATATATTAATTTGTAAAATTTCTCTATTACAATTAAATAACTGTTCATATATAATCAGTTTAAAATCAGGGACAAATAAATATGAAAAGTAAACTCGACCGTATTTCATTAAACCAAGCTATATTTACATAATTAAATAATTATATCAATTTACATAATTATATATTTTCAAATGCATAAACAAGTTAATATATAAAATAAAATCAGAATCATTGATAATACATACATACAAATATTACACATATATAATATGGGTAGGGGTATGAATGATTCAATAAATAATGGTTTACATTTAGCCACAACTCTTCTCAAATACACTATTGCGATATGAGATTTACTCGATGAAATAGATCGTAGATAAATATCCGAAATACGTTCAATCAGATTCACACAAGATTCCTTAGGGCGAACCTAAACTAGGTAACTTAGTAAAACCCTGATGTTTCAACGGGTTTGCGTTAAGTATAATACTGACCCCAATTTTGTTGTTTCTACACCAGTGACCAGACGACTAACCTAAAGTAGGGAGTACATTAAAATTAGTCGGTAAAATATTTGCACCGAGGTTATGTGTGCGAGTGAGGACTGGGAGCTAAAATAATGTAAAGTTAATCTGTAAAGTAGTGTTTACCGCAAGTCTTTAAAGCAACTACCTAAGCGGACTTCTTTGTTAAAGTTTTTCGAAACAGATATTCATAAAATCCCAAGTCACCACGCCTTTTATATTCATGGACTTTTTTGAAAGAATTCATTTATGTGTGTTGATCTAAAAACTAAAACAGATAAAAATAATGTTTGTCCAGTTTTTTATTCACGACATGTAAACAAACAAAATAATTATAAACATTATAATTATAAAAGTACTGCATAGTTCTACTTGGTTGTAGTTAGAGGGCGCTATTCACGGAATGTTTAAGTGAATTTTCTTTCAGTACAAGTACCTACTGGTCTAAAAGGAATAAAAACACTTCAAGGTAGAGTCAAATTTACAATGAAAGCGTCGTAACTGAAATTGCACCAGAACTGCATTTATACAAAATAAAAATATCTAAGAAAAATAAACTCGAAAAAGATATGTGCCAATTATGACACTAACATGTCTAAGTTATTAAAAATAAAATAAATAGGTACATCAAAGTATAACAATAAAATAAAAAACGTTCTTTAACTGGCACCATGACTAACACACACAGGTACTTAGGATACATCAATGTCCCTTTAATTTAAAATGTTTTAAGAGTAATTAGTTTGAAACACAAACTATATTAACGAATCTGTTAAAATTCCTTAATACGGTTTTAGGTCTATTAATATTATTCCAGTAAATAATATGGTTCCTCAAATTCCATGAAGGATACTCCTTTGTGAGTTATATTAAATAAATACATTTTGAGTAAATACATTTCTCCCTTAAGTGTTTAGGTTATGTAGTTTCAAGCAGCAACAGAAATTATAATGTTTAGAGCCACACATCACAGTCATCTGCCATAATAGGCATACGGTTTTCTAGATTACTTCTGTCATCTAAGTAGTTTTCGCATTAGAGAACATCGTTTGACAGAAGTAAACTAATTTTTAGTCTAGTCTGGTACGTTTGTGACATCAGAATTGGGGTCACTATTCATCAAATTCAATGTTTAGAAGTTAATGGATTTTCCGATATAGGCGGCCATATTTGCTTCACGTAGAGCCTCGGCGCATGTCTGTAATAAAGTAAAGTTCAATGTAATAACAGGCTTATAAAATATATATAAAAGGTATTGTTTTTATAAGAAATCAATGCTTACAGGATGTGCGTGGCAAACTCTTGCCACGTCTTCAGCTGCCGCGCCGTACTCTTGAGCCAACACAGCTTCGTTGATCAGCTCACCACCACCCTATTTATTATAAATCAAATACATAAATGTCTGAATTTTACTACAGCTAAGATAACTGAAATTAGTCGTCACGGTATGCGACGGGAAGAAATGTTGACTTTGAATGTAAGTCAACAAAGAACATTGAGCGTTAAAAGTAGGATAATCAACATTTTATTTTAAGTTAAGCATTTCCCCTTCTCTATATGGGAATAGGTGTGTGCCCAGCAGTGGGACGTTTATAGACTGTATTATTATTACATTTTCGGTGATTTGGAAAACTAATTACAAGTCTAGTAAAGTGAGTAGGTGTGAACTTACGGGTCCAATGATGTGGGTGCCGAGGATGACGTCAGTAGCTTTGTCCGATAGAACCTTCACGAAACCGTCGGGCTCGCCATTCGTCTTCGCCCTGGAGTTAGCCAAGAATGGGAACTTGCCCACTTTGTATGCCTTGCCCTATAAAACATTAACACTTTGTACCCACAAACTTTTTATACATTGAATGTTTTTTTTTGGTCATTGTGTACATACCTCCTTCTTGAGATCTTCTTCCGACTTTCCAACCCAACCGACTTCAGGGGTAGTGTAAATTACAGACGGGATAGCATCGTAGTTAAAGTGTACATTCATGCCCTGTAGATGAAATGCAGTTTAACACAAGCACAATTCTCTTAATACGCAAGTACATTCAGTTATAAAAATGAGATGTAGATAAAACTCATTCTATTCAAGGCTATGTATGTTTATTCAGGGGATTAAAAGTAAGCTAGTTATGTAACCATTGTAATCGTATAGCATTATAAGGATTAATGCTCACCGTGATGCCTTCCACACATACAATTCCCTCATCTTCAGCTTTGTGAGCCAACATGGGTCCATGAATGCAATCACCAATGGCGTAAATTCTAAAACACATAACAAATACATTCAATATTGACCTTTAATTGTAGGAAACAAGTCATATCTTTATTTATGAGCTAATAGAGGTGCGTACGAACCCAGGAACTGTAGTTTGGAATCTGTTGTTGACTGGTACACGACCACGGTCGTCGAGAGCAATGCCGACGTTGGCGAGACCGAGGTCCTTGGTGTAAGGCCGACGACCAATAGAAATCAACACAACATCACAGTCGATCTGAAAATTATTATTTCAGTTAATGTCACTTCTATGTTCTGTTATCTACCTGCCTAGTCTTTTTGAATTTTGTTCGGATTCAGCTGAATCCCGCATTTAACATGGAGTTACTGCCTATCTTGCCCTCCACAACACATGGAACTGGGTTATTCAGTATCTACAGACAGTTCTTTAATATGAATAACTTCAGAGTCTGTAAGAAAGTAGGTTTTGGTGATTCAAGCAGTTAGAAAATTATATACTTACGGTTTCTTTGGTGCCGCCTTTGGATGGCTCGACATCGACTTTAATGGTGCTGCCTTCCTTCCGAACTCCAGTGACTTTCGTACCAAGCTTGAACTTCATGCCTTGCTTAGCTAAGATCTTGTGAAGCGTTTTTGCCACTTCTCCATCAATTCCAACACCTAAAAATAGTCATTATAATATAGTTAATTAGCAAGATTTATATATTTTAGATGACATAAGAAATTAAGTATTGTCTCTTAAAAACCATATAATATTACAAATGCCTTGATTATTCAAAAGCTATTTATCCATATTATAAAAGATTAAATATTATGAAATAGTATGTATAGTATTATGTAATAGTTATATGAATTTATTAATTTCTAACCTCCAATTGTGTCAATGAATTCAATAGCGGTTACTTCAGAGCCTAGTCTCTGGTAGACAGATCCCATTTCCAAGCCAATGACGCCAGCGCCAATGACAAGCATCCTTTTGGGTACCGCGGAGAGCGAAAGTGCTCCTGTAGATGAGACGATTTGTTTTTCGTCGAACTGTTGGAAGAAACATGAAGATTAAATTAATAAATTTCAATCTGAGGCCCTGAATAGTTAATGGAAAAAGAGTTTGCCGAGAGTAATTTGAGCAATATAATCCATGGCACTGAGTTCGCGGTTAATATTATCGGCCTGTACGATAATTTCAGTCTGAATAACATTGCTATTGTCTCCTCAGCAGCTACAAACGAGTACACAATTGCAGTGTGAACTGTCAGTGTACTTGTCCACTCACCGTGACACCAGGGAAGGGTGTGACTTCAGATCCAGTGGCAATCAAAATGTTCTTAGTGTTAATGACTTCTTTGCCCTTTGCTCCAGTGACTTCTACTTTCTTAGGGTTTACAATAGTTCCGACTCCACGGACGAGTTTAACCTGAAAACATTTTACAACATAAGACATTAAATTCTGCTTTATATGTCACAGAGTTATTTAAAAATTCGATGTTACGCAATATTTTTACAACACAGACAATATAATCACGAAAGAAATAATTAAATGCAGACACGTCAATATTTCTAGGTGTTTTCAGAAAACAGGGGCCTATCTCCAGCAGTGAGAGGACAAATGCTGTAGATGATGATGACATTTCATAAATTCATTTGCGACTTCTTGGGTACATATATAAGTTACCACAAATACTTAAAAAAAAATAGGTACATACCTATTCAAGTATAATTGAAGTTTCATTGTGAATATAACAGTATTATGGTTAAGTATATCAGATTAACAGTATGGATTGCAAACTACACAATAAGGACAATATTTATTGTATTACACCCATTATTACTAAAAGCTTTTCATGTATTTGTGCAATCAATTGATTAAAGTAAACTCCCTATAGAGGCTTAGCCAGTGGTGACTGATTAATTTTATTCAAGCCTGTATCACCAGCTTTTATTTAATATAAACCAATACACTACGGGTAATGAATTCAATAAGCATTATATGTTTTGTTAATTTAGTTCAACCCAGTGTAAGATGAATGTAAGTTATTTTTAATAATGAAGAAATATTTCATTTTGGTAAGTGTTATTTTCAATATTAGCTACTAATTAGCTAAGCTGTTGTAGCCAGTTTTGCATAAAGTAAAATAGTATAAAAATACAGTATTTGACTAACCTTGTTCTTTTGGAACAACATAGCAATACCCCCAGTGAGGGCTTTTACTGCATTGACCTTGTATTCCATCATCTTAGCAAAGTTAAAGTTGACTGCTCCAGTCTCAATACCTCGGTTCTTGAAGTCATGCTTAGCCATATGGTACAAATGTGAGTTGTGCAACAAGGCTTTAGATGGAATACACCCAACATTCAAGCATGTTCCTCCAAGTGTAGGGTCTTTTTCCACTGATACAGTCTATAAAAAAAAGTATATTTCATTAAATTCCTGGTTCAATGTCATTATAATAACATGATGTGTTATATTTGATAAAGTAGATTTACTTAAAACAGTTTTTGGTGACTTGAACCCATATGCTTTTTAAAGATCTAGCAATTGAGAATAAGTTTATGTCATTAGGTAATAATGCCTTATGCTTAATTAGATTATTTACCTTAAGACCCAGTTGGGCAGCTTTAATAGCTGCAACATAACCACCAGGGCCCGAGCCAATCACCACTAAGTCAGCATCATGTGTTGTTGAGTAAGCTCTTGCTACAATCCTGATACCTCCAGTCTATAAGTAAACAATATAGATTATTATGAGCTGAAATATTACACTGACTTAGAATATTGCTCAGTTTGCAAGTAAATATTACAATATGTGTGGAGAATTATAAGCTTCTACTCAAACGAAAGGATTATTGGTTTATTTAGTAACAAACTAGGTACTCCTAACACTTTACATTAAGTTAGTAAAATTGAATATTAATTTTTCTTGTCATAAAATGACAACTACTGTTGTCATTTTGTTAGTTTTAAACATTAATTTACACAATCTTCTATCATGAATAGTTGTGTGTACAATGTTAAAGCAATAAGTGCAATGCTTCTGGAAATAAAGCATTCAACTTATTTTACCCAAGTTTCATTAAATTTTTGTTCAACTTGTCTTAGCTTTTTCTCAAATATTTAGGAAACCTAGACTAAACTAAAACCTTGATTTTGAGTAATTTCTTGGAACATGACATAGTCCTTAATATTATTTATCTAGTAATGAATTACTCCAGATAGATAACATGATAAATCAAAGTCATAGATATCGCAGATTTTTTGTTTTTCTTATTGATAAGGAATTATTTATGCGGTCACATGTTTGAAGGTCAATACAGGTTAAGCGGGTGCCATGAAAATTAGTACCCAAATAATTGACTAACATTAATGCCATGTGATGGCAAACAAGGTTAACATGATTTTTCACACCGTTTGAAATTAAAAAGAACATCTGTGATGAATATTATCCCGAATCATTGCATAACAATTGACAGCTTTGAGAACACCATTTTATAAGAACTGACAATGTATGAAAAAGTAAGAAACTTACCCGGAAGGATTTAGATGCTTGATTTAAGATTATATAGACCATTTTCTTTGGCTATTTGTATTGTATATTATCGGTAACTTGCTGGAAGGAATTAAAATTCGGAGCCCTGGCGATCAGCAGTTAAAGAAACGTCATTAAATGACAAATGAAGTTTAGTACTATCCAGGTTAAAACATTGATTTTTATTTGACTGAATACGAATTTGGTCTTGCTTACTTTCATGCAAAAAGCTGTATGTGCGAGCGAAACAACATAATGCCTCTACCAAATAGGACCACCACTATGCTATAAATCCAGAGACATTATAAGGAACGCAGGCAGTTGTCAATGTTGTCAGCGTGCCTGACATTAATTTATTTTTTTATTGATTCATTTTTTCTTTTCATTGTTTCGTTATTTAATTTTTTTGCATGTCCAATTGTTTGGAGAATAATATCAAAAAAGTCGACAGTACACAGTGATTTCTATGAAGACTTTAACCTAGAATTTCATTTTAATTCGTTTTTAAGTCTGGCAATATAAAAATGCGCGCGCTGCTAGAGTACGAGGTTTGTTTATCAATCAAATGAAGCGAAGGATCGTGTATGGTGGTGTCTGAATGTACGAGGGTTTCTTACGTAAATCGATTTCAGAATATTTTTATCTGCGTATTGTAAATAAAATTATAAAAATTAACTATCGTGAATACTTAAATTGCGATTGTAATCAAGTGGAGTGCTACTTTTAATTTAAGGTAAGTTTTAGTATATGTATTTATATTCGTACGGTGTTGAGCGTAGCATATTGTAATGTAACCAAAATGATTTTGGTGTGTGAATTGTGTTTAATTACTTACATTATCGGTTGGGTTTTTGTCTAACACAATTAGTTACAATTGACATTTAATCAGATAAATGTTAAATTCTTAAGTAAGATAGAATCAGCCTGTACCAGATGACATTGAAAATTATTAAGTAATTTATTAATTGTTTATTGATTACAATAATTTATTGTTAATTAGCATTCTTCAGGAATAGTAGAAGACTATAACCAAAAAATAGTGTGCTTGTGGTTTTTATTAAAGCACAAAATTGCACACATAACACAAATAAATTCATTTATTTTTAACAAAAAAAGTACTTAGGTATAATAGTTTTTTTAAACATAACATAACATAAACATAATAACATATCATCACGCCTGTATCCCCGAAGGGTTAGGCAGAGGTGTATCAATGTACACCCACAGTTCGCCGATATGTTTTTAGGTCCCATGTAATAGGGGGTGAGCCTATTGCCACTAACCGGGCACAAATCCAAACTCCGACCTGCTACTGAGAATTTTATAGAAAAACCCAATAACACCTTGGTCGACCTGGGAATCGAACCCAAGACCTCTAGCGTAGCAGTCGCGCTTAGCGCCACTAGGCCAATGAGGCAGTCTCAGGCAGTTTTTTTAAACCTATTATATAATATAATCTTATTTGAATAAGCACAAAATATTTTTCTCGTTGATAGGTAGATAAGTAAACTACATCTTCATAGGAACCAGGGGCCCGAGTCTGCTATTGACAATTGTTTGAATCGTCTGAGTGGGTCGCGTTAGTAGGTCCATTTTAGGATAATTACGAAGGTAAAACGTCATTTTAACATTTAGTAGAATGCTAATTATCCTAAAATGGACTTACTAAAGCCACCCACTCAGACGATTCAAACAATTGTCAATAGTAGACTCGGGCCCCAGATACATTGTCGACTTCCTATCTAATACAAAAATAGCATTACTTAAAGTAACAGCTTAATTTGGAAAAAAAATCGCTGTCCTACGTTATTAAATTGAGCGAGAACTGCTAACAGTAAGTAGGTAGGTGTAGAACCTGCACAGTGCACCTATTTTTTTGTGCGAAATATCAGGTATGGAAACCTTTTTATCTCACGGCACCGTGGTGCTTAAATTCTTAAAAAAACATTTATTTTTTTTCCTTACGTATACTAGGATACCTTTGATTTCTGTTTTTCTTTCTTAAATACTTATCGACGTATTAACTAATCGTTAACTAGTTCGATTCTAAACCAAAATAGTTATTGCTCATACAGCCTGTTTCGCAAAACCATCGCCACCACCAAAATCTGTTGGCAATTTATTTATCGAAAGGTTTGCCTAAAAAAAGATAGCTAGTTATCATGAAGACAACTTCAACAACAGACAACAGTCTCTTTTAGCGTAGGTAGTAATTAAATTAGTAATTATTTTAAAGTACTCCAAATATATAGGCAGAAGAAGAACAAGACTCCAAATATATTGTGCATAATGGAGACAAGTTTTTCCTTTAAAAATGTTCATGCACCAAGTAGGTGGTGCTGCTCTAGAACTATGTGTACACCTACCATTCTCACATTTCTTACCCACGTTATTTATTCATTGAGCAAAAAGGCTCAGGTTACCTAACTTGTAACGAATAGTACTTTAAGATACGAAAGTAGATCATTGAAATGCACTAGATGCGCAAACCCATGCAAAGTGGTATCAAAATACTTTATCATTTCCACATACATCTCCATATTAGTTCTAAATTAAGATTGGGTTGCATCTTTACCTAGGTACCAATCAATAAATCATAGAAAACCAATTAGGTGTATTTTGACCCGAACCTTGTATGAATAATTCACAAAGCCATTAATCCTCTTAATGAATGGACCCAATTATACTTAGCATTGAAGAAATTGCGCAGTAGTAAAACACTAGTATAAAGTATTGTAATCAATAGTAATGACGACTTACAACTAAGCATGTTAAACGAAAAAAAAAATCCCTTGTGAGTGTCGTTCTAATCCTGTTTAAATAATTGTTTACTCGACCCTGTTCAAAATCAAACCAATTTTAAGCCAGTTATGTAAGATATAAGATATTGTGGTTAGTACGTCGTTGTGGTTCAGTTCGTAGATAGTTGCGTAGTAGGGCAGGTACGTTAATCCTGTTAGGTGGCCGTGACACGTTGCCCGGCTTCTGTATTGAGGCATTTAGTCGTCGGTACTCGGCCCGCATCCGTCCTCGCAATGTGCGACGCCAGACCACGTAAAACTGCACCTGCCATACAAGAGAAACTCGCCATTTATGAAAACGGTATTCATATCATATCCATATCTCATCGTAGGCTCCCGATTAGGCCTGGCTTACAATTTACGATCGAAATTATCATAACCCTGTTTTGTCACTATGTCGTTGCATTTACATTTGGGCAAGGTAGTGTTTCACCACGGCTAGTTGTCATTTAGCACACGTACCAGTGTAGTGCGCGGGCTAAACAAAAGCACATGTCCAGCGCTTTCACGCCACGGTTATGATATTTGACCACGATGACATACTGCACTACTACGCGGATATTTAAAACCTTTTGTTACTTCCAAGCATTCATTCCATATTGTGTTCATTATACAATTAGTACTTAGCACAGTGTAATCCCTTTTATCCAACAAATATTTTATTTTCATGCATATTCAAAATAAGTTAAATTCAAAAAGCTTAACTGTACCGACAAAGCTATGTAGTACAAGCAGGAAAGCAGTAGTGTCGTGTGGTGATAACGGGAAACAGTGTTCCTCTGTGGTCTTATCGCATCCAAATTGGTGTTATTATTTTGTTTTCATAGTCTTAGCGGCGCAGCGTCATGATCCTTAGCTTTGTACGCTGTCAGTCATTCAAGAGTACAACAGCACTTTGTTGACACGTCCTCACATGAATATGAACTAGAGATTAGCCTCGCTTTGATAACGACCGTCAGAAGGTGACCGACTTGGTACTTTAACTCCTAACCATTTATTCAAAGAACACACGTGTAAAGAGACGAGTATAAAGATGTATCATACATTTCCATAAGAGTAAAGAACTTCCATAACCATAATATAATAATATGTAAAACGCTCACTTACTGTTTCGTGTATAATGATGTCATGGAACGAAAACACAACGTCAAACAATTAGAAACTGATTACAGTTGTGTACAAATTATATTTGAAGAAGATAACAGTTATAGAGTAAATAAAAAGCAAAGTATATGCTGTAAACTGGATATTAGAAATTATTGTGTAGTCATTCTTAATAGTTTTATTGTAATTTCAGTTTAATAAAAAACGCAAACCGTGGTTGAGATAACAGAAACATCTATAAAATTTCGTACGTTGGTATAGTGGTCGCGATATGGAATGCGGACAGTACGGTCACAGTTAGATTTTTGTGCATCGCATTTTAAAATAGGCGAGTGTGTTGTGGGCGGTTGCATTATAATTATGTATGCAGCAAGCGCGCGACATTTGGCAGGGAATAGGATAAAAGGGATTGAAATCCTGGATAAGGAACCAACGCCATGGGTGGCGTCGTCGGTGTCCCTACGGCTACTAACAATAGATACATATAAAAAAGGGAAACAGTACTAACGTACCTACGCAGGAGTGACTTAATTAATTCGTCCGCGTTTAGTAAGAAGTAAGTTCACTAAATAAATTATCAGTGCAGCAAATAACTATATTTTAATAAATTCAATAAATAGTGTTATTACTAATTTTATTGCACGAAAAGCAGTTGTTATAAAGGACGATGGAAAATAATATTAACCTATTTAAATAAATTAATAAGTGTATTTATGGTCAATTTATTCAAATCTATTAATAATGTAATCTTTGACATTTAATAATAATTTAATGAATGTCACTATGGCCTAATACCTTACTACACGTTTATTTGCATTTATAATTATGATATCGATAACATTTGTTTAAATTGCAAGAAAGCAATTTATACAATATTCAGTTTTAAAGAGATTTCAAAAACGTCTCTCTTACTGAAGGTTTATTAATAATAACGTTATTTTTATAGGACCCGAATGTTTGGACCCCTAAACGATTGTTTAAATAGGTACCTAGCACAAATGTTTCATAAATTTTATTTTTTATAAAGATGTCCTGTATGCCTGGTTACAATATTTTGGGTTACCATTCTTCCCGCTTATTATTAGTGACCGAAGAAATAAACGTCTGTACGGAAATATCTTTGAATGCAATTGTCCGCATGCCACATGCATTAAAATTACAAACAAACATGCTCTTACAATGAAAGAGGCGAAATCAATAAACAATCGCATAGAAATAATGTTTGCGATCATTATTAGTCGTGGGTGTAAATAATAATTTGAATTTACAATATGCACAATTAGCATACATAAACATGTGCATGTGATAGGTATATAAGTCATGAGATTTTCACTGTTTTGCATAAACCTTCGGGTATTTTTTATAAGAATAAATAGTATAAATAAATGGTCCTGACTCTGATTATTCCCGATTCCACCTATGTCATCTATCTCTAAAACGAATAAGAAAACCTAACGTAGATTATATATAGTTAAAGTAAGACCTAATTTCCCAATTTCCTTCCCGATTCAAGCTCACAAATTGCGCAGTTGCTACGTAGAACTTCATTGCGTTTTATGTACAATACCTATTTATCTTATTTCATACATTACACATTAACATATGTACATAACGAGGTCGAGTTTCAGAGTATGATAATGACATAGTTTTAATGAGAGGTGTAGTGGAAACTAATTTTTGACATCATTTGGCAATTCAAGTAGCGAAGTTGGCTCTACATTCGTGTTTAGACTTACAATAATAACACATCATCGGTTATTTTATTAAAGTGTTATTCTTTGGAAAGGTTTGAAAAATCCACCTGAGTGGGATATTAGGCAAGTCTTTGGCATATTTAACTTTCCGAAGCTAGGGAACTTTTCGAAGCTAGGGATTATATTCGTCCCATTTTTTATTTAAATATGAATTCGCAGATAGGTACAAGATACGTTTGAAAGTGAGCTAAGTATCGTATTAGTAAGTGGAGACAATATCCGCGAATAGTGTCTTCATAAGAAAGTGTTGGAGTAGCTTACGACAGTTACGACACGGCCATTACGCATTTGTCGTAATTTCTTACGAGAGCGGAGCGAACTCACTGTTGGAGGTAAACGCATTTTTCACTTTTAGTTTTATATTGCTTATGAAGTATTCCACTTATATGCGATTAACATGTTTATGATCTGAAAAAACATTTTCGATGAGATGCAAGTAAAATCACAGGTATCGGGTTGGTAGTCGACATCGGTGTACAGTTTGTCACTGACTGGTCGATCCATTGAAAGGGAAAGTGCAATCAAGTGCGGCGCTTGGCGTGCCGGCGACTCCAACTAGTGCACACTAGCGATGCTTAAAAGGACAAAGGAAGTCCGACGATGCCTCTGTTTCATTGTAACAATAGAATCGCAGCCGTATAACAATACTCCTGTCGTTGTGATGTAGCACCTAAGGTCAGCTACCATTCCACCAGATGTTTGATTTTGAGAAAATTTATTTCTGTTTAGAAGTTAATAGTTAAAATGTTCACATCTAAAAATATTTATATTAGCGTCACAATAGAATATTATAATTAAAATTATTTACATATATGTAATTTACCTAACTCAGGATTTTTTGTCCCTACTTTAAAATATTCACATAAGCATTTTTTGTTCTAAATCATGAGTGGTTTTAATGATGCTTAGGTTCAAGTATGTATTCTGCTACTCTGTCCTTGAGCACGTTTTTTGGCAGTTCGTTACCACGTAAGATCTTCAAGAACAATAAGTGGTTATATCATTTTAGAAAAAGCTGACATATTTTGTTTATTCTTAAAACGTTCTGCGCATATACGTTGTGCATTATAGCATTGTGTGTTGGGCGGGCGGGCAAGTAGGGCGAGACGCGAAAAGCTTCGTCTGCTACCAGAGGTCAACGCCCTCCGAGCCCTGCCCATGAACGCAATGCCGAGGGATGCCCTCTACTATTGTTATCGACACTACTTGCCGAAAAATACGACTTTCTTATCAGTTTTTTTTTAGATTTCATAGATTATAATTTACCAATTAAATTCGACCTTGTGAGATAATAGTTTCTTTGTTGCCTTAACAACCTTTCATAGCATTTTGAATTATTGCTTATTATAATTTATTTATTTTTATGAGGTAGTTATGTCGTATGGAAAATACCTGTTTATAACATAGAAAAAACGAATGTCGTAAGAGTACTATTGCGTTGATAGAGTTATATTATTTTTTATGACTTATTATACTTATCCAAGATAAAGTAAAAATGTTTTCATACATCATGTTTTCTGTCGCCCCTAACACGACATCATTGGTACAAAGTAACAGCGAATGAATGGATTCAGTCACAGTTAGTTGCTTGTAGTTTCTGCAGTCTAGGACAAAAAGCTTGTGATTTCAACGTTTGAATTCCCTATGTAAGTAGTCTACTATTAAACAGTACTTCCATGTGTCATTTTAATCTACTGAGTGATTTGATTGATAGCCTCTTTCAGTTTTACATTCGGTGATAAATCTAAGATTTCTATACAATTCTTTTGTGATGAAATGAAGGTCTTGATAAATAACAATAAGGGAACGGTCAAGGTACTGAGCTTGATAAATTCTCAAAATGGTAGTTCGTTGAAATTGATAACATGCTTATCATAACTGTCTTAGATTATTTTTTATGTTTAACTCTTAACTTCGCATGGCGGCTTATGTTATCGGTGTGTTATTGTAGTGTTCACTTCAAACGTATAAAACCATTTTAAACTTTGATTGATTATTGCTATTATAAGAAACCTTTGACGTTCTGTAGAGCTTAGTGTAAGTAGAAAACGATTCTATTTTATATCCATGTGTGAGATTTGACCATTTTGCTAAATTAATCCACATTTTAGTAAAATCATCAAATCTGCTTAATGTAATCGGAAAGAGTACAAAAAGTTCGTTGAAATATTCTTCACGGAAGAAACGCGCATTGATAAACACTGCATTGATTTTTTTTGTCGGAATTATTCTTTTGACGATAGATTGGCTCACAGAAACCATACATACTTCGTGAAACTATATTTGGCAGACTGAACCATTCGACGAAACTATTTATTATCGCTCCTGACAGCTGAATGTAGACAACATCAATGAATGAATTATTTACAGCGTATGTGGCTAATGAATGAGCAGCACTACAAGTAGATGAATAGTCTCGCACTTAAATACTTGTATATATTTACATATTATTATGTAGATATAAAAAAAAATAGTTCGAAAGGCCTTATTTATTCGCACCTAAAGGTCTTTTCTGACTTCCTAACTCCATACAAGAAAAGGCTAAGGCGGTCAATATCGCATGTAGACATTTTCCTCCTAACTAACTAATGCATGTTTAATTCTGAAAACTATATTTTAATCGACATCTACAAGGAAATCGGTTTGGGGTACTTTCTTTGCGAATAATGTGATAGCAAACATATGCATCGATATTCGGAACTCTGCGTGTTAAATCTAGTTCAATTACTCCAGTTTTCTTTGGTGAATCAGGGTCGAATCTATTAGGTAATGTTTGAGTTTATATTTAAAGATGTAGGTGAACTACGTAATCTGAAAGGCACGCCGTTGTAATATTATTTTAAAGCATAATCAAATTTTGCTTCTATTAAGGGATTAGCAAGTAGTTACATCAAGCGCTTGTATTTTAAAAATAGGTGGCGTCATGTGTGGTATATCGTTTTTATTCTAATAAGTCTGTAGTGTCCTTGCAATCAAACATGGGGTCGTCCCCTAAATCGGTGTAACCCTTTCGTCGTCACACCCTATCTATTTAAACCGAACGTTAGCTAATCTGTAATGACAGGTTATCATTTGTAGTTACAAAACAGAAATTTGTTAATATAATGAAATGCTAAATTAAACCACAGAAGGCTACAAGATAGAAATATCAGCCATGGTCTAAATTCAAAAGAAAGTTCACTAAAATAGTTAACGAGAGCCACCTATTTAAACAACGAAGTTCTATTAGTTTTATTGGTCTTATTAAGAGTGCGCTCTGCATCTCCTTTGTTCGAATCAGTTAACCTCTCCCATTAAGGCACACGGGAAAATGTTGTATTGTACATACTTACATAGTTATAACTGTCATCAAGTATAATAACTGATTCGTGTGCGCCCGCATGAGGAAGTGGCTTATTGATCGTGTCACGGAGGGATCATTCGTTCGATGCTGATTGGTGTACGTCATCACAACAGTTAAGATATTTTAATGCTTCACATCGCTTACGTGTTACCGCGTTGGTATTCCTATTTATATTAGGTGAATGTAAATCGACGAAGTGAATTGTTTATTTTTACATACCTTTATTGTACTGACCTTCTAGAGCGGTCTAATTTTAAGATTATTTGGAAGAGTTTTATTATTTTAATGTACTTTTGTATGTCATGTTGTTTCATTTAGACAATTCTAGTTAAAAATAATTAATCTGCTCAAATGTATATAATACATGAATATATTTTATCATGGCTACTGCTAACCTTATAATTTATGGATTATATACACCCCGCCCTACTAGTGCACGTGTCTCGGGAATAATTATCTGAAGCAATAACATCTTCTGTACCATTATCGCGGGCGAAAATAACCCCAGCACTTTATTGCCTGATAGTCACGCCTGTTTCATAATGATTACCCATATCGTAAAACAGATCATCCATTTAAAATTGGGCAACAAAACGTGGTAGATGGAAGTCTGACCCCTTTTTAAATAATTTGAATTTTTGCCAAATCGATGTTGTAACAGTTTGCTATAACTTGAATCTTTTAACTTATAAACCGTAGTTTGAAATCAATATTTGTAACTTTAGCTTTATTTAAATAGGCAGTAGCAAATAATGATAGATAAATTAATTAGTAACGCACTGTCTTATTCATTTTGATATGTCAGTCGGTACCTACATGTTCTCGAGATATTTGCGTGTAGGTATTGTTGTAAGCCACATGTTACGTTACCTACCTGCTGTTTCAACTGCGTTCGTACACCCGTTCTATTGACACAGTTTCAATGTGTGTTGTGCCTATATGGCAGTATATGGGCAACATTCGTTAGATGGCAAGAGCGCGTCATGCCCATTATTAAAAACCCGTTTACAGTAATTACGATAAAGAAGATCGATAATACAATTAAAAGGCTCTTAGTAAAATGACGTCATGATTTTAATATTTGAGAACTTAACTGTGACTCTCTTACACGTTACCTAACTTGAATCTTTGTGTAGTTAGCTAACTATTAATGACTAATTGATGGATTTGCTACGGTGTTACGTGATGTGGCATTTACAGACACAAATATCAAACACATTCCCAAGTTTATTAATAACTTATCTTTGACCTGTTGATGTTTGTAACAAAAAACAAGAGTTAACTTTTTTACTAGATGGGTTACATACATACATGTTTACCTACATCATTAACAACTAAACACATAATATAATATGAAATAAATATGTTATGTGATAACGTTATCTTGCACGAAATAAAAATAAAACGAGTAGTTGCAACATGCCAAAACTGCTTCGTATTTTTGTGCTACTTTGTTGCACGTTTTTAGTAACTACTAGTTAACAGCAATTTAACTTCACTCGCCTCGGAAACGAGCCCAGGCGGGGTTGCAATTTAATTAATTAGCTTTGAAATTGTATCGTAATTGGTACAAATTTATGGTACTAGCATCAGGCGTGGCGAAGAAAATAATAGTAATATTTTAATCCCTAGAATTAAACAACATAGATCGTGCCTTGTGTAGATTTATACGGCGGACAATTAATTACTGTTTGCCAAAGTGTAATCTGACCTCAAAGGCCGACCACAATATGTATTTAGCCATCACGATTGATTCATGAATCATAAATGATTCATTACAGCAGTATAAACTAATGCGTTTTGTTTGACATACAATAATATCGCTCAGAGTTCTTTTCAATCACTATGGCTTAATAAACAAATTCGTCTTTACAAAGGTATGACTGGTTGTGTCGATTGAAGATTGTTTCACGCTAATGTTTATCATACATCTCTATCAGACACGAGTTACGATTAGAAATACTTGTATCTATATTTGATACGAAAACAAACAATACATAGATCGACCATCTTCCCCGATGATAGGAAATTCAGATTGATATCAAGTGACTTGTAAATCCACTTCTATGATATCTTGATTCTATTTTTATTGTATAAAAGCTTCGTAGAGCATGTTTTCGTAATTCCTAGTTATCATAATAATCCAGGGAGGGCAGCTGGTTACATGTAATCTGAAACCGAAATAGATCGCGATAATCGGATGGCAGGGCGAATTACTATGTTGATACAAGATTAACGTTGTCATATTATTTCAGTGGTTATCGAAGTATTTTTTACCAGGGAGAACACAAATTATATCTGACTCTGACCTTCTGTCTAAAGACTATTTCCTTTATTTTCCAAAAAACATATAAAATATTTTTTTAAATATATACCAAAAACTACTTACAAATAGGAAACATATTCACTTAACTCTCAATTGAAATTATTAATGCATTTTATGTAGATATTTTAAATTTTCTTAGAAAATCTATCATTTAATTTAAACCGATATTATAATATACATTCCTTTGTAGAAACGATCCACAAAATATCTGAGCCGCAAAAATCCAAGACCTTTTGTTCACAGTAGTAAATAGTATTTTATCTCATAAAACCGGCTTTAATTATACTGAAACTTCCTGAACTCTAGCCTTCAACGAGCGCACATTCTTAGAGCTAATTAATTAGTTTCCAACAGCGTAAGTTTTCGCAAATATCGTTTTATCTATTCAAAGAAGAATTAACAAGGCGTTGGTAGCCTTCAGACGCGGACTGACGTCAATTGTTTCAACAAATGAGTACTGAAACAACCTTGCAACGTTGTATGGCTAGATGGAAGGCTAAAAATACCATACCTATAGGTCAGGGGTCAGTTAATGGTGTGCGAGTGACCTTTAGGGCGAATGATACCTATTTGTAACAAAACATTGATTTAATTACGTATATGCAGGTAGTTGATAATACCAAATCAGTTACATTGAATAGATGGTATAACTAAAATTTTGTTCTACGTTTAGGGTTTACGTTTTTATACTGGGCAAAAAAATTAAGTAAAGCAGATAATATAGCAAAATAAGGAGCCTCTTTTATCTATGAGCTCTAGGCATGTTAATCTCCTTTCAGAATAGTTTAGTAATTTATCTCAGAATTAAGATAACGAATATAATGTTTAACAGGTGTTTTATGCGAAGTCGTAATTTAACAAAACGTCGCCACTTTTGGTGTGTTTTATAAATAACCTTGAAATATTCCTGTGTAACTGTGACCTTCACAGACGGTTCGGTTGGTTCGATACGGGGCTCCGACTTTGTACACAGTAGATATCCTTTTCAAGGGCATTCCCTGCGCTACTAAGGTACTGCGGTATCAAGGTGCTATACATGTACAGTCTAACGTCTAACATGAATTTAAGTATCGTGGCCACTCTTACTTTATGGCAGTCATTATAGCCTACCTACAAATAGCCAATAACCAATCTAAAGCCAGTTTGTTTACGTTCAGATCGTGCAGCACCGCGGCCTGTGGCTGCTAAGATGTGTGTTGAAGTGAAAATACTTTTATTGCTGTAAATATTTATCTACATCGTGCTCTATGGAGGGAACATATTTAGTTTTTTTTCGTATATCGTATGTCCACCAACATCCGGGTCCACATCACTATGACATTTCCCGGATTATTGCGTTACGTTTCGTGTTAACGACTACTTACTTTATAATGGTAATGCAACACACTACTTAATGAGGTGTTAAATTATAACAAAGTGAAAGTATATTACCAAGCTCATTACTTTTTCTAAATAAATATTCATCGTAGTGTATATGTGCTATTTAAATGTAACCAAACTAGGACTAAACATTACTAAAGTTAACTTTATAATAATAAAGGCATGAATACAAACGTTTAGGTTTTAATTTTAACAATACCTAAGTGTTTCATATAAAGTACAATTTAAAACCTCCAACAAATGCTTTTCCCTTAATTTAATGGCTCTACAATCTTATGACACGGCTTTCTTTTTCCGCCTTAAAACCTGAGAGCTCTCTGCGCCTGGTCTGGCCAGCTATTTAACTAGACGTACTTACTGGGTGTAGCTTGCCGGCTGGAACTAAACTCGTTCTACGTCTATACTGTTTGTTCCGACGCAATAAGGAAGCTGATAAAGTAAAACGCGCTAAATTGCCGCACATGTCATTATGTGAAACAAATTAAATTGCGTTAAGAATTATATTGTTAATTACAGTGACATGAGTATATACCTATCTACATACTAGACGGTTATAAGACTCTTATTTTTTTATTGTAAAAATGTAGTGTTTGTAAATACTGAAATTCTAAGCATATTGAGTCCGTGTAACCCGATAATAGTTATCTATAAGTGCCTAACGTATTTAGTTATTGCTTCAATGTTTCCTTACATAGTTTCGACAGAGAATGATAAAAAACCCTAATTGTAATTGCATGAAATGCTGAAATTAAATTATGAACTAAAAATCCACAATAGTATTTAATTCTATGCATGTTCCAATCAATTGATAAAAATAATATTGACTGGTCATAGGAATAACGTTTTTTTTGTAAATATTAGGTACCTAAAATTAAATAACTATAATTTCGGAAAAAACACAATGTTTGCTTAGAAAGTCAAAAATATTATCTACAAATTTTTCAAAACGTGTTATTGGATCATTGTTCAGAATCAGATATCAGTCCAAAAGTCTGATTACAGACATCGACCGAAATACGGATTACTTACATTTTCCTTTAAATTTATATCGCTACCGATATGTTTGATCGGATAAGAAAAGCAACGCTATCATAAAAGTAATTGAAGAGAGATTCAGTGATCCTTCTTACCATGTAAAGTGACAAGCACTTCCAATTTTAAGGAATTTAATTTTTTTTTTCACTCTTATGCATAATTAAACGATGATAATGTGAAGATTATAAATTACATTAAAGATAATGTTTATATGCGTTGGTTTTGGATGTCTCTATTAAAGTGTTAAAACTTTGATTGTGTTGTCAAAGCCATGTTCTTTCTTTCATTTTTGTAGTTTCATTGTATAGCTGGCGACGACCGTTTTATTTCTGCTCTACATGTTCAATTAGCTTCATTCAATTAAATTTATTGTCTCCGAATGCTTGATATATTTAGTTGGTACAAAGCCGTTAATTTTAGTGCGATATTTTATTATTCCTCACAGGATATAATTCTGATAACATTTTCAACCGACGCTCTTGTGTTGTCTTTGACAGTGAACATTTTATTATGTAATACAAAACTACAATGTATAATATGGTATGAAGTGTTTTAAATTTTAACATTTATAGCACATTCCACGTTATTTTTGGCGGAACTAATATCCGTAGAATTAATATGCAACCTCACACTTGTACCTAGGTACTAAAAACGACAGTCAAATAAATGCACAATATTTTTATACGTAACCATAAGCACCAAAAACACTCTAACGTGACCTTTTCATTAATAAAATAAAAACTTAAAAATTCATAGATAAACCGTGACAAATGATTACACTTATAACTACGTTTTCATGGTGCATTGTATATAGCTCCACTGTGGTTTCCGTTTGTCTAAAGTGCCTGAAATGAGGCCGTGGCGTGAGATAACGAGCAGGAACGAGTGCTGAAACGTTTTAAAGAGCCGAGTTGGGATTGCGCCCCCGTAAAAAATCATCATGTAATGCTCTGTTATTTCCCTGGGAAGGAACTGAGGGCTCGGCACTCGGCGCTCTTATTAACCTGGAGTCAGGGGATCGCAATCACGCCACAGAACGCATTCACATCAAACCAGGTCACTACCTTAGAACAATACGTCTGACTTATGCCCTGATTCTAGATTTGGAGGAAAAACTTTAGATATAGAGATTTGTAATAGAAAATAGAGCAAGGTTTCGCTTTGACTTGAACTCTAAAAGTTGAAAAACCTTAAGTAGCTTGTCTATTCAAATTACCACTTACTATGTGTGTAGCCGTATTACTCGGTAAAATTTTCATTAGGGGCCTTTGTTATTCTAAACTTTTAACCAGATAAGAAAATAAGATTGACTTTAAAAATATGCCAGTACTAGTATATATATTTTGTACTACATCATTGTCTATAGATTCACACGCCATATTTTGATTAATCACTCGATTCAAGGGTCATTTGATAGATATTAGACTCAGAACATAAATTAAAACAAGTAAAGAGATAACTCAAGTACCTACCGCTTTACGGTCAGTTTAGTCTCATTTATACATTGTTTCAATTGCCGCGATTCTATCTGTGCCCATTCAAATCGTAAGTACTTATCTCAAATTCAATTTTACACTATTATTATTAAATTGCAGTAACACTTTTTATGTATAATATTGATACACAATTTCTTAAGATCTTTTACAACACAACATGCAATTTAAATGTTAATTAACTTTATAATACTTAAACGATCAATAACGAAATAGCTATCTGGCTTGTTAGCTTAAATGTAGAGCACCTTGAGATTTTAGGATAGGTATGTTACAAATTCAGTAGAATAAAAGCTTGTGTTGAAAATGGTAAATACTATCTATCCTGTGATAAAAATAAACTCCAAAGTGCATTTACTATATTCCATATTATAATTGTTAAAAACTTAACAGTAAGTTTGTGTAGGTTTTAAATTATTATAATAATAATAAGTAAGTAAGTAGTTAAGGAAATCAGCCTTACCTTCCTTATTAGAACAAAGAATTTGCCGTTAAATATTTTCTGCACCAAAATTAAACGCTCTTCACAAGTTCCTAGAATAATATCAGCGGCATTCTTGTGCTTAACCTTCAAACATAACTGATTCATCGATGAAATTAAATAAGCCATGGGTCAAAATATTTTAAGTATACAAAAAATAAACAGATCCAACTGAAACTCTCAAGACAAGTGTTTAACTATATCGAGCGAGGTAACCTTTCAATGTGGATGCCGCATGCTAATATTTTTTTGCAAGCTAATGTTACATTCCTGCATTAGTATGCTTAATATGTAATACTTGAATATGATGATATCATCAATGATTCAGTAGATTTGTACTGTGTACCGTGTGCTGTTCTCGAATCTTTGCCCATTGGGTGTGTTACAAAAACAACTTACAAGACCTATTGTTTCTGCTTCTAGAATTGCATGTTCTCATAGCTAGTGGTCATGGCAAGAACTTCGAAGAAGGGATTTTAGCCAAGTTTTATTAGTTTCAGTAAAATAACCATAATGAGATAATTACCCAGTCTTTATAGCCCAACTTTCGAAGATTATTATGGGTTTAAAGAAAAGTGACTAGTTAACGTCTTTGTATTTTATTACTGCTCACTTGTTACTTAACGGACACGTACGACTACATGATTCATCAGTTATGCTATGACTTTATATTTACCATTCATAACACTGTTTGTTGATTTGTGAGGCCCTCCGTGGCTTACGTTCGATTACGTATCGCCATCTGGTTTGCGACGGAAATTTTGAATTTTGCATGACTTCTCAGCCGACCGAAGGAGTCAAAATGTACACGTGTTTGCAATGAATATGTAGTGGTTCTAAAATGGTTTATTGTCTTGCGCAGTGCTATCAGTAAGCGCGTTGAGCGCAGGCGGCGGCGTGGGCTTGGTCCCCACGCTGGTGTCGCAGGCAGCGCTGGGCGCGGAGGTGGACATGGTGCAGGACGGCGACGGTGCGGCGGATGGACTCATCGCGCCGCGCCGCTTGCCCAACCCCTGTATAGAGAGCCCCCAGCGCATGGACTTGCACAGGGAGCTCCTCTTCAATCAAAGGATGTAAGGCATTTTATACTATTTATTACTTAGATATATTAAATAATCGTTGTTATTTCAATCGTTTCCTTATACTGTAGGATCCTTTAGTTAAAAGAATTGGTTTGACGGAAGTAAGAGTTCCTTATTTTAAGGTGTTTATACAAACCAGCCCAGTTGAATATAAACATCTAAATAATTAATTATAATAATATAACGTCAAATTAATTATAAACTTAAAAGACGTAATTAAGGAACGCCTTTCCCTAAAAAGCTCAAGCTTGACTCGGTTTCTATATCGGATTTCTCAACCTTTGTTCGCTCTTATAATAGAAAAAGGCCCTCAAAAGCACTTTGTGGAAGCGACAAGTGTCTCTTCCGATAAGTATTATACCTCAGGCCAATGTTGGCCTAGTGGTACCTGCTTTAGTGATATTTTATTTCTTTGTAATATTATTATGTTTACTTTATCATACATCTTTTACTACGATATGACATTTGAAACTGATACGAATCATAGTTAATTTTATCAATAATGTTAAAACATGTTCATCGAACCGACTGGGGATTATTCGTGTTACTATAAATACGGGCCGGTGTCAATGTTGATTTCGCTGCGGTCAAGTATTCGAATGTTTGGTATCGAGTTACAATTAATGTTGGCACTGTTCGACTGACGTACTTATTTGATTGTATTGATGTAATACTTGAAGTTAAACATGATACGCGGTAACCTTGGTTAGAGGGTAAGGTGTCTCTAAGGTAGTTTTAGTTAGGGGGAAATAATATATAGCTTAAGTCAAACCTTAATACAAATGCAGGCTACGATAGTCCGTACAGATTGGACAAAAATAAAGTTAATATAAAAATAAAGTATTCAAATAATTTTCTTAAACATTGTTCACTAGATTTCTTTTAAAGTTTTGAGTCTATGATTTTAAAGTGAGTTAATTCTATGAGTTCCACAGTTCCACATTTACAAATAGAAGTGTGGCTTATTAAACCTAGTTTTAATGAACGAACTAATAAGATATAAGCACGCTTGAGTAGGAAGTCAATTGGTTGACCTATGTGGTTGTATGTTTTCTTCAAAGAGGGAGCAAAACATTTTATTTATACCCGTTAACATACTGAGAGTTGCTTTTTTCTGTCTGAATAGTTCGTCAACATACACAATACAAAAACTCCAGGTAACTAAAGACTTGTTCCTATACATTCCTCAATAATTGATTTTGCCCATATTGTGTTTGCTCACAATGAATGAGACTGGTTAGCATTAAACATAAAATAACGGGTGGTACGAGGAACGCGGTGAGGTTAGTTTTTGCTAAGTCTAAGTTTGGTACGTCTTTAGCGCACAGGTGCATCGCATCCTGTCGAGTTGTGCGCCCGCTATAATTATTGAACATCTGTCGCCTGAACCTTGGTTTAGCATTGTACTTGTTTGCTCACTTCGCTCCTTTATGCCATTTTTTTAATGGGACGAGCCCACCGCACATGTACTTTTGTGAGCCAGTAACTACTTTGAATACAAAATGGAATGTATATATAATTATATATATATATATATTTATATATTTGTATGTATGTATGTTAAATATTTGTGTAATGGACATTGTATATTTATGTAAGTATATATCATTATGTAAATATAAGTAGTGTTCAGTTTATAATATGTATTTAATTTCAGTAACTTTCTTTACAACTGAATGCACCTACCATGTTATCTCTACATCACCTTAAGGTTGACTGGAAAGAATGCCTGTGGCATTAAGTCCGCCTATGTACCATGTTGCATAAAGTTAAATAAATAAATAAATAAATGTGACTGATATATTTGAACTCGGTATATGGTAGGAAATTATTGAATGTCGTGGAATCTCTTTGAATGAAATGAATCAGAAAAAGTACATTGCTGGACTAGAAAAAATAGTTTTACTTTCCATTGCACCATTGCCCAGACAAAAATAAAACACGGGTTTTAGCAACTCCCTTTCTAGTAAAATTGCGCATAGGCTAGTTACATTTGAACCATCTCTGCGAAATCCAACAAATCGCAGAAGCAATATTGAATGCTAAATAGCTTCACAGATGTTTAGACCTGTTGATTCAGTCCATTTCCCCGTCAATGTGATTGTCGGAGCAGTCTCGTCCTGTGATTTCCGCGCTCGGCTGCGAGTGCCGCTTGACGGAAGGAAGCAATTCCCAGCTCGCTAACGGGAATTCAATGTGAAGGTACTCAATAAATATAATCTATTTACCTTCATACCAAGGTAAAACATAGGAGTAAAAACTTATCTTAGATGTGGAAACAATAGAAAGCGAATTAGGAAAGTCTTTGTAATCAAATGGAATTTGTTTCACTTAATACTCACATTATTGAAGAAATTCCTTACCGATAGTGATTTGTAAGTCATTTGTAAATATACTTTGATAGGTGTTATCAATCTAACATCCAAATAACATTTCCAATAAAATTCAATGCTTGAAAATTTAAAAGAGATAGATTATTCACATGCAAATTTCGTCATCGGTGACGTCAAGGGTACTTTAAAGTAGACTACGTGGCGATATTCCATGAAGCCGGCAGTAATTAGCTAGGATTAAATCCTGCAGGCCTCAAGGTAACGCCTCAGCAACTTGATGAGAACTCGTCTCGGTTCAACTGAAAATTAATTCAAAATTATAATGCTCTAAATAACTTTGAGATTGCAAATGTATTTATGTACATATACCATGCATAGGTATGCATGCATCATGTTGAAATACACTTCTCATCAAAAAAATCGAAACACTTTCGTTTTTATTGTTTTTGTCCTAATTTTTAGCAAAAGAGAATTAATTCCATGAAAAAAAAAACATTATTGTGTAGCTGGCAGTTTGGTCATTACAGTAAGAAGAAAAAATCAAAATTCGAAATTAGAGTTTCATTTGTGTACCCTATAAATGAAATTAATCACTGTTTTGAGACAAATGTGTATTTAGGGTTGGAGTACGTTTCTCGTTTAAAAATTAAAAATTAGCGCTTGTCTTTAAACTTTTTGTTTCTTATTTCATTTACTGTGACTTTGGGACGTCTGAAAAAACTTTTTTTTCTAAAACATATGGATACTTCGCCCGCAGAAGCCGCCCAAGTGGTGGCATTGCTGGATTCTGGACTTAGTCAGCGTGTTGTGGCTGCAAGATTGCATCTAAGCTTATCATCTGTTCATAGAGTCTACAAACGCTATCGGGAGACTGGTTCGTTCACGCGCCGTTCAGGATCTGGCAGGAATCGGGTCACTTCTGAGCGAGATGATCGATTTATTGTAACTACTTCTTTACGAAATCGACGCCTTAACGCTTTTCAACTGCAGCAGCAGCTTCGCATTGTACGAAGAGTAGCTGTAAGTGACTCTACAATAAGAAGAAGGTTGAAGGAACGCGGATTGGCACCGCATAAGCCAGCGAATGGGCCGAAATTAACTGCAGACCACCGAAGAGCGCGCTTTAACTTTGCACGTGAGCACCTAACTTGGTCATACCTTCAGTGGAGCAAAGTACTGTTTTCTGATGAGTGTAAAATTATGCTGTATGGTAACGACGGAAGGAACAAGGTCTACAGAAGAGATGGAGAACGCTTTGCACAATGCTGCATTAAAGAAAAGATCAGCTATGGTGGCGGTTCGTGGACGGTTTGGGGAGGAATCAGCGCCGACGGTAAGACAGAACTTGTCTTTGTGTCTGGGCCACGGCTGCCTGCACTAAACTCTCATCGGTACATCGAACAGTGTCTTGAACCTCATGTGATGCCCTATGCACATTTTATTGGCAACGACTTCATATTCATGCACGACAATGCTAGAGCTCACACCGCGGGCGTCGTACGAGATTATCTTACCGAAGTCGGTATCTCCATTATGGTATGGCCAGCAAGAAGCCCGGACATGAATCCCATTGAACTACTATGGGATGAATTAAAGAGACGAATTCGAGCAAGAGATCCAGCCCCAGAAACACTTAGCCAGCTGCAAAATGCAATCCAAGAGGAATGGGATAATATACCACAACATGTGATCGTGACTCTCATCCGATCGATGAAGAACCGTATGGAAGCAGTAATAAGAGCTCGCGGAGGGAATACAAGTTATTAAATAAACGTTCCTTACATTTTTTTTTCATTTACGCGTGTTGTTTTACCCATTTCCTTCATATTCCATACCGGGTAAAAATTACTCATTATACAAAATACGAAACATATGAAGACTTAATTTGAATTTAGAACATTAACATTAGGATTTAAAAACCTCATACTACTCACTATTAAATGACATTTTACATTTATTCCTAAATATACACATTTTTCTGATAATCCTTATCAAATCATAAACTGCGAGGTGTTTCGATTTTTTTGATGAGAAGTGTATATTTCGTTATCGTAGATAAAATAAAGAAAAAATCTATCATGGTTTTTAGTAATAATTTTGATTTAATAAATATGAACCCTACGTAGGAGACAAAGGCAATGCAGTCTGCAGTCGGTGTATTTCGACACAGATGTGCAACAAAACAAATAAGTATGCAGTAACACATGACGTCATAAGTACAAAATAGTTCACACATGCAGGTATTGTGCGTGGGAAACAAGCTAGGCAGCTGTCTTAATAAAAACAGTAGCTATTCAGATTTAGATATTGTGCATTGTATATTGCTTTACTATGTAACGTAGTAGTTAGTACATATGTATATAAAATAGAATTCAAGGATACTTCAACGTTCTTGGTGTAAACATTATATGTGATAGAAAAGTTTGCAATAAATTCCGTGATTTGTGTTCTGTCCTTCCGGAGTTGTTTATATCCAAATCTGTTTTCGTAATAGAATTCCCACACACAGAGTCAGGTATATTACGGAGAAAATGAAATAAGAAATAACACGGAAGCAAAAATATAAGTTTATTGAAAATATAAAAAAGTATTTTTTATCCTAATCGGACAATAAGTCTATAGTTGAAGATTGAACGCTATAATCTTTTTAATCGTCTGTGGCCAATGTGCGCTTATCAGGAATTATACGTCATTTCATCATAAAAAGTGTTTCACATACTGAATACATTACCATATAAGGTAATGAATTCTATATCTCTGAACGTATACGATAAGATTACACTACAACTCTACGTTGAATTCTTTGTTATTACAACGCTTACTGATAATGCGCATGTGGTATTATGTACATTCCGACACAACTTACCTATCTATTGATATTTATGCTTTATTTGTTACGCAATAAGTTTTTATTTCGTCTGTTACAGAGGTAAAAATGTCCTGAACCAAAAAAGCGAGCTGGAAAAGGCCCTGTCGAAACATAAAGAGAAGCAAATCATGAATCAAGTAAAGGAACACAGAGAGACTCCAGGTAATCCTCTTACATAAAACGCAGATGTTCCTTTTATAGTGTAACAAAGGAATCAACTACTGCGTTAGGGTTCTAAAATACATATTGTTTTTTTTTTATAGTGAAAAGTACAGTTCCCATAATGACTCTACAACGGGGACTATACCTTTCGTTGAATTCTAAGCAAACTTAACAAACATTATGATCGTGCAGAACTGTACTGTCGAGTTAGTAAGCCTAGTTTATCTCAATGGTCCTATGTTAGCATCAGGAATGGTGCGTAACTAGGATAACTCCATGTTTGCTTTACTTTGAAAAGTGTTACCCTTACCCCTAGCCTAAGCGCGAAGGGATAAAACACAAAAGTTTTCTTCTCGTTATAAAAAAATAATGTTTAGAGTATTGCGTAACAAAACATAAACATGAAAAGTCAAAAATAGTTTGTTTATCAACAACCAGCAGTTTGTAGTCCCATTAGTACGGCTTAAAATTAGTAAACAAGGAGGTAAACATTATGTTATACAAGGTTTGTACCTACTATGTAGGCAATTATGTCAGTCGGTCAGGATATAAAAAACGCTTAGCTGTACTTGTTACATCACAGCATTTGAGCGACAGTATTGCCAAGTTTGATACAAGATTAGGTAACAAAATCATTAAACTGATAGGACAGCACGTGCTGTGCCTATCCGGTGGCGTATGGTTACGTCGCGTATGTAATCATTTTATTCAACATTAAATTCCTGTCAGATCGAGCACTATTAGCTTTTATGCTGACTAGGTTAAAGAACATGGTCGTAAAACATCGAATGGTGTATTTAGGGGCCGGCTACATTTTACTCTCAAATCAGCGGTCGACGTTTAAATCCGAATATCTCAAAACTCGTATGGCGTTTGGCTTTTTTTGCTCGCATGTTTGGACGCGGGTTCTTTATCGGGTGCAGTTCGATATGAGCCTCGCAGGTGCACTCAGCGGCCATTCACCCCACAGACCAATATTGTGGACACATTCCTGGTAAAACACATAATGTAAGTGAATTCTCCCTCAATAGCACCCGGGTTTGCGTCGTATGTATAATTATAACAATTTTCTCTAATTGGTTTTGTGCGGATGTCGATGACCAAGGTTGGATGAAAGTGAAACTGCATCTGGTTATTTCCCGTCTGTCCGATTGGTCGAGCGTGGGTGAAATTATTGCAATAGATAAAGGCTCGCAAGTTTTGTGGTGATTTCCTTATGGACTCATTAGTGAGCTGATTTCGCTGAATATAATTTTATGACACACCGTTAGTCAAGTGCCTTTTTTAGAGTCATAACACCGGAAATGCTTAGAAATGAGTAAACTGCTAAGGCCGAAAATATTTTTATAAGTTCTTGGCTCTTTCTTTGGAAATATTTCGCATGATTTTGTATCTGCTTGAATAAAAATATCGATCAACCGTTTTAGTATGTGGTTCTGCTTGAAAGAAAATTATTTAAAGAATGTGACTAATAAAACATACATTTAATTTGGTTTTTTAACTTTTGGTATCTCAATTTGTATACCAGCGTTAGCTTAGTTACATATTGATTTTATTGAATAACCATATCCAATAGTAATACACATGGTTGTTGTTGTTGCAGAGTTGGAGCGCGCGATAGCGGAGCGCGCGCGGCGGCTGGAGGCGGCGGAGGCGGGCGCGGAGCAGCTGGAGCCCGGCACCAACCCCGCGCTGCAGGAGCTGCGCGCGCGCCTGCGCCACGCCGCGCCCGCGCCCGCCGCCTCCGCGCACTAACGCTACACACACCAGCGGCATCTCGCGTCCCTATTGCTAATCACTGTACGACCAAATCATGCGGTTTTGTCGCGCGACATTAAATACGCCTACATTTGTGGATTTACCCTCGCCGTGTGATATCTTTTTGATTAAAATTAAATCGATACACAAATCTGTTCAGAGACCTTATCGAAATTCGCAAGCTACCAAGCTTAGAAAACATCCTCGAGCATTTAATTGGGACAGGTATGGGACGATCGCATAATCGAAAAATCTAATCGTATGCTCGTACGATCTTTATCAAAAAGGACGCGTCTAACTTCAACACAAAACTTTGTCCAACGTTTCACCCTCGTTTGCTAAATCAGAAAATCAGTCAGTAACAAATTGCCAAGTAGGTATAACGTTAGACAATGTTTTGTGGTAAGACCATTAAATACCTTTGTAGGTATCGAAACCTTGAAACAAATCTCATAAAAATAACCCTGATGCTAAAAATAAGCCAGTCTATAAGATTGTAATAATTAATATTGTGTCATAACCTCTGGTTAATTATGAGTGTACTACGTGAGCGCGACAAATGGATGTGCGATTAACGCTTATGCGACAAAACTGTACTGCGACTCACCGTAGTTCGAATGCACGCTAGTGCGACACACTGAAGATCGACATCTCGCTATTGCGACAAACGATTGCGCGACAGTAGTTCGACACTACGGTAGTGCGACACTACGGTAGTGCGACACTACGGTAGTGTAGTACGTTGATGCAGTATTACAGTAGTTTGCTGAGATACATTTTGGATTACATATATATTCAATAAGTAGATATTAAATAAGCAAAGGCCGTCGCTCGCGTCGCTCGCTCCATTGCAAGGTCACAATATCTAACCTAACCTAACCTATTGATCTCTGTCACAAAGTCGAACCCAACCAAGCAATGGATGTCTGGGCCTATGTCGGTTCTATACCTATGTTTATGTTCTATTTCGTCAATCGTTTGTCGCACTAGCGAGATGTCGATCTTCAGTGTGTCGCACTAGCGTGCATTCGAACTACGGTGAGTCGCAGTACAGTTTTGTCGCATAAGCGTTAATCGCACATACATTTGTCGCGCTCACGTGGTACACTTGTTAATTATTCACAAACGTTGATATTTTATGAGAAATTAACTAACATCATAGATTTTCGAATTTAGTAATATCAAGTACCTATTCGCACATCATGAGTGTTGTTTGTGACTAGCGCCATCTATGTGTATTAGTGTGTAACTCTTACTAATATAACAGCACATTAGTCGAGGGTGGGTTAGATTTATTGAACACTATGGTAAGGGGGCCAGATGGCACAATATTGAAGTGATACATTTCGAGGGATAAATACCTATCTGGGTTTTAGGAATTGGAAGTCACTGTAATTATAAGCATTGATCGAATGTGCGGGATGTGAATACGCTTTGATTGCCAAAGCTTGTTTGATTATGATAATCGGTTATAATTTTATGGAATAAGTCGAACCGCTATGCTTTAAACTTTTTTTTCATCGAAAAAGGTCACTAAAAGTGTCACAAAATTGTTTTTAAAGTAGCGATTTATTTGTTAATGTACTGACCAGGAAGGTTGTGTGAGGCAATTTCCTTGGTTCTTATTTATAACAAGATGTAAGGAGATTCGCAGTTACTAAACACTCATGAGTAACTATTTATTCAAATTATTGTTTAATTAACGAGTACGTAATATATCGAACAACTATATGACTGAGGAATCGACTGCGTGTGTTGTAATAATAATAATAAGGGTAAAGTCGACTTCAAGCAAGAGATTACAAATATTTTTCTAAACTTTTTGACGTCACAAATCTTAATAGGTATTCGTAGAACTCATTCGTAAGCATTTACTGTTCTTGTTGTACTCTATGACTTATCTTTCACTGTATGATTTAGAAATAACCGTCGAAGTAATGATTGTAACAACTATTTTATGAAACTAATTATTATAGAGTAGATAGATGTTTGCAATTTACAGATGTATGGTTAGAAATATTAAAATATGATACATATTTTATTGTCAGAGTAGAAATCTTATGAAAAATAGAGAGAATCCTAATAGATACGACCCACATTAAAATGTTATAGTTAAATCAAACAGATAATTATATTCCCATACATAAAGAGCCTAATGATAATAATTGTGAATTTAATGTATAGCTTTATGGCACATAATTATATAAATATCTAATTTTTTACAGAACCTTGCACCTTATCGGCCTTTCAACATTGACTCCAATAAATAGTTGACCAGTGTATTAGAATTTGAAGTGTTCATGAAAGTGATAGAAAGATATTTTTATATATTTGAGACGCCTGTGGCTTGACCACAGGTTTTCAAAGTTTAATGGATATTTGTAGTAGACCCTGAAGATACATATAAATAATCACTACACCTAGTTGATGTTTAACGTAATTTTATGAGTAATCCTACGTTGCTAAGGTATGGCTATTTTAAAACGAAATACTTAGGATGTAGTGAATCAGTCGTCTATCTGCGTCAATACTTGAATTCTGAAGCTTGCTATATATTTCGATGAATCTCTGAGTAATTTATTGTAAATCTGCTAGATTATGAATTTGCAATGATGTTTCAATCCGACGTTCTATTGTTTTCGCTACCCTTATCGCCTTATTATTTTAACAAATACTTAACTATGTTCTCGAGTGTGCCTATTTATATAAAACTTGTTATTTAATTTCAGAGTAATTATTTATCGTTATAAGTTAGATTAAAATAGGATGACGATTCTCACAAAGATACCAAAATTACACAAAAATATAGTTAACTATCATTCCACTTGTTATTCTTTCACTTGGTATTTACTTTATCAGATTTATTTCTTCTTGTGTTAAGATTATTGTTAAGTTATTGTAACTTAGTACAAAATGGCTCCTTCATGATATGAAGGCTAGTTATAGGCTTCCGAAGCTGCATCGTGGCCATCTAAAGTGCGACATTTGACGAAAGTAGTGTATAAGTAATCTTTGTAATGATAGTACCTATAACATGAAACCTGTAAGAGAATTCAATGATTTGCATAGTCAAATAAAAATGTTTTAGAATATTTGTCTTGTTTCATTAAAAACTAGTACCTATTTACCCAAGATTTTTTTTCATATAATCCGACGAAGTATTTCCTGCTAATTTGTACAAAGTGTCGTTCTATCTAAAACGATTATCGTATTACAAATATATTTGCTTCCCGTAAAAATGAATTACACTCAGGAATTACATCGTGTGTCTTCCTACACCAATTTTTGACTTCACATATTGCGTTGCACTTAATTCTTTATTAATACGTAATGAGTCATGGCATAGGCAGAGTTCACACCTACACAAGTTTTAAATTAAATACAAATATACCGGTTTGTATAATATACATAATTCTCTTGAATTTTTCTTTTTCTTTCGAAAAGAAAGTCTGGAAAAGAACGGCAAGTAATTAAAATTAATTTAATACTTCAGACTTCACTATCAGGAGTTATAGGTAGATAGTATATAATATAAGTATAGGTTAAGTAGGTCCATATTTCTGGCTTCTAAACTTACACTAAACGTCAATGTAGGAGAAATTGCGATTGGATAGTAGAAATCTAAGGCACATCGTTGAGAATGTCAATAAAGTCGTCTGTTTATGCTAAACAACATATTTAGAGTTAGTCACGTAATCACCCGTATAAGTCCTGAATGTATAGTGTATGTGCATCTACACAGTATTAGGTAGGCAGCATATATAATTTATTCAATTGTGTTCCTCGGTTTTTCACATTTTTTTTTCACTATTTTGTTGTTATGTACTGTTGTTCTCTAATTAGTAAATCCACTGATTAGCATAACTAGACTATTTTTTTCGTAGCTGATTTAAATGAAGTAGATTTGTTTGAATGTAAGTAGCAATTACTTAAGAGAAATAAATTAATTTTAGGTTTGTTTGCAATTGCAGTTTGGTAGATTGTACATACTTGTACAATCTAGCAAACTACCTACTTATAGTTAATGATAGACCTATATAAAGTTTTAATTAAAATGTGTTTGTTTGTTTCAAATATTAATAGCGCTTTATATTTCTTGCTCCATTGTTTTCGAGGAAAAAACGGGACTGTCTGTGTAAAAGTAAGTTCTTTATCAAATATAAGTATATCTTTTCAGAATTTGGATGTCGCTTACATTATAGTTGTCCATTTAGTGCCTAAATGTTAGCGTTTTCGTGTCTACATTTTAGTGCAAAGAAAACTATTAATGGATGAGATGTTAAAAATGAAATTGAGAGAACAATGTGAAAGTAGAACATTTATATATTTATGAAACTTAGTTGTTCTATAACTAGCAAAAAAGTATAAATGTAGAAACGTGCGAATGTATTTTCAAACATATTGCTAGAAAAAAATATTGTTAAGTTTATCAGGTTATTGTAAGAATAATGTGACAGTTTAATAATAAAAAATGCAGCTAATGTGTATGCAGCTTTAAAAATGTTACCTACTATGACGGAAGACGACTTTTCAAATGACACGAGCAGCCAATTAAGTGCGTTGCATTAATATCATCAGCTATTATTGAATGCATCGAACGTATTATTAGCGAATAATTAGTTGGGGGAAATTCGTCGAGTTGTTCAACCGTGTAACGCTTTCATTTTCTTAGGACACGGGAGACGTGTGCGGCCGGCGAGTGGAGGCGCCACCCCGCTGGCTACGCGGCTTCATGAGCGTGCAGCACCGCGCCCTCGTTCAGTCCACAATCGAACTCCTTTCGTGGTTCACGTTCACGTACAATGTAAATAGTGCGTTCCAAGTTATCTCTTAAAGTGATTCGTTCAACATGTTCAACAAAAAACTTTATTTTGCGTTAATAACATTATTAGTTCTTAGTCATGTTGTCCACGGTAAGAAAACTAAGAAAAATAAAAGACCCAAAGATCAAGACGATTCCACGACTATACAGCCTAATGTTGTCGCATACTCCACGTTCGGATTTAATGATGTTGGCGCCTACGACGGCTTTGTGCCGACATCGCCAGATTATGCCAGCTTTCTTAGTGGTGTCAATCAAGAATCTACGACAAGGTTATACGCTCCTGCATTCCCAAGTTCTTTAGATTCAACAGGATTCAGCGGAAATTTTGGCTCGCAGTCAGTTGATACGCAATCCTTCGCTGGAAATGAGGACATGGGACAACCCGGTATGTTGCAGTATACATCAAGTTCAATGAATTTTTTTAACAACGCAAACTTTGGCTCCACTGGTGAACAAAATAAAAATATTGAAATGGAGGACACAAATGGTCAAAATACAGAAGATTCGGACGCACCAGTATACGGTGCCAAAATAAATTCACGGCATAAGTACAGACCTGGTAATGTATTTAATAACACTGATTTTAATATGTATAACAATGGTGTTTCAAATCTTTCTGATGATAAGTATTCAAACTTTCATGATTCAGAACCAACTCATGAAAATAAGCCTTCGTTTAGTGAGTCTCATATGAATTATCAAAATAATAACGGATTTATTCAAAATTTCGAACATGAGAACGAGGATTTTAGCCGACCATCTTCTACTAATAACGTAGTTAAATTTCAGAAAGTAGTTGATTTTACAAAATTAAACCAAAACTATCAAACCGCTTTGGACACAAGTCAGTTTTTATCAGGAAGTGTTCAATCCTTTAACCCTCAAAATACCCTTATGAACACTCAATTGGAAAGTTCATTTTCTAATAACTTTAATTACAATAATAACAATAACAATAAGTTCATGAATTCCTCACCAAAACAAAAAGATCATTATAATGTAAAAGACAATGAAGAAAGTAGCGACAAATCTGTGATTAAATCAAGTTCGTTCTTTGACCAAGACAACACATACAATCATGTTAATACTAATCATAAACATAATACATACCAGAGCAACAAAAACTCCGAAACCAAAAAGAAAGTCAAGAAACCCTGGGCATCCGGAAACTATAGCAATGATTTTAAAAATTGGAAGGATTCCTCAACTATCAAAGGCTACGGATATTCTACTAATTACAGTAACATGAACTTTAAATATGGCGTCAGTGAACCTAAAAACCCTTTTAATCATGACGAAATAGTACCTGCTAGCAGTAACGTAGATTTAACAAACTACCAATATCCTGATTCTAGTTATTCAAGTTTTAAGAAGCTACCTGAATTCAATGACGATGATGACTACGCTAGTCACTCATTCAAAGATAAGTTCAAAGCCAACGACTACTTAAATCAGTTCAAAAATTCATTTAGTACAGTACCTACTACGACATCTTATTGGGGAAATGTTTACAAAGGGTCTGACTATACTTCATACAGAGACCATCCAAAGAAAACTCATTTTAGCGAAAGTGGAGATTCCATAGTCAATATTCCAAAAAGACCTCGTAAACCGAGCTTTACCAAAGCTTCTGAAAATAAGCATATTGACTGGCCACCGGCGTATCATTCAAGACCACAAAAATTAAACAAGCCATCTAACGACTGGACGAAAGATTTATTAGATACTAGGTACAAATCTGAAGAGGATTTATTGGGTCTAAGAACTCACGATACCTCGCATCCAACATATTTACCGACATATAAGCCTACCAACAATGTTTTTGATAATGATAATGAATTTAAAAATCTGGTTGATAAGTGGAGACAATCATATTTGAAAACAAAGTTTAAAGACATTTCACCAGTTCGAGACTATGAAAGTTACGGGTCCGAGATGAAATCTATGCACGTTCCGATACCGAAACCGTATCCGGTAAGTTCATTAAGTTTTAACAATTTCTGTAATTGATGTTAATGATCATGTAGTTAACAATGTCTGTATAGATATTTATGTGTATATATGAGCAAAAAACTGCCTATGATATGATGGAATGCGGATCGGAAAAGCAGACAACTCACGTCGCGCACTAATTTCCTCGGTCTTGGTCAGTAAAATGATGCGCGCTCGTGCGCCCAAGAGAAATCATGTAATGCAATACTTGTCTGATATAAACAGCATGTGATACAAGTTCACGGCATATCGATTTATCAAACAGGCATATACTTAGCAACTTTGGAAAAGTTGCGCGCAAAAGAAATGGAAATCAAATCGTTTAGATTGTGTAAGTGCAGTCAGATCGATGGTTAACGAGTGGTTGGGCGACAATAATGAGCTCGACGACCTCCCTAGAGTCACGCTGCATTAGTTACCATTGTTCATAGTGAAAGCAATAAAGTGGTCAGCTTATCTCTCCATGAGGATAGGGCTGATATAAATTAAGATAAAAAAAACACGTTGGCATATTCATATCTGTAGCTCTACTCTAGCATGCATTATGCAATGGGGTTAAAAACGTCGTGATGAAAAATAATTATTTCTTATTAATAAAAATGTAATTTAAAACATATTAATTAACAGTGTCTATTTATAGCATTATGAATTTAAATTTGAAAGAAATATCAATCAGAAATAGCCATCTACAATTTTGCTTTACAGTAAAACTTATTTAATTCTTAATTTGATCAGCGCATTTATTTTAAATAAGTGTTTTTAATTGAAGCTAGTTTCAGAATGGTAATGTTGTGGTTGACAAGCGTGCATCATATATTGTCCAAGATTTCAGAAATCAATTAATACAAGAATATAACAACATTAGTACCTGAATGTTTGCGCTAATCCCCGTTCTATAATATTTATATAAACATGCAGCGCGATAGTTTAAAAGTTAACCTAAAGTGTATTATTGTCCACTTAAAGCTCAATTAGGAAAACTATTCATGCAAATCTGTATAATATTAATGACTTGTTATACATATGATCATACGTTTTGTTGCGAGCTTATCTAACCCTATTGAGATCACTGCACTTACTTAGCATGAGGTTGTTCACCATAATATTAAAACCAAACCTTTTATTTGTTGCATGGCATGCATAGTTTACACAATTTCACTTTTTGCTATTCCTTCGATTTCGGTGCATGTAGCAGTAACACATAATTGGTATTCAAGACTGAAGGACAAAAGAAAGTGATAGGGATCGTGATAAATATTAAAATAGAAACAATTACCTTCACTGGCAACAACATGTGAAGTATATTTTATAACGTTATTTGATAAGTCACTTTGATAAATTTGTTATTTAGATCGAGTAGGCAAATATTTTTAATTGGAAATGATTCAATACGTTCGCGTGTTTCGTTACTTTCTATTCAACAAAATTTCTTAAATATTTTGCGGATGTCGGTGTTTATAACAAATTAAATGTAGATAATAATGATTAGCAATGAATTTAAGATTGTTTTCATAAATCGTGATCTCAAGATATATTATTGAAAAACGCGTGATTTCCTTTAAGTCTCGAGACTACAGTGCTCACCTAATAAGTAAACTAGATTTAGTAGTAATATGGGATGTGTAGAGCGACCGTGATCTTGCAGATAGAAGTTCCTCACCCGGTAATAGTTCCGGTGCCGCGTCCGTTCCCGGTGCGGGTGCCGGTATCTAGGCCGGTCGCGGTGCCCGTGCTGCGGGAGCTCACCGTGCCTATCGAGAAGCCGGTGCCCTACCCCGTCTACAAAACGGTTCCCTATCCGGTAGAGAAGCTAGTCCCTGTGCCTGTTGAAAAAGAGGTTAGTGTCCTCATAAGCCCCGCTGTTGTTACAGTGCAGGGTGATGCGCACGTATCTACGAGTAACTTTGTACTTACGTGTCAATGACAGAACGTGGTGCTTTCGTTTACGCAACGGTACCGCAACAATTTCGCGGTCAACAACATTTATTTAGTATTTACATGAGGAGCTGACTACGTTCATCACAACAGTCGTTCGGTAGGGATCTATTGTTTCGATAATCAAATGGTATTGTGCATGTTGGTTATCTGTCTGGTGATCTTACACGGAAATCAATAAAACATACTTCTTTACACGGCAACTTATTTTCAACAATTACCTTGTTGCATGGACAGCTACTATAATTTTCAACGTAATTATAGTATCTTAGGGCATGTTGATTACATGGCACCAGGAAAGCAAGTTGGAATGGAATTTAACACCTTACACGTGATTGCGCACCAGTAAATAAACAAGTTTAATATGAATATTCTAGCCTGACCAAATATAATGTACTTGTAATATGTGGTTCAGGTGGCAGTCCCAGTGGAGAAACCTTATCCAGTACACATCCCGTACGTGCGGCCGGTGTTCCATCACACGAAGCCGGTGCACGAAGACCCAGAGAACGACAACTTTGATGTGGACGACTACATGCGGCGTCCAGAAGCGAAGAGACCTACACAGTTTAAGAAGAGACCGTATGGGTAATAAAAGACATTCTGTAACAATATCATACCTACCTTCAATCAAAAGCTTTCGTGAAATGATTAATGGTTATTCCTTCTGTGCATTCATGATAAGAGGCTTTAGTCCTTTAATGGAAAACTTACAAACCCGTATCTTGTTACTTTAAATAATCTCATTTCATAGTCTTTATTGCATTTCCACAATGTTTTTTACATAATAATCTTAAATTTAGGGTTGGACATACATTATGGACCCGGTTAGGGCACAGCAAAATATCTATATCTAAGTTATTAGTTATTTTATCTTAGGCTAAAGAGACATTAGCATTATCTTTTTGTGCCTATTGTTCGTTTTTTGTTGGTAATTTAGCATTTACCTTTGATGAATTACTTTGTCCAAATATTTTTAAATCGTATAAATTAACACGCATGGAGATTAAATCATTTTTACATAATTATGCAAACTTGTGACCAGTTATGCGTGTCGATATCGCACGAAAGATGCCAGTAAAGTTCATAGACTTGGTAAATAATAAAAAACTTGTTAAACCAAAAAAAGCGGCATTTATTGAAGAAATTATAAAGCATTCGTAGTCTATATATGGCTAAAGACAACAAACCAAGATCTTAATCTATAAATACTATCTCGTATTCAGGAGATTATGTATTTTATATTAGTGAAATTACACTTAATCGCTGTACAAATATTATTGAAACTACGACTGGGGTAGGTGTGTAGTTAAAATGTCTTATAGTTTTTTAAGCAACTGAATGAATATTTTCTTTAAGTAATCGACTTTATTTCAGCTAACTCTACATTTTAATGCTAGGTAGGTACTAACAAATCCAGTCGTGTTTTTAAGACTCTACTTTTACATGTACTTGTGATTGACATCAAAGTTACAAGGATTAGGTATATTATTCTTATTACACTTAACCTGTTTAACTATAAGGCTTCCTTAGAACAAATAACGCACCAAATTCTACCTTCTAAAATTAGAATTTCTTATTTGCTAGTAGTTCCCGAAACAAATCGCGAAGGCCGTCTCGCGCGAGTTACCAGGACCGCAACAGGAGGCGGTGGCCTGAACGCCGCAGGCCCTCAAGCCACACGGAGCATAGGGATAGACATCACTCCAGACCCTCGGAGTTCCACGCTCCGCCGTACAAGCATCACGAGTACGAACGCGACGAAGACGACGAAAACAGTGACTATGCTCGGTACTGCAGGAGAACCGGCAATTGTTGAATAACGAACACAGTGATAAAAGACTTACAATAAGTATCTAATAACGATAGTAGATCTAAGTACCCGATTTGTTATAGGTCCTAACAATATTGCATTTGTAGATTTTTTCTTGTTTTGGTGTTTTATGACTAGAATGCCGCAAATTTTAACATGTTTTACGATTGTTTAAGTAACTAATATTATGTAGAATAGTTCATGTTTAGTACCCTTATGTTATTTGTAGAGTAAGTTTGGTGTAAAAACCTACTGTGCCAAATACTCTTTTGTACCTTTTTCTATTTTTGTACGTTAGTTTCTACTCACTTAAAACTCATCTTGTTTGTATAGTAGATTTAATTTATGGGATAGTGAGTAAATTTATTTAAAACAAAGAATTGGTCTTTTTACTGATACTTTTACTCATAATGACATGATTGCGGATACTAAATGATAATTTCAGTAGGCAATTACTAGTAATTGTTTCAATGTATTTATGTGGCACGTGTTTAGTTGAGGAGATCAGTCAGTTTCGCTTGGGCGCCCGCTTTTACTAACGCTTCGATAAGCAGAATGCGCCTTACGCGCTACCAAAGATAAATAATGCGACGGCAGACATTACTTACTCTGTTCACTGTCCGCAGATACTAACATCGTCTATCACATCGTATTGAAATAAAGCAAAATTTCCTCTAACAAATTGGAAATTTCTCTTTAAATTACAACTGAATGTTATATGATATATTTTCAGTTTTTGTATAGGTAAATCACATAAGTATAAAGCTTTTTCATCTAATTTTGTTTACTTTTATTTGTGGTTTAAGCAAGTGGAAAATTTTGCTTATTTTAATTTGTGGGTATGATGAACACCGTTTTCACTACATTTTAATATTAAAGAAAAATGTTTTCACACCTTAAGTGCTTAGTCTAAACAAATAATTATAGGCCCTTCAAAGTCTCTGCTAAGTCTGTAGGCCAAAGTTCCAGGTCTAACGGTGACTTCATATTGCTATGCATAAAATATGAATTCAACAGAACTGATCCTCTTTCTATGGTTCTCGAATTCTCAGGTATTAAATTGCAATCTCATTTACGGTTTACTTTGTATCTGATATCCGTGGATATAGGATCAGCTCACAAAGGTACGTAGAGTAACACTATACAAACCCGTTTGTATACTTTTATACCAAAGGTTGTAATTTTTTTATGACAATTTTTTTTTTACTGGCACATACCTATTTGCAATGTATGTGCTTCTATTATTTGTAGAGTTTCATAATGTCATTGCAATTTTCTTCTATTGTGAGATGAAGTTGTATGCTAAATGTTATTCAACGGTTGCCTTCACTTATATGTTATTATCAACATGGATATTTCTTCATGCTTAGTAAACAAAACTTTCACTAGGATGTTCCATTTACAGGACATAAACACTGTTAAGATTGCTATCAATAGCTTGTTAAGACTTTGGTTTCGTGACATAAAACTGTGAGAGCAAACACAATTATTTTACAATTGCATATACAAAAACACTTAAGGTATAATATTTATTAGTTTTATGCTAGGTGGATTCTTATTTCTCTTGCAAATAGAAACCTAACTTGTATGCTTTACATTTTAACTAGCTACTCACCTTATCTTATAGTATGTACGTCTGGTGCGTGAAAAAAAAAGGATTTATGGTCTTTTTTTTGCATTCAACGTAAATTACGTTCAACAGGATTAATAAATTACAATTCAATTAATTCCGGCATCCCATGTGTAGAATCGACTCTACATCCTGTGGGAAATGTACCCTGCCAGAGCCAGCGAACTAAAGTGCGCGAGCGTAATTGCTCGCATAATTACAGTAGGAGATTAGGTAATGTGCACTTGTTTTGGTCGGAGTAGGCGTTTTAATAATACTCAACACCGCATTATTCAAGGATGGTGGTTAGTGATCACGATGCGATTCACAAAAAAAGACGCGATATTGTTTAGTACATCAAAATTAATTCATAAACAATGGTACTTTATGTTTTCATTATAAAAGAAAAAAGAGCGGCTTGCAGTTAAAAATCATGATTCGAAACTGATGAAAAAATCAAGTTATTTAGTAGCTGATTTCACACGGTCACTTCTATAAATACTATGAGATTAAATAAAAGTCAATTATATAAACAATAAATGTTCAAACAACTCGATATTACAAGAAGTTGAGCACCTAGAGGATGTCAATAATATTATTAAACGAGCTTGTCACCAACTTTCACATTTCACGCTTAAATCCTCTTTTACTGTGGAGGCGGAATATATTTAATACATCTAGTATATATTTTTCACATATACATATAAAAACAAATAACGCAGAAAAATATCCGATCGAATCTTTTACAGTCATCAGCTTATGAAAATATCTGGTTTACGCGTAGGTCATTAAAATGCATCGATATTTTAAATCAAAATAGCTTTTGGGAATATAAATTACAAATGAAAATAAAAATAGGTAGCGTAGTGGCACCAGTAATCGACATGCACCAGTAATCGACACTTTATTTTTTTATTTAATAAAATAAAGAGTAGGATACCGATTTATTTATTTGACGACACTGTAACATAGAAAGCACACTTATTACTGGCTCCCATTGACATTTGAGCGATATTTACAGTTTTATTTGAAAGTAGCGGTGTGACAACTGATTGTGGCTCGAGTACCGGCGAGAAAAACAACATTTCTTACTGAAATCGTTAAGGAAGGGAGTACATTTCTTTGTTAATTATGCTAATGTATTGTAAGTTATTTGAATTTTATGAGTTTTACGGGTTTTTATAAGAACTAAAGGGTGGAATTTTGTTATAACACAAGTTCAAGATTATTTTAATATTAGTAAAATGTTGGTGTCGATCATTGGTGTTCACAAACTGACTTTCTCCAGTTATCGACACGTGTCGATAGTAATTATTAGAAACATTTTTCATTTGATAAGTGAATATATAGCTCTTCTAACTTTGCTTCTCGGTAGATATTTCAAGTAAACTAATCAAAGTTGACCTACCAGAAATCGACAAGTGACGATTATTGGGAAATAATATGTGTCAATGATTGGTTTTAGAGATGGCTCTGAGAAAACATTATACTCCCGACCAGTTAGGTTCAGTGGGTCGTCTTAGGGGCGGAGGGTAGGAGTTGGAGCATACGCTTGGGCACAGGGAGCACCAAAGAAAACAAAAGAAAATTGGTAAAAAAAATTGGGAGTCCTTTTTTAGTTTTTTTATAGAATTCGAGCATTTTTATTGCAGCATCTGATTAAGCTTATCTATAGAAACCATTTATGATCTTAGAAGTATGGCCCTACGACGCACAGTTTCCGACTTATGGGCCGTTTACATTAAAAGGCCGTTCAAGTAAAAGGCTCATAACTCGAAAACGGTGCGTCGTGGGGCCATGTTTTTAGAACTTAAATAGTTGCTACAGACAAGGTCAACCTAATGCAAGAAAAAAATCGGAAAGATTCCGAAAAAAAAAATAATTAAGTCCTATACAGGACTTATAAAAATTATAGTTTTTTTAACCATACGGTTAGGTAATCATTTTGCACGATTTGCTTTTATTATCAGTATTAAAGTACTATCATACCTGTGGTAGAAATACAATATAAATTTATTGCGCTATCGTACACAAACATTACATCCGTCTTACGAATTTTCGATCAGATCACGTGTCCCGACGCGGGTTTATAATTTTTTCAACATTACAAAAAAAAACTGTACAGCACCGCTAAAGAAGTTTTCGTCATACGAATTTTCGATCAGGTCACGTGTCCAGGGGCCCGATGTTTCTATTTTAAGTCAGTGAGTGGCAGGTATTTTCGTATCCAGATAATTTTAGTTTAATGAAAAATTTAGGTACACCTACTTGCCAATGTTGGCCAGTGGCTATAACAAGTGTAAAGTGCACTGGAACGTTTATTAACCTGACGCGAGTTGATTTTTTTTTACCCATTACGAAAAGCCGCTAAAGAAGTGTTCAACTATGCCAAAAATCTTTAATAAAATAGATATGTTAAGAGAGGAAAATAAAATGAGTATGTATATGTTGAAGAAGAAGTTAAGGGGAGAATTGCTTAAGAGAGCGTAGGCAATGCATTCTTTAATATTTACCCTTTATAATGTGTATTTATGTTTATGTTTTGATTTTAGTTTTTTTTTTCTTAGTTTTATATAAAGTACTTAATAGTTAGTAAGAAATAGAAAACAGCGCTTCTCGCCTTTAAACGAAAAGTTTGGATTTTTAATTATAAGAACAAAATGTAATGATAAAAAGTGTACTTTTTGTTAAATAAAATAAATAAATAAAAAATAATTAAAAAATTAAAAATTATCAACTCAGACAAAATCAGAACCAAAATCAAAATCAAAAATCATTAATTTAAGTTAAGCTACAAAGTAGCACTTATCAAACGTCAAAATTTTAATACAAAAAAGACAGCACCCTAGGGGTCGGTTCATATCCGGCGGAAAAGGCAGCGCGCAACATCGGCCGCGCAACCCCAGAACGAACAAGCACACAACTTTACATCCAACCTCCCACACCTGACGCGTCATGCGTCATGCGCCCGCCCGCCCCATCGCCACGCGATGGACAGCACGCCACCACCGTCAGATATGAAACGACCCCAAATCGCCCACCCTTCACCAAGTGCTAGTCAACTTGTCAATATCTTCTGTCTTGTACGAGTATTTACATGATTAATACCCATTAGTAAGAGAAATATGGTTATTGTAACAAAATATGCATACTTATTAAACAGGTAATTTTATTTTAAAGACCGACAAATGTGGTCAAATGGTGTGATTATTTGGCAAATACTCATTATAGATAATAGTCGATAACTGGGGTGTCGATAACTGGTAAGTGTCGATAACTGGGGTGTCGATGACTGGGGTGTCGATAACTGGGGTGTCGATTACTGGTAACAGTCAAATGATTAGGTGTCGGTTACTGGAGATTCTTACACTTTTTCATTTTTTTGTTTTTTTTTCTTGTCTGTTTATAGCAAATAAAAATGATACATTCTATTCTTATCTCAAGAATATACCTTACCGTACTCAAATGTTACTTTTGGTTTAAAAGTGACTAATATACCTTTAATTTAATAAAGAAACCCACTATGATCGATTAAGATCCTTAAAGTGTCGATCATTGGTGCCACTACGCTACCTAGACCATGTGGAAAATTTTCTCGGTGGACAATTAGGAAAAAGATGGCTAGAACTTTATCCTATTGTTAATTAAGACTTTTCCTTTTACCTTATTTTTATAATTATTGTGCCTGACCTACGAACTTATTTGAAATTGATGTGATTTGAAATTAATGACAAATTAATCGGTGGTAGGTTTAGACCATAAGCCTCACTCTATTTACCTATCTAGATATTTACCGTCTATTAATCTGGTATGTTTACTTGCACTGTATTTATTTATAATGAGTGGGTTTTTACGTGAGATATGTTCATAAATATTATCATTTTCATTCATTAACTTTTTGTTCATTTTTCATCTACTTCTGTCTAACCACATAACTTAAATGGATATGAGAATGTTATATCTATGTATTATGTGTGCAATGAAATAATGCTTGGTATTGAAATAAATTAAAAAATAAATTATCATAGCTATGCGATTAATAAAAATAATAATACGATTAAAACGTTAATATGTTTTGTCTCTAGAAAAACTTTTACATGAATTCTTATGCAATCGCATAATAAAATTATAAACAATGGGAAGATTCCAACATTTCCTGTCTGACAAGCTCAGCCAAAAAAACTTAAGCAAGAACCGAGGTCAAAGTATAATTTTAAAATCCAGACACTTTAACTATTATGAGAGAGTCATGTGTAGAATTATAGATTCCCAGAAACACGTGTCGTTCAGCTTCATTGGAACCTTTTCTTTGTTAAAGTCATGCTGGTCTAATCAATTAACAATTATTAAAGCTTTTAAACTGTTTTAAAAGTAGAAAAAACATTATTTTCCCCCTCAAATTCGCTTATTTTCTTGCGGTAAAAAATAAAAGTAGAATTTTAACTTAACCAACTTTACGGCCTGAAAATGTCAATACATAAAGAATTATAATAAAAGACAATGAATGGCAAATCTTATTAAAAGTATTCAATGTGTTTCCATGTGACAGTTAGCTCATGTATCAACAGTGTAAAAATATGAATAACGCCGATGTGAGAATGATCTGATATTAGTTAAGTATATTGTTTTACTTAAGTTATGCAATCATCAACTCTCGAAGGTCATAGGATAAAATACCTACTGTACTCATGGACGACAATATCGTTTTCCTGTAAGGGTATTATAACAGATTGGTATTAATCAGATAATTATCATCATTCATTATGAACCTATTTTAATAACTGTGTTACACAAAGAAATCCTGACAGTAAAAGAGTAGATAAATATATTATAAGACTTGATTTATCAAAAAGAAAAAGGTAAATTTTTGGTCTAAATATAAAATTTAGTTCTGCGTTTTTTAGACCTTCCAGACTACACGCTACAATTAGGCTCGCTAATTTCTTTATCACGTTTACTATAAGATTTATTAAATACATGTCAAAATAGTGAAGCAGGAGTATATCTTAAAATATTTTTAAGATATACCTATTCATATCTGTTTCGCTCTACTTTTTGCCAGTCGTGTAATTGTGATTTTAAATTGTCATAAGATATGAAAAATAAGCTTGTCGGGGATGACAATCTGATGCCTTATAGGTATGTAATATTTAAATTTAGAGAAAATTTATACCTTACTGAATATGTTATTGACTTAAAATTAAACCCAATCTGATTGTTTGCCCCTATAACGCGTCACCGATGCGTTTGAGTGAATAATAAATTTATTCCTAACCATACTACACTTTTACTTCCCACACAACAGCTTAGGTTGTTGTTGACTAAGTTTTATAAAAAAGTTATCGTTGATACGATAGATTTTTGTTTTTCCATTCCATAGTAACCGGTTAATAAGCGATCAAGTTATTGCGCTGTTTCAGATACATAAAATTATCTTTAATAAAAGTTGACATTTTAATACGTGCATAGATAATATGATAATGCATTTAATTGACTATGATCCTAAAGCCAACAATGCACCAAAAAATATATATAATTTATTTCCTCCACTTTTGATGTAGCTAGAACAGATTTAGTTCCTATTGTTGCCCTGCATAATTGATATAATTTTGCCGTCAGTAAGTGGCACATCATATACACAATGGAATTTCAGTTATAATCTTATGACTAACGAGTGATTTATAGAATAATACCCCGCGAGTAAATTGGGTATATGTTGGTGTTATTTTTTTTATTTGAGAAATTATTTTCAGTGGGATATTAAATGTTCTGATTTAGCGTATGTAGTGCACATACGCTAAATCAGAACATTTTTTTTAATTTACCAAAAACTGAAATAACTATGTTCGAATTGGTTGATAAAAAATTGCTAGTAGTTCGGAATATATTCATAGGCTCACTGATTTATCTGTAGAATATAAATAATGGCATTTATATTTCCAACAAAGTGTTGTAACTGATCAAAGTAAACGATGATCTTTAGTTTTAAACAATAGGCGTTTCATTAACCGCTAAAATTACCGCATTTGATGTGGAGGTTCGTGCTGCATCATATAAGACTTGAGGTTTTGCGGGATGGGATAGGGATGGGGCAAAGACAAAAGAAATGAGAATTATTATAATTTGTCATTTGAATAGCTACAGTAAATAAAAAGTCATTTAAGGCTATTTTATCACACCACTTTTGTTTTTTTTTTCCAAGATCATCCTAAATTTTGTAAGTAGTAGTACCTAGTAGTAGTCGTCTCATAAGTTAAAAACTAATGTACAATATGCTTCATAAGTAGACCTGTACATAGGTATTTAATGCAACACATCTAACTTTAAGTTTAATTTAATTCTATTTTGCGACTAAGAAATTGACTGTCGTTCAAGAATCAGAAGGTTAATGTTTTGACTACCGTTCTAACCGTCAAATACCGGTATCTTGCACTATAGGGTGACATAAGATGAGGTAAGGAATACATGAAACGATGATTCTTCTTGAAACGGTTATTGGGTTCGAAATCAAAAGATGTTGGAAGATAGGAAATGGTTAAATAAAATGTGAACGTTTTTAGTTTTTAAAATTTCAAGGTCATTAAAAATTAACTATTGTATCTAGGAACTATTTAGTTATAGTGTGACTTCTGTGAATGGTTGTAAATTAGCACAGTGCGTCGGTTGCGGGTTAAAATGTAATTGGTTTGACTGAATGGTCAGCGGATGTGCTGGTCACGGGGATGGGCCTTGAATTACCTATCCGAGTCGAATTCACAACATAGCGCTCGCGCAATCGTAGAGTGTTTAAACATGACATAGTAATAGCTGCTGTATAGCAATCAGCAAAGCGTAAACATTACTCTATCGAATTTTATAACAGCACCTTTTTTAAATTTTTTGACTACTATGTAGAAAAATTACCCTACGCTCAGTAACATCTGTTATTAATAAAAAACGGTAAATGAGGTAGTAAATAAAGCTATTGTATGAAGAAGTTGTTATGAATATATAAAGGCTTGCGAGACCTCGAACTGTTTAGTCTGTCTACGCGGTCCCGTTGAACCGGTCGCGGGCTGATTGACCCCCACTACCTTCGTTCGTTTATTTCCACTTCTCACCTAAATCACACGTAAGTTTATCAACATAATATATCTACAGTTTACACTGGTATTTAGTGCATGCTCCAGATACAAGTTACACGGTATGTTTTTATTAACTTAAACCTAACTTATATGTTAAACTGAGCTTAATACAAGTTCGTAACTGCACTTAACCTAAAATTACAATAGTTTATTATTTTTTATAAATTGATTGCCAAACCTTAAGTTAAACAACATCGCTCGCTCCTGCCATAAATTTAACTTTTAATAATAAGTTATAGTATATCTTTCTTAATTCTTCTTCCGATTCTTGATTTTAGGACAACCTAAATTGAATTGTTCATAATCGTACTGAGACTCAAGTCCTGGGCGCACCACTTGAGGAAAATGCTTTTTTTTTATTTACTTATGACATAATTATCATATCATTTATGTAGAGTCACCTCAAAACGTACTGAACCTTTGGATATCGGACAATAAAGTGTCATCAGACCCGTTTAGACCAGTATTATAAAAGATGAAAATATTAATGTATTATTTTAACTTTTCAATTATATCTCTTTTCCATAAAGAACGCAATTCCAAAAAAAAATGATAATTTTTGTGGTGGTGACCATCTTGATTTTTTTTAGCGGCTGTAATCTGTTGATGAAAAATGAAATGTATGGAATACCTATGCACAAATCAAACATATATATTTTTAGCTATGTAGGTAACTACGGTATATTACACCGTTAGCAAAGCTATCTTACTTAGCAGTAACAACACTATTTGAGATGTGACGTAAATAATAATTGCAGCTAGTTGTTTTTATTGATCCTTTATTCTAAGAAAATTTGTTGTTATATTATTTTGTGGTTAGTTTGTTCCAAGTATTTCGGTGTTGCTAAGTTCTTAGAACAAATAGTAGGTAAATAATAAAATAACTTACAAATTGCTCAAGTTTATCTTAAATTAATATGTAGAATAGGCAGTTATCTTATTTAGAATCAACAATTTAAATCGAGCAAATTAATAAAAAAAAAAGTAAGTAAGTAAAAAGATTACCTAACCTAACACCAATTTTCAAATAACCATTTTTTATTGACTTCATTTAACTACAGTATCAAGGAAGTGTCCTATAACAATAGACAAAGCAAGAACATAATTACTGTAAGTTATTATACTTGCATGTTTAGTGTGAATTTTCAATTTTCTGATGTGAATTTGTCTACGCTTTACGCAATAAAATAAACAATTTTTAATAGTTAATGCGTTCTTAAGCTTATTTATATTGATGGATCTGTTAATAACTGTTCTTATGTCAGTAAATGATTATTTATATCCATTACATTGAACTAGTAGTAAACCTTGAGCGTGTCGCAAAAACTGGTGACTCGTCACATTCTCTTACATTCAGACTTGTCCCTGTAAGAGTGTCGTACTCGAATCGGAAGTAAACACACTACCTAAGAATACGTATGGACTTACATGAGCTATGCATGTATTACTGTACGTGTACTTAAAGGTATTGCTCATTCGATATAACAGCCGGCACAAGTTTGCGACGCATAGCTTTTATGAACCTTTTATTTAGATTTACGTAACATCGTCACAGTTCCCATGCCATCCGAATACATAACAAGCTCGATCAACTCGATAAGGAAGAATACTACAGTTATCTTGGTGTTTCTCAATAATAAGATCAACTCATCTGCAAAAACGTGAGCAAACTGTTGTAGACTTTGGGAGATACTCCGCTTCACAATACTGTCATTACCAAGTTACAACATCTCGCTGAGATGAATACAATTGTCACCATTCAAAAATACCAGCTGCGAGATTTAATTATGAAAGCGAGAATGTCTTGTTGATTAGGTAATTTTAAACAATTTAAGGTTTAATTAAATAAAACTGGTCTGAACTTTCCAATTTATGAATGCTCGGCAAATCAAGAAACATTTTAATTATGTTCTGCTTTAACGTTTTAAAAATGTTTTTTGGCGTCCTTAAATCTTTTTTAGAAGAACAGAAGGTACCATTATTATTTGGTTCCATGTAGTATAAACATTACATATTACATTTACATTACATATTTACAAAAAATAGATAGAACTACTATTTTAAGAGTTCTAATCACAAATACTGCTAAAGACATCAATCGATTATTTAATATTTGCAATAAATATGAAACTTAAATGTAACCGGAAAACCTTGGTTTTGTGCATTAGTTTTAAAACATAAATAATATTATGCATTTTATTGAATTTCGAAGAGACCGGAATGTATGTATTTATAAGCTACAAACACGTTTATATTTCAGAATAAATATGAGGGCCATCATCCTAGTGGCAGCCCTAGCGGTTGCAACAGTGTGTCAAGCCGCTACACCAGAACTGCGATTTGCTTGGGAACAGATGGATTTCACTTGGGAGTCTCCAGAAGTTCGAGCAAATGCTATCAACGAAAAGCGATTTATACCTGAGAACAATCTTCCGTTAGGGTTAGCTCGTTGGAAAAATAAAGTATTCGTGACGGTACCGAGATGGAAGGCGGGAGTCGCTTCTACACTAAATTACGTCGACCTCGATGGCCCGCAAGACCAGTTACTGAAACCCTACCCATCTTTTAAAGACAATTTTGTACCTGATACGGCTACTGAGTTACCTTCGAATAGCTCTCTGATCTCAGTCTTCAGAGTATTTGTCGATGCTTGCGACAGGCTTTGGGTCATTGATTCAGGAATGGCAGATATTTTCGGTAAGTATTCTTCAAAAAGGTTCTATAAATATAATGTGTTAAGCTGTTTTGAGCTTTCATAACGGCATAACTCTGGTTTGGGAATTCTGTATTCCGCATTCGCTGATAAATTTATTTCAGATTTTTTCTTAGAGTTATTTATAACATTTTATCTAAAGATCACACTATTTTATTATTTATTTATTAAGGTGAACATTTCATATGATTTTCAATTAAAATGCATTAAGTGATTTAAATACTATAAAATGAAATATTGGTTTAGTGTTTCTTTTTTTAATTAACTTAAAAGTTGATTTTTCTACTTCTAAAACAAAACTTTGGACAACTTTACTCATTGAATTACACACGATCATTACAATACGCGTATAAATTTAAATTTACATATTAATGCCAATAATACCCGTAGTTAAAGGCTTCGAGAGGTCAAAACAATCGGACATTAAATACTAATTACTTTAGAATGGATTATTTTGTAAACATTGCGAAACTGCGACATATGGTAGAATTGCCTAGACACTAAATTGTTTCGCTCTAGTACACCGAACATTTATTCTTTATATACCTATGTATAATGCTCTACTAATAGTTACTTATGCTACTTTTAATGAGCGAATATTCCATCTTGGAAAATTATACTAGACAATACATGTTCTTGAATAATTAGATTTTACGTTAACGGCTTACTTCTGAGTTTTCTGGCCTAAGTGGTGTTTATGACAATATTCCCTGTTAATTAAATTTTCTATGGAAATGAACCCTTCAACTGTAGTGTTATGGTCTTTTGTTAAAGAATCAATTGTTTTCATATTCATGAATAGGTCATAAATCTTTAGTAAGACAACTTATTTGCATACAAACTAACAATTTGCAATTCAACAGTTTTATGTATCATTTACACATGTAGATATTCGTTTCCTGTTAATTAACAAGGTGCTACATATTACTATTTTTATTTAGAGACATGTACATTATCCGCTGCGAGTTTTATAGCCATTGGCTTATCAGGCTCATCCCAGCAAAATTATCAAGTTTTTAAAACCGGTGAATATTAAGCCCTCGTTCTACGCCTAATGAAATTAGTGCAGAAGTAACTCAAAGATAGTGTTCCTCATAAGAAAAATATAATATGGCCATATTGTGAATTTTTACTAAGTTAATACGTCGCCAATCTTTCCTTAGAGATAGGTACGTGAACCATTAAGTTATTTAGTTAAATCTATTAAGTTACAATTAACGGCATACTAAATTACTTCATTGTATAATTGTTATATTTATAAAGTAAACAAATAATTAATTATACAGGCATTGAGATCAAATCGTGATCATTTATCATAGGAACGTTTAATGGTTATTAATGAGCCAATAAGTCATCTAGGAGTGATTGGAATTCAACACCTAGGAGGGAAAAAAGGAGTAAATGCTACTTTAAAAAGGTCTTGTCATACATAGAGAAAGATTTCAAAATCGTATGGCTTGCTTTAAATCGAAATTAACAATTGAAATAGGATAAAGAGATAAAGATTCATTTTTTTTTTCAATTACTTTGAGTGATATGATTATAATGGGTATGTCAAAAAGTACTTTTACAATTATTAAATGCGAATTTTTAATTTTAGGTGCTGGAAATCAAGTTAATGGTCCTTCAATTGTCATCTTCGACTTAAAAACTGATCAACTGATTCATCGCTACCAATGCAAAGCTACTGACATGAAAGAGGACTCATTCTTTGCAAACATTGTAAGTTTTTGTTTTGTTGTTTTAACCTTTAGGATGTTCGTTTATTAGTAGGTACTTGAAATTCACTTGATAAATATTTTTTTAGGTCGTGGACGTAAACAAAGACACCTGCGACGACGCTTACGCTTACATCCCTGACTTGGGTGGTTACGGAGTAGTGGTGTACAGTCTGAAGCAGGACGACTCTTGGCGCATTTCCCATCACTACTTCCACTTTGAACCACTGGCTGGCTCCTACAACGTTAGTGGCATTGAATTCCAGTGGACAGATGGTGTATTCGCATTAGCTCTCTCAGAACCAAGAGAAGACGGGTAAGAGTTCTATGTTTATGCACAAAATTTTAACGATAGAGTATCTTTTGGAACCTTTTTCTACGTCCAACAGAACCATGATTGATTTAAGTATATTTGTTTAGGTGCATTTATTTGTTGCTGAATTAGGGCCATGTTTTCAGTTATCTAAATTATGAAATTATACGCAGATGAATAAACTGTACTGATTTGCTCAACATTCGATTTTTTCTTACTCTTTATCGATAGGCTAATAATCGTTTCCGAACATACCTATATGACATATTATTTGCTTGCATTTATAGGTTTTTTCTCATGATCAGCTAAGGTAGCAAATAGAAAAAACGCAAGTTCTATAACATGTTATCCTTGCTGTTGTATATGTTTAAGAGAACGGACTAGTATTTAATTGGAGCTTAACTAAAAGCCTATGTTTGAACAACTAAAAAAAGATTAAGTATATATTTGACTTAATCATACATCTTTAAGCCAAATACTTACATATGTATGTCTAACGGCATATGATGTTCGACACTGACCCGAAAAATACAAAAGCTCTTGAAACCGAGGTCATGCGCCTTTACTCTGTTAATTGAATCTAGCGTCTAATTATGATTTTTGGCATTGTAGGTCACTTGCGAAATTTGATTTCACAATGGTAAATTGTTTTAATTGTCACAGGTATAGGACAATGTTCTTCCACGCATTCTCCAGCACCAAGGAGTTCTGCGTCTCCACGGAACTGCTACGAAACTACAACAAAATCGACAAGCTTGAAGCATTCCACGACTTCAAGGTTTGATTGCTGACTTGTTACCATTCCTCTCACGGTTACATTGAATAATTTATAAGTAAGATAACGAAATAATTCAATCACGTTTGATTAGCAATGTTAAGAATACCTATAGAAAGTCTATTCACATATTGCAATTTTAATGTTGTCCCTTGTTTATAAATAAAGTTCGTGTGTTCAACACAAAGTTTTAACTTATTATTATTATGGAAGACGAGAAAGATATATGAAGACGAGGAAGATATCATGTTTTGACATCGCCACGCTGTGGCACAACGTCGCTGTGCAAACTCTCCTGACATTGTTCGAAATTTCAAGACAAAATGAATGCTAATCTGTCTTTTTCTTAATTTTTTCAGCTTTTGGGCGACAGAGGGCAAAACACACAATCAGCTGCTAGCTTCTATGATCCTAAAACACAAGTGCTGTTTTATACACAGGTAATATACTTAGTTTAGTACCAAGAACTAGACAAAACATTAGGGCCAGCTGTATAAATGAATTAGGTAGGGACTGAGCAAAGTAATTGCATGCAAAAACAAATGCTGTGTTTGTTTATGCAAACAATATGTTCCGCTTCGGTTATATCAGGAACATCTAACATTGTTTCTAAGTGTTATCTAGATTTTCTAAACATCTAGATTGACATGTAGATAAATAAGTCGCAGTGTTTCTACATGGTTTACAGAAACCTGAGGCAATTAGTACTGATTGTGGGAATTTATTTAAATAAGTAATGAATACGACTGCGCCAAATACACCTAATGCATACAATAACAACCTTCATTATAACAATAATATCGAATGCCAAACCTTCACCACGGCTGACATTCCTTCTATATTTACTTCTTGTGCACAATAAGGAGCACAACCTTCGCAAAACCTAACAATGGTTCTATTGACAAAAACTATGGATAAAAAACTAAGTGCTACACGCACATAAATATATATGGTACATATGATTGTGACTAGCCTAGGCTATATTATTTACATGAAAGCTTTCAAACTACTTATGGGTAAATTAATTAATGTGTTATTTAATAGTAATGCTTTAAAGATGATGCTTCTAATTTTTTTAAGACTTTATTAATCAGTCATAGATTTAAATTTTAAATTAATGAATGGCATTCATTACGTAATTATTAATTATAATTTATTGTAGGTGAACCGCAATGGCGTAGGGTGCTGGAACACCAAAAAACCATACACTCCTGAGAACAATCCGCTTATTGTTAGCGACCAAGAGCTGTTTGAGTTCCCCAATGACATGAAGGTAAGATGACAAAACTTTTGTTTTATGTTTAATGAAATCGCCTTAAGTTTAACGCACCATTTGCGCAAATAATGAGGCATGAACTATAACTTCATTATTGTAATTATACCCGATGCAAAAGAAAATACCGATATTTTGAGAAGATCTGTTCAGCGGTGTGAAAATGATCAGCTTATTTCAAAATATTGTTGAGGTTTCATATTGAAACGTTTTCACTTTCAGTGTCATATGTTCACCGTATATTTATTACAGGTCGACGATGAAGGCACATTATGGGTGCTGACGGACAAACTCGCTCGTTTCCTCTACAGAACAATCGACCCAAACCAGGTCAACTACAGGATATTCAGCATCGACACCACGAAGGCAGTGGAAGGAACTGCTTGTGAATAGACTAAAGTTGAAACGTTATTTACGATCATGACAATAAAATTATAAAATTGTTAGTACCCTAATTAGAGACATTAAAATAATGTCTGATTATAATGTGAAGATATGAAACCCTTTTGTACTTTATCAGACTGGAATTATAAAACTGGATTGCTCTCTGGATGTTATGAAAACTTCTGCTAGGTTTCACAATGTATTAGAATTGTTTTCAAAATCATCTATATTTCCAACGAGAAACACATGGCATGTTTATCTTTAGTCTACTTTTTCCTACTTACATAAATGTGACATGTATAATCTACAAAATTTATCTGAGCAACGGGAGCAACCTATACTTTCGCCTGAATAGTTACGGTTAGGTAAAAAATTATACCGAAGTTTGTTTCACTGGGTATTTTATATCACAAGTACTTAACACTAGTATTGTTTTAATGTAGGTTTTATTCAGTAGTTCTTGCTTTAAATATATTGTTTGAGTGATTGTTATCGTATGTGATAGTATTATTATGATTACTATAATGAACAAATATTTTACTAACTTCAATGCGTGGTTTAAATGGTAATTTACCGTATGCGATTCATACTACGTGATAGAACACTTTGTTTTTATTATGCGTACGGTACTTTTAACATTCAAAAATTATTACAAATCATAATATAGTTACGTAGGTACATAATTATATTATTAAGTTCATCTATTCATCAATATTTTTCTTTTTTGGTGATATACTCAAGATTGTTAATAAAAGATGTGTAGAATATTCATGTAGTTTACAATTGTTTTATTTTGCTTTAGTACTTTTAGTATTAAGTAGTATTCTGTGAGTACTGGCTTATTTTTGTAAGTAGAAAGTAGCCATTGCACTTGCAATGAAACTATTTATCATGTGGTTATCTTAATGAGAGTTTTAGTCCTTATCTATTTGGTTTTATAAATTGGGCAATTTACTCATATTCAAATTTGCAATTGAGTGTAAAGTGATGATAAGGGCAATAAGGTACCAACCGCTCTTCAAAAACAGAGTCACTTATCATGTAATTCATGAGGCTTTATAACGCATTTGTATTTATTCCAATAATGACTTTGATCATTAAATCAAACAATTTATGAAAATCAAAAAGCGACCAGCAAATATTTAAAGGAATGATAGTTTAGTATTGCTCTTAACTTATAGCAATAATGAATAAACTATAGCTACTGGAGCGGAGTAAAGCAGTCGATGAGTGAGGTCATGGCCGGGCGCCACGGTCACCTCAATATCATTCGACATTTTGCAGAGGCGGCAAAACGCGGCCTTTCTCTCTAGGTCGCCCCCTTACCACTTTGATTATGAACATTATATTATTGTAAAATAATCACTATAGTATTTTAAATGTGAAGTTATAGGTAGAGTCGGTAAAGGTTTTCTTTTTTTATTATTATTAAATAAAAAGATGCAAATAGTCGCGTTATCAAATAGAATAGAATAGATCTGATTGTAATCTGCGATACTGGCTCTATATACTAAATTAGTGAATTAAAAAGACCTATAAATCCTATTTACTATGTAGTGCATACCTACATAAACCGATTATGTAATATTTACAAGGTGCTAATATAATTTGACGTTATTCTCTGTCAAAACAAAAAGAAGAATTCGATAACACTCCCGAGACCAATTATGTATTGACAATTGAGATACATAAGGTCACTGATTAAACGAGGTTCATTCAATTATTTGAACTCAGACGATATGATTTATCTGTTAAATGTTAATGCCAGTAAATTTTATATATTTTTAACGATCCAATACTAAGCGCATTCAAACTCTCTCCGTAATTTGAAATTATTTTTTTTACCGTCATTAAATCAAACATTTAGTATGTAAAGCACCCTTGAATCAGAATATGCTAAAGATTGCCCGAATTGTAAATGAAAGGAAAAAGGAGAGATTATTTGAAGTCGGGATGACTTGTTTTAGTTTTGCAAAATCCTTCTAAGGTTTAGGCGCTTTAAAAATAAGTTATAAATTGCCAACTGACTTCTCGAAGAATCTCATTTATAAAATATTGCCTTACAATAAGGTTATTGACCTCAACATGTTTTGCATACTAACGCCGACGTTATGAACATAATACTTTATGGAAACAAGAAAAATATTTATTTATTCTTCTATGGTTGACAACATAAAGGGACTCTACAAAAAGAAAAACCAAATTTTTGTTGAATAATAAAAACTTTCTGAAAATGTAGTACGAATATAGTATATTTGAATAGTAAATGTCGAACAAAATTTCAGGTGCCGTAATAATTAGGGTTGTACACAAGAAAACCTCAAAGGTTTCCAACCTTATCTACATAACAAAACCGAATCTTATTTGTCCGAGGCGTATGTACCTACTTGACAAACATAATAAAATAATATATTTTCTTGTTATTCTAATGTAAATATTCTCTTGTCCTTTTAGCGACCCAGGGATGGTACCAAATTCACCTTACTCTTGATATTGATGCTGTTGTATATATTATCCGCAGGTACAAATTGGGTACTCGGTAGTTTTCTGGTGTAGTCTCTACAAAAGACATTTACAGGTATCTGAGTTACGGACTAGATGATACAAGCCGGTTAAGGTAAGCAAGCATAATAATATCAGGCATATTAGAAAACATATGTCTGATTGCTTATTCTAATATTTATATTAGAAAAGGTATGCGTGATAATAATACCTAAAAGTACAAACAATAGAGGCTTCTTCAAATATACTGATATCACCTGATATGTATACCTATTTAAAACGCTATGGTAATTTAGTGTTTGCGTAAATTACGTTTCGATTATTGAATTTTACATTTAATGAAGCCTGTCACTGTAGCTTCTATATCAAGTAATGTATGTTCAGTTTGAAAAACGTTGAAAAAATATAACAACTCTTTTTCTTTCCCTGATATATTTTTAATAATAGCTTGTTATATAATAGCTATTTATTTATTATACATGTTTATAGTGACGTGCAAAATTACTGTATAACCTTGTAATACCGATAGATAACTAGTTTAGTTTTGTTTTTAAGCATCGAACGTCGCGTGTCTGTGTCATTCACCAGTCGTGTATCGTGTTGCAAGGAACTCACAGCGCCATGGCCTCAGTCAAAACAGAAAAAGTCGGCATTGTCGGCAGGTAAGAATACTTCTATTATATTATTTGAAAAGACAGAAATTTGCCACCGTAACTAATAGCAAAGCGTAGCTTATTTAAAATTCGGTCTTCTCAGTAAGTGAGACTTAATTAAAAGAGTCCTATAGCATGGTAATTTATTTGAATTGTCTCTCAAATTATGAACATAAGTGATATCTGTTTTTAATTTCAAGTTTGAAAATATATTTCATGTATTCTGTTTGTATGTTCTATTCAGAAATATATCGTAAGTAAAACAAGATCTTGTGTGCATTTTTAGAGACGTAGCTTTTTTACTCTAATTATTTTGGAACATTAAGAAAATAATTCTGTTTTATTAACGTAATCCAATTGACTGTAAAATAAACTTTTATATCTACTTAAATGAAACCTCCAATAAAATCTTATTGTTTCGTTACGATATTTCAATCAAGTAAAGCCTTGTATTATAATTTACACAGTTGACCCACATCACATAGATGGCTTAATAATGATCGTCGTTATTGCAATTTATCATTAATTTGGGTATTGGTACAGTAAAATGCATGGCAATATTCAACAAATATCATGAACATAAAACATTGCTATGGTTCTCATTCCCGATAAACTTACTGTTTACAAGATAGGACTGAAAGTTCATAAGAGGTTAATTACTGTTATTATAATCAGAGTTAACATCAATGAACTCGATCGCGTGATTTTTTGATAAACATTAATTGAAATATTTACTTCCAGTGTTAAAATAGTAATGTAATTACTAGTTGATATAGCAAACCAATAATAGAGGTTTGATTAAAATGATCCTTAACAGCCAAGTTATTGTTGTGTACAAACTTGCAGTTGCGCCTTGTTATATACACCTATGTTATGTGCGGTACCACACCGTAAATAATTGATATCTGATATGAATGTGTACATTGTATACTCGTACGTCTAACTTATTTTTTTTTTCTAATTAAAACTCACTAACTTTGTAACAATGTCCATTGTTATTGAATTATACGTTGGTAAATTCATGGTAATAAAATGCCGTCAGTTAGTAATTATTTTCAACATTACCTAAATATTATTTCAGTGGCCTTATCGGTCGTTCATGGGCAATGCTGTTTGCGTCTGTGGGATACCAAGTGACAGTATTCGACATAGTCCCGAAGCAAGTCACAGACGCTCTTGACGACATCAAAGTCCAGCTGAAGACTTTGGAGAAAGACGGCTTGCTGCGCGGCAAACTGAATGCTGACCAGCAGTACAAGTGCATCAAGGGTAAGCTTTAATAAACTTCGTTAAGATTGAAAATAAAATACAAGTAGAGGCTCTTGTGAAACTTACTCAATGCCCTGCCATGCATGTTAAGATCAATCTTCGAGTGTGAATGGGTCACGAACGATTTACACACCTATAGGTATTGCACAATCTGAATCTAGGTACTTACTAGAATAAAATCAATTTATCTGTGCTATGCACTTCTCATACGTAGATTACTATTAATTGCTCAAATTACCTATATGTTTCCTTTTTGGAGACGTACAATAGGAACCATAGGCTACCAAAACCTTTTGCAGCGAAGAAAGCACGTTAAAGCGTTCTTTCCGGTTGGTCATTCGAGATCTCTCTACAATTCTAAATTTCTGGCAACCGTTTTACCTGTGTATGTATACTGTCCCCTTTTTACGTAAGTATCAAGTTATATGGTTGTGCAGAGGTCAAAAATGTCGTCGCTTCATATTTATAGGACCGCAAAATTCGGTTAGACTGGAAACTAGTGCCAGCTAAAATAAACAAATTGTTTGACATAACCACGAAATCTGTACTAGATTTCTAAGGACAAATTCTTTTGGAGGTGTGGTTAATTAATTGTCATGCTTTGTCGTGAATATGTATCTATTGATCGTATCCTATACGTAATAGTAGCAATACTAAGTTATCACTCTATACTCGTTATATAAAAAAATTAAGTAGGTACGTATCTCTATGTTCTTGATAAAAATGTTTTGTTTTTTCACCGAGGCATGACTTGTTATTATTATTACATAATTTAATTAAATCATAAAATTTTCGTTATGTCACAATATAATAACAACTACCTATAATAAGTCATTACACGTGTTGATATCATATTTTTTTTTGTGAAAACATGCAATAGATAGCTACATGAATAGATATACAAGACCTACGATACAATGTTGAAAATCTCGAAGAACTTATATTATAACATACGTTTATATATGAAGGTTTTAAAAACTTGAGTTTATTTGTTTCATATTATAATTAGTACTTACGTATAAAATCTAAGCAGTAGCGCTATGTACACTTAATCTTGATAAACTCGGTGGGATGAGGGCGGTTTATTCCACATTCACCAATAATCATTGTTTCCAGATCAGGAAATAATGCGTAATTAAACTGTTGATAAATATTGTACTATTACGATTTCCTGCTATAAATAACTAGGTGAGCATAGTTCAAGTGCTTGATAAGAAAATAAGGACGCGATTGTATACAGATAGCATCCAGGATTACAATAATGAGTACTTATTACGAGAAATTTTCAACAATAACGGCTGTACTGCTGTATTTTTTTTGGACTATTCAACTGATATTTACTGTTAAGTCTTACTAACAAGTGAATAATAATAACTAAAATAGATGTTAAGGAGATTTAAAGTCCGATGAAGCAGTCAAAGCCTGCGCTCAGGCTAACTGCAAAGATCTCTACCAAAAAAAAAATGTTAAGGAGATAAAGATATATTGAAAAACAAAACCTTTCGTAAAACGAGGTTAAATAAAACGTATTGTCCTTCATTTCAATCAATCCACACTATGAAATTAAAAGCGCTTAATTACATTGCTAAACTTACATTACAGGAACTACAGATTTAGCAACAGCCGTTAAAGACGCTGTGTTCGTACAAGAATGTGTACCTGAGAGCCTTGAGTTGAAAAAGAAGGTTTACTCCAACTTGGACAAGGTGGTTGATGACGTCACCATCCTTTCGAGTTCCACCAGCACCACTCTTCCATCGAAGTTCTCTGAACACATGAAGCATAAGGCACAGGTAAATAAAGACAGGCTGTGAAAATTGTATCAAAATAAGAAAATTAAAATTATGGGTTTGCTGCACAATAAATGTAACATTTTAGGAAAATAACACGTGAAGAAGATGTTGAATTCTTATACAGTGAATGTCATGATTTGATATAACTTATCACACAGGTATTTTTCTCGTAAATATATTACTGTCATCATTTTAGTCATCAGCGAATCATCTTGTACCTAATCGAAGTATATGATCACTTCGATTAATTTATGTCACTGTTACTTAATTGTATTTTGTTTTTTCAGGTTATTGTTTCCCACCCAGTGAACCCACCGTACTATGTGCCGCTTGTGGAGATCGTACCGGCTCCCTGGACCAGGAAGGATGTCTGTGAGAAAACAAGGGCTATCATGCTGGAAATCGGACAAGAGCCAGTCTCCCTCAGCCGTGAGATTGATGGTTTTGTGCTGAACCGTATTCAGTGAGTTACTTTTATGAGAAGTTTCAATTGTTTAACAGGGTAAATTGCTATCCTGATCATAAAATAACTTCTAAAAAGAGATGATTAAGAAAAAGTACATTATAGTAGGGTTCTTCAACGTATTTAGAAACAACAATCTCCTAATCAAACAAACTCCCAATTTGCAATATCCTGTTTTCCATAAAACGTTTTATATTACTATTATTGATTGATTGAGTGTTATAGATTTAATTGTAGTGCGTAGAGTACCAACAACGGAATTGATAAAAGTCGTACATCATTCCATCTATTCATTACCTATGTAGTAATTATCTAAAGAGGAGCATTTAAGAGATTAAAAATAACACACCTTATTAAAGTAATTTAGAAGATATGTAATTTTTATGTCATTATAATCTACAGGTACGCAATCCTGAACGAAGTATGGCGTCTGGTGGACAGCAAAGTTGTGAACGTAGAAGACATTGATAAGGTGATTTCTGAAGGCCTTGGAATGAGATACGCTTTCCTGGGATCGCTGGAAACTGCACACTTGAACGCGGAAGGCATGAAGAATTATATCGAACGGTAAGATATTATCTTAAACAATTTAAGACGAAATAAAGGTAACTACTCTATCAAGATTTGAATAAGAAAATTTCCTAGCTACGAATGTTAACTGCCCTTAGCTGCTAACTCCTAAGTCATACACAGCTGAACAGCTCTCCTAAATAACGATACTATCTTAGATGAATGATTGGTCTCATTAGAGCGCGAGACAAATTACTAATCTAAGGATACAAAGTATACTTCTTAACATTTTATATAAATAAAACAAAATATTTTTGTTCCAGTTATGGCGACACCATTTACAGCGTCAGCAAAACTATGGGAGATATTCCACAAATGACAACCAGCACGAGCGCTGAAACAGTCTGTAACCAACTGAACAAGATGGTTCCTTTGGATAAACTGCAAGAGCGACGCGCCTGGCGTGACGCCTGTCTTACTCGTCTCGCAATCCTCAAGAAAGAAATGAATGAGAAAAAGAACAAGTACTAAAACTATTCTCAAATGTTACTGTATCCATGGATAATTTATTATCCTACTAAATATGACTGTTGTTAATTTATTATATACAAATGTATTCCTCAAAATGTTACTTTTGTTTTGATAACCCACATTCCAAATTAATACAATTTTAATACCTAACCAAGTCATTGTTACACACTTCTAAAAAAAAATTAACTAGCGTTATTAAGTGCATGTCTTTTTTAAATTAAATAGATCGCACGACAAGTAATAATAAACATTTATAAATAAATACCTTTTATTTCCGCTACTTTAAGCTTCCGTACATAGGTACTTTCCCTTATTACTTTTCTCCTCTTTTCTCTATGTAAGTTTATTTAAAAGGCGTGAATTGCTGAAGTCATTTGTTTTAGGAAGAAAAAACAATTAAATAAATTTGAATTTACCGCGCTTGCTAACGACTGCTATCCAGCCAGCTTGTATTTTCATCAAATATTTTACCGTCGTATTGAAATAATATTCAAGACTCTAAGATCAATTTTCACGTTAATGTTCTATGCTTTCATTTATCGTTATTTTTATTCTAAAATATTTGAGAGGATAGCTTTATTTATTTATAAACTGCAAAAATCGACTAAACACTTTTTATAATCTGAGGCAACAAATCAGGAACTTCAAAGCGCAACCTTCAAATACCATAAACAAATGCTTTATAGTCTGTGGTTCTAGACTTCTTGTCTAATGGAGCATTTGCGCGATCGTTCATAATTTTATTTACCATCCTATTTTGTTACATACAAATAAAAAGAGTATAATTTTTATATGGGTATTTGTCCACATCGATTGTGAAAATTTTGAGATATGTGTAATTTAAATAAGTAAATTTATTTTGATATAGCCTTCATGATCTCATGACAAAAGGCCTTGCAGTACGCATAGATTTACAAATGTGTTGTTTTGATAGATAATGGATCCAAGAATGTGTAGGAAAATCAGCAGTAGTGAAAGTCTTCCAGACGTGGACAATGAGGAATACGAGGTATCAACCATTATAGCACCGCAAGAGAGTGACGATAACTTTATGCTGGATGGTAGTCCCGAGCCTCACTCCGTGACATGGCTAGACAATGATCAAATAGATGAATTAGATCTTAATTTAGACGACCAAACTAATCTATGTTTTCATAGAGTCGATAGTGCTGATATAATATACAGAAGCAAGAAGAAAAAATGCAAAATGGTAGGAAAGTATGTAATGGGAGATGTGTTAGGGGAGGGTTCATATGGTAAAGTTAAAGAGATGCTAGACTCGGAGACTCTCTGTAGGCGAGCTGTAAAAATATTGAAAAAGAGGAAACTAAGAAGAATACCAAATGGTGAACAAAATGTACAGAGAGAAATACAATTGCTCCGAATACTTAGACACAAAAATGTGATAGAACTAGTCGATGTTATGTATAATGATGAAAAACAGAAAATGTACCTTGTTATGGAGTTTTGTGTGGGTGTGCTTCAGGTATGTGCTCACTATTTATTAACTATGTATAGAATTATATATTTTGTTTTGTTTCAAACTATTTTGATTTTCCAGGCTAACAGCTGTTATGCTTATTTTTCTTTAGATTTTTTTTGGTGATACCCACATACATTTTTGTTAAGCTGTTGTTAATCAATTATAACACTTCCTACATTTCAAAATATTAATGTCAATTGCATATTTATTCCTATGATTGTTCAATAAGTACTTGGGTTTTTAATAGGTTGCCTTAGTAATTAGATAATGATAATAGTAATTTAGGTGAGCATGACAATTTGACACTCAAGTACACTTATGCAATTCATGCTGTATAAGCAAAGAATTATATTACAAGTATTCAACCACATTCCTAGGCAATGGAATATTTTGTTATGGTTTAAAATATTGTTTATATTTTCATGCTGTCACTAGGATTTTTTTACAAATTAATCTTAATCAATTTATGATAGTAAATATGTATCATTTGCCAAGGTACCATAAAACAGTATCACATAATGTTGATGTGCTTAATAAAGTACTGTTCTACAATGACCTAATCAAGAGAGAGTGTAGAGAAAGCCATACTAAGCTAAATCAAATTACCTATATATATTACCCAGCAGAAAACAGCAACACTAACAGTTTTCCACACAATTTTGTAGTAACACCTTTTTATAATACCATATGGATATTTGTTCAGGATATGTTGGAAGCCAGCCCCGGCAAGAAGTTCCCTCAGCGGCAGGCCCATGACTACTTTATACAACTTCTAGATGGCTTAGAGTACTTGCATGGTCAAGGAGTAGTACATAAGGATATAAAGCCAGGAAACTTACTACTCACTCTTGATGAAAAACTTAAAATTACTGATTTTGGAGTTGCTGAGGTAAATATTTATCTTTTGTAGATTATGCTATAGATCTTTAAGAATTTAGTGTGAAACGGTTGTATAGCATTTTTGATATTTCAATGATATTCAAGATTTTACTAATAGAATAACACCTAAATACCTACTGTTAGTGTCATCTCATTGTTTACTAATATGTGGGTACTTATAACTTAAATAAAAATTAAAGTGACAAGATGATGGTAGTTCATATGTAAATACTACTAAACTGCACACAGATGCATACAGACCTAGACATCCAATTAGCATCTGAGTGTTGTAAATCCAATTAACTAAATTGGATATGTGATAGTACTACTTACTATGTAATAGAATGGAAATTTTAATGAGTCACTTGTTTTTAATAACCTTGTGAGTATACTTATGTACATCTTTAGTCATTAGTGAAATATATATCTTAATAAAAAGCTGTTTATGTCCCATCAAAGAGCAAGTCTTATTATTGCAGTTTACTTATCTGACAAGGGTTATGTAATGCTAGTTTTGGGCTATTTTGATAAATAAATCCCACCAGCTCATCTTGGGCCAGTGTATACTATTGTAACATAAATATAATTAATTTCAGGCTCTCGACATGTTTTCTCCTGAGGATACATGCTACACGGGGCAGGGTTCCCCAGCGTTTCAGCCTCCAGAAATAGCAAATGGAGCTGAACAGTTCTCTGGAGTTAAAGTAGATATATGGAGCAGTGGAGTTACATTGTAAGTCAATGAAAGTAGAACATTACCTACTAACAGTGACCCTTTGTGATAGCATTGTCAGACATACAAAGGGTATTTACCTATTGTTTTCGTACTATACAGGTTGTTTTATTATGTAAATAATATTTGTGTATATTATCATTCTAATATATCTGGTAGTTAATCTAAAAGTCTGTATAAAAAATCTAAAATATTCTTCCAAGCCATCTAAAACAATCTTTTATTATAAATACATGCATGATAATGAATGAGTTTATGACGCCATATATTTAGTCTACTGATTAAAATAATATTATTTGTTTGTAAACATAATGATTTATAATTGCAAAAACAGTAAATATGATAAATAAATAATTAATGCTGTTATTGTCCTTCTCAATACCTGCTTGAAAGTAATTATGTATAATAAAATAATTTAAATACCACACTTTATTTCCATATTATTTCCTTCCAGTTTATTTACATATTAAGTCGTTTTTTGTTTTAATTTTACTGATTTGCCTGTTCTGATTATTTATAAGTGTTAATATTTCTGCAACTATAAATACCCACTTACTTTCAAAACTAAACTGTGAACCTTCTGTATGTAACAATTTTTGTAGTATTTGCGAACATTTAGCGGCACTTACCATGATATCATTCAAGTTGTTTATTGTTATGTTATTTATAAACGCAAAATAAACTTGTTCCACAGTCATGTTTTTATAATATGACTTTATTTATTATTTTATTATGTATGTAACATACTAGGGCTTTTCCACGATTAGTTTTAAAACGTACCTTGTATAGGTGTATTGGACTGATACAACTACGAATTGAAGATTACCTTGTAGTATACATTGAATAATTTTGACAAAAAGCAAGGCTAAATAAAGCTTATACATTCTGTAACATGTAAGTTAATTCTCATCAAGTACCTACATTAAGTAATGTTTGTGCGCCAGATACAACATGACGACGGGTCGGTACCCGTTCGAGGGCGACAACGTGTACCGGCTGCTGGAGTCGATCGGGCGCGGGGAGCCGGCGCCGCCGCCCGCCGCGCTCGGGCCCGCGCTCGGCCAGCTGCTCACCAACATGCTCAAGCGGGACCCCGACCTCAGGCCCACCGTGCACGAGATTAGGAAGCACTCGTATGTATATATTACGGCTTGCTTCTTCTAGGAAAATAAGTAGAGACATCAGTCATGCTCAGGGTTTGTTCGGTGCAGCAAATGACTGCGGAGATAATTCAGCCTATTTAGTACTTTTTTTTTAAACGCCCTATAGTAGCGAAAATAGCACTAAAGTCTGTAGCGTTGTTACGGAAGAGTTGCAAATAACAGACAGACAAACACACGTATAATCTTATTTATAAAAAAGTACCCATACAACGAAGTCGCTTTACCCTATCATATCAATAATTAAATGCTTATTTAAACATTGAGTTACATGCAGCAAAAAAAGGTGTCTGTCAGCAACTCAATACTAACCTTACCTAACCAATTGTATGTTCTTGCTGATCACGTAATAAGTTTGCGATATAACTAATTTAAATGGCGAAATATTTAATTACATTAACGTGACTAGTATGGTACTGATGACACATCAAAATAGACTCTATTTACATGAATTAGTGCCCAGTTTACGATTTTGTTATTGATTTGCAGATTAGTAATTTATATTGAAAAACTTGTAAATTGATAGTTTTATATCGTTTACCTTACTTTTGTTGCGTTTGCAAATTCATTAAGCCGTTTTCACGCCTGTTCCAGTTATTGTGCTATATGACTGACGATTTCTATCTTATTTTGTATATGAAAGCCCTACATTTTCCTCTAATTTTTTGTAGGTAAGCTTCAATAAATCAGACAAAATTGCAAATAGCTATTTCAGTACAAATATAGAATCATGTCTGACTTGACCTACGTAAAGTTATTCTGTTTTAATAGAATCTTATTGTATCATACAATGTGATACAAAGTTGTACAAAATACTGTGACTAATTGCATTATTCATCACTCTGGATTGTAGTTACTAGTTTCCGCAACCAATGTACAACAACAATTATTTTTAACCAAGTAATCTTTGGCGTTTACTTCTTTTGTAGTGCTAATGTTACAAGTTGCTCTGAAAACCTTTAAGGTTATGTTAAAGGTGAACTAATATAGTACTCCAGATTGTCGAGATTATGTTGTTTACGCCTTAATAAGTATTATGTTTATACGTGTTCTCTAGAGTTGAAGAAAACATTAACATCAAGGATAATATGCTCAACAATGTAACGCTCATTTATCTCTGAATTCTTAGTTCAAAAGTTGTAGTTATAGTGGCGTAATAGGTCCATGATTCATTTTTACTAATTATTTACTATTAGGTACTATTTTAATACACTATGGAAAACTTTCCTTATCTCATCAATAATTACATTTATCTCTCATTATCTGACTATTGCAGTCTCTACTTGAATAATAATGTATAGGTTGTTATATTCTACCCAAACAATAAATATATGCTTCATTTTTTAACTGCTCAATTTGACCAATCGCCTAATTGTTAGTTACTCTGTCCAATGTTTAGGTACCTATCAAAAGCTATATAATTAGGGACATGGTCTAAACTTGCTGCAGGTGGGTGCAGGCCCGGCCGGCGCTGGAGGCGGGCGAGCGGCTGGTGACGCCGCGCTCGCGCCGCTCGGACGAGCTGCACACCTCCACCGTCATCCCCTACCTGGTGGAGCGACACTACCCCTCGGCACAGGAGTACTTCACTGAGAGAGACTTGAGACATGGTGAGGCCTTATTACTATTACTATTCCATGTAGATCATTTCATTTCTAGTACTAAGACATTGAAAATAGGTACCTCACGGAAATTACTTTTCATTAAGTTTGTAACATGAATGAATTGAATAGCAATATAAAGAAAAAATACAAATATATAAATATACATTTTTAAGAATGTTTATGTTTTCTATGAGACCATCATCAAATTTTTTATTAGATGTCACATAACAATACTTGTACATAAAGCCAAGTAACTAGGTTGAATCGTATTTTGTATTGTATTAAGTTGTGGTTTTACAGATTCTTAGCTTAGCTTATTTCAATTCCCTAAAAGAAACATTTGTATTCACAGTTGTTGTTTTCATTTAATTTCGTCTCACATGCATGTTTACAGCCGTTTTGGCTTAGTACAACTTTATTCTTGGCAACAACTGCTCATATAATAAGTACCTATTCACTTTTCATAGACTTGTCCGCAGTTACATGTACCTACATATTGTACCTAATATAAACGCAACTTTGTAAGACATTGTTATGTACAGATTTCATTATTGATGTTTATTGCTATTTGGACATGTACGTCAAAATTTACCATGTATCGTTAGTGGTTTCCTATTTTGCATAAGAAAATTATTTGTGCCTGGCTTAAACTTAAAGAAAAGGCCGCTGGCCATAAACTTACGTTAGAATACTTAAAGTGGTTTGTTGCTAATTATTTAATATAACTATTGCTTGTACTAGGAAAAGTATTTACACATAGTATAAACAGTCAGAGTTTTGCTCGTGTAAATATGCTTCAGAAGGTAAATAGAGTTAACATTTTCAGAGTCTGATGAAGTGCGCATAGCGGGTCACGTGCGCGCTCGCGTTTGTTCCTTGAGTTAGGTTCGTTGCATGAGAGTGAAGGACTCCCAATATATGCTTCAGGCTTTACCAACTCGTCTATTTATATGTTACCCGCCTAACTGTATACAAATTACAACTAATTTATATCTGATAAAATATATTATGATGCATATATCGTATAAATAACCCGATATACAGTAAAATATATTTTTCTATATACATACTGTATTTTTGAGTGTATGTAGAATATTTTACTAATTATAGTTTTTTTATAAAATTGCCGTCAGAAAAGAACGGTAATGTAATAAAGTCTAATTATTATTTTTTAAATAATTTGCCGCACACATACAGAACGAAATGCTTTTTTTTTGTACGGATCAACAGGTCTTATTGTTGCAAGATCTCACTACTCGATTTTTTAGGCATGAGCTTTTTCAATAAAGTATGAAGAAAAACAAACACATAGTTGCAGAATCAAGTAGTGGGCTCTCGAAAAATACTCTAGTGAATTTTCCCTTATTTGTGTATGTGAGTGCTGGCTTACTTACTTTAAAATTTTCTTCACAATGTATTGGTAAATGCTTAGATAAAACTATTAAATGCAATATGTGTAGATTAACCATATACCAGCAATGTGTATTAAGTCGCGTAGTGTAGTATTGACCCGTGGTGTCCGTTGCAGAGCTGGGTTCGGGCGGGTCGCGCACGCTGTCGACGGCGGAGCTGTCGGACGCGGCGTCGTCGCGGCGCAAGCGGCGCTGGCACTCCTCGTGCGGCCGCCTGCCCTCCTGCCGCCTTACGTGATGCCCGCCGCACCCGCCACACACCCCGCCCCGCCCGCACCACGCCCCGGCTGTTGCTGAATACATACATACTAACTACACCTAATTCTGTTCCTCGTCTTACTAGTACGCGCCCTGAACAAAACATTGCCTATGGTATACTTAATGTTGCTATTTATTTGTTTGAGTATGGTTGTTACTAGTAGTTTCCAGTTTACTCCTCTTCATAGATGTAGACGGATTTAGATTGATTAGAAAAATGTATCTGAATGCATGTGTTGACAGACCAAATTTTTTAGTACATTTTGCGATATGACATTCAGCTGCATAGTTCTGATCGAGCTACTGTTACCGTGCACTGTTATAAACCTTTCCTGTTCGATATTTAGGAGTTGATGCGATGACAAAACAAAATATCATGATTGTAAAATAGTACCTGTTTAATTTCACTATGTATGTACAGTGAACATGTATTTAGTATAATTATTATCGTAGATCTCAAATTTTAAAATGGCAATAAAAAGAACTATATTTTTATATAAAATATCACTATTTAACCAAATTATAATACATAGTTATCTTGCCATCAAGAAGAACACCAATACAAATATATCATTATTGATTTAATGTTTATTTTTGGTACTTTACAATGTGGAGGTTTTGAATATTAAACAGCAAGTAATTCTCTCTCAAGTCGATGATATAAAACTCACGCTTCCTATAAATTGTTGATTGACGGACAAATGCGTCGCCCGTTGCGACTATCGAGCGTGAAATAATTGTTCGAATGGTTTGGGGTATGCTCGTTTACTTATGTTAGTTGTTAGATGTAAAGTACAAGTTATTGAGCGATTATTATACAAATTATCTGTGTAATGTCGTTAAATGTCACTTGAATTTAAACCGAGAATGTTAAAGGATGTGAACAAATTAATGCATGGTTTGGATATTTGAAAGGACACAGCTTGAGCGCACCGCCTCCCTGTGTACCTTTTTTTCTAATAATCTCTTTTCCCCATCTCAACACCTCAGACGGACCTCACTTATATGTAATGAATGGTAAAATACGTTAGTGTTTAATTAGTAGGTTAACAAAACCTGATTTTCAGTAGTTTGATGTCGGATTGTTGTTGCTAAGTAACGTATATATCCCTGGACGTGACTTGGCATACATTAGCTGCGTTACGTCCAGCGTTCATGTGTTTGACTCTTTATTTCTGCGCTAAATTGTTGTACACATATGTTAATTGTGCAATAACTGTTAAAACTGTGGAATGCTGTTTTAGTACGTAGTTTAGGTTAAACGGTTACTTAAGCCATATTGTATTGAGATTATTGCGCAGGTGATCTCTTCGCGCCAAAGGCGTATTTTTGCTAAAAGTATTTAATTTTACTGTAATAGATTTTGTCCACTTAAATCGCACTTTTATTTACAAGTGAGGTCTTACATTACTGTTAAAACTGTGTGTTTACGCTTAAATAAAATGAAAGAGTATGTTTAGTGCCTGAACTGAAAAATAATGTAAAAAGAAAAACAGAAAAAAAATAAGAGGATATTAATATATTGTAAATAAAAAGTCAAAGTAATGTGAATTATGTTTTCATTTACACATTTAACTAAAAACAGTATGTATACCCTATAAATTGGGATAGTTTCCTACGCATGTACAGTGGTTCACCCTAGCCTTTCATATAGCTATCATAGCATAACACCTTTTAAATGTTATCTTCTATTCCAACAAGCATATTCTTTATTAAGGTCAAGTTGTTTCATGTTAAATACGAACCATTTAAAACAGCCGGTCTATTACTAGAACCCTACACAAACATGCTAGCTAGCTAGTCCAGATATTTATATATAATTGATGTTACCTACATAGCAGTCATAGGACACTAATACTCTAGTGCGTACACAAGCTAGCGCCTGCGGCTTTGCGCGCGTGTGTTTTGGTAATCTCTCCAAAAACTTACCTAACCTGTTAAACCTTACCTCCTTGGCAGTTCAAGTTCACTGTTTACCAAATTTCATCAAAAAAAGGTGAAGTGGTTTAACCGAGAGTGGCAGATAGGTACAGAGAAAGGCGAAATTTCTTTGGCTAACAATTATTTTTAAAAGTTTAAACCTAATTAGATAATATTAGTACTAGAACTAATTTTATCAAAATAGATTAAGTGGTTTATTTGTGGAATGAGAACGAACAGCGTTACTTTCGTAGGTGTATGTAATTCTAGTATGGATTACGTAGATTATTACAGCCATTACAGGTACATAATCAGGCATCTAGACAGCAATTACGCTTAAAGAGAACTTGCTGGGTACTCATGGGTAGTGCGTTACCTGCATGGTGTAAAGTGTCGTAAGTAGGGGAGAGGCGACCCGGTTCGCAGCCACAATGCGCGGAAGTGCCCGGTGCGGGCCGCGGTACCGCCTTCCGCTATATCAGGTCCTACGATAATGGGATCACTGTGTTACGATCAACGTGACAAACAGGTACGCTTGCCCTCTAATCAGATTAAGTTACGTTACTTTATTGATTGGATTTTTATAAATAGACAACTAAAAGCAGTCAACATGAGTGATAATTAAACATTTCGATTAACAAACTGTGCTGTACTATAGACATGATAAGTATGTAGGTAGATAGGTAAAATTTAGCATTTCAATATATTTTTTAAAACTCAAGTTATTTCACAAGAGCAAAAACATCGCAAGATTTTTACTGCGCGCATAATTACATTTGAAAGTAAATTGCAAAGTGATGAAGATATTTATCCATAAATGGTAAATGAATTCAATGCATTAATGGATTAAGTAGTGACTCAATGCGGTAGTTTTATCAGGTCAATAGAAGCTTTGGAATGGTTACAAGACTCGTTATTTGTTTTAGAGATGTTTTCACGCTTCGCTCTTGGCGTTGTTTGCGGTGCATTAGTACTTGCCGGAACCGTAACAGTAAACGGTTTTAAATAGGTTTGAGATTGCTAGGCCCTCTGCCTTAGGGTGCCTACAACATATTTGCGTGGCCTCACTTTATCTTTCTCTTGTTTCATGGGTAAAGTTATGTAGGCATATCTGCAAGAGTAAATTTTGTAGTTTATTGTTCACACATACTTCGGTACTTACTTAGGTACAAAGTCGTAGTAACTATCCTAGTAGCTCAATAGCATTGAAATTTTGATCCAGGGTGGTAAGGCCTACCATTTATCAGTTCCACTTAAATCATTAGTAGCATATAAGTTTTATTTTAGATTTTTCTCCACACCAAGTACTTACCTATATCATTGTATTAAAACTATACTGCTAGGTTTATAGGTAAATCCCGTTCTAATTAATACATAAAGTAATAAGATTGACCACCTACACAGGTTATTAGTTGACTAATCTATAATCCATTTATCTTAATTTCATTCAACTATTAGGTAGATCTACGTCAATTATAAATCCGCGCGTAACTAAACTGGTATGTTGACCTTTTTCTAGCGGCCTGTGCAGCATAATGGCCTAATGGGTATGACTAGTGTTTTATAAATTCAATATTCAAGCACTTCGTTGAGCGGAGATTGGTGCCATCAGCACTTCATTACAAACAAAGTGAAGGGTTTCCGAAGATGGTCATTATCGTTTTTCTCATTGTCAGCATATAAAGTTCAAGGTGCATTTTTTGTAGGTTAATCGAATGAAACTTCCTATACATATTTTTATAGCTTGTGTGTAGTTTTTACTCTCACAGAGGAATGTCTAGTAGAAAGATTCCCACGCAAAATATTTAGATACCTAGCTTAAATAACCCTCTATGGGGCCCATGGATCCCCTGACCATCCCTCATTAGCTTTTCACTCCGTGAAGCAAAACGTGAAAAAGAGACTGACTAATTAAATATAAAAACAAACCTACATGGATACACATAAGTAGGTACCTACTAGTTCTGAAACTAATTACTACGTTGGTACTAAAATGTAGTTCTGAAATATTAATGATCATCTCGGTAGCGCTTCTATGGATTTTGACAGATAATATAATTAGGTAGTCAAGTAGGTACCAACACATAATTGGCCATTAGCAAAGTTGAATGCATTCAAATAGTAATCTAGCAAGAATACATAAGATATTAAATAAATACCTCTGCGCTGAGTAGGCAATCGCTTGTTTAAGCGCCCATTCATAAATGCCTTTTTGTAGGTCGTGAAAGGATGTGCCGAGGATGGCAGCTAGTCGCTTTAGTCCTTGGAGTAGTGTATAAACATTGTTTTAAGACGTTTTAGTAAGCAAATATTAAAATACAAATGTTGACAGTACTTTGCTTAGTACACATCTAGGTAATGCAATGTTAACCAGTTTTGGGATACATTTAACATTGACGCTATCTTACCATCACAGTTTGAGACGATCATTTGCGTTGTTGACCTTCTGTGCAATAAACACGGGAAAACGCGAGAACGTTCAGAAACAATTTAAAAGAATAACAGAGCAGTCTCATAGTCTCAATACGGACCTTGTCCCTAATACGGTAATTGTTTTTATTTACACTTGTTTATAAACGTGATGAAATTGCCTACCATTTCCCAAATAGGCATTAAAATGTTAAAAATTAAGGCAGTATGGAAGCAGTTATTTCGTTTTATTACAATATAATTAAGTAAGTACGTATTAAGCCTACGCATGTTAGTTTACTTAATCGTTTGATGACATATCTTATATTAATGACGGCCATTTATTAGAAGAGATTGATAAAACTGCTCGATTTTATTGTTTAAATATAGACTCCCATAAGTCCCATATTAGGAAATCACTTCCGTGTGATTTCATTAATATTCACACCACCTACATTGTGATCATTTAGTCTTAGAACAAACATTTGTATAATACGTAACTGTTTACCGCGAGAATCGAACCAGCACCAAGATGCACTGGGGATTATGTTAATTTCACTCTGCTCTTAGTTTAATCGAACAAATAAGTGCTAGGTGCTAAGTATTTCTTTATTAGAACTGTATATGGAAGTACAAACCTTTTATAAGAGACAAAGTAACTACTTTTAGGGTTGTGTCATCTTTCAAATGGTAGTTATTTCCCAGCCGTTTTGACGGCAGAGGTCAGGTAAATGCCAACAGCGAAGTATGCGGATATTGCTTACAATGCTGAGAAAATTGAATTCATCACAATTTCTTTTCAAATACGCGATTGGAGAGTTTGATACTTGTTTTAGTGAATCAATTATTTATTGTGTAGTTTCTGCGACCTGAATATTTCAGAAATTGGTGAAATAGGATGGATCATCACGTTTATAGAGCGAGCAATATATATATTACGATTATAACTAAAATAATTAAGTTTTAAGTATTTAAAGAAAGTTTGATATATTAAGTAACTGCCTCTACTTTCAGTTATTTAATTTATTTACATGACGTTTATATTAAAAGGATATAATCAACATCGCATTCGCTTACCAATAAAAGTATTATCGTCGGCTATAAGTGTGATTCCATTACATTAGATCATATTCCACTTCGTATCTACATCAAAGATCTATCGGTACAATATGAACAGCTATGAGAAATGTGTTCATTCGTTTCATTCGAGATCTAATAAAATAGTTTCGATGTATCACTTCACGGTATAGTTCATTACAATGCAGTCTCACAGTTAGATTGATGGGGTCAAAATCACAGACAAATGGCGTTCAATAGGTGAGGAGGCGCGTCCGCAGTGAAAGCGCTCGCGCAATTCTATTGTGACTCTGATTGATTTGCAAGATATACGATAAGTTACTGTATCATAGAATTGCCATTGTTCTTCCGGGTATAGCAATTAAATATGGTAAAATCAAGTCTCAAGATACCAATCAAAGTCAGTTCTACCTGTTACCTAAACTTTCTTGATAATTGTTTCACGTAATCAATTACATAAATCTGCGTGAAAAATATGTTCTGAAAAAATAAATCAATACAAAAAGTAAAATCTATAAAAAAAAAATATGGTAGCATAAGGATCTAAAACATTTTTTCTGATAGATACAAAAGCGTCTTTTTATAAGACAAGTATTCCGCCAAGCTGTACCATCAAGACTTTGTGAGATCTGTATATGTACCTACAAATTAATACATTAGTGACGGCTAATGATTTACCATATTAAATTTTTTTTAAGTAGGTGTGTTATAGTTTCTAATTAATTTAAATGATTCTCCTCCATAACATTATAATGGCAAAATTCGTTGTCCTAATTTACCATTAACATTATTAATTGAAACCACTGCCGATGCCGGACGAAACGATGATAAAAATTAATTAGTGAAGCTCAATTAATCCATTGAATAACATGTGGGCGTGAAATGTTTATGTGAAATATATGGTATACTGCGTAACACTATATTTGCTAATTATCATACATTGTGGGAGGAGATTGAGTAACTCACTGAACTTCTATGACCCTTTATCCCATACAACGGATGAATTAAAAACACACATAGGTTATAACACTTTTCTTTTCCAAAAATGGCATCTACAAAAAATTCTTTCATAATTATGCTAACCATACCTTACCGGGACTGAGTTCGATCAATCGCTTATAGAATTCACGTGCACATTTTAACATAAGAGTAAAGTTCTACATTATACAATTAAAGTATCCATTCGCATTCGGTGCTCATTACGCAATGACCGTTTATAATCCAGCAGTCATCAGGCTGTGAGAATGTGGTGTTCGTGTTCAATCGCGCCGTATCGAAATGTAATGTGATCGGTTCACTACAACAAACTTGTGAGCTTAGCAATATAAAGAATATTGTTCGATTTGTAATTGATTGAAATGTGTTACCGTTAGAACGTGATGTTGGTAACATCTTCAATTAAACTTGACTCAATTATTTTAGGGTTTTTATTACTTAATCTTGTGCCATGAGGAATAAAGCTCAGTTACATAATAATTAATAACATATCCATAGACGGGATAGAAATTTTTCATAATTAGTATGGCGCTTAAGTAGGAAGCTCTCCGTTTTAGTATCGAAAACCATCTACGGATATGTTATTAGTATATAACATAAAGCAAAACGATCGGTGTGTAATAACATCGGCGTCTAATCTGCAACATCCGATAGTAGATGCCATAAGAAGTGTAGATTGACGCAGTACATGCAAATATGGATGTAACGGAAATGTAGAGATATGCTCGGATCGTAGTATTCGCAGCACATAATTGGAAGAACAGGCTCTCCACGTTACTCAATCCGTGGATGTTGCCAAATGTTGTAGTCTCAATTTCATACCCTAAATTGTTTATGGTAGCAATTAATTTTAATAGTAGTTGAGTCATGGTAAAACGGTTTTGCTAAAACAAATAATAGCTCTATTTTTACTTTTTTATTTACGGTTTAATTGATACCTTTACTAGAACAACTAGACTGCTACCACGACTTTGTACGTTTCGAATTTCAACAGACAAACTCTTTTTTTTTTTTTTACAAAGTTGTATTTAAATCATTTATGTAATTTTGTTACCAAAACCGACTGACAAGGACTACACTGTTTTATGTTCGCGTTATATTGTTCTCTCCTTATCAGTTCGCTACAATTAATTAACCATCTTAGATACGTGGTTATCTTGAGAAAACGGAAGACTTCTGTGTTACATGCCGATGCATACCAATCTTGCGTGCGTGTTGTACACGCACCCATCGCTCACATCGCCACCGAAGAAATTGTTATCTTTTTATTATCACAGGAAATTGAAGACACTCTACACTGATAAAAACACAACGAAAGAGTTTTTGTTAGGATTAGAAAAATAATATCCGTTTTCACGATGCTGGCGGCAATAAAGACATGAAAAAGTGATGTTTTATTGATGAACGTTGCCAAATTTATACTTCATACGTAAATATCACTGTCTTCCATTTCCATACCATTTTATGTATGACATTATATCAAAGTTAAAAAAACCTACTCCTGAAAAGTCTTAGAGCAAAGCTGATTCAATCCATTCAAAAGTTAACTATTATCTAATACATGTCTTTGCGTGACCATGTAATGAATGACTGAACTTTCTAGCTCTCTATGTAGGAATGCATGACCTTTGTGTCTTAACTATCATCGTAGTGACCAAAATCGATTCACACGCAATTATTCAACGCGATAAGATTTACTCATCCGCCTTCATAATTAATTCCGGAACTAGTCGTGCTGATGCATAATTGTAATTAGTTAAAACTGTATGGGACTTGATGAAAATTGTTTTATAAAGTTTAATTGAGTCTAAATTGAATGTGGTCAATCCAATTATCAAGTGAATAAATTAAGTAGGTAACATTTTTGATTATCTGCACCTTATTTATGACCAAGTTTGTAACGTATTATTACGGCAGGTACGTGGCGGCGGCTTTCGTGTGAAGTATCGCTGACACTAAGAAAGAACGCCTTTTACTTTACCTACTAGGTACACGTATAATTTACAGCTTTGCTTCGTAGCCTTAATTACCGACAGGTGAGGTGCCCCGATAGTGTCACAAACGCTAATGTTTCACACGCCACATTTACTGTCGAACTCACATATCGCTTCATTGCGTTGCACCAATAAAAATATCGACCTCAATAGGTAGTACACAAAAGAATAGATTATTACAACACTGTTGAAATTGAAACTCATAGCCGATGTAAAAATGTGCGTGTTTGATCCCTCACTTGACATTTTGGTAGATAGTAGATACCATCTTCGACCTTTTGCCCTCTAATATCGTAGTTACATTTAGATTGATCCAATCTTGATGGTAAACATTTAGGTGAGTGTAAGTTCTCTTACATCACTCGTGACAGACTGATGGAAAGAGGATGATGAATAAATCGGACATTTGGATGAAGATATCAGTCAAATTGTTGAATGACTGTTATTTTTAATTTATTCTAGGACTTTATGTAATGTTAGAACTAGAAACGATTTCAAGGGATGCCTGTTTATTTAAAATTTTTGCTTTTCCTGGAACTCTCCTTCCTTGAACATGAAAAACTTTTATTTACCTTTTAAACTCCATAAGAAACATATGTAGGTAATATACTGTCGATTGACGTGTGACGATAAATGTGTGCCTACGTCCGGCGCAGCCTAGGCAGTTAACCCCGTTACGAGCTTGATGATTAGCCAATTTCACCACACCGTTAGCAAACATCTTATACAAACGGGTGAAAATACGTCTTGGTCCCATAAGACGTAACATCCTTTAGGAAATTAATCAAAATTTGTGCCAAAGGTTTATTTTACATTCATTAGGCGCGGCAACTTAGAGGTGTTATTTTGTAAAAACATCGATGCTAAGTTTACATATGAATCTAATATTACCTAGGTAGGTAATAATGAATTAATCTCTTTGAATGATTTGTGAACCATTGATTTTACTTATCCATTCGAATTTACAACATCATACAACTCAATTTCTAAAATGCATTACTCAGCTGGTGTATAAAACAATTAAGTACATCTTAATGATGCCTGATGAAACAGCGCGGATATAACATTTATCGTTGAAACATTGTGACATACGTGTTTACGTCTTTACACATTGAATTCATTTGTTTATTTAATGTACTTATATCTCGCTTGCTTATGTAGTTTTTCTTTTATCATTTTTAGATCCTGTGAGTCGCAAATGAAGATTTTCAGTGTTCAAAAATACTTTGTTGGGATTACAGTTGACAAAGCATCATACAGGGAAGACTGTCAACAATCCGGGTGGCAAATACGGTTAAATAAATAATATCGTATTGTAAGTGTTTTTTTATAGCTTTTGATTATAACATTTATCGAACATTCAGTGGAACCTAAGGAAATTGAATTAGGTAATACTAAAACGGCCTGGCGCCGAGCGCTGTGTTGCTAGTTCGCTGTTACAGAATGTAGGGTTGCAGGCTTGACAATAATTCGTATAAGCCATAGACAGAAATATCTTGGTTTTCAAAATAAATACAATTAATAAAGTACCAGTGAAGAGTTAGATATAATAATTTTAATAAAAAAAATACAAATGTATACGTAATAAAATATAATATTCCGGGACATCCCACACACGGTTAATACTCAACAACGCAATTTTCTTTTGTTGTATATTTACAGTTTTGATATGTTCGAGATATGGTTTTCAGTAACCAGATTTTCTTATGTACCCTTGACAGAATCTTTACGCCAAGCCCTGTTGATTAAAATAACATTCTAATCAGCTTCTAATCAACCTCCTTTAGTTCTGTCAAAACATTTCATGAATTGTTAACAATGAGTTGGACTTGGCGGAAAGATCTCTACTTACTCTAAACGAAAGCATGGAAAGTTGTGGCAGCCCTAAAAGGAGGTCAGGTGTGGGTCGCGATGCGCCCTCGTGGCTCGAGGTCCTTGGTTCACGGAAATGTGCGACCCGCGGCGGAGGGGACGCGGCTCGTGATATACCGTAGGTGAAAGCGCAGCACTCAGACCTCAGTTATCTAACGCCGCTTTAAGGGACCATTTTCGTAGTACTGCCATTCTTGCTTTTAGATATCAAACAGGAACTTGTCTATATGTGTCCAATTTCAAAACCTAATTGCCTATTTAGATAGATATTGATCATCATTTGGACAATGGCTCTCGAAAACATATAGGTTGCTAACTATCACTTGAATACAATGAGAAAAATATATACATACTTAATATTATATATAATGTTGTTAAGAATGTTGGTACGCAATTTAACTACATTAAAGTGAGTATCACTTAAAGCGGGTTTAGGAGCCAAGTTATTATAATATGAGCGTAAATTTTTATTTGACACGCAAAATCTTCATAAACTAGAATAGAAGATCGGGTACAACATAGATGGAGACAGTTTAATTACAAGTCGTAAATAATAAGTTTTAGTTAACCCACCATATTTTACTTTTATTAAATAGTTCCATGCAAGGATCGATTTCGCGTGGTGAGAGTTGACCCCACCACTTGGATATAGGTACAACCAATTATTTTGTAATAATGTAATAGTAATGTAACTGTATATACGTGTTAATAATGGTTTATACACAACGTACTTATTTCTATAGTTACCCATATAAACATACCCATAATTAACCTTGATTGTGCCGATTTGCACCTCTCTAGACTTACTTATTAGTCAATTTCGTTTGATTAGTTAAGTGTAGGTATCGCAAGTTTGTGCTGTGTTACCAGATAATTATTATTACCAATAGGTACGTATTAAGCGTTCTAAGACAGGCTGAAAGCATTAAGTTGATCGTAGGTAGGCTTCATTCGATTTCTCTATAATTATACGTTGCTGTAAATTTTGGAAAAGTTGAAATGTTTCAATCTTATACAAAATACCGGCAGATTCTTAGACAATGTTTGTATTAGTATTGGGTTATAAATAAACATCTCATGAATAAATCCAATGCGCACTTTGCCCTGAAGAACAATTACTCAAACACGGCGCCTATCATTAAAGAAAATAGAAAGCATATTACCATTAATTACACAAGGAGTGGGTTGTTATGATGTTCATTGATGAATTAGCTAATAGCGTATCAATCAATCATACTCTAATTATCTTTCTGAAACGATCACAACATTGACAACATTGAATGGAGCCAATCAACAGCTGTAATTAATACTAATAGATGGATTCGTAGTTCACATGACGCGGCTTGTTGCATCAGATGCTACTGAATTATAAGAAGGTTCAATCTGCAATATAACCAAACATCACTTACTATTGGACAAAAATATATAATTTAAAAAGACGCATAATAGAGTTGTAATTAATTTAAGGTAATATGACGACCTCCGTGGTCGAGGTTAACGTGTCGTCTACTTTGAGGTCCCGGTTTCGATCCCCGGACGGGAAATGCAGAACAAGTGTTTTAGCTACTTACTTTGGGTTCAGAGCAATGTAGGTAAGTGAGTGTTGCAAAATAGCATTTTTTTTAAGTTGTTTGCCCAGTATTTGAATTGTATCATAGAGAAAGTAAATACCATGTACTACATACGAGAAGCAACCTTGGGACATAAGTAAAAACAAATGAGTTTCACACATTATTTTTATGCGAAGATTTGCAGATAAAGACCGCGGCGAAATTAAGCTCTGTGCCGAATCGCTTTATCAGTATCTAAATCCACGGTCACAGAGAGTGCTACCATCGTTTTTAAATAGTTTCTATGGCTTTATTAAATTAAAATTTTAAACTTATTTTTGGTTTTTGTATTATATTTGTATGAATACTAGGGCCTAAGTACCCACGGAGTGTGTCGTGCGTGGCTTATTTCATCGCATTTACGCCTGCAATACGTTTCTGCTTCCCATTACTGACACGATACCGAGCCATTTCTGAAACTTGAGTACACGCTATGTTTAGTCATTAGTTATTATATGACTTCAAATGTTAACACTATGGGTGACTTGCACAATGCATCACTAAAGTATTACTAATCATATGACGTAATATTATTTTACTATTCATACTAAAGGTCTAATAGCTTGATTAATTTTATTTTAATGTAATAAGTCAGACGTACATAAGACACTGGTTTGCTAGAAGATTACGAATCAGTAAACGTTGATCTAAAGGAAATGATTATTAGTTAAGAAATCTAGGATGACATACCTCGCAATTGACAACATGCCATAATATGCTAACACGTATGAGTTTACGCTAGAATTTTAGATATTTTTAACCATACGCTTGCACAGTCGCGGTAAAGTTTACTAAAGTTTCGAAAGGATATTAATGTACATGACTTACCGAATGGCGGTTTGCAGTGTTTACACTCACTTTTAATGTGAAAAAGTACTTCGTAGGATCGTTTACATCGAGGCGGATTGTTTAGGGGCACACATTGGAGCGCGAAGATTATGAAATCAAAATAATTTAAAGGGTGTTGTAAGAACGGAGTTATCCGCGACCTTCGGCAGGCGTGAGAAGCATCGGCGCGGTGCGCGTGCGACTCGGCATTGTTTCTCGTTAAATAATCGACAACAACCACGCGCGTGTTGCAACTGACGCGAACAATCATAGTTTTTGATAGTCGCGTGCATCGTACATCAATACATTTTAAATTTACCAAAATGATTTATTAGTCAGTAGTAAAAACGGAAGGAAACCCCAATGATGTGTTGATAACTACGGTAAACAACACTTGGATAAACGCGTTCACGTTTCAACGAATCTGTCTATTCTTTATGTGGAATAGGTAATTACATCAATTCAATAACACTAACAGTATGTGAGCCACTAAAAGAGAGCAGTTATTTATCTCGGCGATCGGAGTGAGTAAATTGTGGGAAAACGCTAAGAATAGACGGCGGAACGAAAGTGAGATGGCTGTCTGCCCTCCGCCTCCGGGGTGCAATCAGACGCGTAATACTGATTTGCATTCAATTAACGATTATCTAACCTGATTCGCTTCTTTGCTGAACTATTCCGTGGTATTATTTAAATTTTGGATAGTTTTATTTACATAATGTTTTACGACTTCATGGACTTCGAATTTCAGTCTATTTGTGTTTTATTTACAGTTTAAAACGGATTTTCCCTTCAGTTCTCGAAAATGCGGAACACTTCAGACCCAATTTTAATGGTGTAGCATAAAATAACTTTAATAACGAGATCCTGTTCGATAAAGATCGCATAACTATGGTTCCGTGTTAAGGTCGTAAGTACAATAAGGATGCTTCTTCAACAATAACTTCCTGACCATTATGGCTAAATTGTCCGTTTATTTGTAAGTTATTGCTGACTCACAACAATTTGGAGCAACATCATACAAAAAACGTGCTCTTCAAGGATATGATGTCACGATTAAAACAAATGAACTATCGTTTATCGGCAATTTAAATAAATGTAGCAATTAAGGATATTGGTATAAGGTTACCGTAGTCCAAATCGTTGTTCTTTTGTTTGGGCTTCTGCTATTATTTGAATGTGGAATAACAATATGTTTTAAATAGCCGGTGGCAATGTCCTAGATTACAGGCTTCGTTAATGAATGATGGAGGTGGATGTGCGATCACCGGTCGTGTTTCTCACGCTTGTTATCAATGGCGCATCAGTCGAGGGAGCCGGCATCCGGCGACAGTCACAACTCCTAACGTTGCAACTAAAGCTTTAACTACAAAGAGCATTTTTTTGACAATGATATAGTTTGCATGCAGTATTGGTATTAAAACAAAATGTCGTGTAATTTATTGTTTAAATTTTACGTCGCTCTGTGCCTTTGAGCTTTTCGTTAATCATCGTGACTCATACCTACTACAAATTATGACACAACATTCCATCAAGCGGAGATTTAGATTCCGATATAGATCTTGGTGATGACTTACTGAAATATGCTTCCTGCCGCATAAACGACGTTGATTTGAGTCTATCTACTTCTGAAAGTATTACGACTATAGTTAGGAACCATTATACTGCATGTTTAGTGTGCGATGATCATTATAAAGCCTATTCGCAATATTAGCTTCAGCTTACATAAGTATAATGCAATAGAGGCAGAAAGGGGAGGTTAGTACAGTTATATTCGCTCGTGTATACTTCAGAAACGTTTAAACTTGCAAACGTCAGCAGCACTGCTCACACTGTTCACCAAGTCATTGCAAAACGAATGAGGCTTTACACAAGTGCGCCGCATATTCATTGTAAAACAATGCGTTTAATGGGAAAATATGAAAGACAACAATAATTTTGTCGCAGTTGTTAATCTAAATTGCAATTTTGAAACCATGTGTGTGTACTACAAGCAACCAGTGGTTGTCTAAGTAGACATTTTTGTTTTTGTATCGCAATAAACGTGAACTTTAGGAGTAGAAAACAAAAGTCGATAAGTGTCGTAACTAATGAAAAAATAACAATAGATCATCAAAGATGCCTCAACAGGTTGCTTCAGTTCGACATGGTCTGGTCGGCAAACAGTGGTCAGTAGGCGATCCCTCACCGTGAAGAACATTTGGTTCACGGCCACCGGCGCGGCGGCGGCGGCGGTGGTGGCGGCGACGCGCCTCCCTATACAAAACCCCTCGTGCTGAGACTACGTGAGTGAGAGGACCCTCGCCTGCCAGTTCATTACAAAATAATGAGTTTTGTAAATTCTATGAGACCCGTACTTATGTAGATTAAATGAAAGTATCGGTTTTGTAAGACTATGCTGCGATTAACTCCTCCTCGACGTTACCTATACTTTCTTCAGGTTATGATTTAATATTTTAAAATTATCTTCAGATTAAAGGAACTGCATTCAATGTTTTTTTTCGTAATTATAATATTAAATAATTAAGTTAAATTGTTACTTTACCAAAAATTGTTTGCTTAGTTATTCATTATTTCGTATCACATTAAATTTCTTCTGAATAAAGAGCCTGCATCATGAATGCCATAGAGAAACAAACAAAAACATGTTGCAAGATGAATGCAGCACGCGACTTGCGTTTTCATAATGTCTATTACCTACACTGCATTGTTTCACAAGCCTTCAACTTTTGCCCAAAATTCGGATTGACCTTTGACATGAGCCGAACTGACGGCCTTCTAACCATTGGACCAACTGAGAAGATATCACATCTTCAAAATATGAGAACTAATCAAGCAAGGTCACATATTTTGTCCGCGAATCTGGACAGGTCGCTTACGATTAGACCTTGACCCATTTATAGAAATAAATGAACCAATAACGCATATAAATTAAGCTTAGTGAACAATTTAATACTTTGAATATCGATCATTTATAATATGTTTGTCTTATGGTGCTAAATAAATATCGTCTAACTAGTCATTGAACATAAGACCAGTACCATAATAAACAGCTTAAAAATGTATAGGCACATACGGGTTAGTTACGTACAACAAAATAATGACATGATTGATATTGATACACTTAGAAACACGCACTTATCTGTCCATCAGAGAATCTGAGACATGCAACGCTAACAAAGCAACGATAGGAAGTATAAATGAACGGAAGGAAACCAACTTGTTCTGCTAGAGTAAATTAATATGAACTATTGAACAAACAGTATCTGGAGTGGAACATTATTGGTTGTATAATATAATTGTATGTGCTTTAACCTATTCGTGTGCGTAATTGAAGTTTAATTATTACGATTCAAATAGCACTGTTACGCACTGAGAATAGGAAGTTCAGTTTGAAACTAATGGATTTTTAATCTGTACGCACTTATGTGATAGACCATTTAAAATAGCGGTAATCAATTAACCGTTTCGGTTAGCTTAAATTATAAATTGTTCCATTATTCTGTCTTCAAAGAAATATGGTTTGAAATATGACATAACAAGAACAGATGGAACTCCTTCAATGCGTCGGAAAATAGGTAGCTAATCCAATTACTTCGATAGGTTGTTTTATTAGATTGTTTAGACACCGACAAGGCCATGAGGAGGATGTGCTCTATATATTAAAGAGTGAAGCAATTTATTGATTGATTAATATATAGTAGTAAACACTTAGATGTTTTGAGCGGATAGATTTATAACGTACACGAGTTGATGGAAATTGCTATAGGCTATTAACTTGATGACGAAAGCTTTTAGATGTAAGGTCTTAGGCATTAATTAATATCCTCACAAGGATGAAATCATGAGGCCTTTGAGACAAATGTGAATACCTTGACATCGGGCCGGACGTAATATTATTTCAAGCTTTTTAGTAGCCAGTTTTATTTAGCCTATTATAATTTTTTGGAACATAAAATGTATTAGATCAAAGACAGGGTTTTCTGAGTCTCGGATGCAAATGAGATGTGTTTTTTTTGTAGGGATGTTAAGGCCATAGAGCCTTTAAATCTACTGAAGCAAATAGTTTTTGTCAGGTCTAAAATCATCTGAAAACGTACCAGCGTTCCCACACTCAATCTCAAGGATGTGGATTAGTATATAACAGAAAGTAATACAGTGTTTATAATTAAATGTTCCATTGACATTTACGTTTGACTTTTATATCACATAATGTTTCTGCGTTTATTACGCTATGATTTTTTGTAGTAAATCTTCATTAATCCCATTCGAAGTCATCTAGGTAAATGCAATACTTGAGTACATTTGCATAAATAATTTTTCTCCACTACTAGTGGTAAATCGGAGGACCAAATGTAAATTGGACCAATAATATTATTATAATATAAATATAGGACCTGTCTGGTTATATTATGATTTGTGTGTTTTTTGATTTGTACCTTTATTAGATAAAACCAAGTTTTTTAAATTGGACAAGATGCTTCTAATAGTCAAAAGATATATAGTAGTCATAATATCGGTGTCAGTGTTAGTACGCGATGGTATTTGCGCCAAAGCTTAATATATGCAGGATCAATTTAAAACTACCTTGGAAAACATGGAACGTAATTGGCAATACTTAAATCGCAATATTACTAACTTGAAGATTTTAACCTAGATAGATGTGCAAGATGTAATACAAACATAATATACTCGTATGTTCATCGAATAAAAACAATGTTACAAGTAGTTATATTCTCCAATAATAATTGTGCTAATTGGTACAGGAAATGCATTGTATTTTTTTCATCAAGGTTTTTCTTAAAAGCTTAATGAAAAAATGACTTAAAATATTTTTATACCAATTCTGAAAATTAAGCGTGTCGGATTACAGTAACGTGTTATCAAAAATGCATAACAATATAAAGTTGAATCCTTTACAATGTAAAATGCCAGTGGGTCTGCTTGCATTGACCTTAATTTTAATGATAGTGCTTACAAACCCTATTCAGCACTAAATCAGCTACCGCCAGTGAATAAATGCTTGAAACTCCTACAAGCTCCTACATACAAAACTTTCATTCGAGATGTAAATTATCGTTGTTTATACTCATATCCTATACATATAGGATAGTTTATTGCATCATATTGTAGCATAGTACTTACTTGTACGGATATTGTACCAAATCAATGTTCATCGATGTCGAAGAGGACACGCCTGTATGAATTAGTCAATGCTATGGGCGGGACGTTACACGCTTTATATTTGCATACAATTTAATCTTTAATCTAATATTGATTCATACTTTTTTGCGAAGCTTCTTTAAATGTTATGAGAAAAATGTTTTACTCAATTATGACGCATGATTTCTTACTTCTAATTAACTATGATTGTTTTATCAAAGCAATTTCTGATATATGTATATTTTTTTAATATATGCTGACATATACAGGAACAGGGTAAGAAGTCAGTTAGACCAGGTATTTATAGTCCAAGTGATAATCCAATTGATTTACTGTAAGCATTTAACAAGTTAAAGGTACATTTTTACCAAGATAAATAGAAAAAAAAAACATCTTATCAAAATATAGGGTTTAATTTAAATTAATTTCGATGCATAAAACGAGTGCCTAATACATGAGAAACAAACATCATTGCGCCAGTGATCCACGACAACCAGGAGTTGTTCTCTTAAATCTCGTCACACGCAGATAATCGGCGAGTACCTTTATATCTATTATCCCATCTTTGTCTGCATCACAGTTCTTGTATGCATAGTAACAAAGCGCATTGTTACAACAATTAAAGAATAGCCAGATAGATAATATTAAACAGTTTTTGTTGTTCTAATGAGGGGCTACAATAGTCGTGTTTAATTACAACAGAATGTTCACGAATAAACACTTGTTACACCGACATGTGTGGCCTTACACATGTAATTAATTTTGGTAGCGATGCAAGCACAAATTGCTATTGGTAACTAAGTAATTATATTGTCTATTGATTCATGTTTGTTGTATGCTTGGAAAATCAAAGATTATTCTTTAATGATGAAATGAAGTGTTACCAACTTAATCTTACTAATGATGTCTATTTGATGTTGAAGTTATAAGAAACTATTGGTACTTTGAAGAAAATGCTTGGCTTAATTATGTAACCAAACAAGTAGGTGTTCAAACAAGTATGTTTTAATGAATTTAGGCCCAACTTCAATACATACAACGAATTTAATTTCATCATCTATTAAATAAACATCATCATGTAACAAAACATACCTTAACTTATAAAAGTCACCATAACGGAAAATCAAATCTTAAAACCGATTCACCCAAATAGAACATCAAAAGCAAAATCCATAAAACAAATCGTCAAACTTCACGTTATATAAATGGTAAACAATAAATTCGGTGAGGTACATCCCTCGGCGATAACAATAGAGAACGGAGCAGAAGCCTTGCGCGGGCGCATGGTCCGCACGACCGCGACGCCGCCGCTGCGAGACGACGGAGCCGCGGATGCTGCGATTAATTTATTTAGGAAACTACCACAGACTAGTAAATGCAACAGACTAGGCGAAAAAAAATGCGATTAATTTGAATAAAAAGCTGTCAAAAATGGTTAAAAACCCGCCCAAGTACGTTGTATTAAGTAACCTAAGGCCTACTACTATCATCGTAATTTTTATTATTTGTTATTACCCAGGTTTAGGGTATTCTTGACATGACCTTTTTTATTCACACTCGCATGAGATGCAGCCCTCAGAAAATCTGGCATAAAGCGGAATTGCAGCCTTTCGTACGAAGCTCTAAAAAAGACATAATTGTGTATACTAATAACTTAAAAACATTTTAATTTCAGGTACCTCTATATACGAAAACGAAAATCTTACGTGACCGTAAGATTGACCCTTGATTAAATTTCAGCAAATACCTTTGATTTTGGTTATTCGGCAACATCTATATGTTTTAAAAAGTCTTTGGTCGATTAATTTCGGAACAACATGATTAATGATGGCAGCATAATTATGTGGTCGGATGTGCGACGTGAGAATTCGTTGCACCATACGTGGCTTCTTCAAGTAAAGGTAATTGTATCATTAACTTAAGGTGTCGGACCTGCTCCGTGCTTGCATTGTTTTGACTAAAGTGTTCGAGATGGATACAGGGTCATTGTAATAAAGTTTAGCGGAGGATACCACGACCTTGATGTGACTTTTAACTTTTGTAAAATATTGTTTTGAGAAAATATTTTGCAGATAGTTTCTTACGTATTTTGTTTAACTCAATATGTGGTTTCTGTGGTTTAATACACGGTACAAGGATAATGATCCCAAGAGGTTAAATAAAATATTAAAATTACTTATTTGTAAAAAAAAGTGTAGCAACATTGTGTATACCAGATACATAGAGATACATTACAACAGAATCAATTTATTCATCACTTAGATAATATATTTAATGGCTTTGTTACGGAAACTTTAATTCCCAAAAATATCAATAATAACTAGTTAGCGAGATACTTTGATTGTTGCGTTTTATAATAATAGTTATTCTTTTAAATAAGTACGAAACAATGGCTGAGTTTACACATAAGTATACCCTTTGAAACGTCTGCCGGGTCGGAATGTGAGCATCCTCTAAGTTAAAGGTCAAAGCGAGGTCACAGAATGTAATGAAGATACTGGAACGTAGTTTAAACTACTCACAATAGGAACGTTACAATTCCGTAGAAGGCTAACCACGGAATTCACTCTAATTAACTTAATGCACTCCAATTTAACAACGTTTATTATCCAGGTAGTTATTTCAAATAGTTTAGGATACATAAATATGATACGCATTTCTGAGAGCCTAAATATTACGAAATTAATACAACCAATTTAAATAAAACGTGCTTTGAATTCTGCCTCTTACTTGACAATTTACAGAACGTCCTCGAAAACAGTCTTGAGAAAAGATAAACAGACAATCGAAAATCAAAATGCGACTTCTACAGATTTCTTTTAACCTTTTGACTTGTACGACGTACGTGTTTATGATTGGGCAAAGACAACGTTTTCACGGTACCTAAGCTCGATTACAATCAGCGCCTACAATTACATGGGTGGAGTAAGAGGTGACTGTTGGATTGCGCGCGAGTATGGTTGTTAATTAATCTGACAGCGATTAAACACTTCCTGAATCTATTTGGTAATATCTAGTAACTACATACGTGAAAATTAATAGAAAATCTTCGGACTTTCGTCAATTTTGTTTCGAAGTTACCAAGGGATTTACTTATCTTCTGCCTTTTGCTTGAGAAGACAAAAGAAGGCATACATCTTATAAATTGTAACTGCTCCGGGAACATCTAATATTGCCATTTATCGACACGCTAAGTAGAAGAATTGTAATAGTGGTAGCATGGGTAATTATTTAATGCATTACCACTTATTAACAGATTAAAAATAGAAACATAGAATTCAAATTTTCAATAATTTATATGCTTAAACCTTTATTAACTGCAAGTAAACTTTAACTCGTATCATATTCCCAACTCCTTAACATACAAACAACATAGCATCAAACTAACAAGCTGTCATAAACATAACATCTAACGACACGCACTCACTGTTTGGCATTCCTCACTAATAGCTACGGAATAAAGGGCGGTGTACATCAGTGAGGTTATATCTTGATGGTGGTATAGCGCGGTGACCTCGGGCTGGTGCGTCAGTGCGGCGGTAGGTACCGCGGATGCTGGAGCTGACCCAGCCGGGCCCGCGGCGGAGTGATGCAACCGACCATGTCGGCGTAAGGCACATCTTAGTAACACTCGCTGTATAGATTGGGAATTGAATACTCCACAGAATTTGAGTTGATTATTACTGTTATTTTATTTACATGGGATTTAAATAGAATTTTCTTTTTGATACTTACATTCGAGTCCAGCTGTGCTGCAATGGTTGATTTCACTGCCGTATTTGTGATCTTTCTAAAATCTGAACTCTGATATGATCTACTTACAACTTATTCAGGAAAATAAGTTGTACTTTATAATATCACAAGAAATAATGTAAAAATATCAAAGTGTTCTTTCTTTACGTATTTTACTTTGTTTATTCAACTGGTTTTTACAGCGCTAAAGTTAAAGGAACGTCTATAACTGGCGTGTTTGCGTGAAGAATTATATGGAAGCGGAAGTTTTAAGATTATAGCCATTGGCACTCGCCTGTTTCTGATGTATTTAGTTGCATACAACGAGTAATTAGAACCCCCCTCATAACGTACGTGATTGTTTCAGTGAAAGTTTGTAACAATTTGTTAAAGTTAGATTAGTCAAGCTACGGTTACAGATTTAATGATAGGATCCAAATATTTACATATTTTGTAGATAAATAATTTGTTTTTAAAATAAGGAAATTGTATTCTAGTTTTTGATATGTGTGATCTTCATGTGTTGGTACGGCTATAAGTGTGTGCAAGTGATTTATGTCTATTTGGCGCTTGTCCTTTTCCCACGAGTGCGCGTGGCCTAGATGGTATTTAAATGCATTGTTGACTTTTGTGTGACTTGCGAAGTCTTGTTCAAAGTATTTCATCAAGTTAAATGCAAGGAATACGTTATCAAAGTCAAAAGATTTTTGCAATACGTGTCAAATTTATAGCATTTTAAATTAACGATAGTTTTACTGTTCCAAAAATTATAGTTGAAACTTGTTAGAAAGCTTAGACCTAGGACAGTGAGTATCTAATGTTATCTTGTTACCGTAAGTGCGTACACATGCCGGGCGGCGCGCTCATCTCACGCGAATTAATTGGCCAGTCTTATCCAGCACCGCACCATTCCGCTCAGCACAGCACCGCTCCGCTCAGCTCAGCGCCGGACCGCACCGGGCAGCATTCTACGCACGTTTCACAACGACGCGTTTAGCGTAATAGCACTCTTTACATCTCTCCGGTAATGATGCCACCTTACATCTTTTATGTGCTAGATTTTTATTACATAGATTGACCAGATAGATAGACTACTAGAAAAGATCCACATCTTTTTCTTTCGAAAGTTGTGTCGTATTATATGGTTCTTAAATAACTCTACAAAAGTATGACCTTCGTAACTATTCGATGTAATTTTCTTTGCGGTTAAAAAAATACACGACTAATAAGATGTTTAATAAATAAAACAAACAAACTAATGATAAGAGACTGCTATACTCGCGTACGTGTTATAAGTGAGTGTCGATTGTACAATTACTTCTGAATAACTCTGTGCGTTGCAATCATTTAACGGATGATACAATACTGATCTGTAATGCCATTCTCCAGTGTGATGGTTGTATGGTTATTGCAGCACTCGCGTTATAATCGATTTGGTTCTATCGAATATATTGTGAAAACAAAACTTGTTTAAATCTTAATTAGTGACGGGTGGTGAAGAAGTATTTCAAACTAGAAATAAAACCATATATTTATCTAATTAATAAATATATGGTTTTATTTCTAGTTTGAAATACTACTTCTGAAGACACGAGCGGATGAATCAAAGAATCCTATCAAATTTAAACGCACCTATAAATTTTAATTCAAGTTCATAGTTCGGTACCTTAAAAAGACATCAACGCGCGCAACCTTTGAAAACATCTCCATAAAATTCAATTAAATATCATCTACAGCTGTTCTCATAATCAATCATTTCAAAGTCATCCCGAATGATACTTAGTTGATTGATTGAAAAATTTAAATATATACGTATGTAAATCGCATTACTTATTATAATGTAACCTCTACGAAGTACGTAGGTAAGTACTAGGCGCGAGTACCTACGTGTTGTCCATTTGTTACTTAATTAAATATGACAATTAAACCGATGTAGAAAAATTGGGCACTCCACCGTTTTATATCTCGACAAATCAGAAACTACATGTAAGAAAATCCGCGGGAAGAGCTAGTAAATAAATAAAGCTAACAAGGGTAACTGTAACTAGTGTAACGTGGTTTCGAAACTGAAAGTTGGCAGCTGATCCCGCCGTAACATACAGCTTCTTCGCATGCATGCCTAGACTAAGGCAATACGGGTCAGATGTTTGCGACATTAGCCGGCGCACACGATTGCGTCCTTAAACGACTCAAACCCGTTTGATGCACCTACCACATAACGCTTCCTTTAAAACACACTTAATCAGGTGCTTATTATGCATATTATGCAAGTGGGTTATGGAAACGCGAGTCTATGTTATTAGTTAATTAAACCCTATATAAGGTTAATTGGCTTATGGTTATGCGCATATTGAATTTGAAGAAACTCTTGTTCCTGTATGGGTGAACTCATATATCAGTATGATATAACACTTTGCATATTTCGTTCACGACTGTATGTTAAATTAGTTTGTAACAGATGAAAGTGATTATAGTTTTAGTCAGTTACACGGGAACATTTCTCTTCAGTTCAAAGATTTCTCTCAGTAAATGTTATGGATATGCAAAAATATACATTAATGAGTACGTGGGGGTGCCTCGTGTTGTCTAACAGTTTATCTCGTTTTGTTTAACACGAAGTAAGTAGTTTAGCGAGACTCGAAAACTAAGATAGGAATCAACAACTTTTTAACTTTCCTGTTTAATGTTTTGAAACGTGTTTTAAAACAATACCTAAGAAACACTAATCTTTTTACACTAGAGCGTGACTAAAGCGAAGATTTACGATGAAATTCGGACTGAATTGAAAATTTCATGCACAAAATGTTTACAATATTTCTCAACAATTATTTATCCATTTTTGTTCTGCATAAGTTGGATTTACTTACTCATCGTTCTTAAATGGATATATTTAAATTCGTGTCACAAGCACTACTGCAATATCGCTCACATAGGCAAATGATCTTGCACCACAAACAAACAATTTGTAGCTCGGCTTCTGATACACGTAGACTAGGAGTTATTTCTGTTGGTACATCTCCACATTCGTGCGTCCATTGTCTCGATCATTATAACGGTCCAGACGGCGGACGCAACAATACACGCCGCTCATTAAGCAACCAGGTGACAGTTTACTAACTCTTATTACGTTGACATAAAGTTCAATATGTACTAATGATTTCCCCGTCAGGAGCAATCATAGAACAAAAGCAAAGAGGTGATAAATGAGGTATAATCGTGACCGCAGCGGATTTCTGCTTGAAAGTTGACCTCTCGTTATTTATTGTCTTAAGATGGGCTCTGTTTACAAAGCGTCTTCATATTGTACATTAAGACAACAACTCAAAGAGCAGAATGTTATTATTATGTTATGGTATAAAACAAAATTAAATATTGTAGACACCTTTAAATAACGTTATCGTACAAATTTTGCAATCCGTTGTTATTAAATAATGCAGCAAATATTCTCAAATGTTACGTGCAAATGCATATAGTGGACTCATCACTGATTTTAACAAAGACTTATTATGGTATATAATTTATTTCGTGAAAGCTGTGTCGACTGAAGAGAATAGCCACATTAAGTTTTATATTTCCGCAGTGAATATTACCTACACAAATAATATTAAGACGTATATGTAATATATACGTCCTTAAATCTCTGTAATGAGAAAGCTAAGTAGTAGCTCTACGATATTCATTATGAAATGGACGCTCAAAAAGTTTTAGCATCGTTAGAGGTTTTTATCCATCTCCGCTCGCTACTTCTGCGTAATTGTGTAAGAAATATTTAATCACCCTACGTATTTACAGTGTAAGTGTGAATTTCCTTAATCTCAGTATAATATTGGCTTCAATCTGCCTTCAATATAGGTGAGTAAATAAGTTAGGTAATTATACTTTAGTAACAACTTGCGACAGTTTATCACAAGCGGGGCGTTGCGTCGTGGCGTCGTGTCGTGTCGTGGTTGGTGGCTCGTTACCATGTGAAACGGCCTCCATCACGATTTATTATTTTAAGCTTCTGCTAAGTCAAGACTTTTTTAAGAATTATTCTGTGAGATGATTTTAGAAATTATGAAGTCAAATTAATGCCATATTATTAGCATCCAGTGACATGATTCATGATCATTTGTTATTTGAACTTTATGTTTTTTAAACGTTTCAATTCTACTTTACCCACACTGAATTGTATATTTCTGTATTAAATTAACAAATATCTTATGCCTATAGGATATACACAAACATTTCGAACATTCACAATTAGCTCACTTACTGACTTCATCGCTAACTTATTTACAAAACTCGCATAGTTTACCGAGTAAGTGCATCATGGTAGGTGCAGCACGAACGTGTACACGGAACAAGGCAAGTGAGGCAACGCGAGCAGTGCGCGGCATTGCGGGACACCTCATGAGAATCTTTCACGACTTAGCGCCGCGCGCCGCTCCGCGCTCGTGCTAATGTCAAATGTTCACCCCTATTTATGCGTGCATTGACTTAACTGACGCAATACATGCTGATTATCTAACAAAAAGTCAAAAGAAAACTAAATATTTTCACACCGTCACACAATTTTATAAGCTGTTAGTTAGTAGGAAGCAAAATTGTATCAGCGTAGAAACAAAGAGCCCGGTGGATATTTATAATCAAATACATAAAACATTGACACAACAGTCATAGTCTAATACAAATAGAAAACAGTCCTAAAGACAATCGAAAAAGTTTTGTAAGTACCAAATATTTACTATTGAAAATTATACACACTACAAATGTCTACAAAACAAAACATCCTGTAGTATAAATACACAAAGTAGTCGGAAGGTTTAATTATGTTGATATAATATGCAGATGTTTACAGATAATCAGCATCCTTGTGACTATCTAAATAGTTATTGTATTCCTCAAATAGATACGCCTTCTTAGATAAATTACAGCGGCAGTGTTTGTTGAGCTCAATGGCAACTGTTAGCCGTGAATCACCAAATAACAATATACTTGGTGTTTAATTACGCGAGTAAATGTACTAAACAGTGGGCTGTAAGGAATTGCATGTAGGCACAATTGGTATGGTGTCCCACGCTTGATATCCATCTCCAGTCTATGAATGCTAACGACAAAAAGATTACAAAATAAAAAAAAAACTGTGTATAATACTAATGTATTTTATATTACACAAAGATTAAATGTAAATACTAACAGAGGGCCGCTGTGAGCTTCGTCCACATGAAATGAGGGTCGACGTTCAATTGTTTTACAAATGACATAATCTATGATACTTATAGATAGTCACAATAATATTTACACAACCAAAAACACTAGTAGAACAAACAATTTCTAGCATTTATGTAAGTCCTTTTTTGGGCGTGCAATGTGCGTGCCTACACAATCGTGATATTACTTTAAATCAGTAGATTCTAAATATTTCCGGATTTCTAATATAAGAAACGGTCGCAGTTTGATTGTATACTGATTTAAAATTTCCTAAAGAAATCAATCAATAAATTTATGATAATATTTTTCTCAATATCAATACTCTTCTTCAGCTTCTCAAATAGAATATAAACATCTACAAATATACCACAATCTTTACTCAGTGTTGAGACAACGCACTTAACAATATGCAACAGCGATGAAGACACTGCAATCACATTGTTATGACTTTATTATACATATTTACATAAGTCAAGTTACGTGCGCGTGAGTGCGTCTGTATCATAATCACTCGTGTACATGCAGTTTTGATACGCATTGTGTTTATATTGCAAGTAAAAGTGTTTTGTTATGATGTGTAGTATTATGTTTACAAGCTATCTCAATTGTCGTCTGCATAAAGGCAGTGTTTACTGTTTAGTTACAAGTATGATTAAATACTAAGTAGTGGTGAAGATGACAATGTTTACAACGATTGGATTGATTGATCTTACAATCATACGATCACACACATTGATAATTGTTGTTGTAATAGACGCAACGCAAAAAATACAAAAATACTGGTGTAGAACTTTGTATTATTGTTAATTGCTTATTTATATATTATTATTTATATAATACCATAAGTACATGGGGTAACTAGCGCATAGGTTCAAAGCCATAACTTGATTTCTATGCATATTATTTTTCAACCTTATTTGTTAAATAAAATGATTAAAATAATGTTTTAGGTTAAATCTGATTTATATTTTACATTACGTCTGCATTATTTCTTATCCATAAACTAATACATCTTTCAATCAAACTAATATAATGAGTAAATGGATCGCCTTTCTTCTTTAATTACCAACAGCATGCGTCCACTAATGACATTTATATAATAGTACAGTCTATTCCAGTGACCCACAGTACGCGTCATGTCTTCGATGAGGAACCGACACAAACTGGGTCAATCCAACTTGTCATAAAGTAATAAATCACAGTTAAAGTATTACTGAATTAATGCAAATTAAGAAGGCAATCCGAAGTGACCGGCGTAAATTAATTAAAAGCAAGCTAAGATTTATGGCGAATGGTATTGACACACAGTTAATAAACAGTTAGGTACACATTCGTTTTAGTATCGTGTGTAATTTATATACTACGAATAACGATATTTATCATAAAAATAGTTCATTATTATCTGCTACATTAACATTATGTAATGGTAATATATGATTAAATAAATCCCATCTCACGACATTCACCGTGCGATATTCTTAAAATTAATTTAATCTATCAAAATGTAAGAACACTATTGTATAATTTGATTACAATAATTAATTACAAATATTGCTTGACATTTGATGTAGTCATCTAATTGATAGTTTTTCCCAATAGATCGGCATGCAGATATAATATTCGGTGGTGTCGGTGCGAGTGACGTAACTTAATAAAATGTTTATGACTAATGAGCATGTAAAACAATAGTTCATTGAGATTAGACATCGCTTACGGCTAATAAATCACACGCATGTTTTCACCTCTAAATGTCACAGAGTAAACAGTATGAGTAAGTTACTACGGTTTACTAATATCCTACCGACGTCGTGTGATAATATTGTGGAAAGTCAAACAAAATTATTGTATGTATCAATAATTAAAATTGTACAAGGTAAGACAATTTACAAACGACGTGACCTCTAATATTTAGTTTTTACTTCCTTTTGAGAAAAGACATAAATGGTAGCCACGATTTTACGTACCTAATTGCTTGACTTAAACCATATTAGCAATGGTGCCACTGTTTCTTTCAAGTACGGACGTTTCAAGTATCGATTAAGTTTAGTTTATAAAGTTACGATATCTGACCTTGCAAATACAAAATCCACAGATATTTCAATAAAAGTAAACAATGAATTTATTATGTAGCACTGATAGCAGTTAATGTACTGCGAATGCATTAGACTGTGTCTCGCGGCGGCGCGGCGGCGGTGACGGGGCGGGCGGCGAGCTTTCAGCGCTCCCCTCCCGAGGCGGGGCGGGCGGCGCGCGCGCCGCCACCGCCAGTCCCTTCGCGACGCACCTCGCGACAACATGTCCCCTCTGTGGATCTTGCTCACATTGCTCCCCGTCCTGGGTAAGTCACGCGTGTGAAACAAACCACGCCGCTGTGCATCGGAAGTGACCGGAATATGTTTTTCGTGCAATTTTCTTTACAATGCCTTATTATCGCTGAGTATTCGAACAATCGTTTGTGTGTCTCTTTGCAGTCATTTTCATGTGTTCTGCGGGGTTGTGAGGAAATGGTGTTAGTGCAGTAGAGCATCGCGCGTGCGCATCTCTGTGAAAGTATTTATTGTAATTCGTGTGTTCCTAATGTGCAGGACGTCCGGGAGCGTGGGAAACTCACATTTAATAGAAAATAGCATTCAAACAACAGTAGAAATGCGTGTTGTGAAGCTCAAAACGTCTGTTTTTACAGTTGATGTGGGAAACGTATTTTTTTTTATGTCATTTCTATTAAAATTATCTTGACTTTTAAGTAACGATACATTAGATAGATAAATTACGTATTCGAAACATTATTTATAAAAATGTTGTTGTCATGAAATAAATCATGAAACATACTATAAAAATAGGAAGTAGAACACTTCTTTATAAATTGAAGTTAAGCTCCTACAGTAGCATAAGGCAAATTCTTAATGTTCGTGTCCTTTATTGTAGAATAGGTAAACTCAATATGTTTTGTAACTCGTAGCGGCGTCGGCGGCTATACAAACAGTAGGTTGCACATTAGAGATGCTCCCTGTATGACGGAGCGCAGTGCACGTCGGTTGCGCAACCGATGCACTTTCCATTTGGCGCTGCGCCCGCGCCACCGCCGATCGCGCATCGCTACGATAATCGATTCCCCGGATTTGCATAAGTGATTTTCCCACGCTCCGCTCTCCGTAAGAACTAGGGCGGCGTGACGGCCGGCGAACGGATGGGTAGCCTCAAGGTTCATGTGTTTGGGCACTTACCTGCAAATATCATTACTTCGCGTGTACAAGTTGTGGTTGAAGAGGTCGCTGCGACCGCTCGCGCACTCGCTCACGCAGTTGGGCAATTGTGGCCGAATTGTGGTTACTCATTTGTGTTTGACATGTGATCTCTTCCTTAAATATCGCGAAACTAGACTGAATAGGTAGCAGCTAGTATTTGATATCTAGATCACCTGATGAACTAGATATCACACACTAAGGACAAACAATTCAATTCAAAATTTCATAATTTATGAACCAATTGTAGGAATAACTATAGGTTCCATTGTATATGTAATTAACGTGCGTAATTCCTACAATGCTATAATATTTTGAAACAATGTAAACCAATATTTTTTTGCCACACTATACTTTATTGTGTGGAAATCCTAAAGTATTGAACTGTAACAATCAAAGCGTGAGAAAAATAACAATTACCTTGTTATGAATGAGAGCGAAAGTAGATACATACATCGACACTTCGTTGTGCGGACGAAGCATTTTTCATTGACGCGAAATCAACGACATCGCCAGCATATACTTCACTTCACTGACTCATCACAACAATGAGTTGCGTCAATGCATACATTAGCTCAAATCACCGAGAGAACCAATTGTCTAAGTATCGCAAATAATAACAAATAAACAAACATATTTCCGGTGTAGCAATATTTGTGAATATTATTGTGACATTGATAAAATTTGTTGTATTGTAGCAATAGAAACGATTCGTAATTACGTCACTTAATTTCACGGCGCATCAACTACAGCCTATATGTTTACGAAAGTAAAAAAGATCGTCGGTTTTGCAATCACATGTTTGGATCTACATTTTTTTAAATTCTGCTCATGTTTGCCATGTAGGCTGTGCACGCGATCCTTCCAATCTAGTTATGTAACCGACATAAAAGTTTTGTGAATTATGTTATTTTAGAATTTCTGCGTTGCGAAGTCCCTTCTAATTGGCATAACATTGTTTGTAATTTAAATACCATACCAAACAATGTTAGATATGTAAAGCAAATTCACTTAAAAATACACATAATTTAAAGGAAGAGGAAGAACAAATTAAATTAATGTAACTATTTGTTGTAACAATCATTCATTACGCCCTAATGCAGTTAACGAAACCATTATGAGATCGCGCACGACCTTTGATGGTTAAAAAACTATTACAATTTGATTGTGAATGTTCCATAGTTAGACCGTAGTCGTTATTACTTATGTAAGGTGGTGTGGTGACCTTTCGCGGAGGATGCTATGGCACCTTACGGAGCGCGCGCCGTTGCGCAAGACGATCGTATCGCTCACCCCGCTGCCCCCTCCCACGGTGCCATACACAAGTCCTAGCACATGGGAATATACATAAATCTTTACTGAACTATATAATTGTATAAATATCAATACTACTTTCATATAATATATCCTCGATTAACGTAATTGTAATATTTTTTTTTTACAATGTGTTGATCAATAACGAAGCGTAAGCCATAGAGCGGCCGTTTCTAGGTGATAACTATTTATTGTATGCACCTTGACCTTCAAAAAGTAATTGAGAATATTTACTTTTTATTTTTATGAAAATGATGATATTATTAAAAATGATCACCAAATAAAGAGACAGTATTTATGCCTTATGCAAAATAAGAGCATCTACGGTTATGTTACGTAGCTATTCCAAGCTTTAATGATTCGCATGACCTTATCAAAATTTCTATAGATGTTTCCCTAATCGCTGCGTATCGTAATACTCATTGCGTGCACTTTGGCCCTAACATTATTATTTTTCTTGCGTAACTTTTATAGATTTTCTTTTACTTGTGATTGCGTACTCCTTATTTTGTACACATCTTTATGTTGGGAAATGAATTCCGTTGCCTTTTGATGTTCAGCCGAGTAAAAATATTTTACTGCAGTAATTATTATTCTTAATTGATTGATAGCGGCTTAACGTTTCGTATGCATATTGTATCGATCGTGATTACACTGTTATCATGTGGTATACGAACAATTAAGCCATAGGCCATGTGAAGAGCCCCTACACACCTATTTACGTAATTATTTCGGTCACCTACATTACGTTTGCCTATAAGTAGACATCGTTAGTAGACGAATAAAAACGAATGTTCGATGTCGTTTAAATAAACATATTTTGTCATTAGCCGTAATAGCAGCTCAATGTATCTTCTCTACAAACTTTCGTAACAAATGGTAAAAGATTCCATTTAAACTGTAGCGTAATGACTATTCTGTGCGCTGTAATCTGCGGATATCAATTTATTTCAATTACTAAGAAAATCACGAGTACAAATTGTTTTGCGTTATAAATGTCCATACATGTCCGGACCGGCTATTTCGTTGCAAGACGCTACATTCACCGGGATGAAGCACGCCTCACCTAGATGTCGCAATGTACTCGTCTCATTAGCTGCGTTTTGCTTCCAACTAGTTATTGCAGGTTTACCAAGTGTCGCAGCCACTCAGTACAATAGTCGCCTTGGACGATGAGAAAACTCTATCATTGCCATCAAATGTCCAAAGTCAAAGGATTGACGGCAATTACTCGCTATCAGTGACAAATCTGAATATTGTGTAAATAATGTTGTATTTTTTTTTGCATTTTAATTTTACTGTATGAACTTGAAATATGCGTTCATTGTGAGTTTTAGATGGTTTTGTTTTGTACCTAAATATTTTTAAAATATTTTTTTTTGTTTACAATTATTTTATTTGTGAACCAGTAATAAGTATTCGCTGTAGACATAGTAAACTCTTGTGTTTTTTGAAATATGTAATTTTAAAACTAGTGCAATGTAATTTAAGTTGGTAACCGTTCTGTAATGCTTTTTCAGACAAGGAACAACATAACCGGTGATTATTGTGTAATTTACGACAGAACTGTGAAATAATTACCATTAAAACATAGTTCATAATGTGCTCGTACGAATTGAACTCAGAAACATATCTTACATTTGTTTATGTAACAAAAACAAGTGAAACTCATTTTTGCATATGTTTTTTTCTTGATGACGTAAATCCAAAATACAGTGATTAGAAATCAGTAGTTGTCTGTAGAAGCTGGTAGTGAGTAATTATAACATCAGAACCGTGTCAGTTATTATAGTTGAATAAATACTGTTCTGTAACATCAATTTATGTTACGCGTTTTGAAAATGATAGCGCGTTTACTATGCTTTAGTATGTATGGTATTTTTATTGAGATAAACGAGCTGTAATAAATTATGTTATGAACTTATCGGTGCAGAGGTTAATTGTATGTCTTGTAACTTTGATTTCGATTGAGATAAATGCGACTGAGGTCTGCGATGTATATTTTTGTAAAAGCTTCTCACGATATAGACAAAAAAGAAAGTTTCAAACATAAAAATATTGAGTAACGAGACATGAGGATATTCATGTAGAATATGGTACATTCTTAATTTAAAGTCTAATAATTCATATGATGCAAATGTTGACATAACATTCGGTAAATCTCCTTATATGTAAATTGAACAAGAATAATAACGGAAAAAAAATTTTTTGCAACATAATTTACATAGCTTTTGTTACACACAGGGGGCGCAGAAAGGTTCAACTGCAAAACTCGCATCTTAGGCGCATACTACGCCGACGCTAAGTCAGGATGCAAGGCGTTCCACGTGTGCGTGCGCGTGGCCGGCGGGGGCGTCCGAGACTTCCGCTTCTTCTGTCCCCCTGGTACGCTGTTCCATCAAGAGGCGCAGACCTGCACCGACTGGGGAGACGACGACCCGCTGGCCTGCCCCGCCGACATCTACGACGGTCAGTTCGATCTCTACAGGATCGGATCCGGTGAGAGCTTTGCAACTAACAAAACACTCACAAATATCTTCTTTTATTCATAGCATCACTTTTTAGTTATTTTTTGTTTCAAGTAAACAATTGACTAGTAGTCGTTTTATAAGACTGATAAATTAGTTTGAGATACTGTTTTTAAGGTATTCTAGCTAAACTAGGTTTCAAAATCACGTAGCACTGCAATGCATGTTATATTTTTATGTATATTTCATTTCAATGGTTATGCATTTTAAGAAGTACTGAGAACAACTAGAGTACAACACAGAACAACTAAGAGTACTAGAGTACCTACAATCTAGTACTCTACGTACTCTAGTAGGTACCTAGTGATTACCATATTTTTGATATTTGTGAGTGCTGCTATTTTTTCATTAGAGCTGTAAAACTTACAAATAATTGGAAAGCTTAAAGCAATATGGACAATAGTGTAGAAGGTGTACAAGTAAACAATAGTTACCTGTTGATTAGGTGATAACTAGTTATTATTTGTACAACCACTGTAATTACGTAACGTGGAAACTATTGTAGGTAATGGGAAAACACAAGGTCAGACTGACCGACGATTCTGTTCAATGATTATTAATTATGTATACTTTTCTATTCTTACCTAAAATCAACAGGCGAGTAGTTTGCAGAATAAAAACGTCTTCAATAGGACATCTTGGTAAAGAATTGCAATCTTTAAGCTTCAGCCTGTAAACGCTTGCATTTAAAAGCTTTTTAGTGCGCGTAGAAAATTCTAGAGAAATGCTAGTAAATAACGCCTCTTTGATGAACACCATCTGTGCAAGCTGAAGCCTTATAAATACACTAAACAAGCAGTTGGACCACATGTATGTAAAAGCGGTAAGTGTTCAATAATCATGTTTTTATGTAACAGGATTTGACAATAAGAAGTTGTCGTCTCAAGGGAATCGCGATGATGAAGCTGAGTTCGGTCTGCAGCGCGCCGAGACCGGTGACCGCCGCCTGTCGCAGAACAACGTCACCCCGAACCGACCTGACTCGGACCTGCGCGCCGCACATTCGTCCGATTTCTTCAGCGGTCAGCGCGACCGCGGCCGTGACGAGCTCGCCAACCCCGCGCCATCCTCCCCCCCCGCCCAGTCACAAAACCCTTACCAACGCCAGTCCTTCCGCAGAGCTACTACCCCAAGAACCTTCCCCACTACCCAACGCACATATCCTACGACCCAGTACACAACTCCTGCTCCACCGCCACCAACCCAACCTCCCGTGCCACCCCAACAGTACGACGTCGCTTCAAAACGTAAACTTGTACGAAAACGTCCTATTTACGTATCGACAAAAGCACCTCCCACGACCTTCCTACCTAACACCCCACCCCAACAGAACTACCCAGAACCAATAAAACAACAGCAGCAAAAACAACAGAACTACCCGGAGCCATTGAAACAGCAACACCCAAAACAACAACAGTACCAAAAACAACAACAACATTACCAACAACAACAACTGCAGCAACAGCAGCAACAACAACATCAACAGCAGGAGCAGCATCAACATGCTCAACAAAATAACTTCAACCGTCGCGTCCCCGCTCAGACTAAACAAACTTACGCTCCAGCGACAGCTACAGCTCCAAGCGTGCCTCCGCAGTACAAGCAATACAAGGACGAATACGTTGAAGTTCCCAGAGTGACTCCTAAACAGAGCAACAGGTATTACCCGAATAGCGCACCTTCCACATCTTTCCCACAGTCACCGTCGACTGCTGCTCCAAGATTTAACAAAAAGGAAGGTTTAGTCGAATTATACAATTATGATGCACAATCGACTCCGGGTCTAAACACACAGAATGATAACCGTCCCTTTAAAGTACAAAACAGTTTTAATGTAGCAGACGTTCCAAGGGATCCAGAATTTTCTCGTGTGAAGAATTTCAATAACTATAATAAACTTGAAAACAACAGAGAATTCCCCACGACCACTGACTACAGCTATTCTGCAAAAACTTTCCCCACTACCACGCCAGCGTATAAGAACTTTAATAGTGTGTCATATGAACCAGAAAAGAATAATTTCGTGCCTTACTCCAAGCAAAATTTCGCCAACAACCCGACGACGATTGCTCCGACCACTACAATCTACACGACCTCTCGCCCCGAGCCACCGCCGAACTTGAACACTGTAGCGTACAATACTAACATCGCCTTCAACACACAATCTGCTAACTTTGCTGACAAGGATGAAGATGATGGCCAGTATCACCCTCCCCAAGGCGAGGACGACGGCCTCTACCGCCCGGAGATATACGATCGCGAGCTGCTCTCGGGCGCACACTCCCTAAACATAGCTGCCAGCGGCAACAGACTACCAGAGGATAGGAAGACATATGCGAAGAACCAGCACTCACCTAAACACTCCGGTCAAACCGCTGCTCCTAGACCATTCAGGCCTGCTCCCACGCAAACTGTGCCTCCGACCACTAGAGCACCTGAAACAACTTACCCTACAACGTCTCAACCCCAGACAGTGAACCCCCAGCGCACGTTTGATTACTTCCAAACTTACACGACGACATTCAGGCCCACTGACTATCAAGGAAATCAAAACTTTGGCAATGATGCGCCGGCCAAGCCGACAACGACAGCTCCCAGGGTGCCGGAGACCAGGCCGCCACGACCACCAAGCCGCGCGCCCCAGCCGCCAGCGCCTCCGTCGACGGCCGCGCCCCGACCCACTACTCGCCAACCGCACTTCGCCAACCCCTCTAATAACAAAGAAGACAATAGCTACGACTACGCGTACTACGACTCTGATCCAGGCTTCACAGAGTACGAGCATATAGAAGAATTTGGTAAAACTAAAACAAGAGCGTAATAATTAATGTATTATATTAAATCACTGCCATTAAATTAGTCGCCTCTTTAGAAACGTTACTGATGAAGTAGTTCACTCTTGCGATGTTGTCTTAAAGATTGGCCCTAGAACTAATTACTATTTGGCTATTCGAAGAAATAAAAGTAAGTCTAACTTTCGGAATTACAAAATAAAAATACGAATACTTAATGATGTAGTAGTGACTATCAAGTACAACATTTGTAAATAAAACTTGAAGATATTTATTAGCATTATCTGTGACAGAAACGTTAGATTGCGTAAAACAAACACCAGTTTTATTTATGTCTAGAGAGGCTTATCCGTAGTTACCCTAAATTATTTGTGATATTATTATTGATGTTTCTATTGGTATAAGTCGTTTGTTACTGTGTTAGTATTTACAAACAATCGATTACGTATTTATGCAAGTACATGTCGTACTCTCACTTGCTGACATTGGTGTTTACCGATATAGATTTATGTTTTATCTATGTACAATAGAAAGTAAGTTATGACGATAGATTGTAAAATATTTCATTGTAAATAAAGTTTTCTTAATAAACAATGGCTTGTGCAATTTGTGTCACTTCTCAAAGCACGTGAGAACCAGTGAACAATTTAGACGTTTAGGCACATATGCAGACAAACAAAAGAACACTTTCGACACTTTGCTGCGACGGCGATAAGTATCTGCATACCGGCGCTAAGTCACATAACAACACTACAACTAATGTTAACTTGCCTAGGGTGAAATGTTTAACAAGTTTACTCTTCCTACATCAAATAACTAAATTCGTTTAAACAAAGCTAAATTTTTGGTTGTTGTTAGGTTTGACAATACGAAATGACTGCAATAGGAATGAGCAGATGCACCCTGATAAACATAACGATAGCCTTAAATCTCCTCGAATATATCAACTAAAGTAAGTAGGTAGATACCTATAATAATTTATTAAAAATTATTAATGAAACCCTCTTCACAATTTTTTTACCAATATTATCTCAAGACTTATATTCCATTAGTCTATTAGTATCGTAACTGATGTTTGTAACCTCAATAATGACATCTCTTTATCTGTTAGATTATGTGTTTTTCTCTCCAAACCTATTACCCGAAATAAAATACTTCGGTGCATTTTTATGTTAAGAAAAATGTGTCAAAATTAAATATGAAATTCCCCGAATTGTCTGTAAGATCTCTTCTTCATTGGCCACGGTTCTCGAAACAATGATTTCTATATGTTAAGGCTACCCCTGTTGATCTGGATGTAGGCCTGTAAAGTAGATATATGTTGTCGATCATAATCATTCGACAGAACCTGGTTGAATAAGACTGGCAGACATGGATATATTTTATTTTTAAGTGAATATAGGGTCAAGTAGCTAAAGATTTCAATTTAATTATTTAATGGTTATTGAAAACTTAAGTTTTACTACCCCAAAATAGTATGCGAAAAGGCTAAGCAGTTTAATTGAATCTTCAGCCTACACAGTTTTGTGTCCTAAGTTATTATAACATCTGTAGTGTTTCCGAGTTTGTTTCAAGAAGGCAAGGCTTACTTTAAAACGGTTTATTTATATAGGTAGGTAAAAGACCTAGGAGTCAGTAGTGCAAGTCCAATAGTACTAAATTTTTTACAAATTATGTGTGCAAATTACGTAATTAAATATAGAATAATTTCCATACATTCAAAAAGTTTTATTGTGGCAAAGTAAAAACGCAAACGCTACTTTTTGATGTCATGACAGCGCCATCTATTGCCGAATAGTAAAATTATTGTAAATTTGAACACGTTGTTGAACCCAATTATTCTTTTTACAAACTTACATCCAATATACATATTCATAATCCCTATTTATATTTTACCTTATTGCTTCTATCTTTTCTCGACATGAATTTTAAACTAAATTGTTCCCATAAAAATTAGGCAAATAAATTGCGGTTAACTCAGCAATAGATGGCGCTAGTAAACACAACAATAAAATCGCGTCTATTTAACTTAAACTGCCTAACTTGTTTTTTTTTATTATTTTCTGTTATAAGTGTTCTTTACCGTTCTACATTAAGCAATAAGCTTAATTTGTACGTAACCATAAGGCATTAATAGAAAAAAAGATCTTACTATCATTATTGATAATTCAATTAAAAGTTAATAAATAAATATAGAAAATACATATAGGTACATATGGGTTCAAATATTATATGTATATATTTAATTTTGGTAAATCGACTACTACCTACTTAGCTTCATTTAAATAATTTGTATTTCAAATGCTTTCCAAAAATAGTTTAGTTTTTGTACATGTCTCTGTGTACAATTAGGTAGTAGGATATGCAATTAGATATACTTTTTGATGTCAGCTTATATGAGACATTATTTTTCCTAATTTAGTGAATGCCAAAAGACCATGTTTTTTTTTCTCGAATAACAAGCAATCTATATAAACGGTATCTATACTTAGTATGATAGGTAAATTATAAAATGTATTCCTCCAACCGACTAGTAACAGTTATCGTATTTTGATAAATAGAAGCCAAACGCTGGTTTCAGTTTCAATACAATTTTAAATGGCCATTTTTTTAAGACTTGGTTTATAAAATACCTATTTTATAAACCAAGTCTTAATAAAATTTACAAGTAACCATTTGAGGAAAATCCGCATACATTCAACAGTATCTAATAATTACTACAATTAATGAATTAACACGTATTTTTTTAGTTGCAGAATTTATAGTAATTAAATATATTAAAATAATCTTTTGATAGAGGTCCGGTTGATAAAAAGTTATTAAAATTCCATTCTCAACTATAAAATTCAAGTTCCATTCAAAAAACAATAGACTAGACTCTACTCAAAATCTTGTATAGTATCTAGATGTAGTAGGTACCTAGGCTACTTTGTTTTTTAATATTTTTAAAGGTACGCTTATTGACTTTTTCGTTGATGAATAACATTTCGTCTCTTTACTTACTCAATTCAATATTATTTAGTGAGGTATTTAGCGCCATAGTCGCTTCGGATAAAGGATTCTGCCTGTCTTCCTTTCTTTGTGCAACTTATCTCTGTTTAAGACTTTAACTAGGGACGAGAAAAGGGGTTAACAGAAACAAACATAAATATTATATTCTTTGTTATTAACTTAAGTATCACAAAGTATAAATGTAAGATTACCCTTTAACATATTTACAGCATGTCGATGTTAGGTACCGACCCAGTTTACAAACAAAACATGGTTAGCCACCTGCTCTCTGTCCTGTTCACAATAAGACAAAGCAAAAGATTTCTTTATACAATTAAAGTATTAATTCATAAACAAAAATATAAGAAAACAATATACAAATAAGATACGTGTAATAAATATTTGCAGTGTTCAGTGGCTAGGTTACAGGTACCTACATATAAATGCCATAATACAGTCAGATCACTTCTATAACAATGATCATTTTCACAACAAACTTCCTTATAGCATCAATTAGCTACCATAATTTCTTTTTAATAACTTTAACATTGGAATTCGAAGCAATTATCGTTATTCCAATGACATAGTAAACTTGATATTTATTCTTGGTCACAATCACAAATTTTGCTGTTCAAATTCACGTAACATTTTAAGAACTGCATAATTTACAACTCCTAAAAGTCTGTGAACTAAAAGCTACCGTATTGGAGTCTCGTCACAATCTTGCCAAGATTATGAGCACTCAAACTTAACACGTCATGAAAATTTAGAATTTACAAAAGATTTCAAACGGCCGCACTATTTTATCTCAGTGATTGTCATTCATGATTAAGATTGTCACCTGATATTGTAAAGCCAAACATTCTCCTCGTTAGCAATCTGTTAGTGATATGTATTTACAGTTTATTTACTAATTAACACCACCACAGATCGCTCCGATATACTTCAGCTCCGTTACTTCGTGGCCCTCGTTATATAGGGAAAAGTACTGACTGTATTTACCTAACAATTTACTCCACTCGTTCGCTGCGTACTTTATAATATGTACTCAATAGATTTGGACGACCAGCGTTAGATTGGTAGGTAAACGTGTAAGGGTATTAAATTATCGGCAAAGGAAGATACCATTAACGAAATAACTAAGTAATAATATTTTACAGAAATACTGGCTCTATCTTAGTCCTACCATATCCACGCCCGAATAAATAGTTGATCGTTAGAATCTTACGAACTTACAGTATTCGGTTTGAATAAATTACAACTACTATCACTAGTAAACTACGAACCTATAGCTAACTTAGAACTAATTGAGCTTCGTCCTGTCGGGTACCGCGGCTGTTGCCAATTGTCAGTGTCCCGGTTTGTACTTTAACCATTTTATTGATACTCTTATTACTATATGATGCTAACACATTATGGGTGTTACGACAGATATATATTACCATGGCATAATAGGTAACTGACGCACCAATAGCAGGTATCAATAATAACAAGTAATTCATGATCAATGTAATGCACGTTCCGTGCCAACTGTAATTTGTAGAGGTTTTATGGCAGAGCTGCCGCGTCACCCATAACAAGGTTAGTCTGTACTCTGTAATTAAGGGAATTGTTGTGAGTACACATAGTGTATCACTCGATGCGATGAGATTCTCTAGCCTAGGGGGTATGGCGCGGGATCACTGCGAGGCGACCGCTCCCGCCATCCTCTGCCGCACGTCGCCCAGCGCCGAGCCGTTGCCGAACCCGTTCAGCAGCGGTAGCATCCTCTCTTTCGTCTCCGACTTTATCGAGTCGGCTTCCACCTTCAAGCTAGCCCTGTTCTTCTGCAAGGAAACATTAAATGGTTAGCCATTAGATAGTCGTATGACATGCTATTTGGTGTGATGATTGTGTAAACACTTTTATAGGTCATTAACATTTTTATTTATTATTATGAAATAACTACGTGACGTTAATGGCTTGATTCAATCGAAGACCCATTTATGTATTTAATTGAACGCTTATTTAATAAAATGATTTGATTGAATCTCAACATTAATAAATAAACGTGGCAAATGTGAGAATTGGATTTTAAAATAATCATTTGATTATCCTGAAAATCAACCCTTCAGAATAAGGGTACTTACTTTGACTTTCTTAAGGTAGGCCTGTTTGTAGAAGTCTGAGAATAGGTAGTAGAAGAGCACGGCGTGCATGCCGATCCACCAGACGAAGGCGCGCGGGTAGTCACAGTCGATGAACAGCAGCTGGAACGCGTGCAGGAACACCAAGACGAACTGGACCTGATCACAAATAACACACATATCACCTGCTATCCTTAATAATTACTTTGAGTATTGAATATTATTGTCTCTTTTTCTCCGTTTTTCACATGTTTTCCAACCAGTACATTTTCAGACGCCAAGTTTCAATGCCTCGGAAGATATCAAGTCTCTATAACGAGCTATTCACACACCCGCTCGGGAAATGTGACGTCACAAAGTATGATTCGTGACAGCGATCAAGGATAAACACTCGCCTGCGTTTAACGATTGCAAAACAATGACATTGATAGAAAACGTAACTATATACCATAGCTGCGACCGCCCATGGACTTGTCAAATATGTGTTATTAATCGAGTTAATTCGATTATATCAAATTTGTGTAAGACTTTTATTATAATGTCAAGGAGGAACTGGCTGTTGCCACATTACTAATCTTGATACGGATTTGAGTTGAGAACACTTTTTGGAAAACAACTTAATAATACCTAATAGACAGATTTGGAATTTTAGATCAGGTACAAATTACGTAAAAATATATTTTAGTCCTTTTGGCATGCGGTCGACTGGTCGTCCTTAGACTTCTGTAATTACCGTTATCTGTAATTCTTGATGCAAAGAGCAAGGCTTACCATCTGCAGCGCTGTGAGGTATTTCTTCCACCAGAGGTAGCGCTGCACCTTGGGCCCGAGAGCCGCCAGCAAGTAGTACGAATACATGATGATGTGCACGAAGGTGTTCAGCATACCGAAGAAAGTGGAATGACCGCCTGTAAACAAGCAAATATGGTTAGGTATGTTATAGAGTTTTATATAGTAAACTAGGTGATTTTGTATTTAGTTGTAGATGAAAACCATACTAGGTCATGTCGACTTAAAAAGCATCTTTGAATAAAGATCTCGAGGGTTAATTTTATAACGTGCGGCTCATGAAGCTAGCTACATTATGTATCTCAAAGACGGTAATTATAGTAAGTCAGAAGTGGAATACACAAGATACTAAGGATTTCTCCGGTACTTTTTATATGCGAAAAAAGACGTATAAATAATGATCAAAACAGTCAAAACGGTCAAAGTCTTCACCACATAGAAAATACCAGAGTCAAGATGAATAACGGTTTTTACTTTTACTACTTAAAATACTAATACTAATACTTCAAAATTTTGATTTGACAGTTGACTATATAACTGTTTAAATATAAAATAATATTATATATATACATATGGGTTGTATACATATTTAAACTAGAAATGTTTACCGGTCGTTAGCGGTATTGCGCTCAAGAGTGACATTAGCTAAAAAACTACCGAAGTGTTCAAAGCATTGCTTGTCCAAATCCATTTTTTTTTCTATTCTAGAATTATCTCGGATAAGAATACGTCAATCCAAACACTCCTTAAGCTAGTGAAGCACGCAGTTCATTGCTGTACAAATATTATTTTCAAGAAATAGCCATCGTTCGAGAACGTTTGAGAACTGACGCCAATCCCTAATCAAACACAATAATTATTTGTATTGTATATTATAAGTATATCTTATTCACGTTACGTAACGTATGGTAAACAAATTAAAAGTGATTTTCTACTTATTGAACATGTCAATATACTTAATGAGTACATAAGTAAGTTGTCAATTATTACTAAATTGTTTAAGCTAATGTAAAGCTAAGTATACTATGTCATTGTTGTAACTATAAATTTGCATGGGCTATAAGTTTGTTTATAGTACTTATTAGTACGTTTAGAAGGGAAAAGGAAAAATAGTGTTCTAAAGTCGATTGCACGAGGTGTCTATTTTAGATTATGATGAAGTTGACGAGGAAGGATTGGCTTAGTCCGCCTACTATAAAGTTTTATTTAAAAAGCTCTTAGGTATTGTAAATAAAAATGCTTGGTTGTACCAAGCATAAAAAATACTAAAATAATTTTCTTGCTTATGTTTTTCCGAGTAAACCTTACACAATTTTCAAAAACAGTTTAGCCTATGCACGAATGTAGTCAACCTGAAAAATTATGCTCCGTCTTACACAATTTACTGCTACCAATATGAATACTGAGTTTATAAAATTATACAAAGATTTTCAAAATGCTAATAACACAGGCAGTAATAAATAAAACTTAGATGTCTTTGACCTTTTAATGGCATTTGCACGGTCTAATTCGAGCGGTAAAAAATGTAATGCATAAAAAAGCGCATATATTTCAAAATAATCCGGTACTTTCCCGAAACCCTCGATAAAAAATGTAATCAATGTGTTTAGATGCAGGATCCGTCATGAGAAACAATCAACCAACAATTATGGACGTAAAAACTCATGACTTTAACCGATCGACGTAGTTATTACGGCAACTTTAGGTATTTCCAACTATTTCCTTTGTAATATCGCAAAATAAAAAACTGTTTGAATTCATATCACCGGAATGTTTTAAGAAAATCTGACAGACGATTACTCATGATTGACATAACAAATAATTATTAGGTACTGTTTTATAGCCTTTTAAAATAGCTGCTGCGATAAAAACAATTAATAAAGTTATATAAAGGTAACATCTGCTATTATTATTACGTCATTGATGAGTACTCACTTTGGGGCTCAGGGCTAACTTCTAGCAGTGTTATTATGAATAATAACGTATAATTGTAACGGTTACAGAAAACATGATTTGCATGTAACTGTTCCATGGTGTTACAAAAAAACTAATATCATGTAACAGATTGTAAACAATAATAAAGTAGATATTATCAGATTTTATAGTAACCCAGGAAATACCTCGTGCCCACATGTATGTCATACTAAGAATACAGAAAGAAAATAAGATTATATATTTAAGAAATATTTTTGATTACCATTCATATAAGCATGATTAGCATATTTTTTCATTATTCTAGAATTCCATTTACATCTTTTACAAGTTCCAAGTTAACATGATTTTACATGACTATCACTTTAAATTAATAATATCACAAAATGACCTTAAACATTTGTAATTGAAAGATTGATTGCCTCAAAATATGACTACCTCATTTCTTCAAACATTTCATTAGTTTATTCAAATTAATCATAAGGTAACTTACCTTGACATTTTTGTAAAAATAATACTAACGCTCATGTTACCCAAGAACTATTTAATATTTAACTTCAACTTAACCGTGACGTAGATTTTGGTTAATTACAAAATGTCGAAAATACCTGAATATAAAAAAAATATATTTTGGAATTAGCGGACTCGACTAATGGCTTACCATAATTAATTGCCTAGGTTACGAAAACGATTATAAACATAATCTGATATATTCGTAAAATGAAATTACAAACTATTAAATGTTTAGGTGGTTGAATAAGTTTTCTTTCATAATGGCAAAAAACTAAACACATATAAAATTTACATTAACCCGTCAGCAGCTACTTCATCACAACTTTAACTATGTCTGGCTGTCATGACGACCTTTTTTGCATAAAGTAGTATAAAAAAAGGATACTAACCTGGTGTGAACTTGACTCCGAACCACACGGACATGGGCATGATGCCGTGATGAATGACGTGCAGCTTCGACACGTGGTCAAACTTCTTGCGCATCACGAAGAAGATCTAGGAGAAAACAATTGAAACATTAGACAAAATAATGAAAAAGCACATTCTTCACTGAAAACAGCCTCGTAAATTAAGTTTATGTACGAAATAAAAAAATGAATTCATTTGCATACGAGTTTATGACAATTAAATAAGAAAATTAGATTCAGTTAACAGTGGTGTTAACACGCCGTGTAATTTAAGTTTTTTAAGTTATCAATTTGATAGGTAAGATAAGGCCAAAAAAAAAACAAAGTATTGTTTCCTTTTATATTAAAGTACAATCAGAATTACAAATATTAGCTTAGAATTCATTAATTACAACATTGTAGAGCCTTTATGTTGTTCCAGGCTGTTCTGGTGCCCGGTCGGCTAAGGACATGACATAGTCTATAATATACGTAAGTTGATAAAAAGCATTTGTTGATTCGTAATTGTGCGTCGGCATTCGTTTTTTATATGACCGAGTCAAGCACCTCATCTTCAACGACGATCTCTCAAAGTTATTTTGCTGAGTACACGATGACTGAGACTGTCGATATAATAGGCATACAATGTGTCTATCTTTAGCTTTTTTCAGGACATTTCGTAAGACAGGCGTCAATGTATTTCGTTTATATATACTAGATCACAATGCCAGCCAGTACTAATGAATTCGTGGTAATGTATTCAGCTGTCTGTTTCTTAAAACAGTCGCATAAAGTCAAGTAAATATTCAAACAAATTAATCTAATATTGAAGTTGTTACATAGTACAGTGCAAACAAATTGAAGATTGTTCCGGAAACACTGGCTGACTGGCGACCGTACCCTTGGCAGTGAGAACTTAATAACTGAGCAAATTTACGCTAGGCATTCAAGTGCTTAGCGAAGGCAGGCCGCTATTAGTGTTAAGGTTCTAGCACTAAACAAATTAGCAATCAATGGGAACTGAAGGCTACCGAGATACGCTAAGATAAATGCGATTTTACTAGAAAACTGTGTTTCTTCCAAATGAATAGTGGCCTATTTAAAAATGTACTTTTGAATTTTTGGGTTTTGTTTGTGTATGAAAACATCAACTTACCGTGTCGAAGAATTCTGTGAACTTTGAGAAGTAGTACCACCAGCAGCCATGTACCGTCTGTAAACAAAATAAATCATTTATACACACGCCATTCCATAAAAAAAATGCTTAATAGATGATTCTTAAACTAATAATAGATGCTAAAGAATTACGAGTTTACCTACAGCAAATATGTCTGTAAGTACTAGCCACATTCAATAACATTTTCTCACATTCAATTCTTTATGATGGTTGCATAATCTTTACACGACGTAATCTGCTCAATATTCATAATACATCTGTTTACTACAATGTAGGTACAGAGATGTAAAAAATATTCTAGATACCTAGAGTAATCATGGCAGTGCGAATGAACTTGAAGGCAAACAACCTCGGTTCACCGAAGACATGTGCAAGTCCATGCGCTAGACTCAATCCGCTTAATTAATTCAAGCCTATGTAAGTGACGCAGATATTCCTCCGATGTACGTAATTACCGGGTCTCATTGTTGCAAATGAGTTGCGAGAAAAATATTCCACGCCTAACACTTTATAGTGAGCTCCTGAACTTTGTTGTGGACAATGATAAAGAAGTGTGACACATTGACGTTCAAGTAGGCCGAGTGAATGATTAATTACCTGTTTGAGGTGTGGCTAGGAAATGGAATTTGCATAAGGGGTAGTATTACCCATTTAATATATCAAGGAAATACAGCGCATTATAACCCGCTAGTAAATGCATTTAAAATTTTTGTTAAAAATATATAATTTAAAATATTCGCGAACATTTTGCATAAATAAAGTGATTTTATTACTTATTTCACAATTCAAATTATGTATGCAACAAATTATAATAAATTATTTCACTAGTATGAGTCAAGGTTTCTAGGACGCATGCGTATTCTAATAGTTAGCACCTTGTGTACAAACAGAAACAGGTTTAGAAAAGTGTTAAGCGAAGGTTCTCACCCGCATGGCGTCCGGGGACCTCGAGTAGTCGACCGGCTGGCATCTGAAACTGTATGTCGTAAACCACCCGCTTTTCAAACTCTGCAAACCAAAAGAACCTTCATTAGTATTGTTGAACTTGTAAGATATAGCTTTGGTATCTACCAAATCTACCAAATCTCAGTCAGCTTAAATGAGAAAATATAATTGAGTTTCAATGAAGTTACCTCACGGAAAAGCCAGATACTGAACAGCACTTGGAACAAGTTGTAGAATATCAGCACTCTCTTAAGTTCCATCGGTTTTCTGTTCTCCATGAGCTTCGGCCCCAACACCTGTTAAAAAATGCATGTTTACTAACAATCCTGTAAAAACAAATGACGTTCGTCCGATATAATCAAATGTCATATTCTTTAATTGGACATAAATGTTACGCAACTGCGGTAAGTTCCAATGGAAACGCGGTAACTTCCAGTGGAAAACATTCCAAATGATATTTAATTTGCTTGACGTGATATCGATTGATAATTATAATCGAGTCAAGTGACGTGAGAACCATTATACTGAGATAATAATGATGTACTTACTTTAACTGTGAATACGTATGTGAGGCATATCGCGAGTGTGGGGAAGGGCGACGACATCAGGAACCAGTCCTTCACCCTCTGGTCACTCTTATTGTCCATGAGGTCATGGTAGCCCTCGACCAGCCGACTAAGCGCCTCCATTTTCACTGCAACAATCACAATAACATGGTATCAAATATCAACACTCACGTCAACGTCACTATCACTGATATATTTTTGTTTGGATTACATGTGAGCACACGGTACGGCAACTGCAGAATGAACAGTTTCGGGTATGATAGTAACTTTAGCCGCTTACTGTCGGGCGCCAAGTTTAACGAATGTCAGGGTGGACGGGTGCCGATTCGCCAATAGTCTCACCGCACATGCACTGCCCGAGCGAAATTTTAACATTAAATTAACACATTTAGCAATATTGTATAAGCTAGTATGTGCAGCTTATCGATGTAGTATTCAACGTGACCTTTAATTGAACATATTTGCGGTTTTCTTTGATAATAAAATCGTTGGAGCAGGTTTTGATGTAACTAGTTCCGACTTTTTATATCAAGGAAGTCATTAGTGCTTCAGTTGTTTTTTAACATATCATTATGGATTCTTTAGGTACCGACAATTCTTATTAAATAGAATTTTGTTTTTTTATAGTAATAAATTTTTGTATAGTAAGTGAAACACAAGATTACAATCGAAAGTTCATACTACACGCCCAAATATCAAGGTTTATTATTTTGAAAGGCAAACTACAAACACAAATATTCAGCTTTTATTAAAAAGTGTGTAAAGTAGCGTAAAAATATGCTTGGTCATCTGATTCATCGTAAACCTTCTCACCTCGAGCATCGCTACTACGCATACTACATGCATTATGCAACACATTGTATCTTGTCCGTCAACTTTGCCCCACCCTACGATATCCTTCAAATCAGAGAAAAGTTGACGGAGATTCCGTTGTGAAATTGTTTGACATTTCATTAACGTACACCTAATTAAACGGATAGCAATATTATATACACAATGTATATACACGACACATGTGGTATTAACTCGATAATGTACATCTCAATGTCCAAATTCAAATTAGTTTCATCACACAGAATTTAGAAAAAATAATCACGATGACTTTGACTTTTGGCAAAAACACATAAATCAATACTCGTGATGTTGTAACGCATAACTGCGGGCATAATTATTATAATCGCTATGTACTATGACTAAGAGAACATATAGCTTTCAATCTATTACAACAAAAGGTCACCAAGTAGTTGCATTTATATTGCTGTCCAAATTTAATATTCCTCGTGTCAGCTAATTGTTTTAAACATCTCCAATGCGAGTGTTTATAATAATATTACAAGCATTATTCCAATTGACATTTTAAACAATGACCTTTTCTTCATCTTATAAAGTATTATTGGCCATTATGTCTAAACTTGTAAGTCTCAAGGTATGCTGCAGAATTACCAAATATCGACATGTACGATGAACGTACACGTATCAAATAGATTATAAATAAATAAATAATTACAGAACTTTAAGGAATATAAATAAGTAATAAGAGACATCAGGTGATCTGTGATTGACATGAGAATAACGTTAATTCATTTTTGGGTATGACTAAGGTTTTTGGACTTTAACCCGTATAAGTCCGAAATCCAAAGTCCACAGGAGCGGTGCGCGGCACACGAGTAGAAATCTCTCTCAATATTATGTCATTGCCACGATTCAAATATAAGACATTTGTTGCCTTTTGATACTTCTGATTGACTTGAAAGCATATCAAGACGTTCATATTTGATAATTTACTCTAGTTATACATAGATTTATTAGTTCTTTATAAATTCAAAATTATTATGAACGTTTTCGTTGGATAAATTATATATAATTTATTTTTAAAGATTTTATTTTAAAGTTTCCTCTAAGGATGAAACTTTGCGACAACAACGAATCTATCAAACAGTTTGCATAATGATCATATCGAACACGATTGAAATTAGTTATTTATGTACATCTGAAAACACGCAGACGCAAACAGAATTCAAGGCTAATAGCTCGGACGTGAACCCACTTATAAAATGCCTTATGTATTTGTACACCGCCTTGATAACAACAATATGCCATATTTTAGGGCGTAAATTAAAACTGTGCCCTTACCTTGATCATTGTACTATGACCTACTTGGTAACCTGTTGTTTAATCAGTGCAGACTCAGTATCGGAACAGAACTCGCAAGGCTCAATATTTCATTGAACCTTGTGGCGAAGGAGGGTCGCAGTAATTACTTAACTCAGATCTCTCAGTAAACTAATGTACTGAGAAGATCCTTGATTTATGAGGAGTTCTCATAAATCAATCAATGATGCTATTGATTACATCTTCCTTAAATTATTCGAAAACTAAATGTCTTGGTACGTAGGCAAGTAAATAATAGTATTAATCTAAGGATTAATCATATTTTTCTTCCTTTTTTGTAAAAAGATATTACCTTCTTTGATATTGTTTTTAATTTTAGATTTTTATGGATTCACATTTATTGCAATGGAAGCAGTTCAGACATAGATCGTCACCAAATTGTTGTCTTGAGACGTAAATAAGTGTTGCAGTTTTGCTGTAAACATAGAATGTTTTCTTTTACGTTGATTGCCACTTTTGCTTGCGTGCACTGTTTGTATCTTTAGTAAATTTCTCGAAATCATTTTTTTTTACTATTTAGAGAACTGTTGACTCATTTATTTACGACCATTATAACAATCGCGATAACTTTCATTTCGAGGGAAATTTCTGTCAAAAAATATGAAAATTTTCAGCATGTCGATTTTATGTTTTATTAAAAAATAAAGTCGACCTTCATGTTCACGATTGCAATTAAGAGAACCTATTACTTACTCCTTTTAATTGAAGGTTATGTTTACAAATTGTAATTACATCAAGCAAATCAAAAATTATCCGCACATCTTGTGTCATAATTACGGCCAATTTTACATGAAGTATTTAACTATTGTAAGCTGTATTCTGGTTTTATCAGATTACTGCAGATTAGGTAAATGTTTTGTTTCTCGTTCCTACCGCAGACGCATAAAAACTAATTTAATCTTCATATCTATATGTGTTATTAAGTTACCAGCGCAGTCATAATCCTAATTGCTTCGACTATTAAAATGTTTAGTCGAAAACATGACATTAGTCGTCACAACAGTAAATCAATTTATACCGGTTTACAATCAATTCAATAATTTGTGTTTTTCCTTGCTACGTTATCATAAGAGATCAATGAACTTCGAATAGTATTGGCTTAACTAATAAATGCGTAAAACGGGTAAAGTTCCAGATGTTTGATAATATATGGGCGTCTACGAGAATGGTGTTATTAATATCCAGACCACGTCAGTTTGACAAACACTTAATTACATGAATTCAGCCTTGTCTTGTGGAAAAATACAGTAACCGGAATACAAGTGGACCTAATAAAAAACAACCAGACATATTATCTTCCTTGTATTCAAATTAGTAATATTTATACAGCTATATATTTGTATAGAAAAACGAATAGCATCTTCACTGCATCGATTTGATAACTACACAATATTTTTTCGATAGTTCGGTCTGATGAATTATCATCAAAGATTTTATTACTAGTAAATAATCTTTAATATAATAATATTAAAAAATAATTTAGTTAACTAAAAGAAAAAATAATAGACACGTGAAAAAAAAATGAAAAAAAAAAAGAAAATTATTATTTTTATTGTATCAAATAACATTAATTATAACAGTTACCTAATACGAGTTGTTTGCCTATATAACTGTTATTTATGTCTTCCGCGTATTTACCATTCGTTAAAAAAAACCTCTATTTATTGATTCTAGAATAATACCAATTCCAATAATAATCTATTCCAATAACATTATTATTGGAATAGATCAAGCCAAAAATATAATCGAAAACATTGAAATAAATAAACAGCTGACAATAAGAATGAACTTATACGTTTTTAAATAACCTTGTACGACATGACAAAAAATAAGACAGCCCAGCGTACATTATGACCCAATAAGGTATAAATGTAATTAAAGTAAAGATGGTCAGAGAACAATAACCCGCTACGGTGAGAAGCAATGCCATTCACCTAATTTGTTTCCGTTAATGCATCCGTGAAGTGTGTTATGCCTTCTGGTGTAAAAACAAGGAATTAATTTGAATTCTCTTGCATTGTGCAGTCCGAAGATTGGAATAACGGGTCGACGCTCAGCCTAATTGTTATTTCTTCGTACATATAGTTTGGGTTTCAAGAAAAGCATTACATGTTTTGTGTATTTATGTTAACTGCGTGTGACGAATTTGTATGATTAACTCTGGCAAATTGTTTTATTATTCTCGAAATATTTAATATCATTCTAGATTGTATCAGAACGTTTTGTTTACAAAAACTAAACAGGGGAACACCTCATAAACATAATTTTTATTGACAGAAAAAAATACGATTATTCAAATTAACATACTACCTAGACGGATATAAATAGACATTTTTAAGGCATGTGTAAATCTATAAATAGTTGTTTACGGCTCGTGTATCCAAAAATAATTATTTGAGATCATTTCCAAACTCGCCGTAAACATGGTTATGGTTTAGTGATTGTTATTCCAAATCACTTTTGGCAATAATTTTTCATGTTATTCTAAAACGTAAATAACGGTGGTTACGCGTAGAAGTGTGCGGCAGAAGGCGCGCAGGCGCATGCCACGGCCGCCAATGCGCATCGAGTTTATTACGCATTGACAAAAGCGTCGGGCGTCGGCGCGGGCGCAGCATACACACGACGTCGTTGACGAGCCGCCACCAACACCCGCCTAGGGCTGCTAGCATTATTTACAAACCTTGACGTGATGGTATTTTTAAATCAGTTATGCCGTAAGACAATGATATATCGGAGCAAACTTTACAGATATGAACTTATTTGTTTATTGTCTTGTGACAATGCAAATATATTTTTACTATATAAAGCTATTTAGCTCTAAATTATAATTATGGTTACTAATTCAACTATTTCACTATTAAAATCATCTTTAACGTATAATTAGTGAAATTGTACTAATTACAGTTTTAGACAGCCCTGCCTACGACCGTGAATGTAATACTCCTACCCCGCGCTCTAATTATTACATTGACCCTGACATTATCCATACCGAGCCATCACTCTATAAATATTTGCGTAATTTCCACGCTAACAAAGAACTACGTTTATCGTCCAGCGGGTTTCCGCTGAAGATGACTAAGTACACCGACGCTACAGTAATTACATCAATGACAAAACAAAAGACAGCTAAACAATAACAGCAACCTGGGATTAGTAATTACCGTGAAACAATTATCATTAACGTGTACTCTAGGCATTAATTGTGCCAAGTCTACAGTAACTATACCTGTCGCATTGCCTAATGGTTTCTTTCCTTGCAACGTAATTTATTGCATATATTGGACGTTGAAAGGAAATGTTTTATTTTCCTAGGAAACTATCAGTAATTCCGAACGTCATTGTAATCATGTGATTTTACATGATATATTTATTCTAATACACAATAGGATTAGTCCTAATCAAATCAACAGATCGTTATTATTTTAGGTAGTTACTTAATTTTTGTAGTACCTAAAGTTTTAAACATTTAAGTCAAAAATAAAACTGATTAATTGCTCTGAAGTGTCAATGACATAACATGAGAGACTGGACAATATTATTTATAGGTTATAAATAAGCAGGTTACATCGAAAAATAAATAAACAAGAATCCCGGAAAAGAAACGCAATGACGTCAAACAAATCAGTATACTTTGTTGCAACAACTTGGTTACCTATATAAAAACAAGCCCCCGAATTACGAATGGAAATTTTCAAATCGTATTTTATTTTTTCTTGTACACATAATAATATTTACATTATTTCCTTTCCCTGTAGAAGTTGTTTTGGACGTAAATAGTAATGTAGTTACTTTGTAAAACGCAGGTCTCTGTTTATAGTTTCAATAGACTGCTTTATCTGAATTTGTGCCCTAGGATTTAGGATATGCTTTTTTTAATTGAACATGGACATGTAGAATATAATATATTAATAACTACAACTATTTATTATATTAAAGACGTTGCGAATTCTTCATTTGTTGAACATTGGCTCTACATTTTTCAAACTTTTTTGTTGTGAAACTTCACGCAAAATGTAGAGCCAATCAACATTGTGCGTGAAGTTTTCAAAAAGGCTGTATTTAGCCCTAACACAGGTAATGATGTTGGTATTTTACTTATTCATTAGTTATTGTTGCTGTAGAGTATAAATGAAACGATTATCATGTAATTAAAATTAATGAAGGCAATTAATATTATATCCACGCGCCTCTGGTATGTATGAGGCTGAATCTATTAATGTTCTATTGTGCATCTGGTCTTTTAGGTTGGAAACCAATAAAAGTACAATCATATCTCCAATGATCACATTCCAATCGGACGTACTACAATAATACATGAGATGAGTGCCTGCGTCAAGTTTGAATCAAGTGTACTCGAAAAGTATACAAAAAACGAGTTTTCGCAAAATAGACGTGAGTAAACCTCCACAAAAAAGTTATTGTCCCAACATTAACCTAAAAGTTTTTACATCACAATGTATTTAATACAAACAACAATATTATTGTCATGTCCGCAATAAAATGATACGGAGGCATTAAGATTGTATCATAAAGATGTAATCTTACGAAGAGCTTGAACGGTGTAATGTGTGTGGTTAAATAGGCGACAATCCATATAATTAATTTACCTCGAAGTCTCCTTGTCTTAAGGTGAATAAACTTATCGGAATGAGTTTGTATTTCCGCAAATAATATTTGATTTTGAAGAACTTTGTCAACAACGGATCACGGAAGCACGGGATCAGTAAACGTAGAGTATGGATTATGCTAACGAAGAGCTTATTAAATAAACTTAAAAGAGGTTTAATATTAATTGAAAGTATTCAGGCTGCGTAACCAAACATTAGCTTAAATATTTTTGGCCTTAAAGCCTTTATTAAAGTTTGTATTACTACGGAAAAGAGACGAAATTTTATGTAACCGTAAGATAAAATCTGGACGTCTTTGAATAAGGAAGGATTGTGCTTCTATTTACTTGCAAAGTAACTAAAGACACTCTAGTTTAATCCAATTTTTACTTCTTATTCTTCCTAAACATTAAAATATTACTTTATAAAATATTCGTTTAATTTTCAGAATGACTGTGGCAAGTTAAACTAAATACCTGTAACCAGTTTTAAAATCTTTTTGTTTTATTTTAATTTTGTTTTCAAAATCAGTTTCAGCTTCCGTAATTTTTGCTTACGGACTAATTTAAAACTTTTATTTAAATGAATAAATGCGGACAAATATGATTAAAGTTTTATTTTAGTTTCGTATTTAAAAATACTTAAACTTGTAATTCTACCAAAGTCTGTATGTATCTGTAACGTCTATGAAAACCAAATTACATATACCTATAAGAATTTTGAAACCATATGTACCACTTTGCTTACAATTAAGTAATTCAATTACAGGAGGTCTACTCTTATTCAACGAAAAACGAAGTTTCGATCGAAATTTCGCGTCTTTCCTACCACGGTTCCATTTCGTTCCGAAATTTCGAACGAACGAAAATTTTTTGACGTTTCGATTCATTAAACCTACTCTAATTCCAAATCTTCCGAACGAATATTTGAATTTGACAGATGATTGTTCGCAATTTTAACCTCAAATTTGACGAAACCAAAAGTGTTACCTTTTGATTTTAGTTTAGAACACACTTTAGAAAACTTTTCAAAGTATTCAAACAAAAAATCGTAGTCGAAGTTGACATTAGATAGTGAATATACGGATATTTTTGGTCGTCATACGTTACTAACCATTGTTGGCATGAAACAGTACTCTTAAAATTATTCGGTTAACAATGACAGTGAAAGGGTGTTTTAATATGTCGCGGTGAATGTCGCCGAAAAAAGAATGTTTATCTAAATATTTATATTTTCTGCACGAATATTCCAAGAAATATTTAATTAACAACATTTTTAATGTAAAATGTAAAAGTAAAGCAAGAGAGTTTATTAATTTTAAGTTAAAGTAAAAACCATAATATACTAAAGACGACATCATAAAAACCCACACGATATTATCGCTCACGAAAATTGTCCATGGTTACGAACTTCTTGAGCGCTTCCGAACATGAAATAGAGTAGGGTCACTGACGAAATTTCGTTTAAATTTCGTTCGTTGACGAAGTTTCGTTTCGGAGAAAGAGGGTAGACCCCCAGGAAAGGTAGCGATCAAAATATTATACTCTCACTATTTATGTACATATTTAAACAACCAAATTATATCTTCGTAATAGGTGGCAATCAATTTACTTCGACTGCTTTCAATAAAATAATTGATGTTATCACATACGTGCATAATGACATAATTTTATTGGTATAATATTCTGTGTCTCATCGCGATTTCTTTGAGTCATTGTCCCTATATTTTTAGATCCATAGACACACGGCATATAAAGCACTCTTAATGCGCCGCCTGGTCTTTGTTGTTTACTGCCAGTATTATACCTTCATGGTTGGATACTCTTTGTGTTACGACACTACAAGACCTGCGTAAACTGAAACGCATTCAAAGTATCAATGAAATTCTAAATTTAAATTAATTTACTTGTTTCGAAACAAAAAAACATGACCACAAAAATTCTTTATGAAAAAAGAGTTGTTTTATTTTTAAACTGGCTTCCAGTTCATAAGAACGGAAAATTTTCAAACTTTTTCGGCCAGACCTTACGCATGTTTCAAGTTCAATAACACTCTTCAATATTTCATTTTTTAATATGAAAATGGATGTATGCATATAGTACCTAACCTATGTCAAGATACTTTAGAATAGGTGGTATTTATAGATATCGGTGCCATCCAGAGAAATAATAGGATTATTTTAACTTTCTGAATGTCTTACTGTTTAGAAACGCAAAATAAATTTCATGTAATAATAATTTAGATTATTTAGTACTAGAATATTAGATGTAGATAGTAAAACTATAAAGATTTAAAATATTTTTCTAAATTTAGTAATATTTTTATATTATTTTACACGTACATGCACATATATTTTTTTTCTATTTAGTAAAATAAAAAATTAAATTAAATGAAACATTCTTCGATACTTTATCCTTTACAGAGTTTTTTTTACTCGCAATGAACGGAACGTATTTATTCATGACGCTTTAACTTACACAGTACGTACCAAATGAATTTAAGGCGGTCCCTAAGTTCATAATAAATTACCTAAAAAGAAACAACGCCAAAGATATTTCGTGATAAGGGTCCGACGTTGGTCATTTATAAACCTCCAGACAAGTCCGATTTATTCACAAATCACTTTATCTTCATTATTTATTGACATTGTACTAAAATCAATATAAAGTAGCAACATACTGATTATTAAGCACGACATCGATTGATTATATCTAAATATTATAAACGTTTGATATTTGTCAGTTCTAAATTAAGTGAATATTATGTATTTATTTCAAACAAATCTTTGACCTGCTCATGTTTAGATATTGACAAACATGAAAACATAATTTAGTTTGTAGTTTATGCTCCATTACTGTTTGCGAGTTTAACCGCAAATTATTCAAAAATTGGGTAACTAAGAGTCTTACACGAAAAGAATCCAGAACTTAGGTGTTACTAAAACTTGGTATAACATGATAGATCATATTGTACCTATTATATCATCAAATATAAAAGCAAAACAAGGATTCTAAAATTAAAATCTGAAATCGCTAACACGCTAGTAAGCAGGCGATGAACAATTCTTGTTGTTTCTTTACATGAGAGGATGAGATTTTTGCCAAACAAAGCCACTAAAATTGTATGGCAAAATTTTTGTTTATAAGCTGAATCAAATAAACGTGTTTACTATTTATACTTGATGTTTATGGGCAAGGAATGTATCTCCGGAACAAAGTAGTGGCGTCGGCGCTCGCTTCCAGTTGCGACAGCTAACAGCCGCGCGGTTGCGAGACGCGGGACCGCTTGCGACACACCTGACACAGGCGGCAGCGTTCAGCCTTCTCTGTCAGTCGTGACAAGTTCAATAGCGGGCTAAGTTCAAAATCCCTTCCAATTTCTATAGAAATCTTTTAAATTTATGAAGTTTATTGAATACGCAACAACTTGTTGATAAACACATTTGAGTACATAGACCTGCCGTAATGTCTTTCTAAACTTGGATCAACGAAACTTTACAATATAGTTGACAATCACTTGTTAAAAGCAAAGTTAAGGCTTTAACTTTTCACATAATAAATAAACAATAGCAGATACAAATGAAACAGTTAGAGACTGCTACATATACTATACACATATATACATATATATACATACTACATATACTATATATATACTGCTACATAATTAGGGATAATCAAAAGATTAGACATGTGTCTAATGTAGGTATGTACTTTTTGTAGAGCTTTACATGAATATTGTCTAGACTGGTTAATTATGTTATTCTTCAAAGCAAGAAGTATAATTCCGTGAAATATTCACAATCAACCAAGCTGTATGTAAATGGCTTACATTCTAAACCTTCACGTATAATCTATCAATCGGCTACGCTTAAGTAACTCTTAGACCGATAATACGCCGCGCCACGGATTGTTACCTCCACCGTGAAAGTTTACAATTATCAGGATGTTCCGAACGTACCTTCAAATTGTATAGGGTTCGAAACTAAATCTCAGTATTATTACAAACACTTACGTGAAGTTAATAATACTTCATCTAATACAGCCTCGCTAAGTTCAATGTAATCATAATATGTGTGTCTAAGTAAATACAACCTTCGGACTCAGAAAATATTTTCCTTATATTTCCGTTCGCCATAAAACCAAGTATATGATAATTTCTGTCACTTACATACACTGTATTTAATTTATTGTTAACAACATAGTTATATACCGATTACTCTAATTAATAAAATACCATTCAACGCTACTTAATAAGCCATTGCTAACAAGGTGCATATATTGTAAGAATCAGTATTCAGTTTATTGGTTTTTGATGCTAAGTGATATTTTATGGTAACTGTTTTATAGGCTATATTTTTTCACTTACATTTTTTAGACTTTAAATAAAAATTGCCGACACACAATATAGACAAATGTAGTTTCAAAAAAATATAGAACTCAAAGTCATACGGTTGAATAACTCCAAAAGCATTTATTGATTTAGGACTTATACTGAAATACTACTCAAACACTTTATTAAATCCATTATTCTAGAAACTCAACGTTAATTGCAATAAATAACTAAATAAACATCATTATGTCCGAGAATACTTACACTAAGTGTGGAGTATTACGTGTTATAATGAATATGAGTGTGCCTTTTTATTATTATTACGGGCAACATAAGCTTGTAATATGCATATTTATAAGGTTGGTTATGTACCTACATCATATTGAATACCATCCGTCTTCTAAAAGCGATCAAATAAATAAATTTGCTTATGCCCATCTGCGTTTGATCAAATTTAATCAGACTGTAACCACGGTCTGCTTAAGTTTGATCAACATTAGCATATTGTTTGCTCCGGAACTGGCTCGCTGGATCAGGCAGGGGCCACAATAATTTTTTTGGTTTCGCTTTTAGATCGGACAAAGCGATAGTACATCTAAGGATGACCGACTGGATCCGAACCTGACCGAATGCTTAATCATGAATTCTTTTCACGATTGTGTCTGAAAACTAACTCTACTACACTCGTACACTATTAAAATGATAAACAACACACAAAATTTTCGATGAAATTAAACTGAAATTTTCTCGAGTGTTTTGAGTAAATATTGATTTGAAAATGATCGTTTTTCAAGCACAATGTTTACGACTACATTAGTACTAAACACAAGCATTTGGCACGTACTGAGGTTCAATGTTATCCAAAATGCGCAGTTTATTAAAGGACACAAATAAGCTATGTCACTATACATTTGGAATGCATATCCTTGGATTGTATATTTAGCTATGACTATGTATACATGTTAATGGTAATTTCTCAATATTAGCTGAAGTTAAGATAAGTTAGGTTAAGAACAATTTTTTTTCTCAGATAGACAAAAATTACATCCTCTACAACTAAGATTAATATTGAGCGCCAAAAGTACAGAAATAATTAACAAAACAAATAACAGAAAAAAGTGGGTAAACAGTAAATAACATAAACGGTAAGAAACTTTATCATAGCCAAAAATAATATGTTAATAGGCCAATTAAATGAATGAATGTTAATTAATAATTAAAACATTCATTCATAATGTTGGTAGTTTTAGACGCCTTAGGCATAAGTTACGAATATAAGTTAAGGTCAAACATTCGCTGTTACTTGCACCGGTGCTCTACATTTCTAGTTTGACTTATATATATGTAGATAAAATTCGATGTTAAGAATTTATTTTTAGACATAAGTTACCTAAAAATGTTAAAATTGTATAGGAAAGTCACCTTCAGCAGGATTCATATTATTAAGAATTCATTTTCAGATTCTACAGATCTCGATTGAATATAAAACTAACTAACTTAAGGTAACTTGCGTACGTCAATTGTAATATAAGATGAAATAAGTATAAATTATCAAATTATTTTCACAATTCATCATTGATTCATATTATTATATTTTTGTTTTTAAATTAGATGTTTTATTAGTCTGAGTGAGTGAACTTTGTTGATCTCAATTTAAAGTACTAAAATAATTATGCTTAACCTAAAAATGCTAATCGAACATTAAAACATATAATAATTTATTTTTCCTTGGCCTTTGACTTGTGTTCATCTTTACCGACATTCAATTTTACGAGGAGAAATATAACAAAGGGAAACATAAATACATAAAGCAAATGAAAACTGATACCTCATTACAATACGTAATTAGTTAAATATTAAAACACTCATTTTAATTTAATTTAAATAATCAAAGTATTTCTTGAGACCTTTCTTGGAATTCGTCGAGAATGCAAAATCCTTTTAGTTTTCCTATTAATATTGAAAATTCGGTTAAAATATACATGTAACAGGATATCTTTGAATTAATTTAGGTAATTTCCTAATAATCTCACTGTATCTCTATCTGTATCGATATTTTCCTTTCTCTATGTTTCCTTGTACTCTTTCCAAAGTGTGCTCTGACCTAGACCGGACACTCCCACATGTCCTTACTGTTGTATCGTTATTTAATAAACAGTCATATATTATAAACAACTTTTGCTTAACCATACAGAAATTTGTTGCGATAGTTGATTTACATTCACTGATTCATTCAAAAACTTGATTTGATTAGTGTTAGGAATCTAATAGACGTTCCATTATGAAAACTGATAGTCATCGTGATTCTGACAGTAAAGTATGTTGACATAGCTTATGTCTACGACTGAACACGTTTTTTTCGACCGCTTCATTTTTTAATTGATTTCGTGTTGAATATCACTTAAATATCCTTTAATATGTGTCATAAACCTCACCTCTAAATTATAAACCGAAGAAATAAAAGTCGAAAATCAAATGCCATAAAAAAAAAATAAAAAAAAACATCATTTACGTAAAAAACAACCATTTAAAAATTCTACTGTCTTCATAAAGCTATGGTATCTATTCTCCATGCTCCGTCTATACCTTTGAAAGCCTGTGCCTCTATGTCCGATGTGTTTCGTAAGCTTGCAATGAACTTGATCAAAGCCGATGCCTCAAAGGTCGGATATAATAATTTATTCGCTTTAAATGTATAAACTTGATATTTATCGGCGTGTTGCAATGTTGAATGAGATACAGAAACATTTCATGCGAGAATGTATTTTTTATAACGGTCACTTGTTCAGCCTTAAAATTTCAACTATCTATTCGATTTAATCTATAAAGGATATCGATATCCTAAAGTAAATCGGAATAATTAGGACATCCTTGCTCCAGTGAATGTGAATATCCTACCTATCGATATTTATAAATAGCAATTATTGACTTACAATATTGGTTATTGGTTTTAAAGTGATATTTCCTTAACACTCACACTTCACAGGCACACAATAGGTACGCGAGGTCTTCAACGGCTATCCACAGTTCGAAAGGCAGCTTAAGATCTCTTCAATGGGTCTAAAGAGGGCTGTGACTGAAGGGCCGTGACTAACGACTAATGGTACTAAGAAAACGCAAATGGAACTTTCACATAGAAAACCTAGAATTAGATATGGTCTTGTTGACCTGACATACTCCTGCAAATCTCTCAAATAGAACTGTAAAATATGTATGCTGACGATTTAAAAAAAAAACCTTTCAAGGGAAATCGCCATATTTACGGGGCTGTCACAATTTGCAAGATACTTTATCTTAACGATACCGGTACAAATATTATTTTCAGACTAACATCTTAGATCCTGAATCAATTCAAAATAGTGTTATTTTGGCGAAATTTAATCTAGTTGTCGTATTTGAATTTTATGCTTTGTCACAATATTGCAAATTGCGATCATTTAATAATTTACGCTTAAGTATATAAAGTTACATCACAAAAGAATGTTAACAACTTGACGCAAATAGGATCTTTGTTCGATCGCTTCCTAGACTTATAAACATCGGCGCGTGGCGCACAAAGCCTGGCCGTAAACACGTCCATTGATGCAAATACCATGAAACAATAAGATCTAGTTTACCTTTAGCTAATTTCCTGATTATATCGGAAAAATATATTTCCTTATTGTTCTTTCACAACTTCGAAATAAAAGATAATCAAGATTCGGACGTATTTTACGCTACGATGCAAATTTAATGTTCATCATAAAACAAATAATGACTCTCTCACAATACATTTGTGCTTGCTCGCGTAGATTTTAGCCATTATGAAAAGTTATTAAATCCGAGTGCGTGTAACATTCATCATTTGAGTGTATTTGTACATGTGTAAGCCGTAACCTCGAATGTGCATGTACACCACAGAACTGGTTATTTTAACATTGTAAACAAATACAACTTGAACTTTTCATTTTAAGTTAAATTTATTTCTCGATAACGTTGCTGGATAGTCGAAAGAAAGATCGAACAGTTAAATAAAATTATACGGTGTAGAAATAATATATGCAAAAAAAATACTTCGCTCGTAGAGATAGACTCTATCATTACATTATTACAGCTGCACGTAATTTGATTTTAGATTAGACGATTCTCGTTGAAACATGATTATAATCAAGATGCTGAAATTTTACTGGAATCGCTAAATGTATGCTATGTTACTACACGCTGTAAAGTTGAATGCCTCTACATGTTCCTTATCACAACTATTGAATTCACACCGATAGTCTAATTATGTTCATTAGCTTCTACAAGAATTTCTGTCAATATGGAGATACTTCGGAAAATACGCAACATAATTTTCGTTTACTTAAGAAATTTTAGCATCTAGTAACACCTGGTCTCTCCATAAACTGAAGGTTTGATTTATGCAATACAATGATGTGCGTAAACTTTATTTTAACTGCGACTTTTTTGTATACAATAACAACTACCGTCATTCTGTGCTTTCGTAATTTTTAATTGGTAATGTTGTTTGTTAAATAGAGTAAGAGCTTACCTGCCAAGTAAATGCTCCAGTAGTTACAATTAATCACTGAGACACTGGTAAGACAATGTAGTGTCGTATCAACGAGCGCAAGTTAAGTCAACGGCGCGAACTGCAGGCGCGTGGTCATGCGCGGGTCACTCTTAGACTAGTAATGTTCGCGCGCGCTCTTTCAGCCCATATATATAACTCAGCTATTCTACGTCACTGTCGAGATAAGGGTCTTCAATACATCTGCACAGAACGTGGACTATCTTAGATCATATTACTACGACATCGATAGCGATAACAAATTATAACGGTGCTCTTAAATTTCACAGAAGTTTCAATTGCGATTATACCGGGTTGATGCAACTACCACCGCTACTGTGTTTATCATAGTTCGACGACCACAAGTTATTCAGTCAATTTCATCGAAACACTTTGAGTTACTAGTTGATAGCACCATAGTCAAGTTTGTGTACCTGTGTTTTAGGATTGATGTGATATTTTTTTTTCTGATCTAAGATATTACTTAACAGAACCATATTTTTTTATTATAGTTATTTAGAGCCTTCTCTATATGAGAAGAGGCCTGTGTCCAGCAGTGGGACGTATATAGGCCAGTTTGTAATTATTATTATTTTATATAGTTATTTAGAATCATACTTATTTTGATTCATGGAACCCGTACCAACTATCACAAAAAAAATCGGAGGAAGAAAAACATATTTTTGAGATATAATTTATTCAGAACATTCTTCTAATCAGCATGAATTGGTGTTTAGTCGCGCAAATAAATAGCAGTGCCACTGTTTTACGTCATGTACTGTCCATATTGGATTTCTATATTTATTTTATTTAAGAATATAAATAAGAATCTATATATTTATCTTGCGCACATTGGTTCGCACACCTACGAGTCATTGCAGGTATTCAATATTCATAACATTTCAAATGAGTACTTTTAATTAATATGTATAATATAAATGTTATGTAGATAATTACAAGTCATTAGACAACACTAAACGACCGAATCAAAATAAAACAATGTCAATAATGATTAAGCTAATTGTTGGACTCGACGCAGGAATTTAATAAATTATATTTAATAATCTTAATACCTACACTCCAATTATAAAATCATTTTGCTCGTTTTTTAGTTTTAAAACTCTGAACCGTGTGAATTTTAAAACTATCAGAAATTTTATCACATAATAATATATTGTCCTTTAATTTTTTCCTATTCTGGAAATATTATGTAGATATATTATTGCAAAACTGGAAGAGGCACGTTACCGTATGTCCGACGAAGTGCCAGCCGAAATGATAACTGAAACTTAAGAGGAAGGCTGCTTGCAGAACGATCTATAGAAATCCACAGTACACCAGACATGCGAAATATTTGCTGGTCCGAGTCACTTTGACTCCAGGCAGAGGAAGTAGAATGACGTCAGAGAACCTTTTTCAATATCTAACGCTCCACATATTAACCTCTTTTTTGTTACTATATTTAGCTTTTGTATGAATTGAATAATTTTGCAACGTTTTGGAAAATTACGGACCGTAAATAATTTTAACATATCTTACGCATTATTAAGCCTTTTGCAGGCCTTTATTTTACAGACTGTGGAATAAATTAACACTCGTCTAATTTAGTGTTATTTATTTTTTGGATTTAAATTTTTCTAATAATAATATATAATAATCGACGACCTCCGTGGTCGAGTGGCGTACGCACCGGTTTCAAGGTATCGCTAGCTCTGAGGTCCCGGGTTCGATCCCCGGTCGGGTCAATGTAGAAATCAACTTTTCTACATTGCCTCGGGTCTGGGTGTTTGTGGTACCTTCGTTGTTTCTGAATTCCATAACACAAGTGCTTAATAGCTACTTACTTTGGGTTCAGAGCAATGTATGTGATGTTGTCCGCATTTATTTATTTTTTATTTATTTTATTTTTTCATACCAAATGTTGATATTCATTTTGGATTTTTAACAATTGAAACGACGTTTATTGGGTTACACAACAGATATTGTACTGTTATATCATTACATTTCGATCACTGTAATAAAATATATATGCAACATCCTGTCAGGCCCATTTGGGAAAATATAAACACATAATGGCTATGGTCTAATAATTATTGTAACTAAATATATTCTCAAGGTACATTTTTTACTGTAATTAGACTTATAATATTATAAATAAGTTTGTATCTTCATATCATTATTTGTTAATTTTATTGCTGATCTTGGCATTTGTGTTACCCATGTCCGAATGAAAGTTAACACGAGGGTCATAAATAAATACCTACATAATTTTATTTCTTAAATCATGAATCGGTGTCTTATTTTAAATACTATAGTTATGTATTTATGTATATTTCTATACTGGAAAATAGTCTAATTAATTACTTATAATGCGAACATTACACACCTAAATAAATTCTATTATTATTTAAAGCTCATCACCCAGATATTACACAGAATATTTCACTTCAAAAAAGCTAGGCTTTTAGATAAATTTGACGTAAATATCACAATCCCTACGGCAACATATTAAATTATTATATAAAATATTGAATTCCGTATTTTTAGCACACAGTTAAATATGCCTTACTTGGTCATACGTGTGTTAAAGTTACCACATTACAACAAGTGTAGTTGCTGTAAATACATAATAATATAATAAAATCAATTAACGCAACATTGTGGTCAATAATAATATCTGCACCGTACAGGTAAACTACAAATCGCATTTATGTTTTTAAAACCTGTTTTATCATTGACTATTATCATATAAATAAATAAAGGCAAACAATATAAAACCTACATATAGACGTTTATTTATAGTAACCAAAGTATTTTGTCCTATATCCTACAACTTAGTTGTGATTTAATTTGTGTAAACTGTATGTGTTAAGTGGTATGTATAAAGTTTAGCAAAATGTGGATGTATGTCTGTATACGTACATTCTGACAGATAAATATTCTCATCCCTCTAAAGAAGGATAGCAGGATAGTTCTGCGGGGAAGCCAGGCCATCTTAGTACAAAAATTAAAACAGTAGGTAACTAGTAATATTACCGATTTAATTTGCTTATATTTCGACGTGGTACGAATTAACTGCAAAATAATAGCACAAGGACATTTATACTAATTTACATAATTTAAGCTGTTACAATATAAAATCAATAAATATTATAATAAGACTTAATTATTAGTTAGGTAAAAATAATGTGCAATAAAAACATATTTAACTTTCGAGTTAAGTTCGCCGGCTTGGGTGCATTCAACTTACGAACGATTTTTTGTCCTTTTTTATTTAGTAAAAAAGTAACATTAAACTTTTAGAATTTAGACACATCTTCTGTTTTGAAGGGCAGTAAGTTCTTAATATTTTCTATCTGCTATAATTTAATACCTTCGTAGTATTCTTTTAATTCTTCCCTATTGTATTTTTTGTCATTTGAGGAAAATCTCATGGGCCTCTTCCAGTTTCGCGATTCATCATATTTCGGTGATAAAAGCTACTCATCTTAATTTTATAAGATTTTCCTCAATGATTAAAAATATATTCATTAGTTCCTGTCAGCTAAAAATATTACATCATAACAAATCAGCAGTATTTGCCGGCGCACGCGCGATTATATTGTCTGCAAAAAGTCTGCTTTCTTAGTCAGCAGTATTCGAAGAAGCGAACAGTTTGATGATGACATACTGGCAGAATATGATGACCTCTAGCAAGGTTACTCGTTCACAGATGTTATCCTCTGGACCAGTTACTATTTGTGAATTATTTCTCCTGATTCTACAATATGTGTCAGAGGTATTGCTTTTATTCCAAAGCTTGACTTTCAGTTAGGAGATCAAGACAGCAGGAGTTTTAGAAGTCTACCTCAGCTAGCTTGTGTACTGTAACATCATTTATATTATTTCAACCTTTAAGATCACGATAGATATCAATGATTTAAAAATAAAATAATATTATTATAAAAGAATTGGTAAATACAATAGAGACTTACATGCCTTCCGAGTTCAAATCATTATTTAGTATTGACCCTGAATGCAAACTTCCCATCAAAAGTTTTGTTTATTAATTAACTATAGAAACGTTTTTTTAGTTCATATAGGATGCGGATGAAACCTAAACGTTTTTTTTATGTTTACGATTTAGATACATGAGTACCTGCAGTTTTTATTCTGATCGCATCGGTAGTACCGAGGCACGGGTATTTCAGACACCATCGTGAGTGAGTTGTAAGAATCGTCTGTTGAATCTTTTTAAAGAAATAGAGATTTGGTGATATATCCAGTTACAGGAACTATTTAAAACTGTAACTGAACTGTACTTTACTGACTTTCGAAACTATTATTTTAAGGAAAAAAGGAAAACAACTTGGCTGTTGTTATTTTTATAATAACGATATTATTCCGGAAATATTTAGGAACGAGGAAAAGGTTATTACAACATACCGGACTGGTTTGTAAGTCTATTTTTACGTATAATGTATGAACAACATTATGTAGGCTTTTAATAAACATATGTACAACTTCATACAGTTTACGATTTTAATACTCGGTACTAATAATAAAGTTATCAAACTTAGGGGCAGTAAGTTTTTCATTTCTAGTATAAAGCCAATGCAAAATTGTTATTCATTAATTAGCACACATACCACACACAGTAAAAAATACTGTCAATGCTTAGGAACAGGTAGTTCTTTTATTTGACAGATTTCTATTTCCATGAACACAGAATTATGTGACCGCTAAACTAATATTAACTTTCCTTTGACATTGTATTCCAATTAAAGTTAATTGAAGCGTAAGGGCACTGGTCTGTTTAGGTTTTTCCATAGTTTTGGCTGGAGGCCTTTACGCTCTGGCCAAAAGGCCGGTGAAACAGTTGAACCCTGCGCTCAGGCTAACTGCACAGTATAGTAGTATAGTATAGTAGAAATAGCTAAACCAGGAGGTAATCTTTCCTATAGGCGTATTGCGTTCGCCCTATAGCACTTCTTAGAACAGAAAACTTAGGAATAAATATTTGTAGAGCACAAAAATAGTGCGCGTGAGTGTGACACCCAAATTGGCATCGATAGAGTGAAAAATGAAAACTTTATTTTTTAGTAAAAAATTATGTATTTGACAACGTGTAAGTAGTCTCCCATCATCATTTGCCAAAGCAGAAATGGAAAGATAAGCTTGGAGTATATTGAGAAAGAGAGCCCGGCAATGGACAACCTAAACGATGATAAGAAAATGTCTCAAGAGAAGGAATGAACTTGTAAATTTAGCTACCACGCTTGCTTAATTGCAAATGACAGTTGTAAAATTTTCCTAACTACTAATAAAATCATTTTTTACTATTACAGATCTTCACATAATGATTGATGTTTAGTTTGGCTAACCGCAATGTAAATGCAACTTATTTTCTTTAAGTTTAGATTCTCGTACGATAAACAAAATATGTTAAACAAATAATTAAATGGACGTGCACGATCTTTTTAATTACAACTCTTCTTGCTAATGATTTTAATTTGCAAGTAGGTACATTGTTTAAGATTATATGGGTAATTATCATATATAGGTGTTTAAACAAACTCGTATGATTGTTACATAATTCCGTTAATTTGATTTCCGACTGAGGGTCTTATACAGCACTTGAAAAATAAGTAATAATGATCTCCTAATTTTTTTATTTATGAAATTATTGCAACCATTTAAGTATTTACTTCTTAAATCTACGGATTCTATCAAGAGTAATATAATGTTTTCCCTCGTCAGTTTTTTTTTAATGAGCACCAGACCTAGTTACCAGACCAAAGGTACATTATTTATTATTAGTTGCATCCATCTATATCTTCCGAGTCGGTATGCGAATGCATATAAGATAGAACAATAGGTACCTACAACTAACACCCACGGGTGAGGAAAATCCATGTATAGGGTACTGTGGTCAACAGTACATAGCGTAAGATAAGCATTTATATCAATAACAGCCCACGCATCACCTTTGCCCTACTCAAAGTGGTACGCAATGTCGTTTGCAGATCAAAAGGTAACGAATCACAAAGCTTTATTCTATTCAATTAGCTACATATTATTATGCTTCAAAATCAACAGTTATTATTTGACAATTCTTGACATGCTTTTTACTCTTTCTTAATGATACCTGCCAATACTCACGAATTACCTGAATTAAAGTTTGAGCTTAGCGACATACTAAATCAAAGTTCGTGTTAAAAAATCTCAGTGTTTAATTTATTAAAAAGTTTACATTTTACATTTTTACATTACAAGGTTTTTAGTTTTATCTAATAAATATTCTTTCTGGTTACTTTATTCGCTATTTTCTAATTCTGTTACTCGCTTAGACATAAATGAATATAAACTCAAAACCCAGACAATAGGGCTTCATCCAAAAGAAAATTCTTGCAGACGAACCATATAAAGAGAGGTGGTAATAAACAAACATCAGTACTCTCAGTATACGCAAATCGATAATTTTCTGAGTAAGCAGGTACATTAGTAACGTAAAGATGACCACTCAGTCATGAAAACATTGCATAATGCTAGTTATTATGCGCAAAAGCTAATCGCAAAGATTTACAGTGACATACAATATGTGATAATGGATACAAACATATAAACAACTTTTATGGGAGACGCACGTCACAGAGTAAGTCGCTGCAAATTAATAATATTGAATAACTATTGACTATGAGTGCATGAAGATTGTAATATTATTTACGGATAGTTAAGTACCTACTAGCTCCTACTGGGCGTTTTATGGATGATTACTAAAACTATTTGGGATGATAGACTATTACTCAGATAATAGTGATAATATATTGTTTGCTTAAGTTTTATTGTGCAATTTATTGATTTGTTATTACTTAAATGGATACTGTAAGTAATAAATAATACTAATCAATTGTATGAGATCAATATTTTTTTAATTTTCTTTTTATCATTTGGTACGTAATAAGGATGACTATAAAACAAAATTTCGTAGACCTAATAACTCACTAAATATCGAAAGTGGACCAAGTTCATATTTAGAGCTGTCCTTCATCGCATTCATTCAATTTGAATGTTGTTTATGAATAATACTATTAACATTTTAATATTCAGTTAAATTGTGCAATTTTATTGGGATTTGCAATTCATTTTTTAAGCGTGTCTCACAACGTGACATTTTGAACTCGAACTTGGCACGTGGTTAAAGTCGTTGCTAAAGAGGTTCATAACCCATATAAAAGGATATTTTATAAACTAGAAAAATCTATGAAGCAAGCTAACTTGTCGGACCAGTTTAAATTGACATTATAGAAGTGAATTCTAGAGTTACCAGGTTTGGAAAAAAAACAAAATACCAAAAATGTCCATAGTCCTTAATTTTTCTACGTTCATGGTGACGGTCAAGCGCAATACGCATAAACAACACCAACGCTTTGACCATTATATGGAGAAAGGGTTTAATGAAACAACCTGATTTAACTGGGTTTTTCCAACGCCTTACATGTTATGGTAATTTGGTTCTGTCCAGCACGTCGGAGTCCCAAGGGTTCAATCAATGACAAAAGAACGGTCAGTTAACTGAGGGCCAACCGCAGTTTCCACCACGCTACCTCCACTTTTTCGTACTGCTCTTTAATTCATCTGATAAATTTCGTTGCAGGTTCAATGACACTCAGTCGTTCCCTGGGACCGAGCTTAAACGCTACGGTGGTGTTATGTAACGATTACAGATTCTGGTTTGCAGGAGTTATGATCAAATACTGGGTATATCCGAAAATACGTGTTTAAAAAACGCCAGGTGCGTCCTAACTAACAAGTCACACCTTCGCGTTTCGTCCTAAATTGCCTAATTTCCCATAGCGACTATAGTTTTATACCTATCTATATTTGTTTTGCTATTAGACACATAACACAGTTTTAGTAAAATCGCGTCATTGTGATCAAACACGAAGCTTTTTTCTGTGCAAACAACACACTTATGGGTATCAAACCTACTCATAAATCTTTGAGGTGCGACTCGTTAAATTCGGTGTCTACTTGTCTTTTGAATATTAATCCTATCATTATATTATATTTTTTTTTTTGTCGCAACTGACTTCCTTCTCATTTTTCTATCCTACTCTCTGCCTCTGCATTTTATGTCTTACTTCCTAACGAATTGGCATCGGTGCAAAAAATATGTTTTGCTTCTAGAACATGACTGTCCATAAATACATATTTTATGTACATTCTAAAAATTACAATAATACCATAAAATTAAATGAAATAAGATAAAAAATGGTATTGAAGTGAAGTTTAATATAAAAGCAATTATTTAATCGATCATCATCATCATCTGATAGATACCTACATACATAACACTGTATAGAATCGTACCTACCTGTCTACCTACTACATATATACAAAGCGTGTAGAAAACACGATTCGCGTGTCTATGTAGATACACTTATAATTATATGTTTCGTAAACACATTCTCAAATGTATAATTATTTCAAATCAAAGTTATGAGGTTATGAGAGACTCACCTCTGTTCTCAACCAAAATTATTTTAATTCAGAAGAGATGAGTTTCAAAAGAAAGTCACATAGCCTAGGTACTTCGCACAATTTCCTATTTGGTAACGTTTAATCGAAGAAAAGTACATAAAAGTTAGTAAATTGTGTTGTCTTTCTCCCCGGAGCTTATTCTATTTTTAGTGATATTCATTTCCGTACAAATATGACATAATAATGCCTATATGTGCGGACGCAACTTTTTGCAAAGAGCTTATTATTTTTAATCTTGACCCCAAAGATTCTTCGGGTACAGTCAAGGTTAAAAGTCTTTTGTGAGTACAGTTTGCGCGTGGATTCATCGTTATATTTGTTATATAGTCATCGTTATAGACACAAATTTAAACTGTAAAATCAATATAATACGCAATAAAATAAACACTTCCGTTAAAGGAAATGCCTGCAATTAATTATTCTTGATCACATCCTAAAAGAGTATTGCACACATAAGAAGTTAGTCTTTTATCTGAGCACTTTATCAAATCTGTTATCAGTATATATGATAAAGCATGTACGTATATAGGTATATAAGTAAGCGTTCGTAAATAAATACGTGACGAATCATCAAAAGAGATCCGAGCTCATTGTGAAATCTGAAGACACTGATTACCCATTAAGTATTGGTACAAGTGATTTTAAATGATATTAAAAATACCTATAGAACCTTACTACTTTCCTTCTTATATCTTAGCTTTTTAGAACTGAACCTATCTTACGCTTTATTGGTAAGCCTATGAATTCTGCAGAATGTATGTTTGATAATGGCAGCCTTCAGCATTCAGAAGTTCTATTATAATATTAGCTACCTATATATATTTAAGGCATATGGATCAACAGTATCCATATAAAAAAATGCTTAAACAGTATTTTAATCAAACCAGAATTGAAATAATCTAAAATTTGTTATGTTTGTAAATGTTAAAGCCAATACAAAACAAAGGAAACTGAAATTCCAATCTTCTGGTAACCTGTTTAATTCTTAAGTACTTGGTTATCTTTTATACTTATTAACTCAACATGATAAATCTGAAAATTATTCCCTACTTTGTACAATTACTGAAATACTATGTTATTATGAGTTATTATACAACTCAACATGTATTGTTGTGTCTTCCAAATCGTTTGAAAAAAAAAACTAGTTTACTTAGAACTAGTCTAGTCTGACCAGGAAATACAGGGTTAACGTGATGACTTTTTAAGGGTCATAGAGAAAACGTTGTTGATTGTGATGTTAATAACATAGTCCTGAGAAGTTTTTTTACAAATAACCCTGTATACGTGACTTTACCCGCATTTTTAAGACTTTCTGCTGAGTATCATATTAACATACCTATGTATGTACCTAATCTATGTTTTATCACCCCTGTTCAAAAAGTGCGAACCCCAACCCGATGTCGAAGAACAGAGTCATCTATTGGGTAGTAGGAACACTATGACTTCGTAACTAACGCCACCTTTTGTCATGTTACCTGAAGTAATTCAGCCATGAGGTACATTAAAAGTATTAGCTATTCGACAACAGATGGCGCCATAAGTAAAAACTACAAGACGCGAGTTCAGAAAGCTCTAATAACATGCAAATTGTAAAGGAGAATTTAGGCTGTCTTTAGTAATTCCAATATCATCAGATCCATTCTAATAGTAATCATAATGAAAAACAATTATTTCAAAATCATAAACAAATTATAACATAGAATACTTAAGCCTCAAATCTCGATACACGTTACGCTTTCGATTGCCAATTATATGTTAAATATTGTTTTGGGAAGGTGCTAAAGTCAGAGAATAATAATTGAGACTAGGGCTGTTACTGACCATTGACCGCAGTGAAGCCTTTCCTATTTCACATCACTGCAAGTAAAACTGATCGACCCAGTTTAACGATTTATTTAGAAATCAGCAGTCTGGTTATTTCAGAATTTATTGTTTTTAATTAATACTAAAATTTTCTGAGTTAACAAATTTATCATGTTATTTTAAGCTATATCTTTGTGTTTTAAGTTATATCAATTTCAAATTGATTTTACTTTTAAAATGGATGTTAATCCGTAATAGTGAGTTCGTCCTTTTAAAGATGTGGCCTATGTTCTGACGGCCGGACTTCACCAACGCGGAGACGAGAAGAGCGAACCAGAGAATATTTTCTTAATAACCAATAGGAATTTATGCATTATTCAAAAATCTGGTTAGCCGGGTCTAAATAACGTCCCAAATAGGGAGACAGACAATTAAAATTTTTTTATCATCTTAACATTTATGAAATGCACACCTGGTATTTATTTATTTATTTATCATTACTATGCTCAATACTAAACATTTACTGCTGTTAACATTAAAGGGTAGGTATAAACAAATAATAAACAAACAAATGGGCTCTGTAGAGCACGGCAACATACAATACAAATGATTGAAACTACAACCATGAATAAATAAATAAATATTCACTAAACTAACTAATAAAAATTACGATGTAGCTAGTTGAAAAATAATGACACTTTTTATTCTTGTTCGGGGTAAACATAAGAATTCAAAAATATGTGGCTGAATATCGACTACGCGTCAGAAAATTAAAACTTATTACAACACAACACTCACATGACGACTAGTGATGTAACCTCTATCTCGTCTGAAAAACTAGTAGTAATCGACTAGTACAAAAAGTACTACACAGTGCCTTCTGTAATATACAGTGGCTTCCTTATTCCTTCGCGCGTCACTACGAGGGTGGTGCCGAGTGGGTTGGATTGTACATACTTAAATTATGTATTATTTTTAATTTGTTTAGTTTCCTAATTAAGTTTGCCTTCTATTGTTTTTATTTATAAGGATGAAGTTAATTACATAATATACCATCAATCAAATAACATATTGAAGACTAACTTTGGCGTCAGCTATTTTTATAACCTATTACTGAGTAGATTGAAGCTGTGTGTATGAGTAACCGACAGTGCCTACAATTACTGTTTACTGTTGCCTCTTGTTCGAGAATCGAGATCTGTTACCTAATTGTTTCAACATTTCGTCGCTCCTTGGGAATAATATTGTAAATATTAGAGGTAAGTGATGATTTCATATTTTTAACTCATTTGTAATTTGTACACGCCCACCGTTAACAAAACCAACTTTACTTTCTGTCAAAATTTCAAAAAGTATTTTAAAATAAGTTTGATTTAACAAACCATAAAGAAAGTTACAGCACATTCATTGTATTCATTTGCGTAAATTATGTTAATGTGCAAAAGAATATTAGAATTATAATAACATGTTGAGTTTGACGACCTACTATTTCCAAGCTTTTAAACTTCAGTTATTTTGCACTGGAAATACAATATCAGGTGATTAATAAAAATGTACAGCTAGACTGACATTTTAAACATTTAAAAGTATTTATTCGTAAACAAATACGTGAACTCTTTAACAAAGTAATTTACGTTTAACTATTTCGATATTATTAGCTTACTTCATCTTTGCTAACACAAAACTGATTTTTATGAGGATTATGCCTGTAAATACATATTTGTAAGTTGTGTAAAATCATTATTTTAAGGGTATCTTAAGTATTCACTTTCCTTTGAACAGTGTGTAAGTGATATTGCTAATCAAACCTTACAGTAGTTATGTGAGATTTAAAATTACATTATATAAAATTAAAGTATTTTCGAGGGTGAAATAATTTTGTACCTTCTCAAGCATTTGCGGGTATATGTCTGGTGTAATGGATGAATGGATATGGGATGTCAATGATGATATTCCTTTTGATAAGAGATGAGAGGAGGATTTTGGATTTGCTGCTTGAAAGTAATATTAGAGACAAAGAAGAAGAGATTAATGTGTTTATTTTACATAATCAACCAAATTCAAATAAAATTAAACAGTGTCCCAAGGCCATAAAAAAGTTATACTTACCATACAAAAAAAATAAAAAGTAATAGTTATAATTTTGATAAACTTAACATTAATTAATATGAATGCATGAAATTGTTAAAATATTTTGATGGGTAAATGTTGTAATCCCTGTTTTACATAATATTCATTCTATGGGATTCAGTGTTGCACAGTAACTGGGATAAGAGTCAGATTGGCAGTTTTTCAATGTTAAATAAATAACAGTTAAACTTGATAAGACGGGAATCTGTATCATGTTCTGGGAAAAGGCTTTAAAAATGATGAGTAGTTCACAGAAAACAAATTTCCTACTTTCATTTGTTAAATAATTATTTTCAGTCTTAATAGTAGTAGTCATTAAAAATCTTTCATAAAATGTTAGTTATTCACGATTTATATACAGAACATATAAAAGTTCCCTGTATCTCTGGCAGTGTTTCCAGATAATAATAGAAAAAAATACAGTGTTTCCAAGAGGTACAGTAGAACTCTAAATTCCTTTATAAACCACCTTTTTACCTATTTTTGTAGTACTTATTACTGCCTCGTTGGCCTAGTGGTGCTGAACGCGACTGCTACACTAGAGGTCTTGGGTTCGATTCCCGAGTCGACCAAGGTGTTATTGGGTTTTTCTACGAAATTCTCAGTAGCAGGTCGGAGTATGGATTTGTTCCCGGTTAGTGGCAATAGGCTCGCCCCCTATTACATGGGACCTAAACATATCGGCGAACTGTGGGTGTACATTGGTACTCCTCTGCCTACCCCTTCGGGGATACAGGCGTGATGATATGAATGATGATTATATTGCAAAGTAGTAGCATTATAAATTGTATGTATGTATTTGTTGTAGCATATAAATATGTTTTCCTATGTTGAATTTTATACATTTGTTAATTTTGTTGCAGCGTAATAAAATATAATTTACTGTAGGTGGTAATTGTATTTTTATGAGGGTAAACATTAAAACATAATAACAGTATATGTATCTAGGGCAATTACCTCAGATCACATCAAACATAGGAGATTTGTTATAGCGCCCCGGCACGTGCTAACGCATCTGGCTCAATTTGCACTTGATACCGATTTTTGCCGACAGTCGGCAGTAACTACGCGCTCGCGTCACGTCTCTCGATTTTTGCCAAAATGCCGAGTTGTTCTGTTGTTGTTTGCAAAAATACAAGCAAAAAAGTGAACTACGAGAAAGATGGAATCTCATTTCATGTGTTAGTATTACAATATTTACATATTTCTTCTATAAAACCACAAAAATAGAAATTAATTATAACATAAATGACATTAAGTGACAATTCATCCTTAGCGTAATAATAAAATACATTGCTTGCTAAGTAAGAATCATTAAATTATTCGTTGCGCTCCATGGCGCAATGGATGCATGCGTCACCAATACTCACAAATTCAAAATGTAATGACAGTTGCGTGGTACCTCCGCTGTACCCGGCCGTAAAATAGTGATGCAGTTTCACGAATAATCTGTCGTAACGATAAAACAATGTATCGATATAGTGTTAAAGCGTGTGTTTTAATGTTTTAGTTGTTTATTTAGCTTACAGACGGTATAGAAATATGTCTTTAACCGTCTTCAAAAAAGGTGGTTCTCTGTTCGACCCGTATGTATATGTGCCAGTCAGCGAAACACGACGCCGACACTTCGTGTACATTAGTATTAGTTAATTATGTAGTATGTATTTATAGTATTATTAAGTTGTGTTAAGTAGAGTATTGTTTATATTTATATGGGCCTTGATGCCTGAAATATGGATTATTATTATTATCTGTATGTTATTGCGAGATTATCTCGTGTTCGGCTAAACCAATTTTAGTATGGTTTTCAGAAAAATATTTGTTACGTTTAGGCGAAGGTACATTCGTACATATTGTAACCGACCACTCAAATATAATATATAAGTGTAGAGTAATCTACCTACTCATTTGTTTAATTTTTCAAGTCAAATAGATATATCAATACCGAATAATACCGACAATATAATATTTTTTTATTTATTTGATGAACCATATTTTGTCGTCTGTTTCATCGATAAATATTTTATCGACCAATTTTTCCCATCACTAGCGTGTGTGAAAAATGCCGTGATTGGAGCAGTGAGTTGTGTGAGTTAACAGTAACAATGATATTGTTGTGTTTGCAGCAAATCACGTTGACTTTTATGTTTGTGTGTGCGCTGTTGAGATATTCGTTTGGGCGTGTACAAATATAAATGTGTGAAAAGTGGCGACATCGGGTACGCATACTAAAATTACAAGGATAGCACATCTCCCTTGTTTGATGTGATCTGAGGCAATTACAGTGTGTCTGGAAACACTGAGCTCCAATATATTATTTATTCATTTAAGTTGGCAGCCTAAAAAGTTCGATTTTTTTACCAATTCTGAAATCAGTAACAGAAACTGTAATTTTTAAGAAGGAAAATAGACAAATAATATTTAAAAATAGCAATTTCAAAAAAATGAGACATTGAATTTAAAGCAGCAAGTTCAGATCTCAAATAAGTTAGTTACTGTAGCTATAAATCTTTAGTAGTTGGACTTTAATCTTTACCATTGCTTTATGATTGATTATGAAACAAGCTCAATAACAAAATGTGAAATACTATTAAAGTTTTAGGCAACAACATAAATAACTTTTTGTTTTAATTCTTAACAATTGTTGTGAGTCAAGGTTGGTTTGTTTCCTGTTTTATTATTATGAGCAACACGTCGTTTTTAAACATAAAAAAATGGACTAAGGCGACTCTGACTCGCTCACTGAGGGTTCTGTACAAATTTTGGTGATTGACACGGATATTTCTTTAAAACTTTTTTTTTATGTAGTCCTAAATATTAAAAACCTGCTTATGCCATAAAAACTGTCTTCTAAAAGATTTTACTGTATTAAATAAATAATTATTTTCTTCTTTTTTTCCAAAATTTTGGGTTCGGTAAGTATATTATTTAAATTTTTAGAAATGGTAAATTATCACCTATTTACTTAAACTTATCAGCTACTAAAACACGTACTTTCATTGGTTAATACATAGTTTCAGGGTACAATACATATGTATATTGTTTGCAGATGTTTTGTTATTAAGTCCTAATTTACCCCCAAAAGTGGTCCCGGATATGTTAAGTAAATAAATGAATTTTAACATGTTTAAGATTAATTTATCTACTTTACACATCAGTCTGTGTCAGACGTCATGTCAGTGAATAAGCCTAGTCGTTTCCACTAACTTCGGCTATGATAGACGGACCGAAAGACACGCAAATAAATAATCCGATTTTAGCGCTAGAGATCCCGAACCCAAAAAAAAAAAACCCAGTGCTGGGCAAAGGCCTCCCCTCTCTTCTTTCAAACCTCACTGTGTTTGCCTAAAAAATGGTTACAAAAAAATAAACTACCCAACGTCAGTTAAAATTATTTATTGGAGGAATTCACTGCATTTGTTTGGAAATAGAATTTTTAAATCAAACATACGAAATTTTGGATTTACATATACACAATAATGTGTTAGTTCTGTTAAATGTTTTTATTTTGTCTTATGAACTTGATAAACAAAAGATATAATTAACAACCCTTGCTTCATTAGATAATTTTCGATATTTGTTCCGAGATCGAGAAAATACTCGAAATACCTAATCATAATTGCAATTTAATAGTTTATTTTTCTAGAGCTGTGTTGACTGACGCAAACGCATCATTTAGCTATTAAAGTATTATTAATATACTATTAAGCTTTAATTAGCCCATAACGTTAATATTGTAGATAAAACACATTGTCTTGTTCTACATTGATCATCGATCATATTTAATAGCTAATATTTCAAAGTAATTCATAAGTTTATAAGTCAATTGATAAACATATCGTGCCATTAATTATATATCTACACAGATTAGGTGAGTCAGTTGGTGATAGAGTAAAAGTGTATGACACATATTCGTTTATATCTAAATCTGATGTATCTTTTATAAGGATTTGATATCTTCTATACATACTGACAATCCCTCGATTATGTATCTTTTCACTGCTCGTTGAAGATAAGCGGGTGATTCATATTTTTTACTTTATATAAAGTGATAAAAGTACCAAAATAAATATAATCTTTTGCTAGAACCTATTGACTCTTTTGAGAGTAAATAAAAATACATCAATTTATATAACTCAGATCAGAAACGGATTTGGTTTTCTGTGCCAAGGGTCGTTTAAGTCAATACGCGACTATCGAGCTGTCAACCTAACTACTCTAATTGCAACTGCTTGCCTAAGTTGTTAGTTTGTTAGAGATCTTACATGTATAATTGTTTTGAACTTGCCAACATAGTATATAAGTTATTTATTGATTGTAAGTTGTTAGTCCCAGTTATAAACAAGGTATAATATTAAGTGCCTATTTTAGATTTTATATCATTCGATTTAATTGACGTAAGATACCGGTTTAATGGTTACTCCTTTAAACTTGACACAAGTTATAAGCCTTAATAGCAGCTATTGCACAAGAATACGGAAAATCTCCATTATTATTCTATTTTATAGAGCATCAGTCGATGTACCAATATACAATTTTAATTGCGCGTTGCAGAAGTAATAAAGCAAGTGTAGATAATTCACTGAATGCTTGCATCTCAAAGAGCTTGAGGCAGTGTAAAAGTGGGTGATGACGAGAACAAAGACAGCGGCATATATTGAGCAGAGTATGTTAGCTGAATCTATCCTCTTCATACAAGTTGATTCGTTAATCGGGATCACATATTAGTAGATGGATATCATGTATTCTACCTCATTTTTAATCCTTTGCAAATATGCAATATACACCACACACATGACTTCCGATCCCGTTTTTTAATGACAAGCCGAACTCTCCATTCTTCACAGTTGTCAAGCAGAACCTGAATTGCAGTCAACCGCGATAAATGTATATTAGAAGAGATCACTGTCGGGAATACCCCAGTCATCTTTCGTTATTTCAATATTAAACAATTTTCGCAATTATGTTACAATAAAAACGAGACATAGAAATATTAAATCATATTAGTGACTCGGCTAATCGCCTAGTATACTGACTATACGTTCATTCTAGTCACACTCGTTTTCTTAGAGATTGCTGGCATACTTACATCTAATGAATACTGATGCTAACTTTTGTTTCGTGCTGTATGAATAGCATTTTAGCGAATGAAAGCTTGTAAAAATCTTTTGTCTCGTGTTTAATTTGGCAAAAACGACCGAGATAACGCATTATTTAGTTGTTAAATTCTCACAGTCAGTTAAGCGTTACATCTTTGCGTATAACGGTCAGTGGTCGCTAAAAGCAAGATAATAAAATGTCTAGTCCAGGTACAGGTTTTTAACGGTGTAGGACTAAAATATCAAAATACAAATAATTTTAATCCTTTGAAGTCATAAAAAATCTTGTTTAAATAGTTCACTACCGAATAACAAACATATCCCAAAATTTAACACTGTAGTTACTATCTCTTGTTTTGCTTATTGAATGTTCATTTAAATTTACGTGTTGTAAAATTATGATTACATGAGAATTATGAGTTTGTACAAGTCGTTACAATTCACTCCATAATGCATGGTAGAGTAATTGTTCAATTCGTGAAATAAAAAACGCACGTAATGAAAAAGAGAATTGTCATTTGTAATAAACATCAATTAATACAGATTATGTAACTAAAACAACAGATTAGAGCAAAACTAAAATAAAAATAATAAACAGAAACTTTTTCACGATTCTGCCTAGCCGTTTAAGACTACGCAGACTACTACAAGTTTAGACATAATAATGTACAGATAGGTCATGAATCAGATATCGTTTTTGAGCGGGATACCCTAGGGAATCGTAAGGGCAAGCCGATAGGAGATTAGTGTCACTATCAACTGCCTTATTTCTCTGTCCTAATCAAAATTTTATTGATTCAGGAGCCCAAATTTCGTTCAACTTAGATCAACCGCCTTTATAGCTGCGCCAACATGAATAGAACGATTCAAACAAATTATGTAAATAATTAGATAATGTTGTTGTAAGTGTTTATTCTACTAATTGTTTTTGACAACATCGATTTTAGTGTCTGTAAATAAGATGACCATTGTATCGTAGTATTGTTATTTCTAATACTCAAGCTCTAAAAATTTAGATCCCGGATGCAGTGATTCGTTGTGTATCGTTTAATTAGTAAGGTAGTGTAAATGAATCCGTAGTTATTTTCTGTACGATATTCATAGGGATCTCGTTGTCTTACCTTCGTTGCCGTTTAAATTCACGAGGCCGCGAATAAACTGTTTATATTATGCGGGAAGCGAGCAATGTAAAGAAAGCCTGCCTTATGTGAACATCTAAACATTCCTATTGGTGTACTGACCTCAGAAAATGCCTTGTCGATTGCTGAAAAAATATCCATACATTATGTGTGTGTTGTACATGCAATAAGTGTTGTGTAAATAATATAAACAGCAAACCTATATGTATACGCATTTCGAAAGCATCGTTAGTTACAACTGCTTTATTTGTAATCTATTATACATTTACCGATTTCCGCCAATCGTGCAAGTATGTCATTGCTTTTTATATAATCAAATCTGTTTCAAAATGAATGTGTCGTTTTCAGCTCATCAATGATTAGAATTAGTCGTTAAATTATACTTAGCATCAAAGTTTACGTATGTTAAAAATAATGCAGCGGTTTGTTACCTGAAGCCATAGGCTTTGAAATACTAATTTTAGTAAAAATTTGTCTAAATATTAATTTAAGAATAGATCAGGGTATAGCAAAAGTTGATTAATCAATTCGAAAGCAACAAGTGATTCCAATTTTTGGAATCCATGTTTTCTCACGATGTTTTCCTTCACCGTTTACCTTGCCTGGATTCGAACATCCAACCTTGTTCGCACGTATCCGTTCATTGAACCGCTAGGCCACCACGACCCAAACAAAACAGATAACTTAATTAATCGAACCTATAAAGTAGTAATTTAAAATATGTCATTAAAGCATCATAAAAACTTGACGTCATACCGATCAGAAAACCACTTAAAAATACATAAGTACTCTTGAAGTCCGCACATATAATAAACATTGTGTGCCACTGTCCGTTATTAACTATTTGTACCTTTAATAATATAAATATTCCGGCGTATTTTTCCATCTTGATTTATATTTCAATACTACTTGTTTCAGATATCACTTAATAGCGGCATTTGGGTTCATTCAGACCACCATCGCTCTGTGATATAAATCCGGTTTATGTGGTAAGTGATTTTTTATTTTCGGGATTCCCTTATGTTGTTAGAAAAACATATTTGTTTATAGCTTAGACGTAAACACCGTGTTTGTTACCGGTTATTTATTTACCATAAGTATTATGTAGAATCTATTAATTAACTGAATTCTTTATCCATTTTCTTAATGCGGTGTGTAATCTGTACGTACACTTTTTGAATGATGCAATGACAGTCCGCAAAATGCCAATGAAATGCAAGAAATTTTTGGCATTATTTGCTTTTATTTCTCGTTCATTAAAATAACTAAAACCGAATAGGAGACCAAAAACAATGTTGCCAATTAAATTTTATTTAATCTGACTTAGGACCTTTCTAAGCGTTAATGTCCTGGTAGGTCCAATCTAATTCTTATCTTTTTTAAGAAATCCTATTTATGCTGTGGATACAAGATATTTATTACCAACCTAGTTTTGGTACATATGGTTTTAGCATAACCAAATTAAATAATCTGATATTTACCAATACAGTATATCTTCATATGATTAAGTATTTTTTGGCTAAACCGTTTAATCGACCTTAACTATCGCCATTTGCATTCTGAACTTACTCATTGAGTTCCAGACTGCAGGTTTGCGTGTAAACTTACGGTCATATGCACGAATAAACTACCACGTACGCAACGCCCGGAAAAAGCCTTATAACAGTCACAACCTTGACCGATTGGCCAAGCTATTGCCGAGTATTCAGTCAAGGGGATAATTTATACTCGATTCTTCAACCATTACAATTAATTGTAATAGATCCAGTAGTACATTGAAACTCCTTTTTATAACCTCTGAAATGTACTCACGAGTCGCGCTTTATTATTTAATTGCTAGTTTTCTATAAAAAAAAACTAAGTTGCTACTACTTTAATTTGCCTAATTAGTCTATTCTAGGTTGTTTTATTTTATAGAAGATTATTTTTAATTCAGGCTTGGTAAAGCACGTCAAGCATCAGAAATTAAAGCATGTCATTTAAATATAAACGACGTAGCTGCAAAAAAGCTCATTTCAATTTTACGTTTTACTTGTTTCTCTGTTTAAGTAAACAAGGTTGACCGGTGCCATAGGCTTTTTTTTGTAAGTGCTTATGAGTTAAATAAATGGTAAATCATAATTTCCGGGATAAAAAATCGTGTTATATTTATTTTAGTACAAAATTCATGTTGCTTGAAAATTCATGTGGCATGAAGGTTTCTGTCTACACGCTCTTTCTGAAAACTTGAGATTTTCCGCGTTCTTCATGCTGAGTTGCCCTTCTATTGCATATTTATCTAACCTATTTTACAATTAATGCGGAATGAACTAGCAATTCCATCCGTTGTCAGTCTTCGTCATTGTCAATTATCTCGATGTAATCAAATTATTTTTTAATTGAGGGTTTTACTGTTCTATAGAGTTACAACCTCTTTTCCTATATCAATATTAAATAGTACATTTTTTTTTAAATACTATCCTAATCTGATAATCTTAAAACGTTACTTATCTGAATGCTGTTACTGTAACCCTTGTAGTTTTCAGCGTTACTTTTATTTTTACTTTATTGTCAGTTTCCACAAACCTGTTGCTTGATACTTATCATGTTAGTGTTTTAAGTTATATTGACGTAATTGCATACGTATACTTCTCTTAGTTTTTGCTCTTGTTACTGTCAAAATTTTAGTACCGGCGTATAATAAAATCAAGGTTATTTTTTTGAAATATAAGGTATTTTCATCTAAATTCATAGCCTTATTAAATTAGCTACGTAAGATTTACTTGAATTGTTTAATATTGTACCTCACCGCCAACCAATATTCAACTGGTTATTTTTACTTTTGTGCCTTTTTTGCTTTTTTATTAATGATGAATTTTGAAGCTTATTTTGAATAATGTTGGTAAGCCCCATTATGGGCTAGTGCGTAAGCCTAAGATTTTTTTTTATGATATTATAAATTGCCCAGCAGAGGGTTACTATGCAGGCAACTAAAAAAAAATGTAAATTTATAATGAAGTTAGGATATGATAAATAAATGTTACGCAACATAAATTTTCATGCAAAAAATGTAACACGTTTATTTTTCAATTTAAATTATGATTTTTAATTTATTTAATTTATACTTATCAAAAAAAAATTATGAGATACATTTTACCTCGTTAACATTATTAATAGTTTTTTTTTTGCTGCTAAATCGTTTAAAAATTACATTATTAATATGATTTACCAAAACTGAGTTACACTCAGATTATGTTTTAAGAGATTTTAGAAATTCTCGCTTGCTTGAAATCGAGCATTTAAATAAATAGTCACGAATAGTGAGTATATTTAAAGGTAAATAAATGATAAAAAGCCACAATTTATTTTCTATTTCATTAAACCATACTTGACAAAAGAACCCTTCGTTGCAATTTATTTTATCAAGGCAAGAAATAAATTTAGGTACTTCATTGAGTAGGCTGAAACATTGATGAGCATTCTTTGATTTCATAACACGATGTTACTAAGTAAGTCTGCATTATGTTCTGGAACAAATATTTCATACGTTTTTGTTCCATCGCAACTAATGCATAATTCTGTTTCATCAACTGTCGGTGGTCGGTGGCATCGTTGCGAACTTGCGACACGTGGGCTATACTGACTGACAGTTAAACTATACCAGGGGCATATCTTTAGGAACGCGTTCTTGCTGCGTCTGTCGTTCCTGAGTGCTGAGCTGTCCGTGAACCGACTGCCAAGGTGCGCCGGAAGTTCTCGCGTATTGTAGAGCACGCCCATACGCACTTAACACGGCTTTACGTGCTGCCAAAATATAGAATTGCATACATTTTTTGTCGTTCTGCGCTGTTTGCCTTGCAACATAAAGAGTTTAAATCTGCACATTGCAATCGTACATAAAATAAGTACTTCTTGCAATGCATTATTTTCTTTTACTCATAAATACTATTTGGACCGATACCGTCCTATTCTTATTTTACGCCTTGCTTCCTTGAATATGAGCACGTGTTTTTATCGATAAAAATAATCTCATGAAGCATCTGTTTTACCTACACTAAACACGTGTGATATACTTATCACTGTATCAATATCTCGTACTCCCAATAAATAAAAAGACCAACCAGACCAACAAGTCGATTGCAAAACAAAAATAACTTAATTCCATTATTTGACATGAGAAATTCCTTGTATTAAACTACTTACAGAAAATTCAAATGAGTATTAAGGGCTTTGCATTGAGAGATATTTTTTGCGCGATTACCTACATAACATAAAAGGCATCAATTTAAAAGACGCGTATGTCGATTACTATTTCAAAGAGGCATATACCATCGAGGTAGCTTTTGACCGTAGGTCATATAACATAAGGTCATAATAGTGATTACTGGTCCTTAGTACAATGACGTTTGCATGACGCGACATTGACGCAGAGAGTTTGTAAAGACGATGGCGCGCGATGGTCGATCGGCGGCGGCGGCGCGCGCGCATGTCAGTCAGTGTCCGCCGCGCCGGTGGACGCCAACACCTGCGCGTGCACCATACATCAACAACGCGAAAGTCGACCTGCTTGCTTTTTATTATTTGTATTCACGCGGTGTACATAACAGGCACACTCCTATAGAAAGGACAGTATTGTCCTTTCGTTGTTTCACGCCCGTTTTAAAGAACTTCCGTACACGTAAGTACTATCAATAATGTCTAATTATAATTAAGTTCGGAATTTAGCACAAAGTTTGTGAAATTCATATCGAAATGATTAAACAATATTTTTGTTGACATTTGAAATTGCGGCAATATTATAACTTTCTAATTTAATTAATGTGTAAGCTACTTAAATATTTGCGAGTTATAATTTATATTAATTAAAGTTTAATTTTAAATTCGTAAACAAACATAAAACCTAAATGGTAGTTGTTGTGCATGGGCCTAATACCTAACAATTCTTTAGTGTAAATTATTTTTATTTAATTCAATCATTTTTGTTGCTAATATTTCGCGTAGTCACAAATGTTTTTGATTGCTATTTGTTATTCTAATCTCATAGCTACTTTGAGTGACCGGTTTCGCGTAACAATCTTGTTTCATGTAAAATCTCGACTTTATCTAAGATGATGCAATTACGATTAGCTTCCTTGTTGAAGTAAGTAGAGTAATGCACGTTTGTATTTGTGTTACACATCTGAACACAAGACGTATTTATTACAACTGTAACTGCACTCATGATCATAAATATCACCTATTAATCTACATTTACAAACATAATTAATTAATTCACTCATTCCCACGGGGTAATATATACAATAAATCAACAATAAATTATGTAATTTCATTCTTGTAACTCGAAATAATACGTAAATTAACTTTTATTTCTCACTATTGAAATGTGTCTGAGAAGGTGCAGGTCCCTAAATTTTTGTTACTATAACTTATGTCACATGATCTGTTGAATAGTAGTTATTGTTCTAACTTAGATTACATAATCAGCTGACAAAGATTTCACGAGGTTTCCTATCTAATTGATCATCGCTGCATATCGATGAATTTACGCAACGCTGCGTTCGTGCCGCGTCGACTTCGTCTGCGAGACTACGACGTTCCACATCACTTCATGAACGAGCTCAGCTTGCCACATTACTACTCTTCTAATCTCCTTATCTTTCATGTAATTCAGCACAGTCATATTTTCTCTTTAAACTCCCGTTACTATGCTATGTAGATCCATAAAAACATAGGCTAAAGACGAAGTACACAACGCATATACTTTTTAACTTGTCTCATACATAGGACAAAAATCCATAATCGTTACATTATTTACTAGAAACATCTATCGATATTGACCCAAATGTTAAACAAATAATATGCAATAATGTGTAATATTTATAACAGTTAAAATGTAACCTCGTCTGACCGATGATCTTTTGCCTACAAACTTTATTAGCAAGTTAAATGTCAAGGAAATACTGCTACTTGTTCATGAATTAAATAAATATTTAAAAAACCGGAACGAAAAGATGCAGGAAAACTGCTATTCTAGTATTCAGTGATAACGATCAAATTTATTTGTAATTGGAGAAAAACTATTGAACTCTACACTAATCTACTTTAAATTATAAATATATTATAACATACACTTACACCCATCAAATAGCGCATAGTTTTTGTAAATCTTATGCCATTAGCCTTCACTGATCTTACTAAAGTCTTCCTGTCAAGTTCATGACTCACTCGATTATTTATAATTAAAAATAGACTAGAATTTGACAGTTAGCCATCCAGTTAATTGCATAAAACGTGTTTATTTACTTCTTATAATATATTGAGATAAATATCTTTACACAATTCGTAATGGGTAAGGACTATTGACTTTTTCTATTTAGTTAACATTATAATCATTGGTAATTGGTAATCAATGTCGTCTTACGAAAATTACAATATCACTGAAAATAAGTAGTGATTGTACCTATCGTGTCATAAAGATTTGTATCTCTGATAAGGAAAATACGTGTTTTATCTATACATAATTCAATTGCAATTGAGGAATGTTTACGAACTTGCCTTTATTCATGCATTGATCTAATAATTATGATTGCATATTACGGTTCGACGTCATTCTAGACGTTTCAAGCTGTTGTACAATGTATTCATTCGAACATACCAGGTTTACAACATAAGCGACGAGTTGGAACTTTTTTGAATCCTTAGCATCTTCGTTAAAGGTTGCAAACTATATTTATTTCACAAGTACTTGCATATATTTTTGCACAATGATAATATTTTACCAAAATGCAGCATGTGCGATATGTCCGCTGCCCATACATAAACATAACGCAACGTTTAAAAATGCCGGGATGGCTGTTGAATAGTGGTGTGTGGTGCGTACGAGTCTGTGGCAGTGGGTCAGTGGTACCGCAGGGCGCGGGCGCGGACGTCTGGCGCAACACCCTTACGTAAAACCTGCGGACTACGGACCGAGGCCCGGTGAAAGTTGTGACTGCTTCATAGAACACTCGAGACGAAAACGTTTACGGTCCCCTTGCTATGTGCTAACGATTTTTCCGTACCGAAGGATTCATTTGCCGATAATTAAGTCTTAATTAGTAAGCACATTCTTCAAACATAATCTAACTTAACTTATTTTTTATTGCTCACGTCACGACAACTATTTGTGCAATTTGTTAGAAGTTTTACAATTGCTTTAATTTTAAACTAATCTTTTTCAAAGTTGTACTTACTCTGAGCTAATGAGGAAACGAACGATGACCGTCGTTTATAAAAACCCAATATTATTTGGGCTTTACTGGTTTTTCGCTTTGTCTAATCTGAGTCTATAGTAATATGCAACATGAAAGTAAAAATCTTAATTAGTATGTTTGTATAAATATTATGGCATGGTTATATAGTTTCTTCTTACAAAATGAAAAAAAAAAAACAAGACGGATAAAATTTTACTTTTTTATTGCCATCAATGCATTAGAGAAAATTATGTTAGCTGCGAAGCTAGTTTTAATTTTGAAGATAAAATTTATAAGGAACCCGCGAAGTACGAGGCGGACTCGCACTTGTGCGGTTTTTAATTTCTTGAAGTAGTCGGCGCAGTTCGTCAAGCTAAATAGAGTCGCTTGTTGAAGGCAGGATCCTACTGCCATTAACCCATTGACCGCTCCAGTCGGATTTATCCGCCAGACTTCCTTCCTTTTGTCTTAGTATGAGAAGATCGAAATATATTTGCATATCTCAGGAAAAAAAATATTATTATTCTGTATTAATTAATCTTATTTGTCCTTAATATTAATTACCCGATTAAAACAAACGCCAAGGGTATTTGACTATTTGCAACGCGTATATTTATTCTTCAACGAAATAGTCAAATGGAACATTGAAGTTACCCTTCCTTGTATTTGGACCCCCGTAGAAGTGAGGTCACATAAGGGAATTCTAATTAATTAGAAACGATAAGTAATTAAATATTTAATAGGTTTCATTGTTGTAGCTTTGCGAAGGTATTGTGGTTTACTTTAATAGTAAAATTAAACAACACTTGCAAGTATGCAAGATATGCTTTGCGGTGTAACGATTAAATTAGACATTATGAAAATATTACAATATTAAATGAAAGCATGCATAACATTAAAAAATCTTATGTAAGAGATACATACTTAAAAATGCGTAATTGGGCTCAAGTGTAGGTAGGCTGAGTGTAAGTGAATATTACCGTGAAGAGCAGGTCAAGGTCGTCTACAATAGGCAGTTGTGCAACAGCTGCTTGCAGCTCGCTCACTGTCGTGTCATCTCGTTCTTTTCAGCTACTACCGGCTCGCAGCGGCGACAAAGTGCACATAAAGCGATTTACTTATTTCACGGCCATGATTTACAATGGCCATCAACCAACCTTGCCACCTGTCCTACCCGATTATTATACAAGTACATGGTACGATCATATCGACGACTCTTGCATCCAATTTCCCTTGATTGTTTACTTTAATAGGAAACTTAACCAGTACCTTAAGACAACTCTGGCTTCTTTGAAAATCATCGTTGGCAATTTTATATCACTTATACGTTGATACTACAACAGAGATTAACAGTTTACAGAACGTGCCTTTAGTCCCAAAACATAATAAGACGTGAGGTTAAGAAACAAACTTACGTGCTAATATTATTTCCGATCGTCCGTGAATATCTACTGCTCTTGCTGATTACAATCAATTGTATTTCATTTTTATTAAATCTGATAATGTAAAAATCGTTTAAAAATGATTATATAGCAACCAATACTTAATAATTTCCGATTAACCTGCTATGTACCTCCTAAGGCACGTTGCACGAAGTAAGATGGCACCTCGATTGGCAAAGATATAACAACGTCACTGGGAAATCCAATGTAGACATAAGCAATCGAGCAACACTGTTGAACGATTACAAGTTGCAACACAAGACTGGGACAAATATGATCATTCATCTTATTTTTTTTATACATTAAAGGAAGGATTATAATTGCATTCGCCTTATATTATCAGTGTGACCGTCAATTCTCTAAACGACCTCCTTTAATATTAATGAACCCAAAACTAATGAATACCCATGGAATTTGGATATCGAAAATCGCTTTTTTGCATTATTTGGCGTTATCCGCTATTTATGGTGATAACTTATGCAAAGATCCGTAGGCTTAAGGTTGGCTAGCGTTGTTGACCTCAATACGAAATGGGCAACTCCAAGCATCGTCATAGGGTCCAGTTTGGTGGTTTTAAATAATTACAAGCATTGTTTACATTATCCTTAACTATTACAGGGCCATTATTTGCTCTAATGGTTCTCAGATCAAAGTTCAAGTCTACATAGCACGGGTATACCTACTTGTGCACAAAGTAAGCAAATAAGACCACTTAGGTACAAGAAGAATGGTAATAAATATAATTATCTAATACATAATCTGAGAGTTTGATTTAGATTAGGATACAAATTATATAATAATTATTTAATGCCATATTTTATTATAATTGATTATAATAATATAGGTATCTTTTATTATGAATTTCTGAAAATGTTTTAATACTTAGTATCCATAAATATACTTGATTAACTTCGTCAAGTTGTCCTGTCTGCATTTCTCTGATGTTGCTGATCGTGCCACCTCACAAACTCTTTCCTTTCTCGGAAGTGGTCTTGAGGTCAAGTCTTAATTATGACAATAGCTTCCGACCTCAAGTCGCAATTCGAGTAGATCGATTGTTTTGATCCCGCCAACCAACATTATTTGCACTTCCACTCATTCAAATTTCTAAAACATTTAGGCCTTGGATATTTAAAAATGTTGTCGCTGAACTTAATCTCGTGTTTTTAAAGTAATTTCAAATAAATTTCTTGCATTTTTTTATAATGCTTGCATGTAGTATTGATACGGCGAGTTGTTTTACGTTGAATTAATTAATTAGTCGTCGCGTTTCTCTTTATGACGACGTCGGAGAAGGTCAAGCGTTAACGTTCGTTAGAAAACCGCGGCCACTCTCAGGTGACTCATTCAAAAAAGAGGGCATTTTACTCACAACTAAGATTTTGCAATTGATTTTGACTTACTTAATTTAGAAAATTTTACCAAAAATAAATGGCCTTGTAGCACTTGCAGTTCGATTTTACAAATTGCAGTTTACCCGATGTGAGCATATTCTTATCATATATATATATATATATATATATGTAAACCTGTTATTATATTAAAGTATATTAATTGAGACGGCCTTAGGTACCAGACCTTAACTAAAATTTTTGGCAACTTGCAATAAGTAAGATCTATACTTGTCAGGCTAAAATCTCTTTTATTTATGACAACTCCGTTCCTGACTGCATTACTCTTCTCAATTCATCATTTAACTTCTTAGATACAATGTTTTGAAAGCAGATACCGTCGAAAGTATTATGTTGTAATCTATAACTGCATCATAAATCCTCGGTTTTGAAACAATCTTGGCGAACTAGACTTTGGACTAAGAATCTAGAGAGGTTTCTATCCCATCTAGCATTTTTTTCTTTACTCAACAGTAGACTACAGTAATACTTCTTTGTATTTTTTTTACTTAAATTTACCAGCTTTGTGTGAATAGCCTTTACCATAATGTTAATTAAAGAGTATATGTTAATTAAAGAGAATATGTTTAGAATCCTCAATTGCATAAATGGCAAACTACATTGCTTTGCGTATATTTATTCTATTAATTCAGCAATTAAATAACATATTTTAGTTAGTTTTGGCAATTCATTCAGGAATGAGTTATTCAATAGTTTAAATTGTACTCAATGGGCCATTCGGGGCGATTTTATCTTTTGCCATTTTATTAATTGCAGCTAATATTAAATACATTTATTTTCCAATATAACTAATAATTTTAAATATTATATTGAATTATTTAATTTAAAGTTTTTAAGTGATTAGTGATATAATCAGTAGATTATGGACATTAAAAAACTTTAAATAACTCTATAACTATGAAAAAGTGGAAATAATTATAAAAGAGTGTCATTTTAATTCCTAAATAATCAAATGAAATTTTTCCGGGCTAGCAATTCGAGAGCGTTTGTTTAGAGAATTATTAAATTGCAGAATTTACTGCCATACTGCCATTAGTTTATCCTAATAACTCGGTTGTAAAATAATGTATTGTTCTATAAAATTATCAACATCATATTAAAACTATGACAAATATTTCTAACATGATTCAGTTGACTTTAAATGTATTTCCATGTAAGCCCACTACATGCGAAGTGAGCTCTAATTCGTAGTTTTCGATTAACCTAATTAATGAGCCCACGGCACTCCGTAACCGCTGTGGGAAACTTTGTGAGTGAGCTTCTAGTTGTGCATGCAAACTGTGTGGGGAAGTTATTGTGGTTTGTTATGTTTGTAATATTTTAAATGTCTTCTCTTTGTTTCAGATTTCATTAGTCGATAGAGTAACCTATCCAAAGATGGCAACTTTATATAATTGGTACAGAGACCTTATGGACAATAGGAGTGGTAAGTCTATTTACTTTTGTTTTATTTACGACGACATTTTCATAATTTCACGCTTTTGTGCATTATTTACAGTAGCTGACAGAAAGATAACTTGATTGTTTATTATTCTTTGTTATGTAATAAGCAAGCGTGCTCTTGGTCAATGTTCATGAGCTTTTTTGAACGTTGACCTTTGTACAAAATAACGTATTTTTTTTTCAATAAACATTAATGTCGTAATTTTCGCAACGTAGAGCATTTAATGTATAATGAAGTGTTAAATAAATCCCGTGGCTGTGTGAAGGCAACCGCAGCAGTCGCGTTTAGTCGAGTCTAAAAGTTTGCTCAATACATTACATAAGAACTGCGGAACGATTCACACTCAGGCAGAGCCCCACTATACCGTGTCGCTGCCTTCTCCGGCAGAAGTTATGTCAACTGCTGGCGGCCTCGAAACCTATCAGTCTCGGTTACTGAGCTATGTACCACACACTAGCTGGGAAATGGACTTTTTGCGACCATTGTACGACTGCACAATAAAATCTCTATCGTATTCTTTCAGTGACGTAATTTCTAACTTTTGATTTCAATGATAACTATGTTTTCCCCGTAAGGTTTAACCCTAATAATCATCTAAAGTATTTAAATCAATATTTTCTCATGTAACATGATGTCATCTAGTTTCTTATACCGATGTTATATTCTAGCATCAAAGTCACAAGTTTAACATTCAAGGAAAATTGCACTGTATGTACTTGTAATATTTTCTTAGCATATAAACTTATAACCAAAGTACACATTTTCTTAAGTCAATGTACATATGGTATTAATATTTAGCGGGCACTAGAGCATGCTCACTATTATAGAAAATCAATGACTACGAATTGGTAACCTACACAAAATTGTATTAATTAGCATAAATCAAACTAATAAAATAAAGAATACCTCGGTAGGTATCGGTGATATTGTGTGCATTTTATGCACCTTTGTTAACAAGTTTCTTCTTTACATAATTTTAAGAATTCTCATTACTTTTTATGAACCTCGCTAGGCTACATCTACATGATAAATGATAATTATAGTAAAGGTATGTCACCTTTATTTTTCTGTAGATATTTAATCAGTTTATTTCGATTATTTCTAGATCCCCGGGTCAAAGACTGGCCCATGATGTCGTCGCCATGGCCAACGTTGGCCGCGTGCGTGTGCTACGCGTACTGCGCGCGGGTGCTGGGCCCGCGCCTCATGGCGAACCGCAAACCCTTCGAGCTACGCAGCGTGCTAGTCGTCTATAACCTCGCACAGACCATATTCAGTGCCTGGATATTCTACGAGGTGAGGGTTATGACCAATACCAAATAATTAGCCTCGCAAGGGTAGAGCACGCACAGCAGGCCAATGAACCAACAATGTGATTGCTGTGATTAACTAAAAATAACTTTGGCACGCAACTTAGGAATAGTTTGATTCTGACATGAATTATGTAGATTCGAGGTAATTAGTCTATCAGCACTTGAAATATTCAAACTAGCGATCAATTCATGTAAACTGAACAGCTGTATTTCATATACTTATTATAATTTCAAAGAAGTTAAGTGCGAGCATTGACCTCATGTTATGATACTTTTGTGATTAGAAAATAATGAATTTAAAATAAATGTTTTATTTCGTTCTTCGCAGTACTTGATGAGCGGCTGGTGGGGTCAATATAACTTTACGTGTCAACTGGTCGACCACTCCCGGAGCCCGATGGCGATGAGGGTAAGAATACTAATTACTATTGATAAGCATAGTCCATGAATACACACTAACATTCTTACGCGAACCGCAGATAGACTTCAGTTCAGAGACAGTAGATTAAATATCTCTTACTGGTGAAGATTGACAGATAAAAGAGACTAGCGACCTTAGCGGATTAGTCTCGATAGCAGTATTCTAGCTTTTCCAAGTGTTGGCCAATGTTTGTCATGCGTGCAAACTTTAGTAAAGTGCATAAATCTTAGCGCAACATGTGAAAGACTGGAGTTAGGTTCATGCAGTGTCGCTTAAAGTAGCTAAATCGATAGAAAACAAACATAGAGCAATCATTAAAAAACTAAATAACCTTAATTCTAAGTAATGAAATGTATAATTTATTTTAAATTGTCCAAATAAAACAAATCTATTCATGTAATCGAATAAATAACAATCAAGGTCAAAGTGTTTCCGCATTTGACCCGCTAATTAATAAGACACAGCGAATAAACAAATAATAATAAGTCAACAATGGCTTTATGAACAACTTAACATGACACTAATGACGTAAGAAGGACACCTTCATTAGTGATTCCATGAGATCATTAAATCGTAATAAAATATACAATATTTGCCATAATGTACATGAACAGAATAGGCAGTTTAATTAGCCTTCAATGAATACCTGATTGGAGGCTTTATACCAGTCTACATACTTCTTATAAACATCACTTAATGACTGCATCTCATAAATGTCAATGCAAATCATCTTTTTCAATAGTCTTACTTTTTAGTATTCAAAGCCATATTGTACCTTTTTAAATTTATATTCATTTAATTTGATACATACATACTTAAAATTGCTGACGTAAAAGAATTACAAGTTACTTAAAAATAATATATATACATTAAAGAATTTGAATTTTATAACACTAAGCTTTTTACCGAAAAGTGCATTGAATTTATTTCATTAATTAGGTGACGCATTTAGTAAATGTTTGTGTAACTAATATTATAGCAACAAATCATTAGATCTTACCAGATAATTATTGTTGAAGTGATGCTCAATTAAATAACTGATACTTAAGTGAACTGAACATTAAGGTTCACTTAATTATTAAAATGACATCAGAACCTTATGTCCTGACCAACGAGGTTGCATTTGATACTATAGAGTGAGCCTATCAGAGTTTAAACCGTAAGCACTAGTGTGAACAAGTGTTGTCGTGAATTATGTATGAAGATCGAGCTTGCCGTTTTAAAAAATCTATCTAAAACACTAATATTATCCTAACAATGTCAAAACCATCGATATTTTCTTATATAAGTTTCTCGTTGCGCGAAAATTAACTTAAATGAAAAACGAAATGTACTAGGATCAGACTAAAAACTGCTCTCGCTTGGCACAAGGGGAACCTAGCGATAGTAGCAGTCTATGCATATCATACGTCGATGGTCCTGACAGACATACCCTGCATACATACATAAATTTATACATAACTATTATTATTAATTTAAATATTACATATATTTACATATTAAGTCCAATTTTACATGGACCTGAAATTTCTCCAAGTTATACCTTCACAAAAGCGTACATGAAATTAGGGCTGCACTGTGATAGCGTTTACCATAAAAATGGGAACAGTCCATGCTTATTAAGGCGTCCATGCTGCTATAGGCGTGCCTATTAATTAATTTTATTAACCATATTCTCACAAGGGATTCAAAATTAACTTTTTAATTAATGTAATGGTATTTTGTTGTGCAGATGGCGAACACATGCTGGTGGTACTACTTTAGCAAGTTTACGGAGTTCGTGGACACGCTTTTCTTCGTGTTGCGCAAGAAAAACGAGCACGTGTCCACGCTGCATGTGATACACCACGGCATCATGCCTATGTCCGTCTGGTTTGGACTCAAGTTTGCACCAGGTAAGGAAACTTCACTTTTAATCATGCTCTTTGTGGCCGCTATGACCACTCTACTAAGACATTGTTCAGCTAGGGTGTGCTAAACTCTCAATGCCGGAGATCGCGGAAGATTGCTTAAGTTTGTTCGTGTTGGTTCCTATATGGTGCTCGGTAATATGGAAAGGAACTGTCCCTGTAATTTTATTTGGTAGTAGACTAGCTTTCCTACCTTTTCATTCCCCCAAGGTGCGCTCGATTTACTTGCTGTCGTCACTTTAATGTCTTATAATATGTGTTCAATGACGGTTAAATATCAATTCACATGTATTTATTGCTGTGAAAATACACTTGCTGTTGCTGACATGCAAGCAAATAGTTTCACAACATGCGAGTAAATTAGTAATTTATTTTTATGTTACCTATGAAAACGTCACAGGGCAGAAAATTAATGAGACATCAACAAAATCCTCGTGAAGAATGGTTGTAATTGGTGAAAGTACCTACCAGTTTTTCCTTCTGCATATTTTTGCAATTTTAAAATGTGATTTATTGATAATGAATACGTATAAAATTTTATTGTACCTTCGCCTAAATCCCGTCTGTAAAAACTGTTGAAATTCCAACCTATATCTGAGAGACACGAAAATTATATTAGTGCGTGTTGGACAGCCATTACTAGATATCTGAGCGACGCATTCCAGACACGCACTTGGCAGCAATGAACTAAAAGTTATATGAACATTTCAAACGTCCATCGTAAATGCACAGTAAGGATTTATTTAATGTTTAGTTCTCATTTAACTAGCATATTAATTTTATATTAGGGCTAAAGTTCACTACATTTTGAAGACCTGAAATTTCGGCATTTGCTGGGAAAGTACATCCTACTTATTATTCCATGTCCGAAAAGTAGACCATAATTATTACGTCCGGTGCGCCGCATTCCATACACGATCATATTTTAATATTCTGAATCAATGAATTGACAAGGTTAATTAAATAGCTACTTGTAAAGAATGTCCTTAATTTTTTAATCTAAATAGAATCTAGATACCTGAGAATGGAAATCAATTAAATTATTTGTTCCATATAAACAAACATCCTTCACATTAATTCCGTGTTCTTGTACTTATATGTATCTGTGACATCAATTTCTTAATATAGAGATCGTTGATTTAAGAATTATCATATATTTTTAAGTAATATCCTTCAAAATCATTGTATTATAGTAACGACCTCCAAATGTTTTCGAAGGTTTATAAACTAACTAAATATTGTAAACAGCTGTAAATAGCAATCATTAACATATTTAGACCTCGTTAGTATCAATCAACACATAATTGTACGTGATATACTGCTTCCTGATAAAACAAAATAGAAAGCAGGCCTTGGCAATGGCCTAGAGAAAACATTCTTCATGTTACGAAGGTGCCATGATCACGCGATGATGAGGGCGTACCTACTTTATGATAGAACAGTCTCATTAAAACAGTCCAATACTCAACACCAACCAAAAATATACGTTTAGTTAATACGAAACCAACTTGGTGTGTTATAAAGAAGTTTTCTTACAACATCCAGTATATATCTAGTTCAAGGCGTTGTATGCTTTCACCACAAAAATACACGTACGAATGTCCGTCAAGCGGCACTGAAATAATTAATTATGATTATGTCTCAACTATGTCTTAGTGCAGGTCTTAGTCACAGATGTTAACGACTTAACCTCGAAATTACTTAATTGATATGTTATTGTTGCGGGTTTTTACTTTTTAACGTAGAATGTAGATACTTAATATCCAGTAACTACGTATTAAAATCCCAACAGCGTCATATATTATCATGTTTTTGAAGTTAAAATCCTTTTAAACTCACTTTTATTCACAGAAGTAGGTACTTGCCTAAAAAATAATTCGTATAATGAAATTCCTTAACTGCTAATTAAAGAGACCCTTGTTTAATTAAGGCACTTATCGCCTAACATGCTGTATTGTATTTACATTATTTATGCTAAATCACGATTGTTTTACTTTAGTTTGCCGACATAATAGACAAATACATACATATTACATAAAATTAACATACCGTAAATTAGTAGGTAGTTGTCGATTACAGGGAAAGGACACCTACGTGCCTCTCGTCTAAGATCATTGAATAAGCAAATAGAACAGTATCTACGTTATAATATAGCTTCCACACGGAGGTTACTTGAATCCGCCTTCAGTTTATTTATCCAATTATATATTGAAGTTTACACACTGAGATTTTTATTATTTGTTTTTTGATGTCATCTTTTCAAACTGCGTAGTGTAAGATACTTGCGAACAGTATAATAATACATTTCGTTTTTTGCCGTAAATTTCAAGCATCGTCTGCAAATATGTGGGTAGTAAAGTAAACATAGCTCTTGACTTTCCAATAGTATAACTAATTATGTATTTTTGGTTTTTATAATGTTTTTTTTTTTTGTTTTTGTTTAGGTGGTCACAGCACATTCTTCGCGCTTCTGAATACGTTCGTCCACATCGTGATGTACTTCTACTACATGGTGGCCGCGATGGGTCCCAAGTACCAGAAGTATATCTGGTGGAAGAAATACCTCACTGCCTTCCAGATGGTAAGCGAGACACCCCTACCTAATAGTGATATTACAAGTATAAACAATATTACAAGGTTGTGCAAATGAATAAACATTGCACAATAACATTTAATTCTTAACACTAAAATATTCTCGGATCGTTTTAACACAATAAAACTACTAATTACTTGATTACAGTAACAAAAAAAAGTTGACTTTGATAGCAAAATATTAGGTACAATAGAAAAACCCAATACATTATTTCAAATCTCCAGCGCTTTTAATTGATGTAATTGACTTGCAAACAACGCACTGCAAAGTTTTTATCTTAATACTGAATACGACATTATGATGATACGACGCTCAGGCGGATAACGAAGTGATTTTGAGGGTGCTTTTTGCACTTAGATACAAAACCTTCAAAATGTTGTACGGGTATAATAAATAAATAAAAGTCACCTCCTCATCAATAGTTTTGTTGTAATATCAGGTAGTTGTAAAAGGGCCATACTAATAAAGTTTCCGTGTGAACCCCCGCAGGTACAGTTCGTGATGATCTTCACCCACCAGCTGCAAGTGTTGTTCCGGCCGTCGTGCCAGTACCCGCGCGTCTTCGTCTACTGGATCGCGATGCACGGCTTCCTGTTCCTCTTCCTCTTCAGCGACTTCTATAAAGCGAGATACTCCAAGAAGGACAGGAAATCTAGGAATAATGGACTTTGTATGGTGAGTGACACCTCGCAATATCGCGGCCTGATGATAACAGGAAATACAAATAACACGTTTAGATACACTTATTATTCCTCCTTCTTCCGTATCGGAGAGGAAAAAATCTTTTAAAGATCATTTAATTACATAAAAATTATCCCTGTATTCTAAGTGTGTAACTTACAATAGCTCGTGAACACGATGTTTGCTTCTATGTCGGAAATCTTGTTATTTACTTACTCATAAAACACTGAATGTTTATTTGTATAGCGTGAAATAACATTAACTTGCTACCAAATTATAACGCAGTTGGATAAAATCACGGTTATTAGTGCACAGAGATTTTTGAGATATGATGGAACCTTTACAGAATTTGAGTATGTAGATCATTATTTTCCTGCTTATTTATGTGCAAATCGTAATCGATTCTTAGAATGGTTTAATAATTGCTTGTAATAAATTAATAAGTAATCATTTCTTTAAGTTAAATCGCTTTCTTGCCATGTATTTTCAGACATACACAGTTATTCTTGTTATGGTTCTTCTTGGAATATATGAGTGTACTTGTACAATGTCACAATGTCGAGTAAATAAGTAACCCACGTACAAACACAATTATTATCATCATGATTATTTGTTGAGCACTTCAGGTCACGGCATGATCATGCCATGCCATCCTCGACACGTGCGTCAGCGCATGAGCACCTGAGTATTAGCATACATGGACTATGAACCACGACTCGGACTTTGCATGTTTGTTTATGATAATGCTAAATCCTGTTTCCAGACTGTGATGGACGACAGCAGCAGTTCGCTGAACGGCAAGAACGGGTACAAGCAGGAAGTGGACTCGGAGGTGCCGAACTCGTACGCGTCGTCGGGCGCGGACGCGTTCGTGCGCCGGCGGCCCGTGTCATAGTGCCTGCCGCGAGTGTTGTGTTGTAATGTACAGACCATCTCGAACCTTCCACGATAGTGTCCATCCGCCGCAGACCTGAGACTGATGTTTATACACTACGAGACTGTGTGACGACGCCGATGTGAGTGCGAGTGCCCGCCCGCTCCATGTTCGTTGAATAATGTTTCAGACTATATTTCTACAAGAATTTAGATGTTAACTTTTATTGCTTCTATAAAGTTTGTTGATGCACAAAGTCACTATTTTGGATCTTGCTTAGATCTTCTAAATGCCTTGTAATTTTTTTTAAGTACAAAGTATAATTAAATGAAAATATTCTATGAACTGTTGAAAATTAATGTCTCGGTTATTGTGAAATCTAGTCGCGTTTTGGCGATGTATTGTTTTTCTTGGGTTGAACTGAAGCTAGGGTTTGTAATGCAATCAATAAATTATGACAACAATCTGTCAGATTATTTTTGTCACAATACATATTGGTATATTCTTGATAGGCGAAAGTGAGATGGGCATTTTGTATTATGTATATATTTTTAATTATTTTAAAAATAAACATAGTTATGGTATCATGTGTAACTAGGTGTATTAAAGGTTAACGGATTTTTGTAAATATATTTTTATCATTAGAAGCTAAATGAAAACAATGAATAATAATGTTACCATACCTTTGTTAGATATCCAGTGTAGTTTTACTAACAGCATTTCAGTTTTCTCTTCTACGCCCTGTGCTCAAGTATTCTATATCTTTCTTCCACATAAACCTTTTTACAAACTTGTTAACCTATTTTTGATGAATGCGAACAATGTGAACAAATTGAACTTAAATTGTGGTTATGCACCGTGCATTTACTGAAGTATTTGTTTATACAAATTTCCTGTAACGGCCTGAGGCTGTGCACACTGGGGCATCATCGAGTGTACAAGACTGCACCATGGATATTAACATTTGGCAGTTGGTAATACTAAGATATAGAAATGCGTGCGTGTGTAAATGTTCAAGGTGATGTGTAGTGGAGATGCAGTAGCCAATTATTGTGCACAGTCTCTGACCGCGCCGAGCCCTCACGATAATATTTAAGTATTATTTTATATCATGTTCTGGTATTACGATGCTTTAAGTGTTGTGCAATGTGGAGTGCCGGTTGCTTAGATCGAAGGCGGACGAGTCCGCGCGACAACAGTCCTGCTCAAGTAATTGCTGCGAAAACACTCTTTTGCAATTTTATTTATTACTTTAATAAAGGATTTTACAATTGATCTCTTTTTTATTGTTGTACGATGACTTACCATATAAAGAGTTCAATAATCGTAGGGTATTTTTGCCAATATTCCAATTGATGAACAGTCACCACCAGGAACCTAAAGTTCAAGAAGATAATGTTTTTACTAACAACTGTCTACATTGATTACTAAATTTAAAATCTATATTTTAGATGTTGTTTATCTATGTCACAAATATCAGTATTGGTATCAATATTTCATAGTGACCATTTAACAAACCGAAACATGGTAAACTGCTTCTAATCCACATGCAATATTATGATAAATTAAACAACATTATGCCAGGTTCGACGGAAGATAAATTTACAAGATAATTATAATCTTAGAGCTTAATCGTACGTACGTGCAATTAAGTTTATCACCGGTAAGTACTTAGCCATGCATATAATAACGTTACGTAGGTACTACATCAAATCAAAGCATATATATAGTAGGTTAACAGTATATCCTACTGCACTGACTAGACTACAGTGCAGTAGAGGTTTAGAGGTCAGTATCTGCACTGGAAGATTCTGACCCCTGAACCCCTGTAACTCAAAGCGAATAGGTACCGGTTCGATCCCCATAAAACGTAGTGGAGGAGGAAGTTTATAGGTCATTGGTTGATGCAACATGTCAAACGCTTAAATATTTCACTAATGACGCAAATCATAATGGGGTTATAGGTAATATCAATCAGGTATGAATGAAGGAGTTAATCAAGAAAACAATGATAAGGAAACTTGTAAAGTTGAAGATTATAAGTTCCTTTGTGTTTCAGTTAGACATACTGCTCTCGACTAACTTGACCCATCTACCTAGTGTGCAGGTAGGTAATGCAAACATGATCGTGGAACAAACAGGTTGCAATTTAATTGAGCATCAAGAACTAGTTCTACATAAATGTGGCCCTACTTGATTCAACTGAACTGACAAGTAAAGATGGGACAAAATAACAAAGCACCAAGCATGGAAAATAATTACCTCGAACAACTTGGTACTTATTAACCTAATTAATTATTCTAGTTCCGGACTGGGTATCTGCGCAACTGTAATTCATGATTTTTACAATGGACTAACAATAGATGACTGTAACTTGTATAGCTACTTGAATGGGAAGTTAAATGCTCATCAATCAATTCTTTTTAATTAAAGGGTTCCATAGTAGGTACCTACCTACACTACAATTCAACTTAGTATAAGGCGACTGTAGTAAACGATTACGTGAAATTATCGAAGGGTGTAACATACCTATAACAAGAAGTTGGAATGTTCGCGTGATTACAAGAAAAAGTAATTAAAAGAGGTAGCTACTTATCTTGAAGTATGGGCAAAGACCGTTAAATTTGAGTGTTTGATTTATCAACCTTGTCAGTCAGAAGGTCCAAAATAAATAACAAAAATTAGGTAGGCAGGTACCTAATAAGATAGTTAAAAAAACGATAGGTATGTACGTTAAGAAAACACTAGGTAATTAACAAGTCGTTTTCTGCCTAAAATCAAACACCTGTTTTACGCTCAACACTAACAACCAAAGTAGGCATAGGTTGTCAAGGACATCCCTAGGTAAACGCTGACGTTTGTGTACCTACCTGTTGCTCAATAGCCCAATCATTTGCCTACAAATAATATTATTACGTCGAATTTTGCGACTCCAGTATTTTGCAAATTGTTTCATTACGCCATAGTAAAATTAGTACCTATTACTAGAGCAGTGTCCTTTGGCAAATACCTTGTAAATGTACCATGGCTGTTGCATATCGGCATGTCCGTTACCCAATCATATTCCGCTCCGGTGGCTCAATGTTATGATATACTAGGAGAGGGTATGCCTAGATGTTGCGATAATCAAACTAAGTATAAGAAAAAAAACCTGCATCCTGTAAAAAAGTAGGCTTTTAACCTTTATACATTTGCGGTGGAGTGCAACGCGTTTCTATCTAATTAAGGGAGCCTAGACGCGACAACGAGTTCTCGTGTGATTTCTCGCATTTAGAGACCACATTCTACAAAAATATAGATTATTGTCCCATGGTAATAGTACACCTCAGTCCTCAACCAAACATTCGCATGTGATGAATAAAGGTGTAACTTTACTTCCTCAAGCCTGCCTCAGGCTAACTGCAAGGATCCCTTAAAAAAAAACTTAACTACTTTTAAGTACACTTGTTACACTCATCTACCTCATCTATCTTTCCTGTCCATCCAAAGGTTGTCTGGAAGATATCGCTATTAGCGATAAAACCGCCATTGTACGCTTTACTATTGATGGTATTTGTATATTTATTTAATTTTAATTGGTGTACAATAAAGAATATTCTATCCATCTATCTATCTATCTACTCAAATATCTTGCGTGTTAAAAGGTTTTCTATAACAGCAGGTAATTCGGTAGTTAGTTTCGTTTAGTTATTTATAATTGTAATAATTATTTGATAATGTGACATCAGTGTAACACATTTTCAAGCTTCATGTGACCGGAAGGAGTCGTATTGTAGTGATTAGTGACTACTTGACCTTCCTTAAACAATTTATGTAGATGAGCTTTGTGAAGTACCAAAACGTTTATATTATTTACCTATTTACTATTAGTATTTCCTTCTGACCGAAGATCTTGTTGTTCCGTTTTAATTTGTAGTGTTTAGTTAGGGTTAATTTAAATATCTACATAAATATTGAGTGTTTATAGTAAACGTGACCGTGGTAACTAACCATAATCCATTGCCTACGACCTTTACTTAGTCCTTAGGTAAACTTATCATATTAGCTACATGCTTCATTACGCAAAATACGAGTAGAGCTAAAGTTATTTTACACCGATCGGTCTCTGAACCCCTAGAACTAAACTAATAATCCACAAAATTAAAGAATACCATCACCTGCTTCTTTGCCTTACGTTCAGTTCAGTTAAGTATCTACTAGTTTTCCGCCAGTGGCCTTATAGCACTGAAAGTTAAGCAGGCACTTGCGGCAAATTGTTTCATGATTGGTTGTCCACTTGGAGGAACTAATTAAGATCGGAATGCCGAAACTTGAACACAATATTAGGTAAGTATCATGGGTCTTGCATTGACCTTAGACAGTAATTGGAATTAAATAAGAAACGCTGACTAATATGATAATAATTTGATATCAAATATTAAAATATCTGATGTTATAACACTTATTGTTCCCGATTTGACCAGCGCCTTACCTTACCAGGTTACTTACCATACCTACACGTGTAACTCATAAACTCGTTATACACAACTAGGCACTAATTTAATTCCATACATTATACCTATGCATAACAAGACGATGTGAAAATTATCTCGATATCAGGCGATAGCGTCATCATTAGCAAAGTTGAGATAAAAGCGATATGATCAAAAATCACAAGTATTTCTAATACTTAGATATCTTATATATAAAAATGAATTGCTAAATGTGTTGGTAAGCGCATAACTCAATAACGCCTGGGCCGATTCCACTAATTCTTTTTTTGTTGTGTTAGTTATTATCAGGAGAAGGTTCTTATGAAAAAAAAAATGGAAAATTGCGCGAAAAAATAAAAAAGTCATCACCGGCCAAACAAAGGCCAAATAAAGGCACCGGGAACGGGACCTAGATATTCATGCGGGTGAAACCGCAGGGCACAGCTAGTATTAAAATAAAATTAACATTACTATGATATTTACACAAAAACTACACATATACATACAGTCGTCGTAGCTTAAGTTCCGGCTGCCAAGTGAGCACACAGTATCACCCAGTTGTCTACAAAGTTACTTCAATCTGAATTTTATGTTGACATGTTTAAATACAATAAAATACGTTGACTCTGTTAACTCAACACTGTTCGTGTTTGAATGGATATATGACCTAACTTGTTTTATTGCATATTTAAATAAATATACCTACAATGAGTAAACCTTCCTAGCTATTTATCGGTATGTGTTTGTTTGAGCATGGTTTGAACTTAACGATATGTCTGCTACTCAAGTTATAAATTAATCTAGTTCAAATTACACCTCAGTTTAACTACTTATTTTATTACTTATCTTATCTCCCTTATACATAACGCTTGCTTACTTGCGGGTTGAATGGTCGAATTTAAACCTGCTAGATTGTTCACTTAAAACCGATCCTTAGACCGTGAGGCCCAAACAAGTTAATTTAATATATTTTACCTAGGTTATTTTACATATATTATACGACGAGTAACACATTTTACTCAAGTTAAGAAAGTAGTCGGTTCAAAATAGACTTCTTAATCGAATTGCGATATAAAATATACATGCCTATAAGTACATAATATATAGGTACGTATAATTATATGTGTATAGGTAAGCTAATAAAGCTTGAAGCATATACCTAATAGAGCTATAAATAAATGGAAGCGAATCTGTAATTTATCGTTATCAATGTGCGCTGCAAATAGTCAGGAAATCCTAATTATTTTAATACGTTAGATCATCATTAAAATAGTTATTAGGTACCTATACACTTTTTGCTACTAGAACCACAGACTGGAGTCGCGCTCTCAAGAGATTTGATTATTCAATGGCTTCGCAAACACTAATCATGTGTACCTACTAAAGAAACTTTAAATAAGATTTTACTGACCACTATAAGAATATAAATACAATGCTAGGTATCTGTAAAAACGGCACGTCCGTGTTTGTTACCCATTTTGTTTATTATCCTGAATTCCAAACTGATGATTATTATTGATTGTTTAAAATGTTACGGCAGTTAAGGAAGTTGTCGAACGTACGCACATGCAGACAAATATTTATCTAGATAATCAGCGAGTAGTGTTAAATCCACTCATACAACAACAACCAATGTCTCTTAAGTTTGGATAAAATCAGCGATGACAATTTTCATATAAGTTTATTAACTGTCTGCGAATTGTTTTTTTACGAAGATGCGTAATGTGATATTTTCAATACATTCTTTTTTAAACATATTTTAAGTACTTAACTATTTTTTTTTTCACATTAAGATAACATGCCTTAGAGAATACTGTGACCTTTACATTAATACTGTTCAAGAAAATAGTAATATCTCACACTACGAGTAACTGTAAATGACAGGTCTATTGACGAATAACAGTAGGTGTTAAATGTTAACAGATTAATTGATTAGCTGTCCCCGCTCACACTAGCCAAGGGCGCTCTTGGCCAATATGGGTAGGTAGAGGTAGGTAACTCTATCTACCCAAGCAGATATATTTTATGAGATTAGGTAGGTACCCAATGGGTATAAATAAATTCTTTAACTATTTTTGAAAAATAAATAATTCAGCAAACAAATCGACCGATAAATGCTTGTTATTATACCTATGTGCGAATACCGTCAGCTTTCCACTTAGCAATGCTAAAATAAGCAAACAAAACTAGATAGGTATATTTACAAAATACGTCAGAAGCGTCGGTACACTGCTTCTGCGACGCAAAAATATCATGTATACAAGAAAAGTCTATACAATGACGGAAACAACCTTTAAATACTGAATCAGATAACGAATGTGGGAGATTTTTTAAACGACAGGTTTGCGGTCTAAAATAATAATTGACTCTTAAACCAGCCTTCTGTCTGATAACAGTCACAAGAGAACCGAAATTAAAAATAAGGGAAAAACCAAGGTATCGCATACCACCAAAACAAGGGATTTTCATGATTTAATGTTATTGATAAAATTGGATAAACCGCGGTCTGGTCGTGACGTCTTTATTAAATGTAGTAGATTATTTAAATAAACACGAAAACCTGCCTTTTACTTACTAATTAACTGGCATAAATTAGTTTACCAAAATTCTTTTACTTAAAAGTTATAATTTTAATTTTGTTAGAAAATTTGTCGAAATGGTTTTTAGGACATTTTGCTATGCTTGTTATAGACTTTGTAAATACCCATGCACTAATAACAACTACAATTGTACCGCGTACTGCATACTCTTGACATAATTTTATTCTTGTGTAACTGCTTATATACGATTATGATTTCAAGTTATTAGCAGTCTATGTAAATTAAATCATACTATTATCACTTCAAGTTCATAAAAACATTGAAGTAGGACCTTACTTGGGTCTTGGCGTCATCCCACTTGACGAACGCGTCACAGTTGTGCTTTTCCATTCGAGGTAAATATTTTACTTAACCACGTAACTATTAAGTAAAGGTAGCAGGTTGCTCTTTAGATCAAAGTAAATATTTTAGTTACGTAGATAGAGACACAGATATTTAATAGCCCTAGACAATGTTTAGGATAAGGTATAGTTTATTTAATAAAATAATAAAAATACTTCCCACCTAAATAAAGAAAACCTGAAATTCTATCAACACGTATATACTATGTACAATTTCTACATAGGGTCTAAATATTTGCTCAATCAAACATAGTACTAAAGTACAAGTGTGTTACCTTCTTTACAATGACATATAAAGAAATATCTAAGTTCATCGTTGGATTTACATGAAAACCCATTTGTCCATTTTAATTATTATGCAAGCCTTGTCTCGTGCAATTTGATAAACTTGTTTACTGAACTGGTTATGTTAAATATTTGTATGTACTTCCCTTAACCTACCTTCGACGTGTATCACGCACCTTTTCACATTAATTTGATCTACACAAGAAATATGTGGCATGTTGCTCACAAACTAGTTAGGGGAAACCAGGTCAAGTTCGGGGTTTAAATTTGAAGTAAAACTATGTATTGCCATTAAATATATATTTTTTTTATGTTTTTTTAAGTTAAGTATATCGATACTCTAATATATAAGTTTAAGGGAAAAAGGCTTTAAAAAAATAGAAATTGATAAAAAAATATATCATTCGACGCTACGAAGATTAATGAATCTTCATCGTGTAAAGTTTGCAGTCAAGGTTTAAATACAATTAGTATTGTAGCATATAGTTGCAGTGGAACATCAGCATATCGATAGAGTAATTGCTATCATTGCATACTGACCTCTGCAATCAAACTAGCGGGGATACGTGTGACGAAGGCTTCGGACCACGGAGGTACGTTTACCCATTCAAGGTTCAACACAACATTGCCTAACACCGCTGTCCATCTGACGGTAGCCACTAAAATGGACTTCTATTTAATGTAAATAAAATAAGTATGTATTCTAAATAAATGTAGAGCCTTGATAATACAGTTACAGCAGTATCTAAGATTATGATCAATCCATAAAATAAGAAATAGGTAAGTATGCATGTGTGCCAGTATTGTAGTCAGCCTTGTCTCTTCCAATGAAGATGAGACATAACCACTAACCTAATATTAATCATGAAATGAATAAATCATTACTATTGTAAATCCACAATTTCAACTAAAATCGTGACTGCTGAAATGCAGAAGTATGTAAAAGGAAATATTATATTTTGTACTTATTTATTTATAAAAAAATATTTGCATAAAATGTACTATGTGATTGTACAATGCTATAATAATTTTTAAAAGCGCCTAGTCAACAAGTAACCTTTACTGAAGTTAACTTTTTTTACAGTTCAGTAAAATACGTAGTTTCTGTGAAAAACAGTGAAAGGCGTTTTAAGTTAGAACAACACTACACTTCTGAACTTAGTCGCATGGTTTGGTTTAAATCTAAATACTAATAAATACCAGAATCCTACACCGAAAGAATAGGTATTTATTTGTTTAAATAGAAAGCAACCGGATAACCTCCAAAATATATTAAAAGTTAGGTTGCGAACCTGAAAATACCGCAAACCACAGAAAACCAACTAAGGTTTCTTCACTTCAGCCATGACTTTGGCTGTGTCATTCTTCAACTTGACATTCCGTATCTAACTAAGCAAATAAAGAATCACTTAAAAATCGACTGGCAATGAATATAACGACCTTTGTGAACGTCTCTGTGCAAATACAGGTCGGCAAATGTTTGGTATAGTATTATTAAGGCCTAACTACGTCAGCAATGTAAGCATGTCATCATGGATTCGGCAGAAAACGGACGTAACACTTGTGTCACAAAAGGGACATTAAGGTAATTAAGAGCCTTATAGTTTCATAACATTGAATTCCTGAATCATTTAGGAAACAATGCAAATAACGTCATGACTTTCTTTGAATAACAGTGAGGGTTCTAGGAGCATATAGGTGTACTATAAACTGGATATGTTTGCTATTATAATTTGTTTTATTGTTTGGAAATATACGTTATTATATAATGTAAGTGTAAAAGAAAAGTTTATTAGGATGCGACTTAAATATTGAGATAGGAGGTTGGGTTTAGGGTTAGGTTATATCTGGGTTCAAAATATATTTTGGAATGATATCTGAATACTTGTCGTTATAAAATCTAAATTATGGTAAATTCAGATGCACAAGCATAATCATAGGTGGTATCAAAAAGACATTGAACATATTTCTGTACCTAACAGTTATATTTAGACAACTTTAAATTGAAATACCAGACTTGGATCACAATAAATTGGATATGTCGGATTTTTATAGATATTACAATTTCGTTGTTTACTTATTTGCTAACAGAGGAAGGATCGCAGCAAATGTATTTATGGCTCAGAGCGGGACGGATTTGAATATTGGAATAACCCTATGGAAAAGCACCTAAATTACCTAAAAGAAGATACATAATTAGTTTAGGGTCGATGCCTTATAATTTATGAGACTAATGCTCTGGATATTTCCAACTCAATGACGCTCTTACATTTTTATCATGCAGATCATAACTCCAAAAATATTTAAAATACGCAATTCAAAAGTTTATGAGATGGTTATGAATTGCAAAAGGAATTATTTTAGTAGTAAATTATTTAAGTATATTTCGTTGATTTCTTCGCCGCTACTACATTTAGCTTTGTTGCGACTACATATGTTTTGGCATGTGTTTTGCTCTCTTTACTATAATGTGACACATAGTACAAATATTAATAATTACCCTTTTCCAAAAAAATATTTATCAGGTTAATTATAAACTTCCGGAGTAGCGCACACTAACCCCGTCTGCGTCTGTCACCGGCGGGTCGCGGCTCGCCTTCACTGTCGCAAGGTGACCACAACCTTCTCCGCCCCTTCAATTAACAGCCTTCGAACAATTTGCCGAATCGCAAGTCAACGCCCTCAGAGATCACAAGTGTTTTGCTTCTCTATGTAAACACTTCTAACTTATTACGCCTTGACCATGTCCGCACAGATAGACAGACAAATATGATTGTTTGTTTGTTATTTAAATGATAATTTGTCAACGCATATGTCAACTAACAAGCTTCCTGGTTTTGTAATGTCAAATACTTATTGAAATCAGCTGATGAACGAAGGCCAAGGGTTGGTTAAATAATTCTAATTTACAAGTTCACATATTCCAAGTGGTTCTACTATACCCGATCCTCCGCTTTTCCCCTGCAGTTTAACGCAACTTCTTAGATTTTCAGTCCATGGGTAACGTGAGTTACGTACTCCGAGGAAAGGTAATAGGTATATAAAACGATACTTTACATTACATGGCGTAAAAAAAACTAAATGGTCACATAAAATTCCGCACATTTTACTCTCTCCATGCCCACTCGTAGTACTAAAGACATCAACGAACGACAACAAAATATTTTTCAAGAAATTCATGAAAAATATCGTGTTAGTCTGAAAACATAGCATTATTTTATTATTCTAGTCTCAACTTATGTAGGACTTTGTAAGAAAATATGTACGGTACATTAACTAAATGTGTTTTTTTAATAGCTTAGTTAATATTTATAAATGTTAACCAATTTTAACTCATTAAAGGTATAATTACAACCGCGACAGGTTTCCGTGATGCCTCCTAGCCTTAAAATTAAAATGCTATTGCCAGGTAAAAAGAGTCAGAATTTTAATGCTGAAAAGAAAGATAGTATGTTAACAGCCCGAATTACACAAGCTCACGATCACGACGATACGACTATAGGTAGTATTATAATTTAGGGCCGTTAGTTTTACACTGCAGAGCAAGGGCCTTCCTTCCCCCTTTTAGTTACCCCAGTCTATGGCTAACTGAGGCCAGTTTCTCCTTCCCGCCATCTCCTTGTAACGCCCCTATAATTGCCAATTCTCATTGTCGGCGACGAGGTAAGTTAATAATTGTCCATTTACTAGACTACGCACGTAGGAAGGATAACGATTTTGGTCACAGCATATCGATTCGTAGAGGCGAAACCACCCATCGTACAGTACACCACACAGCACTAGTATCACTTTCATATTGACAACGCACTTATTTCAATTTTTTAAGGGTGACATTCGTAATGCGTTCTTACCACAGTCGTGTGGCCCACTTTACCGGTAAAAGAAAAATACCTACTATAAACAACCTTGACACCTTTTTTTAAATAAATAATTATTTTATTTGATAAAATAAGGTTCTGTCAAAACAACTTAATCCACCATAAAATCATAAATTAATTTGGAGAACAAAATGCTTTGAGAGTTTAGTTTTATTGTCCAATTTGTAATATTCATATAATCCAATTAAGTAAGCACCATTAAATTAATTTAGTAATATAATCTTAATTATTAAATATTTAGTTATTCACAATCTAATAAATGCAATACTCATTAATTATTTATTTTTACTATTTTCAATTAATGTTTTATGTGCGCTAACCGCACAAATGATTCTAGGAACATATAAAAACAAAACAATACGTCAGTCATAGTGAGATTAATACAACTAAATACAAAAGATTGTGGATGTATTCTAATAAAGTAGGTACCTATTTAATTACTACGCGATTAACGATTATAATTAATCTGAAGAACAAAACTTTGTTATAAAGTAGGTATGTTATTGTAAGCAGGTAGGTGCTTAATACATTCAACATTTTGTTTGTGTTTTTTACATTGATTTATTTTAAGATTAATAATGTATCGAACAAAGTTCACAAACTATATGATAAGGAAATATGGTTCGTCAAATTTTTGTTCTAAATGAGACCATTTTAAACTTTAACAGCATATGCAAAGGCTGGTTTCATTAATTTTGAAAAAAAAATACTGATTAAAAATAATATGTTTAAAAGGAAAAGGAGAGAAAGGCTGAAAATCTTAATACATTTCGTGAGATGATATAAATGAAAAAATATATATATATATAATTAGTAAGTTTTCTTTCATTCTTCCATGCACTGATATTAGTGTCAGTGGATGGAAGAATGAAAGAAAACTTTGAGAAATCCATACATACTATACACAAGGCAGGGAAGCATTTTGAAATCCAACTAGGTTTACCCGGAGATAACTAACGCGTTTAAGCAAACATATTACCTCTGTTAAGTATAAATTATACCTACTTAATTTCTAATATATCTTCCATGCCCACTTCCTTGGAAGAAATATATATCTAAATATTCCATAATGGGTACAGAGTGATCTTCCAAATCAAGATTTATGGAATTAAGGAAACAATATAAAAATGCGTAACTTAATATTCAAGGGTATTACATTTTCCAAACACAACATATTATTTTAAGAGTCTAGTATCTAAATCTGTTACGGAAACAACCAAATGTTGTTATTTACGATTCTATTTAATTTAAGATTCATCATCAAACCGGTTAAAATTGTTGGTACTTTTATTTTTGGTGTAACTTGTTACTTTTAAAAAAGTCCAAAACCTTTGCCTTACAGTGTAAATATAACTCTCATGGCGTACAAAAAGAGAATAATATTCTGTTCTTAAAGTGTTTAAGTGTGCTCTATGCACTTATTAATAACTTATCTAAAAATATGCAATGTCATTGAACGGCACGTTAAAAGAACACGATACTTCCTTAAAAACAAGCTATTCCAATTCCTTCTAATCATTAACAATTTGTAACTGATAAGGAAGGAATTATAATAACAAAAGTAAAACTAGTAGCACCCTTCAGTCTCACCCGCCTTTTATGTTTTATTAAGTATTTTAACATAATTTTGAATAGCTCAAACCCAATTCTCAACCTTTGAGTAGATACGCGAAAATAATTCTTAAATTAAACAAGAACTTCCGGAGCGATTTAAGATAAAGCAGGTTCTAACAAACAAACTCTCCAGCTATTCGTATGTTAGCATAGATTTGTATCGATATGCAAAATCGGTGATAAATGACAGATAACGCGTTTTAAACATTACACGTATTGCGGGCGCTCGGTATGTGCTGACTCACCGCTCCTGCAATCTTGTCTTACTGCTATACAACACGTACGACGTACATGGTATACTTCACAATATCTAGATATTCATAATAAGTATTTATTTATATAACTTGATATAGGAAAAGCCGCCAGTCGAGCGGAAGACGGAACTTTACCACAATATTTAATTATGTTTACAACTTAAAGGTTCAAATTATAGCAATTTAAATTGTTTATTCTTAGGTCTCTTATATTTCGCGTAAAGACAAACAAAAAACAAACATCATAAGATACAAACCAAATACTTATATATGATATCATGTTATGCGTGCTTGATTTCCACAACATGAAAATTGAAAAGCAATCTGAGAAACAAGACGAATTCGCACAAAGTTAAGGGACAATGAACGTTTTATCAGTCCAAAATAATGTTTAACATATCTTGTGACAAATATTGATTAACCCTACCTATACACATAATCACATTTCCAGACACGTGTTAATCTTAGCAATACGTATAACGTATGTAATTAGCATACATAAATTCATCTAGTTCTATTCGATCGGCAATTATAAGAACATTAAATGACGAATATATTATTAATTCTGCCCTCTAACAGCCTTATTATTTACAGATATTGTTGCGATACCTACAATTTTAAATCCACAGTAGTTTGTATTTAACAAAGTTTTTCCGCGCCCCTATGTAGGTACGCATGGAATAGATCTTAGGTTTTGCTTTTTGCCTAGGTGGCGTAGACATTAATGACATCTAAATAACATATTCTAACGTAGACTTTTAGCAATGCATCTGTGAAAACAGTATTTTAACTTCCATCGACAGTATGTGCGAGATACGCGAACAATAATTGCGCAGATTAAAAATGTTTCTAATTAGGTAGCACTACAGAACGTCCCCATAATATTAAATAGTAGTACACATGTGTATTTAGCAAAATCTGCAACAGAAATGACTTCGTCTACAGCTACACAATCAACTTATTTGTTTGTCATAACGCCAATGTCACGAGTATGTCGCATTCGCTAAAGTAGCCTATTAAGGCTGCTACAGGAAATTTGTTGAAAGTTTATTATATAAATCTAGGCTAGACGTTGTAATGGTGCGCATTAGTAAGAATAAATGTACTGGATTAAACGAGATGGATTGAAATGTATCCTTTTTCTTAACAATTAATGTAATAAAAGTAAGGCGACATTGTATACTCTAGAAAAAAATGTATGACACTTTATTGCATCCTTCATTTGAAAGTTCAAGTTAGCTGAATCATTTTTTTTTTATTTCAAGATAATAAGATCTAGTTGGAGAGTTTCTACAAATTGTTGTTTCACTTACCTCATGTATCTGGGGGTCATTTAGTATTTCTCGATGTGAAATGTGATACTTTAGAGTGATAAAGAAGACCGTTATTTAAATAAATATTCGAAGCTTATTTAACTACTCCACTACGCACACAAACGATATACTCAGCTAATGAAGTATGTTTTTTATCTATAAGTTTATTCTTTTCCGCCAAGTTTTTAGCATATCGATGCGAATAAAAATTGACAAATTCTATGTGTGAACAACGAGATATTGTCTAATTCCGTGCTAGAGTCAAGCAATTGTTAAAACCTTCATTCAAAAAAGCGTTTTTGGACAAAGACGCTTTTTTTTAAGATACTTTCAATGAAGGATATCGTTCCAACTACCTATACCATGGTCTCTGGACAATATTTAATGCTTTGCATATTAATATCCCTACATAATAAAGAACCGGTAAAACCGGACCTACGGAAACCATATGGTGCGGTATACCTGTAGCTAATACAGGTGCTTCGATAGAATATTTTTAAAGAAATTCGATATTTTGTCGAATAAAATAAAAAAAGAATGACCACATTAGATTTTTCTTTGAACTTTCTGTAGACTGAATGAAAATCATTCTCATCTCATTCGACGAAACTTCATTCAAGTTACAAATGTAAAGGAGTTGTAATGTATTTGTTAAGTAGGAATATAAATATAGACACATTTAGATACTAATGGAAAACTACATACCCACCTATTCACACCAAACCAATTGAAAGCCGCTAAAAAGCAAATAACGAATAAGATGTAATCAGGCAAAAACACAACAGGATCTAGAAACAGTCGAATATTTAAACACCAATTAGCAGAAAGCGAATAACATCACACGCTAAAATACTATCTACCCTTTTAATGCCAGTTAAGGTACATGATATAATGAAAAAAAATTTAGTTCTTTAAAAGTTATTGTGTAAACAAATTCACGTTCTAAGGATGGAAAAAAAGGTGGAATGAAAATTTAGACGCATCGTTTATCAGGCAGGGAAGCTGCGATAACCCACCGTTCCTTATCCTTTATTTATATGTGATCTGCCCTTAATGCACGCTGACTGAAAATAAGGCTGCTTCATGCTACATACCATACATTCCATGTAGCATGAAGCACGTACAAAGTAACATGTACCATGGTCCATGAAGCGTCCATACTTCGGAGCGACGAAGCTGCGTGCTGGTCAGCTTCGATGAAAATCTAAGGACAGTTCAATCGGATTCATGCTGACACATTGGAATTGACTTATCACAAATCTAGTCATAACCTGTAGCACTCCAGCGGGTATTTGGTAAATTCCGTAATTATCTTTTTACTCGAAGATCAGACACAGTAAGTGATACCCTCGAAAAACATAGCCGTTTATATTCACCACCAACACTGATGTTTCAACAGTTTTGAGAGAGTCTACAGCAAAAAAAAACTCAAGAAGAAATAAAGATATTAGGAATACATAAAATCATCACTTAGAAAAAGAACAACTTACCAGCGCCAAGTGAACGTTTAAAATTTCATTAGAGATTTTTCCGACAAACATTGAATATCAAATGAAATGATCATCTATCATTCCTAGCACTTACTTTATATGCATATATTTTGTACCTATTGTTGTAGTCAATCTTTACGCCATTTCCACCCGGAACTTAACATGATCGGCTATAATTTAGATAATTGTTTAGCAAAAAAGCGTTGAAAACAACATTGAACAACACTTACTTATACATATCGTAATTATTTAATAATTCTATCTATTAAAATTCAAACGCATTGGCAAAAAGTAGGTATAACCAAAACTTATTGGCATTCTGAAATAATTTACGAAAGCATTCGTTGACCTCTAAATATTCAAAACAAAACGAAGACGCAAGTACGTAATACTCTAAGTTATAGAAGAGCATGATTAAGTTTGTATTATTCCTAAACATTATGTTATAAAAAGCTATTTGAAGATTACTATAATCTATAAAAACTTATAATAGACATTATATTAGATCATTATACTAGCCTTAAAAGTTTGTTTAAGTTTTTTGTCTACTATTAGAAATCTACAATGAATCTCAATCATCACGCTGTATTGAATAGGTACCTAAAATAAATAATCATTAATTTTAAATTTAAAACGTGTATTTTATTGTATTGTATTATTTGTTCTATTGATTGTAAATATTTACAGTTTTGCACAAATGGATAAATAATGAATACTTACTGAATATTTTCTTAGATTCATGTATTTTGTGAAAAATCTAGTCACGATCATAATAGGCTTTGCCGGTAAGTAGCGCCGTACTACGAGTGTTTCTCTGCCTTTTAGCGCGGACAAACCCAACCCAGTTGGAGACAGCCTCATCTTTATCTAAAGTAGTTTATTATAAAATATCCTGAATAATTAAGCCTATAAAATATATTAATAAACAACAACATTAACATTAAAAGTCCGAAGCTAATATGTTATACAGCATTAAAACAACAACGGTTTTGCTAAGTCGCATTTACAGTTGGAAAAAGACCGCAAATTATACGAAATATATGACAGCAGACAAATGTCCTAAAACCTGCTGGGTATTTGGTCATCAAACCTTGAGTTATATGAAATAGCTTTCTTAGACGTCTCGGAGAATCGTATACGTAGTCGATTAAAGCATCCTAATACAATAATTTAGAAGGTTAAATCCTAATCAATAATTTAGAAAGTCACCAAACATCCTGTAGATTTATTAATATAATTTACCGGTATTGACGCACATTTTAATTTATTCGTCTCGGAACAGTTAGGAACTATTAATATAGGAGTAACTTGGGATTTTTAGAACATTAGGCGGTCTAAATATAAACATGATAAACTCATTAACCTCTACGTTAGTTAAATGGATGAAAAAAGGAGAAAATAAATAATGTGATACGAACATGGAAATATTTCAAGTACTCCTTCCCTTTAATATCGACATTAATTTATCTTACTACAAATTTAATACAAAATCAAAACTAACATTAGTATTAATTTAACCGGACCATATTTTTAATTCTATTTCAATGAAAAAAATAAAATAAAAATGATTTTTATAAATATCTGAGTTTCTTTTAGCCGTCTGAGCTTTTAAAGTAGCATATATCTCCTTAAATTTGTTCCACAAATATCTACTGCAACTAAATCGTTCCATCATTACTTACATGTAGTAAACACAAACAACTTTGTATTACTGCAGCAAATGATTGATTTGATTGATATTACATTTTCTAGGCGTTACGACACAACATTACGATCGTAGATAATGCAACTATGTGTCTCATTGGTTGCAAGTAGCATTTATACAAAATTGTCCTTTAGTAAACATTTAATATCCTCAGTAATAAAACATTTTCAATATTTAAGTATAATGATTGTTTGTCTCCATTATGTTGTTAACTTTACAAACACTTAAACTATTTTAAGTTGAATCAGTAACTTTAACAGTAACAACAGATCAGAAGTTATTAATAGACCTGCTTTGTATAAACCTGTTGTAAACCACAATGTATTTCCATTGACAGCGATTTAATCTGACGGAAGATCTCTCGAAATTGTTTACTGAATACTTACAACAACTTATTGCCAAAAAACTTTATAAAAAGTTCAGTGCTCAATGCGTAGGTGATGATTATAATAAGTTTGGGTGCAAATAATACCCGAAAGTCTCTCATTTGGAAATCATAGAAACAGTGCTGAATTTACTCAATTGTTTTTTAGGTCCTACTGATTTTAGAAATTCTCAACTACAAAACGAATACTTAACATATTTCAAATACTTTCTTAATAATTATCTTCTTCATAATACAAGTCGTGTTCCCTATGATTTAAATATAAATACTAAAGTTCAGTAAACTTTTAAATAAAACACTTTAATATGATATACTATTAAGAAAGTTAATATGTTTGTAAGTTTGTTGTTGAATATAAACTGTGTGATCCGGGAATACCAGTACTTAACGAGGGCGGAATTATAATTCCAAATGGTCATGATTCAGTGGGATTTTCCTTGAATACGCCAACAATGCGAGAATAGAAAAGATTGATGGCTCCAAAAAACTTTATATTAAAATACCATATCATGTTTGTGAGTTTATTTTTAGAATGATTCTAACTAACTTGACCGTTAATTGGGGGGTTTGAACAAAAAATCGACTAGTTTCGTCGTGAGAATTATGATTCTTTGATAAATAATTTGCATACACGGGACAGAACCCATGTGGCTGTTATTTAGTTCAATCAAAAACCTAACTAATGAAAAGACAACGACTGAAATTGCTTTATAATAATCCTAATAATCCTACCCGTGATTAATGTTTACAACGTCTAATGCGGTTTAATTCCATACATTAATATTATAATGTTTCGTTCATGGAAAATACGTATCTCAGACACGCCGATTATATTTTTAATCGAAAAACAATGGCAATTAACATACATATATATCCATCTTTGCGGTTACCACTATTTACATGGCTGTATGACGTAAATAGGGATTAAAATTTCCAACAGAAGCAGTCTTGATATCCTTGTAAAGTAGGCTTTTTTGCTCATACATATTTGAAAAGTAAGTAACTAGACCAGTTTACATTATTATAATATTGTGCAGTATTTTCCAAGTTCAAAACGATAGTATTTTTCGGATGTTTTTCTTCTATTGAGCATACGAAACTAATGACAGCCAGAAAAACGCTGCTAGTTCAGACTACATGCTATGCTGGGTATATGTCGGACTTTGCTTTGCCGACACCGCGAGGATCTATTATATTTTGAGGTTTATTTAGTCTGGGTTACGCACTTACACGTAAAATGAAGAAAGCTCTTAACCGAGGAAGTATACATTTTCACAAATTACATTCTCAATTCAAAACGCTTTGAACATTCAGACATTGCGTAACGTGAAACTCGTAATAATGAACTTTGTTCTGTTTACAAACCAAACTGTATTTTGTAACATGCCTATGCAATATACACTTAATTGCTTTTGTTTAAACTAGTGTAACACGTATACACTACTGAGTTCATGACCTTGCTATGAATTTTAGTCTCCTATGATAATGTAAGCTAGTTTTATGCTTGAAATAAATAAACAATAACTTTCATATATTAAGGCCAAAGGTATTAATAAAGTAAGTATTAGATGAGCCTAGCAGGTACGTAACGACAACTTTAAGTAAGTTTGTTGGAAATTTTATAAGAAGTTCTGAACTTTTTTAAGAAGCATTTAGCATGGAATGGAACATCAATGTATAAAATAATATTTGGGCAACGTTTTGGTCATTCGAAATAGGTAGTACAAGAGTAGTACCGACGCAAATCTACTGTGGTGGTACTAATAATAGTTCTTAATACTAATTAAATTGGCCTTGCAAGATAACAACATTCGTTAATTACCAACAATCATATTTTACGAACTGCTTAAAATAAAAGAATGGTACAATTAAGTATATGACGTCCAGATCAGGTGTTTATTTTTAGTCTACTTTTAGTATTCAAAGAGGTAGCAATTTTAATTGTGGAGACAAAGCTTGCTTATTTATTATAATAACACATTTTTTAATGCATAAACTTCGAACTACCGCAATAAATTGTTCTTCAAACCTAGTTGAGATTGTCTTGCAGCATCACCAGACTCGTTTATTGATTTCCAGACCCTATTTACTATGTTAAATATTTGATTTGCAAACCACAACTGATATATCAATTCCAAAGGATTATTACATTCCATAAGACAGTTATAACATGGGTTGAACTGGTCGCGGAGGCAAATAAGTAAAACACGCTTAATACCATGCATATACATAAGATATATTTATTCAGGCATATTACTACGATAGTTAGTACATACATATATGTTAATAGTACGTTGGTATGTACGTTGTTTCATAGCTCTAGAGATCATTTTTGTTTTTATTTGACCTTTTTCTGGGCTTCACTGGCAGTTTCCTACTGTATGTAGGAAAATACCAGTAAGAATATAAAAGTGAAAGAAGTTCTTTGCCCTAAAGTACCCCAAAAAGAACCAAAACAGGTTATAGTAATATGATCGTAAATACATTTATTAATACACAATTAAATCTAATATAAGAACAAACTATACTAAAATAAAACTTACATAAATAAAACGGCGTCAAAGAACTCATCGTCATCCCTGTCAATGGCGGGGAACGTGCCCAGAAGGCTGGCAGCATTGCCACGTTGAATGGCTATGCCGAAAAAAATTGCTCGAAAATATAATCACCCACAATGTTTTTATACTTTCGCCGCTTAAGGGTCTCCGCAGCTCCAGCTCCTACATATTCAGAATCTCGAATCATCTGAAAAATAGAGAAAACCTTGAGAACTACAAAGCGACTTCACATTTGTTTTTGCCACCATTAAGTTACTGTACGATTTTGGTTTCACATTTGCGCAATGTTATATGCGTGCGTATATCGTGCACAAAATCGTACTGAAACAACTCGGCTCTGTTTGGACAAAGTCTAAAATTAGCAAACGTATAAAATATAATACGCCGTGATCATAGTCCTCAGGTATAATTTTGTCATTAACTAAAATGACCGTGGATGGCCGTGGCTGGCCGTGTGCCAATATACACAGCTAACATGATTTCGGACATGCTATCGACACGGCAGATGAAGACTCATTTAAAAGTTTAATTTTACTAATATCACCCACAGTTAAAGGTAAGGTTATTTACACCACGAGTCACGAAATAGGGCGTAGTTTGAGGAGATGGCGCTTTATAATAGAAACACGTGAGAACCTCAGACTGTATCAGGCTTTTTGTATGTAAACTGGTTTTTCTCACATTCTCGATCACATTTATGTAAATTGCATATTTTAGAGACAGCATGGCTAGTTATACGTTTTACACAAGCCGTGCCTTCGGCGGACCTTGTAGCACCAGGATATTATGTGACAAAAAAGTTTTTGTTCTAACGGTTGTAGAACGGCTTGCTCTTTTTCACGGATAAAATATCATTATAGGTACGTAATAAAAAAAAAAAATAAAAAAAAAATAATCTTTATTTCGGACAAGTAACATCCATAGTGGGTTAGTAAACAAATCTTATATCTATGTTAGTAACCTTAATATTTAGTGACAAGCTCATTGTTCGAGATGCATCTACGAACAATATCACAAAACAGTGGCGAGTCGTACCTCCATGCTATAGTCTTCAGAATGGAGTAAAGAAACAAATTCAACAATTTCTTACATCCTTATTTATCCTATTATCAGATTGCCTTATTACTTTTTAGTATCTCCTTTTTAACCTCGAGAAACAAATAAACTAAGCTGAAGGCGTAAGAGTCATCAACATAATATTTATGTACTACGCACAAATTTCGGCTTTCTTACCATTGCCCAATTCTCGAGAAGCTTATAGGCTATTCACTTTTACTCTACTTATATACGGGAGAAAAATCGCGAGTGAAATCGCGGGATAAGGCTAGTATAATGTAATAGATAGATAGATATCGTTATCATTTATATGTATGTACTGCTGCACGTGACTCAAATATCTCTAGGTCGTAAACGTATAAAATTGATTCCTATCGAATTTTAAACAAGCGATAACCTGAGCTTACACGAGACATATCTATTTATTTGCATTTTTGTTATATTAAGTTTATTATGTATGTCCATTATTTGTTCATTCAGAAGGTGACTTTTTAGCCTATTTTAAAAGTGGTCAAAAATACGTTGCATTGCAATATTTCCTTTGAAATCAAGAGATTAATCAACATCAAGAATTCTAGTATAATGTAAGGTAGCTAAGTTCTTTATTATTAATTTTGAGATTTCAAACTCGTTAGATATTTTAACACGTTTATTTAAAAAAGGACTTCAGGTATAGGAGCAGATGAAGTTCCCTTAGTGATACTATCTACTACAAAATCCTCGTTAAAAGCTGAATATATATCACTAAAAGTATTTAGTAATTCAAACACTAAGATTAAAACAATCTAAATGACTAATAAAAGTTGTATTTTTAATGACAGCTCTATCTTTTTAAAAATTGAAATTAAAATCTGCGAATTTATTGCCAATTATTAATAAATTGAATAGGCAAATTAATTAATTAAAGAGTTTTTAAACACTTAAACCGACCTCACTCGAGGATTAACCTGCCCATTTTAGTAAAGAGGTTTTAATAATATAATTTAACGTTTTATAATAACCACGGCCGAAGTTCTCTTCATAAGGAAACTACTATGGCAAAAACCCTCAAAGACATGAAGTGCAACTGGCTACGAGCATATGATATAACTAAACCAATATTCTCAATGGTCTTCAAAATGGCGATTCAGATATCAATAAAAACCTTAGAGGTCGAAGTCCTAAGACAGTCTAAACACTTAAAGACTACGAATATAAAAGCAACACTTGAAATCACAAGTACCCTCGAAAATTTGCGGAAATTTAAGTCTGAAGCGGCGCGTCTCCTTGGCACGGTGCTCTTGGTGCGAAAGGTGCCTTTTCAAACGGTTAGAATGAATTTGACTTCAATATTTTCTTTGAAAAAGATATGCTTTGGAGTAATTCTAAAACCTGCCTGAATCTAACTGTCATTTACGCTTAAATCAATTTCTTTGACCACAAAATTTTCCTATCTTTACATTTGTTAAGTCACCGACTGACGAAAGAAATATATGGGAACAGATCAAAAATCAGATTTCTCATCTTGCTCAAATGTAATCCCATATGAACTCTCCATTCACTAACTTATGTTGTATGGTCGTAAGCTTTAACTTGGTATTCGTATTCGTTCGTCAAGATTTAGGGCATTCCTATTGAAACACTCAGGTAATAACAGGACAGTAATAAAAAGCCAACGCATTCATAAAGAGGTTAAAACACTAATGCATTTTTTTATTCTTACTTGATTGAGATACAAGAACATGATCATTAGCTTACGATGAACTTGGAATACTATCATCCTTGAAGGGTAAATATATTCAGTTCAGTTTAATAGCACCAAGGGCCATTTAAACTACAGATTTATACGATACTATATTACGTCAACAGATACTGGTGTTTTTGTTCACAACGATGACGTTGATATTAATCTGTGGTTGACATTAAAAATACTAGAAAGGGTTTAAAATTTATTATACTCTTGTTTGCTCTAATGACGTACACGGGGATACCAAACATTTGAATGGTTTAGTGAAAATCGCCTCATTGAAATAAAGGTGCTAATGAGTGTTGAGATTTTGACCATTGTATCATCTGTCTGATCATAGTTATTCTTATTTATGTCTTTGATCAGAGAGTTTAACCACTTCAAACTGTGCACAAGATAATGCTAGCTGCCTTACCACGAATTTAGTTCACACGTCTGATATGATTTTTGTTTTGCACACACTAAAATGCCTCACTCGTTCTGGAACTTTGAGCTGAGGTAGTGACGATAGCTAATTAATGTAATTTGGTATTATCGAAGGGAATTGACGTTAAACCTAATAGTCAAATATTTTTAATTTGATATTAGTTAGTGAACATAACGATGAGAAGAGAAGTCAAGTTGAAGGCGCGTGAAGTGCGATGTGATATAAGCGCGCGGGGGCAGCGCGCGCCGCCAGTACCGAGCTCACCTGTACGCCGTGCGCAGGCGCTGTCCCCGCGCCGCCGCGATCCTCACGCGATACCTTGGTACGCATTCACGCAATACCGCGCCCCCACTATCACGTACGTTATACTGGACAGGACATCAGCTGTCCGCCTTCTACTAATAGTGAATGTGCACTTGGACAGCTCGGCCTGGAAGGACTTACTTCCGAAAAAGGACCTCGCCGGTCTGACAGATCGATCGCTCAGGTAAGGCTAATGATAATTATATCTTAACAAGCTGCGTTGTCGCCTGAATCATGTGATGGACCCAAGAATCACGCATTGTGCCGTCACACATTTCGGTTTTCATTGTTCCATTACTTAATCAGATCAATAAAACAAGAACGGCGAAGTATCTTGTCAGTCGAAGTTACGACATCTTAATTGAAGCTCATTAGTATTAAGTCACAATCTATAGCCACACATTCCAATGACCAATAGATCTGGTATAATTTATCTTTAAAAGATTTAATTGAAAATATCTGATCAACGTTAAATATTTTATTTTATTGTTTAATCTGATCTCTTAAAACGGTTTAAGTTATGGCTAGTTAATTTAAAATTCACTTAAATTAAATGATTAGCATTCTCGATCTGAGTCGCTGTTAATTACCTCATACCGACTTGAATTAAGAAAATATGTCAAGTTCACTGTAGTTCCCGCGTTTTCTTGCTAGTACTCCGCTACTTCGGATGTTCCGAGAGGCGCTAATTGGGCTCATAGCGAACCGTGTACCCAATCGGGGGTCAAATCATAAAGATCAAACGAAGTTAATTTACATAAAGAGCACATCAAGATATATGGCTCAAACTGTTTGGTTAACTTACCTCTTGAGTGTTACGATAACAGGAAAGATAACTATGGGAGAAGAGTTTATCAACAGTGGTCAACATCCGCTTATCCAGTTCGCGTTTGTCAACATGACATGGTATGCGAATTGTACTGGCATTACTACAAACATTAAGTTAACTGTTGACTGAATCGTAGAAAACATGCAACAGACGCAACAGTCTACTCAGAAAGGAGCTCGGTTTTGAAGCCAAGGATCCACCAAGGCGTTCTGGTGGCGTTAGTATTCCCAACGCGTGTGGCAGCGCAAAGCGGTAGGCGCGTGACGTAAGGTCACCGCGCCTGGCCACTGACATGACACGAGATTAACATGCCTCCTCCCTAGCGGGCCTACACTACGCGCTGCGTAACGTGCGCACCACACGGCGCGCCGCGACATCCACATCAGGGGCACCTCTACACTCTCGCCTTGCTCTATCCTTATCGCTAACGTCTTCAGATAATCATGTCAACATCGACTGATCTTGATAAGCAACTTATACATTAATCACGTTCTAATCGGTTCTAATACTTTTACATTCCAAAGATTGAATTGATTAAATCCTATTGTGAACTTCCAAGCATAATTCTTCACGTAATGAATGTAAAGATAGAACTATCGTAACTGACGATGATGACATTACGTGTCACAATGCACATATTTGGAATTCAATTAAGTCACTCATGATACATAAAGAGCTAAAGAATATTGAATGCCTAGTTCTTAAAATTTTGTTAAAAAGTTACATATCCGTGTTCATTAATTAGTCAGAAGGATACATTTACGTGGAAGTCTACCAGGAATTGTGAAGGTCAGTGCGTTCGAATATTGGAGTATAATTTAAACATGCAGTAACAATGAAAAATATAACATCGTACTTTGGAAGCATGGTGTGTACATCACTATGGCCACACTGAACATTCAATTACGAAGGCTATAAACTAAATAAGGAAAGCTAACATCGGAAATCTGTGAAGGTCAACAAACCTGCTAGGCACAAATAAAGAACCGCGAATAAAACTTGTTCAATATGAGCATTTTTCATTGACGTCAGGGACCCCAGCCGGTACAGCGGCATACTTATTTATAAACCACTTTTTTACTTTTAAGTTTACATTAAGATTTAGAAGCTTGATGAATATCATTAAACTTGCATGAACCCAGAATGAAAACGAAGAACTTTTTTTAATTCGATTCCGTTATTGCTACCTTACTGTTACTGCACAAATTGTTTTTTATAAAGCAACGCATACAACTTTTATTGCAAAGGTTATATTTGTGAGCTAATTGAGCCTATATTTCCTTATGTACAGTACAATAAACACGTCGAAGTACGCGTGCAGTAGCAAGTCACTGCAAATGTCCTTCAATAATTGTCTGCACTAATAATTTGAACCTGAATTAACAGCTTCCCAAAATTTCATTAACTTTTGTTTTATTTTCTTTTTGTTTAGGAACACTATTCATTTTGATTAAATAGTTATACGATTTTCTTAACTCATCCGTGTTTTGGAACTCTGAATTCCATAAATTATTTAACGGTGTCATTGTCAATTTCGCTGGTCCTGAACTGAATCTATGGCCTTAACCCTATGCCTGCTTCGTTAATTCTTCCTATATACTTCACGGTTTCCGTAAGTTATTGTACCACCTGTCGATTACTTGTTAAATGTTATCATGAAAGACCGGTCCCGCTATCAAGAACGGTGATAAGATTTTATTTAAGTACTTATTTTGGGAAGTGCCATCCGGACTGTCATGATCTTTTTCTGTAGAACTATTTATTTAACCACAGATAATCATTTTATTTAGTGATCGAATCTTCTCTCTGATTTCTATGACAATAAAGTAAGTCCAGTGGTATTTTTTATGCAAGAACAAGTTTTCTAAACAAGAACATTGAGCACATTGTTGTACCAATTTCAGTACGTGCTAACCGCTAATACTACTCTATGACAACAGTTTTAATGAGGTTTTCAATTTATCAGTAATTAGAAAAACAATGGGATCTTGTAACAAAGGAAACCTAGTGCAGCAGCGGATAGTTGCATGACTACATTTCAGCCTGTTACAATTTATTAATGACAATTGCACTTTGTGTTTTATATCCTGCTGTTTCGTATTATCATCATCAACAGAGTATCTGTAACCGTTTCCTGGCCTACCAGTAACTTTTAATCAAAAAGATTCTTTACTTACACTTGTCTAAAACTATCAAGTTTCAAATACATAATCCAGTTGTAGAGCGTCGAGGACATCTTAAATTATGTCAATCTAGAACACTGGTTACTTCGACTAGCCATCGCAGTGAAAGGATTAGCTAATCAGCTCAGATAAAACTGGCTTGTTGCATTGGGTATGGTTTACGAAGCGGGGATATTGATACTGACTTGGACACATTTTACTGTGTACCAAAAAATTATCAATAAATATAGATACGTGGTTAAATGCAATATAAAAAAAAACAATATTTAAATACTTTATTACCAATTGTGGTTTACATAAAAGAACCTACATCTAAATATACTCTCCCTTTTTCAGTCAAGTTGAACAGTAGATAGAGACTTATGTTAAACATAATAATCGACGAATCTATTTATCTTTCCAGTAGTAATTCTACAATCAAATAATACTCTACAATGAAATAACAATATATCTAGTACATACCTTTTGTTTATAATTATGAAAAATAAATATAGTAACTAACGTCTTAAAACCATACCTCAGAAACATAACACTTTTAACTCTACCTTAGAACAAACTCGTTATTCGTTTTTCTGCGTGTCTGACAATTATCGATTAAAGAAATGGGTATTTGGCAAATATTATTCACGTTTTACCATTGTTATCAATATTCTCTTTGCGATATTTACGTCTTTCACGTATCTTAATTTTATATTACATCAATGACGCTCTATATTCTAACATTAACATTTATTTTGTTATAGTTAAGTTGATCCTGTTCTCGTTTGTAAATATAATTACATCCATACAGGTTTTACTTTTAATCATAATGAGTTGCTATTTATTGCAAGTGGAACGGTGACTAAGGAGTAGTAGGTGTGTCTACGTTACGAATGTACGTAAACCGGTAATGTGAAAATAACTCAGGTAATCTTCACCATAACGAGATGGATCCTGTTTGATTTGTATGATCCTGCGGTTTACCAGTGCCTAGGTAAATGCTTGTTCATTGCACAACACGCCCACATGCCTAATAATTCTATTTTACCATTTAAATTGTTACACCTAACTGTTCAGTTCTCAAACTAGGACCCTATTTATTCATTCTAAAGGTATTACATTCGTTTCGTAAAAGAATAATATTAAACCCCTTTGACGACATATGTAGGTCGTTTTAGGTCATGGTCATGAGCGAAAATAAGGGTAATTTAGAATTATAAATGACAAAAGTGCGGCAATTGGCTAAAATGGGGTTTGTTTTTGCTATTTAGTGGCACCTGGTGTCAGGCCGCAACCCTTTTATTTCACGCTTTAGTAAACAAAAAGTAAGCATAATAATTTAACCCGTAACGTTAGACGCAAACTTATTATATTTTTTTTCATGATAATTATCAATAAAAATACCGGCGGTAAAAACATGATATATGATTATATAAAATGGCCTTACAGAAATAACTGTTATCGTACCAATTCCAAATAAAATAAGATCAAAGTCATAGTGATTAAGCATTAACAATTATCTTAAAACTGTTATTCATTCCAAAGGCCATATAATTATAAAGAAGCTTCTATATCGCTGATTTCAATAAGAAATACTATATTAAAGTATTTTTATTTGTAGAGCATAGGTGTCCATTACAAAAATGTTCACATCACTATCAATAAGGAACGCTGTGTCCTACCAAGTTATTAAAAGAACATCAGTAGGAATGTAAACAAAATATTGGAAAGCCAAATATGCCCAATAATGTTTCCTGCATTACTTTAATTACATCAATAATAATTAATCCCTATAAATGCCGAGGCTCAATTTTGTTTGCTCTTACTTAATTAACAATAGGTTTGCTAACACGTTGGTGTAATATGGTGGTTTTAAACTAGTCTTTCTAGTTGTCTTATTTTGATACAATAACTTTTTGTGGTTTGACCCACATAATGCTGCTAATTTACTGCATTTCTTCTTGCGTATAACCTTCTAATGCACGCAACAACTGTAGCATGTGTGAAACTAAATTTATGAGTAATTTGTATTCAAACTCGAAACAACTGCGACCCTGTCCGTGTGATATGTTAACATTTCCAAAATGCTAATCCAGGGATAAAGTAATTAATTAAAGCATTTGTTAAATACATTTTTCATTTTACTCTACATTTTTTCATGTTTAGGCAGATTGGTTATTATAAGATAAGCTGGTTTCAATTAATTAAACTCTCTTAACAGTTTTTGATTACGAAACAACAGCGCCGTTTTATAAACAGCATCTTCAATTTCTGTTTGTTGTTATTATCCATGCAACACCATGTACTTAGATGGTGAAATTAATTGACCTACATTTTTGGTATGGGGGAGACTGGCACAAGCCATAAATGTTGCTAAAACTAAGAGCAGATTCTACAAACAACACGAGAAGATACGTTCAATAAAAATACTTACTGATAAACGACAATTATAAACATTTAATATGGGTAGCATTTTAATTTATTTATACACGCGATAAGACGAGTCTGCCTGAGGCGTTGGCTAATCATTTCCCAACATGATTTGGTTGAACCATCACCAAACATTCACATACCTAACTCAGATTAAAATTCAATGTCGATTTCGTGGTCTTGTTATTTTTAATGTGCTAGAAAGACGTAAGGTCATATATCCGTTTAAAGCTGAGACAGAGGTTGTTGGCATTGACATTCAAAATGTTCTACGCTTGTGAGTGTGGTGTAGTGCAAATTGCGTTATGACTCTCCCAACTCATTGCACAATGGCCGATGACGTATTTTATTTGGACATAGTGTAGAAGACATAGGTATGGACAACAAGTAACTTTGTGAAGCTACATTGGTGTAGCGGTCGCGTGCTTATAAAACAAGTAACATTAGTAACCTAGGAATATTTTTTGCCAATCTAGCGTTTATGAACAATTACATTATTCAAATCTTTGTTTATCGATTAGTGAAAACTGTAAACCTCTTTAGTACTTTTTGTGATAAGCTCGTTTATTGAGACTGACGTGTCGGGTGACTGTACTTTTTACTACGTAGTGATAACGTTACCAGATTATTTGAATTAAGTATGTTTTGTTGTAAATTTAATAACCAAAGTACATCTTTGCCCAAAATTGATATATTCACAAATTTAAGTAGGTACCAACATACACTGTCTGTGCTTGGTGACATTTATCACATCATATAATTTATCATTTAAATGAGGACGCTTTACACATTAATTCTTTATCTATTGAATTATGTAAATGTTGTTTTTCTTTGGCAAATGGTAGGTAATTGAAAATTCAGCTCATTCATCTCCTTCACCTCAAGTTCTTAATTGTTTGAGACAGTATTGACGCAATTTATAAGTTCTATTACGCAGATTTTTTTTAGATTTTAATCTATCTCGTAGGACTGTGTTGTTAATAGATACAGCAAATAAGTAACTCACATAATTCCTCAGTCATGAGCACTTATAATGCCAATTGTCAAATATTACGGATACGTGTAAATTTTTAAATTCAACGCCTTGAAGTCCTTGTCTACGAATAGGATGTTTTTTAAGTTTTTACGAGTTACTAAGAAGTTAAACCAAACACATGAAATGTATTGTACTATTGTACAGATGATATGGATGAGACTTCTTAGTAACTCGCAGTAGAAACCTACGGCTATAAGAAGCCAACGTTTTTGGTGTGTTTAATGTTTTAAGCTATTTAATTTGAATATGGCGTCGAAATGTTACGTTTAGCAAGGATAGTCATTTAATGGTGTAGTCGGTGTTAGAGCACGTCCACAGCGGCCTCGCGCGTTCGGCTCGCGCCTGCAAATGTTTACATTTGCGCCGGCGACGTCCATCGCGCCGCAGCGACCGACGATTAGTTGCAAAATGATCGCGCCCGAATTGAGTTCAGGGTCGAGCGTGTTGCCTCCGGGTGTTGCGCAAACGCATCGCGCTGTGCAGCCATTTCACCAACAAAGAGCACATTATTTTTTTCATTTGGATTACCCCCTATGTGAAGTATCATAAAAGAAAACTCATTGAAAGTATTCAATGGGTTTTCTTTTGCGCAATTAAGTAATTAAAACAAAAGTCTCAAAAATTTCTTATCATTTTAGTTTTCACATTGTGATAAGTAATATGACGAGAACTGAATGACTCGATTTTTAAGGTTTCTCAGAAAAACCCAGATAATCAAGTTTTAAGTTTTTCAGTAATTCAGAGATAGGTAGGCACAATCACAGTGTGGACTAACAACACTGTTGTAAATGTCACACCTAGTCGAGAATCACTATACATTAACTCCCATTACGTGACTATATGTTCAATCGGTATGATCTCATCATTGCCGATCCTAAACATGTTAGCTTTATTTGCTCGCTTAGTTTTTTGAATACTGAAAAATTACCAGGTAAATTCACCACCTTTTCTTAAGTGTATTTAATTTTTCCATTAGTTACCTACATAATTAACCAACCAGAAATTTTCCAAAAGTTTCCATACGTTCAGCACCGTGTAGTTATTACATTTTGCAATCTAATAATCATAGTATGTACGTGCGTACGTATAAGTATAATACGCGCGATCCCTTCTAATTTCGTCAATGGCGGTGTATTTTGCGGCGAATGTTTTGTCACTGTGGAACTAAGTTACCGCATTTCGTGTAACGAGTCACTACGGGTACTACGGGCCAGCTGCTTGGTGTGAGCCACAATGGCTGACGCCTGCGCACCGTGAGCACTGCACGTCGTGTGCGCACGAGACAGCTGATCCGCGCTCTACGCTCTACTTTCTGAACGCAACGATCACGTGCCTATATCATTTTCTCCATTTCTCAGTCAGCGATTAGGTTTCGTTAAATTAATCAAACATCATTACCGAAACTACTTCTTTACCTTGAAAATTTTCTACTGGACTGCATGCCCGCTAAGCTATGGAGTAAAAACCTTGACTTAACATCATTCATGCACACGGCCAGCAATCTCCATGATTAAACTGAACTATCGAATATACCAAATTTCGGAATCGGTCGGTTTATACTACAAGTGGACCTTAAGACGTTATGTAAAAGGCACAAGGCTTCGTCATCGATTAACCACAAACTTATTAAGTCCCGTTGAAATTATGACCTCACTAATTACCCGCATTCTTTTTCATTGTACCAATGACAAGTGTGTTTCTTTTTGAATTTTTGTTTAATTTCTATTTATTGCACAAATGGTTGCTCCGCAATTTACCCTTGCTAATGTTTGTAAATGAGGTCTACTAGACATTTTTAGGTAGAAGCCAGCAGGTACACATTGCACATTATACTCTGGTCAGTTTGTAATATTCCATTACGAAAATTTCCATGAGGTAGGTTGCCGTCGTTTTTGTAAGTAACGCAAAAGAATAATAATTGTAGTGAATTAAAGGCTTATCGTTACTAGCATTGGTAATGTAGACGTATGTACCTTGTTCGTTTGTATTTACAAAACAAAAAAGAGAATGACGTGGTTGATAGTTCATTATTAAAAATACTCATGAGTGGGGGCTCTACATTGTACAATGTTTTTAAGATTGTTTATAGCTATATAATGCATAGTACTCTTTACATTATTCTCACAGCTTCGACTCGTAGCAACAAGAACTTTGAACATTTTAAGCTACTACGGCAATTAATTTAATTACTATTATTTACTAAGGGTATCTTCTAAAAGCAACAGTAATTTTAGATACGACAAATGTAAAGTCTACAGATAAAACTATAAAAGCACCTGAATAAATAAATAATTAAAGATTTTTGGATGACAAATCATTTTTCCACACAAGTCAGATTCAGGGCTAGTTACGCTTACCGACCTTGCCGAGCGAGTAGCGTAGAACTACCGCCAAAACACTACATTATTACTTCACTCACTACATTATTAAGTAACTATCTAGTGATTGAGTATATTTTCTAAAGGATAATAATATCGGATTGAGTAACTATGAGGGCTGGGCGAAAGCAAAGACCTTTGTTTGCCCACCAGTTAAAAGCCTTATATTAAAAGGACCAAGTGATTATCACTACGCTGCGCTTATTCCCTAGACCAAGCTGGCCCGAGCCGGCCAAACTAGCAATAAAAATATGTCCCTAAATAATAAAAACTTAGATCCAGCCATCGCTTGCTGTTTTGCTTTATTAAAATTGTTAGCAACGCACTAAGTCGAGGTCCGTACCCTGCGGGGGTTGCTGACGTAGTTAGTTTTTTTCCTAATGCTCGGGCTGGAGGCCTTACGGTCCTCGCCAAAAGTCCGGTGAAGATTGACGAATTCAATTTCCAAGTTTAGGAGATATAATATATTATTTTAAATAGCGCCACAAAAACCCATTTAGATCGGTATATTTTATTCAGCGTTTTATAATTAAACATTTAAATTACATGGGTGTTAAATGTTTACACATAAAACTTTACGATACCCATGGCAAAGTCTCGTAAATAATAAAAAAAAAACAATCACAGAAGCAAAAACAGGGTAATCATAAATTTTTATTCGACTCAAAAACTTATGTAAACACCAAAAAACTAACATGATTTGTATTTATAGATTCAAACACCATGTAAAATAAATTGAATTGTTAAGGTGGGATCACACAATTATTAAGCAATTACTTACCATTACAACGTGTAAAAAGTAAATGTACACATTATGAATATTTCGGAACGGACAAAGGGAATTAGCATTTTTAGTAGTTGCCGACGACTAACTTCCAGTTATTTAACATAAAAGCAAATATTTCATTGAATTTTATTCAAATTAATTAATCATGTAGCTAGGTACTTAATATCTCTTAAATTTTATTTGTCGTGTTTGTATAAATTACGACATCATTCTTTTTTTGTAATAAAAGAATAATGTTACTTATAGAAGTGTTTTATAAATGGCCTTTTAAAGTTAACTAAAGTATTTTTGTTGTAACAGACAACTAAGTGTACTATATTTACTGACAGGGAGTTATTTATATGAAACAGTGCTATAAGGAAGCGTTTATTTCCTTTGGGAGTAATTACTATATTTATACCATTGAGAAACAATTATGCATATTGAGCATATACACGAATTTAAGTTATGCATTTTAGTTCAGATTGCAATTATTAAACAGTCATTTGTAAAAACTTGTACGCTACTAGTATATTAGGTTACTTTTTCAATGACAAAGAAGAACATGACCGTCAAAATCGCCAATAGCCAACTAGGTACTTTAAATTAACAACTATACATTATCCCAGAACACAAGACAACAAGATTTGCTAGAAATTACTATGCAGTCGCTAACCGCACGTGTGTGCCAGCGAACAAATGCTTTCACGAGTTGTTACTGCACTGCTGCATCGATACATTTCAATGAAAGTTATTTTCAATTACCGAAGAGTTTTCGACGCAGCGCCGTGCGCCGCCCGCCGGCTAGCGTGCAACCACGCCGCCAATGTCAATGTCGAGACGCCAAACTGATAGCTACGTAACCATTTGAATACAATTGCAGAAGATTAAAACATCACACATTGATTATTCCGTAAGCGTTGTATTATGTACTAACCTACACCTATATACTTAAGGTTTTTTCAACTGTAACGTTAAAAACATTTTCCTGTTAGGCTTAAACCGAGTCAAAGGTTAGGGATATTTTACATATTCGTGCAGAGATAGCAATAATGATTAGGAGTGCTACACCGTGTAGACCCCGTTTCCTTATAACTTATGGTAGTAAACCTAATAAGAAAGAACCTAATTTAATACTTAAAAAGGTCAAAAATTTATAACTTCATAGCTACTATAAATAATGGAATTATTTTTTTTTGAATAAGAATTCCAAAAAACTCCATTTCATTTTAATAAATATTGGAAAACCTATTTACAAAAAAACAACTGAATGCCAACATAAATCTTAGTTGTAAATCATTATTGTTATTTAAGATCTTTTGTGTCTTTTTTGTACAAGTGTCGAATGCCATTAGATAAGTATCTACTAACTGGATCTACATAATTATATTAATTATATGAATAATTCTAAAACAAAATACATCTGTTTACTCTGTTTTTTTATATGCCTTGTTGGTGCCACCGTAATTATTCTAAACGTAGATAATAAAAATAACGACTAGTAGAGTATATATAAAACTCGTGTTTAATTATAAACTATTAACATACAAACTTGCACGGACGTATGTAGTGAGCTTAATTGTCTCTATACGATTGATCACAGTTTTATAAAAGAATAAGGTATACTTACACACAATGTATCAATAATTTACGTTATTAGATTAATCATTGGCATAAAAAACCCATGCTTTTAATTACTATGTACCTGAATAAGGTAAAGTTCAGTGGAATAATCTGTCATAACTAGTCTAGGAGATAATGAGAAACCAATTGTGTAACAGCGACTAACAATGACCAATGTCAGGTACCATGACGCCAACCAGCGCTGATAACGATAAACACAAACAGAGCGAATTAGAAAGAATGCACTCCGTCATTCAGATTCGATTCTCCTTATTGTTGTGTTTGTACACAATAGCGCGGAAAATTACACGTGTAAAACACATACCCATAACTGCAACATCCTACTTGAGTACGTAACATTGAAAAAAAAAACAAATAAACTGCAGTGTTTTATACCGAAGTATTAACAATTAATTACCTTTAAAGATTAATCAGTTTATGTATGACATAAAATATTTATTACAAATATAACTATCAAGAGATTAGTATTTTAACAAACGTAATTAATACCTACTTAACTAATTATATTATTAATAGCAGATCAGTCAAAAACATCTGGGGACATCATTAAGTTAATTTGCCAACTCTACTTCCCACCATTTTATAAGATACTAGCGGCCCGCCCCGGCTTTGCTCGGGTGCAACGCTGATACCCACACTATATATCTGTCGCAGACAAATAGTATAATATGGCATTTTAAATACGGCGTCGTCAGTTTAAAAACGTTTGCGGTTATGTAATATGCCGAAGGCAAAATGTCAAATCATTCAATCGTTATAATGCGACGTTAGTGTTATTTTAGGGTGACTATGCTCATTAAAATCTCGAGAAAAACTTTGAATTACATACGTCGTCGTCGCTCGCTTCGCTCGCTCTGTTGCAAGGTCACAATATCTAACCTAACCTAACCTATTGATCTCTGTCACAAAGTCGAACCTAATCAAGCAATGAATTTCTGAGCCTATGAATATATGAATATTCGATCAAATACATGGTTTTTTTGACCAAAAATACTCTGCAGGAGTCCTTCACGACCCAGGGTCTATGGATACCTTAGCATTTTTGACGTGCTGGATAACCTCAAAAACTAAATACTTCAATTTGCCTCGGCATTATGTATATGGTGTTTAAATTTTCGATGAAATGTTGAGGCATATTATAAAGTGACACGGCAATCTACATTTTGCCTTGGGCATATTACATAACCGCAAACGTTTTTAAACTGACGATGCCGTATGTAAAATGCCAAATTATACTATTTGTCTGCGACATATCTACACAATCATAAAGTTCTGTAGTGCGAAGCACAGCCTTCGACGCACTACTTGGTATAGGCACGCGCCCCCCGGCCCCCCGGCCGTTACCGCCGCAACCGCGATTCCCTGCATTTTAAATTTGTAATATCTTCGAAAACATTTATTTAAATTACATGCTGTAAAGGGCAATATTGATCTATATTACATGCACAATTTATTAAAGGTACTTAATTGGATAAGGATTAATACTGTATAGCGTAAAACATTATTTTGATCTATCTCGTAGGGTTCAGCCAGCGTTTGTAATATAAGCGCAAAAAATTTGTTCATTTACTTAAATCTCTAAGATTATCCGTGTTCCTCTACTATATTATGCATGTATTATACATATAAACCTTCATCGTGAATAACTCTATCTATTAAAAAAAAACCGCATCAAAATCCGTTGCGTAGTTTTAAAGATTTAAGCATACATAGGGACAGACAGCGGGAAGCGACTTTATTTTATACTATGTAGTGATAAAGGTACAGTTAGCAGGTACTTTTATCGTTTACCTGCGTATAAACTAAGGAAATAAGATCAGGACGACCTTAAAGGAGTGAACGACCTAAATAATGTATAGCATTACTTGTTAACACAAGCACATAAAATAATTAATCATCCTTACGCATCTGTCCATATTCATTGCATTGGATACTTGTAATGGACACTCAATAACCATATTTTATTTATTGCGTGTAAGTTATGCGTTTATTCTCATACTGGCTGTCGATACGTAGCGTCACCTGAATGACAATATTATCGGGATTCCCCACAACCGTCTACGCACAATTGTTTCCCAGTTTCATGAGTAATTGTTTAGTGCAACCTAAATAGACTATTGTGTATAAAGTTACTTTTTATTCTGCTATGTGATCGATTACTGCCTGAATATAATGTATCAAAGGTGAGGCCGTAGTATTGCTCATAGTCTTAAAATAATTTATTATCAAATGTTAAATCGCTGATTGCGATTAAACTATCGGACGCTAGACTGTCGCATGTAAACTGATCTAAATCTATGATAAAATCGTATGTTTAATAGGATTAATGTGTCGTAATTGCTCTAGCATTATGAAAAGTCATCATGTTTTAAGACTTTCTGAGGCTAGAGGTATTGTACAAGAATTGATACATAAATATACAGTTTTGTGTTGAAAGGACTATTAATTCTGCAAAACTAAGAGATTAAATATGCAAAAAGTCAGATATTGAAATGTTTCTTTCTTACTCAATTGTTTCGATCTGATTTGAAAGAAGCTTTCTATTTTCACACCTCGGACGTTGTCAAACAACCAAATATTTAACACCAATCTATAACAGTAATATCGGCCACAGTGTCGACGTATGTAGGACTAGGAAAATGCCAAACTTGTGTGAATAAATGAATAAATCAGATTTTTTCTAGACTGATGTTATTAGTAACACCGACAAATTGTGCAGTCATTAGTTTCAACACAAGCACTGAGCTCCGAGTCTTGTAATCTTAACGTAAGCGTCAATCCGTTTTCCTTGTGAATACAATCGACCGGTAACGTCTTTTGTATTGATGTCATCTTTGCTTCTTTCACAGAATTCCTATTATGCTATCGCTTCTTTGTTGTTCGAAGGCACTTTACACTACAATACCGACATTAAACGCAGTACACAGTAAGAATGTAAATATAATTATAATTCCAAGTACGTGTATTCCCACGCGACGACCATGGCAGCAGCGGTCTGCAAGGTATACTCAGCTCTCATACTCGTACTCAAAGTTGAAGATGAAAAACGCATGGAATCCTCATTTACGTCATTAAAGGATTTTACTACACTGCCCACAAGTCTTTGTGCAACTCTATATTCGCAAATTACCCCAAGCAATCAGAGGCTAAACATAGCTGCCATTCACATGCTAATGCAATAATATCTGATAAGTTTTAGTCAAAATAAAGAGAACGCTGGAAGTCTAAGAAATAGCTACTCATCAGGATATTCAGGAACGGCTCGGTGTAAGAGTAAACAGACCTGCAAATGTCCTCAAGATAAGGAGACATTCGTCGCGCGGTACACTTGCAAGCACCTCGTCGTGCCACTGCTCAGCATTACATAACCCGACGTGCAGCCAATGACCCACTTAGACACGAGGCAATTGCTCCGTCTAATGACAACAACAAATTATATTACCTCTATACTAAAAACACTAGAAAACTACAACAACCATAGAAAATTGTAGTCGAATATTTAGTAGAGATTGATAACTTGATGCAAGAGACAAAACCATCCATAACATAACCGGTTATCTCGGACTCATGGTGTAACTTTGAATTCTGACAGTTCATTCATTCATTGGTCACGATGACCTTCAATAGTTCAACCTTGACCAAAAAGGTTACGAAGTTAGGCTTAGGTGTCCTACTTTACGATTATGGGTACAAGTCGTAGGCATACAAATGAATATTAAGGAATCTTCTTTGCTTATTTGTTTTTTTTTATTGGTGTCTTATATTCTTTTATAATGTGCTGTATGACTGTGAATAAAAAATAAGCTAAAACATTACTTGTTCTTTAGTGACTAGAAAAAATAAAATGAATATAAAATGTAGAGCAAACACAACCATGGTCATAAAATTTCATAAGTACGAAAAAAATCATAGAACAATACGTGTCTGGTGACTTAAAGACATTAGAATATCCCGAATTCCTTGCAAACGGAGTCGAGGGCAACAACTAGTTGGTCCATAAACAAACAACATCGGCGATCTGCTGCAACTCGCTCCGTAGACGTTGTAGAGCGTCGCGGGTGTTGCAACAAACGCATTCTTGTTACCACATCACTACCTTACTTACTTACACAATACTTATTATATTGCCTTATCAAAATATCGCATTACCTATACATCATAATGTGATTATCCGCGTTATACAAAATCGTACAACATTGATTGATCATTATTATTGTCTAGTATTCATTTGATTGTAGCTTAATTACTCGTAATACAAGAGATTATGATTAAAAGAATTAAAATGTTCCCACACTGATATCAAAGATCTTATTGTTTTTGGATAAGATTGAATATCGTGATGGAATAAATAATAACAAAGTAGCTAAGTAAGTTTATGTGTGAAAGATGGAATAAGCTACTTTACAATAAAATTATTTTGAAACGCTTTTATTCTGTTGTTTTTGTCAAGTAACGAGCATAATATAACATTTTAAAATTTAAAGTGTTATCTATCTGTGACCAGTAATTGCGAAATGTAACGTATAACAGATAAGTTATCACGATGAGGTGAGTCCGTGTTGCGTTTATCTCACTGTTTCACGACTCTGACGCGCGCCGACGCCGACGCCTCCCGTCATGTGTAATTTTTAAACTCCATATCTTATCATTCACAATCACGCAGATACGCTAAATAGGTCACAGAAAATATCACCTGAGTATACGTTCTAACGTAATATTATGGAGTCTTCTCGATTATTTTTAGTCACTACCTCACTGCTATGAAGGTTAATACATAGTAATGTAAAACATAATTGTTACATTTCCTTGCCAAACTTGAACACGGCATGAAGACTGTAACGCTAACAACATGTAACCGTTTACTGCACGATATTGACCATCGAGATTCCTTGAAACAATGAATAACGTCATTCATCGACATTGCAGTGTTTGAACGTAAACATGTAAATTGAATGATTAATAAAACATTACCTCTACAATTTTGAAAAATCTTGTTAAATATATATCGAGCAAGTCGTGAACATTCTGTCTAACTTATTAAAATTCGTAAGTAGCTATATCCTTAAACCACTGTTTTATTAGCATTTTTTGTCCGCTTACCGTTATATAGTCAGCAATACTGTGAGTATTTGAATATAGATGTAACATAAAGCGGGGACGTAGGTACATCTGCTTGATGTTACTTTATCATCCCAGGCCAGTCGTAGAATTTATCAAGAATAACTGGTTAGATACCACGCTGCTACTCTAGCCGATTGGCATTGCAACCGCCCGCTAACTTTGCTATCTTAGCATAGGTATAATAAATTGTGTAAATTAACCGAATACTAAAGTTAAGGCTGCGAGGTTCCAGGCATAATCATACTTTTCGGTTTATTTCCGTGGCTAGATAAAAAATCTTTCTTTACCTAATTCACAATTTTAACGCATCTTTTTTTTTGTTTTCAGATAAAAGGAGAGAAGTCCAAAATTGCCCCGAAATATTGTAGTCTAAGGTGAGTTATTTAATTTAATTGAAGTATAAAAGTAGTAGTAACAGTAGGTCCGTTCTTCTTCTTTTAAGTTTGTGCTCTACCATACTACACTACTAGTATGTAACTTGTTGTTTTTATTTAAGAGTAGAGGCACCCATGTAGGTCTTTTTATTTGCCAGACATAAAAATATGACATTTCATAATAAACATGTTATTAAAAAAATAATAGAACGGGAAACCATTCCAAAACCTAAAGATTTTTGAAAATGTAAAATTGTAGAGTCGCCGCAGACAGATACAATTCATCAATCAATTGAATTTCGATGCGTTCCTATATTAATTCAGTAGGTGCGAACATGCTATAATTTCGTTAATACGATTACGTAAGATACTTAACGGTCTATTGTACTGGGCAACTGTGATACGTCACGTAGGTAGCCAATGTAACCTTGCTCATGATTATAAGTTTTGCTAAAACTGTCAACTCCCTAGGAGTGATTACACGACACAAGTTGGTAGGTAGTTTAAAAAAACTCTCGTGACCTTGACCTTGACCCTGACCCCACGAAAGTGGGACTCTGTATAATAGATCAATTAACCTGAAGCATGCTGAATGGTCAGTACATGTGGTAGGTAGGTTACAATGCCTGCAATGTAAACACTTACGACAGATTATTTAGCCATGAATTCGTAATATTAACTTAGGCTTTAATAATTTAATTGACTCATCAATTTTACCTGTATGTAATGCCTACATTTCCCAATATACCTACACATCTAAATAAATAAATGTGTGTTTATTTAAGTATAAATAAATATTGCAAATTATTCACAAATTGAATATTTAGGTATGTAGGCAGATGCTAGGTATCTAAGTGCTAGTTTTTTTGGATTATCGTGGAGACTCCTCTTTAGCTTAACCTATAGGTAGGGACTACTTATTTTAAATCTTTGGAAAAATCATATCGTTTTACAATTTGTATATAGTTAACGTCTCTTACACGTAAGTAGGAACTTTCGTGTTATTTGTAGAGTAGTTAACAACTGCAACTTCTTGCGTTATTGCTGACAGCATTTACCATTCAATTAAAGCCTTTTTTTTCCTCTTACACAGTTATGGTCTTGCAACAGATTACCTCCTTCGTTTGCATACGTTTTTATAGAGACAGACAATAGGAGAGCAATATGATGATAGAACATGAAGGATTGCGTCAGTAAAATAAGACAATAATAACAAGTCGGCTGTTATGATAACTTAATACAAATAATAATTATTCAGAATTTAAGTTCCAGCTATTAGTACATGGGTAATTCATTTGAATCTACTAAACCACTTTTGATAAAGACGAACGGAAATTTTATACACCTAACTACATTAACTACAGGCTAAAGGAACACCCGGATTTAAATTTATTTAATTGGGATGCAGTCTAAATTAACTACCTCGTTTTATATTTACGGTTCATCTTACCTACTCAGACGTTATTATAAACGTGTATTTTCATTAAAGTTTAGTAAGAACCATAGTTTGTTATGTCCTACAGTTGCTATACATTTACGAGTATGTAGGACAATATAATTAATATGCTTGCTCTAAAACTATAGGTTAATTCCAGATTGCTCTAGTAAGGGTCGAAGTCTTTCTATTTCATGTACCTAATTAAATCCGCTCAGTCAAATTTAGTAAAAGCCAATCTTTGTTTGAACCAAGTAAGGTAGACAGAGGTAGTAATAGTAGAGTTAAGAATAGTAATTCGCTCCTCTGCCGTTTTTGGACGTGCCCAGTCAAAGCCTTAGGTATAATCATTTCTATACTCAAAGGGCCCATTATACTATAGAGTATTCCGTAACCTCCTGTACTCTGCGTACCCACTGCACCCAGATCGCTTGCTCAGTGAGTCAGTGCTCGCCCAGCTTCCCAGCTTTCAGCTGGCTGTCAAACTAATATAAAGCAAATGTCAAAGTACCAGGCGCGTTCATATTTTTAACCTCATTAAAAGTAATGTTGTACCTACCTGCGTACTTTTAAAAGATTTTTATTAATTCTGTGGTCACAATTATGATTTGTAAAGGTAGTTACCACTAGATAAATTAGGGAATATCATGTCACTAATGCTCTACATCGAGCTGAATGAAATTAAGTAAAGGAATTGATAAAAATACGTTAGTTTTTTTATCATTTTGGTACTGCATACTACTGGAGATACTTATGATACGCAACAAAACAACAAGTTTACCTTTTAAGATCGATAAATATATCAAAATAAAATACAATAATGTGCAAAGAGCTAGGTTTTTTAATGGAAGTTGATTACAAATTACAGACCGAGTTTAAAATCGATTTAAAACAAATTAAAAAAATAAAGATAGTATTTTGCTATTGCGCCATCTGTCTTATTTTATTTTAGGTAGTTTAACCAGTTCCTGCTTCGCTGCTGTCAGTGCGCCAAAGCCTGCATAACCTATTTTAGTTTCGATGAATGAAAAAATATATTTATTGTGTGCTATTAGCTAAATAACAGTTATGTCTTTAATAGAAAACAAGTGTTAAACAACGAGTGGTGTTCTTTACTGACTTGGTCAGTCTTTATTTCCTTAACGCACGAAAATGGCATAATCGCGGAACTCTTACTGCCTTGACATACAGTAGTTTAATTCATTTGTTTGAATTATTTTTAAATTAAATTTTCAGAAATCGACACAATGGCGCTAATACTACAGTATATTAACGATATGCATTATTTTATGGACAAATATGGAGGTAAGTCTTTCGAGAAGATCTCGAACCTTTTAATTTGTAATAATATTATATTTAACTTCCTATCTGAGGCCCAATAAATTAAATATCTTTCAATACCATTATTACGTTTTTCAGAATGTAAAGTATATTGCGAAGTTTAATACCATTTTATTTGAAAAAGGAAGATTGTGCTACTTGTCATTTACCATTAAATACAGATACTTTAAATTACAAATGCCTATAAAAAATAAAAAAATAAATGAAGATGTAAAATACTATTTATATACTTTATTTAAAAGTGCAGTTTCCAGCTATCATATTACACCTCAGTTTGCAATTGTATATGAAGTAGGTATGCTCACAAGTGTGACAAATTTATCTCATAATACTGATCCTATCTACTGCCAACACAGTTCCAGTTGTAACAGGGAATTATTTATAGATGACCCACTAAATGGCTGGGATTTACAGTATGCACCTCATTTGTGTAATGATAATAGCTATTTAATATAAAACTACAATTAAATTACAATATGTTATGGGGTCAATTGATGTCTACAGTATTATTTACCCTTTTCTCTTTATATCATGGAAATTTCCCTTGTCATTGTAGTATTAATGTGTAGAAATTCCAAATTAAAAATAACTAGTGTGAAATTATTTTTTCTATACAGGACTTATAAAGAATGATTTCTGTTTCAGATCCCAGGACAAATCCATGGATCCTGATGAGTTCTCCATTTCCTACGTTATTAATATGTCTAAGCTATGTCTATCTAGTCAAGGTACATAAATTACTATCCGTTGACAATGCAAGTAGTACAAAATCATCAATAAACTAATAATTATTTTTCTTTCCAGGTTATAGGGCCAAAATTTATGGAAAATAGAAAACCATATGAATTAAAAAATGTTCTTATAGTATACAACTTTTTACAAGTAATATTCAGCGCGTGGCTGTTCTATGAGGTATTTTTTATTCTATAATAATTTATTTAATTGATTTTAATAATTTTTTTATAGAATTGTGTGATGTTGCTGCATTTTAATGCTAAAAAAAGTATCTAAAGGGGATAATTTCCTTTGATCTTATTTTATTGTGGTCCGAGTGACAAAAGTACACCCCTATCAGTTAAAGTACTAATTTAAAAGATTTATACTATTTTTTAAGGTCTTGATTTTATGATTTGTGTTCATTACAGCCAAATGGTAAATATAAATGTGTTCTTCAGTAACTAATTGTACTTAGTAAGTCTACCTTTTTACTAAGGCTTTCCCTTACTCCGCTGAGCTGTTTATAAACAGCCACTGGTGCTACTGGCTATAATCACTCCTAGCACAGTTATCACAATTTACCTCAATATGTTCTCATGTTACAATAACCATAACTCACAGCTCTGGTTTATTATGTGAAGGCTTTTAAATTAAAAACAGAGTAAAGTATTGCAACCGATGCTGTTTTAACAATTATAACAATTTATGAATTATAACATTTTTTTCCAGTATCAGTAGCCAATTAAATAGCTGGCAAACTATAATATTACCATATGCCATGAAATAGCAAAATAGAAGGCTAAATATTATCAACCAAGAGCTCAAACCAGATAAATAACCTTGACAAAGTAAATAATGATAATAGTGTTAATATATTAGTAAGATAAATTCCAGACTACAATCATAAACTATTTCCTTTTATTAGATGATAGTGAACACATTGTATATTGTAACTGCTTATTGATATAGAATATACCACCCATAATTGCACACACTTAACTTACTAAATTTTCTTTATAATCTCAATACTTTACCTACTATCCTGATACATTTTTAATAATATCTCAATTCAAAGCTTTTATCCTAATTAATAAAACGTTTTAACTTGTGTTGTCTCCATACCAATATGTTTCTTTTTTACCATGCCATGCTCAGAGTATGATGGGGGGCTGGCTGAATCATTACAGCTTTAGATGCCAACCTGTGGACTACACAGACAATCCTGTAGCCATTAGAGTAAGTGCAGGCGTCTCGATCAGACGCCACGGGCATTGGTATCAGACCGGAGCGGACTAACCTTTGCTCATTGTAAATAGACACGCATCATTTTTCTTTTTCAGTGGAACGCCAGTTATGTGATATGTAAATATAGATATGGTGCATATGGTTTCAGTTAGCTTTAAGGTAGATATATGCATAGATGTAAGCATCCAAATTTCTACTTTTTTGGATTCTAAAATAGCCGTACTAACACTACGATAAGTAACATTGTAAACTTGCGCCAACATTATTACGCTAAACTGATTATGCACTAACATTTGAATCCGCGTGATGAACAGCGCGACATTCGGTGATGTGCAGACTTTGTATATAAGGGCCTGGTGTCGGATATTGTTTCAGATCGGAGCAGCGGGCTGGTTCACAGGCAGGTATAACTTTCAATGTCAGCCGGTCGACCACTCCAAACATCCACAAACAATGAGGGTGAATTATCACTTCCATTTATTACATTAGTCCCAACATCCCAAAGCTATTATTCTGTTAACTGATTACACCACTACTTTCTATAAATAGTGTTATTTCCTGTATAAAAAGCAGCCCTTGACCTTGCCTTGAGTTGTTATTTACGTTAAAGTCAGATTCAGTTCGTTATTATTGTTTTTTACCACTCTCATTGAACCCCATTTTCACTAAACTTAGAACCGCTAATAGCCCTACATACCTACTTCCTATTAAGCATTATTCACTTCATAATAATATATTATTTTGTCAGTATAATTGGAATCTCGTACTTTATGATGAAATTACGATGAAGGGATATTTTAATGCCATATCATTCGGCATAGTCATTCATTCGAAAGTGTAAACTACACACCATACAAGTTTAATACAAATTAGGTATAAACCTTTCATTTAAACTCTTCGTTTGTTGCTTACAAACTATCAATATATAATTGGGATGAATATATAAAAAAAATTGTAAGTTCTTATATTTTAAAATGGCCGTGCTATCCTCGTCGTGCTAAGCCAGTTGCTTTTTTGCCTATAAGTTTGCTAGATGCAGTAAAGAATGCATTCAAATCATCATCATCGCCATGATCATCACATTATCATACTTAACCAGTATTCTCGGAATCAACCATTATATCGTTCATAATTCACGATGCATGTAACATCATTTTGATAAGCCTTTTTGTAACAAATAGAACAAAGTAATAATAGATTGCATGATTAAATTTTAGTTCTTTTGGTTTGAAATTCTTTTGTCATTAATTGTTCTAATTTATTAAAAAATAGGTCATGTTTTACAAACATTTTACACTAAAACTGCTATAATCCAATTAATAATATTTCTCAAACAGAATTGTAAAACTTCCCATTAGTAAATATTTAATTTAATGTTAAAACCCCATTTCGAAAATCATAGAATTTGTTCAATTTTCAGATGGTTCACGCATGTTGGTGGTACTATTTTTCCAAGTTCACAGAATTCTTTGATACGGTAAGTTTTGTAAAACTGGTCAAACGTATTTAAGCTATAATGAGGATTAATTGAATTATACTTAGCTGCGCAATCAAAACAAATTCAAGCGCATTTAGATAGTCAATCTATAAATATAATTTAGTAACAACGTAATACTTTTGCGCAGATCTTCTTTGTGCTGAGAAAGAAGTTTGATCATGTGTCAACCCTGCACGTGATCCACCACGGCGTGATGCCGATGTCCGTGTGGTTCGGCGTGAAGTTCACGCCCGGTGGACATTCCACCTTCTTCGGCCTGCTCAACACCTTCGTGCATATCATTATGTATTCGTACTACTTGCTGGCGGCTATGGGACCCCAGATGAGGAGATACCTGTGGTGGAAGAAGTACCTCACCACTTTACAAATGGTAAGTAAACCCGTCATATTGTAGTTTTCATGAACACATAGCCATTGTTTGTGATCAACCGAATCAGATTCATCCTTCATATTAAACAAAATTTTCACAAAATTAATGAAATTTTTAATGTTTTCAGGTCCAATTCGTCGGTATCATGGTGCACGCGTTCCAACTGTTGTTCATCGACTGCAACTACCCGCGCGCGTTTGTCTGGTGGATCGGCATGCATGCTGTTATGTTCTTCTTCCTCTTCAAAGACTTCTACAACCAGTCTTACACGAAACCTAAGGTATATCCATTGCTTAAATTGTTGATTCAACTTATAAGTATAAACATTTTAACTTATAATATATTTTTTATAGGTGCGCGCAAGGTCTCCCCAACCAGAGACGACAGAGATCAAAGACATCACGTACAAGAACGGCTCGCTGAAGAATGGCTTCAGCAACGGACACACGAACGGCACGTTCGTGCGGGCGCGCACCGTGCTGCCCGCCGGCAACTGACGGCGGACGCGGCGCCCACCTTAGCATTCCGTACTACTCTGTGATTCATAGCCTGAAATTATCACGGGACGTTAATATTTCTTATTTAATGCGTGGACCTTCGGGGTAACGGTGTCGGATGTATGTGAGAGAAACGAGCGCCCCGGCGATCGCCGCGTGGCTCCGTCAATAATAACCCTATAGATGTAGTGGTACATGTGATTTGTCTAGTGTACATACAGTTGAGGCAGAACTCATGGCGCGAAGTGACTCGTGCGGCGTCCGAGCGCGGCACCGCAACTTCCGTAGATGTAAAAATTGTAAAGTGAGTTGTAGCTCACGGTGCGATGTGAGCCTCGGCCGACGGGCTGCAATCGCACCATGAGTTCTTACTCTTAGGCGGTATCAATGGTGTAAATTTTATTTTATTTGATGTAAATGTATAGCTAGATTTGTGATCGCATAGCGTTTTATACTTTTATTGTTAGAATTAGATAATATGTTGCTTTTAGAGTTTAGAAAACCTCTAAAAGAATACAGTCATAATACTTACAGAAACATGTATTTTATACATGGTGCTTATTAAATAAATACACTTACTTAATGATGAGATGAGCTTGTAAACGATAACAATTTTGAGACCACCATGCAATATCTGTACATCACATTTTAAATTCACCGAATGTGCTCAGTTACATCTACATGTTGATTTATTCTCATTAAATAATTTTTTCACTTCCTATAAGGAAGCCGCCTTCAACATAGCTTGGGGAAAAGCTAGGCAGAAAGAGATATGAAGAAGTGAAGATAGTGTAAAATATATAGAAAAATCTACTTTATTATAATTGTGTTTTAGTGGGAATTTGTAGAATAGTAAAAACAAAGTTATTTTTCTAAAAGTTCGGATGAAGAATAGGTGGAATGAAATATGTGGTACTATCTATAAAAATAAATACTTAGAATTAAAAACAATGTATCCAAGTTTCGAATATCGTTCAGTATGTACCTTTATCTTGTTATTGGCCATGTGAGATTTGAAATAACTATTTATTTCATCATCACCTTCGGCCGATGATGCCTATAAAGCCGCGCACGTGCAATATAATTGTCAGTACTGTCTGTTTTCCGCTAATTCATGCCATAAAATAGGTAAACAAACAAGTGCTTAACTTCATGTAAGGCTATGGGTTTAAAGACATTTTATTTACCAGAAAAGCACCAACTTGTGCTTTTCTACAATATATATTTAAACCAAATATAAATAAATGTTTAGATTGTAAGTATTAATCAGTATTTTTACAAGCTCATTATTATCAAGACATTATTCAGAACTATTAGATGAAATGTATGTTTTTTTACCTCTCGGCAAATGCCACATATAATGTATAAAGCTGTTAAATCAATTTTACCGCCATTTGCCTTTTTGTGTTACGCGTTTAACACATTATATAGGTGTTTATTATTTGGTTGACAAATTAACGTGATTATGTTTCTATTTTAAGTACAACAACTGTATTTTAATTTCAACCGAATGTTCAATTTAGGTTTAGAATACTATGACACTAAAGTGGTTGTGTTGGTTATTTATTTTGTTTAATTTATCTTTTATTTATACCAAAATTATGTATATAAGATCAAATCGATAACGGGTTTATAGCAGTAGCTCTATAACTTCCTTTTTTAGTCTTCCGTTTTGTTTTGTACTTACAAAATGCCCCAAACTTCTTGATCGCTTCGAGAACCGAATGCAACCTAGTGGATCGACGTAGGCTTGTGACGAAGTTGGCTATTGCCGCTTACCTACTGATAACTACTTAATACCAAATATTCACCATTGCACATTGGTTTTATTTTTTGGAGCGATCTAGTAGTTTGGTGCTTACTTTACCAAAATTAAAGGTGCTTTTTGTACTCCGAACGTTCTGCTTTCGTTAGCAGTTAGGCAGCTGAAGCTCACCATTTTGTAAATAAAGAATTTTGTTTCATGAATCATATAGAAATCAATTTATGTACCTATTGTAATTTTTATACAAAAATATGCAATTAAACGATAAGTGTAATATTACCATAAATCTGATATTTTCTTTCCCTAAATAGATTGCTCTTTTTAAACAGCGTAATGGCGTTGCCATAACGACAAAGATGGTTTCATTACTACGAAACGATTATTCACAGGGTATAACAATCAAAATCTTTAAATACAGATTTATCAATATATTCATGACATAAAACAATAACTTTGTATGACAGTTAAAATACGATTATATAAATCATAACATAAAAAAATTAAAAGATTCAGATCCGACACCCGAATTAACAACTACCTACTAAGACGACTCGACTAACTTGAGCCCGATAATAATTAACGTAAATATCCTTAATTAAATTAGTATTATTGTTTTTTGTGTATTTTGCAGTCTTTTGTCTTTAACAATAAGAAATTGACATTTTATTTTTGTTCAACTCAATTGTTATGTTATAGAAATCATTTACATAAAGGTACTATCAATGATTAGCATGTAGGTACACAGACCAAATGTTAATTACCGAGTTGAACACTGAATTGACTTGAAATACCTTAAAGTATTTTTACTTATAAGTATCAAACCAGTCTGTAACTGGAACCCATCTGCAGTAACGATAAAAAAGTGATAAGATTTGTACCCTCTTAATTAAGAACTGTAAACAATTAAGTAGTGGTTATATACTCTTTGAATTAAGTAGTAGGATTACCCATATCTAAATACAAATTATAATATTTCATAAGCTTATCTTAGTTGCTAAATACTATTTTAGGAACACATGAAACTGAATCAATAGACTAGTTTCCAGGATAGCATAGCGAGGTTCAGTACATATTGTATGTATGTACAGTCAACTACATGTCAGTGGTAACATTGTCGTTATCAGTGGTAACAAAGAAGTAGTCCATAATTAGTATCGTTAATACTAATTATGTTTTTACCACTGACTTTGATTGACCATACTAACTGAATAAGGTTTTGAGATTAAGTACAGATTTTTCAACTTTTCCGAAATTATTTGACAGACTTAGCACATCGGAAGCCTAGGTTTCCTGCAGAACTGTCTTCGGTGTTGTGAGATCGTGAAGAACATCTGTAGCGGTAACAGTAGGAAAGGTGGCACAGATACGATCCACCTTTCTTCACTTTTTCTGAAGGCTGAAAAAGTGAAAACCCAGAATGTTATTTGAGGAGCCACTTAAAAATTATTATTATGGTTGCGTGAATATTTTTTTTAAGGTTGAATAGAATATGCTAAAAGCTCTTTATAGTGAATACTTGAGTAAAAACTTTAGCACAAAAAGATAAATTATTTTGACATTAAAGTATACTATAAACTTACATTATCTCCCGCCCAGGAATCTTCTGTCCATTCCCATACATTGCCGGCCATATTGTAAAGTCCAAAATCGTTTTGAGGAAACAAGTTCACTGGATTCGTTCCAATGTAACCGTCTTTTGCTGAATTGTGGGTGGGAAAAGTCCCTTGCCAAATGTTGGCCCTGAAAGGTTTGAATAATTATTTTAACAGTGGTTTTGGTTTTAAACTAACAGTGACTTCTAATTGTAAAATAAGAGACAATACATATTATACATACAATTACTGCACCAAGAAATAAAGTGATTATTATGCTGTAATAAAGTGGTTTTTTGGACCTTGATGTTTTTTAGTTTGCCAGTTATCATATATAGCATAAGTTCTAAGTGAAAGATATCTTTCAGAACACTAAAGTACTATGTACTCACATATGTTTTCGTCCAGGGAACAGCTTGTCTCCCCAAGGGTATTTTGTATCCTTATGTCCACCTCGGCATGCCGCTTCCCACTCAGCTTCAGTGGGCAGCCGGGCATTTCTCCACTTGCAGTACGCTTGAGCATCTCTCCATGACACATGAGTGACTGGATGATCCATGATTTCTAAAAAGTACATTATTGTGTAGGGTTTGTCAGTGTTTTAAATAATTATTACCTTTATGAGACTATGCTGAATTAAAAATAAAAACTATCTATGTATATTTTTAGTCTAATAAATATAGTACTAGTTAGTAGTTACCCAAAATATCAGAATCTGGACCAAAGGGATGCATCCAGTTTGCACCAGCAACTTTATACCACCACACAGCTTGCACTGCACGGAAGTCCACAAGTTGGTCTCTAAATGTACTATTTAAAAAGGCTGAGAATACAAAACTATCACCAAACTGTTCAGCCTCGGTCTTATATTGTGTAGTGTTTACAAATATACTGAAGTCTTTATTTGATACTTCATACTTGTCTAAATAAAAACTTTTTAATTGGACAATTCGTTTTGGCCCTTCCTGATCATTCTCTATAGCAATATCATCAGTTCCAAATTGATAGCCATCACTAGGTATAAGGCTCATTTTATCTGTTTCACTGATACTTTCTAAGACGTGAGACTTATTTTCCTCCCCAAAATTCCCAGGACATTGATCTTCATTGTTAAGTGAATTACTAAAAATACTATGTTTAACGAGTTTATCACCCCCGTCGCGATTTAAATTACAGCCGCAACCAGAAGATCCCGAGTCTTGAATAGAAGTTAAAACAGGTTGTAGCAAATAAATAATGATTAGGTATAACATTGTTCTTAATTTATTAACACAAAAAATGAAGAGTGTAACAAATAATAATATTCATAATATATTAAATAATAAATACAGATTTTCACAGTACATTGAGCTGGGAGTCTTGTTTACGAATTTACGTCAATTTACGAAACTTTGACATTGACAGTTGTGATTTCATTTATTGCATGGACTAAAAACTGGCGCTTGCTAAAAACCCCTTGCACGGCAATTTTTTGTCTAAATGGACTGTCATAGGTGATATATGTTTACGGTTATTTTTTGTGCAAGGAATGATTTTTATGTAAATATACATATATACCTATTGATGGTGGAGATATAATTAAAATTACGAAATATATATTTTTTTTTTTTGATAAAAGCTTTATTCTCTGAACAATTAAAGGTTTTATTAAAGCGACGCGTTTTGTTTTATTTATTTTTCACGACGAAACTAGTTCATACCACGAGCTCTGAAACGATATGAGCACTCTAATCTACTTTTTTCAACTCATTTAACACCTACCCTTAGAGTAATTACTAGCTTCAGTAATTAGTCTAAGCCTACCCTAGCCAGCGAAAGGCGAAAGAAAGATTTATGCATAGCTTAAAAAGAGATGCATATGCATGCAGACAAGATAAATTGTTGGTAAAAAAAAATAGTTAATCTATTTTACCAATCTCTTTTTAACAGTGAGCAAACAAAGAACTTTATATTATTATGGCCACATAAAACAATTTGCGAGGCGACCACTGAACTTGCGATCGTATTTTGTTTTGATTTAATTGTGTTCAAAAGGGACTCGTATTATTAAATGTGAGTGAACAAACTGAAGAAGGCAGGAAACATTGGTGTGACTCTTAAGTCTTTGTTTAATAAGGAATCTGTCTAGGGCAACAATAATTGAGAAGATACGTTACGACTTGAGTACTTTTATAAAATTTTATGGGTAAATGAAAACAGGTTTATGGACAGAAACATGTTTATTAGACCTTTACCATTAATTTTTTTATCCAAAGAATATTCTATAAAAAAATGAAAAGACTAGAAAATAAAACGTCAATTTCAGTCCTTTTCTTATTATAACTGTGTAATAGGGCGGCGGAGGGACGCTGAAAAAAAATAACATTTAAAATAACTTATCACAAAACGGCTTAGCTAGGCCCAAAAATTTAAAGTACGAAGATTTATTATTGCAAGGCGTAGTTCCTGGGCCAAAACATCTGGCATACCTACTAAATGATATCGATACATCAGATAAATTCTAATCAATTATAACCAGAGCTAATTATTTTACTAATTAGGTACCTCATCGCCGTGACCAACTTTCAAATTATTTTGTAAGATACAGTGTTGTAAATGTCACCGCTTTTTTAAATTTGATGTCTTACGTGAATGATTAGTCTCACGCGCTCATTTGATGTACAGATTTTTCCGCAGAGGCCATTCTTTATCGTTAAATATCTGTCATTTTGAATGGTGCACTCGGCTATCCGTGCAGTCAATAACATAATAGGTGTTTGTGCTCAGTAAAAAAAAAACTAGTCATTGAACTTAAACAAAAAATATACAATGTGTTCTACTCTAGAGGTCTAAGTTCCTAATCCAACAGTATGTAACTACATTATACGACTGAAGCTATTGCGATGAAGGCCGCTATTAATAAAAAGCTCTCGTACTTAGGTCTCATAATGAATTTGTCATGATAAGAATACTAACTTATTTGAATAAAAAGTAATTAAAATAAATTTAATAATTACACTGTGACCATCGCCTATTTTTTTCTGTGATGAACACAGCTGGAACAGTTCGTTTCAACCACCACCCGAGCCTTACTGTTAGTTACTTACTGTAATAAAAATCAAGTTAAAAAAATACGTTAATTTTTTGTAAGTTATCTAAGAGTAATTTATTAATAATGGCCTCTCGAGTTTTTTTAATTATTAAATGAGCGCCTACTTTAGGAAATATTAATTAACTTACAATAGTAGTGGCACAATATCCTCCTGTCTCATTTTACCATAATATTTCACAATGCCATCTACATGCCCCATGCCCACGACGGCGAGGACGCGGGGACCGTTGACTACTGTGAAAGTGTAAGTTGTGAAAACATTAATTAATAATATTCATGTACATAATATATCAAGTGCATTCATTAGAACCTATAGGCTAACTAATTTTTAATCATATTCCGATGCTGTCACGTAGAAATAAAATGTTTAATTAAGTTATAATTACCAGAACGGACACACTCTTGTAGTGAATACGCAAGACATTTGTCACGCTCATCGACGAAGACATGAAATATTTTTTTAAAAGCCGGCACATCTTTTGTAATTTCTTCAAATTGAGCTTGAACAAAGTCTCTATCTTTGTATCTTTCTAACTGTTCTTTGCTGTAAAAAAGAAAACAATATTAAACAATAGTAGGTAGGTACCTACAAGTTAGATAGCTAACTGTAACAATCTATCCATTAGTGTAATAACATCACATACTCGAGTGGTTTAGGATTTGAAGTTGTAAGATGGTATAATACTTGTCCCAATTCGTATACGCTCAGAGATTGAAAAGCTCGAGCAATAGTAATTTGTATTGGTCGATCGCCTAGAAATAATTTGCATCCAGGAATTTTTTTCATCTGGAAAAGAAAACGAATGAATACAGCCACCTATTTATATTATTGTCACATTATTTTTATTAACGCATTATAATTAAGTTAACATTACTACACATTTTATGTAAGTATGATCTATAAAAAAATAATTAAATAAAATAAGACAGACCTCATGGTAAGCTCTTCGAAATTCTCCGCCGGGGGCAACACCTAATTCTTTTGCAATATCAGCGTAGGTTTTCAACAGCATTGCGTGTAACATACCCGACACAAAATTTTGACCTTTCACTGCTTCTCTGGTAAGGAAAATATAAATAAGAAAAGGTTTTTTTTTCAATGACTTTTGATTATTATTAGGTAATGTTGTATATAGTTTGGACAAAGTAAAAAGATTGGTTCCAAACCATTCCTTTTATTTTTGTCTTTAGGAACAATATTAGGTCCATGGCAATACTCTACTGTCATGAGTCACGTATACAGGGTGTTACAAAACCCCTGTCCGACCCGAAAGGGGGATAAAGGGTGCACCATCACATGCCAAAATAAAATGTTAAATTTGGAATATTCATGATAATAACTAGCTATAATAATGATTTTAGGTTACAATTTTTTATTCATTCATTTTTTTTCTACATTAATGTAATCAGACATCGATACCTAACAACCCCTTAACAGATCGGACAGGGGTTTTGTAACTCCCTGTATAGTTTAAAACTTGACTTGGCCACTGCCACCTATAGGTTATACCGCAAGGGTAGCCCGCGAAATTCAAATTTTCTTACGTTTTTTGCAATTTTCGGGCCAGTGTCGGGTTGAATGTTGGTAAAAATATGATTCGCGCCGGCGTGTTTACAGAATAACAATCATTTAAATCATCAATTCAACCCTCAAAGTCCATGTAACCCCATGGTTCTGGCCGCGAATCATATTTTTATCAGCATTCAACCCGACACTGACCTAAAAAATGCAAAAAAACGTGAGATTTCGCGGGTTACCCATGCGCTTTGACCGCTTAAATATTTACAAGAAAAAGCACCTATTTATAACACAAGTTGGCCGTGGCCCATGGCCAATTTCATATTTGCCGTCGCCTATCTTTAATTTGTTAAGTAATACAATCAAAAAAACTTTAGTTAAACTCACTTTAGTTTCTGGGCATCAAAGTTCTTTGCATCTTCTAAAAATTTCTTATCATCCAGTTCTAGGAGTGAAACCCGTTGACGACATAATTCAACCAGAATAGCGTTTGGCTTTAACACTTTCACTATCTGATAAAGTAATATTATTTGTATTACCTATTTAAATGCCTGTATCTAGATACTAAAATATAAAAATAACAAAATCTCGGTTAGAATGTACTTTATGCTAATTATGTCCTTCAATCAAAATACCTCGGTAACATCTTCCACCGACTGTTTGCTGAAATGCACGGTTCCTAGAAGCACAACAGTTGCGTTTGGGTCTTGCTGCAACAGAGTCGCAGAGCGTGGCAATTTAATGGTGCTGGAACTGGCATTTCTTCTATGTAATGAGACGGACGCTAGAATAACAATGACCAAGAAAAACTTAGACAACTATCTAGAAGTAAAGCAATTTTATAATAAGTTTAGGTACAATTTCTTTACAGATATCTAACAAATTTTACTGATGTCAGTACAAATTTGGAACTTACGGTGGAGTATCCTTTTAACCGGATTGCATATTAATGGAATGTCAAGTGATTTGCTTATAAGTCGTCTAACTAGGAGGCATGTTTGGTATTTCATATTTAGCTTAAACTTTTAAACAACAATTTTGTCGCATTATTAACAAATTACGTGAAATTTGAGGTGAATAAATTCATGATATTACTCCATATTGTCCATTTTTGACTAATTGTTGTTTCTGAGGTCATATGACGTAAAAAGTTTATAGATTACAGATTAATTTTTCATCCAGCCAGTCACAATATTAATGTCCATTTTATAAAACCGGAAAAAAAAATAGAATTTTATGCGATCGCCGAAAATCGGTCTTTTATCGGGTTTCACCTGATAAACAGTGTGTAAGTACCTAGGTACACCAGCTAAGCCTTACATATGGTTGGTCGGATCATAAAAAAAGTTTGGTCTTCCCTTCACCCATAAAACTAACGAAACGCAATGCATTCTTCACACAAAAAAGGTGAGAATATGCAAAATCGTAACGTCCTGATGGGTTATAGTGTGTATAGTAGGTACCTACATAATTATAGTATCACGATTATAACAGTTTATATAGATAATAAATAGATATTTATTTCTTGGATCGTCATAGCAGGTAAAGTTATTCTGAAGTAACCAGCTATTTACGAGCCTTTAACCTATGACTTTCTTTCATAACTCTTGCCTAAAGCTCTAAAACTGATGAACGATTATAAGACACCTTAACTGCTTACCTTTTGGATGGTTTATGCCTAAAAGCGAGATTTCCATAGTTTTTAATCCTAAGCTATTTTAAACTTAAGTTTATATTATATGGTTTAAACGTTGAGGGTACGACTGCGACTCAGGGAAAAACCTATTGTCAAATAAAACCAATATGCTTTTTAATTAACGATATTTATTAAAAAATGTGAACAATATTCGATGTTATTATTTAATTACTGAACTACAAGCATGTTCGTGACTTTCCATAATTATTATTTTGACTGCTATTATTTATTATCTAATTAGACTCTTAACATTACTTTTACAACTGGCTTAATGCATAAGATGGATGGAAAATTTATTTTTATGTTAGGTATCACAGTCCTTAAGTAATTTTATTTAGGTCAAACCACATTGAAAGAGTTACGGCGCGTGGCGCAAAAGGGTATTCTGAAAGTAACCGAGAGGCGTTTTCTTCTTATCAACTGCATTATTAAATATCGTGTAGGAATTGAAATATATAATTTTTACCTAACATCAAGAAATAAAAGACAGAATCCATCAACAGCAACGTTGCTTATTCTATCGATTCAAAATCAATGTAATCTCTCCGCAGGCGGGATTTTTAAGCTAGAACGTCATTCAGTGTGACTTGACCCTTAGGAAGTCCATACAACTAGTGAAAAATTGGCCAATTATAAATCGAACACTTTGTAGGTATTAAGACTTTCGTCGCAAGGCAATATTTCGTCGTTTCTGCATTATATTGTGTTTAAACTATTTCGGTATTATTATCAACCACAAAACCAATTCTATTATTGCACAGGGTTTAAAGATTTTACTGACATTAATTTGTAAAAGTTAAATCTGACAGATACATTGTTTAATTATAGTATTGGTTTTGGGATAGCACTATTCATTTGGTACCTACTCTTTCGTAACTATCTTTATCCTTTATATAATAATGTCAACAAAATGAAGCAAAACAAAAAAGTTAATGTCCAAGCAAAAAATCAAATACATGTAGTGGCAATAATTTAAATAAATGTATTAGTCAAAGGCAACATAACTACAGATCATAGACATGTAGCTAAGTTAATAATTTGAAGGCCAAACAGCCATTTGAAAAAGGAAATTATATTAAAGAAAATAGCTAAGTGCGAACAATATTATGCTTGTTACATATTTACAAATGATATTTGCTTTAAAATGTACAAATAAGCCTGAAAAATAGATAACAATAACTTAATCCGAAATGCAAATTTGCGGTTCGGCCGAGTAAAACCAAACGCATCTTACCATTAATAAATGACGTTACAATAAACAACAACTTATCGAGAGAAAAACAGCTTACTGTAAAAACATTGTTCTCTCCAAATATCTTGCTTTTTAGTGAAATAGTTAATTGAAACTTTCGTTTTCTAAAATAATGAAAAATCTTAACACGACCCAATGTATCAATCCACACAGTCGTAGAAATATATAAGTGTCACAAGGAACTAATATAAACCGACATTGCGACGCCTTTCTGCACTTTATTTAAAGCAAGTATTTTGAGAGAACCTTAAATTAATACTCATTCTTAAATGACTATGTTTTATTATGTTTTTGTATATTATGTGGATTTATATAAGAATTGAATCCAGAATTTATTAGTTACTATTTTAAGTCCTAGCTTTTAATGAATGGGACAATATTCACGTGTATTCTAGTAAAGATTCGTAAAAAAAATGCTTCACATAGTAGGTATGTATAAAAATAACAGTAAAAAAAACAATAGCGCAAATTACAGTAGCGCTGGCGCAGTCCACGAAAAACAGAGAGCAATTATTATGTTATTGATTAATATCGAGCAAAATAAATACCCCCGGTTTCTGACTGATCACAGCACCCGCAAGAGGTTTGATAGGTGGTTTATGTTCATCCTGTCAGAAACCGGGGTTCAAAGTTATCAATTGTGGCCAAAAATGAATTAAGTGTAATATTCTAGCGCATTCTACATACACGTAAAACAGTGGTCCCATTCACATTTATCTTTAGTTCCTACCGTGATTTAACCCTCTCACCTACTTATTGTAACTGAATTTATCTTTTAAAGAAAACCCGACTAGTTATTGAGCGACCTGGCCGCACATTGAGCACTTGAAATTTAATCGTAATTAAAAATGTATTTAAAAGTTGTATAAACTAGCCGGTTTATGTATATTAAATTTATCCTGAATGGAATCATAAAATATGTTTCTAGAAACTCTATTCATATTTCAATAAATATTTCTAAATATTTCCCAATATCTCAATCCCGTTATTTTATTGTGTATTTTTACGTAATACCAAAACGCTATGAATGCCAAATAACAACTATGGTGAACTATTTAGTTTTTCTCTTCCTAACAACAAATTGCATTTTGAGTTACAATTTTATTGCAAGTTTTAATGCTAGAATATGATCCGATAATCATCTCTTCGATATTTTTTTACTTCCCACGTACAAGAAGATAATCCTGAAAAGAGTAATGTGATATAGCCATCTATCAACTAGCTTCTATGGATAGGCAACGGCGTGGAGGTGTACAAGTGTACCTCCAAGATACGAATATATTAAAAATATTACGAAGACGAAAATTGTATAAGGTTTTAGATTAAATCATCATTATAATTTATACCTATTTAATAAAAATATTTACCACAATAGAAGGCAGAGTTCTAGTCATCAAGGCAACCAGCGCCGAGGCACAAGTTTATATCCAGCGTAGATAACAGCTCCCACGCACGCCACGCGGATCGTGACGCGAATCACACGGGTCGACAAAGATGGCGGCGGAACTCTGCAGTTAAGCAAAATTATTTCTGAATTAAATGCTATTACCATTACGTTAAGAAAAGCAGTGCTTTATATTTTTTTTTTTAAATGTATGGGAAAAAAATATGTTTACATGTTGGCTACAGATCAGAGAAAAAAAGTAGAAAAGCGAAAACGAAAGCTTCCAATTTTGCAAAAAAATCCTTAATACTTTCTCCGGTAACTAACGCTGTTTTCTGCGGTAACTAACAAATCGCGTAATGCGCTGAAGGCATTACGCCATTTGTCAGGAGAGTTAAATAAAATATTTGTGTTGTTTATGTTTTTTCTGACTTAGCTTTTCTACTGATTAGATTCCATTAATACTGTTGATACATAATTAAGACGTTAGGCGTTCTTATATCTTATCTTAAGTGAATGATAATGTAATCTTATTACTGTAACTGTAATAGTTACTCACTGAAGTAGTGGTGGTATGTCCTGCGGTCTGATTTTACCCCAGTGCTCCACGATTCCGGCTACGTGACCGATCCCGACGACACCTACTATGCGGCAAGGTTCCCGACCTAGAAAAACCCACAAAATACTAAAAATACACAGTTTATCATACTCTATGTGTAAAGTTATGCTGATAAAACAATATTATAAACTGTGTCTTTCTCTGAATAGTAAACTTTCGTGACACAATTCTGTTATAACTTATTTGTTCGTCGATTCGACTTTCTATTTGTCTTGCTCGTAACTAAAGACTCAATAGGTTCTAGTTATTCCTAAAAATATTTATGTTTATCATACTCACGCGGTTGCACAGCAGCGACCTGCAATGAATGGCAGAGATACATGTCTCGCTCTACAACAAACACCCGCTTCAATGCAGGGAACTCTTCAGCCATTTCCTCTAACATATCTTCCAACATCTTCTTCTGTTTGCATTTCTCTACCTCTTCCAGACTGAAAAATTGTCATAAGAAATAATATGATAAGTTTGCTATACCTACTTTAAAGTATTTTATGTAAGCATATGCATTAAAATTTACTGAAAAACAGTACAGATGTAATATAAGTATAAATGAAACTGACCTAATTGTCTGGTTAGATGTGAGCAAATGCCATACAAATCTGATAGTTTGTCCCCAAGAGAGAGACGCTATCGCGCGATGCAGGGTGATGTCTATTGCCCTGTCACCCAACTGAACAACGCAGTTAGGTATTTTCTTAGCCTGAAATAACAACATTCATACCTGATTAAGTGTGAAAATAATTGAGATTTAGAACTTAATCTAAATTGCTAGTCAACTGGAACCATACCATTGTAAAATAAATAAAAGTGCTAGGTATTCATTTATTTTAAGAGTGTTAACTACATATAAATCTCTGTATTTCAAATAAATAATAAAATAAAGTGTTGATGATTTAATGTCATGTGTTACAGATTAAATTATATTAACCTCAGCCATTGCCCTTCGGAATTCCCCACCAGGGGCCATACCCAATTCTCTTGTTATATGTGCAGACATATTTAACAACAATATATACATCAAGCCATTGAAAACACCATTCTGAGCCATTGTTGCTCTGCAAAGAAAAATAAATAAACATTAATTTAAACAAACAGAGCATACCACACATAGCTTTAATTTCAGATTAAATATCACTCATGTTGCCTGGTCACAAGAGGTGGTTTGTGGCATATTTATAACACTCATATTCCACCATGGAGCCCTATTAGACACAATGACATGTAAAAATTACTATCAATAAAATTAATACAATAACAACCTGATCTTTTTAATATTAATATTCTTAGCTTCTCTAAGTATGACTTCTTCATCTAATAAAAGAATATTGGTTCTTTGTTCACACAACTCCACCATCACTATATGTGGGTTTACTTCTTGTATTACCTGAAACAGTTAATAATTTTAAAACATATTTATCACCAGGAACCTAAGTACAGGATTCAGTTAAAACAAAAGACAGAACAGCTGTTTAATTGAGTAAAAAAACACTAACTCGGGATACATCTTCCTGAGACTGTATGCTGAAGTGTGCAGTTCCCACTAAATACACTTTACCACCATCAGGGGCATCAAGAACAGTCACAGTACTTGGAAGACCATCATCCATGGGCAATTCAGAAACACCTGAGGAATAATACAAAAAAAATTAAAGACAAATACATACTACAAATTAGATATTTAAATATATTTCTATTTAAATAACATACCATCCTCCATGTCACATTCTGGATTTGAATCAACAACTTGATTTTCTGATATTGTTTCTTTCTTGGGGACAGGCGTAGAAGTTACGAAATCAGGATTATCTGGAATTGTATAGAGCAATTCACAAATGTATTCCTGTTCAAAGAAGTTTCGTATTATTTAAGTATGAACAGAATACTTCTATTTATCTTACCAAGGCACTTAAAAAATTATTAAGTGTGATAAGAAAAATACCAACTTTTAGTCCAATACCCTGCATATGTATTTTAGACAATAATATGCTTAATCAATTCCCAATTTATTATTCAAGTTTGCTTCTAGTATTTATCACCAGGACCACATGTATGATGCAATAACTTTATTGTAATTTGGTGATTATTGTTAAGACTATTACCTGACTTTTCTGGCATCATTGCATTTGTATTATTCAATTGGGCATCACCACTTCCATCTTCTGCTTTGATAAAAACTTTGCATTCATTGACTATGTCACACTTAACACCTGGAGGCTTCTGCTTGAGAAACAACTGATCTTCTTCTAAGTTACTATGATTCACAGGTTTATCATTGCTTAGCAAACGATCAGCGGCTTCCATTTTATTATTGAATTACTGCAAGTCCAAGTGTCATACAATGCTTCAAGTACAACAGCTGCAATACTAATTTGATATAACATGTTCAATTAAAAGGACATTTTTATATTTTAAAATGCGTGAAATTTAGCAGTTTTCCAGGTCAGCTAAAAAGTATTTATTACATTAATCGGTAACGTGTGTAAAATTAGCGGATAATTTATGCCAACTCAATTTTTTTTAGTGAAAGTATTTCTTCATCGTTGTAAGCTAAGCTCAATGAAACAACACCTACCGTGGTAGATTGGAAGAATTTTACTGCGAAATATTTTTTTAGAACAAAGTCACAAATTCCGTGAGTAAGGCACTGAGCACCTAGGTAATTCTTTTATTTTGATTTGTTGAACACTTCGACACTCACTATCTATTGCCATCTATGCAGGAATAGTGATACCAGATAAAAAAATAGTGACGTTTTCAATTTCAACATTGCGCAAAATTGAACTTTTATAAAAATTTACAAAAATGTAAATAGTACATAGAAAGATTAAAAAGTTTTGGAATTTGGAATACTGGGAGGGATTTTTCTTTTTTTTCAGTTTCATTGTCCAGTGAATTATGTTATCACACCTACGACTTTGGAATGAAGATAGCAAGTACTGAAGTACCGTTATTTAATCTAATAGCATTAATTACAAAAGAAATAAGACTAACATTTAAATAAATAGAATAGATTGTGATATGTGCTTACTAACTCACAAAACAAAAACCGTACTTGGCGTAATGGTCGCTAACCAATCGATAAATTCGTTCCCACACTACGACTGTTACGTCACTTCAATTGAATTCCGACATATTCCAAATTCGATTTTTATATCGGGTTCCTGGTTCTACTTTGCAGATCCACCAAAATAAATAACTTAAAATGAGTGCCTGGAGGCAAGCCGGTTTAAAGTACGTATTAAAAGAATTTAAAATATGAGAAGTTTTGGTCGTAAATGTAAGATTCCAGATACTAAAGGTTATGTTTTTCTAGTTACATAAACTACTCCAACATCGCTGCAAAAATGTTGCGACGAGCCTTGAAACCCGAATTGCGTGCCGATGCTCTTAAACGTGACGAATCCCACGTTCGCATTACTCCTTGGCTCAACGGCAAGCCAGCACGTAAGTATTTCTGCATTTTCAAAGATGAAGGTTCTTCAACCATCGGACACTATACTTCCCACTTGCAATCTTGAGTCTTCTACATTGGAACATAAATAAAAAAAGCTGCGTGAAGAAAAGGTATTTTGGAAGTGGGAACAGAGGTTTTCCAATGAAGCAGCAGGTTTCAAAGAATACCAAGAGTTGAATGTTGATAGATGTTTTGATGCCAAGATTGTAAGAGAGCAAATTTGAATTTAATTTGTGCAACACTACATTTTATGCATTTGAATCCTGTTTGATAAAATATTTGAAGGGAATTTTTAATTTTGTTCCTGCAGCTGGAAAACTGTGAATATAATTTCAATGCATATCTTCAAATTAACAATTGATTTTTCAGATGAAAAGGACTAATAAGGGCGATATGAATTAGGTTTGTCACCACAAAAAAGGTTTACAAGGCTTGCAGTCCTATTTCATTAGATTATGAAAAGGATGAAAAAAAAACTAATCAATAGATACCAGTGATTAACCTTAGTATAGACAATGCAACTGTTTGTTTTTGAGACTAACATTCTGAGAGTTAAACTGTGATTGTCCCTTAGAACAGAAAAATAACATCCCTGTTTTAGCCCATGCATAGTGAGACTTGTGTTACCCCATATAAATATTATGTCATGTGTTTGTCAAATCCGTTTTTGCCAAATTGTGTTTTATTTATTTACTTCAATGTCTAATATAAAATTTATCTTTCAGATCTTAAAGCTGCCGCTGCCAAGTAAATCAGAGAGAATTCTTTACCAGCATGCATGATTATCTGCAAATGTTAGTTTAATGTAATGTCATCTAATAAATTATTGTTATAAAAAATTTCTATTTTTCAATCAAAGTAATTTCCAACAAGTAAGAAATGGTAGGTACCTAAAGACAGATAGCATTCTGTAAAGGACAAAAAATTTGCATATTTAAAAAAAAAAACTACAGCTATTACATTTCAATCTATTTAATAATAAGGTAAAAAATATTGTACTACCCTTAAAAATATTTACATTGTTCTTTTTATTCTATTACAAAATCTTAACAAAACATTGATTTAAACTTGGTGTCATCACAATTTGGTACATTTTTTTAAATAATGAGACCCTGCTTAAAATCTAATTTTATTAATTAAAGAAGTTGTTCTTTTATTTAAATAAATACATATCTACTATTTAATTTACATTTCCTTATAGACTAAGCAGCTTTTTCAATCCCCTTCATTATATTATACATATTTTTTAATCTTGTCACTTTGGTTTGAATATTGGCGTTCAGAACTTCATTTAAACAGTTGACTCCTAAAGGTGCTTCTGGATCCACATCTTTCAGACTAAGTTCAGATTTGATATCACACTGCTTTCTCACTTTTTCTAACCCATTCCAGGCTATCATAACACCATTGTCGGTACACACATTAGCAGGAGGGCGATATGTACTGTAGCCCATATTATTACCTACCATTTTTATTGATTCAAATATAAAATTATTACAAGCTACACCTCCAGAGACAACGAGCCTTCTATTGTCAGAACTGATTAATTTATTCTTTTCACAATACATGATAGCTCTTTGAGTTCTGTGGGCTAAATGTTCTGCAACTGCACACTGGAAGCTTGCACATAAGTCATTCACTTCAGGTATAATTTCGTCCCCCATTGACTTGTGTTCACTTTCTTTTTGAATTAACTTCCTTACTAATGCATCCTTAAGTCCACTGAAACTAAAGTTACAGTCTCTATATCTCAGCAAAGGTAGAGTAAATTCAAATAACCCAGGGTTTGAAGATTTGAGTGCTGACAGTTCCACAGCTCTTCCTCCACATATTTTAGAGTATTCTGCTATGTTTTTCAATTTCATTCTTCTAGCTACTTTGTCGAAGACTTCTCCAGGGGCATTATCAAGGCTTTTTCCAAGCAGAATAAAATCATCAACATCTCTAACAAGTGCCAATAAACAATGACCACCTGATATTAGTAAAACTAGATAAGGAAATGGCAAATCATAATACATTCGAGCTACTAAAGCATGGGCTTCCATGTGATGTATAGGTATTATTGGTTTGGTATACTTTTTTGAAATATACCTAGCATAGGATACTCCCACTTGAAGACTTACTAGCAAACCGGGTTTGGTTGTTACTGCAATAGCATCGATATCTTTCACAGTTTTATTGGCTTTATCAAGAGCTTCAGCTACAGCTTTTTCAATGTTATTCCTATGCAATTCATGTGCGACGAGCGGGTTAACACCTCCGAATCGTACATGTATAGCATTTTGTGAATAGAGAGATTCACCTAAGATCCTATTTTTACCGTCAATAACCGCACAACCGGTGTCATCGCAAGAGGTTTCAATTCCTAATATTACAGTATTTTTGGAATAAGTGAGTGTTCTGCAACTGTATGCCTGTACGGCACAGATTGTTGTTCTCTTGAGATATTTGTGAAATAACATTATGTAGGGTAAGATTTAAATTAAATATATCTTCATGATATTTATCTAAGACATAATACACATGATGCATAACATTTTTCTAGGTATTTTAATATGTTTTTTAGGTTAGAATTTATCTGTCATTTGTTATGTCATCGTCTGGCACAATGACCTTGTCAGGCAGGTCAGCTGATAGAAACGTCGCTAACAGAAGAAAAATAATTATTGTTCACATCGTAAAAAGATGATTTCTCTTAACATTTATTTGAGACTTTATAATAAGTGTGTGGAAAGTAGTATTAGTTATTAATAGTACAGTTCTAATATGCTTTTGAGTTTTAATGAAGTACATATTACTAAAGCCGAACAGGCATAAAATGGAACTGACGAACCTTCATATAGTTGACAAATTACAAAATTGGATTGAATCTTGCATGATATTTTCATAGATATTTGGGTGGTGTTTTACAATTGAGAGACAAATTATCGATAACAATCGGTGAACAGCATGGAATAGTCGAACGACGAATCGACATCGACTACGGACACGGGACAACCTTAGCTTCATTATTTTACGATTATTTCTACCAACCTTAGATAAAAGTAGCGGTACTAGCGGTGTTCGAGTAGGATAGACACACAATTTTGTTCTTGTTCTATTTTGTTTTTAATCGAACTGTGTGGTGTGTACCTCCGACATTTATCTAAAAAAAGGAATTGACATGGTAATTATATTTTTTTACAAGACGTTATATTGAAACAAACAAAATAATGCATACTCGGCTTTCCAAATTGTAATCTGAATCTGACTTATTCTGTCATTGGAACATTGCGAAGAAAGTTTCTAAATTTTAATTCAAAATTTATAAATTTAAACGTATTAGTGAACAATAAATTTAAGGTCTATAATTCTGAAGCTCTTATAGTATCGTAAAAATCATGTGTTCATAAAGCATGTGCTGATTGATATACAATCACGTTTTATTTATGTATGCTGTGAGTACATACTCCAAGGACTTCAGTTTACCTATTCACTAATTGACTTCAATAAGTAAGAAGTTAACTGTTTATTTACTGTTTGATATATTCCTAATATGAACTGATATGTTATATAATCCTGTATTAAACAAAACACTATTTTTATTATATAATAATCATGAATACTTCTTAAAATGTGACTAGGAATGTTAGATGCTAACATTTTAATTAATTATATTTTAATGGAAAAAAGATTTTCTGCAATAAATGTAAAAAAATATGAATATTAAGTATGTATCATTTTTAATAAAGGTTTCCCAAAAAAAAATATTTTTCAATCTCAATATATTTTTTTTTGCAAATGTTTATTAAAAATCTGTTTAAATATAAATACTTCAAATAAATGGATAATAAAAAATGTATACATATATTTCTTACAGAATTTATTAACTGGGTAGAAGTGTGTAATAATATTGTATGTTTTTAGATTTCATGACTAAAAGTGCAAGAGAAACATCCAAGATGATTAACCTAAATATTTTGAAGCAATCAACAATTGTTCATCTATGCTTTGCTATATCATACTTCACATCTGGTTTGATCCTGACCTTTGTACAAGCCATTTTATACTTTGGACTCAAGCCATTCAATAAATCTTTGTATAGAAAGATAAACTATTATCTTTCATATTCATTTTATAGTCGTAAGTATTGTTCCCTATTTATTTTAATAGACAACTGTACTATTTATTTTGTTCATGAATTCAACATTGCATCTTACAAACTTTATTTCAATGTTGATTGGAATTTATGATGAAAATATAAAATAAAATAATTGATGATTTGATTAATGAAAAAAAAAAAATATATAATTTCACCAATAATCAAAACATGCTCTCCTTTTTTTCAGAATTAGTGTTTATGTCGGAATGGTGGTCAAATTCTAAGCAATCTTTATACATTAAGAAGGATGAATATGAGAAATATTATGGTAAAGAACATGGATATCTTATTATGAACCATAGCTATGAAATAGATTGGCTTATGGGATGGCATTTCTGCAACACCATAGGAGTTTTAGGGGTGAGTAATCTATGATTATTTATTGTAATTGTAACATACTGTATAACACTAGTAAACATCACAAAATCTATATAATTTCATTTCGTAATTCACAGCCCTAGTTTAGTAGACTTAACATATAAAATATATTATTTGGCATATTAGAATACAAACGGAATTGAAAAATGTTCATGTTAATCCAGCTAGTCTTCTAAAAGCTGTCTACAATTTTTCTTGTTCATCTTTTTTAAAATATCATTGTATGTTTATTTGTGCTGTATTACTTCATGAAAATATCATTATCAAGTCTTTTTTGCATTACAAAAAAAATATGTAAATCTTACAATATCAAACAAAATATCAGCTTAATTTTTCCATATAATTAATTTTCTGCTTAATTGTTTACTGTAAAGTTTTATTATTATTTTAGTTAGATTAAGTTATGTTTTATCTATGTAGCATGATATAAAAGGTACTAAGAAAGATGTAGAATACATTAATAATAAAGGTATCATTGCTGATGGTAACAGTCAATATCATGATACAATAAAATTAATCTACCTAGGTAAATAAATCTTTAAGTAATGTATTTAAAATCCCTGTCTTGAGTTACAGATCAAAATAATAATTTTAGAGGTAGCAGTACAGGTTAGCGACAGACTAATTACTTAGATTAGGCACCTACCTATATATGTATTATTAGAGAATAATAATCATGATAATTTCGTACCTAAAATCGATAGTTATGTTTACATTATTAATCGACTGAATGCATGCGAGAATACGTGATTATTGATTGTATTAGATACCATATCACAAAATTACCAAGATATATGAACGTCTTATATCATACACGGAAATATACTTATTAATGTTACTATTATAATGTGGGCAAGTGAAACTTACCGCGACCAAGGTCACTTGCGGTCGGCCAATCACCTAATCATGTAGATACGTTGTAGATAACTGCCGTAAATGAATAAGGTTTAGTATGGTGATGTATGCACCGTCCTATGTATAGTGCACAAGCCATGCAGCATTGCCATCTGCGCAGGTGTCACGGGTTCAACATACGCGCAAATATCTGAATAATCTGCATTCTACGGCGTATCTCTTGTCTAACTCCCACTATTGCCTAGACTTTAAACATCCCTTATAAATAAAATATCTTATAACTTCAAAAATGAGCTTTGTTACGGCTTTGTTAATAGTAAATATCTGCGGCGTATAGAGTGCATCTTTTTTAAACTAACAATCAATTTTGAAACATAAATAGTGATTATACGCACCCACGTTAGACGAGAATATTTATTGGGTAACATGATCATGGCCCTGAGCACTGACCATTAAGTACTCATAGAAGGTAATATGGTCAACTTAGATGCACAGTCTGTAGTTTGCGTAACATTGGATATTTACTGCCTGTTGCTTTTGACGTTGCGAGTTCTTGCACTACAAGCAACAATGTAATGTTTTGTTATTTTTTATAAATAGCTGAGTATTTTTGTTGAAGTTTTTCATATCGTCACAGTCATGAACGCACGTGTATCATTTTATTCCCACACTTCATGGTATTTCAAGTTCTGATATCATTAATTACCTGATAATAAAATTATAACTAGCTAGGTACTAAGTTCGTAATATCATAATTGGGACACATTGGAGTTCACCGGACGCTCGTTAAATACCTGAACCTGATTAATAAAGTTGTGTAACTTTACTAGTACTAGTATTTCGCGCTAAAGGAAACTGCCTATGCGAAGCTAATATTCCACATATTTACATTAACTTGAATTGATTTACAACTTAAACTAGCTGCTGAGTTTTGTGCAGTATAAATAGCGGCTCACTAATCTTGAATTTTATGATAACAGACGGATTAAATGTATGAAACAAACAAATCCATAAGTTCCTGGTTCCAAACTTGTTGAGCTTGTGCGATGGTCAACAAGGTCCTTTGAACAAAGAAACATTCATAATGATAAAATGTATTCAGAATGTTACTTTATAATCGGGTTCTGTCTAAAGTTCACCAGTAAGTCTTAGTAACGGTCATCGGACATACAGCCACGGTTAAAATGATATTAAAGTAGCGAAACGCAAACATGCTTTAACTACGCCAGGTAGTAGTGGTGTCTAGTTCAAATAATTATGTAACTTCTTCCGTAAACAGTGGAAGTGTAAACAGAATCTAGAAAACCTTGAAAAAGTCATATGTTGTAAATACAGACACTTTGAAGATTCGAGACTCGCGCCTCGTGATACTTAATACTTGCTTGAACGACGAAAAGTCGCTATGTTTTCTATGCAGACAAAAAAGTAATATCATGATGATCAAACAAGTAGAGCGAAGACAGATAATCTTCAATGAAATTACCTTATTGTATCAGTGTGACTGAAATGAGTGAATAATGTTGCGTCCAAATCAGCAAAAACAACAAATAAAATATCTTTAAAATCGAATGACCACTCAGTCGTACTTTAGGGCATAATTAATTTAATTACTTAACCATGACCTGTGTTTTGTCTTCGACCAATATTCTGTATATAAGGCCTGAAGTCTTACTAGTCTCCAGATCAATAGGGTCAGCTTTAATTGCGTTGTTTGGGTTTCTTTTGTTTATATTGGTAACCTAATTTAAATAATTTATATCTTCGCAATTAATATTCATACGTGCCTCGATTGTTGATGCGATTGATATTTATGTAAGACTCCGTCACCGAATGTAGGAAGAAGTATGCATACATGCATAACTATGTTTCTATATATTTATGGCTCTTTGATAGGATCGGCTTTGTTCTTCTATCTTATTTTAGGTAGATTAAACTTTACCTGCAGTAAGATTTTTTTATGACAGTCTAATTAATAATTAAAAAAATTGGAACATAAATGATTATTTGTATTTAATTATTTCGTTAGCTTACGCACACTATATTCGGTAATCTATAGGTTCATTTATGTAGGTGTGACTTTACCCTTTCACGATCTATAAACTGTCCTTTTCAGAATTGCAAAGCCTACGCAAAAAAATCCATCCAGTATTTACCACCCATTGGTTGGATGTGGAAATTTTCCGAGTTTGTATTTTTAGAAAGATCTTTCGAGAAGGATAAGGAGACAATTAAACACCAGATATCAGAGTTATGTGATTATCCGGATCCTGTATGGGTGAGTTATCAATTATATTAAGACCCAAGATTATCAAAATCCGCGTAACATAAGCGGTGACAACCTAAATAGACAGTGTCTATATTCCAAGGTGATAAGGTTGATTTTGGTCATTTGGAACAAGTTACATGCGGTCGCCATGCATTGGTGCACACTGATAAGAGTTTAATCAGAGGTTAATTGATTTTTAATATTATAATATGTATAAATTCATCTTAATGAGGTTGGTTTATGAACTTCGTATCTACATCTTGTTTTGACTACATGAACGATCGACAACTATTTTTACTGTCTGATCGTTATATTACTCAATCATAGCTGAATTAATAACTTTTATTTAAGAATGTTAAACATTTTTGTCCATGGCCCGTGATTTAAATACCTGCAAATACTGTCAAATGCCTTATTGTTCTTTGTTTCGCAATAACCGTCAATGAATAATTCATGACCAAAAGTCTCCTCTTCACATTCAATGCTGTAATGTCTGTAATTAATATGATAAACACCTACTACTGTTGTATTTATGTACATTATGATATTTACGTAAGAATTTCGTTAAAAGAGACTTGCGAATATGTATGTTGACTTGAAAACTAGTTGCGAATATGTATATAACGACTATAGAGTCGATCAGACTTAACGCATTAGTCTCTTGCTACCAATTGGACTACAATAGCGCAATCCGAATAAATTAAAGAAATGGCATGCACTAGTACAGTATCAGTCACTCACCTTCAAATGATTTGTTCTAAAATTTTAGTCACCAATAGTTATGATTACTTCTCTTTTAGCTACTCATGACTCCTGAGGGAACTCGGTATACGAAGAAGAAGCATGAAGCATCGTTGAAGTTTGCTAAGGAAAAGAACTTGCCTCTTCTCAAACATCACTTAACGCCTCGCACTCGAGGATTTACTACAAGCTTACAGTTCTTCAGGGGAAAAATACCAGTTATATACAACATCCAACTGGCCTTTGAAAAGGATACTAAGGTAAGAGATGAAAAATAACTTAAGGATATAAGTCCGCTCCACTCATAATTTGCCTAAATATTAATTTGATCAATAACTTAAAATAATTATTTGAAAAATATTAACAAACATACGTACGGACAGATTTACATTTTCACTCATATTTTTACGATTATTGTTCATTAACACCTTTATGTTAACGATAATTAAATTTTATCGCCCATTCTTGTGGTCAAGAGGTTCAAGTTCATCAATATCATATTATCCGATAATTACGTATCTATTGATAGAATTACCTAACCTTAACATATTGTTTTCGATGATTTGTTACTGGTTCTTAGATGTGTCAATTTGATTTATTGTAGCTATGGATTATGTCGGTTGATCTACTTGTAATATTAGTTTGAATTGATAATGTCAACAGCGGGTATATTCAATGGAATTATAATTATAAATTTGAAGATTAATGTTGTTCACGTTGATAACGTGAATAGATTGCTGTTAGGTAGCACTGATGATTGATTTTCTATGGCCTTTAGAACAATGATTTTATTATCATCTTGGATAGTGTACCTGTTACAGTTTGGTTCAGAAGGTAATTACATCTTTGTGCATCGTAGATTACGTAGTAGCGTGTGGACGAACGTGAATGCACATTGAACGATATTGTTATCGTTATTCTTGTGAATACACGGCACGGACGTGCTACTGATATCGAACTATTGTTTTATTATGTAACCTGCGTTTGACAATCAAGTTATTCTAATATTTACACAATAAATAGATTAGGTAGGTACTAAGTATTTATTATTATGTCATTCACACTGGGAATCGAAATTACGTAAAAATAACATTCCTTGAAATTCCATAAAACTTTGATTAAGGGTTGAGTTCGTGCAATCAATTTATTTATGATAACAACCTAATAGGACAACCAATACAGAAATCTTAACTTCTTATAAAAAATAAACTGTAACCTTTTTTCAGACGCCACCTACCTTAACAAGTTTGCTGTACGGCAAGCCAGTGCACCCTCATTTGTACATCGAGCGGATACCCGTCGAGAATATCCCTGAAGATGAGGCTGAGGCCGCTCAGTGGCTTCACGACCTATTTGTTGTGAAGGTACGATCATTTTTAACAGCGTTTTATTGCAGGATAAGTATCGATAATGCCAATACCAAGAGACCAATGATTGGCATAAACAAAGGGAGGCAATAGGCCTAGCAGTAACTGGCACTAATACTAATATTTGCTGTATAATTGAAAATGTTTGGTCTACAAAAACGTTTCAAAATAAGATGACTGTTTGCTTCTTTCTCTTGATTGAATTGAATGTGCTAGTGAAATTGAAGCACAATATGCTTTTTTTTTACTTCAGTGTCCCATAATAGCCAGTCCCGATCAAGTGTGCATTCAGTGGCTCACTTGCCTTTATTGCATTTGACGCCACACAACGATCCATTTCCGTTTTCCGCAAATCTTCTAATTGAGATGACACGAAATCTATTTTTAACTTTCACACTAGATTAATGTCGAAAGAAAAATAAATGCATATTTTATGACCACATAAATAATGCGATTCTTGAATAAGTTTATATAAATAACTTATAGTTTGATGCGTAGACGCTATATGCAAAATCGCCTAACCTTGAATTTATAGTATATTAGTTGTATGACGCTAGATTTCCGCGAAATAACTGACATATCAACTTACTTGTAATACTACCGGTATGGGTAAGTTTTAAATAGGAAGAGACGAAACAAAAAATGTTTCGTCATATTTTTATCTTCTTTGTTTATGTTTTATACGCGTGTATATTGTTCCAGTTCCTTAACGTCACGAACAAGCTGCTCGTGGCGTAATTAAAGGTGACGCGCAGGTAGAAATACCTAACTTATAATCAAACAATGAATACTGATAGTCTAGGTACTCAATACAATATAAGCAAAAAAACCTTTCATATAATGTCAATTATTATTTTGCGTAAAATAAAAGAAAATGGTCACTAGATCATTTAATTTACGCTGTGTTGCGCGGGGTCCGTAAATAACACAACCTAGGCATAAATAGATCACACAAAAGTTTGGAATGGGACTGGGATCGATCCCCAACGTCTCTCGATTTGGCTCCGATGAATCGAATCGATGGATTGACCCCGTTTAAGTCGGCTATCCGTTCAATTTAAAATTTGCCCCTATTTATAATTTCCATTTTTATTACAGGATAAAATGCAAGAATCCTTCCTGAACACCGGCGACTTCTTCCTCGAGTCAGGTGTTGAGCGAGTGGAGCCGTTCACCGTGAACCCGCCCATATGGTCGCTGGTCAATGCATTGGGATGGGCGGTTGTCACGCTCACACCTATGCTCTACTACCTGATCGGTCTGCTGTTCAGTGGAAAGCTTCTGTACTTCTCCATAGCCTGTGCTATATTCGCTGCATGTAAGTATATCATACGTATTCATTTAAAAATTGTAGGATGTTCTCTATTGTGGTGTAATTAGGAAATATGTAGGGAAATAATGAACTATGAAAAGGATGTAATGAACGGAAAAAAGCAATAAAACCTTGACAAAGTTTACTGGGCTATTTTAATTAGGTGTTGATTTACTGAAGTCAAAGCGACGCTATTTATTATCAAGCTTGGTTTGTGGTAGATAAATAATAGATCGAACAGCATATAAAGTCTGGGATAATGGTGGCACTATAATAGAAGCAACTGTGTTTATTTTTTTTTCATAACGACGGTTCTATATATTTTCCATACGTCGTATAATAGATTTTAATACGTTTATTCTGGTAACAAAGAACACTTTTGTAATAACTTGTTGTAAGAACAATAGCAATGCATTTTAAATTTTATGATTACTATTCTAAGTTAAACAATTCAGTTAATATGTATGCATTATTGGCATATATTTGTCAAAAGGTTTATGTTTAATATTGTTTGTTTCAGTTTTCATTCTTCTTCAAAAATCTATTGGAATGTCTCAGATCAGTCAAGGTTCTTCCTACGGAACAGAAAAGAAATAAGGTACCTGTTGCAGTATTTACTACTATGTAATGTATTCTATACATAATACCTGTACCTATACTATATATTTTTTAAACAAACTAGATCGTGTAGTTGCATACAGTTTTAGTTTTGTTTATAAATAAACATAGTAAATTTGGCTGAATATAGTAGTATAAATAAAGAAGAAATGAAATGCATAGAGTGCATTGGGCGTATAAAAAAATGTTAAAATTGTACTTTAAAATGTATATGTTTATATGTTTTAGTAAACTTATAAAAACTTAAATTTTTTATACAAAAAACATTATACTCCCGCATTGTTTAATTTGTTACAAAGTATTACTGTGACTGTTCAGTTTATTTACTGTTATGTTTGTTTATTGAATCTTCAACTGAAGTGTGGGTACGATAAGCGTATGTCTCATGTGTTGGCCTTTTCAGCCATTTTTTATCTGTTAAAGTGCAGTTGTATAATATCCTTATTTATAACCATGATAACATTAATCTGATGTATTAATCGATAATTTACAGTCGTGCCGTTTTAGATTACATGAGTAATATTATTAAACCTGATGTCATTGTTACTATGTGAATTTAAAGTTTGTTTTATTGATGTTGGGACTGAAATAAAAATACTTATAAATTTTTCGTAATTTAGACCAAAGTGAATTTACTTACACTCTTTAATGCGTTCTGTATTTTCTATTTTTATATAAAATAATTTGGATGTTGTTAAATTATATTTCCCTTTTTAGAATCATGTTTATAAAAATCTCTATAAATTTTGTGTGAATGATGGACCTACTTACTGATTATAATAATAAGAGAAACATAAGTGTCACGACGGTCTTGTTACAAGTGGGTTGGATAAAAATATGTACCTGTTGAATTACATACTGTTACTTGACTCACACTAGACATTTTGTGAATATTGGATAGATTAGAAGAAAAAATTGAGATTTTGATATATGTTTTTAGTTCTTAACTATTTAACATAAATGTGTTTCACGAAAAACATTGTTATTACTAGCTGTATGTAGAAAGGCTTACGAAATAATTAACTATGATGTGCAACATGTGTAGATATACAGATACGTATATTTTTGTACAACCTGCAAACTGTGAGCAAAAGTAAACAATACTCGAAGCTAATTCAATATTTATGCACAAACATACATTAAACCAGCACAAAACTATAGGATATACGTGCAATTTTGTTTGTTTCTAAGTGTGAAAATGTATTAAGATATTTTTGTTTTTATTGTACTGTGTTACAAGTTTTGTTTGACTGTCTAATAAATGTGTTTATAAAAACTTCCGGAACGAACCACGTTATTTTGAATGACGAATGCTATATTACTTTCAATACATTATTTATTTAATCCCGATAACATAAGTTCGAAATTGTTATCCGATCGCATTTAGTCCACGTTATGAATGTTCCTTATATTTTTTCACGCACAGCATAAATTCCTCGGGCGTTACAAAGTACGTGATCGGATCTTAGATTTTTGTCAAATAACTGAATAATTGGAACATAACGCGTAGGTAATTAGTTGCAATTAATCACGCACAGCACAACGTCAAAATTTATTTCTCCATATCTTGCATTCTTGTTCCGTTTCTATTCAACCAATTTATAACAATAATTTGTTGTTTTGTGTTGCATTAACAATAATAACACATTAATTCAAAATAAGTTTATGGTTTCTTTTTTTAGATATATTTATTAAATCTAAATCGTACAGGTAATAACGATATTTTTGATATGTCTGGTGTACTTTTGATTGTTGAACTATTTGTATGTTAACAAGATACCTTGGCCTACACTGGCATCTTGTAGAGGCATCCGAGTATCCGACATGTCAGTGTTCTTTTGGGTAATGTAACACCAAAAGTACAATTATTAGTCTTCTATAAGTAAATCAGCTTTTTCGTCTGCGCAAGTCGATAGAAAAAGAGGCTGACTTATATATAATCAGTTGAGCAAGCCAATAGCCCTTTTTTAGTTGAAATGCATTTATTAGAATTAGAGAGTATAAGTGTTGTTTTTTATGATAATTTACACACAATAGTGTTTAAATAATGCATAACAACTCAATAAACTCAACTTGTGTGTGACTGGATTCACTATGAGATTCTTTTGGATAAAATGGTTGTGTATGTCATCATATAACTTTACAAGATGCTTCTGTTGGTTAATGCTCTGCACAAATCGAAGTAAATACAAATAAAATAAATAAGAACCGTAAGAGGCTCTGCTTCTTTAAACAGGTATCTTATAGTTTTGTTTAAATATTTTTTAAATTAAATTAATGAGACTACAGATACCATGGTCGCAAACGTTTACGATGAATTGCAACTGTTACAATCCAATGATGGTTGTTAGCCAAATATAATTTGTCCTATACGTGTGCGACAGAAGCTCATTGCTCATTGCAATGGTACTCCAAATATGCCATTCAGGCACGCAATCGTCGTGTAGTGTGCAATGAACTTTACAGAATTGTGATATGCCAAATTGACTCGATAGTTCTACGAACATAGCACAAAACTTGTGTAAATTATAGACTTGTATTTATGGTTGGTTATTTTCATTTCAAATAGATGATGTTGTAACTTTGTACGTATCTTTATTATTATTAAACTTGTACTACTTATCACGTTTTTTATTTTTTTGCACCAGCCTTGCTGTTGAAATTACAAAAACCTAAAGACAACAACCATACAGTGTTTAAGTTACCTCTTTTTTTTGCAGCCAATGGCACGAAAATATGTATTTCCACAGAGGGTTCCTCCACATATAACTGGAAATATGCATCCTTGCGAATACCTTCTATGATTTTATCAGAGTAGGTAGGACTCTATTATACATAATATAGAGGTATGTTTAAAAAATAAACAATAAGATAGGTATGTTTGTTAGTTTTAACAAACTAATTCTATGTTGCCCTTGGTACCCCATATGTTTACCTAGGTGGACTATGGGCAATTATTTTTGTCACATTACTGCACACATATTATTCCGTATTACAAAACAATAACATGAAGAAAAATCAGGTTTACATGATAGCCTGATTTATGAGGAATACATAGTATTGGCTAGTAGGGTAAGTAGGGTTCTAGGCCAAGCTAAAAACTGATATCCCATGAAACATGCAGACAAAATTTTTAGGGGCCTTTAAGAGTTTAATGATAAATTACATAAAAATAATTATATGCTTTCCATATTTTATTTAAATAACTCCTTGTGGTAGATCCATTTTGCTTAACCTAAGTATAAAATCTAATAGGTACATTTGAACCTTAACTTCTATAGCTTTGTTAGTCACAAAGAATCCTGGTACTCCAGCCTTCTCTAGTGTCACTTGCTGGTCACTAACCTGCAACAAATAATCAATTGAAAATGACCACAATATTATGTTTGCAATCTATGCTAACTTATTCCGCTGAAACTAAGTGTCAGTTGGTCTAAGGAATGCAAGTCCAAAGCATGTTTCATAAAAATATGATACTATATAGATACTGAATAAAATATGGCCATGACAATATTTTTTTCCATTATTCTTTACTTACAATTTGGTTGAATAAACTTACTTTTTGATCCAACTGCATAACTAATTTCATATCAGTATGTCTCAGTTCTTCTTTATGTCTAGATAATAATATGGTTTTCTGCAGTTCTTGTTGCTCAGGATCTGGCGTTGTATTTATCATGTTATTTAATTCTACTGCAAGAAAAAGTTTACATTATTACATTACAAAGTAGTCACTGATTTCAATAAAAGAGGATTACAATAACATACTGTATCATCAAATAGGAGGACAAATGTAAGCAGAAGTAAGTGTCTTGAATTCTTGCCCCTGCTGTATTTAAAGTTATTTTATGGTAACAGTAGGTACTTACAGGTGTGCTTGTTTAGTATCTGTTGTCTTTGTTGGTATAAATGTTTTTCTGTTACATGTTGAATTTCCATAAGCCCTTTAACAATTTCAAACACCGTTTCATTTAAGAGACAGTTTGCTAGCCCAGAAAGAAGTTCTATTGGTACTCTCATTTGATACTTCCTGCAAGTTGAGTAAAATGCAATATCAAATCTATAAATTTTAAACAAGTTATTATTGTTTATCGATAAGTGAATAACTTACGGTGGCAATTCTCGTGCCATATCTTGAAGCTGTTCTAATAAAAAGTACAACTTTCTTTGCAAAGCCTCTGGAGTTGGTTCAATGAAATCCATAATGATTGAAGGTAATTAAACATAATAAAGGAAAGCAGACACGTACTAGTTCGCCAGAAGGCAGTAACTAAAATATAAGAAATCTATTAGTCACTATAACGAATTAAAAAATAAAATTGTAAATACTAACATGGGCCATGGCCTTGACCTAGACACTGACGTTTACTGTCATACTCATGAGTTATCCATAAAGTAAAGATAAGAAACTAAAGAGTGAGTCTATCAGAGTTTGAACCGGAAGCACTAGGTAGGTAGTAACTAGTTTTGTCGTAAATTACCTATGTTTTAAGATGAGGCTTACCGTTTTAATCAATCTATTTAAAACTGATTTAAAACACTAATATTATCCTAACAATGTCAAAAACATCGATTATTTTCGTACATAAGTTTCTCGTGAAAAATAGCTTAAATATACGTAATTAAAGCCTATGGAGTTATCTACTAACAGTTCCCTGTTCCTCCCCGTGGTGATAAGTTAAAACCACGGAACAGAAAAGACACTCCACGGATAAATTCGAGTAGGCGTATACCTACTAATTTGAGTCGGAATACTATTGCTAGGAATTGTTTATTTATTTAATCATAATATATGTCAAAATAGTTAAATAAATTTAACATTTTTATAAATCGAGTCCAAATATGCTTGATTGACTTACCTATTTCTTAAGAAATCTAACAGCAGAGATTTTTTCCGTCCCATCTCTCTAATGTTTATTTCTTGATCGAAAAATGTCAAAATCAAAGTTAAACGTCAGTCATATATTTACAATCCTTTATGTTTTACTTTGTTGGTGTAAGTTTAGAAATAGTTTTAAGAAAAAACAAAAATGAGCATCAATAGTTATTACGTATTCTTTTTCCTTTTTCTGCACTGTACTTTTTATACTACATTAAAAGCAGACACGACTACCAACGAACCTATTAATTTAGAGTTATTGCTGTACGTTTCTAATAGTTATTATTGAACTATACGTATGTTCATTATGTTAATGTTATATACCTAAGTGCTTATAATTATTTATATTTTTCAGATCGGGAACTGGGGAAGGTTATTTGTTCTCATTTCCCGAAGAGTGTTCTATATTATTGAAGAAATTTGCTGATGCTTCATCTAACTTTACTAGATGTTCTATATTACATGCAAGGCCAATCAGGATATGTTCAAAATGCATTTATCACTACATGCAATTTCACAATATTTACGAAGAGTTACTCAACACTGTTGTAAATGGAACTTCCTGCAAATCAATATTTATTTCTCATGATAGGCTTGATGCCGTTTTAGAATACCATGATAATATATTAAGTATTTGGGACAAAGGACATTGCAATGGTATGACTTTTTATTTATTTTATAGCTTATCAGATTTAAACTTACAAAAGAAGCCACTAAAGTATGTATTGTGTTCATAAAGATAATTTATTTTTAATTTGTGTTACAGCTTGCTATGATTGGTCAAATAAGGAGCCGCTGCTATCAAATGAAACAAAACACTTCTATCACAAATTTAATGAGACCATGGCCTGTATTATGAAATACATTGACCCTTCTACCAATGATACCCAGACTGTGTGTGACAACTGCATGCAGTCTTATTTGCAACTGGACAGTTATTATAAAACACTAAGTTCGGACTCTATAGGGGTGGATAGTATCTGCATGGATATTGTGGACTCTGTAAGTATTATCAACTTAAACACTAGCTTTTACAGACTGTTTCATAATATATAATTTTTTTTAACCCCATTTTAATATAATCAAATGTTAATATTGGCTGAATAGATGTTGAACTACTTATTTATTTTATACTTGTGCACATTATGTGAGAACAACAGGGTGTGATCATGTAACTTATACAGGGAATAAGTCATTAAATATCTATCAATTAAAAAATCTTATTATTTTTCAGATGAATGCTACTAGATCAATATGGAGTAAAAGTTTAAATTGTTGCAAAGTAAGAAGAACACCTGAGATTATTTTTTTATGCTGCACTGGTATAATTTCTGCATTGCCAATATTTTATTACATAGTCCTGAGATATTTCAGCCCAATGAGGGATTTGCCAAATGTTTTGAAGCGTAAGTATTCAAACTATTGAACCCCTCAATTACTAATAGTGAGAAATTGATATTTACATAATGCTTGTCTAATTTTAAACTAGTGTTTGTACTGTTATTCCTTGTTTACTTTTGACTATATTTTTTAATTAATTTTCAGAGTCAAGATTCAAACAAACAATTTTGAGATCACTTGGAAGAACAAATTAAGAGGCAGAACAAATAAAAGTCAATATAACAATTAAAACTATGTATTTACAATTGACCAAAGAAATAAAAAACTTTATTTTATTAAAATTGGGTCTAACTGATAAGTACGGAGATTTTAGGCACATAAAAACAAGTTTAAGTAACGAAATTGTATTTTATTACCGATGTCTGGCTTTCTTGTTGTTGTTTTTCTTATTCATACTATTATTACTACTTGTACTGCTAGTGGACACTTTGTGTTTTAGAGAGTTTGGGGTCATGTCTCCTTTGTTCATTGAGTTAATACTAGAGTCCTTCTCTTTAGGAGTACCAGGTCTGCTGTCCAATCCTACAGCTGATAACATTTTATTGTCTCCACCAAATGCTTTTTGCAGCATACCTGATGATGTAGCTATTTTTTGCGTCAAACTTTGTTTTGTTTGTGAATGGCTGATAACCTTCTCAATATTGCCATTGGTGTGTTGCTTGCCTGAAGGCTTGGAAGCTATGCTTTCAGTGGAACCATGAATTGTAGTGTGGTTTAAACTGCCAACAACACTACTACTCATTTGAGTGTCTGATGAGTCCTCATTGGTCTGTGATTCAGTCTCACTGTTTCTTTCATCTAGAAAAAAAAAAAAACATTTTGTTTTCATAATATTAGACATAAGCAACTCAGCATACACAAAAACTGATTAGTTTAAAGTAATCACTTACTTTTTGCTTCAGCAGGATCCACAAGGCCGCTAACTGCCTAAAATTGAAATTCATGAGTATTGGTAACCAAATAATAACAATAACATAACCTTGTGAAACAATACATTCTGTGTTACTTACTGCCATTGATGTAATACTGGATTTAGAAAACAATCTTTCAGCCTCTTTGAACTTTCTGTTACGTTTATCTGCTTTCGAATTCGTACTCTTATTTGTGGTAAGATATCTGTCCCATCCTCGTATTATGTTTCCATACAGTTGTGTATCTTCTAAATAGGATCCTTCGAAAGCGTATATTTGACGTTCCAGGTTAGCAAGTGTCTCCTAAAATTAATGAAAATGGATATGAAACATTAAGTAATTCAATATTTCAATTTAATTTATATATGCAATATACTCTTCTTACAGCGACTTCGGCTTTTCTTTTTACTAATTCTGCTAACTCCGCTCTTGTGTCAGCCACTGACGACTGTTTAGACGCCATATTGTTTCTTTTTGCTTGCACAGTTTGGGTTTCGTTGTCGGGGGTTTGAGGTGAAACAACCATGTCGTCAGTTGAATTTATCGTTTTCTAAATATCCATAATGTTATAACTATACAAGAGGTAGTATGTTTGCTTAAATTAAGAAATAAATGCTAATAACGTCCAATCAATAAGCACAATGCGTTCGCCTGATAATCAACGAATGTCGACTAATGTCAGTTTTGAGAATGACAGTTAAATGACGTCCATAGCTTAACCCTAGAGATGGTGTTGCACTGTTTTCGTTACAATATTTTAGACGATTTAAAATGTTTGGTGCGCTTTTCGCCTTTTTTTGTTGGAATAGTCACGCACTTATAAGTAATTTTTTTTTGAAGATTTATCAAAACTGTAGTAGCATTTTATCATTAGTAAAAATGCTTAAATATCGTTTAAGCACTTTTATTAATTATATACTGCTGAGAAGCTTAAGGCGTAGACAGGATTAAAATTGTGGTTTTCTGCTATGTTGAGATTATACGCATTTTTGACGAATCGTAAATAAAGAAATTAAAAATAGGTACAAATTTGCGTAACTGTGTTTTTACATTTGCAACATCAGCTGCTGTCTTATCATCAACGACAATTCTCAAACTTCAAAGTTTATCACTGATGTTGACAAACAACTTGACATAAAGTGACATAAATGTAAATTGGGTTAAGTATATGAGCTAAATGTAATCTTGATGTAATTTGATAAACACTATCTTAGGTATCGTTAAGTTACTTAAATACTTTCTTGGCTTTGATGACTTTAAGGGAAACATCTAGAATACTTTGCAAGAATGTCTGTTAATTATATACCGCGAGTCACTCAGGTTAGTAAACAAAGTCCGAAATTCAACTTTTTCGAGTATTTTATCCAATCCAAGGTGTTAAACAACTTCACGCGCATCTTATCTTTTGATTAGACCTAGTTCTCGATTTAAACATAGGTTTGAAAAGGGTTATGTTTCGATATTTCTTAATGGCAGTTCTCTCAAAATGTTTATTTTTCTTTTAGCTTGATGCTGTACAGTTGGATAGTCAAGTAGAAGAACTATTTAAAGAATTAGTGTTTCAAGCAACGAAATTTATAGAGGTATGTTTAATAACCACAATAAAACAACATTTACATATGAAAGCTTTATATTAAATCAACAAATATATGAGATGTTAATATTTTCTATATTTAATTTCCAGCCTCGGTACCTTCAACCACTTCTGCCAGAGATCGAACTTCTAATAAGAACATGGATCTTCAGATATTCTGTTTACGAAAAACAGAGTACATTTGGCCAACAAATGCTATCATTGAGTTATAAGAGACAAAACTTTTCTAAAAGTAAACTGTACTGGTACTATGGATACACAATTGGATTGAAATACTTGAAAGATAGGGCCATTTATAGTTTTACTTCAAATACTAAAGTTCAAAATGTTGTTAGTAAATTGGAGACTTTTCAATTGATGGGAGATATTTTCAGTTTTTGTAGATTTATACAAACTGGAAAGTATCCTATGTTTATAGATTTATTGTTAGGTTTACAATTGACTGCGGAAAAGTTAACTAGAGAAGATCTCACTGACTTTTCTTGGACTAGGGAACTGTTATGGCACAATTTAATTGTAAGTTACTTATTTAAAATCAAGTTAATTATTTTTCCCTTTTTTAAGATACTTATTAATCTTTATTTTATACCTTTTAGGAACTTATAGGAACTACAATAGCATTAATTAATATATTTGGTCTAAGAAGAAAACTGACGAGTGTGTTGAAGTATGCTTGGTGGCGCAAACATGTTAAGTCGAATGTCGTCTCTCCGGAAGCCATTATGACCCTTCAGACAGTATGTGTGTGCTGCAACAACAAACCAGTGCTACCTCACACTATGGGCTGCAACCATATATTTTGTTATTATTGTATAGTGGTATGTATGTTTACTTAACATGTTAATCTAAATCCAACTAGGTTTTCTCTATTTTAAAGACATAATAGTAGAGTTAAGCTGATGTGCTGTGTGATGATTAAAGTGATGTAATAAAAAAGTTGTGGTGCACACACACAAGGTTGCAGGTTCGAACCCGGGCAAGTACCAATGTAAATTTTCAAAGTTATATGTACTTTCCTTATTCTAAGACACTTCTGACAAACGAACACGAAACAAAGGAAAACATTGTGAGGAAACCTGGAGTCCAAAATTTGGGATCTGAAGTCGCCAATCCACAGAGAGCCAGCGTGGTGATCAAAGCTCGTACCTTCTCTATATGGGAAGAGGCCGGTGCCCAGCAGTGGGACGTTTATAAGCTGGATTATTATTATTATAAAGTGATGTGTGTTCATACATATTTTTGTACTTTTGCACATGTATATTTATCTTATTATTTAATAATATTTATTGTTTTTTTACAGGCTAACAAGACTGCAGATGAAGAGTTTGCTTGTCCTAAATGCTATTATAATGGAAAAGAAGTGAAGAAATATATAATGCCTTAAATAATAAGAGCAATAAATTATGTTTATGGGAAAATTGGTGCTGTGATATATAATATTTAAATCGTTTTTCGGTTCAATTCTATTAATTAATAGGTTAAATTAAATAGTTATTCTTTTAACTTTAGAAGGGTGTGCTGTTTGAGATGGATTTATATCTTCAGTGGATGGTTGATGTGACATTAAAATATATTTATTTGTTAAATAACTCGTTTAATTTGCTGAGGTTTAAAAAAACAAGTATTCATCAGTCACATTTTATTGTGCACAAACTTGCTAGTATGTACAAAGTTTTGCTTATATTGTATATTATAATTAGGCAGGTTTACAAAAATATAGGTTCTTATCCAATATAATTATATATACATTTTAATGTTCTATACAAAATATCTTCTAGATTGTAATTTAAAATACAATGTTAGCCTCATGGCGAAAATGAAAGCAGTTTTTTACATTACTCTGTAAATTGTAGATACTTCGTAGATTTTAATTACTTATTTATCATCGATATATTTCAGAAAGATTAATATCTAGTGCCATTATTTACAATTTGAAAGGACAGTGAATGCGGAAATAAAGTGAGTGGTTCTTTGTATTCAGCCGATCTCAAGGCCCATTTATCTGCAATTTTAGGGAGAAAGGAAAGATTCCGCAATCTGGGCAGTTCAATAATACCTACGAAAATAATGAAAATGATTCATCACACGATGTGAGAAATGTGGATGATATGATGTGAAAGTATGTAGTTACTATGAAGTAGGCACCAACTAGATAATATGTTGGAAGTTTTTCCGATGGCACTTATGGCGATAGGTACATAGGCACGAGTGTTGACCCTTAAAACTATTAGACTAACTAACAAACCAGGTCGGTACCTACTTACTAAACATTTATGATAATGGAATTTAATCGCAAATCTAATTCTGGCAGCTATTAGACGAATTTCCCTTGACAAACATAAATCATGTTTTTATCCAACATGCCTGACCTTACAAGTCGATCGATTTCCGTTCTTATCCAATTTGCTATTTTTTTTTCTAATTTATTTACAATCATAAACTACGTACGACCGTTTAGGTCACTAATTTAGGTTTCGACAGGTGTTCACACCAAATAAGGAATGCTGTCACAATGTACCTTTCCGAAAATCTAGTCTAGTGTTGATTGTCTTTGCTGTTGCGAACGTCGGCGTGGAAACCAGTCTCCCAGTCGGCAACGTAGTTCACAGTACGCACGGAACCGTCGGGCTCGACGAGAGAATATTGTCCTGCGTACACAAAAAGAAAATATTAATATTGATCAGTTTCTGTTGCCATTTTCAGAACAGGGCTAAATCCCTTTGAATTCATTTATTAATTAAAATTCATGGATACCAACTTATGGAGTTGGGTAAAGCACATTATCTGGTCATATTTGGTTTATAATAAAACATAAAATACTGTTTTACTGAAGGAAAGTTTCCACGTACCTTTAACGACTTCACCGTCTCTCTCCTCCTTCTGTTGTTTAATGTCCCCGGTGTGGGGGTCGTTGACACTGTATTCGAAAGCATAGCGCGGGTGGGCGTCCTGCAAGAAGGGTTATCACAGTTTAGATGCCGTGAGAAATGCCACTTGCTCAAAGGTCGCCATTGAGTGAACTTTAGTGCACATTAACAAGGCTGCATGGTTACAAGTAATAACGAAGTTATCTGAATAAGTGTAACTAGGCCGCGCCTATACCTAATGTAGACATCGTGATTTTGGTCGGTTAGTTATACGGTCGTTGCAGAATGCTATATACCATAATAGTGGGTTCATATACCTATTTAGGTAATATCCAATAATAATGTAGACATGTCTGAAAAATGTCTAGTCACAATCATGTATTATTTTTCATAACTTAGATAAAGCCAGTATTTAGGCAAAGCTGCAGTACCGCAAATAGTCACTCGTCTCTCAAGCAAAAGTACGTAACAGAAACACGTTTGAAATCAGACACTGACATTCAGACGGGATCCTTTTCATCAGTAGGTACAGCCAAGCAGAGGGTGTCATGTTAAAAACAGTGAAAGTGGTCTAGATTGAAACGGACGAGTTCGTACTAATTGTTATGTAAGTGAATGCTGATAAAACTCGTCTGACGTACCCACGCGCCCTCGGTAATACAATAAAAAATGTGGTAATACGAGATGCAATTTTACATACATTTTCGAATAATGAATAAGCGCGGACGTCGGATACAATTGCCAAAAAAATACATTCGTATCTTCACACTGAACAGGAATGAAAGCTTGTGAAATTTTATGACTCTAATTCACTAATTAAACTATGTGAGGAAAGAGTCTAACGATTAGAGGGCGCTTCTTGGTTATTTAGGTACCTTATTTACTGTCTTAACGAGGCTTTCATAATGGATATGCGACTGTAATATCTTGATTTATAAGTTATGAAAATATGATAGAACATAATAGGTATATTCAGGTGCCATGTCGTTATTTTATCTTAGTTTTATTTTACATCACGGCTATTCTCTTCTCACACAGACTTTAGTAGACCATATACAGTTGAAACCTAGGTATATAAAATGTTGAACTCTGTGTAAGTAGTGAGTGTGAATGAGCCACTGAAAAGTACGAAATGATGTTAACGAGTCTGCCGAAGCTTATTTAGCTCTTTAATGTAGGTACTAAGCAGTAAGTGCTTTGTAAAGTACAAATTTTCTCTTTATCTAGACTCATTATTTGTGCATGTTCGTTAATTAGCCCCTGGCAAGGTAAAATTTATCAAAATAAAAGCTGCATTACTTACAATTCCGTGTTTACAATTAGCAATTATTGTTTAGGTGCGCCCACTCTGTTTATTTATAAAACTTGATACCTTGAGCATGTCACGGAATCCTTCCTACGTTGGACCTTTCAGAGGCGTTGAGCTAACATTTAGGTAAGGCACAATATGAAGGTAAAATAGTGACTAATTAATTATGTTCTCTATTATTCCATAGATCTGTGGGTGCACTGCATAGCTTGCAATAATGACCGGACAGCTTAGGTACGTAATTGTAGGCACCTTAAAGTTGGTTCTATCTCCGCATACAAAGTACTGCAAAGCTGACACAATAAATTCAATCGCCTTAACCTATTTATGTTCAAAGACTAATATTTATAATGTATTGAGTTTAGATTAGATTGTAAATAGCAGTTTAGAACGTGTTTTGAGTAAATACCTGCGCATTATTTTAACCGAGAAACTGCAGTAGCGTATTATACTAGAACAATTACTTAACTGTGCTCATTGAAATGCACTTTGAGAGAAGGGTGTAAATTATTTGCATATTGCAGAAAAAGACTAAACGTACAACTGCACGTTTAGCGTTTGACGTTTAATCCCATCCAATACGGGAAGAGTCATCAAGAAAATTTTGACTATATAAAAGTCGCAAGAAATATCCAATTGGGTATTGTACTGGTACCATTAATATCATCAAACATTTTTGTTAGATAAATAATATTATTGCAATGTGAGGTGAGGTGCACCAATTAATAAATAAAACAGTGTCTAATGAGGTTTGTAGAGCATTGCACAACATGTATGTAATGTATGTAAACAAGACTAGTTAACGTATGACAATTTCTAACATTTGATTAGAGTGAGCACTCGTAGGTAATCGGTCAAGATTTCGATGTGACGGAACCAGTCCTGGATCAAACGCGACAGCCAATCAAACTGATTACGTCATGCGTTAGTCGTAGGGATATGAAGAAACCTATGGTGTGGTATGCCGCAATGTCCTGAGGCTTATAGGTATGTTACAAACTCATATCTCAGTTTATCTCAATGTGTGAAAACGTTAATCTTATTTGTGGCAAACATTGAAAACGCGCAATTAAATACTTAAGTTATGACTCATACGACACTGATTAATGTTATTCGAATAACTTAATGCTTATTTAATTATTTATTACTATAACCATGTTTACTTAAGACGGTTGGTATCATTATGATTTGGAAACTGTGAGAAGATAAAGTAAAGTACTTACATAGTTTTCCAAGAACTCGGTGTGAACATTCTTGACGAGGGGTCCCGCTGCAACCTTAGCAACGGCAGGAGCAGCCTGCGCGGAGTAGGAAGACGAGGACACGTGTGACACACCCGCGGGAGCACTCGCGTAATGAGACACTGAGGCCACTGCTGGCGCCGAGTACTGCACCGCTGCCGGGGCTGAGTACTGCACCGCAGCCGGAGCTGAGTATTGAGCCACTGCTGGCGCCGAGTAGTGCGACACTGCCGGCGCAGAGTAGTGGGTCACTCCTGGTGCGGAGTATTGTGCTACTGCAGGTGCGGGTGCTGCGTGCTGCACTACAGCAGGAGCCGAGTACTGAGCTACTACCGGAGCTGAGTACTGCTGCACAGGCACTGTGTGCTGCGTAACAACGGCTCCAGAATACTGCGTGTTCACTGCACCAGAATGTTGGGAGACGACTGGTGTAAAGTAGTTGGATGACGGGGCAGTTGCGTGAGACACAGAACTCGCGTACTGTGACACTGACGGAGCAGCATAGGACACTTGCGCGGGTGCCGCCACGGAGACCTGACTGTATTGGGCGATAGCAGGCGAAGCAACTGTCGAGTATTGAGCTGGTCCGGCAATGTGTGACTGTTGCACTCTCAAAGCAGGCGATGTCGCGTACCCAGAAGATGGAGCAGCATATACTTGTGAGACGACTGGGCCTCCAGATTGGGTGTTACTGTAGGAGTTTAGTGAAGCCTTCGCTAATGATCCTGTTGAATAGGCTTGTTGTGCTACCAAGTTTTGCGTAAAGTATGTAGTCTTGGCGGGAGCCAAAGAAAATTTGGCGATAAGTGGAGCCGCTGTGACTTTGGAAATGATTGGTGCTTGAGCGTAAGTAGCAAGTGGTGTCACAGTCTTGCCGTTGGTTGCAGCTGATGAGAGACCGGCTGATGTGGCATAGCCGTGCACTTCTTTGGCGTTATATCCTTGAGCAGTGGCGTAGTTGGATGCTAACGAGGATGATGATTGGTAAGAGGCAGCTGGTTGTGTAGCGTAGGTAATTTGTGGTGCTGCAGACTGATAAGTTATTCCAGTAGAGTAACCTCCACCTCCACCAATTGAATATCCGGAACTTCCACTGGATGAGTATCCTGAGCTCGCAGAATATCCTGAGCTTCCACCGCTTGAGTATCCTGAACTTCCAGAGTATTGGTAGGCAGGTGCGGCGACAATTGGTTGTGAGACGTAGGTCTGGGCGGGTGCTGTCGCCTTGACGCCTGTCGTGGTGAGCTGGACTGCAGGAGCGGCGTAGGAGTACCCTTTGTCACAATTCGATACTGTCTGTACTTGGCTCAGATGATAATTTAAATCAGGATCGTGGTAAGCAATCGCGATTTGGAGAGCTGTCGCTATGATAATGATCTGGAACAAAAAATACGACAAATTCAATATTTTATATGTCCTTTTTAAGTTTTTGTTATTAGTTTTAGTGCTTTATTAAAAATGTTTCTGTATAATTTTACTTACCGACTTCATTTCGATGTTTATTATGTGCACTACAATCGCATAAAGCTGTTGAAAGCTCGAAGTGTATTTGCCAAACTTAAGCGTAAATCGAAATGAGAGCAAAATGGGTCCGCAAAGTCTTATATAGCGATCTCATATGTGTAAGAGCCAGTCACACTTTTTCACGTTCGCCGTCACAGTATGGGCAGCTCGCTGGGCGCGGCACTAGCGGCTAAAGTACGGGTTATTTACTAATTTACGACTACCACACGTTTTGAACACCATTATGTTAACTTACTCATATGTTACCACCATAAATATTACTTAATTAAGCTTAGAATACGTGAGATACATTCTGAATAAGCTCAATTGTTTCTCTGATAAGTGTTATCGAATATAGGTCAACTGTTCTGTGGAAGTTATTGATTTATTCCTTGCATGCAGTATCGAATCATAAAGAACGACCAAGCAGTCACTTAGTCAATTAAATCAATTATGTATGTATGTAAACGGACTTAACAGTAAACAATGCGTGAAATTGAATGTATTTTCACAGGTGAAAAAAGATTGTACAATGCCTATATTTATTTCTTTATATATACCTACTTATTAGAATCTACAAATAAAATTATCAACATTGCTTAAATATATTATAGTAATTTTACTTTCGATCTTTTAATTATCTTAAAAATCTATCTCAATGAACCGGTAACAAAAAAAGCAAAGAAATCCGAACAAAACTAAACAGTTCTAGTATTAATCTGATCTAAAGATAAATAAATTATCCACACAATTATTTATCAGTAAAACTATGTAATGTGACTAAAACATGTAATAATGATTATTAATGGCCCTTATTTCCGTAAGATAGACATCTCGGAGTCTGTGTTATATAATAATGATTTTATTAATCGACAAAAAAGATCTAATATAGTGTGCAGTAATTTAATTTAGATCTGTGTTAGTTTTTATGTACTGCTGGTGACAAAGTGTTTTATAAGGTGTCGTATACTATTGAGGTCTTACGTCAAGTTGTTTTTTTTTCCTTTAACACATATCTATTTGACATAATTTTTCCATTGAATACAATGTAGTATATTTTGTTAATAAGGAACTGCTTATATCCTAGCAGGATATTCACCAGACAACGGGACATTGCGTTTTTATTAATTAGATATTTAATGTATTTTGCAGCCGTATTTAATAACCGTTGTTATTACACATACTTTCTGCTTTAGAAAACTGATAAAATAATAAGCAAAACATATTTTTTTTGTAAATAGAACCCGCTACTCATTGCATAGAAGTCAATACTGTAGCCACTGAGCGTACGTTACTAATAAGAGGAAGAATAACGTTTGTTTTACAAAATCTCACTAGTTTGTTATTGGTTTCAATTATCAATTATCTCCTCGTCTAATAAGGATTATAACATTTACCTAAATGTTAATCTATTGTGCTGGTATTATAATAATTAATACTTTTTTTCATTGTCTTCTAAAACCGAGATTAAATTACTTGTATAAAACCTCGGTATAAAATAAAATAAATTAGATCACAAATGACCTGTACATAGGTCACAAGTACTATAACAACTAACGCAATAAAAATCCTTGAAAAACAAACCGTAGCGAAAAAACAACATTAAGAGCTGGTGTAATAATCCTTAAATATAAAATAGAATCTCGTTTGATATTAATGAAGTTAGTTCATGAACGTCATTGGACATTAATCCGGAATAATGAGTTGCTTCAGAACACACACGTAATGAGTACGCATGGCACTGAGCACATAATATAACTTATCCGTTAGTTTCGAAACTAATCCTACGTTTAGACAGTAATGCTGTCGGATTTGTTTATGCGTATCATTGATACGTTGATTTAGGAAACTTGATACTTACTACTACGTTTTAGCTATTCAAGTAGTTTGGTGTTCAGTTGATCGATTGAGCGTTGATTAATCACCAGAAAAATATGTAGGAGCTATGAAAATGTATCTAAAGCGAAGGTACTGAAATTAAAAGCACACTGAAAAAAAAACTCATGAAAAAATATAAGTTTTTTTCTTAATGATACTTTGAAAAATAAAAACTGGGATCATACATTGTTTCTTTGTTGAGTTCCGTCTTTGGCTTAATATCATTCTTTAATTTTGCTAACGCTGTCTACTACTATACTTTTCTTATCTGTGGTATTAACATATTATTTTTCAATATGTTTTAAAGATTGTGGGATGTGGTGTTTGAAGCCTTTTTCTGTCGATGTTAATTCGCCGTGGCGATAAACCCCGAAGGTGTAGGTCGAGGTTTCTGATGTTAGCGGCGCGTGCGCAATCATTTTGCCGATGTGGTATTATGTTACACTTTGATTAGTTGTTTATGAAAATGTTGTTGATTGAATTTAGTAATTATTCAAGCTCATTATGTCATTATGATTAAGTGTTGCGTACTTTGGTGAGTGAAAGATGAAGCACATTCACTAGCTTGTATAAAGGATTTGCGGAAAGGACGAAAAAAAGAAGACCTATTAGGTCCAGATATCGTTTACGAACGTTATAAATAAATGTATAGGATTTGAAATTTCAATACATTTGTATAAATAAAGCCAAATAGGAATTTAACAAAAAACCTTTACGTTAGTTCTACCAAGGAACAGTATACAAATAGCCTAACAAGTTTTTCTACGTACAAACATTGATCGATGTTTTTCACGCCAGCTCTAGAGCGTGCATTCATCACATATACCGCATACAGAATATGTTTGAATTTTGCATTCGGTCTAATTACGTCGATAAGTTCAACATTTCCCCACACCAGTAATTTACGTCATTTAATACGTTGATACGGGTTAGACTTGCATTAGCTAACAAGCCCCTAAGCTTTTTACTCGCAGCTTACCTACATGCAAATTACGACACTCGCGTGTTAGGATCTACATTTACGAATATCAATAGAAATTGTCCACGGAATATTAGCTATACATAATTGGTGTACTGTGTAACTGTTTGTCTGCTTACTACTATTAGACCACGCTATGGATACTATTACTGATAGGACCAGTGTTATTTAAAGAAGGTTTATGTAAACCCTAATGTTTGTAAGCATGCAAGTTTGTACGGTAAATAGATGTGACGGTGGATGTTTGTTACTCAATCCCGGAGACACAGATTTGGATAAAAATGCATTAATAGTTTACAACCTGGATTAACATAGGAAGTAGGTATAGATGTCTATTTATGCAAGTCGATTGAAAGCGTGAAACTTATTAACACAGCTAGTAATTAAAAACGACCGAATGATTAATGACATACATGCTACACCTTTTCACCACCAATATTCGTAATTACGTATATTTGTCTTAGGAGATCAGGGCGAATTGCTAGTTTAAAATAAAGCTATTATTAATACCTTGTAGCTATTATTAGCATCTCGCCGACGCGAGGTAGTACTCGACCTACCATAAGGTACTTTAGTAACTTAATTGCTACTAAATGGAAATGGATCGAGCCTGCGAGGTGTATGTAAACAGGTTAACGGATATTGCCAAACGTAACGGATATACCGAGAATTTGGTAATTAGATCCGAATTGATACAGGCGTTTGTATATATGTCTTAAATCATAATTGTAAGGTTATATATAATTGATTGAGTTCAAGTATCAAGTACATAAATTAAAAAGATTATATGTTACGACGTAAATATAGTAACCGAGTTAATTTTTGACTTTTAATACCTATTGTCAATTCTGTTCATTTTATTTAATCACTTAAATATAATTTATGTATAGACATAATTTTGTAGATAAATATACATAGTTAGGGATGGGATTGGTAATAATTATAACTAGTTGTATACATTATGGTATTTTTTGTATTATAATATATCCCAAACCGTTTATACGGTTTTGTAGGGCCTATTTTTATAATTGTATTTAGTTCATTTTTCTTAAAAAGGACCAGCGCCGGCCAACTATCTCATCAAAATTTGTTCAGAGATTTAAATCTTGAAGTAGTAAGGTGTTATTCTGATATTCATTGTTACCACTGACCTGACCTGGTATTCGGGCCACCGTACAATAACAAGCGTCAAGCATTATTTAAACGACAAGCTTTTGTGCCCGCAAGCCATTAAAACCCGCAATTAACGAAGGTGCGACATTCAATTACATAAAGGAAATTAACATATTTTCTTTTATCTTTAAGACTTGCTGTGTGATATAATTGATTTATGTTTAAGAACTTAATTACTTAAAGATATACCTGTCTTTGCAAACTGGTCGAAAGTCCAAACAAAAGACATCAACGACATCGGCTGGAAGGTGCAGCTCTGATTTATTTACAAGATTCAACTGCAAAAAAGTTTGTAATATTTTTAGTCGGTAGGTTCGTACGTACATACCTATGCAAGTTACTTTATTCAATAAATAAATTATACAAATTTCTGGAATAAAATTTGCCAATATTTTTATAAATACTCTTAATTTTTTTTTATATTTCTATATACATACATATAATATTTAAGTATGTTTATGAGTTGTCTGGTTACCATAACACAAGCTCTGCTTAGCTTGGGATCAGATAACCGTGTGTGAGATGTCCCGGAATAATAATTATTATTTTATTTAACTTTAGAGTCTGGCAAATTAAACTTACGTAGTTACATCTTATGACACATAACTAATTCAAAAATTCTTGATAAGATTAAAGTTCTGGTTTTGCGATATTATCTCATTACATAATGCAATCGACAAGAACCTGTTAAAGGCTGCAAATGTACCAAACTGTATTAAAGTCGGTAATGATCGGAGCGAAGATAAGGCTTTTTACGTATCGACTAGTGATGTGTCTTGTCAGCAAATAACTGAAAGAATAGTGACGTGACTACGCAGCTCCAGTAACTTTTGATATACAAACCTGCTTGATAATATAATCGACAAATCAATTCGATATTAGCAGTATTTGTTTTAATGTTATAGACTTGGTAAAAGATAGATAGCTCGTTGGAAAATGAAAGTGTCATATTTTCTTATAATTTGCTTAGACGTTTTTAGGAAACTCAGCATATGTTAAGATCTCCAATATGAACTAAAGAAAAAAAAGTAAAAATAAACGTACCGCAATTTACAACGACACAATATGTCTTAATAAATTCATTTACTAAAATGTAGTGGGACCTGACTTTATACCATGGTAGACGTTAATGTGTTTAATTATTATATATCTTTAAATATTGACGTAATTAGATTCCTTTTTGAGTATTTATTTTTCTTTTGTTTAATTCTGCAAATATCTATCTAAATGTTTAAGCTCTATACTTATCGACTAGTTTTTATAAAGTATCAAGCACATGGTACGAATGTAATGTTTTTACGTAACTCTCTAATATCTGGCGCGAGGTTCCCAAAGTAATGGCTGCCTTTATTAAGCGCGCAAGGTCGGTTAATATAAATAAAACATCGAAAAATGCTCTTTATTTAATGGGCTTTTTGTTTGCCTTGAATTTATTGTTTTATTGCCTGAAAATAGAATTAGTATTTTATTTATTCTCTAAGTGATGTTGTGGGATGTTTCACGCCCTCACAGATCGTTTCTTGTAAGTGATTCATACATTACTTTGCAATAAAATATAATAAAAGTTTTGTTAACAGATAATAAGTGTTTTTATTTTAGTGTTTCATTTTGAGTAGATTTGCAACTTCCTTTTAGTGTTGGCTAAATAAATTATATTGTTTACAATGGATTGTTACATCAATGTTGTTAATTAGCTGTTCAAAGCTTAGTTCATGTTTTTTATAGGAAGAGGAAATCAACGAGGCCTTTATTTAATTACTATTCAATAGATGTAGAATTCAACTCATATAGAATGCAGGTTTTCGCACCGAGTAAAATTTGGCTATTATGTATCTTTGTGTCTTGATGCAGTATTTAGTTATAAATATAAAACAGAAGGTACCTGCAGTAAAACTACATATAGCTCAGTAACCACTTCAATTCCAGCTAGAAGGTAGAAACAAAAGCCTTTTTGACCGATACAGAGCATTGTATTCAAAGGTTAAAAATACAAAGTTAATATTCCTTATATTGGATACAAGCCACAATAACATGTCCAAGGAGGTCGTAGTTCAATCGTGGGTAATTCTCGTGAGGTCATAAAAGTACCTTTTGAATCAATCCGATGGATTTCCATGAAGCATGCTAATCTGTCCCAGTCTCAGTTAGCGACAGTGACGGGACATTTCGTGATTAAAGTCAATTAAACCTAACTGACATTTTACCTTTTAACGATCGAATTGTTGTGAGATATGAATCACGGGCTGGGGTGCAGTCTACAAACTAGTCTGCAGACTGTTACAAATGTGTGTGAAACTACAAAGAAAATCTAACGTATAGGTGTGCCCTACTAGTAGTAGATCGGTGAGGGTATGTTACGATTGCAGTATTTTTTTTTATATAGACTTAAGCATTACGAAGTTTATGAGTTTTACGTCACGCAGTTCTAGTGCTATGAATACAAATAAACAAAATCTATTATCTGTCTAGTCTAAAAATATAGTAAAATAAAATTTTCGACGAGTGTGATTCAATTATGTTTAGGTCTTTATTTAGTTAATAAATGACTTGGCTGAACAAGTGGTTAATGACAATGCTAACAATTTAGTCAGATTAGACGTTTTTATCCGTCCGCTGTTGGACAGAGCATGTTATTAAAAATGTCCCGCAGCAGTCCGACATATTATATCGTCTGCTCGTGTATTTACTACGTTTTCTTGAGATACCAACTCCTTTGATTAGCACTTTCCGTGTTTAGATACGTAATATTTTCGGGACCACAAACCTCCATACTCATTATTCGCCATATAGGTATCTAATCTCAATGTTCATTACACAGCGCTGTTACACCGTAATTTGTATCGCTTTATTCAAATGTCGGGCTACTCGACGGTATAATGGAGGTCCATTGACGGTTGAGCTAACGTACGATATGGTTCAGTTTTACTTAACTAATTTATTAGTATTCAATGGTGACGAGATCTGATTGTGGGATTGAGATAGATGATTGTAATTTGCATATACTTTATAAATAACTTATATTGGATTTTTTATTATGTTTCTAATCAATAATGCCAGTTTCTAAAATTGATTTTTCTACACACATTGTAAAACTTTTGTTTTAGTTATATTTCTAAGTTTAATCCAAAAACATAATATTGATTTCTACTATTTTAAACCAATAAAATGAGAGTGTTAAAACGAGTATATGATGTGCCTTTTGCAAGCTTATATCAAAGACAATAATAGATCAGTGAAATGTTTGCCATGGTTCTGAAATTATCCAGTAATTAGCGCTGAAAGCCAAACACTTGATGCAATGATAATAATAAAATAATATTACATAATACTAAAGGAGAAAGTAAAAAAGGACGTCCGTCGTCCGCTTCTTAATCCCGATAGAATCTCTTTAATATACTGAACACGAATAATGTCGTCGAATAGATTAAGCTTAAATAACGTCAGTGTGTCACTCATTGGTGTAACTAGTATGTCTTAGGAAGCTAATAATGTCACGCTAAGCTATAAGTTATGATTATAGCTATACCGTCTGACGGAGATCTGACGTCTAACAAGCTTCTCCGATCAGGAGCTTGAAGTTCTGACTGTTCTAGAGTAATGTTACTATGTTTGGGTTGAATAAATGAGATAACCGTTTGTGTAAGAAAATAAATATATATGTTATAAGAACAAAGACTCCCCCGCAGCTGTCTTCTGTTTGTCTGAACGTGTAACACTAAAAAAAACTGCCATATATAATAGAATGATTCAAAAGGAAGGTTTGTGTGTATAGTTCATTTTTTTTTTGTCTTATGGTGCAAAGGCCGGGTGGTCCGCTAGAAAACGTAATTCTGTTTTAATAATTATTGGGGTCACTGGATTGTTTCTGATAGAATTATATTGGCTTTCAGGTAAATTTTGTAGTTGATTTTAATTACATAGTTAACTAAAGTTCGATTTCAGCTTGGACATAGTTATCGAGCCTTTGTAAAGATATTATCAATAGTGAAGGGTAGAAACTTGATAAAGAGCAATGGGCTTGCCTCAGATAACACGAGAGTCACGGCTATTATCGTGAGAATATGGAACTGATTAACTCGCCTTTTAATATAAGGTATTAGTTACAACAGATATATTGCTTATAATCTGCACACCTAACTTGGTATAAGTAATATGCTGTAGGTAATAAGATCAACCTAATTTATGCTTAAATGCTCTATGCCTGCTAAGGGAGTATAAGCTTGCGTAAGAGTAAATAGTGGTACACTCGCAAGCAGTTGTGTTGGCATTGTTTAAGTTTAAATTAATTTAGGCACCTGTTCTTCTGGGTAATTCAGTAATTACTACTATTTACTGATGTATATAACATATCAAAGGAATGATGTAATTTTTTTAAAGCCAGATTTTTCCCTTTCTAAATAAATAAAAACAACAACAAATATGTACTGTATTCGATAACGTTAATGTAGGAGACTAAAGCCAAGACTCCAGATGTGAGGCCGACAGGTGTATCAAGTACCACAAATACCTAATTCTGGCGCCAAGTCGATGTCATTCCACTTTTATAAAAACAATACGAACCAGTTAATATTCAGTAATTTGTAACCTAGACCTCAATTAAATTAACTGAATATTTTATGAACTTATTTAAACACCAATAACACTTGAAATACATATCCTTTATCGATAAAACTGAAGTTTATTGCGCACGCTGATATTCTGTAAAAGCAGTAAAATTTGTTTAAAGAATTTGTTGTTGTAAGATAAACGTAATAATTATGTACCTACTTACTCAGATGTATGAAACATATTGCAAATCTTTGAGGTGGTCATGGTAGTCGAGACTAAAATAACACATTAAACAAATGAACATTTTTACGAATTGATTAGTGATATTAGAGAAGGTATATCCTTGTGCAATAATTTCGATGGCAATGAAATACAAGTAAATGGGACTTCGAGGGTATTGCAAACTAAGGAATATACCAAAACATAAGATAATTGTGCTGCTACATAACTTGGACATTGTTGTTCAGATAACTATTACATATATAGGGTTTATCAGTCGTTGCAGAGATATTCTCATTTCCTACTTGAATTCGAAACATTATTTGAAATGAAATATTTTTGGAATTGTTACTGCGATTGGTATCACCTTTATATGAGATCCACCGTACCGTTCAAGAGATTGAAACCGTTACACCGTTAATTTATTTAGGGTTTGAAATCACGGAACAGAAAAAACAAGTGGAAGTGCAATACGCCGAAATTACTATAGGAACCGCTGTCGCCAAACTCACACAAATAATCCGATAATAACATATGCACTACAACGAAATAATCCGTATGATTGGTAGTTTTAAATTTAAACAAAATTAGCCTACATCACAAAAAAAAAAAAAAACCCTGACTTTCTAAAAATAAGGTTGATTTTGCATTAGCAACAATACGTATTTACGGTCTACAGTCACACTAAATTCGATGGACGAGTTAGTTTCGCTACTTGACCATAGATGGCGATATATAATCAATATAAGCAATTATCAACACAATTGCTTTAGACATACGGTTGACAATGGCGTGACCCTAATGGTACTCGGCCAAGGACACACCACGTATTACATTTAAATTCTTTATCGATATCGATAGATACCCGATTTTTGTTCAAATACGATAAATACGACTCGTTGGGAGTACATTTATTTGTTTGTTACACAAACCGCTGTACCTTTTAAACCATTAATTAATAGACACACAAGACTGACAGACAGATAGGTAAAGGGCCATGCCCAAGTTTCATAGTGAGTTTGGCCCAGAGTGTACACTTATGATATGATGTCTTAAATTTAATATAGATTGTCAACATGTAATTAAAGAAGGAATCAGATAAATAAAACTTCGGGTTTTATAGTAAAAATTCGTCTTTAATATTCCGCATATGTTGAAATTCTCATGATTCTCGTGAATTAAATAGACTTTTTGCCGTAAAACTTGAAGAAAGGAAGTGCAGTGTCGATTTCACGAGTTTTGTTCTATCCACCGGTGGATGAATCAGGATTTAGCTTGCCGGCCGGCCTCCAACAACGCAAGGACGCACTCTCTATCCATTTCTCTTTCATGCTTGTGACTTTGGGAAACCTGAAACAAATGTGTAATGAAGGTTAAAAAATCTATTACCTACTGTTTGTTACACTCTGTGTGTAACGTCTCAGTAATTAATAAATTATAGTAATTATGTTACTATTTAAAACATAGGATCTATATAGTTTATTAACAATATGTACAGAATACCTTAAAATATTTACAATACTACAAAAACTAAGCCTACATATTAAATAAAAAAATTATATACTAAATAAAACTAAGCACTAAAATAAGGCGTCAAAAAATTCACCCACGTCGCTGTCGACTGGGAGTGTGCCCAAAAGGCTGGCAGCATTGCCACGTTGTATGGCAATGCTTATGCGCTGACCTAGGTAGAAGCCAGCCTTTGGGTCACACGAAGTGTCAACCAGGCGTTTGGATAAATCTTTAAAAAAACTGTGTGCACTCGGACCCCACGGACCAAGTGTCTCAACCCCAAACGGCTCGAATATATAACTTCCAACTAGGTTGGAATATTTCCGCCGCTTGAGGTTCTCAGCAGCCGCAGCAGCAGCGCCAGCACAGCACGACGTGCTAGGAAGATGGGAAGGCGCAAGAGTATCGACGCAAGTAGCGTCCCACACTAAAGGCCTACCCACCTTCCACGGGAACAAAGACATACCGTCCGGTCTCTTGCCGTCGTCGCGTGCCAGGCCATTGGGTTCGAGTACAGCCGGAACGCCCACGGCGACAAGAGCTCGTCGGATAATATCGTTTATATTAGCATGCCGCGCCATGCGGCCCGCGCTACGGCTACATGACAGGCCGTGGCGTCCGAGGCTGTTGACAACTTCGCCACAGTGACAGCGATGCGGGGTACAAGACGAAGCCCCCAGGCGTAGAGCAGCAGCAAGGCGGAAAGTAGTGTCGTCGAACAAGGTGCCTATGTTCGACGAAGGCAATGCTTGAAGCCAAAGGCCTGACTCCCACTCTCCCACAGCCAGTAAGCGCGCACGCTCAGCAGAAGTATTTGAAGAAGAGAGTAGATTTTTTTGAACTACTCTGCAGAGCGGCTCGTCCCACTGTCTCTGGGAAGATGGGCAGACAGGAGTATTTGAATGCGGGCAGGCAATTTTCCAGGCATCCACAGCCTCGGTGAAGCACGGCACCTCAAAATCAATCAGTGTGGAACTGAGAATATTCCTGATTAATTTATCAGTGCCGTGGACCGAGGATATGAATGCCGGTAAGCTAATACTTGTAATTTTGCGGACGCCGAGCCCGCCCATACGGATGGGAAGAGTGGCTTGAGCCCAAGCTCGGTCGTCCAAGGCCACATTCAAAATTGAAATGAGCGTATGTTTTAAAATTTGGTCCATTTTATCCAAAAGTTGAGGGTGCTTCCATAAATGGGAAGCACGAAGGAAATAAATTAATTTAGGACCGAAACAACAAAACCGAATTAGGGTAATGGCCGAATGCATATTAATTTGGTGCAGTCTATCCGAAACATCATTAAAATTTTGAATTTTTTCGTCTATAAAAGTAGGAAAGGCTTCGTCGAAGATTGGAGACCCAAGGAGACGGAGAGAGCTTTTTTCTGTAATTTTTATCTCAGGGGCTATTGCGAAAAATTTTGATAGAGTCAGTCGTCTGTCAGTGACGTTATTTAAAAAAAGCTCACATTTAGAAAGGTTAAGCTGAAGTCCGATGGTATTTAATTTATTTTTTAAAACATTGATTATATTTTTACTTTATACCACTTAAACGACCATAAAACTTAATATAAATTTCGTGTATGAATTAAGGCGACCTCGTACCTATATTGTAATGCAAAACTAAATAAATAAAAATAACTGTTTGGGTTAAGATAGTTATTCCTCGTATCGACATCAATCGACAAAATCAATTTTCGACTTGACCACATCACTACATTGAGTAGCGAAGGTCTTTCTAGAATGTTCTATGGAAAAAAACAATCGAAAATAAACTTTGTCTTTACTGCATAAGGTTTATTTGACTAACCGTTCTATTATTTTTTTGTAAATTGGAAGAAAATATGATTTTTATTAGAAAACAATAAAAATCGTACTTACCGATGATACGAAATACCTCCATTTGTATGATTTCTTCTCCTACTATCATTTTTGCACGCTAAAACGGAACAATACGGCATAGCTAGGTAAATATTAATTTGTCACGTGACGAGCAACTCGACACGATGGCAGACGCAACTGGGATCGGTTAAGCGCAAGTTAAGCGTAACAACGCATAATTGTGACACGCGTGCCACGCCTACTTAGCACTTCCACCTGTTTTTTCTGTTCCGTGTTTGAAATAAACAAGCTATATGTTTCACCGTCCATAACCTAGGTCAAAGACTCTTAACACTAGAAAGCTGATGTCAAAAGACTTGACTGGTTGAAAAAAGAAACAACTAATCACTGCTCTTGACTTGAGGACAGATGATCATGATTGATTTGAATATCTATCGAACTTTCAGAAACCGGGGGTAGCTTGAAATCCAGTTATAAATTACCGACAATTAGTCACTGTTGACTGCTTCTGATATATCCAATGAGGTCCAAAACAGTTATGTAAGTTTGATCGGCGATAGCAAGGACCTGTGATATCTGGCGTCGGATCGGGCGTGCCTCTGCCTGACAGTTGAGTAACTGTATCTTTAAGATCTGTGGCCTGTATGAGATCGATCTGTATCAAAGGTTGAATGTGCACGTGGTATGTGATCTTTGATGAAGTGATTGGTGCAGGCTCAGCGTTATTCCATTGTTTTGTGCCTACGTTTTGATTCAGTATGAATAATTAAATGTTCGCATATGAATTGGTTTCAATGGTTGCGTATGGTTTTATATTTTAAAGAATGTATACTAAAACAGAATAAGGCTTCATTTATACGGTTTCTACATTTTTTTTTTGCAGTTACATCATATCATCATCCACAGCCCTTGTTCTCCCACTGCTGGGCATAGGTCTCCCCTTTTTCGTGCCATTTTCTATGGTCCTGTGCCAGCCTCATCCAGACTCGAACCAAGATACATACCCAAGTACAAAAACTATTGTGATATGAATTCATATTACACACGTTTGATTTTCGTCTGTTACTAAATAAACCGATATGTTTTCAGGGCAAAATGATACACTAAATGTTAAAGTTCAGGCTCGATTTAGCACACAAAGAGTATATTACTTGAATTTTATCCAATCGTGTTAAGTATGTTTTACAAGATAATCATTTCACAATGGTTACATGTAAGCTGTTATTAACTCCTCGTTATTTACCGCTTTAAACATTATTACCGATCTTTGCGATATGTTCAATTTGCGGTCATTAGTATGGTTTTATTAAACTAATATTCCATTGAGCATTTATTTAACTAAAATTGTGAGCACGAAGTTATGAGTTATGACTTTAAAATACTCTACATGTGTTATTCGCGCCTTCGACCTAATGCTTTACACCTGGTTTTGCTTGTTTATATTCGTAATGGCGGCACGTGACAATCATTACAACGATCTAAGAAAAATATAGCGTATATCAATAAATGCCAACATACATGATCGAATAAATTGTAATTGGAATGTTGTAATATTTATTTATGTAGCGAGTATATTTCGTTACACCGCGGAATTGCTTAATTAATAACATTAAATTATATCCTCAGGTAGTCTGTAACGAATTGATAATTGTCATTACACCGTCTATAAAACATTAAGTTGCATTAAGAAATAGTACTTGCTCTGGCATCCTATCACATTTATTTCGTTATCTCCACAATCTTTTGATCTGATTAGTTTCATTTGACTACGAAGTAGATAATTTATATGTATGTTTCATTTTATTGTATCTACAAATAGTTATAGAGGCTTTATTATTCAGCTTGACAGCGTTGAAGCTCAATTTATTGCGTGCAAGAAATAGTCTTTCGAGTAAACCTTAACCGAGACAGTAAAGAAATTTGCACCCATATTATGCGAATAACGATTAACACAATTCTACATTGAACTACAAAACGTTTAACACTTGCGTTCAATAAATAAATAGAAAAACTGGTTGTGAAAAACTAAGAACAAGTCGACTCGGATTATGATCGATTATTTAATTCACGACTCGCGCTACTTAGATACACTAGTAACACACATATCAACAATAGATAACATTAGTAACACTTTGACAACAGCCTTATTCCCTAGCAATAAGGTCTATTTTCGTAAATCATAGTAACCAATGTCATGTGGTACGTGTTAACCAGTAGCTACTCGTAACTGTTACAATATTTATTTGTGGTAATGTTTTTATGTAACAAACCTATTCTCTGTCATTTGTCAGATAGTGTATCTGAAACAATCTGAGATCGATAATTTGTTTAGTCCATTGTATGTAATTATGTAAAGGTAGCTAATGGTTTTGAAGGCTCAATAATCTGATAAGAATTTGTGTTACTGTTAACTGGTCAGAATTGTGCTGTCAAAAATGAAGCTTTGCAATTAAGTTTAACAAACAAAAAGCAATATAATTGGTCGTTAAAAGATGAAAATCTGATCATCAGTTGAAATTGAAAGAAAAGCAAATGTATATTTGTATCGTGAATATAGGTGGAAACTTGCAACAGTTTTTTTAAGATATCTTTTCCACGGTGGTGATCATTGCTCGTGCTTTCTCTATATGGGAAGAGGCCTGTGCCCAGCAGTGGGACGTATATAGGCTGGATTATTGTTATTATATCTTTTACCGTTTGAGTTGAAATTCAATAGCAATGCATGGTCCGTAATGCTGTGTAACGTCGTTCTGAATTAAATATGGATTAATTTGAAAACTTGTGTATATCAATATGTAGAAATTATTATACCTTCTGAAAACATACTTTACAATATCATGCTTATTCATTACTCGCTCACAAAGATTCTTAATTGAGTGTCAGTCATCTGAATACCGCTGTTGACTCATTCATACATATTTGTCATCGTGACAAGCCAATAGCTCTTGCTCAACTTTAGTCATTACGAGTGTTGATAAAGTTAACATTTAATCGTCCTTTATTTACATTTGTTAGAGAAATAATATTAATCATAAAATATATTATTCCTTTATTTTAATTTTAGTATGTTGAGTGGAAGTCGGAAGTTAATCTTTCAAAGCGTTTATTTCGTACATAAAAGTTACTTTACTGGTAAGTGAAATGCAGGATTCACGATAAAAATACTTTGTAAAAGCTGGCAATTAAATGACGAAAAGTTAAAAAAAGGAATGTACAAACTGAAATTTTCTTCGTCTTAATCATCTCTGAACCAAGGAAATGTAAACACTGCGTTCTAATCTTCATGCTTTGTAAACTAACATCTTGACTTTTAACTTGCGGATTTCTTGGTTTTACCGTACATCGTCTTAACTCAAAAGCACATAGATTATCCACCTACATTGTAATAACATTCTTATTAAAACAATATTTAATTATATAACGACTTAGCGATTGTCACTAATTAATTCAGTTCCGAATTATGACTGTTACATAATTTTGACAGCACTTCATAAATGATATTAAGTAGACCGCATAAGCCACTGTATAATTGCTTAGATAATGTTTAATAGATTTTATCAAGTATATTAAAAGGATATTATAATGACATAGTATAGTAGATGTATTTTATTTATTTATTTAATCATTTAGGTACACACAACACATTAACAGGGAAAATTTCGTATTTAAATATTATGCACAAAGGTACTGCTTATTTATGTATGTTGATGTATTTTAAACTGATTACGGATGAATTAATGTTCATTGTTTTTTACAGGAATATTTTCATCCCATGATCATATTAATTCGAGTTACGAGTATGTGTGTTTATCACTTCTTACAACATTCTCGGTCTTTTGGTAGCTAATGTACAGGTAATCAACGTTAATGCATTTCAAGTGAACGAAAATAAACAAGCACCTTCACTTGTTTTGTTTCTTTATTTACTGGACTGCAAAGAATGCAGATTGCAGACCGATATTTGTATTTGTAATACTTTGGTCACAGCTACACTTTCGACAATAACAATTCTAGTGTTCAACCTCCAGATTAATATAGATGATAATAAACATTATGCATTGTGCACGAACCATTCAACGTAGGTCGGTAGGTACCGTTGACAATGAGATACAGGATTAAAGAAATCATTACCATTGTGTAATAGCTTATCCGGTTCGACTTGACAAGGTCTAATATTTATTGGATTACGTTTTCTTTAATCTGTGTTGTACCTTTGTTACATGACCATAAATTGTGACGTATAAGCACATACGGGATAAGCTAGATTCGGTTTAGTGACATGGTGAAAGTTTAGCAGTCGATGTATTGCGAAGGCAGGCCGACGTTACAGGTGGCCGGTCCCACATGAAACATGTATCTGCATACATGTACTATTATAATCTATGTCCTAATGGAATATTAAAGGCACTGACCATATTCCGTGTCCCACTAAGGGTGCTAAACTCACATTGCAGTTTAATCGTTTTGCGAGCTAATCGTGAGTTTTTGACGAATGAAAGGCGGCTGCAAAGTAGATGTACCCGTGTGTATTTGTTTCTAAAATTCAAAAGAAAGAAGCCTGAAAACTCTTTTGATCAGGTGTATAATAAACAAATGACTTAAGATTAGGTGAATACTGATTAATTATTAATTTTGTGAGTGATTAATTTTGATATGCGCAAGTTACATAACATTGTTTTTCCAATAGGTGTTTCGAAGACTTCTTTAAAATTTTGGTAATTATTCTTATTTATATGCATTACAGTCCATAGCAACTTATAAACAATAGTAAGTACACTGCACAATGCACTTCAGTGACTAACGTCTTAATACAATAGCGTCCTTTGGTAACCGTATCAGATAGTCTGAGGTTACATAAGGTATCAGTGTCAGAGAAATTAATGAACTGACGGAAAAGGCCCAGCGTGTGTGTATGGGCGCCACTACGCTATCTAGACTGATCTAGATTTAATTGGTCGACTCTACGCGTTGCGTCATGCCGGCTAAATAGCAATTTAGACAATAATGTATGTAAATTATTAATAAGATTGGTTGATAGAATCGTAAAACTGAAACCGGTCTTCAGTAAGCTGACGTTACCTAATTTTATGATCGCTTTAATTGATGATTGATTTGGCTAAAAACAAGAAGGTCTATTGCGCGTTCGTGGACCTAGAAAAGGCCTATGATAGAGTGGTGAGGAATGAACTGTGGTCAGCATTGTCCGTGAACGGTGTGAGCAGTGTCCTCATACGAGCATTGCATTCTCTTTACAGGGATTCTAGTGCTTGTGTAAGGATAAACGGGGCATACACTGAATGGTTTAATATCGAAAAAGGTGTTAGACAGGGATGTGTAGCGTCACCGTGGCTGTTTAATCTGTTCATGAACAATTGCTTGACAGATTTAAAAGAGAATGAAAGTGGGTTGAGAATGAATGAGTTACTCGTCAAATGTTTTCTCTATGCTGACGACCAAGTTTTACTTGCATCTTCAGCCGACGAGTTGCAGGAGATGGTAACTGCTATGAGTGGAACTTTTGTTAGAAAGGGAATGAAGATGAATGTAAAGAAGACGAAAGTGATGGTGTTTGAAAGAAACGAGGCAGTGACAAACTGCAATATCATGATTGAGGATGAACCAGTTGAACAGGTGAATGAGTTTGTGTATCTGGGTTCAAAGTTTACAAGAGATGGAAAGTGTGAGAGTGATATTGAAAGGAGAGTGAATGCAGGAAACATGGTGAATGGAGCTTTGCATTCCTTTATGAACAGTCGGAAGGTGTCTAACAAGGCTCGTTTGGCTGTGCATGGAGGAGTGTTGGTCCCGACACTCATGTACGGAAGTGAAAGTTGGGTATGGCAGAAGAAACATGAAAGCAGAATAAATGCAGTTGAGATGAGAGCGTTAAGAAGTATGATAGGAGTTAAACTGAGTGACAGAATAAGAAATAGTGAAATAAGAAAACGTTGTGGTCTGAAAGAAGATGTAGTGACAAAAATTGATAAAGGTATGTTGAGATGGTTTGGACATATCGAGAGAATGAATGAGGAACGATTGACGAAAAAAGTGTATAAGGCGAGTGTGAATGAAAGTGTTGGAAGGGGTAGACCTAGGCGGACGTTTCTAGACCAAATCGGAGATGTCTTGAAAAAAGGCCAGGTCAAGAGTACCCTAAACCGAAGAGCATGTATGAAGGGAATTATGACAGTGGATGAAGCGAAACAAGTATGTAAGGATCGTAGCAAGTGGAAAGAAGTGGTCTCTGCCTACCCCTACGGGAAACAGGCGTGATTATATGTATGTATGTATGTATGTTTAATTGATGTATGATTTTATTGGATGACATTCTTTTTGAGATTGCAGTACGCTTTTAAAACCTTCTATTTTGAAATAATCCTTAATAAATGTATCTAAATATACACGTTACATTTTTTCTTACAATTAAAATCGTAAATTGTTTAATTTGATTGTTAATATTTTATGACGAGTAATAAATATTATCGAAGGAATGTCTCGACAGTACTATTACAGCACTTTTTTATTTGTTATTATGCAATTTGGATAAAAGAAAATAAAACAATAAAGGTCAGAAAGTTCATCGTCTTTTGCAATGGACATTCACAGATTCTTAAGTATTACATTCGATTTTACCGCAATGTTTCTTGGGAGCGGTTTTATTGTTTCTTTGTACGAGGGAAGGGTCGTACAATGAGTTAAAAGTGCACAAAACTGCAGACATTCGGAATTCTTCGTGTTTTTTTATTCGTATTATCTACTTAGAGTCTAATAACACACGTCGTTTGGTCCATTACACGTAATGCGTTTGGAACGAGGTGCGAACAATTCAAATTGAAATCATACGAATTTTGCGATTCGCAATTTGATTCACCTTCTTTTCTCAGTTTGTGTTGTAATACAAGATTGTACAATGACGTTCAGTTCACTTTTGAGTATTAAGAGCAATCTGTTACTAATAAACGAGTGCTACAATTAACACCCACAATTATACGTTAGAGACTTTCATAATTGGTTTTATAGTATAGATTGTTTTAATTAAGAGATATTTAGACGTCCAAATTCAGTAGAATGTATTCCAGATACACTTACGACATACATTTCGCAAAATACTTGTACATATGAGAATTTACAAGTTTGTTGCGTGCATAGATTAGTTTTGAGATGCAGAAACTTGTGTCATAATGTTATCTAGTTTTGCACATTTGGTCAGTACTTAGGTAAAGGTAGAATTTAAGTTCCTTTGGGATTCAAGTATTTACGCTATGTCGTAATCCACTTGCCTTTATACTATTTAACTGTGCCTTTACATTACATTATGTGCATGTTGGTTTCTGCGTTTCAGCTGTATCAGTTATCTGAGCTACTAACTTTTGCTACGCACATAGAGGCACATAGCTATTCTAATTTTTTAATGACACAAGTGGATTGGTATAAAAAAAGATATGCACACAGTGGTGGTTATATGTTTTTATTGTTATCTAGTTAGTAATTTATTCTGATAAGAAGTGTGCTGATCCAAAAATCAAATTCTGAAGATAAACGAAACAATTTTTTTTATTAAAAATATATAAAACTTCACATGTATTATCCACTTCGAACCCGGGATCTCATAGGTTACATCCACATCTCCAATAACATATTTTCGATTTATTTCAAATCTGCATTACTTTGCGCAAGGTCAGTTAGCTACATCACTAATTGAGTATCTAAATTAGCGATTTATAGCGGGCACCAATTAGAGTAAAGATAAACTCTATACAAGACCTCTATGAGACCGGGCCGAAATACAACCCGGGGCGAAAAGCAGTTATTTAATTTTCTAATTTTGATATCAATCAATATATTTGCAAAATTGGCAAAGTGATTTTATATTGCGTGTGCAATAATGTGCATGCATGAATTATTTTATAACTAGCTATTTCATGTTGATATTTTTCAAAATTAATAATGCAAAAATGTAAGGGGAGCATCAGTATGAATGGTACACGGCGAACCAAAAAACGTAATGACACACGATTGTTTTGTATTTCCTCAAACTAACCTGTAAATGTAGTAAATTACAGCCAGAAAATATAATTGCCAGTTAATCTTGATCCAAAAGATTTTTAATTTACTTTGATGTTATTAGAGCGACCGAATCAATTTAGGCTAAAAGTACGCCCTCTAGTGAAAATATCAAACATGAATTTGAAAGTATTATACACGGACAAGAACCAGATTGCTCAAAGTAAGGCCGAACGCGAATTCATATGTCGAACAGTTTTAATATTAAATACACAGATGGCTGTACATTTCAGAACTTAAAAATATAAGAAAGCAACAAATCGATTCACCTATCACAACTTGCAATACTAAAGATTTGACCAGCAAATGTTTTGCTTGATAAATTAATATTCATCACAAACCAGCAGGAATTTACTACGTAGTAAAATGCATTTATAGTTAATGTATGTATCAGTAGAATCTTACTCGAAGAAGCTACTATGATTTAATTACGATTCTTGTACCTACTAAGTTCTATGATCCAGTGTTCGTCTTGCTGATGTGTATCCTATATTCTTTTTAGTTTTTTTTTTTAATGGTTACCAATTGAAATATTCAATACTTGTATGACCCTTTTTAATATTTCAGTTAATTACAAAAGGGATTATTGCTGACACACCCAATGCTTAGACCAATAAATAAATCATAAGAACTATTGACAAGTAGATTTACAGAAAAACTGAAGATGACAAGTTCAATAACTTCGAATCCACCGTTTAAAAATCCTGCTGTGTCGAGAATACCGCATCGTATCTGTGTCAGACGCGTAGCACTAAGAACTCGAGTTACTAATACCTGTACCACCTGTAACAGAAATAACAAAACAATAGACAAAAAGCAGACCGCCTTAGAATATCAAATTACAATCGGACACAAATACTAATGTTTTACTACATATCTCATTTACGTTTGCATACAGTGCTATCAAGTATTTTAATTGACAAGGACCTTAGCCGATGCATACATCCGCCGACAAGCACATTGTTCCCCTTATCAGATGAGATGACCCTATAAAATGCAGTTTGACGAGACGAGTCCCTTCAATCCACTGGCTTACTTTATTTACGTCTTTATTGCTCTCCGCTCTGCATTATGGATTTTGTGTATTTTAAGGCATGTGATAAGTTAAAAGTATACATAGCCCCTTAATTAATTAGTGCACGTTGTTTAATAATTTTTGATGCAATTTATGAATTTATTTAATATTTATAAAGATTAGCATTATGTGACTAAATAACTGTGAAGTCTATGAAAAATTGTTGTGAAACTTGTAGAGAAGTTTGTCTGTAACTTCAACTATCTAAGACAGTTATTTGACGTTACCCAGGTTTAGTGATAGGTTATAATCATCATCAAATCAAAATTATATTTGGTTATCATATAACTATCAACGTCAAGATTTACACACATTTTACAATAGTACACTAGTGGTTTTCACCTTAAAGTTCAATAAAGAGTCGCAACGCGGTCCTACACCAATCATGCTGTTGAAATGTTATACAAACAAAAGAGAAATTTTCAAAAATTTTATATAGTTGTTTTTTTTTAACATAGTGATGTACTATGACAATTTGTTTTAGTTGGTGTGGTTAATGAACGGGTGGTTGTTCGCGAGCGGGGCGCCTGTCGCCATGTTGCAGCACGCGACGTCCTCACAGAGCATTGTGTTCCATCAGCTGCAGGCGGCGCCAGTTGCTCCAGTTACTAGTAAACATAAACCTTAAATGTTGTGAAGAAAATGACGAGGATTTACTATGATTTAATAATAAAATATGTTTCCTTTTTAGCGCCAACGCCGGTCGGTCCAAGTAGTAGTGCAACTCATGTAAGTAAAAAACAGTATTTTATAATGTTACAAATGTCTTAATCATTTTAAAGCAGTTACGATAATCATTTTTCACATTAAAGCCTTTGCCATTGCACTGAAAATGTAAAACTACACTTGATACGTGGACATTTAATGCGCATGATTAGTCAAAATTTCAGATGAAGAGATCTTGTATTTCATTTTAAATAGTGTCTGCTCTTACTGAACGTTTGTTTAAGAATAATGTATGTACTCCCTATTTTTCTGATAATCTTTCTTTTCCAGGCTAAATATGAGTATAAGTACGAGGTGTCAGACCATCAGACTGGTGACCGTAAGAGTCACTGGGAGAGCCGCGACGGAGACAAGGTCCGCGGCGTGTACACCCTGTACGAGCCCGACGGTGCACTGCGGACTGTGGAGTACACGGCTGACGCATTACATGGGTATAATACATAACTTATAAAAATATAGTAATACAATGTAGGATTTGAAAATTATAGCAAGCTATTGCCCAACGCTTTTTAAATACTTGAGAACAATCATGTCACAAATGTTTGCAATTCACGAAACTCGTAAATTGTACTCGTAGTTGTAAGTTGTCACTGGCCACTATTTGTGTATATTTATGAAGTACTGTTACATAAATAATTGTTTTATTTTTGACTTATTGTTGAGAATTTCTTTGGATAAATAATATATTATTTGGATACATTTTAACTGTTTAAATCCTTTAAAATTCTACTTGATGTAATTACTCAAAAAATTATTGTGATCTTTGATTTCAATTATCTACTTGTCATTTCATTAATTTACTGTTAACAGATTTAATGCAGTGGTGAGCAGAAATGAACCAAACAAACACTCCCACTTGGGGGCAGGGTATAAACCCGATGTTCCTGTCAACACTGTGCACACTTATGATGAGTCAGCACCAGGGTATACTTCCGAGAGAGGCATATACCCCAGCCAGGGTACAGGACCCAGACGTCCGGGAAAACCCAATCATTATAACCAAGGAGTAGAATATAGTGTTGATCATGGACGCAATCCAGAAAAGGTCTATTAAATGTATAAATAAACGACTTATTGACAACAATGTATAAATAAATGTGTTAAATATATAAACTTAAAGAATAAATTAAAGACTTGAATTTTTTGTATAAGTTTTATTTGTCAGCGCTGACTTACTTTGCGAGAAAGTTAATGGTAAATGATGATTACATTTAGTCGAGATCGAAGAGTTCGTATGTATTGGACAGTCCAGTTTAATGATGACCATGATCATGATGATGATGGTGCGGGATGATGTGGTGGTGAGCCGTCTTGTGGTGAACATCAGCTCTGAAACTGTAACAAAAGAGAATGCTCAATTAATGTCTATTTATCCTTAAGTGAATCCTTTCCTAAGCGATGTTGGGGTCGACTTCTTTCATAACCATATTCAGCTGAATATCGTTAGTATATTACATGAAGAGACGGCCTATCTGATCTCAACAACATATAAATTCAGTAAAGTTATAAATTTAGATGCATCGTCAAGGCGAGAGCAAAATAGCAGTGACCAAACGACTGTCAAAAATCCATGTATGTCTGGATCACTGGTTTAACCAGTAGATACTTGTACAGGCAAGTCAGCTCGGGATGTCCTGTTCCCAATTATTTGAGGTAGATTCCATTTATTTCTGCTACTCGTCATCTCAGTGCCCCATTGCTATATTATCAGTACAGGCAAGTACTATCGTAATTATCAATCGTATCGTACCCGTTGTGGTGGTCAGCGGTGTAATGAACAGTGCGCACGTTGCCGTCGGGCTCCACGAGGGAGTAGTGGCCCTTCACGACGTCACCGTCGCGGTGCTCCTCCTGCGACTTGTGGTCGCCGGTGTGCGCGTCCTTCACGGAGTACTCGAACTTGTAGGATGGGTGGTGCGTCTCCTGGAAATGTAAACAGAGATTAGTTAGGGAACACCAAAAGACGTATAAATGATGATACAAAAGAATATTAATCCTCGAAGACTAATAAGGTTTAAGTTTGACTAGAGGGATATTTAATCGTCAACTATGAAATAACCATGCAGCGTCATGTGTAATTATAGTAATAAATTCGTTACACGTATCTAATAAACGGCGGTTCTGATTTGGTTAGTTGACAATTTACTTTATTGGCTTAGATCGAATTCTGCACACGGATTATACTAATTCTATATTATATGTTACATTACTATGTCGTTATTTATACCGATTCACATGTTTAGCCACTTTTGCTACTGTTTAAGAACCTGTTCTACAGTTCCACAAATCTAGGATAAACTAAAACCTGGTTAAACTACGAAACACTAACTTTAATGCACAGCATGAATAAAATGGTACATTAAGTTGTAAAAGTATTGTTACTTACGTGGTCCCAATGGTGGTGTTCTTTGTGGTGTTCATCGTGATGCTCAACGTGGTGTCCGTGGTGGCCATCGTCGTGTCCATGGTGCACTTCATGGTGCTCATGGTGGTGACCATGGTGTATCGGATGGTGCACCTTGTGCTCGTAGTGGAGGTCGTGGCCGTGTTTGTGGTGGTCGACGCGGGACTGGTGCGACACGGCCAGCGAGTGCGCGTGCGCGCTCACTGCCAGCAGACATAAAGCGGCTACCTGCAACACAGCCACAACATAACATAAACCACAAATATTCATAAATGTAAATACAGCTGTTCGAGTAAAACGATGCTTCCGCGACTTGCAATTCAAATGTTCACCGATATAGGAAGATAACTGTTATCATTTCAACACCAATTAAAATTAACACATCAATTTCAATCACATGGAGTAGCCGACAGTTACTAAGGTATATTTATTTGATTAAGTTATTAACACTTTTAATATACACGGTATATTTATATTAGAACTGATTAAGTAAACAAAAATATACTCACTTGCAAAAACATCTTGAAGACAATATTTGTTTGTTAGCTGGACTTCAACTATGAAAAAACTGCGGAGAGTTCAGCTTATATTCCAATTCGTGTGTCGATTTGGGGGTTTAATACAGTTTTAACGACAATAGGTTGAATCCTTGCCAATTAGTAGAAAAATAATAGTGTATAATACGTGAAACCTAAGTTTCTTTTACATGTATCAAGGGCGTCACGATCCATTACACAGATTGATTGTGAATCCGTCAATACCGCTCATGCAAGTAATTATGCAGTACTACGTTAATTAACACGCGATCACATAACTGAGCTATTAAGGAAGGACCACCACTAATACTAATCAATGAGACGTGTTTCTCTAATCGATGCTTATAAAAATGCATGTGCTGACATATCGTCCCTTTACCCACTTCGACCGCGTTAAGTAAACACGCATTTATTAACTCTGAAAATAAACATTATTATTTAAAATTTCAAGAAGTTTTTACGATATTCAGGCAAGCTGGAAAGAAAAAGTAAACAATACTGTATCTGGCTTTTTATCAGTAATTTTTAAATATTAAATTGAGTTAATGTCATAGTAAACCCTTACTTAACATTATTAAGTAATTACGCTGAATGAATTACTTATATTAGAGAAAAATTCCAATTTTTTTTCGCGTATTTTCGTTAGTCTGGCAATGGATTTTTCATTATTTAACATTTTACCTCATTTCTGTTTTATATCATTCTTCTATCTAGGTAAACCGCCAGGCGAGTCCGTTTCTGTAAGGCTCGTAACTATTGCAGTTTACCGCCAAACCTCTACAGTAGAAAATGAACTGTTTCTCACAGAGCATATTTATTACTACTGAAAAATTGAGACTGTAGCACTATTTCGTGAACTACTCAACTATATTTCATTGCTAGTAACACCTTTCATTCGTTTAAAAACTCTTCGATTTCAGATCAACGAAACAAAACATGTTTGTTTTATTTAATTTCAGATAAACCTAGTTAATTGTTATTTTTCATCACAAGAACTTTCTGTTCATAATTAGGTCCCAAATCAATTAGGGATTTAAGTCAAATTATCTAAAGAATAAAAATGAGTAAACTGCTTTTATAATATTGATTGTTATTCGTTTTAATTTAATTTTTATTTGGAAAATACATACCGACATTGTCCGTAGAAATTAAGTAAAGATTTGTAATATAATTGTTGTGTTAACAGTGTAATTACGCGCATTTTTCGCCACAACAACTGATGATTAAATACTTGAAGTCTGAAACAAGGCAGTCGGCTATTGCTCATATTACTAATATTTCAGCAAATTCGCTTTAGAATCCTTGTAACTTTAGCTTTTTTTTTAATTTATTCCTAGCCGTGTTTGTCCCACTTCAGGGCAAAGGCCTCCCTTTCCTTATTCCTGAAAAAAAAAGGAAAGCATCCCATTACGCTCCCTATGGCTATTTCGTAATTTTTCCCAAACAGCATATTATCCCGCGCCACCTCAAACCAGCCCGCGCGGTATGCTGGGCTGGTTTGAGGTGGCGCGGGATAAGGTTGAATGAAAAGACTTGGGATAGGCCTTTGCCCAGCAGTGGAACAGTACTGGCTAGTAAAAAAAAAGCATATTATAATGTAATGGGAAAGGCACATACCGAGATATTGTGCGTAGAAGTACGCGCAGGGCTCCTAGCAATTGTTTTATCTATCTTGCTACGTTAAAATGCGTAAGTAATTTATATCTACATACATTTCCACACACACAAAATCGCATGTAGTATCTTAATGACATAAGATATTGTTTGAAATAGGTGAATGAAAAAAGTTACAGTTTAGTGAAATTGTTTATTAGGATTTAAATAGACGATCGGTTCAAGTTTATTGGCTTTTATTTATGGAACTCTCATTGAAATGGTGCTACAATAAAAGATAAAAAACCAATTGTAGTAATTTATTACAATCTCTTCTATTTATTTGAGTAATTAAGTTTGAGACAGATTAAATAAGAGGATGAAGATTTTATTATCATTGTTGCCATAGCAACCGGATGTCAGCTCCAAAGTAGTTCTATCACAGAATTGGTGAGTTACACAGAGTAGTTTCTGGTATACTAATGACGTGGTTTGAACCAGTTGGGCTGTGGCTGATGTCCGCGGTTGTAGTAGCCTTGCTTTGCGTCGTGTTCATCTCTGTAGCCGCCCCCGCTCTTGGCGCGCTCCGATAAGCGGCTCAAGCGGAGATGCTCGAGCAAGCTGTCGAAGTCGGGGAACTCCTTGTGCTCATTGAGGCGGACGCCTTTAGGAAGGATGAGGATCTGGCCACCAGGTCCGCGCGTGTAGTCCCTGCCGCCCGTCTTCAGGTACCTGTAGTCTAGGATCCAAGTTGGCTGGTAGTAATCGGGGCTGTATACGTCGGAAATGATTCTGAAAACAAAAGAATGCATTCATATAGGTTGGTGCCAATCGCGGCGAAGACTGTTCCATTTGCCCTTATTTTTGACTTGCGATACTCACTTATTTTGAAGTTCGATATTTGGATGTCCCTGAAAAACAAAAAGAAGCATTAGCATTTGAAAATATACTTTAGAACTATCTTTGAGATATCAATAACTTTATTCAACTCACGTGGCTAGGCAGTGGGTCTGGTTTCCTTAGGATAACGGGGCCATGTTCTTCCTCCTTATAATCATGGGCTATTGGCCCTGAGTGGTCGTCATCGTAACGAACTAGTTTGTCACGGTACTCCTTGAACTGGTTGCGGTATTGTTCGCCGCGGTGCTGGATCAGCTCCAAGCCATCTTCGAATTTGTATAACCGTTCATCATTGTGCACTCTGATTGGTTGTGCCGATTCCTCTGGTTTAAGCTGCTCTGTGTCGGCTGCTAACGCAACTGAAACAGTTGCTAAGAGTAGTATCTGAAAATGTTAAAAAAGCGTTTAGTAATTGTTTCATATGATATACTTTTGTAGGATTTCGCTTAGCTCTCGCATTATTTTAAACCAGTTTCATAGCATAAGTAGTGTTAGTACTTTGACAAGCATAAGTAATTAAGTAATCTGGGTTCCTTTGATGTACATATAGCGTGAAGTGCAATGCTGCTAATTATAACTAACCCTGAACACTTCATATTGATTTGCAACTAATTACTGCATGCCAATTACTTAATAGAGCGAATAGTATTATATAAACACATTACATAATTTGAATCTAGCACAAAAAGAGACTTTTCAAAAGTGATGAATTTAAACAAAATAACAAAATATTTTTTTTTTGTCTTTCATTAATCCTTACAGTCCGGTGAAGCAGGCAAAACCTGCTCTCAGGCTAACTGCAAAGATCTCTACCAAAAAAAAACATTCATCCTTCGAACAGTCGCATGGAAATTAGTAAAAATTCACACACGTCTGAAACTGTAAGAAATTGGGCGTGGCCTGAAGCAATTAAATGAAGGAAGGAGATGTATAGTGAGTTATTGTTGTGGGTGAAAGAGAGAGAAAGACTCACGTAAAGCATGTTGTATGCCAGAGACGTTCACAAATGTAACTGCACACCAATACTGATACATAATCGATATAGTGGTACTTATGTATACTCAATCTGCCGGATCCGACGGTAATTGTTTTAGATCCTTACGTTTAAATGTTTAACTAATTATTGTTTAGGGATTAGTAGGTGTGTTCTACGCAGTACCTAAATCAGTTTATGTGTTTTCAGTTTTTTTTTACTATATTGTCAACGTTCTTTTCACGGTCGGTAGAACGGAACCTGATAAAAGTGCTTGAAATTCTTAAAATTTTATTAGTCTTAACTTTCCTAAACATTACCTTTAGTCCGAAGAGGTGTTCAAGGCAGTCATCTTTCTCGGAATTGAACCTTTGATCGCAATCGGTTATGTGGCTTAATATGGTAGTATGGATTTATAAAAACTTTAGAGCTTTTATTCTATGAATTGTATAATAAGCATTATTTATAAAAAAAGCAGAAAAAAGGGAGGCCTATACCCAGCAGTGGGGCTGAAAAACATTTGAATTTCATAAAATTCTGCCGGTTAGTCATTTATTGAAATAACACTATAGCGGACTATTGAGGCAATAACTGTATTTTTCATAACGCTTATTTTTAATGGCACAAAAGTCTACCTTAATTGCATACTGTTATATCAAATTGATGTACAGAACCAGAACAATGTTTACGCATGTTCTTGACTGGTGTAGACCTACCAATTTAATAATGATCGGTATTTATTATCAACGTGCTTGGTTCTGATTGGCTGGAGTAAAATGCATTTATTGGTACAAGTGTTTATATTTTGATATTATAATTATTAAGTTTTAGACGATTTCCGGTTAATTCGGAAATCATAGTTTTACAGAGTATGATAATAATATGATCCTAATCAGATGCGGATCCAGGTTTGGTGCCAGGGGGTGGTCACATACTCATGGTAAAGTCTCAAGAAGCAACGGCGTACCCAAATTTTGGTCTAGGAGGGGGCAAAAAGTTTTTATGTGCCTGCCCCGGAAAAAAAAAAAATTTCAGCCTTTCTAGTCCTACGTCCACGCATTTTTCAAAAATTGTAGATTTTGCTTAGTAGAGTCAATAAACCGATTTAACGGGCAACATTTATCGGCTGTTACAAAATGGGCCTATAGCTAATTTCCTTTTACACCATAATTTTGGCCGCGCAGCGCGATTTTTGTCTATATAATTACATAACTTGATGTTATATTTAAACTGTCGAGCTCCAGTTGCTCTCCTTTTTGCCTATAGACATTTGTAGATAACGTTTAACAAATTTAATTAGTGGGCCACCTAGTTCCTGGATCTAGCCCAGGGGGTGGTCATGACCCCGTGACCACCCAGCTGGATCCGCGCCTGATCCTAATTTATACGTGTAATGATAAAAACAAACGACGAAACGACGAAGTTTGTCAAAATATTTTGACCACAGAAGATTGTACTGTTTTAATTTTAATATTTTATCGTTGCATTGTTGTCTATTTTTGTTTCATGCTAATAACAGGGTGTATAAGTCTCGAGAAAAAAGTTTATAGATACATTTAAACGTTTTACTCGGGAATTGATTGATACTGGTTAAAAAAATATTTTTAGGCAGAACATTACAATAAGTAAATATCTTGAGTCGACTTGATTTGTTTAAGTAGTGTGAAATTACGAAAACACATGTATGATTATTTTAATAAAGATATAATAATCGTGATATAATGAATGCGTCGCTTTTGTTTTTATAATATTGAATATTTAACTCATATAAATACAAGCATGTGCAGAAATTTAGTACCTAAGAGGTTGATTTACGATAAAAATAATTCATGAAGGATTTAGTTTACAAAATATATGCAAATAACATCCTAAACTTTTCAATACAGTTTCCAAATTAAAACTTTGTAATCAGGGAATAAAGAGTTTACAATAAGGACAAGATATCTTTGACAAGTAGCAATAAACAAGCATTATATGAAAACTTAGTGACAGCACAAGCCACATACGTTAAAGAACTGTAGAGTAAAATAACTTGCAATATCAATACCATAGACCTCTACTTCCATCGTGAACACGTGAAAGTTATTTGAAAAATGTTATATTCCAAGCCAGTTTACTTAACTTTAAAAAATAAATAACGAAGTTTTTCTGAAACAGTCGATATGCTTTTGCTTTAAAATATACATGCAGGTCCCTGTTGGAAAATACTTAGCAAACAGTTGAAGTTTAAGGTTTTATTATTATTTTCTTTGAACAGTATCGTCACAGTTCATGATCCTATTTATCGAGGTTTTTTATATTCCACAGGATGCTTAGGTTTCTTACGGTGGTTAGTATAATTTTTGATGTATGCGTTAACTTAGTTGTTAAATAAATTGTTATTATACTGTCAATTAAACGTCGTTTGCAGTACAAAGTATTAATTAAAACACACTGCTATAGTTGAGGTGATTTAGAAGTCAAATTCGAATTTGTAAGCGCAAGGTTTCTGATGCGAATCCAGTGTTATAGAATAGAATAGAATATTCTTTATTGTACACCACTAAAATTAAATAATATTACAAATAATATCAACAGTAATTAAAGCGGACAATGGCGGTCTTATCGCTAATAGCGATATCTTCCAGACAACCTTTGGATGGACAGGAAAGATAGATGAGGTAGGTTGTCCCCACTGATGTGTATTTTTTTTCCTTTATATGTATAAGTTTTCTTAGTAACTGTAAGTTATACTGCATTCTAGAAACATCTCGAGGAAATCTGGGTACCAAGATTGGATTTTGAAATCACCAACTATAATTACATAATTGTGATGATAATTGCAGTCTGGTATTGAACATAAATATATTATGTACATAGGTATCTCGAATGTAAACCAGGATTCCATAAGAGTACAGTTGGACACTCATTTTACTGCGTTAGATTTCAATCCACAGCAAGAAGCAAGAATAGAGTCATTTCATTGCATTCATTTGGATAAAATATGAGATTAAATTAAATTATATAAAATGAATGCAGTAGGTAATAGTAAAACCATGTTTTCGAACTATGATGAAGTCTTAGAAGTCTTGTTTTAATAGCACACCACATTTACGCAATTTTGGCGAAATCAATCAATTAATCAAGAGTATAAGTACCTATTATAATTATGAGAACTTTGTTATAACAGTACTTTTTATTATTCTGTGGTTGTTTTACAAATTACGGTTTTCGTTTACCTAAAGATGCAGTTGGTATTTCGTTGGGGTTCACATTCAGTTTCATTTGGGCGTTCGGTTTGGACAAATATTTCAGATGCAACTTATAAAGTGACCTAGTTTCGTAGAAAAATAAAATGCAGTATAGCCTCGACACTTTTCTAATAATGTTGTTAAAGAATAATAGTATGATTGAGTAGTTATGATAATAAATGTATATTACAGTGAAACTAGTGGCTACTTTGTAGATAATTAATACATTAAGAATTCATTTAATTATTTGTTAAGCGCTATAATTGCATACATTGTGTACGTAAAAATGCTTAATTTTTTTATTTTTTAAGAGGATCATCAATCATATTAAACGACGCTTTATCTTATTTAGTAGTTAATATATGCTTTAGGTGCTGTAAATGAAATAATACAAAAGTTGCGCTTACCATATTTATTTAAGGTTCGCAATTGCAAATACATAATTATAATTAGGTAAATATCTATTTATCACAATTATTCAACATCCATTTAAACATTGCCGGTATGTTCAGTCTTCGTTTATCACTGGAAGGTTATATCTTAGTTTAAGTACGACTGGGAATTCTACGTTGATGTCTTTGGAGTTGTGGGTGGAAACGTGGGTTGATGCGGGAGGCATGTCCGTAGTAAGGTGTGCTGTGGGTTGGGTATCCTCGACGCTCATCGAACTTGCGGCGTTCCTCCCAAAGAAGACTTTCTTCGCGTCCCTCGTCTCTACCGTATTTCTTGCTGTCACGGTGACCATACGTCCCCATATTCCTTATAATGTGTATGCCGCCGTAGTTAACATGTTTGTCATCATCATCATCTTTATGGCTTTCACGTACTCGGTATTCTTTGTGAACTCTAGGGCTGTCGTGTTCCCATTTCGGGCCGTAGCCCCACCTGATGGCTCCTCCCTGGCGGCCGCGGCTCTCTTCAGCTCCGCGCCCCTCCTCCTCTTCGCCACCCTCCTCGCTAGACTCCTCGCTGGATTCTTCGCTAGATTCCTTCTTCTTCTCTTCCTTTTCTTCTTCTTTTTCCTTGCTCTTGTCGTCTTCTTCTTCTTCTTTGTGTTCATCCTTTCCGTAGCCATGATGTTCATAAACGTTGTGGTGATGGTCCGAGTAGTGGACTACAGCTTGGAATCTAGAAATATGAAAACAATGAAGCATTACATCCCGTCCATAGCTGATTGAAACTGTTTGAAACTAAATTTGAGGCAAGTGATAAGTAACAAAGTGGTCGAGGAGTAGATGAGAACAGACCCGCTATGTTTGTCCGCGTGGTACGTGACGGTGCGCTTGCGACCGTCGGGCTGTATCAGCCAGTACTCGCCCTTCACCGCGTCTCCGTCCCTCGACTCATGTTGACCCTTCTTGTCATGCGTATGGGGATCGTCCACACTGTATGAGAACTCGTATGATGGATACGACCACGCCTGGAAAACAATTAATGTTATTGAACGTATAACACAAAATCAAAAGTACACAAGTTAGTTACGCCATTATAACTCAAAAACTGGTGAACTGATTTACAGATCTTTACTCTGTTACGCTTTAATCGAAAATTAAGAAAAAATACTACGAATACGGCGTTTGCTTACACGGGAGAAAAAATACATTTTCATGTTGCTAAACGTACATAGACAATATTGATTATGATATAATGTAAAATAATCTGTCTTTTACTTACGTATTCCTCATGATGCTCGGGCTTGGAACCAATATGTGCTAGTTCACCGTGATGTCCATGGTGTTCCTTATGGTTTATCTTTATGTACTGCTCAGATGTCGCGTGAGGTCCATCGCCAAACACACACAGTGCAAAGCCCAGGATAATAACGGTCTGTAACAATTTATACACAAAATTCACTTTTAAGGAGGCGGAGGAATTAGAACTGTACCTAGGGATTCCTGAAAGGCTGGTCAACTTAATCTGTTTTCAAATCAACTGATCAGGTAGTCCTGATCAGTTGATTATGATTGGTGGCAAAAAGAATCTAAAAACTACAGTCTTAACAGAAAATAATTCATAAAAGGTAAAAACACAAACAAAGAAAAAAACACGTTTCGATATTTATGACAGCGAGTGATATTAACGTTTGCGTTATAACAATTGACTTAAATGGATTAATGGACGGATTCGAAAAAAGTTACATCCTTAAACGTGTATTCTTCATAGTTATGTTTTTCTTTCCAAATCGTTTACCGGGATTTCTATATTATTATGTTAAATTTAAGAGAAAATGTTTCATGTTTGTTGAAACATACTATAATTTTTTTTACAGCTCATGCGACCCAAAGACCAAAAGACGACAACTGAAGTATAAAATAAATTTTTGTGTTCTCAGTAAATTGTCTTGTGGCTATATTTGCATTAATGGATGACTTCCAGTGTTTATTGTAAACGCCCATCTAAATAATCGCAACTATAAAGTGTTAAATTTTTGATAAAATAATTATCTCTAATTTTCTAGTTTAAGTATCTAATCAGAAGCAATTAAGAAAACATAGATAACTGTTCGACCTTGCAGAGAGTTTCTAAAATCCACGCAACTGAAATAAACATGGATGTTAATCGATCCACTGATTTATGATGTTTAAGTATTCCCACGAACATTGATAAGTTACATGCAATCCTAGTTTTATATTTTTTTCAGATATTTTGACGTATTTTGAGATATGAAGCTAATGTAAAAAGGGTGTATGTAAGATGCTTTTTCGGGCATTGAGGGTGTGAGCTATGGTGGATAGTTTACCATGGGACTTTATCTTTTAACTACATTTTAACTCAAGAACAAAACATGTTTACTTTATACTGCGAGGGTTGGTTTGAGGTGGCGCGCGATAAAGAACTACGGAAGGACCTGGGGAGGCCTTAAATAAAGAGGACAAGAATGGGACAGCTTAGACTAATATTTAGGGGCTATGGTGCACATAATACATCACAGCCAAATAAACGTTATGAAATTTCAATTTCGTTGGAGATTGGGTAGCAAGCTAAAGTATTTGACAAACTTTTCGTTTTGTTGATTAGGATTGTATATATTGTACTCGTTACGACCAGTACAAAAAGATGATTCCGAAAACATTCACGTATGTATGTGATTTAAGCAAGCATATCCCAGGGGACTTTATGAAGACATTAACTTAGATCACAAAACATTTCTTAAAATTAATGTAATAGGTTCACTGAATACATGGCACAAAATTAATCTTTCGCTATTTTTCCAACGGTATAGAAAACAGAGATAGAAAAAAATATGAGATCAATTTCCATTAAAGTGCACTGAAAAAATAGGAGAATTGTGAAAAAGAACATTTGTAAGTAGAAATAAAATTCACAACGTACCTTCCAAATCATCGTGAACCTTCAGTGAATCCCTGCACTGAATTGATATCTATCGTGATCTCGTCAAGTATTTATACACATATCGTTTTTGGTTTAAACATCAATATCCTGCAATATAATTCGCTTAACTGCAATTACATGTGATTTTCTCGACTTATGGATGGGCGTGTGCCCATCAATGCTACCCACAGGATGTTAGATTTTCCAAGAGCAGTGTAAATTGTAGCACGCGTGACTAAAAGGTTATATTTTTTCTGTAGTTTTCTTTAGTATATTCGTGTGTTAGGCATACTTAAATCATTTATTGAGTTGAGTTATTCGTGTTTAGGCTTTTAGTGATAACGAATGTGCGTAAATAAGATTTATTGTTTGTAAAATTAAGATAACGTCTTTGGATTATACCTATTATCTATTTGTTCCACTTAGATTAACATTTATAGAACTGTAGAAATGTGATTTCGTGGGAAATTGTTGTTTACATTTTTCATCATAAGTAAATGAAAGAAAGAAAAAAAAAATATTTGCCACAGTGTAAGTCACTGTGGCAAATGATTACTAACATACTACATGTAAAACGTCAACCAGCATATTACTGTGCTTTGGCGTGGACCGCAGCACGGCGCTGATTTTCAGTGTTGAAATGCTTAAATCCCTATATTTTACTTTGTTGTTTGTTACTTTTTTTATGTATTTTAACGTAATGTTAATGTTGAGTATGTATTTCAAAAGATAAATGAGATATTTCAAAAAATAAAATTCAAAAGAAACTTTTGAGAGCAAGTGCAAGTTTTAACACTTGACCTTCTGATAACATCACTTGTAAAAATTTGTGTCATGTTTTATGTAACGAGAATTTATTCACTCGGTAAACTACTTTAGCGCCTATGTCAAAGATAGCGGCAAACTGGTGACTTTACGTGTAAAATTATAAGTGTAAGAATTAAAACATGGTTATCATTTGCTTTGATAACAGCTATCAATTTTAAGAAAAGCAATATTCCTAAAGAAAGTTTTAATAACGTTACAATAAATCCTTACATCTCCAATATTTGTTAATAAACTTTATCTCAATAAAGGTCCACAGAGTTTTTCAGCTCTCTTATTTCACCTGTGTATTCTCGTAGGTTTAGTATGAGGTCTAAAGCTGCGGTATTTTTTAGTAAATAAATTATTTCAGAGTAAGGTGTTTTCCTGTATAAGACTTAGTTACGAGCTTAGACAGGTTAGTACGTTTTTTTACATTAAAGAATAACAAAAACTTCCTTAGCTATTAAACTTTGATAATGACGTTCCAAATCAAAATCAATCTTGTATAATTTGGAGATTTGTCTATATAATGTTCAATAGGATTTTTTTATGTTACTGATCGCATAAGTTCCATCAAATTGTGTGATGAGTTTTAGAATCCTCATTTCATATGGTAAGTAGGCAGAAATAACGGATCCGGATTTTTGTGATCCTGACGTAGTACGTAGAGTGTTAGATACTTTACAGAAACATACTGCTGAACGTTTTTACAAAGGCGGTTTTGACCACCATACTTGCTGCAAGGCCATCATTTAAAGTATTATATTATTTCTACCCTTGTACACTGAAAAAACATATCATCACGCCTATATCCCCGAAGGGGTAGGCAGAGGTGTATCAATGTACACCCACAGTTCGCCGATATGTTTAGGTCCCATGTAATAGGGGGGTACACTGAAACACGATATTATTCTAATCTGCATGTGTTTAAAATCTCTAGGCGTCACATCCCCTTGACAGAGGCAACAGGATACATCTAGACCATGACTTAACTAATTCAAGTTTCAGTATTCGGCCGAACGTGGCTCGGAATATATGAAGTACATTTTCCATGGAAATAAAAATGAGCTAGTAGAGAGTATAAATGATGTAACTATAATAATGTATCAATGATTAACCTTAGAATGGTTAAGATATAAAATGAACATTCTGTTAATGTAGACATTTTTGCTTTAAACCGTCATAGTTTCAAAAAATGTTTAGTGGATAGTCTGCATTTGTGTAATCTATAATGTTAAGTAACTTACGATAATTTGCTTTTGTCTCTGTCTGTTGTTGTTTTATTACCTCTTGTCTCCTAATTTATATTAAATATTGTGTCTACACCGTACTCTAATTAGAGTAATCTGTGGAAACGTCGTGGATTGTACATTTGCCTAATTTTCAATATTATCTGTATTTATTGTATCATACATTGTACAATTGTTTGTTTTCCCTAAATAAATAAAGAAATGTTTTACTTCGCGGGTTTATTCCCAAGGCGATGTCGGATGACGTCACATCGATATAGCGTGACTTGACTCTCCTTTTCTAATGCACAATAAATATACAATAGAATAGTTTTTATGTTTAACTGTAACAATATGGTGTACAATAAATTACTTTACTAGTTTCGTATCGCGTTAAATTCTCACGACTGTTTATTGTAGAGATTAATATCGCTCACGCCGCTACTATTTGTTTTTATTTGTTTCTTTCTTTTCTTGTGATATGAAAGTAAGTTCCCGATGAGTGATAAAGGTTGTTTAATTTTTTTGTATCATACGTACATTTTATATGTAACTTGTTTAGTGTCCCACTGCTAGGCAAAGGTCTCCCCATCCATCTGAATTCTCTGTATTGAGCCACATAATATTATATATGAATTGATAAAGATGTAGCGACTCAAATCCATATACCTCATTGTTAAACGACTCTTCAATTAAAATCATAGAAAATATAAGAGTTTCTTTACCTACCTTATTTCAGGAATTTCAGAATAGATGGATATCGTGATAGTTGTAAATAAAATAACATATTCGTAAAAAATTAGCGCTAATCATTTTTATTTGCTCGAAGCAGTATTTAACAGTAATCAGTACATCGGGTAACTCGTCAGTCTTGTTGGGGAAGCTCTCGGGGAAGGTCGTCCGCTTGAGGGGTTCAGTAGTGGTGGTGGGCGAGATGAACATGATGATGCGGCGACGAATGATGGACGATGGCGTTGAAACTGAAACAAATACAAAGATAGGAATCAATGCGCAGAGCAAAAACAAATGTGACGCGGTGACTCGGGAATTAGCAATACAATATTAAAAACATATAGATTTCTACATTATTAAAAATGTCAAGTGATTGAGTGGCTATTGCAGGGATTCATGAAAATCGGTCAATTGGAGCAATATTGTTATTGTAGGATTTCATAAATGAACATCGAAATAAATAATATTGTAGGCAATTTTGAAAATGATTCTAACCAATAAATTGTAAATTGATCATGAGTGTACTTCATTTCATAAGGATATTACCCTAATTTTACAGGGATTACAAACTAAAAGTAAATGTTTTATGCTGGTGAACCCTGGAAGGAAGGTGGTGTTCTTACCCGGTGTGGTCGTCGGCCTTGTACTCGACCTTCCTGTACCTGCCGTCGGGCTCGACCAGCTCGTAGCCTCCCTTCACGACGTCTCCGTGGCGCAGCTCGTGCTGGGACTTCACGTCGCCAGTGTGGTGGTCGTGGACGGAGTACGCGAACTTGTACTCAGGGAACGCCTGTAACATGCAATTGTTTCTTTTAGCTTTACATATAATATAGAGATTAAGTACAATATTCTCAATTGTAGGTACACCGTGAGTTACAGCAGAATATAACATAAAACAGTGTAAGTTTACAATGGCTCTCCTGTCGAGATTAGCAGCACATCTTCAAGAAAAAAATATGCAATAGGCAGCCATTGGTTGTAGGTGTTATATACAGGGTGAATATCAAGTCGTTGTTTTCCCGAAGCGAAATGAGTTTGTATCGGTCATACAATCGATTAATATATGTAAAAAAAATTAGACTCAATAAATGGCGGATTAACAATTGTTATAAACAAAACTCGAAAGTGACTTGAATCAGTAGTAAAACATCGCGCTATACCTACGCGGGCGGGCGCGCGGTTACCCCGACCGCCGCGCGGTCGTTGCACTTCGCGTGTGAATCAGCTGATCGCTACTCGTGATTTAATAAAACACAAAACCAATAAGTAATTCAAATTTTCGCTTCAAACTTTTACGGGCTTAGGATCGTCATAAATACTTAAAAAATCAAAATAGGTATCTTTAAAAAAAGTCGGAATTTGATAATTAAGTATTTAAGGCGTAGGTATTTAAAAATGGAATCGACTTATTTACAATGATTTTGATTACCTAACCTACTTTTAAATGTTTATTTACAAAGTACGAGTACTTACACTTAACGGTAGCGGAGTAATTGTTCGAAATGTAAACCACTACGTTCAATGCACAAACGAGCACGTTTTAACTGATTGTCTTTCAGTTTCATTAAAGTGTCTCTGTCACGTCTCACGATATTAAAAGCGTCCACTATCGCACTTATCAAAGAGTCGCGTGTTTGGTGTTCCTCACGATACACCAAGTTCTTGAGCTCAGACTCTACCACAAATAAAAGTCCCAGGGAGTCAAGGCCGGGCTCCTCGGTGGCCAAGGGTGTGGCCCGCCACGAAAAAAAAAATGATAAGGATGCAGTCCTTCTGTGTTGAGCACTTTCATCGCACATTCATCACTTGACGTCATCGACGTTCGCGCACAGAACACTAACTAAGCCGTAGGCACAGAGCGCAACATTTGGCGGCATTCTATTGTGTTTCGGCGCTTGCCGCGTGCATGCAAGCTAATTTATACCGTATCACCATGACCGAGAGCTTATTTTGCTCTGAACATTTATTATTGATTCTTTCTTTGTAAGTTTGCCGACAACACGTGGCGGCGGCGTGTGCGTTTCGTGTTACCTACAGGTGCCTACGTTATCTCTAGTGAGTGAACTACTATTGATTATCGCTCTTTCGAGTTTATGAATACTTTTTTAAAGATGTGAAAAAAAAAACATTATGTTTTTTAAGTTAAACTTTGTATTTCGATAGTCCTACTGATGGGTAATCGTCCTGCCGCGGGAAAACAACGATTCAATTTTCACGGTGTATATAGAGATCACACTATAGTAAGACAATCGACGATCTCTTGATTTAAAACTTAACTATATTTTAAATAGAAATAAAAATTTGGGCATTATTATTAATTAAGATTATGTCGGGTTCTCGTGACAAAGTCATGTGTAAAATGCGTGAAATACCTAAAATGGATCAGTTACGGGTGTGTATACTACCCATATTATTTGTAAGTGGCATTAATTTTGACTCCCCAGCATTATAAATTGCCTTATCTTGTATCTGGGCGGTCATAATATAATATTTAGATTAGATCAAGACGTACTATACTAGGTTAGAATTACGATCAAACGACGGGTAAGGCAACCGAGTCGAAATTAATCTCTTATTTCATAATGTAAACATTTAAAGTATCAAGATTATAACTTTTCCACTCTTAGAGAATGCAATGTTTCGTGCATGTTTGAATGTTTGACATAAAATTGAAGAAAAAGTTGACTTTGATTCTGCCGCTGTCTGTTTTCTTAGATCTATTTAAACTATTCAACACATTTTAATGCAGTTTTCAGCAATAGATAGATACAAATACAATATAGCAATACACATAAACATGCACATTGTATTAAAGAGAAGCCGAGAAATTCCAAAATATTGAGCGAAGCTGAAGGGACGATAATGTTAAATAAATTAAATGATTATTAATTTGAGATACGGATATCATGAAAAGATATAAATTAATGGCCTCAACACTACATTTACCAAAAACCAGACCGGATGCACTATTGTACTGACACGTATCAGTCAATTATGTTCTATTATGCATTTAATAGAATCGAAATTATAATAACAAAAACTATTAGGTTCCGTTATTGATCAATAATTAAATTGTAGCTACCGTTTACTTTAATTATATCTATATATAAAACAGAATTACTTGAGGGTCGTAAGGCCATGCATACCTATTTGTTTTCTAGGAATTGTAAAAGGGTTTGTTTGATTACGAATTATTGGATAGTGGACCAGAGATTTCACTTAAAATTTGACATAACATCATAGGCTATCATCACGCCTGTATCCCCGAAGGGGTAGGCAGAGGTGTACCAATGTACACCCACAGTTCACCGATATGTTTAGGTCCCATGTAATAGGGAGCGAGCCTATTGACACTTACCAGGCACAAATCCAAACTTCGACCTGCTACTGAGAATTTCAAAGAAAAACCTAATAACAACTTGGTCGACTCGGGAATCGAACCCAAGACCTCCAGCGTAGCAGTCGCGCTTAGCACCACTAGGCCAACGAGGCAGTTAAAATTTGACATTAGGTCCAATTAAAGATGATTCTACATAAAGATTTTCCATGCTACGTTTTTGGCTGGATACAAAATAATGTAGGCTATTTTTCGATTGTAAAGTGTTGTCACTGGTTCTAAAGGACAGTTTTTACCTCCTTATGTAAATGAGTATTTTACTTAAACTGGTCTTATGCAGGAAGTGGACAGTATACAGTGTAATGCAACCGCGAACCTTTCGCTTGCTTCACGGTATACCCGGCAATTACTCCTTGGGGTATTTGTAGAATTTGTTCAAAGATAATAAATTATACTTTTATGTTAATTTTTAATGGTGTTTGCTTTAGATTGATTTTGTCTTGTACTATAAATTTAAATCAATGTAAGTGACAATATTTGACGGTGACTAAACGCCCTAGGTTCAATTATCTTAAGCGTCGAGTAATTTATGGGCACTTGATATTGTTTTTTTCGGATTTTAAAGCGTGGACTTGTATATCAGGGCAGCAGTTTTCGCATTGCCAATTCATAGAAATATCGTTCTTTTCCTCGTTTAGTGTATAAGATAGAATGTCGTATTTTGATTTCGTCACTCAGAGGCTATGTCCAAAAACCTGGAAGTAAGATGTCAATATTTCTTTTGACTTTGCGATGTGCTACTGTAGCACAAAGGCGTCTCTACCCTTCTATCATCAAACTTCCACAAAAGAGTTAATACTGAAACTATAGAGCAACTTACATGATAATCATGATGCGGGACGTGGTGAATTGGGATGTGGTGGGGCACGTGGTGGTGCAGCAGTGGTACGTGGTGGTGGATGGGGTACTGGATGATGGGCTGGTGGTGGATGGGCACGGGGTGGTGCGGCCCGTCGTGCTTCTGCAGCTCCTGGTGCGAGACTGCGCCGTGGTGGTGGTGGTGGATCGGGAAGATGGCCTGGCAAGCAGCCACCAGCGCGAACAGAGTCAGCACCTGGAAAGTGAAGGATTATGATGCTTATTACTATGAGCGGTAGAGTTTCATTTAGTTTGAGCAATTCACACGTAGTACATAATCATGTACCAAAGTTGTTTGGTCCCCAAGCATATTTTTAATTAAATATTTTATTAAATTTTATTGAATGATACGCCAGAAGGAGGAAGAGTCTTTTGTCATTAAATACTCGTTAGAAAAACATGAGGCTGCAATAAAAGACGACTACAATAGTTTTGTCTTTTAGCTGGTAAATAAACCCAGCAGCTTTAAATAGTTCTTACGTAAATCAACTATTTCCTTATTAGCGTCATTTACATTTGAAATTTTAGTAAGAAATCCATTGATCAATGTAAATAAAGTAGTAAATAATTCACTGTTTATTAATTAACGTTGCGAACTACTTAAATGATTAATTTATTTTTGCTTTAAATTATTGGAACATGTTAAGTAACATTTTATTTACACTAAATTGTTCTTTTGATTAGATGGTATGTAGTAAAAAACAAATAATTATAGTCACATTATTTAAAAGTAATTAAAAACCGAACTCTTTCTTGATGCAAATATTTTGTGGTTCACGCACTTTTTTGCCAAAAAACTTAAAACAAAATAAAAAATATAAATTTTCAATTTGGTACGTTTTAAAAAATTGTAAGCCTAGACGATGCACCGGCTGAAATATTTAATTTAATTATTAAATTACACTGGTTTAAATAAAGAACTTACTTTAGACAACATGTTCGATTAACACTTAATATGTTCTCGATATGAATACTTAAAGACAATACTGCTGGCAGCTTTGGTTCATTAGTTTATATAGAGGTTTTAATTGTGGGAATTATTAGAGCAAAAATCCATTGATCAATTTCTCAGGGTTTGCTAACCGCCCTAACGTAATATCTGTGGAAGTATGCATGTAGATACACATGTGTGTACGTTAAACGTTCCTAAGTGTCCGAAATAACGGATGTTCACTTTAAACTTAGCTGTGTGGGGGCTATAATGACTAGAAATATTGCAATTTAAGGATGTATTTTTTGTCGGTCCATCGTATTTTACAGCCGTCAATCAAGTTATTAAGTATATTATTTCCCTCTTTTCGTAAATATACCTACTCGTTGGTAAAAATGCTTAATTAGTAAAATTTATTACTTTAGGATTACATTTCCAATAGCCCAGTAAAGTAGTTCGCCTAACCAGCCAGTAACAAAAAAATAACGGTTTGAAATATTGTGTGAAAAGTAATAGAATAGACAATATACGGAAAAGCAATTGTTTGAATAGTGCAGCGCTTTCGCTTGTAGGTAAGCCCCGTGGAAACACACAAATAAATTTTATTATTCGTAAACTATGTATTTTATTTATTAAATGTTTTCTTTTCGTACCAGCATTCTTCACATAAAATGTTCAGAGAAAAGAATTCAGGTGGTTGGTATTTACTAGTACGTATGGCGATTTACGCATTTTTGCCACGTTTGTTGCGGTGTTAATAGTACGTTATTAATATGTTCAGTTAGGCAAGGCATTCAATAAAATCAATAACCGCATAGCATGTTTCCTGTATAGAAAAAGCAATAAGATTTTAGATCAATCAGGGTAAATTGATTTGCCATTTATAGTTTACTTAACTTGGATATTATTATGGTTTATAGTACAACGATTAAAATTTTCTTCAAATATATTAATGGCGTGGTAGTCCAAGAGGTTAAAACGAATTAATCTTCTACTGTCGTACTGCGGGTTTGATATAATAAATCTACGAATATTTATTGCACGTGCATTGTGTATTGAACTTTAGTAGACCTGCTACGAAACAGCCGATTCTAGTGCGAGTCGTTTTCATAATAATATTTTTATTACACCTCATTTTACGCGAGTTGTTTAAATTCAGCTATGACCAAATAATTGCCTCATTTAATAAAACTACTTAAAATAAAACATTTTACGAATTCGTATGTCAAAATAATATAAAATGTCTCACTTTAAGTAGAACACAATGCATTTGCTTAGCGTTTATGTTTTCCGCAAAACAGTGTCAACGTTAGGCCAGTGTTACACAAGACGATTTGTTATATTGCACTAGCATATGTGAGAATGGCGGGTACTGCGCTAAAAAACGCGACAATGAGACACATACTGTATGCTTACATTGACTTGAGCAATGACTAGCGACATCAGAACGTTTCAAAAGTATCAGGTATTGTGAAAGTTTAACATCAAAACATAAGTCAGACCCTTTTCTAACTGTTCAGAAGATACTTCTAGAACCTAGTAACAATACATTTGTTTAATTTTAGTTTTGCTTGATCCCGGAATTTAAATTAAGTTATAATTTAAAAATTCTGGTTTTTCATTTATGTTCTCTGTGCAGTCTTAATTTTTCTACTTATTAATATATTACATTGAATTTAGATATGGGCATGACAATAATTTAATCTATTTAGGATATGAAGTTATTTTTATAAACTCAATTCAATGTCTACTAATTTGGTTAGACCTATATTTTTATTAATTTATTTTGTCACAAGACTGAGAATTATTACAAGTGTTTGCATAAAAAATAAATGTTAGTACTTCCTAATAACACTCCATAACTATTTATAGTAGTTAATCAATTGACTATTTATTATGGCGCTGCAATATTCTGAATGTCATTTTATTGGAGCAATTACGTTCAAGTTGGGGGTTTTAATGTTCCTCAATTATTGGCTTGTCTGTACTTAACTACATTAACCTCTTTCCGAAATGTAACTTTGTAATAACGACATAATTAGATAATTTGTAGACATCAATTGTTTTAATATCATACTAAGTGCTGATAAGTGAGGCTAACTGTTTAAGAATGTAATTATAGGTTCATTAGAACGATTGGTATTGAATGGGTTGTTTCCGGAAAATCTTGGTGTTCCTGCGTAGTATTATGTATCAATGCTAATAGTGTACTTATGCCGCATCCGATGTGTTTGCCGATGAGCTTATTAGTCTGTTACGCATCGCGTAGTCTTTATTGAGCATGAAACTCCTTCACCATGGTAATGAGAACACACGTCACTTGACTGCTCACTTTAAGTCAAAATGGTTCTTTGTGTATGTAATTTGCTTTATTCAAATAAAAAATAAAGTGAAATAGCAAATATAAATAAAATGACAAAGAAATGAAAAATCAAATGAATAAGAAAATAAAGAGATCACAAGCTTTTGTTTCCTATTGGTATTTCAGATTATAAAAGGCATTTTGTATTTAGTAAAAGTGATACATTACAGAAGGTATATTCATAATCAGGCGCACTGTATTGCAACAAACAAAAAAAATGTGATAAAGGGCCCAGTAATAATTAATTGCGATATAGTTATTATCTCTTTATTGTAAGAAGGAAATTACTGCAACATTTCATAAAACCTTGAATTTTGGCCTTCTAGATATATGATTCAAATTAATTTTATAATTTCAGTATGAAATGTGAACCAAAATTCTTACCTTCATGTTTTGAAATTAGTAGAACGTTTATTTCATAGTTATTGTTCCTAAATTTGTTTACAAAAGAATTAAACAATTACGCAGATTTATTTCAAATGCTTATTTATATTAAAATAAATTTTAATTAAGATTTAAATAAACAAGTAATAAAGTTTTTAATATCTGAGTTCTTGTTGCGCGTTTAATCCCATTGCACATAATTAACAATTTATAATATGTAGTTAAAAAGTGGTGTATTAAAATTTTAAACTAGTAAATTAAGATCCTTTACTTTTATTAGCAGAAGTACTGAATATGTTTTTTTGCTATGATTTATAACGATTTTTAGCTGGCTGAAACTCAACCCAGAATATACCATAGTTTCAATCCCCGCCATAATAATTATTTGTCATGAAATCACACAAGTCCACCCTGACCTCAATTAAATTTTCTTACAGTGATAGTGTACAATAAAATAATAATACGTTTAACGTACCTATTTAAGTGAAATGAGTACATGTTTAGTTCTGTTTTGTCAGTCAAATTATGAAGTACGAACGTTACACAATACCACCAGCCTTATATTTGTTACACTTAAATTGTTTTCAGGTCAATGTCTAAGGAGGTGGACGGACCGACGCCACTGCTTACGACATAAACAAGTGAAATATTATTGTTATCTTCATTAAAATCTATTTTGTGGCAGTATTGCACGTGGACATGGTTCACTCTCCCCGATGCTTATCAACTCTAATATAGTTTTTTACGTTGCTACACTGCTAATGTGTCCTGCGATTGCTCGAGTCAGCACGACTCTTGTGTAGACACGCTAAGCTTTAACACGAAATATTGGGTTGGGCAAGTAATACCGATCTGTCACCATTCTACCATCCATCAACCTATGTTAGATATTACACTCGTATTGGTTCCCAACCTGGATGAGGGACGCGCAAGACAGAACACAATGGCAGAAAAAAGGGAGATGATGATGCTTTCCCAAAGGTATTCATTTTAACTTCCAACACTAACCTTCATCATAAGCATGTTCTTGAAGACTGAATTATTTCTAATAGTGTAATAATAAAAGAAACACAGCTATTGGAATTATAATACAACTATTAAAACATGGCTCAGTTCATTTAGAGATTTATTTCCATGCCTTTGCATAAAGAGACATTTCAAATAACGTACGTGCTGAGATTGTGAACTGTTTACTAAGAATTTGTGTGACAAACTAACTTTTGGTTTCAATTGCTGCCATGAAACCCCAAGGTTGTCATTATGAATTTAATTAATTGTACTCTGTCCAGTTAATTTGAATGGAAAATATGTATGTACTGTGAGATTTCTTGTTAGTTATTGAAATATTGCTACAAATGGAGTTTTTTTTTAAATTAAATACTCAAATCGTCAGCAAAAAGTAAACTAAAACTATACATCTCTTTCACCCAGACATAACAGACGTATAATGAAGTCTAAACGATAATTAATCTTGTTAAGGCTTTGCGCATAACCATCAAATTATACAACTACGTTGTTATCTGACGAAATTACACTATTAATTAAAGCTCAAGAGCACGTGTTATCAAGCATAAGCGTTTCATATCGGTGAAGAAACAAAGCAATTATTATCAACCAAATCGTTGGTATGCACGACGCGTAAAATCATAATTGTTGGTAATTTCTCAGCGCAGTAAGTACAACAGCGTGGGAATATCTCAATGCGTCAAATGTAGTACATACCGCGGGCAGTGTAGCCCTCTTTTGATACTGTAGGTTATTTTTGCAAGCTTTTTAACTTGAAATGCATGGAAGATTTGTATGACACTATATTATTTTTTTGAGTGGAATCTGGTAAACTCAGTTTTGAAGATAACTTTAACCGATTTAGCTGAAGATTTGTGTACACGTTTAGCTAGGATGATAATGCTTGCCTAGCTGAGGTCAATCTAAATCCAACATGGATGGTATCAACTAACAAAAACTTATTGTATTATTGCTTTAGTAGTATAAAGTCGGTCAAATACCTACCGATACAAACCTAGCTACATTTTAACATTTCAAGTTCAGTAAACTATGATGTCCAACCACCGAAACGGATGTAATAGCGCGACACGGGCGTTACCGTGACAAATCAACACCGCGACATTGAATGAATATAATACAGTATAATTGAATAACCTTCAAACTTATTGAATTGAAAGAAGTTATCTTCTTAAACGTGTTCGCTCTCAATTTACCTTTAAATTTACTAGATCAAGTGAGACAGATTGATTACAAGATATAATTACCGTCGTCATTTATTCGTCACGTTTCAAAGTCTCGGGAGCTTTATAGAGTTAGATAAAGAGTTTAGTCTTTTGTTTATTGGTTTTCGTAATGAATTTCAAAGGATTTGTGGAGTGCAGAAAAACAAAGTACTCCTTTTAATGGGAATGGCACGTGTGCATTGACTGCACTAAGTACCTACTAAAATGTCTTAATTATTATGTTGCAATAGGTGTCTAATTATTATGACACATGTAACATTTAATATATAATTTGCATATTTGATGTTATCTCTAGTACGTTACTATTTTTCCTGGGCATTCATCATTTTTCAGGTTTGAAGATAAGCTGGTTGTAACCGCTGGTCATAATAAAGTAAAGTTAGGATCAATCTTTATGAAATATACCTAGACACAATTTAGTTACGACTAACAGCCCAAAATAATAAAATGAAGAACATTTACACTAGAATAGGTTACTTGAATAGCCATATACATGAAGTTATGTTCCCAAAGACTTCTTAAGGATTTCCCCACAAATAATAAAACAAAGAATGTTCATGGCATACTGAAACATTCTAAAATGAAAAGATTTTGTTCTTTTTCGTAGACAGTGAACTACAATATGTGTTGTGGTGACTGGTGCGTTTGTCTTCAATAGGTATGTTGTGTGTGTGTGTGTGACTCGGCACGTGTCCTCTACAATACTGTCTAACTATTATATTATTATTGTGACAGTGTTCCATTTTTTTTGTAGTTTGTAGGTTAATGAATATACCTAATACTTATATTCAAATCTAGGTATATAGTGGACCTTAAAAATATTGACTAGCTTTTTTTTCGGCCAGTTAGACTTAACTATCCTACTGCAATTTTATCGACGGGCATACAAGCGCGGATCGTTGTAGAAACTTCCTTCAAAAATCTTTGTTTTACTATGCCAATTTATTTAAAAATTATGGATTTCCACTTGTTTGAATGTTATTAAAATAACATTCAAACAAGTGTAACACATTCAATAAAAATCACAGGAAATTAGTAAATACAGTAACCACACGTAACGTTAAATCCGAAACATATTAAACAATTTAATAGAAACTGTATCACTATGTAATCGTTTAATATACATTGCTATAATTAATGTGGTCTGAAAGCACACGAATGCCTGCATTCCGCGTTGGCGATCGATAGAGAATTGTCATGAATGAACAGAAATGGAAACCAATCCCGCGACACGAAACAATGCAATACAAGTCCGCGCTCACGCTTGTACAACGCGTAGGGCGCGGACAGACTGCTCACTAATAAAGTAATTTTATAACGTACATACTGTACATAGGAACCTAGTCGCTAAATGTAAAATACGGTATTCAGCTGAATCACGTTAGACTGGCAGCCGACCCCAACATAATTTGGAAAAGGCTCGGGAGTTTTTTTATATGTAGATAGGTATCTACTTAATAATTGAGTTTCAATTTGAAAAGAAATGCTTACTGTTCTTAGACGGCAAGTAATAATATATTGGTTAAATCATCACCCTAAGCATAGTTTTCAGTGTTATGCAATTTATTTGGAAAAAATATTAGTGGTGCGGAACTTTGTGTAACATTTTGTTATTACATTCCTGATCTCCCTATTCCAATTCAGTATGTTAACGTGAACTACTTAGTTTCGTATTAAATATACCATTTCAAAAACGTAAAAAATTAGATCGTTGACAAATCCCGCTAATGTGTTTATTTACTTAGTAAAATGAACGACCTTGCCTAATTGCGACTTTTTTTATAGATTTAATCTGAGGTAATTACAACATAGCGGGCAGAATGAACGCGGCCTATGTCACGTCGCATTGCCGTCGCCGAAGAGATCATTATCTCGTGGGCCCAAGGTCGGAACCACTCGAAAGGTTCAACCAACCCAAATCATGATTCACCCCATTCCCCCAATACCAAGAAATACTTTCAGGAAGTTACACTTAATTAACAATACGGCAATGCAGTTTTGAAAGTTTACTGTTTTTAATTTTTAATTCTGTTCAATTATTCTTTCATAAGAACAAAAGACTGACATCAGTCAAATATCTTTTTTATATTTATTTTATCGATTTCTTTTTATTTACTACTTAGATTATTTGATGTAATGCCTCGCTGAAGTTACTGAACAAAATATGTATCATATTATTTAGTTTTGTATTCGAATAAAATAGAACATCTGGTATTTGGAATTTGAAAGACTTTTAAATTGTTAACTTGCTCCTATTATAATGTAAATGAATGATACCCCCAAGATTATTAAATTGATACAGACCCAGAATAATAACTAATGGATTATATTTACTAACCAAAGCTTTTTTCTAAGAATCATTCCTATAAAGCATAGACTACTGCATATGATTTTGTGATTCTTTAGGACAAAACAACATGAGGTGTACGCAGCGCTTTAAGGTATCCATGAGAGTGTACGTGTACATATTTAGAATCAGGCTCTTAAATTTAAGGTTCTAGTTGAACTTAGGGGAACATATTGCTAACAACAGACCAGCTGCTTTTATTTATAATGTCTCATTCATCAATATATAGTATCATTATAGTACTCATGATAGTGTTCTATTGTTTGTGTATGTAAAACATTAAGGACTGATCGGCACTACGAAGGTGATTGATCACCAGTAGCGCGATGTCGAAATACAACCTTTATTGAACCTACATGGGCACATTTTCGTAGACAATTGTCGCAATTTATATCATTACGATTTACACATAATGGTATTTTGTTTGTAGGCTCACAAATGGCCGTCGTTACAGTGATTGCATTTAAATTGATGTCATTTATTGCAGATATTATACTGTTATGAAGGGATGTGTGAACTTGAACGAACAGTAACCAGTGAACCTTCTAGAAACATGACCCACCTCATTATATTGCACTTAAATTAATGTACGTGCTAACAATGAGTATATTAAAACAAATTGCTATGAATTATCAAGACAAAGATGCAATAACAAAAATGGTGAGTTCTTCTAGGTCGTCGCGCAGTAGCTAAGGCGGTTAAGAATTTTGCGCAACTCCATACAATGTTCTGTAATTATCGCACCAAATCACTGACGAGGAATGCGCGGGCGCCGCGCGGCCGCTCAACACGCAACGCAACTACGCGTGTCCACACACATATATAACAACAGTAATTATTTCAAGCCAATGTCTTACGATTCAAGGGCATAATCGAAATTAATTGTACCCAATGCATGCATTTGTTACCTAAGGGCAGTTAGGTGCGTAATCTGTAGGACTGTAACTGCGTACATTGTTGTACGAGCTTTTATTCCGTTTGTATAATGGTATGGATAATCGATGATGTTGTATGTTGAAATGTCAATACTAAGACTTTTGTTCAGCAACTCATGCTTGTTGCATGTTCGTTGTAATATTGTTTGTCAACTTATGTTTGTTTCATTGCGCGTTCGAATTCTCATGGTAGGCTGTATTTCATATTTGAAGAGCTGACTTCGCGTTTGTTTCCCAAATGTATTTCTTCAAAGCTGTTAAACTTTAGAGTGAGGGGTGTTAAAAATCGAAACGACAGAGTAAAATTCAGCAGCTGAGTATTTTATTTACATTCGAGTATAAATTCATATCATCATATGTACACATAAATATCACAATCAGTCATCCGTCATCATATCACACGTTTATGCTAGTGTTCAGTAGTGGAGACCATGATGTCCGTGGGCGAGGGGGAGAGCGTAGTGCGCGAGGGGAGCGGCGTGGACCACGGGGGCGTGCACGACCGGGGCGGGGTGGTGGCCGGGGGTCTTGTGGACAACCGCGTTGAAACTGAAAGAAACATTAGCATCACAACAAACTCGAGAGTCTAAAACCTTTAGCTAGGTATCTTGCAGGGGGAACTGCTAAATAGATAATTATGATTCTTGAAAAACAAAAAGCTTACAGTTCCAGAGATAGAAATAAAGTTTAATTGCCTAAGAAAAGTTTCTAGAGGTAAGCGCTAGCATATAGATTGTAAGCTTACCCGTTGTGGTCATCAGCGGTGTATTCTACTTTGCGCACGGAACCGTCAGGCTCAACCAGAGAGTAGCTGCCATGGACGGCACCACCGTCGCGGCTCTCGTGCTGGGACTTGTGGTCGCCGGTGTGGGGGTCAGCCACGGAGTAAGCGTAGTCGTATTTGGGGTGAGACTGTGGAACAAATAAGGGTGTGATTAGAATATTCTGTAGTAAATAAACCGTTTTCCTGGAACTTGAGATCGAATTTGAAGGCATCTTTTCATCGGAAATATGTCATTTTACTTACGTATTCGCCGTGAGCGATGGCAATGGGAGCAGCGTGGACGACGGGGGCGGCGTGGACGATGGGGGCGGCGTGGACTAAGGGAGCGGCGTGGACCAGGGGAGCGGCGTAGTGCGCAGGCGCGTAGTGCGCTGGTGCGTAGTGCGCGGGAGCATCGTGGCGGACGATGCTTTGGGAAGAGTAGGCGCTGTGGTGTCCGGGCAGGAGACCAGCGCTAGCGGCGGCCAGCACGGCGCTAAGGGCGAACACCTGGACAAACAACATATTTAGTAACCATTCGTTTTATTTATTTTGATATTTTAGTTTCAAATATATTTCGAACAACAGAACTTACTTTGGTGAACATTTTGCACTAGTTAATCAGAGCAGGTGACTGATACCATTATCGGGCCGGAGTGTGACTTTTATATGAAAAGCAAAACGGAGCCGCAGTCCTGGCTGTGGTGGGGCGTGCGGTCACTTCAGTTCCGTAACTTTGACACCGCGAGGTCGTTGGTTACTCGCACACATAGGTCCGATTATAATTCAAAGACAATCGCCTTCCCTCGCTGCCCGCGGGCGCCCAGCACGGACATATCTGCGCCGACATTATCTCCAATATCGACATTACGTGAGTAATGCCGATAATCCATCTAGTTTTTATTGTGTTTTGTCTACGAAAAGAACAAGGACACGTTTGAGTGATTTGAAGACATTTATTGCACAAACAAAAGCTGCTGAAAGCTCAATGGATTGTTTTGAAGTCATGCATTTTGGCTTCATGTGTTAGTAAAAATTCTATAAAATCCTTAGCTTTAATAAAATCAAATAGAAAAGGCCGTTGGGTTTTATTTGTTTTTGATGGGGCAATTACAGATATTGTAGGTACGAGTACCTACTTAGCTCGACGTACCTAGCAATTACAATGTTAAGCATTGAAATTAAATTGATTGTTGAACTAGTTCATTAAAATATTGAGACACATGTTTTTGATATTGGAAACGTCGATTGAAATTTGATTACTTCAAATTATCGTAGTCTTATTATTACAACGAGTATGTGATTGCGACAAGGCAATATCGAATGCACCGGGTTCGACCACATGGCGGTCAAATGTACTACCTTCCACTGTTCACTGTATATAGTTTCCTAACCTAAGTAACGTGATCATAGACAGTTGATATCATAAATTAGCTGTTGTTGTAATGTACCGAACATAGGTACACAAAAAAAATAATATTGATTATAACTCAGCCTTACCACACGCAGATTGTGTTAGTGAGTTAGGCAAAGCAATTAACTTGGCAGCTTCGGCAGTTAATTGGATGTTACCTAAATTTGTTGATAAGTGTTAATTATTAGATATTTATTAAACACCCAGTAGGCTTCTACAGTTTAAAGTTAAACGAATACGAATCTTACATTAAGGGTATTAACAACAGTTAGTTATAGTAGTTACAAAAATACTTTAGTTAACCGTTAACTGTGTGGGTAGCCAGCATGCCTTTAAATTGTTTTTTTTTTGTATGTAATGTCAAACTATTTTTCGTTACTAATAAATAACAATAATAAAATATCGTAATATTATTTATCATTATTATTTAGATCCAGAATTGTCCCACTGCAGGGCAAAGGTCTCCCTTTCCTCTTGGCATAGTTTTATATTGTAAATCTTTAGTATAAAATGAAAAAAAAAAACTCCTTTCGAAGCAATATTGATTGATTAATCAAAATGCTCTTATTTCATTTCATAACAAAACAGCAAACAGACTTCATTGTGTTTATCGCTAACATAGCTTAGTTCCATAAATAATCGACGGTAATAGTCACTGATCATTAGAAATAAACCTTGGGTTCTTGACGTTTAGATCATTTTAAACTATGTACTCAAGTACATAGTTTAAAATGATCTATATTTAACATTCTTGTTTCAATTGCTCTACTTTGCTTTTTATGCCATTAAACCACGAAGAAAGCGAAATAATAATGAATAAAACTAATTATGTTCATTGAAAGATATGGCATTGAATAGACAATGTGAGAGTTGTGAAACCAACAAGTGCGTAGAAGTATAATATGTACCGATGTACATTGAGTTTAATTTATAAGATACGTTGTTTTTGTTATGTATTTTTCAGTGGTATAAAAAACCTTAAAATCGACGAACCACTTTTGGTCGTTTTCATTAAGGAATTCCCTACATTGAATATTCAAAATATTTGAAAGGTGCTCACGATATTGAACTGATTTAATTGTTCGAACACATTCTGTAAAAGGTCCCGGCTATCGTGCCAGAAAGGTCCGGTAATCTAGTGGTGTTCGTGAATCGATATGGCCAACCTCACGGAAGCTAGATACCTATAATTATCGAGAAACATAAATTTAGTTCTTCGAAGGTTACTTAAAAACAATTGAAAGGTGTAACAAGTTCAGAGGTTACTCACCTACTAATCGAATGACCGTGACTCGGAACCAACTATTAATATTAATCAGAGCTTTTTGTTGACAGCTCATTTCTTTGTCTGATTTGAACAATAGTTTACGATAGTACCAAAGTATCTTAAATGTTACCGGTACAATGTTCGAACAATATCCGGTATAATTGAAAATGATTTATTGGAATTTGATCTAAGTCAATTTAATTAAAAATAAGGCCTTTAAGTTGTTCCTGTTTTGTTAAATTCTTAACATGAACCTTTACGCCTAACCGCGTTAATTCTGCAACGTTTCGTAATTTTAATTATTTTTTCAGTTTATGTCCTTGCAGATTGCAATTTTTTTGGTGTGTTGCAATTCCTAAAATCATTTACATAGATAAACTAGAATATCGTGTACGGAACACGGATTTCGATGTTTCCGGCTTGTAATTTCAGAAGAGTAGTTAGCAAGCCTTAATGGCGCATTAATATTATTGTGTCCGGTCTTAATTTACATCCATTGCCATTTGGCATGGTTTTAGGCCGTAATGATTCATAGCTTATAGTCGCTAAAATACCAACAGAATCTGATATTTATCATGCTTATAAAGCGAGAAGATAGATAGGTCAACTATTAAAAAAAAAAAGTCAATTATTAGTAACTTTGTTTCCAGTTTTAATTCACTTTTAATTCAATATTTATTTAAAAAAAATCAGAATAAATTTATTTTAATTATGTTATATCTTCTCTTTCTCTCTATCTTTTTATAATGTGCCACTTCTGAGCACAGGCCTCTTCTCTTGTAGAGAAAGAACGAGCATTGGGCATCATCATTTTGGTTATGTTTTGTTCGCATTATAAAGCAGCAAGTAAGGCAATCTGCAGCTTGATATTTGCCTATGCAAATCGACCTAAATGACTAAATATTATAATTTAGCTATGGATGAGCTATATGTCAAACAATTTCTTCATCAAGAAAAGTTTAGTAGTAAATTACGTTTTTAGCCTTTAGAAGAATAATGATTTTGAAGAGCCTAATTATATGGCGGCCACTAAGTAATTTGCCGAGCCTATTAATCTAACTTTAATTTATTTACCTTTGACGAAACTGTTTGAATTAAATTAGTTATATATAATGTATGTTAGCTTTCAATAGACTTAGATTAAATAGTTAATATGCAAATTAATTGGCTGCTTTGGTTAACGATGCAATAAACTTGAATACATGCACATAAAAAGAGATGTTTGTGCTCAGTGAAGTTACGACAAGGGCTGTGATGAGTGAATGATTATGAAACGCATAGAGAGAAGTCGTTTTCCGTTTTTAATTTCAACAAGGATCATGTTTCATGAGTGAGACAATATTAAATGTAGAGTAGTGGTTTTCCTAAAACACTGTTATCTGGTCAAACAGACGAAATGACTGGATAAACGGTGAGAAATATGGACTAATAGATGTAAATATGTAGGTTTATCTAATCAAAGGCTACAAGAGGACTTCCCGTCTATTAGGATATTACCAATATGAAACAATTAGGTTGCAAAGATTTAATTACAGCGTAACCCGTTATCAGCTCACACCCGCGCTATTCAAAGAGCAAGTCAAATAAATGCTTATTAACTCTTCCGTTATTGCGAATGATGGCATTGCACAACTGCAGCTGAAGTGAAATTAGTCCAATATCAACGGGCTAGTGAGTGAATGTTTTAGGAGCAATGTGCCGAACACTTGATAAAACTTGTTTAACATCGTAAACTAGTCAATCTAGTCTTTTATCTAGCTGACAGGGCGTTAACAGCAATGACTGCGGTCTGAGAAATTATGTATGTTATTTCTCGTTCCTGTGGTATTATGTATTGACAAATAACATTGCTTGCATGCCGTAGATAAAAATAGAACCAGTTAGGTTAGGGCTAGGTATTTTATATTGGTTAAAGCACATACTTCGATAAAAGCGTAAGCTTTGATACTTGGCTGTCTCGGATTGTACAATAATGTGATAAAGTACCTGATATATCTACAGATCTAGATCCATCAAATAATGCTTATCATTTTGTGTTTTCTACATAGCGGTAACAGATGGACGAACTAGAAACTGGTATCTTCAATAAGGCCTCCCATTACGCAACTTATCTCTACCTATTTTATATTTTCTTTGTTTTTAAGGAACAATAAACTGTCACAATTGCTGTGACAATTTGCAAAATTCGAAATAATAGTAAATACACAAGAATTTGGTCCGTATTACGTTACCTTGGAGTATTGTCTCAAGGTGCCACTCGAGTCACGAGTATAATAAACGTAGGCCTAATGATATGAATAGTGTATGAGAGTTATAATAATGGCTCATGAAAATCACACCGGTATCCTTGAACAGATTCGGTATATATGATAATGTGAGAAAAGAACAAAGAGTTGCAGGTGTTTTAGAATTGGCGTTAAGTATGCACATGTGGTGGGAATTTAGACACGCGCATTTTTACGTCGTTTTGTTAATTATTATAGTACTATATTTACATGCTTTGCTGCTTCTATCGGCTCCCATTTCGATTCATAAATCATAAATTAAACATTTTAGTTTAGGTAGTTTCGTTTATTTTCATTAACATGTCTGTGTTGTTGAAAATTACTGTGAGGTAAATTAGGATACTATCATCTCAGGCAGATTATGATATTTTTAACCGATCCATAACATTGATGGCAAACTAAATATCCATTTTGTATATCGGAAAATATTTAAGATAGAAACCTATATAATTCAACCTCCAAAAGTGTTCAGATTAAATAAAGTATAAAAGGTATAAATATTATCAGAGGACTGTAACTTATAAGTCTATTTGTTCGTGGAACGTCTATCTTATTAGCTGTCTCATTTCGTTACTTTACTTAGCCTTAAGTGTTTGCTTAACTATCACGACTGGAATAATCTCTTTAATCGTCCACTGAATACGTGGGTGCAAATTAATTATTATCGCATTTGTGATAGATAAACGACATCTAGGCTAGCTTTCAACAGACTAGAAAATTTGCAAGTCCTACGAAAGGCAAACTTTCGTAACATTCATAACAAGTTCCAATACTTTGTAACTCTTAGCTTGTACTTATAATTCGATGCAATAGTTCCATCGACCTAGGATTGGTGTAAGCGCTTATTAAAAGTTCTGATAGTTTTAAGTTAATTTTAATAACTAATTAAAAAACATAGGTACATATACGAAGATCACAGCAGTTATAAATAAGGTACATTGTGGTTTTAAAGCTTATTCAGACAGAGATCTAGTAATGGTGGTGCTGGGACGAGTAGAAGTGATGGCTAGGTCCGGAGTTGTGCACGACCGCGTTGAAACTGTAAACAAAACAAACAATCAGATAAATATTGTTATAGTAATATTATAACGGGGATTAGCGCGTACATGCATAAATACCTTTAGGGCTTGACGTTGAGCAGACTGCTTGCGACCACGGCCGGTGTAACCCGGTCGAAACGTCAAGCCCTAAAGGTATTTATGCATGTACGCGCTAATCCCCGTTATAATATTACTATAAACATGCAGCGCGATAGTTTAAAAGTAAATATTGTTATGACTAGAGAATAGACCGGCGACGGAACTTGTTCCGACCAGACCAGTTTGTTATCACGGCACACGTCACCTGTTCGCCGATACCTGTTGTCAGTCAACGCCGGGGTCGGCCGAGTTCATTACTCACACGTTCGTCTAGTGACTACTTACCGGTTTGACGACCACATGACTTAATACGATGTAATATTCCGACTCACATGAGTACAAACAAGCTCCACATGGTAAATATGGCAGGTTACTCAGTTTTGCGCAATTTGGGGAAAGTCGCATACTCATCAACAGTTCTTCATTACGTATGGATTTTGTGTTTAGATTCACGTAATTTTTAAACTGATTTGTTAATTTTGTCTGTTTACCGTGCATCGAAGTGGAACTTAACCCACAAATGGTGAAATATGTTATCTAAACTTCTGCTGCGGCCTACTCTACTGATAGAGTACTACAGTACTTGTTAAAAGTGTAAAAGTTGTAAGTAGGTCCTTACCCGTTGTGGTCATCAGCGGTGTAGGACACTTTGCGGAAGGAGCCATCAGGCTGCAGCAGAGAGTATTCTCCCTTCACGACATCACCATCACGGACTTCGTGCTGGGACTTGTGGTCACCGGTGTGGGGGTCCTCAACGGAGTAAGAGTACTTGTATTTGGGGTGAGCCTGTAAATAGAAATTGAGGATAGAGAAACAATTGAAAAGGTGTTATCCAGATATTTTGTTTCTGGATGTGGCCTAAATATTTGTATTTGGATGGCGAGCTTTCATATTTAAGTTACATTTCAAGAAATTTGAATTCAAAGAATATTTATTAGTGGTTACTTACATAGTAGTCCTCATGTCCGTTGCTGTAGTATTCACCGTGCGCGGGAGCAGCGATGGCGTGGGCAATGGGAGCGGCGTGGATGATGGGAGCGTGGGCGATGGGGGCAGCGTGGGCCAGGGGAGCGGCGTGGGCGTAAGTCTCCAGGGGAGCTGCGGCGTAGTGCGTGTCGTGGTGCACCAGGTTGTGCTGCGACGACACCGTGTAGCCTCCGTGGCCGAGGTGACCTGCGCGGGCAACCGCCACCAACGCGCCGACTGCTAGAATCTGCACAATCAAAGGAGTCAGAAAACCATTTCAATTTTTTTTTGATTTAAATTAATTTTCTTAAATCCACTTTTCACTTCACTTTTAAACACGGGATGACTTACTTTAGCGAACATTTTGATGCGGGATAGTTGTGCGTGACTAACATACATTTGATAAGCAGCGGTGGGTTTTATAAGAATTGGCTGCGCGGGTCCGGTGGGGCGCCGAAAGCGGTCCGCGCGCGTCCCCGCGGCCTCAAGGTCACCGCGCTTTGTCTTCAACATTCTCGCGGTACTATCAAAATTATCGTTACTTAACGAAAATACTATGAGAACTGCGATACTACACTTTGTTATACTAGGTCAATGTGTTTAATAATACCTTATTGTCGCCTGTACGTCGCCTTATACAGACTTGTTTTTATTTTGTTTTGACAACCTTTTTTTAAAATTGAAGTACGGGTATTTATCCCATCTGATTACTTGAAAGCTCTATGATAATAATTCTGGTATTTGTTGCATTACCAACATAATTTTAACTTGGTCACGCATATCGGTACCTACATAACATGTGCAGGTGAGATTTTGGAGTGAGTTTCTCTTAAAATAACATTAATCAGTATTAAGAGTCATCAATAAATAACTCAGTATTTTATAACAATTTCTACTCCATAGTATTACTAGACGATATTATTTCCATGTAACACAAAAAAGAAATATCTATTATTTGAAAACGACTTTGGGGCTTTTGTTAATAATAAAATAATATACCTATAATAATCATTTTATTTTGCGAAAATAATTATTTCACACATATTATACACATATTTTTTTAAAACATATTCTTCATACACATTGGGATATAGCGTATTTCAAACGCATTTTTTAAATAAACAATTATCGGAATACTGTGATAAGTACGGAATCAGAATACGCGTACTGTATACCGTATTCTAATATGTAATCCAGGTAGTAGTTAGTATTTTGTGCAAGCTAATCAGCATTGCGAATTACGAATTAATTTAAACTTAAAATCGATTATTAGAAGCCTAGTACAATTTATATTGTAGCCTACGGGTATTTGGTTCCAACTGTCTTCATTTGTCAAACTGGTAGCATAAAATATGTAAATTCGTTAAACAAATTGTACTTAGTGAGTTATAAACGTATCATTGTACATTGTTTACATCTAGTTGTATGAGATTTCGGTGTCTATTGTCTGTCATAGTACGAGTGTTCCCATCCCTTGAAACGTTACTACAATGATTGTGAGTAGATCAGTAGGAGATAACATGCCTTTATACTCGTGCACATGATCTGATATAGATGTTGAGAGTAAACATGTTCAGTGCCATATAAAAATGTTTTTTTTTTGTATCTTCTTTTGTACATTGCTATTTTGTGAGAGACCAGGGCCAATCAATGTAGATGTTCAACGTACATACCACCGAAAGCTTTAAAATGTGGTGCTACCCTTAAGATAGGTTTGGGATGCTTCCACATTAGTATCTATTTATATGTATAAAAAAATTATGAATTATATTGATGAAGTTATTACTAGATCCTGTCCGCGATTCCGTTCGCGGAAAAAAAGCCTACCAATGGACTTTGTTGGGGTCAAGCTTACGTCATTAAAATAATGATTTATAGTATTGGTATGGTAGTATATTATAAAAATCATCACAATCTGTCAACTTCTAGTAAATCATAGTTCGATGGAATATTGAATATTATTAAAACTATGCTAACGACCTAATTGATGCATTCGCTCAGAACCAATCAGGTTAGTTTTGTAAGAGCCGCTGATATTTGTCCCGAGCCTTAGTTTTTGTGCGAGAGATTAATGATTTAAAACGCAACAGTGGGTACATAAGTAATTCCTTGTGAAACGTGTGGGGCAAGCTGCCTGTCACCGGGTTTTAAATACAACAGTTCAGTTTAGTTCATAATTTGATTCGCGTGTCTTGTGCCAACCCCTTCTCCCATGAAACTAAGATTTTAATAAACATGTAAAACAGATGGAGGTATTGATAATATGTAAAGTTGAATTAAGTATGTTAGGGCTGGTTGTTCCAAAGCCAGATGATTTGATCTGAGAATTTGTATTGTTTTTTTTGGCCATTTTTTAATCCAAAATATTTCAGGCGTGAAATTTTTCGAATAAAAAAATATCTGATGTTGACAAAACTAGGCATTAGACTTTTCATATAAAGTTTGATGTTTAGATTAGAAACTTTAATCAAAGTAAGAGTCTGCTGAGGTATCGTTACTTGTCTTTAAGATGAGAGTATGTCTATGTGAACATACTCTCATATTTAATCACACCTACACTGTAAAGCATCAGATATTTAAGATTAACGATATCATGCCATCATATTTTATGGTGCATGAGTTCGTTAACTAACACTACGTCACTCACACGCCCACTCGTCAAACATAACACTCCGGAACTATGCTAATCATATCATTGGTCGAATTTATTTACATTTAATTTATTCAATAATGCTAAACAAAACGTATAACGTAAGTTATGCGTACAACAAAAATGTTGTGACTTAATCATGCCCTAATAGCGAAACGGATTTCTATAAAATTTGGTATGTAGATATAATTTATGACCTAGATAACTGATTTGAATCTAGTATAATAAGAAAGCCAAGAAAATGTAATATGATTTTCAAGTCTAGGTTCCTATCACCTTCCACAACTAGACATAGGAGGTTCGAAGAAAATCCCACTGTGTTTTATTCAATAAAACATACCATAGAATATTCCAGAAATCAAATATTGAATGACATTCACCCAAAACGCATTTAATTCAACAAAAATTAAATTAAAGGAAGTATAAAATAAACGTGCTCTCGAAAAATTCCGATAATCGATACAATATCGTTAAGTTTTTATGCGATTGTTATTGAAGGGCAAACAAGACTTTACCGAATACGTAGTTATCTTACACAAGCGAAATTACTCAGTGAGTAAATAGTGTTTATATTTTTATGGCCGGAATCACGCAAGCGCAACAGCCTTGTTATAAAAATTAAAATATCAGATCAAGTGCCGGCCTAGCGCCAAATATTTTTCTTGGTTACGTAAATGATAAATTTGATCATTATGGCTTTAATGATGGTCAAATCCCTTTAAAGGTTAATTATTAAGATGGATAAGATTAACAGTCGAGATATATAAACAACTAATTATGTTCTAAAAGATTCCATGTGGTGATGCCGCTGATATACCTAATTAAAATAGGAAAAGGTTTAATCTTGTAGTTTCATACTAGTCACATAATTTCTCAGCCTGAATTTATGAGTGACGTGAAATGAAGCAAATAACCGTATGTGTCAGATCGTAAATAAATTGAAGGGCCTAAATAGCATGTTTGTCCTTGGCTCTAGATTATCTTTGATGACAGATGATTTCTCTAATGCTCCGTAATATTATGTTACACACAAAGTTTATTGTGGGAAAATGTTAGATTGCATACGTTTATTTTGTTTGATGTTATTTAATTTTATTATGAGAAAGCTCTACATATTTTTCCATTATTACAAGCATTCCATACACTCGTAAACGTTTCATTATTTAAATGTGAATAGGCTTTTGAACCTGTTCTTCTTCTTGAAAACCAAAATTCTAAACAATTGTGTTGCAATACTCTTTAAAGTCAGGTTCTAATTAAAGGTTTTGCTGTTACTAAATAATAAGAAAGAAATAGTGATATAAATATTTTATTAAATTAATCACAAATTATTTTTGGTATAGGCAGGATTGGCGTTTGTCTTCACATATTTAGTAGTGGTGATATTCGGGCTCGGCGTGGACCAACGGAGCAGAGGTGTGGACTACTGCGTTGAATCTGTAACATAATAAACAACAAATTAATAATGATCTTAATTATACAAAGATGGAGTGTATATAGAAGGATGATATAGGAATGCTTACCCGTTGTGGTCGTCAGCGGTGTACTCGACCTTGCGGACGGAGCCATCAGGCTGCACAAGAGAGTAGTAGCCGTGCACAGCGTCGCCGTCGCGGCTCTCGTGCTGGGACTTGTGGTCTCCGGTGTGAGGGTCTGACACGGAGTACGCAAAGTCATATTTGGGGTACGCCTGTAGTGGAAGAATAGGGTTGTTATATTGTCGAGTTACATTCTGAATCTTCGCTTTTTATCGCATCCTGAAGAGATGAAATGCATGACACTAATTTTATAGTGAACTTATCTAGAATTAACTTACATGCTCATCATGGCCGTCATCGTAATGGCCTTCATAGGCAACAGGAGCAGCGTAAGGAAGGGGTTCAGCGTAAGTCGCTACGTAAGGCGCAGCGTACGGGGCGGCGTAAGGCGCAGCATAAGGTGCTGCGTAAGGAGCTGCGTAAGGAGCTGCGTAAGGTGCAGCGTAAGGAGCTTCGTATCCTACAGCGTAGGGGGAGGCGTGGTGATCACCGTCGTAACGGACGATGCTCTGGGAAGATACGGCGTGACCATGGGCCTGAGCTGCCGCCAGCATCGCACCGAAAGCTACCAGCTGAAATCACAAGAAGGAATATATTATTTTCTTCTATTACTTCAATGCTTCCTCTTTGTATTATCAAAATTGTTTTAAATCCGAAAGACTTTGTTCAATTGGAAACACTTTCATTAAACTTTTCACAACACTGCACTTAACCATAGATGGTTGTCACTTGTTTTGTTTCGTGGAACACTGAATTATCACAAATTGGTCCTTTAGCACTTTAAGGACCAGTACTTTTTGGTGCACAAGATATGTAATTGTAACACTTACTTTGCTGAACATTTTGCTGTTGTTTAGATCGAAGTTGATTGGTGATTGATGTCAATTGCTGCTGACCGTGGGTTTTTATATGATTTAAAATCGAATAAGAACAAGTGGGGCTGACCACACTGCATGCGAACCTCGTGACAATGACAATAGTTAAGGTCGTCTTAAAAAAATTGATTATAGAATTGCAATATGTGTCATGGTATCGAAAACCGCTGTGACCATGCCGGCTGGCTTAATATGCCAAAAAAATGTACGCAGTTACGCACTTACAAAATTAGCAAATAAGTGGGTGAAAATCGGTAAATAATACGTCTAATAGGCCCTAAGATCATGTGTAAGGCCTATGTGGTAATGTAATGTTGTTACTTATTATTCATAGCCTGTAGTTTAACTGCTAATGGACCATGAATAATTGGATGTTGCATCAATATAATCTACAACGATTATATTCTAACTAGTTTACATTAACTGAAATGATACCGAATCAATTATATGTGATTGTGTTAATTATGATTCAATAAGATTTAATTAGGAAGCTCTTGCATGTTTGATTCTTCGTAAATTCATTAGCGATTTAGCTATCAGTCCTAGTGTGTACCACATTCGTCAGGATTGATAAAAAATGACATGAATGCAATGCCGTGCAAAAAAAACTTATCAAATTAGGTTTTTCTATGAGTCGCATTGTCAACAAGGTCGTGTTTAGCGTAAGATACGTAACGTAGTGCTGCTTGAATGAACGTAAAAACAACAATAGCGACAATGCATTTCGAGTTAACAAAAAAAAAACTACGTTTATAATATTTAACAATTATGTTGCCTTACTTTTTTGCTTATAAGGTTTAACCCTTGAAGCAATTCAGTGCATAATATATTTTTAGGTATGCGTATAAAAGTAAAGTAAAAAGGGCATATAGTTTTCAGTTAATAGAAAAAACTTCAGACCTGCAAAAGTTATGATAACAATATATATAAGTACCGTAAAACGTTCCTACTTTGGCACCACTTTCAGAAATTGTATTGTAAATTGAGAAAGGCGTATTTTATATTTATGCTATTGGCCGATCAGAAGCACATTTAGGCCATAGCAAGACAAGAATGTTTTTGGAATTTAACGGTTTGTTTTGATTTTCTAAAACTTTGTTTTTGGAGCAAAGTAGTTCTTTGACATAGGGTAACTTTGCTCCAACATTTTTTTCCTTAAATTTTACGTACCTATATTTATGATATGGTGCAATGTAAAACTTTCATTTTTTATTTTACCATCGGAAGTAGACCCAGCATTGAAAAAAAAAAAATAACTATTGATACTTCCATCTAGAAAAAGTAATTTTTTTTTGTTATTGGACCCAAGTGACCTCGTAGGAGCAAAGTAGGAACGTTTTACTCGGTACCTACTGTGTTATGTAATGCGCATATTTAGATATAAAATTAATGTTTATCAAAAAGGACGAATAGATGTCATAAGTTAATCCACTACGATTTGGAATGGATTATTTCACGGTTTATTAACGTTCCGGTTCCGTTACACAGGTCATGGGTATACAGAACTGCGGCAGAATCCGTTGGACGATGTTTTTGTTAACGTTTTTCATCAATCAAACACAACTTACAAGAATTTTAAAAGAGATGTGTATTTTGTTGTGCTATTAAAGAAATAAATTATTATTAAATAAATAGTTGCCTGTTTGCTATTGAGATCTATGCATCTTTTTGTTGGTTTAAAAATTAGTTACCGAAGGAATGTTTCATTTTGTTGCTCTTTTACAATTACCTGAAGAGTCGGCTCAATCAGTGATTTCATTTTCAGGAAATAAATAGTACATGTTTCAAATTCTAGTCTTTACGTAACTTTAAACCATTCTCATTGTGATACTTGTTAATCGGGAAGTATTCAAGCATTGTTCTGAGTTATTTATTTATGACAGTTATTGCAATTATTTAGTATCTAACTTTACAGTTCCTTTATAGTAACATGAGAACTATTTGATTAATGCCTGGGTTACATTTAAATTGTCATATTCGTTTGTAGTTTTGCGGTACATTTCGTATTTGTTTCTATTTCAGGGTTGGTTCGTTGCCATGTCGCCCCTTTTACCCCGTCTATTAATCATGTCACTAAAATACTTCGTAATGTTCTTTTTAGCTTATAGGTAAAATTTAAATCGAGGTAATAAACTATCAATTTGTCGGAGGTACACGTTTTCTGACTTCTTACAAAAGTTAATATTATTGTTACTGGTATTATTTTCTGCTTAGGCATAAATGTTTCATATTTCCGACTAGCTACTACATAAAGTTGCAACAGTTGTGTTGCACAATACTAAATAGGCAAAAGGTAAATGTTAACCAAAAAGTTCTTTTAAACTCACATATATTTACATTTCATACAAAATTCATCCATAAAATAAATACATTTTAAGTCAAATATTTACACAGCAATCGGTCAATAATTCTTCAGCATTAGTAGTAATGTCCGTAAACGGGAGCGATATGTACCGAGGGGGCTGAGTTGTGGACCACTGCGTTGAAACTGAAAGAAAATAAACAAAACATATTAGACTCTGTTGCTTAATGAAGTGTGAAGTTCTTCAGAAAGCTATGTCCATAAGATTTATTGCTATGAAACGGTAAGTTAACATTGAAAGGACATTTACCCGTGGTGGTCGTCGGCGGTGTACTCGACCTTGCGGACGGAGCCATCAGGCTGCACCAAAGAGTAGTAGCCGTGCACGGCGTCGCCGTCGCGGCTCTCGTGCTGGGACTTGTGGTCACCGGTGTGGGGGTCTGACACTGAGTATGCGAAGTCGTATTTGGGGTGAGCCTGAAATATTATAAAGTAACATTATTGACAAAATCTAAATCTATGGCTGCTTTTTTAGGTGACAATGACAATTTAGACGAGTCACTCACATAAGTGTCGTGACCGTCGTAGTGTTCAGCAGGTGCAGCGTAGTACGCAGGTTCGGCGTAGTGCGCTACAGGAGCGGCGTATTGGGCGTAGTACAGTGGCGCTACGTGGGGCTCGTCATGACGCACGATGCTCTGGGAGGACACGGCGCGGGCGTGACCGTATCCGTAGAGGCTGGCGTTGGCTGCGGCCAACAAAGCGCCGAAAGCTACGATCTATAAACACAAATAAATAAAAAAAATGTTGTAGAGCTTTTTTTGAATAAAGAAGTTGATTGGACCAACGAAAGCTTTTAGAAATATAGATGTTTAGGTCTAAAATAAAGATCTTTTAAAAAAGATCATGTGAAGATTTGGTTTTATACAAAAATAAAACCATTTTTTTAAGGATTACTTACTTTGCTGAACATTTTGGTTGTATTGTTATTGGCAATCAGATATTGATTGATGTCAATAGAAATCATTTTTGGTTTTATAGAACAATTCAGTATAGTAAAAAGCGGTGGGGATTTATGTGTTTGCACTTGACACTTAACTAAGACTTATTTCAATGTCGTTTTAATAATCGTCACAATTTGGTTCAATCAAATAAATGCTTGTAAGAACTTGCATGTGTACTGGTCATTACTCTAAACGAAATCTAATTTTTTATGTTATATTTTTGATGACGTCATTTTGGTAATAATTGAAATAATGGTGTAGTAGAAGACTAGGTATAGTTAATAACACAAGTCTTAAAAAGAAACGTGACTTGAAAATTAAACATAGTATTATCTCCTAAAATTTTGCTATTTTAGTAACGTTTTAATATCTTAAATCCACTATCATATAGTTTTAGAGTTAAATTAATTGCATACTTCCATACTGATCGAAATGTCCAAAATATGCAAATATCACAGATAATTTTGGAAACCGTTTTGTAGCTAAACAGCTATCGTGACCTACTGCTCTGCTCACTGTTTATAGATGATTTTTACATAATATTATAATATTTATATAAGCTTTACCGGAAGTAAAATGCTAATATATTTTACATATGTTATAAAATTAATCACAAAAATTGGTTTACAGAATATTTTATGATTACGTATAAGAAATAAAATGTTTTGTGTTTACTATATCGCTTTCTTAAATCTTTCGTGGTATATTATTAATAACGTGCCAAATTCGGTTTATATTTATTCAACTGTTACTGTATTTTCTATACTTTCACGTTTATAACAATACTGTTTTAGCACTCTTCCTCTTTTAAAGTGTTGTCCTACTCTTCTCTATTATAAAAATAAATTTTCTTATAAAAATGGTTTACTTATTTATAATATGTCAAACTTTTTACCATCTGTGTGAGAGAGCCTCAGAGCTAGTTTAGCGTAAAAATTCTAATAACTCTTAGTCTCCACGTACGGTGAAGGCAGAGAGTAACTAGATGGTTAGATGATAAAAGACAGAATAAAACATTAACATTTTTATTATCCTTAACATAAACTAGGTACTAAACAATAAATAGGTAATTAATATAAGACGATCATCAATGCTGATCAGCATGCTCGTTGTTGTTTTGACTTAAGGTAGGAGTGTTCTCGACCACGGCATTGAAACTGAAAAACAAACAAACAAACAATTAATGTTTCGCTTAGTTCCGAGTTAGTTCTGAAGCCTAGTGATAGAAGCAGCTATATATATTTTTCATATGATTATATTTTACTTGGAAAAAGCTTGACCTACTTCGGTATTTTTACTTACCCATTTTGGTCATCAGCAGTGTAGGTAACCTTCCTGAAGGAGCCATCAGGCTGCAGCAGGGAGTACTCGCCCCTCACGACGTCACCATCACGAGTCTCGTGCTGTGACTTGTGGTCACCGGTGTGGGGGTCAGACACGGAGTACGAGTAGGCGTATTTGGGATAAGCCTAGAGTATCGAACATTAAGTGTCAAATTAATTAAAACATTTATGTCTGGGAATTAATGTTACGGTGCTACTTACATATGTGTCGTGGCTTTCATGGTGGTATAGTGGTACGGCGGAAGCGTGCTCAGCTGGAGCCGTGGCGGCGTAGTTAGAAACAGGATCTTTGGCGGCGTAGTAATTCCCAGGAGCGGTGGCGGCGTAGTTAGTTCCAGGAGCAGTGGCGGCGTAGTTACTTCCAGGAGAGGTGGTGGCGTAGTTAGTTCCAGGAGCGGTGGTGGCGTAGTTAGTTCCAGGCGCGGTGGCGGCGTAGTTTTGTGAAGGAGCAGAAGCAGCGTGGTGAGTTATCGGGGAGCCGTAGCGATATAAGGGAATTACAAAGTGCGCTACGGGAGCAATGTAGTGCGCTACAGGAGCGTAGTAGTGCGCTCCAGAAGGGGCGTAGTGTGCTGTAGGAGCGGAGTGGTGAGCTACAGAAGTGGCGTATTGCGGAGCAGGAGCGGCGTAGTTCGTTAAAAGACCATCGTACTGCGCTTCGGGAGCAGAGAAGTGCGCCGAAGGAGCGACGTAGTGCTTTTCAGGAGCGGCGTATTGCTTCACAGGAGAATCGTGTTGTACTACTGGAGCGACGGGGTGTACGGCCTTATCATTGCGAATAAATTTTTGATAGGACAAAGCGTGGTTCAGACCCGTCAAACTAGCATTCGCAGCTGCCAACAGGGCGCTGAGAGCAACGACCTAAAACAATCACTTATATTAATAAATATATTCCACTTAACACAAGGATACCAATTATCTAATTTGTTACGAAACACTCACTTTGACAAACATTTTTAGATGTGATATTAGCAACGTTTAAATTTTGATTAGCATCGATGGCATCGACATTTCTTTTATATATAAAAAAGTAAGGTGCGGGGACGACACCGGTGGGGCGCAGAGATGTGTAAGCGAACTTGACTTTGAATAATTTGGCGATGTAAGCGAAACGCTTCTTTCCGGTATAGGATCACTCGAATATCCAAAATTTTCAATGATTTTCATATAAATTATATTCACCAGTTAAACCAGGTCATTCTAAACTTACCATAAATAGGTATCTACATTTGTTTTCAATTAAGGACAATTGTATGACACGCGCCTACTTAAGTGAAATCTGCCGATTACGTCAAGACTATGTATATGATTATGTTATGTGTAATAGATAAGATGACACGAATTTGACCCCGTATGTCAAGATTTACCTATAGAATTTAAAAAAAGATTAAACTGCTAGCTAATTATGAAATAAATAAACCTTGCGTTGCGGAAGGTAACCCGGAGATTTAAATATCAATTACTTTACTACGGATCACAACATTATTTTTACTATTTGGGGATATTAACTCACCGGAGCGTATCATGATAAAATTAATCATTTTATCATGATACGTGGTTTTTACCCGACTGCCAAGAAGGGTTATGTTTTTCGCGCGTATCTTGTATAATATATTACCTCATATCTTCGAAACGGCCGAATGGATTTCGATAATTAGGGTATCGTTGGATTCGTATCGACTACCTAAGTGTTCTTAGATATGTAACGTCAAACAAAAACCAACATGGCGACCACGAGGTGCCATAGAGTGAGGTAAAAAAAATAAAAAAGATATGTTTGCTACAATATGGGTATCAAATTAAAGGGCTTGTAACGTGGATTCCAAAATGGTATATCAATAACGTATAAAAAAATACTGTGTGAAAAATTGTTCTTTATCCAAACATAATACATATTCGAATGCCGTACGCTAGGTTGGTAGTTCTCTTGGTACGCTGGTGAAACCTTAAAAATCAGCTAGACGTATTATGATTTTAACTAAAAAGAGTTAAATAAAAAATAAATAAATTTAAAAAAATTGAAAACCCGACTGCATAATGAATGATTTTAGTCTAGCTTTTTTAATGGGTCCCGACTATTACAGTCAATTATGTAGTTTTATTTTTTACTTTTCAGTTTTATTTACTTTTTTTATGCAGTCGGGTTTTTAATTTTTTAAATTTATTTACACCGTAATTATGAACTTAGTTTCACACGAATTGTGTCATATTATCCAGAAAAAGCTTAAAAAAAACAAAATACATATATATTTAAATGTTTTTTTATTGAATAATCTTATTATTCATTAATTAAATAATACATACAAATAAATAGGTTTAATACAATCAGACAACAATTGGCACTCAGTAGTGATGGTAAGCATGTCCGTGGACGGGGGCGGGGTGCACGGAGGGGGCAGAGTTGTGCACTACGGCGTTGAAACTGAAAATAAGGAAAACAATTATCATTCGTGAGCTTTTCACCAGCCCATATTTTTATGAATTGGTTTGTCATGTGATCCTTACCCGTTGTGGGCATCAGCGGTGTACTCGACCTTGCGGATGGAGCCGTCAGGTTGAGCCAGAGAGTAGTAGCCGTGGACGGAGTCTCCGTCGCGGCTCTCGTGCTGGGACTTGTGGTCACCGGTGTGGGGGTCGGCCACCGAGTACGAGAAGTCGTATTTAGGGTGAGCCTGCAGAAAATGTTATATGTTAGTACAACCATATTTTCAGTACCTGGAATTAGAGTCTTTCGAAACCAAAACTTACGTAGGTGTCGTGACCGTCGTAGTGAGCAGCGGGAGCGGCGTAGTGGGCGATAGGAGCAGCGTAGTGAGCTACGGGGGCGGCGTAGTGGGCAATGGGTGCAGCGTAGTGGGCTACGGGAGCGGCGTAGTGCAGGGGCTCATCGTGACGGATGATGCTCTGGGAGGACACGGCGTGGCCGTGGCCGTAGTAGCCGGCGTTGGCGGCGGCCAACAGAGCGCTCAAAGCTACGATCTGAAAATAATATTGATACCATTAGTTATTTAATGTAAATAATCCTTGTTAAGTAGTTAACACTTCGGTACGGTTAGAGTTAACTATGACTTTGGTAATACTAACTTTGCTGAACATTTTGATGAATTGTTAACAACGGTCAAGTGTTGATTGATATCAATGGACAATGTGTACGGTTTTATATTCATATACAGTACACAGTACACAATACTGTTCGACGCGGTGGGGCGAAGAAATGCGTGCGCGAACTTGACTTTGGACACTTTTATATTATTCAAGGCTATGTTGGTAAATGGGTTGAAGAAATATCGTATGAAACTTGGTGCATAATATACTTTTATTTATAGGAAAAACTGTTTTAATTGTAGTATGAATAAAAAAATAAATTGTGATCAAAAGAAAGTTCGCGTTTAGACTAGCCGGGTACTTATGAATCTTCGTAAGATGTCTCGCCGTTTTATCCTTGGAAGCAACGGGTTAAAACCAAAATTTCCCAAAAATAGTTGTGTGCTATATTCTAAAGTTATAAAAAACTTTTTTTTTTTTATCATAACGAAACATTTAACACAGTTTTGGCATGCAACAAAATTCAAAGCAAGCTGATTTTGTTAATTTATTTATTATTATTCATGAACTGTTGCTAGAGTCCAATTTAAAAGTTTTACATGTTTCGTGATAAGTTAATTAATGAAATGCATATTTTGGAATACAATTCGTGCCTCTTTTAACAATGATCTACCGAATATATAAGTAAACTGGGCCACTCATCAAATAAGGTTGATTGTTGGAGATCGACATTTGTAATGAATGTGTGATTGCTATATTCGGGATAGAATAAATAAGTTTTCATCTAAAACATATATATGAAGACAAGTTTTTAAATAAATTGTTGTTGGTTTATGAATGACGTCATACAGCTAACCATGATTGTCATCCAAACTAAACAGGTACTTCAAATTTCGGTTCTGTCGGTTACAGATATTATTATGTACTCCAAAATTCAATCGCTATATTCAACCCGCGAAAAATTGTTTACATACAAACATACCTGGCAAGTTGAAATAAAGCTAGTACAAATATAAGTTATGAGTAGCCTGCACGACTTTTAATGATATTATTTTCACTAGTTAAATAAACAATATCTTTTATGACATGTACTGTGGCTTGTTATACGGTTGATAAAACGTTATTTGTGACTAACAAAGGTCCTAATCAATATATTAAGCTTCGAGTCACTGCTTTCCTTCCTTATTTCGCATATCATATACCTAAGAAAGCATATTATTAAATTTAACATCCATAACAGCCTCATGAATACTTATTATTCATCAACGACAAAAGTTATCAAATAGATGGCTTTGTTTGAAGGAGCTAGTTTTGAGTTTAGTAAGGCAAACGACATAATGTACATAAAATTTGGAATGACACCAATAACAGGATTTTGGTTTTACTAATTTAAATTTAATAGCCTTTTTAATCCTTTTTTTGTTACAATTTCGAAATGATGCGTAATCATCCGAGATTTAAAAATAAATAAATCTTTATACGGTATATGTAGTTAAATAACTTATTTTTAGTTCATTATGATATGTATGCATAATAATAAGTCACCAAAAAAGTATTTTGTTTTCGTATACTCTCTTTTACGGAGTTATGAGTAGAAGCATAAAAGTTTTAGGTGCGTTCTTACACATCTTTGAAGTTAATTTTGTAAATGACTAGACATTTTTCATTCTAGGCTAATTAAATTTTCGCTGTGCATCATAACTACCCTTGGGTTTGAAAGTGATAACTAAGATAAAGGAGCAAACAATATTGATGATGCTTGAAACCTGTAAAGCTATGTTTGTAGTATACTAATATTCTTGATCGACGGTGCAGCGAAGGTTCTATTTAACTTCAGGGTTTTGAAGGATATTTTTGTTGTGAATACTTTCTTCGTAAAATAGCGTTGCGCTGCAGTGGAGAATCGCCAAGTCAGTGTTGTATCCATAATAATGCTGCCGTTTAAAAAGTAGGTAAGCTCTTTCGGTTTTATGATTTTGAATTTAATATATGATGTAAATATGAAAATAATTTACATTTTGCATACGAACTAAAAGAGAAAGAAAAATAAAGGAGTTAGGTAGGAGTTTGAATAAAAAATTGCCATTTTTTTAGTATCACAGGTTTAATTCTCTTCGTATTCAATCATTTGTACAAAATATATATCCATAACAATAAATAGGCACTCAATCAGTCACATATCAATAAATCAGTAATGATGTCCGTATTCGTGTCCGTGGATGGGGGCGGGGTGCACGGAGGGGGCAGAGTTGTGCACCACGGCGTTGAAACTGAAAATAAGGAAAACAATTATCATTCGTGAGCTTTTCACCAGCCCATATTTTTATGAATTGGTTTGTCATGTGATCCTTACCCGTTGTGGGCATCAGCGGTGTACTCGACCTTGCGGATGGAGCCGTCAGGTTGAGCCAGAGAGTAGTAGCCGTGCACGGAGTCTCCGTCGCGGCTCTCGTGCTGGGACTTGTGGTCACCGGTGTGGGGGTCGGCCACCGAGTACGAGAAGTCGTATTTAGGGTGAGCCTGCAGTAAATTTTACATATTAGTACAATCAAATTTTTAGTATCTTGGAATTAGAGTCCTACGAAAGTCAAACTTACGTAGGTGTCGTGACCGTCGTAGTGAGCAGCGGGAGCGGCGTAGTGGGCGATGGGAGCAGCATAGTGAGCTACGGGGGCGGCGTAGTGGGCAATGGGTGCAGCGTAGTGGGCTACGGGAGCGGCGTAGTGCAGGGGCTCATCGTGACGGATGATGCTCTGGGAGGACACGGCGTGGCCGTGGCCGTAGTAGCCGGCGTTGGCGGCGGCCAACAGAGCGCTCAAAGCTACAATCTAGAAGTAATGGTGTTATTTAGTTTACGATCTCATTAAATGGTTTTTATATTATGATTACTACAAATATATCACATAAATATATATTACATAAATATATATTAACTCACTTTGCTGAACATTTTTGGAGTGGTTTGATTACTTGTGAATATCAAGTACTGAATGATATTCGTACATTTGGTAAACGGTTTTATACAAAAAATATATTGCACTGCATGGAGTGGGTGGGGCGATGAAATGCGAGCGTGAACTTGACTTTGAATTACTTTAACACTTTTGCTCAAGGTCCCAATAACAGTTGGTGTTGTAAACTTAAGTAATAAAGTCATAAATATCAACAATTAATATGGAATAGTAGTAATTAATATGTATGTCCTTTGATTTGAATGCTTATTTTTAACTTCTCCTTGTGTTGCTGTATTCAGGCGTTTTTATTGTTTTAGTCGATAAAATTGTATTTTATTAATTTTTTAGTGATTTCGTCGCTATGTGTCACGTAGGTATACAATTTTGGCTGTTAAGGTTAGCACCTTATTTAAAAATATTCAGAATTTTGGTAAAACAAAATGATGTTTTTATTGCTATACAGTTTTGGGGATTCCTTTAAAATATTGTAATTGTAACTACGCGCTTTTCTGGATTGGTCGGTCATTACCGAAAGTCAGCATTCAGTCTGAGGGAGGCCATAAAGTACGAGTATTTATCCCGTAAAAATTAATAATATGTTTTGTACTTTATTAATTCACGGACTCTGGCATAAAAATATATATTTTTTTTTTTTTGGTAGAGATCTTTGCAGTTAGCCTGAGCGCAGGCTTTGACTGCTTCACCGGACTTTTGGCGAGGACCTTAAGGCCTCCAGCCAGAGCAATATGAAAAAACTAACTACGTCAGCAACGTCCACTAAGGGCACCCCCTGCGGGGTTCGGACCTCGACTTAGTGCGTTGCTAACAATCTTAATAGAGCAAAACAGCAAGGGATGGCTGGATCTTAATTTTTATTATTTAGGGACATATTTTTATTGCTAGTTTGGCCGGCTCGGGCCAGCTTGGTCTAGGGACGGGGGGATAACATTTACGTTACTATTATTTATAATACGCGACGGGCCTCTCCGGCGAGGACGTAATATACGGCGGTTGTGTTTTGTATTGCTACTGCTAGCTAAATCGAATGCTTCTTGGAGAAGCGTTGTTTTATCGTCGGGTTAGGAGAGAGTAAGCCTGGGGCGTTTAATCTTAGATATTACGGAAGGTACGTATCGCGCGGCCGCTACGATTAGCGGGTTACGGTGGGTTTCGGAGGAGTCGAAAAAACGGATCGCGGCGCGTTTCATGAACTGCTTGATTGTTGGCAGCTTTAAGTCACAGTGCAACTGCAAGTTACGGACGTAACCTGGAGCACCTGTGGCTCTACGCATGAAACGGTTTTGGAGTGTTTGCATTCGTTTGAGTCGATAATCGGGTACGTGAGAGAATACGACGCTGCCGTAAGTCATTATAGGTCTCACACACGCAGTGTAAATTCTCTTCTTACAAGTAAGAGAGAGTTTGCTGCGCTTGTTCAACACACAATGAAGTCGGCCGAGAGCGAAGGCGGCTCGCGCGCGTGCCGCTTTAATATGAGCTATGAAGGTAAGCTTCCGATCAAGGATTATACCCAGGTATTTGGCTTGCTGCTCCCAAGGGATAGGCTTGCCGAAGAGTGTTATAGGAGGAGGGGGAGCGGGAGGCTGCCGTTTCTTGCTAAAGAGCACGGCTGCGCTCTTGGTAGGGTTGACTTCAATTCTCCATTTCGTGAACCACTTCCCGAGGGTCGTGACCGCGGTCTGGAGAGTTCGACCTATCGCTAAGGGGCTGGTGCCTGAATAATAGATGGCCGTATCGTCGGCGTACATAGCTACTTGGGGTTTGCCACCGCGAGGAATGTCGCTAGCGTATAGCGTGAAGAGGAGTGGAGAAAGTACCGAGCCTTGAGGGACTCCGGCACGGATCGGGTGAGGGGAAGAGAGTGTGCCCTCAACGCGATAGCGAAAGGACCGATTCGACAAAAAGTTTCGAATGATAAGCACGAGACGATCTGGCACCTCGAGTTGGTAAAGCTTGAAGATCAAGCCATTGTGCCAGACCTTGTCGAAGGCCTTTGCTATATCGAAGAAGAGCACGCCAGTGAGCCTTCCACGCTGAAAACCAGCGCTTATATGCTCGACTATGCGGTGGACTTGTTGGACGCACGAGTGTTGGGTTCTAAAACCGAACTGCTCGTCTGGTATGAGACTCCTGGACTCGGCATAGTCCATAAGACGGGAGTAAATAATTCGCTCGTATAGCTTCCCAAGAACCTTGAGTAAGCTAATGGGGCGATAACTAGTGGGCTCAGACTTCGGTTTACCGGGTTTTTGGATGCCGATGACTATCGCCTCTTTCCACTGCTGTGGGAAGAGATTGTTGTCTAATGCTGCATTGAAGATGCCTGTCAAGAGGATTACTAATGCTGGGGGAAAGAGTTTAATCACCTTATTGGTGACTCCGTCTGAGCCAGGGGCTTTACGTGGATGCAGTTCCTTGATCATAGAGCGTACCTCGTCTATAGTTACCGACGCGAGTGGGTGTTCCGGATCCTCAGAAGGAGGGAGCGAGGCCTTACGTTCGACTTCAGCGTCAACTCTGGCGAGGTGAGCTTGATCGACCGGAAGGTCGCTAGGCGTACATAAAAATATTACTCGATGACTATAAGTACGGAAGTTATCCACTGTTCATTCCATCCACGCAGTCCTGTTACATTACTTACTGTCCAGATTGAATTAGCCCAGGATAATTAGTATTTTTTTTTCATAATAATGTATAGTTATAATAATTAAAGTATTGTTATTGAGGGCATTGCATATGCTCTATACCTACTGAATGCGTGCGATGTGGTAAGGAATTATATTTTGTAATGTACGACTACGAGTGTAAGTTAACAATATATTTAGTAAATAAAAATCTTAAACGCTTATTTGAGTTTGTGAACCTAAATTACTTGCCTACTTAGGATATTGTCCAGTACAGATACTCGCTATGAAAGACAGTAAGTGATCCTTATATAATGAACTATATTTTTTTTTATATTATTGTGTGTTCAATGTTTAAATCACCCAGTAAATCATCTGTAGCTTTAAAGGCAATCCCTTGAAAATACGAGTATAATCAGCGCACCCTAATAAAACTTCTTAAACAAATCGCAATTAAGTAATATTTAGTACGATACCAAGCTTTGGTCCTTAGAGTCTCAACAAATTCGAAAGATTAGAAATAATATAATAATATCCTTCTCTGTGAGTAAAGCTTGTGATCAATCCTCATTTGTTTTCTGGATGATAATGGTGTCATTCTAGAATACAGTGATGTGTTGGTATAAACAATACACCGAGAGTTTCACTGTTTATTTTGAAGTTTTACATCTATTTGGCTGTAGTTAACTGGATGAACTGGCTACGACTGGCTTGTCGGTCAAGTGGTTGGTGACCCTGATAGAAAAACTATATATATAGGTCGTGGGTTTGGTTTCCACCTAGGATAAATCTTTATGTGATGAGCATGAACATTTGTTTTTTATCTCGGTATAACCTGTGTTTAATATTCATGTATTTAGTAATAAATGTGTATGTTTAGCAGTTGTCCAGTTACCATAGTGCAGGTCTACCTAGTTTGGTATCAGATGGCCGTTAGTGAGTTATCCCCAAGTTATGTAAAAGTTAGATGTGAGCTAATAGAGATTTAAATGTACTTGGATTTGTAAGAAAATCGAACATTTCATGGCAACATAATCACAATGTTAATTTTGCTAAGTGTATCTCTTTAATTGTTGCAGCAAAGCCGCCTCGAAATCTATAGGTTTTATAAAATGTCTCAAACATCATTTATTTGAAAAGGCAGACATACATTTTTAAATCATTTATTTATGAATTTCATTATTACACACATTATTATATGCACAAACATAACAATAAATAGGCACTCAATCAGTCACATATTGATACATCAGTAATGATGTCCGTATTCGTGTCCGTGGACGGGGGCGGGGTGCACGGAGGGGGCAGAGTTGTGCACCACGGCGTTGAAACTGAAAATAACAATAAAATATATAAAATCCAATGTTGGTTTAAATAGAAATATTCTAACTTTTGATCAATGTGATTCTTACCCGTTGTGGGCATCAGCAGTGTACTCGACCTTGCGGATGGAACCGTCAGGTTGAGCCAGAGAGTAGTAGCCGTGCACGGAGTCTCCGTCGCGGCTCTCGTGCTGGGACTTGTGGTCTCCAGTGTGGGGGTCGGCCACCGAGTACGAGAAGTCGTATTTAGGGTGAGCCTGCAGTAAATTTTATTTATTAGTACAATCACATTTTCAGTAGATGGAATTGGAGTCCTACAAAAGTCAAACTTACGTAGGTGTCGTGACCGTCGTAGTGAGCAGCGGGAGCGGCGTAGTGGGCGATGGGAGCAGCGTAGTGAGCTACGGGGGCGGCGTAGTGGGAAATGGGTGCAGCGTAGTGGGCTACGGGAGCGGCGTAGTGCAGGGGCTCATCGTGACGGATGATGCTCTGGGAGGACACAGCGTGGCCGTGGCCGTAGTAGCCGGCGTTGGCGGCAGCCAACAGCGCGCTCAAAGCAACAATCTGTAATTGATGTTGCGAATTAGTTTACGTTGAATATCAAAATATGGTTCTTTTTGTAGTGATCAAAAACTATAATACAAATATCTGCATTTAATTAAACTCACTTTGCTGAACATTTTTAGATTGGTTTGATTACTTGTGAATATCAAGTACTGAATGATATTCGTACATTTGGTAAACGGTTTTATACAAAAAATGTATTGCACCGCATGGAGTGGGTGGGGCGATGAAATGCGAGCGTGAACTTGACTTTGAATTACTGTAGCACTTTTGTAACTGTAAATGTTGCTCAAGGTACCAATAACGGTTTGTTTGGTAAACTAAAGCACTTAATAAAGCAACAAATATGGAATAATAGTAATTAATTTATGAATTTACTTAAAATATATAATTTCCTGCGATTGGAATGCTTACGTCAAATTTCTCCTTGCTCTGCTTTATTTAGTAAATTTTATTGTTTTAGTCAATCTATAATGTTTATCAATAACAAGTTGGTTTTTTTGTTCGTAGTTTGCCATTACTTCGAACGATTAAGAGCTGTACCATTTTAAGTACTGTAGTATATAATCCAAAAATATCAAGGTCTATCAAATAATTCAAATTGGCTTTGCACTGGCTTGGATTTTATTTAAAAATACTTTAAAGAATTCAATTTTGAATAAACTTTTTGATACATTATTTTTAGTACTGTTAATAAGTATCTAGTTGCTTACTTAATATGCGTAGGTATATACAAAAAACACATATTTTCAGATTGCTTGGATCGCCGAGCCGTGTAAACTCAATAGACTGCCAGACAACGAACCCCGTGATTCAATCTGAATTTTCTGAATTATCAAACCTCGGTTTTGAAGACTTTAAACTTGCAAATAAGATGCCTTATCCATCAATAACAGCGAAGTGAAGGACAATGCGCTAAATGTTGTTATCGTGCATTTAGTAATTGTGTAATTTTTAAAGAAAATCAAAATAGAATATGAAAAATCCCTTATAGATAAAGCTGGAACAAACCCCAAGCAGCTATGGTCTGCAATAAATAATATAACAAATAGGAATAAAATTAAAGAAACTACATATCAACTATTAACACTGTCACGTACTCCAGAACTATCGGTAAATTCTGTTAACGAGTTCTTTGCTCAAATAGGCAAACAGCTCGCAGAAAAAATAACAAACTCACCAGAACCGACGTTAATAAAAAACTATAACGTAAATTCGATGGTATTGCTACCAACGGACGAAGATGAGGTTGAGGAAATAATACTGTCTCTTCGTAGTGACTCTGCAATGGGATGGGATAGAATACCAGGTAGTCTTCTCAAGAAACACAAATCAGTTATTGTGCGTCCGTTGACATATATTTGTAACCTTGCGCTCTCTACAGGTAAATTCCCGAAAGTCTTCAAGAGATCAATTATACACCCGATCTATAAGAGTGGGGACAGAAATCGTGTCAGCAATTATAGACCTATAGCTGTTTTACCTGCCCTGTCAAAAGTCCTAGAAAAGATAATGAACAGAAGGCTTGTTGACTACCTTGAAAAGCAAAAATTATTATCTCCAACACAATACGGCTTCCGGTCCGGAAAATCAACGTCCGACGCAGTTCATGATCTGACTAATTTTGTTGTCACCAATCTAGACAGGGGGGAAAAGGTGCTGGGCATATTTTTAGACCTGGCTAAAGCATTTGACACGGTTTCTGTGCCCATTCTCTCCCGAAAAATGGAAAACTTGGGAATAAGAGGGGTTCCTCTCAAACTTTTTGAAAACTACTTGAGTGAGCGTACCCAGTGTGTAAAAATAGATGATTACATTAGTGAAGAAAGAACAATCTCTTATGGCGCCCCTCAAGGTAGCGTTTTAGGTCCTACCTTGTTCCTAATATACATTAATGACCTGGGTATGCTCACAATTCCCAATGGAAGAGTCATTACGTTCGCAGATGATACGGCGCTCCTCTTTAGCGCTCATACATATGACGAAGTCTTTTCATGTGCACAATCGGGTTTCAATACTGTGTCAAACTGGTTACGCAGTAATGTCTTGACACTCAACTCAGATAAAACCAATTATATGACCTTTTGTATCAGAACCAATGATACTGTCCCAAACATGTCAGTGTCTCACACAATAACATCACACACGTGTCTTGATCCAAATAACAGTAACACAGTGTGTACCTGTACCCACCTTCGACGTACTAATCACGTTAAGTATCTAGGTGTTATAATCGATAGTACGCTACGATTCCAGGAACATATTGATACGCTTAAAACCAGGTTGCGTAAATTAATATATATTTTCAAAACCCTGAGAAGAGTAGCGGACGACAAGCTAAAGAAATTTGTATACTTTGCCCTCGCTCAGTCACTGATAACTTATTGTATCACTGTCTGGGGAGGTGCTCCTAAAACGACAATTATTGATCTGGAGAGAGCCCAGAGGGCAATCCTAAAGGTGTCCTCATTCCTGCCTTACCGTTATCCCACGGAGCTCCTGTACAAGGAGTCCAAGGTGCTGACAGTTCGTCAACTCTTTATACTAAACGTCATTTTGAAACAACACACGCTAATAACCTTTGATCCATTGGCATCACGTAAAAAAAGACGTTATAACCCCGTTGATCGCAGTCACATGCACCACTCTACTCTCCAATTTTCAAAGAGGTTCTTTTACCATCTGGGCGGTTTTCTTTACAACAAAATAAACAGGATGACACCGATAGTAAAACTTACTAAAAGTATGTGCAAAAGAAAAGTAACTCACATATTACAGCAGCTCAACTATGAGGATACTGAAAACTTACTTACCTCCATGGTGTAATATCACACACACACACATACCCACACACACACACACATACCCACACACACACACACACACACACACACTTCAAACTAACCTATATAATAAAAGTTTATGTTTTTAATTTCCATGTTAATGTTATTTTCTGTTTAATAACTTATTGTACAAATAATCAACAGCATTGAATGTAAAGTTCTATAAAAGGGCGGAGACCTGGTGTCCTGAAATACAGGCCTAGAGCCTAGTTTAGGCACCAGTCTCCCACAATATTAAAATGTTGTCTGACTGATATCTTGTAATATATGTAAATGCTTTGTAATATTGTGGCGAGAAATAAATAACATTATTATTATTATTATTACAAGTGGATAAGCCCTACAGGGGATACCATAAAAAATAACAAGCCTCTTACTTCATGGTTGGTTGGAAATTAGTGATTTAGCCGAATGCCTGTTGGAGTTGGCTTTGCGACACTCGTACGCTAAAATTACTAATTCTAAAAAAAACAATGCATTATTGTAGGCACTTTCTCTAGTTTAATTTATTACTAAGCTATTTTTCTCGTAAAATGAACGTGAAAAGAGTTAATGTCAAAAAAATTTTTTTGAGCGCCTATATCCAATATAGCGGAGCGAGCGGCAAGGATACGAGGTGGCAAAGTAAATTCGAAAAACTTTCCAGGTAGTACTACCAAAGAACTGGACTGTTTTTCTAGTTAGAACTCCAATATGCCTATAAGCCGTTTTAGACGACAAGTTAACGCTTGTATAACATTGAAATAGTTTGATACATCTGAGTGCTGCATAATTTGTTTCTTTACAATATAATTTTGGAAATAAATACTGTATTAGTAGGCGCCAGAGGCGATGGAAATCCATTGCCCTAATTAGTTAGGTGCCAGGTATTAATTATTATAAATAAATATAACTACTCGTCACTATATTATTATGGTATAAAATTCTTATTTTGTAGGCTGTAATTTGTTAAGAGGCAGTAGATAACACAGAAGAAACATAAGAATGAGTTATGCCTTTGCTATGAGGATTAAACCAGGACTCAACAATAACTTTCATTATGAAGACACAGGTTCGTAGTTATTGAATTGGGCGGTGTAGGTCCTTCCAGATACATAATAAGATCTTCGTCTTCATCAAAGTGTTTTTAACTGGCAAATGTTATTATAGAATTAACGATTTTTTTACAGAAAAATGAATTCTCTATTCTATTCTATCCATAATCATATGTCATCCAAATATGCGAAGTAAGATTATGAGAATTGTCAATTTAATTCATATAAATATATGATATATATTCAACAGGTCAATGAACTATCTAGTGTTAGAATCAAATCATCTAAACAAACATAATCTATTTTAGGATAGTTAGTTTGAGACAAGTAATGCACATATTTGTGTAGAAGAAGAAGTGTACGACAAATTTCTTATGCTGTGTGGGCTACAACTTGTTCTAAGAAAGGACTAACGGATAAATATTACAATTTGAATTCTATTAGTATTTGATTTCTCATCATTTTGTTCCGTGGCAGTTATAAATTGAATTTGAAGCAATTTTCTTTTAGTTTTATTAAATGTATATCAATAGTTTGTTGAAAATCGGTGATTAAGTTTATGCATAGAAAGGCAGTTATATTTTTTCAAGTTATTTATTTATGAGTTTCATTTTCCACACATACATGCATAACCATAACAATAAATAGGCACTCAATCAGTCATATCTTGATAAATCAGTAATGATGTCCGTATTCGTGTCCGTGGACAGGGGCGGGGTGCACGGAGGGGGCAGAGTTGTGCACCACGGCGTTGAAACTGAAACAAATGAACACATGTTTAGTTTAAGAGCTTTTTAGAGTAGTAATGATACCTCTAAGGAAACATTATAAATTCTATGCTTACCCGTTGTGTGCATCAGCGGTGTACTCGACCTTGCGGATGGAGCCGTCAGGTTGAGCCAGAGAGTAGTAGCCGTGCACGGAGTCTCCGTCGCGGCTCTCGTGCTGGGACTTGTGGTCACCGGTGTGGGGGTCGGCCACCGAGTACGAGAAGTCGTATTTAGGGTGAGCCTGCAAATAATTTTATATATTAGTACACGAATACATTCCCAGTTTTGGAATTAGAGTCCTTCGAGAGGTCAAACTTACGTAGGTGTCGTGACCGTCGTAGTGGGTAGCGGGAGCGGCGTAATGGGCGATGGGAGCGGCGTAGTGAGCTACGGGAGCGGCGTAGTGTACGGGAGCTGCGTAGTGAGCCACTGGGGCTACGTAGTGAGCTGCAGCAGCGTAGTGTACGGGCTCATCGTGACGGATGATGCTTTGGGAAGATACGGCGTGACCATGGCCTAAGAGCCCGGCGCTGGCAGCAGCCATCATGGCGCTCAAAGTTACGATCTAAAATAGCAAAGTAAGAATTAGTCAAGTTAGAAAAAAAATTACTTATTCATTTTTAGCTAAGAACCATGAAGTTAATTACAATAGCTTAATATTATTACAATGTTAATGAGTTTTATAACGAACTAGTTAGCTCAGTAATTGCACTCACTTTGCTGAACATTGTGTTGTATTGTTTGCAACAATTAAGTGTTGATTGATATCATTGAACTCGCTGTATGGTTTTATATATTAAAAGCAAAAGGCGCGTGCGCGGTCGTGGTGGGGAGGAGAAATGCGTTCGCGCACTTGACTTTGAATACTAAGATAAGTTTCAAGGCCGCAGTTTCGATTCGTAATTCGTGATGTATGTAGAGTTACGGAAACGTTAAAATCCTGTTCGTTTAGATTTGTATACTGACTGTTATATTTTGGTTGTTATTAATTTTGTAGTTAATTGACCCCTTTTAAAGACTGTTTTTTCATTATATATAGTTTTTATTATACTTATATGTATAAAATGCCGTGGTGGCCTAGCGGTTGAATGAACAGATTTGTATGTACGAGGTTGCAGGCTCGAAGCTCGGCGAGTACCAATGTAGGTTTTCAAAATTATATGTACTTTTTTAATTATTGTAAGACTTTTTGACAAACGATGAAGGAAAACATCGTGAGGAAACCTGGATTCCAAAATGTTATCTGAAAACGCCAATCCGCAGAGAGCAAGAGTGGTGATCAATGCTCGTGCCTTCTCTATATGGGAAGAGGCCTGTGCCCAGCAGTGGGAAGTTTATAGGCTTGAATTATTATAATTTATATGTATCAATAGTCTGTTAAACAGGGAAGTTGTGTGAGACAACCGTGATTACTATGAGTGATGTATTGTGAATCTATTACAATAATCAATTTGTTTTTTCTTTTTTTGTTTAAATTATTCTAGTCTGAATACAGCTTGTATTTTTATCTTACTACCTACTTATAGTAGTTACGTTTACAGATTATAATACCCTAGAGATGATAGCAGCGTAATAACATCTTTTGTGTACACTCATAAAGGTAAATATAGCTTATTATTAAAACTATTACATGGGACCTAAACTTATCGGCGAACTGTGGGTGTACATTCGTACACCCCGTGGGTAGATTTCTGTCTAACCCTTCGGGGATACTGGCGTGACGGTATTTTATGTTATGTTATTATTAAAAGTAATAAGCCATCTTTTAAATACTAAACCTATTTATCTCTATTTTCTTTTCGTATACTGGAAAATCGAGCTTACTTGTTATTTGTACATTTCTTGAAAAAAGCGAAACTGATTCCCTACTATGGCTCCCATAAAACATCTATTTAGAATAAAAATAAATATGTAGAGCTGATATTACCTTAAATATTTGAACTGGTTAAATATTTTCATTAACTTTAGCTAGCTGCGAATTTAAAGAACTACGCAATCTATTTATTTCGTAGTTGTTAAACTGTTGAAATGATTTAAAACGGAGCTACATTAATTAATAGGTATGTTATATTAATTCACATTTTGCAATATTGTCAATTAATTTGGCGTATGCACTGCGCATTGTTTGAATCAATGCGCTAGCAATATTTGAAACCTTGGGTTTTTAATTAAAATACTGTTATACTTTTTCGACGTGGCCACATATATGAGTATTTCATAGGTGGTTCGAACGAATACGAGTAAATGTTTTTTGGTGACTGAAAAAGGCAATGATTTGATATTTTTTAGTTTTTGAAAACCAGAAGACATTAACATAGGAATCGTTTTTAATTATAGTACCCTTTCTTCAAGAGGAAATATAACAGTCTATCTATATTTTAATCTGTATAGGTATAGAGCTATGCAAATATATTTCTTACGTTTAGATAACATTGTCATGTAGTATTTTAAAGTAGCCCTTCCTTTATAAGACTAAACGTAATGTTTAGTGGGTCGAAAGCGCTTTTTTTCAATCCAATTCAGAACATTTTTATTATTTCAGACTATTCGATCTATAGGGTATTAGTATTACATCGAGATAACTTAAGGCTAGGTTAGTAACTTACACATAAATACAAAAGAAACAGTAAAAAAACATGTCCACCTAATACAGTACATGCAACCTGATCCAGTGTCGCCAAATTGGACTATGGATGTATTCTGCAATTACTTCCAGGTAGCTGTTGGGACTGCCCCTCACCCTTTGCATGAGCTTTTGTGGCGCTTTATTCATTCTGACATCGGTTTGAGAATGCTCGATGTCAGCTTGCAGTCAGTTTCAGTTTGATGGTTAGATATGAACCCAACTAATAATTTAATTAAAGGCAAATCAATTATTGTGTTTCGTGTAATGCATTTAATGGTTACCTAATTTATTTGTAGATCTACTAATTTGTTTCGTCTCGTTGTAGAAAAACAAAAAATAAATTCATCAAATTTTAAAAAAGTCTTCTATAGCAATAGTTCCATAAATGGAAATTATTATGGGCTTACAAATGTTTTACCCATAATTGTGAATAGAAGATTTTATGTCAACCTCGAATACATTTTCTTAGTACTAATAAACGTACAAAATAGTTTTGAATAAAAGATGCTTAAGTGAGTATAAAATAAAAGCATATATTAGGTGACTCGGCAAACAAAAATACAAGAAAAATTGGATTTCTGCACTTAGTCACATAAAGCTGGCACAAAATTATTTTTCTGAGTAATATCGATGCACTAACACGTAGCGTAAAGGCGCGATTCCACCAAAATAGTGTGCAACATATTTCTTTACGAACATTTTGTGAAAAACATTTGCATTACACGCACTAAGCTTGTATCGCGTTTAGCTTCTGACTCCACCAGCAAGACTGTGCGGTACTTTTGTAAACGCACAGTGCGGCATATTTGTTCACGAACATAATGTGCGCTGAGATGTGTTCAACTAAATATTTCTAAAATAACTCAAGTTAATTAGGAATAACTTAACTTTCCTAAAATAATATAATGCTTTGCTGATAATAAACCTTTGGTAAAGAGATCAGGCATATCTAGAGTTGACACATATTCCACTTGAATTACATTATCCTTTATAGCATTTTTAGTTGATAACGAAAATCAATGTGCTTAGTGCTAATCTTTTAACTTAAATTATGAGTAGAAAGAACATTGCATGAGTATACTCGTATTAAAGTGGTGCTGTACTGGTCTTGTAGAAACTATTTTAATATATTTATTATAAAAATACTTAACTCTATTAAACATGTGCGCGTACAAATAAATGTTTTCGCTCCGGTACCGGCAACAGATCTGAGTTCGCGAAAATCAAGCGTGTACGCGTCGACACGAGTCCACTGCATGCGTGTTTGCGAGCACAATGTTACAAAGATGTTCGCGAACATTTCTAAAATTTTCGCGCACAATTATTGTTTGCTCGTATGAGTCGACCAACGTGAACATCTGTGTCGCACTGCGCACACTGAGTTCTGCACATTAGTGGAATCGCGCCTTAACAGCGTAGCGAACACAGGTCCCTAGCATAAATAATTTTGAATTAAGTTTGTTCCGTTTATTTTTTATGCTGAATTCTGCAAATAATTAACTCTCTTGCAGAAAAGATGTTATGAAAAAAATATAACAATATGAGGAATATCTATCACAAGATTATTTCTATTAAGGTGTAGTGAAAATTTCTACTGTGTTTCTACATTATTGTACACGGTAAGGTGCATAAACATAGCAGGTTTTTACGAAGCTGCACGTTTGTAGGCAAAAGTCTCAAATATTTGCATTATAAGATTGGAGATTTGTAACATGGTTAAATCAAAACAGTAAAGTACATACACATTACGTTTATTTACATATATTTTATATTTACAACTTAATAATTAGGTGCGGTAATGGTCGTCTAATTCTCAGTAGTGATGGTAAGCATGTCCGTGGGCGGGGGCGGGGTGCACGGAAGGAGCAGAGTTGTGCACCACGGCGTTGAAACTGAAAATAACAAAAAAATATATTAATTCCAATGTTACTTTAAATAGGTAATAATGTTCTAAATAGTTTTAATCTATGTGATCCTCACCCGTTGTGTGCATCAGCGGTGTACTCGACCTTGCGGATGGAACCGTCAGGTTGAGCCAGAGAGTAGTAGCCGTGCACGGAGTCCCCGTCGCGGCTCTCGTGCTGGGACTTGTGGTCGCCGGTGTGGGGGTCGGCCACGGAGTACGAGAAGTCGTATTTAGGGTGAGCCTGCAGTGAATTTTATATGTTAGTGCAACCATATTTTCAGTACCTGGAATTAGAGTCCTTCGAAACTCAAACTTACGTAGGTGTCGTGACCGTCGTAGTGAGCAGCGGGAGCGGCGTAGTGGGCGATGGGAGCAGCGTAGTGAGCTACGGGGGCGGCGTAGTGGGCAATGGGTGCAGCGTAGTGGGCTACGGGAGCGGCGTTGTGCAGGGGCTCATCGTGACGGATGATGCTCTGGGAGGAGACGGCGTGGCCGTGGCCGTAGTAGCCGGCGTTGGCGGCGGCCAACATGGCGCTCAAAGCTAGGATCTACATAACAAAAAATCGTTAGTAAATTAATTAATGGTGTAACAGAACTTAAACTTTAACTTGGAATGCTAATTAATTAAGTTATAGGGGCCACTTATAAAATTATGGTCAGTATAATTTGTTGACATAACACATTATTATTTTTTATAGTTATATTTTAGTAGCACACTCACTTTGCTGAACATTTTGGTGTTTTGTTTGTTAAAATCAAGTGTTGATTGATGTCAATAATTGTGCTGCAGTATGGTTTTATAGAACTTGGTCAGCGTATGTTTGTGCAGGGTGGGGCGGAGAAATGTTCGCCCACCTTGACTATGAAACTGTGACAACGGATTCAGACCTTGCACGTTACCGTTTCGTTTGTTGTGTGTAATTGAATTTTTATGTTCGAAGGGTGTGTTACAATTTTTTTACTTGACGGGTCATAAAAATGTTTATGCCGAATATAGTTACTTTAAAAAATACTTGGATTTATGTTATAGATTTAAACAAAATTTGCGAAAATAATTAGGTATTTTCATGTAACAACTGAATAAGTATGGAGGTAAAAATCATATCTTTATTAGATTTCGTATTCTTCCAAAAAAATTAAGAAGTAATTGAGTTGCATGTTTGGTAAAGGGGTAATTAATATTGGATAACATGCATTGTTTATTTATTTTTTTTGTGCGTTGACTAGTATTATAATATTAATATAAGACCCCAAGCTACTTAGCTGATTTCATCTAAATAGTGTTTTCGATTTGGATGTACTTCTTATCACATTTAAAACATTTTACTTATAAGACTTTTAATACTCTTTTAATCTTAACTAAATTAGGTCTCATGTTGAGTACATATTTAGAGGCAAGTCTCTAGATATGTTAGGATTATCCTCTACAATTGTTTTATTGTCTTCATAGGTATGAAGATCGATTTACTCTATTTTACGGGTTGACACGTAACTTATTAAAATCGGTTAAGTCGTTGAGTAGACAACTTAACCGATTAACTTGTAACTCATGAAGAGTTATATGTTTGAATTAAGGCTTTGCTACAGTCGGGTAAAAATTGACATAACTTAAAATGGTGTAAAGAAATTAAGCTGAACTTGACTTCAACTTTACCTGTTTTGGGTTGGGCAAAATTGTATGTATACGATAATATTCTGCAAATTATCGATAGGCGACAAATTGTTCCTTATCTAGTCTAGCTGTAGGCACATAAAATATGGTCTAATAAAACAAGGCAGGTGTTGGTATTTGTATTTATTACTACCACTACCAATATCACTGCGGTTTTATTCGAATAGCGAGAATTTTGTCCTAGAGACGGTTTAGAGTCATTAGCAGGTTTATTGTTGTCGTCAGGTAGTACAACTACAGAGTGTTATTTCTTTAAGACGAAACACTTCAGGTTAATATTTATTACGACTTTTAGCCAAGTGGCTCTGTAAAATCATGAATCAATGTAAGTGGCTCTTAGCGCAAATTTTACTAAGTAGTTTTTTTAATTTGCAGTCTATCATATTATTAATAAGTAAGCTCAAATGAAGGCACTTTAATTATTTATATTTACCAATTTTAATATAATTCATCAGGTGATAACTTTGTTCATGTTGCCGTGTCTCCACCGGGGGCCCAAGTCTATTATTTATATTTACCAATTTTAATATAATTCATCAGGTGATAACTTTGTTCATGTTGCCGTGTCTCCACCGGGGGCCCAAGTCTATTATTTATATTTACCAATTTTAATATAATTCATCAGGTGATAACTTTGTTCATGTTGCCGTGTCTCCACCGGGGGCCCAAGTCTATTATTTATATTTACCAATTTTAATATAATTCATCAGGTGATAACTTTGTTCATGTTGCCGTGTCTCCACCGGGGGCCCAAGTCTGCTATTTACACTCGGTTCAATGTTTTCATAGTGGCGTGCCAGCAGAGCCATTTTCGGAAAATTGGTATTCTACTAAACGTCAAAACGTCAAAATTGCGCATTACAATTTGTACCAAATGTATGAACTATTGGTCACAGTCGTTAAACATTGAACCGAATCGTTCCAATGCGTAATTTTGACGTTTTGACGTTTAGTAGAATACCAATTTTCCGAAAATGGCTCTGCTGGCACGACACTATGAAGACATTGAACCGAGTGTAAATAGCAGACTTGGGCCCCGGGTTTCATGATGAACCGTATTCATACTGAACACAAAGAAAATGTTGTGTTAGCATGTCTATTTAACTATACAGATACTTACACTGATATCGTGTTAAAGTTGACTAGATTGGAATAAAATATTTTCGTTTACATTTCTCCCTATCTACTGTATTATTGTTTGATATTCTTACATTTTGCGGTATTTTATTCCTTCCAAATAGGTAAATAATTCTTAATTTAGTATGAGTTGGTTTTTTGGTGTGCCAGCTAACGTTCCTGGTAGTCAAGTAAACTTTATAAGGTAGTTTTCTTATTGCCTATTTTGATGGTGTAATAAATAAGCATATATTAAACTTTGATACTATTCTATTATTCACTTTAATGATTATTTAAATTTTCTTAACATAACTCATCTTTTTTTGTGTTACATTGAAATCTGTTGCATTGAAATTATTACTATGGTATAAAAATTAATAAAAAAGTGCAAATTTGGAGAGCAGCTGGACCGATTTCACTAATTCTTTTTGTTTAATAATATGCCTTGAATTACGTGGATGTTGCTTAGGAAGAGAAACAATAAATTCCTGAAAAAGTAAAAAAAAAGTCGTCTTCGCCTCTTATAGCAGAATAAATGTAAATAAATCGGGAACTGATCTTAGGTATTCAAGCGGAAATCGCGGGGAACCGCTAGTTGTTTATAATAATATGAGAAGCCAGAAAAGACTTTCACAGTTGTCAAACTTGACAGCAGGTTGGGTGGTTAAATTCAAAAGAAATGCATTATTAATTATTATCACATCAAGTTTATTTACAGTATCTTTGTTATTTACAATATAATAAATAGGTACAGTTTATTTATTTATCTTCTTCTAGTAATGATGTCCGTATTCGTGTCCGTGGACGGGGGCGGGGTGCACGGAGGGGGCAGAGTTGTGCACCACGGCGTTGAAACTGAAATGAATTAATAAAATGATTAGTTTAAGAGCTTCTAGAGTCAGAATTGAATATATAAGAATATATTCAAATGAGTTATGCTTACCCGTTGTGTGCATCAGCGGTGTACTCGACCTTGCGGATTGAGCCGTCAGGTTGAGCCAGAGAGTAGTAGCCGTGCACGGAGTCTCCGTCGCGGCTCTCGTGCTGGGACTTGTGGTCACCGGTGTGGGGGTCGGCCACCGAGTACGAGAAGTCGTATTTAGGGTGAGCCTGAAATATTAATAGGAAATAAATGAATAAGGAATTATGTTAGGATTATGAAGAAATTGGAGGTTAAGTTACTGTCATTACGATAACTTACGTATGTGTCGTGGCCGTCGTCGTAGTGAGCGGCAGGGGCAGCGTAGTGAGCTGCGGGAGCAGCGTAGTGAGCGACGGGAGCGGCGTAGTGAGCTACGGGTGCGGCGTAGTGGGCAATGGGGGCGGCGTAGTGGGCAATTGGAGCACCGTAGTGGCCCTCATCATGACGGATGATGCTCTGGGAAGAGGTGGCGTGGCCGTGGCCGAAAAGACCAGCGTTGGCAGCGGCCAACATAGCACCGAAAGCAACGATCTAGACAAAAGAAATAACATTATTAATACTGAATAAAAAGTTTGCTTGCACATTAATTAATACACTTTTATCAATTTTATTTTTCACTTTTCTATTAAACTTACTTTGCTGAACATGTTGTTTGTTTATTAGAATCAAGTGTTGATTGATGTCAAAAGACTTGCAGTATGGTTTTATAGAACACGGCCGGTGTATGTACTGGCGCGGTGGGGCGGAGAAATGCGCGTGCGTACCTTGACTACGTAATTATGACAACGTAATTTGGACCTTGTTTGGAGCAGTTTGGACAGTAACGTATAACTAGAGTGTTGTGTACTACAGTGAAATGTTAATTTATTTATTATTTTTAGAATGTCTAATATACTCATTCGTTGATGGACTCAATGAAAACACGCCTCAGTAATGAAAACAATATGATTCCTAAGCGCCAGGCCAGAGCCATTACATTGTTTGAATTTAAATAAAATAACACTATTAGGATTCTTAACATTGTCAGTATTGTAATTTGAATTAATGTTATGTGTAGTGTTAATCCAACCAATAATCGACTCAAGTTAATTGGCAATAGATTAATTTAATGTTATGTCAGAGAACTACAAATGCAAAAAAAACATATAGAATTGTTTTTTTTTTTCCTTCAATGGTTAATGCAATACAGGATTGCCCAGTAATAATAAAAAAAAACTTTATCTGCAGAGAGCAAGCGTGGTGATCAATGCTCATGCCGTCTCTATATGTGAAGAGCCCTGTGCCCAGCAGTTGGACGTTTATTGGCTGGATTATTATTATTTATTGTTATAAAAAATATTTTAGCGTTCCACTCCGAGGATCGAATCTAGTACATGGTGACTGACGTACATATACTGTTTATCCATTATTTTCATGATTGACAATGTCCTTCCAAACTAGTTAAAACTTATCTGTACCTATACTGGAAACATTGTCATACGTGAAAGTTAATCTCCTTTTATAACTTTTATATTTACATGCACCACAAATTCTAGCAAAATCACTACTTCATTTATTATTATCTGCATAATAGTTAAAATGTTTTTTCTTCATCAAATTGTAAAACGGTGCAAATCTAAAATAGTATTGTAAATGTGATGTGTTTAATTTTGAAAATGGTATATCTCTTTTTAGTTTTTTCTCCTTTGCAAGGAGCCATAGGATGGTTTTGCGTTACACCGATTATAGTATTACAAAAAAAAATATTAACAGATAAGGTAAGATATTTTTTTCTTCAAATGTAGCTTAAACTGTTTTTATTCCAAATTGGTCGTATCAACATAGTAATATGATATAACTGTAATGCTGGGAAACGTAAAAAACAAGTGCGTGTTTATTGATTCCGTGACATTGACACGGTACGATTTAGTATTACAAACCGTTGTGGAATTGGTCCGAAATGCATTTTTTTATTATGTGTCTGTGTTTTGTTTATGAAAATATACGAAAACCTATACTTCAGTTTTGTGTTGTTTTTTTTTTTCTAGTGTATTCCAAGCTATTGCTAATAAATAGACTAAGGCTATTTCTTAAATTCTATTGTACGAATCGTTTGGGATGTAAACGGTGATCGAGTCACCAAGCATTGCGTGTGGACGATACCTCACTAGAACCGTGACTGGATTGCCATTGTTATCATTCCAATAAAGCTTTGCATCCGTAGTGGGCCCGTACACCGTCGTGCTTTCAATTCCCAGTTACAATTTGGATCGTCGTGTTGGTGTAAATTCATTCGTCCAAGTTTGGACGTCGACGCCCGAGCAAAGTTCGTCCGATGATGGATTTGGTGTACTTGAGCCATATGTCGTCTATTATATAATGTCATAAAGTGATAGACAGAAAAAAAAAAAAATACTAGCAGTTTAGTCACTAAATAGACATCGGAGAGCCTCCGCGCCGCCCTGACATTGACCAACTAACGAATGTTAATTGATTTTACTAAATAATGTATTTAGGAAACTAATGGACCGTTTTTGTGGCTTGTTCCTTAAATGTACATACTAATAGTGTCTTACATAATTAAAGTTTAATATTTTTGAGTGGGCGTAGCCTAGTCTTTTCCTGTATTCAAGTTGCTCAATGAATTTTCTAAAATTGATATTTATAGATACAGTTGTAACCTCAATATAATATCAGATGTCAATTTTGAAAGTCTATAGACAAACTTACGCACTTTTGGTGTCTGGATTACTTTGAGTTTCTGGTTAGGATTGCAAGCGACTTACATAATAGTATATTTGTTCAATTTCCTGCAACGATTAGTCATTTGTTTCTTAAGTCCCTTCAATTGGACCTGTTTGTAGCTTTGACGCTGTTTTAGTAGCTGTGTTTAGTATCTACTTTATAGGAATTGAATAACGTACCTGTTTAATGTAGTGATAATGCTCTTGTTTTGTGTTTGTAAGCAGGTTTAATGTTTGGTTACTTGTTACGCTATCATTTTATTTATTAAATAGTATGTTGAGCTTTTGTGTCGAAGGGAATAAAATATTTCCAGTGTCTAGTTCATGGTTTTTAGTAGACACTTTTGTATGTGTGTTAATATAAAACATGGATGCAAGCATGGAGCAGAATGTTTGCTTATTAAACCGCAGTTTTGATAAAAATCTAGTCGAATAGAAAAAAGAAACTATTAAATTATCTTCTTTTTAACTTTTACCTAGAGCCTTTTTAAATGATTTTTTTCAAACGTTGATTAAATGGTAACATTTAGATTTAAATTCAAAAAAGTGTGCTACGTATGTATTACGTCAGTTGATTTGACTATAATTATAATATTTCTGTCGCATAATAATGTTATTAAAACCATATTAAGCCTATATTATCATAATATATTCATTTTAACCGATAAAATGTTTATTTTAATAATTTTTGTCCAAAACTACTAATGTACATTTGACATAGTTTTATTTCAATTCAGCGAATTATTAATTAATACAGACCTATGTAGAATGTTATTTGAGTGTTTTAACATACCTTTATTACTAGTCAAGACAGTGTTATACGTCGTCGTTAATATATATTTTGCATTTCATTTTAAAGAATTGAATGATTGGGGTTTTCAGACGAAATAAAAAGTAAAAATAGATTTTTAAATTATATTCAGCACACATCACAAACATACAAAAATATAAATAGGTAGGTTGCAAGTCGAACATTCAGAAAACAGTCACACAACAATGATCACTCAGTAATGGTGGTAGTCGTGGGCGGGGGCGGGGGCGGGGTGCACGGAGGGGGCTGAGTTGTGCACAACCGCGTTGAAACTGGAAGAAGAACAAAACATACCATGAAACAAAAGAAAAATAAGAATAGGTAACAATTGGTCTAAACGCAAAAGGCGTCATGGAATTGTAAAGTCTTGGAGAACTTTGGAGTCCTTACCCGTTGTGGTCGTCAGCGGTGTACTCGACCTTGCGGACGGAGCCATCAGGCTGCACCAGAGAGTAGTAGCCGTGCACGGCGTCGCCGTCGCGGCTCTCGTGCTGGGACTTGTGGTCACCGGTGTGGGGGTCGGCCACGGAGTAAGCATAGTCGTATTTGGGGTGAGCCTAGAATGTTGAGCACGGTTAAAAAGGTATGTAAAAACAAATAAAAACAATTTTGGCATTTGTTGTACAAATTATTACTAACGTAAGTGTCATGGCCTTCGTAGTGGGCGGGTGCGGCGTAATGGGCAACGGGAGCGGCAGCGTAGTGGGCAACTGGGGCAGGGGCGTAGTGGGCAACTGGGGCAGGGGCGTAGTGGGCAACTGGGGCAGCGGCGTAGTGAGCCACTGGGGCCGCGGCGTAGTGGGCTACGGGAGCCGCGGCGTAGTGGGCTACGGGAGCGGCCTCGTCATGACGAACGATGCTTTGGGAAGACACGGCGTGGCCATGTCCCAAGAGACCAGCATTGGCAGCCGCCAAGAGGGCGCCGAAAGCTACGATCTAAAATTATAATGTATGTTTGTAAATATTTTCTTAATGTACAAAAAAATCCAAAATTATTTATTTCCAAAAAACATTATTTTATAATTTAAAATAAATATTATCAATCACGCAATTATTTAAATTTTGTTGAAATACTTGGATTAAAATTATAAGCGATTCAAATAAACAAATTCACAGATAAATTAAGTCAACTCACTTTGCTGAACATATTTGGTGTTTAGTGAGTAAGAATCAAAAGTAGATTAATTTCAGTGGTCCTGCAGTATGGTTTTATAGAACGCCGGCGCTGCTGCGCGGGCGCGGTGGGGCGGAGAAATGCGCGCACGCACCTTGACTCTGTAACTTTGACATGTACCAAGGTCGCAGTTCCGATAATTGTAATGGTATAGTTCACTGATTTGTGTCCGGATCTATTGTAATTAATACGTAGGCTTCTATTGTTAATCAACCTTACGACACTAATAAGTCATGATTTCATTTGTTATAAGAATCGTGAATGGTATAACTTAGCTATTATTTTGTACTATCTATTTGTTTGTCTATATGTGGCAAGAAAATTACTTTTAAGAAACTGACAATGAATACCCTGAAAAGTAAACTTACGTTGACCTATTTTAGGAACTAGGTACTTATGCCTTAGACAACAACCTTCGTGGTCAGCTAATGAGGCAGTCACTTGTTTTAAAATAACAAAATAAAAATAAACATTCATACAAAAAATAAGTTCGATAATAAAAACTGATTCATATTAGGTGCTAGCTATAAAATATATTATTTATTACTTTCAATGTGTAACAAGAATTTAAGTCAATGCAATTTAGGAAATAAACTTAAAATTAAAATTGTTTTATTTTTTTTACATTTTGCCGTGTGGCCTAGATTCCAAAGTTAAATTTTAGTGCAATATTCAATCCTTGCATTTTGAAAAAGAGCGACACAAGAAGTAAATATCACACAGCCTTTTATCAGATTTTATGGTCTCGATTATTTTATTTCCTTCCAAGAAAAAAAACTTTTTTTTGAGGGCTTTATAATTGATAAAGATGATTATCTTATCCTTAGAACTAAATCTCTCTGTTATTTTCCACCGTTTGGATGTTTGTTACATCAAGTGATTATCCTCTATTACCCCGTTACTCTATATCAAAGTATCCTATGGTAAAACAAGTCAGCATTATAAGGACTAACAAATGTAAGACAAAAATATTTTTGCGAACTTATCATACATACAATTTATCATACAACTTTTTGTTCAGTTACCAAAAAAGTCTTATCCACACAATACACATTGACCATTGTTTGCATTAAAACCTGTCTACGTCATAATTGTCGAGGTATTTCCCAAGTAGCGAGCCGTTAGCGTCGGCTGTCAAGCCAGTGTTTGACGTCAACACAACAGTATAGTACTGTATTATGTCCACAAAGCCCGCGTCACGCATGTTGGTGAATGGTTATGGGTGCTGGCTGTAGTAGCTTTACCAGAGCTAATTTAATCTGCACACATTAGGTTTATGTAATGTTTTTTAAGTTACATTGATAATGAATTTCCGCATTCAGAGACGTCAACTGTTTGGGACTCCTTCTTTAGGATTAGGTAAGGAAAAAATCGAATTGCTGAAAATAAGTTTGATTAAGTATGTCATTTCTTGAAAGTCTAAGGGAAAAAGCTGTGAAGTATATCATCGGTACAGAGTGCTGTGATAAGATGCATTCCTATAACAGTAAAGTTCCTAAGATAACAAATCAGAATTTATTTCTAGGCTACTATGTAGAACATTTTGAACGTCTTTCATATAAGTAGACGGTAACCCAAATCACCCACCCTTCATGGTTTTATAAGTGCTCTGGCTGTGACACATCATCCTAAAAACAAGTCTAAATAGATTGTTTTCTCAATGTTCAGGTAAACGTTATAAATTGTAGAATCTACTCGTGATCAGAGGGCTGGTTTGTTCCTTGCACATAGAATCGGCATAGCCATACTTCAATGCTGCAAACCTTCTGGGCACGTTTCCCGCCATTGACAAGGATGACGATGATTTCTTTGACGCCTGTTAGTTTGTATTTATGTAAGTTTTAATTTTAGTATAGTTAGACTTTGTTCTTATATTAGATTTAATTGTGTATTAAAAGATTTAAACATAAAAATTGTAGAATCGATTAATTCCTATAATTAATTCTAATAAATGTTATGAATATGATTTAATTGCTAGTATTATTAATAACAATTAGACCGTGACCGAAAAGCCAGGAAATAGTAATACGTGAAACAGTAAAGATCTTTATAGTTCAGTGGCACTGTTAAGGCTCTAAATAAATAAGATTAAACGAAAAAATAACATTATATAGGTAATTAAGCTTTAATTGTAAATTACGCTACTTAAGTACATTCCTAAGCACGATAAACGCCAGTGTTAAGAGTACATACATACATACATACATACATACATACATACATATACATACCTTCTATGTTGAAAATATTCAATACAATTTCATTCATCTATAACTGTAAATACCATTTTATATTCAATAATTAAATAAATTCCAATGCAACGATTGTTAAGATGATAAAATTAATTTATGAACTGAATAAAAATAATAAGCAACTTACTAATCCGTTCTAGTTAAGACAACGAGTAATTGAGGATATTGGTAATTACGGCTCTCAAGGACGCGGGCCGGCCGGAGTGAAAGTTATGAAACATTATTAGCTACATTATAAAATACCTAGTACCTGTGTATCAGCCTGTTCTCTGCTCAGATTAATGTATGCAAATGCAAGAACCAAATGTACAGCAGGAACTTTGTATTTAGGGAGTTATTATGACGGACTATTACGATTCCTTAAATCACAGAGCGCATGAAACACATAACTGTAATAAACTTTAGTCTTCAGTTCTTTTGAAACTACTAACTAATTCTAATATTATTGGTCTGTTACTTTTAATTTCTGCTACGACTTAATTTATGCGCATATTTTCGTTATTGACTAAAACAAGTTTCATAAACAATAGCATTGTTTAACGTATTTCATAACATTACATTAACCAAACTATTTCAGAGTGACTCGTGTCAAAAGGTATTTGATAGATCGACCGTGTGATCGGACGGCCAACGCTCTAGATAAAATATCGCATTTTTTTAATGTGGGTCAGGTTTAATAGAAAGGTTTTATTTTATTGTTTAAATTGAGATATATTTTAAGATAACTTATGTACTGTCTGCTACAGTTTTTATGACTGTTGTATGTTTTGTTGAGCTCAGGGGCAGACAATTAGTTTTAATCTATTAAACGGTTAATTGCTTGTCATTTGGATATGAGTTTCTGAGGGTTACGTGCCCTGTTGTTATTTTTATGTCATGGAAATAAAAACAAATATTATGCTAAAGAGGTACTAGGAGTTGTTATATAAAGAATAAGGTAAAATATACCTATAGTATATTTTACCTTATCATCATCACTATCACTACATAGTATAAAATAAAGTCGCTTTCCGCTGTCTGTCCCTATGTATGCTTAGATCTTTAAAACTACGCAACGGATTTTGATGCGGTTTATTTCAATAGATAGAGTGATTCAAGAGGAAGGTTTATATGTATAATACATGCATAATATAGTAGAGAAACACGGATAATCTTAGAGATTTCTGATGTAAGGTCGCAAATGCACACATTTTATGCGCTTTCATTGCAAACGCTGGCTGAACCCTACGAGATAGATCAAAATAATGTACTACAGTATTGTGCACCTTAAAAAGATCTACAAAAAAGTCCGCGATGGTATATGTCTATCTCTTGAGGATAACCCACAATAACCATTTTTTTATCGTTTATTTATTACTTATTTACGAAAAAGCGATTTTAAGCATAACAGTATTAATCCTTATCCAATTAAGTACCTTTAATAAATTGTGCATGTAATATAAATCAATATTTTCCTTTACAGCATGTAATTTAAATGAATATTTTCGAAGATATTACAAATTTAAAATTTTGAGTTAAGCTCGCCTGTGTACATCAACTTATTCTAATAAATGTAATGTTTATCCGTGTATGTGTACAATAAAGAATTAATTAATTAATTAAATTTAAAATGTAGGGGCATAGCGGTTGCGGCGATACCGGTCGGGAGGGCGCGCGGGGGCCAGGGGGGGAGTGCCTATACAAAATAGTGCATCCAAGGCTATGCTTCGCCCTACAGAATTCTACGATTGTGTAGTTATATTTGGTATCAGCGTTGCACCCGAGCAAAGCCGGGGCGGGCCGCTAGTTCTTTATATAACACATATTTTAGTACGACCACAAACCACCTATTTACTACTTTATGTAACTAGCATACTCAAAACTTAGTCTTTCTAATAATAGTCTAACGTAATTAGATCATTAAATTTGTAAAAAGTTGCAACTCATTTCAGCTATAAATATTTCAAGGTTGTACTATTTGCGAACAAAAGCAATCCGATTATTCAATCTAAGTTAGGAGTGTAATTATAATGTATGACTAGTTATCGATCAATTGACTATTACATACCTACTTTACTGCTCCATTGATACCATACTATTAAAATCTGCATAAAATATGAGTAATAAGTTTCGTAATGCTAAAGAATTTCGAGTTTTTATTGTGAAAGAAGTTATAATCGCTTCATGTTACTCATACGAAAATAAACTTTATCTGACTCAATTTGACTTATTTTGTTAAATGTGGCAAACGATCGCTTATTTCTTTGGCTAAGTATATAATTTGTAACTAAACCGTCATCAATAAATATATTATAATGTCACATGATTGTCACCGAAACCAATGATTCGTTTTCAAAGTATTCACGCTGTATTATGAAGTGACAGGTGCACAGCACGTCCTTATTCTCAGAGTATTAGCAACACACGTTTCAGGCTTAATTATATTTATCTATAACGTTAAGAAATTTATATTATATCTGCCTCGGTAGAGAAATGTCATTCCTACAAGCGTTAATGATGTTAGAACTCTATAAAATGTATGGAAGAAACAATTCCTTTTGATAAATCAGTGGTTGAGACTGTAGTCACGTCACTTAAATTCGTCATTTCCATACAATATTTGAAGTTTCAAAAATGTCACATGTCTAATAAGGCAGTGGCACAAGTTTACCATCAATCTTAGTCCTGTCTTGAAATAATTAAATATCCACTAACTATCTTCTACCATTTCTTGGCTGTGGAAATATAAATGGCATTGAAATAAATCGCATTTAAATTGCTATGTCTTAAGCTTTTCCGCTTACGGTGTTAAGAGATAGATGTTTAGTTAAGCAGTAAAATCTAATGGTAATTATACAATTTGCTTACTGTGACAGCTACTCAGTTGTACCAGACTACCTATGTGTAAGTGTTATAAATGTAGTATTAAAACCAGTGTCAGTTCAATGACCATTTTAATTGCAAAATATTTTACAACTAGTTTGATATAAGTCCTAGTAAAAACAGATACTTCACCATCATCATTCACTTATTGGGAATTTGGTTTGAAAAGGTAGATGTGGAAATAAAATGAATAAAAAACACAATTAGTTGTATTTAGTGTATTTTATATTTTGGTGATGAACACAACTTAAAATAAATTAAATCAATTTGTGATATACTCGTAATTTCAATCGCTATCGACTAGAAAGATATATTTCATTAGAACCTCACAGCTAACATGGTTTGTTTAATACTAGGTACGACAATGCTGAAGGTTCTTGGCTCATGCCTGAAGGCAAGCCATGGGATCGCTTGAGTGCTTGCATGACACAACGGACAATGTCGTTATACGGTACAAGCACTTGGTGTTCCTTAACTTCATGACTCTCTGTTTCTTCAGATCCGTGTCCAGATCCGCGCTTAGATCCATGTCCGGAATCGTGTTTAGATCCGTGAGAGTCGTGTCCAGAACTATGTCCGGAGTCATGATCAGATCCGTGAGAGTCATGTCCAGATCCGTGTCCGGAGTCGTGTTCAGAGCCATGAGAGGTGTGCTCAGAGTCATGACTGGATCCGTGTTCAGATTCGTGCCCCGAGTCGTTTCCTGAACCGTGTTTAGAGCTGTGTCCAGCATCGTGTTCAGATCCGTGCGCAGACCCGTGTCCTGAGTCGTGACTAGATCCGTGTTCAGACCCGTGTCCAGATTCGTGACTAGATCCTTGTTCAGATCTTTGACCCGATCCTTTTCTTACCTTTGACTTAGCTTGTCCTTTTGAGTGTTCATGAAATTGTTTACCAGATTCTTCAGATTCAGAACTCTCTGATGTTTCGCTTGAAACTGCAGAGTGTTTGGCTCCTTTTTTAGACTTATGACTTTTTTCCATGGATTCTTCTTCTGAACTATCAGAGCCCTTTTTTGACTGTACGGAATGTTTACCTTTTGAGTGTCCTTCAGATTCCTCAAAAGATTCTTCACCGGATTGAGTTTTGGAACCTTTTTTACTTTTTGTGTGCTGTGATTCATGAGAGACGTCTTCAGATTCATGTTTCGATTTGCTATGGTGGTTTTCCTCGGAACTTCCTGATTCACTTGATTCGTTGTCAGATTTATTATGATGTTCATCATGATGTTGAGAATCATGAGCAGAGTCGTGGGATCCCTTGGTCATGGTATGTTTGCCCTTAACGTTGGATTCCATGCTAAGGTTTTCAGAGTGCTTGGAATGTTTTGAGGATTCCTTATTGTGTGAGTTCCCATGACCATCTGAACCCTGGCTTTCCGAACTTTCTTCCGACCCAGTTTTTAGTGATTCATGTTTCACTTCGAGGCAGTGTATGGCCGAATTCTTGTTGCCTTTTGTTTCACCCTTCTTTTTACCTTCTACTGTTACGGGTAGAAAATTTCTCACGACTGCGTTGAACCTGCACAGAATGATTCTTTATAAGGACTATTTAATGAAAAATTATTAATTAATTAATTAAAACATAGAATTTCCTTAGTTATAAATTTTAAATAAGAAACAAGTTCACTATTTACATAATTTGTAAAATCAGTACCCACCCTGAAACATCATCAGCTACATATTGCACTTCTCGTATAAAACCATCAGGCTGCAAAAATGAGTATTCACCTCGGACAACTGAGCCATCGCTTTGTTCACGTTGTGCCTTGTGATCGCCAGTATGTTCATCATACACGACGTACTGATATTGATATCCGGCAGGATCCTGGTTAAAAAACATGACAAGTTATTCAAATTAAAACAATTAAATAAAAAAACACCTTTAAATAGAACCTTATATACTTAAATGTATGTATTACGTACCTCATTAGGTGCAACTACAACAGGAAGACTTGGTGCATTGTAGGTTATAACATTTGCCGCGGGGGCGATAGCTTGGCCAGGAAGTACACACGGCGGTGCACAAGGTGAAATAAATCCGGTAACTGGAGGCATAGCGTTGACTTGAGATAATCGTGGATTCACTATCGATGCATACGGTGTGCCATATTGATAATGTTCTTTGGTTGGGAAATCACGTTGTACGTAAACATTGGAGTATGACGAGCCAGTGACAGCACTAATGAATCCGACACTTAAAACTAACGCCACCACGAAACTCTGAAATAAAAATAAATAAATTATTATGAGAGGAATTGTTTCATGTCATTATTAAATAAGGAACCAACACTTACTTTGACAATCATCTTTCCTGGTGATCGATGGAAGACTACTGATATTTTTGAAGATGAAACACCGCTTATAAGAGGTGCTTTGTTTGTCCCAAAATATTCAGTTCGGTAATACCGAAACAAACCATCAATGTCGTAGACTAGATGAATAGGAGTTAACAATTAATATGTTAATAAGGATTTAACGCAGTCTCCGTCATTTTTCACCAGTATTCGGAACACGTGGGTGTACAAAAACTAGGTAATCCGGCATAACAATAGGTTTTGTTTCCTACTAACAGTCCAGTCAGTGCGTATCTTATGCAATAGTACTAGGAACTGCTTGCTATTTCTCTATTCCATGACTCTAAAGTTACTTCTAGGCGAACGATTATTCAAAATATGGGATGTTTCACTTATTCAAATTTGACTGTTCGGTTATTAACACCATGCTTGGCTATAGGTGAACATTACCTTTCAAATTTGCATACTAGACAAGCATGTACAGTTATTATTGTTTAAAAACAAATTTTCACCCATTGGAAAATAAAAGCTAATTGTGGTCAGTCGGACGTGGGTTAGTCGTCTGCACTATTTTGATTAAATTGAGGTTACCTACTCGTTTCTATTGATGTCACTGTAATGCTCAGTGGAATTACTTTATTGCTCTATTTGTCCAATAGTTTACATATAAGGAAGGTATTGGAACGAATATTAACTACAATAAACAATTTCTCATAGGTATATAACTAAAAGCGCCTGTGTCTTTGGCCGCAACCTCGTTCTATTGTGAGGTTGCTATAAGTATTCCGTGGGCTCACAATGCGATCATGAAGGTTCTTTTTATTTAATATTACTTCATGTAAGTATTTACTTACCCCTCATGTTTTTCTATGACATATTAACTTAGTAGTTATTTTTCTTTGATGGGCAGGTTGAATATTAATTCTAAATTAGTTTATAAAAGTTCTCAAGTAAGTTGTAAATTATCCTTACATATAATAAAATTGTAGAAAAGTGGTGTCTGTACAATGGAAATATAAACAAAAAAAGTAGCAAGGGTTGTTATAATATCGATGCCGAACCTGAAATTATAATTATTGTTTTTGTTGTCTGATTGTCTGTTTGTCTGTTTGTCTGTGTGTTTGTGCAAGCTAATCTCAGAAACGGCTTATTCGATTAAGATGCGGTTTTCACGAATGAATTGTTGTAAGCTTCACTTAACATTTAGTGTTTATTTCATGTCAATCGGTACATAAATAAAAAAGTTATGTCAATTTGAAAAATCATCTATATCTATACATATAATAAAATTGTAGAAAAGTGGTGTCTGTACAATGGAAATATAAACAGAAAAAGTAGCAAGGGTTGTTATAATATCGATGCCGAACCTGAAATTATAATTATTATTTTTTTTGTCTGTTTGTCTGTTTGTCTGTTTGTCTGTTTGTCTGTTTGTCTGTGTGTTTGTGCACGCTAATCTCAGAAACGGCTTACTCGATTAAGATGCGGTTTTCACGAATGTATTGTAGTAAGCTTCACTTAACATTTAGTGTTTATTTCATGTCAATCGGTACATAAATAAAAAAGTTATGTCAATTTGAAAAATCATCTATACATATAATAAAATTGTAGAAAAGTGGTGTCTGTACAATGGAAATATAAACAAAAAAAGTAGCAAGGGTTGTTATAATATCGATGCCGAACCTGAAATTATAATTATTGTTTTTGTTGTCTGTTTGTCTGTGTGTTTGTGCAAGCTAATCTCAGAAACGGCTTACTCGATTAAGATGCGGTTTTCACGAATGTATTGTTGTAAGCTTCACTTAACATTTAGTGTTTATTTCACGTCAATCGGTACATAAATAAAAAAGTTATGTCAATTTGAAAAATCATCTATCTATACATATAATAAAATTGTAGAAAAGTGGTGTCTGTACAATGGAGATATAAACAAAAAAAGTAGCAAGGGTTGTTATAATATCGATGCCGAACCTGAAATTATAATTATTATTTTTTTTGTCTGTTTGTCTGTTTGTCTGTTTGTCTGTGTGTTTGTGCACGCTAATCTCAGAAACGGCTTATTCGATTAAGATGCGGTTTTCACAAATATATTGTAGTAAGCTTCACTTAACATTTAGTGTTTATTTCATGTCAATCGGTAAATAAATAAAAAAGTTATGTCAATTTGAAAAATCATCTATACATATAATAAAATTGTAGAAAAGTGGTGTCTGTATAATGGAAATATAAACAAAAAAAGTAGCAAGGGTTGTTATAATATCGATGCCGAACCTGAAATTATAATTATTATTTTTTTGTCTGTTTGTCTGTGTGTTTGTGCACGCTAATCTCAGAAACGTCTTACTCGATTAAGATGCAGTTTTCACGAATGTATTGTAGTAAGCTTCACTTAACATTTAGTGTTTATTTCATGTCAATCGGTACATAAATAAAAAGTTATGTCAATTTGAATTATCGTATACAGAGAAGCATCTGTAAAGTAAATTTATCGCTACCCAAGCGAAAGTATATGTATAAAAACCTAATTCTAAATATGCTGCCCGAAAAGTAACTATTCCACGCGTAGCAAGGGTTGTTATAATATCGATGCCGAACCTGAAATTATAATTATTATTTTTTTGTCTGTTTGTCTGTGTGTTTGTGCACGCTAATCTCAGAAACGGCTTATTCGATTAAGATGCGGTTTTCACGAATGTATTGTAGTAAGCTTCACTTAACATTTAGTGTTTATTTCATGTCAATCGGTAAATAAATAAAAAAGTTATGTCAATTTGAAAAATCATCTATACATATAATAAAATTGTAGAAAAGTGGTGTCTGTATAATGGAAATATAAACAAAAAAAGTAGCAAGGGTTGTTATAATATCGATGCCGAACCTGAAATTATAATTATTATTTTTTTGTCTGTTTGTCTGTGTGTTTGTGCACGCTAATCTCAGAAACGTCTTACTCGATTAAGATGCAGTTTTCACGAATGTATTGTAGTAAGCTTCACTTAACATTTAGTGTTTATTTCATGTCAATCGGTACATAAATAAAAAGTTATGTCAATTTGAATTATCGTATACAGAGAAGCATCTGTAAAGTAAATTTATCGCTACCCAAGCGAAAGTATATGTATAAAAACCTAATTCTAAATATGCTGCCCGAAAAGTAACTATTCCACGCGTAGCAAGGGTTGTTATAATATCGATGCCGAACCTGAAATTATAATTATTTTTTTTTTGTCTGTTTGTCTGTGTGTTTGTGCACGCTAATCTCAGAAACGGCTTATTCGATTAAGATGCGGTTTTCACGAATGTATTGTAGTAAGCTTCACTTAACATTTAGTGTTTATTTCATGTCAATCGGTTCATAAATAAAAAGTTATGTCAATTTGAATTATCGTATACAGAGAAGCATCTGTAAAGTAAATTTATCGCTACCCAAGCGAAAGTATATGTATAAAAACCTAATTCTAAATATGCTGCCCGAAAAGTAACTATTCCACGCGGACGAAGTCGCGGGCACAGCTAGTCTAAATAAATTGTGAGAAAACGTGTTACATTTTGATAGAGATATTTTTATTATTTCAAATAATATCCGGAAATCACTTTATTAAATAACAAATGAAATTAAAATCACTAGTTTTTTGGAGACAATAAAGAATAGAAACAGCTGTTTCGTTACATATTCGTTAATATATTGTTTCTGCAAAATTTAATATAAAACAAAAGAATAGAGCACAGTGGAATAGTTTGTCACGTATTCTATTGTCAAAACATTTAATAATTCGCTGAATGTGTTCATGATTTGCATTTTAAAATAAGAATTTCTACATATTTTACATTAATATTTTTTGCCAGTGACAATTGTGTGCGTGGAGTGGGAATTTTAAGGATTTTTGTTATGTATTAATGGTATAAATTTTAGTGTTAGTGTTTAAAATGTTTTAGTCAGTTCTCTTTGTTTTGCAGTTTGTGTTGCAGTTAAACGCGTTGTTCGTTGCCTCCTTTTTATAATCCTTCCAATGAAAAGAGTCATTGAATTACAATGGCTATAGCGAATATGCAGTACTTCAAAAAGTAAGTTTTGTCTGTACATTAAAATAATTACTTGAATTTTTTTTCCTTACAGTTTCTATCCCACTGCTGGGCAAAGGCCTGTCTACCCTCCTTCCATCTCTCTCTAGCTAGGGCCGTGGTCATCCACTCCTTATCAAAGGACTCCAGTTTGTCCCGCCATCTCCGTCGAAATTGAATTTAAGTGATAAAAACCTTTAAACACTTGAGGTGTTTGTTTCTTAATTACAATAAAACTAGGCACTATATCTATAATTAACAATGTATTTTTATCATTTAGCAGATTCAAACAAAGCACAAACTTACGATTTTTTCGATTTAAATAAATCTTAACAAGAACCCAGCTCGATTAAGTAATTATTGTAAAGACGTCTATAAGTTCTAGCGTTACATTGAAATTACATAATCAAATGTGTACCTATGGGGAAGTTGCTAAAGAGAGACAAAGAAGAGGATGTTTGTTTTTAGAGCGCCAAGTCAGGAAGTAAGGTAAGTGATTATACTTGTCTGTAGCTTAGCACTACCTATTGTCTTTAGCAAGATTATACATTCAAGATACCAGATATTGAAGATAAAGATAAGATATTACTGACTGTATATACTTAGGTTTTTGTTTAGATGACGTAAAGGCTCTTTGTAGAGCTTTTCTATTTATAAAATCAATATTCGTGTTACATTTTAATTTGAGGTAAAAGGTAAAAGAGCCTAAAATATTATTATGTCATACGCAACTGTCATAATCCCTAACATGCTTATCAGCAATACGCTACACTAGATAATATGATCCTTGCAATGAAAATGTTACCAGAGCAGTATTAAAACCTATAGCTATCATTCTCTAGTAGATAGAACCCTAAATAAATGTAATCTAAATGAATACGTACTTTGTTTTCAGATAATCTGTTTCGTAACTTATTTATTTCAGTTTACTTTGAGGTCATGTATATTGTTCGTTTTCAGGTTTTACCGTAGATTTCTCCTTGAAGTCTAGTCCATTGTGCCAGAAGATATAGAATATCGGTTACTATCTTAGTCATAATGAATCATAAACAATATAAACTTACCGTTTAGTATACGTAGTATACGGTAGTACATAGTAGTATACGGTACCTTCATTTCAGGGCGTTTTCTAGATATTATGTTCTTAATGTCTTTTTTTTTTATTTTATCAGAAATATTATGTGACTTATGTCAACAGGTTAATAATCTAATAAGTTATAATAGTTAATTTTCCTAGTGCAGGAAATGAAGAAAACCAATATGCATTTGGTTAAATAACTAATAAAAACATGAAGATTCAATACAACAATAGTAGCAACTGTTGTACTCAGCTTTATACTGATAATACACTGTTAATTAAGTTATGTAAGTAACCATTTAGTTATACTTCAATACCTGCACGAACAATAGATTTTTACTTATGCACATGCATTACATGTTACGATATACAACACTACATAACTAGACTTTGGTTTATTACTTTATTTAAAGTCTTGTCTTCCTATTGTTCAGCTTTTCTTGAAATATTTTTCTATTACATTTTTATTGTACACTGTAAAAACAAAAAGTATATACTGCAATGGTAGGCTTTATTGCGCAAGTTCTTCCAGGCAACCAGTATATTACTTCGTAAGAGACTTATATATTTCGACTTTTCATATTATTTGTGCCTAAACTATGACTACTTTCAACTCACTCATCACTTAATAGAAGGTTGAAAAAAATACTAGTTATCGTTAGCTAGGGCATATAAAACCTTTTCATAGATATTTAGGGGTATACAAATGGCTCTTTTAGCAGAGCTTTTTTGGTAGAGATCTTTGCAATTAGTCTGAGCGCAGGCTTAGACTGCTTCACCGGACGTTCAACTAGTTTACACATGGCATCTACAACAACGAATTCATACAGTTAATAAAACAAAAACAATGTTTTGTAAAAGTTTATTTTCGCCGCAGTCTTATAAAATAAAGAGTCAGTTTCGACTAAAGACTATCTACATTAAGTATTAAGTGTTTAATATCACATGAGAAACAGTGGCAGTGTGCCGACACTAGTGGTACTCGTGGTGCGCGGGCGCAGTGTTGTGGACGACCGCGTTGAAACTGCAAGAAAGGGTACATTGTAGTACGTGTTATACGTAATCTAATAAAGGAAATACCAAGTTTAGAATTTACATAGATATAAGTTGGATAAGTACTTTCATTGAATTAATTAAAATTGGTATTCGATCATTGGTTTGGAACTGAATGTTGTAATAGATTGTAAGCGTACTAGTTAAGAGTTGTTAGTGACTCAGAACCAACAGATGTTGGAGTTTTAAACGCATTGTTATTGCACGTTTTCCAGGTACCTTATTAAAGAAAATCTGATTGGGCTTTCAAAATAAGCCTTGGTTGTAGCCGATCAATTTTTAATTGTACTCTTCGTGCAATACCAAATTTGAAATTACAATGATCGAGAATCTTCTACCAGTTACAAAAGTATGTTTACCCGTTGTGGTCATCAGCCGTGTAGGTGACCTTCCTGAAGGAGCCATCAGGCTGCAGCAGGGAGTACTCGCCCTTCACGACGTCACCGTCGCGCACCTCGTGCTGGGTCTTGTGGTCACCAGTGTGGGGGTCGGACACGGAGTACGAGTAGTCGTATTTGGGGTGAGCCTGGGAACAAAAATGATTCAGATTAGTTATTGAACGAACTTCTAGTTAAGTTTGGTAAGACCGAACATTTCATCTGTTTATTTGTTATGCTTGCTTCGGCAATGTAACGTAATGTTTACGTTTTGATAAATATGCATTTAGGCACTACCGATCTCAATCTATTACTATGCTTCGTTGCACCACAGAAATCTATTTTTCTTGTTAAACCAGTTGCATAAACTGTTTTCAGAATAGCAGCTAATGAGTATACGTTAGCATGTCGTTAGTCTAGTCCAGGAGATCCAGTTCGATCTCATTATTGTTGCACGCTACAATGGCTTACACTGTCAAACGGTGTTACGTAATCCTGCATTTGGGTCGACATCGGTCGGCAACGAATCCACATCTACCATTAAACGAGCGTGAGAGCACGAGCCACCGAAGTTTATGCAAACAACAGTCCATTTGGCCTGGATATCATGACTGTCATTATGTCCCGGGGCTTAGCGCGTGTTGCAACCACCCTGGGAACCGCTGCGTTATCGGCCCTGCAGTCACGATCGGGATATACTTGGCTTGCAAACCGTTATGTAATGCGCAGCGGAATATTTCAAATGATTACCCGCGGCGTTCGATTTATGACAGCTTATAGGCTATCGACAAAAGATAAAATGAAGCTTTATGCCAAGAGTTATGATCTTTAATTTGATTCGTGGTGTATGATGTTATACAATAGATTTATAGCTGTGATTTATAAGTGAACAGTTTAGCGTCTTCAAAGGATAGAAAGATTTGCTTTTAGCTGCACATTAACTAGTTGATGATCGTAAAACATAATAGGTAATTTGTTTTGTGACCGCAATTTATAATTTGTTTTATAAAGGTAAATTTAATTTAATGTTATTAGCATTGCAACAAATTAAAATTTTTTTTTACTATTTTGTAAACTGCTGCAACTATTTGATTGGGTAGTCATTTGTTATTCAAACTATATAACATTTAGTTTTAGACCTTGCAACCTCTTTAGTGGTTGTTTATTCAACAAGGCACCTGCTGATTAGTCTGGTTACCGCAACGCACCAAGAGGAAACGAATGTAATTATTAATGTTTATTTACTTGGTCCCATTTAGTGGGTAAACTGTGAGGGTGATGTAATGCGACTGGGCCACTGTGGGACTGTGCCGTTGATAGGTATCGTATCCCGGAAACGGCGTCGATTGTGTTGGATCGGGCGAACAACACGCGCGGTTTATGCAAGCTATCAATTAGCTTGTTACTATTGTATTACGAAACGAAATAGGTAACACAGGCCTAGGGAAACAAAACCAGCTTTTGCTGCTCCACTTATAGACGAGATATTAGCAACAGTTTGTTTGCTCGTAACGTAACATTATTAATAGAAATTAGTGAGATCATGAATATAATTTACTTGTCGTGACTGCATTGATTGCGAAAACGAAAAGTTTATGTGTCAAGTTTTTGTGTTATAGTTTGCTTGCATGACTGTGTGTCTTACGCTGGTTTATTTGTTTGTCTCCAACGTCGTCAGTGTTATACGCTAAAGCATTCTGTCATTTAAGTGTCATAACATTTTGATGCGTTTTTCTTGATTTGTGTATCCTTGACCAATATTTTTATAGTTTATGTGAACGGTTCAGTCTGTGACAGTGCAGTGTTGTAACTGCGACAGTTATTATGTGTGTACATAATACACATGCTCTTAACGCGGGAAACAATGATATTAGTCAGTTTTTTCTACAATTTTGTAGTCATTGTTACATTTTTTCGTCTTAATTAATTTGTATTTAGATCTCACGTTGTTGCTCAAAGATTTTATCATTTAAATGGAACTATTATGTACGACACTCAAATTTGATAAATGTTTTATGTATACAAATTGTCCAGTTTCGAAACTAATCTATCATTCTCATCTATTTAGCATTCAAATTACTATTATTATTTATAGTCTGATTGCGTAATTTCTTCACTTTCTTTTTACGCACATCCTTTATCCGACTCCCGTGTTGTTTATCTTTTGTTTTTGCTCATATTATTTTCTACTGGTCCTATATCCTTTCTTTCAACTTACATGGTAGTCTACATGCGTGTCCTCGTGTCCTCCGTAGGAGACCGGCGCGTACGCAAGCGCTTCGTGTCCGTAAGACTCGCCGGCGTATCCGTGGCCTAACTGAAGCACACCCGCGGAGGCAAGCGCCAACGCACAAGCGAGGATTGTAATCTGAAACAAACAGTACCATTATAAGATAAATATATAGGGCAGTGGGTTAAAGAAAGCTGTAAGTGGTGTTGATGACATTTTTGACTGTACAGCCAAGTGATATGGGTCGCCTGTTATATCTGGTGCTTGATCACCAATTTCACCGTTCTGAATAAATGTAGATATGTTTGAAACCAGATTCAGTCGCGGGGGTTTCACCTAATTTTAATATGGTGAAAATAATAAATTATGATTAAAAACCAATGTATCTAACAGGTTTTGCGGGATTGGCTGTAGTTTCTTTATTAACCCATTTCACTAACATTGACCAAAAATCTTTAATTTTACTAACGAAAATTCACATTGTAATTAATTTCTCCTCATTAACGAGTTCTCAAAAAATATAGAGCAATATTACCTACGTTCTTCCTGTGTAACATATGTTAGTTATGAATTTATAATCGATATTACATAACATCGATAAACTGTTATGAGGATTAACAATCATCTGCATTTTAAATAAATTATTTTTTACTTTCACTGCTCGTTTTTCATCTTCGTGTTTTACATATTGTTAATTTAAATTTACAAGTTTTGCTCTAAAACAGATGTTTAAAAGGAGGTTTTTGGGTTTCTGAATTTAACTCGTTTGTAAGCCATGCTGCCTATTCTTTTAAATAGTTATGAGCAGACTAATTTAAGATCGAAAACATATAGGTCTGAGATTTTGACAGAAAATAACAAAACGCGCAGCTGCTGTCAATCGTGTCTGACCTGCTAACGAGGGGTAAAAGCTATATAAAAACAATAAAAAACATAAGAATTTCCTGTCATAATTAACGAAAAGCCGTAACTATAACAATGAAGCTTTTAACTAGGCAGGAACATTAAATAGTCTAGGATTTGTGAATGTGGACCTTTAAAAATATCTTACAAGAATATAGATGACTCTAAATATTTTGGCAATCAAATATTTGATTGATTTAATGAGTGAATACGATGACATTTAATAACAATTTAAATTGCAAAATTAAAACTTAATGAGACGAATGAGTTGGAATATTCTAGAGCATTAAAAAAATCTAAAACATCATGAATTGAGTTGTTTTACATTAAAAACATGAGGAGTCGGAAGCTTTATACGACAAGTAAGTTGTTGCGACAGCTTAAGAGACAAATGACGTGCGTGTAAATATGCCTTAAACGTGCGGGCAATATTAACCGCATTCTAGAAAATACTAAGGATTTAAAGAAAGAAAACGTCTAATATTTAAAGAAGAGAGGCAGGTGTATCACTTGAAAAAATAATTAAGAATCAAAATTTTGGGAATAAATTCTGGAAGACATTTAATTAAAAGGGAATTAGAATTATTTTCGAAGCACTTTGAACATTAACTAGGGAAAATCTGGAATAATCTTCTACGGAAAATATCTATTGCTCCAATTCACTAAAAACTCAATCCTTTCACAAAACAGGAGTAAACCACAGGATGCACTTACTCTGGCGATCATTTTCTGTTTGGATTAGGTTTGCCCTGACTGCACGACCACACACAACTGATGCCGAGGAGCGGAGCCTTCCACTTTTATATTAGTAACAGGGGGAGATGCGACGCCGCACGCCGCCACCCGGCTCTACGCAAGAATACGGTAGTTTAATAATGATACAGCAATTACGTAAAATTACGTAGCATTCTCAGTTCAAGGTGATAAATCTATGTGTTTTTGACAACTGTAACAATAAATCGTCAATTGTTTCTGAAAACAAAAAACCTGTACTCAGAAATAGAAACTCCTTTTGATATTGCAATCCGTTCTTATTTCAAACGCTGCATCTGTTAAGTTAGCGTTGTGATTTGAATACTATCACGTATAACAACATTGTTTTCTCTAGCGGGATGCCGCAGATAAATACGTGACTGCGAACGTCTGTCAAAGTTACGTGAAGCTAATATGCTGAATACATTAGATGTGTATCCGCACTCCTATGTTCTACAGTTTCTAAATTAAGTTTTCAAACGAAATTAAAGAATACTGTCATTTGAATCGGTTTTGTTGTCATTGTAGCAGATACTAAACATAGTTCTTATAGTACGGTGTTAGAAAGTAGATATTAGGATATAGTTACGTTTAACAGATTATAGAATTTTGCTTTGTTAGTAGAGTCCAATAGTTCTAAATATTATTTTTATATCTGTTATTTTTGTGAAACTGTATGCGATACCAACCGATCGCCTTCGTCTTTGAAGGCTAAATAAAATATCAATAACGAAGCGACTAAAGATGAAACTGCGCATGTAAACAAATCTGCAGAATCTTAGTTTGAAGGCTGACGTATTGCAATATTATGCTTATTTTGCTCTTTAACGTATTTTAATATTTATTAAGTTAAAAAGGCCAACAACAAACAGTTTTATAAACATGTGTAGACCATACTTATTTTGTTTGGATTCGTAATTCTTCAAATCTTCCTGAATACGTATACTCTACTTGTGACGTAGATTTTCATCCGCGTCCAAAAATAGTTTCAAATAAAAAATTCTAACGCTCGAGATATTGATTAGGTGACAAATTACGTCTAGAATTATGTGAGCTGAAATTTTAATATGAATAAGATTGATACGTTATGAAGAAGAATTATGAGATTCCGGTTTTGGTAAAATTATCAGTGTGTATTAGGAATGACACTTTGGAGCCGAGCAACTAGAGTCAGTAGATTTTAACGTAACTTTTCTTAAGCGCATTTTTAGTTTATGAAGAAATAAATACATTTTGATTTGATTTTAGAGGAAAATTTACGTGTGTTGGCTATATTCAAATTAGGTACATCAACTTAGGACAAGTTACCCTTTGTATTCAATGACATCCTTAGGAAAACTTGGAGCTCTTAAGTATATATTTTACATTGCCTGCCCTTGAAATTAGTTGGTGCCACATCAAAGCATCTATGGTTTATTTAGGGTTTATCTTTTGTTAAAATATAACCAATTTGCGATAATCACAGTGAAGTCTTTAATAATATTTTATACAGAATAAAAACCACTAATCAAACCTGATCCACTAAAACTCGTTATTCTTTTTTTACTTTTTATTTTACCTAACAACCATTAAAACGTATCTAATTGCGTGTCAAGCCTACCCCAGTTACCAAATAATTTAAATAAATAATTAACACTGGCTGCATTGTTACTCTCATCAAGGTATCTCGTTAACCCGTAATCGCTGAGTAAGTAGAGCGTTGCCACGCGAGAGCAACCAAAACACATAATGGGTGCAACTCGACCTTGCCGGGATTATAAAACAATGTGTAAACTGTAATGGTTTTCGTCATTCTGCGTTTAATAATTATAATTAAACGATTTCTTAGTGCAAGCCCGAGGCTAAGAATGCATATTGTAATACTTCTTTAGTTTTTGATTGTCTATTTGATTTGTCGATTTATTACTTTATGTGGAAAGTCTAACTGTCTGTATATTAACTTATATTTATGATCAAAACAATTGTATATTAATTACCTTAAAGTACAACTGGGAATTGAGGGCAAAAACCCTTAAAATGTAAGACGATAATTCATAATAGGATGTAATGGTGTCACCATGGTATAATAACAAGATGTCACGGTATCCCAAACCTTTACAAGCAATTCAAACTTATGCAAATGCAGAGTACTAATGTAACTTTTAGTACGTCATTAGTTTGTGACCAGTTTCAGTGAAGACAAATAAAGCCATTTAGTGTTTTGAAGTCGTTTGTATGTTTTTCTAGTATGCTGAGGTGTTAGAAAAAGGGCTAAATCATATATATATATATATATATATATATATATATTCATAGATAGGAAGTTATAGTTCTAGTTTACAATAAAATATTTATGTTAATGCAATATCATTTTATTCGATATACTTAAAGTTGTAAATAGTATATAAATAAATAGGGCGTTTTAGAGCGATAGTTATTTTAATAACATAATCTTGTTTTATAGTTCTGACAATTTCAATAAATATATTAAATTGAGTTGTATTAAGTTGAACCAAGTTTAGTACATGAATAATTTGTTTAGTCATAATTATTTTATAGAGTTTTTTGACGTAAATTCTGTAACCATGATGAAATGTACTAAAAGCACCTAGTAGGTGTTCTTTTTCTATTTGGAGCATAATCATTTTAGAATTTTACGTTGAACACTCTCGAAATAAGGCAGTTCTACTTTTTGGTAACGATTCGTGCGCTTGCACATATATCACTTGAAGTTGGTTTAAGTTGGTTTTTGTAATTTCGTGTCTGCTTACTACATATTCGTGAACTACATTTTCCATATCATGACCATAACATCAAGATTTCTCGTAAATCGCTAGTTACGTATATTAAGTCACTTCCGTCATTTGATAAGAACATTATATAAAGCTCTAAAATTATGTATTTATAAACGCATAATAAACCATTAATATTTAAATATGTGCTAGCGTTCAATTATTCAGAATTAGAATAAAATTTTAATTCAAAATAGCGCTAATTTTCTCTTTTTTTTGGATTTACATTCTTGTGTATAAATTAAAATATTTATTTTATGCGTTTACAGCATAAGAAACTATGTTTCTCGTGTAAACATGTACCCACTGATACATGTTTCGTATTGAAAAAGTATTACTAGGTAAACCTAATTAATTACCTATAAAAAACTGAAAACGTATATAATCACGAGGCACCTCAATGCTGAAAGTCAACCTTTAATTGTATTAATTTAGTTACGTATTAGTCTAGGCTCGAATGATGCTATTAATTAGCAATTATAGTTACTTAACACATCCGATGCGTATGAATTGTTCGAAGCAGTACATTCCGACGCAACGCTAATCTAACCATACTTGTTCACTTTCTGCTAACTTAAATATTCGCTCGGTTTCCTGGGCCCACGCGAGGCGTGAAAGTGTTATTTTTTCTTGCTATAGATTTCTTAATTAACTAACGTACCTAAATGTAGCTAAAAGTTAGCACTTTGCTCATGTATGAATAGAGCGTTAATTTATAATTAGAACACTATATATAACAGATTTAAATGCAGGGACATAATAGCGGTTGCGGCGGTACCGGCAGGGTGGGCGCGCGGGGGCCGGGGGGCGCGTGCCTATACAAAAAAATGCTTCTAAGGCTGTGCTTCGCCCTACAGAACTTTATGATTGTGTTATATTTGGTATCAGCGTTGCACCCGAGCAAAGCCGGGGCGGGCCGCTAGTTTCATATAACCTTGCTCTGTGACTTCGTTTATCTGTGAATCCATTTTAAAAATTCAAGGGATATACTCGTCACAGAATAAAAAATCTCCATAAATTTAGTTAGACGGGAAAAAACAAACAACACATTTGAATACTTCATAGTATAAATAATAACAGTTTATTTCATAGCAACGACCTTAATTAGGTTACATAATTACGTAATACAGTTTCAGTATGCTCTACTTTAGTGGTGGGTGGTGATGTAGTGCGCGGGCGCTGCGTGGACGAGGTGGCCGGCGTGAACGAGAGGTGCCGCGTGGACGACGGGCGCGGCGTGGACGACGGGTGCAGCGTGTACCACAGGCGCAGCGTGTACGAGAGGAGCGGCGTGCACGGCGGGAGCGGGGCTCGGGGGCGCCGCGTGCGGGTTCGGCTCCGAGTTGTGCACGACCGCGTTGAAACTACAGTTCATAAATAAGTCATTATAAACAACATAACTTCCACGTAACGAAATCACCTATTTACAGTATTCAATGCATTTCACTCACTACTAAACAGATTTTGCGAGTAAATTGTACCTTATTAACTTAATGGCGATAGTACATATATTGTTATGCAGCTTGCATGCAATTTATTCACGCGTTGTATAACAAACATAACGAGCCGAAGATAGGTGTTCTTCACAATTGCGGCACTTTTGCTTAGAATACGTTGTTTGGATATTATCTGCGTTATCGACCAAAACAACACTCAATTAAGATTAAAAGTGTAATAGATTACATTTCTAAATGCTATTAGTCCCGCCAGCTCAGATTCATTAGTATTTTATATGTCGGATTGGCCTTAACATAGTCGAAGATTTTACGCAACAAGACTGATCATCTACAAGATCATATGTTATGAATGGAATCGAATCGCGTGTTACAGTTTTGTTATGATACTATTTCCGTGTGGCTGCTACGGTTACTGCGAATTTATTTTTCAATGTTAATAATAAAAGTAAGTCAAAGTTACGTTTTATGATATAATGGCACAATGCAACCGCATAATGGAATGATACGCTGTCTATCATACATCACGTCAATTTACGTCATATTACTATAGCAGGTTTCTTTTCATCATTATATTACAGTAATCATACATAAAATTCAAATTGTTGCAGTCAAATAAGGAGCAATAACAATAAGCGCAGATTATTATATTAACAAAGAACATTTATATGTGTCAAACTTATCGCAAAATTGGGAAATAGTTAGGCCGATAAAATTAATATTAGTCATCTCTTAATTATGTTTTTCGGATGTTGAGCATATTTAATTAAATAATCTGATTATACAATGTTTTGCTAATGTCAATTTTCGAATAAATTGTGTCGAATTTATAATCAACCAGAAGACTGAACTAGAAGGCCGTTTTTCCTAATGATTAATCAATCCAAGAATCAAATGTTTATAATGCTTACCCGTTGTGGTCGTCAGCGGTGTACTCGACCTTGCGGACGGAGCCATCAGGCTGCACCAGAGAGTACTCTCCCTTCACGACGTCACCATCGCGGGACTCGTGCTGGGACTTGTGGTCACCGGTGTGGGGGTCTTCCACGGAGTAAGAGAACTCGTACTTAGCAGGAGCCTGAAAGAAAAACAAACAAATAACACATTTGCAAAACGAGTGAGGGAAAAACAAAAGATGATCGAACTGTTGACGTAACTACGATTCTTTAATGACGATGATTTATAGATACAGGTCAATTTTAAATGATGAATACATAATATTACAATTAGTCTTGTTTTCGCAAGACGAATGTTTATAATAAAATGTACAGATAATTCGGCTTATTACAAGCCAATTGCTGCGTAAATATTGATCGACATTATAATCTAATGATGTATTTGATAAATAGATGTTAATACTAATCACAGCTTGATAGATTGCTCATGTTACAAAACTCTATAGTCTTGTAATAATGAGGGTTACACAATAAATATTTAATAGGCCAATATCGTTTGATCACATTTAATTGTGACCGTAATACCTTTTACTTTCTTTGTACTCTGTAATTTGGTTGTTGGTCGTTGCGCTGTCTAAACATTTTCCTTGACTTTGACCCGGAAAAAATAGTGTGTTACCTACTACACTGAATAAATACGTAACATTGGTGTGTTTGAAATAAAAAAAATTCTTGAAATGAACACAAAATCTAGATCGGGTTTATTTTTTTTTGATTATTCGTAAACATTAATGAAACATATATACTATTAGCAAGGGTATAAGGACTTAAAATTCCAGTCAAATTACTGACGAAAGTAAAGAAAAAATAAACTTTTAACGTAATTCTAATAAAATGCGATTTTTACAACTTGCATCTCTCACAACAAATATGCTCAAGTACACTTAATTCATGCATTCACAACAATTTATTGAGTCGTTAGCAAACACTTCAGAACAATTAAGATTTTAATTATGTACAGATATACACCGATGAAAGCTGTGATGAGCGTACAAATGACAAATGTTTCCATTAAAATACCTCTACAAGGATAATTGCAATAAAATATCTCGTTAAGATGTTCGCACTGAGCCTTATTCGACGAAGAAAAGTTTCGTAATAACGTACGTCTGCATTAAAAAGTAAAAGCTTAAAGCGTGCCCATACAGAATAATAACATAAATATCATACCCGTTTAAATTATCTGCTCGAGGATCTCACGAAACAAGAGAGTGTATTATTACTGGTTACTTCTGGATTTTATCAAAATAACGATATGCTATTGCTAAATAGAGTAATTAGATAGATCAGATCATAAGAGTTTTAAATTTTTACTCCTAAATAAACTGATAAGGTACATATTGGATAATTTCCATAAAAATAATTTTCTATAAAATTTATTAAGTTGTATTTCTTCTTTCAGGAGATTATTTGGAATTAGATGAGCTTAAAGCTCCTTATTTTATGACCATTTTGATATAGTACAGTATAAATTATACTAGCAACAATTCGCAAATCGACGATAACGTTAAAAATATTCTAGTTGGTAAAGACGTTAGCAACATTTTGGTACTCATAGTTTCACGTGTTGTGTTATTTACTAGTCAAGAGGTAAAGTAATACTTACATGTTCCTCAACATGTTCATTGTGTCCAATAGCAACAGACGATAACTGTTGAACGATAGGACCATGATGGATAGCCGGAGCCACGTGCTGTACGACCGGAGCCGCATGTACTAAAGCTCCTCCATGCTGAAGGTAAGTCTGCTCAATCACTGGTCCATGGTGCAAAATGGGACCACTATGTTCGACCACAGGTCCGTGGTGAAGAATGGGACCATTATGTTCGACCACTGGGGTGTAGTGACCAAGCTGGGACCGGTCGTCGTGGCGGACTATGCTTTGGGACGAAACGGCCTGATGACCCTCGTTGATCAAACCGGCTTGGCAGATAGCCAGGAGGGCGCTGATGACTGCGATCTGAAAATGGAACTTTAAGTCAGTTTTTTGTTCTAAAGAGGTTCTTGCCGTATCAGAGAAAATAATAATTCTACGAATGTTTTTTCTTTCATTGATGTTAAAGAGTCTAGCTACTAGCCTAGCCCTTTAGAGGTTTATAGGCCAGTATTACTTTTATTTAATATGATTTTCAGTTATTTAAAAATATTTTTCCTCACTTTGGAGTACATGTTGATGCTGTACTGAAGTGTTGGGCTCGTTTGATAAGGATGCTCGTAGGGTTGAAGTTTTTATACTTGGAAGGAAGCGGGCTTGTCACCCGATACAGAGAAACCGGCCCAACACATGACACCGCCACACACGATTACCTTTACACCTTACCTTACGTCATTGCAATGACATTTTTCATTTCGTTCAAGGTTAAGTTAAAGCTCTATCCATAAACTTATTTTCTGGAATCGTTTTGTAAGGTTATTTTTTTTTTTTTCCGATTTTAGTATTTATTGTACACAAACGATCTAACAACATACGTTTGCCGACTGACTGTTGTAATAAGTTTTATAATGTTAATAAAATGCACATAAAAAAACTAAATAACTATTCTTAATATAATAATATTGATCGCTCCAAGGCACCCATCGCAGATTTCTCATTTAAGATGCAATAATCTTTCATTGGCTCCCTTTACTGCTCTAGATTCTAAGTCATATATTACTACAGATCTTATTAAAGGCTTATTGACTTTCCCTTCCGCTAAAATGTAATCGACCATGTAGAAAATTAATTCATAATTCACGTCTTCCTTCATAATTTTGAGCATTATATCATACTCAATTTTAATGTCGTAATTATTTGGTTCGAGTTTTAATTACCAAATCAAGGTCTTAAACAATTACATTTTGTACACTTTGTTACCAAGTAATAAGGTAAGACTTCTATTCTGTAATTTAATAAACTAATTAAACAAAAACTCAAATAATTTAGTTTATAGGTTTAATCAATCTCTAAACCTTATGAAAGTGTGCACTGACCGAAAACAGCAAGCTAATAAAGATATCAGTACATAAACAACGTCTCTAAAACAGTCGAAGTCGAACGCCAGTGTGTACAGGCCCGTAGAGTTGGCCGGTAAGAAAGTAGCGCTCTGGGTTGCACCGACTGATCCAGTAAACTGTTACGCAACGTAGGGCCGTGCCACACCGGACGCGTAACTTGACACCTAGTGCACAGATGAATGATCTTTACTAAATATTTTTGGTAAATATGTGTAAAAAATATGTCGGTAATGTGTAGTATGTGTCGAGTGTATGGTTATGCTTGGTATTAATACAGATAATTTGTAGTACATAAAAATTTTCATATCTTCAAATTTCACAATTAATATTTATGGCTCTTTTTTATTTAATTACGGAGGTTAGCAACTTTTTTTATTTGTCCTTTACTACGGAATAAAATCTGTTAAAAATAATTACATGATCTGAAAGCTCGGAATACTCTCAGTGTGTTCTCAGCGCTGGACCGGTAGAGCCAGTCGGCGCAAGCGCACATATTTCCCCGATCGGCTCGCATCACGAACGTGACTTCGCGGTAATTCTCGCTTTCTGTGAAGGTCACTCGCATCTCCATACATCAAGAAACCTTTAAACTGCAACCATATTTATACCCATTGTTATTTTGGAGCGATATTTTTAAAAGCTCCGTATCGAGAAGAAGAAAGAATTTAAAAATTAATGATGTGATTGGGTAACACAATAAGGCAAGCAGTACCTAACATATTTTAATTAGCCATCATTTAATCATTCTTGGATGTAAATACTTGTACATACGTGCGTTTCACTTTGTTACAATATCATTATCGCTGGACTAAACAGGTTCCCACGCTTCCGTTACTAACATGCATCGAGCGGCCTACATCAAGATTGATGTGTTCAACTTAGCTAGAGACATCTCTAATGCAAATCTCAAATCTTTGTGTAATCTATGTAATTTACGCGAACAAAGATATATCTAGCATGAGTGTAATGACCTTGTAGTAAGAACCATGACGGATCATATCAATATAAGCTTGAAATAAACGCGTAAGTGCTCCGGTGTATCACGCAACTTCATGTATAATACGTTAAAATTAATTTCAATGTTATTGTTAACTTAATTAACCGTTAAAAAGCACTTTATCAAGGCGAATACAAGGTGATAAGTCGGAATCGGATATAGTTAAATGAGAGCACTTAAAAAAAGCTCTCTGAATAAACAGGAATTAAGTAATGACTGTTTTAATTATGCTGTCAATGTGTAGGGTTAAGTTAGGACGTCCATAACAAAATATGCATTTTAAATTATTTATTGTTTATTACTTCTTACATCAAAGAAGTGTTGAAAATGAAACCATAATTCCTAAATTAAAACGGTAATGTTTCCTGATATTATTCACAACAGTCCAATATATCGCGGTTGTTACCACTACTTAAAGGCAAAAACGAATGCTTTATTTGGAATAATCGCGTGTTTAAAATTTGGTGTTTCCATTTTCCATTCATAAATTATGATTGTCGTTACATCGTAACAGATTTCACCAAACTTCAATTATAAAATGGCGGGCACTCGTCCAAAAGGTCAATGTATTGGCGAATACATCTTCAAAAATTATAAATGAGGCGATGCATTGTTATTGATCCTCAAGATGGGACTATAATTTCGAAATCAACATCAATCAAGATGTTGTACAAGCAGACGTTCGATAATCCATTTGTAATTATGGCGTTTCATTTTGAATATTGCGACAAATATCTCACAAGGCCAAATTAAATGATCCCAATTAAATAACCTAAATAAATAACACCGATGATCTAAACTAATACTATAAATCAGAAGAGGTGCTTTAAATGACAGCAAGTGTAATATTATCTGCACTTTATGATGATATCGCTGTTTATGATGACGTTATTAGCCGCGATACCTCTCGGATAAGATGATGTGCTAAGGAATGAAAACATTAATAAAATATGTACACATATTGACATCAATTATATGGTTACATAATCTACAAGTAACATTTGTACATCATAATCCTCTTTTAAAATAATGGAAGAAGAAACTCACAGTTTTTAATATTTACCATTAAAATCACACCTGGACTGGTAACAAATCATTGTATAACATTGATAATACATAATCGTATTTAGGTCACATCCCAAGCATTGATCATCACCATTATGTTCGTCGTGCAGTGGCAGTTGTCGAGATAACCATTAACCACTTTGCCACCCATGCACTTAAATTTCGATTTCAATGCATTTAAAAGAAGAATTATTATTTTATTCATGCCCATCAATACTGCTTGAACTTTCCTCAGTTTAACCTTATTATCGGGGACATAAATCCAACATGGATTTTAGGCCGTCGATATTGCTACATCAAACAATTTACCGCAATTTCAGATGGGGATTTTGTCATGCCATATTTTGATTGGATTTACATCTCGAAAATATTGGTCAACAAGAAAGACTTCCTGCAACTACGCTTCGTCGCATTTCTGTCACATTGCAGTACGCAATAAAGGTATATATTAAATTCAAAGTCGTTATGTAGTCAGTCGATATCTGTGTGATCTCAATTGCTAAATGTTTGAATATTAAATAGGTAATATAGGGTTATAAAGCTACCTGTGTTGTGTTGCACGTTGCACGGTACTCTGGTTCCGCCGGTCTGCTTTCACTCCTTATTTCGGCTTGGACATTGTATGGTAATGTTGATATGCAATTTGGATGTGATCTCATATCTTCTCACGCTCCACTGGACTTGTAACTGCAATTAGCACTTCCAGCCGATGCATGCTCTATCGCAATGTGTTGTTTCGTCTAACGTTTACAGCTGTTCTAATTGTAATTTCAGATTGCGTTGGAATTGTGCAAGTGATGCGTTTGAACAATGTTTTGTCTAAATATTTATGTTATCTCACATGTTCTTTGTTTACGAAATATGTAGACAAGAACCTGTAGTTGCGGAAGTTATGTTAACTAAATTCAACATTCACAGTTCGCTTAAATGAAAGCTTACAATATCTCTAGATAACATGCAAGCTTTTACCGTCTATTGCCGTCGTCAACGAATATTTCATGACTGACAAGTTTATGATTAATCGAAACAGGTAAATAGAAGCCATATTTATATATACATCCGAAGTCATTAATTAAATATCAAAAGTATTTCCCTTCTCGTAAGCTTCCTCTGATCTATGTTTTCGTCATCAACATCCGTTGTACCGATAAAAGGTGAGTTGATAAACCGGTTGCTCTATTAGAAATAATTAGCGTCATTATAATAATCATTGGTAGCATGATTTAGTACTAGGCGAGACCTACTGACTGAGAAAACTAGCGTGATTTACTTTGCTTGAGGTTGTTGACTTCCGAAAATAACGATATCTTTGGATTAATACTACAAACTTCTTTTAATCCAATATAAACTTTTAAACTATCGCGCTGCATGTTGATAGTAATATTATAGAACGGGGATTAGCGCGTAAATGCATTTTAATCCATTTATCTCATACTAAAAGTTACTCATCACATCCACTAAACACTAGGTCAATGATTATTGATCATTACACTCAGTATCACATAAACCTCAGAAAAAGTGCTACATTGTAGACAATCTTTTGCAGGTTTGTTTCTGGGACGAAAGGGACAAAATATTTAGTCATTGGAAATTTTCGATCGGGACGAATTCAAAAGCCCTAATCAAAACATTTGTGTGATGTAGACTAGCCACTAAAAGAAATGATGTTAAGTTATTCTTTTGGACTGTGATTACTTTATATATTTTTAATGGGAATCACTACTTAGGAGCCAGTACTGCCTTAAAGCCGCAAAAGTAAATACTATAGTTATTAACGTATGTAAACGACACGCTTGGCAAATCGTTGGAGATTGCAGTATGCTGTTATTAACGCTTAGATTTGTTGCTTTTATATTGATCAATGTAAGTAGAGACTTGGTTTTTGCTGAGATTCCAATGTATTACAAGTGAGAAATACGAGCCTTTTAATATGATTTGACTGGTTATGAGGTGATTTAGATGTCGGCGTTTATACAAATATCCTTACTCCTTACTAACATTTTAAATGCGAAAGTTTGTTTGGTTGGATGTACTCGTATGGATGGATGTTTGTTACTCTTTCACGCAAAAACTACTGAATCGATTTTAATGATAGGGACCTACATTGGAATAACACTTCAGCTATAATTTATAAAGATAGTGTATGAATTGTCATTCGCGCGGGTGAAACCATGGGGCACAGCTAGTACAGAATATGCAACTGTTTTATCGGAAGTTCAGTATTAATATTTTGTAAAGTAAAAAACAATTGTTTTGCAGTTAATGACGAAGGAAGATAAATAGACACACATAATAATATGGATGTATAACACATTAGATTGGATTGACTTATTCTAAATTAATGTGAATAAAATGTGGATTTATATAAAATGGTTATTAAGAAATGAAGTTGTTAAGATGAGGATATATTGAGTATATTACTTAGGATATGTCAACAGAATGAAGTTAGAATATTAGGAAATATATGGCTTGTAAGTAATAAGAAACGCGTGTATTTCAAAATTATAACATTTATTTGCGCAGGAGAGTACTTGCAGAGCCTTTTGCAGAATATTAAATAGAAAAACCACATTTTATTTTAGTTTTATTTATTTATTTCTTTCTTCTCAAAATTTAATTTGTATGGATGACTATTATGACGGGCCTGTTGGTCAAGTGGTTAGTGACCCTGACTGCTATACCAGGGGTCGTGGGTTTGATTCCCACCCAGGACAAATGTGTGTGTGATGAACACGATCTTTTGTTCTTCTGGGTGTAATTTATCGATAATAATATGTATGTATTTAGAAATATATAAGTATGTTTATCAGTTGTCTGGTTACCATAACACAAGCCCTGCTTAGCTTGGGATCAGATAACCGTGTGTTGTCCCGGAATATTATCATTATTAGTAGCGGAATGGTAGAAGAACTTTATATTGTGATATTCTGCGATACGAATAGCAAAGTAGTAAAAGTGGGAGGTTACCTCGACAATGGCCACTGCGTGACGTGCAGTTTGATTTCTGCATATTGCAAATACATATAGCAATGTCCAATTTAAACGTTACATGGGAGCTGCTGAAGTCCGATTAAAATAGAATGAATGGTACCAAAAAAAACCTTTCTTTGTTAAACAACCTGTTTTGGCGCTCAAGAAGGGAGGACATTTTAATGTCATTTAATTGCGATAACGAAAATATGTATGTAACTAATATGTGTACTTGGAATTGGGCCTTTTTTGAACTATCTTTAAAATTATGACCAGTTTACCATTATTGAATCTGGTATCTGTATTTTTTTCTTTTCTAAGATAAAGTGGGTTGTTTTAAATTGAATGTCATCTTCGTCGATCATATTTGGGTCATTCGCTCACTAGGAGCAGATAGAAGGTTAAGTTAGCTTGAAAAAAACCTCCCTTTACAGTACCTCTATTTTGGTGTGATTTTATTCCTTTGTATAGAACATAGGCAACAAAGTCAAAATGATTTGCGTTTTTTTTTATTGATCAATTAGAATTCTTTTAGGTATTAACCATATATTATTTATTTATTTACTGTAGTTCAATCGTTCGATAACCCTTAAGCTTATCATAATTTTTTGTGTCTCATCTACATCCTCCATCCAACTTAAACAAAAACTAACTTAAGCTCGTTACACACGAACCGTTAAGCAACTATATTACCCCAGTCTCCTGCAACTAGGTGAAGATGGCTGATTGATAGACTTGATTGATATGAGCAAGAAAATACTCAAAAAGTTGATGGAAATTGATCGAAAAATGTTAAATTACTTGCTTAGTGATTGTAAATGTTTATACTCGGATGCAATTTTCTTTTTATGACACTCATAGACATAGCTTAATGTTTCTATATAAAGAAGATGTTTTAGTTCAGATTCGATTACATGTAAGATTTGTATGGAAGTTGTCAATGAGTCGTGTTATCCATGTATTAGAATTTCTTTAATTTAGTTCTACTGCTTTTAACATTTACTGCTTATTAAAATAGGTAACTAACAAGTTACTCAGATCTGTCAAGTTTTAACATTTGAATCTAGAGTTCAAGGTTAAACAGATGTGTAAAATAAACGACAAACTTATATTTTTATAATAATCGTCTTTATTGGACAAGCTAAGCTATATACAAGTATTGCCCACACCGACCAGGAAAAATGTTTTACATATATTCAACCGTACACTACAAACGAATTAGCGATCACCGCTTAAACTATGTACAGAGAAAAATCAGATAGATACATCTAGAAGGCTAGTCTACCGTTGAAATATTTTTCTTACTACTGGTTTCATTGCACTGGGTATATTACTAAATATCTTTAATGAGAACAGGTGGAAGACTACACTCGATCACTTCACGAACATTAACACTAATATCACAGATTGGGTAAATCATCTTCTAATGATGGTGGATGACGGGCGGGGTGTTGTGCACGACCGCGTTGAATCTGGTGACAAAATTAACGCTCATGATATTAAACATTCATTAGTTACATATAGGTGAGATGATAGAAATAATTTGCATACAATAGGTTACTATGGATGGTGATCAGAGCCTTTTATGTTTGGAGAGAACCTCAACAAAAAATCTAATGATGAGCATGATCCATATCCTTACAATGGTTGTAGCTGTGTAGCTTTTCTTGCAACTATTGATCCAAAGATAATTGCAGATGATTACAGTTTTTTTGGTTAGTGAATTGTATTCGTGTTACTAAATCATGAATCTATCATTAAATTGTGACTGTTCACAAATTCTACTAGTATAAAAACTTTTGATTATTATTATGGAACAACAAATTCTGAATTTCCATGAGAAGTTTGAAGACTTACCCATTGTGGTGGTCAGCGGTGTAGGTGACCTTGCGGAAAGAGCCATCAGGCTGGAGCAGAGAGTACTCTCCCTTCACGACGTCACCATCGCGGGTCTCGTGCTGGGACTTGTGGTCACCGGTGTGGGGGTCTTCCACGGAGTAAGAGTAGCCGTATTTAGGATGAGCCTGGAACATTAATACGACAAAGTTGAAAGATGGCTAAGTGTTAAAGTGAAGAGGTTAAATTGAAGGAATCTATCAATTATGTGATGAAATCTCAAGAAGTTTTTATTCGACTATACTTACGTATTCATCGACATAGTGGTCTTCGTGGGATGGGGCGGCGTGGATGGCGGGACCGTGGGAGATGGGAGCAGAGTGAGCGATGGGTGCAGCGTGGACCACTGGGGCCGAGTAGTGGATGGGCTGAGCGTGGACGACTGGGGCCGAGTAGTGGATGGGCGTCTCATGGTGGACGGTCTGGTCGTGGCGGACGATGCTCTGGGAGGAGACAGCTGGTGCGTGGTGCAGGTGACCAGCCTGGCACACAGCCACCAGAGCGCACGCGATCACGATCTGGAAGAAGGTAAGCGAGCTGGTTAATATTAGATCACGTTGTTGTTGTTTATGGTAGGACACATGGGGTTTACAAGAATGGACATCTTAAGAAGGCTTTTCTGAACAAAAATCGTTTATGAAATATCTTCATTTAAAAACTTTCGAAAGTTCAGTTAAGCTCAAAACTGGCAATTGGACAATGTAATTGTATATTACATTGAACAAAATTGCCCTATATATTATGTAAGTGCCCCACTATGCCATTTGAATGAAATAAGCTTACTTTGGAGAACATTTTGCTTTAGACACAAATGCCTTGACTGGTATCGGTATGATAGTGCACTCTTTTTATATAACAAACAAAACATAAGCGGTGGCGTGGAGGGGGTCTATTCCCGACGATATTCGATCGGATCACAGTAATTGCCGCATTGCCAATCTGCTCACTTTATCGGATGTCGCAACGACCGATATCGCTACAATATGTAGAGAAAATGGACGATAAGTGAGAGGCTGATATTGTTATAATTTTTTGTGATTGTTTAATCCGATGGCACTATGCAACAGTCTGTACTCTCATTTTGGGTAATTATATAGTCGAGTATGAAGATAATGAATTTAGTTAATTTTAAAACGAAACACTTATGACCGCATTATTTGATTGTTTAATTTAGTTTCATGAACTAATATGCTAAGTATTTTCTGTTACGTTTTAGGTAGATTAAAATCTGCTTATTGTAATTGTGTTAGTAATGACCTACTTGCGCATCATACTCGTAAAATTCAGCTGAAAGATGTTTATCTACTTGATCGCGATTAAAGGTGAGTAACATGAAACTCATCCATATCTACTAATAATATAATTGCAAAAGTAACACTATTGTTGGTCTGTCGTTCTGTCTTTCTGTAACGTTTTTATGGATGTACCGAGGAACCTATGTGCAAATAAAACAAGATAAATATATCGTTTTTATTGAGTCATGGTAATCAATATAGTCTCATTTAAAATAAAAAATATTTACCGTAACATAATATTATGTAGCTCTTAAAAGATTAAATAATCAAATTTCTGTTTATCTATGCTCATTTGCTTGTACCAGGTGGTCAAAATATGAAATTTGTTTTTTAAGACTTCTAGTAGACTAGAAGTCTTAAAAAACAAAGAAATCAAGTCTTCTAGACTAGAAATTCTCAAGCTTTATCAAAAGTTCGTTACATGAGGAGAATTTCTGTCCTTCTTTTACACGAAGTATTTTGATCAAATTTTAGAGTTTTATTGCACATAGCATATGACTACGCCGATTAAGTTACGTTTTACTGATATACATAAAATGAGGTTACTACAAATCATAAGTGGCTTTTTAATCTACTAATCATAATATATTCTGGTCAGAAAAAAGATGTGTATATTACCTACATTTGCAGTAAGATCGAAATACTGATACGCATTAGAATATTAAGAAATCTTTACGATTAATCTTCAAATGAAGGCATTGTGAAATAAAGAATAGGTATTGCAATTAAACATGTGTAACTGTGCATTTATTGTACATTAGTATGGTTTGGGGATGTGCATAAAAATTTTGCAATTAGTTAGAGTCAATGTTTTTATTCTATTTTACACAGTCCTAGACTATGCCAACTTTTGTTAATAAACACATTTTATGAATCATGATGAACAAATTGGTGCTCACCCATCTATTGTAATCGATGCCATTCTACTTCCAATAAACTTCGTTCTGTTACTGCTTAATGTGTGTCTCGGTAATAACATTTTCTGTAACTTGTCCCAATTCATTTTAAGTGCTAGTCAAAAACCTATTGAATTGTAAATAGCTAACTAAGATTTTTTTTGATAAAGTAATTTAAGGGCAACGCATCCGTAAAACTTCAGAGATGTTTATGAGATAAAAACTTGTTTATGATAATAATATCCAGAACACAAGCTTCTTAAAATAAATAAGACTTGAAAAGAAAAGCAGAAAAGTGTTTCAATGTTTATGGGTCACATACTCCGAGTTGCGCTTAGCAGGTTAACATAACCTAGTTTCTACTAAAACGAGTTCAATCACATGTTCGTTTTCGTGTTGCAGTTGTTTTCGACTGTAAATAAGGAAGCATAAATTGTATAGAGGCTTCAGTGAGCACTATAGCGTTGCTATGTAAATAACTGTCAACATTTATCAGCGTAGGTTCGAACAGCGAAAGTGCGGTTCCCTGTTCTAGTTCTACTTTATACTAATTATTCCGAGATAAAGCGAGTTATATAGTTATGTTTTACGAGCTGAGTTATATAGCTATTATGTAACGCGCTGAGGGCGTATGAAAATTGGGAATAATTCAGTCCACTCCAGTTGGTATCTTACTTCCTGACGAGAAAAGTAGGGCTTCGATCGACGACTATGAATAATGTTTAGGTACGTGGTTTTGTCACCGCCTAACTGGTCCGAAGCTGTAATTTACAGGCAGCACTTAAGAATTTCCTTAATAGACTAACAGTATTCAAAGATGGAGAGTTTAAAGGAATGTACGTTGTAACCGCACGTAATTAGAAGTTTGTTGGCGTACAGTTCTAGTTTTACAACGTACAGACATTGATTTAATTAATCTGTGTTTATTGGTATATAGTTTTTGCGTGCTTGACTTCCATTAATGTAAAAATTAATATTTTATTCTATTTATCATGTAGATATCTACTGTTCATAGTTTATTGAAGTAATTTTATAACTAACTCTTATTTTCTCAATATACTAGTATGGTCAATTGGTTAGATATAAAGCTGTTAATTGATTGAAATTGGTTACAAACATATTTTTATACTAGCTGTGCCCGCGACTTCGTCCGCGTGGAATAGTTACTTTTCGGCAGCATATTTAGAATTAGGTTTTTATACATATACTTTCGCTTGGGTAGCTATAAATTTACTTTACAGATGCTTCTCTGTATACGATTTTTCTATGTATTTCTATGGATTTATTTATGTACCGATTGACATGAAATAAACACTAAATGTTAAGTGAAGCTAACTACAATATATTTGTGAAAACCGCATCTTAATCGAGTAAGCCGTTTCTGAGATTAGCGTGCACAAACACACAGAGAAACCGACAAACAGACAAAAAAAAAATTAATTATAATTTCAGGTTCGGCATCGATATTATAACAACCCTTGCTACTTTTTTTGTTTATATTTCCATTGCACAGACACCACTTTTCTACAATTTTATTATATGTATAGATAGATGATTTTTCAAATTGACATAACTTTTTTATTTATGTACCGATTGACATGAAATAAACACTAAATGTTAAGTGAAGCTAACTACAATCTATTTGTGAAAACCGCATCTTAATCGAGTAAGCCGTTTCTGAGATTAGCGTGCACAAACACACAGACAAACAGACAAACAGAGAAACCGACAAACAGACAAAAAAAAATTAATTATAATTTCAGGTTCGGCATCGATATTATAACAACCCTTGCTACTTTTTTTGTTTATATTTCCATTGTACAGACACCACTTTTCTACAATTTTATTATATGTATAGATATAGATATAGATAATGTATTAATGGAATAACGATACAATGAAACTCACTACAAAGTTCAATTCATGATTAACATGCACCATTGTTACGCCAGTTAACCGAAGGCGGTACTTAATAAATGTGAAGGGCAAATTGATGTCAATGAATCAATTGCAATTAAAGATTTAGTTCTAAACGCTCGTAGCACCGTAAATAATCAAAAAAAATTGTAAATAATAATTGAATCATTAAAATATATTCAAAATAAATTTGTGCTTATAGACACTCTACTAATCTTATATACACTTGAACTTCTTGTGCAATAAAAATGTAAATATAATAGGTATTTACAATTTTGGTCACATTCCAAAATAATCATAGAGGCTTTATATATGAAAAGTAGAACGAGTTGCGTAGACTTGTCAAAGTAATTATAGGCTGATAATATTACTCGAGCTTAAATAGATGGTTAAACTTTGTAAAAATATAAATAGTGTTTAGAAATTTGTTACACACTCCTTTTACTGAGTCTGACTTGAGATTATAACTGCCTCGTTGGCCTAGTGGTGCTAGGCGCGCCTGCTACGCTAGAGGACTTGGGTTCGATTCCCGAATCGACCAAGGTGTTATTGGGGTTTTCTATGAAATTCTCAGTAGCAGGTCGGAGTTTGGATTTGTGCCCGGTGAGTGACAATAGGCTCGCCCCCTATTGAACGAACTGGGCGAACTGTGGGTGTACATTGGTACACCTCTGCCTACCCCTTCGGGGATACAGGCGTGATGATATGTTATGTTATGTTGTGACTTGAGATTCGTGTTCTTTATGTATGAAGTACCCGAATGATCTTTTCTTCCTATCATACTTTGTATAATATCCATGTATTATCCACCAATTTACCCTACTTGCCTGTAGTTAATATGATAGAAATCTAAATGACCTTTACGCATATAACACACATACAAGTTACGCGCTTATCAATAATCCATAATTTCGTGTTTCGCGCAATCAGATAAATAGGTTAGGAATGTATTACTAAAAGCAAATAATCAAATTTTAATAAATAAAGTTTTTTATTATATTACTATATGGCTCAATTTTATTCCAGAACAATCAAAAATTTACATAAATCCAAAATATATTTGAGTTCAAAACTAGTAAAAAAATTGAGTTTCCACAATCCACGTAGACTTAAAAATGTAACAGTAACTCAAATGAGAATAATTACTATTTTGAAACCATCATTATAACATGCAAATCATTGTCAAGTATATGCGTAAGTAGGCTGTGCAACGTCTTGCATAAACTAAAATCTGGAACTCCGTATGAAATAAGAAATCATTTTAAGGTCTTATTCATCATTATTTCTGTGAGATAAATGATCATCTCTTTGTTCTTTATATAGCATCTGTCGAGATTCCTCAGCTCTTCAGAAGATTTCATTTTCGTAATTATAATTTATAGTTTTACGTTGCGAGCTTTCTTATGTGAGTAATTATGCTGACAATATAACAACTGTTGAAGTTTGGAGAGCATGGACAAATGCTATGCATATAATAATATATGAATATGGAATATAGGTTTATAAATTAAGCCTCCATTCTTTCCTGTTTCACAAAAATACAAAGTTCAATTGTTTTCAAATGTTTCAAGTAAACACTATAAACACAAAAATGATAATTTGATTTCAAGGATTGTGGTGGTGCCATCTATCTGTAGCATTCAGCAATTGATGTCTCAATAGTGCCGCCACCTATGGTTGTGCGTTGAAAACTTTAACGTAGATCAATATGATACTTTCGCTCACAAGAGAACGCTTTACATAGAGGTGGTGCTGGCATCGCTTATACAAAACACAAACATTAATTTATTAAAATTTATTTCATGTGAGTCAATAAACAGAATTATTTAACAGTTTACAAGCTAAATGACTTTATTTGCTTATGGAACTAAATAACAATCTTAACTTGGTTGAATCAAGTTAGTAGGCTAAGTAGTACATTTTAGAATGATAATACGATGATGCTGCTTCTGAATCCAGACTTTGGTCATATTTTTCTTTTGTCTGTTGTTCTTCCGTAGTAGATAATTCTTTAGAAGTTTCCGTTTCTGTCTTTTCTTCAGCGAGTAATGAATTTTCTGCATTGGGTTTGAGTTCACCAGGATTTTGCGGAAGCATAGTAACGACTGCTGGTACTACATTTATAGGAACTGTTTCAACCTCAACTTTAGGTGTGGTTGCGATTTCCTTGGCTTCTTCTATTTCCGGCACCATATCTTTGTCGGCCGTATCTATGACTACCATCTGAGGTTCATCAGTTTTACCCATACTAAGTTCTTTTTCTTCATACACTGGTATGCTGTCCTTGTTCGATTCAGGCTTTTCCATTTCTTGGTAATGATAGTTTTTGGTAGGGAAGTAGTGGTTGATTTTTATACCATGACCGACGGGATAGAAGAATCTGGTGTGGCCAGTCGTAGAAACGGCATCGTTACCATGTTTATTGACAGTCTTGCTTACAACTGCATTGAATCTGAAAGTTATTATTCAAGCATTAAGATTATTACTTAGTGTATTGGTAAGAAGGCTATCATTACAGACGATGCGATTGCACACATTTTTCTGGTAAAAAATTAATGATGCTCAAGCTATATTATGTTAATGCATTTATAATTCCATTGACCTTAATACCGTGTGCAGAATTTATAAAGCTTAAAATAGATTAAAAAGAACGGGTTTGGGTAAGCTTACAATTTCCGGTGCAATTTTATCGCTAACAATAGAAACGTGATACATGATTATTGCTCATGGTCAAAATCGCTGCTATTGAGTAGTAATAATTGGTTAATTACCCGTTGTGGTCATCGGCGTGGTACTGAACCTTCCGTAAAGATCCGTCTGACTCTACAAGGCTGTACTCGCCACGAACTCGATCCCCGTCGCGTTCCTCGTGATGATGCTTGTGGTCTCCTGTCTTTTTGTCTGATACTGAATACTCGAACTCGTATTTAGGGTAAGCCTGCAAACAAACATATTTAGGTATAAAGGACCTACAACATACTAAGGGTTGTGCGCTTGGGAAATAGGTAAACACTGAGATGAATTTGGTCCTATTTAGCATTCAAATCTTGCCTTAAAAATCAACAATTTCATTAGCCATCCTAGCTGCTTTACTGCTCTGCTAAGTTTAATGTCCTATCACCTAGGTAATAGAATGTAGCTTAACAATAATTAAGTAGGTAGCAATTACCATTATTATGCCACTATGTTGTACATATGACATTATTTAGTTAAGTAATTCCAGCCGTCTATCGGTTGAGTAATTATAAATTCTAACTCTAATTACACATACCTGTATGAGTAGAAATTTGACACCGTGTCAATGTTCCTTTCTCTACTTAATTATTGCGTTCATGTATTTAGTCCTTGAGTGTCAATATGTTATGGAAGGTACTTACGTAATGGTCGTGTTTGTACCGGAATGCTCGGGGAGTCGGTGGGTGGTAGATTTTTATTATTTGCCATCCGTGAGGAGTTTCGTCTTCCAAGTCTTCATTGTAGTTTTTGTCTGGATTTATGAATACTGCTTGAGTGGCTCCCACGAAATAAATACATAACAGAATCTGGAAAATTACAATATGATTTAAAATATTTTTAGATTCACACCCTTTTAATGTTAGATTAATAATTTTTAACGTAATTTAAAATCGTAATTAATTACTTTTCTAAACATATTGTTGCACTTAAAATGAACTGTCGCTAACAAAATGTACTAGCTGACTGTTGATTTAACAAGGAAATAAAAACCATTTTATACTTTTTCAATACTTAACTTATTATATAAATTTTGTTAGAACTCTTTTTGACTTAGAATTGTCTTTTTAATACACGTAAGAATATAGAGGATCAGCATAAAACAAAATTATTAATTATTTAAAAAAAAGCACCTTTCCTGTCATAAAATGTTAAAGGGTCATTTCATCGTTTCATATTCGTCTGATAGATATTCGTAATTCGTTCGATCAAAACTACCTTAGTACGAAACACACGTGACAATAAGGAGAGTCATGTTAGTTATAAATGTAGTATATAATTAAATTACTATTCAATTTATAATAAAAAAAAAACCATAACTATTTAAGGTTGGTAAATTAAAATTTTCCTTAAAAATCGTATCCATGTTAGTTTAGCTCAAAACTTAAAGCTGTTATCGTATCATCACAATTCGTACGATCAAAGGAGGCTTTGAGTGCATTTGTTCCGAGTAGGTACATTGGGGAGAAGAGGCTAAATAGCCATACTCATTCTCAATAAAGCTAACAAAAAAAGATTTTGTGCGAGTAATCTGATATTTCTCATATAATATAAATCAGTAAGTAAGTGTAATTGACATGCATTATAATACTTATGTAACAATTGGCTGCACTTTTTTGTGGTTATGTTTGTTTCTTTCTATGACAATATTTTGCCATGCCACAAACAATTTTTAATTACATTTAAATTTTAAAAAATACATGAAAGCTTCGAAAACCATAGTCACAGGAACAAAAATTGTGTTACTTTAAAAACCATTTACTAAATAATAATTCAACGACGAAGCCATAATCAGAAAAAAAATAATAGATTGGCAGTAATTATATTTTTTGAATTGCTTGTGGTCCAAAGAGCTTTAGTTCACTTTACTAACACATAAAAATTTCACAAAAGAGAGAGGATTCGATCTCTCGTGTTATCACGGAATCGACACAATTCAATAGTCGCGAGGAATCTATTGTTCGGGTGCGCGCGCAACACATTGTATTTGCTCACCAGAATTAATAAGAAAATAACGATATTTAATGAAGATTACAAGATTAAGGCGCTGTGTATAGCCAGCATTGATGTTATTGAAGGGGTGAAGCGGGCAGGTGCGGGACGGAGTAGCCCCGACCCTGCTACTCGTTTTTTCCGAATTCGTCCGATGCGTAACGGTGTTATAATATTGAAGCTTTATTTCGCTGATTGTTTAGATGTAAGCTTAGCCCTGCTTGACTATGTTTACTTTTGAGCTGCGCTCTCGCGGCGAACAGTAGGTTCGAATCCCGACAAAATCATAAAATTTATGGATTATTATTTTTAAAGTATTATGCACCTACTGCATATTATCGTGTTTTTACTTTTAAAACAAACATTTAATGTTGTTGATTTATTTTAAGAATAATTTTTCAAATACCTATTCTGATTTTCTGAAAAAAAAATATATATATAATAATTGAAAACCTGAACAATATGTTTTATGACAATCTATATTTTTCTTCAGAGAGAGTAAAAGTTCTTCAGTCTGGAGATACAGCGTGTTTCGAATAGTAACGAAACTTCTTATTTTTTTGTGAATAACTTTTGTGGTATGAAGTCCTCACACTGCAGATAGTCCAAACACTCACCTGTAAAACTTATTATATATAGGTTTATAGGTTTTTTTATAATACATATTTATAGGTTTTTTTTTTGTGTACGAAAGGGTAAATTGATCAACCTCTTTTGTTTCTTTTTATTATTCACGTGGTTTTGGACCCACGTGAATAGGCGGTAAGGATGCAAGACTCCGAGAGAGAGCCCTGAAAAAGGCTCTGTCTAATCTGTCAAAACACCTGGTGCCATCATTTGCCTTAGTGCTGGATATGTAGGAGAGAGGACAACGGGGGCAGTGCCTGCCACTACACTCGCCCAAGTAGATACGTGCAATGAAGGCTGAGGGACCCCCGTCCCCGCTCTCTGCGACCTCCCCAGGGCAGGTCTAGCTACAGAGATTCTCGTCTGCGCACTGCCCGCCATCGGCGGAGCAATGGAACGAAAGGGTCAGCCTCCCGCTCGCGCTCCAAGGTCTCTTTCTGAGAAATAACAAGCTTGCAGAAATAAGACACTAAGGCAGACGAGTCGTCTGCGAGCATGGCGTTGACCACACCCACGAGCGAAAGGTCCGGGCCAAGAACTCCACGTAGGACACGGCGCTTAGCTTCAAAGGCAGTGCACATCTCGAATGTGTGCTATGCCGTGTCTTCCATTTCGTAAAATTAGCCTTCCCAATGCGCCGTTGGGGCCTGGGCAGGATATATATTGGGGCTCATTAGCTGCTTTTAGAAGGCGTGTGGCAAGCATTTGGGAGCCATTCTCTTGCACTTAGACAGGACACCGCATCCCCAAACTCTTCCGGGGACAGCAGGGAAATGTCCTCCGATGGGCTCATCCCGTAGGTTGAATTCAAGCTGGGCAGGGTAACGTTGACGGCGCCCGGGAAAAACGCCTGAACCAATGAGATCAGTCTGAAGGGTCTCCGTCAGTGGAGGACTAATGAGGTGAAGATTGTTGCGCAACATTTTGTAAGGTCTGACCCAGGGATTGGCGTTGAGACACTCCAACATCGCCTCCCTCTCCCTCTCAAATGGCGACTGTCAGCGGCTTCTTCTTCTTGCTATTGCAGGTGGAACCGGATTGAACCCTAAAGATCCCGGTTCTGGCGACGTCGACGAAGCCACTCATAGCTTATTCTAACGGCCGTAATGGACCACCTCGAGAACGGTGAGCACCCTTGCGTACCCTGTGTTGACTGAGAGGAGAACCCTATCCGTATGTGTGTAATCGGATAGGTTCTCCACGAGCTCGACCTGCCTATACGCAACGGTGGCGTTACGTGCTGGGGTGGTGAAGGTTAAATCAACCACGGACCCTCCGTGCAGGCACCCGCACATATTTTTCGTCCCTCTATTAAGGAGGGAGAGGTAGGTGAAACCACCCACGCCTCCAAAGCATGGCCTTGTGCTTCGTCCGATGGATTACAACACGCCAGTAACATTTCAAACAAAAAAGTGACGTGCTTTCACGCCGAGAGCCTACGGCGTACTCTTGAACAACAATCTCTTCCCACGGATGTGCAAAGAGGCGATAGTCATCTTCATCCACAAACCTGGTAAACCGAAGTCTGAGCTCACTAGTTATCGCCCCATTAGCTTACTCATGGTTCTTGGGAAGCTATACGAGCGAATAATTTATTCCCGTCTTATCGATTGTGCCGAGTTCAGGAGTCTCATACCAGACGAGCAGTTCGGTTTTAGAACCCAACACTCATGCGTCCAACAAGTCCACCTCATAGTCGAGCATATAAGCGCTGGTTTTCAGCATGGAAGGCTCACTGGCGTGCTCTTCTTCGATACAGCAAAGGCTTTCGACAAGGTCTGGCACAATGGCTTGATCTTCAAGCTTTACCAACTCGAGGTGCCAGATCGTCTTGTGCTCATCTTCAGAAACTTTTTGTTGAATCGGTCCTTTCGCTATCGCGTTGACCCACAACCGATCCGCGCCGCAGTCCCTCAGGGCTCCGTACTCTCACCACTTCTCTTCACACTAACGTTAGCGACATTCCTCGCGGTGGGAAACCAAATGTACGCCGACGATACGGCCATCTATTATTCAGGCACCAGCCCCTTAGCGATAGGTCGAACTCTCCACACCGCGGTCACGAACCTCGGGAAGTGGTTCACGTAATGGAGAATCGAAGTCAACCCTACCAAGAGCGCAGCCGTGGTCTTCAGCAAGGAACGGCAGCCTACCGCTACCCCTCCACCTATCACCCTCTTCGGCAAGCTTATTCCTTAGGAGCAGCAAGCCAAATACCTGGGTGTAATCCTTGATCGGAAGCTTACCTTCATAGCTCATATTAAAGCTACACGCGCGCGAGCCACATTCGCTCTCGGCCGACTTAATTGTATGTTGAGCAAGCGCAGTAAACTCTTACTCTTACTATACTTATAAGAAGAGAATCTACACTGCGTGCGTGACGCCTATCATGACTTACGGCAGCGTCGTATTCTCTCACGTACCCGATTATCGACTCAAACGAATGCAAACTCTCCAAAACCGTTTCATGCGTAGAGCCATAGGCGCTCCAGGTTACGTCCGTAACTTGCAGTCGCACTGTGACTTAAAGCTGCCAACAATCAAACAGTTCATAAAAGTCGCCGCGATTCGATTTTTCGACTCCTCCGAAACCCACCGTAACCCGCTAATCGTAGCGGCCGCGCGATACGTACCTTCCGTAATATCTAAGACTAAACGCCCCAGACTCTTACTCTCTCCTACCTCGACGATAAAAGAACGCTTCTCCGAACGATAAAAGAAGCATTCGATTTAGCTAGCAGCAGCATTACAAAACACAACCGCCGTCCTCGCCGGCGAGGCCCGTCACGTATTATTAATAATAGTAACGTAAATGTTATCCTCCTGTCCCTAGACCAAGCTGGCCCGAGCCTTCCAAACTAGCAATAAAAATATGTCCCTAAATAATAAAAACTTAGATCCAGCCACCCCTTGTTGTTTTGCTGATTGTTAGCTACGCACTAAGTCGAGGCCCGAACCCCGCAGGGGGTGCCCTTAGTGGGCGTTGCTGACGTAATTAGTTTTTTCCTATTGCTCTGGCTGGAGTTCTTAAGGTCCTCGCCAAAAGTCCCGTGAAGCAGTCAAAGTTTACGCTCAGGCTAACGGTAAAGATCTCTACCAAAAAAAAAAAAAAATACTTTGCTCTGTCTGCGCGCACACTTTTCGTCGTCTTTCAACTATACTACACTATACAAAATAAGACGCCATACATATACTGAATTTGTCAGATCCGAAATATATTTCATTAAATAAATGACTCCTCACAAATATCTCACATTAATTAAAAACCAGCAGTTTACTTCATATTGTAATTATTACAAACGTTATTGCGTTAAATTACATCTTTTGGTATTACTAGTTACTTCAATATTGTACACCATGTATAAGCTTAGTCATGAAAAAGTTGTCATGAATGAAAATGAAAAAATATGCATCTTATTAGAAATCAATAATTCCTAATAGTTTTTTTTATTATTATTAAAATTGAACAATTTATTAAAAATTACACAAAAAGTAATAAATAAATCATTGAAAAAAACATGAAAGCAAAATAGTAAATTTTTATTGCTAGGTTCGAACCTGCGATCAGCTATCGCATCGCATATTTTTTTATAAGCACGCGACCGCTAGACCAATGTAGCTTCTGCATATATCTTCAAATTACGCTTCTATAGAGGATCAATAGAAAAGAGATTAGATGTGCAAAAAACAGTAAGTAATTACTTTACAAATTCCATTATATGTCATTGTTTGACAGATTTAATGAAATTATTTTCGATTTGTCATGTATTTTAGATCTGTCAATCAGAAAAAAAGTGACACAGGTCCGTCTAGCACCGCGCCTCAGCGCACACTGTCTGTCCGCGTAGGAATGAAAGAGAAGCGAACAAAACGCCATATTTAGTTTGTTAGGAATGTGTTATTTTTCATTAAATATCTGAATATTTGGAAAAATACTACCTTAACTGAAAAACTAAAATAAAGGTTATCTTCATTATTAGTTATTACGTTTCTGTTGAAAAATTTATCAAGATTGGTTCATCAGTAATACCGGAAAACTTTTTTGAAAATCCATTTTAGAGGTATGTTTACGAATTTTTTTTATCGAGAAAAATTAATGAAATCGTGTTTTGGAAATAAAGGTTATCTCACAAAAATTATGAAGATTAACATATATTTTTTTAGCTGCTCTGACATTTACACAGTTTGCTAAAAAACTGTTTGAAAAAGCCCATTTTTACTGTACACAGCGCCTTAAAATTTGTATTAAAGTGAGTCTGAGTCGTAATATATTATGTACATACATGTAAAATGGTTTTCGACTATTGAGTTCAATTAATGAGAATAAAAAATAAAATTCCTTCTTTTTGTATTTCCAAAACAGCACTATCGGAATGTCATATAGAAATATATTTTGTTACATACTCGTATAACACACACGCAAGGATGCAAGGACAAGAAATGGCCAGTTATTGCTGTCAGTTAGTTTTTCTCGCAAGCATTTAAAATCCTCGTCATGTAAACGTTTACTATCATCTTTATTGAGTTGTTGAATTTAAACACCCAGTTATTTCGATTAACTGGTATAAGGTTTTAGCTCTTGCTAATAATACTGAATGCTTTGAAAAGAAAAAGTTTAAGTCACACTTTTCCTTACTTGTTCTAATTATTCTAGTGCGTAAAAGCATAAAATTGAATATTTTTTATACCTATAATAAGATATTAGAATACTTATATTCTTGAATAGAAGGTTGAAAATGAAATATTTTTTTTATCATTGAACTTATTCGTATATTGCATTTAATAAATAATTAACATTTCGTTTTGGTCAACATAACTTCTGCTTAATTAGAGCTTTAGTGGTGGTAGTAGTGGGCGGGGGCAGCCTTGAGGATGACGGGCGCGGCCTTGACGACAACGGGGGCGGCTGTGGGGGCGGTGTTGTGGACGACGGCGTTGAAGCCGCTGTGGTCGTCGGCGGAGTACTCCACGGTCCTGACGGAGCCGTCGGCTTCGTGGAAGGAGTAAGAGCCTTTCACAACATCACCGTCGCGGGACTCCTGCTGGGACTTGTTGTCGCCGGTGTGGCTGTCAGCAACGGAGTAGTTGTACTCGTATTTGGGGTGAGCCTGTGTTACATATTAAACGATCTTGTAATACAATTTACTTGATGAAACAGCACGTTTGGCAAAAGTTTACTAGAATTAAAGACAACTTACGTCGAACTCCTCAGCATGAGCGACCACGGGGGCAGCGTGGTAAGCGACATGGGCTGGGGCGGCGTGGTAGGCAACTGGGGCAGGAGCAGCGTGGTAGGTGACGGCAGCGGGAGCAGCGTGGTAGGCGACTGGGGCAGGGGCAGCGTGGTAGGTCACGGCAGCAGGAGCAGCGTGGTAGGCAACTTGTTGGGCGGACTGGTCGTGACGGACGATGTTCTGGGAGGAAACAGCGGCCGCAGACGAGTAGTGAGCCGGGGCGGCGTGGTAGGCGACGGGGGCAGCCAGGAGACCAGCCTGGGCCACAGCCACGAAGGCGCAGAGAGCTACGATCTGAAAAATAGATAAAAATTGTAATTAATATTTTCGTGCATGATTTATTTGTATTTTTTTTTGTCTACATTTTTGTTAAGCAACTTACTTTGGAGAACATTTTGATTTGATACACTGATGTATTCAAGTTGAATGATACTTGCACTGTCACAGGTCGACTTTTTATACTGATAGTATGATGTATGATCAGCTGATTGTAGTAAGTAGTGGAAGTTGTCGGTCGAGTTCACGGTAACCTTGCCGCATACAGAGTTCGGCGAATTAGTCCATTCACTATAGCGTCAGTGCCTTAATTGTTACGAGTAGGCACTTGAGTAGGTTAATTTTATGCTAATCTAATTTTTGAGGACTGTATTATGAAATTGTATTACATTTTGATAGACTCGTGACATGCCCAACTACACAATAATGAGAAACATTTTATGTAAGCTTTGTTTCTTTGTGTCTTGGGTAAATAGTAGTAAGGATGTGTATTTTTGAATGATGCATTATATATGACATGAGTTTTGTCTCTTTGTCCAAAGTTTTCATCAACTACTTTAGTTCCGACTAGAATATCGAGATTAAATTTGGAGTCTAAGTAGACAGGTTTAAGTTTAAGGTTACAAGTTGGACATTATACAAAGTTCTCTGGATTTTATATTACATAACTAAACCAAAATTTGGATCAATAATAATGACCGTAATGACCTTTTGCGGTGATATTTGGTTTTATTTCAGTAAGAAGCCATAACTTGTGCCAAATCATAAATACGATCGAAAGCGAAAGACCTTTACGTGGGACTGTTAAACGACTTTTTACCAACATAGCATGCCATAATTATTGTCCGGTATAAATAACGTTCGGCCTGTTTTAGACTTTCAAGCTTGTAACTAATGCAACTTTTGGTCTTATTTTGAGGTCATCACAGCAGCGAATTATCTAGAACTTCTTTCTATCGCAAGGATAAAATAATTATTATATTAAAAAGAATCGGATCAGCAGATAATAATATCAGTATGTCTATTCTGTAAATAATTTCGAAATCGAGCTTCACCTGAGTGATAATAAAGCTCATTTCAAAAGTGTACCCAATTAGACTTGATTTAGAATTCAAATTTGAGAATATGTTTTCGACATCTCACCGCGGGTTCCGCTGTCGAGATATGAGAATAATGTTACAGAATAGCACTACAGATCCGAGTCTGGTATCTATTGTGTATGTGATTTTCATTGCTATGAATTAACAAAGTGTCTGCGTCGTGTAATTAGACAAATAAAATATGCGGACCAAAATCCAGTATCCAATATCAAGTACTTAAATCTCTAGGGCGGTGATAGAGTTGTGAAACAAATCAGTGAATGTAACGAAGTGCGTCACTATGTGACCTGTAAGGCCGCAAGCTTGTTCTACAACTAATGCATGCGCTTGAGGGTCCACTGCCAAATAATATAAAAACTTAATCGGCCACTTAATATCTATCATTCATTGCTTGATCACAAAAGTGAAACAATCAATATTCAAAATGTTCGCTAAAGTAAGCAATATTTTTATTCACTTAGCCGAATAACATTATAATTGAGACATACTAATATTTATTTCTTTTTAGGTAGTAACTCTCTGCGCCTTCGTGGCTGTGGCCCAGGCTGGTCTCCTGGCTGCCCCCGTCGCCTACCACGCCGCCCCGGCTCACTACTCGTCTGCGGCCGCTGTTTCCTCCCAGAACATCGTCCGTCACGACCAGTCCGCCCAACAAGTTGCCTACCACGCTGCTCCTGCTGCCGTGACCTACCACGCTGCCCCTGCCCCAGTCGCCTACCACGCTGCTCCTGCCCCAGTTGCCTACCACGCCGCCCCCGCCCATGTCGCTTACCACGCTGCCCCCGTTGTCGCTCATGCTGAGGAGTTCGACGTAAGTTATCTTTAATTCTAGTAAACTTTTGCCAAACCTGCTGTTTCATCAAGTAAATTGTATTACAATATCGTTTAATATGTAACACAGGCTCACCCCAAATACGAGTACAACTACTCCGTTGCTGACAGCCACACCGGCGACAACAAGTCCCAGCAGGAGTCCCGCGACGGTGATGTTGTGAAGGGCTCTTACTCCTTCCACGAAGCCGACGGCTCCGTCAGGACCGTGGAGTACTCCGCCGACGACCACAGCGGCTTCAACGCCGTCGTCCACAACACCGCCCCCACAGCCGCCCCCGTTGTCGTCAAGGCCGCGCCCGTCATCCTCAAGGCTGCCCCCGCCCACTACTACCACCACTAAGCGCTGTCACTAGTCATGGACCGCTGTCACCAAAATTATGTTGATAAATATTTATTCATAGTAATAAACGAATAAGATTGTCGAAAACAACTTTTTACTTTTTTTTACCTATAAATTGGGATGGGTGTTGTGCTTGTAAGTTGATTATAGTTGTGAACCTGTTAACGGATAACAAATCATGAACAAGGCGAGTTTGTATGTACGAGTTTAAAATAACCTAACACGAAGGGGACGATGGGGCTTCTGTTGCATGCACAAAAATAAGAAATGTATGATATATTTTATCATACTCTGTATCGTACGTACAGTTTATTCTAAATGCAGTCTTGTATGTAAAGAAATATCATACAGAACGATTTTTACCATCATGCCCTGTCTCATCTATGGTAGATCGTAATAGTCCTGTGTACATTAAAAAGTAATTTAATAAAGTAAATTAACATTTTTTTTAGTGTACTTAATGGAAAATTAACTTTCATAAAATTATTATTAGCTCGCGGTGGTTTACAAGCGGGCGAGCAAAACTGTTGTTTGCAAGCCTATTTGCTAAGATCTCAAACATGCAAGACTAGCTACGAGTCGGCTTGCCATCCCAAAACCTTGAGGTGATCCATGAGCAAGTTTTACCGGCGAGCCAAAAGGACCGCGGTAAACCTCGCTCATCAATTACACTATTCAGATTCATTAACAAGAGCGCTATTCAATTGTTTAATTAAGTGATCGACTCTGGCCCAACATTTTCTTCGTTGCATAAAGATTCTGTTCATATGATTTTCTCGAAATATCGAAAGAAGTATACCGAAGTGGTATTTAAGCTAATGTTAAGAACTCATACACGAATGTTCACCTATTAAGTGTACATGAGATTTACTATTTTAAATATTTATCGATGTGTTATTGAAGTTATCACAGAAACAGACGGCAATAATATAACCCGAAATATTAGCCGATTTAATTCCTAATTTACCCGAATTTAACTCCTATGTGTGCATTCTACTCGTATCTGCTGCATAGTCATAGCTAAATTATGATATAATTTGGTGAAATTCAAGATAATAATGTCATCTCTTTCCATATGTAATGTTTTCGTGGGTTATTTAATTTGACATGAAATGGTCTTTGTTTAGGTTATAAAAAAACAATGGTTGAAATGTTTAGGTCAATATTATTCGTTTATTAACATAAATAACTTATTTTTCGACGTATTTTTTGGTGAAAGCAATCCTTGACTAGTGAGGAAGTTTCAGTGGTGGTAGTAGTGAGCGGGAGCGACGTGCGCGGGCGCGGCTGTGGAGGCGGTGTTGTGGACGACGGCGTTAAAGCCGCTGTGGGCGTCGGCGGAGTACTCCACAGTCCTGACGGAGCCGTCGGCTTCGTGGAGGGAGTAAGAGCCCTTCACAACATCACCGTCGCGGGTTTCGTGCTGGGACTTGTTGTCACCGGTGTGGCTGTCAGCAACAGAGTAGTTGTACTCGTAGCTGGGATGAGCCTGCAGAAAATAAGAAGAAACTCGGTAAAACCAATTACCAAACTAAAAAATAGAGTACTATAAGGAATCAGGATGATTGAGTACTTACATCAACCTCTTCAGCGTGAGCGACAACGGGGGCCGCGTGATAAGCTACTTGAGTGGGAGCAGAATGGTAGGCGATGGGAGCGGGAGTCGCATGGTAAGTGACGGCAGCGGGGGCAGTGTGGTATGACCCGGTAGAAGGGGCGACGTAGCTGGTAGCCTGCTCATGACGGACGATGTTCTGGGAAGATACGGCGGAGCCTGAAGAATAATGGGCAGGGGCGGAGTTGTATGCAACTGCGGCGGGAGCAGCATGGTAGGCTACTGGTGTGGCAATTGCGGCATGTTGTGTGGGCTGCTCGTGACGAACGATGTTCTGGGAGGAGACAGCTGATAAAGATGAGTAGTGGGCAAGGGCGGAGTTGTAGGCCTCTGCAGCGGGGGCAGCATGATAAGCTACTGGGGCGGCGTAGGTAACTTGTCTGGCGGGTTGGTCATGGCGCACAATATTTTGAGAAGAAACAGCAGCGGCAGAGGAGTATTGGGCAGGGGCGGTGTGGTAGGACACTGCGGTGGGCGCAGCATGGTAGGCTACAGGGGCTGCGATGGCGACGTGCTGGGCGGGCTGTTCATGATGCACAATGTTCTGGGAAGATACGGCAGCAGCAGAGGAGTAGTGGGCGGGAGCAGCTTGGTAAGACACTACGGCGGGGGCAGCGTGGTAGGCTACTTGTTGGGCGGGCTGGTCGTGACGGATGATGTTTTGGGAGGAGACAGCCGCGGCAGACGAGTAGTGCACGGGGGCAGGCAGGAGACCAGCCTGGCACACCGCCACCAAACCGCACAGAGCTACTATCTGCAAGTTACAAAAAAGTATTATTAGTCGTTAACGTTTTTAAAAAATCACTTCAGAAATGTCTTTAAATAAACAACTTACTTTAGCGAACATTTTTCTGATTGTTTCGCTTTTGAGATCAAGTAATGAATGATGCATATTTCGTGTCAAATAATGTTTTTATACAAGCTGACATCGGAACCCAAGACCGCATACATAGGTGCAGAACGAGTCCGTTGCGGCCTTACGGGTCACATAGCGACGCGGTTCAATACATTCACCGATTTATTTCACAAGTTTATAACCCTAAAAATAGAAGGACCTAGTAAACTTTTCCCTTCGATAAAAATACAATCGTGTTAATTGTATTTTTTATTTATTTATTTATTATATTATTTACACAAAACATTTAAATTGCAATAAAAATTTAAATATTTGCGTTTATTTCGTAAATGCAGATTGCATTAATCATGTTTAGCTAAGACTTTACTAACTATAAATAAATAAAATTAGCTAGTTATGCCAGCAGCGTCAGTTTTTTTTGAATAATTTTACATTTCCGTCGCCGCGTCCGTCGGTGCGGTAAATAGATCTTATTATTGTTCTAGATTCAGCCATTAAAAAATAATTGCTTGATCGGCTTGTGGAAAAAAGGACTTTTAAATATTATAAAATATGACACTTATAATTATTATCGAAATTTATTAATGTTGATCAAGAAGAAATCAAGGTACAATTAATGACGACTGGGAATCGTTTAAAAGTACCGCGTTATTGTTACACTGTCATCTAATTTAAGTTTAAGTCACCCTAGTCAGGCTTTTAAACCATTACGTACATAGACCGACTAAACAATGGCGAATCTAGCAACACAAGATAAATGTTCATTTTGATTGGAATTTGTAAAATCTGACATATTTTGTTTGATACCTGTTACAATAGTTACTCATTCCTTTATTGCATATTGGTAAAAAACACAAAATAAAATGAAGAATAAACAAGGCAGGCAGTCGTTTCCTTGGATCCAAGTATAATAAAAATTTAAAAGGATTAGAAAAGAAATAAACATATCAACAAAAATCTACAATATTAGCATGATCAAATAAAATAACAGTCATGAAAATTAACGTTTCATTTAATTAAAAGTAATTTAATCTCTACCATTTCATTTTCCGTACAAGACTTTTGAAGTACCTTTATGTTTCATATATTACATAAAAATAAAACGAGTTCAAGAGCCTAGTTTAAAATTAAAAAGTTCTAATACCTAGTTCATTTCTTGTGTCACATTAAATTGTCTCGAGAAATTCATTAGTGAATGTTTTAATCAAGCTACCTGACCTAAGGTAAGGTCGCTGAAAACCTGTTCTACCACTTGTACACGCGGCTGTGCGTTTATTGACAAGAACGGCTACTATAAAACCGTATTTCAATTTCTGAAATGTATCATTCATTGTTTGATCATTCCAGTGAAATATTCAATTTAATTAACATGTTTACTAAGGTATATTACATTAATAATCTTAATAGATTTAATCTTGAAACTTAAATAAGAATACATTCAATTATTACAAAATGTGTACAAGTTAAAAAAAATACTAACACAATAATTATATTTGCAGGTAGTAGCTTTGTGCGGTTTGGTGGCGGTGTGCCAGGCTGGTCTCCTGCCTGCTCCCGCGCACTACTCGTCTGCTGCGGCTGTCTCCTCCCAGAACATCATCCGTCACGACCAGCCCGCCCAACACGTAGCCTACCACGCTGCCCCCGCCGCAGTGTCCTACCACGCTGCCCCCGCCGCAGTAACCTACCAGGCTGCCCCTGCCCAATACTCCTCAGCTGCCGCTGTCTCCTCTCAAAACATCGTGCATCATGACCAGACCGCCCAACACGTCGCTATCGCCGCCCCAGTAGCTTACCATGCAGCTCCTGAAACTGTTTCATATCATGCTGCCCCAGCCACGGTGTCCTACCAATCCGCGCCAGCTCACTACTCCTCCGCCGCCGCAGTGTCCTCCCAGAACATCGTGCGTCATGACCAACCTGCCAGACAAGTCGCTGTCTCCACCCCAGTAGCCTACCACGCCGCTCCGGCCGCTGTCGCCTACCATGCTGCTCCCGCTGCCGTCACCTACCACGCTGCTCCTGCTCCAGTCGCCTACCATGCGGCCCCTGCCGTTGCCCACGCTGAAGAGTACAACGTATGTTACTTTGAATATGTAATATAAATAAGGAAATGTTTCAATATTTATTAAGTGAGTATTTTAACCAGTGCTGTATTTTGCTACACAGGCTCACCCCAGCTACGAGTACAACTACTCTGTTGCTGACAGCCACACCGGTGACAACAAGTCCCAGCACGAGACCCGCGACGGTGATGTTGTGAAGGGCTCTTACTCCCTCCACGAAGCCGACGGCTCCGTCAGGACCGTTGAGTACTCCGCCGACGCCCACAGCGGCTTCAACGCCGTCGTCCACAACACCGCCCCCACAGCCGCCCCAGCGCATGTCGCTCCCGCTCACTACTACCACCACTGAAACTTCCTCATTAGTCAAGGATTGCTTTCACCAAAAATGTTTAACGTTATTTATTCTTAGCAATATACGAATACGTTCGATAAATACTTGGGTGATATTATTTTTCTTAATATCCAATTAACTATCTTTATTTCATTACACCAGCACACTAGGGAAGAACCCGAACCTATAACTCAATAATATTTAAGAAAAAGCAAAACATTGGCCGGTAATGAATTGTCCTGAATAAAAACTTCTTTTCGTATAGAGAGCTCCCTCTCCATACGAAAATAAGTTTTTGTTCAAGCGAGCGAGTGAGCAAGATTTTTATTTTATTATCCACTAGAGAGTTGGTGTCCAAAAATTTTTTTTTGGTATCCCAAATTTCCAAGGATTTGTTCATAATGGTTGGTGTCTCAATAAAAAAGTACAATATGTGTCTGTGAACACATTGGTCCTAGCCTAGATTCGCATGAAATACAAACTTGTGAGAGCAAAACGTTGACTGAAAAAAATTGGATAAAATTTGTACAGGACCACCTTCTACTTTATAAACGAAAACCGAATTAATTCATAGGATCGCATAAAAAACATGTAACAAACCACAAAGTTGAATTAAGAAGAGAACTTCCCTCTTTTAAATTCTATTAAAGACGGTCTCATCGTAAATTCATCGGACAATGTATTATTAATTTAAATATTTATTATTTTGTTATACATATAAAAAAATTGAAAATTTTAGTTCGTGTTGACCTTATTTTATTTCGGTCAGATAACCTGATCATGGTAACTGATCTGTTTATTTATCTCTTTCCTATTGTAACTACGGATTAACCCTAAATTTTAATGAAATATTATAAGTGGCCTTAATATGTCGAAGATGAGTCATAAGTGCATTTACCGTCCTCCTCCTGTAAAATAATGAGAACGAATGATCTTAAAAAGAGCGTGCAAAAGTGTTCGTATATTTTTTCAAAAATATCACTTTCGCTTAAAATGCCTTATGTGTCAGATAGGTATGCTATTAGAAAATGCAATTCGGTTATAAAGAAAATAGGCAGATGATGACACGTTTGAAATATTAATTCCTTACTTCTTGCCAACTTCTTTAGTTCCTTAATAGTTGAAGCCTACATTTTACAACATATTACGATAATTAGACTGACATTTTGTGACTAATTTCCAGTTCCATAACGAACATTAGCATTACTACGAGATGCAATAGGCAATCTGTCAATACTTAAAGTAATTTGATTTATTGCCTTCAAGAGTTATTATTCCACTTAAAACAGGTTCGCCTGATCGGGGTGATTTGTAACAATTATGTAGTTAATTCAGTCTTGAAAATTGGTTATTAACGCATGTACAATAAGAAAGTTTTTGTTTTTCATTTTTTAAGCAATATTAAAATGTGGATTTCTGTGACAAGGAATTTCAAAGGGTTTTGGCACAGAACGAGTTGCTATGAAACCTATTAACTAATAACAGTCATAGTAGCATTTTGTTAATTAAATTCAATCTTCACTACATAGTATAAAACAAAGTCGCTTCCCGCTGTCTGTCCCTATGTATGCTTAAATCTTTAAAACTACGCAACGGATTTTGATGCGGTTTTTTTTTAATAGATAGAGTGATTCAAGAGGAAGGTTTATATGTATAATACATGCATAATATAGTAGAGGAATATGGATAATCTTAGAGATTTATAATGTAAGGTCGTAAATGAACCCATTTTTTGAGCTTTCATTGCAAACGCTGGCTGAACCCTATGAGATAGATCAAAATAATGTACTACAGTATTGTGCACCTTAAAAAGATCTACAAAAAAGTCCGCGATGGCATTTATTTATTTATTTATTTATTTATTTATTTATGTACACACAATAGACAAACAATACTTAATAATACAGATATAAAGGTACAAAGGTACTGCTTATTTCAAATGAAATTTCTTCCAGCAGACCTACGACAGGAAATATAAAAAAAGAGACATAGACACAGTGTACAAGAAGAAAAATAAAATAAACTAATATTAATAAAAAATAATATAAAATCGCAACATATACACAAAATATAAACAAAACTACTAAAATATATAAAACAAAGTACATGGATAAAAATTAAGCAAGAGAGGAAAGAAAGTGTTCTTTTGTCCTTCTTTTAAAGACAGAAATGGAAGGAGAGTCACGTATATTAGGCGGCAGCGCATTCCACAGTCGGACGGCGTGAACAGTGAAGGAGAAGGAATAAAAATCAGTAGAATGGGGTTGGATTTTGAGGTGGGATTTCAGATGGGATCTACAAAGGACATCGGGGGAACGGACATAGGAAAAACGCTCACGCAAGTAAGGAGGGTAGCAGGGATTATGAAGAATATTATATAGGAGACATAGAATGCGAGTGTTCCTGCGAAGGCGGATCGGGAGCCACTTGAGTTCATTGCGGAAGTGAGAAACATGATCATACTTCTTGAGTCCATAAACAAAACGGATACAAATATTTTGCAATCTCTCAAGTTTATTTAGTAGCTCCTCTGTGGCATCAAGGTAGCAGGCGTCGGCGTAGTCAATGATCGGCTGAATTAATGATTGAGCTAATAAAATTTTAGTTTTCAAAGGTAGGAAGGTCTGGAGACACTTCAGCGAGTGGAAGGAGAAGTGTACCTTGCGACTTACCTCGTTGACCTGATCACGCCATGACAAATGTGAATCCAAAATTACCCCAAGATTTTTAGCTGTGTTGGAGATGGGGATCACAACACCGTCGAGACTGAGAGGCATCAGAGAGGACAGATCAAGCGCGTTACGGTAATGCCTGCTGCCAATTATTAGAGCTTGTGACTTAGCGGGGTTTATCTGCAGGCCATAAGACCTTGCCCACTTGCTGATGCTAGCCAGGTCGCTGTTCATCGCTTTGATAGCAGATTCCACTTCAGATAAGCGGAAATGACGATAGATCTGCAAATCATCTGCATATAAGTGATAATTAGAGGAAATAACGGAGGAGACAGAGTTAATAAAGATGGAGAAAAGAAGAGGAGATAGGACACCACCCTGAGGCACGCCCGCAACTAGATCGCACCAATCAGAGAAAGACTCTTCATGGCGGACGCGCTGCGAGCGGCCTCTAAGGTAAGATCCAAACCAAGCCAGAGAGGAAGAGGAAAAATTGGATGTTTGGAGGAGGCCTAAGAGGATATCAAAGTCCACAGAATTGAACGCCGAGCTAAAATCAAGTAACACGATGATAGATAGAGATTTATTTTCCATAGCCCAGCGAATGTCATCGGTAACTTTGAGTAGGGCAGTCACAGTACTATGACCGGGACGGAAACCAGATTGGAATGGGGAAATAAGGTTGAAGGACGTTAGGAAATGGGATACTTGACGATGGACAACGTGCTCAAGGACTTTAGAGAGAAAGGGAAGTATGGATATAGGCCTGAAATGCGCAAAGGAGGATGGATTTGAAGTTTTAGGAAGAGGAACTACGTGAGCGAGTTTCCAGGCTGAGGGAAAGGAACAAGAAGTCAAAGAGTAATCAAAGATATGAGTAAGGATGGGAAGTAATTGTGGAAGGATAGGGAGAATCATACGGGAGGACAAGCCGTCGTTACCGATCGCAGAGGATGAGATGGCCAATAATGATTTTTTGACGTCCTCTAAGGCCACAGAAGAGAAATAGAAAGGAGGACAGCGAGGTGCAGGGTGACAGGAAAGTTCGAGTAGTGTAGAAGATTTTGTAGCAGTATCAAGAATTATAGGAGGCAGAGAGAAATGATTATTCAGGGCCGTAAGGTCGATATGCTTAAAAGCTTTCTCAGGAGATTTACCAACGCCTACAGACCTGAGGAATTTCCAGACCTCGCCAGAGCTACGGTCAACCAGATTATCATGAAAGTACTTTCTTCTGGCTGTCTGGCATAGATTATTGCAGCGGTTACGTGCAATTTTATAAAGCGACAGATTTTCAATCGTAGTTCTGCGTTCGTATCTTCTCTTAGCTCTGTCCTTCCGAGCCATGGCATCTAGAATTTCAGACGAAATCCATGGGGCCGGTTCGCGCTTAACTTTGACAAGACGCACTGGGGCATGTCGATCATAAAGTTTCAGTATGATATTATTAAAAAGGTACACTTTCTCATCGATATCGCTGGTATCTGCCACAAGGCTCCAGTCGATACTGCTCGCATCACGCTGCAGTGCCTCCAGATTCATACTCTTAAAGCTGCGTAAATGTAATAGCTGAGGTTTACGCTTAGGGGTACGGATACGATAAGAGAGATAGATTAGATTGTGATAGGAGAAACATGCAGGAAGTTGGCCATGATCAGAAACATTAGAAGGAGAAGAGACAATCATAAGGTCGAGCAAAGAGGGAGAACAATTAGGGGAGTGGTGAGTAGCAGAAAGGGGAAGAATGTGAAGATTAATAGATGATAGGAGACTCTGCAGTCTACGAGCACGAGCGTCATCCTTCAATAAGCACGTATTAAAGTCACCCATTATGATGATGTGACTGTACTGGGGACATAGGTTATTCAGCTGTAAGTCAAGATCGTCAAAGTAGTTGACATGTAGATTAGGGCTGTAAAGTACAGCTACTAAAATCTTAGTATGGTTGACCAAAACTTCAAGAAAGATGTATTCAGCCGATTCAGAATAAAGTGAAGGAGAAGAACAAATCATCTTATAAGGTAGATCTGCGCGTAAATAGACAGCAACTCCACCACCGCCCTTTCCCGTCCTGTCGTTGCGAAGCAACACAAAACCAGGAAGTGCGAAGTGAGTTGAAGGAAGGGAAGGCTTTAAAAAAGATTCAGAGATGAGAAGAATGTCAAGATTAACGCTGCTAAAAGATGCCAGAAGATCTGAATAATGACCAGGAACACTCTGAGCGTTGATATGAGCGATATGGAGATTACGAGGGTAATTAGAAAAAAGGTCAGAAAGGTTCTCATGCAGGGAACGCGGGACGGATGAGCCATGGCTGTCCGCACTAATAAAACTTGACGTGGAAGAACACGAGAAAAAGCTATCATTAATAGCTAAGCTATCCATGTATAAATAAATTATATAGATATAAAAAAAAAAAAAAAAGAATTAACTAAATAAATTGAAAATTTACCAAAACTACGGGTTGCTTACAAAATAACCTCCCCGACTCACAATAAATACATACATTAACACAAACAAAAGTAAAATGGAACAAATTAAACGTAACACATATTACGGATAGACAAACACAAAACAAAACTGATATTTAATGCAGTGCACCACAACCATCACATACCTAGAACGGAACGTAAGACAACGAAACGTGACAAAACATCAATGACAATTGACAGCCGAACATGTGACAGTTGTCAATGTCACTGTCACCGATGTAAACACGTTGAACACCGAGTTACTGACAAGCATAAAAAGTGAAACATCGTTCAAGAGAAACAAAGACGGTTAAATGAGAAAAAGTTGAAATTGTACCGACATAAGGTTATATTTGAAGGCAGCGGTACAATGCATAAAAGACGGTTTATGAAAATTTAAATCGAGTTACCAAGCAACTTATGAACTTAATTACGGCGACGGGTTTTTCTCTGGACCTTAGCAATGGGTGAAATGGGGTCAGCAGGCGGTGATTTGGGGTCTTCGGTCTGCACACAATCGTCGTTGTTGACTGGATATTTAGCCGATAATCTATGCAACTCGTCCAACGATTCAATTTTGTGGCGTGACTTGTCAGGAGTAATAACCACAATCTTGCCCTCAACTGACCAACAATTAGTCATGCCAAACCGTTTGCGAGCGGCCATGAAAGTCTGGTGTCGCAATTGAGTCAAAAACTCGGAGATGGTGACGCCAGTACCCTTCAGTGATTTTTTGCTGTCCCAAACAAGATGACGGTGTTCAGTGGTATAGAACCTCACAAGAATGGGCCTGGAACTGCGCTTCGCTGAGCCAAGCCGGTGACAAACGTGTAGGTTCTCCCGGCTCAACTCAGTCAGCCTCATTTGATGGTTAAATACTTTAAATGCAATTTCATTTACCTTCTCATCCTTTTCTTCAGCAATGCCGTGGATTAGAAGCACTTTGCGCCGCATAGCAGTTTCATGCCTGTCAAAACCCAATGTAAGCAACTCCATTTGGGATTTTAGTTTTGACAGCGCTTGCAAGACAAAACTCTTGAAATCCTTGAATTCCTGCATGAGGGCCGATAGATTTGGTGAAGAAGTTGCAGCTGAAGAAGATCCGGATGTTGCCAACGCTAGCTTGTCTTCATAAACAGCCATCCTAGTGTTGAACAGTGCCTCCAAGTCCTCCAAGTTTGATGACAGTTTAGCGTCCATAGTGATACGGTCAAAATTGTTGTGTCAGATAATGGATAATAATTATTAGTGAGGAAAGGGGAGTTTAAAAAGCAATTGCGATAATTAGTTCATTAAAATAACATAAAATAAGATTAATAACATAAAATTAATTGGGAGCAATAAATAATAAGTGTTGCACTGTGTCTACCCACAAGCAGAAAAAAAAAAGCATATGTCTATCTCTTGAGGATAACCCACAATAACCATTTTTATCGTTTATTTATTACTTATTTACGAAAACGCGATTTTAAGCAATACAGTATTAATCCTTATCCAATTAAGTACCTTTAAAAAATTGTGCATGCAATATAGATCAATATTGCCTTTTACAGCATGTAATTTAAATGAAAATTTTCGAAGATATTACAAATTTAAAATGTATTTACATAGCGGTTGCGGCGATACCGGCTTGAGGGCCGCGCGGGGGCCGCGCGGGATCCGGGAGTCGTGCCTATACCTAATAGTGCGTCCAAGGCTGTGCTTCGCCCTACAGAACTTTATGATTGTGTAGTTCTATTTGCTATCAGCGTTGCACCCGAGCAAAGCCGGGGCGGGCCGCTAGTCTTATATATAAGAATGAATTGCTAAATGTGTTGGTAAGCGCATAACTCAATAACGCCTGGGCTGATTCCACTAATTCTTTTTTTTGTTGTGTTAGTTATTATCAGGAGAAGGTTCTTATGAAAAAAAATGGAAAATTGCGCGGGAAAAAAAAAAATGTCATCACCGGCCAAACATAAAGGCACCGGGAACGGGACCTAGATATTCATGCGGGTGAAACCGCAGGGCACAGCTAGTTTTTAAATAAAAGAAAAGGATAAAAAAAAAATATGGTATGTATGTATCGAACATAATTCGTATATTAACATAAATAAATTATTTTTTGACATTATTTAAGTAAAAGCAGTTCTTGACTAGTGAGGATATTTTAGTGGTGGTAGTAGTGAGCGGGAGCGACATGCGCTGGGGCGGCTGTGGGGGCGGTGTTGTGGACGACGGCGTTGAAGCCGCTGTGGGCGTCGGCGGAGTACTCCACGGTCCTGACGGAGCCGTCGGCTTCGTGGAAGGAGTAAGAGCCCTTCACGACATCACCGTCGCGGGTCTCGTGCTGGGACTTGTTGTCGCCGGTGTGACCGTCCGCGACGGAGTAGTTGTACTCGTAGCTGGGATGAGCCTGTGTAACAAAGAAACATTTCGGTTAAAAAGTAAGGCACGAATAAAAAGTACGATATAGCCCTATTATGTTTATAAACAACATACGTTGTATTCTTCGGCGTGGGCAACAGCGGGGGCCGCGTGATATGCGACATGGGCGGGGGCGGCGTGGTAGGCGACTGGGGCAGGAGCAGCGTGGTAGGTGACGGCAGCGGGGGCAGCGTGGTAGGCTACTGCTGCGGGAGCAGCGTGGTAAGTGGCGGCGGTCTGTTCATGACGCACAATGTTCTGGGAAGACACGGCAGCAGCAGAGGAGTAGTGGGCGGGAGCAGCTTGGTAGGACACTGCGGCGGGTGCAGCGTGGTATGATACTGAGGCGGGGGCAGCGTGGTAGGCTACGTGTTGGGCGGGCTGCTCATGACGGACGATGTTCTGGGAGGACACAGCCGCAGCAGACGAGTAGTGGGCGGGAGCGGCGAGGAAGCCAGCCTGGCATGCTGCCACTAAACCACACAGGGCGACTATCTGAAATACGATAAATAAATAAGATTTTTCTTTTGGTGATTATTTTAAATTAATAAAATATTAAACCCTATTTTCTCTTACTTTAGTGAACATGATTGGTTATTAGAGTTCAGCAACTGAATGATGCATTTCAAGTCATACGTTTAGTTTATATACAAGCCGACAGTAATACAAGCTTGTGTGTAAGAAGTTGCCGAACAAGCTTACAGTAACCTTATACTTGGTGACATAGATTTGCGAATAAGAACATTCACTAAATCAAGACAGGTTGCTAGCCCATCATGTGCGAATACCATGTTAACACATTTCCTTTATTACATTTATTGCTTGATTTGAGTAGAGCGGCTTTTTTGCCATAATCCGTCATAGATAGCGTTTAGGCAATATCCATAAGTAAATTAATATGTGGTTATGATATCGTGCTTTTAGTAAACCTTATTATTATGAACTTATAATAATAAGGTTATAATTAGTATAGGTATGACCACTATTTCTGGCTATACCTATACTAATTCCTCTTCAAGTGCTTACTAATGTTTGTTATTCAGAAAAGTTTATTAAATTTTGGTTCTACTGTAGCGACTGCGGTCGGGTAAAAATCCATCTCGAATAATTAGATAGGTAATTAAAAGAAAAGTTGATTCATCGTTTACTTACTTCGATATTTGTAAAAATGTTCCGGTAATAGAAGAACATATAATACATGTAATGAAATATGATGGTTTATCGACCCGAATATATTACATTAAATGGTTACTGATTTAATTAGACTCATATGCAAGTTACATAAGTATATGACTTAATAATTAGATTATAGAACATTGATAAAATCTGGCATATATTTTTTATAGTCAAATAGAAACTCAAATGTAAAAGGACAATGGCGAACTCCCATACAATTTTTTGTTGACATAATTTTGTTGCGTCTACTAATAAAAAAAATCTTAAAATATAGGGTTTAGATTTCTGAACAATATTGTCTTAAGGTTTACTGATGAACGAAGTCACCAATAAAAGATATTTAAGTTTTAAAGAATTTCAGGCTAGGTGCATAGAGAATAGTAGGGTAGGTGTCTTGTCATTTAAGGTTTGTTCAAACCATAGACTTTACATATACGTAGACCGATACCATCGCTAGTTTCCCCTTGTGCCAAGCGAGAGCACTTTTTAGTCTGTATTTAGTACATTCGTTTACTGATTTTAGTTATTTTTCACGCAACTAGAAACTTATATACGAAACTATCGATGGTTTTGACATTGTTAGGTAATATTAGTGTTTGAGATAAAATTAATAAAACGGCAAGCTCCATCTTCATACATAATTCACGACAAAACTGGTTCATATTAGTGCTTACGGTTCAAACTCTGATAGACTCACTCTTTAGTTTCTTATCAATACTCAGAGGTTCAAACTAAAAAAAACAGTCATCTAAAAGTGAAATTAATGGGCAAGCAATTAATTACCTTTGCTCGACTTTGCATTTTTATAACAGAAATTCATAGGAAATATGTTGAAGAAGTAAACCTCGTGAATTGGTCACTAATTTTTTAAAAGATTGGATGCCGTTCTTTCATAGTTATTAATATAGATATTATTAAACTAGGTTTTCCCTTGTGTCGCTTTGATAATATAGAGAGTAATAATCAGAGGTATCTTTTAAAATCTGTAATCCTGACAGAACATGTTAATGTTTTCTTATAGGCTTTCTTGTAATACTGTTAAATGCACAAAATCGTCTATAAAATAGATGACCAACTGCAAGAATGAAATAAAAAACAGCATTAATTCTAACAGGGGATTGTCAAAGAAATTAAACAACACAGCTATATATTTTTTTATTATCTATTTTTATCCTCCCTTATCACGATATCATCCAGGAAACCAGCTGGTGCTGAGAGGCTTTACACGACTTCCTATCGTGAAAAACAAATCGTCTCTCTAACACGCAGTAAAATCCAAAGTAAGAAGTAGAACAAGAGTCTAAAGTTCACAGCAAAATGTCGTCGTAAGTGGTAGGTAATCGAAATCCTTTGGCAAGCACACGTCACAGGAGATATGTGGAAAGTCCATACGCATTCCAAATCAAAATTAACAAGAAAATAAATAGAATAGATACAACAATAATAGGAGTAACGAACGTTTAAATTGTCAGATCACAAACAATGACAATTGACATAACTTAAAATGTCACATTGATTGTATCCGTTGTTGTTGCCATGCTGGAATGAAGTTTACCCAATTATTATATTTCTCTATGAAGTTTACATATTATTATTTTGATTATATTTATTCATTTCGGTAATGTTGGGAAGAAATAATATGTCCTTAGATTATTCTTGTTCATAAAACTTCAATATATTCTAAAAAAACAGCTTTTTTAGTTTACTAGCGAAATATATTCGTATGACTTAGTTCAGATTTAACTTTCAGTCATGGCAACACTCAAAGTACAATTTAATCAATTGTATTTCCAATTTAAAATATATTTTTCATAGATTTAGACGCTATTTGAATAAAGCTTGATAAAATGTAACTTATTATTTCATGTAAATCTGTAATGACGACGTTTATAGACGCATAAGAATTACATCAACAATGATTTCGCCATTGTCCTTTACGTTAGTGTATTGTTACTTTTATATATTTATGTATTCCTTGTTGGAGAACTATTATGTAAATAAATAAGTGGCAAAAGTTTCATTTACATAGTTTCAACAATATTAATGTTTCTTCCAAGTTTCTGCTGTACTTTTGCGCTTATCCTATAGACATTTAGAACACTTCAGCAGCATGTTTCTTTTATAGGACTCTAATGATATTTTTTGGCAACGTACTCATCTCCAAAGCCTTTTCCCAACTATGTTGGGGTTGGCAACCAGTCTTATTCGATTCAGCTGAATACCGTATTCTACATGGGGCAACTGCCTATCTGACCTCCACTACCCATTTTACTGGGAAACACAGTATCCCATAGTAAGATTGGTTGTCAGAATTGACTTAACGACTGCCAAAGATGCCAAAGATGTGTGTGTATGACAGCCGGGACCTACAGTTTAAAGTGCTTTCCGAAACACGGAGGGGTCTCGGTATGTTATAAATGGTCATCCATCCACGGACCAACCGCGGCGAGCACGGCTTAACCTGTATTATCGGTCAAATCATACGGCTTATACTCAGCTACGAGCGAGATTTTTGGCAACGTACTATCAGTTCTTTATTCACGACCAATCATGAAATTTAAATTTTTAAAACCAATATACAGTTATAGGCAATTTTTATTTTTTATAAATCGATTCATTGTTGATTTTATAATTATTGAAGTCTTTTTTTTACTTTAAAGTAAATTAATACTTTTTGTGACCACTTTTATTCTTGTCCTTCTTCCAATTACTCGGGGTTGGCACAATTTTTGTGTTTGTATACATCCCTACGAGTTGTTTTATTATATAGCATTCACTCTTTTATTTTGCTTATCATATTTTAAACAATTCATCCATCTCTATTTCCATATCACTTCGACTATAATTATAGCCATTTACGGTCTTCATCATTTCATTATTTTTGTTTTTTTTTTTTTGGTGGAGATCTTTGCAGTTAGCCGGAGCCTGCGCTCAGGCTAACTGCAAAGATCTCTACCTGCCTTTGACTGCTTCACCGGATTTTAACTTCTTTTTGTTATGTAACTACAGTCCTTCCTCATTACATCCCCAATGAAATCAGCAGATTTTTAACATGGATTTTAAATGTAAATTAACTTCTTGATTTTACAACTGTAGCTTGTTTGGCGGAGATTTTTGTTGAACACCTATTCAAAATACAAAACGTCACCTAGCTGCATACCAATACACAGCAAAATTCGCATATGTCAACTTTACAAAACATTAAACCAATTACTTATCTGGTGTTCAGTCGGCATTCCTTTAAACATCACAAAATATTTAACATGATTTTAAAATGCGAGAGTCAGATTAATCATGCCCTGCTTTTTACTGGCGGGTGACCAGTAAAAACCGGGCATGATTAATCTGGTGGGTCAAGTATTTACAATTGTATAATTTAAAATTTGCCATATTTCATTTGTTGAAACTACAGAACAGAACATAATTCAAACTTCTGCGTAAAAGTCAAGTGTAGCTTTTCGTATTAACTACTTACCACTTTTATATCTACGTACTAACTACTTTTATATTAGGAAGTCCTAATAGTGTACATTTTCATGAAACATAGGCTTTTGAATCAGTATGATGACGAGATTGATTTGGAATGGATTTAATTAAGGTTGGCATGTCAACATCAAATAATAATGAGCCCGTGAACTCTCTAAATGCCTAATTAATCAATGCAAACATAAAAGAAATATATTTCTTCCTTGTTTTCTTTTCCTATCCACCCAACAATTTAGATTCCGAAAACATGGAAAAATGGACGAAAAACAAAAGATGCGAGGTTTGATTTTTTACAATTATTTATTACAAAAATAAATATGTACACCGAACTAAATGTAAGTCAAAATAGTTTAGTGGTGGTAGTAGTGAGCGGGAGCGACGTGCACGGGCGCGGCTGTGGGGGCGGTGTTGTGGACGACGGCGTTGAAGCCGCTGTGGTCGTCGGCGGAGTACTCCACGGTCCTGACGGAGCCGTCGGCTTCGTGGAGGGAGTAAGAGCCCTTCACAACATCACCGTCGCGGGTCTCCTGCTGGGACTTGTGGTCGCCGGTGTGGCCGTCAGCAACGGAGTAGTTGTACTCGTATTTGGGGTGAGCCTGAAAAAAAATATCCAACGTCAAAATAATACGTTTAACCAAAATATCAGGTCAGTTGATAATAAACTTGCGGAAAACTTACGTCGAATTCTTCAGTGTGGGCAACAACGGGGGCAGCGTGGTAAGCGACATGGGCGGGGGCGGCGTGGTAGGCAACTGGGGCAGGAGCAGCGTGGTAAGTGACGGCAGCGGGGGCAGCGTGGTACGCAACGGCAGCAGGAGCGGCGTGGTAGGCTACTGGGGTGGCGACGGCGACTTGTCTGGCGGGCTGGTCATGACGCACGATGTTCTGGGAGGACACTGCGGCGGCGGAGGAGTAGTGGGCGGGAGCAGCGTGGTAGGACACAGCAGCGGGGGCAGCCTGGTAAGATACTACGGCGGGGGCAGCATGGTAGGACACTGCGGCGGGGGCAGCGTGGTAGGCTACGTGTTGGGCGGGCTGGTCGTGACGGATGATGTTCTGGGAGGAGACAGCCGCGGCAGACGAGTAGTGCACGGGAGCAGGCAGGAGACCAGCCTGGCACACCGCAACCAAACCGCACAGAGCAACAATCTGCAAAATAAAATAATTGTATAAATATTTGGATTTGTATTTTAGCAACAATAAATTAGATTTTTTTTTAATTTATATTAACTTACTTTGGAGAACATATTGTTTCACTTGTGTGATCGAACAATGAGTGATACATTTCACGTAATAAATTAAGTTTATATACTAGTCGGCGCTCGAACAGGCTCGAGTTTTAGAAGTTGTAAAACGAGCTTACTGTGACCTTACACTGGGTCACATATTTTTGCGAATCGGGCCATTCACTAATTGCAATAATGTAAGAGTGTAAGTAATTTCTTAGTGTCATTGGCAAAGCAACTACCTGTGAAACGTGAACTTTAATAATTGTATTTGTATTAAAAAGAGCAATATAGTATAGACATTAATAGATAACGATTAGTTATATCCGTAATTAAGATATTATTGCCTGTTATCAATATAAATAAGAAATCAAAAGGGTCACAAAGTAAAGAAAGTAAAGAAACATTTTTTTTTATCTTTTGGTTTTTTTCTCAATGGGTTAACTTTTAGAGGGATAAAATGTTAAATTATAATATAATAAATTTAAAAATCAATTTTAATATAAGTAATTTCCATCTCAGCGCCTTCAATAAGCTATATCTGCTAAATGAACAAATAAAGTATTTTTTATAATTATTAATAAAAGCTTCCCCTGATGTTGAAATGACTACGAGAAACTTTTTCATTCACTTCATCATCATCAGCCGGAAGACGTCCACTGCTGAACAAAGGCCTCCCCCCTAACAAAGGCACTTAAATTATTCGAATGAAAAAAGACAATTAACTATTGACAATAAATATATGAATGTTGTATGTTACAAGTTACACTAATGTAAGTAACGTAAGTAATTATTTTCTGTATGAATGGAGTTCATGATAGTCTTATTGCAACTTCGAAGTCATTTGTACAAAGGGGTCGTATCCCGAAATGCAATATACGTTTTGAGTATTTAGATGAGTAAATGAAATTTGGAAGTTTGTGTAAAATATCACGACGCATCGATTATTTCCCTATTATGTGGGTCGTTATTAAATAATAAAAAAAGAAATATTTTGAAAGTGAATGTTTGACATTGGCCCTTGTACCGAAAATACTTAACGGTCGGGAGGCATTTTATATTCTTACAATTCCAGTCCACTGTTCGTCCCGCTTTGAGAAAGGGACCGTTCTCATAAAAGAAGGTCTGACATGGAGGTCACTGATATAATGAAGGCATTTTACCGATTATAAATTATTTTAAAGGCGTGGTCCGATTGTTTTTAAGTTCAAAGCATGTGTTAACTTTAGCCTTCAAAATGTTAGGCATGTGTAATGTATGATGATTAAATATTTAATTTTACATCAGATGTACTGGTCTTATATTGATTCTTATATTGACACGCTGAGAAAATTGATTCATACATATTGCACAGTCATTATACCCTATACTCTAAATTTTGTTTTACATTATAACAAGTGTATTAAATTAAAAAAAAAAAAAACACTCAAAATATTCAAAGTACCTCGTCTAAGGAACCTGTTTTATTTAAGAATGTGTTTATGTAATTCATTGACAGTCTCAACGTTTAAAATAACTTCATTTGCATAATAATAACATTTTTATTGAATCATTGAGGTGTACTCTGACGATAGCGCAATCCAGCGAGGTTCCGAATGGTTGGACGCGATCAGGGGTCAGGTTCCGCTATTTAAAGTCAGTGGTTGACAGGTTAATGAACGTTCCAGTGTACTTGTTGTTGTGCCTAATTTTCGTATGCAGATAAGCCTACGATGAATAGTCAGTGGCATGCCTACTATGAAAACAGTGGCAACTAGGTGTACATTTGTTATTAAACTAAAATCATCTGAATACGAAAATACTTGTCTGGGTTTTTGTACCCTTCTCAAATTAAAAGAGGACAATTACAAGTTTGACGTTCAGGTGTGAGCAATATGTTGTTCCCTTAGAGTATACATAAGAAACTAAAGAGTGAGCCTATAAATTCTCGCTTGGCACAAGGGGAAACTAGCGATACTAGCAGTCTATATATAGGTATGTTTAGTCTATGGTTGTTCCGATCTGTCAAGATATTGCACGTTAACGATAATTATAATGATTCCATTAATATTTTTCTTAAATTTTTATATTCTTATATTCCATTAATTAATATACCTAATATATAATAAAATATATCATAATATTACCGTGCCTACGGTAAAGATGGGCGCACATTATACAATATGTAAAGGAAACCCCGTTCGTAACAAAAAGGTGATATAGGTTTCAAACCGTGATTTCATAATCAAATGAGCAAATAAAATAAACAATTTGAAATATTCATGATAATAACAATACTTAATAATGAATTTTAAAATAGACACTTTTTGCCGTGTACTCCTCCAAAATCTGTTTTTTTTTTAATGTTATGAGACAGACTCGGCGTCGTCCTCACATGTGAAAAACATGTGACGACGACGCCGAGTCTGTCTTTTCTTTTGAGATTTATTAGGGGGTAATTTTTTATTTTGTTTATATTGTTTTTTTTTCTTAATTAATGGAATCATATTATTATAAAGATACCTAGCAATATCTTGACAGATCGGAACAACCATAGACTAAACATATACATAGACCGCTACCATCGCTAGTTTCCCCTTGAGCCAAGCGAAAGCTTGAGCTTTTAAACAAATGTACCGTGTCGACGACGGACAATGGTTATTAATAAATGTTTTTTTTTTATAACTTTTGCTGCAAGCAATTTTCTGATAGTTGTATTTTGTTGGAGCTGAGAGACTAATTTTAAAATTTAAATTCTGTGAAGCAAGTAGATGACCACGTTCATTGAGATTCTTTGTGAAAATTGTGCTAAATTATGAAAGAAGTCGTTGTTCTTTTATCGTACTTATAAACCTACCTATTGCCGTTTGTAATATAGCAGAGTAAAATTTTCAACTGTCCAACGGTAGATTATGAAAGTAAAAACAAGGTATTTTGTAAAATTATTTTATTATTGTTAAATAAATAGGTCATATTTTGATTTAGTGGTGGTAGTAGTGAGCGGGAGCAAGGTGCGCTGGGGCGGCTGTGGGGGCGGTGTTGTGGACGACGGCGTTGAAGCCGCTGTGGGCGTCGGCGGAGTACTCCACGGTCCTCACGGAGCCGTCGGCTTCGTGGAGGGAGTAAGAGCCCTTCACAACATCACCGTCGCGGGTCTCGTGCTGGGACTTGTTGTCACCGGTGTGGCTGTCAGCAACGGAGTAGTTGTATTCGTAGCTCGGGTGAGACTGTGTAACAAAGTTGAATTGTTAAAAAGACCAGAAGTAATAAAAAGTACAACGAAGCTTAATTATATTCCAAACAACTTACGTTGTATTCTTCGGCGTGGGCAACAGCGGGGGCCGCGTGGTATGCGACATGTGTTGGGGCGGCATGGTAGTTGACGGCAGCGGGGGCAGCGTGGTAGCTGACGGCAGCGGGGGCAGCGTGGTAGGTGACGGCAGCGGGGGCAGCGTGGTAGGCTACCGGGGTAGCGACGGCGACTTGTCTGGCGGGCTGGTCATGACGTACGATGTTCTGGGAGGACACTGCGGCGGCGGAGGAGTAGTGGGCGGGAGCAGCGTGGTAGGACACAGCAGCGGGGGCAGCCTGGTAAGATACTACGGCGGGGGCAGCATGGTAGGACACTGCGGCGGGTGCAGCGTGGTATGCTACGTGTTGGGCGGGCTGGTCGTGGCGGATGATGTTCTGGGAGGAGACAGCCGCGGCAGACGAGTAGTGCGCGGGAGCGGGCAGGAGACCAGCCTGGCACACCGCCACCAAACCGCACAGAGCAACTATCTGCAATAGGGAACAAGTAGAATTTTTATTTATGGTGTTCCAAACTGAAGTTATTTAAATATCAAATATTTTTTTTATTCTGAAACAAAATTAATTGTTTTTAAAAATAATCGTCTATTGTTGTTGTATAATTTTAACGTATTCAATATTAACTTACTTTGGAGAACATATTGTTTCACTTGTATGATCAAGATATGAATGATACATTTACGGTAATAATCTTAGCTTATATACTGGTCCACAGTTGAACGGGTTCAACTGTAAGAAGTTGTAAAACGAGCTAACAGTGACCTCACCCCTGTCACATAGTATCGCAAATGTCCATTCGGAAAGTTATATTTTTTTTGCAATAGTTATTTAATAAAAATAACTAATGTTTATACCTGTTTATATATATTCTCTTTAATTTTTAATAAATTTTTAGATATACCTATTACAAAGTACGTGTATTGTTGTTGTGATGTTCATGGGTATTAATTTATAAAAAAAAAAACGTTACATTGTGTCATAGGCACATTACAATGTATTATTTTGAGTCTGATAAAATGGTGTATATTAAAATTATGAAGAATGATTGTTGATAATATAATAGTAACTACTTATACACATAGGAGTATGCCTAAAAAGGCAAATACACACAGTTTATTTATGTAGTACATTTTGTTCGCATTCTTGTTGTCAGTCTTTTACATGTTACTGGTAACTATTTTACTAGAGCAATTGAGTGACCCTTTTTATGACTAATGATTAGTGTAATCGTAATTTCTTGTTTTATTTTGCACAAGTTATGTATTTATTTTATACATGAATGCGTTAGAAATACACTGTGTCCAAAAAAATATAATTATTAAATAAAAATAATTCTAATTAAATGAATAAAAGTAATAGAAGACATTTTGAACGATCCCGGCTAAAGCTACCACGTTGTTGTCGTCTTCACATTACAGACTGCCAAATGAAAGATGTCTGCTAATGGCAGAAATTTCCAGGAAGAAGGATTTCGGCTTTTCCATTCCTTTGGGTCACATTCAAGGAAAGGATCTCTCAGTCTTGTAAAAAAGCCTTCCCATTGTAAAAAAGCATACAGAGGTCAGCCTAAATGGTAGATGATATCTACATCAAATGTGCTGCAGGACACTAAAATATTAAAAAGCTTTTGTCACAGCCAAGGCACTTAGGAAGCGATTAAGCGTAGGTGATTTAGGTTTCTATCAATTATTTTGATTGAAGTTTGAAAAGTGCTACTTCGTAACTTGTTTTGAATAAATTAAATGTGATTTTGATAGAAACGTATTTCTAAACATGTTGATTGAAAAACCGTCTCTTGAAATATCGATCCATAGATTACGGCGTTGTTATCTTTTCCATACATTTTCCGTATTCGCCCATGTTATAATATACCTATGCAGTAAATGGAAATATTTATTTTTTATACGAATTGAATTGTTGATAACGTCATCAATAAACATGATATGATTGAAAATATTTTTACATAATAAAATAACTATATTTACTTTACTTAGACATATATTATGCTTGACATTTAAGTTAGGTACATATATTACGATGTCGTGGGTTTAATTGTAGGAATATTTAATTTAACATTTTATACGTTGTACCTTTAACGGCTTTTGCAGTACCCGCCAGAATAGCTCACAAATGGCAGATTTTTTCCTGCCTATACGACAGTTATTATATTTAAGACTATTCGCATATTGTGTTATAAAATTGTAGCCTAATTGAGCACCAGAATATCGCACTACAAGGCAATGTTTCCTCTTTCAATATAACAGACGAAAGAGAGACCTTTATTATTGTAGAGTTTCGTTAAAATAAATTTTGTATTTCGCGTGAAGGAGTAACAAACAGCCATACATATGAACTTTCGCATTAATAGCATAATTATGTATGTTTAAATTTTTATTTAAAATGTCTGTCTATAAGCAAAAAATACTGTCATAGTTCTAGTTCAATGCCACAAAACGCATCGGGTTTCACGACATTCAAGTAATTCAGAAACGCATTTTATAACTAGATCAAATTAATTTATTGTTTCATACAGATTAAAAGCTATACACATTGCGTCAATTAATAAAATTATATTTTTTTAACGAAACACTTTGTTTATCAAAAATTTACTACATAAAAACAACTTTGTGGAATTCATAGCTCAAGAGTTTGTGTTAATGGTAAGTAATTAGATTTTTTTTCCTCTGTGTTTCGTAGTACTGGAATGTGGACATAGTGCAACACTACTATGGAAAATGTGTGGGCTATAATGGAGGGTAGGTACGTAAAGATAGTAAACAAAAATGATTTTCAATTTGTAATCTCTATTTTATTTTATCAATAAATAAGTCATATTTAGATTTAATGGTGGTAGTAGTGAGCGGGAGCAACATGCACGGGCACGGCTGTGGGGGCGGTGTTGTGGACGACGGCGTTGAAGCCGCTGTGGTCGTCGGCGGAGTACTCCACGGTCCTGACGGAGCCGTCGGCTTCGTGGAATGAGTAAGAGCCCTTCACAACATCACCGTCGCGGGTCTCGTGCTGGGACTTGTTGTCACCGGTGTGGCTGTCAGCAACAGAGTAGTTGTACTCGTAGCTGGGGTGCGCCTGAAGAAGACAAGAAAAATGAGTTAAGATTACAGCCTGTTACAGAAGTAAATATAAAGACCATTTTAATTCAATAATAACTTACGTTAACCTCTTCAGTGTGAGCTACAACGGGGGCAGCGTGGTAAGCGACATGGGCGGGGGCGGCGTGGTAGGCAACTGGGGTAGGAGCAGCGTGGTAGGTGACGGCAGCGGGGGCAGCGTGGTAGGCGACGGTGGCGGGAGCGGCGTGGTAGGCTACTGGGGTGGCGACGGCGACTTGTCTGGCGGGCTGGTCATGACGCACGATGTTCTGGGAGGACACTGCGGCGGCGGAGGAGTAGTGGGCGGGAGCAGCGTGGTAGGACACAGCAGCGGGGGCAGCCTGGTAAGATACTACTGCGGGGGCAGCATGGTAGGACACTGCGGCGGGAGCAGCGTGGTAGGCTACGTGTTGGGCGGGCTGGTCGTGACGGATGATGTTCTGGGAGGAGACAGCCGCGGCAGACGAGTAGTGCGCGGGAGCAGGCAGGAGACCAGCCTGGCACACCGCCACCAAACCGCACAGAGCAACTATCTGTAACAAAGAGTTAGAAAGAGCGATTTAATATATTTTTATTAAAAAAATATGTAACTTTTATAAATAAATAATTCCTTTCATTGACTTACTTTGGAGAACATATTGTTTTTGCTTGTAAGATCAAGTAATGAATGATACATTTACGATATCAGTCTTAGTTTATATACTGGTCCAAACTTAAACGAGTTTAGTTGCAAGTTGTAAAACGAGCTGACAGTGACCTCACATTGTTCATAATATGTCGTGTCTTTCTACAGGTTAATGAAATTGTGCGGTACTTTTTTCATTAGTTTACTTGTATATTGTTTTATAACCTTTAATTCTTTTTTATTATAGTTTGCATTTAAATGCATGCGATCTCTTATATTTTACTATTTAATTCAGTTAAAGATAAACCTAATCTTGAAACTTTTGTAGTCTTTTGTAGTCCTATAAAGTAGTATTATTTTATCTTAGACTGTACTTGAATATTAAACAGTCATATTCTCTTGCTATTTGCGTACTTAGGTAGATTAGTCGGCATAATTAACAAGACAACCGTACCTTTGTATTCTCGAAATCATCTCTTTTGTATAGAGGCAGATATTTTTTTTTTCTGAAATGTATGGTTTTTGGCTAACATTCTAACGTAAAATAAATGAGACACGATTGAAATTTTTCTATATGGTAAAACTATAATCTATTGGAATAAAGAAAAAACTGTGTGGGTTAGAAAGTAAAAAAACTTGAAACACCGATATCTACAGAAAGATATATAAATATCGTATTGTTAGTATTAAGGAATTAAGTTTTTAACAAAAATCATCAAAGGATGCCATTGGTTGTTTGTTTCAAGTACAGCCAATCGTATTCGTGAATATTACATTTGACAACATTTTTTCTGAAACCGGAAACAAGCGGCAAACAACAAAAACAAGATCTTCGTACAAAGTTTTGATCGACAGTTAAGTATTTTCATTCTCATGTATTCAGTATTTTAATAGAAAATAATTAATGTTAACAATTATCTGACACGAAATAATGCGTTAAATTATTTTTTACTTAATTTAATAATCAGATTCAATACATTTTCATTAAAATTATTTGAAAATTAATTTGGCAGATTATTTCAGGAAAAAGATTTTACTGAAAGTATTGTAATTATCCATGGATTCCTGAATGAACATTTGTAACACTATGTTCATACAGCGAGAGGTCACAGTGAGCTCGTTTTGCAAGACACAGTAAACCCGTTAATGTGTGGCCCAGTATATAAGCTAAGTGTATAGTGTAAATGTATCATTCATTTATTGATCATACAAGAAACAATATGTTCTCCAAAGTAAGTCAACATTTAGTACGGTAAAAAATACAAATAAAATCGACCATTACGGTATTATTTACAAAGAACAAGTTCACAATCAGTATTAGGAATATTTTTCATTTTAAGTGCACAATTAATTAGAACTCTTCTTTTTCCTTACTACAGATAGTAGCTCTGTGCGGTTTGGTGGCGGTGTGCCAGGCTGGTCTCCTGACCGCCCCCGTGCACTACTCGTCTGCCGCGGCTGTCTCCTCCCAGAACATCATCCGCCACGACCAGCCCGCCCAACATGTAGCATACCACGCTGCACCCGCCGCAGTGTCCTACCATGCTGCCCCCGCCGTAGTATCTTACCAGGCTGCCCCCGCTGCTGTGTCCTACCACGCTGCTCCCGCCCACTACTCCTCCGCCGCCGCAGTGTCCTCCCAGAACATCGTGCGTCATGACCAGCCCGCCAGACAAGTCGCCGTCGCCACCCCGGTAGCCTACCACGCCGCTCCCGCTACCGTCGCCTACCACGCTGCCCCCGCTGCCGTCACATACCACGCTGCTCCTGCCCCAGTTGCCTACCACGCCGCCCCCGCCCAAGTCGCTTACCACGCTGCCCCCGTTGTCGCCCACACTGAAGAGTTCGATGTACGTTGTCTGCAAATTTATTTTGATTTTAATGACACATGTAATTCAGTGAAACGTGTTTTTTTGACTTTAGATATATTTTTTTTCAGGCTCACCCCAAATACGAGTACAACTACTCCGTTGCTGACAGCCACACCGGTGACAACAAGTCCCAGCAGGAGACCCGCGACGGTGATGTTGTGAAGGGCTCTTACTCCTTCCACGAAGCCGATGGCTCCGTCAGGACCGTGGAGTACTCCGCCGACGCCCACAGCGGCTTCAACGCCGTCGTCCACAACACCGCCCCCACAGCTGCCCCCGCGCACGTCGCGCCCGCTCACTACTACCACCACTAAAGCGAACTTATTTATTAAACTAAAATAAAATAAGATACCAAACCACATACCTTCCTTATTTATACTACAAATTCACTTACCCTTTAATTTCATATTTATTTACAAAATATCGAATTCATCGAGTTAATATTTTATGTGTAATTAGTTAATTATTCGATTTTATTGCATTCGTTTTAAGATGGCGTAGGTACTTTAGCAGTTTTTAGCAGGTGTTCTCCCTTGGGACCTGGATGCCAAAGTCCTCTCAAGTGCCCATGAGTGGCGGAAGGAGCTGCTCACATACGGTGCAAGGCCTTCTCAGAGTGCTATCAACCTCTTGATGAAAGAGCTCCACGATGCCTTTTTGGAGATATGGGCAGTTCAACTGACGCGGCCTGGAGCTGGTCTCAAGACCGTAGAAGCTATCCGACCTGTGCTCAAAGACTGGTTTAGCAGACATCATGGGGTGTTGACCTTCCGGACGACACAGATACTGTCGGGGCATGGTTGCTTTGGCAGATATCTGTATCGCATAGTCCGCAGGGAACCCACCCCAGGATGCCACCACTGCAGTGACAGCGAGGATACGGCGCAGCACACGCTCGAGCACTGTCCTGCTTGGGCTTCGCAACGTCGGATACTCGCTGCTAATATTGGCGAAGACCTCTCGCTTCCAGCTGTAGTTGCCTCTATGGTGAAGAGTGAGGAGTCATGGAGTGCCGTCACTAACTTCTGTGAAGAAGTGATGGGGTTCAAAGAGAGCGCGGAAAGAGAGCGAGAGGCCACAAGCGACCTTCCGATCCGCGCCCGGCGAGCAAGGGGTAGAAGAAGGGCCCAATTTGCTCTTCTCCAGGCTCCATAATCGGTCCCGGGTAGCAGACTTGGGGAAGTCTGTTGCCCATATATAGGCCAAAGACGGCGCGCGCGGTGCTTCCGCGCGCCTCTAATTAAGCGAAGAGGGTTGAGCACCTCCCGTAAACGAAGCGGTTTTCATAACTGGAACTTCCCTGCCAGGGGGTCGCGGTAGTATGCGAAATGCGTTCCCGCCTGGTCCCCGGCAACAGGGAACGGTGAAGCACTCCGGTGGTTTTAGCCGGTAGGAGTCCGGCATACCCCTCCGTCTTCCCCAGGGCGGAGGAAGTCCATGGAGGATTTCAACCGGGTGAAAAAAAAAAAAAAAGGTACTTTAGCAGTGTTGTCAATTTTAAGAACCTCCCTATATTCGGTCTTAACTGATAAAGTAAGGGCAGACGCTAAGTTCTAAAAATAATTTCAAGTATAATATTTTCCGTGTTATTAATTTTTTTCTTTCAATTGAGATAATTAATATATTACTTTAGCAATTGAAAATCTTTCTTTAGTTGACTACTCACTTATGGTCAGGGTGATTTAAATAAACTGTTGATAACACTAACACGCGAAAGGTGAACTGTCAAAACTGTGACTGTCCAGTAAAAAACAATCCTTCGCCGCGGAATCGAGCGAAGTTTTCTACCTACCATTGTAAATTATTTACTTAGGATATTGGATATGGAATGGAACAATTTTCAGTTGTTTAATGAGAATCGACATGTTGTTGTCTTAAGAACTGCTTGTGGTAAAAGGTTTCTTACAAAACCAAGCTCAAAACTGAACAGAAAATAAAAAAAAACAACAAAAACTCTACAAAATAAATGGATAATTTTTATTTCCTTGGATACTACGACATCTCCCCTCATTTATATCCAATTTATGCTATCATACAAAAAAAAAATAATGCGCAACGGCGGTCCATAGAAGAATGGGCAATCTCCTTTGCAATATTCACGACAGCATCACTAATGAACTTTGAAATAACGTTTTTTGGTCGCAAAATTCCCTAAATTTAGTCGACCTTTTGTTTCATCTATTGGCAGAACGTGTGCCGAGGCGGACTCTATCTCTCGTCTCTTGTATTTATTGTTAATTATTTAGGTCATATCTTATTTTTTTCCATTTTTTTTACATTAGAAAATGGAATCAGTTATCCATACAGACCTAACAACACCTAAACGAATCCGACAGGGTTTTCTTAACACCCTGTAGCTTAAATAGTATATATTTCAAATACATTTAACTCGCTATAGCTCCCTCCGCTGGATAACGAATCATACTATGTCACACTAAAGTTCACAAGCAGCGTATCATCTAAAAAATGACACCATATTTAATGGAGGCTAGTCATGAAGACCGCAAGCGACTTGGTCAAATATTTCCTAATAGTTTTGGTCCTTTTGTACAACTGGTCATCAAAATCTTATATTTAAATTCCTGATCCTGCCTGATCTCTAACGCATGGAATGGTATTTCGGCGGTTTTATTTGATAAGTGGATAGCTTCTACTCCGAGAAGTCGGAGGAATGAAATGAAAATTTTCGCGGAAAATGGATTAGGTAGCACTGACTGGAGTATTCTGACTGACTGCGTTCCCGCAGGGTCAAGATATAGTTAAGTTTTTCAAAAAAGTTATCATTATTGGATTCCTATCATTTAAATGAAGAACGCATTTCACATAATTATCAAGCATGCTATAGAAGGTAATAAAAATAAATAAGTAAGTATTTAGTTTGTTGTCTCTTCTATTTTATTTAGGTTAATAAATAGGTCGTATTTAGGTTCAGTGGTGGTAGTAGTGAGCGGGAGCGACGTGCGCGGGCGCGGCTGTGGGGGCGGTGTTGTGGACGACGGCGTTGAAGCCGCTGTGGGCGTCGGCGGAGTACTCCACGGTCCTGACGGAGCCGTCGGCTTCGTGGAGGGAGTAAGAGCCCTTCACAACATCACCGTCGCGGGTCTCGTGCTGGGACTTGTTGTCACCGGTGTGGCTGTCAGCAACGGAGTAGTTGTATTCGTAGCTCGGGTGAGACTGTATAAAAAAATAGGTTTTTTATAAAGATCAGAAGATTAAAAAATGCTACAAAGGCTAATTATATTATGTGACCACTTACGTTGTATTCTTCGGCGTGAGCAACAGCAGGCGCGGCGTGGTAAGCCACTTGCGCGGGAGCTGCGTGGTAGGCGACTGGAGCAGGAGCAGCGTGGTAGGTGACGGCAGCGGGGGCAGCGTGGTAGGCGACGGTAGCGGGAGCGGCGTGGTAGGCTACTGGGGTGGCGACGGCGACTTGTCTGGTGGGCTGGTCATGACGCACGATGTTCTGGGAGGACACTGCGGCGGCGGAGGAGTAGTGTGCAGGGGCAGCGTGGTATGACACAGCAGCGGGGGCAGCCTGGTAAGATACTACGGTGGGGGCAGCATGGTAGGACACTGCGGCGGGGGCAGCGTGGTAGGCTACGTGTTGGGCGGGCTGGTCGTGACGGATGATGTTCTGGGAGGAGACAGCCGCTGCAGACGAGTAGTGCACGGGGGCGGACAGGAGACCAGCCTGGCACACCGCCACCAAACCGCACAGAGCAACAATCTGTTATAAGGATTAAGAAGTATGTTAATTATGTTTATGGTAGGATGTTAATCCTGATATTCATACTTATTATTTAAAAGAATATATTAATAAATAATTATAATGCTCTTACTTTGGAGAACATTGTTTCAGTTTTCTGATCAAGTAATGAGTGATACATTTACGGCAGTAGCCTTAGTTTATATACTGGTTCACACTTGAACGAGTTTATTTGTAAGAAGTTGTAAAACGAGCTTATAGTGACCTCTCTCTGGTCACATCATTTTGCGAATTGCCCGCCCATTCACAAATGTACTACAATTGTGCCATAATCTCGGTAATTTTCCGCCCTTATGATTTTTTGTTTAACCAAAAAAAACATTGCAATTGCATGTCTCACTGTTTGGATAAATAATTATGATATAAATTTCTGCTTACCCTGATGTAACAGTTTTTGTAGGGTTTCATGGATTTCAATTTGTATCTATTGAAACTGCCCTACATTTGATGTTTTGATTTTGAAAATGAGTCATTTTCTTGTTTACTGTTGCTGTGTTTATTTGAGTAATTTATTTTGATTATAATTTTTATTTTCAGACTGTATTCCATACAAATGTAAGACAAGAAAAAAATACGAGTATTCAATATGATATAAAATTAAATATAATATAATAAAATATAGTCTGAGTATGAAATAGTGCGTTGTCCAATTTAATACGTTGTGGCGTTCATAATATAATATTAGCACATAATATAATGAATACACACAAGATATTATATAAATTTATTTACCTGTACGTATATTTTATTCATTTTTTGATGACGCTTCGAAAAAGTAACTTTAGATAGATAGATAAAGCTTTTATTCAGCACAATAAACGACACAGGTTATATATAATATGAGAAATAAAAATACGTGGAAGTTTAAACAACTACTTTTGATTAACAATCGTCAAGCCTAACCATCTGTTACTATTTGCAGTCGCAAACAGTACCTGTGCCACCTGTAGTTATTTAAAAGCCTAATTTCAGGGCAGAACTGGCATAAGTAATACTATACATTGCATCAATGCTACAAAGATTCAAAGTTTGCAATATTATTTTAGTATTTTTTTTGTATGACTTTCACCCTAGAAATAAAATCTTGACTTTGTCGCGGATTATTCTACAAACATTCCAAACACATTTACATAAATTATAACTTATAGATTAAGAACACACAAAATATTTAACGACACATGAAAGTTTTTCCTTCGTTTATATTGAACCCGTAGCATATCCTGAAGTGGAAGTCAGCGAGGACCACTACTCGACCTTAATAGAGTTCAAGTTTTATTAATTCATAAAGTAAGTACTATAAAATGTTTAGACTAAATAAGTTAATAATTATCTCTTTTGACTGGGAATGAGACAACTTTATATTGATTTATACCAGATTTTGATATGGTTATAGAGTTATAGAGTACGTCGTATAGAGCAATATAAGAGCATCTGAGAAAGTACTGTACATTTATAATTACGACAAACGTAGACGAGCATGCGTTTTTCTAAAATTTTATTATGTATCTCGAATACTTATATATTAACCCAAATAACTTTCATATTTCACAAGTTCCGTAGTATTTTGTAATTAAAGTGTTCATTGATATCGTTTTTTTAAATACCAAACTGACAGTAACAAGATTTATTAGTTCAAGGGCAGGTCATTGTTACAATTAAACCAGAATTCAGACCTTATATTTATCTCAATTTCAGTTAAAATAATTGTAATACTGTAGGTATGTTTACTAATTGATTGGTCCTTGTAAATTTTTTGTAACATCTTGATCATCTCACTTCTTCTTCTTTTCGAACTTTAAATAAATAAGAGTACCATCTCTTATTTATTTAAAGTTAAGATACGCTGCGGACAGTAGTTGGCCACACTAACTACAGCGTCATTGGCGAGATTTAAGTCCTCCAAAGTGCAGGCACTCTAGTAGGTGTGGAGTGCATTGTCTGGTCGGAAAGGCGGCACTCACACCGTATATCGGAAGGGTCTATTATCCCCCCTTTTGCCAGATATGGTTAACAGCGACCTACCTGGGTTCGCAATCGGTTGAGTGCTTTCCAGGCAGGCCACCGCAGGGTGCCTCTGGGTGGCAGATATTTGTGAGGTGGGATATAGTTGCCTGGTGGTCAACATCATCTAACAACATCTAACAATAAATTAAATGAGAAATCGATGGCCCTTATGGCCTTAACAGCTTGACTTAGTGAAATATATACAAATTGACCACTGTTGACTAGCCAAGTTATTTCTAGTAGGTACTTGTATTGTACTTGTAATAAGGCAATGTTAAGGAAGCAGTATGCTTGAAAGAAACAACAAAGTTTTATCGAACTTATTCGTATATTGCTTTTAATAAATAATTAGTCAACGGTCTTTTGGTGAATGCGGTACATGACTAGAAGCAGTGCTTAGTGGTGGTAGTACTGAGCAGGCGCAACATAGACGGGAGCAGCCTTGACGTGCACGGGTGCGGCTGTGGGGGCGGTGTTGTGGACGACGGCGTTGAAGCCGCTGTGGTCGTCGGCGGAGTACTCCACGGTCCTGACGGAGCCGTCGGCTTCGTGGAAGGAGTAAGAGCCCTTCACGACATCACCATCGCGAGACTCCTGCTGGGACTTGTTGTCTCCGGTGTGGCCGTCAGCAACGGAGTAGTTGTACTCGTATTTGGGGTGAGCCTGTGTAAATACAATGAACAATTAGTTATGAAACACGCTGATGAAATTTACTTACAACCTGACTAGATGCAATTACAACTTACATCAAAGTCCTCAGCATGAGCGACAACGGGGGCAGCGTGGTAAGCGACATGGGTGGGGGCGGCGTGGTAGGCAACTGGGGCAGGAGCAGCGTGGTAGGTGACGGCAGCAGGGGCAGCGTGGTAGGCCACTGCGGCGGGGGCAGCGTGGTAGGATACTGCAGCGGGGGCAGCGTGGTAGGATACTGCAGCGGGGGCAGCGTGGTAGGCTACGTGTTGGGCGGGCTGGTCGTGACGGATGATGTTCTGGGAGGAGACAGCCGCGGCAGACGAGTAGTGCACGGGGGCGGTCAGGAGACCAGCCTGGCACACCGCCACCAAACCGCACAGAGCTACTATCTGTTGATAAAGCAAAAAGAATTAATAATGCTAATCACGCACATCACAATTGATTTTAAAATGTTTCTCAAATCACTGTTATTCACTTACTTTGGAGAACATTTTGATAAAGCTGTCTGAATGATCAAACTACTAATGATAATTTTGATTTCGCGAGCTTAGTTTTTATACTAGTTGACAGTTGTATTGTGTAGGCAGCGGAGGCTGTTGGACAAGTTTTAAGTAACCTTGTCATGGGTCACATAGTTTTGCAAGTACCATTCACCCAAAGCTTTTCTAATCATAGTCGCTGTAGGAACCAACCAATCATACGGGCGGCTCGCGTTATATTTGTATTTTCCTCTAAGTCGGTAAATAAATAAAAAAATAAGTAAAATGAGTGTAGATGAATAACTAAAATTAAAGTGTTTGTAATAATAAAATGTTGAGTCCCAATAGTTCCGACTGTCAAGGGAGACATTATTATGATAATTCTGGACCAATTGAAACGGGACAACACCAGAAACCTTTCGAAAAAAAAAGAATTATCAAAATCCTTTCACCCAGTCGACAGTTAGACAAAAAAAAACAGTCGCATTGAAAACCTCCTCGTTTTTTGAAGTCCATTAAATATACCAATACTGGTCAAAATTGAACAACACGGAAAAACTGGTAGTTTTAACCCTAAAATTATTACCCTATTAAAACAGGATATTTTTTGTAAACATGTTGCGAATGGGTAACAAGATTGTGAATTCGAGGGGCACCATTAGTAACAATATGTACCTACAATGCGTCAGTGTTGATTTGAGAAGTTTCATTGATAAAAGCACCATCTAGTCCAAATTTTGCAAACTAAAACCGACCTAAAATGAGAAATAGAAATGTTAGGTAGTGGACTAAAGGGTTGGTTTTAGCTTGACCGTCACATAGCATGCAGTTTCGATAAAAGAAAATTTAAATATTGTAAGGGTGGCAGGAGGTAAAACTTGCGTCATACATCTTGGTCTTTGTTATGCTTTTAGGTAATTCGCAACGAAAAAAACGGATGTTATAAGTTTGACGTGTCAGTCTTCGGGTGTGTTCGTGGCATCTTAGCTCACAAACGAAAGGACCATTGGTCTTCCGTTTTTTTTTGTTCGTGTTATTATTTATTTTGCACGACCCCTAGCTCATCTATATTATAACGTTACCTGCATGTTATATTTTGATAGTAATTTCTCCATGTCATCTATTTTCAGTAGAGATCTCACTATTACATGTGTCACGTCGTGATGATAGAAGTTTTGATTCTACTAGACTCAAGCTTTTACAGCTTTGGATAGTAATTTTGTTTTTATACCTAAAATTTTTTATCAATTTTATTGACATATTACACAAATAGGTATATAGGTCATATTACGTGTAACAAGAATAACTCATATTGAATTTTACAAAGATGTCATGTTTAATTATACAATTATGTTTAAAGTTAAAAAATGGAGCACGTGGTTAAATTTCTGAACGTAATCAAAGCGATCGATTCACTCTTTAGTTTTGGCAATATGTAAAAATTATGACCTGGGGCGACTATAACGACTGTTTCTTCATAGATGTATTTAAATAGATCTAGTCATGTAGTCATTTAGTCATGTGCGAAGTCTGTATTTTATTTTGTAAGAATATGTCCTGACAATGGTACCCCAATGTCAGGACATATTCTGTAGTTGACTACTTTTTATTTTTAGTTTTTTTACGTATTACTTAGAAATGAGCTCCTCAATTTATATTATCGCCTCTGTTCTTGTGACTTTGTAGAGTTAGCTGAGTTTAAGTACCCATCAAATACCACAGTACTTCTCATGCTAGGATAGTGGCGGTTGATGTAGGTGTATCCATCACAAATCGTGGCAACACAGGCATTTTCTTGTCAAATTACTCTGTAGTAGGAATCCACCGTCCACCACTATTTCCATTTCAGAAAGTGCAACAGCTTCGGTAGTAGAATCGAATATGATGTACAGGACAGATTTGGTGGCACGATACTTGAACACTGGTGAAAATTTGGAAAAAGTGTATAAGACGGGTGCAGATAAAAGTTTTGATATCCCAACGGCTGTACAGATTTAGATAAAATTTAGTAAATTGATATAGTAGAAAATGATTTAAGATGATTAGATACAACAGCGAACAGGGATCGGGATCAGATCGCATTCAACGAATTCAGGTTACCTCGTGGTTGTTGTTAGATACTTTTTATCCCCAAATAACGTGAAAGAAGTAGTATACAAAAGTGTTCAATTCAAGTAGTTTTTTTTTTCAATTTTCACTTTTAAAAGAATAAAATAGGTAGGAATGTGAAAAGTGTATAAGATAAAAATTGTACATAATTTTATAAGCTTTCATTACGTAGAAGATTTCTGATCTCGTGGGAACTTTAACCCCCTCCCTACACTCCGCCTCACCCCCTAGACGTGAGGACTTTTAGTATGTTACTCTCTAAGCACCCTGAACAATTTTCTGAAGTAATTGCTTAGGGCCTTGCTCACGCACTCTACAACTCCTTATGGGTGATTTATTGAGTGAACTGATTATTCTGGTCAATTTAATTAAATATGAATAAAACATTTAATGAAACGGAAATTAAATCTATGTTAAACTAAAGACTATTTATGAATACATGGTTATCTTAACAACTTAACTGTCCCGCCAGTAGACACAATAGTTAAACAATGCAAATGTTCATATGAATATGTGACTCACGGGACAGGAAAATGGTTAAAATTATGTTTTCATACTTATTCATTATCATTTTTTCTTTTAACCCTGTCATACATGGTCTGCAGGAGAAGGAGAGTTAAGTAAGGAGTCAAGTCAAGTTCTTTCTATTTCTATGGCGAGTTGTTACTTTATGAGAACTTGATAATTATTTTTATTATTACTATTAACCATTAAAAACTTCGTCAATGTGTCTCTATGTGGCGAGTCAAGCTCTTCCCGTTATTTCGGTGTGAAGCCAATATCGTTATCACTTTTGATCAATGGTTCTTTAAAGTTAGTCTACAGTCAGGTCTTACATCAAACATCTGTGATTTGTAGCATGGAGCACAATATAACAAAATAAGCTCCGTGTTCAAACTCAAGCACAGTTGTTACAGATCTGATTTAAAGGATTTTAAAAACATTTTTAATGAAAGGTATTCTCGTCTCTATGATAGGAACCTTTTTTAGGTGGCTTTTGTGCGTCGAGCAATCCCTATATTGTAGCGTCTTGAAATACAATCTTTGTCTAAATTAAAGGTACTCCTAGACGTGTACAACAATAGACATCCATGATGCCGGTAAATAAACACATACTTCAGTATCGAACTTATTCAAATTTATTACGAAGTCAACAACAGTATAAATAAATATTTATCATAATATGTGCAGTCTAGTGGTGGTAGTATTGCAGAGCAGGTGCGGCCTTGACGAGCACGGGCGCAGCCTTAACGTGGACGGGAGCGGGAGTGGGGGCGGAGTTGTGTACTACCGCGTTGAATCCATGGTGGTCGTCAGCGGTGTATTCAACGGTCCTGACGGAACCGTCGGCTTCTTGGAAGGAGTAAGAGCCCTTCACAACATCACCGTCGCGGGACTCCTGCTGGGACTTGTTGTCGCCGGTGTGGCCGTCAGCAACGGAGTAAGAGTACTCATATTTGGGGTAGGCGACCTCTTCTTGATGAGCGACAACTTTAGCGATTGGGGCGGCGTGGTATGCCACGGGGGCGGGAGCGGCGTGGTAGGCGACTGGGGCGGGAGCAGCGTGGTAGGCAACTGGGGCAGGAGCGGCGTGGTAGGCGACTGGGGCAGGGGCAGAGTGGTAGGCTACTGCGGCTGGGGCAGCGTGGTAGGCAACTTGTTGGGCGGGCTGGTCGTGACGGACGATGTTCTGGGAAGAAACAGCGGCGGCAGACGAGTAGTGAGCCGGGGCGGCGTGGTAGGCGACGGGGGCAGCCAGGAGACCAGCCTGGGCCACAGCCACGAAGGCGCAGAGAGCTACGATCTGCAAAAATACGATAGAAATATTAGTAAAATTCTTGACAAACTTCAAATCATTTAAACTTAACTATATTCTATATTGAGTCAACTTACTTTGGAGAACATGTTGTTTTGTATGTGATCCAATGGTAAATGATAACCACAACAGTGAAACTGATCTATTTATACACATATTATTGCAAGTTTACTAATTTGAGTGCAAGTAGTGGAAGTTGTCAAGCAAGCTGTTTGACCTTGCTTCGGGTTATATGATTTTACTAATCAATCCGTTCACAAATGGTACATCGCAGATTGCTAAGAAATTTCACAAGTATGTCTTGGACTGGTTTGTCATATTTGAATAATGTTTGTAGAACTAATTTAGATCTGTAACTCAAGAAATAACAATTTTGACAAATTATGTCGTAAACATGCCAATTTTAAATTGAATATTGGCATGGCAATTGGCAAAATACTTTCGTATTGTGGCTCATCAAAAATATATGATTGAAGATTTGAGTGAGTACTTTTTTTTTGTAGAGATCTTTGCTGTTAGCCTGAGCGCAGGCTTTGACTGCTTCACCGGACTTTATGAGTGAGTACTTATGTAATTTAATACCAACTGAACTTGCAGTAAATAATGTTTGGGTGATTAAAACCGAGTTTTTAAAAATGTTTCTCTCCCCAAAGCTTAACAAAATTATTTTCTATTATTATTGAGTTGATTTGGTGATACCATCATTGGGCAGACTATTCTCATTCATTTTATACGACTATTTCGTCTTAAAAATTTTGTAGAGTTCATGATTTCCTAAAAAATAAAAGTTTATTTTTTAGAAGCAAGAAAATGAAATTAAGTAATTTCATTTTCTTGTTTCCTACAGAAGGAAGCAGTTTTTAATCTGACTGTACATTTTTTGTGTGTTTGTTACGTGATAATAATATATCCGGTTATTATAGATCGATATCAAAAGAAAATATTTGCTGGTAGCGTTAATATATAGTAACAGTTAACACTGCCCCTTAAAATTACCGTATAAATCTGAGTTATACTCACAAATATTTTGATGTGTAATGTTATATATTGTGTATTTGTGTGCATAAAATAATGTTTTTTAAACCTGCCTAATCGTTCTCCAATGGGCCCATAGCAACACACATAACAACATATAGGTCATAAAAAGGAAAGTGATTACCGGTAGCCTACAGCCACAACTATTTTTATCTCTCTTAAGAACACGTGACATTGAGCTTACAAACGTCAGTTGCCAAGCTGAACTCGGTAACAAGATAGCTATTTCACGCTGATATTATGTGTCTGCTAAGTTATTGTATTACAAAGAGCTTTATCCGACAAGTATTTCACATGTACAGTCATGCGTTAAGAGACATGAATCTTATAAGTAACCTTGACTTGAATCAAAAACGAGTAGGCCACTAGGTATGCATTTAAATGTAGGTATCTAATTCAATTAATCAATTGTCTAGATGTTTATCGTATATTTCTATTCAGTTATACTTTTGTGTCTTTCATAATACTGTTTAACGCAACAATTTATAAATGAAATTTTACACTTGTAAGAAAAAAAAATGTATTACATTACTTCTTTATATACCTTTGTTTAAAATACAACTTGATTAAAACATAAAGGTGATGTTAACTTATTTATCACAAATTTTATTAATTCTTTAATATGAAAAATATTTAAAAAAAATATATATTTTTTTTTTTCAACAAAAATGTGTTTTTAACTAAATTCAACAAAAAAATATTGGTAACTTTTGAAACCAAATTAATACAGCACATAAATAAGTTTCCACATAAATCTAAAGTGTCAATAATGGTCCGATAATCATCTGCAAACTTTAACGACCGCGGTAACGGTGTTAACCTTAATTATTTATTTCTTCGGTATACAGTAATTAACTGCAAAATGAAGTGCCAAAACGTATCGATTACTGAACGATGATATCAATAATTTGGACCTTGCTCAATATTTTCGTCATACCGCTCTGACCTCTCGCTGGGGCCAGACACCTTTAGCAAAGCTACGTCATATAAATGTCGTTGCTAAGATTCCAGATTCAAGTCGATGGCAATGAATTTAAAGTATTTACGTTGCAACTTTAATTGGAGCAAAGATTGTGAAGTTGCTGGGCAAGTAGAGACGAAAATAGAAATGCTGTATTAAGTACTTATCATTTAGGCGCTCACTTTTATTTTTGTACCTACATGACATTGACAATCGGAAGTAGGTTGTTGAAAGTCGATTTTATTATTGTAACTAAAAGTATAATCAAAATTTAGTATTTAATAAATTATACTTTTTATAGACGGCGTCATTTTTTACCTGAATTTACACCATTCTAACCAGGTGTGAGCCAGTTTGGTAAAATAAAAGCCATCAAATTAAGTTTGGTACTTTTTTATTTATTGTTAGATATAAATAATATCATTGTAGAATGTGGTGACTAGTAAAGGAATTTCAGTGGTGGTAATACTGAGCAGGTGCAACGTAGACGGGAGCAGCCTTGACGTGCACGGGGGCGGCTGTGGGGGCAGTGTTGTGGACGACGGCGTTGAAGCCGCTGTGGTCGTCGGCGGAGTACTCCACGGTCCTGACGGAGCCGTCGGCTTCGTGGAAGGAGTAAGAGCCCTTCACAACATCACCGTCGCGGGACTCCTGCTGGGACTTGTTGTCACCGGTGTGGCCGTCAGCAACGGAGTAGTTGTACTCGTATTTGGGGTGAGCCTGTGGCAGAAATTAGCATAAATATATCGTTGCACGTTATCAAGAATACTTAAGAGTATTTGCAAAGATAAAACTTACGTCGAACTCTTCAGCATGAGCAACAACGGGGGCAGCGTGGTAAGCGACATGGACGGGGGCGGCGTGGTAGGCTACTGCGGCGGGGGCAGCGTGGTAGGCTACTGCGGCGGGGGCAGCGTGGTAGGCTACGTGTTGGGCGGGCTGGTCGTGACGGATGATGTTCTGGGAGGAGACAGCCGCGGCAGACGAGTAGTGCACGGGGGCGGTCAGGAGACCAGCCTGGCACACCGCCACCAAACCGCACAAAGCTACTACCTAATAAGAGTAATAAAACAGTTATTTGATAAGGTTTCTATAAAAATATTCACGAAGAAATTAAGGACTAAAATAATGTTGTAATTTAAATGTTATTTTTTATAATTTAATTATGTACTGTTCTTAGTTACTTACTTTGGAGAACATTTTGTTGTTGATTACTTTTCTGTGTACTAACACTGAATGGTACTCAGGACAATTGTCTAATATTTTTATACTCACTTGTTATAAAATTAGCATGTGGCTAGACCACCTAACGGCCTTGCCTCGGGTCATAATATTTTGATTCCCTTACCATAACACACATTCACCGGCTTACTTTTATTTCACAGTGTAGAATAATCTAGGTTAAATTATTCATACCTTTCATTGTGCCTTGGTATTTCATGTTACCATAAATCTTGCGTAATTGCGCTTATCTCTTACTACTTCTACTACAATTTAACAGAGACATCCTATTAAATATTATTAAATGTGGTTAGTTAAAGAAAAATATTTTTTATATTATTATAATTTTCACTATTTGATCATCACGTTCGATAGTTATTTTATTTCATACACAAATAACATTTTATAAATGATCGAACTTACGCAACTAATTTTCTTGCCGTTGAATAACATTCAAAACCATGATGATGAGAAATTGGGCAATGACTAAAACTAAGTGTCTGTAGGAACTACCTGCCTCTGTCAATGATGTCTTATTAGATTCATAACATGTAATGCTTTTTGACATTGGTACTGTATAAACAACTAAGTAAGTATATCCATATCTAAGGTCTAAAAAAAAAGTCACAGAGGTCCTAAGTTTAAGTTAAAATTTATTTGAACAAATAAGCACCTGATTTGTGTAATCAGATATCGATACCTAACAACCCCTTAACGGATCGGACAGGGGTTAATAAACACCCTGTACATTTTAGAATCGATAAATCAAATCAAATCAAAATGTTTTTATTTCTTATAAACCACAAAAAAGGCGCTCAAGAAACGTTACGTTAACTCTACTGATTTTAGTTGCTCGGTTCCAAAGTGTCTTTCCTATGAAGAAGAGCCGGCAAGAAACTCCATAGGTTAGGTTAGGATAAGAGTTCAGAATATAATTAAAATTACCTATTTCTTATCCAATCAATCAAATGACCGTAGTGATATGTATAGGAAAATCTTACGAAATAGAGTCATTAGGCTTAATGTATAATGTGGCCGAAATAAGACTTAAAGTAAGAAAAAGTATATTTGAAAATCATTTACATTCTATCGAAAACTTAATTACATTTTTTATACATTTAATATTTAAGATCTTAAATTAATTTTGAATTATGGCAGGCGGAAGTGATATTTTCTCTGAAGATCCTTAGGGTACAGTAACGTCTTGTGGTCTGTCAGGGCCTGGAATATTGGTGGTAAGTAGGGTTGCGATTGTACTGGCAAGCCTGCCAGGTTTAAGGAGTACGTGTCAGCGAATACTGGCGGCTTTTGAGGCACCTGCCCTGGACTGTACACCCGTGCAATGTTCAAGTGCAACCTGTGGAACTTTGCGTACGGTGAATATTGGCGTTTAATTTTTTCACCTTCAGGACCGTCTTTTCCAATTCTGAAATTATAAATTTATAATTTGAATTAAAATAATTAATATTAATTTCAGTGGTAATATTTAATTTTATTAATTTATTACTTACATATTAGGGTTGATGACGTAATGCTCGTTAGTGAAAGTGAAAGGTGGTGGGTTCTGATGCGGCACTTCAAACGGCGACAATGTCGTTGTCAATGCTTCCGAGTTATACACGCCATATGGTCTCATGTAATTTACCTGGAAGTATTATTAAGTACCTTTAGTTCATCTGGTTTCAAAACACCAATCCAGAGAGGAGCAAGCGTGGTTATCAATGCTCGTTCCTTCTGTACATGGGAAGAGTCCTGTGCCTATGGGACGTTTATAGGCCGTAATTATTTTTTTAAGAACGGATGTTTTGTCAAGATAATTATTACTCAAGGCATTATCAGTCTATTATATAAGCTTCATTTATTATTATATCCTGATGTCGATTAAAATACTAGTCCTTATTATTCATTCATTTGTAATAACTTCTGTTCAAAAGTTCCCAGTGTCCTGGGAACTATCTTTGTCTTTAAAATCAATATTTTTTTCTTTTAGTCTATTAAAGGAGCGAGTATTGTTATACCATTTGATTATTTGATATAATAATTATGAGGGGTCGATTGCTTCCACATTATTATTATGTTGCTTACACATAATCTGTGAAGAGTTACAGCCGTGGTTGGAGACTGGGAGCCAAACCTGATGGTCGGTGACAAAGTCTATTCTAAACAATATTATTGATGTTAAACAATGATTGTTTATACTAATGGGTCTATTCAATAACAGTATTTTTATTTACTGGCCACGCGTTGTTGTTGTTTGTGGTAACCGATATAATTAGCCCAAAGGTATGCATATTATTCATTACTTAAAGTAGGAAATGTCATTATGTATTGTAGAATAGTGTTTTTATAAGACGGATCTTTTATTTACGTTATGTAAGTAATCGATTAATTTATAAAAACTGCATTGCAGGGTTTTGGTCTACATGTTATCGGGCATGCAGACTTCATCAGGTCTTATACGATGGGTAATTGGCTACATTACACGAATAAAATGTTATATGTATGATGTAATTTACGTACGAGGTGGATCTTGCTTTTTGAGATAAACATTATAAGGGCAGATGAGTGAAGAGAGTTGCCTGAGTCTATTTATCATGACAGATAGCATCATAGGCAGGCCTCTTACGTGTTTAGCATGACGTAAGAGAAAAAGTAAGTTAAAGCAGTAAGACGGTACCTTAAATGGTTTATCCCTCTGAACTGGAGCTGGAAAACTTCTGTACACGGCATTATGACCGGGACTTCGACTGACTGATGACAAAACCTCAACATTGTGTCCCGGATTGTAACACTTGTAGGAGGGGTCCCGAGCTTCCGTCGCCACGCGAGGCTCCAAGTGCTTCGCATACCCATTCCTGTTCCTCTGATCATTCTGCGTAGGCGCAGTACTACTTATTGTAGGAGTCACCTTAGTATATTCTGCAGCAGAATTTTTATTCTTCGATTTCGCAATTCGCCCTTGCAATGGAGCATATTGTATCCCTTGATACAAATTAGGTAGTTGCTGCACTGGTCTTAGAACGGGACTAGCAGTACTATAATGATGGACATGGCCATATTTGAAGGGCAGCGGCATATCTTGTCTGTTATATCTATTCGAGGAAAGCGCTTGAGCACTTGCGCGCTTTGGAAATAATATTTGAATTTCCGCCGCGCACATCGATAACAATACTACTGTTACGATCTGAAAATATAAACACTTTTCACATAATAAATACATGAAATTATGAAACATCACACTAATTTTTTGCCAGGATAACAACTTACCTTTAACATCATCTTGTTAACAGATTTCGGATAGACAAATATCAGTCGTAAAATTCGATGAAAACCTTTCACTTCTAATCACAGGAATTAATCACTTATAACACAAATTGTTTTTTACAATTGAACTAAGTGGTTATTGTTTGCTTGCAATGCACCTGTTCCGGACACTACATCGTAAGTGAGCTACCTTTCACCTTTTGAAAGCTTTTCGAGACGAAAGCGTATCGTCTCTGTTGACCACGCGAGCGATATGCGTGCTCTCGGATCGAGAGACCCAATTGTCTATGTTTAGAGCGATGTTTTCATTCACATCCAATGATATCAATGCATGAACTATTATTTCATTTCCACCTATTGTTTGCGATTGCTCAAAGGGATGGCGTTACGTCATTTATGAGGAATTTTCAATCGGTACCTGTTCAAACGAACAAAGGTGCAAGCGATGCATCAAAATATGTAACTGTTGAAATTTCTACAATATTAGTGTAAACCAAAGCTCACTACTTAGCAAGTGTAATGTGATTTGATTACTTCATACTTTATTATTCAATTACCTTTCTATGATATAGTTCTGATTTAATGTAGTCCTAACTGCTCAAAATTTGTTACATAAACACTTGCCATTATTACTTAGCTTAATGTAATAGATAAGCAAGCTTTGACACAGATCGTTAAGTTAGATTTATTGAAATAGATTGTATGACATTCCAATTAATGCAATCGCTACATATTTGAAAAGTTTTTCGGTAAAAAATGAAGCAAGGAATCAGTAACTTAACATCGCAACGCTTGCAAGATATTAATGGCTAAATAGTTTTAAATGCCTAACAAATGTAATTTTACCCAAAGAGAGTGTTGTGAAAAGTGAAAATTTTGAAAGTTACGATTTTTAGTTTAAAACTTGTATGAACACTATGCCTGTACTTTTTTACAAGAAAAAAATAAGTGGTGCCAGATATAACACTCCACTATTGCACACGTTTTTTTCTAGTGTTATAAAGATAACCTTCTGGAGCAATATATATATAGTAAGTATATCATAACAATTACTTCATTACCGCAAATATTGATCCCGTGTGAGAAACGAAGGACTCTCACATATGTTATGCTATTATTTTTGAAATATGCGTTCTTTCTTCTTATTGTATCAATACAAATGTTGTTAATATTGGTATTTGTAACATGTAGTTTTTAAAAGTGTTGTATTCTATATAAAGATATGGCAATATTATATTATAATAGGTATTGCATTGAGTTTTAAGCTATGTTCTATAATAAATTAATAGCCTAGCCTTTTGCATCCTTGAATAATGTAACCTATTGAATTATAAATCTAGAAATATCTCAGTATTCAAGATCCCGTAGGTCTTGAAATGATCCATTTTATAGGCAATAATATTATTCTATGGGCACACGATATTATTATAATGTTTAATAACAATTTGAAATCAGTGTATAAACCTTTAATGTTATACAAACGTTATCAAAAGGCTTGTGTTAAACCTATTGCCCGGATATGACTAACTGAAGGTATAACATATGCTTGATGTGGTAAGAGCAAGCAATATAAGAGTTAGGAAACATTAAGAAAACCGATTAAGTGTGAGTCTGATAGAACACGAAAGGTTCCGCGCCATCGTAAAAGATATTATTATGAGTTCCTTACATACTTTGGTGATTTGTCGGAAATGTTTTTTTTTTTTTATGTAACCTCTTTAGTTTCCCATTGCTGGGCAAAGGTCTCCCCCATCTGACTCCAGACTTTTCGGTCTTTAAAGTGATTGGTGTCATGTGGCTCGGAAATGTAAATACACACTGAAAATTTTACCTCTTCTATGTTCACGAGATACAGCCCTATAGCACTTTTGTGGTACGGAACCCATATAAATGAGACTGATTTAGAACGGGAGGATAAATTTAACAGAACAGAGATAAATTTAAGTTTGACAAATAAACCAAACCCATATTGCTGTAGAACGCTTATACTGCGTTTTGACTTGGTAGAATAAGAGTAGTCGGTAGAGAAAAGAAAATATACCACATTTCAAGATTTTTTGTTGAATCAATGCGTACATACCATATATTATAAAAATGTCTACCGTTACATTTGATTTATTTTGTCCTTAATTCCTCATACTCTTATTACATTAAGAGGTAATTTAAATATATTAAATATTTAATAACGTAATCACCTAACGATAATCCTTTGGTCTAATAATAATACCTAATACTAAATACATTTTCAATTCATTGTTACCAAACCAAATTTGCTTACATTATATCGTTACCATATATTAGAAGATAAGTTGTTGACACGGCTGCGGCGTGGGTCGAATGCTCGAGGCAAGTGTCCGCGGTGCAATTAACGAGAGTTTAGCGATTTCTATTAATATGATAATGTAGCTTGTAATCGAATTGTGTTCGTATTTACTAAGATTTTTAATGTTTAAATGTAGGTATGGTATTTTGTTAGAGATTAAACAAATATTAAAATACAATATAAAATAAAACAATTCATTTCCATGTAAACACCATTACATTAAAAAAAAGGCTAAATTAAATACATGACACAACTCAGGCAGATTAAGTACTGTAATGTTTCATTGATGAGAAGAAGTCTCAACAGTACTGATTTTTTAAGTATACATAGGTACTTTTAGCAATTTTTACATAAGTTTATGTCGTAGCAAATAAGTAAAAAAAAATAGTTTTTAGATGTACATTGTAAAAAGAACAAAAATCATCGATGATGTCCGATCATTATTTAGATGAAATATTCTCCTAATACATACCAGTCACATGCAAAACATAAAAACCGCCACTGCTTATCTTTTACACTCAACGCGTATAGCCATTTGCGAGAATGCATTGTAACACAAAATGAGTACCTACTGTAATCTGTGACGTGGACACTCCAATTATGCAGCGTGCTGTCCCTGACCTTAAAAGGAGGTCGCAAGTTTGAGACCTTTTCGTCAAAATATCACCATTGATAAACCTTATCTTTTACTGTAAATAAAGTATTTTAATTATGATGTTATTATAGCTTTTTTACTTTATGTGTGTACAACCAAAATCGTACCAAATTACCTTGCTCTATAAAATCGAACACGTGTGAACTTATACGACGATTGTCTTTTGTTTTCATTGAGTTTTATTTGAATTAGCTATCATTTAATAAGACTACTGGTTGTTTGTAAAATATTAAAAAATAGCTTTCTGTTCTCAATTCAAATACCTATGCCAAAAATAAGAGCATACTTACTGCATATATTAAAGATCGATCGTGATGTCGATTGTATTTTGTTTTGATTTATTGCAGACGGCGCATCTTGAAAATTACTACACATTATTGATCGTTAAGTTGTGAATGAATGAATCATCTTACATAATGTAAAGTTCGAAGACCGCATCTTGAGGTCATGAGGGATCCTCTTATGTAAATCTAAATATTTATTTTGCATTAAGATGATTTTAAGTAGATAGTTAGACTATGTTATTGTTTTTTTTTTTTGCTTGTCTGTCTTGAAAATAACATGTCTTCAGTGTTAAACCTGTTTCTTTTATAAGTGTCAAAATAACTTTCCAAGAGAATGCATGTTGATGATAACATTTCCTTGTACCTGTTCCATCTATCAGACAATAAATAAGGTATAAAGGTAATTTGGATTATTCGCTAAGTAAAGTGTTTATTTAACAAAATTATAGATGTTTTAAAAAATGCTTAGATACTGACCAATACCATCTAATATTCCATAGACAAACATCACACGTTGAACTGGTTATAGGTACATAAAATTAGAGAGAAAGCTTTTAAATAATCTCCGAAGTTACTCCGTGACCCGTCGACCTTGCCTCGCTCAAAATGCAGACGTAAGATATAAAAACAGATTTTAGCGTACTTACTGTATCATTTGTATCTCAGATAATCATATCAACATGTTCTCTAAAGTGAGTTCCAAATAAAATAAAAATATATCATAAAATAAATATTTATACTACTTCTACATAATTATACTAATCAAAATGTTTTTTTAGATCGTTGCCTTGAGCGCGGTGTTGGCTGTGTCTGCGGCGGGTCTCCTGCCCGCGGCGCACTACTCCCCGGCCGCCGCCGTCTCTTCCCAGAACATCGTCCGCCACGATGAGGGTCACCAGATCGCTCACAGCGCCGCCCCCGTCGCCTACGCCGCTGCTCCCGCTCACTACGCCGCCGCTCCCATCCACTACGCCGCCGCTCCCGCTCACTACGCCGCTGCTCCCGTCGCCTACGCCGCCGCCCCCACTCACTACGCTGCTGCCCCCGTCCACTACGCCGCTCCTGTCGCCAAGGTGATCGCCCCCGCCCAGAAGGTCCTCGTCTCTGCTCACGCTGAGGAATACGTGAGTATATAATATTGGTTCATCTACCAACTTAGATTCCAAGAACAGTAAGTCGAAAATCTGTAACCGTTTTGTGTTTGGTAACAGGCTCACCCCAAATACGACTTCTCTTACTCCGTTGCTGACGGACACACCGGCGACAACAAGTCCCAGCAGGAGTCCCGCGACGGCGACGCCGTGCACGGCGAGTACTCTCTGGTGGAGGCTGACGGCTCCGTGCGCCGCGTGCAGTACACCGCTGACGACCACAACGGCTTCAACGCGGTGGTCACCAACTCCGCCCCCGCTCACGCTCACGCCGCGCCTGCGCACGCCGTGGCTCACGCTCCCGTGCTCCTCGCTCACCACCACTAAGCATTTCCCTCAATGGCCAGTAGTATATAAGGAAACGACTTTTGTAAATAGTTTGTATTTATTTATGAAAATAAAACAATGAAATTGTTAAATACTTCTTTTATTATCTGCAAAAAGTATGTTTAATGTAGCTTTTTTACTTTACATCTAACAAGAGATCGATAGCTAAGCATTCTTACAAAAGTGTAATATCATCACCTTATATGAAAACGCCTTTACAGTAAATTAAAAAATTATTACTTTCTCTCCAGTCGAAGTAATGGTACACACATAAGCCTGATAGTATAAAAAATGGGTCAAGTCATGTAAGATGAATGTTAATAATAAAAATAATGGTAATTTTACACGCCAGAACAAAATTACACAACCTCAAAGTTCTCTTATAAAACGCTTTTTGTATGACTTTTTACATCGCCTTGTCTTATAACCTTTTAACCTTTGTTATTTTGCATTATCTTCGAGTATTAAGGGTGTAAGTTGACCTTTTAACGTGTCCTTTTGATACGATTATGCAACATAATTTCTTAACTGCTTTTGCCGTCATAACGGCGACATTAAAAAAGCTATAAGAGTTCAAATAACGATGTTGCTAAAACCGATCTGAAAAGATTTTGTTTTAGATGAGATATATACAATATTATTATTTTATTTATTTACAATTCAATACAGAAATCTAATAGGACACCATACACTTACATTATAACTGTATAATTAATAATTAAAACTAACAGGCGCCAAATAATTACTGACATAGATGACGATGAGTTTTGACGCCTGTTAGATTTATTTATACTGTATAGATTACCTTAATAAAAAAATACAAAGTTAAATATAATGAAAAATCAGTGAAAGAATACAGCACTGACAAGAGTTACAGTGTTTGATATGCGTAAATAATGGCGTCACGTCTATTTTAACTAAATCAATATTTATGGTTTAAATAGGCCGTAAACTATTTACGGACCATGTAAATAGTTTCCTGGTGACAATGAATTTAATACAATAATTAAATTTGACCTTATTCAAGGTAACGTAGATAATTAAGTTAGGTAAATATATTGTTCTTAATTGCTTAAATGAATGAATCATTAGTATTAAGATACAATTTACATAAACACCTCTATAAAATAAAATTGGATCCAGATTCTTCTGTATATGATCCAATAGTAATAATCTTGTCTTTTTATTTTTTATATTGAACACAAAATATGTAAAGACATTTTAACTGTCCATTCTTTTGGAATGAACAAAAGCAAATCAATTGCAAACAAGATAGTCTTCCAAAAGAAAGCGCTTGTAACTTTAGCTAGTATGATGGTAGGCAAAACTTAGAGCACATTTTTGTCGCGTTTTAGACTAATTACGAAAATAGTGGTAATAAATTATTTTTGTGACAATTTATCTCTCGCTCCTGTATCTCGTTTAGTTTGAAGATTAAATAGCATTAAACGTTGGACTCTGTAATAAATATATAATAACATTCACCTCGAAGCAGTTGCCTTTTAAATTTGTTTTTTTTGTGGTATACCTACACTTTTATTTTATTTTTCGCTTATGGTAGTATGTGTTATCTTTTTTCAATTAAGATTACAAGTAAATATTATGTAAGTTTCTAGAAATTGTACCTAATCTTAATTTTTCTTCCCTTAAGTGAGAATGCGCAGAGATCAGTGCTCGATCCTTCTAAGAAGCTCTATTTATAAAAAAAATATCTATTTGTTTAACATTCAATATATCAAAAGTAATAATTTTACTGAATCAAGATCAGGAACAAGGAAAGTTTCGAAAAGTCGTACGAGTGATACTCCGTAGGATCAGCGTCACATAGGTAACGGAAGTTTAATAGTTGCCCTTGACCAACATTATGTAGGTCAGAAGGACATCAATTAAACTTAATTCACACAAGACTAACTACCACAAAATTTTATTGATACAGATTTAATTTGCCATAAATATTATAATTGTAAATCAGAATTACACTTTTAAATGTCTACATACAATTTTATTACACTTTGTTTTAATTATCTTAATTTGATAATAAAACAAACAGTTATTAAAATAAGCATGAACAATACGTTTCAAAACTACATTTTTCAAGTTCAACTTGCCCTTGACCGTGTTTTATTGTTTCTATTAATACATTCAGCGTTCGCGAAGCAAAAAATAATAACGATACCGGCAGACAGCGTGTCGCAATATCCGATACCATCCTCAAGTTTTTGTATCGTAAGTTGTGAATGAATGAATCATCTTCATTATATAACAGTAAGTTCGAAGACCGCATCGTGAGGTCACGGCGATAGACCCATGACATTAAACATCAAACAACTTAATATGGAAATAGGAAACACAAGACTCATCCTCTTCAAACCAGTTATGACACACGTGTCTTTGTTTAGATATTGTTTAGTCAACGACAATAACCATTATTTGGGTATGATGACTGTAATTGTACAAATTGAAACAATGTGTGTTAGAAAATTAAACAAATGATGACGAAACCTTGCGGAAGAAAGTCATAGATTGTTTATTTAGTCCATCTAATAAAGATACATGTTATAATAAATGCACTGCTTGAATGTAGGTTTACTAGTTTAGTGACTAGTGTCGAAATGTTACCTAAAAGTGTCTGTCATAATACATCACTACAATAACTAGACTAGAAGACATTGTGTAACAAATTACCAAATGGTTTCCTTCGGTTAATGTGAGCAACGTTTATATATCAATATAATACTACATGTTTGGCAGGTAGGTACCGAGAAAGCTTCCAAATAATCTATGAAGTCACTTCGTGACCCGTCGACCTTGCCGCGCCCAAAATATTGAGCGCAACATATAAAAGCCGATCTTAACACATGCTGTGCATCAGTTGTGTGTCAGCAAATCATATCAACATGTTCTCTAAAGTGAGTTGAAAGTTACAAATAATGATATAGAAGTAAATATTATTTTTTCTCCAGGTTGCCGTATACTGAGTGCTGTTTGTTTTAGATCGTTGCTTTGAGCGCGGTGTTGGCGGTGTCTGCGGCGGGTCTCCTGCCCGCGGCGCACTACTCCCCGGCCGCCGCCGTCTCTTCCCAGAACATCGTCCGCCACGATGAGGGTCACCAGATCGCTCACAGCGCCGCCCCCCTCGCCTACGCCGCTGCTCCCGCTCACTACGCCGCCGCTCCCATCCACTACGCCGCCGCTCCCGCTCACTACGCCGCTGCTCCCGTCGCCTACGCCGCCGCCCCCACTCACTACGCTGCTGCCCCCGTCCACTACGCCGCTCCCGTCGCCAAGGTGATCGCCCCCGCCCAGAAGGTCCTCGTCTCTGCTCACGCTGAGGAATACGTAAGTATATAATATTGCTTCATGTACCAACTTAGATTCCAGGAACAGTAAGACAAAAATCTGTAACCGTTTTGTGTTTGGTAACAGGCTCACCCCAAATACGACTTCTCTTACTCTGTGGCTGACGGACACACCGGCGACAACAAGTCCCAGCAGGAGTCCCGCGACGGCGACGCCGTGCACGGCGAGTACTCTCTGGTGGAGGCTGACGGCTCCGTGCGCCGCGTGCAGTACACCGCCGACGACCACAACGGCTTCAACGCGGTGGTCACCAACTCCGCCCCCGCTCACGCTCACGCCGCGCCTGCGCACGCCGTGGCCCACGCTCCCGTGCTCCTCGCTCACCACCACTAAGCAGTACTCTAGTCTGAGCGGCACGTAGCCGTGTAGTTCATAAGAATCGAAAACTTGTAAATAATATAATTTAATTTATAAACAAGCAAAACATATCTCCTTCTTTTATTATACTTACATTTTATTTTGATAACATATATTATACCAAATATTTCAAACCGTTTTTTTAACTGCAAATACTTCAAATCGAAATTTTTAGTAGCAATAACTCTATGAAAATAGAAATACCGGCAGTCCAATAATTATAATTTGACGTATTTGTAAACTAATTGATGTCACAAAGTAAATATATTTATTTTGCCTCCATTATAATTTGTGGTAGGTAACCTGGCTAGGTCACCTACGACAAATTGGCTATGTTCAAATACAATTTAACAGTACTACCATATAAAACTCAAGTTGGTCCCTTTTCTTAAGACAAATAATGATAACATAAAGTATCTAAAATTGGACAGAGTCTTCGCACAAATCTAAATTTCTGTGAGACTAGTTTATCTCACTGGATAGTTTCGATGTTTGAAAAAAAATCCTGTTTCTGGGTAAAAAAGGCCGAATTCATATTTTCAGAAAACAAACATGTTTGTTGTATTGGATTTACCTAAATTACTTAATATCAATTTAATTTTAATTTTTAAAGTGAATTGTTTTATTCAATATTCTATGAATATTTTAAGCGGCCAACTGTTGTCGTTATCAATGCGAGTAGCAAATAAATTGAACAAAATTCACGTTTGTTGTGTGGGAGCCTTCTTTAATATTTATTTTATTATATTTTTATTTTAATAGCTGCAACAGAAAAACGGCGACGAGCGGGAAATCGATCAGAGAATTCAGTTGGGCTGGGCAGCTTTTAGCAAACTTCGTCGAGTCTTTTCTTCGCCTATACCGCAATGCCTGAAGACGAAAGCATACAACCAGTGCGTCCTACCTGTTATGACTTACGGTGCCGAAACATGGACATTAACGGTTGGACTAGTCCACAAATTTAAAGTCGCACAGCGGGCTATGGAGCCAGCTATGCTCGGAGTCTCTTTGAAGGATAAAATTCGTAATGAGGTCATCCGACAAAGAACCAAGGTAAGGAGGTCATAGCTCGTAGAATTAGCTCGCTGAAGTGGCATTGGGCTGGCCATGTCTGTCGAAGGACCGATAGCCGTTGAAGCAGACGAGTCCTAGAATGGAGACCGCGGCTCGGCAACCGTAAGGTAGGGCGCCCGCCCGCCAGGTGGACTGAAATCTAGTGGACTATGATTGGCTGAATGATTGAACAGAAAAACATCATCTGCGAAATTCCAACTACAATTTTTGTGCTCGTCTAAATATTATTGATTGGCACAAAAAGTAAAAAAATACCTTGAGATACAGATAAAGGAAAAAAAATACATACAAAGAAATAGAATAAAACAGAATTGAAACAATATTCTTTTAAAGCAGATACATTTTGTTCTTATGTAACTTCTTACATTAGTTATTATATTAAGTCTGAATTGTCGCACTGCTGTGTGAAGGGCTCCTTCCTTTCATTCGTGTATAATTTATGTAATTTTTAATAAACCCGCACTGTCCCATTGCACTGCGAAGACCTCTCTCTTTCTTTTCCATGCACTCATATCTTGTGTTTGGTTACATTAAAACTTAGATCCAGCTGCAGTTTTTCTATTGCTCTAGACAGAGGTTCGTATTTCTTCTCAGAAATCTCCAGTGCAGTCGTCAACACTCAAGCTTACTAAGACAGATCATAAAAAAAAGAACGTGCGTGCCATTCATTAAGGGCTTACATTGTTTTTTGGTCTGCCGTATATTATTTTATTTCTGGTCTCGTATGAGATGTTTTTGAATAACTTTAGCGATACATTTATGTAGCCATTATCTTTGAGTTACGAAGGTAAAATAGTGACAACAATTTATTTCTAAATCTACATAGGATAACAACAGGCAGCCTGAATTTAAATTAATACGCTTAATATTTTATATGCAATTAAATATAGCCAGGAGTAATTTCTAGAAGTGGGGTAATAAACTCATAATATTAATTAACTTATGTTAAGCAGCATGATAAGATAATTAATTATTTAGAGTTACTTGACTTCAACAATTTCCTTTCAGCATATGCGAATAAGCCAGAATTCACATCCAACTTTACTTTTTCTCATCAGCTCTCAATAAGGAAGCTGAGGTTGAATGTGAATGACGTGAAGGAAAGTTACCCAAAATTAGTCCGGCTCTGAAATAAGCCTTTTCAATGTTCAATAAATGTATGAACACATATGGACGGGATGAACAAAAGCACAGTTCTATTGGATTTTAATTAATATTTTAATATTTTATGTACGATCTCTATATAATAGATACGTTAACGTGTTGTCTGACTTAAAGATGTATATCTTAAAATAAAATAAAATCTTTTTTAGGTTTTAAAAGATATTAAAATGCATTTTTTTAACAAATTCCTTGTTTTATTTTCATAAATAAATACAAACTATTTACAAAAGTCGTTTCTTATTAACTACTGGCCATTGAGGGAACTGCTTAGTGGTGGTGAGCGAGGAGCACGGGAGCGTGAGCCACGGCGTGCGCAGGCGCGGCGTGAGCGTGAGCGGGGGCGGAGTTGGTGACCACCGCGTTGAAGCCGTTGTGGTCGTCGGCGGTGTACTGCACGCGGCGCACGGAGCCGTCAGCCTCCACCAGAGAGTACTCGCCGTGCACGGCATCGCCGTCGCGGGACTCCTGTTGGGACTTGTTGTCGCCGGTGTGTCCGTCAGCAACAGAGTAAGAGAAGTCGTATTTGGGGTGAGCCTGTTACCAAACACAAAACGGTTACAGATTTTTGTCTTATTGTTCGTGGAATCTAAGTTGGTACATGATGTAATCTTATATACTTACGTATTCCTCAGCGTGAGCAGAGACGAGGACCTTCTGGGCGGGGGCGATCACCTTGGCAACGGGAGCGGCGTAGTGGACGGGGGCAGCAGCGTAGTGAGTGGGGGCGGCGGCGTAGGCGACGGGAGCAGCGGCGTAGTGAGCGGGTGCGGCGGCGTAGTGGATTGGAGCGGCGGCATAGTGAGCGGGAGCAGCGGCGTAGGCGACGGGGGCAGCGCTGTGAGCGATCTGGTGACCCTCATCGTGGCGGACGATGTTCTGGGAAGAGACGGCGGCGGCCGGGGAGTAGTGCGCAGCGGGCAGGAGACCCGCCGCAGACACAGCCAACACCGCGCTCAAGGCAACGATCTGTACGAACAAACACTTTATTAGTTAGGATACACAACATATTTTGGTTTCTGACATAAAGATCTTATTTTCCGAATGGTTCCTGTTTTGTTAAATATCGATCACTTACTTTAGAGAACATATTGATGTGTTTATGTGAACTGCACAACTGATGCATTGTATGTCTTAAGAGCCGTTTATATAGCAACGAAACATTGGGCGTGACAAGGTCGACAGGCCAAAGTTGCTCTAAAGTTTAAATCTGTGCAACTTTGGATGTTATATGACTAATCGATGTAATTGTATAACATACTTTTTAATGTATACAATCAATTAGTTACAATTTTGTTTTATTTGTAAATTGCTTTCAATTTGGTTTTAAGGATGTTTTCAGAATCGTTTGATAATGCCGCCTGTGAAGAAATCTGATGAACAAAATGTGTTGCAATTTATTTTTAGTGCAAACTTAATCGTTCGTAATTATATAACTGTTATTTTTGAAACCAAGGTACTATTATGACTGCCAAAAACATTTGTGTCATTATTTTTAATATTTTCATTTATTTGGGATTTTGCCAAACCATGTCTTACTTCTCTTGAATACTATACTACACTATACATGTATAGTGTTCAAGAAAACTAAAACTGTAGCACTTAGAAAAGGAAGTAGCAGATGTTGTCAGAGTTCCATCAATCTATGACATAAAAATAAATGATATAGAAATATTATTACTTACTGGTTTTTGTTCCAAATAAATGATTTGATTTGATTATGTGCATGGGTCACAATCACGGAAATATTATTCTATTAATCCTTAGGTAATTCGAATTTAATAAAATTACTCAAACGTGGTGAATAACTTTAATATACACATGATAATTTAATAATAATCCTATGAAAATAAATAACAATTTTATTTAAATTTGTTTGCATTTCCCATCGTTCGTTGTGTTATTTTCACATCAGCGGGGAACCTGTGAGAAAAAATTGTAAATTATTAATTCTATTCTGCCATTAAAGTATTTTTTAAACAACATCTTTAATTTTTAAAAACAAGCATAGTACTCACACCAGAGATTCTATATTTTCATGATCTATAAAAATATTAATTGTTTTTGTACCTGAGAGTCTTGTTCGAGTATTATTATACGTGCAGGCTGTACACGCCTTTTACGGCGTGACCGTGTGACCTATGGTCACCGGTATGGGAACCCTTTCCCTGGTACTCGATCTCAGATTGAACCTAGAGTAATTAAAAAAATAACTTAGTATCGTACAAATTACCGAGGTATGTTTCAAACGATGGAATTTAAGTACATTAAAAATGAAACACTGTAAACTGTAAACAATGTAAACAAATTAATGACAAATTTCAAAAAATAATATTTTATTTATTAATACACAATTAAATCTAATATAAGAACAAACTCTAACTATACTAAAATTAAAACTTACATAAATAAAAACTAACAGGCGTCAAAGAACTCATCGTCATCCTTGTCAATGGCGGGGAACGTGCCCAGAAGGCTGGCAGCATTGCCACGTTGAATGGCTATGCCGATTCTCTGTGCAAGGAACGAACCAGCCCTCTGATCACGAGTAGATACTCTTTGGAAAGTTCTTTGAAAAGATTTCGTGCGCTCGGACTCCATGACCCGAGCGTTTCAACCCCAAACGGCTCGAAAATATAATCACCCACAATGTTATTATACTTCCGCCGCTTAAGGGTCTCCGCAGCTCCAGCAGCAGCGCCAAGAGAGGCTGCTGAACTTAGAACGTGGGACGGCGCAAGGGTGTCGACGCACGTTGCGTCCCACACCAAAGGCCGACCCAATTTCCAAGGCAGCAATGACATACCGTCAGGTCACTTGCCATCGCCGCGCACCAAACCATTGGGTTCCAAAACAGCTGGTACACCGGTGACAAGAGCACGACGAAGTATGTCATTCAAATTTGAGTGGCGAGATATACGCCCTGCGCTCCTGCTGCAGGACAGGCCATGGTGACCGAGGTTGTCGACTGTCTCACCGCATTGACAACGATGACATGCGACACAGGGTATACCTAAACGTAAACTCATGGCGAGCCGAAAAGTATTATTATCCAAAATCGTACCAAGAGTGGATGATGGAATTTCAAAATAAATATTGACAAATATGTTAACTGTAGGGAATAACGGAATAACCGCTGTCATTTGTTAAACCTTGGACAATACAAAAGTTTATAAAGGCACTAAGGTACTCACAGACTGGCTATCAAAGCTCTTGGCTGGATGAGCAGAAATATCGTGGCTACTCGGGTCTTGAGAAGAGAAAGCGTGGTAATAATGATGATCATGCTTCTGGGGACTCTGAACATAATGTGCTACTGGAACAACTTTCACGGGTATAATTAACTTTTTGTGTATCTCTTCACGTTTTTCAATCGGAATAATTTTTAATTCATGTTTGTGTTCTACGTTTTTATGCTTATTTTGGTGGCCGCCTGCTTCGGAAGCATCATCAATATTGTGGTCTGATTTGTGTTCGATTATATGTTGTACACTGTGTTCTACTTTATGCTCGGACACATGTTCATTTTGACCTACTGATTTTCTGGTGTTCTTCTTTATGGTCATCATAGTCGTGATGATTGCCATGATTATGATACTTAGTATGTTCATGAAGATTCTCATGATCAAGACCGTGATGTGTATCATGTGAGTGGAAATCATGCATCCTGAATCCATGATAATTTTTTTCATGATGTTCATGGAGCTCTTTATGCCCATAACCATTATGTCCGTGATTATCGGGATGTTCATCGGGAACGTAGATTATACCTAGTGTGTGGTGCTTGTCGTGGCCATGTTCATCATTACCTTGATGCTGTTCATGATTATGGTGCTCATTGTGATCATCATGACCGTCATGTTGATCGAGGACGCGAATAACTCCTAGTCCCTGGTGCTCTTCGTGTTTATGATGTTCTTTCCGGTTATGGTGCTCGTCATAATCTTGAGAATCCTCTAATCCATGGTGGCCGACATCATCAGAATGGTGGTCGTCGTGGTGATAGCTGAAGTTTATATTTTGAGAAGAGTAAGCATGTTCCACGGCCTGGCAAGCGCCTATAAAGGCTATGAGAGCAACGACCTGTGAAAGTAATATTACAAAATTTTACTTGAGTTTTTAAAGTTAAAGCTAAATATTTTTTAATAAATAAATGTATGCACGTTATTTTTGTGTAAAGTTGATTACACAATTATTGATTTCTTACTTTAAACATTTTTGGTGGATATGTTCCAAATGTCGGCAGTTTTTTCGTGGACTGACGGTGCTTTCAAATTTATAGTACCTTTTATACTTTTTTTTATATTATCTCAGATTAAAGATTTTCGAATCTGGATTTCACTATCTTTTTAATCATACTGCTGATTTCCGGTGAATGTAAGGACAGATACTTGCGTGTCATATTGTCTTTTGAATATTTGAGATTTACTTGCGTATTTTAGGTCGGTAGGGCATTATACCGAATGAATTATTTAGTCGTGATTGAGTGTATGAAAAACCGGTTACTTAATTCGGTCAGTGTATACAATGTCAGCGCCGATTATTCAATATACGTCAGGCGCTTTGAGTCACGATCATGAATATTTATGAACTTCACTTTTCAAATATCCAGCAAATATAACATGTCTTTTGATATTATGTAGTTTACTTCTGACACACCTTTTTAAATTTCTTTTACTTTATGAATTATTTTTTTGCCTATAACGACAAGTGTGGAAAAGCACGTGTAATTTTCTTGGACATACCATAATGATACTGTGCAGATGTTGGAAGATTTTTAAATTCTGTGTTCAACATATTGTTTTATGTATAAAAATCTTAATGTTTCCTCTGCATAGTTCCTGAGGATGTAAACGCACGGCTACCAGACCAGAGAGATATACTGGACAACGTCATGAACTCTTACTGTACATCAACTTAAAAAAATTAAAAACATTTGTTTTATTTCCTTTCCTTTGTTTACAGAGCTACCATCAGCGTGTGTAACAAGGGTCACGCCAAACACGTTATCGTAAAAACCTTGACCATCATTTATAATTAACCTTTAAAAGCACCTCACAATTAATACAACAATGTCAAACACAAATACTCAGTGGTTCTAAATTTATGATGATATACGGCGCTTATACACCGTGAAAATTGAATGGTTGTTTTCCCGCGGCAGGACGATTACCCATCAGTAGTACTATCGAAATACAAAGTTGAACTTAAAAAACATAATGTTTTTTTTTTCCAAATCATTAAAAAAGTATTCATAAACTCGAAAGAGCGATAATCAATAGTAGTTCACTCACTAGAGATAACGTAGGCACCTGTAGGTAACACGAAACGCACACGCCGCCGCCACGTGTTGTCGGCAAACTTACAAAGAAAGAATCAATAATAAATGTTCAGACCAAATAAGCTCTCGGTCATGGTGATACGGTATAAATTAGCTTGCATGCACGCGGCAAGCGCCGAAACACAATAGAATGCCGCCAAATGTTGCGCTCTCTGCCTACGGCTTAGTACCTATAACCTATTACTTATTAGTTAGTGTTCTGTGCGCGAACGTCGATGACGTCAAGTGATGAATGTGCGATGAAAGTGCTCAACACAGAAGGACTGCATCCTTATCATTTTTTTTTCGTGGCGGGCCACACCCTTTGCCACCGAGGAGCCCGGCCTTGACTTCCTTGGACTTTTATTTGTGGTCTGAGCTCAAGCGCTTGGTGTATCGTGAGGAACACCAAACACGCGACTCTTTGATAAGTGCGATATTGGACTCTTTTAATATCGTGAGACGTGACAGAGACACTTTAATGAAACTGAAAGACAATCAGTTAAAACGTGCTCGTTTGTGCATTGAACGTAGTGGTTTACATTTCGAACAATTACTTCGCTACCTACCGTTAAGTGTAAGTACTCGTACTTTGTAAATAAACATTTAAAAGTAGGTTAGGTAATCAAAATCATTGTAAATAAGTTGATTCCATTTTTAAATGCCTACGTCTTAAATACTTCATTATCGAATTCCGACTTTTTTTAAAGATACCTATTTTGATTTTTTAAGTATTTATGACGATCCTAAGCCCGTATAAGTTTGAAGCAGAAATTTGAATTACTTATTAGTTTTGTGTTTTAATAAATCACGAGTAGCGATCAGCTGATTTACACGCGAAGTGCAACGACCGCGCTGCGTTAGGGGTAACCGCGCGCCCGCCCGCGTAGGTATAGCGCGATGATGATACTACTGGTTCAAGTCACTTTCGAGTTTTGTTTATAACAATTGTTAATCCGCCATTTATTGAGTCAAATTTTTTTTATATATATTAATCGATTGTATGACCGATATAAACTCATTTCGCTTCGGGAAAACAACGACCTAATATTCACGCTGTATAGTGTTTGGCACTTGTGATTTTAAAAATACGGAAGGGGAGTTCTTATTTTCCCGAATTCACGTTCAAAAACTTGCTACTTATATTTCTAATGTAAGCAAGAAAATGTTAAAATAATAGAGGTAGATCATTTTTAAACAGGCAGATGAAAAATTTATTTATAATATTTATGATTAAGAATAAATGTTCAGAACTTACATATAAAACCTGATTGAAAAGTAATATTCATTCGACTTAACTTGTCATTGCTGTAACTTTTATTGAAGGCTTGCAGTTAAGCAGAATAAAAAGTCCCGTATACGCATAACGTTGCAGAAGTGTTGTTTTAGGCTCTCATATATAAATCAGCAATCAAATGGTTGAAAAGTAAAATATATTGGTATTTATAGTTCGAATTTCATTATTTCTACCTCGGGAAAGCTTATTCAGCGCTTACGCTATTAAAGTTCGTTTAATTGTGTCATGTTTATGTGGAAATTTTTGTAAATAATAAAGATAAAACAGCTTGGTATTTATGTGAGTAAAAGCACAATAGCAAATGCCAGTCACTGTGTGCATGAATTCTATTTACTAAATATGCTACAAATCATAACTGGGATGAGATTATGTCAATCATCGCTAATGATACAAATCACGAGATGATTTCGTGATTTTAGAGCTCTAAAATAATCAAATTATGTCACTGGGCTATAAAATTAGAATTAAAAATTAAACACCTGTGAAATATGTATTATCATTTTATTTTGTAGACGATAAAGTGCATGCTAGTAACATTCTAGAATAATTCAGTAGCAACGCGCATGCGTTGACTCAGAGATCCCGAGTCGGGCGATGAAGGCTTCAGTCTGCCTGAAAGGGTGGCCTCGACGGTCGTGCTACTCTTTCAGGTATGACTAGCAAAAAATGTAATGCTGAAACTCTTGCAAATGGGAATCCAACTGAACAACTTTGACGGAATATAAAAAGAAACACAAAAATATTTATCTTACACTTTTATTACTTCACTAGCTGTGCCCGCGACTTCGTCCGCGTGGACCAGTTACTTTTCGGGCAGCATATTTAGAATTAGGTTTTTATACATATACTTTCGCTTGGGTAGCTATAAATTTACTTTACAGACGCTTCTCCGATACGATATTTGACGTATGGCCATCGGGGATGAAAGCATACAGGCTCCTAGGATTGATTGAAGCTGATACTTAGATCTACACCCACAACTTTCAACGTCTGACCTTGGGCTTTATTAATCGTCATCGCAAAACATAGGCTGACTGGAAACTGGACTCGTTTAAAACTAAATGGGAAATTATTTAGAATGAGAGGAATCCGAATCATTTCTATCTTGCCTTTCCTCTCAAAAGTCCTTGAACGTCTAGTCCATATGCAGATTAGTGCATTTCCTCCTAAATTTAACCTTCTCAATCCCTTCCAGTCAGGTTTTAGACCTGAACATAGCACTACCACAGCTCTGGTTCAAATTACGGATGACATTAGATCAGGCATGGAAATCGGTAATCTACCGGTACTTGCATTGCTGGATTTCAGCAATGCCTTTAATACTGTTGATTTCGATATTTTACTTGGCATATTGTGCTCCCTCAACATATCTCCAGCGGTAATTCAATGGTTTCACAGTTACTTACACGGTCGACGGCAACGTATTCGCATCTTAATCGAGTAAGCCGTTTCTGAGATTAGCGTGCTCAAACACACAGACAAACAGACAAACAGCTAAAAAAATAATAATTATAATTTCGGGTTCGGCATCGATATTATAACAACCCTTGCTACTTTTTTTGTTTATATTTCCATTGTACAGACACCACTTTTCTACAATTTTATTATATGTATAGATGATTTTTCAAATTGACATAACTTTTTTATTTATGTACCGATTGACATGAAATAAACACTAAATGTTAAGTGAAGCTTACAACAATATACTCGTGAAAACCGCATCTTAATTGAGTAAGCCGTTTCTGAGATTAGCGTGCACAAACACACAGACAAACAGACAAACAGACAAACAGACAAAAATAATAATAATTATAATTTCGGGTTCGGCATCGATATTATAACAACCCTTGCTACTTTTTTTGTTTATATTTCCATTGTACAGACACCACTTTTCTACAATTTTATTATATGTATAGATGATTTTTCAAATTGACATAACTTTTTTATTTATGTACTGATTGACATGAAAGAAACACTAAATGTTAAGTGAAGCTTACAACAATATACTCGTGAAAACCGCATCTTAATCGAGTAAGCCGTTTCTGAGATTAGCGTGCACAAACACACAGACAAACAGACAAAAATAATAATAATTATAATTTCGGGTTCGGCATCGATATTATAACAACCCTTGCTACTTTTTTTGTTTATATTTCCATTGTACAGACACCACTTTTCTACAATTTTATTATATGTATAGATGATTTTTCAAATTGACATAACTTTTTTATTTATGTACCGATTGACATGAAATAAACACTAAATGTTAAGTGAAGCTTACAACAATATACTCGTGAAAACCGCATCTTAATTGAGTAAGCCGTTTCTGAGATTAGCGTGCACAAACACACAGACAAACAGACAAACAGACAAACAGACAAAAATAATAATAATTATAATTTCGGGTTCGGCATCGATATTATAACAACCCTTGCTACTTTTTTTGTTTATATTTCCATTGTACAGACACCACTTTTCTACAATTTTATTATATGTATAGATAGATGATTTTTCAAATTGACATAACTTTTTTATTTATGTACCGATTGACATGAAATAAACACTAAATGTTAAGTGAAGCTTACAACAATACACTCGTGAAAACCGCATCTTAATCGAGTAAGCCGTTTCTGAGATTAGCGTGCACAAACACACAGACAAACAGACAAACAGACAAACAGACAAAAATAATAATAATTATAATTTCGGGTTCGGCATCGATATTATAACAACCCTTGCTACTTTTTTTGTTTATATTTCCATTGTACAGACACCACTTTTCTACAATTTTATTATATGTATAGATGATTTTTCAAATTGACATAACTTTTTTATTTATGTACCGATTGACATGAAATAAACACTAAATGTTAAGTGAAGCTTACAACAATATACTCGTGAAAACCGCATCTTAATTGAGTAAGCCGTTTCTGAGATTAGCGTGCACAAACACACAGACAAACAGACAAACAGACAAACAGACAAACAGACAAAAATAATAATAATTATAATTTCGGGTTCGGCATCGATATTATAACAACCCTTGCTACTTTTTTTGTTTATATTTCCATTGTACAGACACCACTTTTCTACAATTTTATTATATGTATAGATGATTTTTCAAATTGACATAACTTTTTTATTTATGTACTGATTGACATGAAAGAAACACTAAATGTTAAGTGAAGCTTACAACAATATACTCGTGAAAACCGCATCTTAATCGAGTAAGCCGTTTCTGAGATTAGCGTGCACAAACACACAGACAAACAGACAAACAGACAAAAATAATAATAATTATAATTTCGGGTTCGGCATCGATATTATAACAACCCTTGCTACTTTTTTTGTTTATATTTCCATTGTACAGACACCACTTTTCTACAATTTTATTATATGTATAGATGATTTTTCAAATTGACATAACTTTTTTATTTATGTACCGATTGACATGAAATAAACACTAAATGTTAAGTGAAGCTTACAACAATACACTCGTGAAAACCGCATCTTAATCGAGTAAGCCGTTTCTGAGATTAGCGTGCACAAACACACAGACAAACAGACAAACAGACAAACAGACAAAAATAATAATAATTATAATTTCGGGTTCGGCATCGATATTATAACAACCCTTGCTACTTTTTTTGTTTATATTTCCATTGTACAGACACCACTTTTCTACAATTTTATTATATGTATAGATAGATGATTTTTCAAATTGACATAACTTTTTTATTTATGTACTGATTGACATGAAAGAAACACTAAATGTTAAGTGAAGCTTACAACAATATACTCGTGAAAACCGCATCTTAATCGAGTAAGCCGTTTCTGAGATTAGCGTGCACAAACACACAGACAAACAGACAAACAGACAAAAATAATAATAATTATAATTTCGGGTTCGGCATCGATATTATAACAACCCTTGCTACTTTTTTTGTTTATATTTCCATTGTACAGACACCACTTTTCTACAATTTTATTATATGTATAGATAGATGATTTTTCAAATTGACATAACTTTTTTATTTATGTACCGATTGACATGAAATAAACACTAAATGTTAAGTGAAGCTTACAACAAAACACTCGTGAAAACCGCATCTTAATCGAGTAAGCCGTTTCTGAGATTAGCGTGCACAAACACACAGACAAACAGACAAACAGACAAACAGACAAAAATAATAATAATTATAATTTCGGGTTCGGCATCGATATTATAACAACCCTTGCTACTTTTTTTGTTTATATTTCCATTGTACAGACACCACTTTTCTACAATTTTATTATATGTATAGATGATTTTTCAAATTGACATAACTTTTTTATTTATGTACCGATTGACATGAAATAAACACTAAATGTTAAGTGAAGCTTACAACAATATACTCGTGAAAACCGCATCTTAATTGAGTAAGCCGTTTCTGAGATTAGCGTGCACAAACACACAGACAAACAGACAAACAGACAAACAGACAAACAGACAAAAATAATAATAATTATAATTTCGGGTTCGGCATCGATATTATAACAACCCTTGCTACTTTTTTTGTTTATATTTCCATTGTACAGACACCACTTTTCTACAATTTTATTATATGTATAGATGATTTTTCAAATTGACATAACTTTTTTATTTATGTACTGATTGACATGAAAGAAACACTAAATGTTAAGTGAAGCTTACAACAATATACTCGTGAAAACCGCATCTTAATCGAGTAAGCCGTTTCTGAGATTAGCGTGCACAAACACACAGACAAACAGACAAACAGACAAAAATAATAATAATTATAATTTCGGGTTCGGCATCGATATTATAACAACCCTTGCTACTTTTTTTGTTTATATTTCCATTGTACAGACACCACTTTTCTACAATTTTATTATATGTATAGATGATTTTTCAAATTGACATAACTTTTTTATTTATGTACCGATTGACATGAAATAAACACTAAATGTTAAGTGAAGCTTACAACAATACACTCGTGAAAACCGCATCTTAATCGAGTAAGCCGTTTCTGAGATTAGCGTGCACAAACACACAGACAAACAGACAAACAGACAAACAGACAAAAATAATAATAATTATAATTTCGGGTTCGGCATCGATATTATAACAACCCTTGCTACTTTTTTTGTTTATATTTCCATTGTACAGACACCACTTTTCTACAATTTTATTATATGTATAGATAGATGATTTTTCAAATTGACATAACTTTTTTATTTATGTACCGATTGACATGAAATAAACACTAAATGTTAAGTGAAGCTTACAACAATACACTCGTGAAAACCGCATCTTAATCGAGTAAGCCGTTTCTGAGATTAGCGTGCACAAACACACAGACAAACAGACAAACAGACAAACAGACAAAAATAATAATAATTATAATTTCGGGTTCGGCATCGATATTATAACAACCCTTGCTACTTTTTTTGTTTATATTTCCATTGTACAGACACCACTTTTCTACAATTTTATTATATGTATAGATGATTTTTCAAATTGACATAACTTTTTTATTTATGTACCGATTGACATGAAATAAACACTAAATGTTAAGTGAAGCTTACAACAATATACTCGTGAAAACCGCATCTTAATTGAGTAAGCCGTTTCTGAGATTAGCGTGCACAAACACACAGACAAACAGACAAACAGACAAACAGACAAACAGACAAAAATAATAATAATTATAATTTCGGGTTCGGCATCGATATTATAACAACCCTTGCTACTTTTTTTGTTTATATTTCCATTGTACAGACACCACTTTTCTACAATTTTATTATATGTATAGATGATTTTTCAAATTGACATAACTTTTTTATTTATGTACTGATTGACATGAAAGAAACACTAAATGTTAAGTGAAGCTTACAACAATATACTCGTGAAAACCGCATCTTAATCGAGTAAGCCGTTTCTGAGATTAGCGTGCACAAACACACAGACAAACAGACAAACAGACAAAAATAATAATAATTATAATTTCGGGTTCGGCATCGATATTATAACAACCCTTGCTACTTTTTTTGTTTATATTTCCATTGTACAGACACCACTTTTCTACAATTTTATTATATGTATAGATGATTTTTCAAATTGACATAACTTTTTTATTTATGTACTGATTGACATGAAAGAAACACTAAATGTTAAGTGAAGCTTACAACAATATACTCGTGAAAACCGCATCTTAATCGAGTAAGCCGTTTCTGAGATTAGCGTGCACAAACACACAGACAAACAGACAAACAGACAAACAGACAAAAATAATAATAATTATAATTTCGGGTTCGGCATCGATATTATAACAACCCTTGCTACTTTTTTTGTTTATATTTCCATTGTACAGACACCACTTTTCTACAATTTTATTATATGTATAGATGATTTTTCAAATTGACATAACTTTTTTATTTATGTACCGATTGACATGAAATAAACACTAAATGTTAAGTGAAGCTTACAACAATATACTCGTGAAAACCGCATCTTAATTGAGTAAGCCGTTTCTGAGATTAGCGTGCACAAACACACAGACAAACAGACAAACAGACAAAAATAATAATAATTATAATTTCGGGTTCGGCATCGATATTATAACAACCCTTGCTACTTTTTTTGTTTATATTTCCATTGTACAGACACCACTTTTCTACAATTTTATTATATGTATAGATGATTTTTCAAATTGACATAACTTTTTTATTTATGTACTGATTGACATGAAAGAAACACTAAATGTTAAGTGAAGCTTACAACAATATACTCGTGAAAACCGCATCTTAATCGAGTAAGCCGTTTCTGAGATTAGCGTGCACAAACACACAGACAAACAGACAAACAGACAAACAGACAAAAATAATAATAATTATAATTTCGGGTTCGGCATCGATATTATAACAACCCTTGCTACTTTTTTTGTTTATATTTCCATTGTACAGACACCACTTTTCTACAATTTTATTATATGTATAGATGATTTTTCAAATTGACATAACTTTTTTATTTATGTACCGATTGACATGAAATAAACACTAAATGTTAAGTGAAGCTTACAACAATATACTCGTGAAAACCGCATCTTAATTGAGTAAGCCGTTTCTGAGATTAGCGTGCACAAACACACAGACAAACAGACAAACAGACAAACAGACAAACAGACAAAAATAATAATAATTATAATTTCGGGTTCGGCATCGATATTATAACAACCCTTGCTACTTTTTTTGTTTATATTTCCATTGTACAGACACCACTTTTCTACAATTTTATTATATGTATAGATGATTTTTCAAATTGACATAACTTTTTTATTTATGTACTGATTGACATGAAAGAAACACTAAATGTTAAGTGAAGCTTACAACAATATACTCGTGAAAACCGCATCTTAATCGAGTAAGCCGTTTCTGAGATTAGCGTGCACAAACACACAGACAAACAGACAAACAGACAAAAATAATAATAATTATAATTTCGGGTTCGGCATCGATATTATAACAACCCTTGCTACTTTTTTTGTTTATATTTCCATTGTACAGACACCACTTTTCTACAATTTTATTATATGTATAGATGATTTTTCAAATTGACATAACTTTTTTATTTATGTACCGATTGACATGAAATAAACACTAAATGTTAAGTGAAGCTTACAACAATATACTCGTGAAAACCGCATCTTAATTGAGTAAGCCGTTTCTGAGATTAGCGTGCACAAACACACAGACAAACAGACAAACAGACAAAAATAATAATAATTATAATTTCGGGTTCGGCATCGATATTATAACAACCCTTGCTACTTTTTTTGTTTATATTTCCATTGTACAGACACCACTTTTCTACAATTTTATTATATGTATAGATGATTTTTCAAATTGACATAACTTTTTTATTTATGTACTGATTGACATGAAAGAAACACTAAATGTTAAGTGAAGCTTACAACAATATACTCGTGAAAACCGCATCTTAATCGAGTAAGCCGTTTCTGAGATTAGCGTGCACAAACACACAGACAAACAGACAAACAGACAAACAGACAAAAATAATAATAATTATAATTTCGGGTTCGGCATCGATATTATAACAACCCTTGCTACTTTTTTTGTTTATATTTCCATTGTACAGACACCACTTTTCTACAATTTTATTATATGTATAGATGATTTTTCAAATTGACATAACTTTTTTATTTATGTACTGATTGACATGAAAGAAACACTAAATGTTAAGTGAAGCTTACAACAATATACTCGTGAAAACCGCATCTTAATCGAGTAAGCCGTTTCTGAGATTAGCGTGCACAAACACACAGACAAACAGACAAACAGACAAAAATAATAATAATTATAATTTCGGGTTCGGCATCGATATTATAACAACCCTTGCTACTTTTTTTGTTTATATTTCCATTGTACAGACACCACTTTTCTACAATTTTATTATATGTATAGATGATTTTTCAAATTGACATAACTTTTTTATTTATGTACCGATTGACATGAAATAAACACTAAATGTTAAGTGAAGCTTACAACAATATACTCGTGAAAACCGCATCTTAATTGAGTAAGCCGTTTCTGAGATTAGCGTGCACAAACACACAGACAAACAGACAAACAGACAAAAATAATAATAATTATAATTTCGGGTTCGGCATCGATATTATAACAACCCTTGCTACTTTTTTTGTTTATATTTCCATTGTACAGACACCACTTTTCTACAATTTTATTATATGTATAGATGATTTTTCAAATTGACATAACTTTTTTATTTATGTACTGATTGACATGAAAGAAACACTAAATGTTAAGTGAAGCTTACAACAATATACTCGTGAAAACCGCATCTTAATCGAGTAAGCCGTTTCTGAGATTAGCGTGCACAAACACACAGACAAACAGACAAACAGACAAACAGACAAAAATAATAATAATTATAATTTCGGGTTCGGCATCGATATTATAACAACCCTTGCTACTTTTTTTGTTTATATTTCCATTGTACAGACACCACTTTTCTACAATTTTATTATATGTATAGATGATTTTTCAAATTGACATAACTTTTTTATTTATGTACCGATTGACATGAAATAAACACTAAATGTTAAGTGAAGCTTACAACAATATACTCGTGAAAACCGCATCTTAATTGAGTAAGCCGTTTCTGAGATTAGCGTGCACAAACACACAGACAAACAGACAAACAGACAAAAATAATAATAATTATAATTTCGGGTTCGGCATCGATATTATAACAACCCTTGCTACTTTTTTTGTTTATATTTCCATTGTACAGACACCACTTTTCTACAATTTTATTATATGTATAGATGATTTTTCAAATTGACATAACTTTTTTATTTATGTACTGATTGACATGAAAGAAACACTAAATGTTAAGTGAAGCTTACAACAATATACTCGTGAAAACCGCATCTTAATCGAGTAAGCCGTTTCTGAGATTAGCGTGCACAAACACACAGACAAACAGACAAACAGACAAAAATAATAATAATTATAATTTCGGGTTCGGCATCGATATTATAACAACCCTTGCTACTTTTTTTGTTTATATTTCCATTGTACAGACACCACTTTTCTACAATTTTATTATATGTATAGATAGATGATTTTTCAAATTGACATAACTTTTTTATTTATGTACCGATTGACATGAAAGAAACACTAAATGTTAAGTGAAGCTTACAACAATACACTCGTGAAAACCGCATCTTAATCGAGTAAGCCGTTTCTGAGATTAGCGTGCACAAACACACAGACAAACAGACAAACAGACAAACAGACAAAAATAATAATAATTATAATTTCGGGTTCGGCATCGATATTATAACAACCCTTGCTACTTTTTTTGTTTATATTTCCATTGTACAGACACCACTTTTCTACAATTTTATTATATGTATAGATGATTTTTCAAATTGACATAACTTTTTTATTTATGTACTGATTGACATGAAAGAAACACTAAATGTTAAGTGAAGCTTACAACAATACACTCGTGAAAACCGCATCTTAATCGAGTAAGCCGTTTCTGAGATTAGCGTGCACAAACACACAGACAAACAGACAAACAGACAAACAGACAAAAATAATAATAATTATAATTTCGGGTTCGGCATCGATATTATAACAACCCTTGCTACTTTTTTTGTTTATATTTCCATTGTACAGACACCACTTTTCTACAATTTTATTATATGTATAGATTAATGTTATAAAACAATTACAACAAATTGAAAAAAATATTTACAAAAAGGCATATTCTGGGATCAGTAATAATAATTAACATTTTTATTTAATAATTACTACAACTGAATAAAAACGAACATTATTATTTACAAACAGCTACATTCCAGGCTCAGTAATGATGGTGAGGTACGATGTGATGAGTGCTGTGCTTCACATCCGCGTGGAAACTGCAAGAAAGATAAAGATCATGTATTGGTAAAAGGTACTAAAATAATTTTACTAGTGCAACGTCATCTGCTAAATGTTGTCTGTACTCACCCGGAGTGGTGATCGGCGTGGTAGTGCACGTCCCTGACGGAGCCGTCCGGTTCGTGCAGCGAGTAGTGTCCCTTGACGACGTCACCGTCGCGGTGCTCGTGCTGCGACTTGTGGTCGCCGGTGTGCGAGTCCTCCACCTTGTACTCGAACTCGTACTTGGGGTGAGTCTGCAAGTGTTAAAATCAGGTTAGAACCGCAATGTTATGTATACTCAACGTATCAAATAATGTTAGAACGTGTCTCACGTAGTAGTCGTGGTGGTATCCGTGGTGCACAGGCTGGTGGTGGCCGTCATGGCGGTGGATGTACTGCGACGAGTGTCCATGGCCAGAAACTGCGGCGACTGCCACAAATAGCATGCAGATTACCCAAAACAAGTTAATATTCTATATTCGGTACAAATTTATGTCAAAGTTTTTCAAAGAACATCCAGAATTTTGTGATAAGTACCTTGAAGTACATTTTTGTTGATGGACAAGTCACTGTTAACAATCTAACTCACTTACTGATAAATAATGTCCAAACTTCGCGTTTTATATATCATTTTAAAAATGTATTCAAGGTAGAGTGATTTATCACAATTAAGAGTAATGTGCTCTTAATTGTTCACGATATGGGAGTTGCGACACATTAATCGAGCATGTTAAATGTATTGTAATTATATAGGTAATCCACCGCTTAGTTTGTTACTGAGAGATATAGATATATATATATATAATAGCTATTATGTGGGTTTTTATTTATAAAAAAGAAGAAAAAATAATCTACGTTTTCTCCTTTTTTCATTAAGTTTGCCTACTACATGCCTTAGGCAGTTGTCCGACTTACGGGCGAGAAGCGAGTAACAATCGACTATAAAATCGCTCAAGGAACGTACAGCAAGATATAGATCCCGTGTAAATGAAGGAGATGGGTATACAAATAGTTACTCGCCGTCTGTTCACTCATCGATACTCGCTCGGCGATCAAAACACTCGCCGAGGACCAACCAGTGTGATTCTTGTTTTTTAAGTAACGATATTTATGGTTTTACAAGAAAACTTGCCCTTAAATACAAAACTTCATCTTGACCAAAAGCTCGCCGTCAATTGTAAAAATATTGAAGTTTCTAAAAACTTTTCTATGTTAAAGTATCCTTACAATAAACCTATTCTTAGAAAATACTACCGTAAAATGGACATAACAACAAGACCTACCCTTTACTAGAAAAACCGCATGGTACTGTGTGCATCATTTTAAATCGTGCGCATGTCATGAGATCCGGGTTTTAAAGGCATGTACTATTTTGCCCACCTTTTATTTATAGTAGTAGTATAGAATGACCCGAGCGATTCGAGCGAGTATCGCCTGTCGCACTCACTCACTCGCTCATCGCTCGGCGACAAAACTATCAAAACTACATCCTCGCTACTCGCTCCTCGCTCTAAGTCTGACAGGTTCCTAATAGAGGTAATAAAACAAATCGTGACCGTTTAGATGGTAAAATATGGCTTTAAATATTATATAGATACGGTCTTGATGTATTATAGAACTTTAGAAGAATAGTGGTCAGCAAAGAATATCCCAGCATAAAATATCTATCTTATCGTTTATTTTCAAGTTTCATACAATTAAATAACAACTTTTATAACATTCCTGTAAAACCATCACAAAATCAATGGTGGTGGTGGTGTTCAGGCACGACGTGTTGTGCGTGACCCTCGTAATGCACGTCGGCGTTGAATCTGTAAGAAGAATAAAAATAAAATACTTAAGTAAAATCCACAGTTTGGTTCTTGTTTCTTGTCTGGGAAATATTTCAGGTAGACTACTTACCCAGTTTTGTGGTCAGCGTGGTATTTAACGGTGCGTACCCTGCCGTCGGGCTGGTGCAGGCTGTACGCGCCCTTCACGACGTCACCCTCGCGCGCCTCGTGCTGGGACTTTATGTCGTGTGTGTGCGGGTCCGACACTTTGTATGAGAACTCGTACTTAGGATGACCCTGCGTGCGAAATAAGTTACTATAAGCAATCGCGTCGAATGTAAACATACAACCAAGAAGAGAACAACTTTCTTACATAGTACTCAACGTGTTTCTCGGTGCCGTGTGAGTGGTGCTGGTGGAGGCTCTGTGATGAGGAGGCGTGGCCGTGGTCGTGGTCGTGGTGGTTACCATGCTGCGCGGCGATTGCCGCAAGGAGGGTGGTGAACAGGATGACCTGGATAACGAAAGAATAAAAATTTTAGGTTACACATGATTTTTAGATTTGCCATTATTATTAGTAAATATGTATTATTACCTTAAAAAACATGATGGTTTATTTGGTAGATGTTGTTCGATCGGAACAGACAATGGTACTAATGATTAAAGAAATTAAATATGCCTTTTATGCAAAAGAGAACTCGAACACATCGTAATCCAGTTTTCACAAAAGCTATTGTATTATATAAACAAAACCTGTTTTGTACTGAGGGATTACTTATTTCATACAAATATATCGGTAAGTGCAACCTTGGCAAAATGCGTTTGTTAATCAAGAAAGCTGTTACGCTATACGTTTCTGTTTAATTGTCTGTTATTTTATTTATGATAATTATAATTCTAAAAAAAAAAATATGTATGTGACGTATTTTTAAAAGAAAATTTTGATCAAGTTGCTTCAAAATATTGATTTCAAGCAATTTAATATAAGTTTTATTTTCTTAAATTCCCTTATGATGCTTGGGTAGTAGACTATTTGTAATTAAATTTTTAAGTTTGGAGTGGGCACCCAATGGGACCTATTTTTTTTTATTGTTTATGCATACTTATTTACTACATGTGGCGAAGTATAACTGGGCTCAAGAATTTGAGTGCTTTCCAGATTTTGAAAACTCAAGCAGTTGCTAGCGCGCAGGTCTAGGCGTCAGGTATGTATTATTGACTATCTCTACCTTGTGCCTAATATCAGTAAACAGAAAAGCTTAAGTCATGGTTGCGCGTGCGTTTCTCGTTGTATAGTATGTTGCTTATATAAGTTTGAAATAATAATTATGGCGTCACTGCATACATTCTAATGATAATATACCATACAGTTTCAGTAAAAAGTGGTTTTCTTTTATCAGTAGCTAGGAAGTTTGGTAATCGTCGTTATTTGCTCCTCATGTTACTTAATGTGCAAGGAGGCATTCTAGTATAGTAAAACTTAAACTGAATTATAATACTGGATTGATGAACAATAGAGAAAAGAATTCATTATACAACGTTACTTCGTTTATTGACAAATGTTTCCAACAGCGAAGGTCATTACCTACATAAATCTGTAATAACTGGTTCATTTGGCTTAATTGAAAAGCATATCTTTAAACTGAATTATGACACTGTGTTGTACCTGGTTTTGTATAAAATGACAAAGTTTATTCCTTACTTCATCAGTTAAGTTTTCGATTCCAAAAGAGTCACATCCGAAACTTACCAATCATGTTTCTCAAGGTATAACAGTATTTTCTAAACTATATTGTCTTAACCTGTAGCTTCCGTTTGATTTGAGATAGTTAAAAAAACGTAAGGACTTCAATCAACATACTATAATTTTGAATTTTATACTGTCCAGGTTGTTCTGCTCGCCACTCTCCTCGCCGTAGTCGCCGCGCAGCATGGTCACCACCACGACCACGCCTCCTCATCACAGAGCCTCCACCAGCACCACTCACACGGCACCGAGAAACACGTCGAGTACTATGTAAGATAACGATCTCATTTTACAACTTCATGGTTCTGAAAATAAGCCATGCAACTAATGGTGTGTTGCCCTGCAGGGTCATCCCAAGTACGAGTTCTCATACAAAGTGTCGGACCCGCACACACACGACATAAAGTCCCAGCACGAGGCGCGCGACGGTGACGTCGTGAAGGGCGCGTACAGCCTGCACCAGCCCGACGGCAGGGTTCGGACCGTCACCTACCACGCCGACCATAAGACCGGGTGAGCTTCACTATATTACCAAGTCTTGCGTACGTTGTGTCCAAAACATATTGTACAACTTTATGTATTTACAGATTCAACGCAGACGTGCACTACGAGGGTCACGCTACACACGTTGTTCCCGAACACCACCACCACCATTGATTCTTTGATACCTATGACTGATTGTCGTTGTTTCTTTTGTTAATGTGATAGTACAATATATTATTATGTAAGCCTTAAATTTTGTTTTTTTTTTTTACAATATCTCAATAACTTACAACATCAAATACATGAATTACAACAAAGCATTAAATAGTATCAAAGTTTTTACTTACTTGCAGAAGTTAAGGTAGCCAGAACCTGAAAACAATACTTAAAGTTGATGCATGAGCGTTGAAGACCACTGCTCTACCACGGAGCACAGAAATATAGAACAGCCAATCTATAAACTTGCAAGAGAATAACTACTCCTTACAGTAAAAATCTGATAATAAGTTCTACTAAAAACGTTTAAAAATATATTAATTACTGGTAGGATAACCAAATAATTATTTACTAGTCATTTTCAGAACCTACGTCGTATATTGTACCTAAGTCTACATGCATTATCCACGCTCACACATACAAAACTTAACAATAATTAGGCTTGTGAGGATTTATTTACTAAGGTGAAAAGCGAGGAGTAATTGAAAGAGGTGTTGAATTTTCTTTCTGCAATATTTGGTGAAACACATTGCAAGTTAAATAAAAGGTCGTAAAATCATACGGTTTTTAAGATTAAACATGAGTATTTTGTTATAATGATTATTTTATAGAATATAAAACACCCTAAAATTATAATAATGCTTATAGAAACAACAACGTTTGTTTTTAACAGGTTCAGTTCTTGAAGGTTATACAAATAGACGTTTCAGTAATGATGCTGATGATGATGAGGCACGACAAATAATGTCTAAACTTCACGTCTTATATATGATTTAAAAAAAGTAGCCACGGTAGATATATTTCTCTCAATAGGAGTATCGTCTGCTTAATTGGTCACGATGTATGAGTTGCGACACGATGTATAAAAGGTAATTGCTCACATTTTATGTCAAAATAGTAACTTATATATTGGAATTATATAGGTAATTTGAGAGGCACTCGTGGTTAAGTGTAACCGTACGGCTTACCGTACGGTTTGACCGATCGCCGCGGTTGGTCCGAGGATGGGTTACCAATCATAACATACCGAGACCCCTCCGTGTTTCGGAAAGCACGTTAAACAGTAGGTCCCGGCTGTCATACATAGATCGTTGGAAGTCATTACGTCACAACCATATTTACTATGGGACATTGTATTTCCCAAGAAAATAGGTTGTGGAGGCCAGATAGGCGGTCGCTCCGTGTAAAAAACGGTATTCAGACGAATTCGGTAAGACTGGGGTTTAGATGATGAGAGGTAATCCACCGTTTATATTATATTGTTACTGAGATTGTTGTTATTGAGGTATTTTGTTAGACTGATGAAAATCTTAATCTAATAAGTATCAAATAAATTCTTGCCAATGCTGTCTTTAATTATAGGTTTTCTAAACTCTACAAATATGAACTATCTAATTTAGATGGAAAAATGCAAGTTTTGTAGAAAGATCTTATATTTTTCGTAACAATAAAATAACCTTAACGCAGCGTCTAACTATTAAGAGGCTATTATGTGGGCTTTTATCTGATCAGGGTAGTCTATTTCTTCCTCTTTTTTCATTAAGTCTGCCTAATAAATGCCTATTTTTAGTTCTTAGTTTTATTTAGTATATAGTTTTTTCTTATTTTATGTGTTACAGGCTTAGTTTTTATAGTATTGTAAATATTGTAGAGGTGATAACATAAATAGTTACCGATTAGATGGTAAAATATGGCTTTATATACTATGTAGATTATTGTAGATACGGTATTTTATTAAAGAACTTTAGAGCAATAGTGGTCAGCAAAGAATATCCCAGCATAAAATATTTTTTCTTATCATTTATTTCCAAGTTTCATACAATTAAATAACAATTTTTATAAAAAGACTATATAACAATCACAACATCAATGGTGGTGGTGGTGTTCAGGCACGATGTGTTGGGCGTGACCCTCGTAGTGCACGTCGGCGTTGAATCTGTAAGAAGAATAAATAAAATCCACAGTTTGGTTCTTGTTGCTTTTCTGGCCAACATTTCAGGTAGACCACTTACCCAGTTTTGTGGTCAGCGTGGTATTTAACGGTACGGACCCTGCCGTCGGGCTGGTGCAGGCTGTACGCGCCCTTCACGACGTCACCGTCGCGCGCCTCGTGCTGGGACTTTATGTCGTGTGTGTGCGGGTCCGACACTTTGTATGAGAACTCGTATTTGGGATGACCCTGTGAAATAAGTTACTATTAGCAAATGCAACGTCGAATGTAAACATACAATGATTGCAGACAAGAAAAGAATAAGTATCTTACATAGTACTCGACGTGTTTCTCGGTTCCGTGTGAGTGGTGCTGGTGAAGACTCTGTGATGAGGAGGCGTGGCCGTGGTGGTGGTCGTGGTGGTGACCATGTTGCGCGGCGACTACGGCAAGGAGGGTGGCGGAAAAGATGACCTGGATATCGAAAGAATTTAAATTTTAACATGATTTTTATGAACTGCCTCGATGGCCTAGTGGTGCTAAGCGCAACTCTACGCTAGAGGTCTTGGGTTCGATTCCCAAGTCGACCAAGGTGATATTGGGCTTTCTATGAAATTCTCAGTAGCAGGTCGGAGTTTGGATTTGTGCCCGGTTAGTGGAAATAGGATCTCCCCCTATTACATGGGACCTAAACGTATCGGCGAACTGTGGGTGTACATTGGCACACCTCTACCTAAGCCTTCGGGGACACAGGCGTGATTATATGTCATGTTATGTTTATTTTTAAGATGTGGTATTGTGGTAGTAAATATTATTACCTTAAAAAACATGATTGTTTATTTTGTGGATGTTATTCGGTTGGAACACACAATGGTACTAATGATAAAAGAAATTAAATGTCCCTTTTATATACAAAACAACACTCGAACACATCGTTATCCAGTTTCTACAAAAGCTCTCGAATATAATAAATGAAACCTGTTTTTGTACTGAGGAATTACTTAATTCATACAAATATATCGGTTATTGAACCTTGATACAGATTGTTTGTTAATCATGAAAGCTGTTACGATAAACTATTTTTAGTTTTCTGATATATGGATCAGAACTTTTACGTAACAGGAATACTCAGAAGATGTTTGAAAAACAACATAGATATTTACTTATGTAATTTTATTTTTGAAAACCATGACAATTTGCATCATATTATTATTGATCTAGTCTTTGAAATGAGTTTTTTAGATTTAAATTGCCACCTTGCGAAAACCACATAGAACATGTACTGACTAACTAGCATCATCAGAAAAACTTGAACTGTGATAGTGATATCGGAGAAGTTATATGAGTTAGAAAAACGGAACCCTTATAGGATCAGTTCGCTGTCCAGCCGTCCGTCCGTCCGTCTGTCAAGACCGTTTTTCTCAGGAACGCTTAGAGGTATCAAACTGAACTGAAATTTATACTCAGGTCTACTCTCCTTTGGAGCTGTGCAAAATCAAACTTTTATGTCAACGCCCTTAATTTATATATACCTACAGATTTGTAGGTGACATGTGGCGCAGTATTCCTGGGCCCTGGCCTTTGAGTGTTTTCCGGATTTTGAAATCAGGCATGGGCGGTAGGTATGTATAATTATTGATGACCTCCACCTTGTACCTTCTATCAATAAATAAATGAATTAAGTATTTTATATCTGCTCATAACAAGTCAACATAATATTAGATTGTTTTATTTGTGAAATGTACGTAATCTCATTAACTACGTAGGTTATATTTTCTTTAATTACTAGGTTTTTTTTCATACGACAGATTTTTTGATACTGTTAGTAATAATAACTCAAATTTGTATCGACATATACGTCGCGTCACTATTAATGGAATAACAAAGAACATTGGAGAGCGATATGTCATGGCGGCGCGTGCAATTCTCGTTGTAGAAGTCTCTTGCATTATATAAATTAAAAAATGAGTCGCTGCATCCATTCTAATGATAATATCGACGGGTCCTACGTATACTGGTACAAGTGCAAAAACACAACTGTTCAGGAGAGCGGTTCAAAGGTTCTAAAGCTTGTAATTTTGTCATAAATCAGTAGAAATACTTGAAATTTTGAGATGTTATATTTGAATCTCTAAGAAACAAGATTGCATTATTGTTTCTTAATTTTTTTTTATACTTTGGAAAATAGTGTCACTTGCATTGATGTAGCTTGTTTTATTTATTATGGTAAAACCTGTAAACTGATACAAGTGGCCACTTATACCAGTATACAATGTACTTGCTTATTCTTATAGTAAAGGAAAATTTAAGAATTTTACTGTTTTAATATGCTATTTCCAATCTACTGATTAATATGAGGTTATAATATTAACAATAACATCTTCTTTTATCGACTTTTAAACACTTACACCAGTTTACTCAGTACTGGAAAACTACTTGCAACAGTTTTCTGCATTGTTATTTGTTATTAAACTTAAATATTTAAAGGGTGAGACAGGAAATGAAATAAAAATACAAAATTGAAGTCTTTTCCAGACCTACCTATGCTTAATAGGTGTTGTTAATCGGACGTTAATATTATTATGGCACTCATAATAATATTACTATCCTCTATGCGGCACTCTTAATGAAAAATAAAATCGATGGACTTGCCATCTTAAAAATAATAAAACTAAAAAATTTAATCTTCTTAATTAGGAACTTTCGGTAATTATATATACCTAGCAAGGCACCGACTCCATAAAATTATAAAGTTGTATTGTAGGTTAATACTAGTTTAGGTTTGGCTTATTAATATAGTTAGGTAGGTTATAGTATTATTTTTAACTTTTTAGTGCTATTATCGATTTTTAAAGTAAGTTTATTCTTTGCATAAAGTTTTTTATTGGTTTATTTTTAGTGATATATTTTAAATCTTAGATATTCATAATAATATGGCCTTCACCCATTCATCATTCTCATGATAATTTCCATCAAACCAAATGCAGTGCCACGCATCTCACAAACAACGAATTCCGGCTACATTCACGAGGCCATCGTAGCTTCATCATCAGATCTGGTGGTAGAATGGTTCTTTTGAACGGCAAATGCTTCACTTGCTGTAGAAAAAACCAAATTTGCTGTACGCTTTCCTATAACATTATATAACGCTATAACATTTGAAGAGTTCCCTCGATTTCACCAAGATTCCATCATCAGATCCCGACTTGGTGACTATGGGACCATTTGGGAAGTATACCCTTTCCAACAAAGAAAAAAAATATTTCAAATCGGTTTGGAAAGCAAAGGAGATATGCGCGAACATAAAAAATCCGAATTGAAAACCTCCTCCTTTTTTTTAAAGTTCCCCCATGGAATTATTTTCCAGTTTTCAAAAAAGGGAAGCAAAACTGAAAATCAAAAACGAAAGATTGAGTTACTTTGTTTTATATATGATCAAACAATACAAAATATATCATCATACTATTTAAAATGTCAATTAATATTTATTTTCGTAATTTCCTGGAGTGTTTATTTTACTATTTTTTTTTTCTAATAAATCTATCATTACTTGACCTCTTGAGCGCTTCATTGTTGTTACATGTTACCACTACTAAATCAAGACAAACCAAATCTGAATAGTTTTTTAATAAATGAATATGTAACCTAAAACGCATCGCAGTTATACCAGTGTTGTAACGTGCTCCCGACCACGAGTCGCGTCGCACGCGACTACCTACACTGGTGCAAGTGACTTATATCAGTGTAGATGGTCGTGTGGCAGAAAATCATGTCACTTATATTAGTTTACAAGTTTGTATCTTTGAAATTACTTGATAATTTAATATAATTTTTACAGGATATAAAGTTAAGGTAATTTTAAGGCTTTTGGTGCAAAAAAACGTATTTCGCTGTTTTGCGGGTTACACCAGTATACGTAGGACCCGTCGATATACTATATAGTTACAGCAAACAGTGGTTTTATTATCAGTAGGTAGGAACTTTGGTAATCTTCGTTATTTGCACCTCATATTACTCATTGTGCAAGGAGGTATTCTAGTATAGTAAAACTTAAACTGAATAACAATACCGGAATGAAGAACAATAAAGAAAGGGCTTCATTATTAAAGATTACTTTCTTTATTGACAATCGTTTCCAACAGCGAAGGTCATTACTTACATAAATCTGTAATAAGTATTGATTACGTTTAAAACTGGTTCAATTGGCTGAATTCAAAAGCTTATCTTTTAACTGAATTATGACACTGTGCTGTACCTGATTTCGTATAAAATGACAAACTTTATTCCTTACTTCATCAGTTAAGTTTTCGATTCCAAAAGAGTCACATCCGAAACTTACCAATCATGTCTCTCAAGGTATAACAGTATTTTCTAAACTATATTGTCTTAACCTGTAACTTCCGTTTGATTTGAGATAGTTAAAAAAACGTAAGGACTTCAATCAACATACTATAATTTTGAATTTTATACTGTCCAGGTTGTTCTGCTCGCCACTCTCCTCGCCGTAGTCGCCGCGCAGCATGGTCACCACCACGACCACGCCTCCTCATCACAGAGCCTTCACCAGCACCACTCACACGGCACCGAGAAACACGTCGAGTACTATGTAAGATAACGATCTCATTTTACAACTTCATGGTTCTGAAAATAAGCCATGTAACTAATGGTGTGTTGCCCTGCAGGGTCATCCCAAGTACGAGTTCTCATACAAAGTGTCGGACCCGCACACACACGACATAAAGTCCCAGCACGAGGCGCGCGACGGTGACGTCGTGAAGGGCGCGTACAGCCTGCACCAGCCCGACGGCAGGGTTCGGACCGTCACCTACCACGCCGACCATAAGACCGGGTGAGCTTCACTATATTACCCAGTTTTACTAAACAATGGTTGTGTTTAAAATTCATATTACTAAACCTTTACGTATATACAGATTCAACGCCGACGTGCACTACGAGGGTCACGCTACACACGTTGTTCCCGAACACCACCACCACCATTGATTCTGTGATACCTATGACTGATTGTTGTTGTTTCTGTTGTTAATGTGTTAGTACAATATATTATTATGTAAGCCTCAAATTTTATGTTTTTTTTTTTTACAATATCTCAATAACTTACAACATCAAATACATGAATTACAACAAAGCATTAAATAGTATCAAAGTTTCTGTTTTCTTGCAGAAGTTAAGGTAGCCAAAACCTGAAAACAATACTTAAAGTTGATGCATGCGCGTTGAAAACCACTGCTCTACCACGGAGCACAGAAATATAGAACAGCCAAACTATAAACTTGCTCCTTACAGTAAAAATCTGATAATAAGTTTTACTAAAAATGTTTAAAAATATATTAATTACTGCTTACGGTAGGATAGCCAACTAATTATTTACTAGTCATTTTCAGAACCTACGTCGTATATTGTACCTAAGTCTATATACATTCTCTACGCTCACACATACAAAACTTAACAATTATTATGATTGTGAGGATTTATTTACTTAGGTGAAAAGTGAGGAGTAATTAAAAGATGTGTTTGAAATTAACTTTGCTAAATTTGGTGAAACACACTTTGCAAGTTAAATGAAAGGTCGTAAAATCATACGGTTTTAAGATTAAACATGAGTATTTTGTTATAATGATTATTTTATCGAAAAAATATAATAATAAACTCCCTAAAATTATAATAATGCTTATAGAAACAACAAAGTTTGTTTTTAACAGGTTCAGTTCTTGAAGGTTATACAAATAGACGTTTCAGTAATGATGCTGATGATGATGAGGCACGACAAATAATGTCTAAACTTCACGTCTTATATATGACTTAAAAAAGGTAGCCACGGTACATAGATTTCTCTCAATAAGAGTATCGACCGCTTAATTGTTCACGATATATGAGTTGCGACACATTTATCGTGCATATAAAAGGTAATTGCTCACATTTTATGTAAAAATAGTAACTTATATATTGAATTATATAGGTAATTTGAGAGGTACTCGCTTGTGGCTAAGTGTAACCGTACGGTTTACCGTACGGTTTGACTGATCGCCGCGGTTGGTCCGTGGATAGGTGACCAATCATAACATACCGAGACCCCTCCGTGTTTCGGAAAGCACGTTAAACAGTACGACGGCCCCTATTAATCAAGTCGGATGTACGTTTTTGGCGATTTTAATTTTTTTGCAAATTCGTGTATAATTTTAATTAATCTTTATGATGCACTAATCAAAATTTAATAATGTCATATAATTACAGAGTTTTCAATTGAAATATTGTAGGATATTACTCCACTCACCGCGCAATAATGTCGGTAGTTCTATTACTACTTTGTTAAAGGGGGTTCGCGGGGCAGGGAAACCGTCGGTTCTGGCACTATCGCTCTTGTTAACGGTGGGAACGCAAATTTGAGTGTTTTGAAATTTTTCACGAAAAATATTAATAGTTTTAATTTATTGTGTGTTTTTTTAATTTACTTTATAATATAAATGTCGCACTGCTCGAGACGTATATTATGCCTTATTCAAAATTAGCCTCCCAGGCCCCCTAAAAAAAGGAAGCTTCAGGTAGCTTGCATCAGTAAAGAAGATAAAATATGTAAAAAGTAAAAGTAACATATTTTATATCTTTCAATGTGCTGTTATTATACATAGAGTATTATTTTTAGTTAAATTATTGGCTCTATGGCTTTTTATTCATTGAAATATATTGTTCCAAATAATAAAGTCGATTAAGGTACTTACGACATAGCTATCCAAAAATAATATTGGAATCTTCATTTAAAAATGTAGGAAGCGTCATACCCAACATCGGCCGACAAAAATTTCCAAATAAAATAGTCGAATGTGTCACTACCGACACGAAAAAAATAATCGACACCGTTAAAAATAGACAGTTGTGACTTTTCTTTAAACGTATGATATATTCAGAATTATGTCTTAGGCGTAATTATTAAGCATTAGCATTTAAAAATGTATTCCAAATTTCAGATCTCTGAGTCACTTGCTTTTCAAGATATAATTAAATTAAACTTTAAAAGGCTCTGCTGAAAAGTTTAAAAAATGTAGATCCGACTTTATTAATAGGGGCCGTCGACTAGGTCCCAGCTGTCATACATAGATCGTTGGAAGTCGTTACGTCACAACCAGTCTTACTATGGGATAATGTATTTTCCAGTAAAATAGGTTGTGGAGGCCAGATAGGCGGTCGCTCCATGTAAAATACGGTATTCATACGAATTCGGTAAGACTGGGGTTAAGATGATGAGAGGTAATCCACCGCTTATATTGTTACTGAGATTGTTGTTGAGGTATTTAGTTTTATTGATGAAAATCTTAATCTAATCAGAATCAAATAAATTCTTGCCGATGCTGTCTTTTATTATAGGTTTTCTAAACTCTACAAATGTGAACTATCTAATTTAGATGGAAAACTGCATGTTTTGTAGAAAAATCTTATATTACCGCAGCGTCTAGCTATTAAGTTGTTATTATGTGGGCTTTTATCTAACCAGAGTAGTCTATTTTTTCCTCTTTTTTCATTAAGTCTGCTTAATAAATTCCTTATTGTAGAGGTGATAACATAAATGGTTACCGATTAGATGGTAAAATATGGCTTTATATACTATGTAGATTATTGTAGATACGGTCTTTCATTAAAGAACTTTAAAACAATAGTGGTCAGCAAAGAATGTACCAGTATAAAATATTTTTCTTATCATTTATTTCCAAGTTTCATACAATTAAATAACATTTTTTATAAAAAAAACTATATAACAAACACAACATCAATGGTGGTGGTGGTGTTCAGGTACGATGTGTTGGGCGTGACCCTCGTAGTGCACGTCGGCGTTGAATCTGTAAGAAGAATAAAATACTCAAATAAAATCCACAGTTTGGTTCTTGTTGCTTGTCTGGCAAACAGTTTAGGTAGACTACTTACCCAGTTTTGTGGTCAGCATGGTATTTAACGGTCCGGACCCTGCCGTCGGGCTGGTGCAGGCTGTACGTGCCCTTCACGACGTGACCATCGCGCGCCTCGTGCTGGGACTTTATGTCGTGTGTGTGCGGGTCCGACACTTTGTATGAGAACTCGTACTTGGGATGACCCTGCAAGACAACACACCATTAGTTACATGACTAATTTTCAGAACCATGAAGTTTTAAAATGAGATCGTTATCTTACATAGTACTCGACGTGTTTCTCGGTGCCGTGTGAGTGGTGCTGGTGGAGGCTCTGTGATGAGGAGGCGTGGCTGTGGTGGTGGTCGTGGTGGTGACCATGCTGCGCGGCGACTACGGCGAGGAGGGTGGCGGAAAAGATGACCTGGATATCGAAGGAATTTAAATTTTAACATGGTTTTTAAGAACTGCCTCGATGGCCTAGTGGTGCTAAGCGCGACTCTACGCTAGAGGTCTTGGGTTCGATTCCCAAGTCGACCAAGGTGATATTGGGTTTTTCTATGAAATTCTCAGTAGCAGGTCGGAGTTTGGATTTGTGCCCGGTTAGTGGCAATAGTCTCGCCCCCTATGACATGGGACCTAAACATATCGGCGACATGTGGGTGTACATTGGCACACCTCTGCCTAAGCCTTCGGGGACACAGGCGTGATTATATGTCATGTTATGTTTATTTTTAAGATGTGGTATTGTGGTAGTAAATATTATTACCTTAAAAAACATGATTGTTTATTTTGTGGATGTTATTCGGTTGGAACACACAATGGTACTAATGATAAAAGAAATTAAATGTCCCTTTTATATACAAAACAACACTCGAACACATCGTAATCCAGTATCTACAAAAGCTCTCGAATATAATAAACGAAACCTGTTTTTGTACTGAGGAATTACTTAATCCATACAAATATATCGGTTATTGAACCTTGATACAGATCGTTTGTTATTCATGAAAGCTGTTACGATAAACTATTTTTTAGTTGTCTGTTATATATGGATCAGAACTTTTACGTAACAGGAATACTCAGAAGATGTTTGAAAAGATATTTACTTACGTAATTTTATTTTTGAAAACCAGGACAATTTTTTTCATATTATTATTGATCTAGTCTTTGAAATTAGTTTTTTAGATTTAAATTGCCACCTTGCGAAAACCACATAGAACATTTACTGACTAACTAGCATCATCACAAAAACTTGAACTGCGATAGTGATATCGGAGAAGTTATATGAGTCAGAAAAACGCAACCCTTATAGGATCAGTTCGCTGTCCAGCCGTCCGTCCGTCCGTCTGTCAAGACTGTTTTTCTCAGGAACGCGTAGAGGTATCAAACTGAACTGAAATTTATACTCAGGTCTACTCTCCTTTGGAGCTGTGCAAAATCAAACTTTTATGTCAATTTATATATACCTACAGATTTGTAGGTGACATGTGGCGCATTATTCCTGGGCCCTGGCATTTGAGTGTTTTCCGGATTTTGAAATCAGGCATAGGCGGTAGGTATGTATAATTATTGATGACCTCTACCTTGTACCTTCTATCAATAAATAAATGAATTAAGTATTTTATATCTGCTCATAACAAGTCAACATAATATAAGATTGTTATATTTGTGAAATGTACGTAATCTCATTAACTATGTAGGTTATATTCTCTTTAATTACTAGGTTTTTTTCATACGACAGATTTTTTGTTACTGTTATTAATAATAACTCAAATTTGTATCGACATATACGTCGCGTCACTATTACCGGAATAACAAACAACATTGGAGAGCGATATGTCATGGCGGCGCGTGCGATTCTCGTTGCAGTAGTCTCTTGTATTATATAAATTAAAAAATAAGTCGCTGCATCCATTCTAATGATAATATACTATATAGTTTCAGGAAACAGTGGTTTTATTATCAGTAGGTAGGAACTTTGGTAATCTTCGTTATTTGGACCTCATATTACTCAGTATGCAAGGAGGTATTCTAGTATAGTAAAACTTAAACTGAATAACAATACCGGAATGATGAACAATAAAGTAAGGTCTTCACGATGCAAGATTACTTTCTTTATTGACAACCGTTTCCAACAGTGAAGGTCATTACTTACGTAAATCTGTAATAAGTATTGATTACGTTTAAAACTGGTTCATTTGGCTTAATTAAAAAGCTTATCTTTTAACTGAATTATGACACTGTGCTGTACCTGATTTTGTATAAAATGACAAACTTTATTCCTTACTTCATCAGTTAAGTTTTCGATTCCAAAAGAGTCACATCCGGAACTCACAAATCATGTCTCTCAAGGTATCAAAGGTTTTCCAACACAAGGCTATATTCTTTTTACCAATAGCAACCGTTTGATTTGAGATAGTTAAAAAACGTAAGGACTTCAATCAACATAATGTAAATTTTGAGTTTTATGTCCAGGTTGTTTTGTTCGCCACGCTCCTCGCTGTAGTCGCTGCGCAGCATGGTCACCACGACCACCACCACGGCCACGCCTCCTCATCACAGAGCCTCCACCAGCACCACTCCCAAGGCACCGAGAAACACGTCGAGTACTATGTAAGATACTTATTCTGTTCTTGTTGGTAATCATTGTTATGTAAATTCTCCGCGGTTGCTAATTGTAACTTAATCCACAGGGTCATCCCAAGTACGAGTTCTCATACAAAGTGTCGGACCCGCACACACACGACATAAAGTCCCAGCACGAGGCGCGCGACGGTGACGTCGTGAAGGGCGCGTACAGCCTGCACCAGCCCGACGGCAGGGTCCGGACCGTCACCTACCACGCCGACCATAAGACCGGGTAAGCTTCACAAAATTACCCCGTTGTACTACACAATCTTTTTATTCCAAACATAATAATATCGTACAACTTTATGTATTTACAGATTCAACGCTGACGTTCACTACGAGGGTCACGCTGCACACGCTGTTCCCGAACACCACCACCACCATTGATTCTGTGATACCTATGACTGATTGTTATTGTTTCTGTTGTTTAATGTGATATTACAATATATGATGTAAGCCTTAAATATTATGTTTTTACTTTTTTTTTTCAATAACTTATAACAGCGAATACATAAATTATAAGAGCATTATATACTACCAAAGATATAATAATCCAGCCTATAAACGCCCCACTGCTGGGCACAGGCCTCTTCTCATATAGAGAAGGCATGAGCATTGATCACCACGCCTGATCTCTGCGGATTGGCGATTTCAAATTTTGGAATCCACGTTTCCTCACGATGTTTTCCTTCACCGTTTGTCAGAAGTGTCTTAGAATAATTAAGAAAGTACATATATCTTTGAAAAAGCCACATTTTTACTTGCCTGGGTTCGAACCTGCAACCTTGTGCATACAAATCCGTTAATTGAACCGCTAGGCAACCACGACACTAACAAAGAAACTGAAAAAAAAAAACTTAAGTTGATGCATGCGCGTCAAAGTCCACTGTTCTACCATGGAGCACAGAAATTATCATAAATTAATTACTCAAAACAGTCAAAATTATGAGATTAGTTACAGTAATAATGTTAGATAAGATATTAATTACTTCTTACGGTAGGATAATCTCCTTATTATATCCTAGTCATTTTTAGAACCAACGTCGTATATTTTATGTTTCACACATACAAAACTTAACAATTATGCTTGTGAGAATTTATGTAGGTACTAAAGTGAAAAGCGAGGAGCTGTTAATCAATGTTGTTAAGAATTGTTTAAAATTTACTGTGCAAAATTTAGCCAAAATAGTTTTTTTTAATATCCTGTTAAGTTTACCACTACTGCTGGGCAAACGTCTCCCCCATCTGACTCCAGACATTCTTGTCTCGAGCCACATTATACCAATCGCTTAAGAAGCGAAAGATATATTACAAGTAGAATAAAAGGTTGTAAAGTCACACGGTGTTAAGATAAATACACGAGTAATGTTATAATGATTATTTTATTGAATCTAGTAACACACTAAAATTAAAATAATGCTTATAGATACAACAACGTATGTTTGTTACGGGTTCAGTTCTTTTAGGCAATACTCATAGACGTTTCAGTAATGATGATGATGATGATGATGATGAGGCACGACGTGGTGTACGCTGTGCTTCACGTCCGCATGAAAACTGGAACAATGAAATACATACATGTTAGCTTATTGTTTCTAAAATTATACTTAACGTATTTATGTATTTGACGCTGCAAGAGATTCCCTCACCCGGAGTGGTGATCGGCGTGGTAGTGCACGTCCCTGACGGAGCCGTCCGGTTCGTGCAGCGAGTAGTGTCCCTTGACGACGTCACCGTCGCGGTGCTCGTGCTGCGACTTGTGGTCGCCGGTGTGCGAGTCCTCCACCTTGTACTCGAACTCGTACTTGGGGTGAGTCTGCAAGTGTTAACATCAGGTTAGAACCGCAATGTTATGTTAACTCAACGTATCACATAATGTTAGAACGTGTCTCACGTAGTAGTCGTGGTGGTGTCCGTGGTGCACAGGCTGGTGGTGGCCGTCGTGGCGGTGGATGTACTGCGACGAGTGTCCATGGCCGGACGCTACGGTGACGGCTACAGCCAATACGCAAAATATCTAAAATATTGAAGATTTATGATCAGATTTATTTCGCCTTTGCTTAATATCTAGTTAGGTCTGTTACTTCAATTTTACCTTTAAGAACATGACGTTATTGTTGATTTGCTGTTACTGAGTGAACTGATACATATCTCCAAAACTTCAAGTCTTTTATATTATCTATTAAATCACATTCAAGGATATCGATTTCTCCGGTTTCTATTTAAATTATCGATATCGTTACATGACGATTTACATGTGTTGCGGTTTGACAATTATTGTGTAAGAACAATTAGGTAGCTATTCGGTGCATAATTTCAATTTTCTCGCGTAGTTTACGATTGTTGAATGACACTTTGGAGTCTCATGTAAGGGCTTTACTTTGGTATTTAGTATGCCACTTAAAAATAGAAGTGGTTCTGTCAGCATTGTACTTAAGAATATATTTACAATAAATTTAGTTTGACGAAGAATAAGATCAACTTGGTTTTCATATTTATTTTATATCCTTTAATCATTAGTCAACAGTAATTTAAAACAATATCACAGAATCAATGGTGGTGGTGGTGTTCGGGAACAACGTGTGTTGCGTGACCCTCATAGTGCACGTCGGCGTTGAATCTGTAAATACATAAAGGTTTAGTAATATGAATTTTAAACACAACGGTTGTGAAGTAAAACTTGGTTAGATAGTGAAGCTCACCCGGTCTTATGGTCGGCGTGGTAGGTGACGGTCCGGACCCTGCCGTCGGGCTGGTGCAGGCTGTAAGCGCCCTTCACGACGTCACCGTCGCGCGCCTCGTGCTGGGACTTTATGTCGTGTGTGTGCGGGTCCGACACTTTGTATGAGAACTCGTACTTGGGATGACCCTGCAAGACAACACACCATTAGTTACATTGCTAATTTGCACAACCATGAAGTTTTAAAATGAGATCGTTATCTTACATAGTACTCGACGTGTTTCTTGGTGCCGTGTGAGTGGTGCTGGTGGAGGGTCTGTGATGAGGAGGCATGGCCGTGGTGGTGGTCGTGGTGGTCATTGTGGTGATGTTCCTCGTGCTGGTGTCCCGCGTGGCGGTCGCTGTGCTCCTCGTGGTGGGCGTGTTGTACGGGGTGCTGCGTCTCGTGGGTTTGGTGGAGCACGACGCTCTGTGATGAGACTGCGTGTCCGTGACCGTGGTGCTGCGGCCGCGCGCTTACCACGCCGAGGAGGGCAATTACTGCAGCAATCTAAGTGAATACAAACCAGTTTTACCATTGTATCAACTTCAAAGACTCATTTATTAGTGAAGTAAAATCTGTATTCAACAGAATAGCTACTTACTTTAGTAAACATTTTGATTATTTCTTAATTGTTGACTGTTCGAGTAATTAAGGTAGACTGTTGATTTGTTAAAACTTAATTAGTCTTTTATATGGCACTTTAAGTAAACAAGTATTAAAAAGATATTGTGTATAAAACAGCCAGTTTCTGTCGTCAGTGCGACCTTGTGAAATTATACCAGGTGCTTTTACTCTACTCTCTTTACGGCGACTTCACACGGTTTAATGTTGCCTAAGATTCAATAGTTGTTTGTGTTATGAATCAGTGTAACATAACGAAAATATAATCGGTGCCAAAGTTATGTAATTCCATTATTTAATCCTTAGGGGCCTAATTACCGAGAATCCTTAGTTAGTGTTCACCTCACCGGTTGTTGTAAAAAAACCCTTAGATCAGGCTGTGTTTTTATATTTTTGTATCAGTTGGGGTTTCAGCTTTGTTTAGATTATTGTATTTATTAGTTATCCCTGAAAGAGAGGCAGACTGACGCGGCCGGTATCTAAAGTGGTGCATGTGCGAAGATGCTGACTGCTTAGGCTCAGAACATAGAATCGATGGATCTGTAGAACATGAAACTAGACAAGTCATTTTGGAACCAAATCTAAATCGACACTATTACTTTATTGAATACATGATATAGCATTTTTATTACATAATATAGCATTTAGATCAGGCAAGCTGTAACGTTACTTGACATATGTTATTTATGTTTTTTTCAAGAGATCGGACTTGAGCACTATTAAAAACTAAATTAACATATGTTAGTAATAGCCTACGCATTCAGTATAAAACAACACGTCAAAACGGTACAACAGTCAAAATCTTAAATAACTTATATTTTCAGTAGGTAATTTAAATCATGACATGACCACTTATTAAAAGTACAAAAATTATTGCAAACAGATCGTATCGTATATAAAATCCTTAAAAAAACCCAGTTTACAAGGGAATTCCTAAATTTTGCTGCGATTTTTAGAGAAAGGAGATAAACAATAAATTCTTGATTGACAAACGTTTTCGACGGTTAAGGTTGTTACTTAAATCTGAAGTAATGTTTAAAACTGGTTTATTTGCTTAACGAAACAGCTTTTCTTAAACTCAATTATAGAACTCTACTGCACATGGTTGTGTATAAAATGACATACTTTTTTCCTTATTTTATCAGTTACGTTTTCGATTCCAAAAGAGTCACATCCGAAACTCACCAATCATGTCTCTTAAGGTATACCAGTGTTTTTTTAATCAAAATAACATATTATTTAACCAGTATCAAACGGGAGCTCCGTTTCATATGAGATAGTTGAAAAAACGTAAGGAATTTAATCAACATAATGTAAATTTTGAATTTGTATTTGTCCAGGTCATTCTGTACACCACCCTCCTCGCCGTAGTCGCCGCGCAGCATGGTCACCACCACGAGCACCACCACGGCCACGCCTCCTCATCACAGAGCCTCCACCAGCACCACTCACACGGCACCGAGAAACGCGTCGAGTACTATGTAAGATAACGATCTCATTTTAAAACTTCATGGTTCTGAAAATTAGCCATGTAACTAATGGTGTGTTGTCTTGCAGGGTCATCCCAAATACGATTTCTCATACAAAGTGTCGGACCCGCACACACACGACATAAAGTCCCAGCACGAGTCGCGCGACGGTGACGTCGTAAAGGGCGCGTACAGCCTGCACCAGCCCGACGGCAGGGTTCGGACCGTTAAATACCATGCTGACCATAAGACCGGGTAAGTGGTCTATCTGAAATATTTACCAGACAAGCAACAAGCACCAAACTGTGGACTTTACTCAAGTATTTTATTCTTACAGATTCAACGCTGACGTGCACTACGAGGGTCACGCGCAACACATCGTGCCCGAACACCACCACCACCATTGATTTAGTTATTGTTATTAAGAAATGTTATAATATGTTTGTTCTTGTATTAGATTTAAATATAAAAATTGTTATTTAATTGTATGAAAACCCAAATAAAAGGTAAAATATAATATTTCATGTCTGTCTATTCTTCGATAAAATCTAAATTAAAATTCTTTTTACATTACAGGTTATAAATTATATGCGTCAACTTCGCAATTTAAACTATGTTAATAAAATAAACATAACATAACATATTATTATTATCACGCCTGTATCCCCGAAGGGTTAGGCAGAGGTGTACCAATGTACACCCACAGTTTGCCGATATGTTTAGTTCCCATGTAATAGGGGGCGAGCCTATTGCCATTAACCAGGCACAAATCCAAACTCCGACCGAAGAAAACCAATCAATTTGTCATCCAGTGAATAATCTACTTTGTTGTCGTATTTAAATTAAAAGCCACAAAAAAATACACATAAAACTGAGTGGTAAAACAATTTTACGTACAATTTATTTATGTAGTCAAGAAAAATACCCTAACAGGAATGTCAAGTGCCCTTAGGAAATACAGGCGGCTTCATGGAGACCACATGTGCAGATATAAAATACTCCACGCTCTTTTGTCTTCCACGTAGTCTTTAATTTTATAATACGCTTTCTCTAAAAGAATAGATTTGCCACATGATTTGAATATCTTACCAGGCAGATTAGAAATGGCGCTGGTAGATTATTTTTAAAGCGCTTTAATTTCCCTAGCTGTGATTTTAAAAATGAATTTCTTTCTTTGTCAAAATAGCAAAATAAAAGCAATCACTGCGAAAAAACTAAACGATCGACTTCCTCTACAACTCTTTTATAATAAATAATGTAATGATAAACAAGAGGAATTGACAAAACAAAATTAAATATGTTTGATAAATGAGTTGCTAGTGTTTACGTAATCACTGTCAAAGCGCAACATAATGTGAACAATTAAACCGATATTCTTAATTGAGAGAAATCGTTCTACCTTGGATACCTTTTTTTAAATCATATATAAAACGTTAAGTTTAGACGTTATTTATCAGTTCACTTTTGTAGTTAGATTGTTAACAGTGAGTTGTCAACAAGAATGTACTTCAAGGTACCTATCAGAGAATTTAGGATGTTCTTAGAAACCTTTGATATGAATGAGCTGAGCATAAAATATTAACTCGTTTTAGGTAATCTGCATGCTATTTGTGGCAGTCGCCGCAGTTTCTGGCTATGGCCACTCGTCGCAGTACATCCACCGCCACGACGGCCACCACCAGCCTGTGCACCACGGACACCACCACGACTACCACGTGAGACACGTTCTAACATTATGTGATACGTTGAGTATACATAACATTGCGGTTCTAACCTGATGTTAACACTTGCAGACTCACCCCAAGTACGAGTTCGAGTACAAGGTGGAGGACTCGCACACCGGCGACCACAAGTCGCAGCACGAGCACCGCGACGGTGACGTCGTCAAGGGACACTACTCGCTGCACGAACCGGACGGCTCCGTCAGGGACGCGCACTACCACGCCGATCACCACTCCGGGTGAGTACAGACAACATTTAGAAAATAACGTTCAATGAGTAAAAACATTGCAGATCATATTAGCAATAACATAATTTTGTTCTTTGTTGCAGTTTCCACGCGGATGTGAAGCACAGCACTCATCACATCGTACCTCACCATCACTACTGAGGCTGGAAAGGAGCTATTTGTACATAATGATGTTTGTTTATATTCAGTTGTAGTAGTTTTAAAATAAAAATGTTAATTATTTAAATATTTCTGATAAATGTTGTTCTTTTTTTACCTACCCACGTTTAGGAAGCAGCTCAGCTTTATAAATGTTTGTCGATATGTTTGAACTTTCAATTTTCCCGAAGTAAATTAATTACCTGTTTGTCATATCTGACAATGTTTTAATTATGAATCGATTGATGCCTTATTTAATAAAATCGGTTCTGCAGTTTAGGAACTACGGTGGAAGGTTTTGCCATACTTGAGTCAAAAAAGGTTAAGCCTTTTTATATCATATCAATAGGTTTTTAAAAATTATCAATAGGTTTTACAATGCTTTATTGTGCCTGAAAGAGATGAATGTTCGCTGCCGATACGGGAGCTCTGAATTGACGCATGCTCATAGATCCTAAAAGGATGGCAAAACTGCGTCATAACGTAATACCAAATAACTTAAGAAAAACACCTACTGAGAGTCAGTCGCGATAAAAACGATGAGTAAGTACACATCTGGGACAGCCCAAGAGGCTGGACGATCACCCAAAACGATGTTCCTAGGGAAACGCAGCACTAACAAACTAAAACACGTGCACGTACCTTGGTCTGCCACTTCTGCTGCCCATGATCCGCCTGCTTTATGATTCCACCACAGTTGGTTGTTGATGGTCACGAGCTGCTCGGAATAGGGATTCTCAGCAAAATATCGATCGAGTTGACGCGTTTAAAGGGTTTTTTATAGAGAAAGATCGCGGAGCGCGCGCGCGTGCCAGAAGGTGAGAAAAGGATGGATGCGGGGGCGACGGTTCGTCCGTTAGCGGTTGTGACGTCATGACAAATGCAGCAGTGTCACGAACCGGGTAACGAGTACGGCACGTATGACAACCGTCAAAACAGTTGTGATTGCCACTGCTGAAAATCGATAAGAACATCGTGTGTTCCCCGTGGTCAAATCTAAACGATCTTATTTTAGCAATTTGTATGATGACAAAACAGAGAGTGTGAATTGTGTTAAAAACAAGATACAATTAAATTACAGTAAATCCATAGAATAAAATTAGACATATAAACAAAAGAAAATCTGTTGAGGGCTGCCTCTGGCCCTACTTACTAAACTCAGATACCTTCTCCGTTCCGTCGCGGTTCAAATTTTATATGATCATGAAAGTTAGTGCATATTCTATACGCTTTTCGCAAGCCAACAATTTAATACTAGTAAGCTATTTTGGAAGACTAGATCAATATTACTATGAAAGTAATTGTCATGGTTTTCAGGAATAAAAGTAAATATCTACGTAGTTTTCATAAATCTTCTGAGTACTACCAAAAACCCTGTTACATAAACTTCGAAACTTTAAAAATATAACACACTAAAAGCTTAGTAACAAACAGTAACAAATGTAACAGCTTTCTTGATTGACAATGGCATTTTATCAAGGTTGCAATTACCAATATATTCGTATGCATTAAGTAATTCCTCAGCACCAAAACAGGTCTTGTTTATATTATTCTGTAAAAGAGCTTTTGTGAAAACTGGATTACAGTGTGTTCCAGTTTTGTTTTGCATATAAGAGGCAAATTTAATTCCTTAAATCATTAGTAACATTGTTTATCCCGAACGAATAACATCTACTTAGTTAACAATTATGTTTATTAAGGTAATAATATTAACTTTTATTTATAATTATAATACATAATGTGAAACCTCAAATTACTTCATTTCCAAAATGTATGTCTTACCTAGGTCATTATGTTCGCCACCCTCCTCGCCGTAGTTGCCGCGCAGCATGGTCACCACCACGACCACCACCACGGCCACGCCTCCTCATCACAGAGCCTCCACCAGCACCACTCACACGGCACCGAGAAACACGTCGAGTACTATGTAAGATAACGATCTCATTTTACAACTTCATGGTTCTGAAAATTAGTCATGTAACTAATGGTGTGTTGTCTTGCAGGGTCATCCCAAGTACGAGTTCTCATACAAAGTATCAGACCCGCACACACACGACATAAAGTCCCAGCACGAGGCGCGCGACGGTGACGTCGTGAAGGGCGCGTACAGCCTGCACCAGCCCGACGGCAGGGTCCGGACTGTCACCTACCACGCCGACCATAAGACCGGGTAAGTTGTCATACCAAAACTATAAAACAATTACATGTTTGTATTTTATAAATATAATTAGAGTTAATTAATGCATTTTACTTTATTTACAGATTCAACGCCGACGTGCACTACGAGGGTCACGCTGCACACGTTGTTCCCGAACCCCATCACCACCATTGATTCTGTGATATCGTATAAAATATTCGTTAAAATTTTTGAAAATGATTATGTTACTAGAATAAATATTTATTTTTAAGTTAATATTACTCCAACTTTTATTTCCATAATGTCTTGAAAGTTTCATTTCAAGGTTTTACCCAAAGAACTAAATCTGTAATCTATTTCCTACTGAAACATAAAATTTCACGAGTTATGCAGAGCACTACGCAGTGGCTCGCACCCAGTCCCCTGTTTCGTATATTTCTTTAGCGTTAAATGCTATTTTCAAAGTCAAGACTGTTGATTGGAAGACACATGCCTACAGGCATTAAAGCTTAAATGTTGCTATGCCTGAACCTTTGTTTATTTATTTAATTCTTTATGTAGATTAATAGTAAAATACTACATGAGGAATGTGAACACTGTTCATTGCACTAAAATATTCTGCAAGCAGGACCACGATAGAAATGGCAAAGCGTGTCAGCCAAAATAAATTTAAACTGACTCGAAAAGAAGAAGACAGGACGGACCAGATAGAATAGAAATTACTATTTGTTTTTTAAACTTATAATATTACCCACTTATATCGTAACAAAATATTTTTTTACATTAAAAAGTATAGAGTTAAAAAAATATGACTCAACTATAAAATAAAATATTATTGAATTGAATATATAACAGTATTGAAATTCCTAAAAATAATGTAAAGGTAGTTATCGCCTGGCAGAAAGGAGGGCAAAAATGGCAGAAGGGTAGCTAACTATGGTAAACCAAATTATCAGTAGGCCGCCACGGAGAATTACATCGTCACGATTATAAGGTGACATAATTTTATAACAGTTTTTCAACCAGGTAACTTCTAAGCAATGAATATGATATGCGCGTAAAAAGTTCGTAATATAGACATAATAGCTCTTACAAAATTATTAAAGAGCGAAAGACACATGCCAATCATAATAGCGATACTCGTATAAAGTGAAATCAATACCCTTGAATACATATTTTAAACATTATATAAAACATGACATTTAGAAGCTAGGTATCAGTTCACTCCGTGACAGCAAATTAACAATAACATGTTCCTTAAGGTAGAATTTTTCTTCTAAAATAAATTAGATTCATTTTGAAAAAGACCCATATTTGACGAAAAATTTATGTTTCAGGTATTTTGCGTGCTGGCCGTGGTCGTCGCCGTAGCGTCCGGCCATGGACACTCGTCGCAGTACATCCACCGCCACGACGGTCACCACCAGCCCGTGCACCACGGACACCACCACGACTACTACGTGAGAGACGTTCTAACATTATGTGATACGTTGAGTATACATAACATTGCGGTTCTAACCTGATGTTAACACTTGCAGACTCACCCCAAGTACGAGTTCGAGTACAAGGTGGAGGACTCGCACACCGGCGACCACAAGTCGCAGCACGAGCACCGCGACGGTGACGTCGTCAAGGGACACTACTCGCTGCACGAACCGGACGGCTCCGTCAGGGACGTGCACTACCACGCCGATCACCACTCCGGGTGAGGGAATCTCTTGCACCGTCAAACACATAAATACCTTATGTATATTTTTAGAAAAAAATATCTAACATGTATGTGCTTTATTGTTCCAGTTTTCATGCGGACGTGAAGCACAGCGTACACCACGTCGTGCCTCATCATCATCATCATTACTGAAACATCTATCTGTATAAAAGAACTGAATCCGTTACAAACATACGTTGTTGTATCTATAAGCATTATTATAATTTTAGTGTGTTATTAGATTCAATAAAATAATCATTATAACAATACGCACGTATTTATTATGAAACTGTGTTACAACCTTTTATTTAACTTGCAATATAAGTTTCGGGCAAATCTGCAAAGTATTTTTTTTTATTACTTTATGGAGCTGTTATTCTAATGCAAGTTTAAAGTGCTACGGTTTGTTATTTCTGTGCTCCGTGGTAGAGCAATGGTCATTAACGCGCATGCGTCAACTTTATTACCTTAAGTTCTGCCATGTGAGTAGAAACTTCACCTCTAATTAATGCTCTGTTATCATTTATGTATTCGATGTTGTATGCTATTGAAAAATTGTAAAAATATAAAACATACAAAATAAAGGCTTACAGAATTTATTGTATTATCACATTAAATAACAGTAACAATAACAATCAGTCACAGGTATCACAGAATCAATGGTGGTGGTGGTGTTCGGGAACAACGTGTGTAGCGTGACCCTCGTAGTGCACGTCGGCGTTGAATCTGAAAATATTTAAAGGGTTAATGATATGTATTTTAAACACAACGTTTAGGAAGTAAAACTTGGTAAAATAGTGAAGCTCACCCGGTCTTATGGTCGGCGTGGTAGGTGACGGTCCGGACCCTGCCGTCGGGCTGGTGCAGGCTGTACGCGCCTTTCACGACGTCACCGTCGCGCGCCTCGTGCTGGGACTTTATGTCGTGTGTGTGCGGGTCCGACACTTTGTATGAGAACTCGTATTTGGGATGACCCTGCAAGAAAACACACCATTAGTTACAAAGCTAACTTTAAAAAACCTGAAGTTGTAACATTAGATCGTTATCTTCTTACATAGTACTCGACGTGTTTCTCGGTGCCGTGTGAGTGGTGCTGGTGGAGGCTCTGTGATGAGGAGGCGTGGCCGTGGTGGTGCTCCTGGTGACCATGCTGCGCGGTGACTACAGCGAGGAGGGTGGTTAACAGGATAAACTAGACAATATAAAATTAAAAATTTACATTATGTTGATTGGAGTTTTTACATTTTTCAACTATTTCAAATGTAACGGAAGCTACTGGTTAAAACAAGATAGTTTAATTCGAGAAAAACGCTTATACCTTGAGAGACATGATTGGTGAGTTTCGGATGTGACTCTTTTGGAATCGAAAACTTAACTGATGCAGTAAGGAATAAAGTTTGTTATTTTATACAAAATCAGGTACAGCACAGTTTCATAATTCAGTTAAAAGATAAGCTTTTGAATTAAGCCTATTGAACCAGTTTTAAACGTAATCAATACTTATTCCAGATTTATGTAAGTAATGACCTTCGCTGTTGGAAACGTTTGTCAATAAAGAAAGGAATCTTGTTAAATGATGTCCTTTCTTTATTGTTCGTCATTCCAATATTGTAATTAAGTTTAATTTTTACTATACTAGAATGCCTCCTTACACACTTAGTAATATGAGGTGCAAATAACGAAGATTACGAAACTTCCTAGCTTCTGATAAAGGAAAACAACCGTTTCCTTAACTGTATAGTATATTATCATTAGAATTTATCTTTTATTTATATAATGCAACAGACTACTGCAAAGAGAAACGTGCCGCCATGACATATCGCTCTCTAGTGTTTTTTGCCAATCCAGTAATGGTGACAGGACTTATTAGTCGTTTCTTATTTTGGTCATCTCTACTAAAAATAGATTGTATGAAAAATCCAAAACAATGCAGATAATGTAAACTACTTACTAAAATAAGGTAATCTTAATCTTATGTAAGGTACAATAATTATGAACTGATTAAAAAATAATTAAGCTATTTATTTACTGATACAAGCTACAAGGTAATTTATATTAAAACAACATTTAAAGGAATGTTCATAGGTTGTATCCAGGATTCCAACAGTAATTACTCTCTTGTTGAAATTTTGTAACCTTCATAATACAGGTATTGTTTTTAATTTTGGTGGTATTCCATAGCTATATTGTATTAAATTTTAACAAATGAAAATAATAATATGTAGAATTAAATCTCGTGAAGTATGAATATTTTCTTATTAGGATATTGTATGTCGTCATTTAAATATCGGCATCATAGTATGTAAGTAGAACACAGTAACAGTATGTTGATACATTAACACAGTGTACTAACTAGATAATTTTATTTACATTTCTTTCATTTACTTCATTTCTCAGATAGAATGTTATGCCACATTTAATGAGATTCTCTATCAGTGACTGTAAAGAAATGAATGTAGAGTAAAAGCACCTGATTTAATTACACAAGGTCGCACTTACACAAATTTGAACAGAAACTGGTTATTTTTACCAAAAAATCTTTTGTTTAATTTGTTTTTAAGCGCCGTATAAAAAGACAGATTACGTTTTAAGAAACCAACAGTTTACCTTAATTATTTGAACAGTAAACAATAAATAAAAAAGAAGCAAAATGATTGCTAAAGTAAGTAACTATTTAAACGTAGGGTTAAGTAATGTACGAAACTTTTAAGATTCGACGATTGTAACAAATGGTTGTCTTTTACTTAGATTGCTGCTGTCATTGCCCTCCTCGCCGTGGCAAGCGCGCGGCCGCAGCACCACGATCACGGACACGCAGTCTCATCACAGAGCGTCGTGCTCCATCAAACCCACGAGACGCAGCACCCCGTACACCACGCCCACCACGAGGAGCACAGCAACCACCACGCGGGACACCAGCACGAGGAACATCACCACAATGACCACCACGACCACGGCCACGCCTCCTCATCACAGAGCCTCCACCAGCACCACTCACACGGCACCGAGAAACACGTCGAGTACTATGTAAGATACTTATTCCTTTCTTGTCTGCAATCATTGTATGGTTACATTCAACGCTGCATTTGCTAATAGTAACTTATTTCGCAGGGTCATCCCAAGTACGAGTTCTCATACAAAGTGTCGGACCCGCACACACACGACATAAAGTCCCAGCACGAGGCGCGCGACGGTGACGTCGTGAAGGGCGCGTACAGCCTGCACCAGCCCGACGGCAGGGTCCGGACCGTCTCCTACCACGCCGACCATAAGACCGGGTGAGCTTCACTATATTACCCAGTTCTGTGTTTAAAATTCATATTACTAAACCTTTACGTATTTACAGATTCAACGCCAACGTACACTACGAGGGTCACGCTGCACACGTTGTTCCCGAACACCACCACCACCATTGATTCTGTGATACCTATGACTGATTGTTATTGTTTCTGTTGTTAAATGTGATATTGCAATAAATTATATAAGCGCTATTTTTTATGTTTTTTTTTTTTATATCGTACGTTTTTTTTATATCATTAAATCGTACCATTTTTTATATAAAGTGTATGTAAAATTATTTCGTTCTTCCATTTCTACTTAAACTTTCATTTTCATGTTAGTAAAACTCCTTTAAGTTGATGCGCGTGAAAGGTCAGTGCTCACATGGAACACAATTTTTTTTATTGATTTTTAGGTTTACGTGAATGTTTAGACATTGAAATGAAACTGCTCGTATTTATTTTTTACGTAGGTTTCGACACCTTTCCACGTATCGTGATCACGGGCGGACTGTCAACGGACGGACAAACCGTTTTAGTCGTTTAATTTCAAAGTAAAAAAACAAACAATAAATATTACTATTAATGTTAGACAAGATATTAATTACTTCTTACCGTAGAATAATCTACTAATTATTTACTAGACACTTTGAGAACCTACGTCGAAAGTGTATTGTACCTGAGTTGTTTTATTTATTGCCTACACTCCCACAAGTTAATTTATGAAGGTGAAAAGCTAGGAGTACGAGTAATGATCACATAATCTTTAGTTTCTAGTCTATCTCTATAAGTGAGGACTTGTAATTGGCTTTATGTTGTCTAGGTATCTCAGTTTTGTTAAGTTTTTAACAAAGCTGTAAGTTCTCAATGGTATATTAAAAAAAAAAAAAAAGTGTACCGCATAATATCAACATGACGTGTTTATGGAAATAAAATGTACGAATATTTTCATAAAGATTACTTTATTACATCTAATAACACACAAAAAAATAAGGTAATGCTTATAGATACAACAACGTATGTTTGTAAGAGGTTCAGTTCTTGTAGACAATACAAATACACGTTTCAGTAATGATGATGATGAGGCACGACGTGGTGTACGCTGTGCTTCACGTCCGCATGAAAACTGGAACAATAAGATATAGACACGTTAGCTTTTTGTTTCTAAAACTATATTTAAGGTATTTATATACGACGGTGCAAGAGACTCCCTCACCCGGAGTGGTGATCGGCGTGGTAGTGCACGTCCCTGACGGAGCCGTCGGGTTCGTGCAGCGAGTAGTGTCCCTTGACGACGTCACCGTCGCGGTGCTCGTGCTGCGACTTGTGGTCGCCGGTGTGCGAGTCCTCCACCTTGTACTCGAACTCGTACTTGGGGTGAGTCTGCAAGTGTTAACATCTGGTTAGAACCGCAATGTTATGTATACTCAACGTATCACATAATGTTAGAACGTGTCTCACGTAGTAGTCGTGGTGGTGTCCGTGGTGCACAGGCTGGTGGTGGCCGTCGTGGCGGTGGATGTACTGCGACGAGTGGCCATGGCCAGAAACTGCGGCGACTGCCACAAATAGCAAGCAGATTACCTGAAGCAAGTTAATATTTTATGTTTAGTCCATTTATGTCAAAGGTTTTGTATGAACGTCCAAAATTTTCTAACAATGTAGTTACCTTGAAGTACATTTTTATATAGTCAGAACTGACTGTTAACAATCTAAGTCAAACTATGAAATGATACATGACGTTTAAACTTCACGTCTTATATATGATTTAAAAAAGGTAGTCAAGGTAAGGCGATTTCTCTTAATAACACAAACTGTCCGTTAAATTATTCACGAAATGCATAATTGCACTTTAAGAAGTATAATGATTCTATAACGATTTATATTATTGGTCAGTTACGAAATAGGTATCGCACATATGGTAGTTCGTTTGCAGAGTAATGGCTTAAATGGCTATTTTCAGGTTGTTATTTTGGTGTTTATATGACAGGGTGTAAGAATTAAACAAATGTAATAAATATTAAGCTTAGGGTATATTTTCAAATTTACAACTAAAACAACAATAATTTTAACAATGAGTTCGTTAAACCTAACAGTTATTAAAGAATTAATGGTGGTGGTGGTGTTCAGGGACGATGTGCTTGGCGTGACCTTCGTAGTGCACGTCGGCGTTGAAACTGTAAAAAAAAAAATATATAAGTTAACTCTTAGCATATTTTTGTAACCGTGTTGTAGTTTTGGTATGACAGCTTACCCGGTCTTATGGTCGGCGTGGTAGGTGACGGTCCGGACCCTGCCATCGGGCTGGTGCAGGCTGTACGCACCTTTCACGACGTGACCGTCGCGCGCCTCGTGCTGGGACTTTATGTCGTGTGTGTGCGGGTCCGACACTTTGTATGAGAACTCGTATTTGGGATGACCCTGCAAGACAACAGACCATTAGTTACATGACTAATTTTCAGAACCATGAAGTGTTAAAATGAGATCGTTATCTTACATAGTACTCGACGTGTTTCTCGGTGCCGTGTGAGTGGTGCTGGTGGAGGCTCTGTGATGAGGAGGCGTGGCCGTGGTGGTGGTCGTGGTGGTGACCATGCTGGGCGGCGACTGCAGCGAGGAGGATGGCGAACACGATGACCTGGACAACATAAAATTCAAAATTTACATTATGTTGATTGAAGTCCTTACGTTTTTTTAGCTATCTCGAATCAAACGGAAGCTACTGATTAAAACATTATAGTTTGTTTCGAGAAAAACTAATATACCTTAAGAGACATGATTTAAAATTTTGTGATGTGACTCTTTTAGAATCGAAAACGTAACTGATAAAGTAAGGAATAAAGTATGTCATTTTATACAAAACCGTGGAAAAGCTTTTACTTTAAGCTGATAAAACCTGTTTTAAACGAAATAAAAACATGAATACATATTTTTCCGTAGGTAGTTCACCTTCACTGTTGAAAACGTTTGTCAATCAAGAAAATATTTTTATTATCTCCTTTCCTTAGGGTACCATCAATTTATTATATATTTTACGTGGCAAAATAGAGGAGTCTGCTTGGAACCTAGATTAGTCATGAAAGCTACGAGTTGGTCGGTAAATTTAGATCTTAACAGAGCTTAGGTCTTAATGTAGGCAAAATGTAGGTAATGTATAATAAAATAAAGGTATGTCCAAATTATGGTATACCGATCTGCAACTTTTTTTTAATGGTGTTAGCATTTATTTTTAGAGCTTGATTAATCTATTAGCTACATTATAAAAGTGAAACTTGTTTTTACTGGTCCGAAAGTATCAATTATTTTTTTCGAGAAGTGTTAAAGTTCTAAATAAAAATGACCAGTATTATTTGAGAATATTAATATTTATAAGGCATGTATTCAATAAACATCAATAATTTCTATAAGAACAAACTCTAACTATACTAAAATTAAAACTTACATAAATAAAAACTAAATGGCGTCAAAGAATTCATCGTCATCCTTGTCAATGGCGGGGAACGTGCCCAGAAGGCTGGCTGCATTGCCACGTTGAATGGCTATGCCGATTCTCTGTGCAAGGAACTAATAGTGTCGAATTAGATTTGGTTCCAAAATGTATTGTCTAGTTCCATGTTCTAAAGATCCATCGATTCTATGTTCTTAGCCTAAGCAGTCAGCATCTTCGCGCATGCGTCAATTCGGAGCTTCTCTGTGACCACTTCAGATTGCCACTGTGTAGAAGAATAGGTATATGTATATATATGAAAGAATTGACCGACACAGCCGTATCGGTCCTATTCAATCGGTCGAATTTTACCCCTAAGGGATGTGATTTGTGTAGTATATTATTTCCATCCTTCACTATTGCATCAACTACTACTCTTTTATATATATAACAACGAATACCTAGTTAATATTATATAACCTTATGCTATAACCGTGTGAAAGCCGCCCTAAAGAGAGAACAGTAAAAGCACCTGATTTAATTTCACAAGGTCGCACTGAAACGCGTCTGGACAGAAACTGGTTGTTTTATACACAATATATTTTATTTGTTTACTTAAAGTGCCATATAAAAGACTAATTAAGTTTTAACAAATCAACAGTCCACTTGAATTGCTCGAACAGTCGACCGTAAAGAAATAATCAAAATGTTTGCTAAAGTAAGTAGCTATTTGAACACAGATTTCACTTCAATAATAAGTAGGTATTTTACGTTGTTCCAAAACTAACAAATGGTTTGTATTTAACTTAGATTGCTGCAGTCATTGCCCTCCTCGCCGTAGCAAGCGCGCGGCCGCAGCACCACGGTCACGGACACGCAGTCTCATCACAGAGCGTCGTGCTCCACCAAACCCACGAGACGCAGCACCCCGTACACCACGCCCACCATGAGGAGCACAGCGACCACCACGCGGGACACCAGCACGAGGAACATCACCACAATGACCACCACCACGGCCACGCTTTCTCATCACAGAGCCTCCACCAGCACCACTCACAAGGCACCGAGAAACACGTCGAGTACTATGTAAGATAGCGATCTAACCTTAAAACTTAATTGTTCTGAAAATTAGCCATGTAACAAATGGTGTGTTGCCTTGCAGGGTCATCCCAAGTACGAGTTCTCATACAAAGTGTCGGACCCGCACACACACGACATAAAGTCCCAGCACGAGGCGCGCGACGGTGACGTCGTGAAGGGCGCGTACAGCCTGCACCAGCCCGACGGCAGGGTCCGGACCGTCACCTACCACGCCGACCATAAGACCGGGTGAGCTTCACTATATTAACAAGTTTTACTTCACAGCAGTTGTGTTCAAAACATATTGAACGACTGTATGTATTTACAGATTCAACGCCGACGTGCACTACGAGGGTCACGCTACACACGTTGTTCCCGAACACCACCACCACCATTGATTCTGTGATATTTCTATAAGCTATTGTTGATTAATGATTAAGCTATAATATTAAAAACATAAATAAAAATAAACTTTCTTATTACTGGGAAAAATCTTTTTCATCAAAAATATTATTCCACATTATAATGACGATAGAATTGATGGATTAAATATCTAATATTTGGTCTTCAGAACCTGTTCTATGTTTGAAATATAATATATATTAAATACCAAAAAAAACCCTTCATAAAACTCAAAATTACAAGAACATATATTTAAGTACATGACATCCCCCGGAGTAGGTGACAAGCGTACGCTAAGTAAGAAAAAATAAAACTTCGTAATCATTCTTACAAAATAATTGTCAAAACGCAACACTCACCCATATCAATCGTAATGTAACGATATCGATAATTTTTGTAGAAAATGGAGAAACCTATATCCTTGAATGTGATTTAATAGATAATATAAAAGACTTAAAGTTTTGGAGATATGTATCAGTTCACTCAGTAACAGCAAATGAACATTACCGACATGTTTTTTAAGGTAAAATTGAAGAAACAGACCTAACTAGATATTAAGCAAAGGCAAAATATTTCTGAACATAAATCTACAATATTTTAGATATTTTGCGTATTGGCTGTAGCCGTCACCGTAGCGTCCGGCCATGGCCATTCGTCGCAGTACATCCACCGCCACGACGGCCACCACCAGCCTGTGCACCAAGGACACCACCACGACTACTACGTGAGAGACGTTCTAACATTATGTGATACGTTGAGTATACATAACATTGCGGTTCTAACCTGATGTTAACACTTGCAGACTCACCCCCAGTACGAGTTCGAGTACAAGGTGGAGGACTCGCACACCGGCGACCACAAGTCGCAGCACGAGCACCGCGACGGTGACGTCGTCAAGGGACACTACTCGCTGCACGAACCGGACGGCTCCGTCAGGGACGTGCACTACCACGCCGATCACCACTCCGGGTGAGGGAATCTCTTGCAACAAATAGATACTTTAAGTATATTTGTAGAAACAAGAAGCTAACGTGTCTATATCTTATTGTTCCAGTTTTCATGCGGACGTGAAGCACAGCGTACACCACGTCGTGCCTCATCATCACCATCATTACTGAAACGTCTATTTGTATAACCTTCTAGAACTGAAACTGTTACAAATATACGTAGTTGTATATACAAGCATTTTTTGTTAGTGCGTTACTAGATTTAATAAAATAATCATTATAACAATATCATACATTTAATTTGCTTCCCTTTCATTCATAACTTTTTGGTTTTACAACTTTATAGTTAAATAAATTATAAACAGTAAATTTTGATTGAGATATGCGGCATACTTAGTAACTCCTCGCTTTTCATCATCATAAATAAACCTTTAGGGATACAATTGTTAATTTCTTGATGTGTGAGTGTAGGCATTGTATATAACAACTTAGGTACTATACAGGTATGTTTTCAAAGTGATTAGTTAATAATCAGAAGATTTTCCTACTAGAAGTAATAAATAGCATGTCTAACATTATTGGCATTATGTTTAACTTTACGTATCGTTTCTGTGCTCCGTGATAGAGCAGACATCCCTTACGCAAATGCGTGATATTTAAGACATTTTTAAGTTCAGGTTTACAGACTTACATGCCGCGCCAGTATACGAGTGTATAAATTGAATTGCTAAACATATTCTTCGCGTTATTATGTAGTCATTTTATTACTGATATGTACAAGTCAAACATGAACCTTCCTCATAAAACGATTTACCTTTCTATAAAAACTGACCATAATTAAATGCTTCTCACAAGTTATTTAAAACGGCGTATATACAAAACTGTGAGTATTATTACTGCTTTGTTTATGTTTTTAATATAATGATGAAAGTTCAAATTTGTTTGGATGCATGAAACACTGAATAGCTTTTAATGAAACACTACAATGTTAATGTGAGAAATACTGAGGAAAATAATTAAATGTCAGGTCTTAAATGTAAAAAAAAACCTTTTGCTGCTTGTTACCCACTTTATACCTCAATCGGTTGGATCAATTTTCATAATCTTTTATTTTATAGAATCTTCAACACTCCAAACCAAAGAATACATGTACAGGCATCGGGAACAGAATCTAGGTATTCACGCGAATGAAACTACAGGGCACAGCTAGTTGCAATATAAAATGCAACTTGCTATTATATAAGTTATTGGAAAAGTAACAACAAAAACAAAAAAGTTTGTCCTTAGATCATTTAAATCAATATAACACTTAACAACGGAAACAATAACAATCAGTCATAGGTATCACAGAATCAATGGTGGTGGTGGTGTTCGGGAACAACGTGTGCAGCGTGACCCTCGTAGTGTACGTTGGCGTTGAATCTGTAAATACGTAAAGGTTTAGTAATATGAATTTTAAACACAGAACTGGGTAATATAGTGAAGCTCACCCGGTCTTATGGTCGGCGTGGTAGGAGACGGTCCGGACCCTGCCGTCGGGCTGGTGCAGACTGTACGCGCCCTTCACGACGTCACCGTCGCGCGCCTCGTGCTGGGACTTTATGTCATGTGTGTGCGGGTCCGACACTTTGTATGAGAACTCGTATTTGGGATGACCCTGCGAAATAAGTTACGATTAACAATAGCGGCGATTCGAAAAATACAATTATTACCAACAAGAAGAAAATGATTATCTTACATAGTACTCGACGTGTTTCTCGGTGCCGTGTGAGTGGTGCTGGTGTAGGCTCTGTGATGAGGAGGCGTGGCCGTGGTGGTGGTCGTGGTGGTGACCATGCTGCGCGGCGACTGCAGCGAGGAGGGTGGCGAACAGGATAACCTGGATAACATGATAACCTGTGCAAGGAAGTCTTCCAGCTTAGTAAAACATACACCGAAGAACAACACTGGAATGATGAACAATAAAGAAAAGACTTCATGATACAAGATTCCTTTCTTTATTTACAAACGTTTCCAACAGTGAAGGTCAGTAATGATTGACTTACATAAATCTGTAATAAGTATTGATTACGTTAAGAACTGGTTCCATTGACTTAATTCCAAAGCTTATCTTTTAACTGAATTCTGACACTGCTGTACTTGATTTTGTATAAAATGACATACTTTATTCCTCACTTCATCAGTTAAGTTTTCGATTCCAAAAGAGTCACATCTGAAACTTACCAATCATGTCTCTCAAGGTATAACAGTTTCCTAAACAAACTATTTTTTTTTAACCAGTAGCTTCCGTTTGATTTGATATAGTTGAAAAAGCGTAAGGACTTCAATCAACATAATGTAAATTGTGAATTTGTAATTGTCCAGGTTATCCTGTTCGCCACCCTCCTCGCTGCAGTCGCCGCGCAGCATGGTCACCACCACGAGCACCACCACGGCCACGCCTCCTCATCACAGAGCCTACACCAGCACCACTCACACGGCACCGAGAAACACGTCGAGTACTATGTAAGATAATCATTTTCTTCTTGTTGGTAATAATTGTATTTTTCGAATCGCCGCTATTGTTAATCGTAACTTATTTCACAGGGTCATCCCAAGTACGAGTTCTCATACAAAGTGTCGGACCCGCACACACACGACATAAAGTCCCAGCACGAGGCGCGCGACGGTGACGTCGTGAAGGGCGCGTACAGCCTGCACCAGCCCGACGGCAGGGTCCGGACCGTCACCTACCACGCCGACCATAAGAACGGGTAAGCTGTCATACCAAAACTATAACACGATAACAAAAATATGCTAAGAGTTAACTTATATATTTTATTTTATTTACAGTTTCAACGCCGACGTGCACTACGAAGGTCACGCCAAACACATCGTCCCTGAACACCATCACCACCATTGATTCTATTATAGATGACTGATTGTTATTGTTATTTAATGTGATAATTCAATATATTCCGTAAACCCAATTTATTTTGTTTTTACAATTTTTCACTAACCGTACAACAAATCAATAGATGGTCCTATTTTTTATATCAATGTTTCTACTTACATGGCAGAACGCATGCGCTTAGAAGATTACTGCTTAGCCACGGAGCATCCAAATTAGAATCAAAACAGTCTGTCCACATTTTTGGTCCACAGGAAAAGTGAGGTTATTCTAAAAGTTGACATAAAAAATGCGTTCAACTCAGTTAACAGAGACACCTTGTTGGAAGAAGTCAAAAGTGAAACCCCCAAAATTTACAGTTTCCTTTGGCAATGCTACCGAAACCCTTCAAAATTAATTTATAAAGACAATGTTTTAAATTCGGCTGTTGGTTGCCAACAAGGAGATCCGCTCGGGCCGGTCATATTCAGTTTAGCCATCCATCCCATTATCAAAGAATTGAAATCAAAATTTAACATTTGGTATCTGGATGACGGAACTCTAGGAGGCGATGTCGACACTATAGCAGATGATTATATATCCCTTAAAACAAATTTACACAAAATTGGTCTTGATTTAAACACAAGTAAGTGTGAAATATATATTCCAGATACACATCTTGATAAAAATTTGGCTTTACAAAAAATCCAAAATATAGTGCCTGAAATTAACATAGTTAATAACTCCTCTCTTCGCCTTCTAGGGTCCCCAATTTTAGAAGAATCATATGAAAATTTTATAGATGATAAAATTGAAAATTTTCAATCAATTTCGAATAGACTTTTCAAAATCTCTTTACATTCTGCTATAACTTTAATTCGTTTTTGTTGCTTTGGTCCAAAATTTACATATTTTCTTCGTTCTTCACGATTATGGAAACATTTACCGCTTTTGGAAAAAGTCGATAAAATTATTCGGTCCACGTTAACGTCCATTTTCAACGTAACGTTGGATGACCGAGCCTGGACCCAAGCCACGCTGCCGATCCGTTTTGGTGGGCTAGGTGTACGTAAAGTTTCCAGTTTAGGCTTACCAACATTTTTGTCATCTGTCCACAGCACTGAAAAGTTGACCAGGCAAATCTTAGGGTCTTCTCTGGTTGATTTTCAGATTCTGTGCATGACTGAGGCAGTAAACAGTTGGGAAATGTCCTGCCCGGGCACAGATCTACCCGAGCAACGTTCTTCTCAGAGGCAGTGGGACGAGCCGCTTTGCAGTTTGATACGGAAAGAATTGATCAATACGTCAATCAACACTGCAGAGCGTGCGCGTCTCCTGGCTGTGGGAGAATGGGAATCGGGCCTCTGGTTACAGGCACTTCCATCATCCACTCTTGGTACCATTTTGGATAATAATACTTTTCGGCTCGCCATGAGTTTACGTTTAGGTATACCCTGTGTCGCATGTCATCGTTGTCAATGCGGTGAGACAGTCGACAACCTCGGTCACCATGGCCTGTCCTGGCCCTCTAGCCAAGTAACATTTCTACAAGCGTTAACGAAGATAGAAATCGCTTAACTGACATTAAATGTATGGAAATGACATTTCATTTCGACAAGTCACGTGACCTGGACTTGTCACTTCCATACATTTAATGTCAGTTAAGCGATTTCTATCATCGTTATCGCTTGTGGAAATGTAACTTGGCTACAGGGCCAGCAGCAGGAGCGCAGGGCGTATATCTCGCCACTCAAATTTGAATAACATAATTCGTCGTGCTCTTGTCACCGCCGGTGTACCAGCTGTTTTGGAACCCAATGGTTTGTTGCGCGGCGATGGCAAGAGACCTGACGGTATGTCATTGCTGCCTTGGAAATTGGGTCGGCCTTTGGTGTGGGACGCAACGTGCGTCGACACCCTTGCGCCGTCCCACGTTCTAAGTTCAGCAGCCTCTCCTGGCACTGCTGCTGGAGCTGCGGAGACCCTTAGCGGCGGAAGTATAATAACATTGTGGGTGATTATATTTTCGAGCCGTTTGGGGTTGAAACGCTCGGGTCATGGGGTCCGAGAACGAGCACGAAGTCTTTTCAAAGAACTTTCTGCTTTGCTGGTTTGTTCCTAGCACAGAGAATCGGCATAGCCATTCAACGTGGCAATGCTGCCAGCCTTCTGGGCACGTTCCCCGCCATTGACAAGGTTGACGATGAGTTATTTGACGCCATTTAGTTTTTATTTATGTAAGTTTTAATTTTAGTATAGTTAGAGTTTGTTCTTATATTAGATTTAATTGTGTATTAATAAATAGAAAACAGTCTTTAAATAATCAATCATTGATCCAGCCCTCTCTTGGTTTTTTTTTTTATTATGATGATCGGAAGCAATGAACTAAGCCGAGGTTCGAACCCCGCAGGGATTGCCCTTAGCTTTTGTAGCCACACCCTTTTTATTTTGTTGCTTCTGGCTAGAGGCGTATTAGTAATGTAAAAAAAATCTTGCCAACTTATTCCGGTAAAGCAGTAAAATCTAAAATAAACTGCGGCAGCACAAAAAAAAAATACCACGGAGCACAAAAACCTGTAAAATAATTATGCTAGGATAATCTACCAACTATTTATTACTCACTTTCAGAACATACGTTTACCTAACCTCCGTTCTGAGGATTTATTTACTAAGGTGAAAAGCATGGAGTAATTAAGTCTGCCGCATGGTATGTCAATCAATATTGTTTTTTTTTATTTTTTTATTAGTCTACTTTATTTCCCACTGCTGGGCAAAGGCCTCCACCTTTCTTCTTCCAAACCTCTCTGTTCTAGGCGATTTCTATCCACGTGTGTCCATTGTTAAGACGTGTTTATTACTTTGCAAAATTTAGACAAAAGGTTGCAAAATCACACAGTTATTTAAGAAAAAATACATGTGTTTTGTTAGAATGATTATTTTATTGAATCTAATAACACACTAAAATTAAAATAATGCTTATAGATACAACAACGTGTGTTTCTTACCGGTTCAGTTCTTTTAAACAATACAAATAGAAATTTCAGTAATGATGGTGATGATGTTGATGATGAGGCACGACGTGGTGTACGCTGTGCTTCACGTCCGCATGAAAACTGGAACAATAAAGTAAATACATATTGTTAGCTTCTTATTTCTAAAAATATATAAATATATTTGACGGTGCAAGCGATTCCCTCACCCGGAGTAGTGATCGGCGTGGTAGTGCACGTCCCTGACGGAGCCGTCCGGTTCGTGCAGCGAGTAGTGTCCCTTGACGACGTCACCGTCGCGGTGCTCGTGCTGCGACTTGTGGTCGCCGGTGTGCGAGTCCTCCACCTTGTACTCGAACTCGTACTTGGGGTGAGTCTGCAAGTGTTAACATCAGGTTAGAACCGCAATGTTATGTATACTCAACGTATCACATAATGTTAGAACGTCTCTCACGTAGTAGTCGTGGTGGTGTCCGTGGTGCACAGGCTGGTGGTGGCCGTCGTGGCGGTGGATGTACTGCGACGAGTGTCCATGGCCGGACGCTACGGTGACGGCTACAGCCAACACGCAAAATACCTGAAACACAAATCGTTCGTCAAATATGGGTCTTTTTCACTTGAATCATTATTTTATCTTTTTCAATCTTAGATCTAATTTATTTTAGAATAAGAATTCTACCTTAAGGAACATGTTATTGTTGATTTGCTGTCACTTAGTAAACTGATACATAACTTCTAAATGTCATGTTTTATATAATGTTTAAAGTATGTATTCAAGGATATTGATTTCACTTTTTACGAGTATCGCTATTATGATTGTCATGGGTGTTGTGCGTTTCAATAATTTTGTAAGAGCTATTAAGTCTATGTAATGTCTTTTACGCGCATATTATAATCGTTGCTAATAATTATTACACGTGTTGCAAAACTGTTATAAAATGATTTTTCCTAATAATCGATGAAATGGGTCCCTGACGGCCTACTGATAATGTGATTTACTTATCAGTGAACCAGATTATCAATATCTGCCGCGTAGCCATTTTAAGAAAACTCCGAATATACATTGTCATTTCTTTAGATTTAGGGATTTGACTAAAAATATTTTTATATTATATACCTACTAGTTTATGTAAATAATTGTCTGTTTGAAAATAGATTATTTTTAAGGGGATAAAAGAAGGTCATATTATTACTTTAAAAGTCAAATAGCAAGTTTAATAATAATTTTTCTACGTATGTATGTATTGTAAGTGTATTAGAACAAAAGAAGGGGAAAGAATAGAATATTTCTTGGTGAGTACTGAAAATTTTGTATTCTTTTTATTTATTTTAATTGATTAATAATATAAGTTAAAAATCTTGTTTTGTCTGCATACTGTGGACTGCCATGATTTGTCATTCTTGTTGCAGGCCAGATGGCAACACATTTTAATGCAATAAACAGTGTTTACATACAGAATTCAATGAATAAACAAAATCAATCCTATAGTTAAGTATTATTGTTTGTAGATATTATGTGTCTTCAAAGAGCATTAAACCCTGACAGAATGCAAGAAACAGGGGACTGGGTTTGAGCTACTGCATAGTGCTCTGCATAGCTCGTGCAATGTTATGTTTAAGTGTGAAAATGATTGTAGACCATTTGGATTTTGCATAGATTTAGTTTGTTGGGTAAAACCTTGAGGTTAAACTTTCAAGACGTTATTAAAATAAAAGTTGGTGTAGATTAAACTTATTAATAAATATTTATTCTATTAACATTTTCATTTTTAACAATTTTAACGAACATTTTAAACAAAATCACAGAATCAATGGTGGTGGTGGTGTTCGGGAACAACGTGTGTAGCGTGACCCTCGTAGTGCACGTCGGCGTTGAATCTGAAAACACATTATGGTTTCTTAAGTATGTAAGTATGTATTAAGTATGTACACACCGGAATTGAAGAAAAACTTGGCAATGTAGTGAAGCTCACCCGGTCTTATGGTCGGCGTGGTAGGTGACGGTCCGGATCCTGCCGTCGGGCTGGCGCAGGCTGTACGCGCCCTTCACGACGTCACCGTCGCGCGCCTCGTGCTGGGACTTTATGTCGTGTGTGTGCGGGTCCGACACTTTGTATGAGAACTCGTACTTGGGATGACCCTGCAAGACAACACACCATTAGTTACATGGCTAATTTTCAGAACCATGAAGTTGTAAAATGAGATCGTTAACTTACATAGTACTCGACGTGTTTCTCGGTGCCGTGTGAGTGGTGCTGGTGGATGCTCTGTGATGAGGAGGCGTGGCCGTGGTGGTGGTCGTGGTGGTCATTGTGGTGATGTTCCTCGTGCTGGTGTCCCGCGTGGTGGTCGCTGTGCTCCTCATGGTGGGCGTGGTGTACGGGGTGCTGCGTCTCGTGGGTTTGGTGGAGCACGACGCTCTGTGATGAGACTGCGTGTCCGTGACCGTGGTGCTGCGGCCGTGCGCTTGCCACGGCGAGGAGGGCAATGACTGCAGCAATCTAAGTAAAAAACAAACTATTTGTTAGTATCGTAGTATAGTAATTAACAAAAAAGGTATATTATATTTTAAGTTAAGCCTATGTTAAAATAGTTATTTACTTACTTTAGCAACCATTTTAGTAATTTCTTTATTGTTTACTGTTCGAGTAATTAAGATCAACTGTTGGTTTGTTAAGACTTAATTTGTCTTTTTATAAGGCGCTTGTAGTAAGCGAATAATAAGATTGTGTATAAAATAACCAGTTTTTGAACAAAAATATTTAAATGCGACCTTGTGTAATGGAATCAGGTGCTTTTACTCTCCATTAAAATTTCTTCAGGTAAACACTAAAAAAAATATATATTATTATTTGTTTATGTAACGAAGCACGCATAATAATTAATGTACATAATTGTTTGTTTTATTAATGCGGAACATTATTTTAATTTACGATTATACAGAAGATCATCAAGACATCATTAAGAACTATTGTTTGCAAAATGAAAAAGAATCAAAATAATGGTATTTGGAACATAAAGTTTATGTGACCTTATATATCGAATCCTGTTCTTTAAGCTCTGTCAGCGTTTAATGCTGTTTTTCAATACATGACAGACAATAATAGTTAAATGTCGGAAATCCCGAAGTTATTTTTTTTTGTAGACACATACCTAATAGTATAATTTTAATACTTTATAAAGAATCTAAGCAGTGTTTATAGCATCTCTTCTCGTGATCAGAGGGCTGATTTGTGCCTTGCAAAGATAATCAGCATCGCCATTCAACGTGGTAACGCTGCCAGCCTCCTAGGCACGTTTGACGCCATTGCCAAGGACGACGATCAGTTTTTTGACGCGTGTTAGTTTTATTTGTTAATGTAACCTTTTATTTTAGTATAGTTATGTTTGTTCTTGTATTAAATTTCACAACTATGTTTATAGCATTCAGGTATTATTAAGAGCTTAATTTATAAGAACTTAAATTATTAAAAAATGTTCATTCCTACTGCTTAATATGCTTAGTATTTTGCTTTAGGAGCTAAGAATTCGAATAGGTAAATGACTTATAGGTATAGGTATGAAAAGTCAAAATGTATTTAGTCCGCTATGTAGATAACCATTATATAGTAGACTAGCGGCCCGCCCCGGCTTTGCTCGGGTGCAACGCTGATAGCAAATATAACTACACAATCATAAAGTTCTGTAGGGCGAAGCAAAGCCTTGGACGCACTATTTGGTATAGGCACGACCCCCGGCCCCCGCGCGGCCCTCAAGCCGGTATCGCCGCAACCGCTATGTCCCTACATTTTAAATTTTGTAATATCTTCGAAAATATTCATTTAAATTACATGCTGTAAAGGGCAATATTGATCTATATTGCATGCACAATTTATTAAAGGTACTTAATTGGATAAGGATTAATACTGTATTGCTTAAAATCGCTTTTTCGTAAATAAGTAATAAATAAACGATAAAAATGGTTATTGTGGGCTATCCTCAATAGATAGACATATGCCATCGCGGACTTTTTTGTAGATCTTTTTAAGGTGCACAATACTGTAGTACATTATTTTGATCTATCTCATAGGATTCAGCCAGCGTTTGCAATGAAACCTCAAAAAATGGGTTCATTTACGACCTTACATTAGAAATCTCTAAGATTATCCATATTCCTCTACTATATTATGCATGTATTATACATATAAACCTTCCTCTTGAATCACTCTATCTATTAAAAAAAACCGCATCAAAATCCGTTGCGTAGTTTTAAAGATTTAAGCATACATAGGGACAGACAGCGGAAAGCGACTTTGTTTTATACTATGTAGTGATGATGCGCATTTTTTCTTTTATCGAATAAAAAGAAAAACTAATATTATACCCGTAAACCGCTTTATCTGAAGCTAAGCTCAAAGGAAAAATAGTAAGCTTCATTTAAAGTTCAGGACTTCAAGGGGCTTGTGACGTCTCGGCTACGCAAAATTGACGTGATTACAAATATATTTACAATAATTTATAATATATTTACAATATATTTACAAATCTTGCGTGACGTCACGTCACGCAAGATTTGTAAATTTTTTATTTACATTTAAATTTATTTGTACTCGCCGTATCTTCATAATTCTTTTTTACGGGAAAAAAAATCGTGTCCAATTTTTTTACAATCTACAAGATGGACAAACAAAAATCCTGTCATCATCCCTATTACCGATCCACAGATATTATCATATTTGCAAGTCACCAATCTCTGTAATTTTTTAAGTCATTTATTAGCTGTAACGTAGCGTATCCTAGAAGGATAAAAATAAAATACAACATAAAATATTATATTTTTTTATATTAAGTAACAAAGTATAATAAACAACTTAGAAATTAGTTGAAACTTATTTTATGATGAGTCTCGTTTATGATGATGATGGTGATGATGATGATGATAGTGATGAATGTGATGAGGATGGTGTGCGTTGTGTTTAACATCCGCGTTTATTCTGTGAACAATAAACATCTAATAGTTAAATATTCTTGATAGAATCCACCTAAATTTACCGTTACAAATTATCATATCGGTAACTAAGGTTACACCTAAATAATCTTAATAGAAACTTGACTATCTATATGTTATCCTATCAAAGCTATAGGTACCTCTGAAATGATTCTGATACAATTCTATAACGGATTAAGTTGAACACCCACAACGAAAAAAAGGCCAATGAAATTACTGTCGCAATAGTAGATTTCCACATAAAACATTTTTATAACATCCTGTACCTCTTAAATGAGACGTTTGAAATCAAATTGTAGCTGCACCTTCCTTCAAAAGAAGTATTTTTTAATTTCTTACCCAGTATGCTTCTCAGCAAGAAACTGAACATGTCTGATGGTGTCATCAGGTTCGTCCATGTAATATGCTCTGACGTCATGGTTGAGGAACTCTTGCTGTGGCCTATAAGGACCGTTGTGTTTAGGCTTCACCTCATACTTGTCATACTTTGGATTTGTCTGGAATATAAACAACGAATCAATTATATTTAAACACATAATTTCACTACTCTATTGATATGGCGCAAATGAGAGCCTTGAAAATTGCTGCTCAAGTCACGAACAATGAAGAAAAAAAAAACGATATTGTTTTATGCTTAATTCAACTTTCTAAGACAATGACAGATTTTTATTAAATATTTTGAAACTTAATTCAGCTTTGAAACAGATTATGTTTTTTTTTTCAGTATAGTAACTTATTTACATTAGCATAATAATCATGTGTTGGCGGTTTGTGATGATGCGGGTGCATGGGGGGATGCACATGCACGAGGTGGTGGTGACCGTCGTGCTTGAGGATGTACTGCGCTGAGTCCGCGTGCTTCGCTGATTCCACTGCCACTGCATACACTGCTAATACGCACAACACCTGTAGCAAAAACAAGAGAAACAATATGAAGTCACATAATTGAATACAATATGATCTATAAAACAACTGAAGACAGAATGGTGATAGTAAAACTTTCCAATCCTTAGACAACAAAAAAGCCGTCATCAAAAGTTCAATGTTAAGTTGAAACAGAATAATGTATTTCATGAACCACACAACAATGACAAATAATTTGGGCAATCCTGAGCAAATATGCATGAAAAAATTAGGAGCATCTTAACCTTATTAATGACATTAGATAAACTATATCCTAAAAATATATATTTTTATTTCTTTATGAATTTGGGAAGACTACGGAATTATTAATTAATTTCTACTTACCTTAGTCGACATTTCACCGACGGCTTATTCTAATCGCGGCAGTTGACTGAGACATATTCATAAAATGCATGTCTTTATATCGAAAACAAAAGCGATCTAGGTGAATTTCACTATAAACTGTTTCTGGTTGACCATTAACATCTATATAACAATTAGTTACGCGGTATTTGCAAACAACGTTTGTAAATAAATGACGTATGATATGATCGATCGATTTTTAAACACGATACTTGGTAATATTATTATATTTATCTTATCTTTAATTTATTTTCATAATATGATAAATAAATAATGCTAGGTATTTCATCATTTTACTAACTGGCGCCATTTCTTATGAAACTCCTGTTCATTTTACATCTCCAAAGGATGATGGATGTTGCTCTAACATAGCTTGTTGGGTACCTACCTATATGGTAAACATTTAGATAACCTTACTTGAAAACCAATTTAATTTTATAGAATTCCAGGTAGAAAAGGTATACACTTTCGAAAACATATGTATGATACGTACATATTATGTATTGTTATTTCAAAGGTGAAACTCAAGTGCCTTAATAAAAAAAAGTTAATTGGATCAATCCGCGGTTGTGTTGAACCATGAACTTCTTCTTTATTTATTAGTTAGCTTTTGGTTCGTTTAATCAGATGAAAGATTAAGCCTGTGCTGGCTTTAACGAACATTATAAACTACCTACAAACTAGTACCTATCTACGTCATTTTGAACCTACATAAAACTGGTTAATTCATACAATTACGTAAAAACGTCACACAAACAACTACAAAAATCTTGCAGTTGATTGCCAAGGTATTATGCACAATTATGGACTCCCTTGATTGACAAGGTGAGTAAATCAGTGCCTATAGCGATATTTAGTTAGTTTAAAATATTGTTTCTACCCCTATTTATTTTTCCTATTTCCGATTTGTTTTATTTGAATCAGTTTTCATAAACAAATTCAAAATGTGACGTACAGGTTCATATTTTCTAGTGATCAAATTTTTTAAGCAATCTACGTACTAAATGGGCCCTTAAAGTATTATGAAAATACCTACAAAAATATTAAGAGATATTATAGGAGTTCTATACAAAATAAAAAAACGAAGTATAGTTTTCAAAGTTTATATAATATTATAAATTACAAAACAAGGGATTAAAATAGAATTAAGTTTAATGATGGTGATGTTTGTCCGGAACTAAATGGTGAACGCTGTGCTTAACATCTGCGTGGAAGCTGTGGAGAAAATATAATAATAATAAAGTAATATCTGTCAACTCATCACGAGGTAATCATGGCTGGCAATAGATAGATGGGTAAGAAAAAAGAGGAAAAATAGTCTTAATAACGGAAACAATAATTATGAAATCTATATTCTTAATCAATTAATATGTTAAGAAGTAAAAATAGGTCTACGGTTTAAATGTTTGCCAACCCCATGAGCTGAAAACCTATAAAGGATGCTGAGTCGATCGATTCCGGGTTTATGGTATAACTGTAATATCAATTTAGCTGTGACATGGATTGTTAAAAGTTTCTTAACAGATAAATAATAATGTTTACCCAGTGTGTTTATCAGCGTGATAGTGCACATGTCTGACGGAGCCGTCTGGTTCATGCAGGGAGTACTCTCCCTTTACGCTGTCACCGTCGCGGTGCTCGTGCTGCGACTTATGGTCACCGGTGTGAGGGTTCTTCACCTCATAATCGAACTTGTATTTAGGGTGAGTCTAAAAGAAAAACATTGGAATTAGTATGACTAGTAACTGCATTGAATGTTTCAATATTATTTATTGAATAACTCACATAGTAGTCGATGTGGTGATGATGATGGTGCTTGTCGTGTATGTGCACGGGAATGTGATGCCCATCGTGTTTGTAAATGTGCTGCGATGAGTGGCCTTCTTCTGCTAAAACTGCAGCCAGCACACACAAGGAAAAGGCAACAAGGACCTATAACACAAAAATTATATTAAAATATTTTTTCTGACAGTTCTTTTTACAGGGACCTCGGTAAGTTGCAAATGTTCAAATTTCCTACTGCGATAAAGGGTAGGGTTTTAGCCCGTTAGAATTTTAGGCATATCCCTTCGCAATTTAAGGGGCGGAAGTCCACAAAGACTTTTCGGAAAATTAAAGGCCTATTAGTATTTTTTACCTTTGAAATCATGTTTAAAGAATTGTATTCCTGTGTTGGTCTGACTAAACCAGGTAGTGTACTGATACAATTATTAAAGCATTCTTAACTTTTATATTAAGAACAAAGCTATCGGTGTTGAAATAATTTCACTTTAAAATGGTATCGGCGACAATATTTGCGACATTTGAATGTACGTACTTTTATATGTTTCGTAAATAATTACGTTCTCGCGCGGCTAATGATCAAATTCTGAAATTCAATATTCTTTAAACGGTATTGAAAAAAATAATGAAATGCGTAATACAATTTGAATTCATAATGTAATATAAAAACTTAATTGAAAGACAATATTTTTTATATACTATAATTTAGATTGATGATGATAAGGATAAAATCAGTATTGTTGCAAAATATCGCGATGTTTTTTTTATGAAATCAGGTATTTTTTCGGTTTTCAGCTAGTCCTTCATACCATGTCTTAGATCGATAATATTCGTGGTACATTTATAATGTTAATTTAACAGATTTATTCTTGATTCTGAATACTGTTTAGCTTTCAAAATAACATTCAACTACCTATTACCCCTTCATTAAAATGATAAGGGTAAATAAAGGCTTAGAAAGAAAAAACAAAGTATATTATAAAAATATTAACATCAACAATTTATTTCGTTATAAAAAATGCTTTACTTAAAATTAAGGGTGATTTAATGGTGTTGTTTAGGTACAATATGGTCTAGATGTGTGGAGTAGTGGCTGTCAGTGTCGTGACCGTCGCGGTGCTCGTGCTGCTGCTTGTGGTCGCCGGTGTGCGGGTCATCGACCTTGTACTCGAACTTGTACTTAGGGTGAGTCTGCAAAAAGTGAATGATTAGATTAGATATATTTTTTGGGGTATTGATATAGATAGGTCATCTCAGTGGTCAGATTATTTTTGCATTATTTGATGTAAGCATATTAATAGCTATCGTGAAAAAGGGGAGCTTGTAAAAATATATTAAAATATTAAATTATAAATTGGCAAAACTATAAACAAATTTGAAACACAAATACGAAGTAATCTAAAAAGGGTATCAGGCCAGTTGAAGAAAAAATTGTAGGTTATCATAAATTATTTGTTACCACCAAAAGGAGTGGTGTGCACTCCTACACTCATGATTTTATTGGTGATTTTGGTCGTACATTAATACACCACTATACTACAATAATGAAAAGATTGTAAAGAGTCTTACATAATAGTCCACGATGTGATGTTTGTGGTGCTTATCATGTATTTTTACGACCTCATGGTGTCCGTCGTGTTTGGAGATATGCTGCGAAGAGGTTGCATGCTCCACTGATAACGCTGCCATCACACACATCGCCAATACGATAGTTACCTGTTAGGAGTAATGTAGAGAAAGTATAAAAGTTAGTGAAGAGACAAGACAATGTTTATAATGTTGAAAGGTACGTTCTTGATTCAAAACTTTGAAACATAAAAATTGCGATATGTGAAGTGTAAGTTTTCAGATTTCAGATGATACTTTACTTTAAACTGTAATGGAAAACTCACTTTAAGGTACATTTTCAGTTTTTTTTTTTTTATTTTGTTGCTGCTCGTAACCACGTATACTAATTGTGCTAAGCTTATAGGTAAACTGATAATTATTAAAAAAAGGTCTGGCTTTTATATTAAATTAAAACACTATGAGACGATCAAGGTTACACTGTTTTCACTTTAAACGTTAAGCCATAAAAATGAAATTTACGACATTATAATATTGGCTGTTACACTGTTAAAGTATAATATTATAATCTACTTACACCTACACTAATTGCTTAAGTTGTATCGGATATGAGTTGTAAATTACTTACTTCATAGCTAATTAACCTCAATAATAATGTCTGATACTTTATTGTTTTAATGATTGCGAACGATTCAGACTTATTAAGAAAATATTGAGATAATCTGCGCGTCTATTGCCATTGTACAAGCAGGACGCCGCCGCGGCCGCTATACTCAGTTTAGTGTACTACATCACTATTTTAGTCTATTTATTTTTAAAGATATACTTATTATTTATCGTTTAATTAATCTGCCTAGCCTTTTCACCAAACTATCTTCAGGCGTTATTCACGTAATGCGTATTTGACCTTTTTTATTCACAGGTGTTTTTTTATGATTTTGCCTTGCATTACATAGGTCTCAGAGGTTTTGAAGAATACTCCGACTGTGTGCCGTCCTTCGCCTTAGCGTTACCGATTCAACAGAAGTCTTAACACCATAACGGCGACTACTTAGTGGCGGGCCCGACATGATCCCTTTTCTATTTAGGAGGGAGGACAGCAGAGACAGTGCATGTGACTGCACTATCCCAACCCAGCACGGAGAGAGATGCCTGAAGTAAAGGCAGAGGTAAGCTTTTCCCTACCTTCTGCGTTACCCGCAGGGAAAGTCGCACACTACTCACTTGCCGCTGCGCCGTCGCGCGTCGTCGGCCTATCCGACCTCCAGAAGCCATTTTACTGGTAACTTAGTAATGTAGTTAGACAAAGCACTATCGGGATAATATGAGCAATAAAACCTGTATTTTTTTTATTAAATTAAATATGAATCAATATACCTACATCATACAATTACAAACATAATTTTTATTTGACAACATTCGACCTAATGATAAGTTTTTTTTTATTAGATAATTCCCAATTTGCTTTTGTAATAATTATGATCACTGTTTTACGTAACTTCTCTTTACCACATGTATGACGTTATTATGTTTTTTCTTTTGTAAATAACAACAGATTTGCAGTACTACTATCTCTGAAATTGCCACAATTCTTATCTCAAGGAAGCAGTTACGGCACATTCTTATATTGAGCCTTCTTTTGCATACCAAAGGCAATAGCTTGCAAGTTTTTTTCAGAAATTCCACTTAGCTATTCATTTTGTCACATTATCTTTGGTATTTTTTTTTTCTTCGTATTAAATTTTCTGGTTTGTTTGAATAGTTAATAAAACTGTCATCGATGTCTATGTCAGGAGTTACTCGTAGATTCACACTGAATTTCACAACATCAGTTCACGGTAAACTACAAGTATGAAACATTCTAAGGTGCTATGCTACATTACCTCTAAATCCTAATAAAGTAACTATAATATAATAGGTGTTGAAAAGGAAGAACAAACTGAATTTATTAAGGTTAAAACGGATACCAATTATAAATGATTGCCCATTATAGTTGTTATAGTTGAAGCAAAAATGTATGCTACTACAAAACTACTACTAAAATTTAAACTCTGATTTCTTTTGATCTTAAGGTGTATCCACACTGCAGCTACTTTTTGTAGAGCAATGTTTCCAAGTGTTATTGGGCAATATTCGATAACACAAGGTAAGACTCTTCAGCAGAAAGAAGAACGTTTGCGTGTATCTGTTTTTTGCGGCTCAAACAGTAATGTGCCTAGAATTAGGATATTGGTACACATAACAACAACAAAAAAAACAAAAGAATATGAATAAAAATGTATTTGTAGAATCTATAAATCACAGGAACATAATATTACAAAACAAAACCACTAAGATTAAAACAGGTCACAACAATAAAAGTGTTACATCCTAGTGATGATGGTGGGGCACGATGTGATCGATATGCGTAGAGTACTTGGTCTTGGTCTCGTGGATGTCGCGGTGCTCGTGGTGCGACTTGTGGTCGCCGGTGTGCGGGTCGTCCACTTTGTATTCAAACTCGTATTTGGGAGGGGTCTGTGGAAACAAAAGACGAATTCATTTTTAAAACAAATACAATTGAACATCGCGGTGGTTTAGCTGGATTTATATCACGAGTTAGGTGCGACAACGGAGTTATTAATATAAAAGAAAATTAAGATCTCATCTGCGCAACCACGACCACTCTGACAAGAGTATTACGACTTAGAATATATGTATAAATTAAGATGAAACCAAAATGTTTGAACCCATTTGAAATACTTTAAAATATGACTTATCGTTCCCTGTATGAAAAAAGGTACGTGCCTTACAGTGAAAGAGTCATTATCAAACTTCTTCATTTTGAGTCGATAATATTTTTTATTTACGTTTATATGCGTCCTATAGTTGCCGACACTAACTAGAATCTAGTCTATTATAATTGTACTCACATAGTAGTCAACATGGTGATGATGATGGTGCTTGTCGTGTACATGCACGGGAGTGTGGTGTCCGTCGTGCTTGTGGATGTACTGCGACGAGTACGCATGCTCCGCTGACACTGCAGCCAACGCACAGATGGCTAAGATGCACAAAACCTGTAAATAAAAGTAAAACATAACAAAATTGTAATATTATATAACAAAATGTTAGAAGGTATTTTCTGGCGTCAGTGCTCGTTAAGAAAGACTAAATAGATAGATTGCAATGGCCAGGAAAGTATAGGTATAGAGGCTATTAAAACTAAGGTGCACCTAAATGTATCGGATATTAAAAAGTCTTGTCAAAATCTCATTATGTTAGTTAAAGCAATCTACTAAGACAATAATAGATAAAAACATGGTAGTTTACCTTAGATACCATTTTAATGTTTAGCTTGATTCGACTCCTGAGATACTGTGAGCACTAAAGGTATTAGTGTACTGATGTTATACAAGAACAAAACACGCCTTTTATATAAAAAGAAACTAAAGCAATCAAGGTAGTAATGATTTCACTTTGAATTTTGGTAGTTACAATTATTTACGATAATTTAATTGTCCGTTGTTTCGTAATAACGTACACTTACCTAAATGTCGGAACACCTACATAAATTGCTTAAGATATAACGGAAACGCACATACAAAGTGTATTGTCATAAAAATACTTGAATAACGTTGGAGTCTACAAATTAATGTACTTTGATCAGCTGTAGCTTTAAAACAGACATTACATTTTAATCAATATTTTAGTCTCGAATTCTCTCAACCAAGAGCAAAGATGGAATCACTAATGAAGTAGAGGAATTCAACATTAATAATCTTCAAGAGTGTACCTACATCTTGTAATAAACTAAGAATTGATTCATAAATCAGTGGTTCTGCGGTAAGGATATTGAAATTGTGTGAGTTTCAAATAGAAATCATCATGAAATGTAATCACTGGGCTTTAAAGTTGTATCTTTATAATATTCAGGATTTAATAAAACATTCATCTTCCTTATTTATTTGAATATCGTTAATTTATTAAAATATTTTGAAATTAAATATGTCAGTGGATGCATTTGTGCTAAGTAAAGTATCTAAACGTCTGTAGTACTCATACGAAATAATTGGAGGTGTCTGCATAGTTTCGGGATTAACTGGATCTCTTAATCATGAAATCATTACGCGTCGGTGTTGCGGACGACTGGTGGGATCCGTTCATTAGGTCTAACTACTTTCAATAGCATCTAAGCTTGTACCTAACTAGGTATCGTCATTTATGTATGAACTAAATCTATGTCAAGCCATGGACCTCCATGCTGCATGCATATTCAAAATATAGTTACACTAATTTGGTTCACTCCAAGAGTCAATTTGGTACAATCAATGTAAGGGCACAAGAATCCACGCAATGTAGAATATTGGTCTTATGTACCTACTCCAAGCTTTTATCAAATGTGTTTACGACTCATTTTACTACCAATTATCGTTCATATTAAGATATAGCAAACATGTTTTTATTTTTTATTTAAATTCCATACATTCTGGCATTATAGAGATTAAATCTCAAATGTATGACCGTGATCGTTTTGAAACTGGTAGAAACGTAAGAAGTAACGTAATTTCTTATGTAAATGAAATGGATTCAGCACACTTTACCTGCACCTACCATCATATTATGCTGTTCTTTAGATGATGTCGCACTCTTCGCGATTACTGATCAACATCGTTTGAGTTGAATCTACTTCCTCTTACTTTACTAAATAGTACTTAGTCCAAAAGAAAAAGAATGTGCAGAGAAAATGCATCAGTAGGAAAATGTACCATCTATTCCACGCTATTGCATATACAAACTCGCAGTAAGCTCCTACAAAAAGAGCATACTTGAATTTGGTGTGTTCAAAGTGTGCTACTAAATGAAAATAATTGAAGTGATAATACGGACGGACTGGTATTAAAACAGGGTATTTTACAAAACTGAAATAATGAAGGAATGAGGTGGTTCCTAATTCTTATAACTGAAGATTTGTTTAGGTGTTTTGTTATAGTTTGCTTATATCCTAAATGATAAAAAGGTATTGCTGGTTTCCATGCCATATTATTTCATAAATTGGTATAGGTATTATTTATTCGGTGCTATTTCCAACTGTATTGAGATGTAAAATATTTGGTATATAATGTAATGTATGTAATATTTTTTTATCTAGGGATTTTTATAAATTTTCAGATATCGAAGAAACTCCGAACTTCCAACAACAAGCAATTTTCCAATTTCCTTCATTTTCTTTTTATTGCTATTACCGTCCATATTTGTTTTTACTCTTATGTGTACTACAAAACACATTATTATTTTCAACAAAATATTTTATTAATAAGTAACAACAAGTATAATTTCTACAGTCAGTATTAACAACAGTAACAAATGAACAATTCAGTGATGATGATGCTTCTTAGGCACGATGTGGTGGGTGCTGTGCTTCACGTCAGCGTGGAACCTGTTGTGAAAGATGGATTATGTATTATTAGCTTGAATACAGATCAATAGTAACTAAGGATAAAAACGAAGATAATATCAAAAGTAAACCGTAAAGATAGCAGCGGGTGGTAGGGAGCGGCAATATAGGCATTATTTACTACAACAAAACAGCGAGTCCTTATCCTAGTCGCCCGAGCCTTTTACGACATTTTTTTTAATTGTTTCAGATATTCAGCCGTGAAAATTAATATGTAATCAAGTATAAAAAGTCATTAGTGACAAACTATACCATCCTCCGGATGTGTCCTCAATGTCCTTACCCAGAATGTTTGTCAGCGTGGTAGTGCACATGTCTGACGGTACCATCAGGTTCATGCAGGGAGTACTCTCCCTTGACGCTGTCACCGTCGCGGTGCTCGTGGTGAGACTTGTGGTCACCGGTGTGCTTGTCCTTCACCTCGTAATCGAACTTGTACTTGGGATGAGTCTGGAAAGAGACATGACTTTCTGTTAGTACTGTTCTTGATTACTGATGAGACATCAAAGATGAGCGAAAGGAAAAAATATTCTTGCGATTTCGGTTAGCTTTAGTTATATTAGATTTTTTATGTTCAATCAATGACTTCTTTTAATCTAGTAAACCTGTTCAGATTTGTACACCAAAAGAGAGTTTTCGGCTCAAACTAATTAGTTTTTTCCTTTTTGAGTTGCTCGTACGGTCCTTTTTTTTCACTGAGACAGCTCTCTAGAAGAATATTAAGCTACAATATCACTCACATAATAGTCGACGTGGTGATGATGATGATGCTTGTCGTGAATATGCACAGGAATGTGATGACCTTCGTGCTTGTAGATGTGCTGTGACGAGTGAGCATGCTCGTGCGCTGACGTCACAGCTACCAAAACTACCACCAATAAGCACAGGACCTGCAAGATTTAAAAAAGAGGTTATATGCAAATATTTCAGTAAACAATTATATAATTAGCTCTCTCTCTCATAATGCCTGTATACCTTAGAGTTCATTTTTGTTTTTTTTTTTGTATGACTTGTCAGAAACCTACAAGCTGAATCATATCTAATCTAAAAAATATAACGCTTTTATACTAAAACAATACCAATAATGCAATATTAATTTCACCTTCCATTCGTAGTAGTTAAAAACTTACGCCATTTAAATATGTATTGTCGTTATTGTTTTGCGAAATTTCTTTAACGTAAATAGTGTTAGCTAATTTTATTGAACGTAAGATGTTTGTAATTTTTCCTTTTTATTCATTTATTGTGTGTTCTTATAAAAGTTCATGCAAATGATAGCTGAGATAAAATCGCAAATAAAACAGTTTTTTAGACCCTTAAAATTCGTTTGAATGGCTTTTATCGTTGGTCATTGTGTACGTCGATGTCGCCCTCTCACTTATTCTTCACTTAAATAATATCTTTACGTTAATAAACGCAAGAACAAGGTACATCTGATTTTTAGGGGTTCCAAATTAGTTCTTATTTATACCTATTATTTCAAATGATATATTTTATAATGGCCCTCTTTCTGACATGAAAATTGAGACATGGAATTTACAAATTAATGGTCTAAGTGCCAAAACTTAGTTCGGTTCTTTCCACCTTTGATATGGAATTCAGTACAACATAGCTCCTATGAAAGGTGAAATTAATATTTCCTTTTTTTTTTCACTTAGCCCATTTTAAATTCCATGCTTCAATTATAAAAGCTGTCAAAATTATGCTGTCTTAAATTCCATATTATTTTAATTATTATCTTTCTCCCACTAAAAGTTATTTGTGACTTTACTAAAGCTTCTGTTTCTTTTAAAGTTAATTCTATTATTCGCAAGCAAAACAAATCGTTGCTAGATGAAATAAACCAGAGAAGAAAGGAATTAAAAATAAAAAAGCTTTGTTGTATTAATGCCTGATTTTGACAATTTACCTTCTTTCACTTAAATTGTTCATTATAGTACCAAGGATATATTATGTACAAGACTGATTTGTAGATTGACGGCTGGTCGGCAGATTGTTCAACCACGAATAAACTTAGAATTATCTTTATGTTAAGATTCATTGGAACTCCTTCATAATTCTCATTCGTCAATGGTTAGAAAAACATTTGATTTTAATGATTTATTGGAAAATTTTAATTGTATAATAAGTAACTTTATACAGTTTACATGTTCCAGATATACGTATATGTTTCTATAATAATGTGATGGTTATTAGATAAACTTAAATATTCCTACGATTATCAGAAAATACATTCCTATTATTAGAAGAAATATATACATTAATCTATTCATCGCTTCATACACCTGCAAACTATGTATTACTCAACAATAAAAAATCAATAACAGAAAAAAATGCGTTATAGTGTGAAACATAGTTCGCATGATAATGCTATGTTTATTTTAGAAATACTTGAAATATCTCATGCACGCATTATAATTGTTTCGCAATTAATACCCATAAATAATTTCGTAGCATGGATACATGTTATAAAAACACTCAAACACGCGATGCTATGCGAATATCTCTGCCATAGGAAGAATAAATCACGCAAGTCATTTTTACTTCGTTATTTATTGAACAAATCTGTTGATTTTGATTATAATATCACTTCTTTTTTTTTCAGACGGCCAACCATGCGGCTAACCTATTTAAAACGGTTGTTTTTTTTCCAAACTGAAAAACTTCACCGTGATAAAAATATGGAGTCAAACATAATACAACATAATAAAAAAACACAAACTTCTCCAGTTTTGATGTCAGAGAATGAGGTCGTCATATTTTGATTTCCATTGAGAATGGTGTGGAAAAAGCTAAAATTAATAGGTATGTGTAGTTGTCCTTCTCTTGTTGATATTGAGTTAAAAAGGAAGTTAAATACCGAACTCAATTTAATTATCACATACTGAATACTTATTGTTTGAAGGGAGTGGATTATAATAGTGAAGACCAGCTGTGCTTTGTAGGATACTCAAGACGACAAATAATGTTAGAAGCAAAATCATCTTCACATATTTCTTGTATTAACCAGTTTATCGCAGCTAACATACAACAACATACCTATATAGGGTAGGTATAATATCTACATTAAAAGAAATTCACAGGTGGATTTATAATAAACACAGATATTATATTTAAAATAATAATACTTTTATTTCAACAACATTATATAAAATCAACAATCACTTAAATCTTAAATAATAACAAGAGCTTAGTGATGATGGTGTGGTACCAGGTGATGAGTACTGTGTTTCACATCGGCATGGAAACTGAAAACAAATGCACTTCATTAGTGACATACAATTCGGAAATGAAAAATATCAGAAGATTAATACAGCGTAATAACTGGAAAAGATTGAAATGTTGAAGGAAATAGTTACCCAGTGTGTTTGTCGGCATGGTAGTGCACATGTCTGATGGTACCATCAGGTTCATGAAAAGAGTACTCTCCCTTGACGCTGTCACCGTCGCGGTGCTCGTGGTGAGTCTTGTAGTCGCCGGTGTGAGGGTTCTTCACCTTGTACTCAAACTTGTACTTAGGATGAGCCTGGAAGAAAACCTCACCGTCAGTCTTTTGTTTTTAACTAGTTCTGCAGAAGACGGTATGTGTTACATACATAGTAGTCGACGTGGTGATGATGATGGTGCTTGTCGTGTATGTGCACAGGAATGTGATGACCTTCGTGCTTGAAGATGTACTGCGATGAGTGACCTTCCTCTGCTAACACTGCAGCCATTGTACATATGGCTAAGATGAACAAAATCTGTAAATAAAAAAACATTTATGGATTTTGCGATTGCATCTTTTAACTATTTCTACATAGTAGGCATTTTCGTACCTTGACCATCATTTTCGATATTTCTGTTGCTATGCTACTTCTACTAAGTTTGTGAGTGAACTGATAAAAAAATAAAACAATTGAGGTTTTTATACCAAAAGGTAAAGTACTTACCATACGATTTGTTTTCATTCATTGAATCGCAGTTTAAATGACAATATCAATAAAATGATTTCATAAACACATTTACGTTCAAGCTCGTGTTAATACGCATAGAATGGCTTTCTCAAATTCGGAAACGATGTTTGCAGGTTACGTAATACTTATAATTGTAATTAAATAGGTCATAAAGTTTATTTTAATTCATTAACAATACAATACATGTTTGAACTAAAGAATAGCTTGAACCTAAAATATCACGATGATTGACTGCCAAGAAGGCTGACGCCCTTGTCACGTTGTATTTCAACTTGCTTAGTCTTTAAGCAATGCCTAAGGTAGAGGCCAGCCTTTGGGTTACGCGAAGAGTACGAGGAGTTTGCCTAGATTTTTAAAAAGCTTGTGGACACTCGAAAGTTCTGTCCGAGGGTAGGACTAAGGGTAGCAATAGTAAACGGCTTGAATTTATATCCTCCAAATACGTTGATTTATTTTTGAGGTTAGCAGTCGCTACAGAAGCGCTAGCTCGGAAACAAAATATGTTACCTTTATATTTTGTTTCTTTGTTTATGCACTAGTTTTGTTTGTTCTGTAAGTATCAAGATATTGTGTACCTAATTATTTAATATTTCTATGGCTTATTACACAAATATGGCATATACGACATAGGATAAAAAGGCCTGGCATGATTTAAGTAGGGACTAGAGTGCTTAAAATCATGTCTCATAAAAATGAACCGGTTGTATATAAAGTAAAAAGTATAAAGGTATCTTTCCAAAGGGGTGAAGAGTACATCTGATATAGAGTCAATGTACAAGTTAATTTAATAATATGATTGATATACATTTTATTCTTATTAAAATTTCGGCACCGAATATTATAATAAACATGTCACCACACTGCAAGGGCTATCTTAGACTTTCACTTGCTAAATTTTAACGATACATTACTTCAGTTGTCAAAAAAAAAAGAATCATCAAAATCTGTTCTCCCTGTTGAAGGTTCTGACGTAAAACACATCCTTTTTGAAGTCGGTTAAATATGACAATGATTCTTATAATGATGTTGCATTTCCTTAAACTTATGGCTAAAGGAGACAGATACGCTTTCATACAATTTTGGGCCAGAATGTAAAAAGATGAAATTGGTGTGAATTGATAGCTACTATATTAACAAACAATCACTGAAAATATGGCAGATTTTGGCAATCTGAGAGCTGAGATAAAAGAGATTAAGTTTAGGTAAAAAACTATACATAACTGCCTTAGAGTATAGATAAGAAACTAAAGAGTGAATTTATCATGGTTTGTTTAGTCCGCTTAGCAGTCAAAGTTTATGATGATTTTGTTTTTTTTTTTATAATTTAGACATTTTTAATATTTCTGTAGAGTGGGAAGGATATGTACAAAAATGAAAATCGAATTTTATTAGTATTTTTATTCATCTTCTATTATTACAAGAACGTCATCTAAGATTTTTGCAGGTAGTACTATGTTATCTAGTAGAGGTACTTAGCCTAACTAAGGTACCATATTATTGATATCACAAGGGCGCAGCAGCCCACACTCCGTTTGCCTACGATGCAGTTATAATAATATTTCAATATTGCTTCCCTACGACCGACGTATATACGAAAATATCCATGGTTTTGACATTGTTAGGATAATATTAGTGTTTTAGATAGATTTATTAAAACGGCGCGTTCCATCTTTATAAAAAAATCACGACAAAACTAGTTCATACTAGTGCTTACGATTCATACCCAGATAGGCTCACTCTTTAGTTTCTTGTATAATATATACTCTAAGGTAGATAATTCGACACTCGTTTAGTGTCAAATGTCGATCGATGTCAATGTCATGCATGTCCAGTCAGAGTTAGCACAGATTAAAGAATACAATAATCGATTAGTAAATGTGAATCGATTTATCTTAATTATGTAAAACTTAATCTCTTAATACTCTAATTCTAATGGATTTAATTATTTTAATTAATTGTATCATCTAGTGAAAGCATTTTCGTAAATAGTATGAACTCTGTTGATGATGACATTAAAATGTCATCATCAACAGAGTATTTACTTAGACTATTTACTTCGTAACCCAAACTTAATTATTGGATATTTCATTTTCCAGATTGTAAATTGAGTTGATTTTTCATACTTTGAAATAGAAAAATATAACCTTTTTTTCAGCCATGTCTTAACTTATTACAATTTGGCCCAGAAATCCCCGTCTCCTTTAAGGAAATGCAACATCATTATAATCTAACTGTATTTTTACTTATTTCCTATACAGAGACTATGATTCAAGGTTCACCCATCTTTTTGATATAATAAAAACTTGCGATCTTCGGCATATGCGATAGAGAATTGATTGATCAAATGGTAATCACACACACACTTTGTTCAATATTATATAAAAGTTTTTTCAGTTTGGACAACGATCAGCTAACACGTATAACGATCTTGCTTTAATTGTGTCCATACTAGCTGTAGCATTTCTATTTCATACAAAAACAAACTGTATCTATACTAAATTACATAAATAAATAAAACTAGTACGCGTTCAAAAACTCATCGTCATCCTTGTCAATGGCGGGAAACGTGCCCAGAAGGCAGACAACATTGCCACGTTGAATGGTTATGCCGATTCTCTGAGCAAGGAAAAAACCAGCCCTCTGATCACGAGTAGAGTCACTGTTTCCCATGACCCGAGCGTTTCAACCCCAAACGGCTTGAAAATATAATTACACACATGGTTATTATACTTTCGCCGCTTATTATTATTCTACATTAAGAATATTATTATGTTGTTTTTTTCACAGGCGGAATATTCGTTAAATTTTTTTCATTAGAAATGCGTTAACGGTTTACTGTATCCAGTGAAAGTTTGGAAATGACAGACATAATGATGCAGGGTATAAATCGTTGAAAATTTAGGATATCCATGGCAGCTGAGCCATCGCTGCATCGGTCAATCAAGGTCGAGGTCGATTACGATTTCCTTTTTAGGATGTTTATAAACATGTTCTTATATTAATGCCAGTTTCTATTCGTTTTAGGGATGTAGGTATTAAGATATATTTTTGCACTAATAGTTTGATTTAGTAGAAAGGATGGTGTCCTCTACTAAGCATTGAAAGACGAATAAATAAAGCTTTTGAAATAAACAGGCAAACTTTCGTAGACGTTACAAAATTAAATGGTGGTTGCAAAACTTAAATTCAAAATATCATTTAGTAGTAGATTTATAGTTTTTTTTTTAATACTGAGACCTTTTAAATAAAGAATTAAAAACAAATATGTAACTCAGTTATTTATCGTTTATTAAAGTAACATTGAATAAAATAAAACAAGGCTTAACATACAACAAGAACAATACTACAACTATAGGAACTTAATGATGATGGTAAAGGTGGTGGGTGCTGTGTTTCACGTCAGCATGGAATCTAGAAAACAATGAATAATTATTTATATGACGGAACATAGTAATATGTATTATTAAAACATTAGGTATCCGTAAAATTGTGACATCTGTACCAAAGATTAGAGCGGTTGAAGATCTCTACAGAACTGATGAAACACTTTTAATTACAAATTTAGAATCGTATTTTTTTTTTCTATATGACGCCTTTCATCATATTTTATGGCATCGACCGGTTTTGGTCCTATATTAGATAGCAACGATCCCTGTCTAACTCACCCAGTATGTTTGTCAGCGTGGTAGTGAACATGCCTGATCGAACCATCAGGTTGATGAAAAGAGTACTCTCCCTTAACTTTATCACCGTCGCGGTGCTCGTGGTGAGTCTTGTAGTCGCCAGTGTGAGGGTTCTTCACCTTGTACTCAAACTTGTACTTGGGGTGAGTCTGGAAGAAAACCTCACCGTCAGTCTTTTGTTTTTAACTAGTTCTGCAGAAGACGGTATGTGTTACATACATAGTAGTCGACGTGATGATGATGATGGTGCTTGTCGTGTATGTGCACAGGAATGTGATGACCTTCGTGCTTGAAGATGTACTGTGATGAGTGACCTTCCTCTGCTATCACTGCAGCCACTGCACATACTGCTAATACACACAACACCTGAAATGCAGGAGGTAAATTTAGTTTAAACCCTTTCTCGCAACTAGGTATATACCTTTTCAAAGGTATTTTTTTTTAGTTTACCTTGAAAAACATTTTATTATTTTCTAATAGTTTACCAAGAACAAAGTATTGTAGGTAACTGATACATATAAAAAACAATTGTCGCTTTTATAGTCAAACCATTTCATTCATAACCGTACGGTAGTTAAAGAGTTCGCAATATCTTTATACCATTTCGTAAAGAACATTAGCGTTTACGTTCAATATTCGTGTGATGTTATTAACGGCTTTAAAACTCATTAAGGTTGTTATGTGGACGCAAAGAGTTTTACCTTAAATAAAGATATAATCTTAACTCCAATACCCATTAGCACAGATATTCATCCCAAATTCAGCATCAGTTTGCACATTGTTTTGAAAAAGTTGACATTAAAATTAACTGCTTAGAAATTTTCTCCATGTACTTATGGTTACTTGGTTACTGATGGTACTTACTTTGACGTCATTTTTGGGACAATAATTTATTTAAAAAAAAAAATATTTTGAAAGCACAGAAGCGTTGTTACAGTGACATGCTGTGTGTGTATTTATAAAATATTTATAAAGAGTGGTAACAGTGACATGCATATTTTGTAAATCGCGTAAATATGATGATGATGAGGTCAGCAGAAGTTTATCTACCACGATGTTACTAGGTATGAAAAATAATTTAAGATTCTGGTCATAGGAAATTAAACTTAAGCTCCGATCTGATTAGCAGTAGCTATAAGCCAACACCGACATTGTTCTGAAGAAATTTTGGACCAAATGCGTATATTTATCCATGTTCTCAACATAAAAAGGAGTAAATTTTTAAATGTACTACAAAATAATACAGTTCGTCTAATTAATCATAAATCATTTAATAATATCACAACAATTTTAATTATAACACAATATGCACTATAATAACAACGGTAAGCAAGTCAAACAGTAACTAAACGATAACAATTGAATTAATTAGTGGTGATGGTGGTGGTGTTCAGGAACGATGTGTTCAGCGTGACCCTTGTAGTGGACGTCGGCGTTAAATCTGTAAAAAAATGTGGAAATCTTAAGTAAATATGTAATTTGTAGAATAATGTTTACAACTACGGTAACGCAAGAAGTGATTTTAAAACTTACCCGGTCTTATGGTCGGCGTGGTAGGTGACGGTCCGGACCCTGCCGTCGGGCTGGTGCAGGCTGTACGCGCCCTTCACGACGTGACCGTCGCGCGCCTCGTGCTGGGACTTTATGTCGTGTGTGTGCGGGTCCGACACTTTGTATGAGAACTCGTACTTGGGATGACCCTGCAAGACAACACACGATTAGTTACATGACTAATTTTCAGCACCATGAAGTTGTAAAATGAGATCGTTATCTTACATAGTACTCGACGTGTTTCTCGGTGCCGTGTGAGTGGTGCTGGTGGAGGCTCTGTGATGAGGAGGCGTGGCCGTGGTGGTGGTCGTAGTGTCCACCTTGAGGAACAGCGGCGATCGCAGCCACAGCGACGACAAGGAGAAAGATCTATTCAAATAATCAAATAGAAGATACAATTTAAAAGACATAATATTGAAACTTAAGATTTCGTTATTATTTTTATTATTCATCTCATTTTATTTGAAAAAAAATAATAATTATATTTTTAAAACAAACTTATATTGTTGTATATTTAATTACAAGTAATACCTTGATCATTGTTGTTTTTGTAAGTTAACTTGCTTTGGAAGTTAATTGGTAACTGATACTGTATGAAAAAATCGTAAGGGTTTTATATATTATCAACGTGAAATCCAGTTTAATTGACGAGGTGCTAAGTGAAATTTATGAGAAACAAGTTTGTTTTGAAATCTGTTCATTATGTAGGAGTACAGATTTTGGCCTTGTTACCACAAGGTAACATAAGTTACGACTTATACAAATAAGTCGTAACTTAAAACTGTTTGTTTTTACCTTTCTTTGTTACAAATCTCGAAAAGTGAACTATGTGCATAAACCAATATGCATGATATTATTACTGCTAGCTACTTTTTACATTGCCATTTTTATCATTTTCAGATAAAATTATTTTCATATTACTATAAAATTTATACTATAAAATGCTTAAAAAAAATATAAACATGAAATACTTAGATGGGGGGGGGGGGGGCTAAAAAAGGTCAAAAACGGCGTGCTTAGTGCATCCGTACATCTCTAATAAAGCGAAGGTGGTAGAGTACCGCCAATTAAATTAACCGTTTCCCATAGATGGGGCTTACCTGGCAGAGATGGGATGGAATGTTGTGGAACCGTTCCCGGTGAAGCACTCCGGTGATTTTAGCCGGTAAGAGTCTAGCACGCCCTACCGTCCTCGCCAAGGCGGAGGTAGTCTAAGAAAGATTTCTAACGGATGGAAAAAAAGGGCTAAATTAAGGCCTACCTCGTTGGCCTAGTGGTGCTACGCGCGACTGCTACGCTAGAGATCTTGGGGTTCGATTTCCAAGTCGACCAAGGTGTTATTGGGTTTTTCTATGAATTTTTCAGTAGCATGCAGGCGTGATGATATTATTATGTTATGTGTATTTTAAATTAAAAACTATAAATAAGTCAAGTTAGTAACAGTTACATTATAAAAAACAACAAGTCCTACATGAAAATCATTACCTGTTACCAGCTGCTCCAGTTAAAGTCAATATTATTTAATATCATTTTGCACCTTAGTCACTGGGTCACCGACCCCAGAAGTTATACGTAACCTACAGGTTTTGTGAACTTGCTATATGACGTAAAATAAAGCACTACTGCTGCTTGAAAGTGGATTGTTTTACATATAAAAAGCTCGCATTTTTTCTTAATTATATCAGTAACTACTTGACTTTCACAGCACATTAACGTGAAAACCAACAAAATGTTTAAGGTACTTCAATATTATAAGTTTTTACTTAAATCTTCTTTCTTCAATTTGACCACACGCGTTTGTCAGTCCTAGTACATACTAAAAAATATTTTTTTCCTATGAAAGCTTAGATTCTGATATTTTTTGTAATCAGTGCAAAGTTTAATAAATCAATTTTACAGATCATTTTAGCCTGCATTGCCATGGTAGCAGCCATCGTAGCTCAAGACCACCACCATCACCACGGCCACGCCTCATCATCTCAAAGCTTCGTCTTGCACCACGAGCCCACACACCACCAACCCATACACCACGAGCCTGAGCATCATGAACAGTACCATCATGAAGGACACCACCATGAACAACAACACCACGAGCAGCACCACGGCCACGCCTCCTCATCACAGAGCCTCCACCAGCACCACTCACACGGCACCGAGAAACACGTCGAGTACTATGTAAGACAACAATCTAATTTCGCTTACCACCGTTGTGAGTATGTAATTTCGCCTTACATGTAACTAAATGACTGGTGTCTTGCAGGGTCATCCTAAGTACGAATTCGAGTACAAAGTATCGGACCCGCACACACACGACATAAAGTCCCAGCACGAGGCGCGCGACGGTGACGTCGTGAAGGGCGCGTACAGCCTGCACCAGCCCGACGGCAGGGTCCGGACCGTTAAATACCACGCTGACCACAAAACTGGGTAAGCAGTCTACCCGATATATTTCGTAGAGTCTAGCATTGATTGTGAATTTTACTATAAAATAATATTTTTCCTACAGATTCAACGCCGACGTCCACTACGAGGGTCACGCCCAACACATCGTCCCTGAACACCACCACCATCACCACTGATTCTCAAGTCATCAAATAAATAGTTACCGAGTTAGTTTATATTGTTATTGATTGTTTTGTTGTCTGTTGATTTTTGTGTGTATTATACTTGAAAACAATATTCATGTCTTTTATTACTCTGCCCGTAAGACGATTCACTTACCGTAGCTTGTTATTTATGCTTCGTAATCTCACATAAGTCCAAAAAATATTCTTATGGACCTTCCTTTCTCCTGGATGCAAAACACATGCTAAAATGCCAGAAACAAGAAGTTGCATATTGATTTTGGCTTCGATGATGAAAAAAGTCCCATCTAATATTTGTGTGTGTGTATAACATTTAGATGGTAGAAGTCATTGAATATTAACACTCTCAACCTCTTAGGTACTGTAAATACCTCGATGTATTTAAAAACAGCAATTTTTAAGGTACACCATATGGATCAGCGCTTTAGATACTTTAATTTTCTTCAAATATCATTCTCAAAATATTGTTTCTAGACAAGCTTTCAGAATTATTTATGTTCCAGCACAGTTACCGGTAAATTTCACATTACGTCTATAACTCTGATTAAAAAAACATTTGCTTTTCATATTTATCTTGTAGAATATTGAAATTAATGATTTAACTGCAAAACCCTTTGAAAATAATTGAAACGTCTTTACTGATATTTTCAAAACAAAAGTAATTCTCTGTCTGTTTTATTCTGCCACCTCTTAACTACGCAAATGAGCATGACCATCAAAAAGGAAATAAGTTACTTTTCGTCGCAATAACCCATATCAACAAGCACTATTTTTTTTTACTCTCTTACATTACGGAACTTCATTAATATTGAAAGTCACAATAATGTTTCGATATGATGACAAATCTCAGCTTTATAAAAAACGTGACTGTGAAGAATATTATTTTTTATCCATGTGATTCTTGTAACTGTTTATGATTGTAGAAACATAACATATTGATGAAAGGTTAGATAAATAAGCATATAAATAAAAATGGTTATGCATTTGATGATTTTTTCTGCTCATTTAAAATAAAATTAATTTGCAAGTAAGTATTTAGTTTCATTGAAAAAAGAACAAAACATGAATTTGTTTAAAATGTTATAAACTATACCTTGGCTGCTGAAACAATGCGTTCCTGACAGGTCGCGATCAATTAGACGAAATAATAAAGTCATATTTAATCAGCTATAAGCTCATATGTTCAACCTCTTAGGAAAAAGTCGCTGGATCATTCTTGAAATTAAAGTTCCTTTTTTTCAGGAATGATCCAGCCATTTTTTCCGCCTTTTAATAATCGCAATTTGAGTCAAGGAAACATCGCGTTCCTTTTTGTTTTTTGAAAGAAAGAAACATTTATTTGCACAGAAGACGGGTTCTATTTTAAGTGAAACGGGAGTTATAATAAAAAAAAAATCACTGCAAAACGGAAAACGTTAACTAGGACAAGGTCGTACTTCCTCTGAGTATTCTTGCTCTGAATCATACAAGAAGTCAATATGCATAATGCACTCCATCACTCTAGGATTTTTCATACACAATAGTTAGTTAATTAAAAATTAATTAATTTAAATAAGGAACTTCGTTCCAATTAATTAATTAACATGCGCCGCCGCACAGCTTACCATAGCTTACTATAGCAAAAAGTGTCGTGACAACTTTTCGTAAGATTTTTTTTCGTCTAGCCCCCTTTCTCAAAGCGCGATAAGGAAATTCGTTCCAAAAGTAGATTATTTTACATATTATTATGTTTGTATTATATTGCTAGGTAGTAATACTTGTTAGTGTACCAATATGAATCATTCGTTACAACGAGGCTACAAAACTAAGTTTTTTAGCTTTCAGCTATTGTTCTAATCAAGCTACGTTTGAACGGTATTACGCATTTGTACCCTAAGATTAAAGTCACTTTTTTTGTGAGAGCTGGTTTGAGGTGGTGCGGAATAAGGTTGAATGGAAGGACTTGTTGGCTTTGTCAGCAGTGGGACAGTTCAAATTAGGAAAAAGAAAATATTTTATAGATAGGAAACAAGGAAAACTACATAAGTCATGAAAATATGAACGAAGAATAATAATTATATTCCTACATGCCGTCTTCTGTACTTTTGTAGTTACATGAAATGGGCAGTGCATTTATCGGACAATCATAGGATAATTCATTTTATTTTTTGTTATTTTTTTGATTGTCGACGGGGGAATATTTTTTTATTTTATCATTCGGTTTTTACAAGTTATGAGTCAGGAATACCGAAAAAGATATGGATGGATATAGTAAAAGATGATATGAGAAAGAAAGGAGAGGATGCTAAGATGACAAGTAGTAGAGATAAAAACTGAAAACGCATTGCGCTGCCACCAAATAATTGGGAACAGGGCAGGCAGATGATGATGACGATGATGATTTGGGTTTTCTTCGCTTAATTTAGAACAAATATTAAAAACCAAAGTCCACATATAGGTACTTAACATCACTTTTATTACTTGCTATAAAATCAACAACAGTGGGATCAAACAATAACAATTAGGCCGGAATTAAGGGTGGTGGTGGTGTTCGGGAACAACGTGTGTGGCGTGACCCTCGTATTGCACGTCGGCGTTGAATCTATAAGCAAAAGAAAATACGTTAGTTTTCTCCAATTATATTTTTAACACAATGCTAATGGTATTGGTATAAAACTTACCCATTCTTATGGTCGGCGTGGTAGGTGACGGTCCGGACCCTGCCGTCGGGCTGGTGCAGGCTGTACGCGCCCTTCACGACGTCACCGTCGCGCGCCTCGTGCTGGGACTTTATGTCGTGTGTGTGCGGGTCCGACACTTTGTATGAGAACTCGTATTTGGGGTGACCCTGCAGTTTATATTATTATGATAATAATGAATATCCGCATTAAATTAAATCACACAATTCATACAAAAATAATTGGCTAACTTACGTAGTATTCAACGTGTTTCACGGTACCATGTCCATGGTGCTGGTGGAGGCTCTGTGCTGAGGAAGCGTGACTGTGCTGTTCCTGGTGACCACCGTTATGACCTTCCTGATGTCCCTCATAATGATGGCTTTCGTGGTGCTGAGGCTCGTGGGTTTGGTGCAACACGATGCTTTGAGATGAAGAAGCGTGGCCGTGGTTTTCACCATGGTGGTTGTCTTGGTGGCCTAAGTTGTAGTGACCTTCCTGATGTCCCTCATAATGATGGCTTTCAATGTGCTGAGGCTCGTGGGTTTGGTGCAACACAATGCTTTGAGATGAAGAAGCGTGGCCGTGGTTTTCACCATGGTGGTTGTCTTGGTGGCCTAAGTTGTAGTGACCTTCCTGATGACCTTCGTAGTGATGGCTCTCGTGGTGTTGAGGCTCGTGGGTATGGTGCAACACGATGCTCTGTGATGAGGACGCGTGACCATGGTTGTGGTGATAGTCTTGTGGTGCGGCAAGGACTGCTACCACAGCAGTTGCAAACAAGAAAACCTATTGAAAATTACAAAATACATATTAAAATGGGAATATTATTATGGGATTCGTTTTGTAAGAAAGTCTTAAAGTTTATTCATTAAAGATTACGTATTTTAATAGATGGATTTTACCTTTGAGATCATTTTTCGTTGATTGTTTACGAAGGTACTGTGATTACTGATAATTTTGAAAATAACGTGGGTGTTTTATATGAGGTAAATAATCAGGTTTTGACGAAAAGTGTAACATTAAAACAAGTTTTATTTTAAACTTGCAGACAGTCGGTCAGCTGGTTGGAATGTTTACGTTTTTTGAAGGACTTATAATTTATTGGCCATTGTGTCACCGTTGTAAGATTTATTTGTTATTCTTATTTAAACAATGTGCTACGGAAAGCAAATGTTATCATCTCCCGAGCCATTTCCCCGGTATGTTGCGATCGGCTACGAGTCTTACCGGATTCAGCTGAATACCAGCAAGCAAAATGTTATTATTTAGATTAATTGACTGAAGCATAGGTACTGTGTACGCCTACTTTGGACATAGAATTTATTGTTTTTTTGATAAGTTTAGGAACTATTAACAACTAAGAGACCAAAATACTATCAAGTGGATAGTATTTTTTGCTTCAATTAACTAATATATTTAGCCTGAATTGTTCCACTGGCAAAAATCTCCCTCGATTCTCTCCTTTATGTTACTTTAGTTCGTCTATTTTATCCTTTATTTCCTTTAATGAACTAATTACTTATAATGTATTCTATTCAGTTATGGCCCCGTAAGAACAACCGAAGCAGCCGGCAGTCTTGTTCTTCTTTTAAATAGAAAAGTAAGTTAATGTGCCAACATTTATTTTAGTTAGTGCTAACCTTTTACTGGTATTTTCTAAATTAATGCATTTTTAAAAGGAAAAATCCAATAAACAAATTAATGCTATTATATATCAAACTTTTATAAGAAAGTTCCGTTAACCTTGTAGAGAGAACATAAACAAAAGCAGCATGCTAATAATTTGTGTACCAGTTCAGGGTCTGTTTACTTTCAAACTGAACAGCGACTATAAACCAAAAAAGGACCAAGGCGTGTTGTTAAACTTGCTTTAGCACCTTTCTATAGTACAGCGAACTACATTAATTGGAGCATCAGTAATTACCCAATTTTTAAAAAATAAATAATTTATTACAACATGTATGAAACCATTATAAATTTCAGTATTGGATCTTTTTCTGAATAATTGTCAATACCATTGTTCATGGAATTCCATGTGGATATGTGAAATTGATTATCAGAACAGTTATTTCCTTGCATTGTGAAATAAACCATTTTTTTAATAACAGCATCGTCTAAGATACTAAACATTATAAATTATGTAAAAAAATACATAAACAATTATTTCTTTTCTTTGTATATATAACAATATTTATGGTTTAATTTTCTATGCTTAAATTAACTACAGTAAAATTCTAGCTTTGTATGGAGTTTCAGAGGAATTAGGAAGATAGTAAAAACAATTTAATCATTTTTACTTATATTTTATTGTATAGGAACATAATCAGTACAAAATATACATTCAAAGTAATATTAAACTTAAAATCACAGATTAATTAACTACTACAGGTTAATAATAAGTATTAAGTTTAATGGTGATGCTTTGGCACGACGTGGTGAGTGCTATGCTTCACGTCAGCATGGAAACTGAAATAAGATAAAACAAAATTAAGCTAAATTATAAACAAAAAGTAGTTAGTCACATTTTAATAATTAAAACTTATTAAAACACCGACATAAAGTTCCGTAGCACATTTTTGCAATGATAAATAATAAATACCTAACTAACTTTATATTTCTGTAAAGAAAAAGATAAATCTCGTCTTTGGTTGTTTGTTAAAAAAATATCTAATAGTTCTCTTCTTTGTTTTGACAGGTCTTAATAATCCAATACATTAAGCTGTCATGAGTCATCAAGTCATGCCATGCCACAAATACTTTCGATAAAATAAGGGGAAATCAATCTTATGGGTATTGTATAAAAGTGTAAAAATATCTTGCAACTTGTACCCAACTTACCCACTGTGCTTGTCAGCATGATAGTGAACATGTCTGTGAGAGGCGTGGGGGTGATGCAGTTCATAGGAACCTTTCACGCTGTGCCCGTCGCGGTGCTCGTGGTGGGACTTCTTGTCTCCAGTGTGCTCATCGTCCACTTTGTAACCGAACTTGTATTTAGGATGGGTCTGAAAAGGGATGTAAAGTTTAACAAATTTTTACGCAACACAACATGAAACGTATTTCAGAAATAAAATAGCCACTCATAAATGTAGAAAGGAACCGAGTTCTACGAAATTTGACTACGCCTCTTAAGTATAGCACTATCGATAACAAAAATATTTTTTGAAATCGTTCCACAATTGCCAGACATCAAGTTACAAACGTAAAAACAACATGCATATTGGAATTTAGGAGCTTCACTTTTAAAGTCGGTTAAATAAATAAATGCCATCTTACGTAATAGTCGATGTGCTTTTCATGTTTCTTGGGCTTGTGCTTCTTGTGTTTCTTGTGGTGATCGCTGCTAACTTCTTCATCGCTACCTGACTCCTCATCAGATGATTCTTCAAATGAGGGCGCTTCAAAATTTTGTGCGGTAAATGTAGGTGTACTGAAAGTTGGTGGACCGACCGATGGTGATCCGAGCGTTGGTGGGCCGAATGATGGTTGGAACGTTTGTCCTTCGAAGGTTGGGGCGTTGAACGTCTGTCCTCCAAATGTTTGTCCGCCAAATGCTGGTCCCACATTTGTAGGTCCTTCATTTGCAGGTGCATTAAATGTGGACCCATCTTCTGGAGATGCCTCAAACGTTCCCCTAAATGTAGGCTCTTCATAAGATCCATCGTTTGACTCATTTACCTCATCATGTTTCTTATGTTCATGTTTCTTTGGTTTTTCATGGACGTAAATGTACGTTTTTTGATGATGCCCATCGTGTCGAAATATATACTGCGATGAAAACGCTGGTTTGTGATGCTTTCCTGATTCAACGGCTAACACTAGTAGGCTCAACGCACAAATAACCTGTAAAAGGATAATTAAAAACTTTTAATTGCATTAACAATGTTCTGATAGTTTAATTTAGAGGACAAAAAACTATTACTTGTGATCGCTGTCGCAAGTACAAAAACAAAATTAAAATTTTAAGAGTAATAAATCTAAATCCAAAATAAGTACTAAAATTAGACCCAGTGATAATTTATTACTATCAACACAATTTCACTATGAAACGCCAATTGTAACTTTATGCAAACCATTCACTTTTTAAATACACTAAAACACCTTGAATAATTTACCTTAAGCACCATTTTCTTAGCTGTTGTTTTACCGATATCCAGGATTGAATTGATACATGTTTTTCTAAACCAACGTCTTTTATATCAATAACGTAAATGTAATAAAACTAAGGCGGATTTCATTAGAAATATTACTAACTAGTGAAATTATGCACGATATAGTATTGGATGTTTGTAATCATTTCGTAAAAGTGTTAATTGACGTGTTTGTTAGCACTCAACTGGATTATGTCACTATTTATTGGGTTTATTTCATTGCAAGTTATTGTTTTGTTTAATCTTCCGGTAAATGGCATGTCTTTGATCTATTTTCATAAGTTATAGTATGTTTAGCATGTACGATGTTTATGCACCAGTAATAAGGATGATCATGTATCTCTTACAATCATGCACTTGTGCCAATAAACAGATATTTTTAATAATAAGTTTTTTTTTTATGAAGGAATAATGTGTAACATTAATGAAAGAAAAGTTATGAATAAATATCTTTTTATTTAATATGTATTCATTACAAAACGACCAACAATTTTATGGCTAAGGTTTAACAATAGAGATCAGTTTGTCCAGTCTGAGGAAATCAGTGATGATGTTTTTCGGGAACGATGTGCTGGGAGTGACCCTCGATCTTCACGTCAGCGTTGAATCTGTTGAAAAGAGAATATAAAATTAGTTTTAAAAAATTGCATCACTTGTATCGGTCGGTACTTGGATAATGTGTGTGATGAGCACACTTACCCGGTTTTGTGGTCGGAGGTGTACTCAACAATCCTGACGGTGCCGTCGGGCTGGTGCAGGCTGTACGCGCCCTTCACGACGTCACCGTCGCGCGCCTCGTGCTGGGACTTTATGTCGTGTGTGTGCGGGTCCGACACTTTGTATGAGAACTCGTACTTGGGATGAGACTGAAACACACAAAGCAGTTTAGTTACTTGCTCTATGTAATGAGATGATATTGAATTAGGTGTGTTTATAATATAATTACGTAGTATTCAACATGTTTCTCGGTGGCGTGTCCGTGGTGCTGGTGGAGGCTTTGAGCTGAGGAGGCGTGACCGTGGTGTTCCTCGTGGTGGATGGGTTCGTGGTGATATTCCTCGTGATGGATAGGGTCATGGTGGTATACTTGATGGTTGTTCTGTTCTTGATGACCTTCGTGGTGGGAGTCACCGTGTTGTTCGTCGTGGTGGATTTGCTCATGGTGGTACTCTACGTGGTGTACAGGCTCGTGGTGGTATACTTGTTGTTGAGCTTGTTCGTGCTGACCCTCGTGGTGGTAGTCGCCGTGGTGTTCCTCGTGGTGGGCGGGCTGGTGCTGCGTGTGCTGCGTGTGGTGCAGCACGATGCTCTGCGAGGAGATGGCGTGGCCGTGACCGTGTTGCTCCTCGTGACCGTGGCCGTGCTCGTACTGCGGCCGGGCGGTGGCTATCGCTACAATAGCGGCAATCAAAATTACCTAAAAAAATTACATTATTAGTAGGTATTGCTGCTGGAATTGGTCTTTTTTTAATGAAATAATTATTTCAAAGCAAATTTGTGAGACGATAAAAGTGGACCTTAGAACGGAAAACTTATTATAACTATTCTATGTTATTAAATTGTGTGTTGTAAAATTTTTTTAGACAGGCGTTTGGTATTGTTAACCAAAGGTAAAAGAGAGGCTTGTCCGCAGTTGTATTTTTTAATTCCAATTTATGTCTAGCATAACTAAAAATATTAATTTATTTACCTTGTACATTTTATTGATTTGTACTGTTTACTCTTAGAATACCAAAATGTGAATGATAATGACTCATAAAATGCAACTTCTTTTTATATGGATTAAACTGAAGGTACTGCATAAACATTTCACCACAGTACCAAACTGTCAAACTTGTTTCATTTTTGTGTTAAAGGAAGTTGACCTCAAGTATAACGTTGCAATGAAAGGTATTTTTCGTGATTAAAAAAAGGGTTTAAATAAATAAATATATTTACTATTATGTCATAATTTATTTACTGTTCTGTTTGTATATAATTTTCAGCATCATCATTATCATCATCATCATCATCAGACGGAAGACGTCTACTGCTGAACAAAGGACTCCCCTCTAGAACGTCACAATGAACGACAACTTGCCAATTGCATCCATGCATACAAATTAGTTATATAAAATTTCCGTCCGACAACACAGAATCACAAAACATAATGTTGATTCTATGATTTTGTGCATTTACATAATTATGTAGTTTAGTATTTCGTCCAGAATAACTACACCAGCGCAATCTTTTGGCTCGCTTACGTGAAGCTCTATTTGTTTTCAAATATAAGTCACTGCTGAGCACAGGCCTCTTCTCATATAGAGAAGGCATGAGCATTGATCACCACGCTTGCTCACTGCGGATTGGCGATTTCAGATCCCAAATTTTGGAAATCAGGTTTCCTCACGATGTTTTCCATCACCGTCTGACAGAAGTGTCTTAGAATAATTAAGAAAGTACATATAACTTTGAAAAAGCCACATTGGTACTTGCCTGGGTTCGAACCTGCAACCTTGTGCATACAAATCCGTTCATTGAACCGCTAGGCCACCACGACAACACCACGCTTGTCAAATATAAGTAGGTAAATGCCAGTAATTAATAAATTAAAGAATAATAAATTATTAAAACATTTTGTTGTTTAGAAAAGTGTTACGTAAAAAAGATTTTGGAATAATTTGGAAGCAGTAAAGAAAGTACAAAGCAATAATTAAGGTAATCCCGTCATTCAAGGCCAACATTACCTTAAACTGACGAACGAACTGGAGCAGCTTTATAATGTTACGTAATCGTGAAATAAATCTCACTGAGCCTTTAATTACTATAAAAAGATTTAATGTGCACTAAAATATTATCATTCGGTATTCGGTAATTCAGGAGTTAACATTACCCAGAAGCAAAATGTTTAAGGTAATAAAATAGTTATAATAAAGTTTAGAATAGGATTTTCTGTTATAAACATCTTAATTAAAAGTGATCTACTAAACAAAATATATGTATCTATTGAATAATTTTGTCGAGGCAAATAATGCAAAAAAATACATGTCTTCATTGGAATGATCGATAAATATTTTTTTTTCTATTTGTACAGCTTATCTTAGCCACCGCTTTAATAGCTACGGTCGCCGCTCGGCCGCAGTACGAGCACGGCCACGGTCACGGTCACGAGGAGCAGCACGGTCACGGTCACGCCGTCTCCTCGCAGAGCATCGTGCTGCACCACACGCAGCACACCAAGCACGAGCCCGCCCACCACGAGGAACACCACGGCGACTACCACCACGAGGGTCAGCAAGAACAAGCTCAACAACAAGTATACCACCACGAGCCTGTACACCACGTAGAGTACCACCATGAGCAAATCCACCACGAAGAACAACACGGTGAATCCCACCAGGAAGGTCATCAAGAACAGAACAACCATCAAGTGTACCACCATGAGCCTATCCATCACGAGGAATACCACCACGAGCCCATCCACCACGAGGAGCACCACGGCCACGCCTCCTCAGCTCAGAGCCTCCACCAGCACCACGGACACGCCACCGAGAAACACGTTGAATACTACGTAAGTATATTATAAACACATCTAGTTCAATACCATCTGAATACATAGAGCAAGTGACTAAACTGCGTTATATGTTTCAGTCTCATCCCAAGTACGAGTTCTCATACAAAGTGTCGGACCCGCACACACACGACATAAAGTCCCAGCACGAGGCGCGCGACGGTGACGTCGTGAAGGGCGCGTACAGCCTGCACCAGCCCGATGGTACCGTCAGGATTGTGGAGTACACCTCCGACCACAAAACCGGGTACGTGTAATCATTAAACAAAATCTAAGTATCTTCGGATACCAGTAATGTTATCGACGAAAACTAATTTAATATTCAATTTTCAACAGATTCAACGCTGACGTGAAGATCGAGGGTCACTCCCAGCACATCGTTCCCGAAAAACATCATCACCATTGATTTCCTCAGACCGGACAAACTGATCTCTATTGTTAAACCTTAGCCATAAAATTGTTGGTCGTTTTGTAATGAATGCATATTTAATTAATATATTTATTCAAAAGTGTTCTTTTGTTTTTTTGTTTCTATTTTAACTTTCGATTATTTATCAGAGTCGGCCCATTAGATTTAGATGTTTGTTTAGTCTACCGAAACATGATTGGCAAAAAAAAAGACAAAATTATCCAACCTAACACTTAACATCAATTGCATTTTCATGGATGGACAATCATCCGTTGATAAAACGTACATTTGCACCAAGCTAAGCTCAAAGGAAATTTTGCAAAGATTGTTAGTTAATTTTTATTGAGTAGAGAACGGTTCGGATAGAGGGAATTTGCTGAATTGCCCATTTTAGCCATTAAACGTCTCACAGGAAGTTTAGTAATTGATTATTAACCGGTATTGTTATCGTAACCATTAAAAAAATATGTAAATTTCATGAGCTTGAATAACTTTATAGTAGTAAAGTAATTAAAAAATAGTTCAAAATTAAACAAAAATAAAGAACCCAATTATTTTTATATTAACCATTTCAAGTATTACAAATAAATTGATTACACTTTAATACTTATATGAAACATTAACTTTCGCAATTTTAATCATTCTTTGTTTATATATTTGTTACCACAGGCGTGAGATCAACCAGACTCCATAAAGACAGATAAATTAAATTTACTTATTTAAGAGTTAGCCCTATCGTACTTTATTCCCGATTGTGAAAAAGATTCCCGTCTGTGGAGACTTTAACATTAATTTATTAGAAAATAATTATATTGTAAACAGATTTATTACTTTATTTAAGTCTTATAATTTGTATAATACATTTCTGGAACCGACTAGGATAACTGCCACTAGTGCTACCTGTATTGATAATATTTTTACAAACTTGAAGCCAGCTTATAATTCTATTATAAATGTTTTGAATTCAGATCACTGTGGCCAACTGGTTGCATATCCTAAAAAGTTTGTTAAAATGCAACGCAAAATTATAAGCTTTGTTCCTGTCACTAAATGTCGTTTGGAACTCTTTGAAAATAATTTAAATGCAAAATTGCCCGGTTTGTCCTATCACAGTAACCCGGATCAAGCTTATTCCTTGTTATTTAATTTAATTAATTCAGAGTTCAAGAATGTTTTTACTTCAAGATCACTCTCTGTCAGCGATCGCTTTATTTTTAGTGATTGGGCAACACCGGGAATTTTTAAAAGCAGACTTAGATTGTATGAATTATATGATGAAAAAAAATACAATCATAGTAATGTTTTTATGAATTATGTTAAGAACTATTCTAAGACTTTTAAGAAAGCATGTACCTATGCGAAATCCTTGTTCATCAAAAATAAGATAAAGACATCTGGAGATAAAATTAAAACTACCTGGAACATCATTAATTCGAAACCGGACGAAATAAAATTACAAATCGCGATTTCCATCTAAAAATTAATGATGTTGATATTAGGTCGGACATGGAGGTGGCAACTGAGTTTGAATCCTTCTTCACCAATATTCCGATTTTAACAACCAGAACTCTGTTGTCGTCCCCCACCTCCGCACATTCAATACTTAAAAATTGTGTTGCGGAATGTGGCGCAGGATTTGAATTTACTATTGTTAGCGACATAGACATTTTGGAATCATTTAAGGATATAGAAATTAAAAAAAACTGCTGACCTTTGGGGACTTTCTGTACACATTATATCTTCAGTAATTAAAACAATCGCCCCATTCCTTGCAGTGGTGTTCAACTCTTGTGTCGCATCCGGTGTGTTTCCAGACTTGATGAAGTTTAGTAAAGTGATTCCACTCTTTAAATCAGGTAGTACAACTGATCCAACCAATTATCGTCCTATCTCAATTTTGCCCACATTGAGCAAAATTTTTGAGAAATTAATTTTAAAACAATTGTTACGACATTTTAATAGACACCACTTGTTGCATCTAAAACAATTTGGTTTCACAAAGGGTCGGTCTACTACAGACGCAGGGGTGGAATTGCTTAAAAATATTTATGAAGCTTGGGAGAATTCGCAAGATGCTCTCGGCATTTTCTGCGACCTGTCCAAAGCTTTTGATTGTGTATGTCATGATACACTTATTAGGAAATTGCACCACTATGGTATTAGGAATAAGTCTCTTAGTCTCTTAAGTTCTTACTTAGATAACAGAATACAGAGAGTGGATGTAAATGGAAAAATATCTAAAGGGTCTGTGGTAACGATGGGCGTTCCGCAGGGTTCAATTCTAGGGCCATTTTTATTTCTTATTTATAAAAACGATTTACCTTTTCATGTAAGAGAAAACCATAAGATTCTGCTATTTGCAGATGATACTTCTCTTGTTTTTAAAATAAAACGCCCATTAGAAAATTTTGACGAAGTTAATAATGCACTCGATAAGGTTGTACATTGGTTTAATGTTAATAATTTGCTATTAAACCCATCAAAGACTAAATTAATAAAGTTTTCGACACCTAATGTCAGGCAACTAAGTACCAATGTACAACTTAATGGAATAGAGACCCTGTTGAGTCAACTGTTTTTCTTGGCATTACTGTTGATGCCAAACTACAGTGGGGCCCTCACATTAACAAATTATCCGGAAGGCTTAGTTCAGCCGCTTATGCTGTGAAAAAAATCAGACAGATAACTGATGTGGATACAGCCAGAATTGTTTATTTTAGTTATTTTCATAGTCTTATGACGTACGGTATTCTCCTTTGGGGAAGCTGTTCTGATATTAATTCAATTTTCGTGTTACAAAAAAGGGCTATTCGCGCTATTTATAATCTGGGCCCAAGAGTTTCTCTCCGAGAGAAATTCAAAGAGATTAACATTCTGACTGTAACCTCACAATATATATTTGAAAATTTAATGTATGTTCATGAAAACGAATAAAATTTTATAAAAATGTCTGATGTTCATAGTCTGAATACCAGGAACAAGCATAATTTAAGTGTTCATGCTACTCGACTCCATAGAGTAAGCAACTCGTTTATGGGTCAATGTATACGCTTTTACAATAAACTTCCCATTGATAGTCGTAAGTTACCTATTAAAAGATTTAAGTCATTTATCAAATCCAAATTATCCAAAAAAGGATATTACAAAATATCCGAATACTTAAATGATAAAAACGCCTGGGATTGAGCTGCTCGCTTATACATCTATCGCTTTTGTATATATATATATTTGTACATATTGTTTTGACATGATTTGTGCCCATTGCATATAATTTTTTTTTTTTTCCATATTGACATGTTTTATGCTTATTGCATATACATTTTTTTTTTCTCCATCTTGAAATTTGTTGTGCTTATTGCATACTCATTTATATTTTGACATGTTCTGTGCTTTTGCATATAATGCTTTTACATCATTTTGACATGCCAATTCAGTAACGGTTATGTTTTTTTTATGTTTTAGTGTATCTTGTATTTATTGTGAGTGTAAACATTATGCAGGTATATTCATTAATCGTCTTGTTTTATTAAATATTCTAAACATCATATTCTATTCATTTGTATTTTAATCTGGCGATCTGAGTGAGTTGTTGCCCCACATATTTTTATGGTGCCACTGGCGGTATTGTTGTGTACCGGGTTGTGCAGCTCCCTCAAAAATGGTTGAGCTGCATGAGCTATTCGGGGCATGCTTGCCGTCTGCTGGCACAGGCTTGCTCAGATCGATCTGGTTCTTTCCTCTAAAGACCAGTCCAGTAAATACTCTGCATTTGTTTACACAAATTTACTATTGTATTGTAAGGACTAAAAAGAGACTGTGACCCCCGAGTTTGTTTCGACATTTCTTCTCAGGGTAGTCAGTTAGGAAATGTCGACCTCATCTAGATTAAGAAGACGTGTGAAAGTGATTGAATGTAGTCCTATTTGCAAAATACAGAATTTGAATTTGAATTTGAATTTCACCGAAATCGAATTCATTATTTTATACACTCTCGAACACACATTGAAAGTGCTCCTGACAATTTGCGACAATTTCCCGACAATTTGCGTAACTAAGGCATTTTAAGATATATTATTATATTTCAAAATATTTAGAAAATATAGGTATCAATCATAGTCATAAAAGTATAACTTACTATGGTGTAAGATAGGTTTTCTATTTATGTTATTGGTCAAGAATAATTGCTTTATTGTTACCCTTACTATAATTAACATCGACACGGTCTATTAGAGTTAGGTGAGTTATTATTGACGGTTTTATGGAGCATAGTAATTTCGTAGCGTACACGTATCGTTATATCAGCCTAGTAATAAAACCGTAGTGAAATCGCTAACATTTAATTCAACTTCGAACGCCACCTATTGAGAATTCTATCAAACGTTTAAGTTCATCGACTTTGTTTCTAGGTTATTGGTTAATGTTAAAAACCGTTTACTGATGTATTTACAATTTATTCATAAACTGAGTAGGTACCTACATAAAAATGTTTTTCTTTTTAATTTGGCTGAATTTGGGAAACTTCTTTAGATATCAAAGTACGCGATATTACATATGGTCTAGTTCAGATATGCAGGATGCGGGAATAAAAACTGATATACTTCACAACACGTTTAATTAACTTTTCCAAAATATTAATTAATTACAACCGTTCGTCTTGACCTCTCAGATTAGAATGTCACATGGCCGCCGACATTGACAATACACTCTCTTAATTTTACACCTATTTTCTTAACATCACAATTTAGTTGTTTTGAATTATTTCAAAAATAAATTTATAACAAATTACTATTTATAATAACAATAAAGTACTTAAGTATATACATTAACAATTATCAACTTTCTTTATTGGAAACTTCCTGTTTTTTATCTATACAATGTCATCATTGGTAAGGACAGTAATTTACTGAGTACATATTTGGAGATACACAATTATTATTAAAAATAATAGGTGAGCTTACATACATGACAGTAATTATAAATTATGGAAGTTATGAGAGCTGTTTAGTCATCCAAGATCATAATAATGACCCTTTATAATATTAATTGATAGAACTATGACCGCGCAACGAAACGAAAGCGATTACTTTTATTGCTAACGCCATCTAGGGAGTACTCTGTTAAACCTTTTAGTCGGTCGAGCGTAGTTAGAGTATTTGCTTTAGTACATTGGGTACTTGATATACGAGAACCGTAGTAGTTTACAATGCCTTAGTTACAAATCTAAGGTGAAAAGGAAATGGAGCAGCACCCTGCTGGTTCTAGTTACTAAGCACACTCTTCTATCTTCCTAAGGACGAAAGTAGTTAGTCCATGATAAATCTTAAGTAAAGTTGAGTAAGAAAGTCTTAAGTAAAAAAGATAAAATGCCTTTTCAAAATTTAAACCTTCCAACCCAAGCTAGTTAATGTCACTGCATAAAGTTGTATGTGGGCATTTTCTCAATGTTGTTCGACGAAAACAACACCGTTGAAAGTAACAACCCCAAATCACCGCAAAAGAAAGTATCGGCTCTCTCCAGTGTCTGGTCTATACTTCCAATGAGCATAGAAAAATTATAGAAATAACAAAAGGTAGTGTGTGTAACCATTATTTTATTTACATATTAATCAACAAAACAATCTTAGTAGCAAAGCAGTAACAGCAAAACGGCAGTATCAATGGTGGTGGTGGTGCTCAGGGACGATGTGTTGGGCGTGACCCGAGTAGTGCACGTCGGCGTTGAATCTGTAAAACAAGATATAAGTACAATATAATATTGATGCACCATGATAGAGGTGTGTCTCATCGCTATGTGGGACATACCCGGTCTTATGGTCGGCGTGGTAGGTGACGGTCCGGACCCTGCCGTCGGGCTGGTGCAGGCTGTACGCGCCCTTCACGATGTCACCGTCGCGCGCCTCGTGCTGGGACTTTATGTCGTGTGTGTGCGGGTCCGATACTTTGTATGAGAACTCGTACTTGGGATGACCCTGCAACATATATACATCAGAGTAAGTCACTGGTTGAATATTGTCAGGAACATGAAGAGGTAGAATAAGGTAATTATCTTACGTAGTAGACAACGTGTTTTTCAGTCCCGTGTGAGTGATGCTGGTGGAGGCTCTGAGCTGAGGAGGCGTGGCCGTGGTGGTGCTCATGTTGTGGTGCGGCGGCGACCATCGCGACTACAGCAGCTACTAGGACGATCTGTGTAAATTTCGAATAAATTAAATAACTCTTATTTATAACAAAAACCTATAGATCATATTGTTGGAACATGTTATTTAATGAGTTATTAAATTTTATATACCTTGAACATTTTGTGTATTTTAATGGTTTACTCTTGGAGTATCGAGAATTAACTGATAATTTCTCAATGCAGAATATATCATTTTATACAAATTTAAGGGACAAGTTGATACTGTTTTGCAATATGTTATAAAACTCCCCAACCAGTTTGTCTGCATACATTTTTTCGAATTTGTTTGCCTGCCCTTGAGCGATACCTATTTTATCTCGTTTTTACACTCTACTTTCATCAATGAAATTATTAACGCTTTTTGGCTGTGATGTTTATCACTTACAATTTGGTCCCTTCTTTGCAAACTCATTAAGAAACCTACAGATAAACTATGTTTCTCAGTTTATCTGTCCATCGGCTACAGTTTGACGGCTAAAACTCGCTTAATCGATTTTAATGAAATTAGGTATGAGGTAATTCCCAAAAAAGGAAAGCTTGTATATTTGTTATATGTTTATCTCTGATCAAAAACATACGATGGTTAACACATAGATTTAATATAATTTAGGGTTCGTAATATATTCAATAGCTTATCCACAAACACTGTAATGATAAGATTCTTACAATTTATATTCAAAGGTACATTATTATTACCTGAGAAAAGGATATACATAACAGAACATACCATCACGCCTGTATCCCCGAAGGGATAGGCAGAGGTGTACCAATGTACAATCACAGTTCGCCGGTATGTAAAGGTCCTATGTAATAGGGGGCGAGCCTATAGCCACTAACCGGGCACAAATTCAAATTCCGACCTGCTCCTGAGAATTTAATAGAAAAACCCAATTACACTTTCGTCGACTTGGGAATCGAACCCAAGACGTCTAGCGTAGCAGTCGCGCTTAGAACCACTAGACCCACGAGGCAGTTATAAAAAAGTATACATTGCATATATTTACACTTTCTAATGATATAAAATAATTGAGTTATTACCGGCCGCGGCCGCAAATAATTCGGTCATAAGGTGCCATTGACACGTTGTAACAACATGGCTTTGAACTCATTGTTATACAATGGAACGACTAGACTTTTTGCGTAAATTAATCTCAGTTGTTCAATTTCACGGCGGTTTTCTATGATAATAGTCTACGCATAAGTAAGAAAGAATAACGATAATATTATTGAATATATTTATTTATTGTTATAAAGTATTTTGTCATTAGGTAATTAGTTTCGAAAATTGCATTTAATTATTAAATCCAATATGTCACAATAAAATCGAATTTATTCCGTACTTACTGTAGGTATTTACTGTAAATATAGCTCTTTGAAAAGACAAAAAATATATCATTAAAATAAGTAGTCAGGATCAGAGTTAAGGAAACAAAGAGATATGTATCGAATATACGTGTATTATGTGTATAAAACATAAAAAAAAACTCAAAGATTACAATAAACATAACATCACAGTAGGTACTTCAGTGTAACAAAGGTAACATATCACAGTTGCTTCAGTAGTGGTGGCCTTGGTGACCGTGGTGGGGCACGATGTGGTGGGTGCTGTGCTTCACGTCAGCGTGGAAACTGGAAAATATTTTAATGTTAATATACTCAATTTCCTTCTATACTATAAAAAGTATTTTAAGTCCTTAGTAGTACTAGTCCGTAGTAGTATCATTATTTTATCTTTTGTAGGCACTTATGATGACTACTAGTCTCAAGAGTATTCAATAGTAAATGGATTATGGAGGACCCTCGCTTCATATAAAAACAGGTATACAGCAAAATTTGTAGAGTCTCGAAAGCTTATTGATTTAGGAAAACGCTGGGCCGTTCAATTCTGTAGAAAAGCGCCATACATTGCTGATAAAGATGATCTGTCAGAAGTCAAGATGTGACTCATGTAGGTAGAAGAACAAAATACCAGTGTATCCTCAGGAGGATATTCTTAAATATAAAGGGCTTACCCAGAGTGCTTGTCACCGTGGTAGTCAACATGTCTGACGGAACCATCGGGCTGGTGCAGAGCGTAGTAGCCCTTGACGACGTCACCGTCGCGGTGCTCGTGCTGCGACTTGATGTCACCGGTGTGAGGGTCTTCTACTTTGTATCCGAACTCGTATTTGGGGTAAGCCTGGAAAAGATAAAATATTTCATTTACCTAGTTTCAACTGAATGTGGTCCCGGTACCTTCAAGTATTATATTATAGCCCAAAGGACACAATAGTTATGAATAATTTGAAATGGAAATGAAATTGGCAATTTTCATGCTTGATCATTATAATGATGGATTAAAATAACTCTAAATATAATAATAAGCTATCATTTATCTTTTAACTTGGAAAAATCAAGAGAAGAACTAGCCTTTATCAAGTGATATTCATGTGCACTGTCTGAAAAACCGTAATTTAGCAGTTTACATGGTGGACGTTCTGTTACAGCAAAATCGAAGATATGCTTATACTTACATAGTAATCAACGTGTCCATGTCCGCCATCGTGTCCATGGCCGTGTCCGTGGCCACCGTCGTGACCGTGAACGTGGACGACTTGAGCGGGCCCGTCGTGGCGGTGGATGTACTGGGACGAGAACCCGTGCCCATGTCCGAGCACTACTTCCAACGAAGCAACGAGAGCGACAAAGCAAAGTACCTGCAGAACAAAAGATGGTAGATCATTAAGAAATTTCAAAGGTCGAGTATGTCATCGTGTGGAAAAAATCAGAAACTGAAATTGAGGGCTATTTTTTGAATTCAGGACAAAGGTAATGATTTCTGAAGTAAGATGCAATATAGATAGCTTGAACTGTAGATAAGGTACGATGTAGCACTCAAACCGCGACTTATGAAAAACACAAGGCACTTCACTTAACACATTTCAATAAATTACTTATTTACCTTTGAGAACATTTTGGAAAAATTGTTTGTATTAGCTGTTGTGCTAATGATACTAGAACCAATAGAGGACTGATACATTATGATCAAATTCAACCTCTTTTATATCAATAACAAAAGGTAGCCAAGGTAATAGAGATTTCACTACAAATTATTAGTAGTTCAAATTATTCACGAACTTCAGTATGCAGCATTTGAAACTAATTTCGTAAAAGCGTTAGTTCGGTATGCCTACGTACACCTTGCAGTGTGACATTGCCACAGTTGTTAAGGAAAATTTCGTAAGAACACTGTGTATTATTGACACAAATATAAATGAAGAAAAAAAGGCTAAGTGATAAGAGTTGCGGCGGTTTCCTAATGAAAAAACTGATTAAGAATTAAATAAGCTGTGCAGTGTTGTGAGCGGTGACTTTTTGTGTATTAACGCAATAAGACGTATGCAGTTGCGAACTTTCATAAGTGGTTTTGATTTTTTCTCATACATATGATTGTGTTTTTGTAATTGGTTTCGCCTTTTAGTAAAATAATATTTAATATCATTGTCGATTTAATTTATTTAAATTAAATCGACAATGATATTATTTAAATTTTGATGATTTATTAAATAGATGAAAAAAAAAAATATTTAAATTATGATGATTTATTTAATGATTTCGTTTAATAAATCATCATCATTTAAATTGTAATATTTATTTTTTGAATGTACAAACATTTTATTTTATTTTCCACTTCATGTCATCACAATAAATTACAGCAAAAAAACATACTACAGATTTCTTAACTCAATAACTCACAGGTTAAAGTAATAAAGGTAATTTAAAGAAGTATAGATTAACTATATTTACACCTACTGAAATGAATCGTACATAATTAGCGTGCGTGGTTATGAAATAATATTCACCGAAATATCAACATGCATAAAAATGCACTCGTTTCAAGGTTCCCAAAATGTAACAAAACTTGTTTTGCAGCTTATTAATTTCGAGTATAAAACCCAAAGCTTACAGAATGTGTGGTATATTTGCAAGAACTTTTGTTAATACAACAACAAAATGTATATTAAGGTTAGTGTAATCAATATTAGAAAATATCCAAGAGTCTCTATCATTATCTAGCCTAGTTAAGACATTTGTATTCTACTTGGCCATACATAATGTGGCCTGTCATCTATACCCCAAACACGTCTCAGCTATTTATTTGAGACGTCCCTAGCAGTGCTAATACACTATTCATGGAATAACGCTGTCTACCTACGTAGAGTAAAATTGTTGAACGATATTTTCTAATTGTTTTTCTTTTACAGTTATTAGCTTTTCTCGTGCTGATGGCAGCTTCGTACTGTCAAGATTTTTATCATCACACGTCGGCTTTGAAAACTATCGTTAGGCACGAAACTCCTATAAGAGAACAACATAATCTTTATACTGAAGCTATAATACCTGCACAAACACATGATATATATGGCGCTTCACAAAACTACGGCCAAGTTTCTTCTTCTCAAAGCACACAGATCACCCGTGGTCACGATCGAATCCAACCAGATATGCCTAATAATTACTTCGAGCCTGCACAACAACAGGGCCAATCCATTTCCCTCGATCATGAACAAATCCTAAACCAAGTTCCTGAGTTCCTCTTTGTACCAGCCCAAAATCCTGCTCCTGTTCATGAAACAATCGCTGATGACACACCTCCTTATCAACCGTTACGTGTCCAACCAGTGCCACCTTTCCCACAAGTTCAGCGTCAACTAATTCAGACGCCCACTATTCTGGCACATAACGGAATATCCCACCAACAAGCACCTCAGTATCAAAATTCACACAGTGTTGAATACCATGTAAGTTATTTAAGATCAAAAAGTCAAGGTCAAAGTGTTTCCACTGATGACCGGTCAAGTGTATACCTACTAATATTTATGTTCTTACGTAACTTTGAAATATGTAACAATTTTATTATTTTTTCCATTGCAGATTCAACACCGACGGTAATCTCAAAGGTCAGCGAACAGCGCTATTTGCACCACCCGTAATTTATAAGTTAATTTAATTTAAACCAGATGTTATGTTAATTAAGTTATTGATTAAATTAATATTTATAATATAATTTATTTCCGCATTTTGTTTTAAAAGTCCTGTATAGATCTGAACGTTTCCATGATGCAACATACGGATGGATGATAGGATGACGTCATAAATAATAGATTTAAGTGGATAAAAATTATGCATGCATCGTCGACACAGATTTTTCCGATAAGTCGAAGAAATCTTTATTTACTTACATCATAGAAAGTTAGCCGCATCGCTTGTTACATATAACTAAAGCATTTAAACTAAGCAATAAGGAAGGTAGCGATCTAAACAGCTGTAATACAAATGCTAATTTACTTTAACTGTAGTCTTTAACTTTATTATTCCCTGTTCAATTAAGATATGGAATAAGAAAATGTAATATATTTATTAGACTGGCGTAACTTCATTAGTTGTTAAGAGTTGAGCTCATTCAGAAACATAAGTATTATTCCTGTCTCCTCGTGGTCCATGATTAAGTAAAGCAAGAATGTCTCCAGTAGGGTTGGATGACCACCTCGCAGCCTTTCAGAAGGCGTTTTGGCATGTTGGATTAAAAAATGCGTCTATAATTTATTTATTTTTAAACTCATAAGTTAGGTAGTTTTAACTACAATTTAGCAAAAAATATTTTTTGGTATTATTTTATAGGTTATGTAGTAATTTTTAATTGCGGTCTGTGATTCCCAAATGTAATTTAACTAGAAAGTTCTAATGCGAATAATTTCGAAGTTACTTGAAGCGGATATTGCCAAAGAATCCTAGAACCTACTAACTTAAATGTGGTTCATGGTTGCTCAATGAAGAGTTTTATGCGTAAGTAACTAGAGTTCGCCTGATTTAGGTAAAAAATATGACAATGACACAGCTTTTCAATCGACACGAGAGACGAGTTTTATAAAAACTTTATCGATCCAATCGAGCATAAACATCTTGTTTATATAACGGAACGCTTTTGTTATTGAGTTTGTTGCTGTTAATCACCATGGTCGGATAGCCGAATCTCCTACAGTAAATAAAAAATAATATTAGAAAGATTATGTTATTTAAGTTTTTTAAACATTTATTTGTAAATTATATTTGATCAGTAAAACCAAATTAAACTTTCAATCAATTTTAATCTACTCGTGTTTGTCGGAACATTGACATTGATTTTGTTGGAATGTGCTAGTGCTAAGGCCAGTCTTATGTCATAAACCTATGGCATAATCTTTCGTTGCATAAAGTATGGCTGTTTAGTTACTAATTAAATGCTAAGCAGGTTGAATTATCTACTGTAACAACATATTGCGAATATGTTTCTTCTAGATAATTATCATAAAAGGTCGATATTTTATGGTAAAAGATTAATTCGTATCGTACTCTTCAAAAGTAGAAATATTTCAATCATCCAATCGACACACATAACAGAAAGGCCGTACAAGTCCTAAATTCGACTAACGTACTACATATGTATAGTCGTGATTAGGTTTATATTTGCAACTTTTAGACATAATTTTGGTGGTGAAATCGTACTTTTAATCTAATTTTAAGAAGTAGTAGGTACTAAGATATGCAAAGGATACGAAAGTACTAGCCTAGAATACAAACTAAATTGATTTCTCTCTTCAGATATTGTAGATCTGAGGATCGCTAACTTTAAAATAGTTTTTAAACTTTATAGTAAAGAATATTTAAACTTCTGATAATATACATTACGTGTGTGATAATTATAATCGAACAAAAGTTTGACATGCAATAATGCACTTCTAGGTTTTAGTTTACAGTTATGTTATTAGTATCAGGCTATTGTTAAATATGTAGTGATCTAATTTTGTGGATTGACAACCTTCACATTGGTTACGTAAATTACGTCATAGATTTGCCGCGCACGCCGTGGGTTACAAACATGACGCCCCGAGCGGCAACCAATTGATTCAATACTCTCGCGTAACGTCTCCGGTATATATTGAGCTAATGACTATGTTAATTCATCAGTTCCACCACGGAAGTCTTCGAAGAAACATCAAAATGCTAGCTAAAGTGTGTATAGAACATCATACAGGATAACAATACATTTAATAAAATTAACATACAATAATATTAACTGGATTACCTTTTTGTTACAGATCCTGATCCTTAGTTTTGTTGGTGTGGTGTTGTGTGAAGAACATGGGTATATCCTTCGGCCTCAACATGATCGAGCCAATGAATATCAACAGCAATATATGCAAAACCCGATAAGGGTTTACGACGAGCATGAGGCTTCACATGAAGCTCAGTACGCTGCCCCCGAAGGTCACGCGCAAGGAGGTCCTGCGTACTCTTCACAGAGCATCATCCATCACGCCGTACACGCTGGCCAGGATCAATCTCAAGAGTCTCACAATGAGCAAGTTGCCCCCGTATATCAGTATGTGCAAGAACAAGAGGCTCCAGCACAGCATGCGGCTCCAGCCCAACACGAAGGACAGGCTCATCACGAAGCTCCGGCCCAACATTACCAGACTGTGCATTTCCACCCCGCACCCGTGCACCAAGAACAGTCTCAGGAATCTGAACAGGGTTATGCTCAACCCCAGCACGGTCAAGGACATGAAGGTGTGAGCTACTTCCAAAGCGCTCAGCCCAATCACGGTATTGGATTCCACCAGGGTGTTAAGCTGCACACGTCTGTGCACCAAGCTGCTCCCGTGCACCATGCTGCTCCCGTGCATCATGCAGCCCCAGTCCACTATGCTGCTCCTGTGCACCACGCCGCTCCTGTTCATCATGCTGCACCCGTCCATCACGAAGCACCTGTCCATCACGCACCTGTCCACCACGCCGAAGTCCACTCTCACGATTCCCACGATGAGCCCATCGACTATTATGTAAGAAACGAACATACGAATATAAAACTTATTTCCGGCTAAAAGTTTTATGGTTAACTTTCCATTCATTTATTCGAATCACAATTTGAACCGTTTAAGTCACGGCAGGTGGTCAGCCGCATTTGAATTACACTTATTAATTCAATTGTGTTTTTGCTATTCCAGGCTTATCCTAAGTACCAGTACGAGTACAAAGTGGAGGACCCTCACACCGGAGACAACAAGTTCCAGCACGAGACCCGTGATGGAGACGTCGTGAAGGGAGTGTACGGTCTGCATGAAGCCGACGGATCCTTCAGGACTGTTGAATACAGTTCTGACAAACACAATGGGTAATTGATTACACAAAAAAAAACTTTAAAAAATACTCCTGATAAATAGCATGACCTACCTACCGAAAAGAAATTTAAGGGCAAAAGTTTGTACTCAAATTCTTGAAGCAACTAGATAAGCCATTTTATAATATGTTTTGCAGTTGGATTTATATAATATTCTTGTTTCCCTCACTGAGCAATTTTGTATTCATGAAATCTAAATGTCTAGACGGACGAGTCTAAATCTCGACCGATTTATGTGAGGAGACACGCACTACAATCACTTTTTGCTTTCTATTCCGTGTTAACGTGTCATATCACTTTCAGTTTCAACGCCATAGTGAAGCACTCCGCCCCTGGCCACCATGTGGAGATCAAGAGCCATCACCAGAACTAGTCAAGACTGATTGATTATCTTATTCATAGTCTTTATTGTTGCTACATGTGTACTTGCCTACCTTATTAATGTATAATAAAGTTTATTTAATTATTATGATGTAAAGTATTGTTTCCATTTCATCCTAATCAAAAATTTAGGTCTGTATCTAGATTTTCTAGTTCTGATCTAGCGTTTATAATATTAATCTTGTGATATACATAAGAGATCCATCAATCATATTTAATGACATTATTTAGTTATAAGAATACTAATTATTAGAAACAGTTAAGTTCAACCTAGTAGAAAGCAGTAAAACAATAAGAGAAAAACATGCCATTGTCAATCTATACACACAATTTAAGGGACACCTGATTAAATTTAGCAATGTGTTACATAAACTATTGTTGAAATAGTTTTCGCAAAGTTTAGTCCACTAACATAATAATAAAGTATAATTATTTCTCATTAGGAAATACCAAGTGATCTGATTTGGTCAATCAAATGGACTTATTACAGAGAGTGTAGGTTTCGAAATATTGTTATACAAGTTACTAAGAACTGGTAACATAGCAATGATATTTAAGATTAATTACTTTTGACATTGATGGCCCAGTTGTCGGTCACGATGTTATAGTTTGCATAATTAATTGTACAATTGTTTATTTAGCGATGTTTGAAAGGAACTTAATCATTTACTAGGAAGTTATCCAACAGGATGTACTTTTAAACTTGTCTTGCTGATTGGATTATGTTGTGAATGAGTTCTGTTATTGAGTAACGTTTTATGACGCAAAACAAACCACATAATATTATTGTTTACATAATCTACAGCGAAAACACTATGTTCCACATAATGTGGAACAAAAACAAACCGATTAAATAAACGTGCTTAAATTTCTAGTCAGAAAGGGTGGATTTCGATTGAAGCTACTCTTAAATCTCACGTCTAATTGAGGACAATCCAATTCAGGCTCCTTATCCCCTTTAGCTTTAAAAAAGGCAAACAGAAAGCCAACAAAAAAAGTAGTGTAAACTAACAAAATAAAAAAAAATACTCTACTGTTAGGGAACGCATGAGATGTTTGTATGATAATATTATCCCGGAACACAATAGCTCAACAATATGTACTTTTGTAACAATCGTTTAAAAGAAACAATATACCTATAAATATCTTATATAAATATTCACATAACAAACAACCAAAGCAATAAAACTGGTTAAAGGAATATCAATTTAAGAAAAAAATAAAATAAAAAAGTAAAAAGTTAGACTAGATATATTTACCAAAAACTTCAAACAATTTATAAAAAGATAACAACATATCAGGTGGTCATGTTTTAATGATGGTAGTGGTCGTGGCCGTGGGACTGGTACTGGGGAGCGTGGTGTTGGGGCACGTGGTATTGGGGAGCGTGCTGTTGAGGCACGTGCTGTTCGGGCACGTGCTGTTCCGGCACGTGCTGCTGGGGAGTCTGGTACTGGTGGCCGTGGGCGGTTTCAGTCTTCACAACGGCGTTGAATCTAGAATGGAAGAATGGGGTTAATTAATCGTCAAGTAAGCAGCAACTTATAGCAAACCGTCATTATTGGAGTGGTACTTATAGAAAAAGATAGTGGCTCTATGCATATGGAGATACAAAAAATATTTTTGGTTTAAACACAAAAATTACACAGAGCGATCATAAAATACATATCTCGTTTCTAAATATAATAAATCGAGCCTATAAACGTCCCACTGCTGGACACAGGCCTTTTCCCATATAGAGAAGGCATGAGCATTGATCACCACGCTTGCTTACTGCGGATTGGCGATTCAGATCCTAAATTTTGGAATCCAGGTTTCCTCACGATGTTTTCTTTCACCGTTTGTCAGAAGTTTCTTAGAATAATTAAGAAAGTACATATAACTTTGAAAAAACCACGTTTCTAAATACCTAATGACTATCTTAGCGCAGAAGGTTAAAAATATTTTTCTACAAATAGAGAGCAGAAAACATAAAAATCGTAAATTATTCAATCAAGTTATTAACCTAATAATTAATTCAATTCTGTTTTAATCACGGCATAATACAACAACCGCATTACAGTGGTAACTACAACCGTATGTCTTAGCAATGAGGTTGATATTTATAACTCAATATTTTCGCTGAACACAGCCAAATAAATAAATAAATCTAAAATGCTGCTTGTTACTAAGCGCATCCGTAATAATCACGAACGGTCATAACATAAATCATCCGAATTGGATTATACGAATTAAATGTATTAACTAAAAAACTCTGATGATACCAAGATTTGCATGATGTCTGGTTTCAAACTCCACTACATAATATTATTATGTAGTAGACAATACAACATTGAGTTAAACAAAAGTTATTATAGCTCTCAGACAGATTTAAGGGTGAACCTTACGTTGTTGTCGCAAATTTTAAATCAATGTCATCTTAACAACAATGATAACCTTTTTTTTTAAAAGAGTAACCTATGGAGTTTCTTGCCGGCTCTTCTCTATAGGAATGACACTTTGGAACCGAGCAATTAAAATCAGTAGTTTAAACGTAACGTTTCTTAAGCGCCTTTTTTTGGTTTACAAGAAATAAAAATATTTTGATTTTGAAACAAACAATTACTGGTATATTTCATCCTATTCGTTTGAGTAAATCACCCATGTGAACAAAGTGGAAAATTGCGTATCAGGCTATTTCATATTAGAATCAAATTATCGTATTGATTTACATTTTCCAGAACTTCATCCATTGGGACTAGTGTCAAACATACCCATTGTGCTTATCAGCGGTGTACTCCACAGTCCTGATGGAGCCGTCAGCATCGTGCAGGCTGTACACGCCCTTCACGGAGTCACCGTCGCGGGTCTCGTGCTGGTACTTGTTGTCGCCGGTGTGAGGGTCCTCGATCTTGTACTCGTACTCGTATTTGGGGTGAGCCTGAATGGAACAAATATGGAATAAAGCTAGGTGTTGAAGAGGAAGGGAAATGTTCAAAAGGGTCTTCTGCAACTAGCTTACAGATGTTAAATGAGGGTGCCATAATGTAAATTAATAGTGTAAGTATGTCTTATTCCTTAGTACGTTAAGTTAGTTTGCATTACTCCAAGTTATTTCGCTAACTGCTGATGAGTAAATAAATGCGTTCCTTTTACACATTTTATAACTAAAGATCCGAATTTAAAATTGTTTTTTTTTTAAACGAAAATCTAAATATTTAGAGCACAGGCATTTTGGTCTACATGTCACAAAAGCAAAAAATGTTTCATAACTTAATTAATTGTTGAATACTTATCTCATTATTCTACATTGCTAATTGGTTCGACTAAACATCCCTTTCTCTTCATGAACGAAATTACATAACAATGAACTCACGTGGTAATCAACGTGTTGCTCGCCGTGGTGTTCCTGGTGACCGTGGTGAGCTGGTTCAGCGTGGACGACGGGAGCTTCATGGTGAACTATGGGAGCGTAGTGGATGGCTTCGTGACCGTGCGAGTACTCGTGCCCGTGTCCGTGTCCAAGCGCATTCTCATGGCCGTAAGACTCGTGCCCGTGCCCTTCGTACCCATGAGATCCTCCATGGTATCCATGAGAACCTTCGTGACCATGAGAAGTTTCATGATGGACGACAGACTGAGAGGAATAGGCCGCGTGACCGTGATCATGTCCATGGTGCTGGGCGCAAACCGCCGCTACAGCAAGTGCGAAGACGATCTAAACAAAAGAGAATCAATTAACATAATTTGCAACTATTTACATTTTTAAGCCTCGCTATTTAATTAAAATTATTTTAAATTCAAAATTCCACTTACTTTGGAGAACATCTTGCTTGTATGTATTGTGATACACCAAAAAATTAAATGATATAATTGGAAGAGCCCAGATGCTTTTTATACTCAAAAGTAAGTACGAAAAATTTCTTCTTTGCGACAGTTTATTGTTACGTATGCGTATTTAAAACTGGTTCCGTTTTTATTACCGCTTCGGTAAGCGGTGCACTTTTACAATTGTGTGTTTATATGAAAATCCTTTCAAGAATACCGAATCATTTAGTTAATTGTTTTAATTATGAAGGTTAAAACTGAAATATAGGTTGAAGTTTTTAATATAGGCATTATTAACGATTATGTAATTAATTATATAATAAATTAGTCATACAAACGGAAAGTGTAAGTGGCCTTAATGTTTTTATTATGTTTTTATTTAATTTTTAGGACACTTGAAAATATTACACTGTTCTATGCAAAAAATTGGCTTTTCAGAGATTAGGGGTGGTTTGTTTAGAGTTCAATGTTTATTGGAAATTCTGATATTTCAGGAATTAATGTAATATTAGTATCATTAGGGTTTTGCATGTTATATTATAGGTCCTAGGAATTTAATTATTTTCGAACTGATGTCAATGTGATATGACATTTAAAAGAAGTAGACCATTAGCTTTAACAAATAAAAAACTGTTTTATATGACATTATTATGTTTATTTTATTATTATCAGTCACAAAAACCTAAGTTTCTGCACAGCACCCCGCAAGCAGTCGTCTAACGTTTCACAAAATGTATAGAAGTTTGAAAATAAAACATGATAAAACTTACACACTACAAGAAAATATAATACAAAAGTTCTAATGCGCTTTAAATAGATGTATGAAATGTAAAGTACTAAGCTAATTTGGGCCTTAGTCCCTTGTATACAAGTTCTGAAACGGTTAGGCTGTAAGCATACTTTGAAAGCCGTTCGTTGTACAATGCTTCGTGGTTGCATTCCGTCCGTGCTTAAGCTACGTAGTAAATAAATAGGTGTCATCGGTGTTGGTCTAGCGTTGGGTTAGTGGTCTAGCCGTGGAGGAGGCCGCCGTGTCCGAGGGCGGGGGCGGCGACGACGGCGTGCGCCGCGGGGTGCGCGGCGTGCCCTTGCCTGCTTACTACCGCGTTGAAACTGAAAATGTGATATACATTATGAGAGCTTTTATTATTCTTTATTCCTTAAACTACACTATTTTATTTCAATTTGTATTTTTTTGCATGCCTAATTTATGGTAGATTGTATAAGAGTCTAATTATAAACATAACATCTGCATCTACCAGGCCAGCACATACTTTGTTGTTTCAAATAGTGTGAGATGTCCCAGGATATTATTATATTAAATTGACTAAAACAATTTTGAGTAGGCCTCAGTATAATTCTTCATACGTGTTGTGGTATTCGGGCTTCACGTGGGAGTGCTGGCTTTTCAGGACGTCACCGTCGCGCGCTTCCCACTCTTCTCATTCGGGTTACTGGTGTAGGCTTCAGCTATTCAGAAGACCTAATATATTATAATCCTATGCTTACCCGTTGTGGTCGTCAGCAGAGTAGTTGACAGTGCGCACTGTGCCGTCGGGCTCCACGAGGGAGTACTGGCCCTTCACGACGTCACCGTCGCGCGCTTCCCACTGGCTCTTCTGGTCACCGGTGTGGCCGTCAGCGACGCCGTAGTTGAATGTGTAGCGAGGGTGGGCCTGGAAATGGAGATAACGTATATTTATATGTGACCAGGTGCTAAATATTATATATGTAGCATAGTCAAAAGTGGTTTCGGAGGCCTGAACTACGAAACAGGTTCTCCCTAACTTTTAAGTAAACGACGGTGGTTTTGAAGATATTGTACCAAAAGAAGAAAGATAGGGCAGGTCTGCTTACAAACACGGGGCTTGCCTGGTGCCAGCCAGCAAGTCATTTATTTATCTGTCATTCATACGTATCTCTCTATAAAGGTACTTTACTAAGTACCTCTCACTCCACTCATATCTACTGATATGAGTGGAGTGAGAGGTGAAATATTTCGTGAAGATGATTTTTGTAGGTATATTTTGTTGTTTATACAACAGATTTGATTTATTCATCAGAATACAGTTTAAAAAAACATTCGCAAACAGAAACTGGATAATAGCACTACTTACATATATCTCAACAGGGGCAGCGGCGTGCGCCAGGGCTGGGCGGTATACTGGCGCGTGCGCGACCACTGCGCCGTGACCTGCAAATGACCTGACGTCATCACACAAATAGTAGGTGTGTACAGGAAAATTATATACTAAGTAAAGTCGCAATCAGAAAGAGCTGGAAGGAGGGTATAATAGGGATGCTTTTGCCTTGCAGAGGGACAAAAAGGGCTGGTTCATAAAAAGAAAGCAATAATAATAGATAAAAGATACTAATAGGTAAAATACACTTAAGTCCTTTATTTTTCAAATGTTGCTCTACCCAGGTAAAAGGTTCAAAGGTCTTTTATAGTCATATTGTTATTATTATTTTCAATATTTACCGAGAGCATACTATTTAACTATTATGGTATCCTCTAAGCCGGTTTTTTTTAAAGTGACAAACACGAGCTTATTAGAATTGTACTTTTGATAATGCTGATGATACAGCAAGACGTGAGTAGATAGGGTGAAAAAATCCTACCTAATCCGTATCCCAAAGCTGGTGCAGCAGCTGCGTACCCTCCGTAGCCGTGCGCAAGCGCAGGTGCGCCGAAAACGATGCTCTGTGAGGAGAGCGCACCGTAAGGCGCTGCGAGCAGACCTGCGCGAGCGACGCTCACAAGCGCGCATGCGAACAACACCTGTAACGTAAGATGTAACGTTCAATCAATATTTATAAAGAGCAATACATAAAAGAACTTAAAAACAAAAGTTAGCGCTATGCAAATTCTGAATTTCGTGCATCCTTTAAGTAGACTTTATTTGATTTTGTTTTAATTTTATCTTAGGGCATTTCTTTGTAACACTTGGTTTATGTAATTGACAAAAGATGAAAAAGTTGAATAGAACCCTATGTTAAATCCATAAAAAAGAGGAGACTTCTTTTTGAAACCTCACTGTCACATCATCGTCTCTTGCCTACAACCTCTGACTAATCTTACATTTCTAGTTCGTATGTTTGTGCCAAAGGGTTGTTTGACCTTTGTTAAACTTTGATTTGCAAAAGCCAACTGGAATAAAGATAAAATACTTGGCCTACTCTGGACTCTCAAGTCACATGATACCAAAATCACAAAATACCGCCAAAAGAACACTTGACACCCAGCACACACTTTACCTTAGCGAACATTGTGTTTTGTTTTAGGTTCAAACTGTAAGTCACTGTAAGCACTAGGGCTAGTTGTGTGCCGAATTGTGAGATACCAGGCGTTTATATAGAGGTGGTATGTCCTATAGATACATAGGGTCCCGCTCGGGCGTGTCGCAGGAAACTGTATGTAGCTACACGTATGTGGCGGTGGGCGCTGCCACAAACTAGATCGGTAGAATACGACGGATACGCACTAAGTTTAATTCGGTTTTACACCACAAAGTAAGACAGTCCGAAGATCTAAATGTGAAAACTTTTTGATTATATGTATCCTTTAAAACATACAAAGAGAGAAAGAGGAACCAGAAGAAAGAAGGTCCGGAATGGCGCATCACCCTAAATCTGCACGAGACGAAAATTTGAAGTAGGTACTAAGTCTCCTTGAGAAATATCTTGTTTTAATCGTAACCTGCAATTAAAAAGGTTTCTAAATTTCGATCCAATGGAGACTCCAAAAGAATCTCAGATCTATCCTCCATAACATATGTACCATAGTTAATGATACTTTAAATTTATAGACTTAAAAATAATAACCCACTAAAACGTATGAAAACATCATAAGAGCATAATAATAAGTCGTATCCACATAATTCTTGTATCAATAGTTCAAACCGTTCTGGGCTAAGAATTGGTATCAGAATAGTAAATAAATACGTTCATAGTTCCACATAGCTGTGTTGAACATTCTGCGCAAAATAAATTAATCTTGAACACGCTACAAACCTTATTGAATTATTGTTTTCTAGACAATGAGTTTCATGAGTTACCTAGTTTGGGTATTGTGGCTTTAATTAGTTTCGTTAAGTCACGGAGTTAAGAATTCCATAGTTATCTTAGATTTTACGAAATAAAACTTGTATGTAAAACACCTAGATTCTTCATTTAGTAATTGTATTTTTTTTTTCAGCTCAGGGTCCATAATTTTTCTTTCTTTACCCCTCCGCCAAAACCTAGAGAATCGAATCCTCTCATCATAATTATTATAAAAACACATAACAATAAAATATATATCTATTATACAAATGTTGGTCCTAAACGGGAATTGAACGCGCTGCACGTGGTGAAGTTAAAGTTAAGGTGTTGAATTCTCTACTACTCGGCTATCCAAGCAAATGTACGAATTAAAAAACTATCATCTGCCCCTTCTAAGTTACTGTGAGGCACATAGTCATCTTATTTTTACAATTTTTATTGTAGTACAGTGATTTGTTAAATACATTCTACATACTTCTAGACCAATAGAAAAGGAAATACTTTAGAATTGTTTTTCGAAGTAACACAAAAAATTAGGTCACCTCGATTATGGTCAAACTACTGCTTTAAAAATTTATTTATAGCAAGCAAGATTTGTTATCTCTGATAACGAATTCAAGACTGGCTGAAAAAACTTAGCACTTAAAATGGGTGGCTAAATGTCGCATGACCATAAGAGTACAAACATATTGTACCAACCAAAATAGTCCTGGGAAAATAGTACTGATTGTCAATTTTGTATCACAGTGATGTCATTGTTCTAAAAAGGTTGTATCGGTGAAGTAGGGCATCATATGGCATGTTACCACAGTGTAACTGATGCCGTATTTGTTGTTCCATAAAGATTAACAAGACAACAAGAAAACAAAAAAAATGAGAATTAATTAATTACCCTTGCAAAGTATTGTAATAAAGTATCTCTTATAAATATTAAAATTTATTATGTATAAAATAGTAATCATTCTCCTTTCCTTGCCTTTGATGTTATTCCAATATATTTACAACACATGGGAGTATTTATTATTTCAAGAATAATAAATAACTGTACAAACTGAAAGCGACTACGAAACATGAAACGTGCCGCCTCTTGGACGAACACACATCACTGGCACAAAAGAAAATATTAACATTGATAACAAGATATTAAAGTGACAATGGCGGCTCGCGCGCTTGTTCAAACAAGGTCTACGCCTCCACTTAACATGTTATGGGTCATGCTTTTGTTTAATGCATATAATTTAGTTTTAAGTGTGGATAATAAGAACTTAAACCTAAGTGAATCTAGACTCTAGAATTCTATCAATCTAGAATTTTTAATAATCTAAAAAATAAGAAATGTTATTTCTGATAGATTGAATTTAGCAATTTACATATATATATATATATATATGAAATTGATTCAAGTTTAAAAAAAAATGTTTGGGTATTTATAAATTGCAAATAGAAATAGCCCTTTAAAACGTAGTTTGTAACATATAAAATTTCATGTCATAAAATGTTTAGACTACAAATTCAATGCAAAGGTGAACAATGCAAGTTAATATTAATAGTCAATGAATCACTACAAAAGCTTTTGATTAGCATAGTCCGAAAATAGCTCGGAAACTAGTTAGCAATGAATTTAATTTAGATCAACGCAAACCACACTGCATTCATTAAGGTGCGGTTCCTGTAATGGTATCGGTACGGAAGCAACTATTGTTACTGTAAAAAAAAATCTTTTTCTTATCATAGCAACTTACGATGTGTTTGAACAGCTAAATTCTTACGAATTGGTGGGTGATATGTTTATTCCAAAAGCCAAAAACAACACAATGGCAAATCCGCATCCTTTTGGAGTTGTGTTTCACCTTAATATAGGTACATAAAAACATGCTAAAGAAATGGTAAAAATATTTGTGTGTAAATCTTTTAAACAAATGTTTTAAGCACTTCTCTTCACATCTAAATCTATGGTTAAATAAATTCTTAAAATAAAATTATACCAAATTTTTAATCAATCAATAAAAAATATCAAACTCGCGCTATCACAGAAACTTCACCTTAAGTAAAGGTGTGAGCGTCTACCGCATAGTCTCGGATGTCAAGTGGCTGTGACTCATCTATCAGAGTTCATTAACCCCGTCGGCTATCTCAAGCGCCATTGAGCAAGCGGCCGGTTTACACTAAATACCCAACAACCAACAATCTGCATAATATATTGCAACTTGAGCGACTTTTTACTCATTTGCATACGTGATGAAGATTTAGAGTTGTGAAATGGTTTTACATACTTGTACTTGCGTGATATTAAACGCCTTCCAGTATTTCTGTATGGCTCTTAATAGTGTTGTTATGTGTGTAGAAATTCAGTCTAAATTGATAAGGACGGCTATGTAAATTCAAATCTCTGTGTATGTACATTTGCGAGCACTACACTTGTTTGTTAAATGTATTCTGGAAAACTACGTAGAGTTTTGCGAATGTAAATAATTAAGTTGAAAAAATTGACTTTGGCACGTGTAACAACTGATTTAGTAGTTATGTTACTATCGCTTGTTGTAATTGATTAACATTGCATTTACATTGTGTTTCATACCTTTATTGCTCATAAATACCTGTAAATATTTGTATACAAAAAAGAAATATTCATATAACATCTGAAGCTTTCAACTTTTGTTAGAATGAGTATATTTGATCTACTATTTCAGCACACGTTGAACATGTATTCCCGTCCAACCAGTAGCATTCACCATACATTACAATATGTGGCACTATCAATAAATCATACATTTTGATATCCATCGCATTCTGCACAGATTTATTAGCACATATTTTGCTCAATGTGATTGAGCAATTCGTCGCAAACGAAACTAACAGGTTACAAATAAGAGGCGCTAAGATACGTGCATATTGATTAATTTGATTTGCTCACTGGTTCGGTAATTTGACGCAAATTAATTGATCAAATGTACTTTGATCAAAGTTATACACAGGTTTTAAATTAATGATAATATGTCATAGTTATATTCTCTAAAATACTGAAAAACTTCTAAAAAGATGATGATAATAAACTTTATTTTATAAGTAAATTATTAAGACGTGTGTTCATGTATTGTAACAGCAATAAATAATGGATCAAGAAACACATGTTGTATTTATTTCTTTTAGAATATCCTATAATAACCGCTGATTTACATTTCGACTAAATATATAAAAAACTAAATTACCGTTAAATTAAGTTCTTAAATTACTCGAAGTGTTAAATTGTGCAAGCCATACATCATATATGGTCCATTCACGCCCACGCTGTATGCAACTAGATTCCTTAGAGAGTAATATTAAATTACCAGCGAAATATTCGTAAATCAATAGCTGCATGCCATTGACGAAACCTTATAAGCTAAGGTATAACCAAACGTTATTATTAAGGAATTTATGTATGAGCTTTTACTTACGCAATTGTACGCAGAACAGGCAATTATTGTTCATTGTGCTTGTTTATGAAATACACAGAAACTGGACTGAACTTTGTAGTCTATAACATTATTGAAATAGCATATCAGATCTAGCCTACCTACTCAAAGTGGCCAGTACCTTTTTCAAAGAGGCGAGAAGAAATAACAACAGTAAAAAATAGCGAACAAGGCGGTTAAAAAAGAAAACTAGGGAAACTTATTAGCTTTACTTGTTAATTAAGAGTATAGTATAGTATATATGTTATTCGCCTACACTCTATATACATATTTAATTGACATTGTAGTAACAGAATGTTAACATTTAGTACCTAATGTATCTATTAATTGGACCTCGCGCCGCCGTCCTTAACACACATGCATAATAAATGCATGTTATTTAAATTCCCTTCATGACATTTCAATTTATCACCGCGCTGATACAGAATAAATGATTTATTACACGGTGTATTAGCATATTAAGGTTCATTAGACCATAATACAATGTACCAACATTAGCAAACGTGACATTATTAAAAAGTTTTAATTATTTGAGGTTATGTTCTTTAAAGCAAGATGGTAAAATAGTTTTGATAACTAATATTATTTATTCTATTTACTTTAGATTGTAATTAAAATAATTTTATTTAATTGTAAGGTATAAAAAAACGTTAATTTTTTCTCAAACAAATAATAATATAATAGCAAGAAAAACGGAAATGCGACAGTGATGGCTGAATGGTTTATTTCCTTTGCATACGCATCATAATATTGTGTTACACGTCACGTGTGGCTACTTCATAATGTTTTTACTTTTTTGAAAATCCTTTTCATTTGTTTTTCAAAATGGTGGTATCCAATGACCAATCCATTGGAAATGAATGACTTTAATTAAAATTGCGTTGTTTGTGACATTGCTTATTGTTCAAATAGTAGTTTCATTTTTCAATGAAAGTGTGTGCGTGAAGTACTATCCAATGACGTACCTACTGTGTTTAACCTAAAATTACTATTTCAAGTTCAGTTACGAAGTTGGCATGCTACATATGTTGTTTGGTGGCCGTTAAATATCGGTAAGTTTTACTAATTTTCTTTTAGAAATATCCCGTTTGACGTACTAATCAAAGAACTAATTTACAACGACCCGCTGACTTTTACATACAATCATACCTATATCGATTTCGTCATTATAAGGAAGACTTGATATTTAAAGAGTAATTTTTAATATTTAAAAGTAAAATGAATGGAAGAAGCTGCACCGACAAGAGCTAGGCTCTTAAGTTAAAGAAGAAGAAAAGTAAAATGTATAATAAACATTGTTTTGTTCTTGTACCAAGTCTGGAAAGTACAGTAATAAATTTTGTGTATAAAAAATAGGGTAATGAATTTTTTAACGATCACTTTCTTAACACATATTTCACTCATAGATAGGACCGTTTCGACATATTTATGGACTATAGCGAACAGATGTTAATATTTTATGCATGAATTATTTTTCGGTTTTTCCTGTATTAGAAAATTTTGTGTAAGCAAAGTATTTTAATTGCTGTAGAAAAACGACTTATATTTCCGAAGGGTGACAAAAGTAACAGACATATCCACTCTTACAATTATTATAAAAAACACGTGTATTTGTTTTCTTCTAGCCGTAGGACGTTGTATGCTCGTATAGAGTATTACTCTTTCGTTTTATCCCCGGGAAAACCTTAAGAAATCTCTTTGAACTTTGAGAGGGAGAGATTAGAGCACTGCATTTTATCCGCCAAACGATCCAGATTGTCTTAACCTACCGTTTACTAGGGACCAGATGGGAATGTATTTGCAAACAACCGCGATCCCCGCGCCACTATTATCCCTTATATATCTTCTAAAAGCAAAGCGATAATGTTTGCACGAATATTGTCATGAAACTTATGTTCTTATATTATGTTATTGCGATACGTCATAAGAATTAGGCAATTTACATATTTATAAATTACTTTTATGTCCTACCTCAATAATTGACGAAAGTAAGTAAGTGAATTTTATGTCATGTTTAGTTTCTTCTAGAATTTACGCAACATAGTTGTAATACTAATATTGACGACCTCCGTGGTCGAGTGGCGTACGCACCGGTTTTCAAGGGGTCTAGCTCTGAGGTCCCGAGTTCGATCCCGGACGGGTCAATGTAGTAACCAACTTTTCTACATTGTCTCGGGTCTTTGTGTTTGTGGTACCTTCGTTGTTTCTGAATTCCATGACACAAGTGCTTTAGCAACTTACTTTGGGTTCAGAGCAATGTATGTGATGTTGTCCGCATTTATTTATTTATTTAATATGAAAACATTACACGTTCATTTCACTTCCACGGCGTATTTATGATTGCTTAATAATTGCTGTAATTATGCTACTGGCACCAGTAGCCTGTAGCGCAATCTATTGACCGAACGGTATCAATTGGTGGTGTTTATGCTATTAGTAATCTTATAACCAATGATTAGTCTTACAATTACTTGGTAAGTTCGGAGTAATGACTTCATCAATAGTTTAAAATATATGAACAAATTGTATACAAGCTAAAAAGAGAATAAATACATAATAAAATTTCAAGCAAATGTAGTTCTTGTTTTCACTTAAGGATCTAAATATTGTTCTATTATTTATTTACTTAGTAATAGTTCGTTGAGATTTAACAGCTAGATTTTAAAAACATGATTAAATTACAATCAGTTGACTTTTGTAAAATTCTAAAATCAGAATCGGATTTAACAAATGACCGTCTTAAATATTGAGTAATTAGCAAAATCGTCAAGCAAGAAGTCAGAAACTTTTTTTTTAGATATACGTCTCATCAAATCTTTAGCCGTAAGCTGATCAAATGTTATTCTTTTCTTCATTAAAAACAATGACGTAGATGACATTAGTATATTCAATAAAATATTTACTGTTGTTTTTAAAAGTTTTACAGCTACACATAATAGTCTAACAAATAAAGCCAAAATTGTCGGTTTGCCATCTAAAAAAAATGAACACTATCCATTTACTAAGATTTATGCGGCTAATAAAACTCGATTATAAATTAGAGTCTAGTTAAAGAAATACAGTAAGTTACTTTCATTTTTGTTACATATAATTTTCGAAATAATTTAACATGTGATTAAGATAAGTGAACAAACCGTTTTCATAATGAAAGAGGAAGTTGAAGGCTTGTCATTTAAATCTTAACACGCTCATAAACTTTACAGCATGAACGTAATTTATTCAAAAACCTCTGATTAAACGACAGTGATTAAAATTCTTGCGATATTTCAAATATTTAGCTAACTATTGACTTAAACTTATAGCAAAAAATACTCTTTTAATTTCGCATTACTTCTAGTAATGTTCTTTCATTACATACTTTTACTAGCAGAGATTTGATTGATTATGACTTAATATTGAGGTCTGAACGTTCAATGGCTACCTTAAAAGGAAGTTAGCAATCATAAAACAGATCAATGCTAGTATTACTTGCCAAGTCAGTACCAGTGCTGACTAATAATGTGGAACATTCCTTACATAATAGGTAATGTTATAATATAAACTAGAAAGTATAAGACACTAAGTGGATTATATTAAGTAACTCGTTCATTATTAATTTCTTAACAGATATTTTTTTTATTAAACAATGGTCTTTCAGGATCGCAACTAACTTTTATGTATTTTAGAATTGAAGATTCATCGTTTAATTCCAAAAATCCGAGATAAATTCTGTGTCATCATGTGTAATAATTTCCATTCATAGTCGCTAGATAGTAAACCTACTTTTAAATACGTTCAAAAAAACGTTAAGTTTAGCGCTGTTGGTCATACTTATGGTAATTAATTATACTTATACAACATGTAGAATTACCTTAATAGACTGCTGAAGCTGTAGCCCGTTTTTTAAACGGGAAGCCTTTTTATAGAATTCTGTTAATCAAGTTAAAATTAAAAGAAAAAAGTGAATGTATTAATTAAAAGTACCAAGTTTTTACGAGATAGCGATAAAGCGAATGTGTTTGTGATAATATTTCAAGTTACACCGCTTTACTCTAGTTCATACGTTGCAATTAGTGTCCACATTCCTCCAGAAATTGAAATATTGATAAAGTCTTAAATTAGTGCTTATTTATGTATTCAGTTTAAACCACACAAGTTATCTTACGACATACAGGATGTAAGGTTTTATATCCGAATTACCTGTGTCTTTACTTCCATTCTTATAATTATAAATGTCAAAATAACTCTTATTTGTTTGTCTACTATATTTGTTAAAAAAAATTGTATGGAGTAAACTTTGTAGTTTACTCTCAATCCCAAAATATATAATACGGTGTTCTCCGCTATAACCAATACAAGCGTGGGCATTTGTTTTAGTAGCAGTGAAGCTTTATTTTTTTATTAATTCAAGGATTCGGATTTAACTAGACGAAATACATGTTTTGCTGGTATACAATTCGATTACTACTGATCAAACAAGAGCCATTTTCCCACGAGTAATAATCAATTTTGTATCTATGATGTAGGGCAGATATGTAATTATTTTCAATATTTGGTCAAATGTTCTTACATAAAGGCCCCATAATATGGATTTAATGGATCTGTTATTAATAATTAGCCATAATATTTGTTACTAAATTTTAAGTCCTATGTAAGTCTTTATTACAGTTTAGTTAGGTAACTGGGCACGGATTTTATTACTTGAAGTTCATTATATTACCGGCCGGTATGTGTAACTGATAAAAATGTTCCAGTTCTTGCAGTGAAGTGCCTGCTTAATTGTAAATACTTTTATGTAACGATTTGTAAAATAATTTTATAGTGATCCCATTTTTTATACTTATCTACTTATGACGTACTAATTCGTTGTGTACTTAATAAGTAAGTTATTAATTTCTGTAGTACCTATTATAATTTTTATAACAAATGATAATGTATAAATTATAATGTAATACTCTTTGAAAAAAAATGTAATCATCATTCATAGTGTTTTAATTATTTGCATATAATTTTGCAATAGACCACTAAGATTTAAAGTAATTAAAACAAAAACATTACGTACGTACAGAGAAACACAACACCTACCATAAATTCTGATCCTACTAATCTTATCACGATATCAAATCTAATTTACATATCAGCATCTGAAATGACATTACAATTAACATAGCGGAAACCTTTCTCTCGCATTGCGCGTACGGCGTGCGGCGGCGCTAGCGGCGCGTGGCACATTGCGACAATACCGACGGTGTCATGGCCGCGCCCACCGGTGAACGTACGGCATGTGCTAAAATAAAACATAATAAAACGCGTAAATCGTGGGACATTACTGTCAACGTTTGATCATATTCGGTGCACTACAAGGTGCATTGCTTTTAGGGAGCGGACCATGCGATGCATAAAATATAGTTTGCGTCAGTATGCCTTGTATTGTAATAACATAAACAATAAGAATTAATAATTATCTAAAATTTTATTTAATTTATAATTTGCCAAATGCTATCAAAAGCTTCATTTAGACCACTTTTATTTATGACAAGCCCAAGGAGTGTTGGCGTAAGGTTCATAGTGAAGTTAATTATTTACCTATCAATAAAACTCTATACCATTTGTAAAGCTAATTCAAGATAACAATGAGGGATTATCCTATTTTTAACAGTCAAAAATGTAATTAAGGTATCGATGGATGAAATTATGTCTGCTTAAGTAAATGATTCTGTCCTTTTAATATCCTATCAATAATACAAGCCAGAACATTTCTACGATACGTCCGATCTTATTAAAAGTGAAAGTATGATCCAAAACCACACAATGTATATCCTTGGTCCATTATATTTAGAACCTGACCTAATTATTTAATCTTGCTAAAGGAATATCGTGTACGGCGGCTTAAAAAATATCCGAACGTCCTTGTGAGGTAATAAGAGTCCGACACTCCCACTCGCTCCAGTTTCCGAGGCTTTGCACTTTCACTATCATTGTGAGACCATTTGCGCAACGCACACTGCATATGTAACCTGCTATTTTTATTATTGCTATTTCAGACATTTTTTTTTTCTAAAATATCGAATTTTTAGTAATTAGGTCGACTACTACTAAGGACATTATTATAATTATGTTAGGTTATGTATTCTGGTTGATTAGCGTTTGAGGTAAAAAGAGTATTTAAGCAGATGTAAAAATGCAATTTTATTTACAAAATCATTTTTGTTAACCCTGACGTTGATTCCAGATTTAGTCTTTCAGTACGTTTATTAAAATCACTAATAACAACAATAAATAATTTGGTTAATAAATTCACTTCAGTCGGTTTTACTTAAGTTTTTAAGATTTAAGTAAGTAATTTATACTATCAATACTTAACTTACAGTCTAGCTTCTTAGGTCTGAATAGTTACACAATTACAAATAATCTAATTTGTATTTAAAACAAATAACTTAAATATCGAATATATCTAACAGGTTGATGACAGGTTTTCGTTTCTTCACGATTTTTCGTACGACCTCTTTTGGGCCAGTTCCTCGAGGAGGGTACCTGTCGTCCTGCGATGTATCGTCGTAATTGCTTGAAAACTGGGGACGTTCATAATCGTCCTCAGTTAATCTATAATCGTAGGTTTCGACAGTAGGGTTAGGATTCTTCAGCTTTCTTTTAGGGACTAAAACGTATTCGTTACCATCGTCGCTAGGGTAGCGATGTTCTGGTTCCCTAGGTTTGTAAGGTCTCTTCTTTTTAGGTCTAGTAGGAACTTCATCTGGATAATATTTCTCAGGCGGAGGAACATCAGGTATTACTGGGAATGTATATTTTGATGGAGAAGGTTTGACAGGGGTATCGTCATATTTATGCCCTTTGAAGTTACCGTTTCCATAATATTTCACGTATCTGTCCATATCAGAACTTGGTTCTGCATATTTATCGTAATTATCTCTATAGGAATCTTGGGGGTAAGATGGATACTTCTTGTTCAATTCAAGATCGACGATGTTTGAATACAAATTGTCTCTGTCTCTGCTGTCATGACTTTCTTTTCTAGTTTTAGTTTTGCAATTCGGGTCAAAACTGTACCCGACGTGACTTTGTGGTTCAAATTCGGAGGGATCTTCGCGAGGATGCTTAATTGAAATGCTGTGAGTGTATTCACTTGGTTCTGAATCTAGCGGCTGATCCGCATACGACGGATACTTTGTTCTTTTCTTACTCGAGTGTTCTTTTCGCACTGATTCATGTGGTCTTTTTGGTCTTTTCCTTTCATAGTAATCTTCTTCTGGATCTTCTGAGAAATCATAATACCTTTCATAATCTCTCATAGCTTTTTCTTCCATTATGCTTCTCCCGATTTCTCCAGACTCTAATGCTTGGTTATCAGTGTTAACAACAGCTTGGAACCCTGTTTTCGGGCCTGCAGAGTATTCAACGGTTCTTGTGGAGCCATCTGGTTCGACTACACTGTAGTGACCTGTAATTCATACAAAAAAAAACTTGATAAACGGAACTCATTAAAACTGTTAAAAGCATTTACTGATCGCCGGATATAGTATTTTTATATTAACCTTTGATATTACAAAACTTAGTTGCCACGCAACTGATTGTGTCTCGTATTACATGTTAAATCGAGTAATAAAATCCGTAGTAACACAATACAAAATATAAAGTTTCAGTAAATATAGATTACCTTTAACAGTGTCACCATCTCTTGACTCCCATACGCTTTTTACGTCTCCAGTTTTGCCATCAGCAACTCCATAGCTGAACGAGTAGGTTGATTTTCCCTGACAACAAAAAAATGTCAGTAAATTCGCTCATAAATGCAACGCACAATTTTTTGCTCATACCACAATTACATCGTGATGTTTCTGTAGATAAAAAACTTGGGGAATGTGTGAAGCGATAGCTTGCGTGTAATAATTCGGTATTTTACTCATTATGACAATTGATTGCATGCTCAGCGATTTGAGTTTAATATTCTGAATAAGTAATGAGGGTTTTAATCGTTTCCATAACGTAAGTATGCGGGTAATTGCAATCAGGTAGAGTGAGTGTAATGTCTGACTGTCTGTCAAATCGTTAGGTGTAACGTTGGGCACATTTATCATTGTTGATCACGACTATTGTTTCCCAACCGAGAGGTCAGATCGTTCTAAATTATTTTAGATCAGCTCATTGAAATATAATAGCTTAATCGTGCACCAATCAGAACGTTAGGGTTTATATATTAAAACTGACATTAAGATTAGTTAACAAGGTTTATTCTGCAACAAACCTTAAAACTCGAAATATTTTTTTCTAAACTTTATGTACATCCGCTATATTACAATTGAACAATTAGTCGTACGAATAAATAACTTAAAAACATGAACCAATGATACATAAGATCAGTCTCCTTATATGGGATTGTTAGTAAACATTCTCGGTATTAAATGTCACTTGCTGGCGGCCATCTTCGTCAAGTTCAAGACGAGCCAGCCGAGTGCGCGCGCGCATCGCACCGTAATCAATGTCAATGACGAATCGTTCACTTTCGTTCTTTTCCGCTTCAATTCGCTCAATATATCGACTTTTTAAATGTATTAAATGATTTTGAAATTTATTATTTTTGTTCTGGTGTATATTGTGATTGGAGTATGATATTTTCGGATAAATATAACTCTATTTTATGTATTACGTTGGTTAAAAAAACTGTCATCGATATATACTATTAAAGAATTAACTGAAGCGAATAATTATGAAAAACAATTGAAAGTATCGAAACTTTTACTCTTAAAAAACGAATGTGCCAACATACTAATTACTTAGCGTTCGTGTTTCTCCTGCAATTATCATTTGCATAATATAAAAAATACGAATGCGTTCAATTGGAGCAGTGTCACAGCTCTACAGCTTGAAGAAAAGTGGGTGAACAAGACAACCGCCGGCCGCATTTGTTTCGACATCCAGTGACCACTTTCAATAGGTAGTAGTTATATGTATTGACATGTTGCAAGCGTCGTCAGTGATAAGCGTTGGGTTACCAAGTTTCTAGAGCAAAAAATCCTGTTATAACTAGAATTTCATTGATATGGTTTGAATTCAATTATCTTCGGAGTGACTGATTTTATTTGGAAGGCCAACTACATTCTGTTATAGTTGTCAAGCTGAAGAAGTTTAATTTTTACTGAATGATTTAAATAAAACCTAAAACAACGCTGATAGCATGTAAGTTAGGTTCAAAGAATAGAGCCTAGATAAATAAATGATGGACCAAAATATGTTATGTAATTTTATAATTAAATATCAACCAAACGTAAGCCTAGTTAATAAATTACTACAAGGAAGAGAAGAGAGTTCAATGACAAGAGCCATCAAATGTAGTAACTGATTTATATCTTAATAGTATGAACAGAATACTTAGAAAGTCGAGAGTTACGGTACAGAACAGAAGTAACCATTAACTATAATAATGACTGAATTTATTAGAAATGCATTTCTCAAGACTTGTTAAAATAACATTTATTTTAAGATGCTCTATTATTTTCTATTACAGTTTATTTCTTAATTTATTATTTAATTTATATCCAAACCATACCTGTTTTTCAGTATCTACTAAATGGTTTCAAGATTAAACAAATAAATGGGGGTTAACGAAAAGGAAATTTGAGGAACTAAAATTATTTTATAATGGAAGTTAATTCTTCTTTAAGTTAAATGACTAGCTTTTTTTTAATTGACATAATATTTTCTAATATTAATTGCCTATTTTTATTAGCTGAATTCGCTAAGACTGGAAGAAGACCCCAACATAGTTTGGACTAGGCAGAGTAGAATTGCCTATATTTATCATTGTAAACACCTTCTTATTGACACCGGACATGAAACGACGATAGAACAAGCTGACACTTTTTTACCTACTTTTAATTGACAAAAGTAGGAACCAATTGATTCTTCATGGTTTATTGACCGTTTAATAGGAGCCAATCATTCATTAATATTACAAAGAAATAACAATATGCGCATACATGGTTTTGATTAATTAGCGAAGAAAATTGGTTATTAATTTTAGCAATTAATCGTATAATTACAATTTCGACGCCTATTGGTTGTAAAGCAAGCGTGCGTGTGCGACAGTCGCTCAAGCATTTGTTGGTGAAAATTGCGTGTCGTATACATGTATGAACGCAATAAATATATTTTATACTAGCTGACGTATCAATAACAGCATGTAGTAGACATGATGTTATTAGAATAATGTGCGAAAGTCGTATACGGTTGTAAACTGCCTTTAATTATTTGTTACGGTCTGTTGAATGGTTTGAATAACATTATGAATTTACAATGCCTAAATTATTTACATGTTAGTAAGTTTTTATCACTTATCTTCACTTTTTTTGTAACATGCGTAATACATCTATTACTCTATCGCTGGCATCTCATCGCTATCATCAAAGTAGTTGTAAGAGTAAAAATAGATTACCACCATTACTTGAAACATTTTTAAATGAAGTTAAACTGTTATCTGAAGCGAAGGAGTGTGAACAGAAAAATAATAATGTGGAGTTATGAAATAAGTAATTAGAAAAACATTTATTTTTTTTACTAATTTATAATGTTGATATTAATGTTAATTCAAGAAGTTTGGTAATCGAATTTTTATTTTGATTTCTGTTTATCTGGCCACTATGTTGAATATGCAAACTAATCTAAAATATATATATTTATATTTGTAACTTACATTGTCCGTCGCCTCTTGTATGTTATCTTCTAAAAATTCCCCTTCTTGACAATTGGTTGCTAACAAATTTGCCAAGAGGATCTAGAATAGAAATAACAAAATAAAAGTTGAAAACAATTTATATTTATGTTGAATAAATAATTTGTAAGTATATATATAAAAATATTTGTAAGTATAAATAAGTAAGTATATCATGTTCAGCCAAATCAACCATTTATCACTTACATTAATTATAGAAACTATTTATAATTATCAAAAGAAATATGAAGTAAATTAAGTTTGTAATCATTTATAATTTCACGTTATAATGTAGTGATGATTGCGTGAAAATGTTTAATACGGTTTTTCGTGATTGATCGTTTCAGAACACAACATAAAAAAGACATTTAAACACACGTGTGCTAAAAACAATTACGGGATCATATCGTAAATCAGTAATGTTTATAATTTAAATTATTTGTTCAAATATTATGTCACGAAAAACTGTTTTGGTTTAGTAAATAAATAAATCTACATACCAATATAGCAAGCGCTTTATCCATGATTATTATCTAACACCACATAAAGTCACGTCACAAATCAACCCAAAACACACTAAAAATTATACAAAAACTACAAGCTTGTCCATTTGAAGGTTGAGGCTAGATGAAGACGAGTCGCCTCGACCACCACTTACCTATTTATAAACGCACACAGGAACACCCCCGGGCGTGCGTACATTAACACCACCACACACATACACATGACAATTACTCAACTAGGATGCGATACATTTAATTGTAGATCAGCTACCGGTAACTATCTGATAATTGTACCTTACACTTTTGTAGACAAGTACTAGATTTATTTTGTTGATAAACTTTCAGTGTTCATTAAGAAATCATCAATAATAGTAAACATTGCTTCAGTATATGTCAACGGAAAGATATGTTTTGAAAGCCAAAATTACACTACTCGATTCCAGTATCCTTTGATAGACGTCCAAAATTTCTAAAGTGTATTTTTTAAAACTCTTAAGTTAACAACCAAGGTTACTAAGTCAATAACAACAGATATCAGGGGTGTCCTAAGGATTATATAAATTAGGTACCATTTGAATATGAGAGTATCGTCGAGATAAAAAAACGTTGATCAACGCATCAAATTATAATGTGCCAATTTCCTGAGAATACATTACAAAAAAAAAAAAAAACAGAAAAAAAATACAATCCCAACTATGTAACTGAAAATGCAATAAAAGACGACTCGGTTTCATAATCAACTGAGCATGCAAATCAAGGAAAGTGAACGCTTTCAGATATGATAGCATGACAGCCCGTGTCGCTACGCATAACGCATTTATTGTAATTTGCAATAATTGTTATCTGCATTTTGTAACAATATTTCGATATTCAGAACCAAATGGAACGGCAAGGCTTGACATGTCGGCTAACGAAAGCAAGTACTACATAACGTTTTTGTACTATACCTTTTGTGGCCGAAATTGTCATGTGGTAAGACACTTTAGGGCCTTTATAATTACTGGTTGTGATACAATTTGGTCGCAATTTTTTAAATTGTGCAGTACATAAAAATTTCTTTTGTGTCATTGTTCAATTGGAAAGTAGAACAAAAACTCCGTACCAATCCATATAATTTTCGATACAATTCGACTAAAGACGTAAAGTGGATTTAAAAAGTCAACAGTAAGTTTTCTGACCAATTCCTTTGTAAAATAAGAATCTACTAAATAAAGATATAGGTATGTCAATATTTTTAAAAGAGACGCTTTTGGTAATTGGTGATCTTAATGGATCCATAACTAGTCAGAAAGTCTGCAAAGGAAGTATAAAGAATATGCTCTACGCATAATTTACATACATTTTCTAGAAAATGTAGATTAAAAGATACTTAAAGGCTAGACTTTTCCGGTAAACCCCGGAATGACTGAAAAGATAAACACCCCGACAATGTACTTCAAAGAACAAGCGATGCTTCAACAAGATTAATAACATTGTTAACTCACAATAACAGCTAACGGTAAATTGAAAAACTCCGTTTATCGTACACATCTATCATTGTAGTCCAAACAATGGGCAAAAGAAAGTAATTTATTTGAAGCAATGACGTTTAGCTGTTTCTTTAACACCGTTTTAGACTAATATCCTGATATTCAGTGTATGGTCTGTTGAAGCGTAACTGCGATGCGGCGACACTGACTGGCGTCATCCGTCAATAAGTAAAAGCGTCTCCACATGACTTGCTGAGAATTTTCGATAGCGACTTTTTCAGTACTCAGGCTTATCGCTTGGAATTCTCTGAACACGAAGCAAACTGTCAAATAATTTAATCATTGTCACGTAGATTTCAGATTGCTAGTCAGAAACAAGTGTTCTTCGCACGAGTTACATTAAGCGTTGATTGTTGTAATGTATTCATGATCGTCGCGTCTTTCAACTTCGTGTGAACGTACCTGTTATATTTATTAATGGCCGCTCAACAATGTTTCATGCATGGACTCCTTCTATAACGATGATGAATTTGATCAGGAAAAGTTGATCAATTCATCACTTTCTTTTATAAACGAGTAAAAAACCAAGGCTGAGAAATATTTTCTTTATTTCACATCTCATAGTATCAAAACAATCAACGGTTTGTCGTTAAATTATAAATCTTACAAACTAGTATAATAATTATCTTTGAGATAACTACGTTGTGAAGCATATTTAGGAAGCTATATAAATAATAGATCGAAGTTAATATCACAGTCTGACACTGGTTTACAGCATGTTTCGATCACACATACTGAAAACAGTGCCATCTATTGGGCGGCGTCAGAACTTTTCAGCTAGTTTGTATTGAGCGCCATCTAGTAGTGGGAGTAGTAACCAGAGCCGCCGTGAGCGCTGTAGTGAGGTTGCGGGTGTTGAGCGTGGCCGATACGTTTGACGACAGCGTTGAAGCCGTTGTGTTTGTCGGCTGTGTACTCTACGATGCGAGTGGTGCCATCGGGCTCGGCGAGGGAATACGCACCTGGGTCATCGAGTTGTGTCAGTATGAATGATTGTTTGTTACATAATAATAATTATCCTTTAAAGTAGAATGTTGCATAAGTAATCGATTTACACTTTGGAATGTAGAGCAAATTATTGGGAGACTGAAGTTCAATGACCGTCTTTCCAGACACAAATATTTTTTGATTTGGCTAATAGAAGAAGAGAAAGAGCAGAGTTAGGATAAGAGTTAGACATACCTTTAACAACGTCACCATCCCGACTTTCCCATTGCGTCTTGTGGTCACCGGTGTGAGGATCAGCCACAGAGTAGTCAAATGAGTATTTTGGGTAAGCCTGTAATGAAATAATAATAATAAGATAATTTAGATAGTAATAATAAGATAACCAGTTGTCGATATTATCATTACCAGATGATTACGGATTTATAATAGATTAGAAAAGGAAAGTCAACACACAGACTCTTTGTAATATTTAATACTAAAGAGTTTTTAATGACACACATCACACAGTACATGATTCAATAAACTTTACACCAAATGTTATCAACCTACATCGAAGCTTATTTCATGATAAAATTTTAAAGAGGTAAGCGGTAAGATACATTTTGTAATATAATCAAAATAATGAATATCAATCAATTTAATATCATACCATTATAATATGGCATCATGTAGAAAATGAGAACTGATTTATATAAAATGGAGCCAATAACTTTTACATAACGCACTACTGATTTACTCTGAGTAAAAGACATCAACGCGCAGCACCTTTCAATCGAATTTTAGTTTACCACCATTATTCGTTTGTTTATTGCTTTCAATGATTTGAAAAAGTATTGGAAGAATTATATTACATAATTATAAATATTTCTAGTAAATCAAGCTCTATCATTATTGTTTAATTTTAATTGTTATACATAGTTTAAGACGTAAAAATACTAAATACTTAAATCTTATACAAGAACAGCTCCTTTTAGCTCTATAACTTATATAATATTTTTATCTACAAAGCTGTTAGCAATTTGTCTGCCATACAAATATCACTGAAAGTAGTGCACGAAATGGTCATCTATCATTTCGTAAGAACATTTTTGGGTTCAGACATTACCTAGTGTAATGAGGCGTCTCATGTCCAATTTTCCCCCATCTTTGTATGCACAATACAAATGACACATAGTGTCGCAATTCATAACGCAAGTAAACCACGTCATGGTATTTGAGCACTATAACTATAACACTTATTATTTTTGCCAGACAATTTTCAACCTTAAAACTTGGGCCATAACTTTGATTTTGGCAGCTGGCGTTAGATTTAAAAGCTTTAATAAAGTCATGACTTCAGATCCTTTATTTATTGCATTTGAACTTTTAAGTATGTTTATCAGAGCAAGCATTTCATGATGTTATATTTTTTTACTTTATTTCTAAGTATTGTCATATTTATCGATTGTTGGAAAAAGTAACTCAGGCTTGTAGAGAAAAGTAGGCTTTTAGGTAATTTGAATTTATACTATTCACTGAATCAATCTATCCAATAAGAATTTTGTAACATTTACTTTATCCGCTCTTTATTATACTGGTTCACCTCAGCTTACAATTTTGCATAACATGCTTTATTACCAAAGTGTGTTTGTTATTTATATTTGTATAAGTATTGTATGTTTTCTTGTCTTTATATAAAAAAATAAGACAGTATTTTAGTTTTACTATGACAGTTCTTTTGACCAACGCTTTGATTAATTTAGCAATCAAAAAACTATCCCCTTAGATGTCTGTCATACTTATCGATACATCATCCAATCTTTTCAAGCATTATACTTACATAGTAATCCTGGCTATGGCCATAGTCAGCCTGTGCAGGGTAATAGCCGCCATAGCCGGAGAGCCCGCCGCCGTAGCCACCGCCGATGTAGCCGGCGTTGGCTGCAGCGCACACCGCGACGATGATCATTACCTAGGAATAAAGAATACATTCAATTTAATGAAACACTTCATTTCAATATATTGCATAACTTTTTTTACATGTGTCAGTAAAAAAAAAAACTGAATTCTTCTCTTGGTGTTTTCTTACTTCCGATGCCATTTAGCTCAGGATTAAATAGGTAATTATTATATAGTTTTCGGAATAAAGATTCTTAGGTACCTTATTTTTCTAATTGGTTAGATAGTAAATCTGTTAGTAAGCTTATTTTTTTACCACACCACAGTGAGCTTGATTTTAATAGCGAAAATTTATTTATATCGACACAAATAAAAAATATTTCATATAATAATGACAAAACAAAATAAACTTATTAATTAAAAACTCATATAAGGCCCAGTACAACGTTGCCTTTATTTATCAATCAAACACACCAAATAACAAAAGAATTAAGATGTCAAACAAATTCACACAATTACAACATTTAAGGTCAGTGTTCAAGCTATTTGAGTTCATTCATAACAGGTGATGTTACACGATCATACGAGAATACTATTATCTAGAACAATAGCACGAGCAAAAACAAACGCAGGAAGTATGAAGAAAATATATTGTGGAGCGGCTGTTATGTCAGTGCGCGATTACAGGGAATTTAGTTCATAAACATTGTCATGTTAAAGAAAAGGGTTAGTAATTGCAGATGAGGGTTTGGTATGAAGTAGTAGTCCTTGGTTGTAGAATGTTAGGTGTTATACTGTCAATTCAAAAAATATGTTGAAAATGACGTAAAAAGGGTAGTAAAACTGATCAAAATAAAATTTATCACAAAAATATATAATTATGTCTAAAAATTATCAAAATTAAACCAGTTGCTAAGTATACGTAAATATGTTATTAATCATATTATTCATTAGCTTAAGTATTTTGCATAAAAGATTTTGGTATTTCTTTCTTGTATAAAAATTTAACATTATACGTGGATAAACTGACTTTTTATTACTGTAAGCGCCTATCTTTTGTAGATTAGCAATAACGCGTTTGAATGACCTCAGTACTAACAAAAACAAAAGACAACCGCTTCATTGTTTACTTTTTGCAAGTCAAAGTACTTTGATAGTAGATATCAAAAGGTCTATGAGAATAGTGTACCGTATTTAAATGAACAATAATAATCATAAATAATGATAGCAGCTTAGAATCCTTAAAATAAGCAATATGTTCTGGATCTAGGACTTTGTTGTTTACAATTAAATTTCAAAGTCATTAAATAATTTTCTAAATCAAAATAATGATAAAAATTTAATCAGTAGAAGTGCATATTGCACTTTACGTTTAAAATTAAACGGCTTTCCGAAATTACAAACTGCAATTTGACTCGTGGTTTGACATAACTTAATACATTATTTGAAGTCACTGAATGTAGAAAACCTGAAGAATCTGGAAAGTCACAACTATTTCGGAAGCCAACACAAGCAATAAAAACTTTAATGACACAATGAAACATTACGTGTGGCGAAAAGAAAACTGTGAAAAATATATTTTCCAATACAAATACGTAATGTATTACGTATTACGTTATACCATCGATATTTCCCATAGCTTTACGTGATCTGTATCTATATGTTTAACAATCGTTAAGTACTCTATGACGGCGACAAATACGTGCTTTTTGTACGTGACGTAACGTCGCACGCGACTTGACACCTCAGCGACGTTTGATGACTGAATTAGTGAAATGATATTTCAATTTCGTTTATAGCTTTTTGTAGTGTTACGTTATTCTAACAAAGGAATATCGGTAAAAAGTATCGTTTCGTTAAATAGCTGAGTAGATGGTATTGAAATAATTTACTTTGAATTGATTTATAGACGCGACAATAAATTTTTAATGAGGCAAGAGACAGTTTATAAATACCGGTAAAAAAGTAGCTGTTTTTGACCATGTTTGATTTATGTGTAGAAAAGTTTCAAATATATGGTATGTGTGGTTTTGGATTGTGCCAAAAATTCTTATTTGATATTATGTTCGCCATTTTACCAAATAAATAACTAATCTTGATGTAGATAAATATATAACCCCTTAATATATATATAAAAAAAAATCTTGAAATGATTTCAATGGATGCCCAACCCAAAAAAAATATGCTTGTCTCCAGAAGTAGCAAATTTTGTAAGTATAATGTAATGTAGCCGTGGCACATTAGTTTTTCAGAAAGACAAATAAATGTTTTACTGTCTGTTAGGTGTGGATGCATAAATAATTTATCTATTGATACAAATGTATATTGTCATGAATATTGTATCTCAAAGCCATCATAAGCGTTTCTCTATCATTTGATGTTTAGGAACCTTTTAGAACCTAAAAAGCTAAAGTACGTAGTTATTGTTGTTGCTTAGTTTTATTTATCAGTGTACGTTCCTATCTATATGGAAAGGAAGAAATATAGTTTTTAAACTAAGGATATCTTTAGCTTATTTTAATTTATTTATACTATACAATATAATAATATGTATATTATATTTGACCTTAAGTTTTATTTTCTTTCTGTAACCGCTTCCCAAACTATGTCTATGTCGTCTTCCAGTATTAAAATGCATTTTCTTTCTTATTATTAAACAGTTTATTAGAACTCGAACCCTACATTTGTCTAAAGAAGGACCCATTTATAAAACAGCAATAAAATTAAAAAATATTAAAAGAGAAGCAAAAATTAACCCATTTATTCCCCTTTTAAACTAAATATCAAGAACACAATATTGATATATGAAACGATATTGACACGATCGATTATTTGGGTAAAATAAAAAAAAAAAACTGAATCAACCCTTTAACACCCCCAAAAAAACTAACACCTACTTATTACTCAAACTCAAAACTCAATCACGTCACTTACTTGGAAGGCACGCATTTTCACTGATAAGTCACTTTCGTCCTCTTCGAAGCCGACAGGAGCTGAACTGACACTGATGCTGGTCTCAGCAGCCCACTGTATTTATAACGAGCACCTTTGTTGCACCACAGCTGGTGCGTGCCTTGTAACGTAGGCCTAGCCGATGTGAGTTGATGACATGCCTTTATTTATGACGTAGTAGGTTACCGAAACTTACGTTTAACTAGTTTAAATTTATGGGAAATAAATTGAAAAAAAAAGACTTCAATTAACAAAAACCATCTTTAGAAGAGATCGATTTGGATTAAATTTATTTGGGGTCACGGTCCAGGTCACCCAATTATTGAAGAAAAAAACCTTTTTTTGGAAATAGCCATATTTATAAAGCGACGAAATTTTCGGTATATTTTATTTATTTGAAAATTGGGGCACACAGAACTAGAAAATGTAAACGTTTGTTCCTGATTTTTTTTCTCTCATTTACTAATTCTCGTACTTTGGTATATTCCAGATAATTGCTGTTCAGGGTTATAGTATTCTCATGCCTACATTTCTACGCAATTGGGTTGGTACGAAATACCTTTTTTCGATACCTATCTTCTTCAATTTGCAATACAGCAACGTGCGAATTATTCTTGATGAAGAAGGCGTTTACTTATGGAACTGAAACCGATAATAATTTTAAATGACTTTTCGGCTTTTTGAAATAAAGGTTAGTTCGTAACAAATTTAAATTACTCTTTTTAGTTTTGAAGAGCTTCATCTGAGTCCTTCCTTCAGGGCAAAACTCAGATTTAAATAACAATTTGTAACATCGATAAAACTATGTTTTCACATAAGTGCACACTCAAAGATTCCTGAATAAAAATACTTATCAATAAGGTTCAATGTTTCCCTGTGGTCATTGAGCTAACAGTAAACATCAGGCCCTTTTATCTTTCTTGAGTAATGTTAAGAAAAAGTTACAGAAAACATATCCAAAATTAATGAAATATTTTAATTACAAGTAAGTGAGGTGTACCTATTGCATTCTTATAAATAGGCAGGTACTTAAAGCAAAAACAGCGATCTAAAATACATTTTTCGAAATCCCTCAGCCGCAAGCGTTGATCACAGCATTACATTGTTACGTGCAGCGACTATCGAACAAATTGATCTACATACATAGTTTATTTGGTGCGCTATTTATTGCAGTAAATAATTATGAAGCTGCGTTGCGTAGCTCATTGTATCGAGATAGAATTGTTCGTATTCATATTCAATGAGGTTATACATATCGACAATGTTACCTACTAATAATTAAAATTGTTGGCTTAAATGTGTTTAATAATATGGTGGGCAGTATCTAAGTAGCGGCCAATAGCAAGCTTATTTAAATGTGTTGCGCATTGGAGTTGCGCGTTTCTTGTACCATATAAATGATTTAGTTTTATCATTGGTGTAGTAGTTGAATGTTCAGATTCATGATCATAAGGTACAGGTTGAAACTCAAGGTAGTACTTATAGTTTTTTTCTGATATGCAGTAGATTCCTGAATTTACTTAAATCGATTATTGAAGAAAACGTCTTCTTTAAGCCTGGATTCCGTTTTTGTATGTAAAAAAAGGCCTGTGCGAAGCATTGGTTCAGTTACTGGCCAATTTTATTTTCATTGTTATATTATCCCAATATTTAAACGGGAAGGTCAACAGGCGGGTTTACACCTGTATCTCCCATACTATTTGCTAGCACATTATTACTCTCTAGAGTGCAGAGCATTAAATTATCAAACTTTTAGTTTTCCGATGAACAACAGCGTGCCTCGTGTACTAAGGGCGTCGTTAAATCCATTAGATAAAGTAAATAATTACATTTGTAACGTCTAACGTGTAACTGGGCTAATATCAGTAAACTGCAATCACTAATCAATTTGCATACCGATGTCATAGAGAATGTTTGACCTTTTCGAAGAAAATCGATCAAAGTAACATGCTTACGTTATTGATTGACGCAGCTCAACAAAAAACGTAGAATCACATTTCTTATGAAAGTTCTTAGTTCAAGTTACTATTTAATTTGATGAGAAAATATATTATTATTTAAGGGGATTAATTGTTTACTTTATCAATAGGATACATGAAAAGGTTTTTTAATTCAACTGTTTCCATCCTTCATAAACCCATTTTACTGGGTTTTCGGTATCCAATGGTGAGACTATTAAAGTTCCTTATGACCGACGGTATTTTGGGTGGCTGCTTTCCGATATCAACAAAGTTTCAAAAGCAGTCTAACTATGGATTACCCAGAAAAAATTCGTTTTTGAGTAGAGTTTGACGACCTCCGTGGTCGAGTGGCGTACGCACCGGTTTCAAGGTGTCGCTAGCTCTGAGGTCCCGGGTTCGATCCCCGGACGGGTCAATGTAGAAATTCACATTTTCTACATTGTCCCGGGTCTGGGTGTTTGTGGTACCTTCGTTGTTTCTGAATACCATAACACAAGTGCTTTAGCTACTTACTTTGGGTTCAGAGCAATGTATGTGATGTTGTCCGCATTTATTTATTTATTATTTATTTATAGATAGGCAGCCGCTCAACGTAAATTACGGTATTCAGCTGAATCCAGTAACACTGGAAGCCGACCCCAACATAGATAGAAAAAGGCTTGGCAGATGATGATGGAAAGTCTCGGTATTCTTATTGATGTTCGCCTACCTACAAGTATAGCAACGCTCAGATAGCAGTTTCACCTTTAAAATCGGTGCTTATGCTTTGCCACAAGTCCGTCGCATAGTGGAAAAATCCATCATCAAAAATCAAAAAACATAATCAAGGTTATTTAAAATAATTTATTGCAGGACGTTATTTCCATCCTGTGATATAATACCTATTAATAATGTCCTTCCTGTACTAGTTAGTCACATCCTTAAAAACTAGTATAATGAGCACTAATTGCCACATGTCGTGTTGATCAAGTGTTAATTATGGTTCGAATCAAACTTAATTATTTACCAAACACGCTCTAGGGGTGCATACTCTTGCAGAATATTGCTTAGAGCCACCAGTAAGTTTAACAAGTGGTCATAAAGACGTGTTATATTCTTCTATTCCAACACAGAGTGCAAACTTTACCTATTGAAATAATTGGAAACAATTAATTTAATAGCTTTAAATATTACAGTAATGGTTGTCTTTCTTTTCTTTTACTAACCCATCCCCTGTAATGGAGCCTAATTTATTATAACTTAGTTTTCTCTCTACTGCTGTTTAATTTCAGTGTAATTTCAAGACCATCAACTATTTACTTTGAACAAAAGGAAAAGGTTTAATGTTTCGATGATATTCTCTGGAAATCATTGTAGATTATGGGTTAAATAAATACGTTATAAATCCAATAAAAATATGGCAAACTGGAAAAAAAAAAATATAATTTCGTATGAGCTACGTATTTCGGTAGTCACAAATCAAAGTTTGTAAAACAGATAATTAATGTAATAGTATGCCGTTGTTTGCATTCGTTAGGTTGCGTTATGCATATAAGTGTTGTGTGATTTCGTGTTATTATGCGCACAATTGGCGATAACGACACTGGTTGCGTGTGTGAGGGAATATTTTGTGTATTAATAAATACGTAACATACATAAGAGGGTATTGACCCTGATAAGCCTGGAACGGTATTTCTTAAATTTTTTTTATAGTCATTATTATTTTGTTTGAATTATATAATTGCAATTTACAAAAAAACTAATGTTAAGTACATGATAAAAGCTTTGCACTTTGCATTCCCTAGAGCGCAGCGGTTGAAGTCTTTAAGTACGGTTTTCAGGTGTTAAAGAAAGCAAATATTAAATATTATTATAATGGCATTTTATTAAAATTTGTTAACCTTACCTCAATCTCATATCTAGTTATGTTTATTTCATTCTAGATACTATTAAAGAAATTGAAGGTTCATTCAACATTCTAAAATAAAAAATCAATTAATAATAACATTTTCTTAATAATAGACGATCCAGTAATATAATAAATTTATTTTAGTATTTCAAGTCTCAATTTTATTACTACAAGTAATTTACGTTCTTTAATTAAAGTGATTAGTTTTAAGCACATTTCTTAGTAAAGCTCATTCAAACGGTGCGAGAAAAATCGTGCGGTTGTAGTACATTGCCGTCTATATTCGTTCTCTTAGGACTATTTTAGCCGCACGGACCCGCATTGTACCGCAACTCTCATAAAACTTCAGGGATCGTCTAAATCAGGCTTAAGTCTGAGTCAGAGATGTTTTGAAACTTAGTTACAATACCTATTGGATATACGATACCTAACCGATGCTATCTAAAACTGGGCTAATATGTACTATAATATGTTCATATACTACGAGCACATTCCATTGTTCTCTCAGAGTGAAGAACTGTTTTAGAGTGATAAAAATAGATTAAAATCTAAGGTCTAAAAAACTGATGGTACTTAGCACCAATGTACCACTTATTATAACAATTAATGAGCAATAAATATTTTTTTAAATAAAATTTTAAAGATTAATTCTTTTTTAAATGGAAAGTAATAAATAACTGAATTTAATTTCAGGTACTCCATTTGAATTAATCTGATTATATATTTTTTTGTTATCAACTTTCCAATATTGAAAAGAGGATTTACACGTAATTATAATAAAGAAGCTATTTGAATTGCTGATAGGTAAATTTTTATTCTAGATTTCTTAGGAATTCCAAAACTAGATTAACCACTACTTAGTACGTCAATTAGCAATTGAAGATTCGATAAAAATCGCCAATATTCCGGTTGCGGAATTAGAACAAGGTAACGATTGCAACCGCTTCGAACCCAAACCCTCTATTAGAGCAACCGTTGATAAGAACAAAGCTACTATAATTACAAATCGGTGCATCGAATTAACAGGCAATCGAGTTAAATCGATGGGATATGAGCAATCGAGTTATCGTATGTACATCGTGTAAGGATCGAACATATTTGAGAACCATTTTGAGTAAAGGGAATTGTGGAGTGTGGAGTTCCAAGAAATTTATTATGGTTCATTATGAGTTTATTTTGTTTATTGTAGATACGTATGCGTAAGTACATTCAAAATATTTATGATACACATTTTTTTGTTCTTTGCTGTTTTGGCGATAGCGACGTGACGGGTTATGGTTTTGTTGACTGTGAAAATCTACAGAATTCATAGCGCACCTAATACATTTTTTTTGCCAAGCCATGTATCTTTTGCACGAGTACAAACAATAACTATTATGATAGTAAGGATATTAGTAGAAATTTTATGTATGAAAGAAACCCTATTGTTTCTAAATAAAATCGATTCTGAATATTCGTGTACAAATTACAAACTAATTCACGTTAACAACGTTATTAGCGCCGATATGGTTAGGTGCATTATTGGTCGGCTTGTTAAGCAAGATTGCTGCGCGAAATCCACCTCTATCTGCAACAAATAGGCCTGATCAACATTGAACAACAAAAACCGAGCCACTTACAGATCATTAAGCACTATTCAATCAGCAATTGCTAAATTCAAGATCCTACTGAAAAAAATGAACCACATTGGTACGTGCTAGTCGGCCAAGGAAAAGCTATGAAATAAACACACGTACTTGGCCGCCAAGGTTGGCCAAATATGAATTAGCGTGACAAACTGTGATCGACGTGTTTACATCAGAATTATAGCAAAAAAGTACACAGGTATTTCTCCGATGCTTGATAGGATGTTGTGTAACGTATGCTGGGGTTACGCTGTGACAAAATTCCTTTGAATTACACGCGAGTATCCGTACAATTGTAAACTATTATGTGGTTGTTTCTTGCACATATACATACAATTTTATTGTGTTATTGGCAATGATTTTACATAGATTGATTGTACGTTACGCTCACATGAATATGTCGGTTTTTATACAAGTTAATAATTTGATAATTGTAAGGTTCATTGTTTGATACAAAAACTGACGCGTGCTTGTCTTGATAGACAACAATTACGAAAATATTTTAACGATAAATAATATTTAAGCGTTACTTAGCGACAAGTATCATTAATAAAATATGTACATATAGCTTACTCTCAAAATAAAATAAATTCGGGATGACATTTAATTTTGTTAAAATTAGTGTTCAGGGGGGGGGGATCTACCAGTTATCTGTCCGAAAGTTGGCTAGATCCACCACGGGTACGCGACCCCGGACTGCCCTAGCTGTTACTGTCACATTCATTGTACCTCCGTGATGGTAGCATCCTATAACCCGTCCTACCTTGTTATTCTTTCCAACATATCCTTTCCCAAATCCTTATCCCGCAGGAACGCAACGGATAATTACAAAAATAATTTAATTATCCAAAATGGCGGCGATGTGGTTCGCCACCCATCACGTCTCGTTCCTCGCGGGGGCGAAAAGTGGGCCACGGAGAGCCGCCTCGCTGCGTTGAATGCAAGAGGAGGAATGGATGGTAAGGTGGATGAAGTGTGTCAGATGATGGATGTCGAGACGAAAATAAAGAATGGTATGCTGAGATGGTTTGGCTATGTCGAGAGAATGAATAAAAGAACGATTGACGAAAAGTGTATAAGGCGAGTGTGAATGAGAAAAGGCCACATCAAGAACATACCATAAACCAAACAGCATGTATGCAGGGAATAATGAAAGTCGACAAAGCGAAACAAGTGTGTAAGGATCGTAGCAAGTGGAAAGAAGTGGTCTCTGCCTACCCCTACAAGGGAAAGAGGCGTGATTATATGTATGTATGTGTGTATGTATTTAATTTTGGACACAACCGATGACTACGTTTATGTATTAGAATATGTTTAGAGAAGTGTCAAAAGAGAAACCAATAATTTTCTTAAAACATACATAAAGTCTTCTGCTTTTATCAATAAAAATTTTCAAATTAGTAAACTACAATGAAATAAAAATATTCTTACATCTATCAATGGGTCTAAAATAAGACCCTACTTCAAAATGTTCTAATTACTTTCCAGTTAAACAGTGTTACTATTGACCATGTATTACGTACTTGTTATTAGCACTACGAAATGAAAAGTAGGGCGTGACGTGGGCAGGTCAGTTCTCACGAAGACCAAGAACAGCCTTGTGATGTGACGATGGAGAATAAGTGCTGATTCATCCGCATCTTGGTTTGACATACCATTTTTTATAAGTACCAGTGGTTTTGAATTTTGATTTGTCACGTTTATCATTGCGGTTGCAATGTCTGGAAAAAATGCTGTTTGATAACGTAAACATGTACTTAATTTTTCTACTATATCTCGTCAGGATGATTAAATCTTGAGCGCACTCTGTTAAAATAGAAAATGGATGATACGGTTTGTAGAGGATGTTGTTACTACAAATAAACTGGATAAACAATGTATGGTAATATAGAAAACGGTGGTAATGGAATTATAGAAAACGGTGTTCGATCTCCATGTCTTTTAGAGTATTTTTATAAAATTGATGAACTTATTGAGTCTCTGGTGAAAATGATTGATATTAGTATTATTATCACGTGACTCTAATGGACAGGGTGAAACTGAACCGAACTGCATATGACAGCAAGGACAATAAATGTTAACTAAATGTAATGATATTACCTTAAAATTTGCAATATTATATACAATGTTTTAACAACGCCATCTTACGGCATTTTCTTAAACTAAGCTGAATAGCTATTAGACTGCGCGGGCGCACAGCTTGAACTTTCAAATCATGCAGTCTTACAACTTACAGCATAGCAATGTACATCATTTATACATTATTACACGGAGTCGGCGCAAGATGGCGCACGATACCAATTTTTTTATCAGTTTTTAGTACTATGATTTTATTTAACTACATTTCAACCTTTATTAACTAGATTTATACTTTTTAGGAACGAATTCCGCAATACAATAAACAAATACTTTTTTATGAGATTTACTAAATCCCGTACAATTAAATTGTTCAGTGTATGAATTTGCACAACAAAATCTCTAACTATGAAGGCATCTGACACCATAGGCATAAAAAACTACAAACCGTAACAAACATTAAATAATTACAAGTTTTATGTTAAATACAACATAAAGGCTAACAACCACTTAAGATAGAAATCTAAGTCCTAGGTGGGAGATGTGAACTAATTATACTTATGCACTTGGACAGCCATATCTGTTAATGACAGGTATGCAAATGTTTAACAGAAAGAACGGGCACACGATGTGAATTGTAAAGTAGCTGTATATAAACGTCTTTAATATCAAGGATAATTATGATTTGCTATAGCAGATAGCCGAATATTTATGATCGAGCTCAGGAAGTGTGTGTAAAAACAACTGCAAAATGCATAAATGATATATGTTTGGCCTTTTAGTATTTTCGAGACAAGTTAAGGTATAGTCTGAGACACAAATAATACGTAACAGCTTATAAGTTTAACAAAATTATCTTTTTTAGAGTTAACCTTTAATAATTTTCAGAAATAAAATATAAAGCGACTGTTACTGCTACTGCGTTAACTTAAAAATTGCAAAAAAAAGTAAAGTATGAAGCAATTCCGCAAATCATTTTAAGAGAAAAGTTCTTTGCTATTTAATGAGTATTAAAATAACTTACTCGTATTAAGTAGTCTAGGGAAATACGATATGATTTTCACTCCTAATCCACTTTTGCAATTTCTGGGCAGTAAACTAGATCGATGATGAAAATGTTCATTAACTACTGTGAGTAATTAAGGTTTCTATGTAAAAAGGGTTTCATCGGAGACCTAGCGATTACCGCATGGAACGATTAAATGTTACATGATATATGCCTCATTTAGATCTATGTATGTGTATTTATCTATGAAAGATCTATATAAACCAGGTTTGCGGATACTGATTTACAAATTATAGCTACTATTTAATAATATTCATATTCGGCGAGAACGCAATCAGTGTACTATCAATACAGACGTACAAGAGTATGACAATAACATATACCTAACAGAAGAGAAAATGTTTTTATTTATGATCTCACTTGTCTTACAATATCTAGTATTCCTCTTATCCCTTAGGAGCGCAACAGGTAGATAGAATAACAGATATTTATGTAACACTGTTGTCGCCAACTCATTGTTTAACTGTGTGTGTGTTATATAATTATCATGAATTGTTACAAAGCCTCGTAGGTGTGTACTAAATTGACAGGTCACTATCAGGCCAGATATATTAAATGTCAGGGATGTTTAGGAAATGCACCAATTCTTCTTAGCAACTGGCAAAAATATGTAAAGCATATACACTATACACCTACTTTATTTAATAAATTCACGATTAGAATGTTTTGCACTGAAAGTAGGTTAAATGTTGATGAGTGCGATTTCACACTTACCTTGGAATTGAGAAAACCTTCGTGGTTATAGCCATTAGATATGTTCAACTGTTTATGTCGCCTCATGATTTACAATCGGCCGTTAAATAATAATACTGATATTCCGGGACAACTCACACACGATTATCTGATCCCAAGCTAAGCAGAGCTTGTGTTATGGTAACCAGACAAATTATAAACATTGAAATAAAACTTTACGGTTTTTTTCGCGGTTTATATTAATATAAACCGCGAAAAAATCCGTAAAAAGTAGTTTTATTTCAATGTCTAACATTCACGTAAACCTAAGAAACCAACTTATAAACATACTTATATATTTCTAAATACATACATATTGTAGATAACTAACACAGAACAAATGATCGTACTCACTACACAAAGATTTGTCCTGGGTGGGAATCGAACCCTCGCTCTCCGGCGTAGCAGTCAGGGCCACTGACCGACCTACACCAACAGGCCCGTCGTTAAAATCAAACGTGATAAAAATAAAGATCGAATTCAAATGTTTGCAATAGTAGAAGATGCGACTCTGAATTCATATTAATTATTTTTAAATATTGTGAAAATTGATAAAGCTAATGTCAATATCAGCTGTTTAATATTCAATGTATGAGGCAAGAGTACTATGAAGATGAACCTTTCACTTTAAAGTGTGCATTATATTAACATAGATAGTACTTATTACTCCTACTTGTTTGTATGAATATAGACTTATTACTTACTTTTTTGGTAACTTTAAAAACTTACTTTCCATTATTTTGCTTTAGTTAGGGGATGCCTTTGGATATATATTGCAATTTGATAAACCAATAAAGTATAAATTTTTATTCAACTTACAAAGGCGTGAAGCTAACTTTTACTAAAAACTATACCTAAGTTTGAAGTATTATCTGAATGTAAACCAGTAGTAATTGATCTTATTCTTCTTATCTGCATTAAAAAGTGCACATTTTCATCAAAATAACTTCAATTTCATTTGCGTATTCCAGCGCCCTTTAAAATTGCACTGCTTATTGAAATCATAATATCAGTCAAGCATAAATTATACTTATACCTTTAAGACCCAAGCACAATATAGTGGGAATTATTTAGAAATAAATTGATCACATAAGACCTTTTGCTGAAAATACGTGTAATTATTTAGAAATAAATACACATACCGAGATTGCAATAAAATCTGAAGGGAAATAATAATATAGATATCATTGAAAGTACTTGAGCCTTGATTAGTTACAGTAATAAAGTCCTAATAGGACGACATTATGGGTATTCATAAATAATAGTTATTGCTACTAACTGTCGCGCTGCAGGGCAATGGCCTCTTCATATAGAGATGCTATTTAATGGCTAGAATGTTAACTGCGTTCTTGCAATTTAGTTCAATAACCAACGCTTCAGTAAATTTAGATTATTTATACAAGTTTTGCATACAAGATACAAGAATACTATTATTGTATACAAGAGTAACGACTTTTATTCTGGAAGTCACAAAAAAAGCTAAAATAAAGTTGACTTTATCTGTACGATTTAACTTTATTTATAATAAAAACACATAACTTTTAATTTACAAATGTTTACGGAAATCCCTTTAATTTAAATAACTGTAAATATACGGTTAGCGCTACGGTTTAAAAGTTAGTAGAAATCTTTAAGTACCTATTGTGTCAAATTATAATTAATTTACTTCTGTTTATCGTTAAACTTGACTTTTGTTTAAGGCATGGTTTGCGATAAATTACTAATTAACATGTGATCATATTCCCAAGAAGGCAGTGCCTGATGATGCAATACCTTGAACAAATTGCCTCATTGTTGATGTCCATTGAATGTCACAGCTATTTATATTTTAGGGTAACAAGACTCTTTAACCTGCAGCTGGTGAATCACGGGGTAATAAGACTCAATAATGAAATAATAAAAATACACATTTTTATTTAAGAACTGTGTACATGCAAAATGTTTGTTTGTGTTTTTTTTGATAGACATTAATAACTAATTTTCTTTTTATAAAGTAACCCAGTAAAGTTGGAGTTTCACGCCGTTTCTTAGTCGTATAAACGTAATTTTAAACAAGAGCGAATGAAGTCATTAACATTTCAAAAGTGCCTGAAAAGGCTTACTTGACGTATGTTTTTTTTTAGAATAGAATAGAATTTACCAAAATTCTAAACAGTGCAGTTATTTAGATTCTGTAAGAATATTAAATCTCATAAGATTTAAATCAAATTACGATAGTCGACTAAATTCTCTACATGGCTGTCCATTTCGCATTAGCAATGACAGGTTAAGAAGGTAGAACATGTTTAAATAAACACATGTTTTTGTAAGAATGTTTTTAAGATAAATATTTATGATAAAATTCCTTCCTTACTTATTTCAATTTAAATAAGTATCTTTCGATCTCATGTCCAACTTTATTTCACACAAGATTCTAGAGATTATTTAGCATAATTGTAAATTGCATTTAGAATAAAATTAAGTGCATATAAATTTTAATTTATCACCTGTTGAGTAAAACTGCAGTGTACCTGCAGTCGCGTAAATTCGTGTGTATAAATACGAATGATGATAGGTACTGTTATCTCATACGAATCAGTTGTATTTGTACGTTAAGTGTTGAATATATTTACATCATTATGGGTGCAGTAATTTATTCAGGTAGTTTGTACTTGGCAGTCCATGTAATACGCGTAAATCTATAGTTCATAAGGGTCATCTTTACGAGGCTCATAGTCAACCTTCATAAACAATTTTATTAGGTTTTCCTAAACAAAATACAAACGAATATTTCTAAGATATTGATTAGGATAATACTACACCATCCTGTATACATAATTACGTACAAAGGTCATGTTTGCTTCGTCAAATGTTGCGGAATTTTAATGCAATTCACAAAAAAAAGCATTTTTAAAATGTCTGTCTTTGCATTTTAATAATAAAAATAAAATCATAATTAATTACATTAATACTTGCATATTACGTTCAGGATATTACTCGAAGGACCTATGTATCAATGGGCTTTTGAATATATATATTCAAACTAAAAAACTGTTTTATAATTTTAGTCACGACGATTGAGTCTGAAAAAAACGACAAAGTAGCATTTATAACGTTAAAGTGACAGGATAATAGCTGTGAGCTAATAACGTAGACAATATGTTCATATATATAATGTTTCAATAGGATAAATGAAATAACTATTCATAAGTCCTTAATAAATTGTATCCAAGGAAACTACTATACATGTATAGTGTTTATTGTAAAATACTTTGCAATAAACACTGTTATTACTTTAGGTTAATTTTCAGGGCAGGGCAACAAAATCATTCTAAAGACCCAACAAACTGTTTAATAAAGAACTAAAAAATAAGTTCCACATTTTCGGTTACATTTATTGCAAGTTAATCGAAAACGAGCTTGCTAATACTTGCGGTAATTACTACATTATTAGCCGTTATAGTCCTTAAATTTCGTGCAATACAAATTACCAGCCTATAATCCAATATCATAACTATTCGCCTAATAAATGTTTGCCTCACAAAACCATAAGCTATTTATTGGATTACAAAACGAATCTCGTAAGCCTCCACGCTCCCTAAATGAAATTTCGCATTACTTCATAAATTATATTATTTATTGGCATATCGCTGTGGAAACTAAATTATTTATTAATTGAATTGGACGATGCTGTCGTGTGTAATGTTTTGTATGATTATCGTAAAGACTGTTACAGTAAAGGCTCAAACATTCAGGTAACTGTACAAGGCAAACCACATCAAAATAACAATGTTATTTTTTCTATATTTTGGCGAGTTAATGCAAAATTCAGCACCTTGTTTTCCTATTGCCTTAGAATGACTACACTTCGAGTATAATTTACTTTACTTTTCTAATCTACTAATTTGTAAAATTGTAGTGCAGTGCAAATGCAGTGCGATAAAATACCTAAGCATTGCATTAAACCAACTAACTTATCACATTAGGTGCCTTGTACTAATTATAAGCTAAGTTCTTTTTAAATCATTATCTCATAGTTACAGTCTGTTCGAACAAATTGCCAATGTAGTGAGCATCGCTATCTAGATTCCCGTACGAATCTATTAGCCAAATAAAGCTTGGTGTTTTATATTCAACAATGCAGGTCAGCGGTCGCCAAATGCACAAGATGTTCGATCCAACACTTGCGTAAAACCTTATTCACACTTGCTAGAACTTCGATCAAAAATACAGATTGAAGAGTAAGAAGACGGCAGCTTATTTGTTAAGACTTATTCGGTACAAGAAAGTTCAAGAATATAGTTCTAGAACTCTGTGAACTCATGAAGTAGAAAAATTTTAAAAAAAAACCTCATTTCAAAGCTCTATCTTTGAGTCATTATCTGCTGGCCTAGTTGCCAAAGTAATAAAAATAACTATATGTTGTATGTCTATGTTCATCAAAAAGTATCAGATGCCTATTATTTTACAGATGTGAAATAAATAATTGTTTTTTAGAAAGTAACGAAAAAAACGTTTGGTGTCATAAAGTTGTGGATGAATTTCTTTAAACTTTGAGTGGTTATGTACACGACCATTTCTATTGACTTCTTTACTTTCTATCATATAACCAAAATTTTCATGCCTTCATTCTTTACATAACTTTTTACTTAAAACTTTTACTGCCTATTATTTGAAATCTTCTCAGGCAATTACGATGCATTACTGCACTTTATACTCATCCCAATTTAAAATTAAAATCTCGACTTTGTTCAGCACTTAAATCACAATTGAATAATAGCCAATTTAGTTCAGTTAACTTGCACACAAGTGTAATAACAATTGGTGGCGACACGTTATTCTCTTATGGCACAGTCGACCCCAACAGGATCCTGTTTCAATTGAACTATATACGCTCATGCAATGCATACGACTAACAAATAAGGTCATGGGCTTTTTCCATGACTATAGCACAGAATCATACAGTAGGTACTCAAATAGTGTATGTTTTTTTTTTATTCTATCAATATTCATGCTTTTACGTATCGTAAGTAAGTATTGGTTTGCCGTATAGATGATGGCTTTCTTAGACAGGTATCTTAAGCGCTTTTTGAAGGAGGCGTACGTTTAGCAGTTGGACGGCAAGAGGCTGATATTATCTGAAACGTAATATAAAGCTTATACAAATTAATTAGCATTCGTCAATTATCATCAGCATCAACCATTGTATCCGACCACTGTTAGGTGTCCTTTTGGTGGTGGCAATTATCAATTATAATAAGGAACTATTGAATCAGCTTACCTCACACTAATTGACAAGAACCCAATATATCATTTGCTGGTCAGTTGTGATTATGGTCAAAGACCAATCTGTCACGAAGAATATTTCTGGTTGAATCGTGAATGACCGTAAACGGTGTGTTGAGCTTAAGAAATTTGAAATTCGAACGTCGGAATCTATCGATTTGGATTGATGCAGATATGGAATTTGATTGCATCGCTGGCGCATGATCCGATTGCTATCGATTTTATTAGATCCCACTTTGGAGTCTTGCCAACATTTCGATACGTTGTTAATTCAGTGAGGTTTGGCAAATTCGTCAGAATACAAATACATGCACATTCCCTGGGTGAACCAAGACAGGCGAGAAATTACATGTATTGTGTAGCGTTTAACTATAAAATAAATAATACATACCTAGTTCACCATCATGATATTTTTCTTTCACTACTAAGCATTACTTCTCTACTAAGCGTACAAGTTTCTTAAGCCTTGTATTTTTCATTATAACGAAAAGGCAATAAATACATATCACCTACCCTTGACAACAAGGGCTCAAAAAAAACAGTCAATAATTTACACCAACGTGAATGAGGATTTACTCTAAGTAGATACCTACATCAATGCCTATTGCAATGCATTGAGAATTTGCTCGCGCACCTCTCCTTACTAAGCCGGTGACATCGGTGTTTCAATCTCGCACGACGGTCCTTCGATAGATTCCTAGATCATACGTCCACATTTGATTTTGATCGATTTATAGCTGTCAGTTTGTATTAAATTGAGATTTATTTAGGTCTTATGTCGGCTGATTGTTAAGATTAAATTGTGATGTCAATATCGTCATCACACAAATCTTATCGATGTATTAACATCTTGCGAATAATGCACAATGAATAAATATCCTGTGACCACCTACACACCTTCATCTGATCCCAAACTAAGCAGAACTTGTACTATGGTAACCAGACAATTAATAATCATAGTTATACAAAATATACCTATACATATTATCGATTATTACACCCAGACACAGAACAAATGATCATGCTCATTACAAACATTTGTCCTGGGTGGGAATCGAACCCACAACCTCTGACATAGCAGTCAGGTTGACTAATCACCGGACCAACGGGCCAGTCAAAGAATAAATCTTAGAGGAAAAATCCTATACAAATCGGAACAGTCCATTTTTCGAACATGGAAAAATAAAATAGGTTCACACCGCTTGAAAACGTGGACCTATTTCTGATATAATTAAGATTATTAAAAGTCAACATACAACTACAGAAATTTACAAAAAAATATTAAAATTTTACTCAACGGACTTAAAACATAAGCTGGTTTTCGATGAACAAACTATTTGTGAAACTCTATAATTTTATAGTCATATTAAAAGACTAGAGTTATCAAACACAAAACGCTGAGATTTATTTACAGTTGTTTCAAATTCGTAAACATTATAATTTACTTCTAAGACCGTGTTACGGAGTTACCACTTATTATACCGCGATATTTCAGCCGTTACTTTGCCAAAGGCAGTAAGTTACTAAACAGAATATTTTGGACATACAATTATTCACTTAGCAATTAATATTCAATTCGATGGATCTGTGAAAACTAAACTGAAGTGATTTACTACCTTTTGAAGCAAATAATATTTCATGCATCTAATTAAATTTCTATAAGTGTATGGCATAACATGACTTACCTACCCAAAAAGGTAAGCTTCCCTAAATTGACCAAAATCAGTCGCAAATTGTAAAAGGAAAAAGTGTAGTGTCATTTAATTACTGTCAGTCATATTTTTTTTTAGTAGTCATACTTTTTATTCCTTGTGATTTTACAGTTAAATAATTACAAACTGAAATCACTTCCAAGAAATCCGCAACAAAACCTCAACACTTTCCACGCCACATAAAGACATTTTCTTAAAGAATATAATTAAAATAAAAAAGGTTCGGAATATTTTTTCAACCAGTTAATTGCACGTTGCATTCAAGCCAGCTATAATTTCCATTACAAATGAGTTCCACCATAATCATGTCGTTAACTAATCGTTTGTTGACATTACAAAAAGTGTACTGAGATTGATTCATTGAAAGCCGCTTGTACCAATTATAGTAATTAAACTGTACAATCTTAGTTATAAGTTCATTGCAAAACCTTTAAAAAAGTTAAGATCCTTGGCCCCAGTTAAAGATGTGTTAAGATATTTAAAAGGTGTTGCAATGAGCGGTCATGTTCAATAATTACAATTAATGTAAGTACATGTTCTTTTGATGGCACAAAGAATGCCAAACAAATTATGTGCATTGGCATCTTAATAATTCTGCATCAAATAATTGCACCTATAATTATATTTATTCGAATGCAGATAAGGTATGAATAAGAATATAAATTGGTTGATTGCTTTTCATTTATTAAATATTAAAAAACTGGAAAATGATAACTTGAGTTTCCATGATTGATAAACTATAGCTGCTTGCTGATATATAAAAAATAAATTAAAACAATATTTTATTTAAAAGTCAACAATCTCTCTCAGGTATCTGTCTGGCTCAGCGTGATATAATTGAACGATTGCATAAAAAAGAGCTTTATATAAATATCGTAGATTCACAGTCATTATAATAAAAGCTCTTTCCAAATGCACTCATCTTCACATTGTTAATGATTTGTTTGCAAATCGTTCTCATGTATTGCTATTATGTATTTCTGTGATGTAAGGCCATTAAGAAATATATAAATGTACCCTCAAGCATCAGCTCACGTGCGAATAAGTTATTTATTAGTGTTTGTATACTGTAATTATAATGAACGGTATATTTTCGTTTTGGTATACCTATCAATGTAATTCCCACGGATGAATTATGCGATTATACTTTGTTTTTAACAGGTGTGTAATTTATAGAAAGTTTGAAATTGATGCCTACTTTTAACGATAACTATTAATTAGCAATCGATGCTATGAAGGACTTAAAGTGTAGAACAATATGATGTGATGGAATTTGGATCGCATTTAAAAAATCTTCCAGAAAAAAAGAAACTGAATTATTTGTAGATAAGTAACATATCCACGCACTATATCTGACGAAGAAATAAGACTTCTAACCATTTAAAATTATTTAATTTTATTCTATATAGTTTAAAAATATTTTGCTTTATAACCAAAATGAACATCAGGGGGCAACATAAGTCAATAATCCACACCCACATTTGAGATATTCACGCCTATGTCAATTACACAGTGTCTAGTTTTATCAAGATAAATGATTTCGATAGCGTCAATTATGCAGAGAATGCTAGCAATATATCGAATAGGTCATTTTAAACGCGACAGATGGAAAGGAGCGCCTACAAAATTAAGTAACTGTCCTTACGCCCAAGATAGTCATTATTAATAATAGAGTATAAATTAGCAAGCATAGAGCGTATCGCTAGTAGCCCGTTGTCCTAGTCGTAAGCATTTTTTTGATCTTGAAAATAATCTTAAACAAAACCCATTTTACTGTGTTTCTCCGTATAAATGGGTTGTGGAGATCAGATAGGCAGTCGCTCCATGTAAATAATACGGTATTCAGCTGAATCTGGTAAGACTGGTAGCCGACCCCAACATAGCTAAAAGGCTAGGCAGATGATGATGATATAATCGTAACCGAAGTACCCACTACACTCGTTTATTTAAGTGACAGACTTTAATGTGAAAATATTGATGTTTCCGTTTGTATAAAGGTAAAGGATGAAAATGCCTGTCCATACGTGCGCATCACAGTTCATAACCTAACAAGCACGCTCTATAGTTTAATTATTTATACTCTTAGTTATTAATGCTCAGTGTATCTGCGGTTGCCCAGTAGCAATACTCAGTCAGTACAATATTTGTATTAAAAGGGAATGCAGATTGTATGCTATTAGTCTTTGCTTCGTTCTCAGTTGTATGAAGTAATTCACGACTAATGTCCGATTATTTTCTTGGGTAAATGGATATCTGTTTTCAACGAATGTTCGGTTATTTTATGGTCAGGATATGAAGTGTTTATTATATGTTGTATTTTAAGCTTTAACTAGATTTTCTGATATAAAATTGAGATTCAGTAAATATCTACACTACAATATGACGAATAGTTGTGTTTTTGTCCATCAAATATAGTTACTTAAAATTGTAATAAAGGTTTTAATGAAGTCCCTTTGAAATAAAATAAAAACATTTATAAGAGCAGAGAAGCACAATCAGCGCTAATAAACTATTAAGTTAATTGTGACTTACGATCCTTATAAATATTGACTGTTAACTAATACGGAAACCAAAAATCAAAGTTCTGAAAGGATTCAATTTGGTATTTAGCCAAAAAAAGTAAAGTCAATATTTTTCTTCTGAATTATGGGATTGAATTTAACAACCATTATTGTTCACAACAAAAGTCCAATATGATACAGACACTTAAAATACTGTAAAAGCTTTACACCGAGCTATAAATAAAACTGCTGTGTAATCTGACCGGTTACCGACGCAGGCGCATCGTGTGCATCGCGCGGTGACCAACATTTACCGTAAAGTGGGACACTGGACCTGCCTTATTTATGTGCGAACACCTACGCCTTATGTTGACGGTCGTAAATGGTGTCTTTGTATGTAAATTACTTATTTAGCGTTTAAGAGTATGCGAATTCTTTGGTCGCTACTGAAAATAAGAAGGTATATATTTTTATATGGCTTTTAGTGTTTTTTTTAGTAATACGTATATATTCATGTTCTTTTGATAGTTAATAATTCAACAAATTATTTTATAGCAAAAAAGTACTAGACGTGAAGACTTGTATTTGGCTGTCAGATTATTACACTGTTTTTTACTGACATTTTATTTAGCTGTAAGTCTTCCATTGATAGTCATTAAATAAAAAATAAAAAAAATGAATAAATAAATAAATAGTTCAACGATGCAAAAAAAACACTAACAAGATATGTATATATATGTAACATAATTATGTATTCGTTTTTTTTAAGTACAGCATGTGAGACTTCACCGTGGACTGTCTATTGAGATTGCCTGGTGATAACAATCTTCGTAACATATTTCATCAATAATGTTGTTAAACTTACTTTTCGTTGCAAGCTCAACATCACATCAATAAATCAAGACATTTCAACACAATTATAACAAAACTTTTCTTTAATTACCGAACATATTGCAAACCATCCACCGAGATAGTTTTGCGATTGGTTGGTAAATTACCAAACTATACCAACCAATCACAACAATTCCAATTTAATTTCAAAACCGTGTCCATTGTTCTTTGAAAGCCTGGTGACCCCCGACCTAGAGCATTACTGCCCATCAGTACGCCTTATAACGTCGCGTTGTTATGCAAGAGTCGCCACAACGGGGCCTTGGGCCATTTTCTATTGTACCTAGACTTGTCGCAGAAGATCAGCAGATTAACACTAGTTAATAGGTAACGGTAGATGTGATTTAATTGTGTTGTATTGTTATTTAATTGCTTTATGATTAGAATCCTGATTAGAGTATTGGAATGAATTGTTAAGAGATGATGTTGTTCGTTTATCGTTTTTGCAATTGTAATCTTCGCAGGAGTCAGACGAAGATGATTAGCGAACGTTGACATAACGTTTTATAATAATATCTTGGGACGACCCTTACACGGCCCTCTAATGTCAAACTAGGCAGAGGCGTACTATGATAACCAAACAACTGACAAACATACTAACATATTTTTAAATACATATTAATACCAACCAGGCACTGTATCTATGATCATACTCATCACACAAAAATTTGTCTGTGATGGGAATCGAACCTACGACCCCGTTCAGCATATAGGGTCACTAACCACTAGACCAAAAGGCCAGTCATAAAATATGATCAGCACTGATTATTTTCTAAGTTTTAAATGTACTAAATCATAAGGTACCCTGGTATAAACTCGAATCCTTCACGTTATCATATTTGCGGTTACAAGAGCAGCGAAGCAGAACGTCTAAACGTTTTTTCTTTATTGTATCCGTCGTTTTCAACCATGGTTAGTTTAACCTTACTCACCACAAGGCCCCGGAAACATGTTCGTTACGTTTACCATCACATTGAATACAGTAAACTGAGGATTTACATGAAGCATTAAAATCTTGTGTATTGTTTAATTAAACACCTACATATTGTTCTCCATACGGAAAAACCAGTCCCTTAATATAATAAAAAAATATTAAACAAAATTTTTAAAAAAAAGTAAAGATTAACATTAACCTACCTAAGTTAATTTACCCGTGTAGAGTTTAGTTGTATGATAAACAGGATATTGCAGCCGAATTCATATCATTATTCCCCTTGACTACATGAACACTTAATATTATGTCAAGTTTCTTTGTCGATTACATTTAAATGTTATAACTGTTTTGAACTGCCTCTGGCTATTTTAGCACACTTCGTCACTCACTGACAAGTGTTGATAGCTCTTCGCGGTTTCGTGTTTAGATAAGATCAGATAGATAGTACTTTAAATTCTAGGTTTTAATTAGTATTGCTGTTCATACTATAAATTATGTTAAGACTTACATTAATAGTCAGATACTGCTATACAATAACGTATGACTTTAAGAATATTAATATTTAATTATAGCGTTAGGTCATGAAATACGTTTTTTTATTATGTATGTAATCAATGAAACTTATTCATTAATATAAATAATACATGAACACCTGATAGCGATTATAAAACAACAAATCATGTGAAATCACGTCAATCACGTTTACGTTTATGCACTTTATTAGTAAATACAGTTTTAATATTGAGAATAATAATAAATAATCAGTTTATGAATACTCGTAACAAACATATGAGCAACCTATATAAAACTGTATAATTATAAGCCAAGCAAAGATACAAATCTTTATTTACTGCTTTGCTTAAAGCCTACGAAAATTATTTACAAAACAAATAAATCCTAAAACCTTCTCCTTGATCTAACAAACTATTTTCTGAAAACCACATCAAAATCGGTTCAGCCAAACGAGGAATAATCGCGGACAAACATACATACATACATACATACAGGTCAAACTGAGAACCTCCTTTTTTTGAAGCCGGTTAAAAAGGTATAATTTTTACAACTTACCAACGACTTACAAGCAACCTGCGACATAAACTCAACCTGTATAACAAGAGCAATCAAATCTTGTCAAAGTTATTCCGACTTTGATTACCTTATAGCCTTGGGAGGTCAAAAGATCATGTACCGTTTACACTACTGACCTCTATGTAATTTACTCGGACATCACATAGAAACAAGGACAATATTTAAAGTACTTTGACCTTCCTGACGCGGAACATTAAAATAAAGACAAACCTATAAATTATTCTTCGGCAATTGAACCAGAAAAGTTTAATACAATTTAAATATAAATATAATTTAAAAATAAAATGAAACTTATTTTTAAACCATGTAAATATTATTATAGTTGTTTATTAAATGTCGCGTTACTAGGTCAAGGATATTTATTGCATAAAGATGAGTCAGTGAGGACGAAACTTGTTTTTATTATAACATTCCGTATTGTAAAGATTGAGTATCGTAAACTTGACAGTATAAAGCTAAATAAGGATATTTTTAATTTACATAAATACTAAAGTAATTTTCTTTGTTACTAACTGAAACCAAACTGAATTTAATTAATCAGTCACTTTCCAGCAAACTTGCTTTAGTAAAACAAAATACTAAATTAATATGGATTATAAACTATTATCATATAATATTATATTATAATAATTTAGCCTACTAAATTAATCACTGTTAATATTGTTCGCAAAAAAGTATCGAACTAAAGTCAAATAAGAGGTTAAATTAAAAAAAGCTATTGCATAGCAACAGCCCATACTTTTCTATCCACAAACGTAAAAGTATAAGTAGTAGAAGTATGCTACTAGGTTACATTGTTTCGATTCACTCTTGCTTTCGTTGTCGTGACGCGACTGACGTGATTCGCGTCACTCGCGTCATAACGTTGAGGCAGATCATGATTCACTTGCACTCTCAACGAAAGTGAAAGGGCGAAAGTAAATTCGTTTTTCGGTGGTTTGACGTCGATGAATTTGACGTCAGAGTTTGTTAGTAGATCGATGCTGTGACGTTTTGTTAGTGACATGTTTGATTTAAATTAAATTATATCATGTTTCTATTTTTTATTTACGTTTATGGTTTAATTATTAGTTTATGTCGTCATCATCGAAAAGGTAGAGATTCAGTAAATACGGTTTATTATTCTTAAGAAAAAGTAAAGAATGCTTTCTGTTAGTTTTGGTGATGTAAATAGTAATGGTGTCAGAATAACAACTCTTACACTCGATTATCTAACGTTATTATTTACCTATAATCTTGACCATTGTGTTCATAACGAAATTACTCACGTAACATGTATGTCAAGTATCAAAAAGGCTGTAAAAAAATATAAAGATAATTAATCACTTCTACGTCCTACTTTACGCATGTTGATAATGTCCTCCTTGACGTATGTCAAAGGTGAAGTTTGTTAACTTTAGTATTGACAGCGGATACTTTACGTGCAATTAATAATGAATAACATTGTAACAATATGTGTTGTGTCATTGTTGCGAGCCGGACTTTAAGCATAACGGTGACTGAAAACTTGACAATGAGGTAGGTATGTGTATTGTCCATTTTCTGTATGTCAATAGATACCAGGCTGTTCATACATTATTTATTTTATAAAAAAAGTTGGGTTAGTTACATAATTCAGATTCATAACTCAAGATCAAAATCACATGGACCGATTTTCATTTATTTTTCTGTAGGTATTTTGCCTCACTTTCAAATAGCGGAATAATTGTGAAAACATACTTCTTATGTGCGTGAACCTGGGAGCAACACTGGTCTACACATAAAAACTCTTCAAGTTTAGTAACTTACATTTAAAGTAGGTAGTTTCTTAAATACCAACCTGAAATTAATAAGCCATGAGCAATAAGGTATCACTGTCATAATTACAGTTTGGTTAAACATGTCATTACACATCATATCAATAAAAATATCTTTAATAAAACCCAATCAATGGCTATAAATGACACGTCATCGAGCCCCGATTCATGACAAGTTTCTCACATAACTCGCGTGTAAAGATATGGGATAGCCGTTGATTATCTGCGAAATGTAGGCCAATTAAGCAGTTGACCGTATGACTTTAATGAGACGTAATAATATAAAATAAGCTGCATCGCAACGCTAGTAATTCTAAGAAGTTTGCTAATAAATCTTGAATTCCGAAACGGAGTTTAAGGATAGAATATGTTTTGGAGGTTAAAGTAAGAATGACATGCGGTAGCGTTTATTGCTAAGAACATGGTTACAACAAAACAAATAAGATTGCATAGCCTAAATTTGGTTCAAACTTTACTTTGCTATCTCTCTACATAGTAAACATTTTCTCAAAATTTACTTCTGAAATAATATTGAGATACCAATATATTTTGAATAACAAAACAAAATGAAAATAGTTTTAGTCGATTTATGAACCCACAACTATTATTTAATTAAACAAACACAATCAAGCGAGCCTTTTTTAGCTCTTCACAAGCTTCTTTATAAATCTTCTCTTTTACCATCGTAACAAAAATTACTATTTTACAGCGTTTAATACTCCGCTCAGCTCATTAGCGGTATAGCCAGAGCCTTATGATACAACGATTGAACCATTTAACTTATAATAACCAATCGCTAGCCACCAATTAAAAGACTTTGCCTCACATTTCGTGGGTAATCATTGTTACCGCGGCTAATTCAGTGGGTTTAGAAACAAGAAATGCTTATAGAGCCACGCAATTATAGGTCATTTCTAATTGCAAAGTAAAATGTTATAATGGCCCTGCAACCGACTGTAGAGTTCTTGCAATACCTAACTTAATAGTTGTGGAAATAATGTATTGGTTTACATTGAAATTATGGTATGTGGAGGATTTTTTCCTTTACTAATTATTTTCTTCTTTATAAGTGCGTGCGATTAGTCGGGCCTTGTCCCGTCTTAATTAGATCCTTTAAGGCTCAAAGCATTATAGAAGTATAGACGCGCATCGAAGTGTCATTTTAGTATAGCAAATTGACGTTAAACTCGATGTTCATGTCTTCTGAGATAAAAAAGACGCGCTCTATATTCATTAGCCACATTGACGCTTTGACTCTGCTGTGGTATGAATTTACCCGTAATTCAACTCGTCTGTATATTTTTCTCCATTGTTGTAAACATTTTACTGACGTGTTAAACACTACATTTCTTCGTGCTTGACTTTTGCTTGCACTACATTTCATATTTAAATCAGATTACTTCCCGTATTTCTTTTTCGAGATACTACAGGTTAAAAGCCAAGTATTATGCATCACACTGTCGCTTAATCTCGCATAATCTACATCTTGCAATGCGGAATAAGTTACGAGAAGCACTTTAACGAGTAATGAAAATGTTAACTGCACTAATTGTCATAATTGCATGGCACTGGAGATTGTAAAAGCTCGCAGCTATTTTTATGCATACGTGATATTATGTCACTTAATTAGTAGTTAATATGGAGACTTTGTAGCATAAAAGTATTTTTTCCAGAAATCTATGTTTGTTATTATTTTACATGACAATAAAGTGACATATCTGTTAATAAGATTTCGATTGATGGTAACTTAAGCTCAATCAAGCCGGCTTCAATTAAACACCAAATCACTAAAATTAACTCGCCTTGCACTCCATAATATTTAAAATTATTTATCAATAATAATTAGTCGGTAGCTATAGGACGGCGGCGCGGCCCTTAAATATACACCACTCCACCAACATAGGTATTAAAAGGATATAAAAATGATTAATGCGCTCATTTAAATATGAAGGATGATTTGTATGTTATTTATTCGTAAATAATTTACGTCGATAAAGTCAGTCCGATAAAATGTAAATATCAACCACATAATGTTGATTACCGTTTTTGTCGATGTAAAATGGTAACCTTACACGTGTTTAAACGAGGAAAAGATACTGATGCCTTTTATAATAGTGACGTTACAAGGTGAGGGCTCTTGATAACTGTCGACAGGTCACTAGTGGTCTCTTTAATATTGTGGCATATAAGTCGCAGTTCATTTATAATGAGACACTTTAAGCTGCCCGATTTTCGTTACAATGGAAAGATAGCACTTGAAACTCTTAATGTTTTGAAAGCCCACTTCGAATTACAATTCTTTGATTTAGAAGAATGAATTCCTAAATAACAGAAGTTTGAAAATTATTTACTTTTACGATGTTGAATTAGCATTTAGTGTGCACGATTGATGCACAGAAATATCCAACACTTACAGTTTTTCTATTTCTTTTTATATTAGGATTTTGATATTAGGCATGAAGAGCAACTTCTTATTTTTAAAACTTACGTATTTTTACATTTTCATGCCAGTCGATATAAACGCATATTACCTATGTGCAATAAATACAACTGCACTCATTATCAATACTCCAAGGACCTGTAGACGATTTGTCAGAACCATTTAACGGGAGTAACTTTGCACTGACATTCGTGTTTCTTGTTACGAAATTGTAAAACAAATTAGCCGTAAGAGGTCCTAACCGTTTCAATAATCACTGCAAACCAGGACAAGTTATTAAAGGTGTTTAGTGAAAATAACTAGTAATATTAGTATTTTTTGGGGCTAGGCGAGAGGATCAAAGGTCATTCACTCTTGAGTTATTGGTTTGGTTCGGGATAAATGTCACACGATTTATTGCTTTATATACTTTAGTTGTTTTAACATAGCGTTGGAAGCTTACTGTTTATTATCTTAGGCAGTTGGCACATAATTCAGGTCTGGAAATAAGTGGGAGGTCGTAAGTAGGATTAAGAAGTATCTACGAATGAAAAGTAGGAATTGTATCTCTCGATAATTACATGATAAGTTCCTACGCAGTGAAATAATCAGGTGTACGTACCTACCTAGAAATTATATATAAGATTCTGCTTACATGCAAAAACGTGCATAATGATCTTCAATTAAATAAATAATTTATTATTTGTTTACTTACCGTTACAAAGAGGAAAATAATAACAAAGGAAAGTGCATAATCATAATTTTAGAACTAAAATGATTGACAGTTCGTGAGTTCATTTTTGAGTTTAACGATCTTGAGTAATGGTGTTTGCAATAAAATTTATTTGGAAATTCTTCCGTACTTAGTCAAATCTTTTGAAAAGATACATGAATATGCAAGCACAGCATATGGCAAAACGTAGATACAAGCAAAATATAGTTTTTTTACCGAATGGTTTTTACCGGTTTTTTGTGATGATATGATGAGACTTAGGACGTATCAACATCGTCTAGAAGTCAGCGAGGTTGACACACCTGATTAATTATTCATTAATAAGTAACTCAATTCAAGTAAAAAGCACAATGCAAAAGTTATGGATTACTAATGAAAAAGGCCACCCAGAAGTTGGGAGACCACACAGGTAGAAAAGTGCTACCTTTCCAGAGCAAATCGTGTCGCCGTTACGACGACTATAAGCACGATAATGAGATAAAGTTTCTTCTTCAAAATGGATAATTATCTTCTTCATAAAAAATAAAATAAATTGCCACATAAATAAAACCCCCTCGCAATATTCTCAACAATGACTGAAATTGATAAAGTGCATATTTTTTTCTATTCCCAGACTTAATCGTCGAATCTTAATTGCACAAAATATTTCTACTGCATTTGTGATAAGTGTTTAGATTATATTAAATTCTCACATTGTTACTTAGTTATACTAACAAAATTACTTTATTTTTTTCATCACCTGCATTCTGGCCTAATTTTAAACAATTATAACATTTTACATCTTTTAAAATAAGTTGAGAAATCACTAAATTGAAGTAATTAGGTGTGACTGCACTTTACGTACTCTGTGTAATCGGATTTCAGTATTAGTGAGTCTTCTTAAGACAATAGAATGTCAGCATGTTTAAAAAGATTAAGGCTCTAACTGCAGTACACTGAAACTTTATGGGATTCTTTATCGATTTAATCTCCCAAATTTCTGAGAGTTTATTTACTAGAATGGGTACTATAGAATCCCTAACAATGTATAATTTTCCTTCGTCTAGGGATTAGTGACCCTGACTGTTTATCTGGAGGTCTTGGGTTCGAACCCCGTCCAGAATAAATATTTGTGTGATGAGCATGATCATGTGTTCTGTGTTTGGGTATAAGTATTAAGCAATGTATAAGTACGTTTATCAGTTGTCTGGTTGCCATTATATAGGCTCTACGTAGTTTAAAATAAAAGAAAAGTTCTCTCACGAATACTAGAGTTTGAACAGAGCTGTAATCTACATTGAGTGCAACATAAATCTCTTATCCTTCTTACTAATCATCAAATGTGACCAGGAAGGCTTAACAATCACGAATCACGATGTTCACGAAACTCCACGTGTCATGGAGTCACGAAGACTGATGGCTCATCAATCCACAACTCCACATAATCGCTGTCGAAAGTTTCGGCACTTGGTTGACTTTACAATTGCATTTATGAATGGATATAATTTGTTTGTTAAGTACCTCTTTATTACTTGTTTTGCTCTCTCAATATTGAGAGTGAATGCTCTTTTGAGAAGCGGAAAATTTTAGTTTTATTAACAACAATATTATGTACTTTTAATAGTGCATTTTTAGATTCAATTACTTAAAGGACTTTTACTTTTTTATAGCATGTTACGCATTTTATGAAGTGCCTTGCATTTTATTTTTGGTTTCAATATAGCTGCTATTTGACATTTTACTTACCTTAGTATACTAATTTGATAGCTTTGATGTTTGAGAACTATTTCAGAATCTATCTTTCGCAATACATTGTCATCGTGCATTCAATTAAGAAACTGGTTTAAAAGGCTAGACTAAGCTTCTAAAGTAAACAAGTTATTCTTTCAATAAGACGTTATTCAAACTAAAGCAATAATTTCTGGTCAATTGCTCACATTTTGCCTTTCTCTAAGGCAGTAAAAGTAGATGTGACATCGATTTAGTACAAAACCCAGCTAACTAACATAAAGTTACAGAGTAGAGTAACTAATGGTATGTTGATTATGGTAATATCTTTCTACAAATAATAATCTTCTTCTAACATTTCAGTTGTATTTCTGCTATATTTATACCTATGCCTTGCGTTAAAGATACTGTCTCCTCTGATAACTATGTGTGTATTTTGAAAAACTACTATAATGCACAATTTGGTATCCAATAACATTCATATAATCACGCCTCTCCCCCTTGTACGGGTAGGCAGAGACCACTTCCTTCCAATTGCTACGATCCCTACACTCTTGCTTCGTTCATCATTATCTTCATACATGCTGATAAAATTACACTTCTATCAAAATCAAGTACACTGAATTACCTGTAGTTCTTATTGCTTTGTTATAAAAACAACTTTAAGCAATTTTGCTAGTCTTGTTACTATTAACTATAGTTGTTAATTATTATTAATAATATATGTTCTCGTAAGTCACTGTAATACTTTACATTTCCAGGATCGACCTCATCTATAAAAATAAATCAATGAATGGGTGGCTAATCGCAAATCTCTACAGCAGCTGAACCGATTTCGCCAATTCTTTTTTTTATAATATCTTTGAATAGTACTTAGTCTTTACAGTGAGAGAAAAATAATAATTGATATTTAGGCAGTACGAAGTTCGCCGGGTCAGCTAGTAATTCATAAAATTTAATTTAATGAGCGTCAATACCAAAATCTCATTTCGAATTGGGATTATCATTCATAGGTGTCTTAAATTACAATTTGTGTAATACCTACAGCTGTAGGCTATTTTATAATAAAGAGTACTTGCGATATCGTTAGTATATAATATGTTATTATGTAGAGACAAGTACCCAACTCACCTTTTACGGTTCGTTATTTTATCTATTGTATCTCTTTGTACTCTATTGTTTTGTAATTCGATTGCACTTCTATGTAATACTTAACCATGTTACTTGATCAATATCAACTCCATCATGTAAATATGTACCTATATGAATAAAAAGCAAAATAAAATTTCATATATTTCTTTATTTTACATATTTACAAGCATAATTACAGCTAAGATAGATATTCAAAAACAATACAGTAACTTATCTTATTAAATGAAATAACAAAACGAAACGAAAGCTACTTCCATTTTACATAATAGTTTTAAATGTATAACAATAATGCTTCAAACTGGAATAGATCTCATTAAATGGATCTTAGAAATGTTAAGGGAAAAGAACAATTACGTGTTTAAATTATAGCAATAGAGATTAATTCCTATGAACAAAGAGCTTCCGTCACACTCTCTGGAGATAATGGTTACGTCGGTTGTTTTTAAAAACTAATTTTTGTATTTATTCTCTATGGTCTAGTCGTTAGATGACAAAATTCCTTAGCGTGTAACGACACGTAAAATATGTCAGCGCGTACAAATTACATAATGGCAATATTATTCTCTAGGTGTATAGGTAATACATATCTTTAACTTATTTACAAATATCTTGATATCGAATGATTGAAAATGGATTTTTGTTTAAAGGAACTGAAACTTGTGTTTCAATGTGTTAGGTATGGCGGCAATGACATTGCGTGAAGAGCATTTTATTTACTCAAATATTCGTTGTAATATTCTAAAATACAAAATTTTACAGAAGTGAAATAAAAGAATTCAGGATTTGTACAAAAAAATACGGTTGTACAACTAAAATACTGTAAAAATAAAATCGAAACATCGTTTACAGTGTACCAAAAAATTGGATCAATCCAACATAAACACAAACTGATAACCTGTCGCATGATAGGCAAAATTGAACTTTAAAAACACATACATAAAACATATTCCGCATAATTTCACAGTTCAATAAATATTGAATCTTTTATCACATAAAAAGCCTGTCTTACTGGAATAACATTTCCAAAAGGTTTTAGTATATAAACATAGATATATCATCTGGCACTTTTGTCTTATAATAATACTAACTAATAACATCACAGTTACTTCGACGTTCATTGGTCGACATGCGGGGCATGTCTTAAAGAACTCAGTAACGTTAGCGATGCTGAGGGGGGACGTACACCGGCCACTGGTACACCGGTGCTTGCGCCGTGCCCTGGAAGGAAAATAAGTGTTAGAATCATATAGGCGATAAAAGTTGAACCACATCAATAAAATTGTTTATTTTACAAATGCAGGTCACCTAAACATTGCTCTGAACACAAAGAAAGTAGCTTATGTACTTGTGTTACGACCCTAGACAATGTAGACAAGTCCTTTTCTACATGGGCCCGTTCGGGGATCGAAATCGGGAGCTCAGAGCTAAGGTAGCTTTTAAAATTGCTGTCTACGCGTTTCGACCACCGAGAAAAGCAGTAATCAAACTCCTATTTTGAAAAAGTTACAAGAATTATGCACGTTATAATTTTCTTTCTTAACTAGATTAATAGATAAATCGGTTAATTAGAAAAAGAAAAGAACTTATACTGAAGAAAATAGAGGAAAAAACAACTTAAACGTAAATATACCAGCAGCAACAAAATAGAAAATAGACCCGAGAGCGTCCTAAGATTACAGTATTTACAGTTTTCGATTAAGCAAGCGCAAAAGGACAAACATTGAACAAAATATGCGTATGAACACTTAATATTAAAATGAGATGGTTCAACACGGTTTGGCTTGTATCGCAATTGCTAATAAAATAGTTTTAAGACAGCTATTACATATAAATAACTTTGTCGGACCTTAAGCTTCCTACGCGTATAAACTTAACAACAAAGTACATACTTTGATTACCAACGATGCTATTTTGTCTCTGCATTTACCATAAGTTCGAGGCTTGGAAAGTCTACACGTAAATTGTATGATTGTATATTATCAATAATTGTATATTGTATTATCATATTTGTCATTACTGACGGACTGAGAAATGAATTAAAACCCAAAATATAAAACCAAAAACAACATTATCCAGGGTCTGTCACGTGTTATTATTGATCAGGCAGACATATATTAAACTTTGGATCGTTATTATATAATCAAGATGTTACTTAGTAATTATGTTTTATAGGTATATAAATCGACAATGCAACAAAAACTAATACAACCAGCTATTTATTTCTGCTAAGTCATAATCATAATAATATTCAAAAGCCTCAGTTCTTCTACCACACAGTAATTTTTTGTCATGTATTTTTACAAACATTATTATTAATACAAGCTTGAACATTATAAGCAAGTTATATGAGGAACAAGATCAAGGTTTATATAATTTGTTTGCGATTTTCACTAGACAACTTTTTTATCTTTATTTTCTGTCATATTAAACAAAAGAAATATACTTACTTCCCGAGAATTTCTGATGTTCCGTCTCGTATTTTCCTTCTCGTATTGCCATTGGAAGTCACTGGCAGAGTCCAAAGATGCCACTCCCAAAACATTACCCTCCAAATGGTTGAGCTTGGCATCGTCTTGCTTGGCTACCTTCTGCTCATTCGTGTAAGCAGGGAAGAAGTAGCGCAGACCGATGCCAGGCAAGCTCTGAGAGCTGAGAAAAGCTGGCTTGCCACTCGGGATGGGCTGGAGGGGTTGGACTGGCAGGTAAGAATTGACGAAGCGTTGCGCGTTGTTTTGTGGCGCTTGGGTAGATCGGGGAGAGCTGAAGATCACGTTGGTATATCTTTGTTGAGGTATGAACATAGGAAGTCGCCTGCGAAAAGAATATTATGATTTAATTACACATAATCAAAAATGCGAATCAATGTTAAAGATGTTCAAGTCCTAAACTTATATTTCGTCACTTATTTTATTATGTAACACCCCACACGTTTAATGCAAATAAATAATTTTGATTTTAATTTCGATTTTGATTTGATTTTGAAGTTCTAGTCTGTTGGATTGTTCTGAATCAGGACTTTATTTGCAAACAATTTATTGTCCTCCAGTTAAAGCGGTCAAGTCCGAAAATTCTGTCTACAGTTACCAATAAGTTCAAGTAATCCAAAAAAATGGAATGTTACCATTGAGCGTTAGGGTCAGGAGTGTCGTTGGAGCGTTCTTCCCAAACCGGCGCGGGATTCCGGTACGGCAACGGAACCGGTGGCGAGGGTTCCGGCGCCGGCGGCTCGATGGGTCCGTCCTTAGTGCCGAACTTCACCATGATTGCTTGTGCGCTTGACGCGTACAGCATCAGGCATGTCAGGAACTGTGGAAAAAATAATCAATTAGACTGTATATGTATCAATGAGTAACCTCTGGTTCATTGGCCCAAGACCTCTTATATTGATCCTTAAACTTGGGATTTGACCAGATACAACTGTTATTGTAGTGGCATACTTAACAAGTATAATAGCAATTATTACACATACACCAGTTTTATAGAAAAAATAACATAATACTTGCTTAGATTTAGAAACTTAACGTCAGATTTTGATTAACTTTATTATATTATTAAAATTTTATTTATTTTTTCGGGCTAAGGTATAAGCGATTTCAAAACTCATACTTGTCCCCTAATCATGTCCATACTTCCATCAAAGTATGTTAAAACTTCTTACTCAACTTATTAGAGACATTTATGTAAATGTTTAAGCATTAGCTTAAGTGACACTTGCCTAACAATTCCGAGTGTTTGCACAGACACAATAACTCTATTGGTACAATATAACTATCGTAAAGTGCTTTACGTATACGAAAGGGCACTCCATTTGATATTGATGATAACTGTTTTAATTTATATGGAATACCTTTATCTGTTTTGTATAAGCAATTAGACAAGAATGTAACCACCGGTTTATCCTTTTATGATAGAATACAAAATTGGCTATAATTACGACTCCTATAACTTTGAATATATAATTACATACTTTATAACCAAATAGTTACCAACACTATGTATGGTATTATACGACGAAATATATACATATCTCACGAGTCTTTAATATTTCCGACAATATTTCACTCATATGCTCCATCCGTCATTTTAATTAACAGCGAACATAATTAAGGCATAAATCAATTGATGTAAATTAGACTAAAATTCTTATAAATCACTATTTCCTAACCTAAGTAGTTCAAAATACGCAGAAAAATATTCAACCGAATATAAATTAGATTAAAACTAATTTTGGTGGCCTTCTCACTAAATTTATTTAAGGAAGACCTTAGATACGAATGTCCTTCAAAGTTTTTTAATGATTATAAAAACATGTTTTAATTATATCATCATGCTATCAAGATGTTACGTTCATTGTGTTTTAGTATTTGTTTCCTATTATTTACCATAGACGCTGTTGTATAATTAATAGATTTTTAAGTGGATGTCTCATAGTCATCTTCATTAATTAATTTTTAGATACCTATAAATAGTATTAATTTCCTGTTTCATATTCGGTTATTAATGGATTTATTTATTTTTATAATACAATTCTAACCGGACTTTTCTTTATTATAGAAGATCTTTTCTGTGGCTAAACGCTGTAATTAATTTTGTTGCTAATAAAAAACATTATAATATCTAATAGATGTATTTTATGGTTTGCTGGTTTTAATGTAGGTAATTTCGGTAATAAACTCGCATGTGAATTAAGTAATAAACCCACTAGATTTGACGACCATTAAAGCAACACAGAACAAGTATATTTTCTCTACTTAAAACCAAGATGGTCAAGTACCCAATAAAATTAACATTCAATATCGTCTGCATTCAATAAAATTACTCGGCAAAATATACTGCGGCGTATCAATACTTAATGACATGTTTTCTTCTCATTGACATTGAATAATGTCGCTTGACCACAGAGTAGATACCTCACAGAGGTAATGCTTCATACAAACCGCCCAAATATACTATACCGTTACAAGACTTAGCCAGTGTCTGCCACCAGCGAGTTCACATAAAGCTCACCAGTTGATTTATGTCTTGGTAATATAAAAAATCTTTGCTCCAGAATATATGCTGTTACGCCTAATGATTTAATTTAGAGATGCAAATTAGCCGCTGTAAACCAACGCTTGGACTGCAGCTTTTAGTACAAATCTTAGTATCATGCTTAGCTTAGTTTCCTTATTATTGTTCACTACTTTATTTTTACTTTTATTGCGTCGTTTTAGGTGCAATTAAATATTTTTCTTTCTTCATCTACGCGATACATACCCGTGTAGATAACTTTTTTTCCGAGGTTGTATAACTCTTTCCGTCTGTGGGGTGAATAATCTATGACTCGGCAGTCAAAGGTGCTCAAACCAGTTTTCGCTATGCAGCATCGATTACCGTACTTATCGAATCAGGAGTAATAACCAATGTTATAATAATAATAATAATTTATTTCAGACCAAGATAGTCCATAGAGTGTTAGTAATACACAGGTACTTACGAACTATGTTAGTCATACACAAAATACTAAAACAAAGGCAAACAAACTAAAGTAAAACTAAAATTATCCTGTATGTAGGCGAATCCAATGCCTCCATATAGGGCTCTCTACGTGCTCTGCAACCACCCTCAAGTAGCTGTTGGGACTGTCTCTCACTCTACGCATCAGCGACGCCGCTCTTTTTCTAATTATGGCATAGTAATCGTCGACATGCGCTTCTGCAAACATTGCCGACGCACTGCAATAGCGAGGCAGTCCCATCAACATCCTGAAGGCGTTGTTGTACTGAACTCTCAGAACACTCACAACCCGCCGCGTGCAATTGGCCCACAGGCTGCAGGTATAAAATGTTTGGCAGTAGGCTCTAAACAAAGTTGTTTTGACTGCCTTTGAGCTTTTGGAAAACCTGCGAGCCAGCATGTTACTGCGAATCGTGAGCCCCCTGCGTTCCCGTTCTACATCTAGGTCATCAGTCAGGCTTTCATTAACAACATGTCCTAGGTACACAAACTGAGACACTCGCCTTAGTGCCACCCCTCGTAGCGTCACAGGCGGTACAAATGAAGGATTCATTTGCCCCGCCCGAAACACTAGCAACTCACTTTTTTTGACGTTATATTTCAATCCATGTGCTTCAGCATACGCCTCACACACCCCTAGGAGCTTGCGCAGGGCACTTATCGATGGGCTCAACAACACCATATCATCGGCGTAACTAATGTTGTTAACTATACGACCATCTATGGAGCAGCCTACACTGGTGTTGTTGAGCTCACGCACCAGCTCCCTAACATATATGTTAAACAATGTAGGGGAGCTGAGTCCTCCCTGCCTAACACCACATTCCAGTTGATAGGGATCTGACATGCAGTCTGCCCATCTTACAAAATTAGTCTGGTGTCTGTACCAGTACTCGAAAGTCCCCGTTATACCCTCTGGCACTTTGTTGTCTCTCAGTTTGGCCCACAATTTGTCATAATTGACCAGATCAAATGCCTTAGAGAGGTCCAAAAAGGCGGCATAGACAGGCGTTTTACGATCAGTATAATACCTGACGGTGTGCTTAAGAACTAAAATCGCACTCTCAGTTGAGAGACCCCCTCTGAAACCGAATTGGGCATCCTCGAGTGTCACATATTGAGCAAGATAACTGTCCAGCACTCCGTCAAGCACTTTTGCCATTGTAGTGGCTAAAGTAATGGGTCTATAATTCTGTTTGTCACCAATATCTCCTGTCTTGCTATCCTGTTATGGGTAAATTACACTAGTGTCACACTCTCTGTACCGCTAGTGACACTTTTATTATAAGGGTTAGGTACCGTATTTATGTACCGAGAAAAATCAATAATGCCTGCCATAAAAAAGTATTTAAATTTGAAGCAAAGTTATTGGGTATTCATAAATTAACTACCTACTATCGACCAAAAAGGATCTCCAAAAATGACTGAAACAGGATATCCAAACTCAAGTTAATAACGTACTTAACTAAATCATGTTAAACTAAGTAGTTAAACCAATAATCTGCTGTAGTAATTTGTGCATTATATTGTTTTATTTTAACTAATCATATTTTAAAACAATATTTAGCCTTTTAAACGTATCAGATAAGATTTGGTCTAGTTTAGTGACGATAACACCATTCCCATCACTTATCCACTTTCCGTCAAGCAACTTCATATTAATTAAAGCGACTTCATTAAATCAGCATCTCACATCTTCATCTCACAGCCTTGACGCATTTAGCTCAATGCTTATCTTTCCCACGCGAACATCTTTTACTTCTGCAGAGGTTGCATATTAATACTAGTTTTTTTTTCACGAAATTTTATCCATTAAATGCTTTAAATTGCGCATTTTTTAGTAATGGTCGCCATTGTCTGCTCAAGTTAGCACATTAAACTTGCAACCTTGTTGAGTTTCCAAATATGATAATAAACGAGTACGTTATCAAAACATCTGGACGATTTAATTCAATTTGAACATCAAATAAATTGAACTAAATTGATGTTTGTTATCAAGCAAATTGGTTCGCAGCATTCAGAGGCCGACAATCTTAATTGAAATGTATTCAGATAAGATTGTATCGATATTCATCTATGAAATCGTTTTACATACCTGTAACCTCGCAGAGAATCTCATGTTTGTTTGTTTGCTTGTTGTCTACCTTGACATTCGTCACTGCTCCCTGTAACAACGTTAAAATAAATGAGTATAATTTGTCTGATGAGCATAAAATATAACGATGCAAATAAAAGTACTCGATTAAAAATGAGAACATCGCAAGGTGCAGAACAAGTACATTGAGCCTAAGTACATGAGATTTATTGTATAAGTTGTGATGAAATATTGAAGGAAGAAAGGTGAACAAGTTGGCGTATCTCGTACGCATCACAATGCTACCAGTAAATAGAGCTTGGCATTTATTGTGGCTAGCAACACTGCGGGCTTAGTGGACCATGTTGCAACTGTTACATTAAAACTTAGCGATGACACGGTTAACGAGGTTGGATCTGATAAGGTCGGTAACAGAGGCGATAGGCTTTCAAAGGTGACCGGAGCAGTTTTGAAAACTATTTGCAAACATTTTGTGCAACGCTCAAAATTATGCTAAATCTAAATCAGAACTACAAAGAACCATGCATACGTTATTTAAATTACGTATTTTGTAAGCATAAGTTAAGTAAAGTAAACCTCCATTAAATGTGAACAAAAAATAATATATTACTCTTGACTTTCAACAAAAAGCCATAAGTGGTAGGTTACCATTCCATTTCTTTGTAAATAAAAAATAAAGACAGATAAAGCATTGCCTTAAGACAAATGCACGCATAAGTTGATGTATGTACCCGACAAAATAAATCCATATTGACACAGTTTCTGATGCGGTAACATAGCGGTAATTTATTAACATTTGCGTGAGTTGCACCATAATGTTTTAGCATTTTGGAGTATTAAGTATTGAGTACGAATACCCGTGTTTCGGGGCACGACGAATTCGTGCCACGAATACATATTATCGTCTTCAATTTCTCATACACATTGAATTGTTGACACTATTTCTGATTTTAGCAAGAGCTTGCCATATTAAGAACTGCATTTAACATTGAATAATAATGTTTAATACATTAAAAGCTTCAAAAGGAGAATCGGTAAATAAATTTTATTGCCGCGAAAGGTCAGCGATTCCATGTCAGGTTTTTGAAATATTACGCCGATTACACTTGAATAATACTTACTCGTAATTTCTTTTAAAATCTTTAATCAATATAATGACTTTAATGTGTTTAAAGAAAGGTTTGCTTCAAGAATGCCTTGTTCGCTATTTACGCAAGTAAGGTCAAAGTAAATAATGCTCGTATTTTACAATGTTTCATGTGTTAGCTTCTAATTTGCATTTATATTGTTTGATGTTACGAATATGAATAAACGTAGCATTAGACTTGAAACTGTTTGCATAATTATTAACCACCAATCACAGTCGTCGTTACCTACTTTAATTTAAGATGTTACTCATTTAAATGTATACTAGAAAGAGTCGTTTATCACCTTACAACAATCGCAAGATTTGCTCAAGAGCAATAGAAATTACAAATATAAAGCAGTTAATCTGTAATTAGTTCTGCAATTTGTAGGCTGGTCACGAGTTTGATTATGGTAATCAATAAAAATAAGTAGACCTTGCGTTATTTCGATATCCAAAAACATTTCAAGCGGCGTTATCGCACTATTTTAGCTTTAAATAAAGTTGCTGATTATGTCACGAAATCTACTCATATTATGTAGTTTTTAAATAACTATATAAATATGAAGTACAACTGTAAATGAGGTTTTAATAAATTCTTATGTGTTTGTATAAGAAATCAAATTCATCTGACTGGTATAAAATTTCGGATTTGAACTTAGTGACTTTAAAAATTACGGTGAAAGCCTCTCTATAACCCCTTATTGACGTGACGTCACAATATGATAATCCACTTCAGCCAACAGCTTTCCTTCAGTGGTACAATAAACAGCAGCAAACACCAAGTTTTTCCCCAATTCCCACAGTACCCAGCAATACATATTCATCAATATCAAATTGGCCAATTCGTCCATTCTAAGCGCTTAATAACTATTTATATTCACAACGCCTAATCACAAGAATTCGCCGACGAGATTTACGAGTACGTATCATTATCGGTTGGATCACAGTTTACGCGTCAGCTGGCGAGTCGATGTCAAACGTCAATCGCGCGGCGAGATGAGATAAATTAAATTAATTTTATTAGTCAACGCCATGTTTAGTTACCAAACAGAGGTATTACCCTAAACGTATTGAGGAATTTGTCATAAATTTTCGCTTACTTTATTCGTAAACGGCGTCTTTTCAACTATAAATCAGGTACGCTGGACTCCTTGTAGGTAAGTTGTGAAACGGTTTTTGCTGCCAAGTCGCTAGTTAATTTACAATTGGTTGTGTTAATCCGATATTCGACGCGTGCCATTTACATTGCGGTGTGGAGAAACTGTCTGTGGTTATCCGTCGATTTTCTAAAATGCTTTGCTACCGCAAATGTAGTACAAATCTATTGTTATTGTGTATTTGACAAAGCTGTTAATTTATAAGAAAACATCAGCCAATTCCTTACTTGATTTTATTTATTTAAGTTAAATAAATTATTTATTCACAAACTGTAACCCTTTCTTATTTATTGAAATCCAACATCGTAACTCTACAAAACAATGGAGTATAAAATCTTTTAAATGCAATCGATGCAAAGAAAACGGGTCGCAATTATAAATGTATGTCAATGAAGTACAGTGACATTTAAATGAATTAATTGAGTTAACCCATCAATATGCATAGCTATTCAATTGTTTTCTTTGCGACATTCCTTTGGGAGTTGCACGTACATTTATTTAAAGAATTATTTCTTATTCTTTTTTCAAAATTCAACTCTATGCTTACATGAACTAGGTTGATTTTAAATTGTTAAGATAATCTTTAAGATAATGTATTATTTTATGTCAGTTACACATAATCGATGTGATATTGACTAGTGGAACAACTGATTCAATCATAATTTGTCGTTTGGTGTTCATAATAATATAATAAGTGTAATTGGAAACCTACATCATTGTGTGTAAATTGCCTTCTATGTATAGTATATAGTTAGTTAGTGTAGATACGTATTTATTTTAAAAAACCTTATCATGATATATCTACAAGATGTAGACTATCTAAAAATACAATTTACCTGTACAATGGCACTTGTTCTCTTATAAGCGAAAATCATATTAAATACCTAAACTATATATCGAGGTACAGCACAGTCCCAAAACAAATAAATTCAATATGATAAAAAAAAAAAAACTGAAAATGCGACGGGAAATTCAAGAAGCTTTTACATACGAGGCGCTTTCGAGAATCCAGTAATTGCAATCTGGTGAAATGTCACTCTACCTCCTACGAGAACTTTCATACCAAGAAGTTCTTTAAGGGCCAAACACAACAATGGAGAGAGAGTAAACACAACATCAAGCGTCAAAGCATAATAAAATAATTGGCCTCCCTTGGCTTCATGCCTTGACAGTGCGTCAAATAACAAAGAGCCAACATCAGTCACGATAGGTAATGTAAATGTTCCACCCACCAACGTTGCCCAATGGTTCGTGTATAGAAGTGCAACTGTCGCCAGCTAACTAGCTTTGTACCGTACCGAATTAATGTGATAGGAATATCTGTCAATCATAGAGTGTTTGTTATTATTGTATATAATGGAGACATCTTAGCGTTAGCGTTTGATAAATTACTGCATTTGTATGGAGTTGTATCTGGTAGTGCTGACAACTCGAAATGGTTACCTTAATGATTAGAATTTCCGTATATGTACAAGTCAATAGCCATCTGCTTAATTAATTGTTTAATTAATTGTTTATAAAATTCGACTGTAATTTTTATTTCAATAGGCGCAGAGGTCTTCTTTAAGACTTTGATCTGACTTGCAACCAAAGATTAAGTTAATAAATAAATACAAAAAATAGTAAATCTATTTAATCAAATCATATTTTTTATATAACGTTTAGTCAAGCACAATTGCCTGTATACTAGCATAACTCTAAAACCTCTTAACGCCTATGAGACGTACTCTAATAAATAACTCGAAACGCATTTCAAGGTATAACATTTAACAGCTAATGTCGGAAACTTGTTAACAAAATTAATTGGCGGTCTGAATGGAACAATAAATATTAAAGCCTTCGTATATGATATGTTGCTACGGAACACTTGAATCAGAATGATACGTAAAGAAACCATAAATTGTTTTGTCATTGTACTACATATAACAAGTTAGACATGTCGGCAAATATATCAATTGTGTACGGAAAAAAGTAAGAGACTCAGTTAATTATTATACAATAAAAATAAAAATAAATTAGTTTTAAAAACAAAAAAGTAAAATATATGAAAGTTAAAATTCATGATTTCCTATCTAAAGATGCAACCTAAATGAAAATATTTTGAGTTAATTAAACTAACAGACTAAATAATTACAAAATTATTATTACCTCTATTTTTAGATACAATCGTCTGAAGGTAAGCAATTATGAAATACAGCATTTCTACCACAGTTATTCGGCCACCAACACATCCTCACTTCTAAAACTAGGCCTATTGTCTGTGTCCTACTTTAATCTTCCATTAGCTCATTACCTACTGTGAATGTGACATTTTACACGAGACGTAACATAACGTAACTAACAGGTAGAACTAGGAAGGGTATGTCTACATTACTCCACATGATACGCCCTTTCTCTGTTCGCGTTTCATATTTATTGTAGCATGACAGCACTTAGACATACGATATTAAAAGTGCGTAAGCCTTTTGTAATTGCGTTTCATTGTGAGTTTATATTACAACTAGCTGAGAGATTGTTGTTAACTTGTGGAGCTTTTGGACGAAAGGAAATCTTTGAAACGTCTGTTCTAAAAATCGAGTTGTTTAAATATGGTTTAGTATAAAACTAGCGGCCCGCCCCGGCTTTGCTCGGGTGCAACGCTGATACCAAATATAACACAATCATAAAGTTCTGTAGTGCGAAGCACAGCCTTAGAAGCATTTTTTGGTACAGGCACGCGCCCCCCGGCCCCCGCGCGGCTCCCCGGCCGGTACCGCCGCAACCGCTAGGTCCCTGCATTTTAAATCTGTAATATCTTCGAAAATATTCATTTAAATTACATGCTGTAAAAGGCAATATTGATCGATATTACATGCACAATTTTTTGAAGGTACTTAATTGGATAAGGATTAATGCTGTATTGCTTAAAATCGTCTTTTCGTGAATAAGTAATAAATAAAGGATAAAAATGGTTATTGTGGGTTACCCTCAAGAGATAGACATATACCATCACGGACTTTTTTGTAGATCTTTTTGAGGTGCACAATACTGTAGTACATTATTTTGATCTATCTCGTAGGGTTCAGCCAGCGTTTGCAATGAAAGCGCAAAAAATGTTTTGATTTACGACCTGACGTCAAAAATCTCTAAGATTATCCATGTTTCTCTATTATATTATGCATGTATTATACATATAAACCTTCCTCTTGAATCACTCTATCTATTAAAAAAAACTGCATGAAAATCCGTTGCGTAGTTTTAAAGATTTAAGCATACATAGGGACAGACAGCGGAAAGCGACTTTGTTTTATACTATGTAGTGATGATAGTGATAGTGATAGTGATAGTGATAAAATAGAATAGAACAGGATTTTTATTTTTGCAAATATGGGTTACAAATGTCCTTAAAAATATACTTAATCTAGGTCAGCCATATATTGTCTTTCGGCATGCATAAGGGAGACTATTTTTATACAAGTTTATAACCTTTAATTAAAACAGCAGTTGTGTGGCCAGCGCCATCACTAGGTACCCCTTATAAGTAAAGGTAATGTAACCACACAGATGTTATCATACTAGGAAGTATTTGTCGATGTAATAGGTTGCCACTACTGCTAGGATTTTTCCACTAACAAATACCCCTACTCAAACACTTACAGTACAGGATTGATTAAAAATGTATAATACTACGCACGGTAAACGGTTATGTAGTCTTATTACAGATTCGCATTTGTATCAGGTTAATCTATATTTAATCGTGCCCAATACACCTGACACACTAAACCAATCGCCATGCAGTCAACATCCCACCTGCGTCAGATTAACTCAAAATAAACACATTAATTAGTATGTGCTTTTGATATCTGAACTTAATGCATGTAAATGGTTCGTCAATTTGTCAGGTGACGTCACATTGCGACAAGGTTAGGTCGTTAGTGCTGTGCCACAGGTTTGCACTGCGACGTTGTCACGGTAAATTAAAGCAGATTTTAAATTAAGATTTTTGGTAAATATTTTTCTGTTTATTTTTCATTTGTAATTATTTTTGTTTACTTAATAATATAAAATTGCTATCATAATTCTGCTTGATTTTCGAGATTCGCTTGAGGAACTGTAAATATTCGTAATCTATTGAAATTTGTTTTCATAATCCTATCACAGAATGCAAAACACAAAATAACGTAACTTTGTGTTAAACAAATTTGGTATCAAGCATTTATTATGAACTTGTGCACATGTATATCTTAGGAATAAAAGTTAATCATTCGAAAGGAACCAAGATCCCAAGATCTTGACACAAAGCTCTGATTATATCATCTTTTTGTCAGACATTCGAAAATGTATGACAACATAGGCGTAACTAATAGTCTAGTTGACGCCTAGGTCACGCACAACGAATGAGACCTAATGTAGCCCAATCCGTCACTGTTTATATAAAGCCTAGTGATAGTCATTATAATGTAAACATTTAGGCTGTAAATTAATGTGATGAGATATGTCTCCAACTAATTTGATGTTAAAGGATTGAAAATAAAGACAGGACTTCTTAAATAAAAAACACACTTCCTGCACAAACATTTTCTGACAAAAATTCAGGAACACCACATTGTCTTTGAATTCAGTGCACGAAAAAGGAGGAAGTATAAATATTTTGATGAAATGAGATTATTAAGGACAAAAGGTATTGTGCCACTGCTCTTAATCATAATCGTATTAGCTGTTGCAGCTATGTTAAATAACTAATTAAACAACTTTCAACACCACTGTAGGCTTAAAATCGAATTATGTTAAACCAAGTTTTATTGCAAAAACTAACGATTAGTTATGACGGTGGTCTATTAAGTTGATATTATTTTATTTTAAACATCGCAAGTTCTGTAAAATACCAGCTATCGCGGGACATGCATATGCTATAATAATCTCCATTCAATAGATTTGTAGATGTATTCTCTATTAAATGCATGCAAAATAAGAATTGCCTGACTGCCTCGTTGGCCTAGTGGTGCTAAGCGCGCCTGCTACGCTAGAGATCTTGGGTTCGATTCCCGAGTCGACCAAGGTGTTATTGGGTTTTTCTATGAAATTCTCAGTAGCAGGTCGGAGTTCGGATTTGTGCCCGGTTAGTGGCAATAGGTTCGCCCCCTATTACATGGGACCTAAACATATCGGCGAACTGTGGGTGTACATTGGTACGCCTCTGCCTACCCCTTCGGGGATACAGGCTTGATGATATGTTATGTTATGTTAAAATAAGAATTAAATTGACACAAATCAGTAAAATTAAAATGAACAAACTAACTAAAACAAAATTGCCTTCAGCTTAAAGACATAAACAGATGATGCGAAGCGACAAAAACCATAAAAAATCTAGTTCGATCTAGTTCACAAGTACAGGCAACCTTGTCATCCTTACAAAGAGCGACATAGTTCAAATAGTTACCGTATCGGCGCTCCATGCATCGTGCATCGTTTACGTAATGTACAGGTGCGTTAACGAAGGATAATCAGATATTTAAATGAGCACATCGCAATCAATGCGAGGAATGATGAATCTGATTTAAATCTAATCTGTATGTAAAACGTGTGCTTAACCTCTGCATAATAGTATGTCTAGATGAAATCAAATAAATAACTATTGAACGTCTTCTTCCAATTTTCTTAATCGTTTAAATGATCGCGAATGCCACGCGATCAAGTTAAAATTCGCGAAAAGATTGTTGAATATCCATATGTATAACTTCATCATCATCATCTGCAGCCCTTGTCCTCCCTCTGCTGGGCATAGGCCTCCCCTTTTTCGTGCCATTTTCTACGGTCCTATGCCAGCCGCATCCGGACTCGACCCCAGACTTTACGAGTAACTATGTCGTCGACCCATCTTGCTCCCGGTCCCTGCATGACAGACGCTTCTTTTGCCTTGACTTTACACTTTACGTATTTACCGACTACAACATAGTAACTGACTGTAATACGAAATCATGAATACCCGACGTTGTCACAGTCTTCAAATGTTATAAAAACCGCCACAAAGACACTGTAATAAAAATATATTCCAAAGACTCTTGACCCCTATGCGTTCTCAATGTCATATCAATTTTATTTCCATCATAACACAAATATATTTTGTATGATTGACACAAACAAAAAAAGCGTAGTCAACGACATTTTTTGTACAGATATTAAATTACTGAGCGTCACGAAGGCGTTCAGAAACTTTGATATTTGATATAATGTGGTTTTTGTGTCTATATCAACTATCAATATTCAATAATTACATGTATATATCTACATAACATTAATAGTTATGTAGATACATACGACGTACTAATTTTATATTACAGGTTTATAGTTAATACAGAATTAAATAGAGTAACTACTGTTTAACGTTGAAAAAATATATTTAACAAGCGTATTTGTTCTAGTAATAATAACTATTATGAAAACTGCAACATATTATATTAATAACACAATATACTATGTACACTATAGAGCGTGTTTTAAACATGTGCTTGTACTCATGGGATGAAATGAAAGTGAGATGACCGACTAGTTACTATATTTTATATTATAATTCAGTTAAAAGCTGTCGTCAGTTATACTGATACTATTATTCGTATAATGTGAATTTGTTACTTCAATTTATTTCATTTTCCTGACACAGGTAATCCAATTCAATTCATTTGTTTTGCTGTTGATCTCTCGAGATATCCATGTGCCGGTTAAAAATAATAAATTTTCCTTTATTGTAAAACGTGTACTTTACCCGCAAGTAGAATAATAGCTTTATTAATGGTCATCCAGCCTTATACCACAAGGTTGAACTATCTTTATATGTGTGCGTTAATCAACGCAGGCGCATAAATATTTAACATCTCCTTTAATATATGTAAAATTCTAGATTTTATCGTAATTCTAGTCAACACATTGCCAGTTAAGGGTTGTTAACTTAATAGCTATTTTATTTATATGACTCCAACATGTAGGGAACTTAGAGTTATGGCTGAATGTTTAATTGTTTTGTTTAACTGGCTCGAGTATTTATATTTTAATTTAATTTAGTTGTTAGTCAATAAATTACGAATTATCAATTGATTACGCTTTAAATTAAGGATTTCGTTAGGGTCTATTATAGTATCGAAGTAGACTTGCAGTCCTGAAAAAGGTGAGTAAGTTTATCCATAGAATCCTGGGAAGAGGCTTGTGCCACAGGCCTCTTCACATATAGAGAAAGCAGTAGATTTTTTCATGATGATGATTGATCACCACGCTTGCTCACTGCGGATTGGCGATTTCAGATCCCTAATTTTGGAATCCAGGTTTCCTCACGATGTTTTCCGTCACCGTTTGTCAGAAGTGTCTTAAAATAATTAAGAAAATACATATAACTTTTGAAAAGTTACATTGGTACTTGCCCGCGTTCGAACCTGCTACCTCATGCATACAAATACATAATAAGTTTATCCATAAACTTATCAAAAATTACAATTCTTCCAAAATTCTATGACCGATATATGATGAGGGATTTCTTGATTTGTCATTTTAGATAGGATTCGTTCTAGTTGAAGTAGTGGTAGATAATATTGCGCAGGTAAAGCGCATGTAATCGAATCTCATTTCACGCGTTAACGTTACGACCACCATGTTCACATTGCTTAGGCTCACGTGTTACTAGCAAATGGCTTATAAAATATAATAATATGTTATAAATACATTTTTATTTTCAGTTATAGAAATATAACCTACAAATTATGTTAAATCGATCGACTTTTTGTGTTGAATAGTTTCAATCAGGGATGAGTTTATGTCTTTATTTTTTTTTTGGCAGTGGTATTATTTCAGTCTGATGTCATTAAATTTGAAGTTGTTTTGTTCTTTGACCTATTTATACTAGAATATCATCCAAAGTCTTGGGTTAAACATGACTCATTAGCTAACTAAACTCTTGTTTACTTACCTTAGTTTCAATAAAATAAGTATGCATTGGCAAGGCAGGTGTTTATCAGCTCTGATAGATAAACTAAGATCATAAACTGCAAACAAATAAGAGCAGTATCGTAAATCATTATAATGCACCATTATTTGTAAACACATAGTTGAACTTAAATACGTGTCATTAAAGTCGTAGTTAATGTTATGTTTTTTAACAAGCTATTGTTTTAACTCAAGTGTATATAAATGCCGTATTCATGGATTGAAAACACTAGGAAGTAATTACTTTTTTATTTATCATGTATAACGTTTTCTAGCGACTGCATTTGATATACATCCGTAGTAGAACACAATAAGTATGTACTATTTAATATATCTATAATTACTTGAGCAATTAAATGTTCTCAGGTCAGGTTTGAAGTTTGGTGGATATAGTCAGAAAGATGTTACTGGTGAACTAGAAATGGGTATAATAATATACTGGGAACCGATTAAGGGCAGAAGCACTCAGGTGTTACAGTTCAGTAAAATCCCGCACACTCTTTTAATGTTGTTCATGAGGATGTCCTATGTTACAAAAAGCATTCAATTATCTTGTTATTTAAATGCTGGTTCACTGGCGGCTTTCTGAAATTATGAAAGATTCTCACCTGCAGAATTCTTCACCAGGCAGATAAGAAATCCCGCAAAGAAAACGATCCAATCAGTTAACCATCTAATCAGTTTAAGTATAGAGACATCAATTTTTATTACAAAACCATACATACGAGCCGGCGCCTGCGCGGTGAACTAGCAACCTATAACGATTTACGCTCTATTTCTGATCTTTGTACCTACCATCTTACAAGATTGCAAGCGATACGCATTGCTAACACTTCCGCGTAAGTTAACTAACTATACTTTACACCCACACGGGTGGACAGCGAAATACATTATGTTCATTGGTCTTAGGCCCTCTTCCGTGCAAATAAATTGAGACAACCAGACCATGTAATTATACGGACCATTAGATATATTGATATGAGAAAATGAAGATCAATTTAAGCCGTCGCGTGGTGCAACGGTCGTTTGCAAGTGAGCCAAGAATTACACTGTGAATCGGAATATTTTAGGTAAACTAGTGAATCAACTTGTTGAGTGATAAATTAGTGATTCCGATTCGATCCGATTCAAATAGATAAATTCTTGTATCGCATACGAAAAGAAAATGTTAACGAAGGGTTAAACAGATCAGATAACAAGTGTAGTTACAGTCAAAATAATTATGAAAACCAATATAATCGTCTGGTGAACCCACAAGCTGCTGAAGATTCACACAATACCTGCTTGAGACAGTTGTCTGACTTAGAGCGAGTAGCGAGTAGCGAGTAGAACGATGAACTACAAAACGAGTCGGCGAGCAGCGAGAAGCGAGAAGCGAGTACTTAGTTTTGATAGTTTTGTCGCAGATTGATCAGCGAGTGAGCGAGTGCGACAAGCGATACTCCCTCGACTCGGTCGGGTCGTTATATACTACAGTAAAGGAAGAAAGGGAACAATGGAACATGACTATAAATCCCGGATCATTTACACGGGATCTATATCTTGCTGTACGTTTCTTGCGCGATTTTATAGTCGATAGTTACTCGCTTCTCGCCCGTAAGTCGGACAACTCCCTGACTGCACCCGGCATTACAAATACCAAAACACCTGTATAGTAGACGTAATGATGATGCTTATTTGTTTTGTACCAACCTTATGTGAATAGGCCAACTTTAATTATACCTAATCAATTTCCTACAATCTTAAACACATTTTACGCTAAAGGGAAAACCGGTATTAGCAACAAGACAATAGACTGTGGTTAATAGAACAGTGATTCCATTAGCTTTTATTAGTATAATGTAATTACATGGGAAAAGATGAGAAAAGCCTCGATTGTATGTACTTAAAGAAAAACAAACTAGTGTGAGTAAACAGCTCTGGGAACTAAAGAAAAGCTTTTGTTTGGTGCGAGATTCATTCATTGAGGAAAATGAATAATCATTCACAAAAAGTTTGAAGAAGGTTACCTGTGCAATGCAATGTTTAAAGAGATATATTTAATTTAATTATGTCCAAAATATTGACTTATATTATTTAAAATAAATATCATATCTGTAAATACTGTTAAACGACTTTATTCATGAGATACACTCGGACAAGCTTGACCAGTTTTAGACCCAACTTGGGCCCATATATTGTATTTTTACAAAAATTATACAATGGTGAATTTCAAACCGCTTCCTTATAAGTAAGCCATTTTAACATCAGGCAGGATGTGTGAGTAATTAAACAATTCAAAGCGATACTATACATTCCATGTTAAATTTTAAGTATAACTTCCATAGGTTAATTGCAGGAAACCCATACTTAAGGTATGACTTATACACGACAATGCGCTGCGATAATATTGAAACATGTTTATAAAAAACCTGAAACATTAAAATTATAAAATCGTAAAAAAATAATAATTATGATACTTATTCGTCAAATTCACATATGTAATACACTGGCGGTCGTTGGCGACTCTTTTTTTTTTTGCTAGACTGCTTATTTTTTCCATCGAAGTTTAATTACGACATAGTTAAATTTATTTTATGAAACAATAGAAGAATCTGCTTCCAAATTCACACACGGTCCTAATTGGTAGTTATGCAATCTACGCACATATCAACATACTCAGCGAGAAAAAACGCGTAAATTCCAGTTCTTAATAACATAAATATCACACAATGCGGCTGTAAAAACTTTAGAATTATATATGTTAGCACGCTGTTGTATCTGAATACAATCGCGGGAAGGCGGCAATTAAACAGGTACACAATTATTAGGCCGCCGGCACACGCTCAGAGTTCGAAACGAATGCAGTAGAAAACAAATAAAAAACGATAAAAATCTTGATACACCATAAATCTTTAGAAGGTTACATTTTGCAAGTACTTGTGAATTCTAACTGTTAATATGTAAGCCACTGTAGTGGGAACTGCTTCTGTAATGGCCGGCCTATGAAATCGCAAGTATAAATTAATTTATCTTTCAAAATAGGTGAGTGTGTGAATTTTTGAGATATCAATTAGTGGATTAGTTGAGCAAAATTAAGAAACTACTAATTAATGTTTCTTGTATTTTGACGTTTTTATTTTAAACCAGTTTTATTACGAACAAAGAGTCTATTTAATTTAATAATTCACAGTGCACCTGCATTTAATATCTTAGGTGAAACGTCATCGCTCATAATTATTTGCAAAATTATTTTATAAAGAATATAATTTTTCAACCATTTTACAAAATATGACAATGCTTAAAACAAGGCTAATATAGATAAATTAATTTATCATTGTAACTAATTACTTCTAGTTTGCAAAGAAGAATTTCTAAGTTAATCAAAATTGCTTAGGAACCAGATAAGCTTGTAACATAGCTCAAATATTCTAGACACGATACGCATCGCTTACATAAGCCTCAGTAAATAGGTGAGTGGTGTCGTTGACATGGGAACTTCATCGTTTTATCGATTGCGCAACATTCGATGGAGGTCAAAGAGTAACGTTACGTGTGTCGCACGAACGTTTATTATTTTTGTTGAGATAGGTCCTAAACTATCGATTTATTCAAATTTATGTGATAGATATCATCACTGTATTGTAGCGCTTGGAGCTAGACGTTAGGTTAGGTTAGTTATTTTATGTGTATTACGAGTATCTATTTCAAAACTGTTAAGAAGGTGAAGGTGGTTAGTTACATATATAAATTATTATACACCTAGTCACTATCTTAAAATATAACCTCATCTCTTCTCTCATGTATTCAGGTTTTAGACAGGTGTAGACATGTAGGTATGTCTTGTATTTTATGTGCGTACATTCACATAATTTGTGAAGCGACTATGCCGTCCGTACTTTTCAATCAAAAAAATTTTTAGCGAAATTATATTTCTACTAAGCCTAAAGGTTAAGACGAGATCAAAGTTCAGCGAGCATTTACAATAACTTGTCAATCACAGAGGCTTAGTAATATTCTTTGTATGAATTGTCAACATTCACAACTTTTTGCTTGTCATTGGAATGCTGACGGGATGGCCATAGCCTTTGAGGCCTTCATCACAATCACATCACTGACAATAGCTAATCGCGATCTGACAGCTCATCACATCAACTAAGGTAGGTCCTACCTATAATTAAGTAAATTGATCGCTTGGATGATTACGTTATGGGTTGTCGAATTGACAAAATTGACAAAAGGCGGTTATTCGTACCTATCTATTTTTCATAATGCTACTGCTTTTACTGAAAAGTAGGGAAGTTTGGAAAATGTTTGTTGTAAATGAGGAAAATTTTTGTAAATCACATAGACAAAATAAGATCGTATTTGGCTTTTGTTTTTTTCTCAAAACGGTATAATCAGCTGACTACGCTTGGTCGTGACCTCTAGACGAACCAGGGTATAAATAATATATTATTGCAAAAAGAATATTAACCAATAGAATGTCTATTTCTCACACGGAGGCAACCGTATCAAGGTTACATAACAGCTAAAGTATTAAAAATTAACTAATCATAGTCCTTAATAGTACATAATCACTAAAATATTTATATCTGTAATAGAATTGCAGAATTAAGCGCAATTTATCATATTTATAGAACCAGTACTGTACGGCACCGCATAATTAAAATATTACGTACATCGAACTTTCACCTCGCTGTTAAATCTAATTTATGCGATTGGCGTTTATTTTAATGACCAGTCAATACCTATTCGTAGTTACGTTACAACATTACCGAATATGCAGAGAAAACAAGTATAAATTAAAAATATAATTTTCGATTCTAAGTGTTAATGAGTGAGCTATATTGGGAAACGTTGAATACTTAAACTGAGCATTGTAATCGACTCTAATCGAATCAAAATTTAAATGGGCAATTACACATTTAAATACCTCAAATACCTGTCAATAATAGCACTAATGTTTGATATACACCGAATTAGGAACTTCCTTTGAACTCGGTTTAAAGCCTCACGCTGTGCAATGCTCACATGCTCATCGCGTTCATTCCTCATTTTACCGTAACATTTATGCAACCTTTGACTTTTGCAACGATCTGTTTCAGCCAAAACCATTCAACTTAGTTCCGAACGGTTACACCATTGGCGCAAGACACTACATCAGTTTACACGCAAAAGACTCAGTTATGTAAAATTTAAGTAACATTTGTCTAATCTTTCAGATGTATCATAATTGTTCAGAACTGAGTGGTCAATTACAATAAAGATCGGAGGTGAATTCAACACGTTATGACATACTAAGATTTAATGAGACTGCATCATACCTTATCTTATTGTTATAGTTAGATCGAGAATGTACTTTCTGTCTGTAGCAATTTTGCGTGTTGTCTTCCAATTAGCATATAATGGGTGGACGACGGACACTGTGTGCAATGAGTGAATTAAAACACCTGTTACATATTTACGACTGTTAAGTAATCTGGTGTTACCAACGGTGGGTAAACAATGTCATGAAGATTTGGTGAATACACGCGGATGCCTTAAGACCACGTAATTAGTGTGCCATCATCAATTGTTCGCAGATACCATCTGAGTCCGTACGACCGCCCTTGGACTCCATTAACTCTGTATAACAACAGAACATCTATTTGTGTAGGTAATTGCGCAAATAATTGTATCCTGGAAGACATTCCGTACAACGCTTGGAATTGTATGTTCATGCATCGATGCGATTTTCTCATGTCGAATGTTTATTTGAAACTCCGGTCACGAATATCCCAAAGCTTAGTACTCAATGTTTGTGAAATATATCGAATGCACTAATATTATGTGATAGATATTACTGTAATGATGAGTTTCGAATATAAATTGCGTCCTCATTATTGTAACACGCACACGGTATTACCGCGAAGGTTATTTTGTGTCAATTTGACTATTTAGACGCTAACTGCTTTATTAACTGCAGTATTAGATGCAATTATATCGGATATCTGTTATTTATTACGGTCCGTGACTGCAATTTAAAAACGTATTATGCAGATCTTGAACCCGATTTTAATATTAATTTGGATTATAAAAATATGGAAGTTTTATTTACTTTAGAACAAATAATGTTTACGTTTAACAGTCATCAGTTTTATTTGTTCCTACTGGGTATTAAGTAGGTACCAAACTTTGCATGAAATCTTGGAAATAGCTAACGCATTATTCACGTAAAGCCCTTCAAACAATAATCTAAAACCAGAAATACTTGAATAGGGTCAATGGCAATACAACACCTAGCCGTGAAATGATTGAATTACGATCGCACTCCGCGATTACAATATTGTTTATGTAATGCTTGTTTATAGATTCATTCATTGATTTACCGAAACTATGCCAACGGTAGCCGCGTGCATTGCAAAAGAACGTTACGCGACAAAAAATGCCCAACTTTCAACCAGAACACGAGTGATGGGTGATTTATTTTTTTGTTCTTTATTAGGCTTTGTTATCTCAGTCCTATATACACAATGGTCCATATTAAAGTGGTTTCCACACTTTCAGCATTATTAACAATTCATAGATTTGTACTCAACCGATCCAACAAAACACAGTAGTTGCAATCGACAATTAATCGTCCATATAGCATGTTTTATAAGCGAAGATTCTCCTATAATGTTAATAACACCTTGGACTTGATAACGTTGGATGTCACTACATGCAAAAAGGTCTTAAGGTCAAGAATATCCAATCAAATTACACGTTAGTATCGGAATGTCATCATCATTACATACGACCTGTGCGGGATCGCACGCTGTAATAACGATCATTAATCGAAAATTACACTCAATTTTATGAGAATATTGAATTTATACGTAAACATTAAACACTCAATTGAATTTCATGCATATTCGCGTGTCATACTTTAAGTAAAGATAAAATCTAAGCAGAAAAATGATTGAAGTAATATTTCAACAAATTCAAAAAGATTGTAAAATTAAGTATTTTAATTATGTTCACTCAAAAATATTAGTTATGTGGGTGAAGCATTACTTGTATAATAATAACATCAAATATTCTGCACGGAAGTTGATCATTTATCCGATATCATAAATCAAACAAGTTAACATCGAAACTATCATTAGTGTGTAAACAAGAAAATTAATACGTACACTTATAATCAGACCTGGCATCTATTATTTTATGATTTTAAATCACAATCATTACCTATATTTAGCAACTTTGTCGATAGGCACGCAATAGGTCGGTATTTCAGACGAACCAAAACATCAGCCGATTGAGCTGTTTAATTAGTTTTGCGATTTTATTGCCAATTCATGAAACTCATAACCATTCTGATAAATTTTCTGTGTGATGTAATTAATGTTAATTGAATGTGTAAATATTCGGAACAACAAATTATGTTTTATAGGTCTTAATTATGATTTCATAACTTGTATAACACTCATTGAATGTATTGTCGTAATGTATGTCAATTAACCAGTTTAAACATTAAAAATAAATATAAGTAATTCTACCAGTATAATAAAATAAAATCAATAACACTTCATAAAAATTCAATGCCTACACATTAACGTTTACTATTTGAAATCAATCAAGTAATTCTGTATTTACGATTAAAGTTGAGATATTAAATATCGTACTAAACCTTAAAATTCAATTAGAATTACAAAATTTGATATGCAAACTATCGGATTATGAAATAAAGAATGCACGAAGGTCAATACTGTTTAGCCAATATCAGATGACAGAGATAATGCTAACATTAATAATTGTATCAAGCGGATGGTTGTGAAACTTAAAAGACAGTTTGTTCGCACGGGAAGGGACTGGTGAAACCGAATGGGTGTAAGAGCTTTGACCGTGCAGGTAATGTTAGTATTAGATGAGGCAACGCGTGAAGCCAACGAGGAAGATTAAAATGTATACATAATTATTGAACCCCGAAAACCAAAAAAGCCATTTAACTGTAACATGTTCTTAAACATCTATCTGTCGCTACTTCACACCTTAAAGTTTTAGAAACATTTCTTATTCTTATTCTTATTTGAGACTTGCTATGTTTAAACGGGTGCCATAGTGGTGTATTATTTGGATTTTAGTTTCCGAGAGTTTGAATCATTTTCAGATGCTCATTTGTCATGGTTACAGGTAGACCAGAAACATCGGGAACTAAAATCTATTTATTTCAACGCTTAGATGATGATCGTTCTCATCACACAAGATTGTCCTGAGTGGGAATCAAACCCGACCTCCGGTATAACAGTCACTAAACACGAGACCAACAGGCCCGTTATAAGGAACTAAACACCGCTATAATTTGAGCTGTCAACAATGACATTCATTTTCATTGATCCATTGATGGTGGTGTCAGTGTTCATGTCTTCATTGATGAGATTCGGGAAAGTATTGATGGTCATTGTGATGGTATCGTAATTTGAGCTGCTAAGTGGCGTAATACAAGAATAATGCATCGTAGTTATCATATTTTCTTAGTAGAAGGGCACATATTTCAATGCTACGGACATGGATTTAACTTAATATTATGTCAAAGATTTTGAATTTTGAAGAATTCTTGATAGAAAAAAAAGAGAAAATTTCAAGAAAACTTGATAAAGAGACAAAAGAAAACGAAACACTACCTTGACTAAACTAGACAGTCATAAGCCTAAATAGCCAATTATTCAGATAAAATACCCTTTTCATTCATTCGATAGTCCAATATATTTTACGAGGTGCTTTTAAAAAAGTAGAAGTTAAACGGTATAATATTACAAAAGATTATTACGACACCTCAATAATAGCAGCGCTTCGGATTTCTACCGATAACTTAATAGCCGTAAACGGTCAAGTTACATTGACTACTAAAACCTACATTTTAATGTTCTGGTATCTCATATCTTGAGTATTTATGTTACAATTACAATTGCTTAAAATATTAGTTGCTTCCTGATTCTCGTATTTATTTTCTACGTCAAAATTTATTTAAAAAGGAGTCTAGTTTTATACTCTAATTTGTTCATATAACATATTCTGAGGGCTCCTTTTAATATTACTAATCAAATTATTTTAATTTTAATTATTTGTCGAGTCATCAGCTGTTAAGAAAATTTTCCGATGACCGAATCCAAAAACTTCGCAGAAATTAAACCACGTAACTGTTCTGCGTAACTTATGTATCATAATCTAAAGCGCAATCGCCTATTAAACTAGCCCTTTACCAGACCAGATTCATCTAATACGGATACTGAGTCATCATTATCCATAAATCCAAGCGAGTCTTGACATCCAAAAGGAAAATCCTATTCGTGTCTAACAAGCGCGTCCCACTAACACAACGAATAGAGAAATGCTTCCCTACCACCTTACATGGTTACAGGAAGTTATCCAACTGCAAAACTAGATGACAGATATGAAATACAGGGACAAAGTACCGCTTACCATATTAGAACGGCCGTTCGAGACACACCAGGTTTTGAATATGAATGTCTAGTGTTAAGATAATGAATGAATGATGAATGGTTTACGTGACGATATAATGAAGACCTCAGACTTAATGGTATGGACACAATAGGTAAACGTTCATTATGACTGTAACTATTTCTATGGGTCAGTGTGAGAGTTGAATGATTACAGTTCTGTCATTAAAGCACTAAAGCTTGATTGCTTAACTTGATTTCACAAGTTAGTATTAAAATATTAGGTGACATCCAGTTACGATACTACCTAGATTTATTATCTTCCTTTCTGATAAGTTTGGTAATATTTGCCATCTACTTCAATTTAAGTGTAAGACTCTAAATGTCAAGTCGGCCATCTAATGCAAACCACATGCCGGAAATAACAGAAGGAGATCCAGTCAAAATTGTCGACACTTTATTTTATTTTTTGAGTGACGTCATATTCGAACAAGAATGTTATGCGCGTCAGACTGTTTTTGCTCCAGTTGTTTCTAGATTGAAAAATTTCGATCGTTAAGTTATAATTATGCATATGGTGTACTATGTCCTATAGAAATAAATTTTACAATTTTAACTGACAAATACGTCCTATCGGTATGAACGTATTTTAAGATACGTAAATCATGGTTCTCTATCGCGTCACCTAACTTTTTTATCCATAATTTAGTGTGACATAATTTTTTTTGTCCTAATCATCATTTGTCCGAATGATTACTTACCCGAACTTAATATCACATAATATGACATGCCATAAAATTGAAACCCCTAAATATAATATGTCCGAAATCCGTTCGTCATAATTATTACTATTAATAATATACAAAAGACATAAAACCGTTTGCTATAAAAGTTGTAAGTCCTAAATTTAAATTATATAATGCTTCTATACTTATAATAAATCTGTAGAAGTGAAAATTCTGTACATTGAAAATATAAAAAAAAATATGGCGAGGGGTGTTACTAGACCGACACCGAACAATAAGTGTGAACAAAAAAAATGTTGTCTGTCTGTCTATTTGTTTAGGTATCACGCAAAAACTACCGGCAGCTAATATAAAATTAGCTTAGGATCTGTCTGCGAATTTAAATTAGTACTCATAATTAAGACTAAACCATTGTAACCTACATATATTTATATAATACATTTTATATGTACTCAATAAATAATTTGATTGTGAACATGTGTTTTTTCTAAGTAACCAAACATGCAGCATGCAAGCAAGCATGCAACATTCAAGCAAGCATGCAGCATGCAAGCAAGCATGAAGCATGCAAGCAAGCATGCAGCATGCAAGCAAGCATGCAGCACGCAAGCAAACAATCATGCAAGCAAGCAAGCAATCATGCAAGCAAGCAATAATGCAAGCAAGCATGCAGCATGCAAGCAAGCATGCAGCATGCAAGCAAGCATGCAGCATGCAAGCAAGCATGCAGCATGCAAGCAAGCATGCAGCATGCAAGCAAGCATGCAGCATGCAAGCAAGCATGCAGCATGCAAGCAAGCATGCAGCATGCAAGCAAGCATGCAGCATGCAAGCAAGCATGCAGCACGCAAGCAAGCAAGCAGCAGGCATGGTTTCTGTCACGGCTCCGGCGCTGCAGGGCTCCGGCGGTCCCACGCGAGTTTATCGTAGCAGATGGATTTAACGCTCACCACCGCAGCTTCGGCTTGCTGGCCGGCTTCGCCGGCCAGCCTCAGCCGCGGCGGCGAGTGTTACAACCACCTGCTCCTCAACTCGCGGGCCGCCTCGCCCCTCCGCGCCTACGCGACTCTAAATTACACTCTAGGGGTAGGGCTGACAAGACTGCGTGGAGTCGGATTTACAGCAATTCGTTTCTGTCACTAAAACTTATTTTTTAGCAAAACTTTTAGGACTAAAAAAGTTATTATAAATGAACATTCGGAATAATACAAATTATTTAAATCAATACTTAGGACATATGACTTTAGGTCATGTTAAATTAGGAGATTTAATCATTATAGTACTCAATATTATGACAGAATACTTTTAGAACTAAAGATAATTATGTGAAACTAAATTTCGGGATTTTGATCATTATGGTTTCTGAAGTTTATAGCAAACGTGTTATGGATTATGATTTTCGGACAAACAATATTAGGAGAAGAAAGGGAGTACCGTAAATCATACTTCGATACACTTCTTAGTACAGGTAATCATAGTCAAATTACCATCATTTATGATAATTATAATTTCCTTAAATACGAATTTACGTACCAATGTCTATGGAAATGATTGAGATTGCTTTCAAAATGGTAAATTAACGAAAAACGTGTATAATGTATACCTATTTTGAAATGTAATTGACATTAACCGGAAAATGACTGTTAGCAAAAGGAAGTATCGTTATTACCGGTTCGCAAGATTTCTTATTATTATTGGTTGGACTTTTGGCTAACCTTAAGAGCCAATAACAACTCTGGTTTTGTCACTGTTGTTAAATCATAGAATAGAATAAACATTGGTCAGACAATGTGATGTGTGAAAGTCCCACGCCAACCCCTGCACATTGCCAGATTGGTAAAAAATGTATGTGACCCAATTACATGCTAGATTTTCTTTGGGAATGTCTTTGAATTTCGGTGCAAGTCCTATCCAGTGAAGATATACTCGCCCAACACGGACGTGGTCTATTAAAAATGGTTAAAGATAGTTATATATTTTATTCAGTTGAAAGTAGTAATTTTGATAATAGGCATACGTATCATGCAATACGAAAGAAGGTTCGTTAAAAGACTTATTTTAGTTGAGCAACACATGATGTGATTCGCATGACATTTAGTGAGGCTCAAATCGAGCTCGTGATTATGTTTAGAAAGCATTTGTTGTGATATGTTGGCACCTTAACGTTATGATATAATACGGTTTTTGCTATATCATAGGTGAACTCGAGGCTGGTAATGAGCGGACCTTGGCTAGCCAAGTAAACGCTTACACGAAGAATACGCAATAGACGTAAAGGCCATTGGCCGCTGTGACACGCATCACGAGCCGAGTTCTGTAATGCCGGTCACACATTCGCACGAATACGAAGCCGCATTAGAACATTCGCAAATGGTCTGGCGATGTTTTTGTAGCATGTGTATTTTCCTAAATAATACACAAATTTTTATACATCATACGAATGTTTATCTGCTGGGAATAGGCTCGGAAGATGATGACGAATAATTTCGAAAAAATTTAGTTTTAATTTTGCTGATTTATGAATTTGCAAATATATCGACATAAAACTTAATAGCTTAATCTCATTTAAATTAACATTGATTCTAGTGTAAAGGTTAAACTTAATATATTATTATAATATTATGTGTAACTTTTGCAAATTTATAAGTTCCGAAGTTGTGAAATGTTTAGGAACTGGTTAGATTAGTTTATTAGATTAATTTTTACTACAAATTTTGCAACACTTGATAAATATTGATAGTATTTTTAATATCATTGAAAATGTGATTAATTGAATTTTTTATCAGATTAAGAAAGAAAAGATGAGAATTTCGAAGTAGTTTATTTTAGTTACAATGACCTCGCTTTTTGATATACTATTTTCGATTTTACTTTCCATGTTTAAGTAGATCCTAAGCAAATAAGTATGGTAACTAAAAGTGAAGTAAATGCGTTATAAAAATTAAGAGCTCAAATCTACACACTCTCATAAGATGGCCCAAATGATGCAAGTTATTAAACCGTATCGTTACATAAAAACAATAAAGCCGGAACCCCACAGCGGCGCACGGAGAGGCTGTGCACGTGTGTTCAGCTTCGCTTTAGTACAAAATGTATGAGAGCGTTTCCACCGCAGCGCACGGACATGCTACGCAGCAAATGACGTCATAAACACACGAACGTAGCTCAACCCACGGCCGTGCGACGCATCCGAGCTGCGTGGGTCGGCCATTTCTCTGCGACCCACGACTATGTACAGTCTCGAGCAAAAATATGTACACAAATAATATTGTTAAGAAATTATTATAAGAATAAGCAACTATATATAAGAGGTACAATTAATGTTCCTAGTATTTATACATACATTTAAGTTGTGATAAGTATAATTTGTGTAAGAACTAAGTAATTTATAATACAAATAAGTAAAACAGATGTTACTACACAATAGCTAAATTATATTGTTACTTGGAAGAGCTATTGTCTATATTATAAAAATAATATATTGACTTTAAGTAAAATATTTTTTTTATTAAAAAAAATATTTGAACTATTTTATTTTCAAGAGTCATCTGTCAGTATGCATTGATTGCTAGATGGCAGAAGAGATTCGACAAAAAATCTCACTAATTTCGTTTAACAATTTCGCATATTATTATGTTACATATTTTTGCTCGTGACTGTACCCCACGCATAGCTATGAGCTGTGTGAGCGACACATCCGTGTCCGTGCGCCGCAGTGGAAACGGAGGCCGACGCCGCCGAACTAATGAGCCCACGCAGCAGAGGTGAGCCACGCATCCGTGCACAGCCTGCGCAGCGGTGGGGTTCCGGCTTAACTAATATATTGTTGAAATACACATTTACTTCAGACGACACTTATTTATATGAAACATTCATTTGTCTATGTGTCTACAATAAACATTCATGAACAGTATACAACAATGCGTTCATTCAGTTATGACTTATGTCAACCATTGTCAGTATGTTTCAATAAAAATAGCATTTCTTGTACCATTTATAGTTTCAATAAGTTTTAACTTTATCATTTGCTAGCTTACGAGTATATCTACCTATTTTATAATTAATTTTATTCACACACTGTTTTTACATCGTCTTACTAGATGATTAGAGTCATGATCAGAGTTAAATACTTTTTTAAATAAATCCTAACATAAAAATTGCATATCAGCCAAAAAACTGTTTTTATTTTGATTTATCTCACTAATTAACACACATTTTATTTGGCTTCTAGCGACATTCTATAAATATTCTGTAATAAATATCTACATTAATAACTTAAGTAAGAGTGCAAGGATTTTTGAACATAAATAACTGAATTAAATACGAACAAATTTATTAGGAATGGAATTAACTGCTTAATGTCTGCCCCAAGCGAATATTTACAAGATAAAAATCGAATGAGTGAAATATTTGAATCTTTAAATCATTACAGAATATTCAAAAAAAGATTTCTCATGTTCCAGTATTTGTCAAATGAATATGTACTACGACACACATCCAAAAAGGTTCTGAAGTATGTTACCCGAACTTTTTATGGATTATGTAAATAATTAGCTTTCTATTTATGTTCTGTATAAGGTTTGTTGAGCGGCAACGGGCTCATTACGAATATCTAATGACGTTAGTTGCACATCGATGTGAGAAATGTATCTTTTTTATCGATCCTGTAGAGATAAGCTGTAATAAATAATGCTTAAATTGAAATTTATGGGTACAACTTTTTCATAATCGGTATTTATATGCGTTCTTGAGGTGTATAAATCTTTATAAATTCAGAGATAAGGACGATTTCGTTAAAGGTTTGCTTAAGCATAAATAAATTTATAAAGAGTGTTACTCAAGTGTGTGGAAAGCAGTTTTCTCACTTTGAATGACCACGAGACAATGGAAGGCGCAAACGAAGCGTGTATACCTACTGAGGGGGACCGGGCAAAGGTTGCGGGATACTAATGGATGCAAAAGGCCCACATCCGTTGCCCATGGAAACTGTTCTCAATATGACTCTCATTCAAGAAGATTGATTATGCAACTCACGGATGACAACAACATTATTCAGAAAAATCAAGTCATTCAAATGTTTTCGACCATTTTACTTTTGTCGCAAAAGAATGCGAATTATGAAATTCTTTATGATGATTAAAAATATGTGAGCAACAATAGGTTATGCGATTTCAATTGTTTTCTTGTTTAATGTACCTATCTATTATTGTAGCAGGTATGTTTTATTAAAACAGTATTTGAAGCTGGTATCAAAATGATTTTGATTGTGTTAAATGTGAAACAAAATTGAATCAAATGATGAAGAATAAATAATAACAAGTGAACAAGAGAAATGAGTTCAAGTTTAGCAAACAATCTTAACAGCTTAATGTTCTTAGTTATTTAAGATATTCACCAATTATGCTGAAGCAATGTTAAATGTTTCTATTCAGTGTTGAATGTGGTAAATGTCAGTTTTTGTACATTCAAGAATTAAACTGCAAACTAGAGCGATACAATGTTACAAACTACAAAAAATAATGCTCAATAACGCGCCTTCACTTGTTAATAGCGGGTTCTGTAGTAAAATAATAAATTTATGTTACATATGCAGATGAATGTTTGTTTATTTCAAATACTGACCTCACATAGGTGAATAGCTAAAAGGCACTTAGTAACATTTGGTGCATGGTAGGCCTGCATCAGGATATAATTAAGATATTTGACGGGCCTGATGGTCTAGTGGTTAGAGACCCTGACTGCTATACCGGAGGTCGTGGGTTCGATTCCCACCCGGGACAAATGTTTGTGTGATGAGCACGATCATTTGTTCGGTTTCTGGGTGATCTATAATATGTATGTATTTAGAAATATATAAGTATGTCATCAGTTGCCTGGTTACCCTAACACAAGCTCTGCTTAGCTTGGGATCAGACAACCGTGTGTGAGATGTCCCGGAAAATTATTATTATTTACTATTTTAACTACTACAAATTTAACTGTGTATTTCTTACTTAAACGATGAATTTACGCAGTCGTTTTATTACGAACCTTCCTGTATAATGAGGTGCTAAGAGTCTACACTAATTACAAATAATATCGTAAATCTTAGCTTATCTAAATAACATTAATAAATTACAAGTGATGATATTAACATCGTGTTTGTACCTCTGTTGATGGCTCTCGCAGTCACGAATAAACTAATAAGGTTACCCGGTAGTGACCGTAAGCGATGTAGATGAGAAAATATAAACAATAGACACGAAATAAACATACGTAATGACCTTAATTTATATGAAGAATATCCGCGTTTATTCATTTTAAATAACATAAATTTTATGCTAGGTGCAATGATGACGTATGTGGTGTTAGAATATTTATCTTGAACACCTTTGATTTACGATTTTGATAGTAAATTATTTCCCTATATTCCATAAGCTACAATAAAGATACAGTTTGTGTACATTCCAGTAAATGTTATTTTTTTTTGTTCAGAAGGTTCAGGTCAAATTAGTCACAGCTATAAAAATTACTGAAATATATTCAATATAAATGACTTTCTTTCATTATTAGTCATTCTAAAGTGCTATCTACAGATTATTTTATTTGTTTTATAAGAAATCTAAGAACACTGAACCCTAAACACCGAAAAAAGGTAAATAGTGTGTATTAAACAGTAATTTGATGATATCATGACCGTCCGACGCCGGCGGCGCTACGCGTGGTCGACCACAGACCTCACTCCGACCATTGGCTACTTCATTAATTGCCAGCCACTAATAACCAAACTTTTTGCCAACAGAAATGTCTGTCAATCATAATTTATTCCAACACTAAACACCTCAAGCAATTTTTGAATGCATAAAATAGTAATTGTACGAATAAAAATTAAACATTCTTAGTATTGGGTGCGATGTTTTTCCAAACGCTTCTTTTAATTAGGTAAACCGCAAATTAAATATTGGTTGCGATCTCGTCGGCAGTCTTACGCAGCGTGCGGTTCTCAACCAGGAAACTATCTGGTATTTTATATTAAAACCAATTACGTAAAAGGGATCTAGAATATTAAACTTTATGTAACAAAAAGCATGTTAAACTTCTGATTGCTCTTAAAAAATTATAACCATAATGTTTATGTTATATATGTAAACAGTGCTACGAAAAGACCAAATTCAAAATACTCATGGAAATAAACAACTTACCTCAAACCGTTCTTAATAAAAAGCAATACGTAAGGAAGATTTCTGTAAATTTCTTGTATGAAAAATTACGACTTTTATTGTTTTTAGGAAACGAAAACTCAACTTACATAAAGTAAATGAGGAAAGGAATTTTTGGTTAGCGTTACGATTTATTATATCAAAAACATGCAACGCGTTAGTTAGAAGTTAGTTCGGGAAAATAAGATAAGAGGTCAACGATGCTTGAAGATTTAATAAGAAACATGACTAAACATTTTAGTTCCTAAGTACAAAAAGCTCGTTCCGTTTTGATGCAAATAAATATTTTAATTCAATTCACAAGTAATTATAGTGCATAAACTGTGGCCTGTTAGTTATCTGTTTTATGATTTATGTACGTAATGACGCATTGTTTGAGTCTGTTGCTAAACTTTATGTGACCCATCTCAACAATAAAAATCTGGTCTAGGTCAGACTATCTGAGAACTTAATGAACTGTATAAAGTACTGTAATTTTTAAATACATTATTTAGAATCTAGGTTTATTTAAAATCTGTTTTTGAACAGCAACACATATGCCTCATACCTTTCACTATGCATGATTTGAAATATGTTTAACAATACATAAGTGTAAAATATGCATCTAATAAAACAAGCTAGAAATCGAACAACAATTCACAATGCCAACTGTAAATTAAAAACAAACAAAAAGAAAAACAAGGAATGCAAAAAGAAGAAAATGTTTTAAAAGCAAAAAGAAATCTATCACAACATGCATTGTGTGATCAAAACGTCATAAAAAGAAGTAAGAAAGTCAATAGAAATGTTGACAAGAATCAAGTAAACAATATCGGTTTTCTTCTTATTACTTTTAGATAGCAATATAGGTCCCGTTGATATAGCTGTAAAAAAGGATGGTTTAAACACAAGAACCTTAGGAGCGCATTCAATAGAAGTAGGCTACGTAAACAAATGATAACAGCTGTAGATGATTTACACTGAATCAAAACTACTTTTGTATCGGTAAATAAACCGCGAAAAAACCGTTGAAAAGAAGTTTTATTACAAAGCTGTAGATGAGATTTTTTGTAACAATGTTGACTTTTTGACTATAATCAAGACGATAAGAAAACTTGAGAAGCGTGCATTAAATACAATTAACAAAAATACACTTTAAACGAAGTGATCAAACAGATAACAAAGTATTTAGACATAGAACTAGCAATTAGACAAACTCAAGTATATTTAACAAACCTGGGAATCGAATGTTGTAATGATTAATTAGTGGCCACAGAAGGTTGTTGATGAATTGACATTGTTACCCTTTTTTGGCTCTACAAACAATCCTGTTACTTCTTATTCACGTTTCTGAGTTGGCTTGTTAAAGATTCGTTAATTACTTTAATGTGACGTCATTATCACTGGCTTTTACACCTGTGTTTTTAATTGCCACAACTGCAAAAAAGTCATGTTTAGTGTTACACCAGATAATTGATGACATGCAGGTATATTTTTATTATAATTTAGGGCAACTTTTAACAAATCTGGATATCATTTAAATTTGTATGAATATCTGCCTAAGATATGGAATATTGACTAAAGCGCTATACAAATTACTTAAAGTTCCAATCCCTTATCAGAGATACTATCTAAGGATATGTTATAGAAATTAACCATCTTCGATAACAGTGTCATGCTCTTTGCTTCCCACGCCTGTTTTGTTTCGCTGTGCGTTAGAGGAAAGCAATATTTACGCACGCATAAGGTCTAGATAGTGCCCTTTTGATAATTTCTAGTTCAAACTGGTTTGTGAAGTACTATCCCGTACTAAATGGAAGGAACTGTTTAGTCTGGTACTGATAATATTGATGCAAAATAGCCATCCCGCTGTGAGCAATCGTGAATCCAAAGTAATAATTTGTCTTCACGAGACTAATTACTGGTACATATAAATGCTATCGATCTAAATAATATAAGCAAAGCAAAATATCCTCAAAACCAGTTTTAATGCTTTGATAATATCAAGGGTGTGTTCCTTTATCGTCTGGCAAATAAATTCATGTTATGTAAATTAGATTAATTTGTTCGTGATTCTACCAAAGAATTAATCTACATTTTAGTCCTTTGAACAAAAACTGTGGACAAGTATGTAAATGAAATGAACAAAAAAAGGATACAATCTAAGATTTTGCATCAATTAAGACAGATTAAATTATATGTTGTTAGCAATTAATAAAGATCAGTCCAATGTTTGTAATTATTATAACCTTTAATATCAAACGATTATAATATTATTTAATATATGACTGCCTCGTTGGCCTAGTGGCGCTAAGCGCGACTGCTACGCTAGAGGACTTGGGTTCGATTTCCAAGTCGACCAAGGTGTTATTGGGTTTTTTATGAAATTCTCAGTAGCAAGTCGGAGTTTGGATTTGTGCCCAGTTAGTGGCAACAGGCTCGCCCCCTATTACATGGGACCTAAACATATCGGCGAACTGTGGGTGTACATTGGTACACCTCTGCCTAACCCTTCGGGGATACAGGCGTGATGATATGTTATGTTATGTTAATATCAAATATATAATTACGATTTAAAAACAACGTGTGTGAAGTCTACAACTGCGTAACTGTAGCAAAATTTTCTTTGATTTGATTTATTGTTTACCAATTACATTACATTTAATGAGGTCTTTTTTATACCTACGATTCTACGTAAAAATGCATGTTTGATTACGTTTTGGTCAACTAATCAATCGGTATCATTGACAGTAACTTCTATTTACTAGTAACTTACCTAACTGAACTAGTAAAAATAAGAAATGAAAATGTTAGCCTTATTTTAACCATAATATTAGGCTATCTGCAGAAAAACATAATTTATATGAGACTTCGAGCTACTGACGAGTATTTTTCGGAATCATCCGTTTAGTTTCAAGCTCTAATGGAATCTTTACATTTTTTTTATTACCTAGCCAAATTCTAAAACACATAAGTGATGAATTTTCACCCAAATTACTACAAAAAATATCCCTTTAAACAATAATATCTTCAAAACACAAGTTATTCTTAAACACGTTTTGTGCCATCGTTATTTAAACGCGATGACCTTAAGTTTGTCAAAATGATTTGAGGTTTCGTGTTTGTTTGAGGTTTTCAATGACTTTGTATTCTTCAATGCTTGAGGTCATTTTTGAAACTAAAGACTCAATTTTTTTTTGCAATTCTAATTTTTTTTTTTATTGTAGTGGTTTATTTTCGACATTCGATAAATGCATTATTAATTAAAATATTCGGTTTAAATATGCATTTTGTGAACTTCTGTGAATACTAAGACCTGTGTGGGAATTCAAGGACTTTTTTTGAACTTTTCCGATGAATGAGAAATTCTGCAACCTTATTATTCTTTATTTATTCTTTAGATGAAATTAAAAATTACAATATATTATCATATAGTTAATATGAGTCATCTTCGTTTTATTAAACAGCTTAACTATAGTGACTGTTTAGTAATCCTATCTATACAATAGTAGAGTCAAATTATGTAAGTTTTAATTAAATTTAATGCTCTGCTAGCCATGCTTGACATATCTTAATAGTTTTTAAATATGTATACACATGATAAACTTCATGGGGATTAAAACATATTCATTTTAATTACAAAAAATGTGCTAATTAAGGTATTAAATATTAATGAGTTTTGAGATTTCACACATTACCTGTACTTATGTAGGTACATATTAAAATGTGCAGTATCGCACTTATAATATTAAGTACGTATATATGTATAAATATACTATGTATGTAGATAGAGGTATTACAGTATTGTGATACCTCGCATAAAATATTCGTCACGGGCAACGATTTTGCATTCGTTTTTATGTCCATACACTTATGCAGAGAAAGCTTATATACATTACCTTCTCGAAATGGAATTTACGTAATTTTTTGACTATTTTTGAACGAAATATTCGCAATGTCATCCTATAAGTGGCAGTTTTAAATGAACTGTAGATGAAACTTATTGAGCTTCATCAAAATAAGGAAAAAAAATACCTTTATAATAAATCAATTATATCACATCGCTTATCATAAAAAACCACTACTCTTCTCCAATCTAAATAATAAAAAATCCTTGAATACAATTACTCCGCTTTTTGCACATTTAATTGTGCATACAACGTTCAAAGAAATAAACGTAACAGCTTAACACATTTATCATATCGCCGCTGACAGGCTCCATTCATATGCCATCAAAAATGGCAGTGCCCGCTACAGATGTTCGTAGCATTAAAAAAAACATGCATTAAAACTAAGTATACATACTTCAAGGCCTCTACCATACCAGAAATGGTTATACCACCATGATATTGTAATCAAAAATAACAAAACACACGCACCCTTTTAATTAAATTCACCGGCTTTCACGATAATGTTAGATCAGTAATCACCACTGGACGTATATCGATCACAAGTCACGGGGGCGCTAGGCGGCTAGCGGATGTGTCTTCCTTTCAACGCGCGGACATCAACTGTTCGTCGGTGCGCGCGCGCCTCCGAGCCTCGCCTGATAACCGATAGCTACCACGGATAAACACGGTATATGTACGACAAAAAATAGCCCGTAAATACAGACACCAGTTTACATCATTCTTAACAATATTCGTATTGTTTTTCGAAACAATCGTCAATTCATCCCGTTCATGCGAATGCATATAAAATTTTACATGCACATCTAAATTTCGCTAACCCTCAATAGCCATACAGTTATTGAAATCAGTGATGAAAGTGGTATGGAGTAATAAATATATTTTACGAGCTGTAGCGCTCGTAACGTGTTGCAAGGGCTGATTGTTTTGAGAACACATATAAGTCTAGCAAGAGCTTAGGTTTGGTTGTAAACTACGACCAAAACTCTCAATCTCAACAATAACAAAAAATCCAGTAATTTAGTTTTCAGGTACTTTATTAATCCATAAAACGTGTTATTGCTTGTGCCACCAATTACAGGCAATCAACATCTAATAATATTAAACGATGAATTGTCATAATAGCTTTATGTAATTACTCTTTTAATGTATATACTTTAACTATTATATCGGTACGGATGAATGACTATATAATCATTGTTTATTAACTTTAATACATCACTGAAAATTTTCGATTAGTACCGTAGTACCTACTTAATTGTGTTCGTGCGTTTAATATGCTTGAGAGTTTGTTTCTAGTCATATTAAAACATATTTTTGCCGTCCGGTCAAAGGGTATTTTCCTTTCAACTACTAATAAGGCATGAAAGAATAGCTTCTACTGTAGAGTTTTATTTTTATGTTTTAATCGTAATTTACCTTTGTACTATCTTACTAATGTATATGACATGAAGTCAACACGAAGGTCATTTTACCGTAGCTGTTTGATTAGAAGTCAATCAACATAAAAATAAATAAATAGAAGTTGTCGTTAATTAAATAAAAAGGTTACATTTACCTACTAACAAAGTAAATAAAGTAAACAGTCTCGCACTGAAGTTAAATATAATCTTTATTTACGTCAAAATGATTAATTGATTCTACGGCTTTTTTTTTACAAAACGAAGACAACAGTAGTTCCTACTTTAAACAGACTTCATTATGGCTAATTACGAGAGACCGTAATGATTTTATGTAACTAACATTTCCATCTAAAACTAAAGTTACTTCATTATCACTTATTAGTTTTTACACCTTTATTTATATAATTAAGTCTTCACTTTGTATAATAAACTAGTGTGGCAAATCACGGCATGGTCCGTTTTTAGTGTTATGTCGCAATATGAATCTATTTGAGCATAGAATTAGCGATGCCACCTTTCACCACTTTTGCCCTATCACGACCTTTGGCCTGACACGGTGTGCATCATGTGGTAACAACGCATTCCATATTCGTGTGATGTATTGTCTTAAACGCTTGAAGCGCTCACATCTCACTTTGGTTAAGAGATGAAACTCACACACGTATACGTATTGAAGTGAGGTTCTTCGGTTTTTTTAACAGGAACTCATGTAAATATTATCAAAAATTACCATTTCTTAAAACGATGCCTATGGCATTAGAATTGGCGACGAAAATTAGTTTTCCAAGGATAATGTGACTACCTAATGAATAGCGTTTTTATGCAGACTACAACGTCTACAACATAAATTAAAAATGCTAATCGACATTTAAATATATGAAACTGTAACAAAAAATAATTATTATTGACATTTTTGACCATAAATTAAAAGTAAAGTAGTTTATTTTTCATGAAACTGGATGCTTGTTTACGGAAACCGCTCCTACGATCAAAATATATTACGGTTAAAATAAGAAGACAAAGATGTTTGCTCGTTTCATACTATATACGGAAGAGAGAGATGGTAGGTAAAGGGCACAAAACAAACCCTTATACGAACGGGCACTAGCAAGTTCCTTGAATTCAGTTCAAAGACCTTCTTCACGATAATCTACATGTTTCTCTGCGTGATAATCTTCAATACAGTTAAGACACTCGTATAAAGTAGATGTCGCGTAATTGAGTTGGAGGAGTATTAATACATGCATATTATCACGTCTCTTTCCCTTGTAGGGGCAGGCAGAGACCACTCGCTACGATCCTTACACACTTGTTTCGCTTCGTCCACTTTCAAAAAGGAGGAGGAGTATTAATAAGATTACTTATTCATGTTTAGCTAATCATTATATTATCTGCGCATCAACCATATCTCAAATAGCGATAGATTCAGTCTTTCAAATTCAGACTGCTATCAATCGAGATCCATAAATAAAGAAATGAAATTCCAACCATTATTAACTGTAACCACCAATTAATTGCATAGTTGCTAGAGAATAATGTTTAAAATTAGACACAAACTTACACAATGACACCTACAATGCGACAGTATTCGTAGTAAACTAATTTCCTAGTACCAGTTTACTACTTGGTGACATAAGGGAATTATAATACGTTGTAGGAATGTTAACGACAATAGGACAGCTAATCATTTCCTTTGAGTTATGTTGCAGATAACTAAGTTATTCGTATTAGATAACGATTAAGACTTGTTCACTTGAAATAGGGTTGGGACCAAAATGGCAAATTTTCCTTAAAAATGACCAAAAACTTGAATATGGCTTTTAATCCTAAAACAATGGTTAAGTTAAACAAGTAATGACACCTAATATTATGACGCGATGCGATACAGACGAAACATAGGTAAAATAAACAAACATAATCTCATCTTTTCTAACCCTATATTATTTGATTATGAATGTGATTCATGATTTTCATAATAGATTACGCTCAGAAATAATACAATAGGATGGTACAAACAGCTGACAACTGGGACGAAGTTTTAGTGCATCAGTCATAGGTACAAATTGCATAGAGAGAGAGATTAATGAACTTTCCATTCCCCGTATCGAGACATTTTAGTGTTACTTTCTCAGGTTTACACGCGAATTTTACGGGCAGACTGTGTCGGCCCTGACCATGATAACTGCAAAGGTATTAAAACGTCGTGACCTAAAGTCTAAAATAAACAACGACAAAATTCGTTTAATTTCAATAGATTTTAGTAATTAAGAGTTGGTATATTAAGAATGTACGTAGTGAAGGAAATGCCCTTGTTAACAGACCTCATTTATACCAGCATAACGAATTTCAATCAAACTGTACTTTATAGTCTGAAAAACTAAACACGCGACTAAGAATTAAGACTAATAAACAATCATCAAGTTAAAGTTAAGAACGCGTTAATTTATACTTTAAACCAAATAAGACTATTTGAAGCGTGATCAAATTAGATCCATTAAATAACCAATAAATTACCGATGCAAAAAACTAATTTGTGCTCGAATTGCACGAGCGAAGCGTTTATAACAGTTTATGTGGGGAAACTATAAATTGTGGTTGCCATAGATTAAGTAATAATACGCTATATAATTATGCGTAATCAGTCATAACCTTTCCGGAAAACATCTATCTATTCCTCATTCAAAACTGCTTAAGACTAATCGCAACCAAAAGTATGGATAAATTTGAAATAATAATGAGAAAGAGTCGACTAAAAAGAACACCATCAAAATTATTGAAATATTAAGTACTAGCAGCCCGCCCCGGCTTTGCTCGGGTGCAACGCTGATACCAAATATAACTACATAATCATAAAGTTCTGTAGGGCGAAGCACAGCCTTGGACGCACTATTTGGTATAGAGGCACACGACCCCCGGCCCCCGCGCGGCCCTCCGGCCGGTACTGCCGCAACCGCTATGTCCCTGCATTTTAAATTTGTAATATCTTCGAAAATATTCATTTAAATTACATGCTGTAAAGGGCAATATTGATCTATATTACATGCACAATTTATTAAAGGTACTTAATTGGATAAGGATTAATACTGTATTGCTTAAAATCGATTTTTCGTAAATAAGTAACAAATAAACGATAAAAATGGTTATTGTGGGTTATCCTCAAGAGATAGACATATACCATCGCGGACTTTTTGTAGATCTTTTTAAGGAGCACAATACTGTAGTACATTATTTTGATCTATCTCGTAGGGTTCAGCCAACGTTCGCAATGAAAGCGCAAAAAAAGTGTTCATTTACGACCTTACTTTAGAAATCTCTAAGATTATCCGTGTTTTTCTACTTTATTATGCATGTATTATACATATAAACCTTCCTCTTGAATCATTCTATCTATTAAAAAAAACCGCATCAAAATCCGTTGCGTAGTTTTAAAGATTTAAGCATACATAGGGACAGACAGCGGAAAGCGACTTTATTTTATACTATGTAGTGATGATGATAGTGATTTTAATATTTTTGATGGTGTTCGTTTTAGTAGTTAGTGTGAGTAGTTAGTCAATTACAATGTCCACAAACAAATAAAACGGGAAACACTTATTCCTTAAAATTATTGTTTGTTTTTCCTTCTGCTTGTCTTAAAGACTTGTAAGTACCAGCCCTATATTTTTCATCATGTAAATAATGATATTGGTATGATTTAAACACAGCAAACTAGACGTAAGAGTTGATTAAAGATAGATACATGGAATTTCCCTACTTAAGATATCGATTTTTTTTTAATCTTTTTGAAAGTAGATATGTTAAGTATAGTAGGAAATGTGTAGACGTTGATGGAGCATATTACACTTGTTCCAAGAAACTTATTATTATGCATGGACTTTATTTCCTCGTCTTATTTAATGTAAAGCCACGTCTGTCAAAAGTCTAGTTATAATGAGTGTAAGAATTGACAAGTAATTGCTCTAGTAGATGGATACCTATAATGTTATCAGGAAAAAAACGAAAGAAAATACTTTAAAACCACCCAAGTCTGCAGAAAATGTCAATGGAAAAATTAAAGTTTTTCTTCACAAAAAAGATTGAGGCTGAAAAATACAAAACAGTGTGGCAATATACTATGAGATGTCATTTTAAGTTGAAATGCAGTGCCCTCGTATTTTTGTCATAATTTTTTGATATCATCTGTCATATGATCATTATTTGTTCAAGAAGATTAGTTGTACCAAAGGCTCGCAGGCTCACCTTAGACTTTCTTAAAGTAAGACTGTGCGTGTTTTACAAGTTCAACTATATATTTATTGCTTCGTTTCACAAATTAAATACTAAAAACGTTTGCACGTAACTTAATTATGCGATTCACACGCCCCCTGTTTTCAAACATGGTCGTACGCATATCGACCATTAAATTACTTCCACATTGCATAAAAACCTTTTCCGTGATGTTTCGGTTCTGTAACCAATACATCTGAGTATATAAACGTGAACCTTTCATCGTAATTAACATTAAGAACTTTAATCTAACGTATTATGCAAGCTATATGATGATATGAATGTATAGTATTTCACCAATCTACATTCGAAAAGGCATTTTTAATATAGTCGGTTACTTTTGCTTGAAGAAGTTAAAATTAAGAAATTACGATTGCATTTTATGTAAAACTTTTATTTGTGTGATCTTTAAAACAAGTAACATAATTGTTGTCCGTAGTACTTAAAATATTACAAAGCAAATAATAATATTATTTGCAGAACTTTTTTCTTCATTTTCAATATCATTATTATACGCAAACAAGTATTGTATCCAACACTGTCTGGAAATCCAGCTTTCAAACAATGTTGTATGCTATGCAGTGCAATTTACAGAACAACAATAGAGAATCCAGCCCACTCTATATAATTCTGCGCCATTAAGAGATTGTTATAATTCTTTCTTAATTGGGATATCATAAGTGGTCGTTTGCCTTAAACGGACTAACTAACATTTTGCACGGCATTGAAAAAATGCACTAATGGCCTTACTCTTGATATACATAGGTATTCTTAATTATCTCGCTTTTCCGTATGCTATTTAAATTAGATCGGAATTTTATAAACCGCAATATTATAAATCAATTGAAATTAATTCAAAAACAAAAGAAGGTTGTCAGTTGTTTGCAGTCGCCGTCTGACGTCAGATACAAGTTTCTTCTTTTGCGTAAATGATTAAAAAACTACGGTCAATCTGGGTAACTTAAGCTTTCAGTACAACTTTGACTCACCACTTCCAATTCCGATTAATATTTTTTTTTCTGGCTCTGTGCAAAACTTTACGTATAGAAATATTTTTTAATAGATACATAAAGGGCTTCGTTAAAACCATCTAATGTCATTATTTGATAAATGTTTAAAATCCATAGATATAAAATAAAAACGGCGGGCTGTGCGCAATGTCTTTTTAAAAGTGCCCAAAAAACTTTGTTGCTTTGCGATTCTTAGACGCTGAATAAAGGTGAGTTTCAGTTCAGACAATAAATTAAAGTTTAAAAACTTAAATACAATTAAAATGATTGCAATATTTTTATGAATATTGGTTAATATTAGCAAAATTGTGCATCGGCTCCTTTAGAACTATCAAATCCGGGTAACTTTGACTCGGGTCAAAGTTACACTGATAGTTTGAACTAACTCCACTAAAGTACTGGAGAAACTTAAATATTTTTTTTTAAAGGTTAGCTTACATTAACATGGCGCGAAAAAAGTAGGTAAAAAAAAATCTATACATTACATCATTATTATACATTTCGATGGTAAAAAGCTTAAAATATCGCTCATGCAGAAGATGATGGAGGGTTGAAAGCTGCCTTATAAGCCTGATTTTATACGCTGTTTCCCAAAAAATGTCGTGAAATATTTGCCTACTACTAAAGTGACCAAAAGAAAGAATTTTTTATCATTGATGATGATTTTCTTTGTATGGAATGGGGAGAGTAAGGCTGGTAAAGAGCTGATTTTGTTATTTTTATTTTGGATTTTTATGCTAGTTTTTATAATTGATTAGGATTTGATAACTTAGTTTTGTTATTGATAAACAATTTAAAAGACTTATAAGACTGATTAGATCTTAATAAGTTCTAAAAACCCGTCTTCTTTTAAAAACTAGTGATTTCCCTAACTGCGCACTTTATTTTTCATGTTTTCGACCGTAAACCTTTGAGAAAAAAAATAAAAATTGTTTCTAATGTTAGTTTGTTTCATATTTTGGCATAAAAAGAGGCTCTCTCTCACTCACCAAATATAACAAAACCTAATTTAAAACAGCATAATCCGTATCATTAAATGTGTGAGGTAATGTTACCCAAGTCACCGTATAACTTTGCCTCGTCGAATTTTCAATGATTATAAAGCTGTAGTTAAAAAAAAAAGATTTAATTTTTTTATTTCTTAAAAATAGGCATTGTAAAGCCACTAAAAACATTTATTTCACAGTAGTTTGGTTAAGAATTCTATACGTAATTTTAAAAAAAGCTCATTAAGTGGGTCAAAGTTACCCAACATGATGGTACTCTTTAACAAACCTAGTCACATGAAAAACAAACCAAAGAAAAAAGTAGTAAATTTATTTTTCATCGCCTGTGGCTGTAATGTCTAATGTTTTACTGTAAGTTTTTATATGTATGCTATGATTGGCTAGGTAATAATAATAGGGAATGTTTAGGTGCGGTTATAAATTGAAAGTCTTGACTAAGTAATGGAAAGTTGTTTACAATAAAGTGCTAGTGGTACTGACGCTTAGTAAAAATTAAAAAGAACTTTAAAATAAAAGGTAGGTACCTAAGAGGAATTAGAATAGATCCATTTGAAATTTAATAAAAATGCACGCGCACTAAATCATCCTAGAACTTAAAATAATCTAGCGGTTACATCACAAATAAACACGGAAATAATACAAGTAATATTGAAACTAAACCATCCAATTTCGATTATCTGTTACAGTCACGAGTAAATCACCATCCCAATTTATCATTTCACATACTGACATAACCATACGATGGAATCTAACACAAATATCTCACATGGCCGTATTGAAATATCGATTACTTAAGACGCGAAACTTAATTAAACAATTTGCTAGCGTTTCACTTGCTTCCTTGCAAAATTCAGAAGCAATCAATGTGTATCGTAAAATTTTATTTACGTCGGTGTTAAATAAAAAAAAATATAAAATTTCGCTAATTTCGTAAGCATTTAATACTATGTAATAATTTTCTTTAAAAAATACACATTGTCAGGTTACACCATTTATAACTGAAGCACGGGTGGACCGATTTTTAAGATCTTTTATCTTTTGGATTCTTCAAATAACAGAATAACTGATAGAACATCGGGAATGGGGATTAGATACTTACACGTATGAAACTGCGGAGCACAGCTAGTAGTTCATTTTTAAACCCCTTTTTTTCCTTGAAATATTATGTTTTATTTACACTGATGTTCGTTGATCGAATCTTCTGCTCCCATCGTGCATAAGACATTTGTTCGAGTCGTGACGAAATATTGGATAGTCAGCATAATTACTATACTGTATCTAGGTATGCACAACGTGCCTATGCACATTTAGAGAAAATTTTCAAGCAAAACTTAAAGGTTTTCGATTGTACCGTGTTTTCACTCTGAAATTTTAACGATATGATTCGTATGTCACTTACAAGCAGAAAGATTTCAGATAATTCTCAAATCTAATTAACTCTTATCAAAATCTTTTCATTTATTGATTTTTGTGCTCTATTTATTTACTGTAAAGGTGTAATTAAAAGAGTAAAAAATCATAATTACAAAACGAAAATAAATAAAGAACTTGCTCATTCGTTGTATCGATTGCTAATCTGAATGTAAGAGATAATCCAAAGGTTATTTAAGTAATCCGGCAAAGAGGTTAATTTGCAATAATTATTTAACGTTAAATGCGGCTAGCGTTTCTTTATCTAGGCATGATAATATTATGTATTTAATCCAAGTCTCGTAAAACAGCGTTATGGACCGGGAAGACATTTACTTTGTCGGGTTAATCTAGCGTTACTCTGAATACCCACTGCACTGGTCTTGGCTTGAGATGGAGAATTATTAAGTAATTTTATCATTAATTGATCATAGTTTAATAGAATTTATATGCAGATAAAAAGCTTTTAAAATACCCAACTCCTTGCTTAGGCGATGTTTTATTTTCTTGGTAGAGATCTTTGCAGTTAGCCTGAACGCAGGCTTTAACTGCTTCACCGAAGTTTTTGCTTAGATCGTGTACCTAAGCAAAAAGTCCGGTCGAAAAGAGTCTATTAACTTGACTTAATTGAATAAAGCAAAAGTGAAGTTTCCATGTGTTTTACTTAATAAAACCTCTTTTGTAAAAGTCGTTAATAGAATATAGCATAATTTTTAACGTAAACAGCCGTTGCTTATGTATCTTTATAATATGTATCTACCACTAATATAAACGCACAATTATTGTAACAAATATATAGGCACGTGTAAATTTAAATACCTTACTACACGACTCTACAAACAAGTTCACTTAAAACAATCTTAAATGTCAAACGACAGAAGTACAACAATTAATGGGATCCAGTATTATTTAATATAGGGCTATATTTTTAATGAGCCTTTTTTGTGACGAGATCTTAAAGAAAATGTCATCATACTCAATATTTATGTACTGTTTATGCCATTATATAAACCAGTTCGTGTTTGATGTGATACGACTTCCTCGTTTAACTTTGTTGACTATTCGTCTTGTATATAATATGTATACATGTATAAGTGTGGACGTCACCATAAGCGGAGTTAATAGGCCGCGTCTACATAGACTATAGACACATCTTAAATGTTGCATTCTCGTAGTCGAACACAATAAATTTATTCAAATTTTCATTGAAACCGCACTTAATAATAACTTTATTTTAAAGCTTCAGCTGACAAAACATTTATAAACATACGATTCTGAATTTATCTATAAATATCTATTAGTAGACTATTCTGTCTCTAAACTAACTATTTTAAATTTTTGGCAAGTATGAAATCAGTTTATGGCTGGTTCTTTTTTCTATTTAAAATCGTATTTAAATTACTTTGTTTTAGTAGTACTGATTCATACAGTAATTGCACTATTCAATGTAATTAAGTGGACAATTAAATAGTTTTGATTAAAAATATTTTAATTTAAATGCCATCAATTATTTTAATTAAAGTATAAAGCGCCACTTCCTTTAATTATCTTATCTGTTATAGATAAAAAATGTCAGAACCAATTTACTTTATTGACGGCTAGAGTGAAATAATTATTACATAAATATTCGAAATTATAACATTCCATTTTTCGACCACATTGGAGCACATACTATGAGTCAACAAATAAACTCAGAATTATTGGTCTTGGAAACATAAATATATAATTTAGATTACACCTGAAAACAAAAGGCACCTCTTGCTATTGCCAAATATAACAGTACATACTAGTTTCCTGAGTGTAAGAAAAGAGAAGTATTCAGTTATATTTTCAAAACAATGTACCCAACTAGACAGCGGCCCTATAAACGCATCCTAACAAGAAACCAGTTATATCATTACATCGTCGATCTTAAATCGAGCAAGAAGAACGTGAAGCTAATTCAAGGTGAATGTTAAATAACAAATAATTACGTTTCAATGCGAATCGTTCCTTGTTCACAATGTTCAATTGTTTATCGATTAGTTATGGAAGATGAAAGCTGTCTGTATCCTGACGTTCTCCCGACGAGGGTCAATGACCGCGCCTTCCTTTGTTTTTGACGTTCTATTTTATTTTTAAACTGGAAATTAGTAAACGTCTCGAGTGTATTAAACTTAAGGGATATCGTGCTTAAGTTAATGTACTAAGTAAGTTTTTAGAAATATTGGTTAACATTTTTTCTTTTTTTTTTTCTTTTACTAGCCTATACTGTCCCTCTGCTGGGAAAAGGCCTCCCCCAAGGCCTTCCATTCAACCTCATCCCGCGCCACCTCAAAAAAGCCCTCGCGGTAAGCGACTAAGTCAGTTTTGGTTATGCAGCCTTCAATTTTTAGTCGAAAGAGACATTGTTGACACTTCCATGTCAATTTACTTAAGTATTAATTTATGGATAGCGTAGTGATAATTCAATAGGCGGTAATAGTATGCTTTTGTTTGCAATACACTACACATAAAATGATGAGGTTCAAACGACTTCAATAAATCAGGACAGCAATGCGGCAGGAAATAGCTCACGTTGCTTGATCTATTGTGGTTTTGCTCTCATTCCCTTCATGAGGATGACATTATTTATTCAGTTTTGTCGGTACAATTGTATGCAAGCCCTAGGGCAGGATATTATATTACTGAGACACGGCGGCAAATGGGTTGTCAATGTAATAAATATTCAACGTTTTAGGTACAAAATGTAGAGACAAATATGTTTTTGTAAAAGGTAAGTAAATACTTTTGATACAGATTTTAAGTCTCTCTACAATAATGTACGTGATTATTTTTTATGTATTCCATTATCCTTCAAAATAACTTAAATACCACACGCCTTGAAGACAGCTTTATTTCACACTTCGCAAGGAATTACCATAAAAAAACAATAACGATTGAAAGCTTGTTGCAACCTCCCACGTAGCTGTCAGTTACAGTGACACCTACCGGATTTGAATGACAACTATTTGATAATGGCGTGTCGGAATTATTTAGTTTACTTATGGTAACAATCGCACGAGAAAAAAATTAATTTATAGAATTATGAGACTATTAACAATCAATTTTTACGACTTCTAATTTCGCGGATCTGCTGGCAGAGATTTCTAAAGAAATAAGCGGCACCTCTGTACATCACTTACATAATTAAGTTTGCTTTTTTTTTGTGTGTACATAAATATTTAAAAAATTACGATGCAGCAAAATTGTACATCTGTTCTGATATGTATGAGTAAATACAGGAAAAAGTCCTAAGCGTTGTATGTCAAGGATTATTAGCTTAATGTCCATAAAGTTCACCTCGATAGGTCAATGTTATGAAGATATCATGGTCAAGGGTTTTCAAATACCTAGCGATGTAATATAATTATAAGTATTTGTATGGTCACATTCGTAATCTGTTTCTAATTGAGTCTGAAGAATGAAAGAGATTTACCTGAAGTAGGGCAACATGCCAAGAAAAGTAATGAATTTATAAGTAGGTACGTACATTTTTTTTCTTAATAGACACGTATTAAATACGGCCGAATACGCAACATTTAAGTCGTCTTGTTTTTGTAACTGTTAACCAATGCAGGATAACGTGTGTTAATTTGACGTAAATAGCGATTACTTTCATAATTAACTTTTCAAATAACATTTAAACTTTTTATTGTTTAACTAGATGTAACAAAGTAGCGTTATTAATTTAATTACTGTTGTTTTGTACAGTTTTTGTTGCTGCTAACGAGGTTTAAATGTTACATTAAATCGTCGACGGAAAATCAGCATTTATTTTCTATGTTTTTTGTATATTTATATCATCATAATCTTTTCATGTTTTTAGTAGGTATTTATGGTTATGAAATAGACCGACACACCGACACACAGGTAAATTAAGACTTCTAAGATCTATTCACGATGGAAGTAATTTTCCATACAGTGCGCAAGGAGGCAAATAAACTTTCATCACGTTACATTTACTTTCAAACGCCCTTTGAGAAAAGATCATCAATCAGTTTCTGCATTCATATAGATATCATTATGACTCCTCTATTATGCTGTGATGATTGTCGTTCTACATCACAAAGAACGCAATATGCGGAAAAATAATACCTACTCACACGACTTCTTAGAACAATCTCAAGCAACCGTAAAAAGTAATTACCTAGCCCAAAACATGACCATATTCATGAATAATTCACCCAACAATTCTAATATTACAAGTCGTTACAAAAACTTCATTTACTTAGCCAATCTGTTACAAAACATCGATAATTATTTAAGGCAAGATACGAATCAATTTTCCGAAGCGCAGTCAATATTGTAACGAATACAAAAGGTATAATTGTGCGTAACGTTTCACCACATAACATGAACATTAATTGGGAAATAGTTTTATTTGCTTTAAATATTTTGCTCTTAAAACATTTTGGTGTATTTTGATAGCAACTTAGATTCGCGTTTGGTAATGTGACCTCAATCACCATTCGATTCTATTATCATTATTTTGTTTTTACATATGACCTCCATCTTGCGTATTTTACAGTCACCCATTTTGGGGAATATAAAAGTAATAAATAGTTGCAAACTATTGTAGTCAAATTGCATACTTTGTTTAACTATATTATGAGAGTTGTCTCATTTTAGTATCTAACTCTAAACCTACTCATGAATTAGATCAATGTTGTAGACAATAGCCTGGGCTTAGCCAGCGTTAATTAACCTTTACGATTTTGCTGCCTGGGGCAGATAAAATACATCAGTAAAATACAAAAAGAAAACGACATAAATAAATGTTATAGATAATATGTTGAAATTAAATATGCAGTCGGGCAATCTCGCAGGTGCATTTCCGGTATTTAAAAGTGTTTTACCCTTTGGTGTACAAAAGTATCAAAAATAAGAAAATCGGCAATAGTAAGCGGAAAACGTGAAGGTAGCCACAATGTTTCCTCATTGTGCCATCCTGTTAGTACAATACCGTCCTTTGCTATATATTTGACATGCATGGTTAAGTTTGTTACTCAATAAGTATTTAGGTATAAACTATGCAGTACAAGGGCCTACAATGTCTAGCTTGTAGATAATGTTTTCTTATATAAAAATTTGAAACAATGTTCCCTTTTCTTCCAAATACTTAATAGAATTGAATAATACCACCAAACAATCATTAATCCATTTATCATCTCCCTGCCCTGCCTATTCAGCGTCCGTTAATCTCTAATACTAGTCATCTCAGCATTCACTGCTTTCTTTCTCATATCATCTTTCACTCAATCCATCCATCTCTTTCTTTACGTTCTTCGCTTCCATAATTAATAAATACATAAATAAAAACAATGCTTATTAAATACGCACTTTATTATAACATTAGCACATCATAAATAACACTTATTGATCTCGTATCATGATGTAACGAAACTCCAAACACAGAAAAGCCATGGCCGAATACCATCAAGATTGCATTCAATATTATTTATCAAAGACAAAACTTTTTAATCAAATTGTTACGTGCGTTTGGATCACGAGATGTCGTTACAACCTTCGAGCTAACAATGTAGGCAAGGAGTCTTCACCAAAATATTTTAAACATGTATCTAATGTGGAAAAAGAATTTTAGTTGGACGTATCTTCTGCTTTATTTATTTATTTTTATTTTATTTAATCATATATATTAAAAATTGATGTACAAAGGTGCTGCTTATTTCTTAAGAAATTTCTGCCAGCAGACCCGCGAAAGGAGAAGTCGTTAATATTGGCAGTCAGAGTGTTTTAGATCACAAAATGATCTGTTATACCTATTTAATAAAGAAATTATTTATTTTTATACTGCCCTTATTTCAGCTATGTATCTTTGAATATTATTATCTAACAGCCTTTATAACATTGTACGACAATGTCCTTACAAAGTGGTATCCAATAAATACGTGTAATGTTGTTTATTGACATAGTATGTCCTTTAATCAGCTCGTGATACAATGATTTATGACAGCTTATCCTTACCTTAGGCATTTATGTTCCCAAACACAAGCTGGCTGGCTTCAGTGAACAAATAAATAGGCTAGTAGATATTTCTGTAATACTCGTAAAAGCTAGTTTCAAGCATGAAAATAAATGGGCTTGTCATGCCCCAGCTCCCGGCCTAATCAATTTACAATTCCCCAGCACGGAGGCTTATTGTATGATAATTATGACAACTTGTAATGACAGGCAAATTTGGGCCTCCCATTTGACGCTTGCCACTTTACTCGCTTGACAGTGACAATGGCATGACACCCACATAAAACAGACTAGTAGGTATGGATAGAGTTGTCGTTATTCAAATTGATTATGCCCTTTCAAGGAGGATTAGCTTACGATTAAATAAAGCACCGTCATCCAATTTGAAAAGACATTAATAACTCTAATTTGATTAACTTTTTACAGTTGTATTTATGATTGAGTCAATTAGTTTTTATACGTTAATTTACATACTAATGTGAATAATTTAGTGAATTAAAATGTTACATGTGTACACTTGTTTTTAGTACAGTTTCTAAATCTAATTAGGGTAAGGTTATACTTTATGCAGATGTAATCATAGTGGTTATATAGAAATATTTCACACTCTCAACTTGTTAGTAAGTATACAAGTACATTTAAATTTTGAAACAATTACAGGATATCTACATTCTTCGAATTTCAAGCAAGTAAACAAAGTCATATTTTCAGACCGACTTAATTCTGTGCACTTAAACAACTTAGCAAGCTTTAAATGTAACCATAAAGAACAAAATGTCTACAGAAAACAGTAGTTTATAAATATAAAATGTGTGACAGATTAAAACGAGCTTATCTCAAAGATTTTACAAATAAGCCACTGAAATGGCCCCATTTATTTAAAGGTTAAATTACGAAACGACTTTACTTCACACCTTACAAAATCTTGACAATGCAAGGCAGCCCCCAAACAAATGTTATAGCAGTTCATATAAGGAATAAAGATACATTTTGGTCAAAAAACGTGCAATAGACTGATTACAAACGTCTTTATTAAGTCGGGACACGTGTTATCTGGTATATGAATCGAATACAAATTGATTGTGTCACACAAGTTGTTTATGTTCTCAATTTTGAGTTGGCTTGGACTTTGTTCAAAATTTAAGACTGAACGATCTCCTTTTTAATAGTATCGCCGTTTTAGGGTTAATTTATTGGAGCAATATTTTTGGCTGCTGGTTTTTAAGGATAAATGCATTATCTTAGTCTAATATTCTTATTCTTTGATCTTTGATCTGAAACTGGCTGCTAAAAATATATTTCTTGCAAAATCCTAAAGGTATGCGACAAACACAGTGCTGGTGATTGTTTCCTAACTTCAACGTCTAAAACTGTATCTACTGCATATTTAACTCTTGAGCTTGATCACACCTTTACTAGAAGGCAAATTTTATCCAATCCATTATGAGAACGATTTCGTTACTACGTATCGAGCACTGTCTATCATTATTCAATCTAGAGAACGTCAAATTCCAGATGTCTTGCTTCGATAAATCGTTGATTATTACAATCAAGTAGTACAACCTAAAGATTGCTACTAGCTATTGTGTGCAACACTTAAAACGTACTTTCAAAGTAAATGATATTAATTTACATTAAAATTGTGAAACTGTACCCGATTTTGCGAGTGTAAAACAAATGCCGATGCGTGCAAGGAAGTTATAGTTGTACATCAAGATATGCAGTCCGCATCAACGTTGTGTTGTAGCGCCCATTAATTATTATTACGCCAGTGTTTTTTGTTTTTGTCTCAGAGTTTTTTTCGGGAGACTATGACCAACTGGTTTTACGAGTCTTACTGCATTATGTTGTACTTGTTCCTGTTCTTAATGTCATACCTGGAAGCAAATAGATGTTGTTTGTATTAAGATGAATGTGTCTGTCGTCGACAGAAAAATATTTATGAAGACATCTTAATCTTGTTATGTATCTCGCAGCCTCTCTCCTTATTTTTTTCTTTCTCGCTTGCTTCCGTTGCTCGCCTGTAAGATTCATTTACTAGTACGAAGTGTGACACATTGACGTGTCTCAAATATTTCTAAAAAGTCTTGGACTTAATAAGGAACACGCACATTTAGGTTAAGTTCTGTTTTACGCAAATGCTAAGATCTCGTTAGCTATTACTAATTGTAGTTTCATTCAGTATGCTTACGAGTGCTATTATCTCAGATATTACTGTGTTACGTTATGTTGGTATTGCATTGAGCATGTGACTGTATTTACCTTTCTATGGGATTATGAGGCAAAGACTCTACATAAATGAACTCAATAAAAAATGTTTGCCAGGTGTGGCTTTTTTTATTGGCAAGAAAATAGTAAAGAACAAAATAATAGAATATTTACTTATAAATACAATACGGCTAATAAGATATGTTGCTCCCTAACACCTTAAGATAAATAAACTTTAAATAGCACTTTACTGAAATTTTTCACAAACTAATTGGATTTACACTTTCATTTAGATATTTCTAAGATATCCGTGACTCCCAATTAAAGTGTGCAAATTGCTTTTATAAATGTTAACATTTTAAAATATTGATCTGTTTCTCTCTCTTTTTTTAAACTTTACAATATTAAAATGGCACTAGTATTGAGCGTATAAGAAAAAATCAACATAGCAGTAAATTTTAACTACACCAATGTTAAAACATGTCTTTTAATTATTTAAACCGCCTAATTACTCTTTTCTTGTAAATAACTTTTGTTTACTAGGTATATAGCTTTTTAAAAATCATGGTTCCCCTACAAATATGACAGTAACCTAGTTTTATCACATAACTTAAATCGCATGCGAAGGGAGGAAGGAGATTCAATGTATAGCTTGGTAAGGAAGTAATTGTTTCATTACACTCAGTTTTCCTATCATTTCGATTAGTGCCGTAATACTAATAAATAGATTCTACTCGTGATCAGAGGGCTGGTTGGTTCCTTGCACAGAGATTCGGCATAGCCATTGAGAATGCTGCCAGTCTTCTGGCACGTTTCCCGTTATTGACAAGGATGACCGTGATTTATTTGACGCCTGTTAGTTTTATTTGTTAATATAAATATAAATTTTAGTATCATTGTAAGTGTTTGTTGTTCTATTAGACTTAAGTATTGAACTGAATACGTCATGTAAATGTTTGCCTTTAATTGTATTCAGTCTTATTTACGCATACCTAGGTATATCTTAACTAAGCACGTTCGTATTTGGAAAATGATTTTGGCACAAAACAAAAATTATAAAAATATTGTTCCCATCATTGATAAAAAAATAGTTGTTATCAGTGTATTAAGTGTTAGAATTCAGTAAATAACAACAGATTTGCCGAAGTGAATAATTACTTCAATCAAATCATACCAATTCAAAGGTACATCAATAACATCGATTATTTCTAAACAATACTCAAAGATAATCTGTTCTAATAATATATTAAGAATAAAAGGCAGTTATTGTGCATAGAGGAATAATTAAATTAAATTATCGTTAGTTGAGCAAAAGGGTCATAGTATGAGTTTCGCAAACGATGCATCCAAGGTAGCATTTCGCCATTACACTTAGGGCGGCTCATTCGTAGAATGTTGGATGCTTCATGTTGAAACTCAGCAAAATCGTGACTTATTACACAAATACTGCTTCTATATAGCCATTAACAGCTGGCACGATCTATTTATAATTATTTGTTTATTGTTAATACAATTATGTTTACGCATTATTACTTGTAGCTTACTGCAAGTGCTTTTACACGGTAGGTTGCGATCAAGAGATCGTCTTCTCCTACTTGTGTAGTAACTTGAGATCAATACAGAGACTAGCTGGTGTATGTGTTTTTGTATTGCAACGCCATAAATCATTGCAAGAGCTTTGACTGACCCGTTGGTCTAGTGGTTAATACCCTTTTTTTTTCGGGGTAAAAGTCTAATGAGTTCTACCCACGTCGATGGCACGACGTGGGGATATGTCGGACTTGCACCGACCAAAAACACCCCGGTCCCCATCACGCCTTTGCTGCAGCCGTGGGATCGCTAAGAATTCTCAGCGCAGCTCCGGCGGGCGATGGTCCTTTAAGAACTCCTTCTAGAGGGGTGGGTGTAAAGTGCCCACCCCTCATTCCTTCTGAAAACGCACGCGTGGAACATCGCGTCCGTATCCTCCGGGGTAGTGGCTAGTTACCCTGGCTGCTATATGTGAGGTTTGACGATTCCCACCTAGAACAGATGTTTGTGTGATGAGCATGATCGATCATTTGTTGTCTGGGTATTATATATAACCGTGTATTAAGAAATATAGAAGCATGTTTATCTGTTCTCTGGCTACCATAGTACAAGCTCTGTTTAGTTTGGGATTTATTAAATGTGTTAAAACACAACAGTATCAGGCTAAGGCAAATAATAGATATAGGACTACTAGGTTAGCTGGTTTGTCACGATATTTTTGTTGTTGTTTGTTGTGGCAACATGTATGTATGTTTGTTGTGAAATCGAATTAAAATTCTATCAATTTTGAAATTTGAAAAAAAGGTATTTTTTCCTCTAAACCTCTTTATACCTGAGTATATCATAAGTTATGCCAGTAATTGACTAGGTACTGATGTACAACAACATCTAAGCACACAGCTGAATGTAACTTCAATAAGAATTCAAACAGATACACCATAAAAGAGGCATAATGCCATTCGACACTTGAATCTTTAGCACAGGCCAAAGACACGTAGCAGGTTATTTTTTTCTCCTTTTTGCATAGGTATACAAAAACATTCCCATTTAAAGCAATATTGTTTCTTTTTAGTCTTGGTTGGACGTTTTTTACATATACTTGTCACGTTTTTGTACTGTTAAGGTATTTAAGGTTTATTATTTGAATGTCAAGTTCTTCATTAAATGTTATTCGCTGTTTACAATGTAGCAAGTAATTTATGTTTTCTTTTGCTTTTTTGATGTACAAAATTTTCTGCAATGATTTTCAAGAAAATATTAAAATTGTGCAAGTAGAGTATGTTCTGTGTCCATATAATATGTTATTTGAATGCCAATGAAAAAATTATATTATGGATTAAACGACAAATGTGAAACTTCAAATTTTTGTAAGATACGATTATTTATATTACGCGATATTAGTAAGTTGAAATTAAAGCAGCAATAAATAAAACTCATTTTAAAATGTCATTTGAGTAAGATTACAACTTACATTATCTTAAATGCTGAAGTAAGTAACCATTAATCTAATTTCAAAATCAAATCAAGCAATAAATTCAGTTGACTGAATAAATTATAGCTTGCTGTAATTGTATCATAGTCAAGTAGCTACTCAATTAACGGAAATGTAATATGATCAATTATATTAACATTATAAATAAAACAGTTTTAGTTATCAATAATAACAGCAATTGAGAAAAGTAATTGATTCAATAATTGCATATGACTCTTCAATTACTAATCAAGCTCTCGGTGTTAGTACTAAATATTTTATTCATCTTTTTAAGTTTATGATTCAATTATACCCGTTATTTCTTCTATGAATAATAAATAAATACATTTACAAAATAATACATCCCGTAGTTGGCACGGAAAAGTTGATTGTCATTATATTCAACTAATGATTTAAAAAAAGGTGTATGTCTCATTAACTGATTTGATTAAATTTACCCGTACATAATATATTATTATTATGTATATATTTCCTAATTTTGTCGAGCCTATTCATTTATTGTACTTTGGATTCAAGTATTTATTTATTACACTACAGATTCTACAGAAGTATCTGACTTGTATTAAAAAAGATAGTTTGTTTGGTATAAATGTTATTTCTTACAACAGAATAAAAAGAGGTTGAATAGCTGACACCTAATTGGAATCTTTAATATCCTGAATGCCTTAATGTAATTTCCTTAATGTATACAGAGAGTAAAGTTTTTTTATGCAGTGTATAACCATATTTAAACTATACTAATGATGTGACACATACTTTACCCCCCTGAGCGAGAATTATTAGGAAACAGTAAACTTCTAATTTAAATTTAATTAGTAACTCGAGATTTCAGTGACGTGCATTCCAATCGTTTTAGTATAAGTTGCTAGAACTGAGATAGGACAAGATAAAAATCGAGAAAATCTTTTAAACCGACTTCTAAAAAGGAGACTCATTTTGACTGTTTTTATGTTTGTTACTCCATAATTTTCTACTAGTGAACAGATTTTGATAATTCTTTTATGTTCGAAAGCTGGCGCTTATCGTGTGGTCCCATTTCAATTTGGTCCAATTTTGACAGTGGGATCCATAAGAAATAAATATAAGACTTATTTTGAAGTCCGATTTTTTTTTTGTTTAACAATAATGTATGCAACTATTTCAATATGAAAACATAATAATAACATTAAATTATGAAACTAGAGCAAGAAACTCTTGGATTCATCCGTAACTTAACAAGCCCATATTTCGTATTTCGAGGTGCGAACGTATCTTAAACTAGAACCATCACATAAATTCGTGAGGAAGCAATCGAGAGGCGCACGTCGATCCGTTCTAACACGATCTCTATGAAAAACATCTCTACACGAACAGGAATAAATTGAAAATCAGTTCGTCTATTGCGCCACCGATTTACACAGATCGTAGGAAATATTTTATTAAGTTCGGTACGTTATAGATGAGGCAATGCGTCTGCGGTAGTTGTTGAATACTAGCTAATGACACGGATTCACACATAGAGGATGGCAACTAATAATAAAAAAATGTAATAAAAATAGGTCGTAGTAATAACGGCGATATTAAGTATAGTAAGCCGATAGCGTGAACGAAAATAATAATATGTTGGCTCAATAACACTAAAAATATTTTTTATTTTTTTTAGGATTCTGACAACCTAAGCTGAATCCAAAATCACTAGTTTTTTTTTTGATTTTTTAGGTAACATAATTTTATTAAGTCAAGTTTCAGGGCAATAAAAGAAAACCTTTATCAGTTCAATTCTTTGTTAATGAATCTGCTTTTCAAAGAACAAGGAATCGGGATGATTAACTAGTGGTGGTGAGCTAAGCCACAAAACCTTCTGTATTATTAGAAAAATATTCAGTTTATCGAAATATGTTGAATTTAATTCATTTTAATAAATATGATTTTGTTAACTTAAGTGCAAGCAGTTCTCGTTTATATCGTTATATCAGACAAGGTTTTAATAGTAACAACATTTCGTATATTTAAGTCAAGCACCGTTTTATGTCAGTTCAAATTTATGACGTTTTGATTGCATTCTTCGTTGTTATGCATAACCCTATGACAGATATTTAGCAGTAATGCGACGTAAATATGAATAATAAATGTCTACTGTGTCCACTAAATATTTATGTTATGATATACTTGTATTCTTATCCCACTAGGAACGCAGTTGAAAAAGTATTTTGTCGAATTTACTTGCCCTATTAATTACTATTTTAGAATCATATTTTGTCATACATATTATTTCAAGATTAAAGTGAAGTTCCGTTCATATAGTTTTAAATATAAAAGTTTTAATTAACATTCAAAATATTTTCTTATTAATAATTTCAAAGTCAAGCAATCAACATCGTAAAATTGGAACCTTGCCATTAATGTGAGCTGCGATAGCGTTTACAACACTCGATCAATTTATTTGTCAAGTGCCAGACGAAATGTTTACAAATAGTCGATCGTAACTTAGGTGTAAGTTTTATGGTTCCGTATAACAAGAAACACATGAATGTAAAAATAAACCGATTTCTTTGTTTATATGGAACCATCGACGGACTTAGCACCACTAGGTGCTAAGCGCGACTGCTACGCTGGAGGTCTTGGGTTCGATTCCCGAGTTGACCTAGTTGTTATTGGGTTTTTCTATGAAATTCTCAGTAGCAGGTCGGAGTTTGGATTTGTGCCCGGTTAGTGGCAATAGGCTCGCCCCCTAATACATGGGACCTAAACATATCCGCGAACTGTGGGTGTACACTGGTACACCTCTGCCCACCCCTTCGGGGATACATGCATGATGATATGTTGTTATGTTTGTTATATGGAACCATCTCTAAGGTAAACACACCCTATAGATTGCAAAAATAGATTAAAAATGAACTAACAATTTCCAGAAATTATTGATTAACTGAAATAAAATACACCGTCGAGTTGAGAACATCCTCTTTTCAATTCAACATTCTAAGTCTAGAAGAACTTTGTAACCTTGAAATTGCCTTTCAAGGGAACGTCTCTACATTTTTTGCATAATTTATTTAAAACGGCCTACGCGTTTGCCTTCTACCGTGATTTTATTTAAAGCAGCTCAGGAGTTATTATAAAGCCATATTTCCGTTGAGTTAAAGAAGTATTATTCATTTTTATCGGAACGAACGAACGATGAAGGGACGAACATCGGCTCCTTGTTTACATACGTTTTGGCTGACTGATTTTTTTAAATAGCATTCAATTTTCTGACACAACATCATTTCTATCTACAAACCTACCTCTTATCGACCACGTAAATGTAAAAATAGCGATAGATTCAGCAAGTCTCCATTATAAACTCCACACCCACAATATAAATATATATAAATGAGCAAACAAGATAATAAACGAAGTTAATGCACTTACTTTTAATGTCATGGTCCGAGAAAATGCTACAGTTTGTGACAACATAGCAATTTATCAAGCTCATTTGTTTTGAATATCAATTATACAAAGTTTATTGATATACATTAAAAACCATGTCCCCAGACTAATGAATACATTGGCAAATATAGCTCTATTCATATTTGTATAAATTTGAATCTTTGAATAATTCAAAATGCAATGAAAGTTTGAGTTATTTTAGCAAATTCGAATGCAAAATTTAATTAAGATAATCTAAAACTTACCTGCCAGTAATTAATTTGCATAATTAGAATCAATTTGTTGTTTTTAAGAATTCAATTTATTTATTTATTACTAAATGTAGATTGATATCGTATTATATTTGTTGGTATATTGCAACGTTTTATACACAGTCATCTGTCATAAAGTTTTTTTGCGGACAAATGTGACTGAATTAATTTAAGTGACATTGTAGTTTGGTTCACAATAAGATCTATCTTAGATTCGGGATTGGTAACAAGAAACCCAACAGTACAATAATAACACTTGTTTATGATACGCGATATTAATTTATACATACTGAGAACCGTGATCACAATACTTTTCGTATTATTGAGTAGTTTTGATTAAGCTTTACAATTGTTAAAAGACCTTTCAAGTACAGGAAGTTGAACAAATTACACGTATAGCAAACCTACATCTAATATTTTTTTTACTAAGCTTCTAAAATAATTAAGAGATTCAAGAATAAACCTAATCCAAGTAGCTCTTGGCAAACTACGTCTTCCTATACCACACTCTCTGAAGACGAGTATATCCTACCATGTATACCAATGGGTTGGACATGGGCCAACAAATTAGACGAGTCCACTAATCCTTACTATGGTGCAAACTATGCTCAGCGTAGATTTGAAAGATAAGAACAAAAATACTCTTTTTTATTATTATGTAATTTTTCAAATCAATAAATACAAAGTGCGAACAACACTAGATACCAAAGTACAAAAACTTTTTTTAACTAATTATTTAAACAAGTATTTTCTTTCAGCAAACATGTGCCATGAGTTTTATTAAAAGATAGTAGTAACGTTAAACATACACAAATATGCAATATATTTTCAGAAGACAGCTTAATAGTTTGTTTGACTTACAGTACCTCTTTTTTACATCAGAACGTGCAACGTGTCAAATCGTAAAAAAACACTAGCTTTGGATTTTTTCTCCGTCTCGCCGATCTCTATCACAATTAACTAATATACTTACTTACTTTGGCATTAAGTACTTGTTTGGCCTTTTAAAATATTATTACAGATGACAAAATGCGACTTATTTTTAATTTATACTTAGCATGCAAGTGTTATTTTGATAGTACGAATTAATAAAGTCGTACGTAAGTTTCGTTCAGTTCACAATTTGCACTTTCTGGGATCCGCAGATTTACAATAAATAATATACTGATTTTAAAATGCAATTAAATTTAAATTTATGTAAGCCAAGTTAGAATTTGAAAAGTAAATAATTTAAGGCAAATTCTGAGAACAAGTACCAAGAGAAAAAACTAAATTACAGTTTATTCAACTACACATTCGGCGTTGGCAAAAAACACTTATATCATTTTAACAGAGTTTTTGCATACGAAAGGGCTATGTTCCATGCTAGAGGACTGGAGAATAGAACTACAGATGTTCTGTACCAGTATGACAAGCACCTAACCATATCAAGTACAGATGCTACATAAAACCTGTTTCAGAAGGTCAACGGGCACAATTATGCCTTTGTTATGTTATAGCTTCATCGACTATTGTAATGAGTCCATATCACGGGACTATAATTATATGTAATAGCTATGTTGCGTAACGGAAACTACCTCTATTTCATGCATTTACATATATGCACGTACATTTCACGGCTACCTTGATGTGTAGTAAATCTTGTTTTTAAATGTTTCTATGAACTATAGAACACGATGTTTATTTCTTGTACTGAGACACAATGACATGTCCTATACCTAACATAAATTTTTAATCGGTACAATAATAGTTCATATTTCGAACTAATTATATTTAAAGCATAAAATACACGTCCACCATAAACTTGTAATTATAATCATTATATTTTATTTTAAATTAAATTATTTCGTGGCTATTCATTACTTTCATTACTAGGCTCAAGTTTAGTTACAACGGTTTTATAACCTGATATGAACATTAGGATAAAACAACCGAGAACGGATAATTCAACTCCTACAATAGAGAAGTTTTTGTGTTGTTATGTTGACTAACTAAGTATAAGTAATGTAATTATGTGCTTTAAACAATTAAACATTTTTTGAAAGCAGATGTAAAGAATTTAGATTTCTTACCTGTGATGATGAGTTGATTATGCTTGTCTAAAGTTATTATTCAGACGATATGATGAATAACTTTGTAAATACATAGGAGTAAATTTAATTATAGGGTCACTGGTAGCTGATTTATTGATAGGCAACGTAAAGCCGTGTTTCCTGAGGTCACGTTTCGGATAACCAGGGAGTTGGTGATTCAGAAACGTTAGAACATCCGTTCATTCTTGCTGATGACATCAGATTCAGGAGAGTATGACTAACAGCTACTAAGCTTTACACTAATTAGAGGCTAGGTATGATAAGGTTTGTAAAATACTTACAGATACGTAAATAGGCGTGATTATATATGTGTGTAGTATACACGTGTATGATGTAATATATAATCACGTCTATTTACCTTGTAGGGGTAGGCAGAGACCAATTCTTTTCACTTGCTACGATCCTTGATAAGATGTACCTTGGAGGTATTATAAGTATTCATAACTAAAAGTGTAGATCAAAACCACCTTAAACCTCTGGACAAAATGTTTTTTTTTTTTGTATTAGTTTATCTATCTACGTCAAGCCCACTTTCATGACCCAAAAGGCACTAGTTAAAAAAAGTTGATCATATGTAATAGTTACTGACATTATTTTTTTTTTTTACTATATATGCTTTTTGTTACAAACTTTTTCAGTTGATAGGTATGCTGCTATTAAGATATTTTTCTGTATCTAGGCAAAAAATATTTAGTAAACTCAATAAGTAATAACGTCAGTGTAAACTGTGTACATAATTGTTAAGATTACAGTTCTGAAGCTTACTTTACATATTATTATAAGCAATATTTACATGAATATTCATTTTTAAATGTCACAGAGGCTTATCAGTTTAATGTTGGATTATCTCGTTTTATTTATTTTGATTCGAATACAGAAACGTGTTGTTGTTTCACTAAGTACGAATTTCTGATTCGCAGATTATCTTATTATCTTGACAAGTTTTTTGATGGTTGAGTTTTGTACCAATTTTAATGTTTTATATGGTCCCTTGGAATAGAAGCAATTAGACACGAATAAGATCCGTCTAAATAAGTTGTCGAATATATAATTAGGTCCTATACAAGTTTAGTAAGGCAACGAATTCTAAAAAATAAAGACCTATTTACACGAGTGCCCGCTTGTAAAAAAGGTTTGTGCTCTTACAATTACAATAATTCTTATTATTCATCAGTAATAATCAAATATCTGTTGCAAAATTCGTTCCGTCATTAAGATTTGAGTTTGTATGATCGTTTTTTTTATACAAATAATCGCAAAGTTCGTTTACCTTACAGCAAAAAAAAGGTATCGTGAATTTAACGATCAAGGTCGTAACAAAATAAAGGGTTTCTTGCAGTTGAATGAACTTTATACTAAACTATACTTGCGCTGATTGTTCAAAAGATGAGCAACTATTGAACTTTTGAGGAGATTAACATTTTCGATAATTTGCAGGGTCGCGCCTTTTAGATAGAGCGCTTCGGGCGTGTTGGGAAATATTTATATTATTGCTTGTAGAGAAGAAGAGCACTAGCAATGATGTGTACTATCTGTTGTAAAATATAAATTAACTTTCTACCTAATTACTTGGAATGGAAACAAACCTGCTACATATGCTACATCTAATAATAAAGATCAAATTATGTTATTTTTTTCAAAACCTCGATGTATACACGATATGCGACTTCTTTAACAAATAAATAAGTTAAGAACTAAACACATAAAAATACAAAACACAATCTCATCTATAAAACACAACTATACTCTGGCCGCTGAAATAATGCATTCCTGACACATATCACTTAGTGCTTACTAGTAAAAGGAACTAATAACGTAATTTAAAAGACTCATAATAAAAACAGCAGATGTATATAGTCCTCTTCTTCTTAGCAGTTTACCATGGCCGACGTGGAAGTCTAAGAATAGACTCCGGACCCAAGTCGGCCGGTGTAAAGACAACATGTACCGGTGGGGTTACAGCACAGACGAGCCTTGTGAGTGTGGTATCTCTCCCCAAACCATCCCTCACTTGTTGAGTTGCCCATCGTGCCCTACCACCTGTACACGCGAGGACCTGTACAATGCTACTGATAATGCTATCCGCGTAGCTGAATACTGGTCCGGGAAAATCACGCTAAGAAGAAGAATAGTCCTCTATATAAGCTTTACTTAAAATTAATATTCATTTTACCTTCGAGCACCGCATAAAATACAATTACTTAAAGATTTATGTTCGGTAGCCCTGCGCATACGCTGCCAGGATAGCACTATAATTGAAGACTCGTCTGCCGTCGGTCGCTCACGGCCGATTTAAACACGACTGCGATGATCTAGTTCTGAGTGGGTAAAATGCTGCTTTTGTGAATATTTTAATATTATTTTGTGTTTTCTTTAAAAGCTGAAGCCTCTTTTGCTTTATTATAAAGGGTGTCCGGTAAAGAATCCGACAAATTCTGGTGATTTATACCTTAGGTCAGGAACTTTTCACGGAACATATGTTGTGTTCATTTGAAAGGCCCTGACCTGAGATATCAAGCACCCCAGATTCTTTACTGGGCAACTGTATGTAGATAATCGGTTGACAAAGTACCTAATACTTAGTTAACCGTAGTAACAGGGCATTGGTAGGGGTACAATCGCTAAACATGATGATGGATGGTCTTCCAAATCATCTGGAGGACGCATCATAAGATCCAGGGGATACAATACTCATTATATAAAATAAGCTTACATTATTATAAAAATACAGCAATAACAAACAAGCAATTTACATATTAATAGTATGTTCTTTGAAACCTAAATTATATTAATGTCTTCAAATAAAACCATATTAAATTATCTTTCCAACAATGATGTAGATTGTAGTGTGGTTTTACACCCTAATTGAAGACTCATCTGCCGTGGAACACGCCTCACGGTCGACTGCTGCACGACCAAGTCACGATAAGACGGCTGTTAGTCACTAAAATGCTGCTTGTATCTATCTAAAGCTTTGAAAAATCAATTAAGATGAATTAGATGTCATCTCTTAAAATAATTGTCGTTAATTGCAAAATAAACTTAAGTAATGAAATGGCGGGGAACGTGCTGTTATATCGGAATAACTATTACCTAAAATATAAATTAAAACTGCTTAGTTTTCATATTGCATTGTTTCATATTGCATTGACGTCAATGCAATATGAAACCGTTGTTGTTTTCTTTATCGATTTCAATGGTTTTTTCCTCAGTTTTTGGATTGGACTTCCGTCGGACATACTATCTTTGTAATACGTACTTGATAAGTCAATATATTCTTATTTTAGTGTATTAAATAGTTTTTTTTTAAAAACCATCCTCCGACCCACTCCGTAACAGTGGTGTCAGAAGTGGGATACCAGTGTTGATATCGTCGTAACCGTTCCACTGGTATTCCCTATCGGGTCGTGGTTATCCTAAAAACTGAAAAGTGACCTTCTACGAACTTCACGTTGCCGACGAACTAATCCAACTCCGGGGTGTCCTTATTTTCGCTAAGTAAAACCACACCTCGACAAACTCAGTGCCATCTCCCTAAGACGAGTCGCGACAGTAAGCCTTACGAGTTTCTTGCGTAAGCCTGCCGATCGTCCAGAATCTTCGCTGCTTCCATCTCCGAAGGGCTCAACATACGTGAGCTCTGTCATCGTGATATCGCCGCAAGGAGCGGGTGATTGCCCTTGCCGCCCTGACACGCGGTGCTGCCACGTGGTGCTGCCACGTGTAAGCGTTGATCACGCTCAGGTGTCGTGCGCCGCCACCCCGCGCTGTCCCTGACGTCGCCGCTGCTGCTGGCCGCGACGCTGTACTCCTACTCCAGTAATCGTGCTAATCCAGTGCCAAGAAATGCGTATCGACTTCGTGTTCCTGTGTCTGTGAGTAAAACACATTGATTTGCTGTTATCGCTACCACATTCTAAATTACTAATAGGTATTCCTATTACCTAAGGTATCACATATCGTAAATCCTATCCACACCTAAATATTTGTGTTACACATTTACCTTGTACGATCTTCTTTTAAGTCCATAATGTCGACAGAATCTAATGAAACTACTACCTCTAAGAAAACAGCGAAAATTTCGTTGAGCGAACAGTTTCCTATCAAGGTGCTTTGTGATTTTATTAGCCCTTATAAAGGAGAGCGTGAAACTCTTACCGCTTTTCTCACCAATTGCCAGAACGCCTTGGATCTAGCATCACCGAGTCAAACCATTTTATTAACAAAATACATTCTATCGCGCCTAGAAGGTAAAGCTCAGATCGCATGCTCTAATAAAATATTCGAGGATTTCAATCAATTGAAATGTTTCCTTAAACAAAATTTCGGTGAGAGAAAACATTACAATCATTTGTTGCTAGATTTACAGTCGTGCAAGCAATCGGCAAATGAAACTGTTGCGCAATTCGCACTTCGTATAGAAAGTTGCCTTACCGATCTTCAATCAGAAATTTTTAATTCTGAATCCTTAAAAAGGGATATACCCGGTCGTATCGCTATGACTGAAGACTTGGCATTATTTCATTTCACTATAGGGTTAAATCTACGACTTAGTAATAATGTCAGATGCAGAAACCCAAAATCACTTAATGATGCGATTAACGTGGCTCTCGAAGAAGAAAAGATCCAAAACCTCGTATATAAAACATCTATTAAACCTAAATGCAGGATCTGTGGTAAACCCGGGCACTCGGACTCTGAATGCCGGGAGAGACAAAAGCGCACGGGTCAACCACATGCTCCGTCGGACCCTCAACCATCAACATCGTTTAATAACTCGGGGTCTCAACTTTTCTGTAAATATTGTAAAAATAGGGGTCACGATATTACTCAATGTCGCAAAAGAAAATATAATAATGAACGGCGTAATACATCCAATTCTGAGAATCGCGATAGACCGGCTGCGATGCATCATATTTCATTCGAGTCGCCGACGTCATCGGCACGGTCATCGGCCCCGTCACCGACACCTTATTATATTCCTTGTGAAAACGGTGACGATTCCAATAACTCTTTAAACTAACCCCTCGGACTACGAATACGTGCCGTCGTTTTCCGAATAAATTAGGCACTCGTACCTTTACACATAAATTGCATAAGAATGATATCTCATCTCAACACGCTCTCTCGAGAGTCTCTGAATCGTTGAGTCAAAACCATACTTCATCTCAACCTGCTCCAAAGAGAGTCCCTGTTTCGTTGAGTCATCCCTCTGTTTCATCTCGACATACTCCTCCGAGAGTCTCTGTCTCGTCGAGTCCAAACCCTATCGCATCTCAACACACTCTTCCAAGAGCCTCTGAATCGTTGAGTCAAAAGCCCGCTTCACCTCAGCATGCTCCAAAAGGAGTCCCTGTTTCGCTGAGTCAAAACTCTGTCTCATCTCGACACAGTTCACAGAGAACTGCTGTTCCGTCGAGTCAAAATACCATTTCACCTCGACGCGACTCTAACCGAGTCCCTGTATCGTTGAGTCCTAACCTTCCCTCTCACAATGAATCCGATGTGTCGCACTACACTAAAGAGGAATTTAAAATTAACCCTGAAATTCCTGTCTATGAGATATCTTCACACTCGAAGAAGGTATCTTTGCCACACGTATATATAAGTACTTCCCTTTCTGTTCATCCGTTGTGTCTTCTTATCGATACGGGAGCGAGTATTAGTTTGGTCAAACTGTCAAGTCTAACCAAGGTGCCTGAATTATCTCACGAAATAGCGAAGATAAAAGGCTTTAATAACGTTGGCACTTATTCAGAAACTTTAGGTACGTGTCAAATAAATTTTATTTGGAATAATAATTGCCACGAGTATAAATTTCATGTAGTTAACGATAATATTAATTTAGAGTACGACGGTATCATTGGTAGCGACTTTTTAAATTATTTCAAGGCCAATATAGACTACACTTCACAATCGGTTCATATTTGCGGACAGAGCCTGGATATAAACTATATTCAACCGACTTACGTCATACCCTCTCGCTCCGAAGCGGTCATCGAATGCGCAGTGTCTAATTACTCGCGTGAACATTATAAAAACAATGAGGGCCTATTATTAGATCACTCAATTAGCGAAGGTATTTATATTGCAAATTGTCTTGTAACTATAAAACCGAATAAAAGAATTAACGTAACCGTATTAAATACTACTAACTCTGATATCCAAGTCCGAAATTTTAAGGTCCAGTTAACACCTCTTGAACTTGATATCACCACAGAATCCGTTAACGCTTTATCCTATTCTGAATCTGACAGACCACAAAGGGTATTAAATCTAATACGCTGTTCTCACCTTAACTCCGAAGAAAAGGATGCCTTGCTAGAATGTTGTTCTGAGTACACCGACATTTTTCACTTAGAGGGTGAACCTTTATCATTCACAAACGCGATCGAGCACACTATAGATTCGGGCGATGCGCCCCCTATTCACGTCAAATCTTACCGTTTCCCTGAGTGCCACAAGGAAGAAGTGGACTCACAAATCCGCAAGATGCTCGATCAAGATATTATACGTCCGTCAACGTCACCTTGGAGCGCGCCTGTTTGGGTAGTCCCTAAGAAGATGGACGCTTCTGGAAAAAAAAAATGGCGTATAGTAATAGACTATCGCCGTCTGAACGACGTCACTGTCTCTGAGAGTTACCCCTTGCCGCTTATCACTGATATCTTAGATCAGTTAGGCCACTCAAAATATTTCACCACATTAGACCTGTCAAGTGGCTTCCATCAGATCAGAATGGACCCCCTAGACGCACAAAAAACGGGGTTCTCAATAAACACTAATTCTAGCACCACAGGGCACTACGAATTCTTGCGGATGCCTTTTGGGCTTAAAAACGCCCCGTCAACCTTCCAGAAGTTGATGAATACTGTTCTTTCTGGTCTCCAAGGCCTCCACGCATATGTGTATCTCGATGACGTCATAATTTATAGCAGTAATTTGACATCTCATATGGAAAAAATCAGGTTAGTCTTTGACCGCATCCGAAAATTTAATTTAAAACTTCAACCGGACAAGTGCGAATTCTTGCGACGCGAGGTCGCTTATCTTGGCCATATAATCACAGATAAAGGTGTTTGTCCAAATCCCGAGAAAGTCAAAGCCGTCTCTCAATTCCCTACTCCCAAGAATCCGAAGGACATAAAATCATTTCTAGGGCTAGTCGGCTACTATCGTCGTTTTATTAATAACTTCTCCCAAATCACTAAGCCATTGACTGCCCTACTGAAAAAGGACGCTCTATTTCAATGGTCGCATAGCCAAGAACAAGCGTTTACCACCCTCAAGGACAAATTAACTTCAGCGCCTCTGCTTCAATATCCTGATTTTACGCAACCATTCCTTTTAACAACTGATGCCTCTAATTATGCGATAGGAGCAGTACTCTCTCAGGGCGCAATTGGTTCTGACAAACCCGTCTCGTACGCATCGCGCACCCTAAATAAGGCCGAGGGCAACTATTCAACTATTGAAAAGGAGCTCCTAGCAATTTTATTCGGCGTAAGAACATTTCGCCCTTACCTGTTTGGTCGAAAATTCAAAATAATTACTGACCACAAACCTTTAGTATGGCTTTTCAATGTCAAGGACCCAGGATCTAGGCTTATTCGATGGCGTTTGAAACTCGAAGAATACGACTACGAAATCGTTTATAAGAAAGGTAAATTAAATGCAAATGCTGACGCTTTATCTCGGTTCCCTGTAAATGTGTTGCAAGATAACGGAGCTTCCGACTCAATTATCTGCAATCCGGCACCGACATCTAATAACGAAGAAGACTCAAACGATTCCCCATCCATATCGGAAACTTACGAGCAGTTCCTTAAAATTATAAAACACCCCGATGTGTCATTCGACACCGTCATCCGAGAACACAACGAGTCATTAATGAAAGCGAAGTGTAAACTTATTGCTTATCCGACATCCATTGACCTAGACGAATCTGTGCCTTATTGCAAGGATATTATGGACGCCTCCACTAGCGAACCTAATATTTGCGACATAGAACGCGAACTAAACACCTACTACTCCACTTCTAACGATAATCATTTATTCACTCATTTATTTCTAAAAATAAATCATTATGACGAAATGAGTTACAAAGACATATTTAACCTCCTTCGCGACTATAGAGAAATGATAAAGTATTGGTACATAGAAGAAAAAGAATTCGCTATATCAGACTTTACAGATCCTTATACGAAACTATCTTACACGAAAATTTATAATATTTTATCGTTTCTATTTCACAACACAAACATTAAAGTCAACATCTACCGTAATTCTATACGATACCCGACCCCTGACGAGGTCAAACAAATTCTTAGAGATAATCACGATTCTCCTCTGGCTGGCCACCCGGGTATTTCGCGCATGTTTGAAAGAATCAAAACCCAATTCTGGTGGAAAAACATGAGGCAAGATATCGAGGATCATGTGAAAAATTGCCGCTCTTGCCAAATTAATAAACCTCTTAGGCAGACAAATAAGGCCCCCATGATTATCACGTCCACAGCATCTCGACCTAATGAAAAACTCTATCTTGATTTAGTCGGTCCGCTCCCTGAAACACATGAACACAAATATAAATTTTTGCTTACTTTGCAAGATGACTTAACTAAATTTTCTCAGGCCTATCCAATGCAATCATGTTCCGCAGAAGAAACTGCGAGATCTCTAGTCCTATTCATATCCCATATGGGAATCCCTAAACTAATAATATCCGATCAAGGCACCAACTTCTGCTCTGATGTCTTCAAACAACTTGAGAAGCTGTTTAGCATTAAACACGTGTTCGCATCTCCCTATCACCCTCAGACATGCGGTGCCCTTGAACGCAGTCATTCCACTCTAAAAGAATATCTCAGATCTTATATAGGTGAGAATCAACATACTTGGGACCTTTATATCCCTAGTGCTATGATAGCATATAATTCTAATATACATAGCACCACAGGTTACTCACCCCTGGAATTGCTTTTCGGGTTCAAACCCTACCTACCTTCAAGTATCGATACACTCGATACTAACACCTATACGGATTACATACGGGCCCTTAATCATCGACTATACTACAGTCGTCAGAAGGCTCTCCAAAATATTCAAACCTCTAAAGAGAAATCTAAAACTTATTATGATTCCCGCACGAAACCATTATCCTATAAAACAGGTGACATGGTATACGTCCGTTGTCACCATAAGCAGAATAAGGCACTATCTCCAGTATGGAAAGGTCCTTACAAGATAATAAAGTTAAATGGCAACCATTCTGTTACACTACTTATTAATCGTAAACACGTACGTCACCACTACGACGAAATCAAGCCGGCCGGTGACGTAACAGTATAAAATTAGCAACGTAACGAATGATACATGAGCGCTTCATTGTTATTTCAGATCGACGCTGCTATCGCCGATCACATGCGAATATGTTTCTTCTATCGTCAGCAGTCCCGGCCTCTACTTTGATAAGCTCTTAGATATTAAGTTTACTAATAGTGATTGGAATGTAATAGCATACGTAGATATAAGTCATGTACAACCTAATTTAGATAAGGTCGAATTTTTATTTGAAAAACTTAACGTATTTTGCAACTCATTAACTTCTTTTAAAATACAGTCCGACTGTATTAATTCATTATCCGCTTTAAAAAATCGTCACATTCTTAACGTAAGCAAATTCTCTTCTATATCGTATTTATTGGCTGATGAAAAACCCAACAAGCGTTTTAAAAGAGGTCTCATGGACCTCGGTGGCTCACTGCTGAAAACTATTTTTGGCACTTTAGATTCTGAGGATGCGCTAAGATTTTCAAAAGCCATAGAAGAAGTACAGACGGATGAAAAACGCCTTGCTCACCTCATGAAAGACAATATTCACGTAATTAAGTCGACTATATCATACTTCAATAACACTATATCTAAGGTGAATGAAAACGAAAATCACATATTACGAAATTTAGAAACAATCCATAAAATATTAGAAACGGTAACGAATAGTAACGATAAATTAGAAATTAAATCCGAGTTAAGTTCTTTGTTACATTCACTAGAGTCTATCATAATGACTTTGTCTTTCGATATTGAGGATATTAATAATGCAATTCTTTTCGCGAAACTCAACGTTTTGCATCCGACGGTACTCAGCCCGCACCAATTGTATAGTGAATTAGATAAGCATAGGAACAATATTCCTAACCATTATGAACTCCCTATACCTTTAACGTTACAGAATATACACGGGCTAATCGATATTTCGCAACTAGCGTGTTTTTTCCATTTAAATAAAGTTATTATTGTTGTTAAGATCCCTCTAATATTACCACAAGCCTATGACCTGTATAGAATAATTCCCCTACCTGTTCCTTACGATATGTCGAAACCCGATACCTACATTCTTATCGAGCCAACCAGCTCATATGTAGCGATCACAGCTGATCGAATGTTTTACTCACTCATAACAGACATAGACAAGTGCAAAGTAATAAGTGATAAGTGCTATGTGTGCATATTAACTAATGTGTTTTCAGCGATCGCGAATCCTACGTGTGAAACGATTTTCTTAAGTGATGTAATCAGTAAACTCCCTGACATGTGTGTAACAAAACTTATTCACGGCTCAATCGATCTATTTCATAAATTAACTCTAAACCGCTGGATTTTTGTACAATCAGAACCTGGCAAGTGTCATGTAACTTGTAATGATAAAGATATAAATTCCGACGTTATTTTGTTTGGTACCGGTATCTTGACCTTGCCCAGGAACTGTAGGGCTTTTTACAAAACGTTGCAATTTGCCGCTGTAGGCGAAACAGTTATTGGAAATGTTACTAATAAAATATCCAATTTCAATATCTTACAAGATGATTGTTGTGAGCGATCCAAGTTAAATAAAACTTTACAGCGATTACCCTATTCAAAACTTAACAACTTAGACAACCTCGATTCACTATTACGAGCCAGTATACATTTGGACTCTTTTGAAGAAGAGATTAATAAAATAGAAAATCCATCTCATTTCCAAACTTACAGCACTCATTATTTGTCTTTTAGCCTATGCATCTCTGTATTAACTTTGTTATACATCCTATACAAGAGCCGTAAGTTCCTTCTTTCAACTAACGCCCCATGTTGCATTCAAATATTCAATCAATGTTATAATAACAAAAATAATTCAGTTCCCGGTTCTCAAACCGTAATTCATGCCGATACAGTAACAACAAGCAATGAGGACGAGTCAGATTCTGTAGAAGGCATGCGGGTGACGCCAACCCCTATTAAGAGAAACATCCTGTTTGGCAAAACTCACAATAATTAATTTGTAATGAATGCACATGGTTAGGTCTTTCTACATTGCTATCATCGAATCTATATTTTAATAATTGTATTTCAACTAATAAATAGTATCTAAGTTATTTTATTGTTAACCCTACTCTCGACTTTCATGAGTCTGGTATAAAATATTAAATAAAGATAATCAATAGTAATGATCGTAATTTTAGAGTAATTGTTCTGTTTCCTTACTAGTTATTTCCATGTCTTCTTATCTTAGTTAATCTTAAAAATAGTAAATATCTCGATGTTTCACTGTAACCTTTTCTATTCTTATGTTTGTAATGAGTATAGCGAGTACATAATATATATACCTATTGTAATGCCTCGACGTGAATCCAATCTAACGCCCAAGGTTTAACACATATTAATGACATCTCTCATCACTTTCAAATGTGATGATCGAACTTAACGGGGGGGTTGTTATATCGGAATAACTATTACCTAAAATATAAATTAAAACTGCTTAGTTTTCATATTGCATTGTTTCATATTGCATTGACGTCAATGCAATATGAAACCGTTGTTGTTTTCTTTATCGATTTCAATGGTTTTTTCCTCAGTTTTTGGATTGGACTTCCGTCGGACATACTATCTTTGTAATACGTACTTGATAAGTCAATATATTCTTATTTTAGTGTATTAAATAGTTTTTTTTTAAAAACCATCCTCCGACCCACTCTGTAACAGTGCCCAGAAGGCTGGCTGCATTGCCACGTTGAATGGCTATGCCGATTCTCTGTGCAAGGAACAAACCAGCCCTCTGATCACGAGTAGATTCTACCAAACGTTTGGAAAGTTCTTTGAAAAGATTTCGTGCGCTCGGACCCCATGACCCGAGCGTTTTAACCCCAAACGGCTCGAAAATATAATCACCCACAATGTTATTATACTTCCGCCGCTTAAGGGTCTCCGCAGCTCCAGCAGCAGCGCCAGGAGAGGCTGCTGAACTTAGAACGTGGGACGGCGCAAGGGTGTCGACGCACGTTGCGTCCCACACCAAAGGCCGACCCAATTTCCAAGGCAGCAATGACATACCGTCAGGTCTCTTGCCATCGCCGCGCACCAAACCATTGGGTTCCAAAACAGCTGGTACACCGGCGGTGACAAGAGCACGACGAATTATGTCATTCAAATTTGAGTGGCGAGATATACGCCCTGCGCTCCTGCTGCAGGACAGGCCATGGTGACCGAGGTTGTCGACTGTCTCACCGCATTGACAACGATGACATGCGACACAGGGTATACCTAAACGTAAACTCATGGCGAGCCGAAAAGTATTATTATCCAAAATGGTACCAAGAGTGGATGATGGAAGTGCCTGTAACCAGAGGCCCGATTCCCATTCTCCCACAGCCAGGAGACGCGCACGCTCTGCAGTGTTGATTGACGTATTGATCAATTCTTTCCGTATCAAACTGCAAAGCGGCTCGTCCCACTGCCTCTGAGAAGAACGTTGCTCGGGTAGATCTGTGCCCGGGCAGGACATTTCCCAACTGTTTACTGCCTCAGTCATGCACAGAATCTGAAAATCAACCAGAGAAGACCCTAAGATTTGCCTGGTCAACTTTTCAGTGCTGTGGACAGATGACAAAAATGCTGGTAGGCCTAAACTGGAAGCTTTACGTACACCTAGCCCACCAAAACGGATCGGCAGCGTGGCTTGGGTCCAGGCTCGGTCATCCAACGTTACGTTGAAAATGGACGTTAACGTGGACCGAATAATTTTATCTAATTTTTCCAAAAGCGGTAAATGTTTCCATAATCGTGAAGAACGAAGAAAATATGTAAATTTTGGACCAAAGCAACAAAAACGAATTAAAGTAATAGCAGAATGTAAAGAGATTTTGAAAAGTCTATTCGAAATTGATTGAAAATTTTCAATTTTATCATCTATAAAATTTTCATATGATTCTTCTAAAATTGGGGACCCTAGAAGGCGAAGAGAGGAGTTATTAACTATGTTAATTTCAGGCACTATAGTTTGGATTTTTTGTAAAGCCAAATTTTTATCAAGATGTGTATCTGGAATATATATTTCACACTTACTTGTGTTTAAATCAAGACCAATTTTGTGTAAATTTGTTTTAAGGGATATATAATCATCTGCTATAGTGTCGACATCGCCTCCTAGAGTTCCGTCATCCAGATACCAAATGTTAAATTTTGATTTCAATTCTTTGATAATGGGATGGATGGCTAAACTGAATATGACCGGCCCGAGCGGATCTCCTTGTTGGCAACCAACAGCCGAATTTAAAACATTGTCTTTATAAATTAATTTTGACGGGTTTCACTTTTGACTTCTGCCAACAAGGTGTCTCTGTTAACTGAGTTGAACGCATTTTTTATGTCAACTTTAAGAATAACCTCACTTTTCCTGTGGGCCAAAAATGTGGACAGCGCATGTACGGCAGCTTCACAACCCCCCTTTGAGCCAAAACCTAACTGAAGCGGTTGAAATTTATCAGTCAAAACGTTGCTGTACAACTTACAGCAAATTTTGGCTGCCGTGCGTCTGTAGGTGGTGCCAACAGCAATAGGGCGAATACCACCATCCTTTTTGCTAAGGGCACAGAGGTTGGCTCCATAAAGGGTGTCAATGACCCCCTCATGGACCCCACCTGCAAGCATTAAATTTATTAAAGCTGTAAGTTCCTTCAGAAGCGACTCGCCAGCTTCACCGGCAGTGGGGCCTGTGAGGTCTTTTAGGTACTGTGGGGTCAAGCCATCCAAACCGCCAGCGGAGCCGCTCCGGAAAGAACCTATGGCTTCGACCAACTGTTTTACTGAAATTTGAAAAGAGTGTAAATTTGGGTCTGGTGGATCAGGAAAAGAAAGCTTATCTCTAGGCACAGGGTGTTTGCTCTCCAGCGCGGAGAGGGTTTGTAGAGAGCATGGTGCAACCTCGTCGTTGCTAAACAATATTTTGGCAGCTCCCCTAATGTCACCTTCACTTAGTTTGGTCTGAACGACCCGAGAAATATCACCCGGTACGTGATGCTTTTGTGATGTGAATTTGGACTGGAAAATAGGATTTGAAAAACTACAATTATCTTTAATTTGGGCCGTAAGGGATTTCTTAGAAGCCAAATTTTTTTTTACGTGTAAAATTTTGTATGGGAAGGTGAGTAATTGTTCCCAGGCACTTAAAGTATTTTCGCGAGATGCTACACGAACACATTTTGCAAGATAAAAAGCAACTGAAGGCCTTGCACCCCGGGGAACACGTTTTAAAATAGGAACGGATTTTTTAGAATTTGATAATGTTTGCCACAACGGTAATGATGTGGCTGGCGGAGAAATAATTGGAATCGAGGAGGCATCACGGCTGGAAGACACGTTTGGAGATTTGTGGACCTTTCCAATATGAATCTTCAAGCCCCGATCACCTTTGAAAAATCGTGCCTGAGTACAATATGGGCAGCTAACCAAACAACTTGATATGGATGATGATTGGATAACATTACCCGCGGACCCGTCACAATCTGCATTTGAAGACATAAAATGTTACAAATAGACAAAACACTCATTAGAAAATGTCAAAAGCGTCCGCACAACACCACACGCCCTGCTGCCGCTGCCGCCGCCGCCGCTGCCACAGCCGCCGCAGCCGCCGCCGAAGCCGCCGCCGAAGCCGCCGCCGCCGCAGCCGCCGCCGAAGCCGCCGCCGAAGCCGCCGCCCGCCGCTGCGCTCCCGTGTCTCTGCTAGCCGGTAGCCGCGCTAGCGCGGCATCCGTCGGTAGCAGGACTGATTAATTGGTAAACAACCGTTGTTGTTTACCAATCAAGTATATTTATTTAATTTCATTGAAATTTTATTATAAAATTTGAAATTTTCATTTAATTATTTTTTCAGCCTATGACAGCTGTTTTTTTTTCTTTTTTGACAAGGATGACGATGAGTTCTTTGACGCCATTTAGTTTTTATTTATGTAAGTTTTAATTTTAGTATAGTTAGAGTTTGTTCTTATATTAGATTTAATTGTGTATTAATAAATAAAGTAAGTAATGAAATACGTCTTGAATAAAAACCCAGGAAATTAGAAGTTAATTTATGAGAGAGTTCAGTAATAAAATAATTTCTGTAAATAAAAATGGTATTTAATATCTCTCGAATGAAAAGCACCATTTTAGCACCCATCCGCTTTTAAATTCCGATCGTACCTAGTCGTGATAAGATTTTTATTGATGGACGAACACCTGCGCTTAGACAACTAACATACTTATTTGAGAACACTTGACACATTTGTCTAGACTAATTCGGCCTTTAAGCACTATTTACATGCAAAATCAGACTAAATAATTTTTGAATTAAACTTTGTAATAATAATTTTGTGTAGTGTTGCTTATAAACGGAGCATTTAAAGGTTGATATCAAATACAAGTTCTAGATACACTTAACTTAGAGTAGTACTGATTACATTAAATCTTTGTAAGATTTGGGGTCAGAGATAACACTGCTTTTAAATATTACTCGCTAGATACGAAATACTAATATTGGAACAAGTAATATTCATTCGATTTTGATCTTATTATTATATGTTTGCATACGGATCCTGATTAATCGGGAAAAGAACTAATGTGACTTTTGCTCCATCCAGTCATCTACAGTTAGGTACCTACTTTTTCCTAAATATTAATTCCTAACAAATCCCAGGAAAATATTTTTCTGAAGCTGTTATAATTAATGAAGAGGAGGAAAAAAAATGGAACCTGAAAAGTAGCAGACTAATCGAAAACTCGTGTTGCTCAAAATACTCTGTTCAATTAAATAAATAATTAATCTTGCAAAGGTATGCATTAATCTAATGAAAGGAGGAAGGCAAGCCACCTTGCCTTTATTTTTATATTATTATTTGAAATCAAATGTTAATTTATTATTTTTGTATGTCTGATTGCCGTTTCAAGTGTAACCGCAATAGATACTATTTTAGTGCTTCAATCTATTGATGCAATTATGACCACAACTATTTGTTCTGGTTTGCGGTTTTTAATCGTGATCCATAAGACCCAAGTGAGATAAAAAATAGAACTCAAATAAATCATCTTCTCTTGTATCATACTGAAAACTGTTCTGTTTCACAACAAAAAACATTTTATTCCTATTTTCCTGTGGCACCTAGAAAATATCTTAAGCTGAAAATATATTTTCAGACTGGTTTGAAAGTATATTAAACTATACTAAAATCTATTAATAAACTTCTCCTTTGGAAAATTCTTGTTAAAAATACTCGTATATGCTTCTACTGAACTAAGGTGTAGCTATTAATATCGACAAAACAGCAAACCACACAGAACCTTTAATTTCCTAGATGTCAAATATGAAACAGCGTGGCATTTTGGCAAAGTTCCCCAATGATTCACTCCATTCAATTTAGTAACATAAAGTACTTAGCAACATCGTCATCCGCTTAACGCAAGGACCCGGACTCATGAACAAACAAAAGAAAATCTTAGGTACTCAAACATATAAGATCCTCATCTACATCCTATTATTGTATTTAGTATCCAATAATACACGTCATCAAAAATAGGCACGATCGTGTAAATAGGTATACGAAGAATATTCCGATTTTTCCTTTTCATAATACTGAATGGGGTAAAACCGCCGTAGGTTATTCGATTACCTATAAGAATTAAATTGAAAGAAATCGTAGCCTTATTCTTATTTACCTTGTTTCAATTAGAATGACTACCTTCTATTATTGGTTAAGCCTAGCTTGATGAAAATGATAGGTGTCAAACTAGTGTGACTAGTGCTGGGAAAGAGTTTATTAAATCGATACTTAAAAATTAAACTGAATTGAGAATATGCATTTAGGAAAATTCAAAACAATAAAATTAAAAACCATAAATAAAAGAAATTGTCTTCTGAAAATATTTGCTCTAATTCAGTATCTTCATTCTGCATTAAGTCAGTACCTTCATCGTTTTCAGCTCTATGCCATAATAATATTGCATTGTCATCCGATTTATACATGCACGCAAAATTTTAGCTCTATCAGTTGAAGATAACTTCAACAAAATATGATTTGGTTCAAAATTAAGTTGCAAGGTTCCACCAGGACAAACAAACAAGACTTAAATTGCAAGTTAAATAATAAAATGGTAGAAACCTAATAAAAATCTATAAATAATAATCTTTGTTTCAGACAGTGTCGATAATAACAGTAAATACTCCTTTGTCCAATCGATTTTCATGTTTCGAGGTGTCTCGTCCCTAACATTTTTGCAATATGACATAACGTTTTACGAACGTCTTAGTTAAAATTATGACATTTGTTGTCAGTGAAAATTACTTCAGTTTTAGGATGATTTTTTAAACAAATTGAATAATTTCGACTTTGGATAAAGTATGTAATGTAAATGTTTAGTGTAAAAAGTATAATGCTTTAAATATCAGTAGTTTTTCGTGTGCCAATATTAACCATCTGTTACGACGACGCTATAAAGTTAAGTCGTCACTCTCAGTGACACCTATCATATTCATCAAGCTAGGCTTAACCGATAATAGCTGAATTCTTTTTGATCTATACCTGCTGATGTGCTTAAAAAGATAATTCAAATTAAGTAGAAATTAGTTTGAATATATTGTGTGCATACTAGTATTAGATGAACTTTTTACATTGTTTACACATAATATAAATTTCTACAAGAGTTAGATTACTTAACAAATATAACATATTATGTGTATCACGTGAGCTTATATTATTTAACTCATAAACTTCCCTATTTACGAACACCAAACGTCCTTCGCGGGAAAAAATGTGAAGTTTCGAAAGGGGACCCGCCTGATTCGTTTCTACATATCACAGCTCTGGTATTTAAATAACACAAGTTAACATTGGTCCAGTATAAGCTTGGTCGGCCTTGACTTTTAAAGATTCAACGCTTCCGACGGACGACAATACTAGTTGCTGTTTTTGACATACGCCCGATCGACCGACCGTTTCATAGCAGAGCTTAAGTTTAATAACACTAATCAGAAACGGTTGGGAAATACGGCCTTTGAAAGTTTCGAAATTGTTTAGAAGAATTTTATTTTTCTATTCCTAAGAATAATTGTCATTAACAAAAGTAGCTATGACAAAGAAATATTTGTAGTATATTTAGTATTTCTGTGTTTGAAATATTTTATATAGTAGACACGTAACATACATTTATCATTAAGTAGCATCTGTGACGACGAACGAGAAACGACGAAAAAAAATTGTTTTTGATGTTTTTTTTACATTTTGTAATCAGATATCGATACCTAACAACATCTTCACGCATCGGACAGGGTTTTCGTAATAACCGATGACAAGAACGGAGTCCAAAACTATAAGCAAATAACATTTAACTATCATATCGAATCGAAATATGCAAACATTGCAATCGCCATCAACATAATTCGATAGTGATCTTGTACATATGTTAATTTCACCCTAAACCACTGTTGGCATCGAAATAATTTCGAAACAAAGAAAGATTGCAATGAATTAGCAGTTAGACAAGATCAGTATCTCACCTATTAAAGCAGATTAGTTTTAATCTTATTAAGCACACGCAGTCAATCATTTGATATTCCAGTCGGTCACTGTTTCAAGTTGACCGTTCGTATCAATTACAAGCAATTGGAGTAACTTTGTTTATGTATCAATCAAAGTAAACCAGAAGCTGTTAACAATATCGAATTGCTAATGAAAGTGAATTGACATTGAGTTCAAATCAACCATCAAAGCCAGATGATCCATACATCAAGACACGCGGCCGCGTGTCAAGCCAAGTTCGAGGAAAGGCTAGACAGCGGCAGTGTATCATTATATTACATACACTTATTGCACTCCAATAACAAAACAAATAAAAGAAATCGAATATTTATTTCGTGCACATTGCAGTTTATTTATTATTTATTTATTTATTTAAAGCCTGAACTGTCCCACTGCAGGGCAAAGGCCTCCCTTTCCTCCTTCCACAAGTCTCTATTGTTGGCTAATTGTTGCCAGTCCTTCCCGTATGCGTCCAGTTCATCCCTCCATCTCCGCCTGGGTCTTCCACGCGGTCTTCGTCTATTGCAGTTTAATGTTCACAAAAATATTCAATTTCAAAATACAAAATAATTTTATGACAACTTGCTAAATTAGTCATATTTCTTGAATAAATATGAAATTATGAATATTTGAATGCAACTAAGTCACATTGCAATAGAAGTTTGGTATGACAATTTTATAGACATGCATACCTAGTTTATATAATTAAGTTGCATGTTATTGCAACTGTTAATTAATGCAACAAATATTTTTACGTATCAAAGTTTCAGTACTAAAATGTCTTGTTTTTTTATCTTATGTTTTTGTATCAGGCAAAAGGAACGCAACTAGATCATTAAGTTACTAATAAACGATCTCATACAAATATAGGTCTCATCATCAAAAATCTGATACAAGGCACAGTTTTAATGTCATACTGAACAAATAGTCCTACACTGAAAGACGGTAATAGTTACACATTCTTTTTCCTAATATCAAAAATATAATCTTGCAGTCATCATACTGATTTACCAAAGTTAAAGCGTAATACACGTGTTTACCATATAATAATTGGAACAACTACCAAACAACATCCGTTTTACAACAATGAATCACTTGTAAAAACAAGGGCCTGTATACCTTCACTAGGAACAATCCGCCTTCAGAGCAACAAAGAGTAATTGTAGGAGGCTTGATCGCCGGATTGATCGGTATCATCGTAATTGGCTCGGTAAACTTTGGCTATACAATAATTATCTGGATTATCTAAGGAACGCTGTATACCGAACGATAGGCTGCGATAAGCGGTTTTCCCCTGAGGCGCTTTTTGGTGCGAAGTTGCACCATCTATCATTATCAGCGTATTGCTTACTGGAGTTCAGTTTTGGTATTTAACATTACTGACCAATTGAAATAGATTTTCATTTTTCCTCTCGAAAAGTTTAGAATATACATGCACGTGCATCGTGCCCGCAAAACCCCTTGTAATAATTATTTCTAGACCGATTTCATTTCAGATTAATCACGATACACTTTGTTACCCAACATAGGTTCTGCTTATAGATATAGGTTCTGCTTACATGGAGGCTAAGAACCTAAACATACTCTATACTTTAGAGCAGAAGTAACTTTTCAGCAGATATAAATTTAGGGATATTTTTGTAAAGTATCTTAGGTATCTTACCCTACCTTATTATTATGTCAGCGTAACATAGCGTCCACTGTACAAAGTTCCTTAAAAGAATGTCCGTCTAGGAAGTAAGAGAAAGGAAACATCTTCAAGTTACGTATTTTTGATTGACTTATAATTTTAGAGGAAGAACGGTATACCGTTGAGAATAATGGTCAAATAACATGTAATCATTGTCGCTGACAGTATCGCATAATACGCGTATTGGAAAGTTTGCTATAGTTTAACTTTGTTTAGGGCTTCGCTTGGTACAGCCAAAATTTCCATCTCTGGCAATCAAACAAATGTGATACAAAAAAAGCAAAGCTTTTACTGGTGATAACATATTGACTTTTGTACGTAGAGAAGAGTATTTCAATTAACATTTTTATGCTACATTGTTAACATATTAAAGTACATACTAAATCTTTAAATTATGTAACGGTTGTTTTGTATAAGACCAATTGAAGCCGTATTTTGTAATAAAAATACATTATTATTGCAATTATGCTTATTTCTATTAATCACGCTATAAAGAAAATTACATACTTTCATACTTGGTTAAATCGTAAGCAAAAACTTTCAAAAAGACTAATTATCAAAACGAATCGATAACGTTAGTTTCCATTCATCAAGGAACAATAATTGTTATGAAACAAAAAAACTTAATTTTGTAATCAAATACATTTAAATCAGTACCGAGCAATGGAATCCGAATCGCAATCGAGTTGCATCGATTTAGATAAATCGTTATGACTAATCGATTACCACCGATATTGCACTAGAACCAATGGATGTCATAGCAATATTTTTAAAGGTCTAACAGTTCTCATACTTTTTAATGTGACTCACAAAATATGCCAGAGGCTTAACCATACGTAACTCGTATCAAAATGTTATTATTTAACCGACTCTACATAAGTGGAGAGTGTTCCTTCTTAGTAGTATCTCGATTACTAAGCTAGTTACGTTATTTACACTTTATGTCTTAAATAATAACTTTTATAATTAATTAATGTCATTTTACAGCTAGAGGTCAGATCCGTGAAAAACACGGTATTCAGCTGAGTCCGGTATGACTGGTAGCCGACCCAAAATAGTTGGGAGAAGGCTCGGTAGATGATGTTGTTTTTACAGCTAGAGTGTTCGCTTATGTAAACTACTATTTTGAAAAAACTTTTTAGTTTAGTTCATACGAAATTACACATTCATCAGGTTTATTAAAATCACTTATCTGAATGAGAAATGCAGTTAAGGTTTGATATAATGTACGTGAAATATTAGTACATGAGATAAAAACTACATAAATACAATAACTACTTAATAAACATTATTAATTCTTAAATTAAATAACGTTAATTCAATGATCATGAGATGCATATCGAGCTTGATTCTGGCACCATGAAGCTAACAAGTCGTGAGCTATTATATTGCATTAAATCGATTTAACATTATACACTCACTTGCAAGATAAAAGACACACTCAAAAAATCAGCATATTACTTGTAACTCATATACATACATACATACCATCACGCCTATATCCCCTAAGGGGTAGGCAGAGGTGTAGTAATGTATACCCACAGTTCGCCGATATGTTTAGGTCCCATGTAATTGGGGGCGAGCCTATTGCCACTAACCGGCCACAAATCCAAACTCCGACCTGCTACTGAGAATTTCATAGAGAAACCCAATAACACCTTGGTCGACTTGGGATTCGAACCCAAGACCTCTTGCGTAGCAATCACGCTTAGCGCCATTAGGCCAACGAGGCAGTAACTCGTATACATTAATTGAAAATATGTACGCAGACTAATTCGCGAATGGTTGTTAGTCAATTATAAAACTGAAACAGTATGAATATTGACCTTTTTCGAGTTGCAAAAATTGATCCACATTTCTTTGATCTATCCGTCAGTGAGTGGCCGGACTGGCCCTAGATGATGAAACACTATGACATTCATAAATCAATATTTATAGCACCAGTAAATAAAACTATATCATACCGTCATGTTAATTTCTTAACAGATTATTTTAATTTAGTAACATTTAATTACTCCCAATTTCCTGAGTATTGTCATAAAAATATGGCGTAAGATGTCCTAGAAGATATCAAGTATTTAAAATATAAATAAATATAGCTGTAAAAAATAAGTGTTTTATTAAATATGTATTTAATTACTGCGTTTCTAAAGTGGTTATATTGCAAATATAATCGTAAAAATAATGTCATTGACACATTAAAATAATCAATGAACTATAAGAAGGTTAAAAATTAGATTTAGAACTAAGATATTTGGCTAATGAGTACTTAAAGTAATAGATTTAGGCTTAGCCTCAGGCTTTTTATCACTACTGCGATCTACGTAGATCTAAAAAAAAGTCTATTAGTCTAGTAATAAAATGAGTCTTGAAATCCCATCACATTGTCAAACAGGCGTCTTTTGTTCTATCAGGAGATTAGTTCTATACCAAATTCACAAAAATCAGCGAGGAAATAAAGATGCCGATGATGTTAACACGTCTCATAGCTTTACCGTATTCCAACATATTAATGGAGTCAATATTCACTTCTATAAATTGTGGTGTAAATGAGTATATTCATAAAGAAAACTAGAGCAACTCGAACAGGTCAATCTAAGTCTTTCGTCAAGAAGATAACAGTCGATAAACCACTTAAACTAGGGCCACCTTATGGAAAAATGTCCATCGCAGCTCGTTTTAAACAAATTCCTTCTCCAAAATGTTGTAAAAGTTTTATAAGCTTAATTTAATGAAAACAAATAAATTTGCGAAACCATTTATTAATTTAAGTGCCTATAACTTACGACGAATCAGATCATAACACACGCAGCCTTTGATGTTGTGTAAACTATATTATTGATGATCCTAAATTAGATTGATATTTAAGAAGATGCTTATGTCTCAACTATTTCAAAATACTATTAGAAGTTTAATCTTTAAGATCAATACAGAAACGACTTTTCGGAGCCATTATTTAACTTGCTGTACTACAAATTGTTAACAAGACGCATTTTATGAAACACTTTAAAATGCCTGTTAAACACAAAATTTCTTTATTTATAGTTACTAAAATTAAAATTAGGTAAACAAAATAATTATGCTCTCCTTTTAGTGAGATTCAAAGCAATTAGTGAAATTCAAATATTATTGAGAAGTTTTGTCCACAAACTTTTTCTACTAATTCTGATGCACAATGATTCTGCACAGAAGTGTACGTCTATAAAAATGAAGATGATTTTATGATCGCAATCCTGATCCATTACGGACGATCACGATCTGCTCTTGAACGATAAATGCTTGGCATTGCACTCAATTATATTGTGTTTGTCGCATCCTATTCCATTGTCAAAGGTATACCTAAACACTGATATGTTGCTAACAAAGTATCTGTCATAATCACGGCAAATGTTAAGGACATTTTAGTCAGAATTTACATAGTTAATAAAATTTGTATCAATAAATACTGTTATAATAGACACTTCAATGGTTCTAGATTAAAAGTGTTTCAATAAAATAAACGACTTCCTTAATTCTCCTTCAAATCACAGCTCCAAAGTTAATAGTTTATTTAATTTACCTTGATTTGGAAAACTCGTTTAATCATATTTTTCACTATAAAATGAGTAGTTAACATAAAATTAATTAGAGTTGGCGAAAAAATACCTAAATATAATTTATAAATAAATAAGAATGAAATCTGCACGTTTTACCTCCTGTTGAAAAGCCAACATGAAAACCGTAGCGCCTTTTAATATTGGGCCTCAGAATACGATAGGTAATTATTACATCATTATTTATCTCCAAAGTATTTAAAGACGCTATTTATGTAATAAGTAGAAATTATTTCCAGGTCCGTAAATGATCTCTAATTTCCTATTTTAATTTTGGTAGATTAAGTTCAGCGCCTTACAGTTACTACATAGCATATCTCACGTTCAGTTCTTGCCTACATCATTGAACAGGTACGTTACTATTGCCTTTTTAAAAAAACATAGCTAACATTTGCGGTAAGACAGTTTATTTAATTCCAAGTCATTCTAGTTATGCGTATTACTTTTCGTGTGCATTGGTAAGTTAAGTACAGAACCTACTACTCAGTTAATATAATAGTGATATGACATATTTTATAACTAAGTGATTTTAACTTAATTAATTTAGGTTTGTTGTCATTTATAGATTTATAAATCGAAGACTATTGTTTTGTAAAGTAATCGGTACAATAGCTGGGCGTATAAATAAATGGTGGTGTAATTTATTAATAAATGGTTTCGTGAAATTAAGCATGATTTTTACCAGTTATTAAATTCACATCTTTTGAATAAAGTTATTTCAGGTTGAAATTGGCAAGCAATTCATCTTTATTTCAATATCCATAAAAATGAAACCACAATATTGATAAATAAAAATTATTATTTTATATTATGTATTTACATTACTTATCATACACATAAAAATATTTACATTCAATCCGTTGAAAAATAACTAGCTTACATTCGCTAGCTTTGTAAGTAACAGAAATAGCGTATAACATCAATTGAAGGGGTAACAAACATTTTTAAATCATTATATTTAGATTAACTACGTTATTTGGTTTTCTTAAATACTGATTCGGTTCAATTTAAACTTAAAAGTGGTTTTATAAAAAATACACATCTTGTTTTTGGACTGCTTATTGTAAAAATACCAGATTATAACATCTAATAAAATAGGCTGATGGAAGGTTTTAGAGCAGCTCATACATGCGCCTGGTCTTTAAAGTATCCCTGTAAAACATAGAAAAAAAAATTAAATACATACCTAATCAAAGTACTGACAAAAAGGCTCCAACTTAAGACAATTAATCAGATTAACGTTACAAGAATATCTTTCAAGTATTAAACTGGCCATAAACTAAGTTTACGACGAAAACGAAGCTTAAATAATAATAGAACAATTATGCATATATTTATTTATTTAGGGCATTTATAAGCAGATTTGATAAAAAGGTTTATGATAGTACCATTTGAGGATGGTAAGGCCCATTCAGGTCAAAGCCATTGTAGTCTGATCCGTATTGGTGTCCGAATTTGGTGAAAACTGAAACATAAATATGTTATTATTTTAAACTTCTAAAAATTTAAAGATAATATTCTGTTAATCGTTCCTAAATTGAGGAAAATTTGTTCCCATTCGGTATTTCCAAATGCTTTTTTTTTTTGGTAGAGATCTTTGCAGTTAGCCTGAGCGCAGGCTTTGACTGCTTCGCCGGACTTTGATATTCCCAAATGCGAACAAATCAAATGCTTTGACATTTTGGGCTTCCTCATTCAATGTGTAAATTAAAATTTTAGGGACAATTTTCCAACGCTAGATAATTCAACGAGAGATTAATCCACGTCTGACAGATTTGATGTTTATATATTATAGAGCAATAAGCTTATTAAAAATAAGTGATAAATTGGTATACAGGAAAACAATCGTCATTCACAATTTGTCAGAGTTTTCTATATAACGTCTTATTGTTTCTACCGTGGTTTCTACAATTTAATTTAAAAGAGTCTCATACAAATGAGTGTGTCTTATTACTGCACAACACAATAGTCTACACAATGTGATTAGGCACAAACAGTAGACTGACACTAATTAGATATAATAGCTTTATCTACGTCACAACGTATCCGGTGCTTACTGCAACTGATATTTTTTATTCAATATGTAAATAAATAGAATAGAGTTTTTTTATTTAATTTGAATTTTTAATAACTTGTTGTTAATTATTATAAAGACGTGCAAACGTTACACACCTATGTACAGTTCCGAAATTACGAAATATTTACAAATAAAAAAATCTTAAAATTTGCATTGCTTATCCATAACCACATTTCGAAGCTAGCATTCATTGTTATTCCATAAATTATCATTATATACTTATATAATAGTTAAAAGATTTCAGAATAACTTTTTTAGCCTTTATTATCACTCTGGATCTGTTTTACTGTTATTCGTCTTTTAAAAAACTTATAACACACATTTATCAAAATAAATCTTTGAATTAACTTCAATATACTCACTGATTGGTGAGTCATGCTGGAAGAACGACTGCGGGAAATACTCGGGCACTTCCACAGGAATCTGGATAGGTTTCGGGATGTATACGGGTTTCAATTGTTGTTGTTGTTGGATGCCACCGTGGACGTTCGGAGCGCTCTTCGATACCACCGCGTTGAAGCCGTGGATCGGGTCGGCCGTGTAATCTACCGTCCGTACTGAACCGTCTGGCTCTACGAGCGAGTATTGCCCTGGAAAATTAAGACATTTTAATATTTTAAATCCATAAGTTTTCTATAGTGTCCCGGAAAAAAAATCCCCAGATACGATGGAATACAATTGAGGTCTCTACAAAAATACGTGTCAGATTTTAAAAAATCACTCGAAAGCGTATGATTTTAGAGCAGCCATTATAATTTTGTATCAATTCGACAACCATAGAAATAATGTAGAAAAATGCATCCAAATATAGAAAGTCAATCCAAGTAGAGAACCAAGAAGTAAGAAATGTCTTGATGAACATAACAGAACCAAACTTGAAAACAACAAACGAAAATACTTTATCAAACGGGTGTTGTTAGAAAAACCTGCTTGTAAAGAAGGCTAATAGCATACAGTATTTAATAACCGCCACCTTACCATAAAGACCAAGATGATTTGAGTCTTGGTTATAGGTCTGTACTCCTCGTTGGTTATTCTGACCTAGACGCAGTGTTTAAACGTTTATTTTAGTCACTATTTACTATCCATTACCATAAATTACCATTATAATCTCCTAATCACTGATTGTAATTAATATCGATAATTGCTTATTGAAATCATATATTCTGTGAGAAATATTCGCGGTGAAGCGTCACTAGTTGGTATGAAAGAATTATCGATATTCCCATGTTGATTATAGGTAGCATTATGTTTTGATCGAAAGTGTAAGCTACACAATAATTATATCAATTACACTTAATGCATTAATGTATTAGGTCTTTGACTTAAGACAAAGATGCGAATTTGGAAATCTCTTGGGAACGTGTTTTTCTCCTGTTTTTATGTACTTCACATGGGTTTGAATGTGCTAACCTATCGTTAATGGCGGCATAGATTTGAGAACAATGCATCATGGAGATATATCTGTGCATTGTCGATTGTATGGCCGTGATCGATGTTACTTACTTGCTACCAAAACGGACGCCACAATGGATAATAACAGGGCTAATGGCTGATGAATATTAAACTGTTGTAGTGATAACGGGATAAATTATTAGTGTGTTTTATGTCTTCCGTGCTAGCGTTATTGCAAGTGTATTTATAGATTTTGGTGTTATTGGTTTGTAATCTTCTAATTTTAGCTTAGACATTATTGATTGAAAAGAAAATGTAAATTTTCTCTGTTACTTCTGTCACAAGGTTTTTTGTTTCCTATTTGAAAATTTATATTTTTTTGTAAAATATGATGAGGGAAATAAGTAAATATTTAAATTTGCGATAAATATAGATAACGCTTACCTTTGACTACATCACCGTCTCTGGTTTCATGTTGAGATTTAACATCTCCGGTTGAAGGATCTGCTACGCCGTAGTTAAACGCGTATTTAGGTGGGTTCTGAGAAATATGAACAAAATAAAGTTATTTGATATAACTATGTGCCAACAGGTCTAGGCAGGTACTTATTACCTACGCAAAGAAATAGTCTTCCGCTACAGAATAGTCGGAATAACAGTGGAGTCGACGTGAGATAAAAAGTTTGGGTTAGTTTAAGAATTATTGGGAAAACTAATTAGTAATTTTTAGAGGAAGACATTTATCATCCAGTCAAACTTTAACTGTCGGGAAGAATTTTAAGACCAAAGTTATTAAAATTTAAAGGTTTATTTTCATGAAATAGTTTGTAATGAAAATAATTAAAATTAAGTAGTTTGTAATAAAAATAATTATAATTAAGTAATAAAATAACACATATCTTACGTAATAATCAAATCCTGGTTCAAATCTATTCGAATTAATAAAATCTAGCCGAGGCGCCGCCAGCGCAACTCCGGAACATATCGTCAAAATTAGGCACAGACAACGACACATACTGCCAAACACTAAACAAGTACACTAGGAATACAACTGTCTTGATCAACGTCCACTCCTTGAATAATACAATGGAGGGTTCCCAAGCATTTATATGTGGCCTTATTTGAGTGCCAGCCTTGGTAGACGTTCCTCGTCTACCAAAAGCCTTCCGAAAATTAAGTTTCCTTTACCGTTTCGCTGCGGCTAATTGAGAAAAGTTTCGCACGGTATACAGTCCCATGTAGATTGTGTTGCTTAACTGATCTAGATGACGTGTTGGTTTGTTTTTCAGATGTACTCTTAATACGAAAAATTATTGATTGTATAAAATTGTAAACAATTAATTTGGCTTTGATTTGTTTTTAACGCAGTTTTTAAGGGTAAACTTCCCAAATCAAGTCACAAACACATAATCTTGTGGTTTACTTCCGCAAGTAGGAAATATTTTATGGGTTGCTGAGATTGAAATATTATTATATTTACAATTCAATAAACGTCGACACGAGTAAGTTTTCACGTGTTCCACGTGTGTAATAATATTTGTATTATGATTTTTTTGTGTTATTTGTATTTCAAGAAAATAAAGACATTTAACTATTTATAACTCAATCGATGACTTACAAAAAACATCCCAATGAAATGACAACCTTTAAACCTTAATATAAAATAAACTCTACGCGCTTATTCCTGTTGAAATATATGACTGTTTATTCTTACACCTTTTATTTGAATAAAATATGAATTAATATTTTTAGATATTTTACATACCATTATTGCAAATCCTACTTGAAATCAAGGTCTCTTTAATTTCGTATGAGACTATGGCAAGCTTGTCCCTGAGTAAGATAGAAGGAAAACGAAATTAGTAGATCATACATCACTCTGTTTATGGTAGCAAATTTAAAACATACGTGTGGTAACTAACTGCAAGGTTTACTTACCATACCTTGTAGGAATGAGTACATGTCTAGTATAATTTTGAATGGGCAGTTAGGTAGCATGGTGGGAAAGAATTGAGATTTAAATAAACTTGTTCAAGGAGCCCTTAATGTAGTCAAAACGTAGAGTTTTTAAATGAGAGCAGAATATTACGTAGTTCTCACAAAAAGATAGCTTTCAAAGATATTGGACAGGTTTTGACAATAAATAATTTTTTACAAGAACTAGTAGAATAAACGATTTTTATATGAGAACGAGCCCTTAACATTTAGTTAGTGGGAGTAAAACAGATTCTTTTCATTCCACTAGTCCATAGTGAGCTTCCTAATTTGTGTGGGAACTATAGTAGTGTCATAATATTTAGTACCAGTTATTACGTGTTAACAAAGATAAGAGTAAATAATCACCTTGTACTATTCAGGTCATTTTCTTGCCTTTATTCAGCGATTAATATCATGTGTTCACATACAAGGCTTTTTTTACGTTTTCGAAGTAGATAGCAACTGTAGAGTATCAGTGCTGTGAAGACTATGAGAAAGAATAAAATAAAATTAACAACAAGCCAACCTAAAAGCAGTGTTCAAGTGTAAAATTCAATATTATATTATTATTAACGGAAAATTTTACTGTTCTACCCAATTACCTGTCAGGTTTCATCGGCTACGAAACAAATACCTTGAATTATTTTTGATAAATTTATTGCAATATGATAATAAACTTAAGATAAGGTTGTATTGTGAGATTTGGGAGAGGCCTTTGCCCATCAACGGGTCAGATAATAAAAAGCAAAAAAATTTACAATAATATCCGAAAGTCAAATTGCACATCCACCAAAACATAAGTAAGCTTCTAAGAAAACAAACAACAATTACCGTGCGTTGTAAACACTTGTGTAACTAAGTGTCCACACAACAGCGCAACTAATTGTCCACACCCAAACAAAGAGTGTCAGACTATGACGAATTCTGTCGTCGACAGTACGCAGACGATTCCGTTGACTCAAAGGCTAGTACTTCCTTGTCGGAACAATGGGAGAGTCCTAACATTAAGTTCGAACCTTCGCATTTGTTTCGCTGTTTGATGAATACAATAACAAAGAAGTTTGGACATCCCTGTCTATATATCTTTCACGCAAATTCGTGCTAATGTTTATCTAATTGATTCTTTTCCTTTACAAGTAACAAGTAATGCAGAATATAAAAGTTGTTTAAAGTGCATAAATGAGGATAACATCACAAACATTGCTCTGAACCGAAAGTAAGTAGCTAAAGCAATTGTGATATGGAATTCAGAGAAGTTGCCTAAAACACCCAGACCTGGGACAATGTAGTTCAGAAAAGTAAGTTCTACATTGTCACGTCCGGGGATCGAACCCGAGACCTCAGAGCTAGCGACACTTAAAAACCGGTGCGTATGCCACTCGACCACGAAGGACGTCTATTAATTGTTAGATTTATAATTAATAAAAATAAATGCGAAAAGTATTCCTATATCTAATTTAATAAACAATCTGCAAGGTAACCATGTAAAAAAATAAAGATAAAACGATTTGTTTAACTAAACGGCTATTAAAAGGATAAACGTTTGATCATCCGAAAGATAACAAAACGGCGAATTAGCATAATACTCATTTGTTTTGTTCTCAAGTAGATAAAAACAAAGGGCTAATGAAGCAATTAGTGGGACTTGTTACATCTTTATACAGAATGCAAATAATATAATATGTAAGTTAGGTTTTACTCATGACCCTGGCTGATCTTCCTTGAGTGCACGGCATTTAAAGTATTTTGATTTAAATTCGTATCTTCTTTGGTATTTCCTCAGTTATATATTATAAGTAATATGAAGAATTTTGAAAATGCGCTAATCAAGTTAAGTGTTTGTTGAATTCTTAGATTGACAGCATTTGAAGGACATGAGTATATCTGAATAGTTACGTTTTTAAGTTCAGTGAAAAAACATTACCGCCTAGCTTCTAGCGTTTAAAGTCCGGTGAAGCAAACAAATCCTGCGCTCAACAAACAACTGAAAAGATCTCTACCAAAACCACTAGCTTCTAGCGTTTTTAGTCAAGTAATCGAATTTTGACAAAATCTACTTGTTAAAAACAATATTTTATTTCATTTTGTCGCCGTTCAAGTTGCAAATTTAATATTACGACTCGTATTATCCTCCTCTAATAATACCAATTATTATTAAGTACTTTAATAGAACAAAACATGACTACTATGATATGGAGGACGAAGGCACAGACTATTGTTATTAACTCCCTTGATATCCTATTGTATTCACAATCTGTGCGCCAAACAAATACTGTAGCGTAGAACATAACTGCTGTTTCATAGTAATTAAGACCGAAATGTAATTCCATACAATGAATTGAATTACGCTACAAAATGTTATACTTTTTATGTATAGTACGTAGATTTTTTAGATAGTGCTAATTGAAAGTTATGCGGAAGGAAAACTTATTGGTCAGCGTATTGTAAACGTTTACAGACAAGAGATGCAATAATTAAAGTAGCTGTAGGTTCATCGATTGTTCTTTTTTTTAACTTTAAATAGAAAATATTGAGTTAAATGGAGGACATATTTATTAAGGCTTGGGGGGTGAGACAACATCAAACAAACTGTGTTTATTAAAAATATTTGTCGTTTTATTGACAAAATTGCAACACATCGAACAATAAAATTACTAAGAAAACAGATATATTCAACAAATAACATCTTAGTAGTATACAATACAACACTATACTATAAGTCAGGTACTTTTCGTAGAGACAATTAACAATAACAATAAATAAATGGAAGGGTTAGCAATCAAATTAACTGGAGATCGAGTTTGATTGAACCCTTCCATGTTAACAATTTTTACATTTATATCGCACTAAATATAATCCTATATTTAAGCATTATAAAAAATGCTGGAGTAAAACTATCGAAAATTGGCCTTTATTGATCTCTAGTTAACAACCGAAATTTAAATTGCACCAATAATAATTTTAATCGAAAATTCTAACATCGATCAAAACCCGTGAAAATAATTGACTTCCTGCTAGGGACCAAATGCAGTTTAAGTATTTGCTTTAAATTATATTATGCTAAAAGCTAGCAGGATAGATCAAAATTGACATGTTTACAAAGTGAATCATAAATCAACAGCTTTATTCTGCTGGCTTATTACTCATTAAAAATATGGAAGCCCTGTATATGATTTTGGGCTCAACCAACCCATGTCCTATAGAGTTGGGCAAGTCCAAAATCATTTGATGTGCAATTACAAGGGTTAAAGTTTCGATTAGAATTCTTATTGGTCCTTAATTTTCGGCGGCGACTTAGTGATGAAGATGAGCGGCTTCATGTGCAGATATGGGGGCGGTCTTGTGGACGACGGCGTTGAAGCCGTTGTGCTTGTCGGCGGTGTAGTCCACGGTACGGATCGAGCCGTCGGGTTCAACCACCGTGTATTGACCTGCAGAGAAAAGTTACGGTTGCATTAAGTTGTCCTGTATGTATGATCTACAGATCGTAACATATTACATGTATGCATGTATACAGTATATAACATGCTTGAAATCTATTCTGCATAAATGCTTATCAGGATCATTTATGAAGGTCATGATAATTAGCTTCTGATTACTTTTGTTTTTTTTACTCTTAAGATCCTAGGTTTTTAAAACACTAGAGACCCATTTTTCGGTATGTCTTTTAATTAAACCTATCTTTTAATTATGCTACCTACCCATACGAGCTGTTTCTACTTACGTTCTATTACCAATTACTTGGGAAATTAGCTCCTTTTTATTGTTCATAAAAGTATCAAATGCTATGAACAAAAGATAGATAAATGATATCTTTGTATTATAATTAGAATAGAGTGATGGGTTTACCTTTGACAACATCGCCATCCCGGCTTTCATGGTGTGTCTTGATGTCCCCACTGTGGAAGTCGTTCACGCCGTATTTGAACTCATATTTCGGGTATGCCTGGAAGTAAGACAGTAATGATTTAAAAAAAGAAAATAATCTGTAATGTTGGCCTCGTCTTAATGAAATATTTTTTTAGACAATGTGTCTCTAGGTACCTATACAAGCACATAAAAAAATATGTGACATTTGCTATACATATTGTATAAACAATAAAAACAGACCACAAAACAATAAATACAAACATTTTAAACATTGATTATCGAAATTGAAAAAAAATATTTATTATTACATATAATCAGGTCAAACTAATTTCCTTTCCTAGAGTATGACATAACGAGTGTTAAATGTAACTTGCATGCTAATAACTAACTCGGAAGTCTTCATGGGAAGAACGTGCAGTGAAAACATCTGTATCCACGTGCGCTTGCGCAAGAATACTTACCCATTGGGTCAAGTTGTAAACGGAGCACGACTTTTATTGATTACTTTACGGAAATCGTTTTAATAGAGATTTCATTGTTAATATTTGTTGACGTTGAAGTAATATTAATAATAGTCATAAAGCATTTTAATAGACAATTATAACGACGGTTCAGTTAACATTAAGAATTAGTAAGATTATGCAATTTTATGAACGATGATTGAAATTTATATTTTATATAAAATTATTTCATCCATTCTCTCTCAATTTTAAACCATTTTATAATGTATTTTATAATAACTAGACAGCTAATTTCTAGATCGTTGTCTGACTAGGAATTAGAAATGAGTTAAATGTTAATAGTCCCAAGTAATAATAAAGTACCAGTGTTTTACATGTAGCGTACAGCACACAGCTCATTTTATTAGGTAATTCAAAGGCAAGTACCGGGGTGTTTTTAGTCGATACAAATCCGACATATCCAATCATCAGCGTTTTACACCGACAAAAAACATAATTGTTTCGTATATTTGCATTTCTAATAGTGTATTAAACCTATATATTTCCATATGTAACACGTTATTAACTTTCAACTTGGACACGCGACGTCAGCGAGCGGAACGTCATCGCGTCACTCAGGAAACGGTATCTTGTCTCAATTCCTGTTCCAACAGATTCTCGTAAACATAATTATGTGACTTAGCTTCAAACTTTCAAACCATTGTTCTTTTAGTTATTGGAAGAAAATTATTCATTAGGAACTAGGAAGTAAGAAATCACAAGCGTATTGGTTTATGGCCCGTTGTTGCGATCGTAATTTATTTGCGTAATTTGTGAAGCTTGATTTCGCGTAATGTGAGTGTAACATCGTTTGATTTTATTGAACGTTTAGTCTTGATTATTTTCCATGTAATATCATTTCCCGTATTACAACATCTTGGAAGATATGGTTATAATGTCGATGAAGTCTCGATAATTTAATTATTATTAATGTCATGAGCTTTATTTATGTAATTGATGGGCTATTTATGTATTTGTGTGGAGTTTACATAACCTCGTTATGTGGGCACTGATACCCGTCTCAGCAATTTTCTCTTACCATAATCTTATTAATTGATATACGATAATTTTACTAGAACAAATCTAAGAGATACTAAGACATAGAATACTAAAAATGAAAATTACTCAACAGCTTCCACTCCACATTATGACCACATCAAAAAAGTTAGTTTAAAAACTAAAGATTCTGTTCCCTAATTCTACATATTCTATTCAGATTGCTGCAGATGGGGTCAAAGAAAGCTTAGAAAACTAGCTTGCGGTCAACCGTAAAATAACCCATGTGTTTTAGTATCTTATTACTTTGATGACAAGTTTAAAACTTATGCAGTAAATTTGAATTTATTACAATGCTAAAACATACGAAATAAAAATATTTAAAACAGAGAAGAATGGCGTCGAAATAGGCCAATACGTTTGGAGCTATGTTCACCAAACAACCCATACTTGCAATTTGAACAAACCCAAAAAAGTAAGTAATTTAACACTTATTATTATCACAGATTGCATTTTACATCGATATACATTCTATATAATGAAGTTGTAAAGCAATTATGTATTTATCGATTGATTATTTTACACAACTAGACGTATGTAATAAAGTTTTGTAACAAGCGTTGTTTAACTGCTTTTTTATTTATTTACTTTTGCTGTTTGCTTTGCTGTTGTACGGTACAATTAAATTGTTATACGTTTAGACGTAATACGTTGCATGTGCAGTAATTGTTTGGTTGTTGTTGTTTCTTTAATAATATGTGACCTAAATAGTATTGAACTTACATTAAATGTTGTAATGTGCTCTAGATATTTGTTTTACACTGTATTTTGACAGTTTACAAGTCTGACCTCTACAGCTTATTTTACTTTGTATTGTCTTGTGCTATTCAGTAAAATAGGTTTACAGGTCGGATAGGCAGTCGTTCCATGTAAGTACCGCTGTTTATTTGAATCCAGTCTGACTGGAAGTCGGCTCCACTATGTCTAAGGAATTCACTCTATGCTAAAAAGGCGATGCCTTAGTAGTCTTATCTATAAATATTTTCAGTAGATATTGTCTTAACTTACTCAATATTTAGAAGCAATAAGTCTACTAAATACAAAAATTGGGCAATATGACAGACGAAATAAAAAAATCCTTAACTCTTCCTGTCACCTTAAGATATAATTCACTGACTTGTCTCCCCATAGCATTTTCTTAAGTTATAGCTGTAGTATTACTATAAATAACATAAGTACACTTACATAATAATCAACATGTTCATCCTCTGAAATGTGATGGTGTTCGTAGCCGTGTTTAGGCTCGGCATGCACGATGGTCGCGGCCGGCTGCAGGTCGTGGACCACCCTCACCGGTCGCACGTTGTAGTACATGCGGGCTTGTGTGCACGCCACTATCGCTAGAGCTACGATCACCAACTGGAATTGGGGAAATATCGGAATTAATTATTTTTACCTTTAGTAAATGGTTAGGCTTGTCAAATTTTTGGGTAAATTTAAAAAATTGCACATTTATTGACCAAATGGAATGCAGGTCATTAGGAAATTTATGTGAAAAGTTAAGGATATAAACAGAAAACGTATTTATAACTTTTCTCTCACCTAAATATTTAATTCATTGAGTTGATTCACCAGAAACGATTGGAAAACTTATAGGTCAGTCGCGGGATGATGTAGATAAATAAAAGTTTGTGAACATCTAGTTTTATCCTTTAGAATATTTTTTTACTTAATAACTGCTCGAGTTTTGCCAATTACTCAAACTGTCTAGCCTCACTTCAACAAAATATTGCAGTCAAAAAACAAATCAGTCTCGTGTAACACAAGATGCTGAACAACACAAAGCCTGTTATAACCATACATAGGAAAACACAAACATGAACGTTCTATTAAACATGTATTGTCACAGGTTAAGTAATTTCCTTCCGCATAGATATAAATCAAATTTACTACCAAGGTACCTAATTAAATTATCTTAATTACACTTAGGCGAGAATGTAATGGCGAAGTTAAAAGAAAATCACTGCTATTCAAGACTTTAATGATAGTAAAGTCTTACATTAAAATAATGCTTTGGTCAATCCATATTTTACTATTGCATGACATGACACCACAACCACTATGACATCACAACTTTCAATTGTTTTCAGTAACTTATGCTTGTTAAAGTCTTACAGTCTTTCGTCAAAGTTCAGAATATACATACATACATATCATCACGCCTGTATCCCCGAAGGGTTAGGCAGAGGTGTAGCAATGTACACAAACAGTTCTCCGATATGTTTAGGTCCCATGTAATAGGGGGCGAGCCTATTCAGAATAAAAAGTCTCGGAATCAATTCATAATTCAAAAAACAATTGAATCATATTATTGGAACATCTTCAATGATTACATAAGAACTAGTAAACAATACAAGTGTAAGTATTCAGTTTTTATGTCTGAACTTTTCTGAACTCAGACAATGTATCAACAGCTGTATAAGGCGTTGCTATGTAAACAATGGATATTTTTTCACCAATTTTCCCGCATTCGCTTTCAAGATTCCATTGATGATTACGAAGAATGTGTTTTTATGTAATGTTGTCGCCTTTACTACGTAAACTGGAGATTTGTTTTCACTCTACAGTTTTAATGACCCCATATTCTTGTATAAAAATGAGTTTAATTTATGTTTTTTTTGCATGTAAATGATACCCTCAATTTATACAATATCATGAGAAAATATAGTAGGTTATTTTTGACAAATATCAAGGATATAAAATATGGGATTTTAGGAAAAAGGTGCTCTACTTGTTGGAATTCAAGTTTTATGGCCGTTGAATTTATACATGTTATTAATCAATATTGGGTCACAAGAAAATTAACTTTAGCTGCTATACAATACTTTTTTCAAAAGACTTAATATAAGAAACTATGGTATATTAGTGGTATGAACTAATTAATATACTAACAAAAGATTGTTACTGTTCATTACAAAGATATTAAACTACTTATACCAGATAGGTTAGTTACCTTATTTTAAGTTTGCTTGTAGCGGAATGTTAGGTACTTTTTTTGTTTCATATATTATTGTATAGGAATGAACTCAAACATATTTAAAACTCAAACTCAAAATCTTTATTTGCATGTTAAGGTCTTAATGAAATAACAGGCACAGCTTTACGGCCTTTTTCAGGCGTAGCAAATATGAGAGCTAGTACTAAACTAACTTTAAAACAGATAGTTAATTTCGATACTATCGTTGGTGCTTTCATGTCAAAGGTCGAGACGTAGAGAGCTACATAATGTGTTATGTGTTTCGATATATAAATTATATAATTACTTTGAACAATTTGTAGACTGTAAGCGACATTAGTAAATTAAATGCGTTACTTAGGTAAATTTTAAGTAAACAAAAAGAAAGTCATTTTGAGTTTTTAACTTTTCTTTCTTATTATTTTTTCTAATGTTTACTTGTTTTGTTTACTGCAATTTTTTTTAAAAATACTTGTGGTTCAAAAAGATAAACAGATGACTATTGAAGAATGATTTAATATAAGTATTAATTAAGAATTAATCTTACCTTAAAGGCCATTTTCGAAATATTTGGAAAGAGAACACAGATTCTAATTAAGGCACCTGCACACGATCACTCGATTCCTAATCGATGAAACAAAAAAATCGAATGATACACTCGTTTCGAAGGCTGAGTACCGAATGTGTCGAGTGAAACTTCACGGTAGATTTATATGTGGGTACCTAGGGTGGTGGATGGCCGCCTGCCGGGGCACTAATATAAAACATATGAATGTAGTACAGTCGACACCTCTGTGACATCTCGAGATAAACGACTTTATTTTCTTAGGTGTAAAGGTGACAGTCAAGATTTGTCGTTTAATTGTAACAGAGATCTGATGTGAACTGCACATATGATCGCGTACATGAATTTGTATTTTTAAATTGAGATTTTTTTACCTGTATATTGCTTTATTTATTTAAGTTCCTTACGTAGTTTATCAATGTTCACAATCCATCATTAATCACCTTTTTTTTTAATCTATAATCTATTAAAAACTAGACATTAAATAACAAACACATTTATTCATTATCGATTTTGATCACTAAAATTCAAAAAGAATGGTAGTATTATAGCACAATGAACATTCTTATTAAATTCAATCAAAAGTTATTTTTCCAATTTTATATTTTCATAGGGATATCGAATCCTCTTATCTGTTTTCCATACTATTTTCTGTACTAAGCAGTTACGTGGCCCATTTTAAATTAAGTTATAGTGTCTATAACGGTTACTATCTGACATCTAATCTCGAGCAAATTATGATCGATACCTATTTAATAAGACATCCTTACGTTTTCGCTATCGAGTTCAATAACTAGCAGTTATATCATACCTGTAAGACTATCAATTACTATTAATATTCTTATTACATTCAACTACGTCTAGTGGTTATCAACACTGCAATGAACATACGCTATGAGATCACTGAGCCGTAAAAACATTAATTTTAATTCGAATCAATGAACATCGAATCGACTTAAGACTTTCATCTCGCTCATTGCCAATACGTAAGAAGAAGACCGCAATATAAGAGTCGATATCGATGCTGATAAACAGTATTGAATAACGTTAGGTGTTTGCTACACTTACGTCAGTTTACATACAAAAATATAACCGCAGATACCGTTTGGTATGCAAGAAAGCTTCCTTATGTGTGGAAATTCTGATCTAAGGAAAACAAAACACTGTTTAGTGTGGTATGTCCCACGTTATTTAAAGTAAATTATGTTTAATTCAATGTTCTAAAATGCAAACAAGAATCGACCTTTAGGGTTCAAAATCTCAACCTTATACTTAAAATTGGAACCCTACTGAATATTAACCTTTGGAACGTTATATTGTTCACATTTTCAGAAGACCTACTGCATGGTGAGCTATCTGACTCTATATACAAAGACCTCTTCCTTTTTTAGTGCATCGTTGCTTGATGCTAATGATTTTTGTGTAATTCATTTATGCAAAATTAAAACAAAACTATCACGAACAAGCTTTATGAATGAGTGCAAGACTACTTAATTATTTTAATAAGTTGACTCTCGACAGTTATCGAAATAGACATATTCATTGATGGTCTTAAGGTTACTCAGACTGAGAATACCAATTGTTTAGCAGGTTTATGGAAAATGAGTGACTTTTTATCATATCCTAACAAACAAAGATGTCAGTTCCACTCACCAGCTTAAAACAATCGTATTTTTTGATAAGTTTTTGATATGAACGTCACTTACATTACGCAAGTAGCACACTACTGCTAGCCTACTTTCCTTATTCCACCTAATTATGTGACAATGGTAATGCACTGCTGTGGTCGTTATGTGTCCAGAAAATAAGATTACAGTGACGTAAGACTATTATGTTGAGATTGTGTTATAAATAATCTCGTGGGGTATCAATTGGTCACGCTGTATTGAACCTGTGTAGGAAGCCTTTTGTATTTTGAAATCACTTTTCTGTTATTCTGAAATATTAGGACACAATTTTTAATGTGATGTTGTCTACATAGTCTACTATTTGTCATGACTCTCCGTAGTGATTAACACTAGGTACTAAATCTCTGAGTATTTATTTTCTTCACGAACTCAGCACTCGTAAAAAGATAATCCTCTAATTGTAATTTATCTAGGTTTAATTTGTAATAAGTATTTGTGTTATATATTCCAGCATACTTCTCGTGTATATAGAATTAGACAAAGTTTCATTTGCACAAGCACTTTCTTGATGAATATCTGTTGAAAATATCTAATTACTTAATGCTGACCAATTAAGTAGCAATTATTAATTAAGTTAAAAAAATAACTAGTAACCTAACATATCGGCTCGTCAGTCGTCACTTATGGCCACATTTCAAGTTACTAATTATAAAAACTAGACAGCCAAATATAGAGAATTAGGTTACAAAAACGTAACGTTTCTTTGTTGTGTTTTTCTAGAAAAAGTACCTTGTCTAATGACTAAATGTAATGCATTACGAGAACTTAGTTATTGGTTATGCGGCCAGTTATACAACCTTAGTTTGGTTTAAAGTATGTGAATCTATCGTGGGCATAGCGGCTCTGTTCTATAATGCAGGTATGTGCTGAAATTGGCTTTATACCTGATGTGAAGCAAGATTTATATGTCAAAAGAGATAATAATCACGTAGAGTATTAAAAAATAATTAAAGTGCAATGTCGAATATTATTTACTAAACCAATATAAATAATTATTTTATGTAATACAGTCATGTGTACACAATTTTGTTGGATGTTTTTGCTATTGCTATTATTTATTATATTTCCACAGAAAATATAAGACTTATAGCGAGCAAGTAAATGTCATGAAATGTGTTTAATCAGTGCTATTTACGCTACAAAATGTTATCTTTGTTTTATATCTAAACATAATAAATTGACTTAACGTCGTTATTATAAACTATAGAGCATGCCAAAGAGATATACAAAGGTACCTATTATCATACACTACGAGAAACCTATCAAACGGTTTATAAGTTAATACTTTGAGTATTTTAAAGTAAACACTAGGTGTATTAATATTCTGACAGGCGCTAGAAAGTCTAACAATAATCCACTTAGCGTCCCTGCATTTCCGTCAATTAAATAAATGGAAAGTGTAAACAGTTGTCAAATTGTCTTTATCGTAATGCAAATGTCGGAAACTAATAAGGTAGCTCCGACAGTGACATATTGGCAATGTTATATGAGTACAATAGAATATGAGTATATTATTATGTGCGAAAATAAATTTACTTATATCAGTACTGAACTACCACATGTCTAAGCGCAGCCTAGCCCTTTCCTGAACTACTTTGGAGTAGGCTCCAATTTTATGACTCATAATACATGTCCTACCAGTGAGATAATTTGGACCAAAAACGTGATTCAAGAATTGAGTTCTTAAATATTAGAGCACTGATCCAAACCTCCTTCTCATCAACGTGTAGAGTAGGTAATTTACGTTTCATAAATTACGCTCTTTAATCTATAGTTCTATGCCAATAATTCCCTGTCAAAGTTTGTCGTTTAACAATTTTTAGATCAATTTATTTGTGTTATTGAACGTTACAATGTTGAAGAAGGTACGTAATCCTAATCCTTTAACCAGATCGCTTGTATTAGTATTCGTTTAGCATTTGTTATTTCGTCATATAGTCCGGATGCTAGTACACGGGTATACTATTAAGAGGAATAAACACTTTCGCTGTGTATCAATATGTTCCAATGATCGCAATAAGGAGTAACGAAGCACTGTATTAGCATAGGTGGCAGACAGAATAACAAGATCCGCTGTTATGTGAAGTCTCATTCTAATTTGTCTAGACTCTAGACTACGAATAAAGGTGTAGCTCTCAATAAAATTAGTTAAAAATGCATTATTCAGTTTTGGTTGGAAGTGGTTTTAGGCAAACTACACAGTCAAACCAGTACGGTTTAAGGGGCATAGTTTACAAGTTAATTTAGCAGCATGTGCCAATAAATATATAAAAGAAAAATAGCCACTTCGTATTTCACATCACATAATAAAATATAATATTGATAATTAGAATAACAGATTCCAGTATTCTTTGAAATATTTGATATATTATTTTTATCCTGCCTACAGCTTGTTTTATACCTTATAGGTATACGAATGAATGAATAAATATTTAGTTTAAAAACCATCTTTTCCTAAGCCTTACCAACAAGAATGTTGAATAATGTTAGAAGTTATTACCCGCGTCAGCCTCATCTGTAGTTATAACGCGTCGCATCTGGACTGAGTGGGCCTCAATTACAAATCTACAGAATACCAACTAAGCTTATATAATTTAAAATAGAGCGCATACTGTATCTATGAGTAATACTAAGAATATTGTCTAAGTAGACCAGAAAGCAAGAAAACTTATAAAGTTATCAAATAGGTGCATTATTTGTTTCGACAAAATGATATACTCAATATTTTCTATTAGGCAATGGTCTGTGTCTATTCGTTGACTGATTTAAAATAGATGGCGAGCGCTTTAATACATGGCTCCCCTTATCTTTTCGTGAAAATAAGTTTACAAACTTAGCAAACTCGGTCAAGTTCAGAGTACGCGCGATGCTTGCCGCGTTCCATAAGCGGAAATTTTTATAGATGCATTATTCAATAAAGGCGAGTTAGTTAAAGTTATCATATTTATTTATTCTTCAAATTTTATTTCATTGTTAATTTTCAAGGTTGACATACAAAATCCTTCCGATACGACGTGTTCGGAGAAAACACATTATATCGAATGCACCGAGTGTAAAACTAGAGCGAAGTCAATTCTTTATATTTGCGCATCAGGACATGTTATGAGCAGAACCTGTCAGAGTGATGGTAAGTGATATAATTTATTTTCTATTTGCTCTAAAACAATGGTTTGTGAGATTTCAGTACCATGAGACCTTATAATGAGACGACAATTATAAAAGCAACGAGCAATTTTATGTTCCCATTTTTTATAATTAATCCTGAAATTTAACTCCTGAAAAGAAAAAGTCTCTTGGATGTTGCAGAAAATGTTTTATTTTAATGTCGTTGCAGTACACGGTAATGAAGGTGGCGACAACATACCTGAAAGGGATTGTGGCCCTGATAACCTTGTAAAAGAACCTCAATCTAATAAAACAATTAAAACTGAAGACTTCGCTAGCGGCGATCATGATGCAGCACTGGTTGCTGAGAGTAAGTCTATCTTAATCATAAATAGCTGATAAGAGAATAAACGCCAGAATGAAAAATTAACTTTGGCCATTTATATTCGCAGAATCGATTACTGAAACCAATAAAAAGAGCAACGTACATGAAAATCCTGCGGCTGAAAAGGTATTTCTCTAATTTAACAAAAATTTTAAGTTTAAAAATTTAGTATGCAGTGATTAAATTTGCTTCCTGTTCTTAGGACAACACCAACAGTAATCCCGAAACTACCGTTGAATATAAAAATGAAAATTATCTCGAAAGCAAATCGAGCGTAACCTTGAACTTGGAAAGCTGCAAAAATACTAAAAGCAAAGAAGAATTGCCAAACTTCAAAGTCGAGTTAAGGTATGTTTGCCTTAAAAGGACTAATAACTAAATAAAAACCTACTAAAATAACGCTATTTTCCACAGGCCTGTTGTATGTCCCGTGACGAATTGTTCCAAAATGGTGACAATGAACACGATTGTGCTACATTTCCAATTTGACCATTCTAAAGTTCCAAGAATAATTATCGATGAAACTGCACCCCAGGAAATTTTAATTAAGCCTGCAAGCATTTCAACTGAAATACAATGCATTGCTACCTACTTCATTCATTGTGAAAACAGGTAATCATGGAAAAACAATTACGTAAAGTTTTTGTTTCTGTAACAAAACTAATAGTACCTGTTAATTTTCAGTGCAATTAAAGAAAACAAATTCTTACTTCTCATGGCCGTCAAATTACAGACGACTGTTTCCAAAATACCAGACATAAAATATGTCTCATCACGTGTATTTACACGAAGTATTCACACACAAACAGATAAAGAACAAGAAATTAATAAAGTGGTAAATATACTACAAAATACTTCGTGCCAAAAATAAAAATTCCAATGCAAACCCATTGGAATTTTTATAATAAATACTGTTTTCTTTCAGGTAAGCACTGAATGTCTGAGTAAAGATAGCAGTGACTACAAGTCTTGCAAAAGTAAGACAATTTGTGACGATGATGACGATCTTTTATTACTATGGCTATGCAAGTTAGACGATGATGAAAAAGTGTATAATGTAAGTGTTAAATTCTCTACTGTAAGTACTGGAATTCATAAATCACAGATGATGGGAAGAAAAAATTTAATATTTTATGCCAAATAAATCATAAGACTACAATTACTACCTTTCTGGGCTTAGATAAATGTTTGAAGTAATTAAGTATTAAATTATTTCAATTACTCTTTTCCTAGATAACTCTGATGGGAAGAGAACCAAAGCGAGGCTACAGTTACATAGGCAAGGCAATCCACGTTAGGGAAAAGCAGGACCCATCGTCCCTCCATGAAAAATCTGAATGTCTGATAGTCAAAAGATCTGCTGTTAATACCCTATGTGTTGTTGATAAAAAGATACCTGTTCTAGTAAGTATCGTTAAATGACCAAATAAAATACATTCAAACCATAAACATTTTTATTTGTAACAATACTTTTATTAAAATTGCTCACAAAACTTATCCGCTTCAAAGTTATTGACAGCATTGCGAATTTTCCTTTTCTGCTTATCGATGTACACTCGGACTTTTTCCTTGCCACATTTCTTCGAACCTTTTAGTTCGTTTTGGTAATATATCTCATAATCAGGATTTGGCTTTTCTATTTTATATCGGTTTATTTTACCTATCTCCTTGTTCAAGAAATCATATGGGTCGCTGTTTTTGTATTTGAATACCGTAGAAGGAGCATTGTTACTCATTATCTCTGTTGGGCTCTTAGCTTCAGACTCTGTATTTTTGAAGTCATATTTGCTCTGCACATTTTGTAAGGCATTCTGAAGGTTTTGATTAGATTGAACAGAGGCTGTCAAAGGCTCACCGGTCGCATCGACTACTTTAATACTCTTTAATTCAACCCTGAAATATACTGAATGTTATTAGGAATGTTCATTTGTAAGTTTCTTCTTATGAGGTTTAACATCGTAGACTGATGCTAGACCCATACTTAAGGCACATTAATGTTTCGTTGGTTGAGAAGATAATTTCATTAGGATCTACGCGTTCTAAAAGGTATATGCAATTGAATATTTTACCCATAACTTGAGTCATCAGCGTAATATTTGACTTGAATGGGATTCCCTTCGTTATCCATGTATGTATATTTGCCAACCACGGTTCCATTTGGAAAGTGTTTTTCATCCCTTATTTCTGGTTGAGAATCTAAGTCAGGTTTTCCAGTGGGATAACCTAGGGGACATGCGACAAAACATATTATGAGATTATTAAGTCTAGTACCGACACTAGACTGCATTATTTTTGTCTGGTAGTTGGTAGTAGGACATTTCAAGATAATCGCCTATACATTGCTAAGACAAATGTACAATGGCTGACTATTTCGATTTACTATTTCTCATATTTATCTTACATTATTGGTTGTCCAGAAATAGACTCATGATTAGACTGATGATCAAACAAACATCGATGGATATTAGGTACTCAGTTAGTATTTTATTTTTTCTATACTCAAAATATTTAAAAACTTACATTTCACGACTGCAAATAAAACCAAAGGAAACACATATAAATTCCATAAATGCTCTTTATTCGACTTGATGCACTTCATTTCAGTAAAATATCAAAAACAGTTCTCACTTAGAAACGTTTCACATTCTGTTTGACAGTTCGCTGACATTGTCAACTAGTTTTACTTCTTTATTGTATTTGTTCAAAACTTTTTCATAAAAGTATAATCTCTTTAGTAGTTATATATCTTATATATAAAAATGAATCGCTAAATGCATCGCCTGGACCGATTTCGCTAATTCTTTTTTTGTTATTGCCAAGAGGAGGTTCTTATGTAAAAAAATCTGAAAATTTCGCGGGGAAAAAAAAGTAATCCTGACAGTGATTTGTTGGATTCATCTGCGTCCCCAATAATATAAAGACACCGGGAACGGGACCTATGGATACACGCGAGTGAAACCGCGGGGCACAGCTAGTAGCTAATAGAAAACAAGAAATAATAATTGATTTGCTTTATATTCAAATAAATAAAATCTATTTAAGTACGTTGATTTGCAATACAGTAATTTTATACCTAACACAATTGGTTATGATAACGAAGATATAATTTGATTAATGTTTTCTTACTATGTAGACTTTCAATAAATTAAATATTTACTAAAACTAATTACATTATATTTTAGGGAAGAGAAAACAACCGATTATTTTCAATGGTAGGATGATGGCTTGATGAGAAACGAAGATTAAGATAGTGAGTATTAAACATATTATAAATATTTAGTTAAAAGTAAACTTGAAAAAATATTTTTTATAAATTATTAAAAACTAAACGATAAAAAATAAATGCTTGATCATTTTGATGGTGTAAAAGAAGGGTTAAATCTTTTTAAAGAAGATTATTTCTAGCAAATAATGTTCCGAGTTGTGCGACAAAGTTGTTGATAACTTGCTTCTTGTAAGGTTTTGGAGGTCTTGTCCAAGTCACCGATGACTCAGTGGCCTCGGTGCCGGAATTAGGCATTACGTAAGGCTGAGTCCTTTGTAGGTCCGGGAATACCCTGAAATTACAAAATATTTATTAAATGATGAAATTGAGTTTATTAAATACACACTTATGTGTCTTGTTCTGATCACCATTATGGGTGACTGTTTGTTACTTTTACAAACTTGTTACTAAAGTGCCTTATGAAAAATAATAGCAATACTGATCACTATGATCATGTTGCTTGGTGTAAGGCAAACGCGCCGATGTAGAGTTGCTTTAAATTTTACAAAAAAAGAAAGCATAGTTTTAAAAATTGTCGTAATCGCTGTGTTAACATTCCACGCCTTTTTCTGGGAATGAATAACCCAACAAAAATTTGACCGTTTTCTCGCATAGTACTAACGTTGCTCAAGCACCAATTCTTTTAGAAAAAAATACGTATATCCCTCTAACACATTTACTGACCACGATACAAATTGAAAATATTTAACTATTGTTCTTACCTATAACCAAGTTTATCGGCGATGTACCGGTACCTCCGTGGCACACCATTAGGGTCTACGTAACCATAGCCGCCAGTGACCGTCCCATTGGAATACCGCTGCTCTGAGCGGTACTGGGTGTTGCCGGTTCCCGGGTCTGACAAGTCGTACCCGAATGAATATATGCCATTTCCTGCAATATATAGAGTTGAGATTTGAATTTTTGCAATTTTACAATACTGGGCCAAGGTGCCAATTGATATCCAGGAGGTTATCCCGTCATCTCCTCTCCTGTTTTTCTGATATAAACTGTGTCACTAGAAGGGAAGTTAGTATTATTTAGCATTTGGATAATGTGTTTTGCATGATAAAACTGTATTCATTACGATAAATTCTTTGATTGCGATCTTATTAGGCCACAACTTACAAATTTCACTTCTACTCAATTATTAATTATATTTAGTTACTAGCTGTGCCCGCGACTTCGTCCGCGTGGAATATGTGGCTATAAATTTACTTTACAGATGCTTCTCTGTATACGATTTTTCTATGTATTTCTATGGATTTATTTATGTACCGATTGACATAAAATAAACACTAAATGTTAGGTGAAGCTTACTACAATATATTCGTGAAAACCGCATCTTAATCGAGTAAGCCGTTTCTGAGATTAGCGTGCACAAACACACAGACAAACAGACAAACAGACAAACCGACAAACAGACAAAAAAAAAATTAATTATAATTTCAGGTTCGGCATCGATATTATAACAACCCTTGCTACTTTTTTTGTTTATATTTAAATTGTACAGACACCACTTTTCTACGATTTTATTATATGTATAGATAGATGATTTTTCAAATTGACATAACTTTTTTATTTATGTACCGATTGACATGAAATAAACACTAAATGTTAAGTGAAGCTAACTACAATATATTTGTGAAAACCGCATCTTAATCGAGTAAGCCGTTTCTGAGATTAGCGTGCACAAACACACAGACAAACCGACAAACAGACAAAAAAAAAAAAAATTATAATTTCAAGTTCGGTATCGATATTATAACAACCCTTGCTACTTTTTTCGTTTATATTTCCATTGTACAGACACCACTTTTCTACAATTTTATTATATGTATAGATAGATAGATGATTTTTCAAATTGACATAATTTTTTTATTTATGTACCGATTGACATGAAATAAACACTAAATGTTAAATGAAGCTAACTACAATATATTTGTGAAAACCGCATCTTAATCGAGTAAGCCGTTTCTGAGATTAGCGTGCACAAACACAGACAAACAGACAAGCCGCCAAACAGACAAAAAAAAAAAATTATAATTTCAGGTTCGGCATCGATATTATAACAACCCTTGCTACTTTTTTTGTTTATATTTCCATTGTACAGACACCACTTTTCTACAATTTTATTATATGTATAGATAGATGATTTTTCAAATTGACATAACTTTTTTATTTATGTACCGATTGACATGAAATAAACACTAAATGTTAAGTGAAGCTTACTACAATATATTCGTAAAAACCGCATCTTAATCGAATAAGCCGTTTCTGAGATTAGCGTGCACAAACACACAGACAAACAGATAAACAGCCAAAAAAAAATTAATTATAATTTCAGGTTCGGCATCGATATTATAACAACCCTTGCCACTTTTTTTGTTTATATTTCCATTGTACAGACACCACTTTTCTACAATTTTATTATATGTATAGATTAAAATAGTAATGTTTCCTTACCATCGTTGTTGTAATATTGATTGGATTCATGCTCGGCGACAGTGAGTCTTTTCTGTCTAGGAGCCGACTGTACCACAGCCAAGCAAGAGACCAGAACGAAAACCTAGAAAAACAATCACAACAAGTTATGAATATTGTAGGATTACTAACGGAGATAGGGAATCTCAAGTAAACTACAGTTATTTTTACCTAATTTTGGACTTAATTAAGCTTATAACAAAACGCATATTTTTTTACGAACAAAGTGTGTAAGGATCGCAGCAAAACAAAAAGAAGTGGTCTCTGCCTACCCCTCCCGTCCCTAGACCAAGCTGGCCCGAGCCGGCCAAACTAGCAATAAAAATATGTCCCTAAATAATAAACATTTAGATCCAACCATCCCTTGTTGTTTTGCTTTATTAAGATTGTTAGCAACGCACTAAGTCGAGGTCCAAACCCCGCAGGGTGTATCGTTGCTGACGTAGTTAGTTTTTTCCTATTGCTCTGTCTGGAGGCCTAAAGGTCCTCGCCAAAAGTCCGGTGAAGCAGTCAAAGCCTGCGCTCAGGCTAACTGCAAAGATCTCTACCAAAATCTGCCTTCCCCTAAAAGGGAAAGAGGCGTGACTCTATCTATGTATGTATTATTTAATAATCAGTCTTGTGATCAATGTAAGAGCGATACAATCAGTTTGGGTGCGGTAAAGTATTTATTTCACGAATCACAAGCAGACCGAATTGCCGGCACATTAGTGTACATTTACGTCGCTTTGAGTAATACTGGCCATTAGTTAAATGTCCGCATTATACGCGCGTACAAAAAAGTAATGTTTTAATTGCAGTTTTTGTTCATATTTGCTTTAATTTATGTGTATGTTTTAGGTATTTCCGAAGTATCGTAAAACGGTATGTAAAAAGTATGTCGATATTATAAATAATCGATAGTAGTTAAAGTGTCTGCTCATATTAAATAGGATTTGGGTAAGCTCTTTTAAAATGTTTTGGCAAAAAGTGCCTCATCACGGCCATGGAATATGACACGAAGTGCATAAGTAAACATAAATAAAGCCTTATAACAATGTTTAAAATATTGTTAAGTACAAAATAAAACTTATTTTGTGGCAATGTTACCAACATGTAACCCTATTCAAGTACTAAAACTACAGACTAACAGAAATACGACTACCAATTCTACTCTAGGGTATTACGTGGTCTAACGTGAAATAAACAATTATATTATTATGTACAGTACAATTAAATAAATAAATAATGAACATAAAATAATGCTCATCATTTACATAAAGTCACGTTAAAAAATATGTAGAATGTATTTTGTGTAAACAAATGTATTTTACCATCGCAGTTTTAATACATGATAGGATAAAGGGATTCTGTATTGTTTTAGATATTTATACTTACAACAATGGGCCTTTTTAATTTTACCGTACAGGTTTACTATAATTAATTATAAATATCGTCTCATAAGCCCCTTTAAAAATATATAATATAAAATATAATTTCTACAGAAAATATTATCACACAACTCTTACCTTTAAGACACTATCCATAGCGATTATTTTCCCTTAAAACTTTGCCACAATTTACCACCAAACCTTCGGATGTGTGCACAGTGTTACGAGCTTCGTCCACATGAATGAACATATTTATCCACCTCTCCTTTTAGTGTGTTTTCTCAAAAAAAACTCCGGCCACGCACAGTCTTCAAAAATCTGTGGGTGAACGCAATTTCGCCCGTATTCGCAAAGTGATGTCATAGTAGGTTTAACAGGATAGTTCCTATTACCTTATAAGCGATTAAAGTCGCTTAAATGAGAGATGATGAGAAAAGTCTTAAATAATGTTAATCAATTATACAGAAGTTTGTTATAGGATGATAGCTATTGTAAAATCAATTTGATGTTTATTAGAAATGTGCTTACAAGGAGCGCTTGCCGATTAACGTCTGTCATACTAGCTAAATTAAATCATTGTAAATCTTTATGTTTAGTGGATTGGAAAATAATTTTTATTTATGAGTTATCGTAAATTAAATTGATGAGCGTTCCATAAAATACTTCTTCAGTTTACTTTTTTAAGAATTTATATTTATTATTAGAATTCATTAACAAGGTCAATAACCTTAGTCGTCATATAGATCATTATCTAGATACGTATACGACTTAAATAAATGTAATGATTTATATAACATATAAAAGAAATAATGCACATGCACCTATAAATTTTAGCTTCAATTAATTTAAGCACTATCAAAAACGTTCATGAGAACTTTATTTTATATAACGGTTATTTTATTGTTCTCCAACAAAACAACTGACTTGAACATTGTTAAGAGGACAATAAAATGTCAATTTAGTTTTAAAGGCGAGATACCGTAAAATGACACTTTTGGTACCTACTTTCCTTCTATGGATGCACCTACGCGGACACGAGCACGAGAATGCTTTGAAAACAATGTTATTCTTTATGAAAACAACATTATCGACAGCTATCTAAAATATTATTCGAATCCGTTTTATGACAACTACATAAAGTTGTAAAAAGATTTAAAATAAGAATAAGATCGTGTTTTGTTTAGATTCTCTGCTGAGGGTCTTTATGGTTAAAAAGTGGCCTAAATTGGTTACTCTACGATGCGATCTTTTAGTTAATGTCCCCCAATCACAAGTAGCTTGTTTCTCATTTTACCAATGTGCCAAGACAAAATTCCATTAAAAAATATCGAATGTAAAAGTCGCAGTAAGGCTTTTACTCTTAAGTGCTATGTTAATTCTGTATGGTTAAATTCTCAGTCAGTAGTTAGTTGAAATAACTTATAAAATCTTCACGTTATCTTCATATTAATCCTTAAAAAGAGCGGCTATCTTCTTTGATAATGAAGTGATTAACTGATCCGTCCGTAGAAGGAAACATAAAATCAACAAGAATAATTATAAATCCAAACTAACAGATACATTGAAAAAACTTGTTTTGTAGTAAACGACCAAATAAATTATATTATTGCTTAGTAAATTAACTTACTACTAAATAAAGTGAACATAGGTTATCGAACCACATTTATATTGATTGATCTTTTAATTTATAAGATTTTCAAATTCGAAGATTTATGTCGTTAATTTAAATAGTTATCATTTTATAGAAATGGTAAGCAGTCATCTTCTTTTCTTGGATTCTTGGCACCTCATTTTTACAAATAAATAATGCGGACAACATCACATACATTGCTCTGAACCCAAAGTAAGTAGCTGTTAAGCAATTTTGTTATGGAATTCAGAAATAACGAAGGTACCACAAACACCCAGACCCGAGACAATGTAGAATAATGACTGTTTACATTGACCCGTCCGGGGATAGAACCAGGGATCTCAGAGCTAGCGACATATTGAAAAACCGGTAAGTACGCAACTTGACCACGGAGGTCGTCAAATTTTATATGGGTACTTTTTCTGTCACGCAATAATCTTTTCCCAAGGTTTTGGTTTACCCTTTCATTTTAATGGAACTACATTAAAATGAAAGGATAAACCAAAGGTGCCTACTGGTAATACACCTACGTTCTTCATTCATTGCGTACTTGCTTATTAAAAGTTAGAAAAACCCTTGTGAATTCTGACGATTCTAAATTGGCCTCTCAGTCCTTAAATAATTAAATTACGGCGATACATTGTAATACTTAAAAGAAACCGTATTAATTAAACTATTAATTTAATAGGCCTATGGTGATGTTGTGCGTCATACTATTCATAATGGGCCATTTGTCAATTCAGCTATTAAGATTAAAAGAAAAATTGTGCGATTAATCTAATTTTAAGGGTTATGGACCTAGAAGGTGCTTCCATAGTACTTTTATGTATTGGACTGATGTGAACGTGTGTTTTTAAACTTTTGTAGGCTCTTTTTTATAATTACTCTTTTCTTGATAATTATATTTATGAATCAGTATTCCAAAAGGTACATTTCCTAAGCCTTTTGTACTTGCGAAGTAGATTGGTATAAAATTACGATAACTAGTTTCAATCCAGTTTATAACTTCAGGCTTCTTTCTTAACATAATGGTTTAAAGATATAGGCACAGTTCTTGTAAAGGCAGTCGCAGAAAAAAAAAACCAAGTTGATAAAAATAATTATATTTATACAGCGATCTATTTAAGTAATAGTTACAAAATTATATTTTATTACATTGCAAAACATTATCGACAGGATTTTAGTAAAACAAAATACATTGTCAGAATATTGAGATCATGGCAAATGAAAGTGAATAGTTTTCGATTCGTGAGCTATTTCTAAAAAAACTTAAGCACGATATTGAATGGTACAATAGACTCATTTATTCATTAATAAACTATTAGTGATCTCTTAACACGTACTAAAAGGCAATATAAAAATATACAAATATATAAATAATTGTACTGCAGATGCTTTAAACAATGGCAAGTTATTCACAACTGTGAACAAATATCCACACTCTTATATTCAAAAAGACATTCCACGCATTTACATTTCCATAACCATTCTAACTGCGTTGAATAATTCCAGACTTTGTGCAGTCTCAGTTAAAAAGTCGTTCAAAAAAGTAAGTCATTCATCAAGTCGCGCACCAAAAAGGTTTTAAAGTTATCTTGGAATTAATCAATCGCTCAAATCTGACCCTTCGCATTTAAACCCAACTTAAAATTAAAATATAGTATGTATATAATCTAGAGAGTATTTGTTTCGTTAAGATTAGGTTGTTGGTTTAGTGTAGGTAGCCGCCGTAAGATGCCACTGCGATCGGGGCTGGTGCATAGTGAGCTACTGGTGCTGCGTGCGCCACCGCCACTTGTTGCTGGAAGAAAATATTTATTTTGTTTATACCTACATGGACTGATACCTTAAAAGTTAAAGATTGTTGTAAAAATCATTGTGCTCTGGAAAAAGTGGAAACGTATCTCTGTCACTAAATTGAGTAGAGAAAAGGCCTGCGAATTCTCTAGTCTTGAACCATTCTAGGGTTCATACAGTGTAGACTATATAAACTCCAAATCAAGGTACTAGGAAGATACAATAAATGAGCATAAGAAGAACAGTTAAAATCGTGTGAAAGCAAAAAGAAATCTAAAGAATTTAGCTTTTAGCCTTGAAACAGTACATTCCGAATCTGTATTGAAGCAAATAATTTGTAAGCAGTGAGTCAACAGTCGGTTCAAGGACATGATCACTCAACCATAGTATTTCATAGGTTAATAAGAATTAAACTAATCTAAATTTTCTCAGTACTTTCGCTTACGTACTTAAACAAGTGAGGAGCCTATTGATTTTTCTAAAATTCCTAATTTATATGACAGGGTTGTAATTGTAATTAGGCATTTCTTAAAGCAAGCTTAATCAATGAGCAAAACCATTAAATATGTGTCGGGCATTTTTCTCGGAACTGCCAAAGGTTGTTATCTGAGAAATTCGTAGTAGTTTGACCAAGATCTACAAGTATCGATACCTTATAAGTACGAGCCATTAGTGTTTGCGCAAGAGTCGCCGTCGGCTCGCAATCGCAGAGAAATCGCGTTTGTGTAATGCCCATGACAAGTTATCAGGGAAAAATCATATTCTACCAACATGTATATTTGTTACATCAAAGGATTTAGTAGAGACTCACCTACAGTGATCCACACATGAGTAACACTTTGGCATTAACATAGCCTTTATGTCAAAGGAGTAAGGTTTCATGTCGTAATTCGTGTTTCCATTTATGTGCGGTAAACTGTACAGTCTACATCGTTTTAGGAAACGTATGAGATACCGTTACTGTTTCCTTACTTGGCGATAAGTCATCATGTAAAATAAGTTTCTTTTAAACTTGTTTGATATATTACCTAAATTGGGCTTTAGTTTTTTTTGGATCCTAGTTTTACTCACTAAATCAAAATGTTTTTTTTTTTTTCAATCTTTGCTTGGCATTCTTTATAGTTCTATGATTTTTTACCTATTACTTACTGTACTTGTTCCTATAAACCGTACATTATGCACAAAATTTTTAGATATATCTATGTCAAACAGAATCATGCCTGCTCTATCGTTTATTGATCCTAATCTTACTTGATGTCTTTTAAACGCTCGTTTATCTTTCCGGTTCTCTTAAGTAGGTTTATCGCAAATGTAAGGAACAAGTTTTGAGTCATACCGGATGGACGGCGTGTCCGGATTTGTGCACGACGGCGTTGAAGCCGTTGTGGTCGTCTGCGGAGTACGCCACGGTCCGGGTCGAGCCGTCCGGTTCCACTAGGGAGTAGCTGCCTGAAATATTAATACATACATTATAGTATAGGAGAATGACGAACAGAAACGAAAAACATAAAATTGTATGTATGTATGTATGTACTTAAAACTTAAAATAAATGGGACTTTTTGGGGTAACGATAAATATGTGACTAAAACTAAAATTTTGTAGAAGTAAAAAGCAAACATTTCAAAATTCTACTTGACTCTATATATTTCTTATTCTTTTTCTTCAACGTTATTTACCTTCAAAAATCTAATATTTTTAGCGTCTAACGCCTACTGTTTGAGAGGGTAAATAGCATAGTATGGGGACTTCCAACTCTGTCTCAATTTTGATAGTTAATCAATAGGAAAAGTTCATAAAGTTTACACAGTTTGTACAGTTACACAGTTTCTATAGTTACAGCTACAGTCTAGTTTAAAGTCCGGCGAAGCAGCCAAAGCCTGCGCTCAGGCTAACTGCAAAGATCACTACATAAAAAAAAAACAGTTTTTCTAGTCAAAGTTTTACAACTCACCTTTAACAACGTCTCCATCGCGTTCTTCTTGCTGCGATTTAATGTCGCCGGTGTGGGGGTCCTTCACTCCGTAGTTGAACGCGTACTTTGGATAGGACTGTGAATACAATTTAAATGTAGTATTGACATTAGTAACCAGCGGTTTCAGCGGTTTTACTTCAGATCTAAATACGTAGAAGAATAAAAAGCGTCAGAATACTTTCAATTTTCGACCTATGGTTTATATTTTCATCAAAACGTCTTATTTAAATCAATTTCTGGTCAATGAGCCGGTTTCTGATCCTCTCTTTTTCTTAAAAGGGAGGATCCCACTTAATTTTATATAGTCAGTTGAATCTTTACAAGCTCTTTAGACGATGTATTCAACTGGCACCAAAAACCATGTTAGTCATACTCACTAGATATACACTACCTTAGTTAGTCGTAAAGCTAATCTCCGTAATCTCCATGGCTAGGTTATCTAGAAGCTCATTGACTATTATATAATTTGCAATGTTACTGACGCACTAAAAGCTCACATATTGAGACATAGAGTATATTAAATTTTATGTACTTAAGTCTTTTCTGTAAGCTTTCCCGCAACCGGCTAAAATATAAAAAGCTGACCATATTAAGCATTATATTTGTAGTATATTCTGCAGAAATAGGTCAACAACATAACTTTACCCGGTAAGCAAGTTGCAGACGTAACATTACCTATAATACCATAGCAACAGCAAACTGCTTTAAACAAGTTCAACGTTTACTGGCTCTACACAACTATTGCTATGCGCACTAGTAATGTTTCAGAGTTCATTCGCAAATATAAGTTTTGAATTACATTCACATTTTTACCAATGATTTAGCAAACAACAAGTACTTTAATAGTTAAAAAAATATTTACTTCCTTTCACAAGCGACTAGACAAGGAACAATGGTATTTAAAGTATATCGATATTAATCTGATTAAAAGCTATTTGTGTGCCATTCTATTACTTTATATTACGTTTTGTATTTTTTTTGTTCAATTATTATACTATTTACAACCAATTTTTTTTTTCAAAAATGTATTTACATACAACAGGCCCAACATGCACAGAATAGAGTATGTATAGTTGGGCTACGTGCACCACTCGACCACGGCGCGTACATGCGTGAATTACCCATACACCATCCATCGAGACCTCCCATTAATACATGTAATACTCACAATAGTCTCAGCTTGTACTGCATGGACTACCGGGGCAGCATGTATGACAGGGGCAGCGTGCACGACTGGTGCGTGCACGGAGACCGGCGCATGCGCGAAGCTGTAGCCACCGTACTCAATGGGCACCGCCACCGCCACAGCGGCACTCACGCAGGCTAGCACCAAAAATGTCTACAAAAAAATTGATAGTATTATTTGAGTGAACAAATCATCACAATATCCTATATGCTATATGCTCAGAGCGGGACAAAAGGGATAATAAAGTGGAAAACTTTAACTGACAATGCTGTTCCTCACTTATTGGGTTCTAAAAATTATGGGTGGCTTTTCGGCCCTGCTATAATTTCAGGAGGTATCAGCTTCTCGTTAGCCTCTAGTTAGCCTCAACATTTTCATTAAACTCACTGTATATAGATAGATTTTATAGCTTTCTATCCAGATTTTCAAAACTATCCACAGTCTCTACTTCTATCTTTCTTGTTTTCTCGTGCCTTCATCACATCAACAAGTATACAAACTATTAAAAGTCACGAAATAAGAGAACTACTTACAATTTAAGGACTTCAGTAAAAGATTTTGTAAATTTTGCCTTTATTTAATAAGTAAAGGCTATGCAATGTTAGACATTTACAATCCTTATTAAAACCACCATACAAGTCCACGGATGTAGTAAAAACTATCTAGGATTCAATTTGATATAATACCTCAAAAGAGGTTTTAATGTCGCGACCAACCTGTTTGGCTGTGATTTATATCGCCGGCCTGTTTCCGTGTTTACTGGGTTCTGTATAGTAAGCTGGAGGTTGTATAGTGTAAGCAAAGGACTGTTATGTAAAACTGAACATTAAACTATGGACTGTAGCTTGTTATCCGTCGTTATTGCTATTTGCTAATATTTTGTAAGTCTTTTTGGAAATCAATAACTACGATTTTTTTCAATTGGCTAACTAAAGCTAAATGACAATATTCGTCATTGCTAACAGTGGTTATAAAAGAGAAATATTTACATGCCATCTTTTCGTATAAAACAAAAGAGAAAAAGAAACCGGTGCGAGGCTGCTCGAGAAGCGAACTTTACTTATTTTCTTTTAAATCAATCTATTAATCCCAAAAAACTATATCCAGGACTATATTGTTTTCCCTGTAACCTGTAGTTGAAAACTCTTATATTTTTTTTAATAAAACAAAATAAAAATATTTCCAAAAATAATCTGCAATATCTATCAAACACCAAAAATACACGAAAAATCCCAAAACTAATTTTAAAATCTAACAAAAATTCTAAATCTAACTCACCCGCATGTTTGTATCTGAGGTGCACTACACAACACACTCCCGGCAATGTGCACCGGTGCAGCCGCCTTATAAATGTAGGACCCCACTCTATGCACCTGACTTAGATGCACTTACACGCGACACACTCGTATACGTACCATTCAATTGTTTAAAGGGCTTAGGTGGTTCATGAATGAAATAAGCTTATTTTGCGGTATCAGGTGGAAATAATTAATTTAATATCATATGTTAAATCAGTATTTATGTAAATGTTTATCGGATTATCTTCGGTAAAATCTCCAGTCACAAAATTTTAACATAATGCTAATGTTGGTATTTGATATCTTTATGAATATAATTACACAGAACATTAAATGTGCACAAATAATTTAAACTCATTTCATCATTATTCTACCTGGAAATCATAAAGCTGGCAAGGTAAAATAATAGGAATCGTAATAATTCATCTGATAAAAAAAAACACTTGTCTTGGTAAGTAGTAAAAAGTTGCGATATTTTCGCCACTTTGCCTAAATTGGCAACAAAGACAAGACGCAACTTAACCACTTGTCAAAGCTAGTAATTATCGCAATAATCACTCGACCGTTCATTGCAATTCATTAGGCCTATGGTTAACTGTCATCGCTTATAGGCAGCTGTTAACGCTATTGTTGACTGATTGTACTGTTGAAAAGAGTGTTTTTTCACTTTAAAGAAGGCACCGCATATTTTTTTCTCTCCAACTGTTAAAACATTTCGACTGTAGCATATTCGGTTAACCTAATTTAGATACACCTTATGTATAAGCATGTACCACAGTTCGAGCACTTACTTACATGCTATACGTAACTTTTTTTTAAGCATTATAAATGCTTGGTCGCATATTCAGCTGCTGAACTTAAATAAAGTAAGCAAGATTTACGCCCTGCATTTTCTTCATCTTTTCTTCGGTACAATTTGAGCATCGAACCCAGCTTTATAATACGACATTCAATGTTATGGCATATCATTCCTGTGCACGTAATTTTCTCTTCACAACCAACCTATTTGTTATTTAAAGTACAAGTATTAGGAAAATTGCCACGTTTTCGTACCAGATACAATGCGCTGTTACTGCATCTACGAGGAATGTTTACGACTCTACAACAATTGGATAACGATGTTGATTTATTGGACATGATATCACTTACGGGATAAATCACGAGCTATTACATATCTAAACGATGCATGTGTATATCACTCGAAATTCCTGCAACAGTACCTAATATTGTTAATACTGGAATATTGATATCCAAATGTTTTGGCGTTGTATTGGATCTCGCTAATCTAAAATTACGGTCAAAATAAAAAACGCCCTGTTAACCAAATATATTTCTTTATTGCAACTACACACAATTAATATATAATCGACGATACATCGATATTTCATTCATACTGCACGTCTGAAATTTTCTTTCAAACACTTCATACGAAAGCCAGATTTGGTACATAAAGCATGCTTAAATGTAAATCAACAAGTCTATGTTATCGGCTAGACATAACAGGAATAGCTATCATCACACACGTTTCTTTACAATAGAAAAATATATATCACAAAGCTCTTTCAACATACAGAGGATATTGCGGAATGCTGTCCAATAGTTGTTCTACATCTTGACCGATATAAATCAGTCATTCCTTAGAGTAAATATTTCATTACGAAACTAGACATAATCCCACGCCAGGTGCACTGATTTTATTTATACTTAAAAGCTTTAGAAAGTGTATTTCAGCTAATTGCTACATATTAGGCCTTATATTTATCTACACGTGTCTGTGAATGTGGGCTACATTTACTTAATGTTACTGATAACACGGTAGAACGATCGGGTTTTGAACTAAACAGTTTATAAGTCAGCTTCCTTGTTAAGCATAGCTAATTACTAATAAATGCTCCTCTCAAATTTTAAGTTATCTACCAATATAATGTTTTATATTTTCTTACTTTTCCTCCGATTTCAAGGACTGAAATAAATTTTCATCTAACTCTGTAGTCGGTTATTTACATTATGTGCATTCAACTATTTATGATATTTTTCTAAGTAATAGTATCTCTCTGGTAAATAAAATACATTAAATATTCAGCATTGATACACTTTTAACGTTCTGTAGTAAATGAGTTTTACAATAATCAAGATAATAGTACACTTTAAGGTTCTATTATACATGAAGGCATACACTATCCTAATAAAGCCATACATGTTTGGTGGAGATCATAAAACACATGTGACATAATGGATTCACTATTCAAGTCTTCGCCATTTATTACTTACTATTCCGCTTTTAAGTTGACAAGAAGACACGGCCGCTTAAAATGCTGCTGCACAAAATATCATTTCTCTTCATGTTCCTAAATATAATGTTTTTCGGAAGAATTTTATACAGTTAGCCTTACCGTAGGCTTTGATTGCTTCACTGGCCCTTTGTTTTGTAGGTAAAACATAAAACAAAACATTTTATAGGTGATAGAGTTATTTATTTTGGCCGGAGAAATACATTGACATAACTCCTCCATTTGTTACTCTCATATATTATTAAGTTTATTTTTGTAACAAGTGTGTAAGGATCGTAGCAAGTGGAAAGAAGTGGTCTCTGCCTACCCCTATAAGGGAAAAAGGCGTGATTATATGTATGTATGTATGTTTATTTTAGTCAGAAATGTCGAACTGGTGGTGATAATACAAAATATATAAATGTTTTGAATTACTTAAGGAGAGAGTGGTCTCTGTACATAAAACTATTAACAGTAACCAAGGTATCATTGTATAAATATTTAACTAAATATTTTACATACAAATAAAATAGAAAGATATTTAATTTTCCGAAGCGTCATTTTAGCGTCTCGTCTCGTCATCTAGGGCCGCTTCTTATGCAAAGTGTATCTTTGTGTGCACTAACTCTGTTTTACGTCATCTCTGTTCTGCTTGGAATTTCTTAAAAGGAAGCTGTCTGTCACATTCTATGCGAACGTTAAAATTTAACAAACGGTATTTTAGCGGCGGATGTAGACAACACAATCAGACATTTTATTTGAGAAACATTTGTGTCTTGTTTTACTGAGGAAAGTGATTTCACAGCATTATAATGAATCAGATTTTCATTCTTCCTATAGAAGGCAATTTTATATCAGTGCTAATTACAGAAATCAATTATAGTATATAACATTATCAATTATGTAATAGTGTGTAAAATAAAAATACCATAAGATATGAGTCTTATACTTAAATAGAACTAAAGTAATAAAAACACCATTCTAGAGTAGTTAATGTTGTAATGCGCTCTAGATTGCCGGAACGTAGTACTTGTACTTGGGATGTATGTAGCAAGTTAAATTTGTGGCCTGTACGGCGCATGCGTATAAGCAGGTGTGGGTATTTAGTTTTGACGGCTAATTACCTGTTTACACGTTAGTGTCGTGCCTTTCGATAAAGGGTTCTTAGCGCTTAGAGTCACTATTTAAAAGCGTGATGGTTTGTGCGGTCAGTTAAAGAGGTTTCTTAAATAATCAACCTATTTTAATATAGTGACTGTAATAGATGGTATAGTAGGAGAATTTCAATAAAAAATATATAAAAAACCATGTATTTTAAATTGATCGAATTATGTGATTTTATTTGATCCACCCATTTTGTTTTATGTGATAGCTCCCATGTAATAAATTACATGTCTCTTTACCTATTATATATTTTCATCAAACTTCTGTCCAGTTCTAGGATGTGATATTGTGCCCTTTCTATTATTATACAATAACAATCGAAGCTCCATTACCTAATGTTTGTTAGAAATAATAACCTGTTATATCACACACTTATTGAGTTAACTGACTTACTATCAAGTTATGAAACTGTTGAAACTTAACTAGCCCTAATACAGGGTGTATGTGGAAATTCCAAGAGTGCCTACACTGGCCTACAGGTGGCCTATAAGTGTCTCAATTTCAATCGCAATCTGGTTTGATTATTTTGATAATGATCGCGATTGATGTATGAGTGTGTTGGTATTATGAAACCGATCCTATGAACAATTGAATATCGTCATAGTGATTTCCTAGAAACTAATTGACAAAGATCTTATAAGGGGAATGAATAGCACGCATATCATAATTACTCCTTCCATCAGTCTGTCTAGGGCCATGGTGAACACATTTTTATCAAAGGTGTATCCCTCCGATATTTAGTTTTATGGATTAATCTATCTCTAATCAAGTAAATTTCTTATCAAAGTTGGTTTTATATTTTTCTTCGGGACAGAAGAATAAGAATATGAATCTTCATTTGCGTGAAACATGGTTTACAATATTGGTGGTAATATTAATAAATGGTTCGGCACATTCCGCCATAACATCGGTATACTAAGTTTCTAATTATATAATACATTTAAAATTCTTTAAAATTAAAATATAAAGTTCAAAATGTGTTAGTTAACATTACTTTTATTTAAAGTTAACCTGAAACCGGTACAGCGGGCTTTGAGCTGCAATATATCTGGCAGTAACATACTCGAGCCCACATACAAAATTGATAGATTGCTAACATTAATAACTGGAGCAAGCCTTTCCTATATTAAGCAATATAACGCTATGTTTAGCTATCACATAAGACCTCTAGAATTATATGAGTTTTAAACTTATAACTATGTCGTTACTCCTGTTTGCTGATTCGAATAAAGCTCTAGAAAATGACAAAGAATGAAAGTAAAAATTATGAGAAATTATAAGGATTAAGAAAACTTTTACAGTTCACGTGTTTCTCAAATACATGACATTATTATAGTATAGGGCTTGACATAACTTTACGCAAGAAACTCACGCAACATAGTAACTAAAATCGCAGCAAAAAATCTCATTCAATACATGAAGAGAATTTTATATCTAGTGCCACCCGTAAAACCTAAATAATTCGAATTGAAAATACTTGACAACTATTTTCCAATGAAATTTATTATTACAAGAACTATTTTCTGAGAAAATATAGTTTTGTGTGTGTTTTATGTCATAAACTATCATCGAAACTAATATAATTTATGACATACCATGCCATTTAGATCAACTGCATTTTTTTACTCATAAAAATATAATAATATCTGTTACCATTTATAGGATGCATTTTATTGGTAGATGTTAATCGATCTAGCCACTTTGACGATTAATCGGTAAGGTAATTGGCATTCAGAGTAATAGACTTAATTACTCGCACGTAAAAGTATTTGTATGGCCTACGCATATTAGTCTAAATACGTTAAATTAAATCTCGATTTACGAGGGGTTCGTGGGAAAATAATTATTAAAAGAGTATGATACTTAATAACCTAAGTAAATTACCCGAAGTCTTGCAAATAACTCAGCTATACCTGTCTTATTTATAGGCACTTGATGCCATACCAAAAATACTAGGGTTCAGATAGTCATCGCTTCGTACAAAAATACTACTTTGAACATTTTTATGCAAACCCATTGACTTCGTGCTAAATGTAATCCTCAACCAAACATGCATTAGGCTTAATAGACTTTCTCTTGAAAAACAATGTTGGTGACGTCAGCAAAGTAAATTAGGCCGTTTAATCTTGGCAGACTGCAAATCCGAGCGATTTGAATCAAAATCAGTTGAATAATGCACGGGCAGAGCATGAATCAACTTTATTACGATCAGTGTATGGACGTAAAATCAGACAGGTATTCAATCATTGCGATTACATGCATTATTTTTGGATCAATTACTGAGTTTTATGAAGAACATACCGACAATAAAGTTTATTTGATACAAACACCATTTATATTATATCTTTATATTTTTTTCTTAGAACAAGAAGGTATTTATGTAAGTAACAGGTATAAGCCGCATTATGGTTCATTATGATTTGAGTTTTTTCTTTGACTTAAACTTGTGAAAAACTTTACCAAAGAAAAAAATTACCATCCCAATTAATAATTAAGTGAAAATAATACCTTAAATAAGTCTATGGAACTTACAACCTTAAACATAAGCAAAGGTCTCCAAGTGACCTTACAAGTAACGGTCAACCGTTTAAATATCAAAACATATCCTGTAACAAATCTAATAAACCCGTTACGCATCCTGACTCATATGAACAATATGCAAATAAAACTCAACAGAAAATCAACTTGAAGGAACAAAAATTAAATGATTAAATTTAAATATTTTAACGTTTCGTACAATTTAATTCACTAATCGATAAGCCAGCTGATTCTTTAAATGGACATTACATGCGTATTTGTTTCTCTATGCTAATTTGTGAAACGTCAATAAATGATTAACGCATTTTCGAAGGAGATTCGGAAATTTATAAAACCTGACTGAGAACGAATAGTTATTTAACCTCTCTTTGGTGAATATTGTCCACACATCTGTACTTTTTAGGACTTGTTCCACGCAAATGATGACGCAATTAATATAGACAACTAGTAGACCTATAAAAAAGAGACGACTTTAGAATTTGTGTCATGACAGTTAGGCCAACTTTCTAGAAAAAAAAATGGAAGCGTACCTAACTTTGTCATAAACAGGTACATCCGCAAATGTGATCGTGAGATGGACCTACTGTATCACTATTTATTATAAAAAAAATTAGTATGCCAGCCTTGTGTACATACGCAATTTAGAAATCCTAGATTTATGCATGTAGAGTGGATGAACTGCTTAACAGCTGTGCATTGCAACTAAGTAGCTGACGGAAATAAGTTAGATGTAGTGTCAGTCGCGTCATGCAATAACTATTTATGTTTTATTGACATCTTCACTGTGTATACGCCAAAAGGTTTGGAACATTTGTCGTGGGTAAAGAAAAGGTAGATAAAAAAAAGAAAATCCATAATAGTCACGGATTATAAGTAGGTGGTATGTTTCTTAATTTTCTTGACGTTTTCTAATTATTCCAGTCCATTCCACTTCGTACCTTATATACCCTTTATGCTGAGTATCTATTACCTACGAATCTACATGCTAGAAGGGTTTAAAAACTGAAAGTCATTAACATTATCTGTCAACAAGCAAATTCGCCATAATAGGCATTCTTGAATTCAGAAAAAGCGTCACTTTTTCAAAAGTTCGATCACAATACATGCGAAAATCTAACAATAGGCATTGATCCCCACGGCTCTTGATTCTATTGCCAGTCGTTGTGTAATACATACACATTATGTATATGTATATATCTAATAGTAGGTATACAACTATGTCAGTTTGTTTGAGCTGATTAGGTACTACTGCTGATCAAAGATACGTTTGATTTAACTTGATTCATTTGTGATGTAACATTTTCCTTGGCAGATCTAAATCTACTGCGTAAGCTACTGTTTCATAAATTGTTCGAAAGCTATAAGTTTGCTAAATAAATCTGCAGATTTGATTGAAATACTCAGTTATGTGTTAAGTAAATTTTAACGCACAAGCCCTTCATATTCTAAAACAAAATAATTGATTCATTTTTAAACGCGACCATAACAATTTGCTATTTGTTAAGAATCTCCAAAAAAAATCAGGAAATAGTTACATGTGCTCGCAGCACTCGAAGGTGCTATACTACAATTATCCCGTAGTTAACGTTTACATAGTGCGTACGCAAGAATGTACTAAACAGTACATTCTTGCGTACGCACTACTAACAGTATAAATTGTTATTTTCACTGAATCTTAAAAAACAAAAGGTTGGTCCAAATAAACTTTACACATACTTTATTTATTTGTATAAATCTAGTCGGAGAATCTAAGATGTTATACCTACGTGCATACTTCCATATTTGATTGTAATTTAAAAAAAAAAACTCTTTATCCTGTTTGAAGTCGGTAAAAATGGAATCAGAAACCAGTTGCAACACTGTCAACGTAAAATAACGTAGATCACCTGCAAAACATATACAGTAATATGTGTTTCCAATTAGCCAAAAATAACTGTCTAACCGAATCGCCAGAGATCAAAGATAATGTACCGGGAGCTGGACATTGCCCGACTTTGATACAACTGACCTAGATTGAAATTTATAACAAAAAATCATATTTTTCCCGTGTGTTGGTCACAGCTGGCTTTTGCGTGCTGTTACGGAAATAGGCATTATACATTTTATATGAAGGTGAGTGGGGTATGGGAAAACTGTTTTGTGCTTTGTATATTGTCTAAATAAAACGGCAGACTCAGGATTGAGCAAATAATTTATTTTGCATTGTTAGAAAATGTTCTACGACCCTGTGACAGACCGAAGAAAATGGCACGAAAAAGGGGAGGCCTATGCCCAGCAGTGGGAGGACAAGCGATGTGGATGATGACGATGATGACTGATTAGAAAATACAGGTGAATTTTTATTAAAAGCTTCTAAAATCGGCACGTAGAAACTACTCAAACACAATTTCACTAAACTTACAACGTTTTCTTTGCAACCTTACATACTTCCTATTTATCTTTTTTTATTTTCTACCTTTTTTCCAAGAAATTGCTTTCATATACTAACCTTAGCCTTTATTAATATTTTAGATGAGTAAAGAGGGAGGAAATTCTTCGGCCGTAGATCATAACATGTAATGAGTTCAGTGTACGAAGATCTGATCATATCTGAGACACAATATTTAGACAGGAAATTGATTTGCGATGTAAATATTGGATAAAATATACAGGCAAAAATGTTCAACACAGCTGTTCTGAACAAAGCGCGCCTGTGCTAAAGATAATGAATACTGGAAATAGATCACTGTTAAATATAATTATAAATATGATCATTCAACATCATTTTAACATATTGTAGACATCAATTCAGCGAGTCGTCTTTCGTCTCAGCGCAGAGGATTATCGTGAAACAATCTGATATTCATTCAAAGTTATTACCCAAACATCCTCTTATAATTTATATAGTGCAGCGGCGCATGAAACGCCTCAATATACCTAATTCTCACAATTTGGAGCACCGCGGCCCGGTGTGCGCTCGCGCCCGCCCATCGTTATGGCTCAAAGTGCGTTATTTATTTATTTTTATCAACAACTGATCTTCCGCGCCTCACCTTAGTATCAATATAGACAGCGGTTTGAAGACACGACCACTTTACCACGATTGACAAAACGGTCAATGCGTTTAACAATTCGCGATCTCTCGTTCCACATGGATTTCGGTTGCCACGACAAGGATTCGGGGGAAGTGGAGTGCTACCTCGAAATACGTAAATACATTTTGACTAATCGCTATCAACGGTGATTTATAGCTTTCTTATTGTTGTGGAACATCGCATTGTAATTGATATTTTTAGTTGGAATCAGTGTAGTTTTTTGGGTCGTGTAAACAGCTGGACTCTTCTGACAGTAAGTTAGACCGTATGTCAGCGCAGTCCGCGATTGTAAGTCGAGTTAGACGCTGTTATTACGAACTTATTGCTCCTCCCTGCGGTATAACAATAACATAATAACACAGATAGGTACGGTATCGGCCGGTACTCACAATGCTCACGGAGCTAAGAACAATAAGCACTAGGCGTGACAACGTGCCGAGTCGTGAGTAAACAGTGAACTTAGTGCGCTTCTCTCCTCACAAATAAATAAGCTCTAATTTAAAACATTTAAATATTTTAGATTGCGATACGGGTACTTCTTGCGCTATCACGATACAAATGCGTAAGTACCTTGACAATAAGAGTGGAGCTTGCAAGGAAGCTTAACATTAATGCGCGCTTTCTTCGTCCTTATTAACAGTTTGTTCGAAATGTTGAGATTTTATATTGTAATTTGCGTGTATGTTTATCAGTAGTAAGTGGTAAAAAGTGTATTAGGAATTAAATGATGTTATATTTTATTGATTTAGTGAATGTTTTGTTTGTGACAGCGAACCCGGATTCGGTGGGATGTATAGAACGATTTGCAACACTCCTGTCGTTTCTGCTAGTGGTCATCACCTTCCCGTTTTCGCTGTTCGAATGCTTCAAGGTCTGTAGATCTTCAATTATATTTTACACCGTATATACCAATACTTATTTAGAAACAAAATATATTTATTTAATATAAATTTGTAGTCTTTAAAACTGTTAGCGTGTGCTCATTGTTTTGTTAAATACTACATTTATCTCCAATCTTCAATAGTTTAAGAGTATGGTTAGTATCCTGTGTGCATAACTTACAAATTATTACAAACAGATTGAGTTGTAAAACTGAATTGCATTCTCTGGTTGCTATATTTTGCTAAAATATTTTTAGAAATGTAAGGTACATAACTTGAAACGTAACTATGAAACCAATTTAAGTTATTTTATTTTTTTAAACTTGCATCCTGTACCTATTTTTTGAAACCAGAATTTTTGACGTGTTATGGTGGATATAATATTTTTTTACAACCCTATTATGCAGGTGGTGCAAGAATTCGAGCGAGCTGTCATATTCCGGTTGGGTCGACTGAGAAAAGGCGGTGCTAGAGGTCCCGGACTGTTCTTCGTACTTCCTTGTATCGATACTTATAGGAAAGTGGACCTGCGTACCGTCTCATTTGATGTGCCTCCTCAAGAAGTAAGTTTGGTTCAATTTTATTTAGTTGTTGGATACCCATCAAATTCATTGCACTTTTCCTCACAAGATTAATATTGCATCAAATCATTAATTGAACTTGCTTTAAACTACTTCTACTAAATACAATAATTCACATCGAATTGAATAAAAAGTCCGTGAAACACTTGTTGCTCTATTAAATATTACACAAACTTCTTTCAAATCTTTAACACCTGTTTGGATCTGAACATGGAATTTTTAAATACACATTTTGTTATTTGCACTATCATAAAACTGCCTAGTTGGCTTAGTGGTGCTAAGCGCGCCTGCTACGCTAGAGGTCTTGGGTTCGATTCCCGAGTCGACCAAGGTGTTATTGGGTTTTTCTATGAAATTCTCAGTAGCAGGTCGGAGTTTGGATTTGTGCCCGGTTAGTGGCAATAGGCTCGCCCCCTATTACATGGGACCTAAAACATATCGGCGAACTGTGGGTGTACATTTGTACGCCTCTGCCTACCCCTTCGGGGATACAGGCGTGATGATATGTTATGTTTATAAAACTATTTACTGTTTTCGTTACACAATTACAAACTTTACTGAAAAGCAATAAATACTAATTTACTTTACAAACTTTTCTATTGATGTCTCATATTTCTACGCTCTAGGTCTGGTGTCAATGTTACTTAATACTAGACCTAAGGAAGTGTAATTAAGGTTTATCCCTGCCTTAAGTATCTATTATATCATTTCAATGGTAAACCATTTCGTTTTATGTTTTCCGTGTCTCCTAGCAGTATCAATTATATGATGTCGTAATAATTTTAACTGTAACGTTAACGTACTAAACTTCACGTATGAGGGTACATCGTGTTTTATTTTGACGTGCAAATGTCATTATTGATCGGGTGCATTGACACTGACGGTTGTCAGTGTCAATACAACTAGTGACCGTTGCGTGAGGTCGGCCATCAATTGGGAACGAGCCGTCTTGCTGTAACGACTAAGGTTAGTAAATGTACTTTGATTATTAATTATTGTGTGTGTGCTATAATAAATGATTTGTATTGTGTAACTGGCGTTTAAATCCTATAATTTCCCTGAAGTGCATTACACTTCAGAAGTGGGATATTTCGAAACAAACTGTTTTGGAAAACCACGCCACAGCTACGACCACTGCATAGCTTAAAATTGCTTCATCCACTCGATATTTAATCAAAATATACATTGAGACGGTTAGAATACAGTGTATCTAGTGATAATAAGGTGATATATCTTAAATACATCCGGCCACGAGTTGGATGTTAATGGATTTGATTGACCTTTTAACATCCACTTTAACGGACATTCCATTTTTGAAATATAGCATTTCATTTTAAGAAATATTTATCATACCAAGTGTTACATTTACTTTCCCATTAGAAACAACCCTCCTTAATAGAAAACTACACGTGATTGACTCGATACAATTAGATTAATATTATTATTTTGCTTCCACCATCACAACAAAGACTAACAAGAAAATTTCTACTGTGAAATAATTTACAATGACAAATTCATAATCGTGACTACCCGTATGTTAGCATTACATCTTTACTAAAATAAGGTTATTAATAGCCGCGATCATCTAAACATAACTAAATACACTAAAATATTCGTTATGAGTTTCAGAAAATGAGTGACACCGGAACAAAAGCTAGTAGGCGGCGACACCGAAATAGTGATGCCCTTCGAAGCCGTAGTCGGAGCCTACGAGAGAGCCTGAGGCGTAGCCGCAGCGGTGACCGGCGTAATGCAGAGCAAGGACGAGCACGACGGTCTCGGAGCCGAACCGCAGCGTGTGACTGTCGCCCAAGCCGTCGCCGGAGCCGAAGCAATAGCAGTATGCACTCACTACGCGAGCGGGAACGCAGACTACCCCAGGAAAGAAAACGACTGAGGACGCCTGAAAGGGAGGTACGTAGAGATCGTGATGAATTATTATGTAGACGGCGTTTCGACACGCCTGCTAATACAAGTCGTGATAAGAGGCACTGTGGACATGATAACGCAAGCCGTAACAGGTCCTTGATGACGCCGACTAAACGACGCTCTTTGAGTAAAAACGACAATGGTGATATCGACAACCCTAAACCTGAACTGATGACAATAGAATTTTTCGAAAACTTTCTAAATGTGCTAAAATCTAAGGCAGGGGATCGTGAATCGTTTGCCACTATGAATAACGTAATCCCAGAGTTTGATCCGATGTCAAGGGAGCAGAATGTCAATACTTGGCTTGATAAAGTTAACGAGTGCTCGGAGATTTATAATTGGACTGATAGACAAACGATACACTATGCCCTGCCCAAACTCATGGGTATTGCAAAAACGTGGTACCAGGGCCTACCTTCTATTAAGCACACTTGGTCCGAATGGAGAGTTATGCTAAGGGAATCATTTCCTGCTACTGAAAATTACGCGGAACTCCTAACCGAGATGCTTAATAGACGGGTGCGTCCTGCGGAATCATTTGAGCTTTATTATTTTTCGAAAATTAATCTGTTGAATCGATGTAAAATTTTTGGAAGGCAAGCAGTGGACTGTTTACTGTACGGGATTGACGATAGGGGAGTTCGCGTAGGGGCTCAAGCAGCCAAGTTTGATAAGCCCGAAGATGTGCTAGAATTCTTCAAGACCATTAAGCATAATCGAGCTCAGAATGACGTACAGAAGGATTTTAGGGACAAACGGTCAAATAGTACGTTAGGAAATAGTACCTCTGCAAGGAATTCAGACGTAGGCACATCTAGGAACAATAGCACCAAGGGACCAGTGACATGCTTTAACTGTAAGGGTATCGGTCATCCTAGCTTTAGATGTCCTAAACCTATTACCAAGTGTAGCAATTGTCATTTTCTAGGGCATGAAGCTACTCACTGTCCAAAGGCCACCAGGGAACCAAGGTACTCCACTAAAGATAAAAATGTTCTTGAGGTTTCTGTAGCCGAAAGTGATAATGATAAATACCGGATCATGATAAGTATTAACGGCGTTCCTTCCATATCTCAACTAGACTTAGGTAGCGAGGCTACACTACTTCGAGAATGCGAGGCTTTAAGATTAGGATTGAGTTGGGATAGTGTAGACGGTCCTTATCTAAGGGGACTAGGTAACGTACCATATTTACCGCTGGGCCGCACACTAGTTAATATTGAGGTACAAGGTATATCTGAATCGGATGTTGAAGTTTTTATCGTAAATAATCACTTAATTCGTTATGACGTGTTGTTAGGCCACAGTTTTACCGAAAGACCAACGCTACAAATCGTTAAAACGCCTACATGTTTAAAGTTTGAACGAATAGGATGCGATGAAGGGACTAAATTACAGCTTACCACGACCTACGACGTCACAATAGATGTTGCGGAGATGATATCTATACCTGTGAATTCAGATATTCCATGCAATGGTAACATTTATGTCGGCGGGTCTGTGAGGGGACCCCTAGGTCAGGAATATTATCTATTACCAGGAGAGTATCAGATTCGAGGGGTTGAATGTAACCTATTAATGCAAAATGTTAGTCTTAATGCTATACACTTGAAGGCAAAGACTCTACTCACTCGGGCGCACTTTTTGGGTATAGGAAAAGATAACTTACAAGTACTGAGTGTTTCAAATAGTTCGGATCCTTACCTACCTGTTACACCCAAATGTGGGGCCCAATTATTAGAAAGTCAGAGGGTACGATGCTTTGAACTGTTAAGAAAATTCAAAGACTGCTTCTCTACCGGTATGCACGATCTAGGATACACGAACGTCACCGAAATGGAAATCCACCTCAAAGACGCTACTCCGGTTGTTTATAGACCCTACCGCTTGCCGCACTCAGAACGAACATTAGTTCAAGAGATGGTACGTGATATGATCAAGCATGGCATCGTACGGGAATCCAATTCACCTTACGCGAGCCCGATCGTCCTTGTTAGGAAAAAGTCAGGCGAGAAGCGACTCTGCGTTGACTACCGGGCATTAAATAGTCGCACCAAAAGAGATCAGTACCCATTGCCAAGGATAGATGACCTATTGGATCAGCTATCGGGGCATACCTTGTTCACATCGCTCGATCTCGCTTCAGGCTACCATCAGATCCCAATAGCCGAACCCTCACGAGAAAAGACCGCATTCGTCACACCCGATGGGCAATACGAGTATAATCGCGTGCCTTTCGGGTTGGCGAATGCACCAGCGGTATTTCAAAGGGCTATTCATAAAATTTTATGTAGGTCGAAAGTTGGGTACGTCGTTATCTACATGGACGATATTTTGATACCGTCAAAAACCTACGAGGAGGGATTGGTTCGCCTGGAGGAAGTGTTAGGTCTGATACGCGAGGCTGGCTTGACACTTAAAATGGAAAAATGTCACTTCTTCCAAGAGCGAATTGACTTCCTCGGGTTCGAAATAGATAGAGACGGTATTAAGCCTGGTATACAGAAGATAGAAGCAGTAGAGAAGTTTCCCTCTCCCCGTAACCAACATGAGGTCAGAAGATTTCTTGGTCTCGCCAGCTTCTTCCGAAGGTTCATAAATGGGTTCGCGCTAATTGCAAGACCATTGACGAACCTTCTGAGGAAGGATGTCCTCTGGCAGTGGGGACAAGCTGAGACGGAGTCGTTTGAGAAGATAAAGAGGTTGTTGACCGATAGGCCTTTATTAGCTCTTTACGATCACACAGCTGAAACACAATTACACACGGACGCGAGCAAATTTGGCATCGCAGGTATTTTACTCCAAAAAAAAGATTCTGAACTCTGGAGGTCAGTCGCATATTTTAGCCGCCAGACCTCAGCCGATGAAATGAAATTACATTCCTTTGAACTAGAGACGCTTGCAGTCGTCAGTTCACTGAATAAATTTCGTACGTATCTCATCGGCATTAAATTCACTATAGTCACTGATTGCAACGCCCTTCGCACCACGTTCACTAAGAGGGATCTTGTACCAAGAATTTCGCGATGGTGGATACAGTTTTTAGAATTTAACTGTGACATAGAGTACCGTCCTGGAGAGAGGATGTCCCATGTTGATGCCCTTAGCAGACATCCTGTATCTCCAGCCTCCGAAGATCAAATTCACACACTCGATATCTTATCAGTAGGCACGGAAAACTGGATCACCACGGCACAATCAGCCGATGACGAAATTAAGCGAGTAAAAGATATTCTGGAAGATCCCGAAACCCCTAAAATTTCGAGCATTTATAAAGAATACGTCGTTAAAAACGGAAGCGTGTATAGGCTGTTAAGCGAAGGTGTCACCCGATGGGTCGTCCCAAGGAGTGTCCGTTGGCAGCTATTAAAAGCGAACCACGATGAAGTAGGGCACTTTGGCTTCGAGAAGACGCTCGAACGGATACGATCTCATTTTTGGTTCCCAAAGATGAGAAAGTTTGTTAAGAAGTATGTTGCAGCATGCCTTGGGTGTGCGCACCATAAACTACCTTCGGGCTCTAAAGAGGGGTTACTTCACCCAATCCCGAAGGTCGACATACCGTTCCACTCACTACATGCCGACCACCTCGGTCCATTCCCACGTAGTAAACGAGGCTGTGTGTACATACTTGTGATCGTCGATGCCTTCACAAAGTATATAAGTTTATCCGCTGTGCGTAGCACGAAATCCAAAGAGACCATAAAAGTTTTCAAAACCCTATTTAGTTACTTCGGACCTCCCTCTCGACTAATAACAGACAGAGGAACCAGTTTTACAAGCAAACAGTTTAAGGCATATATGCAGTCGATCGGCGTGAAACATATATTAAATTCTGTCGCGACCCCAAGAGCAAACGGACAGGTCGAGCGTTATAATCGCACGATTCTAGCCTCACTGGGGTCTATGGTTCACGGGAAGGACAATAAATCTTGGGACGAACTACTGCCAGATGTGCAATTAGGTATAAATACCTCTGTACATAGCATTACAAAAAAAACACCGACTGAGCTCTTGTTCGGCAGAACAGTACCAAATCCAGCTCAAGGTTTATTAAATAACATCTTCGATGACGTAGAACAAAGGGATGGCAAATCATTGGAAGACATTAGGTCTGAAGCGGGTGAACGAATTCTTGAAAATCAGGTAGTTAATAAGAACCGGTATGATAGGAATAGGAAAAAGGCAACGGAATATAGGGAGGGAGATCTTATTAGGATAGCTAGGTCTATAGTAACAGGGCCAGGTCAACCCAAAAAGTTAGAAGCTAAATGTCAAGGGCCATACAGGATTAAGAAGGTCTTACCTAATGACCGATTCCTTGTAGAGGATACGCCATTAACTAGGAAAGGAAAAAGGTACGAAACAATAGTCGCCATAGACAAAATATTTCCATGGTTAAGTTTTGGTGCCCCTGCTTGCTCTTCAAATGAAGATAGCGATAGTGAGAATGATAATAATTGATTAAAGTTAAGAATTAAATCTACCACATGATTTTCTATTGATTTAAAATGTACATTACCAAGTAGATCATGACATTATGTGTAATTCAACAATTATGGAAAAAATACCTCTTCTGTATTAACCACAGACGACAGCACATCAAAGTAACAATGAGACATTGTAATTACTTTTTGATTAGCGAATAAAAAGCAGAAACGTAAGATTTGATGCACTGGCGACTGTTAAATAAATAAAAATGAGAACAGTGATCCAAGTGAGGGTTGTGCTCATGTCAGGGCATGATTGGCGTACGAACTCGCCGCCCATGAAAGACTTGAGGCAATGCAGTCGTGATGTGTGGGGGGTGAAGGAAGTAGTCTCTCACCACACGACTATAGTTAAGAATGAGCGAATATTTCAAGCCGGGCGTGATTGGCGTATGAACTCGCCGCCCATGATTGGCTTTGAACAAGTGATACTGATCAGGTGTGAAGGTGAAGGAAGTAGCCCTCACACCTCTCAATCGTTGTATAGTGATTGTTTTGATTTGTGTGATGTATTAGTGATAGATTATATATATATTTATGAGACTGCGTAACCTCTAAGAGATTGAATTGTAATCTATTTTTAAATCTACTTTTTTATTATAATGGCTCTATGATTGTATATAGCGCGAACGATGGGACTCGTTCGTGAAGGATGGCCGACTGTAACGTTAACGTACTAAACTTCACGTATGAGGGTACATCGTGTTTTATTTTGACGTGCAAATGTCATTATTGATCGGGTGCATTGACACTGACGGTTGTCAGTGTCAATACAACTAGTGACCGTTGCGTGAGGTCGGCCATCAATTGGGAACGAGCCGTCTTGCTGTAACGACTAAGGTTAGTAAATGTACTTTGATTATTAATTATTGTGTGTGTGCTATAATAAATGATTTGTATTGTGTAACTGGCGTTTAAATCCTATAATTTCCCTGAAGTGCATTACATAACATATCATAACGCTTATATAACTCCCTAAATAAAATATATTTTCTTACATTTAAAATACTGAACAAGACACTACAAACGAAGATAGGTACTAATTGAATAAATGAATCACAACACTAAAATATTTCAATTGCAAAAGCTTTTACCGATGACTCGATTGTTCCACGTCAGCTTTCTAATTAAATTTAAATTTAGGAAGGAACAAAATGCTTAATTGATCAATTAAAAGTAGTTGACTATAAAGTCCCAACGCATAATCATTAAACTTGATTCAACTTTTTTCTGTCTCATATATCTCAATCTAAGTCTTTGATGTGCAAAATTGCTAATTCTAATTTTTAATGTTTCTAAAAAACTGTTTCAATTAAGTCTGTCTCGTTAAAATGTATCTAGATCATTCTGAAGTATTTTACCTTGGTCTCGAGACTAATGTATCAGTAACACCTACACGTTTCATCCGCTCTTTATATTTTGATGGGTTTCATTACGCATCTGGTATCGCCACATGTTCCCAACATTGCACGTAAAAATCACAAGCCATACCAACAGCGGGTCAGTGGCTTTCGATTTACAAATAAACTTGCGAATAGTTTAGATAAATATACCCACGCATTTATTGAGTACTTCAGTAATATTTATCTAACATTGCAGTTTGGCATATATTTTTTGTAATAAAACTGTCGTTTAACTTGATTTATTGAATTCTACTTTCTTCAGTGTGTTTATTCAATTTGTACAGTGAATGCTAGTAAAGTAAGATTTAAGTTACGATACTCTTTTAATCTAGGCATTGTCGATCAATACTTTACGGTTATGAGCTTTTTCTTAAGCATCTTTGTTATCGGTTAGTTTCGTTTGAACAAAACAGTCAGCTAATGAGGACGTAGGTAGGTTTCTAGTGCAATCATTAGCCACACCATAAGATGATTTCTTATAGTACCCATCTTTAAAGATAATATAAGCAGTTTCCAAATCAAATATACCAAATTGTACAAATAGGAAGCCCAAACCATTTTGTTATTCGCCCTTGTCTACAAATAGTTGACTTATTACTAGGTCGATTCCCAGACAATTGGTTTACAAGAAACGATTGTTTTACATGTCGTAAAACTTTGATTGATAGTTTACAGGCACATCAATTAATCGTTAGCCAACTGAATGGTGGTGGAAACAACTGGGTTAACGATTTTCAATACCAATGCCATTCCAGAGCTAGTTCTGTAGCGGCCACGTGGTACAATTATTTACGTTATTAATGAAAGGAATGATAAACAAGCTGAAAATGTTCCTTCTAGAACGTTTACGGGATTTTTATGTATTTCATTTCTTATTTTGCTGGAACAATTACTGTAGATATTTTTCCCTGCTGCTACAATAATAGATCTGCAATACCTACTTATCGTCAGTATGCCCTTCGAAAATTAGCCAAAAATGGAGATGTGTTTTTCAACGGTAATACCAAGGTGCAGAAATGCAGTGCTTCATTCTTTATGATATTTCAATTAGTAGGCATATTAATAAAAAATAAAAAAAAGATTATATATACAATGTATTATTTGTTAACAATGTTACAACTAAACAAAAACTATTAAATCTAAATAGGCCCCGTAATAAATTCTGAATCATTAACATTTGTCGGTCTGGTTTATTTCAATCGTCATCATAATTCTCTATGTTATGAAATTCTGCAATCAACAATGTTAGTTTTGCACTTAATATATCTAGCAAACTGTCTTCCATGTGTAACTTTTCATAATCAACTTATATTAATAGGCAGAAATTTCAATTATCGCACTTTAAAAATACTCGAGTATCGCATATGTAAATATATGGTAAATATCATGTTCGATGCAAGACAGTTTATTTTAACTTGTTCATTGTTCTGGCGAGAACAGACGGCCGGTTTGACCTGGTTACGTCCTGTTTGCTGGATGAATTAACGATTACACTGAATAAATGGATCTGGACATTCTGATCTTTTTATAATAACAAAGGAATGCTAATTAGACTTTTTTAATGTAAACATGGATGACTGACTAGGTTTCCTTAATGACCGTTTGATTTCATCACCTATAAAATCACAAGCCTCTAAAACACAAAAAAAATATAGAATTGCTTGTAAATGATACAAAGCCTTCCTCAAAGCATTATTAAGAGCAAATGGAGCATAGCGCCTGCACTAAGTAGGTATGATGACATTCAATACATTGAGACACTTTAGAACACACTTTAGAAATAGTGCCTATAGTATTTCTAATATTGCCTGCAGCATTTATTATTAACAACTACCTACCAAAGTTACAGATTGATTACGTTGAGCAAAAAGTACATAATGGAAATTTCTCATTGATTGACATTCTTGGTTACTATCCCAAAAAAATATCAAACACAATGGCAAGCCTGGATTTAGATGGAAGGACGACTTTAATAATTCCTATTTGAAAGCTTGAAAAGAACGCACAATTGAAAGAAGAGCAGAAGAAACCTTTGCCGTGCGGTTTGGAGATCACGACTCTTAAATAAATAACGAATACCGACATCTAATTAGTAACTAGTAAGACATTACATAAGCTTCAATGTCGGCCTTGCTCTGGAGACTGCACAGTGCATCGGCAAACAAGCGTTAAATAAACATTTCCGTTAAATATCAATCGACACCAATATTTATATTAATGTTACAGCCGGTGTTTCAAAACTCAAACAACGTGTAGTGTTTGAGATGATAAATAAATACTAACTATCTTACGCAATTTTGAAAAACAAAAACATTTCCGATTTATTACGCAAGCTGAATTCTCTATGTATCCTTAATATACCTATAGAAAAAGGTGAATTTGAGGATTTGTAATGGTCTGATCAAAGTTCACGTAACTATCATCGCTAATTTTCTTTATTGTAATGTTTTAATACAATTAATCAGAGTTGGCGTCGTGATGTCGCTAAGAGAGCGGCTTCGCTTCCCACGACATTTGAACTTGGCAAATGTCACACTAGTAGCTGCCTCGCAGTTACAATTACATCATTACAGTCTGGTCGTCTTCGTAAACGCATTCATTTAAAACCAATTTAACTTACTAATACGAATTTTAGTACCAATCACAGAACATTTGAAGGGCCAATTAATTTTACACATTAACGCTGGCCTGCAATTACTAAAGTAAATCTAAAATGTTTTCAGGTATTGACCCGAGATTCGGTAACTGTGGCTGTAGATGCTGTAGTCTATTACCGCATCAAGGAACCTCTTAATGCCGTCGTTAGAGTGGCAGATTACAGGTAACAACACTAAGTACATAATAACTCTAGGGGTAAACAATCTAGCTCTAGCTAGCATAGACCCCGTTAGACAATATACCTTTACAGAATTCATGGTATAAATAACAAAATATTAGAATGATTTCGATTTTGAAAATGTCAAAAGCTGATCAGTAATCCTAACCATTTCGAAAGTGATCTTATTTTAATTTCCAGCGCATCAACCCGCCTTCTCGCTGCAACAACGCTCCGTAACGTTCTGGGCATGCGCGACCTAGCACAGCTACTGTCAGATAGAGAAGCCATTAGCCACATGATGCAAGCCAGCTTAGACGAAGCTACCGATCCTTGGGGTGTTGAAGTGGAGAGAGTTGAAATGTAAGGCGGTATTTGAATAGTTTATAAACCAAAATACAAAAGTCATATGTATTTCTTCTTTAAAAGAGAGCAAGGTTAGATCCTGGTTGGGTTCTGCTGAAGTAAGGTCCTTTAATTCTAACTTATATAATAGGAATTAAATGAATGGGCTTTTGACTGGTTGTTCTGTTTTAAAGAAGGAATACATATGTCTCAAATACTGACTTCCATTTTAATTCTCTTCAATTCAATTCACCAAGGAGCTATTCTGAGTAATAGCATGTGAGGATATGCTCAAGTATAATTAAATATTAGTTACTTTTTTTGTTGGAGAAAACTTGGTAAGGCGCCATTTTTTACATTAGATTAGCTACATTTTAAAATAACAAATAGCAACTAATACTCAAGAGTAGTTCCGAGAAAAACAAAAACAATTTATAATCCAGTATTTAACATCACCGTATTAACACGTTAGTCCAACCAGACACAAAAATATGCTAGGCGAAATTTATGACATACCTACAATACGATTTCCAATGTTTTTCAGAAAAGACGTAAGACTACCAGTGCAGCTGCAAAGAGCGATGGCTGCAGAAGCCGAGGCTGACCGAGAAGCGAGAGCCAAGATCATAGCTGCTGAAGGAGAAATCAAAGCATCCAAAGCTTTGAAGGAGGCTTCGCTCGTTATGATCGATAATCCTATGGCACTACAGGTAAAAAATCTACAAGTACCTTAATACCTTCCAAAAAAAGGTACAATCTACCGATTAACTTCCTTAAAAAGTTTCAAGCGTTCTTTTTTAAGGCAAAAAGAGAAAAGCAACTGGACTTTTGCCTAGTCACAATTATTTGCATATTGAGGTCAATATGCAGATAATTGTGACTTGACTTGTGGCACATATCATAATTATATTCATGTACTTAGCTATTACAAAATATTTTGGCGTTATTCTAGTTATTATTATTATATTTCTTAAGATTTTGTGTATTTATCTCTGTATCATGTTCAAACTGTTTCACTCGTCGTGTATTTTGGTGATTTTTCAGTTAAGATACCTCCAATCACTCAGCTCCATATCAGCAGAAAAGAACTCTACAATCATATTCCCATTCCCAATGGATTTCCTGAAATCCTTCATGGGAGGGCCCGGACCAAGCTCGCATCATCAAGTCAATTTATAAGTCAACGTTTCGATGCTAAGCTAATTAATTCTAGTCAAATTATAATAGTTTTAATTAAATATTGTCGTGTTCTAGTTGTTTAATTTCTGCGTCAAATAGGATGTACCTTTAAAATAAATAAAATTGTCTGTTTGACATGACTGTCATAACAATATTTTTTGATGTGATTTGTTAGAATATAATTTCTATATCCAGATTTTTGTTTAAAATATTTGTGTCTATTACATTTTTTCAAGATGCCTATATCTTTAGCAATGGATGAATTTATTAAGTTTGACATTACAGGTACTAGATTCAGTAGAAATAAATACAATATTAGTTTTATAAGTGGACTTGTTGATTTTTATTTTAATATTGATTGTAGAGATTAAAAAAGAAACCATAAAAGAGAAGATATTCCGTCTCCTTGCTCTTTTAGCAATACTTGTGTTCCCAGTGGTCCTGATCGCCTGTTTTCGGGTAAGTCATGGCATATAACTTGATTATTATTTCGCCTGAAGTATTATAAGAAAACCCTTATTAAGTAGCTAATACTACTTAATAAGACATAATATAAAAGTAATCTTTTATATTATGTAAATAAAGTTTAAAGCTTACATACTCAAACGGATTTTTTCATGTACTGGTGATCTACTGCTTCATGATCCGTTAATCATCATCTGTTACATATTATATACATACACATTATCTGGACCAAATCGGTGAATGATTAATACTGTGTACATATTTGCGTAAAGGTGGTCAAGCAATACAAAAGAGCAGTGATCCTTCGCTTCGGGAGAGTACGAGCGGACTCGCCAGCCGGGCCAGGAATAATTTGGATCATACCCTGCACTGACGACATACAACTTATCGATCTAAGAACACAATCTTTTAATCTGCCTCACCAAGAAGTATACATTTTCTACTATTTTTATGATAGAACTGCAGATAAGCATCAATTTACAAACTGCAGAATTAAATGTTTTTATGTTTGCCTTAGACACTTTTTTTACTTAATTACTAACCCCTCAATTAAAGAGCTCAAAAATCCTTAATGCCTGAGTGGTTTAGATATATAGATAGATAGAATATTCTTTATTGTACACCACTAAAGTTACTATTTAGTGAAATTGTATGTGGGACAGAAGTCCCACAGGTCCCACATAGTCAACAGGTCAGAAGAATCTGTGGAATGACCTGTTGACTATGACTCCAACCTAACCATTTTTGTTTCAGATTCTTACAAAAGATTCTGTAACGGTTACCGTTGATGCGGTCGTCTACTACCACGTATCGAAACCGCTTCATTGCTTACTAAACATCCAATCTCACCAGTAAATTGTTCAATCATTTCTAAATTGTAACGAAATTACTTCGCTTTATTTATTCAGTAATCTCTATTGTTCCTTTCAGATACGCTACCGAATTAATAACTATTGCTACTTTAAGAAATATTCTTGGTCAGAACACATTATCTAATTTATTGACAAGTAGGGAATCGATAAGTTATAACACTAGGTCGGAAATCGACAAAACTACTATAGCATGGGGTGTGATAATGGAACGAGTTGAAATGTACAAGCATATAATATTCTTATAAAATTGATTATAATAACAACTTGACAGTCTAACATTATACATTGGTTTTAGAAAAGATGTATTTTTGCCCTATGAGCTGCAAAAAGCAATGGCAGCTGAAGCGGAGGGTACGCGTATAGCGAAAGCAAAAATAATAGAAGCAGAAGGTGAAATAAAAGCAGCTGAAAATCTTAAAGAAGCATCTAATATTATGATGGAAAATCCACAAATAATGCTGGTAAATACATTACACTGATTGTTTTAGTTCCAATCACAATTTAATGCACCTAATTTCAACATTAGTTATAAATTCACGATAAAAAAAGAGCTTTGGAAGCTTGTTCGTAATAAATATCGTGTATAATGTAAGCGTGTGATATCATTTCTCCTCTTGTTTTCAATAGCTCAGATATCTGCAAACGTTAAACTTTATTGCTTCGCAACAACCTACGTCAATCGTGTTTCCATTCCCAATCGATATCCCTGGAACTGTAACGGCAAAAACTAAAGGAGTATCGACCATGGCTAATTTTTAACAGTAAGTATATTTTTAAATATTCAAATTTCTCAAAAACAATTTGTAAGTCCACTAAATTCAAAATGGAATAGGTACGAGTATCACTTAGGATTACGAGTAGTTTTACATTAAACCTATTTTGAGTGATCTCTGCTAGTCCAGCATTCTATTATTCTTTTGCATTAGTTACTATATGACATTACCCGTCAATAGTATTGTCATTTACCACAGCACATTATGCAGGCTATATAAACGAACCATATACCAATGTTTAAAATATGCTAGCGTCCGACCCCGTTTCTGATACAAAACAAAATAAATTGTTAATAACCGATGATGATGATATATCCGAAAAATTTTCGACGGGAAAGCGTCAAAGCAATGTAAATCGTAATCTACCGTTAACTTCAGGTACCTTTTAAAGTTCACTTAAATTGTTTATTTTATGAACTGTAAACTATCTAGTAGCTGGATGTAACGTTAACGGTTGCACTCATTTATCACTTTCCATATAATAATATCACATTACTTGACCAACAAGAGTTTACTTTGGCTCTAAACACATTATTGTAATTCTGAACAATAATTTGTGTCCTGTTTGTCAGAATAGTTAAATGTTATTAAATAATTATTTCTTATTCATGTTTAACTTCCAGGAAAAGACACATTCATTGAAAAATTACTAGTGTTTATCTCTTTTTTTTTCGTCATTTTATTATTCCCGATTTCATTGTTCACCGTTTATGTGGTAAGTTTTGACTATCTTTAACTAGCTTGTACGTAATTATTTTATTTCAAAATCTAGCGGTAGCTAACTGTATGTTTTGCAGAACACGGAAATAATCACGACCGTTGTTTTTCTAGTAATAATATAGCTCTCTTTTTTATTTTGTTGTGATCTAGTCAATATCTAGTTACTTTCAACTTATTTCAATTCGTTTGTCCCCACTAACCAGGCTGTAAGGCAGTTTGAGCGTGCTATTATCTTGCGAAATGGGAAAGTACGAAAAAACAAACCCTTTGGGCCCGGTCTCGTGTACTTTCTTCCATGTGTGGATACTGTCAAATTTACTGATCTCAGAATCTTGTGTTATGCAGTACCGCCACAAGAGGTAATAGATTCAATAATATTTAGATATCACCATGACCACTTTTGTCAACAACTTTTTGAATGAATTTTATCTGTACAACAGGCACTAACTAAAGACTCTTTGACTGTTTCTGTGGATGCGGTTGTGTATTACAAAATTTGTGATCCAGTTTGGGCTGTTCTTAACGTTGCCGACTATAGGTAAGTTCATTTAAATCCCAAAAATCGTGAAAATAACAAATAGTCAAACTTAATATATGTATTAATGTTTTCTAGAAAAGCAACCCAATACCTAGCAGCCACAACTCTTCGCAATGCTCTTGGGACTCGGAAGTTATATGACATCCTGGTTAACCGGCCCGCAGTAAGCTTTCAAGTGTTTCGACATATGAACACTCTAACACGAGACTGGGGGGTCAAAGTCGTAAGGGTTGAAGTGTAAGCAATTATCCTTTTAACTAAACCACTTAGCCTACTTTAATGTATCACTAAAAAGTAAGATGACAAAAACATAGGTTCCGGGATTTAAAATCTCTTTGTCAACTTTTTCAGGAAAGATATAAGCCTTCCGCTACAGTTGCAGAAAGCAATGGCTACAGAAGCAGAGTCGTCTAGATTAGCGAACGCTAAAATAATTGTAGCCAAATCAGAAATAGAAACCACAAAAAATCTTCAGAAGGCTACGAAAATGCTTTTGGAAAATCCGTTATGCATGCAGGTTCGGTACCAATATCCTTTATCAAACTTAAAAAAATCTCACTATTAATACGGTTACAAAAACTACTAATAAAATGTGAATTTTCAGCTCAGATATTTACAAGCCCTACAAACGATTGCTGGAGATAAGACACATACCATCGTTATACCGTTTTCAGCAGAAGCATTGAAGCATTTATTAAAATGAACGTTATACATAGTTGAATATGTTTTGGTTTCGTAAGAGTTTATGGCGTTTGGATTTGCAAATTATACTTCAAGTGTTCTATTACTTCTTTTTATTTATCAAAACATCTAATAAATAATCAACAATGTATAAACACTTAACTAAAAACAATGTTTAGACTAGTATTCTCTGGAGTCGTCTTCCTGCTTCACATGTCCGTAGTGTACTGGCTGTTGAGCCTGACCGCCAGCTTTCTTGTGTACCGTGGCCTGGAAAACAAAACACAACTTGAATCCTCTCCGGCTTCCAAATCACAGACGGAAATCAAGCCAGTCATTTAACAATTAAATAAGTCATTAATTAATTTTCTAAGAAAACAAGGAAATCAACATGAGTCGGTTACCTGGAAGCCGTTTTTAGGATCGGCAGTATACCGTACAAGACGGATAGAACCATCAGGTTCAACCAGCGAGTATTCTCCGCGAACTACGTCCCCGTCGCGATGCTCTTTGTGGTTCTGAAGGTTGCCAGTGTGAGGGTCTTCCACGCCGTATGAGTACTGGTAATCAGGTTTGGCCTAGAGTAAAAAAAATGTAATTGATTAGGGTTTAGGGATATTTACCGACTCGTAACACCACATCAACCAAGCTGAATAGAAAAAAAAAAACCAAGATATCCTCGAAGATCATTACCAAAAAATACATACCACATAGTCGACAGTCTTCAGATGTGCGTATTTGGCGGTGTCTGGGTGAATTTGTCCTGTTTGGTGATCGTAGCCATAATCGGCGTGTTGTTGGGCTGGTATGCCTTCTGCGGCAGGTACTTGAACTTCTATGATTTGGCCACTGACTGGCCCACTGAATCGACTATACGAGTATCCACCCGGCGCTTTTCCCGACAGCACCACTGCCGCAAATGCTATCGGTGTGAGGAACTGAAAGGAAACAATTTTGCGGAACTTAATTCTGGATATTATTAATTTGAAATCAGTAGTTCCTATACAGCACGCAACGATTACACAAAAACGATGAATAAGAGAAAATTTTCTAAGTTTAACATTTCTACAAAGTTCAAGATTACTTTTTGTCGGATCCAATCCCAATAACAAAAAGCAACGGCCTTCACGGTCACTAGCTTTTATTTTGTTACTCAATAGTGACAATGAAACATAATCGACCACGAAGAAAGTGAGACCAGCTATTTTCTTACGGTCAAGTCATCTAGGCTAATTCTGTTTGTTATGGGCAATAAGGTTAAATTGGTTAAATTTCAATATAGAAACTTTGGTAAGTTAAATATTTCTTGAAATTTCATTTTTTCAATTCTATTTTCCTTGCATTTTCTTTTTTTTACGCAGTTATTTCTCTTGACAAAGAAGTCTGAGACCCTAGTGTTATGGCGCAACATGAAGAGGAGGATACGAGTTAGTGACTCTTTCTTTAATGAAAAACTTTCTGGGAGTTTTTGTCTCCCCAATAATATTCTTCAAGATAGCGGTTGAGGCAGACCCAACAAAGTTTTTAAAGATGATTTTAGAATATTTTTCTTCATCAATCAGTAAAATATATCTCGCCAGCAGGAAATAAACTCCATAATGTGTAGGATTCCATTTAGAACCAAATATGATTGATCATTTCCACAACTTTAAACTGCACTTGTTCACGTTTTTCACAAAATATTTTTCTCCAATAGCACAAGTTATGAATGGAAGTCCTCAGAATTGAGATATCTGAAGTAATACTTCAGATATCTCAATTATACATACATAAACACAATTTACAGGAAAAACTTTAAATGCTAATATTTAACAATTATAAAATGTTAGATACCTTGAATATAAAAGCCATATTTCTGTAGGTGGTGCCGTGGTGGTCTACTAATGATCCTTGCGGGACTGATGCCTGTGCCACAAGTGTTGTGGTTTTATAGCGACGGTCAACTCGGCAAGAATAAAGTGCAATCGTGAACTTGTACACCACGGTTGCGGCAAACTATGAATCAATATTTTTCAATATTTGGCACTGGGTACGCAGCCAAACGTTACAAAGAAATTGCGTAGGTTGTTTCAACGTTCTATAGTTTGTTTTTACCTTTGACCTTGGAGTTTCCGTAAATAAAGGCTCAATAAAATTTTGTCAGCAGATTTCACCTATCCAGGAAGTATAGGTACATTTATAACTGAAAATTTAAAAAATGTAGACAATTGTAAGATAATTTAACTAGGAATCTTTCTCGTCTAATAAATCTATCAACAAAAATATAGCGTTTTATTATTATTCCAGCGCATGCTTTTAAACGAGTCGTAAGGGTAATCAGCGAGGGAGAACATGATAGAAAAGAACGCTTATCACAGTACCTGCGTTATCCCTATTTTATTTCACTTAGTAGCTACCTAGATATTGTGTTGTATTGCTTGATCTTTATAATCTTTATTTAAATCAATTATACAGAATATGGTTATACATACAAATATAGAAATCCGAAGGTATATAGTTGTCTGTAGGAGCTGAATACCCTCAAGGTATTCGTAGTGTTCTGATTTAATTTCATTCAAGGTATTCTTAGTGGCTTTTTAGGCCTGTCCATCAACTGGAGTAGTCTGTTAATCTTAGGTCCCTATTAAGACATGAACCGATGGTCTATCGACATCCCATCCATATCGATTATCTTTTGATTAATCTGATTTACAGAGAACCTGCACGTTAGGCAATAGATAAGAAATCCTCATTTTTAAGTAGTTGTGCCGCGCGGTTTCTCCCAAAACTCTAGCTGTTAAAGTACTTCTGATGATAGTTTATCGTATTTTCATGTGTATGAGTAATGTACATTTAAGTTCATTGTAGTTATTAATAATTCTAGAACATGTTTTTCAGTTTCAATATTTATTTTGCAACATTTACAAACAAGTAGTTGTCTTGTCAATATGAGAAACTGTCAAAGTCAAACAAACAAAAGTCAAATAGTCAAATAGTCAATTATTCTGAAGTACCTAACGTTCGTATCCATTATTTGTTGTTATAGTTTAATAATAAACCTACAGGAAGGAAAGAACGTAATACGTTCCTGTTATATATCAAGTTAAGCAGGAACAACATAGTCCCAACAATGAGTCCTAAAAAGAAGAAACCCAAACACTCTCCCCAAAAGTCTAAAAACTTAAAGCGGGAAAGTGATTCAGAAGATATGTCTCGAATACGTACAAAAGTCGCTAAAACTGAGGTGGATGACTTAAAAGCTAAGAAGAAAAAGAACTTCATCGAAGCCTGTAAACAAGTCACAAGTAGAGGTTACTTTGACCATAACACAAGACTGCTTTTATTATATTTGCCTTCTTGTTTAAAAACTACTGTTTGCAAGCATCACGAACAAAACGGTGTAAGTGTTATGTTTAAATCTACTTAAATAAATAAATCTTAATTGTTTTTTATTACATTTGAATAAAGTAATTATAAAATTTAATTTTTCTCTGTGTAAAAATAAGTTTTTGTCTTTAACTCATATTTTAATAAATATTTATGCAATTTAACTTCCAGGCTAATATAAAGCAGATGCCATCATATGCAACTGAGTCATTCATGATAGAAATAAAAAATAATGCATGGAGCGAAGCATTAGAAGTTTGTCAGATGTGTATCACTCCTGATCAGTACCTTTCTTCAGATGTACTCATAGGGATTGTGGAAATTATATTGGTAAATATTTAATACACCTACTTATGGTCTATATCTATATTATGTTAAATTAAACATATCCTATATACTAATAAGATGAAATTCCCGTTCAGTCACTTGTTAAATAAATTGTTTATTTTATAATTATTATAAAATATACAATTTATTTATCAGAATTTCCAGTATATAATTAAAATAATTATTTATCAGCAACTAAAAAATGACTTAATACTAATGTTTTATGTTGTTACATTTCAGAATGCACATGAGGATGACTTCTCTGAACATTCAGTGCCACAAATCATTGACAATTGCCAGCAAATCCTGTCACAAAACTTTAGTACTCACCCTCCATGTCTCGTCAAAACTTTAAGAACCTGTTACAATAAGTTCCTCACCTCACCAATGGATCTAAAAGAAAAGACATTCACTAATAGATCTCAGTATGAATGCAACAAAGGTATTGTTAAGTACTGTATGAACAGGCTGGAATACGAGATCAGTAATGAAAGTATAGATGGTCCTTTAGTTGATAAAAATGAGAACATTCCTATAGAAATGCATCAGACAGTCAGAGGTCTGCATTGGCAGAAAGAGAGGTTTGAAATATTCGAACTCCTTAACAGGCATGAAAGGATAGAAAGACTGATGGCTGTTTTAGAAAGTGTCATTGAACTGTTGCAGTTTGATTTAGCTATTTGGAATTCAAGGTAAAGTTTTTACTCATTTTTCAGTACTTTGTAGTACTAATATTATAATATTGTGTGACTGTAATAAGTTTTGTATGTTACTGTTTCAGGTATACCAGTAACTTAGGACGACATATTATGCGCTCGAATAAACCCTTAATGGCATTTGTTTTATGGGCAGATAACATACTCTTAACAGGTGGTGTAACAAATGTATGCAAACAGATACTTAGACTTTTTGCATATATGGTTCATCTACAATATCCAGATTCAATGTTGAGGATAATGACTGTAAGGATTAATTTGTAAACTAATAAGTAAATTTTATTAATAAGTAGAACATAAAGGCCTTAGTAAGACAACCTTTATGAAGAGTGGTAATAAGTACTCTACCTAAATCCTAATTAACATCATTAAGACTTGTTGATTTCAGACTGATGCATTCTCTGTAAGATTGAAATGTTTAAATTCATGTATCACTAAACTGTTTTTATTCTAACTAAATCAAATGGCAATATCTTATATGCTTAAATATGAGTAATACACAATGTAACAGCTTTTATTTTTCTTTTCAGATGTGGGTGAATACAATGGTACAAACCTTCTACATCTGTGAAACAGACTCAAATGTGGACTATCCAAATGTTGCAAAGTTTAGTACAGTCTTTGGTAAAGAGTTTTATAAACTTATCTCAGGTATGTAATGTTTAGAAGAATAAACCAGTTATGGTTTTATTAAGGCAATGTGGTTAAGACTATCTAGGTTATTCTAGGTAGTCTTGAATGAGTCAATCTTCTTATATATTTTACCTTTTTCAGGTATGCCGCACAACTCAATCATCAGGATAATAGAAAGTATAGAACCTACATACATGCAACACATTTTGGGTGTCTTGCATCTAAAAAGAATACTACCAACAGACAATGACTGCATAATTAGTATTTTAATTAACTTTGTCAATAATTCACAATGGGAAAATTATCCCAATGATAATACTGAAATAGTCCTGACCAAAAAGTTGTTTCCCAAACCTAAAAAAATAAAGAAGGTGCTAAATTACTTGGTGAAAAAATGTATGAGCTGGACTCCTACATGCACTATAGAGGACAATACTTATGCTAAAATTGATATAGAATCATTAAAAGCCGATACTGATGCAAGTATTAATCATGTTATTCATACTTTATACATAACTTTAGAAGCATATTTAGACGCATATGATATCAATTCTGTGCAGGAAACATGGGACAAATTGAATGAGCAACTGATAAATAATAATCCATCGCAATCCCAAAGTGCATCAAATGAGCATAGTTCTTATACTGTAACAGAGCATTTAATTAAGAAATACAGATCTATGCTCAAAAATGTGAACGAATTACAGCTAGCTTTTAGTAATTTAAAAAGTAATGGGGATCCACCAGAAGTTTTAAGTATTTTTAAAAAAGCAGGTTTGTTATAATTGTAAGCTAAACTGTGATTTGTTATTAGGTATAATATTCAGGACCAAATAAGAACTAAATGTTAATGCGTGTGACATATAGTTATTTTGAAATATAACATAATGATTTCCGCCTATGACTTCTATATGGTATTCATTTTTCACACAAATCTGAAAAGTATATAAAGTAAGATTTGTATGAACACATTTTAAATAAATGTAATGTGTTTTTTTTATGCTGTTTTATATTTTTGTAAGATATCCAACATAAGAATGTCTGCTCTTTAGTCACACAACAAATTACATTATGAAAGGGAAGAAAATGAAACATCGTATTTAGTTTCTGTTATTTTTAATGTTGTTTACCTATTAATAAGAAAAATAAAACTGCTACAATTAAAACTATTGTTTGATTAGTATTTTGGCATAAAATGTCCCCTGGCTTTCTTTGAGCGTTTAGCCTTTTCAATGTCTACATTGGGGTATTCTGCTTGTAGCTTCTCCATATCCATATCTGGGAAGCGCTTCAGTAAATGCTGCACATGATTAAAGTCTCGGTTGCGAGCTTTTCTTTCAGTATTGTATTCTTTCTCCTTATACAACCTGTAGAATCTCTTCACAGCAACACTGTTGATAAAACCATTTTCAAGGTAAGGTCTTACCCAACGTTTATTCATATACTTTGGTATATAATACTCTGATTTCTGGTATTTCTGTGGCAACCCAAACAGATTCACGACATCTTCTACAGGTCGCTCTCCAGTTTCGCCTGTCTCTAGTTGGTAGTATGCTATGTTACGTTCTCTTATAACTGTTTCAATATTATTCATAGATTCTTGAACTTTGTCGATTCTTTCAGGATTAGGGAATAGTCTCATTTTGTCATTACATTCGTGCTCCATTGTGTAGAGCATATTACGTTCTTTCAGTAATACATACCATAGCTTGTGTAAATCTGTATTTGACTTAATTCTCAGCTCGTCGGTTTTCCATGATCTGCCGACTCTAATGTTAGTTTCTCCCCAATTCTTCTTGGCATCGAAAAATTCCATTAGGTCATTAGCTGGACTTGTAGTCTGTATACCTCGAAGAGTACATGGTGCTGCTGCAAATTTGACAGCATTCTGAGTCCTCATACAAAGAGCTACTGTGTTTTTGAACAAATTACTGATCATTGTGAATTATTATAAATAAATTGATGTGACTTTCTTTTAGGTTATTTTCTTGTACGTCAGTGTCATTATCAACTGACAAGTGGTTAAAATACCTTCCTTACGTTTAGAAATAAAATAATATAATTTAATTAATTATTAAATTAAAAACATCTATCGAAAAAGACTGTGGATTAATAATCACCCGCTTAATTAGTTATAAACTATATCAATTACCTGAAATTTAATATTGGTGTATGTATGCTGTTTTGCAATGAAAGACATGTTATGTCCGGCGTTTTGTTTGCTTCAGCTTGTTTTGGGTATAATATATTTCGAAGCACCAGCAATAACTTAAAATCCATAACCATCTGTCCAAGTTATTGCAAAATAAAATACTTGAAAAGTATTTCAAAAATTTTATCTAACTATGTAAGATACGCATATACCTACATAACGAGTGTTGACAATCACTTGCAACAATAAAACGTATGATATGAGTTGAATAATGTCGTGGTTAGAGAGTGGGTGGTTGAAAGGACGCATTATTTTTCGATATGATACGGGAAATTACAATGAAAACAAATTAAAATAATAGGTTGATTCGCGTGTATATTGGTGTTCTCCATGTGTTCATATGACTTAAATACTGCCCAGTTTGTGTTGTGTATGTTATTTTTGAAGATTCCGTCATCATAGAGGAAGCTTATTGAAAGGTACAAACATCATTCACCTCTTTTATTTTTATGAAACTTTTGTTTAGCTTTGATATTTTTTTGAGGATTCTTGAGGTTAGCATTGCTTGTAGCCGCGGTTATTGGTGTTTTAAGGTTAAGAAATGGCTTAGTTTTCGTTAAAATCGGTCAATTTGATTTTATCTAATCGGTCATTAGTGTTTTTTGTTTGTAACGAATAAATTCTCGAATGTACATTGACTTTGTTGAACGTAGGTATCTAAACTTGTAGCTAGAGTCTTGGGTGTACATTTTTAAAAGTATTATATAGATAGCATAACACAACCACCAATTAAATTATTGTGCTTTTGGCTTCAACAATATTAAGGTGCTTTTGAAGTTATTTTATTTTAAAGCTACTTGACAAAGTATACCTGCTTTGTAAGCTATGTAATGCTATGCAAGCAATACATATATACAAATAGTATCTATATCAGCTGGCTAACAAAGGTAAAGCTGTTTGGCTTTCCAAGAAAAATCTTGAAAAAGTAACCTAATATGATGTTATAGTAATAATTTATGTAAACAATTTGTTTTTCATTTGTTATCATTATATACACTTTGGAATCATTCTCAAGTCATTGATACGGTGGTATCTTAATAATAAATAAACTTGTATGACACACTAAAAATGCACGAGCTTACTGATTTATATTATGAAAACTATCTCCCCGGGTACAACCATAGGTGCTGCTAGTTACTTGTATTTCATTAATAATAATATTAATGAGTATGTTGTTGCACTATTTAATACACATTATAATCATGAAAAATATTTACAAATAAATAACCACCTAGAATGAGAAAAGTTTCATATTAATCTTAATTTATATTATACACTGCTTAGCAAGGAGTTAATCCTTGCTACGCAGTGTTTTTATTCAATGGTTTTATTATAATTATTCAAATAAAAAATTGGGATTAAGAACTGAGAAGGTCTTCGTGGAAAATAAAAACAAAGAAAAAAAACACAAAATAAAAAAGTATAAAATTGAGGATTGAAAAAACTAACTATAGTAACTAAACATAAATAGTTACTAGATCTGAGTAAGATTAATAACCATATTAAATACTAGGAGGTTTATTAGCTAGACCTACATACAAGTTCAAAGTATGCTATTGTTGCATTTGTGCACTTTTAACTAAAATTTAACCAGAAATGCAATTAAAATAAAAGTGTAATGTATCATACATAAGGTATCTACATCCCCATTATGAAGGAAATGGCTGTGCAAAACAACAATTGTTTTCGTCGCAATTTATAATGACAAAATACGTTAATTAAGAAGGGGGACCCATCCGCGTGTGTTCCGGAGGGTAATTTGTCGCGTGCATTAAGCAAGTTGTGCGCGCTCGTTACGGGGCCCACAGAACCGCACGCTAAACAACGTGACGTCTCAATTGCGCTCCTCTCCGTCTGACGACGCCATAAACATTACACATCATGGCACGCTTATGACGCCAACTGGCGCGCTGTCGCCAGGTAAAAACACCCTAGGTCTTCTATTAAATGAAAATGCTAGCACCACACTATCACGGTTTTGTTGTATTGTAAATTGAGTTAAAAATCACAGGCTGCTCAGAAATTATCGATCCTCCTTTTTTTACCATAAACAGCCTTTTAAATAATAATAAAGAACAGCTCAGCAGCCCATAAATAGAAGGCTATTTATATTTAAGTACAGTATAACTTTAACGAGCTTTCTCATAAAAATGTAAAATAAAGTGGCAATTCAAATTAAAGATTGGACACTCAAACCATGTTCGATTTATTACTCGTATACATAATTTATAACGTCTGGATTTAATTACGAATTAGCGTCACGTCCCTCTTTCTATATCTGTCAACAACGGATAGGTGCTTACATAGGATCTTCGTATAGAATCGTTGATTAAATCAGGCGCCGTCGCTTTGTTTAGGCAGCGATCGCATTATCTCGCATGCTTGTCAGTCACACTCGACCCGCTTGTGACGTCGGACATCTCACAGCTCTAGACCACGAGCCCGGAACGGACAGGAAGGATTGTATTGCATAACACAATAGCCTATCGAAATTAATGCCACATTTGCAAAGATGTCGCATGCATCCGGTCAATGAATACAAAATTTGAGCTGTGTAAACTCGCATTCTTTCCTGAATTTACATTTCGCTAGGAAGTATAATCGCCAATTCGGCAAAAAATCTATTAGCCCCCTTTAGGGTGCAGTGTAATCCACAGATAGGTATTAGGTAATCCTATACTAGTTTGCATTTAAATGAATGAATTTTCTTGCTCTAACCTCTATTCGAACTAACTATTCACCATACCTTTTTATTTACTTATTCCTAATACTATTGCGAAGCTAAGCCTGTGTTTTCAATTTACAAAATGCTTTCTAGGCAAGTTAATATCGATACACCGCTTTAGGAATTCATTGGCCTGGGAATTAAATCTGAATGGTATGCAGTAGCTTAAGTAACTTCAGTGGGAATTGGTTCCATTAAATGTTTTAGGAACAGGTTTGGTTTGATGTTCGGTACAGTGAGCGTCTGAACCAATTGAGAATTTAATTGGTGATAACAACGGATTAGACTTATAATTTACTTTACTGACTCGACTGCCCGTGACCACTGGCCGATGTTATTGGCTCGATCCATCTCTTGATCTATTATGAGTCATGAGTTTAATTGTTAACTCGATTATTCATTGTAGATTTCGAAGGTCTAGTGGTTTTTCCATTAGGTACAATTTGTCTACATGGAACATTATTGATTTCCATCCCATCGTACGTTGGTAGACAACACAGAAAACTTTAATTAGAGTCGTCCCAACTAGGTATTACATTTCCTCATATTGCGACTAACCTTCTGATTAAGATTTAAAAATCTTTTCTTTTTTTACTTCGGTATTTTAAATATGTCAATTAATTATACGATACTGCCCAACAGTCTCTGTGGGTTCGCTTCCGCTAATATATTCAATTATGTGTCCCTAAAAACATTCAATCCTTTTTTGTAAATCTGCGAATTAGCTGTGTCATCGGCTTTTAATCGCAATATGAATGCAAACGTTTGTTGAATTTTCATCCATTTATTCAACATTGAATACTCTAATATAAAAACATTTATTTAACGTATTTTGTGAATCTTGAGAGGCGTTTTCAAAGGGCCGAAGATCAAAGCTATTGAGGCGAATAAATAAAAGGAGATGGGAACTCTTTTTATTCGTGAGGGGCCATATTTCATTCTGTGTTTAAGCAGACGTTTAGTTTTGCCGGAAGAATGTTATAGTAGCCTAGATAGCACGTCGATGAACTAGAAATACATAGGGTTATGGGTACAAAACGTACCTAAATTCAACATGGTAACTTATCAGTATTATGATTTAATTATTTCCCAAGGGCCTTTTATGCTCAGGGTTTTCTCGGGAGAAAATATTCAAATACCGATTATACAAACACGTAATAATTTTTTAAATTGTTTCAAGTGTAACTGCGGCACGTGGGCTATATCATTGTTGGTGTAATCGTTCGTGAAAGCTTTATTCTAGAGAGGTCACACGTTATCTAAAACAGCTGTCGGACGCACACAGCCTACAATGAACTCGTTTGTATCCGTACCGTATATTGTTTGTAATTTAAAATATCGGATGTGTTGGCACGGGTGGCGGACGGTTTATTTTCCAGCTCAATTGTGGAGTTATCCGAGGTGTATTGTTGCGTTGATTAGATCAGGGGAGCTTTGTTCAGAGGAGAATGGCCGGCTTCACGCCGCTATCGTCTGTCGGCCGCACGCGACCTGTTCATGAGTTTGCGGCTACACAGGTATACCTGTTTCAGCCTTCTGACCGACCGCAGCATACATTAATGTACAGTAATTCCGAGGATTATCTTGTTGCCATAGACGTAGACTGGCCCTACATAGAATAGAACCGGTTACGTTAATGTTTTTAGGTACTAAACATTGTATTATCTTGAACATTTCTTCTTTATACGCTATAATGTCGATATCTGTTGTAACGTTTGTCGGTAGTCTGTTCACTTTCTAGTATCATATTTCCGTTATGTTGAAATGTATTTTGATATTGATACTCAAAGATACTTAACAAAAAGCCCGAAATGGAGGGTACAGTTGAAAAGACGCTAACAATACGCTAATGGCTTATGTTTGTGATGACTGTCCCTCCCAGCCAACAGGCTCTATTATCACGGTCGGCCCCTGTGCGCTGAATTGGCTAAATGTTTTGTGCCTCTGAAAAGATTCAAGATGACGGTGAAATTGTTGAGAAAATTGATCACTTCCACTCGAGCAACTCGGCCTTGTTACTGCAAAACTCGTTATCAGCTTTGTTTGGTACCCAAGCCAAACGCTTTTTTTTCTTTAAGTTAATTAGCTTTTTTTCGTTGTAATACTATATGACAATTTCGTGGATGAAATACCTAAGCTGCTTCAGATTAATAAGGTTACAGAAATGTTTGTGTCATGAAAAAGAATCAAAGACGACATTTTCGACTTTTATTTGCCGTCAAATAACATTTAATTTAATTTGCCTATGATAAAAAAAGACCTAATAAATTGTCGTATAGTCAAAGTAGAAAAGTTTTCTAATAAAACCAAAATTTTGCTTGTACTTTTTGTACTAAAATACGAGATTGCTGCTTGAATACTTGTTCCAACATTTTCTAGATATGAACTTTTTAAAACGTTTTATTTTTAAAGTTAGGAGACTTTTCTTCGTTTACTTGAAAATTGACGGTTCCGACAAAATTAATATGCTTTTCTGCTTTTGAAGAGTGCATTGTGTTTGTATACCTAATCAATTCCGAAAAGATCTTGTTATCTTATGTACCTAATTATAAGTATCTCCATTGTATCGTGTAGGAATAATTAAACCTATTCTAGAATTAAACATTTTAATGGCGCTGCAAAGTAACTGGATATAGCAAAGAACAGGATTAGGGAAATCGTTTAGGCGTAAAGATTAGTTAGGCACCTTCGCGTGAGTTCAATCGTTTTCAAAAGCACGTGTGAGTTCAATCGTTTTAAAAGCAATATGAGCTTTTTAAAGTCATTTATTCAAACAGTCAGCTTGACTTTTGCACTCGCATTTATGGCACAAATTTGGAATTTGTGATGGATTACGCGCGATATCGTGGAGGCGATGTAAGCGATGTGTGTGCACACGTCACGGGGTGTGTCGATCAATCACGGGCGCGGATGGACGCGCGACAGGCCATTAGGGCGCTTCGTCGCCAGCCGGACTCAGGTGCCGTTGGTCCGTCCGAGGCGCTCCGACAACAGCCCAGCCCTTGTTGTCTTCAATCACCCCACCAACCGACCGCATGATTCATATTGCTTTACGACTACAGCTTTATTATCTTCCGCTCTATCCTTTGAAGACAAATTCGAACAAAATTGGACAAAAATCATTCGTAATATTTGAATACCACTGCCAGGTTTTTAAATATAATTTCACTCGATCATTTAGTATAATGTAAATCATACGGCAATATGTTTGACGATTGCGAGCAAGGATTGTTTGCGACACATGTCATCTTTAAACGTGCGCTAGATAGTTCTCGGCTAGACGGCTTGCGGAATGCACTTCTTGTGTCCTATAACGTTATATCAACCGTTTTATGTCCCTCTTGGTCAGTGGAAAGATATAATATCTAAACAGGCGCCAATGTAGTCTTGTTACAATTTTAAGACAGATTAGCTGGCCTGCAAAGTTGGAACTTGTTTTTAGGTAATTAATAATTACACACTTCTACGTACTTATTGTAGATATTATTGTTACTGTGTATCTACATAATAATATAATTCTATTTATTATGTTCGTTTAGTTATTTTATATGTTCATTCATATCATTCCAGGCCATTGTTAATTATGTTTCTTTGCAACACGCAAGAGACATTAAAACTTTTCAATATAGCCATTCATTTCAGTACACGCTCTGTTGTTCCGTTCTGTGATTCTACAAATTTCAGAATTTTATTTTTAATCTTTTAAGTTTTTTTTAGCATTTCTAATAATTTTGGTGCCGCAAAATACTATAAAAGTCATGTTTGTAATATGCATCCAAACGCAACTGCATAAACATGACATACAAGCTATATTTGCTCTTGGAATGTAGATCATCTGCATATAACACTCGTAGAAAAGATCCGGATACATGAGTAACCATAGCACGTGGTACCCACACCATAATAGACTGTGTCCATTAATTAGACCAACATGTTTCATCGCAAATGGACATCGGTGACGCGTACAGTACGGTTGCGAGCGCCCGTTATAACATGTATGTAATTGATGGTCGCACCTCTAATGCTTTTTGCTTTGCATACCTAAACATAACTCGACCCGTTTTTGTTTAGCTTCCGATATCATCTAAAATGTTTACGTATATTCCTGTGTTTATCCATTTACTCCGCTCCTAATGTTAGCTCGTGGTGTTCGCACGGTATCATAAAGATTAGATAACTTAATAAATCGTCATCTATCCTCGTCTGCGAGTAGCTTATCCCCCGTTCCGCTTTAGTATAGAGCTATTCACCTTTCACATGTAGGCCATTAGTAGAAAGATAGGCTCGATATTGTAGCACGTGCCTCTTCCCGCGCCCGCGCGCCCTGCCTCGTTTGAGATAAGCCTGGAGCGTTAAATATGTGCCTCTCGTGGCTTGTGGTCGGCGATAGCGCCTACTAAACGTGGATACACCCGTTTGTTTATCATCTTTTTATGTTTCGATCGTAATTCTTGAAATCACTGCTCTTGAAATGACACTACATTCATGCTTTCTCTTTTCAGGTAAGCCGCAGAAACAAGATATTATTATTGTAATTTTCCAAACCAGTTTTATCGTAAGTAGTTACCATAATTTTATTAGGGTTACCTGCTGCTTTTTTGCGAAGATATTCTGCGACTACTCCTTTGCAGGTTTTTACATATCATCTTCCTACTGTGGATGGAATATTGTAAAAAATAATCTAGTAATTTATTGTTACTGATTTTAGAGACTCTGGCATTTAAGATAATAAGGGAAAATAAATAACACTCACCTCAAAATCAGAAAAAAAACAAATCAAAAGCTATCAAAAAGCTGTAATGCTCTTATATATATCTAGTTTCTTTGAAATAGGTATTTAGTGGATAATACAAAAACGAAGACTCTTTATTGTAATAATAATTAGTCTTAATATAAACCTTCATTTGTACTATAACCAGTTATTTAATCCTGAAAGACAGTTAGTGATAGATAGTCCCCTGACGACCCCTTTCGTAAAGAGCTCCGAATGTCAACTGGCTTGACACTTGGAATACCACGATACACCGAATTTGTCGGCAAGGAATGTCGCCACGAGGTTGCGGAGGCGAATATCTTCGGACCAAATACCTTTGAGTCAAATAACAATACAGAATAGATTTTAGTTAGAGTAAACTACCTTAGTGACCTACATAGTAAAGGTTTTAGTAGAACAATCGTGAATACCCGCTGAATTTTTAATAGCTAAAGCTTGTCCCATGGGGTTCAATAGTACTAATCGAATCGGCAATATACACGCTATGGGTATATAGATATACGGAAATGCGCAATCCAACTTTTTTCTTTGAATATTTGAAGCAAAAATAGTTTCCAAACTTCGTGATAACTTTGAGATTAAGTATAGACTGAATTTCTGAGAAACCGTTCAGCTGTCATAATTAGTCGACTAACACGAAATAAACTGCAATGAGGTAAAAAGATTATGTATTAATAATAATCAACCTTACGAAGTAGGTAATACTTCGAAAAAGAAAGAAAGGAAAATATAATTTTGCCATATTAGGTTTAATCATTAATGAACCTTCAATAATAGGATTAATTAAGTAGTCAAAAAACTTCAGTTTGTTGTTTAATTCTTCAGGAATGAATGGCGATTCAACAATTTCGCCAATCAATCTGAATCCATTGGACCTTGGAACCATTCAATTTTTCGCTTACATAAATTGTCCATTCAAGTATTCAAAATCAACTTCCGAATTCAAAAACTCCGTTCCCTCCTGACGATTTGGTAATGAACTGTAATTAGGGATTCTGCTGGAATTCTTATTGTCAATTTGTATTGTTGGTATAAAGTGAGAGCTCTAATTTATATCCATATTTATTAAGGTCGGGCTCTCATTGAACTGAAGCAACATGGCAAAGCGGTCGTTATTCATACAGCGATTAAGGTTAAAATTGAAATTGAAAGTTCTACTGAAATTTTATTCCGATGCTTATAACGTAGACGTCATCTAAATAAATATTTGAAATGGAGCTTCCAAGTTTGGATTTCAGTTTAGTTATGAGTCAAAGAGGATTATATTAATAATGAAATGAAATGAAGAAAGGGATGTAGAGTTATTATTTTATAAATTTATTAGATTAAAAGTTATATATTTCTGTCAGTAAGTAATAGTTTAATAGGATTACTTAACTTACTATTCCAATTTGAAAACTTTGTTTCCATCCTGTTCCGTGGTTTCCATAGTAAGTTAAACAATGAAGTATTTGTTTAAAAATTGAACAGCTGTACCTACCGATGTGTATAGAGGCACAGAGATATCTGTGATCTAATTATTTACGACGGACCAGTTGTTACAATAAGATTCTTGCATCATTTGGGAGTCGTTATGAAACACGTTTACTGTAGATTGTAGGTATCAGTTTCTCTAGAAATGTATCTCATTGCTTATTCCTTTCAATTATGTAAGGAATTAGAACATTTATCTGACTGTTCGTTTGTTTCGAAGATAAATCTGAACAATTCCCATTATAATATATTCTTCTAACTGATTTTTGTATACGTACTTGGCTCGCTTTTATTATATACCTTCGGGTGTTCTCTGTAATGGTTCGAAGTATAGTTGAACAGGATAATAAGTGGGTGAGGACAGTACTGTGAGCGGGTTGTTGGTATTGTTCGCGACGGTGACGTCGGAACACCTTTGTTCTAGCGGGGCACGGTCGCGCGGGTCTTACCTTATCTTATTACACGTGTCGCCGACGGTCTAACGAAGCTGTCCGCCACAATTGTTACATCATCTGATTTAATGCTTAACCACAAATTCCAAAACACCAATTTTATAGGTCCCGGAACCCGAATAATGTGATATCGGCGAATCAATTCACTCCCGACAAGACCTCTGCAATTTACCCCTATACCACCTTAATTAACTAGAATTTGTCTTTTGAAACCGATTTAATCATGAAACGACGAACATTATCGCTATCTTGTGCGACGGTAGAGTTCTGGGTGACGATGGGAGAACTCACGCTCTGTAAAGGTCCAGGAAAAAAACATGTAAATTATAAAAAGTACAGGGATAATGTCAAACAACGCAGTACATAATATGTTGTTCTAATAATTGTAAAGCTCTGTATAAATAAAACTACTTATTTATTCTTGTATTTTGCAATGCAAATGTTTGAAGCGGGATTTATTAATCTCGTAATGACCTTCGCTGAGGAGGAAAATACAAGAGTTCATAAACCAGGATACGTGCTAATTGATGACATAAAACACTATTCTCCTTACAATATTCAGCACCCAAATATTACGGAGATACTGGTAGAAATAATGTCTTGCCGTGTCTATTTATCACTGCCAAAAGTAACTAGATAACTTATTAGGGTGACAACACGTGCGTAAAAAGAATATTTGTCTTATTTAAGATAGAGGTAACATGGGTTACGTGATCGTCTTAGTGTTATCTTTACTTTTTTTTGTCGGCGTGTTTATGCCTTCGCTTTTCTGTACAGCATTTATCGTAACTGTTCTCACAACTTCGGACATATACTGTAATGTATTGAAATTATGACTTGCTAAATCAAGTTTTATTAGGTTTAGGTCACATAGGCCTAAGGGAGATCTAGAGAGAATTGTAGTTCTATCAATTACATCCTCCGCGCCTATTATTAGGACTTACAAACGGTCAATAAACATTTTCCATGTTGAACCAGAACGAGTATTAAAGCAGAGGTCTGCCGTCGTTTTTCATGTAATATGCTCCATAAAAGCAATACAGTGGTGGCAAACGCCCACAAATGGCAGATGGTAAATTACCTTCCGTTAAGACCTGGATTGCGGCAGTTAGCTGCGCTACGCTGCGACTATGGCGCGTTAATGAGTTCATGCCATATGTGGCCATAACACAATGTCCTCGCAATTGTTGCCCTGGATATTATCCATATTTTGTGCTTTGTTTTTGTGTTCCCACATTTGTACCTTATTTTCTCGTAACAATGCTTGCATTGTGGTGTCATCTTTACTGAATGCTGAAATAAAGTTAAACTTTAAGTGCAGAAAAATCGGTATATATAGCATTTATTACTATCGCTGTAAAAAGCCCTATCTTCAGGGTAGTATAAACGAATGAATATATTGTATAGGTGCATAGGTAATAAGCAAATATTTCCATTTTTTTTAAACTTACATCAAGAATTTATGCCGTTGCTTTATTTGGGTGGAGAAATGACAACCAGTTCTCATTTCCGAAGACAAAAACTGCAAAAAGAGACAAGTTCTTATCAGGCACTTTCGAATCGTCATTCCTGTAGAGAATAACCTATCAGGTACGTCTCTGTCACAGACTGTAGAAAATGACATTTTTTAGGTATTAATCCATTATAGACCTGGTTTTGTGCATTGCGGTATAGATTTTGAACCCTAAAAAAATCTATTTAACTTGTCACGTGTTACATACATTTTATGCACAAGAAGTCAGAAATATGACTTTACTAATAAAATGAATAAATTTTAATATCAATACATATTTAACTTATTACCTGAGTAATATCAAAGGCCATCTACGTTGTACATTATTCCGTCGTCTATTTATGAAAGAGCTCATTACTGTACTTTTAATATGTTACGGAGCTTCGACATAATAGTTAACGATCGTAGTCGAGCAATTTGTCACGAATCTGATTTTCGTTGCTGATATTGACACACGTATTACTCTTATATGTTGTACAAAAAGCTTTGTTACGAGATTATTTTCGTTGATATTCTTTGTAAAGGAGAGAAAAGCGTGACAATTAATTATACTATTATCTTTTGCCTTCAAAGTTATTTTGTAAAGAGACTTGCTTGCGTCGATTTTTATCACATAGATATATTTTTGATGTTCTGAGAATTTATTTTATACAATTATCATGACGTCATCCTCATATTTCCCTGTGATGCGCAGATATATTGTAACATAGACAGAATATAAGACAGAAGTTATATACGTCGGGATCCCATTCAGGTTTTCTTCACAAATGTAATTCTATTCAACTAAACATTAGTGACATCCGTGGTTCTCGTTTTCGTGTACCTTCTATTGAACCTCTGATATCAAAGCCGTGTTAACTGTTTTATAAAGAAAACCTCGCAGCCTTTTGGGTCCGGTCTTTTTGGGTTTTGTTTCCTCAGAACAGACTTTACGAATTTCTATCTTTACCTTATGTAGGTTTCTGTACCTACATAGTTAATTTGTTGTACACGTGTAAGTGAACAACCTACCCAACTACCGGAAAATACAGCGATTCCTACAAAGGAAGTTATTTATTGACTCACAATTGTCTCTGAATTACCGGTGGCTTCCTATTTTATTTCCATTTCTATTTGTGGACTTAGTATTTATAAAATTCTTTTACTTGCATTTTTATGGAAATGTAATTTAATTGTCACTGAACGAAGACATTTTTCGTATAAAACCACGAAAAATCTACTTGCGTAGTATAAGAATAAAACAAAACTCTTTGTTCTCTTTATATTAAAAAGCCACATAAAACGAGGATAAAAATACTTTTAACTTACGTAGGGACAGCATTTTACAGCGTTCCATTGTTTGGTTTCTGTTATAATTACGGAAGTAACTAACAACATGGCTACAACCTGTTGGAAGCGTAGCCTACAATACAAATAGAAAAGTTTAAATCTGCTGAAGTTTTACGGGCAAATATAAAGGGTACAAAACAACCGCTAAAAAGGAAAATAAAGCAGAATTAATGTCGTTTATATTGTTATGAAATTATCATTTATAACGAAACATTTTCATTATCTTCAAATAAAACTGTCTAAATCATTAAACCAATCAAATCAAAAGGTTCAAGTTCATTTAATCGGTTTGTTTTTGCGGAACATTTTCGTATAAGGTTGAGTAAAATGCCCCAGGAAAAATTAATCTAGTGTCTGGGACCAGCAAATATTGTTGTTTGGTCGGCTCCGGCGGCTATAAGTAATCTCGGCACGTTATGCACTCAGCCGGGTGGTTTATTGGGAAAGTGGATGGCACGCCACTACGCCAACTAATGCCTCACAAATGTTTGTTGACATAGCGCTCGTGTAATTGGCTCTCGAAGCTATCGATAAAAAAATGATATAGACTCGTCTTTAGCTTATTAAAATAATTATGGATTTTAGGAGGTGGCTCATTTGTTAGTTATAATCCTTACTGTTGCTAATATGCTAGTGAAGTTACTACTTAAGAGGAAAGGTGGGTGGGGTGGCTATGGAGGACATGCACCAATTTTCATAAGTCTGTCCGCCCGCCTTTCCTCTTAATTTCAATTTCATGTAGGTCAATCAATCAAAATGTTTTAGAATTAAACTATTTCAGGCATGAACTTTGACACACATCAACTAATATTCTGCTTGAGTTTAAACAATATTCAAACAGTTATGTTCGTTTGGGCTCAATTAATTTATTTAATAAATTCTTAGGGGCCCCTGCGTACCGTCTGTCTCCGGTTCGTTCCGAAGTTATGAATTTATATAGCCGGACGTGTTCAGAATTTATGCGCAGATGTGTTTTCTTAGTTTGCGTCCTTGCAACCGTAAGAAATTCATCTTTGGTGCCATCACCAGATGTTACCTAGCATGATCTCTTTTGAACTTTATATTTGCACTAATTATTTAATAATTACCATAACAGGTGTGTTATTCAGTAGCTTCTATTCAACTTACTCAAGTCTATTTGGATGCTGGGAATGCCGTTCTTGTGCAAATATGTTTTACGTCTAGGTACTACTGTTATTGTCCATTCGTTTACTTAAGCTCAATTAGCTATGGACCTTTTTTGTCTTTCTTGTTTTACTAATACCAACTTCGCATATATTATACCGTACCGTTTTTATTCACCATTTATGTACTCTACTTTTGAACTTGATAAGTAGGTGTAATTGAATGTCGAAATAATATTAGAATTGATCGCAATGAGTTCAATTGTCTAGGTGGGTCTGCTAGTGCTAAACTCGTTGAGAAGTAATCTTAGATCGTACTTAGTGGTTGTAGCTGACAGCAGTTATGACGGTTCCCATCGCTTTGTTGTCTCGCACAGCCATTGTCCCCTGAGGCTCGCGGTTAGTTTTAATTAAGTTCGCTTTGAATGTTCATTTCCGATTGTACGATCCCAGAGAATGCACATAAAAGTTTTTTCTTTTCTCTTTATTGTAACTAGGTCCCCACTTCATTACGAGATAGTCATATTACCCTCTGTAATTCCCGAAGGAAATCCTTCATCGACGGTCCGCCACAGATAACTATTTATTCACGCTGTTCAATTTCCTTTTTACTACGTTAAACGAGTATTTATGAATGCTATTATGTATAGTTTTCTTTACTATCTTTGACTTTTCCTTTTATTTGGTTGGTAGTGAAATAGTACAAAACATTGGGCTACGCACTTAGGTAATGAAACTTACGAATAAGCAGGTACCTAGGTACCTCCTTAAGTTAGAGAAAAGCTAAATGCGTAAATTAATTTTGAAATATTGGCGTAGAAGGTGGTAGAGACATTTAACTTGGGCTTTGAAGGAAACCGAGATGTAATTAAAATAAATATTTGGCACGAAATCCGGGTCGCAGCGGTTAAGCGGAGACATTTCCACCCTTTGAACAAGTTCTTGTTTATGTTTGCTCATTAAACAAATAAAAGTGGAAATTCTGTCTTAATCTGGGAAAACTTTTACGTTACCTCTTGTGTTGAGTTAAAATTATTTTGCGTAAATAATTTACATTTCTAAAGTTCAGATTCGTTATAAGTATTTATTAAAATGGTGGTAACTTGGACCAATTTGCATTTCGGCCACTAAGTTAGCTTGAATTCGGAAAACTTAGCAAAGATATCAGAAACAATAGGCAAAGCTTTACACAGCGAGAACACAAAGATTTTTGTTAGAGATACGCAAAACAAGACATTGTTGTAGTAATTACACGGTCGATTTGAATTCATAGAGCGTACGCATAATTAACTGGCAGTCAGCGGCGCTATTTGATTGCACATTAGCAAGCTAACTCGATGCCAAGTCACGACTAATGGTACAACAACACTCTCATCTAATGGACTGGCCTGCTCTACACAGCGCTCGGCCATCTAAAGGAAATAACAGCCTTGCAAATATACTCGTAAATTAAAATAGATTGTGCAACTAAATCACCGCATTTGGTATCTGTTTTAAAAGTTTCCAACGTTTAAAAAGTTAATTGCATTGTTGGCGACATTCCATTTTACTCGATAATGTGGAAATGCACAAATGCAGTTATCTAACGCTTTTTATTCGATTCCCTCGCCACTGCACCTGCCCTCGCCAGTTTTCTAAACTATTTTCATGAAAATGTTCTTTGTATTCAGATAAATTTTATTTCAGTTTCACATTCCATCCTAGAATCAATGTATTTTTCATTGCAGTAGTAAATTAATTTATAGATACAGGCGCTCCTATGTTATGTAGGTACCGATCGGTTTTTTTTTAACAAACAGCCTTATTATTTATATTTTTCGTCACCCACATCAATATTTTGTATTTTCTAAGCTTTATGCTTACATTGTTCTTTCACGCGCTTCATTTCTATTACACGTTTTGTGATAACCGTAAATACTGGAGTGTTCCTCCCCATCAAAATATGATTCCGTAGCCCGTACTCTTGCCCGTATTACCTCTGCGCTTTTTCCCCGAATATGTTTATAAGCCAGGAAATAATACATTTCCCGAGCTCAGGTCTAACATGTCGACGTAGATAGTTCATAAGAGAAAAACAGATCCTTAAATTCGTAGTGCTCCGTAGCATTTGCTTTTTATGATTCGCAACGCCAGCTACAAATAGCTGAGGTTTTCCTCGAGTGTGCTCAGTAACATTTAGTGTGGTAATATTTCAAAAGGTTACACTGTTTTAGGTAAAGCATATAAATAGTAAAGTAGAATGGAATATGTGAACACGCAACTGAGTAAATAGAAGAAACTTAAATACGAATACTGGTACTAAGTTAAAGTGTTTAAATTTTAGCACTCCACAGGAAGCGAGGAAGTCTGAAGTCGTTTTCGTGATTGGATTTTATTTCCTTCTTATTTTGATCGTCAGTCTTCAAAGGTCGCACTGTCATTAATCGCTTTATAAGAGAGGAAGTGCAAAGTGGAGCGTACGAGCACGCTCTAGCACCCCCCTTCACACCCCGCCCCTGAATTCATTATTATACTCCAAGTGAGGATGCGCTTCAAAGAAACTGCTGACTTCCACTCCATGTCGACCCGTGAGAGGATTCGACGGTTTATTGCGTTTTCGGGAACTTCGTTTATTGATATTGAGGTTACCAAGTTTAATTGCATATTTGATGTGTACAACTAAGCAGTACACTAGGTTTGATATGTTTACCTCGATTTCGCTTTATGCTGTCATTATGCAAATTTTATAATACGTTCTCAATGAAATAAAAATTTTATTAGCGTTAACATAATTTTTTAATATACTATTTTTTTAATGGACTGGTTGGTGTATTCACTTATTATAAAGTAAAATTAGTAAGCAAACCATACAGCTTTATAACCACAAAATTTATTAATGCAGAACCTCGCTACATTAGTTTTAAGATTCTGATATTTTAATAATAAGCTGAGACTGACTGAGCGAGACTTTAATTAAAATGCGTCCATCTTCTAGAAGGTGCGCGATTCTCGTAATTTATGAGATAGTTACACTTGACTGTACTTAAAATGATTTTCGAAAATTTTGTGGACGTTTTCTGTCTCTAACAGGTAGATACGATAGGTAAACAAAGAGCAAAAGCGTAAAGAATTTGTGCTTATTTACCGAAAGTATTTAGTTCAGTGTAAGTACTGGTTTATTAAAAAAAAAATGTTCACTCACCGGAACTACAAACTTGGTCGAGTAAAAGGACTATGACTAAGTTAAGCGAATTATGAGCAGACATCATAGGCCGCGTTAATAATATTTGATAAGAAGATTGGCTTACTATCCTTAGTGTAAATGAGTGTTTTGCAAACAGCTTGCGTTTAGATAATTGTTCTTTGTTGCGACGTCGGCAGGGCGAAGGAGCTCACAGTTGTACATTGCCGGCGCCTGACGGTTGCCAGTCTTGGCACCAGCCGGACACTTGAGACGCTGGCTCCCACCCAACGCGCTTTATCTTAATGCACTCGCCTGTCCTGTCCTTTCACTATGTCCATAGCTCGCTTCTCCACTCTACAATTGCATTGTTTCAGCTATACGACGCATCGTTAGCGCGAAATTTGATACGACGTCTTTCCATTACAACGAACCGTACCGAAGCGCACACCCTCGTCCAAATAATGTAACTAATTTCAGAAATCTCACAGTTTTGTTAACCTTCTAACGAAATTTGTGTTTGGGGCCGCACATGCGCGCGATGGTGAAGAGAACAGGAATTTAATTCGGGTGTTTCTTCTCTTAGGGAGTGACGGCTTGTGACATGGTGCGACGTCCAACCAGCGATTTTCCGCCACATTTTATGTAACCGAGAAAGGATTTCATTGTATCCCAGAAATTCCAACCCTAAAACTATATTTTGTGTTGGTAGTTAACAATACAAGCAAACAACATGACATTACGAATGGCTATGTGTAATAATTTTATCTACTTTTAATTTCATTCATTATCATTGAAGATATTGTAGTCTTAAACCTTTTACTTGTAACTCTAGTTTTACGTTACTTACATTTGCGTAATGATAAGCAGTAACATATCTAAGAGCTTGTGAGATAACTCGTTACTCAACACGACTTGAGGACATTAAACACATATTTATTTAGGTATGTTGTTGACCGTACAGTGCAACTACTGTATTGCACATATTTTTTTTTGTTCAAAACAAATCAGTTCAACACCTATTGTTTTTACCACTAATAAAAAATGCTAAATCAACTACGATTCCGTGGTGAATTTCAGTCAAAATTTATTTATGATGAAATTTTATAAACCCTTAGGTAGTTCAATACCTACTTAACTTTGAAAGTTAAACAGTTTTCCATAAAATGTGAACGAAGATCGATCTCATCGCTGTTCCCGAAGAATTCTTTTAGCTGAACTTAAAACTTCTCGAGAGGAAACATCTGTCGTCTTTTCAACTCGGATTCATTGAACACAACGCTTCAAATTGTTAACAATTACCTTCGTTTAATGAAATCTTGCTTTCTGCTGGCACGAAAATAATTTTCTCCTCTTGATAGTGTTTTGTTGTTATATGCCCTTTAAAAATATTTGAATAAAATTCTTCGTTTACTGTTTATCGTTCGGTGCGCCTCATCAGATTTAGAAAGACCCTTATGTATAATTTTAATTAGAATAAGGCTAAGATATTTAATAAGACAACTGTCACAAAGTACATATCTAGGTAACTCCATCACTTCAAGTTCCAAGTTGTTTTACTGATGATTGCCTGTCAATATACTCGGTTTGTACCTAGTTTAGAACACATACACCTGCTTATCTATTGGCACATAATATCTGGAATGCGAAACTGTGTCATCGTATAACATCTGGAAACCAGTACAACGCATTAACTGTTAATGATTCTATATCTTGCATGTATTCTAGGTCACAGCTTAGCACTAAACATGAACTCTAACAGCGATTAGCATGGCGTGTATCACGCGTGATGTCAGCTGTTTGCCCATTACACGAGTATGCTACTAAACCATTGTTCACATCCACTACCCATTAAATTAACGACCTTAATGCGTCCGCACCATAGAAATCTATTACAGAAACATCTATATTAAAGTAACATAAATCACCGGAATTAATCTCTTTCAATACATAAAATTATGTTTAATATTTTCAATACTGTCTCATTTTATTTGAAATGAAATTAACCTAGTATAAATCAAATTGTCTATTTATAGCGTACCCTTTGAATCTTTGTTTACCCAAACCCCACGAAGGTGGATCCAATAAATCATAAACTTAGTTTCGAACGTTCTCATATCTCGGCTATCGATATTTGAAAAGACCTATCGATATTATAATATGTATGAAATATTGGAGAACTGTATGATTTATGTGCTGTATTCAAACAATCTTATACGCAAGTGATTGGAATTATTAATACCGATTGTCATAGTTACTTGTTTTAAGAAATTATCTGCTCAATACGGCAAATCTTGTTTCATTCTAGAGGGCTGCATCCCTCTGTATTGGAAGTGGAATCACGTTCCATTTCGCGGCGGATATAGGGCCCCACGTTACGGGCCAATCCGACGACACGATGATGGTTCGTCGACGACTACGATTTCCGGCTCGCACACGCCTCTGCGCCAGTTTATTCTATGTTTACGCCTGATAAACTCGCTTATATTCAAACACGGTATCGATATAAGCGTGTATCATTCTTATTTCTTATCAACGCCTTTTTTTCCAAAGATGTTCAGCAAGATTGGCTTACGTTGCTTTAGTGAGTTGCGTCTAACTGGAAGCTCAGTGTATGTTTTCCCAACCAATCATTTATTATCTTCTCTCCAGATCACATTGAGTTCCAAATGTCATTAACTTATTGACTGTGTGCCGTCCACTCAGGAAATGGTTTGTTGGAACGTTAAACAGCTTAGTGACGCATGCATAACAACTATGAGTGAAACCATTTAGAACGTGAAAAAACGCGTTTGAACCGGGTGGATAAATGTAAAGAGCCCAACAGGTTAGAGAAGCGGCGTGGCCGACAAAGCCTATTTGACAAACACAAAGTAACTCTTAACAAATATCAGGTTCCTACACGCTAATGTAAGAGACCTCTGTGCCACAGTCACAGCCCTCTGTCGTTTCAACGGAACAGGGAGAAGTTTAGCCACATGTTTTTAAATAACAATTTAAATATAGGAATTCATGTAGACAATATTTCTAGGGCATTCATTTAAAAAACTTGTGACTCTACATTGGTGACAGTTACATAGCATCTAACAGATATACCACGAGATGATCTTCGCGAACTTATCTAGATGCAAATGTTATTCTCGAAAATGCCGCGGGTAACTGAATTTTCAGTCGTTCACAACAATGAACTGATTAACTACTTTGTAATTCAACGTGCGTCCACGCTTTCGGTTAAGTCGCTCTTTCACTACCGCGTGCGGAGCTAACAGTATTATCCATGGTATCTACGTACATATATGTAAACTATAAAAAGTTTCATGTAAATCAATTGTTTAAATATCAACAAGGATAATTTGAGAGTATATTACTATTGACTGCAGTGTAGAACGTTCGATAATTATCTATCTAAATATAGTGTAAAGTGTTTTTCCCTTTGTCTCATGAATAAAACATAAAATAATTGTTTACGTACTCTGTCTCAAAAAATAAAACATAAAAAACTACTTTGTGTACCTAAAATATGTATAAATTGCCGGACATGATCTTACTGACCGATATTTCTAACGTATACAAATTATAATTCAGTTTCTAAACAATGTAAAGGTTGTTCAAGACGAGACCACAATTTACATGCGGAATGAGATTTGTCATCCCGAGTTTGGTTGTGGGCGGGTAAGACGGCCCGGCTTACTGGAACGTATTTTATTTACCGAGAGCACGTGACGGACTTGCCTGAAGACGCAGCCGGCGCTCAACCGCTCGTTTGTCACTCAAAATTACCTACCTAGAACCCAAGACGTTTACTCATTTAAAATATTTAATAAAATCGAACCTGGCGACGCTTTGTCTTCGTAATTAGGTACCTGGGAATGATACAGTTTTAATGTGAATTGATGACGTCTCTTTGTTTCGACGATCCATTTCAAAATCATGATCGGGAATGATTTATTTTTGGCGCACGAGCATTTTATTTAAATCCTAGTAAAATAATTGTGAGCTGATTATTAGGGCGATCTATCATGATACTTTTTAACCAAGTTTAGGAAATTATATTCAATTACTTAAAGTCAATTTATCTGAAAAATTTAATAGTAATAAAAAACTATTTTTCATTATGGCGAAATGTCATTTAGTTCCTATGAGAACTACAGCCATAACTAATTAAAGATCAACATAGGACTAGTTTTGTTTGCCCATGGCTAATGTCGTATTATGAGGAAGTTGAAATGTGTAAATAGCCTTTTTAGAATGAGGCCGAAATCCCATTACAAGAGACGTCGCGTCCGGGGCCGCAAATTGGATTCACGAGGGATGGACGGGCCAAAATAATGCGGCTTCGACGCAACAACCTTTTTAATTTGTGTGTAAAATTTACTACGCTTATATACTCCAACCCCTTCCATACTCAAAAACTCCTGAAAATGAACGAATACCCGAAACGTGTTTATTGTTTAGATTACATTTTTGTTGTTTTAGGAACAAAATTATAATTTATTTTATCCCGTATTATCCAGTAATGTGGGATACGAAACAAGCTACCAAAAGGTTCCGATTTGTGTTTGAAATAGACCTTATGCCATAAGTACTATGTGATTTAGGCTGCCTACCTTAAATAAGTCCAAAGTAAGTCGTCTTTAAAGAAATTCAAATCATTAATGACTGGCCAAAGATGTAATATACTTATTTTGTAATCGTCAAAAATATCATACCTCAGCATATCGTGTACAATTTGCATGCATAAAATATTGATTTTATGAGTTCAGCCTCTGCAATATTAGAACAAAACAAATTGGAGTATCGAATTTATCGTGAAAACGTGACACATTCGTCGAAAGGTAAATGTCACGCAACTCATCGGGCGTGTATTGTTCGTTGCAACGATTCCTGGTACCTAGAAGTTACAATCCGTGTGTGTTAAATAATATTAAATGACCGGTATTACCACCCAAACATAAGCGCAAATGAACGAGATTTCTTATTATTTTGTTTCAAGATTTCGTGTTAAATGATGAAAGCTTCAAATTGCAGAATGTAGTTATTGACGAATGAGCTTATGCAGATTAAATAAGTAAATTGTTACTCATTTATTAGCTTTTTTTGTATGCTTGTAAATAGATACGCCGATAGTTTTGAATGGTAGTATTACAAAAATTGTTGCAACGATTACAGCACCAAAAGCAAAACGTATGGCGACGAGTCAATTGCCTGTTCAAATAGACAGACGTAGGCGGAATAGCAAATAAGTGAGCGCCTATCGCTACTATTATATAGAGAAAAAGTCACGTCACACAACTAGCTGTACCCAATGGATTTTGTTTATGTGATGCTATTGATACACCATGATATTTTTATTATACTTCTTTCAAAGTTGATATAAATAGCTTTGTTTACAGATGGACTCGCCAAAAATTTCCAACGTTTTGTAGCTTGAGCAAAAATACCATTTTATGTTATGTTTAAATTGAAATAGTCATAAGTGGATTCCAGCATTGATACACACTGACTCAGATTCAATAGTTATATCATTAAGCGCTTTACTAATATTTGCTTTAAAATATCTATCTTTAATGGACGATAAGATGTATTTACATTGTTTTTATGTGAAGGACATTTCTGCTAAGCTATCCTATACTACGTAATTGACATTAAAAATGCGATAATATCTAACCGTAAAATTTTGCTCCTACATCTACAAAATACTTATGCATTCCTAGAGCTTGATTTGTATCTCTTAATTAACCACCTAAACCTATTCGTAAAAACATGTCAACAGCTTAATTCCTCGGAGTCTTAACAAGATCAAAGTCTAACATCATAACAATTTCGTTTGTTATCTCGACACAGCGGCGTCGTTAACACAGAAACGGTTTCACTTGTTGAAACACTTGCCTGTTTGAATGCTAATTTCCTACCCATTAAATACGTTATCCTACTCTCCTAGTACTCACAATTTCAGAACTAGCCTCCAGAAAATATCAAAAAGTTCAAATTTTGTACACACATTTGACAGCATACGAACGATAGGTAACAATTTGTAGAGCACTTTAATTAATTATAGTATCTATCACGTGTCTAAAGTTCGGTTTAAGTGTAGGTAATTTATTATTTTAGACACTATAATAAGAAGAGCCGGAGTAATTATCGACTGTACCGAAATGCCAGAAAACTCTATTATAAGACGTAAGTTTCTTAATCGAAACAATTTTGTAGATAATTTAGCGTCAAAGCAAGCAAGTAAATAGATTAAATTTTTTAATTAACACTACTAACACAATTTGCTAGCGCTAAAGTTGTGAAGTCTGTAATAATCAATTTTACCTTCAATTAGGATCGGAACGTTGCAGAATGGAAAGGGCAAAGCAATTTAAGTAAGTTAATATTTGAATGAGAGGCTGTATGATTGCGAACTAGGCATATAAGATATTCCAATCATCTGTGAAATACTGAAAAGTGTGTATCAAGCCTCCACTTTTGGGCTTATAATTTTTAAGTTATGATTCTAGCAGGTAATTTATCCCTATGTTCATTATTGACATATAGGTATGTTTTAAACAATACGAGCTTCGTAATCACGAGGCTTCAGAGCCAAATGCTTCAGATTTAGGTCATGATAATCCGTTTGCAAACGTGTCAGTTGAATGGGCAGCTCAATTTCGACCCTGTAATTAAGGAGTCACCTGCGTGAACAACTCAGTCCACGTAATTAAAGCTTTCAAGTTGGGTCGAGTTATGTCGACCCACTACCACTGGGGAGACTGCGGTTTGTGAGTCAAATTTCATGCAGATAATAGGACCTCTATAACTGCGCAACTTGTGAGCTTAGCCACGATTTAATTGAAGCTGAGAATAAACTAGACAAGTTTTCAATGTAATTTGATATTTTCTCTGAATACTATTTTGGTCTATATTAGATACAGACTATTAAAACTTGTGATTAGGTTTATTTTTAGGTTTACATGACTGAAAATTGCGTGGGTATATTAATAACGTCTAGGTCTTTATTTTTTGTTCAAATAATAAAAAGTCAATTATTCTAGACCTCATGTTAAAATGTTTTCCGCTTCATAACTATCAATGTCATTATGATGCATTTCCAACGAGGTTGCATTTGAAAGTATAGAGTGAGCCTATCAGAGTTTAAACCGTAAGCACTAGTGTGAACAAGTGTTGTCGTGAGTTATGTATGAAGATGGAGCTTGCCGTTTTAAAAAATCTATCTAAAACATTAATATTATCCTAACAATGTCAAAACCATCGATATTTTCTTATATAAGTTTCTCGTTGCGCGAAAATTAACTTAAATGAAAAACGAAATGTACTAGGATCAGACTAAAAACTGCTCTCGTTTGGCACAAGGGGAACCTAGCGATAGTAGCAGTCTATGCATATCATACGACGATGTGCATTTCAGATTCCACGTCATCTGTATGACTCACTACAAGGTTTTCCATAGTAATCCGTATAAATTATAACTGCTGCATTCTGTACTATAAATTATTAGATTAATTAGATACAGAACTCGATATCTAGTAGTAGATGATAGAGCAATAGGTGTATCCGAAACGGGCCGGGCTAACGGTAGCGCCGGCGCCCAGCCCAGTTGGACTGCAGCCAACAGTTACAGTACATAGTGTTTGTTTATAACATTAAAACGTTTAATGTCGTCGAACCTCTCCCAACGTGGTCTCTGAGATTTTTTATAATTAGGTATTGCAGAGCTAGCGAACCTGAAGCCAACAGTAATTTTGCAATTTGTATGTTTATTTCGTACTAAACAACGAGTCGCCTAATTTTTGAAAGTTTTAAGTAAAAAAGAGAAAAATATTTTTATGGTTTTGGATGAAGGAACTGTTTGATATATCAGCTCAAAGAAAACTCCAGCCTGTGATAATTAATTAAGTGCGGGTGACCTAAGTGCTTCTGGCCATAATTCTTATCTATTCGATCCACAAAAAAACGCTAAATATCTAAAGATAAATACTTTAAGGAAACAATGGCATGGGTTACTATAAATACTAAAATGGGGGTGCTGAATATGTACACCGTTTCGTTAAACACACCTAATAGGATGGTGTTTAATCATACGTGCCGCGTTAAATGTCCGTGTTTACATAGGACTCGGAAACATCTGGTTTTGATGAACTGAATACTTCGCATTCAGGTTGGCGGCACTTGAAATCGTGCCAGCTTATTTTAAGTGGCGACGTCTGTTCAAGATTTGTGTCTAATGCCCCGCGCTATAATATTTTACGACCCGTATAGAAATCATCATTTATATTGTGTTTTTCATAATTTTATAAAAGCCGTAGAATTTTTCGCGCAATAATCTTAACATGAAAAGTGTCGAGACCATTCACTTGTAGAGCAGTATTGAAGATTAAATGACACAATAAATATGATATTTTACGATTTCACTTTCGCGACGCTTACTCTCTCCTTTAACAACTGCACCGCTCTGCATGGATGAGTACAATACATTCATGTATTATTCATTAACGCGGCTCTTTTTTGCGATATAATTAATTCGGACACATGTCGCATTGACAATGTAGCTGAAATTTCATTATACATCTTTGAATTTAAATTAAAGCAGTTCATCGTAATTGTAAATAAACGTTGCGTTTTTGTTTCTTACATAGTCGATGATAGTGTATTAAGTGCACGTTAAACTTTTAACGAGGCTTAAACTATTCATATCTCTCTGTTGCGCAATTTAAGCGGTCTTACCGCAGCCCCTCTGTTAGTGGCAGTAGTATGATAATGAACTGGAATGGGTTATAGTTTGTTCCCAATATCCTCTGTAACGACGGCAACTAGACGGCGACTCCCGCCGGAAACAAAGTTTGATTTAGTTTAGACGCGACAATCCGTTTGTTGTAATGGTAACGAATCCAATTATAGGTAGTAGTTACCTATGCTTAACGTTACGTACACTTGCTATGTTCGTGACAGATATATAGAGCCGCTTACGTGCCTGTCTAGCTCTTTAATTGTATATGGTTTAGTACATGTCTATATTAAAGGTCTTTAACGGAATATAAACTTAGACATACCTAACCTACCTTTTTTTCTTGTTTACCATTAATATATTTTTTTAAGTAGAATGTACGCGTACTTGAGTGAGTTTTAAGTAAATGTAAAGGTTACCTGCAAACAAAACAATATCTATTTATGGAACGTTGAAGTTATGTATTTTTTTTGTGTTGCCTACTCAGTGAACCTTTTTACAGCGTAAGCAGAATTCCCTGAGGTACCACAAAGGTTGCGGGTACCGTTATTTTTATTTTATTATGTAACACATGTTACTATTCTTGTGCTGACAACTTACTTTGAATATTAAGGACCTAACCCTTTGCACTGCAATGTTCTTAATTATCATAACTGGATGGTGAATGAGCTGGCTGCAAATGTATATAACTGGCTATTGTCGTAAAAAAAATAACACTTAAATTTTTATCTACCTAAGTCTAGATCTACACAAAAAAGTCGTTACTATTACTTGGTTTTGATATTTCACTAATGAATTCTTGTTAATGCTGTCCTAATTTTCGCGGTATATACGAAGTTCAAAAGTAAGAAAATTAATTCCTTGAACGGTAAACAAAAGCTTTTCTTCTAAAGATGTTACTTACACAAAATCGCTTTTGACATCCGGGCGGAACATTTAACAGTTTTTTTTCGTATTACGTATCGCCCCGGGCTAAGGATAGAATTCTCGAGATACTTTCCCGTTTTAACACATTTGCCAGAAAGTCGGGTAACTCGGGTACAACTAGAGAGCGCCCGGAGCCAGTCGTCAGCTGTTCAGTCCTTGCACATTTATGAAAAAACTTTCGTCTACATTCTTGGCATTGTCTCCGCTATTCCTCGGTTCAACTTATTCTGAATTCATATACTTTTGTTCGTGTGTTTTACAACCAAATAGAAGCCATTTTTCGACCTAATAACTTCCCAATAACAAATTCACCTAATTTATATTTTATCGGTTTGTCAGTGTTCTATGAATCGGAAAATGAAATTATATTATCCCGCAGATTAAATTAAATTGTACATAAATTGATTTAATCATCTTGTTTATTGTTCTGTTTCAGCAATTTCACTCGATTGGCTTTACGGTACGTTGTATTACCAATAATGCAAATAATATGAAATGCTGAAGTTATAAAAGTTAATAAGTAACCTCGACAACTGTTCACTTTGCTCTTTCTTCGCAGCCCACTGCCTCGTTGTACTTTTATGAAAAAAGTTTTAGCCGTTGCACTCTCTTCTACGACTTTTGCCTTTGGTAAATTCTTGTTCGCCACAAATCTCGAGCACTTATTTACGCAATAATGATTTGATTTATACGCTGAAATATGGGTTATAAATATTTATTTTGCTGTAAATATTATTATAATTATTGTTTATACGGGTTTTTGCCTCATAAAAGTAAGATAAAAACATACGTAATTAAAACTATTGGAATTTTATTTTGTATTATTATAATAATAACTATTTTATGATAAGTACAGATAATCACGCATATAATTTCTAATCTGTTTAGTGGTTTAATACATTTTAGAAATAAAAAGAGGTCGCATATCTTAAAATAGCTTTTATTATTGGTTAAGCCTAGCTTAATGAAAATGATAGGTGTCAAACTAGTGTGACTAGGGCTGGGAAAGAGTTTATTAAATCGATACTTAAAAATTAAACTGAATTGAGACTTTGTCAATATATACCTTTAGGGAAATTAAAAACAATAAAATTAAAAACCATAAAAAAAGAAATTGTCTTTTGAAAATATTTGCTCTAATTTAGTATCTTCATTCTGCATTAAGTCAGTATCTTCATCGTTATCAGCTCTATGCCATAATAATATTGCATTGTGATCCGATTCATACATGCACGCAAAATTTTAGCTCTATCAGTTGAAGATAACTTCAACAAAATATGATTTGGTTCAAAATTAAGTTGCAAGATTCCAACCGGACAAACAAACAACATAAATTGCAAGTTAAATAATAATATGGTAGAAACCTTCTAATAAAAATCTATAAATAATAATTTTTATTTCAGACAGTGTCGATAATAACACTAAATACTCCTTTGTCCAATCGATTTTCAAGTACGAGGTGTCTCGTCCCTAACATTTTTGCAATATGACATAACGTTTTACGAACGTCTTAGTTAAAAGTATGACATTTGTTGTCAGTGAAAATTACTTCAGTTTTAGGATGATCTTTAAAACAAACTGAATCATTTCGACTTTGGATAAAGTATATTATGTAAATGTTTAGTGTAAAAAAGTATAATGCTTTAAATATCAGTAGTTTTTCGTGTGCCAATATTAACTATCCGTTGCGACGACGCTACAAAGTTAAGTCGTCACTCTCACTGACACCTATCATATTCATCAAGCTAGGCTTAACCAATAATAAATAACTCTAGAGTTTATGAGTTTTGTATACCACCAATTCTTAATCCAATATCTGACAAACAATCATCGCCAGCGAGCTCACCTGTAACTACAGCTTGTCTTATATTTATTCCAAGGTTTAAGCTTTTTCATTGTAGACTCTTGAAGATTTAGGTAGCACTTCGACTGAGCCGCTTACCTCCGTCACGAACGCGCCCCGAAGCTTATGCACCGCTGCGGCCGGACCACCCTATCTATTTTCACAGACGTCCAATCAACTGTGTCGATTCAAACAATATTTTCACTTTAAACTCCATTTTAAAGTACATTTATGTTAGATAAAGTGGCGATCGCAAGTTTTTATTGAAACTATTCCTTGATTTCAATTGAGTACCAATCTTCATTAAATAAATAGCTGATTTGGGATTTATAAGATCTATTATCTATCGGCTATTTTTTATATTCGCCAATTATTTTATGAAAACAGGAACGAAAAAACGTAGCGTAGATTAGTCAAATGTTAAACCAAATTATGTTAACGTGCACCTAAACATAATACTGTAAGGCCCAAATATTATAACGTTGACGTTACAGCATAAACCCGTTTCAAAAATCGTTTTGCAGAATAAAAGAGATTCCACACGGACTGATGACGCGTAACGTTTTATAATATGATGCTCAGCCAAAACCCTTGCGTAGTATTAGTCCATGGGATCACAACTAATCCCCGCGAAAAAAATGTTTATTTCGCATACGCAAGGATACGACAAAATAAATAAATATCTTGATCAAATCTCTTCCACAAAATCACTATCTTGACAAAGACTTTGGGGATTTCGTTTAGGTTACTTTACGTTAGATTATGTTTGGTGATCAGCTGTCCCGAGAATTCGGATCGTGACCTACCGTAATAACGTACTATGTATGTCAGTTATGTAGCTTCAGTGATATACCTAATACCAAAATACTGCGTCACGAGGAAGTAATGATGAGAGGTTCCACAAAAAATATTTTGTATAAAATGCTTAGAGAAGACTTAACCTCAATCAATGGATTACGGTCTATATAGAAACAAACCTTAAAGGGAGAAAATAGTTTATTCAGTACTTGATTTATGTAAAAGCTTGTCGAAAGGAAAGGCGATTTGAATAGAGCTTCCCGTTAACCGTGTCGAACCTGAAAGCTTTTCATAAATGAACCTACTACAGTGGTAGTCGCTGCAAGGTGGCTAAAAGCCTTCGTTGTTGGGTATATGTGTATGAAACTTTATACTTGGGCTCGATGAGGCAGACGTACGCATTGAACGACACATTAAAAGCATGACGCGTTGAGCATGAGACGCCGTCATCACGACGCTCTGCATATGGGAACATTAGTACTGAATGTACATTACTTAAGGAATCTTAAGGAAACATTGTTGAGTGGATGCTTTAATACTCCGTAATTATAATGGTCGGTATCGGATCTTAAAAGCTCTACAGTAAATACTTAACGGGTATTTATATATTATATATTTATATTACGGCTCGTCCGGACCAAAAAATATTTTTTTGCGTTGATATTGTCAATAAGTCACGTTCGGAAATAAAAATATTTTATTTATATTTCATCAAAGTAATCGTGTGATCTTAAACTAAACGAGTACTTGGTATATCCCAAATTCTATGTGATAGTAAGTAGTAAAAGCCAAACGTACGCAAATGCTCTCATTTTATTACTCGGAAGTTCGGAAGTCGTTAAGGATGTTTAGAGTGTCTTGAACGTTACATGTACGTTTAACTATCAGTCGGTGCATCATTAATGCATGTTGTTTACAAGTTCTCACGCTGTTATTGGAAAACTCCAGTTTATCTGCTCGACGACAGTCTGGGCCATATTCCTTGCTTGTGTTTATTCTAGACTCTGTTTAATATTCAGATATTCACTTGTTTCGTGTTTATGTTTGTTATCGTAACAAAACAAAGCACTACTTATTGCTTGGTACACGTACATAGCTATTTCATATTATTTTGAAACTGCTGAAATTATTACGAAAAAAGAAACAAAAAAAATATGTTTGCGGTTGTTAAATTTATTGTAAACGAAAGAACCCTGTTGCATTTTGAGTTTTTTATTTAATATTGCATAGAGACAGCTTATTAAATACTGTTATTTTTAATGGACTTTTTATTAAAGAAATAAAATAAAAAAATATACCTTAATTTTATTCTTATGCAAATACAAAACAGTGGCCGGTGATTTAGTGAACCGCGCCACTTAATCTGACAATAAATAATCCAATAAGAACAGGAAGACCCCACTTACTTTGTCAGCAGACTTTCCATTAACGATTGTCACAATTGATATCTCTTTCCTTTTTATTTTCAATTCGTAAACAGTAAAAACCCTTAGATTGTAGGTGCACATTTGTCTGCAGTAATCACAACAATTTATTACAATAATATTTTATGCATAAACTGGAAACCAAGAAAGCCAAAGCTATAATTAAGAAGATAAGTCATGCCTAGACATTACTGTTATCTGCGAGCAATAAAAACAAAAGTAAAATATTACGAGTTTGCAGATTAAGAATGAAGGCAAGTAAAGTAACGAGCAGTGTATCGCGTGACTGAGGCCCGTGCCGCCTACTGAAGGTGATAGCGTGAATATAGCCGTACATGCGAACATCACCGATACCCTTCCCCGCTTACCGTACCAACACATTAACAATTGTATCACTTTCTTCAACACGCGTATTCCTTCACGCGTGTAATCTCACTTCTTTCGCGGTTTTTTGTCACCTAATTGATATAGTGCATGCCATCTTTCACATTCAGTGTGACAGACGGCTGTTACAATCGCTGTAACGGATTATTCACCTCAATTGAAAGTTGTTATTTAATGCAATGAAATATGTTTTTTTTTTTTTTTTTTTAATATAGTTAGTTTTACGGCATACCAATATTCGCAGTTTGCAAGTTTAACAAAATTCCGGTTAAAATATGGAAAGTAGAGTAGTAGTTAGAATAAAATAGCAAAAGTGAATCAGTCAATTTCCAAATACAGTAAAAAGAATTAAGTCATAAATTAAGAATACAGTAGATTAGAATCGACCCTCGAATATAACATCGCGTATCAATAAATAGTGAGTCATCCCTATCTATTACCTACGTCTGTTCCGGTGTCTACTACATAAAAAATCGACTTTCATTTCCAATTCTCTACGAAATGTATACGGAAAAGCCTCTTCGTTAATGTCATGTTATATCAATGAGATATTAATATCACATTGCTGCTTAGCCACGTGATAATATTTCCTCAGTTGCCCACGAAACCTCCGGAAACTAATGGGCGTCCAAGAACGATAAAGAAGCGTATTTTTAGATAAAGTATTTCGGTCTATCAAAAAAAAAAACACATGATACCGCAGTTTTTTCTTAAAGTGTAAAAATATTTTTGCTGTTCATTGTTATTTAAATGGCGAACAACGAATAAAAAAAGATACCTAAGCTAGCTAAGTGATTATTTTTTTACAATCTCGTTCGTAAGTAATCGATACTCGTGAATTTTATTGCGGATTTTATTATAGCAACATAGTCATCGCATAGATAAATCGATGATTTATTGTTTCCTTGAAGGCCTTGTTAAGTTTAATGACCAATAAAAAGGTAAGGCCTCCGGGTTTCTCATCCTCATGTAGTTGTCGTAGATTCGATTGTAAAAGGCCAAGTGTAATAAACGATGGACTTTTTTCTTTTTAGGTTTTTGCCTGTCGACCCAAAGCGAGCTGTAATTAGTGTTACCAACTCCAATAAAGCAGAATTGGGTGCTGGCTTTTATTGAAGGTGGTCAAAGAGTTCCTTAATTGAAATTCAAACGGAAATACTATTCAGCACCTGGTGTCAAATGTCGTTCGAATTCTTTTCATGTTTGTAATTAGAGCTAATTCATCTGAACTGTTCGTTTATGTTGGCCTCACACGGTTGTATATTTTCATCACAAATTGGGACGTCTTAGGAAAGAGGTGACATCTGGCAACAGTATAGTTGTAATGCTCGGGACGCCTGCTTTCTCGCAAGCGGCACTTGTGCCGGTCGTAGCCGCTATGATGAACGCCCGGCCGTTACGTGACGAGAGTCTCGCCAGAAATGTTTAAAATATCTAAGAACAGCAGCACCAAGAACAACATGATGCATCTCTTACCTTTTACAGTAAATGTTTTTTTTTAAGTCCTTAGTATGACATCTAGGTATACCTATTATTGCATGGGGATCTACGAATATAAAGTGATTTAACGCGCACATTACGCTAACCTGTTCTTTTTGCAGATAAACATTTCGGAATGTCTGTATCTAGGAAACGAACCTACTTCTTTTATATTTAGAACTACATTTTACAGCACATACCAAGTAAGGAATTACATTATAAAAAATTACACTAAAGCTTACAACACAAACTTACAGGGATATTAAATAATTAACGGTTATATCCAACGTAAGAGCACTTAGATTGGGTGGATTATGGCAATACGTCTATACCTTTCATCAAAGCCGCATATATTAATTAAGAGAGGATTACTGTCTGACATGTTTTCATTCGATGAACTATTGGCTGAAAGAAGCCTTCGATTCTATGTAATTAATGTAAGTGAATGTAGTACAGAAACACGTTTCTACATAGCCGTAGCTCAATAAACATTAAAAAGCTTAATAATGTGAATATATCGATACAATAAAACAACGTCAAGAGCGAAATAATGTGAAATCCAAAATGTATCTGAGGTACGCGATTTGTCAGGCAAACGTGAGTGTCCCATTAATAAAAGGAAACGAATCTTCCGTGCAAGACAAAGAAGCCAGTATCAATATTTATTGGCGTGCTTAGTATTAATCGGGGAGGATCGTGCCTTTGTATCGCAAGCGTACGTTGTCGGCCCCGAATAGATGGACTGTCGCGGTCGGAGCATCCCTAATTTTTCTTAAGTAAATCATTTTTCAGGTTGTGTTTGCAATAAAGTTCTTTTAGAACCTAAATATTATCCAACTATTATTTTCTTTTGTATTGAGTACACTTATTCATAATTAAGTAAAGTTCTCTTGCTACGAAAATTTTATAACCAAATTTAATATAATCTTAGATCTTAAAATATTATATCTAAAAAATATTATAAACAACACAACATAAACCTGTTACTTCTAGTAACAGGTTTATGTTGTGTTGTTTATAATATTTTTTTTTTTTTGTAAAAATGTACATGTAATATGATTTTTAATCAACAGTTTTTAAGTTCGTAGTTCGTAGCGTAGAGCTCTCGTAGCCGCGCCCGCCCGCCTTTCTGATATCGCCGGTTGCCCTACAGTATCACCAATAAAATTCAGCCTCGAGTCGACTCGGTTCAGTCAGTATGCCTCCCGACGCAACCGAGGTCGGACGTGTGGCGAACGCCGCGATCTCACTCACTATTCGCGTACGAAATGTGTGACAATAAGTGTTGCTTCCTCTTTGTTATTTAATATTTTGATGTGTTTATAGACAATAATAACGCTGTTAATATACTTAGAACTTTAAAATATATTAGTATTAAATTATTAAGTGTGTATATACTGCTTATTCAGTCTTCGGATAAATATTATCAACTATACATGGGGTAAGACATTTACTATAACCTTATCTTATTTATTTTTATGAATAACACACAAACAATTTAATATTCCGATTCTAATTCCAACGTTTATAAAATTGTTTTCGTCCTTCACTTCTATGGCCGGGCGGTGAACAATGTAGTACGCACGCGACCTTTTTATAATTTCATCGCACATTAGATTGTGATTTTCCATTTTACCGCCATCATGAGTCACCATGTTGACAGATATTTTTGCTGTTCTATTAAATATTTTTTGTTTGACTAATACAGAACCTAACGCAATTATTATACTCAATTTCATTGGCCGACCAACAATAAATTAACTGCTGTGTGTTAAAGGGTTTAAATGTTTTAATTGGTATTTATGTGAACCTCGCTAGGTCTTCATACAAGCTTATTAGTCCCTAACGATGTTGTTGAGGTATAAAATACTGGTCAAGTAACCCTCGTTAAACGATAATGTTCATGACATAAATGTAGTATTCTGGAGATTAGTAAACATATTAATTGAGAAGGTACATATTAATTTATTTATGAAATTGCGGTCTTTGTTATGTTTTCAATCTACATATAGATTGGCTGACTACAATATATGTGTGTCAGCATTTTCGTGTCCCTGCATTATGCTGTTACTTACAGGCATAACTTTGGTCAACCGCGCAAATATTGACGTCGTAAAACTCGGTCGCAAAAAAACACTGTTGTATCCCTTACGCGTACAAAGATTTCGTATAAGAATTTCTGAGAATGGTGATGGTTCTTATGTGGTGTTGTCATTCCCTTCCCCTTACTTACACTCATCCATCATGTATGTGTTTACTAAAAGAAAAATACCTAAACGTTGGTCCAACTCAGGCGTTTCAGAAAAGTGCAGCAAGACGAAAGTAATGTATGAAAAGTCACTTTCCACAATAAGCTTTTGGCGGTCTTATCTATAAAAGATATATAAGAGCTACGTGGGGCGTTGCTCTTACCATTTAAGATGAGAAATGGGCAGCAATGCAGTTGAGACAGCGACGTCGGAGCGCACTAAGATTGCGGCCGTATTATGCTTATGCACTGAATATTCATTGTCGCTACGCGCACTCAGTTGGTACTCTACTCTTTAATCAACTCCTTTCGCGGCACAATCCTTTTTCATCTAAAAGGTGACCCGTAATCTTTTAACATAAAGGTTGTCTTAAACTAGTTCGGAAATAGTATTAAAAAAGCGGAATTTAGTTTATGCTTTCTCATCCTTTTTACATTTTGGTTTATTATTAAAAAAACTTCTCTAAACATCATTATTACAAAAACTGACGTATATATAAATATGAAAATTTGATACACGATAAAATATTAATCTATGTATTTTGGGTACGTATAAGTAAATTTGATCCAAACATAAACGGATAATTACTTATTAACTCCCATTTATAAATGACGAGCATAAAGAGCGTACAGTATACTTAAATAATGTAAGAATAATATTTGACTCCTGTATTCTTCAATAAACACGTATTACACATCTACATACCTGCAATACTGAACGTTTAAAGTGTACGTGACGTCATCCCACCTTTAATATGTTGATGCAAAGGACAATTATGTTCGCTCTCTACGTGATTTTGTTTGTGATGGTTCTTTAAAGAGCGCTGAAATCCTGCAACAGTTTTCCGCTTTAAGACGAACGCTTAATTCATAGACATTCTGTACCAATTATTTAAACCCTCGACTCAGATCTAAGTAACTTGTAGAATAAAAAGCTTTTTGTTTTAATTCACAAAGTATAAATATTTGTCCAATATTTTTTTATAGTAAAAAAAAACAATATTTAACTAATAAATCAATGTCATAATAATTACGTGTCAAAATAGCCTGGATTACAACTTACCTCAAAAGGCATCCTAATTATAATTGTATTACATTTACATATTAGATATATACTAACTACTCGCGTACTCTGTTCAAACATAAATGTGTAATGCGATTTGGAACATAATGGAAACTATATTAAATTATTCTAATACGCTTAGTAATAGTTCTCACTAGGGTATCCAAAGCCGAGCTTTAATTTAAACACCGCATACTTAAAAGCCGAATTTCTAAAACGTAGCAAGAACCTCAAGGCTCATTTTATTTCAATAATTTGTTTTGTAGGACCAAATCAAACTCAATGTCAGTAAAAGCCAATGGACACTGGATCTAAGAGCGAAATTACTCGAAAAATTGGTTCGGAAAAGATCCCTGTGGTAGCGTTATTGAAAAAAGGTCGGCTTGATTGATATTCGAACTTTACACGTTGAAAATGGTGAAATGCGAACCGTTTCGGGTTTTCGTCTCTGGCAAAAAAAGATTGACTCAATTTGTTCTTGTCCGTTACGAAATAAACTTGACGAAGGGTATTTTTAACTACAGATTTATCTTTAGGGAAAGTCTGTAATCGCCTTAATTTCGTCTAAATGAAATGACTATTTAGAGTGTTGAATGCTAAATTAATGAAACTCGTTATGACGAGATCAGTACCCATTTAGTTCGTTTTTCTTTACCTCTAAAAGCTAACTACTTAATTTTAAGATTCTTATCATCATGTCCACAGAATTAATAACTACAAATCTAATTTATCGGTTATTTAAATCGGTCGCTATAATAAAAAAATATTAGAAAATTAAACTTATGAAGAGTTATTTAATATGATTTGATGATGATTATGATTCTTTAATTTAATATGATTTTAAAACCTCAATAAAAAGTAAACAGCCGTTTTACTAATAACTGTTTCTCATTTCGTTCAACACAAAGGTTTTAAACGAATCTTTTAATCGTCTATCAAAACACGAAGCATGTTTTTACGGAACGGTATCATTATCGTAGCAAAAATTTAATTACCTCAAATGCGGTGCTCTAGGGGCCTATTGTGCCTTGAATAAAACGTCGTACGCACTGCCGGTGACGGTCACGAGAGAGCTCACCGTGATAGATGATATTCGAGAACAATTAATCTTGGGCAAAATATGCGGACGATTTGCGAGCGAGTGGTCGGGCCTAATGGTCGGGAGATTATCACGCGTCCACGTCCCGCGCTTACCCCACCCGTCGTCATTAGCGGGAATATCGTCGCTTTAACTACACTAACAAATTAATTGATTTTTATAACGTACAACCAATATCTGCAGCAGTTGATAAAAAATTGTAACGTTTGCATAGAAAAGACGTCGAGGGAAGCAATAACGTGTCGGCACACACTCATATATCATAGTGAGGGTTTTTCATAAAGGAGGCAACGCCGGAGCCGTGCGCTCGGACACTAAAGGCGTTGTTATGCGACGCCGCTGTCCTCGGATAATGTCTTGCATAAATTTACTGTAATCGTGTAAAGCCAGTGCCACTTGCATAATTTAATGCAAGCAAGCAATTCTGTTTACTTTAAAAACGTCACATGCAGATCGCGTTTAAAAACAGGAGCGCTCGACGCCTGGATTTCCACTTCTGTTAAGTGAATCCACTAATTATACATGAGAACACTTTGCAATAACAAGAATTTAATAGTACAAATGTTCCGTTAATTGGAGATACCTGTTTCCCACCTGCATTACCTTGCAAACCAGAATGGGTTATTGTAGTTGCCTACACAGGGAATCAATATCGAAACGGTATTAATGATTGCCTTTGATCCATTTAACAGCACTTAGGTTATGAATGTTTAGTGCCCGTGTTAATGGATTCATATCTTTCGAAAAGTACTATCCACAGATATATTTTAATTGTAGTCGTATAATATACTGCAGTCCTTAAACGAACTATTTTGCCACTGGTGACAATCATTAAACGAGCCTGATAAAACATATTAGTTTTGACCAGAGTTTGCGCGTCGTTTTGACTGCGAAAAGTGAAAATGAATATCCCATAGTTTAAATAAGAGAGAACGTGTAGAGATAAATGAAAGCACGCGCTGCGATATGAAACCGTAATTTTGAATGAGATTTTGTAGGTTGCAGTAGAAATAGAGCTCGGTGTGAGCGTGTTTGCTGTACGGAAGTTGGGCGGGCGCGGCAGGCAAGCACGGGTAAGTCGTCGCGCCAATGCAAATTAGTGGAATCACAATTAGCGCTCGATTGTAGTTCGCCCTGCAACTTGCAATTAGCAAATGAAACAACCAGGTAAGAGATTCTACAAATAAATTATGAAACGGCACACCCGGTATTCCTTTAACGGTAGATTCCTTCTGCTACATTATCTGCAAATATTTATTGAAAAATACGCGTATCTCCATATATCGCTTCTTTTCAATATTTTATCTTAATAATGAAAGTTTCTTATCAATCTTTTAAGTGCATACTCATGGCACCTACTTAGTATTACTAAGGTATATCTACATGACGGATAGGCTGGTAAGTATATAAAAATCCAGACTCGGTACAATTAATAATGTGCTACAAGACGAATATGTTGAGCTATTTGTACGGTAAACAAAATGTCCACGGAATGTCCCTCGGGTTGACAGATGATGTTAAGGGCAATTAATCTTGACCAAATATGCGGGCGAATTGTGGGTTTCGCCTCCGTGGCCTAATGGCGACGTTACTGCGATGTTCCAACGCCTTGCATGCCTTTTCACAACCGCTTTTATTTACAAAAAGTAAAGCTTGTTTTAAATGTGCGGTATGTAGCTATGTAGGAAGTCCGCTAAATAAATACACAATATTTGTTCATTCTCGTTCTACAATGAACGCGTTATAGTGGAATTCCTGTGTAGGTTCGGCTTTGGGCTTAATAAACAAACATCCCAAAGCAAGCGAACGATGCTTTAGTATCGAACCAAACAATTTTCACCGTCGATGTTTATCGTGAATTTTGATATTAGTTTTAGTCGAGTCCATTATCGTGATAGACCATGCCTGGTGGGTTTATACAGAAAAGGCATTTTAATATATCTGTCCATATGGATAAAAGACATACCTCACTGTCCACTTTGAGAAACCGTTTAATGGCATCCGACAGACCCCTGTCACTTTCAGCGTATCCCCTGATTCACACTGTTCAATATTTTTGAAGTTTGATCTTTGTGTTATACGAATTTCGTGTTAGTTCATATTATTATGCGGGTTTTCTGAACGGGCCCTGTGACGACGAGGTGTCGCGAACGAGCAAAGTTATAATAAGTTTGTCCCTTCATCTCTGGGGCGAGGCCATTGTCTTTGATCCGTTGTAAAAGTGGTAACACTATGTGGCTAGTATGCTGATTTTTCCGCATATTTATTATGATGTGGTGTTGTAGGCCTTATTTTTCTACGATAGGTTTTTACTGGATGTATTACTACTTAGGTACTATTTAATGTAATTAGGAAATTTAAATTATGTCGTTACCAGAATTGTAAGGAAGAACAGAGGACAGTGCAAAGAGCAGATATATTACGCTAACATACTATAACCGCCCTTTTTTGGCCCCAAGTTTCGTCTTGTCCGTTGCTAAGGTATAATTTTCTATGCCAGTCATTGGCTGGGTTGTTGCCCTGTTTACCAAAAAAATCTCCTACGAACCTAATTATGCCAGTCATCTTACACAAAGTCGGACTAACCCTAATCATTAATAGGTAATTCGGGCTGGTATCTTTCGTAAAAGGTCCAAGGGTTAACTAATAATTGTTTTCGGTCGTTATGCGCACACTACTGTAACCCGTCCAGATCGTTGACGGTCATTCCCTTAATGAGATTAATGCATCACTATCTTACTCTGTTTCTGCGCATCATGAGCTTCTTTCACTTATGATAATATGAGCTTGGTTTCATTTAGCTAATAGTTTTATATTTTGACAGAAAAATATCTAGATTTATTAACCAAGTATTTTAACTAATTGAATATATTAAGACTAAGATAAGCCCAAATCTATTATTGACATGATTACTGATTTAAATTATTTCACATCTAAATTATGTCTATTATGTGCATACATTCAATACTACGCCGGTCTTTGAGTAGCTTCCTGAGTTATTGATTTACGGATTGAGTTATCTCTAAATTGATTTCATAATAGTTCATATAAACGAGGAAAAATATCTCTTAAAACAAACAATTCAATGGTTTTCAATATTTCTTTCTTATCTGGATATTGCTATTATATTTCTACACATGTAATAACAATATCCAGATAAAGTCCCTACTTTGAAGACATTTCGAGAGTTTTATTACACGTTACTTACTGTTATCGAAACTGGAATATTACAGTTATTTTGAAAGACTTTACCTGTAATCCTATTTGATGTTATTTCTTGTACTTATCGTTATACAAAGTTTATCGCCAGCGCAATTGCTACGCTCTAGATGGACGTTTCCTTGCTCCCTTTAATTAACTACCCTACTTTTTCTTTGCCTTGTACTTATTTTATGCTATCATTCTTGTTTCTCAAGAATTTTTGTATCTATTTAATAAAGCATTTGAACCGTAAAATGTACAATAAGTTATAATTTTACTTCTGCGAAATTTCTCTATCTCTTTCTCTGATTCGTTTTAATAACGCACCTTTGCATCAATTTCGTTACACATAATAGCAGTGTGTCCACATATTCAAAATATTCGCTACAAAAGATTTCTTTTCAATTTTGTTTTCCCTGCAATTTTATCGGAGCGAAGAAATAAAGCACGTCCCGACAGTGAGCAGTTTGAATTAACCTTTCGAGTAGCCTTCTAGATTCGTGGCCCGGTTACGAGCGGGTCATCTGCTAGTTAATATTCAAAGGGTCGCACAATCACGGATTCCGTACGCGTCTCTGCTCCACCGACGCGCTCACTGCGACCACCCGAAAACCTCCCTTTTAGTTACCAAATAGACTACCTACACTGTTTGTCCATAAAATTACACAAGGAATTTCGCTAACGAAACAAAAAATTTCGCTCTGAATTATTGTAACCAACACAACGGCTGCGAATTTTCATTACAGCTTCAGCGAGGGTTCAGACAATAGTTACCTACTGTAAGTAGGTATTGAACACAAAATATTCACATAAGCCTGGAATTTTCCATTACGGGTCGTCAGTTACTGAACACAAAGAGTGAATTCCTAGGAATATTTTTCTTATCAACGGCTAACATAATAAGATGGGTACTTATATTAGTGGCAAGTTTTTCTTATAAACACGACCGTTGTACTTAGTTAGTTCTTTATCTTGTATATACAGTACAGTTGTATATATGTCGCAGACAAATAGTATAATTTGGCATTTTACATACGGCGTCGTCAGTTTAAAAACGTTTGCGGTTATGTAATATGCCATAGGCAAAATGACAACTCATTCAATCGATATAATGCGACGTTAGTGTTATTTTAGGGTGACTATGCTCGTTAAAATCTGGAGACAAATTTTGAATTACATACGTCGTCGCTCGCTTCGCTCGCTCTGTTGCAAGGTCAAAATATCTAACCTAACCTAACCTATTGATCTCTGTCACAAAGTTGAACCTAATCAAGCAATGGATTTCTGGGCCTATGAATATGTCAATATTCGATCAAATACATGTTTTTTTGACCAAAAATACTCTGCAGGAGTCCTTCACGACCCAGAGTCTATGGATACCTCAGCATTTTTGAAGTGCCGGATAACCTCAAAAACTAAATTCTTCAATTTGCCTCGGCATTATGTATATGGTGTTAAAATTTTCGATGAAATGTTGAGGCAATCTACATTCTGCCTTCGGCATATTACATAACGGCAAGGGTTTTTAAACTGACGAGGCCGTATGTAAAATGCCATATTATACTATTTGTCTGCGACATATACATATATTCTTGAAGTTAGTACATTTCATCGTCGTAGGTAATAAGTCACATTTAAGTGAGTTAAATTATATAGTCCCCTTCAATATTATGTACCTACTTAAATATCTGTTTTGGTATATCTACCTTTTTTTTGTTTGCGGTGAGAAACCTTCAAAAGGCACCCGGGCCCCGGCCTTATGGTTGTCTACTAACCTATTTTGTATTTGGACAATCGCAAACATTCGATAAATTGAGAGAATGTGGTGGGCCACAAACCTGGATCGTTTCATTATAGCGCAAATCTGATTTCACATTCATTACTTAACTTTTTGATCAAATTTAATTCAGAATTTTGAGGATTGTTCGTCCAATTTCACGGCTGAATGGATTTGTTTCGGGACTGCAAAGAAATGTTTCAATGTGAGCTTACATTCAAATAATGCGAAGGGGGATTTACAGAAGCGGCCGGTCGACGTAAAGTATTCACGACTGAATAAACACGGAGATTCAAATATAAACCGAAATATTACTAATTGACAACGAATTTATTTTTACTGGCGTTTTCCTTTGACGGTATTTCGTCCAATTGTTCAAGAAAACATTTATAAAATTATAAACATAGTGAAAAATCGCTGCAATTAGCCAATAAAACAAAAAGCCTGTGTGGCGACTTGCGTGTAGATAATCTAATATTTCAATGAATAACTTATTGCTTCGAGAAAGTTAGAATCAAGTACTTGTTCTATTATAATTAAAATTTACGACTAGTCTGTTTGTAATTAATGGCTGTTTCCTATGGATTAACGATAACGCCGTTTATAGTAAGACTATTTTATATTCTTGTCTTGCCATTTTGATAGTGAACGAGCTCTGGGTAGTTGAAACTAGTGAAATTTATCTACCAGTTATATTGTAGAGTAATTAAATTTCATCTAGTTTTAGAATTCCTTTATGTAATTCTTACTGTACATACTAGTAAAAAGTATGTAGAACGGAATATTTTTATCCGTTGAATTATTTCGTTTTATTTGAATCAGTTAATGATAAATCCAAACATGAGATTTATATTGTTATCAAACGAGCATTGAAATTCTACTTACGTGTTCGATTTGTATGGGTGGATTCACGTTCTTATTGAGTGATTGTTGTTACAGATTTCACCGATGAGCCGAGGAGCACCAGACCCTGATCTGTCTCGGAGACGGATGCCGTGAGCTCTATCCACAAGAGCGCACGACGTCGGCGTGATGAGCACAACCCGCCATAATGCGTCGGCGGCCATTTTAAACCGGGAACGGAGGCGTTTGTCGGCTCGAGATGGCCGTCAATCGCGGCGAACGCACATCCAGCCTCCCTGCGCACGCGCAATCCCATACTCCACCGCGGCACTATGAAATGTGGAAACACGGCAAGTGGCGACAGAAAACGTCACCACCAAGGACAAACGCAGCCGTTAGGGTTCCGAGATAGAGACATTGTATAGTGAAATCCTTAGAGGCCTAAGTGTTACTTTTGTGTGTAAATATAGTGGTGTATAGATGTTAAGGATGGCGGGCGAGGGTAGGGGTTCGCGCGCGCCACTGCTTGAATGCGGGGGGGCTGAGTTTGCTCATCCGCACAAGACATCAGCGCCCCGGTGTTGCTTCTGGCTGGCAAGCCACGTCAACGTGAGGAAATGTGTCGCCGGCGTCATGCTGCTATCCGTCCTCACCATATTCTTCTATACATATTACGTCACAGTACCTCTCACTAGGTAAGTCCAGTTAAAAAACGATAAGTCTATTTATACACATTCATCTTCATCCCTACGAAGCGTAGCAAACGATAGTTTTATTAATGAACAGAGTAAACTCGAAAGCAAAAGTGGATTGTGTCCATTGTGTGCAATACAAATCATTCTACTAACACGCAACAATGCTCAAGGTATAATTTATCGTCTCGTACGAGATCACGAATGTTTTTTTTTAAACTCTTGTGGACATGAATAGTTAAACATTATCGTATGTTGAACTTTCCTCATTAAAACATTATATTCATTTAAATTTTAGTGAAACGCGCCAGAATTTAATTAATCTAGTTGAAAATATGCGTCATTCGCATAAAATCCAATTTGCTTCCTATCGGGAGCAAACACGTTGCTGATACGAATTAATAATATGAAATTATCGCATTCGGACAGCTTGCATCGTTATGTCATACTGGTATTTATTGGGATTAGTCGCATAAGTGGATATTTGTGTCTCTTTATTGTTCCCACAATGTTTTTGTTATGAAACAGGTTAACAATAACTGTAATATTAGTCCTTTTATGACTTGTATGAATCGCTGATGACCTGGACATACAAGTACCTATCTCATCTATATCTATCTCAAAGGTTCTACTAAAACGTTTAAATTCTCCTTATGTTGTGCGGGTACAGAAATTTCCTATTTTCTCGCCGTTTTCCGCCTGCACAAGAACAAATTCAAGTGACGCAGACATGTGACGAAAAGAAACGCTCTCGTTCACTTTACATTGTACTTCTTTTATTTCAATAGCAGAAGTTTCATTATGCATAAAATTGGCATTTAATATCTACAGGAAATTGCTTCGCGGAAGTATTAAAGACGTTTAACTTTGTGCCGAGCGTCCTTGTCGCCCTTTGTTTGGCAGCTTTTCGCAGCTAAATTAGGACGAGGAGGCGAATATTTCAGAGTAATTTATAACATGATTTTATGTAATTAGGGCAGATGGCGTGTAGCTAGGACCCATAATATTTTATTTTATCGGCTTAAAATTACACCGCCTCGAGATGAGCGGCAGGGGCGGCAAGTTTCGCCGACTCAGTTGAATTTATAGCAAAACTTGTGTTCTGGCTAATTAATGGAAGCAGCTTCGCTAACGCTCTGCCAACTCCCTGATTTAAAAGCATATTGTTTTATAAACGTTTATTTACTATTAACACGTAATTGACTTAACCGTACAAATTTTCACCTTCCTAATTTGCATACAAATCTCACCTCATTAATGCTAATCGGAGCTAATTACGATGTTTATATTTAGTAAATACGGCATTTTAATGGTAAATAAAGGCGGTATTTGTGCTCAATACATAGCTCGGTATGTCTTTAAGCATCATCGTTAAAGTTTCCTCTCGGTTGATTCAGGCGTGGCTTTCATTACAGCAAAGAGGCCACAAGACTCAGCCGCGGCTCACAGGACCACTGCCGCCTACGGATAAAATATTTCCACAAATTCCTGCCTTTATTTATTTTACGCTATTGAGATAAACCTTAATAGCGCTTTGATGTGGCTCCTACTTGGAACTCAGCTTTAAGTTTGGCAGTATTTGATTGATTTTCTCATAAATTTTGTTTAGAAGGTTACTTAGTAGGTAAAATAATGGTATGCCTTTATTTTAATTGCCGGCTCATTTGCTCAGGTGCGGGAAAGTCGCCCAAATTTTTTACTTGTAATTTGTTTTCTTATTCAATAGCCTTGTTTTTTATTGTTTATTTTCTTTTTCATTACTTGAAGCGATTTTTATGGTTTTGAATTTTTTTCTAAGTGATTAGGTTTGTTTCGGAACAAAGTGATTATATTGAGAGGTTTTTTTAACATTATACTATTCATGATTCATAAAGTAGGTGTACATTGAAGACAGTTTCGAATGAAATTTAAAAAATACTTTCTTATAAAACCTATAAGTAACTCATTATTTTGAACTTAATTAATAAATTATGTTCACAAACTTACTCCACGTTAACAGCTGCTACCTACCTTGTTCTCGAGTGACTTTTATCCGACATCATAACACAGACAATGATCATTGTATTTAATTATCTAAACATTACATTAGTGCTTGTTATGTATTTCTTGATTCAAACTTAAGTATGTTTACAGTCTGGTGTGGCGGGATCGCGTCCCGCGGCCTCTCTCGCAATGCTCGTTGCTCGCGTCGCAGCAACAAGCGGCAAGAGACCACCGATCAGACGCGCGTCTGCGCATCGACGCGAAGGTGCTCGTGATCGTCGAGTCGGCCTACTCGCGACTCGGCCGCGATATCGCCGAACTGCTCGTCGCTAACCATATACGGTAAGAATAATTTGTAAATAATTTTGTAGTGAGATGACGTCAATAACTGCATGCTTGGTTTTTGTAATGAGGACTCAGGTAAATAAATAGAGTTGGTTTGTTTAGGCAGGGTCAAGTGACATGTCTAGTCAGTTAAGCATTAAATAGGTTAATTCAAAAATACTGGTTAGTTACTTCGTCACATATGTTTTTAAAATATGTTGAATATAGCTCTTGTGGATTACGTAACAATGTATAAACGAGGTGTAGGTTGACAATGACTATAAAACCCTGTAGGTGTTGCCACGTTGACAACTACAAACATTAAACTTTTTATTGCTATCAAACAGTAGTTTTGGCTTTGAAATGAAACTCGTTCCACAAATATTCCAATTATATTGCTTTTTTAGTGGGTGAACAAAACGAAATAGATCGCTCTTATAAAACGGTAGCTTTAAACTTGAATAATTATTTGGAATAAGTCTTTACATACTTACTTTATTAGCTGTCATTGTCAATAATCATAGTCTGATATAATATCAGTTCTGTCTAAACGAGTATAAACCTAATAATCTGTTAGAATAAAACCATCTCATCTTTCCCATACTTCAACATACGTACTTAACTCTAATACCAATATCTTAAAGTTATCATGTAAATATTTACTGCGGCCGTTCGCTCGATGGGCGATGTTTCCTTGGTTATTTATTTTTCCTTGTAGCTCGCGCGAGGCGATCGGTTGAGCCCGTTGACAGCTAATATGCGAACCAGGTGATGTACTGGGGTGTACGAGGAAACTTTTTGTTTTATAGGATGAGCTCGTGTAACGTCGCAACGATGTTACGACGTCTTTTAGAATGATTGTCCCATAAATTGTGCTGATGTTGAGAAGTGTATTTTTATCAAATTATAATAATATAAAATGTAAAAAATAGAGAATGTAAGATGATTAAAAAGAAAGGAACTTCTCAATTTAGCATATTTGTTAGACAAATTCGCCTTAAAATAAGTATTATGCTAACAGTTTTACTGCTTTGTTATTACAGGCGTGTAAAGATAAGGCACACATAAAAGACATTTTGTCTTGTCACTTGTTAATTAAAAACAAATGTTATCACTACTTAATTCTTCGTTTTCCGCAATTCTAATTTCTCGGAATCATTAAAGATGAATGGGAATTACTACCGACTACATAAACAATTATTATCTTATTGCGATATAACATTAACTTATTAACCTCTTATAGTCACTCAGATATTAGGTACAGCTGATTTATTTATCAGTGTCATAAGCAATGTTTTAACACACATGAACAAATCGCCGTTACTTGGAAATATGGATTCTGAGGTCGAAGTAAATGTGATAAAATGAATAATTGTATATGCAAGTGAATACTTAATAGATTGGACACGTCATTTATTCATACGAAATGAGCCGTAATCAGTTTTTGCGATTATATTAATTCGATAACCGAAACAAACGTTAAACAATGGCATTAAAGGTCACTGTAGAAGATAAATATTTTAAGATAAATGCAGTAGGTACCTGTACAAACCTACATTGTATTGTAGTAACATAAACATTGCACCAATTGTGCAAATACGAAAACACACTTCAAAACTGACGCCATCAGAATCTACTTAGCTTTAACTTAAAGCTAACTTAGCTTCACATCTAAATCGTATCTAAGTAGCCTTATTTCATAGTAAATTAATTCATAAATCGTCCAGTATTAAATTGTCGGCGTCTATTTTCCGGTATATCGTGTCTCACAGACGGTTGCCCTACTTGCGTCATGTGAGAGTTTTTTTGCTCTTGTCGGGTTAAAAATCGGTCCTCTCCCCAGCCTCAGTGAACTCGGCGCTTGCTTATGAAATGTTTGACGGGTCAGGAATTAGTTTTCTTCCTTGATATTTTTTGTCAAAGCCTTCCCTTAGGCCTCGGTTTTTATCGCATCTTTTAGTCTGCAATCTCCAGACGAAGTAGAGTTTATTATTTAAACTTGTGTTTGTTGCTGTTTTTTCTTTTTTTATATAGTATATTTGTTGCGATTGCATTTGAAGTAAATTTTATGTTTATCAAACTTAAAAATATATCCATCAGAACTTCTTTCGAAGGACCTTGTTAGGGTTGGCTGCCAGTCTTACTAAATTTACCTGAATCTAAATCGAATCTGACTCAAGACTATTTAGACTTAAAAAGTTCATTAATAATGTAATAGGTACTTTAATCGTATGTAGGTGGTATTTTAAATATGTTTGTTGTTAATATAAAAAAATAATGCAAAGGCCTTGGCATAAGTGAACACTTTATTTGGAGTTCGTAGTATCTACAAAGGTTTTAAGTAGGTATGCCCATATATGTAATTAACCTTGTCCTCTATCATTATAGTGATGACTGACTCGGTGGGCGTTCTTTAGTTTCACAACAAAACATAGTCACCGAACCGTATAAATGTCAATTATCTATGGGAAATTAAGTCATTTTAAGGTTTTTTGGACCAGAATCGCGAGCTGTATAATCATTTTTCGAATCCCGTACTAACCCACTGCAGTAGTTAGACATGTAATCAACTATATGACGTTGTTCTGTAGTTTTAATGTCTGTTCAAGTCTTTAAAAATTAGTATACGGTTAGGGACCCTGACTGCTATACCGGAGGTCGTGGGTTCGATTCCCACTCAGGACAAATGTTTGTGTGATGAGCGACGAGATGACGATCATTTGTATCTATAATATGTATGTATTTGGAAATATATAAGTATATTTATCAGTTCTCTGGTTACCATAACACAAGCCCTGCTTAGCTTGGGATCAGATAACCGTGTGTGAGATGTCCCGTAATATGAAAGATAACATAAAGTTAAAATTATTTTTATCGTTGTTTTTTCGCACAGTTCATCGAATTGATATAACATGATATGTTTTTTCTATCTTCTACAAAAGTTTCATTAATTTAGTTTTTTGAAGTTTCATTTAATTATGTGCGTAAAAGGGCCTCTGAAGAATAGGCTCGAACCTAAAATTACTATTTAAATATATGTTATTTAATCATTTAGTGCCTTCTACTGGTCATTAATCATAACACATTCATTTCTCAATTACAGTGTCGGACTCATCCCTAATTGAATTTAATTTGAGTGTGAACTTAAAGTCCCATAAAGGGTGTGGACCCAAGCAACGGTTTTAATGAAGGATTACCTTTTATTATCTACTTGTACATGCATATAAAACTTTACTTGTTTAGAAAGACTGTCATAAAACCGAGCTTAAAATACATTGAAAGAATGTCAAAAATAAAACTTTCATTATAAATAGGTACTTATAAAGAAATCAAATTTACTCAACCTTGGCGTTTTGTTTATCGATAATGCCAACTTATAGAAATAGCATAAGGTATGCGGTTATTACAACATTCAATTGCTGGCTTCTGAGAATGATTTAGCATTAAATTATTAAATTTTAATATGAATTTCGTACCGAATGCAAACAAAAGTTACATTGTCGGAATTCCTCTTTATTATGAATTTCATTGACCCCAATGTTGTTACTTAAACAAGTTACCTCGACCCGTAATACAGTGCGGTCTAATTAGCTGATAATTTGGAAACAAACACCAGTTCCTGTACGTAAGAGGTAGTAATGTAAACTTAATTAAATATAAAGCAAGGTATAAGGTGACAGCTGACTCGCAAGTCGTGGGGTGGAGCGGGCACAGCGACGCGACGTCTACGGCGAGTCGTTGTGGCGACAGTTAGTTAGTTAGTAGTGCCATTAGAGGCAAGCCCGCGGCATCCCGCCCCCTATCTTGCCGCCTCGTTCTCCATTAATGCTCGTTTGTGTCAAAACGACTTAATATAAAGTAATTAAGTCGTTTTGACACTGTTTCCTTTAATCCTGCCCGACCTCCCCCGTAAATACAAGTAAACTGCCGGGCGTATACAAACGCAGGTACGGCGATTCGTTCCATCGAGTTTCGCTTTAAAACTTAGAGACAACGGCTACAGTAAATTGAGTGTGAAAGAAAGATTAGCCGCTTTATTCGAGCTTTTACAACAAACGGAGTAGTTTTGTTTTAATGCTGTGACCGTTCTATACAACCTACCAACTTATATTGCTATGTATGTCTCGTATTTGTACCATTTCATTGAGAATCCCTTACGTGTTCTAGTTTTTCAAGTTTGATTGCTATCGTTCATTTGACCCTCGTGTGATGTAAGCCGTTTATTACTCCCTTCCCTCGTAAACTTCACTTTATAGTGCACAAGAGAGCAAACCGCTTTTTTAATAGAGCGTTAATGGTGAGTGTACCTACTTCACCGTCAGGAGGTAATCCTCACATGTTTCCGCACAATTTAATGTAGTTTAAGCGATGTAAACAAAAATACTTCATAGAAATACCTCTTTGTTGTACTATTTCTTTTATTCATTAGAACCATTTAGTTAAATTGAGAAAATGAAAATGAAGAGCAATTAAACTTTGCAGAAGTCAGTAAATTTTAAAGTGACCAATTCCAATTCAAAGTCTCATAATAAAAGTTTCCTCTAACGACTTCTATATTGTACACCCCCAGTTCTGGATAGGTAATGTGTGCCCTTAATTGACTTCGTGTCTCATAGGACTTTATTTTTTCAAGTGCCACTGAACGTGAAACGACCAACATTTCGTGTAGGAAGTTACCATAAGTACTAAACATTAAACAGTAGTCTCGGAACACGGCCGTCTTGTCCTCAATTTAGGCACCAAGTTGGCTGGTAATTGCTTCTTACTATCTTTACTTATTCACGTTCATAGTGCAAAAGAGACTTCCATTAGAGCCGCGATCCTTTATTATAATGACGGGACTATAAAAATGTGTTGGATAGACGTAGCACATAAGTACTTCGTGCGTGACCTTTCATACATTAAATCACATGATCTTTATTTATACAAAACGGTAGCGCAGCGCCAGTAACTATGCAAAAAAATGATAATTGAAATTCCCTAAAGTACCTTTACCTTCATAAAATCTACCTGTGTAACAATGAAATTCAAAAATTAGAATATTGCTGTACTTAGGGCTACATTTGTACCCACAATATACTCTACGTATAAATGTCGTACCTAAGTAGGAATGTCGGGCAACGCAATTTTGAATAATATAAAGATTCGCTTAATTTTTCCGTTTTCTGGATAACCGTAGAGCAGTTATACCGGCCTCTTTACGATAACTGGTGTTATCCTAAGGGGCGGCAGGTCACCGAGGTCGCACGCCGTGACATTGCTCCCCTTTGTTGAACTCACTCGCGCTCCCTTATCACGAATTAGCCCTCGTCGCATTCGGTTCACGGACAAAGTAGGCCGTTTCGCGCGCTCTAATTTAAACTGAGCGCTCTCTCGTTTTAATGTCAGGACACTAATTAAGGTAATTAGAAACATGTTAGCGCAAGCTAAATAGTGACGCAGCGCTCACGTCCCTCGTTCCGTAGGTACTCGACGTAGCTTTATGACTCCTATTTTACATAAGGGTGCGCATTTTAAAACACATAAAAATAGCAAACTTTTGTATCGGACCATTTGCTCGGCGAACATACTAGTGGCTGCACAAAGTTGCCAACGAGTGCACCGTACATTAGACGGAAAGACGGACCGGCTCGAGTAGGTAAATGCTATTTGCAAGTTGCCATTCGCTCTAGACTCGGTCTGAAGTGCTCTCGGTCTGCCAAATTGAAACGAGCCTTAACTGAAGCGAAATGAGCGGCCGGTCTTGATACCTGCATGCTACTCTTTTTTCTACCTATCGATCGGTGCATTTTTGAAGACCAATTCCATGGCGACCGGTATGAACTGAAAGACTTGTCAGATTTCCCAATATTGCTAAAATGGGTGCTTTTGATTGAATATTGGAAAGTATCTTAAAAGCGAATGTTTGGACAGTTCAATTTCCAATATTGCCAATCAACTTCAGCGGCTTGTTGAATGTTTGACAAGGGGACGCCATTGCCGTCTGCTATTTTAACTGTAAAATGTTTTGATAAAGGGTAGAATCTCCATTGCTTTTGTTATTAGATATCTATTTTTTCGCGCTACTACCGCCGCCACGAAAGGTCTGTGCTAAGAGTTATTATAAGTTTAAAAATAGAAAAACTTCATAAACTGTTATTAAATTAGTACAATAACAAACTATCCGGTGTTGTGTAATCGTGAAAGTGTTATATTATCAAAAGGACTGCTGTGATCATTAATATCTTGCAAATAACAATATCATAAAAAAAAAAGAAAAAAACTATTTTTCTTACTTATTCTATGTGAGAAACTACGAAACAGTGTTAAATGTGCATCAGAATAAATAAAAAGTGTTAAAAAAGTACTAAAAGAAACTACAAGTAAACAAAATAAAGTGTACAATCAAACAAAGAAACGACCTTTGAACCAAAGTGACAAACACTTTTGAACTCAACAATTGTTTAACGATGTTTTACTGGAACATCTAAACCGCTATTTGGATCCATTTCTTAACGTTCGAGTGTCTCATTCGTCTACGTGTCTACCTCAGCGATAACAACTATCTAAAGGCTCCGAGTTCGATCCCCGCAAACTGCGATCTCTTTTTGAGTATTGTACACCTTACAAATAGAAACTATCGAGACACTTCCACAGTGCGCGGCGTTCTCGCGCAGTGCCGTGCTCCTCCATCCCGGGAGACAAAGTCAATCGTCATTATCTGTCTCGCTCACACAGGGACTCTGCGTTCAGGTACTCAGCAAGCATTGTGCGCTCACCCACATGTACAACTTATTTAACACTAAAGCTGGTGTGAATTAACGGCGAGCAACATAAACATCATTAAGAAACAATGAGTGTGACTCGTTCGCCAACGGCTACTCCATCCAAGTCCGGTCATTTAACTACATGTGCAACTACGGAATATGTCACTGGACAGGGCTCACAACCCGATCTATCAAAAATGAGCGTAGAATTAACCGAATCACAAATAACTTACCGCAAACGTAATTTACAACGGATTGAGCATGAATGTTTGTGCTCCGACGAAATTAAACTAATGAGAAGTGATTTATCTCGCGTTTCTTCTCTGTTAGAAAAATATATTGCTTCTAATACACAAATGATTAGTCAAATGAATGCAAGTATCGTCGAAGTGAAGAATGAATTGGCTGACTTACGAGCGTCGCACGAGCAAACGAAATGTTTGATTACATCTAATGCGGCAGATATTACTGCAAAAATACAAGATGTTCAATCCACCTCGACACAGCTTACCTCTGAACACAGAAACATAAAGAAACAACTAACACAGTTTGAAAACAATATTGTGAACAATCAGAACAAAATAAAGAACCTGGAAACCAATTTTAGTAAAATGCAATTAGTCCAACATTCTCCACAAAATGAATTGTCCGTAAATGAACAAATATATCGTGAAATTCAAGAGCGAAATAGGAGACAAAATAACTTAATTATAAGTGGTATATTAGAGCAGAATAGCATTAACACACAGGAAAGAATTCTTAAGGACGAATCGGATGTTTTAAATGTTATTGCAAACCTAGATGTGAACATTGTAAAGCCCAACAAAATATATCGTATTGGCAAGTACAATGCTGGAAAAACTCGCAGGATTAAAGTTTGCTTTACCTGCCCAGAACCAGTAATCCTATTGCTACGTAACAAGGGAAAATTACCCGATAATATTAAGTTATTTTCTGATCAAACACCCTCTCAACAAAAATACTTCCAGTCTGTAAAAAATGAACTCTTGCGCCGAACTGAAAATGGAGAAACTGATCTTATAATTAAATACATTAACGGCATTCCTACAATTATAAATACGAATGCAAAAAACCCCAACGCCCAATGAGAAACATTAATCCTACAAAATCTATAACGTACCAAATAGTGCACGATTATCGGCAACTAAAAATTCAAAAATCACGCCTATCATTTCTTTACTTAAACGCACGCAGTATATGTAAAAAGGGGAAGCTTGACGAACTGAAATGTATCGTAAAAGCAATACCTACAACAGTGCATATTATACTACTTACAGAAACCTGGATACAAAACGATAACCAGGCTTTACAGCTACAAATACCTAACTATACGCACTACTACAACTATAGAACGGATATAAGAGGAGGCGGAGTATCGGCCTATATACACAATGATTTAAAACATAACCTCACTGAATCTACTTATCAAGATGGTAACAACTACTTGTGGGTTTATATAGAGAAATTCGCAATAGAGGTTGGCGTTGTCTACAATCCTGGAGACACTGATTTGGATAAGTTTTTGAATACATACGAAACACAATTACAAGTACGAAAACGAGCAGTAGTGTTTGGTGATTTTAACATTGACTTATTATCTAAAAACAAGACATTAAAAAGTTACAAACAGAGAGTACACGAATCGGGACATAAAATACTAAATAAAGTCAACCAAACCTACTGTACAAGAGACTCGAAAACAAAGAAATCTATACTGGACCACGTAAGCACAAACTTGACCAGTGAACAGTATAATCTTGCAATCATCAACTCATCTTTTTCAGACCACAAACAAATTTACTTACAACTAAATAAGTGGAAACCACAAAAACTGCGAATAAACTATGAAACTATAGACTATAATAAACTATACTTAGCTGCTGAGTCTCATGGATTTGAAACTGCTGCGAACTGTTATGAAGAACTGGAGACTACCTTAATACAATACATAAAAAGAAATACAACCTGTAGAACTAAAATCATGAACCCACCACGAGAGGAATGGGTTAACAACGACATTATTGCTGGTATCAGCTTGAGAAATCATCTATGGTGGCAACATAAGAAGGATGAAAAAAATGAGACATTATTAAATGAGTTTAAAGTGATCAGAGATGAAATTGCTAAGCTGATTCAAGCCACGAAAAACTCTTACTTCTATAATCTATTTACACAACATGCTAACAATCCAAAAAAAATGTGGACAATTATAAATAATCTAGCAAACAATAAAATGTATCAAAATAGTGCTCCTTCAAAACTCCTAGTTGGTTCAGATATGATTACTGACACAAAAGAAATATGTGAACTTTTTAATAAATACTTCTCAACCATAGGGTCTCTACTTGCAGACAAAATACCAAGGAAATTTCATGACAATTCTACAATCTTTGAATCTAATGAACAAAATAATACCACAAGTCATTCACTTACAACATTGCAGCCTTGTAATACTGAAGAAATCATTAAAATTATTAACGGTCTTGATGCCAACTCTAGTAGTGGTATAGATAAAATTAGCACCAAAATTTTAAAAAGTTTACAATACCTACTTTCTGATGAGCTGACAAAATGCTTTAATAAACTTATGACTGACGGGGAGTTTCCCGATTCCTTAAAAGTTGCAAAAGTAGTACCAATTTATAAATCTGGGCCCAAGATCGACCCCGGCAATTATCGTCCGATCTCTGTACTGCCAGTCATGTCCAAAATACTTGAGAAACTTATACACAACCGCATAGTAAATTACTTTGATTCTATTAACTTTATATCAGATCGCCAATATGGATTTAGAGCTAAAAATAACACCACAGTAGCTACGATAGATCTAATAACAAAAATAAGAAAGAATATAGATAAGAAGAACATAACCCTGGGTGTATTCATAGATTTAAAAAAAGCTTTTGATACTGTAAGCCATACCCTACTTTTAAGCAAGCTTGAACGTGCTGGTATAAAAGGAAATGCACTCAAAATTCTAAAATCATACTTAACTAATAGACACCAGATAGTAAAGATAAATGACGTTGAGAGTAGTCCTCTACCTATCACTTACGGAGTACCCCAGGGGTCAATACTAGGACCGTTGTTATTCTTAACTTACATAAATAACATTGCAGCACTAAAACTTCATGGTCATATAACTTTGTACGCAGATGATACATGCTTATTTTATTTTGGCAAAAATATACATAACATCATCTCGCAAGCCCAAGAAGACTTAAATATCTTATTCGAGTGGTTCCAATACAATCTGCTGTCTATCAATATTTCAAAAACATGCTATATAATATTTAAAGCTAAAAATAAAAATATCCCAGATCATAAACCACTAAATATTGATAACGTCCAACTCGAACAAAAACAGTGTGAAAAATACTTGGGCTTAAGAATGGATAACAACCTAAATTGGAGTAACCAAATAGATCACATTAAGGATAAACTTTCGTCACTTACTGGTGCTCTCTTTAACATTAGCAACTGCATACCTAGAAATACTCGTTTTACTATTTATAACTCTCTCGTCAAATCACATTTGCTTTATCTAATAGAAATTTGGGGTAATACAGGTACAACAAAATTACAAGAACTACAAAGAGTACAAAACAAAATCATAAAGGTATTATTTCGGTATCCATATTTAACACCAACTTGCAAAATTTTTGAAGAAACTAAACTAATGACTATCAAGCAACTTTACATCTATACCACCTGCATTCTCATAAGGAAAATCTTAGATAAAAAAATTGACACTAATTTGTCATTTACTAAAATTTCTGAAATATCAAAACGTAGCAGGCGTCGACCTAGTCTACTTATATTACCAAGACCTCGTACTAATTATGCCAAGAGAAACATCACCTATGAAGGAGCACGTATATACAATAAGTTACCATCTAATATTAAAAATGTAAGCTCGTTCAACGTCTTTAAATCTCAACTGTCTAAATATATAACAGAAAACTTCTTTTACACTAACAAAGACTATTAAAGTTCAGAAAAAAACATGTTGATCGGGTACTTATTTTACACTACGGACTACTTATTGTCTAAACTACCTTACCTATTCACTTATAAGTCTATAGTTACTTAATAACTCTTTAATTTCTAATGTTACATTGTATTTGCTTATGTCGGTGGCGGTTAATGAAAATAATTCAACAAAATGTTATTTTGTTTTCTCATGTAAGTGGCTTTATTGTCTTTTTTGGGAATAAATGATTAAAACAATTTGACATTATAGCTCAAAATAACAGATATTTGGGGTTCAGTTGTGCAATATAATAGCGGACTGGGAGCGAATCGAAGGTTTGGTTACTTCATATAGATGACATTGAATAGCGTTGCATTACGGGAGTGAATTCCGCACGTGGCTGTGTTTCTGTAACCGACACTATAATAACCAGTCGGCAATCGGAATTGGAAGCTACACAGATACATAAAGTGGGTTGTATTACAAGCCAGATATCTAGATACCTGTATAATAGTCCACTTTCTAAAGGTAGCGCAGGCAGCCACTTCACCTTCACAGTATTGATCTTGTATAACAAACTCTCATCTGCAGTAAGCTGGACTACATAATATTATCTATCGTATTTATGATATGATCTTTCGGAACATTGGGGAAGTTTAACGGTATCTTGAATTTATTTCGGAACATTTTAGAAATGAAGAACAATAATAAGCGTATTAATAAGGAATAACGCCGCAAAAATATAAGTAAGTCTGCCAATTATAAACTGAAGTTAAATGGTTAGAATACTCCATGTTCAGTGCTTGACCCATCTCGAGCCTTGGCCTAGTTTATACTACATGAATACTTACCTATTTGATTAGCTTTGAACGTGTTCTATATTTCAGTGCACACTATAGGTGTCAAATTTATAATTAAATTAATTTTCTTTTTGTTCAGGTACAAAGTGGAGGTAGCAGGCAAGAGTTTGCCCGTACTCACCACTTTAGACAAGGGCCGCTACGGCGTGATTGTGTTCGAATCGCTATCGAAATACGCGAACATGGACAAGTGGAACCGGGAACTTCTCGATAAGTACTGCAGAGAATATTCCGTGGGTGTTGTCGCGTTCGCAACGCCTGGGGAGGAGACGCTCGTAGGCGCACAGCTGAAAGGATTCCCTCTCTTCATGCATACTAATTTGAGGCTGAAGGTAGGTGACAATGTTTTAGTTTACTTTATTGTTTACTCGCATTCTTTTACTGCACTTTTTATGGTAAATACTAAGTAAATGTTTATAAACACTCGATTGCTCTAATGTTGTGAACAATACGTAATCTAACTGAAAAATAAGAAGCTTACGAGTATGTTTTTGCTTTTATAACCTGTAGTGAATGTCATAATTAGAACGGAAGTCAAGGGACTAAAGCTTTTTATTTAATGCTGTTTTCTTGTCCTCCTAATGTGGTGTTTGTGTACACTCATTCCGTGAATAATGCGAGTCTTACACTAACTACAGTTCGTCGAATATATCTTACGAGCCGCTTCACAACAATGCAAGCGATTTATAAGGCCTTACTGGCATAATTAATGTAACAAGGATCCCTTGTAAAGACCGGTTAGATTGTAGGTCTAAGTATACACTCAGAGATGGTTGCAAAAGATGCTACATTCGCGAGATTTTATTTCCTGGAATTGAAATAAATAGTATGTTAAATGTTATGTTTCATATCATAAACTTAAACCTTTCAAACAGTTTTGTTTTCATATTATATATCTTATATTTATTTAAATTATAATTGTTGCTCTAGATAAGTAAATACTTTATTTCGGGTCTGCAATAGGCGCTAGATGTTTTTACATAGGTACGAAATTTTATACTTGCAAAGAAAATACGAAGTCATATAAAATTCTCTACTAGCCTTATATTTCTAAACAATCCAAACGTGTCATATGTCCATCTGATATGGTTGAAACTGATAGATATCTATCGTAGCACCCAAATTATGTTACAAATCATAAAACACTACGAAAGCAGTGACAGTTTTATTTATGGATTTTAAAAGTGGTGGTCGATATCTCACCCCTTTTTTGTTTGATTGGTCATGTATATGTGGACATAGCTAACTAGTATAATAGGTAATGGACTATAAATACCTAGTGAGTACATGTGAGTTTAAACTCGTTTACTAATAAATTTGTCAATTACAATCATTTTTTTGCTTAGTAATAAACAAGTCCAAGTTATTCCACTCAAGCCCTATTTAAAAATATGCGTGATTGTGCTTACTTTTTGTTAGGATTAGAGGGGTCTTGTTCTAACAAAAAGTATGTATAGTGTATCTTTAACGTAACTAGCATTACCGCGAACCATTAATAATAGATTAACCTTTAATAGCAACCTAGTTGAAATGTCTTTATATTTCGACTAGGTTGGGCTAGCCTTTGTCACAAGTAGACTAACAGTTTAAAAGTTAGTATACTGACGTCATATAGAATAGAAGTTTATTGTTTCCCTTTCTTAGGATGCAACATTAAACGCAGCATCACCGGTGCTTCGGCTCGCACGCGCCGGCGAGACCGCTTGGGGCGCGCTCCCTGGCGCCCATTGGGCGGTGTTCAGGGCCAACAGTTCCACGTACGAGCCCGTCGCCTGGGCGATCAGGCAGAACGAATACGGATCTGGTGGTAAGTGGAGTAACATTGTTAGGTACACGGCTAGCCAATGCTGGGAGTGGAATGCTTTTAGAGTTCATTTTCCCTTGTACATTGTTTGTCATTCAACTATAACTAATAAATGCCGGAAAACATGTGCTAATATGGTATTTCTGTTTTACTATGAATTGACCCTAAGATTTTTCTCAATTTTCGGGAATCCAGTGAATAAAGTCCCTATATTAATACCCATATTATTATTGTATTGTTTATGTTATAAAAATGTTGCGCAACAATACATTACCCGATATATCGTGCTCAAATCTACTAGCTGTTTCGAATAACGTCAATTAATATTAATCACGCCCGTCATCATGTCCTAATTAATGGAAGGAATTCCATAACACTTACATTGATTCGAACAATCTATTCTTAATGTTAATATCGTATTCCTGCCAAGGTTTTCCTGAAACTAATTATTACGGTACACTTATCCGCCTATATTTTATTGTGTGAATCACTCTGGGAACGTATTTTGAATGTGGGTCAAATATATCTATATTGTTTATGTTGCTACGTCATCGTAATCCCGGGGGATTACTGACCTTTTCGTAAACATATACGTGACTGTGTAATATTTAGGCATAGTAAATTAATTAGAGTAGACAGGAAAGTTAAAAATTAAAATGAGAATAAGGTTGTTTAGACATTTTTTTATTATATTTGAATTTTCTTGCTCTACTTTTTCAAACGTTTAGTGTCATTTCGCTTTTTGTTGGCGTTCATACGACATATTTAAAGTATAAAGTATTTCAATGTTTATTTTAAAATAAATGTCAGAAACATTCAAACAGTAATTTCAGTCAACAGAATTCTGGTTCTTTTTTTATTATATCATCATTATAATTTAAATCATGGACTTTAAAATAGAGTCTCGCAGAAAATGAAAGACAACAGTGAATTAATGTAAAAATCAATTTAAATAATCTCTTAAATTTTAACTTAAGCCTAAAAGCTGTAGGCAGCTGCTAAAACAGATTTAAAATAAGACCAGACATTTAAAATAATCTCGCCAAAGCCTACTAAAACACATTTAACTTTTGCGTTTTAACGACAATTATGACTAATAGTATAATAAAGTGGGCAATTAGAATTCATTAATATTTACATCTTTTAGCTTCAATAGAACGTGCAAATGGGTTTTCCTTACACTATTGTTTTACTCAAATATCCGTTCAAAATGCACGACCAACACAATAAGACTATTAAAATATACTTTTGACTTCCTTCCATTTGTAAATAATTTATCTGCTAATGAAACAACTCAACAGAAGAAATTATTTATGTGAATGAGTATTGGACATTAAAAAAGCAATGTAGCACCGTCTTATATAATTTATATCGTCTTATAAATAAAAGCTTTTAGACATTTAATGGTCTTTATAAATAGACCAGCTTTTGTCAAAATGTTTCACTATGTTCTAATTTTGTAAGTTGTCTGAAAATGTTTCTATTCTCTTGTTGAATAAGTCTACATAGAGAAACAAAACTTTACATACAAACTTTAAGCTTGCTACCACAATACTTAAAGGTTGTTTTGGGAGTATTTACCTATACAAGTTTTTACTTAATTTTCACAGACTATACAAACTTTATAGACTAACGAATTCACAGTATTAAATTAGTATATATTCGGAGAGTCAAAGTCGAGGGCGATGTTTTTTATTCATGTGCTTAGAGGCCTTTATTAGTGATACGCGAGACACGTGATTCTGAGGTTAAATGATTGACATTGCCTACGGGCCTACCCTGATTAGGCTTTAGGTTATATAGGAACTATGCACGACAGCACGTATACTGTATAGTGCAGCAGTCAGTGTAAATAAACCATACTTTATTAAAGGTTATCTCAATATTTTTAACAGTGAAGTGCGGTGTAATTCTTTTTATCACTAGATAGATGAGAGCAATGCTAATGAAACCACGTGCTAGTTATTTTATTAGGGTACCTAACTCTTATCCGTGTTCTTGGTTTGAAGTAAACAAACTTTGGAAGCACATTTTTAATTAAATTAAAACTTATGTAACTAATGTATCTACTGAGACTTTCTTTTTTACTCATTACGCCGTAAACTTCTATCAAACTTTTGCTGGGGTAACCATTTACTAATTAAAACATTTTCATTACTGAACATATTTGTTACATACAGCAATGCAGTGCACGGTTCATTCTGGCAACAAAACCGCACTTCCATAGGTGTTAACAAAACACATGTCCCATAAATCCTGCAAAAGGCATAGTTAGAAATCAACACAGAGACAGTTCAGTAAATTCCAGCGATGTTTACAGAGGAACGCATGCCGCTGGCGACAGTGATACAAGACCACGGCCGTTTGGACGGCATCCAACGCGTGCTGTTCGGCTCCGGCCTGCAGTTCTGGCTGCATATGCTGCTGTTCCTCGACGCGCTCAGCTACCTCAGCCACGGCCAGCTCAGTCTGAGCCTCGACAGGTGGATACTCGTCGATGTTGATGATATCTTCGTGGGAGAAAGAGGTTTGTACACCTTTTTGACTATATGGCTATTTGAGATTTTGATGTGTTTTGTTTTTTTTTTTTTTAACCTGAACTTTCTTCTTGCGGAAAATAAACTTTTAGTTAGTATTTATGCAAAGTGAATACAAACTAGTAGTCGACTTTTAAAAGAACCTACATTATTTTAAACATAAGTTACCGACAAACGTGCATAACTCCATACTAAAGACATCGATTACCCACATTCGTTTCCAGAAACTATTATAAAAGTTCCATACACGAACAGAATTTTAATGACTTCCAAACATAAAGCTAGAATAATTAAAGTACAGCTCAATCAATCCAACATTGTATTGCGTTTAGTTGTCTTTGTCCTTACTATTAGTATGCGAACAAGATCTGAATAATATTAGCACCTAGGTGCATTGAATAATAATGGGTGCGCTTTATACGTTTGTTAGTATGGAAACTAATATTCGTATGCACCGATACGGCGCACATTCCTAATCAAATTGTTAGGCGTTGTACCAAATAGATATGTACGGTGCGCCTTAAAACGACTGACAATTAGCAATCTACAAGTTTATTGAACTAGCGTATGCATCTTGGTTTATTGTGTCTTTTTCGATGAGTTGTTTTTAAAGTGTTAGGTAATACTACAACCAGTATACATTGCCTTACATATTAAATGGAAAAAAAAAACAGTTAAATTAAATTAGTCTCATTTACTTACTATATGAGAAATGTATTTTTCAGATAAAGGGTACGTAAAATTATAAGTTATAGTTACACTTACACTTCATATCATAGTCATATCGATGGCACTTAATACTGCGTCAGCCAAAAACTGAAATACCAGTTTTCCTAATTATTTTTCTTTTGGTATCTCTTATCGCCAATCCGCAATGCGCTTCTCTATATGCCCAGCAGTGCGACGTATATATAGGCCAGTTTATTATTTTTTATCTACTTAATGAAACGACAAATCCCTTAATAATAAGTCTATTTCGTAATCAGGTACTCGTCTTCACGAGGAAGACGTAGCAGCCATGCTGGCGTCGCAGGCGGCGCTGCAGCGCTTGGTCCCCGGGTTCCGGTTCAACCTCGGGTACAGCGCGAAGTACTACCACCACGGCACCTCGCTCGAGAACCGCGGGGACGATGCCTTGCTCAAACATAGGGAACATTTTAATTGGTGAGTCATTCTTAACGAACTGTGAAGGAGGCGAATTTGGTTATTGATACGTGTTTCTTTTAGGTATGCACTTTGGGTAGGGGCTTGATTTCATCTTAAAATCATAATCTTAGTGGACGCAATCGAGACCGTTTTTGGTATGTACTAAAGACGTTAGCAACAGATGAAGGAGTACTGCTAGTTGCTACATTGTTACATTGCATTGATTTTGACATGTTGATTGTTAAATATTTTATTCACAAAAGCTGGAGTTTATTCGATGGCCAGGATAAACTATAAACAATGTTTTATGGCAAGTCATAAAATTTGTGAAATATCTATATCACAAAACAATGCTTGTTTCATTTTTCAGAAGTTTCAGTTAATTTCTTTACATCGACTTGCCAAGAGTTGATCAAGTATGAGCATAGCGCAATAACTCTTCCCGGCTAGATTTTGATTAACCAACAGCAGCGTGGGTGTGAAGTGTTGATAAATGAAACATGTTACTGTATTACACGATTCGCTAATGTTTCACCCACTACGTTCATTGACAAAGGTTTAGACGTCTTATTAAATTCCCCATCTGGTACTATTTGAAAAGCGATTTAGTTTTTCAAGGAGAAACGAAAATTGTTACAAGAGTTTTGGATATTTGTTTTTCAATCATGCCATGCCTACTAATCTCATTCAAATAAAAAAATAGGCTTAGCGATAAAAGGTTTTCAGATCGTATTATCCCTTTTATATTACAGTATTGAGGTTGTTAGTCGATTCGATCGAGAAATCGACTTACAACGCCATTATTTAGAGTACAGGCCGCGGGCTGAGCGAGATGGGACGTGACCCACCTTGTTGCTAGGCAACTGTCAACTGGTCATAAATACAGATATAACTAGTTTAAGGAGAGTTGTATGATGATCATATTTATGAATTAAATTATTGAGTGTGTCTAATTTAATTTCACCATTAGGTACATTATATCATATTACTTATGCTTCGCAGGTTTATTATTAGCACTTTAGGTAACCATAGTAATAGAGGACTTAGTTTCAACTCGACAAGTCTTCGTGAACTTAATATGCATATGAGTACTAAGTTTGGGTTAACTTGCTTCCGTATTCTATGGCTTTATTCATCAAAGATGCTCCTAGATGATGTATTTACACAGTATGCACGTTTACCTATATACCTTTTAACAAGTTATTTATCTTGTTATTTTAACAGAATATCGTTCTAAATACTGTCTGTGAATAGTATTTTTTGACAATGTTTTCTTTTGTTCGATTTTGTCAGTTACCTTTGTGCCAAATTTTTTATTGTCTCATGTTGCTACAGCCCTTATAAACACGTGACCTATTAAAGACCTTGGGTACAAAGATTAAGTTATCTAGTATTATTAATAACTATAATGTAGCAAATCAATAATATAATGTCATACCATTCATAGTTAACATTATGTAAAACGAATGTATTGACAACGTTATCTCCGCCTAACTAAGTTGATAACGGAACAATGTCCATTAGTTAGGTTATGTAACCTTATTAGAAGTGACCGCTTTGTGTTATCGGCCTCATCTCTATCCTGCGTTATTGCACTAAGTGGTCTCAATTGCACGTATTATAGTATGATAAGTATACCTTGACTTGACCCTACTTTGTCCGGTGAAGGAAATTAATGCTCCGGACGGGTCTGTCTATCCGAATTAACATCTAATCTTCGTCCTCCACTTAATACTAAGTGGTTCGCCCACGTAGCTTCCACCCTTATTCTATACAATAGCATCTTAAGGCCATCCGCGTCACAGTTTCAACTTTAACCTCTCGCCTTCGTAACAATAAAAATGTTATCAAAGGACGTTTTTAATAGATATGTTGTTCGCATTACTAGACTAATTGGCTAAATTGGTTGGGATTGGATTAAATTGTGTATCTTGACTTGACCTTACTTGGTAAGGAAAATAACGTAATGACTCGAATGCATGCGGTTCGTCTTAGTTAGGTGGATAAACGTCTACGCTAATTCGAGAATCTATCATTTAATTTAGTATTTTCGCTATTGATTTTGCGCTGTAGTTTTTTGTCGTCTCTGAAATCATATTATTATATCTATTCATTATTTATATCCATCCATTTTTCTTGTCAAAAGGTTTTGCCACATGTGGAATCACCAGCAGCCTCACCTGTACAGCAACGTAACTCATCTAGAATCGGAGATGATGTTGAACAAACAGTTCGCCATAGAGCACGGCATACCGACCAACTCGTGTTACTCAGTGTCCCCACATCACTCCGGGGTCTACCCCGTCCACGAGCCGTTGTTCGAGGCGTGGCGGAAAGTGTGGGACGTCAAAGTGACCAGTACTGAGGAGTACCCGCATCTGAGACCCGCTAGGTAAGTTTCCTTTGACTATCAACTACATCTACAACTAAGTTATCGTGGTCATGTTCTATTTGTTTCCAGAACATACATTTCACGCTGTTTCTAAATAGTGTAAATGTACTATATTTTGGCGACAATATATTCGTGTTTTTATTCTTATTACTATTGTATAATGTATCTGGTCGTCTCCATAGTCTTACTACATTTAAACTCATGTGGACAGAGCTTCTAAGTCTTAACTCAAATAAAACGGCACAAACCAATTAAACATCGGCAAACAAATGAAAGTTGGAGTTTGAGTCGAGGAAATTGTAGGGGGCAATAAGTTACTGTGCCAAGAGTGAGTTCGAGCGTGCATGAGTGCAACTAGTAAGGACCGCTAGTTCTTGGTGCGTACTATTGCGCTACTAATATGTATATGAGTACGAGAATAGATGTTTAGTGTCAATTAAAACTTCCACAACAGATCGTCTCAAAATCAAACGGTTAATCACTCTGGTAACATCAGACTAATAACGATCGCAATAAGTGTCCGTGTTAAAGCGAATGTTTGCGGCAAGTGTGCGGCCGTACCCAAACTCATGTTGACCGCAAACGTTGCGTTGCGGCCACGAGTATCTCGATAACCAGGCGCCGACAATGAAATTCCAATAATTATATTACCAACATTGCACGGGAATATCGTTCAGCAAAAGTATGCGCTGTTTAAATTGTGTTCGGAATGATATCAAATGTGATTTAAGCTACAGTACTGTGGAAACGTTTCGATGTTGTGTACGGCTCTGAATTTTAATGTTATTGCTGTATATTGTGTCGTTGTAGACTGCCTTAAGCACCCCTTTTTGTGATTGTTGAGAGGGCGCACGTAACCAAATAGATTGTCGACTGATAAGCGGGAAAGTTTATACGGAGCGGTTTAGATACGTAAATAAGTCTGTTAGAAATCTATGTATGTAAATTGTAAATAACATTTAAAGGCTAATTTTCCACGTGTTTCGCAAGTTATTTACCTATTGCTTTTCTTTACAAGGCTATTTCAATTTGTGTAAATTTAATTAAAATTAATCAAGGGCTATCATTAGCGTAGTGTATGTATGCGTGCAACCTCTAATAGAAGGTGAATGCGCCTGAGAATCCGCATGCAACCGAAGCATGTATAAAAGCAATTAGGCTGTAATTCGCCTTATTGGTCTGTAAGTCAATTAAGTTGATTTATGTTACCTTCTGGGTATTGCTACCTATCTGAAATCTGATCACTGAACTGTTCATTTCCTACACATATATTGTTAATATTAATTAGAAAGGGTTACCTTACATCTTCGCACCCTCCCTTAAGTTCTACAAATATATGTTTGGATGTCTATGTTATCGCACTGCTAGTAAATACACTCTTGTTTGGCATTGTTGAATCCGTGCCTCCTTTTGGGAATGCATGCGTTACATAACATACATAAAATGCGCTAACAGCTTTACATATTCATGTGTCGTATGTAAAATGATGTGTGTTTATTATTGCGCTCGTGTGTACATGCATCGTGTAAATACCTGACGGCTTTGTTTCTCAGTACTGGCGTACAATTAGATGATAACTAGTGCGCTCTCGTGTTAATGTGGGATTAACGACGAATGGTTACTATGGCAGCTGGCTGTATTATCATTCAACACAGGGTTACACTGTATTCAGTAGCGAATACATTGCTGTTTATTTACGTTACTTGACTTGTAGAGTTTGTGACTAATGGGTTTCAGTATATTTTAAGTAAACTTATTTAGTGTTGGATTTAATATAACGTCAACTTCTTTTGGTATAATATCAAGAACCTATTGGTATTTAAGTGTGAATATAATTAGCGTTTTGGAATTTTAATCGATCTGTCTAATCAAATGGATTAGTAATTGAGTTCGCAGTTAAATTGACCCCTTTTTTCGTCTTATTGATTAACCTCAAAGTCATTTGTATTGTAAAACATATTAAACAACAGACCATCCCCATAGGTTACGCCGAGGTTTCCGCCATAGAGGTGTGATGGTGTTACCCCGGCAGACTTGCGGGCTCTTCACCCACACGCTGTTGCTGGAGCGCTACCCCGGCGGGCGACAGCGGCTCGACCACTCCATACAGGGCGGAGAGCTCTTCCAAACCGTCATCAATAACCCCGTGAGTAACACTAATATTAACTGCCTTTAAAAAATCCTTTCCGCAAAGCTATTTTTGTTCCCCAAAATCTCAACATATTAAATTGTACTTGTCGAAAGCTTTTCGCAAAATATCCACTATTCAATATTAAAAAAAAATAAGTCCGAATGTAAATTCCCGATTGATAACAACATCCGTATCGGTGAAACGAAGCTCTCGACAAGAGCATCACTCGGCGCTGTATACTGATGAGAATTGACTTACCAAATACATTGACTAGTACCAGTTCAATAAATATTATGACTCTACTCGACTATTGTTTGCAAAATAAGTATGTATTGAGGTAAAAGCTATTTTGATGTGGGTTTTTTTACGGTTATTTAGTATTGACACATATTAAAATTAAGATGAAAGTATCGTTCAATAATTACGCAATGCACTTTTAGTAGTTGTCAATCAATAATATTTTAGTTTCCAAATTATCGATTATTCACAAAAATTTCATCATTTTTATGACACGAAATTTCTAAAATTCATTTTTACATTATGTAAACTGCGATATCAAATAGGTTCGCAATTTCGGCGTACAGGTACAGCACACCTAACATATTATATTTTGTATATTTACCTGATAGGCTTTGCCACAGGACATCATCTATGACCTGTTATCTTTTGCCCCATAAGTGTAAAATACCAAGTACTTAAGCCAACCTTTCCTCTAGATCAACGTGTTCATGACTCACATGTCGAACTACGGCAACGATCGGCTCGCGCTCTACACCTTCGAATCCGTGGTGAAGTTCCTGCGGTGCTGGACGAACGTGCGGCTCGCGTCCGCGCCCCCGCTCGCCCTCGCCGACAAGTACTTCCAACTGAGGCCCGACGAACTCAATCCGCTGTGGGGGGTGAGTGCTACTACTTTACATATTATAAGTTTATTTAATGGCTGGATAATTTGGTAGTTCTAAAAAATTACATCATTTTGGCGCTTCAGACCGGTCCATTTTTATTCATTTAACAGTTTATGTACACAAATAGGAAAAGAAAAATGGAACAGGACATAAGATAAAAGATGTACAAAGATACTGCTTATTTCTAAAAGAACTCTCTTCCAGCAGACCTGCGAGAGGAGAAGGACATGAAATTTGTAGGCAATGTGTACTATACATATTACATTAATAAATATACACTTAAATCATGAAGAAAGGTAGGGCTCTTTTACTCTTTTCTTAAAAGGAGAGGTTTGCGCAAATATTTGACAGGTCAATAGCTACATCTTCAACAGCGTCACCAAGCTAAAGAAATTGCGAGATACGTTGCCTTTGGTTTAATATAATCTGTTTTTATCTTTTAGTACTATGCAGCAACGATTATCAGTGGTGACTAATGTCATAACTCTAACATTATTTGCGGTTTGTTACCTATGTCGTGCGGATGAATTTTACGATTTTTTTTATTGTTCTATTTTCTAATGTTATATCTTAGATCATTTCAAATAAATATAGAAGTAGCGATTGATTAAAGTCCTGTTCTATTATGATTGTTGTTTCTTTGCGTTTCATTTCTGATATGGACTGTTATGATATCAGCGCAAACAACACTAATGGAAAATGCTTTGTCAGCTTTCATTACTATCGTCCTTTGACACTGCTAATCTGATGTAGATAAAAACATCGATGAAACATTCCGAACAAAGAATATTCCGTTTGTAATAAACTAATGGACAGACAAAACATTCAATCAAATCAATCTCAATTTAAAACGATTACGTCAAAAACGTTGCTTCCTAAACGCATTAGGTAAACGTTGGTTCCGCGGCTTTAGCGGTCAAACTAATGTATTGACATTCATTGGTCGCATCTACTATTTATATAACCCACTGGCCTGTCATTCCCGTCCTGTGTTTAACCGACATACGTAATTCGCTCGCTAATTGTTTATTTATGCACTTAGTTTATATTATTATTCGGTACTTTATTAGTAAGGTAATGAATAGAGTTTATTTAGAGCTGCATATTTGTGAGTGTTTGGATTTCTCACCAGTATTATAAATATTGATATGTGTAGTATCCTAACACCTCAGGGATTATATTATCGTTACAATAATAGTTGGGTACCGACAGAAAATTGATTTTTGTCCTAAACGATTTCTCAAACTAATTGTGTGAACTCATACTTTAAATATGTTATCTAACCAAGAGGTACATACCATACATAATAATGCAGTAATAATATCTTGTAACATTATGCTGACCTAAATATGTAAATTGTTCTACGTCAAAATTTGGTTTCTAGAGAATTTGAAACAAGGCTTTCATATAATTATGTATGAAACCCGTAGTTACGGAAGGTTAGCGTCGCACATTGCCCATCAAATTAGGAAACGCGTCGAGCTTCACAACCACAATTACGTACGAGTACCTACGCTCTAAAGGAAATTTCATATTCATCCTATCCCCCACGTCGCAAGTAAAACAAAGGAACTCAATTTTATTCATTCACTATATAACACCGTTCTTTCGTCTGAGTGCACACAAACTTGAGAATCCCTCCATGGCTTTGACAGTTGGAGTTCTGAATCTATTAATCAGTTATTCTATTTAACAAACTTCGATGGAAGTCTTTTGATGCAAATAAAATGACTGTTTTGTCATAGAGACGTCGACTGAGTAGCCATTGTAGTCGAATCAATTAACTTTCTCTAACTGTTCAGCAGTTGCTTCCCTCATTTCCGCTTCAATACATTCGGACCATAAAGTTGGAAAATATCCATCATAAATTGTCAATCATGGTCCCCCAGTTATTTTGAATATCGAGTCGAATTCGTGGCCTTACAGTGTCAGTTTAAACAAAGAGACGGCTGGGGAAATATAGAACGTTCTATTTCAAGCTAATATTTCATAACGAGTGTTTCTAACAAGGAACGGGAAATTTTATGCCGTGAAATATTGTATTCAAATTGAATACGATGTTTTAATGTAATGTTTGGTAAAGTGAGTGCTTACAAAATAACACACGTTCGTCCCTATTTAACTGGTAATTAATTACAAGCAACAGACCGAACAATAATGAGAAGCTAGCAACATTGGGAACATACATTTAATGACTTCATTAAACTGTTGCATATTTTTGAATAAGAGTGATTTTAAATTGTTGTTATTCTTTGTTAATTAAACATTGTAATTATAGTATATCTTGGTGTTTCGATATTTCGCTACTGCAAAAGAATAAATTAATTAGGTATCTGTTATTCTAATATAGTTTAATGTTGCCATAATTAATAATTACCCAATGTTAACAACATAACTGATATGTACATAATTAATATTATCCGAAGCTATAAATCGAACCAAAACACAACTATCTCAGTTCAGGGGTCTCCGGAATAATAATTTTATCGCGTTACATAAAGATATTAATCAAAGTTAGCCTGCTGTAACACAGATATTACAATTTATGTGCGATGCGTACCCATCTTATATGCACGAATGCTCCCATATATCGTATCGCACGGCAGCACGAACTTGTGAGAAACAATATGCATGCCGCGAGTTTTAATATTTTATTGGGCTGCGAGATATGTGCGATATCATTGAAACACGACAAGGAAATTGAAAATACATCATATTTTGTTCGGCGGGACGTAAAAGCGCTTGTTTATTGCACAGATAAAACTAGAATGTATATTGCATTCGTTTGAACACAGATATGTCAGATCTGCAAGCCAAAATACGGTTCAAATATTTAATATAGTATTTTACTTAAATATTAACATTCACGTTTATAACGAGTTTCCTATAAGACTGCTGCTACGTCAGATCACCTTTTATTATATCTCATGTTCCAAGAACTCGTTAATAACGGAAATAAGCTTGAAAACTGCCTTTTATGCAGAAATGGTACGTGAATATATAAATATACTGAAATTAATTAAACATACTCTACAGGTACTACAGTTGCTATCTCAGGAAAATTATTCAATGACATTTATGAAATAATTTAGCATTTTGATAATATTATTTATGCATACCTTTTTTATCTACCTTACGTATTTTCTTTTTCAATATTCTTATAACTAATTTAACATTCTTGTCCGTAGAACCCTTGCGACGACATCCGTCACCGTCGAATTTGGGCGAAGAGTAAAAAGTGGTGTAGGACGCTACCCCGTGTCCTGGTTATAGGACCTCAGAAGACTGGGAGCACAGCCCTCTACACGTTCCTTGCGATGCATCCGGCGCTCTCACCAAACCTCCCGAGTCCATCTACCTTTGAAGAGCTCCAGTTCTTCAATAATAACAACTATCTGAAGGGGCTTGACTGGTGAGTGTAAACTATTTATTCTAGATATTCGTCAGAAATTTTAGCCTATGAATTGGTTTACTCGGTCTTTGAAATGATTAAGTTTTATGTGAAATATTTCCAATTAATACAAACCTAATAATCGTTCTGTAGTAGGCGTGTTCTAAAATCTATGATGATCAGTCCATCTCACGTAAAGAGGTAGTGTTTTTTATTAAATTATCTACGTGTCCTTTTTAAAGAGTTCTATTAAAAAACACTCCTGTTTTTATCATGTTTGAGTTTTTCGTTGTTGAATTTTACCTCAACAGTCATTATAAATCTTTGGTCTTTTATTCAAGATCGTATGTCTAGACAAAGAACAAACGATGCGGTGTCTTACCACGGGCCTTAGCAAAGGGGCCACAAACAAGAGGTGCCCCGCTATGCACGTTCCTAACCACACATTCGGCGGGTGTGGGAAACCATCAGACGTTCTCTTTGACCCACCATCTACTTCATTTATTTAAAGAAAACAAAGTATAAAGCACTTCTGCTTTTAGTACTTTTTTTTCTAAAATTCAATTTCGAATATAAACACAATTTAAATATCTCCCTCATCAACCTAATTTATCAAATACGTCGAGAGTTATGAGAAACAACATTTGTTTAAAACATTTAAAGTTTCACACGTTGGAATTAATAAACAAATGTCTCCGTTGTAGCTATGTGAAAAATTACCCGCAATGTGTTCCATTTTTTCCTCGCAACTAATTTATTAGTCACGTCCAAAACACAGGCATTGCGGAAAAACATATATTAAAAAATAACGAGATATGTATCTGTGGTTCGTTAGGTTAATTATTCTATTTACTTTTAGTCTACGCAGTTTTAATTTGGGTAAAAAATGTCGCCTTCCTGTTTAAGTATGCTGCGGCGGTGTAGCCTACGTTTTTCAAAATGATTTAAACACAGCATCTCATTAGTATATTTTGTTATTCAAATAAGCGCAGAGGTGTATAAGTAGGTATAAGTCATTCGATATTTTAATATAGAAAGTTTTAGTCTTTAATCTGGTGTTCAATTAATGCATGGTCACGTACATAATTATGTTTAAGAGCCGAAGAGTGAAAGACCTATCTTTGTTCAATGACACCTAGTACCCAATTATTGTGTTGTTCTTAAAAAAGCTATTTAATTTATATCGGAATTTATACTTGGAAAAATCTATCAAGTGGAAAATATACGTACAAAGGGCGGGTGCAAATGTAAAATAGTTTCTAAAAACCTAAATAGGCTTTGTGTTTGTCAGTTATTCTTTGTGCAGCTGCACCCATATATCGTTATATTAACTGAAAGGGGGTTTGGCCAAAGGTATGCTGTCAGTTGGTTGCATAGAAACGCCCGGACGAATTTCCGTGCGCTTTGTCGCTTTCGCCATATTTTTTATTGAAATAAAAATATACTTCGAATATATTTCATAGTTAAAGCTGGGTCCTATTTTATTTCTGCAGTATTTGGTGAGTCCGATGTTTTCCTCTTTTTCTGTTTGCCTAAAATAGAGAATTTACTTGTATATCTTGACTATTGTTTCAATTTCCTAGGAACAAAAATAAATATTACCTTTAGAAATAAATCCGAAAAAATATACTACATATCTGCCTTCCTTGAACGTGTTGCTTCGATTTTCTTTCAATAACGTACCTATCTGGGTGTGTTACGTTGAACAGTAATATACTTTCTACTGAAAATCGAAACCAGAAGCTCTTGCCTCCAGCTATGCTACGCTTATTGCTATCAAATCAATAACGCGATCTCTTATTAACAAAATATTCCGCGGTTTCAATATTCAACGAAATTAATGATTCCGATATTAATAATCTGTTCCACCAAACATTTCCGCATAAATATAAAACATAGCGCATAATATGTTTTCATTATTCATAATAGAAAATGCTTGTAAATTTTGTTCTGACATTCAATGACTATTAAAGTTATATATTAAAATGTCATGTTGTTGTTTTATTAGTGCATTTGTAGTTTATATATCCGACGTAGAAGAAACTTTGTTGTGGTACCTTGGTTAGAGGAAGTTTATGGCTTTGAAGGCTGTAATCGCGATCGAACGGCTGACGGCAGTAAACCGAGTGCACCCGTACTGCAAACCTATATGCTATAGTCACATCATAAATATGTATTAGAAGTTTAATACGACTGGTGTGCCCATATTATTGGAGTATGAATTCGTTTAGGAATCGCAAAATATTATAGACATTGTGTTTATTGGCTAAATTGAAACGCTATGTTACAACATATGATTGACATCGTGTCTGCAATATAATTTACACTAGTTTATTTATTAGTAACAGTGTTTTTGCATTGTTTTATTTTACGAAGAGAATCGATGATTCTATTTGAATTATAAGTATATATAAGTATATAATAATTGCATAAAACAAAAGGTTAGTTCATGAAAGTTTTTTTTTTATTGCGCGCTTTCTTAATTTTCAGTTTGTTTAGTCCTTGTATGAAGTTCCACTTCTGTACTTTAATATTTCGTGCTCGATCTTGATTCAATCGGTCTACACGACAATGTTATTGTACGGTTTTATTTCCGAGACTTTTAGCATTATGGTTTCTTTTCTCAGTACAATAGTTATACTGGAAGCTGTAAGGAAGTCTTCTCGTAAAACTTGATTAAACATTTACCTTTTAAATGTGAAAAGTATATTTGTTATATTTGCCATTTAAACAATGAAACATCGATTAAATGTCATAATGGTAAATAAATAACTACAACTATAAATAACTAAAAGCATCTCTGAAATAAACTGAAAAACGTACATAAATGCAATATAGTTAACAGTGATTTGTGACTGAATAACTCATGTGAAATCTGATATTATTAATCGTAACTAGAGCTATCAGCTTTCAAACATGCTACAATGACTGGCGACGAAATAACTTCCGCGAAATAAATTTGAGCGTTCAACATTCGGATGAAAGAAGCCCACAGACCGGTTTAATGTTTTCAGCGAATGCTTTCTCTTTATTTAAATTGCGACTTTATTACTTTAAATACTATCACGCTTTTAGATACTGGGTACGGGATAGTCCTTTGTGTTCCTTTTGTTTTAATTTTGTCATTTTTCGTAGTACTTCTTTTTCAAATAAAGATATACGATCGACGATACACTACTTTGAAGATCTCACTAATTGACTTACACGACTAACTACGTACCTATCGTTTAACATCATACATTTGTTATACACTGCGAGAAGAGCAGGAATAAATTTTGCAATTATATTGTATCAACTCTCTACTAAGTATATAAGTAGGTCTACAAAGTAAGTTTCCAAATAGTTTCACATATTCCTAATTTAGAACAGAACTAAGAAACTACGCGGGTTTAAAGGTCGAGCGAGATTACTTACATATATAATATTCCTAACATTAATACCTAAACTGGCACAATCTCAGACAAGTAACTGCAGTTAGTCTACTACATATTGATTAACCTAGCTCAAGCTAGAAGATTGTATAATCAGTCTTAAGAAGACTCATGTATATTTAATGCGTAACCTAGATCAGTTCTAGACCACTAGGCGAAACAACGCACGTACATCGCCCTGTTAGCGTTGTACGTTTTAATTAGACACGATTTTGCATTCTTCATTCCTTTTGTCAAAGACTAAATAAATGAATACAATCTACATGAATATATATTATGAAATACCATTGAGAAATCGGTCAAGGAAAATATCGTGAGGCAAAATGAGCTTCTCAATAAATGTGGTCGCAAATCCGCCCGAGAACAATTGTCGTGAAATATGCTAGTCTCGTCTCTAAATGAAAAGAAGGCTATTCTCAGCCGTGGGGCAGTTAAAAGTTTATATTGACTATCGATATTTTATTATATCGAATCGGTCAACAGCTTCATGTCCATTCGTCGCTTTAATTGTCCGTCCTGTCTATATTTTTCTCTAGTCTTTGAAATTCAATCGGTCGTTGATCTGTAGATCTTTATCGCTAATAAAATAAGCAATCCTTATTTGAAATGTTGCTATGGATTTATCGTTATATTCAATTTGTAGTCATGGATACGCCTGTTATTGAATAAACGGAAAATGGAATATTTATATGATGTTTGTTTAATGTTTTGTTCAAGAAACTCAAGTGAACTTTTATTGTATTCTTCTATCAATATCAATAAATTCAAGAGGAGTTTAATCTTGATCGGAGATTGTGTGTAACGAACTTATAACGCCCCTAATTTTGATATTCTCTTGCCGACTTGTTTGTGTAACTGAAGACCCGTAGGTTCTCAATTTAAATGGAATATTTTGTGTTCACACCTTTCTATAAAACTTCGATTCCAGTCAAATACATTTTATAGGACCTGCAGTACAGAACTGTTCGTGTACTATTTTTACAATGTAGATTTAAAGACCCTTTGCCCAATGTAACAGTCTATTTTAGGCCTCTATTATATTCTTATTATATTCCGTAGGTACCTGAACTTCTTCCCGCCGAACATGAGCAACAGTACTCCGATCACATTTGAGAAGTCGGCGACATACTTCGACGGTGACTTGGTACCGAGACGCGCGCACGCACTGTTGCCCAGCGCGAAAATTATCGCCATACTCATATCACCGTCTAAAAGGTAAGAATTAATATAGAAAAAAAAAATATATATATATTCTAATATATGTTTTGATAAGCGTCCAGTGAGCTTTAAAATGTGTATGTTCGAAGCCTTTCTGGCAAACTGTAGATTTTATGTTATCATTGTACGTCTTCATACTTTTGTCAATTGTTTATTTTATCATGGACATGTAATATTTAACGTGAATGACAATAATCCATTAGCAATGGACTTTAAACCTTACACCGTACGAAATTGTACTGTAATCAATTTAGTTTTTAGTCGTACATTCGTAATAAACACAAACTTTCTTGCACAAAATAAAATATTAGTAAATATTAAAAGTTGCCTCATGTTCCGTCCAGTGTAAATAACCGGATAGTTTTCGTAAGCCCTTTCCTGTTAACAAGAGCCGACAAGAAACTATATTGATTGACACACTGACATATTTGTATCAACAACGTAAACACTCGCTTGAAACACAGCGGTATATAAGAATTTGTACGGCCAAGGTCATTGAAAGGGTCTCGGATTAGTGGGTATTGTCTTGAAACCATTCGAGTGTACTTCGACTGTATTATTTCAGGTGAAAGCTGAGGCTAATAAATGTCTAGACAGCCTAAGCCTTTGTTTTACCAGACTAATGATATTTGTACGAATCGATACTGCTGAACAATCACTTATTTACGTAGTTTACATAGAATTTATGTGTAAAATTCAAAGTGCTCATTACAATTAATGTATCTGTAAACAGGCGGTTACATAGTATGGCAATACTAGAGGGTTAATGGACATGTTTGTGTATCAAGTAATTAATGTCAAAAAATAAAAGTTGTTACCTGAACTACCCTTTTCTGTGGCCTTTATCCGATAATTAAATTTAATAAAACTCAATTAAAAATTAATAAACATTACACTCGATAATTTGTCCAGGAATATTATTATTATTATTATTATTTATTCTTTTTATATATTTTTTCTACCATTGCTGGCGAATACATCGATTTCGCGGGCTTGTGGCCAAAACGAAATCAACGTTACTAAATCTAAAGTTAACTAAACTAAGCTTCTATGGATAAGAATTTACGGACTAATCTACATGTGTTAAGAATGGCTGCTTTTTGAATGAGGATGTATGTGAGGGGATGGATTTCAAGTGTTTTAAGGCTATTGTGTAGAGTTTTAGGTATCACGCCAGTTGACGATATTACAATCGGTACTGTGCGGACATCATTTACACGCCATTGGGTTTTAAGTTCAATGGCTAGGTCTGTATATTTAGCAATTTTTTCAGTATATGTTGTTTGTAAGTTATGTGTATTGGGTACTGCAATGTCTATGAGAAATACTATTTTATTATTTTTATCAAGCAACGTAATATCCGGTCTATTGTAGTGTACAGTTTTGTCGGTCATAATCGTCCTGTCCCAATAAACTTTAAATTCAGTAGATTCTAAAATAGTTTGTGGTGTATACTTGTAGTAGGCTGTTTTTTCTGGAATTAATTTATATTTATAAGCTAAATATTGATGAACTATAGCGGCAATCTGGTCATGCCGGTGTTTGTAATCCGATTGCGCAATAGATGAACAGGCTCCAGTTATGTGCTGTATTGTTTCAGAGCTTCTGTGACAATGTCTGCAGAAGTCGTTTTGCGCAGTTGGATCTCGGATTATATATTTTCTATAATTCTTGGTGTCTATGGTCTGGTCCTGGATTGCAATCATAAATCCCTCTGTTTCGGGAAACAATTCGCCTCGCTTAAGCCACATGTTTGACGCAATTTTGTCAACGATAGGGTTTGTTAAGTCGAGGCGATGCCGTCCATGGAGGGATTTCTGCGCCCAGGAGTCCAGTTTCTGTGGATTTGTGATTGGTTCAAGACGTATAGAAGAGTTTGATAGATGTAGTGGAGTGTAATTGAGATCTGCTCGGACGGTTGCTAGGTGAAGATGTGAGTGATTTGCTTTTGAGTGGAAGAATGCTCGGAGTGTTTGGATCTGCTTAATGTGCAAGTTTTGGATATCGATGATTCCTCGACCTCCTTCTAATCTCGGTAGCGTTTGTCGCTGCACGCATGCCCGTGGATGATGTTTTCGATATTTGGTCATGGTGGTGTTGACCAATCTCTGTAAATTTTGTATCTGCGACTTAGACCATTTGATCACTCCGAACGAATATGTCAATATTGGTATAGCATAGCTGTTAATTGCTTTTACCGTATTTCGAGCATTTAAATGAGTATTAAAGATTTTGTGAAGTCGGGATTTAAATTTTTCTTTCAACATTTCTTTAGTCTGCCTTTGATGGATCTGTCGTGATTGTGAAAACCCTAAATATTTATAACCCTCGATTTCATCAACAGGTTCTACTTCCCTATTATCCTGAAGTTGGTACGCATTAGATTCGACTTTACCTTTACGTACGGAATGTACTTTACATTTGTCGATCCCAAATTCCATATGGATGTCAGAAGAAAATAATTGTGTGATGTCTGCAAGAGTGTGTAAGTCTAAAAGAGTAGTACTAACCAATTTAATATCATCCATGTATAACAGATGTGACAACATGAAATTACTGTTATCGTACTTTATTCTAAAACCTTTTTTACTATTGTTAAGAAGTGTAGAGAGCGGATTTAGGGCTAAACAAAACCAAAGTGGGCTTAAGGCGTCACCTTGGAAGATTCCTCTTCTGATGTTTAAAAACTCAGTTTCAATACTCTCTCCCTTATTATATAATTTGAGTACAGTCTTCCAACTACCCATTGCGTTTTCTAAAAAGGTAACTATTGTAGGGTGAATGTGGTAGTGCTTCAAAACGTAGATAAGCCAGGAATGTGGGACCGAATCAAACGCTTTTTTGTAATCGATATACATAGAATATATGTTCCTACTCTTCGTGTGGGCTTGTTTACAGGCAACCGCGTCGATGGTGAGCTGCTCTTTACAGCCTTGGCTGCTTCTCCGGCACCCCTTCTGTTCTTCCGCCAATATGTTGTTCTCATCAACGTGCTTGTAAATGACCTCACAGAGGCAAGACGTTATAATCTTATAGATGCTCTGCAGGCAAGTGATGGGGCGGTACTTAGCGGGGTTGCCTGTATCGGCCTGATCTTTCGGTAGCATGTACGTAATTCCATCAGTTATATAGTTTGGGAGTGTTTCTGGTGATTGTATGAAACGGTTTATGTGTGTTAGGAGAAGTGTGTGTACGCTGGTAAACTTTTTGTACCAGTAGTTGTGTAATTTATCGGATCCTGTGGCTTTCCAGTTATGAGTCCTATTGATAATGCGTGTCAAGAGATCTAAAGTTATTTCTTCATATTCCATTTCTGGTACATTCTTAAACTTCTCTTTGTCCTGCTCTATCCACTCATTATCTTTGTGCTCTACTGGATTAGACCAAATATTAGACCAGAATTCTTGCAAGCTTTCTCTAGCTGGCATTGAAGCTGAACTACTGCTTGTTGGTAAAATATTAATATTGTTTTGGGCTAAGTTTCTATAAAATACTTTCTCATTATTAACAAACATTTGATTCTGTGACTTTCTAAGGGTGGTTTGCTTGTATCTACGTAATCTACTGGATAAAACGCTTAACTTCTTATTATTTAAATAACAGTTTATTTTATTTTTACTGGAAGCTTAAAATATATTACATCAATCTTGCAGCGATAATCGTAATTACATGACGTTGAAAGAAAATATTTTATCGGCGCTCCTCAGGCGTCGTTCATCAAAATGCAAATGTTAAATCTAAATTATAAGCGTCGAAGTTTCAAGAAAATTCATTTGAATTCCTTTTTGCTTCTATTTTTATAACGTTTCTTATGGCAACACCATGTTAACAGCGTCGGGTAGTTATCAGGAACATTAAAATGTTTTACTCCGCATTTAAGTGCCAAGTCAAATGCCTCTATTAATTAATTCTGTTGCTGTCCTAAATAAGTTTATATTTAAACACGCCATTTAACGGATGGCTAAGTTTTTAATTGTAGTAACACTCGTAAATATTAGGGTTTTTATTATGCTGTGTGGTCAGTACAAAAATGGGTCATGTAAAAATAGATACGGATATAGTTTTAATGAATGGCGCTTTCGTGTCGTACTTGTGTTAATGAAAAACAGTATTCGAGGGTCTGAATGTAGCTTACTACTTTGTAAAATATAGTACGGTGCCGAAAATTTATTCAGCAAGATTTCTTTCAGATAACACTTAGCTTATAACTGTGTTGGTTTTATAAACGGTTACTACCTTTTTTACGACTTTACTTTTATCAGTAAAGCAATCGAAATTAAATAGACAAATACTAATTATGAAATTGTATTTACCTCGGCCGCGGCACAATAAACATTTTGATCATTTAAAAATATCAAAATGAAAAATACGTTGTAATTTGTCCACGAGAGTACTATTTATTTATAACGACGTAGTTTATAGCAAAGTATATTTCCTCTAATCCGAAAACAGACGGCAATACAGTAAAAGGAATAACTTTAAGAGATTGCTCTGGAAACTTGAGCCCGTAGACTGCTTATTCAAATCCTATACGATACAACTATGAGGTGTCAAGCAATTCGCATACATCTTCAGTTTATACCGGTTACCACACTATATGTCTTACGAAATCTTTACAATACAAGTTATGTTAAATCAAAATAAGCGGTAAGATTTTACGAAAGCTGAACTGAAAAAATAAACCAAAATGTGAATTATGTTTCTGGTGTTTGAAAAATATTTTAAAGAACGTTACAGTCAAAACTTCAAACCTTTGACGAATTACGTGTACAGAAACAAGTGACTTTCGTCACGGAGTGTACTTCACAACATTTTATCGACTCGAAATAAAATGCGAACAGAAGCTACAGTGTAATATAAATTAAGGTATATTATAAATCGTAGAGTATTGGAGCGTGAATGTGCGTGAATAATTCACATTAAAAGCTGTATGTTTGTACAGGGCGTACTCGTGGTACCAGCATATTCGGTCGCACGGTGACGCGGTCGCCAACAACTACACCTTCCATACAGTCATCACGGCGAATGACTCCGCACCGAAACCCCTCAGGGACTTGAGGTAAGCATTGCACCATTTTTAATATATTTTATATTTTGGAACTATTTTTTACGAAAATAAAAATGAATTCGGGGTTAAAAAAATTAATGGATTTTTTTATTTAATGTCTCGGTATTGGACAACAATATTATATTTTTTATTTTAGGAATTTGTCTTGCAAAAAAATATGATTTACGGGTTAAAAATGAAATGGAAATTTTATTATACGTCTCAGTATTGGACAACAACGAAATACGGACACAGTCTTTGTCTTACACAGCAATAAAACCTTACCTTCACATCGTACGACGACAGTCTTTCTAATATAAGTAATCCTATCCTTTTTTTGTTTTTTATCTCGGCCGAACGGCATATATTTTACGTCTGCCTTCGACCCTCTCATATTGGATCACAATTTTTCTGAGCGAACCCCAGCGCCTGTACATTAATAACGAATGTAATACGTACACTGTACTATTATTTCATCCCCCTTCTACTCGTTTATGCCATTCGGTCCTTAACTTCACGCTATTATGGCGCAAATGAAGTAGGGGACTTATTGACTTGCGTAATCCCGTTCGTAAGGCCAATAGGCATGAAAACGATTTAGTTTCAATTAACTAACGAACTTTGTGGTGTATGTGTAAATATATGCAAGCACTGCAGTGAGCATTCTTCTTCTTTATTTCTTTATTATACATAGCAAATTATACAATACAGTAAAAATTATAAAAGAAAAACATGTACAAAAGGCGGCCTTCTTGCACCTGGCAATCTCTTCCAGGCAACCTTTCAAAGAAATGTGTTTGAAAGAAAAACAAAACAAAAATGTAAACAATAATGGACATAAAAACAACTAAAATTATTTTAAGGTTATTAGGATATTTTTACAAAAGATGGCGTGACATACATATACTGATATAGATATAGACATATGACGTATAAAACAGAAAGAAAAGCAAGAACGAAACAAAAATGATTTTAAATGGAGAATTCTTGTATATTTGGAGTTGGAAAGTCATAGAACAGAATGTATTACAGATCCTTTATATAAATTACTGCTTTAAAACATATTCGCTCCTCCACGGCTCTAGTTCTCCTTAACCTGCAAAATACGTGACTGTACATCCACAAAATCTATTTTCCATTAAAATAAACCAGTAATATTTCGGAGCGTGCTCTTCAAAGATTATTGTGTACTTGACAGGCCCATGAATTTATTATCAGTCTTCACGCGCTTCCTTATAAAGCTAATGTGCTCAAGACGGATTAATAAATTGATATTGTCTGTATACTCAACGTTTAATATTTTGAATAACTTTGTTCATGTTTGTTCGTGTAATATACTCTATGAAATTCGAACATGAGTGCCGTATAGCGTATTTAATACGACGTTGTGTTTACGTCTAGGAATCGTTGCCTAAACCCGGGCAAGTACAGTCACTACCTCGAGCGCTGGCTGGCGGAGTACAGCAGTCATCAGCTGCACATCATCGACGGGTCTCTGCTGAGGTCGGAGCCGGCGGCCGTCATGAACACGCTGCAGAAGTTCCTCAAGATATCGCCGCTGATCGACTATAATAAGTTGCTCAAGTAAGTTTAGTTTTGCATCTTTTCAGAAATCTTCCAATCGGAAGTCATCTACGTGACAATGTTATTTTTTTTTGTGTTCTCTAATTTAATTCTGACGAGTAACAGGTAAACAAGATAAAAAAAGTCCTCATAATTTGACGTTATCTTTTCACTGTTTTACAATTCAAGTATATTCACTTGTCCGGGGACCAGAAATAATGAGGCCAAGCACAATTTACGTACACGATAATAAGGACACGTTTTAGCAGAGTCCGCGTTTCCGCCCCAACATTGTGCTGGACTAAGACAACAAGCCTGGGAAGATACGAAGGCATAAAACTTGAAGTATACCTTGTAAAGTGATATTGTACGGTCGCCAGTGAGACCAGTAACCCCTGCAATTGGCGATAACTTAGCTACAATGGCCTCTTAAACTCTAGGCGCACAACTTCGCAGAAGCAACTCGCTGGGACTAATATCGCTGCATAATGCCCTATCTACATAAAGCAGCTTGTTGCAATTCTAAGCCTTCCTTAGGAAAATAGCATTTAGTTCTCCGCAGCTAGACTCTCTTCAATGAGAATTCTAAGCCACAGACTTTGGATTCAACGATGTATTTTATGTTTGTTTTATTTAACTCTAGCTGAAAAAGGTACTTGTTTAAATCGCTGAAGCTTTGAATCCTTCGTCCCACTATAAGTGGCACTGAATAATATATTAAGGTTACTACGTAGGTTCACAATAACAAAGAAAAATACGCTCTGTTCGAGGAAATAGTTTTAGACGTCGCAAATAAAATGGATGATAAAATTATTGAAAATTGAAATAGAAGACGTGGATTCGATGTGAATATCATAAATGATGGATCGTTTCTATATCGTGCCGTTAGTAATAATCTCATGTAGATAGAACGTGAATATTGCGGATATATAATTTTAGTATTCTTACGGACCAATATTTAGTTTACAGTTTACAATTTCTGTTGCAGGTACGATCCGAAAAAAGGATTTTTTTGCCAAGCAGTAGATAACGACAGAACAAAATGTCTCGGTAAATCCAAAGGTCGGATTTACCCTCCGATGGAGGAGCGATCTTCCAAGTTTTTGAAGCGATACTACACGCCACACAACACAGCTCTGTCCAAGCTGTTAGTGAGGATAGGCCGCGCGGTCCCGCAGTGGCTCAAAGACGAACTGTCTTCTAACGGATAGCATACCTTTCAACCTAAAAGGTTGGAACGAAGCAAGAAAGTGTTGCACGGCTTGATCAAAGTCTGTGTGATCAGCATCCCTTGACGAGGCCAAGGGCCGGCGCCGGCGGCCGTCCACAAGTTACAAACTCTGGGCGTAGCTGCGTAGGTCGCGACTCGCCATACCCAATGTTGTTCTTTCCAAGTGTTTCAATGTGAGAGTCTTGTTGAACAGATATCTTTGTCTATCGATTCTTGTAATATAATGTTTTAAAGAGTGATATTAAACGACTTAAAGTTCTTGATCTGTTTAAACGAGATGAAGAATGATATTATTGTTTTAGTTTATTTTGACTCTACGTAGGGTGTAGTGGATGACTCTGTGTTCCCTGTGAGACGGTTACGATTCGACTTTGCTTGCCTGAACATGTTGTTTCTTAGCCATATTTATATGGACAGTGTCCGGTGCACTCGCGTGTGCCTGTCTAGGTGCTATTTGTTAGTAGTTTCATTCGATTTGTGTATGTTCGGTTATTATGTAATCTCATTTGCTTAGATAACAATGTATTGTTAATCCATCATGATTTATACTAAATTGAGAATGCTTTTTAATTAGATGTAAGGTGAGGTGGGGTGCAGTGTCTCGAATGAAATAGGTGAGTCACTGACCACCCGACACTAATCAGTTAATGTGGTTTATGTATTATTTTAAACCGGGTACGAAATAAGGTTAGAGAAATAGTTATTTACAATTCGTAAATATGTATTTATATCAAACAAAATGTAATTTTGTTACGTACAATACGGGGTTTTATATTATCTAGGTAATTAAAATGAAACTATGTTTATCTGTTAACACAGAATTATAGAAAAAGGCTATGTTAATTAAATGCTTATAATTTATACAAAACAATTTATCTCGTGAACCCCTACTTCACCTATTTAAATAACAAACGTCTAGCATATCTTTCATTCCACGCTCTAACCGACCATCGCTACACGCTTATTTTAATGTTTTGTTTAATTACAATGTACGTACCTGATGCAATTTGTAAATTTGTAGTTAATTTTGTACGTTTCACATTTGTAGTGTATTTAGGTCTAACGTTAATTTAACAGTCTCCTTGTCTATCTGTGCCATAACTATTGTGATGCAAGTGGCACTCGATTATAATTTCCTTTTTAATATTTTTATGTACACTAATATTTTGACAATAGAACAATCACTAGTCTTTTGTTTAAAGCGGCATATACAGAGCACAGATACATGTTATATGTTCTCGTTGCACAAACTGTTAAGCAGTGTGTATCGCACCCCTTACAATTGAAAGGCATAACTTACAGAATTTACAGAAACGATTCTTAGCCTCTTTAGAAGTAATATAAAAATGAAGAACATATATTGCGTTGAAATCACTTTGATCTCGAATATAAGATGATCGTTATTGTGCCTTTACATTATTAGGAGTACGTTACACAATGCTAGTACATACGTCACATCCATTCTTGTTCAGTTACCGAATTAGCCGTAAGAATTTTTAATATACATATTGAAGATGTCGCATTATATTTTAAATAAATGATATCAATGACGACCCAATGAATGATACATAAATGTATTTCGTATATATTTTGATATGCATAAATTTATTGGCGAGATAACTCGGCAAGGAAGATGAATGTTTTTGTAAAACTAATTCATTATAGAAAATTTCTTACTCTTTGTTGTAATAGATGTCGGTACTTAAATATTGTAAAAATTCTTTTCTCGTGACAAATACATAGAAGAGTACAGAAAAAAATACATATTATGAAATCGATATTTGAATATAGCGTTAAATGTTAATATTTTTATGGTACATACGTTTATCTTATTTTATTTAATGTTTTCGAAAGGCTTCATATTAAAATTTATATTGAAACTTCTGATGTTCTTGGTATATTGTGAAGATGTGTGTTATGTAGAAACGGCCTTACGATGTTAGAAGCGAGCTATGAAACGTGTTCGGTGTTGTCACCCGTGAACACGTCCTGTGTGGACACGGGCTTACATCACTCATTGTAACGTGGCGTAGTTCATGTACACTGTTCTGTTTATTCGGGTAACCATCAAGTTTGTTTCACTATGAAATCAAAACACCCGTATTCATTTACAAACATAGCTGTTATTTTATGTAGAGAATCGTTTTTAAAACAGCCTGTGACTGCTCTTAAAATGTGTTCTTTATGAGAAATCATTACGTCACTTATTTTATTAAATGATTTAAACCTTAACTGTGTGTCACTGATGTTCAACCTCATCACAAATTCCTGCGTGTCGTCTTTAAATTAACTCAAATTATTAGCCGTGTAATGGCCTACAACGGTCGGATAACGACGCGGGTCTGCACCGCCTAGAACGTTAAACTGAGACGTTTAGATATATTGGATCTCTTAAATATCTTTCCGTATATTTAGTAATACGTAACATTGCGAGGCGAGTGCAATTCTGAAGAGATACAACGTAACCGCCCCCGAGCGTCTTGAAAAATGTATTACCCATTGCACAGTATTGTTCGGCAGTCGACGCCGAGCGCGCGAAATATGCTGGCCATAACTTGTGGTATCGATATGTGCATGCTTAAACAAAAGAAACGCATTAGCACCACCCTTTGTTCGCGCCACTATTCTTTAAGCAACGAACGAAAACAATGGAAGTCGAGTGTTTCAATGGAACAAAAGTTATCAAAGCTAATCAAAAAATTTGGGATCGCTACACAATCTTTATGATGATTACTAAAGCATAAATAATGGAAGCCAATACGGATGGCGTGACGAAATTTCATATTGAATGTCGTCGTTGGCAACGTCTAATAAAAGAGAAATATTGCAATTGTTTCATTTCTAAGAAAGCATTATTTCGAAGGCCACTTGGGGGTAATGAGTCGTTCCAGTAAATACTCGAGATATTTCAAAATTAATTTCGAGGACGTACCTACGTATCTGTACCCTGAAATTTAGGTATTAAATCAACAATATATATCAGGTAATTTAGCTATATAGGTGGTAGGTATTTACCTACCACCTATCGGCGAATCGTTATAAAGAAATCGTTTGTGCTAATGAGGACCTATTTTTATGGATCACCCTAACTAGAATCATTCAGAACACGAGTGCTAAGTATAATATACGTAAGAATGTGTGTTTTTGCGCTTGTAATACGCAAAGGTACGAATTAAAAACTACATTTCCCTCAAAGCAGTCATTAAAATCCTTCTTCAGATTTCAACAAGAAGTGAAGTTTTCGCTAATTAGCCATATCCAACCGATAAAGGCACGGAAAGTTGGGAATCGCTTATTACGCCAATAAGTGCACCTACGTAGGTACAGCAAGAAAGCACGTATCCCGGCCTAGTTCCGAACTAGGGGTAAGGGGAGTTTTATTCGATCCGATATGTTGCCTCCTGAACTCGTAGTTAGCGCTCCTTATATTTGACTAGCAAAATCAGAAATGAAAAATAATTGCTGGGCGAAAATAAGCCTAATAATTATTCGACTTATGTAATGGATATAAGATGGCATCGTGGCTGACGTTAACAAAAAGTTGATTTTTGACTTGATATATTTGAGTCCCGACATGTCATACTCGTATCACGATTCTGATTGGCTGACTGGCTGCATTAATTGTAGCGAAACATCTTTGCTGTCATTGTAACACGCGTGTTATAATGCTGAGTTTTCTTTTGGTTTTAAGAACTTTATCTAAGTGAAAACTGTAATTGTTATATCAGTGCTCATGACTTTAATGTTCTGTTATTAATTCATCAAGAAATGTGACAACTGACAAGATGCAGATATTTTGTTAAATATCTTTTCGGTCATTCACCCACACAAGTAGCAGGTATGTAAGATTTATTTTTTAAGTAGTTTAACCTACTGCACCTACTTGAGTGAGGCTTTTTAATGACTACCTTCAGTTAGTGTCAGTGTAATATATATTTGAACATTCTGTTTTTCTGACCCTGCAGACCATTTGTAACTAATTTCATTCAAATTAATTACCACTACGGATCATAAAACTAAATTGAACCTAAATAACAGAATACATACTCGTTGTAATTTACCCGCCAATGTTTGTAGTCAAACATGTTACGTCACGTTAGCCATATTGTTTGATATAAAGTTTTAAAAATAGTCTATATTAATCAACAATTTTATCGACCTAGGTAATATTACTTTTGTATCTATAAGCAGAGAGGTCATTACGATTTCTTTCCAAAGGGGTAGATACATACCCGTATTTGCAGGTTGTACAATACAGTGCAATTAGGATATGGCTATATAAACGTAACTAATTTCTATAGGTAAAGTGAGGTAGCAGCCTACTAGTGAACTATAATCACAGAAGTAACCATTCCTTCCAAAGAGGTTGACATCAGTTTTACTACGTCACAAAATTAAGCTTCCCGCTATTTTCGGCAACCTTTCTCATAAGACACACCTCATCGTCTGCATATCAGCTGATACAGTAAGTTAGCTGAAGAAGCTCGCGTTATGGCTTTTATCTTAAAATTGCGACAGTGATGGATGACGCCTGCCTACATAATTCATTTATCTGCGATTAAGGGTCGCCTCCTGATGCTTGCTTCATCAAACCAACTATAAATCGACACGGTACGATGTTGCCATGGTAACGTCTTACGAAGCTGAGGAAAAGTTTTTATAATTAGTTTTTTGACCTTCAGTAATTTAATTAAGTTAGAAATGAATAGGTAGTCTTATTTGTCGTGTTGTTAGGTAAGTATCTCTTCAGAAAAACAATTAGTCCTGAATGTATTTGAAATTTCGTTTATGCCTATTGGGTATTGTACCTACACGAAAGATATTATTACAAAGGTTTATTTAAAATTAAAATATGTATTCATGAGCTAGTTTTTATTTATGGGTATAAATGTCTACATATTAAAAGTAGGTTCGTACCAACTACACATACCTAGAACTAAACTTTAACAAAATTAGACGTAAAAGAAAACTTGCAGTAAGTTAGTTTTATGAATAAACGGATTTCATAAAAGCGGAATAAAATGAAATTAAACTCGCTAAAGCATTTTACATAAAGCGATATTAACTCTTTCCCGAGAGTAATAAAAACGTCTTAGAATGTGCAGGGGAAGGCATTTGCATCAACCAATTATATGGGGCGGGGTAACCTGGGTATACCCGGGTATACTCGGGTATTACTCGGTGTTGTACCGAGATGTAGTTGCAAACGAGACATTTTGCCGTTTTATGATGTGACGACGCCGGGGAGCTTTATTACAAACACAGAGATAACGACAAATAGTGAAATCTTTGGTCTCTGGTTCGTGCACCTTCTGCGGTGGCAATACGGACGAAGCACTTGTATTGTGGAAGTGGTATTTGGAAGTAGGTGACTGCTCTCAAGCACCTATTTGTTAGTTCTGGTGATAACGCGATTTTGACGAGCTCCTCAACCTGGTTCCGAATGTTCAATCAATTTGTTATGTTCCACTGATCACTGCACGAATGTACGGTGCTGCAGTGCTGTATATTGAAAATACTTAAGGTTCACAATTTGAGTTTAATTCCGTCAGTATTTAAAGAGCTCAACAAAGAAATTTGTTCTATTAAAAGAGATGCTTAAAATAACATTAGGTACGTTTTTAGCTACCTACATCTACAAAAACAGCTACAGAGACTAAAGAATTTTATTTTGAATAAAGCGTTCTCATTTGGTTTAAAAGCAGCTGAGTTCAAACAAATACAGCAACTATAAAGATCACGGTTCAGTGCTCAAGTCTTTAATTAATTTATAAAATGTGATGCAATGCAAGTTCATGAGAGTAGATTGCAGTTCATGTGTACCTCATAAGTATGAAAGCGTATCTTGTGGCGCAATCTTCGAGTTGCTCGACAGAAGGATGTCCAACAAACAATATCTAAGTTTGTGTCGCTTTGTCGTAATATTTGCCGAGACTCCGAAAGCCGGCAGAGTTTGAGCGACTTCTCGAGCTTATTACTATTTGTGTTGCCAAGATTCCCGGCTCCTACGTTTTGTGACGAAGGTAGGGGCGCGCCGCATACTACACAATGTTCTTTTTAGTTTCGTGTATTCTAATATTCCGAGGAAAAGGACAAAGGTGAGCTATTTATATACAAGGTGGATATTATATTTCAGTTTCAGCTGATGTATCCAGATAATTTGCGAAGGTTTATTACAAGTTTTTAATAAGGATATCTTAACCATATTTAATTTATTAAACTTAATTTTGAATTATGAGTAGGTAGGCATAATTATAGAAAACTAAACAGCCTACATAATGGCCGTAACCTTTTCGTATAAAGGCGCCGTCGAAAGCACCCATTAAGCACTCGCATAAAAAATAACAAAACGCACGTAGTCGCACTCCTCTTTATTTCGCTTCGTATCGGGCGCAGGCATGAACGGCATGTGTTTACGTCACGCTAAGTAAGAATAATGGCGCACATAAATCAGTGGCATCTTCACGTCGTTTTGAATACTCACAAAAGATGTCAACTCGTCTCTAAGTGTGACTCTATTCAAGACAAACGGTACGAAGTGTACCACGTGAGCGCGACAAATGGATGTGCGATTAACGCTTATGCGACAAAACTGTACTGCGACTCACCGTAGTTCGAATGCACGCTAGTGCGACACACTGAAGATCGACATCTCGCTAGTGCGACAAACGATTGACGAAATAGAACATAAACATAGGTATAGAACCGACATAGGCCCAGACATCCATTGCTTGGTTGGGTTCGACTTTGTGGCAGAGATCAATAGGTTAGGTTAGGTTAGATATTGTGACCTTGCAATGGAGCGAGCGAAGCGAGCGACGGCCTTTGATTATTTAATATCTACTTATTTAATATATATGGAATTCAAAATGAAAGTGAAAATGTATCTCAGCAAACTACTGTAATACTCCATCAACGTACTACACTACCGTAGTGTCGCACTACCGTAGTGTCGCACTACCGTAGTGTCGAACTACTGTCGCGCAATCGTTTGTCGCACTAGGTCGATCTTCAGTGTGTCGCACTAGCGTGCATTCGAACAACGGTGAGTCGCAGTACAGTTTTGTCGCATAAGCGTTAATCGCACATCCATTTGTCGCGCTCACGTAGTACACTCAACGGTACGAGCAAGCGAGCAACCCCAATTGTGCTTTGTCGTGTTATTTAAATTCGTACAACAAAGGTTAAACGCTTTTGGTAAGGTTTAAGAATCGTAGCACAATGCTACGAGATTGCATTAAATCGTAGTGTTGTCTACAGGTCGCCGTCTACGGTGCTACGGAGGCCAGAAATAGATTACCGATTACGTCAGCGCCAACATGAAGAAAATATTTTCCAAGCTCAGAATTAAGGTAAGATTTATTTGTTTGTACACGAATGTTTTAAACGGAACTGTTATTTATTTTGCATAATAATTTGGTATTTTAACGCAAATATTACCTGCAACTCTAATTACGCTATTCGGTATGGCTAAAGCCCGTCACTAGTGATTACAATATAAACTTTTAACGCGGCGATCCGGTCAACCAGCGGTGACACCTATCAAATCAATGTCACTGTAGTTCACTAAATCCGAACGCGACATTTCAACGGTGATTCAATTTACGGAACACATTCACGTACCTGTGAGTATGCAAATACCTGTTACAATATTTTTACATATAAATATTTGTCGTTTGTGTCCTTTTGTTAATAACGGACTGGCAGTTTTCTTCTTAAATTAGAGATAGCTGCCGACGATTGGTAGCAATGAAAACTATGTAATATTTTCTTGTTTACAAATATTTTTCCCAAATAAGTATATACAGCATTGTATTAAAAATATTGTGTAAGGTAATAAATTACATACCTAAATGTAAATTGCATTTATTTTCGAAATATGTAATACGGGCTCATAGATTAGACCAAAATTATCAAATAATAATTCTACCACAATTGAAAGCATCCTTCAAAGGCAACACACAATAAAGCCCGTCACGTATACCGAGACGTTCCATTTGTTCTAAATCAATCACATTTAAAACAGCATTCAAAGTTTCACGAATTTGTCTGTACGCCAATTAATCTGAAACTCAAGCGGAACCAAAATCCTGAGCGAGGTGACGTAAAGTCGAATGAAGCTTTCTGCCAAAAAGTTGTGATGAAAGTTGTTATTGTACGTCGGAGTGCGGCCGGCCGAAAGTTGCGCGGGCGAGCGTTTATTGAGCGGAAAGCGAGCGACTCGGCCGGTCGCGCCGGTCGCGCCAGTCGCGCTAGTCGCTGACTGCGCCCGCCACCACCTCGCGCACCAACTTTACTCTGCAGAAGTTACTCCTTCACTTTTTGTAATAACTCGTTACAGTTAGCGCATCCCTTAATTAACCATTTAGTTCCGTCAAGTCAGTATCTTTACGGAACTCAGATTGCAAATATTGATTTTGTTGAACATTGAAACACAAATACATTTAGGTAAAAGAAGCAATTTAGCGCGTTCCTTCGGAAGGCGACGACTCTTATAAACATCGGGTCGCAGCGAGCTGCTGGTGCCGTAATCTCCCGAAAACAAAAGCGTATGAAAAGTTTAGTATCCTATAAATTTTGTCAATACAGGCCAGACCAGCGCGTTATGTTTTAACATATATTGTCATAGCGGCAAGAGAAAGACTAAAGTGAGAGACCTTGTAGTATTCGTAACAAAGTGGATCTGGTTGTACAAAATACGCAACTCTATAAAACCAAAACTACTAACATAACAACATTGTAATGGACATCACATATACAGATACAGATAGATAAATAATACCCTATTGGTATTATTTGTTTAACTTCCTTAGTTACTTAGTGCTTTTTAGTATTCTCTATTGATTAAATATTTATTACAGCATCAATAGTTTCGAATAATTTATCTCTTTGTTCTGAACTAATTGAATTTATAACTTCACACAGCACGGCATCTAAACACATAAATTAAACTCGCCATACACAACAAACGAATAGTGAAATGAGTTATACTCGTAAGTGGCAGCAGGAAGCAGAGAGCTGCACTACGGCGGCGTGTAGTTTTGGTCCAATCGACCGATGATTTCGTTTCGAGTGTATTTGAACGAGCCCTAGCATAGGGCCGTCAAAGCCATCATTAAGCAAATATTTCCTGACAGTCGGCAGAGGCGCGCACCGCCCGAACGCCCCAACGACTCGATTAATTACACTCCTGATCTAATTAGCTGGTTGTGCGATCAATCGGTGCACGCGATGCTGGACAATTTCCATTTTGTTTGATCCTGTTATTTAGGAAGCTAAATACTTCATTATTAATCACCGCTCGCTGACTTCCTGCAATCATGTCCCTAACGAAGTCCCTCAATTGTGTCGGTTCAGAGTTTTGAAACTGGTAAGCTAACTAAATTAAACAATGTTGTTGCTCGGTTATGTACCCAAGAACAAATGAATCGTACGGAACACAATCTCCATACATAAGTACGTAATACATACATGATTGTTATTCAACGTACACACTTGTATGGTCCGTGTATCAGTTTTCGGATTTTTCCGCCTGTATTTCGTAGGTATATTAGCCGACGGACAAGCACGTTCACAATTTGCGGCTGCGGATTGGCACGAATGGAGCGTGCAATATCAAAGTTGCGGTGGTATATAGGTTCGAATATTGGACTCGATTGCCGAATGACGGACCACCAGTGTTCGCAAACCGCACGAGACCGCCGCGCCGCCGCCGCGCCGCGCCGCTGCCGCACGCCCGCGTCGCTCGCACCGCGCACTCCACACTATGATTTGTAATTCAATTATGACTAGTAGAGACCGCAATTCTTGCTACAATCGTCCGGATTCGTCCGTCCTCGACCACGGCGCGCAATAAAATTCATGAGACTGTTGTTACATTCATGAGAGGAATTGGGAAAAAATACTGTGTAAATACGTTTGCGATACACGAGAGATGTAGATTTTATGACCGCGCATCACGAACCCGCCGTGCGCGGAATCCTCTCCACATTCCTTAAAGTTGTGCATTTTTTGTTATTTTATCTTACACCAAACACTTTCTTCTCCGTGATACCGGCGTTAAGATAACAAGATTTTGAAACATTAAGGCGACCGACGTCTAAATGAAGCATATCTAACATTGCCTGAAAAATACTGCAAAAGTTTCTTGTTTCATTAATAATTCAGGAGGCTCAACAAAAACGAGCCAGTCTAATTTCATTAAAGGCTAGAAGTAAGCAGTGCCTCTACCTACCACTCGTTATGATAATCGCATTATTCTGATTTTATTCCATGTTATTACGATGTAATTTGCTCGGCGAATGTCTGAGGTAAGAGTCTTAGAAGCCCTAATTTACTTTAGTGTGAGCGATATTAGATTATCCGAAAAATAAATAGAACATAAAAACGTTACGGCAACTTGGGTTATAATATGAAATACACGATAAAATGGTCCGACGACCCGTTGGCGCTATAAGATTAAATGTCCTAGATGAAACTAGAGTCCGAAGGTCTGGACATAAGATTGGAAAAGGCTTACGGTTTACTTATAGAATCTTTTGGGCGCTAAAGAAAATCCTAAGAGTAAATGGATTCATATATCAAAAACCGGCAAATCCTCTCATACGCTGTCTATCCCCAAGATGCCGTAAGAAATAAGGGATGAAGTTTAAAGAATTTCGGTTATCTTAAATTTAAGGAGAAAAAAGTATTATTTATGGTAAGGAACTGTGTAATAGCTTGCACAAAATGCCTCCTAGCTCGCAGCGAGCCGGCGAGCTTCATCGCAACCGACTGAATTTATTGCTTTGTATCGTATTTTAATTATTATATAAGATTTATATTTTTGCAGATTTATGGCGGTCGGTTGTTGAACCAATTTTAGCTAGATTTACGATGTTAGACAATAGTGGCAGATTTTTATTTTGCAAGCTTTCACGCTATCGTTATGATTTGCATAACAGAATAGCAACTTAGCACGGAAACTGCAACGAGATTAGAAGAATAATTGGTGTTTTTCATTACCATACAATGTTAGTGCATGTAAAACGGGTTTATAGAAATTTTATGCAATGCTTTTGCCTGCAATATGCTTGGATTTAGAGAAATTAGATTTTACCTAACTTTATTTTTTATGTTTGGAATAAAGCTTATTATGCAAAAAAAATAATGTCAATGTTATTTAAAAGCAAAGAAAAGGCTCGTCAAATGTTACATTTTCTTTCTTTAAATATTTTTTTAGGTTAGATAATTTATCAATGGGTGTGGCTATAGTTCTCCTAAAGTACATATTACCATCATCATAACATTATCAACACGAAACAAATACACACCGCTATGGATACATATCATCTAGTTCATTACAAAGCAGTCTTTTGAAAGCGTTTTGTATATTATACGTATAAAAGTAAATGATGGGTTATTTATTGACCATAACGGGGGAAAGTTCGGCCGTTAACGGCACCAAAAATTAGATATTAAGGAAATTTCCTTATAGGTAATGGTTCCAGACAACATGTATTGTATGACTTCCATATTTATGTCCAATGTTTTAGTACATGTATCATATTTATTGTGATCTATATGAAACTTCGACGAAAAGCACAAACAACCAAGAGTAAATATGTCTAAGTATCTATATTTTAGGGTCCGAATGGAAAGATTTAAAATTACTTAAATGAATAATTAAGATGGAGGAAGTAATGTACAACACAATTTGGTAATATAATTAAAAAAAATCGGTACTTTAAAAGTTGCCTATTTAATTCGTATCTAATTAACATTCAACTTACCTATTTCTTGTGAACATGCAATAAACCAGTATTATTAGATAGTAGTAATTAAAACTTTTAGCTAGATGTTGCTTGTTTAGAGGACGTAATATTTTAAATATAATATAGAAATAGCTACTAAAGATGCGAAACCATTTATCGAACCCACCAAAAAATATTTCAAATTCTCCGTGCTTGCGAATCGTGACATATAAACCCTACGGGCTACGGCATACAATATGTGACAGAATTGCAAATAAGGCACCAATAAATCACCAAACTCCGCAACAATCACAAGTAACCAGGGACGTCCCAAACGGCCGCTCAAAACTGACATTAACGCTGGACACTGGACATACACTTAGCAATTTTCCTTTTTCCTACATTTTTCCATCATATTTTATATACTCATATTATATTCCAGGACATCTCACACACGGTTATTTGATCCCAAGCTATGCAGAGCTTGTGTTATAGTAACCAGACAACTGATAAACATGCTTATATATTTCTAAATGGGTGAATTTCCCAAATGCCTTATTTTTTTGTCTTCGTTGAAATTAGTATTTGAAAAAAGGAGTATAGTTCTGAATTATTTTTTTTAGTATTCAATAGGTGGTTATTGGGTTGTGGCAAAAATATGATTTGCCTAGGACTATTACAAATGTAGAAATAAAATACATAAACCTCAATTTTTTTGCAAATCGGTGCTGTCCCACTACTTTTTTTGCAAACAAAACAGCTTATACACTAATAAAAATGAATAAATTAGCTATATAACTTATTCTATTTCATAGAATATTAGTTTTTTTATTAATATATAGCATATTTTATTACATAATTAACAATTATTATTACTGAGAGGCACAAACGTACTTGTCCTGAAAAATATTCTCATATCGCTGGACAAAAGTAATTCAAACATAACTTTACATCGACGAGTCGGACAGCATCCCCACTCCTCGTTGGTGTGTGCTAGTGGGCAATCAGGATAGAAGTGGGTTAAATCGCTGTATATGCCCACCAAAACTGTAAGAACGCCATTTCAGGTACTCCCGGACAATTATTTTATATAATCGGTGGTTGCATTTTTCTAATGTAATGAGTAGCTTTTTTATTGTTGTTTGGTTCTAACAGAGGTAGTAAGTGAATTACCTTCATTGTCTGTTATTGAATTTATCCTAGATATTATGCATTTTTTATAATTTTCTAAAAAGTGTGTTTTTTCTCATGTCGCTGTTCTCATATCGCTGTAATCGGTGGTCTTTTTTACCACCGATGTGATAATTTACACCGAAATGATACGAAAAAATCAATCGGTGTCATATATCTCATATCGGTGTTTTGATTCGTGATCAACGCACAGTTTTGTCACATCGGTGGATTGCTTTATCATATCGGTAGATCATTTTATCATCTCGGTGAGTCGTTATATCATATCGGTAGATCCCGTGTCATTTCGTTAAGTATACAAAGAAACAATGGCACATACAAACATACATACAGACACATACATATATACCTACATACAAACATTCGTACATACATACATACATACAAGGTAAGTTTACCTACATAGACTGCCAAAATCATTACCACGATACCACTGGGTAGTAGAAGATGTATAAATAAATGTATCATCAAGGGAGGTCTGTTTCGGTAATACGTCTATAGGCTGAGATGATGATGGTGAGGTGGAGCAATTGAACGCATTAAAAGTTTCTATGGCAAAAAAAAAATAGTTAAAAAAATAGTTAGTACGTAATAATAAATAACAAAATAATTAATAGCTAAAAAGAAAACATAATAGTAGCTTAATTTTGTTTAAGAATGCCGAGGCCAAAATTAAAAGATGAGGAGAAGAACAGGTGGAATAGGTTGCTGGAAAGAATAAGCAAAGCTTAAATCAAAAGCAATTCTGTGTTAAGAGAGGGGGCATTTAAGAAAACGTTTAGCTAAACTTAGATATGAGATTTTTGTTTTTTTTTTTTCATATTTCATTTTAATAAAGACAATGATAATAAAAAAAAAACATTATTTTTAAATTTTAAGTTCCTCTAGAAAACGTAAAAAGTAGGTACATAATTTCAAAAATACAATTTTTTTTTTATCTAAGAACTCAGTTCTCTTTGTATGTGATCTACCCTAAGTTCAGATCTTCATTTCTAAGTCACCTTTAAGTACCTACTAACTATTTCCTTTTTGATGTTCAAAGGTGAATAGATTATCATATCGCTGGATAGGTTCATCATTTCGGTGGATACACTTATCATATCGGTGTACAAAAAAAATAATCGGTGCCGGTTTTTCACATCGGTGGAAACCAAAATTCAAACTGAATTTTCTCCTCAGTCTTAAATGATACGTTGATGATATTAAATTTGGGGATGTTTTGTATCCTAAAGATTACATAAAACCTGAAAAATCTACAAAAAAATAAAAATTGTAAAAGTTCACCGATATGATAAGAAAAATGGCATTTGTCGAAATTCACCCAAATACATACATATTCTAGATAAATGACACCCACACGCAGAACAAATGCTCATCACACAAAGATTTGTCCTGGTTGGGAATCGAACCCACGACCTCCGGTATAGCCGTCAGGCTCACTAACCTCTAGACCAACAGGCCCGTCAAGAAAATATTCCGTTCATAAAAGGTTTACAAGGAGTTTTGCACCAGTTTATTTCATGAAACAAAAATGTCCGCGTCGTCCGTGTCGCTTGTGCATGTAGCTAACAGGGCTTAAGAGTTGAAACATTGCGGGCGCGGTAATAACTCTCTTATTTACTGCGCAACTGTGCAACCCGATATCCTTCTGTCCGAGGACAATTGTGGCAATTGTATTGACTGCTTATTGAATTAATGCCGTTTTTTGTAGCTTATTGAATGAATGTTAAGTTAGAGGTTGTTTTATGTGGGATTTACGTACTAGATTACACGCTATTTTTATTTGTAAAGTCCGTGTTAAGGTTATGTGTTTATTGCTAAGTGTCGTGGATTTAGGTTTACTCTTTTTCATTGCCCTTACTGTGCCAAATTGTACTAGTTTACACTTGATAGGGCAATATATCATTATAATAATTTGTTTATTAAAGTAATTGTTGGCAATCACTTGATATAGAGTATAATTCGTAGTTCCCATACAACCGAAATTATTTTATCTAGAATAGCATAAATCACAATATGAAGTCAAAAAGGGTTGAAATTTTATAAAAAAGTAAGCCCTAATATCGATGTATAATAACAGTAACAGATCTAAAAATGAATAATCACCAAACCGCTTGAAACCAGTCTACAGATATTTTCAAACTTTACATCTCAAACAATGTTTGCTGAAACTCCGCTTACTCAAATCGATTTCTAAACTAATCGCAATCACAACTTGCAAGTCATCTTCAACTCGGAGCCTCTTTGGAACAAAGATACGTCTTTAAAACTCCTTTTTGTAGCTCCCCGATTTATTTCAAAGTTCTGATAACGTTGTCTTGGGTTTGATTCCTTACATGATAGGAATTTTGTTTGAGTTGCCTCATATTTGTTTTCCTTGCGTAAAAAAGCTTCAATTAAACTAAATACGAGTATGTGTTATTACTTAACTCTTTTATCTACTAAAGCAACGAATACTTGCAACTGTACTAAAATTTAAACTTTTATAAATAGATAAAACTAACACCCATCAAAAAACTCATCGTCATCCATATCAATGGCGAGAAACGTGCCCAGAAGGCTGGCAGCATTGCCACGTTGAATGGCATTGCCAATTCTCTGTGCAAGGAAAAAAACCAGCCTCTGATCACGAGTAGGTGTTATTGGTTTTTTTATATTAATTGAATCTGTTAATTCGCATATGTTAACAATGTGATTACCAGTAAATATAGAACCCTCTAATTCGGAAAAGCTACTTATATATACACCAACGGACTCTCCAGTCTATATATAGATTTAAATTACCTTATCAAAGTAGCAAAACATTTTCTTAATATTAGCAAGATTGAAAATTGTAATTTAAATGTCACATCTTAATAAAATATCAACTTTACTTGATTCGTTTCAAATTCTGCCTTCATGTTTCACCGTTCTAAGCCAAGTTAAACGGTATAACGTTATAACAAGATTGGGGGAAGTGTATTCTTAACTTTCTTCTGTCCCACCCACAGTCATAACACGAACTTACATCGAGCCCTAATTCCAACGAGCCATCGCAAATTACAAGCACCAGGCCTCCCACATAAATCCAACCTTTTCAAGTTAATAAAAATGATTTAAGCACGCATTAAAAGGATCTTTTTCCTGCTGAGAACACGGAATTTATAATGGTAATAACTTGGCCGATTGTCCCGTAATTACGTGTTGTACATAGAAATATTTACAGCGAAAGACACGGTCGGCGAGTCAGGGTAAACGTACAATAGAGTTGATAATTATAACCGTTCGAGAACGGATTCCACGTTAACATTCCTCGCGGCTCCCGAAGCGTTTTAATTTCACAGATTAATAACTGGGAGATAAAAGTTGTGTTAACGCAAACAATAGTGGGTGGTTATAGCGGACCGTAAAGCTTGGGACCGTTTAGAGAATTGCGAGCTGTCCCCGGCTATACCCGGTTATACCCGGGTGGCGTTCACTTGCCACTAAGAAAATACTGCCGCCGTTCATTGTGCTTTGACTTGCTTTAGTTTTATTGAAAATTATTGTTCCTACGTTGACTAGATAAATCTTTGGAAGCTTTGATTTTAGGCCAATATATTTTCGATTTGTAAAGATTGCCTAAAATGCTTTTGCTGTAGGAAATAAAGCCAGTTGGGGACATTTAAAAGCAGTACACTATTTCTGCTAAAGTCGGCCACTTTACAAGAATATGAGGGAATAAATTTTCACTAATGAATGACTTACTACATAGACAATAAATTTAGACGGGTCAAACATAGATTGAAAGCAGTTTGCTAATAAATGGGCTTCATTATGCGCCGCATAAATTCAACAAGGTAATTGTCCAAATCACTGTCAATCTCTAATGACAAAACCGTTTGTCCTCTTAATGGAATCATTAATTTCAAGTTTGAACTAAAAACAGATTTGATTTACCCGTCCCAATGACCACATGTAATACGACCACCGGTGGTTCTAAATAATATTAAATGAACTACAATTTATGAAATATGTTATTAAAAAAAAAGCAGAAAGTATTACAAACCTATCTAAATCATTAGTTGATACCTATAGCCACACATGACATACCTAAGTTTGAAATAGAAACTAGATAGGATTTTTTTTTTACCTTTTATTTATTTTAATAACTTTCTACATGTTTACGCGTACTGAAAAAATAAAAAAGTCAAGTTTATCCTATGTACTCGTAACTCCACAGTAAAGTACACTATACCCACCTATCTATATAATATACTAGCACCAATCTCAAATGCACACAATCTACTTTAAAATAAATGAAATCACGGCCATTCATAACACAAAGTGTAATACAAAAATATTTTCTTTCCTCGACGTATGAACGTATTAAAACTAAATGAGATTTCCCAAACTAAATTATGAGAAGAGTGTTATTTCCATAATCTTTACATTACAGAGATGGAATTCACATAGCAGTGATACGACCTAATATTTCGACTTTGATTAATGACATAATTAGTCATAAAACTTGTATTTTCTGTAATTTACTCCTTGGTGAGAAAGCTGCCGTCTGATGATTTACGGAATGCGTATTTTTCAGATTTTCGTAACCATTCAAAGTTACTGCCAGCTCTCATAAATCAAAGGGAATATTCCTGCTTCAATTCAATGACTCAAATGTTTTATAACTGATTTTTGTAGACTTATACTTTACCATTCTTAAATCATTGATTTGATGAATTTTAGAGAGTTGATTGATTGATTGAAATCACTAAGCTTTTTTAATAAAAAGTAATCAGAAGTAGCTAAGAACATAGAGTTACACACGAAAATAATAATTTAGGCATTTACTGATATAAAAATAATAACAAAGTAATTAAACCCACCAATATGTGTATCAGTTTGTCTTATGTTTAAATTGATTCATGCAAATTAATAAATAAATTGTTATGTACATATTTGTAATTCTGCATTAAATAATAAAGCATCTGAAACAATTAACATTACTATGATAAATATTAATTCGATCTCGATCATTAATAATAATCCAACACAATTTACAATGCTTATAATGTTCAATCAGACCCTTACAGATTTGATCAGATCCAATAATGAACAGGATTGCTTCACAATAAAACCTTTATCCGAATAAAGGATAACTGGGATTATATCGTTATGTTTAGACGCAAATAAATATATTTTCATAGGAGACGAAAACTTATAATAATAAAAAGGTTGCAAATACGATTTTTGATAGATTAGGGTTCAATATTCTTATATCCATGTAAACTAACAAACATTATTTATTATTCAATTCTCTATTATATTCATATTCATAAAAATAAGGAAAACATTTTTTTTTTATGTTTTTCCTTTAGCTAATTGGCAATTACCTTTCAATCCTCTGAATGCAAACAGGATTACCAGGAGCGCATACCACTGAAGGAAACTTTTCGACCGTTCTGTAAGTGGGAGCGTCCTCTTCCCAAACTATTTGCCAGGTGATCCGTGCTTATTGGAAACAAACGTGTCCAACGCTGGCGGGCGTCGGCGGACATTCCCGCGACGAATCTAGCCACAGCAATGTAAACCGTTGTTAATTTAAAACTATTCTCATTAGTCTTAGTCTGTCCACCGCAGGATTTAATCGTGTAATGTTACTTAATAACTCTGCTGCTCTTGTTTTCCTAGTAATTTCTGTCGTCTAGCAAGTCTGTCGCAAGATTTCGTTGTTCCGTTCGAATTTTTTAATGGCGTAATAATTCATCTGCTCTTAAAAATGATTTACGACTCTGCAGATCGCAGTAAACAGGATTCCAGAGCAGCGTCGGAAGCAACTATTTGTAGATTGCTCTACTAACAATTTCTTTTGGAGTATGTATTTACTTCAAATTTTCATGATAGTAAAAATATAAGCTTTAAATTCAACTTTATTTGTGTTTCTCATATTTTTGTTTGCGATATCAAACTACACAAACTGGATGTTATTTTACACATGTTTGATCCAAAGCTCAAAATCAACATCATCGTTTGCCTTTTATAGGAAACACCTATGCACCTAGGAATATATACTCGGTTGCATACGAGGAAAGTCCTTCGTAAATCGTAAAAGCGCTCAGTTTACTGGTATGTAAGCTATAAACAAGCACTTAAGGTAAGCGCAACTCGATCGATACTATCGAAACTGTAGCGCACAGGGTTTCAACTGAAGGCTTTTGCTTTAATTAGCGGCTTAATTTAAACTACACAATAAAGAATATTAGGTATGTTATATAAAATAAATGAATATTTAAGATATGAATCAATAAAGCAACTACTACAAAGAGACACAAAGGAAACAAACTGTGAAACAGAACTGAATCTCATTAGAGGAAGAAAAACCTTATTGACAACGTCGCCTTTTTGCAAATCGAACCCTTGAAGCCGAGTTTGAATACGTGAATTGCGAATTATAAATAATAGCCCGCCGACATGAAAGAAGCACCTTTACCAAGTACTTATTAGTCTCGGTTAAAATTGTTGAGGAGAGCCTCTTGGTCCAAGGCTCACGGTAAGCCGATCGGCACTCGCACTCCACCGAACTTTCTTATGTTCCACGTAATTGCCTATAATATTTTAATAAGCCCAAGATAATATTTTCTCTGTAAGACGAAACTCAAATTCGGGTTCTAAACAGACATTATATCAACATCAATTAGCAATTCCTTAATAATTTAGGCCTATTACACGAACATGATATTATTGGTTTATTTAATTTTGTGGCTTTGTATTTTGAGGAAATGTTTCGAGGAGTAATTATGAATCGTAGGGTTCAGGAAATTTTGTTTCCTGAAGCCTTTTATCCGGAAACTAGTTTTTTCGGACAATTGCTCTCACGCACAGTTTTGTTTACATTGGCTTCTGAGAAGTTGTAAAGTAAAACACACTTGTTTTACTTTACAACTTTTTTTTTCTGCATCAATTGTTTTTAGAATGAATGAAAAGAGAATTTGACAATAAAGTCATCACAATTTACAAGTATATAAGACCATATTATTATTATCTTTAAATGTTTTACGTTTCAATGTAAAGCATGTGTTTTTGCTTTACACATACGTCGTTTAATATACCTTATTATACTTAAATTAATAAATTGGATAACGCTGATGGGTTGTGTTTACAGCTGAGTTTGTAATATCCAAGCATTGTGGTTTTGTGGCAGCGTAAGCTCCTCATAATATTATGATAATTATTAGCTACATTATCTCATGTTTAGGAGATACTTTGGATATTAATTATAAAGCCTAATTATCCTCAATCTATCCATAGATCTACTAAAATTCCTAAAAAGCGTTTACATTTATCTATCATGACTTCTCTGTGTGTCGGTATATGTATTCATATATGGTGGTCACTGGTATTCCAGGTGTCGACAGCTTGAGGACCGAGGTTCGATCCTCGGACTGTTTAATGTTGAAAACCACTTTTTTACACTGTCTCGGCTTTAGGTGTTTGTGGTACCTTCGTCGTGTGGGATGACACGGCACAAGTGCTTTAGCTTACTTTTGGTCCATAGAAATGTATAACATGATGTTGTCCACATTTACTTATTCATATAAATAGCAGTATAAAATGGAATCCCTGTGATAAAATGTAATGAAAATAACTAGTAAGCCTTTGTAGGGAAGCTACAAAACATGCGTTTATCCCCCAATCGTATTAACGGTACCCAGGGGAACGGGTTGCATCCCTTTTATAGCTATGTTACAATTTAGTAGGTGTATAGCCGTACGTGTATATGTTTTGTAAACAACAGTGATCCTATTGCAATTAAACAGATGTCTATAAATAAAGTAAGAACTTGTCGAATCAGCAATTTTGATCAGTAATTTTTATTTAAAAAATATTAAAATTGCCAATAAGAAGGTAGTTAGGGTTAAGGTAGTTAACAAAAATATTGAAAAAATTCGATGGTTTTTATTCTGCTAGTGAGTATTGGTTCTTGTCGAAAAAAAACAGATTCCATTAAGTAGAGTTTTTTAACGCTTAAATGCAGCTAATTACTTTTTATATATTTAACTAAAAGTTGACACAAGTTTAATAGTTTCCGGACTCGTCAACTTTCTATAGCCGACCACCTCATTTGCTACGCGTTTTGCTTTTTAATTAAAAGGGTTCAGTTATTCCAACCTCGGTGAGGTACGCGAATAAATTTCTAGGATTCATTTCTATTAATGTCTAGAATAAATACCTATTCAATAAAATATGAATAGAGGATAAATAAGTTGAATGTAAATGAATGACTGTTGTGATTTGATAAATACGTGTATAATTCTCATAACATTTTATATTATTAACATTTATTTTAATCTGCCTATGTTTTTGTTGTTTTTTTGTATCCCATATAAAGCCCATAAAGAACAGGCTCTTATTGAAAATCGCCAGAAAAATATAAGTGTTTGACAACTGAAACGCAGACTAGAAAAAAGCACAATTTTAATCCGATAATTAAGTAAATATTTTGCGTAGGAACTTGATTAAATAAATTTACAATGGTAAAGGTCATAGGCACACATCTGTCTACCCTTAATCAAAACCAATGGTGTGATAAACGAATAGTTCCAATTTCGGTTTCATTCGAGATCAATGTAAAGGATTAAACCTAATACGGTTAGTGTTGGAAAACAGTAAATACCGAAACTGGCACACAATAGTGATCCACGCGTAGAGTTGAGCACGTTTGGTCGCTAGTCAACACTGCAGATCAGAGGGAATCACTCGGTAAGTATGTATAGCGGACAAAGGACCTAGCCCCGGGCTATGTTACTAGATTTACGGACGAAAAAATGGAGTTTGGTGTAGGGAGAGTGTCGGATTAACTAACGGATGTTTGTTGAATATGGTAAATCTGATTTTCTAAATATTTTTTTCATTGTTGCTCTTTTTAGTTGTTCATTTCAAAGAATTACTTGAACGAAGACAAAAATAGTTCCAATTTACTAATATAAAAATAACGTAAAAGCTCCTATTAACGACCCCCTAAAATGTGTACTCTATTAACGATCTAAATTTTAAATCACTCATATTAGACATAATTTAGGGTTCCACAAAAGTCATACCTTAAAAATTAGTTACGTATTTTTGTTGGAAAACAAAAAGAGTAAAGTTTGTGTGTTTAAATAGTCAGCGAAAGAAGTAATTTGGCAGTAAGTGGGACGCGCCCGAAACGGACGCACTTTTCATAGTGTCGCGACTCCAGCCACGTAAGTACACCTAAACATTACTTAAGGAAAATAACACACTAAAAATGGATTAGTCTTCTTGCTATCACATTACAACTGTAAAGTATATATTCGTTTTCTAAACTAACTCTTAAAGTAATACTTTTTGTTGGTTTTTCTGTTATAAAATCATGTTTTAATTTAAGGCGGTAATAGAATCCAAATTTCTAAACTTGGTTCTAATAACGACCCATGGCGTTGTTAAATTTTGAGAACATTTAGTATTTTAAAATAATATATATTATAAACTTACCTCATATGATTTTATTTTGTTCTTGTTTAATTCTTAAAATTATTTTACTTCGTTAGATCTATTAACGACAAAGCTATTTCTTAAAGTTTTTGTGTAAAACTTGATTGAACGTTAGTCAATATCCCTATTATTATAATGATATTATACTGTCAATTACCTTTATTATGTGAATTAAAGACTAACTGACATTAAAAGAAATAATATAGCAATAAGATCGAATTGAACAGTATTCCATAAAGTGGATATTTTATCTGTTTATTATTAATTTTATTGGTCGCTAATAGAATATTGTAACCTTCATACTTGATTCTTTTAACGACACACAGCTGTGACGATATTTTTGGTAATAATACAGTACATCAAAACAAAATCTTCTTGCATACGTGACGTTTTGAGAGATTTTGTCACAACCCATATTATTAATGTAAAATAATATTTGCTATCCAGTTTCATTCATGGCTTCATGGCATTGGCTATATTTCATATGTTTTCAAATTCAATAAAAATGGCGGGACGGAATGGGACCATGTAACTTTATAAAGCCTCTTTCGAAGAATTAAATTCTATATCTCTTTAAACATTGTGTGTTTTTTATACAATCATGGAGCCGCAGAAGCGCAAGCAGTACGCCTCTGCTCAACTAGAAGCTGCGCTTCAAGCTGTAAATGAAGGGATCAGCATATACGAAGCTTCAAAAACCTATGGCATACCGAGGACAACACTGCGTGACAAGATAAATAATAAATATATATATGAACATTGTGGACAACAAAATTTAATTATTTGAAGACTGTTTTCTGAGACTGATTATATTTTTACTAATTAAAATAACAAAAAATAAGTGCTCTAAGCATTGCAATAAATAATTATGTTCATATTGTAATAATGTTGATCTCATAACTATTGTTATTATATAATAAATACCTTAAAAACGATTTTTTATTTTTTTTCATAGTATAGAAGAAGTGACAACTTCGTAGCGGTCGGTAATAGAATTAGAAAAATCGGTAATAGAATCTTGCCGCATTCTATGGGTCGGTAATAGAATCAACCACTCTTTTGGATTAAATAATAATTTAGTAACTAATGTGTTATTGAATATTGAATTTAAGTACTGAATTGCAAAGAATACTTCGTTAAGATTAATTATAAATTATGACATCTTTCCTAACATAACAGCTTATATCTATTTTATTAAATTGAATCCTAAGACAGCTAAAACTGGCGGTAATAGGAGCATTTACGTTATTATAATTTATTTAAGTAGCTATCAATATTAACATACAAGCAACAACAACAATCACAACAGAAGAATATGCTCACATTTTACTTGCACGTTTTCTTTTGTCCTTCGAATTGTTGCATGATTTTTATAACAATCCAAATAAATGGCGACATTATTCACTAGACAGTCCCGCTATCAGTATAAACATAAAACTGAAAAAAGCGAACTTTTAATACAATAAATATTCCGAAAATACTTCGTAATAAAAACGGAATCTGTAATCAAGTCGATCGTTACGGTTTAGTAAAGCGCTTTATTGGATTAAAGCATTATTTTCTATTTGCAAACATTGCAAAGATGTAGAAAATTTATGTTTAAAGCAAAATCAGAATGTTATTTACTTTAGTCAGCGCGTTTTTCTGCGATTCAATCTGCAGTAACTTTTCATTGTGCCAGGTTTTGCTGTATAAAGAGGGCCATTATTTTTCAAAAGACATGATTACGTGCTGAGAGGAATCACGAGAAAGCCAGTATCTTGTGGAGGCTGTGCCGCGATAAACTTGTGCTCTGTGGCTGACATGTTGTAGTATACACACTTATTAATCTTAGCAAAACCACCTCTAATGATACTAAAACTGAACTCTAATGATACTGAACTGATACTAAAACATATACGATCACAATACGGGTATTTTTGCGATCTTTTCCGTCGATATTCGTGTTTTCGTCGAATAGTCTTCAATAATAAATCAGTGTAACCTCAAATAAGAATTATGACGTCACAGCGGCTAATAGCTAGTTACAACGCGAAGGTTCCCTGTTTTATCTTTATGTTTATAAGGCGCTTAAGTTATTTTGGTATTACAGAGTATTTTGAATGTGTAATAATACGACAGGTTTGGTAACTCGCTTATACATTACATTCATTTATTAGTTAATAATAATATCTTACTAAATCACAATAAACTTGAAATTTTAAATTCAAGATATAAGTAATACACATATTTATTTAAAAATTATTATTGTTAAAAGTACACTAAGACTTGTTTTTGGATCAACACAGACCGCTTTTATATATAAATAGTATTTTTTTTTTCATAAAAATCTGTGTAAAATTATTTTGTTACACGCCTTTCGGAGTCAAATCTAGTCTAAGTATGAATTTGACAAGTTTATATTTTGTAATTTACCCATCATCAACATAACATTAACAAATCCTTCCACACATTATGCATCCCAAGCCATCACTTAGTCCTCGCAGCATCCATATTTAATGGAGCGGTGAAGACGGCCATGTGTGGGACGTGTCAAATGCAATCAAGAGGTCCAAAGAGCCCTCCTAATTACTTTACGTAGCAGGCCTCGCAGCCAGCGAGTGACACCTGCTTTAAACCAATCACTATTTATGAATACATAACGGTTAACGTTGAGTTATTGAATTACTTGATGTTTGATGTCGCTTTGTGTAATAGTTTTTGTGACGTTACAAAATATGCTCCATTTTTTACTGAGTTCAAAAGGAGGTGTTGACTGTTGCTGTATGTTAGTGACACGAACTTCTAGCAATGTTTTTAAATAAAAAAATCGTTGACAAAGTGAATACAGAGGTGGTTCCATATAATAACAATAAAAGTCGGCTCTTATTCTCATTGACGTTTAAGCAAGAATTACAACATATGTAGATATGTAATTCATAGGAAGGGATGACCAAGGCGTTTTTAGATTGTCTAACATAAATGTTTCTATTCTACGTATCTCTACGGTGACTTGTCGTAATTTGGTTAGGTTTGCTTTTTAGCCAATAGAAAAAAAAGTGTAATATATTTGAACACGTAACTTTTTTTCTGATATAATTCTAATCTCAAGTAAATACGAGTAATAGCACAAAGTGACATTAGCCATAGTTTTTGAAACAAGCCTACCGTAAACTTGTTTCTTACTCACGCAACGCAAGTTTGGTAACTACTATTTCCATGGGTTCGCAAATTCTTCCCCGGGGTAAACTTAAGACGTTTACGAAGAAGCTATAGTGAAGGAACCCCATCACTTGACTATCCTGACGTCAAATCCCTGAAGAATTAAAATAATTAAGAGGAATAACAAGATTCGTTTTCTTAACTATTGCTTCGGTGTTAAAATAAAAAAAGTTTTTCGTATTAATTATCTACCAATAGACAACGCCATTAGAAATAAATAAAAAAACAACGAAACTTTAAAAAAAGGAACAGCCTAATGTTCAACATTTCAAAATAGAACAATATTCCGTGTCTACCGGTACTTTCGCATCGAGGCCTTCACAAAATGGCGTCTTATTGCGTTAACATCTAATTTACCTCCCGTAACACTCTCATCTTAGGGACCTAATTGACTCGGCGCGATAATTTATATAAGTAATGTAATAACAGAAGCGAAATTAAAGCATTTCCTATTGATCTTCACTTGAACCGTAATTCGGCGTCATTACGCATATTAGGTAGGGTAAAACGAGTTTCACGCTACCTGTCGAGTTTGAGACCAATAACATTTTAGACGCCACAAGACAGGCATAGGAATGGCTGTAATTGAGCCAGCCAGGATTTTCGAAGGCAACCCTACAATGGCGGGAAAAAATATAAAAAGTCCGGACATGAATTTCATGAAAGCTTTTCAACTGTTTTTTGAAGTGTTTCGGTATAACGAAGTCCCCATGGTTGGTTTAATAAAAATATCTGTTAGCTGAGTGAGCTCTTATCAAAATCTTTTTCCAATAATCATGATAAGCTGTGAGATAAACGTTGCAAGCTGATGGGGTTAATTCTTTTGATGGGCAGATTTACATTGAAATGTCATATTTTTTTTTATATAAATTACATACAAATATAGATTTCTAGAAAAAGAAACACAAGGGATTGCCATTTATTCTTCTTGATCATTATTTTTAGTTTGCTTCTTTATTTTCATGTGAATAATTGTATCTATTGCCTTTTAGAACAGTCATAAGCCTATATGAATATTATTGTAATAAATTACCAACAACCCGACGCATAATTTCTTACGTAATTGATCATAAATAAAGATTAACCTAATGTTTTGACCGGGGATTAAAGCTTATTAGATTTATTGCTGTACCTACATGTGTGAACCCACATTTATTATGACTAATAATTCAATACTCGTTTCCACTGTCCATATATTTTTGACCAAAACAAATAAAAATACGATTTATACAATCTAAGTAGATCAAAAGCCGTGTATGAAAATACTAACTAAATAGCAATATACAGGATGTAAGAGAATAAAGGCCGATAAATACCTAAGACCCCCAATTAGTATTTTGAATAATATGTCCGAAACAAAACCCGTAATTAAATTAATTTAAATTCACTAGGTTTACTTTTTTCTGCCATTGTTGCCTGTCTTGCGCGTCCCTCATCCAGGTGGTTCCCGTTACCTTGGCTATGTCATCAACCCAACGTGCTCTCGGTTGTCCCTGACTTCATCGCCCTGTCCTGGGCCACCATTCAGTCAGAAATCATATCATATCCTTACTAAACGTATAACGTTTGGGTGAGCGGCGAAGACGGCTCAAAAGATATTTCCGTCAAATATTAACTACTAGTTTGAATGCCAGAAATCGATTCAAACTTATTTCAGGAATTGCGTTTCTTCTGTTACTCGTTATATAGGTATGGCTTTTAATACCAAAATATAAATGAAACAACACACACATTAGTAAGTTTTTATCTACTCGTATTAACCCTATGTTTATTAATATTATGTACATAAGTATAATACTGTATGTACAATTTCTAAACTAAATTAACAGTTATGTTCGCAACACAGTAGGCAGCAATATGTTGTTACCGTCAGTATGTAGTGGTTTAAGTCCCAGGTGACAGGGGGAAGGTATTGTGTTATGTAAAATGCCGATCCCTTGCGATATACAAGAAACTTTTGAACCAAACCTAACAATACCATATATCCTTCTATATAACCGCATGGTATTGTTTTTTCTTCTTCCTTGTCGGGTTCACTCTTGAGAGAGTTGTCGTGGTCATCACTTCAGGTGTTGGTGGCAAGCTTCGCAACACGTCGCCACTCTTCTCTGATGCCTGCCTTCCTCATGCATGCATGTAGTGATGATGAGCCATTACTACCGCTTTAAATTGGTCTTATTTACCGACAAAGAAATAAAACAACTGCTTTACTTTTTGAAATAAATGTTCTTATTATGTTTCAGTATAAACGCATACTCAGACATTTCTTAATAAAAATCATATTACGTGCAAAGTTTGCCGAGAATGGATCATTATAAATGTTATATGACCTTAACTTCGTATTATAAAGTAATAGAACGACTGCAAAATTGACTCGAAATGCCTTCGTCGAGCGGAAAATGAACGGCTATCCGACTAAAACTATTTCCCGATAGAAATTTGAAATCACTCGAATTCTGCGAGAGTTTTGTTCGAACACGTTTTTAGTGCGTACTTAAATACTTAGTTTGTATTTATTACATAATAACTAGAGTTCATGTTTATTCAAATTTTAATATCGCATAGTTGACTCGAAATACGCTTTTATTTCATACAAAAAAGGTTGCGTCATTTTACTCTTAAATAATAAACACAGCATGTAAAAATGCTTGTTAAGGAATTATTTAAAATACGGTTAAATACATATTCATTTTTTGCAAATTATATAATTTATTTATTCGTGCAATATACTAGTAACTATTAATCACAATAGTTTGTTCACAACTGTACAACTAATCACTCATACTATACTGAACCCAAAACTTATAGTTCCTATAAATAATTCCACATCATTTAAAATTAATATTTAACAGGCATAGCTGCAATATAAAGTATCCCTCCTTTATATTAATTTAGACTAGAAACATTCACAGACCCTTACAGAGTACGTAATGTTATTTTAAATAAAATCTTGCACGTAAGTAAGACAGTTCCATAATCCCCGCGCCGGTGGGACAACGCGAAGTAAAGGAAAACAAACTTACTTGCCGTGTAACTGGGAAACTTGACTAGGACAATACTATGCAATGTTTTTTTTCACTGGATTCCTATAGGATCTTATGCGAATATAAGTTTAGTGACTTGTAATTTTAGTAAAGTATGCAATTTTTTATACTTTAATAACATATCATCACGCCTGTATCCCCGAAGGGGTAGGCAGAGGTATACCAATGTACACCCACAGTTCGCCCATATGTTTAGGTCCCATGTAATAGGGGGCGATCCTATTGCCACTTACCGGGCACAAATCTAAACTCCGACCTGCTACTGAGAATTTCATAGAAAAACCCAATAACACCTTGGTCGACTCGGGAATCGAACCCAAGACCCCTAGCGTAGCATTTGCGCTTAGCACCACTAGGCCAACGAGGCAGTTTACTTTAAAGATACCTTAATGATATATACGAGATAATTTAATGATTTGTTAATCGCAGTAATATAAGCAATGTAATGTTTGTCATTTTGTTTTACCTAAATAAGCATAGCTTTTGAATTATGTTACTTTAGGATAGTTATTTTATTATCTAACGTGGCTTACGTTAAATAATAAATTAGTAATCGGTATCGGCTCAATCAATACTTTATTGAGTTTACCAATGTGACTGTGAAAACTTACAAACTAGTAGTTAAATAACAATGCGACTAGTATAACTAAAAGGGTAATCGAGGTAGCTTCACTCACCAAAAACTACACACCAAAATATACAAAAAATTTCAATATTTACAGGTCAATTTTAAACGACCAAAAAAGCTCCATTAAAATATGATAAACTTACATATTTCGTTTTCAAATTTGAATAAAATAAATTATAAAAAGCAATATCCATAAAATAGGTCAGACATAAAAATATGCGCCGCCCGGATGAGCAGTGACATCCGGGTGGCTCCTGATGTTTCCTCATTTCCAATTTTCACAACACGTCATAAAAATAATACGTCATTATTTCGTGTGTTGATGCACATCGTAGCGGAAGTTTGTTGGAATCATAAATTATATGTAAGTTGGAATCATAGCGTAGGAAAATAATGTATAAAGGAAAATTATTATTTTCTTGTTGCCCTAGAATTCTAAAATGTTACGCCACTTAAGGACGATCTTGAATGTATTTCTGTACTTAACACTTTAAAACACATAAAGACAAAATGTGATGCAAAGCGAATGATAATAGAGTTTTATAATAATCGTAAATATCACTAATTATTATTAAGGCTAAATACATTATATCATAACAAAGCTAATAAATATTACACAAACATCAATACGAAAGCTACTTCTTATTTACCGAAACATAATTACCAAACTGCAGAACAAAACACAAAAATTGTAGCGCAGTCGTTCCCGTAGCCGGACTACGGCGTAGCAGCGTAGACTCGTAGCAAAAAAACATGAAAGCATCATTTTCAAATCGTTTGTGTAAAATTCATTATTTGCAAGCGCTGGATTCGTGTCAAAAACACTCGCGTATTTAGTTGATTGATTGAGTGTTATGACGAGACTAAAATTTAGCTTTAGTTAGCGTTTTTCATTTGCATTTTCTTTAGTTCTCTCTATCAATTTGTGTGCTTTCGTAGATTATATACGTCATTTATGAAATTATAACTTTGCAGTTAATTAAATACTGTTTGCTTGTTTCAACTGATCATATTAAATTCCGACGGTTAAAGTTAAATCTCTTGCTGGTAAGTATTTACGAAACAAATAATCTCGTAATTGAAACCTGTTTATTACAGATGAATAATGATAACATTTTACGGGTTAATATTTAAAATTAATTCATTATTATGTACGTTGTTTTATTACTCTTCGCCAATTTTTACAGCCCAAATTTTACTATAAAAAAAAACTAAAATAAATAATGCAAATACTAGCAACTAGCATGAATTGATAACATTGCATTCAGTAAATCAACGCGCACTCTACCGCACATAACTTAGCCAATAAAATGTATTCACACATAAAATACGTTGCACAATGTTCGTAATTCACTAACTAAGTCAAACTATGCCGCTAATAAACTTGCAATTGTTTGCAGCGCTGTTATCTGCTCACTCATTGCCATTTCAATTGTTTGTGAAATATGCTGAAATATTTTTGTAAGTGGGCTAAAAGCTGCGATGATTGAAAGGGGATATTAAAATATTAATAAATATGTGCATTGTTTAAAAATCTATAGGTAATACAAAAAACGACTGTTAATAAAACTATGTCATAATTTCACAAATAAGAAACTAACAAAATTACATCCACACCAAAGAGAAATGTGGACAAGAGACTTAAAGAAGGAGGTCAATGTGATCATCAAATACTTTTTTTTCATAAACAATAAAAGCCCTTTGTTAAAAAAATATATACAATATTGTCAAACTGACAACGCAAATTCTGTGGTTGGCGACTATATTTAAAGCAAAGAACAAAGCAATACATTTTATTAGTACTTAAAAACATTATATTGCGATCCAACAGACAATCTCAAATATAGTCATGTTGGACATGGTATAAGTTCTGAGTAACTTTCCTTGTTTTTCATTAAAATTGTTCCTTAAAATTTCAACATATATACTGAGTGCCGTGCAACACGGGCCTCGCTAGCGTGGCTACCGGTTCACGGAGACACGGGAGTGGTGCGGCCGGAGGAGGGCGATTCTCGACAACAGCATCCAAGACTTAGCGGTCGTGTGGTGAATGCGGTGTTGAACATTTTGTACATGTATGTAGATATTTTTTAATGAGTGTGTCCTACTTATTTTAACTTTTAATGTATTGGGAAACAAACTGTTACGTCTGTAAGAAGTGTTATCCAATCTTTGTCGTCGTTTACAAATGTTTTGGTGAGCTGCCCTTATTGTTCTCAGGCACTTTTTATGAAAAGTAATCGGGACTTGAAGATACATTTTGGGAAGGGCCATGAAACTCAGAATGAGTCATCTAGCCCTCATGGAAAAGCTAAAATGGTAATAGTACCATTTCGGCTTTTCTTCAGGGTGCAAGTGTTCGTCTTGCATCTCGCGAAAAACGTTAATTGCCTGAGAACAATTACTCATCTTCCCATTCAAACTTATAGAAGTGCAGAAATATATGGCTTTCACAAAATCCCTTACCGCTTAAATTAAAGATTACTGCTTTGAAATCTCATTTTTTGAGTCTAAATGCTTACCACAGATACATCACGCACTCGGTGATGATTTTCGAATCGTTCAGACCAATCTGATTGAAGGAGGCATTCAGGGAGCTGCCAAAACATTGTTAAGTAGAGACGAGGTTGCGTCGTGCTCTCCAGAAACTCTCTACGCACTGAAGAGCAAACACCCTGGGCCTGGAGATAAGCTTACCTTTCTTAACCCACCGGACCTTATTTTACGGACCTTCCAAATTTCTGCGAAAAGTTGGTCGAAGCCATAAGCTCTCTTCGCTGGCGTAATGGGTAGCCTGACTCCGCAGTATTCAAAGGACCTCACAGGCCCTACTGCCGGGGCAGCTGGTGAGTCGCTTTTGAGGGAGCTTACGGCTTGTGACTAATTTAATGCTTCCAGGTAAGGTCCATGAGGGGTCATTGACATCTTTTATAGAGCCAAACTGTGCGCTCTTAGCAAAAAGAATGGTGGCAGCCATAGTTATTAAATTTGTAAATCTTAGATTGTATTGTAATATTGTAAATTAATAAAGATATAATTTTATACTTGTGTTCACATCTATTAAGCAGTCAGAGCACAATAAACAATTCACCATCTCCTGAATTTTTCATTTCTAAGGTAAATCTAATTACCGATTAATAATATTAAGACCACATACTTAGCTTTGGTAGGTACTCATAAGCAAGAGTAGGTAGCAGATACACCTTAAAACCACAACGTAATACTACTTAGTATACATCTATTCGTATACGTCACTTACAAAAAAACATGGTCGTTCTTATAGAAACCAATACGACATCACAAACATTTTCATATGAAAGAAATTAGCTGACACATTTTCATGTAGTTGTTGTATATTAGAGTTCAAAACTTGGTATGAATATTGCTTCAAATATATCACAGTTCAGAAGTGAAGTTATTAAACTGCATAAACGTCTACTGTTATCACGCCAAAACATATTCCAAGCTCTAAAGTGAATGAAATATGCAATACAAAGTAAAATCAAGCACTCCACTAGTTTTAATTAAACATAGTCAAAGCACCAAGTTTAGCATATCATTAGCATTTTAAAAAGTACTACAAATCTAGGTAGTTACCAGATGCGAGAGAGTTTTACGAAAAGAGAATATTTACACCTTTTTAAGAAAATGTTGCGACTTCATAGCTTTTGTGTTGACAGGTCATGCATAAACGCATGTGTTTGTAATATTTTTTTAAACAATATACACCTACTTGTTGAACTGATTCGATGAGTTCTTGCTTGCTCTTCTCTCTAAAAAAACCAATCGGATTTGAAGAAAATAATAAAAAAAATACGAAATTACTGATATCTGGACAGCTTTTTTTCTTTTTTCAAATATGAAACAAAATAACGTCATCTAAATCGGTATATTTATTTAAGAGCTAGAAGGCCACAGACACGTCGAAGTTAAAACTCCCCTTGTTTTGCATCAAGTTATAGATTGTATAAAAGTCGTATAACATAAAGACCTTCAAAAGGTTATTGTCCTACAAGAGGCCGTGTTTACATAACATAACATAACATATCATCACGCCTGTATCCCCGAAGGGGTAGGCAGAGGTGTACCAATGTACACCCACAGTTCGCCGATATGTTTAGGTCTCATGTAATTGGGGGCGAACCTTTTGCCACTAACCGGGCACAAATCCAAACTCCGACCTGCTACTGAGAATTTCATAGAAAAACCCAATAACACCTTGGTCGACTTGGGAACCAACCCAAGACCTCTAGCGTAGCAGTCGCGCTTAGCACCACTAGGCCAACGAGGCAGGCAGTAAACAAATGATAGATTGTATAAAAGTCGCATAACGAAGTCCCTTCAAAGGGTTCTTGTCCTACAAGGTTCCGTGTCCGTTTACAGTTGTTGACAATGGTGGCCGGTCACACCTCTTTGCGGTTTATCGAAGCCTTCGGTACACGAATCGGCCTAACGATTAATTTCCGTTACCTCTTGTTAAGCGATCAACATCTGTATTATTTGACTTCGAACAAGGAAGTCTCTTTCAATAACTCTGTTGGAAACTTAGTAGGCATAAGTTAGACAAAAAGTTGTTCGTATGTTAAATAAATGGATATAGTAATATCATCTCTACCCTTACCTTATTTATGAATATTAAAAAGTTGTTAATTACGTTATGTAAATTGCACACATTTAATTTGCAATAACGTTAAATTATTTTAACCATTTAATTGAATTTATTTTGTTTTATAATTTCCTTATTGCATTGAGTGAGATTTTACAAGCAATTAAATTGTGTCGGTACATCTACATTATACCAAATAAATATCAACAATTCTTGTAAAAATAAAAACATCTCACCGCTGCTATGAAGCACACTAAGCCCTCTTACGCACTTGCGATAACCGCGGGGGCGGCTAGCCGCATTTCCAGTTTTTATATGCAAACGCTTGTGATTGTACGCACTTAACCGCCAAGCGGTTGCATATTAAATTGAACCGCGCGGCTGGCCGCCCCCGCGGTTAGCCGCAAGTGCGTAACCAAGCATAATTAAAAACAATTTCATCAAACACTCTTACGACATCTAGAAGAATATACTGTTTATTCCATTATTATCCACACCGATGTAACAGGCATTTTTTCTTTCTAATTTAATATCCATTTTCTTGGACTAACTGCGAGAACCTAGGAAGCAGCCGCACGCGAAGCGGTTTAATTCCAACCAGTATTAGAAACCGATACAGCTTTGTTTCTTAACAAATTTAACATTTAAAAAGTTCAGTATAAAACTTGATGTATTACCTTTTTGTTGTAACAAGTTGCACAGTGGCGCCATCTATTCTCTGACTTAAAAGTGTTTACAACGCAAACTTCGGTAAGCACCCGACTAGTTATAAAAGTAAAAAGTTCTTACCTGTGCACCACTAAAACTGAAAAGAGATTATGCTCCTAAAATATTTGTGGGGAAAATAATACAGAAGTTAGAACAAAAGCGGTAACGTAGGTAGTAAAGCCGGAGTACAATGGGAGATCCTTTGTTATGGCTCTTCTTTATATACTTGATATTTTACAAAGTTGAGCAACAACAATAAATCGGTAATAGCCGAACGGCTATGACAACCGACGGGAATATTTTTATGTTCCTTAAACGAACATTGTCAAAAGATATTCCTTACAATTTAGATAGTACTTGAGAAATGGAATAAATGAAATAAATCAGTTGAACTTTTAATAGGTAAATCTGAAATACGAAATATAATCTTAATAGCATAAATCATGGTTATTTATAGAAACACCTGGAGTATCGCACGGCAATTATTTCCCAGGTTAAAATTATATGGTAGTTAGTTGATACACCTGTCTACGCCTTCTTAAGCCTGTACTCAATTAATCTTTGTTACTCGTAATGAATAGTCTATTTGAATTACTGGGAAATTGTAGATTTCCTTTTATAATTTATAAGGGTTGTTCAGTGTTACTGTAAATTACGGCCTATGTTTTTGATTTAGAATTAATTTTGTACAAAAAAGAGAAGATTTTACCACATAATTTAATGTAAAAAGCTAAGTTGACAGTAGGACAGGTAATGTAGACCAATTTACGTTTCTTTGAAATATCTGTCGACAGAATTTTTCCTGAGTGTCCTATTTTTAGGTTGATTTCATAAATTTTCCGTGACATTTCAAAGCTTTCGTGCAGAACGAAATAAGGAGACACAACCTTGACCTTTACCTTAGATATTGCACACATAACTACAAAACGAAACCAAGAATAGCATACAAACGTATCATATACAAAACAGCATAACATTCAAGCATTCAAGCTCAAACTGTATCATGCATTATTTATGTAACGTATGTTGCCAATTCCGGCAAGGTTAGTAGGGCAGCAAATGTTTTTTGTGATGCACTATTGCACGTGAAGGAGAGCTAGATTATGGTGGAATGATGTGCCGGTCGGCTGGATGATCGCCAAATCTAAGCGCCCTGGGAACAACGCGACGTTGCCAAAAGCTAACTGATCGATGGCCTTAGGAATTTGCGAGTGGATCCCGGACTATACGTTATGTTGCGCTTCATATAGAACTGGCTGGTTAGCTGGTCATGTTAGTTTTAGCTCATATTTTTCAATGGAAGTAAGTTTGTAGGTTTATGGTTTGTTTTAAAAAAGAATTTCGCGTTTAGTACAATTTGCTGTGATAGGAATTTTCTACTTATCTCTTTGCACTTATCATATGATAAGTGTCGAACTATTTTTCGATTATTCTTAGAACATTAATTGAAGACTCTTCTCAGTCTCTTGACTAAAGAAGACACTAAGTAAAAAATGTGAGAATCGCAAAAAATCTCCTTTTACTTTTTTCATTAAATACATAAACGGTTTGTAAGTACAAACATCGTGTACTTATTTCAGAATTCCTCGAAACCATTCCATCGTTAAAGTCCTATCTTGAATTAAAATACAAAAGACAGCCTTTTAAATAACGATACAATAAAGTTTAACAACAACACAAAACATTAACAAGACAAAACCTTTGGGCGGTTACAAAACATACTTAAACAGATTAAATCTTTTTTTTTTTCTTTTACCTTAGGCGCTAACGAAAACGTTGCCTTGCTTGTGACTTTATCTATCATCGTTTTCTAAAATTAACGAGAGTATTTTTTTAAAACAAAGACACCTTTAGAAAAATAAATGTACTAAAAATTTTGCAAACTCCTTCTTATTGCTTTGCTCTGTAGCCATACTTGTTGAAGTCAACACAATGTAGGTACCTATACAAAACATTGGCAAACCTTATAGGTATACATACTACATAAAAACTTTTTGTGAGGAAGTGGTCGCAGCCGCACGGGAAAATCGCTTATTGTCACCCTTTTGTCAGTACCGCTGTCATTTCGAATCGGAATTGGAATTCCAGATCTAGTCACCATGAACGCAGAATGTCGGTAGTTCACGCTGCATCCGTCGAACGGAACCCTAATCCCTACTTACTTCGAAACTTTGTTTGACCGTCCGTAAGGTCTGAGGTCAACGCCCTGAACGTGGACAAAGTTATTGAGGATTTTCTTTCTGAAATCCAGTAGGTACATGTAAGGGTTACATAACTCTGCTTGTTCTTACAAAATGTTAGCGTAATGCGCGACTTAATATAGGAAGCCAGTCCTTATTCCATACAGTTTACTACGAAACAGAAAACAATATAAGCACAACGCCAGTTGGTACAAGCCTGCTAATATTAAAGTAATACGACTAAACAAAATGAAAGAATAACATCGGCAACGGGATTTCCAACGAAAAATTCTGAAATTATCTACCTCTTGCACTGTAATAAGAAAGGATATCTTTGAAATCTGCGTGCAAGTTTAATACAGGTTTTATTTTGAGACGGATACTCCAAAGGTTCTTGTACAGAAACCTATCAGGTCTGTTTAGATTATTCAAAGGAATTAATACTCGCGAAGGCAGCAAAGGGAAGAATGTAGGTAAAATATTCAGGAGGGCACGAATCCAATATTCTTGTTATCTAGTTACCGTTCTGCAACCAAATTGCATGTTCCAGTGTATTATTCTGAGTAACAACTCGTAAATAACGATCATGTCTGAGATTATGAGGTTTGATCCATTTCTGTTGCTTAGGAATTACTGTATCAGTAGTTAGTGAAAGAAGACTATAACATACATAAATCTTTGGTATATAATAATCATATAAAATTCCGAGACAAATCACACACGGTTATCTGATCCCAAGCTAAGCAGAGCTTGTGTTATGGTAACCAAACAACTGATAAATATACTTATATATTTCTAAAAACATACTTATAATAGATAAATTACACCCAGACACAGAAAGACAGTGCGCAAATGATCGTGCTCATCACAAAAATATTTGTCCTGGGTGGGAATCTGTGTGTGGGTATATCAGTCAGGGTCACTACCACTAGACCAACACGCTAGTCAAAATATAGTACTAAAGTATTTTTATCAATGACTAAACAGGAAAAGCTATTTATTATCCATATTTGGCACGTGCCAGCTATTAATATCACTTAACACGAGTTAGAATTGTGTGTTAAACTATTTTAGGTACGGCTATTTAGATACCACTACTAGCAAATCATAGGCCAAACACTGACCGTTTTGTTTGTAACTTTTCTGTAATGTAATATAATTTAATTTATACAATAGGTACAGATACAGATAACAGATTAAGATAGTAAAAAAACATCTTAACTACTACTTGACTGTAAGTAAACCTAAAATCGAGATACAACTGTACACCACGTTTAAATTAAATAACACTTAATTCTTTACCGAGATTATGATTCCATAAGATTGGTTAAAAGTGAAATCAGTACTGAATGTAGGAATTAAAAAAATACAATTTCGTTAGCAACTAGCATCGTTGGTATATTATATTGATTATTATGTAGGTATGATAATATTAAACCGTTTAATTTATTGTAGCGCTATTGTCATGTTATTTATCATTATTTATTTTCTGTGTTTTTGTTTTTGTGTTATTTGTATAGTCTAATGTAATGTTAATTATTATTGTTTGTAATGTAAGTTTTATATCAACATAACCGTTCATTGTACACGCGGTGTTAGCCTGTAAGTAATTGTTACACCTGAAATGTATATTTAGATAGATAAAATAAATGTAATGTGTAAACAATTGTAGGTTAACCTTAAATAAATAAATAAATAAAAAAAAAAAAAAAAGTAACGACACCAAAAAAATTAATGCTTTCAATGTATCATGGCAAATATCCGTTTGCGAGCAAATAGCCTTATAGTTCAATGTGTATGTGTGTAACATATAACAACAGCCACCCGCCATAGATCTCATTTCTTTAAACCCCACAAAACACTTCATGACCTTGCAATTTTAGAAGTACATTACCCGAAATGATATATGGAGGAAACTTGAGCTGTGAGAGATCAACTGACGTTCCCTGCCCGAGTCCGCATTTGTATGCTTGAAGATTTACACAGCTTATCTCAGTTCCCTTTGTGTCTTGTTTGGTCTATAAAGCCGTGGATACACAAGCCATTTGATCGGAAACAAACTGACGCACTTCACTGATATGAAAGATTGTTCTTCAGGATTACCTTGTTGGGACAGTATTGTGAGCGCAGCCTTATCGTTTATCAACATATCAATAATAATATTGAAATGAGTGTTGTAAAACAAAGTGTGTCAGTAAATAGTTTCTCTTGACAATAGATGTGTGGATTTTCGTGTATTGAGGAAAGGAAATCCAATATACGTATGGGTAAATGATGGATTATTTGTGGGTTTTCCTTTATAAGATAAACATTGAAGAAGTATCATTGGGGTGATAATATTTTCGTGAATCCGTATTGCACAATTTATGACGATATCTGTATATAATTCTGTTTGAGGATGATGGAAGCTTATGTATACAGGATAGAGGGGAAGAAAACCCATATACACATGGCATGGTTTCAGGAAGTAGGGAAGACAACATAAGCTTCTATCTTATGGTTTCCGACTCACATCACCAGAAGAGTTTTTATTTACCTGTAAAATATTATCATAAAATAAAATGTAAAAAAGAACAGTTACAAGGAAATAGACATACAGGACTTAAAAAAACAAGATTAAAGGTTTACGACTGATTCAGGAATGGGATTCTGAATACCTAAGTATAGATATAAAAATAACGTAATCAAGACGACCGGATCGGAATATTGTTAATACTCAGATTTCACATTCACGGAATTGCGATAACGACACCAAAACCGGTTGTAATAGCATAATGTAATGTTACTTTAGAGAGATTCCCTCGTAGAAAATAATTGCCGAGGTTCTATTGCTTAACCGGGTCACAGAAAAAGGTTCGAAGGCATTCCGCCCCTACTTATACAAGATATCTATTTAATTTGCGATTTGTATCCCTTTGTGTAACATTAGCTCTAACTTGTGGTGAGTTTTATGTCGTTCGACTTTTTATTTAGTATGCTAACTATATTTTATTGTTATTGGTTATTAGTTCATTGCTGATTTGATAGTATTTACAAGTAACTTGTTACTTGTAAATATCCTTCTAGGTAGACTAACGAAGTAGAACGTTGGTATTTTACAAAGAAAACGATACTGAAAAACTGTACTGATCATTTATAATTAACAGGAAAAATTGCAAAATATTTAAAAAAAAACTACTGGATAAATTTTGAGGTTTATATACGCGTAATAATACATTTTTTTTTTCAATGGTCCAGAATTGTCTTAGTCATCGCGGAACATATGTATAAAAAAAAAACATGCGGACTAATTGAGAACCTCCTCTCTTGAAGTCGCTTAAAAATGAGTGAGATAGTTTTATGCAATGACTGCAAACAAAACGATCTTACGAGTATAATATTATAAACTTCATTCTACACACGTATTTCGGTTGTCGTCACACCTCACACAAGAGAACCTGTCTTGGTGTTTCGTAAGTTATTCCACCTTCACCAAACAACCAATAAAACTTTGAACACTCGTTCAGTGGGGTGCGACCAGTCGATACGATGCTGATGGAATAATCGTTATGTTTGAAGTTTATTCTCTATTGTAATCGGAGTTAGGAGGACACATTAATAATACATAAAATTTATTTTTTTCTTCATTTAAGGCTAATTAGTTTTGTCATGTATGTATGAAGCTCGTGAATCTATCCCAGCCCACGTGTTGACACCTCTTTAAAAAGTAGCCTATACTAATTGAAAAGTAGGTAACTAGTAGAAGCATAAAATTATAATTAAATTCCCTTTCGCATTTGTCAAATAAGAGAATATAATACACCTCTTTAAAATAAGAACATTGTATAACTTTAACCTACACAGTCCAAACTAAATAGTTTCTAGACATTTTCGAAGTCCAATTATTCTGTCCTTTGTCCACTATGCTGCAGCGACGCCTCACCACACGTCTGTCAGGGCGCTGTACGTCGCCGACTGAAACTAAATTATCTGTGAACAGAGATGCAGGACAATCACTGCTAGGGAATAAAGTTGTTCATTAGGATCATTGTAGTACCGGAACCACCTGACATAAGAATCGCATGATGTAAAAAAGGCAAACTATTTATTATATAGAAATGATTTGGAGTATGTATCACATAACGAGGCATTATGTATTTACATTAGACGTATCATATATAAATATTACTTCTTTAGTTATACCTATAATGTAATGCAGTTGAAAATAGTAAATTAATTAAGTTTTAAACCTGTGTAAATGACATAATACCACCAACGTAACCGTACAAAAATGATGAATGAGATATTAGAATCGATACTTGCATTGACAATAATTTAATCATTAATTTAGGTGGTAACAAGATGTAAAGAGAAGCAGCCCCAGCGAATCGGATTCTGATTAAACTGTCTGGTAATATTGGCTTCTTAAACACAGGCCCAAGCCTAGTTTCAAGACAGATGTCAGGCACGCATTGTTTCAGCGACCAAGGTAGTGTTGATATCGATAATTAACTAACGTATTGGTGTGATAGAGATTATAATTATATCTAGAATAACAGCAATAAGGTAACTCTATCGGAATAAGGTTATATGACTGTGCCTACACCTCAGTTCGACCCTTAAGGAAATTCGGGGAAAATGGTACATAATTATGTTTGCTTATCGAAAAACAACGATTTGTTATTACTCGTTACTTAGTGCTATAAAAAAATTCGAATCATTAATATGTAGTAAGTACTAGAAATCGATTTCTCTTAACGTTGTTGATTTCCGACTATAAGTATAGAACTTTGTATAATGCTTTGTCAGACAACTGTATGGATACATAATATTTCTATTACGTCTTACAAAATGCCTTCTTTTTCTTTAACTTTGTTTTCAATATTATCTTAAATGACTCAATCCGTAGTAAATAAGTAACTCATAATTCCCGTCAATGCATCATAAGTAACAAAAAATATTTCATGTTGTAAATGTAACAACTAGAAAAATAAAACCTATGGACCTAACATCTGACGACATTTGGCGAACAAATAAAGCTCTCCATAAATCATTGGCCGCACAAAAACACACGTTATTTTCAAAGTTCGGTAATTAAGAGCACGAATAGTCGCGCAGTGATCGAGTGCTTCGGGTTCGGACAAAGCAATATGTATTTTTTAGAAAACAATTAAATAAATAATAATTAAATAGGAAAATAATGTAATTCCTTAAAGGTATATACAGGTAGGTACGTACAGGACGTGACGTATGAGATATGTTTGTATATTGTCTTTCAAGTAAAGTAACAGTTATTAAGTTCTAGAGATAGAGTTATCTTTATACAAGCTAACTCACAATTAATTATGACACCAAAAATTTGTAAGTCACGCGTCCTTTTTATAGTATTTGAACAAAAAATCATAAGAGACTGGAGGCAACAAAAGCAATAAGACACAACACACTCCTAAACTCATCCTGAGCATGAAATCCAAGCAAAGCTATTACAAACAAATTATACAACAGTTAACAAGTTTCAGTAATTTCCTCAAAGCAAAAGAAACAACCTTTTTCATAAAATCACAACGACACGGACAAACGGGGCTGGAATCTTGCAAATCATAATGTATTGGAAAAGTAACAAGGACAAGAGAATCCCGGGAAAAAATCCGTTTAACTTCAAAACAAACATTTAATTTGAAATGTACTTCGAATAAACATAAAAACTTTTTTGCTACGCTTTGAAAATGCTTGATATTAAGGAGATGTTTTTAATTAAACTTTCTTGATGTTGCGTAAAGGAAGGAAAGTTGGCCGTCCGATGCATTCACGGGCGACTTCGTCATTATCTGGCTTTTATACGCTAACTCCTGTCGCGTCACAAGTTTGTAAAACTATCTCCTTTTGCTTAACCACGCAATACCGAAACCGACGCTGAGATATTTATCAAAAAACTTTCAAATAGACTAAGTATTTTGTATGAGGGAAAATGTATATAAATGAAAGTAATTAAACAAAATGAAGTAAATAGTTGACTAAAACTAAAAGGGATTAAAATAAGTTAAAAAATTGTGTTTTCCTTTAAATTGTGTTAAAACACAATTTAAAGGAAAACACAATTTTTCAAACACAATCTACATATAAATATGTAGATTGTGTTAACTATGTTTAACAAATAAAGTTTGATTTGATTTGATTTGATTTGTGGAGTTCTTTATAATCTAAATGTATATATCAATAAAACGTAATGTGTATACTGAAGAGTAAAAAAAGCAATTGAACTTACTTTCATTGAAACAACATTGACGTGAAATAAGTATTTAGAAAGAAAAAGATGTACCTACTCTGAAGTTCTATAGAAACGATGTATTTGAAGAAAACATCGCGAAATCATTATGTTGAACGTCTTCGGAGCTGGCGATAAGAAATCAGTATAAAAATTTAGAGCTATTTTATATCTAAATCTATAACATAGACACAAAAAAATATAGCCCATTTGGTCCAGTTTCGGTGTTCATATTTTATAGCCAAATAAAAGGCTTAACGCTGATACATCTGTTATCAAAGGGCTCTATATGAAATCCATTTTTTCGTTATCACAGCATCATCATAATCTATCAAAACCGTCTTATGTGAAAACACCGTACGTATATTTTAAGTATCGTACTTATTTTTTCAACTTTGTGTTACGTCACTGTACCACACATATTTGGCTTTATCTCTACGATACACTTGTTAAAAAACGCAAACGTAATACAAGTTTACATAACCACAGGAAAAACAAAATAGTATTGCAAACTCTGCGAAATGAGTGTATGAGTGTACGCCAAAAAACAGCCTAATTATGCGTGATAGCGATAAAAACTCACATAAACGTGATATAAATGTACTCGCATCGTGTTGCCAAGCTACTAAAACGTGTAATAATACTATTCAGCAAAATCATAGCTTATAAATCATCTACTAGCATTATATTATGACAGTAAGCCGACGTCAACCCGTTCCTAACTTTTAGGTCACATAAAAAACTAATAAAACTTTTATCTAGCCAAAGTAACTCGCTCCAAAGAAATCAAGAAAGTAAGGCATAACAATTTGCATACAAAACTATGTTAGTTGTAACCTATGCCTTTTGAGCAGTACAAAAAGTATGTACCGCCAGTGTGCCAAGTTATAAGAGCGAGTTGCGTCCGATATACTTAGTACGTTCCCAAACTGACAAATATCTGGAGCCAGAAAGCCACCGAGTGCTGGAACTTGGGCCGACGTGCTCCGACTGCCAACAACACAACATCGAGCACACAGACTCATCACAAATCACTCCATATTGAGTGTTCATATTCAGTGATTTATTCATACGCGCTACGTAACAACTTCTGCACTAAAAATACCAGTAAAATATCGATGTTATTCGCGTTCTATCTAACAAAGTGCGTTTATCCATCATAACTTTATAATACATCTCAACAGACGCTAAGTTGACGGGCGACGACGTGGTAATTTGGAAAAGAGGGAAACGTGACCAACTTTTAATTTACTTATACATAACTTTGTACTCGGGAACAGAATACAAGTGATTTACATTTATCACCACGCCACACAACACCAATTAGGTGACTGACAGCATTAGACGCTCCGCATAAGTACATAAAATGTGACTCGTGCCAGTAACGAGGTAATGTGTGTATATTAGGATTCTTTACCATCTCCATGATATTGGGCAATTTGACACAAGCACCTTAACGTAATTTCCCTTGCGACACTGATACCGTCAGCATTCGAATGTAAAATATACGTATACGGAAAGGGAAGCATATATTTTGACAAATGGGACACATATAATGATAGAATTCTTTCTCGGTGCAGGCGGACGACACTTAGGTTAACTTTTGCAGGCGTCGGCCGATTCCTCGCTGAAAGTTGACTACGTGCCCAGCATCAATGGACGCTATGCCCGACTTCAACGAAAAGACGACACTGGAACATCGGCGGATTATTGAAATCCCTTTGTTAGTATAACAAAAGACATGCCAGCGTTCGGATTATGCAAATTAGGGAGCACAACGATAGAAAACTTAATACGAGCCATACCAATAAAATGGGTCCCAATAAATGCTTACAAAGGTCACAGGAATATTCGTTTTTCGAGGGAACACGTTAACTCATATAATACCCTTGTTAACAAAAAATATGCCCGAGAAAGGGACCGTATTGTCAACATTTACGTTTATAATGGCAATAATACTTATTTTACTATGTTCAGTGATTCAAGTAGCACAGTATAAAATAACGAGTGATTAACATTCATCAGTATTATTTACGATTGCAACACTGAAAGTATGCGTTGCGTTCGCAGAATACCTTCAACAATAAACTTTTTCATTTACATTTTTATGAAACAACAATACAATCTGCTCGTCATTACAAGTTTTTCTCATTTAAATTTCCGCGAATTCAACCAGATGATAGGTACAATACTAGGAATTTTTCACATACAACATTTATGAAAGGTTGAATCTAAATGAATAAAACATTTCTTATTTCTTACTACAAATATGATACTTTAAAGATATTTCTTACAATTCTGATAAATCCAGTATGCTCATTTAGTAACCATATATATATGTCGCAGACAAATAGTATAATCTGCGTGTTTACATACGGCGTCGTCAGTTAAAAAACGTTTGCGGTTATGTAATATGCCGAAGGCAAAATGTATATTGCCGAGTCACTTTATAATATGCCACAACATTTCATAGACAATTTAAATGCCATCTACAAAATGCCGAGGCAAATTGAACGATTTAGTTCTAGTTCTTGCCGCGTGTGTCGCTGTTGATCAAAACAAGTAAAATGGCGTCAAGTGGTGATTTCGAGACACAAAAAATTACTAAAAACAGTGCAAATATTACGTGTGCAAAAGATATTTTACAAAATAATCGTGATTTTAAAGACATTTATTATGGTGAATTGAAAAAGTTTTACGATTCTCAAACGGGAGCCATAAAAAAGCCGTGGACAAATACCGAAGTTTTTGAGGTTATCCGGCACCTAAAAAATGCTAAGGTGTCCATGGACTCTGGGTCGCGAAGGACTCCTGCAGAATATTATTGGTCCAAGAAATATTGAATATATTTTGATTGAATATATTTTGAGGCTTCATTTTTTTATAGTTAATTTTGTTTTAAATTATAATATAATAATAATCTCAATGAAAATGTAAGACTTGCAAATTGTGATCCGTGTTTTATTTTGTTAATTCATTTTGTTTACATGCTAATTACATTTTAAAATATTTTATTATTGTTATGAGAATACTTTCATTTAAATCTTTATTAGTGCCTGATTACTGAAATAAAAGTCTGATTTGTCCAAACTGTGTTTTATCATGGTCACCCTAAACTAAACCAAACGTCGCATTGTAACGATTGAACAAGTTATACAATTTGCCTTCGGCATATTACATAACCGCAAACGTTTTTAAACTGACGACGCCATATGTAAACACGCAGATTATACTATTTGTCTGCGACATATATAAAATTATTTTAGAAAACATTATGTAAGTCAGGTCATTATGTCATTGTATCAAAAATCTGCTGCGTTGCTCAATACTTAATTGAATTGAATTTTAAAAGTTGTTTAGGTAATACCTATGTTAATCTTTTAAACAGGGTTAAAATTATCTTGGACGTGTATTAAGCACATGTGCCGCCTAACAACAAAGTCTCAACACTATAAATTATAAGAGCAAGTCGTTAGTATTTGAGAAACGCTAATGTCCTAATTACAAGGCAACAAGTATGAAGTACTCGTGTTACAACAGGCTACCACCGCAGCTGTATATCTACAAAGTTATCTAATTACCTCAAAACAGCTCGCCTGTCTTTACAGTTCCTATGTAAGCCGAGCCATGTTATTATATTTATTACTAGCTGTGCCCCGCGGTTTTACCTGCGTGATTGACAATTCATACATTATCTTTATTGATTATAGCCTATGTGTTATTCCTAGGTATAAGCTACATAAGTGTCAAGTTTCATTAAAATCCATTCTGTAGTTTTTACGTGAAAGAGTAACAAACATCCACACATCCATTCTCACAAACTTTCACATATATATAATATTAGTAGGATGTAGTAATTCACGTAGTTCAGGTTAAGGGCTTTCAAGACTCCTGGGCAGGTGAGTGCCATAGGTTAGCTAGCCGCGGTGCGCATAATTTTTTGAAGAAGAAATGTGTTGCCAAATTCAACAACCCTAACGCGCCGCATCACTTAAGAAAGGGACAGAGCTACGCGTGAGAAGAGAGTGGCAATATCTACATAATTTTGCTTTAGGCACTAATTATGCGAGCTGAATTGTATTTTATTGCTTGACCGCTAGAGGTGGTTTTTATTTATTTTTTGTCGCGAAGGGAACCTTCTGATCGAGTTTTATTAATTCTTCTGTGTTAGTTACCTACTAGGTACTATCGAGTACGCAACTATTACTTCGCTGTTATTCTATTATAAAGTACAATCGGTAACAAAGTGTATTGTTGAGGGTTTCTTCGAGCGTGATTCTTAGTTTGTTTCTGCGTGTTCAACTCGGTGAATGGTAAGCAATGGTTCGATACCAAGTTCCTTTCTATGAAATACTTGTTTACCGTTTTATAAAAACTTTTGTGTTATGCTTAGTACAGCCACAGTACAGCCTTCGACATAGAAAAAAATACTTCGAATTTTAATCATTGTAAATAAAATTTATCCGTTAACTAATAAGAAGTACGATAGCGACAACATCACATGTAATTAGAACATTTACCTGAAAAACATAGAGCTGTGAAACAGAAAAACTGATGTTGCTGACACTGACAATCACCGGTAATTGGAAAAAATTGTTCCAGTAGCTCGGAAGCGAGTGTCAGACACTCACTTCTGAGCCACTCACAATCAAATCACTTGGAGCGATCTGTTAATCTGAACACTCGTGAATCGGTGAATGACTCTGAAACATCACGCGATGGATGGTTTATTATCGGTAAGTAGCTATGTATATGGGAAAAATACGACTTAAGTATTCTTGCTAAATTGTTAAGTAATTTCACATTTAATAAAATAAATACATAGACGCAATAAATTATTATTTTTTTGACCATTTATTTAACTAAAACAGAGTTATTTGTTTAAGAATCATAAAAAATAAACAATAAATTATTTTGTATTTAGGCCACTGTTTTGCACTCTAAAAATAGAAGTACTTTCGCTCCAATGGATAATTTAGTTAGAATCGGATGCATTGAACCATAAGAAATAAATAAGCCTTACCAACGATATTTTTAATAAGAAAAGTTCAATTCTACTATGCAATAATATTATTTAAAGCAATCACGAACGAATGAACACAGAGACTAGATTTAAACGCAACAATTCTCAACTATAATTAAACTTTTTCATTTTAAGTCAAACTCGGAACAATCATTGCGAAATATCTTCTCAAACGATAAATTTGAATTTGATAAAGTTAAGAGTCTGCAAATGCCTGCTGGAGGGGAATAATGAAAGCGGAAAAAGATGGCGTAGGGTGTGGAAATAATCAAGAGGGAAGTAGTTATTGCGCCTCATTTTACGTACCTACATGGTACACGGGAAATTTTCTTTTTACCTCGTTTAAAAGTTCCATTGTTCGTTCGTTGCTTTAACACGTTCCCTGCGCCATCACTTTCAAGGAACTTTCAGCTGTTGCTTTGGAGACCTAAAAGATCTCGAAACTAACCTACCTTTTGGTGCGTTTGAGACCTAATCAGTCTCCTAAAGATACAGTTTTGAAAATAATTTATATCTTCCAAAAAAACAATCAAATATATTTTGAAGTTTTTGTGGGTGAAAGATAGCCTATTGCTTTATATTTTGATAGGTTCGCACGCAGTTATGACATTTGAGTAAACTACAAAAACCAAAAAAAAATATGATATCGATTGTATCTCGTACCGCAACCGAAGATAGTTCAATATGTGTAGTAAGTAGTGATGGGAACAAAATAATATCTCAGTTGTCGATTGAAAAAAAATATTAAGTATGCAAAGTGTTTTTCATTAAAACATGGTAAGCACATTGATTGCTTGCATTGCGCGCAAATGGTAACAAAACGTTTAGTTTTTTTAGAAGCGTCAGTGCTGTTTAATGTGCGTCGTAATTTTTCGTAACAACCCACACTATCGTCATTGTCGCCACGTTGGAAAACATGATCAGTACATCTTCCTTCTGGTAATTCTGTAATAAAATGCTTTGAATAAATAAACAGCATGCAACTATGTCAGTGAAGTAAATGCGATGGAATCCAATTTTATTAGTTTCGTTATTCGATTGTCTTATGTATATTTTTGTTCTAAGGCTGTTGTTGCTTTAAAAAAATATACGGAGGTATTAAATAAAAGCTGGATGTCACTGATCTCTTGTAAGTTTACTATAACAACGTTTTTGTTTTAATAACCGAAATTTAGGCTACCAGAAACTTACCAGAGAGTGATGTGAATGAGCGATGCTAGGACAACACTAAAACGAGTCACGCAGCGCCCGCGCCGCCCACCTTCCCTCTCTTGCGTCTACGAGGCGTACGATTCCCCGAGTACCGACATATCTCCTAACGCAAGGAATGAAAATAATTACAGTACTGTGCGTTAGGGACCTAATCCATCTCTAATTTATTTTTTAATGTCCTTGAATTCAGCTTTAAGTAGGAAGCAAATATGTATATTTGTCCTACTCATACCTAAAGAACTTTACACGTTAGATCCTCCCGCAAGGAGTGAAACAACACGATTATCTTCAACGCACAATACAAAAGTCCTGCAAGAGATCTGATAGATCTCGTAATGCAACGAACGTGTTAAGCATTTTTTTAGAGACAAATAAATCGAATATGTTCTGGCATTTTTGAATTGGTATTCGTAGTAAAAAACAAGGCTAGTACTGTACAGGCTAGTGGTGGTTCACCGTTTGTAGTATTACGTGGCATTTCAAATATTTTTCTGTACATAAAATGCAGAATTGTTATCACTCACGTTCGTAGAAATCTTCCTCCTGGAATACCGTTTCATATATTCCGAACATTCTCAGCCATTTATTTATTTAAAAAAAACTAAAACAATTGCTTTTACATGTTATGAAACCTTTCACTAAATCTTCATTTCCAATAAAAACCTCATAACATACGCTTACGTCACAGCACACATTACAAAACAAAAGAGCATTCTTCAATATTTCGGGAATACTCATAAGCACTTCACCGGCTGTCTGTACCTATTCAAAAAGAAAATTTTCAGGTAGCGTGCAATGCAGACATTTATGAATGAAGTCGAATTTTTCATAACTCCAGCTGAAAACAATACCTAGATGAAATGAAGCTTGCAGTATAATATTACACGTACTTTTGTTCGAAAAACAATAGTTACGCCGGCGAAATTATGTACGACTTTTATTAAAACGAAAAACTTTTTGTGCGAAGATTCGGTAGAAGGATATTGAAATGCCATTGTTGGAATAGGGCTTAGTTTTTTACGTTCCGTATCTCTGTAAGACTACAGTGGAAGTCTAATAGTAATACGAAAACAAACTACATGTATTCACAATAATGTCATTGCTTTTATTAAACTTTTCTTACGACCCTTGTCAGGCACATATGTTATAATAAAATACCTTAAAATCTTCGACTAATATACTACGATAAAAATAAGACGAAAGCTTCAAGTAATATTAATTAGCCTACACAATATTGTCAGACTCGCTAAAATAAGAAGCCTACGCGAACGCTGACGTGACCTTTTCAACGTCATGTCGAAGGCACATTAGTGGTGACAGTTTGACATTGACAACGTTTCAGCTTTTATTTATATTTCGCAATAAGGTCGATTTTCATATTTCTTTGTTACTGTTCACTTGCGTCCTAACATAGGATTTTGTTTAAGAGCACAGTCTCCTTATGTAAAATCCTTAGCTATTTTTGTACAAAATGTTAGATAGAGGTTTCATCTATTCAAAAGAAGTGAAGAATAGATTTATCTGGTATAGAAGCAGTTAACAAATTGTCACCGCTAAATAAGTAATGAATAAAGCCGGAACCCCACCGCTGCGCAGGCTGTGCACGGATGCGTGGCTCACCTCTGCTGCGTGGGCTCATTAGTTCGGCGGCGTCGGCCTCCGTTTCCACTGCGGCGCACGGACATGGATGTGTCGCCCACACAGCTCATAGCTATGCGTGGGGTACAGTCACGAGCAAAAATATGTATACTTAATAATATGCGAAATTGTTAAACGAAATTAGTGAGATTTTTTGTCGAATCTCTTCTGCCATCTAGCAATCAATGCATACTGACAGATGACACTTGAAAATAAAATGGATCAAATATTTTTTTTTAATAAAAAAAAAATTTACTTAAAGTCAATATATTATTTTTATAATATAGACAATAGCTCTTCCAAGTAACAATAAAATTTAGCTATTGTATAGTAACATCTGTTTTACTTATTTGTATTATAAATTACTTAGTTCTTACATAAATTATACTTATCACAACTTAAATGTATTTATATATACTAGGAACATTAATTGTACCTCTTATTTATAGTAGCTTATTCTTATAATAATTTCTTAACAATATTATGTGTGTACATATTTTTGCTCGAGACTGTACATAGTCGTGGGTCGCCGAGAAATGGCCGACCCACGCAGCTGGGATGCGTGGGTCGGCCACGTGGCTGAGCTACGTTCCGCCTATTCGACTTAGCTACGCGTGTGTTTATGACGTCAATTGCTGCGTAGCATGTCCGTGCGCTGCGGTGGAAACGCTCTCATACATTTTGTACTAAAGCGAAGCTGAACATACGTGCCGCTGTGGGTTTCCGGCTTGACTTATTCAAAATAATATATTGTAGCCAATAACAATAGCCTCATTCATCCCTATCACACATTTCTTGTTGTACAGAGAGTACCCTTAGCAGACTTACGAACTTAAAATATTTGATAATTATTATTTCATCGTCAAAACGGTGATATTTTAATCAAAATTGTTGTTGAAAATGTTCTTTTAAATTAAGAAAAATGACAACTAGGCATCTCAAGAATCCATCCAATGTTATCCGACCCTTTATTATAATAGAGTATTTAGCTAGCGAAATTAAAAATCTTAATGACAAAGAAACTCATGAAACTCATAACATTTTTGTTATTTCTAAAATAACTTAAATATTTCGTTGACAAAATATCTTAAGTTTTGTTATTAGACAGATATTATTCGTGTATTAAATATAATAGTCTCTTTCATAATATGGTACTTAAACAAACGTTATTTTTTTAATTGATTCTTCATTTGTTAATCACAGCCTAAAAAAATTAAAATAATTCCTTTCGACAGCTACTTCAATGAAAATAATTACAATATTCTATTAACATTGATGTCAGTTAAAGACCTATTAAGTACCAGTAATCTAATTCCCTATTCGCTCATATTTTCTGTCCAGTCATTTATCAGTGGAAATGACTTGTGGAAAGCTCTCCCATGTCTATCCACATTTCTCTGTTCCATATGGGTTCCACTCGTAAATCACATCGGCGAGCATTCGCCGGCAAATCGAAAAATATGCTCAATAAAGATACCCAGAGCATTAGTGTACCACCGGGAATCACTCCTGTTACTACCGCACTCGGCCGTGAACGATGCTTTTTTATTTTTTATTCGAGTATTAGGCTTTATATCAAGCATTGTTGCCAGTTCGGGTTTTTTCGTCGGAAAGCAATATTGCGTGGGTTTGGTATTGGCTCTCAAAATATTTCGGGAATGTTGCAATATAGTTATTGCCATAATTTAAAGCTTTTCCATTAAATAACTTTAATAGCAATAAGAATATACCTTAAATTTGTGTCCAAACATGTTACAGAGAAGGACGAATTTCAAATAGAAAGTTGCAACGGCAGTTAGTAGCCATAATTCAACTTAATTCATAATATAATGTGGCTAATGCCACATTATCTGAAATGGAACAGCCCACTCAAGATTTTCTTCTCCATTCTCCAATTACACTGAGCAATTTTCGAATCCCTGGCTGCGATTTTACACTCAATAGAGCATTGGCCCAGTATTTACGCGGCACCGACACATCGACTGGCGGCCTAACGAACGATGCGACTTGGATACAGAGTGCTGCCATTTATCTGGCTGACTGGATTTGATGACGTCACACCTATGTCTGACATCCATCATCTTTTGGTGTGCAACATGCGATAGAATGGCAATAGTAAATCCGCTATTTTAGGGAGTGTCGGGCTTTTCACATAACAACTGAATACCTACCCTACGGCCTACATATGAATAAGTTTTCCTGATTGGAACATTGTGGGTTTCCGTCTATTTGAAACGACAGATGTGATTTCTGTCACAAAATACATTATGTAATTCAGATATATGTTTGTATTGAATTTATCTTGTGATCATATAAATCACAAAACTTCCTTTAAGATACAGAGTCCCCAATTCCTATTGTTGCTGTTTCCTTCACTAGATAAGGAAATACTTATTTGTCAACACATGAATGTTATTCGAACATAGAGCTATAGAACCTCATTCCCTTTAACTATATTAACCTAATAGCCGAAACACATTACAAAAAATCCAATGCCGCTAAAAGCAAGCCACAACAGGCAAAGCCGACAAAAACTCGAACATAAATGGGATATATCGACGTCATCATTTCCAGAAATACGGAATACCGAACAATGAGTTCTCGAAAAATCTGGAAAAACGTAGTCTCATGTGGAACGTGTTGTCACGACAGAAAAAGCCCTCCATCAATCTGTGGGAACCTATTTCCTAACATGGCGCCGTCCTTTCATATCACGCCATAGCATTTCAGATATTGGCAAACGTATTACGACTATATTCAACACTTTTTGGGACGTCGCGCTATTTTTTTTCTCTAACACAAAGTAATGTGCTTCGTGGATTGTCTGCGTCACGATCACCTGTGCTGTGATTTAGGTATTGGATTCTCGAAATCGTGCGGTTTTTACGGACTGAGTATAAGGGAAGTTTGGTGATAGTTTTCATGCGTTTATGGGTGATCTATGAAATTCATTTCACAGTCACAAACCGTACAAAAATATAAAACTAGCAAAACGAATAATAAATTGTTCAAAAACAATATTAAATGTGTGGTTGAAAAACAATATCTCTTCAAAACATACATTTGAAAAAAAGGAGAACCATACCTTTTAAACCGCAAAAACCAATAAGACACACTACCCGAGCTCACTCAACAATCATAGATTCCTGCAACCGCTTTTAGATTTGATGAAATAAAACAGACTCGTAGGAGAGTGCAAGCCTTATTGTTCGTATACGTACAGTCGACCGGATATCAGCGGAAACTTGATATAGACAAAGACTTCATTTCTAAGATAGCTCTACAACTTTTATTTTTTGTTACTGTTGACATCTATTTTAAGAAGTTATGTCTGTATCCTTATTGTTAGTTGTCTGACATTTGATTTAGAAACAGTGAGTGTAATTCAAAAGAAAACATTCATTACAAATCTTTAACTTATTTACAGTTTATTCGGTCCGTAAAACAATGTATAATGATCACATATTTATAGACCAACTAGCTGTGTCCCGCGGTTTCACCCGCGTGAATGAAAATTCATACACTATCTTTATACATTATAGCCTATGTGTTATTCCGATGTATAAGATACATTATTGTAAAGTTTCATTAAAATACATTCAGTAGTTTTTGCGTGAAAGAGTAACAAACATCCACACATCGATTCTCACAAACTTTCACATTTATAATATAAGTAAGGATATGACATAAAAAATATCAATGATAATATCACACTCATAATATATTCAACAGACATTGTAATAGGCAACGCTATCGGCAATCAAGTAAAGGTCGGGCCTAGTAGTTTATCACTAAACATCAATAGGTACCAGAATCGATTCTGTTTAATGTCTCTATGTGAAATAATGCCTCTTGGGTTTGCGTTCTACTAATACGTATCATTGACATTTGAGGATAGTAAGGGCCTTATCACACTAGCGATTGACTAAAGTTGTACGCGAGTTGAAAGTGTACTCTCATCACTTGGTCGTGCATCGCCCGATTAACTCATTGGGCTACCCACCCCTAATAGGTGAATTAGGCCTAAAAACTTGAACATAAAAATTTATACGTTTTTAAATGTGTATCTGTCGTTGCTTTACACCTCAAGGAGACACAGTGAGCATGAAACTTAACGGCTTTTCATTGTATTTTTTGTAACCTGTTTCCAACGTGGTTAGTTGTTCTGTGCTTAGTGTCTGATACATCTGAAATAAATTGGTGACAGCTAATGTACGCGATCGTTTATAATTGTGGCTTTGAAATAAGGTGCCTTTGACGCTATTCGCTAACTTAGCGCACTCACGTCACACGTCGTAGCGCGCTTGCAGCAAACTTGTCACTTCGCTCTAAACTCCGTCGCAAATCGGCCGTGTGATAAGGCCCTAATTCGCTCAGGGGCATCAACCTTTTATACCCGGGTCGCTGAATCTATCCGCATCGGGACTGTTATTTGTATGACCTACAGATATTCGATTCGGGTCTTGATGTTTATGTTCTGTACTAGATGTGCCCGCGGCTTCGTTTGAGTACGAAGTTCGTAGTTTTCCGATAGCAAATTGATGTACCAAGTTTATCCAGGATAGTCTGTATAGTGGCTTGGTAAACTGATATATTATAGAGAGATCAAATATTTTCAAACTGCGGCATTCGTATCTAATGTGGCTTCAGCTTAAATTTGACAGAATTTGATTTATTAGAAGCCTTTATACTAGATCATTAACGAAAATATGTTTATCATACTTATTACATTTATTACACGCAATGTTGTGGACTCTAAACAAATAAAAGATACAAAAAAACTCATAATAACACAAAAAACACAATGGGAAATCGAGCAAGCCATTCAATATTTCAATACAACATTGTTTGATTTACTAAAAATATCAATTTATCTCCGCATCTATTTTACTTCCTATTGTTCACGAAAATACGTCACACAAACAATAAAGTACGGCGTACAAAACAACAAGGATTGGGATATATCGGCATGTAACGCAACATCAAAATATTTATTTAGTGAGCAACAACGGATAACGCTTATCGATCTGTTATGATACTGCGCTTACTCGACAGAATAAAACAACTGCTAACTGTTCAATTAAATTTCAATACAGCCTTTTGTAATGGAAGTGAAATTAACAAACAATTGAGTCAATTAAGTAATTACTTTAAGGACTTCGAGTTCCATATTATATGGGAATAAAGATGGAAATTGACGCGATTACATGATATGATTTGTACTGGGGGGTTTATACTTGTCTAATTGCCTGTCTAACTGCCTAAAAACCTAATTGTACTACCATTGTGAATTTGCAACTTGATTCGTAGAAAATTTAAATCATAAATCACATTACTATCAAGAACTAATTTTCATTTTGTCAGGGTCTGAAATCTGAATTCATGTTAGACGTGCAATCGCGCCTTCAACACTAGCGTTCACCTTCGCTTAAAAATTACAATTAAGCCAAGATGTCAATAGGTACAATATTTCAAGCAATAAGCCACTTATACTTTGATGTAAGTGGCTTATATGCACAATTCATGCAAACAACACCAAAAATACCAATTCTCGGGCAAATTAAAAAAGCGTCACGTTTATTCTGTATTCCACCCGCATTGGAATACCAGGTCGCAATACAATTAAGATAGCATGTTGTCCTGTGACTTTGCTTTATGGTGTCCACGTCGGGTGTCCGCGCCGCGTAATATATGGGGCAGGCATGACGTTATATATGCCACGGGGGATCGATGAACATATAATGTGGAGTATACAATTATGTCACAGAAAAGCGTAATGTTTTTTGTCCGTGCTTAATCGCGAATTTTTGTCCGGAAGACCTATACTTATGTCCTGATCAAGACCATACTCTATACATTCTTAGGATTTTGGTTAATTAACAGCACACAAAGTTAAATGTACTTTCGTAATCACTACTGGCAAACTGTGTAGTAAAACATGGTGAGGTAACCTGGATTCCAAAAATGGAGTCTGAAATCGGCAATCCGCAATTGAGCAAGCGTGTTGATCAATGCTTGTTCCTTTCTCTATATATGAAGAGGCCTGTGCCCAACAGTGGGTTGAATACAAACATTACATAACATACCACCACGCCTGTATTCCCGAAGGGTTAGCTAGAGGTGTACCAATGAACACCCACAGTTCGCCGGTATGTTTAAGTCCCATGTAATAGGAGGCGAGCCTATTGTTACTAACCAAACACCGGGCACAAATCCAAAATCCGGCCTGTTGCAAAGAATTTCATAGAAAAACCCAATAACACCTTGGTCGACTTGGGAATCGAAACCAAGACTAGCGTAGCAGTCGCGCTTAGAACCACTAGGCCAACGATGCAGTTCAATGTAGGCCGGTTTATTATTTTTACAGCAAACAGAATAAATGTATAAGTATGTATATATGTTTTAAATAAATTTATTTGTCATTGAAATATCTCTCTCCGTGTTGGCTATCAGGCAGCGAATAGTTCAATGGAAATTGAGCTCGCTACAGTTTCTGGGAATAACAGTCTCTGAAGGATTTACATTCAATAAATATTACTCTTCTTATTTATTCATTTTCATAAAGGAATATACAAATAAAGCTTTAAACAAACATCGTCATCGTCAATTATTATTGATATGTATACAAAAGGATTCTTCGAACTATAAATATTGAACTGAAGATTAATGAATACTGGATGGTGACAGCCCATTTATGTTGTGGTGCACATAATATATATATATATAAACATGTTTATTTGTATGTTTACCGTCCGTGACGAACCATCACGTACTCCACCTCATTATGATATTAAATGAACGACACTTTAATCATGAAATTCATTTTTGATTAATTGTTCGGTCATTATGAAGATAAATATTTTGTACGCCTTTTGTTATATGGCGTTAAATAAAAGACATATAATTTTCGCTTGAATTGAATTTTGCAAGTATTTATATTTACTCTTATTAATAATTAGGATCCCTTATAAACCCGAAGGATTTTTACTGTTCATATAAAGATATAAGAAATCTGATCTATTCATGTAAACGTCTAATCCATAGTCAAATCAAATATAACTCCGTGAGTAAATTAAAATATTATTAAAAAATCAAACTATTTTCGAGCGTAACAATCAACAAGTTTCCAAACACATCTAGCACTTATTTTACACATACTACACAAGTAAGCCGTAAGCTTCAGAACCAGACTATAACCTATCTTTCTCAACGAGGTCACAGACGATATAAAAATATAGACAGAGCCGTTAACACGTCGTAATTCCACAAATATATTTCATCATAGTCACGTTCCGAACAAACGTGCCAGCTAAACTAGAAATCGTTCGCATAAAAACTTCGCGAAACTATTCGCAACATTAAAAAAAAATGACAAGTGACTGACTCGAACACTGTGGGTTCCGTACAGATCTTGCGAAACATCACGCTTAAAATAATATTACTTTGCAATCGGCAAACTGATCTGAGAGAAATAATCGTGACGGACAACTTAGTGATACTAGTAATACAAGGGTTTCATGACCTTTTTTGAGGTACGGAACCCTAAAAATGTACGAGTGACTGATAAAATTGTCATGTTGTTTGTTTTTCGAATGTTCACAAACTGCCCCTACGAGCTGTGCCGGGTTATCTAAATTTTCAGTCACAGTGATCCGAACTATGTAGGTGTACGTGTGTCTCAATATTACATTATTGTATTTTTTCTATTTTAATTATTTAGAATAAATCGAAGAGTGAATTTATAGAGTATAGAGCGTCTGTCATACATTTAATCGTAGCACCAAAACTCTAAATATTATTGAGTAATTTACTCCAGGTATAGTTATATAGCAATGTGTATGCACGACACAAAGCTATTTCATTACGTTATACTAATTTTAATGTTAAAAGGCCCAAAACTCCCACACATAATGAACTTCATCATATAAATGATATTTATAACAACAAACATGATGAAGCGTTTTATACTTCAAACACCATGGTAGTACGTCATCACTAATGTATTTCCTGAATATTATACAAGCTTATACAATTACACCTAAATTATGTTTGCCTCTACAAGGTATTTTAATTGCATTCAATTATAACATACATTCGCCAAAACATCCTCTCACTGAAATCATTTATTTGGACGTAAATAACTAAAATGCATTTTGTATAATTATGTCGTGTATGTAGTCATTAGCTGAAAGACTGAAACGCAAGGCAAATTAAAATAATTCGAAATGACTTTCCGCGTAGCTCGTGTTTTAATCTACGAGCCACAATACGTAGTAGGAATAGCTACGTCGTAGCGGCTACGTATCGTCGTAGCCATTCTACACGCATGGCTTGCGTCGCGCGCCTACCGGAACACGTCAAAGGCCACGGCTAGGCTCGCCTGCCTTTTGTCGCGGCGACGTGAGATGGCTAATTACAAACGACGTGTGTTTGCCCTCGCACAGATTACCTGCCGTGTGTCGTATTGTCACAACCAGACAATATGTACGGCCTGTACTCACAATACATCCACCCGAAATACGCCGGGATAGCATCCAAACTTTTGCGTCTGTTTCTGTTACATACGAGAGTACTAACACATATGTTTGACAAACAATACATACAGTCAGATAAGGATCTGTGAAATATAAGCGACGTAAACGGCACTTTGAAAATGAACGTACTGTTTTTCCTAAAATGAAAATAAAACATTTGTAATCAAGGATCATAATTTTATTTTTAAATGGAGGAATGAGCCAGTCATTATTCAGAACGTATGCTACTAAAAGGCCCACAGATATAATTGCACATCTTGGCAATAATAGGCAAAAACAGCAGTGCTCTTGAATGGGTCGCGTCTAATGGTTAGCGAGGGAAACTGGCGGCCACTGCCTCTCAATATTGAATAAAAGCGAACACACATTTTAGAAAACTTCCGTAAAATCTTGATAGACCTTATTATAGAGTAGTAAGGTTGGTATTTGTGTGTCGGTTTTGTTTCGGCGGCAAACGTGTATTGTGACGTATAGTCAGTTCACACGCACGCATCACACATTGTTCGCTCGGGAGAAGAATGATTTTTCTGCCCGAAGCTTTTCTCCACAATAATGAGTCACTTGACGTATTGTCCCGCGGGCGCCATCTCGTCCAAATTACGAAGCCATTGTTACTGAGATATTGTTCGTCGCCTCGTGAATATGTGCGAAAGGAAATGAAACTGTTCCCTCGTGCCCGTCACTGTTTGTTGGCTTGCCGACACACCCAGCTATATCCCCGCGCCACAGATCCGCTAAATGAATGCCGTCGCGTGATGATATACCTTTGTATGGTAATGCACAGCGCTTAGCGAGTGAGGCTTGAATACATTATGAATTAGCTTCACGAGTAATATATTGCCGTGAAAGCTCAAAAATATATACAGTTTAAACGCAGACGTCTATTGTGGGTTGAATTGAATGGAGAATTATAAATATACATTCACCTACCAGCCCTAAAATAAATCTATAAAAGAAATTTACATATCATGTTTTAGTTCAGATACTTGCTTCTTGATGTTACAAGTTTACATAAAACTTTATAGACTGAATAGAAGTTTTCCGCGCAAACAACGATACGTCATGTAGAGAGATAACAAATAGTGTGAGATCATGATACTGGCTCTAACACAACTCTGAACCTGTAATAGTAAACACACATATATAAATCTATACGACCTTTTAAATGTCACTTTAAGTTAACTAAATATAAAAAACTGTAACACAATCACATATTAAAAATATTTTAACGTAACCAGCCAACGGTTTATTGAATAATTAACATAAACTAAACAAAACACTCGAATTCCAATTTTCATGAAACAAACGAATAAAAATAAACCTACTATTCGAAATATGAAAATAAAGAGCAAATTATAATAAAATAATACGGCAATTACATAATAAGTTTAGAAAAGGCTTGCCTCGTAGTTTTATTTCAAAATGTGACTTTAATATTGGCTGTTAAAGTAGGTCGAATTAAATTATAAAGAACTTATCAGTGCTTCGGAAAAAAATAAAAAAGTTAGTCACGCCTCGTCTGAGGCGACGCGCGGGAAACCGTGCCTTCGATTTATTTATTCATCATACACGTAACGGCAATAACGTATGGAATTAGGGTTTTAATCGATTTCCTTTTGTTTCTACCTATATTCTGTTTTATAATGTGTGTGTAGTTTGACAATACAATTCACTTTTTTGTGAGACAAATTTACATTTTCTTAAGGTGTGTGTGTGTGTACAAGTTTTGTTAAAAAGTGTTTCTAAAAGTTACCTACTTATAAAAATAACAAGACATTCTGATTGCGGAGTGTATTCTGCGCTCATATTGTTAAAAATAATAATTTTAAATTACGCAATTTTTACACAAATGTGTAAATACACAGTACAACAACACGAAATGCCTTATAGAAATAGATAATGGTTCATCTTAAAGTGTACCTATACATATTTATTATTTCTTCTCCTCCTTCCTTATCTTGACTTAGATGGTATTTCTAGCGAAAAATGAGACCTCCGGTTTTTATTCCGTAACAAGACATTAATATTATTTCTTATCTTTAATAATGCTTCGCTGTCTGAAGTGGCGCCTCAATAGATACAACCTCGGAACTAAATTGGTAGTGCTTGATCTATTTGACGATATCTTGCTGAAAATAAGAAAAATATTTCTATCCAACATCGTCGCAACTCAAGATTTATTCGATGACGGACGGATGTCAATTTGTGTTTTGTTTTCGCTCAACAATGTACGTGTGCTATTTTTGAAAGTTTAAAAATTGATGTTTGAGTTTCGAATGTTTAGAAATAAGATACCTGGTGGTATTTGAATATGAAATAGTGAAAATTGGGAGAAGGGTAAGGGCTGTTTTATTTATTTGGCATTTATAAATACTAGATTTCCATTGTTTATCGAAAACAAAACCTTAAAATAAAGTTTTTTTTTATTTCGAATACAAGCCGTAGATAAACTTATGCAATTTTTTTAAGTAATTAAATGATCCTAATACCGTTGCATTCAGCTATAAACACACTAATCGGATAATCCGCATAAGCTGTAGAACTGATTACGGGTAAGGTACAGCTGTCGGCTTGAGGTTGTATATTAACCTAGCATTTAACTTAATCTTGTATTGAGAATTACTTTGAATTTAATATTCTAATATCTGTTATTGATGTCCAACCTTATTCGATAAAATACTTGTACCTAAAAATTGCCTATTTTTCTAAGACTTATCGACGAGGTTGTAATTAAAACAAAGGTTCAGTTAATGGTTTTACCTAAATTAAACCAATAATACTTGTTGTCAAAATAACAAAGCAACAGATCTATTTTGAGCCAGCTGTCCAAGAAGAAAACACAATTAAAAACGGATCGCTGGCGGCAATATTTCCATTTATTTAATTCCGGTTAGAAACTATGTAAACGGTAGCCCACGTGAACTTAGAGTTATTCCACGTCCAATACAATACCACCCACGGACGATACCCGTAATTGTATTTTTATAATTCAGCTATTCAACCTCCTTACTGAATGGCGTAACCTTTTTTCTTTCATAATGGTTTATTCTGGTTTACACCGGACTGAATGTAAAAGGTCAAAGAGAATTCTGAAGGCTCTACTATATAAAATATCAGTATACCTGCTCATATAATTTTAGTCGTTACAGAAAAGCAAAGAGACAACTAAACCAATTAAAAAATAACGATCAAAATCAAAACTGATCTTTGTCCGTGCACATTTATTTGGCAAACCTAAGATCGCAATCTTATTAGAGCGTCGCCGCTATATCTCGCAATAATTGGATTGTCTTTTGAGTCACAGTCCACGACCGATAGTGCAACAGAACCAATATCTTCCAATACACCTTGTCAAACAACTCAAAACTGCATCTCTTTCTATCTAAAACAAACAATAGAGACGGAAGATCGTGGAATCGAATTCGAATTTAGCAAGAGTATTAATACTCCGTCCTCTATATTGGAGACCAGATGTACAAAACCATTTTATTCTTTAATAGTTCGGCCTTACTTCGTCTTGTTAACTTTTTAAAGTTCTTTGGAGTTTACTTAATATAAGTTCGGCTGTTGTTTGTATTTAACAATAAGATTGTTGATTGAGTTTGCAGTGTTTATGTTTATAACGGAGAGACCCTCATTTCCATTTAATGTATTAATCTACGAAATGCTGCTGAGTTATAAAGGCTCGTATATATTATGTAAAGCTGTTCCTTAGCTTTTAGGACAACCTAGGTTGTAAAACTAAGATTGTATGAACTATATTCCGAGTGTACATTTAGATAAGTACTTACTTACATAACATCATGGACCGAGAAACAGTTAATTAACCTTATAGTTTAGACATATTGTTTAAAATGTCTCATCCTATTTTTTTTAAAACATCGACCTTTTGGAACTTACTTAACATCACGCCGCTCTTAAGTGTAAGGAAATTATAAGTATAGTAATACTCTTCATATTCATTCGAAAGTTAAAGTAATAGTAACGCAACCGATCACCGTGGAACGCGCTTGGGTCGGTACCCATTGTGAAAATCCGATCGTCAAACAAGTTTAATGTTCAGAACTAGTAACACTGGAACTGCTTTCTTAATTTCCTCAAGCACCTTCAGCTCAGAACTAAGTCCATTCCCCGAATGTCTGCGCCACTTAGTTTCTATTACTTCAATTGTTGTGTTCAATAATAGCGCGGACGCACTCGGGAGCTAAGTATCGCAATACTTTCTATGCACAGTTGAGAGTGGCTCCAGATGCGGTGAACGTACACAAGCATTGTTCCATTACAACGGCTTGCCCACGGCACCGGCACTTATTGAACGAGAATCGAATATTGAAAATTGTAAGGTTGCTTTCATCGAAAACCTTACCTACTTTTAGTGAAAGAGTATTTTATTACTTAGCTATCGCTGGGGTTGCAATTTTACTTGTTATTGGAGCTGAACCTCGTTCGCGGTTATTTAGTTGGGTAAGACTAGGAGTTATGATTACCCTGGAGGAATGAGAGAACCCAGACTAGATGTTTCTGTACAAATTACAGTTCTCCCAAGGTTCAAGCAAACCTTGATTAGAATATTTTATAAGTGCTACTTTACTGCTTTATTCAAATAACGATCTATTTTGATTGTCCGTGACATGCTATATTTATTATCTGTATGTCTCATTAGTGTTATAAGAAGCCTATTCGATACTCTATCTAACGCATCAAGGCTCCCAAGGTTCAAGCAAACCTTGATTAGAATATTTTATAAGTGCTACTTTACTGCTTTATTCAAATAACGATCTATTTTGATTGTCCGTGACATGCTATATTTATTATCTGTATGTCTCATTAGTGTTATAAGAAGCCTATTCGATACTCTATCTAACGCATCAAGGACCACACCACGCTTTTTACAAAGCTACTAGTTAAGCTGTAAAGTTGGCTGAAAATTGTTAAAAAATTATATAGCCATTAATCGGCCCGCTAAAAAGAAAAAGAACCTCTTTTTAAAGTATAATTCCCTAAGGATTTACTTTCAGAAACACTTCCCCATATTTTTTAATTAATGCGAATCGAGATAGCAAGAAAGTTAGTGAGCGCGTTTGTCATAACGGAGAAGTCATCTTGTACCAGTTACAAAGTTTGCATGTGAACAGTTTGTTGCTTGTTCGAGACAGGACTGTTTCTTTAATCGTTTTCAGTATGAGTACGCGACTTGCATTTGTTATGTCAATTAGAAATTTCATTAAGTCAGATTAAAGTTGATGCACGTGTGTTTTGTTTGTGCTTGCATAATGTGGGATTTGGTGTGTATTTTGTATCTTACTAAAGATGATATAGGTTAAAATTTTGGCATTAATAGAATAGACAAATATCTTGCCTTTTTATCGTTTATTACTAATTACTAATTGTACTTTTCTACTCTTTTTTGTATAAAGCAGGCCTTTTCATCCACAAACTTGTTTAAAAATAGTCTGTTCCATTGAGCTTTATATTTAAGTATGTAAATAAGTGAAGAATTTAATAGAACAAATAATAGCACACGACGGATGGTAGTAGTTTAGAATAATGTTCTACATTTTAGATTAAGCCATAACCTACACTAGGCCATGAAATATGATTAAGAGTCTAAAAGGTAAGACGAAAATAATAAAGATATTAAATTAATATATTAAATCACTGCAGGCTGAGACCTACCTAAGTTATTTACCAAAAGAAAAAAATATGTAAATAAGCTGTTGAGTAAACATAATAAGGCCTTAATATCTTCCTTAAATTATTGTAAAGACTACATTTACGTATATTTGATTCCTCACATTCTCTTCAAAGTATGCCCCGCGTTGGGCGCCATTAGCACATCATCATCATCATCATCGTCGTCATTCTCCACGGCACTTGTCCTCCCACTGCTGGGCATAAGCCTCCCCTTTTTGTGCCATTTTCTAGGGTCCTGTGCCAGCCTCATCCAGACTCGACCCGAGACTTTATTACATTAATTACATTATTTAGTCTTAACTCTTAAACCAGTTGCTTACTTCACAAATAACTATACCTAAAGGATAAAAGAGTTAATTGGTCATTGATGATGAGTCTTAGCAGTACGCTGAATGTTTCTCACGTACGACTATTGTTCACGATTACCGTAATACGTATAGATGGCGCTACCTGTCTAGATGCGCTGCGACACTTTTCTTCATGACTCGTGGTGATATAACATAGTAATAAGCATTTAAAATAGAGATAAAATAGGATATAGTATTAGAGTGTTAATTTGAAAGTTACATGTGTAATTTGAGTTTCATATGTTCGAAACTAAAGTCTCCATAAAAATATTCTGATAGTGTTGGCCGGTTTATCAATAATAGCTAATAAACCGGCTAATTAAACCCAATTAATTTTTGGTTTTGTCTAATTGGAGTTAATTTTGCATTTGAAGTGACTGTTTGTAAACCCAGAATGCGGTCGTGCGGCAATCATTTATAAAAAAAAGATAAATTATCGCCATACATCACATCCAAGCCAAAACATCACAACAACAACTATTGCAATATATCAAAGAAGAAAACACTACACAAATAAAGCTAAAACAAAATCTGCACCAAGACAAATAATAAAAATACCAAACCACCGGGCCACACCGACTCATTTTAAAATAAAGCTTTTATATCAAACTTAAAACAAGCAATCACAATCTCAGTATATGGTAGAGCAAACTCCAAAAGAAGGGTCCTTAATACTTTCATGGGGCATATTGGCAGAATTCTATTTTGCGTAAAATGCACCCGTTTAGCTCTCACCCTCAGTTTAAGGCCCAGAATCCATCAAAGCAGTTACGAGACCAGCGGAGCGGAGTTGGGAGCGGAGCGGATGTGTTTTAAAACAGACTTTTTTATTTATACAGCTTATCTCAGCTCAGCTTCAGTGGTTACCATTGAGCAGAGATATTTGTGTGGTAAGATGGAAGCGCAGATGTGAACTGTTCCCTTGCTTTGATTGAGCTGGCCGCAGTACAAAGCGGAGATATGAGCTTTGCGTCACAAGCTGACAACATACCAATGTTCCAAAAGTACAAACAGTAAGCATCTCTGAACAGTAAACTGTTCAGAGATGCTTACTGTTTGTAAAAAAACCCTAGCTGTAAAAGCTGCTGTCTCTTTTCGTCTCCGCTTCGTCATCTACGCACATCTCCGCTTAGTGTAGTCTGGGCCTTACACAGCGCGGTGGGTGGGAAATTTCACACTAACGCGTATTGTATTGCCTCCATTCACTTTGGAATATTAGTCCCCTACACTGATAGACTATGTTATATTAAAATTTCAATATGTATGAAAGGGGTTGCAGCTAAAGCTACTTTAGTACTTTGCATCAGTCGCTGTAAATCAGTAACAGGTGTTCAGATCTTGCATTTATTATGTTAATGTGATATTTCAGTGTCTGAGGATCGTATTATTTAATCTATTTTTTATTCGTACAAGTCTTTCTCATTTGTTCTTCGCTTTTTCTTATGGCTGGGATTTGTTATAAGTATTTCTTGATATTTCAAAGAACTCGTGATTTCCCAGATTTTTTTCAGGTTATTTTTATTAAGTGCACGGTGCAGTCCCCTAATCTGTCTCTTATGAGGTAAGAGTGCAATAAAAGATATGAAATAGTAACTGTCAGACCTACAGAATTTAATCAACAAAAATGGTGTGCATCATAAAGTAAAAAGACCATACTATAAAAAGAAGCGCATTTTAAATTCAGAGTCATATTTTTTTTATTATTTTCTAAATTCTTGATGAAATAATAAAAATGCTCCGTTTTATAGCTAGCCACAGCTTACCGTTGCACGCGCAGAATGTATACTACGCTGCAGGATTTAGGTTAAATATTGCAACGTAAAAGATAGATAAATAAAATTAGCTTAAGAAAGCATGACTGAAAACTACCAAACATACTACAGGCAGACTGAAGAGCAGTGTGCTTGCTGTAACCTGGTCGAAACGTCAACCCCTAAAGGTAATTCCCGTATATAATATTAATATACCAAACATATTCCCAACTTGGACATATTAGGTTTATTAATATCACAAAGTCTAATCATTAATTAGTTACTTACGCCATTTTCAAAATACACGAATACCTAATTAATTTAACATAAAGGCAATAATATAACATGGAAATTATTAAGTAATAAGCATTTACTTTGCACAAATATTTCAACAATTTCTATTTATAAGGTTTTATGAGTGTACACACAAATAATGAAAGCATGAATGAAATTAATTAACAAACTAACGGGATCAGCAAAACATATCACATATATTAGAGAATACTATCAAGTTGCTATGTCATGCTCTAATTACACACAAAGTTCGCGTTCCACACAAAGTACATAAGCTATTTTCACATTATTTACTTCAGTAAGTTAGTCGTACATTAATTAAGATCGACAGAGATACAAAACAATTTATGCCTTCATCGGTGCCTGCTGCCCAATTTAATTACGAAGCGAGATTGTTATCATAACAAATAGTTTGTCGACGACACCTCTACAAGGTTTACGTTTTACTTAAACCGCCAATATAATAGGTAAGTAATGGATCTGTATAGCTGAAAGCTACGAGTAAGGCTAAGGTGTCGAAAACATATTTCTCTTTGTCAGCCTACATTGACATCAATCTTTTCCTACTTAGGGATTCTGTTAATATGATATACCTACCTATTTATAGGCAGAAATCGATAGACTTCCAATTTTGATTGAAATTAAAGCTTTCTTGACATGATTATAATAAAAAAATAAATGTCTAATACAAACTATTAGTAAGAACGTGCATACTATACCGTCATAAAATATACTGCTACAAGAAGCATCAAATTAAATGGCATAAAGATTTATTATAAATAAAAGCAAGTCGATAAGTTCCCTCTATCCATTGTAAGCCACAGAGAGATCATTTCGTATTATTTACACGTTTTTATTTTACGTCACCATCGCACTATCTTGACAACTTTATTGATACCATAAATACCTTATTTTCAGATACATCGAAAACAGATATTTCATGTTTTTTTTTTCTCAATTTCTTCTTATCGAGTGTGAGATTTAGACATGTTTAACTTCATAAAAGTTGTGAGCATTGGCGTGCCAAATAATGGGAAACTTTTTCAATTTGCTTTGCGGTTGATATTTATATGTTTTTGCAACTTAATATTCCAATTCAATATTAAAAGTTCATGACACATGTTATGCTTTCGTAATAGGTTCATAATAGAATGTGGCCTCTGCAAAATAAAAATCCTGACAAATTCAAATTATAATTGTATTTGGCTCATTGAAAAACCTGAGGTGTATGAAGATGTAATATTCTTGGAAAAAACTAACCTGTGTACCTACTTGTTATCGACCATATATATCACAAAGCGACAGACGTAGTTCAAACGAAAAAAAAAAATGTAACATTTAATTTACAAACGGTTTCCCCTTACCTGCCTGTACACCTTATTTCCTAGAATTTAGCGTCTTCTCATAATTGTACCGAGCTAAATAAAAAGGAGGTCGTAAACCACAGTATTTTAACCCTGTATCTTCACAAGATTTTTCCAAGTATAAGAAACTAACATCTAGTTGATAATATATTATAAATGATAGTAGTATCAGTCAGTCCAACGAAGGGGTCGGTATAATTAATCTTGTCGGTGTCGCTTAGCACTCGCTATGCTCGCTACGTCACGCGTCGATAGTTTATACCGAGTGACAAGCGATCTTACACATCCCTTGCTTAATGCTAACCATATCTCTGCTGGCTCATACATATTAAACAAGATGATAAATTAATGTTTAAACCCATAAATATCATGGTTCAAATATCTATGACATTTAACGTAGCTACAGAAAATGTGCAAGAAGTGAAGAAAAGAATAAAGCATATATGATAAGAATGCCATAAACTCCGTAAGTAAATTAAATTGAAACTAGGTTAATGCCTCACATTTACTTGCGTCTATCAATTTTTATAACAATTCTAAAGATTATCAACTGTAAGAACTATTAAAGTTCGCTCCATAAAACGCGACTGCGTGCAACCAAACTTACAATGTTGAAAATGTTTGTAGAAAACTCGAAAGAACATTGTTTACAGTATATCTTTGAGATTGCTGCCATCCCATTCGATGTTATAGAATTTCAACAAAATCTTCGAGAATGAAATTGTGTCGTGGCTTCGCGATTCCAAATATGTACAGACTACAGACCCATATCAAAATGTTTGTGTGTCACTCTACTTACTGTTGGGATAGGGTTGATCTGAAACGAAGGAAAATTAAATAAATTCATTTAATACGGATAGATGCAATAATGAAATTATATATTAAGTATAAGGCTGAGTAATTTGAGTAACTTAAGAAGTAAATACAATTTTGATATAATGTTGTCATTCTGTGAGACTCGCTTCTATTTTTGGTGAATAGCCAATTTCTGACTGCCAGTGAGGTTAAATTGTTCTAACATGAAAACCTGTTACCTATTGTGTATATGTCGTAGCTATTATATTCCATTCGATCTTTTTAGTTCTAAAAACAGAATAGAACCCATTATTTTAAGCAACTATTTCAAAAAATTAAAACTTTTCAATCTGAATTGGTGGTAATAATTTTCAACCAATATGATTTAATTTAATAATCGGAATTGTATACACACCTAGTAATTCCCATCTCAGTGTCCACTGCCCAGTGCTCCGTGCAGTGTCTATTTGTTAAGTCGGTTCGCCTGGTCACGTGCTTATAATGCCCATGCGACCTGCTTACACGGACTGGAATATCGTAGCTAAACTGTGAGATTAATGTGAGAAATATCAAATTAAACTAGTAGATTAATAGGTATATGAAATATACAAGGTCGGACTATAAGATTTGTAATAATCATAAAATGTTCAGTACGAATCTAACATCAAATAATACGCTATACATCAGATTCACAACATAACTTATAAGTATCTCAGCACACAAAAATTTAATACAATATTGAAGAAACCTCTTTAAAATTTTTAAACACCCGAAACCAAAACACCTTCAAAATTACATAATATCTGAAACCACAGAAATTCACATAACCTCAAGAATTAATAACAAAATATACATTTCCATCCTCTAATTGGTGGTATTATAACATAAATTACGTACGTGTTTCGTATGTGTACATACGAAATAGTAGAAACAGTATAGTTGGATTCAAACTTAATGGCGGCTCTGAAGTTAGCTACACGCTGCGAAATGCCTCGCCCCGCACCCCCGCTGGCGCATAAGTTTGTTACTGCGCAGCGACTCGCCTCGTGTTCAGAGCCGCCATTAAGTTTGCACCGTACTTTACCTACCTTCGTACTCTCCGTTTTCCACTCGTGATTCGTGAATAGCAAAGACAAGGAAGGAAGTTCATTTATTAAGTGCCCGCCAATGCTCGCTCAAGTTTAGTCCGGAATTTTAACTAAATTTCACGCCGCTGCGAATTGTAAAGTAGCTGAATGTTTTAAATTAGACTTGTTTCTTAATTCTCTGTATTGCACTCTTTAAAGGAAAAGGGCTGCAGATTTATTTTGGGCTGTTTGTGTTGATTTTATAAATTATTTTTTATTGATGACTTTTATTTTATAAAGCTTTTTAGTGCCCGTCGCAAAAATAAGACCTGAATCAGAATTATTCTACAAAAATATAAACATCTTTATATAGGGTTTACAATTGTATTTCATAAATAATTAGCTACATAACAATTATTTACAACACTTACTTACACAACATTTTGTATTACCTTATATTAAATCCTGTAAGTAAGTAAGAAACCATTTTGTGATGTTGTTCTAAAGAGCACATAAAATTTAAGAGGCATTTCTGCAAAGCGCTCATATATTTAAAAATATATTTTCTGTTACAAAAGGAAGCCATAAAGCTTGCAGCTGAAAATGTACATTTGCCATTATATTCTGTTTGGTTTGGAGCTGACCGCGCTAGCGACCTCTGGCGGCCGCAGAGAGAACCACAGCCAGACCCACAATGGATACCTCATCTAAAATAAAAAAGAAAAGTTACATGCAGAAGCAAGCCAGAAAAAAAGAAATAAAAAATCCAACGAATAAATTGAAGTTGGCCGAAATTGTGTTAAAAAGACATTTTATAATCTGTAATGCTATAAACACTTCATTTGAATTTCGAAACAATCGTTCTTCTTCTGTTTCTCAGTGTTCCGTTTTTATATTTTTTGTTTTTAGACACTGCTGCAAAAAGGATACAACAACGAATTTACTACGTATTTTAAACAACTTATAACAAAATGCTACAATATTTCTTTAAGCACTGGTCACATAAAATTCAACTTAACGTCCATATAATGTGCATTAACAAGTTTAAATTCGTTTTTTCGGCGGATTTCGGTCTCGGTTTTACACTCAGTGAGATAAACATTTGGGCAGTGCCAAGTTTTCTTTACGTGCAAATAAAATACTTCTCACTGCTAGGTGTAAAATAGGTGGCCGATTTTAAAATACATTTGGCAAACACTGTTTGATATTTTACGCTAATCTTTTTTTACTCAAGCTACATTAGGTACCTGTATGGAAAGACATTTTCAATTTATCGTCTAAATGTTATGCTCTATCTATATTCACGGTTTGCTTTGATATGTAGTCCTATGTTTCTAAATTCCTTTAACTTTAAATAAATTTCTTACCATGTAAAAAAGATCTTTCTGCATAGGATCCTTACATACATCCATGAACACGCATTTAACTGCAACTCCTTTAAAAACCCCGATGTATTTATGGTCCATTACCCCGGCTATCTCGCTCACTCGGTTCCTAACAAAGTGCACACTTGGAGCCTTAATTAATAGGTAATTAGCCCACCTTGTTCGCGTGCCCTCGCAGGACTCACGATCCCAACTCCGTGTTTGAGTTGAGAGATGTAAGACGTCCTATTGACGGAAACTTTACTCACGAACATATGTGGAATATTATATGTGAAGGTATGTATAATTATGAGTATTATATAGGCACATTGTTTTAATAAAGCATTAGGCAAAAAACAAGAGACTATCAAAAACATTGTCAGATTGTAATGTGGTTAGCTTTTACTTTAATAATAAATTATAGAGTTATGTATAAATTGCAGTTTTCTGTTAAATAATAAAAGGTATAGTGTTGACAGGGCTATAGTCTATTTGGAGAAATCAAATAATTGCGCAAATACCTACCTAAATTTAAAACACTATAATCCGTAGATAGATGTCAGTGATAACACACGAGTTTCAAGGAAGCTACAACCGGAATTTCTTAACTAAAATACCATTACGCTTGGTTAGGAGTTGTATACTTTCAGCGGAGGTAGTTGGAGTGCAGCGTGCGACTGCGGTGAGTCACAGGCTGGTGTGACGTCACAGGCTGGTGTGACTTACATACACACCGCAGGTTGCGTCGTCATTAGCGTAACTGTGCTTTAACGACGGTTTAGCGACGCCTTCGCTAAATGTAGCGTGCATTAAGAAAATCTGGTAAAGTAATACTTACTTCTTAGAGACTATTTCTGAGACATGTATTCTGTATATTCTGAGGCATGTATGGCTAATAAAAATTGCATGTTGATTTGTACAGCTCGGTATAAATGTAACGACAACGCGAAATCATAACCAATATGAATTTTACACGTCTTACTTTATATATTTATGTACACACACTAAATGATACAAAAAAATTGTACCCTATAGTGTGTGTAGTCTGATCTAGTGATCTATATATTCATTAATATTATGAATACAGATTTAAATTGTTATAACTTTTTTATCCGACTCGGTTTTTTATCAATGGCATTCAAGTTTACGATAAAACTGGAACACACTCAATAGTTTAGAAAATGTTTTAAAGTAGAGACATTATTTCTGCTGCAACGACATGCATATTATAACCTATCATCACAAATTATTCTGATAAAGTCATATCTTAAACCGTGGCGCAGAGTTTGGCTCAGGGCCCAGGGTGACAATGGAAACAAAAAGACAACTCGCACTACAATAGTATTGATTTCTAGTATACAAAATATTACTTGAACAAAATAAGGATACTGTGAACATATAGATGTATACTTCAAAGGCTGCACTATACAAGTAACTAAGGATAAAGATATATCAACCATTATTCCAAACCCACGCTGACTTATAGTGTACCCTTTTTGCTACAAAAATTCTCCGCTTGTCTTATCTTTACTTATACGGTACATACATAAAAAGATCAAAGAAATCTTTACGCTGCTTAGCGAAGGATGTTCAACGCCTCCAATCTCTGTATAGCTCATCTTCGTTTTATTTAGGCGTTACTAAATCATTGTGTATTTACTTTGAAGGCCCGAGGTGTTCCACCATTTAATTTATGAGCGAAGTTCTCATATAAAAGGGTTGAGCTCGCCCCGCGCGCAATGTTGGGCTGAATAAACTTTGACGACTACTTTCATTTCTTATGCATAGTACGCCACGGTTTTATTACTTGTAAATGGGTATCTAAGTATTATTGGGTGATTAAAATTAAATTTTAGTGTTAATGGGGTCATTTATTACGGTGCAGGGATGATTAATGTGCTACTCAGATTTTCGATGATATTTAGGAACGGAATCCACACGGAGACCTGAATAATTTGATAATGTGCATTTTCGTTGGAGTAGGTATGTGACAATGATATATTTGTTAGAGTCTAAGATATAAATGTAAGATATTTAAGTCAGATGAGATCACTAAAAACACATTATGGCACGTAAACATCTTTAGAGACCTAGCACTTATACACTCGTGGGACCTTAAACTACTTACGTTTGTAACTCTTTATTCTCTAAGTGAAAACATAACTTTAGTTTCAAAACAACAGTTCACTATTTTCATAATTATATACCAATAACATTGTTCATATAAACAAAACAATATCCGTATCTATACGAATCATAATCGAGCGAGCAAGCGCAGCTGTTTCTACCCATAAACATAAAATGAAACAGATATGTATCAAAAATCCATTAAGAAAACCAAATAACAAGGGTGTAAATCAAGAAGTACGGGGACGCCACACCGGGACCGTGCCATTGTATATTCTTTGTGGAAACCTATTTAAATACATACAAATGATTTTTTAATGCCAGTATCCATTATTGAAAGAAAATTCCGTTGCGTTGTACGACGTTTGACGTACCTACTAACGTTTTAAAATAGAAAAAGACTAGAGATAAAAGCTTTTACTAAACAGCAAGTATTCGCATAAAAAATAATGTGTTATCTTAGAAAGGTTTAGTATGATTATGCAGTGATTTTTCTTTCGTGTCAATTACATGTTTTTAAAGACACTATTGAATGACGAATTTTTGATTTGATTAAGAAGATTTTAAAAGCATGGCTGACGGAAGTAGATAAAACGAAAAAAGTGTTTAAGGATCGTAGCAAATGGGAAGAAGTGGTCCCTGCCTACCCCAACAAAGAAAAGAGGCGTGATTACATTATGTATGTATGTAAGACTTAAAAAAAACATATTCGTTTTCTTTAAGTTAGTTAACTGTGAATCTATTACCCTCCTAAACTAAACTCAATAATTTAGCGTAGCATACTTCCGTCTTGACTTCCCATCTCGAGCTCTAATCTTATAAATACTTCGTTCACGTGTAGTGAGGTGTCTTGTAATTTAATTCGCATGCTTCCTCGGGAAGTGCTAGAACAAGCTTCATTCATTAAATAGCTCGTACGGACACTGAGAACGTACTTATTGAAACTTAACGCGGAACACACTAACATTTTTAGTCTAGAAATTTTGTTGGCACTTGCGAATTGAAATACCTTTAAAAATATAAGATGAAAATTAAATAACTAGCTTTTACAATGTAGGTGTTTTAGTTATATTTAGAAAAAGTCTCAGGTATTTTATAATATGATTTGCACTAGGTACACACATGTTTCAGCGAATAAATGTTTATTATTATTATAGGTATATACTAGGCACTACACTTACTTTTTTTTAAGTAAGTAAGAAAACTAAATAAACAACTTATATTAAGGTCCAAAATATGTACACTAAAAGCAAACGCAACTTTCCTAAGCCAAAAAAATTAGAGGCTCAGCTCTTAGGCTCTCGAAATGATCTCACGGAGCAAACAAATATTTGTAAATAAATAAGGCTTTGTGCACCCGGCTCCCGTCGCGACGCTCTTCAGGACAACACACGACAACCTGATTTATATTCAGCCATTATTTTTATCAAAGCGGAATAAGCACATGCTATTCAATGGCGGATGCAGCTTATTATCACGAGTATCTCATTCTTCGTTACGGAGACGTGCTCATTGAAGCAAAGAATTATCTATACATGTACATAAAACTGAAGTGTCTGTATGTAATTTTAAATAAACAGCTTTTTACATATGAAAGTGTGATATAGTACTTTCGTCAATGAAACAATTTTCAATGTATTTTCTGTCTTTATGTTTGTTCCGGCTAGTCTTTAAAACGACTGCAAAGATTTTAACGTAACTTTCACTCGCCGTTAGCTAATATTATAAACAGTAACTTAAGCTAATTTTACTTTAGAAACTTTATTTATTTTAAGAAAGTACTAGATGAAATCGCGAGGCACAGTTAGTATTTCAATATCATATATTTCAGATTCTTTTTCTTTAATGATCTCGATGGAGTTGAACTTCAGCGCTTATTACGAGTGCACTTTAGTACCTACTGATCGATACGGATCGTTCTCATGATGAATCGTTTTAACTTTTTGCTTTATGAGTTATCGAACTGTTGAATGTGTTTGCAGTTTATCCACAGTCTGGGAAACCCTAGATTATTGTTACAAAGTTAATTAAATATTTGAAGTTTATTACGAGCTACAACTTATGACCTCGAAAATCACCTTGTCCATAACATAGAGGTTTTAGATATTTTTTTCAAACGGACGCAATATATCTTACCTTTTTTCCTTCGTCCACAAACCACATTAAAATGCTATTTATTTTTCTTGGAAAATAATAATATTATTAACAGAATCAATTTATCATTTTTTCTTTTCGATCTGAAACATTCGCCAGAAATACCAGAAAAGAATTATTACACAATCCTGCATCCAGTTGGTATCTAATTGCCTTCTCCCTGCTTATGACAGGGAATGCAGTAAATCTTAAGGAGTACGCCTAACCTATATTATATTTATGACTGCGATCGCAAACCCGGCAAAACGCTCGAAAGAAAAACACAACAAAAGATTTTTTTCACTGTTTTATGCCAGTCATAATAAAATATGTAAACAAGTCTGTATACTGAAAATAAATGATTATTTTCGAGGTTTTTTTTACTGAATTGCCCGAATTTGTATAACAATACCTCGAAACCACAAAGGATTTTTCGTCGTTGACATTTGTCTGTGTACTTACTTTTGTTGTGATTCTAAAGCTTTTTCATAATTATTTACCTGCTATGTAAGCGTCAAAGCACAAACCTACGTAAAAACAGAAGATAATTAGCTAGTAAATAGTAATAATGACCTAGTCTGAATTCAATCAATCAGCCAATCATAGTCCACTGCTGGACATAGGCCTCTCCCAATTTACGCCACATCACCCGGTCCTCCGCCTTCCGCATCCAATCCCCTCCAGCGACCTTTCTCAGGTCATCGGTCCACCTGGCGGGCGGGCGTCCTACCTTACGGTTGCCGAGCCGCGGTCTCCATTTCTAGGACTCGTCTGCTCCAACGGCTGCGTGTTAAGTCTGAATTACTGAATACCTAAGTAAAACGTTCTTGCCTGAAATACTAAATTTGTAGGCGAACTTTGTTGGAAAGAAAAATAATAAGTGAGAGTAGAGTAAGACAAAAAAATGTAATTTAAAAATTCTTTCTGATCACACTCTCTTTAACTAAGATAATTACTATATAAATATATTAACTGCATTCATTTTTAATATTATGAGTTATTATGGTAACTTATTTCAAGCTATAATCCTTATAAACAGCTAACCGACAATGTAGCTAAATACAGGGTGCTACAAAACCCCTGTCCGATCCGTTAAGGGGTTGTTAGGTATCGATGTCTGATTACATTAATGTAGCCATAATTGAAAAAATAAAAAAAAATTATAACCTACCGTCGAAAATGGTGGTTTAGTTTTTTGATTTATCTCCAAATTTTGGCGGCTTCATTATTAGTTTCACTTCATTTTCACTTCATTCAAAGTTCATTATTATTGTTATTATTATCATTAATATTCCAAATTTAACATTTTATTTGAGCATGTGATGGTGAACCCTGTATCCCCCTTTCGGGTCGGACAGGGGTTTTGTAACACCCTGTATATGACGGCGACAATACCTACCTACCTACTTAGCTAGCTAGCTATAGTACAAGGAAACTCCGAGCAAGTTTCCTTCCGCCTCGCCAGTATAAGGCAGGCGAAAGTACAAAACTTACCTAGATACAACACTAACTTCCAGATAAAGTTCCCTATCTAATCCAAAGACTGTTATTTTGTATTTATCTATAAGCTATTTCATCTTAAGATTCTCACTAGTTCACTTTGATGTGGAATGAGAAGAATACTTGTCGTAACAGATGTTGTTATAATAGAATATTGAAATAATTACCCTTATAAATAGTAATCTATTTCTTTTAAATATTGATACGCTGATAATGATACAATATTGATACTAAACAACACAGACAATATTTATAAACAACACTCATTTGAAGGGTTAGATCGTATTTTGATTCAAGCTGGGTTTTTTTTTACCGCTCTACTGATTGTTTGCGATTAGTAAATAATAGTAAGGCTGTTCGCTCACTTGCGATAATCGGTGACCGATTTTTGTAGGAGAAAAATAGAACACACTGAAAGCAAATATGCAACGCACATTGTTAGGACAATAAGTCGACCAGAAATAAAATTTCGACCGATCTTTTCCCTCTTCTGTTCCTCAAAAACCAAAGCTCTGTAAATCTACCTTCCTTCTTATATTCATGAGATTCTCGCTGTCCATGACGTGCTGCATCCTCGATAGCCACAGACAAAGCGACGGACGTAGGCATTGAGTTGACCAGAAAATCTGTCCTATGAATCGGAGGAAAAATCTGCCCGATTTAACTGTCCTACAAAAAGTCTGGCGTGGTGCAGCCTTAGTGGAGTTCTATATGCTTTAGACATTGTGAAGAGGAGTGTACAATGGTACATACATGTATGACTATGCACCTGTGACGTAAATTGTGCGCAATGCGTTCTACGTCATTACCTGTAATGACAGTTGTGAGCCTCTCTGGATGCGTAGCCTGACTTCTAAGCCGTATCTTATATATGATTTATTTTATAAAAGCATGTTATTAGTGTGGTAGCTTAAAGATAGCCGTAAAAGTGTTTTAATGTATCCTAAGATATAAATGCTTCCTTTACTCTTTCAGGTTCTTTTAAGACTTTTTGAATACCTACATAAGGAGTCAGACTAATTCCTAATGTGCAATCAGCGCAAAAAAGGGGAAATAAAAGAGATTGAAGCTAATACCGTCATTAGCAAACTTAAGTCTTCGAAAGTTCATTCCACGATTAGCAAAATAAACGTATTGGAAAGTACTCTATATATTTTCATTCAAAGGAAATACTTGGTTTTCTAATTACCGCACAAAATTTCCCGTCTTCAGTCTAGAAATAGCTGCCGATTTTATTGAAAGGACTGCCAATAAGAAACTGCAGAATTAATCTTAGATCCGTTAATACCGACGTTCAAAATCGTAGAATCACACAACATTTTTCTAATCTATTTTAATCGCAACTTATAAAACCAGAAATTTAAAACAAAACCCACAAGCGGGATTGAAAAGTAAAGTGTAGATAGGGAAAAATAGACCATTAACAAACAGAAAAACTACAGAACTACCATTCCACTTTCACAGTACATAATCGTCAAGTGTTCTGCAAATTGTACCCTTTTTAACCCTAAACTGTATGTTCATGTTTCTTGGCTTATCTTCACGTTATCCACCCGTCTGCTTCTTATACTACAGACATTCTTTTACACTGTCGTATCGCGTGCAAATTGCGATGCTATTTGCTTTTATGTGGACACAGGCGCGAACAGCCAAAAATCACTAGTAAAAAGGCCTACTTCCTAACTTGTTGTAGGGAAGGTGATTCTCTCACGCGATAAAAAAAAAACTGTAGTGCTTAAAAAGTACCTAATTCTAACGGTAATTTGTATGCAGTTGCAAGGTGTGAAAGTTCTCCAATGACTGTCGGCTTTCTGATCTGAACAATAAAAAACAGTGCTGAATTATATGAACACTAGTTCTAACATGTATTTCGTGGGCTTATTCATTATGTTACTATATACTAACAGCATGTTTTCTGACATACGTAGAAGTAACTCCAAATTAATTTCACTCTAACACCTTTGAAAACATTAAAAACTCCAAATAAGTAGGTACTTTAAGTACTACTCCACTAACTATGTGCGGTTGGTTCGTTAGGCACCTTCTTCAAATTAACCACAATGTTCACCCTTTAAAAGCCAGACTTCGGTGTGGTTAATTATATTATAATTAGAACCAGGACATAGTATATACATATATTCGGAAAGTAATATAGCTATACCTACTTTATATTTGTATGCCTTACATTAGGATTTCAGGAGCTAATATAACTAAAACCACTAAACACAGAAGTAGATAATTATGGTAACTCCACTAGTATTTTAATCCATAACTCAACTAATTATTATTTGTCACGAACGCGTAAAAATATATTCAAAACCGCGAAACATAAACTTCTCTCTGCATCTAACCGGTTAAAGTAAAATACCACGACAATATATTTCGAAAACAAACACATACGGACGGAGTTACAACGTCCCTAGTTTTCAGCGGCTAAAATTAATATGAAAGTTTCGCCTTTACGGGAGGACAGAAGTGTGGATGAACACACTTGTAAATTATCACGTCATTTAAGTGAGACTCGGCGGTGCAATTTCATGGTCGAACGAACTATGCGCCGGTCCCAGAGTGGGACTCGCGAACGCTTCCGACATTAAACGACCCCGGAATGTAATCATGCAGAAAGTTACCGAAATTCTTGGCAGGATTTGATGAAAATAATAGACAATGATGGACGGGTATGTACGGCTTGAAATATATGCAACGTTACGGACAATGTCCGTAGTACAATAGAAGAATATTTGAGCTTTTGTCAAGCGGAATAACAAAAACTTGATTTATAAAATGATTTTTGTAGTTTTTTACCAAAATACCTATGGAGCCGTAGGATTCTTTTTAATACGGTTGACGAGACTCCTATGGTCAAGTGATCTCGGCCTATTGACTTCCGCAACAACAAAAGAACCGGTGGCGCGTTACCGACCCCTAATGTGGAAGGCCACGAATATGAATTAGCCCGTATTTGGACAATCTCAGCTATATTTGGATTGGAAAAAAGAGCTTAGTTTTATATTGCACGTAAAATTCTTTCACGAGTTTTAGGAATGAAACGGGCAATAGGGACAAACCATCTCGAGTAGCACGTCGCAAAACATCGACAAAATATACAATTCTAGATTCGAGTTTTGGATGAAACTAGGATTAAATAAGTAATCAGTTAATGGGTATCATCAGCTTGGCATCAAACAAATGAACGTAAAACCTAACACTTTGAGGAATTATTTTACGAGTATTTCGAATGTTAACTGATACTATAAATAGAATCGGAATACAACGGCTTTTGTAAGGATCAATAAAGTTTATTACGATAAGTGGATGATGTGAACTAATGTATTAAAATCTGTAATTTGGGTAATTGCGAAATATACGACCATGGAGGACTTATCTCTCATTTAATTGTTTTCTGATTTGAAAGATTTGATGCAACTCTTATTTTTATCATACCTACAAATTTTAATCATTTGCAGAAACTGTGTAATCAGACTAAAAAATCTTGATAAATCCCTTAACTTATTTATACAAATACAAAATGTTCTCAAAGGACGTTTTATGACCACTTTGCTTTATAGCAAGGGCATTATAAGCAACATCAAAACAAAAATTAAAGTAAAACGATCAAACAATGTTGAGCAAACTTTGTCCATGCTATTTAATACGGCCAGTGTTTCGTACATTTACTAAGTTTGTAAGGAAGCTCTTTAATCAGGACAGAAATTAGCCAGCAACTCCGAACTGTAAAATCCGTTGGCATAATAAAGTCGGACCGCGGCCGCAACTGCAAAACTGGTTTTGTTCTATGAAAATGTCTGATCTCGGTACCAACGTAACTCCCACCTATTATGCCCTGCTCTTTAAATATAAAAAGTTTTCTTTTCTTTTCAATCTTAAGAAGAAAATGTATGACCATTTATAGGCCACTCCACATTATTTTATTATTTAACTTGAAGCTTGCAGCTGCCAGCATGAAATTTGTAAATCAAATTAAGTAAGCGCAATCATCCGTGCATGCATCTTTTTTGTGAGGCGTTGTGGAGTTTTCTCATTGTATCTGTTTAAAAGTGTTTTATTCTTATGTAGTTTATATGTAAATTACAGAATACGTAAGGAAGTAATAACTTAGCTTTCCCATTGTGTAGAGTAGAAGTAAGTAGTAGTACTTAATGTTTTTTCAGCTTCGATCTCAACGTTAGGTTTTATTTTCGACATTAAAGGAGCTTTTGGTGAACTTAAATTTTATTTGTTCGAAAATCCTAAATGATGTTTTCCTCTTCAACAAACACGCCGACTATACTAATAATACTACCTACCACGGGAAGTCTTAGTAAATGAATAAATAGTACCTACAACTAGCAAGCAATTATTAAGTATCTGCATTGTTTTTAATTCTGATAAAGTGTCTTCCTTTATGCTTACATAATAAATGATTCATATTCACCACACCAGATAAAAGCGGAATTATTGATGCTTTACATATTTCTCATTTAAAACGCATCATTAAAATACAGATTCTTATTTTCTTAACAGGTAGGCCACCTTAATTTAGTGCAATCAATGTCATATCTGTCCCTTGGCATTTACCAGATCTCCCTTTTAGGGTGTTCAAGACGGACGTCCCCAGAGAGAAATGGGGTTAACATCGTTGAACGTAATTTCTGAAGAGGGTCATCAGGAAGATATAATGCCATTTCTGTACCCTTGATGTCTTTTTAAGTGCGGACCCACTTAACCCTAACTCGGGGCGGAGTTTTCTGCTATTCGCTGTCAACTCGGAAAAAACTAATGGAATTCACAAAGCTTTAATATTTTCAATTGTTGGTTATATTTCAATTGATGTTTTGTTATCTTTGTTTGTTTTTATGTAAGTTATGAAGTAAATTTATCTTTTTTATTTTAATAATAATAACATTCCGGGACATCTCACACACGGTTGTCTGATCCCAAGCTAAGCAGAGCTTGTGTTATGGTAACCAGACTACTGATAAATATACTTATATATTTCTAAATACATACATATTGTAGATAAATTACACCCAGACACCGAACAAATGATCGTGCTCATCACACAAACATTTGTCCCGGGTGGGAATCGAACCCACGATCTCCGGTATAACAGTCAGGGTCTCTAACCACTAGACCAACAGGCCTGTCAAAAACAATTTATTTAATGGCATATTCCAACATCATGAATTTAAGCTTTTTGTTTGTGTACCTAGAAGTATATCTTGTCCTCTTGCTAAAAGACCTAAGCTTTTTTTTTATATCTACTCATCTATCCTAGCCGATAAGTAAATCCAGGAACTTCTACATATATTTTCTCTTTTTGAATACACGTTTATGTTACACTCAGATAACTTAATTTAAGTTTTCTCTCTTTTCACTTTGAAAAGTTTCTTAGAAGGAAATAATATTTCGTCACTCAGTATTATTATGGAGGAGCAGTTACCTAAGCATTCCCAGAAGAACGCTTTAAATAAATTAATTGTGCGTCATCAAAAAGCTTGGCACAACTCAGTCGAAATAAAAGTTTGAAGGGTCGTAACTAATTAAATCTACATAGCTACTTCTGAATTTTCTTAAAAGTTTTTATAGGTATCTTTCAGTATATATGCTTTATTTTTTGCAACCAATTTTTATTCAGGAATTCTTGAAACTTTCCAGCTTATACCACTGGGTCGCTACTATTACTATTTAAACGGTGAGCAGACGGCAACGGCATTAAAAAATACCGCGATTCTTCATGTACCTATCGACAAGCCCCAGGTCCTCAAGTTAGTGCAGCCAACATTGGCCGTGCAGTGTTGGCGTTGGTTGAGTTACATTTCGGTGATCGTTTAAGCCAACTTTTTGAGCCGGAGTGGCCTGAAAAGACTGATTTAAGTCCTCTATAATAAATAAAAATCTATAATTAAATGCCTTGACCACATACATGTCTTATAGTAATAATGAAATTATAAAAATAGCCTTTCTTAATCGGCGTCAGTGGTAGTCGAAATCGATATTGTTGAATTAGTAACTTTTGGTACATCCTTGTTTAGCGGAAACCACTGTGTTGCCATAATGTAAGCACGCGTTGAATTTGACTTGACAGTTCGTCGCGTCCTAACAGCTGTTTTACCAATTGCCTCGAAAAAGCACGATTTTAAAATCGGTTGATGTTGATGCACGTGTCGCTAAGTAAATTTGAAAAAATAAAGTTTTGTTTAAAGAGTGTAAGAAGATGGAAGAAGAAGTCGGCATAAAAGGTATGTTTTGAAATAAGCAACCATAAAAAGAAGCGTGGAAGCATGGTGTTCTTAATATAGTGATAAGAGCATCACGCTGCCGGCGAATCGAAAGCGTTATATTACTATTATGACGCTTCAAATTAAATATAATTCAATTAAGAGTTATTCTCTGGACGTTTACGCCTTAAAAAACGTGTTCACATGATATAGTAGTTTTTTTTTAGGCTTTGTCGCAATACGACGCAATTCTGTAACGAGAAGTAACTCGACGATATAACTTGATAATTCGTTTGACTTCTAGAAGCATTACTTTTTCATTTGGAAATTATTATGTTCCTCTGATGAAAATCAATCAAAGCTCTTTGTAAAACGGCACGCTTGTAGGTTGTTTGAAACGAAAAATGGGTGGCTGGTGATAAATGTTTAAAAGATGAGTCTATTTTCTTAGCAGCAAGTTTGTTTCACGACAAACATATCGTAACGAATCATAAACATAATCAACTATATATCGATATTTCAAAACCTTGGATTTTACTCACTACAATGAAAAAAAACATCTAGTTTATGTAGGTATCTAAAAGTTATTGTTCCAAATTTTGTTTATCAGTGGCAAACCTATCTATCTTACTGTTTAGTATATTACAAAAATAGAACTCTTTAATTTCCTTGTTATATCAAAAAGAAAACACCCAATACTTTTGAACAAAGAGGTTTTAGTTCCTGTTGCATAATGGTTCATTTGCCTTTTTCAGTGACACGGCTAAGGAGACGTTTGTCTGTAGAAGCTGAAGATGTCAAGTCACCCTCTACACAATCAACACCAACAAAGAAGAGAGGTGGGGGGAGGCTTGCAGCTAAGCCTCAGTTGCAACTCATTGCTGAGAATGGTGAGAATTGTACATAAATAAATACTTATTTGTATTATGCTGTTTAAGCCAAGGTTATGTTGTTTGTTAGTTGATTTTTGCTCCAGCCAGTAACCTGTTTAAATGCAGAGCAATGCCCTCTTATGTAATAAAAGGACTAGCATTGTTCAACAGACTTCAATGCAGTAGTGCACTTTGACAATTTAAGGATTATTCATCTCAGCTGTTGAATTTCATTTGTTGCATTACTCATATGCATTGTTAGTCAATTAGAGCTTAGAATAAATAAGAAATGAGCATACATATAGCTTTGAAATAGCTATATGTAAAGGCCAAGGTTTAACATCTCTACCTAAAATAATTTTAATACTTATTCATGTTCAAATTCATAGATCTGATATAAAAATACAAAAGATTAATTTTCTTAACATTTTTACACTATGGTGCATAAGTAACATATTATTATGTGGTACCTTTTAAGTAAACTTGGTTAACCTTAAATGTAATATATTCTTCTAAATAAATATTTTATTATTGTATTTGATTTGTGCTAGAAAGTCATAAATATTGTGCTCCTAAATATACTAGGTTACTAGTATATAGTAATATACTAGGTTTTGATAAGGTTTGTATTAGCCTATTATAGTACAATTTTGTTCTGTCATTGATAACCACATCAAGCAATTGAGATTGAATGATCAATTGATCATGTTTAAGGTTCTTGAATTTATTGTTAGAGATGTTTTATTATATTCAATAATTTATTTTACCCACTCAGTGTGAACTACTACAATGCTGTATATGGGCCTTGCTCAACCTTTCTGCTTTAGACCAACCACTTATAGTGTCACTTTTAGCTGTGTTAAATACTAAATAAATTATATGATTAATTTCATAAACATTGAACATTCGTGCATTCAATTCATAATCATTTGGTTATGTGTATAAACTTGATTATTTGATGCAATATAATATTGTATTTCAATATACAATTTTTTTCAAACATTTTCATTTATTTTAAACTGGTACTATTAAAATAGCTCAAAATGTTTAAAATAGTAAGCAAATTATGTACCTTCTGTCTAGAATTGTAATATATAAGGCCAACCAGTCTTCAATAGTTAATAAGTTTACATATGTACATTTTTTAAATCCCAACAAACAATACACTTTTCAGCAACAGAACTTATTCCAACGAAGACACCGAAAGTTGAAGAGAAAGTCCTAACCCCATCGAGACGCAGTACACGGATCAGGTCTAACACCAGCATATTGTCTGAGACCCCGGAAGTTGAGGAGAAGAGTACCCCGGCGAGGCGCACCACGAGGGTTAAGTCCAACACTAGTATTGTAGCAGAGGTTGCTAGTGTTAGTGTCACTACTCCAAGAGCTAAGAGAGCCGCCAGAAGGACTTCTCAAGTTGGTAAGTGTTTTCATTTCGTCAGTTTTCATAATTTTTATCATAAACTTTAAATGCAGTTTAGCTAGAATTAATTTTTCGAAATATTCAAAAAATGGAACTGGAAAGTTAGATTAGTAATTTTGCTGTACAGTGTACATTCATTTAAAAAAATATATTATGAATTAGTTTCAAAATTATATGTACCATAAAAGAGAGACTAAGTGAATACCATGAATATTTTTTGAATTTACAGGTAGTGACAATGACGCTCCTGTTACTCCAGTGAGACAAACTAGACGGACACGGAAAGACTCAACTTCTAGTGTAGACAAAACAGGTAAATAAAATGAATAGTAGTAATTTATACATCTCATATTTAGTAAATTATGAAAATTCCTTTATTAATTATTATCTTACTATTCCAGCTGATAAAGGTGATAAAACCAGCCAAATCAAAGAAGTAATTGTTGAAGAAACTGAAAACAGTGACCAAGGCAAAAATGAAACCAGTCCCAAACAGGAATCACCCGTCAGGAAAAGTCCTAGATTAACTGAAAAGGCTCTTAGTAAGATTTCTTCAAGTCAGCCTATAGTTCAAATAGAAAAAATGGATATTACAAATAACATTGACAAATTCAAGGTAGGAGACACAGATGAACCAAAAACTAAGGCAGTTAAAGAAGAAACGCCATCTAAGAAAAGCAATATTTCGGTAACCAGTGCTAATCTCATTAAAGAGTTAGATGATGCACCCAAAAAAGACAAAAATGACATGAACAAAAGCACCAATGCCTTATATGACGAACCTGTACCCAAAACGAGAAGAAACAGAACTAAATCATGGACGACTATATCTTTAGAACCTACAGATAAAAGTGACAATAATTTCTGTAGTGACAGTGAAGTAGTCAAAAAGGACAACAAAAAGAAAAATAACTCTCTTAATACCTCCAATATATCAGGTTCTGGAGATGGCATTATGAACACTAGTAAGAAAGAAAAAAATAATGAGAATTCATTATTGCTATCAGATAAGAAAAATAAGAAACGTCAGGAAAAGTCTATGCTCATGGATAATGAAACATCTGAACACAATGCTTCAACTGTTATTTCATCTCCTAAACCTAAAAAAACTACAGAAGAGAAATCTGAAGAGACATCAGTCCTCAAAGACGATAAAGAAGTCGTAAGTTTAAATACCTCAAAACAGATAGACTCTAGTGGGACTGAGAAACTATTTAACGAAGCACCAACTGGCCTTATCCAGTCTTTAGTATATATTGACGACTCGGACTCTAACCATGGTAGTATGGGTAAAGGGAATACAGAAAAAGACTTTGACAGTGGAGATCAATGTGTACCAGTTGTGGTCCACGATGTTGGCGCCAATGAAACTATTAAAGAATCAGCAAGTAACCTGAGCTATGAACCCATGGATGTTGATGAAACTCTACCTGAAAATATATCTCTATCCACTTTCGCACAGAAAAATAATTCAATTAAACTCGATGACAAGGGAAACGAATCACTAAAACGAAAGTCATTAAATGCTTCCCCAATGAAAAATGATAGTTTATTGAACTCTCGAAGAAAGTCATCTATATCGAATGTAGTTTCAGAAGACACTCTGGATGGTAGTCCTAATTTGTCGAGCCGAAAATCTTTAGACAAGAGCACCGTTAACGATGACAGTTATACTAAAAAATCTAATAGAATGTCTACTAGTATATTTAATGTTTCATCGGTAGATAACATAGAAGGAGATGTCAATAAATCAAAAAGGAACTCTTTATCCACCGACAATGTAAAGGACGAAAGCAATAATGAAAAATTGAACAAGTCCAAAAGAAATTCCCAATCTCCTATGGTTTCTAAAGATAGCATAAATAAAAATTCAAGTGCAATTTTATCTTCAGCCTTAGTCTTTGACGAAAATATGGATAAGAGCCTAAATAAATCTAAAAGACGGTCATCAGTCTCTGCAGCGGTTTCCGAAGCTATAGATAAAACAAAATCATCAAATTCAGACTCAGTAATAGATGAGGATATAATAAACAAAAGTTCTAATAAAGCCAAAGGAAAAATATCCATTTTAAATGAAGAAAATGATACAGTAGTAAATAAAAGTCTGAATAAGTCTAAAAGGAAGTCGTCAATAGTACCAGAAACAGAAAGTCATGATAAGACTGATAATGATAATAAAAGTACTCTGGTATTGTCTCAACTAAAAGATTTATCTCAAAGTGAATTAAATGGTGATACCAATGTGCCTAAAGACGAATCAAATTCGCAATTGTCTAAATCAGTTACTATTCAAAATGTCACTTTAGGTAAAGAAACTGACAAGAAGAACCTATCATTGACATATTTAACAAGTACACCTCTACAACAAAAATCATTGAAAAAATTAGGCATGCAGATCAACAGTTCAATAATTGCCCCTAGCAGTGCAAATAAAATAGAGAAGAAAAATACCACAAAGAACTCTACTAAAGAAGATTCCATTATGTCTCAGGAAGACTCTTCTGAAGAGGAAGAGGAAGATGAATCTGAAGAAGAATCATCTTTAGAGAAAAGCAATATGATTGATGGTGAGGCTGAGGACGCTGGTACTGACTATGAATCAGGAGACAGCAGAGATGATGAAGAAAAGGAATACGAGGCACAAAATGAGATTTTAGAAAAAGGTGAAACATTAGACTCGGATGAAGAAGATCTTTCTGACGACGAATACGAAAAAGACTCATTCATTGTTAGTTCTGATGAGGAAGATAATGATCTCCTCAGTGGATCCGGCGATGATCTCGACATGAGCGACAATGAACTGTCGATGAGCAAAAAATCCAAAATGAAGTATAATGAACGTAAATCAAAGGAACAAAAGAAAGCGTCCAGAGAAATGTTTGAAGCGAGACATCAAACAAAATCCGATAAAACTGGAAAATCAACGTCTAAGAAAAATAACCGTCAACGCTTAGATTCAACGACCTCTGAGTCTGAAAACGAAGAAGCCGCAGCGCCGAAAAATAGAAGGCGTCAAAGAATCGATTCTAGTCAAGACATTAGCAATGTCCAGTCAGACGCTGACAAATCATTATCTAAGAAGAACATCTCCAGACGCATGTCAGTTTCCATTAGCGAAGATAATGAAAAAGATAAAACTATTTGCGGAGACACTAAAACTGAACCGAACAACAAAAGCAGTCAAAGAATCGATCCTAGTCTAGATACAAGCAATGTGCAACCTAACGCTGATAAAACGTTATCTAGTAAAAAGAAGAAAATTGCCAGACGCATGTCCACATCCATTTGCGAAGATAAAGAAACTGATGAAAAAGAAGTCACTATTCTCCAAGATCATGAAACAGACAAAGTTGATCCTTTGTCTTTGCAAAATGTAATCAAAGTGGAGCCCAAGACTCCACAGAAAGATTTGAATATTTCAACTGTAGCTGTTACCAGTGTCGATGAGATGGAAGAAGTAAATGTCGACGGGAACGCAACTATCCTTGAATCTAATCAGACATCTGATCCAATACAAACCACTCAAAATGATGATATTGGAGAAGATGACGAAAACGAAGATTCGATTAGTGAAAACGAAGAAATAACTGAAAACTATGAATCTATGCTTGATAATTTGAACAAGGTTACGTCAAAGAAGAATAAATCTCAAGATATCTCCTTGAATCTGGACAAAAAGACCAAGCAGAAAAAGCCTAAAGAACCTATTGTGGATCAACTAAATCTTACACAAGTCAAAAAGTCTAAGAAAAATAAATCTGTTGTGGAAGATCAACCAAAGAAAGAAGAAAAGGGCAAGAATACTGAGAATGATGTACAAGTATTTTCAGAAGCTTCGTCTGATTCTATTGAGTTGAAGTTATTGTTCCCTGAAGACAGTACCGACAGTGAAGTGTTAATGGTCACAAAAGGCACTAAGAATGAGCAACCAAAGGAAAACATTCAAAAAGAGGAAAACATAGAAATAGCTGATGACTTTATACCTTTAAAGAGAACTGAAGGAAAAACCAATATGCTTGAAAATACGGGTGGGTACTTACATTTAATTTTATTGAAACACTCAATAATTTTAACACCACACTGTAAAATTAAATTAAACTATAACTGCAATGATAGTATAATATAAATTATCAGAACTTGTAAGTATATTACTAATTGCAATTCAATTCCACAATATACTGAAACAGTTTATACCTGGCTAAGAAATTGCACTTGAAAATTAATATCTCTGCATATTTAAATTTATTTGTATTTAAACAAGTGTTTTTTTTTTTTCATATATTTCAGAAACAGTCAATAAGTCTATTGATGAATCTGTGTTGAATGTGAGCAGTAAGAAGAAGAATAAACGCAAATCAGCCCAGGTGGTCGAAAGTGAAGATATGAGTAAGTTTTCATTTTATTATTATTTTGTAACACTACTGTTCTTTGGACTTAATAATAATCTTTTATACACTCCTCTGATAGAAGAGATTTATTTCATTATAAATTGCTATTTCATTAAATGTATAAATTATGTTGTAGTAACACTTAAAATATTTTATATAAGTGTCTAGTTTCATAGTGTTTTACGAATGATTAATAGCTGATACAACATGCTAATCTCATCTTGTCTTGATTAGCTAGTCAGCCATTGTTTGAGGAAACCAATATAATTGATATGACTTTATTTTAATTAGCAAACATTTGCTTATTTCAGATGACCAAGAAGCAAGTTTGAACTTCTTTATTGACACAACTGGCAATCTCCCTGACAGTCACAAGGCTGATGCTAACACTTCAATTAAGAACAGTGCTAAAAAGAATAAACAGAAGAATAATGTGTCCATTGTTAATATTGAACAAGATTTTGACACAACTGGCATTCTTACTGATAGTCATACTACCGACGCTAATACTTCCGTAAAGAGCAGTGCCAAGAAGAATAAACAGAAGAATAACATGTCCATTCTGAATATCGAAGAAGATATTGACGGAGCAGATAATCTCACTGGCATTCACACGACGGACGCTAACACTTCTGTAAAGAGCAGTGCCAAGAAGAATAAACAGAAGAATAACGTGTCCATTCTCAATTTCGAAGAAGATATTGATGGAGCAGACAATCTCAATAGCAGTCACAAGACCGACGCAAACACTTCTTTAAAGAGCAGTGCCAAAAAGAATAAACAGAAGAATAATGTGTCTTTTGCTGATATTGACGGAGACAAACTTGGTATGTAGACTAAGATTACATTATTTTTATTGTTCTTATACTAGCTGTGTGGTTCTCGTACTGAGGACTAAAAAGTATCCTGTATAAGTTTTCACTACTCTTAATGCAGGTATACGCCATAAATCTGTGTATCAAGTAGGTTTTGTGTAATAATGTAACACATTTCCATTTGTAAATAGAGTATTTTCACTAGGTTGTACACTGTACATTAAGTACATTGTATTAAGAAAAAGCAAATTTCAATGGACTTTTCACGCAGCATAACAAAATAATGTTAAAGTTCCATATTTTTACAATGATTGACTAATGATTTTGATAATTTCAGGCAATGACTTAGAAGACGAAGCTCCACTCGAAGTTTCGTACCATAGCAATAAGAATAAAGCTCACCTTGAAGAGGAAACTGCAGCAACTGAAACTCCAAACCAAAGTGCCAAGAAGAAGAAAAAGAATAAGAAGGGATTGAATAATTCCCAAACTGAAGAAGTGAACTTGTTCGGGAAAACAGGTTTGTCCACACTATTTATTTACGTGAATACTACAAATAATGGAAACAGATCCAATACTATATTCAGTCACAGTGACCTTCGTGGTTCAGTGGGATACACCAGGGTACTGGGTCCGTGGTTCAATCCCTGGATGGGTCATAGAGAAACCCTTTTCCTACATTGACAATTTGACAGTGTGTTTCTGATACCTTTTTTGTCTCTAGCAATGTATACATATAATGTTTTCCAAGTTTATTTATGTGTTATATTTATTTTGTAATATAAATCATTTTCCAGATCATGTAGCTGAAAAGTCTAACACTTCCATCTCAGATGGCAGTGCCAAGAAGAAGAAGAAATTATCTGAATCCCAAGTAGACCAGGAAATAGGTATGTATTTATTATAAATGTAAATTTTAGATTAATAACATAACTGTGAATACTAATATTACTATAGAATATTTTTATAGGCACATAGGAAAACAAGCCGCAATTTTTTTTTTATAATGCGGATGTTGGACGATATAAAGCTTTTTTGGACCAAGGTGGCAACTGGATCCTTGGCTTTTACTTTTACCATTTGACCTTCATACATACAACCTGCTGTTCTTTTCATGCCTTTCTAATTTATGGTGTTTATATTCGACTTGTCATATTGACAAACTCAAGATTGTCAAGTAGATTTTTATAAACAAGATTTGACGCTAAACTTAGGGAATAACGTGTTTTACGTATTCCCATTTAATCGAAATTTTAGGAATGTAAAATTATAACAATGATTTAATCTCATATTATTGTTTGTTCACAGAGAAAGAGACAGTTCTGAATGTTTCAATAGGCAGTTCCAAAAAGCAGAAGAAGAGGACTGTCTCAGAAAGTTGTGAACTGGTTAATGAAATAGAAGGTACTAATTGCTGTTATATTACAACTAAAAATATAATTTTATCGCATAAAATAAACCTAAAAGATGTACTTTAATCCTTGTTTAAAATTTCTGCTAACAATGTAACACTAAATATTAAGTTAATTGAGTGGTAAACTTGGAAATATAATAAATCAGTAACTTGTGTGAAGTTGTGAAAATATTTAAGTTCTTATGTTGGTACTAAGTTAATTTTGAGCATAAGATTTTGTATGTCTAATGCATAACAATATAATACTTTTAACTTTTTACAGTTGACAAAGATGTAAACAATGAAGATACTTCAAAGAAACGCAAACGTAAATCATCTGCTACTCAAACAGAAATTTTAATTAAAGGTATGTATGCATACACTCATTTTATTTATTCAGTCACCAGAAGAATTGTCTCCTAGACCTTACACCAATTAAATTGTCAATAGCTTTCTTTAATATAGGTAGGCAATTCACAAAGTTTATAATATGATCAGATGAAATTTAAAAAAAAACTGCTTTCTGCAGTACATAGGTTTCAAATATCTATAATAAATTTTTAGGAAAAGTTATTCTCGTCTTTACTAATTTTACGAAGCACTGTACATTGTACAAGTGTACATTCTGGGTAACATATTATATCTAATAATATTTAATTTCAGATGACTTAAACCTCGACACATCTAAGACATTAAACGACGCCACAGTTAATCAAAAGAAGAAAAGGAAAATTTCACATAATAACGACGAAACTGAAAAATCTGACATACAAGAAGGTTGGTCTAAAAAATATTTTCACTTGATAAATATTTTTTCTTGTTTCCTGAAGATTATTTCTCGTACATCCACATCTCGAATATTCCATCCTCGTATATTCACAATATGCCGCATAAGTATGTATACAAACAAACATTTATTCGTTACAGAAATAGTTAAGGAATCTCAAGAAAAGGCAGAAGTCAAAAATTCAAGAAAGAAAAATAAATTAGTACAAGATCAAACAGTCAATGAAAATTATAATGGTATAATGTTTTTCTCTAACTATATTTTATTTTAATCTCTAATAATTAGTACAACACAATATAAGTATGTCAAGATACAACTTTAAGGACATTATTATTTATTTTCAGATGCTACCAAGAAGAACAAAAAACGAAAGGAAAGGGATGACGATGATCCAAGTAAAATTTCAAAGGTTTGTATACACTGTAACTTCATTAACACATTTTAATGTTTGATAAGGTATGCTCAAATTTAACTTATTTTAATATGTTTGCAGGTTCTTAAACAGAATTCCTTCGATAAAGTTCATGTTCCTCGGTTACCAGCGAATGTGCTAGAACAATTGGACGAAAAACCTAAAACAGACACTCTTGATACAAAGAAACCAAATGCCATATCGACAACTTCATTTGTAGTAGAACAAACTAAGAAGAGAAAAACTAAACCATCAAACTATTTGGAAGAAAGTGTTTATTTGAATGACTCTGTTGAAGAAAGAAAGCAAAGGGGTTCTGTGAAAAACCCTAAAGTTTTGCCTTTCATACCGACTGCCTCAACCTCAGATTATGGCTTTACCACCAACTTTAGAGTGAATGTCATACCACAACAAACTCAATTTGTCGCGCAGTCTAGCGGTATATCCAATTTCAAAAATGATTATCTGTCTAAAAAAAGAATAAAGAAATTAGGGACACTAGAAAAGTTTAAAAGACAGAGAAGTGTTAAACTTTCCAAATTTTAGTTATAATGTTATGTTGATAAATAAATTAAGTTGCTATGGTACCGCCTCAATACTATTCCAGTGTTAATTTAGTATAGTATATAGGGTTTGTTTTAATTGTACTCATTTGTTTGATTGAACATTCTGTATCTTTATTAATTCTTTTTCTAAACATGTTACCTAACCCTGTTAAAAAAAACATAAAAAAGAGTCGTATTTGGCTATGGAATAAAAATTAAGTTTCGTATTTGATGAATTGCACTAAAATGTTAAATTTTGACAATTGTGTTTAGCATGGTTAACTTTTTCTTGTTTTGTGACATAATTTTTATAATTTATACTTTTTGTGTTAGTTGTTAGCTTTTAAGATGCCTAAAATCAAAGCTTTGTGTAATTTGTTGCATAAAACATTATGGAAGGCTATGAGACAAGGCATTTATTTTGTTGATACTTTTCTTTACGATGCCGTGTCTGTTGTATTTCATTTTTTCTATTATTATAAATGTTCTAAAGCATCGATAATATCAAAAAAATAATTTCTACGTTTTATGAGTTTGTAAAATTTTGTCTTTTGATTTTCGCGCCACACATTGCGAACATTTCGAAAACTGCCACTAGAGAGCGCTGGCGTCAAAAAAAAGTGGTATCGCCCATGTGTCTTGAGTTTTCAATTATATTTACTTAACTTTTGACATTTTATTATTTTCTTCAATAAAAATATTCTTTCCAATGAGATAATTATTTTAACACTACTTTATATCAGTGTATATATACACACACGGTAGAAATACTTCCCGCCTTATCATGCCGGTGTAAACAAACCGCCATGTTGTTGTGAATGGACGAGCCATGTAATCGGTAAGTATTATTTAAAATATTTATAACAACGCAGTAGCGGATCAGATATGAATGTAATAAATATAAAGGATTTTTTATCATCTACTCTGATAATTCTAAAACGATTTCGTAGTATTATTTAATAAATAGTATCTCAATTCCGCTATGACGTCAACTCATGTCGGGAGCTACACCAATAGAATCTATTTGCGTTTGGTCACGTGGTTCGTATCCTCCAATAGAAAGCGAGACCATTCTATGTGTACCTTTTCACAGAATAGTAAAACAGATTGTGGTTTTTATATGGAGTGAGTGGTGTATATCTGTCAATCTAATGACGTTAAAAACGTAAATGTGTGAAATTCAGGATTATTCGGTCGAGCTTAAGGATATTTATAGCAATAAATATTCGGTAAGTTATGATTCAACCATTTTCTACACGTATTATTCATTTATGTTCGAAAAACAAGAATTTTGTAATGGGAAAGTCCAACGAGTTAACATGTCCCGCTCTTTTTAATGTCATTTATTAATTTTGTTGTCATTAAACAGTGTATTATTTAAGGATATTCTATAATATTAACGGAATTATTCAGTGATTTGCAGCTTATTCTATAAGTTTTGTATTAAGTTACTTATCTCTACCAAAGTGGCGGGAAATCGTTCCGGCTCTTTCTTTCAATAGGGTTTATTAGCTCCAACTTAAACGAAAAACCCACGTTCATAATTGATTAGGTAATATCTGGAAACAACCGGGAACCGTTATACGATCGCTATCTCACCTCAAATATTATAAACATTAGTCGTAATCATTAGAGATTATTTCAGTTCCAACATACACATGTTAGCTAAACAAATAAATAACGGACATTTATTATTTTATATTCCGTCTCTTTTACTCACAACTGTACGCCTTCTGTTGTGATAAGGATGGCATGCACATTATTATTATTTTGTTCCTGCACATACTTAAGTGTGTATTTATTGAATTTGTGAACGTTTGTTATATATGATAAGCTTTGTACATTATAAATATAACCTGTAAATTTCCAAGCATGTATATGGTAGTACTATTCAAATTATTTGACGTAATTTGGAGAGGCAGGAGTGTAGTGTAAAAACGGCGCCAATTAATAGTCAATGAAGTTACAAACGAGCTTACGGGCGGGCCGGCGGCGGGTGGTTGTAAAATGTACTCGATGAAGTATGTATAGTAGCAGTAGAAGCTGTGTATAAAGTAGTACTATTTGGACTTTCTTTAGGGTTATCTCGTAAAATACATTTCAGTCGCTAATGACTTGCAATTTTTGCAAGTCTGATTGAAGGTAGGTATTTATTTTCCACATAGGTACTAAGTACGTCCTACGTAATCATCATAGTAGTTTATACCTAGTTAAATCTTTTACTATAGCCAAAAGTTCAGATTAACTATGAAAATATGATACATGATAAATATTTATATAGAAACCTGTAGCGCGGGTATTAATTCTCTCCATTATTTACGGTAGTCTGTAAAGGTAACTTTAGTTTTTTATAAATACCCTAAGTAGGTACCTGCTTCTTCTAATCCGAATTTTACATTCCATCACACAGTTATAAGCATTTAAACCATTTACCAATATTGACAAACAACTATATTTTAAGGTAAATTAGAAAGCCTTACCTGGCTACTTAATCATTTATAGCAAAAATATAACTATACTTAACCTTACACTTATTACATCAATAAATCAACCTAAAACATAATACAAACTTTTTATTGTATAATGTGTATAGCGTACAGAAATCCACGAAGCGATTTGTTCCCACGGCCGGTTTTGAGCGGGCGAGAATTTCAAAACGTTGAACAATGAGTGCAACGTGCTCTGGTAGTTGTGAATGCACTGTATCGGTGTGGCATTGCATTGTGTGCATGTGTGCGCGCCGTAGTGCACTCGGCGAGACGGGCCGGGTGGTGACGTTTGACTGTAACCTATGATCAATGCACTGCGTTTATCAATGTATACGTATGTAAACAAAAATACACAACCACTTTCCTAAGTAGGTACCTATTGGAAGCTCAATTCGTAACTACAGGATAGCTTGTTATTTGATTGATTGATGTTTTTAATTATAGCAATATAATTTCCTGTACCGATTTATAAATACCCGTACAAATATATTATGCCATCTGCTCATTCTATTTACCTGCTTGCTTGTTTCATACGAAATGTTTATACCTAGACCCGCAAAACACCGAAAGTTTATAATTATATTTCCAGTGATGTTCTTTACAGCAGACGATTTGCCATACGTCTACACATACCTAAGTCATAAGGCCCTTTAGTTACTCAATTATTTACAATGTTGGTCTTACTCTATTTTTTTGTCTATCTTATTTGATAAAAATAAGGATAGATAGGTAATTCATAACGCGAAAGATAAACGAAAGTTTCATCAATGTGCGGACATCTTTTTTGTTCTGTTAATAACTTATGAAACTATAACTAATAATTTGCCGTGGACCAACAAAAACTGAAACTACAAAAAACCTATAATAATAAGTTTTCGCCCAACTCTTAGGAAAATTTTAACTAAATAGGTATAGATACCTAGTTAGATTCCTATTCATAGATCGTTGAGTCAGTAATTTACAGTGAGGCCGTTGACCTCTGCAACATCTGTTTTTCTACCGCACGTACCTACAAACTTATAAATTTTCATGACACGTAAAATTGCCACCAAAAATTCTATTATTTGCATGATTGTTTAATTATCCATGTGATCCCTATCGCATTATTTAATTGGACTTATAGAAATACTATGTTGATTTTGTTACTAGTAGAGATATAAAAGCACTTACTTACTAGATACTTCTCCTTTTAATTGTTACCTAATAGTTCAGTCTAGACTTAAAATATACATAACCTGTAAGTACTTAGCTAAAAAAGTTTGTAAAATATTTCAGTTTCCCTTCCTACTTTTGGATAGGGGGAACTTGGAGAAAGCTGAGGCAAGGGGAGAACCTCGCGCATGCGATCAATACGGGACCCACCCTTGTATTATATCGTGTAGCTACATAGGTACCAATTGCGCGCGCATTGCATCCCGTTGTGATTTTTTCGCGCCAAATTACTTTCTTCTTTATATCGTACTTGAATTCTTTAACATCATTGCCAAAGTTATTTATTTGTTTGTATAGAGCTATCTTAAATACGAAATAGTGTGATTAGTTTTCAAAATACTTTCGTACAATTTTCCCAAGACGTTGAGTTTTCGCATCTCGTACACGAACGGCGGCCATCGGCGCAAGAGCCGAGCACGATGAGTTCAAGGCGAGCGCGCGCGGTCAGGTTCGAGGACACGACAACGGCGCGGCGGCGGGCCCCTCGCGGCGCCTCCACATCTCCCCACTACAATACCCACCAGCTCTACACAGCTGAAATAATTTTAGGACTAAATTCTAATCTAGGATGACCTTTGTCCCCAATCACCTCAATTGTCAGAATACTAAGATTCTGATTTAACTAAGTTATCGCTCTATCTATAGTAGGTATGCGAATTTTTTGTATGTACTTAGTTCCAATTTACCAAATTCTATTGTGATAGGTATCGACGGAATGGACACGTGATTTCAGTCCTGATTTACTTACTTTAACAAAGTACTAATAAAAAAAACTGACTCAATATGATACATGAGTAAGATACCTACTACCTACCTACCTCACGTAAAAACGTTTTATTAACTCAACTTGCTTGTCCATATAACACTTTAAGATATGAACTTGGAATTATTAAATTCGGAGTTCATGGTCTTAACTATCACGAAGTTGGTTTACTACGTAAATACAATCTTTGATGTACTTAGTTTGCTATAAGTTTAAAAATATGTTACCAGGAATACTGTTTCATTGTTAAGAAAAAAAAATTAAAACGTCTACATCTCGTTACAATTTCCAGTCTGATACTATTCATCTACTTACCTCTCGATGCAAATGCTTATTGCTAGCGTAAACTAAAGGGGAGCAGAGCGGCGGGCGCGACGTGGCGGCAATGTCATTAGGGGTTGATTCACCCCTCTTTCGATCCTACATAGCTATCTCTTTCACCCACCCCACTTGTAACCTTCTCTTTCCTGCATACTGTGTAAGGTGTGTCCAATTTTCGATCCCGTTATCCCCGTTTCGGCGGGAAAAGTTAATACGAATTTGTGAGTATTCTATAATATTCGTATCGTTATTCGTCGTGTTTATAATTCAACACGAGCCCTATTTTTAATTTTGACTACAAGATCTAAAATACCTGGATTAGTATACTAGTAACTACTCAACTACTCTCATTAATCCTACCAAAACACGCAACTTATTAGTTATTTTTTTTCCCCTAAACACTGTTCCCTTGTTGTATGGCTAGAGTTAGTATATTATTTATTTTGTTGATATGAATTGTAGGCAGGTAGGTACATGTTCTTATCAGTCACTGCACTCGTTCGCGTGGTTTTCGTAAGTAGATAAATTATAATTAAAATATTATTCAGTAAAATAAATAATAAATCAGAGAATTACGTTGGTTTTTAACGTTTTCATTTCCATTGATAAAATTAACTCTAGAAACATTAAATATAGATCCAATGATGGACCTATTTCAAAGTATAGAAGCTTGCTAGCATCTATCGTTACTGGTTCATAATAAATAGTAAGTAGGTACCTAATATCGATTAAAATCTATTAATGTATAAGGGTCTAGTTATCCAGGTTAAGAGATGATTACCTGTTCTATGATAAACAAACACGATATGAGTCCAATGAATGGCAAAAGACTGTAGCTCTCTATGGATATGAGAACTCCTATGTCGGTGAACACTACTACTATTCTCCTCCGTCTACCCCATCGAGTATGAAGAGCAGTAAAAGAATTATTGTACAAGAGCCGTAAGCACGAGACTATAAATGTACAATTAGTATCAAATTCGCAAAACCTCGATTAAAATCAGTTCATACGTTTTAGATAAAGCAGCAAGACTTGTTTATATCAAGGACCCCGGTTAGAGCAAGCTATTGCAGTTCAAGTATTTGCTACATTCACTAATGTAACGAGTATACTATGTACCTATGTATTTATCTATAAGTAACATGATAGCTATTAAGCAACGTCTTTAAGTTTTTATCATAATATATTCATTCATAATCTAAATATGAAAGTAAATTTAGGTGTAGGTTACTATTACACACGTGGTAATATACAATTTAATGGATCACGGACATCACACGGCATACCAGAACGAGTTTATTTATAGAGACAGTAAAACCATGTACAAAAAACATCGTCCCGAATGTTGGAAGCCTTCCGAGTGGTTCCGTTCGTTAGTCAGTATTTTTTATACGCGTCAAATGCTCGAACCCTCGTCCAACCGATCGTGGGTTGGCGTAGGTCTTCATAAAAAAAGGACAGCATGGTAGGTATAAAAATGTTTTGTTCGGTCACCTTATGTCGTAATTTAGGCAGGCTATCTTAAATTCAAGGTATAAAACTACAGGTTACCAGTATGACTTATTGAGAAAAATGATGAAAAACAAACCTAAACCAAATTTTATATATTTCAATGAGAGTAAACAAGACGGTTGTATTCAGTCGCTGTTAGGGTAGCACATACTTTAAAACAAAAACAGGTTTTGCTGTACTATGTAGTGGTTTCATTGTACCGCTCCCCTCCCTTCCCACTGTCTCGGCTCAGTAGATTCAAACTCATCTGTCAGAATATGGCGGGAAAATCGAAATTGTGTCTTATGAAGTAAGTATTTTGTTTCAGTGGTTCGCAGACATGGATTTATATATCACCGATTCTCTCCAGGACATGCTGGACATGGATATTAAAAATGAAATCGCAACAGACCTCAGCAGTATGACTGATTTTACCGTTAGTACATTTTCATATTATGCTATAAACCTATATCGTACTTTACAAATACATATTAAACTTTATTATGCAGTTTATAAATAACCATTTTTTTTTATTTACAGGACACATTAGGATCTCACTTTTCGGAATTACCTCCTTTACTAGACATGGACACTGACAATTCGTCAGCATGGCTCAATAATAGTTCTAGCTTTGTCCATAATCTAGATTTATATGGATCGGAGGCCAATGCAGTGATGGTTAATCCAAACTCTGTAATGCCCTCTTCATTTATTGAAACTCCTGTAAAAAGTATAGTAAAAGAAGAGGCTTCGAATGTGTTGCTGACATCTGCTGCTGCAAATGACGATTTAAGTAATAGTATATCACTTCCCAGTCCCAAAGAAGAAAAAAGTCATTTAACATTCTCACCAAGTGCTATAAAAGTCTCAAAAGTACAAGACTCAAATGAAGGAAAAGCTAAAAAAAACACAGAGTTAGAAGAAGCCACACAAATGGTGATTTACGTTAGGAAACAAGAAAAGCATGTTGTTAAGGATTTAATAAAAGACTTGGATCTGTCGAAAGTGTCAAGTATATCGACTCCTACGACGATCAGAATAAAAACTCAATCAGAACTAATAAAGGGAAACAACAAAAGTTGTTCCATTTTAAACACAAGCCAAAAAGTTGCACACTCACTAGGAACTAAAACAATTATATCTGGTAATATACACATACTAGATCCCCAGCAAATCAATAGTTCTAGAACAATTTTATCAAATGGAAATAAAAACCAGGCAACAATTTTAATTGATAATTCGTTAAATAACAATAGGCAAATAATTAAAACTTCTGTTAGTGGAGCATTTACAGTTGACACTAGCCAAGCTAAATATGTCAATGCAAATAGCAAAAATAATGGCGGAGAGTTTCCAAAGCCGGCTTACTCTTACTCTTGTCTAATTGCTATGGCGTTAAAAAACTCAAGAACGGGCAGTCTACCTGTTTCAGAGATTTATAATTTTATGTGGTAAGTTTAATCGAGTCTAAACATATTATATGCTTATACACCAAATCATTATTGCATAAACTAAGTAATGTTTATTGTTTGCAGTCAACACTTTCCTTATTTTAAAACTGCGCCAAATGGTTGGAAAAACTCCGTTAGGCATAATCTTAGTTTAAACAAATGTTTTGAAAAGATTGAAAAGCCATCAACAAATGGAAGTCAAAGAAAAGGTAATACTAAATTAAAATAATGTTACGTAGATCGTAATAATAAAAACGCGAAACCAAACTTATTGACTGTTTTCTTTCAGGTTGTTTGTGGGCTATGAATCCATCAAAAATAGGAAAAATGGACGAGGAAGTTCAAAAATGGTCACGGAAAGATCCACAAGCTATTAAGAAGGCAATGGTCTATCCAGGTAAAAAATGCATTTTTTTGATAAAGTTAAGACTGGTTTTAAAAAAAAAAAAAATATGCTGCGCCTTTCTTCTCCGCTTCTAAAAAATATATTGTACATATCGATAAGAAGAAAACGTATATTCGTATACACTTCTATATAATAATATGAGTGTATTAAATGCGAATGCGTCTGCTACGTAAATTTAAATAATGATTTATTTCATCCCCAAATTTCTGAAATAATGTTGTAGATGCCTACCAGGAAAGGTTTTCACACCCTTCCTATGCCTTCACAGATATGGATCAAAGTAATTAAAGCCACTAAGGCACTTGTTGTGCTTCGGCCCGATCAATAATGTAGAAACTCCATACTTTTGCATGTACCTGTGCACCAAAATACAAAGAAAACCCCAAATACTTTTTTATGTGTTCTAATATTAGCTTTTTATTATTTACAGAGAATTTAGAGGCTTTAGAACGAGGTGAAATGAAGTACAGCGGGCTTGGTGGTGAGAATGATGTTGACGATGACGCGGATGTTGATCCTGATACCGAACTGGATGCTGACGTCGAAATAGATCCCGAAGTCAAAGAGGAGGTTGAAGAAGAGGAGGCTAATATAGAACAGGTTTGTTATTTTGAAAAGAACACCCAAAACAGTTTAAATAACAACAAAATTAAGGCATACAACACAGACATACATGTTATGTTTCAAAGTTTTGTCTCAATGCGAATAGAAAAATCACAAATAGCACCAAGGGTGTTAAACCTAGTGAATCTCATAATATACACGCTCGTAACTATTAACTATCGTAATGTCAACGAATCAATTTATTAAACCGCCTATAATTATATATTATAAAAAGAGAGACTCTTGGCAACACCAAGAGAGTCTGTCTGTGTACCTGTGTTATAAACCAACAAAACTAGTTTAATTGCTATTTCTCATTAAATTATGCTCGGTATTCGTTTAGGCGCGATTGGTCCAATTCGCGATTGGACCAATTCACCATATTTGCGATTGGTCCAATTCGCAGTTAGTCCAATTCGCGATTGGTCCAATTCGCAATTGGTCTCATTCGCGATTGGTCCAATTCGCAATTGGTCTCATTCGCGATTGGTCCAATTCGCGGTTGGTCCAATTCGCGATTGGTCCAATTCGCGGTTGGTCCAATTCGCGATTGGTCAAATATAAAGGTATTTCCAAACATAAATTTTGAATGAAATATTTTGTCGCTCGCTTCGCTCGCTCTTTTGCAAGGTCACAATATTTAACCTAACCTATTGATTTCTGTCACATAGTCGAACCTAACCAAGCCATGGATATCTGGGCCTTTATCGGTTTTATACTAAGCCGAGGGTTTCATTTGGGTTCGACAACAAGTTGACGGCAATCATGACATGCTTTTTCATATACCGTGCGTTATTGTAAATCCTAAGATTTACCAAGTGAATTATGCCGAAAGTACGAATAGCAAACCTTTATGGACATTTACCATCAAGAATTGGTATATTTTAGGTTTACTGTGGTTTGCTTTTACAGTAACATGTACATAATATTGAATAATTTCGGAAACATTGGACATTGCCATTTTGGACGAACCGCGAATTGGACCAATTGCGAATTGGACCAATCGCGAATTGGATCAATTGCGAATTGGACCAATCGCGAATTGGGCCAACTGCGAATTGGACCAATCGCGAATTGGACCAATCGCGAATTGGACCAATCGCGAATTGGACCAATCGCGAATTGGACCAACTGCGAATTGGACCTTTTTTTGAACATTGGACCAATCGCGAATTGGACCAATCGCGCCTAAACGTCGGTATTTAGTCTGCGTAAACCTGTGTTATAAGTCTACAACTTAAAATCGTATTCATTTTCACAGGAGGTGTCGGATCAGGAGTTGGAAGTGGAAGAGGTAGTGGAAGGGACAGGCATGGTTGGAGGAACATACCGATTGCTGGCCACTGGGCCATCATCACTCACCTCTTACATTACTGACGTGGAATCCGGCGAGGAAGTTAGCGATATTGAAGTAAGAACATTTATGTTTAAAACTTCTTCCTAGTTTTTTCTCCGAGCTATGTTCACCTGGTTGCCATATTGAACATGGGTGGACCCGAAATCCATTCTTTTTCAGTCTTTTCTTTACCCTCTTTCCAATTCTGCCTAGTTAGGGCTGTGGTGAACCACTCCTTGTCAAAGGAATCCGAAACCCCTTCACTTGATTTTAATTAGAATTGTAACTTGCTGTTTATTTAAAATATGTAATATTATCATTTTTCCTCTTTTCAGATACTAGATCAATCATATGAAGAAATTGACATTGATGTTACAAAACCCGTTAAATTAGATTTGTCTATGACAGAAAATTATACAAGTAAGTTATTTGAAATTATTAATCAATTGAAATATAAAATTTGCATTGATTTGGCCGACTTTGGCCCTCTTCATGAATAATTACTGTTAGCAGCAGTTTTAGTTAAGAGTAGTAGTATCATTTTGTACTGCAGCTTTTTCAGGATAAAAATTAAAACTAGATTTAGTCATAAGTACTGAAAGTTTAAAGTTACACATTTACAACATCAATAGACAGACTTTAAAATGTTTTCCTTTTTATCTTCAGTACATCCAACAAAACGAGCAAAAACAAGTTTCATCTATCAGCCTGTAACAACTCAAACACACACCAGTAGAAGAAAAACGCCACTCGTCAACCGAGTTGCATTAATATAAGCGAAATTCCTAAACAACTTAAAAGACTTGTATTCGTAGAAAATTGTGATCATAATGTTATGGGGTCAACGATAGTACATAGCGTAGTCTCTCCAGTGATTGTTCCATTATTAGGTAACTTAGATTACGTTAAAATAATTCGAATTGTAATAATTAGCTGTGAATGTGTCGAGTGCTCAGTGTGTTTATATTGTATCAAATTCGATCGTGATAGTCTGTACCAGATAAGTGTATTTACATTTTTTTTTACTAAAATCTGAACACTTGTTACATATCGTACACTGTAAAATATTTTTTATTTGTTAAGAAAAAATTAAGCGCCTCGGTTTTGATGTATGTTATTTTACATTTTGTCAGTAATATTGTAAAAAATAGTATTTACACCAAGTAAAACATTTCACAGAGTATCGGTGTTAAATACTTGAAAGGCGTGGTAGAAAAGATTATTAAGTTAGCAAGTTACTTATGGTGAAGCTGTAAGTACGAAAAACTTCTTATAAACGAACTAAATTATTTTTATGAATGAATTACTAACATTACCTCAGCAATGTTTACTTCGATGGTTGGTTCGTTTATATGGACTGTAAGTACTTGCAATCGCTATACAAAAGAGGAATGCAAATGATGTCTCAATTTAGCAGAAAACGCTATAGCGGGTATGTGAAGTTCCCACCGCGGATGTATGTAAATATTGTCTGTTACTTATATTTTTGTTTACATATTATTTGTTGTTATTGGCAGCTCGTCAAAGAACTATAATATCAGATAATATGCTGCCCAACTTTGAAAAAAGTGAAAATATAATACAATTGCAAGACACTCCAAGTTCACTAGAAAACATTGTCTTATGGCAAGATTTAAATGTAACGTATATTAAAATACAATAGATACGTTAAATTTATATCTTGTTGCTTCGTATTTTTAGTAGAATGTTTTGAAGTTGTCTTATTTTTCGCCTTCGACAATTCTCTACACATACGTTTTACATAATTTAAGTTAACTTTACGTTGTACCTGTTATAAATAACCGTGTCTACATGGTATGTAATGTGTCCAGCAACACATACCAATGTCATTATTTTATGTTGCAATAATATTACCTATTATTTGTGCAATTTCAGTGGATAATACAAGGTATCATATTTATAATGATTCGGATACTGTGACGTAAATAAAAATCCTAAATGTTTGGTAGTAAAATTATGTAAATTTATAATTCGTTAACGAATATTTTATGTTCCCTTAGCTGAAATTTTAAGATTTATTTGAAATTAATCGTTTAAGTTGCAGTTGATGGAACATTAATACACGCGAAGTACTTTAAATAATGTATTATTATGACGTATAAAGATGAGTGGAATAGATTTCGTCTTTGTCGTATTGGTTGTGTTAGTGGATCTCTCGAATGTACTAAATTGGATGGTGAGTTTAGATTAAGTATTCATTAGTTATAGGTTTGGAACACGTCATACTAAAACGAAAAATCCCGTCATCACTTGTGAACTATGTATCTCAACACAAGCATCTTCTAGAAACAAGCAGATATATTTACAGACAGACCTGACAAGTCAAATATATTACTAATGCTTTACGAGTAATAGGTGTAACAAATATAACAACACATTCTCTACTATGTACATTTAGATTAGATGATTCTGTGATATGAAGAAATACAACATTGACTAAAATATTATTATTCGCGACTTATTTACTAAGCAGGTACTAAAATGTTTGTGGAATTATCTGTTGTGTAATTTAAATTTACGTATGACATGGCAAAAGGTAGGATAAGGTAGAGAATAACAAAAACAATAGACTCTCAATAAGAATGCTATGTCAGGAATTTGTTCAAACCAGTGAAGGTAGGTAGGTTACCTGTGGACCCAATAAGTGGCAACCCTTCATAAGAGATATTGGCATGGTCAACACGTTATGTGTATGTATGTATGACCCTGACTTTTCATATAGGATAATTCTTTAGTTTGCAGCAGCGATGTTGTACGGGTCAGTACCATTGTTCTATAGAGTTCATTATAAAAATATCCGGTTTTATTTTATGTTAAAATCTATAGAACAAGCGACGCATATTTACATATTAACATCAAAATATAGTTTTTTAGTATCACCATCTGTACCTAAAGCTGGCAGTGGTTGTAATTTAAATTATAGTACTTGTTGTTCCAAGAAGTCTTCCAAAATCTTGTCCCAAGGGTTGCCACTGTTTTATTGATACTTAGTAACGGTGAATTGCGCTATACTAAGCTAGTAAATAACGAAGGAGGTCCTTCAAATCGTAGTTCATAAGTCAACTTTTGTAACTAACTGTATGTAACTACCGATCATAGAGATGTATAGTGCTGCCAATTTGTACCAGCATCATTATTGCAATTAACAATTATTGTCATTAGCAAAAAATATTTGGATAGTCTTTAAAATCACTAGTTTTAATATACCTAGTTAAATATGTATCACAGGCATACAAAACCATCGTTAGTAAAATGACAACCCCTAATTAACCTCAATATAAGCAACTACATTAGGTGCTCTATGTATACTTAGACGCAGTGCAATTTTGTATATATTCAAAATAATAGCGTGTATTAGCATTACCGGCTGTATTTGATATCGTAATAAAGCGCGTAAAGTATGTAATCATCAAAAACCAATCGTGTTAATATTGTATTCGTAGATGCAATTTTCTCAGTTATGTGTTTTAACATACAGTTAGTAGGTAAACATTATCCGCTAAAAACTGTACTAGACTTAGTCACACATAATCTATCATCATTTCTACTATACATTAACAAAATAAATCAGTGACCAAAATTTTTTTGTAAAAAATTTGTTTATATTTAAGTGAAGTAAAAATGATGATATATTCTGGAAAATGCAGTAACTAACTTTTAGAGTTATTGCAGAAAAAGCAGGGCAAAACTATGAGACTTGACTGTAACAAAAATATCCAAATTCAAAGTTCAAATTGGTTTAAGCTCTAATAAAAGCTTTCTTCGAATAGTCGGAATGACTGTCTTATGGACACTTAAAACGATTTTAACTCCGTGTTTGGATGTCTACTTGGTGTTACTTTTCTTAGTCTACACTGACTCTATCAGTAGGTCTATAATATAATAATTCACAATAATTTAATAACCATTTACTACCAGTAATTTTCGATAAAATATAAATATATATTATAACATCGGATTTAATCAATAAATGCACAATGTAAGTCATTGAATAATATAATAGATTTTGTCACTAGCCGATTGTTAGATGTAATTTTGTACAATAAAATAGTTAATGTATTTTTCCACTGCCAGTATTGCAACATCCAATTAATAAGCATTTAGAATAAGCATAGCCATTAGTTTAGTTATTAGCGTCTTATACATAAGAAAACTTAGTTGAAGTGAACGATTTTTAATAACATTTTTGTAATAAAATTCAATGAGTACCTAAGATAAAATTGTTTTGTTACAAAAAATCCTACCTACCAAGTGATATGTTTATCACTTTAAAATTTATGTTGAATGTTTTAAAACCCCATTCCCGGAATGCAGTAAGCTTTTTAAACCTTAGGTACCATAGCTGGCTGCTGGACTAATCCGTGAATCCACGAAGTATCTGTATTTTATTTACTATTTGTCAGAATTTGCGGTATCGTTACTATTCGTTACCACTGACTTAGAAATAGGTAAATCAGTTCGTTACCTACTGATATTGCTCTAGTCGTGACATCTATTAAACAATGAGTAATTTTCAGGCAGTGCAAAGGTGCGTGTCATGCATGAATGTTGGTATAGTGTAAAGTGCACTGTACAGTGTTTAGCGAAGTCTACCTCAGTAGGTGACTGTAACGAATAGATAGATGTAAAAAACAACTTCAATGAAAGTGAAACTTGTTTATTGAACTTGATACCTCGTAGGTGCGTAAGCGCCTATGAACATCGAGCCCTACACTCTGCAGGGATCTTATCATCCGCGATTGACCTGATGACCATGGAAGCACCTGGGCAGAATACCTGCTTTAAAAAAAAAAATCGGTTCAGACTGCATGTTATCAGGAAACTTATATTATTATAATAAATAGAATCCGAACAATAATGAAAACTGATTTTTTTTGTTGATTTATTAAAAAAAAAGGAACATTTTTGCGCCTTTTGATCTGTTGTTATTTTAGCAGAGCCGCTTTTTCCAGGCTGCAAAGCTCGACGATTAAGGTCTAGCAGAGGTGGTGGTTCTAAAATAATTAGGCTGCGATATTTTAGAAATAGTAGCAGCCTACATAAACTCTTTCCGTGGTACTATGTGTGTGATACTATAGACCTTTAATGGAAATATAAAAACCATCTTAAAAATATTATATATCACTATTAAAATAGAAAAATCATAATCGACTATCTTTTTACATTTATATCGATATCATGCCGTCACTACCAACTAACCTAAAATATTTTGTTTGTTGTGAATGAAAATTTGACATTTGTAGGTAGCTGGAAGAGGTACACCTTGTTTTCTTAAAATAAAGTTCAAAGTTTTTACTTGTTAATCTTCGTATATTAATAATGAAATGTTAAACTAAGGATTATATTATTCCATAAATAAAGAACAAATTGATTAAAATGTCTACTCGTGAAATACTTACCTTTCAATTCGGTCATTACGCGAACTATGTCGGTGCACATTTCTGGAACTTACAAGAGTTAAGTTTTGATTATACTGGTACTGTAACTACAGAAGTTAATCACGATATTTTGTACCGAGAGGGCCTAACTGGACTGGGTGAAGTTACATACACTCCTCGGCTTCTAATAGCTGATTTAAAAGGTTCTTTAAAAACTTTACCTGAGAGTGGTGGTTTACCGTACGAGGCAAATGAAAAAGAATTCCATTGGGATGCCGTTGAGAAGATAGAAGAACCAGCAGTACCCAAAAATACGTTTTTGTCCGACATTGATTCAGAAGGTAAATCAAAAAGTATTTTGTTAGAGCATACCATTAAACTTATATATAATTACTATGTTCTTTACTCAGATTTGATCCGCATGTGTTGATAAATTATTTATACCAATATTTGTGCTATTTTATTGCGCAAATACATATTGATCTTTCACTAATAATTATGGTAAAATAACATTTTTAAAGGGCCCAGTAATCAAAAAAAGGAGTACAACTTTGAACAAGATGTTAAAACATGGACTGATTACTTATATCCAAGGCTACATCCAAGAACAGTGAATATTGTCAAAGATTATGTTTATGATGATACTACTGTAAGTATCAATAATGAAGCTATTTCCATATTTTCTGTCTAGTGCGACCTACTAAAGATCTTTTTTTTTCAGGAGTGCTTTGACATATTTCACAAAGGCAAATCATTATGGAAAATAAGTTATGGTGATGGTTTTACTGACAACATTCGTAAATATGTAGAAGAGTGTGACAGCACACAAGGATTTCAAGTTAACTTTGATTGTACAGATGGGTTTGCAGGCCTTGCCCTTAGTTGTATTGAGTACCTTGCAGATGAATACTCGAAGTCTATTCTAGCCTACCCTATCATACCCTCACATTTCCCTGATAATAATCCATCCACACAAAAAGATAGAGACATATCTAATATAAAAGATTCTATAAGGCTGGTGAATACAGCACTCTCCATACAAGAACTGTCAGAATATGCAACTTTATTTGCACCTATGTGCACTGGTGATAAGGGATGGCGGAAACCAGGAAGTCCTAGAATGTTTGACTACCTTAATTATGATCCTGAACTGTATTATCACAGTTCAGCTATATTAGCATCAGCTATGGACACATTGAGTCAAAAATACAGACATAAAAGCAACATTTTCACAATGTCAGATATTTGTGCTGACTTATCAGGCTATGGAAGAAAAATGGTTGCAACTTCATTAGGAATGCCATTACCAATAAATGAGCGAGAATATTTAATTGACTTCCTGAACAATACAACAAAACCAATATACACATGTCTCACTCCTAGTTGTAAGATAGCAACAGACAAAATTTTCCAGTTGATTACTGTTCGAGGAGTCCCAGAAACTTACCTGAAAGCACCCTTGAAAGAGGCCAAAGAACAAATGAATCTTCCAGCTTACAGGTGCACTAATGTGAAGGAAATGTTTGAATTGTATTTCCATGCAAACAATTTCCTTTCAGCAACTAATGTAACAATATGTGAAAAGCCTTTAGAAGTGAAAACACCATTCCCAAAGTTCTTTGCAGCTGATGTCAACAAATATGGATTTGTGGGAAGTGAGAGTGGTCAGGATACTGTACAGAGTTGCCCTGTTGTTGCAGGATATCATAATGGTAATTTCTTATCAGACATGATTGAGAAACTGCACAGGGATGTTAGCAGAATCAAATTTTCAAAACTGCACAAATTTAAGCAAGAAGGGTTTGAGTCCTCAGAGTACAGTGAAAGTTTAGATAGGCTTGCTGAATTCAAAGACAATTATGAGGATGATTTTGAACTGTAAATAATGATAACTTCAAAGAAGTTTTATTCCAATAAACTGCTTTAAATTACTAATCAGCTTTAATTAACTTTGTACTAATTTCTTTGTATTTGCTGAAATTACCCATAATAAACATGGAGTAAGTAAAAGGATGAAACATTTCAAGTGTATTCGAATCATAGGATTTTTTGTTTGAAACTGACATGATTGAGATGATTCTAAGAAATTGTGATCAGATGATGATAACCATCATCTGATCACAATTTCAAAGTCATCAGCAATTTCCACATATGTAGTTGTCAGACATGGCCCCATATTTTTATTATCTCACATGCACCATGCACTTTTCAACACCCCTCTATTTGTTACACCTTCATTCATGTTTTCCATGTGTTTGAAAATTAATTATAAGTTACTGTAACTTACGTTTCATGATAAGTCGTATTTTATTAATAAAAATTAAACATGTTATACAATTCATATATCTTTATTTAAGATGATTTAGATAAAATAAATCATATCCCAACCACGCAACGTACATACACATTTACACCAATTTATGAGTCCATCTGGCGATCACGATGATCGTTCTAACGCTCTCTCCTTCATTCTCGTAATAAATGCTGCGCCTTTGTTCTTTCTGAAGTTTTCATAGGGGTCGTTTAGGTTTACACCTACACCTATAACAATAAACATTCAGGATATATCATTTGTCGACTTTACGATCACATATGTGTATGCGGAGCTTGAATCAATTTGTCTCGTGTTACAATTTAGAGTAAATTAAAAATAACCTATCTATGGAGAAACAGAGGAAAGGATCTGTGTATATTGTGATAACTTACCCTTATACTGATCTTGTCTGTCTCGAACAATGCCCCCGCTAATCGGCTCGGCAATGCCCTGACCGGAGGCGCCCAAGCCACCGGCGCTCCAGCCCATCTTCTGTAAGAGCTGGTGACCCTTGTTACTCGAATCGAGTCCTGATGTAGATGTGCTCGGGTATGCTCCGCCACTGTAGAAAAAACGATAATATGTATCTCAAAAATAGGACAGGTATATATGCGTTAATTAACTGTTTTTAACTATAGAAAGTGTAGGTTAGTTTAGTAGACATAGAAATGCAGCCTATTTTAGTCTATTTCATTAATACTTTATCGATTGTGATCTGAAAATCAGTAAAATACTAACAGAAAACTTGGAGGTGTTGGTGATCTAGATCGCTCGACACGTCGTGACCTCGGAGATTCCCTATGCCTGTCCCTTTCCTTTGATCTGCTCCGTGACCGTGACCTTGACTTCGATCGCGATCGCCTTCGACCTGTAAGCAAGTTGTCCCTTAGATATATTCAATAAACTTACCTCTTTATGTAATACAAAGATTGATAAGATTAGTTGCGGATAAACATAATTATTATGTCTGAGTTTCGTTGTATAAATAGGTATACTTATACAATAAGCCAAGGTTGAGACGAGATTACAACGTACATTATTTACAAGGAATGTCGACAAAATACAAAATGATATGGCGGCTGTGAAGGGCACTACACACTGCGCACCCTTGCTGGTGCATCAATTTGTTACTGCGCCGCAATTCGCCTCCTTTTCTCTTGTTCTAAATGAAATACTTATTATTGTTTTATGTATTTCCATTCAATTTAATGTCCTGAATTTGTCGATATCATATTAGTTACTAGTTTATATACAAGTAAATATTTTATAAGTCCCCAGCCGCGTCTGTCTGCCTGCACGCGATGATCTCAGAAACTACTGAACGGATTTTCATATGGTTTTCACCAATGGATGGCGGTTGAAAAGGACGTGTATGTTTGGTCTATCCATGCGAATTTCGTAGCCAGGGCAACTCGCTAATAGTTTTATAAATACTAAACGTTATGTTGTTGCGCTATGTGAAAACAGATCAAATAATAAACACCTTTTCAGGATACTTTGAGCAGGTTAACTTGTACTAAATTTTCTTAAAGAAAGTGGGACATATATTGTACAGTCAACTACAACAACAATTTAAGAATAAACACAGATATGTTCAGCGACGTTTAAAATAATGGCATCCTTGCATGAGGGTGAGAGGGTTGGACTGCATTCTGCTGCCTAGCTTGGATTATTGTAGCGGAATTAGAGCTAAATTACTTTCAAGACATTTAATGTCATGGATTTCCGCAAAGTAACGCCTGATTCTATAACTTAAAATAATGGTGTTCAACAAGTTTTCTGTTGTGTTTTTCTAATTAGGCTTTTTTGTTTCAAAGACAACAGCATATGTAATTTGATTGTGCTTAGGTATTTTAAATCTAGAAAAGAAGACTTAGACTTTCTATGTAAAAATTATAGTTACTTTTAATAATAAAAGTATAGTTACTTTTTTATACTATGTAGTGGAGCGCACTTTATGTATTACTTACTTTCTCTTCCTTCTCTGTCCCGCTCTCTCCTCCACGATGTTGATGATGATGACGTAGACTTTCTTCTCGGAGACGGTGATCTCGACCTTGATTTAGCAGGTGACGGCTTCTCGGGGGTTTTACTCTTTGATCTGAGATAATTAATTAATAATATCTTTTTAGTTAGTTTCTTGATATGTTGCATAGATTTTGCAGTTGTTTGAAACTTAGCGTAATTAAAGATGAATGATTTAATTTTTATTTAAAAATGAGAGTGAATATTGTGGGAGTAAGTACGTCGTGCAAATATAGAGTAATAAAAATAATGAAATAGGAATATTAATGCTGTACCTAAAATCCGCGGCATCCATCGTGTATTGTTCCAAAATGATTAAGAGTAACAATACACACAATTATTTATTATCAGGCACTCTGGCCTTTATGATGGCAATAAGTGATAGTATACCTGTATCTTCTCCCAGGTGGTGTGGGTTGTTTCTGCAAGTCTTTTGGTATAGGACTAGGAGACTTGGACTTCTCCCGGAAGCCCTGGGCTATCGCTTCTTCTTTCAATTTCCTAGCAGCATTCTTAGCTTTGTAGTACTCGTATAGACCCAATTTTTCCCAACCCTCACTGAAAAATTGATAATGGTAACATAAAATATGAGGTAAGGAATGGTCCCTCGAAATGTCTCACACAATTATTTATAATATTTACACAGCTTGCCTAAATTCTGTGATGAAAACCAATTGTAGTGAAGTTTGTTCAACATTAACTAGATACAAATATGAAAAATATTTAGCAAACATAAGAATAATTAATATTATATACTTGTCTCTGGGTCGTTCGTGATTAGGTGAGGCGTAGAAAGCATCCACAGCGGCCAACAATCTTTCGTTCGGCGGGGCGGGAGGAGGTAGGCGAATTTTCGCTGGATCTAACGGTCGGTATATGTCGTCTTCCAACTAAAACAGAGTATTAGTATACAGACAGAATTAGAAACGAATCAAATGTAACCTGAAAAAAAAAATACGTTTTGCGAATGATTGTAGATACAATATTTGGTGTCAAGAAGAAGTAAGAGTACATACCATTATGAGTGGGACCATCAAACCAGCAGGCAATTCAAAATAGGGTACAGAAGGCAATAAGTCTTCATTAATAACTTCAGTAAATGGTGGGAAGCCAGGTGGGGGTTTACTAAGGTCTGGAAGACCATTTTGGAATGCTAATAGTGCTGGGTTATCATTTGGTATGAAGCCAGGAGGCGGTTGGGAGAAGTTGACATTTGGAAGATTTGATAAATCAGGTTCCTCCACAACCTCCTTCTTCTTCTGGCTAGTTATCTGATCAAAGGTCTGGCTGTCGTAACTGTTTTCGTTTCCACTTAAACTATTATTAGAAGTATAGTTGTCTCCATTTTCGCTGCCGTATTGATTATTTTGACTGAAGTTTGGTTCGTAACCACCCATAGGAGGAAAACTTTGGTCATTAAAGTTATTATTTTGAAAACTGTTTTGCATATTATTTTGTTGCATACTATCTTTATTTTGATCATGACTGTTTTGTAACTCGATGGCGTGCTTTTGCATTTCCAATTGTTGTATCTGTTGCATTGAGTGAGCAACGAAAGCTTGATGCTGAGTTTGGTAGCTGGAAAGATATTACATTTTATGTTAGTTATTATTGTGGTACATTGATACCTTGAATAAACATCACACTTACTTTTCGAATGTAGATTTAGTTTGTTGTGTTAAATGTGCAATAGCATTAGAATGCTGTGCGATAAGGTTGTTCTGGTATTCTTGGTAGGAGCTGGTGGGACTCTTCATTTTCTCAATGACCGCAGTCTCGAAATAGTTCGACTTGGATTCCCAGAGACGCAGCAGCTTGTTAAGCTTAGCCTCCTGTTCCTCTGTGACGGCTGAAACAGCAAAATGATTAAACAGTTGTCATATGAGCCAGGCTGACACTAAGCAAGTTACCTGACTGGCACAAACCACAGGCGATGATGTACTAAAAATGCTTTAAATTGAAGATGAGAATGCACAATCGAACAAGAGAGACCTACATCTTGAGGGCATTATTATAAATATGTTACCTATACTGGCATTGCAAAACATTGGAACCACCACATTTTCCAAATTTTTCTTGAGATCTTCAGCGTTTTTGCGTGCACTGTAATTAGGAATAATAGCATCATAGACACCGGATTGATAATGACACGAGGTAAAGGGATAAATATCTTAATATAACTCTCAAATTACATACATCTTATTTATTAATAATTAAATATATTTACCGCCTTTTTATATAATTGAGTAGAAAGGTAAAGATAAAGGAAATGTGATACAATATGATTTTTAAATAACTATATCATTTTCAGCTCATATAAAGAAAATACAATTTAAGCTAATCTAAATAAAAAATATACGAACTATTTGCCAAGAACCCAATAAAATATCCCAAAGTATTGTAAAAATAGATTTATTTGGTAGGTATAAAAACAGGTTAGCAACAAATACAAAAGAACCCTGATGGTAAATGAACTTAGAGTTTAAATAATCCGGAGTTTGTACTAACCAATGATGTAAAACATCGTTGACGAGGTATATGATGTGAAGTTTCTGAGTGAATGCTGCTCCAGGCTGTGTCACTTTTCTCAGCAGATGTTGAGATATGACTTTGCCGGCGTCGTGGGAAGTGGCATGCTGTAAAATCCAGCCCTTGCCTATGGGGAAAGGAATAAGTGCTATTATTAAGATAAATACCGGTTGTTTGGTCAACCAACTACTAGGGTAGTGGTAGTAGTGCTTATAAGATTTTTCATTTATATACTGTGTATATAGATTTTTCTATCTTAATGTATGTTCACCTGACGATATGCTGTCTTTGGTGCATGTGTCTATGATTGGTTGCAGAATGCTGTCCAGTTCACTGAGGCTGATATGGTTGTCCTCAGCCATCATCTGAATCGTCTCCACTTGAGCCTTGCTCACCAACTCGTTGATCTTAGCTTGCTGTTGTTGGATCAACACCTAAAACACACATCTCTTTTAGTTTATACATTCATTGATTACATAATCAGTATAAAAGAATCTTAAAAGATAATTAAAAAAAAATGCCAAGCATTATGACACATTGTGCTTGATATAACACAAACATAAAAAGCAGAATATAAGAGTCAAAGATGGCAAAAATACATAAGGCTTATTGTGTCCCTGAATAACACTGAAAGAAAATTAACATTCTTAAAAAGTACTAATGTCTAAGTAAAACATTCAATTTGTGTTACATCTTTATATGTTGAGAAATGAAAATATTGTATGGTATTTGTACCAAACAATAACATGTTATTGAAGTATAGTAATTGGAATGACTTTGTAGTAAACTAACCGTGTGTTGAGCATTAAGATTATTCTCAGACTGAGTAATTTGCTCTTTGAGCATGTTGATCTGTGCAGTGATGTTGTCGAGGTCATGGTGCACGTGCTGCGAGGAGCCGGGCGGCGCCGAGTTGGCCGCCAGCCACTGCTGGAGCGCGGGCGCCACCGCCATCGACGCCGCTAGGCCCAGCTGGGCGGGAGTTGCTCCGGCCTGTTGGGGCATTACATATTGCCTGTTCTGTGCCATATAAGCCCCGGCGGGAGCAGGAGCCGGCTGGCCACCGGCCGATTGCTTTAGAACTATAAACAGCGGAGGTTCACTTAATCGGTTATAACAACACGCAATCAGCGATCATTGTAATATACAAAACTCTTCCATCGTTATTCTATTATGCTTACTTGCTTGCTCCGTTGTCACTTTGTACTGGTAGTAGTTGAAGTAGTCCCCGCCGTACAGGAAGCTGAATTTGGGATTGTTTTTTTGCTTGTTCTTCGTCATTTTTTCAAATTCAGGTCCATTTCTGGCGACAAACTGGGCGAGTTTGTCGATAATGTTTCGCAGATCTTGATCTAAAAATATAAGTTAGTTTTACTTATAGAGGCAAAACAACAATAAGATTTTAATTTTATACGGCTCAATAGATAAAGACAAACCTTGTGGCGGCTGCGGAAGCTCCATTTTAATTCTAAAATAAGGTTATGTTAGTACCAATCTATATCTTCTTTCCACAGTAAAGCCTCCTAAGTATTTATCATTATTCTAAACATCACGTCACTCAGACATTACTTTTCTTTAGTAATAATATTCTAAGTTACACGTAATAATTCAGCAGAATAAGTTTACGATTGTCGCAAAAATAACATTTCTTTGACGACGATAGGTATAATTTTTCGGCCATTTGTAATTTCAGGAGGAGGGGTTAGGGAGGGGGCGAAGTAACGGCATAGGAGACAGGCGTAAGTAAGGAAAAGAAAGGCGGAAATCTGAAAACATTATTTTATAAAGACATATAGTGTATTACAAAAATGTTATATTTATCTAACAATGTTAGACATTTCAAGAATCAATACATACAATATATAGATACAGAAAATTGACCAGGTAGGTTTTTTTTTTCTTTAGAATTTTTATTCCTCAATGGCACATCCTTATTGTTATTTAATATGGCAACTCCACTGGTCCACGGTTTCGTTGTATTGATCGCTCGACCAATCGTTATTGTGGCAAAATAAATTCAATGCAGTCATTTGACGGCACGAAAGTAGTCGAAAGTCTGATGTCAAATCAGTCGACGTGAGTCGTGAATCATTTGTCAAAATCATTGATAAAGTCAAAATAGTACACCAAACAGTACATAAATTCATATAAAAATGTCTTCAATGGTAAGTTATATTTCCCATGTTCATTAATGTAGTCACCTTCCTTTTCATTTATATATTTTCTTAAACCCTAACTTTCGTCATATTTATTTCGATAGCTCAGCTTTATCAACAGTTTTCGGTGTTATACACTTACTTATGGCTTAAGTTTTTAATTAATTTGGGTCGGTATTAGTAGAGAAAATTTAAACTAGTAATGATAACAGATTATTTTGTCTACTTAGATTCTAATACCAGACTTACAGATACAATTACAAAAATATAAAGTAATAAATAAAAAGATTACTTCACTCATAATATACTATAATAAACAGTTTCTAGTTTCAAATTGGGGTTTTGATTTATTTAGCCATTAAATCTTAATAAATATATTTAACGGATTTTTTTCTTATCATCTAACATGGGAAGTAATGTTAATACCAGGCAAAAGCCATACAATGTTGCCTTATCATAGTAAATCATGTGTATCCTATAACTCCTATTAATTTGATATAACTTTATATTAAGATTGTATTATGTTCCATAGCGTATGAAGGCAGCTAAATGTCCATCGGACGAGTTGGCCATAACAAACTGTGCCCTCATCAATCCTGATGATTTCAACAGTGATGTCAAGTAAGTAGTAAACAGTAGATTACATTTTAATTCCAACATAACTTTTGTGTATATTCTTTATGTCCCACTTTGGTCCTAGGAAACAGTGAAAGGCAGACTAATTCAAGAACCATGTTTTATTAAAAACTGTTTTACAAATATATATTTTTATTAAAGAACCTATTTTTATCTTGATTGAACATGATGTACATTTCACCCTTTTTTGGTCCTAATACTCGAAATAAGGACCGAAAAGTAATACAACTATCTCATATCAATCTGACAGATATTCTAAATTGGTTATTAACATTATTAAAATACTTTTTTTCCAGGCATATAGAAATAACTGCAGGACCATCACAGCATTTTGTGTTCAGTATTAGGTTCTACAGTGGTGTTGACCGTGGCACTGTGGGATTCTCTGCTCCTCAAAGGAAATGGGCAACTCTCTCTATTGGTCAGGTGTGTTTTAATTAAAGATTATTGTGTCTATATATAAGTAGACCAATAATTTAAATTTTTCTTACATAGGAAACAATAGACAATAGTGAAAAAACTGTGCTTCACAATTTTTTCACTCATTTGAAGTTATTAAATCATCTGGAAGTACAAACTTAATCTATACAGTACTAAAAGCTAGACTTCTGCTGTCTTAGGTACGTTTTTCAGCTGACTTAATAATCTTATCTCTTACAGACCATTGATGTTAAGCCTTTTAAGGCACAAAGTGCAGAATGCCTGTGCAGTGTGACCTTGGAAGCAGATTTCATGGTGAAGAAAACGTAAGTGTTATAATCTAATTATGTATATCATCTCTACTACATGATGCTAGAATGACGTAATAGCTATGCAATAAATTATGTTCTCATTCTGTAGCTATTTCAGAAATGTTCGTTTTAAAAATATAAATGATTGTGCATGATTTTTTAGTGATCAGATAGGTTTAATCGCCACGCCCAAAAACTATGTCATGTTACATCCGCAGCGAAACGTGTTGCGGGTTCGATACCCGCGGGACAAAAGTTTGTGTCCCAAAATTATTGAATGCTTGTTTGTTTCGCAAAAACTATAACAATATCAGTTTATCGCTAACTTCATCACAAAGAATCTAATTGATTATTTAGTTCTCTTATCAATGAAATAAATGAATATGCATTTCTCTAAAAACATATTTATTTTCCAGCACTTCAATGGAACCTTATGATTCTGAACAAATGGCTCGAGACTTTTTAATTCAGTTTTCCAACCAGATCTTTACGGTCGGCCAGCAGTTGGCTTTTGCATTCCAAGACAAAAAAGTTTTGTCTCTTATCGTTAAGAATTTGGAAGGTGAGTTTAATGTTATTATTATATTTACGAAGTTTAAATCATTGTAAAGGTTTAATAAGCATTGAAAATGTAAAATCATCCGTATTTACTTCTAATTCCACATTTTTTACAGCTGTGGACGTTCAAGCCTTAGCACAAGGCGCCAACGCCGTACCTCGGCGCGTCAGAATGGGCCGACTTCTTCCCGATGGCAACATCCAATTCGATAAAGCCGAGAACTCTTCTCTCAACTTAGTTGGAAAGGCTAAAGGGTAAGTGGTTTGAAAAAAAAAACATAATCAAATACGCAATTCAAATTTCAAATAGATGTTTTAAATTGGGTTAGTCTCAAAGGACCAAAAAATAATACGAGTCAAAAAGTGACCTGGATTTAATGGTCCTTTGAGGCGAATGTTACATAATACTTCAAGTATCTTTGTCCTTTATTATCAATAACGATTGCTATACACTTACAATCTTGTAGAAAAATTATTTACAATGTTTTATGTAACAGAAAACAGCCACGCCAGTCGATCATCAACCCTGATTGGGACTTCGGAAAGATGGGTATCGGTGGTCTGGATCGGGAGTTCAATGCTATCTTCCGACGAGCTTTCGCTTCCCGAGTTTTCCCACCAGAAGTTGTTGAACAACTAGGTAAGTAAATATGTCAGTCTACTAATATGAACATGAAATAATTGAACTAGGGTGTTAAATAAGTTTAATTTATCTATATCAATTATTTTAGGATGCAAGCACGTAAAGGGTATCTTATTGTACGGACCTCCCGGTACCGGTAAGACCCTCATGGCTCGTCAAATCGGAAACATGTTGAATGCTCGCGAGCCCAAGATTGTAAACGGTCCACAAATCTTGGACAAATACGTGGGCGAGAGTGAGGCCAACATTCGACGGCTGTTCGCTGATGCCGAAGAGGAAGAGAAAAGGGTAAGGCTGATTACAAACATTGGTGCCAACATTGGCGACATTGTTGTAGTTTGAAATATACTTCATTGTCGGTCTTATGTTTCAGTGCGGACCAAACAGTGGTCTCCACATTATCATCTTTGATGAAATCGATGCCATTTGCAAAGCGAGAGGCTCGGTTGGAGGCAATACGGGTGTTCACGACACTGTTGTCAATCAGCTGCTCTCTAAGATCGATGGTAAGTCATAAATCAGTATAATCATTCAGTAAAAAATAAATTGTACTCAATTATCATATGACCACAGAAATAAATATAAAAAAGTTAATATTTGAAGCGCAATATTATGTATGTCTTTTTGGCTTCTCAGTATCATGTAAAGTTAATAGCACAGAGTTGATGAGCCGAGTTTGAGACTAAAATAATTGTATATCTTATTCCTCTAGGTGTGGATCAACTGAACAACATCCTTGTGATCGGTATGACGAACCGTCGCGACATGATTGACGAGGCGCTAATGCGACCCGGTCGTCTTGAGGTGCAGATGGAAATCGGTCTGCCCGACGAGACTGGCCGAGTGCAGATCCTGAACATCCACACCAAAAGGATGCGCGAGTATAAGAAGATCGCTGAGGATGTTGATAACAAGGTTTGTACATACATGGGAGAGAGAAAGTATACAAGTTTATGAGTTAGTCCCTAGTACTAAGGAAATCTCCTTTGCAGAGGGAGTCTTTGTTAAAGAGCTTACTTCCTGATTATGATTTTTAAATTGTTTTATGGATATGGAATCTAAAGTGTTTTTGATTACTACGTCTAAAAATGAATTAGTGACAAAATCAGATTAAAAGACCACAATAATTATAAAAAAATGCGATTATCCAATGTGTTGCCATGTAGCAAGACATAAAAAAAAACAGACTGTATTTATTTGGGTTGGTAAGTATTTCGATTTTTAATAATTGAATATGATTGTCTCACAGGAACTAGCAGCACTCACAAAGAACTTCTCCGGTGCGGAACTCGAAGGTTTAGTGCGAGCGGCTCAGTCAACAGCCATGAACCGTCTGATCAAGGCGTCAAGCAAGGTGGAGGTCGACCCCGAAGCCATGGAGAAGCTCATGGTTGAGCGCATGGACTTCCTGCACGCGTTGGAGAACGATATCAAGCCGGCGTTCGGTACGGCGGCCGAAGCTTTGGAACATTTCCTGAGCCGTGGCATTGTGAACTGGGGCACCCCTGTGTCTTCGCTGCTTGAGGATGGACAACTGTATATACAGCAGGCACGCGCTACTGAGGCTAGCGGTAAGAATTATATGTATTTATATAAAAAGGCCTTAGAATTTCGTTTGTTCTTAGAAGTTTAAAAAAAAATACAGTAAGATTTTGTTGTAAAACGTTAGCTCATGTTATATTCTGTTTAATATCTTCAAAAATAAAAAAATGACAGTAATAGGCGCTGCGCAAACGTAGACACTTAAAATTAAAGTACACGGCTTAATCAAATAAATCGTAGTGTTCGTGTCCAGTACTCCGGTAGCGGCAATCGGACTCAGTTGCTGGTTGCAATTGTCTGTTACCGACACAGTACGCCACCCGAAACCGTAGTTGCTGTGTCCGGTTGCGGCAATTGGACACAGTCGTCGGTTGCTACTTCTAATCGTTGTATTCGTCTATTTTATTTTTTATTAGCTTTTTTTTGTCGTTATATATGGTGTTGTTTAGCGTCGACGTAGACATCGTCGAGTAAATATTTACAGGCAAACCAACGTCAACCGCATCAAAGCACAAACCAAAATTTTCGACTATGCGCTCGATGGGCAAGGCTTGTGTCCAGTGGTTCAAAAACACGGACACCAAATCCCACTCGTCGATTTGCGCGGAGCCATACCGTAAGAAATTTTGTTCATGTTGCTCTGAAGAATTTTAGTTCCCAGTTACCTACACTGAACACTTTTTGATTTGCGATCGGTATATATCAAGTGGAAGCAAATGGATACAAAAAGTGTTCGTGGGAGTGGCTGATTTCGTATTTATCATATAAAATATTCATTAGTCGCTTGTATCAAGGCACGGAAGTGTCCAAGCTTGCGCAGCGCCTCAAAGTTTTTAATATTCTTCCTTTTTGATACGTACTATGTAGGTACTTTTTTTTATTCATACTTTGGTTCTTTTGCTCACATCTTATATCTACGAATTTGTTCTGATTAGCCTTTTTATACAGGTTTAGTATCAGTGCTGTTGGAAGGACCACCGAACAGTGGCAAGACGGCGCTGGCCGCGGAACTCGCGAAGCTATCAGACTTCCCCTTCGTGAAGGTTTGCTCGCCAGAAGACATGGTCGGCTTCACCGAGACCTCCAAGTGTCTGCAGATCAGGAAGGTAGGTCGAGAACGAATAACACTGATTTGATTGTTTTTATTATTTTGACATTTTAGGTTTTTGAACTAATAGCTATGTTGGACAAAATTCGTTTATTGTATTAGAATTTATTGTTACATTCTTTTATAAGAAGTAGTCACAAGTACTATGGAACTAAGTATATACCGTTATTTAATTTCATGTTTGTGTGTTGATACATTTTTGACCTTTTTAACATCCATTACTTGCCATGGGAGAAAAGCAAGGCAATTGAAACTGCGGAGCACAACTACTTTATAATTCTGACAAAACAGTTATGTTCCCGTCGTTTTTCTTGCAGCTTTAGTCAAAAGACTCCATTTCATGTACCTACTTAAATTACCAATCATTCTAACTACATTTAACTAACTGTCTTTCCAACTGAATGCACCTACCATGTTATCTCTGCATCACCTTAAGGTTGACTGGAAACAACGCCTGTGGCATTAAGTCCGCCTATGTACACATTTGTTGTATAAAGTTTAAATAAATATATTTTATTGCTCGCAGTACTTCGATGACGCATACCGTTCAACCTTGTCCTGCATCTTAGTGGACAATATCGAGCGTCTACTGGACTACGGTCCCATCGGGCCGCGGTACTCTAACCTGACGCTACAAGCTCTGCTGGTGTTGCTGAAGAAGCAGCCGCCAAAGGGACGGAAACTGCTCATCCTCTGCACTAGCAGCCGAAGGTAATAACTATAATACTGTTATGTTCCAAGTTGGATAGGACAATTTTTTTTTTCAATATCAATATTTTTATTACTCATCTACCCTGATTGAATCCCACCGAAAAGATTGCCAGTGCTTCTAGTCAAATTGATCTCGTTTGGTGGATGAGAAATATCGTGACATACAATAATTATAAACATATCAACCCCCATAACGTGTTGTGTTTGTTCAAACAAAGGAAAAATCTATAAGTCAAGCACTTTCGTCGCTCGCGTACAAGGCATTGTGGCTTGACGCCAATTTTTCAACTAACTTTTTTATAGACGTTGAATAGGTATATGTTGTTCTTTGTCAAAGATCTTTGTTTCAATCTAGATCACTTTGAACGAGTATATCAATCTGGGAAGCTACATACTCCTACATACTATGTAGTAGTACGTATCGATCTACACTTATTTGTCATTTGGGCAAATTGAAAATAGTGTTCACCAATGTATTAGAATGGGCGGAGCTTCATTTACTGATTTAATCAATCAACTCAAACCTACATGTATAGAACATAAGGCAGTACATATTTCCGTCTCATTTACTCATTAAATATCCCTCTCCAGGCAAGTTCTGGAAGACATGGAGATGCTGTCAGCGTTCACGGGCGTCCTGCACGTACCGAACTTATCGCAGCCCGAGCATGTCATGGCGGTGCTGGAGGAGAGCGACGCCTTCTCCAAGCGGGACCTTCAGAAGATACAGCACGATATCAGGGGTGCCAGGTAATCCTTTATACATATTGTACTTAACTCATGGCGTACTAGAAGAGAGAGTATGTTGACTTGTTACCTAGGACTATCAACTAGACCTAAAGTATCGGTGCAGTATTTACCTAAAGCATCTTATTTTTTTCGTTTTGCAGGATCTTCATTGGCATCAAGAAACTACTAGCATTAATCGACATGGTCAAACAGACTGACGAAGAAGCCCGAGTCTTCAAGTTCCTCACGAAAATGCAGGAGGAAGGCGGCCTAGACCTAGGCACCAATGTACAATAAGAATCATTGCAACCTTAGGGATTACATGCGCATACCACACTATCGCCCTCACCCGATCACATTAATGCACATATCTGCACATCGAAAACACATAATGTCAAAGTAACAGAGTGCTCGCCTTGCGCCTCTGATCTCAGGAGCTACGAAATCGATTACGACGAAGTGAGCGAATGCACAGAGTCGTTAATCGATACTAGTCATAACAAAATAGGCATGACCGCTAAAGGCAACGAAATATCACCTGCTAAAATGCCTCTCATGAGGATACGGAGTGTTGAAATAGTTTTTGAGGACGAAATGTCCACGTGTACAGACACCGGCATTTTGGATAGAAGCATAGAGTTGATAGTGTCGGACAGCAGCGACGATTCCACCAAATGCGTCGATGATTTGGAACAATTACATATCGATAAAGACGCTAACTATGACTCTGTTACGCTTAACGCGGATGGAGACCTGTCAGACGACAACTCTGATTCACTTGCCAAAGACATCGTCGAAGACTTCCCTAAAATTAATACTCCCCAAATTATTTTTTCAGACGTCGATGTAGCTTCTCATATAATATGTGAAAGCACGACATTGGCCATTGATGTAACATTGTCACCAAACGTATCAGAAATTGGTGACTCAGGTCGCTTCACCGAAGAAGCTTGCTCATCTCATTTTGAATCTGTCCCCATCGAAGATGCTTTACTTTCTAACTCATTTGACGCAATTAATGTCGATAAAACCCCAACGTTAATGAGTTCATTCGAAATGTCTGATGCCTGTAGTGTTGCGGCCGAAAGTGCAGGTCGTCTGTATGAGTATATCGATAGTAACAGTGATAGTTCAGATGATTCCGACAACACCGCTACGTGTGACGCAGACACTCCACTCCACCATTTATCGAGCCTCAGTAACATTGTATCCCCTGACGACAACTCTGTGAGCGACAGCTACGATCTGCAGTACGACTCTTTCATAGATATGGGCAAATTTTAATACTCAAAAACCTATATATAAACATGTTTAAACTTTTGCATTAACTAATTGTGCTTCTCTGTGGATATTTCTAACTCGTAACGTTATATGAATTTTATCAAGTGTAATACAGATTACAGTTTTTGACGTTGTTAATTAGTTTTGGATGATTGTTTTATTATAGTATGTTCGAATAAACACATTCCAATTGAATTAACGAAGGATTTGATTAAAGTAGGTCCTGTTTTGTATACACCAGGTGGTTAACTTTTAGTGAGCTGTTCTGACACCTTATATACCTTCTTTACACAGCTTGTGCACAGAGGGGCTCGGTGGTATGCGGCTCTCGTAACCATGTCATGTCTCTATATGTACTTGTCATAGTTAAACTACTCAGTAGTGTTGTTGTAAATAATGTAATGTTTCCATAGGGCGTGCAATTTAGTATTTATACAGTTACGTGAACGATGACATGGTTACAGATATCCCTGGGTTGTAAGTCTAGGCAATAGCTCAATTATCTACAATGTATTATATTATTTTTAAAGAGTTATTTTTTATTTATTTCAATTTGTTATTGAAATGAAATGCAGCTTGACGCTGTCTATTGTGTTAATACTTAATAGAGATATTTTGATCAATGTGTAATATTATTAGCTGTAAGGGAATGATATTGATTATGTCAATAAAATATGTAGTATTATGAACACTTGAGAAATATTGTTGTTATATTCAGTAGGACTCGAAGCTTTGACTTGAGGCATTAGTACAATCAAACATTTAAGTACTTATCTGCACTTGTAGTAAATTTTACAGTCAATTAAAGAACACTATGAATATATCAAACTTATCGGATTGTTACAAGATACTTGAAAAATAGAAGCAATTCTACATGAGTGTTATGTAGATGATGATTATTTCATACAAGTATAAAGTGAATGTTGCATTATTGTTTATAAATTATAACTAATCTAATATTGAACTAACCATAGCTGTAAGGTTGTTGCTATACATTTGTAGTTATTTATTGTTACATTCTACAGGTTAGATTGAATTGTTATGTCTCTTGTGTAGGATACAACATTCCACTCATACATTTAAAAACTGTTTCAGTGTAGAATGGTGGTATAAAGTATACATAATCTCAATTATATGAATAGTAAGTTTTGAGAAAATTTTCTTATAAAGATTATATCAAGCTTTTTAGATCACTGATTAGTGTTAGGGCTTCTAGTTATACTAACTGTGGTCAAATTTCTTCTATGTCTAAAATATATAAATTATGTGGAATATAATCTATGATATGACATAGCTCCTGAAAATAATGATCTCATACGACTCCATTACATGCATAATTATTGTAATCTTATCAGAAAGACACTTGTTTGGTCAGTATTGAAGGATACTTAAAAAATTGTTATTTATTGTGATTTTAAAAAAACTTATTTACTTTTACTTAACAAAAATGTTGAATTATATAAATGGTTATAGATATAGCCTTTGGAATAGTCTTTAAAATTGCACAATTATTTAGGTAAATGACAACTACAGTGAATATTATTTGGCAGTTGATATGATTAATTGCTTTGCAGTACCTTCAGAACATTGCTTACAGTGGCTGTGTCATATATCATATAAGCTTTATTGTTGATGAAATAAAGTGATTGACAATTAAATCTTCAGAATTTATTTCCATACCCTTTGTGTTCCATTGTTACATTACCATAAAACAATCCACATTCTCATCACAAGGTAGAATTACAATACAAGGTAGTATACATATCTTTAAGACATAAATCACAATTAAGGGATAATCCCCTATAAATTAAGAACTAAATCATGAAAATGCATCTACAATAAACTAAAATATAGCAGTTGAGATTAATTATATATATTTAAACTTAGAAGTTACAAAAAGCCATATTATACTAATTGGCACTTTCACAAGCATCTACCCAATCATTGTATACGTCTATCGGCTCGGATAACACGTTTGTTGTCGTCTGGAAATCTTCTAAACAAACCCTGCACTGTATCCGAGCCGTATTTCGTGCTCGATCCCTGAAAATAATGACACGTTATAGTATATTTTTTTTACGAATCTAAATGCAATATGGCTCCAGGTTGATACGCACATTTTTACCTCGCACGACTTTTCGTGATTACAAAATGGGCAGTTGAATTGCTGGTCTAAAGGCTCGATGGCTTTTCGCTTTGGCGGAGGCTTTCGTTTTGATTTTCGGCGACCCATGCCTGTGAAAAATTAAGTAGGCACCGGATGTATTTATTTATTTACAACAATGTGAAGTTATTTTGAGGGTCCAATACATCAAACACTTTGTGTAATATTTGGTAATATTAATATAACTTACTTGTCCTCTAATTATAGCTTCTAATTTATATTTTGTTGATCAAATCAAATACCCAACCAACCCAAAACATGAAAACACGTCAAGATTTGACAGTAGACACAGATGACGGGCAGAACCACAGACTACTTAATTATAACGTTTTGTTCTTAGATTTGGATGCCGATTGATAAAAATTTGGATTGTAAGTACAAAAACCCTATTTACTTTTCTACCAGTTGTAATTTAGGAATCACAATACTTCATTAAATAATGTTCTTGTAAAATATTTTCCTTCAAACAATTCTCTAATATAACCAATATCATACATGTATAAATTGTATATTAAGTTAAATCGAAGACAGGTAAGTTTTGAATTTCCCGATATAAATTATTTCAAAAAATTACTGATCTTAACATCATAACTAAGTTTAATAATAAAAAAGTCTATTAAAATGATTTTTTATAAGTTGCGTTTTATTTCACCGTCAATAACAATAACTCACCACAACGTTTGGCAGGCAGGGTAGCGCCGCCCATCGTCGTCCTAGCCGCACGCACTTTTGCTTGCCTAGAATATCGTATTGTCAAAAGTTTGTTACAACTTCTGTAGAATTATCTTTTCAATGTTGTCGTAACAGAATAAAATAGAAATGGCTCCTAATTCAGTTACAGTGACTGTGATATGTTTTCTATCGTTAGGCCGTAAGTTGTTTATTTTGTTTAAATTTCAATTCATCGTTGGTTACGCCCAGTGCTTGTAACGTACTTTATTGTTTTTATGTTTTAGTTGCTACGGTTCTCGCAGAGTGTATGATACCTTTAGTCTTAAGAAATACTTGGTTTTCATTCGAAAATGGTAAACAAACTATTACAGACATCAATGCCAGTGATATGACCGGAAGGTAATATATTTCACGATGATTGAGTCATTAAGAAAAATAACTAAAAATCCTATATAACAACTAATATTTCGAGTATTTAATATAATTATATTTAGCGCTATTATCAGTTGTCTTTGTTTCCTATAATTCTTATCAAACTCATGTTAAAAAACAATGTGATTCTTATTGTGATTTCTCCAGTGAATTGTAGTTTAATCAGTTCTTACCGGCGATTATAAATTAAAACTATTCTTATTTGCAATCATATAGGAAATAAAACCAATAAAAAAAGAAAACTAACTGTATCTGGCTGGTTAGAAACTAATTAGGATTCATACAAAACTCTACCAACTGAAATATGGTTTCTTGTTTATCTAACCTAATATCTAATTTAATATTTTTCAGAGGCACATGCATAAATATAAAATCAGAATACAGAGTAAACTACACTATGGTATTTTCTTACACAAAGTGTTACTACTGTGTGAAGATGATTGTCCGAACAGTCAATGTACTGGAGAAGATTGAGTCTCCTTGCATTAATTTGGCCCCAGATGAAGAACCTACAGTGGAGAGAGTGTGTCGAGGCCTTAACCCTGATCAGGGTTTGATTACTTTATTTTCTGAGAATTATGTGCCTGTAAGTATTGGATACTTAACTTATGTATAGTTTAGCTTTGGCTTATATGCTTAATTTATGTTTTTTTGTTTGGGTTTTATTTGCATGCGTGTTGCACAATTGCCCAACTAATTTCATAGAACAAAACTGCTTTACCATAAGCTGAATAAATGCAAACCCATACATAGAATTATTAATTAATCTAATCTAATAAGACTATATTGTCCCACTGTAGGTCAAAGGCCAAAATTATCTCTTTCACTCAATTATTACTTATCTTGTCTTAATAATAAGTCCTAAGATTAAATATTTACAAGGTTCATTATCTATTTAAAGCTTGAACAAGAATATGTACCTTGCAAACTTATGTTTTAAATATAGAACACTTGTGTTTCTTTCAGGTCAATTGTCGATCATCTCTGGAAGGCGTTTGGCAGTTTGCATACCAGAATCGTTTCCGGTTCACCGGTGAATGTAATCACCCAGACGCACAGATCAAGTCTTGTCAGACTGCTGGTACTCAGTTCTTGATCACCAACCAGAAGTTTAATATTACGTATAGGAAATGTGCGGGCATGTCTAATACTTTTGACGGTGTTGTGGAGTACAGCTGTTTAGGTAAGCTGGTTTATATTATTTTATTACCTATTTCTAAGTTCTCAAGGGCACTATTTCATTGTTATGTTAAAAGATATGCTACACAAAAACATGGTTTTGTGTCATCTATTAATGTTGCTGGATACAGAAGGAAAAAAAAATGAGTTCAGAGAAATAGAATAAGTGTCTTATTAAATTGTTTAACTAAATATTTCCAGTATCTCAGATTTTGCTTATACATTTTTATACTAAGTGATAACCTTCTTACAATACATTTAATTAACAAGAAAATATTTAACTCACTAATTAGGTAAATTGTAAACAAAAACGTAAAGATAACAAAATCTATTCTAGGACATTGGTTTGTAAATAAGAACCACTTCTTTGCGGTGGCCAATACAAAGGAATCTCGAAAGGATGAGAGGTACAGATGTTTCTTGAAAAACAGAGATGATGATTTGTACATAGGGGCCTCTATTACTGCTGAATGTAATACATTGAAGACTGTTGAAAAGTCGCCTGAGAGATATCATGTTACTCCTGTTAAGGTAAATTAATGCATGAAATTGAAGAATACCAAATTACTATTTTAAAAATAGGTACCTGTTGCTTATAGGTAAATGAACCCTTATATGTATGCCAAAAATCTAAGTAACTTCAATTTTATTGCAGTATGCACACACAATAATAAGTGAATACCTCTTGTAGTACAAAGATTTTTATACAAAACTATTATTCATAAATCTATTAACTCTATTTATTTTTCTATAGGCTGAAGTAGTAGAACCAGGGTGTAGACTACCACAAAACTTCTCAGGAGATTGGATCAATACGGCCAATATTGATGCTGATGTGTTCATCAACGAAACTCATATCATAGAAACATACTATCCTGATGAAGGAAGATTCAGGAAAACTATTTACGTTTGCAGGTACAGTATGGTGCAAACTTAATAGCGGATCTGAACACGAGGCGAGTCGCTGCGCAGTAACAAACTTATGCGCCAGCGGGGGTGCGGGGCGAGGTACAGCGCAGCGTGTAGCTAACTTCACAGCCGCCATTAACTTTGAATCCAACTATAATTCCCATTCCCCATAAAACACCTCTACTTGCCCACATTCTTGTTTAAATGCTTATTAGTTTTTTGTATATACCAAGAGCATCCTTATGAGGTTATATATAAGTATCATTATGGAATGTTATGATAAAACATGAAATTTTGTGAGCTATTTTACATACTTGTTTAGGGTATTCGTCAGGTATATGCGGAGATAAATAAAAACATCATCGCCTCGCTCGATGTGACCTATATAAATAATTTATTTAAATTAAGGAAATATGTAATTTAATAATATTGTGTATGCGGACAGACAAGCGAATCCTATTTCCTTAATTTAAATAAATTATTAGGCCAACATAATTATAGGCCACACTTGTAATATATGTTTATTTATTTATCTTTGCAGGGAACAGCGAGACAGTAGAGTGATGATGGCGCGCCTTACAGTTGACGGTTGTCAAAAGGATTACGTGTGCTTCGATTTTGTACCTCAACATCATAATATTATAAGGTTTGAAAGCTAAACTGATGTTTTTACACAATAACTTTATAAGGCACTTATTGTTCAGTTACTTTTTTATGAAAGTTGTTCTTATATGGCACTTTTTATTTCTAGGTACCGCAAAGGGTTAGCCATGATCCAAAGCAACTTCCACACAGTATGTTCATGGGTGCAGTTTAAAAACAAACAGGAATGGCGTTATGATATATTCTTAAAGAAGGACCCATCACCGATCCGGTGCCCAGTTGCCGGCAAATTCAATTTCACACAAAAGGGTGACGTGAAATTCGAAACGAGAATATTGGGGGGTGTCACTTTAAGTCCTAGGCCAAACTTGTACTGTAAATTGAATTTAAGTGACTTCTCCGTTTGCGATATAGACCAGAAAACTATACAGATAAAGGAAAACTACTGTCTATCTGTAGATTACTTAGGCAGACCAGTGGATATCTACAGTGATCCTGATTACAGGATGAAATGCATTGGCTTTTGGAAGGAGAATCTGAAGTCTTATCTTATTACCTATGATGAGTTAGATCCCTTCTCAAAGTACAGATGTTGGGTGTACCAGCGAGCTGATCTTAACAGGTAATTATCATGAAAACCTCTTGAGTTGTTTATTACAGTACGGTGCAAACTTAATGGCGGCTCTGAACACGAGGCGAGTCGCTGCGCAGTAACAAACTTATGCGCCAGCGGGGGTGCGGGGCGAGGTACTGCGCAGCGTGTTACTTCAGAGCCGCCATTAACTTTGAATCCAACTATACATGCCGTTTTACACAAGGACATTTTCTTTATGTGGTTCGTGTGTGTTAAGGCTGTGCTTCGCAAATAATGGCCCCAAAATCGATGTCTCGTGTTTTTTTTCAGAGTGCTCATGTCTCAAGCACTAGGACCTTACTGTGACTTGAAGCAAGACGTGACGTCATGGAACTACACAGAGGGCGCTGCAGTCGCCATAGAGATGGAAGAGTATGAGAGAGAACGGGATCAATGTCCAATGCACTTTGACGACGGCAGTGACCCGTGGTCAACCAAGGAGAACTTCGTAAAAGTCTTTACTTTCTCATTCTGGGGGTCAAACTCAGCTTCAATGACAGCTCTTAGTACTGTTCTAATAAATTTGGTAGCTTTAATTATTTTGATACAGTAATTACTAAGTTTAGACTGATTTAGATGACAAGAGTAAATGTAATTGATGTTGTGTTCATTCATGCATGATACAGATCTGTAGAGAATCTAAGAAACTCGTCCAGTTGTCCGTCCAGTATGTTTTACATAGTGAATATTTTATTTTCTGGTTGTATTTACGTTAGTAAGTGCAACTACCTCTCTTGTAGTTTTATATCTAAAGATCAAACAATTAGTGCAGCTATTGTCACCGCATAAACTAATAATTAATAAGTCTTGTTTATGTATATTAGATCTGATTGTATATCTATATGATGTTTATATGTTGAATAAGTTTTCTATTATGATATTCTAACTCAGTGGCGTGCATAGCATATAGGCAAATAAGCAGAGCTTACCTCCAAGAATCCTAACTATCTTCTTTTAATACAACAACACTCATCATACATAATCATAACATAAAACGGCAGTAAAACTTCTAACCAAACATTTCAATAATAAACAAATCATGACGTCACATCTGTCAAATTCAAATTCATTCAGTAACTCATAATAATCTGTTACGAGGTAGGCTCGCGACAGTTGTGCCTAGTTTACACTCACACATTCAAACGAAATCTCCTTGTCCATATACGCACGCACACTTCAAAAAAGGAAAATAATACCCCGCCATCTTGACTTTTTATTAAACGACAAAAACAAAAAACCCTGTTTTTGCTAAGAGTGGTGCTTTGACATTTGACATACGTAATTTTTTACACTTACAGTAAGCTAGCCTACCTGCCAATAGACTTATAGAGTTCTCGCAGTCCTCAGTTCTTTTACTTTCTTTTCACTCTCATATTCGTTTTGGGGCAAAAGTCTTTTGGGTTGGTCACCGCACTTGTCAATTCTTATTCTAGTAGGTAATTATTGTGTTTTAAATGAAACTTGCGTTTTAAAATACTAATAACTTATATAATTAATTATCACAATATTATTTACTTATTTATCAATGTTTATTATATTTATTTTAATAAATATTTTTATTGTTTTACTTCTGTGCAACTTGATCGTTTTTCGATATTTATTATCTGTGGCAGATTGTTTATTAAGTTTTTGATAGTTCGCGCGCGTGTTTTCGTCTTGTCTTTCGTAACAAGTTTCTATTAATTGTGATTTTGTGAAGTGGCTGTAGTTTAATAAACAGGAGCACTAATAAACAGCTATATGTATGAATGTTAAAATTGTGGCAAAATCGAAATATGTTTGATAGCATACGTGCGTAATTACAAATTTACAATACAAACCCATCAGATGGGGTTTGTTGACAAAACTTAAAAGGTAAGGCTCTCAGTAATTATTAACTCAAAATGTTAGAAAATATTGCCTGACTAGCGGTGTGCTGCTGGACGAACTGTTCTTTTTATGTTATTCGTCGTTTCTTCATTGTTATACGAAATTGTTGCGTGAATTGATACCTACGAGAATAACTACGACGAAAACATTTTGTTGTCGTAGATGATTATATTAAGTGATTGTTTTTAGTTACAATCTTATTAAAAATGGGAGTAAATTAAACATACAAGACAATAGTATATGTTGGCACGAAAAATAATACGTCTGATTATTTTTTTGGCTATGTAATACATAACGTAGGTTAGAAAAATGTTGATCTTGAATGGTCATATTGACTATGGCTTAATATGTATATTTACTATTATGTTCAGTTTCGTTTTCTTATTCAGAATAATACACAAATATGAGTCCTCAACCATAAGCTCTCCGCCCCGCGACCCTTTGCTCGTCGCGAGTCCTGAATCGCGGATTCGGCTGCTGTTCGCAGTTAGCTTTACAAAGATTGTTTTATTTAAACTTATACCTACCTACAAGTTGAAATAGTGATTCGATCAGAAATTGGTTTGTAGATTAAGCTAGCGAATAGTTCGCGAGCTGCGCGCGTGCATTTTAAGTAGACTTATGATCTTGTACGCGCCGCGCGAGCAGCGCTCGTACTGCTCGCGAACAGTTCGGAGACGGCATTACGTCATTACGGTAGTTGCGTCGAGGAGGCGCACTAACATAATATTGCAGTACCTAACTGCAAGCGCGAGCAGCGCATTCGGGGTGCGTTCGCTAGATCTGAATGTACCCTGTGGTCCACAAAAATAATCCTTGTTCCAATTTTTTGGGAGTTCATTTGCGTATTTACGGTAAAGTTGGCCATACGAGTACATACGTACGTAGTACGTACGAGTCTGTGCCTACCATGGCCGAAAACCAATGCACGCCACTGTTCTAACTTAGGTTAAGAACAATTTCTTTAACATTTTATGTGAAATATTTTACTATAGTGATAATTAAACCATCCACAAAGTACTTGATTAGGTGGTACTTAAATCTGTTTCATTGTCATTTTATGACTATGAGATTCATTTTTATATCTCTAAAACTTTTCATAGTTTTGCATGTGAGTTGTTTGTCTGCAAATATTTACTTCAACCATCTCACATGCACTGTAACAAAGTGATATATTATATGTCTAACTACAAGAAATACTGTACTTTATGTATAGTATAACAAACAAATATGCATTTTTTATGTCTACATATCAAAATATTTTATACTTAGGTAATATCAAAATAAAATTGATTGCCTTCTTCAAGTGTGCCTTAGACAAAAATTATTTAGTTATTTACATATTTGAAATATGGAATCAAAGACATTACTTTTATTGAGTAAATATACATATACCTTTAAAATATCTATCAAATCATTATTTTACCGTAGCATATTGTTACCTTGTGTATTTTATAATTCCGTCCAATAAGCAATTTTGCTTTTAAGTGAATGTTTTATAATTTTGTTTACACATCTGAATATAATGTTATGACTAAAACTGTGTTTTACTTGTTGAATATACAATAGTATTATATTATATACCTTGGATTACCTAGTCGTTATGAAAACTACACCTCAGGAAGATTTCATAACATAGGTACTCAGGAAATACAAATCAAGATCAAGTTGGTAAATACAGCAAAATGGGTCTTATAATAAAAAAAAACAAGTCTATTTAAATTTCAAAGCAAAAATTTAATTCATTCCTTATAAAATTAATCAGTGTAGAAATATTTTGGAGCTCTAATTAAAACACCCAGTATCACTAATGGCAGTTAACAATTCAATACTATCTGTTAGCAATCAAGGCATTTGTAAATTATTACCTCTAAGTAAAGTAAGATGTGAACAGATCTTAATAATTTATTTGGTCCAAGATACTTTAGGTATGTCAAAGTGTTCCGTCAAGCTGTCCAGATGCTGGTTAAACTTCTCTACTCTTTGTTTGTGGGTCATCTCAGCTTTCTGTTGTATCCTCTGCTTTTGCTGCAAAAAGAATTAAATATTGCATTTGTAAGCAAGCAACGGGTAATGATATATCTATGGTACATCCAATTATTGTTTTAGAAACTGGTCTTTAATATCAATCAATTAATAACTTATGCGCTGTGCACTCTCAACAAGGTGGCGGAGGTTATAGATATATTTAAATGTGCACTGAGTGAGTTCACAAGGGCCACATACTGTGTAGCATATAGGGTTAATTAAGGTTTATTTTTAAGTTTATTTGTCGCATTAGTTCTAAAAAACTGTAATGGCAAAGGAGACATGTGATAAATAAATAAATATTAAAGACCATATTATAATAATAAATAAATATACATTTTGCAGTTTTACATATGTTGTAGATACCCTCATAAAAAAGTAGAAAAATGTGGCATTTTTTAATATGGAAAGAAGCTTTTTGTATTCATAACAATGTGGGTCATTCAAACTTATTTGTTAAGGAAGATTTAGAGAACCTGTCATAATTAAGATCATGTTAAATGTCCAAGAACAAACATACCTTACTCATTCGGGATAGTGTTTACAAATGAGATAAAACTTTCAACACTTGTGCAATAACTTACCATTTTTTCTTGCATCTTCTGGAACGCCATTTCAGCCTTCGTTTTAGTGTTAATGACGGTGTTATTTTGTTGCTTAACTTGTTGTTTTACTTCATTCTCCATTAGTTTCTCAGTGTCCTTGTTGGTCTTCTTTTTCTTCTTCTTTTTGATGCCAGAGTTGTCCTTGATTTTTAGCTGCGTTTTATTCACACACGCATATTCGTCCTCTTCACCCATTCTAGTTATTTGACTTTATTTAAAAGCACTATTTCACGTGTTAATATGTTCTTAATTAAACAACTTTACAATAATAATTAATCAGTAATTTCTGGAAAACAATACTGTTATTTGTTGTTTACGCGTAAAATGACATACGTCGTTTGACATTGACAACTTGTACTGTCACTTCAACAGCACCCGTCAGAAATTCGTTTTTTTTTTGTTTGGATACGTTGTAATTGATCACCAGTTTAAAAATACCAACAAACCTAAATAAACCAACATTGATTTTTTTAGTAGTTTTTCGCCAAGAAAACTTAAATAAAAAAATAAACATATAAAAAATTGTAAAAGCAACCAGTGGTTAAGAACAAAAATGGTGAAAATAAATCAGAGGTTAAATAATATAACCCAAGGGTTTTTGGATTTCTATAGTTTTATTTGGCTTGTCTGTACCTATTTTGCTTTATCAGGTATAACATGAGGATAAAGGGAAATATTGACTCATGATAAGTCCTTGTTTTCAATAATCAATCTGCTTAGGCTTAGATACACTAAAATATAATCATTAAGTTAAATGGATGTTCCATACTAGAAATTTGTGGAAGTTTGATTTTGAACAAATTAAAATTTAGTGTAATATAGTTTGAGATTTATACCAACTTACAAGTAAACTACTAACATACAAGTAACACTCCCTTTTAAGACACCCTATCTGACGATGCGGGGCTTTAGCCAAGTTAAGTACACTTTAACTCACGAGGGTGGCAGGTTGACTAGTAGCAAATATCATAAATAAATAAGTGATTGTTCACTACAAAAGAGCGTGAATGAATGGCGTTTCTTGGCGTTATCGGGACGGCGCACGCGCGCTTCCCGCCGACGCGTACGGCCTAGAGATTAGTTTGATTTTGCGCCACGTGTCGCCACGTGCTTTCCGACTACCCACCAAATAAGATTAACGGATTTGCACACAACAGATTGCACACGAATGAGCAGGAAGTGTAAAGTGAAACGCCGGTAATGAGATCGCTTTGTGGGACGACCGATGTAATGAGATACGAATAAAAATGTTATTGTATTGTTGTAACCGATCAATATGTTCTGTATTAGATTCGCCACAAAGTATTTAACATTTTGACTAACCGGTTAGAGACCTGTTAAAAATAATATTTTGTAATAACAAGGGTGTAGACACCCTTGTTATTATTGAAATAACTAATAAATATTCAATTAAAATATTGTTTTTAACTGACTCCAATATACAAAAATGTCTAGGTACTAAAGTATACCAATCGCATTTATTGTGTTTTGTAATTAGTGCCCCATACATAAACTGGTAGAAACTACCCGTTTATAATACGTAAAAGTTTAGAATAACTCTTATTTTTTACAGATTTTTATGGATTTCGACGAACCTCGAAACAAGGATACTAACCAAAATATAAAGTTTCTCAAAGTTTTCTAAGAGAATAGGAAAGCGGGGAAACCATACAAGTTTAATGGTTTATAACAGTTCCAAACACTGCTAATCGGACTTTAATATCAAAGACATACAAGTAAACAGTCTTTGACTAGCAATGATAACTTTACAATTGAGCTGACCTGAATGCCTTCAACGTCAGCTCGCTGGGGTGCAACGTGAGCGGATGGCACGTGCCTTGCGATAACACTCACCCCTGCTCAGCAGTTATCGTGGCCATCGCAGTCAATCGATCTGCGGCATTGGCCTTGTGAAGTTGGTATAGTTTCTGTAAGGAACTTGGTAAGATAGTTAGTAGAGAACTGTGTAAGAATTGAGAAAAACTAATTAGCATCATGGTAATGCTACTTTTGATATGACACCAATTTTTTAGCAACACTGCATCTACAAACATGTTTTTTAGATGTAGGCAAGGTACATAAATATGGAAGTAGCTACTTAGTGTTTGTCTTTAGATCCATTGAAATACTTATAAAATTGTGCTTATTAAGTAGTAATATCATTTACATTAAGTCTTTATAGACGACACCTCACAAATCGGTATCTTTTTAAGCTTTAGCAAATGACTATTTCACTCACATTCTTCTAGCTGGCCACATAGAATTAAATGCAGTTTACAACGAATGGCCCTAAAATAGATTTCTAAATTTGAACAATACCTACTTGACTTCGATTAACGCCTCTCGTGCGAAAGTCATCGGCTTACGTCCTCAACGTCGCATTACTGGCATAAATCCAAACAAATAGCTAAGGCTAGTTGCAGAACAATGGTAGCAGCTAATAGACATTAATACAGCATTAGTTATAAACGACGCACGCGCCGGCGACGCCTTGTTTGCCAAACTGCCCTAATCCGCTATTTGTAGCGTAGGGACGCCACACGTTGGGATTGTGTGGGAATATCAAAAACAGTGTTGTTTAGGATAAACGAATCTGGTTGAATCTAATTAATAGTCTTATAGTGAAATAAGGAGTCTGAGCATTAGAATGTGTTGATTTTACCTGACTTGATATTATGTTTGTACGATAAACAGTTCAAACTAGGTATGCTTAGTTAATTATAGATTATTAAAAACACAAAAAACTGACCTGTTTTGATAATGAACCATATTTTTCATCGGAAGAAATCATGGTATCTACTAAGTGAACCTAAACACGTGTTGTACTATTTACATTTTGGGTTTTCGACCTCTTGGCCACCCTACTCTGCAGCATAATACCGCTTTGACTTCTGAGAGGAAATCCTTTTCCCACGAGCTTTATTCAAACATATGTAAAGCGTATGATGGATGACGCGCCGACCGCCCTTTAGCGGGGGTTAGCCGTTTAAATCACAATCGTGTCGCCCCTAATACATTTTTTCATTGGTCACTGAACGATTAGGTTAAAATTTATAATGTCATTTTTACTAGCCCGACTTCACACTAAAAAGAGTTGAAATGGCACACGCCACAATGATTGCGCTTTTTATTGTAGCGCGCCCAGGGGTATAGTGTTACACTAATTTCATTTCCCATACAAAACTTACGTTTGAACAACCGAAATAGGCGGATAAAGTAATCATGCAATTTTGTGTTCGTAATGCGAGTTTGTGAACTCACAATCGCTGTTTTGTCATGACTTTGGTAAATATGTCTTGAAAACAATAGAATATGTGAAGTAAAAATGTTTAGCGCGTTCGTCGGGCGCGGCGGCGGGGGCGAACGCGTCAAAGTTTTCCCATTACGCGACTCGCAGACATTAGCAGCCCTCTTGGGTTCATTAAAATTTGTCAGCTTGTCGTATAGGAGTAACTTCTAAATGGATGTAGAAACTTCTCTAAGTGAAACTCGGCTGACGTAAAAAGTTTGTCGGATTTTGAGTCGGCGTTTTTTCGACGCCATCAATTTCTCAGCCCGTCAAGAAGATTATTCGCACTCACATTGCGGAAAAAAGAGTAATTTAAGTTTTCCAGAAGAGTCGTTGCGTTGGAGTTATGATCTTTGTTTGAAACTTTGATTGATTTATGAAATCCTCATTGTCTGCTAGGACGATTAAGGGATCAGCGGGGGTTGCTTAAAACTTATATCATGCCTTAATTTTCCGCAAAACGACAGCCATACATATTTAAATAACCAGAACAATCAAATAAATCATATCCTCCAAATATGTTTTCATAATTTAATTATTTTGTTATTGAGAACTGATTTGACACCAACAATAGCGCAGAGCGTCCCCATAAGAAAATTAAAACACCAACGCCTGTGATTTGATACTGCGCAATCAGTTGCCGAAGCGGACCAGTCAATGTTATTGTTCCCTTTATGTTTGAGGGGTTAAATGAACCCCAGAGTACGAGGGTGACGCCGATAGTTTATTTAACAGATGTAATTGTGAATGAATGAACGAAATCGAACGAGTGGAAGGAATGTTAGTGTAATTAACGCGGTGGGAGACTGGCCATTAGCAGTCGGTTTTTATTTTTTATTGACCGCGCATTGCAATTGCGTTTTTGTCAACGTTGTTTAACAATGCTGGCCGAATGTATTTTGGAATAAAATAGTAAATGTGCTAATGTAAATTTCAGTTAACATAAAAAAGAACTTATTTACTTGTTTTTACACTAGGTACCGACTCTTATTTTAGCAAACAAGTGAGAATTATTTAAGGAAGTACCATTTTAACAATTAATGAAGTTTGTAGTGTAAAAGTACCAATATAACGTTATATGCAGACCCCTAGTTCTCACTTTTCGACCTATTTCACAATCGTATTTTCAAAACTTTAGAACTTTTAAAGAACTTTATAAACTGGCGTCGCGGGTTCAGCCGTCAGCTAGTTTGGTTGTCTACATTACGTAGCAAGGGTTGTAAGTTTGTAAGAGGAGATGGCAGTAAATCAAACTCATTGTGGTCCACCCCTCCCCACCTCCCCTGCCCGCGTGTCTCCCACACCCTGTTACCGTAGCTGAGATTTTAAGTATTATTTTGCTGTGGTTTTTTAGATTTTACTCTACTCTTAAGTAAATAGAGTGGCGTTCTTTATATTTTTTTAATTTTTGGCATTATAGAACTATTCATATTTATGCACTCTAAATCAAAAGCCCTAAGATCTAGTGCTTTTGATTTAATCTTCATAAACTTTTTGCAGGACCTATAGTTTAATAAGGTTTAATGAAATATTGTAAATTTCACAGCTGCAAAAAGGCAGAAATGTGTACGTACAAAACTTGGCATTTTGAAAAGAGTTTATTTGTTTAGATTGTTGGTACATACAATAAAGTCTAACTAAACTCTAAATATAAAAACTACCCGTGTCCCTTACCATCTGTATTAATTAGTAGTTAATTTGAACGTGCATAAGTCCTTCAAAGGAAATTAACCATGCATCTGTCAGAAGCAAGAATTATGAGTAACTACTAAAATCACATGTCTATAAATGCATTTAATTAATTAAGCAGCAGTAGGTAATTAAGGAGCTATTTAAAGAAATGAAGTTTAATTATGAGACGTCTTGAAACAGGTACATTTTTATGTTTGTTTTTATTCCGTTTTATTTACAGGTTAAACATCTATTTTAAAAAAAAAACCGTTTAACAGAAATAATGCAAGCTTATGACATTTTATGAATTCTGAAATGTAAGTTTACTTTATGCAGGTATAATAAACACAACGAAATATTAATATTTTATACAAACAATGCTTTTACGAAAAAAAAAAAAAAAAAACATGTTTTTTTTTAATGTCCCACAAATACTAACAAACAAACTAAAAATTAATAAAATCCCAACAATCGTCCGCTAACAAACTACGAGTAGACAGACAGACAGCTAGGGGAAGTTCATCTCAGACACGCGCCGGCGCCCGCGCACACCACACGCTAATTCACACTTCCTGATCACCAGATACTGTGGAGAACCTATAGCGAAGGGATGATAGGGCACGGTTCGGTAAGGGCTTGCTGATTTGTAGATAGTGTATGTTCATTTTTGTCAATTAGGTACTTGGTGGTACCTAGGATATAGATGGAGATAAGCCCCAAGGCACACATTTATTAAAGCCCATAAATGTGTGCATAAAAAAGACTGAATAAAAATCACATTACCTACAAATTGTCATTGTTTGAATTTTTTATATCACTAGTAGGGAAGCCGGGAGAGAGAGGCCTTTTAGTTGGACAGAAATGACTAAGAATAAAAAATAAAAGTAACGTTATTTACTTTTTTTGCGGTAAAGAATACTAATGACTAAATTCAGAAAAAATGGTATCTATGTTTGATGTAGTTAGTGTTTATTATTAATAGGGAATTCCTGACACCCTTAAATCATTTGAAATATAAGTTGCTTGACTATATGAAAATGAAACTTCTTTTGTAAGAAATTAACACTTATAATTGCAGAAGAATGAAAAGGAAAATAATTTTAACAATAAATCAATATGTTAACTAGTTCCCTAACATGTTTATAGTCACTTGCGGGCAATAAATGCTGTTGACACACATTACAGAAGGTGGTACTTTAATTGTTCCTATTCGTGGGGTCCCTTGGAACAGTTGTTTGGCCTGTTGTGGCCTGTTCGCAGACTAAGGGATGGCTTGATGTATAGGGTGTTAATAAACCTATTTTATTGTTGAACTCATATGGCGATGGCAATTTAGGTTACGTAATGGGTGTTTGAATATATTTATTTAATTATTATTTTTTGTTTCACCTACATTTTTTGTACTAAACTATTTGATTTTTCTGAAAAAGGAAATAATTCGAATAAGTACAATTTGCAACATTAGATAAATTAAGTAGAAGATATGAAAAAGAACATTGAATTTTTGGCTCTATTCTACAAAAGCCTCACATTTTGGCCCAAAATGGCCATTCAAATCACAACAAGAAGGAATAAATAATTCGCAAACCTCAATATTGTTCATAACCGATCGATTCCCAACATCTAACTAGTGCAGTTATATATATGTGAGGTAGTAATTAGGCGACGCACGAGCCGGTGGGAGGTGGGCGCCGGAACCGGAAGCGCGCCGGAGATGAAGGCGCGATACAATATCCGGTTAGACGCCATTTCCGCCGCGAGACGCGTGTGTGGATGCCTTAGCTTTACACTGATAGATACTGCCTGATTTTGAGTCAATGGGACGCTGGGATATAATAAATACACTAATATTTTATAACAAGTATTATAGTTAAAATAAAAATATATATAAATATAATGAGATAAACTGATTCTCTTTTTGCTGTCGACTACTTATGTGAGTTGAAACCCCAAAAGCTTATTGTTATAACTATAAAGTAAAGGTCGAAGAAGTTAGCTTGGAATGAAAAATCTTATAGCACTACGAAAAACCGTAGCGCCTTGAAAAGTAATTTCTTTAAAAGTTTAAAAAACAGAACATTGGTAAATGACAGTTATCTATAGAAAATAATGGAATATTTTTTCAATCTTACATACATTGTACATCATGAGAGTTCACTTAAATTATTACGTTTTGACAAATACTCTTCATTCGATCGGTCTTAGTTAGGTATCTAAAACAGAAAATTATATAAAGGACTATAGCTTAAAGTCTATAAATTTTGATATTTTTAAGGAATAAATTATTAAACAACAAAAGAAACACACAAAAAATAAATTTTATTAATAAAATGACTTTTTATTTTTTTAGTCTACACCCTTAACTACTTGAACAGCAAGAGTATTCGATTAAACCATTAACATTACGAAATGGAAATCGATGTGGAGTGTCTCCCGATGAAATCGATAAGGCAGACAGGCTCGTCACGAGGCCTTGGATCAAGGATTCATTGTTCCCAGAGAGGGAAACATCATTGTTCCCTACGGATTAACGCTTTTACGCTTTTATGCTTTCATGCTTTTATGCTTTTATGCTTTTAGGTGATTTTTCACTGCGAGAGCGGATCGAGAGTCTTGTCTTTCACTCAAGGTGTCTGGTTGAAAGAATGCTTAGTGGTTAAGGGCAATGTACGTGTTATGTATTATGCTCGGTTCTATGTATTTTAAGTATGTACATGTATGCTCTATAGGTGTAGTTAGATGTCTGCTTACGTTATCGGGCGCACAAAATTTTATGATATGATTTCTATTGATATCTTCGGTATAGAATAAGCTTAAAGCTACGATTTATTTACTTAGTTGAGATAAATGGAAGTTATATATCTAAATTAATTATATTTACTTAAAATGCTTCCTATGGCCCCTAACTACAGAAAAGTTCTTACAAGACATGTCTTTCAGTTCTAATATAAATGAAAATGAATGAGAATTCGTTTAAAAATATTGTCTTACTCATTTCTAGATATTTATTTAGTAGTTGTTGTTTGTTTATAGTTGTTGTAGTTTATGATCTTAAACTTTGTTAAATTTAGTACTCGTTTTAGAATTATACCTGCTACGAGTAGACTCCTACGTTCTACTTTATCTTTCATATATTTTTTGTAGAAACTGCTATTTTTTTTTCGTATGTCTGTTAGAACGCACATCAGTATAATCTAAATACGTAATTCGAACTCGCTGCATGACTGAAAATAATGATGTACGGTTGCCTGTATCTGTATTTAGTTTAATTACAATAGTATATAAATTACAAACCCTTATTGTATAATCAAACAATAACAAGGCAAACTTAAATGAGTTTAACCCTTCAAAAACTTGTGCGATACAAATCAAAGTTGAATAGACCGATCATCATGAACGTAGAGCATTAGTAGGAATGTTCAGGTTGTAGTGTACATGTAGTAATAATTATTCGGCGTGTTGCGATAATACAGATTTAGATAGAGCCGCGGCGGCCGAGATAACCCCTTACATAGCTCAGAGCACATAGCGCCTGCCCACCCTAAGTAGCGTCAGCACACAACTTGTTCTTCGAAGACATTTTGAGTAATTTGTGAAGGAATCTCTTATTTACAAGTACAATAAACAGAGTTTACAGAATGCTGTTGAGGCTAATGCGAATGTTAGATATTGAAATGTACTACTTTTTAAACGGATTCTCAAAACAGTAGTAAGTAGATTCCATTTATAAAGTAATTTTATTTCGGCTTTTTTCTGTAAAAATGTGGCCTTTGACACATATTTATTTATTGAATTCTTCTCCTAGGTAAAGACTTTCTTTGGAGCACTATAATACTGAGAATTTTGATCGTGTGTGGCTAAGGAATATTTGGTTGAAATTACCAAGTATACATGTGTGAAGTTTATTTATGAAACAAGTCGACAAACGGAAGTTTTTATTACTTTTTATATAAATAGGCATATGACGTCAATTATATTAGAATTGCGTCAATGTACGCAATTCTAATATTTTGTTGAGTATAATATAAATGTGAATTTGAACTGAGATCAAGTTTAATGAAATTAATTGTAGAGATAATTGACGAAAGTGAACTTAAAACGAAATTATTACGCCTTACGTTATATGATAATTGAAATTTTCGATAAAAACTAAACCAAACACGGTTCTCAGGACTGGTTTAGATTTTGCAATGTATTATTTATTAATTAAATTTAATATTTTATTCATCATATAACAGTCTTATACATACGTCTAAAAAGCTATGGAATTGACTAACTAACTTGACTTTCATCTGCCCAGCTTTATGTGGAGCGCATGGACGTCGCCTCCTAATATTACTGGAGAGACTAAGCTTTGACCCTTTGACATTCCTTCTCAGCAATTTATTGAAGTAATTATATAATGACATAAATAATATTTGATTTAAATTAATGTAAGAAAATAGTAAATCACAGTTTCACCTGCTGACGGTATTTGCCGGATTTCTGAAAGGATCTAAGGAGGGTGGCGAGAGGCTTCGAGGATGCGCCGGGGGCGGCGGAGGGGCGCGGGCCGGGGGGCGCGGGCTGCGCTGTGACGTCACGTCCTATCTCGGCGGCCATCTTGGATTATCTCGTCGCACCTGCGGGGCGCGGGGGGTTTAGTATCGACCCGATGCGAACCCTGCACATTTTTCAGGGTAAACTTGAAAATGTTTTGTCTATTTAGGTATTTACTTGTTAAGATATAGATAACTATCTTATCTATTATTTATTAATTATTTTTTGGGAAATTTATGAGTTGCATGGGATGAGCTGAGCATGAGCTTTCAGAAAATACTTTTAATGACTTATCAAATGAATAATTGTTTACTTGAAACTTAATAAATAGATTGAGTACTTACTATGCTAATTTCAAATTCAGTTCACCGTGTTGAAAATCCTAATTTAATGTAAATATGTAGTTAAACTTTTTCTTTATTGCCCCGTACTATTATGTTTAGGAGACCAACATTTCCACTGTTTAGCATGCTGAAGAACTGGTAGTTACATAAACATCATAACATATCATCACGCCTGTGTCCCCGAAGGGGTAGGCAGAGGCGTACCAATGTACAACCCACAGTTCGCGGATATGTTTAGGTCCCATGTAATAGGGGGCGAGCCTATTGCCACTAACCGGGCACAAATCCAAACTCCGACTGCTACTGAGAATTTTATAGAAAAACCCAAACTGGTAGTTACAGTGTATATTAATGTCCGTATGAATGTTTCCCTCACGAAAGACACCGCTGTAAGATGGTTGCTAAGAAGAATTACGAATATACTTTACTACAAACCCATAAAACACAAACACACTTCTGCAATGAGTAACAGTTGTCTTCATAAGCAAGCTATGCAAGAATCGTTTTATGTTCATACACTCTAAATTACAATAAACATAAAATAAGTAAATAACTAACCAAGTACATAAGGCTTAAACGCACATGTATCTGTAGTACAAATAATATTATAACCATTTTACAACACCACTAAAAACAAACAACATTTAAAAACCCAAACAACCGCACATAAAATAAGTTTCAATTAAGCATTTAGCCGCAACTAATACAGGGTGTATTAAAATTCAACTCACACACGCAGCGTTATCTGTGTGTGGCAGTTTGGACACGGCGATAGGATCTGCCCCCATCCCTCATCCCTTTGTACTTCAAACGACCCGCCCTTGCTTATTTACAAAGACAGAAATTTTAACTTATCAACCTGTTTCTGTTTGTCATCTGCAGTTTGGTTTGGTTCGTATTGGGAAGATGTGAAACCTGTAAAGTTGTTTATTCTAATAAGACCTAAAACCACTCTATAAAACAGCGTTCGATGAGAATCAAATGAATAATTTCAATAATATTTTAAGATTATAAGCGTATCTATTTTTCTGTCATAAGATATGTAAATGAATGCGTACCTAGGTTTTTGTGTGGTTATCCCATTGAACAAACAAATATTGTTCACCCTGACTGAAGAGTTTAACATAGGTAAATACATTTTACGTTACTTCATTTATTAAGACGCTAAAACGTATTCATATCAACAACTTTATAATAATAATATTCTAATAAGACACCTTTTTGTCTGTCACACTATTACCTGAAGTAACGAAGAATAAAATTGTTTACCAATTTTTCTTACTAGGTAACCTCAAAAGATTGTTTCCAATAGTTTATGTATATTTTAATACAATTATGTACTACATGCAGTAGGTAAAAAGGGTTAGATAATGATAGGTTTCTAAAGAAAACTATTTAATTGTATAGTAAGCTTTAAATGCAAATATTATCCAGATCAAGTTCTATTGTTTAAAACTTAATAGGTCATAGAGAACCTATCAGTATGCAAGTACTGAGCATACCAGTATGGACATTGACAAATATTTTGATAGTTCAAACAATACCGCCATTGAGAAAGCGACTGCAGCTGCCTATGCACCGACAAGTCTAACCTAACGTGAGCTAATAAGTTCAGTGCATAAGTAGACAATGACAGGCATTATATGTAACTAGATAAAGGATAATTAAATGTACAGTCAACAGTAGGTATTTGTATATGTACAGAAATAATTAGGCATGGATTTGAAATTACGTGAAGTTCAAACATATTCTTAATTTTGTAATTTTCAACCACCTACTTGTCATCTTACCATTCTAAATATTTAAAAAATCACTCTTGATTTAACCACATCATCGTCTTGATTTAGCCACACATAAGTCCGTCTTCCTCTACTAAGCTCGCTTAACTTTGCCACCCGCTCAGCAGTTCTTTGCGTGAACTTAATTTTGGCAATACCTATCAACAAATCTATAAGTCTACCTTATATCTGGTAGATCAGAATTTAAACAGGAATATACTAAATAAAGTACTGTTTTTGTTGCAGGAAAATGCAAGAGGCTATCGTAATGTCACTTCACCAGACCACCGGTATTGACGACACTTGACACTTGAAACAATGACATCATTGAGAGCGCGTGCGCAGCTGCTAATGCGCGGTGTATCAAATACTTGGTGGCTCTCGTATTGTTCCGGAAATTTTTGCTGAAGTGCCGAGTGGAGTGGGCAAACAGAGGCACGTGCTACACAAGTAGACCACCGCTGAGCTAAAACAATAAGTAATTACAAAGACAGGAGACACAAAGATTAAAAACATTTTTATTAAAAAATAAATACATTTCCTGTGTATTATGCAGTAGTGTTGTGGTTGTGAAGGTCAGGTAGACTGGTATTGAAATGAATCCGTTTCATTAAGACTAGTAGTCGTTTTAACATGATTTGGGAAAGAGCTATGTTGGACTCGACCGAAATGCTAAACTTTATTTTATACACATGTATTAATATTAGGATGGTGAGTATACTTTTGAACCCTGAAGTGCCGGATGGTTACCAGGAGTGGTGGACTAAGCAGGCACGTGCTGTACACGGGAGGTCGAACACCGAAGTTGAATTTTACCTATATTGTGGACCAGATTGGTTTTAATTATAAATATGTGTCATGGAAATACTAAACAAAAAAATAGCAAAAGGATGACTGTACCAAGCAGTCCAATTAGAATTAACTTCCGTGGAGAGGATGGTCCGTTTACCTACATAATGATGGCATGGAGACCTTTAACGACTATTGTATAGCAGTTGCCTTTGCAAGACTGAAAAAAAAATACTTCTAGGTCGGATTCTCCCATAAGACCGAAAAAGACGGAAAACTTAAAACTTCGCAAATATGGATCGATTAATTTCGTCGGTGGCCATTTACCCCTTATATCCGTACTTGACACAGGGTCCTCGTAATGTGGGGTGCCTGGCAGAAAACCTCCACGTGTGCTCGGTGGCTGCTTGTCCGCTTGGTTTCTTGGGGACGAGCAGGTACCGGGCCGGTGCACCCTGGGTGCGGGCAACAGTCTCCTCGCGAGGGGTGGAGAGGGGGAGATTGTTGTCCGTAGCTAATTTCTGCCGGAGCGGAGGAGTCGCTCCCGAGGGCTCCCTATCTGCGCTCTGCTGCAGCAGAGTGCACGACCAGGGAGCGAGGTGGGAAAGACGGGTTTCCGCGGCGTGTACGTCGCGGTGACCGAGGTGGGAAAGACCGCGGGTTGCTCCTCAACCTGCGGTTTAAGGGCATCCGTGGCGAGGTGTTGGAGCCAGGTGCCGGGTGGTGGGTAGGCTTAGTTTAGGTTAGGGGATATAAAAAAAAAAAAAAAAAAAAAAAAATTAGTTTTAGTGTTAGTTTGTAGACACCGAGCAGCGGGCGGTTTATCCTGCACCGGAGGCATCTGCGGGCCTCGGGAGACCTAAATACCCTCCCAAAAAGAGCGGCCGCATCGCCTTGGGGAAGCGATGTGAGTAGTACCCAAAACTTTTATGAATATGTCCGACGAAGTAGAAACTTTGTCATGCGCCCCGGCTGACGCCCGGCGCTCGCAGGTATCCGGGCCTGCGAGTGTTAAATTGACTACCGATGGATGCGCAGGGGTAGGCGACCAGGCCCCTGTAGCGGATGTGGCTACTGGAAGCAGTTTTGCGTCATGCGACCCGGCTGACGCCCGGCGCTCGCAGGTTCCCGGGCCTGCGAGTGTTAAATTGGTTACCGGCGGATGCGCAGGGACGTCTTCCATAAGGAAGCGTCCAGTGAGCCGGTCCTCAGACGAGGAAGGCCTGCCGGCCCCCAAGTTGCCAACTTCTAGGAGGGGTCGGCCGGCAACGAGAGGAGCGAGTGCCTCGCAGCCGCGGAGGGATGGGCGCGGGCGTTTTGTGCGCGCCAGTGCGGCGGCTAGCGAGGCTGAGAGTGACGTGGGGGTCACCACGGAGGCCCCTGGCGATGGCGGTGACAGCTGTGCCTCGCTAGGGAGCTCAAAGGCGGAGCTCAACGCCGCCAAGAGGGAGCAGCGCAAAGCCGTCGCGGCCGACGAAGTGTCGGAAATGGCCCGACGCGCACGCGAGCGACGTGCTACTCTGGCGGCGGAGGGGGGAGAGCCTTCGGCGGTGGCCTTGAGCCAGCTGGCTCTCGACGGGGTGGACTTAGTCCTGAAGGTTGCCACTAAGTCTGGCAGCCTGAAGGGCACGTTCACCCGCGGCTTAAAGGAGGCTGCCGCGGACATCCGGGAGGCGGTTGGCATCCTCCTCAGCAGGACGGCCTCTGACGAGGTCGCGAAGCTGCAGGAGGAGAACGGCCGCCTCCGGCGTGACCTAGAAGACCTCCGGCGGCAAGTCGCTGCGCTGAGCGAGCAGCAGCAGCGACGCTCGTCCGCCGATGCCGCGCCAGTGGTGGCCCCTACTCCCGCACAGGGTCCGGCAATCGCTCGTACCGACGATGAGGTCGAGCGCATTGTCCGGATCTGCAGCTCCAGTGCGGGAGCATGATGAATGCCCGATTGGAGGCGATTTCTCGGCGTCTCCCACCGGAAACCCTCCGTCCGCCCTTAGCGGCCGACGCACGGAGGACTGGGGAGCCGCCGAGACTCTCGCCTCAGAAGAGGAAGCCCGCGGAGGGGGCGAAAAGGCCCGCGGAGGGCGCAAAAAGGCCCGCGGAGAGAGCCCCCACGAGCGAGCCCACGACTGCCGGGTCTAAGGGTGAGACCTGGGCGAAAGTCGTGGGCCGTAAGAAGGCCCGCAAAGCCGCCAAGAAGGCCGCGGCCGCGGCACGCGCCTCCAGCCGTACCGCAAATACGGTTGCGCGGCCTGTGGGGCGGACTGAGAAAGACGGACGCAAGGGGCCGGCCGTGCATGCCGTGCATACCCCGCGCTCTGAAGCTGTGGCGCTCACGCTACAGCCCGGGGCTGCGGAGCGCGGTGTGACTTACCGGTCGGTCATTGCGGAGGCCAAGGCCAAGATCAGATTGTCGGATCTTGGTCTTCAGTCCGTCACCGTCAGGCAGGCTGCCACGGGTGCGCGGCTGTTCGAGGTGGCTGGCGCTGCAAGCGGCAGCGTGGAAAAGGCGGACGCTCTGGCCGCCAAGATGAGGGAAGTCCTCAACCCTGAGGACGTCCGGGTCTCCAGACCGGTGAAAACCGCAATGGTGCGGATCACTGATCTGGATGACTCGGTGACCTCAGAGGAGGTGGTGGCGGCCGTTGCCCGAAGCGGCGAGTGTCCGCCGGACAGCGTGCGGGTCGGCGAAATACGCGCCGATGCCACTGGACTCGGCGTGGTCTGGGTTCGGTGCCCTGTGGCATCGGCGAAGAAGATCGCCGACAGGGGCGAATTGCTGGTGGGCTGGGTTGCAGCGGGAGTAAAACTCCTGCAGCCCCGGGCTCTGCGGTGCTTCCGGTGCCTGGAAAAGGGGCACGTCCGGGCAAAGTGCACCGCCGAGGTCGACCGTAGCGATCTGTGCTATCGCTGCGGTCAGCCCGGCCACAAGGCGGCCCAGTGTTCCGCGGCCCCCAACTGCATCTTATGTTCAGTTGCGGGGAAGCCAGCGGGACACCTAGCGGGCGGAGGGGCCTGTGGCGCGCCTGCCAGCAAGGCGCAAAAGAAAAAGAAGGGGGGCTCTAAGCCTGCCGGGGAAACCTCGCCTCCCCCGCAGGCTAGTAGCTCCGCGGCCGACTCCCGGCACAGGACTGTTGCCGAGGGAATGGAGTGTCAGTAATGGCACAAAAACATTTCCTCCAGGGCAACATCAACCACTGTGCCAGAGCTCAGGATCTTTTGATCCAGAGCATGGCAGAGTGGTCGATTGACGTGGCTGTGGTCGCCGAGCCGTACCTCATCCCCGCCCGTGAAAACTGGCTGGGGTGCGCTGACGGTTTGGTGGCCATCATTGGCGAGACTCTGATCGACCCGTCTAGGGGCCGTGGCTGGGTTGCTGCGGTCTCGGGCGGCATCGTCATTGTGGGGGCGTACTTCTCCCCCAACAAGAGTCTCGCCGACTTTGAGGGTTTCCTTGTCGAGTTGGGCGCCGTCGTAGGCCGCTACCACCCTCGTCCCGTTCTTGTGCTCGGGGATCTCAACGCCAAGTCATCGGCGTGGGGATCTCCGGTCACTGACCTTCGGGGCGAGGTGCTGGAGGAGTGGGCGGTTGCGACAGGCCTGGTCGTCCTGAATCGGGGTTCGGAATTTACGTGCGTGCGACAGCGGGGCGGGTCGATAGTGGACGTTTCGTTCGCTAGCCCCTCTGTCGCCGGCCGGGTCCGCGACTGGCGTGTCGCTGTGGAGGTGGAGACGCTATCGGACCACCGGTATATCCGGTTCGACGTCTCTGCCCAGACCACGGGCGGCCGCCATCCAACAACCCCGATCAACGACGGCCCGCGTTGGGCGCTTAAGCGCATCGACAGGGAACTACTCGAGGAAGCAGCCTTAGTCCAGTCCTGGACCTGGGAGTCGGCGACGGACGGCCCCGTCGACGTCGGGGCGGTGGCGCTGCGGTTTCGCGGGGCGATGACGCAGATCTGCGACGCGTCCATGCCCCGTGTCCGCCAACAGTCCGCAAGGCGCCGGGTGTACTGGTGGACCGCCGAGATCGCGCAATTGCGCGTGGCGTGCGTTGCGGCCCGCCGCCGGTACGCCCGATACCGCAGACGGCGTCGACGGGATTCCGCCGAGGAGGACGCGCTGTATGAGGTGTACCGCGCGTCCAAGGAGACTCTGTGGCTGGCCATCGGCGACTCAAAGTCGCGTGCCAGGGAGGAGCTGCTGGGGTCCCTAGATCGGGACCCGTGGGGGCGTCCCTACCGCTGGGTAAGGGGCAAGTTGCGTCCCTGGGCGCCCCCACTGACGCAGACCATGCAGCCCCAGCTGCTGGAGGTGGTGGTGAAGACCCTCTTCCCTGTGCGAGTGGGACATGTTCCCCCGCCGATGGCATCGCCCTCAGCCACAGACTCTCCGGAAGAGGAGAGCACCGATGTCCCCGAAGTGACGCAAGAGGAGACGAGAGCGGCCGTGTCGCGACTCCGGGCGAAGAGCACAGCGCCCGGACCCGACGGAGTTCCTGGCCGAGCTCTCGTCTTGGCTCTGAAAGAGCTAGAGCCCCAGCTGAGGGGGCTCTTCACGGCATGTCTCGAGCGGGGTCAGTTTCCCGGCGTATGGAAGGAGGGGAGGCTGGTCCTGCTCAGAAAGGAGGGGCGCCCTGCGGACTCGCCGTCCGCGTATCGGCCCATAGTGCTGCTTGACGAGGCGGGCAAACTGTTCGAGCGGATTATCGCGGATCGCCTCGTCAGCCACTTGTGCAGAGAGGGGCCGGACCTGGACGAGAACCAGTTCGGTTTTCGTCGGGGGCGCTCCACCATAGACGCAATCATGCGCGTGAGGGCCCTGGCGGAGGAGACGGTGTCCCGGGGTGGGGTGGTGTTGGCGGTGTCTTTAGACATCTCCAACGCATTCAACACCCTACCCTGGAGCTGCATTCGGGAGGCGCTGAAATACCATCGCGTGCCTCCCTACCTCCGCCGTACAGTAGGGGCTTATCTGGAGGACAGATGCGTCACCTATCGGGGACGTGACGGTGCTGCTCGGCACTTCATGTCGTGCGGTGTTCCACAGGGATCGGTCTTGGGACCGCTCCTGTGGAACATCGGATACGACTGGGTGCTGAGAGGTGAGCTCCCGTCGGGTGCAGACCTGACGTGTTATGCGGACGACACGCTTGTCACTGCCCGGGGGAGCTCACTTAGGGAAGCGACGTTGATAGCCACGGCTGCGGTGTCACAGGTGGTGAACCGCATCCGGCGCCTGGGCCTGGAGGTGGCCCTAAACAAGTCGGAGGCCATAGTGTTTCATGGCCCCCGACGGGCGCCGGCGCCGGGATCACACATTGTGGTCGGTGGGGCTCGGATAGCTGTCGGGCACACCATGAAGTACCTGGGATTGGTGCTCGACAGCCGGTGGGAATTCGGGCCTCACTTCCGGCGGCTAGCGCCCAAGCTGATGGGCGCGGCGGGCGCGCTTTCAACGTTGCTTCCCAACATGGGGGGCCCGAGCGCCGCCTGTAGGCGGTTGTACGTGGGAATCGTGCGGTCTATAGCCCTTTACGGGGCTCCCGTTTGGGCGCTAGACCTGACGGCCAGCACTCTCGCCATTCTGCGAAAGCCGCAGAGGGCGATGGCCGTCAGAGTCGCCCGCGGGTACCGCACGATTTCCTACGAGGCGGCTTGTGTCCTGGCCGGATCCCCGCCCTGGGACCTGGAGGCGAAAGTACTCGCGTCATTGTACCGATGGCGCGAGGAAGAGCGGGCGCGGGGCTCGACGCCGGTGCAGCGGCAGATCGAGCTGCGCCGAGGAGAGCTCCGTCAGGTCCTGGTGGCGGAATGGCGGCAAAGGCTTCTGCGCCCTGCCGCCGGCCTCGCTACCGTCGAGGCGATCCGGCCGGTACTCAACGACTGGCTCGGGAGAAGGCACGGTTCCCTGTCGTTTAGGGTGACGCAGGTGCTGTCGGGGCATGGGTGCTTCGGCAAGTACCTGTGTCGCATGGGCAGGGAGCCGGACGCTCGGTGCCACCACTGCGTCCATTGCGGGGAGGACACGGCGCAACACACGCTCGCTGAGTGTGTAGCTTGGGAGGAGCAGCGCCGTGTCCTCACAAATGAAGTAGGAGGCGATCTGTCGCTGCCGGCCGTAGTGCAGAGTATGGTCGGTAGCGCAGAGTCGTGGGACGCGGTGGTGTCCTTCTGCGAGGACGTGATGTCGCAGAAGGAGACTGCGGAACGGGAGAGGGAGATCTCGTCTCTCTTCCCCGGCCGCAGAAGGCGCACCGGGCGCAGGAGAAGGGCGGACAACGCCCTTTTCCGCCCCCCATGAATGGGTCCAGGGGCGAGGGACTTGGGGAAGTCCCCGCCCCCTAACCGCTGGACCCGAGGCGTAGGCGCGCGCGGGTGTCGGCGCGCGCCTCCGAGGCGGAGCACGGGGTAGTCTTACACCTCACTACCCCGTGCACGAGATGAGGCCCGGACAACCGGGCCAGCACCAGCGTGGGGCTGCGGAAGAATTTGGATTCCCGCGGCCCCACGTGCACGTGCGAGGAGGAGACACCGGGGGGTTTTAGCCGGTAAGAGTCCGGCATGCCCCTCCGCCTCTCCCCAGGCGGAGGAAGTCCATGAGGATTCCCCCCCAAAAAAAAAAAAAAAAAAAAAAAGGGTCCTCGTAATGTTCCGGAAGTTTTGTTCTACTGCGTGGAGTGGACAAACTATGGCACGTGTCTCCTCGAGGGGACCACCAAAGCGGTTGCATTACCTCCGTGAATTTGGTAAAGGGATTGACGAATTAACGCTTGCGGTCATCCCATATGGCATGAACTTCAATGTTTTCATGAATTTGGTTTCAGATGATTTTATTCCAAGTAGAACGAAAAGAACAATGTTCAATCCAGTAAATGTTTGCGAAATAAAGAAATAAACGTTTAATTTTTTCTTAACTAGTCATTAGTATAGTTGAGAATAATTAAAACTGGACAAAACTCTTTTTCATGTACGTAATTGCACGTGAAAATACTCCTCTGTCTTTTACAACCTGTAAGATATACAAATTTTAAATGACTTTATATTTACACAGAATACTTTCTTTGAATACTCAATAACGCCTTATATTTTTATATTCCAATATCATAGTACAACAAAACACGTAATAGGTACTCATACATCTATAAGAAACTTCTTAGAATACATTCCTACGTATGAATTCACAGCAAAACGTGTTGGAAAGGCAAATGTATTTTAAAATCAATTGAATGTTAGTATGGACTATATTAATGATAGTATTGAACAGGAGAGACACACCAGCTGCCGCCGGATCGCGGGGGTCCCCACATAGACTAAACTGTTTCACAAACAGATACGACATTTTACAAGAAAATACTTTTGATTATACTATCAAATATCTACATATTTGATAGTATTTTCTAAGGAACATACTTCTGTAGTTATTTTTGATACTTTTTAGCGCAGTTAAAGTGAAAAGTAATTATTAAAGGCTCTATAAATACAACTCTAAAAATAATAAGAGATACTTATATCTAATATCACCGGCCAAGGGCCCATGGTATGGTGTTTTAGGTGAATGACATAATAATATAACAGAATAATTGTATGATAGTAATTTATAAATTCATTTACAAACGCCCTGAAATGAAATTTTACCTTTTTTAGCTCTGGCTGGAGGCCTTAAGGTCCTCGCCAAAAGTCTGGTGATGCAGTCAAAGCGCGCAAGCTTTGACTGCATCACCGGACTTATGGCAGGCTAACTGCAAAGATCTCTACTTTAAAAAAAACCTTTCTTTAGATGTTCATTAAACAAATATCATTATTTTCATTAAGCTTATGATCGAGTAATGCATTCAGAAAGTAATGAATGGCCATGTAATGTCCCTTGAATGCCCCATCTGTTTCTACATAGTCTGCGTATGAAGTCAGGTGGACCGGTGGCAAAGCACGAAGTGACCATTTGTTAAGCGCCACGTGATAGTACTATATTATTTATTGACCTTCACGACTTCCGATGGGGACCGGCCAGGCTTCTCATTTCAACGATCAAGGATACATGAATAAGACTGTCTGGAGATGCTGGTTACCTTACACTTAGAAATGAAATCTTTTTAAATATAGCCATTATGTATTTTGTATTTATACCCTTCCAATATTGTTGTGAGTATCATTATTATTTTAGTGCTAACCAACTTGGTGCCAAGCAAATAACCTTTAACTCTTGAATGTCTGTCACCGGTAAGCATAGGATTATATTTTGTTAGAGTAAAGAAATAACATGCATACGTATTTTGACATAAGATTCTGCAGCTTAATGCATCGATTCTAGAAGAAATCTTATAATATTTAGTGATGTTAGTTGTGTGGTCCATAAGGAATAGATCACGGTATCATAAATAACCCAAATTGTGCGGGATGACAAACAGCTGGGTTTCCTTATCTACACTTTGATTTTATTTCCTAAAGCGAGCAAAATATCAGGGACAGGTGAAACGGACTTTGGGTTCAAACATGCAATCATTTACACCAGCTGATAATATTTGACAACTATAATTGGCTGAAAAAAGTCATTTTTGGTTTGTTCGAACAGTTGTTTTGGCTAAATTAATCAGGCTACTCGTTAAAAAGAAGATCTTCCTCGGAGAGCTTAGGTCGAGCTTGTGGTGTTACGTTTTAATGGAGAAAATTGACAAACCTATTTGATGACTTAGGTACGAAAAAATATTATGTTTTTGCGAAAGATATAATACTGTTGTGTCTGACATAATCTTATAGCCATGTTCGGTATTCATGTCCATAAAAAATAACCTTACATAGACTTGAATAAAAAGATTGTAAATTACGTCTGATGATAACTTCACTGAAAATTGATAGTAAACCATTACAAAGTTCATTTGCATACTAAAATCTTTGTATAAAGCTTTTTTAAGCTGTCGCAGGTGTGAAGAAAACACAATACTACAATGCTCATAAAAACTCATTTTATCTTATTACACGGAGCAAAAAATTTAATTGTGGTCACATACCTGTTCGTGGTTCGTGCAACAAGATCTCGTCTATACAACAAGATAAACACAATCAATACAATAAAATATCTTTATAAACGCACCGAAGGCGTCAAGGAACGAGGTAAGCGAATCATATTTCAAAACAACGAATTCGATATGACAATTTTTCGCAAGTTTTATGTTTATTGACAGCGCGGGAATCGTTCCTTTTTTACTTCTTTTTTAAACGTGGCTATTGCATTATCGGCGCGTTCGCAATAAAAATAAAAGTATCCGACCTTTTTGGATTGTAAGACACACGTAATTCGCGGATATTTTGTCATTTAGTTTAATTACTTTTGTGCAATTTGTGACGTTTAGTAATAACCTAGAGATATTTCTTCCCACACGATTCATTTTAGTGATTGAAGGATATCAACCCGGCATCAAGCACACGCGTCGAAAAAATAAATCAAACATTCTCTTTACGACGCCCACCATTAATAAAACTCTTTAAAATATATTTAATAATGTCCACAAAGGTAGGGAGCACAATGCTCGACCCATAAAGGGGCAGCATTTATTATGGCGACAATATATCGAACACAAAAAGATATTGTGACAAAGACGCGTACTTTTTAATAATATTGTCATTTCTCAGCAGCAGTGGACTCTTTCAAAAAGCCATAACGCAATAATTTATCTCTTTATAAGAGTTTTTTATCTGTGGGAGAGCGCGGGTGACGCCAGGTGAGCACGGGTTAACTTCATACAGCCTTCTATACATCCTATTATAACGTCTATGTTATAGTGTTACGCATTGGTGGGCTCCATTATTTATCTCGATAATCCAAAGAAACGCAAACCCAAAACTTTACGAAAATACAGTTCCATAATCGTAAAACTTTAAAAGGTTTTCTGCGTCGAGTAGAATGCTACGTAAGCATTATTTTAAATTCTCGCCATTTTGGGCCGTCAAATACGCTGCATAGAACATTGAGTAAATTAAACGTAAGAAAAAAAATGTTTTAGAATATTCGTTATCTACTCTACAAATAAATCGTGCACTAAACTTTTGATTAACATAAAATTTCGGTGTGAAACACGATTTGCGTTATTGCGCAAAAAATTAACGACAGTCTTTATAGCTATCGTCGAGACGGGGTTGACATTGGAGCCACAATAAAATCGATGAAATATTTAAGGGGCAGTTGCTATAACTCATAGCGGGCCAGTTAAGGGCGAGCACCTATTGTGACACTGTTTGCACAGGTAGCCGCTCAGTGGGCAGTCGATAACACAAATCGTGAGACACATGAGATGGTACTAGTGAAGTTTTAATTGTTTTATTAGCATACAAATGACTGCCGTATATGCACATACTGTTTTGCTTCAACACTTACTGACTACGTATATGGTGGCGATTGATTTTATTAGACGCTCTTGTTTTGTTTGAGTTATTGGTGTTTGCTACTGTACAATTAATCTCTTACCATGCCTTTTTATTATAAGTTTTGGACTGTTATATTTAAATTATTATTGTCAAGACGACAGTGAGAAAAGTTACGTTCCAAGGATATTTTATAATTTTTTAAGTAAGTATAACAATGGACATTAGTATTCAAAGACCACAACAAAATGACCCTCCGGGCAGACATCTAACACACAACACAATTTCAGTACAACAATACTCTGTACTTAAGTTTCACATAAACAAATCAAACAGTGAGCTGTTGTCGTCATTTATTAAATTACCAAAACTAAACAAAAGAACAAACAACAGCTATTCGAAATTCAAACACAAGCGACACGCAAAATCAAAACGCACGGTCATTTCACACTCAACTAGAAGCAACTAGATTTGTGAGTCCGGTGACCTGTGACGTCACAGCCAGTATTCGTGTCACGTAGCCAGGTAGGTACGGCACTAGTTTCACTAAATCCCGGCGCGTCCCGGTTCGGGGAAGCCGCATGAAGTCGTCACGGCGCCCCGCCGGGACGGTAGCCGCGCGGGCGGTCCGGCTCCCCCTTAATTAATTTAAATGCATTTACCTGCAGGTATGTGGTCCATGTGAGGCTAGCCATGTTCATTTCATTGTACCTAATATTGGTAATACGTGTTTATTGAGGAGTCGTGTCTGATGTTATTCGCGCCAATTCAATTTTGAAAGTGGAATGTAGAGTTCATTATTTGAAAAATAGTTCTGGTTGCAGTGCCACATTTTTTTTTTTTTTCGTAATTTATATTGAGCTTTATAATTAAAAAAATCGAGTATCATATCGATTCTTTCTTATCGATAAAACTTAGTAGGCCAGTTTTAAAGCACAATACAGCAACAAATGGGTCATAAACTTCAATCGAGAGACATAAATGTTCTTATAAAAGACCAAAGGAACAGTAATTTTCTGCATACTTCTTACGAACAACATAGAATGATGATTATAAAATGTCACCGCTATTTAGTAAAAGACAACGACGCCTGGCGGCAACAACAAAGTAAATTTAAGTTATGTAGCGTGCCTAGTTTGCATTTTGTAAATAAAAAGCTAATACTATAAACATTTATTGACCGGATCAATTAGTTTTATCTGTATAGTAGTCATATAAAGTAGGTCAATAACAATATTATCTAAAACTGTAGTTTATTGCCTATTAGCGGTAAAGCGTTTACGTTTGTTTGGGTCACAACACAACAGAAATGCAAATCTAATATAAACACACATTAAACAAAAATTGAAAGTTGTGTTTTAGGCCTAATTAAAATTTATTGTGTAGTTTAACGGGTTAAACATATTTTTAAGTGCTGTTTATGTAATAATAAAAAACAGCACCAAACAACTTTATTTAAATTGTGATTAATTTGTAAATCTACAATAGGATCTCATACTAAGGGAATAATGTGCATTGACATTGACTGTGGACATACCAGACCTCAATTAAAATCTCTCTGAGGATATGTCACCATATGGCTCTTAACCTGCGTGGGCTAAAACTAGTAAGGCACCTACGTCATATTCTAAAATTAAATTAGTGCTCATTCGTATAGACCGATAATAATCAAAATAGGTTATAATGCCAGCCAAATAAGGTAATTGTTCATAGTTAAAATTGCAATGTTGTACAAGAATGTGATAAAAAAATATTTAAGCAATATTTTTGATTAGTTGCAAACCCCCTCAGGCTTGCGAGTAAATATAGAATATTATCTCTCACAGACATTCAAATGACAACCGGAACCGACGGTTTACGTGACCTACGAAATAAAAACAGGATAAATGTAATAAAAAACACGAGATTAATAATAAAATTACCAATATTAACACTAATTACGTCGAAAGTGTCGACATTTATCATTATTCGAGCCATATTCGGTAAGTCGGTGTTTGCGCGGCCATTTTCTCATCCGGAATGTGTACGACCGACATACGACATAACCTTGTCATAACCGCTTCCAAATTTGAATTTTATATGACATTACCCAATCGTGTTAACCGAACCCGGCTACCGCACATCAGAGAAACAGTCTAATTAGATGTAATGAAAGAAACCGAGATGCGTTCGGAAGTGATCGTAATCTCTATTGCCTTTTGGGCAAGGATTACGTAGCAATAAAATACTAAATTTAATAATGCATGTGGTGCTTGCCGAGTGACTAATTGGACGATTTTCTCATTAAATAATAGACACGTAATTGACGTTTAGTACGACAGACGGAATTAGTGAATAAAATTGTGGTAATCGTTTTGAATGTCATAATCAAATATTGTCGGTAATAAGATATGTAAGTTATTGGTGATCTTCTGTATTATCGTGTTTGATTAAGTAATTGACTAGCTTGTAATACAGGATATTATGTAGGTACCGGGAGACCGAGTAAAACAAACAGGTAATGACTTATTAAATAGTTATTTTTTTTTTCAGAAGCACATGCAGAGGTATTGTAGATTTTCTTCCTGTTTATGTGATTTAAGTATTCTATTGGAAGACATTTTTAAACTGGTCAACAATTTCCACGACTGACTTTTTGTGATCAATAACCCCACAGCAACATGTCTTCTAATTACAAATTTTAATGTATCCAATGTATATAACACTTACCAAAACAATCAATCAGAACTATATAAAGAGGCAGTTAAAACAACGCGTACACACTGATACACCACATGGTCCCAACGACGTATTATAATTTAACTCATGACTAATTTGACTAACCATTCAGACACCACACAAAATGGATAATTTGCTTACACACCCCTACGTTTATCACCAGCCGTGGCCAATCATTGATGGACCGCGTCTAATCAACCCTAAACATAGCCGTAATTCGCGTTTTATTGCCATTAACTATTTTATAACCAAAATATGGGGTATTATGCTAAATTATTTAGCAAATTTTAAAGTGCGAGGTTTGGGCGTTATGTGTGGTTTTTAGTGATTAAGTGTTAGGTGTCGTCGGAGTCAACAATGATTATGTAGAGTCGCTGTTATTACTTACATAAATACTTGCTCTTTTTATGATAACTACTGAGATATTTTTCCTTGTTGGTTCAGTACGTACGGATTGCCGAAATCTACAGTAAGGTTGTCGTCAAACCATTTAGGAAATATTTTATGAAAAAAATGACTAAAGAAGTAGTCTTGTGAACTATTCATTTCGTAAGGCATGTAAAGTGAACACACAAAGTAAGTATGTATAAGTATTTTTGGATCAAAAACATAGGTATTATAAGAAATCCTTAAAATCAGATTAAATACCCATAGCCCATGTTATCTAAAGAACGAATGCAATAAAAAATAGAAATTAGTTTTATGCAAAATCCAAGTTTAATAATTCATGAAATACAACATTTTACGATTACGGAGGAGAGAAGAAACGCGATAGGCGCCATAAAATATTTGATATTAAAATACCGACAAACGATAACACACTTTGATATATCTATACATATACTATACATACTTAGATATATGTATTTGTCGTAGGTGTAAGATAATGTTCGTCACAGTTCTGATTCTGAACATAGATTATATAAATAGGCTATCACTAGGCAGTTTTAGTAAAAGTAGATAGATAAGCGTAAAGTGGTGTAACAATTACCTTTTAAAAATATGTCTACGATTGTACCTAATGTTTTTCATTCTACTATATCTATTTAATTCTGAACTAAACAAAAACAGATAGGATTTCTATTATTTTTTTAGGGATATAATCAATATTAGAAGTTATACATCTACTGAGTTAATATGGACGTTTATAAAATAAATCGAGAGTATAAACAGCTTTCTGAAACCACATAACGTTAAGTTTGTGTAAGATAGATAAAAAAGGTTATTGAAAAAAAAAACCGTCGTAAATAGGGCCATGAGTCACTTCGCTTATTATTTTTAATATCGCTATATTTTAAACTGCCGTCAGATAGCACGTTCCTCGTCAATTAAATTTGCACGAAAATAATAGTCCGAAACTTTCTCACAATTAAACGAACATAAAATTGTAATCATAGGAGCGACAACACGCCCAAACGATTACAACCGGCGAACGAACTTCTAAATCTTTGTCAACGTATTAAAGTTTGACCGAGTTATCTTCTTATTTAGGGGTTATGTTTCTATGTTCACATCGTTAATTCTAATATTGCAATAAATATGTCTGTTTGGTAACAAGGCGGGCCGTGTCGAATGCCATCAGATGTAATAGACCGTGCAATTGTGGGGTTTGGAACTTTGGACCATCCCGGTGGTCGATTTTTTATCTGTGGTAATTGTTTCAGATTTTTTGTGTACTCTTTTGATTTATTGTTGTTCGAAATTTAATTTTGTTTCGTGCAAATGTTTGGAATGGCTAAAGTAGTTGTCACTCCTGTCGGCTGGTTTCGTTTTTGCTTGAGTGCGCTTTTTAAATAGTTGGTTAAAAGTTATTTGTGTAATTGGTATTTTTAATTAATATTTTAGTCTTGTTAGCGTGTGTCTTCTATGATTTGTTTAGTATGCGCCTTAAATGTGTGTTTTAAGTTTTAAAGAAACTTTGTGTTGTTTACAACTGTGTTCAAGAGCTTCCATATTTTACAAAATAACTTTACAAGTTTCAGGTGAATTACTGCTTTTGTTTACATGTTTTGCCACGAGAATCTAGCTATTTTATAAAAATACAAAAAATGTGCTTTCCTAGGTTTTGTTCAAAAATATATTTTCACCTATTCTATACCAGCCAGTATCCAAAACAAAATTACGTACAAATATTTTAGCGAAATGAAAATTCATCTCCATACAAAACATGGCTATAATCTGTGAATCCTTTGTTACGTGATGCTTAACAAAGCATTAATGGAGCATGTCTCAGTAGCGAGACAAAGGCATCAAACCAAGCGACAGATTAAGGCTGGCTGTATGTTTTTGTACCATTGCCTTAAAAAAAGTTGGACTGACAACTCAAAATGTGTTGGTCAAAATTGGCGAAGAAAGTGAAATGGAGATAACAAAAGTAAATATGTTTTTTTTTTGCTTTTAATAAACAATATTTGTATTTATTTATTAAATGTGTATTTTTACATTTGTAATAAATTGTAGGAATTCTTAAAAGCTGAAAAACGTTTTTAAATAAGTATAAATGTGCGTTTTAATAGCTGGCTTTATCGTTGACAAATACATCCTAAGCGAGGTGTATAAAACACACTGCAAGCAGTAAGGTATAGTTTCTATCGATATCTTTATTTATCTAACATATTCACAATTGACAGTCCACATTACATTCCACATCAATCGTTTATTTGTACAACAGCTACTGGTAATAAAAATTGATTTTCGAACAAGCGTCAGCATAAAAAATGTTAAGTGTACAGCTCTCAACTTTTTTTAATAACGCAATACACTCAAGTGTTTGCTCACTACAGGAGCATTGGAAATCATTTGTACAGCCATTGAACCGACAACAAAACATCAACAATGTATCGTTCGAACAAAATAAATAAATAATCTCTTCTCTACACAAATAAATATCGCTATCGGTCTGTGTTGCCAACCGCGACCCACTGGGCTCGGTGTTGCCAACAATAGAAAATAATAAATTCTAATACAATGCTGTGTCACCGCATTTGTTATGCAATTAATGGGAATTGGATACCTAGTGTATATGAATAGGCGTGATGAGTGTGATAGAGTATCGATCGGTTATTATACGGAGGACATTGTTAACTAAACGTTTGATTTCTTGTTTGGCACTTGCAAAACTGGGGGTTGCTATACAATAAGTAAACTATTCGCGGACCGAAAAAACAACTTAGTCATAGAATACAGTTAATTTTTGATTAATTTATTAAACGGAGACTCCTTTATCATGCTTAACTTTCTAGATAAGATAAATTGCAAAATAACCCATAAAACAAAGAAAAAACTGATTTATAGTTTAATAGAAGTAATAAAACAACCGCGTTATGTAGTAATTAGGCCTCCATCCGTATGCAGGCCCAAAATGAATCAAAGAACTCAAGGCTATTAAACTAACAGTCATCCCCACGTATCCATTTATATTAATTAATGTAAACTTAGGAATTAATAAAACAAGTTAAGTAACGCAATATGAGAGTGTGTCGAGATTAAAATGCTCGATTTTGGAGATCGTATAAGACGATAGGAAAGGAATTTACTAACGAATGTAGCTACTGTTATAATACATAGGTAATAAGTGAGTGAAATATGTAATTAGGTTGTTGCTTTGAGTAACTTTAAATGTTTTTGAGTATGTTGCGGCTGCTTGTAAGTATGTTCTTGTTTAAAATTCTTGGCTGTGATGCAAAGTTGTAGAGTGAAAAAATAATGATGAAGAATGTTTTATATTTTATTTTATTTTATTTTTATTTTATTCAGATCACTTTAAATGTCGTATACGTAATCGATACTCGACGGGACATGTATTTTAATAGATTTCAACTATTTTCTCTGTCCAAATCTTCATGAAACTCTCCTAAAAAATTGCTTCGTTTTCAGATAAAAAAAAAACATTATGATAGTCTTTTAATACTTTCCCATTATTATTAGCTTATCTGTGAAGAGAAACAGTGAAAGTATTAGGGAATGATACTCTAAAACCGAAAATCACAAAAAACCCAGTATCGGGAATTCGCCCACATTTATATAACTATTAAACGATCATTAGCTCGCCACTCGTCCCATACCTGCCCATACATTATCTTGTCAAAATATTTCGTTGAAATTTACAAAGTTTTTTTTCGTATATTTCGTGAATTTGGACGTTTGTTGTCGTACAATGGTGGCGTGACATCTCAATTCGTTACAAAGGGAATCATTTGTCATTGTCCATTAGAAGATATTGTTGGCTAACATTATAAAATATTAGCTTAAGTACATTTCAGTTTTGAAGAGATATTTGTTTTGATTCGTTGCGTAGTTACATTTACTAGCAAAATAATGTGTTTACAGTTTAAGTCAAACAAAGTTACAAGTTTATTTGTCTGGTTGTTCTGTGGTACCTAAAGAATTTATTTCCCATTAAATTTATAGTAAAATATTTTATTAAACATTTATCCAACTAGACAGTATTCAGTTATGTAACTACAACTATATTGCTACTGAATTAATAGTAAAATGTCCATCCTCACAGAACCTTATCAACATGTTATTTGGTGTTCCTACAGTAAACAATCTGAGATGAAAAAGTATCTACAAGAGAATCAAACAAGAAACAAATATATTTCCCCTAGGTGAAGTAAATAAATTACACATAGGTAACATAAATAACTTTACATAAAGGCTGACGTAAAGTAGGTTGGGAGTACCTACAAATATAGCATGAAATAAAAATCACATTGTAATCCGGTATTGGCTATAGATAAGGAGGGCTTGTGACAAGGCAAGAATTATGTGCTCCAGAGGGCAATTTTTCTTCCCCGGGATTTATTCTCGTAATTTATAGAGGATCGGTCTGTATCTGGGCTAACCCGCCCCGGCTAGCGGCCCGCAATTAAGACTAACCTCCTCCCCTAATTAAGATGCTATAATCTATAATATCATAATTTATCAACAACTCGTGAACGAGATTGTTTTGTTTGTATGTTTATGTGAAGAGTTGTAATAACTAATAACTTGTTTCTACAACTGTAATACTACTACTATATTTTTGTTGGAACATTGTGGATTTTTATCACTGAAAATAATTTACCTAGGTGAATAAATGTCTAATAAAGTCTCGTGTCATTGTTCCAGACTCAATACCAAAATTACTTAAGTAAACGTCTATTTGTTTGCGACAAAAGAATGTTTTATAGCGTCATTTACATAAGTAATAATCGTAAACAGAAGTACGTTTCATAACGACACTCGTATTGCCTAATCTCGTCATCAATCGACTGTTCGTTGCGTTGTAATTTGACACGCAAAATTTTTGCCGAACGTGCTTCAGCCATGAATTGCTGGTGACAAAAGTGTCTGTCGCAGCGAAGCGACAAGAGTCGGCTTAATACTGCCCCCACCCCTCGCCGCAGTCGTAAATTTAGGGTTTCATAAAACCAGATCCGAGATAAGACACAGTGTGGAGTGAGTCCCGGATCAAATGCGATCCTGCGAACCCGCAGCTACTCGCGCAGACAATAAAAATAACACGGCACACGGCGCATCTGCGGCTACTATTTTACATCACAAAATTTGTCGTGTTTACATAAAATACGCCCCGCAGATACTGATCGATTCGCTAGAAATCGCGTACGTCACTTTCGCGACGAACTGGCCGGCAACACGAAACCACCGATGAAAAAACCCGAGCTGTCAAGAGGACAACAAAAGCGCATTATGATTTTAACAGTTTCTGAATTGCTACACTATTATGAGGCGTGTATTATGCCTTTCATCCACTGTAAGGGTATTTGGACGCCTTTGTGGCTCGGTATTGACAAATAAGTAAGATTTACTCTAAGAGTAAGAATGAAGGATTAGGACGGCGCACTAGTTTTTTTAATGCATTCTCTGGAAATGCGTGGCGCCATTGGTCTAATATTGCATTATTCGGCAGTCTAGTCGGTTTGGTACTGCAGTGTTAGTTGCAATATTCTAAACAAATCAAGTGGAAACTTTCTGCTATTGAGAGCCGAGGAAAGCGAAGTTTGCGCAACTATCCACTAGAATAAACATACGTTGTAACAAAGTAAAGAATAGGCTTAATTCGAACGGATTTAGTTCTGACCAATGGGTATTGTATCCTTTGTTCGATTGAATGCTTTCTTTTATTTTCACTTTTATTCGAATGTTTAGGCACATAATCGTGCAAAAGCAATTCTTTATGTGGAACATCTTATAAAATTTACATCAAAGCGTCGTATTCAGCCAAGGAACGGGTTGTAGGCATAACTACGTGTCGGGGACATATATTTAAAGCTTCAGTAGATAGGGGTGCAATAATTTTGACAATGACTAGCAGCCTTACCCGGGCGAGGCGTAGGCGCGGGGGGCGCGGGGCGCGGGGGGCAATCTGCGCACTAAATCACGCTACGAATAAAATTTATGGCGCCGAGATAAAAACTCGCAGCTTTTCTCTTTTACGTTCCTTCCCCCTGCCGCCCGCGCGCCGCCGCTCGCCCTCGTCACCCCGCGCGGAAAATCCATAGGGATTTTTCCAAGTGTTCGGGCGACGGCGTGTGTGGGGTCGAAACGATTTTGTTTTATGCTTATTGCCGGTTGCGATGTTTTGTTTGCTAAGTTGCACAGATAAGGGATAGGTACGGAGATTGTCTGCTCGACCGGACGACGTGTGCTGCCGCTGTATTTTTCTCTACAACCTACTTGTGTTTTATGTTTTGATTCGTCACAGTTTTGTTACGTGCCAAGTCAGGGCTTTGTTGGAAATAAAATTAATTATTCATTTATAAACAATCCATCACGTTGTGAGTTCGCGGCACGTGAGGAAAGTCATGAAACTATTTAAATGACCAACCGTGGAACAGAACCTAGCATTACCTACTACTTAGACGGTTATCGGACTTTCACTTAGTACTACTTCATGCAATGTTCTTTTTATGTTCATTTAAATACCAACTTTGTATACGACCTAGTATTATTTCTAATCCGAATGTCTTACGTTCAAACGAATTAAATGCAAGTCGAGAAACAAAGAGAAACGAGTTGTTAATGGAATATTTCAGATTGAGTCGCAGTAAATTGTTTTTGTATACTTAAAAATGTGTACAAAAATGTAAAATAAAAAGGAGTCGAAACTCATGATTAACTTGGAATATTTCATCGAGCTAACGAACTTTGACGTTAAAATTAAAACGTTATCAGATTAACACGAAGCGGATTTACAAACACGGTGTATTGAAGAATTTTGAGCGTCTATTACGTGAGCGAAGGGGAATGGAGATGACTGAGTTCTTGTTGTTCCCCGAAACTTATCTCGTACATTAATTAATTAACAATTTATGTACACATAAGACGTTTAATATGGAACTTACAGTAAGATTGACCTTGAAAAGTCACAACAAAGGAAAATTGTCTGCATATCACATAGTAAACTTTATAAAAGTATATTTGCCAATAAAATGTATCTTCGCGATATGACTAGAAAAAGTCAGTCATAAACTATAGTATGTGTACTTTCTTTTAGGCGACTTAGGTACTTATTATTGAACAATGAACTATTGTAATAGTGTTTGCGTTAATTGTGGTATTGGTTACTTATACATATTTGATACTAACAAGTTCTAATTCAACGGAAAGCCAATAACTTGTGAACTAACTGTCTGCAATTAATAATTGTGTCTCAAAATTAATAAGCACAATATATTCCTCGGTGTATGAGTTAATGATTTCAATTTGTTTGATGCAGTACCTCATTAACCGGCTTCCGGTATTAAATTGTATTATAATAGCAACTGTTTTGTATGTCTGTATATAGATAAGTCATATTTTTTGATAAAATCTTCGCCGTACCTTGACTTAATGTTCGGAATTTTTGTGCAAACATTTTGGCTAATGTTTTTGGTCAGTGTCTGTATTCGATATCATAAGCATAAATAATAAATATTTTGTGCATGAATAAAACTTTCATAAATTAAGTTTTTTAGGACATTGTCATCATAAACATACTTAGTTCTCCGTAGATCAGTATATAATTAGGCTTCTATTATAAGTTAGAAAAGTAAACATGTATTTTGTTCACGTTGTTACAGAGTAGGATTTTGAAGATTTCCCACCGAGATAGAGCAATTTTTTCAGCTAGTTCGGGATTCAGACCCAACTGTTGATACTAAACGATCTGCCTACACATTCGTACCGTCTAAACGCTCTTTTTGTTTTGCGTTGCAGCTATCGATGACGACAGAAAAACGCATTTGTCGCTTTTAAATTTTTTCTTTCTGTGCTGGCACACAAACCTTTAAAGACTACACAGCTTTGACCAGCTTTAGAATGTCAAATATTGTCTCTTACAAGTAAATAAAATGTTATACGTCACTTTATGATACCGATGTAGATAACGCATATGATGCACTTAACACCGCACTTACTACAACTCGGGCAGCTGCTCAACCTTTCCTGGTAACATCAAGCCACCTCAATCTAAGGCTTAAATTCGCGTGGCCACAAAAAACTTCACAACCAACGACAAAACTCCGATTGTCTTACTTATCTATACTCAATCAGTGTTTACAATATTACAGCGGCGTGCTCCACGTCAAAATAATGTCCCTATTAGAGCACAAAGCGAGATTTTCAAAGAATCACAAGCAAAAAATGTCAAAAATATCCACGTCTTGAACAGAGATTACTCGAGAGCAAGGCCATCTGTGGATATTGAGACCGTCTCACACGAGATAGCTTATCGCCCGATCTCGACTCCGATTCTGTGAAGAAAAAGCGAGAGAAAAGGCTGCTATTTATAGATGAGGAGCAATAGACTCACTCACGCCACAATCGCATTAGGCCGCCGCAGCTCGATGCAACGATGATTTGAATTTCCATTGTTTATGGTGGCAGACATGTGTCAAAGTTCGATTGGAATTTAAATTCGGCTCCTTTGTTATGTTTTTTTTTGTCGAGTTGTAAACACGGCGCAGTGATGTTCCAATTTGGTTACCAGCCTCCACCGCTGCCTGGTTGGATCTATGACTTCTCGTGTATATCGGTTGATATTTTTGACGTCGGTATGCGGTTTGAATAATTACGAATCATGTTTCGAATGACTCCAAACGATATCGAGCCGAATACCGACTCGAGAGGATTTCGTAGAAATCACTACATATAAGAGTATACTAACTACGCAGTCGACGCAAACAAACGTAGAAAGTCAATTTTCTTTAGTTGGACGCTGGCTGTAGTCGACTTCAAAGGTAGTCGGGCTTTCTGAACATCTGCTAAATTACCAAACTCGAGTCAGAAGCAGGGGACTACACAAAGCGACTACCATTTTGTTCCGACACTTTTCAAAATTGGAACGTGACGGTTGCAAGCGCTCTCCGACCAGAGACAATGACATGAAAAGGAAAAATGTAAACGGACCTATTTAAAATAGGCGTATTTCAACGACAAATATTTTATATCATGTTCCGCGTGCATACGATTATGATGTTTAATATTTGTTTGATGTAATCATTAGGGGTGAGAATCGCTTGTAGTTTGGGTCCGATGTAAGTCATTTTCGAATTCGTAGCGGTTAATTTAAAAGTGCGTTCTTGAACCCTTTCAGAGGCATTGTATCTTTGTGCTCTTTGTACTGGAGATGGTTTATCTGAGTCGCGGGGTACATAAGTGCTGTTTTTTCATTCCGTAATGCTTTTACATTTCAAAGGGGTTAAATGTTATTCAGACTGGCTGCCCGCTTAGAAAATGTGTGGGTGTCGTGGGGCCTTGGAAACGGCTCCGCTCCTACTGCTTTCTGTATACCTAAGTAGGTATTTGTTTTATTCTCATTGCTGTTATTATTCTACATAAACATTTGTGGGTTTATCTTGTATTATAAATATTATGAAAATTGGATTTGGTATTTGTTTGTTCTTTTGCGACTTTTGCTAGTAAATAAAAATATTATATAATGAATAATTATGTTAATTACGTAACTTAAGAAGGTAATATGCTGATTTTTATCTTAAAGACATATTTGGGAATCGACGTTGGTGGGCGCAGCATTTCATTTTGATCAAAGTTAAATATCCTGCGGAAGAATTGATATCATCATTATGTATTCCTATCATTATCACAGATTTTTATCGTGGTTTAGGTAACAGTAGTATCTTGATAATATTAAATCACTATCGTGAAAACTAATACTTAATATATTTTAAACATGTTGTTAGGTATGTTGTAAATAATTTCTACCTATCAAATCAAATCATTTATTCGTTTGCGAACATGGGTACAGAGAAGTTCTTATATATTAATAGTGCACATTAGCCACATTCTACCACAAAAGGTATGCAAACTTAACAATATACAAAAAGACTACAACTAACGCATTACGCTTAACTTTATGTAATACTCTTAGCTTTAACTTTATATAACTCTTACCTACCATAGTATTTTAGAAGAAATCACCAGACTTTTAACGTTTTTAAACATGTTATCAAAAAATTAACTGTAAGTTCAAACATATAAATATAAATTCTTATTTCAAAAGACTCCTGAAAAAACAATTTAAGGGATTCCTTAGTCGCAACCTAAGTAAGGCACATTCAGAAGTCTTTTGAAATAAGAATTTATTGCTTTTAATATTTATTTTTGAAACGTAAATTTAAATTATTCCATTTCCAGCACCTCTCTCTGATACTATTAATGCTTTCACTGTACGATACACCTACAGCAAGACTCTTAGCTTAATAACATGATACATACAACAAAGTACTACAAGCACTACATACATATACTATGTATACTATGTCAATTTGAGGTCGAGTCCTCCTTCGAATATTGATTAGCTACCTCAAGCTCCCGTCTATCTGTTAACTAGACGTGGCTAAATAATAACTGATGTACTGCAATATACATAGCGCGTACAGTAAGGGAGAGGTTTGGTGTGTTAGTGTAGTTTGATCGTCCTAATTTGAAAAGATGTAGTTGTGACTTGTAGGTTACTACAGATATTTGAAAGAAAAGTTATTTTAACTCGAGTATGTGATCTGAACAAAAATTGAAGGGTGAGTTATTTTTTCCAATTAGTATTTTTTTTTTCTATTTTTATAGGGGTGTATGGTAAGGTATCTTATATTAGTGTTATTATCTTATAACAAGTATAGTTAGTTTTTATTGTTCCATGACCAGGTAAAGTAGCTCTTAATTTTTTTCAAGATCAAGTTTTTGACCTTTGTGCAATATAGAGAAGACATCCTAGTCTTGCCGTCGTTTTCGTGGTGCCTTTATAAAAACTTCTTGTATTGAATGGGGCCTTTTTTATTCTTTAATAAACAAATATAAGTACATTTCTAATAGCGTTTAATTCTGCTATGAGACAGATGTATAGACGCACGACCTAGTACCAATTAATTAGTGTGGTGAGTGCGGTGACACTACACACTTAGTGTCTATATATCTGCACAGTCACGAGCAAAAATATCTATAAGAACATAAAGCAAACTTGTAAAATAAAACTAGCAAGATTATGAGTTGAAACTCAAAAGAAAATTATGTATCTACATGATTCAGCAACAGTATTATATTATTATTTTTTTATTTATTTAGGAATTTTTGTCTTACAAGGCTATGTCAACCCCATCATAACTTATAACAAAGTAAATTCTTCTAATTATAATAATTATGTGAGTTGCTGTTCACTGCTAACTGTTTAAATAATTCTTTCAAAACACGTTTTACAATAGCAATCTAGAAGTAAAAATAAAATCGATGAAACATTGCAGAGTGTAGATATTTGTTCGTGCCTGTACATAATATAGATATAATATATACATAATAGCTTTGTATTGTCTACTGATGACGTAGGTACCACTTAGGTTATACGTCGACATCTGATTGGTCTCTGGGGCATACATGGTCTCTATCACCTAAACATGGGTTAAGTCTTTAAATAGAAAGGGATTTGACGTACCTAGTATAAATTAAAGAGGATTTTTTATTAACAAATGAGCCTTTTTTACTGTAAGTAAAATTATAATTGCCAGACTCAGAGATGTGTTTGGTTACTTGCGGCAATTAAGCATCCAGATGATTGTGCTTACAAAAGTCGAGTAAATAATAAGAAAGTCCTTAAGTAATCATTAGTCTCTAAGTGCGACGGTTAGTTTACTTACCTATAGATAAAGTTGTTTAAAAGAAAACCATTCCATGTTTGGGAATATCTCTATTTGATGGTGAGATAGCAGATGTGCATGTAAAGTCAATTAGGCCGAAGCTAATTTTTATGGTTACTGAACAAAAGTATATAGAATTTGGTTATTTTATTACTATCTTAACTAACAGTAATCATGTCTGTTTTATTTCATTACACTTATTAAAAGATTTTTGTATCCCAAAATATAGATGCATGCACCTTATTACTAAGTTTACGCCACTCGCCATAGGTTTCGATAGTATCTCATGTAAGTAACTGAAAATTCTTAGTAAGAAATAATTTCTAAACCCGAAACCTAACACTGGAAATTATATTTTTAGTTTATTAGCTTACATTGGGTCCCAGTGCTGGACAAAGGCAAATGATAATTCACAATGATAAATTAATATACCTAAACCCTAAATCTAGCGTCATACAAAATAAACCACAACACAACGAACCATAAACTACACATAAACTTTCATAACTCGATTAAGTAGCCATTTTTAGCTTGAACTCTGGCAGCTTGCTGGTGTTATGTCATTAGCCATTACCGCGCAACACTAGCGATAGTGTTGTGCCCGACAGATTTATAGCGCGGGTATATGGAATAAATCACGCCGGGCTGGGAGGAGGGGGAGTCTTAGACACTACGGTTCAGGAGCTATTGTTTTTTTAAACGGTTTCTGATATGTAATGTTGTGACTAGTTTTGAGTATGTTTTAGTTTTGTATGGCTCTACAATTGTCTGTATGTGTTAAGTTTAAGGTAAGTGCAATAAAACGATATTAAAATGTAGAGTAAGTAACGTATGCTATCACTGCTTCAGTAACAAGATTATTTATTAACAAAGAAGATAAAAATATTTCGTGGTAGATTCTCCAAACATAAACAGCTTAAGTGAATATTATGTTGAACCCTCACATTTCATGACCTATTAACAAAATTCTTTGTTTAACTAAATCTAAATATTGTCAAAATGAATAAACTCTGTAAAATGACTCTACATTACTTGTAATCGCCATTAAGTACTAGAAGGATAATGTAGAGTCTTAGCTTGGCGACGGACTAAGTGATATGGTTCACTGGCCATGATCATCCATGCTTTGAAAAGAGCATAATTTTATATCTCTAACTAGACCTGGAGCAAACTGCGTGTAAAAGTAGAGTCTATCTTACATATTTTGAATGATAAAATAATGTAAGAGTTCGTATAACTAAGTACAATAATATACAATACCTACTTTCTTAGGTATAAATAGAGAGCCATTATTCCTACATACTATTCACTGTAATATATTTTATTCGTAGGGAGAGTTCTTCTGTACAACTTTCATAAACAATTTTGTAATAAGTAGGTACTTAATAATGCCTAATGTATGTCCCTATTCAATGATCACAGGAAGCATTAACTTAACACCTAAGCAACAATCTCTATCATTTTAAGAAAATGTAATGGCGTTAGAAACAAATGAACATTTATCTTGTAGTTAAATTAAATAAACTGCTACGCTAACGATGTTTAACTGTGTACTGTATGCATAAATATATCTATGAAATCTCTTTTTATCAACAAACTCACAAATAAGATTCAGAATAGAATAGAGTAATCTTAATGAAGTGACCGCTATTGTTTGATAGGGTGTCGTTCTGGTTGTGATAGTACCACTAATTTTAGTAATTAATCTTGTTAGGATGCGTCCGCCACCATCATCCGGCATACAGAATATATTGTGCGTCGCCGCGGCCGAGCCATCCATCACCAACAGCGCGCGCGCCTCGACTAACGCACACCACCGCACTACCCGCCCAAAAAGAGAAAAAGAAAATTTGAAAAGAGAACACTCCCATCGCGGTGTGGGCCCCGCCCTCTCCCACCGCCCGAGACTTGTGTCAGCCAATCAGAGGGCAGCGAGTACCGAGCGCCGGTCGGTGGTACCGAGCGCAGCCGAGGGCGGCCGATTGCGCGCGTTCACAACAAAAAGTCACACGACTGGTTTAGTGTCGGGTTGCGTCCCATCGACGCCGCATCACGTGCCGCACGCCTTCACGTCGCCGCACTTGCGCTTGCGCTCTTAACATGGACTGTTTTTGTAATCCAAACTAACCGCGGTTTAATATCCTGTAGACACAAAACTCTATCGTCGTAGATATTAGGACGAGTGACCTGTGATAAAGAGAATTTTCCGATTTCCCTATGAAAATGAACATGCAAACGGAATGGAGCTCATGATTTCAGTGTGTTTTTGCATCTGCACAGTATTTACAGTGATACATAGTGATAGTGAACTACATTGTGATAAGCAACAGATAAGGACAATCGAGGTATTTAATATTCTTTATTATTTTTTCTTCATTACAAACGTACAGGTTATTTTTGCTCAGTGCAAAAACAAACAGCAAATATTTTTGTTTTCCATAATTCAATAATTGGCTCTCTAACTAGTCATCCAATTTCTGAAGCTAAGAGCCAGCATCAAATCGGTTGAAAAGATTTTGTTGCTTACATATTAACAACAACACAAGTTGACTCTACATTTTACTTTAACAATAACAAAAAATCTGTAAAGTTTTTATACAAAAACACACCACAAAATACTTTCAAAAATACTCTAGAGGTATGTTAATGGCCAATGAACATACATAATACAATAAATAAGGTCTTATGCAGTGTTTTTTAAACAAATGTAGAGTCAACTTCACTTCCGACGGGCAAAAGCGCGCGACACTAAACTAATATTTTCATCATATTATTAATTCAAATAATTAATACATGATTTATTACATCAAATACAAATATAATTTATTACAAATATACACGTATTAGTTTATTAAAAATACATTTTAAATAAATTTTATTTTTATAGTTTATGCAAATGATTCTTATCAGTATGATATAAATATGACAGTTATATCTTAAATGATTCTAATTTAATTGGTTCTATCAGGTTAGGTTTTATTTGATTCTAAATGTGTGTTAGGTGATTTTAATGTTTTATCTTATCTAGTTTTTAATGTGATGTCGTACAGTTGCTTTACAAAAGACATAAACGGGTTTTACTTGGAAATTAATATTTATTTACTTTTGTTATTTATAATTATTATATTGATGTTTCTATAAAGTGTGATCGATGTGTGATGTTTAGATCTGGTAAATTGATTACCGCCAATTTTATTTCTTCGGAGTTTTCTAGGTAATTTTTTTAATTGTTGGTGCTTGAATTGTGATAATTTTCCAAAGTTTTTTAATTCATTATATTGCTTACATATTTTTTTAATTAACTCAACTATAAATAAATGGCGGTAAGTAATACTTTTACCGGACATAGCTTCAATAAAAAAATATTTTTATATTTAAAAATAAATCGTTTTCCTTCACAACTCTACCATGATGTTCTTTGATGTTAAGTAAAAGTAAAAACTACACCGATATCAAAAGACGAAAGATATAAAGATAATAGACCCATAAAATTATTATTAACTTAATTCCGTGAAGGATTATCTTATCGTAAAATTGTAGCTGACTGTACCTAGATAACAAAACATTTATGTGGCCATAAAATATATCATCATGCATATATTTAAAAGGATAAACAGAAATATAACACAGTCAGTATTCGTATATTTTCCATTTAAGCGAAGAGTACTTGTATGGTACGGGTAGAGTCTGTTTTCTTTATTTTCCTTTCACACATTTTAAGTGCAATATTTAATTACACTATTCTTATTTTATGAATATCCTGAAGCAGTCTTGAAGTTAGTAATATTTCTGTTTGACTGAGGCGGAAATCTTCTAAAGTGTTGTTTGGTTCATAAATTTTTCTTTTCCTACTTTTACATTCATCATCTTATGTAAGGTTTTTAATACATTTACATTCGCATATGTACTAGGTATAATAAAACAAAAAGTATTACATGATCTCATAAATATACATTGTATGAAGAGATACATGCAAACATTTATTTGAATGTGTTTGTAACTTTGTATGTAATCTGTATGTATGAGTGTTTAAAATAAGGCACGTAAAGTACCCTTTGTTTAAAGTGTCTCATCCACCAATCATTGTCAATGTCGCATCACTTCGTTTTTCATATCAAACCTTCGGCTGTTTTCGGCCAATACCGCCGCCATGACAGTCGTTCGAAATTTGAATGCGCCCCGAGATGCGCAAACGCAAATCGATTAGCTTGCGATAAGCCTTCGAAGCATATGTGTGTTTGTATGTGTGTATGTATGTGTGTATGTGTGTAGACGTTTCCGTTGAATCTATGTAGTGTTATATCCTGTACGTTATACCGTAATTTATAAATAATTATTATCTAATATTGCATTAAAGTATTAACAGGTAATATTGCTTAATGTTCACACAGTTAATATGTGTGACGCTAAATCCTGTCACACTTTTTGGCGGCCATGTATAATTTTGACTATGGATTAGATAAAAATGCATTTATTCTATGAGTCTCCTTGGATAACATCTTTGAATTTATTGCAAGATGCGTTACATCGATATTCGTTTTATTTCAACATGTGAACAAGGTTCCTAGTTCAGAATTACAATTTTTGGGCTTAAATTGTGTTGGAGTGAAATATGTTTTGTATTTGGGTTTTGTGAAATAAAGTTCATTACATTACATTATCTAGTAGTATGTATTTAAATCTACTAAATAGTAGGTAGTTGTAGGGCTGAAAAGGGGTTACTATTTCTGTAGTATGAAATAAAGGGAAATATTAAATTGCTAACACAGCTACTCTAAAAACGATAGTTTTTCTATTTCAACTGCTACTGTATTTTTGTTGCTATCACAATAGATACTAATGTCCTTGTAAACCTATGTTTAATTTAATACCTAAACATAGTTTATATGCCTACATTTCTATCATGTTTTAAATGCAGATAAATACTGTTTTAATAATCGCTTGCTTTGCATAAAATATTTTAAAACATTTTCTAAACATATTTTTTTCGAAGTGTTAAAATTTTACATAATTTATTTACATAGATGTTTTAGTTAAACATAAATGTATTAAACAGTGTCGACAAGGTGTAGGTAAATATGCTAACATAGCATTCAACGATTAATAATCAATACAGCGATTAGTTAATCGTTCAATTAACACTACAAATTGTTTGTTTAATAAATTCTAACGGATGAATAGACACCTATCAACAGAGGATTAGAGTTTTCAATAAAAATCGAGAATCGAGAACCAACAATCGAGAATCGATAAATTATTCGATGCTGTTATTTTAAAAGGCATCGATCAATCTGTTTGGGTGCGAGCGCAGTCGATTGTAGTTCGACCCGTCATTATACAGGTACAATAAATTGTCGTTTACACTAATCAAAGGTAAACTGTGGTATTTCCTACAAATTATTTGTAAATTACACATAATTTGTAAGCAAAGCGACCTGGCCACTAACATTCCTAGTATTTATGTTTGGAGTTAGAATTCTGAATTTAAACCAAAAGAGATTTCATATTCTAAAGCAAATATGAAAGCATTTCAACCTCCTTTCTAACAAGCCAGCATCATGTTGCATATAGAATTTTTCTCCTAATAAGGATACCTGCATAACCTTTTTAGTTCTTCTACTGTTTCGTATTAACATATAAATTGCCCAAGATGTTATATTATACCATTTTGTTTATGTAGAGCCATTTACGAACACAATTATTTGTTTGGTAAGAAATTAAAGATATTATAATCGCCAAGCGGTACGTACATAAGTAAAGGATGATAAATAGTAGGTAATGAATAATTCCAAGTGATAAAAATAGGACGTTAAAAGGCCAGTTATGAAAGAACAACTATTATTCAAGTATAAATACATTTCTTATCATCTATCTAAAGCCTACAGCGACTTAACTGACGTGGGAAGAATCGATACATCGTACTAAAATTATAATAACAATAATAAAACTATTAATAAAAAGGTTAACACCAAATATTTTTGTAGGGAAATTCTGAATCGATTTAGTGTGGGGCAGAATCGATAAAGGTTAGAGATTACTCGATTTTTTTGTTGTAAGATTTAGGCCTCGCTCGGAGGTCCGCGGGGAATCAATTATCTTAATTGGGACTTGGCCTAATCTTAATAAGAAAGATAGGAGAGTGTAAACGCGTGTGTAAGCTACGATGATGATTATTAGATTAATTTGTTTATCTTAAAACTTGATTGGGATCTTGTGGTTATGTGTTGGTTGTTTTTTAAAGATTTTAATTGCAATATTTGTTGATTGATTTGTTTATGACAAAGTTAATGGTGAGATTTTTTCTGTCAGAGTAAATATTTTTTTAATATAAAATAACGTTATTCGTAGGTTCAACTCAAACAAAAAATACTTGCAGGTTTCTTGTGTATTTCTGTATCATATGATATTCCCTATATTTCTTCTTGAAGTGGTGTTGAGTTATTAACAGCCTGCATTGTCCATGTTACTGTGTACCAAATGCATAGAAACTAAAGCAACGACATTGTTTGATGCAAATAAGTAAACTCATTTATAAACGGTCAAGCCACAATTGCAATCTTGAGTTCCGCTCAATATTATTAAGGATTGTAACTTGTCAACTTGTATTAATGTTTGTTCAATAGATATTTAGTTATTTTTTAATTCTAAGTCAATTCCAAATAAGATGCACTTAGCTTAATTTTAATTGAAATTCATGCTTCGAAATTTAACCTTCTCTGACTTCAAAATCTTAAAAAAAAATGTTCCTAACTCTTATTGAATACAACACCTTTATAGATACATGAGAAAGCAACGGTGATCGTCAGTATTGTAACCAAGAACATATCTGTAAGTTCTGTAACTCACACAGAACCCTAATAATATTCATGAAGTCTAATAATATTCATGATTTAAGTCGTTGGACGGGTGTAAAATCACAATGTTTATCATTGGTACCGAGTTATAGGCAATCAGCGATGATTTATAACTCGAATGTGCTACCGCTCGCGATCTCGATCCCAGCCGCGATAGGCCTACGTAGTATAGATAAGTGAGCTGCGCGGGCGCATCGATCACTTGCGTTTGCCGGATCAATTGTGGGACCAGTTTGTGAGAGCAAATAAACTGAGATGCATTCGATATATTTAATTAATACTTGGTATTTTTGTCTTTGCTCATCTTATTATGATATTCTTTAAAAGTAGATTTAGTATTAAAACAACCCAAACTTTGTCGAGTAAAAACTTAATTTAAATAACCGGAGAACTAGTTATTTGATTTCAAAAAACAGTTTGTGCGGAGGAAGAGTTAAACTTAGACTAGGTTGTATGCTATGTTAGATGTTACTAATCATATAGTGAATTTATAAACACTTATTTAGTCTACATTATCATTTAATTCTATACTTAATAGATTAGGTACTTACCTACCGTCATTAAAAATACTTGCTTTTTTAGGTATAAAAAAGTACAACCATCATTAAAAGCTTTATATTTTTATATTCTTTTGTACAATAAATCTGCTAGATTGTTTGATAAACGTCATTTAGCATGTATTAAGCAGTTTCACAGCTGGAGTTCATCGGTAGCTAAGTTTGTGAAAAATATGATCGAACATAAAATTATGATAATCTTAGTACCTATATGATATTATTTGAATAGTTATTAGACAACACTCGTGTGAGTTATGCGGTTTAGATTGACTATCAGTTGATTTTAGGACAGATATGATACGAATTTATTATTGAATTCAGTTATTTAAGGTGTTAAAAGGTTTATTTTATTAGATATCTATTAGATTTAGCGTTAAGGTTTTTTCATCTAAGCTTTTAGGTTGACTAAATACCTTTTAGAGTTCAGCTTATTTACCATGACTTAAGATGTTTATGGTCCAAATAAAGGTAGTTAATATCTTATCATGTTTTAAACTTTTTAGAACTCAAGTAGGAACATTTAATACTACATATTGGCTACTTACTTGCGTTCTAACCTCAGGCGTGGGTAAAAATGCAACGGATGATCCCAACACGGGACTAGTCTATAAACGAGTAGACCCGCGAGGAAAAGTACGTTAAAATCAATTTGTGGTAAGCGCTATTGTTGGTCTTTAATATATTCTTTTGTTTTTCGAAATCGTTATCATAATTATAACAAAATGAGTGATTGCATTACGCGTAAATATTGGTGGTACGTTAAGCCAATTGGTATAATACGATAAACTTTAAAATCATTGAATTAGTGAAAAATTGTGATTATAGAGCAATGGTGCCGCCCGATAAGGTTCCTTATCGCCTGATATTACGAGGAAATCACACAAAATCGACGTAATTTGCGATAAAAACGTGTGATTTCTTTTTTTTATCGGCAAATCCGTTTTTCAGTCGATGGCCAGATAGCGGTGTCGTCGGTTGTTAAAGATCATTAGCTGTACTGTATCTTATATTTGCTGGAAATTATCGACCAAGGAGATTTCATCTAATCAGTGGTAAGGGATTTAGAACTACTTACTGTGATTTTTTGTCGTGCATTATTTTATTACTGGAAATATTTTTAACAGTGTAATAAAAGTCGGCATTTTTAACTTATCTGGTTTTATTACACAGACCGTTGTATTTTATGTTCTACATGTTATATATGGCCGCTTACGTCTATTTAGGACATGTTAAAGATATAAAAGTGCACATTTAAATTATTAACAATAGGAATTGTTGTATTTAAATTTTGTAAAACGACGGATTTATAAATTTAGGAATTAATTTTTCCATTATCATTATACCTACATTAAAAACCTACCAAAATAAAATGCTCGGCTTTTTGTTGATTAGGATATAAATTGATAGAAATTACATTTTATAATGTAATACTTTTATCTTACAAAATATACAATAATTACTCCTTTACATAAATATAAACTTGCCTTAAATGAGGAATAAAATAAAAAAAAAAACATATTCTTCACTATGCTAGTAAATCCAGCAATACTTACATAAATCATAATAATATAATTATTGATTAAAATCAAAGCCACATATGGATGTTTCATGAAGCTTTCTAGGAGATTAAGATCAAATCATTATTTTAAATAACAGACATTGAAAGAATAAATATAAAATCTAGATTTAAATAAAAACTACCTATTTAACTGTATTTTAATATGGTAAAAGTATTTCTAAAATAATTTATTATGCTGAGACCCGGGTTTAAACCGAAGAAATCTAGTTACGAATTTAGATAATTTAAATGTAATTACAAAAGCTGTCTAGACTATATTCAAATTACCAAACTTGCTTGTTTTTAAAAACATTAGTTAAATTAATTCATTTCAATAACTGCCAGTTATATAATTAATAATGCTGTAAAATTATTATCATGTTATTATTTTAATAAAGTTTATATTTTTGGCTAATTTCAAATCTAAACTAAAAAAGAAAAAGCACGTTTAAATTTAGAATCAGGCATCGAGCTAGGTACAACGTTTTATTTAGGTATATTGCCTCTCATTGTCGAACACAGGTAAAGTAAAATTTTATTAAGGTATTTCAGTTTACAAATAGGCACTATGTTTAAATTTACACACAGAACCAAATCAAAAAATCAGTCAAGGCTTTGTTTTATATGAAAAATCCATCTTATCTAAATCTCTGATGAAAGATTTTATTTCGTTTATTTACTTTATTTATCTATCATGTAGTAAAATATGATTAGTTGTTTCTATTCCCTATGAAAAAGTAGGTAAGTGTGTGTTTCTGTTCTATCAAAAATATCTATAAGTTATTTTTAAAGCAAGGGGCAGGAAATGTTTAAAAAAAATATTTTATCAAATTAATAACTTGATAAGGAAGTAAAATGTTGGAATTTGCTTTTAATTAAACACCTCTATAGTGTCGATAATAATATAAATCGATATTATCGCGATTGGAATATCTGACGTATCTAATCTTAACTATAATTAATTGCTAAAAAATGATTTGCTTATGTGCTTTTATAATAACCTTGAAAACAATTAGAAAATATCTAAAAATAATTGTTACGATTAGAGCTGGTTTTGCGTATCGTGCCCTGTTGTGTACCTTCGTACTTGGTAGGAATTACATGTTTTTATGTCATACATATTTAACCAATTTACCTACGTAAGGGTAGCTGTAACTAATTTAGGCTTAAGTCATAATTATTAGGTATTATTTAATACCGAAATTTGGAGTCTAAAGGAGAAATAGAAAGTAAAGAAAAAGAGGAGGTGAAAATTTTAAATATTAATTAATTGACTTAATGATAAATTGGCAATACTTGCAATCCTAATTAAAAAACTAAAAAATCCGTATTGAAATGGCCATTAAATACTTTTTTATTGTAATTTTGAGTGTTGGCAATTTATCATAACATGAATACTAAAAAAACTTATTGACTATTATTAGTTTTGTCATCTGTTTTGATATTCTATATAGATTTCTTAGATATTACAACATGATACAGATTATTCCCAGGCATTGCAAGCCACCTAGATAAAGATTTGAATATCTACTTATATTTTAAATTAAATTTAGAAGTAGCTAACTGACCTCGTTGAAACATAATTCTAAATCCCACAACAAAAATGGGATTGAAATGCAAATGTGTTTTGCATTGTTAGTTGAATGTCAAAGTTTGACATTAACATCCTACATGAAAAATATTATTAGAATATAAGTAACTATATTTGCCAACTCATCATTATTTTAAGAGACAAAAGAGGAGTGTTTCCAAATTCAAATGGGCGCTAGATTCACCGGTCTTGAGTTTGGTCTTTGTCAATTTCCAAATTCCAACCAATGAGAACCTAGCTACAGAAGCTACTGGCTGATGAATATTCGAATTGCGAAAACATTAATTGCAAAGTAGCGTTGTAATGATTTTTAAACAGCCAATTACAGACTTATGTCAAAAATCATAGAAAACGTTGCAATTTTTTTTATAATAAAGATAAACCTTTTTGGATCTTTGGCTCTAACAAACAGGAATGTAGAAAACATTAATTATTCTAATATGGGTTTGATGATATTTTTAGATTACCTATAATTAAAAGAAAAAATCCATATTGGTTGACGTTTTGGAAAGTATTAGAGAAAGTTAGCATTCCTTACAAAATACAAAAATCTAACCATTAGCGGAGTAGGCAGAAATTTAATTAAAAAAAATAGCATAATCTTACGTAGATTTATTTTTTATTAATTTTAATAAAGCGTTTGATTAGATATTCAATGCGAAACTGAAATCTTGAAATTTGACTTCGATTTATTTAAATTAATATTATAAATAATATGCCTATTAATATTTTCGATTTTTAAATATACAGAAAAAATGGCTGTTATTTATATGGCTATGATAATTTTATTTAATTTTATCGATAATGTTACTAAATAGACACTTTAGATTTGATATTTATTGATACAAATATCAAGTCATTTGTTTGATATTATTTAGTCTGAGATAGATGACATTGGTTGATAGTTGATACATCTGATTCAATTTACTTATCTAGCCATATGGAACACAATGGCGCCCAAATAATATGTAATTTAAATAAATTGTATTGTGTGCATACAATGATACAAATATGTTCATTAAAATTTTGGTTTTGTATTTTGTTATGTTCATAAAGCGTCACATTTAATTATGTTTTGCGCCTAACTTTTATACTGAAAAACTTTTAACAATTCAATGTTACCCGAACATGTATAATAAGTGTAACCCTAGATGATAATTATAGTCTAAGTCAACATTGATCACGCCGTGTCATGGTTATTGAACTATCAAAACATACTATTATTTACCTAAAAAAAATATGTTACAGAAAATTCACAGATAGTGAATCAAATTCACCAAATTATCGTTACGTTAGTGGTGTGATATTCCAGTAGCTATCATACAAAAGCGGACATGGAACCATAAGCTGCAAGTACGTCATCAAAAGATATGTTTGGCAGTGTAGTAGTAATAAAAATCACGGCTCGGTTGGCTAACAACACTTAATGCGTGGTTATCGTTTATCGTGGCGGTCCGAGTGTTGTTCCTACCTTATCACTTAATCAAATTGGGAGCGTGTCGATATCGCAGACGTATTTGATAGCACACCACTATTATCTTAATTGATTGTCTATTTTTTTGACAATACACCTGCTCGGATTTGTCGTACGTTTTTCTTTGATGTTCAACAAACTGCTTTAAGTTGGTGCATTATTAGTTTTAGTTTAGTACGTGTCTACCTGAAATGTACCTTTGACATATATATTTATGCTGATAGCCCCAGTGTAATAGAATGATACTAACTAATGTTTATCTTTCACAGATACGTGCAATATGAACTTGGCGACAAGCGTGAATTGAGACTGCCTGCACCTCCAAACGATGCTAAGACTGAGCCTGACTTTACTCTAAGTTGGGCTTATAAAACAGACTGACTTTAGGAAATGTTGATAGGGGAGTGGACTTATAGTGCGTGTGTATAAAAGCGATGCATGGTGTGTGAGGTCGGATCGGCCATGGACATGAGTGGCGAGGGCGCGGGGTCGGGGGCCAGCGCTCTGCAGCAGCGCTGGTACGAGGGCCGCGTGAACGGCAGCCCGGCCGCCGGCGACGTCAACGACGCCAATGGCGACGGCTTCTTCCACTCGCCGCTCGAGGGCGGCCACCACAGCCGCGCGCGCTACTACCACCAGCAGATGCACGGGCCCTACTCCGCCGCTGTATCCTCGCACGGTGAGTACATATCAATATGAGACAGGATTGAATCTATATCAGCTCAACAAAGTACCTGTATGGAAACAGCGTTAGATACTTTTGAATAGTAAGATGTTGGAATGCGGTTTAAAATCCACATCACACGTTTAATTGATCACACAAACTAATCTCTACATCATCACATTACACACAATTTACTAACATCGTGTCTCAGAACTGGACGTCGTAACAATTAAGCATGTTAAGATCCCTCTAATTCCGCGCCCGAAACTGTCAGAATTAAGCAAATTGCTCCCGCAGACGGTAGGCAGCTCGTCCATACAGCGTTATCGCACATCAGACGATATCTCTCCAAAACTCCACAATTAATTCAACGGACCCGACCAGTCAAAATCGCCATTCTGTAAGGTGACAGCTTAGGTAAACACGATCTAAAATGGGACCCGCTCTTAAAAGAAAAAAAAATGATTCCATACATTTTGTTTTTTTCGTTTGAGGTTTAAATTTTATGGCGGCTATAAAGATTTTCGTGGGGACAGGTGGCTCTTCTTTATATTTGTAACTACTCGGCGCGGTGCGTACAAAACTTCACCTATAGCGTGGTGTTAGGGGCTAGATTGGCATGCGGGCAGTATGGGGACGATTAGAATTTATTTAGAGGTCCGTCGGTAGTGATGTGACACTTAAGAAACTGTGTCACTTCTCGGAATCGGAACTGGGAATTGATTTCGTCGCGTTCTCAGCAGTTATGTGCGTTAGTTTATGTGCGGGCCGGGCCGGGCGGACGGCTCGACCGCCCGCCATCGCCGGGGCCTGTTTGTAAGCCCACTCTGTTATCGTGTTAGGTTCGAGCTCCGATGCGGCTTCTTGTCGCTCTGATTATATCTGAATCTGGTAAATTCATCTGTTGACACACGGCGGCGTTTCGATTAGGTTACTTACATATAAAATTATGTGAAACATTGATTCCCGCAGATAAGTAAATTAAAAAATATTAAAAGAAAATCGCTCCTCAGTTTTGTTATCTACCATATTTAAATAACACGGGTTACCGACCGTTTGTATGTTTAAGTTGCGCATAAATAGGCGGTTTTGAAATGTTTTTCTTTGTCGAATCGGTGCTTCATCGCTGAACATGGTCCATGGAGTTATAAAAACAGTATTTAAACGCGTTGAGACGGACATAAACTTGCTACGATGACAACTCGGATCGTTTTCACTTTGGTCACTAACTTTATTACCGAGGTTATGCTGCTTGGTCGCGTCACCAGCGGCTCTTGTATTATTATAGCTATTTTATTAACGAAACAATCCACGCGTATGTGGCTCTCTCTCGTTTAAAAATGCTTGTGATCATTATGTATTGGAACAAGGATTTATCTAAAGTAAACGAAAACATTTTATGTTAATTTCGATGGAATTCGTTGGGACGTGGTGGTGAGCTAATGAAACGTTTTTTTAATGACAGCTCGGTTGCCATGGTGACGGGTGAATCCCTGTAACACGATACCGCGCGGGTTTGACGCGCGCTCCCAATTTATGGTTTAGTCAAGCGATTGATGACATAGTGGAAATTATTTATACCAGTGAGAGTTCCACCTTTATTGTTGGTTTTATTTGGTAACTTCTGAAATGTTACACCCATTGCGCGATACCTATTTAATGGGCGGTTTCTGTTTCATTTGCTCTGTGAATAAATATTCTTGTCCAAATTTTATCTCGTAGCTTTATATGACTTTACATTACTGCATCAAGTAAAAAAAACAATCCGCTTAGATTAACTTATTAAAACCAATGCCAAAGATTCGAACAATAAACCTTTAAAGCGCCTGAAAATATGGCAACACTACATGAAAGGCAAGACACAAACAGACGATCATAACGTTCGCCGCATTCAAACCTCCGTCGTATCGAAGCTAATCGCCAATTTCACACCTATTGGGCAATGACAAACATCAGACCAGTCGTTATCTCCACAAAGACAATCGAAATACAGCCTTAAAACATCCAAGTAGAGTTTATTTTACATTATCTGCTATCAGTAAAAAATGTAATTGTTATGTAGTAGGTAAGGTACGTTGTTTTAAATTATAGGCTTGTGTCCACTTACGCAATTCCACATACTGATAAGTGGATTGAAATTACTACTGCACTGACCTGTTTTGCACATCAAATTCTAGATTATATGTTCCTATAAAAGTAGGCAGTTTTCAAGGAATTTTTAAATAAAACGTTAATGTCTATCGACTGGAATGTATATGTAAATGAATCCCATAAAAGTCCTATGTAGGTCCTAACACTTACAGTTTCGCTCGGCTGAGTAATGTTGTTCAGTAAAATGTAGGTATAGTAAAACATGAGCAAACAAGTAGCCGGCCCGGGCAGGACCGACCGCCAGACGTTCATTTGTTTTTTATTATTCCTTTAACACAAGTTTACATCACTAGACGGGAGAAAATGAGATTTTTTCAATTACCGCGTTCTGTTGGTAAAATAAATGAATGTAGTAACGAGTGAGTCTGCGCCGTCCGCCCGTCTGACCGGCTACCTACTGATACCTCCACCATTCACTTGATTAAACATTCTTTTTGCTAATTCGTGCACGACTCACTCAGCAGATGTGTTGTATTCCACTGACTTTTATAAATATACTATTAAGCAGTTATTATTGTAAGTAATTGTGCGAAACATGACATAATTAAAAATAATTGAATGTCTCCGACATAAAAAAGAAAACATGAGCAATTCCCACATATGTGATGGGATACCTTTGCGTGGAGGTGTGTTGTCGCTCCCCTATAATGACTGCTGTTGTTTCCTCGGGCTTCTCCGCACATTTTCATTTACATACACTAGTAAGGTACATACGTCGGCGAATGCAGCGTTTGTCACCGCGTGACGCGTGTGTGCGTGCGATGCGCGCGTGTGCGTGCGCCGCGCCCCGCAGATTGGCGCAATTAGCGGCGCGGGGGTGGGGCCTGCGCCCGCGCACGCCGCGACATCTCCTCCCAGACGCACACTGCCGCCGTTACCCGTAATCATGGCACAAAATAATGTTGCCATCAACGGTTAATTATTTTCCCCCTGTAGTTTGCAAGCAGACCCATGGCGACATGCATAGTTAAACCGCATGAATTAAATATCTGCTAGAAAAACAATGGTATGAAGCCGAGAACCACACAGGCGTCTAAATTAGCACTTTTTTGCATTCTTTTTAACATAAAAGGTTTGTTTACTTATTAGGTATGTCATTAGTAGTTGTTTCTATTCGGCCTACGGCGTAGAATCTTGATTGTAAGTAGGCCTGTAACAATATTATGCAGTTTAAGAGATATGCGTACTTCGTCTGAGTAATTTCTTGATTTAGTAGCCGCTGTACCTAATTTAGAATAGATTATAAAATACCAAGTTTGCTCGTTGACTGACTGAATACATCATGTTAGGTTTTTGTTTCGCAATTCTGCAGTCACGAATAGTTTGGCTCTATAAAAATATAGTTAGTGTTTTCTTTACATTCTACACAAGTGACATAGTGTAGCCGTACAATTTAATTTAAAAAAATATACTATACGATTGTAGGTACAACAACTTATAATTAGAAACTTTGTTTGAAACGGTCCGCTTAATCAAAATATTATAAGCTCGGATCTAAAGTAAATTAGAAGTAAATAAAATCGAGAGTCCACGTCCAGGGCAGAAGCACTTCACGATTAATTAAGTTAAACTGACCGTTATTAGAGCGGCTTATTACCCGTCACAATACATTTAACGGCGGCCATTTTTTAAGTTACTTTTGAACTTAGAACAGTGACGCAAGCGCACTCCATCCGTCTTAAACTGTAGAATTGATCTGTTAAATACTTTTATATATAATAGGAATTAATGTGCTCAAAATATACAGGTATTGTATTCGTTAAGACCCCTTCAAAACTCCTTATAACAACGACCAATACTTACGAACAAAACGTATTCTCAATTCAATTATAACCCTCATTCTACACCTATTAATGCCACACTTTAAACTCACAAAGAGAATTATACAACTCATAAAGTACAGCAATTTGAACAACACCGCTTAGGAATATCGATTGCCGGCAAACAAGTAGAAAACACAGTTTTATTGACGTTTGTTGTAGTTAAAAGTTTGGCGTGCTTCCATTCTATCGATCGCGAGACCGAGGGACCAGTTGACCTAATTACTTAAGTTTTTAAATTACAACACATTTGTTCTTTGTCTGAAACTTGTTCTTAATGCTCGCCTTCGCTTTAAGCTTTCTATTTCGAACAAATAATGCACTTGGAAAAGTTAAGTTTGAAAGCGTGGCTGAATGGACGAGAAAATTATGAAAGTTTCGTTTAAGTTATGGCGTTTTGTTGCGATTAAACGTTATTTGTGGTCGCTAAGTTAACACATACTTACATATTTTAACGCAAATACTTAGACATACCTTTTTAGGTAGTTATTTTGTACAAAAAGTAACCATGCCGTGAATTACATAAACATCCACTTAAAGAATAAATACATAAACAAAACACTATCTTGTAAGGCATGTAGGTATAGACTATGTTTAAATTAAAGAGTAAACGAATAACTCAGTCTTAATTTGTACTCAGAAACTAAACTTATTTACATATAAAGGAGATAGCGCTGTGAACCATCGGATCAGTCTGATTGCCTCTAGCTTACCATTATAATCTAAGCTAATTAATATTTAAATGTGCTTACGTCATGACAATGTATTTAATACAATGGGCACACGAGTTCCCAGCGTATTTTTTTCCTAATCGGTCATTATTAGGGCCGTACAAAAAATATAGCCGGTAGAGCTCGCTCGAATGCACCCGACGCCGTCCACTAAAGAACTTAATGTATTCATTTTGCTTTTATATCTTTCGCGTGATTAACTTTGATTGATTGCATCCAAATATTGATATTTGATATTAAATTCTGGCGACCGTTCAGTGACAGAGACAGACATATCTACAGCTGTCTTGGATTAAAAGGGACGGCGAAGTGTTTTCCATGTCGTTCGCATGATAATGAATAATAATCGCTATGGGACATGTTAGGAAGTGTTTTTTCTGAAGCAGCAAAAAATGTTAGCGGTGATGAAAATGATATCTGCTTTTTCAAGTTAATAATTAAAAGTAATTGCGTTTTATGCATTGCTAGACCAGAAAACGTTTTATTTTGCGCTTTGTCTGTGTTATTGCGATGAAGTTGTTATAGTTCATGTGCACACGAGATACAATTATCTTAGCAATATATCATAAACATCGAAATGTTCATATTCTCGCTATTGCCTTTTCATGACTCGTGAGCATCGCGCAAAAAGTTGGCAAATTGATTTTTTTAGTGACAAAAGGAAAAAAAACTAAAACTTAGGGTTGTTCTTTGATTGTTGAATGCATCTTGTACCTTCAGTTGGTTTAATTACGTGCTCTGTCCAAGTTGCGCCTGGCAGGAGTATGTTTCCGGTCGATTGCCACGATGAAGGTGATGCGCGCCGAGCTTGATGGATGAAGGCTGCGCAGACGCAGGCATGCGGCTCAGCCACATGAATTCGTGTACACAAATACCAACTTTATTTTTCCGTTTCTACCGCCACAACTTTATCTACAAACCTCCTTATATCAAGTACATAAGGTTGAGAATCGTTAGTTATAGTTTTAAGGTGACTTTTAAGTAATAACTAGTGTAGATGAGTCGGTGGTTTTGTCACGATTTGTCATACATCGATATGCGGTTACGGACGACCCTAGGAATGGTTACAGTTTAAAATTTAAGCAGAAGTTATGACAAAAATGTCGTGGGAACGGCCATTGAACTGTGCCTTGTACTCTTTTTAATTGATTGGGCTCGAATGTCGGACTAATGGCGATCGTGCCACAACAAAATAACTTGTTAACAGAGCAACTACAATAAACGGGGACTTAATTATTAATTCACGATTTATATATTTTGTATAGACAGTTTCCAACAATAACAGATAAGATGATAGTTCATATCGAGATAAGAAATTAAAAATAAATACAGTTACTTGGTTTACAGAGTCGTTGTTCATGGTCTCAAATATCTTTGCCACCACTCCTGTGTGGTCGGTTTTATTTTGTTTTTGTGCTGCGTAAGAAATAAAAATTGCCTTCTTATTTTTCAGTAGTAACTACTTATTCCTACTTTATGTATTAGTTACTCGCATATAAATGACCTAAAAGTATAGTTTTTATCAAAGACAACTATGAAACTAGATTTCTCATTTTCAGTGCTTTTTGTTTCACATTCGTGTCTTGAGGACACTTAAAACCGTTGTAATATAAATCTCCAAGAATTTAACATTAATATTTTCATTAACGTCGTACGTTTTATAAAACATTTAGGGCGCGGGGCGTTAGCGTTAGTACCAAGTGGAAGCCTATTTTCGCGGCACATTACCGAGGATGAATGATTTCCTGGCCGGCCATGATTTATGCCCCAGTGTTCTGCTACCAGCGGCTACGACATAGACTCATTACCTCACTCCGTAAAGAATGGACACTCCTTTGTGCAAGAAAGTGTGGCATTTGTCTTTCTTTGTTACCTCTGAATGATAACCATCGTGGATACTCGAGCTTTATAACTGATTTTTATCTGCTACTGAAACTTACATTGATTACAACTATCGTATATCCAAAACATTTATTCAAATAATATTTTTAATTACTTGAATATTAAAATAAATAGCTTAATAATTTTGTTTCATAAATATTCGTAGTGACGCGTCTGAATTATTCGCTCGTTAATCTTTGTCGTGCAGGTTCTATGGCCGCTAGCCACTGTTTCTTACCAAGGAGGGTTATTCTAAGCGAATAGAACTCAGTTTAAAATAAAGTCCTAGAATAAATTAACTTCTTTATTGATCGACGCGGCGACTTATAAAAAGTGGCTAAGTGCGTGTTGGGTGAGCTTAAGCGTTCCGTACGTAGCGATCGATATAACTAGACTTATTTCAGGCTGTATAAAAGCAATCAACTAGCTAGCTTAGTGCTTTGAGTTTTCAACGCCTACGTGTAGAAACCTTTTATGTTGATAGTAAGAAAATTGTAGTAAACTTAAGTGCTGTTCGCAATTAATCATCAATACAAAAGGACAACTGTCTCATTTTATATTTATTTAGTTGACATTTAATAAACTATACCTATGACTATTTTTGAGTACTTTTTTACTTAGGTACTTACGAAAGATTAATAATGTAAAGTGTAGACCATTTATTAACAAAAGTGGTCCTTTATATAAATATTACGGTACCCTAAAAATATGTTTCATTAAGCGTTTTAATGCAATTTTCTCTACGAGTGCACTCGACTATAAATCTATTAATCTACTATTGATTCTCATAGATAATTAAATAAACCATATTTTTGCATGTGGTTATTAAAAAGGTTCTTTTTAACAGCTTTCAACATACGTTTTCAATTCTTAATTAATTAATGTTTCTGCAGTTAATTAATTAAAATAATTAGAGCGTTCTATTATTAGTTTACTTAAGGTTATTTTATTTTTCTTTGCGTATTCAAGTTAATTGTCACATGCAAATAGCTCATGTTGAAAAACTTAGTTTTTATGTTGCACTTTTAATGGTATATATAAGGGTTGAGGAATATTTAACTATGTATTAGTACAATGTACGCCTAATTGTCAACACTGATGTCGTTGTATTGATAATAATCAATTATATTGAAAAAAAATAACTGTATTTACAGTACTTTCAAAAATCAATTTTTGTATCAAAATTTGACAATATCAGCCTTATATTTGTTTTAAACTATTTCATTACACTACCTACTCTACTAATAAGTAGAGAGCGTCTAATGAAATGGTTAATGTAGTATACACAATACTTACGCGTAGGTACATAGCTAATACTAATACATCTATCACTAAACCTAAGCACTGATCGCCACAACATCTACCCATACATTGACCAGTCTATAGTTACCAAACCGTTGACCTCAGCCATACGGCACCTGAGATCACCTGACAAGCCAACAATATCTAGCATAGTATACTTATATAGTATACCTCCAACAATATCAGCCAGTATACTTAATAAGAGCACAGTTTGCTCGCAATAACCGTCATCAGCGCAAGCGCAGGTGTGCTGTTACGTACTTATACTAACTTGTTGTGGAGTAAACAACAGATTTTTGATGGTTTAGCTCAGTTTTGTAAATAGTTCAAAACTTGTTTTTTTTTTTTTAAGAACGTGGTTTAGAATGAAGTATGTAGTGTACTAGTTGGTCTTCTCAATGGCCAGTATTACATTGGTTTTTTTGTTAGTTCGATGTTCAATTCAAACATTTTCATTAATTTAGGCATTTTTTTTATTTTTTGTTTGCCATTAACAGTTATGTGATGAGCTCTTGAATCAGGAAATTTTGGCGTAAGTTTTAACTTTTTCCCTGGATAGTGAATGTGGGCCGCTCTTAGATAAGGCGCCTATTGTCATCGAGTTTCGTTCTTATTAAAGTTTATAGAGAGAATAATGGTGTATTTAACTATGTGCAAATTATTTACCTAAAACCATATTATATCATGTATCTATCTAAACAACTTCTGTCCAAAAGTTATACATACATACCAAGAATTCCGCAAATGTTCAAGCAAATATTTCTCATCCTACAATTATCCACGTAAGTTACAAGTTACGTCATAGTCCATAACCTGCATGACAACCTTCATGACGTCACCGACCCATGCACCAACACGAATTAATAGGTATTGTTTATTACACTCACAACTATTCGTGACCGTACCGACTATATATCGAACCTAGCACGGTCGATCGGTCGATCTGTCATCAGAATAACATTGATTAAAATGTCCACTAAGTAAGTAATAATGTAGCTGTTGATTTATTATATTTGATTGCAATGTAACGCTGTTCTGTCTATCGCGGCACGTCGGTAATAAATTAGTGTGGAACTCTAGAGATCTTGAGTTGCAGAATTGTTTTAATGTTATAATGTGGTCGGATTTGGCTTTCACTTCTTCTCTTTCTCTAATAATTCTTTAAGTAAGATATCAATAACTCTATTCATCAATCAATTGATAATCTGAAATGGACTAAATCACTCTTAAGTCTTAAGAAAAATGAAACCCTATTTAATTTACACAAATTGATGGGATCTAATATTTTAAAAATATTTTTTAGCGTCTAAATCAAGTTACATTCAGTTTAGTAACGATTGCGTATCCCTAAATATGAATACGTTGCAAAATATCAATTTAAAACAAAAGAAAAACATTATATTACCTATGCTTTTAAAGGTCTATTCCTGTGATAAAGTCGTTTATAAACGATGCAGGGATAAATAGGGTGCATGCATGATAGACCGCTTATCATCCTTATCCCTAGTATGGACTGTAATTGATCACTGGTTACTTGAAAAGGCTTAATCATAGATAATGTTAACGGTAACAAAATAATATGTAAGATACGAATAAACAAGACTACAGCAACTTTTCTTAAATAAACAAAAAATAAAATATTCTTTTAAAGTAGGTACGACTATACAAGTGCGTAATGTAAAATTATTTTCAATGCTGTTTTTAAAGTATGATTTTTTTGACACCTTGATTTTGCAAATCATAAATAAACGATCAGGTTTGGTCCATTATCTCAATGACAATTTAGATTCTAGATCTCAAAGGGATCACGCAATGTGCAAATCTAGACACAAATTAATTCTGAGAACTAGTAAAACGATGGTGACAGGTAAAGCTTTGAAATATTTATGACTATATAGTTAATCTTATTGTTGGAAGAAAACAATGCATTTTTATTGCAGAATTATATTTGATAGCCTGTATTATTATGATCCTTGATTAGAATGTTTTTTAATTAATAGTCTTTTAAAGCAAGAGAGGTGATAGTAAACTTCTCATTTAGAAAATGTGAACCGTAAACATTATTCAGTTAAATGTTTGGTATGTAAATAAAATAGTATAAGCTTTGGACATTAAATGTAGTGTCGTAATATTTAGTTAAGGATCTATTGAGTGAATTATAAGGTTGATATCCATAAGTATACAGTGAGCAAGTATCGTGAATCATACGAAAGGTCGCTACGAACTTATCTAGTAGGATTAAGTTATAGCTAGTTGACGACCTGCGAACGAGTTCTCGTCCACAGGGGCGTATTCTGAACACAATAATATTAATAAAGAATTATACACACTCATCTCTAACTTAACAATAAATTAAACTTAATAATTTTACTTACTATTGATCAAAGAATATAACCGATCGCGTTGGAATAGCCTACCAGTTTTATTTTAACACAGCTGTTACTAATAAAAATCTATTAAAATTTATAGACCTATAATTATTTTAGAAATTTATTATTCATCGCGCACTTTTAGCAATAAAAGTTCAGACTTAATAAATGTATAGAAAAAAAACAGTATCAATTGAGATCTAATATCGTTAATGAACTGTGGATGTACGGAAGTACGCCTTTGCTTCTGTCAAGAATAAAATCGTCGTTGTTTTTGTATGACACTATTAATTAACAGTTGTTTTCGTTGCCCTCTGGTTCCCAGACTTTACGGACATTTGACCTCGGTTCAACTTATTCGATAGGCAAGAAAACCGATGTTTACTTACTCATGGTTATGTAGGTACGAAGGTATAGTTTAATTCACGACTATTTTTTGCACCGGTCTCTTTTGCGTTCGATGGTAAGACGTTAACGGGTTGATATGATGAGTGTTGTCTCGTTTCTTTTGTTTGTGGAGTGCAGTGACGTCAGATGCGTGCCTGTGGTGTGGACTCGTATTTTTCTCCCGATACCGTAATGCGCAAGTCACGAGCGGTTATGTAAGCATGCTGCCGGCCGGCGCCGTCATTATAGGCATTATTACAGGAACACTCGGTCTCGCGCCCGGCCATTGTCAAGATTGTGGGGTCAGAGAGACCCAGGCCGATGTTAGCCAACTTGTAATTTCGCAACAATTCCTATAACCCAATAAATCGTAGCTTGTAAAACAATTTGCTCGTGTTCGCGGATGAAAATTCAGAGAAGCTGTTCTTAGATCACGTTGTGATAGACATCGTGACTGGCGCACGGTTATTAATTATGAAAATGATTATGACGACTCATATTGTCTTGTCGTGCCTTACATGTCTAAGGAACGTTATTGTCATTATTAGCTATCTTATGCGAATAACGAGTACGTATTTTTATCACATTTGTGTTGCTAACTCATTATACATCCTTTATATTGATCGTTATATTAAAACCTCCTTAACAAAAGTATTTATCACTTCCATTTGCTTTCAATAGTCTTAAATATACTTTCGTCCTTCTGTTCGCCCTCAGCTGTCACTCAGATCACATGTTTGTGTTTTTCCTTGAGTATTTTCATGTAATTCATTTGTCTACTAATCTTATCGTTTCGTACGCAGTTTTTTCGGCATTTACGTACAATAACTTGTACTGTGTCACGCTTGCGCCGTATTGTCAGTTCTGTAGAATATTATCGTATTGGCGTCAAAGAGATTGTTGCTAACGTAGTTGACGTTAAGTTTCATCATGAGTGCTGATAGTGGGACGGAAAGATAACTGGTAGCTACTACACACGGATTTTATTTACTATTTAGATACGTTATCAGTGTTTTCAAGACGTTGGATTAAAGGGATTATATAAACGATTTTTGTAGTATTGTCGTGCTGTGATTTATTATGTTGGTTTAGAAATGTTATTATAAGGAAGTTTTGTAATTTTCGAGTTTAAAAAGGACTTTCCTTACGTTCTCTAGCAACAGCTTTATTTAGATTCTAAGGCATTCCTTTGGCAGGTAGCTAGTAGAGAAAGTTAAGAGTTAGTAATTGTAAGTAGGCACGTAATCCTTTCCAATGTTGTGTTGCTAAATGATCTTCACTAAACCTTACACTAACGAACTAAAATCAAGAAGCGAACGAACTTAACTAACTGAATATTAAAAAAAAAACATGCTCATAACTTAGTGAAACGTAGCGGAAAGTGCGCGAGTGTACCGCGTTTGATGCTGTACCCGACTGTACCGACCCGTGACATACTGACTGCGACTGTACTACGGTGGCCTGCGGTCAGCCTTCTTACGGTCTATGAGCGCTTTCAAGAATACCGACAATGACGAGATAGCTACAGAAGGTTCACTTCAAGCAAATGTAGAGTTACATAAAAAAAAAAAACAAAAGACGCACGAAATGACTCTGTTTATGAATAAAGTCCTTAATTTCGAAGTAGGTACTTAATAATGTAGTTGGAAAATTTTGACATTATTAAGTGAAATTTGATGCAAAAATATCCTATAAACTACTTTTATTAGTGAACACATTAAGGTATGTTTAGCTAGACAGGTTAATTTAAAATATAGTAAAAACATGTTTATAAACTGTCATGTAAATACATAATTGAATGTCGACACTGACGTCGAAAGTAAAAACTGTTTTAATTAGATTAAAGTAGTAAACAACTAATTTGCAGAAAAAACGCGACGTTTGCTTAACCGACTTGAAAGGTAAATATCAACTGGCATTAAAAGACTTTAGTTTCATGTTAAGTAGTAAGAGCAAGAAAATGATGATAAAAATGTTATCATTATTAGACAAAAATTAATTGCTATAGAACTCTTTTAAAGTTTTTTTCGAGTGGGCCTTCTGAGTTCTATGTTGTTAATGTGTCAGCAGTCATCCGATTTCTTACGGATCTATGAACGCTTTCAAGAGTACCGATGTCTCACTACTGGCGTATCGATATCTGTCCGGGATCGAGTTGGATCCGATTCGGGTTTCCACTCGTGATAGATTGGCCTCAGTTATTGCGGTATTTAAACGTAATTCACTTGACTGTAACATCCGTTTTGCGACTGTTCATTTAGAATTAAGTTTCAAAGAGGTTGAACCACACAGATCTTATTACAATCGTAAGAAGGTAGGTAGTTTTTTTACGTGTGTGTTCAGTTAATCGTATTCTATAAACGGTTTTAAATCTCACCAATAAACAAAAACAAAAGGTGGGTTTCCTTCCTAAATACTCAGAATTGTATCGAGAGGGCCATTGACAAGTTGAAACAATGAAATTTATTAAAATGCAATAACAATAAAATTCGTGTCCGGACATTAGTGATGTTAAGTTATTCTCCAAACGCCACTTAATGAGAAGTGATGGGTTCGTAAGAAAATAAAATAAAAATACAATGTACCCACCCCGGGTTCCAACGAGGCGGGCGCATTGCGTATGCAGGGCGCATACACTTGAAATTACATGTCCTGTATGCAAGAAATACCTTCCACCGTGTCACTGCAATCGAGAAGAAATTGTCCTATCATCTCGTATATTATAAGCCGCAGTCAAATATACCTATTAGTAAATGTATGTATGATTAACTACAAGATCCTCCTTACATCTTTAGCACTCAAAAAATAACCTTACGTCTTCGACCTAGAGTCTAAAATCAGAAAAAAATATCTACTAATCGATTAACAAGATCAAGAATCGATTGATGCAATACCTTAGCATGACGTTAAAGTAGCTTTGACCAACAATGATTTGTAAATGTAGATGTTATCTCATATAGATAACGTCTAAACGCTCAGATGTTTGCTGAGAATCATATTTTAGACTTCTAAAGTGATGTTGTCAAATTATACCTAGGTACGTAGGTTTCATCGATAAATTCTAGACCCGAAATCGAGTTACGATACGAGTTACGCAACTTATTATGCTCGTACATAGACTGCGGAATTTATTACGTCAGTGATTTTATTTGGTTGTATAAATAGTTTTATACAACAGTTACTTACCGTTCGTTAATTAGTTATGTTTACCACGAGACAACACCGTTTTAGTGGTATTATAGAAAGTCCATAACCGTCTCGATGTGAGGTTATAAATCAGTGAGACACCCACGATGCGACGACATTCGACTAGTCGAACCCTAATCCGAGTGGGCTTAACCGATCGTGTCGTGTCGAAAATTTCATTCGCTTTCTGTAGCGATCTTTGATACCGATATTTCAGTCTGTCTTAAAGTTTAATTTGAAGGCTCCTTAACTTTATATAAATCTAACGCTGTGAATGACGAGCGTCAGCAGAAATTAAAATTTGAATTTTATAAGCAATTGCAATTATTTTCAATGCAAATAGGTACATTATACATTTTAATTAACTCTTCACAAAAAGTTTAAATTGTGATCCAATGTAACTGAAAACCGAAAATAGATTTTAATTAGCAAATTTTAAGCCGGATATTAAAACCCGGTTGTGTTTCGAATCTGTCAAAGTTTAGCGGCGCGGTTGCGCGTTCGACAAGACAGCTTTTCCGTTCGCCTTCGACACTAGTTGGTATTCCCTGCGTCACTTGTCACACGCCACTCGGTAGCACCCATCCGTAATAATAAGAATTGTAATATAAAAGCATTATAATCCAATCAGGAGGTAACGTGAGGTGTGACCGCCCGTGAGCACGTTTACCATTCGGGACGCGGTCCGATCGTAAAAATTTGGACTTGGCTCACTGAGACAGAAGTAAATAGTGATTACAAGACACACACGGTGGTGGTAACCTGCGATGTCAGACGAACGCATTCGATCACTTTCGATCTTTCCATCGGATCGCGTTCCCCGAATTCCCTGTTGAAGTTCATTGACGTTTTGGAACGCAAAATCGATCACTATTGCAAACACGGGGACATTCATAGTCGGACCGTTTGATCGATAAAATCAGAACTTAGGTATGTAAGCTGCTTTGCAAAGCTAAGTTCTTGCGCTTATAGACCACTATAAAATGCAGAGACAATTATGAAGCAAAGGGCTAACTTAGCGCATGGTTTTCTTGGGTTCCTTCGTTCAGGTATAACGTTACCAACCGCCTTTAAACTCGACGTTTTAAATAATACGTTTATTTTTAAATTTGGAGGATGTTTTATTACTCCTAATTTAATTTACATACTTTCATAACAAGGGAAATCCGGCTAATTAACGTGCGAATATTTTTCTTCTGACCGTCATGCCTGGTTCGCAAACGTTCGTTACTTATTCACGATAAATTATTTTATATTTTTACTGACAATTATAAAGTTTATTGCCTTACCAACAGCCCTTTGTATCGTAGGTCTGGAAGTCATAAAAAGTCTATAGGAACTTCCAATTGCATAATTCCGGAGTTAAGGGTATGTATTTAAGTAGTGTTAACCTAAATTGGAAAGAACGTGTTATGCGTCACGTTTTTCTGCCGAATGAATAAGAAAGTACGCCAGTACTCAACATAACAACGCAAAAAGGTGTTTAAATGGTACATTTTGATAGCTAACAAGGTGAAAACACTGCAAAACAAGTCGTGTGAAGTAGCAACTGTACTGGCGATATATTAGCCGCTAAAAGACAATGTTATAAATAAATACTTTAAAAGCAAAGCAGCGTTGCGATGTTAGTAGGCACCTAAAATACTCGTCGTCGATACGACGATCAATAAATTAAAATTAATTCGGCGTGCGAACGGTGAGATCCGATACGCGATACCGACGCCTACATTTATCATTCGCTAACACGTCGGACATTTCACAGGGCGCGATCGACGAGGGAATGTGTCCTTTATGACAACGTACATAGGGATTACCGATGTACCGATGATCGGGCACGTAATGATCCATCGCGGGAACAAAGGATAACACGTCTAAATACAATAAGTGGAAGGGATAAGATGGCGTGCGTATTGGAGGTTGTAAAGGCGTCAACACACGCGCGGGCACGCAACTCGCATGCGGATGCGGCTGATGTCACGGCGTGCAAATAAACCGCGGCAGACTGGCCGACGCGGCGCGGGTGACCTTGACTGCCCGGGAAAGTTCTCACGATGCCTCGCCACTACTCGGTTATGAATCAGTTCCAATCAAACTCAACATCTCCGAACCAACATATCACTTCTCTAGACTGAATAACTCAATTTATAGGATAAAACTCCCCATTTATGGGGTCCTGTTTTGCTGAATTTCCCCGATAATATCTACATTACCTTTCTTCAAAATTGATCGCCTTTCCTTATCGGAATCCATTATTTTTTCCTGTCCGCAGTAAACATAATTTTCATTAAAAAGTATGTACGCGTCGCAATAAAATCACCCAACTCTAGGGCAGTATAATTATTACAAGTTGTAACTGTCACCGGAAGACGTCACGCTGTGTACAACACATATTATAGTTTATTACGTACATGTGCGCCAGTTACGAGGCACTTTGAGCCGTAAGGGGCAATTTTCGCCGCAAGCGAGGAGCATAAAGGAGGGAGCTCCGTTTCAGTGTAACCACGCCTTAACGCTTGTGTGGATGCAAGACCAAGGGGCGGGTTAATGGACTCAATGAATTTTTACGGATATCCCATACATACGCTATAAATTTAGCGGTACTTCTTATATTTTGGCGTAAAAAGCCAAAAAAAGTGGAGATGAGAAAACGAGCGCTTCATACCGCCCATGAGATGTATTACATTGATAATAAATTAACAAGAAAGCTTCTTTAAAGTATGTAATGCTCAAATTTATATAGAAATTACTGTTTTTTGGTATTTTATGGGTAATGGCCAATTACATTATATGGAAGATGGGTTCATCTCTATCAGCAGGCATTAATCAAGTTTTTTTAAAATTCATGACAAAATTCATTGAGTTTCTTTATTCAGTTTATTATTACTGTAAAGGTTTCAGTAGCTAAACTCTAGTAATCATAGTAATAACTGATTGAAAAACTGATATGTAGACTATTTGGTCAGGTGAAGAGAGCTCTACTTTTGAATTTCATTTGCAGAAACAGCGATTTAGGAACCTGTTTCATAGATCTTTTATGCTGACGATTCCTACCATAGATAAGCTCCCAGAGATACACAACATTTTTGTTGACAAAGGTTTAAAGAAAAGTCACTTCGTGCATTAATTATAATTATTATTATCAGGTACCATGAGTATGTGAAATTCGCAAGTTCGAAAAAAATCCGAAGGGTTAGAAAACCGTTACAGTAAATGAATAAGGCGGGTGCACATCGTCAATTTGAACAGCAGTGTTAGTGCCCTGTGGCGTAGTGATAAGAATCTCTTGCTGCATCTGCCGGGGGTAGCTGGGGCAAGGGTCCGGGTTCAATTCCGGTGTTTTGTTTCGGCGCCGTCTGTGGGAACCGGCTTAGCTATGATTGGTTTATGATTTGATTTTCTATTTACTTGGCTTTAATTACCGCGTGAAATAGGGGTTTTACCTAATTGTTGATCGACCCGTATGTTTGTTGTTCTGGTATGTACAGGTACTTAAGTTACAGTATAGATCCAAACTCTCTTGTTTCAAAAAATAATCAAATTTCAGATTAAGAGTTGTCATTTTAATGAGAAGTACCCATCTACTTCTAAAATACCATCTATGATATACCATTTTCCGAAGCAGTACCTACTATACCAATACAAACTAATTTAAGTAGATCTAGTTGGCTTCAAGAGGATCCTGAATCAATTTCCTCTGTATTTACTATTATGCGCACAGTTTTTGTTTTCTATTAGCCCCGCGTGCTTGTAAAACACGAAATCCCATAACAATCAAGGCTTAGTGGTATACAAACTGCGTATCTAGTACAATGGCCGAAACTTGCAGCCCTCTAATGAATAAAAAGCGCCGGTGGCCGGCCGGTACCAAGCGATTGTTGGAAAATCGCCGTTGTCGTATTACAGTAGGGGGAATGGGTCAAATTGTCGCATCGGGACGGCTGTTTCGGAGGAGCGTGGTAGCGGGGCAGGTAGGGCATGTGGCGAGATGGTGCGATAACAGGAATTATTCATACGCGCGTTATCGGTCCGCCATCGCTGGGGCTATTGTGAACGCGGCCTAACGCGCAAGGGGTGGCTCCCGGTTGTCGTGGACGCTGTCAAAACGTTGTTGTGTGCATTCGGCCTAATGTGACGCCCGTACGGATTGATTATTGTTTTATTCCGTGTTGTTTACCGTAATGATTCCAGCGCTCGGCGCGACGTTCGATTGTTTCACTAAAGCCCAATGCGATCTTATCGACGGTTTAACTCGTCCACTGTTTTTCGGTAGAAGCAAAATGGCCCTCTAAAAATATTACGATAACCGCAAGTAGACTGATTGAAATCTATACGTTACAAATTATTGTCACTGCTTTGTATCTTTATTTTTAAAACTTATCAGATTTACAGTCATTAGCCGTTGCATTAATGTCAAAAATCAAGCTGAAGGTTTCAGGTGCTATCGATTTATTTGATCTTGCTAATTAAATGTACTTTCAACATTCACTACCCGCAAAGTTCATTCCCCCAGTTGGTCTAGCCGTGACTAGGCCGCAATGTACGGGTGCCCTTGTGATAACAATCGTTGATAATCTCAAACTGCGATCGACACCTGGATCGACACGATGCGGGCTTGTAGATATATCTATACATTGTTTGTGACGATTTCATTGACGCAACCATTCAATTTTATAATAATAAGCTTTGTTTTGGAAAGTCAAGGGTATATTAATTTGTATTGTAATATCTTAGGCATCTGCGTATTGCAACTGCAACGCTGGTTTCTTGATCGTATCTCGGCGAAATCATATAGTATTAAACATTAAGCATATGTTTGATAGTATGTTAGGTGTAACTAGTTGTTAAGTACCAGCAGAGCTCAGCGGGGATGCCGCATTACCGTAGGGACTAGCGTGAAGGGATGCGCCCCTAACTGAAATCAACCAATCGTCGAGCAGACCGACACAGATATCATTACCGCCGCCACCCTCCGCAACAAATGCACTCGTACATATGTTTGCTTTCACTTTATAAATAATAATTGACGAATGTTGCTGGGAAATTAAAATAGGGAGCGACCGTACATGAACAACTTTAATCCCCACTTATTTAAAATTCCTCGAAGTGTAAACTCCACCTAAATCTGAACGACGAACTAAACATAATGATCAAAACATTTATACGAAGCGAGTATGCAAACTAATCAACACAGGGTATGATTAAAACTAACACTACTACGTACATAATTAATGAAATTTCCAGCTGGCCTACAATTTTAATTGTTCGCTGTTGTGATACGCCGCTTTTGAAACGTTTCGGAAAAGTAAGGCCTTTTGTTCACGGACGCAACCATCGAGACCCGCGTAATGCCTCCATTATTTGTTTATCAAATAGCCATTAGAACCCGGAATATTCATGATTACAATTACAATATTTAGAATGAAGATGTCGTGTGAAAGACCAGTTGTTAGATACAAATGATATTAATTTAGGTGAGCGCGTTAGGGTAACAAAACGCCTCCAAATTGTCCGCTTAATGACAACAAGTTTTGATGTTTCGGACTCGAGTTACAATGGCGCTGCTATCATAGAATCTCTGCTACGATAATGGTTACTTAAACGCTCGTAAACATGAGAGGTATAGGAATCAAATTGCGGAGGCGTCATCACAATTATGAGTTGGAATAGTCTGAAGTGTTCGTTGTTGTTTGTGCAGGTCGGACGCTAAGCGGCGGCAGCGGGCAGGTGTGCCGGCCGCACTTCCACACGCCGCTGCACCCCTGGCTGGAGTCCAAGGCGCTGAGCGGCGGCGCGTGGGGCAGCGGCTTCCAGCAGGACGCGGCGCCGGCGGACAAGCCGCTGTCGCCCGCGCAGCACCACCACCCCCACCCTCTGTTCTCGTTCCCGCCGACGCCGCCCAAGGACTCGACGCCGGACTCGGTGGCGGCAGCGGCGCTGGGCCAGCAGGACTACCAGGCGGCCGTCGCGCACGCCACCGCCATGAGCGTGGCCTTCATGCAGCAGCAGCAGGAGCTGCCCCTGTGCGGCGACGTCAAGCCCATGATGGGCGCGCCGCCCTCCAAGCAGCGCGAAGGTGCGCAGCCGGACTCGTGCCCCCAGGAGTCGAGCCAGCCCTCCGGGGAATACAACGCACAGTACAACGCCGCCGGCGGCGACTACTACAACTACCAGGGCAAGGGGTATAGTGGGCAGCAGCAGAGCAAGCCGCGACCGAACAAGACGCGAACTAGCGCCGGTGAGTCCGCGGTCCGCACCGCCCCGCACCGCTCTCGCTGCGTGCACTCACCACACACACACGACGCTACGCGCTTATCCGATCACTCACATTGAGAGCCACCTTCCAAACTATCACTGAAAGCGATCCAGATGATCCAAATCGCTCGCTAGCCTGCAATAACTACTGTCATTATACGCAGAAAAGCTTTCATTTAAATTGTATCTAATCAGTTAATAAATCAAATTCGTTGCCATCCGAGGCTCGGCAATAGAAGCCTATACAAAATGGCAGCTGAGATATCTCGCGTAATTAGAATCTTACTACAGATTGTCTCATCGACAATTGCGATATATTAATTCGATAAACGTAGCGAGATTAATATTTCATTTGGCATTTGGAAGTGGCATTGTCGAGTGATACCGCGATGTGTTCGGATAAGCGCGGTATCTTGCACCGGGGGTTGTGGCGCCACACGTTTTCTGTAACACGGTATAGGGCTTGGGATCATGTCGGTACTAACGCTTCTCTTCTATACTAACTGCTGAACGGTGGAGGTGCTGTACTAATGTAATTTATAATATTGGCTTTTTGCAGTTACCTAAGGTGATAAGATCTCGGACAGCGAGTATTTATAGGGAATCGTGGTTAGTTTTCTGTCGAAAACGGCAAAACGTTTCGGAGCGGAGTTAATCAATCTTAAGTTGTATAAGAAAGTAGGAATTCCCCAATTAAGCTGTCTAATATATTTACGGTGTACGGCAGCGCGCACTTCATTGTTGCGCCGCGCTACATGTGAACTGACGGCCTCGTCTGATGTTGACCAAACAAACTAGACGTTTCTCATTATTTAATTGCAACCTGCCATTGTTTTCTAACTAGATAATTAAATAAATTCTCTTAAGTAGATTTCTATTAAGTGTCGTGACTTTACTCTAAATTAGGACAAGTGGTTTGGGTTTTGTTCAACTTTGAAATTAATTACTTGTTCTTTTCATAGAGTTCTATGTTCAAAGAGAATGCCTTCTAGGACCTAGGTAATTTAGGACTTGTTAATGATTGAGAATTGACCTTCGTTAAAGTTTCATTAGTGTAGGAGATGGAACAGTTTTCGCAACGAGAGCTCGCAGCCTCGTCATCCAGCATAACGTTACAAAGAGTTACACAACACTAATTGTATTAACACCGCATAATGCAGCTTTATTTTATATTTGAAAATGTAATTATATCTTTCGTACTTGTTAAACTTTGACAATGGACGGGAACTAAAATGGCGGCTTATTGTCTCATATTAGAATAATGAATGTGCAGAATTATGTACAATGACTGTTAATATAGACAGACAATTAAATAGTTCCCGTTACAATTATGTTTGTTCAATATTTTGTGAAATTTTAAATGGATTAGCATGATGGAGCTCGCGAGAGCGGCATCGAGATTGTTATAATGGATTTCTCATGATATAATTAGAACCGTATTGAAAAAAAGTAGGCGCAACGTTAATTGCGGTAGATAGAGCCATTAACTAAGTAGACATTTATTTATTCATTCATTTTCATAATACACGGAAGTGTCCGTGTATTATGAAAATTTCTCTTAAGAATTGCATTTGTAAATTTAAAACTTGAGCAATTTTGAAATAATTTGTTGACGCCTTGAGATGTCAGCAATAGTTACTGCTATTGTCTCGAGTAATGATTCATTTTAATTAAATATTCATAAAATGGCATGAATGGCATTGTGTCAGGAGTTGATTAAAAATGTAGCTCGACTAAGTAAGTCTGAGAATACAGAGTAATTTAAAAATATTCCTCGCACATAATTTACATTCCGCTGTGAACCCAGAGATTCATCAATATGGCAATTTGTCGGTAACAAGTGCTGTAGAGATTCTTGAAACAACAGGGTATGATCCAATTTACACAATGTTACGCGTCGTTAAGTTTTTGTTAAACCAGACGTGTTCTTGATAATTGTCGTAAAAAACTCAATACACGCCCGCTATATAATGTGTGTTTGTAATTGGAAATAGTTTATTAGCTCACTTATTTAATTGATAGCCCGTCGTTACACGGTGCCCGAATAATTAGTTTTTTTATTTTTTTTTTCATGAAACTTCTATAAAACAAAGGATTGTAATGTTTTTGTAATTGTTAATTACTAATTCAATTTAATTGCTTGCATGTCAGGAAATAAATTCAGCTTTAGTTATGAATGGATGTTATACGCAGCCAAGAGAGAACTAGTTACAGCGTTCATCCTGTTTGCCATAAGCAAAAAACAATAGTGTTTGGAGTACAAGTAAGGAGGTATGAAGTAACAAGGTATTAGGTCTGTTAGGGACATCAAGTGTTTAAGCCGCGGCACATGTATGTAGGTTGTTAATATGTTGTTAGTATGTTGGTATCGGGCAGTAGGTGCCAGTTCCTTGGTGGAAGCGGTATTATGATAATGCGCGGCGGCCGGATGCGGACCATTCCATTGTTGCTGGCGATCGTCTGACCTCGAGCCTCCTGTCTATTACACTGTACGGACTTTAGGACAAATTAATGCAGCATTTTATTGCAATGTTTTAAACTAAAGTCAGCTGTTTTTGGCAACGATATACCACGAATGATCAAGTCGTGCCCGCTATTCGAACCTTCAAAACTAGGTTATCAGAAGCAATTGTTAGGTAAACGTAATCTGAGAGTCAGCCTGAACATCGGATAATGTTATACTATCAATTCTTTGTACTTTACGAATTAATGATACAAGATTAAGTACAACGTAGCATTTAGATCGAACAATCGAAAAATCGTGACCTAAAACGTAGTTTGTATTTGAAGAATGTCATGGAAAGGGCAATTCGAATAATAAACGGTCAGTTCCAATGGTAACCTGTTATTATACAGGCTATTTCTTAAACAGTACCATTCAACACTTTCTAAAACAATGTTACGTTCACTTAGACTGTATTCAAATTATTCAATGATTTTGTGCTACAATACAATTCAAATGCAACCGCTTTGTTCGATTGATACTGGGCCTGCGATTCCTCATTATTTCCATTAGGTGTAACTTTGAATTGAATGACCAATAAACTCTAGATTTATTGCGAGTTTGTAATATATTACCGTCGTTGGAAATTCGCGGTAGAAAATGAGCAAGAACTAGAAACACATTCGAGTGAAAATCAACAATTAATTCAAGATAAATGTTGGTCATTTATTACTTGGTTAGGGGATGCGAACACACGTCATGTTGCAGCAACGTGTGCGCAGCGGCGTTGCGCAAACAATTAGTGGCGGCCAGCGCTCGCGCCACGGACCGCCACACACCAGGAATGGTGCTCAGACTCTTCATGTTCATATTGTTACTAGATAAAAGATAAACGCAGTTAAAATTTCACTAGAACTAGAATAGTCCCTAAAACATAAATGATTGCTCAAGTTGCAAGTATTTTGTTCCTAAAATGCTTAAAGTATTTCAAATGAATATGTTTTCAAGTTTAGTACACGTTAGTGTCGGTAGGTATAGTAAATTCGTCACGGTCTGCCGGCGCGTATTGTTGGCCACAATTGCATCAACAAAATTTGCATTTTACGTTGGACATCCGCGGACCAGCGATTATTTCATTATAAAATTATAGGACAGAAATGTTACGTTATCTTAGTTGGCTTGTAGTACACGATGCATCAGAACGGTTGATAGCCTCATGCAAATCGAAAGGTAGTTAAACCAAGTCTGGTTTGCAAAAAATCATAGCGCGGACCGGTCGTTAGACGTGTGCGCGGAACTGGCCGAGGCTCGGACATCACATGACCGGTATATAATAATTACATCGGGTTCAGTGCAAGTCGCTACTGAGCGGCATCGCATCGCTCGTCACACGTAATTATCTCGCAGTATGCTAATAACGAATGCAAATACAAGCGTCCGCCGAGCGCCGAGCGCCGCCGACACAGCAGCGAGCGCGCCGGCTGCGGACGCCGTGAAAAATGGCTTCATTCCTGCTCAATGCGCGATCATACTGTACTCTAATTATCAACCGACACTAAATGACTAAACAAAAGTGAAATAGAATTAGCGAGTCAATGACTTGTAACATTTTTTGCTTTTAACATATTTCCTGGCAACACAAAGCTCAATAAAAATAAACCTCGAGCGAGACCATCAGCTTCCATTAAATTTTTCTATTTGCATACAGGCATATAATTAAAGTGTAATAACAGCCTCTGTGGCGCAACAAAGAATAAGTTTTGAGCAATAATTTAATGGTTTGTATGCAAAATAGCCTCACCGTTACGTGTTGATGGGCCGATGCGCCGCGAGAGCGCGTCACGGTACATGGGAGCGAATTAGTCCTTCATTTAAATTACATTACCCTGGCGCACATTAACGTTATACGTGACTATGAAGGAGTTTTTACTTTGTGGTTTCATCGAATGGTAACGGGCCGGCTTCGTTTGTTTCGAACGCATCGATAGTTCTGAGGTCAACAGCGCTCGAGTGGCGCGGGGTGCACTCTCAGCTAAACGCGGCGTGTGCAATGTTTTCCCTACGCGCCCCGAGCGTGTGAAAACTTCGCGAGTTCTCGACGACCCCGAGTGCCTGGAGACTCTCGAAAAATAAAAACCGCCCACTCTCCTACGTAAATATGGCAGATGAAAATCTTTTATCGCGGTCACGTAGCGCCGCCGCGTCACGACCGCACGTCACTCTAGGCAATAAAGAGCGAGCCGCATTCTAATTTTGAATAAACACTGGAAATTTTCGCTCGGCCTCATAAGTTTTGCAGTGGTTCAGGATAGGCATTCTCTCTGGACGCGGACCGTTACATATCGAGGGGTAACGGGCTATTTGGTTTAAGCGACATTTTTGCAACTTTACAGGAGAGCCATTTAAAGTTTGAAATTTCGAAAAAAAAATCATAACACAAAAACTTCTGCAGCTATTTGAACGGGGTAAACTGCATTATAATTTAATTAAAAATATCTAGTTGTTGATGCTACTACCAAATAAAGCGGACCTTTAATTACAAAGATAAATGTCGCTTAATACAATCTGCCCTTTTTTAGAGACAGGAAAAACGCTTCAAGTGACTGCATAACTACAATTGGCTACAGGAGAAAACAATTAAGCGACGACCCATTCTATTTACAGAGTAAGCCAAAAAGTATGAAGTAACGAAACCCACAAATAATAGAAACAAGCTATTTATCTCAACTACCAATTTCAACTAAAATGACTAACAGGCTAGTTTACTTATGTGATATATAACATTGAAATTGTAACGTTTAATGCCTATGTTTATTAAAATCTAAGACTACTCGTATCAATGGCTGATAAAACAAGCTGATTTTGCTGATTAAGACTGAAAAGTAAATAAATATAATTGATGTTCCTATTGAGACTGTACTATAATAATTATTTCGTATAAACAGTTTAAGCGACGAACCCTGTCGGATTTGGGTGACGGACAAATGGATTAAGTTACATCACACCGTGTGATTAGTGGGAAGTCAAAAAGACTCAAGTTACTTCTTAATAAAAATTAGAAACAGGAAAAACGCTTTAACTCTCATTGACTTATTTATGAGAGACAGGGTGACTGGTTTATGTCTCGGTTATTAATATCGAGGGGTAACGGGCTATTTGGTTTAAGCGACATTTTGGGTGATATTGAGTTATATATATATTTGGAATCAGCGAATTTTTCTCCGTCGAATGATGCCGATTTCATTAAAATCGGAGCACTTTTTTGGCGTTTGAAACAATCCTATTTTCGTGTTGTTTCCAAAGTGGCAGTGTATTAAACGACGTGAATTTTGCATTTTATTTTTAATCATGTACTTGAACCATGCCATCATATTAATAACCGAGACATAAACCAGTCACCCTGTCTCTCATAAATAAGTCAATGAGAGTTAAAGCGTTTTTCCTGTTTCTAATTTTTATTAAAAAGTAACTTGAGTCTTTTTGACTTCCCACTAATCACACGGTGTGATGTAACTTAATCCATTTGTCCGTCACCCAAATCCGACAGGGTTCGTCGCTTAAACTGTTTATACGACATAATTATTATAGTACAGTCTCAATAGGAACATCAATTATATTTATTTACTTTTCAGTCTTAATCAGCAAAATCAGCTTGTTTTATCAGCCATTGATACGAGTAGTCTTAGATGTTAATAAACATAGGCATTAAACGTTACAATTTCAATGTTATACACACATAAGTAAACTAGCCTGTCAGTCATTTTAGTTGAAATTGGTAGTTGAGATAAATAGCTTGTTTCTATTATTTGTGGGTTTCGTTACTTCATACTTTTTGGCTTACTCTGTAAATAGAATGCGTCGTCGCTTAATTGTTTTCCCCTGTAGCCAATTGTAGTTATGCAGTCACTTGAAGCGTTTTTCCTGTCTCTAAAAAAGGGCAGATTGTATTAAGCGACATTTATCTTTGTAATTAAAGGTCCGCTTTATTTGGTATTAGCATCAACAACTAGATATTTTTAATTAAATTTTAATGCAGTTTACCCCGTTCAAATAGCTGCAGAAGTTTTTGTGTTATGATTTTTTTTTCGAAATTTCAAACTTTAAATGGCTCTCCTGTAAAGTTGCAAAAATGTCGCTTAAACCAAATAGCCCGTTACCCCTCGATATGATGGCATGGTTCAAGTACATGATTAAAAATAAAATGCAAAATTCACGTCGTTTAATACACTGCCACTTTGGAAACAACACGAAAATAGTATTGTTTCAAACGCCAAAAAAGTGCTCCGATTTTAATGAAACCGGCATCATTCGACGGAGAAAAATTCGCTGATTCCAAATATATATATAACTCAATATCACCCAAAATGTCGCTTAAACCAAATAGCCCGTTACCCCTCGATATAAAATAAAGTGATATCTTTATGTGGAGTCTAAATCACGCGCCGGGCGGAGCGGCCGCCGCTGGACTCCGTCAGGGTAAATTGAGATATAACTCTCCGGTGTGAATGTATTAAAACGTTACCATTGAACCGGATCGAACAATTATATCGGATAGTAATTAATCAGAACAGTGTTCTCTTTAATAATACGTGTAATGTCGATGTATGAGGGGCAGGCCGCTGTAAATCTTGTGAAACGTCACCGCCCGCGGCTCCACTGGCTTTCACAAACGTTTTTACCAATAGAGACGTTACTAATGAACTAAATCCGTCTCTAAGCTAGAGACACTATCATAAAACATCGCGGCTCGTGTAATATCCTGTTATTTTTTCCTAATAATCGTTATTGGTGTTTATTTATTACAAACTTCGATACAAATTACAGGTTTTATCGATGTAACAAAAAAATAAAGGGTTAGTCCAAAAAGTGAGTCGTTGGCCCGATCGCAATAAGTTTTCGATAAGGTCCGGGCGATTTAATTGCCGGGTTTGATCTGGTTTTACATAAAAAAGATGAATGGCTGCACTGCCTAAAGCTCGTAAAACATTTTCGGTTCGTTTATCGTATTTTTTCTATGGGATATTCGAGCACTTTCACCTTCACGCGGCGATCCGGGCAAATCATTATTTATTCAGCGCGCCCCTCATGACTCTGGGGACGTCGCTAATCAGATCTAGATACATAATTATTACGATACCTATTGATACACTTCCGATCGGTATGCTCGAGTCAAACCAGTTCTACATAAACACTGATAGATAAGTCATGGGCGTGTTTGTCACGCGCCTCCAGATTTTCCCACACTGATTGCATTAGTTTGTTATCGAACGCCTCTAAGGATGCGAAGGTGTAACGAGCTTTTAAATTCGATCTCGGTAAATCATCGTTCGTGTAATCGAGTTTAGAGAAAGATTGTGGGCGGCGCGCGCGCATCCCATATGTGAACACATCCTCTCACTAACCATGTAAGCAGTCGGATCAAATTGCTATTGTGATCTTCGAAAGTCGTTAAGTTTCCCGGAGGCCGGCTCGTCTGGGGTCAGATATTGCATGAATTGAATTCACGCATGAGTAACGTATTGGTTTAGCATTTTATATAGATACTGTATAAACTTTCATCGCTTGGCTAGTTGTGATGAATTAGGTGTCAAAAGTAGAATTTATAAAAGCCTTTTTGTTTCGATTCGTTTATATAAATTAGCAATTCAACGCGATTCATGGATGAGGTACGATGGCTTGCGTTTGAAATTGTTTTAGACGTAGGTGTACAATTACACACAGCGAAAATTAGCATGTGGGTAATAGTTTATAGCTCTGGTTCCGCTCTGTTTGTTGCTAGACGCTCACCAATGTTTTTGCAACAACTATTTATTTTTGTAGCAATCGCTTTTGTTGTTGCAGCCTAAATTATGCGTTATTGATCTTTCATGTTAAAGAACTATGTTTTTATTTTAACTTTTTCTAGAACTGGGATTTAACTTTTATCCCTTTCTTATTTTATGAATAGCATGTTTATTTTGTTTACTTACAATTTATTTACGTATAGTAATTATACAAGTTATTTAAGGGCGTTTCGCACTCGTCCGTCAGTCTTATCTACCGATGAACGTTACTTTCTCTTAGTTTTCCTTCGCGTGTAAAAAATCTTGATATTTTTTCTTCAAAGTGAAACTCGTCGCGCTTTCCCTAGTTAATTGAATATTTTACTATTTTTTCGTAGTAATTGCAATTATGTTGATGTTGAGATAAAAGTGTTGTGCAGGATGATGTAGAACGTTTATATAAGTGCTTGGTGTTAGCATGCTTTGTTAGTTAGTGAAATTCTATTTGTAATGTTTCTGAATGTGATTTTCTCTCATCTTTCCCAGCCTGCCAGGAGACAGGTAATTTCCTCTTCCATTAACGCTACTAATTGGTTTTGGTACAAACATTGTTTTTATGCAACCTTGGGTTTCTGTGTTATGCTTAAAAACTTTTGTTCGCTCTCTTCAAATCTGTTTTTATCACTCTACCCTTAAACTTCATTCAAACTAAATTAATTCAATGCTATCAACCAGTCTCTTTGAAACTCTTTTACTTTTAACTTACCAAGCACAATTCCCCTTGTCTTGTATTCCTCATCTGATTATTTCGTTATATCACAGAGGGTCGAGAGTGCGTGAACTGCGGTGCTACCAGCACGCCACTGTGGCGACGCGACGGCACCGGCCACTACCTCTGCAACGCATGCGGCCTCTACTACAAGATGAACGGACAGAACCGACCCCTGATCAAGCCCAAGCGAAGATTGGTGAGTGTAAGAATCCGACCAATTTTGTTGTTTTTGATTGTTGCGGTAAACCGATCTCTTTCGTTCTCAAACTCTTTCGTCCCGTCATCAATAGTCTCAATCCAAAATCGAATTCCAATTTTAGATTCAAACTGTGTTGTTCTTAATTTAATTGGAACGTTATGATTTCTTTTTGAGTAAAAAGGAGAGACGTTAAAAATTCAACCTACAATCGTCGGCGCAATACAATAATATGAATGGCGATTATTAACATAATGTTCATTGTAGGTATGTAAGATCGGTTTATCTCGACAAGTTCTTAGACACTTTTTGGAATAGCAAATTGTTTTACTACTACTGTTAGCTGATAACCGCTATCGTATGTATATCATGTGCTAATTGGCTTCCAGATATTTGTAGCGTTGTTCGATTCGACTCGTTAATCTCAATCAATCCCGTTTAGAACGTAATGTATGCGCATTGATTTACAGACGATTATAATAATTAGATTAACGTGCAACTATGATGTATTGCCTCACTACACCAGTTTTTATCCCGTTGTGTCCGCCGTTTCCCGAGTCGTAACGAAAGCGATTCATTTTACGATCGTAGATCACATCTAACTCCCGTTTTATTAACATTTGGGCGCATTGTTACTCACAGTGCACCTTTTTACAAGTCGCGTGTGCTTAAGATAACATTCCTTCATCTACAAATAGCATGCCGAGACAATCTCGGAGAGAATGGGTGTTGTTTACAGTTAAGGGGCAGCAATAAAAAGGCGGAGCATGCACGCCCGAGCACGACACCGCATTAAGCGCTCCCACAAATTGGGCTCTTATGAAAGTTGAGCGTTTCGTCGAAAGACCTCAACGTCCACTAAACTAGCCTCCGCATGACCGCCATAAATCTCCGAGTTAACATTTAATCTAAGGTCGGGTACGCATAAAACTGAAACAATGCGACATACGGCCGGGCGGCGTCACGTCAGCCCGATGTCAGCTAACGAGTAGCCCGTGCGCGCAATTGTACGTACAATTTACCTTAATACCCGTCTCGCAGACATAAACTAGCGGAATGGCCCGGAATATTTGCCTTTTGTTGGCCAAATTATGTAATGCCAACATTATGATTTCATTGCAACGGAGCGCTATGGCTGCGGGCTCTGGCGCATACGGCGTTCTGTTTAACGATTACTCAAATTGATAAAGTGAGTTAAAGTAACGTTTTTTGTTTCTATAATAGTATAATAGGAGCGATTTTGTAAAACAACGTATACCACTAGCGAAGTCATGGTTTTTAAACCCGGATGTTCGTAACGCGGTTTTAATATTTAGATTCACTGTAGTGTGGAGAGATACCGTTAATGTGGCGCGGGGAGATTGAATTCTCACTTTTATTTTCGTTGTGGGAAATGCTAGACAATGCTTGCCTCTCGCCGCTGTCCGCGGGCTTGGCTAATCCTGGAGAATGTGCTTCTCTCTGGTGGGACAATGACTCTAATAACACTGTTTAGAACGCAAGATACTGTTACAATAGTGCTAACTGCTGCGTTTCCTCAACTACAAGAACAACTAGTTTTTTATTCCATTATTATGCGAGCGTTGCTTTATGGCCGGTTCGAACGTATCGATTACAAAACAAAGGCTAGGCCTAGGGCTTCAAATTTATATCCTAGATATTCAAAGTTCGTGAAACACTCCAAACATCAATCTGCAAACATGACTTACTAGAATTAATTAAAACTAAATTGTTACACAGCAAAATGGTGGCAATTAAGGCATTAAGAAACAACGGCCTTGTTCTAACTAATTGGACAATACGTTGAATATTTAATGCAAGCACAACAATGAATTAAAACAATAATTTCTATTCATAATAATTAGACCAGCCCAATTACAAGGTGCACTTGACACGAATTAGAAAATGAAGTGGGAATCAGTTGGACAATACGCACTCAAATGTGTGGAATAAACACAATTATTTCTCTTAATATAATAACCAGTATAACCTTGCAATGAGACAATAGTGTTACACAAACGATAACCTTTGCATAATCGGCTCGGAATATTGCACTAACTCATTAATTAAAAGGTTTTAACTTCAAACAATAACGTTGAATTAAACCTGTTTGGATTTATTTAAAATTGTATGTGTCATGCATTATCTTGATAATAAAAAAGTATAGATGTCAAACAAATGTCATGTTAAATTTAAATTTGGAATCCGTGATATATGGAATTGGAATGTTTATAAAATCTATTCATCAATTCATGTCGGGCAGTGCCAGACAAATGCAGGTAGTAATTTATACAGGGACAATTCCATTAAATATAAATGTTGAACTACCATTCCTTAGTATTAGAGCAGAGTTATTATTTAATATTGTTTGACATTCGTTGCGAAAATGTTCCAATACAGAAACAGCCAAACTACGGCCAATTAAATCGTTGCGATTTTTTTCTATAAATCGTCTTTGAGTATTAAATATACAATGTATAATATACATGAAAAATATAACAATATATTATCACGGTCAATAAAGCACATTCAATGTAAAACATAATTATAATGACACACTGAATTTCATAACTCTTAATAAATACAATTTGCGAATAAACTCGACGTTCAAAGTAATTTCTACCGCGCATTAACTCATTTAAAATAACAAGTATTTAAAAGGAACAGAAATGTCTGTCTTTGCAGTTTTATTCAGAAAAATATTTACTTTGTGCATACTTATGATGCCGGCTTGCTTTGTTTGTCAGAGCTGGCAACGTGAACAATAAATTGTGTAAGTATAAAATAGAATTATGGAAAATAAGAGTGTACGCGCGTGCACCTGTATTCCTGAAGGCATAAGGGATCTTGCACACCGCTGGCTCACTGGTACATATGTGCAAAAAACAAATGAAATATTTGTACCCATACAACTTCTATTATTGCAAAAAAGAATGAATGATTTCAAAATATTAGCACATTGTGTAATTATTTAATTAAAAATAAAACAGCAATTGACATTAATTTCATTTTTTTTTTTAATTTAGAACATGTTTTAGAGAAAAGGGGCGGATACTTTATCTCTATTTTTAAAACTAGTCGATGAAGGTTTGAGCACTTTATTATACAGCCACATATGTAAAGTACTTGCTCCAAACAGTTTGACATATGTAAACTTTTTGTTCATCGCTGAGTTTAGGCCCGCGTTTGACCAGTTTCCCTAAAAGGTAAACGATGACATGTCGTCTTTGACTGTCAAGTGATACCTTAGGAGATGAATAAAAAGTTTGACACATGTAATATGTCAGTTTGTTATTCAACTGAGCAATTATTAAAGTTAGTAGGCAAAAAGGGACAGATGTAAATGTCTATCAGAACTTGACGATTGATTAAAAGCTAGAGCTGTAGTTTTTTTTTTATATTGCCCAGATTTTGTAAACCTGACTTTACAGTGTATCTTGATCGCACTTTTCTAAAGGAATGACAATTAATTAAGCTCTATTTACTTCCTAAAGAATAATATAAAGGTCTTTTAGAAAATTCGCAAACTATTTGGTCTTACTCAAATCTTTGAAACTTTTACTTGAAAAAATACTTTTTCATCTACATTTAATTTAATTTTATATTATTACCAAAACCTTAGTTACAAACCTCAACAATACTACAAACCACCTAGTGTACGTACATCTTAAGTGAGCAGCAATAAAGCCTGCGCAAGCGCACTATAAAGAGCTCCGTACATTACGAGGGGTTCGCGGCAATATATTCGCGGTCACCTTGCCGGGAGCCGACAGAGATATAAGTGGACAGTGTTAACGTTATAACATTTTATTTGTTTGTGCTATATGACTCTGTTTTGTTGTTTGTTTCTCTAGCTGTTTGTTATATTATTATTTTAATAATGTTATATCATGTTTTATTGTTTGATATGAACAGAAGAAAGATTAGTGTAAAGGGCTAAAAAGGAAAGCTAAACTCTACATATTAGACGTACCAAATCTTTCACTGAAAATCTACCTTAAAAAAAAATACAAATTCATTAGATAACTACTATCTAAATACATTAAAAAAAATAACCAATAATTATAATTCAAGTTTAAGTTTCTCTCTATTCACTTAATTACTAAACTCAATCAAACATCACATCTAAATACATAACACAAAACCGTTAAAAAAATCACCAAAACAAACCCCATACAACACATAACTCCAATCACGAACAAAGTAGTATCATATCATCTTAACAATAAACTTGCGCAAGAGTTGAATAAAGAGAACATCACAACAATAACGAATAGTCCGGGAGCCGACAGGAATAAGCGCGGACATCTCTCGGACTACTCTACGGTTTTATATTCTATTTGGATTATGTTTCAAGTATTTTACTCGTGAATTATCTACATGTGAATACTTTATAAGCGACCTTTAAACTTGAAATTTACACCTAAATATACTCATGTGGGGTAATAATTCTGTCTCCAATAGTAAGCGAAAATAAATTACAGAATATGGGATTAAGGGTTTTTATTTTGTTTTTGTTTTAAATGATGTTGGGGTTCTGCAGTCTCACCGGATTGAAGTTGAATAGAAGTATATTTTTTTAAAAGTATATTGACATTTATAAGATGAGTTTTCAGTCAGGGATCAAGGTCATTTTTTTGAGTTGGAAATGATCGCAATAAAATCAAAATCCGTAGTAACTTTTTACTAAATAGTAGTATGTAGTTTAGTAGGTATATCGATAAGCTGGTTTTTGTCTTCTATTTATTGCAATTTTTACACAGTATATAAAAGGGTGAACGATTATGCAAATAATTATAATTTAATAATATAGCAGCGCGATTTCCGCCGGCAGAGGAAGCTTAGTTTTATAACATAATAACGTACCTGCGCCGCGTGACGGAAAACTTTCTTTTTTTATTGTTATCTAGCTCTATATCTAACCACACAACTATATGTATCTACATACCTTTTACATATCATAATTATTGCGCAATTTTATTCAATATTTTGTAATTTTGATGACTCTACAATGCGATTTTCGTGTTTTCAAAAGTGGTTGACATTACATTATGTGTTCTCGTTAAACAAATAAAATGGCTGCTTTTATCATCACTTAAGTATTTGCGTTATTGTTATGTAAAGTAAAAGATAGAGCCATTAAAACAGTTTATTTAAGATGTAAGAAAAAATAAAGATTAAAGTACTAACAAAATACACCAGTTAAGGAAGATAAAAAAACAGTCCCAGTTAATTCACCGTTTGCCGTTGTGTAGTTAAAAATAAATGAAACAAAAATTATACACTTCAATTAATTTTTATTGGTGTACATCTGTACGATGAATACATAATGTCCCGACAATACATGTAGTACATATTTAAACAAAAACTTCGGTCATAGAACTTTCCTATTTGGCATTCACAAGTGGACCTTTGCCAAATAAACTATTACAATAAGAATTCTGTGCCTTAAAAGTGGAGGCAGGAATCGGTCCCACACTGTCTGCCTGATCTATTAATCGGTATGATGTCATAAATTAACAATAATTTATTATGTTGCCATGTTTCCTTTTGTTTTTCTTTTAATAGTTCTTTTAATGACATGTGAGAGACTTTTTATTCGTAGCAACGAATTTAATTGGACATAACTCATTCATTTGTTTAAGTTATAAACCTAGCTAGACTGACCAGAACAACATTTTACCACAGATTAATAGTAATTATTCAAATTACCTGTGCATTGTGATTTTCAATTAATTATTCTATGTAAAACATATATTTAATAGTTAGTTTATTTTATACGAACTCATTTTAATTTGATAGAGCATTTTTATATTTTAATTAACCAAATGTGGCAAAAAACTGTATAATATAGTTCTATTCAATTCGATGTAATAAAAAAGTTTGTTCCAGTAGGTATTGGCTGACAAGACCACTTAAAATGTTTGCTGGCAGTCGAAATAAAATAAAGAAATAATTAAAATTTTCGAATTTGGATCGTGGTAAATATTTTTTGTATTTGGAACATTAGTTAGGAACGGTAGTGGCCGTTGTCCGTGTCTCGGTGGCCGGACAAGTCCCGCCGGTCATCGATCACCGCGCGCCGTCGAATAAATTGTGACCGTAAGATTGGTCCAAGTTATTATTTACAAGCGAATTAAATTTGTTAACAAAATAAATGATTATTTTATAACAAACATCAAAAAGTACTAAAATAAAAATATTTTGCAGATCTCCCGAAATTTTTCCTTAAAACTTAATAAATCTTCATCTAAAAATAAAATTAGTTAAATGACAGTTCGTAGCATCAATATAACTATTTCGTAGCTGGCGTAGCAGACTTACCAAATACATGTCATAGTTAAGGCTGTAGTATAGTGTATGATGTGTAAACTAGATACATAAAGGACAGTACCTACCTGTTCTCATTAGAGAGCAACAGCTCACATCATGTCTAGCCGATTGCGCCCAACCGCTCACGTTCTGCGGTCGCGCTAATACGGATTACACCACTATTTGATACTTTGATATGTTGATTTGTGTTATTGTTTATGATTGAAATTATAACGGGCTGTTGAATTAATATTGCAGTTTAAGATCCCTATCGTAATACCAACAGACGTCATACACCGCGTGGCTAAGTTTGCATGTGTGTTCTTTAATTAAAATTGGCGTTGACATTATTCAAATTGTTTTTGGTATGTAACAAGCTTTATTCGTTACGTACTTACTGTATAAAGTTCGTATAGTCATTTTTTGCGAGAAAGTTACGGTCAATTTAAAAGATTACTTGGGTAAACTGCAGTATGCTAAATAAAATGATAGCTTGCCTAGATCGTTTTGTTGTGGTCCGAAATACAAGCTGAAAGCGATTTATTAAATATTCTGATTTCAAAATTGTGCAAAGGTATTGTCACATTCTGCCTGATATTATCTATTCATTCTAAAATAATAAGGCCTGATTTCCTAATGAGACCCATTCTATTTTTGAACGTTTGAGTTTGCGTCAGTGTCAAACTGTATTTAAAAAATCATTTAATACTTTCGTCATTATTTCTTTAATAATATGTCTTAAATCTGAAAATAAACTTAAACAACTACTAAATACCTCAAAAGTACCCAAGTTAACTTAATAATGACATGGTAAACGCCAAAACATTTAGTGGGTGCAAAAAACTCGGAGTCGACGTATCGTGAGTGACACACGGACTATCCGCGCCGCGGGGGTCGGCTCGCACTCACATTTTTACCCCGCAGTACCCAACCTACCTGACCGTGTGTACTGCATGGTGCAATTGTTGTGTAGTTGAAAGGATGAGGTTCGATTCGAAGTCAGGTTAAACAGGTATATTTTGTGGGATTAGTAGTATGGAGTCTGTATGGTGTTAATGTGTTTATTTAAATGGTACTTACCAATTATTTCGTTTATTTAGTACTTCAATCGAGCACTGGTTTGCCAGTAAACTGTACAAAAAGTTAATGTAAAGTTCAAAACATGATTTTTTAAATAATAATAGTAAGTAAACAATTAGGTGTAACACTATTACGCATAATCCTAACATTAATTAACTAAGACCACAAACACTGAACTAAAATCATTCAAAAAAACTCGCTCAAATATAATAAATATCAATAAAAACAAGTGACGCTACAGGGGTAGAGGCGGGCTGCGCCTGCGCAACGCTCGCTTCTCTTTTATTGCATTTCCATAAACACGGACCCTTTTTTCATCCCACGGCCAGAGTACGAGGAAAAAAATACACTTTTGTCAACGCCTTGATTGATATGGTAACCTTCCCTTGTTTTAGCAATAACCCAAAGACTTTGTTTGTTTTTTTCTACAACGCTTCGTACATTTTTATTTGCTACGTCGAACAGGTTTGACATATCACTAAATTTTGTAAGAAAAATTACTATTCTCAGGATTTTTATACCGGTGGCCAGGGTGTTATAAATTTTAGGTTTTTTTTTCACCTGACTCACCGTGCATTGTGTTGGGAATTGAAGGTTTTTGTGTACGTAGCCCTATGGTTTTTTTACCTGGCCTAGGCGCCAGTGGCCATGACATTTATGGTCAGGATATTGGGACACTATTAATGTTGATATTAATAACGAGGAAACAGAGTTTGTGGGAGGCCATAAATTGCCATGATGGAGTGCAAGGGACAAACTTGCCCGTTTTATGTCAAAATATCATTTTGTGTTTGACATTTTTTGTCTTTCTAAGCAGTTTGTTTTAATAATTTCCGTATTGATATTGGATTTTAGGCGTTGTAAAAAAACAACAATGGACTTCAATCTCATTTTATACAATACTTGTGGTGTAGAGCCACCTCGTTCGTGAGGTTTTAGGTTCAGTTAATTTTTAGGCTATTTAAAAGGTCGTTGCGTTATTTCTTTTAGGTCAAAATAATAAAAAACAAAATTAAAAGATTTTTATTTCAAGTAGGCCTTTTTAAGCTCTTTCAAAATGCCTTTTTGCGCGTTAAGTTATCATCTGCTTATCCTTTTGAACATGTAAAGCGATTTTCGTGTTTGGAAGCGTCGTCACTTACGACACACACCTCGCACTTCTCACCTGCATCAGATCCCTATACAATTTCATTAGCGTAACTAATACGATGTTTAGTCGGTATCGATTTATAGAATAAGGGTTTGTGTAATCGAATCAGGCGGTCTGGTAAATGGCGATCGATTGTAAATGAGAGCGCGCGCTCGATTTCACGCGGCGAAGCGGGGCGAATCGATTCTTCGGTGGTACGTGCCTCCATTCACGATGCATGGGAGCCGTAACTAGGCCTGCACCACATGTCCACTTAATAGAATACACATTTACATATATCTATCGCCTTTGTAATTACTATAGCTTTGCAAATCTCGTATTAATTAATGTCTATTGAGAATAGACAATTCATGGTTAATGTTTTTGTAAGTCATCAATGAGTCATTTTAATGAGGATGCTCGCTTGTAATGTATGTGTTCGATTCATTTCGTACAGTTATTTGAATCGATTTATGTAGTCTAGACTAATTAATGTCCAACTGAGAAGGCTTTTTATTCATAGCTCTGGTCGCAAGTTGTAAAAAGGATATATACCTGTTCTGCGTGTGTATCAACGCCACTTTAATACCTACCTGAAGATGTATTCAGTGACGTTTTTCTTAATCAGGATTCTTTGATCAAAATGTTAGTTTTGATAAGGTTTTTCATGCGGCAGAGAGCTTGAAACTGTTCAAGGCGTGATAATCTGACGTTTTTATTCAAAACAAAACAAAAGAATGTAAGCTATGGAGAGTAGATAAAATAAGTTCAAAATAAAGCAAAACTTTATGGTGCATCTCTGTTTTATAGTTTGACAATCGGCATTATAAATGTTCAATGGCATAATAGCTTAATAAAAGCTGTTTTGCAGTTAAAAATGAATGATTCTCTTGTTACGCTAATCGTCTCGCGGCTCGCCGTGCTGTTATTTATCGGTAGCTGTTGGCCAGACGCGGAACGTCCCCAATGATTTAGAGCCTCAAATTGCACGGCACGGGATTACAAGAGCAATCATCTCGATTTAACATCATGTGCAATCAACACTTCTATACATTTAATACGATCCCTCCGTAAGATGATAAAATTTAATTAAAAAATGTTTTTAACATCAAGTTACCACAAAAAATCTTTAACGAATCAATACTTTTAGAACATTCTTTATCACAACCAGATTGTATCTTAGCTTCATCAATAATAAAAACAAGCTCGCGAACAAGTGCCAAATCGTTCGAGATTAATCAAATAAAAAATCTTATCCGTGAGTGTCAAAAATTCGTCACTAAGGTTTTTTGTTAGCCGCGGAGCAATTAAATGCATTAAGCAATCGTTTGAATGGCACAACAGACAGCAAACTACCGTATTACGTTATAATCTGGACTAAGCCTCAGGTGGACTGACAGACGGGTAAGTGCTCGGCTACTGAACGTGATGCAAGAAAACAAAACTAAAACTCGATCTAATAAATAATGCGATGCGCTCCTATTGACTTCCTCCACACAATTAACATAGCAGGAAGCGCGGGCTGTCATTAACCCGTCAGCGCGCGGTAGCACCAACTGTTCCAAAAAGCATTACTCGAATCACAGTTTACGCTCACCGCCAATATAATTAGGATCCGAATGCTTTATAAATACAAATAAATAAAAGTAGCGGTGCGAGGTGGCAACCCGCAATTTACTGGTGCGTTCAGCGAGTGCGCGCCGCGTTCAAATTGTCGGGTTGGAGCGCGGTGTCTCTCTGACTAATGACGCGACTCCCGAACAATGCCAACACCGTGTTATAAGCATATTTAATAAGTCCCATTTTCAATTATTGATATCTGCAACATATGCCGCAGGACACGGGAACCTCTGTTTTGATTTCGTTCGGTCACTTTGATTGTATGTTTTATAAAATTATTAATCAATGGCGGTTGTGAAAAATCGGTATGAATTAATCTTCGCTGTCTTTGTTCTTGTTTTACAGCTTCTATCTCAAAGCGCGTATAATTTCATTTAACTGTATTCGTGAAACGTAAATGCCGGGTAAAGGCGAGTGTTTTGTCAACGTTGTAATGTCGTCCCACGCGGGCTGTGTACAAGCCACCGGGACCTACTTGGGTTCCCGGTCACTTCCGTGTCTCGCTACTGCTCCGCTAAATGGAACAAACGAGACTCCTGCCGCCCGCAACCCGCCTGCTCAAATTAGAATCTTATAGTTTACTCCCGCTTTCCTATTGGTGACAATCACCATCGACAAATTGTTGCTCACACTTAAAAACATCCTCGATAGGTTTGTTTTAAATACGCCACCAGTGAAAAGTAAAGAGCAAATGAATTACAGTTTGTTTTAATACCAAGTGCGGCAGTAGTAGGGTTAAACTGGCATTTATTGCACGGAATTCTGCGCGCCAAGATGGTTTTATTATGTAAGGGAACTTAACGGAATGGCTGCAGATGATTCATGCAGTATATAAGTACCAATAAATCTATAACTAACCATTAAACTGGCTTATAATAGTAACAATACTTGTTTCTGTAAAGAACAAGTAAGGGTTACGTTTAGTGGAATTGTTGAGGGTTTTATTTTATGATTCGTATTGTAAAGCGTTGTACACGGTCTTCTTCGTCCGCTAAATAAAGGTCGTTGCATACAATACATTTGTATGTATCGCGCGATCGAGGCGGATCGCGTAATTGACGCAATCCGATATTATCCGCGATGTAAGATCACGCATCGCGATGCGATAGCCTTATCGACTGTGACAGTATTTACCCACGTGAATTGTTTAATGAGCTTCGAATTAGCATAATTGTTTTTATTCAGAGCTTTACTAGTTTTTGGCTAACAGCTGGCGTAGAGTTACCTTAAATTATTATCTTCGAATATTACTTCGTGCTGTCCAATGTTCTTGAATTGAGTATGCACATAAACACGAATGTACAGATGATTATATTTAAAGAAATTACTAGTTGTCCAATGAGACGAGAAACTCCACAAATCAGCTTTAGAGACGACTCCATTTGAAACCACGCCCAAAAACACATTAAAATAAATTAAAAAAAATAGGCTCCACAATTAAAACAGGTCGGGCAGCTAATATCTCTAATACGAGCTATGTTTTACCGTCTGGAAGATGAACGGCTACTATGTATAGAGTGATCATTGTCCGAGCGTGTTAAAGACCGGTTGGACGGCGTCGTAACGAGCGTTTCGTATACAATAGACCTTTTAGCGTCATGTGCTCGGACGTCAATCGCGCCAAGACGCGGCGTGTCGCCTCTGAGTGCTCGCCTTTATTGTCTTACCCCGATATTGTATCTGGACCACAGACCACAGTTACTTTTAATCAGTCTCGTGAAATTTCTTGCGATCAAACCGATTGTAATGACGAATAGACGTCGACCTATGTCAGGGGAGTACAAGATGTTTCTAAACTTGTTTCCCTGCACATTTCTTGAGTTTCATAATCTAGGCTGCGGAGGATAGAAATACCTTATGAATATTAATGTTGTTATCTAGACTCATCTGTTAAACATTTCTCGGAATTAGTTACAGGTAATAGCAATAAATAAACCTAAGATTTGACTCAAAAACATAACATTTAATGTTACTGGAATGTTAGCGACGACTCATCGAATAAATTTAAAATTAAAAGCTTACAATAAAATTAAAAGCCCAACAAAGGCTCACACGATAAACAATTATAAAAATATCCGTATTAGGTACGAGACTCGGTTACAACAACTATGATAACAAAAAACAAGTCGAGTCAGTCCGATTCGTATGAAAATAAAACACATCCAGGGGACTGACGTGCGTCCGGCGTCACTTAGCAGCGCTGGAATGATGTGACAGCCCTTGCCGATCCGAATACCTTTTTTATATTTAAAATTAAAAATAAAACAAAAAAATCAACAAACTTTCTGAATCTGTTCCATTGTGTTCACGTTTTGGAAAAATTTAAATGACCGAACGCTGGCCGCTTTTTTGAGAATCGGAATCTCGAATTCGGCGTTTAAATACATACGGATTCGCGGTTTAGCGCCATGTTTTTTCCATTTTCTGCACATTTTGGCGCGCTGAATGCGACGCGATGCGGTAGATTTTGCGCGATTAAACGCGGGAGGTCGATAGAATAAGTTGTTAGTGTTAACGATCTAAATCGTTCGCAAACACCTCAACTGATGTGATTTTATGCGTATACTTAATCCATATTACAGGCTTGTATTACTGTCGCGGGGGCGATCTAGATAGGTTTTAGTAGTGTTATCGCAGGTGATTATAAGTGCCAAAGAGTATTGAATTGAATATAGCGATACAGCTAATAAATTAAAGAACAAATAAATTGTAATAATGTGTTGTTTAATGGGTGGTTGTTTTTTTGTGGTGCGTCGGCATTTGAGAGGGGTACGGAGCATCGATCGCAGATATTTAGAGTGGCAATATGAATGTATTTATTCAGGGCTGAGGGCGGCCTCCGCCTAACAATGCCACGCTTGTCGCTGCCGCCACGCCGCTTGCACAGGGCTGGCTCAACAAGTTTCACAATATGCACATTGCTGTTGCGAATAATGGACCATGAGTACCATTGAACAAAAATGTTATGTGTAAAAGAGCTACAAAGGTTGGAAAGGCGAAAGTTTTCATAAGCCGCACTTCTACATCAACTGACTTTAACTTGATCATTTTAAGCTACAAAAACAACACCCAATAATAAAACCCCCCTCAATAAATAATTCACATTTACTTTTTACCTTTTCTTCATTAAAAAGTAAACCGTAATCTAACCAGACAATCCAAGGTATAATTACCAAGATAATTTATAACATTCCGGTGCCAACCCTAAGTTATACGTCAGTGAATCAAGGGCTGACACCGCGGCCTGGTGGTCCGCGCGTCACAGTCCGCGCGTGCGCCGCACCGTTCGCATGTATTTCAACCCTAACAATTTACATACAGAAACTCCACATGTACTCCAAGTATTGTTTTCATGGCAATATCATTAGCTGAAAGTATCCACTTCGAATAGTAAATAAAAAGCAGACTTTTTATGCTAGAGAGCATGTACGTTCATATATCTAATGGTACAAAAACTAGGGTGTTAGTAAGTCTGCTTAGTAACTGCGTGTATCAAAGGAATTAATTGTTTTACGAGTACATTTCTGCGGAGTCTCGTGTGTACGAGCATATCTCCCGCCGCGGGCGCGCTCCACTTTTGCTCATTTTGCACCCGTTTCCCATTGTGTTTACCGCTTTTACCATTGTTCGGGGCCCATATAAATTGGCCCGCGACGTTCTACACTCGTGACAGGTATATTTGAGTCGTCGATTTCGGCCGATAATTAATCCGTATTGTTAACTGAAACGGGCCACCCTTGTTTACCAATCGAACATCCCGACCCTTTGTCCTGTTACCATACTTTTAATTTGTGCGTCCTTTTTGTTCCACCTTCTGAATTCATAATACATTCCGGTGAATCGAAGGTATTTAATACGCCAATAAAACGCCAATAAGCGTACTTCGAATAAAGAATACAATCGCAATCACCTCTAGTTTAATTAAAACTGATATATTCCGCAATTCGCACAGCATAAAATTTTATGAATAGACGTAGCTGCGTGCGATTGTATAAAGTACAGCATAAATTGAATAACACACCATCCTTTATGCTTCATAGCGAAAAACTGTTGAATTAAACGAAGTCTAATGTTTCGCTCATTAATTGGATAGTAAGGAATTTGCTGCGCACTCCGCTCACGTGTTGAGCGGACAAAAACTGAAAATGTGTTCGCTTTTTATTAAAAAATAAACATTGTGTTATTGTAATGTCATTTCACGGTCATTTAGGGCACGCGGAGGTTGATTAAATTAATTATATTGTGTATTAAGAACTCATTTTGACATGAGTATCCTTTTATTAATTAGGTTTGAAGGGTTAGTGAATTTATTTGCAATTTAGCGTTAGGTTTCATGAGTAATAGTTGCGTGGACGCAAACATTTGTTCTACATATTTGTCTTTATATTGTTTTCTTAGCGTCCTAGGGAGTTATAATTTATTAAATAATTTGCGGTGACCTTTGTAATATCTGCACGTTAGCATTACTTATATAATACAATTATGTTAATTAGTTAATGGTTTATCTATGGGGTCCGTTTCGCCCCAGGGGTCTATTAAACGTGACGATGGTTTATAATTATAATATAATAAAGTAGGTGAGATAAGTACGTTACTTACCAATGTAAAAAGCTCTAATTTCATTTGAGTTTTTTCATTTCTTTGCATATTTGTTTTATTTATGTAAATAGTTTAATTATATGTAAAGGTTTGTCAAGGTCGGCCATTTATTTTACTCAATAATTGCTGTTTTTATTCTTATTAAATATTATAATTAATTCATAGAATAACTTTTTATTACTATCACGGTAGTTAATCGACGTGTTTTAATTGTATTTTTGAATTAAATTTAACTACACGTCAATGACCCTTGAAAACTATTTTTATAAAAGATATTGTACGTTTTGCCAACAGTAAACAAAATATCTTTAACACTGAAAATAACCAATAAAATAATTTCAATACTTGCAATTGCAAAAAAGGGGCCTAACAATATTCTATTCGTTACATACTACACAGCAGATTAAGAGAGCACCTGTTTCAAAGCAAATACTTCGATCGTCACTACCGACGTTATTGGCTGTACTAAATGGGAGCAATAAACCAAAATGCCATCCACCTTGGGCGACCTACAGCACCTGCCCTTGTACCTTTCTACGATATACGACCGCCACAAATCAACTGCTGTGCCTATGTACTATTGTACGCGAAAAACAAATGAATATCGATTAAATAAATTCAATAATACATTTATTAAAATGCTCTGAAACTGTTTTGTTTAAAAACAAATGAAAGATAAAGAAATATCTTCAGGAATATATAGGTTCCTATTTCAAAATGTACTAAAGACTAATGAACATCACAAATTTTGAATAAAGAGGTAGGCAATCTTAAAAATCTAAATAGTCCACAGAAATTACTGGATGGAAATAACGGATTTGAGAAGACTCAGCTCTACTTTAAAATGAGAAATTTTCGCCATTTGGTCATATGAGGCATCGGCAATATGAGGTTAGAGCCAATACCAGTAGCCACAATCAAATAAGCCTAATCCAACTTTTATCACACTTCTATAAGGATAAATTCATGATTAGCCACACTGATTTTTAGAGTCCAAAGTTCTAAAATGAATCCTAAAACCTTCGTACTATTCTTCGTGAGCGACCAAATCCTGTTCATTAATCATTGGAACAGTTCGCGCGGTAGCTTTGTACCATTAACATAAAGTACAACCGATCAATAAACTAGCAATGTGTTTATTAACTAATATATTATCTGTGTACGGAATACGCTTTGTTGGTGTCGCGAAATATACTCGGTTTGTTGAATTATTTATTAACTAACTGTATTGGCGGTTCTTGTGTCTCACAAGTTACAGTGTACGGTTTATCATAGTCTTATTAATCCTACCAACCTTTTTGAAGTCCCGTGCAATAATCTCCTTTAAAAAAATTAGATTAAAACATATGAGTGTTCGATGTCCAAATATTTGTAAAATAAAATGTTTTTTGCTCGTATTTTGTCTTTGATACAAAACGGTTTGTAGTTATTACCTAATTGGATTTTCTAAAGCTAATAAAAACATTATTATTTTGAGATAAACAGTTGATAGATTATCCTATGCATAACGTGTCACGATAAGAATGCTAACTAACATGTATGTACTTCACTTAATAAGATTTATGTCCTATATTTAAATACAAACATGGCAAACCTTATTAAAACATTTTTCATTGGGTTCAAATAATAAATGCTCATGTTTAGATCTTGTCCGCCTTTTAAAGTAAACGAATATTATTAGAAACGACTTTAATTTGTGTTTGGCAACACCTTTCAATTAATAAACAGCTTTTAATTTATTTTCGAAATAAATCTGTAAAAAAGGTTTACTTAGTTATGATATAGGAACAGGCTGGTTTTAAATTCTAAAAACAAATAAGCATCCAAAAAAGAAATCAAAATCACATACTACCAGCCAGCCACAAATACCGTTCGAAATTCAAACGTAAAAATAAACCAGTACTCTTGTAGTATTACGCACTACAGTCGGCGTACCATAGAGAAGAAAGAATTATAAAAAGTTACTCATCAACATTATGTCTAGTCGATGAAGTCTGTCAGGAATGAAGGCTACCAACCGACGGCAGCTTGGAATGACCCCTGGGTTAAGCTGGCGGAGAATGATTGGGCCATTGTTGATTTGGTGGAATTAGTCTTGGGTGCTGAGTTAAAGCCGACAAAAGTGGATTTGACAAACGTAAATATTTTATTCTAATTATGGGGTTTAAATTAATGTTGATTATGTTTAAAGGTTCAGGATCTGTTATGTGCTGAATAGTATAATTTAAAAAAATAAATCTACCTAATTGCATATTATCTATAGGATACCTACTTGTAGCATGTACTTGATGTACTACTATAGTATAGAAAACAATATGTTAAAGAAAATTTTCTCTTAAGTAGACGATTTAACTCTAGCATTACGTAAAAACCTAGAATTGTTATTCTCGTTTTGTAATGGATATCTTCGTGTCAACAAACACCTACTAATAAACAATAATTATAGAATTCCAAACATATTGTAATAAGTATTAGAAAACACCACTGGAACTAAAATTTGACATGGCCGTAACAGTGTGGGACCGAGTTTAATGCTTGTCTACTTTGATCGTCTCACATCTCATACGTGACGTTTAATGTTCACATTCCAACTGTGAGAACCGATTACAAAGAGTCAAAAGGCCTCCCAGAGACCCCAGAAGCCTTACACACAACCGATGAGAAACCCCCACATATTATACAGCATTTTGCAATCAATTTGCGAGATCGATTGCACCACGTAATGATCTCGTCTTCCCCGTGATCGAATGTTATCATTTCTTGTTAAAAATGATCCAATTAAAAGGTCCCGCAGCTTCAATAAGTTACCGAAAGCGAGTTTGAAATCTCTCGCACACCCATTGTAATAACGCATGCGCCCTCAATATTAAATTTTAACAAGGTATTAATTAAAAAAACTAAAGCGAAATATCTTTAAATTTTCTCAGGACGCGCACGGCCCCCTCGCATTATTTTATTTTTAATTCATTTTATTCGGCGCTGGTCGAGCGGCTTGGTACGCCCACCGGTGATTTAAAATTTTGATTTATCGGCGCGGGCGCAGCGCGGGAGAGTGCCTAGCGCGCATGCGCCCGCCTGCCGTAATTATAAATATGACGCGGTGCTAAACTGTGCGAACTGACCCGCCGACCCGCGAGCACAGCGTTCGCACTCCTGCGCAATGTGCTACGTGCGTAGATTCATCTAGCGTGTGCTTTATCAAAACGACCCCTAACATAAAGTGTTAAATCAGATAAACCAACGATTCAATCTTAGAACGTCTTGAAATGCTGGCTTTTGTTTAAGCCACGTAGAAACATTTAGTTTTATTCCTGAACGAATTTATTATCTTAGTTGGTACCTGTTTCAATTGTATGTTCATTTGCACATTTTCAAATGCTACGTGTAATTTCTATACAAATGTCAAATCATCAAGGAGGTAGAGTGTATATGAAGGGGCTCGGCGAGGGGCAGCTGCCATCGTATTTACGACTTCCACGGGCGCTGCGCAGCTTTACAACACAACCCGGGGCATTTGCTCACTTGCACTGTTTTATGCACCTGTTTCACTTGATTAATTGCTACAAGCAATCGGCCTGTCATATAATTGTATCATTATCTACACGTTAAGAAAGAACACTTTGATGTGAAATGGTTTTTTAGACCATCGCTGCTGTTTTACTATTTTTTAACGATGACAGCCTATATTTATTATCTTTATGATTCAAAGGCCATTGAAAGGTGGTAATTTTGAATCTTAGTACATAACAGAACTTAAACTCTTTATTAACAAAAAGTATTTTTAGCACCTTTTATTACTGTTTCGTAAATCGTACTAATGGCTGTCTGTATCAGCGGCTTTAACTGCATCTTCTGCTAACAATAGACCATTACAGGCAACTGTTTTTCTACTGTAACATCACGTTCTAAGCCATAATACTTTGTTAAAATATTCTTCTCATTTCATATTCAACAAATATGAGTTACGTCATTCCGTATAAAGTGTTTGCGCTAAGTTAAATCACAGCTCGAACGGCAGTCGTGAAGCCTACATTCGGTTAATACATTCCCAAACAGATTTCCAGCTAGCGGCATAAGAAACACGGTGTCGGAGGATGAGATATAAGCCCCTCTCGGGTCGCCGCGCGCCGGTACACGGAATTCTGTGTGTGTCACTTTTGAAAACGCCCGCAGTGTCCTTTGCCATTCAATGCAAATTCATACGTTATAAGAAGCGTTTCGAGGTAGAATTACTAGCGTTTAGTCGCCTCCAGGACATAATTCCCGAGTTACTTTGTAATTTCACAGGACTGACGCCTTGTTGTGTAATTTAGAAGTCGTCAGTATTTCTTTTTAAACGTAACACCTGTCTCAAATGTGCGGTTAGATTAAGTATGCGAAGGAGGTAACGCTTGTATATTGTTCGCTAACTGAATTATTGGATTATGTAAATGTTAGTGCTTTGCGGTATAAAAATTAATAGTTTGATAAATGGAAAGTTTCATCGGGTATGATATAATCGTATCACCTGGTTAAAACGAAAACAAGTGTTTTTTGAAGCAGTTAAAATGTATGGTTGTTTGGGCTGCCCGCAGCTCGGTTAGTAATTTATAGCTTTGAATATTGCGTACGATTAATTTATGAAACAAGGTTACAAGTGCTCGTCACAATAGCTAACTGGAAACGGATCTAAGCTCACGACCTATCGATTAGTAGCTCAAAACCTTGCCGTCGGGCTTAGCATCACGTAACAAGTATTGAGGTAATTTAATGCTATGTTACAATAAGGTTAAATATATACTCCCTACACCTACAAATAAATCACTTGTTTCATAAAACTCTGCTTTTCTTAGAAACACTCATTAGTAACTTTTTAATTAATATAAAATATGTCAGTGTTTAGCCAAATATCTTGATGGTTAGATATATTTACGATATTATCTCTACAATCTACATAGCTGACATTCTGGTCGTTTTAAAGAACGCGGTAGTTTAGTTATTCGGGCACATAAATTACCCATACAACATAATGTATGTGTGGTACTGTAACATCAAATTATGCCCGTCCATTTTAAAGTCTTTTGCATGGAATAGACAGAGCTAGAAGACAAGTAATGTCTAGCACTCAAATATAAAAACAGTTTCTGTGAATGTTAAATATGCAGTTAACACCAGATATATTATATTCACACAGACACAACTATACATCATACTTATTACGTATACATGTATGCATAATTCGTAAAATAACAACGAAAATTATACTAATGTTAGATGTGTATCTGTATTGTTTGAATTCGGCCTATAAATTCAATAGCTGATTAAAATGCAAGTACCAAGATTTCACCTTCACCTGGTGACACTATGATGCACCAACGCCTGCGCAGTAAGCACTAACCATCCATCTTAGGCGCGCGCGCACGCATCCTTCATCCTTGTTCAGCTTACCATAGAGAATAGAATAACTACTATAGTTTGTATGACGTTTGTCATTATCGTATCTTGTTTAAGTAAAATTGATAGACTGTAGATTCTATTTTGTTTACTTATGTCTATGTAGAGACGTTTTATAGTAAGATTCGATTTCGTCAAGAGGTAAATCGAGCAATTTCGCATTTGTTTTTCAGGTATATTTTTAAATTTCAAGTAATCTATCATTTTACTTAAATTTTAAAGCTTTGAAATCTTTTTTTATGTATTACTCTCGATCCGTTTGGAACAGTTGCTTTTCGTAACTGAAATAGGTTTTTACCGCCATCTGTTGGTCAACATAATTTAACTAAACAGGGCGTCCCATGAAACTATTGAGATACATATAAAGTGTATTTCATGAGTTTCTGCTACACAAGCTTTTGGAGCTTTTATTCAGATTAATGTTTGAGCACCTAAAATTAATGATAAAGGATATCGAAGGTGTAGGCAAGTAATAAATTGTAGTGAATTTATGCCATTGAGAACTACCAGCAACATCGTAGGTCGGTATAATATCATCTATCAATCAACGTCGGAACAGGATAATTATTCCGTTCCATACCACCCATCTAATAGCAAATGACATAATCTCAGCATTTGTTGCCAGTTTACGCCATCATTATATTCATGAAGCTGTCCATTCTTCGTGTCAGAGATATAATGTATCTTACAATCTTAACTAGGATATTTCTATTATTGAGACGGTAACAAGGATGCACGAAGATATTTGGCAGCATCAATGAGCCGGCACCGTGACGGCGGCGTGTCGATTACGAGGCGAATGTATTTCGATGGTAATCTCAACGAACGACTGGCGGTTTGATGTGTCAATCCAAGCGAGCGTCGATCGCTATCAACCGATAGCTCCTATTGGGCAACCGCCACGCTTTGTTATCCTAACGGAGTTTAAAATTCGACGGCCCATGAACAGATACCGGGCGGACAATACCGTCCGCCTTTCCAATAAATATTTCCGTGAAGCCTCAATTTACATAGACAACCGACCGCGACAATTAGAGGTCTCGAGTGAGTTTCACGCGAGTTCTATTTCTGCTTGTAACACGGCAATCGAGTGCGCGGCCAGTCGGCGCTACGATCCGCACACAAATAAATCGTTAAGCGAATTTCCCAACATGGCTTCCGCGGATACGGCCAATGGGAGGCAGGGGGCGGCGCGGGGCGGGGGCGGCGCGGCGCTGCATCTTCGTGTGAAAATTTAAAAAATTACGAGCACCGCTTTTATTTTTATGACCGCTTCGACGATGCTCGCCGGCGCCCGTCCGCGGAGGTGATAAACATCCACCGAGACACGATCGAGAAGTTATAAATTACGTTGTAGCCGTACACAATATTCGTTCGCTGAAATCGCGTGTCCTCCAAGTAGCAACATTCAACAAAATTCCTCGACGCATAATCACAGCCAAAATTATGTTAACTTCAATTTACTTACATTTATTCAAATGCTATTAACTCCAAAGCCAAACTTTTCCAAGACGTATGTACTTTTTAAATAAACGACGTAGGTACGATGGAAGCATCAAAAGAACCTACACACAACATCAAAGTTTTGTCGACCCCCGCTCTATTCGGAGAGCCCTTCCGTCTATAGTACGTACCCGTTCCTATGTGAACGGAACACACAACGACACCGCTATTACATTTACATTACTACACGGCTGAAACTATCGTGGTGTGAGTGAACACGATGAAAATCTTTATTTTCACGCTCTATCTCTCTTTATCTAATCGCCCCGGTCAGATAAGGACGGAGCGCCGGAAAAACTGGCGCGGGGTGAGGGGTAAAGGCTACATCGATTCCGCGCTTTCACTGCTAGGGGCCGTGTAAACCTTTAAAAACATTGCTTTTGCCGCGCGATTGTCATCTCTAACTTTATACGGATAAGAGAAAATTTTCAGTGTGGCGTCGAGCCTGGTAAATGGATTGCCTCCCCCTTGGGGGTTCTCATAGTGGGATCTAGATGGTGTAGATATGCTGATAGGCGGCTGTGTGTGCGCGCGATGTGACTGTGTCGCTTCTGTGTGTGAGTAGCGCATAGCTTTGTGTTTTCCGGCTACAAAATCATGTAGGTATGTATTGTAAGAGGGCTGCTTCCGGGCTGGATAAATTTTGCTTGTGTTAGCAAATATATGAGGGGACGTAGGTATCCCTTTTTGTAATATAATTTTATGTTCTACCGTAGATAGGTAGATAGATCGGGTAAGACGGAGGCTGTGATTTGATTTGATTAGGAGGTGTTTGCAGTAGGGACGGGGGAGATAACGCTGATTGGATCGCTCGGGGGGCTCGGCTGTATGGAAATATGTTTTTAATGTGGGTGGTTTATTGAATTAGCGGGAGTTAGTGTGAAGCGACGCGAGATTAATCCGTTTGATGTGTCGCTGTTGATAATTAACTGGATGTTCAATGGTTCGGGGACATAATGTAGTTATTTAATATGCGCTCCAATAACTTTCTAACCGCAGGAATTTGTTTGGTATTTCTTTAATTACTTTTGAAAATAGGAATGGAATTCTTTAGAGACTGGTATGTAGAGTGTCCACTTAGTTCGGTCAGCCTCTTTTCCGATGCTATTTCGTTTGTAAGGGCACAAAAGAGATGTTTTTGTTCGCATCACGATCACAATAGACTCGTTGGTTGTCACAGCACAGTTTACACTACACTGAAAACTTAAGTGGCCAACAATATGTACTTGAGTCTTTTTGTGATGCTTTTTATCTTTGTCGGCGTTTGTTTGGTATTTTTTTGGCGTGTATGTAAGATATCGATCCGGGAGGAATGTCGTTGACAGTGAAATGGGTTTAACAATTAATAAACCTCTCTGATATAGAGGACAAGTGTTCGCATGCTTGGGATTCTTTATATTTTATTTAACCGTATCGTTTTGTGTTACGTAATAACGAGTATGTAGACATGATTAATTAACCATTGTATTGAATTCTCTACGCACCAGTTTATCTACAGCAATAAAAACTTATATTGTTTTCATCATAAATAAGCCCACATTTTATTTTGGGTCATCCGAATCCAGTTTTCACTGGCAAGGTCCGCATAATAAAAAATGACCCAAATAAAAAATAATCCGAGTCGTAAAATTTACGACGTTTTCAGCCATTTCAGCGTTTGAGGAGAGAAAGTAATTCGTCCATAAAATTACGAGTAAACAGCCGTTTTTCCACGGAAATAAAATTGGGGGTGACTGGTGAGGTTGAGTATGGGTTGACTTCTGTAATCGGCTTAGTGAGTCAACCCCTGCGAGTCGTCCCCATCCCCTGGGATCATGCGTGATGCACCAACAGTTATAACTTGATGGGAACTCTTATCTACACGTTATGTAATCGGATTCGGGTAATTGAGTTGTAAACTAGTACAGTTAATCTTGATGTATGCGGATATGAGATTTGGATTTATATTTGCTAATATTTAAAGAAGGGTTTGCACATTTCAGCGGACAGTGCACTTTAATGACTTTTCTAGAATACGAAAACGAAATCACTATAACAATAGCCTATTAGTTACAAAGACTAGAGACATTAATTACGTTATGTCCGGACAAAATAAAGAGTCAGTTTATTTATTTCTCAGAATCCTTTAAACATCACCTGTCACACAATAACGTATTTATTTCAAACATCGCTCAATAAGACAGCCATATATACCAAAAAGAAAAAAACACTAAAACAAAACAAAAAACACTTGATAAAGAATGAAAAACAAAAAAGGTTTCATATGTCACAAATGGAACTTCATTCGAAGATCGCAAGAAGAAAAAGTTTGTTATAGGCTCAACTAATATGGCCAGGTCTAATCTCACTGGCACAAAGGAGCTGCCATGACACAGCGGATATTGACGCAAACCATTTAATATTTAGGTATTCCAATATGCAGTACTGGCGAGTGGAACAGTTTTTATACTTTGTATATTTTATTCGAGTTTTTGTGGTTATGTGACAACTTTTGCCTTTAATTGGATGACTAAAAAGTAAATATTTGTCAAAAACACATTTTTTGCGCACTATATTTTAAATTAATTGTGTAATAAATTAAGAAAGATTGTCACATAAAAGCTATTTGTAGGTAACTGATAACGTTTTTAATCAATTACAACACACTAATTGAACAAACATGATTTACAAATCACGTCGTTATGTTACAAGATTAATTTATAAACAGTTTACCGAAGGTCAGAACAAAGATAGTGTTATCCTAAAATCAAAATGGTGTTAGGTATTATCGTAGCATTTACAAAATGTCACGTTAATCTAAGATTCTCGACGATAAAGGTAATTATGAATTAAAAAATGTATTGCTCAAACTGATTTGTAATCAGACTGTTACTATTATTCAAAAATGGGTTTGTAGTGTTGTGTGCGCGAGTGTACTGCAGGCCGAGACCGACACAGTCACTTACGATATTAAATCGGACAATACCGCGCTGCGGTCACGATAATCTTTGGTAGTATTCGATTCTAGTTACCGAGAATCGAACTACAGCCGGTGTCCCGAATAGTTTGCCTCTCGTAATGTTTTACGGCCTCAATACTTTTTACTCGATAAATGACATGACAAATTAATGGATTTATTATGAGTCGGATTGCGCCGGCTCTTTTTATTTTGGTGTCGGTTTAGGACGAATGCATTTTTAATTGAGTGAGGCACTTTTGTGGACTGTATAAAACGGCCACCGCATGCCGCGGATATTTTTTGTCTGATTGACGGGTAGTAATGGGCAGGTGCGTAAGAGTCTGCCGATAGCTACCTCGCTTTTTCGTTCCGATATTCGAATATTCAGTTTTTGTCGGTCGCTTCGTTTTGCGACTTGACTGTTTTATGTTGATTGTGTTCAACGTACATTAATAGGGTAGTAAATTTTGTCTATATAAGTTTTGAGTCATAATATTCGTGTGCGTTTTATTTTTCGACTCTTTTAAATGTTGGTCATAACTTTGTCGGTTAATTAATCATTTGTATGTAGGACCTACATCCTCGATTACTATTGCTTTTGAGAACATTCAGATGTCATTATGTACGAATAACCATTTACGAAAGGGACATAACCATAAATCCCATTCTTCTGGAACTTAAACGTTCGTATTCAACAAGTTGGCGTACTTTTATTTTATCTTTATTATGCGTTTGACCTTTCAAAAAGTATATTAAAATATTAAACGCATTACTGTCACTCAACGGTGTAATAACTTCTTTGGCAAGTACAATTAATTTCGAAAGTGTTGTAATGCTATAATATTAAATACGATTTGGTTTTGCGAATTGCAAATTTCCGCTGTTTATTTCGTATGCATGCAAAACAATAGACTGTTGTTAAGTTATGGATTTCCTATTCTAATGTTTTAGATACTCAAAATACTTGGTAGTGAACAAATGGTAGTTGTCTCCTACCTTTATCAACCAAGTATAGTTAGGCTTGCAACTATACATAACCTAGAATAATAACGCGGCACATAGTTTGGTCAAAATATTATTGATCGTTCAAATTAAAATTACCAAAATTATTTGTTTTTTTTTTCTATATCTGTGTAATTTACTTCTAGTCTAAGTATTTGAAACACCATATAAAACCTCAATTTCTTCAACAGTCGCTACAAAGCGCAGCGCGACGCGCGGGCACGTCGTGCGCCAACTGCAAGACGACCACCACCACGCTGTGGCGACGCAACCAGAACGGAGAGCCAGTCTGCAACGCCTGTGGATTGTACTACAAACTGCATAACGTGAGTACATAGATATTAATTACAAGTATGCTAAAAAATAATATTACTCCTTAAATGATATACCAAAATGTAATGAGCTAAATGTTCTCTGGGGCTCGGCTGGAGAGGTTGTCTGTCATCACAGTGTAGCCTATATCCTTTCTTGAGTTCTAAGCTCGTCCCATAAAAAGTTTCATAGCAATCGGTTCAGTTTTCTAGGCGTAAAATGGAACAGACAGTCAGACAGAAAGACAGAGTTAATTTCGCATTTATTTTATCGACATCGATTCAAATACAAATGTGATGGTTTCTGATGCCATTCATAGACTTAAAATCACGTGATCTGCGGTATAATATAGGTTGTAAAGTATTATTATATGCAAGTATCAAATTACCAACTGGTTCTATCAAATTTATATCTACTCCGTAAAAGGAAAGTGATTTAACTTGTTCTCAAAAATCACCTTTGTGTGTCAACACTATGGTGAAAACACTAATGCTTTAGTTTTCAATTCGAAATCTTGCTTTTATTACGATAGGTAACCCTTCCACTTAATATGAAAATGAAATAATAACTTAGTCCCCCAAACACAAATTAAAAATCAAATCGTCTATAATAACCAAAATAAAATAAGTCTAATCAAGTAGAAATATCTAAATCGTTCCCCCGGTTAATCCGGGGTGTCCCCAGAGTGTGGCCCCTGGGATAAGTTGGCGGTATCTTGGTGACAGATAACTGGGGCCATGCGACCCCCGCTCAGTAATGCGTCATAAAACCCAATACGATTGTCTCAAATGAATTATGGCCCCGATAGTATCGCTAAACGGTTAAATAACGTCACATCAATGTTGGAATTGATAGCCGTGATTAATTATAGAGTTACTTAGTAATTAGATTATCCAATCCTCTTTTCTTGGTGATCAAAATTGTCGCGCATATATTTTTTTATGCCAGCGAATGAAATGCCCTTAGGCGGAACTAAAAATAATGACGCTATTATAAGAAAACTTTGCGGTAATCGCCAGTTTTACTGAATTTAATTTTTTCTATTAGCCATATGATATAAAATATGATTGATTATGTCCTAAGGTAATCAATGTAGGTAAGAGAGAGTTATTAGATTGAAAATAATAGTAGCAAAGAGATACCGGTTTATTCAATTTGATAACTTACATAACGTGGGTAGACAGTGGCACAAAAATTAAATGAACAATGATTTTGCGTAAAGATAGTTTTATAGATAAAGTGTTACCGAACACAATTTGAACAATGGCACAACGTTTTCAATATCCGGCTGCGGAGAGCAAAAATGGAACCCGTTTTATCTGAGATTTAACAAGATGTTAAGTTTAAATGTCAAGCAGTATAAGTAACAATTCTCACGACTCTCACAGCCCCGAGTACCGAGTCCCGATACGAACAGTAAACACGAACCCTCACGCGACTCGCCCGATGTACATTCGTACGGAAAAAGTACAAACATCACGCGGGAACGCAACAATGACAAAAATTAACTGTCGAGCGACCCTATGAGGGCTCTCGACATTTTTTGTATTGAAATGTATACTTTATTGCCGACTCCAAGCATCAGAGCAACAATGTTGTTTGCTCTAATTATTCGGAAGGAGCGACAAAGGAGCGAATGGGAGTGCCTGCTACTTCAGATGTTGAAGGCATAATGACGGGAGCACAATACGGGAATGGCAGTAGCATTGTCAAGGGCCAGAGCCCGCCTCTTCATACATATTTATACACGGCTCACTTACACATTCGCTACAGATTCCTTGCCCTTTAAGACATCGAATCATCCGAAATGCAATACATAATTAATCTAATACATTTGCTAAGTTCATGTTTTTAGCGAATACATGAATAATAATGTTGTATTATTCTAATTTTGACATTAGTTGTCGACACACTAAATTGATACCCGGATTGTAATGTTAGACTGTTCAGATACTGTACCGTATATTCAAAACATAAGAATAATTTAGCAGTTAGTATATGCATATACATAAACATATGTATTTCATGACGGTATAACTAAATTTTATGTCATAATAAATTTTGTGTTATGTCGTGTGAACGAGGCTAAAAAATGCCTTGATCTTAATTTGAAATGATCTGCATACTTAATATTTATTACGATATCAAGTTCTAATAAATTCACTAATATAATATATTCTTCAATGTTGACATTCGGCTCATATTTATTAACTATTATATACGTCAAATTATAATATTTTATTACATATGATATGATTTTAAGTATGTAAACAGCTTAACGAATAAAAGGCCGCATTAGCTCCAATCCTTATTTTTTCCTTACGGTATGAACTCATAGTACGTACAAAGTGGTTTCGGAAGCCGATTGCATATGTATAGAGATTTTAAAAGCAAATTTAAAGTAACAATGTGTAAATAAATACAGTATAATATTAGCCGGCCCTCGAGGCGGACACGGCGTGATCGATTTCACTCAAAAAACGCAATTCATACAACAAAGCACGAGTGCATTGTGATTTCGAGCCAGCGTCACCCTCCCACGTCAGACCAAACCGTCTTGATACTTTATGAATAAATAAATAATATCACAGATTTGAAAGCTTACAAAAACTCCTGTAAGCAACAACTTATAATACTAATAGTTGTTTAGAGAAAATATATTCATGACATATTTATATTTTGGATCTAATCATAATGTCTGCAAACTTAAATAAATAACCTTTTTAATTAGTGTTTTCAAACGTCAAACAAATGCAAATTGTGCCTTACTGGCATAAATAGTTAAATTCATGATGATTTGAAAAACTATTTTTAAATGACTACGGAATAAAATATCAGTTAAAGCATCCTAAGTGTGAAATTATGTATAGTTATTGATTTTTTCTCACAGTTTGAGGAAATTCGATAGGTGTGATATTTATCAGTTTATCAAGCTATACGTTAGGAAAACAATGCAAAAAAGATTAATATATTAATGAATACTTTAATATACTAATTCTCATTGATCTTTCAACATGATAAGAACTACTAAGTTACGAGCTAGAATTATCGGAATTATACCTGATATGCTTTTAAATTTGCCGTTTATGATAAACTGTAATCTGCAACCTATTTTTTATTCAATATTCATCTATGATCTACATATTCATAACGATTATTTTTCACAAAAAAATAAACGGAAAAATATCAAAATCGTTTGAGCGGCGTAGAGTTAAACAATGCTCAAGTATGTTTACTCAAAATATATCCTTTAGTGGCCCTATTCAGTTGTGTAACTTAACTATAAATGCCCATAAGAGTTCAAATTGCCCTCATACAGAGCATATAGACCGACGAAACAAGGCTCTTGTTATTTTGGTCTAAGAGGCTTCAAGATTTTTGTGTTATTGTTTTTATTAAAACATATTATGGATTGTGATACTGTTTTGTTTGATTGATGTGGGAAACTTTAAATTTATTGAATGTATTCGAGATGAGAAACTTTTAAGGACTTGACTTTTTCTTTGATCAGGTTATGGGAACTAAGTAGATTGTTTAATGATTATAAAAGGGATCAACATTTGATTTTGGCATTGCGATGTAATTAATTTGGATAGAACGTTTTGCTTTTTATAAAGTATTTATTTTAGATAGTTTACGCGCTATTTGTTCATTGAATTAAGTTTAAGGATTATTTACAAAAGGTTTCTTTAAAATATACCGAGCATAAAAGCCTACTTACACGAGTATTTGCCAACATGGATGAATAGACAATTTTTAAACTATCACAACTCCCAAAGGACTCAGCCTCAACACAGTAGGTACCAATAAATGCGTGATTGAAAATAAATTATTTATTTGGCCATCCACAATGGCCGGCTAATAGGATTACAGTACGGAGCGTGGGTTCGACTCCCGGTACCTGCCGACCGCAATATACCATAACAAAACGATCCGTCCGTATGTTCGTACTTTTTATAAATTTGTTTATTTAATTTATCACGCTCGTTTATACGTTACTTCCTTCGTGTTATAGCCGATTAGGTTTTTGTGGTTTGTATTCAATTTTTTTGCCCGACCTTTGTGCTCCCAATGAATTGGTATCCAGTTTTTGCGGTAGTCATCGATTGTTTTCGATTTCTTGCTTGACTAGCCGACGGCATCTAAAGGCTATGCTCTGTATATCATTATGTTATATGAAGAACCAATAAAGCAATAAAATCATACTAATATTTCAATGTAAATTGCATCTAATCTTATACTTACTGATAAAAAAGGAGAAGAGTCTTGTAGTATGGCTAATAACTATTATCTTGTAGCTCTTAAACATTTGTAACGACATGTAATAATATGGTAATTCAATTTGTTTCTTAAACACTAGCCAATAAAACACTAAACAAATTAATACCTTATTATACATAGGACGTTTTGTTAGTAGAGCGCCGCGTTAAGTGCCTGCCATACAAAAGTATTGGATTACCAGTTTGTATGGAGCTAGAGAGAGAGGGACCATAATAACAGCTCAAATGATACATTTGGAATACAATGGGGCGATCAATTCAATTTTTGAATCGAGAACGCTCTTCTAGTTTTCTTTTTTATATCGTCTAAAGTGCTGTTTTGTTCAGCCAACATCCGAGAGAATTTGACAGTCACTGTTTTTTCACCCGTTTTTCCCTGACATTAGATTTAATGCTAGGCTATGGATACAATATATTTTAGAGATAAGAAGAAGTTCACGAATTTGTCCGCTGCTCTTTTTGTTCGCTAGATGTTTATTTGTCTAGACTCAACGTTGTTGAGCTGTACAGAACGATTTCAGAGGCACAACCCTTGTATTTCACTGTTGCAGAGAAATCTTAGTAGGCAGTTTGTAGTTTAGACGCGTAATCTATGATTTAGTTTCATACTGCGCTACAAGTCGGCTCGTAAAATTAAGTTTGCATTTCACCCAGCCGACTTAAGTTAATCGCTGCTAACATGCGAAAGTTAGGCTTGTTAAAATTCTGTTCGCAACCAAACATCGCGGAGCTCGGCCCCCATCCGTAGAGGCAGGCTTTAACTCGCGTGTGAGATAAAAAAACGAGGTACGTTTAATTTACTCATTACGTTACATTACATATTCGTCGGTGCGGCTGGCTAGCGGCCAAACGGCCGACGCGTTTGGCCGAATGTTATAATGACATCAATTTGAATATTCAACATTGAACAGCTATCCCATTTACATAAGTTCGACCGTTGAATTTTGTGGCGATGCAAATGCTATTCGCTACACTAATTGTGCTGTTCATTGTTCCAGTTTACATTTTCAATGTAAGCTCATTATACTTACTGTTTTAAACCTGTGTAGCTTTTTCTTTGTTTGCGTATTGCGAGATTTGGAAATCGAACGATCGTACTTCGAACGATATTACTTGAGCCGGGAATGACTCTAGAAATAATCTTTAAGTAAATGGAACATTAGCATCATGTGAATGAAATATAGGCTTCCTGCAAGTTCATAGAGCCTTAATATTTAATAAAAATGTTCGTCAAAAACTTAATGCTTGGTTTCTGAATCTCTTATTTACTTATGTTTTAACCTCATTGGATTTATTAGCGGCCTGTATATTAGAGTTAAGTAACAGAAATCAATTTTAACACTGAATCTATAATTTTCAATAAAACATAACGTTCTTTTTTACCAACATATATAATTTTGCCAAAAAGTGATCACATAAAATAAAGGGAATAAAAGCGGGCGTTTGCGCAGTAGGCCGGAAAGATTTTATCTGTTGGCAATACAGAAAAAATGGCGCCCACCGGAAGTGTCCGAGCGGCGCGCGGCGCGTTACTATTTTTTCTTTTTTTTTGTTTTAAATGGCTTTTTCCCGGCAGCGTTCGACCGGAAATGCGTTTGCGTAGAACTGCTTTACATTGCCGAAAAGCGTTATGTCCGTTAAGTTTGTAAACAATTTTGATTCTTGCTACTGATATGTTTAGGGTGAAGTATTGTTTGCGAGGGCCTCGGTCAGATGTCTCGGTACAGTTGAGACGTCGGGTCGTGAGTGTAGCGCTAAATAGGATGTTTTTATTCATGAGCCTTAAGCTCCCATTTTGTTTAGTGAGCGGGCCCCAGCTGATTTACTGTCTTGGATATAAATTTTGTGAAAATGTGAGAATTATTCACGAACTGCGCGAAAGCAATTAAATTCTATTTTAAGTATATAATAAACGAACTTGTGTTTGGAAACTAGCGTAGAGCTGTTCCCAGGTTTGAGTTCAATTCACTTAAATATTTTCGAATTAAAATAGGTGGTGATTATAAAGAAATTAATGACCTATGAGTTTATCCCATCAATGCACTTTAAATATATTTTTTGAGCTCGTTCATCATTTATTGTACCACTTTTTTCTGATTGTAGAGTAGACATACCTATTTAAAGCTACGTTACCAATTACTTTCAAACCATTATTTTAACAATTTCCCACCTCTACAAGACATTATAAGTTAGGCATTATGAATTAAAATAACGGTCAAATCAATTTCCACGTCAATTTCCCCAGGGTATTTAAAAAAGGAACCGAAATAGCAGCTGCACGTCATTCGTCGATCGTTTGGACCGATAACACTGTGTCCTTCTACAAAACAATTGCCTACTTGCGCCTGCGCAACTTTCGCAATACTCATTGTAATGCAAGCTTTTGTCGCGATATTTGTAACTATCGATAATTCGGGTCCTATTATTGTCAAGCGGCACTTTTATCTTGCTATATCGATTACGGAATTCTTTTGAATGTTCAGATTGTTTGCCGAGAATTTAAAATATAATTTAAGTATCTATCTACCTATTTTGCACCTTTAATCTTATCTAAAGAAAGTGTTACTTTTAGTGCTTATCTACCGCATTTGATAACTTATCCATAATTGTGTGGTTTTCCATACTAAATATAGAATATTGACAAATGAGTGCCATTACCTCAACCACTACCTGGTCATTAGTATTGAGTAATAATATTTACCTCCAACATACATTGACAAACTTCAAAATTTCTAAAAGTATCAAGTATCAATCACATTTCTTAAAACTGTCCACTTGGTAAAGTCATTAAAAATAGAAAAGTATAAATGTGTAGATGTCACATGATAGCTCGGGTCAGCAACGTGAACGTCTTGGATCTTGTAATTAGGCGATGAAACGCCGGGAACGAGATGATCGCAGATCTGGCTGTGCGCCACCCTATCACCGCCATCTACCGTGATCTACGAGCACAGAAATAATCTACACATATTTAAAAAATTCGACTGACTGAATTAAAATTAATTTAAGAAATTAAAAAGTGGCCAGTACTTAAAAAAAGAATGGGCAATGATAGGTATTCAAACAAAAGCAGAAATAAATAAATAAATGAATTTTTGAAAGTAGCCAGTATTAACTTAAAAAAAGAATGGAATCATAGGTATTAAAACAAAAGAAGATAATTAACGGACAGTCTATCAAGCGTATTAGTGTTGTACGGTTGATTGCGTCGAAGAGATGTTCGGGCCGTTACCCCTCTAGTACATCTGTAAACATCTTCTAGATAAACATCTGACGTTTGACACAAAGCGCGGTTGCGGGAGATAGTATCTCAAAACTATCGTACCCCCCCTCTCCGACCCGCACACCCCCCCGACTTCCTCTCACCGTCTAATTATTTATTTATGTCCTCCTATCACACCATCGATGCGCTTGAGTGCAAAACTGTGCGGGCATTACACGAATTCATATTTAGAACGTTTCGTTATCATCTAGGTAATCTCCCTGGCAGTTTAAACTAAAATTAGCGCAATGTCTTCGGTTTTTTTTTCTACTTTCTGTTAATCTGGGATTTGTCTGAAGTGCTACTGTTTGTGACAAACTTTTGTGTTAATCTCTCCCTTTTGTCATTTATGTAAATACAAAGAAATCCTTTTGTCCGTTTTGTGTATTTGACAGTAGTTGTATCTTAAGCTTAAATACTTTCTTACTTTGCTATACAGCGGGTGGTTTTTTTAGAATCCTTGCATGCATAAAGCTTAATTATGAGGAGCACTTTATGTTAGGTGACCCTTAATATTTTTTCTATAGAGTATAATAATTGATAATACTTCGTTTTACACCGGCACGCAAGGGACGGAATATAATTGGACCAAAAAAAACTTTATGACATCTCACTCGTACAAAGTCGCCAGGCCAAGGTGTAATTTGATTGAAAGCACCAAAAAAGTCTCGTAATCATATAATAAGTGGTGGAATAATTAGTGGGGGCTTTAGGAGCAGGTGCCTTGCGCACGCGCCGACCCGAGCCGCTTTTACTGCCGCTGACCCAACAAAAGACAAATGACTATTACATGATATAAGATAGCGGTTTAAGTTCTTTACTTCGTTATATGACGTTTTATTATACGCCTGTATAAAATGTGGAAGATTAACTATTGTTAAGTTGTATAATGGACTCCGGCATCACTCTGTTCTTTTAGGAATCGCAGCTGACCAAGTTTAGTTTGAAACCAATTTACTGGAATTAGTTTTAGCAAGGTAAAACTTCCGTGTTCAATATCCACTTATTCAAGTGTAGCGCAACATTAGTGATGGGAAGCAAAGTTATCGATAATCGAGAAGCTGTTAAAGTTTGTGTCGACGTGGACAGTTACGAGGTCTCGTTGGCGGGCTCGTATGAATTAGTGTAGCGTGGTAGCATCGTGAGATTTAGTGCGGACGCCGCCGGACTCTAATTGGACCGGGTTCAGTGCCACAGGCGCGAAACATTTAAATTTATTGGTTTCCATAATTGTTTTTGAGATGTGAAGTTGGCGCTCCTGCCACATATACTATCTTCATTACAAATATGGTTTTCAATAGCAACAATGTATCGACAATTATGTCCTTACGTAATGAAAAAGTTAAATTATTTCGTTTTTTAGAAAGGTATTGCGACGGCTGAATTTAACAATTCTTAAGATATTACGCAACAATAAATTGTACTTAATATTTCTTAATCCTTATCTATTGTGTTATTAGAACGCTAACAAACTTCATTATCAACTAACCAAATTGGAAATGTCGATATTTTTATCGACACCTGATAATTGACTTAATATTTTGATAAATCCGTGCCTCGAAATGTACTTAATAAGATAAGGATAAATCATAATCATACTTTTGTAAACGAACAATTTAATTTCACTTGATATCAACGTCGACTAATCTAGTACAGTAATTGCATTTCACTGATTGTCTCGTTCTATGACAACTACGAAAATGACATTATAATTATGTTCTGTTTAATAACTTAAGAGTATTAAGAAACCGTATATTTCTGTATCTTTATTTGAATCTACGTGAAATGATTGAGAGCATGGCAAAAATGAAACGTTACAATAATAACCGATGCATAAGGCCTCGCTCACACTATAAATCGTGGATGTCGATAAATTTGGCGGGTGTATAAATCGTCGTTTCAATTATCCCCCGGAGTAGCAGCTGTCGGCGAACTCCCGACTACTGCCCGGAGTATTTATTTTAATCACGTGCACATATCAAACACGACCGTGTTTTATCGACATGTCTACCAACACATCCTTAATTATTAAATTTATTTATTTTTTACATTTTTCTATTAGCAGTAAACTGTTTATTCAGTTAACTTTTCGATATGTGTTATTAAGAAGGAATTGCAAAAATAGCTGTAATTGCTTGCGTTACGGTAGTTATTTTTCCTAATTAAATTGGTTGCGTGATCCGACAAGCGTTAGGTGGTGTTAAATAGCTGAGGCGCCTCTTGATTAAAGCCAGTCGCCCTATTTGATTCATTGCCACACACGCATATTAAGTATCAGGCCCTACTCAGCTCTAGGAATACTTAAAAGGCGTTTAGTAAATACTTAAAGCGTTTAGACCTCCATGTATGCGAATAGGTTAAAAAGTGGAATACTGATAGAAAAAGGCTGGTATTCTTTAATGACTTACTCTTGCGTTGTCGATGAGTAAAAAGTGGTGAATGTGAGCCTTGCTACCAAGTTTTTAAATGGAGTTGAGTAAAAACTTTTTCTCTATTTGTTTATTGAACCCTATTCTTTTTAAAGTGTCGTGACTGCAGGCCTGTTACATACAGTTTTCAGTGTCTTGCGCAGGCGCCGGCACGGTCGATTGCAGCGCTAACTAACTATGCGGAACTAATTCACCAGAGACATTGCCACAGCCGGTTTTTCTCATTACACACATCAACGAATGCACTTTTTTAATTGTCCTGTTGACAAGACGGTATGCACGAAATGCATATTCCTAGGGTTGGTTTCCAAACCCTTTGGGTTACGCAAGATTGGTTTTCGCTGATGCTGAAAGATATTTCAAAGCTACCGCGTTCTTAACGATGCGTTATTGTTTTATTGGTATGTGTTTTTTTTAGATCAGTTAGGTATTTTTATACATTCCAACGTCTTTTTATAACTTAAGCATACAAGAAGGGATAAGTATAAATAAAAAACATTTTTGTCATTACCTTTGTAAGAAACTAGAGTCAAGTAGGTATCTGTCAGGGACCAAAGTAATTTCAAACCTAGTCACTGGAATATAATTTAACCGTAAATAAAACACTATAATAAAATAGTCAGCCCTGACAAACATGGTGACATGTATGTGGTTTCTAATTAAGCTCAATGCAGTTCAAACAAGAAAGGAAAATAACGTCATATTAACTTAATTCATAGATTCTGCAAATGTTATAATATAACATTTTTATTTAACATATTATACAATATAACATATACCTAACATTTATAAATATATGTTATAATAAAATGAATTCGAGGACAGCATTTCAAAATTGGAGTGTTTTATTACATTTTTGAAAATGGAATGCATCTGCAATCTGAAATATGCATCTGTTGCAAAATGGAATGCTATTTGAATTGCTTCTTTTTTTATGAAAGAAACATTTTAAATCGAGGATCTAATTAATGCGCTTTTGTAAACATTTTTAATAAAAAAAGATAAAACAATAACACTTTCTTTTGACAAACCATCGATAAAACATACCAAGAAGAGTATTCATTTTTAATAACACAGCTACAAGATTCCCCGTACATCTGTGTGGGCTCCGCTGGCGTCCGACTCGGCCAATTGACAACAGCTTGTTTGTTTGTTTGTGCTCCACAGTCCATGAACCATGCTACATCTCCCGCGCCCTTAATTGCGACTTTCAACACGATTGTCGCGACGACTTTTTTCTGTCAAAACATTTTGTTTGTTTATTATTAGGAACTGATTTTATATTATATGGGTACTTAGGTTTGCTTGTATTTAGAGATGACTTTATGATAGTATCTGGGAACGTTCATGAAGAAGATTTCATTAGCATAGGCCTTAAAAATTTAGAAATATTTTAGCTATTGGTAAAAGTTCACTAATTATCGTGAGTGATTATTTTAATGTATACTATATTTTACCAAAATAGTTTGTGGGTTTCAATTTTGAATACGAAATAGGAAAATGAAACAGCTTTCCATTCCCAAAGCTGAGAGCTATTACACAAACATTGATCAAGATTCGAGCAACGAGTTATGGCTAACTTGTTAATATCCTATATCGAGATTAAGGCTTCCTTGAAATTATCAGTTTAGCAAGAAGCGTTCTAGACCACGTTATTTTGATCTCATCGAGATTACTTCCAACCCAGATTAGGTGTTTAGGGAAATCGATAGTAGTATGGGCTGTTACGTATTTGTAACTAATCGGCTAAATAATTTGAATTCACAACTGGTGGCGAGACTGGCCAGCAAGAAAAACAAAATACGATCTTTGAATTGTGTTCTAAATTTAAACACATTGTGGCTAATTCAAATATTGCAGACTATGTGGCCAGTACGTACCTAAAAATACTCATAAATAAAAAATAGTTTAGTTTAAAGAAAAAAAAAATGCAGAATCATTTAATACAATCATAAATCGTCAAGTGTTACTCTTTGAAGCGAAAACGTAAGTAATTATAACATAGTTATTTACAGGTAAATTCCATACTAGTCTAAATCAGTTAAGGAGATCAGTCAATAAAACATATTGACAGTACTTATATCTTCACCGCCTAGTTTATGCGTAAGAAAGGTGCAAAAATTAAACGCGTCGGCCACGCGACATGTAACATAAGATGCCAATTAAATTATCCTCGGCCACAACTTAGAGTAATAAATTCTTAACTGTTATGCCGTATATTATAAGGGACAGTTTCCTGCATTTTTCTGTAGTATAATATATGAAGATTTTAAGGAAATTGTCAGCTGAGAGACTTTTAGGGATAGAGCTGATTTTATGTTTTAAAAGCGTGTGAGATTAAGGGATTTTATAAGGAGATACTAGATGCTTTTTAGAAGAGTTAGTAAAAGTTAATTCGCATACATTCGTTTCTGAAAAGTCTCATTACGATGGCAACAAGATAACAATCAAAATTAATTAAACAAACCTCATTTATAAAAACGATCTACTTAAGATATTGAAGTACACAAAATCTTTATCATTTGATCTAAGAAAGCTACGAAACTCAATCATTTCTTTCGATTTAACAAAACAACGTTGTTCGCATTCAACAAGTAAACATTTCATTTAACCGCCTTCATTTTTCCGATCAACAATTTCTATAAAAACAATTTCTCTTCTACTTCGGAGCTGTCACATGAATCTCTCACAATTCACACGTCGTCAACGATCTGCTATTTCTTATAATAATGAGCTGAAATATAAAACGTTAAAAAACTCGCACGCGACGGGTAAGGTGTTGCCAGTTCGCGGCAAATTAATAAAACAATGCATCGGTATGGCAGAACTATTTATCATCAACTTAAATTGACGTGACAATAGCTCTTAAATCATATTAACTTTTTGCTGGAATTACCACCGTATCACTGAATGCAACGATAGTTTAAGTATTTACTTAAATAAATTGCTTCATAATCTCTAGTCGTTTTTACAAATTTGGCTTTTAACTCTGAATAGAGTAGGTAACTTAAATAAACGTTTAAGTTGTCGCTTTAACAATCTTAAGTGAAGTGTCATTTCTATCTCTACAAAATTATAAAGTAGTCAATATCTCTAAGTACTGAAACTTACTATAAATTGAACCTGAGGCTGTAAATTACTGCTTTCAAGTTAATCTAGCATAAATAAGAAATAAAGCTTTAGTCTTGAATTATCGTTCAAAAATATGTGTGGAAATACAAAATTAAAATAAAAGAAATCCATAAATAAATAACGTGCTAATTGCGGTTAAAAGAAATTTAATGCAATTACTCACAACGAGGAAACTTAAAAAACCAATTAAATTGTACCAAGTGCCGTCAAAAGCTATAACATCCAAGTTTATACATCATAGCTAAGCCTTTATTACCCATCATACAATAAATCACTCGTGCTGTAAATTATATGTGCATTACAGAAAAACGGGGGAAAAAATAAAAACTCTACGTGTAACAATTACTGGCTAAACGTTTCCAGCCAGCTATTATTTAGGTAAACATTGACAATGAGTATTTCAGATAAAAACTAAAGTCCCACAAGGTAATAGTGGTATCGATTTCAATACAGCAATTTACATCAGTTTTTGCCTGTTAATAGGTGTGTAGTTTTTGCTATAATTGGTGATAATGCTAAAGTATGCGGTGTGGCTCGATTCAATTTTTATTGGTTCTTTATCTGATCATTGGCTGGGACTTTATGTGTGCGCTATCTTAACTTGGTGTTTTTTGTGCCAGTTTAATATAAAATCTGTATTTAAAAATAGTTGCTTAATTAACATACGTTTCAGAGCTAATCTTATTCAAAATACTAAATTCAAAATCATTCAAAGATTAGCTTGGTATCTTCATTATAAAACTGAAACTATGTGAAAAGCTCATAAATAAATCTATTCATGATTAATATCGATATAATCGTCGATCCTAACTGCACCCCATCTAGACATCAGATTAAGGTGGCTACATCTCGTTTACAACGCTTTGTTTCGCAACAATAACGTGTCAAGTCTGTTTTATCGAACATTACACCACAGTTTTACTGCTCCGCGATTGGTTCGTACGTCGCTGTTCCGTTTCATTACAATATTTATGTCCAATAAAAGGCATGTTCGCCGTTTTCCAACAATTAACGACATAATAAAGCTTTCTAGCGGTTGGAAAAATTACAGTGAGGGGCCGTGAGCAACATTTTCCATGGCATTGTGGTATGAGCCTGTTATTTTCCCATTTGAGCGGTTTTATGGCTGTGTTTGTGCAGATGAGTGCAGATAGCGTAATAAGCGCACTCTCCGTCCTAGAAACATAACGCAATTATTCGCACGCACAACGAGACGCAATACGCGTTTGTTCTTTACGTATATTTCGCTTTGTCACGCCACCATTGCGCTGTTTTTTCTAAATGTATCGCACCCTATCCGATGTAAGCAGTCGATGTAACACGTACAGCAACAAAAACGTGTCAGTATCAGTTTGATTGCACAAATTGGTTCGTTTATATGAGGTAAATACATGGTTGTGTGGTCTTTATTTTAATTACAAAATATATTTTTTAATTTCTACGTACTCTTCAGTGTGTATTTTATATTATATTAATTCCCTAGCAACAGAAAAATATATTAGATATAATATTTTTCAACCATAGCAACAAATAAAAAATACAACTTTTTGCTGTAGCATTATGTAATGATTTCCATACATTCTAAATATACACACAACAGTAGGTACATAGGTAGCCGTAGCAGTAAATACGGGGTACAATACCGTCATAGTTTATTCAGCATGGCGTGTTCTGTCGATATTACATTGACATCCAGATGCATGTGGTGCATGCTCGGTATTATTATGTTAACCCTGAACTGAATTGCACGAAACTATACAGAATGTGGAATGGAAGTAAAAATAACCATATTTATGACGCTTTGGGGCTAATGTGTAGTGTTAACTTAATATGAACTACGTTCTTTTTCTTGTAGATTAACATAAGCGTAACATAAAAAAGTAATTATCAATATTCATTTCTTAGTTTGAGTTCTAATAACAGGCTTTTTTTTTAGGATTAAATTGGCAATCTTGACAAATAATAATAAAGCGCTGTCTTCAATTTCTTTAAAAAACTGTCTTTTCAACTATGCATGTCCTACAATTCGACAGACGTAAAACATAAGTACATAACCCTAAACACAATTGTGTGTAACATTTACTTAACTCTTAGTATCGCAAACACTAAACCTTCTAACTAGGTCGTCATAACCTAAAAGGTGGCACAATAATATTTCGATCCCACAACAATAAAGCTTGATTTCAACCCATTTCAAGCTATTTCAACCCACATTTGACGTTACGTCTCGTGCCCGGATCGTTGCATGCAAATGCATTCGTTGGTGAACGAATTCATTGCCGTATGACGGTTATATTTCTGAACGTAATTACGAGCCTCTGGAAACTTTGCTGTGATAACGTAAAGCGCATACTAAGTAGATACGAGGAATATGTGCCGCAAAAATTGTAAGGAAGTTGGTAATAAACCTTTTATAAGCACATCTTTATTTTTGTTCTTCACTCGCAGATTAAAGAACGATGTAATATTCATCGAAGCTCCTTTTCAGTGTAAAATAAAGTCTAGCAAAAGGACAGTGAAGGCTCATCGTATGTCAAATCAAATACTTACTCGTAAATCAACGTAACTGTTTACCCACATGCTCCGCTGGTACATAATTCATACAGACTACCCATTTCCTTATATAGTCCGCTGCATACATGTGCAGAATACACGCTAACCCATCTAAGTACCGCGAGTGGGAACAGGCAGACGTAATTAAACTGGTATAACGACCAGTTATTAAGCAATTTCTGCGCCAACGAGGCGGATGTCTTGTCAGCTCTATACACCAGTATATCTGCCCTCTTCCGGCACCCACCTATGGACGAACACATAATCCTTCGGTCCCATTGTTTTGCATGCAAACTAACCGATACCCATTGTAAAGACAACCACATTCATAGACAGCTTTATGAACTACTTCTAACATTCGAAGCCGATAATGCTATTAATTTATTACTGAAATAGAATTCATTAGCAGATCATGTTACAAATTAATTGGCATTTAAAATTTGTCTGTCTATATTAAGTGCCATAAAAAAAATAAAAACACATAATCGGGACTATGCATAGATTGGTATCTGACAGTCATCTGGTATATCATATGTATAGTTTATTTGCATCTTATAGAGTGTTTATTATTTTTATTATGATCCATAAAGCGAGAACGTACTTTCTAACAAGGAACTAATTTGCAATAATTGATACGGAAAAATAAAAGCTACCAGACCGTTTTACGGGTGTGCGCTCCAGTGGGCAATTAAGAAAAAATATAGCTAGCAAAGGCTTCGCAATGACCTAATTTGGTTGCAGTCTAAATCTGCCGGCATGCAGTGGTGTTAATGCATTTTATATTGGTTCAATTGGGAGGAGCGACGGCGCGGTATGCGCGATGTGTGGGCGATTCGCGGGAACGCATTAGGGCCGCCGGGATCTGGCACGCACTGAACTACGCAGTACTTTACTAACAGATTAATGAAGTTTTATCACTGTCCGTCTGGAAGAATCGGACTTTGCTCCGTCTCTTACATTGTTTATTCATTTTGCATAGACTTCCCTATATCTATAGACCAAGATACTCGATTCCTCACGAAGTGCATTCAATAGAAGACAGTTTGAAGTTATGTGCTCTGATTTTCCTGTTACATAGTGCATTACTTTTACCTATGGTCTAAATATGCAAAAAGAGAAGTTCCGTATATTTTAGGAACAAATAATTACGACATAAATTAAGCCAATTGTACATCGCCAAAAACAAACACAAACAAGGACAGGTCATGCGCATGGGCTGCGTCGGCGCAGGCGCAATGCAATCGTGCGTTTAGGGCCCACATGCCGCCGCCAAGTTCCCTGGAAGGCGATGAATAACTCATTGTCCGTTCGTCCGTCCGTCGTGACGCACGCTTCTTAGAAACAACACGATGCAAAGCAGAAGTGACCGACATAGTTGACCCGAGAATTTGGCAGAGAAATTGCACAGATATGGAAAAATCTCCCTCAGCCTTATCTGATCGTGTTCAGCACGTTGGCAACGTTTGCTTCTAAATGATCATAACAATAAAACGAGATCTCGTCCCTTTACTGTTTGCATGTAAACAAACGACGTCCTTTTTGTTTCTCCTCATCATTTACGAGATAACCCTCATAGCAAATGTACGCAGGAGAGAGCGATATGTTAATCATTTGAATAGGTATCTTTATTATGCGGAAACTTGTTCATCATATAGGTAGTTAGAGGGCCTTAACACGAAATCGCGCGTCACCGCAGTTTCCCACCAAACGCGAACGAAATACAGGCACAGTGCATCGGTGCACTAATTAGGATGCGTAGTGTGACGCCGACAACGGCGGCATCGGACACCAAACAGCTGAATATTCGCACACAACTATTGTGATACCATTTTATGGTTTCGGCCTGCCTTTATACTCAGTAGTTAGCATTCTAAATTGGTACCGCAGACGTTTTTTCATACCGCTAAATGTCGTGTCAGAGCAATAAAATGGAATACTGGCGGTTTAAAAATTGTGTGATTCAACATGGAACAATTACGACTTATTAGCCTCGTTCAGAATATTGTGATGTTTCAATTAGGGGAATATTATATTCAGAGTGTATAATTTAGTAGTTACGTGTTCTGATTGTCAAAGTAAATCCTAGATGCGTTTGTTTTATTTTATACATTGTTCCACGTTTCACATGATGGTTTTATTCTCTTTCAATTATGACAATGAGAGTTGCGTTTGTTTTATTTTAGTTTACATAACTATCATTTTCTGTTTTTACTACCGCTTTACTTTAAATTATGACTTTTGACTCTTTAGTTTTATGGCCATCTTAACACAACTCAAACAAATCAATTTTTAGCACCACTTATACTAACAGTTCCAAATCTTTGTCACCAGGTAAACCGGCCCCTTACGATGAAGAAGGAGGGCATCCAGACCAGGAATCGCAAGCTGAGTAGTAAAAGTAAGAAGAAGAAGGGCGGTATGGGCATGGGCGGTGGCGGGGCTTGCGCGCTGGCCCTCGGCGGAGTCATGGGCGATATGATCAAACCCCTCGGGGACGCTTCCAAGGGCTTCGGAGGCTCTGCCTTCCCCTCCGCCATGGACTTCGGTAAGTTCCCGATGATATTACATTTGTGTTAAAGTTTAAAGTTTTGAAAATATGTTTTGTAGTTAAATTTTTGAATTTACGTTCCTTAAATGTATATTCATCCTGAACTTATCTCAGCCTATACTAATCCATGTGTTTTTGCTCTGCACTGAACTTAAAATAAGCTATCTATTAACACCTAAACATCTTAATCACATGAGCTTCAATATTTAATTCTTCGTTCATTTTATCCATGACTCCAATAGCCTACATACCTTTGAAAATTCAACTGTTTTGTACCTTTTCACCAGCATTCATAAATTACCTAATAAGACTAATTAAATTGACAAAACCTATTCGAGTTGTTCAATTGATAGGGGTACTAGTTCAAAAATAACCGCGAGAATAAATATTATCAAATTATTTATTCAAATATAAACTTATTTTCAATGACAACATATTAATTAGGAGTTTAAAACTGTCGCTTTTGTTTATCTAACTTATTTTGAGACTGATAGTAATCTAGTTTTATTTATATTGTATGCAATTATACTATTTTAAATGTTACGACGTGCGTCACTCTATGTTTCTTACATAAATTATATTTCGTTATAGGTTATTTGAAATTCATAGAACCGTTTGAAAAAGTCTAAGTTTAAACGCTTAGTCATATGTTAAAATATGCTTGCTTGGTTACAGAATTTCATCTCACAGTAGATTTGTGGTCTCAAAAAAAAATGGTTTTTTTTTTTAATATTTTTTTTCTAATACTAGGGCTGGTAGCTCGTACACGGTTTTTTATGCGATATTTTATTGAAGTTCAACTACCGAATAAATGTCACTAATCAAAACAGTAATTGATGAAAAATGTATTAAAGTCTTAAAAAAGAAAGCTAAATAAGCTCATTAAGTTAAATTATTTTCATAATCTCGTGCAACGCCGATGTCCAATTTAAATTGCCAGTAAAAAGCAGGTCCGTTTACTTAATTAAGTCTTACTAAGTAATGAGTTAATGAAGGGGAAATATTATCCGTATCAGAATTATCTTAGTTGGCTCGCAGATGAATAGGATCTAACTTAAGACTGGTTTACCGACCATTACTTGTAATCTTTGAAAGCATTTATTTCAATCTACGTATGTGGAGTTTGTAAATTAAAAAGTATTTGCGATTAAGTGGTTTATGGATGATTGAAATTAGAAAGGTATTTTTTTCTATGCTATCAGTCACCTAAATTATTATTTTCTAATCCTTAACTTTTCATGATTTGGACTTAACTTTTTCATAACCACTAACAAAATACATTGATCATGTATATGAATACAATGTCGATAGTTTTCGTCCTACCGGCAATGTATTCACGTGTCTGACTAACTGTTCATCTGTCTGACTCTTGATTTATGATGTCTTTACTAAACTCCTGTCTCTTGTCACCAGGTCAGCACCAAGTGGGTCTGGTGCACCCGGCGGCGGCGCACATGTCGCACTGGTACGGGGCGCCGCACCAGGGCTTCGCCCCGCCGCCCGCCTCGCACAACCCCTACCATCACCATCACCTCGCGCAGCTCAATTCTATGGTAAGTTATTTTTTATTGGTTTTATTTTATTTGTTATTAATATTTATAGTTATTTATGTTTCCCCTGTTTTATGATATTAACAGCGTCTCGTGTTGTTAGGATTATTTGACGATTTGTCAGGTTATTAATATCCTAAATGATAATATTGGTTTCGTCCTAATCAGACAAGTTAGTTTTGTGAGAAAAGGAATAGACTTGCATCTATCTATCATAAAAACTTTCACAATTAATGTATTAGTAGACTGCGTTTTTGGTGTTTTATGATAGTCCTAGGGGACTATCATAAAATACCAGGAGCATCAGGAGAATTTATTGGGAATATAATTTAGGAGGAAAGATTCTACGAAACACCTGTAATAATTTTAAATTGTTAAATACTGTGCAGCTACAGATACGAACAGTTAATTAAACTAAATATAAGAAGACATGTTACCAACCAAAAACGTTTGATGATTTGATCATGTTTTTTCGTGTCGTGATAAATATTCAATTGATGACAGACACCAGTGGCATATTCCACATTAAGATAAAAAAACAAAATGATGCGACAGATATACCGCGATAAAAAATATATCTGATAACAATATATTCCCACAGATTTTTTTCTTATTTACAAAGGCAGTGGAATATTTTGATATTTAAATAAAACATCAATACAAGCATTATGATTCTATTAATTAATTCAGACTATTGAATACATATGTTATTCGATCTGATATCAAATTAGCGATATGCAAAATTTTCAGCAATATATAGTAAAATGTCTTTGAATTATGTTATGACGTCATAGCATGAAGGTTATACTTATTTATGTGTGGGAACCTCGTGAATATTATAATGTGTTTTTTTCATGTTATAGATATTTAAATAGGATGCATTGTTGCTTGCTCATTGAGTATTTATGTTCTCTATGTCAAAGTAATTTACACTGATTTAAGAGTAGATAGCATTTATAAATACTTTGCTTGCAGTGACATGGTTGTCTCTATGCATAATAATATAATCTTTATCGGAGAACAAATAGGCACAGATTTTATTGAAAATTCTTCTACGAAATGAATAGGTAATAGTTTAATAAATAGCTACAATTTCAAAGACAGTGCGCATGCGTGCCATCTATTTCTGAACCAATCATGTAAGAGTATCTTTCGAATATAATTAACCAATTTTTCCTCTTTACAGACTGGCTGGAGGAGTGAGTACACGTGATAAGTCAACCAAACAAGAGTATACAGTTAATAAATAATGTCCTAAGTATTCAAGAGTCCTGCCAACGCAGACAAATGACCTTACAAAGAAATCAGAGGCAAAAACACGCTGTGATTTCGTTATAATGAGTGACTACTCATAGATTAAACACATCACATTAATGCATAAGACTGTTCAACAGAATTGACGTTTGTACATCTATACAAACATTGAGGTGTGGGCAACACCGACGGCGGAAATGTGAGGCTTTTAAATTGAGAAGAAAAGAGTCCGTAAAGCATTGCCGTCGAAGCACCGCTCACAAAGACACCTCGCCTTACAGTTCCAAGTTAACTGAACATATCCTGATTTTGAACCCAATGATGTCCCAGTTTATCGCTCCCAATAAAAGACTTTGATACGCGATCAGTTTCCTAAAAGTATTAAAATTAAGAGTGTTTTACATGAAGTAACTAGCGAAATTGTACAGTATTATAATATTAGATAAGGTCGGTTACGAAGTCTTAAACGTATAAGTATAGTTCAAAGAAGAACAAATAATTTTGTGTATTTTGTACATATCTCTCTAAGTTATATTCCGTTCCTGTGTATATTGATTTTATTTTTTTTATATTTAATTCGAACGGCTCGTTTCGCTATAGGAATTGTGATGTGTTCAAAAAGATAAGCAGAAATGATTTTTTTGTACATTTTATTATTTGTGTAGATGATATAATTATGAATGAAATGCAATAGTAATTTATGTAATAGTTATACAATGCAACTTGTAAATAAATAGCAGTTTTTAATAGTGACTTTGCAGTACTGATTTTATTGATGCGTCAAACATGATTTTGTTATAAATTATTCAACTGGTCACTAAATCGAATTAGCTATTGAATATTTATGTATAAAATAAATTTGTTTGTCACAAGGTGTAATATAAATTTTGTATCACATTACCGTTGTAAAATTAAGAATATTGAGTGGCCATAAATTTTAAATTACGGGGTTTTGTCTGTGCTTGTAACATATAAACATACATTCGTATCAAATAAAACAAAAGAAAGTTATTTAATGCAAAGAGGTTATGTTAAACAATGTCTCAATTTTGGAATGCACCTTGTATTGTAAAAGCCCGGTGTGGATTTTAATTCTCCCTTTTATTGTCTGTGTGTGTGTAATTACAATAATGCTCCCATCAAAACTACATACATTCGCCGTGTATTAAGAAAATATAATTACATGTTACAACCACACACATCTCACCTGTACCCCAAAATATGTAAATATGAAATGTAAATGAAACATGTAGAAAATAAATGATATCATTATAAGACTATCAGAATAAAAAGATGTAAATTAGAGATCACTGCAAAACAGCCTATAACGATATCCCGTACCTAAAGTTTTTAGTTTTAAAACAAACATTGTGAAGTTGTGTATTTTAAATGAAATTGTGAATAAATTATCAATATTGATATTAAACGTTTATTTCATTTCGTCTCCCTTTAAAAGCAATGTTCAAATCTAAATGCACTGAATAGATAAACTCGAGGGTAATTCAAACTGTCGCTATAAAGAGCGGAGGTCGTATAAATAGGAAGGCAGATGAATTGACCATCCAATTACTTCGTCTTATACGTCGTCCGCCATAAGTCACTGGATCAATTCCGCCATTCCGCAGAAAAAGTCGTCCAAAAGTCGCGCTTATCTCGCGGCAAATTGAAAATGCAGCCGGCCGTGTGATTGTGACGCAACGGCCCCAATGCCGGCGACATATGGACCTATTCAATTTTAATCGCATTTCAGAAGAATGGACATCGGATAAAAGTACGTATAAAACGCTCCCCGCTCCGTGATAGGCCTTACTTAATAACTTGGTTTTATTTGCGGTTCATACCCGACGGATTTTAAGGGCGCCTTTGTTGGTACACAATTAATGTTTGCTTTTGATCTTTTTAAGTTGCACGGTTATTTTGCGGACGCTGAGCGTTCACGCGTCGATGGTTCCGTGATCGTCTCAGTTGACAGATGTGGACATTGTTGTTGATACTTCCTACATTTTGATACATTTGAGATTCTTACCTGATGTCAGACGGGATACCTAAATGAAATAAAAGACCAAACGTCTTGTGCGATCACTTGACGATTATCCGTAAACGGAGGCATCATTGAATTCTGAAATTGTAATCTTATGAAACTTAAAAAAGAACGAAACAGAGTTATTTAAAAAAAAAAAGAAACCGAATCTTTGTGTAGCTATATTTACATATGCGACCTTTCCCAAAACAAAACGAGAAGTGGCTTGTTTGTAGTTTTAAAAATGAAACGGCATTTTGCTCGGGTGTGGAGCGGGCATAAGTCACCAGGCGGCCGCGGCCAGTCCGCTGCGGTGATAAATGCACCGCTAGCGCGGGAAAAAATGTCGCGAGGCAAAAACCGCGGCATCACTCCTGGGATTTATTGCACACGGCAACACCGCGGAATATTCGAGAGCCGACACTTGAACGAATATTCTTACACCTAAAGCGGGCTGCGAACGTACCCCCCGATGTGACGGAACTTCGCACTTGGCTAAATTACGAGCGTTAACGTACCGGCCGGTATGTGGACGCGTAAGATTTATTTGTTTAATTTTATTGAATGACGCACTGATAATATCGTGTAATTGTTGAATATGTTGGGCTCGATGGAGCGGTGCGCGCTGACCAACGCACATAAATCACCTAAAGAGCGAACCATTTTCACGGTCGCGAGGACAACTGAGCACTCAATTAAACGGTTTAAGCTTGAGGTAAGTAGACAGAAGTCTATTGGAAAACAAGTGAGTTTTCAATTACTGGAATCAATCGAATCGCATTTTTTAAATATCTTGATGGACTATATAAACCCAAGAACCAAGCACCTTGTCTTGTTAAAAAATTAATTGTTGTTCATTAGTCTTGGTTCAAATGATGGATATTTAAGTGATCTATATGGCAAACTGTCCAAACACAACACATATTACCAAACACAAACATTTTCGTATTACAGCACCACCCAATTAATGTATGCCATCTAGGTGTACCTACTGTTTATCCATTATCAGATGCAAGTAATACATAAGTGTCTCCATATCATGTTATATTATATAACCTATCGTACACAGTAATAAATTAAATAAATCGGCACCAATATATCATTCGCGCAATCAATCGTCACTTGTCTCTTTAATTATATGCGAAACACAGAAATGTTAAGAATTACGTCAGTATAAAGGCATTGCTTACTTAAATAAATCTCTTATTTCAACATGTATATTAAATAAATCACGGAAATGGAATGAGAGTGTATGAATGAGTGACACTAAAAATCTTTTGCAAAAGATAAAAATCAAGTTGTATTATAACGAAACATTACATGTGGGCCTAAGTCTAGGCTAATTAAAAAGCAGGCATTCACACGAAGGAACATTACACCAAATAGGTTAGTGACGCGAACACAATTCATTTTACACAAATTGCAAGCGCTTGTGAGAGATAAAATTGAAATGGCCCATTGTGTACGTTTCTGGTTTCCACAGAACTAGGAAGGCTGCGTGGAGTAACCGTCTGAAAAAGGTTTTGACAATAGCTGAGCGACTAAACTATCGTAATAGATAATTAGAGGCTGTTTTGAAAACTATTTCCTTTCGATTTGAAGATATGCTGAAGTTTTTGATGGTTTAATTGAAATTAAAATTTACAGCTTGTTTTATCATGTAAATTCGCAAAGTAGTAAGGAAACCATAGTAGTGAAGTAACAATTACATTAAATTTTCTTGTAAAGACGCTATCGAAATGAATAAAAGCATCAAACAATAACCTTCTTTCTGCTCATAATCAGGAAATTATTCAGGTAATGTTTTTACAAAGACGACTCTTTAAAGAACCTTAAGCTTTTATATCCAGTAACCAATGCACTACTTTCAGCTATTAGATTACTAAACATTTTATCTAGGTACACCTGAAATAAAGGCAATTACTAATAGTAACCTGTTGCTTGACCATCAAAAGTCAACTTATAACTTAACAAGACAAACAAAAGCACAACATAAATACAAAGCCGAATGTAAAGAAGTAAAGGGAACACAAATCCTTAAGGACTCATAGCTGAGTCGTGAGTAAGGGATCGTCCACACTCGAGCGCGCGACTATCCGACTGATCCGGGAATCAATCTGCGACTTAGTCGGCCTTATCTCACTGACCCCGCGTACTCGCGACGCGTTTGATTCGCTATTCAATTCTGACCGGTCATTCTTTCTGTCGCTTCATTGAATTTGAATTAGAAATACGCAAAGCGATTTTGTGTAGTAAGAAGGGTTGGGTTTTGTGTTTGTTTATACCATTATTTTCCAATAATGTGACTTTTTTGAAGAAGAAAGCAGAAATGTGGACTTGTCATTTAATATTAGAATTAGATTATTAGATAAGAGGTAAGAAATTGAATGTAGAACACAACAGTAGATCCTAGATCAGATGTAAATAATTTGTTCTCTAAAGACATAATTTACTGCAAATATGTTTAAAAGGTTAAATAGCTAATAAAGAAACAATATAATTTATATCTAATAATGGATACAAATTATAGATAATCATGGAAATTGAAGATTTTATTGTCTTTACTTGACATTCATTGCTTAGTTGATCGATAACTTTATTTACTTGAACCTAGTTATCTCTTTATTACGTCTGGTTAACTAAACTTCACTAAGGTTTAATCTGTAATCTACATAGGTATAAGCAAAGACTGGCATTTGATTCTAAGTCATTAAGCAACAACTTTATGGATAAACTATGACATCATTAATTATAATAGATTTTTTTTATTACTCCAAATTTGTTTATAAAAGTTGAGATTTTTAAATAAACTCGTTGATTTATAGTTGTGCTTTATTATGTCGGTTCGTGTTATATTTTATATACGTTATTCTTATTAATTAAATATTTTTATTTCGTTTTCTTTTGTTATACAGGTCACTGCTTATTTCGCCATTCAAAGGTTTTGTCTATCCATAGCTTGCTACAGCGTGCACACAGCTTTAGGACGAATCGCAAAATCTTTCCAACCAATATTTTTATAGATAAAAAAAGAACTATTTACACGACTGTTACTAGAAACTCAAGATTTAAGTTTTGATATCGTTTTACAGTTACTTCCAAAGCAAACATAAAAATGTTTAATATTGTAAAGTCGATCATTAAACTAGTAACAAATGATGACGGAACCCGTTCCTAACTCGGAATCAGAACATTCAGTTCCTGGAATTACTCCTATTAGATAACAGATCAAAGATCATTTAAATTAAACAGAAACGATTAACTCCCAGACGGAATTCAACGGTAAGGCGGAGGCGACATTACGAATAAAATATCTATTTAAAGTGACGCGGTCCCGAAGAGCCGACGACACCCGAAGACACCCGAATGCAACGTAAAACACACGTAAGTTATTACACCTTATAATATGTTATTTACGTACGCGGCTCATAATAATAAACAAAGTGTCCGGGTATTGAGTATCTGTAACTTAATAACGTTGGCTACACCTGCCCGCGCTCTCTCCCTCGCACATTAATATTATAATATATACAAGGAAAACGACCCTTTAATGCATTCGGCAGACGAACTGCTGTAATTATTATTTGGTGTAAACGTATTGAATATTAAGTCCGGTATTGGGAGCAGTAATAATCTTTTTTTGAGGCCAAAGTATGCTAATCGCAGCCGTAGTAACGGACGTTGTGCAAGGGCCCTAAGACAGGTGACATCGACGATAAAAACACACGGAATTTTGATGAAAGATGCAGTCATATTTTTGAATTGTTTATTGCGTTATGAAAGGAACAAAAACGAATTTTACCGAATTTTGTGTGGACGTTATAATATGTGGCTTTAAAAGCTCTACTTACAGTTGTTTAATAAGAATACGAAATGTGGGAGGAATTTCATTGTTATTCCGTTCCAACACTTTTAGCTGCAACAGATATCAAAATTCCCACAAATATTTTTGGGAGATTCATTATGGAGAGTTTTTAAAGAAAGTTTAACTTTTTCTAAAATGTGGATCTATGCACCTTATATTTGCAGGTAGTAAAAGCTCAACGAAAAATAATGTACCTATCTGATTCTAATAAGTTCAAACCAGCCAGTCCATCATTTCAAAAAAAGAACACGCACCTATTCAAATTCGAACGAACGAAACCAATATGGCTGACTAAATCACAACTAAAATATGTATGACACAAATATTTGTATTGTAAATGGATGATTAAATTGCAAAGCACTTATTACATTGCAAAGTATTCCTGGATTATTTTCGGGGATGTCACGCGCTCATTTGCTATTCTAATTGGCTGTGTTGCCAGAATTTCATTAAGCCATGCGGGTTTGCTTACACAAATGTCACGATGGGGCTGTGAAAGCTGAACAGCCTTTGTTGAGGTTTTCGTAATTTTGTAGTTTAATTCAGAGCATGTTAACTTTTTGACTTTTTTTATCAGAATTTAAACTTACTTACGTACCAAATCTTATTGGTCATTTGTACAGTGTATTGCTAAATAGGATAAATATATATGTTTTTTAATTTTATATTTATAAATTTATAATTAAAAAACTTTGGAATTGGAAAACTGACACATTCAAAATTGTCAATTTTTTCTGAATTCTTAACGATGATAAAATTAAGCAAATACAATGTAGAGCGCTTAAAAAAGTTAGCAAATAAACATAACAATAACTTAGAACCTCACTTCTACCTACATAGGTACAAAAATTTTACTTATGTTAATGACTGTTTAAAAACTTGGACAAATAAACTAACTATGAGGGCAAAAAATATACATTTCCCCTTACCAACTTTTTTGGAATAACGACAAATGACAAACAGCTGAATCGTACTAATTTACTTTCATAAATAAAAAATGAACTGCAATTATTTCACTAATGCAATTCCTGTTTCTTTGTGAAAATCAAGGAAGGGAACACAACCCTTTAATATTTTCGAAGAAGGCTGCTTTAAACACAATTTTTAATTAGATCACTTTTTTCAAACTTGAAATTTTTGCTAATGTCTATGTCCATTTTAGGTAGAATGCAATGTTGTATATGAATTAATTTGAATGTTCATTCAATCAACCATTCTTTGTTTTCATTCTGTGGCACAATGGTCTGCTGAAAAAGTTCGTTTCTTTTAATAGACAAGAGCGGTATGGTCAAATTGATTATATTATTATTGACCTCTATGATATTAGATAAAATGTGTTTCAAGCTTTTGTTTTTCTATAGCTATAGCTATACTATGCTTCTGTAGTCCTTCATTTGTTGTTGTTCACTTCATGTCACATTTTAAATTCTACAAAGTGTTTTATTATCTACCTATACATTACCAACTTTACTTATAAAATCGCTGCCAAAACTAAATATTAGTTTGAATACCTAAAAATCCAAGTAAATAGTGGGGTTTGTTAATCTCGGCACCTGTGGTAGTTTGGCCGGTTTATTGGCTGCGTCCCTACTTCCGACCCTTTGGCGGAAGTTCACCCACGCACCTTTACTGCCTTCCACACGTTTTGACCTGGTTTAAACGATTCCGTTTTGTTCGTAAGGTGTTAGGCTTTTGTTTTCGTCTTGTGGCCGGTGTTTTGTAAATATAGTTTTTAAGTGGTGAATTCTATTGTTACTCGTTGTTTACAATAATTTTGTGATACAGGAATCATTAATAGTGGTAAACATATTTATAAACTAAATTTAATGTTAAGTCATGAGCTAAATAATTTGATTCATTATGAAAAATATGAACGTCATTGTGGTCTAGAGCAAAATTATTACACTCATACCTATATTCGCACACTTACGATTCCTCAATTCAAATTAATTCTAATAAATAATTATATTCTTAATATCACAAAATGAATGGAAATCACAAAAAAAAAACTCTTTTCAGATAAAATATTTAAAATATTTTTAAATTAAGTACAAACATGTAACATCCTCATAAAATACTTTAAGCTCTTCGTGATTGAAACTTTATATGACTTTATAAGTTGCGGTCATAAAATGATATTATATGAACAATACCTAGATTAAGCGGTTACCTGACCGTTACACCTGCCCATGATTATACCACTCCGATGCACAAGACTCCAATGGATAAACTATAGAAAGCTCAGTTTTATAACTATGTTTTGCTTTGAGCTTACAGAATTGCTGTATTAATAAATGGTAAATAAATACATGATAATTATGAATGACATATGTCTTGGCTTTAGTGAGATTAAATTCTTAGTACCTTAAATGTTCTAACTAGAATGTAATGAAATTTTGGTAAAGTCATTTTAAGTTTTTGACAACTCAAGGTCCAGAATTGAGCATTGGGCAAAAGGACTTTCGCTTTCAGGACATCATGATAATACCCACAAGGTATATTTAAGGTAAACATCTGTAGCCGTAGCATAAAAATCCTATTCTTATAAACTGTATTGATAGTTAATGAATGACACAGCCATGTTGCGGATGACGTCCAAAGGAAGTTTTACACACATCTTTGACAAAGCTTTGGAACTTGAAAAAAATGTGTGTATGTGTAAGTAATGGAAGGTGTATATTATGTGTGGTGACCTGTTAATACCACTTAGCAAACCGTGAACATAACACACTTATATTTAAACCGGATAAAAAGCATGATAATTAACGGCGATTAACCCTTTTACTATTAAAATTTTTGCATAGAAATAAACAAGAGTTAATGTAGTTATCGTGTGTCGGCCTAGAATTTTAATTGCGTGTAAAAGCGACAGTTAATGTCGTTATAATCTGTTGTAATTAATAACAGTTCTGTAATCTTCGTTGCTTAGTGACAATAACAAGGTACACCTGCACTTAACACCTTTCAACTCTGATGTTTCTATTAATTACATTAGTGTTATGAATGTGAATGAAATGCTGTTTGTTTGTGACCATTTATGGTTTAAGCGACTGAACGGATTTTGATAAATTTTGAAAAGGTTTGATTCTGTATTGCAAATAGTCTGAAGTATTTTCTGTTGCATTGCTTTTATACTAGGTAAAGGAAATATAATTATTTATATTACCATGACATTGCATTAAACATATAAATGTTTAGATATTTTTTTCGTTCATAGTATAAGATAGTAGCTAGATCTAGGTATCTAGGTTTAAACACTAAACGAGTATTTAGCGCATTTTCTAGAAAGTAGTCAACTTTAATTCACTGTACCAATTATGAGCAGCTCAAGCTACAATTTAGTTAGTGCGCACATAAAGTGTAACTCGATACCCGGTCGTGTCACCCGGGTGAGATTACATGCGTATCAACTCGTTGCGCACGCGCACCTGATCGTGTTAGCCGCAGACTTAGCTGGACATTAACCCAATCAATCACATTCGGGCAAACCTTCGTAAGTGTACGAAAGTTTGGGCGGTTACTACACTTAATAGTCAAATTTTGCAAATTCTTTTGGAATTATTGCCCTACACTAATGAATTCTAGCATTTAAGTACGAATGTGTGTGAGTAACCCGCAAATCTTCGTAGCGCGTACGGTCCACGAACATGGTTTCTTCAAAAGCTTCGATCTATTTATCAATTGAAAACTTTCGGAGTAGCGTACTTAACTGGAATTAGAATTAAGTTTTTGCTTAGGAGTTTAACTATACATTTGCTTACAATCAAAACAACAAATAAATCAGGAAATTAATCCGTATACCGTTATCCCTAGTCTGCACTACTCATATCTGTAACTAAAAGCTGTGATAATTAAAGAAAGATAGAGAAAAAGTACATTAAAAATAGTTTTAAAAGGTTATCAATTATTACATTTTTTTCTACTCTTTTGGTAAATTTTATCTATGTAATAATATAAATTAATTAATTCAGTATAATTATACAATGTACATAGTATGATCCAAATAAAAACTGACATAGGTATTGTAAATGTCTTGATACTATAGGCCTATCCGTTAAGCTGTAGGCCCATTAATATGTCGTCTACTAAATAAAAAAATAATTCATTCGAAGCAGGAGCACCTTGTTCAAACAAATACACCTGATCAATGTTGTTTCTTGCACCTTGCTCCAAAATTCAACTGTTGGCAGGCAAAAGTTATATGCCAGAAGGTTCAGTGATTGTTATTCTAAATAATAACATTTAAAACCTCTCGGAACCGCAGTGTGTTATTAACGTATTATGTGTGAAAATATATTAATATTTTTTATTTATAAAAAATTGAGCTAGAATATCGTTAAATTAAATGAGCTTCCATATTTATTTTAAGTAAAACTTCACATTATTTATTTTTATTTTAAATTAAATTATAGTTAATTGAACTACCGTCTTGTGCTTGTTTTGTGTTCAATACACCCATTTCATCCATTTGCATGATTGGGTATCTTGCTGTCTCTTTCTACTATTTGTTTAATGGGTTTATTGTTAATTAAACTTTATGTCAATTTTTTTTTGCGTTAAGGCGCTACCCCGAGCAAATGACTTTGAGCGTTTGACCTCTAAACCCCCCTCTTTGCCCCTCTACATATACATCGCTACTTTCTATGTAAATACAACGCCATCTGTTTGATATACCGACGTATTAAGTAGTAAAAATAGTAGACTTATGAATTTATAGACAAAAATATAATCAATCATGGTCGCGAGATTAAAAAAAAAGATAAGAGAAATATATTTTATTTGTATCTAAAATTATAACTCAAGTAATTGAAGACTTCTAAGTGAATCATTTAATGATGTAAAGTTATTTAGTCAGAAAGGTATTGAATGTCTTTTTACAAAAATCTTTTTTCAACCAACTTCGAAAATAGGAGGAGATTTTCAATGCGGATGTTTTTTTTACGTTTGAGTATTTCTCGAAGTTCGGGATTTCTCAAAGACGGCTGGATCGATTTCAAAAATTATTTTTTTAACCATTTATTCAGTGTGATTCTAACAAGGCACTTATACAGAGCAAAGGCGGGCGGCGAGACTTTTGAAAATTCGGTTCTTGAAGAAAGTATTGCTGTCTCAATACGGCATGATTTGTGAATGTGTGAAAGTTGACAGTGTGTGAGTGTCAAAGCGCGCTCGCATGGAGTACTTAAGAAATACTCTACGCACATAATAAAGGGCAATGGCGAAATAATTGTTGATATAATTCTTATGCGTGGTATACAAACGTCTTAATTACAGATTAACATGAAATATAGCGTCTAAGTCCATGAAAAAAAAATACATTAAATTGGAAATACAATTGATTGAATTGTACTTTGAGTGTTGCCATATGAACGTTAAATCTAAACTAAGTCATACGAATATCTTTGGCTAGTAAACTATGTATAAAAGCTTGCTTTTAGAATATATTGAAGATTTATGAACATGAATAGTCTAAGGACATATTATTATTTTTACCCAACATCACCGAAATTAATAAATGACATCAAAATACTATTACGAAAACTTCAATCTAGCATGGCAACAACAACGGATACAATCAATGTGAAATTTTGCGTCATGCCAGTGACATTGTCTTGCACGTCACTTTGCTTGTGCGCACCAAAATCTTTGTTTGCGCATTTGTTATTTCTATTATTTTGCTTTTTGACTTGGACTGCTTATGGACTTTCGAGATTTCTCCCTGTGCTAGCCAAAAGACTCCGATTACCCACCACTTACGACGAAATTTTGCTGTGATGTTTGACTCCGATTTTAAATTAAATTGGATTTTTTTACGTGAAAAAGAACGATTTATTTTTCACGATGTGAAGTCTTTTAAAGCCTCTTTGCACCTGCTGGTTTTCTGGATCATATTGTGATAAGGAAGGATGAAAAATAAATGTATTTGAATTAATGCTGTTTCTTTTTCATGCATGCTTTTGATCATCTATTTTATAGACTATTTTTGTGCACTAAACAATATAACAAGAAAGCCTATAAGAAAACATTAACATATTCTGTCAGGATTATTAAAAAAAAACTCTGATTATAATTCTTTACAAGTATTATCAAAGCTATACCAGGGAAAACCTAGATAATTATATCTCTAGAAATAAGTATAAAACAACCGCATTAAATCTTTTGAATAGTATATTTCACAAGGTTTACTTTTTCAGAATCAAAGAGTTTTTCAACATATTTCCTATGAATTTCTGTCATATAAATACAAGGTCGGGCAAAAGTAATTAATTGTTTACGAGAGCCCATTAATTTCACTCATAAATAACTGAATTTAATAAAAACAAAGTACGATTCTATCAATTGTATTTCCAATTTTATATATTTTTTTCATAGACTTAGACGCTATTTAAATAAAACTTCAAAAAAGTAACATATTATTTCATGTAAAGTAATTAAGACATTTGTAGACGCATAAGAATTATTTCGACCTTTTGATAGTTGGACATATTTAAACAAATATAAATATGTGATGAAATAAAACTACTAATTATAAACCGCGAAAAAATCCGTAAAAAGTAGTTTTATTTCAATGTCAGATTTAAAAAAAAAATCTTAAAACATAAATAAAGCTCGCCCCCTATTACTTACATGGGACCTAAACATATCGGCGAATTGTGGGTGTACATTAGTACACCTCTGCCTAACCCTTCGGGGATACCGGCGTGATGATATGTTGTGTAAAACATAAATATGTATTCCATGCTATTTGAATTTTATCACCAGTGCCGTGTGTAAAACTACATAGGGCTAGCAATGCCTTTTTGACAGTTGTCATAATATTAAATTGTAAATGACATTTCAAATAAAAAACCGACGTGCTCTCACGTCGAGAGCCTACGGCTGACTGCTGAATCGCCACCGCGACTGTGTTTATGTTGTGAAATTGACCATTTTTAGGAATAATTCGAATTATAAAATAGATATTTGGTCTTTTTGAAAAACAAAGCAGATGAAAATGTTAAGAATTAAATCCTCTATCAGTTGGTATAAGTTACATTAATAAAATACGTGTACATCGTGAGCCTATCCAAGGAATAAATTTTGATAGACCATTTTTAAAATGAGTACTACTAAATATTCGCTGCATTAAAAAGAAAAAGCTCTGTTGAAATTAAAGACAACATATTAAATAATGATTTGGTATAACAGTGAATTTGATATATGTTTTAAATATCGAGTTTATAGCTTAATAAAACTCCGCTTTTGCGCATTTTGCTCGGGGGAGCGCCTTAATTAAAATATTTTTGTATTTTCGTATAACATTTTAATAATTGTAAGATGTATAAGAAGACAATTATTTTGTTCTTGTTTTTAATTATGTCATTAGTTTAAAGCAACTTATAACACTTATATACCTATGCTTAAAATAAAACAATTCTCTAAAGTAATTCTACTCAAATATTTCTTTTCAAATCATGGAACGAAATTGCAACCAACAGTCAGAAGGAACATTTTCATATTCAGCTGCATTCTTATTGAATAAACTGAAACCACTTATTGGAATATTTTGAGAAAACAATCTGCAAACGTTTCATTGTAACAAGCCTCGAGAATGTAGCTAATTTAATTTCATTTATTTAAAAATAAAAACTCCATAAGTCTTTGTCCGTTCGTACTTTGAATTGTTTCACCTCATTACGTGCACGAATATCACCCGCATTTCTTCGATCCTATATAAACTTACAAAGGAAATTCAACCATAAGGGCATAAACACAAGGTTACATTTAGCAAATGAAGTCCTGGTTATGCATACTGGCTTCCGTCGAAGACTGCAACTACACAAAATTCAACTCAAAAGTTTGGGCTAGAAATTTCTGAATTGCCTGATTTTATATCTGCCCTGATTATGAAACACGTCACAAGCTATTTTGTACTTTATCTACAGTAGGTAAAGATCAAAGTTGTGTGGATTTGTTACGATTTCTAAGGTGTGAAAACACAAGCTGCCTGTTTGTTCCGACGTTGGGTGAATGCGACAATTTCGCTCATTGGAATACAGAAGTGGGACTAATGGTTCGCTATTTTTATGTTCCCAATTAAATCGTTTCCAGTTATCCTACCATACTTGGCAGGGTTTTACGAAACAAGAGCATTTATTGTTATATGATTACGTGAAACTCGCATAGGTAGGTACTGTAAATTTTATTTCATTTGTAACATTTAATTTATCAGATTATTATCTCTTAATATTTTTATTATGTTTTTATTTTTAATTCTTGTCGCCTTTATCTTATTTGGCGTCGCCGACAAATTACTTCGGCGATAACCGCACAACTATAACTTAATTAAAGTTGACACACTATTAAAAAATATCTGTCACACAATTTAATTAATTGAGAAGTTTCAGTAGATGTGTGTAAAATTTGCATATACACAGCGTTCGCTATCGCAAAACAAAAACACGATTTTGAACTCGAGGCTCACATGAAATAAATCGAATAAAAAAATCGATTTTAAACGTTCGATCTGCGTCGGAGTGGGTGCAATTAAAGGGTTCCGAGAATCGATGGTCCGGGACTGCACGGAGCCTGCACGAATATAGTTACGGCACTCGTATGAGGGGATAAAAATAATTGTTCCCATAGATATAGGTATTGCACATTATGTGCGCCTGTAATATAATGCTAGCTAATACTTGCCTTATAAGGCGACTTCGGAAAATGTTATAATTTTAATGATGTGGTTGTGTAAGTCACCGTTAGCAAAGCAAGTCTCGAGAAACATTTTACGATAAACAGCAGACCACTAAGGCGTGCTGTTTGTCTTATAATAACTACATATTTTTAAAGGCAGTCTTCAGTCACAATCTGATTAGGCTTGTCCGAACGTCATAGGTCCATTTAGTTATCATTCCCTTAAATTTCAGGTAGTCATAAGATACCTTTTCAAAAACATACCACGTATAGTCTACAAAAGATACATTTAATCAAAATACATCTAAATTTTCGGATCTAAAACAGATGATGTAACCTGATCTCGCTCTACAAATAACGTGGGCTACAGAATGCTGCTTCTCCGATCAATCGATATAGCGTGGCGATTATACCTTTATCATAACGATATCACATAATGTCATGCAGTAGTAAGGTAAAGAAAAAAAACAAAACAATTTTACGACATGTATTATAACAAAATTACCTTATCTTAAATACACACCCACATAAAATCATCATAACAGCCAAAACGAAACCCAGTATCGATTATAATCGATATAGCATTACAAAACTTTATCGATAACAAAAGAACTGAACAAGGTGTTTACGATTCCGATTTTGATCTCGAAAAACGTGCCACAACTGGCCACAAGACAAAATCCTTAGCGAATAAATTATATAGAGAGTCGGTTGGTCGTTGTCGGGCCCTTAATTGGGCCATGTAGAGAACGACGGAAAAAACTTAACATTTGTTAGGTATTCCAAGAATTATACACTTGTTGGTCTCGTGGACGATGCCCGGTTTATTTACTGTCCGGTAATGAATAGTCTAAATAGATCTCTCGGGGAGATAGTACTTAGTTAGGCTTATTTACTTCGGAATATAATACAAGTATTTGGTAGAAAATTCTTTGGGTGTTGTTAACTTTTATTTTTAAATTACGTGTTAAGATTCCGTTAGTTGACTTTGGGGTAATTTTGTGTGTAGACTTAATAAATTTAACCTTTAATTTAACGTGTTTTATTTCGTTGAAAATGTTTTACATTGTGTGAAAATCGTGCTATACCTACTGTAGGTATGTGGTACCTTTGTAGGGAAGTGTTTGTATTTCAATGAAGGTTTAAAATTAATTTAGTAAACTAAAACCTCTAGTCAGCTCTTTATCATTTTTAGATAAATTCTTAGATAACCGACGATAAAAAAAAAGAATTCGAAACATATATGACATTCTATTCCTAAATCTAAATCTGATACATTCCATATTCAAACAACTGTCAAACTCCAATTTACTCTTTTATCTGAACATGGCTTTTCAAAACCTACATGATGGTTTTAAAACCTTATTTCGAGATGAAACTTAAAAGTGCGCTACCAGGAACAAGTAGTACGCGTATTACTAATGAACGCCGGTGGCGAATGCTGTATAATCCGGGATTACATGCAGGATTCCCATCGGGCGCCATTGACAGAGGATGGGCAGTGTAGACTGCGGAATTAATTTATATCAAACGTTGGTGTGTTGGTTGTGATTGGTCATTGGCTATAGTAACGAAAGAATGTAGGTTATAAAAGATAGTTAGTATGTAGATAGTTTGGTGTGATAGTATGCACTTGTAAGTTTAGTTTTTTAAACTACGCCCTCACGCATGAGCAAAAAAATACAGGAAAAACGAACTGAGTGGTGGGATATTTGCGAAAAAGAGAGGTGAAACAAAATTATAATATCCTGGGACATCTCACACACGGTTATCTGATCCTTAAGCTAAGCACAGCTTGATTTATGGTAACCAGACAACTGATAAACATACTTATATATTTCTAAATACATACATATTATAGATAAATTACACCCAGACACAGAACAAATGATCGTGCTCATCACACAAACATTTGTCCTGAGTGGGAATGGAACCCACGACCTCCGGTATAGCAGTCAGGGTCACTAACCACTAGACCAACAGGTCCGTCAATTAATTCAAGGGCTTAAATTATTTTTAATGAGTCATAATTAAATTTTAGATTTTTGTTGTGAAAAGTATACACAACCTACTTACTTAGTTTGAGTTTCTGAAAGTTAGTGGCTTAAAAACCTGCTTTTATAATTTTACATCGGATTAACATATTTCCTATTAATTAATAAAGAAGCAAGGAATGTCGTTAACATGACATAATTCTACGAAATACGTTGTAAATATATTTTATATCCACGAATTGACCTTATTTTGATGCCTTTAGCACATTCTTGTGACATAAAAAATATTTATAAATTTCAAAGTAACTCTCTCCGGGGGCAAAATAGCTGTTTTCAAAATGGCTTCTTATTAATAGGTAAATTATTAAAATAACAAGCAAAATAACTTGACCTTAATAAATGTTTTAGTACCTAAGTTAATGAATTCTTCCTGCAGTAAATGAATAGCACTTAATGTTTTTTTTTTTAATTCCTGAAACGATCATTTTAAAGCAGTGAAAATAGGCATTAGAAACTAAACAGAATTTATATCAAATATGACATATTTTTTCTCTTTAGTGTATTTTTGTCACAATCATCTCCCGAGCCTTTTCCCAGCTATGTTGGGGTTGGCTACCACTCTTACCGGATTCAGCTGAATACCCTATTTTACTGCCTATCTGTAGGTTTGGTAGGTATGGTTTATGGGTATATTACAAAGAAAAAAGACATGTGTTTATAGATTTTTGCAATACCATTTGGTCACTGCAACAACTAGAGTCAGTAGATTTAACGTAACGTTTTTTGAGCGCCATTTTTTTGGTTCATAAGAAATAAAAACATTTTCATTTGATTTGATTTGGTCAACTCTATTCAATAAAGTATCTACTAGCTTTTTACAAGTAGTATATCACTAGTTTTTAATTTACCGAAGATTATGCCGCGCTTTACTTCTATCCACCCAAAGGAGTATCACCGTAGTTAAAATTTTATATCCAGTACATTATCTTTAAAGGGAAGCAGATTTCTTTAAAAAATCGCTTTGTAAACTCCTCGGCTAATTCGAGAGGTGAAACGACAGAGCGTGTCGCAGAAAATAAATTGTTTATTATTTTTTATGGGATTTTCATGAGAACGATCGTCGCAACCTCGTTATAGCGACTAAGGTACAATCACGAACAAAATATGTACACAATTAGCAACACTCCGGTAAACCGTACTTACAAAAATTCGAAGTTGTGACGTCACTTTCCATTTCTATAGATGACAGTTTATGCTTTTTCGATTTGTAAATAGAACTTCAAACTGTTTTTTTGTTTTATACTTTTGTTATCGAGTGTACAGTTGTAATTTTTTTGGCGTTTATTTAATATTTATTTTGTGTTTTTTGAGTAATAACCTCGCTTTGTGCAAACTATGTTTTTACAAGGTGCAGGTATATTTGTTTATTATCTTTGTGTGTGAAGCGTGACTAATGAACGCTATTCAGAAAAATGATTTGTTCATTTAAATGCATTTTCAGCGTTTTGATTTTGATTGTATCCTAGTAGGTAGGTTACATAATCGAAGCCTACTTGTCACTAGACATGATTTTAACTGACATAATCGTTGAAATTTTACTGTTATATTCAGCTTAAATTTTAAGACAGCTACAACATAATTTATATAAAATTGTTTTATAAGAATCTATCAATATTTTTCTGTCTTCAAAAAACACAGGTGTAGTTACAAAGCATAGGTCACACAACCAGCTTGTCAAACATATCATTAAAACTTATTGTTTTTTTTTATGTCCGTTCGAACAATTATTGTAATAATTAACAGGCGCTTATTATTTTAAGCCAATTAGCGTCATCGGTTAACTAGGACCTAATAGCGTGTTATTACTTAGTCGATAATTAATATTGATATTTGAACTTGTAGACGCCATCTTTTCATGTCATGTCTTAAGAATTTAACATCAAAGAGTATTTAATAACGTTATGAAGTTATGGCAAAGTTTAACATTCCTAAGACGTTAATTATAATTTAAAATACCAAGTGTCACTGAAATATATTATAGAGTGCAAAAAGGAAGACTTTTACTTTCTTGTGTATAGTTTCTATATGTTAGTCATATAACAAGTTTCGTATTATTTTACTGAAATGATAAAAATACCACTTAGGTATCTGTACTTATGTAGATTGTACACTTTTATAATTAATTGGTAGCAGAGTTAACGATGAGCTGCTAAATAAAAAGCTGTTGCCATAAAAGTGCATATTTGTGAAAATAATTTATTTTTCTATAAACTTGATTCTTCATTTGTTTTTACTAAATAGTCATAATTTACATTGTGACTAGATAAAACTGCCATAACAGTGAAGTAATGCTATTCTAAACCAATAATTTTATACATAAATATATATTGTTATATGCTTAAGGCCTTTATTTATTTGATTATTCAAATGTATGTGTAACTTTGCACTGAAGGATCCAAATATCAAGGTGGAAAGTGTTGTGACCAATGTTTAGTTAATTCTTCTGCATAGACTTCACTTCATATAATATGCTTGCGTTACCTTTAGGCAGGACAATGTGTGCAGGTTATTTCATTTTATGAACTTCATCTAAATATTACAAAACCGTGGTTAGAAAAAAGGCATAGAGGTTCTATGTCCTTTTATACCCAACCTAGCTGCTATATCCCATATATACCTAATTGACATGAAACATGTCACCTTCAAGCACCAGCCTCTCAATTCAGAGCGTCAACTTAGCCGGCTGGTTGGAACACAAAGGCTTCCCGACATTACGTATCGTGCCTTCATAATACGCTCGCATTTTCCACTTTTCTACAGATTTCCCGAGGTGAAATCGCTAAGCGTTGCCTTGATGTTTGAGGATGAGAAATGAGCGGAAGGGGGTAGTGGAGGGGGGGGGAGGGGGAGATGTATTGTAAACACAATTACCACCCTGTGCCGAGGGCAACAAATGGAGGCTAAACGACCCATTCGCCTGTGATTTGTTAGCAATATGCTTGAGATTTGGAACAGAAATGCCTTTAAAATTCGTTTTGCGTACGGTTTCGTATTTTTGTTGGCGCTCTAGCTCTGAGTATCAGAGTTCATTTAGATTGTTATATTGTATGGCTTGTAGGATAATTTATATGAATGGTTGTGGCATAGCAACAAATGTTCAGCTAACTTTAGCTGCAAGGGTGTTTTGGTTTCTACAGTTTGGGAGTCTGGTTCCTTTAGGTGCATAGGTTCTTTCATGTTGCATCTACAATACTATCTATCCATCTAATTTTGTTGGTATTATAGGATGAACCCTTGTATTGTTTTATTGTGAGTTTACTGAAATGTTACGTGCTCCTGTAACTCATCTAAAGAATGAAAATGATCCGATGTAAAGTAACTCATTTAGAAACTATGATATTTTTAACCTTAGTCGATTGCCATTGTAAAGTTTTTATTGCATAATTTTTTAAATAATCTTTAAGTTGCATCATGAAGACCTGTTTAGTTGATACTTATAAGGTAATGATAGGCAAGTCTTTTAATTATTAAGTAATTACCTATATTCAAAGCTAATCGATTTTTAAACCTAGTTTTTATATGAAATAAAATACTGAAGAACTTTTGTAAGGTAAATTTTATCTAGATATTAAAATAAATGAGGTAATCAAGCTTATTTTAATTAGACCTATTATGCTCATTAATAAGCTATTAAAGTACTTAATAAAAATACTAATTGTATAAAATGATTGCCCTTTTCTCATCCAGACACTCGCTAATATAGTTTGACTGCATACACATTTAAAAAAGAAAGCTTTAGCTACTTAAATAATTAAATACATAATTATTCTACTTACCTACTTACCACATGGTAGCTAGTCAAGCTAAAAAACCTTAATTTTAAATAACGAAAAAACAACAAGAAATCTAAAATTCTTTCAAAATCTTACATAACTAGGACCCTAGGAAAGCACCAGTGCCTACCAAGTACCAACCAATACAGATCATCCAAATTTAAAATTTTTAAACCGCGATTGAAGATGAGAACAAAAGCACATCGGGCCTGCATACGAGTCTCGTTAATCCCTTACGGTTATAACAAGGCGGGCGCTAAAGGGCGGAGCCCCGCGCCTCTCGCGTCCGCATAAACAACTCAAGTTACAACATTTAATTATCGCTGTTTATTAAACCAGACTCGAACGATATGAATCATTGTTAAATGATAACACCGACCGGTGTGGATGAGAGAAATTATCATTCACACCTACTGGAGATTGGATGGGGCTCGAACATGTTTGATGTTTCGGTTTGGGATGTTAGTTGTGCAGTACAAGTTACCCGCTGTGTTCGTATGTGTAAATACCCAAGCGATAAAGTAAGGAACGGTATTTAAAAGTCATCTTCATCTATTGGTAGACTTTCTGAAGAAAGCTTAACAGTGAAATAGATTTTTAAACTGGCTTTTCTTCATCGTTATTGTGTCGTCTTAATATAGGAAAACGTCTTAAACATTGAGAGTATTATAACCCGCAGAAAGCACTTTTATATACATAAGTATTTCTAGGTTACGTAAATATCTATGTTTTTTCATAAGGTTTTTTCTAAATAGCTTGAGAAAAAGCCCAAGCAGACAGAAAATCTGAACTGAAAAGACTAATTCTGATATTTGAGCTACAACACCTGCGAGTGGCTGCGAGTAACTAGATTCACGAAACAATAAAATATTAAGACAAATACTTTTAGTACACATGACATACCTACAGATGTAGGACATGTAAATAAATAACTAGATTTACATGACCTTTGAATAATCACGAATCAGCATAATTTCTTACTCAACTGATCCCTCCCATACAAGGCATATTTTATGGAGCTCTGATTGGAAACTCGTAATTAATCTCGTGAAACTTAATACTATTACAGTAATTGATGAACTATTGGTAACCGTGGAGATCACAGGGTAAACACATTTATTTTACTATTGACATGACTTTTCGTCCTTTCTAAATATATTGACACACTGTAATGCTAGAACTTAAGTTTAAGATTCTGAAACATATAATGTGCTAACTTTGAGTACTTGAAAATATGATAAAGTTGTGTGTTTTAAACGGGAATATAACAAAAAATAAGATGTGTCGTTAAAATTGTAATAGTTTATCATACATCATCATCATCATCAGCCGGAAGACGTCGACTGCTGAACAAAGGCCTCCCCCCTAGAACGCCACAATGAACAACACCTCGCCAATTGCATCCACCGTTAAAATTTATTATCTACACGCAGAGGATCCATCTATGAGAAAAATAATAATATTTTTGAGGATTCTAAAAAATCATGTCTAGGTACGTTAAATATCAATTATATTTACCAAATAATACACGTGGTAACCTGAAAATATTAAGCTCACAACTAAAGCTGTAAGATAATCAAAAGCTATAAGTGTAAGCCGAACACACCGAACATAGAGAATGTTCGTTGCCTCAAAGGCTCATCCAATTTACGATTTGAATAGAGTTAGTTTTATGTTTTGTAATACCTTACAGAGATTAATTAGATCGTAGTTAAACGTGTACGACTAACAAATGTATTCGGAGTGCTAACTTTACTTTGATTTACGATATTCCCCCAACAGGCGTATAGATGTAATTTAACAGCTTTCTATTGTTACTATAAATTTCACACGCCCCTAACTTATTCTTGCACTCATATTTATGACGAGACTTATGTATAAAACTTTGATATTTATGTTCTTAGACGTAATAAGCATGTATCCATATCGAGCTATTTCAAGACAAATATCCTCCATTGCTCAAACGCTTGTGATAAAAAGCAAATCAGGTATCGGCTCATATTTAAGGTTGGTTTCCACTGGCTGAACATGCGAATGGAACGCGAACATTCTTTCTACTTACAGTAGCATGACTAGTTAGAAAGTGTACTCAAATTCTATCAAGATTGTTCAAAGAAACTGTTAAGTATTCTTCAAGAAGAGCGAATTTCAAAAGAATTATTATTTCAGACATTTCCAGTACACAGACACATAATAATTTCAACCGTAAACACACATTGTGGGTATAACCACATATCGCCTATATTTTCACTCAGATCTTTTGGTGTATAAGAAAGTTCCTTACCAACTGCCTTCAATTTCCGAAAGAAAACCGCTCACCCAGTGGAACAGGCACAGCAAAGTGCGCAAAACAGAGCATGCGCCCGCGGCTCAGGTTCGGACGGGCCATTTATCGCACGCGCTCACCCCGCGCACGCCCCCGCCCGCGGCGCCCGCACGACCACCACGCCCCGCCAGGAGCGGACCTAGAGGTACTTGGTACTTACTGGTAAGGTTGGTGACAGAAGTTGGCCATTAGGACCCAGGACATAATACTTGGGGCTTACTTGTAATATACTATATACGGAAAGAAGTTAGGTTGTAAGAAAGAAGGAACAATGCCATGACAGAGTTAGAAAGCCCGGAGTTAATTTTAGGACGGCCTAATACTTCTATAAGACATCTACTGTTTCAGTAGACGTATTATAATTAAGAATCTAATGACGGGTACAATATTGGAATAATAGAAATACCAGACATGGTTAATCTTTCATCAGAATTGTTGTTTTGATGAAAGTGTGACCATGATATTTCAAAATTTTTCTTTGGCCATTTTACTAGACTTATCTGTTAGAAGTCTGGTAACAAGCTATATATGTCTCAGTAGGAGAAACTTACTATGTAGTACGTAGTAGAAGTCAGCAGACGCCTTTCCGTCTTGCCCGCGATGAAGGAAATGTAGAAGTATTTCCACGATATATAGGGGTAATGCAGTAGAAACCTATATAAAGTTCTCCTTCAACACATTACCTTATTTCTTGATCAAAAACCATTAAAAACGTACTTGTGTTTCTGACTGCGGCCCTGCGCATGCGCCTCAGTCCGAGGGCGAGAAATACCGCGCGATCTGTTGCAAGCGCCGCCGTTATAATGAGCCCTTATTTATTGGACAATCCCACTATTAATCACATCAGACATTAACGGACATTTTCATAAAAACACCTAGGAATGCTGTTCGGTTCTGTAGCGAATGAATACTAATTTTAATACGAATACTAATTGTTGAAATGTTCTTCAAGGGTTCAAACTTTATCTTTGGTATCTCTTAGATTGCTTATTTTATATTTAGAGTAACTGCTTGAGACTACTCAAATAATCAAGGGACTTCAGAAAAATATAATCATATGAAAATATTTTTTTTTAGTTGGCATTTTCCCTGTTGTCAATCAAAATTATGTCAGTAGTAAAGTGATTGCTGATTAGATTACATTTTAAATAGATATAATATTGCGATATAAAAATTAATGCCTTCGTAGCTTTTACGTGTAAGTATTTAATACTAATAAACCAAATATAACCCATATCTTGCTATTATCTAATAGTGCTCGTGCTCACACAACACGAAGGTGCGAAATACCGAGCGATCTATTGCAAAAGCCGCTTTAATAATTAGGTGTAATTCTTGTATTCAATACGAGAATTCCAGAATTAATTGTTTGAAAAAGCTGTACTTATGTAACAATGCGAAGAACGTTAAATAGCGAATAGCCTAATGCTGAGGCACTGGGCTGTGAATCATACCACTTTTCGTGATCAATTCCTCGAAGTAGTTTAATACATGTAATGCAGCACAACGCTATTTATTTTCATTCCAGTTTTATGTGTAACTAATATTCATGACTGAAACCAAAAAATATTCTTGGTAACATTTTCCTCTAAAATAACCCTTTAAGTGCTGGTTTTTCCAACACTAGATATTTTTTATTGAAGAGACAAAATTCACGTCTGACTGATTTTGTATGATGGCCTGTCAAAATTCAAAATATTGCTTATCTAAAATTATCTGGCCTTAGAAAAACCGGCCCGTAGATTATCTTTGAAAAGTTTATTCCCGATGTCACTTTACAATTTCCTTGCAAACATGTCTTTTGAATTCCAAGCAACAATTATTATATCCCTTTTCTAGTTTCAAAACAGGATGTCAATTCATTTTCAGACCTATTAAGTGGGGCTAGCACTAATTATAGGTAACAGAAACTGTTGGACGCAACGTATAAGGGAACTCACTCAACGCACGACACCAGTGCGAATTGCGATTAAACGCAATTATATCATTAAAGGAATAATATGCAGATATATTATATTGATATAAATAATAGGTAAGTTAAAATCTTAGATTATAAGTGGTTTCTCATTTACATTTACATGACAATATTACCTACTATTATGAATACCAGCAGCCCAAGTTTTTCATTTTCCTGAGATTTTTACGTGACTGACCTTTTTAATATTTTTACTTTTGTTTTCTCTATAATAAAGCTCACTTTGTAATTTTCAATTAGTTGACACTCTGTAAATTAAATGGTATTTAAATCCCCATTATACAGGCTGAGGTAAAATTGCGAGTATACTTAAATTCAATAGTGCACACGACGTTACGTTCTGCACTATGCCTAAATCCTGCAAACTATCTTTGCACGTCTATATTCATATTTTTTCCAACTAAAACGCACTAAATAGTCACTAAAAACAAGTGAATACCTATATCTTCACTCTCCTTGCACTCCAATACGTACTCCTCAAGACCACCGCCCACAACGCAGAGTAGGCAGTAACTAGCCCCACTATCGATTATCACAAAACCATTAAATTTGAATTATGACTTATTAACATCAACGCAACGCCTGACAGCTGCTTAACAAAATTAATCTTCTCAAATGAAAAATGATGAAATTACTATCCTCCTTACTTGGTTGTCCATTATTTTCGTATCTTTCATAAACGGTTTGGTGATAATGTGTTGATGGTTGTATAAAATATGTATTTTATTTTAAGGTTTTATTGTTAATGTATTAAATAACAATATTTTTAGTCTTTATAAGTTAACAAGTTTATGTGTACGTAGTTGAAACGTGAAAGGTGGAATTCATATGAGATTTTAATTTGTACAGTTAGAGATGACGAAGAAATTGATCTAGATTAGTTTCTGTCTAAAATACATATTTGTTGTTTGATATGTTGCAAACTTACCAACCTACGTACCTACTTACGTATTTCGTTAATATCATCATGTAAATCGTCTAAGTTACGAATACAACACCTGAATTCATGCAACGACTTATTTCAAGACAAAATTTAAGTTTGTATAAACGTTTTAACTTTACCACTGTTCCTATACAAATTATGTACCTATCTATCTATTAGCTTAATACCTACATGTTATAACAGTTAAAGAATCGCACATCTGCATAGTTTAATTGTATTTAAGACAATCACTTCCCTTCACATCATAGCTACTAGTAAGCTTAGGTGCGGATACATAAAAGTAATATAGCTAGAAATGGTATTTCTTTTTTAAGTATGTACTTGCCAATGTTTAATAAGTTTCAAATGTTTTCTTTGGAGTGATCAAAACATTTCTGAAGTTTTTCTAAGATGCTCATAAATAAATATAGTAAGAATCAAGTCTAGTCAAAACAACAAAGAAAATTTTTATGATGGGAGTCGTTCCAAATACTACTTCATATAATTACGTTTCTATGTCCATACAATTTGACCACATCACCACGACCGACAAAAACCAAAAAGGATTACATACAAATGAAATTGAACCAATTAATACTGTCTGGAAAAACCGTTTAACTAACTTTATTGTTATAATACTTAACAGATGTAACGCTATGAATTAATTAGTTTGAGATCAACCGTCATAGAGTATAACCCTCGGATTTACCAATGAACCAAGATTAAAAGCTAAGCCTACACATTAAATAAGAAATAATATATACTAAATAAAACTAAGAACTAATATGAGGCGTCAAAAAATTCACCCACGTCGCTGTCGACTGGGAGTGTGCCCAAAAGGCTGGCAGCATTGCCACGTTGTATGGCAATGCTTATGCGCTGACCTAGGTAGAAGCCAGCCTTTTGGTCACACGAAGTGTCTTAGTTTTTATAGTATTGGAAATATTTTAAGTTTAATTTCGAATATAAAATCTTACCCGCTAACAAAAAGAAAAGGTTAAAAGTATTTCTTTTTATGCTTGCTTAAAGCTGCGGTTAAGCTTACAGTTAGGAAAAGGCGTCCTTATGTCTATTTATTTTATCTAATGTAAATGGAAATAAATGACTAATGTAAATGTCTTTCAGTTCTATAAAAAAAAAAGAAAGCATCTATCCCGAATTGATTTATATTTTTTACTGGAATATGCTTTTATCAGTAAAACGACATTAAATCATGGGATGTCCGGTCAAAGAAAATTTCATTGCAGGTTCGATATTGAGTTCCCTAAATAATAAGGATCTTATTAGCCAAGCCTAACAGCAAATCTGTTCTCACCAAATGACAATATTCAAATCAGTTCCGTATCCACATAATATATTCAACCAGCCCAGATCTCCGAATGTTCACAGCACGGCATCGGTGAGATGATAGGCCACACCATGAGTCAGCGACGTATTCTTACGACCGTAGATCCCGCTCCGTACATACTAATTCTTATAGTAAGGGCATTCAACTCTTTGTTTTTTGCCGATGACACATTACAATCTGAAACTTGTAAGTAGACTAGGTAGGACAACGGATGTACGTATTAGGTTTGTTTTTGTTTTTGGCATTCAAGTTACTCTATAATATGACTAGGTCTAGATATTGTTATAAGTGACTCGCCCACAATCGAGAAAACAACGTGTCATATAAGTAAACAACGTGTTACCTTAAACTTTCAGTTTTTTGATGAAAATAATTTTAGTAGATACAACCTTTTAAGAGTCATCTAACGGTTCCAAAATTTTGAAACAAAACATAATATCATAAATTAATATTATGAAACTAAAACTATATACTAAGGCTATTTGTAATCATGTACTTGAGGTCTACCCATAATTTATTTACAAATTAACGAGACCAAATAAAAATACAAGGACAAAACAAGACAACAGCTGCCACATCAAATCGAAACGATATTAACCCTACTAAACGTTCCCACAGGCGCACAGTCACAACAACAAACATAAACGCAATATCCATTCACAAAACCTATTATGTTAATTTAAAACACATCAGAGTTTTGATAACATCGGCTCGTTCACACCACACCTCCCAAAACAATAGTTAATAAGATGATTTATATCGATCTGAGATAGGCGTTCGACACGTCTCGACATCGCCTTAGCGTAATCTCTGGTTCGATCGAGTGCTATATCGTCCGGTACAGATGTTTGCGGCGCCCGGTTATGACTGAACCCTACTGCTGCATAGGTGAGAGGTTAAGGATGCAATCGGTTTGTGACCCCTGTTCCTGTAGCTTGGTGACTAACTTTGCCGAGAACTATGGCTGATGAGTTGGCGGATGTTGAGAGTGGAAAGTGGTCGGGAATTTTGGAAAATAGATGATGATCTTTACATTATTTTCGACAATTTGATACTAATAGGAGCTTTTCATTGTATAGTTCTTTGAACAATAAGTTAGAAAGAAGGTCATTTATTGAAAACTTGAATGAGATCTAGAACATTTCGATTAAACTTGTAGATATTTGTCGGAAAAGTTCTTGACATCACAAAAAAAGGACTACAATTGATGCCGCACACAAAAATGCATTCTCAATTATACTAATTTAATTACAAAAAACTCGATACACGATCTGCTAATACTGATAAAGACTGGATTTACAAAACGAAAATGCGCGAACAACATTCTAAGGTGGTATAACATTGTGATACCAAAGAGTAGACCACTCCCTCTTGTTCGTGGGTGTTAATGACAAATAAGGTATCAAAATGAACAATAAAATACGAATATCTAGAAAAAAGGATTATCCTTTTTGGAATCCTTTGATAAACATTACAAACATTTTAAATGCAATAGTAACGAACTAGATTAATTTTAGTCGTTTTTTGGATGCAAAAAGTTATATATTTAATTAAATGTTCATTCCTATTTTCAATCAATTGCAAATAGGACAATTCACAATATTAGGTAGATTGGTAACTATAAGCTTGCAACTATAATTGTAAGAATTGGTAATATAAATATGATATTAATTTAAATAGGAATAAAAAATTGTACAGTAAAGGTTTTAAGAGTAATATATAATATATAATAAGATTTTTAAGTAGATTCGTGTAATTGCAAATGAGGAAAATGATTCAATTTCTTTGTACTTCAATAGTTATTGCAATGGATTTGACCAAATGCGTCACTTGCTCACGGGAATCCCCAACTACTTTCTACCACATTGCAACTTCCATGAAGTATTGTTCATTGTAACTGCGAGTCATCTTCAATTCAACATAAAAATGCATAAAAAAAATAATTAAGAATTCTATCCACGTATATTTTGTGACTTTTTTTATAACTGTAGGATTTTATTTACTAGAATTGTATTGCAATTGCATTCATTCATTTAATAAACAGTTAATTTATTTTACACAATCACGACTAATTATTAAAGAATCGATAATTACTGTCTATTGTTAATGGCGGATAAAAGCTTATAAACTAAATAATCAACATACAGTCAAAAATGAAAGGCGTCAAAACACATTTATACTTCTTATGTCTAGTACAGTCTACTTAGTATTAAAGTGCAAATGCCTGGAAATAAGAACCTACCCTAGTTTCTTTATAAGGATTAAATTATATCCATAATTCCAAAGCTCGTTGACTCAGCAGTTTATCCATAAAAGTACTAAAAAGAGACAAAATCACATCCTCATCTGCATGCATCTATTATAAAGTCTTGATTGGCGTCTGAACAATAAGCGACTAATATCGAAGGATTCGATATTTTGCAGAAACGACAATACGCTGATCTCGCCAGCCGAGATTGACGTTACCGCCCAGAATGGGGCAATTAATTTGGTAAGAGTTGGTTATTTGCCGTGGGCCGACAGCATGACACGGTGGTTTCGTTCGCCCTCTATACGGGTAACTTATTATAAAATAATGAAAGGCGAACCGCCCGCTGAGATCTACAATTGCCCTGCTTAACCGCCTCACCACCGGCCGTTTAGCTATTTTAATTTTTAGTTTGTCTACTAACGGTGTGTTTCGTAAGACGGTATCGAAAAGCAATCATAGGTTTCTGCGCTTCAGGTCCGCCTACGCTGACGGCTGACCGTTTGTTACGATATTAATTTAATTTGAGAGCCGTATGTAGACACTCCTCGGTGTTTGATTGCTCGCTTGTTCTCAGATTCATTATGTGATGTAAAACAGCTCCTCCCATCATTGTTACACGGAACTAGTGATACCTTATATCGCCTTGAAGAACCATGTTCTCGCCAATAGGAACCTACTGGAAGTCAGTCTCTCTGGCTTAGGTTTAATAGAAATTGATCGAACATTTCGAAATTAAAGTAATCACATTATTGAGAAAATCACGAAGGTACTACTACTAGATACTACTTCTCATTATTCTTTCTTTAGTTTTCAAATTTTTCGACACCTGGAAAGTACGTATCATTACGGATACACAATAGATATTACCAAACATTCGTCAATGATTCTCCTAGTTCTTATCTTAGGTAGTACCAAATAAGGTATGATCATAGAATCATCATAGAATATAAATCTTAGGTTGTTTTTACTACAGTTTACTTCGTTCAATCTTTTTATGATGACGGAAATATGAAGCAGGGTATCAGCTAGTTTTATACATGGCCAGTCTAATCAGTTATTAAGATCACGTACTAGGCCTAGTTTGTAACAGACGACTTGAGTCTAAGTTTTATGCAAATTCTATCCTGTTGCGTAAGTACCCATTTAAATTCGTGTTATGTTTTTTAAGGAGCTATACTCATAGAAGGAAACTCGCAATGTGAAACTAATGTCAAGTTGAAGTTCCGTCTTGAAGTTCCTACTACTAATATTTTTATATTTTTTATTCTACTAACATGTAAGTTAAGTTTAAAAAAATATATTATATATTCTTATGTTTGTAATGACTTCAAACAAACCAATTTAAGTTGTTTTGCTTATTTAATGTTGAAATTGGACGTAGCAGGTCCTCATAAAATAGACATCTATATATTAAAAAACCAACGAAAAATAATGTCCTTTTTGATGTACAACTTAATTAAGTATCAAACAAAGGCAGCCGTCACAAAACGTTTTAGTTGTAGTTTCAGCACATGCTTATTAGAAAGCGCCAAACAAAATCAGACACAATCTAAAAAGCTAGAATAAATTAAAAAAGGAAAACTGAATAAAAGGCAGTTGAGCAGAAGGTTTAATTTCGCGAGTGTGACACGCAAGCGCGGCGAGGTGCGACCGCGGCGGCTGCGCCCGCGCCGGCATGTGGTCAGCCGTTGTTGCCATGCTACAGGTAAATGTAGAAGGTGTAGTCAGTACAATGCTACATGTTTTGGGTAAAAGTAGCCACCTCGATTATGTTACCAAGTGCATAGCTCTACCGAAATGTGAAAAGGTTTTAGAATCTTGGCTTCGATTCAGCTGCTGGAGGTGTCCCCTTTTGCGTACCTCCGGAGTTCAACTAACTGGTATTTCATTAAGGTGCTGATTCTTACAGAAAATAGTAGTCAGTAACAGCAGTTACCTAAAAGTTATTAAATAATGTAACACCAATCAATCAACATCAACAAGCAATGAAATTTTTATGATAATATTATTGACTTACCTTTACAATATGTGTGATCTAAAGGATCTGACAGTATTTTATATGGAATGATCTTTCTTTTTTCACAATTTATCTACTTTTAAGATACCTATGTTTTTGAACTACTACCGTGCTTGTACCTACGTATCAGAACGAGGAATATACAGAGAATTACACCATCTCTTATTTACAACTAAACCTCCCTTCAAACCTTCTTGGAGCTTCTGCTAATAGCTACATAATGTCGCGCCTGCGCACTTCGTATCGCGGCATCTTCACGCAGCATGCGCAGTGCGTGCGGACCCCTTCCACCTAACTTTATTACTTACCACTGCCTAATAACCAATTGCTGATTTTTAATTTAGGGGTAGGTTAATAGAAAATTAATTACATAATTATGTAAAAGGTATTATTGGTTTGGGTCTGGAATAGTGTCTATAAAGGATATGAGTTATAGCTATGGGAGAGAATCTAACCGTCATCATCATTTAGATGTTTAATAAATAAATTATTATTTTTTTAGAACTTATAAATCGTTAGAAATTAAATCTGTACAGTATTACAATGTATAAGTAATAAAAATATTTAACAATTTAAGAGCGATGAGTGCAAAGAGTGTCAACGTATTTGTGAAAACCTAATCTTCAATAAATCTTAAGTGCAAGAGGGAAATACAAAATATTTAATAACCATTTATAAATGTACAATGAGTAGCTTTATACAATTAAACCACTAAGTTGAAAAGTACATAAGTAAAGAGCTTACAAATAATTTTGTTACAAACACAAGTTTTCGAACCGAGACTCTTAAATTCACAAAGAAGTACCAACAAGTTTCCACGACTCCAACTAATCCCAGAAAGCAGACAATATTACATGCACAACACAAATTACAACGAAGCATTTCTGGCGAGAAACAAATCCACAAATCACAGACGAACGTGCGGGTAACATGAACTTTAATCAATGAAGTTATGTCGGCGTCTTTACGGTTAAACTAACCGAACAGGGGCCCAATTCCGCTATTTTGAAGTCAGTGGCTGGCAGGTTAATGAACACGTGAATGTGTGATTACGAAAATTAGGAACACACTGGAGTGTGGTCCTCATCATATCAGCCCAGAAACACCCATTGCTGGGTATAGGCCTCCCCTTTTTTCAGCCATTGTTTTCTGTCTTGTGCGTCCCTCCTCCAGGTGGTGCCCAATGTGGTCCTAATTTTCGTATTCAGACGAGTTTAGTTTAATGACAAATGTACACCTACTTGCCACTTTTCTATTGTAGGATTTTCACTGACTGTTCATTGTAGGCTTATCTGAATACGAAAATTAGGCACAACAAAAAAGAAAGAAAATTAGTACACTGGAACGTCCATTAACCTGCCACCCACTGACTTTAAAATAGCGTAATCGGGCAACAGATGTACGGAGAATGGATATGGTATGCTTGAACACACTTCAAACTAGAATCACTATTGAAGGTTTGAAGTTTGTTAGATTGCTCAACATTAAGAGAAATCATTTTCATTATATCTACCGTTTGCGAAGCGGCTCGCTTTGACGTAATCATAAGCAAAATCGTTTTATTATTTGTATAATATAAATACACAGAAGATCTTACAAACTGGTGGACAGAGTGCTACGCAGCAGTTGAGGAGAAATTTTAAATAGAAAATGTTGCTTACTTTGATTAATTTATTGCATACACGCAGTCTGTTATGATTAGATTAAATGCATATTTTCTTTATAAAATTCCGCAATTTATTTAACGATATCTTTGCACGTTACTCTTCCTAGATCTTTACTTCTGTCTACTATTTTTGTACTGTGTTCAGAAGATAACTAATAATAACTTTTAAATTTAGATAACTAGCCTGAAACAAAAAAAATACCAATGAAAATTGACTAAAAAAATGTCGCAATCGGTTTTTTTGGTTTACCTTCAAAATTCGTTTCTTATAACAAGCTATAACTTAGTTGCAGCGTCGAAATGGCAAACGTTAGACCCTCGTTCGACTTTCCTGAAGAAAGTACCATAAACTCAGTGAAACAATTTAAATAAAAATACTGCTACAAGTTCGGTACTTAAGTGCTCTAGTCCTCTACATAGGTACTCGTAGGTTCGTAAAATGTATATTCTCTTATCTGTTATAAAGGAACGAACTTAGCTAATTTAGAAACTTTTTTCAAGTTTGCTTCTCAACTAATTTAAAACTTTTGGTCTGGATGGCACTGAAGAAATATTTTGGTGAAATTCTTGCGATCGTAAATTGTTTTACGTCCGTATCATCGAATCGCATGAGAATGTGAATAGAGGCAGACTTGGTTAGTAAGATAATTGGTTTGAAACTGTTGCGACGTCTCTACAATGGATTGCTGCTAAGTCCTATTTTTTACGTCCTTGGCATCGATAAAACAAAAAAAGGAACTAAAACACACTGGGGATTTAAAATATGGACAAGTATACAGAGTATAAGTTCGGTTAAATATTGTGAGTCATAATATTATCTTATTTCAAGAACTGCATATATATCTGTGCAGCCTAATAACGGATTAAAAATAATTAGATAACCGGGTAGACAGTTAGCTAGCTACACCTGATATTATGTCTAATTTAAATTACAACATCAATAATAGCTAAAAGCTTGTTATTTTCCTATATTTTCTGCGAGGCAGACAGAAAAGTACAGAATATTAATCACCAGTATTACCTATCTTACACACTTAGAAATATATGAAATTCTGTTGTCTAACTATACCTTTATTTTTCCAACTTTGCTCCACAATTATCCAAAACATAGAGAACTGTTCCTCTCGGTATTTAAATGTAATTTCTTAGTTCGCCGGCGCACGCGCCTCGTTACGGCGTGTTTCGCTGACTCAGCAACTCCTCTTTAATTCCCCCACTGATTGTTCCATTCGGCTTTGTCTGACAATATCAAACTCTCAACAGTTAATTACTTTTCATTAGACAATAACCACAACACATTTGGGTACGATGTTGTGAAACCATCTGATTTCTCAAACATATGAGAAGAAATTTAAGACAAAATGTTGGCGCGTAATCGATTCTTGATCTACCTGTAATCGATTTTATGTGAGTGCCTAATGTAGGTTTCAAGGAGTCCTAATGACAGTCACATCACTGATATATAATAGGTATCTACCTATTGGGTAACATGAGAGCTGGCAAGTAATTTTCGCGATGTTAAAGACCCGTTTTAACTTGAAGAGTCTACATAAACATGACTAGGATTATTGTTTTTCTGCAAAAAATAATAAAAGTGGATAAAAGGAAGTGAATCAAAATATTTAGTAGCTTTGAATTTTGGCTTAAAATGTAAGAAAGAAGCGAATAAGATTAAGAGATCGGAAAATGTTAAAGAAATTATAATTTACTCACCTCTCTAACATTCGAAAATACGGATGATCGGAAATCATGAAAAACATAATAATTTACCCCTTAGAAAGTATCGCAAAACAACAAATTACATTCTAATTACAAATCCAAACCTGTTTGATTCATACCAAATAAGGCGTCTATTTATAAGCAATGAGAGGTCAAATGTCTTGATTTCTTATTCACCTTGCTTACGTCATAGTGTCAGAGGTTGAAGGTAATTAGTGAAAGGGAAACATCATTGTTATGGCACAAAGTTGCCACTCAAGAGTAGAGCTGTATGAGGGCAAATAATTATGATTTGCAGGAGGTTAATGATTTACAGGTATATGTTTAAGAGACATGTAATTGGAAGTAAATATCTTTCGAGTTTGAAATAGCAAAAGAAAATCTTTATGACACACTATAATAGTGTATACAATTTTAAATAATATAATAAATTAATAATATCATAAAAGAATAAAAATGCAAAAATTAGTTGAATCCGGTACGACAAAAAAGACTACCTACTCTAAAAGAATGCTAAAAACGGAGGAGCAGTAAAAGGAACTTCTGTAGGTATATTATAAAAAGCGTTGCGTTTTATATTAAATGTAACCTTTCTTTGATTAATAATTTACTAGATACTTGTGATTTTTATTAGAATTTATGAAAATCATAAAGTTTTAATGACTTAGGTTATACTATTTTATAGATACTACTAATTAAATATTATTAAAAACTTTTTGCAAATGTATTTCCCTGCTTTGTATTACCGCTCCATTTACGCATATTGCTACAGGCGAACGTTTAATTGCTTCATCCATTTTTGATCTGTTGACCAACGCAGAGCGGACGCGTAACAAGTACTGGGCAGGAACACTCATTAACATGTAGCAATTATCAATGCGGCTTATTAAGTATTAACTTATTTGATATCGTCTAAATAAATTTAAAAACCACAGTTAGTGCTAAGGAATCTAATACTTATGTATCTAGTAATAATAATACTAAGTAAAAAGTTAGAATGAAACTTAATATTTCTCAATACAAAAGTATTTTTAACCCTTTCCCTGTCCAGTGAGTTACATGTAATACATTCCAATTGTTTAACTATTGTGTCTACTGGCAGGACAGTTAATGTGTTATGTTAGAATGTTTTAGCAAGAAATGTTCTGAAATTAAGCATCGAGAGGTTTATCATCCACCATCCTAGGCCTCTCCTAATATTCAACACAACAATTGGCTCTCCACCTTCCTCAACGCTCTATCTTCTGCAGATCATCAAAATCAAACATTCAAATGAGTATCTACACAAAATAATTTCCATATACAAAATATCCATTCGACTACCTCTCAAATAAAAAACACTCTTCACTACCAAACACAAGTAGTTTTCATCTCAATAAAAACGTACTTTATTATTACGTTCGTCTCTGCGATCGTCAACTGTTCTACAATAAACCGGTCACCTTACTAGCCGTCGATCACCGAATCGTTATCGGTACATCGTGTAGACACACATAAGTAACACGGCCACTAAACTTGGGGGTACGGTCGTGTTCCTACCACATTACCTACCACTATTTGCATAGTAATCGTTCGCCCAGCTTTTAATTATGCGAGGTGGAAGAGTTTACTATGATACGAAGAAAAGAAGGTTGGAACAGAACTGTCCTTTAAAAGAGCTTGGAAAGTGTTCGTTAGTTCTATGGGTATAAAGTTTTCTTGGTATTAATTGTTAATATTACTGACTGGCTTTTTAGCGTCACCTAGTAAGCCCACCACACCACAATACCAGCAATTTACATGGAGCGATTTCTTATCTTTTTTTCAGTGCAATAAGTGCTTTTAAAATTTTAAAACCTTTTTGCATTTCAAACATTTTTGTATACTAGATAATTAAATGAAATTAACTAAGCATTTAGGATTGAAGTTGGTAAAGATGGTGCCGAAACAAAGATAACACTGTTTTACATTTTAGGTAAACACGCTTATTAAATAGGTATTGTAACTACCTCGTTGGCCTAGTGGTCCTAAGCGCGACTGCTACGCTAGGTGTCTAGAGGTCTTGGGGTTCGATTCCCGAGTCGACCAATGTGTTATTAGGTTTTTCTATGAAATTCTCAGTAGCTGGTCGGAGTTTGGATTTGTGCCCGGTTAGTGGCAATAGGCTCGCCCCCTATTACATGGGGCCTAAACATATCGGCGAACTGTGGGTATACATTGGTACACCTCTGCCTACCCCTTCGGGGATACAGGCGTGATGATATGTTATGTTTCTTATTTATCTAAGCATATTTAATTTGCGTCTCCCTTTTCCTATCCATTTATAGATAAGCTGTGGCCCTTCTGGCTTTACTTGTCCATTCCGTCAGTTTACCGTTTGGACCAAATACAGGCTTCGTTTTTGGTCGTATAAGTAGTTTTATTGTTTTCGTAGACATAAAATAAAGTTTTAATACACGTGTAATTGGTGGATAGGTAATTATTTGGGTTGCGTGTATTTTTTTATTGGCTGGAACGTTTGTGTGGATTTTAAAATAAAAATACGTATGTTTGTTTGGTCAGTCGAAACATAAAATTTGTTTATTTTGAGCTTGTGCGTAAAGTATTGGATAGTATAAGTTGTGTTCACTCAGCTTATTATTAGTTTGTAATTTTATGAAAGAAAAAAAATTATCAACTGAAGTTGGTTATATGTTATTATCCTGACGTTATTAAGTGATTATAAAAAAGTTCTTAATTAGTCAATTTTAATGTAATATGCGATTGCGATAATTCTAGAATTGAATTACTTCGGGCTTTGTTTTAAGGTTACCTGCAAGTAACTGAAATTTATCTGTTTAACCTAAGCATTAAAAAAGAAACCCACAACCGGAAAATAAAACCGCTTTCCACGTCAGCTTTAAAGTGATTAAACTGAAAATTTATCTTCGGAATATTCGTGACAATGGGCAGTGCGGCTCAAGTAGGCTGTTTCATGCCGGCAGGCCGTTGAGGCGACCTACTGTAGCAATAACAATTAATTAAACCTCAATGTATGCTCGCCTTGTGCCCACTTCGGCTCGACTCTCGAGCAGAAAAGCCAATGTCATAAGGTGGTAGAACGGTGGACTTTACAGCGCTGTACAGATTTTATTGCCTGAAATTATGTGAAACATTATTGTATATAAACGTATTGGAATATGTAGAGCAGGTATTGTATTGTGGTTATAAGTAATTAGTAGCGTGTGGCTGTATTGTTGCTGTATATATTTAGATAGGTAGGTGGAGGTTTGTGCATCAGTGGAATGTAAACAGGTACAATGATTGTTTAGCTAGGAAATTATGTCGCAATATGGTGGTATTAACATGGTGTCCAACAAATTATATTGTGTAAATAGAATATTATTTATTGAACTTTGTTTTATTTTAAGGTTATATTGAGAAATTGGTGTCTAGGAGTTTACAATGACAATTCAGTATCATTAGTAAATAAGACTCACCGATCAGCTAAGGTTCATTCTAATTTAGATAAAATACACCTCTTGACGCAACAAACACTTTGTGCCCACGAAACCTACACTCAAATATAGTAAAAGCATCTTTAAGGCTTAAATAATACGGACGAAAATAAATAAAACAATAAATATTTATAAATCAGTCAGTGCCATGACAGTGCGTACACGTTACGATTGTCGGCAAGCATCGCGGTGTGAACGACGATAAGTTGACCGCAGAAAATACGAAAATGTGAATGAGTGATTATTTTTTGAAAGGTTTTTTGTTATAGGCCGTATCTTTTGGGTTAAATATTTTCAAGAATTTTCAATCGATGTGAAGTTAAAATAAGCATAAATATTAGAAATGAATGTAGAATATTGATTTTTCATTGTACAATAATTTCAGCGTCACTGCAAGACTTATGTTCTGTTGCAACTTTTCCGACATTTCACTTATACATACAAAATACGGTAATGGTACCCTACAAATATTTGGAAAACTGTGAGGCCATGTAAGATAAATTTACCTGATTAGCTCACATATTACTAACCCGAAACAAAAAATCTTCCATCATCAAAAATTTCCACTTACGAGCCCATCATAACCAAGTTACGTCCATACAATTACAAGCACAACACTCGTAACATACACAAGTGTTCGTTCGAGCCCCAAGCCCCGCCCCCGGCTCTCCGTGAAAAATGCGAATTACTTTTGAAGATCGCCAGCGAGTCAGAAACTCATTGTTATACCGATAACGATATTCAGCGATGCGATTCCACTCGACTCGTGCCATGTCGGCGGCCGTCGCTCGTGAAATTATTATGGCTGGAAAAGTGTACATAAATATTGTGGACTGTTACGTCCTTACTTTTCATGTAATATGATGTTCCTTTAATCTATTATCTCGGGTTTAAATAACCTGGAGTTTGAGCACGTTTTGAGATTGTGGTTTGTAATTTGTGCCAGACTGGTTAATGGAAGTCTTATAAGATCAGGCTTCGAAAATGGATGATGCCTGAAAAACATGTTATGTGAGAGAATTTAATAATATATTATAGTCACTATCTTTGCCAAAAGCCAATTAAATATTATAATAACTACTTTTACTCCTACTTTCAGACTAGCAACATTACATGCACTTTTCATTACAAGTGCATTTTACAACTCATTGTTTCACCCTCACATTTAATGAAACAAAACGAATATAATTTCAAATCAACGACCTGAATAATTATTTAAATTACTTTTTTCAGTATGTCTCATAAACAACCAAACACAAAATTCCCTTTCTAATCTAAAAGCTCTTTATAAGAGTACATTAAATCCAACTAAGATTGCTGAAACAATTGGCAGTAGGTTTAACTTGGAAACAATTGAAAGTTGCAATATTTTATCAAATATACCATCGTATGGCGGCGTGCGTATGCTCTAAACAGAATTGCAGAAATTCGGATGAACGATATCGGGTGGCGGACACGAGTCGACCAACTGGGACCGAATACACTACAAAATTCTATCTAGTATATGCTAGACTAACAGATACAGTTTTAGTGGATTGCACTATTCAGGGAGGACCATTTTTTGTAGTGGGTCATGAAAACTGTAATGATTAAAAATGACTGTGTTAATAGTTGCTTCTTATTAAAAAACCCCAGCTCTGTTAATTTTGCCCCAGATGCGGGGTATGTATTAACAAATTACTTTATTTGGTTTTCATGGCTCTCTTTCTGAAAGCACTAAATGACAGGATGGTTTTTGTTACTAATACTCGTATCTTAGCTGAATAACCAAATCATGATTTCAGTTAAAAATTAAACGAAACAGTTGATTTTTAATGAAAATATAAACTATAATGCAAAATTTGTTAGTACCAACCCCTCTTCCAATCTACAGAATGCACAAATAAAAAAATTTATACACGATGTTATTTAGGTTTTTATCAATTTTACTTTAATTCGTTAATGAAGCTTTAGTTTCTTGTTCTCTCTCTTTTTTCTAAATTAAAGAACGTAAAAATAGGCCATGTAAACAAGTAGTGTAAAAAAGTTATTGTATATCGAGATTATTCTTACTATTTTAAATCACACCTCAGAAATTATTCAGAATAAATCCGTTTCTCTCTCTTTCTCGCTGCCTCTCTTTTTCAAAAAAAATAAAAGAAGAGTCCGGTACGATTGATGTGAAAACGCAGGTTATACTGCGTTATCAGTCGGTTCTGTTCCACGTGCCCGAGCCCAGATCGTTAATTGACTTTCGGCTCCAAGTGATTCGGCCAGTCATCGCTCTAGTTTTGTATTTTTGGCGCCTATTCCATTCCTAACAGCCCTCTATATTTTTTTACATGCCAGATCAATTATGATTTCGAATTGGTTTGATGAATCTGAATAAATTCCCAATGCCGTTGTTTAATTGCCTTGTTGGTTGTTTGAAAAATGGTTTAATCAATATAAACGTTTTGTATAGGCTACAAATAGAGGTGTGCTGCTAACAAACAATAGTGGCCAGCTTTTGTTTCCTTTGTGGCCGAGAATTAACTTTATTTAGAATTTTACCTTGGATGTGTTAGTTATGAATTATGAAATTAATAGTGACTTTTCATAAAATAATCTTTGTTAAACGTTCTCCTAGTTATGTTTGAGGCTTTACAGCTAATAAATATTTTAAAACAAACAAATTACTTTTTCTAAAGCAGTTGTTTGTCAAGATGTTTATCGTCACGCAATTTTTTAAACGCTCTTCAAACAGCAATTTCAATGTCGCAGGTTATGACACAAAGGTGGAATCGAAAAGTCTTTTGTTATATTCTCACGCGAAACTTAACATATCGCGCTTTGAATAAAAATATATTAACACGATGAAGTACTATTACGCATGTTAATTGGACATGCGCATTGAACATGCGTGTACGCATCGCCCGAGCGGACGCAGCACAGCCGTACAAAAAATTCAATTTCAATGCAAATAACTACGAAAATTACTTTAAAACGAGCATTTTCGCTTTCGAATTCGCGATTCCATCAGTTAATTGTCACGTATCTGTTTATCAGTATAAAAACGTAACGGTGCATCCCTCCGTCGTGTTCCAAAGATATTACAGTTTGATAAATTATAACTAACTTCCTTCTTAGCTTTTAAGTATTTTTAAATTTGTGGGGTAATGTAACGGTTTGTAAATGAAGGTAATGAGTTAATTTTAATTGTATACCGTTTAGGGTAGGTATCTTGGTAATTATTTACTAGGGATCTTCAATTCATTAGGTACTCCATAATCATAATAAAAAAGGTTCGACCTCATTGTTTCAAAGCAGAAAAAGTCAGGTTCATTGAAAATAAAGTGGTATAATGTGGTATGAAAAAAGTAATTGATCGATCTAATAATTACTGTTTTGATATCATTTAATAGTAATCTCTTTGTACCCTAACTGTAGGGTGATGCAATCTACTTAGTGACGTCATTTCTTTACACTTTAGGAATCGGGGATCAAGATTGAAAGCCTTAATTCCATGTCTAATTAGTTAGAGGTCTATCTCGATAGCCTGCCCTGATGCTGTGATAAATGGTGCTCGATAGAATTCTAGCTGAAGGTCAAGGAGAATATGCTGTGCATCATCTGAGTAGGTGAAGTAAATTACATCCCACCAAAAACATTCAATGTAAAAAAAGCCAAGTCTCTCTATGCAATTCTTCCATTGTAAAAAGTATTGAGATAGCATAGGAGCCAAGCCCTGTTTAATTTTATTTGTAATAATAAATAAATATTTTGTGACTCTATCAATAGTTTTGTTTGCATTGCAATAATAGCGACTTGGCCATGAGCACAAGTTAAATGTCGTTTGCTCTTTGTAATTACGTGCAAATATCGTTAAAATGATTTTGTTACTAATTGGAATTTGAGATCACTATGCACTTAACATGCGCCATAGTGCATGTGCAGTTCACTGATCTTGGATGATACAGACTGTCGGTTAAGGTGTCCTGATATTATTTATTATTTACTTTCAACTGCTCCAAATATGCCGTTTTATGTTTGTACCTTATTGAGCTCATGGCCAAGTCACTATTATTGCAATGCAAACAAAACTATTGATAGAGTCACAAAATATTTATTTATTATTACAAATAAAATTAAACAGGGCTTGGCTCCTATGCTATCTCAATACTTTTTACAATGGAAGAATTGCATAGAGAGACTTGGCTTTTTTTACATTGAATGTTTTTGGTGGGATCTCATTAATTTTTGGTAGGTCTCTTTCTTTTATTTTTAGGTGTTTTAATTATTACTTGTGCTTCAGCTGCTGCTTTGCTTAGAGCCCATTCCCTGTCTCTTACTCTGTTGCCTGTATTGTGATGTTTCGTAATTTTTAAGGCACACAAGTCTGGGCGGTAAATATTTCTGAGTCGATTATATTCAACTGTTGCTGTCTCCTGAACTTTGATGCTTTTAAAATCGATATTTACCAAATATAATCCACCCAGACTTGTCTCTCTTGAAATAGCCACGTATACTTGACTATAGGTGAAAACGGAGGAACCTATGTCCTTCATCGCGTGGTTTAGACTTAGCCCCTGGCTTTTATGGGTGGTTATAGCATAAGCGATGCATATAGGAAATTGTTGACTATGCGGCGCCGTGCTTCATCTTAATACTATACAAAGTTCATATCTTTTTTTTATATGCGTTGTTTAGTAGCATTTATTTTACGCTAGCATTGGAAAACGTAATAAATGTTTATTAATTTAAACCTCAGTACTTACACCTGCATATTTGTACTTTTACAAACATGGAAAAATAATAAGTAGGGTAGATTTATCCGTCAAACAATTAGCCGGTTATTCGTAAACATTGTATAATAGACCTCCGTATTTACTTTTGTTACATTACGTGTTATTTGTATCGAGTTGAGCATTTACATTCCTCAAGTGGTTTTGTTGTGTGATATCGGACTTTTGTTTTGTTGTTAAGTGAGAGAATTGACTCTAGTTTTAACGAGAAATGTCTACACCGGGTGGATATCGGACAAACAGACCACTGTCTCGCCGGTGCGTAAATTGTTGTTTTAATAAACCTGTGTATTAGGATTAGTTAAAATACATTGTGATTTTAGCATAACCACCCCAATGGGATGGCACTTTGATTCGACAACCCCATTCACTTGGGCCACCAAGATGAGATTTTTACTAACATGAAAGTGTCTGTAAAAGGTGGGAGCCATTAGCATTTACCACAATATCAATTCAAATAGTAAACGAATATCTATTTAGAAGTTGATAAACCTTGAAGAATTTAACTTTTATAACCTCAAATTCAGCAACCTAAAATAAAGATTTCTCTTGAACCATGGTGAACAAATGGATATCGTTTGCATAACACATATTCTATTGAGCATGGCAACGAAGTCAAAATCATTAAGCTGTCGCAAATTAATTGTAAGTTCATCGTATATAAATAGTTCATTCCACAGGTTCGGCACAATGAGGGAACCTAACAACCTATTAGTTTCAGTAGATGAAAGTTTTTTAAAAGGTTTTTTTTTCGTACCCGCGGCAGCTGTATGAGATAGAAACCATAGCGCGATTTAGACCAGGTACACAGCCATCTTTCGAGTGAGCATAGAATATTTATAGCATTGCATTATGTGGATGAAAGATTGTAGCTTTATTCATTTAATTTTAACTTAGCTTTGTTTATTAATATGTAAATTCAATACATTATTACAATGTATTGGAACGAAGTTCTTATGAAAAAAAAACTTATTACGAAAAGTTGTAACGAAACTTTTTAATGACATCATTAGTGAACAGTCTTATGATTAAGATTTTTGATAGATATCCTTACTTCTCAGATGGCGGTGTTGACACACGACGAGTTTGATAAGCCGCGTGTCTTGCGTTCGAATCCTAATTCTATGTTTTTTTTTTGCGTTTACAACTAATTATATTTATTTTTTTATTTAATAATAAATTATATTAATTAAATCAAATTCATTAAATTAAATTATGGTAATTACATTCATTCAAATTATTTCTTAAATTAAAAGGAACTTCGTTCCATCCGAGTGTCTCTTAACATCTCTTTAGATTTTTTTAATAATATAAATCGATTTGTTTTACTTTTTGTACATAAACGAAGAACAAAGTTAACAATGCAATCAAAATTCATACACCATGTTCTTGTAAAACCGCAAATGTAAATTTGTTTCCTAATATTTACTAAGGTGTACAATTTCTTACCGTTTTTATAATTTTCCCTTTATTTGTAGCTAAAAACCTATCTTGGTGCCAAATTTTAAGTTTCTAAGTTTGCTAGAAGTACCTTAGTGACAAAATTTAATGGTGTAACTTTGATCTCTCATAACTCTGAAACTGTTGGTTCAAATGTCATGTAATTTTGAGGCTAAGCTTACTTTAATACTCACTCTAGGTCATCGAAAACTTAAACCCCTAGCGTTGTCCGTATCGATGATACAGGGGGGGGGGGGGAGAAATAGCCGCGAAACGCTTCGAGAAAAGTATGGTATGGCCGTGCCCGTTTTGCTCGAGACGGCACTGTTGTGCCCCTAGATACATTATTACAATTCATTGGAATGAAGTTCCTCATCGCGCGTTGAGAAAGGGGGCTAGGCGGAAGAAATTCTTACGAAAAGTAGTAACGACACTTTTTAATGACGTCATTAGTCAACAGTCTTATGATTAAGACTTTCGATAGATATCTTAAATTCTCAGATGGCGGTGTTGACACATGACGAGTTTGCCAAGGGGCGGGTCTTGCGGTCAAATCCTAACGATAAACAGTTGTCTTTTTGCGTTTCCAACTTATCATAATATATTTAATTTAATGATTTGTTTAGTATTTTTTTAATTAATAATTAACTAAATTAAATTAAAGTAATTTCTTTCCATCCGGGTGTCCCTTGACACCTCTCAAGTTTTTTTAATAATATAAATCGATTTGTACATAAACGAAGAACAAAGTCAACAATGCAGTCAAAATTCATACACCATGTTCTTGCAAAACCGCAAATGTAAATTTGTTTCCTAATATTTCCTAAGGTATATAATTTCTTACCGTTTTTATAATTTTCCCTTTACTTGTAGCTAAAAACCTATCTTGGTGCCAAATTTGAAGGTTCTAAGTTTGCTAGAAGTACCTTAGACTTTTGATGATCGGTCAGTCAGTGAGTGACAAAAAGGTGTAACTTTGATTGCTCATAACTTTAAAACTATTGGTTCAAATGTCATGCAATTTTGAGGCTAAGCTTGTTTTAATGCTTTCTCTAGATCATCGAAAACCTAAACCCCTAGCTTTTTCCGTTTTGATTATACAGGGTGGGTGAAATAGCCGCGAAACGCTTCGAGAAAAGTATGGTACGGCTGTGCCCGTTTTTTTTTTAGCTCGAGACTTGGCAGGAGCACTACCGTGCCCCCAGATTAGGTTTCAAGCAGGTCTCTAAAAGTAAGTCTTGAAAGGTATTTGAGACGGTTTAGTTTTAAAGAATGTGGATGGATTTGAAGTCTGTTTTTGTATGTTATGGTATGTGACGAGGTGTGGCAAAATTCTTTCTGATGTTGAGTGACAATTATTTTGAGCAATTAAGACCAATAAATTTTTGTAGATAACAAAAATAACGGTGAATAACAAACCGTAAGTTATCCGAGAGTTAAAATTCTGAGGGTTGTTTCGATTTTTTCTAAACCAATAATAAGAAAAATATAAATAACAACAATAAAACAAAACAATTATTTAATATTCAACAAATAAATTACAAAAACTGACCTCAATTACTAAGCTCTATTTAATGAATATCATAATACATTACATACATGCCTGTCTGTATGTCTGCTAGCATGTATGTATGTATGTTTGTGTGTATGTCGCGTGTGAATTGTGCGAGTGTAACAGTTGAGTTGGAACGTCGCCTGGCGTCGCGCTGCTCGCGAGGCAGACGATGCAATCGCTCAACTTGTACCGTCAGGCAGAAAGGGGTTGGGGTTTTCTTAAAGAGTGTAAAATAAAGCTCAAAACATATTTTTTTATATATTTTTTTTATTACTTTCGGTTCAACAATAATTACATTTAACGTCTAAAGAGTAACTTTAAATACTTCTTTTTTTTAAACCTACATAACCTTTTTTAGGAAAGATGAGGAGGTACTCTTATTCTTCATAACCTAGATTTTTGCTAGATGTTACGAATATATAATAATAACATTTGGAGATCTATAGACATTTCACGTGTTCTACTGTGTACCCTAAATCAAGACACTTCTTAAGTTTTTCATGGCGATGTTTCAAGTTGAAGGTTTCACAACCAATTTAGTGCCTACCTATCTTTTGAAAAAATAGTTTGATGTCTGAAAGATTTTATCTATCATTTAAATTCTGGTGAATTCTAATACAGATTTTCTTAAGTAGTTCCTAATAGTACGCATATTAGATTTCAGCACCCATTCCACTTTCCTTGCTACCAGTACTCACGCAAAAACCCTGGCAAGTTCCGATGCTATCACCACACAACTACGTATGATTAATTAAAAACAATAATAATTTTAATCAGCCAGCGACGAACCAGTCCACTTTGGTCTATATCTCTTAATAGAGCCTATTCAGGTGTGAAAAATGTGCTACAAACATACCCATGCGGGCGGCTTAATGAACATTACACCTTATAATTACGTCATTAAGACACTAAGTTGAAATGAATGGTTTTTTTTTAATGTGTTTTATAATTTGTAAATAGATAATTAGTGTATACGTCATAGGGAGACGTGCAGGTGTCGACAAGTGCCGTTCTCCTGGATATTATCAAAGTAATTGTAAAGTATAATTGCATATCCGAGTGTCATTCCAAAGATTAATTGATTATAGAACGAGCAGTGTTTATGACATAATCTACGTGTTATTTGTAGTTGAGTATATTAATATGGGTTAATTTATTGCAGCGCTAATTCTTTTTTAAATGTATTGTTTTATTTCTGTTTGCAGTTAGTACCGGGTGTTGATATTGATACTTTTTACAATTATTAGTTCTGAAAAATAATGACTTGAATACATAGGTCATTTTTATTTAGGAATAAAGCAAATGAATATGTCCTTGTGATAATTGATTAAAATAAACATATGACCTTCTTAAACTTTGCTTTTGATGAGTGAGAACACTCTTTAATAATATACCATTGAAAAATTTGACCGAAACATTCTAATATGTACCTACTAAATTGCCTTGTATCTACGACCAATGATGTGAAGCCTACCTACTTATAAAATTCTACTAAACCTGATCTGCACAGATCCCCAGTTTATCTCGAGAAATGTTGAAAAAAATCATACATGCGACGGATATGAAAGACGTAGAGAATCAATTACCATGTAAACCTATACTAGAATTATGTTAGTTTCAAGCCCTGCATATGTTTGAGGAATAAAATTATTGCTTCAAGACAAAATCCATAATAATTCACGAATTATATTTGAGTGATTGAATCCCTCTCGTACCTAGGGGCCAGAAGAACAACGCATTTGCTGATGGATTGTGTAAAGGAAAAAAGAAAGGGCTACACATTAAGAAATTCAACTGAAATATTTTTGACGTTGGTTATATTCTAAAACAAAAATCAAATCTTACATCAGATATTGTCAAACGAATTTGTAGTTTAATCCGAGTGTGTAATCAGTAATTAGTTTTCTTAATTGATAGCGGCCACTTATTCCTGTAAATTGTGAATTATGTATAAGGTACAATAGGGTTGACGTAAGCATGTGGATAAAGACCTCCAAAATTTTAATAAAGAATAGAAAAAAAAGAAGAACAAATAAGCAAAAGATAAGAGTAGTAGCCTAGTAGTATAAATAGCCAAATAATAAACTACACCAAAAATATTTTCAAATATAAATAACACTTATTTTAAACAACTATTAAAAGCTACCAAGTAGGAAATGATCGATCAGGTCATGATTACCGCTTATTGGACACCAGTTGTCTTCGCCGATGGCTCGCGTGTTTGCCACGTCACAGCGCGGCTCGCGTGATCGACGAAACGTCTAAACCGCAGCGCAGACGCATCGAGGCTCTTGTTGATTCAATTATAATATAATAGGGGTTTTTTAGATAAATTGTTTTCTTAATAGTTCGCGGTTTCAGAAGGGGAAGTTGCTTTTCGTCAAACTGTCAAGTTTAAGGAGTGTTGAACATTTTTAGAATTTGCGGCTTAATTAAATCAACGCGAATGTAAAACAAAAGTTTCATGTTCAAACTTTTTGCTATTAAAACTGATGCAAATTCAAAGTATTAACATTTGTAAGCAAAATTCCGTCCCCAACCAGCAATACGTCATCAAATCCAGACACAAAGGTACAACACAATGTTAATACTATCAAGGTATGCAATTAGACATAACATGCGTGTATTCAGCTAAACATTTCAAGCGATCCTATAATTCATTCCTTACATTTACGTCGCTCATAAATTTCGCAACTATTTCGATAGCACGGCAAATTTAAATTTATGTGAAGTATGCATTTTGTACGTGTAAAGGCGGGCTTCGAGTAAAAACAAGGCGTACGGCGACGCCTAATCTCACGTGATCTTGGTCTCGTCTGTTCCAAGGCATCTGGTGCCGCAAGTTTTTAATGCTGATTGGATAGTACCTGCATGTTTTATTTAGTATCGATGGGAAAAAGTGAAGATGGTGGCTGTAGCTGGTAAGCTGGAGATAGATACATCATGCTTGTATGTAAAGCTGAAGAGTATGCTTACAAGGCGTCGTGTTGAACATAAAGACAATTTTACGTGAATAAATTAAGCGTAAATAAAAGTGGAATTTAACATTTGTTAATAAATATGCTTCTTGAAGATATTGCGTCTGAAAACTGATTAGGAAACATTTTTACAAAATATTATTATTTATTTATCTCCTATTATTTTTTATTTTGTTTGCTCTTGTCGTATGACTATCATTCATTGCAACAAACAGTGTATACCAGTAATTAACCTGACCTTATTCCCTAATCAACGACAAATAAGAATTTTAACGAGATCTACAAAACATATAACATAAATTATGTTTTGATAGAAATTGATGCATTGCCATCCAAAGAGAAATTAATTGAGCCTATCTATGTAGGTGTTTCAATAATTTATTCCTACAATGACGAATATAGGGCCGGCTGAGTTTGCAGCTAATATTTTTAATGTATTCGCTTCATTATCGATATGATGGCGATCTGTGTGACGAAACACGCGGCAAATATGATGCATTGGCACGATCGACGATAACACAGCTGAATCGTTTAAAGTAAGCCTTTTGGAAGCTCCCAAAATATTTATCCCTCGAATTTCAACCTTACTGCTCAGGAAATAAGGAGTAGCTACCATGTAAGGGGTTTTTGTCAGTGAATATGTAGTGTGGGTTTTGTTTTACTATCGCAATTAGTAATGTAGGAAAATCAATGAGGGCTCATTTTGTAGATTACTCGGCTGCGTCCGATGAGTGATCGGACCTTTGTTAATGTAAAGTATCTTTTTCAAAAGTTTCCTTTGAGTGTGAGTTATTATAGACTGTAAACAGTCAAATAGTCTCTTTGACGGGTATGTATGTTTTATAACCTTTTTTATCGATCACTTTCGCTACTGAAATCGATGATGAGATTAATTTGAAGTTAAATAAGTAGGTACTTATTGTATATTGGACAAGAATACCTACTTATATAACTAACAGATTTAATTTTAAATTAATTAATTATTAGAAATTTTATAATCGTTTTCCTCATATTGTACAAAAACTAATCCGAAACAGAGCTTAAGAAAATGGTTTTAAGTTTAACTATTATAAAACCATAAGTCACATACAATAAAGATATGAATACAAATTGAATAATAATACAACATTAAGATGCTAATCTGATTTCATAACAGTCACCATCAACCAAAGTAACCACATAAACATTAGACTTAAGAAAACAGATTTGTCACACGACCTCCCGCGCGGGAATTTAAATGCGTAATTAAAAACAGAATGAGTTAGGCCTAGACAGACTGATGAAATATTCTAATCAGTCACTAGTCATTGTAAAAAGTGTGGTGGAAGGAAGATGTGCGATAAGGCCGTGTCACACGGGCGCGGGGCACAAACGAGCGATTGTGCGCCCGCACACGGCGCCTGCGCGCTTTGCATAACAAAGGACGCAATTTGGAGGAAAAATGGCCACGATCTCGGGACATCTCGGACATATTCGGGTGAACTCGGCTCTCGCCTAGAGCGGTAGTACCTGTGGGTTACATATTTGGAAGTTATCGTTATGAAAACAAAAATTTGAGTTATGAAAAACTTGGTTTGTAGAATTCAATGAAATATCAAGCTTTTTAGAAACCTTACATGATTGATAAAGCATGAAAATTACCACGACATATAATAATATAGTATGAAGAAGTGATTTTTGTATGTGTCTGATGACTTTCATAACTATGCTTCAGATAAGCTTGACACTAACGGTGTAGTATGAAAAAAAAATTAAGGGAACGAAGCTAGAAAGGGCATGTAAACAATATTTATATTTAAAACAAATACTCTTTATCTAAATGGTGAAATAAACAGCAGCTTGACTGGCATAAAGCCATGGCATATCAAATGCACACGACTGAGAACATTTACATTATTTATACGTATTGTAATCTTGCACTTTCATGATGTATTAGCGAGTGTTTAGTTAACTTGTAGGTATTGGCATTTTATATTACAATAGGTAAATTTGTCTTTAAGATTTTGGGCCGGTTTTTAAAACGCCAGATTTTATCCTGAGGAATAAATTTGAATTTTTGGGATTTCTTCAATATAAAGTAGTTCAACAAGAGGTTTTCCTCGAAACTGTTGAGAGATTTCCAAATGGGCCACTGCAGTTCGTGTCCTGAAGGCAGGTTCTAATAAACCTTAGCAATTGGAGCATCGTCGACCCCACAAGTGTCGCATGTGAGTGCGGTATCCCATCGCAGGACATGGCACCTTTTGTCCTGCCTGTCCTGCACTACCACTTGCACTCTCCAGGACGTGATGGAGGCCAGCGACCGAGCCATCTAGGTGGCACCTTTTTGGTCAGAAAGGTTGATCTTTGACTCGAGACGAAAAGATCCCTCAAATTGAAATAATTTGGGGTTTGAAATTCCATTCTCAGTTAAGTTAGTCATTGTTTTAGTAAATTTAGGGTGGGCCTACAATCGTGACAGATGTAGAAATCAGATACATTTTTTCATAAATTCTAGGCACGTTTGAACTGATACAGATTAAATATGACGATATCAATCTAGTTTATTATTCATCTCTTGTGCTGCACGAGTTGCATTTCACCTAATGAATATTTTACGGGGTTTGTGTATAAATATGAAACACGAGTTTAATTTTATCTGTTTGGTTCATCTTGTTAGGCTTCCTTCTTGTATACTATTGTGGTAAGATCCTAAGTTATGATCTCTACAATACGGAAAACTGTTTTACTTTGAAAATGTCAAAGTTTGGTTAGTTTTTGAAGGGCCTGTGACTTGAATTTAGTCGTTACAGGCTGATATAACTAATATTTAGATGATATAATGATATCCAATTTATTTTGGAACGCATCTATTTTATATACACCATGCTAAATACTAGGCAGTCACTCCATGTAAAACTACAATAACCAGCTGAATCCGGTAAGACTGGTAACCGACCCCAACGTAGTTTGGTCAAAAAGGCTCGGCAGATGATATGATATACATAATACCAGAAATAGCATCAGGTTTTTATGTATAGTTTCCTTTTTATAAAATTCAAGGGGCCTCATTTTTCGGCTCTTTATTTATATTTTAAAGTATATTGAGTTAGGTACTTAAATGAAAATTTATACTAAGATTTGTAAAGTTTATAGCCAATTAAGAGTGTGATCTATACATAAATCTTTACGCAGATATTTTCACTATTAAGTTCTTACACAATACTTTTCCTTTACAATTTAGGACTTATTATTGAATTCAGTTTAGATAAATTTATCTTGAGGCTTGTTTATAGTTTCCTATGAAATAACTTTTACTAAATATTTTTCTCAAATAATAACTTTATCATATTTGCATTTGGCTAGCAACATAGAAACCTTCTCTACATTTATCACTTTAACTTTTAATAAATTTCTTTAAATGAGATTACTTTACTGTAAGATATTTTGTTTTTTTTTTTTCATTTTCAAAATATGTACCTAGACATCTGCAAGGAATTCGGTGACACGCGTAAAATTTACTTTGGTGTAATAATATAACTTCTAAGGTACCTAGTATGTCACATGCATGCTAATATAATATTCCCACGGTGCGTACAAGTAACTACATGAAAGAAAATACAAGCTCCTCATTGTTCAGTTGTTTAAAAGCCTACATCGAATTACGCAATTAGTATTTAAATTTTATTGAAAACAGATAAGTATAATAATGAGGTCCTACTTAATATAAATGTTATCTTGAGTGAGCAAGAAATGTTCAGGCGTATTGTGAATGTTGACGCCTATTGTCATCGCACAATGCGTTCGTATCTGCGTTAATTAAGAGTCTCGTAACAAGCCTCTCGCCGGCGAACGCTTGCAACACACCCTGCGTGTTTGTTTTTCATAACAATTGCTTGTTTTTACAAAATTTGCATGCGGCCAGAACAATACGCGGGGAGTCGACTTGTTAATATCACTGAGAATTAACCGGCAGCGGATTGTCGCGCACTCGACCACTGTAAACAATACAAAACGTCGCCGAGCAAAAACAAACTATACAAACGGAGCCACAACAAGAAGAATAGGAAAATTGCTTTTGTTTAAAAAAATCTATTTGTTCGTGTCTCGAGATGAACGCGCCTACGGTGCGTTGGCGACGGACCAATCGCGCGCAGGCGGCTGCCCGCCCCCGCCGCCGCGGCCAATGGCGGCGCGCGCCGCAGCCGCAAGAGCAGTTTCCTTTTTTAAAAGTTTCGCCCTCGACTTCCATCCGATTTCCCGCCTCGGCTCCTTAAGTTATGGACGGTGAAAAAATACGTTGATTTATTTATTAAGACGCGAGTTTTTGCGAAGTTAAATTATGATGTTGGCTGGAGCTGCTCCCGGGCTGCTGAACGCTTCACAGTTTTTCTGCAGGTCCTCCTCCCGGAACCCACGCAGCTTCATATATTTTAATTTCATTGAATTTTTATTGTATGAAACGTGCGTGCAATGAGCGAATGTGTCAAGATACATCTAAGTTATTCGCCAGTCGGAGCGCTTCAGCGCTTCGTTCCCACATTACGCTCATCGATAGGCTAAACACATAGCATCGGCTCGCTAACACTTTATGACTGCTAGATTTATTTCTTAACCACGTTATTATGTCTCATTTACTATTATAACTTAACGTCAAGCTCTACATAAACTTTAACTAAGTACTTAATTTGTGTAAAGAGTTCATTTAAACATAAGTAAGGGACAAGTATTTGCTTCTAGAAGCATATTTCACACGTTTTAAAATACCTAGGAGGTATCTTTTGATAACTAAAACAGATTGAGCAAGAAAACACTTTAGAAAACAAATTAAACTTTACTATTAACAAATACTTAAAAAGCAAGTCTAAAATTCCAAACAGAAATACTTGTTATACTTACAAGAAACTCTTTGTTTTTTTAACCCATTTTAAATTATATTTGTACGTACTTTAATAAGTTGTTTTTACAAATCCAAATGGATGCTCAGCTTTTACCATTCATTTCCTTCATACAAGTATAGAAAGATGAAAATTTGGACAAACCTTCCAACCTCCATAGGTACCTTCTTTTTATAGAAGTAGAAACTAACGTGAAAAATGAATAATGTACATATTCCTTACAGTTAACTGAATGCAATGCCTTAGAAATACAGCGAGATAAGAGCCAAGGAAATACTAAAATACAATCTTGAGTAGATAACATGTAAGGAAAACTCTCAAACATTTATTCTAATAATCGCAGAAATCTATAATCTATAAGCTTAGGAACATTTAAATGCATCTGGTTTCTGCTATTCAGTTTGTTAACTTCTAAGTAAGAAGTAAAATTCCTGAGGTCGGCTCTTAACTTATGCCATAGCTGTATTCAGTAAAATCTGTCCGTTACGACTCTACAATCGTTTATCTAGATAATTACTTTTGTGTTTTGATTAGTGTAGCATGTTAGTATGTATTTCATTAGTCATTTTGAACTAACTTTGTTTTGTTGTAGTTCCTAGAAAGAGAATAATGTTAATCAGAAAATAGTCTAGTCTAGTCTGCTTGCGAGCTCATCTATATGTGAGAAAATATGTATATCTAAACAAATAATTATATCTAAACACACAGGTAAATTATTATTATATATTAATATATTAACATAAATCTGAAAACACAAAACTTTGAACTTATTAAGAAAAAATATAAACAAAATCATGTACCTATGTGTAATTAGATACATCTACCGACGTACTCACATTGTGTAAACAACTAAACATTATGATATTGAAAACAAGTTAAGTTAGGCCATAAAAAAGTGGTAATAAATAACGTATAACAGCATTTGATCTAACCCCTATGCCGAGATCAATCACAACACGCGTATAAATCAATCAAGGAATAGCGCACGCTATCGCAGCGATCTTTACCAGAAAACACATATCATTTGCCTAATTAGATTGGGCGTTAAATCGCCAAACAACCATTTATAATCTGTTCATTTAAAAATAATGCCGCATAAAAAACTCGTCAAAGATATTGTCAGGAGATACCGACCGAACTCTGTTCGCAGGCATCGCTTAAAAAACTTGAAAAAAACTCACTCGAGGCGATCCGTGACTCTTATTTTTTTGTTTTATTATTTTTAATTCATATTATCGTACGGCTATCCCCTTTAATTTTGTTTTTAAGTATGGCCCTCGGTATGCTGGCAGCTACGTTTATGGATATTCAGAATTCCGTGGCGTATCGTCCACGGGGCGATTTCATTTTATGTAAATGTGATGTGAGGAGTGCGCCCGCGCCGCTCGCAGGTGCGCCCTGTAATTGTGACAGATGTAAGGTACGCGCCTAACCGACAATTTATTTACAATAACCAATGTTTAGGCACGAAGTAGCACTAAACTGCTGCAGTAATTAGGTACTCGATACCTATCATTATTCGCTGTAAAACAGTGAAATAATATTACTAACAAAAATTCAAACAACTGCTCTTTTATTGCTTTAAATTTGTTCAACTTACTTAAGATTTATAAAGATAATGCAACCCTTTATTACAAACAAAATCCTATTTTTCAGTCATCAAACTAAAAAAAACAAATGCTAATCACCAAAAAATGCGGGTTTAAGATGTCGACAGTAATAAAAAAAAATAAAAGCAAAAAAAAAAGTCCCTGACTGAGATAATAGGGAAACAAGTAGATCTCAAACGCTACAAATTCTTACATGACAGACAAGATAACAGAAAAGAAATTTCCTATATCTACACAGATTAAAGAAGGAATCTCTGCAACAACCAATCAAGTAGGCATTACCATAAAAACATTTTAATTTTACTTCCTAACCAAATTATACAGTATGTCTTCAAAAACTCTTGTTTCTACTACACCTGGCTGATTACATGCCTTATTATTTAGAAGGTGCTTAAAAAAGCAGATTTCTTTAATATATGCTTAACTTAAAATGTACAGAAATTAAGTGTTCGAAAAACGATCATTTTATAATCCCTACTTTGTTTTTATGTACTACATCAGTTTGACTAAGTATACCTAGTTATAATATTATCTATTTAAAAGATGGGATTCTATGATTTCAGTACATTACCTAAAATATTACTAACTTCTCTCTGAAAATCTGTATGAACGTGTTCCATAATAGTTTTTTTATTCGTGTTTACAATCCCGTCAGCGTCAAAATAACCGTTCTTGTTCCAAGTCAAAACTATGAGTCACTAATTAATATTCAAAACTAACAAGTAACCGCTACCAGCCAGTATCGTGTATTATCAAATACTTTAATTACTTTTTATAAGATTAGAATATTTTAACAAGACTTGACTGACATTAAAGAAATGTATGTATGCTTAAGTTGTGATTAAGCTGCGTTTAGGAGTATTATTATAAGTAGGTATTAATGTAATTAGTGGAGGTAATGAATGTTATATTTGTTAATTAATATGTATGCTTGGTTTATAGAATTGGTATGATAGGTAATTAGATGGTGAGTAGGCTTAAATCATCTTTTATTTTTAGATTAATATGTGCGAAAAGGACGATTAAACTAAAGGTAGACTAAAATAATATATTTTTCAGTTCTTATTCATTTTATATTTTAGTAAAAAAATAAATTTATTAATCATAAAAATTTTAACGCTTTGTTTGGTCTAACGTCCTAAAATATATGTAAAAAGAATTGTTATTTTTTAAAAAGTTTAAAAATAAAATGAGTAAGAACAAATAAACAAAAAAAAATAGATTTTCCATCCATTTCCATACACATGGTTTAAATATAATAATGTTTTTCTTTTTTTTAAGTTTTGCAGATTTCCTGCAAGAAGCAGGCTACTTACACACCAATTTACTTTAATTATTAACTATCTTCAAGTAGCGTATACCGTGTAATTGTAGACTTGCAAATAGCATTTCCTTGTGCTTTAAATACCACTTATAATTAGTAAATTGTTATCAGATAACGGTATGTGTTCGCTGCCTGCAATCCGAGTATCTTAGTCAAATCTAACTCGTAAATCACAAATGTTATAAATTGGCAATAATTATGGTCTGTGTGAAAGCTAACAAATATACTCAAAAGATTTTTTGATAAAAGTATGTGCTAGTTAGGTGCTTGCATAAACAATATTTAGCAAAGAATTCTGTTATTCAAAGATATGACAGATTGTCTTTTGTTTTGCTGTTGTGTTTACATGCCAGTATGTTTTAGGTGCAACGAAGTCATCCATAGTCAAATAACATATGGAGAAGACAAATAACACAATATTGAAAACATGATTGTATGGAAAATAATTCACACCATTATATTTGCTTTTTTCTTTTACAAATCAGGAATTAGACATTTTATTTGACATTTCAATTTATTTAATTTTAATTTTATTTTATTTAAATTGGATTTAATAGGCAGGTATATTATTTCTGCTCACTGAAAAATAGACCTTAAAGGTGCTAGTTTTAATTTAGGACACCTATTGTGTTATGTATTTCTGGTTAGTATTTTCACGGTATATGTTCCATAACACTGTCCTAAAGATAATATCATCAGGAAGGAATTCTCAGTTCTTGCTTACATATGTAACAGCCTGCTAACGACCTCTGCTTTACATGAGCATTCACGATCAAAGATTTTGTGCAACCACGAATAATATATTGACTGTTAGGATTTTGTTTCTAAGTGCAATAAATACTTCCGCCATATTGTTATCCGCTCAGTGAAACTGGCACTGTTGTAATAGTTACCTTTCAATCTAAAACCCATCAAATAATTTTGGATTTAGCTGCAGAGCTTATAATTTACTCATATATCTAAAAACTGATAGAAATTAAATGTGTAGCATCAAGGGTCAATGAAGAGTAGGTACAGTTAAATCTAAACTGAAACTGAGGTATTGACTTCTCAATAGGTAAAGAGAGAGCTAATATATAATATTTTCATGAACTGACCTTTAAACGCTTGAAACTGTGTATAAACCACTGAAACATGAATCTGAAAATCCTTCAATAAACAAATAATTATTTTAGCTTTCACCAACAAGAGTCATACTAAATAGAATAAATCCAACTACACCAGTAAGCTTGTTACTACAGAAGGCACCATACATGCACCATACTCCATATTCATCAACAGATACCCTCGTAGATAAGGCTGTGTATCTACATTTTTCGGATACTCGAGATAGGCATCTACTAACATAGATACATAGATTTCTACATTTCATTACTTAGTTACTCGTACAAAAATTCGATGTCCGGTCGGTGGTCTCGGCGGCATGCACGATCTTATGAAAATATGTATTATGTTTGTTATTATTTATTAGACTAAGCAACCTCTTTACGTAATATAAAGGTTGCATAATTTTGATGTGGTTACAAGAAAAGAAGTACATGTTTTTAAACCTCACAACTCGATCAAAGTTTTTACTATTTAAAACAGTTTTAGTACCTACTGTTTATCAGATTTTTCTATGGTGGCAACAACATTTCAGTGATAGGCTCTGGCCTATCACTAAATTTTTTTATGTTCCCTAATTTGAAGTGACAAAGTCAGAACTTTGTCACTTCAAATTAGGGAACATAGGTAAACAATCAACTACCTTTTTAAAAGTAATGTCTACAAGTTTTGAATTCTAATCAAGATCGAATTAATTACCTTATAAATATTTACCTCTTTTTGAAGCAACTAGAAATGTGTGTATAGATGCATGTTAAAAATAATAAAGTTGCCTAAATCAAACGTTCTTGTTAACAAGAAAAAATAAAAATTAATAATTTCACGGGAACAAAAGCAAGACAAAAGCTTGACCTCTCACGTATGCGTTCACATCGTAACTTATCTACATAATATGAAGTACAAAACGTCGGCGCGTAAAACATGGCGTCTTATAAAATATAGTTAATGCAATGCTAACGAGATCTCGGTTATGTAAAGCTGCAATATTTTGCATTTAATAAGGGCCGTACATAGCTGGGCGCGTGGCCGTCGGCGAGAGATGGATCCCCAGATACTAAGCCACTTCGATCGAGTCTCGTTCACTATGAAATTATTGGGAAACTCGATTCGTGCTCGATGCATCTGCCGACGACGGCGCGCGCCTTGCTAATGTTCCTTGCAAACGATCCGAGAAAGCCGAGTAGGTTCGCTGATAAATCTGAGAGATAGGAAAAAGTCTTTCTTACCTCTGCGGCCGTTGCATATACTTACGGACTTTGATATTTATTTATTTTTAAGATTTTATTTTTTGTGCGATTTTTTTTATGTTAATGAGTGTTGGTGATAATAAATTAATAAAAGAGTATTGAGGGTACATCGGTCTGACACGTAAGTGTGTGAGCCGCAGGGGGGGGCGTGACGCGGCACCTGTACCGATCGTTTGAGTATTCCTCCCAAATCGATATTTCATGTGATCGCGGCTCATCTGTAATTAAGTTTGGATTAAACCTCTCTCGAGTGGTCACGGCTAGGCGCTATAATCGTCACTTTTGTTATTCGTTTGTGTTGTTTGTTTTGTGGATAAGACAACAACACTTTTGGGTGGTAGAGTCGATCAAGCGAAGAGTTTAGGATCTTAAAAATATTTACTCCAAAACTTATTGTTTTGGAGTAAATATTTTTAAGATCCTACGTATCGACGACTTACTATCTTTATTTAAATGTAAAAAAAATACATAGGAATTGATGTTATTGAGTATAATACTATTAACATCATATAACATCAATTTCTATGTATTTTTTATACTTTTATAAATATACATGAATTCGTACAATAGAAAATTTGCGTAAGCTACTATCGATTTTTAACAAAAAGAGCCAAAAAAATCACAGTGAAACTACTGCAGTCAATTTCAATAAAAAACATGTGAAGAATACAAATATGAGCGCAGCATCTGAACAAAATCGTTCATGCAATCCTTCAGAATTGAAATTTTCACGACGCGCAGAGCGATAGCCAGCTATGTAGGAGGCACGTCGCATACAATAAACATGCTCATAAATAAATAAATAAGGCCGAATTTAATAACAAGCCCGGACCTAAGTAATGGTCGCCAGAAGGCGTACATTTAGTATGGCCCACCATTTTGTAACTTTTACGCACATTTCTTAGCGTTGTATTAAAATGTCTGAACACTATAATTTGGGAACGAGAGCTTAACAACTTTTTTTAGAGGAGTCAAATATTTGGGGAGTTTAGTGAAGGTAAGGTTATAATCGATAAGAGATTGGTGTTGCCAAGTAAAATAAATATATGCAGGTATTTGGATTTTTGGTTCATGATGTGGAATGTGAATATAAAATTTTTGGGTGGAGCCGATAAATATATCTATCTTAGAACGTAAGTACAGCGTTATCGCCGCTTAGCTATTAAATAAGATATAACTTCTCTACATAATATAATTCTACTATAAAGTTGTGTTACTTTACCTTGAAAACACATAAGAATAGGTCTGCTAGCTTGACTGACATGCTACGCAGAGAAACCACAGAATTTATACATAAATTATATCATCAAGTAACTGAACATGACCTTTTATGCAATGCACGAATTCTCTTCTTTAAAATCACACACTGCCTCATCAATAAGTACATATTTTAAAATAATTTCACACAAAACAACTTCATAACGAGAACACGAAACGTACGAAAAACAAACAATATCGAAGCGATTTCGATTCGACAAATTACCTATCAACAAATACGTGTAGCGATAACATTACAATACACACCTCGGTTATGTGAACACGGCCATAACTGAAGCTCCTTAATATTGAAGAAAAACCAGGAATGCATCCACAGCAGCCGCACTGTGCCATATTCGACACGCCTGGTGACGAACCTCAGCCGCAAGAAATAGGGTTATAGCATTCCGATGTAAACAATTGGACTTCTTACGCCTCGCCGTGCCATTCGTGAATAATTTCAGGACAATAGCACCTTCCGAATGCTGTCGTTACCCTGACGAAATGTTGTAGACCGAACGTGAAAGTATCGCATGAATTAGCGAACCGAAACGTGTGAGAAAAACTTAAACGTGGTGTTGATGTTATTTCGATAATCTCTTTAGCGGTTATTAATATTTCGTGGTAAAAAGTGCCGAGCCTTTGGACCTTATATTCTTCGTGAATCAAATAAGTATGCCATGTTGGTATCCGTTCATGATGTAACGATAAGTGTCACTTTGATTAGGTCTTCATTTCTGTTGTCATAATAATATTGTTTGGCTAAGTGGAGGAGATGGTTTATTAGTTGAATATTGACCTTACTCGAACGGATACATAAATAAAATGAACTTTAAATACATTTTTGCTACATCTATTTTATCGGATTTGAGAAATCACTTTCCTAGAGTAGATACCTAACTAGAAGATGATTTTCTAAATTTTATTTTAGTTAAAACTTACGAGATACATCGGCAGATAGGGAGAAATACATGACTCCAAAAAGAAATCCAACGTAGCAAGCGGAATGATCAAACGGTGCGCTCTCACCGTACAGTCGGTGATTATAAATCTAACATACTTTACAGCCGTATCAAAGCTTAAAACAAATGCGGTACCTACGCAGTAAATTAAGCCATCGACGTGTTGCGGCTAGGATGCCATCACGAGCGCACGCTGAATAGTTTGCGATTGCGCTGCGTTTTTCAAAGGCATACCTGGCCCGGGTGCGAACGTCGTGTGTGACGACTTTATCCGTCGAGTGCACGTCTTTGGTGTGCGGACGCCGCGATCTAGATCAGCGGCGCCGACGCGCGGCGGCACGATGCTATCGTAAAACAACCGCGCGACAATTGCTAACACCGGCGCCGAAGAACAACGCGAATTATTCAAAGAGAGGCATCCAGTGTGTCTGTGTGTGCCGACTGACCCGCGCGTCTCACCCTCCCCCTGCCATTGTTGACATACCCATTTCTAAGAACGTTTAATTTTAACGCTCGTTTTGCTGTTGCGAGTGACTGGTTATTTGCGTCGATTTCTGGTGGAAAGCAGTCTCCGTCAACTTCCATAGACCGTTAAACATTTCTAATCTTTGTCGATCGTGGTTGTTTGTGACTCATATTTCGACTTCAATTCCTAAACCCTACATGGTCAGACATGTAATTCAACAGGTATGCTTGATATCCTTATTAGTTTATTCACGGAACGGGTCGTAAAAATGCCAGAGCAGTCATCTAGGAGAGATAAAGCTGGACTCGAAACGACTCACGCACGCTCCATTCCGGAGTAGCGTTAGACTTGTAGTTAGACGTGGGGACACGTCGGATGCTCTCGGAACCTCTCAGATGCTGGTTCTGGGAAGCCAGCAGGGTCCGCCGGCGAGGGGGTGGGGGGGTGCGGGAGGCGGGATTCCGTCACGTGCGCCGGCGCATCTGATAGCGCGCCGCCGCGGGGAATGTTGCACGTTCGCGGGCAAGCCCAGCACGCAAATGCTGTGCCGACTGTTGCGATCTCCGTTGCGAAACCTTACCTACTTCTAGATCTAGCCGACATGGAGTTGGTGTAGACAGCCATATTGCCTGGGACTGTTGCGTTATGTTTTCCGGCATTTCCCGTAACTGTAGTTTGGTTGATATAAATATAGGTTTCAGTTACAAGATTCATGGGACTTAGAAATAGGGAAGTTACCTAATAGATGGAATAAACAAAGTACATTATAAAATCTAACTGAATAAACAAAACAAATAAACAATGAACTTACTAGTATCAGTAATGAGTAAGGTTTCGTTAAAGTGCTAGAAAAAAAATATAACCAAAAGCTATATATTCTCTAACAACTTTCAAAAGGGACAAACAAAATGTAACAAAATAAGTTGCGCAAAAAAGGCCAACATCACTGATTCAATGAAATTTCAAAACCATGATCATTTGATTCCAAAATATTGCTATAATTGGCAATACATAGTTACATTTAAACCAAAGCACAAAAATAAATCAACTATCAAAATATGAGTTTAGTCAAAAACCGTCACGGGCTGGAATACGCATGCGCGCAGACCGCCGGGCTCGCCCGCGCATTCCCACCTTTTTGCTTGTCACCGCCAGACGTATTTATTGCAACACTGACGCTATAGCCCATGGTGTTGCCATGGTAGAAAGCTTTTGATTTTTGGTTGATGTTGTAGATGTTTAAGTTTTTAGAAACAAGGACAATCTTAGCTTCTATAGTTAGTGCATATAAGATATATCCTATACATACCTAAATATTTGCTTTTTTATCTAAGACGTAAATTTTAACCCTTACACACTGTTCTACTTGGACAGTTTGTTCACAATTTATGCATCCAAACTAGTTTTCATTAGACACAATGTGAGGACAAAAGATTACAAAGGTACTAATTATCTCTTAAAGACAATTCTTCAAACAAATTTGCCTAAATTAGACTTAACAAATGAAAATGGAGCAACGCAAATCCCATTCTAACAAAAATTAGATACTGCACTGAATAAAATTTGACACATAATAAAAGAACAAAATCCAATAAAGATAGGTACTCAAACAACACTACAAATAGTAAAAATAACAAAACACAAATGATTACTTGAAACAAAACTCACAAAATATTCCTTATTTAATTTCTGTAATAGGGTAACCCTGAAACGATTTCAACGGATATAAAATTTGACAACAATCCTCTCGGCTCTGATATTAAAGCCTATTGTATAAGGTTTTGCTTTTCCCTTTTACGTTTTTCTTGTTCATATTCGTTCGCGCTAAAATTCATACAGTAGCTTCACGTCTCGAACAATAGAATAAAACCTATACGGAATGGAGAAAAAATACACGTTTATCGCTTTAATGGTTTAGGTGAAAATGTAATATATTTTTGTTCATACGGTGTAATACCTATTTTACATACACGTAGAATGATAATGTAATTAAATTATCCTACTTTGACTCACAATAATCTGAGTAATAAAGTCTAAAGAATGCAGTAGTTAATAGCAAGGATAGTTTTCCTTGATCACAAAAATCTTGTGCCGCTTTAATAACAGTCTCATGTAATGTATGTGTGGAGCTTGCTTTATGTCTCCAGCGAAAGCAATAATGAATGTAAAAAAATCTTCGTATTTTTTTAAAGCTATTTAATAAATACAAGTTACGCGCAAAGATTAAAGGCATATTAAAATGTTAGAAGTCTTACTACAAATGCGAAGTGTTCTAATTTTCTAAATGCATAGCTCAGCTTCAGTCAGAGATACATTCATATATGGAAGCCAAAAGGAAAAATTTAAACAAATCAAAAAACATATCTCATACATCATCTCTATCAAATATCCCTCTCCCAAAGGCCGGTCGAGACCACCATATGAATAAATTGCATAAATATTTATCTTCGCGGCGTCTGGGACACACACGGGACAAAACGATGTCTATAACATAATTGTTTTTGCTGATTGTTCAGGAATGTTATCAGGTTTCCGAACACCGTTAGTGCCATTTTTGAGACGTATAGATTCATATCTCGTTAGTTTTGGAACGCATTTTGTTTTGACTTTCTTCTTGCGGTATGATTAAAGATTTGTGGTGCTTATTTAATTTTGCTGTTCATTACTTATGTAGGTACTATGTTTTCTCATGAATCACTGAAGACTTTTTGAGTAGTTAGGTTATGTAATATGAGTAAACTGCTCATGTACAGAGTACTAACGTGCGATCGTTTGTATTAATCTACAAGTTAATTGTTATGGATTGTCTTTACTGGTCCACTTTCATTAGTCTGACGAAGTGATGTTTTATTCTGAAACCGACGCATGACTTCCTCGTCACCTCTTGTTTCACGCGAGCTATTCAACTGACACTAGTTCACTGCTAATTACAATAATCTATCAGCTAATCAATGTTACTGACAGCTAAATCAAAGCTTTTCTTTGTATGTTTAGTAAATTGGAACACCACATTTTAATTTTATCCATATAAAAATTTATAATGCCAATGCATCTTATACTCTAAGTACTCTTTGGATAACCATTTGTCAACATTAACCTCGTAATGAACTTAACCTATGATATCTATTTCATTTCAATTCAGATCAAACCGTAGTAGATACTTCTTATCCTGCAAACGAGATAACATTTCAGCCATTTCCAATAAGCACAGCATTCCAATAGCAGCACAGCTACATAAATCATAAAGAACAATCGTCATTGTCATGTGTCGACATCGGAACAAATACATCAGGTGCGTCATGCTTGCCCACTGCCCACTACTTATAAATCAATGTTCTATGCTTCGTCCTTCAGGCTCAATATGGCGTCCTGCTGTTAAACCCCACAAATTTACGATCCTTCTCCCAGGCCAGATGCCAATCGTTTTCTCAGCGTTATTTCAACAAAATGCATGTGATTTATACAAAACTCATCGCGTGGCAATGCTAATATATTATGTATTTTATGACTTAAAATTGGAATTGGAAGTGTTGGAGTCCATTCGCTGCTTGTATTGGTACGATAAATAACGTTAACGTTTGTTGTTTTATATCCTGTATCATGTTCTGCGTAGCCTTAGTTATTTAATAGTTGTCTTTTGTTTCTCTTTTCTCATACTATGTTTGTGTTTTGGATGCGCAGCTACAGGCGAATATTTGACAAACGGTATTATGTTTAGGAAAAGAACATTTATTTCTGATATTCGCAAATATTTTTTATTTACCAATAAAGTTAGAAATGTACTTATGTAAAATTCTTTACCGGTTTTCAAAACTACACTACTAGAGAGTTGTCACATATTAATATGTCTCTATACTCTTAGTGGGTACAGTTCATGGTCGTTAATGACAATGTAGGTTCTTGTAGGATCCTGTAAACATTTATAGGCCTGCTTTCGAATAGTATTTAGCTAGTTTACTAAACAGGACAAAATAAATACCGGTCAGTAACAAAAAGTTCTCCTTAAGGGTAATAGCACCTACTTGAAGTTATAAATATATCTATTTGGATGTATGGCTAACATCTTATAAGAGGTCAGTGTCGTGTCTGGCTTGTGTCTGCAGAATACGTGAATATATCAAAGAATCGCCAAGTCCCCACGTCAAGGCCCACGATTTCCAACACGAATAAATATTCCTTTTATTCCAATTTGTCAGCTAAGGCACTCTCAGCGGCGACTTATCTCCGTATTCAACGGTAAGCTCCCGCCAAAACAATACGGCAGTATCGTTAAAAAACGTGCTTGAATACAGCATTTATCATCGTTGATTAAATACCATTGTTTTGTATCGGCAGACTCGGGGTCCCCAGCGTCGTGCTCCTTTTGCGTCTCCCTCCGTGTCTCGCATTGTAGCCGCACGGAGACAATAAGTCTGTTAAATTGGCCTCCTATACTCGTTATATTATGTGCCCGAGGACCTTGTATTTATGTCCGCTGCGGACGCGTGCTTGCGAGCCTTCGTCTTGTAAATTCTTGCGAGCCAACAAAATTTGTTTTCGCTGCAATTTTATTATGATTTGTTCTAATATAGCGAGCTTCGAGCGTTTTTTACGACGGAACATAAGTCGTATCTTTGGTCCTCGTAGCGACAGTACACGGAGGTATTGTGGACTCAATTTCTCTGTAGTTTGCTTATCATATTAGACTGGGGCATAAAAAGTTCTCAGAAACAAAGACGGTATCAAAATAGTCGTACGCCCACGCGGCGGCAGTCGCTGAATCACGTACTGCAATTTCCAAATCTAGATTTAAAAGGAACGGAATTTGTCGTGTTCTTAAAAATGAATGCATTTCAAAGAAAACATTTCAGAGTAGTGTCCTATACGTGACGACGTACTCCGCGGCGGCGAGACTTCAATGAGACCACGCGCGTGCCACTATGTTTTTCCAGTTTTTCCACCGGCCACTCTACTTGTCGCATTATATGACATAATACCATTATAACCACGCTTACAACAAATAAAAAACTTGAATAGCTATTAAGACACGTAATGATATTTTTCCGGACGGAGGCATCGCAACAAGAAGACGTTCCGCGGAGCATGTTCGCTTATCTTTACGTCGCTAACTCTCAGGAACGCAGCACAAAACATCGCTCGAGACGCGCTCCTCATTAATTATTGCGAAAACAAATGAGAAAATATGACATAAATTATGATCAAACGGCGCTCCGATTCAATCATTATTATATGAATGACTGTCATAACAGAGCCCTATTAGGAGGGCGCTTGATCGCGATGCTCATACCTAATTAATTTCGCTAAATTAATATCTAAATATGATGAACATGGTCACATAACGAGATCATGCCGTATCAAGAACGCCTCACAAAAACGTCGAGTTCTGCTGCTGGCAATACAAATGCAGCTCGGACAAATACAAACGTGGCGCATGAAAAACTGGAATCTTTCAAGCGTAGTATTAACATGGTTAATTAATTTATTAATTAGCATCAATTAATCGTAATACGGCGGCACAGCGAACCCCTGGATACGGACGGATAGCTTTTCCGGCGAAGTTCAGTTTTTAGACGACGATTAGCATGATGTCTAACGTAATAATAGATGCCGATTCCCGCAGTTGCCGACAGGTCTGTTATGAAATGTTAATGTTATTGGCAGTTCCGTAGCGAAAAACTGACTGCGACCGATACAAGCAAAGAAACCAGCGGGATTTCGTTTGATTTTCTTATTGTAAAATTCTATGAACAATAATAGGTCGCTACGCTGCCGCCGCTTCAAGTCAAAGTTGTGAAAGCGAAGCGAGTGCTCATTGAATACTAATTCAAATATTTGCAACGGATGATGCCTCGGCTCGAGTCAAGTAGACATTGATAAATAAACAGCTGTCAATAGTATGTCCGGGCGGCGGCGAAATTCGAAAATGGTTCGGGTTCATTAATAACCGGAATGGATCGTAAGTCGCGAGCGAGATGCTCGTGATACGCTACCTGTGTTCGTGATTAGCTGCCGATGGCCGAGGCGCGCTCGCCGCTGCCTTCTTATGTAACCACTCAAACATACATATGACTGTTCAAACAAGCTGCGGCGTTATTACCAAATCTATTCCGTGGGCAGACATCTAAACATTTAATGAATTCTATTTGCGTATCATGTTTCCAGTTTAAGGAGAGCGATAAATCAATAGGACTCGCTCTGTTGGTGTCAAATTCTCAGCAATTTATGTGTCGTTTAACTCTCGATGACAGATTTCTGGAGTTATGTAGGCATACATTATGTATTTAGGAACACCACCTCAGCTTAATAACGGCACGCCGGGAACGCGACGCTTCCACCAAGGTCACAGTTTTGAGTTTTATTATATTTTTACTGGCGATTAGCATAAACTTTTGCACGTCGACGCATTTCGTTTTATTGTGGTAGTTTATGTTTAGTATTATAAATATTGGCAGTTTCTTCCTCGTGGGTATTTGTAGGGCGATTAGGGTTTCAGCGCCCGCACTTGTCGACTCATTTATGGATCGTATACTTGGTTTACTGGCGCCGTTCTAGATAACGGTGTATTGATGGCTTTTGGATTAGCCCTTCAGCGGGACGTCTTAAAGCTCGCCGAGCAATAAAATTAGCGCGTCGAGTTATCTTTGTCGCGGTCGCTCGTATATCATTTTATATGGGAATTAAATACCCGACCGGACCGAGATGTCAATCGGTCATTACAATGGAATTCAATAAACTAAATGGCGTATGGGATGAGTGAGTGTTCGGCTGGCTACCGTGTCGTATCAGATTCGGTAGCGGCCGGTATCTCGCCCATTACTTTATCATCTCTTATCGGGCCAGCGACTGTGTGTCGAGCCGAACGTCCCAGATGAATCTGTCGATACTTAAATATCATAGAGGTTGTAGTTTTATGTGACCAAAAAAAGCTAAACAACTCCAATCTTATGATCTGTTAGCCAGTAACTAGAGGTTAGAATTCGAAGATTCCGTATAAAAAATAAAAGATCGTTAAAGAAATACTTTGCATGTTTCGTTTTAGATATGAACACCAAAGATTTTGGATGTGGTTAATACAAAATGTTTCTCAATCGCATTGAGTTATGGTTGAATTTGCAATGATCCAACATTTTAAGGTTTTTTTATTACAATCTCTAACATTGACCTGTTAAACATTGTTAATACTTATGATTTATTTTCTAACGTACCATTAATGCTTTTTATTTGTTTTGTTTATTTATTCAAAGTAAATGTCATATATGTTATTGATTGTTTGACCGTACTGAAATAATTGCAAAACATCACAAAGGTATTCTGTCGAGGTCCAAAAACGTCCGTAGAAAAGTTAAAACTGGTCATGTTTTTTCATAGGTTATTTAAAAACATTATTATATGTAGAAACATGTTTATACATTATTTGTAGAGATGTGTACCTACATAAATAACATACATAACCCTTTCCACGAACGACATTAACGATCGCCTCGTAAACCGTACCGACTAAGAAGCGTCAACATATTACGTTTAATGAATCCATAACCCTAACTTTAATTCTTCTCCTAAAATTAATTTATAATGATAATAACTTATCATAATTAAATATTGGTTTTGTAAGTGGCGAAGCGGCGGGGTGCTGCGGTGGCGCTACCGAAGTCACGGGCCCCCAGGGGTGCAGGCACAATCCCACGGTACCAAAGCCACCATCTTATAGTACCACGGAATGTCCGTTTAAAAATATTTTTTGCTTCGAATTCCGAACGGAAGTGAAGCAAAGATTTTTATCATGAGTTTATGGTTTGGTTTGATTGTTAGATGTTGTTTATTAATATTGTGGATGCAGGATATTAAGGTTTTGGTCTGCTATTTACACGAAATGAGAAGTTCTAGTTCTTTATCTAGTTCGATCCAATTAAAAGTGATTGAGGTTTTAAGCATGCTCTTTCTTTCCAACGACTTTTTCGTACCTTCCAAAATTGCATTTAGATATTGGTGCTTTAGGTTGTGTCAGTAATTATTTTTTAAATAATTTCAAGTACTAGGCACTATGAAATACGAAGGTTGACATCAAAGATTCTCGTGTAAATTACACAAAATTTTTCACCATGGTTATGTGAAAACTTTCATCCTGATAACCTTTTGTTTCCACAAAATTCTAAACTACAAAAATAAATGACCTATGACTATAGATGTATTCCTAAATGCAACATAGACAATAGTCAAAAGTTCCTGGAACCAAGTCGCGTCCACTCATAAGCGAGCCACCATCACTCACAGCTTTTCACTTATAATGATGTTAAAAATGTTACCTAACAGACCATCTTGTCCACCCATTGTACTCAATAACAAACAAAAAAGAAATCAACTTAAAAAATGACTCCCAATTTATTTAGAGTATAAAAAAGCAGCATTTCCCATGACACCGACTTGGGAGTTCAGGATTGTCCACGATCGTTCTTACATATTATTATATCTTTTACGTTTTTTATTTGAACGCTTTGACATTTGGGAGTCGGGTCACTTATTAAATTAGTCTTTGTATTTAAATGTACGATTAATTTATACAGCTAAGTGCTTCTGGTTTGTTTTCGAGTGTTTCTTTATGATCTGTATTGGGTATGTATGTTTTATGCTTATTGGTTTTAAGTTTGAGTGGTGTGCTAAAGTTTGTACGAATTTTTAACTTTTCGTTTTATGATCGTCATTGATTTGTTATAGGATATTGATTGCCTTTTTTAGTTAAATAAGTTTTTAATTTCATTTTGCACTCGCTCTCAGTTGATGACATTATGTATACGTAGGTACACGCAATATTGTAATAGCCGATAATTATCGGAAGAGACTTTTTTTTTAATATGCCTATCCATCACTGTACAAACACTAAGTACTCGTATCATGGAAGAATTCATGACTCACATATAGGTCATGCCATGTATGCTTTCAAACAAACAAAACCCGTATCATTTACAAGCTTTTATACTTTTTCTGTATACACAAGCCAAAGCGTAGAGATTTATTTTTAGTTCAAGAAATACTGTTAATAATCACGCGACATCGCCTCAAGTGTTGCGTTTCATGTTATGATTAAAACAAATACTCCTTCGTTTCAAGCACATAGTTTACGAACGTTTATGATCGACAAAAAAACTTCCTAAAGTTAAAACCAAATTTATTTTTGATAGTCTGTTCACCTTATCAGGTAAAACCGTTTGCTAAAATAAAATTAAAAGAACTAATATTAGCGTTGAGTGTTGCTTTAATTTTCTTAGTGCATGCTTAAGATAACATAATTAGGTAATTTTGTCGAATATTTTTGGATGCAATTGCCAGAGATCAGGGGAGCATAAAATGAATGTGCTCTATATTAAACAGTTTTTTGAAGTCGTCAATGATCGTTTTATTTAATTAACGTTGAAAGAAAAGTATTAATTTGCATCTCAACTTATAATACACATTTTTAAAGAGCCTATTTACAAGGAATGTACTTATTTTCCAGTTAGACTACAAGTAGACTTTAAACCTTTTATGTCTTCTCCTTTTCTCCCACGATAGACAGTTAGGACTATAAAAATAAACAATTCCTTTCATATAAAATAATATACCTATTGACAAAACAATACAAGGCACCCAAACAATGGAAATTCTATCTACATCGTGCGAGAACAATCCTCCATGTACCCAACATCCGAAATTCTCAGTAAGAGTACATACCAAGTAACTGATGTTCAACATTAATCCTAATGTACCTATCTAAATGTCGTTTGATCTCAACAAAAATATTTCAATGCGTCCGATAAAAGGTTGGAGAAAAAAGCGCGCTCGAATGTGGCACGGGGCTCGTAAGGTACGGAGTTCTGGGAAACCACGCGGTCACCGTCATATCACGGATGTAGGGATGGGGAACAGAAATATAGTATCGATGGTTGTTGAAATTAAAATTAAATATTTTTTTTTATCTAATCTGTTGCAAGGTTTTGGTTTTAGTCGTGTTGATTCAAAGAACAATGGCAGAATTTGGTCTGGACTTTTTTTGGCGTCCATAGATTTCATAAATATCAATCAAATTTAATTAATTTTCTACGATTTTTCAATTATTCACTTCTTCTTGTAAAAGCCGGAGTTATTTTTATGTTTTTAAAAGCTCATAAAATGATGTTCGAATTAGGTTACCTACATTCGACATTTTACCATTAAAATAGTGGTGTGACGCTGTATAATCAAACGAATGATCGATATAATCGACCGATCGATCGACCCGTGTACAGTTCGTTTTGTTTTTAACATAATATTAGAATTATCTATTCTTTCGTCTTTAATCAATGATATGTTTGAAGAAATGCTCCTACTTTTAAATCCAATTAATAATCGATTCTCAAGAAAAACGAATCCAAAAGTGCAGCACTACTTTTGTTTTGGACAGTGAATGTTATCTGTGGTTGTCTGTCAAGTGAAGACGCTACAGAACTACCCACCATTATATTTTTCTATGCTACAAAATCCTTCCGTGTTTACTATGTCGGTTGTGTTTTATGATTATATTTGGCTTTCTATTTATTTTTACCCTACCTGGACTGTTTATGGACTGATTGATACTGCCTTGTGTGACTAGTGCGTGCCCTTAGGACTACGATATTGCTTTTGCGTGAGCATAAGCTAATCTTACTTTGCTTCGATTGTGCCTATATAGTGAATTGGATTTTTGTTGTAAACCCATAACAATAACTATGGAAGATTACGATAGAGATCATCGTCGCACGCGCATTTTATGTGTAATGATGATAATGAGATGAAGAATGAAATAAATAATTATTTTAAACAAAATATGTTTTTTATTTGCCCTAACATAGTTCTATTGTTTACGCGGCAAGTGCATTTTTTTAATACGCGCTCAGCTTTCTTAAACATTCAATAATTGAGTACTATAGTAATATTATAGAACGGGGATTAGCGCGTACATGCGTAAATACCTTAAGGGCTTGACGTTTCGTTCTATAATATGCAGCGCGATAGTTTAAAAGTTTAAATTGAGTACTACTCTACATCGAGTGTTAGAATTTATTTAGGTTTTTCCCATTTATCCGCAAATACTCTTATTCTCACTTAGACCACACCACATTATCATTTCTTAAGGACATCTGCGTTATGTTTTATAGATATAGCTAATTGACATTGACGTTAATTCATAACCTAAATAATAAAATTCTAACACCGAAATCTTTTTTTTCCGGCTTTCCCAAATGAAAATAGTCTCATTTATAGATTCTAGAACTAACGCCAAATCTTTTAACATATTTTTCATTAAGGGACGCTTCAATTTGATCCCAGACAATTCTTAGTATGGAGACCTGCCATTGTCCTTTCAGTTCTTTGCAGTAAATCATCGATTTATCCACGTTTAGTATTTATATTTTTATCTAAACATACACAACGGTTTCTTTGTTATGAAGAAATTGTTATTTCAGGACTCAGGGTACAGCTTACTAGTTTGACGTATTTTAATTACTATGCCTTTAATTTGTTTATTGTAGAACATATAACTTTCATGAAAACTTTACTAATTTATAATCACACAAATGATATTCTTCAAAACAAAATGATCGATGAAAGTCAAGTAAGTTTATCCCATCACTAAAGGCATAGAGGCGCAGGCGCAGGACAGATGATCAGTCATGCGCGAGATGGCCGCGATAAGCAAGCGGTAGCCGCTCATTAATCTACCCACTCCCCACTCTAACCCACCACTTTACCAATTAACCGGACACGACGTACATACACATCTAAGGTTCTAAGAAACAGCTATCCTAAAATATCTGACAGAAGAGTCGATGTGACAATATTACATGATTTATGAAGCCTATTAACTGAATCATATTTCATACGGTTTCAAAGGAACAAAAAGTGCTACTTGAATAGAATAATGTGATATTAGATTTTGTGTCTATAACAAATGTCTGCCGCAAAATTAAGTGAACGTATCAGAGACGTCATTCACAAGTTGTTGCGTAGATTTTAACATAAATTAATTGCATTTAAAAATTAAATTCAATTTAATCACCTGTAAGTAGAATGTCGACACGAATCAGATTTCGAGATTTTATAGAGACATAAAGATTTTCGTACACTTTCGACACTTTCCATCGGTGGACTTAATAAAATAAAATTATAGCTATATAACATTAAAATAATGATTGCAGTGCAATTAATATAACGTGTGTAGAGTCAACAGCAAAAGTTCATAATGTGCTTAAAAGTCACCTAGTCACTTGTTCTTAAGTACCTACCTACTTAGCAGAAGAGTTCCTCTCATTGAGGTGTTTTTACAATCAAAAATATACGTACGATTTTAAAGTGTGAAAGAATCGATAAGAACCAGGAGTTGAGTGTTCTGATGGCTAATTATCTGCTTTCGATGTTGACTCTACTTCACATAATTGCCCAAAAATCTTTTGACACCTAACGGCACTTTACTCAAATCGTTCTACCTGTAACAGTAATGAATTTAATTGTCCGCGTTATTCGCTCGGAACTCGGGCTTCATAATATTTGCAACTTACTGATATTGCTCGGTTTAAGTGGCCTACTTTATTATAACTATGTTGGTGCATTACACGCGGACGCAGCGATTTTAACGTTGCTCGGTAGCAATCATAACCCGGGCGACGCTCCGGCAATTACTAAAGAGAATTTATCAATCAAGAGGCGAGTTTACGAGGACTGTCGTCTTAATGTCTCAGCAGTAAAACGCTGCGTTTGTTTAATGGAATTCATTTGGGCATCATTGAGGGAGTAAGCCGCGCCGCGGGCGGCCGCTGCCGAATTTAAAACTACAACTGTTTTATGTCCTTTGTTGACTACCTAATACATAACTTCCTTAATATTTATATTCATAATATTATCTAAATTATGATTTGCGAAAAATGGTCTTAGTTTTTCCTTGTAATCGGAAGCCTGTGCTTTTCAAACGTGTTCAATCAATTTTGTCTGCAAGTTTTGTCCATTACAAGCCCAGCATAACTCTATGTGCGTACAAAGAAACATAAATAACAGCAAGAGGCATGCATTCCTTGACGCTGAGATATTTTGCAAACAGAAGGCCTATCCATCATATCTTCGCATCTCGGTAGCCTATTGAATGCCCTGTAAATGTATTGCAATGTATTACATATAATGACTGAGTCTCGTAATAAATGTTTACTTTTAAAATGATTCAAAATTGAACAGAGGTATGCCCCTCTACATGCACAGGTAATAATACATATATTATAAGGCTTAATTCCTAACTTTTTAATATGACTTGAACTATCCCTTTTTCTAGTTCTATTTTTTTACGTAATACTTCATGCACCAATGTTACATAGGCGAACTCTTGTAAATAACACCTCTTGTATAGTACCTACCTACCTAGATACTTATAACCAACTTATAGCACTATCTTTAGGAACACTTTTGTTACTATTTATATGGTTTGTATTCGTTTTTCTTTCAGATGTTGTGTTATTTATGTAGGTATAATACGTTGACGAATCTTATGAGAGGAAAGAGAACTTCGCTGCAGGAAACCCAACACGTAAGCTCCTTTATGTCACGTTAATTAAAATAATAACGACTAAAACAAAATCACAACAAATTAATACATGTTATACCTTATTTTTAAAGCCGGTGTCCACATCTACTTAATTTAGACGATTTACCGTATTTCGGATAGCGTCGTGTACCTTCGGTTCTCGGAAGTCGTAAACGCTCGGCATAGCTGCGCGGGCGCAGCTTGTAGGTATATCATCCAGCTTTCTACGTATATGTCGTTGGATGTTGGCGTTTCGGTCGTTTACCCGAAAATCCGGATGAAAAAATATAAATAATGGAGTGATTTAGTAAATAAGTGGTGGGTGTGGGTGTCCCATTTCCAAGAAGTCAGAATGGCGCAATTAACACTTGGATTCAGTTGACCTGAATATTATTAACTTGAGATTGATAACGGTCGTTCCTATATTCGAGTCTAGTGCATACCCAGTGGATACTATTAATGTTTTTTAAACTTATCTATAAATGGCATCGTTTCTTGTACTTTTTAAAGACATGTTAAATATACATAATATAAGTAAACAAAAATGAACTTAGCTAAGTATAAAACATACAGGAAAAGTCGAAACGAAAAAAAAGTTTACGAAACATTCGTAAACTTTTTTTTCGTTTCGACTTTATATAGAAGTTTAAAAAAATAAGCCTGAAAGATAAAAATACACAACTTTCGTAACCCACCTATAAACACCAATCAATTTAAAAAATGATCTGTAATCGAAGCGCGCATTAACCAACGAGTCCATCTTTTTCCCATCTAATTCTCCCATATCATAAATACGTAATATCTACCTACCCACAATTGGATTAGCATGAAAATATAGAAATCTTATTAGCGGAAGGTCTGATCTTTAAGCGGCATTATTTATTGGCTATTAATAATGTAGATCTAGTTTTTGCTTAGCACATGATGGTATGCACTAAACAATAACTGGACTAAGTATCGTGCAGTGTCTTAGAATGAGCGCTTAGCATTACAATGGTGGGTGAAGAAAATAATTGTTTTTCCTAGTACTTAGTTATTGTAAGCTAGAAGCGCATACCGATTAGCTGTTCTTAGACCTGTGTTTATATTACCGATTCATTATTGCATTAGCTCGGTATGTGGAATGATATCTTTATCATTCTTTGGGTGTCTAAGGAAATGGTGATAAAAACTTTTATTATACTTTTGAAGTTACTTATTAAAAATGTACAGTGGATTTGAATTTCTTTAATTACAGACTAGTACCTATACAAAATAAATAACTAAACGATCTAAACGTATTTGTGTATATTGATTTACAATGACTTAAAAAAGCGACTAAAACCTAATGCTTTATTTAAGTATCTATTACTAAAATGTGACTCTAGAATAAGTACTTCATATAGTAAAAAAAAAACTCGGTAGCAATTTAATCCTTAGGTACAATTTATACCATAGGTACACAGGTTTAAATGAAAAATTCTACAAACTCTAGTTCTACAAATTTTCACGTTGACTAAATGAACTATAAATCGTTGTTTAGTAAAATGACGGATTTCAGCATTGTTTGGTCACATTCCAGTGTTTTGTAAGTGTACAAGAATTATGTTTTATTCATAAGTGACTGTAATGCACGCCGCGAATGTTTCTGTAATGTCCAACAACTATTATAAATCCTGTAATGTGAAAATAATAAGTTTAATGTTGTTTTTTAAACTTCTTCTTCTTCTTAGCGTATCGATCAATGGCATTATTTGGTTTGGAAACAATTTTTTTTTTTAAACTAAAATACTTACTGTTTCGTAGGACTGTTGTTATCTAACAGTTCTGAAAACTCATTCGTTTTGTAAGCATTACTTGTTTGAGAGTCTTAAATGTAATTATTTGGTCCGTTTTTTGTTGACTTGTTTAGTTTGAAATACTTTGGTATACCAGTACCTAGGCACAAAATAAAGTTTAAGAATTTAAAAAACCAAATATTCTTAAAAACCCTATACAACATAAAATACTTTTTGACGCTTCTAAACTCTACAAACAGTTACATGCAATATATTGAGAAGACCTAGTTGCAAGACAGCGCTCCACGTTCCCCCGATTAGTTTAACAACCCACCTCCGAGTACTTTGTCCAAAAGCTTCCCAAACACAATACCCATTCAAATAAACGATGTTAGAAATCAATGGAGTCAACGCACACAGCTCTGTGGCCGTAGTGTGGCCATATCATTAGGCTCTGCAAGCGAGTGTCGAACCAACTTATTAATATCGTATAGCGGTCAAAAGTTAATCGGCTTTAAGTCGCTCGTATCGCCCACGAAGATTCATCACAATCGTCATTATTCACACACAAATTATGTAATTTCAATAAATGGAGCTTATTGAATAGTGATGAGCGTCGGTAGGCCGAGACGGGACCCCTGCCGCGAACCCCCACTAAACTAACCATTACTTACCGACCTTTTACCCACCCAACAATACAACACCATCCAATACTCTTCAAGTACTGCCAACTAAAAAAATGCAGTATGAAGCCAGAGATGTAAGTCGTCCAATTGTTTGAAGTTTGGATGAAATAGTTTTAGTGGTAGATAACTTTTCCAATAAGCACTTAGATCCTCATTGTCTAAAATAAATGTATTTTGTTTGGATAAATCGTGTGAGAGGAGCGGAGGTCGCGACGAGTGTTAATGAATCTGAACTTTATATGTGAGTATGGGGCTCAATAACAAAGTATACATACACACGTAGGAATGATTAGGTTATGTCTCAGGGAATACATTTAGCTGAGGGTTTTGTAAATGAAAATAGGTAAGCATTGTGTCCATAACATAAAATAAGTATTTTCAAGAACTTCTTTGACTGGTTAGGGATTCTTTGTAGCTGTTTCCAAACCAAATATTGCAAGAAGTACTAAATAGTTTTAACACAGAAAACCGTGAACAAAACCAGTACAAGAATTAAAGTATTGTTTTATACTTAGGTACGATAAAGCAATTACACATATCAAATTGTAGTTTAATAGACTCAAACTTGTTTGCCTTAAGTACACACCTGTACAGAACAGTATCTAGCTATAGTATACATGTGTTCAAAACTAATTGTAAAGGGAACATACACAGGTAATTTATCATAGCTGTTTAAGAAAGCAGCACAATAAAGCGTTAAGTGCTAAGCGACTCCCCACACGTCTGTAATTGATTTATAGGCAAATATTAAATCTGTTCTCACTAGGTTCTCACATGACTAATGACCGTACCCAACACTGTTTAAGGTTTTGTTTTTCTCCCATTAATTCATCTCATACCCGCACTTGTCAGCGGTTGATTGACGCACTATTTTGTGCACAATAGTACCCACGAGTAAACTTAACAGCAATAAGCATAGAGAAGTAGGTCCATGAATATATTAATCTGCGCCACAAGAATTTCAATGACAATTAAAAAGAGAACGTAAAAAGCCCAGTATAAAAGTTTACACAACACACTAACAAAGAATGCAATTTAAAATTCAGTATAATTAATTTAGACGCGCGCATATCAATCACATGTGTATGGTGAATATAAAATGTCAACAAAACGTCGGAGCGCAAGAGCATCACACTTATCAAAACAATACAAAACGCGGGATGTAGTCGATAATGATCGCGGCCACGACAACCCTCTAACTCCATTTTTTGTGGGTTGACATCGCGCTAATAATACTCATGAGAAAAATGCGCGCCGGACCCCCGTCATCTTCCTTTTGTTTTTAATTTCTACCTCAGTGGCACCGATTTAATTGGGCTCAACTCGAGCGAGCGCACCTTCGTATTTCACCTCGGCTCGCTTCATTTGAATATTTAAAGCATTTCGGGTCCCCGCCGTATTATTTTCTTTATTTACACAATATTTATATATTTATTTCAGTGCCGGCGTCATTTATTCGGTGACGTGACTTACCGATGTCGCGTCCTTCCCAGTATCGACATAGTTAACGCGGTGAATTCTCTCGCGTTCCATTTAAAAGTTTGGAGTTGTTTCTTTGGTTTGTCTTTTTGTCCGGCTGCGTCGCTGCCGCGTGTGGCGAGCGCTGCTCTTCGTTGTTTTCTCGCCAGTCCTTATCTTCGACAAGATTGCTCGTTTTTAAATGAAGTTATATCGTCCCGATTGAACACCGGACCACGAAGGCGAGGCGAATTTTTAATTAGTTTCCGAAGATAGAGAATTTTAAGGAGGAATGCGGGAGCCGTGTTGGCAGTGCGCGCGGATATCTTAATTGAGACGAACGCACCGTTTCGAACACCGAGTGGTGATTTGTTAAATACTGCGAGATTAATTATGAATTAAAGACTTAAATCGACGTCCGTGCAGCGGTGTACGCTAACTCAATGTCCCGGTATTCGCTAATGAAGAGAATTAATGAACGCCATTTTTCGTAGTGCCATATTGAAGGATCGCGTGTAGCCGCTGCGCAGACCCGTCACGTCAGTGCTATGCGATTATTTCATTAGGCGATGATACTTCAAGCAAAAGGAATATAACTCACATTAACTCTACTTGTTCGTAAATGACCAATTGACCGGGTAATTAATAAAATACTGTATTTATTTTAAAATAATTAAATTGAAATGTTCAATTAAATAAATGTTAAAATATTACTGTGAAGGAACAAGAGCCACTACATTAAAGCCGATGTTATCGGGTTCCCTGGCGATAAATTCGCGGCAGACTTTAGCCGCGTCTTCTAGGAGACGTTCAGGAGTAGTGGGGCCATGGTTTATGGGGAAGGCTTTGCGTCCGTCCAGCTCGAACAGGTGGCCGTCCTTATGGATAAAAGTAACGAAATGGTTGTTCACGACTTCATCAGGGTCAGCTCCTGCTTCGTTGCCCGTGCGCACTATCTCCCTATAAGCGTCTAGAATGGCAGTAGAGCTCTCTAGAAGAGCCCCTTTGGCTGTTGCGTCAAGGTTTTTAGCTTCGTTAAGGTAGTTCTTCAGCAGGCCTTCGTTAAGTTCGATGTTGTGAGTGTTGTTGGCGACGCTATGCACCAAGGCGATGGTCCCACACACGTTGCTCAGAACTTGCTTCAGGTGGAACACGTCTTTAGGGGCTTGGAGACCTTTGCTTAACAGGTCATGCTCTTGGTCTAGGCGATGTTTTTCATAGGCCTCGGAGAGCGGGAAAAGCAGGACTATAGCTAGGACGGGGCGCGGGACCCAGTTTAGCGCATCGGCTTCCAAACCTATCACGTCCACCATACGCCATTTATCAGAAACACCCAACTTCTGCAAATACTTATTCATGGTCTCAGGATTGGACTCCATGGGTAAAGCGACGGCCATGGTTGAGAAATCAGCTAAATATATCAATCGACGAAGCAAAGAAAATTACAGAGAGTAACAATATTTCGCAGACGTAGGTGACACTTTATTAATGTCATGAGTTTTTTTTTTTTCAAATGATAGAAGTTGCTTTTATAGTTTCTAGTGTTTTCTGAAATGAGGTTTATATTTCCATTGCGAACAAAATTAAATAACTTTGGCATGTAGCAGCATATAATTATCTACCTAGATTTTGTTAATCTAGGTAAAAGTATATTGATAGGTACCTACGCAAAGGTACCTAAATAAGAAAGGTATAGGTATAGGGGCTAGGTCCCCTAGGCAGTTAATAAGGAAATGGGATCACATTTACACATCCTCAGAACAAAAAGGTTCCGTCGCTACATATTAATGGTTTATTTAAGATCCATTAATGCTAATAGGTGTCAGTTCACCCTAACATTACTTTACCCTAGGCTTTGTAGGTACCTAGGCATTTGTGATTCACCTATCGGACGCATATCTTGCTGATATTATTGGTAATCATTATTAATTGGTACAAAAAAGCAGGTGTCTTTATTACTTAGTTAATTCACTTCGCCGTCTGTTCATACATAATTTTTAATACATTTCAAAAATTTATGTTGCAATTAATGTAATGGACAATTGACATGACTATAATGTATTCTATTACGTTCTTGTAATATTGCATGATGGTTAAAGTTGTTTTAGTTTTTTTAATGCAAATTAACAATATTTACACAGGAAAAAAACTAGACCTTTCCTCGGATGTCAAAAGGGGTGACTTCATACTTAGTACCTAGTTTATCATTTTTTTATGGGACTCCTTGCTACAAATAACAAGTGAAATGGCACAAGAAATGCTCTTTTTAAAGAAATACAATGTTATTTTACATGAAACAACAGTCTGTATGAGGCGTTAATAATTATCTAGTCGTGATATGTAAATGACGAGGTTGAACATAATAATTATGAATTATCTATTTTCTAGGTTTTTGTTTTTTGTCCTATGAGTATATATTTCCTTTTATTTACCATATTTACCTAATAACTCTTTTTTATTTTATCGTTTGTGTCTTATCGACTTTATTACCATCTTCTGTCTTGCTCCTAGGAACGTTATAACTAAAGTGACAAGTACCAAATTATCATCTAGAAATAAAATTCAGCAGAAACGCTTACAAAGACTACATAATATATATAAAAAAGGCTTACAAAAAAAAAACAAGTCATGTAATGTAACACTGGCCTAATGCTTCCAAAACCTTCCTCTTCCCACATTAAGCTGCATTGTAATCAGTAAAAAGTATTAATTTAGTACATGCAGCACAATGCGTTCATTTCGCAACTGGCGTACAATAACGCATACATTACATCAGGGGCCTGATTCCGCTATTTGAAAGTCAGTGAGTGGCAGGTTAATGAGCGTTCCAGTGTCCTTGTCATCATCATCATCCACAGCCCTTTTCCTCCCACTGCTGTGCATAGGCCCCCCCCCCCTTTTCATGCCGTATTATAGGGTCCTGAGCCTCATCCAGACTCGACCCTAGACTTTAATTATGTCGTCAACCCATCTTGCTCCCGGACGACCGACGCTTCTTTTGCCCTGCCTTGGCCACCATTCTGTCACCGCCTTAGTCCACCTGCCGTCACTTCGTCTAGCCAAATGTGTCCTGGTTATTGTGCCTAATTTTCGTAGTCAGATAAGCCAACAATAAAAAGTCAGTGGCAAGTAAGGGTACATTTGTCATTAAACTAAAATCATCTGAATACGAAAATCAGGTACACAACAGAACGTTCATTAACCTGCCACCCACTGACTTAAAATAGCAGAATTAGCTCCCAGCGCATTGTATTTGCAACATAATGTCGTAAGCTGGTCTCATCAAGTCTTCCCTCTCATTAAGGTGTCGAATATTGTCAAATATGCTCGCGGGTCCATTAGGGCAAGAGTGGGCGGTGCTATTGAGAACTTATAGGGTAGGATGCACATGGTATTTGTAGTGAAGATGTGTCTTAAGGTGGAGTGTTCAGAGAGTTCTTCTTCTTCGTGTTGATAGTAGATTTAAGTTAGAGTATATTGGCCCAGTAAGTTGCGACATTAATGGCAGCAGAGATTTATAAATAACATATTAAGTATAGAAAGAACCGAAAACGGTATGTGACGATCATACTGTAGTATTTGTAGTCCGTAACTACAACTACCACTTGGCGTTTTGAGATTTAAAGGGCTCAAAAATATATGCCAGAGAATTAAGTATGTATGCCTATAAAATGTAGTTATTTTATGTAACAACTTATTCGTATGAAAATTTTCCCATCAATATACTTGGCACTTCACAGGAATTCATTTCTAATGGAGCCAAATCGATCGTTGCATTTCCAAGTATCCATTCCGTAAGGCAAATATCTTGGCAGGAATTATGAGAAATTAAAATATTTGTACCGGGGAACGAACCAGTTGAAGATTTAATGAAGAATGCAAATTTAAACAAACGGCGAACTAGTTTTATTTAAACCTATTAGGTATCGGTGTTGTGGAGAATTAGCTACATGGTGTAGGAGTAGGTGGCAGCAAGTAACGAAATACCTCGCGAATCGTCATTTTTAATCAAAATTGAAGAGAAGAGGATATACAAATAAACCTGCAAAACATTGCTTACTTACTTATCATTAAAAAAATATGTTAAATGAAATAACAACTACTTACAAGTCTAACACAAAAACCTACCACCTGAATCTAACTGTACCTACCGTTCAACAAAACGTCTAATACATTGACGCTGTCAAAAGCGATCCGTATCTTCGGACACATCTCCAGTCGTTACCCGTTTAGACCGCGCGTCGGGGGCGGGGCGACATCGCACTGACTACCTTCAATTATAGGCCAAGAGCGCTTATTATTTAGAAATTCAATCGGTAAATACAATAATCGTTTCGCATGACAACGCGGACGAACCACTTTCGGTTTTGATCGGACTTAATTAGGTGGGTATTAAGAGCTTATTATTTATAGAGCTTGTTCTTTGGGGCTTATTTAATGATATTGGTATAATGTACTCTTTTGTTAGGAGAACATCTTTTTTCTTTAGTTATTCAAATAAATTGTACTATTTAGTTTGTCCGCCTCTCTTGACTTAACCACTTTGCAATCACAGTTTTCAAGACCAGAGCAAGGTCAGGAGGAAATCAGTAGGCGGAAATATAAAAATAAAAAACAAATTCATGCATCCAACTAAATATTTATTCCGCCCATTTACATATAAATTGATAATAAATGGCTAGGTTTCATCACTAGTCAGCGCTTCTCGCTCCAACTCATAACTACTCTTTGTACTGAACAATTTCTTTTGGCGACCTAACACTATTCAATGTAATTCATTTATATATCAATTCACAAACAGTACAATCGTTAAACACAATAAAACATAATAAATACCAATGCGTATGTAATATTAAATTATTTTATAAAAATAGCTGAAGAAATTTTTGGTACGATTATAATTAATTACGCTACAATTAGTTTTAAATACGAATCGACTAAACTACTGAGAAATATGTAACATTAACATAAAGGAATACAATAATCACACATTACCATGCCATAACTAGTAGAATATCAGTCGAAAATCATTCAGCTTAGGTAACTCAATACTTGTTGTACATAATATATAATAGAAACATTAAAACGTTCAAAAACTCCTATTTAAGGGGTTGCTTCACCAACTATAGAATTCAATTAGAACAATAGTGTATAAAAACGTGATAGTTTAAAGTAGAAAAACATTCATCAGTTTGGTGAACGTCCCTTTAGTATATAAAAATGTATAAAATAAACTTAATCGACAATACATTTGTATTAACAAACGTTGCTGTATATGTATACTGTAAGAAGTTTGTGCTGTGTATGTTTTTAAAGTCATCAACTTTAGTTCAATTATGTGGCTTTTCTTTGATTTCTACATTACATTACATTACATATCATCACGCCTGTATCCCCGAAGGGATAGGCAGAGGTGTACCAATGTACACCCACAGTTCGCCGGATTGATTTCTGGATATACTAATACATATATGTGTAGTACCCATCAATAAATCTTATCTGTAACCTTAATAATGGAAGCACTAATGTGTAACATATTCCAACAGGCTCTAAACATCGTAAAATGCCCTATTTCATCAAAGGTTTTGTCGATGACTTTAAAAACGTACAAAATATTACAACAGTTTAAAAACTAGATAATATATAAAGAACAATACAAGAGACGATTACACACGAGTAAACATAAACAGATGTAAACAGTATGAAATTGTTCGTTGGAAATGTTAACCTTAACACCTAGAACTTAAGAGCTATAATTATAAATCTAGCGCGTATGTATGAAAAATATCACTTGGTTATTGGAAAGACTTCAGAGATTTGTCAAGATTGGAGTATAAATTTGAATATTGTGTACTTATTATTTGGTATTTAATATTGCATTGCTCGTTTGCATATAAAATGAGCTTATTTAAAATATACCATAATATATTGTAGAAAATTCAAGCGAATAACTTTGAAACGCTTTGAATTGATTTTGAGAAAATTACAAATATAATAGATCCGATGGAATATTCAAAAGAAGAATATAAATGTATTAATACAAGTACAAATTACAGTTTTGAAAAAAAGAGATCAAAATTTAAAGGCATAAATAAAGCAATATAATTTATATCAAATCACAATTACATTATAAGGAATATTCAAGATTTTATTAAAATAGAAAAGTAAAAATTGTAGTAAATATAGCATAATAATTATTTTTTATTAAAATTTATCAAAAATCTTTAGAAAAAGACCAAAAGAAAATTGCACTATTAGATAAGGGAGAGCAGTTAACGTTTAATTTGCAAATGTGTATTGTTTAGGAAATAGCTTTTTTACAGCCTTTTTAGACTTCGAATCGAGTATTTGAAACCCAGGCCTACTTTCTGCAAGGTTTCATAAGAAATAACGACATTAAACGAAAACTACATAAAATTAACTACATATTGAGCAAAAAAGGACTACAGTGATTAACTACGAAGACACAAATGATAAATGTGGAGTGATGGTTAAGTAAATATAGGTTTTAATTACATACAAATAAATCACAAATATACTTGTCAGAAGAAACGCCTTATTGTTGATGATCCATTATTATATTATGCAATAGCAATACTGTTTAAACTAAATCACCTCAAACGACAGGCTCAAATAAATTCATACAAAAATAATAATAAAATATGAATTACTAGCCATACTATTTCTAATAGTTAGAATATAATTGCGCCAATTTAATACTTTTTTTAGGAATCATATCAAATAATGACATAAGCAACACAAATGCCAATCATATAAAATTTCGAGACCAATATGGGGAAAATTGTAAAGTAGGTACAAAAATATGCAAAAATATATAAGTACAGATGAAAAAATACGTTTGATAAATCTTATTAATACTTTATATATCCTTATTAAGTGTATTAAAAAATCATAAGGACACAAAGACATACCCCCGGTTCATGAAACGTTGATCAACACAAAAATTTATAAAGCACCTGTCAAATTTCATTTTAAGCGCTGTGATTGGCTATTCGTCTTTTCAATCGTTACAGTCACGATCAGTTGAGTTGACGACAGATTAAGTGGATCAGTCCTTTAGAAACTAGGGGTAGTCTATTTTTTTATTTGTGGAGTTTTAGCTGTAAATTAATATTATATCACTGTTATATGGCCCCGACATAAAAACTAAATGCATTGCGCGCCAAAGCAAAACTTCAATCACATGAAATTAAACCTAAATCTAATAATTTGATTCCACACAAGGAATGATATGCATATATAATATATTAAAATAATGAAATATATCTATGTTATAATAGAATTTAGCTATGAATATACTTTTCGAATACAATAAGCAATGGAATTTCACTCGAATCTTTGCTAAGAAAATTTTAGCAGGCGTTATTAAAAATATTACGAATATACACACCACATACATTATTATAAATAATCAATTCATTTGCTTTTAATTTTAACGACGGAAAATATTTTGGCTTGCTCATTAAGCGTTATTAAGTTTACAATGATTTCTTTGCACACCAATGTTTGAGTTACAAATTCACTCCTGTCCTGTTTAAGCGAGCAACTACTTTGTTTCGGTTTTCATGTTGCTCTTGCTTTATGTACTATACAACCACCATACACTATACTGTGTCTATGACAATGTGTATTTCTTTATCAATAAGTAGTATTGAAATATTTATTTTTATGATAGAGACGATTGGCTCTATGTTGCACTTTCAATAAATATGGGTGGACAAACCCATTAGTGGTTAAGTTTATGTCACAAGTATTTAATTAAATTAAATTAATCGACAAGGAAATTTTATTCAAACAAATGTGCGAAAGAAAGCGTATTTCAACTTATCTGATTATAATATGCTTCACACCTCAATTCTGATTATTTTATTAAACTAAAATTGAATTGAAAAAATAGTTGTCAATGCGATATTCAATAATGCTCAACACAGCATTATAGAATTACATATAGCTTGTTATATATAGCTTGGAAGCTTAATTTTTGAGCAAAATAATAACTTTATAAATGTATGTTTTCTTATTAAAAATTATGCTTAAGTTCCAAATTTTAAATAAGGGCGATAGATAGTAAATCTCACCTAATTTACCTTTGAAAAATACCAATATCCAGTGCGAGATTTGAACCACCAGAGATCTAAAAATGAGGTCTACTCGTTTATTGATAGTCGGGTTTACTGTGACCAGCAACTTTAAAACATAATGTATTAAGCAACATATGTAAAATATAGATGGCAGCACGGAGCCACCATTAGCGTGACATAACCTTATAGTTTCTAATACTGGCCACTAGAGGGCGCCGAACGCTGTTTATAAAACAAACTCGCACAGGATAGGTAAGCTTGTATACAGTATCTTTTTAAATATAAAGTTTGGCTTACTGTTCCGAGTATTAACAATGCGACTCTCCGTTCTCGTGGTGTCCTGAGTCAAAGGAGCTGAGATGGCCGAGACCTTTGGGTGGGATGGGAGGTGGCTTCTCACCTTCGTCGACACGGAGCGGTTCCGACATCATTGAGATTATCTCCTCGTAGCGTAACGAGTCAACTGTTAGGTCCAGATCTAGAATAAGTCGAAATATTAGTTTGACTTCTTACTTCAGCGAGTAATATTTAGAATTTAAATTCATCTGCGTGAGAAACTTTTTGTAAACAAAACATTTATTTAGAGAAAGCAGCAGTTATATGTTACATGCTTTCTTTATCTTGTGGCATAGAGTTAGTATTTCAATCATGGGGCATTTTGTGAACACATGAATACCTTGCGCAAGTAGTCTGAAATCTGAATCTACTATAGCTGACTATTGTCTCAAACAGTCAGATTTCAGGATACGGTATAATTTTTTATTTTTATTTATTATATGGTAACAAAAGTTCATTGCACAAAAAAAAAATAGCTCAACATAGATTATTTAAAACACTTGGCCATACTAAATATTATATTAATAATTGTTGATCGTATGCTTTACGCTTTACTTTGACGTAGTCTAAAATACGGACAATAGAAAATTATAATAGGTAATAATAAAACAAAATGTAACCTTTATGCAGTTGCGCGTGTTCTTCAGCGTTCCCGTAGGCGTGCGTGTCGACGCTGACGCCGGAGTCGCGCGCGTCGTCGGCCGCGTCGCCGCCGCCGCGAGCGCCGCGACGCGGGATGGCCGGCGGCGGCTCTACCCACGACCGCTTGTCGCCTGAGATAGATAACAGATACATTAAATTACTGTATTTTATTAAAAAAAAAAGTGTAATGTTCGTTTTTTTAACAATCGTAGAAGCTCTTATCCAATATGGGTTAGACAGTGGTGGTGTAATTTGTATATATGTGACAACGTAAGTTGGTAAGGTAGTACATGTGTAGTAGGATTCAAAGTAAATGAAAGCTCAGAATGAGCGCTACACGCTGCGCAGCGAGTTCAACCCCGTGTTCAAAACCGTCATCAAGTTTGCACGTTCCTGTAAAATTTCCACAAAAGCACTGTCAATTTACTCGTATATAAGGTTAAAGGTAGCATTCGGTTCTTCGGCGACCGCGACGAGCAACTGCGACCAGCGTCTACGCGACCATGGTCGCCTGTTGCAAGGCGACCCCTAGCTTTCGGATGTCAGCGACCGCGACATCGCCAGTCTTCCCGCAGTTTTTATGTCCGAAAATATTGTAGGTCAAATCATAAACAGTTTGATCTTCTCGCCTGCGCCGCGCGACGGCACTGCCTCCGGAGCGACCGGGGCGCGGTCGCCACGCCGCTCCTCGGCACCGCCCACCGGTCGCGCGACGCGGTCGCAGGAATTGTTTAGTGCTCCAAATAAATCTATACAAAACACTGGGTCGCGGTCGCTGAGAACCGAATGCTACCTTTGTACTAATATAAATAAAGCCACTCACCAGAAACCCTTGGGGGTAGTGGCGGAGCGTCACCGGGCTCGCTCCACGACGCGCGGCTGTGTCGGCACTGCTCCACGAACTCGCCGTCGATCGAGTCTCTGGATAGAAAGATAAGTAATTAATATTTCTGACTTCTGTACGGACCTCTGTATGTTCTTATAAAAAATCTTGGGAACGTAAGTATTCTCGTCTCTATACTAATGTTCTCGACTGTTTTGTCACTAGTTTATGAACTTACAAGCCCTATGTTTTTGCAAAATCCGAACCTCTAGTTATATAGCTTTACGGATGACGGACAGATCTGCAGCTTTATAGATAAGCCAGAAGACGTGCGACAGTGATAGTTTCTTCAAATACCTACTTTCCAAAAGTCTCTACGACGGCCTTTCTTTTTAAGCTGACGTTGTAGGATCACATCAAATATACAAATAGACATATTTTTTTATTTAATAAGCGAGCCAAACCTCGCTTTCTAAAAATCGTGTTGCCTACCTGTACTTATCAAGTGGTGGTCTCGTAGGACTCCTAGGATCTCCGGACTTAGGTCTGATGGGTAACGGGGGCGCGGACTTTATCATAGAGTTGTCTTCCACGCAGTCACGGTTGTCGCCGATAGGTAGACTGCTGGACATTATGCTTTGCTGCTCCATCGCATCTTCCATTGATAGCTGTTAGGAGTAAACAGTTGAATAAAGTTTGACTGCATAAAGCCAAACTGCTACACAGAGGTCTCCAAGGATAAGTTTCGGGACGACCTAGATACGGAGTGTATAGGGATTGAAAATATAGGTTAACTAGAAAGATATCTAAACATCAATAGCTTTGAGATTTGTCAGATGGTTCACAAATGAGTAGTGCGTGAATCCTTTTTATTTAGTGAAAATAATGTGTAAAATATTCTTTAAAAACCTGAGATTCCATAGTATTTCAAAACCTAGTTATGGTGATTTTTGGTAAATAAATTGATGGGTGCATAATTTGGTGTGAAACTTACTGGTTTATCGTATAGATGTCCATCTTCATAGTAATTGTCGCTTTGTTGAATACTTTGAGATCGTTTGTCAAGCGCAGGGACTGGAGGTAGCGGTGTACTGTGAAATCAAATATTAAGGTAAATAAGACCATCTTTAATTTTTATTTTGTTTTATAGAGATAATAGTAGTGAATACGTACTTTACAATACTTTCTGATAGCTGGCGGCGTGCTCGAGCTAGACCAGGGCCTAAGTTCTGTCGTAGTTGATTGAATCTTTCTACGAGACGCCTGAAACAAAAAAAAATATTCAGTTTTAGTGCTAAGTATTTATATACAAACAGTCGATATATGTTCATAAATAAATAAATATTTAGCATTATACGGCTTGAAGTCATTAGGCACGAGTCTGTGTATTTCATGTAAAGCTAGGCCAGCATTGACCACAGCTAGTTGCGAAGCCACCAATCTCCTCAGCTTAGCCGCAGTGGTTTACATCTGCGTTCTGTCTTTACCTAACATCATGCTATCTCAACCTACCTATGCAGAGGCTTGACGTCATCGGGCGCTAGTCTCGCATGTAAAGCTAGACCAGCATCGACCACAGCGAGCTGCGAGGCCACCAATCTCCTCAGCTTAGCTGCGGCGGCCGCTTCTCTCGGCGTAGCATTTCTCGCGAACTCAGCGGACAGGAACGCTTGCTCGTACTTAGTGATCCCGCCCTGAACGTTGGCGTCGATCGTGCCTTGTAACCGCATGGAGAATGGATTGATGTTTAGGGTCGGGTCGGCTGTGTATTGAGAGATTAGGCTGCGGAGCTCACGTTCTGTTGCTTCCATCGTTTCGCAGGCATACTGTAAATAAGAAAGACGGTTGTAAGAATTTGAGCCATATTTATATGCACTGTAAGATCTAGTTTAAAATGACATAAATATGATAACAGCATGAAAAAATATTATCAGTTTCTTCAATTATACGCTAAAATAAAAACATGCAGACTTTTGGTACTTACTTCGACTGGTGGTATTTCTTCAACAGATCTGGATATGACTTCAGACCATCTCAATATACCGGGTAGTGTGTTTTCCGTGACTAGTGTTGTCCGCTCAATCCAGAGACTCTGTAAAGTACAAGTAAACAGAACACTTAGATTAAACGACAGGATCAGATATTGAGCATACTTACAAGTAATATACAAACAAATATGTGCGTTTATATCAGAATTTCTAAATTAAAATATACTGTACACGTCAAATTTACACGTCCTTTGCAAGTCCAGTTTCTTCGGCTAGGCCTCTGCTGATTTTCTAGTTTGCCACGCGAGTTATAGAACGCAGGGTAGTGGTGTGGCTCGACAGTACGCTACGCTCTATTGCTCGCTGGCAAATCTTGTTGTATGCAGCTGCTTCTTCAAATTGATGATGATCTTGATTTGTGTCAGGCTGTGCTTGTTCCCGACGTTTCGACACATTCAAATACAAACCGCGATAAAATCCGTAAAAGTAGTTTTATTTCAACACTAACGTTTTTTTCCAGCATATAGGTTAACGAACTAGCTAGTAGGCAGACAGTTGAGGTTAGTAGAATACCTACGTTGAACGGGGATTAGCGCGAAGCGCGAAGCGCGAAGGGCTTGACGTTTCGACCAGGTTACACCGGCCGTGGTCGCAAGCAGACTTACCTAAAGGTATTTATGCATGTTCGCGCTAATCCCCGTTCCATAATATTAATATAAACATGCAGCGCGATAGTTTAAAAGTTATTACCTACGTTGAGTTACAGTTGTATAGAGAAAAGTACTGATATTCTACATTTACAGTAATGGTACTACAATAATTCAAAATAGATGGTTATGTACAGTAATGATCGTTAAAATCTATAGTAACATTGATGAACATACTGGAACAATCCCTTGAATTTATATACATATAAACAACATACCTTAAACTCATTATCCTTATCAATAGGAGGTTTCTGCAGCGGCCGGTCGCACAGGAACGTGTCGACATCGTTGCAGGCGTAGTAGCGCTTCACTTGTTCCGGAGTGCCCGACGGCCACACGCGACGGGAAGCGACCGGCTTTACGTTGCAGATTTGTATGTCTGTATGAAATTGGTGGATTATTTGATGGTGTATGGAGAATAAAGAAGGTAAAGTACAGTAAATAAATTTAGGAGTCACTGTTTAATTAGTACTGAGGCAATCCGCGAGAGAATGGCAGCTAAAAGGAGACGACAAGGGCTGAAGATCATGATGAGGCATTCTATATTCAACTAAACAAGCTGTTCGTTTCCAACACCAGAGTTTTGTTATTCCTTATACCATTTTTTTGTTATCGTCTCTAATTTACGTTAGAACCAAAGTAGATAAGAAGTTTTAGTTCGCAAAAAGTACGTTTACACAAATTTTGTAAATGTCTTACTGTTTCAATCTATATAGCAATTTCCGACGTACAAGTGTTTTGAAAAAATACACTTATATATCAGAATAGGTGACGACGTACTCGGCCTGCGTGCATTGAATGAAGGCTAAATATAATAATACTGATATCTACTCACACTGGCCATCGTTGGCTATGATGGAGTCGTCTGGCGGCGTGTTCCGCATCAGTATGTGTGCGGCGACGTATTCCGCCTGCAGCCGCTGTGTGAAGGCTCCGATACGCTCGTAGTCGTGCCCGCGGTATACAAACTGCTTGTTCTGTGTACGAAACATACATGTGCTTATTTTAAAATACTATGATCAGTTACGGGGTTCGCACGTGGCCAGAAATCTCAAATAACAGACAGGTTTCAAGGACGGAGGGGAGCCATTGCATCAGTGGGAAAGAGCCGACTGATACAATGAACATAAGAGTGTAGGCTACAAAAAAATACCTAAATGATTTTATTATTCAAAAGGGAGCTTATAATATATAATCCTTACGATATGAGAGGCTCACAACATTCTGATCGCATGCAAAAAGTTGTCTCATGTGGGGATCGAACCCGCAGCAGGCGCTCAGTGGTAATAAGTGAGGTGGCAATACTTGACTGTCCGTGCCGTCTACTTCGCTGTTTCGACCCGACTTATTTTTCCATATAAGTACTTAGTTCACATAAGCGCTTATTCACAGTGCATACTTAGTATTAGCAAACCGATAACTTACTCTAACAAACAGCGGACACCCCTTCCCGTAGAAGCCGACCCTGAAGTACTCGGGTTCGAGTCTCAGTTGCTCCATGACGGAGTCTAGGAAGGTGGCGTGGGTCCTCAGACAGTGAGCGAGGCGAGGGTAGTCACATAACTTGACTTCGTATAGTGTTGCCAGTTCGCGGAGTAGTGGTAGGCCTTTTTCCCAACACTGAAAATATAGACATTAGGATTTATGCTGTTGAAATATATAGGAATTAAAAGTTTTTTTCGCGTTCGTAACTAGTTGCTATGCAAATAAGACTTTCGGTAAATAGTTATAGTATATACAAAAATTTTAAGTTGTTAAACATAGTTTTTGACCACGTCTTTGACTGATGATTTGTATAAATAAATTTTCAAAATAAGTGGAAAAAAAAAAAACGATCGCATCACTAGTTTTAAAGATAACCAAACCATTATTAACTCAGTTTATATTAAAACTAGATTACCTTTCCACGATCAAAATATTGCAACACTTGGTTATATAGTGCCTCTTTCCGCTTCCATTCAGGAGTTTCCGGATATTCAGGATCAACACCTATTTGATCACTTTCCCAGCTCAATGTTTCTCCATATAGCTAAAACATCAAGAACCTTTTAGTTCACCGTTTTTTCATTACTTTTCATGTATATTTGATAACTTAAAAAAAGTATTAGTTGTGGTTACTTTGTTTTTTTTTTTTTTTTTTTTAATTAGTTTAAGTATTGCTTACCAATAGAGTGCATCCAGCTTCAACAAAGTTATCCGATGCGATATGAAGATCATGCAGTTTGTACACGTAGCGTAAATACATCTCCTTGCGATCGATCTCGTTTTTGTAGAAGTTCTGAAACATGAAAATACAAAATTAGGTAGTGTGTTGCAGGAACCAACACAAACTGTGCTTCATTATTAGAAAGCATTTCACGTTAGACCTGGGAAGTTTTTGGTATATATTCCAAACGTGTCCTTTCACATGCTTCATATTAACCACAATTGTTTTTATTTAGATTACCTACTAAAAGTCTTTAGAACACATATTTTAAATAACTAGTGATATCGACCCTAAATCATGTGACTTTAAACCACTTATACCAAACTAGCCCTTTTTCATACCAACAAATTGACGGTAGCAGCCATTCTCTTATCCCTGTGCTCGGCTCCCTGCATGACAGCGCGATAGTCCAGCAGTCGCTCCAACAGTCGCGTCACACACGCCACGAACGCCGCGCCGGCTTCCCGCCAGCCTTCCGTTGATACTCGCTCCATTAACCTGGCATTTATAAATGTATTTATTAAATTACTGAAAAATTTATAAGAGGCATACCTACCTAAGAGACTTATTTACAGTCAACTCCCTATGAAGTTACAATATAATTTATAATTTTACTGAAGAGTACGAAGACCAGTATAAAACACTATTTAAGACAAAAATAAATGTATCTATGTATATTTAAATGACTCAGACACCATGTTTAAGTAATTGACAGGTCAAAACATTACTAATTTTATAACTTCTTAGAAACCAAAGAAATATTCTTAAAAATAAGTAAAAGCTAATAAGATTTTAAAAATACTTAATTGTAAAATTCTATAAGAACAGCTTTCACTACAAAAGAGGAAAAACACCAAAACATTGTTTTCATATTGCCAAATAATTTAAACATGAAACACAACAGCTGTTCGTACGCTATATGTTTAACTGTTCTACTTATCAATTAAGTAATTAAGAAAAACTAGTTTTGTTACTTTACATAACGAGGTATTGTTGGTCGTGACGTCATAGGTAACTGTATACTTACACTGAGCTCAAGTGTTCCCTTTGTAGCGTGGACAATAGAATTATGATTAGAAATAAGGTAGAAAAAAATATAAATAAATATTTTATATATTAGATATTTTAAGCATTTAAAAAGGAAGTAATAATATGATGAATTAAATGTATATTTATCACGAATGTCGAAGTGTCTACCGGTTTTGATTGTTTTTATTTCAGTTTGTTGTCTATACATAATAATTATATACCAGTTATTTTAGATGCATTTAGTTGTTTGCCTCGCCGGTATATTCGCATTCGGCGGACCATGACCACTACAAGGTTTCTTGATTATTACATGTGGCTATAATTAAACGAATTTAATTTTTGCACGGTACCAAGCAGCATCTTAAAGTGGTCAACGGCCTTATTATAAGCAATAATTGAGTATTGTTTATGAACAAATGCAAATCTGGTTTAATAGAATATTGCCTCTCGGCCGCCTTAAACACTGCAAACTATTATTTTTTTTCAGTTATATTTCGTTATTATTCTCTGCTTAATCTCGTTGTACTCGTATACACCACAAAATGACTGGCCTGTTGGTCTAGTGGTGAGTAACTCTGATTGTTAAACCGGAGATCGGGAGTTCACTTCCCAACTAGGTGTTTGTGTGATGTGCATGATCATTTGAATTGTGTCTGGGTGTTTTTTTTAAATATATTAGTATGTTTATCAGTTGCTTGGTAATCATAGTGCAGGTTCGCTCCATTTTGGAATCAGATGGGCGTATGTAGTCGAAACAAGATTCTGTACTTACACAGTATCAAAAAGCCTCCTATAATGGTCATCGGCTTTATTATCAGCGACGAGTGAGTCCAGCTTGTCGACGAGAGCGGCTTCAGTTCGCCTCGCCTCGCCGGTGTGTAGCCGTTCTGCTGCCATTAGTGCTACGAGAGCACCGAGTGCCGCGCGACGTAGCTCGGCTACGAGAGTGATCTCTAGGAGCGCGCCTACAGCACCGCCTACGAGGTGGAGCTGGGCTGGACCTGGGTATTTACATCTACTTTGTTAACAGTGGCAAAACATTGAAAAAAAAACAGATTATTCGAACATTGAAACAGCTTATTATTGTGTAGCAATGAGATATAAATAAGGAAATAAATGAACGAATAAAAAAAATGAAGGATATTTCGAGTTGTTACATAAAAACTGAATGATATAAAATGAGTACTGTAGAGGAATTTTAAAATGAGCTTCAATACCTGAAAACGCAAGATCAGACCATCTATCGGAATATTGTCATGTTATGAGGCAAAAAAATTATTTGTGATTCTGATAAGTCAGGAACAAAGCAATAAAGCTGCACTAACCCAGCATGTTCCAAGTAGCGAGCACCCGCATGCCGGCAGCGGCGCGCATGCGCGGTCTATCGGGCCCGCGGCCTGACCAGCGCTCCGGCTGCAACGCTGTTGACGTCACTAGCGCCACGCCAAGCTCCATGTAGCCTGACCATAGCTGTAGATAACAAATATATCAAACCACATGATCTCAAAAAAAAAATGGAGCAAGAAAAGTTATTAAGTATAAGAGGAACGTAAACGTTGAGACAAAAGTGAGTTGTCAGCGAAGACCTTTTAAGAAGAAGTAAGTTCTTTAAATGGACATGGCTATTTAACTTTGAGGGAATTTATGTATCAAACATTTACCTGAGTATCAAATTGCGGTGGTTCGTCTCCTAAGAACCTTTCGAGTAACGGCTGAGCGAGGTCTTGAAGCGCGGATAACAACACTTTACAGCTTTGCACTCGTAACACCATCCAGTCTGATGGAAATACCTGACGACACACACACGTATATTAAGAAATTGCTTTTCGGACAATTAGGATAAGTAAAATAAAAGACGAAAACAAAGTTTAGCCGAATCACATACTCAATTGGTATAGAAAGAAAAACGTATTTTTATGAAATTAGCTTTACGTAATAATACGTAAATTAGACAAAAATATAACACATCACAATTTATAAATTTCGAACATCATTTTGACGACATATTTAGAGTTTAATACTATGTCTACACATTTTCATCTGGGCTGCCAATATTATTATCTAATGGGTCCTTGCAAACAATTTTATAAGTATACTTACGTCCTGCTCAATAAGATGTCTAAAAACCAGGAAGGCTCTCATCAGGAAGTCCTTCAGCGGCTTCCTGTCGTGCGGGTGCGGCGCTAGATGGCTCCACAGGCGCTGGTAGTGCACCGGCTTCAGTAGCTCCATCACGCCGAGGAGACCGGCTACCATTGAACCCTGGAAATTAAATGGGTTTAGTATTGTTGAAGAAAATATGCGTTGTGTAAAGTGATTGATGGAACCTAAATCGAGAATCAATTTTATTTGCATTCTTAGGCAAGGGCTTTTTTTGAAAACCACTTTTTGAAAAGGTTTTCTATTTTAAATTTATTCGTCCATTTATTTACCATTAATCGGTTATTAATCGATAACTTCTCATTTCGGCACCTATTTACGAGTGTCTGTGATATAACAGTTCGTACCTCGAAAAGTACGCTAGAACAATTATAGTCGCTTTCATCGAACGAACATCACATAAGTATCTACCTAAAAATATAACCATTTTGATTATGACTGCGGGATACTCTCTGTGAATATCTATCAAACTTACAAGGACAACAACATCTGTGTCTAATTAATCATCTTCTACGGGCCGGTTGGGATCCTGCTTGTTCAATAATAAGACCACTAGACTTACGGATCATGTATGTAACAAACTTACAAGCACAGGCGAATTCCCTCCAATCAGATGCAGTACAGTCTCGACCAACACATCTAAAGTATTCAGACACAGGACATCGACATCCGGGTCCAATTCATCGTCTTCTACGGGTCGGTCGGGATCTTGCTTCTTCCATAGCAGGGCTACCAGTTCGCCAATCATCTCGGCACATTGAGGTAGTTCGTCGCGACGCGCAAGGTGTACGCGGAGGTGGTGGCAGGCTGTTGTTAGGATTATGTTGCGCGCCTCTGAAATATAATTGATGATATTAGTTTCTTTTTGCATCAATTACATTTAGTCAGAAAGTTCTAACTTGTTTATCTCTTGTGTGGAGATTGAGTTGCTATGTCATTTACCTATAGGTGTAGTTGGGTTAAAATGGATGTGGAAAGTAAATATAATGCCAGATCTTCACTTAGACGCCGAAAGGATATTGAGGTTGTTGTGCTGAGTGTGGGAAGGGGAGCGTATTTATGTTAGAAGTTGTATCAAGATATTACACATTGTATCATTACAAGGTGCGCTTTGTAATGCTCGGTTCTCCTCCTTCACTGAAGTAATCCTCAAATCTGTAACGTTACATTACACGCGAATGCTCCCGGTGAGAGAGCACCTTTAGGTCTTCCTTTATCTGGCTGTATTTTGATCTAGGTAGAGTTAATGTACACAAGTTGTATATATAATTACCTGGGTCCTCGCCCAGCGGTCCCTTCAGTATATCCTGTGCAGCATGCAGGCGTGCCCGCGCCAGCTGCGGCGGCGGCGGCGGCTGCGGCTGCGGCGCGTCCAGCACTAGCGCCGCCGCGCGGGCTGCTTCACTCGCGCCCAGAGCGCCGCAAACCTCGCGGGTCACTTCCGCCCAGGATGACATTAGGGCCACCTGTATGTTAAAAAAAAAAAAAAATTGTAGGTACAGGCTGTCAAGCATAATATGCCGTAAAATACCATACACTCTTATTATTTTGGATAGAAGATTTAAATTAAGAATCTGCTAATATTTATTGTCACTTCTATTAATAAAAGGCCCATATTCTATAACTATGAAACACTATTTTCATGTACATAGAGAATAATTGGTATCGGTATTTTAATACTAAAATTTTAGTAAAAAAAATACATTTGTGTTTGAAAGAATAACACTAATCAAACAAAAAACGACAACTGCCATTGTGCACATAACTATTAATTATATAAAATACCTGAATTATGCTCCACGCTTCAACCATATAAAGATTTGCGAACTTTTATTCTCAATTTATTTCATAGTAAGCAACAACATATCCCACAATCCAACAACTAACCTGAGCAGGCGCTAAATGTTCCTTATAGGGGTGTTGTGCAAACGCCTTCAGCGCATGTAAGGCCGCTCTCACATCCCTTCTAAAGCTATCTTCATACTGTCCGCCGGTCGCCCTCGCGAACAGTCGTCGCGAGCGCACGGCGAGGCGGAACACCGCGCCGAGCGAGCGCAGACACTTGCGGATCGGCTCCTGCCCTTCCGCGCTCGCTGCCCACTCCGCGCAGTGCTGCACTGATGATAACAGGCCCCTGCAGGAACGAAATGATATGGAAATTAAAAATCGTGTAATATGACCAGATCCATTAATAAACTGGTGTGTGTAGAGAACAATATAAAATTTAAAAATATTACGAAATATCCGTTTTTGTGTCTATGATCATTATATGTTTAATCCCCATGTATTATGATATATCTAGCTTAAGTATACCTATAGCTAAATGAGAAACTTGACTGATGACTTCTGTAAACCCTGAGCTCTTATTTCGTGCTTAAGTAATGCAAAAGAATTAGGTTTATTTGACAGCATTATGGGATTTTGTGAAACACGACGAAAATGAAAACAGAATGATATACAGACAAATAAATTTTATAATTAATTTTTATAAGTGTTCATCGTGAGGATACTCACTTGTAAACAAGAGCCGCTGAGAAATGTTCTTCAATATACACATCAAGTACTGGTCTAAAATGTTGGAATCGAGTCTCATCTAGCAAGCTGCATATCGAGATCAATACGAGGAATACAGTGCCTGAATGTGGTGTGCTGAAACAAAGTAAATGGTACATTAGGATATATATATATGCGAAACCACAAGTCAAATACTGTGATTGGAAGTTTGTGTTCGGAAATTAGCGCGTACATGCATAAAAACATGTATGCAGACTTGAGTGCTTGCGACTACGGCCTTCTTATTAGGTGTTACTAAAATATAACCCTAGTTCATAAAAACTTTAGTTAGTTTTTAGGGGTGTAACTTCTTTATCTAAACTTAAAAATATTAGGTATACAGTGCGCTACGGAAATGGGAATTCATCATCATCATCTCCCTGCCCTGTTCCTAATTAATTGGCGTCGTGCAATGCGTATTCAGCTTCCATTCATCTCCTAACCTGGTCGAAATTTAAAGCCCAATAAGGAATTTGCATGTATTGGTTAATATCCTGATTTTTTTAGGTCAATAAGTATTATTTTTCCTACATAAGATAACACAACGCATTATCTATTTTAAATAATTGCTGATAACTAATAGTGTTAACTTACCTATTCCCATCTTCTGTAGAAAACAAAGCGAACAACGCATCTAACACATCTCTTAGGAACTTGATGAGCTCTTCACAGCTCAGTCCATCGCCGAGCCTCAACACTCTTAGTAATGTTTCTTGCACTTTCTCAGGTCGAGCGCGCCATTGAAGTAGGGCTAGGAGATCCTCTGAAAAGAATATATAATATACTAGCTGTGCCCTGCGGTTTCACCCGCATGAATATCTAGGTCCCGTTCCCGGTGCCTTTATGTTTGGCCGGTGATGACTTATTTTTTTTCCGCGCAATTTTCCATTTTTTTTTTCATAAGAACCTTCTCCTGATAATAACTAACACAACAAAAAAAGAATTAGTGGAATCGACCCAGGTGTTATTGAGTTATGCGCTTACCAACACATTTAGCAATTCATTTTTATATATAAGATATATTTAGAATTATATTACCTTATTACCTTGTCCAAAAATAATGAGACTTGTATTCAAATAAAAGTAAGCCTTTATTGCACCATCTTTCTTTCTTACCGTGTCACGTTAGACAAGATAGGTTTTGAGCAAAATAACTTTACTATATTTGTAGACAGAGATACATTAACATTAACTGCGTTATTTTATATTAAGAAAAGAGGTAATAGAATTTACGTTATATCATTTTTATTTCTCATTCTTTATTTTCTTAAATATTTCATTCATAGGGTAATATTTTTCTTACGCGGTTTCATCGAATAAAAACATTTAAATGTATAAAGTAAGATCTCTAAGCATTTTTTATAATGTATTAGTAGGAGAACTTACCGTTTTGAGTCAACTTAGTAGAGCACAGCAGCGTGCTTATAGTGCAGTTTTCTTTGGAGCTTCTTTGGAAGGAGGGGACCATGCCGTTCATGGAGCCCACGCGTGCACTGTCTGCTGCACACGACGGTAAAGATAGGTAGCCGGCTGATGTCAACCTAAAGAAATAATAAAGTAAATTAGTGAAGTTCATAAACAGAAATAAGAAGATAAATAATAAGTAGGAAAATATTTTTTTTTTCTTTTTATTTCTTCTTCTTTTCGTGATTCTTTAATCGGTAAGCGATGCAATAATATGAATTCTAATAAGAAAATGGTACCCACACTAGGTGTGTTGAACGGGTGTTTAATTGTGAATTTATATTTTCTCAGTATTTCAACTTCAAGTATAATTGAGTTTTATTTAAAATACCATCATTAGGCAATAACAAGAATGTAACATCGGTACAACTTACTTGGTGGGATCATCACATTTATACACATAAAGCTCATGTGCTCCGTCCCTTAGAGTGGCGCCACTGGCTTCCATGAGTCTTGCGAAAGCAAACCCAAACAGTTTTCTTTCGGTTTTGTCTCTGGCTGGAAATATTATTTAATCATTATTAACACGTACGTAATTGGTCCAAACACACTATGTAGACCGTATAATTGAACTAGTTAATTAGCGATTTTCAGTAACTCAATAGTCTGTATTATTTCTTTAACTAATAAATAACACGTATACAAAGAAGAAAAGGAAAGAAAGAAAAGAACAAAACGTTGCAATAACGCTATTCTTGTAATTTAAAATATTTCTATAAAACCTTCATGCAAAATGTTCTTTTTATGAGTTTTAACATTAGCACTTACTAGAACAATGCCTAAACTCGATCCTGACATGCGCATTAGTGAAGGTCTCTAGCGGCACCGTCAGCCGCAGGTGCTCGCCCCACGCGGGGCTGTTGTTGTGGTACAGCACCACCGACTCGTACGACGTGGAGCCGGTACCGCTGGCGCCCCATACGCATTCCTGTGGATATTTGGAGTAGTTGTTAATTGTGTTAGATACACAAGGCAGTTTTTTGAGGGATAGAAAACTTGGAAGTTTTATGAAGGAAGTTACGTGTAGCGACTACATCTAACTTACACAGTAAATTTACGGATCATAACGTTATAATAAAATAGTCGATAGTGCATACCTACTTAGTAAAGTATTCATAAATGTTCACTAACTTTACGCATTCGCATTCCTGTGGAGTTTCTAGTGTTACTTGTGTTATAGAGGGTTGATTTTTTTAGGGATAGAAAACTTTGAAATTTTATGAAGTTACGTGTAGTAGCTAGCTTACTTAGTTACACAGTAAATTTACGGGGTCATAACGTAATATGCATCTTTTTCTGTTTAAATTGTTCGACTCTTTATTAATACCCTACTAAGTAGAGTACCTACTTAGTAGGGTATTAATAAAGTTTGACTTTATTTACTAGTTAGGTACAATATTGAGATAGTAAACATTTGCTGATTTATTACTAGAGTATTCTACTCCAATTATGGATTTACAATTTATTTACGAGTAGATGACTAAAAAATTGTCCAAAATTAGAAATACTTGCAATCCAACATTTAGATAAGCGGCTAGTTTCATTAGATAACCGATAGATGGCGTTGTATATAACTCTAAATTAAAGTTGCATAAACGTAAGTTGGAGACTGATACATATTCAATGGGAGAGTTTAAGGACAATGGGATTTACCTGCAGACAAACTACGAACTAAGTCATTACCACGAAATACTACAAAACAATGACTATTTACCATGCAAAATACAAGGAAAACAAAAAGGTAAACGAACTTTGAAGTAAAACTACCTTAAACGGATTTTATCGCGGTTTATATTTAGGTTCAGTCTACCCGTGAACATGACACCTACAAATGCCTCGAAACTTTGAGCTAAAAACTAAATACCGCGATCCGTTTTAAGTAGTTTAATTTCAATGTCCGCATTCTCATTATGGTCGTTTTACACGACACTAGCGAATGCTCCTTCTAAACCAAACCCTATTCTTTAAAATTTCAAAGTATGATAGGGTGAAGGAAAACATCATGAGGAAACCTAGATTCCAAAAACTGGGATCTGAAATCGCCAATCCGCAATTGGTCAAAGCTCAAGCCTTCTTTCTATGGGAAGAGTTATTTGCCCAGCAGAGTAGACGTTTATAGGCTGGTATCATTATTATTATTTATTTGACAGTGTAGGGCTAGAATGAGCATTCACTCAGATATAAATGGGCATTAACCTAATACTAATACCATTAGTCAACAAACTTACGCTAATAACTTGTCCCGTACTATCATGTACAGTGACCGTAGCTAGTACATTCTTCGCCGTACTCTTCCCGCCCCTTTCGAACTCCGCCTTCTCCAAGGTGAGGTAGAGGTCGTTGCGCACGTCACCGGGCATGATGACGTCAGGGAAGCCGCGCTTGGCGGTGATGGTGGCGCCGGACGCTACTGCTTCTGATATGCTGCCGGCGTTCGATAGGAGGCGGAGGGCTACTACTATGCCTGGCAAAGAAATAGAAGAGTTAAGGTACTGTAATACGAATAAAATTGCAATATTTAAAGGTCAAGCGTTAGATAACAGACGAAGGATGGCTACTATACCTGAACAAAGAAAACAAAGAGTTAGTTTGTTTACTTAATGTAATAGGGGAGGATTTAGTTTAACTATTGTGAAGGCCAAAAGAAGCTTCTTATTTCCTAGCTGATTTTTATCTGTATGCTTAAACTGTACGTAAAAAGGATTTCAAGATATTAAAATCTTCAAATGAGCAATGATTTTGAAGTAAAACACGTGTAGATTAGTTTAATGTATGTACTTGGTAACACATGGAGTTCAATTAGTGTTGCGTAGGTACTGAGAAATAGGAACCTACTCGTCCTTATCAAATCTGTTAGTTTGATTTAGGCATCAACATTGCACGCAGTAGGAAGTTAGAAAACCCAAGATAAATAATATGTAAAATCCACATACACAGGATGTGAATTATCTGATTTATTTTGCAAACATTCCGTTGCAGATTCACAACATCCTATTTGCTTTGTTTATATTTTTAAAGAGATTATTAAGCACGAGGTATGAAGTACAAAAAAACACAGAATTAAGGCATTTATTCTTGAATACCTCCGGTATTATGGGCACCTACTTATATTAATATAAGAGAAACAAACCAGAGTTTTTAATTTCGTTATTTTTAAAGTTAAAATTATACTTTCTTACAAATAAAATTAATTTATTTAGCTTCAAATCTTCTTAAATTGTTACTTACGAAAACCATCTTTTTCGTTCGATTATTAATTCGAACTAATTTACACACCTATTTTAACGACTTACGAAATCCATTGACATATGACACAATATTTGAACTCAAATTGATGTGCATTTTGCGAACATTAACATAAGAACATCGCATGTATAAATTATGTAAATCTGTAGTGTTTATTGTATAAGTGGTTGTGACATGTTTTAATTAACTATGCGAAACAAATTGACTTCTTCCTGTTATTTGTAAGCGATCCTATCTTAAACGTACAGAAAAGTGTATGATACTTTATCATAGTTAATTGAATTTTAACAAATATAGTACTTTTCTTAATTTATAACGGTTTGCCATCAATTCTTTAAATACTCGACTTTAGAAGCTATATTTTATAAGGGCTGATAAAGTGATTCCTTTTCAGTTAAAATAATAGAAAACGCGTAGTTATATTTTTGCTTTATGGAAAAATTCAAAACGAAAAATTGAATTTAATACCGGACCACTTAAATAACCGTCTATCATTCCTTTATTAACTAAACACAATACACAAAAATCCTTCTTTAGCAGTCAGATAAAGACCCAAACATTAGAAAAAAAAAACCTTATTAAATATGCAGCGACAAATCGACATTCTCTTGTACCACACAACCGGTGTGGGAGACTGGTTCCAGTCGCAATAAATTACTTCATCTAATGAAGGCAAATTTATTCAGATATTTAACAATTAGGTTTTATTATTGACTCGGCTAGACAAACTTTGTAGGCAATGACTATTTTTGTATGTCCTAAAATCGACACTTACCGTAATTGGGCTGTCCAGGTAAGATATTACATTTGTTGGTTTGTTTTCTTATTAACATGTCATGTAGCTGATGGAAATCTTTTTCTTCACATTGGTAGACCTAGAACCAAAAGAAGGATTATAATTGAGTACCAAATAAAAAAACCAAGTCATCTTTGTAGTACGGGCAATGATCAAAACATCCAAACTATACAATTATTTGAAACTTAAATCTGTTAGGGGAAAAAAATGAAAAAAATGTGTAGAGAATTTTTTCACCTATGCATTCTTGATTGGCCACCAAGCCTATTAGTCATATAATTATCATTGCCCCGAGCGCCATCCGCAAAACGGCTTTAATAGTGGCCAAGTTCAAGGTTCAAATTATATTAATTAATTTATGTTATATCTGCTTCAAAAGCAGGGGATTACAAAAGAATCTACCGATCATCAAAAAGAAAGAAGTTTATTAAGAAAGTCTGCCAACTTACTTTGAAGGTATACTCTTTTTCCCCAGGATGTTGTCCCGGTTGTCTTAGGAACTCTGCTAGTGGTAGTACACCAGCTCCCAACGGTCGCCTAGCAACGGGGCCCCGACGTTCCCCGGTACCACTGCCACTACTACCCGCGCCTGCCCAGCGACCTACCCGTATGACCCACGCGACTAGCCATAGCTCGCGGGTGAGATCCGTGGTTGACAGGTCCTGGAATTTGGAGATTGGTTTTAATGTGTTAGAAGTTAGGGTTTATAGTTGAGTGGTACGGTAGAAATTGATGGATGGAGTAAAAGATGAAAGAAACGCTGAGATGACGTAAAGATGAATCAAAGCTATATTCGCATTTCACCGCCCCTAATAATTGAGAAAGGGGTGATCACAATCTATACTATAGTAGGGTTTAATAACGATTTAGAAGGTTTAAAGATTAGCTAATTAAAATTAATGTTTTAGTTTAAATAGCTCATTTTGGTTTTTCTCATAACCGTATATTTAATTGCTATTCAAAGACATTAATAATTATAATAGTTTATGCAATAACCTTTGTAATCCATCGCCCGCTAAACGTCTTTAACGCCGACGCTAATGATAATCTGTTCGTAAAAAACCCTTGTTATCGTACGGTCATTAGTTATTTCGTAAAGCAAGTAAAAAGTATGGTACCCTGTTATCGACACCTCGCCATATACATAACACTAAACCAGTTCCCTTGCCTTCACCTCAATGACGTGTTACAAAGGGATCATATTACAATAAAAAGTGTTATGGTTTACTTTTAGAACAAAGAGGATATCTTGAACTTTGTATGAACATAATTGGAGGAGGAGGAAAACTTGAATACATCTTTATTTATAAACATCGATTATGTTTGTCGCAAAATGTCTAGACATACTCACCTCAAATCAAAGTACATACATAAAACATAATAAGGAAAAACTATTAATATGGGGCCGAAACTAAAAATGAATTCCGGCCAAAGCTGTCACAGATTTCTGGTCTTTTTCTGCCTAGTCGTGCGAAGCTATTTTGGGAGTCAGCCTTCAGTCTTACCATTTTTATACAGCTACTGCCTATTTTTCCGCCACAAATCTTTTTACTAGGGATTATAGTATCACATACTAAGACTGAACTTTCTTCTGATAAATAATATAATAAATCCCAGTCTCAAAATATCCAAAAACCTACGTTATATTTCTGTAAATCTTATAATACTTACCGCAAACAAAGTACTATTCGCGTGTAATCGATCCACATAATTGGAGAAGCCATCTCTCGCGATCCTTATCCTGAAGCGTTCCGACAACGGCTGAGCTCGTCTCGCATCATGGAGCCAGAGCAACAACTCCGCCTCATCACCACCAGCTGTGTGGCCGAAGTCCCTCATGCTGCACATGAGGTGGTGGGACTGGACTGATGACGCCGTCATGTTGGAACTGCTCGTGAGGGTACCGGAGTTGAAGCTGCTGCCGGAGCCGCCTGCGCGACGGAGGGTGCCGCGCCACTGGGGGAAACGATTTCAAGCATTTTATTACCAAAATATTATATCCTAACTAGCTGTACCCGGCATGCGTTGCAATGCAATTTTCTCTACCTAGCACCTGCCTTCTACCTATCTTCTACCACTTAAGGGTATGAAAATAGATAGTAGCCGATTCTCAGACCTACTGAATATGCATATAAAATTTCATAAAAATCGGTCAAGCCGTTTCGGAAGGGTATGGTAACTAACGTGACACGAGAATTGTATAGTATGAGATTTAAGTTAGTTGGTGGATTTAAGTCTACATTAATTAATATTTCAGTTAGAAGTTTTTGTTAGGCGTATGTTAAAATTACTTCTTAGTAGATGGCACCTAGTTACCAGAAAAACAGTGGAGATGAAATGATAATGAAAATATGTAAGTACCTGAAGCGATAAAATTTTAATTTTTCTACTTATTTCGATATTATTTTCGGTAGATTAATCACACGTGATTAAGAACCTTACCAAGAGCTAAAGTGCCACTATACCATTACTGAGCGTATTACATCATACTGTATGCAATAAAACGCAACATATGCCACTAAGTTATGTAACCCGATCTGTTAAATCACTAAGCTACGTGCTGGTCATAAACGTCTAAGCACAGATTTGCTGACTTCATATAATAAGGATACCATACCATGTTTGTAAGTCTAATGCTGTATTAATAAGCAGTGAAGTATAAAGTTAGTTATCGTTTCATTTATTCTAAAATATAGCAGTTTCATTATTTAACCTATTTAGTTTCCCACTGCTGGGAAAAGGTCTCCCCCGTTTGACTCCAGATTGAAGTTTTAGATTCATATAAGGTAATATAATTTATAGCTATTACAAAAGCACAGATGTTTTATTTACTCAACTAAATATAAAAGAAAACGGAATACCTCTGCTGCAAAACATTTCGTACCCTTCCTAGTACTAGTCTAATGAATTAGAGCATCATCTAATACTAGCTGTTTTCCCGCGGATCCACCTGCATGGATGCCGGTTATCGCGGAATATTGTCCTAGCCTCATAATATTCCATAGCCTATGTGCTTTATTGGACCTCAAGCTAGCTCCATACAAAAATCATTGAAAACGGTTCGGTTGTGAGGCTTAGCTGAAACAGACTGTACATTAACCGTATCAAACAGACAAGAGGTGGTTTCGCATTATTATATTAGTATAAAGCTTAAAGCTTATTGCATTCCATGAGAATTTATACCATTATATATTTTTTTAACTTAAAGAGACTAATTAACCTTTTTAAAAATGTGAATTAGCTGTGCCTTGTTAACCCTGTGGGGAATAACTAATGAGTTGGAACAAGAGCAGCCTGTTCTTGATCCAATTAAAATGCTTGTTGCAGCCTTAGAATATGTATAGATGTTTTTATCTTGAAAGTAGTTCATATCATATCATAGTCAGTAATATGGAGTAGTCCCGAAATAAAATAAAGACAACACTGTATTTTTTTCTTAACCCTGAAAGTCAATGATAATTAATCTAACAGACTGATACATTTAAATTGTTGACAAGTTTAATTTGTATGATAAAGTCATTACTAGCTTTTTATTAGCTTGCTATTCGAAAAACACATAGCAAGTCAGTGTTTAGTCAATTACAAGCAACGATAAAATTATGATTTAAATTAAATCCTATTTTTCAGAAGATCTAAAGAATGGAACTTCGATCAGGAAGCTTATGAACGAACGTTGAACCTCATCAAAGCTTTACGTCCAACTTAGATCGTAGACATCACAGGTGGCTTTTATTGCAAATTCCTATAATTAAATAAGCTCGTTAGACAAGAAAAACCAGTATAAACGAGCGTATATTTAACTCGGATTATGTCTCGTTTCAAAGTACAGTTACTCGGGCTATTATTGGATACGAGATAACTCGATTTACATTTTTTATACTATGAATCAACCCTTCAGTTCGATTGTCGTCTATTTGGCTGACTAGTCCGATAAATTACGAATTATTACGATAGTTAAATGTTCTCTTTGCATTAAGATTTCAGACTGAAATATATTTTAGGATAAAGTCACATTAGGAAAATATGTAGAAAAATATTTACAAATTGTTACACAGTAGGCTTGCTATAGGAAAATAAAATAGTGAAGTAGATAAACAATCAATATCGACGCATTTGCAAAAAATAATGATAACAACACAATGGTCGGTTTAAAATCCATTATATTAATTTTCCTTTATCATAATATAATAGTATTGTAGCATTAAATAAATATATATTACACTATAATTATTATAAATCATCAGAAAAGTGCTATTGAATGGACTTCACAGGGAAAACTAGAACTGCATAATTCTATGTAAAAAGTAGCTACAGCGTTTTAACTTTAAATTTACGTAAACAATGACGTCATTGTGTTCAGTTTGTTGCAAATTATTTGCATGATCTAATTAGGTAGGCTTCAAGCTTAATTTTATGCTGACCTTTAGAAAATTATCTGAAGTTAGCTTAGATATTATTTAATCCTTGAACGAATTAGGTTACCTACTCTGAAACCTAGACATAATATTATTATGTAACCTGAGTTTCTTGTCCGCCCACACCTAATTATCCTATCATACGAACGTAAACAAAGACTATACAATAATCCTTTAACCAATCATCCCATTGCAACGTGGTTCAAAAGAAGGAAATAGGCTTCCTCTAAATTGCACCATAATTCCTAAAGTTGAGTGTTCCATTCCTTTCACAAACCAAACATAGTTTTACCCTATTCAGTTATATCTACCAAGCAGCTCAGGCTGATCCTTAATTTTTATTTACAATCAATTTCACGCAACTTGAGGGTCTTTTCTTTATTTTAAAAGAAAGAACTTTTGTCTTAGAAGCAATTATCGTGCCGTGGTCATACACAAAGAACACCCAAAGTTAGCACAACTAATTGTGAGTCAGACAATTTTTTGTCACATGCATTAGTTTAGTTATGATTCATATACAACATGCATATAATAAGTAAATTAGGCCTATTCGTATATTTACATCTTCGAAGCCACGTACCGCCTTTGCCCGCTCTGCACTTTCTACGTGCACCCTGTATAACTCCACAAGGCTCATATCCTCAGGGTCGACGGCTTCTGCGCCACGGCGAGGGACTAATTCAAGACCCAGTTTTCTGTAAAAAAAAGAAAATAGACATTAATATACTGGGATTATTGAGGAGTTAATGTGATTAAGGGCGCTTGTCAAATGTTTGGTGGCATGTTTTGGATTTTTTAGCTAGGGTATAAAAACCTAGTCCATTTTGAACAGTTATTATCTTAGTTTGCCCTTGTCTTAAATATAATCAGCAGTGAAGTTTGCATTGATAAGGGACAGGTAGCCCATGATTGTCAAAAAAGATCTGAGTCAGCCATTTAGCGCATTATTTTATATAAAAAAAAATATATATAGGTAAAAACCAACCGTAAATAAGTTAAATATGGTTCATACAACCAAAAATATAGTCATCCTAGGATAGACATAAGTTTCCTTTAGGTATGCCTACCTAAACCAAATTGCAGATAGGGATACAAAACATTAAACAATATGGTAATTTTATTATGCTAAAATTTGTTCAATGACGTGTGAATAATGTAAATAAAATGTAAATGATTAACAAAGCAAGTTGCCTTATAAAAACCCCAATACGTGCATAGTTGACCGTGCGAATATAATGATTCACCAAAAAAGGTTTCTTGGAAATGAAACCTGGCCGTCCCTATGAGTTAGGAATGTTGCCCTAAATGTCAAATACATTGTTTGGAACCGTTATGTACCTACCTAATATAATTTTATATATAACAACCTAAATATATTTTTGCATTATCTTCCTTAGTAAATATACAACCGAATGATGTCAATCATATTACACAGGTTGAAAATAACCGAAATCCTTTTTAACCCCCGACGCAAAAAGACTGGTATTATAAGTTTAACGTGTCTGTCTGTGTGTGTGTTTGTCTGTGATTTTTTACTAAATAGCGTAGAAATTTCCGCCATGCTGTTCGTATTGATATAGAAACCGGTAAAACTTATGGTATGGATCGATACCTACGATAACGTAAGTGCAACATTCATGCAAGTACCACCATCATTTGAGGATAAAAGACCGTTATCTGTTGGCTAAACGTTTACAGAATACTTAACTTTAGTATAAAGCAGGTTATTTAAGGAAAATACGCAGACATCTTTAGTTATATAACAAGAACTTTGCACTAGAATTACCACAAGGCTATCCTTAAAACCAGTCTTCCTATACCTAGACACTCATTCAATGAATAGCAGGATCCAGATTTTATTTTAGTCCAAAAAGTATTTACTTTAAATGTTTCTGATAACTATTATCGTGCAGGTAATTGAGGTTGCGGAAATTGCAAATAAGGATTAATTATATGGTCCAGAAAAAATACATTTGAAAAGCCGAATTAGATGAGCGGCTAAACGGTCACGAAACTATCGTTGGAGAACGAGCTTTCAATCAGCTTATACTCAAGTTGGTCGACTTTCAATGTCTAATAGAAAGCAAAATAAGCTTTGTTGCCAAAGTTTAAGGTTCGGTTTTATTTAGCAAGTACTTTCATTGCAGTGCAAGTCATTACGGTAAGTTTTCCTGATCGAAAGATGGTCGTAGAAAATCCATATTACGCATAAATGGTGATGATTAGTAACTTACTTCCAACAGGAAATTAAGTTATTACGAAGCGGGTTTTAAAATCCTTCTCCTTTGATTGGTAAAGTGTACATGGAAGGCAATTGAAGAAATAACTACATTTCAAAAGTATCTTTCAGTTATCAGTACCGTACTGGGGTACTCTTCTAATTTTCATACAAACATGGTGCTCCTAATTAAAACTATGCATTTAAATAGTCGTAAAAATGCAAGCGATTTAGATTTTCGACTTCGAACGAATGATGAACGACGATGGGTTCGAGTACACCTACCATACTATTTACATCTACCATCGACCCGGAAGAAGAAAACCAGCAGTATAAGGTTTGATATTACTGAACTTCAACGTCTCATACATATGCAGATGAAGACTGCGCAAGAGATGGATCGATTATGTTATGTAATAGATGATATGAAAAACGCACACAGTGATTGACGAATAATTTACGCATTTAGCGTCTCTCAATAATTATCAAGGGGAAAGACGATGAAATAGTGTACTGTAATCTCAGGTTATATAACGGTAAGAACTAATGGGACTTGGAAAAGATCTTTTCTTTTTCAAGTACATAATCTCATCGCAATCAATCATCGCAATAAGACCTGGACTGGTCTTAAATCGCCTACTCGCAGTGAGCCAAAGAGGTAATTAATGCTGTTTTTATGTCTGAGAATCCCTGCTACGACACTGAGGTATATTATATAAACGATATTTCCTTTCATTTCATTGAACATTTAATCATTTAATTAGTTATTAATATCATATTTAAGGTGGTATTTTCACTAATGATTAATAACTGAAAGGAATAGGCTTCTATGCTTATGAAGCTTATTGTTTTGTTGAAGGATTTCATATTAAAGATAATTGCAAAGTTCTTGCAATTTTACTGTAACTAAAAGTTATTATTTTATAGGAGTTCAATGCAAGGACAATAAATAAACATATTTAGATATTGTTTGCCTCCAGCCATTGTCTCTAATGACATCACAGTATTCAAAGTTCTAGCTCATTAAAATTATTACTATATATTTTGAAACAATATTCAAACTAAATTATGACACATGTTTGCAGACAACAATGTAAAAGCGCAAAAACATTACAGTAAATCCCTCTTTACGCAACGCATCAGGAAAGGCTGCACAAAAACAATAATTGAATCATGAAAGCTGCAGGTGACTCTTATTTACTTGTAAAACATATCATCACGCCTGTATCCCCGAAGGGTTAGGCAGAGGTGTACCGATTTACACCCACAGTTCGCCGATATGTTTAGGTCCCATGTAATAGGGGGCGAGCCTATTGCCACTAACCGGGCACAAATCCTAACTCAGACCTGCTACTGAGAATTTCATAGAAAAATCCAATAACACTTTGGTCGACTTGGGAATCGAACCCAAGACCTCCAGCGTAGCTGTTGCGTTTAGCACCACTAGGCCAACCAGGCAGTTTGTTATACTTATAAAACAAATTTAAAATGACAGCTAAGAATATTGAATTAACAGAAGCTAGTTAGTTTCACACGGACGAAACTAAGCTCTATGTTACCTGATTTTTAAATGACACTAGGAAGCATTTTATTTATTTTAGAAATAATCCTTAAGACAAGGTTAGCATTTATGACTTAAGTCTTAGTACCAACAGCATCCATGCGAAAGATGAACAAAAGATTAAACTGTGACAAATAAGACTCTGAACTTATTGAAAATACGTGAGAAATATAAGTTGAGTTTTAATAAGTATGTGATAAGGAACGGAAATCGAAGTTTCATCGGAACGCAGAGATTCACAGATTAATTATTCTCTTATACTTATTTGATCATCGAGATGACTAAGCCGTTTCTTTTTCAAAAATGATTCAGACCTTTGAATTAATTATAATTATTTATCATGTGCAACTTAGAATTGCATTGTAACCCGACTACTACTGTATTATGACATAAATAATAGATCTTTTTTTGTAGTAGGTATTTATACTAGCTTCAGATGTCATAGAACATTAATAATAGTTTTAATAAGATTTTCCTCTTTTGCGCATGATGCTCCTATGTACGCAATACAAGATGATACAAAGTATTCTGAGTGTATATACTTATCTACCTCATTGGCATTCTATCGGAGTAAAAGTCTTAACTAAATATCTACAGTGAATACATATCCCGGGTCCCAGACGGCAAAGGTATGCGATAGTGTGACCACGTGGCCATCCTTTTGATGCCGCGCGAAAAACCGGTTCGCTTTAGCAAATGTATTAAAATATGCATACGAAGACTTTTCTACACGAGAGACATTCCAGGACATTGTTAAAAGATCGTACAAAGAATCTCAGGAATGCAAGATTGTAATAACAATATTTATGATCAAGTAAAACGTTCAAATTAATGGCTAAGTGCTTTGGAAGGGAATTTCACTGTAATTAATTTGTGTTAATGTATTATACCTATACACTTTAAAAGTATAATATGAGAAAGGTGTACTCATTTCGTTCGGAGACAAGCATTCCATTACATTGAAGTCGTGCAAGTTGTTAGTTGAGCGAAATTCAAGACAAAATTGAGTAATTATTGTGTAACCAAGAGAAAAAAACAGGACTTTGTACACGAGTGATTTGATTTACAATCGATAGTTAAAGACTGGCTTCTTATTGGTTGTTGATTACCTAAATAAATCCATGGTATGGGTCCGTTCGATGTGCAACAGAAAGGTCACCAAACCAGTTATTCAAGCGACACTGGCTGATGTCTGGCGGGGCGGTTACCGCACGCCACCCAATAATGCTTATGCGACTGAGAAAGAATACTTAGCTTTAAAATATCTTAACTGTACTTATCCGATGAAAGTAGTGAAAATATTTAAGATATCATTTAACGTCTCAATTATTCGGTCCTCTTTCGAAATTTTATTCTAAAAGCCAGACTAACAAAATCATGTATTTTTAAAGGAAACGTTCGTATGTGTGAACTGTGAACCTCCTCAAAGGTTTTCCTCAGAAATTGATCATAACACTTCCGAGAATGTATTATTGATTTTTACGTTACTTCAACATAAGTAGAATCAGGAAGCGATACAGAGGTGTGGCAAGTTGGACAATTAAAAACCGACGAAAATAGACCGATACTTATATGACATACAAGGTGACGACATAATATTTGAAACGTCACCATGAATTGTTAATTTACAAATTCAGACTTGGTCATGTACGCAAAATTATAAACCGTCGACAACTGAATATGGAAAAGATACATCAGCGCAAAATTAAGTAATCGCATTATGATTGCTAAGTTATAATAGTTCTATAGCTAATAAGTTCATTGTAATGATCGTAACGTGCAGCACTCATTACAATCAGCAAACCTGTTTTAGATCGCCACACTTAATTATGTACTTTTATATAGATTTAATTTATTGTAAAAGCGATATAACATTTTATAAAATAGGGCACTAAGATTATAAATTACGTACCTATGAGACAATAAAATATTCTCATACATTCAAGGTTACCATTAATTTATCTTAATTACTTATAGACAAGTACAACCAAACTGTAATAGTGTGAATATTCTTTCCTCATGCTCATGGTCAACGACCAATTGACATAGCAAGCCCACCTACTTAAATATGTAAAGTTGAATGACCTGTCGATCGACGTTTGATATAAAATCATCAAACTATTATCTGACCATATTTCCAATACGATTTCAAGCGAATATTATTGAAATAAAATTGCGGCTGCCTTATACACTTTGTTATTATTCTAAATATGATAGGTGTGATTCCATAACAGCTATTCAAATTTCCATGCGGTTTTATGACATAAATTCCAACTATGGCTCGTTACGTCCAAGCAATACTGATTTCTCGTAGTATACTGAATTGTGACGTAGTGATGTGTAACAATACAATAATACGTCCTTTAGTATCTTTATTTACGTAATAAATACTTGTAACATAATTTATTATGTTTCGTATAATTTTGTCGCAGAATATTTAAGTGTTTTGTTGCTGACCGAACTTTTTTTTAACTTACAGGCCGGTAGAAATAATGCCATTTAAGCATATATAGGAACTATTTTTACCTCTGTCTTCATGTATTTTATTTACGTGTTGAATTTATGTGAATTTACTTTTATATTCGTGTATGGAAAAAATATAACATACTAAATTAAGTTTGATCTAAGCAGTTCTAGGACTAATTGTGACGTAAATTATGTTTGCCAATTTATACCTATGTGACTTTGTAATGTTAAAGGATGAGCATGAATGACAATACATACACTATCTTAATAAATTATGGTTTTTGCGTGAAAGAGTAACAAACATCCACACATCCATTCTCACAAACTTTCACATTTATAATATTAGTAGGATTAATTTGAAGATACTTTGCAAGGTTTTTCAGTTCTTCGTAAATTGTTATTCAGGAAAAAATACACAATTAATGTTTACATGTTTTAAATATAAGTTTATTAATGTTCTTTGGTATTATGATTTAAAAGAGAATCAAACAGCTAAAAGTATGTTCCAAAAATTCCTAACATAGACTAAGGCATCCGTCATATTTTTCGTAACCAACCAAAAACCGACTAGAAATGAAGCTAGATTTTATCATGACAGACAAAACAGGTAAATCAAGTTTTGCACAACTCCGGCGCATCGAACTTCCATCACGTTACGACGTTTCATTAGACAATTATTATTTCGTAACCTTTTATATAAAATGCTTTTTCCTTACATTCAACTGTAATTTCGCTTAGAAGATCAAAACATTCCAACGTTTTGCTGATTTCTGCCGTTTTGATGTCACTGATATTTTTGATGAGGTACTCAATAATTGACCATTATGTAATAATAAGTATATTACACACAAAACCAAAGAACATCTTGTAATAAATTGCTACGTCATTCACATCGCCAATCTTTTGTTAACTAACTCCTGATAACGGAGCTTGGTAATTAAGCTCGCAGGTAGCACTTTAATAAGGTAATAAAGGAAAGCATTGGACCAAGTGCATTAAGAAATGAATAAATACCCTGATAAGTAAGGTGTTTTATACGGGTAAAAGCCTGGTTAAGGCAAATTGATTTTTGTCGAGAAATGCACAAAAAAATATCCCCATTTAAATACATCTAAGTAGAGAAGGCAATTTGCGCTGTATCTGATATCAGCAAAGATTAATACGCATTCTAAGTATATATGAGCTGATAATTGTTTAGAAATGATAGGAATAAAACTGATGGACTCAACCAAGCCTGCCCATAGGCTGTTTGACTTACGTAACCATCTGTTAAAGTACTGAATATGGGCAATCGGGTAAAACCACATCTCAGCTGTACCTAGTTTTTTTTTTTTACTGGCTTGTCGAACAGGTAGACGGTCGCATGCCTGTCCAATGAGGTTACAGCAACTGACAGCGCTTTGCGAGACCGGACCTGTAATTACTGAGACCATATAATTGTCTCTTTATTAGTTGACATGATGAACGGATAAAATATGTATCGCGTGCAAGATATACAAGAGGTCGGTATAGAGCAAAGTATTTGAACCCTTCGAGGACATAAAGGGACTGACGCAAAAGCTACATTGTTCGAATATGATGTAATAACGCTATTTAAGCAAGTAATACCTGAGTTATAAAAAGTCGTCGCATTTTTATTTTAAATAATCTTATTTTTTAACTATTTAGTTCAGACTTTTACTAAAACATTCGAATATAATACTAAGCTTATTTTCTATAATTAGAAAAAAAAATACAATTACAACTGATTTCTACAGTTCAAAAAAACAACATAAACGGCCAGTTTAAATTGTATACCAATTGTTTAAATATAATAATGCAACTTTAACTAAATTACTATGGCCCGAAATGTGTTAATTAACAGCCGCGAGCAACTTCACTCGTCGAAACCAGTCATCAAAATCTTGCCAAAAAAATCGACACACGAGAGATCAAAGTATTGCTCACGGAGAAACCTCAAGACGGAGTCAAGACCCTCGTCTCGAACTCGTTCAGTCAGTACTCGTGGATACTGGCTACTGTGCATTTTAGCTTTAGAGCGAGACGGCTAATAACCGCGCATAACGAACTTAGAATGCGCGCGAAAGAGACAGACAGTGATGCGCGCACGCAGCCCGGACGCCAAACATTGGTAGTAAAATCCCGCGCGAGTCACCGCGTACGAGGCCGATCGAATCGGGCGCTCGTTCGTTCAGTTACGTTTCCGACCCACGAGCAGCTGGTGCGCTGTGTTGCGGGCCCCCAGTTGCCACTCGTTTTACTGCAACCGCTTTATTATATTATATGACATATCCCTTGGAATACAATGACGTTGAACTATTGTAGCAAAGTATTTTTAGACGTATAAGTGAGGCTGTGATCAGTGTTGTGTACAAAGAACGAGCTACTTGCAATCGTAAATTTTGAGAGACCGGAGTTGCTGGAAAAGTAACAGTTAGGTTTAAAAGGTAAGTGAGTTGTGTCACAAAAGCTTAGTGAAATGGATTGAATCGAGCTTAACTCATATCGACGACGCAAGGAATGTTGTTTGACAGCATACATGTGCGGGAACAAAAGCCTTGTGCATAGTCATCCCATTTCTTTTTTATTCCGCTCGCTGTCTTGCGAGGAACGGTGGGTAAGTAATGAACGAACGATTAATGGGTTCATATTTAGGTAATAAATAATGGGAATTAAAGATGCGTATGCCGCGATGTGTCAGTGTTTAGTTTCTCATGGTCACAGGTAGCGCCTGTGTCCCCGTTTACCTGAGCGACGAGCAAGTGGGGAAGGGACGCCGCTCTATTTACCGGGAACTATACTTGAATGGAATGGACAAAGCTAGTTTAGGCAAAGGGATGAACACATTTAACACCACCATGTCTAAATAAATAATTACCACGTTACCATTCATAAAATTTAGTAGGTTAAAATATTAGGTGTTCGAAATAGCTATGAATTATTTCATAAATCCTTAATAAGTAACGGTAAAACATCTAAACACGCGAATTTCACGGTCCACGAAACTTCATTAAAGATGTGCCGACCAAGGACGCTGTGAATAAAGAAATAAAAACAATCAAACCACTGCCCGCTTAATTTTATAACAACCCGGACATGTGCGCGATTCGAACAAAATAACAATTACAATACATCTATACAATTTACTATAGAAGTAATTTCCTACTGAGTAATTGACAATGTAACTCTGACTTATAAATATCGAATAGATAATTAAACTTATTGACCAATGTTTAAATAAAAGTATACTTAATTACTGGGTAATAATTTATAGCAAACAATTACGGACAGACATTAGCAAGAACATAATTATAATGACATTCAAGTAATCGAAATACCACACTGTCATTATCTAAGAGGATCCAGTAAAAAGGTCAACACGTCAAGTACTTACACACGGTTTCATAACATTTATAGTATAGCGCAATATAATCAAATAACGCATGAAAGAGTAGGAAATGATTGGTTTCCCATTAGGTACCGTGTGAGAGTTTCTTTAGTGTATGCCACAAAAGGGGGCATCTTCAACCGGTCTCACACATTATTCTTGTCACGGCGCGCGGCCACGGCACCTGCATCCATGATGACGCCGAAGCGCCTGGCGATAACCTCTAAAACACGCCTTGAACTTGCAAACTTGTTTAGTATTCGTGTTTCTCATATAAAAATAATAGTAACACTAATTGGCAGTAAAGTCACGGTTATTTTGGTCTTTCTAAGGTACATAAATTCCTTTTACCATATTTAAATTACCTGGAGCATACCAGGAACAAGGTCTGAGTAAATTATTAAGTAATTCTTTGTGTTGGCTCTGTATGAGGGTGCAGAGAAATGCCATGCGATACTAAGCACGTTTGGAAGTTTAGTATCTCATTGGATAAGCTGCGCACGCGCTATCAATTAGCCCGCATAAGTTTTACAAAGCATGGTTTTGTTTATCAACTCATCAGGAATTCCAACCTGTATCTTTGACCCTACTATGATAAAATACTCACTTATCTGCATTGCATATGACAGGTTCTTTGCAAATGCAATCTTATTAATATGTACACCTACTGTATTGGAAAATTTTATCAGAGCATGAAGTTTAAAAGGTCTACGTAACTTAAGCTGACCCGCATTAACGCAACCACTAGCTCGTATTTGAAGCGCATTTCCGTATCAATAGACACAAAACATGACGAAACGCAGGCATAGTCACTGCGGATGTTAGAACCAACCAGAAAGCTTATCTGTCCATCACCCATAAATTGAACAGGTTCTTAGATATGCTAATAAATACCACGTGTTTTCACAATGTTTTTCTACGATGTAAACAATGTGGGAAGGAATGCCGCTGACAATCAACGCAGTCAATGAGAGTTAATTATATCAGACACGAAACGACATCAGCCGGCGACCGAATTGAATCAGACCGTTCCACAGCCGCAAGCAAGACTTGAGACGATGTAATTTACAACAGAAGCGACAAACTGCCGCTCACTTGCACTGCAAATCTCGGCGTTACCTAACAATAATAATCGGACCAATCGTTACACGTCATTAGACACGCTTTCTGATGAAATGCGTATTGTCCGGCGAGGTATCGATACAAGACGTTCGAGATTCTTTCCCACGAAAGTCGTCGGTATTGTATTATGTTTGAACGTGTAGAGTGCAGGTTCAAGCGGCTAACATTTACCGCAATTAGTGTCCATTCAGTTGGGAGGCGACGCGTGCCGGTCGAGTCAAATAATACGGCAGCTGTATGTAGCTCATTATCACGCGTTTCGTCGTTAAAACTATCTACATCTACCCATATTTTCGTATGGTTTACTCGCTAATCTCCATAATTTTGATTTACAAGAGGAACCTATAAACGCCAAAAGTAATTTATAACGAAAGATAATAAAAGCAAGCAAGCAACGCGAAGTGCCAGTGATAAATGGTCTGCGGTAACAAGCGAGTGGAACAAGGATATGCAGTTAAGAGCGGCACAAAAGGTTCAGGGCCGGAGCCCACCCGCCACTGCCTGTGCGCCTGTGCATGTCATAAACAGCGGAATGTACGCCTCACCTCCCCCCCTCTGCTCCATTATCAGTCTCGGCGTTAGCAAACAACGGATTCCTCAAAATATTTATCGTTTAGGAAACGTGTCGACATATCGATATTTAGCTGATTATACAAATGTCAAACAAATATTGATGTAAAACAAACTTTAAATCCAAACCAAAGCTTTGTGCTTTTTTTTCTGGAGTAGGGCAATGATTTCAGTAATTTAGGTATAATATTTCATTTACAATAAATGTCTACTTGAACTAATCGATTGTTGGAATCGCGACATGCAAAGCTGGCAACGATTGTCGCCGCTCAAACTGGTTTCCGCGTAAAATTTGCGTTGCCAAGCGATGCATCAGCCAGGGTCGGTTGAGGTAAAGCAGCGAGGGGCACGGGGGAGAAGGGAGGTTAAAAACGCAGGAGGCGCACGAACAGCGGCCGGTCGACGACCCGCCACATGCCCTGCGCCGGCGCACCATTCGCCTCCACCGCACACCATCCTAACACGATTACGATTATGTTAGCGAAATAGCTAAAATGACTCCTTGAAATGTTAAAAAATTGTGTTAAGCGTGTACCGGAGTTGATATAAACATTATAATATCAATCGCAATTAAACACACATTACGCTATATAAAATCAAACGACTCATACACGTTCTATCAATAACAGCTTATTACAGCTCTCGTCTTTGCTACCGTTTCATAATAAATTTCAATGATCAATTATTACTGCCCCCTGCGAGCGACCTAAATAGCACATGTTAGAGGCGACACCGCGTAGGAACGGGATCAAGAAGTCGTCAAGGTTAGATCCATTTATCATGAGTTGTCTACTAGACTATTGTAACTAGGTAGGTACTCTCATTTGTATACATCCTACGGCAAGACTGGAATGAACATAAATACAGTTTGTAAAGAATAGTCGAATACATTCCACATATTCCCTCACTCCTTTACATAATTTACATATTACGAACCTACAACGAGGTGAGGAAAAAATATTGGTTTATCAAGACTTGATAGACCTACTGGGCAAAGCGTGGGCGAGAGGTACTGAAGCTACATAATTGAATTACGTTTGAGGTCATTGATTGAGCGATCAAGAGCCCTAGTCAAATATACATGCATGATTTCGCCACATAACTGTTTATCGGTTTAAGAAATAAATTTATAAAGCAAATGTTTATACGATAGTGGAGACATGTGAACGAACGATCGACACAGCTGTTACACACATTGATAGAATCAAAACACGAATAAAGTTTACCGTTTAAGTTCTAATTTCGTATGGGTGGCGTATGGCACTTGTCACGAAGTTAGTAAAGACGCGTCGATGTATTTATAGGAGTCTTTTGTTACTGATGTTATAATGTACACAAAGGGTTGCTTCAGACGATCTATACGTTTTTATTGTGAAACGATTATTTGCATTCACTTCAATGGCATGGTAATAAATAGAATATAAATTGATAGTCAATTTATGTAGCTAGGTCGTTTTCAGACTGCATAATTGAGAGTTTGAGACTGTTAAAGGATTGTGTGCTCTACAGTTGTTTCAACGATTTCTGTTTGTTTCAGACAACGAAATAAAGGAAATCTTCCAAGATGGCGGTGTTCGGTTTGGTGTCATCGGTGGCCGGCTTCGTGAAGGTCCGGTACCTCATCGACAAGGCTGTGATCGACAACATGGTCTTCAGAATGCACTATCGCATCACATCAGCCATTTTGTTCTTGTGCTGTATTCTCGTCACCGCTAATAATCTTATTGGTAAGTCAATCTTTTCTCTAACATTTTTACCTATTTTATCACGGTTTTTATTAACTACTCTGTGTTCGTAAGACGATTTTATCTACATCTAATTAGTAAATTTTAAAATACTCGTTATAATAAACCAGTTTTCGTTTTACTTCACATAAACATTTTTAATAAACACGCGTTTGTTTACAATAAAAGTAGGTCAACTATTTAGGCGATCATGCTTGATATGATTTGGCATTCGAAACATATTAACGTTTTTATTCTTTTTCCATTAAAAAATGAACGATAGTTACAGAACAATCTGTGCTTTGTGGAGAAGAATGAAGAGGCAATGATGCGTAGTATCAGTAAATAACTTGATCGCGGATAGTAAACGGGATATGGGTCATTGTTGTGTTAGAGTGCGGAATAGCAACCTGTTACAGAAGGACTATCATCTTTCAATTTAATACTTAATGACGCGGAACACCCCTGCATAGGACAACTCAGACAATCTTATACCAGTTCCAAGTACATAATATATCTTATTGACTCTTTAATAAAGGTCAAATTATTTTGTCTGAACATTTCAAGTAGCAATCGAATATTTTACGTTTTAAGTATGATTCCCAAATGTAAATTTACCCTATCATTTACCATGTAAAATTACGAATAATTTAATTTAATCATTTGTCATTCAATAGAATCAATTAACTTAATCCAATTAATTGAATAGTTAAAACCACAATCAGCAGGAAACAATAGAATAATTAGATAAACATTTCCGGACATTATTCCTTCCTTGAATAGTTACTTATTTAATGATTTCTAGTGAATTTTATTTTCCTATTACTGAGAGAAAAGAACGTGTAACTACTTAACGAATAATAACAATAAAATAAAAATAATAATGTTAACTAGAAATATTTAGGAGTTAAATGGGACCAATAAAGTAACACATAACCCTTGAACTAGATAACAAAGGAAAGTAAGAAAACCTTGATCTAACTTGTTATTCTTTTTTTAATCTAAGGCAATCGGGCCTCTGAGCGATGAAAAAGCAACCCATGATTACTTGCGTATTGCCATTTTAGGAACACGATTACACAAAGCAAGCGTGAGAACAGTACAATGCAACTACTTAAAATGTACTAAACCACTCAAAATTATAACATTTTACTCGAGAAAGTATCATAAAATCATAGTGAAAGTCCATTTAAAGTGAGTTCTTAATTACAAAACGCTTGACCTAGACAATAACCCAAAGACCGAATAACAGTCTAAACACTACTAAACAGAAACAGTCCGTCTCGACAGATCTCATAACTACGTAAGTGTGAATCATTTTCAGGTCATTGTTCACGGGAACACCGTGTAACAGTTACCCAAATTGAGACGTCATGACAAATTGATTGTACAAACATACAAGCATTCATAAACGTATGTACGTGATAAGATCCGATTCAGTAGAGCGAAACGGGTCAGCGAACTTATACGGAACATACAGATTATTAGGTAACAAGTCGTTGATAAGGATTAAATATGGAAAATTTCGGATAATAACATATTATTATGCGTATCATATATCTTAAACAGAGATGTTCACTTGTTGGTTGTACAGTGGCAGTATTCTTCGTTTCACTTAACGACTTCAAAGGTTAATAACCGTATCAAAACTGTAACTACTACTTATGAGGCAGACTGAAAGTCGCGAACGATAGGTTACAAGCTCCTTATTTATTTGTGCATTCATCTCGCTCCATATTTGTAAGCTTGCTCTGTTTGCTTTACTGAATATAAATGATTTTCGTCGGCTCTTTACTCATTTAGACAGAAGACGTTACGAAAGTGTTGAAACGTAAATAGTGTTTACGTATCATCTTATATTGGACACATTAAGATTTAACACTTCTCTTTAAAAGTATATATTTTATTCATTATGCAATTCTATGTATCAAGATGCATAGAGTAAATGGAAATGCAAGTCGTGGGTTGTTTACTGTTACCCGTATCTCCTACGTAGACAAAACTTATGCTGAGCTATAGTGACCAGTAAAATGGATGTAATTGTGTCAAGTGATCAACTAAACATAGAAAACGCTTATAAGGTCACGTTGATCAGTTTACGGTTGACTGAAGTTTACACTATTTCAATAGTTCAAAGTCAAACACAATGGAACGTATTTACGTTTCTATTTAGAAGCGTATTATTGTCTCTGTTGCGGATATTTACATAAAATATAAACATATCAATGTGATGTCTTTATATGACCCCAGACCCGGATACTTTTTGACTCGTCACTCGACATTTACTTCCATCAAATGACCTTACTGGATCCCGAAGTACAGTAAAACGATTAATTGGTCCCTTTCAATTAAGACCGACACCTTAAAAGGCGGCCGAACGCACATCTGTGTCAGTTTAAGCCAAATCTAGTTCGAGCAACAGTAAACTATCACGCACATGATAATAGTCGTAAACAATCGTTAAACACATCGTGTCATCCAAACATACCTAGCATCATTATCCTCTATTACCTCACGGCATCACGCTAATGAACCCATTAAATAATCCAGTTCGATTCGAGTATTTTCTCAGTCAATCGATCAAGTTATTACTCTTTATGTAGTGTACGTGATGTAAGGAAGTGTACCGGTGGAACAAACGATGTTTACGTTCGTGTTATCGCGTGCCCCTCATTCGATGAGCCACAACACTAACAAACTACTGCCTAATAGCCACTTCAAACTCTACTTATTAACCATATGACGATTATTACCTTGTTACTTGAACATAAAGTGCAGCTTTCAGATTTAGTATGATAGGCTAACTTAACTAACGTACTCCAACTAAAGACACGATATTTATATTATATATCGAAGTTATTTCGTATATTCGATATACCAATATATTATGTTATTGTCCTCACTACTATGTAATATAGATAAATAATAATTTGTGTGGTTTTTGTATTAGCAGTTTCGTAGCATTCGTCATAATTATTAAGTTACATGTTACGGTATATATTTAACTATATTTAGCGAGCATTAGTCAACGTGAAACCAGGTCTGCAGTTAGCTCGAATTCTAAAATAAACAATAACTAGCCGGTATGCAAGTTATTTACACAGACAGTTGAAATATGCTTAATGGGTCATTAGGCCGTAGCTCATTGTCTGTAACTTTCCAACGCTACTCCAATATTCCAACTTAGTTATTATTGAATAGACATGCATAATAGACAGTCAGGTTTCTTGTCGGGTCACGTATGGATATCTCGTGGGTTTAGTCAGCAAGCCGTATAGAGTTTATAGCAACGTTGCAGTCCGTGATATTTTGCCCTACATGCACTCTGAACAATCACATTTGTGCCTCAGGTGTTGGTAATCAAAACACCGTTGTTAGCAGCGATAACTGCAGTACATATTGGCTGTTACTATGCATCTTGTCGTGAGAACTACTTGCGTTAACGAGCTTTAACGCTGCACAATCATAAAAGCATAATTATAAACTACATACGTCCTTTCTGATTCACGCAAGTTAACATCAGGTAATTTTAATATCATGGGTAAAGCTGATAATACAGCTCCAACAGAGCTTAAAAATAAATAAATATCATTGTTTTGAATATAACGGGATGAGTTGTCGGTGATAAAACAATAATAAGTGCGTACTTTACACTAACAATAGGATCATAATTTCGGTTGCACATAAATCTGACAGTGTATTTCGCAATCGTCAACACGACGAACATCAAAGTCACGACCTAAATTGTCCGTTTCAACGTTGTATTATATTTTACATCCATATATGAGTATATAGGTATAATTTATATCATGTTAAGGTATGCCCAGCTTACCATGACCCACTAATAACCGGGCAATCGCAGCAACCAGTACTTTATTTACTACAGAGTATTAATGGAATCGTTTTAAAACCTTATCATGCTCTTAACTAGTACAATGTTTAACGTAACTTAGAATTAGCATTACTTGAATAGCTTGACGATAACATAAACAGCTTTGAAAAGGTAATTTGCTTTGATGGGCGCAACACTACCTACTATTGCACCTGCATTGCAATTTTGTGTCACAAACTATTTAGTTCCAAGATAAGTTACATCAAGTGAATGACGAACAAGAATGCGAATAATTTTTTTACGTTTTCCATAATAAAAAAAGTTCCATACTGATAAAGAAGGTACTAAGTAAATAAGTATAGCAGTAATTCAAGACCCTTTATTAATTAAGACATGGGACTGTGAGCTGACAACAGTACAATCTTTCTATCATTATGTCATAAACACGTCACTTAATAAAGTAATGAGTTCAGTCATTCCTTTTTGCCCATTTAACTCCCAAGACGATGATAAACGCAATAACAATTGGATGTACTACTTATTTAGCAATTAGCAAGCATGTGACTTAGTCAATTCGACACCTCTCGTTGAGTCACGGCTAACTGTATTAATGTGATATAATATTTTGAAACTTTTACTGAGAAAATTAACAAGTAACTAATAATTAAAAATAAATTGAACGATTTAATTGATAACGTACAACTTTATCACATCACATCGCCATGAAACTGTTTAGGTGCAATATAATATTATTCTACCAATTTTATTATTAGTTCTTAATACGTATGGAAGAACTGGTAGAAACCAAAATTCCCAGAGCTGTGCCCACCTAGCATCCGTTATTTTGCAAGCTGGTCACTCCCCGCATTGTCGTATACTGTACACCAGTTTTGTGGTATTGACATGTTATTGTGTGGTTCAATGTTATCCGAGACAGCAACGACCAGTCTAATTAAATGAGATCATATGACTGGACGAAACAGGACAAATTTAATTTGCGTTCGGCCAATTGATGGTATGCATGACGAAATAAAATTTAGAACATTCATATTATAGGCATTAGGAAAATATGCAAGTTAAAATATTAAACGTTAATAGGAACTTCGTGATTGAATAGTAACAGGAACAAATATCATGGGAGGACCACTCAACGTGCAAGGTGATTTAAATCACGGTCGTCACAATTGCGACAGGTTGAGGGGCAGATGCACTATTACAGTCAATATAACTGTCATCCGCAAACGTTGCAATGTCAGGGACGGCGAACAACATAAATCTAAATATATTCCAAGTTCCGGCCAACTGGACTTGCCCTAAGCAAAGTTCATGAGCCCTACTAGCCCTGACATTAATAATAATGTTAATGTACAACTAGCACTCATAACAGTTACAGAGTTAATGTTCGCATAACTAGACAATGTGACTCATGGGCCAAAGTCTGTGAAAGTTATCCTCGTAACTTAAAAGTATTACAACTCGCAAAGCTTTTAATAGGGAAAAATAACAAAATAAACTAACGGAGGCTAGTGACGCATCACGAATTACGTTTAATCCACGTTAGGTAAAAACCACAACACGATTTGCCTACGTGCTTGGTTAAGGGTGGCATGAATTTCGCAACTCGACTTGCGGTTTGGGTTTCGCACTTTATTAAAATGCAATTTCATGCATACCTACTGAGTCCATTTTATTCCCGGAACCTTTAGTCTTCATATTCGCTACTATCATATCAGTATTATGCAAGACGTTGTCAACCGATTAAAAATGATTGTATCTTTCCTTCCAGGCGAACCGATCTCATGTATCAACGACGGAGCCATACCGGCCCACGTCCTCAACACCTATTGCTGGATCACCTACACATTCACACTTCCGAACTCCAACTCCAGGGCCATCGCACATCCTGGTCTTGGCAATGACTTCGAAGAGGAGAAACGTGTGCACGCCTACTACCAGTGGGTTCCTTTCATGCTGTTCTTCCAGGTAAGATTTTTGATGACTAAGTACTTATAATCGACAAAATGCATTCAACTTTCCCCATAAGAAATCAACGCATTACATAAATATGATGAAATTATTCATTGTATGAGTAAACTGTAAGTCTGTGAATTATAATTGTCTCTTTAAGTTTTTTGTAGAAACCTGTTTGGACTTAATTTCTTTTCTCATAATATGTTCATTTAATAAATGTATGTGTACAATAAAGATTTTTGTATAAAATGTGATGTAATTTTTGCAGGGTCTGCTTTTCTACGTGCCCCATTGGGTATGGAAGAACTGGGAAGAGGGCAAGATCCGCATGATTTCCGACGGCATGCGTGGTACTGCTGCTAGCATTTCCGATGACAAAAACAACCGTTTGGTAAGAATTTGAACATCTTTGAATATAATATTATTTCCAGTATCAAATAACAATAGCAAACAGATAGATAACAATGAATTAATAGGAACAATACCAAGGTACGTATCTAGTTTCTTAATAAAGTGGTACAATTGAGATAAGTCTCGATACTAATGAAACTTGATGAACGTCCCTAATAAGACGAATTAAACGAGGCTGGAACGTCTATTATGTAATATTCTACGTCTGTTCAGATATGCACGTTATTGTTTGTGCTAAATATTTGCTTGTTTTACAGAATCGTCTTGTCCAGTATTTGGTGGATACCCGCCACATGCACAACACTTATTCCTTCGGCTATTTCTTCTGTGAAATGCTGAACTTCATCAATGTGGTAAGTACTTTTAAATGGTCTTCATAAACCAGAAATATCGCCACGCCTGATCTTAAATGAATCAGCAGTGCATTGTCACGTACCTACATATCGCACATAAAGATCTGTTGCCATTAACAAAAGCGATTTTATCTTGTAACAAAACAATAACCGTAGTACGTATCGTTTATTTAGTTAATTATAATTAACTGTCTAAAATCATTTCATATTTCAGGTCGGAAATATATTTTTCTTGGACACGTTCCTTGGAGGTGCCTTCTTGACTTACGGAACTGAAGTAGTGAAGTTCTCTAACATGAACCAGGAACAACGAACAGATCCTATGGTATGTAAAATATTATTTATTCCAAAAGTAGATACTTATGCTAAAATCCGGATGTCGAAACCGATACTCAACAAACTACTGTGATAAGCAGATGGAAACGTATCCGCCTGATATACGGGAGATATAAGCACCTACCTACTAGTTTACTTCCAAAATCTGTAATTATGTTATTTACACTAGTCGTCTCGAGAAATAATTTAATAACTTTCACAACTAATTAGCGACTTAACATAGTTAAGTGATAAATACTTATTGAAATGATCGTTTCCAGATTGAAGTGTTCCCAAGAATAACGAAGTGTACATTCCACAAATTCGGTGCTTCTGGAACGATCCAGAAACACGACGCGCTCTGCGTGCTGGCCTTGAACATCCTCAATGAGAAGATTTTCATCTTCCTGTGGTTCTGGTAAGCTGACCTCCATTTACCTCAGTTCTAATCATTTCTGACAATGGCAATGTAGTTTAAGTGTAATGTCTTTTTAAATAATGATAAATGGTGAACTGGCTTTCTACTTGGCATCCTAAATGTAATATGTAACTTTTGTTAATGTCGTATCTATATTTTTGTATAAAATAACTCTTGTCTCATAAATTTGATGCTAATGTTCTTTATCCAGGTTTATCATCCTATCCGTCGTGAGTGGATTGGCCCTAGCTTACTCCGCAGCAGTAATCCTATTGCCAAGCACCCGCGAGACTATCCTGAAGAGACGCTTCCGTTTCGGAACCCCATCCGGAGTTGAGTCACTCGTGCGGAAAACTCAGGTTTGTACAAATTCAATATTATACTTCGTCTTAAGAGTTAAATGAGCATTTAATAGACTTCTTAATTATGATCGATTGATGATACCAGATACCAGCTATAGTTTTCGTTTGAGACCTAACTTAAACGTTTCGTTTGTTTGTGATTTTCAGGTGGGAGACTTTCTACTTCTTCACCTGCTGGGTCAAAACATGTCGCTTCGTGTATTCGGCGAGGTCCTAGACGAGCTGTCGCGGCGGCTGCACATGAACTCCAACGCACCTTCAGCCCCATCCACCCTCGAGATGGCACCCATCTACCCCAACATTGACAAGTACGCAAAGGAAACAGAGACGTAAGTTGTGAGACTGAGCTAAGACAGTACACAGCACTCGAATCATCCTAAAATGTATCCGAATGTCTCGAATACGACGCTTGAGAATACAATACAATGAGATTCCTATACAATCCATTTAGATCATATCCTCGAATCTTGTATCCGAGACTTTATGCACAGTGTATTGTTCTTTGAAATTGTAACGCTCATTCGCATTAATGTAAGAAATTCAGTTCCAACGACATGAATGACCATGACATTCCTTATTTTACCTGTTTTATGTAAGACAACAATGCCTGTTTGCCTTGAGCTTTAAATTTAGTAAATCATTCGATGTATAATTAGTATAAAATTGTTGATACATTTCGTATAACATACTAAGCATTTTGTTTGTTATAAGAATATGGAATATACTGTGGTACTACGATTTTGCGAATAAGCAACATTTTACTGTTTACTATATCGATATTTGAGTAGATATTTAGTTTTATGAATTTGGAGCAGATTAAATGCAATTGATATTTTAAAGTACATACAAAGTATACATCATCCGACTTTATTTTAGACATAGTATATATCTTTTTTATTAGAATTTAACGAGTATAATATTGGATGACGGCGAGAGCGATTTGGGCAAGTTACAAATCAATGGATTTCTTTAAATTTTTGACGAATGATAAAATAATGTGCAACATATTAGATAACTTGCTTAAATCGCGCTGAAGCCTCACCTTCTACGTGAGAAATAGGAGACATTTTTAATTTTTAACATTTCGTTTTATTATATTTTTGTATTAATATGGATTACATATTATAATAAACTTTAGCCATTATTATTTAAAATATATTTATGGCCTAAAATCAATGAAATCCTGGCGGTCACCAGTTTCAAGTAATCCAATTGATATAAATGCAGTGAGTTATTTTGTAGTAGATACGACAATGCTTCAGAATAGACATATCGTCTTAACATAAGTCTTTCAATTACAATTAAGTAGATATTATATGATTAGATTATTTTATATGTGCTTTTCTTTTGTTCCATTGTTTAGATAAACATTATGGTTATACACGTAACTAATAGTTATAATTGTGTATGCGTAGCTACGTATGGGAGAATCTGATAATAGTCAAATTATAAGTTATGTTACTGCAATCTTATGATTGATATCAAAAGTATATTTGGTTCTAAGATGAAAGGAGACGACCATAACACAGTGAATGTAGTGTGAATGAATAATTTCGAAGTGAATACATTATACTCATAAATTGTTCCAAATGTGCCATGAAAGATGTTCAGAAGGAAAGGGCCAAGATTCTCAACGTATCTCAAATATATTTCAATTTATAGATTAAGTTTAAGTCATGCATGTATTAGATGTGTATGAGTAAATGAAATGACTTTCCTTGAAATCTCAAAAATATGTCTTCCATGCACTCGAGCCGTGTTGCAATGGAATTCATCGCAGTTTGCCTTGTATTTACTAGTTTGTAATTTTAACCATTCCTATACGAAATGTTTTGTAGTGTTTAAATTAATGCTGCCTTACTTTCTACGTAAAATATCTGAGACTGCAACATATTTTAATGTGTCACATTGTCTACGTTATATTTGGTATTAAATGACTTCAAATAAAATTGTATTGTTTTATTTTTTTCCTCATATTGGCTTTCCTAAATAGAGCATTAATTATCATACCACACATTAGGTACAGACTGGTTGCTTATTCATCGCTCAGACACACATTATGATAAAATTCTATCAAATAATTAGTACACCAAGGTTATTGGAAATAAGAAAATAAAAAAAAATACGTTTACAACCTATGGGTTTTATTCTGTCAAAGACCAAATCACACTGAAAATACATGAACACCCTAAGCACACATCATTCATCGGTATACGATAAATCTTCGCATAAGAAAAACCTAAATAAATTTCGTGAACGCAAAACACGTATTCAATGCAAAAAAAAAAACGTTTAAGCCCATATCCCAGATTTTATTGTAGATTTAAAATAAAAACATTTTCGTATTCTAGGTATAACTTAGACAACTCTAAGACTTACTCACGCTGCTTTCACCTACTGATTACGTTATTAACCTCATTACAGGAAACTCATGAGTCATTAAAACGCTTTTAAACGTTTTCTAAAGCCATCAATACCATAATATGATTCAGAACCGTACATTCGTTGTGAGAGACTAGCATAAAGGTACAGTTAGCAATAAAACTCTAAGAACAAAAACATATGAACAAAGGAAGACTCAGTGATAAATATATTAAATTCATCGAGGTTGCAATAAAGTTTCAGTCTGGGCTATTAAATATCCACAACAATTCATTGTGTTTGGATCTATTGAACATATGATTATGTTCATGGACTTTTGTTGCTAACTGTACCTTCTATTCACGAAGTAAAAATGATGACTCCATAACGCGATTTCTACCTTATTTAAGCGACATATCTACAATTATCAACTTTATTCAACGTTGTCTGTTGTCCAATGTAAGATGTTGGTAGATATCTTTGCAGTTAGCCTGAGCGCAGGCTTTGACTGCTTCACCGGACTTTGCCAATGTAAGAAGAAAACAGATCAAATCAAGTGACTTTTTCCTACTGATTTTTTTTTTTTTTTTGTAGAGATCTTTGCAGTTTTCCTGAGCGCAGGCTTTGACTGCTTCACCGGACTTTTGGCGAGGACCTTAAGGCCTCCAGCCAGAGCAATAGGAAAAACTAACTACGTTAGCAACGTCTACTAAGGGCACCCCCTGCGGAGTTCGGACCTCGATTTTTTTTTTTTTCCTACTGAATAATCATATTATACATATGACACTTTTGCATTAACTTTTAGCCTTTGTACAAAGCGTGGGTCAGCGGAGACCGAAGAACAAAAGTAATTCTATTGTAGAAATGTAACTTGGTTATTTGTTCCGAAGTAGAATAATATAACATCATGCGTAACTCACCTGTTCCCCCAGTCGAGTTTGGCGACGAGTTTAAGCCTGAGTGCCCTGGTTTGGTCCTGAGTGAGGGTCCCGGCTAGGAGGGCCCTTCGACCGCTCAGGAGTTCGCGCATCACCTTGGCAACGGCACTGAACCTGTAGGTCTCTCGCTCCTAGAAGAAATAAATAGGGTAGGTAAGTAATTTATAGTTTAACATTTTATTTACTGTAAAACATACAGCAAAGCTAAAAGAAATGATAATACATACAGCAGAGCCGAAATATATGATTCTAATTCGAAGATTTTAGTGTGTCCTGTGCCCCTGCCTGCTAACAGTTAGCTTTGCTGTGAGTACATATTCAGGCATAGATTAAACCTGAATCTTTTGTATGATGGTTTATTATCTAATGTTCAAAATATAGAAAGGAATTGAGTTTACAGGGGTTGTATGGTAAAAGCATTAAGGAACACTGCGAAGATCAGCAAATATTATAAAAAGTCGGGTTATATTAGATGTGTATATAAAAAGTATGTATAGACAGTAAGGCAATCCAGAAATACATAGTGATGTAATTAGATGCATAAACAACATATCTCTGAGCACATCTATTCGAAATCTTTACATAATTATCATTCAAGTATGTGCTTTAGAAGGCTACAAAGGACTGCAAACAATGATTCATGAATAACTGAGAAACTAACAAAAGAAACACTGTCGTGAGCTATTTGAAGTGTATAAATATGTACATCTTTACATTACGCAGAATAAATACTAAAGTATGAATAATTACTATTAAATAAGTAGCAAAAAAGTTTGTTCTAGACGTTGCTATGTTTTGATGTGTCTTTATTTAAACCTGGCATAACAAATATAACATAATGGTAAAACACAAATTGGTACATAGAATCCTTTTTTTTTACTTGTAGAGGTCAAAGCCGTTTTTTTAGCTGCAGTCAGTCTGAGCTCAGGTTTAGAATGCTTTCCCGGACTAACAGTAAAAGAGCCGTGTATGGAACAAATGTTGTTTTTATTTATATAAATCAATAGCGTTAAAACCACACGGCCTAAGCACTTATTAGAATCGTTAATTATATAACGATTTAACGCAAATAGTTACTTGAAAAGCCCTTATGAATGAAGATTACAAACATTATGAAACAAAAACTTAAGTGTTTATTAAATCTGTAATATGTACATAAAGTTTATCCTAAGTTGAGATCATAATATTATAGTTAAGATGATGTTACTATCCGGTTTAAAGTATTGTATGAAACAAAGCCTAAATTGTTCTCAGGGGTATCATTTATAACTTGTTTAAACATGACTTGAATTCAAAATATGTGATACTGAACTTTATAATTTTTGAGGGAAAAATAATAAAGTAACCATTCAAATTTTAAGACAAAATGAGGTAATAGACTAGCTGTCTAGGATTCAAAGTTTCCGAGTAAGATAATATAATTATTTTTAACTAATAAAATCATCACCGTACATTGATATGTATACTTTAATAAGCCAGTGGTAATGTACTGTAATGATCCTCATTAGCTAATTGAAAACCGGTTTTGGTTAAAAAGTTTGGACGTACTTCGCGCTGACTTTACACATACCTAAAAACTGCCTCGTTGGCCTAGTGGTGCTAAGCACGCCTGCTACGCTAGAGGTCTTGGGTTCGATTCCCGGGTCGACCAAGGTGTTATTGGGTTTTTCTATGAAATTCTCAGTAGCAGGTCGGAGTTTGGATTTGTGCCCGGTTAGTGGCAATAGGCTCGCCCCCTATTACATGGGACCTAAAACATATCGGCGAACTGTGGGTGTAAATTGGTACGCCTCTGCCTACCCCTTCGGGGATACAGGCGTGATGATATGTTATGTATGTTATGTTATGTTAAAAACTTGTGACTTGTAATAGAATTAATGCAAAAATAAGGAAACATCCAAGATTTTGTACAACGTACTGGTGCACTTAGTTTTCATCATTCAAAATTCATAGTTGCGCTCGTCATGACGTATTTAATACATTTTAAATACAGTCTAGTACTGATACCTTTAATAGAATAATAATAACTCGTATCAATACCGGAAAGAGACATTACGTTATGTATTATAACAGATATCCATGGCTAATTAAAGTTCAGCTCAAGCGCAGGCATTCTAGTCGCGTGACGCGTTTCCTGTCGACACTAATGCCATAGCTAAACAATTTACTTTGTTCGTTTTAAATCCTTATGTTTATGTACTCCTTTTGTATTAAGTCAAATGTAGACAATAATCTACATCACATGAAACAACTATGGTCCGGCCGCTGAGATAATGAAAAAAAAAATCCTGACACATGTCACTTGGCCTTGATTAGTTTTGGGAAATTATAAATTATATACTGTGTTACATTATTCATAATAACCAGGCGTAATGAATAGTAAGTAATATATAACGAATAAGTGATAGTAAATTATTTTTCATTAAATCTTTGCCACATTTAAATTACATTTTCGTATTGACCACCACCTGTCAGAAACGCATTCACTCAGCGGCCGGACCATAGTTGAATTTTCATGTTATGTAGATTATTGTCTAACATCATTAGAGCATAAGACGCTTCGAAAACTGGGTCTAAAAACTCCTTTGTGTAAAACTACTACAGCAAAACATGAAAAACTGTAACAGCACAAAACAACAAATGCGATATGCGTTCACATAGCATGATTCATTACGGTATTGGTTCGAATGGACTTCAATTTCAATACATACATAATGTGTATTATGTACAATTGTACACTCATTCATCGAATTATAACAACTGCCGATTAAATGCCCTTGATATAATTCCCAGATTGAATATTCAATGCTGGCCGTCAACTGACCATCCCACGGTATTTAAGAATGAAGTTTTTAATGTTACTTAATCAATGATTTTGGTTAAACGGATTTGTATGGGCACAATTAGGTACTTGGAGGATATGCAACAATGTAAAATATCATTATAAAATTTTCTGGTAGCCTTGCTAGCATTCACGTAAATTTTTAACATAAACTTTCTCATGCTACTTAGCTCATGAAACCATTTTTAATTTAAACAATTGGTATTTTCGAAGATATTTCATAGATTGGGCTATTTTCTTTATGTACAGTATAGTGTATGTAATGATTGATGTACTTAATATCACTTCTAACTTTCAATGATTCTTTAACGCATCACTTTATACGACTAAATAGGTCTAATTCTGTCTCGAACACAAAGACAACTTCGTTTAAACAGCTGACTCACCACATAAAGCTTCTTCCACAGTCGCGCCCATTCCCTCAGCACACACGCTATCTCCCTGACCAGGGGATCGTCTTTAAGTTCCGCGATAGCCGTCGCCCCGGACCCCTTAACCGTACATGGTCGGAGGGAGACCACGCACGCTGGGAATATGCCCCAAGCTGACCTGTTCTTTGAGCTGAAGCCGCGGTACCAACCTAGAAAGAAAAAACAATAATAAGACAATAATATGGGCTAACATGGCTAATAACGTCGCGGTAGACCGAGACGAAGAGGGTTGGACGAACTGGACTCGTTTGATAAGCACAGCTATAACCAGAGATGAGAGAGTAATAGAAGAAAGGTAGAGAGGCCTTTGCTCGGCAGTGGGACAGAAAAAGCTAGAAAAAAAGAGGCATTAGCGTTATTTGGCCAGAAGACAAGTGAAAAAGAACAGTGCAAGATAAACTGAAATTTGGTAGTCCGGGAACGAGAGCGGTAGACGAAATATTTATAAATAAATCCCCCAAACCATTTTGTTCTTGTTTTAACGTATGTGCGTCGGATTCAGCACAATGCGCTGTTTTTTCTTTATTTATAAATCACTTATAAGTTCGTTCGCTAAAATCGTGGTGGCCTAGCGGTTCAATGAACGGATTTGTATGCACGAGGTTGCAGGTTCGAACCCGGGCAAGTACCAATGTAACTTTTTAAAGTTATATGTACTTTCTTAATTATTCTAAGACACTTCTGACTAACGGTGAAGGAAACATCGTGAGGACACCTGGATTCCAAAATTGGGATCTGAAATCGCCAATCCGCAGAGAGCAAGCGTGGTGATCAATGCTCGTGCCTTCTCTATATGGGAAGAGGCCTGTGCCCAGCAGTGGGACGTTTATAGGCTGGAATTATATAAGTTCGCTCGCATAGTAGCGGAGGGTCTAGCATTTCTAGCACATAGAAAGATGCTTCTTTGACAAGGACTGGTTTACAGCTTAATTTAATGTCTATCGTTGTGCTAGCCTTTTATTAAAAACATTTTGTTAATTTTACATGTTTTTCTATCATTCAAGACCTCGTGCCATTTATGTATGTAAACAATGAACTTTAAGTTCAGTGGGATATTGATCGCGAATTATTATTTGTTATCAGTTCAAGGGACAGATAAACCTTTATCATAATAATATGAGCAGTGGGAAGACTTGAACTTTTCCATTAATAATGCATAACAGTCAGGTCAAAATAATGATAACATCCATACTAATATTATAAATGCGAAATTTGCTGTCTGTTACGCTTTCACGGCTAAACTGTTGCACAGATTTTGAAACTTGATAGTAACAGTGTGAGGTTGAGTCCCAATTAAGTATAGATTTAGTATAGATTACTTTTTTTACGAGATTACTGTCACCTGCGATCTACGCGGGCAAAACCGCGGTCAACAGTTAGTAACAATATAAATATGTATTTCAAATACAAAAACAAATTGTGGATTAACAAATTGTGGTGTCATTTTGAACAAGAACAAATGATATTATTCTCAGTTACCTATTATAGATTTATTTATTTCATATTTTTTGGTATTTTATTTGCAATAGTATTTTCCAATGCAGTTCTTGGAAGGATATAATAACACAATATGTCATCATAACCACAAAAAATAAATACATTTTCCATAACCACATTTTCCTACTCCATTAAACTTTAAACAGTACATACAAGTTTTAAAAACATATTGTATATAATACATATAAGAAGCAAAAGACAGTTAAGAAAATCTCCTAACCATCTTCATTGCTGCAGTTATTAAGAACAACAAGTTGTTACTTTAATAGTGCAATTAAGAGCTTGTTCCCTTCCTATAGGTCAACCGACTGGATTGAGTGGGAAGATAATAACACAATTAATTATGTTTCTATTCCATTAGATAAGCGTGCAATGACGACTAGAATTCGAAACTAATTAATATTTGTGGTTATTTATTTAAATTTATGAATAATAAAATATTATAATCCAAATGACATGTTATTATGTAAAATTGAGAAAGTATCATTTATGATATGTTAATTAGACATAACAGCTTAAAAAGAAAGCTTTTTGGCATATAAATAGAATGCAGTTTATTGGTTCAATATTATTTTAAAAGACATGCAATATCTTTTGTTTGTCTGAAATCTTAAATCTTCATATCTTTTAATTCATCAAGATTTGTTTGGTCCAATTAATCTCAGATATATTTATTAAGCCAAATACAAATAAATTAACTATATCAAAATTTCAAGACTTACACCATGCATGCCATTTATGAGAATATGTTGCCACCGCAACCTATTATCATAAATGGCAATAATAAAGTAAATAAGACAATTTATTTACCTCCATTCTCTTCTAATATCTGAACAGCTTCCCCTATTTCCAGTGGTAACCCTGATCTGACATCGCCTTTCCAGTTGTATACCGCTGAAAGAAAAACATTTAATGTAAATAACAAATGGGAAAGAATTTTTGAATTGTTTTAACCAAATATAAAAAAAAACAACTTATTTATTTATTTATGTATAACAGGCACATGAACAACATAAACACAAACATAAAAATAAAGATTACACAAGTCTTATAACTAATGTTTACATCAATTACAGACGAGCACAACAATTAACATAAAAGTCTTCACAGTTAATTTAAAGAATCCATTTCAGCAGAATATAGGCAACTCAGCTTAAAATTGAACTTAAGCCTCAGTCAGTGCCATCACTTAAAGGTACCAACAGATAAGAAATTTAAGAACCTCTTGAAATGTGGATTTACATTCTGGAGGTCTGGTTCACTCTCACATTTGTGGTAGAAAAAAATATCTACAAAATTATTTTAATAACAGTAACAAAATCCAGTATTGAACGGGTATCATCATTAATTATACTGTATCTGAAGAGTTTTATAAGTGCAGACGTTTGTATTGTTAATGTATAGTATTATGTTTACATCATGTTGTAGGTACTAAAATAGAGCAATCACAACTCATAAGTATCAATACTCTATACTATGGTTGTTGACAGGTTAATATCTAAACGCAAGTTAAAGTTATCTCATGATATCATCATAAAGATTATTGTCTTATGTAAGAAGTATTAAAGTATTATTTAAATATTGTAAAATTATTTCAATAATGTCACTTTATTTAGTGGATATCTTCAATTTATTTTAATTAATATAGTATATTATGATAAATTACCGATCTATTGGCAAGCCTAATAATTTATTTAGTCAACATTTTTAATTTTCTCTATCAAATAAATAATATTTTTTGGTTTGATAATGTATATGTTATATAATTACTTGCATATTACAAGCAATTTAATAAAACTCATCTGTTTCTATTTTATATCATTATTTTTCTCACATTTCTTGAAAATAAGTACTTACACCCAAACAAATGTCTACACAGTAATGTAGAAAATCATACCATACATACACTTAATCTGTAAATGGGCATAATAAGAAAACACCTTGATTTGATGAATAAAAAAAACAAGGTCGGAAACTAAGGAAAAACATAGACATGGTTGACAAACAATAGGCTACTCAATGGCTACTTATGTATTTTGTATGAGATGATTCAAACATTCAACTCATTGAAGAGATCATGGAACTACCTTGTGTATGATAAAGTATCAACATTTATTAAATAATTATTATTCATAACATGTTAAATACGTTTCCGCTATAATTGGCAGGATGTATCCGGACCGCGCAATGCTGATTGATTAAAAAAATGACAACTTACCGACTCCCAGCTTTGGCGATTTCGTTGGGATCCACATTTTTACACGAAACCCTGCCAGCTTCTACGAATTTTATTCACAACAATCACTGAATCATTATAGAAGAATTGTTATTTTCATCCGAAAATAGATAGGTAATCAATTCAGTACAAAAGCCTGCGTTCGATCAAATTTTTTGACAGAAGTGATGTGCAGCGGCTAAACATATAAACAAATCCATAGTTCGTAATGGAACGTTTTTAGGTCTAGTCGATTTTTGTGTTTTTTACTATTATTGTTTTTATCTCGATAGTTTGTTTACCAAATTAGAGTTTAAAAATCTCTGAAGTAAATTTATGTAAAGTTATTCCACAATACAATATAAGTTTCAATACTTAAAACTACAATTATTTAAAGTTAAGAGATTGGAAAAGATTGTAATACGTCTCAATATAGATGTTTAAAAATATATAAGACCCGTGAAGACAAATAACGGCTTATCCTTGCTAGGAGTAACATTACATTAAAACTTGGCAGTTGGCACGCATGATCCTTTTATATTTTTGCAAACAAATTATAAGAACAAAGAAATAAAAGAAAAAAATCCTCGTTTTGAAATTTGACATGTCCCGGACGATATAAAATATCCATTCTTTAGTGGTTTAGTCGATTTTGAAATGCACACAACACTGACCATCTCTTATCACTGTCTCCTCAAATTGTCAACATCAATCGATATCAACTGTCATATTTAATATTTGTTTAATTGTTTATCAAGCAGTATTAAATAATAGAGTTGAGTTACTTTGTTATTAATTATAAGAATTAAAGTGCTCAATCTCTTTCTTCTGTGATAAAACACCAACCAAATTAAAAATGGCTGATAATTTCATTCCCCTAACGCAAAGCACTCCGGTTCAACAAAGGCAGCGCGAAAATAATCAGCCACAAATGTATGTTAGTAAACGTCTTAGAGGTGCAAAGCGAGGAGGTCATCGTAGTAAATGGGAGAAAAGCACGAGGAGTAGCCATGGAGTGAGTTGAATATTTACGTACTTATTTTGTTTTGTTTGTGCTGCACTGTCTTCAGATGCATACTACTCTACCTCAATACCGACTTATGGTAGTTGCCGCTGAGCTTTGTTGGTGTTAGATAGAGTTTAAACAGACACAAACACATTTTAGACACAGACACAAGCTAAGACAGACAAGCCAGCACTGCTTATTCTAGTCAACTAGAGCCATGAGCTGCGTATTTCTGTACACATACTTATTGTCATGTATTTCAAAGTTCTTACTCCTAAAGAAACAAGCAGCTTTTATGCCGTTTCCCAATGCTGTATCCTCCATTTAGGCAGTAGGCAAGGTAACTAGTAATTGACTTTTTTATTTTTAAGTACATCTTTTAGATAATTTAAACACATACATTTTTATTTGTCCTTCAAACAAAAAGTTTGGAATATGCGACCTCACATCTTAAATTGTACCTAACTGTGACTTCACAAACCCCACTACTGAAATTTTAAGTGATTTATCACCATACAATTTTATTGATTTGATAAAAAAATATGTTCTCTTATATTTTGATTAATTAAAGTGACTTAAAATGATTTTGAATTTTTCATTTACCCTATTACAAAGCTGTCCGTTACCAAAATTCAGCTGGCCAAGGCAGCAGCTGACCAAGCAGGGTACGGCTTTGCCAGCGCCCGCATACCGCGGCGTTGGTATTGCATACATAGTATTAATAAATCTTTTAATGTGATTTCAGAGCAACTCAAGCAACAACAGTTACAGTCATGACCGCAGCGGTATTGATGCTTACTTGCACCCTTCAATGTTGCAAGACCCCTGGGAGATTCTACGGTTAAAGCGACAGAATAGTAACATTAGTACAATGAGTACATAAGTGTATTGTAAATAAGATCTCGTTGATAAATTAGGAACTATGTATTTAGGTATTACTGACTTATTCTTAGGTGATACTTACTGCAAAAATGTGGCAGAATAGTTCCATTTCAATGGATGGGAACTATTTTGTTACACTTGACTACTTATTTATTATTTTACGAACTTACAGACTTGGGTAGGCAGGCTGTCCATAACAAAGACTCCTGTAAATGTATTAAAATGTCTTATGGATTCATTGACCATATTTTGGATAATTGCAAGTTCAAACCGAATGTGACCTAAACCACAATAAAATTGCACATTGCTTAGAAGCAAAGAAAATAAAAGTTGTCAGAATCTGATTAAAATAGTTTTATGTATTTCCTTAAAACACAATATTTGATAAGTAAACATGTAACAACTAAATGTGAACTGTAGTTTCTTCTGAAGTCTTAATACCAAAGGATAATTATGTAGGTACTTAAAAGTACTGTTTTTTAATTGTAATTCCTTTGGTAAGTTTGTTTAATAAAATGATTTTTTAATCACTATTTTGAATTTATTATTATGCAAAACATCTAGAAACCTAATTGCTTTATAAACAGCATATCTTTAAGATTTAAATCACACTACATAATTAAAGTTTCTATTAAAAACTAATTAAATAGCAAATATAATGAATGCCTTTTCTCTCTTTCTTTTTTTCAATTTATATTGAGGTATGTCCATGTCCGCCAATAAACACTTAGAAATAATAAAACAAGTGTTTGTTCTTTATAGATAGTTTGTAGCTGTATTTACGAATAAAATTACACTTGAACATATTTTTAACTAGCCAAAAGTAGCCTAAGGTCCAAGTTTACCCCACAACATAATACATCAAAATCGGTTCAGCAGTTTACCTATGACAGCATATCAAACAAACAGAAAGTTACTTTCTAAATTATAATATTAGATAGCTTTCTTGCGTGTTCTCTGAAGGAATAACTACGTAATTAATCACTGCCAGTTCAATTTAACAATATTTTGCAACCTAAAACATACCATTCTGGAACAACGAGTTCAGTACCTAAAGTATTGTTCTAATTATAAATAGGTACATACTAATCAAAGTATAAACATTCTAGTACTTGCAAGTTGTCAATAAACACGTCCTTACCCCTTTATCTTTACGTAAGTAATTAAAATAAATCGATGCAGAGTTCTCTTGCGCAGTGACCCCGTCGGTCGTACTATTCTGTAAAGTTTTAAAAAAGGGTGTAATTTTGTGTATTTGCGTAAAGCCTTATAATACTGGATACAATGCAGTTTTGGACGTTTCTGTGGTGTGTTTTTCTCAACCTGGCGTTAGTTTTTGGTAAGTTTAAGTGCTATGTGGAGAAGTCTTTGTCTTTCTTCAATGTGGTATGGAGTAGGTGCCTTTTCCTTTTACATTAACTAGATGCCTAAACTAAACTTATTGATTTACTTTCGGAAAACGGAACAATATGCACCTACTGCGGTTTCTACATTAGAATTTTCTGAACAACTCTATTTTACGAGTATCTTACCCCAGTATATTGTTAGTTAGATACATGGTACGGTATATCGTTCTAATTATAACCACCTCAAATAAAAATAAGTAGGTCTATACGTAGGTAGCTACAATGATAAAAATCCAATTCATACAATTGAATAGGTAAACCTACCTACCAACACAACTGCAGTTCTTGAGGATAAACCGTTTTAACTTAAGGAAACTTCGTTGAAACTTACTTATAACACAAGTTACTAACTTGAACGAGTCAGAGAAGTTTAGTTAGTATCGTGTGGTTAGCACTTCTGTTAGTTAACCATAGTTTACCTACTCAAAGATAGATGTCGTTGCAAGTAATAGTTTGGTCTACCGGTCTACGTTTTAAATGACAATGCTGGGATGTTAAATACAGAAAATAAACTCATTTTACATCAAAAGGCACCTATTGTTCTACATACCTATTTGTTATAGGTAGTAATGGAAGCAGCTTCAGTACCTACACATAATAAAAAAAATATTTTAACCAGTTTTACTGTTTCCTATTTTAAAAACCCTTTTCTTACGGACAACAAAACCAGGACAAATATACCTACCTAGGTTTCAAAATCCCACAGTCGGATTTATAAGACCGGGTCCTAAAAATCCGACTAATAAGACGGTCACCTATTGGGGTTTCCCCCCGCTAACAAAAAAAAGGTACTGAACTCTGGGTTGAACTCTCGGTTGGGTTGTCCGCATCTAGACAGTGTAAGCAATAGTTCATAATAAGGCACCTAACACAGACTACCTATATGACCCTATATATTATTGTACCTACCTCCACCCCTACAATAACAATTCTTTATTTTTCTGCTTCTTCATCATAACACATTGTCCTCAGCGGTCTGTCCCGACGGTGAATACAATCCGGGCCCCAATTGTGGTCTCGAGCCATCTTGTTCGACTAGAAGCCTCCACGCTTACCCTAAGGTGACCTGCGATTGCTGGTGCATCCCTGGTACTTACAGAAGACTGGATACAAACGAATGTGTGCCAATAAGTGGCTGTTATAAATAAATTAGATTATGTACTCTTCTTTTCTTTGATGGGCCTGTTGGTCTAGCGGTTAGTGACCCTGACTGCTATACCGGAGGTCGTGGGTTCGATTCCCACTCGGACAAATGTTTATGTGATGAGCACGATCATTTGTCCTGTGTCTGAATGTAATTTATATTTATAATATGTATGTATTTAGAAATATATAAGTATGCTTATCAGTTGTCTGGTTACCATAATACAAGCTCTGCTTAGCTTGGGATGTCCCGGAATATTATTATTCTTCATACAAGTTCTTAGGACGCGCGCACATGGACGGCTTGAAGCAGTTGCGCTGGTGTTTTCAAAAAGGAAAGGGTGCTAATGGTGCGCAAGTAACGTGTATAAAGATCACTAACTGCTCAAACAGTCTATGTACGAGCGACCTGAGTTTAATCTTTGAGAATCTAGCATTAAATAGGTTTAGCCTACGAATCGGAATGGAATTAAAAAGAGATGTAATTGTCATTTCCTAAAGTTTATAATATTGTTTAGGAATTATAAACCTAGTGGTACCTACCAATAATTTAATGACTTTATTGTCTCGCTAGTAGACATAATAGTTAAACAATGGGAATGTTCAAAATATGTCACTAATATGGCATTAAGTGGTAAACGTTTTAACATAGTGTATTGTAGATGAATCTCGAAATGTTTGTTCATATTTTGTCTGTTTTCCGTGATTAAATAAACAACTTTTGATATAAATAACTAAAGGAGTTGAAATGTAGACGAACTTAAGATCAATTGTCAGTTTATGTATCTAGTAATTTAAGGAAATAAATGTATAATTATCAGAACCTTTTTTACTCGCCTTATTTCCTTAACACATTTTGTCGTGTTCGAACAACTAGCAGAAATAATGAGCGTGCTAAATGAAAAAGGTATTTTTGCCTCCTCTATGACCGAAGCGCAAATTAATAAAATTATTATGTAGAAGCAAGAGACCGTGACGGTTATTATCTTCAAAGAATCATCTTGATTAGTCATGTGGGTCTCTAAATATTTCATTACATAGGAATGTTTGATTGACTTGTCTTGGCTTGGAAATGTATTTATAGAACTTTTCACACAATTTAGGGAGATAAGTAGGTACGTATACAAATAATGTGGTGCTGTTACTGTGGTGGATTCTTTTTAATACCAGATATGTACCTGTACTTACCGTAACTACCAATTATATATTACAGGTAACTGTCATACCTAACGTAAGTATTATTTACCCATGAAGTTAAGTAGTAGGAGCAGTCCAAAATAATACACATACATGAATACATACAATCACGCCTGTTTCCCGTAGGGGTAGGCAGAGACCACTTCCTTCCATTTCCTTACGTACTTGTTTCGATTCGTCCATTTTCATTATTCCCTTCATACATGCTCTTCGGTTTAGGGTACTTCTGACCTGGTCTTTTTCAAGACGTCTCCGATTAGGTCTCGTATAGTCCGTCTAGGTCTAGTACCTCCCAATAATTTAAACCAAAAATCATGAGTGAATTCTTTTGGACTAGGTAGCCGACGTATCACAGAATCAGATGATGCAGTCCATGTATTAAAAATGTATTACATATTTTTATACATCTACGACATCTTTAGTTAAAATATTTAAGAAAACTTTTCATAAGTATTTTTCTTCTTAACAAAGCCAGTGAGTAGCTAAAGGTAGTACAATAGACGTTAGTAAAATTGTATTATTACTAACTGTCTATTGTTACGATATATTTGTACCAAACACGTGAGAATCCTGTTTGCGTCACTCATCAATTTGCACGATTCGAACTCTGATTATAGTTTTTTCTTGACATTTTTATTTATGATATACGGCTCGTTGTTATTGTCATACTTTATAACGTTAAAAACAACTGAACAAATATAAGAACTTTTTCATTTTACGCCGAGGCCGGCCCAGGAAGAGATGGCAGAACCATCTACAGTCATACTGCGGAGGTTGGTTCGAGGTGGCACTAGATGGAGACATATGGAAGGAATTGGGAGGCCTTTACCCAGAAGTAGGACTGTACACTAAATAAAAAAACATCTTAACACTAACTAGCAGATTCCATAATAAATCCTTCATACATTGCTTCTTTTGTTGGCAAGCAGTTAAGAAAAAAGGCAATAATACTCCAATGGACATAAGTATTGAAAAGGAACATGAAAATGTAACAATAGATACCTATAGCATTACCCAGTAAGATTTTAAAAGCTAGATTGGTCTAGCGGCCGCTTGCCTATCTGATTTAGTACCCAGTAAGATGGGCAGTGGAGCTCAGATACACAGAGGACAGTCGCTCTATGCAATAATACGGTATTCGGCTGGATTCTGTAAAACTGGAAGCCGACCTCAACATAGTTTGGTAAAGGGTTTGCAGAAGGAGGGGCGTTAAAATGTTACAAGTTCAGCAAACAATGCGATTTGAATGAAGTGATTTGCGCATCATTTTAGCGGCACAGATAATCGCGGTGAAGATGTTATTTAAACAGTGATGTCGTGGGATCATTACCATTCGTGTTTGTGTGTGTGAAGCGCGAACATGACGCTGCCGATCGCTGTTTTGTTTGTGTTTTTAATTAGTTTTCAACACTCATTCGGTGAGTATTTTACAGACTGAATATTATTATTATATTTAAGTGAACTAAGAGTGAGCGGATTCAGTGATTTATTGTATTGAATAACCAGTTTTAATACACCTTTGTTTTGCAAGATATTATTTTTGTTCGCGAGTTGATTTAATTGCTTATAGTTAGGTATCCCCATGAATTGCTTTTAATAAAATGTAGGTGTTGTTTATGGAGAATCGATACTTATGTAGTATAAAATGTAGAAATAATGTATCGTGTGTAAAATTAAGTAACTTAGTAGTAAATCTTACTTAGATACTTCATCTAAATTAGCTATTCACGTACATACAATATAAAAACCACACAATAATGTGTTCGGCAACATAAGACTTTTTTTCTATTGATCAATTATAATTTTAATGGTCATGGGGTTTTCCGATTCCTCCTTAATTCAAATAAAAACGTACTTGAGTTTAGAAAAATGATAAAAATATTCAATACACAGTGGTCAGTGACTCGACATTATTTTTTAAATTTATATTATCTCACTAAATAAATCCTTTTCTATACTACCTCTCCTCAGCCTTTATGATAAACGCTTATGCCTACTCTTTGTAGTTAGGTCTCGTCCAGATAGTCACCTTTGTTTCAGCTTTCAGAGCGTCTTCATACTCTAAAATAAATAATCTAAATAAATCTAATAAAAAAAATCATATATAATTCTCCTATTTCCAGCTAAATGCCCACCAGGGGAGTACGACCCTGGTCCCGACTGTGCCTTCGAAGTGATCTGCTCAGTTCCCGCTCACTCCGCCAGGAGACACTACTGCGACTGCTGGTGTAACCCCGGCACTGTCAGAGATTCTATAACCAAGAAGTGTGTTAAAATAGAGGAGTGTTCTTATATAAATATGCTTGGTGAACCTTTAGGTGATTAAGATGATTTAAGGCTAAGTTAGCGAACCATCTAAACGAAGACGCCAGTTTTGAAAACCCAGTTTATCTTCAATAGAATATCTACCTTGGCTTAGCGGTAGCACAATGTGCCTAATTTGAAAATACATTCATAACTGATTTGCTTTTGGAACGCACATAAAATGGGTTCTTCAACGGAAATCCAGACAATAAAAGCTTATGCGCAAATTAAAGCGTAGAAGAGAAATGACAGGCAGTCACAAGAGTAAAATTGGACAACAATGACGGAAGCTAAAGTAGTTAAGGGCACTCTATGAGGACAAAATTCAATTTTGAGCATCAGTTTTCCAGTCACCTGGGCCTTTGTTTGTTATACTTACTAATTGGGGTCGTGTGTAGTCACTTAGTCTGGCCCAAACCAGATCGAGCTGGATTTAGTCGGGTTCATAAATATTTGTGTTCGGTGCAACTTAGTTCTTACATGTTAGAATTACTTCTAGAAGAAGTGTTGTGTGTGTCTAGCATAACTGTGAACTTATGGTTAATTACCCGTGCATAAAAGAAAATGTTATCTTACCGATCTTTGTCTTGGTAACAAAGTTTGATATGTTGATTATATTTAATAAATTCTTAGAAGCAAAAAACATTTGAAATTGTTGTAATAATTGATTATAAATATTGTCGACGATTATTGAGGCCTATATTTTTATCTGTTTATAGAAAAGACTTGACCTAATGTATGTACCTATTTTAATGTAGTATGTTGTAATATTTAATGCTAAACCTAAGTGGCTGTATTATATAGTCGTGATGATTATTAAATAATTAAGATTTATGTGCATAATTGCATTAATTAAAGTCAGTGTACACTTATTATTAGTTGTTGTGGTAAAAACCACAATACATACATTATGAACTACGCAGTAGTTTTAGATCTAAACATAAATTACTTTAGCTTGTAACGAAAATACGTATGCTGATAAAAAAAATGACGAGTAGAGATGTATTAAGAGTTGTGAATGTCAAAACGTTAGCTTTGCAGTCAGAGAAGTCTATAATGTGAAATTCAAGAAGCATCCAGTGTAGATAAAATATTAATAAATTGACAAGCAGGACATGATTGTATATTTCTTTTATTGTGTATTGAGGTCAATGTGCTCTACATAACATTCTTATCATTGACCCAGATATGTAAATGTGTCAGAGCATAATATTTACAATTATTTTTACAGTTCGACGTCCACGTGACGGTTGGGTACGAGTGTACCTATTATTTAAATCACAGATGTTATTAATTGTTGTTTTTATAACTAAGATTAAACGTGTAGAGCCACCTAATTTGTAGAGAATATCTATTATGCTTTTAAGCAACTATATGTGATTAATAATAAGATAAAGCAGCCTTTAAAAGTCTGATGAAAAAGTGTTTCCTTGTTAATTATATTATTCTTATAAGATAGTGTTACGGCCCTTGTGACCTATTAAGTAGAAATCATTTATATATTTTTTTAATTGACGATTACACTAATTGCTTATTTGTCATGACTGAAAAAAATTACATTGGTTGAGAGCTGTTACTTTAACCTGATTTTAATTAAATGTACTAAATGTTTTTCATGGGCTAGTAGTCTATAGTAAACAAATAATAAAAATGTATTAATACTAAATTAATTATTATACAGCGTCACTGTTGTATCTATGTATTAATTTACACACTAACAGCTCCACCCTATATTTAACTAAAATTCAGTAGTGTATATTTAACTAATAGTCCAGTCAAAATAGACAAAAAAATCCTTGCAAGTTTGCATTAATTCGCATAGAGCCAAAAATTGGTGTAGGGCTCAAGAACACCATTATAAAAGAAATATCAAAAGTCCCCAAAAATCCAACTTGTGCTAAAAAGTTAAACAAAGTCAAAGGTCAAAAATATCACTTTTTCGCATTTTTCTCGTAAATAGCAAGTATTATCGCAAAAACAGGTCTGGCAAAAGTTGTAGATCATGCAATTATCTACATAATTGTCTCAATACTTTTTCCCTAAGGATCACCATTTCGGAGATTTCGTGATAACAAAGATTGAAGAAAATATGCAAAATAGTCTAATTCTACATCATATGCACACATTTTCGCACCACCTATGAGGTAGTGTACGAGGAACATCGTCGAAAGAAAGTTAGAGATTAAATTATAAGCACATTGTATAGAGACTGGTGACTGGTGTCTCTAGTAATTACGAATACCTAATCTAGTTGTGATAACAACAAACCACAACTTAAATTTCCGCTCCCGCGGCGAAGCGTTTCATATCATCTAATGAAATAATTGATTAAAGATGAATATAATTAAGCGTGTTTTAATGTTATCAATAATTTATAAATGAATAAAATCATTAGATAGTATATGTTAAGAGCATGCTAGATATCTGAGATCATTTCTATTCGTGTTTTCAAATCGTCAACATGAAACTTACAATTGTTTTATTCTGTGTGTTTTTAATGGGTTTCCAACAATCATTTGGTGAGTAATTTTATTTCTTAATTATTTTCATGTTTGCTTAGTCAACTAAATTAAAAGATATATTCTTCTTCTTGTTTTATGATGACGTACGACTAATCATGAAGGAAAACTAAAATAATTAAAATAAATGATTTACTGCAATTTACATTGTCCTTTTGGTCTTTGAATTATGTTTTGAATATTCAGGTTAGTCATTCAATAAGCTGTGAACAAACATTTTTCAAATTCATACCTAGTACATAGTTACCTTCCTCAGGTTTTTGTTGATAGCTATTTATTTCTGTGGAAAGCGGAAGGGGATGCCTTTTTCTGAAGTGGGCGAATATAGGCATAAAAAAATAAAAATAATAATAACACAACAACTATATTAATTAAATACAATGTGATTTAATTGATGTCGTATTCTAATTTCAGTAGCGATTAAAAAAATCCAGGCGTACACAAAAATTAATAACCCCATCTAACGCGAATTTTGGATGTACCCTTTCAGCATGCCCACCAGATCAGTACAACCCAGGTCCCGACTGTTTGTTAGAAGACATTTGTCCTATGCCCGCGCACTCCGCCAGGGTGCACCACTGTGACTGCTGGTGTAACCCCGGCTTACTCCGAGACATGGCTAACAACCGGTGTGTGAGGCTAGAAGAATGTACTAAGTATAATGTGCCTTAATTAAATAAACTTTTTCCTCATGATCCTTTACAGACAACCAAAAATATATAAATAAATAAAATTTCTTTAGGAAAGATGGACAGTCTTATCTTACGGTAGATGAGTGCATTTTTGTGCATTTCGAATGTACCTCATTAATTATATGTTAAGACTTAGCTACACTGTTGCATTAAGTTAAGTGTTCTTTAAATAGCTGTTGTGAATAAAAATAAACAATAGATACATTATAATTATTGTTGCTTTGTTTAAGAGTTAGTGCCGTGTTGAACATTATTTGTCTGCAGGAATTTTGGAGAAACAAAATGGACCAAAAATGTATTGTTCCTGACAGATTCTCGCAATGGCCTGTGAAAACCCTGGGTTTTATATCGTGTAGGTATTTATTTGCACATTTTTTAGTGCAAATATTGAAAAAGGGATTATGGGATTATCGGCTAAAGATAGAGTCGAAAAAATATCGCGACTAAGGTGTTCATAGCTGTTTGAAAGAATGGCAAATCTGATAAACTTTTATTTAATTTGAAGAAGTTTGAATATAATGTAACCTGTAACCTTTACGCGTCATAATATACACATTTTCCACTAAGTCGTTGATAGAGTGCGCTGATAAAGACTACAGATATAACTCTCTTTGTAAGAGCGTTTGTTATTCCATTAAGACTAAACTACTCAATCGATCCTGATGAAAACTGACAAGGAGACTTTCTTTTACCTGCAAAAGGAGACAAGATACTTTTTATTCTAATAGTACAATCCCTTGGGAGGTTAAGTCACTACTCGTATAAAAAATAGTTAACACTTTTAAAAACTCAGGCTTTTCAAATTCTCAAGAATTTTCTGTTAAATTAATCATTATTCATTAAAAAAAAGGAAATAGTGCCTTGCCGCAACGGAAGGATTTAGTTACAAAATGTCATTTTTTATTTAATTATTTACGTTCATACACAATATTACAGAAATAAGATAAAAATACATAATGTAGGTCCTGCTTATTTCTTCAGAAATCTTGGTCATTATACGCTTCAACTCGGTAAGTTGAATAAGAAAGCCGCAACAATTTTTCTGTTTCATTATACACGAAACTGTTCAAAAGTCAATCAACTGATACCAAGATGGATCCAACGAAATTGGTTTGGAATTGGCCAATTATTGAAACACACCCATTTGTAATTGCTACTAACGCAAGGGTGCCAACGTTACTCTGTAGAGAAATGTTTGTCAAATACTTAAACTTACTTCTTATAACATTATAGAAAATACTTTAAAACACAAGCATTATTTTTCATGTATTAACTATCATGAAAAAAAGCAATACTGTTTTGGTATCTATTAAACGTTAAAATACTATGACTTAGGTACGTTTAGGTGAGACAGGCTAAGGGTCAAAGGTGTTTTTTTATTTCCTTACGGTAAGTAAGCTCTGGATATCTACAGCAGCAGATATCTTGCAAATAAGTAGTCAGTCTTTTTATCACACCATATTATTATGCTTTTGGTACTTACTTCCGAGCTCGCAGAACTGTCCAGAAAACTGAATGCTGGTGTTATAGTATGTATAAGTCAACCTCAATACCTCTGCCACCTAGCCATACTACTACATCTAGCCGTATCATTCTACTATAAGGCTTTTAAACAATCAACTAACATAAGTCAACACTCGGCTTTCGCCGCATCGTCCACCAGTGGAACTAAAATAAATATAATTTACTAAATTGCCCTAATCAATTCTGTTGGAGACCACGCTATTTCGAAATTAGGCGCATATGACCTTGGTATGCAGATTCCTAAGTCCTCACTTTTTATGTGTGAAGATTGTGACTGATAAGCGATTTTCTATTTGACGGGCCTGTTGGTCTAGTGGTTAGTGACCCTGACTGCTATACCGGAGGTCGTGGGTTCGATTCCCGCCCGGCAGAAATGTCTGTGTGATGAGCACGATCATTTGTTCGGTGTCTGGGTGTAATTTATCTATAATATGTATGTATTTAGAAATATATAAGTATGTTTATCAGCTGTCTGGTTACCATAACACAAGCTCTGCTTAGCTTGGGATCAGACAACCATGTGTGAGATGTCCCGGAATATTATTATTATTAGAAATTCTTTTGTTTTTTTTTTTTGACAGTTCAATAGCATGTAGAACTCTTTAACATCATCTCTCATTTTTGTCTTCTTACACTAATATGTTTATTGTATTGACGCAAAAATATGATTTTTAAATTTTATGATAACTTCTTATGTTAACTTCGCTAGCTAAATAAAATGAATTGGTTTTTCATGGTAAGAAGTTTGATAGGTATGCATTTAGAGAAGTGCTTTTGAATAGTTAGCTAAATTTTACATTGCATATAGGTAAACGAAAGTTATCTTATTGAGTAGCTCTGTTATTCCTCATTGGGAACACGTCATTTAAAAAAGGGCTAATCTTCTGAACAAGTAACTAACGAATCAACGTTTGTAAATTCACTTCTATACAAGACATAAACTAGAGCGAAGTGACGTCATTTGTATGGTTACAAGTTAGCACAGTGCTCTTTACATCTCACAAGTGAACATATAGAGTTAAACTCAAGTGTAAGTACTAAATGAAATGTCCGCTTAAGCTCGAATGCTTCATAGTCACACTTGACATTAACTACAGATCACTTCACACAGTGGCGCCGCCTATCGTTGTTCTACGGCATTACACACGATAAACATTGTTAGGACAGTGGGGTTGATTTATTTGACGTTTGGGTAGCAATCATAAGCGGAAGTAATAGGTACCTAATATCTATTATTATTTAATGTAATAATAGCTATTAGGTAAGGTAGTTGATTAGATAGAGAGTAATATAAGTTCAGTTCAATCAAGAGATTGAATTTATAGAAACTGTTTAAAAAAATATACGAGTAGATGAGATTTCAACTTTACTTCAATAAGGCAGTAATAGGCCAAGAAAGATTAAAGACAGTTTAAAATTCTATGAATGAAAGTTCTTTCTCTATTTCCATAAATATTTACTGCCCATGCTGTACCTAATTCTTTTGAAAAGATAAAATAAAAGTAGATGAAATTAAACATTCTTGCATGTCCTGCAAAAATTCTTCCGTATAATAAAACATAGTTCTCAATAGAGTCATCTCTAACATAGCTGTTGCCTGTTTACATACAATCCACACAGCCTCCGCACACATATCGTTCACACAGGAATGCAGTACAATCGAGTTCTATTCAATCGTAGTGAAACGCTTAACCGTTGACAGTCTAGCCGTCAAACCATTCAAACTGACAATTTGATCGTCAAAGCTCTTGAACATCTGTACCAGCGGTGATCCAATGTGTCGCGGAACAAATTCGTTCTGTCGAGTACTAAGCGATGAATTGTAACAACTTTGTTGGTTTATGTTATCTTTTGGGTTGATAAGAGGTTTTTGATGTGTGTAGAGGGAAAATGGAAAGGAGTGGGAAAATGGTAACTTTATTGCTAATTAAGTTGGACTTACGCGAACTTTCTTTAGTGAACTGTTAATGCTGACCACGTGGCTGATGAACTGGGCCTCAAAAATCTAGCCACGCTGAAAATAGCAAGTGGTCGACGCGCTAAGAAGTTAACTGTTGTTTATATTTTAAGTAATTAATTATTATTAAAGATGATTTATTTTAAGGTTACTTGTATTACTTGTGCCTTTTCTTTGTAGGAAGAGACCTGTGCTGCAGTGGGACGTTTAAAGGCTGGTATTATTATTATTTATTATGTCAGACACACTGAAAAATATATTCCACGTGGTTTTTAAGCATTTTTTGGACTTTGGTGTTTGTATCAGTCACTTTTACCTAAGTTATAAATGAAAATCTGCTCGCACCAAAAAGTGTGAAAGCAAACAAATTACTTTAAGTTAACAATAGCCTGCAAAGAATAAACCTATCATGTCTCACAGCAAACAGATAACAAAGAAGTTATCAAGTCAATCCCTCAAGTTTCTCGGCAAAGAGATTGGCAAAGAGTTTGCCGCAAGATAACGATATCGTCCGTATAAGGAAAACTGCGAACGCGGAAAACGTTAGTGAAATTTCATTAATTTGCTCGTAAGTAGGAAAGTGATCCGTCCGGGCGTTTCAAAGCCTGTGTTTGGTCTTGTATCCCTCGGAGGAGGCCTGAGGAGGGCCTGAGGAGGGCCGAGGAGGGTCGAGGAGGGCCGAGAAGCCTCGTGTGGTTTTGACCGGCCTTTGTGCGGTCGGATGTAACCCTCGCTGTTGTATTGTAGCTTATTATCAGCCTAAACACGTTTGACTTTTAGCCCTTGTACGTAATTATTATACTCTTAATTATTGACGCTTTAGAAAATTACGACTTGAATTAATGATGGCCAAGTGAGATGAAGGTTTTATTTACAGTTTTGGGGTATCGAGCGTATCGAGGCTTGCTTTATTTTAGGGATAAGTACGGCTTTATGTTGTAAGTACCTGTTGAAGTAACTGACATGCCATTATTTAACTACAGGCTGCCAGGCACATGTTCTGAATGAAACGTAAGCACTGTTTAAAATGTTAAGTTTCAGAAGGAGAAAACTGTCGATGTGACTATCTAGTTCAGTAGGGCACATAATGTTTCCTTGCATGTTAATTGATTTTGTGCTATGCGTCTGACCTATATTCGCGGCAAAGTATTAAGGACACCTACAGCGTCAGCACTTCGCTCAAAGTAGTGATGTGAGCGAGCGATTAATAGGTCGTCTGGCGTCTCGGGGTGCACCGCGATGGTCTGGCGACCGGAAACGGCTCGCACCGAATAATCGCATCGATCGCCAAAAAACTAACCCACATACGCACTGGCAGCGTAGCCGGAATTATTAATCGCGAGGAGTAAGGGGGCGAGAGGGTGGGCGTAGCGCGCAGGCGCGAGCGTGCGGCGGGCACTTCGCGAGGAAGGCTCGCGCGCTCCGGCCGCGTCCAGCCCGCGGCGTCGCGATGCGCGAGCAGCCGGCCCCGCGGCCGCTCCCGCAAGCGCCGCGTTAACCGGTCCCCATGCAGTGGCGAAAACTGACCAGGTTGAAGTCTTCGCCGGGCGGACAGTCGCGCGCTCGGAGGATGCTCTGCTGCGGCCGCAGGAAGGTATGCGATCCGATCGATAGCGCGCGCCGAAACCGTCGCCCCTCCCGGCCCGGACGCCGACGCCGTTCACCGACCCCGCTCACTAATGCCTCACTAAATCATGCTTCTTCTTCATTTTCATCTTTCTTTACGTTAAGTTTCTGTGACGAAAGGTATTTATTGTGTCTTTTTATGAAATTTTCGTAATCCGCCCTTGACGGCAAGGGTCTGAACTAATCAGGCCTCCTGTCTGTTCCAATCAAATAACTGCTTTTAATATCTATATTTCTAAGCCCATTATCACCCAATCTAAAGCATTCATTAAGTTTCAAGTTAAATCTAAATCATAACCTTAAAATATTTCTAATTCTTCTAACAATTAGTGAAGTTTCGTTAAAGGGCGGGTAATCAATCTGTAGGTCATATGAATGTGGGGCGTCTAATCGATCCTTATTCACAGACATCGCCTGTAATATCATTTAAAGACAACTCTAAAATAGCCATTACATTTAGATTAAATTTTCAGTTATTAACACATTATAATTAATTGTTGCTACCTTGTCATAATACATCTTCGCTTTTATAAATCGTTTCTATTTAAAATGATTGTCTTTTAAATTGTCTATGAAAGTGGATTGGATAATGGTTGAATTGTAACGCCTTAGGTACTTGCAGCATCTCGCCATCTTGTCCAAAGATATTGGTACTAAGGTGCCGTTATAGTGAATCTGTGGCACTTATTTCAGTAGTGTATATTAATATTATTAGTATTTTAGTGTCATTTGATGTAATGGGGTATAGATATTGAAATTTATTATATTATAATACTTACATATGGAAGTGTGTCTGTACATTATAGGTATATGTATTGTAGATATCACATACAATTATAGAAGTAATATTCCGTATATAAATAAATATATACCTTATGCGACATATGTATGTTAGTATTAATTTCTTTCTATAATATCAAATACATTATATTACATGTAGGTATGTCACAAGCGACTAATTACAGTAATACCATTTAATTCTATGTGAAGTCAGTTATTTTAAAACTTGATTAAAAACGTAGAAGTTTGAACATTATAGGGTTGGAAATAAACTTTATACATAAGTTAGACCGCAGTACATTGTAAAGTTAATTCCAAGTTATTTTAAGCTTTGGAAGGTGGTTCCATTCTGTGTAGATAATTAATATACTTGTACTAGTATAGTTTTTATTATTTTATTAGACCATAGTCTATATAACATATATAATAATTTATTTATATATAGGTATAAATCAAGTGTTAGATCAATAATAACAATACATTTGTAGTTTTCTTTTTAAATGTCAAACAGGTTTCAAAATTCGTTATTAAAATGCTAGGTTTACAAAAAAATAATACTATTAACTATCGTCATAAAAGGACACACACGATACCTTATTTTTAGCACTGTTTCTCTTAGTAATTTAGACATTTTACAATTTAGTTACTACTCGCGTCGCGGATTCGCAAAAAATCTAATCACATTTACAAATAATACCCAGACTTGGACAAAGCATTTGTAAAACACTCAAATGTTTGCGTCTTACGGGAATCGAACCCGTAGCACGTTGCGCACAATGGTTAATAGCGTTTTGACCAATCAGCTATAGGCCCTCTAACACGCTGTCAAATTTTAAAGTTAGAATGACAAGACACAATGACAAATGAATCTGTGAATTACGACTCTTCTTAATGATTCTACATTTAAACTTGCATTACTGGCACATAGAAAAAAGAGAAGTCTTTTTTACCATAAACAATAAAAACAAAAATATATGAACAATAAATCGTGTCGGCCAGACATGATGTTCGACTTTTATTCGTGTTTTACTGTGACATCGTTGTAATGATCTATGTCACGAATCTGAACCTACGACGGATCAGATACCTATCTTAACGATAAGTACATTAATATTTTGTACTGCGATTATTTTTGTCGTTTTAATTTTGATAGGTACGTTTGTAATTTCTTTGTTGCCAAGTTCAAATTGGCGTTCAAAGGTGACAAGTTCAAATTGTTGAGTACAATGTTTTAAAATGATTAGGTACAGACTGTTTACACAATCTTTAGTTATAATTATCAAGGGCTACTTACTTTTGATGATAAATTACGATCATGAAGAAATTCCTTAAAAAAAAAAAACGTTTTTTTACAGCCCTTTTACTAAACCTTTCAGGTTTCTTCTTACTAAGTTAATCTTATCTTATTACCAAAAAAGAGTATTGTAAAGGTTCAATCTCACAGACTGTAAATATCTCTCAACTGAGAAATAACCAACAATTAGTAAAGTATCGAAAGGTGTTCAGTAAAAGAGTAATCAATCAATATTATTCCGGAGTTAAAACTTTTCTGACAGTTGTGACTGGCCATTGACATGATCTCGCCCATTAGTGCCCTCTCGTTAAACTTATAACGATAGCTTTTTTTTAAGTTAAGGGCCATTAAGTGTAAATGGATGGTTCATCTATAGGGTCTATTTTAAAATGGAATGGAGAGTATGTTAGGTCATTGTGATAAATATAGGTAACCCGAAATACAACCTCGTGAAAGGCTGCATTTTGCCAATGGAAATAGAATAGATCTAAATGTTTCTGAATGAATTTAATATACTTAGATTAATATACTTCAATGGTTGTAAATGGTAAAATAATATACAATTTAACAAATAATTATATTTGTTTCAAAGGTTTTTACAAAAAGATAGTAGACTAGATTAATTAATTAGGGACCAGGGCTCCTTCATGACATATCTACTATAATTTCAAAACCATTATTTATAAAAGACGAGTAGACCAAATCAGGTCAGACCAACCATACATAATTATGTCATCTATGTATGTTGTTCAACAATATGACGTACAATTCGCACGTCATTGAACGACGTTCGACTTTTTTACGTCATCATTGTAATTAACAAGTCAAGATAATTGAATTTAAAATCTGTATTCATTTTATTGAACAGATTTTTTAAGTAGCTGCCTTAAATAATTAAAGTTAAAGACTGGTCATGGGATTTGGGTCAATCGGACGTTTTAACCGTCGAATGGGACTATACGTAAACATTAATAAACATTCATTTATTTTTTAAGTGGTTCAAAAAAAGTAAATATAAAAGAGGTAATTTTGATTTATACTTATAAAATATTGTTCAGAAAAGTGTAAAAATGTACCCTTTGAAATAAAAACAAATCAATATATAAACATAATGTAGGCTGAAATATGGGTAGGTTCTCAAAAATCGTTGTGAAATAAATAATATTTCGTCTGAAGTCCTCCACTTGAACGCAAAATATGTCTCGACCTTCTCCTTTTTATCTTATAAAACATCGTCTTAGGTACGTCTATCATATGTCAAACAACTTCAATACTTGAAGTCTAGCTTCAAGATTTTCCCAACTCTTTTACTCAACACGACAATACCGTTCGCATTTCACATTCAAACCGACTCCCAACCGTCAGGGATAATCAACACCCGGTACAATATTGTGATGTGAAGTGACTCAACTCCATTCAACCTTTACGCCGCTTTAGGGTTGACTACCACTGAAGGGGCGTGGCTTACGTCAAATTACAATAATCAAAGTGCTACGCGTGTTGAATAAATAAGTAACTTTCTTTGGGGTCTGATAGACCACTTGACAACAGTTTTGATGACGCAACAAGATGAAGTGTTGGTCGGTTTAGGGTTGATTAACATAGTTGAGGTTATCAAGTTAGGAAGTTTAAATACCGAGGAGTTTCCTGATGGTTAAGAGGGATGCCTTTAAAGTGAATTTGATACTTAGTCTGTTTGCTTTTGTTTTAGAGACAAATTCTTGAACTACTAAAACTAATGGCCAGCATTTATCTACATAACTCAGGAAACGATTACTAAAGAGTTTAACTACCACAATCAAATTAAATAATAGTTGAGTTCGAGCATCATTTTTTTCCTCTATCATTTGTTTTATACATCAAATAAATTCTAAATGCAAATTCGTTGTGACAGATCGCGAGTTCGCGATAAGAGTTACGAGAAATGAAACGAATCATAACGAAAAAAGATTGATAAATGAATTTCTAAACAAAGAGTATTGGAATAATTACTATTGTTCCGGTTTATATAGAAACGCGTCTAGTTAAATAAGTCTATGTTTACTGTAAAAGATTAATGCTGTACGTAACCGATCATTATCCGTTCCGCTTGTGGGGTAAGCGTTTAAATATTAATGACAAATGGACGAATAGAAATACCTGTCGTTATTTTTGTAACAAGCAATATTAACTTTAAAGTAAATGTAAGTTTCCGTTCTTCTGCACTGATTTATTTACCCGTATTGCAAGTTTTAGTACAGGTTTACTCTATGATATGAAATAAGACAACATTATGCATGAAACATAACATGCTGCTTCGAAACCTAAGTGGAAGTGTCAAAATATATTTCATAGTCAATATTAAAAATAAATATGGACAACATCACATACATTGACAACGAAGGTACCACATACACCTAGACAATCAGCAATGTAGAAAAGTGATTTTCATCATTGTCCACAGACAATAGAGGTCGTCATCAATATTGAGACTAGATTCAGATTCCATGTAAAAACTTATATCAGAACAGATCTATCTGTGATATGATAGCTTCTATGTGAATATTCTGATACATATTACTAGTTCAAAAGATTCAAATACATTGGTACAAAATAAGCAGAAAAAACACATGTAAAGAGGAGAGATGCAAAAAGGAATTTTGTATTTCCTTTGGTAAGCTTTGTATGGTTTTAAAAGAAATACCGATGCACCGAACGTTCTAAATTAAAACCTTTATCAGAAAATAGTGTCATGCTCCCCATATGTTGTAATCAGGTTTTTTGTTTTCACACTTCGTTTGCTCCTAAAACTGATAACGATTATTGGCAGCATTAGTGCAAAATAAGTGCGTGTTTGTATATGCAAAATCGCACGTCACTTGTTTCAATATATTTCGATGAAACTACAACCATATGCTGTAGGATCCCTTAGGAAATGGGGGTTAATTGTATAAAGAATTGAATAAAGAAAAAGAAATATTTTGTACAAAACAAAATATTTTTTTTTCTTTATTCAAGAGATTCATTCACGAGAACCAAGAAACATACTTACTTAAACTGAAATGTAATTAACAAACGAATTTAATGAATTTAGCATATCATATACAAAAGATACTGTTGTGTATCAATTTTCTTTGATAACTTGAGACGACAATAAGTCTACCTTTAATTAAATGCTACAACAATTAGAAAAAGTGATCCGTATTCATTACAGAACCCTGAAAAGCGTTTTGACGCTGATGCGATAACAGTTAAGTGAAGCGAGCTAATAGGCTTAGTGCTCCCTTTATCACGTTGCGAAGTGTAGCACTATCTGTTGTCACGGCAAACAGTATTGCAGATGACGTCACTTGTCGGACACCCGACCTATAGGCAACGTGAATCATGAATGGGGAAGTAAAGTTCAAGGACTTTGATGCAGTAATCGAACTTTAATCGATTTAATAATCGCGTATTTTTGTCTTATTCGATTTAATAATCGAGTTATATTCTTTTTATTTAAAGCCAGAACTGACAAATTGCAGGGCACAGGCCTTTTTCTACAACTATTTTTTATTATGATTGCTATTTGCTGCGACTCCTGTAATATTCTTTATTCGATTTAATAATCGAGTATTATTGTTTTATTCGATTTAATAATCGAGTAACATTATTTCATTGTTTTTTTTTAACAGGTTTCTAATGATTGCTATTTGTTGCGACTTCTATAATATTCTTTATTCGATTTAATAATCGAGTATTTATTTCATTTGAATATCGAATTAATTGGTGCATTTACTTGTCTCATTTATTTGCTATTGTTTTGGATTGCTGTTCGTGTTTTGAACGTATTTATGGTAATGGTATTGAGACTACGATTATTAAAGTTCAATGCACTTTTTATTGCTACTTACTTAACATTAAACGATATTTATCAAATATTTATTTCGAGACTCGAATTATTTATGAGTGTAAATGTATCTTAACCCTATCAAGTTATGTAAAGTTAAAATAATAATTTAAAGTAAACTTAATCTATAACATAAAAATTAATCGCTAAATGTGTTGATAAGCGCATAACTCAATAACGCCTGGACCGATTTCGCTAATTCTTTTTTTTGTTGTGTTAGTTATTATCTGGAAAAGGTTCTTATGAAAGAAATAAATTGGGAATTTGCGCGGAAAAAAAAAAGTATTCACCGGCCAAACATAAAAGCACCGGGAACGGGACCTAGGTTCTGCGGGTGAAACCGCAGGGCACAGCTAGTTTTAATTAAATACCTTAAATGAATGTTCAAAATGGTTAAATTGTCGTAAAATTAAACGAAAGCAATCATGACTTGCATCAATAGATTGTCTTCAGTTAGCCTGATCAATTTAAATAAACCAAGAAGCCAATTCACAATGGGATCGGATAATAAATTGAATCGGCTATCAGTCTTTCGGTCATTGTCTACCGTTCAACTAACTCACTTTAAACTTTCTTTGAAGAAATACTGGCTGGAATATTTTAAAAGATATTTCACTTTTACCTTCGTGGTTGCTAGCTTAAACATTTTTGTAAATATTTTTCTTTTTTTTTCCGTTTTGAAAATGGAATGTATTTTGTACATGATCGTGTTTTAAAAATTTGAAAATTGCTTATGTTTTCTGTGTTTGTTAGGCTTTGACAACTAAACCACTGTGCTGATTTTGATAATACTTTTTGTCATTCAAGCTTGTACCCTAAGAATGGACATAGGATACATTTATCAGCAATTATATCTATGCGGTTAGTGCTACGGCCATAAGGTAGTTCGTATTAAAAAAATATAGAAGAAATTGAAAGCAATGACAATGTTTGTAAAAAGAAATCTGGCGATAATCTGTGGCCTTATAAACGACCACCTGCCGAGATTATCAGTATATTGAAGATCGAATGACAAGAAATGAGGAAAATAATAATAATAACATTATTATATTTCCTTATTTGCAGACATTTTCCAAAGAAAATATATTAAACATAATAGACAGGTAGGAGACAAGACGCGGCGGAGGTTTTCCTGTAATATTTTTGATAATGGATTTCCTTAATGCTTACAGTGGATTCGTTTTAAGAATTATATAAGCAGCTTATATTTTACACATAAATATTTACGAATACGTAGGCTTTTAAAGCTACTTATTGTATTTTTACGCTTCACTGAATATTTTCTGTTTACAGACTGCAACTTTTGTGTGGTATTATGGGTTTTCCTAAAATCTATTCATAAAAAATATAGTGTTGTACACTAATTCTTAAAAAAATGCCTTTACATAAACTGCTCAATGATTAAGTCATTGATTAACGTTTGGATTGCTAGATCAGCCGTCTGATTGTCTTTTGTTTTGTCGACCGTCAAACTTCTCCCAGTAGTCCATATGTGTGTGGTCTTATAGTCAGACAATCTTGTTCTACTACCGCTTACACGAGTCTCGCTGGCCTAGTGGTTCTAAGGACTGCTTCGCTAGAGGTCTTAGGTTCGATTCTCAAGTCGACTAAGGGGTTATTAGGTTTTTCTATGAAATTGTTAGTAGCAGGTCGGAGTTTGGATTTGTGTCCGGTTAGTGGCAATAGGATCGCCCTCTATTACATGGGACCTAAATATACCGGCGAACTGTGGGTGTACATTGGTATACCTCTACCTAACCCTTCGGGGATGCAGGCGTGATGGTACGTTATGTTATTTTTAGATTCAAATCGGACAAGAAGATACGATATAAAATCAACTCTATCTGATTTTATCTGATTCTGTGACCTGACTTTCTACCTATTTGGAATATCTCAAGACTGTGCCAAAAAGGTTTATATTCGTTGTATTGAAAATAAATATTCCCTGAGACGTTCTAGCCTAGTTTTTAGAAGTACTATGTCTGGAACCTGTTTATCATTGGCCGTCTGCCATACTAGGCCATATTTTAGTCTAGCATTGTGAGTTCAACTGAGAGATTTTATTATTTTGTACTTACAAGATTGGGTAACAAGTTGCTTTGAAAGTCTATTAGAAAGTCACAAAATATCAGCATCTTTCTTCTCATTGATATAAACATTGAATCATAATGATATTTATTATGATTAATTAAGATTATCGCCGTCATCTCCAGCCATATTTAGCACGCCATTGAGCTCCCTTTGGTTTGGCCAGTCACATAAATTCTTCTCCAGATTTTTTTACATCGATAATCCTTCGGTTCAGAAAAAAAAGGTTTGAAAAACAAAAACATTGGCAACTGTTATTCCATACCTAGGTACTTGAACACACAAAAGGTTCAATCCATTTCGATTCGTATCTTTCGAAGAAATTACTGCTGACCGATAGATATAAAGTTCACTGCAATTATAAAACCATTTGTTTTTACTTTGCTCGATATAAGTTACATTTACATGATCATTTTAAGTAGGTCTTTGTAAATAAATTATGTAGCTTTTATGTCAACATGTAAAGGTAAAAAATAAACGAAAATTTAAAGACCTCCTTTTTTGAAATCGGTTAAATAGTATAGAACAGTTTTCCTGATATTTTTTTTTATTAAAAACTATCAAGTAATATTAAGTTAATAAAATTAAAAGTAAAATGTTTTCAGTATGGAATGGTTTAAAGAATTAATGTGAAATCATTTGTTTTTCTTTGTTTGGTCGACAATTTCATAAATCTACATCAAAACACAAACAACTTAGTTCATAAATTTATAATAAGTAAAAGGTTCTATCTTGTATATATTTTTATGAGAACCTATCAGGTCCTTGAATAAGTTACATCTAAAGGCGTGACTTGTGATGTACGTGAATGTTTCCAATCTTGTATAGTGTGGAGATTGAAATTATTTTAACAGCAACTTATTTTTAAGTTTAGCTTAACAATCAAATGTTGTCTTGATTTTAAAGAATTAATAGCAAGGAAATGCCTTGTAAATTTTACAATTTTAAATTGTACAGTAAAATAAGTCACATTTAAAAAGTTCAATAACCGTAGCACAACTCAGCTACGTTCTACGAGCTCGTAGCTCTCGTAGCAGGCTACGCCGAAAAAACTATTATTTTCAGCGACTTAGAAAATTTTAATAAGGTCTTAAGATTTTCTTTGTTGAAAATTCCATTGAAAATGCTAATTAATTTGGTTGTAGATAATGATTTACTTTAATTTCATATAAAAAACGAGGTAAAGTGAAAAGCGAATAAAGAGTATTTATGTGGATTCCAAGAAGGCTTGCTATCGAAAAATTTCCTGCAAAAGTGTTCGTTAACAAGACAAAGTATTTGTTATTTAATGAATCTCATTGTTTGCCTTCAAAGCACTTCTTTCGTATTTTCTGTAGAGCATTTCAGTAGTCTCATGTTTTTTGTATTATTTTCGAGATGATTTATCATCCTGTTGGGGACCCAAATTACGTGCTTCGTGTTAGTAATTATGTGTTGTCATTCTATTTAACTATAAAATAATGTAAGTTTCGTCGGTTGAATGATTGGATGGGGTGGCTAAGTAAGGGTAACCCGGTCAGGTATCGATTTTGTATTAATGACTATACACACAAAACTAAAACAGAATATATACGTAGATACATAAGATAATGATATTACAAGTACCCGTGCATGTGTACACGTAAAACAATAAACATTTCTGAGTGAAAAATCAGGTTACTACCGACATAAAAGCTCTTAAAATAGAACCGTAAAAAATTCTATCAATACCGCCATTTGCCACTGGAGACTTACAAATTTATTTACTGCATGCATTTCTATTTTTATCACGGTGAGATAAAGGCTATTTTCGTTTGGCGCTTTTATGAGCGCTTCGCTCCAGTTGTCGACGTTTCAGCTCTCGACCGTCTAGAGCACTTCAGAGTTCGAGTTGGCACCAAATTTTAGGTTTCAACGCTTCTCATTAGGCGCCGCTCACAGAGACAGCGAGCGAGGGGCGAGGGGCGCGGGGCACGGGCGTGGGGGGGGACGTCAGACCGGGACGACTATTGTACTTTAAGACGAAGCGTTTTGTTCCTCAGCTCTTTATACATGAACTGTACCTACACTTAAGTACATGCAGTCTCACTTACTGATATTAACGCACTTTTATGTAAAAAAAAACTCTACCCAGTACGAAGGAGTGTCGCGGGACGAAACCAATAAATACTCGTGTCAAAACACGGTGTAATTAAACTTGTTTCATTTACTAACTTGTTATTTACTGCCTAAATAAAAACGTAAGGCGCTAAGTACTGAGAACAGCAAATTAAAACAATAATTTACAACATTATTTATGATTAGTACTTAATTGTAATTTTACGTTAGACTGTGAACATAAAAAATGTTGTTTGATAAATCTCCGTGGTATGTTTCGGACAACATATTAGTTAGTATACATTAGTTTTTCCCTAGGGTATTTTTATACCTTTAGCGGGAAGCGTTTTAAAGCGTCGCGTCGCCGCGGTCGGTTTCACTTATCAAGTAATTAAGGAGTAATTTTATGTGTACCACAGTTATTAATGGTTTTCACATTAAAACAACACAGCATTTAGCTCTCGTGATTAATTTTCCCGGTATAACATAACAATTACATAACATTGTAGTTGCAAATTGGATTGTTACTGATTTGATATTAATTTCGCGTGTTTTTTATGATTGCATGCTGTTGCAGGTCGGTTATTTGCTAGGATATTAGTTTAGGATTAATTAAAGTAGATTTCTTTAAAGTTTGTTTTATGTTGAGTACCAATGTATAAGTTCACATTTTTTTTGCACACACAGTTTTTTTTTATAATATCGTTGTGCATACTTTAGCTATTTACCATAGGATTCGCCTTATAGAATCTAGTAGATATCGCATTAAGAAAAGTACTAGCATTAATTTACTTATCCATAAAATGATATTTTTCAGTTAAAAGTAAAGACATTTTCTTTGTAAATCTCAAAGAGCATTAAGTTCAAGTCAAGAAGATTTTTATACCATTAAATCTGTCTTGAGTGCGTGAACATCTTAAGTGGGCGTGGCCGTCTGGCGTGACGCGTGTAGGCGGCCTTAATGAGATGTAACATCTCACAATCTAATTTGATCTCTATTAAAAGGGAATGGGATTCCTTTTTCCTTAAAGCGTTTTGGTAAGGAATAAGCTTAACGAGATTAATGGTTAGAGGAGTAGATGGTTTTCAGTCTAGTTACATGTCGTAATTTTTTCTTAAATCATTTTATGTTTTAATAGATTTAAGTAAATTGGCAAAATATATCAACATTTTATTGAGATCAGTAATTTTTTACTAGCATAACAAAAATTCGTCGTATTTCGTCTATCGAAATAAAGTTTGTTTTGCAAATATATAAGATCTTCTAAAGCGATTTTTATGACCTGAAAAAAAACCTGCATTAAATACAATGATATAATTACAAAAACTCAAAATTCCACTACACAAATTCACCAAAACCACCTTACCAAAACGTAAAGAAAATCAATCCTTTTAAAACGCCGTGAATTTGTGGGCCAACGTACAGGGTAATAGGTGGAAACTTTATAATGGCCCGTACGTGGAGCCTAAGAGAAGCCTTTATGGCTCCGTAAGATATTAGGCGACTTGCGAACATTTCCTTAAAAAGGCCGTGACAAGGCTTTTAGTATCAAACTTTTAAAGTATGACATAAATATTTACGTTGCGTTGAATTTTTTGAGCTTTTGAAAGTTGTGTTGACTACGATTGTGTGGTTAAGACCTTTAATAACTTAGTTTCTCTACCTTTTAAGCCAAAGTGTTAGTTTGTCTGATCGAGCTAATCGCTAACACAGCTAAACGGTTTTCGATTAATCTTTTCTGTCATAATTTATCACATGTTCTTAAATGTAGGTAACATATACATACATACTATTATTTGTTACATTATTTTATTTAGTCCCACTATAAACTCGTAATTATAAGCTAGCTATTCTATTTAATGTATGATGCCTATAACAATATTGAATGAAACGCTATTTAAAAGGGAAAGGAATTGTTTTAGTGTAAGTATGACTCATCAGGGGTAGTCATAGGGTGATGCGTCTTCTGGTAATCCCACCGACTAAGGTTTCCCTACGTTTTTGTAAAACACTTTGTTTTAAAATATAGTAGAGAATTCAAAAGGTTTGAAAAAGGTTTTCTTAAATAATAATTATCATAGAATGACATAGAAGTATTTATACATTGAATAAATAAACTGCATTTAGATACATTTATCAAATCGTTTGGAATACTTTCTGTCCACAATATAGAAAGTGTAGGTAGTAAAAAAGTATATTTTATTTATTCTACAAATTAGCAGTTTTATGTGTGTTCTTGTTTCATTTTCTCTGAAGTTAATCTTTTATAAAGAAAAAATAATCTCTCTATCTAGGGTGTATCTTAGGCGATACAAAATAACACAAAATAATGTTTTATAGTTCATAGCTTGTTACTAGTTGTTACCCAGTTCCCCCTAAGCCACTGAGTCGTCTAGTTACAAATAAACTTCCAATTAGCTATCCCTTTACTGTATGGGTTCGTCATAAAGGGTGCATAAACCTTTGAAGTTACTATATGGCACTACAAAATACTTCAAGTACTTATTCGCACCGACTTGGGTATTTTTTAGAAGCAATCAATTTTATTGTTTTTATGAAATAGTTAGGACGTACGACAGTATAAAATAAGCCATACAATTATTGAATCTACGCAATAAATAAGCGTTTGAGTACATATACGGACTGATTTTAAAAGTCTCAATGATGACGTATTTTTTTTCTCAGTTGCAATGAATTTAAACGAAATGAGTACTCGGTTCATTTAACACCTAGATTCATAACTCAAACTAAATAGAAGACACACAATTATCACATACTTATGAAACTCACATTTTTCCTACTTTTACTGAAACTCTGAAGCACTCCATGTGTTTAATATCACATATTACTCGTCGCGTTTCAACACGAAACTTAACACAAACGCGAACAAACTCAACTTATCCTTAATACTTGAGATTACGCAAACTTAGAGGATGCATGCTAAAGCTTTTATTCTAAAGGAATTCCTGTGACGGTATTGTTTACAAAGGAACCTTTTGTTATGTAAATATGTTATACGTTACGAATAAATTAACCGTTTCAAAGTAAAGGGAGCTCTCAAACGGTCCGCGTGAAACAATTATGCGGGCCGTTACTGTCTTTCAGGCGATTGATTTTGGATCTATTCCTTTTTATCGATAAGGACTTTTTTGATTTAGCACTTTTAGTGACGGAAAATACATTCCCTATTAAGATTTCGTTGCAAAGCAAACAAATGAAAAATGCTTTAAATAAAATACCTCAATTTATGTAGTCATCAGATATTAATTTAATTTAGTTTTGTCGTATTGTTGTTCTATAAAAATATAAATTTAAACCTGAAAGGAAATAATTTAAACACGAGGGAAATTAATTGCAGTTTAAGATTCACAAAACAATGTCTATCTATGCAAATATATGAGCAGATTAGCAGCAATTTTACATGGTCCGTGATTCTGCATTAAATAACTGCAGTGTTGAGATTTATATTAAAAGGTTAACGATGTTTCAAGGAATGTGGAGGGTAATAAACGAGTTCGCAGTTCTCGCTGGCAGAGTGACAACGATTATTATGAAGTACAGACCCATTTGACGATTAACGGGATTATTTTAAATACTGTTGCATTTAAATAAAACTTTGTTACGAAGTGTTAAAGCTTTCTTATGAAGATGTAATTTGGGACTTAACTTTTTTGTCGTAAAGATTTTTCTACATTTACATATTTGTGGTTATTGAATGTGATTTTGTGGTAAATTTAATTGGATAGATGATTCAGATTTCACTTTTAATCTAATCTGAAATATGACTTTGTGTTATAATTTTCTAATCAAGGGCAGGATAAGAGAAGATAAGGTTCAAGTTATGACGTAAAACTGTAAGGCAGTGTTGTAATTGACATCTTTAACCTACAGTTTGACAGTTAAAAGTTTACATTTCAAAAATAATAAAGTTGAAATATTAATTTTCTCATATTATATTTCAAATTAAACCAGTCACCAAGTGCTCTGTAAAGCAGGTCAATTCATTGAAAGTTCATGGTGTCGTCAATTATGTCCGTATGACGTCACAGTGTTAGCAGCCTTGTAATGGGGTTTAGTGGACGGCTGGCGCCTGTCTCGACCGTCGACGTTAACTGTAACTGGTACTCGATATGGAAGATTCTAGATGGGGTTAGATTTTAGTTGTGGATTAGAACCGTTTGGAGTGTAACGTCAAATTGTTTTGTCGCCATTTTTTTCGTTTCTGCTCATATTTTCCACAATTATTGTTACATAAAAATCGTTAGATTTTTGTCTGTTTCATATATATACGTTTAAATTCTTAAGTATGTCTAATAAATTAGAACACTTATTAATTAGAACAAGTTTGGATTTGATTACAAGATTTAGTTTAGTAATTTAAGCTACATTGTTTTCACAAGAAGCGTAATAAGAATTTGAAACCATAAATAACATTAAACTCATCTTTTATGGTTCATGAAGGATGTCTGAACAAAATAATAAGTACATAATAATATAGTAGTCTGACATAATTATATTGAAGTCCTCGAAGTCAATAGCTCTAAGTAGAGCAGCAATAGAGCAAACTAGAGCTAACTCGAGCAATTTAGAGCATACTTGAGGGGGTATTATTAATAACTGCTGTCTCCCGTCTAGACGGTATCCTTGAGCTGAGTTCAGTAAATATATAGTAAGAGGGTATTCTGATATACCAAGTTTATCAGAATAACCTCTTAAGATATAAGTTCAAGTTTGAAATGAGGTTGGATGAATTTTGATTTAATTGGACACAGATTAGTCAAGATAGCTCAACTTACCAACATCCCGTTCAAAAATACATTCTACAAGTCCTCTTGTTATGTCAATAAAAATATATAATTATAATGTATTAACCAAATCAATAAGAGAAGAAAAACAACTACATTTATTCACAAACAAGCTAAAAAGTGTCGACGAATATTTAAATGATAAATCTTTAAAACTTGAAAAATAATGTTTATATTTATGTTAGAAATTAAAAAATGTTTATGTTAGTAGTTTATGTTAAAGTTTGTAAAATGTCCACCATTGGACCACAACCTAAGCCTACATTGTGGAATACAATAAAGAATTGAGAATTGAGAAGATTTTGACGAATAAATTCATGTTAATTTATATGACCACCATCCACTTAAGCTCAGTCTAAAATGTAAATGTATGATAAAGAAAAATAATGATGACTGAAATTTACTTTTAAGTATGTACTAATTCGGTAAAAGTACGCATGTTCGAATTTGCTTAATGATTCAGTAATAGAATTTCATAAATAAATAAATAAATAAAATATATTGCAACTAGAGTCAGTAATTAAGCATTCTAAAAGAGTTTAAAAAGACTAAGAAGGCCTTAAAAAGCCTTCAAATATAAATATCTTGATTTTGAATATATTGGTGAAATCTTCGTACTATATAACACTTTTGCCATAACTTTTAGTTTGTCCTCAGAATATGCATATTCTGCATTCATAATTAGTGTCATGTCCAAAAGCAATCGGTTACAGGTGACATTGTCAGACTCGACAGTTCACTCTATAGTCTAGACAATCCTTAACGATTAGCTCAAGAAAGACAGAACTAGTTACTGTGAACCAAAAAATCCAATTATTTATTTTTAATGAACCTTCAGAAATAGAATGTCTAAATAAAAATGCAAATGTTACAGGTTTCATGCTTAACGTAGATTCTTAACAAGATTGTACGGGATTGCTTTAAGTATATTGGATAATATTAAGTGGTATGCTATTCTACTTACTTTTTCAAATTGAGTCTTGTCACGTGAAATATATTTAAAAAGTAATTTTAAAAGTAACTTGTGATTAAATAAGACAAAAATAAATGGAATAAGTCACTAAAATAATTAAGCTACATCAAGTAGACATAGTCTATACGATATTATATTTTACATTTATCTATCTAATGCTTTCTCGGCTAAACCGCTAAACCGATTGTCACGAAACTTAGTATGGAGCATTGATCCCAGGAAAGGACATAGGCTTCTTTTCGCTGCAAAAACCAACAAACACCCAGCCCAATCCACGAGCAACATCTAATATAATTTTATTATATTTTAAATCAAGCATCTATCTTTACCACCCAGTTACTAAGGGGCAGAGATCTATGAATATTCACTACTAAGTCATACATTAAGAGTCCTGCACACGACGAGTGATCAGTCTTCACGGAATAGTTCTGAAGGTGCCATTATGATAATATTCACATTAATCGCTGTCTTCAGCGTCTGAAAGATGGAGGGGCTGCCCCTTTTCATTCTGTTACAGACATATAGGTAGTTATAGCGACAGAACTGCCTCGTTGGCCTAGTGGTTCTAAGCGTGACTGCTACGTTATAGGTCTTGGGTTCGATTCCCAAGTCGACCAAGGTGTTATTGGGTTTTTTCTATGAAATTCTCTGTAGCAGGTCGGAGTTTGGATTTGAGCCCGGTTAGTGGAAATAGGCTTGCCCCCTATTACATGGGACCTAAACAAACCCCTGCCTAACCCTTCGGGGATACAGGCGTGATGGTATGTATGTATGTATAGCGACAGTTGGGTCAAAATTATATCCGGAAGTAACTAAACTAACTAAACTATAGTTACTGTTTAATCATGTGAAGTAATTGCAATAATGAAATAACTACTCTCAATTTTACAGAAATAATAGCGCCATTTCTCAATTTAACGTAGATGGCTTAAAGGCTTCATGATACGAGTATATACATATTTTTATCGTGCTGTTGCCATATTTTGAATTGAATATAAAAAAAATTGAATAATTTAAATTAGCATCAAGGAAAGGTCCAGTAAACTACCCATATAAATGAACTTGTCTCATGACAACTCTATGTTTATCTTTTCCGTCTAGACTCTTAGCCCGGGGCTACATTTGTCATTAAACAGAAGAAATAAATAAATTATATACAAACATGATCTTTGTCAACATATTATATGACATAACAAACACACTTAGTTTATAACTCATATGGATTGTAAAAAAATCTATCAACAACTTCAGAATTGCTTTCGAAGTAAGATGCTTTAATTAATTAAATTAAAACATAATTTTATTATGAGACTTGTTTTATAAGTGTAAAAAGTCTAGTTCTGCTAAAAGATGAGTATATTAATTTCTCTAAAATTCCTTTATGTTACATTTTTCTTATAACTTTCAGGTATTTGTCTCAAGCGAGCGTATATGAGATTCATGTCAGCAAAAACATCCTCTATATTAAAGAAATTCCTTGTTTTAAAAGTAAAAAAAAACAAATGCCGAGCATAGATCAGATGACATTATCAGAACCGATAGTTTGTCCGTTGTACAGTGAGTCACACGACACTAGTACAAGGGAATTACAAAAATGAACTTTACGCCTTTGGGATAAGGTTGGTAGAAAATAAAGAAGTGTGAATACTGATTGGTGGACTGTACCGTGTCCGCAGCCCGGGGCAACCGATATTACATGCAGCGTTTTGATTGAAAAACTCAATTGCTTTTTTATGAAAACCGTTTTTTCTATTGTTTACTAAACGGGCTAGTAAATTGATTTTGTGGTCACACCATTCTTCAGTGTTTGTTCGCCGTTTAATATTTGATATTAATTTTGTCTTTTAATGAATGTTTGTCTTGAAATGTTTAAAGAGTTCGAAGTTTATTGGATATTCAAAAGTTTAATGTGTGTCTTACGGAGCTTAACTCTTATGAGTTAGGTTTCCAAAGTTTTTAGCTTACGATTTTTGTTTAAGTAAATTAATATTGTAATAAGTATTAATTTGAAGAAAAAAAACCATTATTAATATAATTTACCAATATGTTTTTGCCTTAGGTACTTTTACAACGCTATAAGAGATAGCTAACAACTCTGACAAATATAGAATAGTAAGACTAAAGTGTATTAAAATGAACAAAGAAATAAATTGTTTCACAGCGTTTGGTATCGTATACATAAACATTATTTCATCATCAAAAGCCACCAAGTTCTAGATTTAAAGCTGAAGTTAGCTTTCCCAACAAAGATCACACCAGGTTGTGACAAGTTTATAGCATTCCGAAGGGGCTATTCCACGGAAACCCATTCGCAGGGTCCCTGGAACTCTGTTACGTATGTGGGTTGTTTTATGGGGGTTCCGTATATTTTTCGCAATTTTACTTTACGCCCACCTAAGGGTACGCTAAAAGTATTTTACCGTGAAATTTCATCAAAAACTCCATGAAGAATACCAGTTTTGTATGATTCGTGGTGTTGTTACGAATTTAGTTTAATACATAGTACGTTGAGTGGCGTAGTCACTTGTTTTATTTTAAGTACTGTATGGATTGATTGATTTTATAAATATTTAATATAGCAGTTACTAGTCAGTAAGTATAGTATAGTAGTTCTATAATATTAATATAAACATGCAGCGCGATGGTTTAAAAGTTATTAGTCAGTAAGTAGTAACTAAGTACGTTACAACAAATCTGATAAAACCATTGATTTTAGTGGATTTTACTAAGATTTTTGGCTACCAAATACTATATGGGTTGGGTTCTTATAAATAAAGCAACGATTAAGATAAATAAAACGTACGTTTTCTCTCGTAAGCTTTACGCGCCAAACATACTAACACCAAATCTAACTACCTACTACTAGTAACTGAATCGAATACACTAATTATAGATTTTCAATAAACCACAATTCTTGGAATTCATCTTATTAATCTTACGTCAGGCTTCACGTAGGTGTATCCAAATTAGTAGAAATTTACAATAGATAAGGTTTTACAAATACCATGACATTATAACAATATTTTAGTTCGTCTTAACCTGCTCAGAAATTATTCCAAGCCAACTATGAACCCAGACTTGACGTTATGCCAAGTTAATCTTAAGAACCCTCGGAATCTTTATCTACATTTTTCAGCAGTATTTCTTGTTCTTCCTACTTTTATTCTATCAGCATATTTCCAGCCAAGTTCAAGGGATTGGAGTGTTAAAATTGTTGGCACATAAAAAAAACAGACTTCAATGAAAAAATATGTATGTATCATCTATTTTGATGAAATTTGTATGGGAGAAATTACCCTATCGACGATCATATTTACCGTAGATAACGCATAACATAAAAGCATACAGCAAAATTGAGTATCTCCTCTTTTAGAAGTCGGTTGAAAATATTATTCATCTGTCTGCATTTTAAGAGCAATTTACTTACATCGAACTAGCAATCATCACGCTTGCTCCGTTGGCGCATTGATTGGCGAATCCTCGCGGGGTTTTCGAGCAAAGGCAATCATTACCACAATCTCTTTGAGTTTACATTTTAAAAGAACCGTTATATTGTACTCTTCCTATCACAGATCTTATGAGAGGATATCCTTTAGAAACAATCAGTACATTTTAGCTTGAATGTAATGTTGTTTTTTTACGTATCATTAATAAAAAAATGGAATAAAAATTTCAGTGTAACAAAGCAAGCTACCAATATTTAGTGCATTTGTAATATCAACAGTCTTATTTTTGTTCAGTATACATTTCCGGTTATCTTAAACTTGGATTTCGTATTCAGATCACACTTTAGCACATCAGAAATTGACATCTCAACCATTCCGACTTAATTAATACAATAGGTTTGGAATTACGCGTAACTGCTATAGCAATATATTCATAGTAAATAATTTCCCACGGTTAATTGCTTAACTTCCATGGTTATCTGATGGCACGAGCCCTGGAAATGGGATAATTTAATTAAAGGACCAATCTTTTCGCTCTTATTCTCTTATAGAGTGTAAGTAACTTGTAAGTGACAATTTCTCTACATTACTGCCAGAATTAAGTTGTTTGAGATAATTGGGGCCCGTAATTAAAAATTGATAGTCTTTGTATATAGGGACATTAAGGGTTGTGATAATAGGTAATTATCAAGTAATTAGATTTTATCGTTTGCCCCTTTGTTGACACAAATTGGGTTAACTTGAAAATCTATTGTCAAAAATATAATTGTATTGAATGATCTTAATATAAACCGCGAAAAAATCCTTAAAAAGTAGTTTTATTCAATTTCTAACATTCGCGTAAACCTGAGAAACCAATATGATAAAATAAATTGTAGTTATTTAAGTCTTCGAAATCTAAGATTAACAAACATTTTGAAGTTTGGTGTCACAATATTTAAAATCTCGACTGTCGCAGTGTAGCCAACTACAAAAAAGATTTACTTATACTAATTGTGTCTACCTACGCAGTCAAATGACCTTAAAATAATGGACATATTTAATATTAATATCCCACGATTCCTTTTAAAACAAAGTGAAATGAAACACTAACTGTATTTAAATAGAATTCAATTTTGGATAGCAAATTATTCACGGGTAACTTGTTTTTGTAATGTCAATGAATATTTGAGAAATATCAAAACTTTGATGTAGTGTGTGGGTGGGGTTACACGCCGTGGGTTGATAGGCTTCTGTTAAAAATACATATTATTATATTTCAATATTGTCTGATGTTTTGCCGATATATGTATAAAGGCTTACCGGTATTTTATGATTCAATGGTTTCTACTTAGTGTCAAAAAATATTAATTCCAGGTATTTTTTATTTTGTGGCGTACTCCTTTCACAAACCTTTTTCTTAAAACATTTACTTTTCACTGATTGTCATGGTGACGTAAAAATAACACGTCAGTCGGTTGTCGGGTTTTATATCGGCTGCGTGATTATTCTATAGAACTTTTAGTTTTACCTATATATTAGGTAGCCCAAACTGGTGACCCCGACGTGATCGCAAATTTGGAAATGAGTGGCAGTGAGTCAGAGCACACCGCGTCGTCGCAGCCTGCCGACCAAGTTTCACACCGTGCGCGTAAGATTAAGCGCCTGACTTGTTCAAAGGTCGAGCCAGCCGAGGTGTACCGCGTGGCCATGCGCTTGCCACCGTTTTGGCCTGAGGAACCCGAAATTTGGTTTGCGCAAATAGAAGCGCAGTTCGAGAACGCCGGGGTGACGAATGACGTCACCAAATATAATTATGTTGTAGGACACCTCGAGCCTCAGTACTCCAAAGAGGTGAAGGATGTCATCATGTTCCCCCCCGCGTCCAACAGGTATGAGAAACTGAAGGCAGAACTGGTGCGGAGACTTTCTGCCTCTCAGGAGCGGAAGGTGAAGCAGCTGCTGATGCATGAAGAGCTGGGAGACCGGAAGCCGTCACAGTTTCTTCGTCACCTGCAGGGTTTGGCAGGACCAACCTTGCCCGAGGACTTCGTTCGCACCATTTGGTGCAGTCGTCTCCCCACCAGCATCCAGCCCCTCCTGGCATCGCAGCCTCACAGCACCCTGGAGGCACTTGCTGAGTTAGCGGATCGCGTCCAGGACATCGTTGCGCCGGCGAACCACGTCGCAGCAACTTCGGCAGCAGGACCCTCAATCAATGAGTTGGCTGCTGAGGTCAGCGAGCTGAGGCGCGCCTTGAAGGACCTCACACTGCAGTTGCGTGACGGCCGTTTGCCAAACCGCTCCCACAGCCGTGGACGGGATGTGCGACGACACTCACGCAGTCGCTCGTCGACCCGTTCGGACTCCAGCTACCAGCAGTATCCAGTGTGCTGGTACCACGCGACGCACGGGGAGAAGGCGAGGCGCTGCGTCAAGCCCTGCGACTACCGGCAGGGAAACGCCGCGGGCAGTCGGTAATGGCGGCAGACGATTGCCCTCGCTCGACTGGTCGCCTTTTCGTCACGGACCGGACCACCAAGACGCAGTTTCTGGTCGACACTGGCAGCGACCTCTGCGTCTACCCGCGTCGTCTACTAAGTAACCGTGTGTGTACGAACTATGAACTTGTGGCCGCGAATGGGACGCCTATAAAGACATTTGGTTTCTTGGATTTAAATTTAGATTTAGGACTACGTAGAGACTTTAAGTGGCGTTTTGTCGTGGCGGACGTGACAAAGCCGATTATCGGTGTAGATTTTTTAAGTTATTACTCACTTGTAGTTGACTGTCGCAACCAACGACTGTTGGATAGTCTAACAAATATTTTCTCGGTAGCTTCGAATCACTCAGATTTGTCTTTGTTTTCTGTTAAAATTTCTTCTGGTGATTCGGGGTACCACAAAATTTTGGCCGAGTTTCCTGACATTACCCGACCAGCTGGTTTACCACGCACTACACCACACAACACGGTACACCACATCCGTACTACCCCAGGCCCTCCAGTCTCATTACCATTTCGGCGACTAGCGCCAGACAAATTAAAAATTGCTCAACAGGAGTTTCAGCTGATGATGGCCAACGGAACTGCCAGACCATCGGAGAGTTCATGGGCATCACCGCTACATCTCGTCCCCAAGAAGGATAATGGTTGGCGACCTTGTGGCGATTACCGGATGCTCAACGCTCGGACCGTCCCTGACAGGTACCCAATTAGGCATATACATGATTTCTCGCACAGCATCTCTGGTTGTAAAGTTTTTAGCACTATAGACCTAGTGAAGGCCTATAATCAGATACCTGTCAGTTCAGACGATATTCCGAAGACGGCAATAACCACACCATTCGGCCTGTATGAGTTTCCATACATGACGTTTGGTCTGCGCAACGCAGCCCAAACTTTTCAGCGTTTCGTGGACGAGTTGACCCGAGGTTTAGACTTTTGCTACTGTTACTTGGATGACTTTTTAATATTCTCTAGGACACAGGCTGAGCACGAGCAGCACCTGCGCATTATCTTCGGTAGGTTGAAGGACTTCGGAATGCTAGTCAACACGTCAAAGTGCGTGTTTGGTGTGCAGGAGGTTACCTTCCTAGGTTACCACATCACCGAGAAGGGCGCCAAGCCGCTTGACGCCAAGATCGAGGCCATTAAAAACTTCCCGCCGCCCAAAGATATTCGTCAGTTGCGCCGATTTCTGGGCATGATCAATTTTTACAGGCGTTTTATTCCACATGCAGCTCAGATTCAGGCGCCGCTTCACAACCTTTTGCTTGGTAATGCAAAGGGCTCACATCCTATATGTCTTGCAGAGAGTGCTTTGCAAGCATTTGAAGACTGCAAGGCAAGTCTAGCTGATGCGGCTCTTTTAGCTCACCCTGATTGCAATGCCAAGCTCGCGTTACTTACGGATGCCTCAGATGCTGCAATTGGTGCGGTGTTACAGCAGCTTAGCGATGATGGCTGGCAGCCGCTAGCTTTCTTCTCTCGGAAGCTCAGTCCGGCACAAACAAAGTATTCCCCCTATGACAGGGAACTGCTGGCCATTTATGAGGCAATAAAATACTTTCGCCACATGCTTGAGGCCAGACATTTCGTTGTGTTCACGGACCACAAACCGATTAGTTTCGCATTCCATGAGAGGAAAAAAATCTGCTCACCAAGACAATTCCGGTATCTAGACTTCATTGCCCAGTTTACCACCGACATAAGGCACATATCCGGTAAGGAAAATGTCGTGGCCGATCCCTTATCTCGCGTGGAAGCTCTAAAGGTACCGGTCAACTTCGGGACCCTCGCGGAATCGCAGACTGCAGATCCAGAACTATCCGAACTACTACACCAAGGATCATCCTTGGTTTTGAAGAAGGTGCAGGTCCCGGGAGAGCGTTTATCTGTGTACTGCGACGTCAGTACAACGCCTCCCAGACCGTTTGTGCCCATAATGCTGCGAAAGCAAGTATTCGACAGTCTTCATTCCCTTAGCCACCCTGGCGTCTCAGCGTCTGCCAAACTAGTCGCGGATCGTTTTGTTTGGCCAGGTATTAGGAAGGACTGCAGGGAGTGGGCAAGAGCTTGTCTCGAATGCCAGCGAAGCAAGGTGAGCAGGCATGTTTCTGCGCCGTTGGGGTCGTATCATCTCCCACGTGCTAGGTTCACCACTGTCCACATTGACCTTGTGGGCCCGCTTCCAATTTCGCAAGGTTTTAGGTACTGTTTGACGGCAGTCGATCGATTTACCAGGTGGCCAGAGGTCGTACCTATTGTCGACATAACAGCCGGGACAGTAGCTAAAGCGCTGCTTTCCGGATGGATTGCCCGATTTGGCTGTCCCGCAAACATTGTCACGGATAGGGGTCGACAGTTCGAGTCAGCCCTGTTCGAACAGTTGTCCAAATTGGTTAGTTTTCGGCACAAGCGGACAACGGCATACCACCCAGCCTGTAACGGTATGGTAGAAAGGTTTCATCGGCAACTCAAAGCGTCCATCACTTGTCATGCAAATGACAAATGGACCGAGTCGTTGCCGTGGGTATTGCTTGGTATACGGAGTGCATTCAAAAATGATGTCCAAGCGTCGTCAGCCGAACTTGTATACGGCGAGCCGCTAAGACTCCCAGGAGAATTTTTCGCTCCTAGTGACGGAGGAACGACCGACGTCACTGACTTCACCGCGCGCATTCGCAGGTTCGCCCATAACCTACATCCAACGCCAGCATCTCGTCACAGTAAGACCGGTATTTTTGTTTTTAAGGATCTGCAGACCACTGATCACGTGTTCCTTCGTGAAGACGCATTACGTGGTTCGCTACAGCCAGCGTACACAGGTCCTCACAAAGTTCTGCACAGGGGAGACAAGGTCTTCAGGATATTATTTAAGGGCAGAGAGGTCACGGTCTCCATTGACCGCCTTAAGCCAGCCTACATTTTGGCTGACAAAGATGACCCGATAGAAGTCGCTCCACCTAGCAGTAGCCAAGATTTTACCACTCGTGCTGGTCGTCGCGTCAGATTTCCTAATTTTTATCGCCCTTGACGGTCTCTGGAGGGGGGTGATGTGGCGTACTCCTTTCACAAACCTTTTTCTTAAAACATTTACTTTTCACTGATTGTCATGGTGACGTAAAAATAACACGTCAGTCGGTTGTCGGGTTTTATATCGGCTGCGTGATTATTCTATAGAACTTTTAGTTTTACCTATATATTAGGTAGCCCAAAATTTAATGTAGTTTTTAATGTCAATTACCTACACGAAGAGAAAAAAAACGTCATGGTTTTTGACATTTATGTTATTATAAAATACAAAACTGATACAAAACTCAATACTCATAATATTATGTTTTGTATTGAATCGTGCAAACACTAGTGTCACATTATTCCCCTCCAACGTTTGTTGCAACTACAATTGGTATAATGTTACTAATACTTTAAACCTTGAGGGCGCTAACACATCTATATAACATAATAAGATATAACTACATACAACTACATCGGTTGTGTGCCCAAACTATCTTTTGTTTTTTACATTGTCGAATGGCTGTTTGTCCACCGCTGCCGACTCTCGTCGTCGAGAATGAAGGCTTATTTAGACGGAGCGAGAAATGTCATGCGAGTTGCGGTTCATTGCAGGTCGCGCGCCTATGGTGTCGTAAGAGATGGATCATAGAAAGCAATGTACTGCAACTCGCACGATATTTCTAGCTCCATCTAAATAAGCCTTAAACGAGACTACGGCTCCTACCTTCCCTTAGTTTTACATATATTATTTTTTTATATTCGCTAAGTGAGTAATGTAAGATATAAGTACATACAACTACATCAGTTGTGTAATTTGATAAGATATGCCCAAACTGTCTTTTGTTTTTTACATTGTCCGAATGAGCGTTTGTCCATCGCTTCCGACTCTCGTCGTCGAGAATAAAGGCTTATTTAGACAAAGCGAGAAATGTCATGCGAGTTGCGGTGTATCTCAATGTATTGCGGGATCGCGCCTATGATGTCGTAAGAGATGGATCATAGACGGCAATGTACGCAACTTGCACGATATTTTTCGCTACCTCTAAATAAGCCTTAAACGAGACTACGGCTCCTACATTTGATAGCATGTCTACCACCACAAGCCTTTCTCGTCATATTGATCTCGGCGAGAAAGAATCTCGTTCGCTTTGACGTCCCGGTGTAAAAACGGCCTTACTTGCTCTCAGTGGGATGAAGGATAAGAGTTTACCATAAATGTTACATAAAGACGAATGTCATGTTCACATATTTCCACTTACTATAATCCTTACATAACGTTTTCGGTTCATTCGCTGAGATCATATTTATAACGTATGCTTTTGTCTTATTCCTTAAAAAGGTTTTGTCGCTTGTTCTTGGAATTGCAAATGTGTATTGTCGCGATTGAGTGTTAAATATTTGTCACATATAGAGCACGCAAAAGACCCGGCAGATTTCAACATAAAATAATATTATATTACTCCTCTGCCTACCCCTTGGGGGTTATAGGCGTGATGATATGTTATGTTATATTTCAGCTCAACTTACCCAAAAACATATGTACCAACTATGTAAAGTATTAATTAAACTTAAAGTTAGTAAACCACACTACACCTCACCTATTTTACTCTAAATATAGTCCCCATTACACACAGAACCATCAAACCTCCAGAGTCGCCGTCAGTAACAATAAGCGCTTGTAACACAGGGCGTCAGGCTTGTCAGCCTCACTGATCCTGATCTTAAAGCCCACGCGAAACCTTCCTGAAATGCGTAGGCAACCTTTTAAAGGTTAACCTTGTTTAAAATGCATTTACATATTGAGACTTATTATTAGGCGTAACCTTATAGGTTAGTATCGTAAAGGTTGATTTTAACCGAAGGCGTTCTTTTTGTAATATATTTTCATTGTTTTATGTTCCGACTTTGTTAATTATTGTTGAACTAATTTATGCAATATAAAATGATAGATTATAGGTTGAGGGTATGTTATTGCGTATAAAAACAGTCTTCACTTATTTTTGCAAATACCTAAAATCTTCAGCTCGCCTAAATATTTTACTGCTCAAAAAGTGGCCTGCTTACCAATGACAAAAACTTTTTTAAATTGTTTTTTTTTTGTAAAGTAAAGGAGCCTCAAAAAAACCCTAGTTTAAATGAATTTTGTAAAGTAGGAGAGCCTCAAAAGAAAACCGAATACCATTAGAACCTTAAATAACACTATTATACTAAACCTCTTTAAGATCTTACAATAACATTTAGCACTCAGCTGAAATCAAAATGCACAAATCTGTTTTGTTAGGACAAAATCAAAACCAAGAAACTTAATGCACGTCCAGAGTAAACTCTTCATTACGCCTTCGAATAACGCTAACGAAGATCATTATCATACACACCCTACTATGCACCCTTGAGTGCAGCGACGAAGGTTGCCAAAGTGCATTGACTCCACCAACCCGACCAAATTAAAAAGCAACCAAACTGCTAGAGTTCTAGAGTACTATGTGGCGTTTGGTGGTCTTTTAAATTTGGTCGGGTTATAAATGGGTGGTAGTATTAAGCAACAGGTGTCGCTCTGCGCGTTACGTAAGGCGTTCGGCGCGCGCACCCCATTGAGTACTACTACGGTATCGATCAGGAGTACGGCGGACCATCGATCCCGGTCCCCGCGTGTGCTTCAGCGTCTTTTTAATGTACGTCTTATAACGGAGTATTTTTTTAACTAATTAAACGCTCTCCAGTCCTATCCAACGTTTGCTCTCTGCAAATCATTGTTTCATTTTAAAGAGTACTATTCCTTTTTCAAATCGAAGTTTTCTTTTATTCTTTATAGTGTGCCAGTATTGAATATGCGTGTTTTATTTTTATTATTTAGCGTGTAAAGGAGTTTGTGACAGCTTTCAGGGCGTCGTTACTTTGATTTGTACTATCGTGTATTTCGATGGGAGTGGTCGCCAAGAAAAGTTTTCGTTGAAACGTAAAACCTATTGATATTCATAGTGGCTATAACATTGAAATATGCAAAACGTTTCTACTCCATTCATGTGTAGTTAATGATTTAAAATTACCGTTCATTCATAACGTGAACTTGTAGCCACTTTGTGTGGCGGTCAGGAAATTATAAGCTATTATTTAATACGACTTTTTAATTAATTTGACCTTTGTTAATGTACTCAACTTCATTGTTTACTTAGCAGTTGTCCTTTCAATGGCGGAACTATTCAACCTTATGTCATTCACTAAATTCAACCAGCCATTTGCACTTTATTGCGCAAATTGTTTTTTTTTTAAATGCAGTAGTTACTATGTATCACTTCCGAGTAATATTAGCGGGAATGCAGCACACAATAACTTAAAATTCAAAGCTAAAACACTTCCAGCCAATAAATACTCTTTGCAAAACGAATAACAATTGACAAACGACATGTATTTACCGAGCGCCGTTGTAAAATACGTTTATGTTGACGTCCATTGCGCTTTCTGAATGAGAACAATTTATCGGTGCGGTTGACAACCAGCAATGTACAACGCAGTGGAACATTGGAACGAATTTATAGTTTTTGATACAAGTTGTAATGTTTTGGAACATGACCGTGTTGACTGAATTTAAATCGACTTGTAATTGATCATTAAGTTTTATTTAACAAAAATGTGGGGTATCAGTACACTGCTATTATTTTATCATTACTGAAACATTTTTTGTTTATAGCTACTGGTTTTGTGGATGTTTGGTGTAACTTTATGTACTGACGTAAGTACTACATAAAAAAAAAATCAAACGTAATTTTAATTAAGGTTAATTTCGGCAAAATAATCCGAAATAAGGTTTATTTCAAGTGCGTGCATTTTATTTTGAATCGAACAGTGCCGAACTTGTTTTGATAACCTTGAGTAAAACAGGCAATCACAATGACTTGTACTAAATGATAAGTACCAATAATTACGTATCAGATATCACCGATATTATAAAGTGGATGCTGAAATTTTAACCTTGAACAAAAACAGTAAACATTTTCCTTGTGTTAGGCATGGAATTTCGATTTAATTGGTAACACAATGTGATAATCATTTTTAACACAATCAATCAATCAATCAATCAGCCAATCATAGTCCACTGCTGGACATAGGCCTCTCCCAATTTACGCCACAACACCCGGTCCTCCGCCTTCCGCATCCAGTCCCCTCCAGCGACTTTTCTCAGGTCATCGGTCCACCTGGCGGGCGGGCGTCCTACCTTACGGTTGCCGAGCCGCGGTCTCCATTCTAGGACTCGTCTGCTCCAACGGCTATCGGTCCTTCGACAGACATGGCCAGCCCATTGCCACTTCAGCAAGCTAATTCTACGAGCTATGTCGGTTACCTTGGTTCTTTGTCGGATGACCTCATTTCGAATTTTATCCTTCAAAGAGACTCCGAGCATAGCTCGCTCCATAGCCCGCTGTGCAACTTTAAATTTGTGGACTAGTCCAACCGTTAATGTCCACGTTTCGGCACCGTAAGTCATAACAGGTAGGACGCACTGGTTGTACACTTTGGTCTTCAGGCATTGCGGTATAGGCGAAGAAAAGACTCGACGAAGTTTGCTAAACGCTGCCCAGCCCAACTGAATTCTCCGATCGATTTCCCGCTCGAAGTTGTTTCTACCAAGCTTGATGACCTGCCCTAGGTAGATATACTCTTGAACAACTTCGAGCAACGATCCTTCGACATATATCGGTCTCGGCCTGATATGTTCATTGAACATGATCTTTGTTTTATCCAAGTTCATGCCAAGACCGACCAGTCGTGAAGCTTCATTTAGGCCACGCAGCATCTCGCTTAGCTGGTCCAGCGACTCTGCTACTATGACGATGTCATCGGCAAATCGAAGGTGCGAGATGTGCTCACCGTTCACATTTATACCCCGTCCAGTCCAATCCAGAGTTTTGAAGACATCCTCGAGCGCGTTGGTGAACAGCTTTGGGGATATAACATCCCCCTGTCTCACCCCCCGACGCAGCTCGATCGGATTCGTCTTACGGTCATGGAGCTGGACAGTCATGGTGGCGGTGTCATATAAGCATCTCAGCACCTCGATGTAGCGCCAGTCAATACGACATCGTTGCAGGGCATCCAGAACCGCCCAAGTTTCGATGGAGTCGAAGGCTTTCTCGTAGTCCACAAAGGCCAAACACAGCGGCTGATTGTACTCTTTGGTTTTCTGCACAATCTGCCGAACAGTATGGATGTGGTCTACGGTGCTAAAGCCTTTTCGAAACCCGGCTTGTTCTGGTGGCTGGAACTCGTCGAGTTTTGTAGCGAGGCGGTTAGTGACTACTCTCGAGAACAACTTGTAAATGTGGCTCAGGAGTGAGATAGGTCTGTAATTCTTCAGCAAGGTTTTGTCTCCTTTCTTGAAGAACATAACCACCGCACTCCCACTCCACGCTTGTGGTGTTAAGCCTTGGTGAATGACGGAATTAAAGAGACTCGCTAGCTCTTTCAGGACTGTGGTCCCACCGGCCTTAAGGAGCTCGGTCGTAATTCCGTCATCACCCGGCGCCTTGTTGTTCTTTAGTTGTCTGAGAGCTGCCTCTACCTCGCCCGGGTCGACATCCGGGATGTCCTCGGTGTAATGGCGCGTGAGTGGGGCTCTGTGGTCATCTACGCCTTGTCTCGGTGGTTTAGTCGTCCGTGATGCGTATAGGTGTCTATAGAAACTCTCAATTTCCTCCAGAATCTCGAACTTAGAGGTGACGGTCCTGCCATCCCCGGTCCTCAGTTTCGCCAGATGGGGTCTGCCTAATTGCTGAGCGAAGACTTTGGTGCCTCTATTTCGCTCAATCGCAGCCTCGATCTTACGAGTGCTGCAGCGTCGGAGGTCACGTCGCGTCAGTTTCCTGATTTTCAGGTTTAGGGACCGCCTATCTGACGAAGACATCTGGGCATCTGGCGTTTCTCGTCTTTCCTTCATAAGTTCGAGAGTCTCTGGTGAGAGTTTGGACTCCCTTTTACCGCGTTTTCCGGGGAACAACCTTCGAGACACACTCTGTAGCGTTTTGACCACTGTGTCGGTTTTTTCGTCAACATTGTCCGTGGTTTCCAGCAGTGCGAAACGATTTTGGAGTTCCAACTGGAACTTATCGGAACCTAAAGCTATTTGGGGCAGCGTGGGTCGGAGAGTAGGTCTCATCATCCTAACTCTTTCAGCCTTAAGGTTGATATTTAGAGAGCCTCGGACGAGTCTATGATCACTACCGGTATTAAACCTATTGATCACCGAGACGTCTCTAAATATATGCCGCTTGTCCGTGATGATGAAATCTATCTCGTTCCTCGTCACATTATCGGGGCTTCGCCATGTCCACTTTCTGTGGGGCTTCTTCTTAAAGAAGGAATTCATTAAGAAGAGCCCCTGGGACTCTAGAAAGTTTACCAACATTTGGCCCCTGTGATTTCGGCGCCCCACATTTTTAACACAATTTGAGAATTTATCTTAGTTCTTCTTTTATAATCGAAAATATGTCAATTGATAATTTGTATAAGCCAATCCATACAAAATTCTATGTTGGTGAAATGATACGAAAATTGTTGGAAACATTCACTTCTTACCAGTACCCCACATAATTCTTAGCATTGCTATACATTACGTATTCCGACCCCCGTCGAGTCAAGTGATCACACATCAAGTAATGGACGTAAAATTGCCGCGTAGCAACTCTTATGCGTAACACTTGAGCTACGCATTGATCTCGAGTTACGAGAAGTCTACAAGAAAGCTACGGCGTAGCAGTTTATCAAGTTTGAAATTATTTTACTGTCATTCGTGTCACTTTTAAAGTTGAAATTGTTTTACTCTTATTCCTGCTAATTAGAAAAGTTACTATAACATAACATATCATCACGCCTGTATCCCCGAAGGGTTAGGCAGAGGTGCACGAAAGAAACCCACAGTTCGCCGATATGTTTAGGTACAATGTAATAGGCGAGCCTATTGCCACTAACCGGGCACAAATCCAAACTCCGACCTGCGACTGAGAATTTCATAGAAAAACCCAATAACACCTTGGTTGAATTGGGAATGGAACCCAAGACCTCTAGCGTAGCAGGCGCGCTAAGCACCACTAGGCCAACGAGTCAGTCAGTCGAGGCAGAAAAGTTAACTTAATTTAATTAATAAATATTTTTTTTTTTATTTAATTATTTTTGTTTTCATTGCTTAACAATGGTCCCTTTGATATGAAACCGAGCGAGATGTTTGTCCCCTGCAGGCAGTAAGGCCCCCTTCAATCCGTCATGCTAACGGTGCGTCATCAACAGTGAAGGGTGGGTGGGTTTTATGAATTATAATGTTCAGAAGGACAATGCCCATATTATACTAAGTGAAATATTATAATTAATTTACATTTGTTTATGGAAAAAATATTTTATTAGTATAAATAATTTAATACGCTTTACAAAATGTTCAAGAATAATGTTGGCAAATAAATATAAGAAAAATTAATTAAAGTATGTATATTAATTGACTTAAGTAGTTGCGTTAGAATTAAGACTCTGATGTATGTTTGGAAAATGAAAGACGGAGATGTATAGATTGTTAATTAAAGTATGTACATTAATTGCCATTACTATTACTCTCGTTAAGTTTCCAATGTCTCTTTAAATTAAAGAACGATTAAAAATACTAATTAAACAAACATCATAAGGGTCTCATTATCCACTCCATTTGACATACATCAAAACATACAACCAACATCTACCAGTATTTTAGTACCTAGTACTTAAAAGCAGAATGATTTGGGCACTAAACACCGAACTGAGCCATAAATCTGCTGAGTAAAGTCAGACAGTTTTATTACGAAGGAAAGTGATTACTGCACTAGCACTGGACTCTGTGGTAATTACTGGATGTGACATATAAAAGTATCGACATACTCTGAAGGAAGGCGAGGGAAAACAAATGAAGATTTTTCTTTAAACATATTTTCAGACCAGTCCGCTTGAAAACCGGGATTACAAGACAGTGGCGTGCTAAGTGTCGGTAAATTCGCAAGGGTCAAGTTAGGTTGGTGGATCATAATAAATAATTATGTGTGCATAAAAGTTAGAGTCTAAAAAAGGTTTCGTATATACTGAGGATGCATTTAAAACTTTTTATGGCTCTATCTAGTTCTCAAGAGGAAGTTATTTTTAATTTATAAAATGATAAACACATACTAAAGGTATGTTATCTCAGACAGAATTTATTAAAAATATAAGATTGGTAAATACCTTAAATCAATATTTTTACGGTTTTCACACATATTTTTTTGGGATATTAACCTCAACCTAACACAACACAAACGTTCGTCCTCTAAATATTTTTTTTTAACTAAAAAAAAAGTTTTTTTTTATTTGGTCTGTCAAAGGATTGAATTTTCAATTTATAACCCAACATTCCGAGTAACGTAGCTACATCTATAACTATGTCATGAAAATGGCATAAACTAAATACTCGTAACTATCACAGTACTAGGAACGGAATAGGAATTTAATTCTAATCTACTAGAGCAGGGATTAAGTACTTAATATCGTAATATATTTCATGCTTTCTCCTAACATCATCTTTAATCCTTGCTCATACGATACTCCTTCGTGCGAGCAATATTTTAATTATTAGCAATAATGCGATTCTTAAAAAGAAACCTTTAACTTCTAATATATTTATGGGAAACGATGTTAAACATGCGTTTGAAAATTGAATTTTATAAAACAATGGTTTGAATATAGATAAAAACAAATGAAACACAAAATCATTTTTGCATCTTTCAAAAAACTACAAGTTTGAAACTGGTTGATGATAACTAATGTCAAAAATGATAGATAGATATGTATTTTTGAATATACAAACATAGAGGAAGTTGTTTTATTCGTATAGAATAGAATTTCTAATTCGAACAAATGTGATAAAAAAGGAACTACGTAACAACTTAAAAAATCTTATTCAAAGTAGTATAGAAAAGCGAAGATATTTTTCAGTATAATTTTATTTTTCTCATTCGTAATTATTTTAATAAAACACAGACACAGAAAAAAATAAGGCAAGCACTAATTTGATTTTTAATTACTTTCCACCGAACACAATTTATGGCAAAAAGTTATGAACGAACTAAAATAGCGTGAGCCTTAGGTCCCATCAAAAGTTTGTTTTCATAAGAAACGCGATAGGCTGCTGTGATGTCCACTAGTTTCTAATAGGATTACAATAAAACACCAAATATTCAGTAAGTAGGCACACAGCTCAACGGTGCGTCCGCTCGGTACCGGTGACAGATGACAGAGTGATCGAGTGGCGCCACCGTTGATCTGTCAACTACATTTATTATCTATACATCTGTATACATCACATCTCTTCCTTTTTATATAAATGATTTATTTTAATTACAACGAATACTATATCACTAAATCAACTATATTCTGAACATAATCACTACTCTTCTTTATCCGATGATTCCTCTTGATTCATAACTTTCCATTCGCCTTCTACTTTCTTTAGATGTACTATATTCCGTCTGTACTCTTGGCCAGTTTCGTCATTCTTGATACTGATGTCGCTTCCTTCAGCTCCAATAACGGTATGAGGTGTTGGATTGAAATCAGATGTAAGTTTATTTTCTTTTATGAAATTCTTTACATATACCTTCTCACCTATTTCTAATTCTCTGTCCACGGCTCTTCTCTTCCTATCTTCATTTGATTTATTTTTTTCTTTTGCTGCTTTATCTCGGTCTCTAATTTCTGAATCGTAATAATTATTTTCAAGATCAGTTAGAAAAGGTAATTTGTCTCTGAATTGTCTTCCATAGAAGAGCTCGGATGGTGATTTGCCTGTGGAGGGATGAGGTGTACTATTGTACATTATTAGATATTTTAACAAATCATCTTTCCAGTCTGATTTCTCACATTGGCTGATTTTAAGGCGTTTAAGAATGTCTCTATTTTGTCTCTCAACTTCGCCATTTTGTTGAGGCCAATATGGGATTGTATTAAAGAGTGTGATTCCTTGTTCAGTACAAAATGCTTTAAACTCTTGGCTACAGAATTGTCTACCGTTATCGGCAGTAATACTGGCAGGATTCCCAGTACGTGAAAAAATTTTCTTTAACACAATTATAGTGTCTTGTGTAGTTATTGATTTCATGATCTCGATTTCTTTGTATCGACTATAATAGTCAATAATTACAAAGAGATAATGTCCACTTGGTAATGGACCTAGGAAATCAATGGCTGTATCCACCCAGGCTTTTAAAGGCAGTTCACGCCTTTTCATGGGTACTGGTGCATTTGGAGCCGAGACTAAGGTACACCCTTTACAGTTTTTTACTGTATTTTCGGCGTCCTTGTCAATTTTCGGCCACCATACCTTGGTGCGCAACCTAGCCTTCATATTAACGATGCCTGGGTGACCCTCATGAGCCGCTGCCAAGACTTGTTTTTTCAACCCAGAAGGAATTACTAACTTTGTGCCTCTTAACAAAAGATCATCATGTATCCATAGTTCATGCTGGAATAATTTGTAGTTGTTTACTGAAGCATCCCATTTATTGTTCAGTAAACCGTCTTTAACCAATTTGAACTCAATGTCATCTTTTGATGCTTCTACAATACTTTTAAGAGATATTGCTACTGGTCTTGCATAGTGCACAATTTGGTTAACATGATGTTCATCTTCAAAAGGACTTGCTACTGAGTCCGTATTCCTACATAGTCGAGATAATGGATCTGCTATATTTGATTTGCCTGGTTTATAAACTACTTTATAATCATAAGTTTGCAGCCGGAGTACCCAGCGTTCGATTCGTGCACAAGGCTTGGAAGTCGTGCCAAATATGACTTCGAGAGGTTTATGGTCCGTAACAAGTTCGAACTTCTTTCCATACAAATACATGTGAAAGTGCTCGATTGCCCACACCAAGGCCAGGGCCTCTTTTTCCGTCTGGCAATATCGTTTTTCTACATCAGACAAACTTTTATTGCCGAAAGCAATAATGCGAGGGTCGCTCTTGTCGTACTGGATTAGTACTGCGCCTAATCCTACAGGGCTCGCATCTGCGAAAACCTGGGTACGATCTTTTGGGTCATAGTAACCAAGAGTGGATATCTTAGAGAGACAATTTTTTAATTCGTTATACGCCATTTTTTGGGGTGTTTTCCAAAATGCCGTAATATTGGCATTCTTATGCACCTTTTGCCGAAGCAACTGACGAATTGGTTCTGTTAAGGTCGACAAGTTAGGAATCCACTTCCCAACAAAATTTATTAATCCTAGGAAACTTTGAATTTCTTCGATGGTTTCCGGTGGTCTAAATGTCTCGATCGCTTTAATGTATTTATCGAGAGGTCTAATTCCCGATGATGAAAGTTCGTGGCCCAAGAATTGAATGGATTTTGCATTAAAAACACACTTACTTCTATTCAGTAAAACATTGTTGTTTTCAAGCACCGTTAATACGTGCTGAAGCCTAGCTTGGCTTTCCTCCATATCACGCCCAAAAACAACTATATCATCTATAAAATTTACAACACCTTCACATGGCAGTAACATTTTTTCCATTATTTTTTGAAAATGTTCAGGCGCACATGAAATACCGAACATTAGCCTTTTGTACCGGTAAAGACCCTTACTGGTAATAAATGTGGTAATTTCTCTACTATCTTCTGTCAATTCAACGTGATGAAAAGCATTTTTAATATCTAATTTCGAGAAAAACTTTGCTTTACAAAATTTTGGGATTAATTGTTCCATGGTGGGCAATGGATGATTTTCTCGAATAACTGCTTTATTGGCAATCCGCATATCTAAACAAATACGAACATCATCATCAGGCTTTAGGACCGGCACCATCGGAGAAACCCAAGAACAGGATTTATTTACTGGTTCGATTATGTCCATTTGTACCAATTCGTCTATCTTCTTGTTTATTTTTGATTCCAAAGGAATAGGAACACGTCGGTAAGGTTGACAAACGGGACGAACTGTTTTATCAATAGAAATTTCCAACTGGACATCTTTGAACTTGGGGAATGGTTTTTGCTCAACAGAATTAATCTCGAGGCCTAACCTGAGTATATTGAGGGAAATGGCAGTTTCTTTTCCTAAAAGGTTCCTTGACCCATTTTTAATTACATAAAATTTTGTAATTAGTGATTTAGAACCAGCCTTTATCAGAGCATCAAATGAGCCCAGTACTTTTAATGGCTCTTTGGCACCATATGCCAGGAACGTTTTATCTGAACACCTATGCTGGTTTGAAACTTTTACTTTAGACTCCTTCATTTGCGCCCAAGTTCTGTCATCTATAATATTAGAGTTGCTACCAGAATCTATGAGCATTTTAATATTTACTCCACCTACCTGACAGTCTATTTGTGAATCGTCGTCGATGTGAAAAATATAGTCTACAGATGTAGGTCCTTTATTTTGGGTGGCTTGTATTTTTGATTTTTTATATTTGTTGTCATCGCTTGATGAGAGGTTGGTACTTTTTCTTTTATTGGCCCTGGTTCTGCAATGTTTTTGGAAGTGTCCTTTATAACCACATTTAATGCAGTTGGCATTAACTGCAGGGCAGGTACTGCTATCACTTTTGTGCGCTTTGCTGCCACATCGGCTGCAGAAATTAGCCTCCTTCTTAACAAATCGTGTGGTAGTTCTACCATCGATTTTGTTGATACCGTTAGATGCATTTTGTTTGCTCTGTCTATCGTGAAACTCGGTCAATTGACGCTCGACTGTTTCTAATGTATTAGCTTCTGCTATTATTTTTTCTAGGGTTGCGGTGTCACCAAGTACTAAAATATTTTTCCTTAGTTTAGAAGAGCTACACTTTTCGGTTATTTGGTCGATCAGATTTTGATCTTCGTTAGCGAAGTTACATTTAAAACTCTGTCGTCTCAGCCGTATTAAGAACTTTTCAAATTTCTCATCAGGTTCTTGCTTCATTAACCGAAAGACATGCCTTTCAAATAAATAACTTTGCTTTGGAGAAAAGTAATCATCTAATTTTTTTACCGCGATGTCATAAACTCCAGCCTCGTTAGGATCAGTAACGTGGGCGCCTGGTATATTAAAATATATGTCTTGTAATACCATGCCTCCAGAATGCAGTAATATTGCACGTTTTCTACTTTGGTCGAGGGTATTAGTTGCTAGAAAATAAATTCCTAGAGCTCTTTTCCATCTTTCCCAACGAGAGCCTAAAGAAACTGAATCGCCTTCACAATCAAATGGTTCTATTGTCGGTATCTGTGTTTGGGACATGTCGGACGATCTGCAATAGGACAGAGAAAGACTTGTGAAATAAAAATAAATATTCTATTATTTTAATCGATACTATAGACGATTGATTATTCAATAATAAATTACTTAATAACATTAAAAGTCTGATTATTTCGTGCTTACTCACATGCTATAATTTTCTAAGTGTTGGCGCAATATGTTCTACAGATAATTGTAAGAATTCATACTTTCGTATATAATTTTCAAACGTATTCTAAATACACTATGCACGACCTGGAATTCGAACCCCAGATCTATTTTTATCAACTGTACTTGATCACTCTACCCTATTCAAAATTATACTCTTATCACTATAATGCTACGATAACATAATTAAAATCATCGATACTTATTATTACTTTTATTTCTTATACCATACATTTATTTATTTTAGTTGGATTCGATTGTTATTCTATACTAATAAGGTAAAATTGTAAACGTTTTGTATCTATTTAAATATAACTTAGAAAACTTAATTAGAAGACAATTATGTTATATTATAATACTGAGGGTACATGCAATTCACTTGAACGGCATATTTGTATAACGGTTTCTATATTTTTAAAGTTATTATTATAGTGCGATTTTAGGGCATACGTCAGGTACCTAATTTTCATGTAGCATGTAATCAGCATTGTAGGTAGGTACAACGGTGAAAATAATTTTTATTGCACCAATGTGGGTATTTCGTAATTTCCGGCATTCTAAACAATCAGCTATGTATAAAAGTCACCCACGAATGATCACTAATATTAAGTTCTATGACATCAAATTAATTATTTATTCAATGACATTGCTCGAGTTAAAATAAAATTATATCTTGTGACACCAAATGTTTCATAATTATAACGATAGACAGTGCTACAAGCTGCAATGTATTCGCATTATCTCAGAATTTATTGTTATTTTGCATAGCTATCCATTGCGACAATAGTGTCGTTATAACATTGTAGTTAGGTACAATAACTGCCGATTATATCGGAGTGGTACTTAGTTAATGAGTTTATAATTAAGGGTATCCTTTCAGATCCTTGGTAGTTTGATATAATATGCAAACAGGTTCGGTCAACAATACACAATATTAAATAGACATTCATATATAAGCTGATAATAATATAATACTAATGTAATTACCTATCAAACTTTAATACCATTATACGAAACGATAATAGATAATTTAATTTCACCTCATATCCTTAATAAGTTTAAACTTTTTAACGACAAACACTCGATTCTGGTTCTACGCACACATTATAATTAATTTTTTAATGATACAGTGCACGTTGTAATATATGGTTATGCACAAAATAACACTTATTGTTTGTTTAACCATCTAGTAGGTAGGTACTTATTCTTTCTTTGTTGTTACGAACTTTATTGTTAACCGGATACTGAAAGCAGGCACATACAAGTTTTGTTTTACTCACTGCGCTTTTACTCGTCGCCAATGTGATGTCCACTAGTTTCTAATAGGATTACAATAAAACACCAAATATTCAGTAAGTAGGCACACAGCTCAACGGTGCGTCCGCTCGGTACCGGTGACAGATGACAGAGTGATCGAGTGGCGCCACCGTTGATCTGTCAACTACATTTATTATCTATACATCTGTATACATCACAGCTGCGATAAACCTAACCTCATTTGTCGGTAATTCGACAAAATAATTTACTTACACAGAAACCGACAGTCATTTGTTTTCGTTCGAAGAAAATATTACAATAGGTGTGCAGAAATAATGTAAGACTTAATTTATCAATGTATTTTTTTAGTAACAATACATCTAATAATTTAAAAGTTAAAAAAAAAATTGTAAGTAATACCAATCAACTAAAACCTAGAAATGTTTGGACCTAAATATGCATGCACAAAAAGTATTTATTTGTGTTCATCTTAATTTTGGAATTGTCCACAGCGTTTCTACCGCGATTTCAAATCACTATAAAGCAACAAGACCAAAGCAAACCCTTATAAAATTGATACAACTCGATTTATATAGTGTTTAAACAACGTAATACCGAGTGATCCGATAAAGATAAACGCTACGTCATAAAATCTAGAGCTTCAAGAACTAGATTACGAGCAAACGAGTCAAAGTGCCGCCCGAGTCTAGTGCTCTAATAAAACCTAAGATTAGATCCCCGACGATATTGCAGTAGATATTGCCAACAGCCAACAGAAGTCTATTAAACCTCGTACAGAATATTAAAATATTTGTCAATTGAAAATCAGTCTTCCACCCTCAGCTGAAGATTTGTTTTAGTGTGGCCGGCGGTTGTGCCGTTGTGGTTGCATGCGCGGTGCGTTGGTTACTTGTCATTACATAGGAGCCACGTTGCCCGTGTAATTGCTTTGCAAACAGAAAAGGTTGGTAGTCACGGGCCGCGAGTCGAGTTTAATCGGATTTTTTTGTTGGTACTACTTTTTGTGGGCTATTAAGGGACTAAGAATGAATGAGTTTGTTTATGTGAATTATTAGCTTGCGTAACGAACGCCTTTGAACTGTCATTTCTTTTGCACTGGTTTAAAATTATGCTGAGACCAGTGTGTAATTTTCATCTCGGCAAATTGTACGTTGCATTATTTTCTCTTGCGTTGTTTTAACTTTAGATACGTCACGTCCAGAAGTACCTATATACAAAAATATTATAATATGAATGAATAGCACTATTATTTTTTGTCATTTTCAAGTTATAACAGTTTGTACTTCTAAATTTATTTCATAATGCGCTGTATCAGACACTAATCGGGTGTCTTGACAAAAAATCGTGTAAACATGTAAAAATATAAAGGACGTCACAATAGACGTCAGAGTTTTGTGTTGTCTACGAGTATATTTACAGCCAACTCCCACGTTGTAAAGCTTACCAGGATTTTATCGAAATAGAACGGATGCAACGACATCTATGTAGGACGCCAGACTTTAGAAATGACTCCTCAGAACAATGTACCACGGCATGAGAAAAACTATGTACCATACTGACATTCCAATTCCAAATAGATTAGGTAGGTTTTCAAAACAACATCTATGAATTCTAAATTCAAACTAACTTTGTAAACAAAATTCGTTGCTACCCCAATTATATTCCACGTCAACTCATGACATATTGACGATAAATTGAACGGTTTTTTGTTGACACCAAAATTGGAATCGAAATTTAAAATGTATTTTGACAGTTTTTAGAACACAATGCTTTCGTAGTACGTAGAGTGGGTGGGGGAGTATTGTGGGATGAGTCCAGTCACCCTGCGGTATTCGGGGGCTTGCAACTGCAGTACAGTGACCTCATGCGTACGCGAGCGGGGCGCGGGGGCGCGGAACTGGGTCAGGGCCCCTTCCCTCGCCCCACACCCCGTACGATCGACCGCCAAAATTTTAACGCTCACACAAACGAAAATCTGAGTGGAAAGAACACAATGACGGGTAGACAAATCATTTTCCGATTTGTACACTGCGCTGTTGGACTAACGAGTTATGAAGTTTGTTTTTGAATGTCCTAACAAAATTATTTCATTATTAAATCTAAATGAAAGCGAGCACGTTAGCACTGGATTGTTCAAATAACATATTTTAATAAACATTATACTCGTACGATTGGTTAAATTATTTGAATTACTAAAGTCAGTGGATCACCACTGACTTTGTAATAATATTAAAATGCCTATCAAGGCATTTTAATATTATAAGCAACAACAATAATTTTACACAATAAACTTTTTTTGTTCATAGTTGTTGAAATAAACCTTCGCTATACTATATATAGCATGTAATTTTGCTATGGCAAAACTCATTTAGTACACAAATTCATTCTTCATTCGCAACGCAAATGTTACATGCAATGACATAACTGAACCACACAGTTATTCATTCATTCATTTATCCTCTTCCCGACTTAAACGGTCCTCTTTTTCTCGTGATGTAAGAGGCGATTAAGGGAGTATGTTAATGAATGGCTAGTAGTACCCACTTGTGTTTCGATGACGTCATCCATTCAACTGTCAGTCGAGCCTAACGAATTTAAGCCTGCCTTTGGCATGGTCTACGTCAGCGATTAATTAAGTACAGGGTGTTTAATTGTTTTTACACTATTGTAGTACTCGTTGGTTTTGACATTTCATATAGGTACTAGAAGACACATAACCAAACCCTCATGTCTGAAACAAGTCACTTTTGACGACATAACTTTTAGTGTAAATACATTTATAAATCTCTTCAACATAATATATAACATAATTTTCTGTTAAGTAGATAAAATTTTAAAGGAAAATAATATTTATATTTGCAAAAACCATAAAACATTAAATACAAAACATTTACCAAAATATCAAAAACGTAAGACATAACTAAGTACCTACCATCTCCTTTAATGAAATGTTAAAATGTAAATAATCTAAAAGCCAACTTGTTTACTCATTCCGACATTTCAAAGGAAGCCCACCAAGCTCTTTAATCTGTATTTATCTTTAAAATGGCTTTCCTATCGGCATTTCTTCACACCGCCATTCCGCATTGGAATGGGATGTGACAATATTACTAGCGGAACAAAATCGGAAATAAGAATGCCGGCGATGTTCGAGAAGTAATAATATTTGAATGAAAAGGGTTCCGTGTTTATGCAGTATGGCGGAAAACTGTACAGTTTTCCATATAGCACGTTATAATTTGAAATAAGTGTCTTTATTTTGAGCTGTTTTCAATGTCTATCGTAGACAGCACATTTGTTAGTACAGTCTTTTACATACAAGTGATAGCACTTACACACTGTAATAAAAATTTAATTTCGAATCATTAAGGACGATTTAAATACGTCCATCGTTTAAGTATACTAATTATTTATTGTAAATGAAAGGCATTTCTAGGTACATTTTACAATTCTCCACTCAGCAATGTAACACTACAATTTTATCATCGTCTTTATTTCAACCCAGTAAGGTTGATTTTCGGAAGTCTACTGTTACTATATCTATACGAATCGTAGATACTCGTAGTAGGTAAATATATGTATGTCAGACCTTATTTGCTTAGCTTTTGATGAAAGTTTTCGATGTTTGATTGTGGTCAAAATGTTACATGTAAGCGATTGTTACATAGATAAAGTTTTTGACAAAGGCTTTTGTAAAGTCCTAACTTTGAATAATTAATTTGATATTTTGTTTTAACGATTTATTATGTTAGTTCTGTTATCATCTAAAATGATTACTGCCGGTACTAATTACCTACTATATAAAAAAATATGTAACATGATTCCTTAATAATGAATAATCAGAAAACGAACATAATAATATTACAGAGTATTTTGTTTTTATCAGCCGTTACTTTTCCACTGCTGGGCAAAGGCCTCCCAAATTAAATTACAGCGCAAGTTAGTCTCTAAAATAAAACAAACCACATACAAGCAAAATCCTACTGCAGTACTGATTCAAAAGAGTTAGGTATTACAATTTTATTATTCCTTACACCTTTCTTATTACAATATATGTTCAGTGTATCACGACAACGAGGCACGTACTTAATTTCGTATCAAGACGTTCAAAGGAGCATGTCTTTGTTCCTATAAGCTCGATATCGATCTAATGCGATAATGCTAATTAGTTTATCAAAACGTGTCTGGCTTACATGTTTTTAATATTGGGATTAGATGTCTTGCGAGAAAGGAAAATGAGGTTATATTGTTGCCTCATATTTGATATTTTTTTGCATCCCGTGGCTAGTTTGTTTGTCCTGAGAAAGGTCGAACTGCATGCTGAGAATTAAATATTATGGTGCAACTGCATTTGATAACTAGTATAAGTAGTGCGGATTCGGTCCCCAAATGTACCTAATAGACGATTGTGTTAAATACTTGTTTCAAGTCTAGGTTTTCTTCGTAAACGTGATTGAACGTCCTTAGGGCGGGAGTCGCTAATGAAAAAAGGGAAGTGTTCAATTTTCATGTATAAAAAATCATTTTTTTTATTATTATGATATATTGTATTTTTAAGTGTCTTTATTAGAAATACCACTACCTAAGATTATTCCTTTGATATCCAGGTCATGATATACAAAGTATCAACATAAATCTGTATACTAAGCCTCTAAATTGACTATTCGGTAATATATTATTTTTCTGTACAATCAATTCTGATAAAATCAGCCTAAATAATAAAATATTAATGATTAATTGTTATATTGATTCGTAATAGTGAATGCGTCCTTCGCCTTTGTATACAAACATATTATTATGTGTTAATGTATTGTCATGTTAAACCCTTTAACAAAACAGATAGTTTATCGATTGAAGTTCACCTTGACCGATTATCATCATATCGATAAAACACATTTTATTATAAACCTGTATTGTGTATCTTTAATATAGAAAAGTATTTTTTTGTATATAGAGAGAAAGAAGGCGTTTTTTTTTTAATCTGGACCTAATAGTTTTCAAATTAATTTAGTCCTGAAATATACCTACATCAAATTCTCAAAAAGACGTAAACCCAATGAAATTATAAATAGCAAAGTAAAACAATTTACACCGCACGCTGTATGGAACACTAAAACACACACGCTTGTTCTTCCGAGCAAATATCCCAAGAAAAATGAGGCCATTTATTAGAAAGCCAGCTACATACTTCAACTTTGTAGACTGTTTACGTTCTAATATATTAAGTAATAGCGTCACTTACAGGCCTCACGACTCAAGAGATTGAGTTATAAGTCCTGCTCTATAAACTATATTTTCTTGGGCTCATTTTTACCACCTGCGGAATACTACTTGTTTTTTTCAGCGAATTCTTTGACGCAAAAAACCTTTTGTCAGCATTACGACCTTGTTAAAAACGTTTTTGTTGTATAAGTTCATAAATTAATTCTTAAAACAAGGGACCGTGTTGTTTTTATGTTTCTTTTGTTGAAATATTTTAGTAGTATTTTATTTACCTACCATTCTTCACTGTACAGGCTTCTCATTTTACATGGTATATTACGTCATTAGATTTTTCACAAAATATGTAAACCAGACCTTTTAAAAACGAACATGACAAAATGCCAATCATTTTTTATTCTGATAGACATAAAACTGCTGAAGAACAACTACTATTTCACTACAATTCTTATTCATCATTACTATCAGCATTATAATTTCCATATTAAATTACACAATTCATTTTACTAAAATGAACAAGGGTCAGAGAGATCTTCTTAGAGCGCAATATAAAGCTAACTGCAAAAACAAGACGGTTCAGAATAAAAGACGACCTGACGAACAATCATCTCACGATCACCAACCACACAAGTTAGCAACCAAAAAATGAGCCTATTAATGTTAATTTTCTCTTCATCTCCGTCAACCAGTAGCCATCACATCTAAATCAAGTAGATAACTAATGCTCATCTTTTCTCGTGTCCCCAGGAGAACGGGCGCGCGGCGCCGGACCTGACGGCCTCGCCGGGCCGCGCGCCGCCCGGACCGCCGCAGCCGCCGCGCGCCAACCACGCGCCGCCCTGCGTGCTGCAGCCAGACTTCCGAAAGGTAACCGTCTCATCATCTCATGCAAACATGTAACCATAACTACTTCTATTATTATGAAGGGCTCGTGGCTAAGTGCAAGCCGCACTAGAAGTATAAGGTAGTCACGACTAAACCGGTGTTTGTCCGTCAATCGGGGACCACGTATTAACACGCCGAAATATACCATTACCACTGCTATCTCGAATAATCGTCTGAAATAGGTTGTTGGTAAAATTGCGTTGGTCATGTCCATACCTGACATTCGTCAAGTTTTTATAATTCTTAACCAAGTCAGACCCACTAAGGGATCCTAAATTACGCAAGCCACTGTGGAGGTCAGATAGAGCATTTGCTCCATTTAAAAGACTATATCCAGATGAATTTGGTGAAACGAGAAGCGGACCCCAACTTAGCTTGGAAAATGTCTATTTAGAAGAATTCTCGGAATAAACTAGATACCTAAACCTTAAACTATTTGTCCGCAGGTATCAGGAGTGAGCAATGAAATATTCAGGCAGATTGAAATGGTGGAAAATGACCACGATTCTACAACGGCCGCGGCGCTCGAGGTCAGTACCAAGTTATTTAACTTCCAACTATTTAAAGTATTTTGAATAGTTAACGTGTCTTTGCTGAGTTGATAATTGAAGAGTTTTAAGTACAAGAAAAGTAATCGGTGCTACACTTGATAAGTAGTTTTATAACTGACAAAAGAACAGTAATTAAAGTTAAAAGTTAGATTTATAAGTATTACTTTTTGTGTATTATTTTAACTTTATTATTTCAATGAAGAGCTTTTCTTATCTTATTCATAGAGTTTTTTTTTTTATAAATGTTGTGTAGCTTGAGACCTCTATCATCTTGTAAGAGTTGTATTTACACACTCTTGAGTCACAGAACACTTGAACTTGAGTCAAAAAAGTCCGTAAAGAAGACACCTAACCCTCTCAAAACCAAATAAGTGAAGCAAAAAAATTAAAATTTCGTCTCGATTTCCTTAGTTCTGTGGAGCGTACAAAATATATGCGTCGTAATGTTTTCAGGCGGTGGAGCGTCGCGGCGAGATGATCGTTCGGATCCTTGAAATCAGACAAGTGGGCCGTAACAATATTGAAGCCGCCAAGAAATTCTTCGCATTACAGGTAATATACTATTATAGGTCTAAGCTAATTTTACAGTGACACTAGTGTGGAAATTAAAAGACTACTGAAATTCTTACCGAGAGTATTAGTTTTGATTAAAAGAAAAACTATTTTTGCGTTCGATTTGGTCTTGGCTACCATAAAGTTAAAAGTATTCCAAGAGTCTTTATCTACTTCGTTGTCATCACTGTTTGAAATTGTAGAAAAAGATGGACATTTTTGAATGAAACATGGACCGTTTCATTCAAAAATGTCCATCTTCCTTTTTTACGTCACTATTCACACTGCGACACTCTCTTTTTTCACATTTTTAATTCGGAATAAATATCCTATATTATTTATTATTTAATTCGGAATTAATCCCGTGTTAACACACGCACACTCAAGTGTCTTCCTTGCTGTATAGTGTCGCAGTGTATCCATAGCATTAGACAGGATAACGGTGGGAACTAGTCAAGTGGTGTGGATAAGCCAAATAATCACAGCTTATGTTGGTGTTTTTGTGTGACTACGGATAAACTGTTGTGTGTAAATCTGACTTATGTTAAGGTCTTAGCTTCCCAGCCCGATTCAGAATTCAAATATTTTCATTTTTCCAATAAAAAAATGTAGTAAGGTCACTAACTAAGGGTTATTACTTCTTATTTAGTAGTCATACTCTTTTCTATGAATTTTAGTTTTTAGGCGAAAACAAAATAATGCAAAAGTTCCTTTTGGTAATTTACGTCTGGTTTCGTTTGTCCCAAAAAAGGGGGCTGTCTCACTAATGCTGCCATCGACATGCTATTGTGTGGTTAAAAGTTTGTTCTGCTAAAGAGTATTTGCTAAATACCTTACCGTATGAAGACAAGTAACTGTAGTTAACGTTCGTACTTCTGCAAGGCAAACTTGTTTGTCAGGAACAATCCGTTTCTCGACCATAAATTAATGTACTTGACTGAAACAAACACAACTTCTTGCCGTCTCCAGTAAGTTATAATGGCAAAACTAACAACTATAAATTAAACACAAATCGCTATGAATACTGGCATAGCAACAATGACGTTGGAGTACGAGGTACAATATCGAATTCCATTATTGGAAAATGTGAAAAAGAGTAAATGGTGGTGTTGTATTAAATCTATCAAAGGAACAAATCCTTCAAATATTAAAATAGGCGAGTTGTAGAGGAGTTCTGAGTTCCGGTTTTTAAGGTGAAGCCAACTCTAAGGTACCGGATTCAATGGATTTTTCAAAGTAGGAAATCATTTATTTACATTGCCCTGGGTGTGGGTGTTTGTCGTACTTTCGTTGTCCCTGATTTCACAACATGATTTAGCTAGTTTCATATTTTTGTCTTGTGGTGTTAAGACTTTTTTCGAAAACACCGGTCTTCTCAGGTAATTTTCCCGCTCCATTGACCTGAATAGTGGCTCGTAACCTAGTGCGGGTCCCACTGTGAAAGAACGCTACTCTAGTGAACCCTATTGTTCGAGCCTGCCCCAGATCGCTGGGAATGTGAACGCAATTTAGTCTAGGATTGTTGGGATGTGCACTACGCTTCATACCACAGCGCTATGTAATATTGTCGACTATAGATTCTGTGGTTTATTCCATTTGCGGTTTCCTTGAATTGCACGCGGTTGTGCTTTGTACAATACAATACTATTGTGATCGTAAGGCGTCAAATTGCTTTTGGAAATGTAAGCACCCGCAATGAATACACTCGCACTCACAGCATATTGTTGTGTAGATTTTAAATAAACTATGCCAAATAAAATCAAAATACTAAGTGTGAAAATGTAATGTATGATAGTATAGGTACAAAGCTTTCTTCTTTTACACTTAACAGAAATTCTGTTTAGAATTTAGGTACACTGGTATTTAGGGTTTCAAAATTGTTGCTAAAATAGGTTACATAACTTTCACTAATTACACAGTTTTAAAACTAAATTTTGGGTTCGTAAAGAATTCGCCTAATTTGACCTAACATAAAACAAAAAATATTTCAGTTCCACCAAAATTCCAAATAGGACCAAATTCTTTCTGTAACTTGTGTACCCCAAAAATAAATTCGGTCAGAGCTCATGTTATAATACTCATTCACGTAGTCTGCTCGTTCACAGGACTCCCGTCACATAGTCCAGCTAGTGGAGATTGTGAAGCGCCCCGGTCAGACCCTAGGGCTGTACATCAGGGAAGGCGACGGGGGAGCGAGAACGGACGGAGTATTCATATCCCGGATAGCATTGGAGTCTGCCGTGTACAACAGTGGCTGTCTCAAGGTGGGGGATGAGATCCTTGCTGTGAACCTGGTGGATGTCAGGCGGATGTCACTCGACGACGTCGTGATTATCATGTCGATACCCAGGAGGCTGCTACTGTGTACAAGGCAGAGGAAAGGTAAATAAACTTTTATATTTATTTATGTTGTTTACGGTTTTCCATTAGTATTTACAGACCCACTGCAGAAAAAGATTGATTGTAATTTATGTGTACAATAAAGAATTAAGAATTAAGAAAAGTGGTATATCACAACCTTAGGAAGTAAATAATATCAAACCAATAGAAAAGACACTTCACCGTAGAGAACCTATAATAATGTGAGAAAAAATATACTTAGAAATAAGTATTGTTAAGTTACTCTAATTAAATCTACTCGTATTTACTGATGTCATAGAGATTCTGCAAAGTATACACAAACCTATTGATGTGTTCATTAATACCTAATATAGGTAAATCAGGACCCGGCTCTCCATCGATGCCGCGATCAGAACACAAACCACCGCCCGTCGTGGTGCTCAAGAGAGACTGCCGTGATGATGACGACAGAGACAGAGACCGAGTTGATGGACTTTATTCACAGTAAGTGGCTCTGGATTGATAGATACTTAGCTATTTGAGAATAACAAAAAATTGGCTGAATTTCATTCTGTTCACTGCAAACGCCGTTGCCGAAGTTATGACTGCCATTCGTCAGTCATCTTTGACATTTGTTACGCCAAAAAGTTGACGCAGCCATACTAAGGAATATGGACAGACGAGAGGCCAGAAATTCAGTCATTCCATGTAAAATACTAGTGAGCATAATGCTGGATTGTTGTAGGACTGGAAGTCAACCTCAGCATGACTTGAGAAAAACAATAAGAGATTAAAATGTAAATAAGTCATTCTATTGACGTACGGAGTACTTGAGTCTTACATAAAGTGTTTATTTCAACAGGCATGGAACGCTGCGATCAGCGGGTCCTGGTGGAGGAGTGCGTCCAGTTGGTGACGGCCGTGAGGAACGGAGTCGTCTCCAATTGGGCGCCCTCTCGCCAGATTCCACGGCTCTGGATCTATATTACAATCCTCGACCACCTTCAGACCATTCGACTTGGAGGTACAACAGCCATATTTCATATCGTTAGATTAAAATGTCGCCATGGAACAAAATAGGATTTGCTCTAAAGGAAGGTTTTAATCTTTGATTTTTTCACAGCTATCGTCCACCTCCACCAGTGATTACAGAACAGCCTAAGTCACAAGCGACTCACTTTGTTCCTTACGAGAGATCTTATCCAAATACTCTCGACAGTCTAGCTGAGAAAGTTCACTCTTTCTATCCAGCTGACAGCGGAAGGTATGATAGGTACTAAAAACTTCTGATCACTTACTTTAATTATTAATTACAATAACTAATTATTGTAATTACGTGCCGGAAATTCTAAATTTATTTTTGTAACATTGCAGTACTCGTTTTGGAGGCCGAGTACCGAGATCTGGCTCAGAACAGCAGTTGCCAAGAGCAGAAACGCATTCCGACTTTGGAAGACATTCCTTGCTCAGATCTAGCTTAAAAGCTTCAGCAGCTACTGGAGGTAGGAAATTATTATGTACTATGTTATTTTCCAAAGATTTATTTTTATTTTTTATTTTCTTGTACTAATAATGAACATTAAAATTCCAGCCTCAAGTTTAAGATACAATCAACGATACGGTGGTGTAGGCATGCCTGGCTCAGGTCTCTCAGGCACCGGTCTAACAGACTCCGGTTTGACAGGATCTGGTTTAGGCAGCGGATTGCCTTCAGGACTATCAACCACTGGACTCAGCGGCCTAACTGGTTCGAGCCTTGTTGGCTCTGGCTTGACTAGTTCTGGTCTCGGATCAGGATTAGGTGGAACTGGACTTGGCTCTACACTCACAGGAGGATACGGCACTACTGGCTTGGGTTTACCATCATACAGCAGTAAATTTGGAACAGCTAGAAGGAACCGAAGTCTGGATTACTCTTCAGACACGGAGGCTACGGCTCCCACTAGAACTCCATATTACTCAGGGCTCAGTGGTTACAGGAGTAGCACTTTGGGAAGGGATATTGGATCGAAGTTTAATTCGCTGCCAAGGGATGTTAGAGGGACTGGACAGAGGTAAATATTGCTTCAATTATCTCCCTCATTTTAAATGAATGCTTTTAATAATGTTATTTGAATCCAAATAGGCTGGGGCTCAGTAGACGTGCGGGAAGTGTTCTCCAAGACGAACCGGAGCCTCTGTCTTCGCGTTTGGATCTTCGTTCTTCCAGGGGTGAGTGATATACACCGTGAAAATTGAATCGTTGTTTTCCCGCGGCAGGACGATTACCCATCAGTAGTACTATCGAAATACAAAGTTTAACTTTAAAAACATAATGTTTTTTTTTTCACATCATTAAAAAAGTATTCATAAACTCGAAAGAGCGATAATCAATAGTAGTTCACTCACTAGAGATCACGTAGGCACCTGTAGGTAACACGAAACGCACACGCCGCCGCCACGTGTTGTCGGCAAACTTACAAAGAAAGAATCAATAATAAATGTTCAGAGCAAAATAAGCTCTCGGTCATGGTGATACGGTATAAATTAGCTTGCATGCACGCGGCAAGCGCCGAAACACAATAGAATGCCGCCAAATGTTGCGCTCTGTGCCTACGGCTTAGTTAGTTAGTGTTCTGTGCGCGAACGTCGATGACGTCAAGTGATGAATGTGCGATGAAAGTGCTCAACACAGAAGGACTGCATCCTTATCATTTTTGTTTTCGTGGCGGGCCACACCCTTGGCCACCGAGGAGCCCGGCCTTGACTCCCTTGGACTTTTATTTGTGGTAGAGTCTGAGCTCAAGAACTTGGTGTATCGTGAGGAACAGTAAACACGCGACTCTTTGATAAGTGCGATAGTGGACGCTTTTAATATCGTGAGACGTGACAGAGACACTTTAATGAAACTGAAAGACAATCAGTTAAAACGTGCTCGTTTGTGCATTGAACGTAGTGGTTTACATTTCGAACAATTACTCCGCTACCGTTAAGTGTAAGTACTCGTAATTTGTAAATAAACATTTAAAAGTAGGTTAGGTAATCAAAATCATTGTAAATAAGTCGATTCCATTTTTAAATACCTACGCCTTAAATACCTACTTAATTATCAAATTCCGACTTTTTTTAAAGATACCTATTTTGATTTTTTAAGTATTTATGACGATCCTAAGCCCGTAAAAGTTTGAAGCGAAAATTTGAATTACTTATTGGTTTTGTGTTTTATTAAATCACGAGTAGCGATCAGCTGATTTACACGCGAAGTGCAACGACCGCGCGGCGTTCGGGGTAACCGCGCGCCCGCCCGCGTAGGTATAGCGCGATGTATTACTACTGGGTCAAGTCACTTTCGAGTTTTGTTTATAACAATTGTTAATCCGCCATTTATTGAGTCTAATTTTTTTTACATATATTAATCGATTGTATGACCGATACAAACTCATTTCGCTTCGGGAAAACAACGACTTGATATTCACCCTGTATAAGTGTCACAATAGCAAACCACTAAAGAATTATCCTTTTAAGGGATCATTTCATTATCAGGTCGTTTACCGTCCTCTCCTTCAGTATTCACATCGGACGAGTACAGGGCGTGGCTGTCCCGAGCGCCGTCAACCAGCGCTCTCTATGAAACCCTTCGTCCAAGACTTCCAACACACTACTCTGCTGAAAACATCCATGATGCGCTCAAAAACGTAAGATTTTTAAAGTATACAAAAATAAATGGTTTAAAAACAAAACTGTTATCTTATTGCAAATGTTCTATATTTATACCATTTATCTAAATCTACAGGAGGCCACTATGCTCTTTCGATTTCAGATGGAAAGCGGCAGTCGATTTGGATCATCATTAGGCCTAGCAGGACGTCGGGTAGAAAGACCACGTCACTTGCCTGCACGCTCAGTATCATCACAGCAACTGGGGGCTACTCAGCAGTTAGGTGCAGGAGCAGGAGGCTCGCCGTCTGCCCGTCGAGTTAGGCAACTTCTGGAGTTGGGATCTCGGTTCAACTGTCCTAACCCAAGCCCCGTACCGACGCCGGGCTCCCGTCATCAGAGACATCTTGACATCAATCCTAGCGGTACAGTATACACACGAAATAATTGCCATTAAAAATGCTACTATTTTCGTGTAGTGTACGTTAATGTGATATTTATAAAATGTTCCTTTACTACAGAGTTCCTGAAGTATAAAGTCGAGAAGCCGACAACTGGGGGTCTTTCTGCATCAATGACGGGTCTTTCGCGGTTATCTGGCGGTATATCGGGCATGCTGTGGGTACATCTGTTAGCGGGACGTGGATTACGTCCGTCGGCTTCGGGCGCATCACCGGGATCGCCTCCTTCGGGCCCACTCGCACCAGCGCAGCCTCCTGTAGCACCCAGGGACCTGTACTGCGTATTGGAATGCGATCGTGTGCATAAAGCTCGTACTGTGGTAAGTGCAACATGTGGGTTACATTTTCAACCGACGTCAAAAAAAGGCGGAGGTTCTCAATTCGGCTCTATTTTTATATGTAAAGCAGTGTTAAGATTAGTTTTAAACTGTTTTCTTTCTTGCATAACAATTAATTATTTACCTAATAATTTGTTAGGTACGTACCGGAGAGCTCCAATTTGACTGGGACGAGTCATTTGAACTGGACTTGGTGGACAATCGACAACTGGACGTTCTCGTCTACTCATGGGACCCGCAGCACAGGCACAAGTTATGCTACCGTGGAGCCGTCACGCTGCCGGATCTGTTGACCCGTGCTCCAGCACATCAGCTCGCTATTAAGGTATGTACCAAAACCTGTTCATCACCTAATTTATTTAATTATAAATGGCCACGCACTCTTACTCCGGATCAGTTTTTATTAAATAGATAACTCAAAGTATTTTTAATTTATAAATTCATTTCATTATTAATGCAGTTATCCTGATAGTAGATTTTGACTGCTTTACAGGACTTTTGTGTGACCTTTTAATCTTATTGCATTTATGTTTAGATGGAACCTCGCGGCACCCTCTACGTCCGCGTAAGACACACGGAACCACACGACCTCTTCCGAAGACGAACAGCCCCGGCCCGCGGCGCCCCTCTGTTTGGAGCTGAACTGGAATCAGTCGTGTCTCGGGAACCACGCCCGTCGCACGCTCCACCTGTGCCGCTGATCGTGAGGCGATGTGTAGAGGAAATTGAGAGACGTGGATTGGATATTATCGGTAAGAAAATAAATATTAAATTGCAGAAGTAGGTTGAGGAGGCTATACGAAAAGTAGGTTTTTGAAAGCACACGACGAACACACAAATGTTTTTGCCATACAAACGAAAATAAATAAGTACCTAACTATATTTTTTTCTTCGTGCAAAATTAAACCTTATTATTATTGTTTTTGTCCAGGCCTTTACCGCCTATGTGGTTCGGCGAGTAAAAAGCGCATTCTTCGAGAGGCGTTTGAAAGGAACGCACGCGGAGTGGAACTGGCTCCAGATTCCGTGCCAGACATCAACGTTATCACTGGTCTGCTGAAGGATTACTTGCGAGAGCTGCCACAGCCTCTGTTCAGCCGCTGCTTGTATCAGATGACGCTTGACGCCCTAGGTATGTTTCCTTTTGTACAAGATGCCGCATTGTGAACTTATCTTCTTACAGAATGGTAGTCAAATAATATCCTTGCTTGTAGGCGTGTGCCTCCCAGACGACAGAGAAGGCAATGCTCGACTCATGGCTTCGATAGTCGAATGCCTACCTCGAGCAGCAAGATCCACTTTAGTCTTCTTACTGGATCACTTGGCACTCGTGGTCGCTGCTCAAGACCGGAACAAGATGTCACCACAACACCTCGCAGTGGCTCTCGCTCCACCGTTAATGCTACATTCGCAGCCTCCAACAGAATTGGACTATCAAAGGCCGATACACGTGCTGCAATGTCTTCTACAGATTTGGCCACCGCCTAAACGTTCAGGTAATGTCATCTCTCATGTCAATTATAGTTTTAACTTAGACAATCCAATATTTAAGACAGATTCTAAATTCAGTCTGAAATGCTGATCAGCTGAGCTAGTGACTTGTCAAGCTATCAAATTCACTGACTTTGACGATGCACATACGTCCATTTACAAGCCGATCGTTTTCACACAATTAGATCATTAGAATGAATAGAAAACGCACAAATCACAATCAGGAAATAGTCCCAAAACACACCTAGACAACATTCCACTCTGCACGACGCTACTTTTCACCTGTTGCTATTTAGTTTTCTATTCCCAAATTCAGCATCAGAAATTGGAAATAAATTTACAATAAATAAATTAAATAAATTACGTAAATCATTAAATTACTGAACTAAAGCTGGATGTTAAATGGCGAGACTCAATTTAAGCTTAAACCTTAAAGTCCTGAATATAGAGTATAAAATGCATGCTAGCCGTAGCTATACTATACTTATACACTAGACAAATAACACTGAATGTCTAAAGGCTAAGCGGTACCTTAACGCATGTATGTTTGTAGACAGTTCGGCGCGGCGAGCCAGTAACCGGGCCGCGTGGAAACAGAGTCAGTGCGTCGCAAGCGGGCTCACTCATCCTCCCCCAAGGTATAAATAAGAAATAATTCATAAAATACTTATTTTATTCTACCAGAAAAATATAGTCGAAATGTCTTTTTAAAAGTCAAAGATCAAAACCAGAAATATAACAAATACACTTTTCGAATCTTCATACTCAAATTTTCCTTACGTTTTTGTTTTACTTTTCCATTCTGGCACTAATTTACTTCCACATCAAGTCCCACTGTCACAATCTTAATTATCTATCGACGACTTCAAATGAATGGTTGGTTATCTGAAATAAGTGATAGTACCTGCGATGTGACACGTATGTGGTTTGCAGGCCGAGTTCCGCCCTCAGTCAGTCCATATCGGCCTCAAGTGGCAGTATCAGCAGCATCTCCGCCGCCAGCTCTCTCGGGTCGGCCCGCGCCAGACCGCTCGCCGCCCGCACATGTAAGACCGTCACATCATATTATCTGATCACTATTGCATTTAACACCATGGTAACAGAAAGCTTTACCCCATTATATTAGATGCTTCAAATGCAAGAGCTTCTGATGATTTGTTTTTGAACTTAATGGTTTGGTTGCTTAAATACGATATTTTCTCGCAGGTTCTCTCATCAGTCAGGGCCGGCCAATATCGTCCGCAGTCGCCTCTTCGCGGCCCACTACCCGCTCCGCCTCGGTCCCGTCAGGTGACAGTGTCCTCGCCCGGCTCTCCCAGCAGTAGCTCGGGCAGCCACAGCCCGGCGGACACTATCAAGCACGGAGGCTCCGTGTCCTCTATCCTGCGGCAGCCGGAGCGCGCCGCGTCCCCGCGGTCCTCGCCGAGGTCGTCGCCTCGCGCGTCGCCGCGGGCCTCGCCGCGCGACTCTCCGCGCACTAGCACGCCGCGGGACTCACGGGAACACGCGTCCAGGGAGTCCTCGCGGGAGCACACCCCGCGAGAGAACTCCCGCGAGCACACGCCGCGCGACACGCCGCGCGAGCACACGCCTCGCGAGGCAGGCCCGCGCGAGTCACCGCGCTCGGTGATCCCGGGCACGTCGGCGGGGCTGGCCGTGACGCTGAACTCGCCGGGGCGCGCGGGTGCGGGCGGCCTGAGTCCGCGCTACAGCTCCACCAACCCGTTCCTGCAGCAGTACGACGCCGAGGAGGAGGCCGAGGCGTGGCGCGCCGCCGACATATTCTCCTCGCCCTCCACGCACGCATAGTGCTCGTAGCGAATTGAGATTTTCTAGTCAATTTTTTTAATCGAATCGAAAGAGTGCTACGATTCCGCTGTATATTATGTTGTTTATTCGACGAGCGTGGTGCGCGTTCGTGTAATGTTTGTTATATATAGAGCGAGTTACGATGTATATTACTGTGAGAATGTATACATACATGCTGAGGCGCGAGGCGTCACGCCTCGCCGGCCGCCGGCGTCCCGCCCCGTAGCCACTATAGTGTTTATCGTATTGTATTGTACATTGTATATAATAAACGTATATGTAGGTACGCTCCAATTTTGTACCATTCGGGCGGAACCGCGGCGGGCGGCCCGCGGCGCTACACACATCATCCCACATATCAGAGACTTGTGTACGGAATCGACACCTCGTAAGATGTCCACACTACTAACAGAATGAACAAAGCAGCTTCCAAACATAAGACTAAATGATAATTTCAAGTAAAATAACTACAGCGTATCAATATTTAAGTATCGACGACGGACACAAGTCAGTAGCTCGAGTAGGGAGAGTGTATCATAGATCAGACGTACGGACTGTCTTGAGACTGAGACCATATCAGAGTAGCTCGTAGACTCGAAGGATATCCGTCGTAGAACGAGCGATTACGTCAATATTGGAAAACGTCTAGCAAACGCAAAGCTGTTGTGAATGTTAAAGTACTATTTAAATAATCCCCGTTCTTTAATAACGTAATAAATATATAACAATATATTGTAATTAACTATACCTAGTGTTAGTAAAGCCTTTTTACGAGTCGCTAATTCTATGAAGGAATGGAATCAATTCCGTTTGGATCGGTCGCATTCTCAAGATCAGAGGCGATGTGTTCCAAGTTCGAATGACGCAACCGATCTGAGTCAAATAAAGAAATATTATCAATTCAAAATTGCACGTTATCATTCGAAATTTGAAAACATAACCTCAGTTCTTATAACTAGCGTCTGCTAGACATATAAGAGTGGGAGAAATCGACCAATGACAGCACTGATCCTAATCTCACTGCCATGATTGGTCCATTTATAATAGAAAGCATATTAATTATACACTTCTTTATATGTCTGTCGGAGGCAACACGGTTACTTTATACTTTTGAGCGACACTTCAAGACAAAATTTTGTTATTAAATATTAACTGTTTATAAAAATAGCATTGCACAAATAACACGACTGATATGGGACACAAAATGTTTTTGATACTTTTTACTTTTTGTACCTGTTCCTCGTTTGTAATATTGAATACCTACTAGGGCTTCGTTGGAGAACCTCGCCTTTGCTGTACCTCTATAAAATAAAATTATATCAGTATTGGTGCACGAATTCCGTTTATTCTCATGAATTCATCTGCAGTTCTTGTCGCGCATCATAAACTGTTTCCATAAAGGAATTCGTGTACGAATCATAGTTACAATATCTTGTATGAAGGCTGAATATCGATGACAATATGTAGCGATAATTTGAATGGATCGTACGAATTGAACAATCGAACGATCGCCTTCATGAAGATCTTGACAATCGGTTTGTATTGCTGGACACTCAATGTTTTAGATGTTGTTTATATACGTGTGGAATGATAATTTAATTGCAAAATATATAAATATTAGAGAATAGAGGGGTTATTACACTAAATATAGTTAAATGGGTATGATCACAGTGGATCACATTGATCGGAATACATGTTTAGTATAGTTCAAATAAGTTCTTCGTTGGATGGATGATTAATATAAATATTTTGAGGTATTTAAATTTTTTCTCGTGTCCTTACGATCTAAAGGATGTTATTCTAGTTGTGACTGTTATCACGATAGTTGTCCGTCAATGCGAACCGATGCGTTCATTCGCTGCGCCTTACTCGTCCTAGTAAATTATGAGCTTAACGAAATTCATTTAAAATTAATAATACATGTAATCGTAAGACATTGTAATCGAAGTAGGTATAAAGCCTATATGTAATACTTTAGAGTTTGATACGATTGATCATAACTTGTTCACATTTGTTCATGACTAAGGCGTAGTGTTTGGATGGGTAGCTGTACGGGTGTTCACGTGGCTAATGATTCGTCAAACCAGCTGATTACTGTCACTATCATCAGCCAAAAAGTTTCATATTCAATCACATACAAATATACAGTAGATTTAGGACGAGAAACAAAGAATCGTGAGTTTAAAACATTGTTGAGCAGCGCTGTTATTATGCCTAATATATTAAATAATAATAACGTGTCATAGCATACAATTATATAATCAATATAAGAATACTCATTATATAAAGGATAAAAAGCTTTAGAGATTTACTTAGATAGGGTGAAATTCATCTTGTCAATTACAGTCTTTTGACTATTAAGTATTGCGACAGTATTATATTAAGACAGTCATGTGCATTCAGTGGAGTACTGAAAAACTTGACAGTCGTATTTGAATCACTGTTGAAGGTACAGTCGAGACGTCAACGGTAACATTGAGAACAGACCTATAGGCTATACTTGTCGGTTTCGTGATTGATTGTTGCTGTTGGCAGTGACTGTACCGTTGGGTAGTGACAGTAAGAGCTGCAGAGAATCGTGTGTGACGTGAGCACGTTCTAAATGTTGTGAGGACTTGAGGTGTCGCTCGACAGTGCTGTAGCCAGTTCTAGCCAGGTAGTGTGTAGTGACTACGGCGCACGGCTTCAGTTGGCTTCGAGGGGGCAATAATTCTGAGAGATTACACTTAGGTTACATTGTAATACAGTTATTACATGTCTTTGTAATTTTAGCACTTGTTAGAATCCATCTATAAATAAATTAATTTATTGAAAATAAAACATATTATACACGATTTAGAGAGTACATATTATTCATTGTCTTGGTATCTGCCCGCCCATGTATCTTGTATTATAACGAGAATTTTTAAAAGATTTTAATAGATATATTCCAAATTAAATGAATATAACGACTTAATTAAATGCGAACTATTTTAGAGTAGATAAATAATTTCTTGATGATTTTATATTATTTTGTTGATATATACACAGTGATAGAGATTTTATACGCAAATGATATTATATTAGTGTCGGATTATAAAATAACTTTCGTTACGATTTATTAGAGTATATAATTTGGCCTACGTACAAACTCGATATTTAAATTACATATAAAGTTAAGAATATCGTGTTTTTTTCTATATCTATTCTAAATTTCTTCTCTATTGTTAGATTTTATAATGTTACAGTACATTATATGAGATAGCCAAGTGGAGTTCTCTCAAAGTTGGTGCCGCTGCAAGTTTGTGTTGCGGGGCCTGGTCCCTCTGATGATATCAGTATTTCGACAATTTGGTAAAGAGTAGCGTTACATACGTGTACTTAACGTAAAGTAAACGCCGCCTGAACCTGTACCGGGCGGCTGAAACACAGACGAAAATAAATAATACGACGTTATATTCGTTTCATTTATTCATTTGTTCCCTACACGACGTATTTTATGTTTTCAGTTTAGCTCCCTTCCTGTCTTTCTCTGGTATTTATTATACTTACTAGTTCTTACTTAAGTAGTAATAACGAATGTTACAGGACTATGAAACTTAATTATAAAAAAACGCACTAAATTAATACAATTTAAAAATTAACTCTAGTACTGTGACAGGGACATTACAGATTTCAAAATGGCGAATGCTGTATTTGGAACTTCGAAGTTCTAGATCTAACTATGCAACATGAAAAACAATGAAAAGACAGCAGTAATGATCAATAACCTAATATAGAGCAGATGTGTAGTCTAGATTACTAAGTCTAAGGTCTAATTCCAAAAAATATTTTATCAACTAACAACTGACTGATGAAGTAAACAACAATAATTCCTAAATATAGCAATATAATTATTCAAAACATAAGACGAAGAATCGATTACATTAAGTTAAATCATTAATAATTAAATTAAAAGATACTGAGTCAAGCTATTTTCTTCTCTCAATCATGATCACTGATTTACACTTCGTTTCTATCAGCGCACTCTTTTAGAAATGTAGGAAAGTCGTTTGTGTATAAGTAAGTTTAGAAGTTCAATAGAAACCCTGGCTGAAATTGTAGAGAGGTACTAGTAAGCATAAAGTTACAATCTAAAACAGTAAAGGAAAAGCACACAATTTTGCATTATTAGATATCTTGCAGCTACTTTCATGAAGCTGCTGTATTTAAATATATCATACGAACCATCGACCAATTAGTTAGGTGAATAGGCATAGTTTCATTTAATATTATAATTCAGATAAGTTGGTAAATGAGAAGACAGATAGTCAGATATGAGAATCCGCTCCTAAGACGACCCACTGACCGAATTAACAAATATTAAACACATAAACAACTACGACTAAAATTATGATTTTTAAAAGCTTACTTATCCACTGTGTAAGCAAACCCAAAAATAGGTACAACTCTAATGCTATCATAGTCGCCTATTACAATGGTATACATAATTGAGTATACTATTTAATCCGACAAAGGGAAACTTGGAGGTTCAGACAAAGGAGTTTGCTTCTGTTTGAGTTTAATTCATGCGGGTCTTGACATACCATCAATGACGAGACATGAAAATAATTAAAACCAAGTTTCAAAACTAGATGGCGCTAGGTGATACTATAGCTGAGCACAGAAGCTTTGAGGGTGAAAAGTTTCACGTTAACTATACCTTATATTAACTCCAATAGTATCCACTAAGTCAACAAGGAAAATATGAGTTTAGGGAGACAAAAAAAGTATGAGACGAATATGTGAAGATTATTAAACATTATCAAAAACACCGATGTATTACAATGTTGTATAAACCTACCAAATGGGTAATTACACACGAAAAACGAAAGGCGGGTCTATTTTCTACTCTGAAATACCTACAAAGAAAGTACCTACTCACCTAGTCGGCATTAAAAATGCAGAATCATCACAATTTCAGCGAGTAAATCTCGCCACAACTTTATAACACTCCTAAAGAAAATAGAGCACTAAAGCAGCCTATTCTTATACCAAAAATATACTGCAAGTCACAAAAGACGTAGTCAATATTTTCGTATATTGTGCAGAGGGTGTATGCTAACCCTTTTAGTCTCGGTCGGATGACGCGCATTTTCTGCCGTATTTTGATGTACTGAAACAAAATTGGTTGGAGATGAAAATATGAGTAGGTTCGCTGTATAATTTAGTAGGAATCTTGATTGAAAGTAGTCTTCTATAGAATGAGTTTACTAGACTAAGGTTGTGTTTGTGGACTTATTGAAGGGGTTTGGGAAATAATGTCAGAAATGATAAATATATTCATGTTCATTATATATAACTGTACTATATCAAATAATAACTGTTTAACATGTAGGTACTACCTTTTGATGAAGTTCCGAGAAAATTCCGAAACATTGAGCTACGAGTATACGCTATACGCTTATATTATATATATAAGCGCATACAGTAAGCGCTCTCCTGAATTTTTTTACTAAGATCTAAGTCAAATGAATAATAATAATTTTAACACTTTTGGTACATTAACACGTTGAAATAACTTGACAATGTAGCGAAAACGCTAAGCCTCAGTTTTTGCAATAATTGTCTCATTCATTTCAAAAATTGAAAATAATGTACAAAACTTCTAGATTTAGCTTAGACTTGGATACTTAGACAAAGGTGTTAGGATAAGATTATTTAGTTTAAAAAGCATTTTGTTTTATCGAAACCAGATTTTAAAATAGCTTACATTTGAATTCAAAAGCTTTAATATTTGAATTACAAATGAATTTCTACTTTTATTGAAAATATATATTTCGTTTCAGATAATTCAAAACTGATTTCTTGTTCGAATAAATGCATGAATGAATAAGCTTAAGATATTGCAGAGCATTGTAGATTAATACTTTTGCAGAAGAAGTTTTGATATAAATAAAATATAGCTTTAGCTGCCAGTTAAGGCAAGATAGATTTTTGTATCATAACATTATATTAAATGTAACAATTGATATTTTCTTTTAATAATTAAACAGTATATACGACTTTTTAAACGTACACTCTTCGTATTTTGTGAAATACCAATAGGTGTGTTAAAATAAAATGATGAACCAATCCTTAGTCAGAAAACCAAATCCTTAGTTTAAAACACGAAGTATTTAACGCCATAGCAATTGATACGAATTACTTACATTATCCAGAATTCATCATGCGTAAAACCAGCCTAATATACTGTATCGAGCATGAAGTATTAAATAAATAGCTCCAATAATCTACAGCTTACATCCGTTACATGACGGGATCCGTTATTTAAATGTATCCTACACCAATACGGTGCCAAAGCATTTCGTTCCAATATTGGAAACATCTACATTTCGATACCGAATTCATTTCCGCCGTCTGGCGAGCCTTGCGTTACTTGTCCGACAGCTCTGTTAAGGGGATGCTTGAATTCTTCAGCATATTATTTGTATATATTTTTATTAGGTGAATATATTTTAAAATAACAAATAAATAACTTAATTTCATAATTTTAAGATACCTACTAAATTACTATAAGCTGTCACTACATAGTAAGCGTTTGTTATATACCGAGATGTGGAAAGAATTAGACAGGATTTCTCAATGATATCCGGGTAACTAAAATAAAACATCCGCTAGGGTCGCTAGAGTCGCATCAGGTCTATTTATCATTCCCCACCAATGACATACAAGTTACTAACCTGTGATTGGTAGAAATTTGCAGATGGTATTAACTGTCAATTGCGAACACAGCTACCATTGAAAAGAAGTTGCAAGTTCCAGTTAGACGGGAGTCCGTCTAAAATTAAAGTGAAAATTATGATTCGTAGTAAATTTTGTCAACAGCAAAGACAAAGGTCCATCCATAACTTAATTTCCCTTAACTGCAGTAAACTAATTCCGAAGTTTTTTGCTAGTTGTTCCATTGCGGTGCAAGTTCTGCAGTGTTTACGACTGCGCTAATGAAATCTTTGCGTGGACATTAATGTAAGACAAAGTTTGTTCTTCATTATCGCTGTTTGTCGTTTATATTTTCAAGAGAAAAATAGGAGAATATTATTTAATATTGTATTATGATATGGTTCACCAAATGAGGGGTTTAGTGTTTGCCCTTTAGATTAGGATATCAGCGTTATTTTTATAAAATGTTTTAAAGAAGGAATCTGAGGTACCTAACAATTTTGAGAGAATGATGCCATGTTTATTTTTTAAAATAAACATGGCTTTTGTCTATTTTCTTGTAAAAATAAAATATTTACTTGATAAATTTTCATTTCTGTTATTTTTACTTTGTTTTTTCCCTCTTTTTACTTAATAGAGGGGTATACCTATTAAGGTAAAAATCACCATGCTCTCAAATCTCTATTTTTTTTTCGATTTTTCCGTTTAAAATCACACATGGTTTCAGTTCTGAAGCTATACTAATCAAGTTTTCTGAATCCTCTCTTAAAGTCAAGTCGGAAACCCCAATATGTTTGCACGGAATCTGTTCGGAAACTGCAAACTGTCTTAAAGTGACATTTTGTAAGTTCCAATGACGTCAGGGTTTGCCAGAGTGATCTCATTTGTAAGCCCGATCGTGGTTGCTAAAATGGTGTTATTGCAGAATCATATTACTTTTAACGTAAAAATTTACCTCTGTGTGTTTTTACTCCTAAACCATAAATTAGATTGTGAGGAAACAGTAATAGGATTTGTAACCGAAAAAATCTATATAAAAATCACTTTACGGGCAAAAACTGATTATTGCAACACAGTTTAACTGTTTATAAACATAACATAACAAGCGGCCAATAAGAGGTAATAGGCTCGCCCTCTATTACATGGGACCTAAAACATACCGGCGAACTGCGCATGTTCATTGTACTACATGGTATATCTCTCCCACCTGTTTAATTAGTACCTAAATAAATGAATTTTTAGTTTTTTTACATTTAATAAATATGGTGATTTTCTCTACAAGTATTTCCTCCTTTTTTTCTTTATCTGATGATGTTACATTTACATTCTCTCTAATGAATCTACACTTGACATGTTCATAATATGATTCTGCTAATGAGTCATTTTAGCTGCCAATGTCACTAATACTAATGCGATTCGAAACTTGGGTCGCTTTACCTAGGAATTACGTTTCTCCTGCAGGGTAGTAAAATGTCTTGTGCTCTGAACTTACCTTGTATATTTCGATTCGAATTGCATTTGGTAAATTTGAGACATTTGAAGCTGTATTTCGTTTTATTGCGACTGTTGAACTATATTTACATTGTTGTTGATAACTTAATAATGGGTTGCCGTGTTCATCCGTCCTGAAGATAAACAATAAATAAACATATTTCAATTTATTGACAAGTTCCTACAAAATTTCTTTAAAATTATGTAATATTTTTGCTTGATTTTTGTCCGTTCATAAATGAAACTAAGCTTAATAAGGTAATCAAATAATCTACTTATATAATTAAATAGCCAAGCAACGGCCTAAAAGGCCTCATATTTCATCGGTCATTTCAACCTTCAAAAACAGAAAATTAGCCATTATGAGACAAAGGATAATAAACATCATTATTACCTGGAGTTAATAGGTCTAAAATCGTTAACGCGCTCGAGTAAGCGCGGTAATTACAGTAATATTACCTCACAAACTTCTATTACAAGTAAGGATGGTGGAACTTTCAACCTGATAACATTAATAATGTAAGCTTATCTTTTAGGAGATAGGTAGAAATCTTCGGAACCTAATAAACGATATTATAATAAAAAATTGTAATATGTAAGTAATGTTTATTGAGTTAAAATCGAAAAAAAAAACAACAGATTTTCTTTAAGCCACAAACAATTTCAGATCAGAAAATTGGTAAAAAAGGAAAAGGTAGCAATTTTTTTTGCGAATAGTAAACCAATTATAATAATTATGGTAACAAATAAAGGACATTATTATTACGCCTCGGTAGAATTATAAGCAACAAACCGAAAAGTCTTACAAAGTACTTAAATCAGACGAAATCAGGAACGGCACACTTCTTTTTCGGCACATTAAAATTCAACGTCAAATGGCGAAATGAACGTTGTGGCCTAAATCGAAGAGTTCGAACCAAAAGTTCGGTGAAAAGTTTATTATTGACGTAATTATAGATCGCCACGGAAAAAACAATCATTCCTCTCTCATTTTGTAAAATACTTTGGCTTTTGGTTAATATTCGTTTTTGTATAAGGTAAAGTTGTATGTCAAAGCTAGATTATTTAAGTACGCGTAGTACGGATTTTTCTGATGAATATTCAATTTATCGAATGTCATTTAATCATTTCAAAGGACGACCTCCGTGGTCGAGTGGCGTACGCACCGGTTTCAAGGTGTCGCTAGCTCTGAAGTCCCGGGTTCGATCCCCGGACGGGCCAACGTCGAAAGCATCTTTTCTATATTGTCCCGGGTCTGGGTGTTTGTGGTACCTTCGTTATATCTGAATTCCATAACACAAGTGCTTCAGCTACTTACTTTGGGTTCAGAACAATGTATGTGATGTTGTCCGCATTTATTTATATTTAAATACAATAGTGGCCTATGGCCTTCTCCATTAATGTAAGCCCATGAATTATATAACTTTATAAATCTACGTGAACTACACTATTAAATGATTAACCCGACCAATGAAATCTATGCATAATTTATTTAGCCTAGATACTTCACGATTAGATAAAGAAATCAATAGAATTACCATGCCTTCTTTTATTCAGTTTTCCCTATTGAATAATAAAAATCTGTCTTTTTCCCTTTGTCGCAATTATGAAGGAATATTTCTTTTTCGTGTTATCGTTACAATATAGAAGGAATAAAATGGAAATATCGTATGGTATCTTTAATTCGCCTCGAGGGAAAGAAAGACATTTTATTAGGCCTGCGTCAAAAATATTGCTAATACGGAATCAAATTCCTTTGCAAGCAATTGGAAATCAGAACTCCTATTGACGTTTTTGGTATATACAATTATGATGATTTGCAGAACCCAAGGTCTCATTCGTGTAGGAGGTATAATTCAATAACCATAGAAATGCGTGAATTTACATCAAGAAACGAATGCTTTCAGTTCGCTCTAGTAATAAAATAAAAAAAAGTTCATATTGCTTTGAATATTTTTTTTCATCATTTGAAGTACTTACTTATCGATAGTACTTATTAGTTTATCCTTATTTCATAAATATAAATTATACTCTCTAAACAGAAAAACAATTAAAGTTCGAGTTCATCAAATAAAATGCGCGCCAAAATCATAAGCACGGAACGACAGGCAGGCTTACTTCACTATCAATCAAACGGAAACATTATAACACTTCCAAAGGTATTTTAATAACAAGTAACAGTCTATTAATCATTTCAAGTGCTAGCAACGGCCAAGAGGGCCGACGTTGGCCTTTTACGGTAATTATCTACTCTTGGTAGGAAAACAGGACTATTAATAAGTGTAGCCATATGTCTGTATAGTGCTTTCACAACATATGTGCCAAGAAAGTAAATAATCCCGGGTTTATGAAATAACTGTTTTGCTAAATTCATGAGGTTTGGTGTGCGCTACAACTTCGTAAATTTATTGAACTTTTCAGCAGCACTAGTCAGTCAAAAATAAAATATATTTTCTCTAACATAAAGAATTTATTAAATTAACAAAATTTCACACAAGAACAAATGTCTTATCTGTTTGGTCAAAACTTTCAGGAAGAAATCAAACATTACAAAGAAACTTATCTCACCGACTTATAAGTACGTCATTGAAATTTCGATCACGAACATCTCATAAGTTATTTGCACAATATTCTAATACATGCGCCCGAAGCAATAATAATACATTCGATATAATAAATTGGGCTGTCTTCATATTGTCTGGACAAATAATGGCTTCTTCGACCAAAGGTACCTTTTCTACCCTTCCTTACCCGTTCCATAAGGGAGGTAGCCCTTACCTTTATCTGGTTGTATCATGCCGAGCCCTTAGGGCCGCTCTTTTTATTCCGTTTGGTATCCCCTAGGAGTAGTTTCATGTGACCGTTTATTTATTTAGCTACTAAACTATTTTTCAATTTATATTATAAGGTGTTTAAACTTCGCGTTTAAACTGATCTGCTAGGTTTGCTAGTCTATTATGTGGTCGATCTATTGATTTCCACCAATCAAAAGGCAGATGCTTGCCTCTCATTGGTAGAAACAGGCAGAATAACTATAGCGAGATTATTGAAGTTATTGATTTGTTGTTGCAAAACTCCTTAATTAATTTATTTTAATTTACTATACTTAGAATCCTAGATACGTGGAAATTGTGTTTAGTTATTTAAAGCATTTTAACATGAATCATCTAGAAACCTATTTAGCGATTCTGCGAAAACATTAAAATTTGGTATATCATATACGTAATGAGTTAAAGTTTGTAGTACAAACTAGTAAAAAACTGTTTTTTTTACGTAAAATATTCGATTTATCAACAAAACTTCAGGTTTATTGCAATTTACTTGTTGTTTCCGTAACTTTCAAGCACATTTCCAGAAATATTTATCTGTTAGAAGGCCGCCAGATCTAAGAATTCCATAACAAAAACAGAGCGTTCAAATTCTCAGAACGCACATTAAACTGAAAGCACCAACATAGTGAACATATCTATATGCATAAATAGATTAAACAACGATAGTTCCAGAGCTTTTCATGACAAAAAAAAACCAGTTATCCAAAAAAAAATCCTCTGAATATCTGTAAAAAGGCTTCCATACAGCACAAGTGAACACTAATGGATTCAGCAAATCCGTCCATTGTTTGATCGCCAACAGAATGCCTGAATATTATTGTTTGCTCCAGAACTCAAAACCGCATGCGGCCACCAAATCGTGTTTTAGGAATAGCTGTTAGAATTTAGCCTTTCAAATAATATTGTTACATCGAAAGCTTTTGTCGGATTAAATGAATGAATAATGAGGTTTACTAACATTTTACGTAGAAATACAGCAAAATAGATGGGAAATTTTGATGAAATACCTATGTCCTGTACCTGTACACAAATATTTTGCAATGAATATTGCAATCCAGTTCCGAAAACGCTTCTATACGAGGCTTTTCCTGGAACTGGCTGTATACAAACTAAAAGCACTAGCTTCTAAATTCAAAACCAATATCATATTTAAAGGGTATCTGAAATATAGAGGCATATTTATTCAGGTATACATTTCATTTTGACAGGAAAAATCAAAGGTATTTTTTTATTGAAACCGAATATTACTTTGTATGTACCTATAAGTCCCTATTTGGTTCTGTAACTGAACATTTATCCCGGTTACTGAAATCCATCGATATTTAAATAACAGATATTAAGTTGAATAAGGATGTCTACACAGAGTGTTACCGAAACGATACATCAATTTAAAAGGGATTAAGAGTAAGTTAACAAAATTTCAGTGAGAAATTAGATAGTTAAATAATTAGAATAAATACCTAATTTTATCGCAGCAAATATGTGACAACAACAATCAGAATCACCAAAGTGATGTATTGTTAACAGAACTTTTTTTTTTCCTAGCCGTTTCTGTCCCACTGCAGGGCAAATGCCTTTGGTTTCAAGTAAATGATCACAAAAATTGGATATCAAATATTTATTAAATTAACTAATTTTGCGCTGAAATTTCGTAAAATATCTCTAAACTTACCAGATGTACTCTTCACCCCTTTTAGATAAATACGACCATTCGATAACACCCTGTGTATTGATAAAGATATGCTCAAGATATATTGCAAGTCTCCAATTAGTACGCACGTCACCCGCCTTAATGAATAACGCCGTAGTCAGAAACTTCCTAATCCTTCTTAATTCCATTTAATATTCATGACGATTTCTGAATAATTTCACGAATGCTTGACATGCTCTAAATTCGTATTATCTACTGCTTCGTTATTGGCGATGTTCGAATGAAATAGCATTGAGGTACGTACCTTGTAATTTTGATTGCGAAGCGACGTTCCGTGCGATTGCTAAGGCGTAGATATACATCGAGGAATATATTGCTTTAAATAAGAATGGATAATCTGCGATTAAAAACAAGTTTTTTGGATTTGTGTAATAATTTAAAAATTACTTTTAGACATAAATTGGCGCGTCAAATTAGCGGTATATTAGTACATGTTACATTTTTTTTACATATATTCTGTACATACATATTTATATTGTTACGTAAAGATACAACTTTTATTAGAATTTCTTAGAAGTATATGTATTTTACGTACATTACGATGAACATTTCTATTAGTAAAAACTGTACCTCGTTATTGACATTTTGGTTTTACAACTTTGCTAAATGCAAGCAAGCAGCACTCTAAAAGCTTACACTACCTGCATACGCTAGAAATGTAACATACAGGGTATAAAGCCGTGTATTAGTTGTAAGCTCATTAACACACCGGCTTAGTGCAAGATAAGCGGTTAGAGTCTTCTTCCAAAATACAGCACTAGCAACGAAAACATACGTAATTTAATTCCCAAGTTCCAGTGTGGTCGGACCTTTATTCTCATTTGTATTTTTTTCCTTTTGTGAAGAACATTTACGGTCATGTAATGGGGTACCGAAAATGTGTCATTGAAAAAGCCCTGAGCGTCTTTTGGAATACAGAACAAAAGAAAAGCGCCTTATTGGATGGCAAGTAAAAAAAACAGCAAAATATCGATTAATATATATTATATCCTGAACAGTGAAAAAATATCTTCGATTTGCGTTAAAAAAAGTTCAGTTGTTTTTTATCGATAAACAGAATTTAAAGGTTTTAAAACCAAATGTAATTTTTTCTGACGTAAAAGGTATTCAGAAGGCTAAGTACGTTTGAATATTTAAACAGCGAGCACCACATTTGAATATGGGCGTCCTATATTTTTATTGGAGCGAACCGTACTATCTCTTACATTGTAGAGTAGGGTATTATTAAATTACTGAAACCATATGAAACTATACATTTCTGCTCGAAATACGAAATGGAAATTTAACTATGTAATATTGAATTCTATTTAAAAATATTTTAAGCCTCTTCTGTCCCATTGCAGGGCAAAGACCTCCATTGTTTCTTTCCACACTTTCTTTCTTTGCTAGTTGTTAAATGATATTTATGTTATTTCTATATTTTGTACCTAAATACAAGGTTCGAGCCAAATAAAATGAATAAAGCCAAAGAGAAAAATATTACAAAAAAATGGACGCTATTTGATACAATTCATTCTCATCACTAGAGCTTATTGATTTAAGATAAATCCCCATTATATTTCGTGTCTCCTTACTAGATTATCGTAATTGTTTTTCATAAAATATCAAATGGAAAGGCTTCATTTCTAATATTTGTGTACAGTCACAAACAATAAGTGAATACACATTGCGGAATTATAAAATAAAATTAGCAAGATTTTTCCCACAATATGTACATGATTAGGTAAGTTTTTTTTTTTTACCTATTTGAAAAATGGAGGAGGAACTCAATTTTGCTGAATTTTATTTTTTGTTTGTTACAGAAGTTTTGACTGGGTGAACCTATTTTGATGACTATTTTTTACATAAATTATTCATAACGCGTTTTACAATACCAATCTTGAAATAAAGAGAAAATCAATAAATAATAATAATACCATTATAAAACGTTTTTGTTCGTCTCTGTACCTCTTAGCTTACACCTGATACCCAAAGATTTATGGATGTCAGACGTTTCAAATTAATTTTCTATACCCTTTTATTCATGTATACTTTAGACATTTTTTGTATTAATATTTTCTTTGTAACTTTATTTGTTCAGGTTGATATTCTTTTTAATAATCTTCATCTTATTGTTAAAAGGTAACTGATATCCACGAAATCGTCTTGCAAATAAAATGTTTAAGATTTACAATTTATCGGTACATTGAGATGCTCATTATTTAAATGTTGAGGATTTTTACTTTATTCATTATAGACGTAATATCAATGATTTTTGTTTACGTAGAACGGATTCGCTTAGCACTTACTTTTTAATATATTTCAAAGCTTTACGTAAGTGTAAGATTTTGCTTTTAAATGAATATTATCAATAACATAATAAAAAATGGATAAACATTTTTTTACTAGTAGGGGCGCAGATTTGTCTACCTACGTATATTATCCTTTACGTATATTATATTATCTTCTAAGTATTAACTATCGAGATCCATTAAAGTCTCCTAATAAAATATTGGAAACGGGTTAAAGGACATAGTTCGGGAGCTTCGTAAAGTGTCGCCGATGTACGAAGGTCAGGGAGTTGCGGTCACCACCATAATGTTACAGAATTTGTTGTTCACAAATATTTGTGTTTAGTTTGGGTACAGATAATCTACTTTTAGTAAGTGTTACCCTTCCGTTTTTCGTTCCAGAGTATTTAAATACATTTTTATTGCTCTTACACTGCCTTTTTGAGGTGTGATAAATATATTATTGAATGTGTAGGGTTAAAAACATAGCTGTCTTTTTTGTTTTCACTGCTGTTTATTTAGTGCTCAGTTAGGATTGCACTTTTAAAGATAGTTGGATCCAAATTACTCACATAAAATTCTACAGTCGTACATAATTATATAAGCAAATAAGCACACTCTTTGATCTAATATTCTCTACACCTTGCTACGCAATCGCTACGTTTTTCGTAGCGCTACCCCAAAATTATAGTGTTACCGCGTAGCATCAACGTAGTAGTTATTGAATGAAAATTCAGTATATAGTACCAGTGCAGATTACCAAACGTTTGTTATAGAGTCATTTATACCGAAGTCGGTCGTTTGAATGCGAAACACGATCACCACGGTTCGTTACGCCACATTCTGTTCGCTAGCTTTTTGTTTATTGTGTTCGATTTTATGACTTTTAAATTGCCTACCTGTGGATTTGGATGATTGTATATGGCTAGAGAATTTATAAGTACCTGTTTTGCATTTTTATTTGATCTGATCATTTAGTCACAATATTATCCTTTTTTTTAAGGCCTCTCCCCTCCTTCCACTTCTGTCCAGTTAGGGCCATAGTAATCCACTCCTAAGGACTCCTTTTTTAGTAAGGCAAAAAAATACAATTTTTTCACAGTAAAACGATTGTCATGAAATATGAAAAAAAAACAACGCTTAAATAAAAACTGAAACACACTTCAAAACACATTTGAAACTCACAAAATAAATACTATTGATAGGTAACGTGGCCTCAACAAACATCAATAAAAAAACTCATTCGAAATTCACCACAGAAAATCCGTCATTATTCACGTACGAAAACCAATCGAACTGTAAAAAAGCAGGGTGGCATCCGAGCAATAGTAAGAAAAATCAATAATGAAGTGAGTCGACCTCATTTTGAGGCAGGTAGGCAGGTAGGCAGTGTAGGCAGGTAGGCAGGGAATATTGCGAAGATGGATCATTTGTCCCCCATGTACTCGCGTCACGTAAATTGGGATTATTGTGACAAAGGCAAGGGTTGGGTTGGGGAGAAAAGTTTTGGTGCGGTTGGTGATAGTGTTTTGTAAATTTTGTGGTTAAGGGATAACTTGGCTTGACTGCCCGTACACAGTGCTGTAGCAGACACACAGTGTTGCTAGGTGTGCATGATAATAATAATGATGTGTGCACTATTGTATTTATTTATCAAAGTGTCATTTATATGTTTTAATAATTACATTTTATTTGATTTGAATTTTTGATATTTGTATGTAATGTAATATGGATAATGTTATCGTGATTAATTTATTATTTATTTTTTTTGAGAATGTTTTAAATTTTTAATATGGATTAATTTGTCAGTATGGATCAAAGTAATCTGAAATAAATTAATTTTAATTTTTAATTTAATAAAGCCTATTCATTTTCATGTTGAAAAATGCCATATTTTAACAAAATTGTATTTTGTTCTGTTAAGTTTTTAATACGTTTCTAGTTTCTGATTGTTCGCATTTCAGAGTTTACTCGTAAATTATGATGTATTATAAAAATAATTTGTGCTAAAAGAAACTAATCAATTTATTGGTAAGTTAGGTATTTGTCTTGTTTATTATTAAATAAATAAAACATTACTCAAAAAAAGGGGGCAATTTAAAAACTGTTTCATTTTTACCATTCATTTCTTATCATACCTAATAATAATACGGTCTCAAAGTGTAAAGATTCAATAAACCCACATTATTATGTGAACTAAGTCCCATGCTATGACACGTCACAACATCCCCTAAAGGTGTCGTGCAACATGATATTGATACAACACACAACGTTATTGCAATAACGTCAGAACGCCACACGCCACCAATAATCTTAGAACTTAACTATTTGTTTTTGTTTTCTCTTGTAGAAACGTTGCTATAAATACAGTTGTTTATATGTTTTCTAGTTAGCAAGTTCAGTAAATATGTTATTACATAATCTTCTTCGAGTTTTATAGTCTTATTTTGTAATATATTTCTGCTTTGCACATTTTAATGTAAAAAATATGTATTCTTATCGCTATTTACTTGTTAAACCGAAACAGTTAGACTTTTTTATGTGATTAGCTGTTATTTATTCCAAAAACCTAAATAAGTGAATAGACGATACTTTTGTGGAATTAAAAGTAACAATAGTCATTATTTAAAATTACATAAACATTATTTTATTTTCTCGTAAAATTTAAGTTATATTTTATTTCAACCATTCGTTACAAACACCGCATTTGTACGTTTCAAAATAAAGTTTTATCCGAAAGCAATGCAAATATGTTATGAACAAAGTTAAATAACATGTTACTCAACAATTTTCATTAAAATTTTGTTTTATAAACATCATAATAATATAAAAGTACGAACGTATAAAATAAAGGTATAAACCTGTTTGTTGGTATTCCACGTAAAATATGGCACTATTTCATGTTCGCATAGTTTTGGAACAAAAGGCAAATGGACAATTGAAAACGAGAATATTTTAATTCCAAACTAGGAAAATTTTACACTTTTTCACTAAAATTATTATGGTGCATCAACATCCTGCAAAATCTCACAAAACAATTGTACTAAAATTCATCATAATCATTTTCATCATATTAGCACGGAATCCTAATAAACGAAGGCCGCGTGGAAGACCCAGGCGGAGATAGAGGGATGAATTGGACGCATACGGGAAGGAGTGGCAACAATTAGCAAACAATAGAGACTTGTGGAAGGAGGAAAGGGAGGCCTTTGCCCTGCAGTGGGACAGTTCAGGCTTTAAATAATAATAATAAATAAAGCACAGAATCACCCACTGCTAATATTCCACTAATATTCCTCCTCTTTTTTCTGCTTTATTCTCTATCTTGCGAAATAAAATTGCTACATTAATATCAAACAATTACCTCTTTATATTATAGCTGGAATTTCTAAAGAATTATAATTTAAGTTAATTAAAGCATTTATTTAAGAGACAGTGTCACATAATTTACCTCAACACCAGCCTATTTAAATTCCTTACCGAAGAACATGAAATATATCCGGATTTAAGAGATTAATGAACAATCTTAATTGAAGAAATTTAATAAGATCTCTTAAAGACTTGCGGTCGTACCCGACCGATTTTTTTTTCCAATTTTTTCTAACTGTAATCCTTATAACGTTCAAATAGAACTTTAGGAAGGATTATGTACTTAGTGATAAGGGATAATAAAAAAATGCATGTAAAGGAAAAATATCAATATTTTAGATGAAACGCTCGGGTCATGGGGTCCGAGCGCACGAAATCTTTTCAAAGAACTTTCCAAACATTTGGTAGAATCTACTCGTGATCAGAGAGCTGGTTTGTTCCTTGCACAGAGAATCGGCATAGCCATTCAACTTGGCAATGCTGCCAGCCCTCTGGGCACGTTCCCCGCCATTGACAAGGATGACGATGAGTTCTTTGACGTCGTTTAGTTTTCATTTATGTAAGTTTTAATTTTAGTACAGTTAGAGTTTGTTCTTATATTAGATTTAATTGTGTGTTAATAAACTTTAGTTTTGAGTTTGATATTTTAGATTGCTGAGAATGCAATCTAGAATTAAGTGACTACAACTAGTTACGAGTATGATAAGTTAGTAACTAATATTTTAAATAAAATACCGAGTGTTAACAAACTAGTTTAAATATTTGTTTTATTTACTTAGTACTATAATTACGTACTTTTTTCTTACAATAATGACACTACTAGTACATTGACGGGCCTGTTGGTCTAGTGGTTAGAGACCCTGACTGCTATATCGAAGGTCGTGGGTTCGATTCCCACCCGTTACAAATGTTTGTGTGATGAGCACGATCATTTGTTCGGTGTCTAGGTGTAATATATCTAAAATATGTATGTATTTAGTAATATATAAGTATGTGTATCAGTTGTCTGGTTACCATAACACAAGCTCTGCTTAGCTTGGGATCAGTCAACCGTGTGTGAGATGTCCTGTAATATTATTATTATTATTTCAGTTGAGTTATACTTAGCTCTTATGCACAAGTAGTCGCAACATACATCACATACATACAAATACATATTTCAAAACACAAAACCCCTTCATCCTCGAGACCCTCTCTACATTTACACTTAAAATTCAACATACAGGAAAATTTCGGATTATAAATATTAAAGTTCAATAATATACCTTTCCCCGTAATTGAAATTCAGAGCTATGAGTAGCTTCGAATAAGTTTTGGGAGTATTTCCTCAATGACCGGTAAGGGACACTTGAAGCGGGTATTCGGATATCATTAGAAATATTCACGTTTTATGAAACCCGTTTTTATATGAAGCTGTTTTCTATAAATAGATGTTTTCACAATACTATTTGCTTGGTTTGTGAGTTTGAGTCATAATTGATTGAGTGTATAACGTAGACGTTTAAAAAGAAAATATTTTGATGGGTCATTTGTGTAAATATATATTGTAATGTATATGTAAATACTACGTAAAAAATTTATCATGCGTCTTAATGGCTTTTCAGTATATTGGTTTCTTAGGTTTACGCGAATATTAGACATTGAAATAAAACTACTTTTTACGGATTTTTTCGCGGTTTATATTAAGATTTTAAGTCCCGGTAAAGGTATCATGGTCACGGGTAGACTGAGTCTACCCGTGACCATGATACCTGCAAAGGTGTCGAAACGTCGGGACTTAAAATCTTAATATAAACCGCGAAAAAATCCGTAAAAAGTAGTTTTATTTCAATGGCTTTTCAGTATTTTAGTAAAATAACGCATAAAATTACGAGTTACGTTATGACGCGAAAAAGCTGAATATTTTTGCTTCTTCATGATAAACGTTAATAGTAAACACATACAAAAAAATCTTGCCACATTTTAAAAACTGAAAACAATAATTTAAAATATTACTTTTTAGCATAAAAATATTATTTTCTCGAACTAAAACTTTGCATCCATAAATTTATTCATTCACAATTTCAAACTAGCATATGATATTCTGTACGGCAACAATATACACAAAATATTTCAATATTCTCTGTCGATTTGCTACTATAGAATATTTCGTTTGATGCCTGAATAAAATTTCATTTTCACATAGTGAAGCGAGACCTGAATATCTGACTACGTAACAATGTGCAAGGAGATCTTCATACTTTCATGCACTGACTTTGAATGTAAGACTGTTATTATTATGGTAAAATAAGTCTCTTTTTAACCGACTCCAAAGAAGGTGGAGGTTTTTATGATTATTTTTATGTTAACCCAGAATTTTGACAGGGTGAACCGATCTTAATATCATGATTCTTTTTTTATTTGAAAGCTGGTGGATCCCTTGTGGTTCCATTTTATTTTGGTCCGGTTTTGACAGCGAGATCCATAAAAAAAAATGTAAGACTTATTTTAAAGTCGATTTTTGTATGCCTGGCACTAGAAAAAAGACAGTGTTATATAAGTTATTGCTAAATGTATAGAAACTTAGAGAATTTAACCAGCAATAGAATTAGTTAGGGACAAGATATGCAAATGTGTTTGTGACTGACTTATAATATTAGCATATATTTTAAGGACCTTTGGTCGGGTATCAAAATAGATTATTATGTTAAAATAAAAAAAACATTTTTCCGAAATAAATACAAATTAAAATTTAAATCGCAATTTACATATTTGTTAATAACCTAAAAATAGTCTCTATATTGTATGCATTGTATGCAGGGTGGTCAAATAGTAAGGTGGTACTTTAGATCCCTCTTTCCTAGGAATATTTGAAAATATCCATTTAAACATTCGACAGTTAAAAACTAAAAGCTCTAATTTGTATAAATTCAAAACACAATTACGCGGTGCGTAAATGGATTACCGATACGGCCCCGGAACCGGCGATGTTCGCAGTAATTTATTATTACATTTACACGTGCGTAGTAACAAGCTTAGAGATGATGTTACCGTGTCTTAGCATGAGTAGGGGCATGAAGCAAGCGATGAAAAATCGCTGGGTTAGTAGAAATATGTGGGCAGTGGTTTGAGACAATGCGAAGCTACTTAAATTGCAATTGGAAAATAGTCATTAAATATTATGATAATTTGAAAAATTACTTGTAGATAATCAGTTTGTTACCGAATGCAAGTATAGTCTTGAAATAATTACATTAAAATCTGGAGACTTTTTGAAACGTGCAATATGTAATTAAAGAATCAAAATTGTTTTAGAAATCCCTTTATGCCTCATATGTCGAAAACATTGATTAAACACAATCAAAATGGAATTCGATTTGCAGTGACAGAAACGTAAGGCAACGTTAACTATGTAGCACTTCAGATTAGTCGCTGTCTTCCTAGCTCCACAAAACAAGGCTCGCATCGTCTCGCATCTGATCTACGTGATAACGCAAATGCAACAAAATGTAACTTTTCCACACTTATGCCTCTAGTCTAGAACACTGATTAAAAACGATCAAAATCTATTTTGAGTTGCAGTAACAGGAATGCAAGACAACATTAAATTAACTACGTAGCACTTAAGATTAGTCGCTGTCTTCCTAGCCCCACAAAACAAGGCTCGCGGCGTGTCGCAGCATAACATCCTCTCTACCTGAACGCAAATCCAACATACATAATTCATTATTCACCGCACTGAGATCGCGAATGTTGTTCCACTTTAATTTTATTGTCTAAGACACTCCTTTCTTATGTCCAATAATAATAAAAAGAAAAGACTTTTGAAAAGTTAAATTCTGCTCTAGAAAAAACATGCTATGTTTTTTTGAAACTAATTTGACGTGTGATATTTTATGGAGCAATGTGATGTTTTTTTCTTGTTTTGTGTTACCAAATACATTTTTGTCTAATGTTTCTAAATTTGCGAAAGCTAACTACGAAATAACTAACAGGGGTGAATTTGCAAGTAAAACTTACTTGGCTTTTTAAATATAAATTTTAATAAGCATCTCGTTCATTTTAAATTTGTTCGAAAACTCGTTTTTCTCGTTCAAAAGCCTTGTAAATAAATGATATAATTATTTATTTTGAACTTTAAATGAACAGAACTGTAATAATGTTCCATTTTATCTGTCATTCTTTGTAGCGAAATAATGAAAACCATTTTGTATTTGAGAACAAAAAATGTGGCTCATGATGGCAATTAATCTTCTCTTGTTTAAATTAAGTAATTAAACGTAACACAGAATTTCTTTGCCCTTCGTTACGAAAATAAAAACGAGGATCAAATTACGAATAAATGGTTTGGAGGAATTTTTTTTGTTTGATTGCTTTTAGATGAAACGAGCATTATTTTTGTATGTATTTACTCGATGAAACAAGATTAATATAAAGTTAATCTAAGTGCGGCAGTGTTTAAACACTTTATACACTTAGTGTATAAACACTAATTAGATCGATTCATCGCATATAAAAATCAAATAGGTACCGAAAAAAAAACTATTTTTACCAATACATCCACCTGTAACTATCTTCATTCAAGGCACAGGCATATGCACACAGAGACACATGAGCAAAAAATCCTCAAAAACTATATTTGCCATTCGAAAACCGCTTAAGCCGAACTACTCACAAAGCGGTTTATTCGGAATCCAACAACCATATCGGACAATATCGGTGTTCTATTTTCGGAAGGGAAATTTTAAAATCGCATCGTTCACGTCCCGGCTTCGTGTCGTGACGCAGATGAAGTGATTTATGCAGGAATGAATTATTCATGTCGGGCCCGTCACGTTACAGTCCCGTCGAACAATCAGCTCGCGGGATTCACTTTGTATGTGGTTATTATACCTTTATAGATCATCGAACTATTCAATTTTTAAATGGGTCTAAGTATTTTTGGCTGACTCTTTTGATTTGTAGGATGCTGAATTCATGAAACAGCAGTTTGTAACGTGTGAAATAGACGAAATATACGGAACACGAAGTAATTCCAGGTAAACAAGGTGAAGTAATTACAGGTCAAAAACAATCACCACCGTATTTTTACAATTTAACAAATCCTTCTATTCTTATAACCTCAATCATGAAACACATACTAATAACAAAAATAAAAAATGTACATCACAAAATATTATCGTAAAAATAGGTGGATTGCTTATTATACATTTTTGAATTACTGATTATGAACCTAACTTTGTAAAAGTCTGGTGCCTTTTTTTTCAGGATTAAAACTAAATGTTAGTATGTAATCTAATTAAAATAACAATCACACTAATTCTCTATGTAAATAGATATGACAGCTCTTTGTAATATTATATTGGATGCCTGAAGCGAAATTAATAGCCTAATTAATGTGTCGATCGTGTGATATGAGTTACCGCATGCATAAGATAGGTAGTATTGATAACATCAGTGATGCTTGCGGTTATTATGTTACTTAGGTAACCACAATACTTTCAAATAATCATAGATCATTGTATAAATGAAGATTATGATAAACCATTAAATTTTCACGTGAATGACTTGTTGTTCGCATATCTACATATTTTAGTATAAGTTTAGCTATTACGTTCATTTTAGGTAGTCCGCACAAACTGCATTTACCTTTAAAGATAGAAATAAATTAACGATCCGATTGGTCAAATGTTACACACCGTTTTTTAAGAGATCGCCAGGCCCTGGGCTCGATATCCGGATGGGTAAATATAGGAAACCACTTTTTTATAATATCTCGGGTCTTTTTGTTTGTGTTTTCGCTGCCTCTGATTGTCAGAATCATTCATATATCCATAGCACAAAGGCTATTACTTCTTACTTTGAGTTCGGAGCAGTGTATGTTATATTGTCCAACGTCCATATTTATTCTTTATAATGGCATACATATTCGTCCTGTGTAACAATAATTCACATGTCCTCGTCCCAAGGACATCCCTGTAAACTTTATGTAAACACACATGCGTAAAAACATAATCCACTCTCGCAAATAAAATTACAATACATTTACAAAATTTTCTACACATGAGCGAAAATAATAGAGGAAAGTGCTTCGGCGTGGATTTTTTATTTTTATTATAGCTTTCTCACTAATGCTCGCTCACACCTTTTAGTCCGAAGTTATTACATTAGCCTGGCTTGATGCAATATCTACACAATTTTAATAGTATGAAAGCACTTAGCGTCAGGTATCTGGAACATGAGGGAAATAATGAGAATAATGAGGCTTTGAGCTAGAGATAATGATGAGGTTAAATTATGGGAATTTAGGTTTAGTTTACTCATGTAATGTATGAAAATAGTTTTTATATAACCAGTATACTATATTAGCTTTTGCTTTTAAACATAAAATGATAAGAAAGCTATTCAGAAAATTCAGTTTATCTTAGGTTATATTGTGTTATACAGGTGTACAGTATATCAATAAATTAAAAATCACCAACGCGCTAGACAAACGATATTTATTTATTTAACTTTATGCAACATGGTACATAGGCGGACAAATTCTAGACAAATAAATAATATTATACTTACCATTTGTTTATATTGTAAAAAAAATTGTTGGAACAATATTTTGTTTAAAAACTCATAGTTTATGTTGGCCAGGTGTTCTTGATATATTTGTTTATAATAATGGAGGTATGCCAACTAAAAAACTATATCATTGTAGTTCGTAGCGCCATATGTTTCGTAGCACCGTAGCGCAGCGTAGCAGCTACGCAAACATTGACGTAGCCTAAAAATGCGCAGTTTTACCTGTAAAGCCTGAGCGTGAATACTTTGTTCTGGATACATTATTCATGTAACATTTACATGCTAGTGGACGTGTACTATTTAGTTAATTACTTTTAAAAGGTGCAGCTTTATTTTTCCATTATTTAATATTTATAGCACTATTTACACGCTTCACTTACTTATTAATTAAACTACCTTCCTTGTAGTTTTCCTTTTCTTATAAATAGTGTACATGAAAAATATGGCACGTTATTTATATGTAATGTTTTGAGTCAACTTACGAAGACATTTTAAAATTAAATTAACTTAAAGGAAACATTATTAAGAAAGCAGAACTTTACCAAAAAAATAATAACAGAACAAACTTTCATTTGAATATGATAAAACCATAACGAAAATCAAGTTCCCTAAGCATACTATAAAAACATTCTATACTAGCTGCGCGCCGGGGTTTCACCCGCGTGAATGACAATTCATACACTATCTTTATAAATTATCGCCTTTGTGTTATTCCGATGTATAAGATACATTATTGTAAAGTTTCATTAAAATACATTCAGTAGTTTTTGCGTGAAAGAGTAACAAACATCCACACATCCATTCTCACAAACTTTCACATTTATAATATTAGTAAGGATTAACGGCGATTGTTTCTAGGCCTAGTTATTAAAACAATAAATTATCCCCAAACAGTTTATTAACCATGCCTTATTACATAACAAATTGTATCGGAGAGACAAAACCAGCAGAACTACAGCTGTTGCCAACTCGATACGTAATAGCACACTAAGATATTGTTGTAATCTATTGTTATTGAAACAGCGCTGCAGCGGCTGAGACACACAAATTATATTTCAGGTCTTCCTGACAACCAACAATCTTTTTCTGGAAGTATATTTCTAGAATCGCATAAAGTCTAATTTACTATTTTCTTCGTAAAAAAGACAGCGCTGACTAACAATCAAGAAAAAAATAGGCATGCTAATATTTATTTATCTTTAGAAATGGTTAAGAGGTTGCGCGATGATATTAAATTGCATGAGACCTTATGCCCAGCAGTGAAAGGTGCTGGAACCTGAAAGGTTAAAAAAAAATAAGTTTGATATCTAATCACAAAATGTTGAATCACTCTGTACAATTATTGTCAAATTTAAGAATGATAAATTGAAAATATATTACTTTAAATCAGTTTCCCAAGAAAAAGTAGGTCATGCTTTATGTACACAGCACTAAAAAAATAAGAACACTAATAGGGGAAAATATTTCATATATTACATTTTAATATCACAAAGTAATAACGTACAGTTTCATAATATTTTCTGAGAATACATCGAACAACCAATATTGTACGACTAATTAATTAATAAAGACACCTTCACTGAGGTTTTTGAAAGTACATAATAAAAGGTTATTTTACCTTTACTTATTATATTCTCGGAAAAGTATTAACTCTTCAGCGCATAAGCATTGCCATACAACGTGGCAATGCTGCCAGCCTTTTGGGCACACTCCCAGTCGACAGCGATGTGGATGAATTTTTTGATGCCTTACTTTAGTTTATATTTATTGTTATATACTGTGTAGGCTTAGTTTTTTTTATTACCTATTGTAAATATCTTAAGTTTAATTTTTAATTGTAATATAGTATGTTTTATTAACTCTTAATTTAAATATAATGTACCTTTGCTACCATAATAAAGTAAGAAATCATAATATCGACAAACTTTAACACTAAAGTCATTACTCCATGTACCTTGTTCTATTTATGGAAATTATAAGGCTTATAATTATAATACTCTACACGTAGAATATGACGTCATACATAGGAGTAATATACGTACTTAGAAATTAATTTACATGAATAATTACTACAGAAAAGCACGCAACAGGATTTTATAATTACAATTTGAAGCGAAGCTGCCTTGCTATATGAATCTTACTTTATTTTATTTATATTTAATTAACCAACAACAAATTTGACTACCTCCGTGGTCGAGTGGCGTACCGGTTTTCAAGATGTCGCTAACTCCGAGAACCCGAGTTCGATCTAAGGACGGGTCAATATAGAAACTCACTTTTCTACATTGTCTCGGGTCTGGGTATTTGTGGTAGATTCGTTGTTTATGAATTTCATAATAAAAGTGCTACTTACTTTGGGTTCGGAGCAAAGTATGAGATGTTGTCTGTATTTATTTATTTATTTAATCAACCATGTGATATCTTTTGTTTTCTCGAATTAATCTATAATATAAAACTGAATCTCCAAATGTGTCGCTCAGCGCAAATCTCGAGAGCAGTTGAACCAGTTTCGCTACTTCTTATTACCTTGAAAGGTATATTATAAGAATTAGCGAAACTGGTACGAGTACGAGGATGGTTATGTTGGAAAGAAAAAATAATAATTACAGAATCGAATATTACGGTTTGAATTCATTTATTTCTAAAGATTACAGATCACTTGTACAGAAATAAATACTTAAAATTACACGAATTATACATTTTTGTTGTCCAGGAGTAGCAAGAGCTTATAGTGTTAACATTACGAAATTATAGAAGGTAATTTTAAAAACAGTTTTGTATTGCCTACCGCCGTGCGGTGACTCGTAATCTTTGTTTGCATTATTTGAAATCTAAAGACTCGTTTACAGCTAGCCAATTATTTTCATTAAATTAATTATTTATTAAATATTTATATTAGGCTGTACGAAGTTCGCCGGGTCAGCTAGTGTACAATAAATACATCAATAAGTGATTCATAGCAAGCAAACATTACAGGCACTAAACTGATTAACCAATTCAATATTTACACAAAATATTGAAAATTTAATAATTTACTACCTTAAAATGATGCCTTAATAAGGTTATCATAAATTATTTAAAGGACAATATACCGAAATTGGTTTCGTGAAGTTCTAATAAAATCTCTTACATTGCTATCAAATCAGTGTTGTGTAACATTTTGATAGGCCTCACGGCTCAACCCTGAATTATTTATATTCAATCTCGTCCATATCGCCCGGTTTCATGCAATTTATGAGGTATGGCCGTATAACAGATATACAGGGTGTTGCCGAAATATATCAATCCAAAACGGGTACAGAGTAAGTTTACAGAATTTTTGCTTGAAATTCGTTATTAAAATAATTGATCCCCATTTTTTCTAATCAAATATGAGATTTTAAAAATCACAACCACGTCACTGAAGCATGTATAGCGTAATCTGTAAAATGTAAGCGTGTTTTATCTTTCAATTAGAGACGCACTAGGATAGACTCTTGCAGTGCGTTCATTTTGGTGTGATATAATTGACAACACCCTGTATACCAGATATAGAGGTTACATTGTGATTGTTCTCTTCCAGAGTACTAGAATTCCAGTGTAGTTTACAATACAGTTTTGGGCCAAAAATTCATACCTAAAGGTTAAATTTTTAAAACAGAAACTCCATGACTAAATACTCTTTTAAATGCCTATCTAAACCGTTAATTTAATACCTAACTTTCTGCGAAATTGTTCAAATTGTTACGGCACTCGCATTTCCGAGAACGCCTGACTAAAAGTAGAACTACTTTAGTACCCATTATTTTTAATTTGACAGTCAAAAGAGAAGCGGACTGTCAGCTTTACATAACTTTTAAGGAAGTAAAATATTTTTTGTTATTATTTGACGGAATTTTACACCAACAGTTTTTATGACCGAGAAATGAAAAAGTTTCGTTTTTATAACACTGATATAATCACCTTGTATAGAATTAGGCGTACCTAAAATCTATTTCATTCAATAACATTTAATTTAAATTGACAAGGTCCACCGCAGCAAAGGTAGTATACATTGGTAGATATGCCATTGATAGATAGTTCTAATCGCGACTGCTACCCTAGAGGTATTGGGTTCGATTCCCAAGTCGACCAAGGTGTTATTGGGTTTTTTATGAAATTCTCAGTAGCAGGACGGATTTTGGATTTGTGCCCGGTTAGTGGCAATAGGCTCGCCCCCTATTACATGGTACCTAAACATATCGGCGAACTGTTGGTGTACATTGGTACACGTCCTCTGCCTATCTCTTCGAGGATACAGGCGTGATGGTATATATGTATGTAGATATGCGGGGAGCATGTCCAGGTGTCGAGAGTAATTTTCTTAGCAGTGGGATCTTATTATGTAGGCCAATAAAAATATATCTACTTGAAATCAGCTGAGGTAGTTACGAAACGGTAAAGGTTGTTCCAAATAGTCTAAGTCTAAGTTTCTTTGGCCAACGAACCAATAAAATACGACTCTTCCCATGATATAGACATCTACTCCTTTACTAGCCAAGTTTTAGAACAACTTGCCTGTTTTTATTTCACCACTTTTTATGGCTTGCGCTAGAAATAAGAACTTGGCTTAACTTGCCAGCTTTGATATTTTTTCTATTGGATTTTATGTAAAAAGTTTGAGTACTAGATTTTAGATGTTTGTACCGGAGAAATAAGAATTTGGTATATCTTTTATACCAGTTTTGTGGCTTGTAGGTTTTATCTTACTTTGAAGACATTTTCATAGCAGCAGTCATGATTGATTCATATTACTTTTAATTTAATCAAACATGTTGCGCAACACTTTGATGCATGATGAACCGATTGTTTTGATACTTACTATACCGTAAATATTTGTGTTTTCTATGAACTGTGTTTTAATAAATGTTCAATAAAGCCAATATACGTATTTTAGAAGCAAAAAACATTGTGCAATTAATCAACACACAAAAACCTCAGGCCCTTTGTTTGAAATACTAAACAATTTTGAGCACTGCCTAAAGAAAACTTTTTTTAAGAGTTACACTACACTAAACTACTACGTTACACTAAATTATCTCTAACAATGGCTACATAACAACTAATCTTGTGAACTCGTTTATAAAATTGTCATTCTTAGCAATAAAACTTGTGGTATGAACTAATTAAAATGTTGACCCGAATAGACAGCGCCGGGTCAAGTGTCACCGAGTCTCGTTGGAACCTTTTTATGAAGGACTTGTATTTAAAACAGTGTTGTTATTAATTAGCTGGCAGGCTAGAAAAAAAGTAATTTTAATTTCGAATTAACGGTACGAACAAATAAACAAAGTTGCGGGTAGTACTCGAAAATACTGGTCATGGTAATTCATTAACCTACTAATAATTTGAGTTTAGAATCATAGAACAATATCGAAAAAAAAAACAAATACGGGTAGGTTTTAAAAATGCTGGCTGTATTAGAAGATGACACATAATAATTTATTTAGCGTCAGTTGCTAACTGACAACCTGACAGTTAATAGTTGTTTTTTATTGATTTTTATAAATTAACACTACCATGTAAATTAACACTACAATGTAAATAATTAGTGATTAATTGTGAAATGATGGCACGTGCGCGAAGAGTCTTAATATTTCCTTAATTTAATTTAACCGTATTACCTGTAATATTCTATGATTACAAGGTTACGTCACCGTCAATTAGGTAAAAAAAAAACAGAAAATATTAATTAATTAGTGAACCGTGCTACTGAACTAATATGAACACTTTGTTATTATTAGATAAAAACCAAATAACTCCTAATGCAATATCAAACAAATAAATTAGTGTAAATATTTTTACTACCAAATTGGTACAAGAAAATGATAGTCAAGTTTAATTCTGCTTGCTAGGTGCTCGCTGTAAAAGCTTGCGACGAAGAGCTTTTGTTATAATCGGATCTCCGGCAGCCGGTCACAATACGGCACGGTTCCGGGAAGAGCTGCCGTAACTACTGCCGTCACACCAATTATGTCAAGTAAGTCGAATTAAATTAGTTTGTAGTGTTAACTGAATATTATGGAGTTTGTGATTTTGTTGCGATGTTATGTCATGCTGGTATTTAATGAGGTACAGTCGTGGACAAAAATATTATAACTCTTTGGATGTTTTGTTGTTTTTGTTTCATATAGATAGATTGGTATTGTAAAACATGTTAGGAAGAAATGAAGTTAAATATTTTTCTATGTATAATAAGTGTATAACATATTTTTGCTCGTGTCTGTATCTAGCTAATGTTAAATGTCTTGATCACTATACTTTTTATAGCGTTTGTGAAATTTATCAATACCCTGGCCAATCACACTTCCAAAAGGCACTCGAACCTTTGAAAAGCTTATGTCCAGGGCACTGTTACACTGCTCCAATAGGCTTGGTAAGAACTTTAAGTGAAATGGGATCATGCAAGTCATACACGATCGTTTGTAGAAGAATATACAGGAAAAGGTCATGACGTAGTCGTTTATACACTTTAGTTTAGTTTCCTAGAAGGAAAAGTATTGATGATGTATGACTTTGTATTGATGAAAATAAGACCGTATTAATGTAAACAGTTTATTTATACATAAAAGTATAAAATGTACTATGATAAGCCACAAATATCACATTAATAAAATACGTCCATACTTGTTTCTTGACAAGGTACTTCTACATGATTAAAATATATTTAAATAATATACTTTACATTTCAAGGTTCCTAGCACGAATCATAGTTTGTAAAATTCAAAACACGTTCAAGCCTAATTTACGTCAATCCAACATGTAAATACAAAGTCTATTTTAAGTAATTTAAGCTTTACTTACTGTAACGAGTTTTCTTTGCACGTCTTCATTAACTAATGAATACACGAATAAATAAGACGTGTAAATATTTAGAGTAAACACACATTGATTAGGCTGATTAGAGAGAACGCTTTCACTTGAGATTTGAGCACCTTTCGTGAACGACTCTAAATAAATCTTTAAAGGTAACTAAATGTTAAGTGGAGTGTTTACATTCAGTCAGTTGACTACAGATATTAATTTACATAGTACTTTTATTTTGAGTATTTTTAATTGCTCCAACTTATTGACTTCTAACAACAACAAAAATAAAGTGTGTATATAAGTATTTAATAAGTACATATAGCTTTAAAAAATCACCTTTGTTGGGCTGTGCTGTTTGGTTAGTTCTTTGAACCTATGATTTTATAATTGACGGGCCTGTTTGTCTAGTGGTTAGAGACCCTGACTGCTATACCGGAGGTAATGAGTTCGATTCCCACCCGGGACAAATGTTTGTGTGATGAGCACGATCATTTGTCCGGTGTCTGGGTGTAATTTATTTATAATATGTATGTATTTAGAAATATATAAGTATGTTTATCAGTTGTCTGGTTACCATAACACAAGCTTTTCTTAGCTTGGGATCAGACAGCCGGCTGTGTCATGTCTCGAAATATTATTATTAAAAGACCTGCTCTATTGCTTATGTTTTTTAAAAATTTAATTCATAGGTACAGAAAATAAGTAGATCACTGCATTAACAGCGAGAAAGGAGAACGAAGAGTACTCAGAGCTAATCGATATTATATACTAGTGTCGTTAAATAAAATTAATAGTGGTAGTAAACGCAAGCAGAGAAATAAACTATAAAATTCAGAGATAAAGCAAGGAGTTACCTTCTGTGGTAGCTCTAAAATGATAGTAAAGCAAAATACTTAAAAACCTATAAGCCTATGAGCTCATGGCCGTTGTTGAAGTGAGACAGCGCGATACATTATACGTAGTGGTGTCTCGCTTCCACAATGTCCTGTCCTGCTTTATTCAAGTCCTTCTTTATGACCACATACTACAGGTACTGTTGAGTATAAACCTCTTTCGATAACCCCTTCCCTTTTTAAAATAGTTGTTCAGTTGTTATTTTTCTTTGTGTGTATTGAGGTTACTGCGCCCACGTAAGCACGGCCTGTAAGGGGCAGGCCAGACAGAAGAGACGTAAGACGCAGACGGGGCGCGGACATTTGTCTCTACCGCGTCCCTTTCACACAGAATTTATAGAAGCGCCACGACGCAAAACATACAGAAGAGACGGGGCGCGGGCGTGACGCTTCTATACATTTTGTATGAAAATGACAAATGTCCGCGCCCCGTCTGCGTCTTACGTCTCTTCTGTCTGGCCTGCGCCTTAGGTGATCGTTTCAAGGAATCTGTGAAGGTTTTCAAAACATTCGTGTTGTTGTAGGTTTTTAAAACACGTTACCTATGAAAAATAAAAATGTTTTCATTCCGAGAACTTTGGTATTTGCTTTTCTATATAAGAAACAACTGTTGCACTTTTGTTATTATGTTTATTGTTTGCATTTTGGAGGCCTAATACACTTTTTTAAGGGCAGTTTATAACATTGATGATGGTTTTGATGTCAGATCAAGCCTATTATTGCCTGAATAATATTAAAACTGGTTTTATTACATCATTTTATAATCAAAACATTAAATTAAATGTATAAGCCACATGATTGCTTCATCATCGATTTTTACTTAAATCATCGTTACATTACAGTTATTCCAACTGGAACCGTTCCAATCATTTTAATTGTAGAGCTTTAATATCGATGGCATTTAATTGCTTTTTTAATATGCAACCATTGCGTTGGAAAATATTTTACAGTTGAGCTGTTTTCGATTTATATTTTAACATGTTTTTTTATCTTTTCATTCAAGTCAATTCAATATTTAATATTTTATTGCACTCCATAAGATTATACTTGGTAGGTATTATGTCTGTTTGAATTAATATGACATTTCAGAACAATTTTATTGTAATATAAAAATATAATCCACGTACGCAGATTTCATTCTATTGCAAAGGTTTATGTAATGCAAATAACATTCATTCACAAAATAGACAGTACAAAAAAAAACATAAATTAACGTAATGTCTATCCTTTACTAATGCAATTTTGTTAAGTAAAGCTTGGGACCGTTCATTATCTTTTATATTTTTATTTAATAATTTATTTACACAATTCATGTATTCAATTGCTGAGCTTTATTCCGCCATAACATTATTTTCATTTTCTTAACGAATTATGTTATAAGAAGACAGGATTATTCGAAAAATATTCTTAATATTATAAATTTATTATAATATTAATACCTTACACAGCCGAGACAAGTACCCTTTAATTAAGTGCATCCAAGTGTATTGAGACATGTTATGTATGATTAGTTCTAAGGATTACACGCTTTGTTCGTCGAATATTATTATTTTGTCAAGTAACTTTATAAAGGGATGGAGGTCAGAGAACTAAGGTTCAATACCTGAAAAGTAAGTTCATTTTCAATGTCGCTAAATGCAGTTTTGATATAAGCGGATAAAATTGTTTTTTTTTTACATTGACTGAACCTAGGTCTGAGCCCTCTTACGCACTTGCGGTTAACCGCGGGGTCGGCTAACCACTCGGTCCAATTTAATATGCAACCACTTGGCGGTTAAGTGCGTACAATCACAAGCGGTTGCATATGACACTGGAAATGCGGCTAACCGCGCGGCTAGCCGCCCCCGCGGTTAGTCGCAAGTGCGTAAGAGGGCTTAGAGTTGGCAGCTTCTTGAAAACCGATGTTGAGCCACACTGCACCCCAATCGTTAAACCTTGATGGTATTCATTGAATATAACTAGGTACTATAAACTACTATACACCATATTATATTTTATTATTATCATGTACTGAGTACTTTGAAATAAACAATATACAATGCCAAATAAAACGAAGCGACAGCCAAAACGATTCGTCAATTAAAATGAAAGCAAAACAAAATTTAATAGCATTTCATTAGCAAACAACGCGGACACGAATAATTGAATTATTGTGATGATGAAATACAAGTACAGTCAACATCAATGTCGCTTATTATTTTCTTTCTCAAGACGAAAGACGAAACATCTTAAATCTGTTTAAAATAATTGTAAATAGAAAGACTTTTGTGGAGACTGTCTCGCAGCAGTTAAATTATCTCTCCGGTAATATTGGTGTTTAACAGTACAATTAAATACATATAAAAACTGCCTCGTTGGCCTAGTGGGCTAAGCGTGACTGCTACGTTGGAGGTTTTGAGTTCGATTCCCGAGTCGACCAAGGTGTTAGTGGGTTTTTCTATGAAATTCTCAGTAGCAGGTCGGAGTTTGGATTTGTGCCCGGTTAGTGGCAATAGGCTCGCCCCCTATTACATGGGACCTAAACATATCGTCGAACTGTGGGTGTACATTGATACACCTCTGCCTACCCATTCTGGGATACAGGCGTGATGATATGTTATGTTATGTAATTAAATACATTACTTCTTATTTTTTATTTGTAAATGTTTTACTTTCGTCAGTGACTGTACCATAGGTAACTGGATTTACACAATGGTAAAGCCTTTCTCCGTTTTTGTTGTGGTTGCGTAATAAAATATTTGCATGACCTACATTTGAAAGCGCGAAGAGATTTGTTTGTCAACATATTAAATATTGTACCATAAAAAGTGTGAATCATACCTTGATATATGGTATGACCAAGTTGTTGAAACACAGCGCACTTAGGTGCGATCGTTAGGTATTTCAAATCTGCTGTATACAGGATGTTACGAAACCCCTGTCTGATCCGTTAAGGGGTTGTTAGGTATCGATATCTAATTACATAAAATTAAAAAAAAAATGGAAGAAAAAAATTATAAACAAAAATTTTTTTTTCTCCAAATTGCTGGTGAGATTTGCGGCATCGTCTCAGGTTCTGCCAAATGATCATACAAAAGGCCACCATTAATATCGACGAAAATGTTTGTGTAGTTTTTGATTTATCTTCAAATTTAGGGATTTTTGAGGCTATCTCGACGTTCATTATGATTGTTATTATCATGAACGTACATAATATTATATTTATATTCTCGTAAAATCGTGTGTTAAGTCTCTACCTCAATTCACTTGCAAACTGTAATTGAGTGACAGTATCAAACCTAATCATATCCATATTAAACAAAACACTATCTAGCATACAACCACACATAAAACATTTATACCAATTAGCGTTAACAATAAACAAAACCAATTTGCAGATATCTTTTAATCGAATCTTGTCGACCAATTGTAATTTACTTTACTTACAATGTACATTTTTCCCGCCATCGGTTCGGCAATTGAATTAATCGTGTAATTATTTTAAAAGCACCATCGTAATTAATTTTAAGAATTAATTGACAAAGGGTTTTCAAACGGATGTTGTTTGTTTGGCCTTCGTAAGTGATAATGCATTGTATGGTAACATCTTTTATACTTTTAGTCCAATAGGAAAAAAATACTTATTCTTATCATTGGTTCTTTGATTATAATTATTATTATTATTTATCGTTTACCTGTTCTGATTTTTTAGTTATTTGATAAACCTTTCTCTTATATATAATAACATTCATTTTTCACAAAATTAAATGATCTTCCGAAGTTATTTCAAAGTATAAATATAGGAAATATGTATTCACTCAGTCACAATAAATTTTAGACCATTTTTTCACATTTTCAACTATATTTATGTTTGCTCTCGTCATTTTCAATCGTTTCTCACGATCCTACTACATTAACAGATGTTTGTCACTAAAACCACCTACCATTTACTACCTTAACTATTTCCAATTACAAAACTGCTCAATTTCACAGCATTCTTCACATAACACAGATGTAACTAGACCATATATATGACACAGCATTCGTAACTTAGCGTCAAGTCTTAGTCTAGATCCATCCGAGTGCACTGGTCTGGAACGAAATCTGAAGCTTAGTCGTGTCTACATTCCTAGTAATACCTCCTTGTATAGTGACTTGAGTTTAACGTTTGTATTATACTTTTGAATGAGAAATGAGACTTCATTAAATGATACTCACAATAGTTAGTTGCCAGTTGAAAAGATGGACTGAAAATGTGATTTTTTATGATAGGAGTGTTTAGGTAATCTTGCCTTATTTCATTATATGTCGACAATTAACTAGTTTAATCATGATGATTAAAGCTGTGCCTTGGACGCACTTGCCTTGGTTTTTTTTTGACGACCTCCGTGGTTGAGTGGCGTAAGCACCGGGTTCAAGGTGTCGCTAGCTCTGAGGTCCCGGGTTCTTAGCCTCTATTCTCAGAAGGCACTTGACATGCCTTGACATTCCTGTTAGGGATTCGATTAGGACTACATATTGATTGTATGTAAAGCATGTTTTTATTTTTTCTTTAATTTCGTGAGATTTTTCTTTTATTATATTATTTTCGTCCTTTGTAAATGTGACGGCAATGTAAATTGAGTTGAATGTTCGATTTTATTTTTTCTTCCATTCTGGATGTCTTAGTTTACATTAATCTAAACATTCTGCTGTTTACGTTGTTTTCGCATATTTTAATTTTATTAATGTAATCATAACATCGTTGTTAACCTTTTTTTTAAAAGAGTAACCTATGGAGTTTCTTGCCGGCTCTTCTCTATAGGAATGACACTTTGGAACCGAGCAACTAGAGTCAGTAGTTTTTAACGTAACGTTTCTTAAGCGCCTTTTTTTTGGTTTATGAGAAATAAAAATATTTTGATTTTGATTTTGATTTTGTTCGATCCCCGGACGGGTCAATGTAGAAAGTCACTTTTCTACATTGTCTCGGGTCTAGGTGTTTGTGGTACCTTCGTTGTTTCTGAATTTCATAACACAAGTGCTTAATAGCTACTTACTTTGGGTTCAGAGCAATGTATTTGATGTTGTTCGCATTTATTTATTTATTTTTTAAGAGCAAGTAACGTAATATGAACATGAAGTGAATTTGGCTGTCAAATGCAAAAAAATATCTAAATACATAGTTACAAAGATTAGCGCATCAGTTAAAATAACCCTTAGCTTTAGCATATATATTTGAAAACCTACATTAATGTATATGTATAAGACCGAACAAGTTTCATTAACATTGTGTTGCTATTATTAGGTACGGAAGATATTTAAATAAAAAACATAAAAACATTGTTTGCCTACATCCAAAAACGACCAAATAAATACGAAAAGCAATTAAATAAATCGCCAAGCATGAAATATAATATGAACTCTGCACTCAATAACTCGTCATTTTACCAATATACACAAACAAGGCAGAAATTGCAATCTGACGTTCCAATATTACTCTGCCATAACAACTGTTGTTTTTGTTTGACAAACTATTGAAATACTAATTTATTACGTACGATATTCCGCTCAGAAAAATGAATAAAAACTATTACAACAGTTCTCTGGTAATGTTTTATACAAATATATCCATTTCACTGTGAAGATTGTTTGCCTTTTGCTCAGATCCTGGTATATTTTATTTTAGCTCGCTCAATAATTGGACATGCAGATACTATGATTTATTTTGTATTGACTGCAAGCTGTTTAAATATTTTATTTATTTTCCCTATTTTCGTAAAGCCTCTAGAGATTTTCATTGCAGTTAAATTTTTATGGAACACTTGGATTTAAAAATAAAAAATCTGCTGCATCAATATCGTCCATCTATTTAGTAGTTACGACCTCCAAACAAACACACAGACCCTATGATATGTAAAATTATTGGTATTTTTTTTGTCAAGGGTTTACAAAGAAAGCTAAATACTCTTACTATATTTCACATAGGTACTTCTTGAAGTCCATTCCAAAATAGGAGAGATAATCAAGTCTGTCAGGTCTTGACGGACTTTAAATTAAAACAACAGAAACCACTTAAACAGAGAGGTATTCAATTAATGTAATGAAAATGGTGGAAAGCTTTTGAGGCATTATAGTTTGAATTGTAAATGAGACAATCACAAGGTTCCCCTTTTACACAAACTCGAAGGAACCTTATTGAAATTCTGTTAAGTCGGAAGCCTCTAGAATATAAGTCATGATCAAAAGAATCTTGTAAGAAGAGACACGATTCATTCTTTGTTTTGTTAAGAATAAGCGCTTGATATAAAAAAGAATCATCGGAGGAAATTCAATGTCGTAGTCTATGTTTATACCCAACCACTGATGCTGATTTTAATGAGCAGCGAAAAAAATAATAATATTTCGGTGGCATTATAGCTACCACTTTTTTGCTGGAAATCTGATTGGATCGCAAAATGACTTAAGTACCGACCTATAATTTCTTACGATTTGTTCTGAGCACGATAATTTTTTCGGTGTCCGGGCGTAATTTATCTATAATAAGTATGTATTTAGAAATATATAAGTATATTTATCAGTTGTCTGGTTACCATAGCACAAGCTCTGCTCAGCTTGGGAACAGATAACCCTGTGTGAGTTGTCCCAGGATATTATATTACATTTGTTTAGCAGTTTAAAAATTACAGACTTAGTTTTAAATACGAAAATAAATATCCTGTGTTGTTCTTTCATTTTTCTGCTATTTACGTGATTTCGAACGTCCAACATTGATATATCTACTACAATAAAACCAATGTATCAGAACATATTATTAGAACGAAATAATACTGAGATTACGTCAGATAACAAAGACAGCCAATAAATATAGGAGTGAATCAGGTCAGTGACGCTCAGAAATGTATTCTCATGACGATTGTTAGATCGGTGGTGTGTTAAGATAATTATAGATATTTATTACCATTTTCATGCCAGTGGTTAATCACTGGTGTATAGTTGAAGTTGGTGACGATGTAGGTATGGAAAGATACAAAAAGTATTAAACAGTATCGTTGTGTAAGTTGTCGTTGATAGAACTACTATCAATATTCTTTAAACCTCTTTTTTATGAACGTCATGATTGAGTATCATACATCGGTTTTCAAAGGCTCGTTGGCGCTGGTTTGATCCCCGGACGGGGAAATGAAGAAACCTACATGTCTGGGTATTCCTCTTACTTTATTGTAAAGTACTTGATAGTATGACTAGTCATGTAGACTCCAATGCTATCGTTACTAATTTTGGTTTAGAGGAACGTGTATGTGACGCTGTCCACATCTCTTTATTTATAGTCCCAATGGTCATTGAGATTCAGGAATCAACATTTGTGAAGCGACTTATTTAGAATTCCTTTTCGACTACCAAACAACCAGCTCAACTTATAACCACAATCAGCATACAAACAAAACCTTCTATTCATTATTCATGACCCACTTGTTCAAAGTTCTGTCCCATTTTTTCTTTTTTACGGTATATATGAGTGCTACGGCTATACCGCATCTAGAATATTCTATTGAGCCAGTTCTGTAATGAGTCTGCGAATTAAGAGGATGCTTCCCACCAACAAGAGTTGAAAACTAAAAATGTTCGGGATTTTTTCCAATTTTGAGCTGAAGTGTACGTGTGTACGACTTTTCATTAGTGAAATGCAAATGTAAATACGGGGTTACGAGGCACTAGTGAGAACAAAACTTTTATTAAATGTAGTTTTAATTTAATGTAGTAGTTGCATCTGTGTTTATTAAAAACAGAAGGAATAAAACAGTCTGTACTAAAAGTAATCATGTTTGCACAGTAAATAGCGTTGAGAACATTATATTGGAAAATAATATTTAAAACTTCGATAGTCTATACCGAAATAGAAAAAGTTTGTTCACAACAAAAAGTCAATTCAATCTGAAAACACTTGGCGATTTAATCTTAGGGTTCCCAAAACTTTGTTTTAAGAATCGCAAAAACTTTAATAGAAAGACTAGACGCTATAAATAACTTTGATTTTGTACCGAGATCGCTTTTATTTTTGTACCGCCATATTGGTAGTTTAGAAGGCGTTATAAATTTTAATGTGCTCTGCTTAGCACATAAATTGCAGACTGCGATTCAGTCTGCGTCGGATTTAGCGTTGTATCTCGAAAAATGCATGTTATCGAGATGTAATAAAATGGTTTTATTTTGGATTTTTCTGTAAATGTATTGACTTGTGAATACGTACTACATATCTATTAGTGTACAAATAATGAACATGAAAACGAATATATTTTGAAAGATGCTGTGAAATTGATAGTCATACTAAAAGTCAAAAAAAAAATTAAGACCGCCTAATACTGACTATCACTCGAGCTAGGAAGAATGATACAAACACCCTTGTAATTTTTCTACTCCTTTTTCCATGTTATAATATACTGCTATATTAGATATATTTAAAAGCATAATACAGCTATTTCGCATTTACCTATATGTTTGCCGACCTTACGCTCAACGTTCATATTGTAAAACTGAATGAATAAATTATAAATCCGTAGCTATGTTATTGGATTTCATATTCCAATCAAATGAAATTGAAACTGCCTCGTTAGCCTAGTGGTGCTAAGCACGCCTGCTACGCTAGAGGTCTTGGGTTTGATTCCCGGGTCGACCAAGGTGTTATTGGGTTTTTCTAAGAAATTCTCAGTAGCAGGTCGGAGTTTGGATTTGTGCCCGGTTAGTGGCAATAGGCTCGCCCCCTATTACATGGGACCTTAAAACATATCGGCGAACTGTGGGTGTACATTGGTACGCCTCTGCCTACCCACTCGGGGATAAAGGCGTGATGATATGTTATGAATGAAATTGAAATATGCAAATGTACAAAATTATAGATCAGTAGTGAATTACTATGATTGAGTTAGTTATGGTCGCTGGGAGAGGCCTGATTGGTTCGACAGAAAGCTAGGAAAGTTCACATAAGATTGGGAATACGCGAGACGTGCCTACAACGAAAGTTTGGGACCGTCGTGAAAGTTAGAATTAGGTATGGCATAGAGAAGATATAGATAGAATGAGCCTAATTTGATTTCTGATTTCGAAAATAGCGAATGCTAGTTTTATTTAAGACGAAATTGTATTGTGCAATATGCGCCCAAACAGTTTCTATCAGGACAGAAAAAGACGCTTAGAAAGAAGAAAAAGGAAATGTAAAAAGATTTTTTTTTTTTTAATTTATTGGTAACAGTGACATTGGTTTATCTACTGTAATAAAAGCAATGTATAAACAAGGACCTAGATAGAGTAAAGGAAAGAAATATTAGTTTATTTAGTTCAGCCCGCATAAAAGTTATTACTATTATATTGTATAAATCATCCTCTAGTAAACTCGTGAAACAGTAAACAAGAACTGAAACACTCAGAACAGACAGCCTCTCCGTCAATCACAGATACATGTTGCTATGACACTAATTACTTGCTGCTAATTGTGGTCATCCATCATTCTGTGAAGAGAGTACACTTGTTAATTCAATACAACTAAGCTACCCTTTGTGTTACTGAAAATAAATTATATTTACTAGTTACTTTAGTTAATACTTTAAATTTTATTAATACACAATTAAATCTAATATAAGAACAAACTATAACTATACTAAAATAAAATGTATAAATACTTTTGTGTGAAAGATGATTTGAGAAAGGAGTGAATGCTAAGATGACCAGTTGTTGAAATTAATGGCAGCTGAATACGCATTGCGCCGACCGCAAAAATTGGGAGCAGGCCAGAGAGATGATGATGACATTGGTTAATACTCTACTAATGTTAAAAATAAGGTAAGATAATTCGATTTTTTTTTAGACTAAATAGTTTTTTATTCTTTCCAGTTTTAAATGCTTTTATACAAATAATAATATTTGTGTATTCTATTCTTTGTTAGAATTTATTACACTTACGCTTTGCAGTAATATCAGTGGTAAGATTATATTCAAAATATTTAATTGATAATGACTCTAAATAGCTTTAAGATTATATTACCCGACTGTATATTCTATATCCCAAATAATTACTGTAATTATTTGTCTTCATTCCTTAGTAAACAATGTTAGATGTTTATAAAATAAGACACACGAATACCTCGCTAAAGTATTCATGAGATCGCGAAAACAAGAGACGATCGCGTTTTCTTACATACAAACATCAACATTATATTCCAAAAATAACTTAGAGACATCACATCTTATATGTTTTAAATAAATAATGTATGTAAAGGGTACTCGAATGTCAGTATAAACAACATGTTGGAGAACTACGGTAATCTGAAAGGGTATATTTTCCATGAATATAATAATTCAGTTGTCTGGTTGCCATAACACAAGCTCTGCTTAGCTTGGGATCAGACAACCGTGTGTGAGATGTCCCGGCCGGAATATTATTATTATTAACATATATTTATAAAATAATTAAATAATAAAAGTCAATTATTTACACTCTTACTGTAAATAATTAACCTGGTTATGATATTTGCTTAATGCCGTTCAATTACACTTTTAACTAGCGATTCTAAATGCACCATTCTTTTGGACTCAAGATAACTAATTAAAGTTATGGTTAAACTGGCTATGGTATTCTATTCTACCTAAAACATTTTATAAACAAACTATTAATAAATTAATTCATATTCAGGTTCAAACAACGTACATTTATTAACGGGCATCCAAATGTACAGGTTATTATTTCCAGTCCATTAATTTTCATTATATTCAGAGCTTCACTAAGTGCAAATGAAATGAATGATTCAAAGTTTTCAAACAAAATAACTGAAGTGTACGAAAGTTTAAGAAATAAAACAGTTTTGATGGCTTCATCATAAATTCAAGGTGTTCCCAATATTGTTTTCAAGATGAGTTTAGTAAGACTGTGCATGATTTATAAACGTTTAATAAAGTACGGCAGACATTAAACTTTAAATACAGCTTGAACGTTTTTAATAATTTACAAAAGTACATTGCTACCACCTAAAAGAAGTATCAACAAGTAATGGAAATTCAACCCTATTTTGGAAACGACAAGGTTGAAGATTGTTAGAACAGTTTTTATTTGTGTGTTCTTTTCGAAAATGAGGTGGTGTTACAGGGCTATTTATGATGAACAGGATTTCTTTTATTAAAACTGTTTGCTGGAACCTCGTTGAATAGTTTTTGTTTTTAATACTGCTCTGCTAGTTCATAACTCAATGTCGGAGTTTTGTACACTGCAATTAAATTCGTGAAGCTTATTTTGAATTGTTGAATGATTGATTACATTTTAAGTAATTGAGATTTTATTTAAAATGTAATCAATCATTTAATGCTCTGTGTGCCCATTAAGTTTATTATTGAATACATAACACATGTTAAAATCTCATTATTTTTGTTGTTTTTAATTCCATATCGCACAGCTGAGGTGGTATTATTTTTAATAAGGCTTGTGTCAAAAAGCAATTAAGGACCCTGCTTGAAGCAACAATAATATTTATCTTTGTTTCTGAAGACTCGTCGTGTGTTTTAGGTTTTTTAGGAAGCCTGCAGTTAAATGTATCTTTATTTTGACTTAACATTTTTTAAACTGACACTTTTAAGGTAATCTCAAAAACATATTGAAACGCGATGATCAAAGTCAAGTAGTAATTATATGGTTATGGTTATGTCAAACGCAAAAAATAGCATTAAGAATTTCATCCATTTCTACCGGATAAAAAGAATACGTTTTCCAACAAACCTTCGTATAAGCTGTACCAGATGCGGCAAAATCAATATTTAAGAGAACGATTACACATTCATCACAACTGCTCGGAGCGACCGCGAGCTCAAGTTAGGAGCGCCACTAAAAATATTGAAGCGTTCCTGTTTATTCCCGGAAACTTCAGTTTTATCAAAATACTATATTTTCTTCACATACATATTGTATGTGAAGAAAATATAGTATTTTATATGATGAATGCAGGGTAAGTTGAAATTCAGAGTAGGTAAATATATGCTCTAGTTTGAAAAAAGATGTAGGTGTTTAGATTGTCTTCTTATTAGGTTCGTATCTCTTGCCTAAGCAGAAAAATCTTTATTAATATAAAATAATTAAATACGATACACAGAGATACATACAACATAGTAAAAAGAGAAAGTTTGAACCTTAGACAGGGCTCGAGCCCACGACTTCTGGTTAGACGAACTAACTTCATTCATTCACTTTAGTGAAGTAATGAACATCATAACTTAAAACTAATGGTTTGTTTAATCGATTAATTACTATGTTTAGTTTGCAAAACAAAACATGGTAGCCGAATTCAAACCATACCGCGACACATATTTCATTACCTAAGAACCTGCACTGAACATAAATAAAATAATACCTATTTACATAACAGATACAAAGTAAGTAGAATATCAGGCATAATTAAATACGGTAGCAAAGAGAGTGCAATCAAGAATAATGCCCTGCCCGGAAAGACGGCGGAGCAACGATTTGTCACTGTTTTGTTATATCTTATATTTTTTACTGAACTTAATGGCGAAGACTTTGCCATCATTTATCAGAATTTATAAGGCTAGGCTTGGGAGTTGTACTGTAATTTCTTATATTAATTTTCTAATAAAATAAACAACAATAGATCTTTGGAAAATCTTTTGTAGTTAATGACAAAGAGATGCAATTAGAATACCTTCCTTATTAAATAATATGATTGACAAAATAAAAAAATAAATAAAAGAAAACTTAAATATATCTTATTGCTTATAATACAGTTTGCGTTTAATAAAAAAAATATATCAAATATTAAACAAAATAACTAATTGCGAAAAAGTTGTCAGACTCTAAATAGCTAAGGAAAAACTATAAAATCGTGATAAACGCCGAGCTAGCTGACTTCAAAATTTACTATTTCGGTCACCGTTGACAAGACGTTCAACGATTATGATTAACCACATAAAACTACATGAAAATAAATACCCAATACTTAAATTCCAACCACAACGACTAACATTAAAACAAAACATGCAAGATTACATCAACAACTAATAAAGCTTAAGTAACTTGTAATTACTTTTATCGCGGCGCTTTCCCCACAATTACAAGTCCGGTCCGCTTAATGGAGCCAATCCTTACGACAAGCTGTTTCATCGATGGTGATAGATTGCCACCGTATCGATGGTTCCTATGCATAAGGGCTAGACTGCAAAATCTCAACTTTATAGGACGGGCTCACAAAGTATCAAAATACTCAAATACTCAAATCTTTATAGCATTCCATATGTTACATATCAGGCGGTACAATTTCTTATAGTATAGATACAATATGGACCCGATAGGGCACAGCTTAAAGAAGTTCAAATAACTATATACTACTTTAGGTATAACTTAAAGATGGTAAAACCAAGTTTAATGAAACTTTTCAGGCTTACTTTTTAAGATATTCTCTTTATGAAACAAACAGATGATATTTTTTTATGCTTAAGTTTACCATGCTATTAACTTGCGTTTTGCATAAAAAAGTTAAATGACCAAATTGTTAGTTTGGCCCTTATACAATAGGACCCATCGGTATCTAGTATTCCAATCTAATCAAATGTCGAACGTTACCTGTTACTTAACGGAATATACAGTTCGTGTGGCTCGAGCTTTGAATGTACCGTGAATAAAATACAGGGAAGTAAGAAACAAAAATCTTGAGAGGTGTCAAGTAAGATCTTGAGAGGTAAAAATTAATATCTTGAGAATTAATTTAATTAAAAATTAAACATATTTTTTCTCGGATAGTTTGTTCCGATTTTTTTAATGATATTGTTTGAACATTGGGTTCACTCTTACGAACGAAGTTTAAGAGAAAATGTAATGACGGCGATTAAGCAATATTTGTTGCTTTTATTGATTCAATGATGATGTATGTATATTAAAATACATATTAAATTGTAGTACGAAGGAAATATAATGTTTTTGGAACAGCCTTATATTGACACAGATGTCGGTTAGGGCTGTCATGCAACTGTTCCTGTTACATCTAGTACAAAAAGAAATTTAGTTCACGAGTTTTAAATATTCTTACACTGAAACTAAAGTTGTGATACTGAAATTCAGGTGCCCAAAGTAAAATTATATGATGTTTTTTGGTATTTTGTCTTTGTTACATACAAAAATCTCTGAAGATGTATTTCTAGTTAATTACTAAAAACTCCCTATCATTTTATTTAAAAAAGTATTTTAAACTCCAAGTTACATCTTGCCTTCAAATCTATTATGCCATTTTAAGTTACCTGCAAATGTTTGGGGGTATTTTGACAACCCTAGTTACAAAGGGCACGATGAAAAATGATGATTTATTATGAAGTTCTCTGAACGCTCAGCCTAATGGTGTTGCCCAAATTATTAATGGTTGTAGAACACATTGCAGGGTCGCCTAACAAGGTGGGACCATCAATTTTCTATAGCCTGTAATTTATATAATTGTAGGTTGTTCTGTTTATCGTAGGTGAAAAGTTTTGTTGGAGGTCGGATAGTTTGAAACGTTTAATTCGTTCCTTGTATATCATTTTAAGTTCACGGTCAGGGTTTATTGATTTTGACGATAGGAATATTTATTTAAACGTTAGTTGGTTTTAATTAATGTGTGTCAATGTAAATAGAAGTCACATGTCAAGTGTCTTGTTATATCGTATTTGATAGTTAAACTCCGAAATAATGGAAGCTGATTTAATTGCGTATTATATCTAGAACATGGTATCCAAGCATATACAATATTTAAATATGAATAGCATATTGTACGACAATAATTAATATAATATTTAAATTAGTTTTAGTTAATATTTGTGGACGTTGTGAGCTTACTTTAGAAAACATATTATTTTAGTCAACAAGATCCATCCCGAACAAAACAGTTTTTTTAATTTCATGTATTAAAGATGCACGATGCCGCCACATTTCTCTCCTTAAACTATTACACAAATAATAGAACGCTAATCAAATGACTACACAACAAAGTCCCAACACAACCAGATTAGTTCCCAGCTATCGCTTAGCCAGACAGAGTCATAAGGACAGAAACTAGGTCGAGAAGGGTGGACCTCAAGCCCTCATTATTGTGACCCTCGCTACTCGTATGGACAATTGGACATTCTGATACGTAGCTATAAGGTTCTCAGATCGGAAAACTAGGTTTTGATGTTGGTTGGGGTTTGTTAGGATATTTTGGTGAACGTAAGTAAATATTGTGTTGCAGTTTTTGTGTAAAATGTATGCAAGATAACATAATAATATTAGTGGAGATGCTCGCGCAAGAACATTTTTAGCTGACTTCCAAAAAAGGATGTTCCGAAAGGACAAACGCGGTCTGCAGGTCAATCTACGTCCTCGTTCTTTTGCCTTGTAAATTTTTCATAACTTTATGAAACATTTCAAAACCTTACTAATTATACCTACAGTTGTTTTTTTACTCAACATGATTTGTGTACTGAATCTTGCAGTTTCCATATTTATGTTACCTTTCTGATTTTTCAAGCAAAAATTGTATTTCCCAACATCCCTATTCATATCCAGTAACAACAGGTTTATTTGATTTTCGTTACTATCAATAACGGTGTGGCGGCCATTTTTTCCGCGTCCCAAAATGGCACCCATATTAGGTAGCGAACCCTGGTAATAGAAGGTATTTTGTTCAGAAGACGCAGCCAAAGGGATTTTAGATGTTACTACTTTGTATCTTCGTAATGTGGGCGAGATAAAAAAATAAATACCTAGTATTATTTTGTGTATTGGTTTCTTAGGTTTACGCGAATGTAAGACATTGAACAATTTGCCCGTGACCATGATACCTGCAAAGGTGTCGAAACGTCGGGACCTAAAATCTAAATATAAAACGCGAAAATATCCGTAAAAAGTAGTTTTATTTTATTATTTTGTATGTTAGGCTGTTGTTTATTTGTAGGTATCTACTTGTAATTATATTTATGGTTCTCAAATTTCATTACATTAGTGTTAGGTACAATTATGATTTGACATGTGTATACTTATGTTTGTTGTTGTACGTAGATATTAAGAACAAAAATCAATATTGAGCACCTAAGGTTGGTAAAATAATATGTTATTATCAAAATTCCATTCTATTCAATTTCTCTTATTATTTTTGGAAATAATTATTAAATTTCCAAAAATTAAATGCCTAGTATTTTTTTTCACTTATTACAAAAAGTATAATATTGGATACGAACAAAAACACAAGTAATAGGCGTAATTTATAAATACGAGTACTATTGCGCTACCTTTTATTTAAAGTAAATTTATTCAGTCTTGGAGAAGTTTAAATGGCACATTCGTGTACCAGGTACAGTATCATATTTCATTGCGATAGTGTTGTGATACGGCTCTATTCCCGGGACGCGGGAAATGGGAACACTGTGTTTTAGACGGTCCCGTCACGGGACGTCTGGAGGTGTAAATCAGCAAACTTTTAATGTGCTTCGAATATTACTTTAACTGTCTTTTATTATCATAAAAGTTATATTTTAGGGTACGGTACAGTTTTTTTTTGTTGTTTGACAGGTAGCATAAACCATACCTAACAGTCTCTAAGCTATTAAATTTTTTGTATGATGTCCAATCAGTAGTAAGCAGCTTTTTAGTAACAAATTAGGTACTTATCCTTAAATCAAAATACATTTTCAAAGAATTAAACCTATCCCTTAACATTTCGAAAATTTTCAATGGACATACGAATGAGAATTAATCTTAAACAGTTCTATTTAAGTCTCAAGATTTCTTGACATTTAAACCTATCGATCTAAAATACCTTTTTCATTGGGAGTATAAAAATATCTTCGAATGAGAACCTCGCCCTATTCATACTGCAAAGGTAATACATTTCAATTGGAGTCATCAATAAAGTCCAGTGAAGCAGTCAAAGCCGGCGCTCAGGCTAACTGCAAAGATCTCTACCAAAAAAAAAAAAAAATGGAGTCATCAATAAAGCGCTCAGTTTTATTCATGAAATTTAAGTAATATTTATATTTAACTAGCTGTTCACCACGGTTTTACCCACATGAGTACCTTTTAAATTCAGTCTCTTCTAAAATAAAAGGCTAGCCTAGGTTTGTCATTATAACATTAACTATATACAAATGCAAGTGCCGACAAAATAGGTTCGACAAAACATTTAAAATAGTTATTGTATGTTCAGTCAGTAGGTATTTTCGGACCTAAATCCTTTTTTTATACCTATTTGCATTTAGTAAAAATCAATTTAATGATAATTTGAAATTACAAACAGACACTTTAATTGTTTTATTTTGCATAGTTTAGTTTCTGCTCGTGCACTATCGTAGCTCAGTAGTCACGACTCTTATTAAAATAATTTTATTTTATATTGTTTCCCGTTTATTCCCGTTATTCACATCACTAGTTGCGAGTTAAGTGCTCGTGCGGCTATCGAAGCCCAGTAATCACGTCTTTTATGCTGCAAGAAGGCTTTTAAAGTTCACTCTATACTTAAGTTTTGTATCGAGTTACGTTATGTGATGTTTAAGCTCTTCGTATTTTAGTGCCATCAATCGTACTATGATAGAAGACTTAAATTTCTCTTAAGCGAGCGATCAGCCTCTGAATAGAATTACTGATTTGAGTGTTAGCTAATTGCATTATTAATTTGAAAGTAGGAAAAGGGATTACGGAAAACTATTGAGTAGAAATAACTCAGAGATTTAACATCTCATTCTTGATTGATTTCTTAGATTTACACGAATAATATACATTTAAATAAAACTACTTTTTACGGATTTTGTCGCGGTTTAATTTTAGATAGGAAATCTCTAAATCTAAATCTCATACTTTTGGTCAATCACTGTAATACTTCATCGTATTATAATGATTAACGCTATCTCTAACCCTGTCTCTAATGCAGATAACTTCTAAGGTTTCATTATGTAGTGAAAACCAAAAACACATCTCTTATTGTCAAATGTACATTAAATATCCAAAGCCAATAAGTACATCAACATAATAAATTCGTGAACAAAATATCTATCACAATATTGTGTCAATAATTCTCATCGTACTAAAAGATTATTGTAATTTGGAATACATTTACATAATACTGTAGCCATTTCAGGTTTGGCTGGTTGCCACGCAGTAAACTGAATGCTGTAATAGAAAAGTTACTTTGAGTAAAAACTTTTTGGAGAAACGAGAAAGTATTTTAATTATCTTATTTGGAATGTTCTAGAATTTCAGAGGTGAAGATAAATAGTAGTTGTACTCGTAGGTATTTACTAAAGAATTTTGTGGTTTGGTTTGGCAAACTTTTTATGTCCTATAACTAGCTGAGCCCCGCGGTTTCACCCGCGCACCTATTTTCGTTCCCGAAAGAACTATATTTTTTAAATTTACCGTAATCCGATTTTGTTGAATATTATAAAAAAATAGAAGAGTTTGCAAAATAAATAGAAATTGAATTTCGACTGACGTTAAGAAAAGTATGAAAAGAGCTCCGACTATCATACAAAGAACTACAAGAAAATACCTCACATTATTATGTACATCAAAAACTAACAACACGTCACAGTCTCAGGTAAAATTAAAATCGTGACTCGAATTTTGTTTCCACAAAGATGTTTATAACCCTCTCTATCTTCTTAAGTCACCTGACTCGCGTGAAGGTCACCTTGGGATAGCCATTTGATCTAACCTCCATTGTTATTATTAATGCGGGTGTCAGTGTATGGGTTTTGGTTGACTTGTTGTTTAAGGCAAAATTTGGGTTAAATTTGAATGAATTTTGGAGATGGTTGGAATAGTTTTAATGGCAGAAATTGTAATTTAGAAAATATCATAAGTACGTGTTGACCGTTGTTTATTCTGAATCGGTTAACTTGTTTTTCTTTTTATAATGCGTTTATCTAGTTTCAATTACACATACATAGGTAGACACTTTGTCTCATAGTAATCTAATCCACGGGAATAAGCGCGTACATGTATAAATATCTTTTTTTAGGCTTGGCGTTTCGACCGGGTTACACCAACCGTGGTTTATTATCAAGTTCTTCTCATTAAAATTGCACATGCGTACAAATGTGCCTTAAGCACCTATACGAAGAACATAAAGGGATCCAGATAAAAAAAAGCTGAATTTGTTGCATCAATGAAGGTATTGAGACTATATTATGCTTGGTTGTGAACTCATCATAATTATCGCACATATGTGGGGCCATTGGCCGGCGATAATGGGCTCGCCCTTTGTGCCGCTAATCGCAAAGTCAAAGTGGGCGCAACCATCTATAAAGGAATCGATGAGGCATTGTGGCGTTTAGAATGGAAAATGTGGCAGAGATTGAGTGCGGATGGGTGCGCTAAATGTAAATGAGAATTAGGAAAGCGTTTGGAAGACTCAATTTGGTGGAGATTTGTGTTATCAGTTGATGAAAATGCAGTCGAATATACACTGATTTACTGTTGCGTTATTTAAATTCAGCTATAAATTATATTCTAATAATATTTTGTGAATATGAAGTCCAGTTAGTTACACCATGTATAACCTAGGAACGTGTTGTTGAAAGGAAAATGTTCTTTGATTTGTTTGATTACCAGATTATAAAACATCGAAAATATAAATTATGACCTACTGAAGCGAGGATTACTTGCAGAAGTGAAACCGCAGAGTTAAACTTAATATATTATATTATAGTAATACGATTTTAATGTTCTATAAAAACGAGTAGATAACGGTAAATAGTAAAGTAACACTAGGACATTTTACTAATCAATATTGAACGTTACCCACAGAAATGCCCTGAACAGCAAAGAGTAGAGGATTATTCAAATTCTTTAAGTGATTGCGGCGAATGATTTTGTAACCAAATTTAAAAATCCTTACTAAGTAGATTCTCAAGAAGCCTGTAAAGGCGAAATTCTGCGCCAGAACCGTATTAATAATGACGAAAAATATTAAAACCTTTGAGTACCAACATAAGAGGATTAGAGAGATTTTTGGAACTTCTAGTTGGTACGATACTTACAAAGTTAACAAGCAGAGCTCAGCAGAAGTGGTTCTTAGGTTGCCGGCTTGTGGCAACATTCAGAAATGTAACAAGTGTTGAGTTTCTTAAGGCGCTCTTCAAAACATTTTTAGTGGATTTTGTGAGTCAATTGCGATGTGATGTGACCTTTATGCAAAGAGAATGTCACCTCCTTAAAACCCTTAATCTGCATTTGAAACAGTCTTATTAAAGGCGAAATTATTCAAAGCCTTTTTAACTAGCATGTTTAAATGGACTTCATTTTAATATCTATTTAACCCCTAATTTAAAAGTACAACATCTTACGATTTTATATACAGGAAAAACAATAATCTCAAACAGTTCTATTTTGCCATAAAGGCAGGTCAACACCTGTACGTTAATACTTACAAAACATTTGAGACTTGAAGCATGCCTTTACTGTATTTACATAAAACATGCACCCATCAATATGGTATTTCATTTTAGTCATCAAAAACCTACTCGTATGTGTAACAATTCACCTAAAACTCATTTAAGATTTTTTTGCTCTTTCGTACTTAATCTTACTATTCTTTTTTGGAAGCATATCCATATTTTCCAATCCACATGAATGTCGCAACGATTCCTGAATGTTTTGTGCAGGGTGGTAAGTGTGCGGCGCATACTAACGAGGTCCGCCACTAACTGGACTGACCACAGGCCAATGGGAATGCCATAAGTAAGGGTCCTTATGTACCAGTAACATATTTTGCGTCGAATATTAGTCGTTAATGGTTATCAGTATTATAATCAGGTTCAACACAAACTAAATGATTGATATAATAATCCAGCCTATAAACGTCCCACTGCTGGGCACAGGCCTCTTCCCATATAGAGAAGGCACGAGCATTGATCACCACGCTTGCTCTCTGCGGATTGGCGATTTCTGATCCCAAATTTTTTGGAATCCAGGTTTCCTCACGATTTTTTCCTTCACCGTTCGTCAGAAGTGTCTTAGAATAATTAAGAAAGTACATATAACTTTGATAAAGCCACATTGGTACTTGCCTGGATGAACTATATGATTAATACCGGAAAATAAATACAATACTCAAATTAATCTTCCATCTCCTTACAATTTTTGAAAGAAAATAAAATAATTCATTCAATAGAAGTGTCGGCTTACATTTCTTACTTCCCAACCGTTGGCATGCACAAATGTCTGGCTTCGAAACGGAACTTATCTAGCAAACATACTCGCTCCAGTTTAAAACCAAATAAATGCTGCAAACTAACCCAAGACGTTTTAGCTGTTCGTACACGAGGCGATGCAAGTTTTCGACTTTTGTATCCAAACGACTGTTGCCTTCCTAACTGATTGACATCTGGACATGGGCATTTATCGACCGCAGTGTCGCTAGTTTTCAAGTCTCGGGTTCTATCCCCAATAACAAAAAAATTAAACCGCCGAAAAAACTGAAAAGCAAAAAATAAGAAACCTTTTTTTATTTAATCTTAATACCTAAGTTCTTAAACGAATGTGAGTATACCCAAATAATTTTGAGTCGGCGCCAAACAGGCAAATTAATTAATTACAATATATTATGTAATTTTTTTAGAAATTTTAATGTTAATCGCTGGAGATTTGATTGCATTGTTAAGTTGATTCAAACTCAAACTCACACTCAAAACTTTTATTTGCTTTCCACAATGGTATTAGCCGGTGGATGCAATTGGCGAGTTGTCGTTCATTGTGGCGTTCTAGGGGGGAGGCCTTTGTTCAGCAGTGGACGTCTTCCGGCTGATGATGATGATGATGATGATGATTAGTAGGTGGTAAGTAAAGAATAGAATTATAGTATATAGTGCTTTTGATTTGGTTGTTTCTTTAAATTTAAGGTATTTTTTTGATAGTTTGGCGCCGCCTCAAAATTATTTAGGTATACTCACATTCGTTTAAGAACTTAGGTATTAAGATTAAATAAAAAAAGGTTTCTTATTTTTTGCTTTTCAGTTTTTTCGGCGGTTTAAATTTTTTGTTAAAAAGTTTTTATTTTATATTTTTTTGTGGCTATAGTACACTAATTGCTACATGCTGATTTTTTTATTATTTTTAAAATAGATACCTACCTTATTTTAGTATTCAAATCTGTGAGTGAACAATAAATCACCCCTATTTTCCCACCCTTCGGGTAAGATTGTATGGGGCCAGCTTCTAGGTATCCCCATTCTAGGTATCTAATAAAAAAAGAATTATCAAAATCGGACTATTCTGTAATAAGTTACGCGTGGTCATATATTACAACCCGTTAGTGAACAATCAATATTTTCCTGTTTTTCTATCCTTAGGATTGGAATATTTTTTCCAAATTTATATGGGACCAACTTCTAGGTATAGCCTACTCAATAAAAAAAGAATTATTAAAATCGAACTACTCTGTAAAAAGTTACGCGTGGTAATACATTACGATCAGTGCGTGAACAATCAATTAACCCCTGTTTTCCCACCTTTAGGGTGGGATTTCTTTTTCCAAATTTATATGGGACCAACTTTGGAGTATACCCTTTTCAATAAAAAAATAATTATCAAAATCGGACTACTCAGTAAAAAGTTATGCGTGATCATACATAAAAAAAAAATATATACGCGTCGAATTGAGAACCTCCTCTGTTTTCGTCGGTTAAAAATATACAAATTTTCTTCACTGTTTCGTGACTGGGTATTTCTCGTACCTTTTTTGTCCAAAATACAAGTACGTTTGATACTTTCTTTTGGGTTCAGACCAATTTATGCGATGATATGAAAGTTTATAAAAAGAAATAGTTGAAGACTTAAATTGTCAGGTATCGGAGACTGGCGTTGCCTTGTGTAAGACTGACCTTTCGCGAAGAAATTCTTGAACAAACCTTCTTGGCACACATCAGAGTGTACATTAGATGCGATAGAAATGTACATAGACTTTAAATAGGTATGTTTGGACATTAAATGCATTTGCAAAGGAATCATGTTACTTCTCAATTGGGTTGAGTAAATAAACGCTGGTGACATACAATACAACAAATGTTACGTATTGATATACCTATTACGTCTTCTAAAGAAAAAATAATTAGTACATTGGTTTACAGTAACATTTAATAAATATCTTCGGTAAATAGGTATTATTTGAAGATATATATATAATCGTAGGACAAAATTTTGTTTTTCGATGATATGTTTCAAAATAACTATAAAATTAAAAATCTAGAAAAAAATAACTATTACCCTACAAATACGCTTGTATAATTCTGTATACGACATAATATAAGGTTCTCTTATGATATATTTTCACGTCTGACCGATTTTGTGTCGGGTCGCGCTCATTGAAAAGGTCAGAAGAAAGATTAGAAATTTATTGGATAGGTCTCAACCACGGATGAGATCTGTAATCTTATAAGGTGCACTGATTGCGGGGAATAATTTCATTCGATGTTAAAAATTAATTTGCTTCAATCCCAAGATGAGCTTTAAAACCCGTTATTTATTAATTATGACCACATTTTTATGGTACTTTTGGGTGATGTAGGATGAAAAATGAGATGAAATGGAAACAATTTAGAATGAATAAATTATAGGTTATGTATAGCCTGTATAGGTAGGAACTTAATTTTATATATACAGCGTGAATATTAAGTCGTTGTTTTCCCGAAGCGAAATGAGTTTGTATCGTTCATACAATCGATTAATATATATAAAAAAAATTAGACTCAATAAATGGCGGATTAACAATTGCTATAAACAAAACTCGAAAGTGACTTGAACCAGTAGTAAAACATCGCGCTATAGGTACCTACGCGGGCGGGCGCGCGGTTACCCCGAAAGCCGCGCGGTCGTTGCACTTCGCGTGTAAATCAGCTGATCGCTACTCGTGATTTAATAAAACACAAAACCAATAAGTAATTCAAAGGACAATGGCGAAATAATTGTTGATGTAATTCTTATGTGTCCATAAACGTCGTCATTACAGATTTACATTAAATAATATATATATATATAGTTACATTTTATCAAGCTTTATTCAAATAGCGTCTAAGTCTATGAAAAATATATTTTAAATTGGAAATACAATTGATTAAATTGTACTTTGAGTGTTGCCATGACTGAAAGTTAAATCTGAACTAAGTCATACGAATATATTTCGCTAGAAAACTAAAAAAGCTGGTTTTTTAGAATATATTGAAGTTTTATGAACAAGAATAATCTAAGGACATATTATTTCTTCCCAACATTACCGAAATGAATAAATAGGATCAAAATAATAATACGTAAACTTCATAGAGAAATATAATAAGTAGGTAAACTTCATTCCAGCATGGCAACAACAACGGATACAATCAATGTGACATTTTGAGTTATGACAATTGTCATTGTTTGTGATCTGTCAATTTAAACGTTCGTTACTCCTATTATTGTTGTATCTATTCTATTACTCTTATTTTCTTTTTAATTTTGATTTGTAATGCGTATGGACTTTCTACATATCTCCTGTGACGTGTGCTTGCCAAAGGATTTCGATTACCTACCACTTACGACGACATTATGCTGTGAACTTTTGACTCTGATTCTACTTCTTACTTTGGATTTTACTGCGTGTTAGAGAGACGATTTGTTTTTCACGATAGGAAGTCGTGTAAAGCCTCTCAGCACCGGCTGGTTTCCTGGATGATATCGTGATAAGGGAGGATAAAAATAGATAATAAAAAAAATATAGCTATGTTGTTTAATTTCTTAGACAATCCCCTGTTAGAATTAATGCTGTTTTTTATTTCATTCTTTCAGTTGGTCATCTATTTTATAGACGATTTTGTGCATTTAACAGTATTACAAGAAAGCCTATAAGAAAACAACATGTTCTGTCAGGATTATAGATTTTAAAAGATACCTCTGATTATTACTCTCTATATTATCAAAGCGACACAAGGGAAAACCTAGTTTAATAATATCTATATTAATAACTATGAAAGAACCGCATCTAATAATATATAATTTCACTTTTAGATAACTGTTTTTTTTAGTTTGAACCTCTGAGTATAGATAAGAAACTAAAGAGTGAGTCTATCAGAGTTTGAACCGTAAGCACTACTAATATGAACCAGTTTTGTCGTGAATTATGTATGAAGATGGAGCTTGCCGTTTTATTAATTATCTCAAACACTAATATTATCCTAACGATGTCAAAACCATCGATAGTTTCGTATATAAGTTTATCGTTGCGTGAAAAATAACTAAAATCAGTAAACGAATGTACTAGATACAGACTAAAAAGTGCTCTCGCTTAGCACAAGGGGAAACTAGCGATGGTATCGGTCTACGTATATGTAAAGTCCATGGTTTGAACAAATCTTAAATGACAAGACACCTACCCTACTATTCTCTATGCACCTAGCCTGAAATTCTTTAAAACTTAAATATCTTTTATTGGTGGCTTCGTTCATCAGTGAACCTTAAGACAATATTGTTCAGAAATCTAAACTCTATATTTTAAGATTTTTTTTATTAGTAGACGCAACAAAATTATGTCAACAAAAATTTGTATGGGAGTTCGCCATTGTCCTTTTCGCTTCAAACTTTTACGGACTTAGGATCGTCATTAATACTTAAAAAATCAAAATAGGTATCTTTAAAAAAAGTCGGAATTTGATAATTAAGTATTTAAGGCGTAGGTATTTAAAAATGGAATCAACTTATTTACAATGATTTTGATTACCTAACCTACTTTTAAATGTTTATTTACAAAGTACGAGTACTTACACTTAACGGTAGCGGAGTAGGTAATTGTTCGAAATGTAAACCACTACGTTCAATGTACAAACGAACACGTTTTAACTGATTGTCTTTCAGTTTCATTAAAGTGTCTCTGTCACGTCTCCCGATATTAAAAGCGTCCACTATCGCACTTATCAAAGAGTCGCGTGTTTGGTGTTCCTCACGATACACCAAGTTCTTGAGCTCAGACCACAAATAAAAGTCCAAGGGAGTCAGGGCCGGGCTCCTCGGTGGCCAAGGGTGTGGCCCGCCACGAAAAAAAAATGCTAAGGATGCAGTCCTTCTGTGTTGAGCACTTTCATCGCACATTCATCACTTGACGTCATCGACGTTCGCGCACAGAACACTAACTAATAAGTAATAGGTCATAATAGGTACTAAGCCGTAGGCATAGAGCGCAACATTTGGCGGCATTCTATTGTGTTTCGGCGCTTGCCGTGTGCATGCAAGCTAATTTATACCGTATCACTATGACCGAGAGCTTATTTTGCTCTGAACATTTATTATTGATTCTTTCTTTGTAAGTTTGCCGACAACACGTGGCGGCGGCGTGTGCGTTTCGTGTTACCTACAGGTGCTTACGTTATCTCTAGTGAGTGAACTTCATACTATTGACTATCGCTCTTTCGAGTTTATGAATACTTTTTTAATGATTTGAAAAAAAAAACATTATGTTTTTTAAGTTAAACTTTGTATTTCGATAGTACTACTGATGGGTAATCGTCCTGCCGCGGGAAAACAACCATTCAATTTTCACGGTGTATATTTTTTTATATCAAGATTTTTTATAAATATACTTGAGTTTTAGAATAGGTATTTCATACATACCTGCATCTATCATTTATATCTCGCTTCATCACTACATAGTATAAAACAAAGTCGCTTCCCGCTGTCTGTCCCTATGTATGCTTAGATCTTTAAAACTACGAAACGGATTTTGATGCGGTTTTTTTTAATAGATAGAGTGATTCAAGAGGAAGGTTTATATGTATAATACATGCATAATATAGTAGAGGAATACGGATAATCATAGAAATTTCTAATGTAAGGTCGTAAATGAACCCATTTTTTTTGCGCTTTCATTGCAAACGCTGGCTGAACCCTATGAGATAGATCAAAATAATGTACTACAGTATTGTGCACCTTAAAAAGATCTACAAAAAAGTCCGCGATGGCATATGTCTATCTCTTGAGGATAACCCACGATAACCATTTTTATCGTTTATTTATAACTTATTTACGAAAAAGCGTTACAACACAATTTTAGGCAATACAGTATTAACCCTTATCCAATTAAGTACCTTTAATAAATTGTGCATACAATATAGGTCAATATTGCCCTTTACAGCATGTAATTTAAATGAATATTTTCGAAGATATTGCAAATTTAAAATGTAGGGACATGCGGACATAGCGGTTGCGGCGATACCAGCCGGAGGGCCGCGCGGGGGCCGGGGGGCGCGTGCCTATACCAAATAGTGCGTCTAAGGCTGTGCTTTGCCCTACAGAACTTTATGATTGTGTAGTTATATTTGGTATCAGCGTTGCACCCGAGCAAAGCCGGGGCGGGCCGCTAGTTTCATTATAATTGGAACAGTGTCCATAATATAAAAGGCTGGCCACAGATAACTCTTTATCAATTATATACTTACAGATCAGCACTAGTTTATCATGTGTGAATGAAAACCTACTCAAAATCCATTATCATTAAAAACGCCTTTTCCAGAACCACTTTTGTAAACATTCGCTCAACTACTGAAACCAAATAATATAAAATCAAACATGGCATTTCGCTTGCTCAATACCCAACGGACACTGTATTGTTTTTTTAATGTGGAATTGAATTGTTGAGGCCGCGGGGTATCCATGGAACGGAAATTAAATTGTCTACCGTAAAAAGGATATAACGTTTTGATGGACGGAAGATAGTGAAATTTCTCCTCATTTGCATTACCGGTGACTTTTACGATGCCTTTTTGTGTGGACTCGTAACGTGGCCTGTTTATTTGCACTTCCGCACTTAACTTATGATTCTTAAATGAAATGGAATAAATTTGTCATGAGGTTTCCGTACCTCTGATCGTCTGTCTGTTTGTCTGTCAGTTAGCTGGCTTATCTCAAGACCTAACATGTAATAACAGAAAAGATTTTTTTACATGTTTGATGCACAGTATTTTGTTTTGAACAAGTGTCGGATTCATCTAGATACACATAAACTACGAACAAAATATATGAAAAAGATATTTTTACCCGGTTGTGAGACAACACTGGCTGATCAATATAAATTTCAAGGTAAATGGCGGTATAAGAATTATTAAAAATAAATAACAACATTTAAAAAGCAACCAACATCGTTACATATTATTTTTATAATACCTATATTTTCTTAATGTTTGTGCCAGCCCTATGCGCTACGCTAACCAGTACATTTCGCCGTTACTCTTTTGTTCAATACAGTGCCAACCCTACCTGTATAATCGCAATAAAAACTACGTAAAGCATAGGTTTGCAGTTCCCGTAAAGGGTAAAGCTTTGTCTCCAATATCCATAATATGTTTGTACTTCTATAAATCTCGATGCTATATCTGTTTGTTTGAACATAAATAGAAAATTTATTGCTTTTGTGTAGTAGAGAAAAAATTGAGAAATAAGCGAGATGAAGTTTCATTCGCTAGGGAAATGTTGTAAGTTATGATTTCTGAAATTCTAAAATATTGTTTGATTTTTAATGTGTCTATTTATCTTGAGTTTCTGGTTAACTTTTGTTTTAGAATTTTTCTTGACTTTGTCTAATTTTTCTACAGTGAGAAATTATTCTTACAATAAAAAATCTACTATTGATTTTTATTCGTAGAAAAGATTTTATTTCGGACTAATGAATCTTGTCATAATAATATAATGTCACATTTTCCTTCCCTTTCTCTCTGGTTAGGGCCTTGGTCATTCACTCCCTATCAAAGTATTCCAGCTCGTCTTGCTATCTCCGTCATGTTGTATTTATTTGGGTAAAATTCCCCTTTAAATAATATAGCAAAACGTATAACCATCAAAATGGCATCGGGAGCTTAATAAATATATTTCGTGCGTATATTGCTCAAGACGATGTGACTCTTTTCCCCTTAACTGTTTTTGTTTCATTTATTTCTTGATAGCTTTGTAAAAGTAAATTGAAGAGAAAATGACACACGAAAATGTCTTTATCGAAAAAATTATACGATATAAACATTCCAGTGCTTTCACATTGTAACATACTTATTATAAATGTATCGATACAGATGTAAGTTAATAAATAAATATTTGTGACTATTCTTAACAATTAAACAACAATTATTATTGTTGTCGCAAATATCTCACTAAAAAAATTATTGTAAGATTAGAAAATAGTTTTAAAATGTTTGTTGTTATATTAGATTTAAGTATTAAATTGGTAATAAAAAGTACTCAAAAAAAAAGAAATGCGCACAACAAAAGGTTTTTAACATCTGATTGCCCTATAAAACATGTACAATCGGGGACATCTTCGCCTTATCACCTTACCGTCGAGAAACGGTTTTCGTCGCTTGCGCTCTTTCTAACGCTAGCGACACGCGGCCACGCCCCCTTATTTCTGATTTGTGTTTTAATATAGTAACCTATAATTGCCAGTGTCATTGTAAAAGTTGACACTGTGCACGAGTAAAACAATATATCGTATGTAATGTTCGTTGTTGTCGTCACTAAATACTACGAATGTTTTGACGACTTACGCATTATGTTTCTCTTATGCACATATTTTCATAAAAATTATGTAAACTATAAATGCTAGAATATTAAGATGATTTTTTTTATTCAATTTTCAGTATATTTGCAAAAATAATAATAATAGAGTAACGAAAAAAGCTAGCTTTACCGACAGTTATGTGTTTACACATAAGTATGTAATTTATCATTATTCTTACTCGGAAATCAAGGAACTGTCAGGTTTATTGCTCATGTCTCATAATAAGTTTCTAGATTTATTTTTTTAAACGTCTTGACAGATTTCGACATTTTTCTATTATTTCGATGGGTGATTAAAACGAAATTGACGATTTTTTACTTCATCTGATGAGTGTGTTTTCCTAATCTGTTTTTATAAATGGCTGATCTGCGACCGTAGGTTGTGGGTTTGATTCCCACCTAGGACAATTCTTTTTTTGATGAGCACAATCATTTGTTCTGTGCCTGGGTGTATTTTATCAGTAAAATGTATTAGAAATATAATAATATGAGGATATTTATCAGTTTTCTGGTAACCATAAAACAAGCTCTGCTTACTTTGGTATTAGATTGCTGTGTGTAAGTTGTCACAGGATATTATCATTATGTTATAGTATTATTATAGATACTATGTCTTTTTTTTTTATTTATGTAATTTGTTGCATAATGTTATGTTTAAATGTAATTTGGGTTGACAAAATATGAATTATTATTAAAACCTAGTCGGGTTTTTTATTTTTTTTATATTTTGTTTACTTTATAGTAAAATTGCATCAATACCTACCTTTAAATGTTATTATTAGTTGCTTTGTTTAAGTTAATTTATGTAGGATGCATAATGCATTTTACTACTACTAAAATACTAATTAGATGTAAACTTAAAATGTCTAAATAGTATTTTAATACTATTTACTTACTAAAATCACCGTTTATACTCCAGTTTAGAGTTTTTAAGCTCAATAAACCCAGTATCTGAACCTTACCACCTTTCCCTGTGTGTAGCAGGAATTCTTTTCAATGGAGTCTGGAGTGTAAATTTAGTTGTGCCTTTAATTGTGATAGCAATATTTTATAAGTATGCGTCTACACCTAGGACACTTGTAACAAGGAGTAAACGCGCAACAAGGAGACGATGCTGGTCGGTCAACGACTGGCTCCATGAACTTCAGCATGTTTTTTTAGAAGTAAGGAATAAACAAAATAAAACAAATTAGATACTTCAAAATATATTTTTATTTATAAGATTATTAAAAATATAAACATAATGAGAGCTACCGTTATTACGCTCACGTGTTGATGCCTCTAGCATAGCTCAGAAAATGACAAAAATAACTTATAATTAAAGATTCACCGCGCTTGTCGCGTTGTGTTGTTTTTTACAGTCGGTTCTGAGTTTCGAAGTTCTCGTACTAGACAAATAACTCGGTTTAACTGATAAGTTGTATTTACTATGATGTTATGTTAGTAAGATGTAGGATATATTGTGGAAATAATATTTAAAGAAATAATTTAATAATTATTTGGCAGATAACTCATTTTGATTAAAGTAAAACTGAATAATAACCGGTATGTAATTAATTGGTAAATCTCGATCTTTCATCTTTCATAAAAAACCTTGAATGAGTAGTTCTAACAATATTATGGTTCACTCTTGTTACCATTTGCCATCAAAATTATGTCCCAAATCGACCATCGATCTTGGCGGTGCAATTAGCAACCACTTAGCATCTAATGAAGCTTACAGTCAATTACAAGTAGGGATATTATATCTAACTTATTAAATTTAAGTTTATAAGAATAATAAAAAACTTGTGAGGTGTCAAGGGACACCCGGATGGAACGAAGTTCCTTTCGATTAATTAGTGAAGTAATTGTAATATATATATATATATTTAAGTTGTAATAAATAAAACAAAAAAATTAAAAATATAATGTAATATAAACTTAATCAGTAGGCTCAATTTTAGTAATGGTATTATAACTGATATTATAACTGAAGTAGGAAACATAATGTTTGGGATTCTATTTTATTTAAATGTCTTGAAAAATCTGGATCAATGGTAGTATTATATTTTGTTGTTGATTCTGCTGGATTTAATTAATAATAAATTTTATTTAGTAAATAATAAATTTAATTAAATTGATATTAATAATTTTATTAGGGTATTTTTTTTTTATTTAAAATTATTAATAAAATTTAATTATAATTAATTAAATTAAAATAATAGTTTCATAATTAATTAAATTAAATTATTACTAATTAAATTAGATAAATAATTTTATTATTAATTAAATTAGATGAATAATTTTATAATTAATTAAATTTAATTAATAAAAAAATATATATACAAGGTGTAATACAATTGATGCTAGTTAAGGAAGTAGTCGGTTCAGAATAGGCATCTTAATCGAATTCCGAAAAAAAAAATCATGTTAATTTTTCAGGAAAACTTCCTTCACAAGTGTTGAATTAGAAACATAACAAATCAATTTAATCTTTAGTTTAAAGTAATTTGAACCTTAAGTCAAAGGAATAAAGTCCAATTTGTATTTCTCGTACGTCGTTAGTTTTCTTACGCACACATAAACCATAAAACATTTTAAATATTTAAATTGTTAGAACGCGAATAATAAATATTCAAAGAAATTTGGAACTTACTGCAACGAAATAAAGCTTATCTAAATGTACTTCCGACTTTGCAGTCGGCATTTTACATTGTTGTGTCAAAAAGACGCGAAACCCCTAAAAAAATATTGTACGTCATTTGCTAATGTAAACATAATGCATGCGAGTGAGACGCAAACATTTCCCGCCACCCTCTGACCAATGAGCGCCGCACGCGCCGCGGCCGCTCGCGCTGCTGCAGCGCCAAGAGCGGCAACCGCCCGCCTAACATCAAAGACGATTAGTCATCCGCCGACAGCGTGCTGTGAATGTTTTTTATTTATGTTGTGACTTGTGACCTTGACGTGAAGTATTGCACCTGATGGATAGGTAGCTGGGGACCCATGTAGTGGTCTCTCTGATAAGGGGAGTGGACGCCAGAGGATTTTTATTTGTGGCTGTTATAAAATCGCTAGTACAATTAGGTAACAACTGTCGATGACCCCAAAAGTAAAATAAAACTCGCGTTTGTGACAGTGAACAGTGATACTCGAGTACTAAACTAACTAAAATACCTTGAAAAAGCCGGTAAGACCTAAAGTGAATCGAAAAATACGGCAGATTATTGAACCATTGTTGTGAATGTGACGAAGAAACAAAGTTAGTGTTTCTACATAATGTTCAGTTTTGTAAGTACCTACAACTTTTTTCTAATTCCTTTTATGCCGCGTTTAATTACCTATGAGTGTAATAGGTACGGCGACTCGGGCGCCAACCCCTCCACGCTACGTTATTGACGATAAGTACCTACCTACATCTCAAACGGTTGAAAGTCGCACACCGATTTAAAGTAACATACCGTTATTATGTCTAATTTATTATGTTTAATTTACTTCTTAACACACACATCAAACATCGAATCATCGAAACGTCCGATCGGTCTGGATGTGTGACGAAAACATAGAAACCTATTTTACTAGTTAGAAAACTGTCAATAACTTATTATACCATGATAATATCCAGCTTAGTGTGAACAGTAGTTAGGTATTAGAGAAAATTTGAGTTTAGTTAGAATGTTCGATCAATGAACTAGTGCCTAAACAGCTGACGAACAATCGAGTGAGCGCGCCTGTGTGCGTGCGTAGGTTAATACGACCAAACGTTCAACGTAAAGTCGGGCATCTATTAGATGAAAAATTTATAGGTTTGGTTCGTCTAAATTAAATTATAGGCCACATAAGGATATTATAATTTAATAATCTAATTGGGGTGTCTGAGGCTATGATCAATATTATTTTACACCTTGTATATCACATATATATATAATATATATAACACCGTTGGTTGTGATCGACAAGCGAGCCACGAGCTCGTTGTAAAGACTACGGTGGTTTTTTCGGTGCTTGTCATACCAAATTATAATGTGAGGCGAGACAAAACTATTATTTCTCGGTGTATTGCTATAGTAACACATTTAGTACTAAAAGTCCGATGAAGCAGTCAAAGACTGCGCTCAGGCTAGTCACAAGTAAGTAGGCACAAAGTAGCTAGGCACAAAGATCTCTACCAAAAAAAAAAAAACATTTGCACTAAAACTGAAGTGCCTAAAAACGGAAGCTACATTAAGTGATATAATATTATTTATTAACAGCCATGATTATACTTAGAAAAAAATAATCTACTAAGAAACGAAATAAAAGCTGTCTAGAACTATAAAGATTATAATTATAAGAATGACTGAAAAAACGAACTCGTGTTTAACGTATTGCTTGTGATTATAACACATACACAAAAAAAAACGCCGTTATCTGGCGGCTCCTTTCGCCCCTCGGTGATCGACACATAGTTTTTGACAACGCGCCGTGTCGCGCCAAATGCCAAACCGCGGTATAGCTTGTTCGTAAATCACAGGTTTCAAGAAAAATACAATTACATAATTAATGACGGTCCTTTATCCAGTCAATAAATATTATTTATTAGGCTTACGTCAAATAAACAAATTCTTATAACAATAAAAAAATTACACTTCGTATTAGTAATAGTAGTAGTACTATTTTACTGAATCCATAATATTTATTTAAATTATTTTTAATTCATGTTTAACAGAGTTTTACAAAAAATTAAAGGGAAGTCGGGCATGCATTTTCTAACTGCCGGGCCAAAAGACGGTTATAATCGAATAAAAAAACATACCTTATATCAACTAGATATTCTACTTCAATGGTTTGACAACCAAAATAATACTTATGATTTTAGTGTCGGTCTAACTATCCGAAAAAGACAATCAAAAGGTATATTTCTATTCTTTTCTAACGCATGGCTTGCGCGCAGGGTAGAGAGAGTTGCATTTTGTGCATTACATTACAGTTCTTGAGTACACTTTAACGATAACAATAAGCTGTCGCGAGCAAAACTGAACTGTTTGACACTGAGTTTAAGGTTCATAATAAGATGTTACTGTTTTTTTATTGTTTCTCATAGAGTTTTTGTAGCTTTTATTCTACACCCGGCGTCCGTTTAGTGTGTTAATGTTAAAATACTATAGTAGGTATATGTATAGTAATAGTATATATTATATTTACAATGCCAACCAATTTTCCAATGGCTCGCATTATACTCATATTTATATCTTTAGAGGTTAATAAGAAGATTATCGGTGGAACTTATAACACTACTTTAAACCGTCAGGGGGCTGAAAATATACCACGAATGACTTTTTTAAACATAATAAAACTGCTAAGAATTATGCTACTATTATATTAAATATCCTCATCAGAATCAACGTCCCAATTTAATGATAGAAAGTTAAAATAATTGTTACAAGAAAGTTTTAAAAACATCTAGCAAACAAGTAAAAGGGTCGGAGTCGAGGGAGGTCGGAGTAAAAGGGTCGCCTTCTTAGGTTCTCAGCCTCCGCTGTCAGTCTTCTTCGTTGATGACAAAGTAACCATGTCGTCGCTTCCCGCGGGCAGTTATTTAGTCTTCCATCCTCTTACTATCGTCTTATCCACAGCCTTACTGTAAGAGCGCTGCAAACAAAATGTTTAAACAATTAATCCATATGTAATAAAATTCTAGTAAGTTTACAAAAACAACCGAAGACTGTAATCACAAATAGATTTCGAAGAATCAGACAAGTTGGGTTCGAACTCGAGACTGAAGTTATAACGGGTAATACCAACCTACTAGACTATCACTACTCTCTGCTAATTGGTCATCTATGTATTACCTACATTGCTCTTCCGTGGTCTAAATCACCTACACGATTATAAAAAATTCTCTCTCAAAAATTAAAACGATTATTTTTTTAATCTGCTCCAATAAAAAAATGTTTATTAGCGCGAGCTTGTTTATTAATACATTTTGCGGTGGCTACCAGTGGCTAACTTTGATGAAAATACTTGACCTAACCATAAACAAACAAAATATTTTCAATCCAGTATTTATGATTTTATTTGAAATCATTTGGTCATAATAACTAACATGCGCTTTGCGAAAACAAGTACCCGAAAGCTCTGGTTTATGACTCTTTTGTTAAAAGTGAGCCGACTAGTTTTTTATCTATAGCAGTGGAATTCCATTGTTATAGCTCCGGCCAAACCGGCCGACTTTGCTACTTATTGTTTCATTTTTAAAATTAAAATTAACACGTTTATTTAATTACTCTTTTAAAGGTAGATCTGTTATTATAATAACCGTAAAAATGAAATGTTATTGAAAAACACCTAACAAAACACTATTATAAAAAGATTATTATTTAAAATGATGTGTATACCCTAAACAAGAATATAGCCGAACTATCTATTTAACTATAACTTTTTCTATTTAACATATCACTCGTTTGGTATGGTTACATAAATCCCAACAAAAGTATGAATGAAAATGCACTGATTTACTTCATACAGAGCGTAAATGAAGCTTTAGTTCCTTTTAAAAGTATGTGTGACCTGTAATATAAGGAAGTTTGAATAAAAAAAAACTAGAATTGGCCACAAAGATCACTTTAAAATAATACACGTTAAATAGTTAAGATGTTAAAACATGAGACTAGTGTCAGATGACTCACGCAATCAATTATAATTATCAATTCTAAAAACATCCCTACTTAGCAGCACAACAGGCATTTTTACACATTTGTGTTAAACACATTATTAAAATGTCACCGTGAACAACACTGACTAAATCTGTTTTCATGTTTAGTGCAATAATAATTAGTATCTAAAACAATTTTGACCGACTAGAATTAAGTGTTATGTAGTTCACGTTAATCTTTTTTCTTTCTATCCCACTACTTTGCAGACTCTTTATCTATCTGGTTTTAGGCTGACTTATAAACACATAATGCTTAAAATATAATTAAAATGTTAATACTTACAAATATTCTCAGGTCATCCGCAATTTGACTAATAAATTTGTTCGCTCTTCGATCGTCAATTTTAGATATCACACAAACAAAATAAAAGTCCGGTATACACGCGCGAGTATTCGTAAACAGTAGTCAAAGTCACGGAGAGAACAGCGAACGTCAACAATGAACAAACAGTGAGATGCGACTGACGTCCACAAAAATAGTCAAAGCATATATTTCCGTCTCGTTACTGCAATGTCCTAATTGGTCAACGTCCCAGGAGGGCGGAGCTTCCGTGCCAGTCGCCTGCGTCGAACGTCAAACGAAATCTTCTAAAAAGTGATAAGGCTTCGTTGTCCCCGATTGTACGTTATGCCATTTACGAACCCTTCAATAGAAGAAATCACAATACAATAGTGAAACGATAGTCATTTGAAAATCAAATATTGAAGTCAATTATGAAAATGAAATCGGGACTTAAAAGGGTCCTTTTGTCTTGGTCCTAACGGGGTCAAAGCTTTGTGGTCAAAAGGTTACTAATACAAAGTAGTAGGAAATGTAAAGGAATACTCTTTGAAATACAATTAAAGTGCGTTTGATCAAGTTTGGTAAAATCAAGACTACGAGGAAAAGTTTTGATAGTCAAAGAAAATTTGGTTTCCGAAAGGTCGTATTTGACCGTTTAAGTAATGATTACATAGCGGTACGAGAAAGTAATTTTAAATGATTCGCAGTAGTAACTAAATTCAAGGTTAAGCAAAACAAAAATTACGTCTACGTCTATTTTAATAAGAAGAAATTTTGTACCCACGTATCTTTTGGACAAGAAAAATAAAGCAATCATAATCAGGACTTCAACAACACTAAGAAGACATCATTACGTTCAGAAAACCAAGATAAAATAACAAACAGCGAACTTGATTACTTGAAACCTCGTTAGCCCTTCATTGAAGATTCCAAGTATCTTATAAATATACCAGATTTATCCTTAAATAACCCCTTTACGTCACAGTGCTCGTAATAGTTAATAACAAAGGTACTTCAAAATGCTATGAACATTTTACTGCAAATGACTGGCTTCATTACCGAGACATCAGTCTTACCGCGGAATAAATAGGTTAACTATAAAAGGATTGTTTCAAACAATATGAGATTTTGTTGATCATGATGGACGTAAAACTTGCTAGGATTTTGTTTTAGTTGTTACATTTCTAGCTGTCGGAGTTGGTTTTATCTTTATCCGTTGTTGTTACTTGCTTAGAAGCAAAATGGACGAATGATATTAGTACAATTCTGAAATGTAAGCACTGTGCAGTATTAAATTACAATTATCAGTATAAAATATGAAAGATAAAGTCACGCGATAAATATATAAAACGAAAATATTAATTCATGACATTATTTTGAAACAATAATTATTATACCTATAATACTAGCTGTGCCTCCGGTTTGCGGCCGTGTGACATTTTCATTTGCATTTTTTAACTTGCACTGAGCGACACATTCAGCGATTCATTTTTATATTATAGATTATAATTTAAAAATGAATCGCGAATTCTAATTTTATTATGATTAGAATTCTCATCAAGACCAATACTGATCTCATCACATAACCATCAGATATACCATTATCCCTTAGAAAGTTATTCAACCATATTTTATTTACCGCTCCACAGCCTTCCTCATTGTTCGCTCGCGGCTAGGTTCAATGCAGCCGACCTATTGAGCTCACTGCCCTCATTATCGGCAGGTTGTGGGAGCTAATTAGACCTGATTACTATTATATTGGACAAGTAGTTTCAAATATGGTCTTTGAAGGTAGATAATTATTTTAAGTCTTTACACTACGTTTAGAATATGATGATGTAGTTTAAGTTATTGGAAATAATCTTGAACTTTTATTTACAATTCAATTCTTAAATTTTATATAACAATAAAAACTTACAACTTTATACTGAAATTAAAACTTATATAAATAAAACTAGCACGCATCAAAAATTCATCGTCATCCTTGTCGATGGCAGGAAACGTGCCCAGAAGGCTGGCAGCATAGGATAGGCATAGCCACGTTGAATGGCTATGCCTCTCTTGAAATTATTTTTTAAATACTATTGAAGAATATATTCTTAAAATAAAGATTTTGGGTGGATTTACGATACTAGGTATAATTACGATATAAAATATAAATATTTTAGTAAAATTATCGAATTTATCATCCATTTTTGTTCTCGTACAAGTATTTACTTAGATATTCCCTCGATTCTCGTAGCCTTTAAGCCAAATATTTAGCGGGAACATCTGCGGAATATCTAAATAATGGTACTAAGTTAGAGACCCTGACCCTCAACCCGGATTATTGGGTAGTTCCCAAACAAGCAACACTAAAGCAAAAGTAAATATTATTGATTACTACACCAATCTGTTTAATCGGGAATAGGGTGTGAAGTTATCTAAAAGTAGCCTATTTATTTAAAGTATTTACGAATTAAGTTAGGGTTGAGTGAGTTAGTTCATCCACACTAGAGGAACAAAACAACTTTTGTGTATGGGACTAGCCCGATCCCCACACTTTGCATGGAGTCGGCGAATTTTACTTAACTAAATTTTCTTATGCAATATCTGTCATATTAAGGTGTAAAGTAAGGATCGAAGAACATTTAAGCACATCCAAAAGTTAATTTAAGATTATGTTTATTAGATATCTTCATTTTTTATAGCATACACAGACATACTATCAAATTTCTGTGAATTTCGAAATATAAAGGCTTTTAATTAATAAAATATCCTTTCACTTGACGAACACTAAGGGAAACACGTGAATTAATCTTACCAAAGTTTCGTCTAACCAGGCCGGGCAAAGGTAGCTGAAACAAAATCCAGGCCCAATTAATCATAGAACAGTGCTGTATGAAGTTGGGTAATTACTCAGGAGTATCCCGTAGGCTGAAATATGTGTAGTATGACGCCTTTTGCTTGATAATAAAGATGTGTAGTGTATAATGATTTAGTTAGGGTTTAAGTTTGATTACAAGTATATACATACATACATATAATCACGCCTCTTTCCCTTGTAGGGGTAGGCAGAGACAACTTTTTTTCCGACTACGATCCTTACATACTGGTTTCGCTTCGGCTGCTTTCATTATTTCCTTGACACATGCTCTTCGGTTTAGGGTATTCTTGACCTGCCCTTTCATCATTCACAGTCGCCTTATATACTTTCCAGGTTTATGGGATAGGTATATTAAGGACACGTATTTGTCGTCTGGAGTATAGTGTGCTCACTTTATTTCATTTGTTGAAATGTTAAAAATAAAAGACCACGGAGGAGTTATGAGATTAAATATATTTTTATTCTCTTGTCTGTGTTTGCGCCTGGAGAAAGCGCCCAAGCACGAACAGTGAAGGTAATTAACGTATATACACTAAGTAATTGATTCTCTATGCTTATCACCCATACAATACGAATGACAAAACCAACAGATGAAAAATAAATAATAATAGTAAGTATTTTGTCACAAATGGACAAAAGTTGAATTCTTTACTGCATAATTCTACTAAATACAAAAGAATCTACATCAACAGTTTAAGGGTATTCAATGATATTCTTGTTAAATAGCTGGTTCAGCTAATCAACCTTTTTGCTAATCCAAAGAGATTCTTAATTCATATTGACCCAAAATAAAATAGGTCAACGAATACAAACAAGGCAGTTAACCAAAAGCGGGTCTTTGCTAATATACACTTTCTTGTCACGATATCTTCCTTATATACCTGAATAGTTAAGCGAGGATTTTTTACTCATATATTTTTACACATTACATAATATTTAAGAACAGACATAATTAAACAATTGTGCAAAAGTACGGGACAAAAAGTATTTTTGACGTGGAAGAAAAAGATGCAGTGATGCAAAGATTGGTTCTAAATTAGGAAAAAATGCAGCTTTTGACTCTTCATAATACCATGACTTGCAGTCTCAAAAACTAGGTTAAAACCCTCACAAATTCAACCGTTTCAAAACCATACCACCAAAAAATAAATAATGACGCGTCATTCACAAAACAAGGCAATGAATTCTAAAAGCGGGGGTATGGCGTGACGTCACAGTTCCTAGTTACGAGCCCTCAGGGAAATTCGGACCAAAGGACGAACAATACAGGACGGATCGTTATACCAGTAATGGCTTGAAAGATGATGTATTGAAAGGTATGTGCCGGTAGGGAAAGTGGTTTTATAAAGGTGTTTGTTTTAGTATGAGGTGGTGAAATTGGTATGGTAAAGGGATTGGGGTACCAGGGTAGCAGAAATTGTTAGCAGTTTTAAATGGTTGTTATTTTAATGACGCTCTTTGATGTCCATGTAGCATAAATTTGACCCAAAGGTTGACTGGTAGATAATGCCTTGCGGCATTAAGTCCGCCTTATGTACCACAATTGTACATGAAAGTTTAAATAAATAAAAAAAAAATATGTATTATGTTTTCGTAACTAAGTTTCATAATGATTATTGACGTTATAATTTCTTAACAAAGTGTTAGCTTCAGGTTATTTTAGGCGCAGGTGTGTGAAACTACAGGAATGAATTCTAGGTGCAATAATGTTCCCTGTTAAAATGCGAAGTTTTAGTTATATAGAATAATGATATTTATACGATTTCATAAACTGGAACTTTTCTTGTGAATTAAAGACCGTGGCATTTTGTAAAATTACGGGAACTAGTTAAGTTATAGTAGTAGTATTAGTTCTCAACAGTCCTGCGTCAAGGCTACCACCAGACAATGATTTAGAAGATATATATAGGCACGATAGGCATTTATCAACAGTGACAAAATAAATTTGAATCGCTTTTATTCTAAACCGCATAAGGTTGATTTTCGTATATCCTTTTACCATTACCAGGCAGTTCATCGTACCGTCAGAAGTGGATCGAACGTCAAACAAAAAAGCCGTCGCTTCGCCTCGCACCTCCGCTGCTTGTTTTTACGCCAGCTTTTAATTATCCCGTGCCTGATTTCCTGTCGATATCCCGTCTTAACTTTTCATGGGAAATTGAAATACGAAAATAAAGGGAAGATTCATCCTTCAATGCACAATGAGAACTTTACTTGTTAATATTGTTATTTTGTTTCGTAATGCTTGTTAGAATAAAAGTATATTTTTAGAGAGTTGTCTTTCATATTTAATTTCACTTTGTTGCCTACATACAAATGCTTACCCATTGTGACATTTCATTATGTTTTTCTTTTTTTTTTATTATTTCGTTGATGTCAAATAGTTTAAATTTTAGTATTTTCAGTCATTAAAAGAAAAAACGCTTTGTTTGTGCTTCGGTTTACACCCAATATTACCTATATTTAGAGCAAAAAAAAAAGTGTTAGGTACTGAATAAAAATAGAAAACACCTCAATGCAGCCGTGTAATAACCACGCGTACAAAGTGGGACGCCTAGGGACATTCCATCATAATTTTGTTTGCCCATCCATCGTTTATAGATGTCAAAAGTTGAAGGCGCGCCACATCGACCTGTTTTCCGTTTGCGTAGTAAACGATTATTTTTTAAATGGATTTCATGAGGGTAGGTAGTTGTGACCCGGTTTGGATGTATCAAGTTATTTGGATTATCATTCTTTGTTATTCAGAAATTGGTTATGTAATTTAGCTTGCAATTGTCTTTTCAAAAGAACTAGAACCTTGAGAAATAATAAACACCCAAGTATGAAGGTTTAATACGCCAACAGTTACTGCGCGTGTCTCATGTTCAAAGAAGCAACCAGTATCTTTGTACATTCGTGTTAATATTTTGTTTCTGTCACATTTTTAGTGTGCACATAAATATTAAATAAACAGATATAATCAGAAACTTTCTGCATATAAATAATGATCATTTTGAAGGAAAGTGCAGTTTTAGAACAGAAACTGAGGCTTGATTATTTATAGAAAATTTTATGTTTTTGCTTTTTTATGTGCATTTGTCCATCGATCAATGTACAACCCTATGCTGAACCTAATTAAACCAATCCTGAATTCAATATAATTCCACAATCATGTCCGTAAACGCAATTAGTCTTCATTGTAAACAGAAACAATGCCCAAACATTCCTAAACAAAGGTGTATAGTTAGATAGATGATATTCAAATTATCTCCATCCGCAGTATTCAGCTTCTGACGTTTCATTTCAATAACAATCCTACTAATATTATAAATGTGAAAGTTTGTGAGAATGGATGTGTGGATGTTTGTTACTCTTTCACGCAAAAACTACTGAATGGATTTTAATGAAACTTTACAATAATGTAGTTGATACATCGGAATAACACATATGCTATAATTTATAAAGATAGTGTATGTATTGTCATTCACGCGGGTGAAACCGCGGGGCACAGCTAGTATAGTTTATATTGTAAAGTTAATCTTATAAAACAATCAGTTTCAGCCACGTCCGTCAAAGGAATAGGCCCTTTGTTAAAACATGTTTCATATCAACTCATGAACAATTATAAAGGATTTGGTTCCCTTTGTAAAGATAGTAACATGCGAAAGATGTGAATAATTAGAAACTATATTGTATGACTAGCTGTGCCTCTTTCCCGTGGATGACGAAACTTATCAATGACTTTTTTGTGTAAAGTGCTATTTGTGTAAAACGATATCCACCGAGCATAGCTCTGGCTAGTCTCATTCGCCTGGCGTGTTTCGATGTAGCAGTCAGGTTCTGGAGGGCATCGTGTTATTAGTATATCCATATCATTTTTTTTATAGAAGAGCCTGTATAGAACGTATATACCAATAAATAAGCAAAATCCCTAATCATATGTATATCGAAGAGGGATGGCGGGCGGTCGTTGTTGCTCAGCTCTCCTTCTGTTCAGCTCTCGTTTCATCGTGAATGTATTCAAGGAACGCGGCGAAGTCGGTTTCTTCTGTTAGCTTCTTGTGCATTCCACCCGATGTCAAACCACACTCTCCAAATTTGACTGCTTGCACGGTGCTGCCAACATCTGATCTCGAATACGGCGGCCAAACTAAGGCGGTTAAACCTTGACGCTCCTCTTTACACTCCGACATATACGTGTTATATTATTCCTATTTACAGAAATGGCTATAGGTCAAAAGAGTCCAATTATTTCTACGTAATATACATACTACTTTAAGTATCAACGGCAACCGGGTTTCCAATTAAGATGGTATAGAATAAATCTTCTTTCAACGTATAAAGTAATTTCATCTCTTCTTCATAGCCGATGAAAATTAAATATTGATTGAAAATACAAGTCTCTACTACATTTAATCATTTTATGGTTTCCGAATGGTTCAGAAATCAGGATGGATTGCAAGTAATCCGATTTTCTCATTTGATTACTCATCTGAAACGGAATCAGATTGCAAAGCACACTCTTCTAGTTCACTGTATACTGTATTTCACATGATTAGTGTGTATTCCCTAAATATTCTCAATTTTGAGTGCCCTCAATGAAATTTTACTGTTTAGTGATAGAAATATATTTTTTGAATCGGATTGTAGCACAATTTTAAAATGACAATTTATGCTATTTCTTCTTTTTTTTATTTTGGTATGAAAATGTGCGCGCTTGTCAGGTAAGCTCAATGCAGCAAACTCAATACTTAGGTTTTGTCATTGAAGAATGCTTCTTTGGCCTTACGTTTTAGTCATACTTAATTAGGGTCGGCATCCATTCTCAAAGGATTCAGCTGATTACCATTATTTACATTGAATTACCTATCTGCGTGCCTATCTGACCTCTACAGCCTATTTCTGAGAAACCTCATACATTATCCATTGCTTAAACTGTGCCTCTTTGTAATCTCAATTGTTCATTTTTGTGCGCAACAAATTTTCCACACAACATTTATATTTCGATATTTACATTTACGAACTTAAACAACAATCCTCGAAGTTTTCAGTATTCATCGGGCAAGCTGCGGCCTCGGCAAAAACTTTTATTATTCAACATTCTCGAATGTTCCAATAGTCTCGTATTGCGTTACGTGAATAGAGCTTATATTGGCCCGCATTTACAGGGAATCCCTGTATTATGAACCAAGATTGATGTTCAACTATTTAATACACCGGTCGAGGCTCGATATTATACTTTTTGTATACTGAGAGATATTTTATCAGTTTGATACGGAGAAGAAATAAATGAAAATGCATATACTGTATGTATTCGTTTGTGTTTCAATTTGGACATATAACGCTACACTGTGTTTTTCATGAGATTTGTAATTTTATAATTATATTGTATCGTATACCCAAACTATATCCGCATAAGGTTTTACTTGGGTATCTCTTCCTGGCTATCTTCAGTTTTGAGTGTCTTGACAAAATTGTAAAAGATATTTCGTGTACTTTTACATTGTCCATTAGTTACAGATTTGTATGACATCAACAGCTTATAATAAATTGTTGGTCCCGACGTTTCGACATCGTTTTAAACGTTTAGGTGTTACATCTAATTTTGTTACCATTTACTATTTTAATGACATTGTTGTAAGGTCCATAACATAATACCTATCATTACAACATAGTATTGCCATCTTAAATAGCGTGTATATTTGCAAACGGAACAATATGTATCGCAAGTAGAAGTTGTAGAGTCCGGGTCGAGCGTTTTACGGAAACGCTTACCCACAAAGGCTTTCAAGGCGTTTCAGGCCAACAAAAGAACAACGCTTAACTCGACGCTGCGGTGACCACATTTTTTAAATGGACCGTTCTCATGTGTTTGAAGTACGATTGAAAGAAGTGTGAAAATAAAATGTTGTTGATCTATATAGGCTACATAATATATACGACTCTAATTGTAAAGGTTTAAATTAGAATAAATGAAACTCTAAGCTGGGACTTAAACATAAAAGTTTTTATGTAAAATCGTATATACATATAATTTTGTGCTAATACATTTCTTCTTTTCAATCTGATGGCAAAATTAAGTTGATGGTGGTGTGTATAATATTAAATACAGTGTGCCCAGTAGTTAGCCACTTCGCAGCAAATATGATTTATATTGATATAAAAAATTGTAGTGGAGTCTTATCAGTGACAGTTCAAAAAATATTTATAAAGTCCAAACTAAAATAAATTTGGAATTTCGTTCAGAACTCATATTATGGTAATGCGACACGACTTGAAGTTTTTCAATACTTTATTTTTGCACAATTTCATCACGCATATTATAATAGAATAGTGTATCATAATATATACTCCAAATAGTAATTTTCACTTTTGTTAGCGAAGAAATAAGGTCTTGGGAAGTTTTTAGACGATCTTCTGAAACTAATATCACATACCATAAATTCAGTAAATAGTTTAAGATATTTTTGTTTCTTTGAAATTTTAGCTGGAATATCTATCATTGTTTAATGGTTGTCTTAAAAGTTTATTGTGAACGGCAGATGTGGACTGACGTAAGTCGTCGCATGCATTCACATGCTGTAGCCATAAAAATAGTATAGGTAGTAAAGTAGGTAAGTATGTACAGTCGTATATTTATCGTGTGCATATAAATGTACAGAATCGGAAGGAGATTTGAGATAGGATTGTTGTTCAGGAACTGTCTCAGGTTATCAGAAAAAAAAACGAATAATTGAGTGTCACAGATTTATGTCAATATTCGAAATATTATAAATATTCGGAAATACCTCAGTGGCTTATAATATAATAAACCAGCCTATAAACGTCCCACTACTAGGCACAGAACTCTTCCCCTATAGGGAAAGAACCGAGCATTGATCACCACGCGACGCTTGCTCATTGCGGATTAGCGATTTAAGCTTTTAAGACAATATTTTGCCATCCCAACAGGTTTCTCGCTTTAAACGAAGCAATAGTTCCCTGATGGAGTCATAAAGGACCAGATTATAGTTCACCAAGGGCTTGTGGTTCGGTTTAAAAATTCCTACGATGCGGAAGCAAGTCAATTTGGGTCAGGACTCGAGACAGGAATAACAATGTCTGTAAAGACAGAAGTACCCAACAAGACCGAGAATTAACGAGACCGCTTCGGGCCAGAGTCGAATTTAGGATAAAACACCAACTGTCAATATCATAGGAAGCAAAAGATAAAAGTTTTCGAGGGTCTCCGCCTAACTGGGCTCAATTTTGGGCAGTTAAAAACTGAAAAGATTAATTAAAATGGGAATTAAAATTTGACGAGGATTTTTGTTTAAATGCAAAGTATTCATTAAAAAGTTAAATTACGAATATTAGTAAGTACTTATGGCATATGCATTATACTAGTCTTTAATTATCATTAACATTTTTGTCCTTTCTTGAAACTTTTTATCAAGGTACGGCCCTGTACCAAGTAACGTCACCCCAAACTTTAATGAGGGTATGAGTTCAGTCGATTGCTCAAGCCTTATGAGCTGGCAAAATTGAAATGCTTCCTCACTTGTTTCATAATAACATGCAAATTACCTCGTTCGAAGTGTTCCTTCGACCCCAGTAAGCTTATTTAAGGAGGAATTTATAAAAATAAGTATACATGTTCCCCACAAAACATTTTGTAGATTCTGAGGTTTTTCCTTTGAACTGATTGTTTCCTTTCCAAATTAGGATACCGTGATTTTTAAACACCATAAACTTCTATTAAATATAATATTAAAGAGTAATTTGTAGAACCTACGCCTAATTTTATCAAAGAACATAACCAAAATGCGATTTCCTTTGATCTTCAAAAATATTGAAATATATGCACCCAGAATCACCGCCATTAATAATCCTATAACAGGCAGTAAATAACGCATATCTGATCTCAGAAAACCATTGAACTGGAAACGGTAAAAATAAATCTTTCCAACTCACTATTCGGCGAATTCAAATGGAATTTTATAAAGAAATGCTGGCTTCCTATTGGTCAGTAGAACTATAGGTCCGTATATGGAACTATATGGTTGGTAGACAAACTCTGTGGAGTCTATACTGATTGGAAGTGATTCGTTGCTTCTACACCAGACCTTGTTAATCTTAACGAACGTCGCACTGGGGAGTGTTCTGTAACTTTGTTTGGATCCACTCTGTTACGTAGGTATATCTATCTCCGAAGTTCTTTCGTCAAGTCTTTTGGGATGCTTAATTACTGGAATTCGGAATACAAGTGAACCGCGGAATGATGGAGAAATATAAGTTGGTAATGTTATATTAATAAGAAAATCGTAACTAATGGATATAAAATATATTTTTTTTAATTGCACCGAAAGAGATATTGGTAATTGTAATACCAAGTATGGTAATAGAAGTATGGAAAACAATTGTTTATATTCAAAATATTAATGAAAAAAATGTTGTGCCAAACCCAACTAATTTGGGAAAAGGGCAGGAAGAAGAAAAATATGAAATAAATAACACAAAATTTAACCATAAACAGAAACTTGAATCAATTAATATGGTTGTGAGTTAATAATTTTCTCCTCTTAACATTTTTTGGCACACTCTTGACATAAAACAACTTTTTACTTGAATAATTTCATAAAGTTTGTTTTTACTGAAACACTTATGCATCGGAAAGTGCTTCATGAATTTTGAACAGGATTTCCTCATATTGCCAACAAAGATTGTACGGTTCTCAGCCAGATGGTATTAATTGCAGTTCTGGCAAACTACAGGCCAGTCAACATGACTTGGATAGCTTTAGTGAACTTGCCAGTCAACGTCGGTTTCAGGAACTGGCACTGAAATTTGAATTGCTTATACTGAGACGGCCATTGGAATGCCAAACAGAGCAATTTGCTGCTTTTGTTGCTATTAATGTTTTCAACTGGAAGTAATTATTATTTTTTGCATATTATTACTTAGTTACAATGATCAAGTTCTTATAATAATTTTAGTCCGGGACAACTCAAACACGGTTATCTGATCCCAAGCACAGCTTGTGCACCAGATAACTGATTGACACACAGATACATTTCTAAATACATACATATTATAGATAAATTACACCAATGTTTCGTTTTGTTCGCTCGGATGTTAATGGAATATAATGTTAGGCTAATTTAATTTGAAAGTAGGTAAATTCGAACGCAATAATAAAAATATGCTAACGTTTTTTCACAAGCAAAGTGTTTCGTTTGCTACAACTTACCATATTTTACAAAGTGAATAAAACATACGCAAGCCTAAGAATTAAATATTCAAGAATTTATATTCTTTCTTCAACCAATAAACTTAAAGGTTTTACTGAATAAATAATTCAGGAGGCGTTGGAGAGTAAGTCAAACTTTTTATCCTCAAAAGCACTTTTATTATGTTAAAGGGAATAGGGATTAGCGACCAGTTATTGCTGATCTCTATAGGTTTCCGATTCAGAGTAATTATAAATACGATTGATACTTCTTATATGTCAGGTTATAGTGGCTGGGAGCTTTGTACCTTTTGAGTGGTGAGAATTTCTCTCGTGGCATTGTGTTTCTCAAGATCGACGTTTTGAGGGTCAAAATGTTCTCGTTCTTTAAGACTCGTAGCAAAATGATTGCTTTTGAAATCAAAGGACTTCCGATTGCGGGTCACTCCTTGACATTTTTTTTCGTTTGGAACTGCTTGCCAATGGTGTTTCGTCTTATTTTTATACGTGGCAATAACCTTACCAGTTGACAGATCTACCCAAGAGTGAATTTACGTGTAAGTGCGAACATTATTTTTTGTTCAAAATGCTAATTATAGTAGACTATTTAGATTGTATGACCAAATTACAACAAATAAAAATAACTAATGCACAATCCCAGTTTTGTGCTCAATATGTTACAAAGCCTAAATATGTTAAAATTAATTATAATAGCGTAAAAATGTTCCACAAAAAATGTCCCACAAATCTGTATGTTATACAATCTACTTTGAAACAAAAAGTATAACGGTAAATAAAAGATGAGGCCGGCAAATGAGTTTTATAATAGAAAAAGTTTACTTTGGATTTAATTACAGAAAAGCGTTTAAAGGTGTAGAGACGCAAAGAAACCTTGGTGTTGTATGTTTAATTCAAATACACAAAAAAGGTATATATATATCTATTTTAGAATATATATCTATTTTATATATATCTATTTTAGAATTTTACAATAGTTTGTAAAATTCTAAAATAGATTGGAGGAAAGTTTTTGATAGCTGATGGGTTTTCGATCGTTGTGTAAAGAATAGGGATGATGGTTAATTTTTATTTTTATGTTTATCTGTTAGATAGAAACATAATTTTAGACACTTGTTTTGATCCGTAAACAAAGAATTATGAAGACAGCTAGTATAATTCTTGCATGGCGTCCATGCATAAATTGTACCTAGCCGTGACGTCACAAGCCCCCACTCCTGAACCTTAAATTATCTTCGTATTAATTTTTATAGATTTGATAACAGAAAGAATGCGAGTCTATTATATTTTGATTATTTAAATTTCGGATAAAATAAATTGAAACTTTTCATACCCAGTCTATCCTATTCACGCTTATAAACACTCTGTGCACATTTCGTTATTTTTTTTTTATTATTGGTTAAGGTCAACTGTCATCACATAATTTATTTTATGTTTATTATCTTAAAGTTTATTTTAAATCATATTGGAAACAGTTTACTACCTAATTACTGTTACATATATTACTGTACTATTTTAACTGTCTAACGGTGAACGAGTTGCTCTAGTTTTTGTGAGCCTTCAAAACTGGTTATTGATACTCAAACAGGTTTCAAATCAGTATTGTAAGCATTTAATCTACATGAATGTTAGAGGAAGTGTTTAAAGATAGTATCTATATAAGAGTCAATAATATTGTAATGGTTGCTGTTTATTTTTATTGATTAGTTTAATAATATGTTAGTGGTTCCGTACGGATTTATATGAATTTTGAAGTGTAGTAATGTTATAACGTTCACAGTTTATGCTGATAAGATACTTATACTAAAAAACATAAATCACATTGGTATTAGGTATGAGGTTTCTTGTCTGAGCAAATAAATAAAAAAATATATCATAATAACGTAATATCTCTCTGCATAACAATAAACTGAAACATTCCAACGCAAAATGTCATCTTGTATCGCAAAACGCAATCAACAATCTACGGCTACAATCAGCGCAATCAATTCCATTTCATATTTAAATTTTACAAGGCGTCATAAAATCTCAATGTGCGGGAGGCAGGAAATTAGCGGAGCAAGAGGTATCGTTGGGCGGGCGCGGGCCAAGAGCCTCGGCTCTCGAGCCCCGCGCCTTCCGCCCCCGCCGCAGTCTCCGATCCAACGTCGACCGTGACGCACGCCGCTCGACGCCCGAACCTACACACAACCGCGCAAAATTCAACCCGAAATCCGTGAATTAAAACTCGAAACCCAGTGAAAAAATCACATAAACCCGAAACTTTCGGAATTTTCTCTGTGTGTTTTAAGTGCTGGTGTTAGTTTTACTCAACTGTGGATTTTAATACCTCTGTGATCGCAGCCGACTTAACAGCGGTTTATAATTGAGCTTTGTTGAATTAAGGTAAGCGCTTTTTTTACGGAATAATAAAAGACATTTTTACGTTGCCTTTTTATACAGATTTAATTTAGGGAATCGTTTTGTTCGCGTTGCCTACGAGTAAGCGTAGTTTATTAGGGTTCCGTTCCAAATTGAAGGAATTTGAAGTTAAATATTTATCCTGGTTAGTGTGTCAGTATGTCCAGCGGTGAGTCACAGTCTGGGATCTTATGTACAACGTGTCTATTTAATGTATGATTACTTATTCAGATACATTGGTATTTTGGTAAAGAACGTTACACTTTTTCTCAAGGTATCGGAGGTTTGATATAGGCAGATATTATGTTGTGTGCGGGTAATGTCTGATATTGTAAGGGTAACGCTTATTTGATATATAGATACATGCAAAATTGTGTAATTCATAACTTTATATCCTAATGTACAAAAAATGATTGATTCATACACCTGCTGGTATCGGTACCTATCTGAAAGGTATGGGGTTCGGAACCAGTGTCAAAAAAGTTTGCCTAGAAAGGCATGTACAACCATGGTTTCGTTACCTGATCTTACGTATACATACAGATGTATACAATAGGTACACACCTAGATAGGTATGTACCTACTTTGCAGAGCCATGAAAGAGCTTGCCTACATGTACTTGCATACTCTATTTTTCTCATTAGGTACAGGACTCTAATGAACAGTAAGCAGATATATGTACCTTTGAACGATTTATTTTTAATAAAACATGTACTACAATATTATAACCATTAATCATAATCAGAAATCGTCCGATCTCGCTTAATCTTTAATAGATTCCTTTGTAACTAGCCAACAAGAAACGTAATAAAATATTATTATACAATCATCATTCAGCCAATCATAGTCCACTGCTGGACATAGGCCTCTCCCAATTTGTGCCACAACACCCTATTATTATACAATAACAATGTCTAATTAATAGTTATTTTGTAGCGCAAACACTTACATTTTCACTAAAATTAAATCTTACATAAATAAATAAAATTAACACACATATCTAATTTACAATATATCTCATAATAACCTTCAAATACACATGTTTCCATACAAAACGTAACAATCCCAATAGTAAAACATAATCTATCATTGTGTTTAGAAGATAAGTCGAGATAAGATAAACTAGAGTACCTATGCTCTAATTATTTGCTCTAAAATATCAAACGTTTAACTGACAAATAATAAATGTAATATGTCTTGAGATTGTCTATATTATAACAAGTATAGATATGCCTATAATATGTAGGTACCTATAGTATGGTATGTCAAGTGATTATTTCAGCATACAATTATTAGGAAATCCAGTTAGGAAATTGAAAGATGTAATCGCAATTAGATTCTATTTGGTGCGATTTTCCTTTAGCAACAGCTTTTCTTTCTAAATAATGGTTTACCATTAAGATTCTTTAATAATTATATACTGAAATAATGTATACAGAAACCAGCAGAAGAGAACCAAATTAATTATATTATTGTACATCGTATATTATAATAATATTGTATACCGATGCGAACCGGCAAAGGTAGTGTAAAAAGGCTTCCAGCCCAATGATCTTGGTGGTAAAAATATGTACTTGGGTCGAACTGGATGGTTAAAGAGGATATGATAAACAATTTGGAAAGGGCATGACGAGCACTGGATATATGCTTCCATTTATATGTAAAACTAGTTCTTGGCATCCTGAGCCCTTAAATATTTAGATTTTTTATCGACGCAATTAAATGGGTTACTTAAACGTGACAGTCAAGGCGTGGACAGGATTTAAGAATCTGAGGGTGGGGTCTTATCCACGAAGTATCTACATTGTCACAAGTTTTCTCTTAGTCTTTTGTCCAGTTTGGGTACATTTTGGACTACGTGTATATATAGGTACCTATACTTAGATATATATTTTTAAATAATCATAAAACATCTTCATAATCTCCCAGCCCTGTTCCCAATTATTTTAGGTCGGTTCTATGCGCATTCGGCTTACATTCTACTACTCGTTATCTCAGCATTCACTCGTTTCTTTTTCATATCATCTTTTACGCAATCTATACATAATTTTTTCGGTCTCCTTCCACTCAAATAAACATAAAACACGTACATATGAAACTACCCTACCGAAAGGCTTTTTTTATCCTAATGTACAATAACTACATGAGCAATTTGACAATATATTAAACAATAAAAGATTCCTGAGTCAGAAACAATCTGTAGTTAATCTAGAGGTTTAACTTCCTAATCTCCTTTTGCTGTTGACTGTACTTTCTGTCCGAAAAACTAAGCCTTATTTACGCGGGAAAGGATTACGTAACGCTAAGCCCAAAAATAAACGTTAAGCTCCGTCTACAGGTGGGCGATGCTTTATTATGTAATAACAATTAAATATTCTTTCATCCGAATTTTAATCTTATTAACTTTGATTTATGATTCAAAATAATTTTATGAATTTTATAGTTGTTGGTAGATTGGGTGTGTTATAAACGTCAGGGGCTGGGGGTAATACTGATTATAATTATTTGGGAAAACTTAAATCAGCATTAACGTAGTCAATAAATATGAAGGCACAACCATGTCAGCACTGACCTGTCAGGATTTTGACATCAGTAATTTAACTCAAAGAAAATTTGCGAAATAAGAATTGATTCACAATATTTTATTTCCAACTAAAATAATTAATATTTTATTTATCACGATTTCCTTTCCTTCTTTATGTCTCAATATTTTTAGTTGTGATTGTAACGTAGTGTTTATATACTCTTGGGTTGTGACCTCCTTTATTCATTAATGAGAATATTACTCGAACAATTAAAATAATTTGACAAATTAAATTAATTTGTTAATTTTCGTGAGATATCCAAACTTTACTAATTTGAGATTGACGGGATTTCTCATTTCAAATATAATCTACGGAATAGAGTTTCACTAAATCTGAATGATAAGAGAGGTTGTTCAGGTAATCAATTTAAACCTAAATTGTCTTTCGCCTGTGAATTGACTTTTATTTATCAATACTACAATAACCGGTTTCTATTAAGGTTCACTGAAATTTAATTTTAAATTTGTATTCAATATGTTCTGCAATAAAAATATATAATTTAATATATTCTTTCCTTCCGACTAGTTGGACTTTTAGTCTTACAGAATTCAGATATTTTAATCAGTCATTTATCATACTACGACACATACCTGTCTACATGTCTACTTTAAAACCCTAGCTTACGGCAAAAAACAAAATTTCTTTGTTTGTGAAAACTTAAAAATCAATAATCAAAATAGCGTTAATAATTATTATTATTATTTATCATTTATTTCGACCAACTAGGATCATAATTATTCACAATTCACAGTAAAAACAAAAAAAAAACAATAAATAAATGCATCAATTAAAAATTATAAATTTAAAAACAAAGATTATTTATAAATACATTAATTTATGATATATATAACATTTAATTTAGAAACATTGAATTTTAAAACAATATTCTGACAGAAGTCAGTAGATGGACCATACTACAATGGTACAAGTACCGACAGTCGAACCGTTCCGCGAATGCGTTCAGGACACTGTTACGGCTGCCCCGCACTCTGCGCACCAGGGATGCGCACCGCTTACGCATGGTTGCATTAAAGCAATCTACTCTAGCCTCGGCGAACATCCCCGAAGCGCTGCAGAAGCGAGGCAACCCCAAAAGCATCCTAAACGCATTATTATATTGGACGCGTAGCGCGCTGTACTGTCTTTGCGTATAACACACCCACAGGCTGCTGGTATAGAAGGACGTACAAAATGCCCTGAATAAAGTGATTTTGACGCCCCTCGAACAACGAGAAAATCTGCGGGCTATCATATTGGCACGGACAGACAACGCCCTACGCTCCCTCTCTATGTCTGCATCGTCCTTCAAGTCCGAGGTTAAAATATGCCCAAGATATTTAAACGTGTTGACTCTATTTAGAGCGCACCCATAAAGTTTAATAGATGGTACATTATCAAGACATCTTCCCCGACCTTGAAAGACCATGCATTCACTCTTTTTCACATTGTAAAATAGACCATGCTCATCGGCGTACTTTTCGCAAATACCAAGCAGCTTCGACAGGCCGCTCACAGAGGCACTCAGCAGCACCATGTCATCAGCATAACTAATATTATTTATGCAAACTCCGTCAATATGACAGCCGACATGTGTGCTGCTAAGCCCCTCAATCAGCGCGTTTACATAGAGGTTGAAGAGCTTCGGCGAGGACAGCCCTCCCTGCCTGACCCCGCACTCCAACCTGTACGGGGTCGAATAGGCCCCCGCCCAACGAACAACGTTGACCTGATTTTGGTACCAATATTTAAAAATGCGTATCAGTTCCTCTGGCATTGATGTTTGATGAAGCTTCTTCCACAAAATGTCATAAGATACCAGGTCAAACGCCTTCGATAGGTCGAGAAAACAAGCAAAAATAGGCGTACTCCTATCGGTGTAGTACTTGACAGTTTGCTTTAAACACAACACAGCTGCCTCAGTGGAGAGACCTGACTTAAAGCCAAACTGGTTGTCATGTACATGCACGTATTTATCAAGCTGTGTGTTAAGCAAACTGTCAAGCACTTTCGAGATAATAGTGGCCAGGGAGATAGGTCTGTAATTATTCCTGTCACTAATATCACCGGTTTTGCTCTTCACTATCGGCACCACCACAGTCCTCATCATCGGCTCAGGTAAATACGAGTGCCCCACACACAAGGAGTAAAACATCGCCAGCACCCTGGGCAGATGAGTACCTGCATATTTAAGGTGTTCGATGCTGAGGTCGTCATGCCCAGGAGATTTTCCCCGTGACATTGATTGAATTACGTTTCTCACTTCTGCCGCCGTAAATTGAGTACTAGCCTCCCGGCCACTAGACTCTGCACTGCACGCAGACTGTGATGGCCCCAAAGGTGAGGTTACAGTAAAATGTTCCCTAAACAACTCGGCTATGCCAGTCAGGTTATTTGTACCATTGACACTCACAGGTAAGCCCGGCTTACTGTTAAGCTTATTAGTGGACTTCCAAAAACTGCGAAAATTGTGCTTGGAAAATTGAGATGCTAAGACATTCATTTTAATTTGGTCACTATTATTTTGACACCATCGCAACCGAGATTTAAAAATCCTGCGACTCATCTGCATGCTACTCCACACAGGACCCTCCCGCGGCTTGCCATACCACACCCACAACTTAAACTTTTTTCTAGCCTCCCTGTGAGCCTCACTTACGTACCTATTCCACCCCGTAACCGGTTTTTTACCATTGTAAGTTTTCACATTATAACTGTCAGAGGCTGCCTGGCATAATGCCTTTATAATGTCACCATACATCTTGTCGATAATATTTCTGTGGTCTAAATTATTACAAACAAAGTCACTACATGTATTTAATTCAATGGGAAAGTCGATAAGTTTTAAATGATCATTACATAATTTTAAATAAATGTCAATTTGTTGAGGCGTTCTTTCCCCCCATCGTATTTTATTATAAAGCGGGAGTTTATTAGTTTTATACAATTTTGGTTTAATATCATCTAATTTACATTGAATTACGAGGGGAAAGTGGTCGGACCACAGAGCGTCATACTTTATATATGTATTTACAATAGTCTCCATAGCAGAATTAGTCACAACACAATGATCGAGCCAGCGTCTCGAACCGTTTGCTTCACTTATAAACGTATATGAATTAGAGTTTAAACCTAACATTTGAACGTCAGCACACAACCAGTCCCATTCCGAACAGAAACAAACCAACTCATTATAAAATTGCTCATTAGGATGCGCATTAAAATCACCGAGTAAGTAAATAGATTCGATATTGTTATTAGCTATAATAGCACTCACCAGGCCGAGACAATCAGTGAATTCCGACAAATTCGCACTATTATCCGTAGGCATGTATACACTGAAAACTATGAACGATCTTAGTTCCATGCTTACTTTAATCGCACATATTCGCGGGTTATCACATTGCACAACCGACACGTTGTTAAAAACACTTTTCTTCCACAGCAGCGCAACTCCGCCGTACGGTCGCCCTCTGAGCATACCGGCCGTAGTATCCACCGCCGACGTCCCGGTGCAACCGTACTCGTTATCAATATCGCTAAGGAACTGAATATCGTGCGGCAGCAACCAAGTCTCTTGTAAAGCAATTATGTCCGATGTGCGACATAATTGTCTGATGCTTTCCACCGAGCGCTTTACACTCTTGCAGTTGAAACTAACTAAATTATAAATAGACTTTATATCCATCACAATATAACATTAAGGGCCTGTTACGGTGACATTATTAGCACTGTTCGCTAACGGTTTCCGTGCCTTAAAATTAACAAATCGCCTAAATATAACTCCCTCAGGCCATAGCTTATTATCTAGGAATAATGACAATTTATTTTCCATAACAAACATTTTGTAGGCTTTGTAGTCCCTGTCATATTTAAACAATATTTCTTCGAGTGTAATTTTCTCTTGCATTCTTTCATAAATGTAATCGACTATGTCTTTTTCGGTTGTATCTTTGTGTACCTTGGTAATGAAAATAGGTACTTTTTTCACAGCGGCTTTGAACCTTCCTTCATTATCCCTAGAAATACCGGAAGTGCCCATATAACGGTACTTCATAGGTTTCCTACGGTGAGAAACCCTTTGCCATCCTTCACCGTTATCCGTTTGTACCGGCTCGCATTCAGTCGCAGACCGAGATCCAATATTTCGTGACTTTGTAGTTCCCTCTTCGACGTTACGGTCGCCGTTATTGCAAACAGCTGACTGCCTCGGCGGCGGCGCTGTGACACCGGCGGGTGACGTCACGGCCAACCGGTCCGGAGTGGTGGCGGTGGCGGTCGCTGTGGCGCGAGGCGCGATGCTATCGTCGCCCGCTCGCTGTGGCGCGTTGATTGACTTATTATAGATTTGTTCTCCGTCTACCGCCATTATTTTTCTAAACAGCTGTGCATTATTTTTATTCCCGCTTATCGAAGTTTCTTCATTACTGCTATTATATTGATCTATTGTTGAGTTATTTACGGATAGTCCTACGGGTCCACTATCCGAATCCATCAGCCAGGCACCTCGCTTCATATTCACTTTACAAGCAGACGCCAAAACAAATGAGTCATTTTGCGTTCTTAACACCTCCGCCTTAAATTCACACAGCTGGTTTTGCGTAACGTATGTTTCTTTCAAGTCTTTTAGTTCGTTTTGTACGCGTAGCAAGTCTTTTAGTAGCTTCGTACAATCTAGGTGGTCGAACAAAATAGGAGGTAGACGCTCCAGATCTCTTGCAACGAAAATCGGAAAAAGATCAGGTTCCGTTGACTTGAAAACGTTCACAATGTCCACCAGATCTCGTTGTTCCTTGCCCTTGTTTTTACGCTTGATTTTGGCTTTGTGAACAGTAACAGAGTCGAACAACAGCGCTTTCGACTTCTCGATCTCTTCACTGGAAAATGTAGACGTACATATTCGCACCAGGGTATCTTCATCGATCACTGATAACTTATTTTGGATGTACGACAATAGTTCATCAATAATTATGTTACACGAATTACATTTCACGACTTCCGTCATTTTTAAAACACGGAAAGTAACCTCGTTCGTTAGAAGCATACCCGCACGGGAACGATGCGCGCGCGCGACTCCGCGCGTTAAGTAATAGGGCTATACCTTTATCAAAAATATTAATTTCTGCTTCGACCAAATCCTTTTAAAGATCTTCATGCAACGCCACTTCAAACACACAAGTTAATATACCTATATATTTAATTATTCTTATAAGTACTGAATCTTTCACTTCTTTCTCCTGATAGTCACCCCAAATCGCGTAAAAGGATAATTGGTTTTTCCTCACAGTAAAAAATTCAATCACAGCTCGGGATTGGTATTGCTTCCAACAAATGGCGGTAGGATTGCCATGTATCCTCGATCGCATTATAACATAATATATGGGGATGTCGGCCTCTAGGTTAGAAGGGAACACCTTTAAGTAAGGGACAGATGACTCCACTTTTAGATTTTATTTCCTTGTTTTTTTTTGGGAGAATTTCACTGGTTATAGTTTTTATCATTATCTCAATAATGGGATACAAAAACATGGCAGAAAGAAATTAGGTATATAAAAAATTCCCGACTTCTTGAAAAATTGTAAATACCTATATTAAAATAATCAGACATCATACTCGGTAGTCATTCATTGGTTTCGTTAATTAAAATCATAAAATGTAGAACAGTTACATGCAGGATACATAAAATTAACCGTTAGTTACTCGTATACTGAAAAGTACACACTTAATTATTCAAACCTGTAACGAATAAATGGAATGAAAGAATTTCAATAATTAATTATACTAAACATTAATTTAATAATGGACTTTAATATCTATGATTTCAAATATATATAAATTAATGTAAATAAAACCAAAACCACATATCCGCATAAATAATGAGGCTGGACCACAATTCACAAATATTTATCATTTGTACTAGGTAACTGAATAATGTTTACTTTGTGAATTTAACAATTCACATGAAAAGTCTTTGCATTCAGAATACTAGTGGTTTTGAAACCTCCGTGGTCAAGTGGCGTATTCTTTGGTTTTCAAGGTCCACACCCAGGGTGTGTCCCAGGATCAGGGCGCGTCAATGTAGAATATCTCTTTGCTATGTAGCCTCGGGTCTGGGTGCTTGTGGCCATTTCGTTTGTTTCTGATTCCATAACACATGTGCGTACGCACTTTACTTGAATGACATTTAATTGAACAGGCTATGGTTAGGTCGTTAACTAACATTTATACTTGATTACCGTTACTCGATACATCTAAACTGGCATAGTTTGCACCTAAATCCTGTGAAACTGCAAACTGAAATCAACAACACTTAACTATCTAGCAGTTTGTTAATAACTTCTTCTTCTTCTTCTCGAGTCAAAAATCCAACTTTCAAATTCTCTCTGACCAAAAAGATGGAACCTGGATGGCTCTGTCGCTGGCCTCCATCACGTCCTGGAGAGTGCAGGTGGTAGTGGCAGTGTAGGACGGGCAGGACAAAAGGTGGGCCATGTCCTGCGATGGGGCACCACACTCACATGCGACTAGCGTTGGGTCTACGATGCCCCACTTGCAATTACTATGTCTCTTTGAATAATGGCGAGATAAGATTTTCACCATGCACATCTAATTAAAAATTGTAATTTTTCGGACTTTACCCAAATAGCAAAAATCAGTCATGCGAAGCAGGGGCTTATTTTCGCTTGAGATTGGCCTTCAAATAACACTTCTATTTTCATACAAAGATCTTATGGGACATTGCTCTCCTCATGGGTCAAGAGTTCATTCACCCATAACGACCTGCGATACTTATGACCAAGTAAAACCTTCACGCAAGCTAACATGCACGCATATTATAACAATGACTTATGCAAAATGACCAACGTCATAATTAACGCTTTTATTATAAGGGGGAAAAACGACTTCATAAAAAGTGCTCAGGTTAACGGACATGTGTGATTATTGCAAGTGCAATATGCTGACATATATAATATAGATACTGTATTAGGACATCCAAACCAATATACAAAGTAATAAAAAATTGTGGTTCCAAATTTATGTTTATTATTCAACACTTATCTCCGAAACTACTTACTTATTGATTTTAAAAAATCTAGTTCATTTGCTTAAATTTACTTCAACGTAGGATATAGTGCACATTTCATCAAAATCGGTCCACTAGTTTTCAAGATAATAATATGCACTGCTAAATGTGTGCAGTACGATGCAAACTTAATGGCGGCTCTGAACACGAGGCGAGTCGCTGCGCAGTAACAAACTTATGCACCAGCGGGGGTGCGGGGCGAGGTACTGCGCAGCGTGCAGCTAACTTCAGAGCCGCCATTAACTTTGAATCCAACTATACCAAACATTGCGATGAATTCGGTTAAATTTTTATAATCATTTCAATGTACCGACCCACATGTAGGTTTACGACCTCTGCGATAAGTAGTGTGAATGAATTATATGGTTTTGGCAACTATTACTTGGCATGAATAGATAATGTATTAGCATGAGTATTTCAAAAGCATGGGGAATATAATACGAATGAACGTAGATAGATTGGCGTTATTTGTCATGTCTTTTGTGAGATATACAATGGAATATTTTTTTGTTCATGTTGTGTTATCTGGAATGTTCTATGATGTAGATTCAGAAGACACAAAGGTGAAACTAATTTATTCTCTTCAACATAGAGGTTGTAATTTACTTCTAAAAACTATTAAAAGATTATAGCTACCAACAATGAAATGTATATTGTTTAACCTACCTTTTGTGAAGAGAAAATAAATAAATATATTATTATTATTATTTTTATATATATATTTTTTCTACCATTGCTGGCGAATACATCGATTTCGCGGGCTTGTGGCCAAAGCGAAATCAACGTTACTATATCTAAAGTTAACTAAACTAAGCTTCTATGGATAAGAATTTACGGACTAATCTACATGTGTTAAGAATGCTTTATTATTATTATCTATTCGATCGCCTTCTTATCTATTCGGAATATTTAAAGTTTTTTTTAGAATTTCCTTTTTGATTCATGGTTATAATAATTATGTTCACAATTACCAGTTAGAGAATTATGAGTATTAGAAACATTTACAAACAGTTCAAAATCGAAGCTCGTACAATATACAGAAGAAGAACACCTGAGTCATATGTGCTTCAATGGAGTTCTATATTTCAATTGCAAGTAGGGCCCATTCCTACTTACTTCTTTAAATTTGATGTATTTGACGTGACTGGAGATTAAATTTTCTTTCTCTCCAAACCAGAAAAAAATAGTACCTAAATGACTCAGTTTCATTCATCATTGAAAATCAATAAATTATTTATATCATAATTTAAAAGCACAAATATGCAAACTAATGTTATGACAGATGACATAACTGGAAGTGTTCCCAATATTGTAATCATCTGAACTAAGAAAACTAAACCGTCAGTGACGTCATTGAAACCAGATGCCCGCGCGCATGTATCGTAGATAAGTCATAGGACAGAAAGATTACAGAAAATCAAATCAGTAAATTTTCCTTATAATAAATAATTAGAAATATTAAAGCACATACGGGTAGATGTTTATTTCTCATTGTAGGAAGATTAATATAAAACTAAGCAATGATTCCGAAGAAGAAAAAAAATATTAGTTTTTTACCTGAGGTGCGAGTTTGACTGTGCAATGTCAAAAAAACGGTCTAATTGTATCATTGTAATCACGACCTAGAATCCAAAATTAACTAATTTGTAATTTGTCAACATTTCCACATACTCGTAATTACATTTTTGAGAACACTTTTTTAATGTTACAGGTTAAATATTTTACCTTCTGTATGTTAATGGTTTGTGGCACAATTTAAATTTTGTTTATAGGCCGTTTTTAATCGGCTCCCGGATTTAGCCATGAAAGAAAGCTTATCAATGAATAAGGGACTAGGTAATACGATTATAGACGATTGATTTATTAAATATATTTAGTCTTTGATATTTTTGTTTGGTTCAAATAATTAATTATTATATGGAAACAGCATCTGTACACTTTGTTGTTGTGTTTCCGGTAGTATATTTCATTCTGATATATATATATAGAAGTAACAAAGTGTTTGATTGTTCTGAATTAGTGACCTATTATTTTTTGTTGATCTAATATTCACTGGGTGCACGTTTTTAGTTTAAAATTGAAGGAAGTACATAGGTTTGAAAAGATTTTTTTCATATATTACAATTTTAAGTATCTAAACATATATCCACACACATGTTTAAAGGTTGTAGTCGTATCTTATAAAGGATTTCTTAGTTATCTATTTTCATTTCTAACAAAGGTCCTTACTCAATGAACGTATGTGTAAGCAGGTCATACATATTACGGACTGACATACTAACATATTTTCGACCTACAGACATTGTAAACTAACATACTTACTTTGATGTTCAAGCATATCTAATTTAATATGTAGTTTCCAAATATACAATAGTGTTTCACAGATGTTCATAATTGTGTATGTAGTTATAATTTGGCCGCTGGAGGAATGAAAAACTGTGTTATGTTCGTTGTTAACTGGCATAATGATAAGTTTATAATAATATTATTAGTTTATAGGACATAATAATATATGGACAACTGCCTCGTTGGCCTAGTGGTTCTAAGCGCGACTGCTACGTTAGAGGTCTTGGGTTCGATTCCCAAGTCGACCAAGGTGTTTTTCTATGAAATTCTCAGTACCAGGTCAGAGTTTGGATTTGTGCCCGGTTAGTGGCAATAGGCTCGCCCCCTATTACATGGGACCTAAACATACCGGCGAACTGAGGGTGTACATTGGTACACCTCTGCCTAACCCATCGGAGATACAGGTGTGAGGGTATGTTATGTTGTGTTTATATGTGTTAGTAACGCATTCTATTAGAGGCAAATACCTAAGTAAGTACTGCTAATCGACACAACAAAAGTCCCCGCGGATTATAAGATAACTAGATTCACAATCTTATCATATTTTATCTCAAATATATGTTTAAATCATAGACAAACGACGATAACAGATTTGTATTTTATCAAGCTGTTACCAACTGCTTCGCTTGCAAATTATTAAGGAAAAGTTAGGTATTAAGATTTAACCAGAAGCTTGCATAATATAATATATAACTTTAAAAATGAAGACCACCCTGTATGAAATTTGAACCCCTATTTGAACCCCTTTGAAGATGGATACAAAATCGCTAAAATACGTGTTCAATATTTATATAACATAATGAATGAGAGGCTTGTATATTTTTCTTGGTCCTAAATTATCATATTTCTTAAAACAACATTTAACGTTGACACCCTTGCGCTGTCCCACGTTCTAAGTTCAGCAGCCTCTCCTGGCGCTGCTGCTGGAGCTGCGGAGACCCTTAAGCGGCGGAAGTATAATAACATTGTGGGTGATTACATTTTCGAGCCGTTTGGGGTTGAAACGCTCGGGTCATGGGGTCCGAGCGCACGAAATCTTTTCAAAGAACTTTCCAAACATTTGCTAGAATCTACTCGTGATCAGAGGGCTGGCTTGTACCTTGCACAGAGAATTGGCATAGCCATTCAACGTGGCAATACTGCCAGCCTTCTGGTCACGTTCCCCGCCATTGACAAGGATGACGATGAGTTCTTTGACGCCGTTTAGTTTTTTTATGTATGTTTTAATTTAGTATAGTTAGAGTTTGTTCTTATATTAGATTTAATTGTGTATTAATAAACATTTCAAATTCTTCTCTATATTCAAAGAGAAAAACTTCACAGTTCAGTCTAGTAAGATACAGATTACAACATATACCAATAACATTTACCACATTGACTGGTGAAGCGCCAAAACGCATGTTTATTATTGCCGTGGTTAATTCCAACCTTGTTGGAAAACTAAACGTTTTGTTCAAATGCATATACCTAAGCGAAAATTTTCACAAACATAATGTATTAGGCTGCAAAGAAAATTATTGTCACAATGAAAACCCAATCATCCCTTATAATACTCTATCTTTTTATTGTTAAACAAAATTTATTCTAGATTTGTGTCTTTCTAAAAAGTGTCATAAAGGAAATATTTTAGAACAATAATAGACTTAAAGAAATAACGAAATGTGAAACAAAACCCGAACAGGGTTCTCGTTACCTGAGGTAACGAGAGCTGGTGGTGAGCTAACTCCAACCTAACGGTGTACCCGTTAGGTTGGAATTAGCTCACCTAGGTAGGCATCTATCTAATACATAAATAATAAGCTAAAGAGTTTTCACACTTCATAATTCAATAGGGTGCGATCAGATCTGACGAAGCGCACTGAACTATTCATGTAATGCTCGTTGGACGCAGTCTTAGATAGCACAATTCTCGAAAAAGTGTATAGGCGAGAGAATCCACAGCCCAGCTACTAATACCCACAGACATTTTCTTAACCAGAAAAATACGCAAAAATAGCGCCCAGAAACATTCGTGGAAACGTCTCACAGAAATCGTTATCGATCTGTTTCATCAGTCTTCGTAATTCATTTATCTTGTTTCCGCCATTATTCAATGCTGAACACAAACACTCCATGTTATTCTTTTGAGATCCGAGGCTGTGAGTCAGCAGATTTTTGCCAGCGATTGGATGACGGATTAAACTTTACTTTGTATTAAAAAGGTCTTTTATGCTTTTGTCGTTTGATGCTGGCATGTAAAGAAACAAAAAAAATCAAAGTTGACAAATCATAAATAAGAACTTTTTTTTCTAGCTTTAATAAAAGTTATCGGTCTAAATACTTCCCTGATTTTTTAGGTTGACTCGGAAATAAAACATGACTTCAGAAAATAAATAAAATAGTTTAATAACACAGGTTATATGAAGTCAAAGACGCCAGACAGGACAGGGCCAGTCTGGACCACAGTTTTTCTGAGTTAAAATTGCTTTTTTTAGATTTTGTCGCCGTTTACGATTTTTCCACGAGAAGTCTGCCCGTGACCATGATACCTGCAAAGGGGTCTAAACGTCGGGACCTAAAACCAAAATAAAGCGCGACAAAATCCGCAAAAAAGTAGTTTTATTTCAGTGTCTAAAATTCGCGTCAATGTAAGAAACCAATGCACAGTTTCTCCTACAAACATCTTGCCAAACTTGACTTTATGTAAAGTAACCATGTAAACCGTTAGCTGATGCGACACAATACCACCGTATACGAGATCTAAAGCATGAGTTTTAAAATGTAAACTTGCAATTTCGTATTATTCACACTTACTTGAACGCTTAGCACCCTACAAAATCTTACCTTTTGTTCTTTACCTGTAAGAGTTCTTACTTATTCCCCATTTCTAATACTTGTTCTTTAAGAGCCTCTTACAGTTTAAAGACTCTTCGAATATTAATTATTCCGTGGTTCACTGATTTTCGGCCTTTTATTATTTACCTCTTATCTGTATTGGGAAGTTTTGTGGCATTGGTTTTTGAAGAATATAATTTTGAGATCCCAAAACATTAACAATTAGCGGTTATTTAATAAAAAAAATCATCTAAAAGTATTTGAATATAAACATGAATTCAAAATATTATTTCCATTTCATTCCATAATTGCATACCTTGTGGCTTTTAATAAAAAATACTTGAGCAAAGTCCAAATTCGCAAAAGGTACTTGTAAATACCAGTCACATTGCTTTTCGCTTTTTTTGCAAGCGTTTCAAAGGAATGTTTGAAAATAGTTGGTCGAAAATTCGAGGCGATTTGTTGTAAAAACTTTTCCCTTCGTAAAATTAAGAAGGTTTAATACATTTTTAAGTAGCTTTAACCTTGTCGATAAAGGTGTGTGGTTTCCCAGGACAATTATAAAACATGAAAATAAAATCTTATTAAATTTTAATGAAAATAAAATCCTGTAATAATTTCAAAGGTACACTTGTAGCTTTGATAGTTGAATGAAACTGTCTTTTTAATTTCGTTTCTCATACTCGAAACTGGTTTCAATACATGTCTTAGACGTTTACAAAATATTATGTTTCAAAATCATTTTTTTAGTAGGTACCTACCTCTTATTGTTACACACAATTTGAATTATAATTATTCAGCAGATCATTAAAGTCGACTTAAACCGTAGGAAAAAGGTAAAAACTCAATTTGACTCAATTCAAATGTAAATCTGAGTAAGAACAAAAATTCTACTTAACAAAATTTAAATAGCATTCCCGACATTTCTCAACAGTAAATGAAAGCACCGAATCAGCAATCAGCTACTTGTTTTATCTTCGAGAATGATTGAAAAATATCTTGTGAAACGTCTGGCTTACATTTCTGAAACGCCGAGTATTTTTTCATTGACCGAACCGAGGCCAAAAGTCAAGATTGGTTGGTCCTAAACAAACAGTGGAAGATCGCAAATACAAAGAGGAGTTGTAGCATTCTTTGTTAAATGTTGTTTTTACTGTTTATCAGGAATTTAGATAGCAATGCCTGAAACACGGCGCGAACGTGACCGGACACTTTTGCTATAAATTCAAGACGCCTGTTGCTAGGAGATAATTTGTAGGTCTTCTTTTGTTTTATTCTGAATTGCTCCCATTTGTTTAGCGTAGCCTTCTTATATCTTTTCTGACTTGATATTGGTCATTAGTTAACTTGAAAAACAGATTAAGTTTTGATAATTTCTTAGCATTTTTACTAGATGTCGAAGTAGGTTTCATCTAAAAAATATAGGTAATAGGTACAATAGTTATTAGGTTTTCGTCAAACACATAATATGGTGTAATCTATATTAACACGTGTTGCGAATACATGTGTGTACCTTACAGACTAAATCTCTTTGTAAAGAAGGTTGAAATACAAACCGAAACGCAAAATTGGTAAAATACATTTATATAATTAAGCATAAACATTTAGAACAAAACTCGTTAAGAACAAGCAAACAGTGGTAGCGTTCACTCAATGCGATTAAACATTATGTCGGTGTTTTATTTTCATCACTTTTATTTGAATACGAGAACTCAATACTTCTAAGAAACTTTCTGAACGTTTTCTAGCGCCATTAATGAAGAGTAAATACAGAAGTTCCACGGTCAACTAATCATCGTGAATGTGAAAATTATTTGGTTTTTCTACCTGCTACCTATACACCAACATATTATTATCACGACTCATGTAAAATCAAAAACATGTTTTTATTGAAATTAGTGACGAGTAGGAAGAACTTAATGATAGGACACTTAACTCTACGTTCATATTAACTGCAAAAAAATCATAAATAAAGAAGTTAATAACCAATATGAGCATAACATCAACTTTTTAATAACAAAAGTGTATATTTATGTGAGCTGACCATTCGTAAAATTTACATGAAATCTTTTGTTTAGGGAAAAATTCTCACGTATAACCAACTAACGTCATCTAAAGCTAGACTTCTGAACAAATTCTTTCCTTACCAATGCTCTGTGTACTGTCTGATTTTTATCAAGAATCTATTTTTGAATCGGCTTGCAAGATTTAGTGCATCGCGGTGAACCGACGAAGTATTTATGAAAACTTGTTGTAACACAAATAAACCGCGCGGTTATAGATTCACTGACGTACGTGTCTTTTACGACTTTTTAAACAACATGGAGAACACAATATGACGGTAATTGTGTACAATGAGTGGAAAAGAGATCGTGAGCTTGTTATGAACTTTCATGCGTCAAAATTTTGTATATTGATCTGAGCCATAGTGTTTTCAATCAATCTGTGTCTCAAGTTCAAAAAAAAAACTTATAATGACTGTTTAGTCCTGGGGTTACAGTATCGTAAAGCTCAAATGACTAAAAAAGAACTAACTTAGGTATGAAGAGAAAATGAAACCTAAATATATATTCATAACACTATGTCGATTGAAAACATTTCAGAAAATACAATTTTTTTGTTTCCTTTTAAGGTCACGTAAATAATAATTATTATTATTTTATTTCGGGTGGCATAGACCCATAATGACCATAACCTAGTACATAATTATTTAATAACAATCTATTATTAAACTTATCTTATTTTTTACCATGACTCGCCACACTTACGCAAGACATGACCCACTGACTTTGGAAGGGACAATCAAAACCTGAAGCATTATGTTTTAGCTCAAATAAACAAAAGAAAAACAATTTGTTATAGCCTGAAGCAGTAACATTAACAACAGTACTGCGTAGGATCTCTGTAATACTGTTAGGTTTTTTAGTAATACTGTTTATTAAAGTCTGTTGTCCCGCCTCTAGGCTGTGTATCAGGGTTTCCAGGAAACCTGACAATGTATTATTGTTGAGCTAGCGAGGGAAACAGGTGAAATTCTAAGAGATGTTGATACAATTGGACTAATTTATGCTGGGATATGGAATAATAAATGGTTTGTGGATCTGAATGCATCTTGTGGTTAACGGAAGAGAAGGTTGTAATGAATTAACCTTTTTTTATTTAGTGGGTACGATTCAGTAATCTTAAATTTCTAAAAGAAAATAGAAAAAAAAAAACTCTTAATAAAATGTCATCGATTTTCATTTGCTAGAAACATATTCCTCCCCTTACTTGTATGTTCTCTGATCAATTTCGTTGCGGGTCTCAAGTCTGCATAATCTACGGTTTTCCTTAGAAATACTGAGCATAATGTATTGGTGGAAGTTATTTGATTATATTTATAATTATGTTGCAGATTCTGATTGTATGTATCATGTGAAACTTGTCAAAAAAAACTTCACTATTTTCAAACCACTTCTTAACGCTCTGGCTTTAGAATAAATGCTATGTTATATTTCACTCTTTTAATTTGAGTTAAAAATCTAGATTACACAACCTACATAATCCTTTTACGTACTTTTTTCTAAGTACATGGCGTGTGTACAAACATCTCGTGCCAACTGCCTATTTACCGACAAAGGAACAATGAATGACGCACGAAAGCAAGAAATTTGTGCAATACTGCCATTTTGGTACGAAACATAATACGTAGTCGTTTTTTATTATATTCATAACATAACATATCATCACGCCTGTATCCCCGAAGGGTTAGGCAGAGGTGTACCAATGTACACTCACAGTTCGCTGATATGTTTAGGTCCCATGTGATAGAGAGCCTATTGCCACTAACCGGGCATAAATCCAAACTCCGACCCGCTACTAAGAATTACATGGAGAAACCCAATAACACCTTGATCGACTTGGGATTCGAACCCAAGATCTCTTGCGTATCAGTCGCGCTTAGAACCACTAGGCCAACGAGCAGTCTTTATTATAAAACAGTTTGAGAGGTAAATAGGTCAACACGCGTCTAGTTGATTCGCTACCCGCATGTGAACAGTTTTTGAGTGATCCTCAATTGTTTGTTACTTTGTTTATCTCATTTGGATGCTGGTGGAAATATCAATGAAACTAGCTTTAAATTGTTTAATGAAACAATCTTATTTAACGACAACGAATAGACTACATTGATTTTTATTCGTAAATCGCTTTACCATTCAAAAGAGTCTACACATGGCGATCTAACATTTATTATGTTCCACATTATTTTTTAAGTCTGAGTATTCAAGAGTGTGGAGCCTTTTCCCAGCGTTGGGACTACACGGGCCTAATAGATGGATAAATTGATACTGTAAATCTGATTTGAAAGTTGTGTAACACGCATAGATTATTCCCGAGTGTCGAGTTGTTTTTTAATTCTCGGTCGTTTCCATACCTTTCCTTTGAAATTATATTTTCCTCTATAAATAGTACAAACAATACCTTCCGGGAAAAGTTTGCACAATAGGTATTCTAGAGAATCTGTTTTCCTGTAATTCTAGTTTACAAATAAAAAATTACTACATAATGAAAATTTAAATCAGAAGTAAGAACGTATCACATACAAAATAAATCCAATCGTCCATATACTATATACTACTACGTTTGTGGGTATTATAAATATCATTTTAATTATAAAATGTGTGGTTTTTCAAATTAAATGGGAATTAAATATTACATAAATAAAAACCAATTGCTTTTGTATCATAACACACATTTTTGAAAACCGCATTAATTTAATTGTGCACTGATACATTCAATATTTTTACGGTAACTGTGGTACTTTATAATAATAATGATAATAATAATAATGCGGACAACATCACATACATTGCTCTGAACCCAAAGTAAGTAGCTATTAAGCACTTGTGTTATGGAATTCAGAAACAACGAAGGTACCACAAACACCCAGACCCGAGACAATGTAGAAAAGTGACTTTCTACATTGACCCGTCCGGGGATCGAACCCGGGACCTCAGAGCTAGCGACACCTTGAAAACCGGTGCGTACGCCACTCGGCCACGGAGGTCGTCAAAACTTTATGTATTATTTATATAGTTTTCACCGCAATGTTTCAGTAAAACTAGAAACTTAATTTTGTTAGTACAATATGTGAATCGGAAAAAATAATAAATAAGGAATTAAATAAAAAAGTTTTATTATTTGCAGTTCATTTTATTATGTGACATGCAAAAAATGAATAGATAACTACATACAATGCGTTCTTTTTACATAACAACAGCAATTATTATATATTTTAACACTTTGAATATGAACCGGGACCTAATATGAGCCTTCGAATATATTTATTGAAAGGAAAAAAGTCTTTAACGGTAGAAGATTTTTAATCTCACTTCATTTAATATCTAGCCTAGGAATAAATGTTTCTTGCGTGTGAAATTCAATCTTGTGATCATTGGCGCTCGAGATCTAGCATTAATACACTTCATCGATTCTATGAAGGGCGAGCATTTTAGACTGTAACCTAGATTTTTCTGTATGTTATATGAAGATTTTTAAGAATTATTCATATCTATAAAATTAGCAAGTAAGGCAACCATTGTCATGAGAAAAAGTAAATAAAGTTATTGTGTTGAAATAGTAAGTGGCGTCTATTACCTAGTAATCAATTTTAAAAAGTTTTACCTACTCAAATATAAATAAATTATACTCTTTTCCCATGTAGTATAAACCACATGAAAAAACAGTTAACAAAATAGAACTCCTCATTTCAAAGAACGCTAATAAATATCTATTTTCTTTAAAGTAAAGGAAAAAATTATTCAATCTCCCTGTAAGTCACAAGTTAGTTGTGCCTAGCGATCACTATCCAATATCGTAATAGAGAAATAAGTTATTTCTCTCAATTTACTGCTCGATGTTATGTTCAGTCAGTCGTGGAGTTTCGTTCCGCCGGCTCTAAAGGGTGCCCTTTGAACAGATTCCTAACTATTTTATAGCGTTCCGTTTAAGTCCCACTTTAGTTTCAAATAGGCTGTATTTAGTACTGATATTGACGTATGAGTTCTTGACTTTTCGCGCTTTGGTAGATTTATTATATTTCTGCATAAGATATAATCCGTCGTACTTACTGAAAAACTTAAAACAATCCTTCGAATTTATAAAATTAGTCGGAATAATTATGACCATATTATGTTAAGACGCGATCAATAAAAATATGAAAGATTACAGAACATTTAAAGCATTAATAAGGTTTGCAGATATACGGGTCAATAAATAGACGTATCTTCAAGAAAATATGGAAATTATGTTTAAAAATACTTATTCTAGTCAGAACATGAGATAGGGTACGTAAATAAACAAAAGCATACAGATCAGTGGTAAAAATTACACTAAAATGCACCTTATAGTTGGCTACCCTTAAGGTTGGATTTCGTATGTCATTAGCACCACACGTAGGTGCTATTGCCGCTGTATACTTCAGAAGATCTAATCATAGGAATAGGAGTTCATCAGTTAAAGTTCACCTTTGAATGGATTTAGATCAACTTTAGTTATTTGCATATGAACGTATATTTGACGATTCTACTGAGATACCCGGGAGTTGGATAATAGAGTTTATAATAGGTGTTCCTGCCTTGAGGGTATGACGAAAATTGTTTTCATGAATTCCGAAATAGGTTGCTATGGTTTGGGTTTAACGTAGCTGTGGGCTATAGAAATGTGGGTTTAGAGAATAATTATAATTTTCATAAAAAATATTATACTTATGAATTACAAAATTAAACTTTTTAGTTGGTAAATAAGTATACTGCTAGTAGGAATTAAAATGAATGAGCGTCTGTCAAAGATCTCTTATTAAAAAAAATGACGACAAAATGATTTTATAAGGGTTTCCTTTTTTATGAGAAACGGTACCCTAAAAACGGGAAAAAGTAATATTAATATAGGTACCATTTGAAAACATCCATTCATACTAAGTTACTTACTGTATGAAAAGAAATATTGACCACGCCCGCCCTCTTAAATTATTAAGGGTCAGTTGGTGTTGAAAAATGTGCTTCTTGTTCATTCAGGCGCCCTTTTGTGAAGAAATGAATTACCTTACGACCTAAGAATTGCCAGCCATTTATGTAATTTTTTTTCTTACTTATAAGGGTAACTTTCTTGTGGTTATCATAAATGAGAATAATATTTATGCAGGTACCTAACCTATGGCCTTAAATTTATTTAATTTGAAAAAAAAAAAAAAAAATTCAAAATATATTCTAAAATTGTTAGAAAAGTTTTATTAAATTGTTGGAAAATTAAAAATCTGAAAGTGCCTAAAATTAAAATAAAAACAGTTTTTTCCAAGTATTCCCAGGTTTTTATTTATTCATCAGTATTGGAATTTAAGTTTCCCGCATTATAATAGTTTGTTTCAATTTCAAATATTTGCTATGAATAAATACGAGCGTGTAAAGTAAACCCGCATGAGATTAAATTACGATATTGACAAACTAATAAAGTATACCGAGAGCCGCTTTAAAAACATAGTTAAAAAAGTTTATTACATATGTTACTAATCTACAATATAACATTAGTTTTCTTAATTATTATTTTTTTGTGAAAATTAAATAATGTAACAACGCTCAACGAAGTCTGCAGTCGCCGATCATGCTGAAGGCTCCAGCCATTATATTAGATTTGACCAACCACAGATCCTCGCTAAAGAACCCAAATTCCTACCTAGGATGTTTCGCGAGGCTATTGAGATTAAAAAACACCCTAATTTCAATAGAGAAGATGGCTGGAAGATATCACCTACTTGGGACCCAATAATACATAAACTCAAGGCAAAACCCAAGAGCAGCGCTGCAAGACACAGTGAGCTCATATTGCGTAGCTCGGAACTCAAATAATTAGTTAAAATATGAAGGTAGAACGAGCAACATCCACTGTCAAGACGAACGCCATCTCAGGCTGCCCGTGACCATGATACCTGCAAAGGTGTCAAAACGTCGGGATCTAAAATCTAAATATAAACCGCGAAAAAATCCGTAAAAAGTAGTTTTATTTCAATTATTTTAATGTAACAAATACAAAATTTAATTACATATTTTTTTCTATTACAGTATGCTTATAACAAAAACCATCTTAATAATCTTTCAAGAAAATATACGAAAGCAATCTTAATTTAATTACTTAGAGGTAATTTGAAACCTTATAAAGGACGGTAAATAGTTAGCTACTAAAAATCTCGGCAAATTAAAATATCTACGTGAGAGGAGAACTAATATAAACTGTACCTATCTGCTAAAATGTACAGACTAAAATACTTTTATATAAAACGAAAAAAGTGTTTGCTCGAAAATAGTATGCCGATTTTCGTATCTTATTATCGTGAGAAGTAAATGATTCAAAGGAGTGAATATTGATATGACGAGTAGTAGAGATGTGTGGAAGCTGAATACGCGTTGACCCCAAATTATTGGGAACAGGGCAGGGAGATGATGACTATCGTGAGTAGCTGTTGAAAATACTGAAACGGTTGTACTCAGTTGATCAAGTGGTATGGACCTGTAATGAGCTTATAATTTGCTCCGTTTGGACACAAAACTGGGTAGAAATCTCTCAGAGCCAAATCAAGGCCCGTCGAACATGTTTTAGTTAACCCACAGTTCGGGCAAAGTCAAGGAAAGTACAAAAGAGATTTTAATCGGTGAAACATACTTATCCCTACATTGTGGCGTAAAAGTAGGTCTTTTCAATGTTGAAAAATTTGTTTGTCATAATTTAAAAAGGATTATTTCGAATAACTATTTCTATAGACTGTCTTTAAAATTAGTTATTCGAGGTACTCAATAATTTACTTTACTTTTGCTTATTCGCTCTAGAAAAAGTGCTTATAATATTATTTACACGTCAGTTAGAGTTCTCTATCTTCCAAATATACATATAACGAGATACAAGTTTATGATCCACACGAATGATAGGTATGTTGTCAATCGTAAACAGATCGGATCGAACACATGGTTGTAGTAGAGTATCAAGATTTATTACCGAGTAGCTCATTCATTTTATTATTACACACCATTGTCGAGTTATAGTTCATGAAAGAGGACTAGTAAAACTGGTTGAAAATAGATAGCCTCCATTCTGCATAAGGAGAAGATTTTCCAGATTTTCCAAGATAACATTTTTTTTGGATTTGAATAAAATATTTTTTTTAGTAGGAAATAAATTTAAAATATTGAAAATAATATAAAAAACTAAACCTACACTAGAAATAAGAAAAATTATAAACTAAATAAAACCAATAAGGCATCAAAAAATTCATCCCATCGCTGTTGATACCACTTTAATACTTAAGTTCTATCCATGACAAAATATAATAGACGCTTTTTGGCACTCTGAGCTAAAAATATTAGGACTTATTCGGGATAACAGTTTAAGAAATTTCAGAATCCTATAGACTAGACACGCAAACATCTCATATTTAACAGCACACAAATACAACTATAGTCAGACAATTTATTAGTCTCCACATTTTTTGTTTACAAATAACAGAGCTATTAAAACTGATTACGAATACCGTAATAGAACCTATTAATCCAATTCCGTCTGAATAAATTTCACTGTTGCTACCATTAATTGAATTTCAAAGTCGAAACTACGAAAATTTTCACAAAATAAGGCCGCATATAAATAAATAATGGTGATAGACTGCCTCAGCCGAGTGGTGGATTAATTATTTATGGCAACACAGGAGCGATAGAGTTGCCAGTTGCCACCTATTTTTACTGGCTTTAACCGAAAATGGTTGACTGACAGTTTCCACAAGGAAGCATTTTCAGCTTTTATGAGTGCGATCGGATTTTCTGATGGTAAACTGCTTTTTGGTTTATTTATTATCTTTGATTTTTGCGTAAATTATGTTTTGTTGATGTGATCATCGTCAGCCGAAAGACGTCCACTGCTGAACAAAGGCCTCCCCCCTAGAACTCCACAATGACAATTGCCGACAACTCGCCAATTGCATCTCTGCTGCTCGCAACTTTGACGATATCACGGTTGATGTGATAGCCCCTTTGTAAACAATATTTTCACATACAAATAGATAAATTAAAACGGTCTCTACACCCGAATTTTGCTCTCGAATTGCGATCCAAATTCTTTTGAATGGCTGCAGTTTGTCCTTTACTTAAGTCTGTATATAAAATCTTCTCATATTCATTTTCCTTCACATTGCAATGCATTTCGCATCTCACATGTTGGTTGCACTTAACTTAGTTACAGTGGCTCAGGTGGCCAATGTGAGCGTCTGTAGCTGGCTTATTATTATGCTGCTTGTATCTGATAAATTTTCTATTTGTTTGTATGCCCCTATGGCTGGTTTAAAATGACATTTATAGAAGCGAAATTCGAATTCAGTAGAGCGGAAAGATACATTAATTATGTTTTTTTTTTATGTTACATATTGTAGAAATAAACATGTTTTCTTTTAAGTGTTTTTTAGAAGTGCGTATTAAAAATACTTTATGTAATGTTAATACCAGAGGCTTATTTTGTATTCTGTGGATAACGGTGTGAGTTACACGTTTGTATCATGTATTTGTTTTGTAAGTTAGTTTCTAAGATCTAATGTGTAACTGTTTGTTATTCCAAATAAATAAAAAAAAAAAAATAAAAAAATTATTAACTGGTTTTTTCCTGTTTAATTTATGACAGCATTGATTTTTATTTTAAAGAACTTACTCAAGACTTTCATTTGCTTTAAATTTCCTTTCATCAAAAACATGTTTTAAACATCAAAAACGTGAAAAAAACATTCTTTGGTATTGTATATATATTTATTAAACCTGACTACTCATTGCAAAAGTTTCTTTCCTGTTCAAATAACAATGAGAGGGGAAAATATAAATAAAAAGTCGCTGAAAGTTCGCAATCTGCGCTCTGGGTACAATACAAGTTGTTCGACTTTCGCGGATTTGAGGCTTTTTTCTGTATAACCAACGATACTATTACTGTGGGAGTAACGACCTACTTTTTTCATGTTATTTAAATAAGGAGGTTTTTATTGATCCTTTAATTTTGTCATGATTCATTTGGATACGTAACTGTTGTTGATAATGTTTTTTTTCTGTAGTAAATTGTTGGAAATTTCTAGAAAAGTAGGTCAAAGATATCAAAATAATAAATAGCAAAATACCTAAATTGATACAAAACCTGATTTAAAACTGAAAAGTTATTACAACAATTCCTACCACTCTAAAAACGTTGACTAGTCAGAAGGACGAATTTGTATAAGTCATGTAAATATCCTTCTCTAGTTTCTATATTTTGGGATCAACGCTTATTTTTCATCCATTCATCCCTCTTACTTGTCATAATACTACTTACGCTTAAACCGTTACATCCATCACTTATTATTGGTGTCACACATAAACTTATAGGTGCTCAAAATTCATTTCGTATTTTTGCTTTTTTAACCTTTTGAGAGACTTGGTTGAGGGGCGCACAAGGCAAAACACAAAGGCAAGAAAAGGGATGGCCTAAAACCAGCAGTGGGTGATTCTGGGCTGATAATGTATAATGACGGAGATGAACCTTTTTAGAATATACTCTTTAAAAATGATCCGAAAATCATCAATCTCCTCTTTGGCTTCTGAATTTAATTTCCTAGTGTAAAAAGTAATTAATTTTCCCTCTCGAAGAAGATACGGCTGTAAGTCAGCCAAAACTTTTAGTAATTAGAGGGCTCGATCGATCTGCGAGTGGTTTTCTATCAGCAAGTTTTTCAACAATTCCTTTAAGACCGCTTTTTCCGCTTCATCGATTGTATTAAAGTCGAATGCTTAGACAAAGTTGTTTGATAGAAGGTTTTTAGGGAAAATGCGTGCGTTACATGAAAACTTCACGCCCTGTAATCCTCCTAATTCCAGTTAATGGCCTTTAATTGTGACCCTAATCCCTAAATAGAGGTGAACGTAAACACATAAATATAACTAAAGGATGTTTAGGGATCTCTCAGAGATGTATAAATAGACACACTTTGCATGGTTAAGAAAGCTTTTGTTGTTACATATTTCGTATTAATTTCGAGTTTTGACCTAAAAATTAAAGTAGTTTCAAATAAGGTATATTTTTGTATGAGAAGAACTAGATAGTGACAGAATAAGAAATAGTGAAATAAGAAAACGTTGTGGTCTGAAAGAAGATGTAGTGACAAAAATTGATAAAGGTATGTTGAGATGGTTTGGACATGTCGAGAGAATGAATGAGGAACGATTGACGAAAAAAGTGTATAAGGCGAGTGTGAATGAAAGTGTTGGAAGGGGTAGACCTAGGCGGACGTTTCTAGACCAAATCGGAGATGTCTTGAAAAAAGGCCAGGTCAAGAGTACCCTAAACCGAAGAGCATGTATGAAGGGAATTATGACAGTGGATGAAGCGAAACAAGTATGTAAGGATCGTAGCAAGTGGAAAGAAGTGGTCTCTGCCTACCCCTACGGGAAACAGGCGTGATTATATGTATGTATGTATGTAAGAACTAGATTACTTTTGAATAAATAATCTTGTAGACAATTATTTGAACCTAGTAGTTAATAAACAGCTGTCAGTTTCTATAAATAGGCTATAATTGCCCCAAATATGTCTTAAGTGAAATTATCTATATTACAGGCGCCGAGGTAGATAATACCCGACGACGTAGATTTTTGTTATGAACAATACTTATAGAAGTAATATATAAATAAGCTTATTGTTATGTATAAATCGTGCCTATTGTTAGCAGTTTATTTGTATAAAGGAGGTCCGTTTTTTATCGTGAAAGATAGGCCAGATAATTAGATGTCTATAAAATACGGTGTACCGTTGTCCCAGTTTTCAGGTAAATGAAAGTTTTTGTCGGCTTAATTTGGACCCACAGTTTGTGTATTTTGGAACTAGACCTGAAATTGAGAGAATCTACTAGAAATTGTGTATCTTTGTTTTTTTTTTTTGTGAATTGTGTTTTGCTTTGACTTTTGTACCGTATGGTGCATACTGAGACTATTGAATATACCTCTTATATAATTATGTGTGGCGTACGCACCGGTTTTCCAAGTGTCGCTAGCTCTGAGGTCCCGAGTTCGATCCCCTGACGGGTCAATGTAGCAGCCAAATTTTCTACTCTGTCTCGGGTGTTTGTACGGGTACCTTCGTTGTTTCTGCATTCAATAACACAAACGCTTTAGCTACCTACTTACTTTGGGTTCAGAGCAATGTATGTGATGTTGTCCGAATTTATTTATTTAGAGTTTATCTAGAGTCTAACAATTGATATAAATACTCTGTTAAATTGATCAACAAAAGAATAAATAACATAATCTCAAATAATATGATGTCCAATATTAAGTTAATCGTGTTGAATGGTAGACGCAATTCTATTAAGCAGGGGTCTTAAGTGATTGCCTTACCAATTAACTTTACGACATAATAATATACATCTACTGATTAAAAGATCGGCCCTCATAGAGCTTACTTTACTGTCATTAAAGATCTCACGGTATTAGAGATAATACTACGTGAATTAAAAAAAAAGACTTTACGTCAATTGGAAAACATTTTTCATATTATTAATATTATTCAAAGTTCATTTGGTTTATATCAGACATTTTCTTTGGCTGATAGACAAACCAAACAATGCTAGCTTCCTAGTTGAAGAATAAATTCAATTATTTTTATCTTTTGGGTACGTAGGTACGTATATACTTTTTTTATTAATTGTATTGTATTAATTATAATTGTATCGCGTGTTTACTTTATATGTTTAATTTTATTTGTTCTTAAATTTAGAATACTAATATTCAAAGGTGGTTGGATGGTTAGATATTAAATACATTTTATACATTATACCAAGGTTTGAGTATAAGAATATAGGTCAAAATATTTTATTATCCGTGAAAATCATAAAAAGCCTTTCACAAATTTATATAATATTAAAAAATATTTATTTCAAACTAAGATAACCCACTCAGCTTACATTCTAGTGCTACAGATTGACATACCACATAAATTAACGAATCCCATCTCACCTCACCCCTCACCCGGTAAATGTGTTGCCAGATCAGCTACTGAGTAATAGATAAAGGAACACGTCAAGACTGCCTCTAAAATGGTGTGACATAATTTTTCCGTCCTGGCAATATCCGGTCCCATATCAAAGACCGGTTGCAATCTCCGCTAGAGTAAAAAATCCGCGTCGCTTGCACGAAATGGGAGTTACGGGTTGTTGCATGTTATCGTTTGATATTGTTCTTTATTGAGTTGTTGAGATTCTATCATGAATGGGTGTTACCGAGTTTTATTGCTTTTATATAATTTTGTCATTAATACACTTCGTGCAAGAATTCAACTCTTTTCAGTAAAGGCGCATGTTCCTTACGCTGACTCACGTATGCTGATTTGATATTGACTATTATCTGAATTATTAGCAGTTCTATCCCATCAGTTAAAATAATAGTTTTTTGTATGTGACTCACGGGACAGGGAAATGGTTAAGCTAAACATTTTATGAGTGACTGCGACAAGAATTTTCTTTAAGCATACCAACTTCATTGTGTTCGTAAGTCATAGGAAAAATTAAATTATTAACACTTCAAAGGACACACAGTAAAGTGGAACACCTACTCTAGAACATTATTTCTAGTTTTATTATGATATTATTTTCTTTACGAAGTCGTGTTCAATGTTGTGTTAGTTATTTCATATCGCCTTGTGAAACTTAAGGCGCTACCCCGAGCAAATGACTTTGAGCGTTTGACCTCTAAACCCCCCTCTTTGCCCCTCTACATATACATCGCTACTTTCTATGGAAATACAACGCCATCTGTTTGATATACCGACGTATTAAGTAGTAAAAATAGTAGACTTATGAATTTATAGACAAAAATATAATCAATCATGTTCGCAAGATTAAAAAAAAAGATAAGAGAAATATATTTTATTTGTATCTAAAATTATAACTCAAGTAATTGAAGACTTCTAAGTGAATCATTTAATGATGTAAAGTTATTTAGTCAGAAAGGTATTGAATGTCTTTTTACAAAAATCTTTTTTCAACCAACTTCGAAAATAGGAGATTTTCAATGCGGATGTTATTTTTTTACGTTTGAGTATTTCTCGAAGTTCGGGATTTCTCAAAGACGGCTGAACCGATTTCAAAAATTATTTTTTTAACCATTTATTCAGTGTGATTCTAACAAGGCACGTATACAGAGAAAAGGCGGGCGGCGAGACTTTTGAAAATTCGGTTCTTGAAGAAAGTATTGCTGTCTCAATACGGCATGATTTGTGAATGTGTGAAAGTTGACAGTGTGTGAGTGTCAAAGCGCGCTCGCATGGAGTAGTACTTAAGAAATACTCTACGCACATAATAAAGGGCAATGGCGAAATAATTGTTGATATAATTCTTATGCATGATATACAAACGTCTTAATTACAGATTTACATGAAATATAGCGTCTAAGTCCATGAAAAAAATACATTAAATTGGAAATACAATTGATTGAATTGTACTTTGAGTGTTGCCATATGAACGTTAAATCTAAACTAAGTCATACGAATATCTTTGGCTAGTAAACTATGTATAAAAGCTTGCTTTTAGAATATATTGAAGATTTATGAACATGAATAGTCTAAGGACATATTATTATTTCTACCCAACATCACCGAAATTAATAAATGACATCAAAAAACTATTATGAAAACTTCAATCTAGCATGGCAACAACAACGGATACAATCAATGTGAAATTTTGCGTCATGCCAGTGACATTGTCTTGCACGTCACTTTGCTTGTGCGCACCAAAATCTTTGTTTGCGCATTTGTTATTTCTATTATTTTACTTTTTGACTTGGACTGCTTATGGACTTTCGAGATTTCTCCCTGTGCTAGCCAAAGGACTCCGATTACCCACCACTTACGACGAAATTTTGCTGCAAAGTTTTGACTCCGATTTTAAAATAATTGGATTTTATTACGTGAAAAAGAACGATTTATTTTTCACGATGTGAAGTCTTTTAAAGCCTCTTTGCACCTGCTGGTTTCCTGGATAATATCGTGATAAGGAAGGATGAAAAATAAATGTATTTGAATTAATGCTGTTTCTTTTTTCATGCATGCTTTTGATCATCTATTTTATAGACTATTTTTGTGCACTAAACAATATAACAAGAAAGCCTATAAGAAAACATTAACATATTCTGTCAGGATTATTAAAAAAAACTCTGATTATAATTCTTTACAAGTATTATCAAAGCTATAGGCCAGGGAAAACCTAGATAATTATATCTCTAGAAATAAGTATAAAACAACCGCATTAAATCTTTTGAATAGTATATTTCACAAGGTTTACTTTTTCAGAATCAAAGACTTTTTCAACATATTTCCTATGAATTTCTGTCATATAAATGCAAGGTCGGGCAAAAGTAATTAATTGCTTACGAGAGCCCATTAATTTCACTCATAAAAACAAAGTACGATTCTATCAATTGTATTTCCAATTTTTATATTTTTTTTTTCATAGACTTAGACGCTATTTAAATAAAACTTCAAAAAATTAACATATTATTTCATGTAAAGTAATTAAGACATTTGTAGACGCATAAGAATTATTTCGACCTTTTGGTAGTTGGACATATTTAAACAAATATAAATATGTGATGAAATAAAACTACTAATTATAAACCGCGAAAAAATCCGGAAAATGTAGTTTCATTTCAATGTCAGATTTAAAAAAAAATCTTAAAACATAAATAAAGCTCGCCCCCTATTTTTTACATGGGACCTAAACATATCGGCGAATTGTGGGTGTACATTGGTACACCTCTGCCTAACCCTTCGGGGATATCGGCATGATGATATGTTATGTAAAACATAAATATGTATTCCATGCTATTTGAATTTTATCACCAGTGCCGTGTGTAAAACTACATAGGGCTATCAATGACTTTTTGACAGTTGTCATAATATTAAATTGTAAATGACATTTCAAATAAAAAACCGACGTGCTCTCACGTCGAGAGCCTACGGCTGACTGCTGGATCGCCGCCGCGAGTGTGTTTATGTTGTGAATTTGACCATTTTTAGGAATAATTTGAATTATAAAATTGATGTTTGGTCTTTTTAAAAAACAAAGCAGATGAAAATGTTAAGAATTAAATCCTCTATCAGTTGGTATAAGTTAAATTAATAAAATACGTGTACATCGTGAGCCTATGCAAGGAATAGATTTTGATAGACCATTTTTAAAATGAGTACTACTAAATATTCGCTGCATTAAAAAGAAAAACCCCTGTCTAAATTAAAGACAACATATTAAATAATGATTTGGTATAACAGTGAATTTGATATATGTTTTAAATATCGAGTTTATAGCTTAACAAAACTCCGCTTTTGCGCATTTTGCTCGGGGGAGCGCCTTAACTCGACCGTGAATAACATATCATTCTAGTAGTTTACGAGCATTACAAATATTATGTTAAATGATTTATTACTTGTATTGAAATATTTTATTATATGTCTAGACATAATAATAAAATGGCTCAATAAAAAGGGTGTTAATTCTGTGAAACATATTTTCTAAAGATTGTAAGGGATACATACCAAAATTAAAAATATTCTTTAAAATATGTTTTTTTTTTAGTTACAACTCTGTAATCATTATGATTCTGATTCTACGATATACGATATGACAATAAATTAATCGATAAAAAATAAAAGCTATGTAATTCAAAGCAGTAAAGTCAATTTTTGTTATTTTCCATCTGATTTATATGTAGTTTACTTAGCTAAATACTATTGATAATGTTACTTTTTCATAGTCATGCAGTAGCGATCAATCAAATACTATTGAAATATGTCCACCATCCATTGTGATCGTGTCTACGTCATCGAAATGTGTGTTTTTGAAAAACAGCCATTACTAACTCTGTTTTCTCTTTTTGCAGGTAAACAACTGAAAGGGGCTGCTGTCATGTAATTTTTTGACGTAATTCGTAAGTTATTAGTTACCATTAAATTATTTTGATGACAGTGTATAAATTGATAATGCTGTATTCAAATTCCTTTTTTAACCCAAGTTTGCACCAAATTTGAATAATCCTAAATTACAACAAACATAATATATTACTTCGCACCTCTTATAATCTAAATATCATGTCCTTCTAATCATGTGTCAATATGTAAATCGATACCTAAATCATTCAGGACACGACGTTTCAACAACTATTCACGGATGTAGTGCCTTAACCTTTATTAAAAGGCCATAAGGTTCATTTTCTATGAAGTAAATTACTGCGAATTATTAAGAACATATGAAAATCGAGTTAACATATTTTGTGAATCGATTATTGTAATAAAATGTGTAAATGAAATATACAAATAATGCCTAATTCCAACAATAATATTTTTGAGACTTAAACATAATCTCTCGTATTTCATTTCGAACAATAAAATAGAGAATGCTATTTCCCAAGGTTTGTAGGGAATAACTTTGGATTATGACTGTTCGATCTTACTCTACCTATCATTTCACGTTTGTTATAAATCGTATTTTATACTACCACTCCTATTATATACTTTACAATACTCAATATTGATTCTGTACCTCTATCAATTGCGAAGCGTCAGGCTGTCCAACCTAAAAGCTTTTCGCATTACGAAATTGTTTTGCTTAAAACCTCCTTTACCTTTACTCAAGGCCTTACAAAGGTAAATCGAACGTCGAAAAGAGTTAGAGAAAGAAACAAATAGAATTTAGAAGGAATTTAGAGGCATAGGAAGATAAATACTTGCTTCACGCCTTTTTGGTTGCGTTCAATCGAGTTTGTGACGCTTGTTTAAATGGGGAACGCTTGTCGATGCGCTCAGCTGAGCATGAGTATCTTAAGCGGATACGGAAGCGAAACACGTATATTGCTGAAACTTCACGCCTGTTGTGTTTTAGGGGTAAGCAGAATTAATTACTCTACTTGTGTTCAAGATGTGTATGACAATTTTCCTATAGGGTACTTATATAAGTCCAATTTTTTTTTTCATAAAACGTTTGTTTCATAAAGACTTATTTGGATATGTTAGGTATAATAACGATTTTCGAACTGTTTATGTTCTTCGTTTAATTGGAAAAGCCTATATTATTCTCTTTTTACTTTGGTTAATATATTTTACTTATAGAAACCTGTTACAGTTCATCGCTTTAGTTTCCGCCACTACTTTCGGTTGGCCGTTTTTGGACACTGTTTAGTTTGGTCAACAACTCGTGTTTATTTATATAGGAGATATCGAGTGCTTGTATACAGTATTATTGATCCTCATACAAGCTTAGTAGGAATATGAGAAAATAAATTAGATACACTTTCAAGTTTAAAAAAATTGTTTTTAATAAACATTAGACAACTAAATGAATTAAGAATAAGCCAAAGAGTGACAAAAATACATAATTATATATTTTTCATTACATATTTTTGCATATTCCTTTCCTTTTTTTTTTGAACTCACCTTAATACTGGTCATCCTTTCAAAAACCAAGAAGAAGCCCCTTCATTTCCATCCTTCATTTAATAAATAGCTTAATAAGTCTACAAACGGCTAATCTCCTTCAGTAGGTTATACAGGCATAATGAACTACAATCACAAATCTGCTCAAATCAAATTGACAGCTGCTCACGTGTCTTTCAGATGCATTTCAAACACATACATTATACGTAACATTGCTCTATTCGATGTAGCTCTGGGACCGTACAATAAGCTCTTAAAGCTATACTGTTGCCGTTGTGGAAGCGAGACGGCGCGCTACACTGCGCATAGCGCTGTCCCGCTTACTCAAAGGCAAAGTATTGCTATAAGAGATCATGGTACGGCCTCTGTTCGTGACAGCGTATTAATATTGTCACAACAAATATTAACATTTCAAGTGTCGTACCTATTGTGTTAAGTGTTGTACAAACATTGTTAGCGCCAGCAATCTGGTGTGGTCTTAGTTATGAGTTTTACTGTTAAATTGAGTGTTATGTATTGACTAGACTAGAAACACGTAAGTACGTCGTAATACACGTCGGTCCACCGTGCCGTGTGTAATTGGAAACAGGTTTTTTTTTTTTTTTTTTTTTGTGAGCAGTCAGTAGTCTTAATCGTATTTTATTTTAGTATCTACTAAAATACAATCTGTACCATGTTTTAATTTATTTAATTTTATCTGATAGGAAAATACGATTCAGTCATGAAACAAAACTAAGAAATCGACACCTCTTGCTTCCAATAGTCATATTTTCTTGGATTCACTCGATGCCTAGTGAAAGAAAGAGTCTGAAGAAATATGTGTGATTTTAGCTCAAATATTGACTTCTTGACACCTTCAGATTAGTTATATAAATAGCATAAATAAAATGCAGTTGGAATTTGACTTTAAACATTAGATTGTTTTGAAATAAAAGTCGCCATTTTCGTAATTTTATGTTACTCCAAAACCATCGGTTTATATATATTATCAACATTTGTGGTTACATAATGCACTTTTTTATAGTTGTTCAGTTTTAGGCCGCCATTCAACCAATTTTGTTGTAGTAAATAAATATTATAAAAAATATCTGTAACTTTCCTTAATTATAATTCACCTGAACGACGTAACCGCTCGCTAATTTTCAAATCAAGGCCACACCAAAACGTTACAGTATCGCAGATATTTTTACAAACATCCATCTATTTCTGTAATAAATAAACAAGATCCGTCTTCAGCTAACTACCGGCATTCGATTACAAAGGCCGAGCTACACAAACAAACATTCAGGCCGAAAATAAAGGTTCGTTTCGCATTCGCCAATTCGGCTTTCGGCACGAAAAAAGTAATTTCTTTGTTTTGTCCACCCTATTTTTCACTGTCAGGGTTGTCAACGCAACTCGAAAAAATAGGGCCGACAAATCCTATTGGTAAGATTGATGGATGAAAATAGAGTTAGAATGACCATTTACTTGTAGGTGGAAAGGAAATGAATTACAATAATATTTATCGTTTTGAGACCGCTCGAAAAATAAACTGTTAGTGACCCTATTTTCGTCTGTAATTATTTTTGTATCTTGCTCTGCATGATTAACAAAAATACCATTTTTTTATAATAATATAAACATAAGCTATTATAATAACGATCCCAATTCAGGAAAATCCTTGATACGTCAAGATTATGGCTGCATTAAAAATAAATGTATATTTATACTACCAATAATATACAAGCGGGGTTTTTGTTCAGCGCTTAGAAACTGAACGATGACTCAATCTACGGAAAGCTGACACTGAAAAAATAAAGCGAGACTTGCCTGCCTCGAGATTAGTCTCGCGTGTTTTCTTTATAAACTGAACAAATAATCTTAAATAAAATGTCTTATAAATTTCTCAATTGATTTTCATTATTATTTTTTGTTATATGTAATATGAGCATGTTAAATACATAATATGACACAGTTTCTCGAACTGAAATGATTTCAAATCAAGGTTAATAACCTATCTATTTTTATCCGCCAATCTGTTGCTACTGTTATTTAATAACATTAATTCCTTATTAATAAAATTTCACATATAGTTTACTCACATTAACCATCAATACCTGTATTTCAGTTGCCCACATATTTCGAACACAATACTGCCGAACATCTACAATAATCCGGTAGAATCCAGTGTTGATCGGCTTACTGTCACATTAAATAACTACAAAGCTTGTGTACAGGCGCCTCTGTTTCCGCTTAATGATTAATTCAATTCATCATTTAGATGTAATATTAATTGCGTCATGTCTGCTCGACCGAATTATACAATTACATCACAAATGGACAAAACGTGTGGCAGTGTTGTAAACACATTTAGTAAAGTTTGTATCAATGTCTAATCAATAAGTTGATTTATATTTCCCAATCAATCGTTATGTTTGTAGTTGATGCAAAAAATTGTTTTTTTTTTTAAGATTTTTGTGTTGTCACCTCATTTCACCTCGGACACGTGATCTCACTTGGATCAAATGAGTAAACTCTTTTTGTGTATGAACAAAGTGGAACATACCGCTTTTTGCGTGCAATTTAGTAGATTTGTGTATAATTATTCCATTTAAATAATTTTGTGTCACTGCATATTACTAAAACTAATTTTCTTTTAGATTACCTCTCATTTTCTTTCACAAAAGCGATTATAAATTGTCTGAGACTATCAAAGTACATGAATCTTATTAAAGCTGAACAAAAAGGTTAAGTTTTCTCAAAGGGTTCGCGAAGCAACAAGTTTTATTCAAACTAATTGCACTTCACGAAGCTAATGCATTCTTATTTATAAACTTGGCATGTTCAAAATGCAAGGAGTTAATTTTATGTTGCATTTTCGGTAGAATTCTTAGATAATATGGTCGTTTTAAATAGGTTAATGGTCTATTAAAATGTAGCGTGACAGAAGGACACAAGATAATGAAATGATGTATTTAAAAACTCATATTTTAAGCGTATAACTGAAACTCTGTCATGAACATATTATAAATTACACTATTCATCATTATTTCAGTAACACTCTGTCTTTCTCCCTTCCATTTTTTTTTGTCATAAAAAGCTTAACATCAAATGGAAAACTGTATAACTTATTATTCGTATTTGAACATGATACTAGCAAAATCTAAGGTGATTTTACAATCTCCAGCTGAAATAGGATGGATTAAATATTTAAAATGAAGTCAACCGTAAATAAACTACAAAATGTAGCACAATGCTCTTTTCAAGACATATTCTTGAACAGCTCTTTTGTGTAGCACCCTCGATGGGAGCACCTTAGGTATTCCGCGAAGACCAATCAATATTTTGGCTTAGTGCTCTTGTTAGATAGGTCAAGATTTTTTAATTCTGTGCCATGAAAATCCGCTCATTAGCTTGTATAAAATAGTAAAGAGATTTAAATAAGGACGTGATCATTAAAACCTGTACTCGTTAGGTAAAAAGTTTATAAGATTCGGAGTTGAAGAAAATTCGCATGTTTTATAAATAAAGTATTTTGAAAATGATGGATCAGTAAAATCAGTAGGTAGTCATTAGGTAGAAGAAGGAGGTATATTAGACTTGGATTTGAGCGAAATAAGCTAGGTTAAATAAATTAAAACATTTCGAATGCATTATATAACATTCATTGATTTTTTACATACTCTGTTGTTAATTAATATCTTAAGGAGCACTTTATTTATTACTCGAGATCAATTACCATATTATCAGTTGTCTGATTATCATAACACAAGCTCTGCTTAGCTTGGGATCAGATAACCGTGTGTGAGATGTCCCGGAATATTATCCTATTATTGTTATGTAGCTTCAAACGCGGAAAGTACTCGGATATAGGTAATTATTACGTTGCTGGCATTTTGGCCTAGTGAGAAAAAGAGTCTATTCTCTAGTACATTTCAAATCATTATCACTTTAAAACTTTTATTGTAATCAATACAAATTTCGAAAATAGTTTCTTTATTTCATAATATTTTTATTTACTTCAAAGAGAACTATATATCAATTTCACGTGCGTGGGTAACAAAAGGTATATAATACCCTTGTAAAAAAACGTTAAACAAAACTATAAACGAGTTGTTATGTTAACCTATACGTTACGTTCTATTTATATTTATAGACTGTTATATTTCTTGAACGGCGAAGGAAAATATCGTGAGGAAACCTGGATTCCAAAATTTGGGATCTGAAATCGCCAATCTGCAAAGCGCAAGCGTGGTGATCAATGCTCATGCCTTCTCTATATGGGAAGAGGCCTGTGCCCAGCAGTGGGACGTTTATAGGCTGGATTATTTTTTATTATTATTATAATTATTATATTTCTTGACTTTCTTGACTTGATTCATTATGGTCGAGCGAAAAAAAATGTTTTTTTGATGTACTAAAGCTACCATTGATTTATGTATAGTTGGGTCAGTATTATAAATTGTGTGTAATGTAGTGTTGTAAATGGATGTGTGTTTATTAAAACTAATATACATATTAAATATGTATGCAAAGTACAGGTTAATTCTAAGATTAAAGTATTGTTTATAGCTTAAACTAAATTACATATTTTGAACAGAATTATTTGCATGATAAAGTCAGTAATGCTGAACGATTGATACAGTACTTCTAATTAAGGATAAAATCAAACTAGATTTTGTTCTATGAATTGATCCGAACATAAAGAAAACTAATTTAGATATTTCAAAAACATAATCTCGTGGTATTTATAGAAAATATTAAACCGTTTTCTTGGAAATTATGAATTAGAAAATCAACGTCACATTACATTTTTTTTCCTACACAGTAAGTCAAATATTACATGAACAAAAAATGCCTGTAGATTACTTAACCTTGAACTCTTTAGGCTTATTTAGCTTATTAAATACAGTCTTCACGTATGTGTGTTTTAAATACAATAATACATGAAACGTAATTATACTACTGAGTATACATAATACATGTCTAACGTTTCAACTAATTTTGAAGGTACTTAGAGGTATTTAAATTAGTCCTCAATTGCGTCATTACTTGCATTATTATGAATATTTTTTACTTGCGTTGCTTAGTAACGACTTTTTAATGTAGTTTTATTTGGTTAGTGTGAATTCAGTAGTTAAAATGTGCCGTGATACTGTTCCTTATGGGAAGAACGTTTAAAAAGTTACTTCTTGGCTAAGAGGAAAATCATTGTCCACTTCTATAAGTCATTTAATTTACTTTACCATCTATATAATCTTCTTCACGATATTGCAAAGTACAAGAAGGTGCATATAAATTATCTAATAGACGTTTCATTATCTATTAATTTGTATGTACATCGTTTAGACCTAGATTTTATGTACACATTAAGTTATTTACTTAAGCGATGTCACGGCTTCTAACCATACATACATACAATCTGTAGTTATGTCCTAAGTATGAACAAACAGATTATTACCTCGGACCTTAGAGTATACATAAGAAACTAGAGTGCGCCTATCAGAGTTTGAACGTAAGCACTAGTGTGAACAAGTTTTGTCGTGGATTATGTATAAAGATGGAGCTTGTCGTTTTAAAAAATCTATCTAAAACACTAATATTATCCTAACAATGTCAAAACCATCGATATTTTCGTATATAAGTTTCCCGTTGCGCGAAAATTAACATAAATCAGTTAACGAATGTACGAGATACAGAATAAAAACTGCTCTCGCTTGTCACAAGGCGAAACTAGCGATAGTAGCAGTCTAGTATATGTTTAGTCTATGCTTCGGACCTTGTAGTGACGTACCTCACCGTAATAATATGACTAGGGTTGGGACAGACTGGTACACGTGCGCCGTGAATTATGGCAAAGGGTGCGGTACTATGCGGGTTGAATACAAAACACCTTTTTTTTCATTTCGCTTATCGTTCTAGTATGTGATCAAATTTTTGGATGGTTTGTGTGACTGGATTATGTAAGTTATTGTCACCACATCATCCATTTTTAGGGGTTTCTGTAAGGAAATAGCTCCAGGTGTTTCATTTGTGTTAAAATGAAGCCTTTTTAATATGAGATATATCAAAGAGGCTTTATTTTATCTTTATCTTTATATTATAAACAAAGCCTTTTTAATATATCTCATATATATGAGATATATTTAAAATTAAAATATATTATATATTAAAAATTAAGATATAAGATATATTTAAAATTATATGAGATATATTAAAAAGGCTTCGTTTTCATCCACTACAGCTTGAAGAGTAAGATAATAATTAAACTAATCTGGATTTTAGAAATTTATATTCGTCGTATAATAAAGTTATTGTCAAAAGTTGACGAACTAATACCAATTAACATATCACGCCTATATCCCCGAAGGGGTAGGCAGAGGTGTACCAATGTACACCCACAGTTCGCTGATATGTTTATTAAAATGCTATGTTTAGACACTGATTCTTTTTTTTTTTTTTAACGAGGTTTTCACAGTCAAACTGTACCTATTTACCAGAAGAGAAAAAATGGCCTCTCTTTACCTATTTTCTGGACTTACCTGAAGTTTGTGTGAACCAACACCTAACTTCGGCATTGTGTTTCTATTATACATTGTTTGCTTAACAAACAAGGATTGTAAATGGAAAGGTATCCGCTTAAATATTTAACTTCGGAAAACAAAGTTTGTTATCTTTGTTATCTTTTTGTTACGTTTCTTATCATAAGATTCTTATTTAAGTATACGTCGGTATAAGCGTTTGTCTTTTGTTTGGATATAAGATTATATTAGATTCAAATAGGAAAGTAATTCTGTCTTTCTATTTATACAAGGTGTTAAGAAAACCCTGTCCGACTCGAAAGGGGGTCACATTCAGAAGCTGAAATAAAATTATAAATTTGGAATATTCATGATGGTAACAATAATAAAGAATTTAAAAAAAAATATAAAATGACAACTGGAATCACTCAATCGATTTCGTTAAATACAAAAAGGTAAATTTTTACAATATAGGCTCGAACAAATACCTAAAACTGTCACGTAAGTCATACTATATTTACTAACTACGTATATATTACAGCGATATAACTAATCATAATAATGTATAGGACATGAGAACAATACAAGAATAGAAAATTAAACCTCTATTGCCTTACATTATCAGACATACTTTTCTATAAAAGCTTCTGAACAAAATAATACCTTCTTATTTTTGTACTGCTCTACATATTATCTTGTTTTTATTATGAAAAACCTTTTGTGAGATGAAGCGAACCTATCCACATTGATCGGGTAAATTCCTTTCATGGGCTCAAGATAAGAATTTGTTTTAAAATCAATTATCTTTCGGTCTGATCGGCGAATTTATATCTTTTGACCACGGTTTATTTATTTTGTTCTCGATATCGCAAAATCAGATTAAATTGTACTTAATTAAAAGAAAAACTGTGCCCAGCAATGCGAAAACAAAACTTACAAATAAATTTTATCGTAATACACAAATACCCCATTCAGAGTAGAGTTTTTTGAGGAAAAAATGAATGCCAAGTAATGTTGCTTATATAACGGAAGAACAAGCAACAAGCGTCTTATTTACGATATTAGTACATAATTACAAAACACTGGCAACATGTTGTTATCATCGTAACATAACAATGGAACATGTTCTTATTATAACCAACACGTGTTAAGCTGTACGTATATATAGATGTACCTAGTATTACAAGATGAGATGCTGACAGTGCGATTTTAGACAAATAGAAGTCAAAATAAGGCAGTTAAAAAAGCATATGCCGTGATTGACAGTAAATTTTGTTTGATTGACTTATCACGTTACGGGTGATTTGAATAACATTCTGCAAGTAGTTTTTTCCTAGGAATATGACAGATTTCTTTTAGTAGCAAAAATACAGGTAGTTATATTAGTGATTGAACGTAGCCTTTTGTTTTACATAGATCTTATTGTAGAGAAACTTATTGTGTTCATTATGGATTTCTTAACCACATCAGTCTTAAGAAAAGAGCATATTATTTTATTCGTTTTATATAGATTAAGGTCACGATAGGAATTAGTTTTAAGTTAATTTATTACTTTAGGAAACCCATAAAGCAAAATTCTATCGCACATACGTAGCTATACTCTGTAGGTATATAAAACACGTTGAATAGACCTACTCTGTATTTAATATATGTTGAACAGTGTATACATAGTTTGCCTACATACCTAACACGTAATTACATACGACCAGACACAAGACAAAATTATCTGTGCAGTGAGGTGATCACTGTTACGCGAGATTGGAGCTAAAGGGATTGGCACACTGGATACAAGAATTAATATTCTTATTAACAACTAACATTATTGTGTTAATAATAAAAATATTTTTTTGTGCCTTTAGATACCTACCATAAAGAATACAAATGAGAAATCGAGTGTACACATGTTTCAGTAAATTTTCTTAGTTTTACGCACTTGGAAATAATAGTCAATAACACTACTCATGTCAACTGAGGATGCTGTACTAGAACTCAACGAAAGAGTCGTCAGATTACTTGATAATAAAGCTAAAGTTATAGGTATATTCCTTGATCTTGCTAAGGCATTTGACACTGTGTCTGTCCCACTGCTGTTAACTAAAATGGAATATTTAGGCATTAGAGGAATGGTTCTGGAAATGTTTCGCAGCTATATGACTAATCGCTCACAAATGGTAAAAATTGGTAATGTTATTAGCAATACTGCATATCCATCTTACGGCGTACCTCAGGGTAGTGTACTTGGCCCGACACTGTTCCTCATCTACATTAATAACCTGTGTCTAGCTGAAATTCCAAACTGCAGATTAATCTCTTACGCGGATGACACGGTTTTGATGGTGCATGGTAGGGACTGGGACCAAGCCAGACTTAATGCGGAAAATGCTTTATCTAACATCATGTTATGGCTCAATAATAACCTCTTAACCCTCAACATTTCTAAAACGAAGTACATAACGTTTTCTCATAGAGTCCACACTCAACCAGCTAAAGGTACCTTTGATATTGTTGCCCACGTCTGCAATATGTTGACAGCAAACTGTAGTTGTTTAACTCTCACAAGAACTGACAATATCAAATATCTAGGAGTTATTATTGACAGCACCTTCTCCTGGCATGAACACATAAACGCCCTGGTTGGTAGAATAAGAAAGTTAATACCAATATTTAAAAAGCTTAGTGCTTGTGCTGATCCTAGTACTCTCGCAATGGTATACTCAGCTCTTGCCAAATCACTATTACAATATTGCATAACGTCTTGGGGTGGAACTGATACCACTTCAATACTGCGCACAGAGCGCGCACAAAGAGCGATACTAAAAACAATGACCCTTAAACCCCGTAGATACCCCACTGATGCCCTTTATAGAGAGTGTAAGGCACTAACGGTTAGACAAATATACATCTTACAATGTATTCTTAAACAACATTCTTCGTTAAGCTTTAACCCCGTTCCACAAGGGAGAAGATTTACACCATGTCTTCCCGTATCCCACCGTACCACGCTGGCTAAGCGGCAGTTTTATGTGAATGCTCCTCGTTTATATAATAAAATAAATAAACTTAAACAAATTTATGCTCTCACTATAAATCAGTGTAAATACAAATTAAAGAACTGGTTACTCACCTGTACTACTGAAGATACTGAAGATCTACTAAAATAACACTAAAATACTCACACACACACACACACCCTCACACACACACACCCACACACACCCTCACACACGCACACACACCTTCATACACGCACTCACACACACACACACACACACACACTCACTCATACCATAGCACATGTTGGCGTTACTTTATTCATCTTTACTATGAGTTTTAATTTCTTTTTATTACTTTCATGCATGCCATAATAAAATAACAAAATATATAAAATTGTAAGCTGCAACTATTGGTTTGTTGACATGTTACTTGTGTAATATAAGGAGAAGACACTGGCTCCTGTAATACAGTTTAAATACTAGCGCAGGAGTCAGGGTTACAAGCAAAATCATGTAATCTTTTTATGTCAATAAAGATTTATTATTATTATTATTATTACTATAAGTTTCAATTACTCTTGCAGTTTGCCAGCGAACCATGAAGCTCAGAATGTTACGAATTTAGCGTAAGACCGTATAATAAACAGTATACTGCACTCCACAACTCAATACGATGACGTTCTTCAAAAAGCTGCCGAAAAAGATTAAATGGTCCACGAAAACAGTCTTTAAATCTTTAATACCAAAAATATTTTCCAGCTTCAAATGCACAACAAAAGCATCATCAATAGAAGAAACATTTTCCTAATGGACGCTATGCGTTTGACCGCGACCCAACAAAAGGCTCCATTCGGTTCTGGACAACGCTCGACTAATCCCCGTTTACACTGAAAATCCCGACTTGTATGCAACTGTGGATAGGTTGTGCAGCTTTGTTTTGACTATGAATGGGTGTTGTTTTTGTTCATGGATGATTAAATTTGAGTTGTAAATATGGAGAGACTATTTTTGAGTGTTACATTAATTGATGTCCTTGACCAAGGCACTGTTTCAAAAAGGTCGGTTTGGCCCTTAAGTTTGATGTTTGACTTCATTATGAATTCCATAACAAAGGTGCTTTAGCTACTTTGGGTTTAGAACAATATGTGTGATGTTGTCCGAATTTATTTATTTTAGATTAATAATTTTAGTATGAATAATTATGGATGATTCTATCAACATAGCTCTATAATACTCTATATATGTACCTAAAACAGCCAACTAACCAGCCAAAACCCAACACGCACATTATCCCCCGGTGTACAAACACCATGAGCCGCGCCGTATGCTATCTCCCACGTGAGTATTGCTTGTCACGATCGTTCCTAATCATTTTAGAATTAGGTCACCGGGATTATTGTTTAATACGCGAAACAAGGATGTTACTATGTTAGATAAGGATGGTGAACTATGTTAATGGTGTGGCGGTGTATCGTGTTTAACTTGAGACATCGTTTAAAGATCTTCCCTTAGTTCATTATGGCACGATTATTTGTGCAACAAAGTAATTTAAGTAATTTGCTACATAAATTGTTTTGCAAAAAAAATCCGACAAGGTTTTTTTTCGTCATTTGTAACTTTTCTTGAAGGCAACGGATAATGTAAATCTTAAGTGTTGTTATATTCTTTATTTTTTTCGAGCAGTGAGACATAAAACTTCAATAATGTATTGACGGAAATTATATGATCAATATAAAGTATTTGCAGTTAACTTAGAAGCTATTAGGAATAGAATGAGCCAAATGGATGTCAAATTTCATACTCGTAGAGATAGATTATCTTTAATTCCGGTCTGAAAAATCCAGATTGAAGTTTTATCCAGCCAAGCCAATAAAGCAGGTAATCAGGGAATTACGATGCACTTGATTGCACAATCGAACTTATCAACAAAATTAATTTCCGCTCGTGTCGTATCAGTTTTTAAACGAGATTGGTTTGGAAATAAACGAGGTATATCTTTAAGTGGACTGTATTTTTGGAGGATGGCTGATTATCGCCAAGAGGTGAGCGAGCGATGTAGGTCTATGGGAAAAAGCACGCATACCTGGCTGTCCAGCGTTGAGCAGTACAAGATGGCGGGCGGCGTTCTTCCCGATGCGATCACAAAACTGTCACGTTCACACCCGCGGGCGGATTATCACAAAAGTTCGCTATCCGGCAGCAGCAGTAAGGAGGCGATGCAGCACAGGAGCGACACGGGCGCGATATCGTGTGTCTCCTCTCGGCGATTCGTTTATTTCCGCGGTTTGCGAAAGCGCGTACGTGCGTTACGCGCCAGGCGTGCGAAAGGATTGGTCAGGAAGCGGCGGGGTTCACATCGCTCATTCCAAAAGTGGTCAAATGAATGAATGGAACTAATATTGCGAAATATGGATGAGACGACTAGTAGTCCGTCTTAAACAGATAGATGGCGCTACCATTTCCCCCCGGCCTTAAAGGGTTGCCTTTAAAAGAAATATAATAATAATAATCTAGATATGTAAGGTGTACTACCGCATAACCTATACACAGTCTAAGACAGCGAGCGTTAAAATATTTTAAATTAATTGCGTTAACAAAGCGGAACAAATTATAATTGAATTACACACTAAATACCTAAACTAAGACAGAGATCCAACTTCAGGCTAGATCTTACTGAGTCGGTAGCGGACAGAGACGTAAAACAGGGCGCACGTAGCTACCCTTAGCGGTTTTTACAGTAACGACGCGGGTTGTGCCGTCCTTCGCGGTATGTAACTTCTCAACAATGCCCAGTGGCCATGAAAGCGGTGCTGAATTATCATTTATAATAATTACCAACGTACCCTCCTGTATAGGGGATGCAGGACTATTCCATTTGGATCTAGCCTGAAGTTGGTGAAGATATTCTGAGCGCCAGCGCCGCCAAAACGACTGTACGAGGTTGTCAAGAAGAGTATGTCTCTGAAGCAAGCTAGAAGAGTCTGCTTCAGGCGCGGGAAGTGACGACAATGGCACAGAATTTAAAAAATGCGCGGGAGTTAACGCGGATGGTTCAGCAGGGTCACTACTGAGTGCTGTGAGCGGGCGCGAGTTAACAAGTGCCTCGATTTGCACGAGGACAGTTAAAAGCTCTTCGTAAGAAAGGATTTGTTGACCTATGACTCTGAAGAGATGCGTTTTAATTACTTTGACCATGCTTTCCCAACATCCGCCAAAATGTGGTGAAGCAGGCGGAATAAACTTCCAATCAATGCGATTGGCGACAAAGGTCTGCCAGCGGTGCGGAGAAGAATTAATCCAAGCGAGCACTACTTTGGAGTCTGAAAATGCATATATCTTATTGATGGAGTGATGGGGCGCAATTGTGTCTTGAACTTTGCGAAGCAACCGAGACAGCAACAGAGCCACGCACAACTCCAGTCTCGCAACCGAAATGGTTTTGACAGGCGAGACCTTAGACTTGGCACAAACTAGCTGCACAGAGTAGTTAGATCCAATGCGGACTTGCAAATATATGACTCCGCCATAAGCGCGTTCACTGGCGTCAGCGAAACCTATTAAGTTAACAAAACATCCATCTACTAAACCTAGATGGCGCGGCACAATTATTTTATTGAGTGCGGGAAGTTCAGCACAAAACTGTTTCCAAACAGCGACAATATGGTCGGGAGGAGTGTCATCCCAATCACATTTTGCTAACCAAAGCTCTTTGATCAAGAGCTTGGCATACAAAATGGTAGGAGCCACAAAACCCATTATGTCCCATAAACGAGCCACTGTGGATAGCATTGCGCGTTTGGTACACTTATCACCTGGTGATAAGATGTCAAAGCGGAAGTTATCACAATGTCTGTCCCAGCGTAAACCAAGAACCTTATGATGTGCGGACCTCTCGAACTCAATGTCCGGAGAAGCTTTATGCGAATCAGGTATATGCGCGAGAACCTCTTTGGAATTGCTTGTCCATTTGACAAGGTCAAATTGGCCTCGTTTGAAAAGCTGAATAAGCTCTTCACAAAGCGAAACTGCTTGCGGAGCGGATGCGACACTACAGACAATGTCGTCCATGTATAAAGCGGAAGCAGCAACAGCGGCTGCAGCGGGAAAGTTGTCGCCTTCATCAGCGATCAACTGGCGGACAACTCGTAACGCGTGATATGGACTAGACTTAAGTCCAAAACAAACGCGATTAAATTGATACACGGTTAAAGGCTCACTATTGTCAAAACGATATAAAATTCGTTGAAATCTACGGTCGGGTTCGCGAATGCCGATATTGAGAAACATTTGTCTACAATCAGCTGAAAGTGCAATTTTGAAAAGGCGGAATTTAATTAAGATGTTAAATAAATCACCCTGTAGATCAGGACCGGCATGCAAAATGTCATTGATCGACTGACCCGATGTAGTTCGGCAACTAGCATCTAAAACCACACGAAGTTTAGTGGAGGTCTTATCTTCGCGAACCACGCCGTGATGCGGAATATAATACGCGGGAAGAGAATTGCCCTCGTCGTTTACAACTGGGCTTAAAAAACCTTTATTTATGTAATCACGCATGACGTCATTATAAGCACCGCGTAATTTAAGCGACGCATCGAGTTTACGTTCTAAACAGTATAAGCGCCTAAGTGCAGCAGCGTGCGAGTCGCCTAAAGAATACGGGTCGCCACAGAACGGCAATGCTACAACATATCTACCACTATCGTCGCGAACAGTGGTAGCGCGGAAATGTTCTTCACACTCGAGATCCTTACGGCTCAACGAGGGCGGTGCGGAGACCTCTTCAAGCTCCCAAAATCGCTTAAGAAGAGAATTAATATTATTTTCTTGAAGAACAGAACAGCAAGACGTAGTATAATGTGTATTATGCAGTGTAGGTACGGCACCCATAACTACATAGCCAAATACCGTCTCAATAGCGGGAGGTAAATTATATTGCTCACTACGTACAACATTAGGTAGTAGTAAGTGCGGAAAAACTGAAGCACCGATCAAAACATCGATATTACCCGGCTGCGCAAAGTGAGCATCAGCGAGCGGCAATGTCTCGAGGTGCGCGAGTAACGACACGTCCACGTGAGCGCTAGGCAACGTGTCCGTAATACGTTCCACAATAAGCGATGAAACGTTGAAATTAATATCATTATTGAAACGCGAATGTATTTTAATATCGACGGAACCCTTACAAGATTTTTCTGAACCACCGATCCCTTTAACTACTAAGTTAGTATTTTTAAAGTTATTCCAAAGTCCAAGACATTTTAAACAATCCGAAGTAATGAAGCTACTTTGTGATGCACTATCAAGTAAACAACGAACCACGCGCGGTGTGTTGTTTACGTCATAGATAATAACTTGCGCGGTCGCTAATAATATCGTAGTCGACGCGTTACATTGACGCTCTGCTTCGCGCTGAGTATGTTGAGTGCGTGCGCACTGCCGGCGCGCGAGCGCAATGGATGTCGTACACAAAGAAACTCCGGGCTGAGACGCGGGAAGGACAGGCGCCGTGGTACGAGCGGCCTGTGCCTGCGGTACAGAGAACGAAACGTTAAGGTTACCGCGGTCAAATAACGGAGATTTTTTCTCAAAATGCAATAACGTATGATGTTGTTGATTGCATGAGCGACACTTAGTTTTACTAGAACAATTGCTTGTTTTATGCTTAATACTCAAACAATTAACACAAGCTTTATTTTCTTTGGCGGATTTAAAACGAGCAGTCGGATTTAAATTATTAAAGGCTGGACATTTAAAAAGGTGGTCGTGAACAATATTGTCGCACAGACACTTGTGTGAGTCATTTGCGGAATCCGAACATGCTACGTAAGATTGTGGGTTAGGGACCGACTTATTATTACTATTTCGCGATTTATTAAAGCTTTGTTTGCTTGTATTATTATTACTAAACGAGCTAGACGAACTAGGCTGCGTATTCTGATATATTCGACACTGATCCTTAATGAATGAAAGAAAACTATTTAGGGTAGGTAATTTATTTTGACGTTCGGTCATCTCGAATGCACGAACGGTTTCCGTGTCGAACTTTTTTAATGCGAGTTGCAATAACATAAAGTCTGCAAGGTTTTCTAACTTTAGGTTTTTAAGGGAATTTACTGCGGTAACAAAGTTATCAATAAACAGTTGGAAATTCGAAACTGACGCGGGACCAGACAATTTAAGATTCAAAGCTTGATCAAAGTAAGTACACGCGAGGACGCGAGTATCCTGATACCTATCAAGAAGTGACTGGAAAATGACCTGATAATTCTCAGCACTTGGTGTGACACCTGCGAATGTAGATTGCGCTTTCGGCGACAGCTTACCTATTAAATAGTACAACCTGTCAGCGTCCGTCAGCGAGGCGTTATCGTGCACTGTAGACTTGAAACTTGCATAAAATAATGGCCAGTTTCGTATATCGCCATCGAATGACACGAGTTCAATCGCGGGCAGTTTCGGTGCTCGGACAGCCGGTCCGGCGCTGGGCTTCGCGGACTGTCGATTATCTAACTGCGATTGTATACGTTTTATGATACAATAAAGATCTTCGAATGAGGTGTATGCCTGATAATTTGGTTTAGAATCAGGATTAATAGAAAGTAATTGTGCGTTATAAGCGTCTAATAATTTATGAAAATCGGTTCGAATATCGTCTACTGTCATACAATAACTAAGAAATGATTCTTTGTTGACATCGGAAATTTTGGCGGTTTTTGAACGCTCGTAAATGTTTTGTATGCGCTCAAATAAAACATTGCGTTTAGCTTCTAAGATAGCTAATTCATTCTCGTCAGAAGTATATTTCTTTTGTTGCGACATTTTATATACCAAATGTAGGTAGAAGTAAATAACCTAAAATTATGCTGTCGTTTTATGTTATGCGGAAAGTAAGTACTTGTACCTAATAATAAGGCAACGACTTTAAAGGCGGTGGTAAAAGGCGCTTGAAATTATGAATTTACAAAACGACTATATACCTAGTTTATAATTATTATTGTAAGTCAGTAGGTAGCTACGTTGAGTATATTACCTACTGGGGGTGCGGGAATAACCACGTAATGGGTATATATTTATGAACTAGGAGTGCAGCTAGGTGCTACAACTACCTAGGTAGGCACCTATAAAAGATACCTACGCGAGCGGGAATACGGATATATGAATCCGGCTCGAAGGACCAAAAAAATGGTTTGGAAATAAACGAGGTATATCTTTAAGTGGACTGTATTTTTGGAGGATGGCTGATTATCGCCAAGAGGTGAGCGAGCGATGTAGGTCTATGGGAAAAAGCACGCATACCTGGCTGTCCAGCGTTGAGCAGTACAAGATGGCGGGCGGCGTTCTTCCCGATGCGATCACAAAACTGTCACGTTCACACCCGCGGGCGGATTATCACAAAAGTTCGCTATCCGGCAGCAGCAGTAAGGAGGCGATGCAGCACAGGAGCGACACGGGCGCGATATCGTGTGTCTCCTCTCGGCGATTCGTTTATTTCCGCGGTTTGCGAAAGCGCGTACGTGCGTTACGCGCCAGGCGTGCGAAAGGATTGGTCAGGAAGCGGCGGGGTTCACATCGCTCATTCCAAAAGTGGTCAAATGAATGAATGGAACTAATATTGCGAAATATGGATGAGACGACTAGTAGTCCGTCTTAAACAGATAGATGGCGCTACCAGAGATATTAATGTGCTTACCTGTTTCCGATAATATCAACAGAATTGTGAATTTATTTTACATTAGGTAGTTGGAATTTTTGGTGAAATGAAGCTTTGGTTTTAATTGTATGTTTGTGGAATTGTTGATGATTTCCGTTTTGCATTGTAAATATTTAGATATAAAAAATAATAATTTTATAAAACAAACACCACATGACTGCACACATTGTTTTTGAAATTTAATCCAATTAGAGGTAAGTATAGGTCGCGTCACGTAAAAAGAACGCTAGCTGTCAAGATGCGCAGAACGCGGTTTATCGGTCTGTTTGGTGGTATGAAGTGCGGGGGGGCACGAGCCGCATGTTTGCCGGTGCGCTATTGGTTCGACTTTCGCCTTCCGAATTGTATACTCATGCGCAAACGTACCCTCCCCACCTTCCGCCAGCGTTCTTTTTACCTGACGCGACCTATAGACTTGCTTGTTTAAAAAAAAGTACTTCAGTAATTATTTTGGGCACGCAGCTGCGTGTGTATGTTTGGCGATAATTACTACGTTTAATATACGTATGTATTTACAAAAGTCAATCATTCTTTTCCCAAAAATATTTCACATTACTTTATTTATTACTGCCATTTTCAAGACTCGATTCCCAATTTCTTTACACTGTATGCGTAATAAATAAATTGATCGTTCATGTATTGTAAATTATGGCAAAATTATCATTAACACGTTGACATGTTTCCTGTAGAAGGGTGTATTTATCGGCACCAACGGATATGTCACATGTCACAAATAATGTAGGTAATGGAAATGTTCAGCTACAGTGTAGTTATGTTACCATCATTTATGCCTAGCACCGTATTTTTGAAGTAAGGTGAAGCAGAAAAAGCCTATGCTCAGGGTAACTGTGGCAGATCACGTGAAAAAAAGACTTGTACGTCACCAGTGGCCGACGAACAATAGATTTTTGATTGCCCGTCGTGGAATGTGTTTAGGTATTTTTGTTGAGGAAAAATGATTTATCAATGTTCGTGCCTTCTCTATACGGGAAGAAGCCTGTGCCCAGCAGTTGGACGTTTATAGGCTGGTTTATTATTATTATAAATGATTTATAACAGTTTTTTATGTTAACGATGTTCTAGTGTTTTATAATCGAGACCGAACTTGATACCAAAACAAAACTTTGTTATAACATGATAATCAAATATATATATTTAGAATCTGATGCATTCAATAAAAATATAAATTGAAAATATCCATGCCTAAAATGTGCAATTAAAATCCAATTTTTTAGTAGTCGATACGTACAAATTAACCATATCAATCAACTGAAAGCTTGCATGTATCAGCTGCTATCTAGCAATTAAAAATTATTTCATATCGCATCATTCAATAAATTGAACAACTATTACTATCAAAAACTGTACAAATTAAAAACATACGTAATTACTATATTTAAAGCAAATAAATAATATAATGCTATTATAATATGTAAACATGTGAACTGTGTAGCAGTAGATAACTTAGATAGATACTTAGATGAATATATTCTAAAAACACCACGTTTACTTACTAATCACATATATAAAAATATTTTCATTCCAAATTCTAAAGAATCTTTTTATGAAACAAAATTCCTTATTTCTTTTTTACCCAAAGAAAAAATGCTTGACACGTTAAATAATGGAATAATTAACGTTCTCCTTAAACTCTCTGTCAGCGTTAAGTATTTATGGCGCGTCAGCTGTCTTCGCCCTAAGCAATAAATATCCAGCCCTGATAACGCCATACCGCCCTTGTTTAATGAATACCCCAAAATGTTCAAGCCAGGGATTTTTTTTACATTATGGTGAATTTACTGCAGGGTCAGTTATTTTTGGTTACCATGGCAACCACTCTTAACGAGTAGTTGTCATGGTAAGATAAGGTACAATGGTTGTACTAGCACTCGGATATCAGACAACCCTAAATTGTGCGATCGGGCAACAAGTTTTGCATTATGGTGAATGGACTGCAGGTCAATTGTTTTTGGTTACCATGGCAACCACTCTTATGTACGAGTAGTTGTCAAGGTAAGGTAAGATACAATGGTAGTACAAGTAGTCTACGTTAAGAGTTCGGATATGAGACAACCCTAAATTGTGCGATCGGAAAATGTTTGTTCACAGTCGAATAATCCTGAGTATGTAGTGCATATGATTATCATCAATCACAAACACGTGTGATTTAAAACTATCCCTCAACTGCAACTCAAGGGCTAAATAGCATAAAGAGAGGGTTTTTAAAAAGAATACATGTACAATATGATTATATTTAAGGGTTAAACTACGTAGAAGCTTTGATTGTAATAAGGTAGATTGGATATTGTAAAGTGGATTCCATTTAAATGATTTCAGCGAATACATCGAAAATAAAACCATGCAATATTGTTATTTTATATCACGGTACATTTTATGATCGGATCACGTAATATAAATAAATTAGTAACAATGCTTTTTTTAAAACTTAATTGATATAATTTTTATTGACTTTTTTTTTCGAGAAAGAAATTATTACTATTGTAAGAGACTAAATATTTGTGATACTTATTAGCTTGATACATAAAAAACGATAATCGCTAACATAACATAATTTTGGTCCATTTCATCAAAATCACTCGAATATCAAATTAATTCAGAGCTTTGCATGTCAAGTCTACGCTTATGAGCCCTGTTTTGATGATTTGTTAATTAAATCAAATTATTAGTAAACCCATTCAATCGTAGATATCTGTTAATTACATAGAGCTTCAAATCTATTCAAATGTACAAACCTCTATGTATAATTACTATCAGATAATTGACAATTAACTATTGGCTAATATTAATAACCTATCCATATTATATTCTAGGCTAGTTACTGTAGAGATAGATATTATATTTCGAAATACAAATTATGTCCAGTCACGAGCAAATATATGTATACATATAGCGAAATAGTACAACAAATTTAGCGATAATTTTGTGTTAAAACTCAAAAAGAAAACTGAGGAATTGTTTTCAATAATTTATTCATAAGACATTTAACAATACCAATATAGCATTCCAAACTGTTGGAAGACTTAGGTGGCATTCTATTTTCATGTTTTATCATATAGCGTCAAAATTAAAAGCTGAACAAGAATTAAAAACCACTCGATAGAAATCTAGCTTTTACGATGAATAAAAATATTAATTTTTGGTAAAATAACTTTATTCTTTGTATATAAAACATTACACAATTTACACATAAGTACTAATTGCAATTGTAAACTGCATTTTCTGCAGCTTGAATTTCCTTTTTTTTGCTTTCACGATAATTATTACCACACCGGACAAATGTATCTGACTCATTCATCTTCATTTAAACTCTCGATATACCTACGAACAACAGAACAACACCGACATAAACAAATAATTTATTATTATAATTATCCGTTGCCATAGCAACGATTCAGTCAGCTTGATGTTTCGACGGGTAATTTATGGTACGATCCGTTTGAGAGATGAACGGGAAATGGCCTCACTCTTAATGTATGAATACTGATTAATTTATGAGTCTGTACGATAAAGTTGTAACGATTGTAATTATTTAATAATTTCACTGAGTAATTAAGTGATCAACTGAAATTTTGTTTTGCTGTTAATGGGTTAAGCATGATTCCAAAAGCAAAACTGCAAACTGGCTATGAAAGGTAAATACTAAGAGATCTGTTGAAATCACATGAGAATGAGTAAATATTCAATATCGTATTCAGCAAATTTTCCTAAAGCTATTCTGATAGTAAAGTAAGAAAACTGAACCTTGCATATGTTTGTGTGTGCTCTTACTGTAGAACTTTAGATATATTACAATTATAGAGTAGAGAGAGATAGAGAATTGTCCATAACAGTTGACAGTTCTTTTGAAGTTAACACAATCGATGCTTATATTTATTAAGTTACAAAAGTAAGCCCATTTCACTCACACAAATTGCTCACAACAACTAATAATATACCAAACAAATTCACTAAAGAATTACAAACGTTACCATAAACTGTCTAAATAATAACCCTAACTCCGATAATCCAGTAAATATAGAGTGAAAAGTACAGCAATAATGTTCATTTGTTATTACTGGGGCCGTACCGTGATCTCTTAAAGCAAGACTGTTGTGGTTGAGGAAGCGAGACGGCGCGCTACACTGCGCATAGCGCTGTCCCGCTTGCTCAACCTCAACGGACCTTTTTCAAGAACTCGTGGTACGGCCACTGGTGACGAAAAACGTTTTTCCCGCCCGATACCGCCGAAAGTCTTGTAATCATCAAAGTTTCGAAATAAAATTTTACTGCCAGAATAATATGGTACCCATGGCATGTTTTCATTGTTTTAATCGTGGTAATTTATGTTCTTACAGTAGACGTGAAACTTTTATTACTTCGTGTTTATTTTATGTCCTTGTAGAGAGAAATTCATGAGGTGTAGTAATCTGACTGCTTATGTGGAGTATTAACACGTTCTATTTTTAGGTTTATTTATTTTTTATTTTTACTGTGGGTGTACATTGGTACACCTCTGCCTAACCCTTCGGGGATACAGGCGTGATGATATGTTATGTTATGTTTTTATTTTTAGGTTTAGACGTCGATGTAAAATTATATTTTGATCGTTATTACCTACTCTACGCGGTTACCTTTGTAAGGTTGATTATTATTTATTATACACAAATGTGGTCAATCAACTTCAAAGAGATTGAAAATAATTTTAAATTAGAAACTTGAAACACTTAAAACGTGTTTATCAAACTCTTTCTCTTTCTCTCGTTCTACTGTCTTCGATTAATCGAGTGGTACACTCGATGAAAACTAAAACGCGTAAATAACTAAGAACCTTGTTTTTTATATCTGTTTATTTCATTCTGTATGTCTAATACATGTACACTGCTAAACAAAACGTATTTTGTACGACCGTAATAATCAACGAAACAAAAAAATACAAATTCCTCTTGCCATAGCAACAACACAGTACGGATACAAGTACTTTGTCAGTTGGTCGGACAATGCTTTGCGTTTGATCGGCCTGTGCATTTGACGTGCGTCAGTGTACTCAAAGGGAATGCCCGGGGCTGTGAAAGGAAATATGGAACCTAACCGGAGCTTATTTTTACATAATCTGTTAATTTAGTCTCTGTACTGGTTCACTGCTAACACAAAGGCATTTTTTAACATGTTTCGCAGTATAAATGACGGTTTTTATGTGACAACCCCAAATATTGAAACGTAATTTAACTGTAAGATTTTTTTAACGCTAATCTGTCGCTACTTTACTCTCTAAGGATAAATACAGCATGAGATTAAAAGACGAATTGAAACTGATTTTCGCTTCAATATTCGGCAATCATGAGATTACAATCAGTCTAGATAAACAAAAACCTTATCACACCCTCAACCAATTCGAAATTTACTTTTGTTTATTCCAAACTTTACACCTAGTTAATTACAAACAAAATCGATTAATCACCGTCAAACAACTCTAATTACTGTACACAAAGTCTAAAATGCTCAAAAACATTAATTTCAGGAGTTTTATTCCTTGGAGTCTTCATAACACACCTTGGTCCTTCGGGTCACATTACCTCTGAAGGTAAATAAACTGCCTTCAAAGGACGCTGTCGCCTGAGGTACGGAAATGTTTAAACATTTACAGTTGAGATATAAATATTTATTTGGAAAGCTGTCTATGTGGTGAATGTAGATTCTAGTGTTTTTGTGAAAACGAATTTGATGTTGATAAAGGCGTTAACATTACTGTTACATTTGAAACACGACTAAAAACTACAGCCACTGTCTTTGTCTTGGAGTGAATACTTATTAAATACAGATTAATAATAATATTAATTTTTTAAACATAGGTAACATGGTTATGTTGTTATTTTCATGATCTTTCCATTTATAGTCTAGATTTTGACAAGCGTTATTAGGTATCTACTTAATACATCCACTATCTCTGCATACCTTTCTTAATTTTTGTATCAACATCCATTATCTGATATACCTCATGCACCTTACCATCCATTCCTCCGCTTACATTCAACGTAGCGAAGCGGCTCTAGTGAGCCGCTTTTCGCCATGTTTACATAAAAATAGTGTACTTAAACACTTTGCTAACTGGTAACATTATTCAATGATTGAAATGTAACAAGTAGGGGGTTTTTTGAACACCTGCACATTGGAGGACTTGAACCTCGCCAATGACGATGCAGCTAGAGTGGACAACTAATCGTCACATTGCATTTGAAAATTTAAAAAAATAAGATTACTCGAAAAGAAGAAGAAGAATTTACAAGCATTACATATTTTAATGCCTACTACATTAATTAAGATGTGTCTAACACACAAAGCATTAATCAAACATAATTAAAGTAATCTCCTTGACATCATCTCAATTCTCTTTTACTATATTAATAAGATAAAATATTAAAAGTTACTTCTAATTTTGTTAACAAAGACAAAGTATATGTAATTAAGCGAAAACCTCAGATAAATTGAGTTTTATACTATCATCTATAACAGTCGAAACTCGTGGAGCGAACTTGGATATTCATTAAAACAGCAACTAATCATACGACACATTAATTATAAATTATGATCTTATTTTTGCTTTAATATTACAAAGTATTTTTCTAAAATTAAGAGCTATTAATTACTTTATAAATAATTGTCTAAAAATATACGAGTAGCTTCGACATGCAGCTTTCTAAGCGTTGCTCAATGTTGATGGTGATTTTGTTTGATTCTGGATAGAGGAATTGACTTTTTTTCGATTTACCCACATGTTTTTTCTCGCCTACTTGTCCTATATATTGGTTTCTGGCAACTTTTGAGATGTCCTCAAACCAATGTTAGAATTTGAACAAAATAAGGTGACAGTTTACTTCAACAATTGAAAGCATGATTTAGTTCAACGTTCTATTTAACCCAATCTGAGTCATATCACATTACATGTACGTAAAAGAATTTATATATACTATGTGTGTATTTAGAAATGTATATTTATCAGTTGCTTGGTTACAATAGTACAAGTTCTGCTTAGTTTGGGATTAGAGGACCGTAGTCCCAGGATAGTATATTACATATTATTATAATAATGAATAATGGTACATCACACGGTAATACATTAAGCATAAACAAAGTTGGTAATTTCACCGTTAATTCCGATGGACAAGATTCCACGCTAAAATATTGAAATTAAAATGTTTTTGTTGTATCTTGAATTTTCATCTGAACAATTTTTTTTAATATTCTCATAACTTTTCCGTACCGGAGTAATTCAATTAGCCGTCCGTTCAGGTTTTACGGCTATTCAAGTGATGAGCGCCCTTTTATTGCAGGAATTCGCTTCGTAATTAGCAAACAACGTTTTTCAGGAACTGTTCAAACAATTTTTTCTATAATTAATTTGGAATTGATATCTCTGATTGTATTTCAGTTAATAATATTGAAACATCTGGTATATTTTATTAACTTGTGGAATTAATTGGAGAATTTTTATTCATCCCTCCAATATAATTAAATTATCTTTTTAATATTCTTAAATAAATATTTAACAGGTTGCCGACAAATTGTCAAAAATCATCAACAAATTATTATAAATATAGATCATATTAAAGCCGGGAAAAACGGGGTCCGAATACCCCGTTTTTTCAGTATGTAGCATAACTACAGAGACAAAACAAAATTTAGGCAAGTCTTGAAGTGATAATAATCCAAAACCTTGGCATGACGTAATTTCACGTGTCTGCAAAAACTATATAGGTTAACACAAAATGGATACAACACCCATAAAGTTCCTTGAACTGACTGGGTGGATTACGGCAGCCATTTCTGCGACAAACATAACATTATGAAAACTGAAAATGTATTTGACAATGAAAGTTCGTAAAAGAGATTCGGCTGTAAAGATGGAAGCGTAAAGATTGTATAGATCGATATTAATGGTCGCAACAGGTGCGCCTAGGGAGCTTGTACCGTTAACCACACAATACTAGTCACAAAACAAACCGAAAACCAACCTTAAGACCTTGAAATAAGGGCGCTTTTAAATTGAAGTTTAGCTAGTGCTGTGTGGGGCTTCGTGCACGCACTTTTGCAAACATTCCCTGTATTGCGTAATGGCCTTGTAATATCATGTTTTTGGCGTGGTTTTGTATACAGCAATATCGTGCTTTTGAGTTATTATTTAGTAATGTGTTTTTTATACATATAGATAAACATGTAGGTTTTTTCGTAGGTACTGTTTATACCTATGTAGAGATCTTATGAATCCCGTCCTTTTAAGATTTAAACCTCTAGCTGTTTGAGATGTTAAATGATACGATTATAATTAGATGATACATATTACTGTCGTAACATTTTAGCATGAACAAAGCCAAAAGTAAGGAATAAATTGTTAACAAATAAGACGAGTAACTACGAAAGTAAATACATGTATGGACCCTCTACCTTTTGCACATTTTGCAGTGACCACTACCCTTAACTACACCCCGTTTAAAAGGATCGTCTTTTATTTCACAAATAAATCAATAAATAGATAAAAATATACTTCTATTTTCTAATTCCAATTCCAATTTTACAGGACATCCCAATATCCATAAAACAATAGAAAACGCGTACCAGATCCGTTTAATCCGTCACAATTGTATGGTTATCATAAACAGTGGCCGGGGTGCGATCGATATTGCGCTTCGCAACAGGTGTCTTGGGCTAGCCCGGCCTGATGGGCGTACGTTCGTAATGAAATTATTTTTATGTTAAGATCTAATACAATAGAAGGAAAGTTGTACTGGATTAAAAAAGTAGGAAGGGGGAACGCGAAAGTATGTAAATTGATTTGAGTTACGGTGAGCTTAAAATATATAACTTTTTTTTTTGTATTTAGTTTTTTTTTGTAACTAATTGTACAGCTATATGTTGAACATATTTTGTTAATCTGACCTGGATTAAACAATTTAAAGAAAGCGGTAATTATCTTTTTTTATTCCTTAATGCTGTGGTATGGCTTGAAAACAAAATATTATTAGGAGCATGTAATTTTGGTACAAGGCGTAGCAAAAAGTTCTATCAAAAATATGGTAAACTAAACAAGTAGGTGATACCTATTGGCTGAGCATAAATAAAACCTTTTTATAACCCTAAGATTTAAATTATGAATTTCATGCGCGCATTTAATCCACAACTCATGCAACGCATTGCACGCCATAGCATGACGGCAAATTATATGCAGTCAGGAAAGCATTTCCTTTTACCTTGCATATCAGAAACAAAGGTAACTCGCTTTATAACTGGCAGTAAAGACCCCTATTATATTATTATTTATAGTATACTGTTTATGTCAAAAAACCGGTATAGAAACGAGCTATTTTGAGAATAGGTTCGCAACGCCCGAAAAGAATATCTGTTGTCTAAGAAACAGTAATTTGATCTTTTATTTGTCAATATTTATTTGTAGGAAAAGTCTCGACTGCTACGCTAGAGGTCTTGGGTTTGATTCCCGAGTCGACCAAGGTGTTATTGGGTTTTTCTATGAAATTCTCAATAGCAAGTCGGAGTTTGGATTTGTGCCCGGTTAGTGGCAATAGGCTCGCCCCCTATTACATGCGACCTAAAACATACCGGCGAACTGTGGGTGTTCATTGGTACACCTCTGCTTACCCCTTCGGGGATACAGGCGTGATGATGTGTGATATGTGAGGAAAAGTCTCAGCTGTAAGATGATATGAAATGAAATTAGCCGTAAGTAACAAAAACAGTTAAATATTCAGATATAGTTGTAATTGGACCTACCTACATACAAGGTGATTCCGTTTCGTTGTACAAACGAAAACTATGATTTCAACACTAAAAGCGTAATAATTTTTCTTTAATACGTCTAAAATTCTTGTTTTATATATTTTAATACCATTTTATAAATTATACAAGAGTCATAGTTGTCGACAGTACCTACAATGAAAACAGAATCACCTTGTATAAAGTACTAAGAGTTACATCATTACTAGCGCTCAGTCTAACAAAAACACCTAACATCATAAATTCAGTTGTAAACGGCCATTAACCAAGAAAACTAAACCCGGTACATTAACAGGTATATTTTACCGTAAAACGTCTATGGAATCACGCGATTTTGACCCCTCCCTCTAATTAAGGTCGCATAAACAATCCCTAATTTCCTTTTAACGGACGGTATTACGTATCTTGCAAAGGTATAGCGATAAAAGCGCAATTGTTGCTGTCAATTAATAAATCATATTATTGAAATAAAATTACTTCATCGCGGTTTTTATTTGAATTTTAGTTCCCGACATTTCGACACCTTTGCAGTCTGCCCGTGACCACGATACCTGCAAAGGTGTCGAAACGTCGGGAACTAAAATTCAAATACAAACCGCGATAAAATCCGTAAAAGTAGTTTTATTTCAATGTCTAACATTCGCGTAAACCTCAGAACTCAAATCATATTATATTATCGAATTGACAGCAATAGTGAGGTGATTGATGATTTGGTATGAAAAGCTAAAATCTATATAAGTAGTCCGTCAGATAAAGAAACTTACACGCACAAGTACTTCATGCTTTTTTCTAAATCAGAGAACCACAAGTAGATATCGCGAATCAAAGTTCAGTGGCTAATGACGTCACGCTTTTGCAAAAAAAATATGAAATCATGACTTCACAGTTAAAAAATTATATTATATCATCGAATATCTTTAATTGTGTCAAGTGAAAAAAAGAATCAGTATCTAATATTTTTGAAATACGTATCACTATGACACATCGATAGACTTTTTTTTCTGTCAATTGCTATCCCTTTGCTTTTGCAAGATACGTAATACGCCCCCGGGTTTTCTGATAACCCACTAATTGCCTATTCTGTATCTTCTTTGTTTAAGGCGTGCGTATTTTGCGGAAGGGACACACATTTACGTGTGGTTGACCCAAATAGCTCTGTCCGGGGATGCGCGTACCTGTAGATATTGTTATATGTATGTGTATGTTTGTGTCAATCTTCAGTTTACCAGAAACCTTAATAGTTTAATTCGTGAACAAACTCATATAATATCATATACATTTTAATTTATTTAGGATGAATTATCTAGCTATTCTAGAAGCAAAAATAAACATTTTAATTTTGTCATAGATTAGACGTGAGGTTTTTATTTTAAGAAAAATAACTGCCACTGAATTTTGTTTATGATCAAGATTATTATGTTTTGAAATGAAACCGTAATTACCTATGGTATCTCAACTCACTCCCCTATAATTAATATAAGAACATAATTTTCCAACGATGACGCACCTACGCATCAAAAAGTTTCGATCTCATTATCTTGTTCGGCTTAACTCTGCGTTCTGGATTCCGGCGCGTATTACACGGAGATTATACGATCATGCGGATAATAGGAACCACATTTTTTGAAGACGGTATAGAGGTTAAGACTTCCACTAGACTTTTATTAAATTAAAGATTTTGACACGTAAGTTAGTGCATGTTAAAAAACGAGCTTCTTCTTCAGCATAGCTTTTCTTCAAGCTATGTTGGGGTTCGCTTCCATCTCTTCTGATTCTGCTGAATAATCTATTTTACACAGAAAAGAGTTGAGGATCAAAAAAGAGATGGATGGATTGTGTGAAAGATGATATGAGAAAGAAAGGAGTAAATACTGAGATGACAAGTTGTAGAGATGAATGGAAGCTGACCCCAAATAATTGGGAACAGGGCAGGGAGATGATGAATCTATTTTACACAGAGCGACTACTTATTTGGTCTCTATGACCCATTGTACTAGGAAGGTTTAAGAAGGTACAAGTGCCTGCCAAAACTTACCAAATTTTCTGAGGCTAATACCGGTCTCGGTATGTTAACGAATACCCATCGACGGACTATACGCAGTGAGCACGACTTAATGTTCATTTTCGATCAAACAGCGCGGTTTGCACTTAGCCTCAGATTAATCAACCCAACACCAGTACCCTCCACTGTATAAAGAAGATAATTGTATGAACGCTAAAGTGACTGCCTCGTTGGCCTAGTGGTGCTAAGCGCGACTGCTACACTAGGTCTTGGGTTCGATTCCAAAGTCGACCAAGGTGTTATTGGGTTTTTTATGAAATTTTCAGTAGCATGTCGGAGATTGGATTTGTGCCCGGTTAGTGGCAATAGGCTCGCCCCCTATTACATGGGACCTAAACATACCGGCGAACTATGGGTGTACATTGGTAAACCTCTGCCTAACCCTTCGGGGATACAGGCGTGTTGGTATTTTATGGTAAGCTTAAGTGTTGCACTCAAAGTTGAAATTGAAGTAATAAATGCCGATGTCAGAGAACCTTTATGAGTATGAATAATATGTATAATTGTATATGTATGTACTCAAATGACGAATACTTTCAACAAAATTGGAATCCTGCGAATTCTGTGTAAGCTTACAAAGGCAAAGGAATTCAAAGAAAGATGCCTAAAGGCTCGAAACGAATATATTAAAAATATATCTACCGTATCATATACAAATTGTTATGTGATTTTTATCCAATCCTTTTATAAATTGTTCTGTACTGTGTTTAACAAACCGTAGGAGGATAATTTAATTTATTTTTATTTTACTGACATATTACACATTCCACTTTTTTTTAATATCTTTTCAACGTTGAATATGACGGACAAGAAAAGCCATCTATCCCACACTTATTTTAAAAATTATGTTATTTTCCATCCTAGTTCCATTACGTCATATTCAAAATCTAGTTACTTATCCTACAAATGTATTTTCATAACGATATTTATTTATGTCTATCAAAACCAGACCAATTAAAAGGTGACGAGTGAACGCCTCACATAATAATGACTTGACATAAATCATGAACAGATTCCTATGTTACAAACAGATTAGACTCTACTCAATATTTTATTCTATTTCGATATATATATTATGTCTATTTAAATCCTTATGCCAATTGATATTGTTTTTACTAAAACAAACATTAACCTTAGGCCTCATTTAATAAAGTTCATTTTTGAATAGACCAGATTTCTAAAAAGGTCATATTAATAAAATATATGAAGTTGTAAAGCAAACTGAACTTTATGCGCAAGCACTACAGTTTATTTTCCTGAAACTCGTGTTTGTTAACATGTTTGGCATATAAATCGCGAACGCAGTATATGTATGTGTTTGCCGAAATCGAATCAATCATCTTGGATCATTGACTAACAAAAATCTTTACACATTTGCGCATTCATCCATTTCTTTCCTCGCAACATGTTTCACGCGCGAACTTTTTATTTATATTTATTCTCACTCTTTTTCTTGCTTTTCTATTGGGTAGTGTTCATACAATATTTTTTAAATGTATCCTGAAATTAGATTTTATTTATTCTTCTTATTTCTGTCACCTTTGTACTTGGGTTTCCATTTCATAACTCTGATATTGATTTAAAAAAATATCTGAAACAAAATAATAATAATTCACATTTTCAAGTGAAATAAATTGTAGTACCTTCTAAAATTTCATCATTGCCTATATTATAAATTATACCTACTAAACGAAAAAAAAAACAGCTGAATAAAAAATATAAGTAACTTAATCATAAATTAGAATTTTCAACCTCATTGTATTTTTTAACACAACTGCCTCCATGAATAGAACAAAAGGCCTGAGTTTCTTCCGTTTTAAAATACGCAAGGATTAGCGAGCAAGTATTCGCTATTGTTTGCGGTTATTATAAGCTAGCAATATACAGCGGGTATTTTAATAACCCTTATTCAGGGTAGGGTTGCGTGACGTTTTAGATGCTTGTTCCATGACAGAGAAGGATGGCTCTCCACTGACACATATCGCCATCTCTTTTTACAGCGGAATTTGTTCTAGTAATGCTTTAAACGGAAGGTGACTTTGATAGCTGAAACCAATGAACCGACCGGAAAAAATCGGTTTATTAAACTTAAACCCTGAGAAAAACCATAAAGCTTAAACAATCAGACATCGAACTCTGAAGAGATAGGTTGGTAAAATTGTTTAATTTAAAAAGCGTAACTACAAACTACATGCACACAATACATATTTGATTGTGATGAAAATTTACGGCAATATTTTTATACTGACGTAGGTAATTATAATACTAAAAAAAAATTGTAAATAGAAAAGTTATAACCTATTCCCCGTGGACGAAACCGAGAGCGAAACCTAGCAGTACCCACATAATAACAGCATAGGGTTGTGATTAAACCCCTGGAAAAGCGATTTCCAACCGTCACGTTATCACGGTTATTACAACCATGACGCAGTGCCTTTGGACACGCAATGCAACAATAACGCGCAGATTTTGTTTGCAAAAAAGATGTACAGTTGCAAGGCTCTTATCGCGATTGTACACTGTACGGTTAGTAACAAAAATGCTAGGACATGCATCTAATACCCAAAACAGCTTTACAGGGAAATGATTGATTTCTTTGATTACCCATATGTGTTAAAACAAGCCTTTGATATAATTGACGTAGGATAACCTCTGAGGTTAATGTGTTTTCTTTTGTTTAAATCGATTTGCTACTTTCGAAGATATCGTGTTAAAAAAAAATAAACAAAAAAAAAACACGTATCGTCGGATTGAGAATTGTATTTTAAGGAGAGTTTTGATAAGGATATTTTGTTTAAATCTATAATAATATTCTGAATATCTAAGAATATTTTTTCCAGTATGGATTTTTTTTTTTGCTACTATACTTTTGTTGCCGACTGTGCTTCACGCGTCAGGATTCTATGTTATTCTGTGCTAGGAATGTTTTAGTTACCGTCTGTATTTATGGCTTGTTTTCAGAGTTTATTTATCTGGCTCTAGGGACTAGGAAGCCTGGCTAAATAGGAAACTTTGGAGTACCTAATTTAAATACTTTGTTTTAGTGGGAATTTATGCTACGTACGGATCTAGTATTTAGCTACAAACATAAACCTCTTTGATGATACTGAAATTCCAAGTAAAGAAAAGACGCAATTAACAGAGTAACCTTTTGTGATTTAATAACCTCATGTAAATAGTAATATTTTTTCACGGGAATTAACGTGCACATACATAAATACTTTTTCGGAATTGATATTTCGACCAGTTTACGCTGACTGTGGTCACAGGCTTTCTGAGAGTCTGTTTGCGACCACAAGCGGTTAAAAGTTAATATTATGTAAACACCTACTAAACCAAATTGTCGAAGGTTTTGTGTAAAAAAGAACCACCTAATATGCTCAATAGAAAACTAATAGGTATCTTCACCAGAATGTATTCTGTCATAATAATGACTCATCAAAACCTAAACTGACAAATGTAGAGCACCTACATAGGTCTAAAAAGCCTTGCTAACATGTTCGTAATACCACCAAATGACATGCCATGGGAAATACCAACATAATTAAAGCGGGGAAGCAATTTGCTTAATCTGTGTAAATACATTTGTGGGGTTGGTGTTGGTACCATTATACCATGACGCGGCGGCACTAAGGGTCGTTAGTGCCTTGATTATACAGCGAAACCCATTGTTAGGTAAATTGCAAGAGAAAAGTGTCACGCGAAATTCTGTGCCCAAAAGTTTGAGTATTTTGCTTTGGATGCTTTGTTATTTTTGTTAGGTCTAAACCCGTAACAACACAAATGGCTATGTATTTCTTAACTTGGGTTCAATATTTTTTTCAAAAAGTAATAATTATTATCTGTTAGAATATAATAAAATTCTAAAATAAAGTAGATATAGCAGAGCTGGTGACTAGATACAAGACTAATGTACCAAAAAACTACTGTTTTTTTTTTGTAACGTCTCTCAATTAGACAAATATTTTTTTACTTAACACCTATGCCTTATTTTATGCCTAATTCTTAGGCCTATTTTACCACCCAAGTCTCAAGAAAAAGTACATAATTTAACCAGAAAACAAAATAGCTCGACTAACTATTACAAGCTTACGCATCAAAATTTAATCTTGCGTCGTTCGTGTACATATTACAGGATTACGCGGGATTACACCGCGATACAGAAAAAGGTATTGCGATGACGTCACACCAGATACCGCCGGATACGCCGGTGACGTCACGAATGTTCAGGAAATTTAATTAAACCAGCCTTCATAATGGCTTGTAATTGTAAGTTAAGGGGATAACACGCATTTTGTTACTCTTTGCCAGGTTTGTACTGCACTACGTTTTTAGCTTTTATTTTCCTAACGCAATTTACTTTTGCCTATGCAGTGGAACAGTTACCACTGAATAATAAATAATAATATAAGTACACGAAGCAAGAAATTCTCATTTAAAATGAAACGAAAGAAATAAATATGGTTGTGTAATGTGTATCAATACAATCTGGTGGTACATTTTTTTTCCTAACTTAACGATTGTTTTCTAAAGTCTGCTAAATCGTTATTATGGCCTGGACTTTAGGTTTTGTTATCAACTCTTGTGTCCACTAAGGACACAAGAGTTGTTGAGAGTGTACTTTTGTTATTTTTTAGCATCATTACACAACCCAATCTACATCTCTTTTTTTTATCTATCAATATCCCTTACTACCTATACACGATATCCAATATTTTTAATACCGTCCCTATAAAAGCTGCCTATTACCGTGGAATATTTAATAGTATCTATTAAACGAAAAGCCGACTGCAGCCAAGCTCGTTAGAGCCGACAGCGGCTGCGATATCTAATTTGACGGAGCTCTTCCACTACACAGATACCCTTTATTCGGTTTGGCATATCCGTTTAAAACTATCCTTTTATGTTGAAATGTATACTATGGTATTTTAGAGTGAAGCACAACTTTTACAAAAATGTCGAAATGAATTTGTAAGGTGATTTTTCGTTTTTGAAAACTTCCTGTTAGTACGTACGTCATGCCCGTATTACAATGTATAGAGCTAATAAAATATTGTATCGTATTTATTGAAACGGGTAATGTAACAATTACAAAATTGATGGCTCCAATTTTGGAGCCCGACCCAAAATGTGCAATACCAGTACTTAAAACAGCATATCAGTAGTAGAGGTTTCTTTGACAACGCTGTGGGGGCCGAGTCTGCTATTTACAATGGCTCCAATAGTCTGAGTGGGTGCCGTTAGTAGGTCCATTTTAGGATAATTACGTAGGTAAAACATCATTTTAACGTCAAAATTGGCCATTGGGGCCGCCAATGTTGACGTTTTGGTGTTTAGTAGAATGCCAATTATCCTAAAATTGACTTACTAACGCCACCCACTCAGACGATTGGAGCCATTGTAAATAGCAGACTCGGCCCCCTGGTATTGTGTAAATTGTTTTTGTGTATGTAACGGTATGCAAATTAACATAGCATCCTATCTCCGTATTTCTTTTCCATATCTTATGGTTTGACAGCTCTGTGACCATAATACTTAACTATGTCCAGCCAGAACATTCATCTATTTATCAATCCCGATCATAATATTACCAATACACCCTAACTCAGTTATTACAATACTAGGACTCCCAGAAGGCCCACAATCGTATTGTCATGCATTTCGATCGGCTTAATTGCGGCCATCAATTGTGATGTCAGCAGATGTGCAACAGGCACGTTTGCTTATTAAGGCGCTGTGTATAGCCAGCATTGACGTTATTGAAGGGGTGAAGCGGGTAGGTGCGGGACGGAGTAGCCCCGACCCTGCTACTCGTTTTTTCCGAATTCGTCCGATGCGTAACGATGTTATAATATTGAAGCTTTATTTCGCTGATTGTTTAGATGTAAGTTTAGCCCTGCTTGACTATGTTTACTTTTGAGCTGCGCTCTCGCGGTGAACAGTAGGTTCGAATCCCGATAAAATCATAAATTTTTGGATTATTATTTTTAAAGTATTATGCACCTACTGCATACTATCGTGTTTTTACTTTTAAAACAAGCATTTAATGTTGTTGATTTATTTTTAGAATAATTTTTCAAATACCTATTCTGATTTTCTGAAAAAAAGATATAATAATTGCAAATCTATATTTTTCTTCAGTATCAAGAGTAAAATATTAAAAAAAAACGTACACTACGCTTGATGGTTGAGTCTGGAGATACAGCGTGTTTCGAATAGTAACGATATTTTTTTGTGAGTAACTTTTGTGGTATGAAGTCCTCACACTGCAGATAGCCCAAACACTCAACTGCAAAACTTGTATATTTATAGGTTTTTTTTTTGTGTACGAAAGGGTAAATTGATAAACCTCTTTTGTTTTTTTTTATTATTCACGTGAAACTCATTTATGAGCCAGCCTTGCAGGTCCAAGGGGGTGAGGATGCAAGAGTCCGAGAGAGAGCCCTGAAAATGGCTCTGTCTAATCTGGTAAAACACCTGGTGCCATCATTTGCCTTTGTGCTGGATATGCAGGAGAGAGGACAACGGGGGCAGTACATGCCACAACACCACCCCCGCCCAAGTAGATACGTGCAATGAAGGTTGTGGGACCCCCGTCCCCGCCCTTTGCGTCCTCCCCGGGGCAGGTCTGGCTACAGGGCTTCTCGTCCGCGCACTGCCTACCATCGGTCATCGGCGGAGCATTGGAACGAAAGGGTCAGCCTCCCGCTCGCGCTCCAAGGTCTCTTTCTGAGAAATAACGAGCTTGCAGAAATAAGACACTAAGGCAGACGAGTCGTCTGCGAGCATGGCGTTGACCACACCCACGAGCGAAAGGTCCGGGCCAAGAACTCCACGTAGGACACGGCGCTTAGCTTCAAGGCAGTGCACACCTCGAATGTGTGCTATGCCGAATCTTCCATTTCGTAAAATTAGCCTTCCCAATGCGCCGTTGGGGCCTGGGCAGGAGAGACAAGTTTACTCTCCTATAAAGAGAGCCCTATATTGGGGCCTATTAGCTGCTTTTAGAAGCCGTGTGGCAAGCATTTGGGGGCCGTCCTCTTGCACTTAGACAGGACACTGCGTCCCCAAACTCGGGGACAGCAGGGAAATGTCCTCCGATGAGCTCATCCCGTAGGTTTAATTCAACCTGGGCAGGGTAACGTTGACGGCTCTCGGGAACCACGCCTGAACCAATGATCAGTCTGAAGATCTGAAGATCAGTCTGAAGGGTCTCCGTCAGTGGAGGACTAATGAGGTGCAGATTGTTGCGCAACATTTTGTAAGGTCTGACCCAGGGATTGGCGTTGAGTCCCTCCAACATCGCCTCCCTCTCCCTCTCAAATGGCGACTGTCAGCGGCTTCTTCGCCTCTTGCTATTGCAGGTGGAACCGGGTTGAACCCTAAAGATCCCGGTTCTAGCGATGTCGACGAAGCCACTCATAGCTTATTCTAGCGGCCGAGCAGGCACGTCGTAGATCGGTCAGCTCTGCAGAAAAGCAGTGAACCGCCTTCCTAGCTGGAGGTCCAAGTAGGTAATGGACCACCTCGAGAACGGTGAGCACCCTTGCGTACCCTGTGCTAACTGAGATGAGAACCCTATCCGTATGTTTCGGTGATCGGATAGGTTCTCCACGAGCTCGACCTGCCTATACGCAACGGTGGCGGCAAGTGCTGGGGTGGTGAAGGTTAAATCAACCACGGACCCTCCGTGCAGCCACCCGCACATATGCGTCGTCCCTCTATTAAGGAGGGAGAGGTAGGTGAAACCACCCACGCCTCCAAAGCATGGCCTTGTGCTTCGTTTGATGGATTACAACACGCCAGTGACTTTGCATTAAAATTACCGAGGAAAACCACATGCTTCTGCGCTAAATGCAAGAAGACCACCGAGAGGGCAGCCAGAAATCGCTCGAATTCCAACGGTGTGCGATTAGAAGAGAAGTACACTCCTAACAGGGCATTATCCCCCTAAGCGGAAGCCACAAAGCCGAGCCCCTTTTCAAAGATGTCAGGGGAAGGGAGTTTGGAGAGGGTCGTGGGAGCCCTCTCCCACGACCCTCCTGCCATAATGCGCCTCTCCTCCTGCCTCCTGCCTCTCCTGCCATAATGTCGACAGTCGGTCGGGTCGGAATTGACTCGTTCTAGCATGTCCTCAGTGACTCTCATGCGATTGAGTTGTTGGAGTAAATTCAGGTCTTTTGGGACTAGCTGACCGGTAACATGTGGCGTCCCCAAATGATTATTTAAAATGGTACTGATACACCCGGTAAACACCCACAAACCCGGTAAACCGAAGTCTAAGCCCACTAGTTATCGCCCCATTAGCTTACTCAAGGTTCTTGGGAAGCTATACGAGCGAATAATTTATTCCCGTCTTATTACTTGTGCCGAGTCCAGGAGTCTCATACCAGACGAGCAGTTCGGTTTTAGAACCCACACTCATGCGTCCAACAAGTCCACCGCATAGTTGAGCATATAAGCGCTGGTTTTCAGCGTGGAAGGCTCACTGGCGTGCTCTTCTTCGATATAGCAAAAGCTTTCGACAAGGTCTGGCACAATGGCTTGATCTTTAAGCTTTACCAACTCGAGGTGCCAGATCGTCCCTCACCCGATCCGCACCGCAGTCCCTCAGAGCTCCGCACTCTCTCCACTTCTCTTCACACTAACGTTAGCGACATTCCTCGCGGTGGCAAACCCCAAATGTACGCCGACGATACGGCCATCTATTATTCAGGCACCAGCCCCTTAGCGATAAGTCGAACTCTCCAGACCGCGGTCACGAACCTCGGGAAGTGGTTCACGTAATGGAGAATCGAAGTCATCCCTACCAAGAGCGCAGCCGTGGTCTTCAGCAAGGAACTTCAGCCTCCCGCTACCCCTCCACCTATCACCCTCTTCGGCAAGCCTATTCCTTGGGAGCAGCAAGCCGCCTTCGCTCTCGGCCGACTTAATTGTATGTTGTGCAAGCGCAGTAAACTCTTACTCTTACTTTACTTATAAGAAGAGAATCTACACTGCGTGCGTGACACCTATCATGACTTACGGCAGTGTCGTATCCTCTCACGTACCCGATTATCGACTCAAACGAATGCAAACTCTCCAAAACCGTTTCATGCGTAGAGCCCCAGGCTCTCCAGGTTAAACTGCCAACAATCAAGCAGTTCAAAAATGTCGCCGCGATTCGATTTTTCGACTCCTCCGAAATCCACCGTTACCCGCTAATCGTAGCGGCCGCGCGATACGTACCTTCCGTAATATCTAAGACTAAACACCCCAGACTTACTCTCTCTTACTTCGACGATAAAAGAACGCTTCTCCAAGCATTCGATTTAGCTAGCAGCAGCATTAAAAAACACAACCGCCGTATATTACGTCCTCGCCGGCGAGGCCCGTCGCGTATTACCTATTAATAATAGTAACGTAAATGTTATCCTCCTGTCCCTAGACCAAGCTGGCCCGAACCTTCCAAACTAGCAATAAAAATATGTCCCTAAATAATAAAAACTTAGATCTAGCCATCCCTTGTTGTTTTGCTTTATTAAGATTGTTAGCAACGCACTAAGTCGAAGCCCGAACCCCGCAGGGGGTGCCCTTAGTGGACGTTGCTGACGTAATTAGTTTTTTCCTATTGCTCTGGCTGGAGGCCTTAAGGTCCTCGCCAAAAGTCCGGTGAAGCAGTCAAAGTTTACGCTCAGGCTAACGGTAAAGATCTCTACCAAAAAAAAAATACTTTGCTCTGACTGCGCGCACACTTTTCGTCGTCTTTCCACAAGGCGCCATACATATACTGAATTTGTCAGATCCGAAATATTTTTCATTAAATAAATGACTCCTCACAAATATCTTAAAAAACATCATTAATTAAAAAACAGCAGTTTCCTTCATTATTGTAATTATTACAAACGTTATTGCGTTCAATTACATCTTTTGGTATTACTAGTTACTTCAATATTGTACACCATGTATAAGCTTAGTCATGAAAAAGTTGTCATGAATGAATATGAAAAAAATATTATTATGCATCTTATTAGAAATCAATAATTACTAATTGTTTTTTTTTATTATTAAAATTGAACAATTTATTAAAAATTACACAAAAAGTAATAAAAATACATCATTGAAAAAAACATGAAAGCAAAATAGTAAAATTCTATTGCTAGGTTCGAACCTGCGGTCAGCTATTGCATCGCATAAATTTATAAGCACGCGACCGCTAGACCAATGTAGCTTCATCATAAATTTTCAAATTACGCTTCTATAGAGGATCAATAGAAAAGAGATTAGATGTGCAAAAAGCAGGAAGTAATTACTTTACAAATTCTATTATGTATCATTGTTTGACAGATTTCATTAAATTATTTTCGATTTGTCATGTATTTTAGATCTGTCAATCAGAAAAAAAGTGACACAGGTCCGTCTAGCACCGCGCCTCAGCGCACACTGTCTGTCCGCGTAGGAATGAAAGAGAAGCGAACAAAACGCCATATTTAGTTTGTGAGGAATGTGTTATTTTTTAATAAATATCTGAATATTTGGAAAAATACTACCTTAATTGAAAAACTAAAATAAAGGTTATCTTCATTATTAGTTATTACGTTTCTGTTGAAAAATTTATCAACATTGGTTCATCAGTAATACCGGAAAACTTTTTTGAAAATCCATTTTAGAGGTATGTTTACGAATTTTTTTTATCGAGAAAAATTAATGAAATCGTGTTTTGGAAATAAAGGTTATCTCACAAAAATGATGAAGATTAACATATATTTTTTTAGCTGCTCTGACATTTATACAGTTTGCTAAAAAACTGTTTGAAAATGCCCATTTTTACTATACACAGCGCCATGCAGTTGTGGGTATTAGTTTAGATTAGATGCAGGGAGACAATTCAAAATTATGCTGTGTATTCAATGCAGCCTATCCTATTGCGATCCAAGATCATGTTGCGATTGTTCACTAGGTCTGGTCCTGGTTGGCTTTTCCAATGTTAAGTACAATTTAAAAAATTAACAATATAAAAGATACTTTTATTGTGGACCATAATATTTTACTTTTAGGATTAAAAATAGAGACTTTAATATTTTCAAATGTGTTTCCACATTATTAAAATAATGCCTTAAATATTTATGTAGGTAGCGATGATCTAGTCAGTTATGCAGGACGCACGTGGAATCGCAAAGGACAGACAGGTTTGGAGAACGGAGGGGGAGCCTTTGCTCAGCTGTGGGATCTGATGTAGGATATATTATATAAAAAAAAACAAAGTCACGTTTATCGAAAAGTGACTAATACTTATTATAGAATAATTATGACATATTATGATATTTTAAGCAGTGTGTACCCGTTACATAAAAAAATGTTGGTTATTCAGGTCTCTGAAAGACCAAAAATAATAACATCTTTACATTGTACCTGTTTGTATGGTGGACCATACAAACAGGTACAATATTAAGTATACCTTAACAATGACTACGGTAGCTTTTCACATAATATAGGGCAATTCTAGATTTAATGGCCACAGTTACATCAGCAACTGCCTCATATTTCTCAACTGTTTTATTTGGTTTTATGATGCGAGAATATGTGTAAACAACGCATATTTGCGGTACAATAAAATTGTTAACTGAGTCAGACGGTAACCTCGTTCCACAAAACAAAAATTAAATAAATTTCGCTTTGAACAATGTTCCAAAAATACTTTTCGAACAAATAAAACAAAAAAATATATTTAAGGCTTTTTCAATTATCTGAGAATTGTTCCCTTTGTGGTTTTGTCACGTGTTAGTGGGAATCGAATAAGCTAGGTGAGAATTCCACACTCCTCAATCTTATAAATACCGATACACACAGTATTTTGAAAACGACATGTATTAAAACCAAGAAAAGTTCAAAATCAATGCTCATTGGTTTTTTATGCTCTCAGAAGAATTTTTTTAGCTAATCTAGTTATAAAAAACGAGCACGATTTCATCCTAAAGGGTTTTTGGTCCTAGTTTTTATTTCATACAACAAAGACTTATTACATCTATCATACCAACTGAAGATTTCCTTAGAATTCGAAAAAACTAAATTCTCCTGAATATTCTCAGTGACGGGCTTTAGAATTGTGATATATGGGCGTACAGGTGTGTTTCCCTTCTCGGGAATATAGCCCCGAGTAGAAACTGAACTGTCTAAGATTCGACAGATATTCCTTTGAATGGATAAAATGTGTATTTGTTTATGAAAGTGTACATGTTTTAAATATTGTGTAGGAAATGTATATTTACGGTTACATATTAGATATCGGGATAAAAATAATTTAAGTTTAGTGTTTAACCCATGTCACATTATAAAGCTTCATCTTCCTTATTTTGTTTAATTTCATTGATTTCATTACTTACTGAATTATGTGCGCCGATTTTCACTAACATATTATTATGGTTATAATTCTGCAAGTTTTATACGTGCTTTAAATAATTTCCTGTTTCGTTACCGAAATACAGTAAAACAGTATTTCAGAGGAAATTGAGCTAAAACAGCTTTATAACAGAATAATAATTGTTTGCAACACAGAATGCAACGCTACTGGTGTTGTAGATTTGTTGGTGTCATGTTTAAATTATACTAAAATTGTAATAGCGTAATATGTGAGGTGAATAGAAATCACAAGCAAAGAAATTTGGAAAAGGACAATACTATTTTTGTTCTTGAAGTGAGATGATTTAGTTAAAATTTTAAAACGCTTGGAAATAAAAGCTGTTGTGAAATCATATTTTGGACTATATTCCATGATATTGATTGTAATGAAAATTATGATGAATACACATTGAGTTTTACACGTACAAATTTTCCAATAGTAAAGCTGCTTATTCATGAAAGGTAGAATACATAAAATCCGAGTAAAGCTGGATGTAGTTTGAAAATACTGAAAACCGTACAAATTATTCGACTAATCCGCACATACTGTATTGATACTACGTAAATGGTAATGATACTTACTTTTGATGAAAACTGAAAATAATCCTTCACGTTCACATTCTGTGTAAAACATGAATTTAACGAGCAATTTAAATTAATATCAAAAGGACTATTTAATTTTCAAACTATTCCACTAATTCGACAAAGCTTTTCCAATTAAATTTAGAACCTTCAAATATGTAGACACTTATTAATGAGCAAACCTTAATTAATAATGGACGTTGGATGTATAATGACTGTGGATAAAACGGCTTAGGTAACCGCATCATTAGTAGGAAAGTTATGTACGACTAACTATTAAATACATTTTGCCATAATATCATGAAAATGAATTATGAATTTATATTCGCGAAGCTAGCAAATATTTCTCAGAATAAGGATGAAAGTCAAAAAAATTAATTATATTTTACCTTATTTGCATTTTCAAACTTAGATTTATTGACATCACACTTTTTAGTTTTCTGTATTATTTTTGTATTTCGAAAGATACGGCAAAATTAATTTATAAACAATCTACGTTTCAAATATAAACCTTAATACATCTTTCATACTTCTACATTTCATATTTTTAATGAAAAAAAAAACATGATTAATTTTCACGATATCAATTGATCAGGTACGAATTTGTGATGTGGCTTTCGGTAAGATCGAGAGATATTCTTGATCGTATCAAAGAGCCCACTATTTGATATTGCGCTAATGTATCATAAAAAGAAACAAAGATATGGAACCTTACAAGAACCTAAGAAAACGTATATTCCTAAAAACAATAGCAGAAACTGAATACATAAAACACTTCCAAAGTGGCTGAACTAGTTGTAAGTAAAAACGGTTCGTGAATCATTCATATCGAGCTACGCAATCATAGAAATAACTTGGGCCGCATAATATATATATAAGTTGAAATAGCATAAAACGAGGTAGCTTCAATAAACACTGAAAGGGTTGTTCCCGCAGAGGGTCAGGGGTTGAAAACATTTTCATAGTCTCTTTATTTATATAATTATGAGATGAATACGTGGCCTTAATCGAAAATAGAACTCCTGCTGTGAAGTGATAAAGGGTGTAGTAAACTATTAGTTGTTAGATATTTTATTAATTATGATTTAATTTCTAACTGTACATGACTGTAACTACTATATTTGTGATTAGCAACACGAGTGAAGAATTAATTTACGTGTATTACAATTCTTGACTTTCCTATTGTAATGTTTATTTACTTAGTAGTAAACATTAGTGTTTTAATTTTCTCCTGAGAAAAAAAGTAACGAAAACTAAAACATGTTTTTTCAAAAATGTATTAATGGCACACGAATAGAATAGAATACGTTCGGTAAATAGCATTCCAATTTATGAATCTTAAAAACGGTGAAATGAAATTTAATGATTTTAATGCGACCTTGAGAAAAGATATTTCATACAAAAAAACAAATGAAAATCAGGTTAACAATTTGAATAATAACTTTGTTTACCAACGACAAGAACATAACACAGTTCCGTCCAACTTCATCGTACATAATAAATATGTAATGACGTCATAATTCACTTGTTATTATCTCGTATCGTATGAACGTAACTTAACACCACTCCTTCTTCAGGACGCCTGTAAAAGGCTGAGAATACAACGGTTTGCTCTCGTGATAAATACTTCATAGAATAATAAGCATCATATATTATTATTATTTAGTTATAATAATATGAATACAACACTTTGTGGAGAGATATCAGCACTAGTGTTCTTTATTTCTTCTTTTAGTGCTTCTCCGTGTTTGAAGGTTGTTTACTTTCATTTGATCCTTACTTAATATTATAAATGTGAAAGTTTTATGAGAATTGATGTGTGGATGTTTATTACTCTTTCACGCAAAAACTACGGAATGTATTTTAATCAAACTTAACAATGTAGCTTATACATCGGAATAACACATAGGCTATAATTTATAAAGATAGTGTATGAATTGTCATTCACGCGGGTGAAACCGCGGGACACAGCTAGTACTAAATAAATTAAGCAACTAAATTAATTGCTACCAAAAACTTTAATTGATACAAAATATTTCTTACTAACTTTTTTTACTAACTGATATTACAGACTAAAAAAAAATTGTATGCCTCCTAAAAAGGGGGAAGTTATATGTTCCACTTTATGTGTTAAAGTAATTTCTAAGTAATATCTATCTGAAACAAACTTGTTTGTATATATTGATTGATGGCGCATATAGTATATATAGTATTTACAAAACTCTAGTGAGCTTCAAATTAAAAAGCTACGCTCGTCTTTGATACGCAAAATCAATAGGTTGTAGGTATTTGAACAAACTTTTTACTTTGATTAATAAACTCTTACAGGGAAAACTACGGCGTATTGATGTCTAAGGTTTTTAAGGCGGAATTTTAAAGGATTGTATAAATAACATTATGTTTGGTGTAGTCGGGTTAAAAGCTCGACTGATTGAGATCTTTGAAAGAAATGTAAATGTATGATTTAAAGCAACAAACATAGGTCGTGTTTCTTTGAAAGTACAACTTTGATCTAAATACCTAACTACTCTAGACAATACTACCTGTTTAAAGTGATAAGTAAATTAAGGAGAATACATTGCTTCCTTTCATATATTTACTATAACAGCTAAAGTGGAGAAGGAGAAGTTTCCTTACATTTAAAGCAGTATGTCATTGAATTGAAATGATGACATCTCTTACTTAATCTGATTACACGGACGAAATACATACAAAAACCTTCAACGTAACTAAAAGATTAACAGACCTTTGATTAAACATTAATCTGCCTTGGCGACACAGATCCTTCTTCAGGTTTTCCAAGATCAGCGTTTTAGCAAGTAAATATAGGTATATAATAGGCTTACTTTGTATAAAATCACATCTTTTCATTTAGTATTAAATAACATTAGTCTAACAAATAGTCACACTGGGTATATGAATTGATTTTAATAGCTTTTTCCTTCAGCTCCACCCGCGTGGGTGGACAAAGTGGTACAAAATAGCTTATGACCTTTCTAGGGATTCGGACTTAGCAGAGTTAGTCTCACACTTATAATATTAGTATGGCTAAATGCGGAAGTAACCCTATCTTTATGTTATGCTGTCACGGCTAAAGCAATATAGATGAAACTTGATGACTGCCTCGTTGGCCTAGTAGTGCTAAGCGCGACTGCTACGCTAGGTCTTGGGTTCGATTCTGGAGTCGAAAAAGTTGTTATTGGGTTTTTCTATGAAACTCTCAGTAGCAGGTAGGAGTTTGGATTTGTGCCCGGTTAGTGGCAATAGGCTCGCCCCCTATGGGTGGGTGTACATTGGTACACCTCTGCCTACCCCTTCAGGGATACAGGCGTGATTACATGTTATGTTATGTTATGAAACTTGATATTATGCTTGAATCCTAAGAAAGGAGCCGCAGAAAAACTTATTTGTAAATATATACCTAATAAGCTTACAAAGCTCACATTTAGTGTTAAGTAACATTAGTGCTTACGTTACACCTAAGTGCTAGTGCCTACATTATGCCCTGTTTAAGTGGATACGTAATACCTAGGTATGCTAAGTGTGAGGTGAGATAATTAAGTTAAAGTTACGTGTTTTGCATACGACCTAGGTTTGTTTTGAAAGCTTACGTGTTAAGGTTTCTTTAGTTTTATTTTACCTTTTTCTGTGTATATTTCTTATCTGTTTTAATATATTTAAGTACCGAGTAGTGCTTTATGCAAATGAGAAAATGAGTTTATGTGTGGTTGCTTGATAGCAGGTTTAAATAAAACGTATATTAGTTTTATTTTATTTGTAAACGTCTGCATAAATACTTTATAAGAAGAATAGAGTAGATTACTAAACCAAGCAAAATTGGGAAAAGGTTAAACAGCAGAAGAAGGTTGTATATCTATTGATAGGTAAATAGACAGGCATGTGGACGTTTTATATTCGAAAAAGAATCATATAAATGGCTGGATAAATGGCTGAACAGAAACATAATAAAAGTTATTGTTTTTATGTAGCCTGCTTAACTTCCCACTGCTGGTCAAAGTTCTCTCCCCGTCTTACTCCAGACTTTTCTATAAAAGTACATACACTTTTTTAAATAACTAACCAATGATTCTACGTGTATACTACATCTACTTTATTCCTTTTAATTTTCAATAACTTCTCCAACAAACTACGAATCGTCCCCTCGACAGTTTTACTTAAGACTCCGCCCACGCCTGAATATTAATTCAATTGAAACGGAGCATAATTTATTATATTCTGCGCTCCGAATCAATAGCAGTAGACAAGGACTGACGCATTTATGTAATATAGTAAGATGACAGAACAATACATTAAGGCTTACAGTATTCCTAACAGGTTATGGTAATAGATTGTTGTTGTTAGCGAGTATAGCGACCTTATGTTAATGGGATAAAGTTGCAATTTGTTTGTTTTTGTTGTCATGGACTTGGCTGTTGAATGAAGGTATACTGTACACTGAAATTGAAGGTATAAATTTGAATATGTAGTTTTGAACAGCTTATATTAAACACATTTGATGTTTTTTCGTAACTTTGTAACATATTGTATTATTTTCATATAATAGCTATTTGTATATTGTTTGCCCAAGAATGTCTGTCACGTTGAAAATATCTTAGTGCCTTTTTTATGCTAAAAGCTAAGTAGGTAGTTACTAAGCTTCAATTACAATATAGACGTAAAATGCTGTAAACGTAAAAGACCTTTAGAGTCAAAAATATTAATTATTTAAGTTCAAAAACTTTTGTATCGTGTTCCATTTTTTACAAATTTTCAACTTTTCAACATTAAATTAAAGCCAACTCATATTCCATCCTATTTGCATACTACCTAAATAAACAAAACACCTAACTGAACATTAAAACTCCTTTTACTGATTAGATACCACATAAATGCAATTCAATGAATTCACGTTCGTTTCAAATCGGCTTTAATTACGTAAATTCAAAACAAATGGCGATCGAAAACTCAATTCCCCAGTACATATCGGTCTCTATTTTACCAGAACTCGTATACAAATGGTATTACGTCATCAAATTACGTATAAACTGTGTTTACAAAGCAAAACACATTAATTATAACGAATTCAAATCAGTTTGTGTTGAGAATATGCAGTGTTCAGTAATGCAATTAATTCTGGTTTCCACATTCTAGTGGTCACTACGCTTTTGACGTAGTTATTTGGATTTTGGTACTATACTGTAATATCAAAAGCAAATTGTCTGATTTCCCGGTAATAGTAATTAGAATTTCATGGAACTTAATAGATGTCAGGTATATTGAGTATACGCTTGTGTTTAACATATTTTGCCTACCTATACTAAAATACGTATAACTTATATTATAAATTCTGAAATGCATGCACGTATTTGAAATACTGCTTCTGTCCATATAAATAAATAACTTTAAGGACACCATAATCAGATACGACGTAAAAAAATATTTATAAAAATTGGGGAAAGTTGACTAGTCCTCGTACATTAGCCTCGAATATAAAGGGACTAACATAAAAAAGTACTGAAAAAGTTATTTTCTTATAGATCACCGGAAATTCTTGCAATCTGTGGTATTGAAAGTACCAACGACCGACGTACAAAACTTTTCATGCGAGTTATACTCGGACCCAGTTTTTTTAGGATCTGTTAACCACTATGAAGAAGGCAGCTGGCAGTGACTGGATGCAAAGGGCGGGAGATCGTGAGCTGTGGCGTTCTGTGGCGCCTTGTGGGTGAGGCCTATGTCCAGCAGTGAACTGCAACAGGCTGATATGATGATAATGATGAACCACTATGTTTACCCGGACTCGGTTTTTGTAGGACCTCTAAAACCTATACTTTAAACTAACTACGATCTCTAATACATCATTATCAAAAGTTCATACTAAATCCATTAGTATCTCCCAATGCATTCCCAGTAAAACCTATTTACTTTTGAATCCCCTCTATAGCCACTTGAAGTCTCAAAAGCATTAGTAATTCGTACTAACGACATTTCCGAACCGGAATACTAACGAATGACATTTTCTCTTTCACGGCATCTATCTGCGCTCTCGTGTTACATTGAAATTGCTTTAGCAGTAATCTCTTTAGCGGGAGCTAATGATATGTGTTATGTGAATGTTTTGTATGGTATTCTGTTTGCAAAAGGAGCTTTTAGTTGAATATGTAATAATAAGCATCTGCTTTACAAAACATTAGACCATCGTCCACCAACTACTGTGGGTTCAAATTGATTATTAGTTTAGAATTTTCATATCATATAGGTCTACATAAAAACGAATGTGGCCAAATATGTTTTCTGGGAGATTGTCGTTCTAATTCACTTGCCTTCGTGGTTGCAGTTCTCAAAACTTTTCACACACTTTTCATTGTTACATTATTATTATTATTTATTGTCAGCCCATGTTGTCCCACTGCTGGGCAAAGGCCTCCCTCCGTTCCTTCCAATCTTCTCTATTGTGGGCAAACGTGGACATTGTTAAACACTACATAAAAAACAGCTTTAAAATGTGGTGCCATGAAATTATTTACCCACACATGCGACTTTTTTAAGTATCTTGTAACTTCCAATTCCAAAAACTGACCTACAAATCAAACAAATAAAACCCAAATAAATTCTACCGTATCAAACAAAACGTATCCCAGAACTGTCTATCACTATTGAAGCTAAAATCTCCGTGAAAAATCCATCAGGTTTCAAACTTTCAAGTCTAGATAAAGGTTTCAGTTAAGGAGCTTTTGATTAGCCTCCTTTGTATTCCGCTCAATCTGCAACGAGAACTGCCCCCCCCCGTACCCCTTCAGACTTTAATAATAGACTTTTAGAAGGTGCAAAGCGATCTCAAACAACCGTATCTGTTACTCCGCAGATTGAAAATTATGGTTTCATAGTTTGTAAATCACAACTAGTTTAATTTTGGGTTATAGTTGTTGAACTAATTTTGGGATTCGCGCGTTTATTGTTTAAATTTTAATGAAAGGGTAGCGGTCGTTTATCAGATCGCGTGCGTAAATATCTGGAACGTCGCTTTGAACTGTTCGAAATTTAAATTGATATTATATTAGATTCTAATTTGCATTTATTTCCAAGTAATGCTAATAAAATATTTACAATACTATAAAAACTAAGCCTACACATTAAATAGGAAAAAATATATACTAAATAAAACTAAGAACTAAAATAAGGCGTCAAAAAATTCACCCACGTCGGGATATTAGATTTAATTTTTTTACGCATAATCGTTGATACAAGTAGAATTGTCGCGAAAAACTTTTACATAGGTACAACTAGTAAAAATTCACGTATAAACTCCTAGCTTACCTCTTTGAACTTTTCATTCAATAGAAAAATTAAAACATATGAGACGTTTTTACTGACACCTGCGGGGAAATTTAATTGAGGAAAAATTGTTTTTTTTTTAACTTAATATAAAAAATTAAAAGATCGTCGAATCGTGCTGGCTTAATAATTAAATTTACTAACTACTCAGGCGTAAAAGTAATGCAAACTTTTTATTTATACTTAATTAAACAAATTAAATTAAAAAATAATCTTTTATTTGACCTATTTTTCCATTCATACTTGGGAAACAGTTTGACCTTCACGACATAGTTTTGTAGGCTATTAATTTTACATAGCCTGGTTATCTACCTACTTAGTGTCCATTCCAATTTTGTTAACTGACTCTATACGAGATGTGGTTTTCACCTCTTTTGTTTAGTAAAATGACTTTATACCAGATGTTTGACTTTTCGCCTTTTTTGTTTTGTACACTTTCGGTGGCAAACTGTATATTTCTGTATAAATTCAATTCTAATTTTATTTTTTTGTCTCCAGAATGCGTCTACATAACGTGAGTGGCGCGGGGTGAGGCAGAGGGCGCGATGAGCGCTCCGGAGCCCGCGGTGCTCAACGCACTGAAGGGGTTCACGCACAACTCCGAGAAGTGGCCCGGACCGAGAGCTGTTAAGATCTTTGTCGCTTCTGTTTACAATGGTATGTAGATATATTATATCTCCTCCAAATCGTATTAGATTTTTGGGACAAGAGTCGAATTATGTACGTCGTAATCAGAACTTAGTAGAAGAAAAAACCAAGTTGTATTAGTTTTGACAACGACTGTATTGAAGAAGGTGGAAAACAGAAGACGGGAGTAGAGTATTTTATCCTTTAATAATCCATTATAGTAGTTTTTGAAATTTTTATATTACTGTTTCAGTACTACATTCTAGGTATGTGGAATGAGATCAGAAGAAATAATTTCTTTCAATTAGTTACAAATTGTAGGCATTCTTACCAGGTCAGCTCTTGGCATCATTATATGTTTTCTAGGAACACAACGACTTGTATCTCAGTACATTCAATAAGCAAATGTTTTTCAAACACAGATTTCCGCGAAGAGAGGAGACAGATCCTGGAGATGGTCGGACCAGAGTTGCAGTCCACGTACGACGATCGATACATTGAGGTAATAATCTCTTACTTATTTAATAACATTAGTATCCTACAAACACCAAAAACATAAAATATTAGTAATATATTAAAAGTACCAAACAACACGCACAAAACCGTGTTAGAAACTTCAAACTCAAAGTGCTTTCTCGGATGTCCAAAGTATAAACCATGATAAGCCTATGTAAACCCGAACACCTGCTCAACATACTTCTATTATAACTGGCATAGCAACAGTGGCACCCATACCTATCGCATTACAACTAACAAAGTTGTGTACACAAAGTTTCCATTTAACTACATACCCAGTACCCACAAATGTTCGAATGGCGACGGAAACTTTTGGACGACAAGCTTTAGTACCTGAAGTTCGATGCAGTAACTAGGAAACGTATTAGCCAGCGAAATGTAAATGAACATATAGTTTGGAACTTTTGTTCTGTTTGCTAGGCATTTATGAAATGGTCGGGTTAGTTATATTTTGTGTACCTATATTTAACTACAACGGTATTTGAACAGGCGTAGCGACACAAAATTTTCGCATTGTTTTTGATAGAGTCTGTCATGAATTGTTTAATACTTTATAAAAGACACTAAAATGCAATGATATGTTTTTAAAATTGGTTAAATATTTGGCAATAAAAAAACCGTTATTGTAAAGTATTTATAACGATACGACACAAAAACACATGTTTTTAAATGCCTAACATATTTAACAGTTTTAAAAACTTGGTGCACGAAAAGCGTCATAAATCAGGCGGCAGCTTAACGCAATAATAGGTCCTACACTGGGACGCTGCAGCAATTAATATAATAGCAAAAAAGGAAAAAACTGCTGTAAAGGTGCGCTTAATGACTAGAGATTCCAATTAAAATTGAGTATGCAATTTAATATAATTAATAGACGGATTAGTGGTCTGACGACACTTGACCTCGCATACTGAGATGGATTATCTGCAATTAATATTTAAGTATGTCAAATGTCGTGGCGGCCTAGCGAACGAATTTGTAATATATATGCACAAGGTTGCAGGTTTGAACCCAGACAAGTAACAATGTAGCTTTCTCAAAGTTATATAAAATTTCTTAATTATTCTAAGACACTTCTGACAAACTGTCAACGAAAACATCGTGAGGAAACCTGGATTCCAAAATTGGGATCTGAAATCGCCAATCCGTAGAAAGCAAGCGTGGTGATCAATGCTTGTGCCTTGTCTATATGAGAAGAGGCTTGTGCCCAATTTATTATATATGTCAAAGATTATATGTGTCAAATGTCAATAGCGTATGAAATGTTTCCGATGACTTCATGAACGATGATGTATGATGTAAGATACTGGTAAGAGCTTTATGTATGAATTTTCACCTTTATGAATGACTGAAAATGAAATATTTAAGCCATATTCGAGATACATGTTTTCCACGTATTTCTGCATTAAATCGAAATTATGTTTATCCGTTGCTGTTCACTTAAAATGTTCCTGGAATTATGTTGGTCTGAAATAGTCAATTTACTTTGCCCTTTGGCCATTTCGACTTCACAGAATCAGTATATACGCCGAAATATTTCATGCAATTCGGAAAATCATGACACAGACACTGATAAGGAAAATTATAGAACTGTATATTAAATACATCAAATGATGACAATCTATTTTAAACATTTCCCTTTAAAAAAACCTAAAAAAAAATATTTTCAAATAAATACAAAGTTATCAAGACTTGTGAAAGGAAGGAAGGGAGGCCTTTAGCCTGCAATGGGACAGTTCAGGTTTTAAATAAATAATAATAAATAAATACAAAAGATTATCGGCTTAGGCTTTTATGATATTGAGCTTAAGGAAAGTCACTTAAATATACAAATAGGCGATTTCTTATTACCATGGTAGATGTCCGAAATTATTTCAAAACAATATTATTAAGGAAAAAGTCTCTCAATCCCTTCCTGTAAGTATAAAAAGAATTAACTAAATGTTTTCTTTGTAAGCAAGCTGCAGATTGAAATCTTACTGCAAAAGATAAAAAAGATAAAAGGAACTCTGATTTAAAACGTGACCTGTAGATTCTTTTTATTTTCTATCTGGCACTGTTTGCTCACTGGTGCTTTTTCAGAGAAATTAATTTAGTTTATGGTACAGTTCTTACTTTTAAATACCTTTATTTGTGGAAGCAATTAAACTATTGCATAAACAGCCTATGTACCTAACGTACAATATTACTATCTGTACCGAGATGTAAGGTAGCTTTTTTAGTTTAATTAGAAAGTAAGTTTCATAATTATGTTTGAGAAACAAATAATAACCATTTTTACCACTACGCACATACCTGTATGCACATTTGCGCGGAAGAATGAAATCCTCCAATGCAAAAGCTCAACTTTATGCCATTGACTACTTAATTCAAACTCGTGATCAATCAATTCATAAAACATTCTAATGTGGAGCTCCCAACCAAACCATGCCCCACTTATTGAATTGCCCAAAGTGTCCGTACACCTGCACTTTGGATGACTTAAAGCGCGCTAACGATGCTGCCATTAATGTCGCAACTTTCTGGGCCAATATACTGTAATTTAAATGTACCAGGATACGAAAAGAAGAAGAAGAAGAATAATTCATAAAATGAATAATACAAAACTAAATACTTAGTTCACAATCCAGCAAGCGATCTAACAACACCACATCATTGTAAATTAAGTCTCACTTTCCAATTTAGTTCGCACCACCCATTACCGCTTATTCGGCTGCAACTGAAACTTTGACGGCGGGTTTCAGGATCTGAAATTCACGTAATTGATGAAGCCGATTCTCTGAGTCAGGCATTACAACTTTAACTAAATTTAACTAAATGTAGTCTTCCGTACTAATGTAAGATCGGCGGATAATATCTACTGGACTGATGGTTGTTGAGTACTAAAAAGATGATATAATTCACGGGAATAAGCGCGTACATGCGTAAATACCTTTTTTTGGCTTGACGTTTCTACCATACACGACATGTACATCATATAATCTCGCCTGTTTCCCGTAGAGTTAGGCAGATACCACTTCTTTCCACTCGCTACGATCCTTATATACTTGTTTCGCTTCATCCAATCATCAAGTTTAGTTTGGGTAGGAAGGTTGACGGGTTAGTTGTTTTAAACAGATAACAATTTGGGTGATATACATTGCACTTACGTATAACATTTGCATAACTTTTGCATTGCATAACGAACGTTATGATTTCTGGCATAAAGATGACTTAAGAAAAAGAATAGAAGAATAGATATAGAAAATACATTACAAAATAAATAAGCATTAAATGTGTTAAAAACTGTTTTTTCTGTATGTTGGTTTCAGATTTATTGCCGTCATTTTATAAAAGTATTTGCATAGAAGTGCCTCTAAAATACATTGATCTCACATCGGGTTCTCACGAGTAAATAAAAACGAGTTTTAATAATATACGAAAGTTTTCCCACTAAGAAAATATATGTATTACAAAATTAAAACTTCGTAAGCAATCTAACTAAATCAATAAAAGTTAAACGCTACGTAACCTCTCAATGAAGTAAGTTAATGCGAAACTTATGTCGGATGTGGTCTGTGAAGGAAGCTTTCTGAACGCTTCGGTTTAAATGCTTTGGTGGAGCAAACATTTGAACTTCATTAAACGTAGTTGAGTATATCTAAAAAGAGGTTTTGTTGCTATGAATATATAGTAAAAACCATATAAATATACATCATCCACAACCCTTTTCCTCCCACTGCTGGGCATAGGCCTCCCCTTTTTTGTGCCATATTATACGGTCTTGAGCCAGCCATATTTAGGTCAGGCCAGGTCATATTTATATGGTCTCGAATCCTATGACCTATACATCATTGTAAAGTTGTCACTATCGTCCTTTCTGTCACATAACATCAAATACTAAAATATAAAATGCAATACAACCACTCTATCTTCACCTTTGGATGTCTCAAAAGGGCTTTGATTCTCTAAACAAAATTTAACGTAGCTATGTATACAAAAGGAGGAGTGAATTTCATAACTTGATTTGAAAAGTTTATAATATACACCAAAAATTTGGGTTTGAACTGTGTATAGTAGATGACGTTATTTCATATTACGAATACGTTGAAACGACGCAATAAAAATAAAAATCCTTTTCCGAATTCAAAAGCTTTTAAAAACTTTATTTTCTGTTTTTACGCATAGGATTTTTACTGAAACGCTACTGGCTGTTTTATCATGTTTTAATTCGACTCTAATATTTTTACATTCGGAACACAAATCAAATTTAAAAAGCGAATGTTCTAGTATCTTTTTAATCAAAAATACACCACAATTTGTCGTGCAAAAAGGTTTTGCACACATAAAATCCCCATTTTCTGAGTATTACCCATTTTACTATATTTATATTGAACAGTAAAATAAATAATTTCTTTATGTTTAATAATTTTATTTGTTATAGATCGAGTTCGTGGACATGCACTATGGTACCGACGGTGGTGACGAGAACAACCCAGCATTACTACAATACTACCTCGATGAAATACAATGCTGCAATCACACGTCGAAAGCTGGTTACTTTCTTGTAAGTATACAATCATTTAAATCAAGTTGTTTAACGAAAAACATATGCCATACAGGAATATTATGGTAATAAGTGGTTCTTCTTTACATGGTGTAGAAAAAAGCCAATCCCCCTGTTTGAACGCTTAGATCTTCTGAACTGCACAACGCAATTTGATACAGTTTTAAGCAATAGAGAGAGTAATTAAACAGGAAAGTTAATATGTGTATAAAACCTACATATATTGCATCTTACATTATATCTTACTTGCATTGTACATACATTGCATCCCTATGACATAAATATAAAAAATCTTAACTGAAATTCTTTAAACAAAAGCAGTCCAAAAGATACATAAACGGATTCTCTTTGACAAGAATATTTCGTTAATCTCAAGAATCGCGGTCTCTAGTCCCTAAAATATTAAATACCTCAACAAAGTGTCTACAAACCATTATGCCTTAACCAAGTAGAAGGCACTTTCTAAGTAATTATTTTTAATTGGAAAGGGTAATTTGAACTGAGAAGCCGCTCGTTAGAATATTTACATTCTTTTTTTTTTTAATTGCAAAGTGGTCTGAACAAATTTAAAGTTACATTAAAAGCAAGAATTAAACGATTTTATAAAGAAAAAGTTCTGAAAGCCGTTCTCTATTCAAATTCTTAGGATAATAGGCATGGTTTAACGGCACCTGCCTTGACCTAAAAAGCTTTGTTTCTTGTTTGAGTAGAATTTAGTATCATGTAATACCTGAAGGGCTTTATCTTCACCTTTCACTACCGAAAATATATCGGAAATGGTATATTTTTTCTTAACAATAATCGTTTTAGTTTGGACGGAGCAAAACCAACTTATTATCACATTTTTTTTTTAATTTTTTACCCTTATTTTTATAATATAAATTAATAATTTTATAAATGAAAGGGCTCGTGGCTAAGTGTAAGCCGGCTTGACCATTAATTATAACATACCGAGGCCCCTTCGTGTTTCGGAAAGCACGTTAGACAGTAGGTCCCGGCTGTCATACATAGATCTTTGGGAGTCGTTAAGTGATTTCTGAGAACCAGTCTTACCTTGGTATACTGTCTTTCCCAGTAAAATGGGTTGTGGAGGTCAGCTAGACAGTCGCTCCGTGTAAAATACAGTATCCAGCTCAATCCGAGGCTCGGAAAAGGCTCGGATGATGAAATTAATAATATTATAAAAAAGTTGTTATATCCCTACCTAGTGCCTCATTGGTGGCGACGCATCGTGCTACCAGCCAGTGCTTCCATTCAAGATCCCTGAAGCCACCTTCGACGAGCTGGTCAAGTCCAACTCCAACCAGACAGCGCTGGTCAGAGCCTGCTACAGACTCAACGGTGACGGCAGCTATCACCTCGAAGGGGAAGATAAATGGTGAGAATTCTTCGATTAGGAATTACAACCTTATGCCTTTGTTATTACGGTTGTTTTAACGTTGACATGAGGGAAAAAAGTCGAGTCCAAGAAGTGAATTTCGGTGTATGTAGTGATGAGTTAGGAATTACAACCTTATGTCTTTGTGATTGAGTTACTATTTAATTACCGATAACATACGGCAAACATGTAAAGTCACGTGATTTAACATTTTATGTGAATTTGGTATAGCCTGCTGAAAGATATCATGTAGTTATTGTTTCCTTATTAAACTAATCAGCAATCTTATTGGTTATAAAATAGAGTTCTTTCTAATCTAAAATTAGGTTTTGACAACTCAATGGATTGGTGACATACTCGTATAGGTATATTTCGGTCCCCAAACAAAGCCTAAATATTTTGTACAGAAAGTACTTTTTGGTACCCGTAGCTTTAACGCTTAGACGATATAACTTTGCCTTTTAAAAAATTCATTCCAAACTCAAAGTTACAATCTTTTTACTTTGCGTAACCGGTATTATATCGCTGTACTTGAACAAAAACTTTTGATTGTTCTCTGGTCGCTTCTATTTAATAATTTTCAAGGAGCGTTGTATCTTTTTTCGTATAGGTCGTCACAATTTACGAGTTTCCTTACTACGAGGTCCGATTACTCAGTGGGGTCGTAAAATAAATAATTTATCGTTCGCCAGGAGGGTTCCGTCCACATAAATACCTCAAGTAGGTCCCACAGGTTATCTTTTATTGCGAGGAACCCAATATGGATAAAGACGCAAGAGGAGACGCGATGGACCATTCTGAGTCGTATATGATAATAGAACATTAGGGGATGAAAATAAATGCGTTAATAAGCTATATTCTCAGTACGACGGTCCTTTTTCCTCGTGTTTTGATATTGAATTCTTTTATTGTCACGAAAATAGAGTAATGTTTTCTTAGCTGTAACTTGACCTGCAAATAGAATAGTAGTAGGAAAACCTTTTTCTCAGCAATATTACTAATCAGATAGCTAGTACAGATTACTTTTACACTGAAAAGTAATTTGTCTTGGGTAAAGGACATAATATTTTATCGTAAAAATCCCCTATCGTAACGTATAAAAAAAGTTTGCATGCTATGACCCATGGGATAGGTATGTTAGTCTTAGATCGCTGTTACTGCTTAAAACTACAAAACTTAGGTAAATAATAAGTCCAAAAACTGACTTAATTCGTATAATGTCATGGCTATATTTACATTCCTAGAAAACTGATTGAACATAATCATAATATATTATACCTATGTTACAGAAGTATGAAAACTCTGTAAGATATGCTTAATAAACATTCAGCACAACAAGAAAGCGCTGCTTACTCAACATTAACTCAAGTGAAACGAAGTATAAATAAAGCATACAAAATACATTTGCGAATATTATTCTGTATATCTTAGCTGTAAGCGCTTTAAGTTGTAATAAGCAGTGCCATTTACATAACAATAATCGTGATTGTCTATTGTTTTGCCACTGTTTACGTGTTTTGGCAGAATATCAAGTTTAGCAAGAGAAGTTTGCAGCAGTTTTGTTCCGATAATATTAACTACTCATGTTGTATTACGTATAATAAGCTTTGGAGACACATAAATACATATCTGTTTGTTATATTATTAGCTATAACGATCGCTGGTGATCTCCTGTGGCTCTTGTTTAAGACATATAGGCAGAGTTTGTTCGGTGAATCCACTTGAATGTAGTTAACACCTAGTAAGGAAAAGTTCTGAACATAAAAAGCTAATTCTTTTATTCAATATTGGCTACCTAGTAGCACTTATTGAACGTCATCCACAAAGTTACAAAATGGGCAGCACCCTAAGGTTCGGTTCATATCCGGCCAATATACCAGTTATAACAAAAATATAAATTACATTATTATATTCAAATCTTCAACATTTTTTTCCTTCCATAGGTTCAGCGAATTGCTTGATCGGGAAGAGCAGCGGAATCGCCTCATTGAGGTCCAAAAGGCCTTCAACGCTGCAGCGCTTGAAGCGATCGAGGGTGGCGCTGACGTTGCTGACTTGTTGAAAAGCCCTGTTGAATTACAGTGTGAATTAGCCTTAGGTAATTACTGCTTAGTTTGTCATCGAAATAAGTCTAGTCCACATTTTCGAAGTATGTTGAGACTTGCATAAAAAACTTTGCTTTAAACATATCGATATTGCTAAAAGTAATAAATAATTCTGTTAACTACTTCGGCTTAAATTTATTAGTAATTCCAACAGAAATAACAACAAAACAACAACAACGCTCATTTGTCAACAATAAACAAGAACAATGGATGTCCATGAAATTAATCACCCAAGCCCTAAATTATGGACTACTCTAGTCAATTAATTCCCAAAGGAACTCGATAAAATTATACGATAAAAACGTCACACGGCAATCACGGCAACTCCACCTCTATTGAAAAAAAACTTATTGGTTCAAACTTAAAAATGGAACGTTGCTGTGATCCAATTACACAGACAACGCTGGCCGGTTGAAAACACTTTTTTTTTTTTTAAGCCGTTGCTGGCTTCTAGACGACTTTTAGCTTGGTTGGGGTTAATCGGAATGTTGGACTTAACTTTGTTGTGGACTAGTTTTATTCTACGATACAGATTTTTCAGTTTTCCAATAAAATTCACGAATTACCCTATTCGCGAAATGCGTTATGCAATTTTTGGAAATATGGATGGTAACAGGAGTTGTGACAATAAATTATATCTGTTGACATTATTTTGGCAGTAGCCATGTAAATCTGTACCTTATTAGGCACTAAATTACTACATAAATATTTTCAGAATATAATATGAAAAAATAAATTAACAATTATATAATCATAAGGACGACTGTTCAATATCTATACACAATTAAAAAACTTCTTTCTTTGCAGAACTCCTATCAAATGGCAACCATCCAAAAGGCGTGATAGCGGTAGTTCGAGATATACCGGATCTGGAGCCTGAAGACTCTAAAATAACAGCCTTAGCTCACGCCAGGTTAAAAAAATTAAGTAGGAGGCTTGAAGACATGTTGCCTGAAACACATTACATCAGGCTAGAGTAAGTTATTTGTGTTTAAAAATCATGCTTATTACGTATCACTTAGCCATTCTGGATGTTGGAAAAGGAATACAAAAGAAGTCCCTTAGAGCGACAAAAATCAACTTGAAGTACTCATAAAACTTTATACTTTAAAATAAGGCCAATTATTTGTCAGTATCTGCCTCAAGGGATATTAAAAGTGACTCCAACTTTTAAAATTTTTGCCTAAATTATTTTCAGCAATTCCGAGTTTTATATTTTCGAACAGAAAATGTCACAATACTCTCGGTCTTCATACTGTCAAGTCTCCGTCAAATAACTATATGATCCTATTTTCTACATACATATTACGAGTCAAGTTACGTCAAAGGGGATAGTCGCAAAAAGAAAATATTTTCCTCAGGACACAAAACCTTCGCGATTAATAGTTTATTTCTGTATATGTTAGGTGCGAGAAGGGAGCATTTTGTATGTATTCTCGTGATATTTTTATTGCCTCGTTGGGTCTAAATAGGATGACTGATGTGGGGTTTAAGGGGGTTTGAGAAAGGAATATGTTTGTTATGTTTGGTGATACATCTCCATGCATTATAAAAGGCTATTGTGTTGGCCAAATGTGTTTTGCAAATGTTTGAACCAACGTTTCGAACAGTAAGGTCCTTACTATGAGTGTAGATACTAATGTACCACAATAATAATATACCTTATGTGATATTTTAATTAAGATAATTATAGGTGAAAATAAAGATCTTTATTACTGAAAGTTCATGTACAGCTGAACTTTCAACCTCTCTCATTAAATCAAAACTTAATGAAATAATTAAATTGGAAGCTTTTAAAATAATTATAAAGTAATTATGATCAATTTTCGGGAGTTTTGTTTGAGAAAAAGCTTTTAGTATAAGTATGAAGTTTAAGGTGAAGAGGGTGACAGCCTGCAAACAATTATTATAATGGAAATCTTTTGCTGAAAATTGGGAACTAAAACCTTTACAGAATATCATCCTTCGTAAATTTACTTACCTAACCTAACTACTAAGTCTACTAACACACATAAAATATATAACTTCTTTTCCTAGATCGTCATCAGCGGATTCCTCAAGAACTGACGGAGCTTCAGACAACGAAGAAAAGTTGGCTCCCTTCAGGGAGAAGGTTCATGTCGTGGTCAGTTCACTGGTCGACGAGAGCCTCAGCACTGAGCCCGATCAAGGGAAAGGAAGAAAAAAGACTGTACAGGTAACTACCAGCTACTCCAAGTTTCAAAAGTAATTAAAAGGACCAGTGTAAAGTATCCAACTTACAAGTTGAAGAACAAACTTTCATGTCCCCACGTCACAACTTTGATGTTCTTCCAGTGCATGAATAAATTATTGACACTCATTTTAACTTTCAGGAAGTATTTCTGGAACACATTACTCATCTTAGGATATGTATAGAACATAATCGTTTGTATAAAGTTAACGTTAAACAAATTGAAGAAGCAGCCAAAAGTATTCTAAGTAATGCTAAGGAAAATTATGAAAATCGCACCCGACATCCGCCAACTCTCATATACGGCCCAGATGCTTCAGGAAAAAGCACCTTATTAACACACCTTTACTTCAAATGCGAAGAGATTTTCCCGAAACCCGTTTTGAGGATAGTAAGATTTTCCGCTTCCACACCAAGATCGGCCTACAACTTAGAACTTCTGCGAGTGATGTGTCAACAAATATCGATAATTTTAAACATTCCGGAAGGGTATTTACCGAAAGACGCGAGTTTTGATCCTCTTTATATCAACAATTGGTTCCAAAGTCTGCTTAGGAAATGTGAGGAGATGGAAAATGAGATACTTTTGATATTTATCGATAACGTGCACAGAGTGAATCCGTTGGAGTGTGATATAGTGACGGGATTATCTTGGCTGCCGATGTCGTTGCCAAGAAACGTGTTCCTTGTATGTACTAGTGCCGTATCTTTGGACCAACTGCAGCTGACGCCGGCTCAGAAGGAAAAGTTCAAAGTTCAGAACTGTTACTATTTGTTGGACGAGATCGAGGAGACTCCGGAAAATAATAGCTACGGAGACTATATTGATGGTGCCTTCGATAACTTAGAACTGGTCTTCGGTGCTAAAGCGTTTAGTAAATTAGCAAGTAAGTATATAAATAAACTCACTTAGCCAAAACATTAAGTATTCTTGACCATTTAAAACCTCAAAATTATTTGACATCATTTGTGTATCCACCAATTTTTATGCCAGTTATCGCTACATAATCATTACGACCTTATATTGCAAACTGGCTACAATAACAACCCACTGAAATATCAACAAGAATTAACTTTTAAATATAATGCGACCCTGCCAGTTACATTTCTCATTGTTCGTAGGTTACATAACTTGTTCGGAGTTCGGTCTCACAGAGCTTGAGCTACTGGAACTGCTAATGCCGACCAGCAATAGCGATGCGGTTATAGAGCTGAAGGATGCCAACTTCAACTTTTCTACTATCTGTGTCGCGAAATGTATGATGAGTAAGTAGTGTTTTTTATTGTTCTAGGTTTAGATTGTTGGAGTTGGTTTGGCTTTGATATTGGTAATAGCAGTTTTATGTTGTTTTTGAGACGAAATATCGTATCAAATCGTATATATGCTTTTAATGTTTATGCTATTCGCGTAGCTGAGTACTGGTCCGGAAAAATCTAATATTTGCCATTTATCGACATGCTAAGAAGAAGAAGAATGTTTATGGATAGTAAATTTATGTATGTTTATTATTTGTATTAAGCTTCTGGTAAGAAGACAAAAAAAAGTATACAGGTATTCAGTAACATAAACTTGATAGTAGTGTACAAGAAATACTCATTTTGTACCTAAAGCTAAAATATAATGATTCAATAAAAGTTGAAAAATATTTTTTAAACTTTAAGAGCATATCAAAACTTACGTTAGTAGTTACTTAATTGTATTTTAAGTGCCTGTTACATTTAGGCAAAGCGTCTATGTGATACGTAGATACCAATACAATTTACGCTATTTTCAGATACATTTTCCATAATATAACCTCGATGCTTAAATATCAGCTGCGCACAATACCCATAACGCGTCTATTGTTATTTCAGTAATAATATTTTATCGGAATAATATTGGCTCGGTTGAGCTTTACGCGCCAAATTTAATCCCATCGTGTTGTTAATTATTGAGTTACGTGAGTTCAACCAAATGGGTAACAGAGGGAAACTGCCGGCCAACCGTAAAACTCGACCAATAACTTTTTTAATTAGGTACTAATTGAGATAAATTGGTTTTTAATATACAAACAAGTTGTTTTTGCTCGCACTTTTGCAAAAACAAGTCAAACACACGAGATATTTAAATATTTCATTATTTTAAAAATACATTTTGATTTATTATTTAATTTGGTTAAAATATATTCCCTTCATATTATAGAATAAATAGTTTACGTCTTTTTTTCCTAGCCTTTTCTGTCCTACTGCAGGGCAAAGGCCTCTTAGTCCTAATTATTAAGTACTATGCGGCCTTTAGTACTATTTTCGGTATTCTAATTATTTTACATTTATTCAAATAAAACTTTGAAAAATTTAGTTTTTTTAGATTAACATTTATTAATTTATGTAATAACACCTGACCCATTTGTCAACAGTAATACAATCGGCGTATTCGAATCGTATTTCAAATAAGCGTTTCATTTCACATCATTGTTATAGATCTAAAAAGCACTGGCTTATAGCAGCAATTCGTTATACGTAAAAATAAATTGGCACTTGCTTTTATTATCGTCGTTTCTCTTTTGTTTAGTTTTTTTATGATGATATGATGAAATTGTATATCTAATAAGTTATTATGGCGCAGTTCGTGAAGTACGTCTCAAATTTTACTGTTATCCTTCTTTTAGATTACACGTAAAACATTGGTATTCAAAACAATATTATGTAAATTAGCTTTTACAATCAGCCCTGTAGAATATGTCACTGTATGTTTTTCGAAAACCTAAATCTAGTACATAAGAAGTATTATAAGAACGTAGCCACTAATTTTTTAAACTGAAAATGGTATTATTGTGTATAATTTTTATCTCCCTGGTATTGTTCGTTCTTCCGGTATTAGTACCGCGAGGTATTCGTCATTTCTATTTTTAATAGTTACTGTTTAATTCTTTTTGGCGAAACTCTATCTTGTGGTCTGAAAAATTTATTTCATAAATTATTTTTCCTACAGAAACCCTTATATCCGAGAACGTGGTATCTGGCCGGTGCACATGGCGGTGGCGCGCGGCGGCCGCAGGTTCGCGCGCTAGACGCCGCTACGTGCGTTCTCAGGCCGCGCTAAGAGACGCCCACTCAGATCTAGCCACACTACACTTCGCGAGTTTCCTTCATGAAGCCGATGATACTGACACTTCTGAAGCACAGGAGCCGGGTAAGTTCGATACAGACTGTTACATAATGAGGTTAAGGCGCGAAATGCCGCAGAATCGCTTGTTTGTCGCACGTTCGTGCGCTTTCAAGCTGCACTGAGGGTCACTCAAAACATAGTTACATAGGCTTAGCCACAAAACACTTGCAGTAATATGTTCTAAGTACAATAGTATATAATTCCTTTTGACATCATTGTTTTATTCAATTTTTATTTATCTTATCGCATCGGATGGCAGTTCATGTTGGTAGATAATCTATGTCATGTTGACAGTCTCTTATCCTGGTAGCCGTATGTTCAGTTTTCTAAATTGAAATCAAACGAAGACATCAACCTTAACTTGCCTTGTTTAGGGCAGATATTATTTTGTTGCACTATGTACAATACGGGTGTACAGATGCGTCTAAAACAACAGTCTAAGTTAGTTATTTACACTTGTATTTTAATGCAAGTAATAAATAATGGCCTGTAATTCTCATTTAATTTATGGCAATGAAAACAATATAAGTTACTAAATCAATTTATTAAGTTTTTAGTTACAAACAGTATGAGAGTTGTTCGTATTTCTTCGTCTCACTTGTGTTACATTTCACAAAGTTTTGAAAGACTCTAGTTTATAGAAGTTCAGGTGTTCCGAGTGAAACAAGATAGGTACCTTTTGGTCAGTGTTAAGACTTCACTATTTATTAAACTGACTCTTTGCAAGTTTGAAAATATTACTCTTCTTTATTTATTTGATTTACACAGTGTCAAAAACAATTTTATAAGTTAAACTGTGCAGAAAATAAAAATTAAAACTTGTTTTTAATGCAGTTCTATAAATCTTTATTTATATTTCAAATCCATTTAGTATTAGCAAACACAAAACCTAATTATGCATGAACAAATTATTTAATTAAAATGGATAGGCTATTATTCATTAGCAAGATTAGAATATGCATTAATTAATATCTACAAATATGAAGAAATTGACCTTACATTGCTAGGCAAGGTTATACATTAAAATTCATCTAGTGCTCAGTACAAGTCTGCAATATCAAATACTCCACATCGTTTCATTTTATTAAGATTTTAACACATTTTCATGCATGCGATGAATGTCAATACCTATCTATAACCAATATAATATCTCCCCAAGCTATGTAGGGGTCGGCTACCAGTCTTACCGGATTCAGCTGAATACCGTATTTTACATAGAGCGACTGCTTGTCTAAAGTCCACAACCCATTTTTACTGGGTAAGTACAGTATCCCATAGTAAGACTGGTTGTCAGAAATGCCTATCTATAACCAATGTTATGTAAAATCTAATGTACTTTCCTTGCTTTGTGCTCTCAAAATTCAATTTAAAACAAAGCTGGTCATAGCAAGGAAGCGAGCCGTATAAGCTTGCTTTGATAATCTTGTTGACACCGACGAGCATAACACGCTGATCATTTTATGTATGGAACATAGAAAATCTTCATGTTCCCTTTTTGAATGAGAGTAAATAACAAATGAACATCGTGGGCATGGATTATTACATCATTTCTTCACAGGTATATAGGCGTAATTGTCCTGTCGTGTTATGAATAAAAGTTTGAATGACTATATTCTGTTCATAGAATTATTTTTGAAACTATCATGGTTAGAATACGTAATAACATGAGAGATTTTAAATTGTAAAACATTTATTTAGATGTCATTATTTAATAGCAGGTGTAATAAAATTTTCACCATATATGTCAATCACTAGGTACCAGAATATATATATTAAAATCATTACCAAGTTAAATCAATAGATACCTTCTCAACATCATTTTGCCTTTACCTTCCATTCAAATAGCTTCATACATATTGTCAAAATAACAAAAGAGTATCAAAACAAGTAGATCGGAATGTATCAAAAGCTGCGCGATATATGAGGACGTCAAACGAGAATGTGTTACACTGGCAACACCAAAAACGCGGAACTGTCATTCAATTCCTTTTGATTGAATTCCGTACCTCTACGTTCTCTACTATTGTGCACTGCGTACAAAGCGAAATCCCTTTAGATATCGGAGATAAAGGCAGAACCTTTCACATAGAAAACAGATATTACACGTTCGCGTACCTTAACATTTCTAAGGTATATTATTTTGAGGCAGAGTTTTGTTCCTCCAATGTATTTTGGTTTAAAGCCTCTTTAACTCAATAAACATATGACATAAAATTACACGCTTTGTATGTTATGTATGTGTTCTGCTTTATTAATTTGTAACCAAAAGTCAAACTATACTACACGTATTTGCAATAAATAAATTGAAATTCAATTAACTAAAAGTATGACAGTTTCCCGGGTTTTTTTATACTAAAAACAACACTTTGAACAACCATTAGAGTCATTTTAACAATTCTTAAGAGTATCTATCAGGTTTACGAAATGAAAAAATACTTATGTATTTATTATAAATTGATACATAAATATTTATTTATATTAAATCAAGTATGTAAATATTTTTTTTTAGATATAGTCAACGGTCAAAAAGATCCATATTATTATATGTTTTCATACCTGGCCGTGCTCGACTACGGAAATTACCTTCTTACACAATACAACGAGAGCTTGGAATTGTGTTCCGTGAAAGAGAAAAACCTATTAAAATTTTCATGAGTTTATAAATGACTTTTTATTTTTATGCACATATTTAAATAAGAAGCTACTGGTTAGCTTCAATTAGTATGGGTTATAGCCAAAATAATACCTACTTACATTACAGAGAAACGGAAAGCTACGTTAATCTTGAGACACCAATAGGGTTGATGAACATTATTTTTAACGGCCATGTAGGACTATCAAAAAATGTTATACACGTATTTTTTCAGTTTACATAACCGACGATACTTTGATTTTAAATGTCGCATGACGTCACAATTTCATACGATATTTTTTTTCTGAAATTCTTTCTATTTTTCACTCAACGACATACCTTTTCCCACAGGCTGTCCACAGGACAACGACGACGACGCCCTCCTAGACTCGACTCCGTTCCACTCGGGCAGCAGGACGGCGGCCGCGTTCACGCAGCGCCACGTGGAGGAGTCCTGGCTCCATCTCCTCCTGGCTGGAGACTTCTGCAAGCTGAAAGACCTTACCGTCTGCAACTTTGACTTCTTGTTAGCTTCGGTAAGTTGTTGGTTATAAGGTCATGTAGTTATGGCCTTGGTTTTATTTTTGTTTTGACGGAAAAATCTATCTGTGTAGCATCAGAGATAATTTTTTCTAGAGCTACGTATGTATAAACGTTTTCATGATGGATTCGGATCAATGGTGTATTAAATACCTTTTAATGATATTTACCTTCCTCTTAGTTAGATTACAATACGCCATTCGTATGTCATGCGACATTACATAGTAATTTTACTATTCAAAAAAGAAGATATAGCAAATTTGATGATGCATAAAAGGCACATTTTTTTTGTACGAACTTCACTCCACGCATCATATTCATAACAATGACACGTAAACTATCATTCGATTTTGATTTCGAATTTATAGAATCAAATACCGATCGTTACCATTCAACCATAACCACGCCTCCATTACCATTCCCCATAACGTTGTTTTGCATGCACGATAAAATGCATTCAAACTTTTTGCAGAGCAATTTCCAAAACATAGACTGAAGCGATTCTTTTATTGATTTTTACTGAACTTTGCGATGGACGTAATTGCTTTGGTAGAAGACAATTTAAACGAAAATTTCAATAGATATAGATACAGAGGGACTTTAAGTATATGACATTACTTACTGCCATTTAGTATACTACATACAACTATTAGTCTATGTACTACATAGCATAATAATATTTATAAATATTAATGTTATACGTACTTATTTCCATCTAAAAATCTTACCAAACAAAATCAAAATATTTTTATTTCAAGTAGGCCTTGTTAAGGCTCTTTTAAAACGTTAAATTTACTGACTCTACTGCAGGTTCCAAAATGTCATTCCAATGGAGAAGAACCGGCAAGAAACTCCAGAGGTTACTCTTTTAAAAAAAAAGGTTAACATCAATGATACCAATACAATTAATTATAAATATCTACAAATATGCGACAACAGCGTAAATAGCAATGTAAAAGATAACATCCAAAATGGAAGAAAAATTCAATCGGATACGCAACAAAAGTTGTCACATTTACAAAGGTCGCGTGTGCGAAAGAAAAAGAATAATAAAAAGAGACTAAACTCAATAAATAAAAAATAAAAAAATAATAACTAATTAAGTGAGTAAATAGCTTTACATACAAAAGATATGTAGTCCTAACTAAACCCTAACAGGAATGTCAAGGCATGTCAAAAGGTTTCTAAGAATAGAGACCGTGGGGAAGCTAATCGAGAATTATTAAACAACATGACAAATGAATTAACGGACCGCCAGGGAGGCCACATGTGCAGAAGGTCCTAGATCCACGCGCTTTTATCCTCTACATAGTCACTAATTTTATAATAAGCCTTTCCTATCAGTTTGGACATAACCATTGATCGTGTCACACATTAGCCCTAAACGTCGCAGCCAACTTCCAAAGGTATAATTAGTACAGATTACTTACAGACTACATAACAGATAGTTCCCAAGTTTCGCAGTTAATGGGTGACCCCGCGAAGTTTACGAGACGGAACAGTAAACGTTAATTCCTGAACCGAAATGATCGATTAGTTGGAAAACTACTGCTATTAAACCGTTGACTTGGTCGCAGGTTTTTAGGTAGTATAGTGTATGGCCCATCTGGCTTGGGTAGTAAGGTTTATTTTGAGAAATATATTGGATAATAATACTTCCGCAAAATTTTATAAATCTATGCTGACTTAGTCGCATACCGCGAAGGCTGGTTTGAGGCAGCGCGGGATAAGGTAGTATAGAAGGAATTGGGGGAGGCCTTTGCCCAGCAGTGGAACAGTATAGGTTAGGAAAAAAAATGCTGATTGGCTGAATTACATTAACTTATGTGATCACCGAAAAAAAAATACATTATCTCAAAACATCCCTGTCTTTAGACAGGAAAACAAGGCAATAATAGTATTGTTTTAGTACTTGTTTGTGTTTAATCACATCATAGTATAAAACATAATTGTCTTGTAGTATTACTTCATTTCAGTGAAGACAGTAATAAACTTTTAGTATAGGTACTTGAATAAAGTCATTGTTCATTACTCAGTAATTTCCATAAAAACTTCTTAGAACTGAACTGTACAACTAGCCATCCACAAATAGGTTTAGATGCTACATAAAACCTCTGTAATCTCGTCGCCGTTGCATTGGCGAGCGCGGTTACAAGGCGGCTTGTCTGGCAGCGCGTGCGGTTTCCACAACCAGCCCACTAAGTGTGGTCCTTTGCTATACTGAGACATTATAACGGAGTATAGAACTAAAACCTTAGAGTATATATAAGTAAACCTTAGAGTGTACATCAGAAACTATAGAGTGAGCCTATCAGAGTTTAAACCGTAAGCACTAGTGTGAACAAGTGTTGTCGTTTTTTATGTATGAAGGTGGAGCTTGCCGTTTTAAAAATTCTATCTAAAACACTAATATTATCCTAACAATGTCAAAACCATCGATATTTTCTTATATAAGTTTCTCGCGAAAATTAAATAAAATGAAAAACGAAATATACTAGGATCAGACTAAAAACTGATCTCGCTAGGCACAAGGGGAACCTAGGGATAGTAGCAGTCTATGCATATCATACGTCGATGAAGTAAACTATAGAGTGCGCTTAACAGAGTATGAACTGTGACCGGTAAGAATCAGCATGGTCGTACAATTAGTATCAAAACAGAGTTCCTGTTTTTTTTTTTTTATAAAAAACTCAAAACTTCATTTTACTTATTATTTTCGTGTCGATGGTAGATTGAAATTAGAGTGTATTGGCCCAGTAAGTTGCGACATTAATGGCAGCATTTTTAGCGTTAGTCATCCAAAGTGCAGGTATACGGTGTGTACTTTATTTTACTTACCTTAATTATTATAGAACCATCGATATCTTTTTATAAGATCAATATTGTTTTGGTCGAAAACTCACTGAAATTAGCTTTCGCTCGGCACAACTGGCCACGAGCGATGCCCTGCATTTTGTGCTTGCTTAAGTATACTCTAAGACTGAAACTGACATACTGGACAGCGCTCGTGTTTTGTTTGTCTTGAACTTGGGACTTAGTTGCGCTGTCTAGCAAAGTTCTGACTACTTACACTTCAACGGTATTCTGTGGACTTATTAATTAAATTATGTATGGTAACTGGCTTTTAGCGCTATTTATAGTATCTAATATAATGTGAGTTATTCGCCTAGATTTAAAAGCATATTCATAAAAAATGCAGAACAAACATCAAACTTTTTATATTAAACTAAACTGACTTATAGGATTTTTTTCAGTATGTGTAAGTTTTCTACTAGTTATCTAAATAAATCTATTCGAATAGTATGATTAAAAAAAAAACAATTTAAACATACCTAAAACTTATTTCATTCTGTTGCAAGAAAATCCAAATAATCCTCAAGTTTTTTTTAGATTAAAGTTTAAAATAACCCTTCCATTTCTCCACGCAGGTACAAACAGTAACCATATCGTACCTCCGCTGCATCCTCGAGCACGTGCGCTGCTACATCCTGGACCGGGACGTGGAGCTGGTGTACGGCGCCGTCAGGAAGGCCAGCGATATCCTGACGAGGGATCCTATGCAGTTGGGGGCTCAGGTGACGAGTTGGACATATTATAAACTTTACTGACCTAATAAAAATTTCGCTTTAGCTAATTCCAATTTTTAATCTTTGAATCTGCTAAACCGTCGCTTATCTAGATCGAGTTTAAATATTTTTAATATTATTAAGGGTTTTATAAATAAGAATGTATAAGGTCATTGTGTGTGGACTTTAGTATTTAAAACGTAGATGAATAGATTACTAATTTCAGGCGTGAAGTTTAGTTGGTCTTTTAAGTTAGGTCTCATTCTATCATACGGCGTAATTTCTCAAAATAATAAATAAATGCGGACAACATCACATACATTGTTCTGAACCCAAAATAAGTAGCTGAAGCACTTGTGTTATAGAATTCAGATACAATGAAGGTACCACAAACACCCAGATCCGAGACAATGTAGAAATGTGAATTTTTACATTGACCCGTCCGGGGATCGAACCCGGGACCTCAGAGCTAGCGACACCTTAAAACCGGTGCGTGCGCCACTCGACCACGAAGGTCGTCAAAAGTATTGAAGACATTTTTCTTAACACTCGATGAATTCTTACTGAACAACTTAACATATTTCTTTCAGTTTATTTCTATCTAGAACAATTTTAGTACCCAAAGCATTGTAAAATCAGAATTAATTTCACCAAACCGAAATATTTCCTTATTCTCAGTAAGACAATCGCCTTTACCTTACCTTTCCTACACAATAGGTACATACTTGTACATCTATATACATAATACAAGATAGGTATCTAATCTGGAATCAAGTAGCAATCAATAAAGTACCCTCGATGTCAGGCCACAAAGCCTTTTAACAAGTTTCAATAAGCCTTTGTTAAAATCGAACTTTGAGAACAGGTTTATCGTGCCTACAAAATTCAATATAGACTCCAATGTCGCATGTTTCTTAGAAGTAGGCCTTTATGGTTAAATGTAAATAATTTTGGTGTGGAATTTATTTTGTGTTTTATTTATATTAAAGCGGTGGCTGACTACCTAAGTACAGGTAACACAGAATTTTTGGGTGCAGACAATAAAATAAAACTCTATGAAAACCGATTAACTTCCAAATAAAATTTTACAATTTCAAATATTGAGATCGAATCATCAGCTCTATGTTTTATTTTTGTGAGCGTTCTACTTCATCAGACTTGTAAGCTTATAAATTTAAACACAACAAGCCTAAAGTGAATAGCTTAGTGTTTACAAGGCTTTTTTTATTTCTACAAAGAAGCTTACAACAAAACAGTCAATCAACCATTTATATTTGTTTAATAAAAAATATTATCTTAATTTTTAAATTATTTTTATATGATGATAGATTGATAATTTATATTTGTTTAAATTTTAATCAAATATTTGTACCTTCATTTTGAAATTATTTTTATATATTGAAATATTCTTAATTGATATTCTTTAAACAGATAATAGCATGGCTCCGTCCTGCAGTGGCGCGGCGCGGCGTGCTCGCGACACTCGTCACCTCGGCGATGGCCTGGTGTGATGGATACGACAAACCTTTGCTGGTGCCGCTAAATGGATGGTAAGTTATACTGATTAGAGTAATATAATTATCATATAAGACCCTCTTTATATTATACTTGTAATATAGTTCCACTTGCGTGAGTACCTAGTCCTTGTTCCTGATGTTATTGTAGCTTTTCTGTTATTCGGGGGGAAACGAATCCAACTAGCCAAAGACCATGCAAATTGGTCTGCTCGTGGGTTATAATTTTTGTGACTAGCTCGAATTTGTTTTTGTATAATGACACTAGTTCACACTTGTGTTTTCGCCTGTATTGATTTCGGTTTTTGTGGTAATCCGTGGCTAATTTTCAGCCTCATAGGTGTAGAAACTTACTCAACTCTAAATGACATCAAAAACAAACTCTTGTATATATTTCAGTTGGTATTTTAAAACTGATGTACTTAAATAATTACCTGAATGCAATACTTCTAACATTACATCTAGTTACAATAAGATAAAAATAAAACCTAATTACAAAGGCAGAAAGTGCCATCACTTATTACACCAAAACAGCTTAAACAATATTGGTTTTAACGCCTGTAAATACGGGCTGTGATTGGTGCACAACGACTGATACATATTATGCCCCCGGGCGTCACTCTGCATCCTTTGACAAATACTGTTTGCGTTCGGCAATCGATGTTGTTACAAAGCCTCGCCCCGGGCTCAAATGACTGAATGCGGATATTAGTTTTGCTTTGAGTTTTATGCGTGTACCTGGCTGCCAAAAATAAGAGGCAGACAATATTTATTCGTAGAATCTAGTCTGGACTAAATGCATTTTATTGAAACGCTTGTAAATATTTTTGCTTCGACAGTATTTTTTTTTACATTTAAGGACTAATGGAACTTCAAAGATTCAAAGTCAGTAACGTGATTTTCAGTGAATTTTCTAAGCCGTAAAATGTATGGCACTATAAATTTCTACAATCCTCTTACTTTTAAAATGTTCTTTTCCAAAGTCTATCCCTAGATAAATTACTAAGTACCCATAACTCATTGCTTCACACTTTACTTAAGCACTCCTAAGCAAAGCTTTTAATTTCCAACCATTACTTAAGACCTTAGCTGTGATATATTAACGGTAAGCACGATAAAAGAAAGTGAACTATATATGCATGCTTAATGTATCAATGTATTGTACAGTCTACCACACATGACACACGTACTTTGATCTAAAATAGTCCTTATATCGAAGCGTTGAGGTTGATTTTTGTGTCACATTGTTATCATCAAGTGTGAACATCCGTACACTTTGTCTAGTGATCGCAAGGGGCTACCCAACTTCGGCTTAACTTTTAGGCCAAATTGGATATTCCTTTTACTTAGTAGTAGCCCTTGGTTATACTTATCTATCTAAACGGCAATATTGTGTGTAGTCAAACTTAGAAGAAAACTTAAAACGTTCTTGGCTGTTTTATTTTGAAAAATTAAAACTAAAAATTATTGAACAAATTACGTGATATAATTTATATTAAACCCAGTAACTAACTTATAAATTTAATCTATAACTGAACACTACATAACTACTACATACTAACATTAACAGATACCTAAATGCAGTGCACACCGTAATGCAGAACTAGCTAATTCCAAAATCGAAACAGTTAATCACGTAAGCTAAAACGCCTAAAACTAACACAATTGATCGATTAACAGTGTTCTCTCGATAACGTTGTGCCAATCGATACAGCTAATAATACTGGCCGGTTTTATTCAATTACATACTGGCCACTCAGCCCAAATTGGACGCGACCGGCCGCACCTGATCACACACGTGGAACTAAAAGTTTATTTTGAAAATGGAATTGGTTTTTTTTTTCGAATTCGCTAATGGTATTTGGTCCCAAAAATACGGAATTTAAAAGATTTTGCTCTGTTGTAAATAAAATAAATTAACATGTTTTTTATTATGTACCAATGATATTTTAATAAACAGATATCTTATACGCATACAAAACAATCGAAAAAAGTGTTCCGCGCAGCGTGGCAGCTAGCGAAAGAGATAGCGCGAAAAACCCATAAGAAAAAAAGAGACAAATAGTGTTGTTGTTAATGGCAATACGTCCCAATTAGGACGTTTTCGAGTCTTCACGATTGCACGCTTATAACATATCTGTTTATTAGAATATCATTGTTATGTACCGTACCTTTAAGTAGATGTAATGATATCTACTCGGAATTAATGGTCAAAAAAGTTTCTTTATTCTCTAAATTAATAAGTTTTTCATGTACCTACTCTAAGCGACTAATCAATGATAATATGTGACATTTTATCAATCAATTAATCTTACTTTTTTTTCTCTAAACGCAAAAGCTTAAACTTTTCTTAGTGTGTCAATCAATTAGTTTTTATTTGATAATTATCTTTATACTGCTTAAATAGAAAGTTTTAGACAAAATCTTTAATTATTTGAGCATATAAAGAATTTAAGTATAAAATGAAATGTGATTAATTGAAACACTTAGAAAAAGTTTTACTGCATAAAATATTTTCTATCAATTAATTTACTGATTTATTTTCAAATAAACTAGTAAATCACGAATTGTTCGTTTCAAAATGGTTGGTAAGCCAGCCGGTGTGTTGTTTCCAAATGGAGAAACTGTGTACTTATGTTTCGAACACATTAGTGTGTGGTTTTCAACGAGTTTCCAACATATATTCTATGTTTATCAGTAACACAGTTTTGCGGTTTCTATTTTGTTAAAAAGGTATTTAATCTTCAAAGAAATCTTCCGAGTTTTTGGTTCTCTGTTTAACAAAAAGACTTTATCATTATTTTTTAAAGTTTCGGCCTTTTACTTTGTTTAGTTTAATCCCATCTTTCTTGCAAACAACTATAAATAATTCAATTTTAATTCAGCCATTTAAAAACACCAACATAAAAAGACAAATGGTTGATAAACAAAGAGGCTGGCAGTTGTAATAGTTTTTCTCCAAAAAAGAGGTAAATTAAAAAAGGTCTACGAGTCCTCCTAAAAGGCTATTCCCTAAGGCGGAGTGACTTACTAGAGACAACTTTTGACTGGCGACGTGACAAGCCTTAAAATATAGGGCTGGTGAGAAAAGTTTAGTAAAAGTTAAGTACGTATTTTGCTTATAGCTGAACTGTCCTTGTGTTTCAGTATTTGGTCTGAAACTATTTTAATTTATATTTTAAGACTTTTGCTAGGTTTTATTTTCAATGTTCATAATTCACACAGTTTATACATTACATAGTTTAGGTATCATTTATTAACCTGTTTTATATCGCTACTCAGGAAACGTAAAAAATGATGTGGAAAATGAATACTCATTTCCAAATAATTGGTGATCTTTTCACCAAGGATACCTTTCCAAAACCTTCTGTAGCTAATTACTGTAATAAATAATGACCAATACAGTTCGTGTCTTATGTTAAACCCTCTTTGTTGTAATAAATTAGCGACATTATTCTCCTTCCCCGATAAGTAGGTACCATAAAATGTAAATATTCCATTCAGAAATTGACAATCCCAAAACAGCATCGAAAAATAAATTGTTGTACATTTCTGCTCACCCTAGGGAAATAAAGTCTTAATGATATTTTTGTAAAAGGTAGCAATATTGTCACGAGACCCTCGACCGTCGCTTAACGTTAATTAAGTCGTAAATCTTTCTACTTATCTATCTTATTAAGTTTTTTTTTTGTAATTAATGATCGTTCTCTCGCGGGGATAAAGTGGCAAGACTATTAACTATTTAGCTTTTAAAATAGTTGAAGATCGTCTTTTTTTCAGTTGTGTTCTAAATTTTTAAAGACTTTTTTGTTACTGCAAATTATTATTATGTCAAGTATTGTGTATGTTTGGTTACTCTTTTTATTTTCATAGAGATCTTTGCAGTTAGCCTAAGCGCAGGCTTTGACTGCTTCACCTTACTTTTGGCGAGAAGCTTAAGGCCTCCAGCCAGGTTTTCTTGCCAGGTCAATACTGTTAGCTATTTGTTCTAAAAAATAATTGGTTATATAATTGAAGATTGATCAAAAAATTGTTTGTCAGATAGGCCATAATTGCCCTCCTAGTTCTGTATTGGAAATGTCCACTTCTTTCAGAGCAATATCTGTAAATGAACACCGAAAAAGATTTCTACCCAGCCATTTACTTTCTATAACTTGGATTACAGATCAATAAGGCTGTTATAACTTCTTTCTTATTGTTTGAGAACGTTTCTTGTATTCTTTATTTCATGTTCTTAAAACATAATTGTGATGTAAAAGAAGGTTCTGTGTAGTGCTGTAAAGGACTATAGTCTATTGTACGCTATTCGTTTGACCTTGATTTCTATTCAAAAGCTTGGATGACAAAAGCGCATGACTATGCCAAATGTAAAGTCGAAGTCGTCCACTACGATGTTAGATTCATGTTTTTGCTTTATGAGTGATTACTTTAATGCTTTCTTAGGTTAACGACTCTAACAGAAAAAACAGCAAACTTTACATTACTAGACTTATTCACATTCGGATATTTACATTTCGATTTATTTACCCAAGTATTTTTTTTTATTGAAGTCTGCCCGTGACCATGCTTCCTGCAAAGGTGTCGAAACGACAGGACCTAAAATCTTAACTAAACCGCGACAAAATCCGTACAAAGTAGTTTTATTTTAATGTCTAATATTCGCGTAAACCTATAGACCCAATTTTTTTTTATCTCAATTATTTTCATAATTAAAATCTTCTTACAATCTCTTTCTCATCGTAGGCTTCAACCACCAATAGCATCAACGGTCCGCGTGGTATCGGTCGGGGGTTCGACGCCCGGCGCCGGAGCGCGGCTGCTGCAGCTGGCGCCGTCAGGACAGCACCTGGTGCTCGCCCCGTCTGCTGGTGACCCTCAACTGTGGCACGTCATGTCCAACTCCAGAGTACATACTTTTAAAGGTAAGCTTTTATATATTGTAAATGCATATTTTAACAATAGGTTCCAAAGGCAAGAAGAGACTTTGCAGCAAACCTAGATAGGAGACAAACTCGACTCCTTGGAATCGGATTCAGATAGACATTATCGGCAAGAGACAAATACTGGCTTTTAAAAATAATAATATTGCAATAGTGTTTGCCAAATTAACATTGTCAGAAACATGAATGGGGAACGCACAGGAGAGACAACAATGTTAGGAAAAAAGGACGTCTATTATCAGTCTGGGCTAGAATGATGATGAAGACTTCTTTTAAAATACTTTTTCATATATTTTTGTTGTTCATTCAGAAGTTGTTTGTCTTTGTTCGTTAGACCTTTTAAGTAATTACATTATTTACTCAAGTTTATGTACAAGTAACTCTCATATAAGTAAGAATTTTACCTCTATTTGATTTTGATACTTATGTCTCATCACTAACCGACTCCCTTTTTACCCCTATTCTTAAAACAGGGATACATGAAACATATCAATAAATCAGCCTACCCCAATCCACTGCTGGACATGGGTTCTACCCAGTACACTGCGAGACATATAAAATGTATCAATATATTTATCTACTAAGAGAATATTGTCCCTTCCATAATGTACTGGCTGTCAGAATGACGAAGGTTGTCCTATTTCATAATAGATTCGAAGTTTTGATTGCGTGACAGTTATTGTAATATCGACGTTATTGTCAAACAGTATTTTACTGAGTACCCAAATACATTCTCATCTGCTTTTACAAATTTTTTACTCACAAGTTTACTACAACTACAATTCGTGAATACATTAAATGCAAAAAAAAAATATTACATATTTTCAAGACGAAGTAATATACCGATGTATTATATAAGATTTCACAGAATTGAGTTTTGCATTTAAAAAGTAAACATAATATTTAAATCATGTTTGCGTTCAAAATATCTCGTTAAACCAATACTTTGTTATAATGTATCACATCTATGCATAGTAAATGCGAGCCATAAAATACACTTCATCCCTCCAATATACAGTTTTTATATCTAACGGTAGCCAACCTTGTCATATATAAAATGGAAACCGCCCTTTGTTACACACGTGACTTGATTGTGTACATCCTAATAACTGTTCTGATAACAAATGAATTACGAGCCTCACTTAGTACTGAGTTTTAAATATGGGGTGAAATATGTGGGGCTAATTAATTTCTGGCATGAATAAACACACGGATTTTTTAAATGAAAATTAATGTGGGTAGCTCGAAGAATAAAAATAAAAGAATACAGATTAACTATCATGGATAAGCCATACCTTAGCGTAACAATATAGTTCTTCAAATAATTGATGCACACGATATACTTGAAACTGTTTGACCGCTTCAAGCACTTGGCAAAACAAAACACAAGCGTGCAGGAGGCGCTTCGACTCACTGTTGATCACTGACTAATTGCTCGAGCAGGTTACGGGCAGCCCTGAGTGTAAAAGTTTATAATATTTCTCGAGCAAATCTTCAGTTTTATTCCAATAATCTATTTCCTCTATCAATCTCAACGACGCGGAAAACGTCTGCGATCGATCTAGAAAATTGGATTTGTTCAGTTCAAAACGTATTGGTCCTTTGAAAACATTTTGCTCTTTTAAACCTACGTGAACGGGACATCGATCTTGAAACTTTCACGGTATAGAGAGGAACTTATTTACCTTATAGAGGTAAATAATATACTACATACATACATACATATAATCACGCCTTTTTCCCTTATAGGGGTAGGCAGAGACCACTTCTTTCCACTTGCTACGATCCTTACACACTTGTTTCGCTTTATCCACTTTCATTATTCCCTTCATACATGCTGTTCGGTTTATGGTACTCTTGACCTGGCATGTTTTCATTCACACTCGCCTTATACACTTTAATCGTCAATCGTTCTTCATTCGTTCTCTCGACATAGCCAAACCTCCTCAGCATACCTTTCTTAATTTTTGTCTCAACATCCATCATCTGACATACTTCATCCACCTTTCCATGCATTTCTCCTCTTACATTCAACGTAGCGAAGCGGCTCTCCGTGGCCCACTTTTCGCCCCCGCGAGAAACGAGACGTGATGGGTGGCGAGCCACATCGCCGCCATTTTGGATAATTAAATTATTTTTATGAATATCCATTGCGTTCCTGCGGGATAAGGAATTGGGAAAGGATACGTTGGAAAGGATAACAAGGTAGGACGGGTTATAGGATGCTACCATCACGGAGGTACAATGAATGTGACGGCAACAGCTAGGGCAGTCCGGGGTCGCGTACCCGTAGTGGATCTAGCCAGCATTCGGACAGATAACTGGTAGATCCACCCCCTGAACCATATAATATACTATACTACACTTACTTATAGCAGTATATTTTTATATTTAACAAACCAAACGACTCATTTTATGTAGATTTTTTGTGCGTGCAATTTATGATAATTGTTGATCTTTACTTGAAGCTTTATAAAGAATATTTAGATGGCTATATAAAAAGGTCACTTAGTTTTTAGAGGCTTACTTATTTTCCCGTTAGATTTTAATTTAGCAGCACGACTGGATCGTACTTCTAAATTGGCCAACAAAAAGATTTGTGGCTCTCAAATTGCAAATCAAATATACAAAGAACGCCTAAACTTGGATCAAACATTTGTGGATCACACAAATGTCTGTCCCATGCAAGTATGTTACCCACAGCACGTCACTCAGTGGCTTGTCCAACTATTTGAATCGGATTTCCATGCACTCACCACAAACAGATTATAGAGAGGTGCCTTATTACTCAAAAGTACCCATTGAACCGTACCATTGGTTTTCGTGTTTAACTAACAGATTTAACTCGATTATCAGACGTAATTATCGCGATTCGGTTCAACTTAACATTATTGTGCCTGCTCGCGTGGAAATTCGATTGTATACTTTCGATTACATTACCAACCTTTTTGTAATCGTAAAATTTACAACCGAATTATACAAATATGAATAATAGCTTTCAGTTTACGAACATGTTTAATGGCTATTGGTATTTGAGTTTTATACAGGTTTTTTATTTATTGTGTTAACGTTTAATGTTTTAGGTAGCCATTAAATTTGAAAGGTTTTCAATGCGGTTGTGTTTACCGGTTGTAAAATTAAGTACGACAATTTATTTGCTCAATTATTTTTGACATATAACGTTTTTAGAAGTAGAATAGAAAAAGCTAGATAAAATATAGGAGATGGTACATTAGATAAGGTGCTTTTCGTTTCCTTACATACAGATACTAAGTACCGAAATCGGTATCTATAGTTTTGAAGTGAACCATGACATATAACCAACAGACAAGACACACATACATAATGAAACAGATGACATTATCTTCAGCAAGCTTTTTATTTTTATTCACGTTTACGCGAGTAACTACTCGTACGTTCTTCATAACTTTATTTAGATGTTAAATTAAGTTATTGTTTCAAGCGCAAGACGTTTATAATCCTAAGCCCTCTTACGCACAAGCGGTTAACCGCGGGGGCGGCTAACCACGCGGTCCAGTTTAATAAGCAACAGCTTGGCGGTTAAGTGTACAATCGTACAATCACAAGCGGTTGCATATTAAACTGGAAATGAGGCTAACCGCGCGGCTAGAAGCCCCCGTGGTTAACTGCTAGTGCGTAAGAGGGCTTAGTGAAATTTAAAAGACAAAAATAACAATTACACCACTATTTTTCTACTTATTAATATAAAATAGTATTTTTTGTAAAAGTCTATTTGACTTATTGTGTACCGTAAATAATACAATTAGTTTAATTATGTCACCGTCGTTACCTATTGTCACAGCCTTTTGTCCTGTTTATTTGACAAACATGAATCCTGTATTGTGAAAGGAGAACAAAGCCTGGATTTACCTTAATTCTACTCTTTACAAAAACTTCAATTAGATAAAATTAAAGTGGATTAAGTTTAAGGGACTTTACGAAATGGATTGTTAGGTTTTATTTTCATCAATTCCTCTTTTTTAAATTAAATGTTTTGTCGGTGTATGAATTTATGGGTTAGGTAGTATACAATTTGTAAACCGAACCGAAAATATTTCAATCCGTACATACAACAAATAAGAATAACCATATAATATTAGATACAATATACAATATTTCACATGTAATAAGAAATATAAAAAGAATTTCATATTTGATTTATTCTCTCATTAAGTTTTCTATTTAATTTCCTAAAATATAAATTGATTGGCATTCAATATACAACGCCCCATTTCGCTATAAATTTTCTCTGTAGAGTTTCCGAGTGTCCACATTTTCCGCTAGCTAAGGCTTTTCGGGCTATACACTGAAAATGTTTACCATGCAGTTTCTGTTCAGCTAACATGTGCCTGTCTCCGATGGGCGTGTAAGCTGTAATAAGTTATTGGCAAAATATTGCGAACAAAGCCTTCGTTTTTTGAGAATATAAATAGATTTTATACTATTTTGGTTGAGCAAGCGATTTGAACTAACTTATTAGAACAAAGTTACTTATTGATAAAAAAATTGATTTCATTCTATTTAAAAAAAAAAGAAATAAAATTGGTAATCACTGAACAGTTGATTACAATATTTGTGAACCAATTTTATTTTATTTTTAATAGTTTACTCAGCCGCATTATTTCTTTAAGACATGTGTGAGTGCCTACAATAAATTCTGCGTCTATTAATATTATGTTCGGTATGACTTATTGTGTTTCTTGTTATCAGGTCATTCGGGAAGAATTCTATGCATGTGCGTGACAAGAGAGTCACAGTACCTGCTTACTGGGTCCGAAGACACCAGTGTCATCGTATGGGATCTACATACCTTAGCTGTTAAGACTAAAATACTGTAAGTATTCAATTACTACTCTATGCATATATATAATTCAGTAGTTTTAAAATTACCTGATAATTATTTAATTTTATCTTACATAATATGGTCTCTCAAAAGTATGAAATAAATATATACTTTTTCTTTTACATTGTTTTATCTTACAATAAATTACAACAAATAATTTCGTACAAAAAGTCTTCTTAATTGACGACTTCTTCTATTATACCGACCAACAACATTAATCTCATTAAATCAGAAAATCTACCACAATTAACGGGGCTTTACGTGAACGAAGTAACAAGGAATACAATAAACAGAAAGGTGTTCCACACATTATTTTCTATTTAGTTACCCATTTACGCAAAAATAACTAAGAATAATTTTAAATGTTGAATTTGAATCCAAAATACGTAAAAAAAACCATTTGTTTTTTATTTCACTTCTACGAAATTTCAATTTATGAACAGAGAGAAAATAATTATGACGATCATTTTTGAAACTAGAATGTGTCGAATAAACTAGCATTTGTTATAAACAATACACAACAACGCAATGTAAAAATATAATACTGTATCCATTTCAATAATACAGCATAGTTATTTATGAGCATAAATAAATAAAAAGCTATGCAGCAAACTACAGTAAAAACTTTCGCTCTGCACGTACAGTTACGAGCAAAAAGCGTTTCCACGTATTGAAATTTCAAAACTAATCTTTGGAGTACTACATTTTTTGTATTTTGTTTTCTATCGATACCAGTAGTTTCTGTAAATAAAATTTTATTTCGATTTATTTTTTTCAATGCCGATCATACTTCTACTACGGTAAAAACTACAATTAATTTGTGCTACGAAGTTCGTAGCATATGCTACGGCCGGCTACGGCCGTAGTAGCTACGATTAAAGTCGTAGAGCTTTTCATTCATCAATCATTGCAAAACTATTTTATTAGATACTGTTCGTGCATTATTTGTTAATGGATCTTCTGTATACACAGTTTATATGTGATAGTACTAATGCGTAGTAATTTCTATTGTTTGTTAGGGAACACATAGCTCCGGTGCTGTGTGTGGCAGCGATCGTGAACAGGTCGTTAGTGATCAGCGGGGGAGAGGACTCTGCGGTTATCGTGACGTCACTCGTTGATGGCGCACTGGTGAATAGCTATTCTATTTATTTGACCTGGACTTGTTACGAAGATATTTTAAATTGCAGAGACAAAATTGATTGTAGCGCTTTAGCTCGTAAAATTTAAAGTAACCTATCATTAATTTTACATGTTTTTTAACTATTTAAATTAACTGAAAATATGTTTACTGAATGTAACAGAAAAAAAAAATACTAAAAATAAAAATGAACTTTATTTTTGTACTAAATCCTAAACAAATCACCCAGGTAACAAAACTCGACCACCACCGCGGCTCAGTGACAACTGTCAAAGTGATCCAAGATGGCGAAATTCTAGTGACATGTTCCCAAGACGGGACGGTCTGCACCTGGAACGTAGACAACTTCACACTGCTGAGCACTGTGAATGCCGGAGTACCGATACATACGATGGAGGTGACAGATGACAATGTGTTCCTGATAACATTGCAAGGAGAGAACGAACTGCATGTTAGAACGTTTATTACGGGGACGCATCTGCATGTGTTGAAGAGACATAAGGCTAAGGTAAGTTCATTTTAAATGTTTGAAGGTTATTTCTGGCTACGGTGAACTGGTTATATTTTTGCTTAAGAAAAAACACGGTACAGGAAAGGTATAGGTTAGGGATGGTAGGTATAGGTACAGGAAAACCGGTAAATATTTATCTAAATACATCATGCTCAAAATATATTGATGTACATTTTAAACAAGTTTGTATTATGGTAATATACATGCTCACCAATAAAGCTATAAAATTCACAGAATATGCGTTTCAGTAAGTGTCAAGTAAATGTTCCACCCAGAAATTATAATTTTCAATAGTGTGTATGAGATATGCTACATTTACTAGCTTAAATATCGTTAGCATCGAATCAAATTAATACAACACATGCAAATTATTTAATACGAAATCAAATTAATCCAAATCTAATTAACTTTGCGAACAAACAGCGAACCTATTGTTCTAAGTAAAGAATGAGGCTATTGTTTAAGATCCGTTGAATCCCTCAGGAGCTAAATAATAGGGAAAGCTAAGAGAAATACTATTTACTCTGGATAATTCAATATCTTTTATTCCCTGAGGAGTAGGAAGTGCGGCAAACTATTTCTGTAGTTGTTGTTATAAGTGAAATTAATCAAGCCAATTTGTGTTCGGACACGGGTTAAGTGCGGTGGCTAGAAAAATGCTCGATAATCCTCAAGTTCGTTTTATCAACTTGAATTATTTTGTTGGCTTTTTTACGAAACAAAAATTAGGGTAATTTAAATCATGTTTACCTATTTTGTTATCTTTATTAAACATTATCGCTACATACGTTTTTACATTGATGTGGAAATAAAATCGTAGTTTATAATTTTGCATATAACTCTGCCTTTGCAGAGGATACACCGTTTCTTATCTATTTTTTTTTAAAAGTATCAGTTATATGTACTTTCTTAATTATTCTAAGACACTTCTGACTAACGGTGAAGGAAAACATCGTGAGGAAACCTGGATTCCAAAATTGGGATCTGAAATCGCCAATCCGCGGTGAGCAAACGTGGTGATCAATGCTCACGCCTTCTCTATATGGGAAGAGGCCTGTGCCCAGCAGTGGGACGTTTATAGGCTGGAATTCTATATTATTATCAGTACCCTCCGGTATACCCTGCAGTTAATACAGTTTCCGCAATAAATTTAACCTCCTCGATGTCTCATAATTTTCACTTTTTCTGTCCCTTTCAATTTATATGGAAGTAAAAGAGACAAGTTAGTTGAAAGGGGACCCCTGTTGCGTTCCCACAATAACTTTATCTTTAAACTTAGTTTAGCGATACTTTTCCATTATGTGGGACAAAGGCTATATCACGCCAAAACAGGGAATCCGTAAGTTAAATAGTCACCGGCTTAAATAGTTTAAGGCGCTTTAGCCGGCAATTTGTTAGCCATAGGAAGTTTCGACAGTTTATAGACCTTAGTTTAATTAATTCTTGTTTTTTTTTAGGTTTGACAAATAGTGATTGAAACATTTTTAATGATGATTGAATTAATAATTATGGAATGATTTATGTTTTAAATTTTTCTCAGGACTATACATAGTCAATGATATTTCACTCTTGACGAAGAAATAAACGTTTAAATTACAATTAACTTATCATAAAACACTGATATAAAATAGTACACAACCGTAGTAGTCAGTAGTTATTGCAGTAATCATTATATTTAGTAATACTATGTAAAAAAAAATTATATAATAAATAATTATTCACAACATTTCCTACAAGAATTAAAACAACAAAAAATACAAGCCATTTTCATTATGAAATGATAACACCATGCTTGTCATCACTTTCCTAATTGAACCAACACGGAAACGCAAACAAGACACACATTCCAACCCGAAAATATTCAAAGCAATTTTCCTTAAACCATCATGGTTACACATTCGACCCAAATAATTGAGGATCATCAAATTGGTTAAGCTCTCACTTTATTCGTTAGGGGAAATAGATTACCACCGATTTCTTTTAAGTGCTCTCGGGCCATCTCTTATTACATTTGGTAGGAACTTGCCGCTAAGCGATGCTGTTACGCTCCCATATATTGAGGTTCCAAGAACTTTTTCTTTGTTTATTGGATTCTTCGATATTGAATTATACTTGAAACGCCATTTTGTGAACGAAATTTTGCTCGGTTTCTGGTGACACACTTGGTTGGTTTTATTAAAATGTAAGGATTGATTTGGTTTCTGATATCATTTTATTTTTTACCTTTAGACTAAACCTTTAAGCAATCATGCCTTTGCTTTCTGGTACAGTACGATGCAAACTTGATGGCGGCTCTGAACACGAGCCGAGTCGCTGCGCAGTAACAAACTTATGCGCCAGCGGGGTTGCGGGGCGAGGTACTGCGCAGCGTTTAGCTAACTTCAGAGCCGCCATTAAGTTTGAATCTAACTATACCCTGGTAGTTATCCCTGTCATTTATACTACCCTTTTTTTAATTACTTCTAACATTAAAATCCTTTGTTTATTACCTAATATCGTTACAATAAGACACCCAGTTTATGACATATGAAGCTTATGTTATTGTATCAGGAATACAATACTGTTGTCATCGATACTGTTGTCAGCGTTACATTAATTGAATACTTAGTACATACAGACACGATGTACAGAAACAGAGTATATGTATAACTGCCTCGAGATACTTATGGTTTATAAATACTGTTATGTTAATGCAATTTATTCAGAACAAAACTGGTTTTGTGTCAACTACGATTTAGATATCGATTATCACCGCAAAAAGACTATAATCTATGTTTTTGTCCAACGTTCAAGTTTCCTTCACGTAAAATTTCATCAAAATCTGTTCAGAGGTTTAGCCGTGAAACTGTAATAGACGTACATAATTTAGGTATTCACACTTGCAAAAATAGATTATACCCGTATATGCAATCTTGATAATATATTTGATAGAAGTTATGAAATATTCTACTACAAATAATTGCCATTTAGTTCCAGCGCAAAACTATTGAAACTTTAGCAAAAGTTATTCATCTGGGTAGACAACTATTAAGCAATAAATCTCGAGATGATATTTTAACGAACTTAAGAGTTCTCTTTCCGATATCGGTAAGGAAGTTTCAATAACGAATCGAATCTAAAAGTTGAACGCGATTAATTAAACTCATTTGTAAGAATATTGAGATTACTGAAGTTTTATTCAGAGGACTTGAAGAATATTTAAGTGGATACGTAAAACACATAGATAATCTTATAATTTACATCCATCGGTATGCTAAGAAAGAACATTTCAGCAAAGTTTCTCCCACATAGCCTAACATTTTATTTTAAGTTTAAAAGTTCAACACTAAAAAGTCCAGTAAGGTAGTAATAATTGTATGAAAAAGACTTTTATTATATATTATTTATTTATTATAAATAAATAAATGTTGCTTGAATAGGCGTTTCTAGGAAAAAAGTAGACAAAATTAACCTTCTTATTTTGTGTCTTACTTTTTTACGACTATAAACAGTACCAAGTACCAGGCGCGCATAAACGTAAAGAGTATTTTTTTAGGTGAAATGCTTCTGCGTGGCTCACGACTCATCGCGAGCGGCTGTCGGCTGCACTGACCAGCGTATCTACCTATACAGCCTACACTCAGCCACGTTACTGCGAACCCTAGCTGTGGCACATGATTTGGCGGCTTTGGCTGTCGCTGATAAAGACCATTTCTTGTTGGCTGCCGGTAAGTTATATCAAATTGTTTATTTTGATAAATCAATTTCAAAAGCTTTTTAAAGTCGTCCTGAAAAACTGTTGATTACTAAATGTCCGCGCTAACGTGAGGGGTTCTCAGCCATCTGTGCGATACCAATGCATATGTGTTTGAAATAAGTAAATGAACCACATCGAACGAACCTCATCAATTCTGACATCTCCCTTAACTTATCAAGTTAAGACATGTCCTAAATTGTATTTACTTTCAGGTGGCAACCGAGTTACAATATATTCATTCCATACAGAAGACAACTTAACTAACTTCCGACCGACGAAACAGACAAAGCGACGTCAAACAAAATCTATGACTAACGTCTCAATGCTACAGGTAATTAACTCTTCAAATGCTATAACATTAATAATAACACTAACACATTTTTAATTTAAACGATACCATACTATTTTTTTCTACCAGGCGGAGCAAAGTGAACTGATCCCAATAAGCTGCCTTGAGGTATCCCGGGACGGCCAACTGGCGGCCAGTGGTTGTGCCCGCGGTCTTGTCCGAGTATGGCATCTATCCACTCATCGTCTGCAAACGACATTGAACGGTCATATAGGCCACGTGACCTGTGTTACGTTCTCACCAAACAATCTGCTGGTGCTCAGTGGCTCTGAGGATAGGACAGTCGTGGTATGGCAGCTTGCTGATAATTCTCCGTCGCTGACGTATAAGGTAAGTGGAAAGCTACAATATGTAGAATTCTTTATTTTATGATTCAAGAACACAACCTATGGTAAGCACAATGATAGCTAGTATACACAAACGAAGATTCTATTCCATTTGTTTCGGCCATAATTTTTATCAGTAGATCTGGACTACAAAATTCGTGACTTAAAAAACTGTAAAGTAAACTTCATCGAATGCATGTTGTCTATCTCATTAAACGTTAACTAACTCGTAGCTTCATTAAACTAACTCGTTCATTCACAGGGGCACTCGGCAGCTCTCCAAACTTTGCTGATGATGTCTGACGGGCGGCGCGCCATGTCTGGCGACCGCGCCCGCAACGTGCACGTGTGGCTCGTCGACTCCGGCATCGTCCTTCACTCACACACCGCCGCACCGACCGCCAGTCTCGACGTCACTCTAAACATGAAGTTCGCAGTAAGTTCCTAACTTTGTTTTTACCGCGTGCAAGTCTAATTATTTCAACCCACGTCGAACGGCACGACGACGTGGGGATATGTCGGACTTGCACCGACCAAAAACCCCTTTCTCGTCTTTGCTGGAGCTGCGGGATCGCTAAACATTCTCAGCGCAGCTCCGGCAAAGTTCCGAACTTGCTAAAACCACAACATTAGATTAATACATTCCAAGTTTTACTGCTGCGTTTTAGTCGACCTTAAAGTTTTGTCATTTGAATTTTTGAGGTTTAAGGACCTTTTGAGATTAGCAGTATATTTTGACATCGGTAGTGGTAGTAAAACCGACTTCAAAAGGAGAAGTTTCTTAATTCGTTTGTACGTTTGATACGCGATACCTACGGCAATTATTATACCTCTCAGGTGGTCCTATATAAATATCGCTGAACTTGTTTTTTTTTATTTGATGACAATTAACATTATTTACATCATATTTCAATGTTAAGATCCGTCGATCCGATATCCATTTGTTTTTGGGTGATCTGAAGATAATCAAAGGTCTATATTAATTAGGTCCTGTCAGACGGTGACAACTCAGTCCGTATCTGGACACTAGCGGGTGGGGACAGTGGCGAGGAGAAGAGGAATGTGTCGCACGCAGAACGCATCACATGTTTCGCTCTGACGGCAGACTCGCAACACGTGGTCACTGGATCCATGGATATGTCACTTAAAGTTTGGAAGCTGGATGGAGGGAAGTTGTCTCAGGTTTGTTCCGTTTTCATAATCTATTTTTTCTCTGAATTATCATTTTTTTTTTATTTATTCATTTTCAAAAGGATCTCAAACACCATATCACATCACTTGGTATTAATAAACGTTAAAAGGTAGCGAACTTATGTATTGGTATCACAGCTGGTTAAAGATAAATGGGATACTTGATATCCTTTTAATGTGATTTGATTGATTTGTATATGGATATGCAGCGTTCTCATTTTCTCATACCGCCTTCAACTTCCTCAGTCCTTCAGTCAACTTTCATTATTCCATCCAAAACTATTTTACCAACAGGTCTTAGTCGGCCATTCAGACATAGTGACATGCGTGGCTGTATCCATCACGAACAAGACTCAGATCGTATCAGGATCGTGGGACTGCAACCTCATAGTATGGGACATCAACACTGGTTCAGATTTGCATCTACTATCCGGCCATCTTGGTAAAGTCACTTGCGTTAAAGTGACAGGAGATGGAACTATTGCTGTTTCAAGTAAGTTATTTCTCTTTTAATTACTGTGATTCTTTGCTAATGTATCTGGAGAAATCGACTCTCAATTCCAAAATGTGTTCCGTTTTATGTCTTTGTTTGAAATTCTCTAAATTCTGTTAAAACAATTTCGTAAGTACTCTATTGTTGTCTTTAGGTGCGGAAGATAAAACACTTATCATCTGGGAAACTAAGAGAGGTCTGGCTTTGACATCTTTGGCGCTGCACGTCCCACTACTTGGCTTTCAGATTACTAGTGATTGCGCACGTATCGCCATTCATCTGTTGGACAGAGGTACGAATCTTCATTTGTCTTATTTAAAAGGTCGATTCCCGAATTACTTGGTTCAAAAAAAATTGAGACAAAAAAAAAACCTCAGAAATTTATTGAAACTATGCGAGCCAAATACATCATTAAATGTGACGAATTATTTTTTATTGTGATGAACCAAACTTTTGGACTTATGTGTCTTTTTCACCAGGTTGTCTTCCAATGATTTGCCTTCATAACACACCAGCCACGTACGTTAAGATACCTACTTATGCCGCCCCTACTAAAGATGTAGATGGTAAGTCAAGTAAGTCTATAACATAGATTACTAATAAAACGCTTTATTCATAATAATCCAACTATTTATATCACATACTCATAAACATTGCTAAATGACACCGATCCCAAAACAAACATAATGTACGATCAATTTATTTTCTGTACTGGAACTTGCTTTTTGTACGTGTTGACAAAAGCAATGTTCATTACCTTAATAGAGGAAAACCTTTTATAAATACATAAGGAGCTCTACAGGAAAAGTCTACACAATACATTTTCTTACAGAACTTCGTCCGTTGGCCCCGAAGAGGCCAATGAGGAGGTTACTCAAGAAGGAAGTGTCTTTGGACACTTACACGTGGCAGAAGAAATATGGGCATCTCACTTCGGCCGCTATGATGGCCCAAGTTGACGAACGTTTGAAGAGAAGGTAAGTACTACTAAAATCTTTGGCCTTTTTCTCCACCTATCCTTTAGTCTTTCTGCAGGGCAACCTTTTGGCCTACCGGAAGAATTTCTCATCGCTTTTTTTGTTGGTATTTGGTATATATTAATATTGATCTACTTTTAGATTCTCCGTATCAGCATCGATGGAAGAAATCTCGAAAATACAAGAAGCCAAAAACAAAGACTTGGGATCACAGGTGAAGACGTTAAAACATGTTTTTTTTTCTTTTCAGTTTTATCCAAACTATCCTGAGATTTATTTCTACTTTAGATAAAAACCATCGGATTTGTCTAAATAATATAATTTGACACTCTCTAGATGAAAATGAAAATTGAAGTTTAGAGTTTGTTGTTTCAATTTAATAATGTTATCTGATATAGTCTCTATAAATTGCAAACTAATATCTAACATTTGCTGTGATCTTAGAATTGATTAAATATGTCAAATGCAGGTGAGCTTAGGGCCCGAAGAAGCTGCGATAGCGCAGTCGCAGCACTTCGATCAACTTGAAGCTTTGTGGAACAAGATATCTCCGCCTAGACGACGATCTAATAAGGTAAGATATTCACGGTATTTTGTACCATACATTATATTGCAGACGGTCTATTTCAGTTTGTATGTATTCTCTTCTGATGTACGTCATGAAAATATTTATAAATACTAATTATGGCAATCAAGTAACAGCCTTTTAACTTAAAACTAATACTAGCATGCTTCTCTAAAGGCTAGCCAAAAAATATATGTGTATGTTATATTTTTTTAGGAAAAACTAACTTACTAAATTTGATAAAATATGCAATGATATGGTTACCCTATTTCACCGCAGATACCCTTTTTAGGTAACATAATTTTTCTACCATCTTTTCATACGTTTATATTTTTTTACTAGCTAGATACGATACAGCAAACAATTAAAATACTGAGTAAATAACTTTAGAACATTGTCATTAGAGTCGGTAATTAAATCTTTTGTTACAGTCGCTGACGAAACAAAGTTCTTTAATCGAGAGCCGATTTGATTCGTCAGACGAAGAGCACACGCCGGTTGAAGAACAAGGTAACTTTGTGTAACTTTGTACCATCTGTTGTCTGCTTTGTTTAATGCCCATTCTGTTACCCTTAGAATACCTATTGTTAAAATAACAAAGGGAAAAAGGACACATTTTTTGTGTGGAGTTGTGGAATTACAAAAATTCGAAAATTAATGTTTTTTTTTTGTGTTTTGGCCGATTTCCACCAAGCGATCGAATGCTCATTCTTTCCCCGACATTATCAAATTCCATAAAAATTTCAATTCATTTTTTTTCGTGGGGATGGAATGAGTCGTCTCTCGTTTGATGTAAATCGGCCTTTATAGAATATAGAAAAAGAAAATTCTGGCTGTTCTGTTACCATTAATGTAATGATTATTTATGATTTTTGAACCTGGTTCCTTATTTTTTTTAATCATATTTTGTACACACGCTTGCAAATGTAACTTGCAATGGATGTTATGCTTGTTTAGGCTTTATTATTTACTTATGTTTTTCCTTTAGTTTTTCCTTTAGTCACTCATATGTATATAAAAGATAGGTAAAATAGATTAAAAAAACATAGCATAACACAATTTATTTCTTTCACAGAGCACATGGTTGAGTAATTGGGAATCGTTTGACAGTACATAAGTTGTTAATTATATAATGATATATTTTAAATCATTAGTTTCATTATTTATTTCACTAAGAGCTGGTCTCCTTTAAATTTTACAGTTTTCTAATTTATTTCTGACGAAAAATTATTTATTTTCCAAATAAAGTTTTGTTTAAGTACATTGTATCTTTAAGTTTTAAATAACAAATTCCTTAAAAGAGAAATGGTTTCTTCACTTTGTTATAATTTAACTAAACGTTACTTTAAGAATTGGAATCTGTCAGTACTTAATATTTGATTAAATGAATGTTACACCTTCACTTCTCAGATTTAAAAACAGTTAAATGCTGGAATTAACCTACATTAATTCATGTTACGTTAAGTACGGTTACGAAGATAAGATTAGAATTAACTAAACGAATTAAGTAATATTAAATGCCTCGTTTTAACTGAACCACACTGAAAGTTTCAAATATTCATAGTTTTTTTTTTGTTACTTCACTTGTTTGCTGTTGTAATCTTTAAAGCGAGTCCCGTTCGGAAAATTAATAAAATTGAGACAATAGTTTATCCTCGCAATAGAGGACATATGAAGTGTGAAAAAGAACACAGTATCGTGAGGTATCTATTTCAAAAAATCGTTTTGATATGCATTTGTGTTTATTTTTTTATCTTCTAAACGAATTTGAGATTTTTCCGTAAATACGTTGTCACACAAGTAAAACTTTCAGTGCGGTCTTACGTAGAGAATTACTAAAAATATTAAAAGTAACCTTTAAAATGTACGCAATGTGATCTTCTAGACTTTATCTTTATCTTTATCTTTATCTTTACTCGATTCCTTTTGGAACTCTTTTCTGTCACTAAATTAATTTGCATATTTATTTCCATTTCCAAATTATAATATATGTTACATACTGAAAACACTTTTTTCAACACATAACAATAGAAAAAGATTACCTAAATGAATTAAATAAAACAATTAGGATTTTTTTTTGCATTCTAAACTAAAAATTATACATTAGTTCACAATATGAAATTATGATCGCACATTGTTATAAGTATTTAAATGTAGGTATAATATAGTGTAATTTTAGAAATATAAGAAAGTAGTATTAACTCTTCAGGGGTCCTATTATGGAGTCTTAACGTCATCAGAGTTCAGTTGTGATGACAAATTACTGTCTCTATATAATGTTTGAAGTAAAATATCATGATATTACGACATCTCAATGCTGCCTCATGAACCAGCGACAAAAAAACTATCTATACTAAAATAAAGAAGTAAAGTCTATTACTTATAAAAAATATTGTAGACGACCTCCGTGGTCGAGTGGCGTACGCACCGGTTCTCAAGGTGCCGCTAGCTCTGAGGTCCCGGGTTCGATCCCCGGACGGGTCAAGGTAGAAAATCACTTTTCTAAATTGTCTCGGGTCTGGGTGTTTGTGGTACCTACGTTGTTTCTGAATTTTATAACACAAGTGCTTTACAGCTACTTACTTTGGGTTCAGAGCAATGTATGTGATGTTGTCCGCATTTATTTATTTATAGTATTCTCGACACAAAATCATATTTTCCAAAAAAATAATCCATTACATTTTCAAAACAATTAACTTGATCGATTGAAGACCACCAAACCCTTTTCTTTTTATTCGACTATGATGACATTAAGAATTCAGAATAGTCCCCCAAGTCCTTATTTTGAGAAGCTTTTCGATGTCTTTATCTATCACTGATTTTATGAGCTTTAAACCAAGCAACTATTTTTAAAGTACACTGTAGGTGTAAAAACGAATTTCGCTGTAATGTTCGCTATAACAATCTAAAAGTTATATTTATTTCAAATCAGTATCTTTATACCAAAGTTAGGGTAATTAAATTAATTTCTCAAAAATTAAAAAATAAATTATTTAATTTAATTTATAAATGCAATTTAATTTTGTTTATTTAGGTGTACAATTTTGATGGGTTACGTAAAATCTTACTATTAATTGTTGAATTTTGTTACCTCTATACATTATTTAAGTACAATGTTTATTATGCTAACGTTCGTTGATATATTGTTTGAATTATTAATATTTAAGTATAGTTTTAATTAAATTATAGACGTGTAGGTAGGTATAGATGTAATTTTCCCGATTTGTGTATCGAACTAGTGTTTTCCAACTGTGATCCCTTATAAAGACTTCTATATAAGTACACATAGTATTCAAACAAGAGTTATCCTTATGAATAGTTAGTGTAATTATCGTCTGTTAGACCCTACTTATTGAAATGTTTTATAAACGAAACATTTTAACACTTTTCTACATTTTTCTTTGCTACATCACACAAAAACCAGCTAAATACTGAACGTTAACAATTTTACATTTTAGAATACTTAAAAAAACTTTCTTGGAATCCCTTTGTACACAATAAAAATTAAATTGAAACCATGTTTGTATAAAAGATTAAAAACATAATGCTAAGCTTTTACACCCCTACGATAAAAGTTGATTAGAACGACTGTTATTTATAAAATTTCTAACTTGTTTTCGATTGTAGTAAGACAAATTGTTGACTCGATGTTTGTACTTTTTAATTATTATTATTAATTATGTGTCATATGTGGACAGTTTTAGTAGAGTACATTACGTTAATCGAATATCGATCTTAGCTATATCTAAATAGAGGTTAAATTGACGCAGCGAGTCATAATGCTATTAGTAGATTACATTTGATTGTGTAGAATTTTTAAAGTTTTAATGTTGGTACTAGATGTTACTTATGTATGTATAAATTAGACAATGCAATAATATTTCATAAGTAGATGCACTTACTTGTAGTCAAATAGAACAGAATTCTCTTCTGGGTTACATTCGAACAATGCTCGGCACTCTACGCTTCTCAAATCTGTCACAAACAAGCTGAAAGTGTTTTGAAAGGGAATTCGATAGGTGTTTACACTTGAGGACAAAATAAAGGAAACAGTGATTCACGAAATTGTGAAAATAGTTACCATGTGTTGTATTTGCTGAAACATTTCTGACTTGTGTGTGTATTTTGTGGGTGTCTAGTTTTTTTGTCTTCAAGTGTACAGTAGGTTTCGCAATAAGTTTTATTACTAATCGTTAGACACTGTCACCTTGTTAACTATTTGTATAGAATTTTATATATTTATCGTTTCTTATTCCTCACGGATGTGAGTTTTATTTTTGACCTGTCGTGGCATTATATCTGAAAATATATCCTCTGTGTTTCTTAAACGTGTTTGATTTATTTTACCTATAAATAGAAACTCAAACTATTAAACCTTCTATTAATAAATCTTAGTTTCACAAATGAAAACAATGTTTGTTTGGCAAGTTAAATTAATTTGAAACTTAGTTTGTAATGCTTGTGTCATTAATTGGAAAATTGATAATATCAATACAATCAAGAATGATTTATATATTGGTTGTGTTAACTTCAACTACATTGTCTTTTATTTATGGACTAGCAATCTTGCGGGCGATTGTGGGTCGGAGCGATTGCTACATGTATTTTCAAAGATTCCTCGCAATAACTTTGGGAATAGATGTAAAAGAGATTACAGCATTATAAAATAAAAGGATAAAATATTTTTTTACGTTCATATTTTTTTCTTCAAATAAAATGTCAAGTCGTAATTATCGTAATGATTGATGTGTCGAGTCCTTTCGCTCTCTAAAAGGATTAAGTGATAAACTCTATTCACTCTATAGAGTGTATGTCAACGACACTCAATAATTATTTCGTAAATATTATGATCCCGCAGGTTCAGTAGTTGATAAAGCTAATTACATATCTATAAGTACTCTGGTAATACCAAAATATCCAATCTAATCAATGAGAGATAAGTATTATCAACTAACAGCTTGTATATAAAATATATTAGTCATTTAGGGAAAGTGAGCGCATTAGCAGGCCACTTGTTAAACAACTTGTGAATATTGAATAAATTGACGAGACAAGAAGTGTTTTTGTTTATCAGTGAACGATAATTCGCGTATTGTGTTATGTAAATATCGTGATAAAGACGATTAACAGTTATCGCTACGTCAATTGGCGCAGTCGTCGAAATGAGAAGCACTCCAATATGCCCAACTCGACCAGTCCCTGCCAGCAATACATCAACAATGGAAGCATAAGTCGGCTGCAGATGTTCTCAGTGGAGCACAGCACCATAGTGTTCACATCAAACGAGGAGGGCTCGGTCTGGACCATTGTTACTTTGATATGCAGCTCGCTCGGCATAGCGCTCACTGTGGCGGCGTTAGCGCTGCTCGTCTTAACCGCTTCGCTATTCGCAGAATGGAGGAAAAGCTACAAGAACCAGATGCTCATACAATTCATGTTCGCGAGACTCTTCTACTCAGCAATCAGATTCTTCAGTGACATACAGAAGATGTTTCAGATATGCCCGTTGGCAAACCGAAACTTGTCCTTAGATGCTCTAGGCATGATGTACTCCGAAATGGTTCTAGTCATATGGATGTTTATATTCAGTCGCCAAATGTATATAAGTCTAGTCAAAGTTTTCGCTGAAAATTCAAGCATATGGGTGGTATCGCTGTGTGCGTGGATCGCACCTGCCATAGTAACCTTGCTCCTCTATCTAATATTTTTCGTCGGCGAAGCATATTATAGGTATTTTGTTTTCTATTTACTGATTCTCAAATGGCCCTTGTTGGTTGCCAACGCTGTTATATTGATACTGGTTCTTAAATCTATTCTCACGAATAGTATAAAAACTGAAAATTGCACACGAATTGTTGTGGTCATGATTGTATTGATTTTCACATTTTGCTTCTATCAGATACTCGTTGATGTGTGTAAGATTTCCTTTATCAGAGCTGTTTATAGTAAGGGTGCTATGCAAACTATTTTGTTGATCAGTAACATTTTATCGATGTACCACTGTGCATTTTCTATAACATTCTGGGTGCTTGGTAACGCTAGCACGCGAAAGTTGTGGCGGTTTCGGGGCAAGGGATTGCGTGATAAAATACGGTTAAGTGCAAGATTTAGTAGCTCGTAGTAAAGAAAAACCCAAGAATGTGGGAGAGTTACATTAAATGTGCAGTGAAAATAAAACGTTACACTGTTTTTCTCTAGAAAATGGCGACGAGAGATATCGCCTAAAATTTTTCTGAGCCGTCTGAGATCAGTTTTAATCGCTGCCTAAATGTCAACTATTATTTTTGTGCAGTTAGTAAATCTATAAAGCGCTTGTATTCTCTTAATAAGAAAAAGTTAAAATCCTTCTCTATAATCTGATTAGACTATAACTTTACATAAGAATCTTTATACTAATTGTGTAAATTATACATGGCTTATTTACTTGATGTAATAAATGTTGTCCATATCAAAATGATTGTCAATTTTTAACAAACCTTTTCCTGTTTTCGTTACACAGTATTGTTTAACATATTTTGCTATAAAACTTGATATAGAAGATAGTAGTTGATATGTATGAATTACACGATGTTTACACCATTTCAAATCTTGAAATATATCTTTCTTGGCTCATAATTATATACTGCAAAGGCTGGAAATAAAACCTTAATATTTTTTAGTAGTTAATATATATTTTTTAACAAATTAATTAATACATTCGATGTATAAGTAATTGAATGTAACATGAGTGAGTAACTCGAGACCGAACCTCTACTAATTGAGCTGGAAATGTGCTTAACGCGGACCCAAATTGGTTCGTAATTAGTGCTAAATTACTGCCAGAAATGGGCCTTAAGATTTCAAGTAGGTGAACTGAATGCTGCTAAGAAATGCTTATACAGCACTTTAAATGTATGGTGTAACTTTGGGTAAAAAGTATTCTCTAAAGAATTCGAAAAACATCCGATCACTTTTAAAGCTTGTTTTCAATAAAAAATGTTTCGGATTGGAATAAAAAAATGTATCAAAAATAAAAGATATCGCATTCACGTAATAACATTATTTACTTCAAAGAATAATCTGAAGTCCATTCAAAGCCAGCAATCAGTTTTTAATTCCAATTACAAACAAACAAATACCAAAAGATCCCCTTAAAACAATGTTCCACTGATAACGTAATTTTCCAAAGAAAAGTGATTAAGGGTAACAAACAAATCCTTATTACAACGTGATAAAGTTCAAATCAATTTTCGATTTGGCGATATCATGTTTTTTACGAAGAAACTTTTCTTAATGAAACTTCGGAGGGAGATTATGGCGCATAAAAATAATGATGGTCCATAAAATCGAGACGTTTACGATAAATACGTAACAGATTTCTTCTTCATGAAGGCTATATTTTACGACGTGAGTATGAACAGTGGTTTATATAAAAGTGTCCTCAGTGACAAACGGACTGGAATGAGGGTAACGGCATTCCCTGCTTTATATCGTTTCCATGTCTGTCTAAATGTTACGAGAACGCGTCATATAGAAAGAGTCTGGAATTAAGTAGGTACCTAGTGTATTTTGTTAAGACTGGCTCCTATGCAGTCCTATTTCATAACTACATTTTGGTTCTATGCAATAATGACAACTAGGGATACAAAACGTAGTTATGCTTCTAACAATTGATAGGCAGACGTTGAGCAACCTTGGAGATCAAGACTCATTCGTTCTCTATATGTGAGGAGAAATGTGCCCAGCAGTGGGACGTTAATAGCCTAGCATTATTATTATTACAGGGACACACTTTAAGTATAAGTTATTGTGTTATCAGGCCCATCTTAACAGTTCCTTCAAATAGCTACGAAACCAGATATGCTAGGACTTCGCCGATGAGACTGTCTGCAAGATGCAATAAACATACAAACATGAGTTCCCTTTTAGTCTAATAAAAGCTCTGGCCACGGAACCAAATAGGTCAGTACAAGGCAACACAATTAGTGATCTGGACCATACGTCAATGAGATTATAACTTCTTAATTTGAACTAATCGTTGTCTTAGTTATACAGGTGTATATGAAAACAACATACCTATACTGAGGACTACAGCTTAAGTAAAGAAACACACATATTTGGGCAAAGGCAACTTTTTCTGCTTAGTCTAGCAGAGAAGGAAAAATTGGATGAAACTTGGATTTAAGAAATAAGGGATTGCTCAAAGCTTCACAGTGGCATCATGAAATGATTAATGTGTGTTCCTGTTTTATAAGTGAAAAGGTTCTATACAGATACAATTTACATTCAGTAAAACAGTTGACGGCTTATTTAAACCAACTGTTATGTTTCAATCACCGCCCGATAACCGATGTATTCTTTAGGCGAAAAAAATATTTTGTGGCTTAATTGAATTCTGTCACGTGTCACGGCACATGTGGGAGTTGTTTACGTTTGATCAGAGATTAAGTGCGGCCTGGTTTCCCCACTACACAACACTGATTGGGTGCCAACGTTCTGACATGCAGAGTCCGACAAGCACCCTCGAAATTCGCAGCTGAAAATAAACAAACTTTCGGTAAAAATATTCGCTTAACAGAACGGAAATTTTGATGTCTTGTTGACTTAATTGGGCGATCATTTTGCCTTTTAATTGAGTGTTAAACAGGTGACTGACGTAATTAATTATGGAGCATAAAGGTTTTACTTGTCGAGATTAAATGGTGTGAAAGTTGTTTGTGTGAAGTGTGTATCTTTTTACCTGCTTTGGTGTAATGAAAAAGTCTGCAAGAAAATGAATAATTATAAAAAATAATATTTTCTAAGCTAATAACTGACTTATTTGACGGCATTATTCGGGAGGTGTAGCTCGATTTTATACTATTTACCAGCTGCAGGTGATCCTAAATAGTTCTGTGAATATTTTCCAGTTTTAATTAACATTTTATATCCTATACGACATAGGTAATAAATACGTCGTAGTTGTGAAAATTTCCCACATTTTTAGGGTTATACCCTTATGGAGCGAGTTTTGCTGTATTGAGTCTTTTAGAGTTGGACCAAATACCTGCGGGATAAATAAACAATTGGTAAGTGGCCCACCAAAAGTTAATATTTACTCATTATCACATTAAATCGTCGAACATCAGCTGTTTACATCAGAGAGATTTCAATGCTGTCGAACGGTTCGACCACTTGATCGAAACTGATTGGTTGCCAAACCACTAAAATGTTGAGTATTGTGGGAACACTCGATAAAATCGAATGAGGTCGGGTTTCATCAAAACATTTCATTGTGATTCGATGTTTTTATGTATACAGACATGCTACAACTTTATTTGGGTTTTAATCCAAAACTCATTTAAATTTTTCATGTTGAAACTTTTACGCGGAAAGGCATGTTTTAAAAGGCTTTTTAGTAGGTACTTGGTAAACTGACAATGCAGGATAGGGCTACGAGTAATGAGTTAAATATTTTTAATCCTACCAAAATTGTATTAACGCTAAAGGCGAAAACATACGTTATTATTAACTTAATTCAATAGATTTTAAATATATGTTTTAGTGAATACATACCATTACCAGAAAATTATTTAATAATTTTTCAGTATTTGTTTCAAACAATGTTTTCTTTGTTTTTATTCGCGTACCAACAGTGAAGCTTAAAATTATTTTTACTGTTCGGATTCACTTTTCATACAGCTTCAAAAATACATATCTCAAGTATGTATTCAGTACTCCTTTGTGGATCAGGAAGGGAAGCAGTCTGTTGTTTATGTTTGATCTAAGATTAAGTGCGGCCGGATCGAGAGACTCTCCACTGCGGGAACTGCTTCAAAGATATCTAACTTAGATATAACCTTACTTGGAGTCTGATATACGTATAGGTATGTACGTATGTTAGTTATGAGGGCAGAGATTTAATTACAATGTTGTATGGCTATTAAATTTTGATCAACGTTGCTAGAATTTTAATAACATATATAATAATAGAAACTTTATTTTTGGTAGAGATCTTTGATGTTAGCCTAAGCGCAGGCTATGACTGCTTCATCGGACTTTCAATTATAGAAACTTTTTTTACCAAATTATATTACACTTCTGTTACTGACTACTAAAATGTATTTGTTACATATTAGTTTTTTATGTTTACCCGAATGTTGGACATTGAAATAAAACTATGTACGTTTACGGATTTTTTCGCGGTTAATTTATTAGAGTCTGCCCGTCTGTATCTATGATACCTGCAAATGTGTCGGAAAGTCGGGATCTAAAATCTAAAAATAATACGCGACAAAATCCGTAAAACTAAGTTTTATTTCAATGTTCTTGTTAGTTTTTTTTTATAATAATATGATATAGGATAATTAGCTACATGAAATATATTAGACGCAATTCAAAACATCGATATTATATAATTTAAGTGTTCTGTGACTATATTCAGATACAAATGTTAATCAATTTAATGGAATATGAGTATTTTTTAAATAAAAACAAGTTGTTGAGAGAAACCGTCCCGAGTGGCGAGTGATATTTGACCCTATACAGTACGAAAGCTCTCAGGTGAAATAGAGCTCAGAGATTGGTACAAAATATAAGATGTAGTTATGGAACAAGTTATTCTACTTAGATTAATCGTTGCGTAATCTGTTGTATCGGCATTGTGGAGTACCTTTGTCGAAAAACAAGTAAATAAATCTTTTATTCTATACTTTTAAGTTTTTTATACATTGATTGTTTTATATTGATGTTTAAAACACTATTTACTTTTGCAAGTAGTTTTTCATCCTTTTTGTTTAATCATCAAACCATTTACATAATCTCTATTATTGTACTGAAACATTTACCCGCTTCTACTCTTAACTTGTACCACCGCCTAAATTTTGTGTGTATACAGTAGGTACATTCGTGTACGGAACTGACAGGTTTCAACCCAAGGCTTGTTGTCAACCGGCGCGACATGTTGGGTTGCCTACTCGCCTACTTGCCTACTTGCGCATAATTATTATTCAACATACATTTTTATGAGGGATTTTTCATAAATGTTAGGGTTTTTGATGAGTAACCCTTTGACCTTACTTGGCTTTTAGAATGCGAGGAAGCGAAAACCTAGTGATGTTAATTTGTATTTTATGCGTTGTCAGTAATTGGTATTATGGGTGAAGGTAGACCCTTATTACCAGAAATTGGCTCTCGTTTTTTCCGCGAAAATTTTAACAGGCTCTCTCCTATAGGATTTCTTAAATTAACATCAACTGAAAAAAATCACAAAGATTTGAAAAATAAAAAAAAATTACGCCACTAACTTACAAAACCTGTTCAAGTTGAAGCTCATATTTAACGCAGGCTTACAATAATATTACTTAAATAAACCTTACATTTCAAGAAAAAATCTAACCACACAAATCAGTCCATTAAATTACCAAAGAAACCAAAACTAAATGCGAACACAATAAGCTTTTAAAGTAAACTCAAAACATTGAACATAATACAATTTCAGAGAACAAGTAAGTGTACTCAACTATCATTACTTCAGTGAAGTTCCATGCAGAGGTCTCGACAAGCATTTAAACTTGCTTTGCATCCAAACTGTAATACTCTTAACTTGTAATTACTAATTTATGTGGTAGGACAAGCGTATGTGAGTTGGGCATACTTGTGATTTTGTAGTTGGTATATTTTGTTTAGTGTATGTTTCTTGGTACATTATGTGGCTATTGGAGTTTAAGAAAAAAATATCTTTTTCAGCTCTTTAAATAAATAAAAACTGGTCTTATCATAACTTATTTGTTGTGAACAAAATAAAGTTTGAAGACATTAAATATCATTTAAATTGAATACTGAATATTAGAGAGTTGAAAAAAGTTTTCAATTCACATCAAATGGTAATAATATTCTCGTTGCATAAGTATAGAAAGTATTATAGTTGCAGTATAAAAATCACGTCTTATTTAAAGTCAAGCAAACAAGCGACTCGAAAAGCGACTTGACCTTCATTACATATCCGGCTTTATACTATACATTATCAGCCTAAACACTGCAAACCAACATCTCCAAAGACACCAATCCATAGCTACATTCATAAAGCGCGCAGGATTACGCTGACTCGCTCCTTAACATCGATCTTCAGCTAATGAGAAACGCGGAAAGTCCTCACTTATTACGCACACGACGGGGAAAAATCGCTGCCGGAATATACCTGGGTAGACGTACTTGTAGGGCCGCCATGACACTTATTTATGGCGGGATAAATGTCAGCGTAAAATCCGGTATGAGGTTTAAAAGTCAAGTGTAAGTTGGTTTCATACCTAAAGACAATTTAAGATTAAATATAGCTTAAACGGTGTCCTTAACTTTAGGTAAGTGAACCTTTTTATTTTCAAATCAATTTTTAGTAATAAATTGGATATATAGTTTTTTTTTTTTTAATTTGGTGTTATAATATCTGTACAAATCAAAGGAAGATTTGAACTTTCTAATTATAACAGTACAGTGGGCAGAATGCAGAAACTTGTAGCAGAGCCCTATGGCTATTGTCAGCAACGGAACCCTAAAACTGAAGCTGTGTGTGAATTTATGGTAAGTCTATTATCTTCAATTTCATGAAGCTAAGGTTAGCTTATTCTTATACCTGCTTATGTATTTGGTCCTTTTTATGTACCTACTTTATAGTAACATGATTATAGGCATCTCAAGAAATATGAATTTTATTCTTAAGATAAACTTTAAATATATTCCTAGACCCTCGACACACGAGTCTTGTTACATAGATTCTGACTTTACACATCCATTTAACAAATGAAGGCTTTAAAAGAATATAAATACTATTATACATAGAGCAGTTTTAGAACGTAAGTACTGGCCAACCGTAAAAAAGAAATGTTGAGGCAACCTGGATTCAATAAATGATTGTGGCCTAATTCTAAGTAGCAAGTCGTATTATTAAGATATTAAAATAAAATTACCATCTGAGGTTTATTGTGTGGTAACACCACACGGGAAGCACCATCTTTCAAATAAAAAAAGAATCATCAAAATCAGTTCACCCAGAGGGCAGTTCTGAGTTAAATTAAAAAATCTATCGAATTGAGTGTGACTATTTGGAGTCGGTAAAAAGAGAAAATGCATCAATATACAACTTCCAAACATTGCACCTTCTAAGAATACTAAGACTTTATCTTAAAAAATAATATGTTCCTAAAATACAACGAAATGGGGACAAATCCGTGAGAATCCAAACGAATAGCTAGTCTACATACTCGTAAGAAGGTAGGGTAGTGTAGATAGGCAGGGTAATCACAAAATATTATGTGTATTCGTCCAACCTTTTTGTCGCTAGCTAAGCAAGATCCGCGGGTACTACTATTATATTATACCTAGGTATTCTGTGTTGACGTTATCACGTAAAGGGACATTGTTGTGGTTTTGAGATTGACGGGACGGCAGTTAAATAGTGAGTTTGAAATCTTTGTTTTCTATACTAATATTATAAAGAGGAAAGATTTGATTGTTTGTTTGAATTTAATAGGCTCCGTAACTACTTGACCGATTTGAAAAAATATTTCACTGTTGGAAAGCTACACGACCTGCGGTTAACATAGGCTATATTAAATTTTGAAAAAGTTAGGGATCCATAGGATATAGGTATTAACGAGGGTGAAATCGCGGGGCACAGCTAGTATTAGATAATATGCTTTGTGCATGAAATGTGAAAGACTAACTAGTCTTTCACATTTTTCTTAGTGTTAAATTTAACACACAGAATATTTTTTAACTACTTAGCACTAGTTCTTTTCTTTTATTCATAGCTTTTTTACAATTATAGTCATTTTGGTGGACGTATACAGATACTCGTATATATCATACAAAAATGTCTTCTTTGATAAAAAAAAATACTACAAATAACCTTGGTATATGATACTCACGTTTACAACATAAATTAACTTGACTTGTTATTAAAATAAAAGGAGATACACAGACAACTCTCGTACAACGAGCATAAAAACGAGCATATCTCTGCTATATGAAGGATATATAATTATGAGCGCATTCAGCCAGCGCTGGGCCATTCAAGGTACATACATAAACCTTGGAACTGGGACGTAAATGTCCCAAAGCGGTACCTTCCAGTTATACTCTAAGAAAGTACAAGAATATACGAGAAAAATGTAAATGTACCTTTAGTGTGTTTTCCTAACCCTTTTCATTTTATATGAGGTCTGTAGGGTCAAATTTAAAAATGTCGGTATAAAAACACATAAATGTATTTCAGACTTATTTATTTACACGTATACGAAAATGCACCACAAAATATTTACGGTCAGTCCGCCACTGTTTGCAATCCAATTAAATATTGACATCGCTCATTCTGAATTCTGTTTGTAATATAATTCTAGATGGAAACATTGCTACAATTTTGTACGTATATTAGGCTTGGACACATCTGCGTTTGACCCGCACTGCCTCGGCTCTCGGCCCGCTGACCACAAGCCGTTCGCGGGACGTCCCGAATAAATTATGCAAAACAGCGCAGGACAACCTGGCAACACTGTAATTCACAGTATAATTCATATTTCAAACTAAACTGGGAGCGAGGTAAACAAGCTGGCTTCCCGCGCTTCGTTATTTGAAATTCTTTATTCAAAATGTAGAAGGGTTTATTTCGTTTTTAATGTGTGTTCTCGTTTTAAAACATTTTGTTCTTAAATTGCGTCGTTTTGTTTAATGTGAGCTATTTAGTTGTGATGGATTGTTTCAGCCATGCTTATGTCTAGACTGACGTGAGAAAACTGAGTTTATTTATTAAAAATCTTGATATATCTTTCTAGCTAAGTCTCGGATAATACTATTTTTTGTATTTATTTATTTATTCTTAAGAAAACTTATAAACTAAGCCCCACAAAACCGTAGTAATGGTTTTGGGGTCACTGAGTCTCTCTGCGTTACTATCATTTATTTTATATTTATACCTAGTTTACAATCAACTTCAATTATACTATTTTAACCTTTTTTTAGCAAAGTAGGACTGAACCTAAGTAACCGTTGCCCACTTGTTTCTAAAAACATGAAATGTATTTTGAATTAAGAATATAATAATACAATTAATATGATATCCCTGTCAAGAGATATGTTAGGCATCTAACTAAGAAACCGTTGAAAATACAATATTACATTTCGTATTATTTTACCTAAAATAAACGGTCGGCCATTCATTTGTTATGCCTATAACTGTGGGAGTAGATTTCTCCAGATATCGTTGGTATTATTTTAGTCTTTATATAGGTTCGTTATACTTTTTCTATTTTTATCTTAGAATAAATAATTATCCACTTATATTCATAAGCACTTCAGAACATTTTCATGTTAACAATCTCGCGATAAACGGAGTTTATTTCTTATTTTGGACTTTTATTACAGTAGCTAGTTATAATTTACTGTAAAATAGGATGTAGTATTAAAAGAAGATGTTTAATGTACATAATTATATTTTAAATCAGCTGAGTGATGTTATAAAATTCGTACTCTTAAGTCACAGAAGATGAAAATATATAAATAAGTTCAATTAAATAGAAAAGCTGTTCAATAATAACAATATTCCGGGACATCTCACACACGGTTGTCTGATCCCAAGCTAAGCAGAGCTTGTGTTATGGTAACCAGACAACTGATATAAATACTTATATATTTCTAAATACATACATATTATAGATAAATTACACCCAGACACCGAACAAATGATCGTGCTCATCACACAAACACTTGTCTCGGGTGGGAATCGAACCCCCGACCTCCGGTATAGCAGTCAGGGTCTCTAACCACTAGACCAACAGGCCCGTCAAAAGTTCAATAAGTTCAATGAAAAAATAGAACAAAAGTCGTTTTACATTATAAACCATGCGAATAATATTAAATTTATTCAAAGCCTTTATTGCATATAACCGCACGTGTTTCTATTATCACACACAAAGCTAATTTATATTCTATGCGGTATCATGAAAGTGCGTTGCAGTGGTCATCAAACAAGCCATTTCAGCTTTCCTTCATAACTGCACCATAAAATACCCATCGGAGCGCCTGCATTTTATGTTTTAACGGCCCATATAAAAGAAAAGAATTTCCAATTAATTCACTCTTATGAAAGTTATGTAGGAAACTGATTTATTTATCTTTACCTATAGTATGAACTTAAGTACGACTCTTGCTATTGTGGTAGTGAGGCGGCGTAATACAATACACCTTGCAGCGTTTTGCTAATACCATGCGCGTAGTACCTACTATACTAATCTTAGGAATTTTTCAAACGGTTTCTTTTTTCAAATAATAATATAATATCCTGAGACATCTCACACACGGTTATCTGATCCCAAGCTTAGCAGAGCTTGTGTTATGGTAACCAGACAACTGATAAACATGCTTATATATTTCTAAATAAATATATATAATAGATAAATTACACCCAGACACAGAACAAAATGATCGTGCTCATCACACAAACATTTGTCCTCGGTGGGAATCGAACCCACGACCTCTGGTATAGCAGTTAGGGTCACTAACCACTAGACCAACAGGCCCGTTAAATATGAATATCACTTGAACAGAAACATCTTTTTTGTCTATAATGAATATCAGATATGCTCATCAAGGATTTTAGAGAACCATATGTAAGTATGTACCATTTTTTTCATGATTTTGTTTTGCATTCCTACAGCTGCCTTTTTGGAATACGCATTTGTGTATTTATCTACTATTTGATAGTAAATCTGTCATAATGAGGTACATTTGTTTAATTAATGTCGTTTTGTAGAATCAGCAGGTGTATCAATGATATTGGTCTGTAGATATGACTTTATCAATCAATCATTATCATCATCGTAAAACATGCGTAAAAATATGTAAGAATATTTAAATTATTGTGTTGTTATGGGAATGCTAATTAAAACCAAAACACGTCACGATAATTCATATATACCTAGCTAATTAATTACCTAAATAATAACTACTAAATTACTAGTTTATTTACCTAGTTTGCCTGTTATAAATTCTCAAGAAATGAGTACACTTTTTAGGAAAGTTATGATTTGTTGTTAATTAGGTATCATTCGTAACAAAGTATATTTTTTATATAATATTATGTAAATAAGGAGACTTTTTTAATGTGCCTTTTAAATTGATTTCTAGATTTAACGAGAATGTTTAATATGAAAACAAATGAAATATTTTACCTAATTTCATTCCACCATTTATACCCTCTTAAGTTGTTATTATGTACATAAATCTTTCGTAAAAATACAACACTATATCATTGTTATATTAAATCTACACAGAAGCGCAATAAACTAAAAATACAAAAGCTTTGCGCCAACAGGGATTGAGTTATAAGAAATGAAAAATCCTTTAACATAAATCTAATAAAGTATGATGTCAATGCACTTTGCTTTCTTTGATAAAAGTCCTCGATACGTCTCAGTGAGTAACTCCAGAATATATACCTTGTTATAGAAGAAAGAACTTGAATTATGAGACATTTTACGAGACATTACCTTGACAAACTAGCCTTATATAAATTCGACGCCTTAAATAGTTTCAAATCAAACTGAATAATGTATTCTGCTGAACCAAATGGGCTAGAAAATGAATCTAAGTCTAGAGCTGATAAAAATGTCTAGAAAATTAATGAGATATTGTGCTTTAGAATTAAATAAACAATGACATTATAAAAGAAAATAGTTAGTTAATTTAGACATGTACTAAATAAGATTCCCATTTTTTTACTTGAATACATCAAAAAATGTCTCTACAAATCTACGATTGCTTATTATTTCGAACAAACGAAATATTCAAATATAAATTTATTTATAATCCCATCAAAAGCATCCGTACATTCGAAGCGTCCAGTTATTTTATTACCCACATTACCTGTCACACGCACACATACACATTGTTTGTAATTCATAAACTAGGAGAACCGATTTGACACGATTTCAATTATGGAACGAAGACAAAAGCCGTTATCATGGTGTGCCAGACACAGAGGTTGTGATCAATAAGGATTTATTCTGTTTTGTTTTAGGGAAATATTTTGTAATGTGGGTGTATTTTCAAGCGATGGGTAGGGAAATATTGTATGCGAAAAGGCTGAGTTGCCATAAATAGGTCAGATTTTTACAAGGAAATGGAACATGAAAATTCATTTTCATTTTTGTTTTTATATTGTCGCATTGAATTAGCCATTTTTCTGTCAGAACCTACATACATATATATACTGCTCCTGAACACATTGTGAATAGGTATATTAAGCAAACCTTAAGCCCGATAATTATTTGTCAAGTTAATTGTTCGTTTATGTACTGTTTATTGGGCATTCACATGCTATTGAGCTATATTTATGAGGCTAGGTCGAAGCCAGTTAAGCTGCCTTAATGAAGCAATAAGAATGCTATTAATGTTTATATCAAACGTAAACGGTAAATGGCTCGGAAGATTTAATTAGAATTGGTTAGATATTGCATTGGATACTCGTAACAGTAAACTTTGAATTAGAATAATGTGTTTTTTGTTTTATTTACATACATATGAAACGAAAATAAAAAAGGTTGAAGTAAAATGAATACGTCAAGTAATAGAAAATGGAGTACGCAGGTACCTACATAACATTATTAGGTGGGTAAATATTATTCTTCTACAAATTAGGTGGGTGCTGGTAGTAATTATTCTATAAATCATAGAAGACCTCTTATAACATTAACATAAAAAAATGTCAGGACCAATTTTCATGACCTCTGATTTTCTGGATTCATCTCCACCCCTAATGACAGAATTAATATAAAAGGAACTAGATACTTGCGCGGGCAAAACCGCGAGGCTTAACTAGTTTCACAAAAATTGTAAGCGCCATTACTTGTAGTTACCTCTTTATAGTGGCCGAGGTACAACACTAACATAACAGCTTTTGCGATATCGAAACTTTTATGATTAACTCGTAAAGCTTGCCACGTGCCTCGAGAGTCGAGATCTTTAACACAGTATACACAATGTAACAAGATCACCTTTATATGAAACTAGCTTTAGCCCGCGGCTCCGCCCACGGATGTCAGTTTTCGCGGAAAATCTAGAATATGCCCGTCCTTTTTGCTCAATCTAGCTACGTACTAAGAATCGGTTATGTAAGAGTATATTAAACTTCTTTTTTTCGTATGGATAGTAGATTCAAATTATATTAATATTGAATTGCAGGTCTCGACTGTGATACATTAATCTTTATCAGTCCTTAAGTGAATTCCGACAATCAGTTTTTCTATGGGATACTGTGGTACCCAGTAAAATGGCTTGTGGAAGTCAGATAGGCAGTCGCTTCATGTAACCTGCCGGAGCTGCGCTGAGAATGCTTAGCGATCCCGCTGCTCCAGCAAAGGCGAGAAGGGGACAGGGGTGTTTTAGGTCGGTGCAAGTCCGACATAATTATCCCCACGTCGTGCCCACAACGTGGGTCATAATCATTAGATATTCAACCCGAAAAAAAAATCGCTCCATGTAAAATACGGTATTCAGCTGAATCTGGTAAGACTGAAAGACGACCCAACATAGTTCGGAAAAGGCTACACAGATGATGATGGTAGATTTAAATTAAATATATATTTCACTTATGTAATCACACTATCATAATGTAACATTACATGAATACTATAATGTTTATTACAATTTATCATTCCATGCTTGAATTTCGTTGCTCCGTCTGAAACTGCAACTCATTAAATTTCATTGTGTTTTAATTAATGTTGAATGGGAGCAAGTGGAGAATATTCCTGTTTTCATAATATTTTAGGTAGTTTTGTAAAATATTATACACAGATAATTATTCTCTTGAAAAAAAAAAACAATCGAAACCAGAATCTTTCAATAAACGAACTCAAGATTAAGCACACACAATAAGTACCTACTGATTAATAAAAATAACTTCTCTGAAACATACATAATATTTTTAACCTCTAACCTTAGGTAAAACAAAATACACAGTCATAAATTACTCAAGAACCGCGAAAGAGTGAAAACAATGTGAAAAAATGTGTCAACATTTAATCCGACCCCACAGGTCTATGTACCCAGTGCAGGGGAAATGAGAAAACTTTCCGATTGCCTACTACACCTACGCAGTGTCCTGTATAAAAAGTTTTAATTGATTGAACCCATAGACTAAACATATACTAGACTGCTACTATCGCTAGTTTCCATTTGTGCCAAGCGAGAGCAGTTTTTAGTCTGTATCTAGTTCATTCGTTAACTGATTTATGTTAATTTCCGCGCAACGAGAAACTTATATACGAAAATATCGATGGTTTTGACATTTTTAGGATAATATTAGTGTTTTAGATAGATTTTTTAAAACGGCAAGCTCCATTTTCATACATAATTCACGACAAAACTAGTTCACACTAGTGCTTACGTTCAAACTCTGATAGGCTCACTCTAGTTTCTTCTGTATACTCTAAGATTGAACCCTACAATTATATTATTATCGGAGTCTTGCCGCGGGCTGACTGATTTTAGGTAAGCGTACTAATTTTAAGCGGACAGTTTTGGGATAACGACGAAACTTTCGACAGCGGTTATTGAAAACGTTTATTTCATTTTAATGTTGCTTTTGAGATGGGATAATTGCTTCGGTAATAGGTAAGGTATAATAAAAGAGAAGATTCGATATGGATAACCCACTACCTTCAAAAGTTATAACAAGCACTAATTTAAAACGTGTATGTTAGCGTGCGACTCAAAATCATTATTTGAAACCTTGTATTTTCTCTGTCCGTTTCAGATCCTACAAAAATAAGTGCTAAGACATTTTTTAAATTGATTAAAAACAGCAAGTATTACAATTTAACAACAAGAAGACACTTAATCATTAGTCTTCTTATGTCCTAAAAGTTTTGAACACTAAGTTAAAACTTTTAAACACCAAAGTTTGCTATTTACAATGTCTATGCTAAATTGCCACTATCTCTAAAATCCCAAACAACTTATATCTAACATTAAAGTAAGACAAGAATAGACCACCTTGAATCAAACTTAAAGTTGTAACATGTAAAGTCTCCAACCACAGCTTAAACTTATTCCGTATAACGAAGTTATACTAAGTTCTACGAACTATACTTGTTAAATTTAAGCTGCCCAAGAATCGGGTTTTTGACCTTGGTTTTTACCGTACCGTATAGTGACAAACATGAATCAGTAAGTTCAAGAATACCAAAATATGTTATAATAAAAATTTTCAAGATTTTTTTAGAGCGTGAAATATTTATTGTAAAATGAAAATAAAATATATTACCAGTAAAAAGGTATCTAAGTTTATTCTTGAAATATTTTTAGAATTTATAGCAGGGATCGAAATATCTAGAATAAAATATCTTGTTTTATTTCTGCGCGATTTCAAAGGATTTAAGGATAAGTCTAGGAATGCTTAAAGAAAAGTATTTGCAGAATTCTTAGAAAAACTAAAAGTCACTATAAGCCTTAAATGTGAACTGTTAAAACGTTTAAAACATTTCTTGTTTAAAGAACTATTATAAACAATATCGAGTTATATGCTTGTGAGTTGAAAGTAGAATTCCTTCGATGCCGTGTCATTAGCCAGGACGAACGCACGGAAAATTGTTTTCTCAATAATTATTGATTTTTTTTATGGATAACTTTACATTAATTTAGTGAAAAAATGCTTATTTAAAATAACATAAATTTTAATTAATTTATTTGTTTATTTATTTATTTAATCTTTTATGTACACACAAATGATGTATAAAGGTAATTTAGTTGTATATACATAATCCAAATTATTATTTCAAAACAAATCTACATTTCAGTATTATAGGTACCATTTCTAATTCAAATTTAGAAACTCCACGAAATATTGAAATAGCACAACAGGACGTCCTGTAATATAACCTACAATCCTGTAATATAACCTTACAGTTACTTCTAAAGGTAAGGTTTCTCGCAATCGGACAATAAACCAACTATCAAAGTTCACTGCTCAAGGATCGAACTGACCAACTCTAAAGCAAGTCAGACTCGGCATAGTTTCAACTAAATTGTGTCGCTACCGATTCGCTGAACGTGGCTACTAACTGGAATAGCTTTAGTTCTTAAACTTTGATAATAACTATAAATAATATAGAAATGGTGCTTGTGTTTAGTATTTAAGTGTTTTGTAGCCTGATCATAATGTCACACTTGGGAAATAAGATGTCTTGTCATAAGTTAATATCATATAGCTAAAGTATTTTTTTAGTTAACTTTTTGTGTGTGAATCATCAGACATCCGAATTTATATACTTTTTTAATATTACTCTTGAATGCTCAATAGAAATGCAAAGACGCGTACTTCTTAATAAATAAACAAGTCTGTTAATTTACTATTTATATCTACTAATCTATTAAATTGGAAAAAGCGTCTTAATTGTTTTTCAAAACTAAAAGTCTAATAGACTAGACTCAACAATCTTCAAAACTAAAAATAAAAATAAACGCCAACACAATCCAATAACAAAATACTAAATAAGTATTTTTAGTCAAATCTTCGTAAAGTTCATGTTTGAAACTCAGCATGAATAATTGAATCTAAGAGACACGACTGAGGATTAAAAATTTAATTCCCTCTCGCCTTCAAATTGCTAAATTCGCTTAGCAGGTACCTTAGCTACCTACCTATTACATGTTGCTGTATGATTGTGAAATCTGCTAGTGTATAAAAGACGCGGAATGTTCTACACTTTAGGAAAATTGAAATCTACAACAATTTAAGATAAGCCTCTATGTGTTACTAGAAACCCGTTCCGCTTTCGCATGGGTGACAGGTACTATAATATACATCTATCATACATAAACCTCCTTCTGGAATCACTCTAGCTATTACTAGACACTGTATTAAAATCTGTTGAGCAGTTAACAAGATTCACATTTTATACTATGTAAAGATTATTATTGCGCAGCCTAGTTAAGTCAGATTAGGTTCGAAGGCCTCGTTGGCCTAGTGGTGCTAAGCGCGACTGCTACGCTAGAGGTCTTGGGTTCGATTCCCGAGTCGACCAAGGTATTATTGGGTTTTTCTATAAAATTCTCAGTAGCAGGTCGGAGTTTGGATTTGTGCCCGGTTAGTGGAAATAGGCTCGCCCCCTATTACATGGGACCTAAACATATCGGCGAACTGTGGGTGTACATTGGTACACCTCTGCCTACCCCTTCGGGGATACAGGCGTGATGATATGTTAGGTTCGAAGGTGTGACTAATTTACTTACTTTTTACTTAATCGCGTACAAAAAACTTCTAGTTCATCTGTCAATATTTAATTCTCTATATTATCCCTAGATTTTGTACAAATTGACACCATTCACAGTCTTTCAGTGACATATACAAACTTGCTAACTGTTTCTGAACCATCACTTTGTAAATTTAACGATCTGTTTTACTTCCATTATACAGTTAGTGTGCTTTCATTGCTGTATGTAAGCACTGTCAGCGTTAAGTTACGTAATTAAGAAGATTTCTGATTGTTCAACGATTTAGCATAACACAGTTTCTCTCTTCCAATAGAAATATAGACGTTTGCTGGAAGCTGCTGAAAATACAATAATGAAAATGTCATTTAAAAAGGTAGTAGAAAAACATACCAAAAACTTAAATAAGTATATATCGAATTTGGTACAAAATACAAAAACTGACACAGAAACATTTTAAATGATGATTGTCAGCAAGTAAAATGTTGCTGTTTGAGTTAGTTAAAAATGTTAAACAATGACCTTTTATGTTTAAAAACTAATAGTTTAATACTACACTTATTAAGAATATAAACATATCATCACGCCTGTATCCCCGAAGGGCAGACAGAGGTGTACTAATAAACAGAGGTGTAATAATAAAGTACTAATAAATGTACACCAACAGTTCGCCGATATGTTTAAGTCCCATGTAATAGGGGGCGAGTATATTACCACTAAGAATATATTTGAATTAAATACCTAAACAAATTAATTCAAAGGTCAAGGTCACTTTAGTTTTACTTATTTACTATCCAAGCCACTTTAACTCTATTTCAGTCACGTGCTATTTTAACCAAAGTTCTGAGGTCGACACTATTACTTACGAACTTAGTTTGACTATATTTGCTTCTGAAATTGAATACTTAGAAAATTAGTTTCAGTACTTTAAATAAGTTAAAATTATGGAAAATATTACACGGAAAAAAAAATCATATAGCATTTATTATTTCTAAACCAGATTGCATAACAAAATTATTTAATAGACACTTAACAAAAAGCAATTTAAAATACTATTAGACGTATTTTAAATGGTGAGTAACAAAGGGAAAATAATGGTCAATTCCAACTGAATTGCCTTTTTAAATACCCATTTCTTTAATGGTTAATTAAAACAATTTATTTGAAGATACCGCCTGCTATTCCCACCTGCGCCAATATATCCGACTGAACATTCGATTACGTAGTAAAGGGCCTTATAAAATAATTTAACTAGTCTTTGAAAATCTCCTATTTGGTAGAGATGTAAAATAAGAAAAAAATTGACTATATTTTTGTTGTCTACCTAACGTATTACTTAATATAAAGACATTCGACACAGTTTACACAATTTAAGTAATATATTTTTTTTACGTAACCAAAAACTGACGACAAAATATAGATTCAAAATATCGCATGACGCCATTTTGTACAATTTGTATAACATCATTAGCGGACACCTAAATATTGATTCACTTAACGAGGTACTTAGTTTTTTGTTATATTGAAATACCACAAAATACACGTCTAATATATTTATTATCTAAATGACAGGCTAAATAGACTTTGGTTTATCATCCAGTCATCCACCCTACAATATTGCTGTCTCATCCTATCATACAACTACAGGGCAACTTGCAGACGCCTGTGGTTTTACTTAACAACAGTTTCAACTAAGTTTGACAGCTTTTATTTAAGTTGTTTGTCCCTTTTCTTAAGTTATATAAAGTGATTTATACAAACCGAATACAGCTAAGACTATTCATTTATTATTATGTCTTTCTTTATTGTACGTAGGTAATACACAAAATTAAATTAAATAAAGAATAAACATGTACTAAAGCCGGTCTTATTGCATCTCTTCAAGGCAATCTTTTTCTTAACCTACCAAGGAACAATAAAAAAATTAAATTTAAAAATGAAACAAAAGAAAAATGTAAACAAAACTATTCAATAAAAATGAACTAAATTTATTATTACAAATGAAGTTTTCAGGACATACATACTCGTATATGGACAATTAATTTTGGTAAGCAATATCTGAGTTAGATTTCGTATCTGCGTAACGGAATAGGCACCATTAAATATGCTTAACACAGTTCAATTGTCATTTTATTCGTTTCATTGCAAAGCTGAGATATTCTTATTCAATTTCATCATTATATACATGTTTGCGTCTGAAAATACAGCTTTGACTTTAATCAAGGATCTCTTCAGAAAATACGTACGTAAATTCTAGAGACGTACCAATTTGTCGAATGAGTAAAAATATCATGCATGTTCTGCTACGATTTTCTATACCTTATACGTCTCGTTTCCAAATGTTCTTTTTTATTTTCATTGCATTAGTTAACTGTGCATAAAATTCATATATAGTTTCCACTTTTTTTATAAAAGAAAGCATATTTACACCATGACGAGCATGTAAGTTGTACCTCCTTTACCATTCTTAAGGTAGCGCCAAATTTTCATGAAATAATATGACAGGCTAGGGACTCTACAGGCCAATACTGTAACGTATCTAAAATAACGATTGCCAAACATAAGAAGCCTTGAACCTCTTTAAACAACATCAAACCTGACTTTATGTTCCCAAAACAGAAAAACACGACTTATTTTTTGACGTACAGTTAACCGCACCTTTCGGTGACACATACTCACAGAAAAAGCATTCACATTTGTAATGTACAGTCTACCACACGTCGAGGTGACACTTTGACATTCTCGTCCATTTTTCAGTAACGTAATAAGGGTGATTTTCGCAACTCATTTTTACCATTGACTTGCGCTCAACCATACAACGATTATCATCAAATCAGTATGGGTGAACTTTCGCTGACTTTTGGCTTAGTTCTCCTTATTCAGCTACAAGAGTCTGAAAGTAATCTCACTTTGTGTATTCCAATATTCCCTTTGGGTATTACGTTCATCTATAAAGTTTGTTTGTTAAAGGTTCTTAATGTAATTCTTTCGCATACAAATTAGGGTCGGAATGTGGTTTGTAGAAGTACTGAATTTAAAAAAGGTTACGATATACCAACAATGGTTCGATACAGTCTATCTCCCGAAGGTTTTTTTATTTTATTTTATATTCAAACCCGTTAAACTGTACCAGACTTATCACTTTATAGACTAAGCTAATTTAAGAACTTTGAAAAAATATGTAAAGTTCCGTATTATTAAAGACACTCATTCCAAAAACATGTTCTTAAAAAGAGCATGTAACATATTTTGGTTTCATTCCTACCGTGTATGTACCCAAACCTATTCGCAGATCCGTCAAGGGATTTGCATATACCATGTAAAAACTCACCGTGACAAACACAATTCCGGATTACGAACGCGTAACGCAGTACTCGAATCCGGGTAGAACCGGCTTAACCGGCGACTTTGTAGAAGGAACTAAATGGAAGAGTTACACTAGTGGTACCCATTCGGCTTAGAGGCTAAGTGATTGGGATGCCTGCGGTTTCGATCCTCGTGCGGTTTAAATATTTGAGCGATTCTGAATCTAGAGTCAATCCCTATGTGTGGCCTGTATGTACTAACATGTCACAAAACGTTACTAGACATATATGTAAAACATTTCTTTGTATGCCTTGTAGGTAATGTGTATAAAAATGGACAATATGTTATACCTAAAAAGTGTTTATTTTCATATAAATATTGGGCTCGTGTCGCGTTTGAATGTGATTTATACCAACAATAAATCTGGTTGTGTATCCTCTATTGAATTAAAATAATCGATTAAAAGAACATGTGTTGGTTTGAAACAATATTAACATAAAAATATAAACATACATACAAGGTGGACTCGAAGAACATAACTCTTCCTTTTAAAAAGTAAAACACGAATATTAAATTCAATTTAATAAAATTGAATAAAATATTAATACAAATCTTCGATTCAATATTCCCTGGAATATCCGTAAACAGATTGAAGGCAGTAGATATATTGTATAACGGGAACCAATCATAAAGCAGGCTTCATGGAATATTCTGAAACCTGTAATACCTGATGCTACGTTTTTCTATGAAATTTCAATACAGATATTTCACTTGATCTTTGTATTTACGATGCATCGAGTTCACAGCCCTATAAGATGGAAAATCTAAATATAGAGCTTTGAAGAGGCTTCTAGTTATGTACAAAACATAAATAAGTGCTCTGATGCTGTCATTTATACTCCTTGACGTAATATTGTCTACTTGCCTACCTACTTAAATATTGTTATACCTACTTATGACGTACTAAGCTTTTGCTTTAACCCTTGGAATGTCGGTTATCGCGGTAAAGGGCTAAACAATTTAGCCATCAATTTTTGTCAGACAGGGTTCTCGGTTATAATACGGAAAGATAAAATTATGAATTTCGTTGGTATGACAAGATCCGTCAAAATTACCGGTCCCTGTAACACGCACGTCGCTGCCGGTAACTTACTTTACCAATTTGCATCTCAATCTACACGCGAAACATACAGTAATCTTATAACATACACATGACATACAAAGTATATGAACGTATGTATGTAAGTACGTAAATACCATAATGTTGGGTCAATGTTATTTACATAAAACATAATTAATTACAATTATCGAAATAATAGTAGGTAGGCCTAAAGAAATGAAACTATTAAAATAAAATTCAGTTTTACAATAACAATTTTAGTTTTAAATGGAATACAAAAATATGCAGGTTTATATAAAGAGCAAAGGTAGAAAAGGTCAGTAAAATGTAAATCATAATTATAGGCTTTTAAGGAAATGACTGTAGCAATCACACATTTGTAATCGTAATAAGTTCGTTCGTCGTCGATTTTAGACAAAATTACGTTTTTTTTTTTTCAGTTGATAAACAACATGTTCTTAAATAAATAACAATTAATATACATCCAAGATTAATTGCCAGTGACATATAATACCTTTTCGTTACACTTATATTAAAACACACCCTTTTAAAAGTGCTTGGTAAGTGGCAACCCTTATAAAACGGTGTAATCTTATCCAAACCGACAACTAAGCCGCCTTCAATTTAATTACTTGTACGTGCGTCGGTACTACGTACGGCCCGGTACTTAAAGTACCTATAGTGGCTATAGCACCACACTCATGAGTAGGGCTGTGAAACAAAACAAGGTGTATTTGGAAATAATTATTAAAGTATTTTGAAATGCAGATGAAATGAAACGTTCATTATTATTTTAGGATTTTGAGTTTTTTTTTATTAGTATATTGCTACTTATTATATTTATGTTTTTTAAATAATATAGGACCCTAATGTGATACAATACATTAGTAAAATGTGTGTATTAAATATGGAAGATACTCGAATACTTAAAAGCTGTACACACCGTTAATAGATTATGGGAATCAACACTTTTTCCTTTTAATATTACCTAGAATTTTGAGATCTCACAGATTTTAATAGCTATGGCTATACTATGGTTCATTTATTAAATAAACTACACCGTTGTTAGGACTAGCATTTGCTAGTCCTAACAACGGTGTTTAGTGTAATAACAATTTTGTTATTGCACTAAACAGCCCTGATACGGGTAGCATGTGGGAAGTGGTTCTCACAGGGTCCATAATTACATACGTAGGGCCATTACAGCCGTAACGCAGTTAACATAAGCCTATGTACTATTGTTGAGGGACAGATATCTGACTGAAATATATGGCTGCTATGACCAATGCCTTAGAAATTGTCCATTTAATGTGGGCAGTTAGAAGGCGCATCAAACTACAATAAAAGTACCATTGACACAAAAAAGGTTTGAAATTATTTTTGATTTATAAAATTTAATTATTATTATTATTATTCCTTTATTTCAGGCAGCTAGGGCCCATAGAAAATATAATACATCAATAATATAACAAAAGCAATACTTATAAACTAATACATACAATATAAAAACAACTATTAGAACTATTTGTTAACACGAGTAGGCGGTGTCGTGTTGCACTGCGTGGTGTCGCGTAGCCTCCCGCGGAAACGCCGGAAAACGACACCCTTCGGCCAAAACTGTTCTTGGAACATGTCGAGATGTTGAGTTGGCACACGTACCACAAACGATTTAAAATTCGTGTTATGTTTCGACTCCAGCCTCTTGACTCTCAAGGTCCAGTTCGTCTTGACTCGTATATACTCCACGATCTACTCGACCTTCGTGGAGTGATGCAGGCGTGATACATACAACTGCGTCGTAGGAATTGCAGGGCGCAGCAGCATGTTCGTACCCGTCAATGCAGTTCCACATTGATTTCGGCAAGATGGCTTCTTCGTCTTCCTCTCCACCTTGATGAAGCCATCTGCATCTGTCCCTTTGCTAGGTACAAATTGTACCTCGCCTTGGGTAACTTCGGGGCGATTTTGAGTACCCGCAGTAGATTTAAGTTGCAATTGAACGGGATCTTTCTTTACGGCATCCGAGTAAACACGACCAGACTTGGACTAGACTTAGAATTTTGAACATTTAGAAAATAAGTAACGAGAAGACACTTGGATTCCAAAATGGAATCAGTGATTAGTACTGTGTGCTCAAAGACAACTCAGCAGTGCAGTGGGCCCTTCACAAGGAAATATTATTGTGAGTGCGGGCAAACTCCGATGCAAAAAAAAAATAGTTTGAGTCATGTTAATACAAATCGAAATGAGGAAATATAGTGAGTATCTTTTTTCCCACTCCATAAAACAATGTAGTCGCGTAGTATTTTTATCTCAGTAATCATCATGATACGATCATTTCTTCATACCCAGGCAGATTATACTATGACAAAGCATAATATGACGTCAGATTGTTATTAATTACCTTTTTTCATATTTTCACAATACGTAGGTTTATTTATCTACTGGCGAAAAACTCAAAAGTAATTCGATTTTAAGTCGTCCTCAAGTCTCATTCTTTCTCCATCACTCTAACGGGAAAGGAAGAAACAGAAATATATTTAGGAACGCCTTAGAAATAAGTTACGTTTACGTATAAGGGGGAAGATGAATAGACATACTTTTTCAGGAAACATTTAGATTACCTACCATGCATTGCAGTATTATTTTTTGCGTTATTCCCTATTTTTCTGTACAAAACAACAGTGACATGGCATACGATTTTAATATTTCATGTTACAATATGAAATACCCGCAAAGCTAACAGATTCATGCACGGTTCGTATCTTTTGTGAATTTTACGCCGAGTTAAATACGTTTGGTATATTTGACAACGTAAAACATTGGAATATATAAGAATATTTGTTGAAGACGTCTCGAGACTTGGTACCCTTTTTCTTGTTGATATTTAATAATTTGATGTGCTAAGATTAAAATAATGGTATTTATACTCGATACAGACAGGTCGAATAATAAGTAACAATAAAGCGTTCTTATTTAGCAAAAAAAAACGACTTTTTGTTTGTAGAACCTTTAATTTCCCTTAATAGCTGAAAATCCGAGGTAACGGTTACCTTGATAGTAAATAAAAAAGTTCAGTAAGACAACACCTCTAAGAAATGTGTTGATGCCGCGTAAATTGTAACGAAGAATTGATTTATACTTGTATCTGTTTCCTACATAGAATTCTATACTACCTTAATCTTTCCATGAATTTATTGGAGCAAAAGCATAGTAATTAAACTAATCGCACAACAAAACAGAAACGAAGCCAAATGTACCGTACGTTGGGCTCCCTTTAATCATCTTAGATCGTTATCTTCAAAGAGAATGTTGGAGGGAAATCTCAAAGAAAGTACAGAAACAATTGACTGATAAGGGAACTACAGGAGCCTGTCGTTTTGGTATATAACAGACTTCACTTATGTAAGAGGATAGACACGATGGATCGATATTTCAGAACTGAGAAGTCTATTCTGGTTTAATATAGGTACCATTAGGTATTATAACACATAAGTGCTGTAGTTCCTAGTTTTCATACTTATCATTGTAATTTATTTTTTATTTTTTTCCAAAAATAAAATAAGTTTTTCCAACAAGTACACTATGTGTAATAGTTATGATAGACATGTGTAGTCGAAAAGTAAAGCTGATCGCAGATAGCCTTACGCGCCGTACGAGCTGCATTTTGAAAGAATTTTTTTTTAATTCGATTCTATTAATATACAACCATCAAAACAAAGAAATTAAATAACGCGAGGATCAAAAAACAGTAACAGAATTCAATTAACTATATCCTGATATTTTTTTTCTTGTGTACCGGTAACATGCCAATATCAATTAAAATTGAACTGTGCAACTGTCCATATTCTTTCGACCAATTAGTCCGACAATGTTCAGCTAACTTTATGAACTTAAAATGTAACACTACCGTTTGTTAGCACACGTTTTCTGGTACACAAAAGATCCGAACACTAATAAAAATGTACCGATTGTAACAAGACCACGTACGGTCGTTTTACCTGTAAACTGTTTCAAACATTCGCCTTTGAAAGTTGTCGCCAATATTCTTTTTGCATACATTTCAAAGGTGTCATGCTGTTTTGAAGCTCTTTTTATTGCGTAACACGGTATTTTCAATTGTTTCAAAATACTATTTTAGTTCATATGTAAGGATGCGGGTTGATAAAAGGTTAAATGTAATCACAACCGTCGTAGTTAAAAAATGTACCCAATTTTGACAAAGTAAAATAATGTATGGTTTACTTCATAAACATAAATAAAAAGGCTTTAAAAGATTATGAGGTATTTAAAATTCTAAGTCGAAAATAAAACACCATATTACATTAATTTTAAACTCAATGTAACAACTAATAAATAACTTCACTTTTGAAACATAAAAAAGAGAAAATGCCAAGCGTTTTCTACAACACTAATGAAAATGCAGAACAAAACATTAAGCTCATTAAATATTTTACCATCACGATATAAAACACGATTAAATACATCTTAATATTGCTCGGACATGAAAGCTACTAGTCAAATTGAATTTCAGCAAACCAAACAGACAAACAACTAAGTAAATAAAAGATTTAAATGAAGATACGATACGTTAAAAAAAAAACAAATTAAAGTATTCCACTTATCTTAATTTAATTAATGAATCCTCAAATAAAAAATGCTCATAATTACCCGACATATATAATTCTACAATATAAATAAGAGGTAGTCATTTGTTTTGGCGCAACGGCGCAAACAACCCGGACAAAGGCATTATGAGTTGTCATTACAATGACAAAGAAGCGAGCTTTGTACGGAACTTCTGATGTATAAAATTTGAGGAAAATTCGTGTAATACTTATACTGATGTAATAATGGCGAGATTTTACCTGAAGGCAGTTTGAGCTTAAGCAATGAATGGGTTTTATAAAAAAATGGTTACGTATGGCATATACATAGCATTTATAAAGAGGTGTTGGTGACAGTCAAACTAAACCGGTCAACAAGCTAAAATATCTTATAAATTAGAAATTTTCTAGCTATAAAATGAAATATAGGTGTCATAACAATGAACAATAATGAGTTCTGTTATAATATCATAATAAAAAAAATAATACAACAATTTTGGTCTGCATTCTCAACAATGTCCCAGAGAGCAGATCTGCTGAAATATAAGCAATAACTAATAATTGCCTACAAGATATTGTTAAATAAATAAACGACCACTACAATTTAATGAAATAAATTGCTTAAAAAAAAACAAAATAAATAAATCTACAATTTATAAAAAATAATCCACATTACATTTACGTCCCCTCTCACACGAAGGTAAAACTGTGTTCTACATTCATTTTATTACGCCACCACCTCTTAGGTGCCTCGGGAGGCTTTCACGGTATAACTCTTTGTTATCTAAAGTGCCCTCAGGTGGCAGAAACCTCCCGAACGCTGGAGGTATAGTCAGTGTCAAGTTGTCAACCAAATGGGGAGCAAGTATATTTTTGTTCGGTTTTAGTGTTATTAGGTTTATAAGTTAACCTCTGTTGGTATATTATCTTTTTGTTATAAACAGTTTTCAATGTTGGTGTAGACGTCCTTCACGAATTGCCTCGTCGAATTTTCAATGATTATAAAGATGTAGTTTAAAAAAAAGATTTAATTTTTTTTATTTCTTAAAAATAGGCATTGTAAAGCCACTAAAAACATTTATTTCACAGTAGTTTGGTTAAGAATTCTATACGTAATTTTAAAAAAAGCTCATAAAGTGGGTCAAAGTTACCCAACATGATGGTAATACATTTCTTAGATTCATTATTATTTGTGTATTTAATGTGTACCTACAGGTACCATTTAAAGTATCTGGCATGTGCAATAAACCTGGATGCGAAGCGAAGGATCTAGCCTAATTATATTTAAGCGCATTTATTTTACGTATCAATTCATAAAAATATTTTATTACAGTAATTTATACATAAAATATGTTAGAAACATACATGTCAAGAAAGTATTTAAAATAAAACGAATGAAAAACATCGGTAAAAGATGAATAGAACTCCCTTTAGACACCCTGTTCTATATAAAACTTTGTTATATAATGAACAGATGTCGTTAAATTATATTTCCCAAGAAATCAGGATTTTCACGTCCACGTCCACGTGCTGTTCAGTGATACTGTTTTCCGGGAAGTCTCTTTAAAAGATCTTAGATTTTTAAAAACAAGTTCCAACTCAATGGATTTCAACTTAAATAAAAGGTGGAGTTATACAACATATAATTATATTCTTCAAAATATTTTGACCTGTATTGTTATAAAAACAGCCCTTTTTTTAATACTAAATTATTTAGAATTAAGGTAAGTATTGGAAAAAGGATCTAGGTATTTCTTATATTTGATTGCGTACGTACAAATGATGTTAAATTAAATTAAACCCAAAGATTGAATACATTCTTAACCAAAATTTTACATCACATTTAATGTGAATCCAATCGCAAGTATAGAAGAGATTGTAAAAATACTTGTCAGTTAACTACTCTAAAATAAGTCTCTTAAGCCAAATTAAAACCATTTTAAGAGGGGAAGACGACCGTACCGTGTCTAAAATGATTCCTTAATTCCAAGCCATCATTTCCGTTGTCTTTAATTTTTAACTGAACATTACAAGTTGATGTTAAACCGTCGGGACCCGTAAATTTACCGGTCCGGGACCGGAGTGTTGCCTGAGGGAATTTTAATTAATTTAATTAATAAACCCAAACGCTGAAATAGGCCTTGTGTCACCGAGATAAGGGTCATCACTTTGCCGAGGTGTAGTGACGTCACGTTTGCCAAACATTTGCGATAATTCAATGTGATGGTATTCTGAATATGAGGTCGGGTCGTGATTGCGTTCTTGACAGGTACTTGTAGTTTGTGTCGTAAATAGGGTTAAATTTTAGCGCTAAAATCTGAGAATCTAATATTTTATTAGACATCAAAATTATAGGGTTGGTTCATAAAAATATAACGCAAGTTTGCCTTCCCAAACCCAGTCAAATATTCGTAAATCCAAGACATAACATAGGTATCACAGAATCCGATGGCTCATTTTATAAAATCTCTACATTCTATATTTGAATCTGATGTAAAGGGCGTTAAACTAATAACAAGAAAATAATGCTACAAGCCAGTATTATTTTACTATAACAAAGGATTTTCTGTATTAAATATTTCTTTTTTCTTTTGCACCAAAGATTAATAAGGGCCGGCTTCCGTCCTGCGATAGATAATGCAATTATTTTCCACTAACACAGGATGTTCTGCAGGAAATTGTTATTTAGAAAAAGAAAAGATACTGTTTTCTTTTACAAGAAATTACTATTAAGAACATGATTCAACATGATGAAGTTATCTAGGTATTTTTAAATTTACAAAATGAAATGAAACCAAATCTTATTCTATTGTTCTCTTGTTTCAAAGGTTTATTTATTAAAATAATTGTATGATTAAAAAGAAACCATTGAGGTGTACTAATTTTAAAAAGAGTTTCAGTTTTTTTTTCAGACAGTAAGCTCTGGGACCATAATACTTTTAAAATAGTGTAAATGAATTTTAATTTTACGAAGCTGATTCAATTTAGCGTTGTTGACAAGCAAGCGTATGTATGGGTAGTAATCAGCGACGTATGATATGCATAGACTGCTACTATGCTAGGTTCCTGCTAGGTTCCCCTTGTGCCAAGCGAGAGCAGTTTTTAGTCTGAACCTAGTACATTTCGTTTTTCATTTAAGTTAATTTTCGCGCAACTTTGTAATTTGCGCGTTTTGTCATTGTTAGGATAATATTAGTGTTTTAGATCGATTTTTTAAAACGGCAAGCTCTTTCTTCATTCATAATTCACGACAACACTTTGTTCACACTAGTGCTTACGGTTTAAACTCTGATAGGCTCACTCTATAGTTTCAAATGCAACCTCGTTGGTAGTAATACATAGCGTGTTTGACGTTATTACTTTATTAAACTATAATGTTTTTTATTTCCACCTCCCTTTACAGTAAATGTAAAGCAGTGACCCTCCTTTATAGGCAGTTGTGAAAATTAAAGTCTTGACTTGGTTGTTCGTATATAATTCACTTTACATCCTGAAATATAAATCCTAAGACCCCGCGTATCAAGCCTGAGCCCGTATCTTTCAGATTTCTGTGTGACATAACAAAACACTGTTATCTCGTGCCATACGAAACTGATCCTTCATCACGTTCGATAGATAGATCATAATAAATAGATTTCATTTAGATCTCAATCAGAATGGGATAAGTGCTCACTTGTATGTAAATTATTAATGTTTTCGACATGATTCTATAAAAACCTATATTAATTTACAAAATATGTAACATAAAGTTAACATATTCAATGAAACTTTTATGAAAATAAATGATGAAAATTCCAATAAAGGCTTTAAAAATATTTGTTTCAATTTTCAGTATGACCTCTTTTGTTTTGTTATGCACCGTTATTAAATTAATGAACGCCATATTGTTTCCTGGTAACACCACAATAAAATGTTTATGTTGTTAGTGAATGTTTGCTACGGCCACATAAAATGCACCTTTTTATAAATTCAGCTTTCTTTGTACACAAAGTTAATTAGCTACATAGGTAAAGTTAATTACTTTTACGTTAAAAGTTTTTAAATTGGCACTCCTACTAACCTTGTATAATGCTCATAATACTTTTTAAAGAAATCGCTTTTTACACTATGCTTTAAACTATTAAATAATTTATTATTTTTTTATTTTATTATACAAAATTCATAATGTTTGATACTAAAGTAAAAAAGTTGTTGAATTGTACGTATTTATACATGACAAGTCTAAAAATCTTTCCCTTTGTAATCTGAATGATTACCAAAGCTGCTTACAAGGCCTTTGTAACTCACAATCAAGTACAAAGGAAACGTAGAAAATATACGAGAAAAATACACGCTTTGTACAATCTAGAATCAAAGAGGGAACGGGCATCTTTTATTTTTGTTCAGCGATGCACACATCTTACGTGACACCTCCTTATGGCTCCACTTAAGGAGATACACTGAGATATGGAAGATGCTTTCGAGAAAAATTACTTTCGATATCCGCGTTCCACGTTTGAAATTTTGCTGCCATTTTGATTTATAAAAATAAAACGCGATCTGTGAGTTTTGGTTTTTATGTTTAGTCTGTTTTTCTTGTCTACAACCAGCGTTTGAACAAGGTTGAAATTGGCAGTCGTTAGGGCTACAGAGAATAAATTGAGCACCTCTTTTTTGGTGGGCAATTTAAAAATGCAATAGAAAAGAAAACAGAATCGCTTTTAGAGGTTTAAAGATATTATTTATTAGAATAATGTATGTAAAAAAATACTTAAACACATTTTTACATTACAGCTCCATACCATAGAACATTTTTGTTATACCCTGATAAACTCGTTTTTCTCAGAAAAAAATATACAGTCGCCTTAAAATTCCCAAGTTTTACAGAATACACTGTACAGCCTTAGAAACTCGCTTCATCAACAAATATAAGTCGACACACTTTCCCAGAAACCCTACATTCTAAAGAATATCTACACCACAACCTGTTGCAATCGCTTTGTGGCGAAATGAGAGCGACCAGCGACCATGCTCCAATGAATTCTTTAGGCACAAGACTCTTTCATCTTGACGTCAAGATTTTTTCAAGCCATGAAATTAAATACTTGGCACTCATTTTCATAGAAGGAGTGGTTTTTCGGTACTTGCATGTGGAATGCGGAGAGTGGTGGCGTGATCAGCACCTCTTCCTGGTAGTTTTTCTGAAATTTGTATTTTTTTTTTTGTCTAAATAGAGAAATTTCTTGTACGATACCAAATACATTTGATTATTTTCTACAAAAAAATTACTGTATAAGGACATCAGTTATGGCATTTCTAGCTTATTTGCCGTTATTCCACATTAAAGACCAAAATTTACATTTTATCTGAACTTTAGTCTATAGAACAATTCGTGTACTTTTCGGAACATTCGTCAGTGTATATAAGACCCAGGGTATCCCAACATAGATGTTTAAGTTTTGCTATGACTCCAAAAGATATCAAGCAGCTAAACCTCTTATCCTCTTTTCAAACGACCCAAAAAGTATCAGCGCAAAACTAACAGCTTCATCACATTGGAAAACTCGAGGAACGTCCTAACTCGACGGCAGACGTGCAACGACTGCGCGACGCTCTGAATAATAATAGTGTCTTTAACTGAGACGTCTTGCACTGACTACCGGCTTAAAGGGAACTCGTGATGTTATAGCGACGCTTCACTTGCGTTTGCTTGACAGTGGGAAGGTAATGAAGAAAGGATTTTAAATAAATCGTACTAAAATTTATTTTTCACCTCTTTTAAAACTCTCGATACGCTTATACAACGTATATGTGTGTGTGACTTTTATGTAAAATATGTAATTTGTAAAAAGATAGGAGGTACTTTTCGCCAGGACTGATTTGTGCCCAATTCGTAAAATAGTGACTCGTTATATTTAGGCTATTTATCTTGCCTGGCCAGACCAAGTTTCGTACAGCAAATATGCGAATCTTTTTATGGAGTTCGCGGTATATTATATCATTATGTTTTGTATGTGTCTAAAAGCGGAGAGAAAAAGTATTTTTACAAGCCAGCTTGTTCCCTAAAAAAATGCTTACAGAGCAGAGTTTGGTTGAAATCAAACAAAAAAAACTTTTAACGAGAACTGAACAAATACTGTGTAGTGCAAGATTGAGACAGAAGAAAAATACGTTTAATTAGATTTACTTATTAATACAGACCGGTTCAAATAAAAACAAATGACGTTCGAAAATTCTCACTGAATTTCGAGCACGAGAATTTTCCCTCAAGCTCGAAAACCGTCAACCAAAACTTTACCGTCATTAAATATCAAAATATAAATGGCAGCTAAGATTCACATAATACAAGGCAAACCCAAGCATATTCCCAGTAAGGTAATTAGTTAGGAACATAAGCTTTCAACGGTGTAAGCTGAAACATAATTTATTCGTTGCAGCTAAGTGCAGTATAAATCACAACGGGTCGTTTTTGTTTTACTTTCAGGATTTAATAAAGGCTGCCCTGTTTGACTGTCGTTTGCATTAATGTTTTTGCTTTTTATACCGAGAAATGGAGTGAAAGGAGAGTAAAATGAAAGGCTATTCTTTTCAATCCGTTATAAAAAAAGAGGTGCTAACATGTTTACCAAATAATTTAGGTAACGGTAAATTCAGGGAAAAAGTAGGAGATTAATAAGGTCTGAATTTGCATGCTTATTTACTCGCATTTTACTTTATCCACGCAATACATAGTCAATTGGGTTCGATTCCCACCCGAGACAAATGTTTGTGTGATGAGCACCATCATTTGTTCGGTGTCTTGTTGTATTTTATCTATAATATGTATGTATTTAGAAATATATAAGTATGTTTATCAGTTGTCTGGTTACCATAACACAAGCTCTGTTTAGCTTGGGATCAGACAACCGTGTGTGAGATGTCTCGGAATATTATAATTATTAATAATTTATTCTACGATTGCATGACAGAATAAATTGAAACAAGTCTAGCTACGGTAATGGTAAAAATTTCAAAGGTTGGCGAATCAATGATTATGTTAATATTTAACCGAAAACTGCATTCTACGTAAATAGTTACCTAGTAGGTGGTTATTCTTGCTCAAGAAGGCTTTCCACATACACTCTTACATAAAGCACACAATCTACGTTCATCCTCATTTAAAATAAAAAGACACAAAAAAAGACAAATTCACGTAACACACTGAGCCACCATAAATAAGGCGACACGCGACGTAAAATAACTTCCCCGACTCAAACTTCGGAAACTTTTCATATTTAAGCGTGTCATTCGACTGACTCTTTTTATTTTTTTCTTATTCGACTGCTGTTTAGTAAAGCAGGCTTTTTTATTCTCTGTAACAAACTTTGGCGGGAATCGGGCGAATTTTATTTTAACTTTCTGCTGAGTAATGGCTGTTATTGAGAATTTTATTCTAGATTTACTGCTTTTGTTTTCGATTATATTTTTTTCTGGTGTTATTATTTATTTATGGATAAATATTTTAGCTAGGCCAAAAGAGGACGTTAAACTTTTTTTATTATCTAGTGATAAAACTAAGGCACTTCACAAAACATGTAAAATAAATAGTACAAAGATTCTCAAGTGTAGAATCTAAACAAAATATTTTATAAAACAATAAAATAAGTTTTTCTTTCCTAAATTCTAAACTTTGCGTATTCTAAATTTTATACAGTCACACTGACAGCTAACAATGTTAATGAGATTAATGAACAAAACGGGATTCTTTGAACAGTATTCCACGACATGCAAGCTAGGTAATGAATGAATAACTTACGGATAGCGGTTAAAATAGTTCCGAGTTGGTTTCAGCCGTTTCCCTCCCTTGGTTATAGGGTTCTGAGTTTATTTCTTTTGCATAGACTGGTGAAAGGATAGATATACTGTTTTATGTGCATTTTTCAATCAGTTAGATAGTACCCTATACGTTATGTATGTAGGTAAAATATTTATGTCAATTAATTAAACATGAATTAACATATTTTTTATAAATAAAACAATCGAATTCGTCAAAAATACTTTTCTTTTTTGTTCTTCAGTGAGAAAATTAGCCCCATTAATTAATGTGCATGTAACATTAACTAATGGGGCTGGAACTTTTGTGGGTTCAATCCTTTTCTCAATTGTTATTATCCCACTGCTTGACAAAAACCTACTCACTCACTTTCGAACATTCGCCTAAAGAGTCAAAATGGTCCCGTCGTCGTCTGATATGCAATATTATACATAAATTGCAGAGCGTTACTTGTTTCAAACCATAACAAACGTTTGTAATAAAACATTATTTATTCACCATAATTTCAGCTAAATTTACTTCAGTTCTCTGAAATATAGTTACGAGTCAGAGAATGCATGTTAAATTAGTACGGGCAGAGTTGCGGGTCAGTTATGTATATTTTATTAGCAAACTGCCCGAGTCCAACTAATAACAGTCGTTCAAACTTGCTGCCTTCAAAAACGTTAACGTCCAAATACTGTGTGTGTTTAGAAAAGTTAGTCTATTTGTTCCGCATGTGTTTCCATGTAAGTAAGGGATGTTTTATGCTGCAAGTACGAAGGCTCTCTATGATCATAGAGAGCCTTCGTACATATGGCAGAGATATATCATAGTGATCACTATGATATATCTCTGCCATATGTTACGCGTTGAGATGGGTAAAAAATACGGGATCAATCAAGTTAAGAGTGACATGTATGCAAAACTATTTAATTTCTTGCTGAGTATCATCATAATAATATCACATCACACCATCATATTTACAGAAAGTCCTACTGAAGCAAGGAACCTGGAGGCAGAGGAGCGCCGCTGCCAAGACGAAACATCAATTGTGTGTCAAATTACTTGAGATATTTGGAACAGGAAGAGCTTGCGTTTCGATAATATTGTAGATACAGCACCCTTCTTATGAGATGCTTACAAAGATCATTTAATTTTAATTGTGTTTTAAAGCTAATGCAGCTTACTGTAATATAATATACAGTGTACATATTTACAGTAAGAAGAATTTCACAATTATTTAATTTCGTTCTCCATTCTTCTTTATGCCCTTTCAATTTCCTGGTATTGCAATCAAGCTTTTACGAAATACTTTTTTCGGAGAACTTTGATGGTAAATCATCACTACATAGTATGAAATAAAGTCGCTTCCCGCTGTCTGTCCCTATGTATGCTTAAATCTTTAAAACTACGCAACGGATTTTGATGCGGTTTTTTTTAATAGATAGAGTTATTCACGAGGAAGGTTTATATGTATAATACATGCATAATATAGTAGAGGAACACGGATAATCTTAGAGATTTAAGTAAATGAACAATTTTTTTGCGCTTACATTGCAAACGCTGGCTGAACCCTACGAGATAGATCAAAATAATGTACTACAGTATTGTGCACCTTAAAAAGATCTACAAAAAAGTCCGCGATGGCATATGTCTATCTCTTGAGGATAACCCACAATAACCATTTTTTATCGTTTATTTATTAATGATTTACGAAAAAGCGATTTTAAGCTATACAGTATTAATCCTTATCCAATTAAGTACCTTTAAAAAATTGTGCATGTAATATAGATCAATATTGCCCTTTACAGCATGTAATTTAAATAAATATTTTCGAAGATATTACAAATTTAAAATGCAGGGACATCGCGGTTGCGGCGGTAACGGCCGGGGGGCCGGGGGGCGCGTGCCTTTTTTTTTTTTTTGGCAGGTGAAACTCATTTATGAGCCAGCCTTGCATCCCCAGGGGGTTGAGGATGCAAGAGTCCGGGCTTCCAGAGCCTTGAGAAAGGCTCCGACTACTCCGGCAAAACACCTGGTGCCATCCTTCGCCTTAGTGGCGGCGTTACGCGTCCAACCGAAGTCTTAACACCATAACGCCCCCGGCGACTGCCCGCTTAGTGGCGGGCCCGACATGACCTCCGTCCTATGTAGGAGGGAGGACAGCGGGGGCAGTGCATGGCACTACACCACCCCCGCCCAGCAAGGAAGGAGACGCGTGCAATGAAGGCTGAGGGACCCCCGTCCCCGCCCTCTGCATCCCCCTCTGGGCAGGTCTGGCTACGGAGGATCTCGTCCGCGCCCTACCCGCCCGCCGTCGGCGGAGCAATGGAGCGGAAGGATCAGCCTCCCGCTCGCGCTCCGAGGTCTCTTTCTGCGAAATGACGATCTCGCAGAAATGAGACACTGCCCGCCAGACGCGATTGTCCGCGAGCATGGCATTGACCACACTCGCGAACGAAAGGTCCGGACCTATAACTGCGCTTAGGACACGGCGCTCCACCTCGAAGGCAGCGCAGACCTCGAGGGTGTGCTGCGCCGTGTCTTCCGCCGCGCCACAATGGTGGCACGCAGGGGATTCCTCCCGCCCGATTCGGTGCAGGTACGATCCGAAGCACCCGTGCCCAGACAGCACCTGCACCAGACGGAACGTGAGGAACCCGTGGCGTCGCTCAAGCCATGTCTCCAGGAGGGGACCCACAACTTCAGTAACGCGGCGTCCGTAGCGGGCGTTGGCGAGCCCTAACCGCCAACGGAGGACCATTTCATCATAGGCCTCGCGCCACACGGCACCGCGTTCTTCCGGAGACAAGCGCTCCCCGAGCGCTTTCCGGGCCGCCGTCTGATGATATACGGCGGCCAGGACCTTTGCGTCTTGCTCCCAGGGGGGAGTCCCGGCGAGGGCGCAAGCAGCTGCGTGTCCCACCGTACAGTAGGCCCTCGCAATGCGTTGCGCAATTGCCCGTTGGGGCCTTCGCAGGAGGGACACGTTCTCTCTCCTGTAGAGGGCGTCTGCCCATATTGGGGCTCCGTAGAGCGCCATAGAGCGCAACACCCCGGCGTAGAGGCGACGGCAGCTGACCCGTGGTCCCCCCAAGTTAGGAAGGAGCCACGAGAAGGCGTTAGCCGCTTTGAGTAGCCGTGTTGCCAGATCACGGAAGTGGGGGCCGAAATCCCACTTGGCGTCCAGGATTAGGCCCAAGTACTTCATCTGGGCCTTAACATTCACCCTGACGCCCGCCACCACAATGTGCGCGTCAGGGGGCTTCCGCTGACGAGGTCCAGGGAAATACAGGGCCTCTGTCTTTTCCAAGGCCACCCTTAGACCCAGGCGAGCCATTCTGTTGGCAACCAAAGTACCGCCGACAGAAGCCAATCGCGCTGCTTCCCCATATGTCTTCCCTCGGGCAGTGACTAGGGTATCGTCTGCATAGCAGAGGATACCCATGCCCGAGAGGAGGGCGCCCCGAAGAACCCAATTGTAACCTATATTCCACAGGAGTGGTCCAAGGACCGACCCCTGTGGAACCCCGGCGGCCACTCGACGGCGCTTGACATTGCCGTCCTTACTTTTAAACAGGACCTCACGGTCCTGTAAGTAGTCGGCCAGGAGCGCCGCCAGGTATTGCGGTACCCTGTGGTACCTCAGGGCCTCTAAAATGACTGCGTGAGGCAGGGAGTTGAACGCGTTAGCGATATCAAAAGAAATCGCCAACACTCCCTGCCCTCTTTCCTTCGCCTCCGCGCACAGGTGTTTTAGGCCATGGATGGCATCGATGGTAGACCGACCCTCTCGGAACCCGAATTGGGCATTAGACAGGTCCGGGCCGATCCTAGCAAGATGATCTTTCAAGCGGGCCGCAATGATCCGCTCGAAGGTCTTCCCCGCCTCATCCAAAAGGACGATTGGCCTATATCCCGACGGGGAGTCGGCTGGGCGCCCATGCTTCCGAAGAAGGACCAAAAGACCCTCCTTCCATGGCTTCGGAAACCTCCCGGTGGAGAAGCACCGGTCAAAAAGGTCCCGAAACCGTTCCTCCAAATGGGAGGTGGCGATCGCCATAACTCTCGCTGGTATCCCATCGGGGCCGGGGGCCGTCTTTTTTTGGCTGAGGCACGACACTGCGTCAGCAAACTCCTCCGAGGACAATGGGGGAATGACCTCCGACGGACCTATCCCGTACGGGGGATTCATCCTTGGTGGGGTGACGTCGGCGGCGCACGGGAACAACGCTTGAACCACCCCGTTCAAGAGATCAGTTGGAAGGGTCTCCGTTAGTGGGGGACCAATGGGGCGCAGTTTGTCGCGCACCATTTTGTACGGTCTTCCCCAAGGATCGGCATTGAGTCCTTCCAACATTTCCGACCTGGCTGCGTCCTTAGCTACCCCAATGGCGGCCTTCAGCGCTTTCTTTGCCTCCTGCCATAGCAGGTGATACCGGGCCTCGGGGGGCGCGTGCCTATACCAAGTAGTGCGTCGAAGGCTGTGCTTCGCACTAAAGAACTTTATGATTGAGTAGATATGTCGCAGACAAATAGTATAATTTGGCATTTTACATACGGCATCGTCAGTTTAAAAACGTTTGCGGTTATGTAATATGCCAAAGGCAAAATGTAGATTGCCGTGTCACTTTATAATATGCCTCAACATTTCATCGAAAATTTAAACACCATATACATAATGCCGAGGCAAATTGAAGTATTTAGTTTTTGAGGTTATCCAGCACGTCAAAAATGCTAAGGTATCCATAGACCCTGGGCCGTGAAGGACTCCTGCAGAGTATTTTTGGTCAAAAAACCATGTATTTGATCGAATAAGTATTCATATATTCATAGGCTCAGAAATTCATTGCTTGATTAGGTTCGACTTTGTGACAGAGATCAATAGGTTAGGTCAGGTTAGATATTGTGACCTTGCAACAGAGCGAGCGAAGCGAGCGACGACGACGACGACGACGACGTATGTAATTCAAAGTTTTTCTCGAGATTTTAATGAGCATAGTCACCCTAAAATAACACTTGAATTATAACGATTGAATGATTTGACATTTTGCCTTTGGCATATTACATAACCGCAAACGTTTTTAAATGCCATATTATCAATGATATTATAATAAACAGATATGTTGTAAGCGCGCAATCGTGAAGACTCGAAAACGTCCTAATGGAGACGTATTCAGACGTATTGCCTTTAGTCTGCGTCACGCATCTCGACGAGTGACACACCCGAACGAAATTTACATAAAAGCTTTTAAATGTCATTGTGGGTATCCAGAAACTGTATCATTTATGATAACGAAGTAAATAAAATACAAGGAATCTCATACCACATGTAAATACGCAATATACTTCGATTTAATAATATTTTTTATTTATTTTCCTAATCACTACATAGTATAAAACAAAGTCGCTTCCCGCTGTCTGTCCCTATGTATGCTTAGATCTTTAAAACTACGCAACGGATTTTAATGCGGTTTTTTTTAATAGATAGAGTGATTCAAGAGGAAGGTTTATATGTATAATACATGCATAGTATAGTAGAGGAACACGGATAATCTTAGAGATTTCCAATGTAAGGTCGTAAATGAACCAATTTTTTCGGCTTTCATTGCAAACGCTGGCTGAACCTAACGAGATAGCTCAAAGTAATGTACTACAGTATTGTGAACCTTAAAAAGATCTACAAAAAAGTCCGCGATGGTATATGTCTATCTCTTGAGGATAACCCACAATAACCATTTTTATCATTTATTTATTACTTATTTACGAAAAAGCGATTTTAAGCAATACAGTATTAATCCTTATCCAATTAAGTACCTTTAATAAATTTTGCATGCAATATAGGTCAATATTGCCCTTTACAGCATGTAATTTTAATGAATGTTTTCGAAGATATTGCAAATTTAAAATGTAGGTACATAGCGGTTGCGGCGATACCGGCCGGAGGGCCGCGCGGGGGCCGAGGGTCGTGCCTATACCAAATAGTGCGTCCAAGGCTGTGCTTCACCCTACAGAACTTTATGATTGTGTAGTTATATTTGGTATCAGCGTTGCACCCGAGCAAAGCCGGGGCGGGCTGCTAGTATTCTGATAATTGGAGGTTAGAAAAAAGAAAGAGACGGTAAATAAATTTTTTGTCGTGAGGACGACAAGGACGCGTGATCGCACACATATAGAATAAAAGTACAGAAGCGACTATTAGGCATTAAAGTCATCATTACCCCAGAGTTCTGTTTTCCTTTTTTCTAATGTTGGATTATTTAATCATTTGTTTTTTTGAAATAGTCGATATACTTAATTATAAATTAAACATGTCATGTGTGGGTAAAGAAAATATGAATAGCTTACCCTTATTACCTTAATATATCGCAGAAAATGTTAAAATAAAACTATTTCTATTTCCACTTTGTCGCTTTAACATCGTGATTTATTTCTCACCTACCTACCTTTAGTAGTGTTGCTTAGTTGTTATAGGCACAAACCGTGGATACAAATTTAGTAGACGCGGTTTGTACCTTCTGTCTCGTTAAATTTGTTAGTCTATGACGTTTGTTTATATTGAAGCGTAATTGACAACACTAATTGTCTCTTTTTTTCTTATGGGTTTTATCGCGCTATCTCTTTTGTATCATTTTGACATGTGAGCTGCCGCTGCTGCGCGGAACACTTTTTTCGGTTGTTTTGTATGGGTGTAACATATCTGTTTATTATAATATCATTGCATATTATACTATTTGTCTGCGACAGATATATAGTGTGGGTATCAGCGTTGCACCCGAGCAAAGCCGGGGCGGGCCGCTAGTAAGTTATATATCTAGATTCGCAGAATTCGCAGTATGTAGAACCTTAACAGGAAGAACGAGTTTTATAATATTTCAACCATTTAAATTTGTTTTCAGAGAATCCATTTGAATGTTAACGGATTGTTTTCAAATACCAGGTACATTGTATAGGTAAAATTAACATTAAAAACCATTTTTTTTTTCGGTATACGTACTTTTGTAAACATTGATCAAAATGAGAACTGTATTTCGTTAATAAATAATAAGTATATTATTTGTTAAACACAGTTTGACGAAATCCAGATCTTATAAGTCCAGAGCGCTGTTTTCTCTATTGTAAGACATACAAATAAAAGTAGTTATTACATAACTTTTATAAAATAAAACTACTAGGCTTTAAATAAAACCGAACACACTGCGTCTAATATCAACAAAATATTACGCTACTAGATCACCTAAACTATGTCTCAAGTTTGTATATACATTTTATGTCTTCCTAATATACTTTACCTACTCTCCTCGTATAAATTCAGGCTTGTGTTAGACCTACATTTGTATTAGTAGCACAAGAGAGTATATTCTCTTTACAGCAAACAATATCAATACTGGCTGACCACATAAAATAGGATTACTATGGCTTGCATCCCGGCGCGGTTCACTTAGGGCGCGTTCCCACTTTGTCGTGACGACAGATAATCGTGTAGTTTTAAATGTCGTGGCTTATATGTTTAAATGGATGTGTTCACATATAGAAAGACATGACTTACTGTTGTCTAACGATTTATTAATTAGTAGTAAAACGATATAAATTCGTTACGACTAAATCGTGACGGCCACTCTATCGTAACCAAACGATAAAATGTCGTCGCGATCCAATGGGATCGGCTAGATACGAGTCGCTAAACGATACAAAATTATGACTTCAAACAACCTTTATTATGGGAACAGCTAGAGACGACAGTCGTCCAACGATAAATGAATCGTTACGACATAGTTGGAACGCGCCCTTATACTGAGCTTTAGCGTTTCTGTTATTATACAGACTATAGCAATTCGAAACTCCAACAATTTTGCTGCAAATTCTAATGCATTTCGTATTTATTGTAAATGATTCAGAGTGTTTGGAATGAGCATAAAGTGCTCATAAAATGCTCTTTCCAAACACTGAACACTAAATTTGCAATTTGTTTAAGAATACATTATGATATTGCTTGTTGGATAAGTATTGATATAGGTCGTAAAACAGGCAATAAAATATTGCTAAACACAAGGACTGTAAACAGAAACCAGGTAATATGATGATATTATTTATTATACGCTACTGTTTGTTATCCCCAATAAAAAATAAAAAGAAAATATGTAAGCATAGTCGTTTTGTCGCTGGAAGCTTTCGACCAGTCCAATTGGAAATCTTTGAGGGAGGCCTATGTCCTGCAGTAGACGTCCTACGACTGAAATGATGATAGTTGTTTTAACAAACTTGTTAAAAACAATCTCAATTAATCAATACTCGCATCAAGAAAATATTAAAATATAACTATGTGCTATATTTTACCACTTGAACATTTTTCTCGAGATCAATGTGTCAGCCAGAAATACGCTTCATTCAAGTTTAATTATAATTAAATAAATAATTTTACACATCGACCACAGTGATAAAACACGACTTACTAATTCCAACTTAAGACCCGTTTAAAATACGCCTTACCAACTAATGCCTAATTAATGAAACACAAACACATCACTTACATGGAAGAGCAATATTTCAGGCTCAGTAACAAGTACAAGATAAATGCATTACCGGCGAACATTCCACCCCGTTCGATGTCTAATCGATCTCTTAATTAAGATCGATGTATCGGATGCTCTTGTAAGCTAGAGTACGTATCGATTATATGTGTCTTATATCGAGAGCATTCACAACTCTACGTTGTCGCAGCAATCTGATACCAGTATTTTTTTTTTAAAGTAACATCTCACACCCGGTTGTCTGATCCCAAACTAAGCAGAGCTTGTGTTATGGTAACCAGACAACTGATAAACATACTTATATATTTCTAAATACATACATATTATAGATAAATTACACCCAGACACCGAACAAATGATTGTGCTCATTACACAAACATTTTCCCCGGGTGGTAATCGAACCCACGACCTCCGGTATAGCAGTCAGGGTCTCAAACCACTAGACCAACAGGCCCGTCCCGCCCGTATTGCATTGTAAGTAGCGTTCATGAGGTCCTACATGAACCGAAATTAGACTTTATAAGGGAAAAGATAGTAGGAGAGACATTCTCCAGTGGTTTTTTGGCAGATACATAGGAAATAATAACTAGTGCATCTCAGAAAGACAATCAAATAAACGAAAAATGAAATAGGCGCTTACTTATTTTTATGCAAACATTAAACACACACAAACACACCCTCACTCACACACGCACAAGAAAATGTAAAACGCGTCCTCCCGTAAAGACACAGTTTAATGACTAAAGAATATTCAAATAATAAAGACAAAGTATCCTTTATCTGATATCCCTAACTAAATACTAACCCTAAATCAGGCTCTACTATCTAATTTATTAACCCCACATGGGATTAAAGGTATCGTGCTCGCTTGTATCAACCTAATAAATATAAATCATTACTACTGAACCAATATTAATTTAAAATAACAACCAGAGGTAAACAACCTTTTCATAAATTAATAACGGTTCTTTTTTGTGTTTGTTAATAATTCGGATTTGTAATTTCAGAGGATGTTTCGATACAGTATTAATGCCAATTACATTTAATAATTAATTAACGTTACTTTTAAATTGGTAAAGTTAATCAATTAAATAAAGGATTTTTTGCGAGGAATCAAGTTTCAGTTTATAGATACTGCTCTGAAAAGCGAAGAAGTTTCTTTTAAATTGATACGTAAATAAATTGGTAGAATTGTATCCGCTTAATTTCTAGCGTTAAGGGATCCTGTTATGTAACCTTCTTGTAAGGATATTTGTATTCTAGTGGAAGTACTTCCAAATATTAGCGCTCAAACAATTTACAAAGTATGTGAGAATACTCTTTAACAGGTACACAGATATCAAAATAATAAACTTGGATACATTCTTCCCCCGTCTTTTCCCATTGGGAAAATTGTATTCTCCTTAAAGAAAATTAATTATTTGATATTCCCTTATGAAAGTCTGCTGTAACCGATAGGGATTTTTTAAAATCATTCCAATTTATGAATCTTCGCAGGAAAGATATGACTTGTCCTTATCCCATTCAACCATTCGCTATTAATATTTCCTTAAAACCCCATCGATTATATCAGGTTTTTATTAATAATTCTAATTTCTGAACCCTTACAGGGAAGACTTGTCCTTCTTTCCTTCTGAAAGTATACGCATAAGAATAAGTAAAACCAATGAATAGTCGATCGAGCGCCGGTCTGTCACGCACGAACGTTCGCATAATGGATGCCCCTCGTTACTTCACGTAAATTGAATTTCGATTAGGGTACCTCACGCTTCGTTCATAAAACAAACATATAGGTCAGGTCGAGTTGCGTTTGCTGCGGTAGTGATGTCTGTTTGTTGAAAACTTTAGAGACCGTTCTGTACTGTGAAGTAAATTAAGCTTCGTAGGTACTTAATGTACTTTTTGAGCACCTGTTTTTTGTTTTAGGATTTGCTTGGTACAAGTATCAACGGTCCATTACAAAAGAGTCTGTGCTATAAAATAAAAATATGCTTCCACCAAATTCTATCTGAGAATAGTAGAAAAGACGTTTCAGGAATACTTCAGTTAGAAGACTAAACAATGCGATAGTTGTCGGTCCTTTATTCGAAAATCTTTATGAGTTTTCATCAAGAAGTTTTTCTTGCAAATACCTCACTCAAAATAAAACACGATGTTTCTGTCTTCAAAAGCAGAGAGTACGCAATAAAAGAATATCTCATAACAATACGAGATTATTTCGTGCACGGCAAGTATTCGGGGTTACGAGCCAAGGGTCGGAACCGAAAAAGTTACGCTTGGGTACCCCGCTAATTGGATTGTTTTGCTCGAAGGTACGCCCGGTAAATATGTACGTAATACATACGAAACCGTTTATTTGAAAATCATTTTCTGGTTATAATTTTTTGGAACGGTGGTTTGAGGGAGTTTTGATGCTGTTTTGTTTTCAATGCTCTTTAAATGATTGTACCTACATTGAATTTTTTTGGTTATCTACCTTTGGAACCTTTGGTTTACTTTAGGTTTTGGAAATGATCTTGGTCTGACTTGGCTTTCATCCTATCATAATAGTTGGACATGTTGGACAAACGTTTTTTAACGAGATGAAGGTTTGGTTTCCGTAAAATAATAGTGCCTTTTTATATATAATACCAACAGTAACTACATTTAGTTTAAATGTACATGATTACGTATAAGTACATTATATACGGGTCATAACCTTACATTAAGTGTAGTATTCCAACAAAATTACATAAGTAGGATTACCTTTCCCGGGATGTGAGCATGGTCGTAAAAACGCCATAAATTCTGCTGTCCATAGTGTTCCTGACGTTATGACCTTAAAACTCTACGGTAGGCGATAAAATTTTAAAATTACTGTAGAAAGTAGTAAAATTTAATGCATACTTTCGGACGCTCAAGCCATTTAGGACGGCACCAACAATTGAAGATATAATTACCTACCTTTTATTTCCAGAACACGAAATGGGATTTCATATTAGATTATTTTGCTTTTGCAACCTGAATGGCAATTTAAATCAGTCTTTAGTTTTTTATTACGTGGGGATAATGAATACAAACTTAAAACGTGTTAAGTGCCATAGATATTTTAATTATCTAACCCTGAAATAACAGTAATCTTATACCGAACAAAATAAATAATTGCCAATTATTTCTTCCAAACTATCAAGCCTGTTTAGGCACAAACTCTTAGTCCTTTATCACTCGACTCCAAAAAAATCAGGCTGGTATTATAAGTGTTTAAAATACGTCGCTCTTGGAGATATTTTCAGTAATTTTATAGAGTTCCTTCAAATAACTAACCACAGATCTCCAACATAATATTATTGCAATCCAACGTTCGTAAGCCACACTTACAGTTATGAGTGCGCCGTGCAGTCGTAACCGAGGTGATCCTTTCATAAAATATTAGCTTTGTGTGAAGGTAATCCCACTAATGGCACCCAGTTGGGGCGAGCTAATTACTAAAATAGCCGAGCACTTACAAGCTTTAATGTTCTTGTGCAAAAAGGAAATTATGATGGTCATAAGTAATGTGAGCGTAGGTAGGAAGTGTCATTTTAATTTGAGGTGTGTCCTGTGATTTACCGATGGAACGAAACGTGCATTTTGTGGTTTAAAAAAAATAATTGAGAAACTAGGTAAATAAATAAAAACACCTATTACCTATATTTAAAAAACGTAGCGATACTAGAAATGGTTATTTTGATAAATCGATAAAAGGAAAATTTTATAAATACTACAGTTCAAAAATCCTACGTACCACTTCATTTCAACCTAAAGTTATTTTCTCATTGAAAATCAATCAGCAGCATACAAATGACCGATGTCTTTGACCACCTTCTCTTAATTCCATTTAAATAGATTAATAAAAAGAATCGAATCGTTAAGATTAAAATCTTACACGCATCCCAAAGAACTTATTGTTAAGAAATCTTTGAGTTTTTTTTTTTTGTGAGGTCTACAAAGCCTTGTGACCAAAGTATATGGTAAGTAATTTTACTTTTTCCAGAATTTAAAAAGCTCTCCCAAAGTCAACAAAACACTTTCACTTACCCTCACTTTTAAATTGTTAACAAAAAATAACAGGCACCGCTTAAAATAAGCCGATAATAAAAGTTGTTCCACACGTTAATCTCGAGAGCAGCAACTTCGAACAGGCCTGGTAATTATATACGAAAGTTTTTAGACCCAAACTTAAAGACAAGTTCCAACCAAGTTTGTTAGGAATGAAACTGCGAAACCGGCAACTTGAAACAAGGTATGTAAGTTTGAAAATTGCCTAAATTTCATTATTGTATAAAAGGAGCATTTTGAAGTAAACTTGTTTGATGACTTTGCAGTGTTACGCAGACCAAAGTAAATATTTAAAACGTTAATGACCTGCACAATGCTCTCCTTTTTTCGCAAGTGTCGATATTAGGTAGATCAGATCGGATAAAAGTTCCACCAGTCAGCTACATCATAAATCATGTAAAATTATGGCAATCATTATAACAAAGTTTTAAAAAAATAGTACTATATTCAGCTCGATCCGCATTTTAACGATTATAGTCACGTATCGATCGTTACAAGACAATTCATTTTCACCTAAATTCATCGTCATCATCATCAGCCGGAAGACGTCCACTGCTGAACAAAGGCCTCCCCCCTAGAACGCCACAATGAAAGACAACTCGCCAATTGCATCCACCGGGTGCCCGCCACTTTGACGATATCGTCAGTCCACCTGGTGGGAGGCCTGCCAACGCTGCGTCTTCCGGTTCGTGGTCGCCACTCTAGAACCTTTCTTCCCCAACGGTTATCGGTTCTTCGAGCGATATGGCCTGCCCATTGCCACTTCAACTTGCATATTCTTCGAGCTATGTCGGTGACTTTAGTTCTTTGGCGAATTTCCGTATTCCGGATCCTGTCGCGCAAAGAAACCCCGAGCATAGCTCTCTCCATAGCTCGTTGAGTGAGTTCAGCTAAATTACAGTGCCCAATTAGAGTAAGGTGCAATATTGATAATCACCTCGCAACTTATTTGAGTTCACTGGTTTTTTTTTTTATGGCAGTAATAAATTGCATTGTATGTATGTAGTTTCGAAGGATTTGTTAACAGTTTTATCATACTTACAAACATAAAATCAATTCTGCCTAGCCTTTTCCCAAACTAAGTTTGGGTCGACTTCCAGTTTTACCGGACTCATCTGAATAGGTACGTAATTTATTTTCTTTACGAATATAAAATGTAGGGATAAAATGAATACACATTTTCAATATGAAAAAAATAATTTATTATCTGATTAAAGTATAAAAAATTATTACTCATTCCTTTGAAAATGAGAACTTAAAAAATAACTATACATATCACCCCCACGAAACAGATAAGGTACTTAGGTACAGAAATAGCTTCAGGTAATAGTAGATAGACATAGGTACAGACGGATATGTATAATATTATAGTAATACAGGTATCGCCAACCACAAGATCCTCTGATATTTTCGGTAATTTTTTACATGTTCACAACCCCTGCTTACATTTGTTTCCAAATGTTAGATAGGATATATGTAAAAGATTGCTTGCATAAATTATCTGCTTGTAAACGTCATAAGATTATGAGCCACTGTGTTAGGCCATCATAGCAAGACGGGGTGGATATTTCCATTATGAATATGTCTAAAATTACAATTCATCCACATAATTGCTATTACACCAGTATCAAGGGAAAAAGGAACAACGTTAAACGTTTAAGTTATACTTTATCACTCCCTTAAAAGCGACTAGTGGCGCCATCTGGACGAAAACAGAATAGTGAACATGTGATTGGCTTGACGAGAATACAAAACACGAGACTCCCACACCTCCATCACGCTATTCCTACTAACTACTGTTAAAAGCGGATATCAAAACACGCAATGGAATGTAAACGCATAGAAAGTTCCGTGTTCAGTACTCCCGTTACTATAATTATAATCGATGAGTATTATATTTGTGAAGGATATATTTATTTTATAATTAGTCTTGATTATTTGTTCAGTTTCTCTAAGTCTCAGCAGCGATTACTAGCGGAACATTAAATGTATCTAATACTTTGTTAATTTTTCAAATGACTATTATAGCAAGAAATATAGACAGCACTTTTTAGATTCACTCTACATACGAAAATGAACTCTAGTCCTTAAACAATAATGCTCATAATCATATAAAGACGTACATCGCATCGTTATATACGAAATTGTTCGTTATCACTGTAAAAATAGCGTTCATACTCGAATGGAGAGTTTACGCCTAGTGCCCTAATCAGTTGCTATATTTTTTTTTACAGAATGCACTGACTACGCGACTTCACTGAACATATTGTGCATTGACACGGAAACTTATATAAAGAAAATATCTTGATAGCTTTTGAGCCATCTATGTATAAATAAATTTATAAAATTTAATTGACTATCACAATACGTAGGCTTAAAACCTCAACTGATCTCAAATCACATTAAACTAACATTCCAATAATATTTCACGATTTATCACAATCATAGATACAACTCTGGCAAAGTCCAAAAAATTACAGCAAATACTGGACTCAGTCCAAAACTCCAAATTATTAAATTAATAATTATATAATTTCCTAGAAGTATGAGTTCAAAGTCCGGTAGTCTAGGTATTTAATGGACTCTGCCAGCAGCAAATACAATAATACAAATAATTCCATACTATACAATTATTATTAAATAAAACATCACAGATCCGCGCAATGCGTCCACCTGAATAAAACTATACTTCCAAACGAAACTATCAAAATAACTTTAGTTATTTTGTTATACGTCAAATAGTTTTTATGGCAAGAAGTATATTTTTGCTAATACTTTCAAGTTTATTATGCGTTTAATTAGATACTTTTTTATAATTATATTAATTTCTTTCTACATCGCCTTAACATTACCAATAAACCACAACGATAGGGATGATAACTATTTCAAGTCTGTCAGGCAGGTTGTTTAAAAATATTTGACACGTGTTTTTTGTTTATTTTACTATCCACAAATAACGCAATTTCGTGCATATTTTTGCACAAGCATGACGTCATTAGCCCCCACTACTAAACTTCAAAACCCTTTATCTGTTTTCTTTTTTGTAAAAGCAAAAAGCACGTGTCTAATATTTTAACTATCTTACTGACGGACTAAATAGTCAATCATTTACCCCATTGTGTATGCCGCTAAAAGCCTGTTTTCAGGATATTCCAAGCTGCCACTAAGTATTAAATCCATAAACATTATATTATTATCATAAGAAGAATAGTGGCATAACTACTGATAGTGAAGCATCTACATATTCATATAATATAATCATACTACATTTTGAAAGATCGTCGTCAATATAATAATAATATTTGTTGAAAATTTTCTTACTTACATTGTAATAAATATAGGCGAAGTTGATTTATAATCTGTAATCAGATTCTAGTCGAACAGTAACTTAAAAGTTTTTCTTAAAAAATGTTTAAATGTTTCAGAGCACGTACATTTGTAGTTACTATTGCTAATTGTCTAGGCATTTGAAACGTAACAAAGTAAATATTGACTGCCAAAAACATAAAGAAAATATTTTTAATACCTGCGTATTGAATCCTGTTACGTGCTATTGTTGACGTCAAAAACACGTGCGATATGAAACCACAAAGTAACGTTCACGTTTATTCGAACACGTGTAAATGTGACGTCATAATCATTAAAAATACATTTAGATGTTATTGATCGTAGGAAAGAATATTTGAATCATTTCCCCCTCCCGTGATTCGTTATAATATAAACATTTCCATTATTTAAATATTATTTACCACTGGTAGTAAAACAAATTATGTACATATTTTTTTAAGCTTTCTAGAGTTTAACAATGTTGTTAAACAAGATATAACAGACGGGTATTAATTTTACATATTTTGATGAAAAATATTAAAATTTTATCATATTAAAAGAGAGTACGCTATTCCGATAGATTGCCATGAAACCCAAAATTTCCATAAGTTATTTTCCACGTAATTTAGAGCCCAATTAACGAGAATACAAATAGGAAAGTTTAATGATGACGTCTTGATGTCTGCTCGTATACTCGTATGTTACATACCGGATATCCATTATAATTTGGTACACAAGCAATTATTTACTACGCAATGTGTGACAAATCACAATACTACGGCAGACGTCAAACATCAAAGGAGTGTGTTATGTCTCGAGATGGAATTCGTTCGACCTTTGGAATTAGTTTTATGTAACGATACGTCAGAACAACGTTTTTTGTTTTTAAAATATTTGGGATTAATACGATTGTGTTTTAGTATTTGCCATTATATCGTAGCATAATGGTCTATCAATAATATTTAATTAAAATAGCGCATAAAAAGTCTGCTAGTTTCAAAACTGTCTATTGCGATATCTAACTTGATTTGTATGTTTGTAACATTATGGTATATATTTTAGTATTTAGTTTTAGTACGCGTTTCTAAGAACGTCCAGCGAACTTAGAATTGCCAACGTGCCACAATTTGTAGACTAGAGCATGGAATTAGAAAATTTATATTTGAGAACCAGCTCATATTAAAGTGAAGTATCTATTCGACCAGATATCTGATTACCAAAATAAATAATTTGAAAACCTTTTTATAAAGGTGAATTTAGGCTACCGTAGAATCATTACAACGCTTGACCGTTAAGTCCAGCTTTTCTTCCAGCAGTTAGCTATGATGCATTTTATTACGATACGGCCGATGTAACTTAGCAGCTCCGAAAAGGACTGCAAATATCGCCTTCTCTGTCTCACACACTCCTTGTATTACTTCCATCTCGCTTTACCCATCTTGTAGCTGTAAGACTCTCCACATGAAATTGAGCCTTCTGTTTAACCATCTAAAGCACACTTTGGTATGTACTCTCATCCATAACTCAATCCGTATCTGGTGGCGACTTGCGGCGTGTGCGTAGTAGCGACTGCTAGCAGCAAGGGTACATCGTTGACGTCGATGTTGAGAGATTTAGTTAGGGTCGCGATGTCACAGAAGTCGGTCGACATTAGCATGTCGGCTAACGTTTTCGAGAGCACGCAGAATTCTCGCAGCTTGCCTTCCAAGAAGGATATGCACTGGAAAGAAAGAGAAGAAAATTGAATATGACTTGTTCATAAAAAAACGACCAGGAATTAAAGATGTATTGTTTTTCGGTCACTACACCCAACACAAAAATCAAAGTTTAAAAAAAAAAGAAAACTTTTAATATTTTATTTAAAGTTTTCTTCGGGTTTCCCACAGCATATACGAGTAGCTACACTACGTATAAATGAAAAAGCTATCCGTTCTTTCTCGGATCGATTTTCAGACTCGTCGGCTCCAGGCAAATGTATATAAATATACATTTTTCTACTATAAAATGTAAGTATAATTTTCTGAGGTAAAACTATTATCAGCTGTTTTAGCATATCGAGCCGTTACCGCCAAATTATCGTAAGCGACACTTTTGTCGAAAATGCTTTTTTTATCGTAAGTAGTATTTTAAACCATAACGGATCTATCCCTGTTGACATTTCCCGCCAAAATTTAACCGTTGTAAAGTTATAGCAAGTGCTAAAATTATCGTAAATACATATATTTTTAAAGCCATAACGTAAGCGACAACAAGCATTTTTATGGTAAGCGCCTTGCGATCAATTTTTTGTAGCGAAAATGACACTACTTGTTATCGCAACCGACATAGGTGATAGACTATGAGGCGTTTACTATAAACAAATCTGTCGTGACCTGTTTATTTCTGTGAAAGTAATGCGATAAAAACATCGTTCTTATTGAATTGTAGCAAATTATGCAGTTAATATCACCACTTCCCATTTCAGAAGATAGTAATCCTGGAACTGCTTTTCCCGAGAACATACAGCAAGATAAGGCCCCACCTCTAGATCAATTGTTACTAACAGACAGCTTCAACGATATTGACATGGACCCAATACGACATCACCTTCGTTGATCGATTATATTTGTGATACCGATTTAAATTCTGAGCTCAATACTAACGCATTATTAACACCATTACCTCAAACTAAAATTGTCGAATACAGTGATTCAGATACTAAGAATACTTACACTTTAATGGATTTAGATCACCAGAACATAAAAGACTTAACAACTTATGATCCTACTATGCCAGCTTTCATTAATCAATTAATACAGCCTAGCACCAGTTCACTGTTTGACCAACAAGAACTAAATATGTCCAAAAATTTGGAGACCCACGACAGCATTGCCTCTATTGATAGCGAAGATTCATGGAAGCCTGTCTCATCGTCCAGTGATTCGGATGAAGATAAGTCAGTTCAAACAATAGGAGAAGAAACAAGTGTTGGTAAAAGAGGATATAGGAAGACTTTTAGCCAAAAAAAATCGTAAGGCTGCTGTAGGAAAATCTATACAACCAAACCCTTGTATGAATAAAAAATGTGGTAACTCATGTGCAAATAAATTTACGGAAGATGGTCGCAATAATATTTTTGAAAACTATTGGGGATTAGGTTGTGATAAAAGACAAAAAAAGAAAAAGATCCAGTAGTAATGTTCGCAAAATATCATACGATTATTTTATCACCTACAATGGACAGAATATTAAAGTATGTCAACAATTTTTGCTTAAGACCCTAAACATACCCCAAATGTCTATGAGATACACCATCGAAAATGCTAATAAAGCTCTGAATACCACTCGAGATGGCAGAAGAACTAGTCGTCCTCATAATAAATCTGATGAGGTAGAAGTCGCACAGTTAAAATTATTTATTGAGATGTTGCCTGCTGTTCCATCCCATTATTGTCGCAATAAAAGAACAAAAGTATATTTACCTCAAGAATTTCAAAATATATCGTTTTTGTATTTACAGTATGTTAATTACGTGAAAGAAAATAATCCAGAATCATCAGTATTATCAAAAAGAGTATTTCGTAAGATTTTCAAAAGGGATTTTAATATCGGATTCCATCTGCCTAAAAAAGATAAATGTGCTTTTTGTGAGAAGTTAAAAAATTTATCATCTGAGAACAAAATTATTTTTGAGGAAACCCCTGAATATAAAAATCACATTCTAGATAAAGAAAAATGTAAGCAACTGTTTTTAGAAGACCAAAAAATGAGCAAATTAACTGATTCTAACTCCGAAAAAGTCCTGAATACTCCACACGGTAAAAGTGCTACCCTATACTATTCCAGGAAGTATGCATACTATAATGAAAGTATATACGAAAGTGGTACAACTGAAGGTTACTGTTACCTGTGGGGTGAATGCGACGGAAAAAGAGGCTGTAATGAAATTGTTACAGTCCTTTTTAAATACTTGATTATGGTAGACCAAAGAGGTACTAATGCAGAGATAAATTTATACTCCGATAGCTGAGCCGGGCAAAATAGGAATCGAGCAATGATATCCATGATAATTCATTTCTTGAAAACCGCAATTACTATTACACAAATAAAGGTAACTTATCTTTTACCGGGACACACCATGATGCCTGTTGACTCTATTCATAGCACTATTGAAAGTTTGGTGCGTAATAAAACAGTATGGGCTCCTTCTGAGTGGCCAACTATGATTACTAATGCTAGAAATAAGCCTAGAAACTACAATATAAATGTTTTAAACTATGGAGACTTCATGGATTGGAAGAATTTTTCGCAAGCTTTATTACCGGCAAAATATAAGATTAATTTTAATTCATTAAGGGTGGTGCAATTTCATAGAAATAATCCTATTGTTAAATTTCAATACGGTTTTTTCGAAGATAGTGACAATTACGAAATAAACATGGATTTCATCTTCATATCGAGAGCAAACAAAGCTATTGTGGAAAAGGGACCTACACCTTTATACGTCGAAGAGCTCAAACTTTCATTAGCTAAATACAAAGATTTACAGGATCTGTGTAACAAAAACGTGATTCCAAACAGATACCATCAAGAATATTTAAGTATGAAGCATGATGGAAACGTACGTGATGCTTTAGCTGAAACAGATGAGGATGAGGAGAATTACAAATATTTAATTTAATTTTATATTAATACAATATTGATCTCACTAATCCAAATGATTGATATAATTATTTAATTAATGTTTTGTGTAAAAACCAAGATAACCCTGGTATTCAGTGAAAACAGGCTAAGATCATTCGTACGAGAAGAAATACTTTATTTCATTTTAAATAACTAATTAAGTTTGTAATTATGCTGATTGATCTCATTACTCCAATAAATTTTAATTTTCAATATTTTATAACTATTTCATTTGCCTTTGCCTTTTAAAATATCTATTTATTTATCAAAATATAGTTTATTGTATTAGTAATATTAATGGATATTTTTATCGTAAATGCCAAAACAACCTTAGATTATGACAGCAAAAATAAATTAAGCGACATAAATAGCTTAAATACTAAATATTTTTGCATTTTTTTCCATTACATATGTAAATGTCTGAAAATCATTAGTGTATGTAAAATTTCAATTGACTAGCACATTTATTTTTAAAAATATTAAAAAAAAACCTTCTCCTGTAAAATTTGTTTTTTGTCGGTTGCGCTAAAACGGCGGTAAAGGCTCGATATGACTGCATCTAGGGAACTTTCCACAACTTTCTGAAAACTTGGCAGCGCCTTTCCCTATCTGTCTTGTCTGCCAAAATGTCAACAAAAATCTCCAATATATGAGTAAATACAAGACAATATAGATATAAGACAGTATATAATATATGTACCAGTTGTGCAGGCACTCGGGCTCGGCACATAGCGGGTAGTGTATCCAACATGGCGCCTACTAAAGATGACATGCCGCCTGAGCCACACTGCCGACCCACTACTCGAACTTCCCTGGAAATTATATGGAATTGTTAGTAATAATAAACCTTGTAGTAAAAAATAAAGAATAAAACTAGTGAATCAAGCCAGTAGTCTCACTACTCAAGAAAAGAGGGAGAAAGTCCACGTTAATTATTTTCAACGATCCCGGTCCCAACGGATTCATTTTCATAATAGCCTTGTACATAATATTGTTATTCAATGAAAGAGTATTACTCTATTTTCTTGTTTATATATAATTGAGATTGTGCTCTTTTTGATCTTAGTAAATTTATATGCTAAACTCAATTATTTAAGCTACAAACAAAATCAATGAAAGGGAAGGCTTTTTTTGCTAGAAATATGAAATGTTTTCAATAGTAATAGTGCAGTTTATTATTTACCAATTATTGATGTCTCCGATGATGGCGACAGCCTGCACAGTCGAGTCCGTCGTCTTGCTGAGGTATGACGTCAGATCTAAGTCGCGCCGCAACTCACTCTCCCACGCATTCGGTTTAGCGATAGTTCCTGCAAGAATAGTTGTTACTCATTAATATTATTGTTTAGGGTTTCCCTATTTTTTTCTAAGGTGATCTATATTACGTTATTTACATTGGTTTCCGTGACACATACATTCTGTTTATCTATTTAATCTAGTGACAACTGATTTCACCCTGTCGGTCACCGGTGACCGACGAAAGACATGTGTGACATACCTAATGACTAACGGCTAACCTTCAGTATTCTATCGATATTCAAACAAATACGATTTTTTAAATAAGACAAGTCTCTTTCTTAATCGAACTAGAATTTAAAAGTTTGGAATCATCAGGTCCATACTAACTTACCTTGTAAAATTAAATCAGGTACATAGTGATCGGTGAGTGCTCCGAGCAGCGAGCCGTCGAACCCGGAGCGCGACTGTCCGTCTACTGCGCGCAGCTCGCTTGTCGGGAACTCACACACTTGCTTCACTTCCACCACCTTATCCTTCTCCTTCCGCCTACCAACCCGCCTGTCTTCAGGGCCTTTCAGTTCTGAGGGTTCTGAACCCTTGACTACATTAACAACAACTGTGTTCTCCTCTTGCCGCCTTACGAAAGTCTTAGGAGACATTTCCCTTTGGGGCGTCGTCTCCTCAACTACTGTTGCTTTAGCGTATTGTGGCTCTGACTGCCGAGGGATGTCGTTCATGTACTCCATCTCGGAAGCGTTGGTCGGCGTCTGCAGCATCGACTCCATCATCTGGCACTTGACGCAGGTCTCACACCTCTCCTCCTGTATCGGCGGCACGATCGTCGGGTCAAACTGGAAGTTGTCCAGCTTCAAATTCCCCGGTTTCCCGATATAATGTCTATCTAATATCTCTAAGTTTTTGCTCTTCATATAATTAGTGACTATCTGAGGATACTTATCGAACTCGAACTTAAAACCGGAATGTTTGATTGGTTTGGAATGTTGAAGCGTTTGCCCGCAGCACTTTGACGGACTGTCAGCCCTTTTGTCCTTTTCACAGCCATCTTTTGCACATGTATCAGTCGTGTTCTCTGGTGTCTCGAGGTTTACGGGTTCATTGTGGACTTTGGAAGACTTCTTCACACATTTTCCACCAGCCGACTTGTTTTTCAGCCCCACAAGCTTGTCGTTATCGCCCAACACGAACACGACCTTTTGATCTTCCGTCTCGTTCTCCGACAACGAGGAATTTAGACTAGAATCGGAAGAGGGCTTCAACGACAGCATCATGGTTGGATTCCTCTTGAGTTGGCTGGTAACCTGTAGATCGCTGGTCGAGCTGCAATCCTTGACCGAGAACTCAGTGCTATTAGAGAGCTTTTGTCCTAGGTTGGCGAGCGTGGACGATCTCTTGATACTGACCTCGCTGGCCGCTAATGTACTGACACTACTATCACTGTTCTGAGTATTCACTGACGGCACTGTTAAACTTTCAGTTTCGCACTGCGCAAGTTTTTTCACGTGTGTGGCGGTCCTTTTGAGGCCGGTGCTCTCGGGGGTCACACTAATGACTTTGGTTTCTTGAAGCTTGGTGGCTTGGAATTGGAAGTCGTTTCGTCTGACGTCACCGCAGCGCAGGAAGTATGTTAGCACGACGAGGAGTTTGTTGAGGAACTGCGTGTTGGTGGTGCCGGTGACGATGGTTCTAGCGGTGCGGGGTGGGTAGCCGATGCTTCCGCAGAGATCGTTGAGTTGTGCCCAGAGCGCGTTGTAGGACTTGCAGGCCTCGAGCGTGTTATCCTGCGGCCTGGCCTGATGGTCTACAGTGTCGTAGGGACTCACTGTCGCCACCCACCCCAGATGGTAGGTAAGGACGTGCGTCAGTAGCGTGCTGATGAAACTGTAACGAAAATTATTCTCGTCAGTAAGCAAATGTGTACCGACGCTAATAAGCATTTGGTTCGTCCGTTAACAGCACACGATTTATGAAACTAAACTTCTAAAGTAATCACGTTGTAAAAACAATACGTTAGTGAGTTGATAATAAAGTTACTCATTTTACTAAACAGTGCCTTGATTTTTTTTTTATAAATTAATTCCGTAGTTTTATTTACTAATTTTGATACATTGATAACAAAAAGAAAAACTTTGCTTTTTCCTACATTAAAAAATAATCAAACAAACATAGGGCAAAAGTATGTTTTTAAATATTTACTATACAATACAAATACATATTTGTCATCTATAGTCATTTATTGTAGCCAAAATATCTATATCCACAAACTCTTTCACAGACCTATGGTTGCACAACAATGTTAGGCAAACAGTAAATGCGGACGTCAAACCATTAAAAAACAACATCAGGAATCACGTGAGGGAACGGCACACGTATACGAACGAAAATAGCTTTTTAAAGTATCATATGTACTTGCTAACTTCGAAAGACTAACGAAAATTAAAACAGACAACATTTCCATTCACACTTGTTTTAAATGTCGAACAGCGAGAAAACGCGCCAAAAATCAAAATGTATGCATAGATTTTGTTTTTTTTTTTTATTCGTCATTAATCGGTGGCGTTGGATTCGGTCCAGACGGAAAACAATACGCGTGTCTGGAGACCAGATTGATTATTTATTGAGCTTACATAATTGTCGGGCTGGTGAAATGCGGTTTGAAGCGAAATATAAATAAATGAACAAATTACCTACCTCAAAATGTTTTTCGTATGCATAATACATTTGATTCGTGCCATCTAAAACTACGATTGTTGAATTAGGAACCTACGAGTATATACTTTGACAAATGTTTGTATTGTACAAGTATAATAAATAAGAACGTATCCGTCTCCATATAAGGCAAGTAATTATCACACTTGCTAGCGTTAACAAGAAAAAAACGACTCTCTTAACGTGCCAAAATCATTCTAACACATACCATAACAGACCAATTTGTATGAAAATATCCTAGTAAATTCTCTTTTTATACAGCATGACTTCATAGTGTGTTCAATGTATAAGCACAATCTGTTTAAAGACTTGTTAGTTCGTACTGTCCATCAATAAACACCCGCTTTCTATATTTAAAACAAACACCGTTAATATATTTGTAAAACATTATATAATGGAGCTGCACGGTGAAGCTTTTCGTGGATCATGTGATAATGTTTATGCCCGGTTATCTGATGAGCTATAAAATCAACTGGGAGTACCAACACTACCAACATATTTCGTACGAGCGGCTGTAAAATATGTCTTCATCGCCTACACGCATCACGTGAATTTTTATAGGAAATAATAAAATATTAACAGAAGAATTGTACTATTTTAGGAATCTGTGGAAGGACGTTTGACAGTTGGGCCATTACTTACAAAAGTTTATGTGACAAGAGCACCATTACAAATTACTAGGGAAACCAAAATGTTGGCAAACAATGAACCCGCGTTTTTTCTTATCAGATTTTTTGTAAGATTAGAACTCATGTATGTCTGTATCGATTAGAAAAACAAAAGCTTTTTATCACTATAGTTCTGTAGTTCTGTACCTACACTTGCTTAACGGAACTTTAAAAAAAAACTGGAAATATACAGCCAAGCACCTCAGCTCCTGGGAAAGATTTACCTTTAAGATATAAGATGGCTAGACAAGATCCATTTGGTATTAACACTTGGAGAAGATTAAAATCTCTAATTAGGTAGGCTACATTAGCATAATCAATTAACACTGCTGTTAAGATCGGTGTCATATATCTAGTAGATAACTATTATTAATGATCATAAATCAAGGAGTCTAAAGTCTATGTTATTATTGATGTATAAATTACAGGACTTTTGCATTGTAAAACTATCCGGAAATAAGTGTATCAACGAATTTCCTAAAATTACTTTTTAGTATTAGATCGTTAATGAGCTCCTCTATCATGTGCTATTAAAATCTAAAATATTCTAGAATAAGCAGATTGCGTCTTTTTCGCTCGTGAATGCTAAGTCCCCTACGTAATTGACGAGTATCCGTTGAAATTGGCTTCCGTGCCCAAACATGGGACTTATATTATCACAATTATTACATTTATTATATTTTATTTAGTACCATATTTTACTGAATGAATTTAATTATCATAATCGTGTACAACGTGGTCGCTAATCGGAAAGCTGCTAATATATTGATTAGACATATTAGTTGATAGTAATGACTAATCCACACTTTACGTCAATAACTTTTACGAATTGGATGTTTATTTGTACTTTTCTTTAGGATTTATTATTCGGTGCATTTAACCTAAATTGTGGTAATGAATAATTTATATAAAAGTAGCATTTGATCACGATTTTGTCCGCGTTATTGTCGTCTTTTTTGTAGTACCTAGCAGAGTGAAAAAGAAAAAAGTTTTCTGTAATTCTGCAAAGTTTTATATCTAGGTGGAAAGTCACGAATGACAGAAGAGCTTGTACAAATTGACGAGAACTTTGCCCAACAGTGGGACTACGTAATTTTTTTTTAAGTTACGAAAACCGAAGACTACTTCACCTGTGTAATTAATAAACTAAGCTCAAAGAATAAACTTGTAAAGTTATATTTACATGCAAAATTAGCACTGCTTATTGAAGTGACCTAAATCGTGTCCAGAAGTTTAGAACGTGTAGCGTGCATGTTGTGTTGAAAGTATCGCGAAACAATACAAATCAATCGTGTTGTGAACTGTATTCGTTTATTTCGTATGTGAACCTCAATTGTAGTTAGGTAACTAGAAAAACGCTAACAACTAGTTTGTACGATCTCTAGATATTGCACTAGACATTGTTAGACTAGATTAGCAGAACTTTTGACGGTCTATTTTGGGTTTGATTATTGAAATTAAAACAAAAATACTTTTTTTCGGATTGTATCGCGTTTTATTTTAGATTTTGTTCCCGACGTTTCGACGGCCTTGGCGGTGTCAGGGTTACGGCCGTGATCATGAAACCCGCAGAGTTTTATTTATTTTCCTTTTGTAGTATATTTTCTATGGTAATAATTAAAAATACAAATAAATATACATCAGTTTTTTCCCACGGCTCCGCTAGCGTGTTCGCCGCGGCAAGCCTATGTCGTCCTTTCTTGAAGCATGACGGACAGATAGTTTCTTTCGCACTTATAATTCTGGTATGGTATAATATTAACATTATATAAAATAGATCTCATATAAGTTGCCGTCAAACTAGTGTTGATATTATGCGTATATTGGTTGTACAGAAAACAGAAAAAAATATATGATATTTGATCCGTTTTTAAATTTTACACTCTATTAAACAGCTATGCTTTCTTGCAAACTGTAAGAAAAAAGGGCCTCCAACAAATGTATTATTTTCACAAATTATACGTGCAATCGTGACGTGAATTACGATCGTATGTTTCATGTCTGTCGTACCAATCTGTTCTACGAATACAACTTTTATTAATCAATGCGGATAAAATACAAAAGATTTTTTCCTATTGTTTTAGCATCATGTGATCTGGTACTGTTACCATGAAATCTTAAAGCAAGTCTGTTGTGATTGTGTGAGCGAGATGCCGCTACGCGCAGTATAGCGCCGTCTCGCTTACACACGGCGATGGTACTGTTTTAATAAATCTTGGTACGGGTATAGGCCACTAAATCAAGATAAAAATAATTGCTGAACTAGCCACAGCTGTTAGGGTGAGAAAGTGTTGGTATGTTAAAATTAGAGTAATATATGCTTGCGGAGAATTAATTGGTTGCTGTCGTCTTATTATTTGACTAATGAAGCGAAATTCTTTGTTTTGTATTTATTTGCTAGGCCATTGTAGTCGGTATAGAAAAAATGTTAAAGAACTAATTGAACGGATTCTATTACAAAATTTTCTTACTCATTTCAATCAATGATTACTACGAGTAGCTTTTTCCAAAGGTAAATCAACCTTATAGGATTAAAGTTCACTCCACGGTAAATTTTATAAAATGGCGAACATTTTTTTTACTATTAAATTTTATTTAAAACGGATCAAAATTGTTTCCGTCTAGCTAATGTCCAAAGTTTTGCAAGATATACTTGCAAAACTTTGGACATAGAAATAAACAAATGATGAACGTTCGTTGTTTGCTTGAACTCTTGAATTATCAAGGTTCTAGCTGAATAGGTCAGCCCAAAACCTATGTATGACTAAAACAATAAAGCTATTGTTGCTGTATCATAAAATCTAGACTTCACAAAATTGGCGAATTTTAAACCTATTTTATTTTGATAAATATGGTGTGGGTACATCTCAATGATTTTCTTATACAACACACTTCCTTTCAAATACAAGACACAAACATGTTTACAGACCACACAAAGAAAACATAAATTAGTAAACATTTAACATCGTAATTTTAGCTGAACCAATATGCCAATCTTCTCTTAATACGTAGTTATGTGATAAGATTAAACTCTATTCAAGTAGCCTTTAGACAGACTAGCTAGACACGTGCAGAGCAATTGACTCATCGAATTAATAAAACGAAGAATGAACTCGCTGATATCATGATTATTTACATCGGATTTTCAAAAATAGAAATCACAATTACTTTTTACGTTCGAAAACCGGAAAACCTTTAACGGCATTCCGTGAGCAATTTCAAGGACTGACTTTTTTTCTCAGTAGCAGGTCCGAGTTTGAATTTGTGCCTGGTTAGTGGCAATAGGCTCGCACCCTATTACATGGGACCTAAACATATCGGCGAACTTTGGGTCTACATTGGTACAGCTCTGCCTACCCCTTCGGGGATACAGGCGTGATGATATGTTATGTTATGACTTTATTTCATTGTTTTTCCATCTTATAGCTGGCCAGTAATTGGAATGTGTGTAAAGAGGTTACAATCAATAGATATATCATCTCCCAGTCCTGTTACCAATTATATGGGGTCGGCGCAATGCGTATTCTGTTTCCATTCATCTCTACTACTCGTCCTCTCAGTATTCACTCCTTTCACGATCAATATACGTATAAAACAATGTCGCTTTCCGTGTCGGTCTGTTTTTCCGACAGCAACTTGATATGGTTTTCATAGACAAAAAGGTTCATATATATGTACAGTTTGTACATATTTCTTATAAAAATATTGTAATATCACGTACGGAACCGGTTCGGGTCGCTAGTACATAAATTATGATACCTCAGTGGCCTGATTTATTTCAATACATCATTACTATTTACGCTTGTGAAAGCAAATAGACTGCGTACTCAATTTTTCATTCATACATACTTCTGCGTGGGTATTAGAATACTACAAATAATAGGTTATTTTTGTATTAGGGATTAGTTTAACGATCTGAATCGGATTTATAAAAAAAAATAGTCTTTCAAATATAAATGTTTGCTTCGCTATATACAAAAAAAAACTTTAGTTAAATATAATAATATAATATTCCTGGACAATTCACACACGGTAATCTGATCCCAAGCTAAGCTCTTAGAGAGCTTGTGTTATGGTAACCAGACAACTGATAAACATACTTATATATTTCTAAATACATACATATTATAGATAAATAACATCCAGACCAGAACAAATGATCGTGCTCATCACACAAACATTTGTCATGAGTGGGAATCGAACCCACGACCTCCGGTATAGCAGTCAGGGTCACTAACCGCTAGACCAACAGGCCTGTCAAAAAATAGGTCTGTGCTACGTCCGCATAAACCGTTTTTCTTTCCTCTTTTATTTCTCTAGACACATTATTACGTCTGATGTATTGTGGTCAATCAAAGCAGTAACGAGTTCAGTGATTGGCCAATTATTCAACACGCGACGTAAAAAGAATTGGCTTTCTTATCGAAAAATTGTATTCTTTATAGAAAACTATTCTGAAACCGCGTGCGTATTTCACTCATATCGAGTAGTGATTATTAGATACATTTTTAACATCACACTGTTCGATGCTATGGTCTACCTATCTTGGAAAGTCTTTGAAACATATTAGTTTTCAGGTGTATTAAACTGAATCTTGGTATATTTAACAAGAGTTTTCCACCTCTTTTTAAAATCCTGCTGATTTATCCCTGTAATTGTACGAAGATCTAGAATATGGGTAAATACTTACAAGTTAGTGCTCTTAGTATCCCCCACGGTCAGTACAGAGCAGAGATCAGATAGCAGCGACTCGGCTAACTTGTTGGAGGCTCGCGCGTCTCCCGTGACTAGATTCAACCACATCGGCTGGAGGCGGGGACCGTACACCAGATCTGATAGCCTAAGGAGAGAAATAGACGTAAATACTAAAAGTTTACAAGCAGGGTCGGGATATCGTCAAGTTATTTTGACCCACTGGAAATCCCCTGAAAGCACTCTGCCGCTAAATCCAACAGGGTCCTTCTTCCTTCTTTTTAAAAAGAACCAGCATTTAATGCTGTAGAAATTGGAGAATACCGCTGACAGAGTACAAGACATTTTATAACCTACCCTACAGCCACAACTAATGTCACACTAAAATCTAAATAAAATCCACTATGACTGTTCCTTACCATCTGGCCGCATGCTCAGCCGCGCGGTACAAGGTAGACACTCGGCCGCCGGTCGCGCCCGCCGTGAGCGTCGCCAGCCGCAGCCGGCAGACCAGCGTCTGCAGCTGAGGGGAATGCTCTAAGCATCTCCGCACTACGTCACTAGTTAAGAAAAATAAGCGTGTGAGCAGTTAAATCAAATTTTGCATAATTCTGCGGACCTTAAGACCACAAAATATCTAGGTACTTGTTAATAAGGGAACTACACAAAAATGTTTGCATAAACTACTTGTGTCGAATCACTAATAACGAAAGCAAATTCGGACGTCCTATTTTTCTACCAAACTATTTTCTTAAACCATGTCTCGAAGGACCAACACAATCCAAAGGAGTTTTAACCTCTATTAAAAGTTGTCTATAAATATAAATCCTAATATTTTTGGATCGTTTCCTCGAGTAATATGTTTGAATAATTTAACAACATAATGACGTCGGTATACCAAACAAAAACTGCCCAACTATGTGGTACAGTAGTCTCGCGACCTTCTGACTCATCTGTCTATTATAAGTTATAGCTTCGCAAGTATAGTAACAAAATCCTTTCTCGTAACAAGGTTAGTCGTAAGCTACTTGTAATAAATAAGTACATATTATTATGTACCATTAATATATGAGAGATTTATAAGACAGTGTAAGGTTATTGGTCTGAATTTTCACGTTTCCAAAAATGTTGAGTACTTTTTCAAGTATTCAAAAGAACACAAGATAGACGATCACAAACTATTTTGACTCTGATAACAGCTAAAGTTTAAAATAAACATCAAATTTTGAACTCAGTAAAAGACTTGGTAACAAAGGACTAAATCTCATGGCTGAAAGGACCAAAAAGTAAATGACTTACATTTGCGCCGAATCCGCAGCACTGATCAACAGCGCCAGGCCGAGCTTGTTCTTCCGATGCACCATCGCTGAGCCCGTACTAGATATGCTGTCGCTAGTACCGCTTGTCGTGCTGTTGCGGTACAGCTGTTAAAAAGTACATCACTACTGAATAAAGATACTGTTGCTGAAGTCTTTGCTAGGCTGTGTATAACGAAGCTGGTCCTTATTCCATGTTAGATGGAACTGGACAAAGCCTGATTCGAGTTTAAAGGTTTCTTAACACGAGTCAATGTTGAATATCAAAGATCAGTCAGCAAATGTTTCAAACAGATACAAACAATAAATATTGACATATTTTTATCGAAGTCTATTTACGATATAAATCATATAACAGTTGAGGTTGGAAATAATCAAAATAACGTCCTAACGAGCCACAAATTGATTGATTGTTTGGCCGCCCTAATTGTACAAGTAATAACTTTATTAAATTTTGCCTATACGTTTGGTAATCGTCCGTACACCAAAACCCAATAAAAATCGAGTTGCGTCATAATATTTACCAAGGGTATAAAAGATCTAGCAGGTTTGAGTACAGTGGCCACTACTAGAATCTAAACCACATCGATTAAGTTCATGATAATAAATTAGCAATTGCAACACATCAGTAAGCCTAAGTATCCATCATTAGATAGACAGCCAGTATAAATTGGCCCACCACTTTACGTAACATCGCACCTATGCAACGAATATTAGAACATTCGAGCATTACCTTAAAACCATTTACGTAACCTGCCCTAAATTTCCACGGAAATCAGGAAGGGAAAGATTTAAGAAAGCTTTATAAATCCAATAAATTTACTATTTAACATCCTCTGCAAGCGTCATAGTCTTAAGACAGAAGCATCAAATCGATTTGCATCAGACGAGCAAATGCTCATTCTATCCACACCCCATCAAATTATTTGAAATACTAAACCAATTTGATAGGGTAGGGGATAAAAATAACAGTCGCTCGTTTGATACAAATCGGCTTTTCTAGAAACAATCCTATCGACAAACACATAAGCAGCTACCGTATGTCAGTGTAAGAACAACACAATCACACGCTCATTATCAAATACTTACATGTGTGCAATTATTAACTACCTTTACTATTCTGTCATTGTCCTGATAATGTCTCACATGACTGAACGATAGCCTGGACAATCATGTGACGAGTATCACGCGCTTTAAGATAACGATAAAGCTGTTTGTAAACAAATAACCGATGATTATCCCTACTGTCAAACAAGTACTTGAAAGCTTTGGTTAGATAGACGAAGCTAGCATGTGATCATGATCTGTATATCCAGAGAATTATAAATAGGAACAATGGAAATTCTGGAACATGATATCGAATTGAAGGCTACCATTAAACCTAGTTAGATAATCAATCAAAATTCGATATCAATTAATTTTTTCTATCAATTTAATGCATGAATTTATGTATTTGCATGTCAAATGGCCATTTAAATGAAGAAATTATTCCATTTTATTATTGCACTGACGTGATCAAATAATTTAACTGACAGATTGTCTTATTGTTAGATAATTTTATCAATATTTACTATGATAGGTACTTCTTAGAAAATAGATTAGGGTCGTTCTCGCTATCATTAGAGCTCTCTTTCACAACAGCTTTTAGTGCGAATTCGTGTAACAGGGGACATGAACAAAATTATAGCTTTTAGAACTAAACACCACAACTACATAACTCAAGATAAAAGACGTTTCTATGACCTGGTTACGAAAATTGCTGTTCGCTATTTGTTGGTCATCGTGTAAAGAAGAAAAAACATAAACAAGAAAAAAAACCTTTGTTTTAGCCCTTTTATTAAATAAGATCATTTTAGTGTCTTTCCCTCCGCTATTTAACCCTTTTCCTCAGTCCATTCGTTCTCATTTATCATCCATCTATCCATCCATAACCTTATCGATCTATACACTTAATAACTACCATCATTAAAAAAAAAAGAGAATTCAGGAATGAAAAGAATAAATACACTTTAAATAACTTACTTGTGAATCTGAACTAGCTCCATTGCTGTTATGTGTGGGAACTCCAAGTAAATTGCTACTTTGACTTCCGAGGTCAAACCTAGTGGCCATGTTTTGAAAGGTTCTGCGTTGCCAACTACCGTTGCTCGACGAACTCAATTTTCTGCCCGGTGGTACTAATAAATAAATAGTTTACTTAATATACATATTATGTATTTACTTAAATATTTGTTTATCAATCACGAGACTGGAACTTAAACATCGGAAAATTTTATGTTTAACAATAAATGAATAAATACTTAATGTTTATACACAACAGTGTCCTTTGTGAATAGAAATTTAAACAAGCTATTATGTACTAGTTTTCTGAAACTTAACAACTATTAAATTAGTAGTTGAATATACATTTGCATACTTACAATGAAAGGAACAAAATTCCTCTTGGTTATTACTTTCCCAAATGTCACACATTGAGAAATAATCATTTGTTGACCCCACACTGCTGTAAGGGGAATGGTCTCCATAATATCCTGAAAAAGTTGCTTTAGTTAATACACATAAAATACCGCAAGATGCGTAAGGCCAAAATGGACGGACGCCGTCATAAGGTGTTTTAAAATAGCCAAGTCCTTGCCCCTATCTTCAGAAATACCCAAAACATAAATTTATCGGAAAAGAAAGAACATGTTCTAATACAAAGGAATCAATAACGACACAAATGGTTATACGGGCAACTAAATAATTAAATGTAGATAGCATTATTTGAATAATATCGATAACAAACTAATTAGGAACGCTATTGCTGTTGTCATCGACTGATTGGCTCGTTGTACAAATTTTATAGAAATGTTGGTCCTTCGAGCCGAATGGCACAAATATTATTTACTAATCCATATTTTCGCCTGGAGGTACTAATTAGCTATTTTTTTTTTTTGTAAAACAACAATACCAATATTAACAACTTGCCCGTCTTACATTAACCTAACAATACTAAAAAACAAACTGACAAATCATCTTCTATTCATCACGAACACATCAGTTTGCTGTTTAGTCGAGGTAGGCATAGAGTGCAGAAAAAGTATGAACTATATCAACGTACCTGAGTCTCCTCTATCTAGCGAGAAGCTCAATGAAACTCCTTCTTCTCTGACTAGAGGAACGCTGAGTGGCTTGGACCGATCACCTGATTCACAACTAGCGTCCCTTCGCTCCGGGTTGCGCTCAACCCTTCCGATCCGCCGCGATGGCACGCAAAACACTTTCGTGCACATCAACCTAGGAAATAATACTAATGTAAATGCGAAAGTAACTCTGTCTGTGTGTTATGATTTGCAAAATAACCACTGAAAAGATTTTACGGGAATTGTGCATGGAGTTAGCTTAAATCCTAAGAAACCCTTGGTAACTATTTGCCGCTATAACCGATATCTATGTGGTCTAGTCGTGGGCAAAAGATAAACATAGATAAATTTTATATTACTATTACATAATACAAATTTACAGCAATAAGAATAAGATTCCCGTACCTAAAGAATTGTCATCATTACATAATAACATAAATTAAATTATAGAGATGAAACGAGGCGTGAGCTTTACAAAATATATACATAAATCACGCACAAGTCCGGTCGTAATAAGATGATTACGTTTGATTTATGCCAACATTTGTTTTACGTACTATAAATATAATTAAGCTGTCAAATCAACAAATATCTTAAGTATATTTTTATGTTTCTCGTAACTATTACACGCATAACTAATAAGCGCATTAATTTTTTAATACTGCGACCAAATAACAAGATATTCTTTTCTTATTAAATATGTTGTCTTGAAATCTAGTCAGCGTTTTCGGCTCTTAAGTTACTCAAAGAAAAAGTGTAACTTTCCATATTTCACTTAACTACTGAATAACATTGAAAAGATTATTGTTTTAACGTTACCTTCTTGGTTCATCCATGATGTGGATTTTCAATGATACGCTCTTGTAGTTCATAGCGACTGCTCCAAATATCATCTCACCGAGAACGTTCGCGTCGGTCGCCGGTCCTTTGTACTGCGGAACAAAGCAATAGTTATACAGCTGTTAAAAAATGTTAGGAGAGAAAAAGTTTATAGAAGTAGGCAAATGTTCGGTATTTCGCATGTACAATGTAGACGAATGTTCGATAACTGGTTGCCAGGAAAGCAGAAACATTTATTTACGCAGCTTCCTGTCTGGCTTGATAGTACGTATCGGTCAAGGATGAGAATTGTTGATAAATTAAATATCAATAAAATATGGATGAATAACAAATAGGACGTAAAATACAGTGATGACTGACCAAACAGGTATTTGTAGAACCTTAACCACTTGTCAAAAAAGTTGCCGTTAGTGTTATATTTATGGTTTAGTGTCTTTTTGCATACTGTAACTACTAAATAACACTTCTCGCTATAAAACAAATCACGACTGTTAAAATGTAGACATGACTTGAAAAGCATCGTCTCAAATATGTTCATAAAAGATTTGGCATTCACCAATTACTTGTGTCAATCATGCCGACAATAACGTTTGGCTAATAGATATTTCAAAGACGTCCTTAACACTAAAACATTATGATGTCTATATTCAACAGACTAAAATCCTCATTACTGGTCCTTTTAAATTTTGGTCCTTTTAAGTTCGATCTTTAACTTAACCGCATTAGCTGCACCCTGGCTTTGCATTAAACTTTCGTGAAATCAAAGTCAATGAAACTCAAAAATCATACGCAATAGAAACTAAAAAGGGCATGAACTATTTGACCTTCAACGTACCTCGAAAGAATGCCCCCTCATTCATCAGCTACGATGATTTACATGACAGGTGGGGTACAAACATCGTACGACCAAATACGTCAAAGAGGACTAAAAATAATATATTTATTCACAGCTACACCCACGCGTACGTAACACAACAATGTGATAAATATTTTTCCAAAAATATAAACACTAACTCATTAAGTTCGATGCTCTTTTATTTATGTAGTTTTTGAATACACTTTGTGTAATGTAATAAGCCCTATTATTATATAAAAACGTAAGAAAGACGCTTAGAAGGAAATCTTGCTATCCGAAAATAGTGGCTATTATTTGAAAATAACTGCCATAAAATAACGAATGTCAACCCTCACAAATCATTTCCCACACGGAACACACCAATTTAGATTCCATATTAAGATAATAATGGCTATAAATAAACGTTGAGTTAGACTGGCTCAAACTGACGATGGTCTGGAGCGTAATAGGCACAACTTGTCATGTGACGAGGATTTCCAAAGTAAATATAGAAGAGAGAAACAATTGACACAACCGTAATGGGACATGTGATGTCCATTAATTAGAATCCAGCTAAAATTACAGTTCGCACACATAAGTCCCACTTACTGCAGACTTTGTAATCGAAAAGGCTAACATCTTAAGTGATCTAAATTTAGAATGGTCCAGTGATAATGTAGAATGAATTGTCGGTCTTGTGACCGCTCCGTGTGTCAATTGTTGTAATATTTTTAAACTGTTATCGCTAAAAGAGGTCCGCTCGCATTTACTGCATGCAATATAAAGTACTCACGAGAAAAAAGAAAGCTTTTTTTAAAGGTGAACAGTGATCTCTGTCAATGATTAATTTAAGCCGATTGGAATGAATATTCTGACTTGAATCTTGAAGGATTTAGAAAGTAGGGACTAATCATTATGTATCTGTCATAGTAAATCTAATTTCACATCATTAGGCTATTGCTAAATGGCTCCATATTGCCAAGATTATGACAATGTCAGAAAGATTTATTGAGTAAGTACGAGCGCCTTGTTTTATAAATAAGAAGGAATCTTAACTGGGTTATAGCCGTTTCTGGATGCTGAGTTAAATTCAAGGATATTCTATTTGAGTAAATTGTTTCAGATGCTAGAACTTACACACACATGACAGACATGGAAGTATAGAAGTACGGTATGGATTCTCGAATCTTCGATGAAGCGTCAATCAAAGTCGAACAAATAAATACAATGTCATGGTAAATAACCTTCACGATGTTACGGCGATACAAAAGCTTTCTTCAACGCTATCAGTCCTTGAACTCAGCTTTCTACAAGTAGCAACTGCTACTTCACATGATTCGTGACGTCATATCAACACGATTGACTAACCGATGATATGTAATAAAAATAGACTGTATCTTATCAATAAGTGTAACCGACCACTTAAAAACAATGATAAAAGAAAACAATCTACATTGATTTTCGTGACGTAGACTGTTGATATAACAGGAATTTATTTTTTGTAGATAAAAATGTGTTGAATTTAAATATCGATGAATCGAGATGAATGGAGAACGAGAAACAGCCGAAGAAAAAGGGGAATGCTCTGAATGAGAGAATTAATAAAAAATGGGTAAATAACAACAGGAATCCGTCGTGCTGTTATTTATAAAAGTTAGAAAGGACCAAACAGGACCAGACAGGAACTAAAAAGACCACGAAGGGCAAAAGACTAAGCGAAAAGATAATCAAGTCCTATACTATTATAAAATCTGAACATAAAAAAATTGTAATATCCGCGCAACATTAAATATGTTCAACTGTTCTATGATTAATATCGCACGGTACCGACGCTGGGCGCGTCATCATCTTGCCGGTAACGTAAGCAGTCACGTGCTTTTAGTTCGTGCCCAGTATAATTATCCAACGAAAATCTGTTATTCTTTAAACCGGTACTTATGTTTATTCAGAATTTATATGAATCTATTTGTGATGCTAACCGAGATTTTCGCGTTAATTTTATGTCTTTGATAATAAATGTAAGTTATCGTTCGTTAACCGTTGAGACAATGTGGGTCGGGTTTCCCCGCTGAAGAAATGCTTGTTTAATGAAATACAATGAGTTACTTTAATCGTTTTCCTAGATGTTTATATAGCAACGAAATCTTTAATAACTGAAGGCGTAAAGGTACTGTAGCTAAACCGGTTGTTGATTTCCGATTATCACATGCTAAGGTAAATGGCCTAAATATGCGTAGGCGAGTCTCGAACAAAAATCTCATATCTAATACATCATGTTAATGTGCCACTGAAAAATTTGTTTAAACAAAACAAATTATTCAACACCAGACGATTTAAGATAGTAATCGGCGTGCCTAATAACACGATGTTTCTGTGCAAAATATTTTAGAAAGCAAAACACATGACTTCTTTACGTTGAGCTTCGATTTTATCGCCATTATTAAGCCAAAATCGTCTCTTAGCTGTTAGTACGTACTTATTTAACCTAGGAGTGTTTAAGATGTCCATTGATAGATTACACAATCCATCAGTTAAATAGTTTCTAGAATGGAGCAATGAACTTGATAACGTGATTTGCGACAGATAACCGTCAATATTTGATTTATGACCGATTGAAGTAATAAATCAAATAGTAAGGACAATAAAACAAACAAACATCGCTATATGGTTAGAACGCGTAACGAACAAAGAAAACTCAGTGAAGAAAAATGTCTTCAACGTAATCACATTTTACGGTGACCTAAAAGGCAGCATCTTAGTTAGAATTTAATGCCATTAGAGCCTCTATCTTTATTAATACGGCACACAGAGATTAACCTACTTATTCTTGTCCTACTTATTCTTACTTGAGTAAGACTTAGTCTATATCGGCATTTTTTCTCTAACATCCTGTCAACGTTAAGAGCTGATTACGTCAAGCCATCGTAGATATAAAAGTCATGTGTCGGGTCTAAACAGAAGACGGTGGACAATTAAAATAACAGGAAATAGATCGTTTAGCTATGTTGCTTCCATTGCCATGTAAGATTAATGATGAGTGAGATGATCTAGCTCGCTGCGGCTTTTTGTAGTTTACAAACAAATATTTTAGAAATAATAATAATATTCCAGGACATCTCACACACGGTTATCTGATCTCAAACTAAGCAGAGCTTGTGTTAGAAGGTCAGAAGTTTTAAAAATTTGTGATAGTCGAAATTAATTCTGCCCAAAAATTCTTTGTTACTTTTCTATAGGCCCTTACGAAACCATAGCTACGGTACTACAGTCATAACGTCAGAAAAGTATTTCACTTGAACGAAACCGCAAAAAGGTCAACTTTATGAAAGTTAAGAAAATACTTTATTTGAGTTACGTAACGTACATTGAAAGGGTCGGAATTAATTCTAACTTTAAATAGAAAAACCATTTGCAAGAAAGGCGTCAAATTGTTGCAACCATTTGGATCCCCCGCTACTGCAAACCAATGAGCTATGTAAATAGTTTAAAGGGTGTTCAATAATTACCAGATATGTATATCCATCAGACACCTCCACGATACTCGGCACCTCCTCAGTCGGTCTTGCACAAGGCTTGTCATTTTTACAGGCCGGGATCTTCTGTATGGCAGCGGAATCGAAAAGGAGTTTCCTGCCCCTCCAATCGCACTCTTTGAATAGAAGCAGCCGCACTTGCTCCGGATTTATCTGACAAGACCTGCGACAAAATAAATCGGTTATTTGTTGCTCTGATGTCATTTGCAAGGGAAAATTTTCCTATTTTAACGTTTTAGAAGATTTATTATTTGCTGCAGTGTTATAAAGGGATGAAGTTTTAGACAGGCCGTTCCATATTTTTTCTGCAACGTAAGCTTGGTGAGCGCTTCATAATTATTCAAGACTGTATAACAACTATTTACTCTTTCGAATTCGAATAGTCTTATATATAAAAATGAATTGCTAAATGTGTTGGTAAGCGCATAACTCAATAACGCCTGGGCCGATTCCACTAATTCTTTTTTTGTTGTGTTAGTTATTATCAGGAGAAGGTTCTTATGAAAAAAAATTGGAAAATTGCTCGGTGAAAAAAAAAGTAATCCTGACCTTTGCTACGATAGTGATTCATCTGCGCCCTGAATAACATAAAGAGACCGGGAACGTGACATAGGCATTCATGCGGGTGAAACCGCAGGGCACAGCTAGTTTCTAATATAAATTTAAACAGCTGAAAATCAGATCCCTAAACTATTCTCCTAATATCATGCATTTTTTTCATTATAGTGGCTTTTGAAGTGTTAGATCACTAATAGATAGAGAATAATTCAAATTCGGCAAATTAAGACGAAGGCGTGAAAAAGGAGCGCTGAAATTACTTGATCAGCCTTTTGGGCACCTAGCAACAGCAAGAACTAACCAAGATGTAGAACATACTAGGCTTCGCACACAAATTGTAAGTTTGAGCATCGAGGTAATATAATCGATGGGCTAAACCAAGTTCCACTTAGAGGTAATTAATGTCAAACAAATGACAACGATAAGCAGCTAACCTAAATGTGTCATCTTTGCTTAACCTTAAGTCTCTTAAAATTTCAAGGTATTATACATTAAACAAATCTACATGAGTCTGGAGGTGAAATTAAAATTTATAATATGAGCGTATGAGAGAAAAAGAAAACAAAACAACATGTTGTTGTTTTTGAGCTATGACGTTGCGAGTCTTTTGTTATCTATCCTTAATTTTATCATTCGCAGATATTAAATTCACCCAAATAAAAAATAGTGATAAGATATTGACTACGTAGTTAAATTAGCACCAATACCGTCGTAAAGCTACGTTCTGGTGCTTATATAGAATATGATGATGTTACTTGTGGTAGATCATAGCTAAGGTTCATAGCAACAAAAAAAGCACAAAAAACTTGACTAGCCGACGCATTCATGTTTCCAATGTTCATTATACGGCATTCAAACTTACAAAAACATACTTATGTCTTTGTTTTTACATCGATTATATGTATAAAAAAATAACCATACGAAAAATAACAAAAAAACGTTATTAAAGAAAGTAAGTAACAAAGGAAGAGCATTTTAATAAATTAAGTTGCTCACGCAGTTTCTTATCTATTTTGATCATTTTTTTGTCGTAATATTAACGAAAGTGACAGATTTTTGATATGACGACGATGCCGAACCTGAAACGCAAGGCTGCGAGTTCAAATCCGAGCTAATATTAATGTGACTTTTTCAATGTCGTATTTACGTTCAGAGTAAATTACTCAGACCTTTGAAAACTTGATGATACACTCGATCGTAATGTGTACTACTGTGAAGCACTGATTGCTTTCTGGATGTGCAAGAAAAGGTCTTTACCCTGCCTTGGAATATAATATAGTTGGATAATTACTATAACTAGTATCCATTTTTCTTTTTTTTTAACTTTTTTTCTTCCTATACAAATATAACGAGGCAATAGAGTTGTTTTGTTCGATCAGGCTATTCTAGGTAGTACTTTTAGCTACTTCCGACTAGTCGGAATAAAAACTAACTTTTTGTTTTTCATGGCCCAATTCTCGAGAATGGTTATAAGCTATTTTAAATCAAGTTACTTTCCTTGGGAGAAATGCAATGCGAGTGAAACCGCAGGACACAGCTATTTATTAATATGGAAACTGCAGTGTTGGGTATGGGCTACATTTAACTAAGGGAATCTACAAGATATATTACATTTTGATATGAAATCCCTTGCGGAAATTAAAAAAAGATATAAGAATTAAAAATAACGCTTTATTTTTAGAAGACTCGTGAATTTCATCGCTTTATCTTTTGTATCACATGATATCTGACACACCTACTTTGCCAGAAAATATTTGCGATCGTAAATTTTGTTGATTTTAAGATTCACAGCTGAGATTTTAATGTTTTATCTATGTATGAATGAAACTGGAATGTATTAAAAAAAAATGCGAAAATAAACTTTACTGCTTTGACATAAAGGTTGTTTATGTTTCTAAGGTTACTTATTTAAAAGTATGAAATTTTAAATAAGTTCAAAAACATGGATAAAAAATACACCTCTTATTGAAATGTGCTGGGCACCATTGCCAAAACCTATCCTACCATTGTATCAGACATTCATAACCATTAAAGATGATCTAAATTATCTTTAATTAAATAATCATTGACAATATTCTGCTTACCAAACTACACCTTTTATCACCATACCTAGCAATGCCATTGATAGACAAGAAAAAAAAAACATGTAGAAAACAATGGTATACAGCCTTTTAACATTTATTACAATTAAATATTTCATAACAGAAAACCACTGATAAATTTCATGATTGTAAACAATTTATTTACAAAGAATTGATTGTATTGACACATAGAAATCGGTTTGAGTTTATTTATATCATAACATCTGATAAGAAAATGTAAACATGCATAAGTTACCAGCACTAAATATAATAAATGTTTATTTATAATGTATTACCATTAATTTCAATTAATTTATTAATATCTTCCTGCCAAAAGTCTCAATATAAGCAATGAACACCATTAAATGTATAATCTTATAAGAAAAAAGAAACACTATAATCAAACCTTAATAAATTATACTAATTAATAGTGATAATAGATTAGAGAGAGAGACAGACAGACAGATTAACTCATATCAGTCTCAGCGTAGATTAAATGACAGATTAAGAAACAAAAACAACTTTTACGTTAGTAACACGACAATTATGATAATCTAAATCCTCTCTATAAGTTAAAAAACAGGTGAATAAATGAAAAAAAAAATAATGATTTAGAACATTTTGAATGTCATATTTATGTAAATAAAGAATATTTTCTCCATTACGGTAACAACTATGAAGTATACAAAGAAAACAATGTGTAAACTTTCTCTTTTCCTATGTCACAATCAGTCACAGAACTATATTGGAGTGTTACTTATTTTAATCACTGATATCAACCTAATGTGTGGATGTGTCAGAATCTGACAGACACTAAATCAACTCATCATTGTCATTAAAATTCTAAATATGCTCTATTAGAATGTGATTCTGATTACTTTGTTTAAACAAGACCATACTGCTTCAAACCACAATATGCACACTATATTAATCATCAATCAGACCAACTGACTTCATATTCATATGCTTGACACAACCAGCCTTCTTGCCTAAGATCTAACAAACACAGTAAACAGTTGTTACCTAAATTTCATTTTATTTCATAGTCACATCAGCTGTCCTCACAGCTGCTCACCAAAATATCAAAGTTGCAAAGTTTATTGTAACAAAACTGTGTCATAGGCACTCACTGATCAAAGAAATGCAACCACTGATAAAGATTTACACTAAATGCACATCGATAGGCGATTTTCGGCGGACGAGCGTCCGTTAGCAGTGGAATGTGCTGGTGTACTAACTTACATCTCATGTAAATAATAAGTAAACATAGAGCGCGACCCGCCCCTCTCGCTTGAAGTGACGTGATCGCGCGCGCGCCTACGCCCGCGACCCGCGGCCCGCGCCCCGCGCAGTCATCACATGCTCGTCGCACTGCACTGCCAGCAGCCAGACTGGCGTGCGTCACCGCTGCGACGCGAAGGTCCACATAGTGCCCTCATCAAGACCTGACTCCCGGCACGGGTTAACACTTCGTGCGTCAACCCCACCACTGCATGCCACACCACTCAAAATAGAATTAAATGAATGAAAAGCGTTTCATCATGACGTACCTGTCGCGGTATCGTGGATCGCGATCATCAAGTTTTCTCTTGAGAGAAAACAATTTGTCGAATAGTGCCATTGCGTCACACGTAACATTTCACGATTTTTTCATGGCGGGACTTTCTTGACATATTATCGCCAATCTAATTAGAAAAATATTGTTTTTGAAACTTTAAAAACACTTTGATTTCAATAAATGTAAATAATCTGTCAGATCACGTGCAAAAGTCATATGATTTGGCATAGACAACAACAGCTTACTTTTGCTGAAAGGTCAAGGTCAAAACCACTCCTTGTATTGATTACATTTTGATTTTCTAGTATTATTATTTAATTGTTATATTAAAATTTGTTATCAGATAGGTTTCAATATCATAGTCTCTACGTTTCTAATATTTATATAACATTACAAGAAAAAAAAGCATAGAGAGCAAAGTGAGTTTCGTCATACGCAGACAACAGACACTTGTTGTTTTTGTTCAACTTTACATTTCCCGCTTACTCATGTATGGATAAATGCATGAACCGAAACGTGTATGATGTCATTATGTCATCAGCCAAGTATTGCGTTTTTAGGTTAAAGAATTGTAAATAATATTATTAAAAACACTGTGAATGTATCCAGTTCTAGATTTAAAGTTCCGAACGTAGTCATAATGTTAGCCCTACAGGCAATTTGTAAAAAACTAGAAGATTATAAGCCTAGTGTTGCTAATTCACTGGCAGAAATTGACGAATTAGATGCAGCGTCCAAATCTTTATTACAGAGGTACATAAACAGTACTGAGTCTTCAGATCCATCCTCTATTATACGAATCCAAGCTATAATCGATTATATGTATGAAAAGATCAATATCGGTAATTGGAAAGAGGTCAAACTGTTCATTAGAAAAGCTATTACTGTAGCTACATATTTGAAGTTGGTAGCTCACTTGAAATATTCTAATGAAGATATAGAGAGCTTGATAAAGCAAGCTTTCAAGATAATAGACTTCGGAATTTTGTTTGGATGTCCCTTGGATAAAGAACCTCTACTGTTACAAAACTGTGCATCAACACTAAGTTCTGCTAATTTACAACAGTCTAGCGAAACATGCAAGTGCACATCAAGTAAAGAAAATATCCCTGCTAATAATTCAGCTACGGAAGCTGATAAATTCAATGCTTCTCTCATAAAAATCATTGACTGTCCTAGTATGGAACATTTCTACCAAAACTATATCCTCACGGAAACACCTGTTGTGCTCAACAATTGCATAAATCACTGGCCAGCATTACAGAAATGGAAAGATCAAAACTATTTCATCAAGCTAGCTGGGCCACGCACTGTATCTATTGAAATTGGTAGCAAGTACACGGATTCAGATTGGACGCAAAAACTAATAACAATAGAAGAGTTTATCAAGCAGTATATTTACCAAACAAATGGTCCCACTGGTTACTTAGCACAGTATCAACTGTTTAGCCAAATACCTGAACTGAAGAATGATATTACAGAGCCGGAATACTGCTGTTTTGCTGACAGTAATGAGCCAGTTGATGTCATGGCTTGGTACGGCCCCAAAGGCACAGTCTCCCCGTTACATCATGATCCTAAAAGAAACTTACTGACCCAAGTTGTAGGAGAAAAGCAACTGTTTTTATTTGCCCCTTCAGATACAGAAAACCTTTATCCACATGACCATGAGCTATTGAACAACACAGCACAAGTTGACCCTCGGAAACCAGATTTTAATAAATATCCCAATTATAAAAATGCTAAACCATATTATTGTATTCTTAAACCTGGACAAATGCTTTACATTCCACCAAAATGGTGGCATTTTGTTGAGTCACTGTCTATTTCATTTTCAGTGAGTTTTTGGTGGGAATGACATTGTTAATGAATAATGTCTGGTACTAATTTGGCATCAATGCCAGATTTATTTTTGCAATATTAGAGTAAGAAAGTTTCTAAGAGAATGTTGACCTTTGCAGCATATTATTAACATGTACTTATAAAAATATTCAGTCATTAAAAACTCGTTAATAATCAAGTTGATGATTGAAATATGAATAATGCTTATTTACTTAAATGTATTTATTAGTCTTCCTATAAGATGCCAAAATGTAATCAGCCAATCTTAATTAAGTTAATATGTAAGAATAAACAATAATGCCAGTTTATCTTAAATAAATTCTTTAATAAATGTTAACAAATTGTTGTACTATATTTATTTGTATTCACTGTTCAGTGCCCTTCCAATCAGCATTCTCCTTACTTCTGACGTGCCGGCCCCAATTTCATAAAGCTTTGCGTCTCTGAGTAGTCTGCCAGTGGGGTAGTCGTTTATGTAGCCATTACCACCTAAAAAGAGAAAGAAAATGGTTATATTCAGGGCCTTGTCCAGAGGAAGCGAATTCATCGCGAAACGCTAGTGAGATACTAGGCGAAAATACATCGCGTCCACAAGCTGGAAAGTCTTAGAAAGAAAAATGTTAAAATTCTAGATTATAGCATTAGAGGCCAGTCCAGTAATGCCTGCCATGGAGCAAATAATGTTAATTAAGAAGCAAGAAAGTACGCACATCGTAAAACAGACTTAATTAGTCAGGTCACTGATTTACAGACGTCTTCAAAACAGTATCATTATTGTGGATCTCTTACCAAGAATTTGTATGGCGTCAAGAGCGACTTGCGTAGCTTTTTCTGCGCAGTACAGTATCACTCCTGCGCAGTCCTTGCTATTTACATGTCCTTCGTCACACGCTTTAGCAACGTTGTAGAGGTAGCTTCGGCATGCGCTTAACGTCGTGTACATGTCCGCCATTTTACCCTGGAATTAATACATAATAATCATTAGGTAGATACGTAAGTACTTTATTATACCTACATACACGCCTGTAGTTTCCTAACAGTTGAAGAGCTGGTAGCAAAGAAAAAACATGGTATGGCTTAAGGACTACAACTTAAGGAGAGTCCTTTGTCATCATAAAGTTGGCCCAACTTTTTAGTTGCTATGTAGGTACTACCTACCGAGATCAACACAACCTACTTAGTTAATATATGTATAGAGTGGTAGAAGCGGGTAGCAGAAGTTAAATATTTATGTATTTTCGAGTAGGTCAGGTTCAGGCCCACTTATGAAAGTTAAGTGGGCCAAATGTATAATACGGATACTTAATAATTTTTTGTTTGTAAAACTACCTAAAGCTGAGTTAAAAGCGTAGGTACCTGCATTAACTGGAACTCTCCAATATTCTTCCCAAACTGTTTCCTAGTATGTGCGTACTGGAAGGAGGTGTCGATGGCCGCCTGCATGAGCCCTACTGGCCCAGCTGCTAACACCAGCCGCTCCAGGTCAAGTCCTGACATTAATACGTAAACTCCTTTGTTTTCTTCCCCTAGGATATTCTTTGCTGGTACCTGTAGGTAGTAAATTAAGATGGAGGGTGGTTTTGATACATCTTTCATGTTTTCTATTATGCTTCTTGGACTTATACAATAAATAAATTAAAGATAGCTAGTGAACAAATAGCACGACTTTTTGTACCTTTAGGTATGTAAAGTTACTTAAAAAAAATTAGGTACAACACCGAAAATAAGTGTGAACAACACATTTCTTGGATTCAAATAATTATCCCCTAAGTAAAGGTGATAGGCAAAAATCATCATTAAATCCAGTAGGTAATAAAAGTATAGCTAACTACAGTTACTGACCAAATATTACATTACCTTGCAGTCTTCAAACACTAATTCACAAGTGTTGGATCCTCTCATACCGAGCTTGTCCAGTTTTTGTGCGGTGGTAAACCCTGGGAAGCCCTTCTCTATGAGGAAGGCTGTTATACCGTGCTGTGGCTTGCTGTTTGACGGGTCTGTCTTGGCGTACACCTGAAAATTTGGAAGTAGTTATTTAAGTATAGGCAATCAATTGCAAACTAAAGAGTAATGTGAGAGTAAGAAATGTAACACATAAAAAGCTCACCTATTCCCCGTTAAAGGTGCGTTTTTAGCTAGTGGAAATACCAACATGAGGCCCTTCCGTCTTCCTCAGGATACTTAATAGAATTACTATTACCTACTAAATTACAATTTAATTCAGTGGACATCGGTTCATTCAGACATCACACTCATAGACAGGAGATGTAAAATAGGTTTTAATTTTTTCCATTATTAAATAATTATGCCCATCAAATAATTCTTCCCACCTCCGTTGTTCCTAAGAAGAGTTTATGTCCATAACAAGGTGATTCTATTATCGTTGTATAAACCAAAACAGTGCCGGTAATAAAAATCAATTCAAACATAATTAAACCGAATTTAAGGTAATCCTATACCAACGATGAACTATAAATCGTTGCGGAGTGTACTACGTGAGCGCGACAAATGGATGTGCGATTAACGCTTATGCGACAAAACTGTACTGCGACTCACCGTAGTTCGAATGCACGCTAGTGCGACACACTGAAGATCGACATCTCGCTAGTGCGACAAACGATTGCGCGACAGTAGTTCGACACTACGGTAGTGCGACACTACGGTAGTGCAGTACGTTGGTGCAGTATTGCAGTAGTTTGACACCTAGCAAGGGTAGTGTAGTACGTTGATGCAGTATTACAGTAGTTTGCTGAGATGAATTTTGAATTACATATATTAAATAAGTAGATATTAAATAATCAAAGGCCGTCGCTCGCTTCGCTCGCTCCATTGCAAGGTCACAATATCTAACCTAACCTAACCTATTGATCTCTGTCACAAAGTTGAACCTAACCAAGCAATGGATGTCTGGGCCTATGTCGGTTCTATATGTTTATGTTCTATTTCTTCATATCGCACTAGCGAGATGTCGATCTACAGTGTGTCGCACTAGCGTGCATTCGAACTACGGTGAGTCGCAGTACAGTTTTGTCGCATAAGCGTTAATCGCACATCCATTTGTCGCGCTCACGTGGTACACTTATCGTTGCGATAACAGAGGACATACTTAGTTTTAACTTTTTTTTAATAATAGATCGTGCAGGTACGTAGGTAACAGGTTCCTTACCACTAAAACATCAGCATCAGGTCCGTTGGTAATCCAGAACTTGTTTCCATTCAGCACATAGTAGTCTCCCTTCTTATCGGCGCGCAACTTCATGGAGACCACGTCACTGCCAGCGCCAGGCTCCGACATGGCGAGCGCTCCTATGTGTTCGCCGGCACATAACTGGAGGAAGAAATATTAATTGACGATCATTTCAGGAGTATTCATTGACGATCATTTCAGGAGTTCCCATCTGAATAATGTAGGTACTGCCTATTGCTTAAGTCCTAAGTGGAACTGAAGTTACACAGGAAGGAAAGGAGGTCGTAAAGGTCTCTATCTTAAGAATTCCTTTCCTAGCTAGGTAGGACTTAGGGAAGTACTTGATCATATCAGTAGGACCAAGTGGAGAATGATAATGGTGCAGTGTCTCAATGTAAAATCTGCGTGGTCTTTACGTAGACGTCTCTACGTAAAGACCACACAGATACATAATTCCTATATGTAAGTATATAGCTAACAAGTTATTCATAAGTAGGCAGGTTCATAGTTTACCTTTGGTAAATATTTTCCCTTTTGTTCGTCTGTGCCGTTTCTGTTAATCTGATTGATACATAAGTTGGAGTGTGCTCCGTACGACAGCGCGATGCCTCCGCTAGCTCTGAAATTAATGACAGTCATTTTTAAGGAAATGTAGAGCACAATTATTTATATTTATAGGGGATCTGCATAATTTTTAATAAACCAAGCACAAGTAGATACGTAAATACAGACGCAGGATAGAAAACGATTTATTTTTATTTACCTAATCCAAATATAAGAATAAGAAAACGTTACCAACCTCGACAGTTCCTCCATAATGACGCAATGGTCTGAGTATTTTCCTCCGGTTCCACCAAAGTCTGGATTCGCCGTTATACCTGGAATTTACCAAGAGTATTAATTACAACGCTTTTCAGTGCAACCCAGCCAGTATTTGGACTTTAACAAGGAGAAACAATCGGATTAACGGTCTGGTACCTAATAGCTATCTTAAGAAGCTTAGGAAGGTACTTTTTGTTATCAGTAATTCTGACTCTTACCAAGAAGTCCCATTTCGCCGCATTTTTTCCAGAACTCTCTTAATCCTGCGAAGTTATTGTCTTTATCGATCTGGTTTGCATGTGGCGCCAGTTCTTTTTGAGCGAAGTCAAAAACAGATTGTCGCAGCTGTAAATGTGAAATAATGTATTATTTATTTACCTAAATATTTCACTACTACTACTTCTATTATAAACATAGGTAGGTAGGCACTATTACATTACTGAACCATCTGCCTAAACAAAACGACTTATAATATCAATAAATAAGTGTAGTCAACTTCACATAGGTGCAATGCACTAAACCCAAAATAAGTAGCTAATAAAGCACTTGTGCCATGGGGTTAGAACTAGGAAGGCAAAAGAAACACCCAGCCCTGAGGCCGATATAGAAAAATGATTTTCTACATTGACTCATCCGGGAATCGAACCTAGGACCACAGTTAGTGACATTTTAACACTCGTTGGTAGATTTGGCCCTCGAATAAGTAGACTCCGTCCATCTATTCTTAAGTAAAAATATGAATCAGGTAGGGATAAAGTAAGAAAGGTATTTAAATAGGATCTTGAGTCTGGAGTCTATTGACCACAGTAAAGTTGTAAGTCATCTATCTTTACTCATAAGAGCATAAGACTCCTTGAATTACCTACAAGAGCCCTATGATGATTCCCGCTCCCCCTCCACCTATAACCCTCTTCGGCAAGTCTATCCCTTGGGAACAGCAAGCCAAATACCTGGGTGTAATCCTTGATCGGAAGCTTACCTTCATAGCTCATATTAAAGCGGCACGCGCGCGAGCCGCCTTCGCTCTCGGCCGACTTCATTGTATGTTGAACAAGCGCAGTAAACTCTCTCTTACTTGTAAGAAGAGAATTTACACTGCGTGCGTGAGACCTATCATGACTTACGGCAGCGTCGTATTCTCTCACGTACCCGATTATCGACTCAAACGAATGCAAACTCTCCAAAACCGTTTCATGCGTAGAGCCACAGGCGCTCCAGGTTACGTCCGTAACTTGCAGTTGCACTGTGACTTAAAGCTGCCAACAATCAAGCAGTTCATGAAACGCGCCGCGATCCGATTTTTCGACTCCTCCGAAACCCACCGTAACCCACTAATCGTAGCGGCCGCGCGATACGTACCTTCCGTAATATCTAAGATTAAACGCCCCAGACATACTCTCTCCTACCCCGATGATAAAACAACGCTTCTTCAAGAAGCATTCGATTTAGCTAGCAGTAGCAATACAAAACACAACCGCCGTATATTACGTCCTCGCCGGCGAGGCCCGTCGCGTATTATAAATAATAATAACGTAAATGTTATCCTCCCGTCCCTAGATCAATCTGGCCCGAGCCGGCCAAACTAGCAATAAAAATATGTCCCTAAATAATAAAAATTTAGATCCAGCCATCCCTTGTTGTTTTGCTTTATTAAGATTGTTAGCAACGCACTAAGTCGAGGTCCGAACCCCGCAGGGGGTGCCCTTAGTAGACGTTGCTAACGTAGTTAGTTTTTCCTATTGCTCTGGCTGGAGGCCTTAAGGTCCTCGCCAAAAGTCCGGTGAAGCAGTCAAAGCCTGCGCTCAGGCTAACTGCAAAGATCTCTACCAAAAAAAAAAAAAAAAAAAGCCCTATGATGATACAGTAGCTCACAATTTATTACATTACAACGGCAATTTGGGAAACACAAAATAGGATCAATTCTTCGAACTGACAACGTAAACATTAAGATATACAATTAGTAATGTACAATTGTTATTGCACTAAACAAAATGAGACGATATCAGTTAATAATTGTATCGCCCATATTCCAATGATAAGACTTTCAGATATCCCTACAAAGTCATTTATTTTTATGTACACGCAGAGGTCAACGTACACATTTAGTGTACAAAATATTTACGTAGCTTACTTTAGTTAATCTACCTATAACTCGGATTAACCGAGTTTAGATAACTACGAAATAAAGACTACTTTAAAAAGCTGTTTACTTAGACATTCATACAAAATTCATGATTGCCTCACCCGGGGTCAAACCGGCGAACTTTGCAAAACAAAACTGAGTATTGTATCTCATTTAAATCAACAGATTATGACGTATTTATAATACCTCAACATGATATAAAAAGTATGATTCTTTATTTTATAATTACTTAACAATTTATGTTAGTATTAATTACCTAATATTTCGCAATTGTTTGCTACAATTAGACGAAATTTATCAAATAATTTAAAGAACGAAACCACTAAACTACTCAGAATATCATCATACATACTCGTTACTTAACATAATATTATTATGTCATTATACATAAGCATATTACCTGTTGCTGCTCACTTGATAACCCAAACACATGCTCGTCAATCGGGTAGAAAGACATGCATCGCGTACCGGTTTTACTCGTACATTTACGCAATATATTTGTAACACAACCTAACCGGACTGCCATCGTGAATACGACCTTCCTCGAACCAACTTAACTCCGCACTGACGGAAAAACAAACCAAACGCTATCATTTATGTTAAAATATTTGATTTTAAACTCTATGTGTATTAGGATAAAGTCGAGTTTTGCTTGTTTAAATATTTACATAGGATTACGATAATTACACTGAATCGGTGATAACGTTCAAGTTTTAATAGATAACAATTAGCGGGCAGTAAGTTTGATAGTACTGTTTGGTCATGATTTTGTTACCATGTGATTATTTTTGGTACTTAATTATTCTTGAAAGAAAAGTCAAGGTCAAGCCCATATTAAAGACACGCCTATTTTGGAAAAGGGTAAACTGTTCGGTTTAAATTTTAATCCTAATTCTTAGAAAAGGAACCTTTTTCACACGACTTTTTTTTACGTGGTGAAATTTACAATGTAATTAAATGAAATCTGTATTGACCAGAATAATATTAGTCTACCGTTTTTAAAGAATTTAAATACGACAAGTACATTAAAAAATATCAAAATAAGTATCAACCTTGAAAAGAGGACTATCAAATCAGTAATCAGACTAATTGATCAGATTATATTATCAATAAAATGTATAATAGTGTAAGTTGATAAAACAATCGGTAATTAAAATATAGCTTTAGCGTAAACATAATAATAAAACACAAATCTACTGTCATTTTATATTTATTTTACATTATCTTTAAAAGCACCTTTATTTACTAAAATTACAACAATTTATAATTAAACCTCTTATAAATTAACAATACGTCCCTTCACATGATTGTGTATTGATTACGTAATTACAAATAATACAAAATTAATACGATCTCATTGTAAAAATTGTTTACATGCGACTACATTAATTATAATGAAACTTCGAGGTTAGCAAAAGAATAATTAATTAATAATCAATAAAAAGAGGTCAAAATAAAAAATCCTATCACAATTATAAAATTAATCTCGTATAAATATTATATGTACTTGAAAGTATCGATATTATATTTTTACTTTTAATTTTAAATATAAAAACTAAAATGAACGACATTTTTCTGTAAGGGAGTGTAAATGATATAAATATATTTATTATGTAGGTAACTTATGTATATTATTAGCTAATTTGTGACATACAATTGTTGTGAGGCGTCCATAGTATTTTGTTTGTGTAGAATGTTGTTATGTGTATTTTATGGATAGATATAGACCGTAAAATGTGCATACATAGATACATGAAACATTGTAAATGAAAATACTTTCTCAAATGGTGTTTTAGTTCAAGAATGTCAGTATTTTGTAATAGTTGTTTTCGATATACAAATGATAAGTGACGTCAATTTCTTGATTGCATGCATGTTAGTACTTAAGATGCACAATATAACTAACATGATTTTTATTTAAAATGTCAAAACATATTATGTTCAATAACTGAAATTTGAGGCAGTTATACGATTTAGTATTGTTTTCTTATCTAATATACATCTGGAATAGTGGTAAATAAAAAGATGATAATAGGTAGCCTGCACCTAAAAACCCGACTTAAATAAAAATAAAATTATATATCTTTACAGAAGTTTCATTATAAATTCATTTAAAATATAAATAAGAGTCGAACATTCAGATATTGTCTTAACTTACGTACGTAACTTCTGAAGTAAAATACGTATATAAATAAATGGAATGTGTATACACTACTCTTTAAAACAAAGGAATGTGTATCACAAATAATAAAAAAATATATATAATTTAATCACAAAAATATTGCACACCATATATTATTATGTCATCGTTGCACAAGAAAATTTAAGTACTCGAAAGAAATAAATATGTCAAGATTATTTATCAAAATAAAACTGCAATTCGCCCATTATGTCCTTCTAAATATAGTTAAAATCTCACTTTTATATCGAGTATGATAATCTAGTATCTTAAAATGATAGACACTGTTTACCAGATTTCATCAGCACTTTTTAACTAATTTATATTTTCAATAGGTAGGCCCCACTTTAAAATCGACTTTATTCTGACGCATTATAGTTCATTTTCGCAAATTGTAAAAGGACCATATTAAAAAACAATTCCTATTAGTCGATAGAAACAAAAGTACGAAAAAAACGAATCGCTACCAAATCGCTCGATGAAATCTGGTGTTACGTAATGAGGCCGTAATATTATGACAGTTTATAAAATAATACTTATATAATAGTTGCTTCTGACATTTTAGTTGGTGTCCATCTTGGATTTCAGGGACTGGTAGTATTCGGAGAGGACCTTCCAGGCGGTCGCGGCCATGAAGCCCTTTGGTGGCTCCTTGCCGGATTTGGCGAGGCCTGGAAATTATTATGTGTTAAATTGATTTGTAGTGCATTTTATTCTACATCTGGGTTGGTAATATAAAAAAAAAAAACATGTAAATCTAACTCGGGAGAAATGGGTCCAAAAAGTAAAGGAAAAACAATGAAAACTTTAACAGGTTTAACTTTGTAGCTTTCGTGCCGAGAAAAGAACGCAGTTTTATTTAAGCTTCTTTTCATTTTTATTTCAAGAAAGTGATTAAAATTAGTAACTAGCCATTGTAAAGAATGAGAACATCTACGTTTAGGTGTGTAAAATATAGAATAATAAATGTAATTTACCTCTCATCCTAGTTCCCGAGATGAAGTCGAAGTCTTCCTTGCGCGTCGGGTCGAAGAACGCCATCTTGCCAACCGACGTGTCGTAAGCGGCCACACGGAATGGAATGATCTGCGTAAATAGATTTACCTTGATAGAATTCAAATCTTATGGAGGTACAGATACCGGCACGGATCTTGAGCGCTCGGCGGAAGAGTGGGGATCGCTTTGCGCATCGTGCACTTATGACAAAAAGAAACGCACACCTGTTCATTATTATTTTTTTCCTAGTGACAGCTATGACGCCTTCCAAGACCGACGCCTCTCATGACCAACGCCTCTCATGACCGACGCCTCTCATGACCGACGCCTCTCATGACCGACGCCTCTCATGACCGACGCCTCTCATGACCGACGCCTCTCATGACCGAAGCCTCTCATGACCGACACCTCTCATGACCGACGCCTCTCATGACCGACGCCTCTCATGACCGACGCCTCTCATGACCGAAGCCTCTCATGACCGATGCCTCTCATGACCGACGCCTCTCATGACCGACGCCTCTCATCAACGACGCCTCTCATCAACGACGCCTTCCAAAACCGACGCCTCTCATCAACGACGCCTTTCAAAACCGACGCCTCTCATGACCGACGCCTCTCATGACGACGCCTCTCATCAACGACGCCTTCCAAAACCGACGCCTCTCATGACCAACGCCTCTCATCAACGACGCCTTCCAAAACCGACGCCTCTCATCAACGACGCCTTCCAAAACCGACGCCTCTCATCAACGACGCCTTCCAAAACCGACGCCTCTCATGACCGACGCCTCTCATGACCGACGCCTCTCATGACCGACGCCTCTCATGACCGACGCCTCTCATCAACGACGCCTTCCAAAACCGACGCCTCTCATGACCGACGCCTCTCATCAACGACGCCTTTCAAAACCGACGCCTCTCATGACCGACGCCTCTCATGACCGACGCATCTCATGACCGACGCCTCTCATGACCGACGCCTCTCATCAACGACGCCTTCCAAAAGCGACGCCTCTCATGACCGACGCCTCTCATCAACGACGCCTTCCAAAACCGACGCCTCTCATCAACGACGCCTTCCAAAACCGACGCCTCTCATGACCGACGCCTCTCATCAACGACGCCTTTCAAAACCGACGCCTTCCAAAACCGACGCCTCTCATGACCGACGCCTCTCATGACCGACGCCTTCCAAGACCGACGCCTCTCATGACCGACGCCTTCCAAGACCGACGCCATCCAAGACCGACGCCTCTCATGACCGACGCCTCTCATGACCAACGCCTCTCATCAACGACGCCTTCCAAAACCGACGCCTCTCATGACCGACGCCTTCCAAAACTGACGCCTCTCATCAACGACGCCTTCCAAAACCGACGCCTCTCATGACCGACGCCTCTCATGACCGACGCCTCTCATCAACGACGCCTTCCAAAACCGACGCCTTCTAAAACCGACGCCTCTCATGACCGACGCCTCTCATGACAGACGCCTCTCATCAACGACGCCTTCCAAAACCGACGCCTCTCATGACCGACGCCTCTCATCAACGACGCCTTTCAAAACTGACGCCTTCCAAAACCGACGCCTCTCATGACCGACGCCTCTCATGACCGACGCCTCTCATCAACGACGCCTCTCATCAACGACGCCTTCCAAAACCGACGCCTCTCATGACCGACGCCTCTCATGACCGACGCCTCTCATCAACGACGCCTTCCAAAACCGACGCCTTCCAAGACCGACGCCTCTCATCAACGACGCCTCTCAAGACCGACGCCTCTCATGACCGACGCCTCTCATCAACGACGCCTTCCAAAACCGACGCCTTCCAAGACCGACGCCTCTCATGACCGACGCCTCTCATCAACGACGCCTCTCAAGACCGACGCCTCTCATGACCGACGCCTCTCATGACCGACGCCTCTCATGACGACGCCTCTCATCAACGACGCCTTCCAAAACCGACGCCTTCCAAGACCGACGCCTATCAGGACCGACGCCTCTCATCAACGACGCCTCTCAAGACCGACGCCTCTCATGACCGACGCCTCTCATGACCGACGCCTCTCATGACGACGCCTCTCATCAACGACGCCTTCCAAAACCGACGCCTCTCATGCCCGACGCCTTCCAAGACCGATGCCTCTCATGACCGACGCCTTAAAAGACCGATGCCTCTCATGACCGACTCCTTCTAAGATCGACGCCTTCCAAGACCGACGCCTCTCATGACCGACGCATTTCAAGACCGACGCCTCTCATGACCGACGCCTTCCAAAACCGACGTTTCAACACCAGTCTGCCCGCGACTATGGCACCTGCAGAGGTGTTGAAACGTCGAGAGCTAAAATAAACCACGATCTAATCCGTAAAAAGTAGTTTTCTAATGTCTAACATCCGATAGTGTATATCTCGGAAAGCAATGAATACTGTGTATGTTTTTGTTTACCTCCAGCTCGTTAAGTCCGGGAGCCATCTTGAGCACCATAGCTCCGTGTCTAGGGTCGAACAGGTCTCCGCCGCCAGCGGGGTGCGGCAGGCCGGCCGGGTCGCGACCCACTATGTAGTGGTTGGCGCCAGCGTTCATACGGCATTTCGCGTGCCATTGTACCTGTTAGGTAAAATAAATAAGGTTATATTGAGGATTCATAAATGAAGGAATTTATCTGTCGACCTAAGCCGGAGTTTCACGAACTTCAAGTCACCCGATTCTGATCGGATGTATAGTAGTAGACTAAGCGTTAGCCGGGGCAAGCGGTTTTACGAATGAGGACTAACGTTGTTACACTCGCCAGTTGGCGCCACTGGCGCTTCAGCTGCTAAAGTTTGTTATTTACGAAGAATTCATTTAAGGCGCTACCCCGAGCAAATGACTTTGAGCGTTTGACCTCTAAACCCCCCTCTTTGCCCCTCTACATATACATCGCTACTTTTTATGAAAATACAACGCCATCTGTTTGATATACCGACGTATTAAGTAGTAAAAATAGTAGACTTATGAATTTATAGACAAAAATATAATCAATCATGGTCGCGAGATTAAAAAAAAAGATAAGAGAAATATATTTTATTTGTATCTAAAATTATAACTCAAGTAATTGAAGACTTCTAAGTGAATCATTTAATGATGTAAAGTTATTTAGTCAGAAAGGTATTGAATGTCTTTATACAAAAATCTTTTTTCAACCAACTTCGAAAATAGGAGGAGATTTTCGATGCGGATGTTTTTTTTACGTTTGAGTATTTCTCGAAGTTCGGGATTTCTCAAAGACGGCTGGACCGATTTCAAAAATTATTTTTTTAACCATTTATTCAGTGTGATTCTAACAAGGCACTTATACAGAGCAAAGGCGGGCGGCGAGACTTTTGAAAATTCGGTTCTTGAAGAAAGTATTGCTGTCTCAATACGGCATGATTTGTGAATGTGTGAAAGTTGACAGTGTGTGAGTGTCAAAGCGCGCTCGCATGGAGTACTTAAGAAATACTCTACGCACATAATAAAGGGCAATGGCGAAATAATTGTTGATATAATTCTTATGCGTGATATACAAACGTCTTAATTACAGATTAACATGAAATATAGCGTCTAAGTCCATGAAAAAAAAATACATTAAATTGGAAATACAATTGTTTGAATTGTACTTTGAGTGTTGCCATATGAACGTTAAATCTAAACTAAGTCATACGAATATCTTTGGCTAGTAAACTATGTATAAAAGCTTGCTTTTAGAATATATTGAAGATTTATGAACATGAATAGTCTAAGGACATATTATTATTTCTACCCAACATCACCGAAATTAATAAATGACATCAAAATACTATTACGAAAACTTCAATCTAGCATGGCAACAACAACGGATACAATCAATGTGAAATTTTGCGTCATGCCAGTGACATTGTCTTGCACGTCACTTTGCTTGTGCGCACCAAAATCTTTGATTGCGCATTTGTTATTTCTATTATTTTGCTTTTTGACTTGGACTGCTTATGGACTTTCGAGATTTCTCCCTGTGCTAGCCAAAAGACTCCGATTACCCACCACTTACGACGAAATTTTGCTGTGATGATTGACTCCGATTTTAAATTAAATTGGATTTTTTTACGTGAAAAAGAACGATTTATTTTTCACGATGTGAAGTCTTTTAAAGCCTCTTTGCACCTGCTGGTTTCCTGGATCATATCGTGATAGGAAGGATGAAAAATAAATGTATTTGAATTAATGCTGTTTCTTTTTTCATGCATGCTTTTGATCATCTATTTTATAGACTATTTTTGTGCACTAAACAATATAACAAGAAAGCCTATAAGAAAACATTACATATTCTGTCAGGATTATTAAAAAAATCTCTGATTATAATTCTTTACAAGTATTATCAAAGCTATACCAGGGAAAACCTAGATAATTATATCTCTAGAAATAAGTATAAAACAACCGCATTAAATCTTTTGAATAGTATATTTCACAAGGTTTACTTTTTCATAATCAAAGAGTTTTTCAACATATTTCCTATGAATTTCTGTCATATAAATACAAGGTCGGGCAAAAGTAATTAATTGTTTACGAGAGCCCATTAATTTCACTCATAAATAACTGAATTTAATAAAAACAAAGAACGATTCTATCAATTGTATTTCCAATTTTATATATTTTTTTCATAGACTTAGACGCTATTTAAATAAAACTTCAAAAAAGTAACATATTATTTCATGTAAAGTAATTAAGACATTTGTAGACGCATAAGAATTATTTCGACCTTTTGATAGTTGGACATATTTAAACAAATATAAATATGTGATGAAATAAAACTACTAATTATAAACCGCGAAAAAATCCGTAAAAGTAGTTTTATTTCAATGTCAGATTTAAAAAAAAAATCTTAAAACATAAATAAAGCTCGCCCCCTATTACTTACATGGGACCTAAACATATCGGCGAATTGTGGGTGTACATTGGTACACCTCTGCCTAACCCTTCGGGGATACCGGCGTGATGATATGTTATGTAAAACATAAATATGTATTCCATGCTATTTGAATTTTATCACCAGTGCCGTGTGTAAAACTACATAGGGCTATCAATGACTTTTTGACAGTTGTTATAATATTAAATTGTAAATGACATTTCAAATAAAAAACCGACGTGCTCTCACGTCGAGAGCCTACGGCTGACCGCTGAATCGCCACCGCGACTGTGTTTATGTTGTGAAATTGACCATTTTTAGGAATAATTCGAATTATAAAATAGATATATGGTCTTTTTGAAAAACAAAGCAGATGAAAATGTTAAGAATTAAATCCTCTATCAGTTGGTATAAGTTACATTAATAAAATACGTGTACATCGTGAGCCTATCCAAGGAATAAATTTTGATAGACCATTTTTAAAATGAGTACTACTAAATATTCGCTGCATTAAAAAGAAAAAGCTCTGTTGAAATTAAAGACAACATATTAAATAATGATTTGGTATAATAGTGAATTTGATATATGTTTTAAATATCGAGTTTATAGCTTAATAAAACTCCGCTTTTGCGCATTTTGCTCGGGGGAGCGCCTTAAATCATATTAGAAAGTCAGCCTAATCGTTTAAATTAATTTCTATACGAATAAAAAATCTACCAACCAATAACAGCAGTTACTAGTAAAAAAAAAGACTACTAAAAGAGATGGATCAATAGGACGGATCTACATACCTCAGTGGGTCCTGCATACATCATAGGTGAGGGGAATATCGCCAGCACGGTGGACTGGGGGTCCAACACGCCCTCGTTCAGCACCGCCTTGTGCTGGTTGATCCTCACTTCTAGAGGTACGTCATCGTCTTTTGTCCAACCACCTAAAAGAAAATAGTGTTAAATATTTGTTACATATTAGTATTGGACTGGTGAGTGACAGACTTGTTCAAGTGAAACTTTTAGTTTGATAAATTGCAGACAGGATGTGAACTGCTTGTCTTTAACTTATTTCCCGTTGTTTAGCTTTGAACTTTTTGAAAGAACTTATAAAGGGGTGAAGTGTGGGAAAATCAAGGTGCTGTCAAATAGGTTGACTTGAAAAATGCTACTAGTATACTATCCTAAGTCAAAATAAATAATCTTTAAGAATTGATTTTTCACTGGGACTTCTAAAATATTCAATTCAGAATTTTCACATTTGACATCTTAATTTATACTTACCAAGAGGATGCAACAGAAGTACTGGTTTCTTGAATCCTCTCTCCACGAGCTGGCGGTGCGTGTCCTGCATCAGCAGAGCGTGACCGTTGTGGATGGGGTTACGGAGCTGAAACATACAGGTAATAAGTAAAATGGTACAAACAGTTGATATTGCTGAAATACAGCAATAACTGGGTAGTTTAAATGTTTCAAAGAAGAGTAAGGTCCTAGAATAAGACCTCGCGAAAATCTACTTATTTATATAAGTTAATTTTTTCTCAGCTTTAGTTACAGAAGATTACATAATATATATTTAATAGGTTATAAGAAAGATCAAACAACAAACGCTAGACAAAAAATATCTAAGGCAAAATGTGCAATTGTATTTACACACACATTGCCATCACGGAATTAAATGAACGTGTTAATATGAAAATTCCTCGTATCTAGGCTTATTCTGACCTGGAAGGCGAACACAGCGTCGGCTCCGAGCTCCTTGAACTTGTTCCGCAGCTCGTTGGGCGTGAGTCGGTACGAGTCCAGCCCGTCGTTCCAGCGAATACGTTCAAACACTTCCAGGTTACCGCCCACTAACCATTCACCGGCCTCTTTGATCATCTGTAGATGTGTTTAGTTGTGAGTTTTAAAATATCATAGATAAAAGAATATACAGCTTTGAAAGAAAAAATGCATCAATTTTTTCTGTTGTGTATGCAATAATCAACCTTATTGCGGTTATTTTAGACACAGTTTTAATATTGTTTTAGCAATACATCGACGAGCGACATCAATCAGTTTCAAAGACCTAATAGAAACAGTGCCTCAAAAAAATATTTTCTGTGGATGTTCTGTACATTTGAAAGTATGAGAGGAAAAAAAACGAGCTTCGAGGAAAGTTAATCTTAAATCCATAATACATGGAATAGGATGACATTGAAAAGAATCGTCTAATTGAAGTTGATAATAAATATAACTACAATATTAAAAATCATCAAGTTTCCACTAACCTTAATATAAGGATGTTCGGGATGATAGATCCCAAACTGCCTGGAACACCTCTCTTCCTTCCTATGCGGGTAGAACTCGGGCGAGCGCAGCACGGCCACCGCCTTACCGTTGTAGGTGAGAGCGATGGCGGCGGCTCCTGTCAAACGGTCCTTGACCTCGGTGTCGACGGCGAGCACGACCGGCACTGATTGGTTGATGAGCGAACCGTCGGGGAGGGATAGGCAGTTTGAGTGGAGGGCCTGGAAAATAAAAGGTTTTAAGTCTCAGTATCTTGTATTGTGACTTTGTTTAGTATTTTACTAGTAGATACGTTATTGAAGTGTCAGTATGAATGTACGTTTTTGTTTATCTACATGGAAACTTCAATACATAGGACAAAAAAAAGTATTCTCTATCCGATAGGCCCCAATGGTACGCATGTTCCAATGAGTTGGTCATCAAATAAATTGTTGTTCTTATCCATTTAGGATAATCAATTCATTCAGATACTTAGTAACTAAAATTTAAATACGTAAACACTGCTTTTTTTAATAAAATATTTCTTGAAGTCAAGAGTAAATAAGTTACTAAAAGCAATTTTTGACTACTGTCCCTAACTGGTGTGACAGACTTACAAAACCAGCTCAGCTATTATCAAAACAGGAAAATAAGGCCTTTTGCCACTTACCTGTAGATATTCATGTTCCCTCATAAATCCTTTCAGAGGATACGCCCAACCTTCTGATAACACCTGAAACAAACATATCATAAACATTTACAACATGGTTTAAGAATGCATTATATTTTAATGACCTAAAATGTGCTAGCATTTTTGCATGTACGTAAAATATCTTATCATAAACTTTATTATAACAATCAAAACGGCTTTAGTGTTTCGTAACATTATATAATTAATTAGCTTCTTATCGCTGTTTTCACTATCATATAGTGACACATTTTATGACATAATGGGTTTTTCATTATTTTTAAAATCATCAACAATCAAAGGTTACTTTTGAATAACAAGCCAATTTTTTTGACATAGGTCAGCACCGAAATATTTTCAAAAATAAAGAAATTAATTTCTGTCTAAACCTTAAAAGCGAACGGACAACAATAAATAAATGTCATCAACCTAGATAGGTAACAAGTGCCTTGATCCCCGCTAGGCGGGGGGCTACGCTTTTTTTGCGATATAAATTCAGAGGAAGACCAAAAAAGAGACGGATAGATTATGGATTATATATGTAAAAGATGATGTGAGAAAGAAAGGAGTTAATCCTGAGATGACGAGTAGTAGAGTTGAATGAAAAAGGAATACGCATTGTACCGACCCCAAATAATTGGGATCAGGGCAGGATGTAATGATGATAATAGAAAACATACTAGAATATACACATACATAAACACATATCATCACGCCTGTATCCCCGAAGGGTTAGGCAGAGGTGTACAAATGTACACCCACAGTTCGCCGGTATGTTTAGGTCCCATGTAATAGGGGGCGAGCCTATTGCCACTAACCGGGCACAAATCCAAACTCCGACCTGCTACTGAGAATTTCATAGAAAAACCCAATAACACCTTGGTCGACCTGGGAATCGAACCCAAGACCTCTAGCGTAGCAGTCGCGCTTAGCGCAACTAGGCCAACGAGTCAGTCAACTAGAATATAGCATCCCTTACCTGAACCCACTGCAGATCCAGAGTGTTGATCTCGATTTGCGGCAGTCTGGCGGCCTCTTCAATGGCACTGGTCAGCCTGTTACCGTATATGAACAACTCTTCGACAGTTTTGCGGCTGTTCTCGAAACAGGGGATGATGCTCTGCAAAAAATATAATAAAGATTTATTGCTTGAATAAAGACCCTTGAAGTTAACTAAGGATATAGCTATGCATAGGAAGTAGGGTTACATACAGCTAAAAGAAAAAAATCGATGTGTTAGTCTAGGCCCTAAGTTGTAGTCTATTGTTTCAAAATCCGTTTAGTAATTTTCGCGTAAGGATGTGCGATGGATTGCAAGTCCAAGTTGACTGATGATTTATGAAAAAGAATTATCAAAATAAACTTTATGTAACTACACTAAATGTCTATAAAAGTCGTCGTTTCTTCTTAAGTCAGTTTACCGATGAAATACTATGACTATTTATATATTCATAGGTAAGTTTAAAGACTTTATAATACAAGTATGTATACAAGGATGTAGTAGAAATAACAATGTATATCCCAGTAGTTGTAAAGCTTTTAAAATCGCGATCAATAAAACAATATTCTTCACAACAATAAACGCTATTATCCACAATCATGTATCCTAAGTAATTTAAATATCAAATCACGACAACAATAAAATCCAATTAATTGAATAGGAAGTAGTTAGTGTTTATTAAGTAATTTATAGATATTGCCTAGAATATTATACCTATACTTTGACACTGGCCTTGAGAAAAGGGAATGGCTGGCAATACTTTTAAAAGCAAATACTTTTAAAAAGTTTTAATGTTCCTTTTTTAAAACGCGGGAATTGGAATAAAAAACAGAAAATAAAAACAATTGAAAGACATTTAATGTTTGGAGAAAGGCAGGAAGCGTATCAAGGTTAATTAATTTGCGTTTTATTATAAAAATAATTGTGTGAATAAACATTAATATTCTGATTGTCACTTAAGAGTTTGAATGAAACCATTAAGTTTTACTTTCAATTATTATTAAGCTAGCACTACCATTCTCTTTGGCACCAATTTAGAAATATAATGATCGTGTGATATATTTTAAAGTATAGGAACATACTGCTCGCCTAATTGTAATATTCAAATAGGTGTGTGATTATTTATTTTTATTATTTTAAATGCCTATTCTTTTATTGTCTCATCATCATCATTCAACCGAAAGACGTCCACTGCTGGACATAGGACTTCCCCAAGAAGGGGTTTGCCATAATCGCCACACTTGGCAGGCGGGTTGGCGATCGCAGTATTATTGGTAAACTACTCAGAGAACGCTGCTGCCCATTCTCCAGTGAATCCCTTAGTCGCCTTTTACGACACCCATGAGAAGAGATGGGGTGGTGCTATAATTTATGTTCGGCACCACACCGGACTTTTATTGTCTAAACTGGTCAAACTATACATCTCAATCATATCCACATTTATATCATCCTACTCCGAAACAAAGAAGAATACGGTATAAATACTGTTTCACATAACGTACCTGTGACTCAAGAAGTCGCACCACATGCATGGTGGACTCCTCAATGGACTGTCCCACGGTCTGCACCACCAGCTCCGGAGCTTCGGGCCTCTCATACTCCTGAGTGATTCCTGTGAAGCCCTACAACAAAGTACATACAAATTAATAAAAATCATAGAAAGTCAAGGTCAAAATAAGCAATTTGCTCAAGTTTTTATACATAGCTTGATGAAATGAGGTGGATTAGTCTTTTTTTCAGGTTTTTTTAAAGAAACCTGGACCAGAAGTGGTGCTTCAAGAACATTTTGGGGAGCTATGCAGAAGCATTTGCTCAGCAGTGGACCCAAACATGTTAAGAAGGAGATATAAATCTAGGAAAACTTTTGTGAATTACATGGGCCTTTAACTTTTACCTTAAAAAGCGGTCACGTAAATAAGTTTATACCATCTAAAAATAACTTGATGTACTATTTAAATAGTAACCTCTATAACATACCTTAATAGATCCTTCTCTGGCTTTCTTGTAGAGCCCCTTAGTGTCTCTCTGCTCGCAGACCTCCAGCGGAGTGTCGATGAAGACTTCGAAGAAAGGCAGGTCGGAGTCCGTGTGGATGCGACGAGCTACTTCACGGTCCTGATAATGAAATATAACAGATTATAGACATAAACGGATTGAGGCCGTGTTTAAACCAAATGTATAGGTAGCCAACAACGACAGTTTGTTGTTTCGCCTTACGTATTCAGTTTTTCGTTCACATCTTTTACCGATAGTACGTTATAACGCTATGCGTATAAAATACCGTTTAGCGTCACGTTTACCCTAGGTTTCACAGTGAGAATATTCAATTACAGAGGTAAGCTATACGTTTGGTTTGACCAAGGCCTTATACTCGTTTGAATATCAGAAAAAAAAGAAGGCCCGATAAGTCAGAATATTGCTAAAACAATAGATTTCAAATGGAGATCAGACCGATTAATAAATTATATATTCGTTTTAAAATGATATAAAGTATATGACAATTGTCTTTTTTGTGTGAATCGAATTTTAGAGTGATTGTATACTTCTGTTTGACCTTTTTTGTAATCTGGCACATGAAAGATGTTTAGGGAAGTTCATGTAACATTGATAAAAAATAAATCAGGCCATTTTAATACAAGCATAAATTACGTGAAATTTAGTATCAAAATAAATGTCAATGAACTCTAAACTGGAACAAATTAAGAGAACATTTGTGACATTACTGACTTTTGATCGTAATAATTATAAACATGCGGTACACGAATTAAATTTACATAAACCTGACGCCTGTGTGAGTGTTTGGCGGCTAGTTGACATAATATTTAATCATTATTTCTGTTGTATTTATTATTATTAGCTCTAGTAATTATTTGACCTTTTACGAGAAGCTCAGAAATAAACAGATTCATCTAATAACATAATATGTGTGGCAGTGCCAACAACTATAAAGACAACATTTTGTTTTTTTTTTTTTCTTTTTCGCCTGCTGAACATATCTTCATAAATTATACCTTAGTACCATCTTGATCATGACAGACATCAAACAAAAAAATCTTATCATAATCGGTCCATTCCTTTAATTAGAAGCTACGATGCCACAGAATCGCAACTTTTAGATTATGGGGCACAAAAAATTACGAGTGACAATTATATAATATTACAAAACAAAAATGTCGCATATAAAATGTGTTAGTACATTAACTTTAATAAGGTTACACGGTCGTTATCATTACAATGGTTATTAAAATAATGAGTGATGCTTATCAGTATGAAATGCGAAACATAATAAACCATTAACGTGGAAATTGGAAAAGGTTTATTTAAATTATTCGTTTTAAAGATTTATTCTTTTATATTTTTCTGTAAAAATGTTCAGACCTAATGTTTAGATTTCAAAAACAATTATTGCAAGATAAAATAATTAGTTTGAGAACTATATTTGCATTGTATTGGGTCGATTACCTTAAGTTAAATTACCTATCTACATAATTAATATTATAAATTTTTAATGTTGTTAGTTGTACTTATTGGTTTCTTAGGTTTACGCGAATGTTAGAATCTAAATATCTATATATCATCGAAATAAAACTACTTTTTGAGTGTGTGTTTAGCTGTGTAAAAGAAAGTCTAATATCTGACGGTTTGCTAATATTCGTAACATGTAATCATCAACTTATTGACTAATGCTAGGTCTAGGACTAGGTCATAAAATATTGAGATAGTCTATATACAATTATCTTCTGGGATTTCCTTAGACATCATTTTAGTAGATGACAAATAAAAAAAAAACCATTGAAAGAGGTCAGATTATTATCATATTCACTAGGCTTCTTTTAAAAGTCATCAAAATACAAAACAAACGTATTATTTTGAAGCCAAACAACAAAGATATCTTTTAGGCAAGGATAAAATTAAAAACCACAATTAATTTGTACCTTATCACGAAATCTTTTCATAATTTTTCAATACCTGAGAACCTGATATTTAAAAGGTTTAAATATGATTATATCTCAAAATAAACAAGACATCATCAGAAATTCTGACATGTTCACTTCCGTCTCAGAAGGATAAAAAAATAAATCTAATCTGATAATTAAATATTTATTTTCCCTGTAGCTCTATCTATAGGTACGCAAATATCTTCCTCAAATTCATTTCTCCCGCCAAACCCATACCTCAAATACAATATGGCTGTTCTAATACCAACCTCAGCGAAGGGCGAAACAAAACTGCAGAGACAAACAACACCGCTGTCAGCAAAGAGTTTGGCGACCTCCGCCACACGTCTGATGTTCTCCTCTCGGTCCTCCTTGCTGAAGCCCAGGTTCTTGTTCAGGCCGGTCCTGATGTTGTCGCCATCGAGGCCGTAGGCTGGGATGCCTGGGGAAGAAGGAGTAAGATTAGATGTTTGGTACAAGGTATTTAAGTAAAGTACCTCGTTGGCTAGTGGTTCAGTACACCCACAGGACGCCGGTATCTTTAGGTCTCATATATTAGGGGCGAGCCCTTTGCCACTAACCGGGCACAAATCCAAGCTCCGGCACCTGCTACTGAGAATTTCAAACCCAATAACACCTTGGTCGACATGGGAATCTAACCCAAGACCTCTATCTAGCGTAGCAGTGGCGCTTAGAACCACTAGGCCAACGAGGCAGTTAACGACTCTACATAACATCAAAAACTTGCACTTTGTGACATTTAGTCGACATTAGACAATGAACATATTTTTCTTATTCGTAAAGAGAAATCTATGATCAGACCACCTTAGCCTTAAATGCACCTTATGTTCAACATGCATACATTCAAGACACGATATATTTCATGAATTGACCGGCCTTCACACGAGATGTATCGAGATCATAACTAGTTGTATGTGTAACACTTATCTCAACTACTGATTGAATATAACCTATATTAAAGGATCACTTAAGATCTAAATTACCTGCACCGTTATCTGTCCCAAATATTTGCGTACCCTTTTGCAAAACCTGCTTTACATTAAGTGGTACCTGTACTTTCTCGATTAATTTTACTCAATACTCAATACTCAATACGTTTATTGCATTCCACAAATGTGAACTTAGGTGGTAGGTACAATTAGTTTTGGATCATTGTGGGCCCTGTCGGGCATAACAAAATAGAGATATTACAAAATAAAAAATTAGGAGGAGGGCTATTATAAATATGTACAATTTTAATATTAATCTAATATATAGGCTTATCAATAACATTGGAAACATTTATAATTTTTACTATGATACTAATACATTGTATTTATAAATTAATATTTATTTAAAGTATACATAAATTATTACTGTTATTAGTATTACAAATTATTATAGCATTTTTGTATTATTGTTTATTCATTAAATTTATCATTTAAATATTCATGTACATTATAATAACATTTACGGATAAGAAGTTGTTTTATTTTATTTATAAATATATTGTATTTTTCAAACGACTTCAAAAAAAGGAGGTTCTCAATTCGGTTGTATTTTTTTTATTTTTTTTTATGTTTGTTACTTGATTTCTCAAAGACGCCTGGACCGATTTCAAAAATTATTTTTTTATTTGAAAGGGTATGGTTGTCATTTGGTCCCATTGTCATCACGTCACGACCTGATGGTGGAAACTCTGAGAAATCGAGGGCATCTCTTGAAAATTGTAGGCAAGCATGGGTTAAAAACTTGAGATTTATGTGTATATCTGATGAGACTACAATACTATGGAGGTTTGGAGCAGATCTGATGATGGAGACGACAGAGGATCGAGGGAACTCCTCAACGGCACATCTTAACTTCCTCGTGTTTGGGCTTATTTTATTCCTGTTGACAAGATCTTTACACCGAGATGGGTAATGACTGCCGCTGTTGACTGCTGGTTTAGATAACTCCGTAATGGTTGAAAGCAGCTACATAGTGCACCGCATAGGCACCGCCTTCAAAATAGAGAGTTTTTAAATAACGCAGTTATTTTGTCCTTTTTAGTGCATTTCATTTTTGTTTTGAAGTCGTTTCTTTTTTTGTTAAAAATTATGTTCATTTTTAATTTCTTCTGGTAGTTTATTGTATATTTTAACTGACATTACTAAAGTGCTTGTGGAGTGTATATTTAACTTAGAAACTGGTAGGTTTAATCTATTTTTGTGTCGTAGTGTGTAGTTAGTCTGTATGTGTTCACGTGTAGTGTAGAGTTTTTGGTTATTTCTAACAAATTTACACATTTCCAAGATATACATACAAGGAAGGGTTAAGAGTTTGTGTTCTTGGAAATGGGGTTTGCAGCTGTCTGTGCTATCTATGTTTGCTAGTATTCTAACCAGTCGTTTTTGTAATATGAAGAGTGTCGGTGCATCTGAACTATTTCCCCATAATATTACGCCGTAGTTTAACCATGCGTATGCATAGGCGTAGTACGTTACCAGAGCTGTTGGGAGATTAGTAGATTTTTTTATTTCACGGAGGGCATAGGCAAATTTCGATAATTTTGACCTGATTTTATTAATATGCGATTTCCAATTTATATTTGTATCTATGGATAAGCCGAGTAGGTTAAATTCTTTCACTGTTTCTATTTTTGTATCGTTGTAAATAAATGTTATATCTAAAGGGGTTTTCTGATGTGGATGGAAGGACATGATTTTAGTTTTTTTGTAATTTAATTCAAGGTTGTGTTCTGTCATCCAAGTTATTAATTTGTTGAGTATACTTGTAAGTATTTCTTTTAAGTTGGTGTTGTCTTGGCAAGAAGTAAGTACCGAGATATCGTCGGCAAACAGAACACATGACTCATTTATGACTGTAGGGAGGTCGTTTATATATATTATAAATAAAAGACATCCGATAACACTCCCTTGTGGGATTGAGGCGTTAATTTGCTTGCTATCCGACCTAACGTATTGAATTTGTTTTTCATTTTCGTTGTAGTATTCTATTTCGACTTGGTGTTCTCTATTTTCCAGATATGATTTAAACCATTTGTAAGATTTTCCGCGGATCCCTATTCCTTGTAGCTTATTAAGTAGGATGTCGAATTGTACTTTGTCGTAAGCTTTTGTCATGTCTAACAGTATACCTACAGCGTATTTTTTCTTGTCAATTATATTAATGGCTTCTTGGATGAAATTATATACTGCTAGAACTGTGGAGTGGTTTTTCCGAAAACCATTCTGGGATTTATTAAAAATGTTATATTTTTCGCAAAACGAATAAACGCGATTACACATTGCTTTCTCGAATACTTTCGAGGCTGTAGGTAAGAGAGAAATCTTTACAATCGTTCAAAACCATCCAGTGGATATTTTGGCATACTATGTCAATATAAACAAGGAAATATGGGAACCATTGTCCTTAAAATGGACTAAACATACATTAAGGACAAATCAAATATCCACACTTTTGTAAACCGTAAAATAAATATTTATATCAACATAACAAACAAACGATAACTTGAACCAGATAACTTAGTTCCACGAATTGGCACAATTAAGTGCAAGGACAAAACGAGTTGTCGGCGACAGAGGCGCGCGCAAATCGTCACATTACAACTGGCCAGATAAATACCCTACTAACAGAACATTTTAGAACGACTTTTACACTAGAAAATAAATCCTATCCTATTTCTACAACCTTTTACAACAAACAAACATCCAAATCAGACACGAGGTCCACCAAGACTTGCAACAAATATTTGTGGATCACGCCAATGTTTGTTCAATGCATGGATAGACCACGCAACACGTCGTGTGCCAGCCAGTGCGGAACTATCCAATATGGCCATACGAGCTGTCAAATTATAACGTTATTATGGAATCAACAGTATAAAAAGGATGCTTACGAAGGCCCAGGTGTTACATGACATAATGTATACGAGAGTGATCTCTGCATATGTTGATTCTTCCGTTAGTGTTGCAGACAATGTCATTGTCATGATCTCCAAGCGACAATATTTAGGCATTATGTATACTATTATGATAACGCTGTTGGTACTAAGGCTGGTTCAAATTGCAATACAGAGGCTGTGGGAAAATAGTTCCCAAAGATGCTAAAAGGATGGTACTAGAAGCAGATAGTTTCCGCTCTTATTTATAATGTCAATGTCAATTTCAATGGCGTGATGGCATGTCCTTCAAGTACTCATTTAAGTAGTTTTATGTAATGTAATAACAGTTTATGAACCTAAAACATTTAGTCTTAAGAAGAGCATAATGACTGCAATAAAGCGGATTCTTAAAGAGATAGTGTTTAAGTGCGTCTCAAATATTTGCGCAGGATTTTTAAGATGACTATGTATCAGGAAGAAGAATTTTAAAAGCAATTAGCAGTTCATGAATGCTTATGACGTAAATAAACGGATTGATGCAGACATTTTTAGTAGAAGATATAAAAAGATATTTTTGCAATTTTTTTTTTATATTTGATATTACATAGATATCATCAGAAACAAAACACCAATGTTTTGATTTCAATCGCATACATCAGGAAGTCCAAACCTTCTGATCCTGATAAGCCTGAGCTGACGTTTGGGTATTACTCATTACTCGTCTTATCAATTTTACAAAAGAAAATCATATTACGGTTCGTAAAAAACAAAAATTATTACGGTTCGTAATGGTAAATGCAAGATTACCTACCTACTTATATCTGCTTACAGATTTAGTTTTTTTTTTTTTTATATTATTTCTAATGGCGTACTTGACACCTTTAGCTATTCTGTACCAGTTGGTAAAGGTTGGTGTAGAGATATGTAGAAGTTTTATTGTTTCTAGCTTCTATTTATGTAATCCCTTCTATATTTATGTAAAGTAGCTTCAGTCTATCATGTTAAGTTCTATTCATAATCGGTGCATGATGTAAGATCGTATGCGTGTGCATTTAGCATGTGGCTATTGTTTCAGTATCCAATTACTGCTTTAAATTACTTTATGTGGGTCACCTCGCTCTACACATGGGTAAACTACCTAATTTATAGTTCAATTTAAAATAGCAATTAATGTTTTTCTGAAGTTAATAAAAATACCACGATTTTTTTGCACTTGTTTGTGTTTTGGAAAGTAGATGGAATTTTTTATTTAATTTAGTCCTACTCGTTACTAATACGATATTTTTCATAGGAGTACTCGTAAATTTTAAAAAAAGCTTTCATATCAAAAACATGGACGGATCAAATATTTCTGTTATGCACATGAACAAATATTCTATTACATTGAATTTTTTCACACATACCTAATAAATAACACGTCGATATTTTCTTAAAAATCAGATTGTTTTAGGAACGCTGATTAAAGATAATGAATCACCGTGGCTGTGCTGCCGTTTGACGCACATGAGGTATATCAAAACATAGTTCTTTATCGGTATTGTGAATAAAGATGATTACGACCAGCTAATTACTTTTTACACGTGTTGCGGCAAGAGTTCTAATCTAAGAAGCCATTGTCTCACTGGAAGGTAAAGGTTCTATTTTTTCCGACACATTTTTCTCATGTGCCAGTGGAAGAAAATGGAACCTTCTTTTCAGAAAAAATCTAGATGGTCTTCCGTCCTTTTCTGTTTGCCAAAATTTTGAAAAATGTTTTGAGGCGAAAACAAACACGACTCTAAGTGTCAAACAACAGAACAGCCACATAAGTAAACATACTCAAGATCAATAAATATTAACTTCAGAAAAGGTGGCTGAACGATAAATAAACAAACACAATGATCTATTTACTTTAGATACATTACGCTTATCTCCACACATAATTCTCGCCCGCAAATTACTCTTCCGATATTTTGTTACGTGTCTTACAAGCTTAAGCCATCCTAAATATATCAGCAAAATTAAGTAAAGTATGGATGAAATCCTCAAAGAACATCTTTACTTTCAAGTTAACAAAAGTATTTTCTGCAGTTTAAGAATAGACGCGCCTAAGCTCTGCCTACGCAGTTTTCCTTCCCTTATTCTCTGAAACCGCACGGTGTGGAAATCCATTTTTCCTTTAGAGTATTATCTAAGGTTTTGCCGCCATGGAAACCGACTTATCTAACCTTAGATAACTTCAAAAACCGTAGGGTATACTTCAACCGAATTTGAAAAAATTTGATTAACATCGTTGCCAATTCCTGCAATTTGCCCCAGATACCCAACTATTCCATCATAATGACATAAACTTCCATCTAGTAATTTCTTTGCTGCGCATGAATCAGCTTCTCTCATACAGCGAACAGTATTTAATTTAGCATACAAGTGATTACGAGTACTTGTTTGACGTTCCTTTATATCCCTAAGTTAGCCTGTCAAAATTGGCAAATAGCAGTACAAAATAAATACATATAATAAATAACAGTTAGGACTACTTTCGACGGTAGGCTCAAAAGGTACGTACCTTTGGAAACCAGGTAAGCTTCAAGAGCGAAGGCTATACTGGTCTTGCCGGCGCCACTGAGGCCTGTGAACCAGACCGTACTGCCTCTGAACGCTCGGCTGCCAAGAGCTCGACTCCTCTTAGCTCTGGACACCTGGTGCTTTTGTTCTACCACGTTCGTAGCGACTTGGGCGCACTGAAACAATACATGTTTGTTTTATTGGTAATGTTTATTGTTAGTACCTACAGGTTGTGATATAATGGCGATTGGTGTTATGTACTTTACTGGTTAGGTTCTTTCTTTATTTCTGACTATGATACTTTTTCATTTAAAAAGTTATTATCATTTTGAGAACATTTCAGTATTATTTGCTTAGAACAAATCTAAGTAAAAAAAAAGTTATTTATTATTCATGATCTAGGGTTTAATTAGAAAAATAAGTATTATTTTTAGTTTCCTTTGTAAGTTTCCACCTCATTTAATTACCCATGCAGTAATTATTATTGTTCAAACAGTAAATAACGTTATAAAACGAAGTAGCATTTCTCATTTAATATTTTAGCTATCGACATTTACAATGAATATTCTCAATTAATTTCCAGGACATAAATGTAAAAAAATAATTAATTACACCAAAAATAGGTACCAGGAAAACATGTATTCGTGATGGTCATTGGTTTGATTGAAAGCTACGAACACAATCAAATCGATCGGCCTCAACTAAGGTCACACATGTTCTATGATTGTTACGACGAAATATTTAATAACAGTAAAATCTTGTACCTATTTAATTGCATTTCCTCTTCCTTACAATATTTTTGATTAACAAAACTATAAATAGGTGGTATTTTTAGATTATTGTTTTTAAACATATATACGTACCGGAACATTTATTTATAAGAACTTTATAATAGATTTATTAGCAGTCGCCAGCGTGGGAGTGGGTTTTAGCGGCAGAAAGTCTATTTCCCCGCTTAGGATCCAAGCCTACCCTGCACCAAGGTTCATCCAAATCTGTTCAGCGGTTTATCCATGAAGCGTAACAGATAAAATTACTTTCGCATTTATATAAGTATGGAATTATGGATAGCATGGAAGTGCTCGACACAATAATAAATGTGTTTTGGTACTTAATATATAATGTATTAAGTTAATCCAAATATTACGGATTACGATTACTGAAAAAACCGTAAAGCTAGAACAAGGTCTTGTTAACATATACCTAATGCAAATACATAAATTGTAATTGATTTAAAGACGTGCGTAATTTTAAATAAACGTGCAATTTAATATTTCCATAACTAGTTCTTAGTTTTATTTAGTATATATTTTTTCCTATTTAATGTGTAGGCATAGTTTTTATAGTATTGTAAATATTTTAAGGCATTCTGTACATATTGTTAATTATTAAACATTCAGATTACTAGAAATTGAATAAATTATGTTACATATTTTATTTTTATTTCCAACTAAAAGCAAAAATACAACGTTTGTACTTCGATAGTCACCGATAGAAACTACAAAAGAACTTAGCCCTCTTACGCACTAGCGGTTGACCGCTGGGGCGGCTAACCGCACGGTCCAGTTTAATATGCAACCGCTTGTGATTGTACGCACTTAACCGCCAAGCGGTTGCATATTTAACTGGACCGCGCGGTTAGCCGCCCCCGCGGTTAACCGCTGGTGCGTAAGAGGGCTTAGACTTAGAACGCTCCCTAATCTCTGCGTCTGACTATATTCATACATGTCTGTCTATTTAACAGACATCTCTTAATGGGCAATATAATAATCTATCTTTTAATAGTACATAAAAAGTTTTTTTTTCTGATTATTATAGCTACTACACAAATAGTCAAATGACCTTATTATTTAATTACTATTTCCAATCCATGGCCATAGGAGATCGTACTCTAATGTAAATTACTGTGTACTGTAAGTAATTGGATGTATTATCGTGAGAGATGAATGAAAGACGTTTACAAAAGACAGTGTGATACAAACACGTCGGTAAAGGGACTAGTAATAGAGATTAACGTCCATTTAATTTTGTTATCCAATGTAATTTTAGGTGGCCTTATTTTTTTAACCTGTAATTTAGGGCATTTCACGGAAAAATCGTTATTTCATCAATATTATTGTTACAATCACGAATATTCCAAAAACATTTTATTTGGAACATTTCATTTGATTGCCAACCCTATATCACCCTTTCAGGTCGGACAGGGTTTTTGACACTCTGTATACTATTAAATAGGGTTAATAGTCTTGTTAACGTTAAGTAATTTATATAAATGTAGGGCAATATGTCAAAAAATAATTACCGCATCGATTAAGATAAAAGGCTAAAATTACGTTCGGTTTTATTCTGTACTGGCTGTGCCCGCGACTTTGTTCGCGTGGATGACAAAACTTTTCAATAAGTTTTTTTGTGAAAAATGCTATTTGTGTAGAACGTTATATGACATATTTTTTTTATTTATGAACCGATTGACATGGTATAAAAATTAAATGTTAAGTGAAGCTTACTACTATATATAAGTGAACCGCATCTAAATCGAATGAGCCGTTTCTGATATTAGCGTGCACAAACACACAGACAAACAGACAAAAAAAATAATGATTACAATTTCGGGTTCGGCATCGATATAATAACAACCTCTGCAACTTTTTTTATATATATTTCCATTGTGTCTGTACAATAACCACTTTTCTACATTTTTATTATATGTATGTATAGATAATTGGATTTTAGTACTTAATTTAATGGTGAAGTGTTTTATAGCTCTTATTAAATTAGATTGCAAGAAAATCAAGGTTACAAAAACCTTAGGAATAGTATTTTGTACTAGAGTGCAATACAAATATTTTAACGGTGGCAGCTATTTTATTTGGCCTCGGATAAGTTATTTTATGCACAATTGCATTCGAAAATGAACGCCGAGAATAAGCCTAGAACCTACTGCAAATCTTTTATACTTTTTGTTTTGTTTAATCTTAAGATCACTTAAGACGTTCAGAAGACTGGATGGCATTTAAATTGTATTTTAAAATGCATTACTTGTATCTACTGAGGCGACAATTAAAAAGGGTTTTATCAAATTGACATTTCCTAGACCAGTCATTGGAATATGTGTTATTTTTAGACATTTATCTGAAAGATAAAGGGATATTTTTACAGTGAACGTTCAAGGTCTATTTAAGCAGTCTTTTGTTTTAAACCTTAGTAAACGAATGGAAAATAAATGAATAACATTAAAAAATATCACGATCCTGATTTAATCTTAGTCACTGTTTATGTATGGGTGCATATTTTTTTATTTATTCGAAACATATACCTAACATCATTACAGATCCATAAAATCCAATGCGATGCTATACATATTAATTAAAAACATTATATAATAAACTATTCTAGATATAAACTATGAGACAAACAAAAACAACAAACTTCTATAACAATCAAATATCTTTTTACATTTTATTTTCTATAAGTCTCTGTGCGCTTTCTGTAAATGTCAAACAAATAGCGTCTCTGCATCTGTATGTACGTCTGAACGCCATGGACTCAAAAACTACTGAACTGATTTTCGTATGGTTTCACCAACAGCTAGAGAAATTGGAGAGGAAGGTTTATCTATATAATTCAGAAAAAGTTTTAGCTACCCGTGCAAAGGGGTTCGCTAGTTATTCCATAAACAACATACGACAGTATTTCGGCGTCATACGCCAGATCGTGAACCCATGACATAAATTGACATGAAATACCTTTTAACATCATAAATTATGTAATTCCAATATTGTTCCACCGAAGTCAACGGTTCTTTAAGCAAACATTGTTACTCATAATAGGTACAATTTAGTGTCAATAACTCATGCTATTATATTTATCTGTTCATAAGACAAATAAAAGATAATTCCGCAATTGTTCTAGCGACTTGAAACTTGAGTAAATATTGTGGGATTGAGGAAATTGTAGAGTACAATAAATTCATTAAATACATTGTTGTTTTAACTGTGGCCAAAATGATACCATTATGAATACAAATTCACTTTTATGATGGAAAAATGAAAGTTTATTACAAAGGATTTATACAATACAACTTTGCCTGAGATTTTGAAAAGCTTGTCATTCTTGTGTGTACTTTGAAAGTATGCTGGGAGATTAAAACAAAAGACGGCAGAATTTGACTCCCACGCAATAATGTCAATTCGACGGCATTATTTTTATTGAAGATTGTAGGACAATCTAGGGGAGATTAGTAGAGTTAGTAGCTAGGGGTTTATCATTAAGAGAAAATCATTAACCCAGGGTATTACCTAGACAAATATATAGTAATCGAGACATGAACATTACGTAGGCTTCATAATACCAATGTTCTATGTGTTTGTTTATACAGAGTATCAAGTCTGGTTTACGAAGATACTTTCTAATGATGTAGAAACAACACTATCTAGTGATAAAGGAAAACATTGGAATAATACCTGGATGATAACCTCAAGATATAGACATCTTTACTATTATCCTGTTTTAACTTCTCTACATGATAGAAATATTGTGTACAGAAGAAGAAGGATCGTATTAGGATCAAACTAAGTAATTAGTTAGAGATATAATAGAAGGAAAGATCGAAGGGGGGAGGGGAAGGGGACGGGAGACAGTTATATCTCACAGTTAAAAGAGAAGGTTTTAGTAAAGACGTATAAAGAAGTCCAAGAGTTAGCACAGGCCGGAGAGGAATGGAAGAAGATGCACAGACAATGGCTTATCCTTTAAACTGACTATGATGATGATGACAATTTAAAGAAGAGAAAGGGCTTGGTTTACTTTGGAATACCACCGTTCCACCAGTTACCAAAATCCTGCGAGCGAACGAAATTTCAATTAACCTCCTTCAAATTACATCCCAACAAGTTCTGAAAGTTCCCAACAATTAAACTTTCAAATTAAACGCTGTTTACCTTAACTCAAAGTTTAATAACAGTTCACATGAGCACGAGCTACACATCGTAAACTCGTATGAATCCGCGCGAGAAATGCGGAGAAAGTAGAATGTTTACGTAAAACTAACGTAACCGTGACATAATGCACACGATTGCAAGTTGTTGAGGCATTTGTATACAATATGATCGATATTGATTGTATTGTGGTTAATATGAGGATAGAACACATATTAGATGGAGATGTAGACAAGACAACGTCGATCTCGCTTCAATTCAAGGGTGTTTTTGGACGGATATCGATCCATGGATTAGCATGATTTGGTAAATAAAGAATAGGAAACACAGAAGGCTTGTCAAAAGAAGACAAAAACAAAACGAAATGAAAAGAACTACTTTGCGGAACAGGAAAAATATAGAGCCAATTACACTTTTATAACAAAAAATCTGATTCTTTTGATAAGTATTCACTGAAAAGTAATAATGGCATTAAGATAAGTTGTACAAAATTATAAACATCGTTAAATACGTTGACTTATATGGATATATACCCATAGTCTCATATCAAATATCACTCTCCACAGTTAGTTATATCATCGCTCAACAACTGAGCGCTACTGTACTACGCCCACATTGTGCCAATAGTGCTAGGTACCTATGAAGTATCCATTTCCCCTAATAAACCCAATAACGTAACACGGTTATCATACTAGTATTTACGCTTTCCGCTCTTAGCATTACTGGCGGTCACTTACATTCGTACGAATTTGCGAACCCAGAAGGGATATTGTTGGTTTCGGTTGCTTTATGGTTTTTGCAGCATTCGTGCTTTTTCAAGCGTTGTCGGCCGCATAAGCAGTTTGAAAATTTATATCTTCGACTGAGGGACCCACTGGTAGACCTTTTATATGTGATCAAATACCTAATCACAGTGTTTGAAAATGACTGAGGTTAGAAACAGGTTTTCTTTAAAATCTAGGGTCGCCTAACAGCTGTTTACACGCTACACGCATATAAGCGCAATTCGATAAAGATTATGATATTATTTTAAAACTTACTGATCTGATAATGATCAACACTTCTTTCCGGAATATAGAAGTTGCTATTAGTAGTTACCTACTAATAGTAATTTGATAGATATGTTTTTGTTTATTTAGATAAAACAGATCAACAATTTCGTGTACTCTCTCCGTCAAGGGAAAGCAAGACTTTTGTTTCACATAGCCCTCCATAAATATGAAAGCTAGTATACCTTTTGTGTACAAAGGTAACGGTTGACATTCACCACAGATTTCCCTTGGTAGTTGCCGAACTATGGACAGGTGTTGAGTTGGCCGACCACACAAAGGCTGTGTTGCAAAAGTGCCATTTGCAGGCCAATACAATTTTCTTTGTACCTAGATAGATGATTGACGAAATAAACTTGGAAAAGTGTTTGAGACGGATTTAATCTACAGTATTTCATTTACAGACCCAGTTATAAAATTACGGATTCCCTGTGAATGGCAAGATACGTCGCGTTAAGCTCAGGCGAAGCTGCTCCTTTGATAAGAGGTGGTTAACCACAGGACTAATCACAGAGAAATAAAAGAAGGGTAGAGTGGCCTTCACCCTGGAGTGGGTCAGAAACGGCTGAGAAAAAAACTACAGTTAATCTATTGTTCAGAATAACACACGTGCTACTAGAGGAAGAACATAACGATGTGTTTACACATACAGCATTGTTTAGTATTTCCCCGAATACGAGTATGGACTAGATATTCCGAAAACGAAACTCGATGCGTTCATTGAACGGAGGGCTCTTTGTTTTAAATACTAAAAAAGGATTTACAACTTCAAGACTTTGAAGTTCAAATAAAGAATAATGAAATACGATTTGCAATAAAGAGAAATAACAGTAAGCTATTTACAGACATCATTGAAGAAATTTATTCAAAGGACTAAAACCTGGATTGCTATGATAAGTAAACTACGGGATGTCCCGAAAAAGTTAGTGTTCGATCGAACGTAACGTTGAAACGTTTTCTTAAGTCATTATCGATGCTTTCTATATGTATAAGAAAAACAAAGGCAGTTGATATATAAATGAGCTATCAAAAGTGGGTTGGGTTAACATGACATAATTGAAAGTCTCCCTTAGGAGCATATAGGCCCGGACACACGCACGAGACAAACATGTCAACAAGGCATTGTTTATGTTATTTATTCCTTTTAATAAGCATCGTTTATTTAGTGGAAGTGAGAGAAAATGTTGCTAAAAGTGGATGCACTTTATTCTTTGGATTACATTTAAAAGTTTAAGCAGAATTTGCTTCAATTGCCAAGATAAATCACATGGAATTTCGGAACTACTTTGAAAACTACATCAGATATTCTAAAACAGATTAAATTCTATATAATAACACTGCCCCACCTTGAGTTCTATGTGGTATAATCAAGGATAGTGACTTAAAGAGTTGTATTCCTTAAAAGCACATAGAAATAGTACGATCACATCGACATTTAAATAAACAACACAGTAATACACGTGTTGTTGAATTGGTTTTAGAAGTTTAATTACAACTTGGCTATATAAACTACAACGACGACGAAAATACGATTAAACACCATACCAACAACTATTGTATAATAATAGCATGTATTATAATTTATGCTATGTTATGCATTTGTGTCAATGTAATTTATACGTACTTACTTATTAATATTTTGAATGCCAATATGTGCGTCTGTCTGTGACGTCTTCATAGCTAAATCTCTAAACATATTTGGAGAAAATTCAGCATGGAAAGAGTACGAACTCCAAGAAAGTGTATAGGCTACTGTTTACCGCGATATTCTTCATTCGCGTGGGACTGCAGCCGAAAGCTAGTTCAGCATAAAAGTAAACACCAACAAATATCTAATTTACGAGTAATGTGATAAAAGTTGCAAAGTTGTAACATTTTAGAGATAGACCGAGGTCATTTTTGATAGTAAATCTATGCGCTGATAAAAGGTGTATTTCTAATGACAAAATGATTCTAGAAAACAAACTGTTCAAAATTTTTACAATAACTGTACTTATTAATACAGCTGTTTCAGTGTAATCAATTGATATTTAGTCATCTATGTAAACAGTAAATACTTGAATGTATAAAGCTGTGTTTAAATAGATATAATACATAACTATTTATATTGTAAACCTAGTCATACAAGCAGTTGGTAATATGAGGTATTAATATTATAAACAACGTTACGCAGCCATCTAAGGACTTTCACAAAGGGCAAAGGAACAAGTCGTATGCAAGTTAGATGGTAAGGAAATAACCAGATACTAAACACGGAAACCTCTAGTATGCTTCCGTAACTAAATAAGAAAAAACTTGCAATAGAGCTGTAAATGCTTATAAAAACTTCGATACTAATATATCGAAGTTTTTATACTGACATAATCTCAACGTATTGACCAAATATTGATGGTCAAGATCAATATCACAATACTCGATGCAATGACCTCAATTATTACTAAGCATTTTTATCGATGGTCGATACTGCTGCACTATCGCCGCTCTAGTAATCGTTTGTTATGAATTCAGAGTTGGACTTCCGCACAGAAAAAATAATCATGACCTATAGAGGTTCGTGATTGAATTCCGGTCTTATGTTAGTTTTTTCGTACACCAGCTTTAAAAAACTTTTTTATCTAAATTCATATTAGAACACTTTGCAATAACAACTAACTGAAAAAAAAAAAACGGAAAAATGAAAATAGAAAAACAGCTAGAAGAAGTTATGGTAATCCATTCAAATTTTTCCATAAGAAAGTATCCTTTTTATTCGTTCGACATCTGTCTCTGAAAGGGTTTGCGACATATTTTATGGAGGGAAACAAGTTTTTCGATCAAAGAAATAATAGAAAACATGAAAAAGGCACGTCACTACTAATCTATGCTTATCGAATTACCTTCACGCGTATCTTATGCTTGATAACTAATCTAACTGTGTATTTGTTACTATCTGATTTTGACTGGATTAGATGAATCGCAAATTGAGGGATATGGTAAGTACGGGGTCGCTAGTTTCGCTTCAGCTCTATCTGTCATTTTTCACCAATAAGCAACAAGTTCCGCTTGTGATTGGTAAAAATTGAGGGATAGACTTCGAGCGACACTTGTGGATTTTGGAATCACGGTAGCCCTCATTTAAAATTGCTTTTGCCTAGTTTATTCTCTAGGTGTTTTATTAGAGCGACTGCATGTCTGAACTCTGCAATCCATTTCCTGGGTTTTTTAATTAATAAACAGTAATTGTGGTAAATGTTTTAGTTTTAATCTTTATGTATGTTGAGTAAATCTTACTGCAGTTGCGGTTGAAGTGAGGCTATATTATTTTTTTATTGTACACGGAAGTCAATATGCTAATCATTTAATTATACTGTCTTACATCTCTTAAGATTAGATATAGACTAACAGTGTTTTAAAATAAAAATTGAATATGAGAATATATTTTAGAGTATTGAATTACTTATTTTTATAAACAGCTATAATTTAGCAGCTTCGATACAAATAGACAGGTTAAACTATTTACCCCGATTTGGCGTCAGAGTTTAAAAGGAGTGTTAAAGCTCGTAGAATTAGCTCGCTGAAGTGGCAATGGGCTGGCCATGTCTGTCGAAGGACCGATAGCCGTTGGAGCAGACGAGTCCTAGAATGGAGACGGCGGCTCGGCAACCGTAAGGTAGGACGCCCGCCCGCCAGGTGGACCGATGACCTGAGAAAGGTCGCTGGAGGGGACTGGATGCGGAAGGCGGAGGACCGGGTGTTGTGGCGCAAATTGGGAGAGACCTATGTCCAGCAGTGGACTATGATTGGCTGATTGATTGATTGATTGTTAAATCTGAGAAGAAATACAGGCTCCCCGCTTTTGCGTTTTATAGACCCCTGTCTGCATTTACATAGGTGTTACATCTAAGACCAGTTCCTTGGATCATAATGTCTGAAATAGCGGCCATTTATTTACGTCGGTCAGGAGATAAAATGCACTGAACGTATTAGATACTTATAAAGATAATTGGCTCAAATTTAAATTCGTTGAAACCATTATCAATTGTATTTTACAAGATAACAATATTTAGTATCAGCTGTCGGATTTGCGCCAAAATTTCGCGGCTTCCTTATAATATCTATCGTCAAGATCATAAATGGCTTATTTAAACTTTTTTGTGATAGACAGAGCTTGTAACGATTATTTCCTGCATGTCAAATCTTCTTACTAAATCTACAGTTAACATTTGATTTACGAATATACTTTTAAAAGCAAAATTGAATTTGTGTGCTTTATATAAAGTAGTTTTTCAGCCCATAGTAACAAAAACCTAACGAACGTCATTAATGCGGTGAAAACTATTCGAATGTAACATTATGAAAAATGCAAAAAGAAATAAGTATGCGCTAACGTTAATTAAATTATTCTTACTCACGATAGGCAAACGCGATTTGACACAGGCAAATACTTGGAAAATGAAATAAATATTTATAAGCCCGGATAATTTCTCTGAATCTATTTTAGATCCCACTCCTGGGTAAAGACCTATCTTTTCTTCTTGCAAACTTTACTTTTTGATGCGATTTTTAGGTCCTTAAATGGATATAAATTTAATAATGTAGCAGTACGTAACTTTTAAGACCGGATAGAAAGCAGACAACTTTGAATCTGACTTAAGTATAGTCAGTATAGACGGAGAAAGCATATCCACATATTATTTAACAAACAAGAAATAATACCATTAAATGTTGCCTGAACTAAGTAAATAACTGGTTTCGATTATTTAGGTGTATCGACAAATGATTCATAAGTTTACTTATCGAGTAAATTAAACAGTGAGTAATTGAAATTATACCAAAATAAATAAATTTTATGTGACTAATGTATCTTTATCTATGATTATAATTAAATAACGGGGCAATTTAATACAGTTTTATAAACCAAAATAAACACTAACCGTTCTGGTAGTCCCGTTGCCCCATTCCGCAATTTTATACTTCTCGAATACGTCGGTAACTTTTTTATTCCTTAGTTCCAGACTCATTTTGATTAAAAAATAAGAACTGTCAAAGAAACTTTCCCGCCAACGTAAAACCGATGCGTTCGTAAAAACCGGTAAAGTAATAAACGCAGCAACACGCACGACGCTCACGCCGCTGAGCGCTAGACTGGCGCGCTCACTGAATGATACTGTTTTTAAATTGCTAGTAAATAACGCTTGTAGTTTATTGGACGACTGAACACTTGCACTGCATTTTAGCCTTGTTAGATTGTGATTGTTTTGTATCCAGGAAATACTCTTTAATGCTCTTATTATTGTATGTTTGGGAACCGGTCATGCCTGTCGCTAAAATGGAGTATTTATTTCAAAATTTCAAGAAACTTAATTAGTCGACTGAGAAGTTTACACTGTTGAAGTTTGTACGTGCTGAAGTGAATAAATAACACTGAACAAAAGGAAAGGAGTTCTGGTGCCAAGAAAAAAGCAAATGCTTCCGTAACTAGGTCTTGCTTTAACAATATAGGTCACTTTTCATAATAGGACTTGTTTCAATTGAACTACAACAAGCAGTATTTATAAGTTCCTTGATACTTATACATTAACTAACACTCAACGCACAAAATAAAGTGGGTTTTTATACATTAGCTCCATTTCTGAGTGCTGATACGATTTGATTTGGCTTGATGAGGTCAACTACAAATAATTGATAACGAGCTTTTTCCTACGTTGGTAGTAGGATCTTTGGCTACAATGAGATTTGTTTGTGTTATCATGCCCCATACAATATTATTTCTCACATCGTAGCGGACGATCGATGAACGATAACAATATTGATTTTGTTTCTAGTTCTGCTTCATCTGTTGCTGTTAATGTTCAAAATTTCCATAACTAGGTGTCTTGCGAGATGAATCTTGTTTGAAACTAGTTATATATTTTTTTCAATTTGTTCCGAAATATACAATGATACTGTGGATTCTGGAATTTCGTTACGAAGTAATTTTGGTCTCCAGTTTGGCATACCGTCGATACTTTATTGGCATGTGGTAAAAGTGGTGCGAACTTTAACGGGAAAAGTTGTTTGTTGCATGCGAAAATTATTTGTTCAAATTGCGTATTTCAGAAAAGCGGAGATAGGGCTTTACCGTCTGTAAGATTATGCAGTTTGGTGTTAGGACCATGCAAAGAAACTGCAGATGCAGAACCTATGGATTTTATTTTTACTATCTAAAACTTTTATAAATAAGTATTCTCGAACGATAGCTTAGCAGGACATCAGTAATTACTTTTTCAGAGCTACAGAAATTATAGCTTGTAACCTTATTTATCTAGGCACCCACGTATTTTCATTTTCGACCCCCCTAAGCCTATTTTTTCCGGATCATGATGACAGTTGCTTTTATAGGATTAGCCGTTCACAGTTCGTTCGATATAAGAGATTATATTATTTGATCGCGATCGTTTATTGAACGATTTATCGAAAAATATTTTTCCATTACTGTTTATGAGCTGATATGATTTTACAAATATTTCTGTAGTATTTTTTATTGCTGCACTATTTTGTAATAGATTCATGTTACAAAATACAAGCAGTATAATATCATGTTACTGTTTTCACTTGATAAATGTTCGAGCAGACTGAATTGCCGTATATTTTATAGAAAAGCATGCTTAGAGCAGGTAAGAAAAACATTTCTTATCATACTGGCATTAATTAGTACTTATCGTTTGCCGATAATGTGTGAAAATTCTGAAGGAAAACTAAGAAAAAGTGAGGTAAACTGTAGGTAAAGATGAAATCGATTTTAGTCTATGAGATTGGCAGGTATTAGTACATTACATAAGCAGCATAATATCATGTCGTTGTTTTCACGTAATAAAAGATATAATAGATAATATTATATCAGATACTTGTAGAACAAATACCAGTATTAGGTACCTACATGGATACAAGAACTCCGAAAAACATCGTGTGCACATATTTATGACCTAGTTACGTAGGTAGCAATGATGTGCATATTTCCATTGCAACAATAATGGAGTTACCATGAAAAGTTATATCATAATGCACCAGCTATTGTGGCTATTGCCCTTGTCTAAGGCCATGTAGGTGTCGTTTATTGAAGTAAAAAATAGCCTATATCCGATCTTGGGGTCCAAGGTTAGCCAGTACCAACTTTCATAGAAATCTGTTTATCCAAGACAAAGTAACTTTCGCAGTTACAATATGAGTGTGAAAGTAGTGATTACCTATATTTTACAAATAAAAAAAATATGTCAGTTCTTATGTCGAATGATTTCCTGTACAATGGAATAGTAAGCAACCCCATTAAAGCTTTTCCTTAGCCAGCTGCTGGTGTTCATGCTGAAGAAGCAAACCAAAGTGGGCACTCACAGCAGTTTACAGGGATCCTATGCCAGCCACGGGAGAGTCCGGGATATCAGTGTTAAAAAGGGGCATAAGTCCTCTAGTTCTTAAGAAGATTTTATACAAAATTAAAGCGTCTGTTTGCATATAATTTGGCATATGTGTCAAAACAAGGCTGCCTCAATTTTGTTTTGGTCTCCACTTCAGTGCCAATTAGTATTATCACTGTTAATACCTATTGATAACATTTAAGTTTTAGAACAGTGTTCTTAATTTGTGTTCCAAAGGTTATTCATTGCGTAATTTCCTCTGTAAAATAACATGACATGCCCTTTTTGGGGATTATAAGACCCAAACTTAATCTGCCTGATGATACAACAAAACAATTACATGCAGAAATTTATCAATGAGTATATCTTTTGAGCTTATATTGCATATGTATAGACATATTGAAATATATTGAGCTTGTTGCTAAAGGATTATTTACTTATCAAAATGATAAATCGAAATATAAATGAGGGTGTGTCTTTAATCTGTTTAGTGCAAAGCCTGCGCAGGTAGGAGGTCTTTAACTATTCACATTTGAGTTTGAGTCATTCAAGACATATTTCTTATATGGTAGAAATGCCCTGGTAAGTGGGCCAACTGTTGGTGAATGGCCATATATGCAGATTATTAATTCAAAAAGTATGATGACCTGAAGTGTATGTAACAGAGTGTTGACCTTTTAAAATGAGGTTTAGATCTATCTTAAAGATAAATCAAGCGCAGTTACAAAATGAAAGGTATTTTCCTGGATGTGCAAGCCAAATTGGTGGAAACCTCACAGCCAAATTGGGGCTACAACTATTATACATTATTTATTGTTTTAAGTTATTAATTGTTTAAGTATTGTAATATATTTTACATAAACCTATAGATGTTAGTTATTGCTTAAACAACTAGTGCTTATTTTGATTCTTTTAACTACTGACTATTTCAAAGCTCAGACTATAAACGATAAAAATATGTATACTATAAACATGTAGCTTGCAATTTATAAATAATATGGATATCTTTAGGTATAAATTTGTTCCCATCAAATCAACAAATTAAAGTAACTGTCAACTTTCTATTAATTAGGTGTCAGCTAGAATATTATTTGTTGATACAGCAAAATATTACACAAACTATGAACAGCATGAATGAATCCATTCAATATTGTAAACAGATTGCCATTGGTTACAGAAACACATACAATATTAGTTGGCCTTTCTCTTTAGCAGTGAATTTAAAATCAGTATTTTTAAATTATCAAAGTATTATTTAAATAAATTGTGAATGATAAGTGTAGAACTGAAACCTTAAAAATTGTAACAAACAATATGATTATCTGGCGGAAATTATGTTTTACAGATATCAATAAAATAATCTTGATTACGATAAGTGATTATATCAAAACTATACCGGACCTTACTCAGAAGAGCATGACCCAAATATTTAATATTACTGCCGCTTGTCTTATACCAATACTTTTACCAAAAAATACAACAGTTTTTTGATGCAGGTTGAGCACCGAACTTGCGAGATAACGGAAATTGATTTAACATACACAAGCCTCAAGTAGGCTAGAGCGCTTCGCTCATAATTATAAATATATTTCCATTCTACTTACGGTTTTGAGTTTTTTCTTAGGTCCTGACGGTCCGTCCATTATTAGTGAAATATGAGAAGCACTGAGTGATAAACAATAACTTTTATGTTAGAAGACAATGGCACAGATTTAAGTTTTTTTATAAAATACACATTATTTCGCTAGCAATAAATTGTAAAACCGATAGGCGATAGCAGTGACATCCACCGGAGGACATGAAGGCAGGGACGAGGCGGGGGCTGCAAATTGGGACAGATGACAGTGACCGCAGAAAGTTCGTTCTAAAATATAGAAAACCAAGAAAAAACACGCAAAAGATAATGTGATTTTATTAAAATTATTAACAGAATGTAACGGCTTTCATTTATTATTTCCGGTAATAAGTTAAAAAGTAGTATAAGAGATCAAAATGTTCGATAAAATTTGATTGAAACAACCATTTTATATTTTTATTCTATGGTCGTCATAGACCAAAAAGTGTTATGTCAGTTCATTCAGAAATCCAAAGATGAAAGAATTGAATCAATAAACGTCTAAAAATACGTAGACAAATTGATACAACGTAACAAAATCCACCTTTAAACATGAAGAACTATATAAACAAATAGAAGGAAAAACATTACATCAATACTTTACATTATTTGCAACATTAGACAAGTTGCATTCCTCCGGACTTGGCTTGAGTTGGAATAAACAACATTTCACATCTCATTAGTGGATGTTGTAATTTCGTGTAAACCTTTTACAAGATGCCTGCTGTTACTGCGACAACAGAGGAACAAAATGAAGCTGATCAGAAAATGTGGAGCGCTTTAAAGCGATATATAATACGAGAAAGGCAGAGAAAGAAAGAAGGTTTGTTTACTAAATCGGTATTTCATTCCAGGACTGCTTTTAGGGGATATAAAACTTTACTCTGTTGCTTTTCTATTTAATAGGTTTTACTTGTTTAGTAAATATGAATAAATACATTTAATAAGTAATCTCTTTTACGAGTTTTAAAAACTTTTGGGAGTCTGGATTTTGATTACTTTATGTTCTTGAAACTTAAACTTTAAACATAGGCACACTCTTAATAGCTTTAAAGATATATAGAATCACAATAAGTAAATACTTTTTTAGTAAAATTTATTATTGCTACACCATTTTAAGTGAAAGTTACATGGCCTTAGACCAACTAAGTAAATATATTCTATAAATCTTAGCTACTTTATTATTGATATTACATTTCTTTTCCAGAATATGAAGCAGAAGTTGAGGAAGAGAGGCTTCGTAAGGAGCGAGAAGCTCGAGAGAGACAAGATGTCATGACTCTTGGTAAGTCAGGAAAAAGGGGCAGTAGTACCATTCTAAACAACTGGGTCAATTAGTTTACGTCACTGGTGACTGATATGATAAGTGGTAACTTGGATATAAAATGTTTTTAGTGGATTTAAATCATTTTATTATGTGTCTGTTTTCTTTATCCTGATTTAAAAAACAGAACTATTTGCAGGAGATTTATTACAATTTCATTTTGTTTCTGGTTTTCATTTCTCACTTAAAAATACCAAACCTGCTAAATAAAAAAAAATGTTATATAATTTCAGAGGAAACAAAAGAACAGATAGAACAACTGGAACAAAAAGTGAAACATCTTGAGAAAGAAAAACAACAGCTTTTCATGCAACTTAAGAAACTTCTTAATGAAGATGAAATCAGGAAGCGACAACAACAGAAGGAAAATAAGTGAGTATGGAAGACCTGTATACTGGTACTAACACATTGATTTTTATTTAAACTTTTATGACCATTTTTGTTTATATTGAAATCCTCGTATGCCAGCATGCCATGCTTTTGTTATTGTCTTTGTATGAGAGCTTAAGCCTTGTAAGGTTGTGACTTTATTTGTCTGTTAAATAAGTCCTTGTTTTGCAAATTACCATGGCTAGATTATATTTTTAGCTTAATTAAAGTCGTGCTCATATTATTATGTGAATTTAATGTGTAGAACAATCTATAGGCCAAATTAATTTTGATCTGTTATTGTAATAGCATGCAGACCAAAGCTTGAAGAACATAAAAATACTCAGACTCAAATGTAGATTGCTGCTGTGTAATTTAATTCTAGCATTTTTTTGTTGTTGCCATGTAAACAAGAGCATTTTCGCTTTTTTTCAATCTTTTGAGCTAGAAATTGATGTTGCTTAAATGTATCCAGCCTTTTTACTTATTAGTCCAATGGACATAAGCCAAGTCTGGGCGTTTGTGTATTCACACAAGTAACAAACAAATGTTGGTAAAGGAAATTACTAACATAATTCAATTGGAGAAAATAACTACAAAAAAAAGAAGGAAAATTACTAACAAAATTTAAATGTATACTAACACAAAACTAACCACAACCGCTCAGTAGACAAACTAATATAAAAGAAAAAAACAAAACAGCGACTTTTCCAGTGAGATGCAGTCGATGAAGATGCAATCTATGAGCAACATACAGATGCCGATGTTCCCAATGCAATCGTCTACGGGGCAAGGAGAACAGCAACAGAATCAGGGAAGGCCACCACCACTCTCATCACATATGATGTCAAAGGTAATTATTTAAATTATACTTCATTATAAGGGTGTGTCCAGATCAGGGCCTTGATTGAGCTATTTTAAATGCATGTCAGTTGATCAGTCAGGTTGGTCGGTGTATTTGTCATTATCCCTCATTTTCGTATTCTGATAAGCCTGCAATAAAATCTCGTTGAACCCAAGAGAATTATCGTAATGACCCATTAATGATCGTAAAGACAGTTAGAAAAATGACATATATCGTAAAAATGACCAAATGTCGTCATTTGGTCAATTTAAGTAACTCTTAAATAGCGGAATGAGGCCTCTGACGAACTTGCACGGAATGCACAGCTCGCGGTCTGTGTCTGAGTCCATGCATAATGCCCTAAAGGTATTTATGCATGTTCGCGCTAAGCTCCGTTCTATAATATTACTATAAACATGCAGCGCGATAATTTAAAAGTTATTATTGTTTCTGAGTCGTTCTGGACCTACCCTTATGGATTTTTATCATCAATAGTTTGAATAAAACAATGTAAATTGGATTCTTATTGTGTGAATTATAGTCTAAACATTTTAGTTTTTCAATCACTAATAATAATAATGACATGTTTGAAATTGCATTTAACTAATATGATTTGGTTTTTGTCATGTACTTTCTCCTTGTGACTAATATTTAAATTACGTTAGTACCTATAATATAAAAAATAACTAAATTACATGTCATTGTGAGAATGTACATTTGCACTTTTGAACTAATCACTGAAATTGCATAGTTGATTCATTGCTAATTCATTATTATATTCACTGTGTGCAGATTGATGGAACCACCAACATATTTTTCAATACTATTCCTTACCCTAACAAAAATAGAGTTTAAATTACTGTAACTAGCTCAATTTCTCCTCGGAACATAAATAACACAAGATAAAACTTTAAATTGAATTCTATGTCTGTTACATAAGGTATTTAATCCTTTGTCTACTGACAAACATAGACTTATTTTTACTTGAAACAAATAATTAGAAACATTGACTTTCAAATTGAACTCTATGCTAATGACATAGGGTATATTATTACTAGAAATGTGAACCTATGTTTTTTTGAAACAAATAATGAGAAACTTAGACTTTAAATTGAACTCTATACCATAAACATAAGGTATAAAATCGTTTGTCTTCCATCAATCTTCACAATCACTTACCACTAGCCTAGCTGCACTGTATGACCGTGTTATTCTCCTTTGTTCAAGCATAAGCATTCAAACCACATGTTGTTCCCACACCAGCAGACGATAGTGCGTGGGCCCATACAGTCGGGCGTCAAGCGGCCGCGCAGCCCCTCGCCTACGTACGCTCTGTACGCGCACCGGCTACATCAGCCCCCTATGAAACACCAACAGGTGTATTCTGATCACAGTGAGCATTGTCGAGATTTTTTTTCTATTTTATAGCTTAGCGAAATTCATTTATTAGGACCTTTTTCATAAGTATTTTAATTCAAATTTATTTAATGGACGATTTTTTCAAAATTGTACTTTAATATTGACAAGACATATTATAGCTTAATACTGAAGAGCCACTTACTTTTTACGTTCTGAAATGTCTATATACTCGCAACTTGTTTAAGACGAAATGAGACAATGATAATTTCATGGACGATTTTTTCAAAATTAGCCTCCAAATAATAACAAGACACATTATTATAGCTTAATACTGAAAAGTAACTTACTTTGTATGTTCTGAAATGTCTGTATGTACTCGCTAGTTGTTTGAGACAAGATGAGACATGACGGTTACTTAAAGCTAAGTTGCTTTTGAGTATTTTGCCCTAAACATATATGTCATCCTCTCGTCCAAGACTTTTGACGAAAATACTTATAACGTCAAACGATGTAACTCCATTCAAAGATTAACAAAGAACATTCGAAAAAATATAAGTGATCACAAAAAATCTTTACCCTTGGATTTCACCAACTTTACCCTCCTAATCTATTATTTAAGTGTTAAATATGTTTGTTAATAAGTAAATCTTTTGCAGAAGTAGAAGATGGACGTATGGGCCGTCAAATGGCCCGCGCAGTGCTTTGGAACAGTGAGTTGTTTTGTATAGGTGTCATTGTCGCTTCTCATAACCATGCTTGTGTTATTTCCCTTGTAGTTTAAATAGTGTGCCACCAACTAACCTTTTCAAGAGGTGAACTGTCTTTTGACACTTTTCAACTTGGACCTCCACTTTTATATCTAACTTTTCTAATTTGAAGTTTCATAATCCTAACACTCTTTTCAATATTATTTGAATTTCCGTAACCATTTAATTTTGTCTATTTTAGTTTTATAAATAACCACTCTAGAATATTTCATTTCATTCTGTTCTGTTTGTTGGTTAATTGTGTTTGTTTTGCATGATAACAGAGTGACACCTTCTAGTAGTTAGGATGTATCATATTAACTTAATGTTTATGCGTTATTTTATGAATTAATGAACATCAACAATGGAAGAGGACTGCCTCGTTGGCCTAGTGGTGCTAAGCACGCCTGCTACGCTAGAGGTCTTGGGTTCGATTCCCAGGTCGACCAAGGTGTTATTGGGTTTTTCTATGAAATTCTCAGTAGCAGGTCGGAGTTTAGGTTTGTGCCCGGTTAGTGGCAATAGGCTCGCCCCCTATTACATGGGACCTAAAACATATCGGCGAACTGTGGGTGTACATTGGTACGCCTCTGCCTACCCCTTCGGGGATACAGGCGTGATGATATGTATATAACAATGGAATTCATATTTATCTGATTTTAAATTGTAACTTTATATGTGTGTATTTATGAAATTCCGTTAGTAATAACTTTACTTTTTCTGCTTTGCGAAAATACGTGATAAACGTATTACGGACAACCCAACTTTATAAAAATTGTGTCCGATCATCAAAAAATAACAGACTTACAAAATATACTTCAGTAAACCTAAACTTGAATATAATAACAAAATTCTAACTTACACACTAATGAAAACCGCATGCCCACTCACTAAAACCAACATCAAACGACATATTGATCCGCCTTTCAATTCCAGAACCATCCCAGTACGGGTCCAACGTGGGCGGTTCATCCTCCACGGCATACTACACGATGCCCACGTCGGGCGTGGTGGGCGTGGTCGGCGAGCGCCCGCCACCGTTGCTGTACGCTCACCACGCGCACACGCCACACACTCCGCACACGCCGCACCACGCGAACCTAATGTACGCGCCTGCGCCACAGCCGCAGCTGTATCTTGATATGCTGAAAAATAGGGATGGACAGCAACATCAGGATCAGAAGAAGGAGCCGCAGGTATGTACCTTTATTTAATCGCATTACAAGTTAAGTGATAAATATTTAATGGAAAGGCATAATGCTTTTTACTTTTCTTCATAGCTAAAAGTCGTTTGTAATACTCAACTCTACGTGTGATCTTTCGGTTAGATGTAATTCGAAAGTTAGATTTTCGCCTCGAAAAGAAAAATACTAGATGTGCTTTTCTCCATTCTACATTTATTTATACGATTCTACAGTATGTATAGAAATATATGTAATCGGTGATTAGTTCTCTAAGTTATCACCTGTAACTGAGAAAAGTCGGATAATATATGACGCGCTGCGCTAGCACAGTAAGGCAGAAAAAGAAATGATTTCAGTATGTCCAACTCATAGTGCTGTAGCCATTATAAATAAACATACTTTTACCCTCGTTAGCCACAAGTGCTGATCGGTCTGAGCGAGGCTCATCACCCGTCGGTGAGCAGCGGCGTCGGCTACGCACAGCCGCCCGTCTCCAGACATCTGTCTATACATCCACCACAACACAACAACATGCAGGTATGTACTATATGTCATTGATTAATCGACTATTTATTACTAGTATAATGCATTAACAGGCGTTTGCATTGCAGTGGCACATATGTGGATCCCAATATAAATAAAAACAGCTTTACTCAGGTGACGTTTGGGTTAATATCCAATGTCAAATTTCTTCATATTTATCTAAAAACCAGTTATCGAAAGGGATTCCGTCCCGATAAGACGGGGTTATGAAGGTTTGATTGGCAGTTGCATCATGTATTATTGACACTACCTAAAGGCACGAGGCTATGTATCTTAATACATTTCATTATGACGGTAATAAAATGAAATCTCCCTTTCAGACGGCAAAACCAGGCAGCATTACCCAGGGCTACCCAGTCCAGCAACCAAACAACGTGCAGAACCCCAACATATATCCTAACCGGCATCGATATTAGCTGATGATCATCCACCGCCACCCTGCCAAGCAGCCGCCATAGCCTAGGCCGTGGCCACACTACCATAATACCTGAAGAGATTGTAATGGTCTTAGCAGATCGGAACGACATGGCAAGGGATTTCATTCTTCACCAATAGACGAACATACAAACATAACATATCATCACGCCTGTATCCCCAAAGGGCTAGGCAGAGGTGTACCAATGTACACCCACAGTTCGCCGATATGTTTAGGTCCCATGTAGTCCCATAAGGGGCGAGCCTATTGCCACTAACCGGGCACAAATCCAAACTGCTACTGATAATTTCATAGAAAAACCCAATAATACCTTGGTCGACTTGGGAATCGAACCCAACACCTCTAGCGTAGCAGTCGCGCTTAGCCTCTAGCGTGGCAGTTCAAACAAATTGGTATAGAAATACGGCATAGATTGCTATGCTTGAAAATGATGCGGAAAAATCTGCCGTTTCGGTCTTCCTTGCCCTGCCGTCCCGGTCTGTGTAAGCCATTACGGGTTTGCATTAATTTAAAGTGGTCACCGATATCTTGTTTGAATATTTTTCATTGGAGGCTATCTAATCGATGCTGGGGAATCGAGTACTCGAGTCGAGTAATCGATTTGATTATCGATAAAAGTGAAATAGATTCGTATCTGTTTAATATACGGAGTGTAAGTTTTAGACGGGAGTTTGTTGTATTTATGTACTTTAAAATGTGATGTGTGTGAAAATGTGTAGTGGTTTACTCCAAAATCCAATTAAAAAATCAAAGTTATTCAAACATTAGATCGCAACCAACTATTTAATAATTACAATAACACGTCAAACAATACAAAATGTAACACCTTAATTAGCATTTTGGTTACTCACGCGACCCATTATGTGTGGCTAAACAAAGAGTGAATAACAGGGTTAGGTTGTGCAGTGATACAAACTGTTTTAGTGCAAATACAGTGTACAGTGCAAGTGAACTAAATGCATATGTTTATTGGCAACAAGTATACACAACACATTAAAAGATTTTTTTTACACAAATATGCTTTACTCGCAATTGATCAGGAGTAAAATATAGTTAAATCTAGAATATCATAATAATAGTTTTTAAGAATTGACTATATGAAATAGCTGTTAAACCACTGTGCTTTAGATGACAAAAATCATTTGCCTCAATTATTAGATAGCAGGGCAAGACGGACTCAGAGGAATAAAAATATAAATTAAAGTAATAATCTATTGAACTCTGCAGTCAATGTAGTTTAATGTACTGATTTTAATTGATAGTATAGTTGTTGCCAATTAAACGCATATTATAATTTTAAGTTGTACAATGAAAATTTACTGTAAAAATACGAAAAGAGTTCATTAGCAATTTCGCCATCAGGGGCGCTAGTAGCGCGGTGGGTTCTAAAATTACAAATTCTGTAGTTTTTGGCGTACATGTAACGCGCCAGTGGCGCCACCTAGTGAGCTCAATAACAGTAGCCCTTCATTGTATTATTATCAACTACAGTTTTATAGACAAAGACGACATGTTTATCAATTAATAGCATACTTCAATATTATTCATTAATAAGAAGTAAATGTGATAATACTCCATTTACATAACTGAAATTGCTTTGTATTTTAAGCAAACTTCTTACTATGGAAATAGACTTATGTATTTTTTTTTGTAATATAAACAATAAGCTTACTCATGTACATATATCCACTTGGGCGTGTCTCAAATAAATTATGGTAAAATTATGAAAAAAATATAGCTATGACTGCAACATTTGTAGAGCACCCTACAGAATTTTCGTTATTGTCAAAGTGCTTCCTCTCTTAAAACATTGTCAAATTATGACTTATCTACTGCCGTTAGTTAAGTAAGATATAAGTTATGAATAGATTTAACTGTTATTGCAAATTCAAATTCCTCTATATTTAAGATTGGCATAGGTCTGACGTTTTCTACATACTTACAATAGAAAGAACTTGAGACACGCCTGCCTTCCTTATACTAATAATAGTTTAACATAAGTTAGTTTTGACGCGGGACTCCAATGATATCAAGTCTAGAAGAACTGTTACTTCTAGTTTGTTTCTTATGCTGTAGATAAGTTGACGAAAAAAAAAATAGAATCGAACGGTTTGTTTAGAAAAAGAAATAGGTACAGTACGGTGCAAACTTAATGGCGGCTCTGAACACGAGGCGAGTCGCTGCGCAGTAACAAACTTATGCGCCAGCGGGGGTGCGGGGCGAGGTACTGCGCAGCGTGTAACTAACTTCACAGCCGCCATTAACTTTGAATCCAACTATACAGTTAGTTAGACTGTCTTGGAAGGAAATCAAATGATACGGTGCCTGTGTGAATTAATTATTTGACTATATAAGTTTGTAATTAAGCAGAAGTTATATATTTTTTGTTATAATGTTTAGGGAAACAGAAAGCCAAGCTTAATGAAATAGACTTATGAAATGTATTACTTAAATGTCAGCTGCTTGTGCCGGTAATTAAATGTTGATAAGTACATGAATTAGTGTTGTTTTTTTTTTTGTTTTTTTAAACCCCTTATCTACCCGAACATAACAGAAGAAGCTACATAAAAAAAGGATTTTGAAACAAGCCATAATTTACTATAAAGAATGCTGTACTAGGTTCTGTGGTTGGCAGACATTATACTTTTTTATATCTTGAAAAGTACTCTAACCATAGTTATGGGCAAAGTTTAAAAGTTAAAGGAATATAATATGGTCGAAATACTAATACTATTTCCGAAAAATACGTGAAGTAACATGCAAACATCAACCAACAATCTATGTACCTACAAACAACTAATTTGATATCGCCTGTATTTCAAAGTAGGTTCTTAGCATATTTTTGCAAAATTTTGCCGACATATATATAAGCGTGTATGTCCATCGTATATGCGCAAAAACGCTAGTCTGAACCCACCCTTAGGTATGTTACGTAGTCGATACTTTAGCGATGGAGATAATAAAAAGAAACTAATTAACTTTTACCTTTAACTATGAAAAAGAAATTGAAAAGTTAATTGGCGAGTTCTCGAGTGGGTGTTATTCAATTAAAGTTGAGAAACTTTCCGAAGGGATTTATGGAGATTCTTTGCAATTTGTTGATCTGTATCGATGTACAGTTAGTTTTTATTACGTAACTTGATATTGAGATATGGCTTTGAAACTATGAAGTCAAAGTTACGAACAATTTGTACATAAAACGGCCTTTGCTGTTTATTTTTATAGTAAATTCTAAATGCTTATAATTACTTTTAATTATGAGCACATAAAATTAACTTCCACATTAAATTTCCAGTACGACCATAATGTTCAAAATTGCTTTAAATATAAACAAGTAGACCCACTAGGCTCTACGTAGGAACTAGGAACACAGTAGATAGGAGAGGTGAATGAACTCCAGATTCGCACCTACTTACCTACCTAGTAAATAAAGGGATACCTATGTATTTGCACTTAAAACCTAAACCTCTCGTTTGTAGTCTAATAAAGTTGTGTGTCGCTATTAGAACAAGCAGTTCAGTAATTTAGACCACGAAAAGGAGGTTTAATATAAAGCACTTGAAGTATTCCTATTATCTAGTGTCACTACCAGTTTACGATGTCTAATCAATTTGACAAAATTGTCAAAACAAAAAGAATTTATTGAAAAATTCCTCAGCTAAATTCTCCGAGCAGAATGGCTAAATTCTTGGTTCCGTGAACAGGAACCAGAGCTAACTCCGGAAATTGTGCGCCAAATTGTAAAGTGCAAGGTACGTTATTTACCGTAGGTAGTAAAATGCCCTTTTAGAATTAAATCCTGTTACGTTTGAAAAGTTGAGTTTACTATTCACACCATGCCTTGGATCACTCAGGTAGTTGAAATAAAGAAATGTTTATTTCAATCACATAAGAATGCATTTAAAATTGGTCTTTATGGGATCCACTCAGGTAGGAGTTGAACTAAACCGCTTACTAACTAAACTGCTAATAAACAACAACTTTTTATATCCATTAAACCTTAACTCTATCGTCCTAAAAACAAGGAAGTAGTAGCCCCCCCTCCCCCCCGCCACTAAATCGCCAACTCTTATTTAACACCAGTCTATTAAAATTATTAATATAAAACACATTATCTATCTGACCTATTTTATATAAAACTAGGCATCTATTTACCGTCCCTTTTATTCATCTCCAATTGGCCGTGTAATTCACACAGTTGAAAGAAATAAGCATATAATATCCCGCATGATTGCAATGCGTCCACATAAACGAATGAATGGAGGGTGGGCTGGGAGTCTGGGAGGTAGGTAGTGCACCCCTTTGCCCGTTTGACCTGCAAGTAGGTCGTGTACCGATCGATGCACCACTGCATCTTATTCACTCTAAACCATAGCAAACAGAAAGCGTCCGTCACGAATAAACTGTATTTAAATTAAGTTAAATGGGTTTCTATGTTCTTTTTGCAGACAAAGCCATATTGACAGTGAATAAATATATAGGTTGAAATTTTCAGTAATCCGATTAGTCCAAGTTTATTGGATATGAATATAAAATTCTGTAAGTAAACATTCGATTAGCTTAAATTTCGGCCACGGATAATAAATAATCTTTATGATAAAAGTTAGCACCATTGGCATTGAACTTATCCTTGACCTTTTTGAGTACTTAAAACAGATTTTATAGAGTTCAAAGAGATTTTATGGAGTTGCCGATGTCTTCCCGAGTATCATGAACTTTGTCCGTTCTGGAAGTCGAAAGGGCGTCCTGTAACCTTACCAGCTAAAACCACCCGGGTGCTTCTCTCTTTCCTTACGCATGTTGCCAATATCTGATACACATAGATACTATTATACTATGGTGCGTAGTTAATTTTCTTTATTTCCTGGATTGCATAATAGAAAACGCAAGGAAAGTTTACGAATTATGAATCGAGATGACATTAAATTAGTTGTTAGTTCGAAAGCTTGAGACCAAAAAATATATATTTCACATTCTTATTTGCCCCAAAAAACAAAACACTAACGAAGTTTGAAGGCTAGCTTAAAATACTTAATTATTTCACCGGAAATATATTTAAGGTAGCCTGCGCTGGAATTTGTATTAACATAACCGAAATGAATTAATTAGATATTTACAACACTTAGCGTTTATGCGAAATCGTAAAATATTCATAGCTTTCTTATTCGTTAGGCCTTTCGTTCAATGCCCTGCGATTATCTTAGGGTCAGTGAGCAAAAGTTTTGTGGAAATAGGTAGCTAAAAGAGGTACCTATTCTACATTCAGATAGCTATCAAAAGAGATGTTTTTGTAATGAATTATGTTTTAGTTGGTAGTATTTCTTCGGTTTCTGTAACAGTTTAAAACTAACAATTACGAAATGTATCTAGCCCACCTAGTTACTGAACAAGAGGTTTAAATAAGACGTACCAACATTTTGTAATTTTATACCTTTTCAGTAATCAGCTTTTCTCCTTAACTAAAAGTGCCGTTAGAAACAAATCTTTCCTAAACAAATTCAACTTGTAATTTTTCCAAATGGGAAATCTTTTAAATTAATCGACGAGTAATTTTTAATCTTTAAATAACTTACCTTCGTTTCTGAGAACACGGATTATAAGTCATAAAGCATTAATTATAAGTTGGAAGCGATTCCTTCCAAGTGATCCGCTTGCCTTACAACGTGTTGGTACTTACGTACTTACCAAGTTACTGCCTAAGCCTTCTATTCAAATAGGATTAATAGTTGGCAACTTATAACGATATTAGACTAAAGTCGGTTTACTGACACTATTTACATGACATAAAGAGCCTACCTATTGCAAAACTGAAGAAAATGTAACGTGAAAATTCACCCTCACTAAGTAAATATTACATTATGTATCATATTCAATATACAATAGTGTATGAAATCGTACGATTTCCTCTTATTATTATGTTTCTTACGTTGAATAAGGTCAATAGTTATTTACTACTAGCTGTGCCCTGCGGTTACACCCGCATGAATACCTAGGTCTCGTTCCCGGTGCCTTTATGTTCGTTTCAGGTCGCAGATGAATCCAACAAATCACTATTTTTCCGAAGGTCAGGATATTTTTTTTCCGCGCTATTTTCCTATTCTTTCTTTCATAAGAACCTTCTCCTGATAATAACTAACACTACAAAAAAAAAGCGAAATCGGTCCAGGCGTTATTGAGTGATGCACTTACCAACACATTTAGCGATTCATTTTTATATATAAGAATACGAATTCAATGTGGCAAACAAGATCATGCGGACTCAGTAGGCAAAGTTTTAAGCTTAATTTCTTGTCCATAAATCTTCTTAAATTTTGTTACATTGTCGGATTACCCTAGATACAAGTAGCTTGGATTCTGTAAACAGATTGACCTGAATTACGTTGGTGGAGTCTCCGCGTAAATAGTAATCTACTTTCGCGAATGTTTCGTTGGTACCGAGTGGAAAACTAAGATGTTTCTTGATTACAACGACGACGATGGCTAAATCAATTTCGGGATACACTTAAATTTAAAGCAAGTTGTTGCGAAGCTGGAATTCCAAGAATTGTAATGTTGTATGTTTATTTGAACATTTGTTATTTAGTTATTTTGTAATGTGTTGACTGAAATGCTTTACGGCTCTATTTTTTAGAAGCTGTTTTTCTTTTCTCTGAGAATAAGAAAAGGTAAAACATATGAATTTACCAGTTTGATGTAGGTACACTTATCTATGCAAACTTTTTTGGATGCGCATAGCACATATTGATTTTAGGTAGAGTTTAAGATAGACAAGCAACTTGAAAGATCTTTAAGCTGTTTGCTTATAAGTTAAAACTTGCCTATCCTTCAAGTGGCCTGTTTTCCTTTCTAAAAGCCTTGCAGAATCTAAAGCTGACTGTACACTCCCTGCTCTAACAGTTAATCAGAGATCAACGCACACGGACCACCAATTTTTTGTCGCGCAGTATCGGTGTCGTAACGCCAGAACAGACAAATCTATAATATAAAAATGAATCGCTGAATGAGTTGCTAAGCGCAAATCTCGAGAGCAGCTGAACCGATTTCGCTAATTCTTTTTTTAATATTTCTTGAAGTACGAGGATGGTTCTTACGGGGAGAAAAAATTAAAAATTACCCGGAATAGTCACGAGTGTGAAACAGCACAGGCACAGCCAGTGTATAATAAAACATACTTGACGCACTGTCGCGTTTTGGGTTGAGTGTAAAAAGTTGAAGCATTTCCGGTGGCATACGTATCAACCCTTAAACATGCCGTGTGCGGACAGCCTTACTTAGAGAGTTTACTTCAGGGTACCATGCACAGTGTACATTTAGTTCAGCCTGTTTGACGAGCGGATTTCCGCCTGCAGTGTGTGTTCTAACTTACAAGAAGTTCTGTGTATCTTGTGGAGGCATACAAACGTGACATAGAGCTGGAGTTAGTTGTACCTTAAACCTTGTTATATTTTGAGCCTTGTTGGTTTCATTGTTAGATGGGGATGAAGTTAGGTATAAAACATCCTTTATATATAGGTACCAGAAAAAGAAGTATAACAAGGTGTAGGTGTCCAACAAGGTCACGTTAGTAATTAATAGTAAGTAGTTTAATGTAACACGACTCTAATTCGTAAGTATTATTCATTAGAAGTAAATGTAAACACGTACCTTATGCTTTATCGTACATGCAAGTTTCTCATACCAAACGTATCAAACCTTTTCAGTACTTAATAATACCTATTTAAAAGCCGACTTATAATAACACTACTTGCTATTAAGAACCAATACGATTTGTATGTCGAAGAAAATGTAAGTAAGTCCAACACCGATTATTCATTATAGCTAATTGAGCCTCTAAAAATAAGAGAGTTGAGACTTGTCAGTTTAGTTCATTTTCAATCGTAATTGTTTAACTGCAGATAATACTTAACACCCAATGAATACAGAGGTATGAATGTTAAACACAAAAGGATCGTAATCTCCAGTGAGCAGTTGTGAGCGCGACAAAACGATTCTGACATGAAGCTTTAAAAATGCTCTGAGGCAGGTACTGACAATGACAGGCTATTCCGAACTTTTTACTTTATTGTCTTTATACAAGCCAGACGCACTAGGTACATTTTATAAGCACGAATTATGTTGCTTATTTATTCTACAGAGGTCCATAAGAACGAATTATGTTCAGGCTTATTTTTACTACAATGAATGCCAAAGTAGTTATGAAGGAAAGATATATTAAAAAAATCAAAAAACTTTTAACGGTTCCTGTGTTGAATTTTTCGCAGGTTCCATTAGTAAGTTAAATTATTTAGGTAAAGTACAAAATCTACAAGCAACTTTTCTACTGCCTGCCTTTCTAGCATAGCCTATAGTTTTCACTAGCTTTCAGTTCCCATTACATGCTCGTAGCAAGTGGAAAGAAGTGGTCTCTGCCTATATCTACGGGAAACAGGCGTGATTATAATATTTATGTATTACATACTCTTTCATATTTCAAATTTGGTCATAGACAACGAATTTTACCTACCCATAGAGACATGTATGTATTCATATTGCACATCTCATATCTCATGTTAGTTTTAAATACACATAAAGACCCTACAGCCATTTAAAGGAGGTTATTATCTCCGTGACACTGAAACAATGTTAGTTATATGCCTACTTGCAAGGCGACATTTATTGGACCATTGCCAGATATCGAACAAGGAACAAACAATAGCAAAGCATTAGCGACAAGATTGATGTAATAGGTACTGTCGCTTGCTATACCTATAGGTACTCTTTATTGTATTGTATGGTCTTAAGAAGAAATAATTGTGCAGAATATATGTCGTTATTAAATCATGCCATGCCTGTATGAACGGTTTACCTGTAGTTGCTGAAAATTTTACATTCAACTTTGCAAGATGCGGACATAAATAGAATGTATGTACAATGCAACTGCCTCGTTGGCCTAGTGGTGCTAAGCGCGCCTGCTACGCTAGAGGTCTTGGGTTCGATTCCCGAGTCGACCAAGGTGTTATTGGGTTTTTCTATGAAATTCTCAGTAGCAGGTCGGAGTTTGGATCGACTTTGCAAGACGCGGACATTGCTTGAGATTTTACATACATAAAAAACATACCATCACGCCTGTATCCCCGAAGGGTTAGACAGAAGTGTACCAATGTACACCCACAGTTCGCTGACATGATTAGGTCTCATGTAATAGGGGGCGAGCCCACTGCCACTAACCGGGCAAAAATCCAAACTCTGATCGCTACTGAAAATTTCATAGACAAACCCAATAACACCTTGGTCGATTTGGGAATCGAATCCAACACCTCTAGCTTAGCAGTCGCGCTTAGAACCATTAGGCCAAAGAGGCAGTTTCGCCAATGAGATTTTAACACTTAGGGTTACCAGCATAGGTATATATATATCTAGGTTTATTGACCAAGATCTAGTTAATTTCATTCAACCTCCTTGCTTGAGAAGTCCAATATTTTCACCCGCATAATTTGGAAAGTGCTCTCCTAGCTTTCAGTTTGATTAATCGTTTCTCATTTGTTTAAACGTTACTTAATGTAATTACAATTATTTCAAATGTTCCTACTAAGCAGATTGATCCAGAAATGTTATTTATATAGAGAAAACAATTTATTACAGTACTACGCGTTATTCCGCCGCCTTTCATCTGTTTTCCTTTCATGTCAATGTTGGCTTGTTTACCTTCCTCATGTGTTTTTTTTTTCTGAGATGCTATGTAATGGAAATAGGTACTGAGTTTTCTGTAGGTTTCCATTAAGCTAAAACTTTCATTATTTATAATAAACCATTTTTTTCATTGGGCCATACATACCACACATAACAATTAAATTAAATACATGTGAATTTCCTTTCTAATCGTACAAAATAACTTTACAACAATTTTCGACTGATTATAAAACAAGTAAGGGTACTAAGTATCTTGCATGAGTTGCATGCTTTTCTTTTGGAGAAGTACTGCTTTTATTTATACAATAAATCTAGGATTTACTCATGTATTTGGTAAAAATTTAAACTGTCGTTTACTTTTTTGTCTCGTCCAAAACAGCATTTAGGTCACAACCCCGTTTACGAGAGAAAAAACTCTCACGTGACAAAGTTAAGTTATATCATCTATCTGAGTAGCCCTTTCTTTGTTATCTAGCATCTAGCATCCAGACACCTTTGTCCTCTAATATCAGAAGGGCACACAACGATAACACCTTACCACAAAGCAATAGAGTTCAATTTCGCACTTACGTCATCTTGCGGAGATAAATGCGCAGGCGTAAAGCTATTGACTGTCCCCCTCAATGACTGTAGTGCTCACAGGACCCAAATACCTTTATTTTGGTCCTTTGAGCACTATATACAACTTCATTGTGTAATTTATTTCTCAATAAACTTCAGTATATCGAGTCTTTAGTAGAAACTTTGGTCTTTAGAGACGCTTTTAAGTAGCGAACGTTGTTCCGGGGAAGTTTTTCCGTCAAAAATTATAGATAAAAGAGATTGATTTGGCATCTTAATGCCTACTGTTACCGAACTTTTATTTTATTAGAAAGTTTTGTTGACTGTATTCTGAAATGCAATGAATTGGGAAGTTTAACTGAAAAGGCAATTAAAAGTTTCGGTAAATGTTTCTGTGGTTGTTTCTATTGTTAGTTTTAGAAGCGTGGGATTTTTCATGTCATAAGGTCTTTCCGAAAAGTACAACTTTTGCAGCAATGATTCGTTTGCGTATGCGTGATACTTATGTCAAATATTGTAGATATGGTAGAATGCGGTTAGTGGATATTAAAATTATCTTTATTTAATTAATCTATCTTCCCTTTAAAATTAAAATACAAACAATATTTTCAAACTAGGTATTTTACGAAAGAGCAATTTCTCTACTAATGACAAATTGCTGTCATATTTTGAAAAGATCTTGCAATAATTCTAAAAACCGGCATAAAATACCAGTCTTCTATATCATAGCGTGGCATTTACGTCTCCAATTAATTAAATTCCAGTCTTTCATTTCCGTTATAATACCTATCATATTTCTTGCTCTAGGAAATTCAATAGCGGATAGTATATTGATACTGTGCTTAGATATTGCAGTTTCTATTTATATCCTCGGAGGGATTGGACGCTGTTCATGTTTTCATCAATATATGATCAGGTTTCTCTTGAGTCCTGGTCATAGTTTGTGCATACATTTATTACGCTGTAGACGAAGTTTGGATTAGTTGAACGTGTTTAAATTTAGTTTTGGGCACTATTTTGTGAGGTTAACGTATTAGTATTTCAAAATAAGTACAATGTAGATTAATTTATGATAAAATTTTCTATTTATGTCGTATTCATCTTCCTGCCCTGTTCCCAATTATTTTTGGTCGCCGCAATGCGTATTCCCCTTTCATTCATCTCTACTACTCGTCATCAAAACATTCACTCCTTTCTATATAATGTATATGTATCTTATAAAGATGTCATAGTATAAATAATAAACAAAGGATCTTAAAGAAAAAAGAGAGTCACATTGTTTTCGTCTTTATCTCAAAAGATTATTACTACAAGGATCTTATTACTAACCATTTTATGAAAGGATTGTACAAATGTATATTTTGTAATGAATGAAAATGTAAGTACGGTACGGGTACGAATGAAATGGATTGTACGGTTAGCGTACTAAAAATATGAATGGCCGAAATCGCGTAGGTGTTGCGCAGTTGCTATCGCCCATTGGGGTCCCGGTTTGTCCTTCGTATCTATAGGAGATATAAGTTTACTTTTAGTTATTTGGTTATATATTATTTTAGTTCTTGATATCAAATTCTGTGCATACTTTTACCTGTTAATTAGATAGACTCGGATACTTCCTAGAAGCGTTTCAAATTTGAATGCTAAACAAAAAGAGGATAAAAATAGTTGTAAATATTCTTACTTCCTTATGTTATTATCTAAATAATATCTAACTGCAATGACTACTGATACTCCGATATTTTTACATCTACAACGGTTTGGATTATATCTCCTAAAGTTGTGCGCTACAATGTAAACAAATTAATTTATTCGAATTTCGAAAGAATTATACTATTCTGCAATAATTTCAACTAGTTCAAACAAATTCCAATCGAATTTCGAGATCTTATTCCTTTTTGAAATCGGTTCCATGGACCAATCATAAATTCGTGGCGCATGACGTCACGAGCGAATTGTTCTTCCAAGTTCAGGGGTAGAGCAATACGGAGTTATGGCTTCGTGAAACGGTGATACTGTTTACTGTACGAGCTGTTTGCTTCATGTTCATTCTATTAGCTGACGGTTTCTGTAGTGTTGTTTCTATAGAAGTGACGTCATATGTTGTCTTAGCTCTGTAATGTTGTGTATAAGGGATTAAAATCTAGCATTGAAGCGATTTTCTTATTTTATACCATTATATTATATGATTAATTATTTTAATGTAAGTATGTTTTTTATTTATATATTTTTTTTCGATTTTGTTACGGTTAAATCATAAAGGAAAAATAAAGGTAAAATGATTCAGCTATAAGTAAGTATTTTAATGAACTAAGTATTATAACTAATTTTAAAGTTGTATACATATACATGAGATTGCTAAAATTATACAATACTAGTCTATAAGCAACTTTTCACGACCCCTGTGTAGTAAAAACTTTGATGACTATCAAAAATCTAACAACGAAACTTTCGAAACTCTGAATAACATTTCAAATATTTTATTAACTCAGCGTATCTACTTAACTCCATCAAAATTACTTTGTGGTTTAGGTCATAAAAGGTTTCAGACAGGCTTTAACTTATGCATACATACCTACCTCATTTATTTTATATTTTCTGTAAAGTTGGCAAATAGAGTGAATACTATTTTCAACTCTATGAATTAGTACTCGATATTGATTTACCGATCAATATTGCACAACACTTGCACATGAGTTAATTGTTAAGACATGGCCTCTTTCATTCTGTTGACTTTCACAACTTATGACAAGACTTAACAATATGCAGATGCAATTTCTCTACTATGTGTAGACATCCTGAAATTTTCATTTACTATATACTAGAAACTGTCTTACCTAGTAAAATGGGTTGTCTCGTGTAAAAATAGTTTTTCAGCTGAATCTTTTAATTCAGGAAACCGACCCCAACATAGCTTGAGAATGCACGAGATTGACTTTTACATATAAATAAAAAAAAATCGTGTACCTAAAAAAATAAATCTCTTTCACAAACATTTGGAACAAATCAGTGCAAAAATGGACCAGTCGAGTGTTCATTATCATATCGATTAACATACTTTATACTACCCCTTAATATTCCCTGTGGTAACCCATCTATTAGGGCTGAAACGTCCCCCACTGCCAAGGTCACATCGATCGAAATATCGGGACGAAGGGACGCAGCTATCTACCAGTCATTCTGTCTCTTTCTTACGGAAAAATACTCGATGGAAATCGTGAGCAGACTGTTGGTAAACAAAGAAAAATTGTCCCTTATTAAAGTTATGAGAGTCCTGTTTTGTTATGTAAGTAATACACTTATGTTGTAATTTATTATCATAATTTGCATTGGTTTGGTACTGATAGTATTGGGGTTGCATATTAGATAGACTTCCTACTAGATTCTTTTATATTGTTTCGGGATTTCTTGTAGTTCCAGATTGATGAAGCAAAACTGTGTAACCTAAACAGTTTAAAAAAATATACAGTTTTAATAAAGTGAAATAATGAGGAAATAACTTTCAAGTTATGATTTTCTTTCTTATTATTAATTTACTTTTGAAATTTTAATATGTTGGGCTAAGTAAGCAGCCATTGAGCAAGAATCTTAAGAGATCTTAAAGTTCAGCTGGATTAAGTTAGTTACGGATTCAAAGTGCATTTATAAGATGCAATTTCCCTCTATGCAGGTAGAAGGTACAAAGGAGGTTCTATCTCTTGTCTTGTACTTGTTTTGACTGACGTCTCAAGGCACTACCTCAGGTTAATTTAAGCGCTAGAAGCCGAGCTTGATGCTATTGCAGAGTGTAAATAATGCAACATGAAAATCCATTTATTTTTGTTCCATGATCATTTATAGAATAGAGCAGAGAATTTTATTTTGCAAATATGGGTAATAAACAATTGTTATTATAGTATGTTATATTTTATTTCAAGGAGATTAATGTTTTTACATTCATAATATTTCAAAATTATAAATCTTGTTTCATCGGCCAATACAGGTTTCAGGTTTTAAATATTATGATATTATGTATATTATAATATTATGATCATAATATTATCGTTCGCTGCAAAAACGGTATGCGAAAACCGTTTCTTTTTCAATTTTCCGTTTTATTGAACTTGACTCTTATGTAGCCCAATGTCTGAAGAGATGAAAATCGCGGGCGTGTTCCTCGCGTGCCTTGGGTCCTCTACGCCGTAGCATGAGCTACGGCGCTACGACGTCATTTATGCTGCGACGTTTTATTTTTGGTTCGTTTTCATTGCTGGTTACTGCTGCAGTGTTTTATAAAGTTGGGATGTTATGCAGTAATGGTTGTTGTTTTTGTGGTATTTGCAATTTTATCGCATTGCATATAAGGTGGAGTTTTGTTGGTAGCTAGTTCGGTCCCCGCCGGCCGGCAAGCGTGCGCCTCGACATGTTTACATTACAGTGATATAATGTATCATGTCAGTCGATAAATAACTTCGGAGAAGCTTAATTTTATGGTTATTGATTTCTGTTTTATGTAGTTTCTTTCATAAACAAAATTCGTTCTACTTTTCCGAACATAAAAATAAAATTACTACAAATCGTATCTGTCTTTAACCGATAAAATAAATACAGATAAAGATTGTTAGTTATTATCACAAGAAAAGTGCGTGCAAATAAATTACCCAAAAAAAAAAGAATTAATTTAAAACGGCATAAAATAAATCGACCGAAATTACTGCGCAATATCTGTTACAACTAACAGATTCTTAACTCAATCATAACTCTCAAACTCAAAAATACAATAGAAAAGTTGTAGTAACCCTTATAATTGTCTCATTTCCTATCTTAGTAGGAGTATCGATAAAATATTCGCTTGATCAGGCCGGCTCCACCCAACCTCCCCTTCTCCAATCTTCAGTCGACATCGCAGCCCGCTTGCGAACGGACGTCCACACGCCATTTTGTAACCGCGGCGCCATTCCGTGCATTTCCTACTCATTCACAAATATAATTGTGTAATAAACGTGTTTTAACGCTGTTTCTGTACCGGTAAGTCTATATACCAACTAAATCTTTATTAACATTGTTTTTTTGGAGAGTTTTGATGGGCTCGTCCCTCAAGGACGTTATTGTTCGTGCATATGCACTGTATATCTATTTTCTAGTGTTTTAGTACTTCCGACATTTTGTCATTTGAACACTTTTGGTGGTGAATGTAATTTTGTTGAGTAATGGTGACGTTAGGCTTTAGTGCCTGACCTAGGTAAATAAAGGAACTAGAGGCACAGTATTTTTTTTAACTATCATAATACTCAATTTCCGATTATACGTTATATTCGTAAAAAGGCCGGTAAAATTTATATGATTTAGGAGAATTTTTGTATCGGTTTTTATAACAGAAATAAAAACGTGATTATTTTATTTCTGTTTATTCAATTTATTTACAATACTTATTTAGAAATAAAAATATTATTTATCAGATATTACGTTAGAATTTTTACCTCCACCCCAAAAATAAAACAAAAGACGAACAAAACACATTATCCCATGCCACCTTACTCTACTGCGCATAAAATGCCCACTCGCGTCCGACGCCCAAAAACAAAAACTCAGCTGCAATACGAACACGAGACCTCAAGTAAAGTTAAGTTACATCACGTCTTTCCTGCGTCCTAAGTTACAGAATATTAGTCAATATGAGCGCTGACACGCCCACCGCCGATCAACGAACTCCGCGGTAATCGGGTCAACCACCAAGCAGTTCCGATGCCACTTTGTTATGTAAGCATTCGTTTAATAACACCTCCGTGGTCGTCTGAACTGTTGACGTTCTTATAAACAAAAGAAAAGTTTTTCTGCATTATTGTTGTAGGGATTCTAGAACCTCGCGTGCGGATAAACGCGTTTGTATTTCGAAATGCTTTCGATTTTGGAATTAGAAAACTCTTGGAGAGGTTCATAGGTGTCTTCAAAAAGTATGGGTTCTATATATACGTATTGGTAGACCTACTCAGGCTACGTATTTATGTTGCAATTATGTTGTGTAATATTTAAACTATCTTCAATTGTTCCTTACTCTTTATCATAGACAAAGCAAATTCCACAAAAGTAAATTGTTATGGAAAAAGATATGTAAAACAAGAAAAATATTATGATTATATTTAGTAATCTACAAGGCCTTATATTTGCATACTACACCATTTTCTCGTAACCTTTTCCATGTTAGCTATGTTGGGATCGTCTTCCAGTCTTACTTACTTCAGCTGAATACCTATATTTATCACTCCGCTTCCTCAAATTACCTAATAGGGTAAATCACATTCCTTTGACAATTTCCTTCTATTGTTGATTTAGTCCTGCTGTTGTATCATGGATCAATACACTTTTCATCATTAATTATTATAGTTTAATCTAGCACTCTATCTAACGATGAAAGAGTGACGTTGGAAAAGTCTAATGAGGGACATTTTTATATTTACTGAACTCTTTGACCTTTTGTAGAAAATAATGAAATTTAATAACTATAATGTGTTATATTATTATTCCTAAATAAAAACAGAAGACATTCGATTTTTTTTGGAATAAAAATTGGGTTTGAACCCTGTGCAGGTAGCCGGCGTAATACTAAAAGCTGGAGTCAGAGAATTCGCAAGCGATCCCGCGACTCTGGTCAAAGGAAGTGACTTGGCCGGGGTCTTTTTGGTCGTTGAAAGTGCAACCAATAGTCAACATGTTTTCAGCGTTGGTTGAAGCAATAAGCTATACATAGCGTTAAAAGTACGGAATTTTAAACGTAAAAAAAAGAAACACCGTGGATTAGATAACCAAAACAAAGAAATATCAGCAGTCATAAATTGTATTTCCGACTCTTCGTGACTATATGTTCCATTATCAATTATGTCCACTTCAATTTACTTCCCAGCAGTAAAGCTAGAGCCGCGTCATAAAAATAGCATTTGTTATGCAAATATTTTTTATGCCTAGTCGGAATGCCATACAAGTATAATTCTAAATGTCTGGTGGCTACCCGAAAAGGAAGTGGGGTCTACTGGGCCATAATTATATAGGGCAATAGCCCTAAAGGCGATAGTTAAAACAGACCTTGGTTTAAAATAGGCTGACCTTTCTTCACTTGTAAGGTGTTTTTATCTGCAATCAGCAATTTTCTTTTCTACTATTTTGAGTAAGTAAATGAGCAAGCTTGTTGACTGGTGATCAATGCTCGTGCCTTTTCTATATGGGAAGTCAACTATGCCCTACAGTGGGACATTTATAGTCTGGTAGTTTTTATACAGTTTTGATCCTCACCTGCGCGAATAGTTATCAATAGATTTCCAAATTCTACGTTCTGTTTCTATCGGAAAACCGACTGTTTGTTGTGTATCTAGAATGCAATCGTGAATTGTAGACAGAAGCCGTACAAATGGTCTAGCCTTGATCTATCTGGAAGAGTCAATCTAAATTGATTGCTAAGGCTATTCACTATTCATCAGGTTTTATTGATGTAACTTCTGTTTTAGCCTTAGTCTATTTTGTTGTACTCATCACACACAGTGCAGCTGTAATGGAAAAAAAAACTTTTCATATATGGGCACGTCTAGTAATTGATTTTATGAAAATACACATAATACGACTAGCAAAAGTTACCTAGTGTAAGTGCAAAGAAGTGATCTCTGCCTACCCCTACGGGAAACAGGCGTGATTATATGTATGTATGTAAAAGTTACCTTGGCTCCCTGATAATAATAATAAGTAATTGTAGAATAGATACTGATTTATCGGCCAATAATGTTATCTTTATAAGCCGATGTAAATCAAGGCTCATTTTTATTAATCGTATCGCTAGTGTATTTACGAGACACAGCGTAAATGTTACTTTTTATTATTATCGTTCTTCTGAATAATGGTATCTTTAAGTAAAAGTAAGTAAGTAAGTAAGTCAAAAATACAAAAACATAAAAAGCCAATGATTATTGACAAGTAGAAAGAAAGCTGTAACGTTGAATAAAGAAGGGTTGCTTATATAAAAATATTTCTTATATCTATGGTTGTTTAGTTCCGATATTGACTTGTAAACGAAAAAGAAAAAAGAAGAACAGTGATTTTATTGGTGAACAGGAAGATTTAGTTTAAATAATTATCTATTTACGTTAGGTTATTTTGAACGAAACAATAACGGTCATGGGGAAATAGAAAGCGGACTAAAAGACTAGAGAATTTTCCTATTATCACGGCAGTGTCACTGTAATTCAAATCACACACATACACAAAGATCACAGTTTTATCAAACATTACATATCACAAAACGGTATAGGTTCAATCTGGAAGATATCGTGTAGTATGCATGGTGCTCTTCTGCAATGACCTAATCTATCACAAACCCCCAAAAAAAAACACTTCTGTCATATTCAGGTCGACCAATTAAGCGCAATGCACGAAAAAATCCGTTTTAATCAGAGCATCCAAATCTCTTGTTCACCTGTCCAAGCTAGTTAATTATCCTATGGGACAGACTAGTGCAATGACCCCAGGAAATAAGGTCAGTTCTAGCGAGTGCTGGAACACGTACCGGCTTAATTGCTGCGAATTTTAAATTGACTAGCCTTTCCCACTCGCCTGCCGAACTTAATTTGCAAGTATACCATTCGTTTCGTTCAAAAAAATTGTCGTCATTTGTTTTTTGTGATTGCGGCTTTTCACGGGCATGCGGGTACAGGTAAAGAAATGTATTAAATGGGAAAAGAGTCTATGTACAGGGATCTTCAGATCCCTTCAAAAAAGTTATGAATAATAAAATAAATAATAAATGATAATATATATAATCTATTATGCTACAAAGCGTGTGATTATTCTTAAAGAGAGGCAGAATGCATATAAAAGAAGAAAGGCAGATAGGGTTTTTCGGCACTAGGTTTGGTCTATTTTTAGTCCAACATAGGTTCCTTCATTTCTTATTCTTCTTCTTTACACAAGTTATATACAATATAAATCTACTTGAGATTGACGCTCGAAGAAATCGTGTTCAAAAAACTTTACCTAAGCCCTTTATTCTCCATGAAAAGGTCACGTTAATGAATAAATAACTACGGGTCAGTAACCAATAAATATGAAAAAAACGTGGCTGATGTTATTTGGTTAGCCATAGGCGTCTTACGACGTATACAGAGTAAAAAAAACGCGTATTTGTAACAGTTGGTTATAATACCTATATTTCAAGTTATGTACTTTGACACATCTCTGCTTGATTCAGTATTATCTGCCGAAAATGTCACACCTAGTTTGATAGCATAAAAAATATATCTTGGGACAACTCTCACACGGCCATTTGCTCCCAAACTAGTATAAATAAACTTCACATGCAGCTTTAGAATACAACTTTGAAAATGTTGTGACAGTGAATGGAGGAGTAAGTGTACAACATACGACTGACCAGAATGCATCGATATTTTCCATTATGCTATTGCTTTCAGAAATCTTGAATATGCGCAGTTGGTCATTAAAATGTGTTTGCGCATAAACTCGAACAAAATTTAGTTTCGCGGAGCATACACACAACAAAACTGTTTTACGTTAGTTTATTTTGGTCTCAGTGATGCATCGCAATAAATCAATGTCCTCGTCTTGGTTGCTTATGTAATCCGCTTTTGTTGCTTGACCTACCGCAATAAACAAAATGTGCAACTAGCAATGTGCAGTGTTTTGTTTTGCCTGATAGTCACTAATTATAATTCAACGAACCCGGAATATTATAATAATTTCAGTATCAGTAGAATTCATAGTGTATTTACTAATATTTTTACAACTAAATGAAAAAAAAACTAAAATTTTCTTTGTAGCCCAACAACACAACAAAAATATAGACGGAAGTTAAACTACTTTTTAAGGATTCTATCGCGGTGAGTTTCAGATTTTAGTTCCCGACGTTTCAATTTCCCACATTCGCGTAAATCTCAGAAAGCAATATATTTTATTTCTATTTATTTATTTTATTTCTTTATTATACATAGCAAATTATACAATACAATAAAAAATATAAAAAAAAAAACATGTACAAAAGGCGGCCTTATTGCACCTGGCAATCTCTTCCAGGCAACCTTTCAAAGAAATGTATTTCAAAGAAATGTAAAACAATATAAATAGAAATAGACGGAGTTTTGTAGTTTACTCCATCCATAACATATACTAATCGTTTATCCGAGTCGGGTGCAATATAAATTAATCCTATAATTAAATTACTAGGAGATTTCCTAGCACAATCAAGATACTATAAAGCAGTAATAAGAGCATGTTTGCAAACGTGTTAGCATAATCCCCGCGTGCAACATCTAATTGGCTTCGTAAATGCGATTTTAATGCTTATAAACTGCTGTGAGCGTATATCGAGAAACTGTGAACTATGCACTGAACCTACTTATAGTGTAATAGATAGATGTAGATTGTAGTTACGTAATAATGTACTCGTACGAGTATCTATGCCATATAAATACTGATCTTCTGATCTTCTTTAGATTTGCTGTGATGGGATTGTGTGCAATGATTTTCTATAGTAATTAGAATGAAAAGTTGCTGGAAAATATAATATATTTATCATTGTCTTTTTCCGATATGTTTTTGATTTTTCTGTTTTGTTGTTACATTAATATTTAATAATGGCTCTTCAAAATGTAGGAACGCTGACACAGTCATTTGATATGCATTCGAAGTGCAGCGAACGGCAGTTCGACCGAAACTACTATCAACGTAGTGTAGCGCTCCGCGAACGACAGTTCGCCCGAAACTATACTACCTACGTCGCCGTCGACACGCTTTAGGTATTAAAAGTACCTCATGCTCTATGTTCGCGAGTTAATAAACAGTCAAATTAACATTACCGCATCTCCGTACACACAACCTAAGGACATGACATTATATACACAAAAAAAAATTACTGTATGTAACCGTTCCGCCCCGTATTCGCACAATATGAGGTACGTATGTACGTTTTAAGCACATAAATTCAAAAATCGTTTGAATAAAATTCTCCTCTAATCACTCTCTCTATTGCTGAAGGAAAAAACACTTACATAGCTTAGTTAAAAAATCTAAGCGTATAGGCATTGCGAGCGACTTTGTTGTATACTTAAAATGATGAAGCTGAAATCATTTAGGCATATACAACTATAAAAGTCAAAATGCACGACCGAGGCGTAACAAAAAGCCTGTAACTTGGCACCATCGACTGTAATTCAGCTCAAAGGGGAAAGCCAAATGCTTTTACCCTAGTCTAATATTTCAGACTACATTTCAGTCTAGGAAAACTGAAAGTAATGTCAAAAAACTGCATTTTGCTTTAAGAATTTCATTAGTGTGTTTTCTATACGGAATAAATTTAATAAAACATGTCTGTGGCCTCAAGAATGCATAGTTTTATTGTTCTGCAGTATATTTACTCGAGATTTTATTACTCGTTTCCGTAGCTATGTAAGTAGCTTGGTTGTTCTGTGTTTTCAATTGTCTATCTATTTGGTTTAAGATTAAATTGAAGTGGTTTATTATTAGGTTTTACATTTATTTTTAGCTTTTGTATTTATACTTAACTTGGAGTATAATTCTGTCGTACTAAGTGTTTTGAATATATTTCTTTTCACTGGTCTCTCTTTCCTCTTATTTTTACCGTAACTCATATACATAGATGTCATAGATGTCATTATGTATATATTTTTTTTAAGATTTCACACACTAAAACGTACTATATGATTTCAAGTATTTTTTCGCCGATCTTGCCAACGTTATTTCCCACTTAGGTAAAGCTTAAGTGCCTTAAGACAACGAAAAAATAACTTGTCCATAAGTTTCTCTAAAACCGAGAGGTCTTGAACAACCACTGAAAGCAAGAAAACCGAACTGAATTGTATTATTACCCAAATAAACTGAGCTTCTCTTCTGACTTTTGTCTAAATCATTGCAGTGTTATTTAGTCTGTATACAATGCGTGTTTAGTTTTCATAAACAAAGTACACATTAAAATATAGAGTGTAATGTAATAGCGTTCGACAAGCAATTCTACAGCGTAGATTTTGTATTCGTGACGAGTCATGCTATCGACTATCGTTCAACTTCAAGCCATAACTCATTTTAACTGACAGCGAAATTGTTAGACTTAATGGAATATAAATTTTAAGCTTGTATTTGATAGTTCATTACCTGTTGTAGGTTTCCCATTAATCTCATTAGTAACTTTACTTTTTCATAGAAGGTATGTGAACTTACAGATTTTAATATATGTTTATACTTAATTTTCATTTTCATTTCATTTCTTTTTACTGTATGTTTTTTCCTCCTCTATTTTTTTGTTTTATCTTTGTGACTGTGTGTTGATGTGTCAAATAATTTTTTTCTTTCTTTCTTTATTTGTTTATTTTTCTAGAATTGTTAATAACATTTTTTAAAAATATTACTGTATTTTAAGATGGACCTAGGAGACTGAACCATCGCTTAAAAAAAAGTATCCTGTAGGTGCGTTTTCCATTCTGCAGTCACATAAAAATTTCTCGTATTCAACCCACTGATATGTATCAATATACACTTCTAAAACTCTTATTCATACGCTCATAACATCCAAATTCTTATCCAAAACTGTCTGTTTAGATTCCAACCCTATTTCCGATTAAATCAAACCTCTCGACACGAACATAACCTCTTTCTCAAGGCTACGCTCACTATTGGCCGGTCGCCACTGTTGGCACAATATTCATTTAACTCAGCCAAACACATCCGCACAATTACTCACCGACAATTCGTTTTTACTGCTTCCGAATTACTTTTACCGAGCTATGACAAGTTTAGTTTTATTACTATTTTAAGCCACTCCACTTTTTGTGTAGGCCAAAATAATTATAACTCAAATTCGTGCAAAATTTTAGTTTAATTCAGGACATGTTTATTAGCCTAGTTTAGTTCTGTATGATTTTAGTTTAATTTAGCCCAGTGCCATCCGTTTTATGGGAGTGTACTACGTGAGCTCGACAAATGGATGTGCGATTAACGCTTATGCGACAAAACTATACTGCGACTCACCGTAGTTCGAATGCACGCTAGTGCGACACACTGAAGATCGACATCTCGCTAGTGCGACAAACGATTGCGCGACAGTAGTTCGACACTACGGTAGTGCGACACTACGGTAGTGTAGTACGTTGATGCAGTATTACAGTAGTTTGCTGAGATAAATTTTGAATTACATATATATTAAATAAGTAGATATTAAATAATCAAAGGCCGTCGCTCGCTTCGCTCGCTCCATTGCAAGGTCACAATATCTAACCTAACCTATTGATCTCTGTCACAAAGTCGAACCCAACCAAGCAATGGATGTCTGGGCCTATGTCGGTTCTATACCTATGTTTATGTTCTATTTCGTCAATCGTTTGTCGCACTAGCGAGATGTCGATCTTCAGTGTGTCGCACTAGCGTGCATTCGAACTACGGTGAGTCGCAGTACAGTTTTGTCGCATAAGCGTTAGTCGCACATCCATTTGTCGAGCTCACGTGGTACACTTGTTTTATGGTGTGGGTGTGCTACAATACCGCCGCAACATTTTGTTTTCAGAGTTTCTCGCTTTGTTTGCACTTAAATGAATTAAATTACTCACTCGAGTAAATTCATTTCGCAATTCTGTTTAGTAGTTGCAAATATTACGGGGTGTACGAATGTAGGTGCACTTGTTTATTTTTGACATGTGGGCATTGTATTTTAAACATCCTTTGATATTTAATTAGTTTTCTGACTGACTCTTCGTTTTACTACGTGTAGCGGAAATAATATTAATTCGATATCTGAGGATATTGTCAAACAAAATCCTCTTATTATCATCATTATAAATTAATTGGTTTGAAATGTTCTCATATTATGATTTATACAGGATAATTCAACGCTCGAAAATAAAATGTTAGACATCAAATACACGTAGCTGTTAATGTGGTGTTTTATCATGTTTATGGGCACACGGAACACATGGCAATGTGTCACCCCAAAAACATCACAAAAATAGGCGACCACTCGCCCTCAAAACAGGACTTTCACATTACTTAAATATTTAGCCCTGCAGCTTTGCATCTATTTATATATTAACGAGCTTCCCAAACACCCACGCATTTGACCTGTTTCAGTCCACTTAGGAAAACAAGCAACGGTTTCAAGTATACTTATTACCTGAGTTGTTGTAGGTGGTTTCGGAGAATACAGCAGTATACAGGGAGGACAAGATAGACGCGTCAATAAAGAAAAAATAATATATATTTTCTTTTACCTTAGGGCTTAGGGTATCCGAAAATCCCCAGTCTGTACCGTGAATTTTAATAGTTTTACACTGACTAGTTGTAGGCATTAAAATAAAGCTACTTTTACGGATTTTATCGCGGTTTGCATTTAGATTTTAGGTTCCGACGTTTCGACACCTCTGCAGATATCATCTAAATATAAAGTTCAAGACCTCAACCACAGAAATGAATTTATAGTTGATGGCAGTTTTTCATGTCTTTTATAAGTTTTTTATTTGTAAATTCTTCGAGGGTGGGCTAGATAGTCGCGTCAATAGAGACGTTATTGACGCTTCTATCTGGTCCACCCTGTATAGAATATGGACACGCTTGTAATAGATAGCTGTGACATCGCAGACACGTGCGATAATAATCAATAATTCTGCGCCTCCACTAATTAGCGGTTAGATTAAGTAATGGTGTAGACGCCTCGTAATTTAGTTTGGCTGGGCTGTTTTATAATGGGGTTAAAATACTGTCTGGTGGTAAACAAAATGTTGCCAATTTATGAGTAATTATTTACGTGTGTAACATAAACTTTATTTTTTCTGTAACGATAATTAATTTATTATGAATATTCCTTTTAAAAAATCTACCTTCTCAAATTCCATATCTACATTTAAATCGCAGTTTTTTTTTATTCATATCCGTAATTAAAAACAGGATGGTTCTGCATTAAAAGTCATCTGCAATGGGAAAAATGGTTGTGATGGCTTAGATGACAACAAAATATAATAGATGACTTGTATTCAAAATGTTCTCTTTATTTCCGACTTTTGTTTGGAAAATATTGAATTTTATAGAAACTTGCAGTGAGTTGAACTACTCTAGCCATTCTCAGTTCAAACCGGATTCAACGCTTTACTACTTATCAACATTATTCACAATCTACATCTATCTATAATCTATATCTCATTTACAATTGTATCTAAATCCGTTATCTAATAACATTTTATTTCATTGACACATCTGAACAGATTATTTTTTACATATCCTTGAAGTGAATTGGTAGGACGTACGCGGACGTCTCAATACAACAAAATATAAGGCATTGCATAGAATAAATTCGTAGAGCCTTTAAAAATATATACTTCAGTATTATCAGTTTCTGATTTATTATATGTATCTCTATATTAGTATGTAAACTAGCTATTACACTCGGATCCGCCTGCGTGTATATCTCATCTTAGGATCTAAGCTTACGTCACATCAAATAATCTCAAAATTTGTAGATTAGAATTTTAGAGAAGTGAGGGTTATTCTTTTGCCCCACACTAAGCTTTATCAAAATCGGTTACGCAGTTTTGCCATGAATCCCAAACAAACAAACTGTATTTACAATAGCATTTATATATATTTACGTTTTTGTAAAGCACGCATACCTACTTCTTATTTCTCTGCCCGATGTGTCACCAATAAATAAATGTACAAGCATTGATTCCGCCATTATACTTCACGTATGTACCTAAAGAAAGACTAATGAAATAAATGAGAGGTTGTCAATATTTACAACATCTAACATAATAATGGGTTTGAAAGCTTGTCACTTTTATACATGATACATGCCTTTGTTCTATTGAAATTAATACGCCTTTATCAATACAATGACTGGCTTGATTGACTTTATGGCATAGACTTGTTTTGTTGTGTCTATTAGTAGAATTTAGAGCTGGGATATATGTTTATTTCGTATTTTTAACTGGCATAGCAAATGCTTTTTTCTTTTTTTATTGAAATGGACATTACTGAATGTATAACATAAAATATCGCCAAACTGCACAACAGTTTGTTGGCGATAATAGCGCACTTGAGTAACAATATTATTTAGTAATTTATTTACTTATTTAGTTATTTAGATATTTTTTTCTGTGCACCGATATGATAAGTATAACCACCGAAATGATGTACATATCCAGCGATATGATAATCTATTCATCTTTGAACAACAAATAGTAGGTACCTATATAATTTTACAAGGGTAGTCACCCTTGAGAACTGAAGACCAGAACTTAGGGTCTTATGTGGGTAAATTACATCCAAAGAGAACTGAGTTCTTAGAAATCCAATGAAAATATGTATATTTTTTGAAAATATGTACCTATTTTATTATGTTTACTAGAGGAACCTATTATTAAAAAAAATAATGATCATTTTTACTATCATTGTTTTTTTTATATTTATTATAATGTTCCTACTGACTATTTTTTTTAACAAAAAAGTTTTTGCTTCACAAACCTTTCTTGCGTTCAATTGTTCTACCTCACCATCATCATCTCTGCCTATGGTCGTACATTACCGAATACAGACCTTCCTTAACGATACATTTATACAAACCTAGTGGTATCTTGGTAATGATTTTGGCAGTCTATGTAGGTAAGTATGTATGTATGTATGTATGAATGTTTGTAGGTAGGTACATATGTATGTACATAATTTATGTGTCTGTATGTATGTTTGTATGTTCAATTGTTTCTTTGTTTACTTAACGAAATGACACGGGATCTACCGATATGATAGAACGACTCACCGAGATGATAAAATGATCCACCGATGTGACAAAACTGTGTGTTGATCATGAATCCAGACACCGATATTAGATATAAGACACCGATCGATTTTTTCTTATCATTTCGGTGTAAATGATCACATCGGTGGTAATAAAGACCACCGATTACAGCGATATGAGAACACCGACATGAGAAATAACACACTTTTTAGAAAATTATTAAAAATGCATAATATCTAGGATAAATTTAATAACAGACAATGAAGCTAATTCACTTACTGCGTCTATTAAAACTAAACAACAATAATAAACCTACTCATTACACTAGAAAAATGCAACCACCGATTATATTAAATAATTGTCCGGGAGCAACTGAAATGGCGTATTTACGTTTTTGGTGGGATTATCCAGTGATTTAACCCAGTTCTATCCTAACTGCCCACTAGCACACACCAACAAGGGAAATACAATCGGGGTGGGGATGCTGTCCGACTAGTCGATGTAAAGTTATGTTTAAATTACTTTTGTCCAGCGATATGAGAACATTTTCAGGACAAGCACGTTTGTACCTCTCAGTAATAATAATCGTTAATTATGTAATAAAAAATGTTATATATTAATAACTAAACTAATATTCTATGAAATAGAATAAGTTATATACTTAACTTACTAATTTTTATTAGTGTATAAGCTGTTTTGTTTGTAGAAAAAGTAGTGGGACAACACCGATTTGAAAGAAAGTAGAGGTTTATGTATTTTTTTTCTGCCTTTTTAATGGTCCTAGGCAAATTATATTTTTGCCACAACCCAATGACTACCTATAGATTACTAAAAAAATATGTTCAGAACTGTATTCCTTTTTTCAAATACTAATTTCACCAAAGACAAAAAAATAAGTCATTTGGGAAATTCACCCAATTGTGTATATTTTTTTGATGGTAAGTTTCACATAATCGCGTTTAATGTTTTTACATTTACTGTAGTAGCCCTTTCTAGTGAGGCTTATCTGTTTGCGCTACAGTGACATTATTTACCAAAATAACTGCTGATATGCACTGAATTTGCTTAACCAAAGTCCGTATTATCTATTTTGTTTGTTTTGCAAACTCTAGACCTAACGGGCATTGGTCGAGGTCAGACTCTTCTTCGCACATCACCTTGAAATGTGTGTGTGTGCGTGTGTGTGTGTTATGTGAATGTTTCAGTTTACGTTCACGGTGCAATCCAATAAATAATTCAGGCGATGCGGTATTATTGACTCACTCTTTGACCGTTTGTTTTATAGTAAGAAGTCAGCTGTAGGTTGTGTATGTGGGTCTTTTAACCGTTTTTATAGTATGTTTTGCTATTAGGCCTTTTTATGACTTTCATTTTAACAGTTAATACCCCATGATGATGCTGCATTCTACGATTTCGATTGAACTTATACTTTAAATATGTAAAAAATACAAACATCTAAATTGAGAACCTCAAACTCCTCCTTTGGTGGAAGTCGGTTAAAAAATTAAATTAAAGTTATGTAATATTCTTCATCTGTGCGTTAAAACTATTTCTTACATAGTTCCATCACTTACAAACAGTCTATATGTATAATACATAGTATATTGAGAGTAAATCAATACAGTTATTGGCTACGCAAAACATCCTCAGGGTCGCCACACTACGAAATGGGTCAACGATGTGTTGCCTAAAACAACACAAAACAAAAGATTCGATGTCCATCGCTCGTTTACAAAGGACTTTTAGAAATACCGTTGTTTATAACCCAGTAATGGACGCGTGAATGAGGAAATTGTCGTTGTCATTATCAGTCATTGTCTTTAGAATTCGTACCTTGCCTTTGGTATGTAGTAAACAGATATTTAGCTGTTTTAGTCAAAGGTATTTTGCCTAGACTGCCCTTTACTATGCTTTTATTTTCATATTTTGATAATGATGTCATAAAGTACAGATTTTATAAAATTTATTTCGAATATGCCTGAAGACGTGAAAGTATCTTACCATATGCGTCCTTGACATAACATTGATAAGCATGAAAAATGTATAAACGTAAAATACTACTTCATGGTAGAGAATTTTCAATAACAAACCCACTAAGTAACCGCACAAGTTCAATATTATTCAGTCCCAAAAATACACAAAATTTGTGGCCACTCAGAGCTACATAAATTGTCTCGCGGGCCTGATCGTAACCACTACGCAGTGGTACTATGCTACGGCGTAGTACCCATCCCCTACGGCCTACGGCGTTACGCAACCTTTGTTATACGAGCGTAGCATTTATCTAAACTCAAATGGCTTTCATTGCTACAATCCTTTCGTGACTTAAAATATAAATGTCGGAGAAAATGTTTGTATCTTATTTGAATTTGAATTCTCATTTTGTATTTTGTTTAGTGAAATGTGTTTTAGAAAACAGTTTTTATTGCGAATCATTTTATTTGTCTGTTGAGGGAGATTATACGTATTCTTAGTTTAGCTTATTTATAGGTATATACATTGTCCGCAATAACTGTAACATTAATCCGCTAGTAGAAAACACACAATGATAAAAAGTCATGGATTATAACAAAGAGAAAAAAGTATTACATTTTTATTCGTTCATTAAAACAAATAACACATAAATAGTCTCACTGATCGCGTTGATCAATGAAGCGACACAAATAGATATCAATACAAAAAAAAAATAAAAGAAACAAAGCTACTAATATTAAATACGAGTGTGGACAATGTAATAAGGACTAATTAGATTAACTTGTTCCAAGTTAATTAACATCGAATGGTTCCACGAGTCTAGAATTACTTATTAGTTCGTTAACGAGTGTTTTAAGAATTAACACTCATTTGTACGGCTTGGTATTAAAGAAAATATGTCTCTGTTTTATTTGTCATTTCTTCTTTAACCCGCAACGCAAACGCGACGTGTTGTATGTTTGACATGTCTGTGTTTGTATATGTCTATGGTATCGTGGCTTCCGAACGCAAGAACCGACTTACATTATTTTAGTCTGAAAGATGAATTTTATTACTAGTTTGTTGACAATATGTTAAGTTATTAATAGTCATAAACAATTTCTCATAAATATTTTTTAAGTTGAGTAGAACTGTGTTGCAATAAATCATATTGTAATTTTGGTTCGAGTTAAATAAAAGCTAAAGAATAACATAGCCGTTTCAAAAAAATATTTTCTCAACTTTGGTAGTAAGAAAAACATTGTTTATAATCTGTTTGTCAAATAAATTTTCGGTCTAACATTTTCTCAAGCTATGTTCCACAAATTCCAGTGTCACCAGATACAATAGCGTGAAATATGGAATCTAATTATAGTGTTTTTAGAATAAATTGTAAGCTGATAGATATTAACTTGTTATTTAGAATAACTCTTATGGATATTTGCACACCTTCAGTTTATCTTGTGATCAACATGCTGTACTGCAACCCCTTATATACTATATTTTACCCAAATAAAATTTAAATTATGATCTAAAAAACTACCACCAAGGTAAACCAAACCATAAATGTAAAACGAGTGTACAGTATCAACCTAAGTAAATAACATATGTGCGTATGTAAACAATGTCTAAAAGTCAATTAATTAGTAATTACCGCTGGGATCACGCGTGACTAACAATGGAAACAAGTGAATGCCGACACTCTGTAAATAGTCATTAGCTGATGGCATTCTCAATTACATGGTATTCATTCAAAGTTCAGTGGTAACATTTACCGAAACAAGTGAGTTTAAAAAAAGCGACGGTAGACAGACTTTGTTCGGAGAATAAAAGTGAGAAAAACTATGTAGTGTTCCTTATAATTATTTATCCCCTAATCGGTTGAGTTTTATATTTTTTTATTTGACTAACCTAATATCTATGTACGCTACAACTAACTTTAACTGACGGGCCTGTTGGTCTAGCGGTTAGTGACCCTGACTGCCATACCGGAGGTCGTGGGTTCGATTCCCACTCAGGACAAATTTTTGTGTGATGAGCACGATCATTTGTTCTGGTCTGGGTGTAATTTATCTATAATATGTATGTATTTAGAAATATATAAGTATGTTTATCAGTTGTCTGGTTACCATAACACAAGCTCTCTTAGAGCTTAGCTTGGGGTCAGATTACCGTGTGTGAATTGTCCAGGAATATTATTATCTGGAAGATCGGAACTTTGATCTTGATATTTACTTAAGGTTATCCATTCATAAGTGTACTTTTTAATAGCAGGTAGCACATTTCTATTAGTAACTATATGTTAGGATTTACCAATCAAAAGTATTTTGTTACATACTAAAGTAAAACATGAAAATAATTTGAGCAGAATTCTTTACAGAAATTATAATAATTATATTTGACGTTATGTGCCATATGTTAATGTATAAGTACGCCATAATTTCAAGTCTATTATCGTTAATAATTAAATTGGTTTAAGCAATTACTTTATGTAATAAAGGTCAACAACATTAGTGAGAGAATAATATGCCTCGGCATTAACTTGTTTAGAATTTAAGCGAAGTAATGTATTTCGAGTTCGTAATTACATTCCCACCACTACTTCTGTATGGTGTTCACTTGTTCAGCTGGTTCCCATTCCTGGCATATTTCCAGCTCATTAAATATTTGTATTTTCCGTTTCAGATCCGAACTGCAGTAAGCTGACTCTCCAACTTTATTCGACTCTAAATAATTCAGTGAAGTGTTCAAAAATGGACTTCAAAATGATAGAAGACAATTGACGTCACACCGTCAAGTCGTAGTGAAACTTCTCACAAACTCGATTACGTCAATCAACTCAAAGATTATGAGGACGTCCCATTAACAGCGATTTGAGCTAAACAGCTCACCAAACCTCATTCGGACCTTCAATGCTAAATTACAGACTGGTTTCAACGCATTTCTTGAAGCAGCCGTAAATTGCTTGAAGCCTTCCTCCTCGTTGACTGTTCGCGTCGTACCAGTATGTGCCGTGATTGGGACATGTTGGTGCAGAGGAATGATATAATTAAATAAAGGATTATCGCATGAAACAGACAATCGTTCTCTAGTCTAGTGTCAAGTTTCCCGTCAAAACGGCGCGCGTCTCCGCTCTGCCGTTTCGTTTTGTTTCTTTCAATTTGTTTTACATCAAAGGATAAGCAATAGCCCGGTTGTTAAGTGTTTGGTTGTGGATTACTGGTAGGGGTTTTGCCCAAGAGCGGGCCCCAGTGCGACCCTGGCCAGCCGTACCCGAGAAAATATATCCAGGATCTTGGATTCCATAGTTGGTGCTGCGAGATATTGCATTGTAAGTATCACTATTACTACCCAAAATAATAACACTAATTTAAAGATTAAAAAGGACAGGGAATTTTGGTAGGCCGCATCTATAAAGGTTTTATTTGAGCAATAGACAATAAAGCTTTTTATTTTAGATGCGTTCAGTTGCATTAGTCCAAAACATGATTTAATTTCAGACTCGTCCCATTAACGGCCGAAAACTTTTGGAAATTGGGTGATTTATTTTCCGAGTTAGCGAAAATGGTACAATTGGAAATTTTACAGGTATTTTGAAAAATTAGATAATGGGGCTTCACATTCATTTTAGTGTCTAACAATTTAATAGTTTCTCGTTTTTATAAATATGAAAATTATAGCTTAAAACTATACATATATGCTTTGCAATATATACGTAAATACATTAGTATACTAAACAAATTGTATACTTAATAATGCCTAATACGGTTTAGATAACCAACAAGTAGTAGTTGCCTACAATAATTGAGTTGCTTTCCCAACTTGTAAATTGTGTAGGTGACAGAGCCGTGTCGTAGTTAACCAACGCTTCACTAACCCGAGTCCCTCGATAGACTAGCGATACTTATAGCTTAAGCAAATTATATCCTACCTTATCTACATATGTACCTACGTATATATCTATACAATACCTGTATCATACATGATCAACACAGACCATTCTTCTCACTATTCGATACGATTCACAAATATCAGCTTAACCCACCCACTCGAATATCAACCTTATTTCTTGACACTGAATATTGACTTTATGTCCGCACATTACACTGACATTGACTCATCCATACATTAGGGCTACGGACAGGAAAGTGAGCGCTCGAGCGAGCATCGGGTAGTAATATCTGGGCTCGGGTGGCGTGCGCAGTGCTCCGAACGGGAGCGCGGGAAGGAGGCGGAAGATATGGCGGCGCCCGAGTGCGAGCGAGAGGCGAGGAAGAGGCGCGAGCGCCGCGACTCAGGCAGCGCGCACGAGCGCAAGGAGCGCCGCCCGCACAGCGAGGAGCGCCCGCCGCCGCCGCCGCCGCCACCACCGCTGCACGACCATAACCGACTTGAGGTGAGACAACTACTGCCGCTTTCTATGAAACAAGACTGAATATTCACACTTTGAAATATTAGCGCCCTTAATTTCTAACTTTACCTGGCTGCGACTTAACCAGCACTGCAGCCGTATACTTAAGTTTGCATCCTATACCCTTCACCCCTAGCGTGCTACTGTGGATCGTCAAAATACGGGAGCAATCGTTTAAAACGAAGATATTTTGTGCTGAAAATTTGGTGAGATAAATCGATGTGTAATCACAGTATACCTTTATTTTCAGTCGGAGCGTCGTGCAGAGCGACTGTCCCGTGCCCGTCGTCCGCAGTTCGGCGGCAAGCGACGCCGGCCCCCACCCCGGGCGCCGAAGCATCCCAAGGAGAACGAATGCTTCACAACATCCGAAGATATCAGATGCAGCACCCCGCCACACTTCGACTATGTCGTCGTACAGAAACCACATTGTGAGTCGTTAGGCAATAAGACCCCTGCTGTTTTAAATAACGATGACAAAATTCTCAGTATAACAATGTCAACAGACGAATCTGCAGGTTTGAGAAAATCCTGAATACAGAATGATATAGCTGCACATCCTTTACGCGTTCCAATAATTGATTTTCAGCAATCAGAACTTTGACTAGAAGTTGCGACAAAGAAGGAAAAGTTTTTACGATTCATGTTCTAATTATATCCTTTCTAGCAGCCTAAAAACAAGTACTAGCAGTGAACTCAGCCCCAAAATTCCCTTACAGTATGCGAGGAACCGGAGACGTTGGACGCGGGGGCCCTGCACCGCGTGGCAGCTCGAGTTGGCAGCGCCAGCGAGGAGGCCGCCGCTATATGCGCCGAGGCCGAGCGCGCCCGCTGTGACGAGCGCAGCGCCGCCCCGCTCAACGTCGCCCGGAGGGACCAGCCAGTGCCCGACCGACGGCTCGAGAAGATCAATAAGAAGGTAGCTAAGATTTGTTGTTATGTGGTTAGAAAATAGTAATAAATGACAATAACATATTTTCCTTTTCTCGATTAATATTATCGCAGCTGATAATAAATCGCAATATATTTTCATCATTATATTTTCCTTTTTACTAGTAGGAAGTGAAATTGAAACTATAGTTTTGATTATAGTTGTTTCATTTCATTATTAGTGGTTACAAAATCGTATTATCCTCAAGGATTAAGTTCGCAGCTCAAAAGACAAGATTGCTTCAATACCGAAATGCAGTTTGGAAAAAAATCGGTAAAAGACCTAAGAAAAATATTAATTTAATTCTTTGTATGCACTTTCAGATCAACGTACTCAAAAAGAGTATCACAAAATACGAGCACGAATTCGAAGCCAAGAACGGTCACCCGTTGACGCAGAGCGACAGAATAACTGACGTAGCACTGACTCGCATGAATGACACCTTACGACGACTTCAAGCAGAGAAACGCCTCATCAAAGCCGACCCCCTAGAATATGCCCTCAAAGTACAAGCAGCCAAGCAACAGAAGGAACGAGATGACAAGCTAGAAGCAGCGCTGAAGAGCGAGAAACCTATGACTGAAATTGTTAAGGATATTGAAGATGTGAGTTTGACTGTTGACCCTTTGCTCTCATGTAACTCCATCGATGAGTCCTATTCCTAATTTTTATCTTAATATGTACCAATTAAACAGAAGTCATGGTACCTAATGTTCGTTACACACACCAACTATCCGCCTTGCATACCTGTGTCAGTACATAAATTATTAATTTTTATGCCTTTGGGCCGATTCTGAAATTAGGGACTAGTTCCAGTTCCAAAAACATTAAATTAAATTAAACCATTTTTTCACTATGCAGGATTTATGTTAACTATACCTGACCATGTTCTTTGCTTTCTATAGTCACAATCCCTTTTGTACCGACTAGATCTAACTACAAAAAATATTTGTCAGTGGCTAGAAGGCTGTCGCGCGGCGGGTGGGCGCGCGACGGCGGCGGCCAACAGTTGGACGGCAGCCCAGCTGGCGGCGGAGAAGCTGTGCGTGCAGCGCGTGCTGCTGCGGCTGGAGGCGGCGCGCGGCCGACCGCCCGCCAACTCCGCCGACCGCGGCGCCGCCAGGCACCTCTATGAGACCTACAGGGCGGTCAAGCGGGTGCTCGCCTCCTCCAGACCTGATGCTGTAAGCACTTCTAGATTTGTTATTTATGTTATGAAACATAATAATTAGTCTGTATAAAACATAGTCGGGTTGGTTACACGATTGCCCAACTAAAATATAGGTGGACTGATTTTTGTGATCTTTGATTTGTAGGATCTGACAACTATCTTAACATTAAAATTATGCGCAATGGAAACTGTTAACACAGGTGAAACTTTGGGACAAAGACTTCTTTTTAAATAAAACTGATTCAATACGAGTTATCGGAAAACTAATGTACAGACCTAGTTCAAGTAAGATATACGTACTCCTATTCTGTATAATATCTCTTAACTCTAAAGTTGTCTACCTCCACCACCAGGTTATAGGAAGCACAAACGGTGAACTGGCCACGATCCACGAGCACGAAGCGATGCTGTTCAACTCCAGCATCGACAGCTCCAGCGACTCGCAGGAGAAACCTTCCGACTCCTCACAGGTATTTAGCTCCTAACAAAAGGACATTATTTACTGAAAAAAAACCTGGTTTTTTCAAGAAACTTCTGTAAGATTCCAAATACCAATGAAGGTAGCATTTTTTTTATTCAGAAGTCTCTTTTGTTGTTCAACATTACCTGGAACAGTTGTTAATATGAAAATAAAAGGTTCAGATCATCCTAAAACTTCTTAAGGCATTCAGCTACTATTAAATCGACAAACAGGGGCCCGAGTCTGCTATTGACAATTGTTTGAAGCGTCTGTCTGGGTGGGTGGGTCAATAGCAGACTCGGGCCCCTGAACAATTGTCCTTTAGATGCGTGTAGCAATGGAAGAATTTCGCTCTTTCACTACATATTGTTCTGAAGACTAAATCCTTTCATGCAAAAAAAACAAGCGAAGAAAAAAAACATGACCTAGTCTAAAAACCCAGCTGTTTCTTCCCCAGGAATCCAAGGACACTCCTCTCCAATCCCCTCCGACCTGCGAGGGCGGTGCGGTAGAGGAGGTGCCGTCCTCCTCGTCAGCGCAGTCCGGCGCCAGCGACGAGGCCACTCCGTCCAACGAGGGCCTCCACTACCTCGGCCTTGAAGATCTCAACAAAGCTCTTGCGGAAGCTAAGCTGCAGAAATCCGTGAGTAGCTGTATCACTCACTTTTTATATTCTATATGAGCTATTTTGGACATAGATACTAGGGTTTTTAGGGTCGGTTTCCTGCAATCCCCTTTTTATTTTACTTGACGATTGTTCTTTTGGTGAATATTTGGAGAACCATAAATATATTTAAGTATTTTAAAAACGTAAAGCTTAAATTTAGTTAAATTGGTAAAATGTTTGGGATTGCTGGGGGTATTAAATGCGCCTATAATATTCTTCCTAAAGGTCTAATGGCAACAGGCAGTATATTGCGAACATTGATGTTACTTTTGTCAATTTCAAAATGATTCAAACTATACATTTCAATTATAGATATTGGTTACAAAAGTGTTAATAAATAAAAGAAGTACTCAACTCAATATGGTGGTCAACTATACATTTCTCACAGATCCTAAAAGATTGTATTATTTTTTTCTCAGGTCTTGCGGCGCACAATAAAAGAGTACGAGGTTAGCTTCGAGCGTCAGAACAGCAGGAAGGTACAAAGGGACGACAAAGTCGGCCACGAGGACGAATATCTCAGATACAAAGCGGTCAAGGCTCGCATCAAACTAATTAACGCGTTAATTAACAAACAAACTTCTATGAACAACAATTAAACTAGTTTCTAAAGGCTTTGTACAGCCTCAACCTCCTTGCTTCTTGAAAGTAACTTTATTGTTGACAGCCCTATTTTGACAGTTAGGGTTGTCACTTAGACTGGTCATGTCTTATACATAAGTGTATTGTATCTTGGCGTAGCTATAGAGTATCTTGACTATAAATTGTATTTTTTTTTTTGCTTTAAATTGAAACTTTTCTTTTTATTTTAAAATTATTTTTAGTCTAGGAGGTTATAATATCTACCTATTAATTAGGTGTGTCTGATCAGAAATGACGTCACGGAAATCTAGTGCTTCCGAAATTCTTAATATAACTCATATGTATTAAAGAATTTGTACAATTCTGTAAAAATGCCCCAATGTCTTTACAAGATTGAAAGGGTTGATTAAAGATGTACTTTTGTTTATTTTTCAGTTACTGATTTAAAATTGTATAGTGCCAAATATTGTCATTCTATACAATTGTATATTGTACATAATGTTAGCTTGGCGGGTAAAAATAAGTTAAGCCTTATTATAATTATTGGCAACTTATGAAGGAAGAAAATATGTTGTAAATATTTCAATTTTAATTCATGCTATGTGAAAAAAATAGTGATAATGATTTATAAAAAATAGTGTAAACCAAGTAGTTTTGCACAAACTGCTTTTGAAGCCTAAATGACAAAAATGATCCGGGTTTTTGTAATATTATAAATTAAATAGTCACTCGTTTATTTACTATCCATCGCTTTACTGATATAAAATAAGCATTATTTATATCAACTACAAAAAATAACATCTACGTATTAATACTCACTGCCTGAGATTTGAATTTTGACTTGAAAACAAAACAATGTAAAAAAAAACTGATTTTCAATGAAATATTACAGTCGGATTCTTAAGCAAGTACAAGCAGTATTTAAGATATAGGTATTTGTAAAATAAATACATGTATAACGCAATTTGATGTTGACTGTACCTACTATAAATAAGTGAAAATAAAGTTATTTCTGCATAGTACAATCAGTTGAATGTTCGTAGCTACGGTTATTGTTAAATAAATATTATTAATATTGAAACACTTTCGCCACTGATTGTACTTATTAAACAAAGGAGTAGAGATGAGAATGTTTCCGTCATTTTTTATCGAGAAAGGTTTGGTTTGAAGATTTTCAGAAGCAAAATGTTATTCGTGGAATTTGTATAGTGGTAAACGAATGATAATATTTGAGGAATGGCTATTGTAAATACATAAGTACTTTGACTTTAGGGGAGAGATCTTTTCGATCATATTATGTACCCCTATGAATCTTATTAATGTTAAACCTACTTATACATAACTATATATATGTATAACTACGCGACCTGAGAAATGTAGATTAAAAATCTCGTGGAGTGGGTGACATTTTTGGAACTTGATTGAGAAATTGGAGTAAAAGAGCTATGGAGATGTATTGCTTTACCGCCTAACAATACGTGGTAAACTTTATTTTGCCTTTATTTGTAGTTTTTCGTTTTTATGTCCCTGTTTCGTTTCTTGTAATATATTCGATCTCATTGTTAGAAAGATACAGAACCTTAGACGGGACTGGAATTTCGTTCTCTTAAAGAGGATTATAGCAGATAATCGTATTTAGTGATAAAGTACTTACCTGTGATTTTATTATAACAAAAAAATAATCTTGTGTGACAAGAACTTGGATGTTTTAATAATCGTTGTCGTACTTAGATGTTAGTTGACGATTTTACGTTGAACAAAATTAATTTTGTATTTTGTGTTGTTTTAAACAATATTTTTGAAATGTATGAGACTTGACTAATGGTTTATGCTAAACATAATGTCTATATAACGTTGTATATTACGAGATCATTATGATGTTTAGAAGCGAGTTCGAGTTTCAAAGCATTGTAACATTGTGTGGTACAGTTCTGCTTACCTTGTCGTGAATGATTCTAGTCATTGTATTGTATAATAATATTGACGGTAGCTTACAATATTGGCGTATATTTTCTCCCAATGTTGCCGTGCTTTGAGCTTCATCTCGCCTTCGCTTGTCAACTGGCAAGCACTTTTAATACCTAATTATTGCTTTGCAATATATTAAATGTAAGACGTTCAGCGTATACAATTGTGACAAATTAATATGGATATCATATCAATGTTTAAATTGACAGTAAGGGTTTGTACCTCGTAAAAAGTTAGTGTTTTCTAAGTTTACTTACTACCCGCCTACGATATCTAAGCACTGAATACAGCTGATTATAAAATATTGAGCATTGTACAGTTTGATTTAAAATATCTGTAATGGAATGCATTATAATTAATAATAATACTCAATCAGTAGAGTTCCACACATTGCCACTAATATTCATACTATAATGTTTAAAATAAAAAATAGTATCAATATTTTGTTTTATTGAATTATCCCAATATGAAATATCTGAACGTTTGTGACAGGCTCTTTTCGCCAGGAATACTCAACTTATAATTTCAAAACATAAAACGCTGTTTTTCCATTTTTAAATTTTGTGTCAATCAAAAACCAGTAGCTACAAAACAGTAGGTATTTAAAATACTATTTCCTGTACAATAAATATAATTAATATCCAGGAAAAAAAACATAGGTATTGTTCTTATTTCCTCTCATTAAGACATTGTTATTATTAAAGGAAAATGATCGAAAACCCGCGATAAGGAATAATTCAAAATTTTTGTTGTTTTACTTCTATGTTGTTGATTTAATTATTCTATTCAAGCCTTGACAATGTAATCGTGAGCTTGAATGATGAAGACGCTACGGTGCTCGTTTGTTCTACTGGTGGCATATTTATATATGTAAACTTGATGTAAACTATACTATATAGAACAATACGAGTATTTTCAGAAGAATAGTTGCAGTTTATTTGTTTGAACGCGCTAATCTCCGAAACAATTATTATTAATTATTTAATAATTTGGTCTGTATAAGGATGACAACCTCTTTTTCCCCAATTTTCTCTCGGGGTGAGTTGGTCAGGTAAGTATATAACTTTCTATAATACTTCATAAAAGTTTCCTTATAATAATACACTTCTCATCAAAAAAATCGAAACACTTTCGTTTTTATTGTTTTTGTCCTAATTTTTTACAAAAGAGAATTAATTCCATGAAAAAAAAAACATTATTGTGTAGCTGGCAGTTTGGTCATTACAGAAAGAAAAAAAAAACAAAATTCGAAATTAGAATTTCGTTTGTTTATCCTATAAATGAAATTAATCACTGTTTTGAGACAAATGTGTATTTAGGGTTGGAGTACGTTTCTCGTTTAAAAACTAAAAATTAGCGCTTGTCTTTAAACTTTTTGTTTCTTATTTCATTTACTGTGACTTTGGGACGTCTGAAAAAACTTTTTTTTCTATAACATATGGATACTTCGCCCGCAGAAGCCGCCCAAGTGGTGGCATTGCTGGATTCTGGACTTAGTCAGCGTGTTGTGGCTGCAAGATTGCATCTAAGCTTATCATCTGTTCATAGAGTCTACAAAAGCTATCGGGAGACTGGTTCGTTCACGCGCCGTTCAGGATCTGGCAGGAATCGGGTCACTTCTGAGCGAGATGATCGATTTATTGTAACAACTTCTTTACGAAATCGACGCCTTAACGCTTTTCAACTGCAGCAGCAGCTTCGCGTTGTACGAAGAGTAGCTGTAAGTGACTCTACAATAAGAAGAAGGTTGAAGGAACGCGGATTGGCACCCCATAAGCCAGCGAATGGGCCGAAATTAACTGCAGACCATCGAAGAGCGCGCCTTAACTTTGCACGCGAGCACCTAACTTGGTCATACCTTCAGTGGAGCAAAGTACTGTTTTCTGATGAGTGTAAAATTATGCTGTATGGTAACGACGGAAGGAACAAGGTCTACAGAAGAGATGGAGAACGCTTAGCACAATGCTGCATTGAAGAAAAGATCAGCTATGGTGGCGGTTCGTTGACGGTTTGGGGAGGAATCAGCGCCGACGGTAAGACAGAACTTGCCTTTGTATCTGGGCCACGGCTGCCTGCACTAAACTCTCATCGGTACATCGAACAGTGTCTTGAACCTCATGTGATGCCCTATGCACATTTTATTGGCAACGACTTCATATTCATGCACGACAATGCATGAATTGACAGAGCTCACACCGCGGGCTTCGTACGAGATTATCTTACCGAAGTCGGTATCTCCATTATGGTATGGCCAGCCAGAAGCCCGGACATGAATCCCATTGAACATCTATGGGATGAATTAAAGAGACGAATTCGAGCAAGAGATCCAGCCCCAGAAACACTTAGCCAGCTGCAAAATGCAATCCAAGAGGAACGGGATAATATACCACAACATGTGATCGTGACTCTCATCCGATCGATGAAGAACCGTATGGAAGCAGTAATAAGAGCTCGCGGAGGGAATACAAGTTATTAAATAAACGTTTCTTACATTTTTTTTTCATTTACGCGTGTTTTTTACCCATTTCCTTCATATTCCACATAGGGTAAAAATTACTCATTATACAAAATACGAAACCTATGAAGACTTAATTTGAATTTAGAACATTAACATTAGGATTTTAATACCTCATAATACTCACTATTAAATGACATTTTACATTTATTCCTAAATATACACATTTTTCTGATAATTCTTATCAAATCATAAACTGCGAGGTGTTTCGATTTTTTTGATGAGAAGTGTATAATATAATCTAATATTCCTGGACAGTTCACACACGGTTATCTGATCCCAAGCTAAGCTCTAAGAGAGTGTTTTGGTAACCAGACAACTGATAAACATACTTATATATTTGTAAATACATACATATTATAGATAAATTACACCCAGACCAGAACAAATGATCGTGCTAATCACACAAATATTTGTCCTGAGTGGGAATCGAACCCACGACCTCCGGTATAGCAGTCAGGGTCACTAACCGCTAGACCAACAGGCCCGTCATGGTAAGAGAAAGCCCATACTTTTTCTAACTCGAACTTATTTACACACTTCGTTAACGTCGCAAGTTTGCTTAGCATTTACTACACATGTTCTATGTCTACTTCCATTAGGTCTTATACATATTAATTTTCTTCTAACGTATATGTAACATATTGTTTTTAAGCATAAATTTCCCTGTACTATCGGCGTCTGACTCAGATGTCTGATAACCCCAAGTTATCATTCCTTACGAGTTAAGGTCGCAGAAACGAGTGAACTATCGAACGATACAACGTCTCACTATAATTGACGTGCGAGGTACCTGATTCCTATTTATTACGGACCACCGAAAGACTCCCTCAGAGAATACTTTTTTTTTGTCATGATATTACGGGGTCTTTTTCGGGGTAAAGTCATTCTCTCGACATGGCCAAACCATCTCAGCTTACCTTTCTCAATTTTTTTCACTCTATCCATCATCTGGCATACTTTATCCAACTTACTATCCTTTCCTCCTCTTACACTAAACGTAGCGAAACGGCTCTCCGTGGGCCGCTTTTCGCCCTCGCGAGAAACCAGACGTGATGGGTGGCGAACAACAACGCCGCTAAATATTAGGTTAATTAAATATTTTTTATGATTATCCATTGCGTTCCAGTGGGATTCGATGTCGAGGCAACTACTCTCTCATAAGGAATTGGGAAAGGATACGTTGAAAAGATAACAAGGTAGGACGGGTTAGGATGCTACCATCACGGAGGTACAATGAATGTGGCAGCTATAGCTAGGGCAGTCCGGGGTCGCGTATCCCTTGTGGATCTAACCAGCAGTTGGACAGATAACTGGTAGATCCACCGCCTGAACCATGGTGGTGTAACATTGCGGGCAAAGGCCTTCCTTGCCTTTTTTCACTTATCCCTGTGTAATGGTATAGTATATAATAGTAGCTTGTAGTAGTAATAATTAATTACATAGTAAATTTAATGTAAACGAGACTGAATTTATAACGTTTAGAAAGATAAGAGCAACCGATGTAACAACAGTAAACAAACACAATAACGAAAGGGTCAAGTTGTTATCGTCATTATACAATTAATTAATACTTGTTGCGTTTTGAAGAAAGTATTTATTAGATGTAAATAGTATTGAGGGAAGAAATTGTGAAGTATATTTTCTTTGCCATGGTTTTGTTATGTACCTTAGCACTTAAACTCCTGCCAAGATTTTAGTGGAAGAATATATAAACCCCAATTTGTTTTAGCTATACTCCGCAGGGCATAAGGCCATAATGGTATATGTTATGGCCTTATGCCCTGCCTATGCCCTGCAAAAGACTCATTTTGTTTTATCATGGCTTGTAGCCACACCAACAGATTATGATTTCATTCACACATGTTACATATTTATAACCTCAAATCCAAGCTCCGAAGGAAGGCACACGCGAACATACAGATAGGTAAAAGCATATCTCTCCTTAAATCTCGGATTCGAGTAAAAGGAATTCAAAAGCCTTCTTGAGGCAGGCATCAACATCTCGAAACTTGCCTTAGATATCAACACCTTTAAAGAACCGACAAAGTAAATTATCCTGGTATGGGATCTTATTAAATAATCAACCAGCAATAAAACTTCCTCAACCTTATTAGAATATTGATTATGCAGTATGCTGTTTTACGCAACGCCGTCACAATGTCCTTTGTTTCTATAATTCTATGCATTTTTTTCCCTTAACAGTACTTTACCATAATCGTCTCTGAGTGATTGACGATCGTCGGCTTTTTATTAACCTAGTTAGAAATGTACGAAGATGTTACAAATTATGACTAAAAGACATAAATGTAACAATGTAGGTACTTTTGTATCCTACTTTAAAGGCTCAGAATTTAATAACTGTGTAAGTTAGCATGTGCTTTTTTTAAGTTAGTAAAATTAGAGGATTAAAAAAACTAGCTTAATCTTGAATTGAACGGAACAAAATTTATTGGTGTATGGTATATTTATTGGTGGTATATACCAGTAAGTAACATTAATAATGCGTTATGTATTAAAATTATAACTAAGATAGTTTAAAATATCGCAAAGCATACAAAAAAAAACTGGCGATTTAGAGAGCATATTCTTTTAAGTTGGTTGAACAGCAATCTTCCTACTAAGTACCTACAATCAGTAGTTTCCACTATAAAATTATAAATATAGCATCTCTCTTGATAATCCTGTTAGTCCAGATAAGGTAGTATCTTACATTATTGATTTAATTCATTTGTCGTAAATAACGCACCCATGTATTACAAACATTCCACTCCCGATGTTGAACTTGAATCATTATTTTTTTTATGTTATTTGTGTTTATTTATACACAGATGTCTTATTTTATTTAGAACTCCTTTAAAACGGTTAAAAAAAATCGTGTTAAACCAGATTATTTATAAAACTATTTTTGTAAGTACCTAAGTATCTTGGATTCAAAATATTATGCTAATATTACGAGATGAGAAAACAACCAGTTTTACATAAATAAACGTTGTCATATCAATTCAAGTAATGATCAATTAGTTACTGCTCTACACATATAAAGACAATTTTAAAACTGCTTCATTACCGTGAATTTATTTTTATAAGGAGTGGTTCACCACACCCCTGAACAGAGAGCAATGGAAGGAGAGTAGAGAGGCATTTGCCCTGCAGTGGGTCAGAAATGGCTGTAAAAAAGAACTTTATTTTGTTATTGTTTTGTAGAGTCCTGTAAATGTCGTTCGACTTTGTATTTGCCACCTTTGACCATAACTTCAGTTGTGGAGGAAGTTTAGATGACATCAGAGGCATGCAGCTGCACTGATAACAAGATAATTGATGGTCATAGAGAAAGGCCATTATTGCGGAGTTGTTTATTTATTCCATTTTACTGGCCTTTTATATTTAAAGCTAAAAGGCTCAGTTGATTTAATCACGGTAACGCTACGTTGGCAGTGTCTTTCTGTAAACTAGTATAATCCGACGATATGGAATGAATCACATACAACTCATAAGACGTATAAACGCATTCATCGTATGTACGCAGCGCATAAGTATTACATTGAATGTTTCCGAAAAACTATATAATATAGTTGTATGAAAATCCTTATGAGGAGAGATGAAAGTGACATAACAAACAGAATAAATGGTGATTATGAAAGTGGATAAATACACAGGCAAAGGAAGACCGATAAATGGCGGGGGAGAAGGGAATTAATTAATGCGAAATTAGGGATGAATGGAAGAAAAGCACAAACTGCCTTGATACCAAATAATTAGGTATGAAAATATCATCCGGAGAAGACCCACTGAAAAAGGATTCAAAAGGAAAGTTTACTAAATCCGTCATTATAACACGATGTTACAAAACCAAACTAAATAATATAAATATAAATACATTTTAATATCTCGGGTCATGATCCAATACTTGGTATTTCGTTATCACCATTATCAAGGTCAATGACCTCTGTTTATTAGGTCCAAGTTGAACAATTTTCGACATTCAATTTAGTTTTGGTAAGAAAATAATTAATATAATTAACGATAAATAAATAATAGAATAGATAAATGTAATCCGTTTGACCCACAACGACATTTGTTTGAACCTCTTATCACAATAGTAATCATGTTTATTAAACTGTTTCGTATGAAAATATACTTTTTCTGACTTTGAATGATCGTCAAAGACTTATTAAGTTAGCTTATACTATATGTATATTGTGTTCTTTTGAGGTACAAAAGGGCCTAAAAATAATTATAATTATTTACTAATTGTTTTCAATTAAATTATGGCATAAAAATACTCTAACCATGATGTGTCGAACTCAGAGTGAGTTCAGTTATTATTTCGCCGATATGTTTAGGTCCCATGTAATGGGGGGCGAGCCTATTGCCACTAACTGGGCACAGATCCAAATTCCGACCTGCTACTGAGAATTTCATAGAAAAACCCAATAATACCTTGGTCGACCTGGGAATCGAACCCAAGACCTCTAGCGTAGCAGTCGAGCTTAGCGCCACTAGGCCAACGAGGCAGTTTCACTTATTACTAGTTTTAAAATTCTAACGAACAGACTTACCTTGGGATATTGTGCTGTCTAGTATAATGGATATGCATAAAGACCATAAAGACAACAAAGGATGTCTTAAATATTTCTATGAAGAAGATAGTCGAGAAAGCAGTCACGGGTCCTCAATGCATGTAAATAAACTTCAGTTCAGCTGAATCCGGTAAATGCACAATGCTTGGGAAAAGGTTAGGCAGAAGAGAATCGAAGAACACTTGTACACTTCGGAAGTCAAAGTAGACATGTCACAGGGTAATTTATTTTTTAACCGACGAAAACAGAGGAGGTTCTCAATTCGACGCGTATATTTTTTTTTTTTTATGTATGATCACGCAGAACTTTTTACTGAATTGTCCGATTTTGATAATTCTTTTTCTATTGGAAAGGGTATACTCCAAAGTTGGTCCCATATAAATTTGGAATAAGAATTCCTACCCTAAGGGTGGGAAAACAGGGGTTAATTGATTGTTCACGCACTGATCGTAATGCATTACCACGCGTAACTTTTTACAGAATAGTTCGATTTTGATAATTCTTTTTTTATTCAGTAGGCTATACCTAGAAGTTGGTTCCATATAAATTTGGAATAAATATTCCAATCCTAAGGGTAGAAAAACAGGGATATATTGATTGTTCACCTACTGATTGTAATATATGACAACGCGTAACTTATTACAGAATAGTCCGATTTTGATAATTCTTTTTTTATTAGATACCTAGAAGCTGTTCCCATACAATCTAACCCGAAGGGTGGGAAAATAGGGGTGGTTTATTGTTCACTCACAGATTTGAATACTAAAATAAGGTAGTTAGCTATTTTAAAAATAATAAAAAATTCAGCATGTAGCAATTAGTATATTATAGCCACAAAAAAATATAAAATAAAAACTTTTTAACAAAAAAATAAAACCGACGAAAACACTGAAAAGCAAAAAATAAGAAACCTTTTTTTATTTAATCTTAATAACTAAGATCTTAAACGAATGTGAGTATACCTAAATAATTTTGAGGCGGCGCCAAACTATCAATGAACAAATATCACAAAATTACCTTAAATTTAAAGAAACAACCAAATCAAAAACACGATGTACTATATATTCTTTACTTCCCACTTACTAATACCATTGTATAAAGCAAATAAAAGTTTTGAGTGTGAGTTTGAACAGGAGTTTGAGTTCGAATCAACTTAACAATGCAATGAAATCTCCAGCGACGAACATTAAAATTTCAAAAAAAAATAAGTACCTATATATTGTAATTAATTAATTTGCCTGTTTGGCGCCGACTCGAAATTACTTAGGTATACTCACATTCGTTTAAGAACTAAGTTATTAAGATTAAATAAAAAAAGGTTTCTTATTTTTTGCTTTTCAGTGTTTTCGTCGGTTTTATTTTTTTGTTAAAAAGTTTTTTATACTTCATATGTTTCGGTGACAAAACAAATAGGTGCATTCCTATATAACAAAAGTAAAACAGACAAAATAATAAAAACAAATGTATGACAATGATTTCAGTCACTAACAGAGATAATCCCTTATATAATATGATGACTCTGCAATGTACCTATGACTTATATGTTTCTGTGTTAAAAAAACCAGATATCCTATGTTTAGCTTTAACTTACCCGCGAATGACGGCACTTAACTTTTAAGACGCTCATAAATGTATATCTGTCGCCACTTTAAACCCTTAAGTGAAAGAGACAGCACGAGATCTCCAGACCCCAGACCAGATAGAGAGTACTTGGTACGTTTCAGAATTAGTACTTAATAATATTATGTCATAACCTCCTTTGAACCTGTATTCCAATATTTGAAATCTGAAATCGCCAATCCGCAAAAGAGCAAGCGTGGTGATCAATGCTCGTGCCTTCTTTATATGGGAAGAGGCCTGTACCCAGCAGTGAGATGTTTATAGGATGGATTATTATTATTTAACTCCTTTTAAATCACATATCGTCCCATCATTAATAGAGTTATACGTACGCAAGTCCCATTTGTTTCCACACAGTGACCACGACTTGTGTTCGATATAAAGACGTCTCTCTTAATACGAAAACGGCTATTGTCATGGTAAGGACACCTGCAAACTGAGGCGTAACGCGTCATGTAACATTGTATTTATGTGAGCATTTTGTTGTTGTTTCGTACAACATTAGAATAGATGAAAGGATGAAACCGTGACTTTAACTCCTTTCTCTGTGTATAATAATAGTTGTAGATTATTCAGATATAAGTTTGAGACAACGAAGAATATAAACTAGTTTCCTTTCAGTCGTCGTCACAAAATGTGTGACGTGAGTGAATTCGTAGAATTGAAACTATCTCACCAAGTTATGGTGTATTTTGCTAAATTATTACTAGATTTTCTTTTAAGGAAACTTATAGAGTAAATTTTTGCTTTGTGGTTTAAAATCTGAAGCAGATTCGCTATGATTTCGCTGGAATTAATGGTCAAAAAATCAATGCAGGTGGTTATTAAGGATTTTATTTTTGACAATATTTCATTTTTTGCAATAACTAAACAAGCATCTGCAAAATTAGATGTAGTCTTATCCTATCTTTGTCCTTTATTCATATAATTAAAGACAGCTGTATTTATAAATAAACACTCCAATTTAAATTAAGTACTCTATTTTTATTACACACTTCAGTATATTATATTTTATTTATTCTTCAGTGCCAATAAACAGCGAGCATCGATAACGTTACCGTATCGGTGTGCTGTTGTCCTAAGAGCGACCATATAAAACGTGTCATAAGTTTTCCGGAGCTTCAGTCGTCGCCAGCAATTGGTGCAGTAACCACCTCCGTAGTATTACACAGTGCCACACAATGATGCTGAAAACAATCGTTTTTGTCTGTTTAACTGTCGGTAAGTTGATATCAAAGTTTTTTTTAATGTTGTTTATGTTTGTTTTGATTTTGTTGGACTAACGATGAAAGTTACATGAGAGTTTTATTTAGTTTATTTTGTTCTACTTGAAGTTTTTTTAAAAGTAGGTAGTAAAAGGGATAATGCGATTCTCCCATCTACTATCTATTGATTAAATACTTAGTATCTTAAAATAATTTATAAGTTGAAATACCTCAAAACTATCTAATAAGTTCTACTAATGTATTTATTACCACGTGATTTTATTTATTTTTTCTTTAATAACCGTGAAAATATTTATTTACTTATTCACATCTATTTAAAGAATTTGTGTATATTCTCTATGGGATAAGGTCTTGAAACCTCCTATTCTTGCTTCAAGACCCATAAAATTGCATTCACATACCAATTTGCATATTATACCTACGCAAAAAATAAAACATTTAAATTGGTATAACTTCAGCAGGTCAAAGTTCAGCAAGTAAATAATCAAAGCATATGAAACGGTAAACGAAAACAACGTGATAACGTAAAGAAATTTATTATTTTTAATGTAATATTGCGGTCTGTGGAATTCGAATATTTTTTTTGTGTAACCTGTTTGTGTCCACTGCTGGCCAAAAGACTCCCCCGTGTGACTACAGACCTTTCTGTCTGAAGCCACATGAGACCAATCACTTAAGAAAGAAAACGAAAAAGAATGAAACGAATCAATGAATTTTACAAATGCAGACGTATTTGGTCGACGTAAAAGGGTTCTTCGGGGCATGCAGTGAGACTGGAAGTCGCCCCAAGTGGAAAGGGCTAGGCAAAAAATGGATTAAACTGTAACAGAAAAAACTACAATAGTTGTCCATCCATATCGCCTTAGCGATATTTTCCTAAGCTTCGCAGAAAATCACCAAACAACGTTAGTTTTCTCGGTCTTTTATTCTTTCTTTTCTCGGGGCTTAGGTCATTCTCTACCACTACAAGAATAAACGATTTTTTTTATATCGTATTCCTGAGCCATTTACTTTGGTGTGTAATTGTATTTTTCTATACATCCCTTCCTTCTAAAATTATACAAATATTGTTGACTAGGAATCGACCATGTAACTGTTCAAGAATTCACATATCTGACAACTACCTAAGTCCTAAGGGCTCTTTGTGTAATTTGTAGAGGATTTTTAGATATTTATTTTATATTCTGATGATTATACTCAAATCTAGGTTTTTACCAGACAGAACCGGAAGGGTTATGTTTGTCATAGATCATTTCCATTGTTGACCCTTGTTGTCCCTTTATAGATCATATTTACATCTAGATGTTGGTCCTTTTATAGTTCATGTTGACATCTAGGGTAGGGCTTGTTTATGTAACACTGAATACGATCATAGGTGATGATTCAAACGATGTCAATAATTATATTTGCTTACAAAGGTGCGCTGTTTGTTTTGTTACAAGTTTGTTGATTATTTATCAGTCATAAATAGTTGAGTAATTGCTTTCTACAGGATGTCAAATTCTACCTTCAGTACTAATATAAAAGAGCAACAGCCTTTCTGGATACGGTCAACCTTTTTATAGTTGTCGGTAAATAACCTCGGCTACATTACCTAAAATATTTGCAAAAACTATTAAAATCTTTTACATAAAAAAGGCCTAGGGTGACCCGACCTTTTATTTTCAAGGCCAATGACGTTAGTAAGTTGCATTATGTTGGGTATCAGTTGTTGGACTACAAATATTAATATAAATGTCTTAGGCCTCGCGCACACGGACCACTAGAGAGCTCTCGTCAGCTGGCGCAGTTCTTGTACGTTGATCCCTTATTGCTCGAGACGTTAAATTATGTACAGGCTCGTAACTTCAATAAAATCCACCCAGAACTGCATAAATAACAAGTGACGATCAAGAAACACGAATATTGTTCAAACGAGGAAACTATGGAATAATATTGTAGACATAATTAATTAAAAGAATGCAATATGGCATAATTTAATAACTAGTAATTACATAATTGATCACTCGAGGTCTGTTTTCTCGTTTTCTTTGTCTTCCGCTTATAAAGGAAAATAGTGATGAAAATGGGTAATTGCTTCGTTTTTTATCTAGTTTTGTTCGCGTAGTAGTAAATTGAATAATAGACTTTATTTTTGGATTTACATAATATAAATAAAGATATAATGTAGTAGTGACAATACTATATATCTCGAGTCAAAGGACACGTATGAAAAACTATATCTAAAACTATCTCGGTAGTACTTTAATTCATTATCATTAACATTTGATTTTAGTAACATCATAATATGCATTCAATAAATCCAAGTTGATTGACTCAAATAGTTCTACCGTATACCGCATGTGACCCATATACAGTAAGTATGTGGTTTTGTAACATTTGCTCCTGCGCTAAGCAATTTGTTCCTAGTGTTTCCTTCAGAAAATATATTTTATAGACTTTAAATAATTTTACTAATACTATGGACTCTATATTTTAATAAGTGAGGTTAGCGTTTTATCTGCACTAGGCACGCTTTCCTTCTTTATTTCGAAAACCCTATTTAATACAAGAGAATTCAAAAATCATAGGTTGGTACCGTACACCGATCATTATCTACGTTCCCTTACATAACATCACTCAACAGTACTGTCATAATACCTCCTTATAGTAAGGTAGGTAAAGACACCGGCAGTTGTCGTCGGTCGTTAAAAAATTAGCCCACTCGTATCAACAAGTGCAATTCCCGGAAAGCGACAATAAATTCCACAATGGACGTCTTCACCGCTTGATTGGTCGCCCTTCCGTCTCGTTATCTAATAAGGCCTTTGAACTTTGACAATAACGTATCAACAACTTTAATAAACATACAAGCTGTAGGTAATTATTGGATTAATACTTATTAGTTACATATACATAGACCGCTACCATTGCTAGTTTCCCCTTGTGCCAAGCGAGGGAACTTTTTGTCTGTAGGTATCTAGTACATTCTTAAATTGATTTAAGTTATTTTTCGCGCAACGAGAAACTTATATACGAAAATATCGATGGTTTTGACATTGTTAGGATAATATTAGTGTTTTACATAGTTTTATTAAAAGCTTATAAAAGGAAAGCTCTATCTTCATACATAATTCACGACAAAACTAGTTCACACTAGTGCTTACGGTTGAAACTCTGATAGACTCACTCTTTAGTTTCTTATCTACTCTAAGGTTAGAACTAATCGTGTAGACTAATTTGATAATGTCGGTCGTGTCTTTAAGAGAACAATAACAAATATTTTTGATGGTTCTTCGAATTTAAAATAAATGTAATGATGTTTTTGCAATGTGATGTAAACAATAACATTAAGAAATGAGTGGATTTTGTAAACATATTGATTACCGGCTGTTTATAATAAACAATTGACTATCGGTCGAGGGGACAGGCTATCGAAATATTGTCAAATAAAAAACAATAAATAAGTAGGTACATTTAAAGTTACTCTTGGTTATATTTATTTGCATAAACTATAAAGTATTCTAGAACGATTATATGACGGATAACATTGACTTAAAGGTACGTACTTAAGCACCTATTTAGGCGTTTTTATTGTCTAGTTTATAAAACTAAAGTAGTAGTACTAAAGGTAGTTGTTGTTTTTAACGTAACGTGTCTAAAGGAAATACTAAACTATTAACTACTTCCTTGGTTTATCAAAGGATATTAAATAAATGTAAAGTAGTACCAAACTTTACCAAAGAGACGACACACTTTAACCAAAAAAAAAACGCAAATGAAAAACAAAGAATAAATCAGCAAGATCATATAAATCAAACGAGACATAATAATATTGATATGCCTTTCTTCAAAATCGTTGACGCACATGAGCGTAGTACAGTACTGAGCGTTTACTATAAACTCTTAAAGTAGGGCTGTCGCTGCCGTGCAAGCGAGACAGAGCTATACACTGCACATAGCGGCGTCTCGCTTGCACACTGAATAAGCCCTGTTGAAAGAGGTCTTATAGTAGGACTGGGCACTCAACTCGTTCGCCCCCTATTTCCGCTGAGCGCCATTTACCAATTTACTCGATAAAGACTATCCTTTGAACTCGGATCGCGACAGCTTGACCGCCTGTAGTTTTAAAGTTATGGACACATGTTACGATGCACCTGATGCACTGGTCAAGGCTTAAAAATTTACATCTTCTAGAAAAAGGTTTAAAATCTGAGTAACTCACTTCATGAGTAGTGGATTCTAATTTAGGTAGTTTTCGGATTGAATAAATTAATCGTTAGGAAGGTAATTTGATTACGTACCTTCATCTAAATAAAAATATGAGGTGCTATATGTGAGTAGTATAACTGGCATTTAAGAAAATTACACGACCAAAATAGCAATGAATTTCGATAAATTTTTGACTAGATGAAGTAAAAATGTGTAAATGCAGCCAAGAAAATCTTCAATCATTTCAAATCCGTCCGCCGGCTATTTTATATAATTTTTCCTACGAAGTTAAGAAACTCGGAAGTCCGTCATCTGTTCAGCTATGACTAAGAGCTATTTACACTGTCGTCGAGCCAGCTACGACCTAGTTTCATATAAAATGATTTGTTTACAGCGGTCCTGGCCGACGACTTCAACATCCCCGAGGACAGGCGCACTCAGATCCGCGAGGCCATCCGGACACAGTGCAAGAAGAACAACGCAGAAGACAAAGTTGAACAGATTGAGGTAAGACATTAAGTACTACAGTTTCCGTATTAATTACATTAGACTATTAGCCAACCGGTTTATTTGAAAAGCGCTGTTTCCCGTGGACATGAGACTACAAAATTTTGCCCATATTCAAAGTATTTTCGAGAACGGAATAAGTCATTCATCATCATCATCATTCATCTGTTGGTAAACCATAAATAAGTCGCTAATATCCATACTTTAACAACTACATTCCTAATATCGTTAGAGAAATTGCAGCATTTTTTTTATTTCTCCGCTTTGTCACCTAGTCTCTTAGGTACATATGTACTTAAATAACCCAAATAGTCGCGAACTGAGCCGCCAACAGACAGACGGATGTGACGAATTTGTACGTTTCTGTGACTACCTATATGAGAGACTTTCAGTGGTACCTATGTGTTGAGTAGGGTCCCCTAAACGATATTAGATCATTTATCAAAAATTGTGTCTTTATTTCCATGATTCAAGTAATATAAAAAAGGTAATATTATCAAGATATTGTATTTAATTTTGAATTATATCGTTCATTGCAGACTGCAGGCAAGACCTTCGTGGAATGCGCCAAGTCGCTGATCGACGTGCCCACTCTACAAAAGGAGATCGAGGAAGCGAAACCCAACGGAGCTCTCGATGAAGTCTTTAAGAAGTAAGAACTGACTCATACTTTTCAAGTCTGGTACCTTTAAGGCACGGAGCAAGGGTGGAGCAATTCTGCTGGCAATGGATAGTTATTAGATCGCTGAACAGAAATTTTCACTTATTGTTTGCCTTTGGGTCTATTGGGAATTTGAGCGCGGGCTACAAATAAAGTTTGCGGTGAATTAAGGTTTCCTGTGTACAGACACAACAATAACCTAAACAATGACATAGGTGACGCTTTTCTGTTTGGGAAAATAGTCCACTATGCTCCTCACTTCATGGTTTTCATACTAATAACTTCTTTAATACAGATGAACAGCCTGTTTTAGGATTGGTGAAAAAACTCCTACACATCATCTACTCCTCCAGTACCTGGGAAATTCTTTATTTAATTCATTCTCCTTCTTCTCAGGTACTGCGCTAAAACTCCTCAGCTGAAGGGCTGTATCCACACACTCCTGGAAGCAGTGAACCCGTGCGTGGACCCCGCCGTGCAGAACCAGATGACCTCCATCCAGAACAGCACCGACCAGTTCATCGACTTCATCTGTTACAAGGACGGTGACAGAATCGCCCGTAAGTGTACTTAGCAACGTTAAATCTCATGTAAACGAGGTTTAGAAATCAGTGCAAAGAAAGATTGATTTTATCCGCGGGTAAAGATACGCGAGAATCTGAGGCTTTGAGTTTGTGGTCATCCCAATCACAGTGTGCAAACTGCGTGAGCAAATTAGATCACAGACAAACTGCTTATTCTTCTGCTCAGCAAAAAGTTTCAGTGTTGGTCAGAGTCGTATGGACTTCATTTAAACAATCTTGATGTTAAGGAAACAAGTGATTATGGGTGAAACCTTAGAACCTTATGAAGTCATGACCACATAAAAAAATTAAAACAAAAAAGAATTTGGTATTTGTTATATTACCACAAAGTATGTGATTGTTTTATTTTGTTTCCTAGTATTCATCGCCGAGGGAGGTCCCCAGTGCTTCACCAGCAAGGTCAACGAGATCAGAGATTGCAGCAACAACATCAAGAACTCATTCACAGACCTCGAAGCCGTCAAGAAACTTAGCTTAGCCGTAAGTACATTATTACTATTTACTGAGCTAATAACAATGTGGATCCATTATTCTTTTTTGAACAGGAATACATAATATATCTGGATCTGTCCGTAGCTACATTACCAAGTCATGGTTTCAAACGACATGACTTCTTTGGAGGCAGCTATAGATGTAGGCAACTGTGGGATGATTAAAAAGTGGACTGCTCTACTACTATCAACTATTATATTTCTCCATGGTTAACTAACCCCATCGCCTTTTTTTGCGGTGTGAAAATCTAATGACTTCTAACTAGTTCTGTCACGTCGAGGGCAAGTCGTGGGGATACTTCGGATTTGCACCGACCAAAAACACCCTTGTTCTCCCCTTTGTTGGAGCCGCGGGATCGCTAAGCATTCTTAGCGCAGCTCCAGCAGTCCCAATACCCCTGCCACTTTACCTACTCAACTATGAAACACTTTCTTACAAAAGCATTTATCTTCCAGGAAAAGTGCGGCAAATTCGACGAGCTCTCAACCTGCGTAGTCAACAAACTGGAAGGCTGTGACACCCCTACGCCCGCCAACATGGCCGAGTCCCTCTTCCGATACGTCCGCAAGGGATCGTTCTGCAATGATGTCGCGAAAGCATAAAACCGGTAAGAGAAATGCATACTCCTTACTTATACGAGTATTATAAACTTGTTCTCAAGTCTTGTCTCTTACGCTTTGGCGACTAAACCACAGAACGAATTTTGCATAAAACTTGGTATGAGATTATTGCCAGTGAATGCAGAATAATGTTGCCAGTTAGGCTACGGTTCCACTGAGGTGGAGCGGAGCGGAGACAACCTGTGCCGCGATTCACCAATCACATTAAAGCGAAGTGTTAGAGATGTGGACTTCAAGCCACAGCTCGTCTCCGCTCTGTTCCGATCCGCCTGAGTGGAACCGCAGCCTTAAAAAAGTAATAGATATATTTTACATTAAGTAACTTAAAGCTGTATAAAAAAGCGCCTTTTACCTGCTGAGCCTTTTACATGATTCTGTATTCTTTTACATATTCACTTACATTTTTTAATAATTATTTGTTTCGTTTTGTTACAGAACTGATAAAGCCGCTGATAGTACGAACAATTGGGTGTGATCATTTATGTGCCAATAATAATTAAATTATATAAAACGTTGTGCAAAAACTGTAACTTTAAATATACAAACAGAAAACTCGTACTTCTCTTTATTATTTATCCCTCAAAGTAATATTGTAATTTGATCCTTAGGGCAGGGTGTCAGCCAAATATTCAACACACAGCACAAAGCCAAATTCAACCTGCTACTAAGAATTTCATAGAAAAACCCAATAACACCTTGATCGACTTAGGATTCGAACCCAAGACCTCTAGCGTAGCAGTCGTGTTTAGCACCACTAGGCCAACGAGGCAGCTGTGAGTCTCGGTTCAAATTCGTTTAAAAGTTTTAACATCTAAACAATCGCACTTTCGCATTAGTAATATTTGGATATCAAAATAATAACACTAAAATGAAACATACACCCATACGCATCAATATAAAAGATGTGAAAGAATACTGCGTTTCACACATTTAAACAGCTGAACCAATTTGTGTGAAGTTTGCATGTCGAGAAAGGTTAAATAAATATAAACAGGTGAAATCTTTCATGATTTATTTGCAAATATTGTAAAATGGTTATAAACCACATAGCAACACATACAAATTACTATTTACTACCGGACATCGAATCTACGTAATTATAATGACATGGCGTTTTACAATACTATTGATATTTTTACAAGCTCTTGTGTTTGTCTATTATTTAACTAGTCTATTAGCTTTTAAATTGTCATTGAGGTGTCTTCTTTATAGTTAACTGTTTACAGCAATTATTAGTATACTTAAATTTTATCTGTTAAGATTTTGTGTTAAGACTTAATAAAATAAATTTAAATGTTGTAAAACACAAGATGTGTCTTATGTAGGATAATCAGTCAATAATCTAAGAAAGAGGCTATGGAACTATGCACCTTTAAAAAAGACAAGCAATAATAGTTGCAGTAAGCAGTTAACTATAAAAAACTGGACTGTTTTTGAAGAAATTCTAAACATTTCGAAATATAGTGTGTTTAACACTGACCCTCACCAAACTCGACTTAAATCTAATAAATAACTACAATGGACAGAAGCTTATCTAGTTTCCAAGCAAGACTATGTTTCCTCCTGCTATTCTCCACTTTAAATCTAAGGACATAGAGTTAAAATTACAGTGTTGCCAGTTTGGTTTTCACGATATTCTGATGTATATCACAAATAAACTCATTTCTAGGACGGCTATAGTAATATAAGCACTATTTCTTTTACATGTGGCGAATTTTATCACTATATTGAAATTCGTTGCTCAAATTGTTGATATTTGATACCATTTTCGGCTATGGCAACACTTAAAAAAGTTAAGCTAAGCATTCACATTTTAGAGTTGGCCACATTTTTTGGCAATATGTAACGATATGTACTCTTTCGCGATATTTGTTCAAAATATATCACTATATCTATAATTAAGCCCTGGTTATATGATATATACTAACATAACGTTGGAATAGTACAATAGTACCAGTTTAAGCAACCACGATCTTTCCATATAAAAAAATAACTTTACTTAAAGGAACACAATATAATTATGACCTAAATAAAAGTGCTAAATAATGTAAAATTGATTTTATAAAAATATTAAAAGTGCTTTTCTTATCACAATAAAAGGATAGCAAATTTTTGCAAAGTTATTCAAAATGCTTTAAAATTTACAAAAAAATATAAGTTTTAATAAAATGGGCCTCGTTTTTGAAACTTCATTATAAAGAGAGCTTTTATAGCTATTAAGAATTTTGTTACTTTTAAATTTGATAATTATTCCGTGGTTTATTGTTTAAAAATTTGAAGAAAACCTAATATTTGCCACAGTCAAGTAAATAAATATGACATGCAAAAACAAATCATTCAAGTCATATAAAGTTGAATAACATTGCAAGGGTTTCACCAAATATTGGAATGTAGTAACTAAAGTTCTCCACAAATGATTTGACACACGTTGAACAAAAGTTTAAATATTTTCTATACATTTTTTGTCATGTTGTAAAAATAAACAATTGTTCAACACGAACTTGTGGTTAAATTGAGCTGAAGTTTTAACTTTGGCCAAAGCCATGGTATTGAATGAGACCGTTCAATACACCTTTATAAAAGTTTTTCATTAACAAGCAAAACATAGACATATAAAAAGTATAACTATTTCCATCTTAAGTCAATCAATAACAAAATAGACATGACCATAAAATATACGACTTACAAAAATCAATATAAAAACCTCTTAATTTAGAAATATAATAATATATAAAAACCTGTATTTTCGATTTATCAAATCCTGGTAATGCATTAAATTGGTTTAAAATCGGCCGCTGAGACAATGCTTTCCTGACACACGTGAGTTGGTCTTGATTATTCATTGTTACCATGCACAATGATATACTTTTGAATGATTTTTTCGTTTATAGGACAAATAAGTGATATCAATTTATGTTTATTAATTTCTTTGCCACATGACGTACCTGGAAAGCATTTTCTCAGCGCCCTATGGTTGTCATAGATGGCAGCACCAGTCCTTTACCTTTAGACCGCAAGTCACTTCTAGCTACTCTATGTACCTTCGCGATGCGTTAAAATTAAATCTGTTAGCGTGTTGGCTTATCCTAGTTAGGCGAGTATGGCGGCGAGGAGCGCTGTGAATAGCGTCGCGGATGTGAGGGTAAGGCCGCTGGCTGCGCCCGCTGCTGGCTTGGCTTCCTCCTGTAATACCGAAATATAATATTAATAAAGTTTATGTTTATACAGTATTAGTTTACACAGTTGCAGGTAGACAACGTTCAATGCTGATGTATAAACGAAGTGTTAATCTCTCCGCAGACGGAGTGATTCCGGTGATTCAATAACACAAATGTCACATAAATGAATAAAACAGAATAAAATAAACTAAAATGAATTCTATGGGACATACACAGCGGTGAAAATGAGGACTGCTACACAATACAATGTATATGATTGGTCGAACGATGCTAGCACCTTTTCAGGAAGTAGGTATTCGCTGAATCCATATTTTTGCAACTTTTCAAAAAACCTTTTAAACTAAGCAATTTCATTAGTATATAATATTAGGAAATAAAAAAAATTGTATCATAACTGAACGACACGAAGTTTTAATGATTTGGCATTTACAAATGCTTTACAGTAAGCTTCTTCATATCCCGGTCCTGAGTCTATAAAGCAACACATACAAACATATATTATTGGCAAAAGACAACACAAAGGCAAAACGAAGAATGACTTATTTATTTGTAACTTACGGGCTTCCGACCACCGGCCTTTCCTGCATTCGGCTATTAAAATAATGTTAATATTAGTAAGTATATACATAAATAATATAATAACTACAGTTATGGACGCTAATATTAATTAGTACTGTTGAGAAGTGCAATAGAAAAACTAAGAGAGGTGCTTTTATAAGATATACATATTAAATATAATATTTGTAACATGTTAGTCAATATTTTTATTTTATAAATAGAGATAATAAAATGAAATGAAATAATTAGAAAAGTTAATCTAAGGGCATATAGAAGAGGCAGATTAATGTTAGGAAATTATTGTAAACTGTTAGCCATACAATTACAGTTCTAAAAAGATACATTGATTCTCACTCTTGTACAGGACTCTTTTTAAATCCTACTATTCGGTGTCCTCGAGAGATGTTCATATAAATAAATTAAAAAAATAGTAAATAATGTAAAAAACTTACTTTAGCGAAGTTCTTGCAAGGCGTGGCCTTCCTGATGAAGTTGAACAGAGATTCAACAATGTTGGCTGACGTGGGCTTGACGCACTGCTCTAATACGCTAACTACACATGTCTGCAGGGAAGTCATCTGGTTGCATTGCTTCTCCTGGAAAAGTAAATACATCTATATTAGTGATGTTTTTATTTTTATAAATCGTGTATAATGCATATCAGGTGTGACAGATAATCCAAAGATCAAATTATTACATCGTTCATAAGTCTAAAATCTTTGCCACGTCGTAACACATTATCGTAGGCCGTGAAAAGCCAGGTGCAACCAAGATTAAATATCGTAGTTTTTCTTAAACTCCAGTTAGAACTTTAAACCTTGGAAAACATGTCCAAGTAAAGATCCACGTAAATACTAAATGCAGTCGTTATAATGCACGATCTATGTATAAACAGCTTCAAGTAAATTTTATCGAAGAGAAAAAATAAAATCATTCCATATTTCATCCTTCGTTGTAGTTTTATGTAAGCCGTGTTAACCTGGAAACTCTTCACATATCGGACGAACAACTTCACATGCCATATTCATACATACTTTGAACTCAAGCTCCATGAATCCCTCAACTGAGGTAATGTTCTGCAGGCTGCCCTGGGTCTCGGAGTCGAAGGTCTTGTTGAAGCAATTCTGGATGCCCTCCTGCCTCTCTTCGAAACACTCCTTGCCACCCTCGGCGATGAACACTGGAAATAATGTGCAATAATATAAATCAAATTTATTGGCAAAAACAAAACATTGATTTAAAACTTTTGAGATTGTGTGCAACACCTTTATCACCAGGGTTTAACCTTGCTCAGGAAAAAATACTTAGATATGAAACTGATTTCACTTATTCTACCTATGAGACGTAGATGGAATTTATACTGCTAGTTCAAGCGATTGCTAATTGAAAGGTATTGCGTATTTGGCCAGCCCCTTACAGTTATCATGAGCGAGCATATAAACTTAGTCACTGGTGCTCACGGTTCATACTCCGTCAGGTGCACTCTATAGTTAACTATCATCATCATGGACCATCTTGTCTCCCATTCAGTTTGGATGTAGATTATATAACAAACTTACGCGCGATTCTGTCGCCGTCCTTATAGCAGATGAAGTCAGCCAACTGCTCGGTGACGTTGTATAGAGTCTTGAAGTTCTTCTGCTCGTCGTTAGAGAAGCAAGGCTTAACAGTCTCGGTCATGTTGCGGAAACAGCCCTTGAATTGAGGCGATTTGTTGCAGTATCTGGAATATTGAGAACAAAGTTATTTTTACTAGTATTATTATTAGTTGAATTGGAGCAGTATATGGGAGCCTTAGCGCTTACTATTGAAAGTAATTAATTTTAAATTAAATTTATTGGAATAAATGATTCTGGATGATGTATTTATTTTGGTACATTAAACTAAACCTATGTTTTTCTGTATTTTAAGTGGCGCCTTGCCTATAAGGTCAGGTTAGTTCGACAACCATTCGAACACATACCTAGTATAAGTTAACCATATGCAAAATTATTATTTTTGTATGCCAGCAACAAGTTTTATGTTAATCGTAAAACCGGCAGTTACAGTAGCATAAAATATTAGAGAAGGTAAACAAAAGATTTTTGCTACGTTTAAGAATCGACTGGCGTTAATTACCACTGCGATCAACTCTACGCGGATTAATTACCTTCTTAATTAGAAAAGGAAGATGACCGTGGTAATCACCTTTTTAATTAATGGTTTAGTTTTTGCATCCTCTGTATGCAATATATGGCATTTTTCAAAGATCCATTTTGAACCATGTACATTTCTATCGCCAGTTTGCTATATTTGAATGGCAAAAGTAAATAACCCCTGATCCGAATCTTACCAATGTGTGTAGTACACATGTTTTCCCAGTAATAGCTATCAGCGGAGATAGATCAGCTTGAAACCTAGTTAACCAGCCGGAAAACTCAAAGAGAACATAGATATCAAGAATCATAATCAAAAATCATTTATCTAACTTAGGCTACAAAGTAGCACTTATCAAACGTATTTTTTTTTACAAAAGACAGCACTCTAGGCGTCCGTTCATATCCGGAGGAAAAAACCGGAGAGCATAGTCCACAGGTATCAAAGATGTTTGCTGGGCAACAGTGTTCCTATACCACTAGTTCAATCTCTTGCCCATTTATTGCTATGCCATTTAAATGTCCAGAAAACATTTTGCAGCACGGATTTTATTTTGAACGATCATCATCATCATTATATCAGCCCGTAATCACCCACTGCTGGGCATAGGCCTCCCCTTTTTTCTGCCATTGTTGACGTGGTTAGTAAAGTTTCTTAAGACTAATATTTTAAGTCCCAATTTAATTAAATACACATAATAATAATACTCACTTCTTGAATACTTCGTCGACTTGTCCATTAGGTTTAGCTTCCTCGATCTCATTCTGCAGAACTTCCATGTTCACCAAGGAATTGAAGCAGTTCATCAATTCCACTACTGAGCTCTGAAATAATAAATAAAGAATGGTTAATTACATACTAACGTCAACTGAGTAGCAAATTAAATATACATCTCGTGAACAAAAAATCTAAACTTGTTTGTTCAAATAATTATGCATAAAGTTAAAGAAAAATTAGAAGTATAGGAGGTATGTTATAATTAATGGCAATTTGCTTATTAAGTGGTCAGATTAATGTGTTTTATTTATCTATATGTGGTACTGATGCTGCTATAGTAAAAAGATATTAATAGTTACTCCAAAGAGTATCGGAAAAAAAATTGGTTACTCTTTGTTTGTATAATTCGGTAAATTCGATGTCAAGTCTCATTTTCTCTCATTGCATCATCTTAACCACCTGTTAATTCAAATAAATCATCATCATCATCACATCAGCCTGTTGCAGTCCACTGCTGGACATAGGCTTCCCCCAAGGAACGCCACAGCTCACGATCATTCAAATAAATAACCTATTAAATATAATTTTACCATATTTTTTTTCATGTATCATGTATTATTTTTATTTGTCCTTTAACCAATTAATACATGTAACCTGAACCAACAAAAAATCCGTATTTCTTGTTTGTCGTGACGCGTGAGATTTTTTTTAGAACTTTTTGTAATATGAGCAAAGGTTATTGTATTGTACAGAGCTATAAATACAAGAATTGTGGAAACATTTATCTTTTCTAAGTATACAGTCAGGGTTAAAGAACTATCATTTTGCAGTGTTTATGCGAAATATGTCGTATAACAAAAACAAAGGAAACACTATCGGCTCGTCGTAATATTATGACTAGTTTATTAGATGATAAAATATTGTTGGCTAGTACTAGTAGCTAGTAGTATTTTAGCAATGAGATATTATACAAACCAAGTAGCTTTGGTGGGTCACTTTAAACTTTTACAAGTCTTTAATGTCGAACAATGTTTAAAATGCGTCCTTTGTTTTCGAAAAGAAGGCTTCCTTTGTGTTCTATTTAAAATTATATTTAAAATATGGTCATCAATTGGCATAATTTCAGTGACTAAAATATGCATCTATAATGTCATGTGGAGAGTAAACAAGCAGCCTTACTTTTCCTAATTCTTTCGTTCTCATTACTATTTTACTAGCAATGAAATATGTTATATTTGTACCAAGCATGAAAAATAACAGCAAAAACGGAAAAGACTACGAAATATCGATACTTCCAAGTCTTTGTTTGTAAAAGTCTTTTGTATGCAGGTAGGCCTGCTTCATACAAACTAATAACGTAGCAAGGCCCGCAAAATGGATGTCCTGTCAAGAATAATAAGAGCATTGTCTCTACATTTGTACACGGAAATTCCGGGCATTCTGTCCTGCGCGCTTACCACGACCTCTTAAAAAAGGACTGTTGCCGTTGTGGAAGTGAGATGCCGCCACGCGCAATATACTCGCCATCTCGCTTCCACAATTCACATTTCCACAAGCTCTGTTAAGTGTACCACGTGAGCGCGACAAATGGATGTGCGATTAACGCTTATGCGACAAAACTGTACTGCGACTCACCGTAGTTCGAATGCACGCTAGTGCGACACACTGTAGATCGACATCTCGCTAGTGCGATATGAAGAAATAGAACATAAACATATAGAACCGACATAGGCCCAGACATCCATTGCTTGGTTAGGTTCAACTTTGTGACAGAGATCAATAGGTTAGGTTAGGTTAGATATTGTGACCTTGCAATGGAGCGAGCGAAGCGAGCGACGGCCTTTGATTATTTAATATCTACTTATTTAATATATGTAATTCAAAATTTATCTCAGCAAACTACTGTAATACTGCATCAACGTACTACACTACCCTTGCTAGGTGTCAAACTACTGCAATACTGCACCAACGTACTGCACTACCGTAGTGTCGCACTACCGTAGTGTCGAACTACTGTCGCGCAACCGTTTGTCGCACTAGCGAGATGTCGATCTTCAGTGTGTCGCACTAGCGTGCATTCGAACTACGGTGAGTCGCAGTACAGTTTTGTCGCATAAGCGTTAATCGCACATCCATTTGTCGCGCTCACGTAGTACACTCAGCTCTGTTTAAAGAAGTCGTGATACAGGAACTGTTTGGATTGTCACCTTTGTCAGCCGTCGATTCGGGCATCGGGTCAATGTGCTTTATCGGGCATATAGCCATTATGTGGGCATTGATCAAGGGCTGACCCTTGATCGATACCTACATAATTATAGTATACTTACTTTAATTGTATTAAGAATTTGTAGTGTCAAAGTTCACTCTGCCATCTCATATCTAATCAAAGTCGGATGTGACTATGAATAGTTGTTATAACTAATATACTTATACAGGATGCTAGAATTACGTATAGGAAACAGCTGCCTACTACCTAGGTGTGAATTTAGAAAGATATACCTCCAAACGAATACGAAAAACTGTGTACTATGGACAAGATACAACAACATTTTTATAAGTAACATATTCAATAACACATTCGCAACAAGCTGTACTAAACTGTAACAAACCTACACACTTAATAAACACTAATATGTCCTTGCTGAATGTCAACAATTCGTATTTGAATAACCCTGATTTTTGTATAAATAAATAACAAATTTATTTATTTATGGCTTGTTAGTACACATGTATTTCCTTTAACTTACCAAGCGCAGCTTCCAAATATGTTTCTTTAAAGGAAACCAATTATACAAGAATCTACCTAATATGGATCAAGTGTTTTATATTCATTAGGTGGTGTTATAAGCATGAACCTCATGTAACATGTTTTCCAAACTTGATATAGCCATTTGAATAACGCCAGACGTTAATCGTTAAACGTTTTATCAAAATTGAATCTTTTTTTTTCCTATTTCCAAATTCCCATTTAGACTAAAACAAGGTTTCGACTTTGAATGCTCTACAAAATGCAGTAAATTTTAGTTTCTTTATTTATAAATACTTATGTAAGTTATAACATTTACAAATATGTATGTATACTTATTAAACACAGATATAGATAACCAGGTGACTAAAGAACACAACGTATACCACTAATGCTCTTAATGTAAGTTCGTTTGTTAGCATGCTATTAATCAATAACTCTATAAGGACTAAACAAGTTTTAATTATATTTTACGCACATAGGTATACAGACTATGACCTATATAACTAAAAACAAAACATCCCGGTACAAAGTTCTCAAATGATATCAGAATATCATACAACGCGAATAAAATCTCGGGTGAAGCTAGTCTTAATAAACTCAATATTAAAACTCCGTCAGACAATAATATGTCGCCGAAATAGGTCGCTTTAATAATATTGGCTGTATCAAATAACCACCAATATCGTTCAATTCCCATAAGTGGTTGACGAAAGATGCAAATATGTGACCCGTTTAGTAAGTAGTTTTTGGTAGCCAAGATTAACTTGGAATAGGTTATTCATTGGGTTAGTTAAAGCATTCGAAGTGCGAGAGATTCTTGTTAACGAAAGCATTGGGGACCGGATACAGAAACCGACACCAACCTATGAATTGCAATTTTGGCCACAAACGGGGAATGCCCGCGTCGCGCTCCATACAGTCTAATATGTCAATGGCGCACTAATCCCGTATTCGGGAACTTCCCATACCGTGTAACCACCGAGTTAAATGAGGTAACTTTTAAAGTAAGAATAAATTCTTCGAAATTCTGTAGACAAAAAAAATACTGTTCTCCATAAAAGAAAAATAAAAGAACCGTGCTATTTACGTTTGTTAGTAAACAACTGCGCCCTGTATATGGGTGATCGTCAATAAAATAGGCGCCTCGTGATCAGAAACAGTGGGTCAAAAGTCAGACGGGCGTACGTTGCAGCAATACCTAGTTATACAATATACAGTCTCTATCATCGACGTATGATATGCATAGACTGCTACTATCGCTAGGTTCCCCTTGTGCCAAGCGAGAGCAGTTTTTAGTCTGATCCTAGTACATTTCGTTTTTCATTTAAGTTAATTTTCGCGCAACGATAAACTTATATAAGAAAATATCGATGGTTTTGACATTGTTAGGATAATATTAGTGTTTAGATAGATTTTTTAAAACGGCAAGCTCCATCTTCTTTCATAATTCACGACAACACTTGTTCACACTAGTGCTTACGGTTTAAACTCTGATAGGCTCACTCTATAGTTTCAAATGCAACCTCGTTGGTCTCTATGTACAGTTGACGTATTACTTATTCATTACGGAAACTTACAATAATGTGAACCAGTTATGAATCTGCACGACGTTTTTAATTTAGCAATTGAAATATTTTGCCAGTTGTTTCTTTCATATCCAGAATTTTGTCCTTTTATAGTAAGTGTATGTTACACTTACTATAAAAGGACAAAATTCTGGATTCAAAATTGGGATCTGAAATCGCAAATCCACAAATGAGCAAGCGTGGTGATCAATGCTCCATCCCTCTCTATATGGGAAGAGTCCTGTGCTCAACAGTGGGACGTTTATAGGCTGGTATTATTACTATTATATAATGACATTACGAAAGCGGTTAGTGAAAAATTAAAGAAATAATCCTAAGTGCAAACTTACGAACGTACCTACTCAAATATTGTATATTCGTATGTAAATGTATATTATGAATGCTGATTAGCTTTAAGGAGTCTCCTCCAGTCACAGGATCGGTTACTATTCGAAATAAAAAAAAATAAACTATTTAGCAGTTCCGAATATATCTTAATTGGGCTTACATTGTTTAATGGAAATTCGATGAGCAATTCCCACCACCCTACAATTTCCTTTATGTTAAAGTTATTTGTAAAAACCCATGAGTCACATCTTTGTTCCCTAACAAAGACATCTAAGTTGGTCACCAGTCCATAGTACACACCAAGTATGAATGGAATGACTATCTACAATAATGTATTATTATACAATAATGCTGGCATATTAAAACAATTTTTTTTTTTTGATAACCTTTATCAAAATATTTAAGACCACTATGTCCAAAATTTGGGTTCAATCACACAATTTATCTTTTAATTGGAAGGACCGAAAATAAATATTTAAATGAGTCTATTAGCAACTTAACCAGCATTGTATTTAGACATTCACACGATAAATAAAATGTGTTACCTCGAGGCAAAGATAGTGACCTAAGACAAAAGAAACACAATTGTGTCAATATGACGTGGCAGCAAAACATTGTGGAGTGAGGAAATAAAAAAAGAGAACAGTACAAATAAACTCCTTTAGCTAGTATGCAGGTATGGATGAAAGAAAGTATAGGAAAATATCCATACCGTCAATAACCATCGACTGTAGTACAAAGACTGTTTGCTAGTAATCAATCATCGTTATTACCTTAATGATCGGTAATGGACCTATTTACTGATGATGCATGTTTTTATACTCAAAGAAATTATAGCTTTTATTTTAAGGCAAAAAAATTAACCCTACTTTTTGCATATATTGCCACGTAGGATCCGCATTATGTAGGTAATTGATGAAAATCATCATACTGTTTTAAGAAGTAGCAAAAGTATAATAAAAAGATAAATATAATTCCTACAAATTCATCGTAATCCGATATATTTATGAATAAACACCTATCTTATGAATCATAGTTTGAATTGACTCAAATACATGCAAACTCGCAATTCAGCAAGTGAATGTGATAAGTACTACGAATATGTACTGATAAAACTAATCACAATTTTTAATCAAACGGTAAAGGCTATCCAACCTAATAATGATTCTTGAACACCAAATAATAGTATTGAATGACTATCCAAATCCTTGTTAAAAAGAGATTGAATACTGAAATAGACTTACAATTCGGGTAATGATAGGAACGATACGTCGGGTCAGGTTTTCGGGTCAGGTTCGGGATAATCGGATTCTTTGAGAAAACGGTTTTTTTTTAAATGCGCAATTCACCGGAGAATAGAAGATGAGATTACATGTATGAAACCTTGAAGGAATGTAGGATGCACCTAATAAAAAGGTAAGGTCACATAATTAAGACTTAAACTGCTGTTGACTAGGCAACTAATTGATACGCAGTGCACTTATTATCCCTTAAACTGCACATTAGAAACACAGTGGGAATAAGTAGGCACACAATCATTCAAGTGCATGTTAGCTCACAAAACCATCTAGCTCTGGTCCTTCTGAACTTATCTATTTCGTAGTTTTCAGTAGAGTATACAAATCTTTGCAGTATTTTCCATTCTTTTGTCCGTATTTTCTTACTTATCTCCTTGACAAACCCTTTGAGCGTGTTTATTCAGCATTATGCTTCCAAGTTGATCGTTACTCTTTATTCATGTCTGGAAGGTGTGGCGAAGTTTCCAGAAAAACTTTAAACGTAAACAGGCATGGCAGAATAGGGTGTGAATTGTGTGAATTGATTTTTGGCAAAATGACGTCATCGTGGCATTTAATTGATAGGGGTGTAAACTTACAATACATGCATTAATAGAGTTACCTGCTCAAAATAATTTTTTCAAGGTTGTTTAATTAAAAGCAGGAACAAGTGTTATTTGAACAAAATTGTTATATATTTCGCAATACTCAAATGACTGGCGTGCAAATATTATCTACTGTTAGTCATACTTTTTTGGAGCGCAATATTGGAAGTAAATACCGTGTAAAATTACGGTAACCCGATCGTTGCCATCTGTTGATGTATTCTATAGAACAGTAGTGCTCGAATTAATGTTAACACTGTTATTGAAAACACCGTTATTTCCATGTAATAAGGTTCATTTCCGTTATTCATAATTACTTAATCTGTGCGTTCTACCGTACTATTTCACATGAGCAATTATGCCAGGATTGCTCAAATAACCTCAATAACAATACCCTAAATCAGTTTTTTATCAGTGTTACAACAGAAACATATTATATGTCACAAATTATTGTTATCTACAGTGTTTAATATCTATATCCTACAAAAATGCAATAATTAATACTGTAGTACTTAATGATAAATCAAGGTTATCTTGTGAAACCGACTGACATAAAGTTGCCTGGTTTCAGATTATCCTTAGTTCCACTTCAAATGTGTACCTATTTCTGTCTGCTTTTAACAGCAAAACGGCTGAACGAAACCTAGCGAAAATCCAAGTAGAATCTGAGGTCAATATCGTCGATCAGGACATAATATGACAATGCTTTGTATTTGCGTCTTCGTAATATTATACGTGAGCCTTTTTTGTTATAAAAGTATGAGTGTTCAAAGCCTAAGGAAATATTAACGATAACAAAAGATTTTTCAAAATACGAGGAAGGAAAACATCGGGATGAAATCAAGACCAAATTGTTGTAAACACCTTGTTTTTGGATACTTCCTTTAGTTTTATATTTCGTACTATTACTTCATCAGAAATGGCTTTTTTGATAATTTGTTTTCATTATTGCTCTGAATATACGATATCTACTACCGAAACACAGATAGAAGCTAAATAAAATAGATCTTCCATGCTATAAAGAATACAATCAACAGGTAATTTTAATATCCTTTACCACTTAACTGAGTAGTCAAATATGGTTCGAAATTATGAAACAAGAGATTTCTTTAATCAGGTTATGCTTATATTTAAGACTTTACAAGTCGATCTTTTTGGATGCCATCAATCCAGTCAATGCAATTTGTAAACAATTATATTCTACGCAATCATGTAAATGTTCAATTAATTACCGAAGCTGCAGGTTTAATATCAGTTTCATCACGCTATTGTAAGACGAATAAGGACAAGACTGAAACAAGTTTTTCCGGAAGATTGAGATGTGGGATCGAGGACATACTAGCTATTGTTGTCAAATACGTTACGACAGCAATTTATAATGGTAATCATGTTCTGTCACAGATATTGTCACTTCTATTATTGTACTTGTAGTGACATAAGAAAACGTTGTGGTCTGAAAGAATATGCCGTGACAAAAATTGATAAAGGTTTGGCCATGTCGAGAGAATGAATGAAGAACGATTGACGAAAAAAGTGTATAAGGCGAGTGAGAATGAAAGTGTTGGAAGGGGTAGACCTAGGCGGACGATTCGAGATCAAATCGGAGACGTCTTGAAAAAAGGCCAGGTCAAGAGTACCCGTAACCGAAGAGCATTTATAAAGGGAATAATGACAGTTGATAAAGCCAAACAAGTATGTAAAAGGATCGTAGCAAGTGGAAAGAAGTGGTCTCTGCCTTCTCCTACGGGAAACAGGCGTGATTATATGTAGGTATGTATGTATTATTGTCCTGAAATTGATAGGAAAAATTTAATGGGTCGAGGGTAGCATACATTTACAAAAGTGTCTTTGTATATGTATAGGCTCGAAAATATCTACCACGTTAGACTACCAATGCGATCCCGCCTAGTTGCCGAAAAATGGGAACATAAGCACCCCGGTGGGTGCGGTTTCAGCCGTTTAGGCATATGTACGGAGAGGGGGTTGACTGAACCTATCCTATCCCGAACTATGCTATTTGAGTTGTTTAGTCGAAGGCAGAGGAAGTCAAATAGGATTAACTTATGTCAAAAAAGGGCTATGAACGAATCGTGTGCCTGTTACCAATACCAGTCCCGTCGCTTAAATGCGTTAATGAGTTTAAAATCATACACCTACCTAGTGTTACATGTATTCATTTTGCTTTATAGGGGATTTTTTATAAATAATTATACATTGTGACCTCACGTTTCCACTTAAGTTTCTTTTACTTTTGTAAATATTGTCATTTAAACATTTCGCTGACATTTTCTTCACTACAACCTTTGATCAGAAATTCCGTATTACTCGTAGGTCATAGGTTAACCCACAGGTCAAGGTTTAGTTCGAATTCCTTTATCATTCAGTTTTATTGTAATAACTATGTGAAGAGATTTTATTATTTCCTGTAAAGCCAGGAAAATTTAATGCTAAGTACATAATTGAAATACAGGAAAAATAGGTATTCCTAAGTTAAGGAAATGATTTAAGTTTTTATTAATTAATGACTTAATTATATACTTCTGATTTTGTTTATCTAAGTAAACAGCGATAAAAGAAGTTTAAAAATAATTATATTTCAATTAAGAGTTTTGTGTTTAACAATGCCTGTTTATTCGCAATTACGAGTAGTTATTATACGAACACACTTAACCACATAATTACGATACTGAATTTGAATGTTTTTTTTTTATCAAAGAGACACGACTTAACGTCACGCAACTGAGAGGCGACAAAGGCACTTAGATATCTGATAAATTATCGAAATTACGAAACCGTTTTCCTACTATATAGTTTTACACTTAGGCAACTGAAGAAAGAATGCATTACAGCTTGCACCAACTTACTGCATTACATTTTTATATATCTCAAATCACTTGCAATGTTTGCCATACGAATATTTAATGCCACTATTTTTGGGCACTTCTTGCCCATGTAGTTATCATAGCAGGAATCAATCAAGTTTTTTGCAGTACTGCATGCTCACCATACGTGAAACGTGTTTATCGAGTACATTTCCTATCTGATATAAGCTGTTGCAAATCTTTAGCTCCTGAACTTTGGAACTCCGACCTCAATGTCGTCAACAAGCGAAGGTTGCTCATTATAGAACTGGTTGCTTATAATTAACTTGAGTTTATCCATTCATTCACGTTACATAATTAATTTATTAAATCTCGAATAAACATCTTCCGTGAATAAATTATATCCGTCTTAAATGCTTTTAAACGGACGCACTTATTGGGAGGAAAGGTACCTACTGTTAATACTGTCACATTCTTTTACCGGGAAACATCGATTCAAAAATGGAAAATCGCAGACTGGGTTGCCATATTATTTTTTATTAAGCAACAAATACCTAAGTCGGTGTCTCGATTTCAATAGAAAATGATGAGATATTTTATTAGACATTATGAGCTAAATACTTAGGCTGTAATAAATTATCATTGGCCCAAAAGTTCGGCGATTATTGCGAGTTGAGACATTTGTCTTCCAGTGTCCGCGGGCAGAGTGCGGTCGTTAACCCAGAGTTTTGAGGCACAATGTTTGTAAACTATTGTGGTAAGTACCGTTGTCTTACAGATCAAAACCCTTTTACATATCTACTTGTGTTTACGCAAAGCTATTACTTATTCGCCGTTGTGTAATGCAGGCACTCCCATATTTTTCTAACTTAGGTAAGTTCGACAAACAGTTGACGAAAGATTTGTTTGCGTTTATATAGGTACTCAAATGGAGTAAATATTTTTAAGTAAATAAAGATTTAAATACTTATACAGCTCTCTAAAAAGTTCGAAGATTACAATACTCAGTTTTTACCGAGTTAGGTATATTAGTTTTATTTTAATGATAATTATTCCATATCATTATCCCACTTCACGACCTGATAAAGCGATAACGCTAACTCGGCCAGATAGATAAGTAATAAGCATGTATTAGTCGTTAATCTTTCCAATTATTATTAGCTAATGTTTAAATAGATAACTTATTAAGAAAGTGGTATGATTTATTTGAGTGTAACTTGCTTTGCAAAAAAAGAGGTAATAAGGTACCTTTACAAATAAAACACTCGTGATTTTATGGAAGAGAAGAAATCTAATAGCAGGTAGACGGTAGAGGAAAAATTCAAAACCTTTTTGACCTTTATAAGATATTGTAATGGCTTTATATAGCAACATATAGCTTTATTATAAACGATGGTATATATGAGATAAGTCAGAAGAAGGACCTTTGCCCGGCAATAAATCAATAAAGGTTCCTTATCAGAAGAAAATACTTAAATTATATTTAAAGCTTACCTGTGCAGTTTCAAACAGTTCTGGGTGTCCGTTCTGCTCACACTTTCTTTTAAACTCATCCATGTATTTTGTCTTCATTTTTTCTACTTCTTCATTACTGATCTTGCCTTGCAACTCCGGAGGAACGCTGATGGGTTTGGAGAATATGTCTTCATCAATGGTTTGAGCAAATGTAGCACCTAGAACATTATAAATACTTTAGAAGGTGTATATAATATTTTTTTTTTAGTTGAGTATGGTATTTGTCCTGTCAATGTCTTCTACTTGATGAAAAATTGTTACCATGCAAGAGTTTAAAAAAATAAATAGGTTTTAAAAAGGGTATTGTAAGTGGATACATACTCTGTAAATTCTTTTTCTGATATAGGTACAATTACCTATCTGTTTTGTTTACTGTATGTTTCTCTTGGTAACAATAAACCAACACTATAGGTATTAAAAAAAAAAACAATCACCCAAATTAGGTAATTTGTATTATCAAACAATTTAGATAATAACCAGGAAATAGCCAAAAAGCAATACAAAACTTTACTGTGTAGAGTTTACTGATAATTATAATTAGGTGCTGGTCAATTCAAAGTTTGTTTTATCAGGGATAACAGGTATGGTAATTTAGTTTTTATATAGTTAAATAAATCTTTCATTAACACTAACAAGCATTTATTGAATGTATAAAACATATTCCGACGGTTAGGTACTAATTTCAAACATTATTATTTGTTCATCATACATAATTACTAAAACCTCTTTATTTTATCAAGTTCTAAATTTAAAGCAGGCCGGTTTGACAATTAAAAAAAAAGTAGTTTACGCGGGCGGGAAAGTATCAGCAATAAATATTGGGACAACAAAGAAATAATGTCTCATAAAAATGTATGGCATGGTAATTAGAGACTATTGATTAATTCATATTCACGACAATGAACAAAATATAAAGCTTTCTTGTCTTATTTCGATGTTAGTAAAAAAAGATAAAAATACAAATCAATACTTGATGAAATACGATAATAATAATAGATGTAACTATATGAAACGAAAAGGAATTGGTTGTAATAATAAAATAAATAAATAAGACAAGATACATTAATACTGATTAATTGTCTGGATGACTTAACATGTTGTCTAGCTACCTTTAGACGATGCCGTTAAATTGTATTAAATGAAGTACTTACTAATAAAAACGGTAAATATGAGGAATAATGGAGCCATTTTATGGATTTATTTTATAAGTTCTGTTCACTAAAATAATTATTTAACTGTAAATTCACTACACTGTCACTCACACCGCAACTCGGTAACTCGCACTAAATTAAATAAAATTCCGAACACAAGACACCGAACCGGAACTTCCGAGTATTCCGAACGAACTTCGCTCGCATCGCATGTGTCATAGAATGACAGTAACATTTAGTGACCAACTTTAAAAAAGGAATTCTACTAATCGAACGGCTAATTTTGTCTGTCGATCGAAGACTTCTTAGTTCTTGTACTGTCTTGTAGTCATTATTTCTTTTCACACAGTAGTTACAAAAAGTATATGGCCCTTATTATTTTCTATTTTATTAACTGTCTAATCATATAGTTTTTTTTTTCATTTCATCTTTAGTAGCCATAGATTTTTATGAAGTGAAAGTAAAATAGATTTTACTTTCACCTTCGAGCAATAATAATGACGTGTTTTTATGAACTAACATGGTCTTAACTAATGTAATCGAATATGGCCTGTCCGACCAGACAATGCCACACCTGCTAGAGTGCCCAAAGTGTCCGGACACCTGCACTTTGAAGGACTTCAATCTCGAAAATGACGGCAGCGTCATAACTGCAGAGTCAGTGTGGCCAACTACTGGGAGCAGCATATCTAAATTTTAAATGAATGGGATTACCATTAATTCGAAAAGAAGAAGACTGATCGAAAATTCATACCAATAATATTTGACGAAAGCCTTTGTTGCAAGCCTTAAAATCACAATTGCTTTTAGAAGGATTTTTACAAATAAATAGCCAATACTTTTCAATACATTTATTAATGTAGGTTTGTATGTACATAATTTGTAACCTACGAAGGGTTCTATTATTGTAATACTGATTAACATAGAATGATTAGTTTTAACAATCTATCAATATTATTAAGCCAAAATTTACATTGCACTTTCAAGAGATCAGATAGGCAGTAGTCCGAACGTTCACAAGACATAAATGCAAAATATGTCATATGCTCCCAACTGGGTAGTATATCAATTAACGAGTTGGGTCTTTAATGCATCAAATAAAGTACCTAATTTAGAACAAGAATTCATTCTTAACTCAAATTGCCACAAATTAGACTTGTGCCACTAATGCATTCAGTCAGCGATATTATGAAATGAATCCGAGGACACTTGAAATTGACTACAACAAAATTTAAAGACAACACAGAAGGTAAATATTTTACAAATTCATTTATGGAAAGTCAGTCATTTTCCATAGAAACGGCTATATTATTATTTAGGTTATTTATTATTTACTGCTAAACAAACTTAATCATTAAAAATAAATTGTCCTTTATATTACATAAATTAATCCCGTTTCTTCATTTTAACAATAATTACGACTAGTATAGCGCCAACGATAATTACCGCAGCTGAAATTCCTAATATTGCAGCGATTGGCTTCGGTTCTGAACGACCTTTGGGAACATTATTTGAAATCTGAAACAAAAAAATACAGGTTAAACTACAGATAAATGTATACTCGCAAGATAGGCCTTCATTATTTCGCCTTCATTATTTTTCTAGTACCTATGCATTTTTACTAATACTTTGAGGTTTTGTTTGCTGCATGTTCAATGTCGCCCAGATCCATAAAATCTAAAATACTCTAAATTATAATAATCTTTGTGTTATGTGTTTTTTATATTTGACCCCAAAAATTTGTACTCATGTTAAAGCAAAATGTAGTCAATGTCAATGTTGCAGGACTCAATATTGCATACAAGAAGTTTAAAACGACTTTTATATTAGAAGATTAGAACATTATATCTATCCAAAATTATGTATGTAGGTAATTGTAGGGGTGGGTACCTACTTCCGTTCTTAAATGTATGTATAAGCTAAAACTGAACATTGGGTAAGAAAAATCAGTGTTTTATGGTCTTCTGGTCGGAGCTCTCATTTCTTTTTAATATTGTTTCTTTAATTTGTCTAGCTTGTGAATGTACCTTTATAGGTGAAATGTTACTTACCAAATCATGGCAATGGCTTATTGTAATGTTAAATAACGAATTCACGAAGTCACGAGTTGTTTGTTTGCAGGCACTTAAAACCTTGTTCACGCAAATTTTTAATTCGTTAGACGTATCACAGCTCCAGTTCTGAAATTACAATTCGATTGATTAGATTAAATTTTTTATATACAAAATAATCTATATCAGACAAGACACCATGGTGTCCGTAGTATATTTAAATGAGAATACCGTGGGTATAGGTGCCACTTATTTTTGCTAGCCTATATTATGTCCCACTGCTGGGCAAAGGCCTTTGGTTGTGTAAATTTGTCTATCTTGCGTGCCATGCGTATCTGATTAGAGGTTCACACCACTTTCACCGAGGTCCATCTCAACAATGTCCGCGACGCGTAGATCACCAGTAAACTTTAATTGTTTCAACTTATTAACCTCTGTGACTCTGAACTTTTGGCCAGATTGGGAAAAGGAAAATATATGGAGATCACTCACATTGTAATTCAGAGTTGATTTAACAATCCACGATGAATGTTTGCTAAGAGTTCTATTTGAAGACCCGACAGTACCGTTTATACAACTCGTTATGTTCGGTTTCAGTTTTTCCACGCATTTAGCATCGCTGTAAAACTCTGTAAATAGGCAAAAGTATTAATAAAAAAGGATTAAGTTTTAAAAGTCCTGGACACCGTCTAGTCTTAGGTTAACAGAGCAAATTAAATAGAGCTTCGTCATTCTATTACACGTTTCTCACGGCCACTTTTCACTAAACATGGTAGTGTATCAAATATATTGTTTTGGACTATAATACTCGTGTGCCTCATCAAGTAGGAAAAGTCAAAAAATATAGTCCCACCACCACCACGCGTGGTGGGACTATGAGATCGTAAAGCAATTTTTCCCTTGTGGAAGCGAGACAATGCTATCTGCAGTGCTATGCCCCGTCTCACTCCCAGAATAGCAACTGTCTTGCTTTAAGAGCCCTTAGTACGGGCACAGGTTTTTAAAGAAGTTCGGAATATAAATACGTACTTTTGAAACTATCGTTGCTTAAACTGAAATTTAAAAGTTCCCGAATTATTGTGTCGTTTGCCTTTAGACTTGGTACACATTGTGTTCTCACATTTTCTATATGTTCACGTAGTCCCTTTTCCATGTCATTGACTTTGCTGCAAACTCTGAAAATTAGGAAAGGCTTTGATTAGTAACTTAAATTTTTATCAAGGGTTTTTTGACAAGGTATAGCAACATACCGTGCAGTTCTTGAGTGATGCGGCTTTTAAAATGAATTGCGCATTACTCGTCGATATTAAGGGAAATTTGTGACCTTCTTTACCAGGCCAAATGCTACAAAAAATACTTAGCTAATACTTAATTATTAGGTACTTATGTCATTACCTCTTATTGTCTTCCAAGCCAAGATGAACCCGTACAATGCTTCTAAAACAACTGTTTGCATAAGTTCTGCTCGACTGAAATGTAAAAGATGGTAGCGTTTTAAGTATGCACACAACATACACAGTAAATTCGGAATATTTTCACCAGAAATGTGCTATGCATGCCTTTGATATAGAGTAATCATATATGGTTTTAATTAAGCTTTGTTTTTTATATGGAAGGATGTGTGATTGGGATGTGTGCTATGGACGGTAACAAATGGTGTATTTTTTTAAACCCCGACGCAAAAAGGTGGTGTTATAAGTTTGACGTGTCTGACTTTGCATCTTAGCTCCCGAACGGATAAAGCGATTTTAATTTAGTTGTACTTTTTTTTTGTATTAACGGTGAGTTACGTGCGAGTGTTCTTAGATTGTGACATGTTTGATGTAAATCGGTTGAGCCGTAAAGTTAAAGTTGAACACAACGACTACAACATGTTTTTTTTTTAATTATTAATTCATACTTTTTACTTAAAGATTTAGTTTTTTTTTAATTATTTTCTATTTTTTAAAGTAAACTTATTTTGTGTGGCAGGGTTTTTTTTAATTTTAAATTATATTTTATTGCGACTATGCAGTGTACGTAGAATAGGCGTATAGATCGAGCTGAAATCTTCTCGTTCCGCTACATAGCTTACCATCAGTGGAAACGGTAGCATAGTTTAGAAGCTAAGGTTTTGCATTTTTATACATACATAGCACTTCTCTGGTGGAGACACGTTACAAATATATAGACACATGCTTACATTTAAAATCGGGGATGTTTTCCTGCATTGCAATTCGTTTGAAGTATCATTGACGGTGTTGGTAAGCCCTGTGAACGGAAACAAAAACGGTTGGATAAATGCCCTTGTTCATTTAATTACTAAGTAACATTATTTAGTGCTGCAAGTTGTGGGTAAAAATCAAGACTATATTCAGGTTTGATGTTACCTATAACGCACTAATAAATATCATCACGCCTGTATCCCCGAAGGGTTAGGCAGAGGTGTACCAATGTACACCCACAGTACGCCGATATGTTTAGGTCCCATGTAATAGGGGGCGAGCCTATTGCCACTAACCGGGCACAAATCCAAACTCCGACCTGCTACTGAGTATTTCATAGAAAAACCCAATAACACCTTGGTCGACCTGGGAATCGAACCCAAGACCTCTAGCGTAGCAGGCACGCTTAGCACCACTAGGCCAACGAGGCAGTTAATAAATAAACTAATAAATAATATTTACAATTGTGGGACGTTATTTGCAAATAAATATGAGTTTTCTACAGCTTTTCCTACCAGCATCGCTCACATTTCGTAAAATGTAGGTTCTCTGTGCGATCGGTTGTCGTAGAAGCGAGACGACGCCACGCTACGCACAGTGTTGCGCCTCGCTTTTGCAATGGTAATAATTTGGGAGTCGATTCAGCTATTTTAAATGTGTCCGTCACTGTACTTGTCATTGTGCTTAATTTTCGTATTCAGATAAGACTATAATAAATTCTCATTGAACTCGCAAAGAGAATGATCTTAATGATCGTTATGACTGTTAGCAGAATGCCTACTATCGTAAAATTACCAAATGACGCAGGTCATTCGGTCAATTCAAGCAACTCTTATAGACTACGGGCCCATGAACAAAATGAATGGGTCATATGAACCACCAGGTGACGTATATAGGACGATAGAAGAGCATAAAATAATAAGATTCAGCACTATGCCGTCACTTGTGATCAGTCCAACTGAGTGCTGGTGAGAATTCAAAAGTGCAGCTAGAGTGAGTACATTTTGGTCATTTATTTCTGTACGGCATTGTTACCATCGAATAGATCCATGAAAAATAATAAGAAAGCGCGCAGTGCCGTACAAAAATGGTGGTCCAAAAAGTGGGTATTTTAGTTTTACTTTCTGTCAATTTCCAGGGTAAATTTGGTCATTTGATTCTGTACGGCATCAGTTTCTTACTGTTTCAATACAGCTTCCAATCCATTATTCCGCAACGCCGTACAAAAATCTTTGAACAAGGGGAAAAAATCGAGGGTTGCAACCCGCCTTCATTCCGTAGTCCGAGGGGTGATTTGAACAACATGGATAATATTTCATGCATAGATAATATTTTTTACAAGCCGTAAATTTTCGTGGGTAGAGGTTATAGGAAAAGGAACACCTTACTCGTTTCCAAGCCGAGTACATCCGAATAAAATACGTTATAACCCACGATTTTTTCCCCTTGTTCAAAGATTTTTATTAGTAATAAAATTTTTATTAGTAAAACTAAAATACCCACTTTTTGGACCACCATTTTTGTACGGCACTGCGCGCTTTCTTATTATTTTTCATGGATCTATTCGATGGTAACAATGCCGTACAGAAATAAATGACCAAAATGTACTCACTCTAGCTGCACTTTTGAATTCTCACCAGCACTCAGTTGGACTGATCACAAGTGACGGCATAGTGCTGAATCTTATTATTTTATGCTCTTCTATCGTCCTATATACGTCACCTGGTGGTTCATATGACCCATCCATTTTGTTCATGGGCCCGTAGTCTATTATATAGCTGAATCGAGGCCCTGATTTTAGAGCTCTAGTACTTTCTATAGAATGGTCTCCGTCTTCAATTATACTGGCTTAAAATTTCAACCCTTTTCCAAAATGTATGGTACTTAGTAGTAGGTTTCTATAATTTAACAAAATGATTAAGGAAGGAATTATGTAAGCGCAGTTTTCATGATATTAACAGGAAGCTCGATGAGACATACAAATAATATGAAACATGTCAACGATCCGGTAAAACCGTGTTGGAAACAAATATTTCAAAACATTTGTTTACATCATAACATAGGGAAAACCTAACAGTAAAATGTAACTATTCAATCATCATGAGGTATCTAAATATTGCCGAATTTTCAAACTTCTCACTGTCGACTAGCCGACCATATTTCGAATAGATTTCGTACCGTCTCAATTGACGAAAAATTAACTTAAATCATTTTTTTATTTATTTAATTCCGAAAAATTTCATATTTATTTACCTTTTAAACCTTCCCTGGGCTTCCACAAATTATTCCATATCAAAATCGGTCAAATCGGTCTAGCCGTTCTCGAGTTTTAGCGAGACTAACGAACAGCAATTCATTTTTGTAAGTAATATTGCAGAATGCGTAAAAGGGAGTTATTTGGCTAATAATCTAGATCCATGAAATTTTCATGTGAATAGAGTAACTGAGTAATGTACTTTTAACAATAGTACCTACCTGCCTTTGGTTAACTGGTCCGTAATACAAATGCAGCTAGGTAACGGAAAATAATGTAAAAATTCTGTATATAGTAGTATGAAAATAAAATGTAATAGGTACAATTAATAGTGCATAGCGGTGATATTCTATTGTTTAGTTATTAATATTATTGTAAGCAAAGGAAGTTGTGTCAAAACATATTCCTAGAGTCCGTTAGAATACCGTAATAGAGATGTTTATGGGATAGTAAAAATCTCTTTATATTAGTCCCTCAGTTAGATATTAAAAAAGTGATAGTATTTTTTCCCTAATCAAAAAACCAAAAAAAAAACTTAAAAGATGAAAGCGCTTTATACAGGGTGTCAATAGTCCGACAAACTATGGGGGTTGATACCTCCGGCCAGGACATACAGAATGAACACAACATGATTATCTTCCCCGAAAAGTAATGGGTTTCGAGTTATAATCGATATTCGAAAATTTTAAAAATTGTTGCCTTGCTTCAGATTTTTCCATATTTCTTGCTGAAAAATAGGTTTTTGGCTTTTTTTTACATCAAATTAGTCTTGAATATTACTCTAGACTTTGGTCAGTCTTATTTTTATTTTTATGAAGAATTTATTGACGAAAAAGCCATCCGTTTAACAGTTTTCACTTTCCGATTTTCTTATTGTTCTACTTTGAACTTCAGTGGTGAAAAATAAATGTAGGTATGTGGCAGTTTTCTACAACAATCTTAAAAACTTGTTTGGTTATTGGTAACTTTGGGAAGGTACAATACTTGTGTATTTTCTTTTCAAGTCTTTTTTACCGACATTCATGCAAGCGGGCGAAAGCTAGTATACGACGTAAGTAGTTCATGAAAATATGCAATGTGTCAAGTTATGTAATTTACATTTCAACAAACAGATATTGTATGTCACTAATATTTCTTTAATTTTAACATATTCTATCCTCTTAACCCACGACTAAACAGAAGGTTGAATATTATACCTTCAACTAAAACATTTATATCTACATCTATCTTGTCACAAAAACATAAGGTTCTTATATTATTATTAGTTAAATGAAATGTCCCACTACTCTACATTTGCCTCTCTCAAGAGCCGCGATTGACAAGATTGATAAAAATGAATGTAGGCCATCCCGCCATCTCCGCCTGGGTCTGCCTCGCTGACGCCTAGTGTGTGTTGGGAACTATTCGGTGGTAATTAAGGTTCTAATATAAATAATATTTTACGCACTGGTTATAATAAATAATAAGTGAATTTACTCACCACATGAAATAAATGTCAGGAAAACAATAATAATTAATCGATACATGTTTACCGCACAATAACTCACTCACTAATGGCACTGATTTGGTCCTGTGACGTTTCTTTATCCTTATATTATTACATAAACTTCTATATAAGGAAAATTAAATCGTCTGTGAGGAATTTCAAATTAACAGCTTTTCACTAAATGTACATAAAAGTATACATATACGGTGCATAAAGAATATACCTTATGTTCAGTATTTTTGCTACGCCTAATCTCTTAAACGGTTGAACTGATTTTAAAGGGACTCTCACTCGCAGTTAACTAATGTTAAGAGGTAAGTAAAGCTACTTTTTTTTTAGTATTATTTTATTTACATATTTTAGTAAAAGATGACTAGCTACTCGTGCTGGTAATACCGTACCGTAACCGTACGTTAGTATAAAACGTATTATCCGCTCTATTTGTATGGTTGCGATTAACTCAAAATATACGAAGGGGTATTTATATAGGTTTTAATAGTGGATAGAGTTATTCAAGGGGAAAGTGACTGAGTATTATTCATTAGTTTAGTCTACTAGTGCGAAACCAGAAGGGTCCCTAGTTACACCTTTATGTAGATTTCATGAAAAACAATACAATGTAAATATCATGAGATGCCCTGCAATCCACTTCATCCACTGAGTTTAAGTTTTAAATCCTGAATAAAATTCAGTTCCTCAATTCAGTAATAAGACCAAATTACTGAAATTGCATTTTTTTTATATTCTTTTCGAATTTCTATGTTAGTAATAAAACATTATTTATATTCCAATCATCACACGTACTCATCATCTTGGAAAATATTTCTACTAGCAAAATGATTCGTTTCTTTATAAAAAAAAGAACAACTTCGAGATGAATTTGTCTATTCTAATAAAAAAATATCATCTGTCATGTATCAAAATAATCATGTTTTAGTTGTCATGAGTCATGACGATTTAAGTTAAGCAAAAAATCTTATTTTCAACGCAATGTAACAACATCTTTTTCGATTTGAAGCGAAATTATAGTGCATCAAAATGAGCGTGTAGATTTACGTGTATAAATTTGTTTCTGCTGGTTTGGGTGGGATAAAATAAATTTTAGTTGTTCGTGAAATATGGCGCGTGGAAAACGAAAGTCTTTTGATTACTGTGTTGATGATATAGCAGTACAGACCAATGGAAAGAAGAAAAAGTTTCAAAAAGAAATTCTTTGTAAAAATACTGAGTGTCCACGTATTAAAGTCATGACGGCAGTTACAGAACCGTTAGAAAAAACAAATCTCACCCATCCCGAAGGCAGAGTAGCTGTTAAGAGACGAAAATCAAAATCATTTGTTAACATGCAAGGCGATTCAAAATCACCGTCCTGTGGCTGTGATCAAAAAAAGTTATTTAAAAACAACAAAAGAAAAAGAGTTACAATAATCGAACCTGAATTAAAAAAATTTGTTCATAAAGGTGATATCGATGATTTATCTGCAAATAAAGAAGAAACGAATGCAAACTCACCTGACGCCGATAGGTTGAGTTTGAAAAGCATGCTTAAAAGAAGTAAAACTTATCCGTACTCTAAACCGAAGTGTGCATGTGTAGGAAAAATAATCTATAATGATGAGAAAGCACAAACGGAAAATGTTTTAAATAAGAACAAGAAAATTGGAAATAAACGGATGAAGCACAATAGAGAAATTGATAAAAGTCCAGATGCAGGCATTCCTAAAACCGACATTAAACTTGTTATGAAACCAAAACCTAACGGCGAGTCACAAAAAAATAAAGAAGATAAAAAAACTCGAAAGTCTAAAAGTCCTTGTATCTGTCCAAAAGATACACAGAAAATTGAACACTTTGTGGACGCATCAAAGAAAAGGGAAACAATGCCAACATCAGTTGATTGTACAGATGCAACTTGTTTTCCTAAAATAGGAAACTTTAAGGATAAAATGGCATGCATATGTCGTAGTTCCAAAAATATGTTATCTAATAAAAGGATAACTCTTGAAAATGTCAAAGAACCAACACCGCCTAACGATGCTGTTTGTAATGAAGGTATTTGTAAGTCCGCAATAGCAAACAAAACAGATAACTTTTTCTGCCGATGCATAAGAAAGACTAAGCAGACTGAATGCACAGAAGAAACATGTACCAAGAATGATAAAAAACTCAGCCTTCAATCTCCCGGCCTGCCTAGGGCTTCAAAACTTCCTACAACTTGTGAACCAAGTTGTCGCAAGCCGTGCTTTAAAGACCTATTAAGAAGTAAATTTAGGTCAGGATCACAAGCCTACGACCATTTTAATAGAGTACCTTACAATCAATGTGAACAAACAGGAGAACCGTTTATGGAGATAAAGGTAGACGCTGTAGGTATGAGTGTTTTAAACCCGAATGAAATTAAAGGCAAAGTTATAGACCTAAGTAAGACTTGTAAAGCAAATCCGACATGTCTTTGTCGTTCACATAAAAAGCATCGAGAGAAGATGATTGATAAGGATTTATGTGAAGGTGGTATTTGCCATAAAACGTTTCGAAACAAAAGGACGAGTTTTAATTGTAAATGTGAAAAAATTGGAGAGTGTACGGATAATACTTGTAATAGTGGATATGTACCTAATTCAAGGCCTCCTCAAGGGTGGCCAACTTCATCGCAAAATCCTGAATTTGAAGTAAAGTTAGACTCCAAGCGAATGCACGTTCTGAACCCGGACGAAATTCACCAAAAAATTATAGACATGGAAACAGAATCTAAGGAATTGGCCAACGCAATTTGTGCAGATGGTTTGTGCGGAGCAGCAAAAGCTCAAAATCAGGCATATTTTAAGTGCAAATGTGTAGAAAGGAAACGTAAACCCGAAGAAATAAGAGAATGTTCTGAAGCAACATGTGCAGAAGAAGGTGCACGATTCTCCGAAACCGAACACACTGATCTTGTGTGTTTTTTACTTGCTAAAGTTCAAAGTCTCATTGGAAAAAATAGACGTCAGAAAATGGGTCAGAGATCTTTTAATTTTGCTGAATTAGGAAATATAAAATCAATATTTTCTTTGTCATCGCGACCTAAGAAAAGAAAGCGAAGAAGTGCTCCGAATCCTAATGACTACAATCCAAATAACCAAGGAGTGCACAAAAGAGAAGGTCTCAAAATAAACTTAAGTAAAACTCATCCAGACTCTTGTACCTGTAACATTTGTAACGCCAAAATTCAAGCTAGTTTGGGATGTAAATGTAAATCATTTTTAAGAAGCTCAATAAGTGCTTTATTACCACAAAGACATAAATATACGGTCAATAAACCTAATCAATATTATCACCGAAGAAACGATGTGTCAATTCCACCACGCTATCAACCACCAAGATTACAGAAGCGCCAAACACAGTATTCTTATCCTTCCGGCAATTTCGCACAAGTCATAGAAATGCAAACCGAAGAAGAGAAACAGGCCGAGATTGAAAAAAAATATAATAAAAACAACATTTGCGCTTGTTCGAATATATGTGAATGTGCAGATATTATGGACAAGGAAAGAAGAAAGAAAAAAGAGAAAAAAAGTAAGGAACAAAGTAAACATAAACACCATCTGGATAAAAGTAAACAAAGAGAAAAACATCAACATGACTTAGAGAAAGACAAGGAATTTAAATCGGCAGACAAGCGTTATCGAAAAATTCAGGCAAAAAGAGACAAGATAGAAGCTAAACGAAGAATAAAACAATATAAGCAAGAACAAAAGGAAATGAAAGAGTTAAGCAAACAAGATGAATCACAAGATACCAATTGCCTTGTTGACTTTTTGATAGGTTTAGTGAAGGTAGCATTTTCTGTTGTAAAAGGAATTCTCACTATATTGTTTAAGGCAGCGATCAAACCCGAAAGGAGTTATAGATATGTAAGACAACGCATAAGAGACCCGCAAGGAACTTGGGATCGATTTATGTTATGGGCGACAGATAAATGGACGCATCAAAAATTCCGCATGAACAGAACAATAAAGGGCTCACGGACGATGACTATTCTGACGGATGAAATAAAAGATGGAGAAATATATCAAGCATTTTCTTACAAAGGTAAAACCAAGGAAGAGAAGGCATTTATTGCAGCAGCTGAAAAGAGAAGGAAAAAGAGAATTTTGAAGAGGCATAATGAAGCCCTTTACGGCTGCCGTCACATGTTGTTGGTAACTTTAAGAAAGAGACCATGCATGTGGGTATATCATATCTGCCCAGGCTTTTACGCTCAATTTTTAAGTTTAAGATTGTTTATACTCACTTTTGGTCAGATGCTTTTGTTTTGTTTAGCTGTTGTGGTGTGGACGCCTTGTATTGCTTGTTGTGAACTGTGCCGTGGAGTATTGTGTTGTATGTTATGTACTCGTTAGCGTTTGTTGGGTCTTTTACGAAAAGCTTAAGAATTACATTATCAATTTAATTTGAATGTTTCATTTACTATCACTATACTGAATACATCAATAATTTAGTACTACTACTCAATTATGAATGCGGCAGTATCTCTATAATAATATATTTGTCTATGTCGCACTCAAGGATTCACCACAGACACCACCGATTAAAGTGAAATTTGTTTTTTCTGATTCAAATGTTTATGTACCAATTTTAGAGCGCGGAAATGGTTTCAGAATATGATTTATGACCGGTTTGTCCCCGTGGGTGTAGATTAATTATCTAAACTTATCCAAATTCCATCAAAATTTGATTCAGGGGTGCCGTGAAAGCAAAACAGACAGACGGACTGAGTTACTGTCATATTTATATTTTTGTATGAAATAGTTTATGTATAGTATGGAATAGATGTATGTTCTCTAATACATGGGCATTAGATAATATGTTTTTAACCGCACAGCTTGGATAGTTTGTTTTTGGAAAATTAACTTCTACAATCAGCAAATTTTGTGCGGTACCTTCTGTACGTGAGACAAACTTGCATGCATCCGTTTTGTAATTATTTTTTAGTATGGAGTGTATGGATAAAAACAACACACCCTAAATATACGGACAGACTTTGGTCGCTTAATATTAGCTGCTTTAAATATACTCTGATATCCAGGGTGCGATCTCAGGACGGGACAATGTAGGTGTTTGTGGTACCTTCGTTGTTCGTGAATTCCATAAAACAAGTGCTTTAGCTACTTATTTTGGGTACAGAGCAGTGTATGTGATGTTGTCCGCCTTTATTTATTAACATTTTATATGAAGGGCGTGCATCATGCGTTAGATACTTACTATACTCTATGGATTATACTTTTATAATCATTCATCAAATCAAACATTTTTATAATCACATTACCATTATAATCATTTCATGCAGAGCAGTATTAATAACTGTACGTCTCTAATCATGGAGTATTTATATACCACTTTGTTTATTAAATATGAAATTTAAAGGCTGAGACAACAATGAATATTTTTTATTAGCAATTGCACACCAAAATTTTTACAGCATACAATAATAAAATACAAGGAATCCAAGTCACAAAAGCAACTGTAAATAAACATACACGAAAAATTTGTTTGAAAGTCGCTATACAATTCAATAGGTGAGGGTAGGCGTAGGGGAACATTTTGTATACAAATAAGCATGGGTGTTTACGCAACGTGCGAATAAAAAGTTGATCACAATGAAGTTTTTCGCTAAACTGATGTAAACGTCTTGTTGAGTTTTGAATTCGTAATAATATACCCTGTTTTTTCTTTTTCCTAGCAAGTACCTTAAGTACCTTAATAGGCTTCTTCTTTTTTAGCTTTTTTGGCTTTTTAGGCTTTTTAGGCTTTTTTGTTTTTTTTTGCTTCTTTTTTGTTTTTTTTGGCTTCTTTACTTTTTTCATATCTTTCTTCTTCGGAGTTTTTTTCTTTTTCACTTTTGGTTTCTTTTTCTTTTTCTTTGTTATAGCTTCACGACATTTACATATACAATTTAGGGGTTTATCAAAACACTCACATACGTTCTTTAAGCTGCATAGACATATATTCCCTTTTTGTTTCGTCCCCGGTTTTGTTGGTGGTGATGTACCCTTACATTCACATATATTTTGACTTATACTGTGCTTAGAATGACAGTCAAATGGTCGGTTGGTGAGATGTAGCCGTCCTGGTGGCTGTGGAGTTGGCTTTGGACATGCACAATCGCTGTGAGTCGACCTGGGACGTCCCATGTTACACAAAGTATTGGATATTTTACGCAAGCATTCAATTTTATGATCACAGATACAAGACTTGCTTGTTTGGGAGGTTTTTTTTTCGGGAGCTTTTGTTTCGGAGCCCTTTTTTTCGTGGCCTTTTTTTTCGGTGACCTTTGCTTCGAAGGTCTTTGCAAGTGTATCTGATTTAGGACAATCAGGAAGAATCCATTTGTTAATAGTATGTGGTGCTGTAAATTTGTTGATATTCTTTTTCGTAGGCACAGCGCATGCACACGGATGATCGCCTAATTCTTTTGGCTTTTCTTTGTCGTGTATAAAGTGTAACTCTTTTCGATTATCCTTTAATTCAAAACGTACTTTATTAGGATTGATGGACCTAATTAGAGGTTCTATATTTTTTAATTTTGTGTCTGGACTTAAGCAAAATCGTTTTACACCTGCTGTATTTACATTTCTTATTTCTGAAATGATCTGGTCTGGTGCAATGTACTGTAGTTTACCTGAAGCAAAGTTTTTAGATGAGCATGTTGATTTATCTTCACTTTTTCTTTGTATATCCAAACGAGTTTGTAACGCTCTAACTTCTACCGGTTCTTTTAATCTTTGTGACGATCTTGTTCTAGTTTTTTTCTTTTTGGGCATAACTTTAATTAGCAAATATCCAATTTTTTTTGCCCAGTTATTAGTACTACTATCATTTGTAATTTCAGACTTGAATTTGTTTTTTCTTGAACCATGTTTATGCCTATCTTTAGCTTGATTGTAAATAAAAAATTGTTTTTTCAAAGAAGCGGTTTCATGTGCTTGATCTTGTTTTTTCTCAGTCTCTATGTCTTTACTTCGGTTTTTTTCCAAATTTACTTTACGTCGATTTTTGTCCGTCCGTTTACGTTTTACCAGTAACATAGACCAAAATTTACTCATACCCGTAGTATGTTCATGCTGACTGCTTTTGGTTTTTTTTTTAACGGTTAATCTACTTGTATCTGTTCTTTTATCAGTCTTATCGAAAGGCCGTTTTTTTCTTAAAACACTTCTCGAAAAAAAATTGTCTTTCTCTGTATGTGATTTACTCTCCGGTATATCAGTATTTTGTTGAGCTATAACGTTGTGAATCTTTAATCGATAATCGCTTCGAATTGGTTGCATTTCTGAAGTGGCATCCCTGCCATCTAAGTTCCTTTTTACAGGTCGTATAATAATATCTTGTTTTTGTCTCTTACTTACAAAATCCACCGATGCTCTTCTATCGTATGTAGACGTTACATTTTTAACTTCATCCGGTGGTAATTTATAAGGTGGTTTTGGCACCTCCAAGAACTTGTACCATAATTTTTTTATTGTTGACTTACTGCTTATTTGCCTTTCCCTAATAACATTGAGCTTAACCGGTGGAACTTTTATAGAAACTCCGGGTGTTATTGTTTGTAATGATTTTTCTTCCAAAAACTCTTCTTTTAATGTGACATTCGACTCTTCGGCTAATGTTCGATTGCTTTGCATTGAAATACTCGGTGAAAATTCCTTTGAAGCAGACTTTTTGTAATATTTGATGTTTGACTGCAAACTATCTACTGAACTTGTGGCATCTTTTTCGATTTTATTTATTCTCTTATAGGATCTAGATTCGTTAGACGGAATGTTTGTTATTTTTGACAGTAATTCATATGATTTCGCTGTACTCGTTGGAGCATTTGCGGTTCTAACATTTCTTGTATCACGAATAGGTTCCGTAATTTGATTTTTAACCATCGTTGTTGACCGGTCAGCATAAATGTATGGAAGGTCACGATATTTTCGAGTACTTGACTCCCGTTTTCCAAGATCCTTTTGTAGCACACTTCTTTGGCTGCTTTCTTTACTTATATATATACGTTCTTCTGACATATACTCTTTAAGTGAGTCATTATTTTCAGCCTTATCAATATTATTAATTTGGATTGCATTATCTTTATAATTATAATTTTGTTCTTTTTCATAATATTGTGTTTCATATGGTAATTCTCTAGACTTTTGTTTTTGTATATTCTGCTTTAACTCATCAAATTGAACACTTCTATTCGTTTTTATTGATTTTTCTGACAGACGTCGTCCTTTGGAAGTATTCAAAGAATTGTTTGAAAAAGAATGAACCTTTGGAAAACTTGTTTTTACTTGTTTGTCTAAATCAAAATATTTATCTGGAAAATTTGTGCTATTTGAGAATTGCTTTCTTAAAGTTGAAGTGTCTACACGCTCAATTGATGGAGTAGCAAAGTTGGACTTATGCTTACTGCCTGTAGAAATATTTGTAAATTTGTTTTTAGATTTTTCTACTTCATTTGGAATATCGTGCATCATCGTAGGTTGTTTATCTTTTACTACAGGCTGTTCATTTGTAAAAGATTTATTGTACCGAATAATTCTATAATCAATCTTATTTGGATTTAAACGGAGTTCTTTATTAGAATAATTACTTCCTACTGAAATATCCTGATTGTCTTTGTAAAAAGTATTTTTATTTTTATCAAAATATTTCGAAGAAATGAAAGTCGGTGGTTCGGTCGTTGAGGTATTTCTGCTTAAACACACTTGAGATTTTTCATTTTTATGTATTGAATTGGTTGTTTGAAATTTATTTTGCGCATAGAGTTTCTCTGTTATTGGTGTTGTTTGCGTCCATACTCCTGTCTGGTCAGCAATTACTTCATTATAGAAGGAGCGTTTATTGATCACCTCAAAACTATGCTTGTGTAAATCTCTTTCGAATGATAGACTTGTTTGGCATGCACCTTTTCCGCATGCGAATTCCTTTTTGTTTTCTTCGAGATTAAGATCTGATGTCTTGCTGTTTGCCCGTGGTATATCCTGATAATTGTCGCCATGTATGGAACATGCACACCCTTTATCGTCTTTCTCATTCGTCGATTCTTTTTTGACATTATTGTTGTTAGTGTTATGATGTTCTTTTGATGCGCTTTTAGGTAGGTTAGTAGGTAGATTAGTAGGTAGGTCCGCCGGTAGGTTAGTAGGTAGATTCGTAGGTAGGTTCGAAGATAGGTTACTGGGTTTGGTAACTAGATTTGGTTTAATAGGTTTGGTTACTAGGTTTGGTTTAATAGGTTTGGTTACTAGGTTCGGTTTAATAGGTTTGGTTACTAGGTTCGGTTTAATAGGTTTGGTTACTAGGTTTGGTTTAATAGGTTCAGTGAATTTTATTTTGGTCAAAGAGCTATTTTTCCTAGGACTTATTTTACCAAATATCCTTGATATTTTGTCCGATAATTTGTTTGGTATTGCTAAAGTTGAACGTGACCTACGAGAAGACTTATGAGCTTCACTTTTAGGCTTTTCAATGCAACTGTCAGACCATTCTATTTTTTTCTTTTTCTTTTTATGTAAGTTTTCTAAAGTATCCTTAATTACTAATGGACGTTCCTTTTGATATGTTAAGTTTTGAAATGAATCTTCATCTTGATTTCTTGCTCTATTAGAAGAATCTAAGAGATCATCCCATAACTCTCTTTTAGTTGGCCGTAATATTACTTTCGGAGGAGTTTTTAACTTTGGATTTGGTTTGTGAATCGGTTTTCCATATTTATTGTTTTCGTTAAATTGAATTGACTTTTTTCTTTGACTCTTCGGTTTTTCAGTGTGATAGTCGTCTTTACTGTCTGTATTTTTAGGAAAACATTGATCGCTTGATTGATTATAACATTGATTGAGCCTTATTATTGTAGATGAACTGTTACTGTTTGAAAAGCTATGATGCATCTTATTTCTAAAGCATTCTTTGCTAAATTTTTCAAGGTATTGAAAGGAGTCTAAACTAATAAGGTTCTTTTTCCTTAAGTTTGTGCCTGTTGCTTGTCCGTTTCCACAGAAAGTCTGAACCCTTTTTATCTTACTCGTATGGTTTAATCCACTTGGTTTATTATTGTCAGAACCGTGACTAACAGAGGTTTGTTTGCGTCCAAATTGTAAAGATATTGGACATCTTTTCCTATAGTCATTTTTCCATAACTTTAGTTTTTTCCCCGTAACGCAAATATCTTGATAAAATACAGCAGATAAATTGCTTTTCACTTTAGAGGAGTCTATCTTTGTAGTATTTTTGGTATGCTCACGAACATTCTTTACATTTTTACTATTTATGTGGCCAGAATTACTTGATAAGCTATGTACCTTTTTGGCATCGGACATACAGAATGATCCACCGAAACGATCTCCATGTTTAACTGGTGTCATTCCGTTGTAGAGCATTTTTCGACTAGAAGTATTTTCCATAGGTTTAACTTTATCTTTATAGTGAATTTGGGATTTTATATTACTTTTATTCAATCTGCTTTTGAACTTTTGGTATTTAGTGATAGAAGAATAGCTATTAGTATCGTTTAATTTGAAAGATTTACGCTTATGCCTTAAACTGGTATCTGACATTTGCCTGGACTTTTCAATAATCATGTTTTTCATTGTTCTTGCTAAGCTCCTCTTTAGGGACGATGAGTTTATATAAGTTTTATGCTCTGCTTTTTCAATATGCTGTTGTTTTTTCGGTTTGACATCAATTTGCATACAATTACTGTCACCTGCCATATGTTTTTTACTGAATTTCATCTTCGTTTTTTGTGGATGCGTTGTCGAGTCAAATTCAACAGATTTTGTATTCTTCTTATTTAAGTTATGTGCTGACTTCGTCCGAGAATTTTGACCCAATTTGTTGTCCTTTTTAAGATAAAATTTTACTTTCATCTTTATTTTGTCACATTGTTTTTGTGATGAAAGGCATGATTTTAAAGCTAGTGGCTTATTTTCATCTGAAATGTTATTGTGTATATACGTTAACGACTTAAGGTCTTTTCGCCGCAGTGATGTTGGTTTGCAATCCTTAGATTTTATACTTAAAACACTTGTGGATTTTCTAGCTAACGGTATAATCTTTTCTTTCTTCTTTTCTCTTGATTTACATGAACTAGTGGTTGGTTTAATTTCGCCTCGTTCAGAATAAAACCTTCGCTCCTTTGGCATTTTTATGCTGTTGTATACTCGTAGTCGAGTTATTCCTTGTGCAATGTTGGTGGCGCCTCACCGACCATCTGTTTCATTAAAGCCGGTAGTATTAGGGCTTAATGCTTGAATGTTCTGACAATCTAATAGTTTTTATTGCCCCAGATAACCATACCCCTAATGCTGTCGTAGTCTTTGTTATCCTCCTCATTTAATCATTAAGAAAAATGTTAAATCTGAAACAAGACATGAGAACATAAAAACAACAAGTCGAGTGCTCGAAGCAATCCAACTGACTCAAGCAATCCATATATCCACATAGAAGTTAACCATGCAGTCGCCACAATGGTGGGTGACTGCTTCAAGCGGCGGTTATGTTCAGTCTATCAGATTGCTGACCCATAACTTAAGAGAATTTAAAGTACACCACATTGAGTTATGGATTAGGCAATCTTTTGAAATAAACAACTGCACCAGACCGAAACTTTGCCAAAAGGATATTAAATAAGGACATGTTACAGGAAATAAACTGTTTCAATACTTACATATACTGAAAACTAATAAATATTCAATTGTATTTGTGTTCCTGGATGATTCATGATGAATCCCAAAAGTCGGATATTTATGCGTAGCCTACGGATAATTAAATACTAAATGGATTTGTCCACGCAATATCAGGATACATAATATAAATAATATTGTTCCCTTAAAATAATCCTTAACACATTACAACGAATGTCAAAAGATATATAAAATGTCAAACATATTTTGTTACATTAGCATTTCACTGACGTTAACCACAGTTTAAGACAAAAACAGTCAATAGTCTTTAAAAGAGGTCTAGCACAAAATAATAATAATAATCCGGGTCATCTCTCACACACGGTTATCTGATCCCAAGCTAAGCAGAGCTTCTGTTATGGTAACCAGACAACTGATAAACATACTTATATATTTCTAAATATATACATATTATAGATAAATTACACCCAGACCAGAACAAATGATCATGCTCATCACACAAACATTTGTCCTGAGTGGGAATTAAACCCACGACCTCCGGTATAGCAGTCAGGGTCACTAACCGCTAGACCAACAGGCCCGTCAAATATTTAAGTTTTTGCAATGTTGTCCAGACGAATATTATAATACGAAAGCTTATACACTATTATAATGTAAGTATATGATACAGTTAAATCCCAATCTTAGTAAAAACGCGTTCTTCCTGGATTAAGGTAAAAAATGTTATAAAAATAATTTCAGTGGCCTTTTACGAGAGAAACCGAATACCTACCCGGTTTTGGGAGAGCTCCATTTTTTTATTCTAAAGAATGGAGAATTAACCTATCCCTTTGGGGTGCTGCCGGACTGCCGTAAACATTATAGATAGATCAGAATGTATTTCTTTAATTTGATCTACTACTTGCTGATTGAATAATTATAATGTTTATCAAATATTGCAAACTACCTCATCAGAATGCATATAAATGCTTACAATTCTTAATAAATATTTAACCAAACTAAGCTAAAATTGAAACAAATATTTTACGCCTTCATTTTTTTAAACAAAAATGAAGATTTTATTTTAGAAACATTAATTAATTTTCATACAAAAAGGACAGTAGATATAAATCATGATTCTACAACATTCCATGCACAGTAAACATGGACTCCATACAATAAAAGCGCCTACAAAAAGAAGAATATGACAGAGCTGTTTCCAAGTGTTAAGTATACTGATAAATGTGGGATAAAAACTAGGACAATTATAATATACCCACAAACATGGCTTGTCACTCCGGGTTGCCATGTAGATACTACAGCCAAAATCAATCGGGACTCTCACTCGCTTCTTTTTGAATTTCTTTAATCTCTTCGAGGGATCTTTATCCCTACTGTGAATTAAATAGTTCGTAGCCTGACAAGACTCCATTTTCCTAACTATTTTTTTAGGCGTTTCCATAAAACCTAATCTATGTTTAACCCTTGCTGCTGGTTCATAAATACTTTTGTCGTCGCAAACTTTGTTTACCTTACTTAACGAACAACATGGATCGGAAACGGCTGCTTTTACATCTTCGTAGGTATGTTTTGGATGTCTAAATATATTGAACGTACATTTTAAAAGTTTAAATACAGCTGCGGCTCCAATTTTCCCTACATCTATTAAGGACTCGACTATCAAAATTTTATCACTTGCACCTTTACTCTTCTCTACCTGCTTTAAAGCGCGTTTGTTCATCTTTTTCCGTAATTTACGGCGTGGTTTTTCTTCATCAACGCAAACCTGTCGTATTTTCTTCTTTTTTTTCTCATCGTCTTTCCTCTTCGTTAATCGCTTTTCATGTTGCTTCTTCGTGGCAAATTTCTTAACTACCTTCTCCTTTTTAATTTTTTCTTTTTCAGCTTTTATTATCTGTACCTTCTTTGCTTTTTCAAGTGCTTTGAGGACTTTCTTTCTTTCCTCTTCACATATGCCGCTACCGCACACACAAGCTATTAGCATAGCTTCGCTGGAGGTTAATTTCATGTCAGACAACTTCATTTTCTCTAGTTCTTTCCTACAAGTTATACTACCACATTTACACGGATTGATTTTTTCTTTGCGTTCCCTGTGTTTCGTTTGTAATGTAAATACGGGTTTGGTAGTATATTCTGGCATGCCATCTAAAAACTGGTTGTATGGCTTTTCCTGTGGCTGGTTGGCTGTGGCTGGCTGAGGAAGCTTTTTTGATTTTACTTTTTTGCGCGCCGACAAGTCTGTTTTACGTTCACTTTTGGTCAGTTTTACTAATGGTTTCTCGGCTTCAGTGGTCTTTAAGCTTTTCGATCGTACTAAGTTTCTTTTCATTGTTTTCTTAGGATCTAAAGCGTGAGCGATTTCGTTAGAATATATGAGACCAGTGTTATCCTTATCCAGAAGCAGTTTCATCACCGACGGTGTTATTTCACCTTTTCTAATAGCTGTAAAGAAAAAACATAATATATTTTTATTTATATTCTTGCTCAAAATTATTATTAAGTTTAACAAAATCAACAGACAAGATATATTATTTAAGGTTTTCAGTGTGTTTTCAGTATTTGTCTAGTTAAAGTTTGTTTCATTACCTTTACGCACTCTTCTCACAATTTGACGATCATTGTCAGTATCAGTTATATAAGCGTAAATGTCTTTTTTATCTAAAATTATCTGCAAATTCTTTTTATTTTTCTTCATCCTTTTGAATACCGATTGCCTTCTAAGGATAAACTTTGAACTTCTTCTAGTTTTTATCAATTTCATGACTGATTCCGTAATTTCTCCATCATTTGCAGCTGAAACCAAAATTAATATGTTGTTTTTTTTTGCGTTAACAAAGTTTCCTACAAGCCTGATGAATAAGCGGTCATGTATTTCTTAACAAACTAGTGTTTATAAAATAATTTGACTTCAAAACATTACTTTTCCTAAAAACGTCATAATTATAATATTGTTGTACCTTCGTTAATCATTTTCATTTCACTTGTGGTCAATTTAATAATTTTCTCATACTTTTCTTCTTCAGTCTTACTGTTGACAATTTTAGCTATCTTCGGCAGAATCTGACGTTTTCTTACGGCTGGAATGTATAAATATATATACTAGTATAGTATAAAAGTATTTTATTCATCAGAAATTGACTAATAAAAGCTACGGCGTGGATGCTTGTGCATCAATATGCTTGTGCATTCACAAAATAATCCATTCACGACTTTTGGTATATTTAGGCATACCAAAATATGTAGGACAGTCTTATAATTATTTACAACACGAGGTCAACACGAGATCTTATAATTATTCATCATCCCTAATTGTAGAAAGACACTTTGGACTTACCCTTACGAATTTTCTTAATAACTTCTTCCTTCTTATCTTTCTTTTTCACAGATTTGTTAACATCGTCCAAGACCGACTGGGGCATTTGTCCCTTTTCCACAGCTAAAATATAAAATCAATTCATTATTTTCTTGTAAAGGAGACGGGGATTTCTGGGCCTAATTGTAATAAGTTAAGACATCGCTTAAAAAAAAGGCTATATTTTTCTATTTCAAAGTGTGAAAAATCAACTCAATTTACAATCTGGAAAATGAAATATCTAATAATTAAGTTTGGGTTACGAAGTAAATAGTCTAAGTAAATTATCTGTTGATGATGACATTAAAATGTCATCATCAACAGAGTTCATACTATTTACGAAAATGCTTTCACTAGATGATTTATTTAATTAAAATAATTAAATCCATTAGAATTAGAGTATTAAGAGATTAAGTATTACATGATTAAGATAAATAGATTCACATTTAATAATCGATTATTGTATTCTTTAATCTGTGCTAACTCTGACTGGACATGCATGACATTGACATCGATCGACATTCGACACTAAACGAGTGTCAAATTATCTACCTTAGAGTATATATTATACAAGAAACTAAAGAGTGAGCCTATCATCTGGGTATGAATCGTAAGCACTAGTATGAACTAGTTTTGTCGTGATTTTTTTTATAAAGACGGAACGCGCCGTTTTAATCATTCTATCTAAAACACTAATATTATCCTAACAATGTCAAAACCTTGGATATTTTCGTAAATAAGTCGGTCGTAAAGAAGGAAGGAGGGAAGCAATATTAAAATATTATTGTAACTGCATCGTAGGCAAACGGACGGTGGGCTGCTGCGCCCATGTGATGTCAATAATATGGTACCTTAGTTGGGCTAGGTACCAAGATAATATAGTACCACCTGCACAATTCTTAGATGACGTTCTTGTAATAATAGAAGATGAATAAAAATACTAATAAAATTAGATTTTCATTTTTGTGCATCATCTCCTTCCCACTCTACAGAAATATTTAAAATCCTGTCTAAATTATAAGAAAAAAAAAAACAAAACCATCATAAACCTTGACTGCTAAGCGAACTAAACAAGCCATGATAGAATCACTCTTTAGTTTCTTACCTATACTCTAAGGCAGCAAAGTATAGTTTTTTACTTAAACTTAATCTCTTTTATCTCAGCTCTCAGATTGCCAAAATCGGCCATATTTTCAGTGATTGTTTGTTAATATAGTAGCTATCAATTCACACCAGTTTCATCTTTTTACATTCTGGCCCAAAATTGTATGAAAGCGTATCCGTCTCCTTTATTTTTAACACATGGATCATTATTATATGCCTATTATGGTATAAACCCTAAAATCTGTATCTAAAGCAATATTTTAACAATGATTAATTGAATTAGATACTAATAGCATTACGCTGTCGGATGACTCAATGATAAATAATGTCAATTATTTTGTTTTGTTAAACCCGAAACATAATGATTCTAAAAATAATTAATTAATCAAACATGAAAACTATGAGGCAAAGCGATTATCTTAACTCCTATATAAAATACTATTTTGATACACATTTGCTTTCATGATTGAAGAACATCCCTTCTTAAACATTTAAAGTAATTTTGTATCAGTTAAACCTACACCTGATGAAGAGAGAGTACTTTGTCCGATGGGACAGAATAGATTGAAAATATTAAGGCCGTAGGAATTCGTTATTCAGATTCGACTAACGAAGGTTGAATGACGACGAATACCTATAATAATTTTTTTAACCATGTCTACTTCGCTCTGCGTCTCCGCTGTAGTAGAGTCTATGCCTAAATCTTGGTTCAATAAGTTGTATAGAATGGCATGTTTATTGTCACCTTTCTTGAGTTTTTTCATGATGTTTGCATTATCTTCAGTCCCTTCCAGCTCATCAAGTAACGTATTCATGTCTCTCGCTTTTTTTGCTTCATCTACGTCTCTTATTATTTCTATAGTAGATGGCGTCAGTTTACCCTTTTCTATCCCTAGAATGGACATTTGAGAGATTTTTTAGTAACGATTATAAATAATATAAACCTTAATTAGATGTTTGCAAGTTGCAGTTTTACTGTATTATTTATTTAAGGATATAAATCGCTATTTCCATTTAAATAATGCTTTAATCGAAATCATATTTCCTTCCCTTTTGCATCATTTGGAAACCGATATGCGGTGTATACCACATGTGGAATGCTACAAGGAAATTCAAATGGCCTCAATTTTTATCCAATGTTTTGTTCAATTAATTCAAACGGTGAGAGTTTTTAGAGAAGCATAAGTACAGAAATTGACCATTTAATCCCTTCTCTAGTTGATAAAGAAACCGAAACAAGGTAAGAACTAACCTTGTCGAACCTTCATGATGATTTGGGACTTATTATCAGGCGAACGTATGTTGGCGGCTAAGTCAGCCGCGATAGATGGGGACAGGTTTCTTCTTTCCACGGCTGAAATAGAAATATATCGTTACATCAATTACTCAGTAAATTATTTACTAAAACCATCTCATCGACTCTATATTAACTGTCATAATAAATTATATATATCTTTAAGATAATTAAACTTAACGCCGGTTAAGTTTTATTATCTTAAAGATATGCACATCAATTAAAATTTTCATGTATTTTTACAGAATAAGATCAACAGCAATACCTTTATGAATTTTCTTCATAATTTGCGATCTATTGCCACTAGGGCTTGCAACGTCAGTCATTACTGCGGGCGGTAATTTTCTTTTTTCCATTGCTGAAATATATAAAGAATCTTTTACATCTGTTAACGATGAACTATTCAAAAAAATTCAAAATTCAAAAATTCTTTATTCAATATAGGCTACACAGTAGCACTTATCGAACGTCAAACAATACAAACAAAAATTGACAGCACCCTAAGGGTCGGTTCATATCCGGCGGAAGCGCACCACGCACCACCAGCCGCGCAACGCCAGAACAAACAAACACGCAATGAGACATCCAACCCCCACACCTGACGCGCTAACGCAACATCAGTTGAGTGTGAAAGGCTGAACGCCCCACCACGCATCCGCCCGCCCCAGCGCCAAGCGACCGACAATACGCGACGCGCCCCCCGCCAGAGATGAACCGACCCTAAATCGCCCACCCTTCACCGCTTCCTAAGTGCTTCGGCCGAGGAGAAGAAACGGCGCAACAAACTCCCCAGTAGCACGCTGCCTTTACAATAATACTATATATAATTAAGGGACCGCGCCAGATAAACAAGTGTTTGAGTTACTAAGAAATATAAAAGTATAATATATATAATATAACAATATTCTGATGGATATATTGTCAAGTATAGCTTTATTACCTTTACGAACTTTCGTCATAACTTCTGCCTTATTATCACTTGGTTTTACATCGGCAAGTACGTCATCCAATACAGCTTGTGGTACTTGACCCTTTTCAACAGCTGAAATAATAATAAATTCGTTATTATCATAAGATTTAACTCGATGGAGTAGTATTTAAGTGTGTGATGTCTTGTATTACGTACCTTTTCGCATTTTCTTTATTACCTCAGACTTCTTGTCTTTAGGCTTTATGTTACCTAGTACATCTTCCATCGCTGCTGGTGATACATGATTCTTTGCTATGGCTGTAACAAAAACAATCGCCCATATATGTTTTTTTATCTATAACGTTGTACTTCATTCCAACTTTAGGTATTAACGACTGACCTTTGCGGACTTTCTTCATAACTTGAGATTTATTGTCACCAGGACGAACGGTAGCCATTATGTCGTCCATTACGGTAGGCGCAAGCTGGCCTTCATCAATCGCTAGAATTGTGCATTTATATGAGCGAATAAAATGGAAGTTCTTTCAATATAGTTTTATATTTTCTTTAAGATGGCTCATATAACTCACCTTTACGAACATTCTTCATGACTTCTTCTTTCTCGGGTTTGGGTTGTAGATCAGACACTATATTTTCCATGACATTTTCCGGTACTTTCCTCTTTTCTACAGCTAAAGCGAAGGAACAAGTATTTTTTCGATAATTTATCTTACGATGCAGAAAATTCTTTACAGCAAATGTGAATTTAACAATAGTCAATGAATCGTCATGTGCAGGGGCATGATAATCTAAAACAATTTTATTTATAGTACCTACTTATTGTTAACTACTTTTACTTACCTTTACGAACCTTCTTCATAACTTGAGACTTAGTATCGCCAGGACGTAAATCAGTTAGGAAATCATCCATAACAGCAGGAGGCAGTTGACCCTTGTCTATCGCTAAAATTTCAGGACAAACGTAATAATATATTGAATATTCATTATAAAGTTCACCTAACTACCGACCAGTTTAAATTTTCAGTTGCTGACCGGTAACATTATTCAAAATTATAACCAATGTTGAGGAAACGGAATGATAATTGAATCAAATATTAGTTTATGTCCTTCGCCAAGTCCAGACCATTGCTGGGTTTAAATCAACTTTACGAAAAACAATAACTTTTAGCCCCCTAAAGTGGGTAACAAAGTCTTCGCTATTCCAGATTCTGAATAAGTAGGCTCCCTAAAAGTTATTTCTAACATAAATGACTTACCTTTGCGAACATTCTTAATAATCTTAGATCTATTCTCTCCTTTGCCCACTTGACCTATTACTACATCCACGACAGAGGGCGATACGTGCTTCTTGCCGATCGCTGAAATATTTAGAAGCATGTGTTAATATTACTTATATCATTCTTTTTTTAGAAACGGTCTTTACAAAATTTTCTGTCATTTAACTTACCTTTTCGAACCTTTTTCAATACTTGTGATTTATTATCACCAAGACGTATGTTATTGACAACTTCTTCCATAACTTCTGGCGATATTTGTCCCTTGTCGACCGCTGTGGGCAATCAAGATTATATTGCATTAATCATTATTAATTCTTTAGTGTACCCAGTAAGTGAAAAGAAAACAAAGAGAGAAATATTATACAAAACAGTGGTACAAAGGGCGGCCTTGGTGCATGATAATCTCTTCCAGGCAAATCATTGGACGGTAATACAGATTAATGAATGTATACCAAATCATGATTTTTTTCTTCATCATTTTATTTATAGACTTACCTTTTTGGAGGTTCTTTACAACTTCAGCTTTAGTGTCTGGTTTTTCTGCATTGGCGACGATGTTATCCAATACATTAGGCTTCACCTGTCTCTTAGCTATTGCTGCAAGAATTAAAAACAATGCATTAATTCGAACTTATACCTACAAGTTAACTGGAATCCTTTGAACCACAGCCATTGAAAAATATAAGAAGAATGCGAATATGGATAAGGATACTAAGTAAACTACTTTTTGTAGTCTCTCGCGTCGTTAGTTTTGTCTCTCTTTTTACTTTTTAACCTTCTAAGGGCTAAAATTTCAGAATGTACTTGGCATTTAAAACTAACCATTTCGGACCTTCATCATGACTGCTGACCTATTGTCAGTTGGTTTGACATCGGCGACTATGTCTTCTAAAACTGCAGGAGGTAGTTCTCCTTTATCGACCGCTGTAACACAAACCTTGTTTTATTTAAAACCAGTTTTTTGCTAGACACCTCCCTCCGCAAAAAAACGATAATATACCTCTAATATTATCCATAGCTAGTAGAAGATAATAATTTCAATCAGGAATGAAAAAAAAAATACGCGATATTAAGCCCGATTTTAAATGATCGATGTCCGACGAAACATTTTCACAAAGAAAAATACTATACTTCTAGGTGCACCTAGTACAATGAAAGCGTAATTACAGACTCGCTTTTTTTCATCTATAATCAACTAATTATACACTATGGAACTTAAGATAAATAAGCAATTTTTGTAACCTTTTTTCACGTTCTTCATAACTGCAGACTTATCTTTACCAACAGCCACATTGGCAATAACATTTTCAACGATGGAAGGTCTTACGTGCTTTTTGGCAATAGCTGAAATATATTTTATTACTGTTATTTATTGGTTCATGATTCTAGCTATAAGGTTTTGCTGACAATTATTGAATTTAGGCATAATTAAGAGTAAAGCAAAGTAGAAAAATATTATTGTTAAACGTAAGTCATATTCCACACTTATGTTAAATGCATTATGTTCGCATATTATTATAATAATCTACAAGGGCTTCCAAGCTAGTGTTTGAGTATATTTGTAAGCATAATGTTGTATGTTGATCAACAAATTCTTTCGAATTCTAGTTAGTTTACGCTACATTGATTGTTGTAAAACTTTTTTCATGACCTACCCTGCCGCACTTTCTTCATGACTTGAGACTTATTATCACCAGGTCTCACAGTAGCAAGTACTTCATCTACGACAGCGGGAGATAATTCCCCTTTTTCTACCGCTATTAACAAAATAAACTATTAAATAACACAAAATTCACGTACGGCCGACATTAGTTGGCGAGTGTGGGAAGAACTTCAAGACCGTTTAAGTGAGACGCAAATACACGTAAAAGGGTAAGTGAAAAGGAGACGGCGATATCTTATATCCTTTGTCAGACTCGTCAAGTTACAGTGGCCGTGCAATATATGTATATTATACTACGTAACGTTGGCGTTGCTTTAATAAATCCATCTTACCTTTACGGACTGTCTTCAATACTTCAGACTTATTGTCTTTAGCGCCTATATCGTTCATGACCTGTGGAGATACTTGCCTGTCCTCTAGGGCTGAAAATTTAGAAAAATATGTAAAAGGTTATGACAAAAATAATTATGCGAAAATTATGTTGATCATGCTACTGGTCTACATTGCCTTAAGTATGAGAGAATGAGTTACAATCAATCTGGTTTAACAAGTAACGTCGAATCAAATTAACCTTACTCAAAAAATATTGTATGTTCTTCTGTATAACTATTTATTTTTCGTATTAATCACTAGTTCACTCCACAGTGGAAGTAATATTTGACATTGATTGATACATACATATTAATATAAAAATGAATATTTTGATTACCTTGTCGGACCTTTTTCACGACGTCTTCCTTAGTGTCATTAGGACGGAGATTTGTGAGTATATCATCCATTACAACAGACGGGAGTTGGCCTTTATCCACAGCTACAATTAAAGTAAGAATGATAATTCATATCCTCACATTTGGTGTCTCAACACTATAAGTATGTATTTAGTGTAGCTATAAAAAATACAGTTTGGAATTTACCCCTACTTTCAATAAGTTATAAATCATGCCTTGTACGCAACGCAGGAATTGAGAAATTATTTGATATACTTTTTCACTAACCTTTTTTCACATTTTTAATGATTGCAGTCTTATTACCGCTATTAGCTGCATCAGCAAGTACCTCATCCATGATGGAAGGAGACACGTGTCTTTTTGCAACCGCTGCAATTAGTATTATAAAAATACATATTAGAATTTCCTTTATCAAGAGCCAGACTTGTATTACTTTTGTTGCTAGTGCCACTAAGTTCAGCAACAACGGTAATTTATGTTTACAACCTACCCTTTTTGATCTTCTTCATAACTTGTGACTGGTTATCACCGGGACCTATGTTAGCGTTTATCTCATCCATTACTGCAGGTGCTAGTTCACCACGCTCCACAGCTAAAACATACATGGGAAAATATTAATAAGACTTGTTGGAGAAAACTTCCACACCTAATTTTCTAACTAGCAACAGTTTGAAAACATCTACTTCAAGCTATTTGATCTCAATTCTATCTACGGTAACAAAATTCACTTTTATTCTACTTTGTTCAACTGGGTAATAAGTAGGTAGGTAAGTGTGACTAGACGCAAAAATATTTTTTCTCATTTCACTTCGGACACAACCTCAATAAAGTCGAATACACCATCTTTATACTATATTACTTATTTTATTTTACATTTCAATTATATTGTAATATTAGATACAATAGCGTATTGTTAGAGGTCACCTTTTCGAATGTTCTTCATCACAGCAGCTTTATTGTCATTAGTTTTTAGCTTAGCTGCTAAATCATTCATTACCTTCGGGGGCACTTTGTTCTTTTCTATTGCTGTTAACATCAAACATATTTCTTACTCATAATTATAACTAAATGGACTGAAAACGATATGGAAAGACTCCTGGTTTTAGCCATTAATTTTCAGCACTAGGTTGGAGGTACCCTTTGAGCCTCCTAGATTTGCTTTGTTTAAGGTATTTCTTGTTTCACATATGAGTAGTATCACTTACCTGCACGAACCTTCTTAATAGCTTCGTCTTTATTGTCAGCGGCACGAACATCGGCTTCTATCTGTTCCAATACTGCAGGTGGTAGTTGTCCTTTGTTTACAGCTAAAATAATGTCTAAATTAATGTATCACATACTAAAATCTTAACTATGTTCTAGTAACTTGTCGATAGTGTTTCTATACTTTTTTCATGATATAAACTCGTAGGCACATACTAACGCATTTACTTTAACTGCTGTATTTGACTGCAACATACTAACTGGATTTCATTTATTATGAGTAGATTCGGATAACTTTGAGTCTACTGACCTTTTTGGACATTTTTCATCACTTGAGACTTAGTTCCACTAGCACCTACATCGTTCATCACGTTAACGGCAATCGCAGAGGACACGTGCCGCTCATCGATCGCTGTAAGTTTGGGCCAATGAATTTATATTTATTTTTAATTTTATTACAAATCTCCAACTTTTTGCAACATTCGAAACAACGGGTTTTTGTCTACTGAAGCGCTGAACAAAATCAGTAAAGCTAACTTCCTCTTTAATAATCTTTTAAGTTCTAAATTAAACTCGTGCATGGTTCTGATTCAGACAGTGTTGACGTCTAATATACAAAGAACACTAATAAATAAAACAATTAGCAATTTAAACTTTTTGAACAATAGGAACTTCTGTGCTAAGTCCTCGGTACTTATATGACATCTTTCTATCTTTGCCGTAAACTTTTTACTTACCATTCTGGACTTTCTTCAAGATTATGGAGTTTGTATCACCTGGTTTTACATTGGCCGCCAAATCCTCCATTATAGCAGGCGATAACTGTCCTTTGCCAACGGCTAAAATAATGAATGCCTTATTTAAAAAAACAATCCTTTATTAAATAATTCTAAAAATTCCCAATCACATTCGCTTATTTTTACAGTATGCCAGCTAATATGCTTATGTCATTTAGTTACGTCTTTAAGCAAGTCATGTAAGAGACGGATTTACATTATGAAGTTACCTTTACTTATTTTCTTCAGAACATCTGCTTTATTGCTACTAGCTCTTACATTAGTATCTATATCGTCCAGTACATATGGCGAAATCTGCCTTTTTTCCACCGCTGAAATTATAAAGAAGAATTTGAATCATTGATTTTTTGATAAGTTTGCAACGACTTCATTGTTTTCAAATCATAATAGTTATTATAGCAGTAGATATTTTCTTAAAATATTAGTCAGTTTTCGATTCAACGTTATATTTGTTTTCATTGTTACCTTTCCGAACTTTTTCTATGACATCTTCCTTTTTGTCTTTCTTTTTAACATTAGCAAGAACTTCCTCGAGTACTGCAGGTGGCAGCTGACCCTTTTCCACCGCTGCAATATTAGTAGAGCTAACGTCAGTGTGCTGACATGTAACGGTGAAATCATTCTTTCTTTTCTAGCCTTTTTTTAAACAGTATTAAATCGCTTACTGTCCCGGGCAGCTAAATATGAGTGTTACCTATCGACCTAGTTTTTGATAAACGCGATATTATTCTTGGCTTTAATTGTCAAACATCAAATCATCATTCCATCTCGCAATCAACTTTTAACTTATTACTCTAGTCAAGTAAAACTCGAGAAGAAGAAAAACACGTAAGAATGTTGAATTAAAAACATCCTTTGTATATATTTTTTTACGTAGGTATCAACTTGCCTTTACGAACTTTCTTGATAACTTGTGACTTTTTTTCACTGGCTTTAACATTTTCGAGGACGTTATCCATAACAGCTGGCGATACGTGTCGTTTTGCCACAGCTATGAAAAACAACGATTTTAATATTTAATGATAAAGAAACAATAGCTTCAACTCTGATAGAAGGTATGGTAGTTGAAGCTAATCTAATAAAGCAAAATATGTATTATTTAGTACATGTAATAGTTTTACCAGAAAGAAACTTGATTAATCATCAAAATCATGAAAACGTTTACGCAAGCAACTGACAAGGAAAAAGTTTAATGAGTAACGCATCAATAATGTCATGGATATCAGGAAATTTTAGTTATAAGGTAAATGTAAATATTTCCACTAATATCATATAAGTAGATAATTGTTGAACGTCATATTTTGTAACAATTTCAGAAGTTACAAAACCACAACTATGTTCAAATATAAAATTCGATTTTACTTTACACGTCATACCTTTACGGATTTTTTTCATAACTTGAGATTTATTGTCATCGGGACGCACGTCAGCCAGTACGTCATCCAAGACTTCGGGAGACAGGTGACCTTTCTCTACCGCTGTAATCAATACATGATTATTGTAAAAAAGTCTTTAAACATATACAATAAGGTTTACATTACAATGCTTACCTTTATTGATAGTTTTAACAACTTGAGCTTTTTCAGTAGAGTGCATTGTAAAACAGACTTTAACGTATTACAATATGGTATACATTACGATGCTTACCTTTACGGACAGTCTTCATAACTTCAGCTTTATTCTCATTTGAGTGTAGGTCAGTTAGCACATCGTCCATTACAAATGGTGATACCTTATTCCTTTCCAAAGCTGAAATGGTATTTATTATAAGTATTTTATAAGTATCAACATTAATAAAGATTATTTAAAATTCTAACCTTTTCGAACCTTTTCTGCGACTTCTGCCTTATTGTCACTCGGTGCAATATCCTTAAGCATATCGTCCATAACTGCTTTAGGTAGTTGACCTTTGTCCACCGCTGAAATTGGAATTGTATCGTTAACAATATTAAGATTTTTATTGATGACAGCAGTCTTATAGTATTAGCTTTTTCTTATACTCAATTTTGGAATTTGCCGTCTATACTTAAATGTTTCCATGTAAACGTACCTTTACGAAGGTTCTTCATGATTGTGGGCTTATCATCACTAGCGCGAACATTTTTAATTACTTCATCTACAACTGAAGGCGACACATGCCTTTTTCCTATCGCTGTAATTCAGTTCAAGCGCTTATTAGAATCAAATGAGCTATTGTAATAAGGGAATAAATATTTAGAGGTACCTTATTCATGAAAGACTAACCTTTTTGAACCTTTCTCATAACGACTGATTTGTTATCAGTGGGACGTACATTAGCATTTAGATCATCTAAAACTCCCGGCGCTATCTGTCCTCTGGCCACAGCTAAATTCACAGGAATTGATTAGAAACATAATTGGACACAGTATATGAAATATTTATTGTTGAGTCATATAATGGCATAGTTACCCGCCCGTATGTTCCTCATGGCATCACCTTTATGGTCACGAGGTTTTATATTTGAGACTATTTCATCCATCACTTTTGGTGACATTTTCCTTTTTTGTACCGCTGAAATTATTGACATAGTTACTATCGTTTTACCAGTGCTTTACACTATATATTTTTTATTTTACAAGCTTATTATATGCAATTTAGTTGTTTTTATTATTATGTATTTTTTAAATACGACTTTACCTTTTCGCACTTTCTTCAAGGCTTGAGCTTTCGTGTCAGTAGGTCGCACTTCGTCGAGAATGTCATGCAACACATCTGGTGGTAGTTGACCTTTGTCGACCGCTAAAATAGTAATATTGGATTAATCATTATTCGTTATTAAGAGAATAATGTGGATTGTTCGAGGATATCATATCAAACATAAATAGGGGCAAAACTTTTACATTTATGTTTAAAAAGAAATTATTCAAAGCAGAGGTATGCGAACCTTTACGGATGTTCTTAACGACGGCAGATGTATCTTCACTGGATTCTACGTCGGAGATCACCTTATCCACAACAGAAGGTGAAACATGCTTCTTCGCTACCGCTGCAATTATAATTCCACCAAATATTAGACTATAGTTCCAATACTACTTATAACATTGGGAAATTTGCAGCCTGATTTTAATGTCCAAAAGAACACGAAAAGGTCAAAATACATTGCTAAAAAAGTTGCTTAGATTGAGCATTTAAAGTTTATTAGAGACAATGAAGAGACAGATAGAAATTTTTAAATTAATGCTTTATCCATTTATCTCTTATCTTCTACCATTTAAATACATAGTTACATTTTAAGACATACCTTTACGAATCTTCTTTCTTATTGCTGACTTACTATCACTGGGTCGAACGTTAGCTAAAATGTCTTCTACAACATCGGGTGATAGATGTCCCTTTCCCGCCGCTGGCAACATTCACTACTATTAATTTATACTCATAGACCACAAGAATCAGTTTATATAATTTTTTAAGTACCATCTCTGACGTTTTTAACAACTTGAGGCATATGGTCCGAAGGATGTAGATTAGCAACTATATCGTCGACAACGTATGGAGACACTTGCCTCTTGGCTAAAGCTGAAATAATTAAAAGTTATTATTTTAAGAACCTCTTCATAAATGTGTAACATATTATAAAGAATTATAGGTACTAAGGTGTATGATTTGTCTTCTTCCTAGCGTGTCGATTTATATTGTGTCGGCCCAAAATTCTACTTATTTATTATGTTTTGTATTTAGGTAATTTATTACAGATTTACTATTTGATAATGATAATCATAAACATGTAGAAATAATATGCTTTTTTGCTTTATTACCTTTCCTTACTTTATCCACGGCATCATTCTTATCGTCGCCGGGGCGTACATTAGCAAGTACATCCTCTAAGACATCAGCAGGTAATTCACCCTTATTCACAGCTAAAATATCATCAAATAATATAATGATCAATTCATTGGTTTCAATGTTTACTTGTGATAACCGTTAAGGTAATCAAATAAATTCAAAAACAAAAAAAAAAATTTTTTTTTCACATCACCCTATTTAGCAAGGCTTTTTAACATGAAAAGCCGTCTCTAAAAGATAACGTTTACAGGATTAACGTTGATTTGTAATGTGTTTCATTTCATACCTTTTTTAATATTTTCAATGACTTGAGATTTACGGTCACTAGCACGTGCATCAGCTAGAACTACTTCCATAACCGATGGTGACACGTGCTGCTTTGCTACAGCTGAAACGACCAATTTAAAATACATGTATTTATTCCATGTTGTCCTTATCAAACCATTAAATGCTTTTGGTAAATTCTTACCTTTGCGGACTTTTTTCAAAACTTGAGACTTATTGTCACTATTGTGAACATTAAGAAGTATGTCATCCATGACATTTGGTGATATCTGGCCATGGTCAACCGCTGCAAAACACATTAAATTACTGATAAATAATTAAAGGAACTAAAGCAACAATATATCTTAAATTTAAAAATCCATTTCAGAAAAACTTGTGCTGTCCGTCTCCATTTTAACTTTTGTCCATGAATACGTTTTCAGTTCCTTATTTGCAATATAAATTTATTAAATCTTGTTCACTGTCTATTGACTAACCTTGCCGGACTTTTTGCATGATTTCAGCCTTATTATCGCTTCTGGCTTGTAAATTGGCAACAATATCATCCAAAACTTGTGGCGGTACTTGCTTATTTTCTAATGCTGTAAATGCCATGTTAATTTGAGACGTAAACAAGGATTAAAATAGTCGAAATTATAACAGATTGCAAATCACTGATTGTTATTTCAGAATTTAGTTGATGACGTAAAATAATTTTCTTACCAAAATGAACTTTCTTCACAATTTCAGTTTTGCTGTCATTTGGTCTAACATTAGCTATTATATCTTTCATGACGTCAGGTGGTAGACGACCCTTTTCTACGGCTGCAATAAGAAATATTTTTATTAGTTTGGGCTACTATACCCTTCATCATTAATATAATCATTTTAGCGTCTTCCATTGAGATGTTTTTGTAACATTTTTGTCTGCCCAGCTTCTACTCAAACTATGTTGAGGTCGACTTCCAACATCACCGGATTCAGTTTCAGAATTGCAAATAACTAATTGTAAACATTAATGTTCTGAATACCTTTGCGAACACTTCTTATAACTGCGGATTTATCACCACCAGCTCGCGCTTCAGCGAGCACATCCTCCTTAACTGATGGCGACACGTGTCTTTTTGCTATCGCTGCAAGCAATTAAATTTAACGTGACATTTTTATTTTAATACTGGATGAAAACTTATTTTATTTTTTTTCTTATAATCTGCCAAGACGAGTTTATTTTAGGCTTACCTTTCCGAACCTTCTTCATAACTTGAGACGCATTATCAGTTGGTCGTACATTAGCTAGCATATCATCCATTACAGCAGGTGACATTTGTCCTTTTTCTACAGCTGTTATAATTTCAATAATATCCCATTACTAATCGATGATCTTTTATTGACTTAATTTAACTTTACATTTGATGTAATGTTACCTTTTCGAATACTCTTAATAACTTCCGCTTTGTTATCATGAGGTCTGAGATGGGTTAGTATATCGTCCATGACATAAGGTGACACTTGTCTCTTTTCCACCGCTGTAATTAAGTAAATAAAGTATAGTAATTCTAACAGTTTGTCTATTTCGATTTTGGAGCCAACAAAACTGAACTGCGCCTAGAAATTTTGGATCTCAAAAATGACCTTAGCTACTTATTTCCAAATTTAGTTAATTCCATGCGATGGATGGAAATGTGCTTTAGCAGTATTGATATAAAGCCATGCGTATAAATATCGTAGTATAAAGATTTACCTTGACGAACTTTCTTAATAGCTGCAGCCTTATCATCGTTAGGCTGTACATTAGCAAGTATTTCCCTTAAAACTTCTGGGGGAAGTTGCCCATTGTCGACAGCTAAAATATCATTTAAAATGATAATTGTAGAAATCTTTACAAAATTACTTTAAGAGAATTTAAATTATGATAACTAAGGTATCATAATCTACGATAGCAAATCGAATATACCTTTACGAACTTTCTTCATAACTTGAGACTTATTGTCACTAGTGTTCACATTAGCTAAGACATCATCCATGACTGAAGGCGACACGTGTCTTTTAGCAACAGCTGAAAATATTGATAATAAAACAGAAATATAGATACTCCCTAATATTAACTACTTTTGGACATATATTGTGTAGTAACAATTAAACGTTGTACCTACCTTTACGAATTTTCTTAACGACTTCAGATTTATCATCACTAGGGCGCACTTTCTCAAGTATGTCATTAAGAACTTCAGGTGACAGCTGACCCCGATTGACCGCTAGAATATGATAAATATAGAAAATATGCACACACAAATTCCTTACTCCATAAAATTTTCCATTAACTCACCTTTCTTAACATTCTTTATTACTTCTGACTTATTGTCAGTCCGGTCCATTTTATTAGGTTCTTTCTTTTTAAACATTTTGAAAAGAGACGGCTTTTTCTTCTCTACTTGAACAGCTGAAATAAACTTAAAATTAATAGCTATCCCATGATTGCCAACCGATTTATTAAAATGTTTGGCAAAGTAGCTAAATTCGTCTTTTATTTAAATATTGCCACTTGCAATAATTTTCGACTCACCGCTTTGAACCTTGTTCATGAATGCGTCTTCATCTTTAATACGTAGGTTCTTATCTATACCAGCCATAACTTCTGGTGACAATCTCTTCTTTTCTAGCGCTGAATGTATAAGTAAAAGATCATTACATTTGCAATTTAATTTAGTAAATGTATCGGTGATAGTCCAAAATCAAACTGTGTGTCTCTCTTACCTTTGCGTACTTTCTTTACAACATCAGATTTATCGTCATCAGGCAACACATGTGCAAGTATATCGTCCATTATAGCAGGCGGTATTTGACCCTTGTCAACCGCTATAAAGAAATGGAAAATAAATAGTATTTTTGTTCTTAGATACCTACTGTAGGATATTTTTCGTATCAACACTTACCCTTTCGGACGGTTTTCATAACTGCTGATGAGTCATCACTGTCTTGTACTTTTTCGATTAATTCACCCGCAACCGAAGGCGAGATGTGTCTTTTTGCAATTGCTAAAATAATAAAGGTACTCAAACTCTGACAATTATTAAATTGTAAGGGCAACGGAAGGAGAAAGAAATAAAAGATAGTCGTAACGAAAGAGAAGACTTAACATTAGGTTAATAGGTATTGATGTATATTAAACATTTTTCATCTCACCTTCATGGATTTTCATTATAACTGCAGTTTTATTGTCACTAGTACTAACACGAGCCTGTATTTCATCGTAGACAGTTGGTGATAGCAGACCGCTTTTTACCGCTGAAATTGTAATGGAAAGTAAATTTTAAGCAAAGTAGCATTTTAATTTTAAATATAAGCTATAAGAATTCTATTTAAAGCCATCTTACCTTTCCGGATGTTGCTCATGACATCGGCCTTATTCTGAACATTCTGTTTGGGTAATATTTCATCAATAACGTTAGGTGGCATTTTTTTCTTCTCCATGGCTGAAATAATTTGTAATATTTTTTTTTAGAGTGTTTAGTATTATAAGTGTGGATATTTCAATTGCGTGTATCTAATACAATCAATAAAACATTTAATACCTTTTCGGACTTTTTCTATAGTTTGCATTTTGGCATCACTAGGGCGAACATTAGCTCGTACGTCGTCTAGCACAGATTGTGGCAGTTGGCCTCTCTCTACCGCTGAAATAATAATTAATTAGGAAAATAACTAATCACCACAATACTTTTACAATTTTACGTGATGCTTACCTTTGTTAAGATTTTTCATAATTGCATTCTTATCGTCACTGGCATGCATTTTAGTAACTACATCCTCAATGACAGAAGGAGACACGTGTCTTTTTACTATCTCTGAAATAATCAAATCAATTACTTGACAGCCATTCATCATCATCCGAGCCTTTTCCCAACTATGTTGGGGTCGACAACCATACTGGATTCAGCTGAATACCGTATGGAGCGACTGCCTATTCGACCTATTTGACGGTAACTAATCTATGTAAAAATACTTCTAAAACGTAAAGCTTAGCCAGTTTTTTTTTTTAGAATGAGGGAACATTCTCCCCAATATGAATACTGTCGAAATGTTCAAATGAACACCATAATAGGTTAAAAAGCCTATTAAAATAACTCTATACACATTATCGATATTATTTAAACATGATTTTATTTACCTTGTCGAACCTTTCTGAGAACTTGAGACTTCGTATCTTTAGGGTTAATATTGGCGAGAATGGCGCCATAAGCAGCAGGAGAGATCTGGCCCTTCTGTACCGCTGAAACAGACACGTAATAAAAAATTCTTAACCATATCAAACGTATCCTCTTGTTGGCTTAAACCTCTCAGGAACGCATTCACTCAGCGGCCGAACATACAAGGAATAACGTCTGCCTGTGCTATCATCAGGTAGTTTCTATTTAAAACAATAATGTTAACTATCTAACCTTTACGAACGTTGATCAGGACTTCATCTTTTTCATCATGGATGGGTACCATTTCTTCAATAAGTTGCGGTGGTAACTTCTTCTTCTCCATGGCTAAAATTATTTGCAATTAATTGACTATAAAACCATTTCTTACAATGATTATTTATGTGTACTGGATTGTCTGATAAGTCCGCAATAGATTAGTTATGCAATATACAGCGTGACGCTACAATGGTGACATTAATTTAACACACATATAGGTTTTCACATTTTTGTTACATGAAGAAATTATGATTCCATTAAACGTTGTTATTTGCGGATTTATTAAAAGTTTTATAAAATAGCATTTTGGAGCAACCTGTACTTAAACCTATCGCGCAGCGGTCATTTGCCGAGGTCACGCATCATAACATCACATCAATAAAATTAAAATGAATAAGCAATACTTTATAGGAAAGAGGTATCCCTTTGGCGGCGCTCTGAGTTAACGTAACCCAGCTAGGTAAGTAATTTCATGAATGATTGTTTTGCAAGGGTGATCCCAATTTTAGTTATATTTTTATTATTTAGTTTGTTTGAAAAAAAAAATATTTTCAATTTACGAGTTATTTAATTCTATTAAAATTAATATGATTAAAGGGCACTAGCCCTACACGTGTGTTGAATTAATGTCACCATTGTAGCGCCATGCTGTAGATCAAATAATTTAATAAAGTTTATCGCGCGAAATCTTCTATTTACAATTTAGTATGGTAAAAAGCTTTAGTTACAACAGTATATAGGCATTAGGATACCACTTACCTTTACGTATTTTCTGTGTAGTTTCCTGTTTGTTGTCACCGGGACGAACGTTAGCTTTTATGTCGTCTAGGAGAGATTTGGGTAGTTTGCCTTTATCGACCGCTGAAACATACATACAAGGCAACTTTATTTTCATATATACTTAGTTATTTTCTTTGTAAGATATCAATATATAAAGAATATCGTGTAAAGTGTGCCGTCAGAAAACAAGACTGAAAAGCTCTATATAAACCTAATTTGGCAAATAATCTTACCTTTATTTAAATGGATAAGTTTTAAAAATCCTACCTTTACGGATTTTGTTTATAACACTGGCCTTTTCGTCTGGTAATATTTTATCAATATCTTGTGGCGGTACTTTCTTTTTCTTCATGGCTAAAAGTAACAAAGTAACCAACCATGTACACATTGTGGTACGCAAAAAGAAATGAGAATTAAGGTGTTCGCAAATAAATATTTCGAGGGGTAACGGGCTATTTGGTTTAAGCGACATTTTTGCAACTTTACAGGAGAGCCATTTAAAGTTTGAAATTTCGAAAAAAAAATCATAACACAAAAACTTCTGCAGCTATTTGAACGGGGTAAACTGCATTAAAATTTAATTAAAAATATCTAGTTGTTGATGCTAATACCAAATAAAGCGGACCTTTAATTACAAAGATAAATGTCGCTTAATACAATCTGCCCTTTTTTAGAGACAGGAAAAACGCTTCAAGTGACTGCATAACTACAATTGGCTACAGGGGAAAACAATTAAGCGACGACGCATTCTATTTACAGAGTAAGCCAAAAAGTATGAAGTAACGAAACCCACAAATAATAGAAACAAGCTATTTATCTCAACTACCAATTTCAACTAAAATGACTGACAGGCTAGTTTACTTATGTGTGTATAACATTGAAATCGTAACGTTTAATGTCTATGTTTATTAACATCTAAGACTACTCGTATCATTGGCTGATAAAACAAGCTGATTTTGCTGATTAGGACTGAAAAGTAAATAAATATAATTGATGTTCCTATTGAGACTGTACTATAATAATTATTTCGTATAAACAGTTTAAGCGACGAACCCTGTCGGATTTGGGTGACGGACAAATGGATTAAGTTACATCACACCGTGTGATTAGTGGGAAGTCAAAAAGACTCAAGTTACTTTTTAATAAAAATTAGAAACAGGAAAAACGCTTTAACTCTCATTGACTTATTTATGAGAGACAGGGTGACTGGTTTATGTCTCGGTTATTAATATGATGGCATGGTTCAAGTACATGATTAAAAATAAAATGCAAAATTCACGTCGTTTAATACACTGCCACTTTGGAAACAACACGAAAATAGTATTGTTTCAAACGCCAAAAAAAGTGCTCCGATTTTAATGAAACCGGCATCATTCGACGGAGAAAAATTCGCTGATTCCAAATATATATATAACTCAATATCACCCAAAATGTCGCTTAAACCAAATAGCCCGTTACCCCTCGATTTAGTCAAAATGTTCTACATTATTAATCAGTATGTGGCAACGTCCATTGCGTGTAAATACCGATCATTTACACAAAATTTATTCAACAAATACGGAGTCGTTTTTTTTATACAAAATTACATTAGAAAAAAGCAGCTGTATTTTTGTGAGCATTATTAATAATACATGATTGTCTATACCTTTACGAACTTTTTCTATGGTTTGCTGTTTTGTATCACCAGGACGAACCTTTCTTCTTATATCGTCTAAGACAGATTGTGGTACTTGTCCCTTTTCTACCGCTAAAATTGCAATTAATTAACAAAAACTTCCACAAAAAATATTTACTACAACAGCAATTACTTTTGCATGTTCGTTATATTTACCCTTGGTGAGATTCTTCATGATTGAAATGTTGTCCTTGCTGGCGTGAATTTTACTTAGTACATTTCCAACGGTATCAGGAGACACGTGTCTTTTTACGATCTCTGTAATTCATATTTTTTGGTTATAAATCTGTTTTTTTTTTTTTATTGAAAAATGATGGTAGAATTTGACTCCTGCGACTTATATTGTCAAACAGCCAGTAGAAACAGATGTAGAAGGAAAATTAGGTATTTTTTTTTTCGCAATGGAACAAAAAAAACGAGAAAAGTTACATGACAAAGTAGCACTTATATTACCGAACATTATAATATATAAAATAATTTTTTTTTTTTCGTTGATTTTTCTTGACATTCACGATTCACTTTATAATTAATAAGGTAGAAAATTGGTTGAAATAGTTTTAATTAATACAATCCAATAAACATGATGCTTTTAAAACTATGATACGCTTCTAAATTATGTAAAGGTTATATTTACCTTTGCGAACCTTTTTAACAACTTGTGACTTCGTGTCATGGGGATTAATATTAGCAAGAATAGCGCCATAAACAGTGGGGGAGAGCAGACCATTTCCTGCCGCTGAAAATAATGACATACATATCATCACGCCTGTATCCCCGAAGGGGTAGGCAGAGGTGTACCAATGTACAACCATAGTTAGCCGATATGTTAAGGTCCCATGTAATAGAGGGCGAGCCTATTGCCACTAACCGGGCACAAATCCAAACTCCGACCTGCTACTGAGAATTTCATAGAAAAACCCAATAACATGAAAATAATGAGTCATATGAATTATAATGTAAAGTTATCTATTTAACACCGAGTGCAACTTTAATACTGTAGGCCGATAAGTAACTTTTCTGGCAAGAGAACAGGATATTCCCGTCTCATTTTAAATGTTTCACCCACCGTTTGTGTTTTTGCGTCACCCTCAAACAGTCTTGTGGTTGTTTCTAAACTCGCCAAATACCATCACTATACTGTATATACTGTACTCATAATATGAGTTGTTAGCTATGAAACACTAGACATCTAAGCATTAGTTCATACTAATGCTTAGATGTCTAGTGTTTCATGACCACCAAACGCCAGTTAGTACTCACTTGTGTAAAAATCATTCAAATAAATTAACGAAACGTTTTTTCAAGCAAATTACTTGCATTTACCTTCACGAACTTTGTTCAGGACATCAGATTTGGTGTCAGAAGAAGCAGCATCATCTTTTATAATTTGATTTAACAGCTTCAAAGTTGAAGGTGTTACTTTCTTGGTTTTGACCGCTGTGTCAAGAATTAAATTTCATTATTAACAACACTATTGACAGTCAACCAGTTAACCAGTTTAACGTGTAGTATATTGTACGCAATAATGGTGGCGACTAAGATGATAAAATTAAATACCTTGAGCAATGACCCAAAATCAAAATCAAAATATTTTTATTTCAAGTAGGCCTTGATAAGCTCTTTTAAAATGTTAAATTTACTGACTCTACTTGCAGGTTCCAAAATATCATTCCAATGGAGAAGAACTGGCAAGAAACTCCAGAGGTTACCTACTCTTTTAAAAAAAACTAAAACAACTTTCGTCCAAAATATGGCACTGTAAAACCATAAACAAAAATGAGCCTTAATGCTTACACATTAAAGCACTGTTTATATAATATGCTTCCACATGTCTCATGTCATCACCTTTATGCACTTTCTGCATCGCCACTTCCTCTTCATCGCTGGGGCTCAGACTGTCGAGGACGTCATTCATTTCTCTCGAATCTTTGTTTTTTAACATTTTCGTGAGAGAAGGCGTTATTCGCCCTGTTTCTATAGCTAGAAAAATATGTTTTGTATGATAATATTAATTTGTTAATGCAATTTTTTTTTTTTTAATTATGAAAACTTTATAGCTAACAATTAACCGTAACTGTTTGACCGTTAGTAAAGTTTAAGCAAAGCTTGCCACAGCTCATCCTTCGATTGATAACACACATAAATCCGTTATAAATATGATTACACTAAAATTACTCAAACAAATGCTCAAAAGAATAGATTTTTTATTTACCTTTCCGAACTTTTTTCATTGCGGCATTAATTTTCGCTACACTTTCGGTCAAGCTAAGTCGACTGGAAATACTGCTCAGTGTTCCACTAGAAGACTGACGTTTCAAAACACTTGAAGAGGATGCAGATACATCTCCTCCTGCTAACGCTAAAAATGATTTTAAATAAGTAAATTGTAATACATTATCCTTAAACATATGTGGTTCCCAAAAAAACTACACAACACAAAGGACAGAATTGTAACATAAAATAAAGAATAGTTGTTATGTTATTTATTGTGTTAAAGCTTACCTTTTTGAATTTTCTTAACAAGTTCAGGGTCCAAATCCTGACTAAGACGTAGATCGGCAAGTAAATTTTGCAAGCTTTTTGGGGATAATTGACCCACTTTTACAGCTGTAATTAGAGTAATATTCAGAAACTTATCTTTCGCATTACAAATAAATATCTGTTGCTAATTAGACTAAAACCCAGGAATAAAAAATAATTAAATTAAATGCTAATTTAATGTCAAATTGGAAATTTCCCGCGAATTTTCACGCATGGTTAAGGAATTTGTTATTTAGCACAAGTTATGCATACCCCTTTGATTCTCATTTTAAATACTACTTTTTAATGAATGAATTTTTTTAATGGCTTTTTGTACACACCTTTAACAGCTTTCCTAACGATTTCAGATTTACGAACATTACGGTCTTGTGTAGGCTGTTCCTCGCCCTTTTTCCAAACATACTTTTTCCACGGCTCGCTTTCTTTTTTTACTAATACATTGAGACTTGATTTGGCTGATGGAACTTTAATTTTATGCTTTTTCTTTTGTATAACCGGAGAAGACATACTTCTTGACGTTGCTAAAATGGTAAAAATACCAAATGAATTCTAAAAGGTGCTATTTTAAAATTAGGTTGAATAAATGGATTGAATGATCAAAAGAGTTTTCTTGTTCACAACATGTATAGAAGCTGTAAAGATTTAGTGGAAAGCCTCTTTTATAATGGTTACAGACAACAATGGCAGATAAAAGGGGAGGCCTGTACCTATCAGTGGGTGATTCCGGGCTGATATGATGATGATATTTTTAATTTGTATTTAAAAAACTATGTTACCTTGTCGCAGTCTCTTCATGACTAGAGACGCACTATCTCCAGGTAAAATGGAGTCACTTGATCGTACACGCTTTCCTTTCGATTTCTTCACTTTGGCTTTAACCATTTTCTTTAGTGACGGAGTAAATTGTTTAGTATGAATTGCTGCAATTTAATGTATTTAATTAGGGATATCATATTGCACGCGTGCGAATATGGCACAGAATTAAAGAGATAACCTCAATTTATATGATTACTAATGGTGCCCAACAGTTTCACACGCGTATGTCAGATTTGTATGTGATGTGTAGTTCCGCGAGCTGTTCGTGTAATGCCCATTCGATGTGCGTAAGCCAGATCTAGATGCACCCTGAGATACCACATTTTCTTGTTCTTTTGCTGATGTTTTTATAATTAATCTCTTGTTTGAAATGGGGACAAACCCACCAGTTAAGGATCATGATCATTGGTCTACCAATTCTTTAGTAAGAGATAATAAATGGTATAATTAGCCCGTATTTGATATTATTTTATGTAACAAAATAAACTAATTACCTTTTTCCATCTTCTTCATGATGGCAGACATACTTGAAATAGATCCTTTAGACCTGACAAGTCTTGCCTTTGATCTCTTCATTTTAGCTTTAACCATTTTCTTTAGTGACGGAGTAAATTGCTTGGTATGAATTGCTGCAATTTAATGTTATTATGGTTTTACCAAGAATTTTTCAACGCTTGCGATTAAGGTAAATAAATAAAGAGGTAATCTTAATTTAAATGATTACTAGTGTAGTAGTTGCCCCACATTACATGTGCGTATGTACTCCCGATTTCCGTAAGATGCCACGTTTTGTTCTTTTCTTTTGACGGAGATTTAATAATTAGTCTACTATTCGGGGTAAAGACGAGCAAACCAAATAAAAGACCATGATCATAGGTCTAAAAAATAGTGAGTGAGAGATGATAAATGGGTTAAGTAACTCGTATTTTACAAAGAAAAATAATAAAAATAGTTTTAATTAATGTTTTACCTTTATCCATTTTCTTCATGATGGCAGACATACTTGTAATGGATCCCTTAGACCTAACAAGTCTTGCCTTTGATCTCCTCATTTTAGCTTTAACCATTTTCCTTAGCGATGGAGTAAATTGTTTGGTATGAATTGCTGCAATTTAAATACGCTCATATACATTGAACGCTTGCGACTACTAGATATAACTTATTTTTATTACAGGATCCACCCGCCCATGTAGTCGCCGTTGCCAAAAATGTTACATTTTCAACCATTTGCCAATACTTAATAGTTATTTTTGATGTTGGGGTGAAGACGTCCCCATCAAATCCAATATTATAAAAGTCGGTCCCGGTCTTGAGTTATAAGACCGGGACTCCAAAACAGAGATGTGTGCGGTGTGCGGTGTGCTTTGCGAGAAGAGATCTTATTCAGCTCGGGTGCGAGGTCTTGAGTGCTCAGTAGGCATATTCATTGGCTCTGCAGATTGCTGGCGGGCGAGAGGGGAGAGGGTGACATCGCTCAGCCTTGTGTTTGTAAGAGGCCTCACTGTACGCCGCTCACATCTCTCGTCCTCACTGCGCGGCGTCCGACCAGCACTCATACAAACAAATATGCGCCATACAAATATTCCACATCTTCGCACAGCGATCACCACTGAAGCTGAGCGGAGAGGAGATGTGTCAATAGCACAATTCTAATTCAATAATAAATTGAAATATGAAGGTAGAACGAGCAACATCTTCTGTCAAGACGAACGCCATCTCAGTCTGCCCGTGACCATGATACCTGCAAAGGTGTCGAAACGTCGGGACCAAAATCTAAAATTAAAACCGCGAAAAAATCCGTAAAAAGTAGTTCTATTCAAAGCACAATTCTATTAATTGTTTAAAAAACATCTAATTTTCATCATCACCTAATGCTCCTCTCATCTCCGCTTTGGTGGAGTCCCGGCCTGTATGGTGTAATTAACCAGTGTTTTATATACCTATTATATTGTTATGTAATAAGAAAAGTAATAGGATTATCTTCAATACATATGTTACCTTTATCCATCTTCTTCATGATAGCAGACATACTTGTAATGGATCCCTTGGACCTAACAAGTCTTGCCTTTGATCTCCTCATTTTAGCTTTAACCATTTTCCTTAGCGATGGAGTAAATTGTTTTGTATGAATTGCTGAAATTTAATGTAATAACGCTTCTATACATTGAAGGCTTGCGACAACTGCACATAATTTAAAAGTATCTATTTTTGTTTTTCACTCCCACAGATTCACCAGCCTATGTAGTCGCCGTTGCAAGAGGTCTCATTTTTTCATCCTTTTGCCGATATATTATATTAAATGTTTTGAAAAATATGTAGTTATATATTATATCCAGGCTTAGAAGTAGGATGCAGTCCTACCTTTCCGCCCTCATGCAATATGCACATGCAAGAAAGCCCACAGCCCACAGGGCGTGAAACACCCGAGTGGTTGTCGAGTCAGCATCTCCTGAGGATGCCCCGTGGAAGGAAACACGTGTCGAGTATAAGTTTGATTGCATGTTTCCCCCTTTTTTCTCGCTTTTCGCACATTTTTGCATGTGTATGAGGTCGGGAGGGTAAGCTTTCTAGTACATATGTTACCTTTATCCATCTTCTTCATGATAGCAGACATACTTGAAATAGATCTCTTGGACCTAACACGTTTCACCCTTGATTTCTTCACTTTATCTTCAATTAATTTCCTGAGTGATGGAGTAACTTCGTTTGTCTGAATAGCTAGAATGTTATTTAATTGAACTCTATCAATAATAATTAAGCGCCTTATATAGAAGAGTTCCCTAAACGTATGATGACGTTGACGTTGATTAACACAAAAACAATGTATCACCTGGAAAACGTCACACGCTCTGATTGACTGTTAGTCTTCTGGTCAACCAATCACAGTCATGATCAGTATATTTGACAACAGATTAAGTTGATCAGGCTTACAGAAACCGGGTAAAAAGGTAGTAGTGTTTTTATCTACACAGTAGTTCCAACATGTACATATAATAATAATAATAATAATATAATATTCCTGGACATCTCACACACGGTTGTCTGATCCCAAGCTAAGCAGAGCTTGTGTTATGGTAACCAGACAACTGATAAACATAGGTACTTATATATTTCTAAATACATACATATTATAGATAAATTACACCCAGACACAGAACAAATGATCGTGCTCATCACACAAACATTTGTCCAGAGTGGGAATCGAACCCACGACCTCGGTATAGCAGTCAGGGTCTCTAACCACTAGACCAACAGGCCCGTCAACGTAGTCCCATGTATACTAGTTAAGGGGGTAGCTGTCAATCAATCAGTCTTGCATTAGACCAGTGTCTGTCAACTTTGTCCGACGAACATTATAGACGCGATGCAGATAAGACGTGCCTTCGCAATCAGATCTGGGAGGTAATAGTTACCCAGTGAAACTCAAATGTTTATAGTGCCGTAATATTAATCAGTATCCATATTTACCTTTCTCCAACTTATGCATGACTGCAGATATACTACTTCCACTTTGAATGGATTTCTTAGAGCTACTACGTTTTGCCTTAAGTTTTTTCATCTTATCTTTAACCAGTTTTCTTTGCGATGGAGTTCCTTGTTTTGTGTGAGATCCTGCAATTTAATTTAAATGGTATATTATTTTTAATAAACCTTAACGGTTGCTACCACGACAGGGCTCCTTTAGGTTATTAAGTATTTTTTAACTATCACTGAGTTACAATACATAGTTTACCTTTTTGCAGATTCTCTAAGACTGCAGAAATACTACGTCCACTTAAAACGGTTTCCTTAGATCTATCACGTTTTGCTTTCGATTTTTTCACTTTCTCTTTTATCATTTTCTTTAGTGATGGAGTAACCTCTTTTGTATGAATAGCTGAAATTTAAATTTTATCATTTATTATTTATTTACACAATAGGGTAGATGACTGGGTATGAAAAGTCAAAACCAATTTAGTCTACCATTAACATAATAAAATTTTAATAGACACATATTTTTTTATCAAATCCATTTATAAAATTCAAAATACAAAGTTAAATCGCTCTAAAGCTCAGGAGTGGGGGCTGGTTATGTTTGTATTTGTACTCACTGTATCATCATGATTTATTGTTTACGGGACAAAATAAATATTCGGGTCTAATATTTTATGTTAGCAAAAAGATGTTCAAAAAATAAAAAAATTGCCATCATCCCTATTCTGATCGAAAATATGATATTTTGTCTTGAACTTACCTTCGTGGATCTTTCGTATTACTTTAGAATCATTATCGCTAGAACTCTGATCCATCGGCAAACCTGATTCTTCATTCATTATTTTTTGAATTAGCGTTGGCGAGACTTTCTTTGATTTAATAGCTAAAAAATAAATACCAATTACATAATTGTTTATCAAATTGCTGGACCGGTTAACTATAAGGTATGCATTCGAAAAGTAAACAGGAACCCAATTCAGTTTCCTCAAAATTACTGATATTATCTCATGAAGACTTTTATTTTAGGTTAACTGACCCGAAATTCGTTGCCCCGTAAATATATAGAATTTTATACCTAACAATACCATAAAAAATTGTCACCTTATAGAATTTTTCGTAAATTTTCGTTCATAAAAACCTACAAAAAATTATGAACGCAGCAAAAAAACGAGCCGGTTCAAGCCGTTGTAGGTAATTTGACCGAGTAAAAAGGGTATGGATGTCAGATAGCCAGTCGTTCCGTCTAAAATACGGTATTCAGCAGAATCCGGCAAGACTGGAAGCTGACCCCAATATAGTTAGTGAAAGGGCTAGGCAGATGATGAAGACGTGGATCCCTAGAAATACCTACACCGGTTGATATTTATAATAATGTATAAATAATCAACTGACCTTTATCCACTTCAGCCAAGATCTCAGACTCACCGGCTTTGGAGCCTAATTTTGCGAGAATATCAAACCTGTTCATAGATTTCAAATGAGTCCCGCTTACAAATCTTTTTAGTTTATTTTCATCCTTATTTATCAACTTTTCTAAGAGTGAAGGCGATACGAAGCCTTTTTTGATTGCTATAATAAAACAAAAGAAATGACTTCAGTTGTACTGAATGTATTTATTAAAATTATCTACTTAAATCATAAATGTGTAGATGTCGTGGTGGCCTAGCGGTTCAATAAACGGATTTGTATGCACAAGGTTGCAGGTTCGAACCCAGGCAAGTACCAATGTGGCTTTTTCAAAGTTATATGTACGTTCTTAATTATTCTAAGACACTTCTGACAAACGGTGAAGGAAAACATCGTGAGGAAACCTGGATTCCAAAATTTGGGAAATGAAATCGCCAATCCGCAGTGAGCAAGCGTGGTGATCAATGCTCATGCCTTCTCTATATGGGAAGAGGCCTGTGCTCAGCAGTGGGCGTTTATAGGCTGGATGATGATGATGATGAAATCATAAATTATTTTTGATCCTACAGCAACATAGTTTAATATTAATGTTTGATTAGTTGTTAGAGCTTTTCTATACTTACATTTTCCAATCTCATTAACAATTTCTAATTCTCCATCACAGGTATTCAGCATCGCCTGTATTTGTTTTTTCTTTAGCTTTCTAAGACGGCTTTTGCTTTTCACTTCTTTTATCTTATCTTTATTAACCATCTTCTTTATAACAGATGGTGATACTTTCCCCTTCTTGATTTCTGAAATGTCATCACTATTGTCATCATGTCTTGCGATGCCACACACTAAACATTAGCCTTTGGTTATGAAACTCTCTTCTGTATCTTGCCAGTGAGATGCAAATAAGCTTAACAACACTATTTAATCAAATCAAATCTAAGGAAGTAATAGTAGTAAGGTACAAATTATTTTTCAACATTTATTAATGAATGCAAATTAAACTTTTTGAGTTATTCCGACGGTTAAATAATAATTATTTATTTTTTAATCCCATTTCTAGATCTAGGCGTAAAAACAGCTTATTTTGTATATTTATTTTTGCACTTACCTTTACCAACTGCTTTGATAACATCTTCTTCGCCGTCCTTGCTAACTAATTTCATAGCAATTTCGTCATGTCTGGATGATTTACCAGATCCCAATCCTGACATCAATTTTCTAGGGCCATGAGATTTTCTATTGATAATCATATCCAGAACGGATGGTGATACGTCCCGACTTCTTATTGCTGAAATCAAAATTATACAACAATAGTAATCACCCGTGAATAACAGAGAGACCAGCTTTTTGGAAATTAGTGATAAGAAGATCTCTTAAGGTAAAAACATAAGGATAAGTGAAGAATACGAAATGATTAAAGAGTAATGTAGGGTAGAAGCAGTAATTTGAAAATTAACCTGTATAACTTAATTAGTAAAGTGACTGGTGTGTAGCGGGTCCAAATCCTGAATGAGCTTTAAAAAATATTTGTCTTATATTTAATTACAAGTAGTCGCTTCTCAGGCGATAACACGTATAACAGATCATTGTACATGATACATTTATACAGCAGTGACTGAATAATAATTGATAACACCACTAATAAATGGATGTGGATGTAACACACAGACGGAATGGGTCTATGTGACAAGCAAAAATAACAACAATATATGTAATGACCGCACCTTCAGCCACTTTGTTCAAAATTTCTTTCTCTCCATCAGTCGTGGCTAACTTTACTAGTAATTGCCGCAAGTTCATTTTGCTGCCTGTTTCTAAAAAATGGAATTTTCTGTTAAATATCTTCCAATCCAATTCCATTTTCAATTGAGATTTATGTTATATAACAAAAACAATGAGAATTGCTCTTTTCTGATCTCTCGTCAGGAATAATTGACGACAAAATCTATCAAAGCAACATTATCCTTCTACTAACCTACAATGAGGATCCCTTTGCTAAAATCACCAGAATTTGGCATAGAATACGGAATGCTTTTTGAGGTGGAAGGCGTCAATTTCTTTTTACTTTCCAATCTTTTTAGTTGTGATGGTCTTAAGTTAGCAGTGCCTGTTATCATTATTTCTATGAGCGAGGCCGACACCTCACCTCTTTTGATAGCTGAAAAAGAAAGGATACATAGCAATGAGATTTTACGGGATCAAACAATTTCCAATAAGCCATCTATAAATACATATTTTATATTTCGTTATATAAGATATCATACAGTAAATAAATAATAAATACAAATCTGCTAAGCTTCAGCTTAAGTCAGTGATCTCACCTGTTCCAACCAGATTTAATACTTCAGCTTTACCTTCACTAGAACTCAATTTAGTTGTTATTTCATTTTCGTTCAATGGTCTACAACTTAGTCTCTTTCCGCGATTGTTACTGTTGCTAATCGCTTTTTCTATAACCCGTGGAGTAACTTGACCCTTATTTATTGCTGTAAAAAACCATAATATAGTAATCTATTCCAAGAAAATCCTTCATTTTTAGAGACAATTACTGAGTCACTGTAATATGTCTCCCCTATGTAAATTGTTATTTAATCTTACCTTTACGAACCTCCTTCACAATTTCTAAGTTACCTTCTTTGGTTCCCATCTTTGCTAATATTTCATACTTGGTCATTGGAAATGGTCTTTCCTTTTCATTATTAATTACCAAATCTAAGAGAGATGCTGCAACCTTATTTTTCTTTATAGCTGAAAAGACAATTTTGATTTTAGCGTCACTTTTACTTAGTTCCACCGGTGGTTGTTTTTTACTCACCTTTACCGAAATCCTTCATGATTTTGGCTTTGCCACCAGCAGACGCTAGTTTAGCGAATATTTCTTCTTGGTTCATTGGTTGGTTCTTCTTCTTTTTAAATAAAGGTATATTTTTGTCTTTTGCTATTACCTCAAGAAGTGAGGGCGTAGCTTTTCCTTTATCAATTGCTACAATTTTAAAAGATATACGTAGATATCATTAATTTGAGACTATCTACGTGATCATGAACAGATTTACAAGAAATATAAAATAAATACTGCACTTTATAAAAAATCAATTGGTTATCAATTGATTACCCACCTCTATCGACTGCCTTTATTATATCTGCCTTACCCTTGGAGGTGACTAGGTTAGTCTTTATTTTATCTTTGTCCATTTCTTCATACATTGTGCTCTTTGATTCTTTTAATACCGGTTTGCATGGAGGAAGTTCGACCTGCTTTACTTTACCTTTAAGCATTCTTCTAATAAGTTCTGGCGGTACTTGACCTTTCTTCATTGCTAAAATAATTTGATTTTACTTTATATACTGTTAGAACTTAGCCTTATAATTCAGTATCTACTAAAAATACATTTAATTTTAAATTAGTAATGCTAAAATAAAGGCTCAAATTTTAGTGAATTTTAATGCGATAAATTACGAGAATTATTATAAGCGCCTAAAATCTGGCTTACTAAAATAATGGTAAATGATGATAGCTAAGTAAAACAAGAGTATGTTACCTTTCATGACCTCCGTGACAATTTCATCTTTACCGTTACTTGTCTTTAATTTGTCGCCTATTTCCGTTTTAGTCAATGGCTTTTTGGATTTTCGGCTGACTAGTTTTTTTAGTAGATTGCCTTTCTTTGGAGAATCTTTACTCTGATTAATTGCTTGATCTAAAAGCGATGGTGACACTTGGCCATTTTCAATAGCTGTAACCAGAATAACGATGTCAATGACTTTATAGACGATTGGATTTTTGGGCAACTCAAGATTAAAAATTTTCAATAAATAAAAAAAACATAAAAAAAATATATTTTTGCTTCACCTTTTCGAACTCGAATCATGATTTCCGCTCTTCCATCACATGTTCCTAACTTATCGATAATTTCATCGCCCGTCCTGGGATTTACACATTTTTTGACTGGTAAAGGTTTCATAAATGTTTTATCTTTCTTTAATATTTTTTCTATGAGTGACGGTGACACATCTCTTTCTCTTAGAGCTGAAGTAAAAAAATATAAGTCGACCGTTTATAAGGGATTGAACTCAGTTACCTAAATATTATCAAGAATGAGTTATTTCTTCAAGAAATGTCGTACAATATGTGCTGTCGTCAAACGTAAACTCGCTGTTTATTTAGACTTACCTTTTTTTACTTGTTTTATAATTTGTGCATTTCCTGAACATGAACCAAGATTGGCCAGTATCTCATTCTTATCCATATGGCTAAAAATGACAGGACTCTTTGTACCATGAGCATCGAGTGGCCATTTTTTTGGACTGATTATTTTTTCAATAACTGACGGAGACACCTGCTTCTTCTTTATAGCTAGAATAAAATAACAAAAAAAAATCGATGTCTATTTTCCATCGATCTATGTTGGATCTCAACTGTGCCTTTGTCATTTGGCAATATGTTCACGAACATTATTAGAATGCGTGCATTCTTTATAATGTGCAATAAAGAAAATCAGTAGGTTCTAGTTTAAAACAGATTAACATTTTAAAATATTAAGGTAGGAATACACTGCACTTGCAGTCTCATAGATCATAAATACCTTTTTGGACAGTTTTAAGGATTTCAGACCTTCCATCTCTATTGCCCAGCTTTGCTATTATTTCACTCTTCCGAAACGGCTTTTTACGCTTACTGCCCGCACATTTTCTGACAACTGCGATAAAATCATTAGTAGACATACAAAATAAATAATAGGGTAGGCTCGTCTTTTAAAGAGAACGAATTGGGCAGCTTATATAGCCATTGACGTTTTAATATTGAACGAAATAGATAGTAAGGTCACTTCATTCCCAGGGTAATTGATTAACCCATTCAATGCGGAAACAAATTTTGCTCTCGCTACCCAGATGCGGCATAGGTTTTAACGTAAACGCTGATAGGCGTGAGCCGCACCTGACGAGCAAAAGAAAACACGCCAATCGGCGTTTTCAGTACTTCGTTATGAATTTCGAATTCAATCATCAATTCAAATAATATCAGGGGTAGCAAACCATTTTACAAAAATATAATTGAAGACAAAACTAGCCAGGAATTCAAATTCTATATTTTAACTTATTTTTTATAGGTAGAAAAGAGAAAAAAAAAACTGTTAAAATTCTTAGCATAAATGCCGTAAACCTTTGATACTTTTAATTTTACTATTATTCACATTTAGGTACTTGGGAATATAAATAATATTAAAATACCGCGATAGTGTCCGGAAAAGTATAGTTTTTTTTTTACTGTGGTTTTTTTTTTCATGCTTGAAATGTAACAAGACAATTATCATAACATAACATAACTAATCATCACGCCTGTATCCCCGAAGGGTTAGGCAGAGGTGCACCAATGTACACCCACAGTTCGACGGTATGTTTAGGAAAATTATCGCTCTTCAAAAATCACAAAGGTCTTTTTGTGTCAGCGCCATTTTATTTTAATAAGTATAGAGACAGACTATAGACTAAGACAATAAGCGCAGCTAAGGCCTTAGAGTTATATTACTCTAAGGTTAGGGCAACATACTTTAGGTGAATCTGAAGTCCAATTATCCATCTACAGATATTTCTTTGCCGTAATATCAGAATAATATTAGTTTGTTTTCTAGATTTTAAATGAAGTAATTTTGGTTCATGAAATCATAAATTTAAATACACTTCTCATCAAAAAAATCGAAACACTTTCGTTTTTATTGTTTTTGTCCTAATTTTTTACAAAAGAAAATTAATTCCATGAAAAAAAAAACATTATTGTGTAGCTGGCAGTTTGGTCGTTACAGTAAGAAGAAAAAAATCAAAATTCGAAATCAAAATTTCATTTGTTTATCCTATAAATGAAATGAATCACTGTTTTGAGACAAATGTGTATTTAGGGTTGAAGTACGTTTCTCGTTTAAAAACTAAAAATTAGCGCTTGTCTTTAAACTTTTTGTTTCTTATTTCATTTACTGTGACTTTGGGACGACTGAAAAAACTTTTTTTTCTAAAACATACTTCGCCCGCAGAAGCCGCCCAAGTGGTGGCATTGCTGGATTCTGGACTTAGTCAGCGTGTTGTGGCTGCAAGATTGCATCTAAGCTTATCATCTGTTCATAGAGTCTACAAACGCTATTGGGAGACTGGTTCGTTCACGCGCCGTTCAGGATCTGGCAGGAATCGGGTCACTTCTGAGCGAGATGATCGATTTATTGTAACAACTTCTTTACGAAATCGACGCCTTAACGCTTTTCAACTGCAGCAGCAGCTTCGCGTTGTACGAAGAGTAGCTGTAAGTGACTCTACAATAAGAAGAAGGTTGAAGGAACGCGGATTGGCACCGCATAAGCCAGCGAATGGGCCGAAATTAACTGCAGACCATCGAAGAGCGCGCCTTAACTTTGCACGCGAGCACCTAACTTGGTCATACCTTCAGTGGAACAAAGTACTGTTTTCTGATGACTGTAAAATTATGCTGTATGGTAACGACGGAACGAACAAGGTCTACAGAAGAGATGGAGAACGCTTTGCACAATGCTGCATTGAAGAAAAGATCAGGTATGGTGGCGGTTCGTGGACGGTTTTGGGAGGAATCAACGCCGACGGTAAGACAGAACTTGCCTTTGTGTCTGGGCCACGGCTGCCTGCACTAAACTCTCATCGGTACATCGAACAGTGTCTTGAACCTCATGTGATGCCCTATGCACATTTTATTGGCAAAGACTTCATATTCATGCTCGACAATGCTAGAGCTCACACCGCGGGCGTCGTACGAGATTATCTTACCGAAGTCGGTATCTCCATTATGGTATGGCCAGCAAGAAGCCCGGACATGAATCCCATTGAACATCTATGGGATGAATTAAAGAGACGAATTCGAGCAAGAGATCCAGCCCCAGAAACACTTAGCCAGCTGCAAAATGCAATCCAAGAGGAATGGGATAATATACCACAACATGTGATCGTGACTCTCATCCGATCGATAAAGAACCGTATGGAAGCAGTAATATGAGCTCGCGGAGGGAATACAAGTTATTAAATAAACGTTTCTTACATTTTTTTTTTCATTTACGCGTGTTGTTTTACCCATTTCCTTCATATTCCATACAGGGTAAAAATTACTCATTATACAAAATACGAAACCTATGAAGACTTAATTTGAATTTAGAACATAAACATTAGGATTTTTAAAGCTCATACTACTCACTATTAAATGACATTTTACATTTATTCCAACATATACACATTTTTCTGATAATCCTTATCAAATCATAAACTGCGAGGTGTTTCGATTTTTTTGATGAGAAGTGTATATAGTTTAAACCAATAAAAGTAAGTACGTTGTTAATCCCTGGAATACGCCAATTGGCGTTATCAGCACGTGGGTAAGAAAACTTAACTTTTCTAGAACGCTTTCGCTACTGACATATCCAAAAACTACTTGTACCAGGCATTTCACTTATAAATTACAAGCACATTGGTCTATATTTTATTATTAAATCATCAAATTTGGATGAAATATAAAACAATTCTATATTACGCCGATCGGCGTTTTCAGAATCTGAGTATGAAAAAATTATACGCTATCGGCGTGCGCCGCATTGAATGGGTTAATTCTCATTATAGCCTATTTGAATTAAGTATTAACACATAAATACATTTCAATACCTTGGGGCGAATCCTTCTTAATTGGTTTCGGTGCAGGTTTAATGGCTTTTGCTTTAGGGCTAGCCACTCTAACCGTCTTGCATCCATCACAAGGCCGACTACTAGGCGTGATAATGTTACGAATAATGTCATTCGAACTTAAAACACCAGCGTTTTGGTCAATTAAGAGCTTAATGAAAGACGGCGTTACATTCCCTTTCAGTATAGCTGTAATAAAACAAATAAGTTCAACACCAAAACTATTTTACCAAATCAGATTTTTCATATTTATTGGGATTTAAAAAATATATTGACTACTTACCGCCTATCAAGTTTTTAATGATGCTAGACCTACTGTCAGTGAAGTCAACCTTTTTAAGTTGTCTTTCTGGTTTTGGGGTTGGTTTATTACCAGCCCATTTACTGTCTGTAATAACCTGGTGCAATGTATTACCCAGTGATGTAGAGCTTGTACTCATAATTTTTAAAGCACCTACAGGTTTCTTCTTGCATATTTCACTACTCACGGTAGAGCAAACACATGGTTCTTGTTTTATGACGTCATCGGTTAGCATTTTGGTTTCCGGCAACATTCTTGGCCGTGAGCAACACACAGGTTTATGTAACCCATCATCTTGCCTACATTGTTTAAAATTCTTCACGCTGGGTAGGCGAGACCGAAGGAGAGTCACATGTTTTTTAATTAATTTCTTCGGTGTATTCCGATTGCTGCCGCTCAGTAAAAGTTTGCCTGTATTTTTATCTAGTCTAATTGTGATTTCGTTTGAATTTGTTGGCTTAGATTTCATTATATTAAATTTCTTCGATAATTTTATTCCTATGTCTGAGGATTTTGAATTTTTCTTCGAAAAAATAGTTACAGTTTCCTTAGGTTTTAAACTGAGTAGGCTTGATTTATCAACCTTCTTCATTTCTAACTTTATAGATGGTTTAATCGTTTTAGCATCTTCCGACAACTTTTTAACATCGTCCTCCGTTTTTGTATCTTGCTGTAACAATTTCATTTTCTTCAGCATCTTTTTCCGCTTCTCGTATTTTTTAAGCAAGTTCTTTAAGTAAGGCATTATCTCTTTCATTTGTTGGTTTAAAAGTTGTTTTTTAATGTTTTGCCTAATTTTAAATTTCATAACCGGCCACTTCTGATTAGTATATTTAGAATCCTCCTTTTTTTGTACTTTCTCGGCCATTTGATCCAGTTCCAAAATTTGCTGCTTTTTAAGAAGTTCCAAAGTACTTTGCAGTAGTTTTTGCAGATCATCTTGTACATTTTCTTGAGGTTTCACTTGCGGGCTTTTAGTAAAGGAAGCTCCTTTTCCATCACCAATGTTATACTTTCTTATCGGTTCAGAAGGACCAACAGACTTCGTGTTGTGCTTAAATTGTTTCCGTTTCTTCCTCATTTCAGAAGCTGTTTCTTTGAATTTTATTGTGCTCATCGACTTTGATTTCATTTCGGAACTTATTGTAGAAACTGATGTGTGCCTTACTTTCCTCGTAGCATTTGAACCTACACTTTTCTTTCTTGTATCGAATTCTTGAGAAAATATTTTCCTAATGCAATCCTCTGGGACACATGTGCCGGATTTGCAAGTACAAATTTTGTACTTAAATATTTTCTGGGCTTGTTTTCTTTTCAAAACAACCGATTTCCTTTTCGATATGAATGAGAGTCGAGACTTTTTGGTGTAGCTACTGCATGTGGGAGGATCACAGTCGTCACGAATGCACTTTTCTGATGCACATTCGCAAGGCGAAAACATGTTCTTAGATTTGGCGCTTACTACATTCATGATTACAGATTTACTAGAACCGAACAATGAAGGTTTTTCTCTGTCCCATCTCTGAGATCTTGAATGTCTCTTTTTAACACGTCTCTTGTATTCATACGGATCACACATGTTGATGACACGTGTATACCTATACTGGTAAGTTTTCTTTGATGGTAATACCACGTACTACAGTGCATTTAATTACAATGCTTAAATATACTCAAATATATAAATCCTCATATAAAAGTAGTACGTATACTTGTCAATTTAGTACTGAAGATATTGTCATCTCTTCAGTTTTACTGTGTGAAATTTATGACAAACAGTCATTACAGCGACTCCTAAAATAATACATTTTCATTTCAGTTAATGTTGAGAGAAGTAATAGATTTTTGAATATTAGTTGTAGTAGTACCTATGTATTAGTAAAAGTACTTACTATTATAACATTTATTATATGCCGCATAATTTAGATTTGATGATACTTAAACTATTAATTTTGTAATTAATACAATATCACCTTTCTCATCATATAACTTCAAACATTTGGATCGAATAAGCGAATATTCGATTATACTAAAATCTGAAAGAAAAGCCAGAATTTAATTAAGAATAATTGAAATTAAGTACAATAAGCAAACACGAAGCACTAAATAACAACAACACCAAACTTACTTTATTTTTTGTGGATAATTCGATAGCGCATGGCTGTCCCTAAAACGTAGGCGTACTAACTACGTTCTCCCTAATTTCGCACATACGATACGAATTTACAAAAACACTATCAAGATACATAATATTATTTATAAATATTAAAATTCTACCGCGCCTTATTACGCTCACATCAGAATACAGCATAGAGAAATATAATAAGAATACAGAAAACGTCAAACATCATGACACTTGTATTAAAAACTATATCACGAATATAAACCTCCTTAGTACCATAATCTACTAGGAACCGCTACAAAACTCTTTTCTGGGATTGGCATAGCAAACATTGGCCTTTTCTGGGATTGGAGTCAAACCAAGGAACTTATATACTAACTGGAATGAGGACGGGCAATCCAAAAACACTCCGAGCGAGAAAGCTTCGAGAGTGGACGTTGTCTCTTTCTAATAGGGTGTCCAATAATCATACAACTCTTGAGACAGTTACGGACTACTGATATTTTATTATTTAATGATGATGACCTGCAACTTAATAGCATTTATGTTAAAACTTTTTATGTTAACTTATCTATATCTATACTAATATTTTATAGAGGAAAGATTTGTATTTTTGTATGTAACGAATAAACGTAAAAACTACTGGACCGATTTGAAAAATTCTTTCAGCAATGGATAGCTACATTATCAGCGAGTAACATAGGCTATATTTTATTCCCGTACTCCCACGGGAACGGGAACTACGTGGGTGAAACTGCGTGACGTCCGCTAGTTACCTTTAACTTAAATGTATGTCTGTACCGTCCAGTTGCAAACTATCCATTTTGCAACTTATGTATGCTGATACTTATCTTCACATACTAGATACAAGCGTGCCCATTAAAAAAAAAACCTGTATTTGGTCTTTACCCATTAGGTACAGATTTTTATGTGATGTGAAGTACGTGGCACTCGTATTCATTAAAGCTCTTCAAGATACTTATGTAAAGTTACATCCTTCATATTTTTAAGAGTTTTCAAAGCATAGGTACAGGGATGCAATTCACATAGACCAAGCATGAGTTTGTCTATAATAAAACAACACATAATTTTAATTAATACATTTATTACACATTATTAAAAAGTATCGTTTTATGTAAACGTTGGCGTAAGGTTGAGCGTTGCCCAACTATTTTTAAATTATGGGTTTTTGTATGACTAAATAATCTTAAGTTTAGGTAAGAAGATGCAATGCTTTTCAATATCACGATCTCGTGTGAATCTTCGCAGTTAAAAGATTCGATTGGGTGAGGTGGGTCAAAATGCATATTTCCTGACATATAAAAATGTTGTACTACCAGCAACATTAATCTATTTTTATTTAAGTTTTTTAACCCATTTGTGTGGCACATTGTTAGAAATACTTTTTCGCAATATTTCACAATATTGAAAGCGAACTTGGTGACATATTTAAGTTTTCCTCTGTCTATAAAGGTTGTGAAAGAGGAAAACTTACAAATATCTACTGCATCATTATGGTCGCATTGCTCCTTTAATTTAAATAAAGCAGCAATGCAATACGCACATGAATTTTTTTTTGATAATTTGTTTGTTATATACCCTGCAATATAATATAAAATATTATCTTTAAAATCAGAAATTGATGTTCTGCTTATTTGGTCCATTAATTGGTCAATGTTTTCATCAACTTCAAGGTTTGCTTGCGAACTATTTGATCTTTTCGGATACTTAAATTCTAATACGGGTGTAGTTTGTATGCTACCCTCATCGGCGATTATATTCGCACTTACAGTAGGCTGCACGCTATTTCTAAATAATAGTTTTCTCATTATATAACGAAACTGTAGCGCGCTCGGGTTATCGTTAAAACCACCTCTCGCTCTAACACATGAAAAAAATATTTCCACGTGGTCTTGCGAACATTTGTAGGGTAGGAAGTACTTCATATTGATCCCGTCGTCAGATAATAATTCGTCAATTAAATTTTTAAAACTTACACAATCTATTATTAAGCCGAGAGCAGGCGTTTTACGTCTGTGCGACAATATATTTTCTTCATCAATTATTAAATTGGCCAAGTAATTTTTGGTTTCGGAGATAACGTTCATCCAAAAGTTTTTATTTGTAAGGCGTAAAGGTGCCTTATAACCCACGCCAAAAGGATTTTTGGCATTAAATATATCGAAGATCCTATCGATATACCTAATGAATTCGATGGTGGCCTCGCTCCCAACAAAATTTTTATGACCACTTTTAGCCAGAAATTCAATAGCATCAGCCACAGAACTGCTTAGTACTTGTGCCGCCAATTTAACATTCATTTTTTTTCCATAAAAATTTATATGAACAGCGGAAATCTTATTTTTTAATTTAATCCCTTCCTGTTCTTGTAATGTATGTAAATTTCTGACATAATTAAAATCAATGTTTCCTTTGTCAGAAGACAGTTTACATTCAGCAAAAACATTCCGTGCTAGCTTAATCATGTGTGGTGGATCCAATAGACAGTGCACCTTACAGTCTTTTGTGGGATTTTTAAAATTAGTTTTTAAGTCATCGACGTTAAAATTACAACCCAGGAGCTCGTATGTTTTAATGTTAGTAATAGTACCATCACATGTTAATGATCTAACAGTAATATTAGCATCAGCCAATAGCCTTAAGGTTGTTAATATCAGCTGTGCTTGTATATTGGCCGATATTTTATTAATAAAAAAATACCCAATGGGACATTTGAATTTCCTTGTGTATGAAACAATCATAATAACAAGTACTTCAGTAGCGAGTATTTCTGAGTCATTATTTACAATTCCACCATAGTCCACATAACCCCAAAATTTATCCATTTTTTTATCATATGTCAGTTCTGACCGAATAGACATAGCATCAAAAACTATGCTAACATTTTTTAAATAATCATTTTTCTCCACAGATCTCTTTAAAAATTCAAAAACTTCTTTCATAAAACCAGTATTACAATTATGTGTTGACAGAAGTAGTCTTAATGTTGACGGATGAGGTAAACTGATGTGATTTCTTAAGAAAATATAAGCTTTTGGTGAATAAAAGTATAAAGTTAACGCAAAAGATTTGAGCTCATCACTATACCGTACAGTTTTATCTGATTTTCTTGTATTCATATGCGTATGTATGTTACTAAAATTATTAACTAATACACTTTCTACTTCTTCAAAGTTTGTACACTTCTTCTTTATCAAATTTAAAGCACACTTAAGATTATTAATTTTCATATCCCGTCTTCTCAGGCGCTGTGACAATAATTTTACTTTATATTTTAACTTGTCCTTCTCTACAACGAGGTTTTTAATGGCATCCTCCTGTCGAGCTTTCTTCAATGGAGGTTCCATGGATGTGCCCGGAGTTGGTTCTAAATTTTCTTTCATTTCAGGAAGAGCCGAAATCAATTCTATTTGTTTTTCTTGTATCTGCAATTGAAAAATAATAAAACAGTCAGAAAATACATAATTGAACAGCATTGTGAATGTTACAATAATAACTATTGCTATTAAGAAATGTGATTCTTGAAGAAATAATAAATCAAGATTAATACTAAGGTTGGTACTATATCATCAACAGATAAAAGATTTAAATTTTACCTTATCAAAGCCGGCTTCAACCTTTTCTCGAGCTGATCTTAAAGTGATGTTACTTAAAACATTAATTTGTTTATTTGTTGAAATCTCCTGAAAATGAAGACACATTACATTAATAAATAATTATATAACCAATACATAATACATATAAGCAATTTGACGCTTGAAGATTTCTGTTATAATATATTGTATGACCATGTGTACTTAAAGAAATGCATTTAATTATGTAAGTACATTTTGAATTTAGGCGATAAATGTAATGACAAGGAACGAACGATTTTTAAATGTTATTAAATTAGGTATAACTTGAAATAAACTAAAACTCTTACAATAGGGAAAATAGACGGAATGGCATCATGTTTGAGTATTGATTTTCTTGTATGAATGATTATGTCCTCTGACAGGAAATGACGGCTGCAAACTACGCTATAGCTTGAATATTTCTTCTTTAAAGGAACAACTTCAAGCCACCGTTGCTGCAGATTTTCTTTATTAGGGAATCTGTTTGGAGACAAAACAATATTTATAGAAAGCAAACTAGTCCGATGTTTCTAATTTATAAAATGAAAATATACTTTTGATTACTATGTAGGACAACGATGTTCGAAACTTCGAACTGAGCTGTTTTAATAATTTATTTGGATAATTCCCGTTTATCAATCTGAAACATTGGTAACCCTAGTCGTAATAAACAAACAAAGTTATAAAACTTACCTGAAGAACGAAATTCCACATCCAGCATACCCCTCACTACTACACCCCTTCACACAACACAATTTTACCATTATGAAAGCTGGTGAATTCACCTAAATACATTAAAAAGAACTTGAAAACGCAAAAATATGACTTCAACGCGAAAGTGTATCGGCCATATTGTTTACATCGGTGACAAGGGAAGACAGAGACACCATCCACCAATGTCGGTTTCTCGCTCGGAGTATTTTTTTTCTATTGAATCCATTATACAAATTCAAACTCTAAGCTTTTGAGATAGGGTTTTTTTTTTTTTTTAGTATTTTGTTCGTACTCATTCCAGTTAGTATATAAGTTCCTTGAGTCAAACAGACTTCACACAGACGAAAAACTGAAAAGTAGGGTCCTACTCTTTCTGTATTTGTTTTTTTGTGGGGCCAGAATCTATAAATCCTATCAATTCGTTTTGTCTACGTTTACGACTTTGCTCTATGGTATCAATTAATACTCGGAATATCAAGCAATACTCACTTGGCAATCAAAATTCAGCAGGAATTATCTGTGCGCGTGTATATTATTGTAGTATTTGTATTATAATAATGGCATTTAAAAAGGGTGTTAATAGCTGGCAATATCGTTTCAAATTCATAACTCTACTCTTGTCTGTTGTAGGCCGTGAGACAAAACTAAACAAAGAGTTGAATTGAAATCGTTGCATATTTGAACAATAAAAATCATTCTGGTCATTCCAGACGACAAAATACAGTTTAAATAGATATATCACAGTAGGAGTCCTATACTATTTCAAATAGACGTAAAAACAATTCAAAATACATCCTGCTTTCAAGATTCTTTAATGAACAAAAAAAAACAATTCGACATACATTATCCTGTACATAAGCAGCAACACACCATAGCTCTGCAAATTTCCATACACAGTATGCAGGGGCACCATACTCCTACAGCTAATATGAACAGGAGTACCTCCGTAAATTGCTTCCAAACTCCTAGCAAGCTCACGCAGTGGGGATAGAACCAAGGACACATGTGATATACTCGCAAACATGGTCTCTTCCTCAAGGATGACATAAACAAACTGCATTCGAAGTCCGGCTCTCTAACGCGCTTCGGTTTGAACTTTTTCATCCGTTGCTTAGGGTTCTTATCAGGCAGGTGAAGAATAAAATTTGAAACAGGGTGGGATTCCATTCGAGTTACTAAATCTTTGGTTGTCTTCATCCGCACAAATCTCCTTTTGATTCTAGCCATGGTCGCGAAGAAACCTGTCTGTTCGCAGATATCTTTCAACTCTTTTGCAGCATGCTTGGGATCTTTAACTGCAGCCTTAACGTTTTCTACACCATCTCTTGGGTGCCTGATGAGTCTATAAGAGGCTCTCATTAAATCACATAAAGCCTTTCCGCCAAACTTGCCCAAATCAGTGATAGACTCACTCACGGCTAAATAGTCTGGTATTTCGTCATACTTTTTTACATATTTCATTTGTTGCTTATTTCGTTTCTTCCTACGTGCCCATCGCTTTGCGTCTTCTGCTGCATATAACTTTTTACGACTCATTCTATCTTTTTGATACTTTTTTTCATTTGCCATTTGTTTACGTTTCTTATCTTTTGCTTTTCGAATTTTCTCTTTATTAGTTTCAAACATATCAGACAATTTTCGAGACTCCTGTAAACAAATTTCAGTCCCACAAACACAAGGTTTTACTTTCAAATCGTCTTTATAATCTAAATCTCTTTTTAACTTTGTCCACCTCTTTTTACAAACAACACTTCCACATACGCAAGGTTTTAGTTTGAGAGGTTTTTGCTCATTAGCATGTTTGGCTGCATCAGCTTCTTCTGTGCCATCACCGTCATCGCCAGTGCCACCTTTCTTACCCTTCTTACCTTTCTTACCCTTTTTATGGCCATCGCCGGTAGCATCATCGGGACGCATAACTATAGGGACACGACCTTGTTTCCGGCACTCACAACACAAACGGCAGGTTGGATCATGACGCTCACTTTTAGTGTGTTTGATTGGCGTTTTAAGTGTTCCAATGGCTCTTACACTCTTTGCCTTCTTTTTATATTTACGATCTGAGGCAACCATCTTACTAACGAATTCTTCAGAATTAATAATACTGGCGCTACCATTGTCAATCAATACTTCCATGTGTGGGTGTCCAACCCTCCCCTGTTTGACGGCTACAAATAAAAGAAAAAAAAATGTTTAAAATTAAATGTTATGAAAAATATTTAGCTTTAATTCCGCTTTTGTAGCGGAATTAAAGCTAAATATTTTTCATAACATTTAATTTTCCTGTCATGGATTTCCGCAAAGTAACGCCTGATTCTATAACTTAAAAATGTTTAACTAAAAAATGGAACTAAGATCTCCAACACGTATAGGTCATTGTCATTTTTTATCAGTTGATTATTAGCATTACGACAAAAAGTCGCAGCACACATAAACGTAACGTAAACGGATCGGAACCGTATCGCCTTTCACCTCGCCGTCAACTATTACTTACACATCCACTCGGCTACGGATAGGTGACGCCGCGCTTACGAATAGTTGACGACTCGCGGCCGGCTGCTCCCACCGCTGGTTGGTGGCAAGGTGTTCAAACCTTATTTAGAGCGTCTGGTTCTATGCCCGGCGCTTTACTTTTTTTATATTATTTCAATGATATTTTAATAAACAGCTATGTTATACGCATACAAAACAATCGAAAAAAGTGTTCCGCGCAGCAGCGGCAGAGCAAAAGAGATAGCGCGATAAAACCCATAAGAAAAAAAGAGACAAATAGTGTTGTTGTTAATGGCAATACGTCCCAATTAGGACGTTTTCGAGTCTTCACGATTGCATGCTTATAACATATCTGTTTATTAGAATATCATTGTATTATGTCATCAAAGTAAAATAATAACGAAAAATATAACAACGAACAGTGACAACTACATTTTTATTACCTTCTTAATTCTAAATATATTATTTCTTAATATCTCTGTAAAATACTCAATTAATCCCTAACACAACTTTAGTAACAACTTAGCAATTTTAGTATGGCGGGAAAATATGAGCCACTGATTACTTTGATGGGCCTGTTGGTCTAGTGGTTAGTGACCCTGACTGCTATACCGTAGGTCGTGGGTTCGATTCCCACTCAGGACAAATGTTTGTGTGGCGAGCATGATCTTTTGTTCTGTGTCTGGTTGTAATTTATCTTTAATATGTATGTATTTAGAAATATTTAAGTATTTTTATCAGTTGTCTGGTTACCATAACACAAGCTCTGCTTAGCTTGCGATCGGATAACCGTGTGTGAGATGTCCCGTAATATTATTATTATTACTATACATACAATTTTAAATTATGTAGGTATGATTAGGTTAGCAGTAGGATAGGCTCTGGAGTACCTAAGTGAGCTTATCCTAGTGCTAAGAATAAAAAAACTATATAAAAAATAACGAATTTCTATTTTGGTATTATTTTAGAGTTTAAATAAGTTAAAGCAGTCTGAATTATGATGATACGAGTATGATTACGAAGAGACATACGTTTTATCCAATACGTTAACAAAATAATCTAAAATATTGTTGAATCCAATAACAGGGGGTCTCACCCTACGTTACTACGATACGGAATGACGTAATCGAGGCGACGACTATTCGTCAACTATTCGACGAATGTTCGTCAACTATTCGACGAATGTTCGTCAACTATTCGACGAATATTCGTCAACTATTCGACGGATATCCGTCCGCGAGCTGGTCCCGAGGCGAGGCGATTACGTTACGATCCCCATTAGTGTGCGTTGCAGTATGGAGTTTCATACAAATGATACTGAACGGCTCGAGTTGATACGGTTACGATCCCTTTCCGAGTTGATATGTGTGCTGCGACCTTTATCCGCCGAAGTCTCTACCATTATTTATACCAGAATGTGAACGCAATAATTTACCAGCCGTATTCTTTGGCATTATCACTTGTCCTACATTTCAATAACTAATTTTGCGAAAAGAAAGTCCCCAAAGCCATGAAACTAAGTGTATTTAAAGGAAGATGATGAATTTTGGTCCCAATATATAATCCAGCCTATAAATGTTCCACTGCTGGGCACAGGCCTCTTCCTATATAGAGAAGGCACGAGCATTGATCACCACGCTTGCTCACTGCGGATTGGCGATTTCAGATCCCAAATTTTGGAATCCAGGTTTCCTCACGATGTTTTCCTTCACCGTTTGTCAGAAGTGTCTTAGAATAATTAAGAAAGTACATATAACTTTGAAAAGTTACATTGGTACTTGCCCGGGTTCGAACCTGCAACCTCGTGCATACAAATCCGTTCATTGAACCGCTAGGCCACCACGACATCTGGTCTGGTCCCAATAGCTACTAGTAAATACATTTTAAGATAAATATTTTAAACCGAACGTTGATATTTCGTTCAGAATCAAATACTAGTCCGCTGAGAGATATGCTTTGCGTTCTAACAATGCAGTTTAAAAAGCTAGTTTTAGTTAGTTCTAGTATATTTCATGTATAATACCCGTAAACATCACCATCATCTCATCTGACACAAAAAAGTGTTTTGTATAAAGTATATTCTTTCCCTGTTATATTGGCATGTTTCATTGCGCCACAGTGACATGTGTTTAAATGAATATTTCTTAAAAGATTTAAATTCCTATTACTCCTAGCTATTGGAAGTACAGAAACCCCTACATCTTTCTTTGCTACGACTATGGTATAGATTCTTACATTCAAATATATTTACCCATTTTAGCTTCTTTCATTAGTTGAGACTCTTTGCCACTAGAACCTAACTTTTTGAGAACTTCCTTCCTGTTAATTACATTCATATCGCTTTTATTGACCAACATTTCAAAAAGTGGCTGGTCATATGGACCCTCGTCGACATCTGGACCATGGTCAACTTCTGGACCGTGGTCGGCCTCGTGACCAGGATCATGATGATCTTTTTTTAATGGTTGTTCTTTTGATATAGATTGTTTTTTTGCTTTTGGTTGTTTTTTTGGTTTTGGTTGCTCTTTTGGGATTAGCTGCTGTTTTGGAAAACATTTTCTTTTACAACAAATACATTCGTCTAAATCCTCTTCGCAGGGCGGTTCGCAGGGCTCATTTACGTCTGCATTAAATCTCGCCATGTCACGAGCTTGGCAACTAGGACATAGGTGTGACGGGTCATCATCATGTTTATTCTTTTTCTTGGGTTTAGATTTTTTTTCACCTTTTTCTGTCTTGTCAATATTAAGAGGTGCAAGCTCGCGCATTAAGCAATGTTGGCATAAGCCAGAAGTCTCTTTGTTTTGTTTCCCTCCTGGTTTATTTTTACTCTTTTTTGCTTTAGTTTCGTTTTCTACAACATTAACGATTGGTTTCTCTGAATGTAAAGGTTCATTCATGTGAGTTTGGCAATGTGTGCATAAATCTGACAAATCATATGTCACTTGCTTCTTCTTATTTTTTTTTGTTTTCGATTTTGCGCTTCCACGTGCCTGACAGCGTGGACATAATTCTAATGTGTGTTGTACCGAAGCTGTATTTTTGTTAACAAGTGTTTGAACTTGTTTTCCTTCTTTAGTTTTTTCAGAGTTGAATTTGGCATTCTCGCGAGCTTGACACCGTGGACATAGGTCTGAAACGTTATAATCTTTCAATGCTTTCTTATTACTTTTATTTGTTTTTCCATCTGTTTTAAAACTTACGTTTTCTCGGCATTCATAATTAGGACATTCATTTACTGCAGATTTCTCTGCCTTCTTTTTCTTCTTGTCTTTCTTTTTACCCTTCGAGTTTTTTGCATCACATACAGGGCATGCATTATAACAGCTGCATGAGTCGGATGACTGCATTTCACCTCTATTAACAGAGCCATAACATACAGGACATTGATTCGACTGATCCGAACAAGTGCATGTAGGAATTTCTGTTTCCAGTTTTCCCTTTTTGGCTTTGTCTTTTTTGTTTTTAGTTTTATCTTTTGGGCAAGTACATGGATATTGACTAAATGTATCTGTAGCAACTTCAACAATTTTTACCTGACTTTCATGATTTTTGAATTTTTTCTTAGAATATGGCATTAGTGTCTCCATTTCTTTTTCTGGTTTCATTGGGGGTTTCGATTGATCCCTTTTCTTCTTTTCCAATTTCAAAGCAGGCTGGTTTTCTTTTACCATTACATGTTTACTAGGCTTTGGAGTTAATGTTTTTTTCCCGTGCTTTTCCTTCGCGGCCTTTGTGGATAATTGGCAGAAACATTTAACTAGAAATTTATTTAAACTTGTTTTTTTCTTTGCGTGTGCCTTTGCCTTCTCTGGCTTAGTTTTAATTTTCGGTTCGGGTTTACCTTTAGGTTTCGGTTCGGGTTTACCTTTAGTTTTCGGTTCAGGTTTTACTTTAGGCTTCGGTTCAGGTTTAGCTTTTGTTTTTTGTTCAGGTTTACCCTTAGGTTTTGTTTCAGGTTTACTTTTAAGTTTAGATTTTGGTTCTTGTTTAGATTTAGCTTCAGGTTTAAATTTTTGTTCTGCTTTAGTTTGCGCGGCAGGTTTACCTTTAGGCTTGGCTTTCGGTTCTGGTTTAGTTTTAGGTTCAGATGTAACTTTAGGTAGTGAGTCAGTTTTAGCTTTAGATTTCTTTGATTTCATCAAAGTTAAAACACATAAACATTTTTTTAACAACGTCTTTTTTTCTTTCTCTGTATTCACTGCCTTAGTTTTTTGATCGGCCTTTTTATCTATTTCTGGAACAACAATCCCGTGAGCTTTCATTCGTTTCAAGCAGGCATGTGGATCGCATAGATCCGGTTTACAAACATAGGGTTCACACTCAAAACTTTTGGAAATTCGTTTTCCTTTTGTTCCAGTACCTTTGTCCATGACAGCTGACTTAACAACTTTAGGTTGTTTTTCTTGTTTAACCTTTGTACTCTTAGATCGCAGGTGTCGCTTTTTAATAAGTATCTCACATTTTCGCGGATCGCATTTATTGGGAATGCATAAACCGGGTTCACATTCATCAGGATCAAATTTTTTATCTGAATCCGTTACGACACTTACACTCTTCGAGTTAGATTTTTCGGTTTTATTTTGTTTGGCCTTTTTATCACTTTTAGGCGAACTTTTTGAAAGTTTTGAAGTGCAAAAACATCTATTGAGAACATTAGCAAAGTTTCCTGCGTCCTTTTTTTTACCTACAAAATTACAACATATAATTAAAAAACAATCTATACTACTTCAAACTGCACTTGTATATGAAAAAAATGTAATGCATACCTGCTAAATTTTGAGTTTTCTTTTTAGTATCGCCAGATCCCTTAGGTAATGGGGAACCTTTTGTATCAGATGTATTTGAGGTTGGAAAATCTGAAGAATCTGAATGTCCATGACCTTTGAAAAATTCCACATTAATACTAACATTGGAGCCAAATGTTACAGTGTGCCTTTTTGGTTGTTTCAGTATAGGTTTTTCTGGAGCCGTTCTCCTATAGATTGCTTGCACATTATTTATTGAAAACGTCAATCGTTTTTTAGGCTGAGGTGGAAGCAAACGATTTTGTCCAGATAGGACCATTTTGGTTTCTAAATGTTTCCTCTTCTTCACAATACTTGATGCAGATTTATGTTTCGGATAGTCTGTTCCGATCGCGCGGTCCTTGAAGTTTTGAGTTATTATCTTTTTATCCTTTGTTACAACTTGTCCGTAGCTTTTCTTGATATTTTGATTTGCGTCTGTGTCCGGTTTAGGTAGAATTTTATTATATTTTTCTTCCCTAACAGGTTTGCTAGCTTCTTTGGATTCCCTTTCCCTTTTTATCTGATTGTCACTTTTACTTTTTACTTTTAACTTACCGTTGTGACTAATCGTGGTAATTTGGGAATTAGTTTGTCGGACACCTTGGGAATGTTTGGAGTTTTTATTTTTGTGGCCAGATTTTTTCTTGATTTTTAGATGTAGATCTGCAGACTTTTTGACACTTGGAACAGACTTTGTTTTAGGTCGATCAGTCGCAGCTAGTTTAGAATGTTTTCTACGTCTCTTTATAAGATCTAGGCATCTTACTGGATCACATTCATAGGGTATACAAATACCCGTTTCACACTCATTGTCTTTGAGGCGATGAAAATTCTTACGTTGAGAAACTTGTACGTTTAAAGCATAAAATGATTGATAAAATGGATTGTTCTTATTATCATTAGGTGAATTTCCAAGGTGGCATTTACTGTATTTACTGTAGCTGGTATTATTAGAACTTTTAATTATTGAATAGTCATCTATATGCGAACTAAAATCAATGCGAGATCTATAACGGGCCGTTACTGTGGAGGAGCTGCTTGTTTTTTCTGAAGACATCATTTCCGTACTAATGGAACTAGTAGCTTGTAATAACTCTAAATATTTCTTCTGTAATAAAGTCTTGTTCAACGCACTAGTTTTTAACTTGCTAGGACTTTTATTAATCTCTTGTTTATTTTGTGTTCTAAATTTATTATTGTGTACGCAATGAGCAAACTGCATAATAACTGGCTGATTTGACGCGATATTATTCTTTTTTTGAAGACCAAGTGTGCACAAGCATCTTTTAAGTATGATGCCTACGTTAGATTCCTTTTTTTCTTTATTTATAACATCACTCGCTTGTGAAAATCGACTCTTTAATATATCTCTATGTGATACACCTCTGCTTTTTACCTTTTTTATCGTCGTGTTATTACTGTTTCTGTTATTTACCCTACCGGGTGAATCTTGGAAAGATGGTTCAATAGTTTCTTTGAAAAATTCTACGTTAAAGCTAAAATTAGATCCAATTTGAATAGCTCGTTGGGGAGACAAAGAGGAACTTTCTGGATTAACATTTTCCTGAGCTTCTCTAACTGGTCGATCTTGTTTCGATCCTTGTTCATCTAATTTCCTTTTATTTCCATGCATGCTCATTTGGAGACCACGTGGTCTCACGTTCTCTTGTTTGAAATCTTGACAACGACCGCATGATTTGTCACACGTTTCTGGTGTACAAAAATCTGGCGCAATATAAGCTGGCTTATTTTTTTTTGTACTCGTACTTTTACACTCGCAAATATGAAGTTTTGCTAATTTAGATGAAGTTTTTGTACTCTTACATTCACATAGCAAGGGAGTTGCTGATGGATGTGAAACATTTGTACTTTTACTAGTTCCCATGTTTTGCTCCCGCAGTCTTTCATGTTTGCCTTTTTTTTGGAATTTAAGGCTGCAAACACATTTGTCTATAGGGGAACCGACATAGATATTATCCTCCCCACTTCTCAATTCTGCATCAAATGATGTCTGCCGAAGATGATGGGATGAGGGTTGCGAACCTTTGGTTTTCAGTTTAGGGGGTTTGCGCTCATATTCCCTTTTTGGTTTCCGTCGTGTACCTTCGGTGTCGTCATTAATATCGTCGATCGCGGAATTTTCTTTATAAAACTCAATTTTAAAACTAAAATTTGATCCTATTCGTACTGCTTGTCTGTCGGAAGGGGCGAGCGTAAAGTCATAGTTTTCCATTTGCCTACTAGAGCTCTTACCATTTCTCGTTCTCTCTCGCGATCCTCTACTATAGCGAGATGTGTTTCGAGACCAGGATGGAGTCATAGTCTTTGGTGTTCCGCTTAATGTAGATCTTGTTGTTCGTGAAGTTGATTCTGGATATTTGTATTGTGGTTTCACTCGTCGCATCGCTTTGTACTTATATGGGTTACATTCGCAGGATTCAATGTAACGCTTATATTCTCCTTTTTTAGTTGCAATGGCTTTATTTTGCATGTAAATGTGATCATCGTTGTTTCGTGATGATGATGCGACCTCAGTTTTCTTCGTATTTTTGTTGAATTCAGTACACAAACACTTATGCAAAAAAGGAGTTATACTCGATTTTTTTCTTTGCATGGGTTTGGGAGTCTCTGTTACGACATGACAAACACATGGTTTATGAACCTTGATACCTCTGTATTTATTCTGTTTATTTTCCTTTGTTATTCGAGGATTACGCTCTTTTTGAAACGGACTTATTTTTGTTTTAGAAAATTCAACATCAAAGCTAAAAGAAGATCCTACACGGACCGCTTGTTTTTGTGATGTTTCTGATAAAGTCACTGTTTCTGGTTTCGGTGTGTGATGACGCTTTCTTTTTCTTTCATATATCTCTTGCGAGGTTAAAGTTGGTGTCGACTTTTTCTTTGTACTCACAGTATTTGTTTCTGCACATTCACAGGGTTTATATTTACCAGTAGTCGAAACGCATTTACATTCGTGTAAAATACGAGGTTGTTTTGATGGTTTTGTTTGAATTTTTTTAATCTTCTCTACTTTTATAATTTCCTTTTGTTTGAAAGATGCCATAGTTTTTCTTGAAATTGCATAACTAACTCCGTAATTTTTCTTTTGTAGCATTTTAAGTGTGCAAAAGCATCGCTTTAGTCTATGTCCAGTTTGAATATTTTTTTGTGAATGTGATGATCTTGATTGTGACGATGTGTGATTTACAATCGTTTTAATAGATACTTGGCTTTTATCCTCCTTTTTTTTTCGATGTTCTTTTTTAATATGCGCTTGATCAGTTTGGGTATTTGGTGTTGTTTCTTTATAGAATTCTATGTTGAAACTGAAATTAGAACTTATCTTAACAGCCTGCTTATTTGGTTGTGAGCTTATTACGCGCGTTTCTTTTTCTGCTGATGGTGGCGCTGGAGCTTTTCTTCGTCTGGGTACGTAACTTTCCGATTGTATATATCTAGATTTTGAAGTTCTTCGTGTCGAAGTAGTACTTCCAATAGATTTGCGTCTTAACCGACCTGCGCTAGAAAAAACAGATCGACTTCGAGCTTTTGATGATTTAAAGGGGTAATAATCACACTTCTTGTTGGAACATTCATAAGGTATACATATAGACGATTCACACTGCCTTGGTATAACAAGTTTACCGTTATGACCAGATGCCTGACTAGCAGTATTTTTCAAAAATTGACTTTCCATACTTGAATTAATCTCACTTCCCCTTTCCTGCGATGAAATTCCAGTTGCGTGCCTTTTCTTATGATTATACTTGACAGTTTGTTTTCTTTTACTGTACATTGGTTTTTTTCGTCTCTCTCTGTTCATTTTAACGTGCTCTACTAGTTGGCTGTTAGTAAGCCCAGGATGTCTTAGTTTAGAGAATTCTATTTCAAATTTGAATGAGGAACTTATTTTAACTGCCTTCTTTCCGGATTCTCCGCTTTCATTATTTGCAGTTGTTTCGTAAAGTGTGTGACGTTCTTTTCTATGTTTATACGGCTTAGATTCCTGCTTTCCCTTTCTTACTTTTGGCTCAGCCTCACTTTTGCACTCACAAATAATGTTACGTAATTTAGACTTAACTGCAGGTTTCACTACTTCTGCTGGATGAGCTTTCCCTGGTTTCGTCTCTCTTGTTACAAGCTCAGCTTCGTAAAAAGAAATCGTTGACGGTGTTGACTCCTTAGGAGGTTTACAGTCACAAATCATGTTACGTAATCTCGATTTAATTGATGGTTTTACCACTTTCCCTGATGTAACTTTTATTGATTTCGGCTTAGATGACTTGGGTCGTTTCTTTATTATTTTTGTATTTGGAGACGAAGTATTGGATGAAACAGTCTTAATTATAGGCTTGCATTCGCAAATAACTGATCCCAATTTGGATTTGGAAGCAGCTTGTTTCGTTTTTTGCTGACTCGTTTTATTAGATTTTTTATGTCTGTGTTGATGTCTTTCTTCCCTCAATTCTGTTGTGTATGAATGAAATTCTGACATAGATTTTGAAGATTTTGTTTTTTCTAACGATGTCGTAGAAGAAGCAGATTTCGATTTTGGCTTGCACTCGCAGACTACTGCTCCTAAGTTAGCGCCTTGTGAAGTTTGCATACGAGAGTCTGTCTGTTTTATTTTTTTAGGTCTAGTACTGGTTGTCATAAGACTATGATCTTCTTCGGCTTCGGAAGACCTGTGGTGCATTTTTTTATGTCTTGCATCACGGGATTTTTTTGCTATGATTTTTTTTAAACATAGTTCAGGTGTACACTCTTCTTCAATACAGACTGGTTCACACTCCCAATCTTCTAAAACTCTCTTTTTATGTAATTTTTCCCTGAACATCATTATAGAATCCTTTTTAATCCTAAAACCTTTTTCATTTCCCATATCTGTGCCACTACTTTTTGTGGTGCTTCTTCGGATATTCTTAATTTTTTTAATAGATTTCATTGGTAATCTAGCAATTTTACATGAACAATCACATATTCTACGTTTTAAAGCCCGTTTTTCAACTGTTACAACTTGGTCATTTCGAGCAACATCTTTCGAAAAAATCGATCTTGATGATCGTCTGGTACTACTTAATGAAAGCGTGCAGTCGCAAGGTAGTGACAGACTACTTCCAACTTTAAATCGGACGGCTCGTACTTTTGAACTTATTTTTGTGCTTAGTCTATTGCTTCGCTTGTGGCTCCTTTTTTGAGCTTCAACACAATACTTAGCTATTTCTTCATAAGGTATATGGTGAATTAATTTAGGGGGAGGATGCTTTTCCATGTATTTTTTTATTTTTCTAAGAGACTTGCACTCGCAGCAACTGCAACAGCTACTTAATTTACTTGTTTTAGATGTATTTGACGATCCGATTTCTCCTCTATCGACTAGGTCGACAATTTTTAGGACGGTGCTGCTTTTCTCTGAAGCATCATCGTCTCGTCTTCTTATTTTGTGTTCGGATCTTGTCTGTTCACTACTCCCGCTCGTAGACAACAGTTGGGTTCGGACATCATCGTATACTCCACGAGTTCTTATCAATTTTTCTAGCAATTTCCTTTCTCTTAACGGTAAATATTTACCGTAGTAAAGTTTATCAACTTTCGAGCCATCCCGTATAAGTCTTTGAACAGAAGCACGTTTAGAACGGCTTCGATATACACAGCTCGTGCAGGAACAACTTCCAGAGTGCATGCTGTGTCGCTTCATTGTATATTACTGTAGACACATGTATTTACAAACAAAATTACACATCCACAAAACAGGAAGTCGGGTTACTAACAAATACATTCCAAAATAGACGTCGACAAACAAAAACAGTTTGCTGGGGACGCCACTTCTTTTTGAATGTACATAACCTGGAAAAAAGTAGAAGCTATTTATTACTCATTCGTTAAATATAACGATTAACGATAAACGACAAATGTATTTCATGCTATGAAACTGATATATCTGTTATATTAGAATCTAATAAGTAGAATTGTGCACCGTCCCTAACCAGTTGTGAATGTTAAGCAGACCTCGTTGTTGCTCAAATATAGGTTTGCTATGAAACACATATAGGTAGTATGGCTGTAACTGAATACTTACGCTCACATTTCAAACATTTACTCTAAATATTGGAGTGTAAGCTCCATCGTCACCTATCGTGTAAAAGAACATTTTGAATCCTTCTCAAAAAAAGGAATCATCTAAACATCTAGATATTTACATCACTACACGATTTAGATTAAAATACAAATCTTAAATTTATGTCATCTCATTCTGCAGAATACTGCTTAATGACTGAAAACGTTGTCAATGGCATGTCTCTGTCAAATAGCAGTATGGCAAGTTTTGGCCAGCAGCATGGAAAAATAAAAAAGAGTTTGAATTGAATTACAAATAATAGCAACTGCTGCTAAAAACTACTACTACTAGACTATTGAAATAGTCTCATTGTTGTAGCATAACAATGAGACTATTTCAATACTTCTATGAAAGAAATGACGCAAAATTTTGAAATTCACCACATAGTAGTCTCGTTAGCTCCTGTTAATTTACAGGCTCTGACGCCAGGTAGGAAGAACAATATAGTTTAAAAAGTCTCACGAGAATCTTAACATATTTAACATTAATATAGATACATTTCTGCCTTAAAAAAGGTATGTTGCCAACCCGCTCTAGTTTTTCCATTTAAAGTAGTCGCCTTAATAACAACACAATAATTATATGCAATACTGTTTATTGATAAAATAAACCAATTATACAACGTGTTTTAAGTAATTTCGTATAGGGTTATTAGTTGTTAGAATAATGTCTTCTAATATTTTTAATATACTTCCTTTTGTTTTGACAGTTACTTCGGGATAACTTTCTTCTAAAGTGCCTTCTATAATTGTGGTATCTAAAATACCTATCGTATTTACGTCCCTCAAACCCAACTGATCTTCTCCTTTCTTAAAGTTATCAATATACATTTCATCCAAGTAATTTCTTATTTCAAGCTTTTCCTTTTTTATACTTTCTTCTAAGTTTGTGAATTCATTTGACTGTTTACTTGGTGAGTTAGACTGCTTTGTAGCTTTTGGCTCGCTTAAAATATAGTTATTTGCTGAGTTTTCATTCTTGACGGTTTCCATTTTTGCAATATCATCATCATTTTCCGAATTCTCATGTCGACTTGGAAAAATACAAGGGATTTTGATACCGTACCTTGCAAAAAGATCTTCCACCCATATACTGTAGCATATGACAAGAGTAATGACTAGAACCATTATTATGAATATAATGCAGCCGCAACTGGTACTCCTAATGTAGCACGGGTGTGAACAAGAGTTACACATGCAGTTCTTTGAACAGCAGTAAGCCAAGCATAGCGGTATCATGGTGATGGCGTGAATACTCGACATTACCCAATTGTGCACAGAGAGAATTGTTGTGCGAACTAAATCTTCGACGGCATAGAGCACGGTCATTAAAATGCGTACAACTGTCTGCAGAGCGAAAAATATCGGCAGGAATATCAATGTGTACAGACACATGTTTACAGACGGCAAAAGACCCACAACACAAAATTTATTTACCTACACTGGATATTTATGTAGATTAGGTTAAATATTTAAAAACCCATTATAAAACCCTAAGTATTTGATTTATTTTTATGATTTTATTTAATTTTATTATTATTCGCCGCCAATTTCAAGACTGAAGTTGTCAACTTCGCAAGCCAAGACACAGATGATATAATAAAGAAGATCCAATAACTACTAGCCTCCATGCTAGTTAGTCACTAAAGTTGTAGAGAAACGCTCCACTTGTTTAATTCAATCTTTCATATATTGAGGCAAGTGTAATCTTATTTATTTAGCTTCCCAATCTCCGACAGTACTTTATGTTAGGTAATTAATATTATCATTTATCATTGCAATATTGAAGTCCTTGCAATGGTCTGGCCGCTCGGGAGTGAATAAGATGGGTTTGGCCGATAGTTCGAATCGCACCTGGATGAGCTGAATGGCGCGTAAAAAGAGAGGCGTATTCCCAACAGTAACACAATTACTGTGGATGAGGACTAGTCTTTAGGTATTTAGAACTATACTATATGTATAAGAATCAATGACTAGCTAAGCGGCAGGCGGCGTTACGGTACCTAGTTACGGAAACGGACTTTCGCCTCTGGTGGCTTATTAACAAATATTATAGAAGCAGCTATAAGTTTATAATTAAGCTAAATAGGTATATATTGACCGACTAAATTCTACTAGTAGATTTTTATGAGGAAAGGGAACCACGCAGTCAAAACCAGCTGTGTATGCGTAGAATATCGTTATTTACTTATACAAAATACCGAAAACATTCGAATTCTACAAATACATGAGAGAGTTTGTCTAAAGTATATCATTTGTTAAGTAGGCCTAGTCGGCCAGCCGCGCCGATGCCGCGCCACATCGCCTCCACCGCGAGCCAGCTCCACGCCGAGCCGTGCCATGTCCCGCCATCACCGCCACTCTGAGCGACGAGCTTCGATCCCAGCGTTAAGTACTGAAATACACAGCATAAGTGTTTGAATGCTTCACAATACTGGTATCTAAACAAACTCGAAAACCTTTTTCTCTTTCATTCGAAACCGATAACTAAAATTACCTTACCAATCTATTAGACATGGTATTCAATTCTTAGGTAAAAACAGAAATAATGCAAGATAAACGTTTGGACACATTTAATTTCATGCTAGATAATAAAGTATAGTTGTCCAATTGTTATTTCGTAGGGACTTTATAGTCGGTAGGGTCGGTAGGGTCGGTATAGTCGGTATAGTAAAGTTTATCGAGGTTAGTGAAGGTTTATTCCAATTAAAGAGGTTGTCATCATTATCCTCATTATCTTCCAAAATATCGTTATTATTGCCGTCTTGTCCTTTTTCTTGGATATAAGCATTGCTGGTGGAGTCTGTATCTATCATTGCCAAAGTTTCGTAGGTGGTGGTCGAGGTCTCACTATCATTTCTAGAGCACTCAGTAATGTCGCCAGGAGTGGGCACGAACCTCGTGTGGGCCAAAGGTTTGGCTTTAGCGTATCCCAAGCTGTAGAATATTTTGTCGAGGACTCCGGTCGCCCTGAATATGAAGAAGATGATGACGATAGCGATGAAGGACATCACGCAGTCGCAGGTGCCGCCTCTGTTCACGGGGCAGGGCCCGCCGCCGCCGCACATGAAGCACTTGAGCCTCGCCGTCAGGAGGAACACTATGCAAATAGGTATCAGCGATATCATTTGCAACAAGAACGATATGAAGTTGTAAAACGTTTGCAGGAACATTCTAATGACGTTCTCTATCATGAGGATGACGGTCATAAAGACCCTCACTAACATTTGTATGCCACATATTGCGGTTTGTAACAGCGCGTGCGCCGTGCGACACATGGCTGGGCGTGGGCGTGTATCTGAAAGGAACAACGGCTTAAATGAATATTGTTCAGGTCTAACATTCAAATATAATAATGTAGAATACACAAAGACCTGCTTGGACAGCCACAATAAGAAGCCAGTACTAACCCAAATTAAAATAATTCAGTACTGGAATGCTAAGAGCCAATTCTTTAATTTTTTGATGTACTAGACTACTAACATAATTACTTTTATTACCTTATTGTTAGTTTGCAACAAAAAACTCTTTTTCCGGTTAGTTTCATCGGTTCGACATGGATGTAGTGCATAAAAATGTAAATTTGTAAAATAAAATAAAAAATATATAAAAATAAATGTTTATCAAAATCACGTCGAGATAGCAAAAAAATATCTCTTCTAAGTAGTTGTCATACTAATGCTGTCAGGCCTTTATTTTTAAAATATTCTTCTTTAAAGGTTTTACTGAATTTGAGCCATTATTTAGACGGCAGATATATTTAGGCCTCCTTTGTCAGATAAGCTTATGAACAATGGAAAGATTGGATTTTTAGTGATACCTACCTTTATTGACAACGTGAAAATGTAACGACGCAAGTAAATACTGCATTCAGTAGGGAGTATGCGATATTCAGAATTGCATAGCAAATTAGGAAGATAGCCAATAAGCGAGACTAGCTAGTCCAGGATCAATATTGCGTAATGTAATAAGTGATTTAAGTTCCAAAAGGTCAACTAAACAGTCCTAAAATGCAAAGATTTAAACTCAATGCAAACATAGTATTGTATAGAGTTAGTACCTTCACCATAGATCTTGATGCGGTATAGTGCTCAGAGCCTGAAGAGACGGTCAACAGAGCCACAGCCCGCACGACAAAGTAATATACAGGGTGTTACGAAACCCCTGTCCGATCCGTTAAGGGGTAGTTAGGTATCGATAACTAATTACAAAAAAAGTAAAAAATAAATGGAATAAAAATAAAAAAAAATATAACCTAAAAATATTTTTTTTTTCTCCAAATTGGGGGTGAGAGTGACGGCATCCTCTCAGGGTCTGCCAAATGATCATACAAAAGGCCACCATTAATACAGACGAAAATGGTGGTGTAGTTTTTGATTTATCTTCAAAAGGGATTTTAGAGGCTATTTCAAAGTTCATTATTATTGTTATTATACATACACATCTCTTGTCAAATAGTATGTCATTTCGTTATGTCATTGAATATAATATTTCCGTTAGCAAACATTTATTTTTATCAGTTTTTTTTCGGGGAAGTTATGATTATCTACTATTAGAAATAGGCTTTAAAAATCAAAAAATGGAATTATCGTTATAACCAACTTATGGCACAATTTAGATTGAAGCGCTACTGGAAATGGTCATTCTCCTTTAATATTTTATTTGGGCATGTGATTGTGAACCTATATCACCCTTTCGGGCCGGGCTGGGGTTTTGTAACACCCTGTATAGAGAACAAGTCCAAAGTTCAAACGCTTTTCTAACGATCACACACAAAACGAATGGTCGATTTCTTCTTAATTTTGTGTCGATAAAGATAAGTATTTTAGTAGAGTAGCTAAGTACATGGGTGCAATATTCAACAGATTTATTTAAATTGGTTATTTTCACTTTTCTGCCTTTATTACATATTTTATTTTTCAAATTGAAAAATAGTCAGGTCAAGTACCCTAAACCGAAGAGCATGCATGAAGGGAATAATTAAAGTGAACGAAGCAAAACCACACTGGTTTATTATAATATATTATGTAAGTATTTTATATGTAGGTTTGTTTTAATAAATAAACACACGATTCAAATTTATTTTTTATTAAAGTTTTAGTCAATTAATTGTATAATACTTAACAAATTATATGTACATTATATCTAAAATCACACGTAGGTACTAGAGAATATACTTAGCTATTGTATATTCATAAGAAGGTAGGTAGGTATATAATGAGCACATTTGCTTCTTTCATTCTTGTTTTTGGGTTTTCTTGTGGACCGCGTCTGCTCTTGTTTCTTTTATAATAACTAAGATTGGTTTGATGGTCGATTGATTAATAGGATTTATCAACTAAGCGGTAAATAGGTGTACGGTGTAGCACCGAAGATCCAAAGACAAACTTAAAGCAGGTTGAGCTCTCTTTATCATTTAGTTTAAAAAACACTTCAAACCGTATATCCAACTCCTGATTGCCTTAAGATTCCTTTTTGGTTTCTGTTTTCGAATATCCCATATTAGCAAACAGTTTATCGAGCATTCCATTTGATTTCATTGCGAAGTAGAGTATTGCTAGGACTATAATGGTCATGACACAATCACAGCTACCGCTTCTAGGTTGGGGACAGCCGCCGCCGCCGCCGCATAGCAGACACTTTAACTTTGAAGTGATTAAGAAGACAAGACAGACTGGTAGAAGTGATATCATCTGAAGAAGGATCGAACAGATGTTGTAGAACGACTGTAAGAACAATTTTAGGAGATTTTCTATCATCATTAGGATTATCATGACGATCCTCACCATCATTTGTGCTCCGCATATTGATGTTTGGACTAAAGCGTCCAATGTGCGACACATGGTTGTTTATCTGTAATTTCAGTGGATTTGTTATTATCGAATTAAATAACAAATAAGTACCTTTGTAATAATATTATATCCTTTTATACTGTTGTTAAATACCATCTCCAGAAATGCTGAGGAGGTGTTTGATATTGTTATTTCCAAATTGAATTCATTCTAGGCCAGAAATTCAAATTTTTACCTTATTGTTTTCGACACTCAATAAAACGGGAACTCATTTGTCCATTTTGATAAAATTATAGAAATCAATATGTTATTTTATTCATAAATATTCAGATACGTTATGTTGCAGATATTTATATCAAAACAGAAATAACGATTTTTAGTAACTGTCAATTTTTACAAAAGAGGTTGAGGTTGAGGATTCATGTTGATAGTATAAGAGCGAACGAATTATTGGTGTTGATTGATTCCTCTGAAATTAGCGCAAATTTTTTTTTTCTTTTATTGAAGACATTTTTTGCTACTTAGTTAGAGTAATTACTAAAATTTGCTATAACCATATTTAAATTCGTTTCTGGCACATTTCTGATTCGGTAATTAGAACATGAAACGAATTGTAGTAGTGCAAAGTAATATTAAAGGTCCAGTAGCCTGGCTTTCTCTCGTAGGAATAATAAAATATCTAATATCTTTTGACTGCCTCGTTGGCCTAGTGGGTCTAAGCGCGACTGCTACGCTAGAGGTCTTGGGTTCGATTCAAAATTCGACCAAGGTGTTATTGGGTTTTCTATGAAATTCTCAGTAGGAGATCGGAGTTTGGATTTATGCCCGGTTAGTGGCAATAGACTCGCCACCACGCTCGCTACCTATTACATCGGACCTAAACATACCGGCGAACTGTGGGTACTTGGTACACCTCTGCCTAACCCTTCGGGGATACAGGCGTGATGGTACGTTGTTATATCCTTTGTCAAATTCCTACTTCTAGCATCATAACTATCTATATAATAACCCCTAAAAGACAAAGGGACGAGCTTTCTTCTAATGAAACTTTTAGGAATATTACAATATGTATTCATAAATAAAACATCACATAAATTAGAATTATAATTTAATGAAATCAACATAAATATCATACCACACGATAATAATTTCCGAAACAAAATATAATATCTACTATATTAAATTAACGTTAGGAATACATGTGCACATGAAGACAGCCATCTTTTAAAAATGGCCGTTCCAGAATTGGTGCTAAGTTAGAAGCAACGCAAGACCATTGAAAGTACGAAACCCTATGTAAAAATAAAACCAATTTATATGAAAATAATATTATTAAAAAAAGATCAAGAATATGAATAACAAGAAAAGTCAGAGTGAAAAGTTCTCAAAAAAGAATTGCTTTTATTGTGCTGGTCACACATATTCCATGGACGGACAAGCTAACATACATAATATAGTATTAACGTCAATTTTCTAGGCACAAGAGCTAACCTCTTTAATTTGAGAAAGTTCATAAATAACTAGGCACATCCAAACGTTAAATTCAATACTGGCAACATTATAATTTTTGATTGGAAATATGAATAGTGCAAGAATCTGCAACATAAATGAGTCTACAGATGTATTAGCGTCAAAAGCTTGCTGTTGTGAAGCAGTGTTCGTACTTTCATAGCGGCGGGTTAAATAAGGTAACATTTAAAGCTTGTAACTTTGTCGCATCATCAGATCGAAGTAACAGTCGTTGTCGATCGACACGCTGATGCCGCTGTAGTAGTTCATGAACTCTTCCAGAGTTACCTGTTAACAAAAAGTATTTCATTGACGTATCTTGTTTCATTTTTAACAGACTTCAAAAAAAAAGGAGTTACTCAATTCAACTGTTTTTTTATGTTTGTTACCTCAGAAGTTTCAAATGGGTGAACAGATTTTTGGTGGATGGTGTTTTCCATGTGGTCCCATTTTAATTTGGTCCAGTGGGATCAATAAGACTTATTTTGAAGTCGGTTATTTTTGTATAATTATTATATGAATATTCATACAATTTCCATATAAAGCCTTCCAACCATTCAAAACATATTGGCATAGTTTTTTTATAGTTACTAGTACCTTAATAAATGCGATTTTAGACATTGAATATTAAAATTAATACATAATTATGTAGAAATTCTATTTTATCATAATAATAGAATTAAAGTACATACGATAACACAGGACTTCATCAGTTATTGGTCATACTAGATGAAGCCAAATCATGTGGCTACCAAAACGATGCCGCTTATTGGCAGATAAGTCTCATTTCCTTGCACAGACTTCCATAATGGTTCGAATAAATTTTTAATAGGCAACTATGATGTTTATAATAAAAGTTATTATATACTAGTTATACTATAATACTACTTACTTTGCCATCCACAGAGCCCTCGGACTCAAAGTTAGCCAGGAACTTGTTCAGAATGAGATCACCAGTCTCCTCGCCACTCATGTACCTGTAGACAGATTTACATATAAATATTTATTTCTTCTACGAGTTTTAATTATATTAAGAGGATTAATTGACAATAAAGGAGGGTTAGAGGGTTTCTAAAAGGAATTAGATTTTTGTAAGTAATACATGACTCGAAGGGGTTTTCAAAACATAAAATTTAACACCCAGACTGTAGATGTACATTTTTTTTCCCAACATAGTAAACCACAGAATGTTGCACTCCTCCATTCGTGAAAATTATGATATTTCCAGCTTCTTCACACTTTTTCTATGCCTCTAGCATGTCACATACAAAAAAATCTTGGCAAATCAAAAAGGAAATTCTTTATTAGCGTTTATGATATCCCACCGACGGGCAAAAGAAAAATTATTGATTACTATAAAAATAGTTTCGTTACCTGGGATGTGCAGTGAGTGAGTACATTCCCCGGATGTCTTCGACAGTGATGATGCCGTCGCCGGTCTTGTCGAGCTTCCTGAACGCTTGCTCCACGATGGCGCGCCGCGAGTCCGACATGGGGGGCTGTGGAATTGGTCAAACATAGTTAAAATCGGTCAATCATTTTAAAGCTCATCCAGAAAAACAGACAAACTAAGAAAATTTTGGTTGTATGGATGTGGAAAATACAAATATATGAATGCTATACATTGCATATTTAATACATAAATACGGGCTCGCACTTCGCACAAGGTCTATATGTGTAACACGTAATTTAATTTGACATAAAAACCTTCCTCTATCTATTACTGACACTTGCAATTCAATCCGTACATTTTTAAATACATTAAACTAATATAAAAAATGTATACTCACACGAATATGAACGAGGAACTCATCGAGGCTGATGGAACCGCTCCTGTCGCTGTCAAATCTGTCGAACAGTTCCATAGCGTCCTGAAAACATTAACATTGCACTTGAGATAAGTCCTGAGAAAGGGATTTGTGTGCACAAGGTTGCAGGTTTGAACACAGGCAAGTACCAATGTTGCTTTTTCAAAGTTATATGTACTTTCTTAATTATTCTAAGGCACTTCTGACAAACAGTGAAGGAAAACATCGTGAGGAAACCTGGATTCCATAAATTGGGATCTGAAATCGCCAATCCGCAGAGAGCAAGCGTGGTGAACAATGCTCGTGCCTTCTCTATATGGGAAGATGCCTGTGCCCAGAAGTGGAACGTTAATAGGCTGGATTATAAGTCCTTAGAACATAACTATGTGATGAAGTAAAGTTATAAGATGAGATGGAAAACGAGGGCACAAAAAATCTACTCTGTTAATTTGGGAATATCACCTAGGTACGTTTTAACGTTAGTTAGGATTTATATTTTTGTAAGATATAGTCACCTCATGGCTTAGATCCAGTCCAGTCTCCCTAATGCCATGGTAGAACTCATCTCGATTCAGCTGCTTGCTGCCATCGTCGTCCATTCGACGGAAGATCCTGGAATTATACGTTATAAAATAAATAAATGTGGATAACATATAGTGCTATGAACCCAAAGCGACTGACTAAAATTTTACACAGAAGAGACATGGATAAAAAGTTATACAATCATAACGTTTTGTCGCAGTCGTGGAGAGCTTGTCTTTAAATGAAAGTGGATAGGGAGTATAATATATAGTAATATAGTACCAATAAGGAGATTATAATGATATGATAAATAAACGAAGCCTTCTATTTACATGGTCTTAAAATCAAACAAAAGGACATTTCATCACAACACATCGTGGAGGCAGTATCCTATAAAATAACTAGTGACCCGCCCTGGCTTCGGACGGGTACCACAACATAATGCTACTATTTTTTTTTCTTGTTTCCTAGGAAAAGCTCTCGTCGGCGTCTTTGGCGTGCTTCAGGATTTCAAGCTGCGAGTTACTTTTAAACTTGGAATATCTGCAAACTTGTGAACTTAAATATCCCTAAGAATTGAAATAAAACTACTTTTTACGGATTTTTTCGCGGTTTACATTTAGATTTTAGGTCCCGACGTTTCGACACCTTTACACAGGTATCATGGTCACGGGCAGACTTTAAAAAGTAGTTTTATTTCAATGTCTAACATTCGCGTAAACCTAAGAAACCAATATGTCCCTAAGTATGACTATGTTTGCATACGTGCGCGCGTGTGTGTAGTTGTGTACGTGCGTATGTGTGCCAGCGTGTGTACGACTGTTTGGTTGTGTGTATATGTGTGTATGCGTTTGCGCTAGCTAGATGGATGGACCAACTCAAGGAGGTGACTGGAGGCCAGATACAAGGAGCGGTACATATGGCGCAGAACCGGACCGAGTGGAGAAGATTGACATACAGTCACGATCCTCAGCATTGAGGGAACGACCAGAAATAAGCAGAAGATGTGTTTGTGGCGTACCGTCCAAGGCCGAGGATCCCGGAAGCCCCGCGCGCGAGGCACAGCAGGCGCAGCTTCTCCAGCGGGTCGGTGGTGGAGGTGAGCGCGCGCGCAGACTTCTGCATCAGCTCCTCCTCCTGGCGCGACGTCGCCGACATCGGTCTGTGCCATGCTACTGCAAGGTTACAAATATAATGGTCAATAATACGAAAACTAACTAGATGTAAACTAGGTGTGAGTAAAATCTATCAGTTTCCTCCTCATACATTATGTGATCTGTTTTCATTCACACATATAATGACAGTCATGTAGATGCATATAGTGTTTAAACGTCTTGTAGTATTCTGTATTGCTATGCCTCACATATATTAAAACAAAATTGTGTTCCGTACAGAAGCCTTACACAAAAAAAAGCTTTTTCTACGGAGAGTTCGTACACTTCAGTTTTGTACAAAAAAGCTGCCCTACGAGGGTTGAGCTTGATTATGATCATGTAATATTTTAGTAGGACAAGCAACGCTCAAATATAATAATCTAACTAACGAAACATCTGTATTAAGTTAGTGCGTCGTTTTTTTTTCGACTGACGGCCACAGCATGACAACTACCAAAAATTACTAATAACTTAAATGTCCCAATTCGCTAATGTTTTAATCCTCAAACATTGCGTATCCACGCAAGGCGCGCCCTATACAGTTAACCTAATATTCCGCCCATCCTAATGGCCTCTTTACAACCCAACAAGAGCCGTTTCCTATTTAATGTGACAATTAACTTACGCCGACACGACAAAACCTACATGAACATTGTTCTTGTTACGAGGGACGGTGACGTATCTCTATATAAGAATGTAATAAAATTCCGAGAAAGCTGCGACAATCTGGGATGAAATGTAACCGTAAGAGACAACAACATAAGAGTTGTTTTGTTTCGTTTCTTTGCCCCTCGGAGATTCGCAGCGGTGTCGGGTGGTGCTAGTTGCTATGCAGTACGCAGTTATATCTGCTAGGTCAGTTACCTCGGTTAGCGCACTTTAAGAATATGTAATAAACATTTTATTGTTGCATTTTTTATTAGTTTAGACTTTAAGACTTCGGAGGCCAGAAGTTCGATTCAAGTTGTGTTTTAAAAAGATTTATTCGACGGCTATTAACGCCGTATTAAGATATTAAAAAAGTAAAAAAGAACTTGCTAATAGACAACAGCTTTTTTTAATGACAAAAGTTTTACGAAAAGGCGTATCTAGGTATTCAATAAAATATCAAGAGAAACCTCTTCCATTCACGTCAATTACCGTTTAGTGAAACGTTATGATCCAATTCTCAAAAGCAGGGGAATTAACACGCAACCACTATCACGCGATAAACCCCCAAAAACTGTTCCTTGACCTACATGAATATCCGGTAAAATCCGGTTTGTATTATCAAGAGATTTATTAGTAAACATCTGGTGTTATTATGACTACGTTAATCGTAACTAGAACCTATTATGTAATGGCCAGTGGGTTTTATTAACAAACAATATAACACCCACATAGATTTCTTTTTTGTTTGTTTTCTTGTTGTTTTGATTTGAGTAGGTACATTGCTTTCTCGAAATTAAGGAAAAAATGGTGCTAATAATCATCAAAACATAGGGTGCACCCTCCATTGTGTGACACATTATCAAGTGATATAGGTCGTTAGTGGTAGGGACGTTCTGAGAATCGCATTTCCTTTATGATTTTTGAATAAAGATTTTATTAAGTTATTTAAGTCGAAATTGTCATTTTATCACCACTTATTGTACGAATTCTCTTCGCAAAAGTCGCAGTTGTTCGGGTTTTTTAAAAGGTAGAATGTACCTACGTTCAGTTTTATCTAAAACTGAACCTGACCTGAAAGTTGAGTCGTTGTTCTGTTAATCTATTTAAAAATAGATATAAAATCGAAATTACCTCGAATTATTAGTCTATTATGATAAATTTAACCCTACTCGTTACCAGATAATCATATTTAGTCGGCTAAATAGATACGTCGTTTATCGACTGAGGACAATGATCTCCTGGGCTCCAATGGGCAACCTATTCTTGTTACATACAAGTTTAGTAGCTCCTCGAGGTGTGGGTGTAAAGGGCCACACGGGCCACACCACTCATTCCTGAGTACGGAAGCGTGGGAAAACGCGTCTGTCTCCTTGGCCTGTTGGGTGATCGGTGTTAGTGCTCTCTCCACCCGCAGGCCCGACCTTACGGTGGTCGTAGGTGGACTACTGAATATCTTATAAGTACCTAGGTACCTATCATTAGTATCTAATTATACATATGTATTAAGTTTATAATATTAATAATGCAGACTCTTGACCTTCTTTAGTAGGTACCTACCTACTATCTTTGCCTACTATTGTAATCTGTGCCGACGAAGTTCGTAGTACGAACAGACCAACACACGCATAGGTGACACAGCTACAGTCATGTATTGTCTGCACAGGTATTGATTGAATGCTGTTTGATATTATTTATAGCCTAACGTGTTATCGATAAGAATGATTGCCTCTTTCGAGCATAGCTCCCTCTCTGCTATAGAAAAATTAATGAACAGAAAATAGGTACCTAAGTGCTTGATACACTAATCTACATAATGAGCTATAGATAGATAGGCGCCTGTTAAGTATCTAGAAAGGTACAAAACTACTCGTTCTTTATTACATTTCACTTCACTTCATAATGAATATAAATATAATGATTGACGATTATTTTTAAGTACCAAATTCATTCATACCTAGTTATTAAATTAATAAGCTTAATAATTTAGTAGCTTCATTTTGAAGTCGTAATATTTCCGGATACTTCCTTCAAAAAAATACTTTCATTCCAAGTAGGCAGGTAACTTAAGATACAAAATAACAAATTAAAACAACCTTACATAACAAATTCCCTTTAACTTTACAAAAAACCTTTTTGCACCATGCACCCGTAGCTTAGCACGTAAATAGCCATGTTTGTAGAGTGCAGGCCTGAGTAAAAATAGGTAGTAAGCAAAGAAGTAGGTACCTACATTCGACTGCAATCCATAGTTTAATATCATTGTTATTCTAAATACAATATAGTGACAATAGCTATGCTTTGTGACATAGAGGTAAAGTTCGTTTTTGTATTTCGTTTAAACACTGCCGACTGGGAAGTGGGGTGCGGTCGGTAGAAAGTACAATTGTTGTACTATTGTTCTAATAACGGTTCCGTGTTAAAAAAGTGCATTTTCAACCTACAATTACAATGCTTATTCCCGCATGACACATTACACATTTACTTTATTATTGTGTGTCATACCGGTTGCCAAGGAAGGGCTACCGGCAAGGCGACAACTGTCGAATTTGAGGCAATCGATAACAGCCGGCACATTTCATTAATAATTAAAGTAACCTAGCAAACACAATTACTTTAAATAGGTGGACAACAGATGTTGAACTTCATATACATAAATAATGCTCTAAGTTAAATTACAATGGTTGTTATTGTTTCCATATTCATGCGTCATTAACTTAACCTAAAAATTTTACTTTGTAATTTGAAAGTATTTACGGTTTCATTACTGTTATCTACAAAACCACAGCTGATCTACGTATATAGCTGTTTATGTATATCACTATTATACCTATATCATAAGATAACGTTTTAACAAAATCAAGAATTTTACCAGCAAATTAAACATTAAAGCCGGTCGGACATCTTTATTGACTACAGTAATAATCTAGATGAAACATCAAGTTTCCAGTCTAGATTATTCTACACGCCATAAAACCGGTAGATAAATAAAACAACAATTCAATTAGCTTACTGTTTGATGAAGTTTTGAGTTTTCCTAAATACATTTTGTTTAGCAGTACCTAAACAATTAGTCACAGTTTACACACAAGTCACAATCACAACACACGCGATCAGAATTTCAGATTCTTTCACTCAACATTTTTTTTATTTGAAGCAATGGCAATTGCGCGCTGCGTCTTGAAGCCTTCGACTGTTTGTACCGACTGCGGCGCCGAAGCCGACCGACTCGCTCGACCCGCGATCGTGCCGAACGAACCGGGCGAATGGCGCGCTCGCTACCACCGCCTTGCCCCCCGAGACTCGACACCGAAACAATCTAGAAGGAAATTAGGGTGGCCACCAAGGAGTATGTATGGATACAATACACTTTTATTATTTACTTTTATAAGTCAACAACACTTTACAAGTAGGGTAAGGATATATTAGCTTACATTAATTATTAGCTAAAGGTTGCTTACCCTTCGCTTTGGTACTTACCAAATAAAGGTCTATGAACATCCTTTTCAGGACATCTTAATTTAGTTTATAAGTCTCCCCATATTATGAGAAGGAAATGAACTTCAGGGAGCAACCAAGAGTAAAAATTCAAACAGAATGATAGTAATGAAAGCTTTCTTTAAAGAGCTCATATTTCTAATCTGTTAAAAAAAAAAAAAAAAAAAACTTGCAGTTATATACGCTACAGCTATGAAAATAACTAAAGCCAAAATAACAGACCGCAAAATATCTTATGCTACGCCACAGCTTAACCCTAAAACACTAAAGCGATTTTGATGAATTTTTGCACAAAATAAGCGAAAAAGTCTGTAATTGCATAAATTACATGCAGGTTCCAGCATAAGAAAATTGTATTACCTACGTACCTATAGTCATTTTACTTAGTATGTTTGCGTGTGATAAGAGTGATTTGCTTAACAATCACACAGTCATGCATGGCATAGAGTGAAAGAATTATCCTGCATTAAGTAAACATCGTAGTTGCACGTCTTAGTCATGATAATATACTATGCAGCTGTAAAAGGGTTTATTTCTCTTGCAAATAAGACCATACAGGAACCGCATTGAAGTTTACATTTTATTATTTTTGGACAATTGCATACCGAGTAGTGATTACTTCGTTGCATTGTAAGTTCCTCATTTAATAATAAGTTATCTTTCTCCCTTGTCGCTTGTTTTTTTTTTGGCATACGTCTTCCGCAGGTATCCCAATCGCAATTTTTGACCGGACATTTTTTCTAGTGTTCACTCAAGTTTTCGACTAGCCATCTTGCAAGAAATGTGTGCTATCGTGGCTTTTGATATTCCAGCTCCGTGATACGCAATGCAGCAGCACTGCAGAATATTAGCTACGCAGGGATATGATTGATTTAAAATATACGTCTACAGCAAATTAGCCAATAAAGTATAACACAAAAGGACAAAGAGGCACACTAGGACTGCATAATATAGCATATTCTTTTTATAAAATTAGAAGACTACAGCAATAAGATTTAAAAAAAATCTGCAGATTTTAAGTAGGCGTACGTTGTACATCATCGACATAACGTAGAGCATAAGCAACAGAGTATAAAGGAAGTAACTCGTCTCATTAAAGAAGACATCAAATACTGGGATGGATCAAGACAATAGGATGAAATCATACCGTAGCGCCGGTTGGAGTAAATGGACCATGAACAAAAATGTAGGTAGGTCTAGGAACAAACAAAATTCCTTGACATAAGGAAATGAAGCAGATAATTAGGTTCAAAGCTGCCTTAAAATATTGGCAGTCAAACCTTGATTTTTATTTAGTTTATTAAATTGACTCCCGCCCTACGGAAGTTAATTCTTATATCGCGCATGCTTTCATAAACTTTCCATTCAGATACAAATACTCGTAACACTCGGGTTTGAAACAGACATTATTTTGTTGATCACATATAATGTTTATTACATACGAGTAAAGGAATCGAACCGAATCATTGTGATTGACGTGGTGACCTATATTGTATCATGTGGATATGGAATTATATGAAAAACAAACATTTTTTTTTTATGTTTGTTTAGGACACTGGCCTCTGCCTACCATCAGTTAATTAAAAGAACGGGATTTTTGAAAAATCCTTATTAAAAACGAGATGAGAGTGTTCTCAACATATATCTTCGCCTTTATCATGCAGCGGTTTTACAGCTTTTTAGTCGTGTAAGCTGAATAAAGCTCGTTTTAACTCAATTAGTGCGCGGAGCTTGCTTGGGCAGCTCTTGGCTTCCGCTCAATGCAGATGTTATGCCCTTGACAACAACACGGTTTGGTCGATCCTCCCCACTCCAGCTATGGGCTAAAAGTGTATTAAGTCCTTTTATTTCGAACGCTTTCAACGACTTGGCGAACGAAAACCGTTGTCTATCTATTATTTTTATTCAAAGAAAGCTATTAAAGCCAGTACACCGTAAAATTAAGGGTTACTTCGTCAAACACGACCCTAAGTATTTTTTTTGTTATAGTGGATTCAAGGTGACTGTTTAGGGTTGTTCCTGCAACTACAATTGAAACTTGTTCAGAAACTGGGACGATTACTACGCTTTGTCCGCAGTAGGTCGGTGTACTGCGTAAGAATTTCGGCATATAGGGTTCGGTACCTGCACTTTTTTTAAGACATTCTTTGGACATGGATTGAAGTAGTGTCTTAAAACAAAATATTGGCTTTGAGTGGACAAATGTTGGTTTTTAGTGGAAAAAGCTACGATCGGCCGTTAACACTCGTCTAGTTTAAATTGTTAACCGACGGCAAATCAATTGTCCGTTTCCTTTGATTCGGCTTATTCTATTTCTTAATTACCATTTGTATTATGTCAAAGAATTTATTTGCTTTCAGCACCAAGCTAAAAAAAATGTAATTTGTATAAGCAGCAACCCTGTTTCTTGGTATTTTGATTAATTGACTTAAAAAGTTTTTTAAAAAGAGCTTTATGAATAAACAGTAAACAGAATTGCCTTGAAAACTAGCAAACATTGTAATATTTATTCAACACAGTTCTGTAGACGGCTTTACTATTATTTGAATACTTTATATTCATACTTTTTATTACTTCGTTTAAGTACTTATTTGAGATTTGAATCTGAACTCTGAGGATAAATTACTTTCTGGTTTAAAATTGTATAACAACTGTAAGGAACTGGATACGTACATAAAGTAGCATAATAAATAAAACATTGCCAGTGGATACTATTCAAGTATTCACACTAAATATCACAGTTTATCCGAATATACTTAGGTCCTAAAAGGTCATTGGCCCGAGCTTAAATAATGAACACCCTACGTTTGCGTGATAGCACCCTTAACACGTCATCAAACAGCTTACAACTGCTGTTACGTACCTACTTTAATTAATTCTGTTCCAGTAATTACGAAGGTAAGTAAAGTTTAGTGACGGAAGAAATAGGAATTTATAAAAGATTGATAAGTTTTCAATTAGCCGAGTGGGTTGATATGGAGATGGAGTTTTAAAGGAAGAGTTTGAAAACAGTCGTAATTATGTAATAAAATACCAAAAAATAGTAAGCATAAGTTTTTTTTGCAACAATGGTGAAGGAAAAATACAAGAGAAACCTAGGCGATAAAAGAAGCAGGCGTAAGTCACTAAGTATGTTATCACTACATAGTATAAAACAAAGTCGCTTCCCGCTGTCTGTCCCTATGTATGCTTAGATCTTTAAAACTACGCAACGGATTTTGATGCGGTTTTTTTTAATAGATAAAGTGATTCAAGAGGAAGGTTTCACTATCATCACTACATAGTATAAAACAAAGTCGCTTCCCGCTGTCTGTCCCTATGTATGCTTAGATCTTTAAAACTACGCAACGGATTTTGATGCGGTTTTTTTTAATAGATAAAGTGATTCAAGAGGAAGGTTTATATGTATAAAACATGCATAATATAGTAGAGGAATATGGATAATCTTAGAGATTTCTAATGTAAGGTCATAAATGAACCCATTTTTTGAGCTTTCATTGCAAACGCTGGCTGAACCCTATGAGATAGATCAAAATAATGTACTACAGTATTGTGCACCTTAAAAAGATCTACAAAAAAGTCCGCGATGGCATATGTCTATATCTTGAGGATAACCCACAATAACCATTTTTATCGTTTATTTATTACTTATTCACGAAAAAGCGATTTTAAGTAATACAGTATTAATCCTTATCCAATTAAGTACCTTTAATAAATTGTGCATGCAATATAGATCAATATTGCCCTTTACAGCATGTAATTTAAATGAATATTTTCGAAGATATTACAAATTTAAAATGTAGGGACATAGCGGTTGCGGCGATACCGGCCGGAGGGCCGCGCGGGGGCCTGGGGTCGTGCCTATACCAAATAGTGCGTCCAAGGCTGTGGTTCGCCCTACAGAACTTTATGATTGTGTAGTTATATTTGCTATCAGCGTTGCACCCGAGCAAAGCCGGGGCGGGCCGCTAGTTTTTTATAAGCCAATAAGTCATGGCTACAAGCATTTATTATAAAAAAATGTTTAAGAGCATAGTATACTATAACTCAAACGATAGTAGAGTAAAGAAACACAAACATTAGCATTATTGTTTGTTTATGTCAGGCGATTGTTGCTCTAACGACGATGTTTACATTTCTTGTTGACTACGGAACAAACAGCATACAATAAATAAAATGTTATATTCTCAATCATCTTATGTTGTTTATTAAATACTAGCTTTTCAGTTGTAGTTATGAACTTTAAAACATTTGTAGGTACTATCAATATTAAAGCTCAGACTTGAGATAGTCTAACAATATTTAAATAATATCCTCGAAAGACATAAAAATATCCGTAGCTGCGAATCACAGGGGAGGAGCTGGCAATAATGACACCATTAGATATTTTGAGTCATTAAAACCTCGTAAATTTCTAACAATGAGTAACCGTTTTTACAGCCCGCATTACTTACCCATATTATTTTAGTATCAGTGACACTTAGCTTATCTACAACCTACCTAACTGTTATTATATAGCCCCGTTTAGGTGTTACTTGCTTAAGCACTTAGCTCGCAAAAAACTACCATAGCGTGTTTACTTACCACTGTCCATTACGTCGTTTTTATCGCCTTTTCCTTTGGGCACGTTGTCGTAGTTGAAGCAGGCTGTAAAAAAACAAATTAATTAATAATAATTCAAAAACACTCAACGTACGAATTTCAGTCTGGGACAGAACAATCGACACATATCTAAAGAAAGTACAAAGAGTACGTTTAGTAGTTTGCATTAACTAAAATTCAATATTATTTCCACGAACCGCGCATAAAAAATACATGTGTGAAACGAAAATTCAGGGCAAAATTCTAGGAAAATAATACCTATACTTATATCATACTAAACAGCCTTGAAGAATATCGATTCAGAAGATAAGTACTACTTTCTATGATATATATATTCATTTCTAATAGAGCCAATCGATATGTCATGTACATAAATTAAAATACTTTTTAACCAATAATTTGTACAGAGAGGGTGTAGTAAATTAAATTATCTTTTAATGCCTATTAAAATTTGTTTAGGGTAGTAGGTGGTCTCTGCAGCCCTAACTAAATCCTTTTACCTAGCAACATTTACCTTGTTTTCGTACAGTACGAAAAATAATTAATTGTGACTTCATAAAGTTAAAATAATAGCCTTATAACATTAGCGTGACATAAAACTAATGGGTTAACGTGACAACCTGATAGAGTCTAACATAAATAAGCACACAATTTTCGATATCAATCTAAACACCATAGCAGTGTACCTATCCAAGAAAATCGATATGTAACATTTCATGCTAGTAATTACCACTAATTAGTCCCTATTGTCTGGCACACATTATGGACATTATTCCCCAGTGAAAAAGCTAACAAAAGAACTCAAATAATGGATCAGTACCTACGTGCTCCATTTTATAGAACCTAGGCACACCCATTTGCGTCAGTTTCACTGTACTGCGGTAAAATTGAGGAATTTTTCAGGAACTTATGTAAGACCTACAGGTTCTCAAAAATCGATGTCGCCTGGAAACTGCCAAGTTTAAATAGGTCAACGTTTGGCGAGTAAGCTTCGAGGCCAAAAGCTGGGGTAATCCAGGCAATAGCGATGCGAACTTGACTGCAAAGGAGATTATAATTACGTACCTATTTTTAAACTGAAATAGAATTGGCTCTTTATTTATTTTTTAATCCTTACATTGATCAAATTTTGTTTTAGGGTATCTATGTAATAGTAACTCGTACTAGGTAAAGTGAAAGATGCTATTGAGTAATAAGATAAAAACAGGCAAACATTCAATTATAGCAATCACTTTGAAAAGATGACCTTTTTAATAAGTCTTGATGAGGTACCGTATAAATTAATTTACTTTATAGTATCTATCACTGTTGCGCTGAGTGTAATGTGTTAAAGTTGGTCCCTCAAAATAATTTAAAAAAGTGTAATTTTATTGCGAAGTTTGGCCAAAACTTTACTGTGTTATGTAGAGTAACTCAAGTGGATTGTATTTCGTACAAACAATCGTGTAATAAACTAAATTTAATAACAGTATTCATCAAAAACTGTTTTAAAAGTTTTTAACTTTTCTGTGTGAGGGTGACTTTGAAAATTTCGAGAACAAAGGAATTCATTGGTCACATATAAATTGTATATAAGCTTCAAATACGACCAAGAATTTCGCAGGATAATTGTAAGTCGTCGTGGTCGAGCGGTGGAGTGAGTGCTTTTTGTCTCACTACTACCGCGCCGAGTGCCTCTGGTTCGAATCCCACAAACTGCAAAGCTTTTTTCTACTTTGGAATTAATATAATTTGGAAGAGATATTTGTTATTTAAAAAGGCTGATAGTATAAGCATGTTCCATTCACCGGGCAAGATAAAATTCCATTCCGATACCGAGCTAAACGCTTCAAGTTCCGAAATGAGCGGCGAACAAAATGTAGCAACGCGCAAACGTAAACAGCCGGATTCTGAGTGGTCACAGGCAATTAAAGAACTATCAGCAGAGTTTAAGAACACCTTAAACGAATGGCGTCGTGACATGGAATCTAGCATAACCAAGATAGCTGACAATGTTATATCAGTGAAAAATGAACTGTCGTCACTCACTCAAATCACGTCAGAAATCAAGAACGAAATTAATTCACTTCGATCTGAGCAGTTGCTGATAAAGCAGCGAGTTTCTGAGTTGGATGTGAAGTACGAAGGTATGACAAGTCAAATGGATTCTCTCAAGGTCTCGGTTCAGTTTGTCAGTGACGACCAAAATGATATCTGCAAGAAAGTCACCCAGATTGAACAACAAATTAAAGAGACCGTCAATTTGACCCCCATTGTTATGGAACTTGTGACTAAAATAGACCATCTAGAACAGAGTGCTCGGAACAATAACATAGAAATATGTAATATTCCTGAACGGCGAAACGAAAATCTTTTATCATTGATGCAAAATATTGGGTCTGTAATCAAATACAACATCCAACAAAGTGACATTACTTCGATCCATCGTGTCCCACATGCACACCAACAAAATAATAAGCCCAAGAACATCATAGTGAAACTTGCAACTCGAGTAATGCGTGATAACATACTTAGTGCCCATCGGTTATGCAGGGGGCTTACTACCGAGCAGCTCGGCATATCGGGAACATCACAACAAATATATATGCACGAACATCTAACTTTGAAGAACAAGCATTTGTTTCGTGAGTGTCGTGAGGCTGCCAAGAAGTCTAATTATAAGTTTCTATGGGTCAAGCATGGAACAATTCTTGTGCGAGAAAAGGAAGCTTCTAAGGCTTTTGCCATTCGGAATTCGCAAGATATTGCTAAAATCAAGCCTGGCTATGCGGCAACAAATGATAAACAGTAAGCTGGATGCGTCCAACATTAACTTGTATATTGTTTTTAGATACACACATAATGTTTCAAAATATCCTACGGTTTTGTTCATAATTTTTCTTTTCTATACATCCAGATATGCATATTTAAGTAGTTCCAATATATTAAACACTAATTATACGAATGTATTGCATTACTACGCTTATTGTAATTTTACGAGATTTGTTGTCAACTTGGTACTATTAATTGCTATACTTTTATGTCTAGGCGTTAGCTTAGATGTGATAATTGGCTTATTGAGTTTGTTGCGAATAGTTAAACACTGCATACAAACTTTGACATTTTGCTTACTACTTTTTAAATGTGCCTGCGGATACTCAATGTTTCCTGTTTTGTATTCCATTAATTGTTCTATAATATTATCTGGCTTTACCAATTACAACGTCAACAACGGAAAAACTTCTCTGGTCATATTTGTATATTTTTGTGTAGATTCTTGTTACAATGATTGAAAATAACTACGTAATATATTACCAAAACTGCAGGGGAATCCGCACCAAACTGAATATTCTATATATGAATATTCTTGCTAATTGCTATGACATAATTGTGCTAACTGAGACCTGGTTAACACCAGATATATTTAACAACGAGTTCATTGACGAACGTTACGTGGTCTATCGTTGCGACCGTGATCGTACTGCGACCAATAAAAAAGACGGGGGTGGTGTTCTGGTGGCTGTATTAAAGGAACTGCGTCCAGAGAGTTTAACACAGCGCTCGCTTTTGCATTTTAATATTGAACATGTCCATATACAACTGCCGAGTTCAACTAGAGGCAAGTTTCATACCATCGCGGCTGTGTATATACCACCAAACACATGTGAGACTGTATATGTTGAATATTTTGACCTATTGCAATCAATATTGGATAACAATAGAGCTGATAATTTTTATTTATTAGGAGACTACAATATACCAGATATTGACTGGATTGCCGGCATAAACGCCATTTCTACTATGATTGGCCAAGGCAACTCTACCGTTTGTGGTCAGTTGTGTACGCTTATGTCTTATTTAAACGCACGTCAATTTAACAATATAAAGAATCAGAACGGTAAAATATTAGATTTAGTTATTAGTAATAATGACTGCATCATTTCTACACCAGCGGACTATTTGTTACAACTGGATATACACCATCCTCCATTGTGTATCATGATCTCGCCACGTCTACCTTATAGTTTGATGAGACGCAAATTAATGAAAAAATATAATTATTTTAAAGCCGACTACGAAAAAATTAATGACTACTTAAAATATATAAATTGGAAAGAGACATTAAATCAACAAACGATTGACGAATCCCTTAATACGTTTTACAACATTATATTCCGTATTATTAAAAAATGCGTACCTTTGACTACTTGTAGTACTTCTAAGTTTCCTATTTGGTTCCCAAAGACACTTATATATATTTATAAAAATAAAGCTAAAGCTTGGAATAGATGGAAAACGTATCACAATATTTCAGACTATGAGCAATTTTCACTGTACCGGTCTAGGTTTCAGGACGAATGCAAGAAGTGCTATAACAAATACATGAATTCGGTCGAGGATAGTATCCGAAATAATGTAAAGCATTTTTGGAGGTTTATATCTAACAGAAAACGTTGTACAGGTATTCCTTCTTCAATGGTTTACAAAAACTACACAACAAGCGATCCAGAAAAAATTTGCAACTATTTTTCAGACTATTTTCATTCGGTTTTTGAGGCATATTCCCCAAGTGGTAATTCACCTATGCACAGCAACTATTCTGAAAGCTGTACTCTGTTGAATACCATTCAGTTCACTACCGATGAAATTCATGGGGCCCTCAAGGCTCTGGACCCCTCAAAAGGGCCGGGACCGGATCGTCTGCCGGTACATTTTATTAAGCAGACTGCTGATAATCTCTGCATACCCTTGCATATTATCTTCAATTCGTCACTTTCCCAAGGAATCTTTCCACTTGCATGGAAACTGGCCAACATCACCCCTGTTTATAAATCAGGACCTAAAGAGGATGTTGAGAACTATCGTCCGATTTCAATATTGTCGACCTTGTCAAAGGTTTTCGAGAGACTAGTACATAATAAAGTATACCCAATTCTACATAATATTATAATTCAGCAGCAACATGGTTTCGTCAAAAGAAGATCAACCACAACGAACCTAGTTACTTTTGTAGATTACTTATTTAACAACATGGACTCTCGTATCCAAGTAGACTGTATATACACTGATTTTAAGAAGGCCTTTGACAGGGTTGACCACGAACTGCTTTTGAATAAAATTGCGTTCAACGGCATACGTGGTGATCTTTTAAGATGGTTTTCGTCTTATATTTCAAATAGAACACAAAGAGTTGTGATAAATGGGTTTAACTCTAACACTTTGACAGTTACTTCTGGGGTGCCCCAGGGCTCTATATTAGGGCCACTTTTGTTCATTATTTTTATAAATGATATTAATACATGTTTTCTAAATTCAAAAGTATTGCTATATGCAGATGACCTCAAAATTTATCGACCAGTTAAAAATTTAAAGGACTGCCTTCTACTGCAGCAAGACTTGGACAGATTTTCTGAATATTGTTTGCATAATAAACTTCAACTAAGTATATCTAAGTGTTGTTGTATAAGTTTTACCAAAAACAAAAATATTTTAACCCATTCTTACACTTTAAATAACGTCACCCTAACAAGAGCGACATTGGTTCGGGATCTTGGAGTATTGCTAGATAATAAACTGCACCTTGATGCTCATATTAATAAAATAGTGAACAATGCCTTCAGGATGTATGGTTTTGTGATGAGGTCGTCTACTGAATTTAAACGCCCATATACATATTTGTACCTTTACAAATCATTAATCAGGTCTCAGTTGGAGTACGCTGTTGCGGTGTGGAATCCCTTCTATGCTAAGTATTCAGATGCGATTGAAAAGGTACAGATAAAATTTTTGAAAGCCATGTTTTTCCGTTGTTTTCGTAGCCAAGCATCTTACAGTGACCTTCTAGAGAGATATAACCTATTAAACTTAAAGGCCAGACGAACTGTTTTAGAGACAATGTTTTTATTTGACCTATGCAACCATTCATATGACTGTATTGATATTAGTAATAAGATTTGTTACGTAGTACCTAGAACTACAATAAGCCGTGGAGTGCGCGCGAGACCACTATTTGCTATAACATCAACTCGTACGAATGCTGGCTTGCGCGCACCCTTACGTCGCCTTACTGCTCAATTTAATAATATTTTTAACAATATTGATATCTTCGCTGAGCATACTTGTAAATTCCGAAACCTAATGATCAGAAAAATTTCAGAAATTCAATGATTTTTGTTTGTATCAGCATAATGATGTTTATTTTTTGTATTGCACGCATGTTTAGTTTTAGTTACATATTTAAGCACATTATTCAAGATAATATTATATAAGTATTAATTTTAATTGCATTCGCACTACGTACATTGAAAATAGTTTTTTTTTTTATAATCTGTGGAAAATGTCGTGGGTTATACACTTGCTCACTCTGTATGAAATGTTTGTAAATTACTGTAGTGTGTAACTGTTTATTTTCCTAAATAAATAAAATAAAATAAAATAAAATCAGTTCTTTTCACTGCCACATAATATTAAGAATTATAAAAAAAAAATGTTCTAGATTTTAGTTCATATAATCAGTACCTAACTCTGTCACCCTAACCTACTCCACCCTTCCTACTTTTATAAATTGAAAGTGACTCATGTCCTTCTGTTTCCGGAAAAAAGTGAAAAAACAAACCCTCCTCAACCTAATCATACATACACACAGCTTAGCACACTATGTCCTGGAAACGAGAAGAATTTGATAAGATTAAACTATAAAAGGTAAACAGATGTTTTTACGTCACCAACAAAAATCATTCCAGACGCGGTCTCGTTGGTAAACAACATAATGAGTCACAGTCACAGCAACCTACGTTAAAATACATTGGAGTTTAAAAGCGTGTCATCGCCTGCGATCAATCTAGAAGGTTGATTCTATGGTTGATACTTTAGAACGTTCCAGAACGTTCCAGAATAACTATATTTAGCTTCTCTATATGGATGAGCTTTACGTGGGTTCGCGCAGGATTCATTTGTTTTTTAGTGTTTACTTTCCGTCGTGTGTTACAGTAATAGCATGAAGATACAAATATGGCGGGTTAGTTTTAGAAAGGAAATTGGATTCGTGTATAAATTAAAATAGCGTTTGGCTTTCTGTGGTTTCGGCTTTCCTGCATAGTGAATTTCCCGCGGTTAAGCCACAGAATAAATACTAGCTTATAAAATGTGCTTTGAAATTATTTAAAAGTGTGGACACCTAGTTCCTACCAACATACCAACACTTATTTAAATCTATTTTTAAACTAATTAGTTAGGTATAGTTGTACCTAAGTAATTAAGTATGGTTGTGTTACTAACCATAACAATAATTATTTTATTACGACCTGTCACAATTAGGCATAATATCTAAGCTCACGAATAACAAGGACCTAGAACCGGCAAATCAAATGTAATAACAAAAGCAGCGATTTAATAAACATTAACGATACATAATAAAACGACTAAAATGATAACACACTAATTTCGCGCCTTTTTAGAAAAAGGAACCGGCGTTTCGTTTGTATTAGAAAATTGGAAACGGCTAAAATAATGTTACAAATTAAATAAATAAATTATTTTTTAAATACAAAATATGTAAACTCGGTACTCACGTCAACACTGCAGTTATTGTCTTATATGATAATAAGGCAAAGACACAGATTATTCAGCCAAGTATTACCGTTCAGCCGTGACTCTAGAATGCTTGTGCCGTTACTGACAATGCTTGTCACATATCGGACGCAGAAATCGATCAACAATCAAATTGACGTTAATTATTTATGTATTAACTCGACACGGTGTTGTTTTTTTATTTTATTTCTATTATTTCATAGTTTGTAGCAATAAATTAAGAAGTTACTTTATCTATATCGACTAGATACTACCTATATAATTAGAACAAAATGCAAAGATTGAATGACGCACACTAATGGACAACCGTCATTGTTCCTTATATGGTGAATAATGACTGCAGCCAGGCTACGTGTGGCGTTGCCAATGTGTGGGAAATTCCCCAAAACTACTCGGAATTTCATACCCCTGGGTATTCTGTAGGGAAAGCAATTAATTGCACAAATGGAGGGGATTTTGAAACAAAAATCGTTGTGGCGACATTTTCATTTTACTACATAGTTATAAAACATTTTAATCTAATAATAATAATAAATAATAAAAGACACTCTCTGGCTGTATGTTTTTCTGCAAGTATATTGTAATGACAACATTATTGGTGCGCGAAATATTTAAAGCATCTCTGTTTATGATAAATAGAAGAATTAATGTTATGCCGTTGTTTTTCCGTCCGTTATAAAATAATGATAACACATCGTACAAATTCATGTAGGTTGTAATAATTTTCCCTTACAAGTCAGATAAATAAGGTTTTGTATACCTATAATATGTAGTTAATTAAAAATACGATAAAAATCATTAGTTAAAATATGAAAACAACATCCTGTTTAATTAATTATAATATACCATTTCCATTATGATTATTGTACATTATCGATTTAAATAGAGAAGGACGCTGAGAAGGACACTGCAGTCGACATGAAATAAATACGCTATGGCATTACCGTGGCTCTGTCCGTCAAATTCCTAGCTCGGATTTCACGGTGAAGAAGGTAAAATAAGCCTTAAATATTAAGGCTCAAAATACAAACTGTATTTTTTCCGTTCTCCCTAAAAACCGTGACAGACATCATGCTTATGATGGTACACAATAAAAATATTTCTAAAGTCTTTAATATTTACAGTAAAGAGTTCTTTATAAACCACTAATCGATCACTCAATCCCATCTAGATAAATACAATTTGTGGGTCCACAGTCATTACAATAACGACAACTATGTAGATTGTAAATTATTGTGCTACGGTTTCATGTTTACTTTATCGATCCGTTGTTCGTCTGGTGTAGACTAATACATGTGCTTTCAAGGATATTGGAAACCCCATGTATAAATTATAAGCACCGTAGGTACTTAGGTTCTTTATGCAAAGGGTGGGAAGAGCTTTGAATTTACTGCAGAACCGCGACAGTATCGAAGGCCTTATCGCTGAACTAGAATAAGTCCATATTATTATTCACTTTTTTATTTTGCAATATATTTTCAAAGTTCAAATTGGACTTCAAATTATTAAGGACTTTGCATCTCACTGGAGATGATCGGATGGTTTCGAAACAATAATTTTATACCCAAATAAATATATCAAAACACAAAAAAACAGATCATAATAAACGTAATTTTCATTTCTTAAATTAATCATCGATTATTCAAAAGTAAGCGAATAAATGGAGATTAAAAACAATGAAGACGCGCATGAAGAGCGTTCATAACAATCTTTTACCGTATGAATATACAAAGAAAAGTAATTTACTGAGCGGCTTTCCATTTTATTAGACTCCGTGATTAAGCAGTTTCCGTTTTATTAAGCCTATTATTTTCAGCTTTCAACTACCTCGTTGGCCTAGCGGTGGTGGGCGCGGCTGCTAGATGTCTTGGGTTCGATTCCCAAGTCGACCAAGGTGTTATTGGGTTTTTCTATGAAGTTCTCAGTAGCAGGTCGAAGTTTGGATGTATGCCCGGTTAGTGGCAATAGGCTCGCCCCCTATTACATGGGACCTAAACATATCGGCGAACTGTAGGTGTAAATTGTTACACCTCTGCCTAACCCTTCGTGGATACAGGCGTGATGATATGTTATGTTATTCTACGTTATTTTCAGCCCCTATTCTTCACCTTATCACCACACTATATCGCTACCCTGGAGTCTAAAGAATGCATGCGTGTACATTATGTAAATGAGAAGATCTGGGTCAAACGGTAGTGTCATGTCTCGAGCCCTGCGGAAACGGAAGTCAGGAAATACAAGAGGGTCAGTGTGGCCTTGGATGCAGAGACCTAAGTCTGGAATAATGCCAGATATCGAGCGCCAGAGACAATGCTCGTATTGTGTAATGTGACCTATTTATTTCAAGTATCCTTCAGTGGAAAGCCTGCAGTAAATCTGTGTTTGAGCCAGAAAATACCTTGAAATATTGGGTGGTGGAGTGCAGTCGAATTCGAGAGTCGAGTCAAAACCATGGACAGCATGAAACCTGGACAGTGAAATTTCTGAATACTTTCAAATTGCTGAACAGATTTATTGTAGCTAAGAAGCATCTCGATGACGTCAGTTTTGCAACAAAACGGCTTCATATTCGGTCCATTTGTTAACCGATGTATCTATTGTACTTAGCCTGAAGATTTTTATAGTCACGAACGAAATGCCCCACAATTTAGAATAATAAAAGATAATTCCTTACACGACTTTAATACCGAGTAGGGACAAATTGTTAGTCTTAAATTGTCTAGTTGTAGCCAATTTAGTTAATGGCAGGTGTTAAACTACGCAGCGCTTTAACTCGGCCAGCAGTAAATAAAGAACTCGTAGGCTGTAGGCGAAGACTGCTGTACATAGTATAGTACTGAAACCAACGTCAATTGTAATGAAGATATACAAAAATAGACCTTATGTCATTGGAATAAAGGCGTTGCCTACAACAGAGTGGTACCCTAGATTTGTATGGTCTTTGTTTTTGCGCTACGCTCTGCGGAGTGTAGATGGATCAGTGTGTGGTCTGTTGTTACGTCATCAGGAGATAATCTAACGAGCCTTAAATCTCGTAAGATTATTACGTGTAAAAATTTGCAAAGATATAGCTCTATAGGGAAATCCAGCATGTGTAGAGCCCGTGAAAATCGCAACTTCTTAGTACATACCTGAAACGCCGGTAAAACAGTAGCTATTTAGCGGTTTGCTATAATGTGATATTTTAACTTTAAATATTTTTAAGCCCTGCATCTTCATTATTTTACATGGGATATTCAGTTGCTAAAATAGCTTAAAACGTGCTAGTTCAACAGTAAAGTATTTTTTGACATTTCAATCCGGTCTAATTTTAATTTTAATACATCTTCAATCAAACGAGGAATTGCCTAAAATATAAATAAATGTTCGTTTCAATTCGAACTTACCCGCCATGGAGGCACTGCTCATTCTTCCTCGTGTAAAATCAATCTTGATAAATTATTAAAACTCGTCACAATAAAATCTAGGTATAACCTATTATTTTGATTAGTAAGTGATGGACGATGTATTTTTTATAATAGAAATGACAGGCTTCATAATTTAATTACGCTGCCAATGGTTTTACAAACAAAACAGTATGTAACATTGTCGTAACTTTTTGTTTAATTTCAAGTTTTACTTAATATTAAATGGTTATTAATTTATTGTTTGCACATAATAGCGTAAGTGCTCAAGTTTTGGTAAGAACCTGCAATCTTAATCTCTTATCTTAAAATCTTAGTAGGCATAACAAGGTTTATACCTTGTGTTTCGATAACACTTTTTGTAACCGATTAAGTTCTTCACCTAACTAAAGCTCAATGCCTATGACTCATCATGGCTTATCATATACGTATAATATATTAATTAGAATTTGCACGGCGCCTGAAAGCTGCACTAGCGTAGGTTTAAAAAAATTTAAAGCATTGCTGCATTAAGGATCTATTGTAGAAAAAAATCTTTCTTGTATCCAAATATTTGGCAGTTTAAAACTTACATAATTATTAAACTGCATAGTTCTATGTCGTGAAAAAAAAACCGCTGTTTTTTTAGTTTCACTGTAAGAAACCTTCTATAAGTTATGACTACGCTGCGTTATCGCTTATGAACTTAACTACGTAGTTCGGAACGGTATCGGTAATTGTCAAATGTCAACTCATGTCATCAACGTCAAAATAGAGGTTATGTTTTGTTTTTAATGTTGTCCTAAAAACATTTTTTTTGTAAACTAGGTTCATAGAAAGTTTGAGTAAAAGTAATTAAAGACTATTGTTGTTGTTCAAGATAATAATGGCACCAGGAAAAAAAGGTAGCGTTCATGGAAAACGTTCAAATCATCATGTTAAACGTGATTATGCAGAGAGACTGAATGATTTGAGTATTCAATCATCAGAAGACAGTGATTCTGATGATAGTGGCTCGGACGACGAAGGTGTGGAAGCTGATTTTCCCGTCAGCATGTGGGACTTGAACCATTGTGATCCGAAAAAATGTTCCGGCAGAAAACTATTGCGGCATAACCTCATTAAGAATTTGAAGCTTGGTCAGCGATTCCAGGGACTAGTACTATCACCAGTTGGTACCCAGTGCGTTAGTCCGAATGATAAGGACATAATAGAAAAGTTTGGACTGGCTGTAATAGATTGTTCATGGGCGAAAATTGACGAGACTCCATTTGGAAGAATGAAATCGCATCATCCAAGGCTATTACCATTTTTAGTGGCAGCTAATCCTATAAATTATGGGAAACCATACCAGTTGAGTTGTGTTGAAGCGTTAGCAGCAGCTATGGTGATAACAGGGCATAAAAAGGAAGCTCAATTTTATTTATCAAAGTTTTCTTGGGGCCACTCTTTCTTAGAACTGAACTCTGAAGCCCTAGAGTTATATGCAGCATGTACTGACAGCAAGAGTGTGTTAGAGGCACAAGAAAAGTTCCTAGAGTCTGTAAAAAATGAAAAAGATGACAGACAAATGTGGCCTCCGAGTGATTCTGAAACGGAATCTGAAGAAGATGGTAGTTCATAGTAATTATTTATGAATATTGAATATAAGATTTATATTGTATATTATTAATAAGACAGACTTGTAAAATGCATTATAATTAAAAGAGAGATGTGCGATGTCACCTTATTTTTGTCAATGTTTTCTTTCCACTAAACCTACTAGCTAAAATGCTATACAGAAAAACTATTACTGTATTCTAATTCTAACGCCTAGATCTACTCCTTCCAATACTTTCAGTCACACTCTCAATGTTATGGATTGTGGATTTTATAGTTATATCGAAATGAACAAGTAATACATAGGAAGTAAACAAGTATATTTTGAAAAAGGTGTATTTTTGTTAAAGTAATTTAAGCGCCATCTATGATATATAGCGTAAACTATCTAAACAACACCCTGTTCATTCGCGCCATCTCTTGAATTACCAGTGTACTAGCAACAAGTTTCCAGTAAATATCGATAGAGGGACCTGACAACCATTCATTCAAAGTTAGTTGTTTTTTTTCGAGGGGTTCCAAGTTTGTTGTGCGTAGCGGTGTCCGTTCTTCGCTTGCTTAGTTTGCTTTTGCCATCGGTGTGTGTGAGACGATTGTTACATGGTGCAGTGGCAGTTTGAAATTCGCGGATAACTTATTTTTCACTTACTTTATGTGTGGTATGTTTGTGAATGCAAAAGTGATGTGTTTTTTGTGTGTGTAAATATATTTGGTGCGGGGAACTTTTGGAGGCTGTTACTTCTCTAACTTTGGTAAGTTTGTCCGTTGACTTCAATGCAACCTGTCACGCAGGTGTCTCGCAAGTCGCAAGTCACTAACCTCTGATGAATACCTAAATGATGTCTTTGGATGCGTAAATTTTTACTTGATTTTTTATATATTTTAGTAATAAATGACATGTACAAGTTTTCCTTACGAACTGTAGTTACCACTTCTTTAACTTGAATAAAACTTAAAACGGAAATTCCAGGCATTCTTTACGTCTAGATAGCTACATTCTTGGTATTATCTATCCTATTAATTCAGGTACTTAAATCAACGGTAGTGGTAAGACCTGTAAAAATATGTTTTTTATGTTGTATATTTCGAGTTATTTAATTATTTAGTAAAGTTTTTTCGCGTCTGCAGGAAATCGTTATAAAACATTACGATAAAATATTTAAGAAACAAAATATTGCCTTCTATGTTTTTGGTTGTGCTCACAGGTTTTTCTGAATATTTCTATGGCAATAACTTAAACAGGTTTCAAACCTAAGAAATCATGGGACCCCTAGAAAAACCGTCGATGGTTCCCAATTGGAGAGCCAACTCTACCTTATTCATAAATGTACCTATGAAGGTTTTATACAAAGTCTAGGTACCTAGATATTATTAAATGTTAGTACTTGTTTCGCAAATAGTAATTTCGGACTAACTTAACTCGAAGTGTGAAAAGTGTAGAACAGAAACGTGTAATGACCACCAGGGGCCCAAGTCCGCTATTTACACTCGGTTCAATGTCGTCATAGTGTCGTGCCAGTGTCACCGTCAAATGAGCCAAATTTTCGTATTCAGATAAGCCAACAACATCGTGGCATCGTCGTGGGTTCAGTGGGCAATGTGGTGTTGTCAATTAAAATTAAAAATAAAAGTATCAACCATTTTGTAAATATTAATAGGCAACACCAGTTGTCACTAATTATCGTTTCTTACGTTGCAAAAAAATGTATTAAATGGTTTTTGAATACTAATTAATTGTAAAAGCCCATAAAATATGTCATTTCTATTAAAAAATTGTAAATAAGGATATTTATACGTAAAAAAGGAAAGTTTTTGTTCAAATTGACACAATGTCTATGAAAAACAAACGTTAACCATAGACATCAGCCATTTATGTGACAAATTTTAAGTGTGCCAAAATTAAATTTAAAAAATTGTAAAATTTTAAGACTGGTTATAAACCAGTCTTATAATTATTATAATTTTATGGGTTTTTTACAGAAAGAAATAATTTAAGTTGTAATTTAAATAAAAACTGATTTATTTTTAATTCTAATAAACGGGGTTTTACAAAAACAAGTATACTGCCTTATTCAATGTCTTATTTGCGCAGTTACAAAATTCCATTCCTATGGAGAAGAACAGGCAAGAAACTTTATAAGTGTCACCCAAATTAAAACTAGTTAAATTATCTTACTCACATGATTTAATTTATTTGACATAATTATATTATATAATTCCCATATACACAAACAGAAAACAAATCAATATCAAATGGATTACAGCATTTTAAGTAAGCTAAGATGTATTACAGTAGTGGAAAAAAGAGAAAACAGTTAACTATGTTGATGCATTCACAAGAAAAGAAAAATCACAAATTTTCTGGTATGAGAAAATGTAAACACTGCATATATTAACATACTCATATTATAACCACATATTTTATCCTATTATAAGACCGATAACATATACATTGTATTTAACGTTTGTTTGTTGCTTTGCAACGTGTGAGGTGCGTGTCACAAGTGAGCATCTAAAACCAGAAAATATTGGTAAATAATAATTGTCTTATTTCAGCTGCCCACAAAGTAGTTTTGTATTTATATTCTTCAATCTTTTTTAATTTATTATTAATAGTCTTCTTTCAGGTGGCTACTAATTAGTTTTTTAATTTTATCTTCATCTAATCTTTGGAACTGCAGTCAAAATAATAAAGTGGGCACCGCAAAACATCTGAAAACATAATTTACTCATTAGTTTTTGAATATCATGTCTACTAATTCTTAACTCATCTTTGAAACTATATTATATTTTTTTTTTACAGATGCTCATTATTAACCATTATCACCCTTTATAAATTTATAAATATAATATTCAGGATTGTGACTATCAAATATGTACATTGGTTAACTTTATTTGTTTCAGCCCACGGCCTATTTGCAAGTGCCTGTTTTAAGGTTCGTCCCCTACATAGGTCCATGTTGACACTGGGGTTATGTGGATCTGAGTATCCAAATACTTTTTAATAAAAAGCAAGATGTAGGTAATAAAAAATATATATATTAAATACCTGGTGCTGTTGCTCCCTTTCAGCATTGGTCTCCTCAGCTGTGAAAGGTATTACAGAGACTCGGTGTCTTTTGGCAATGTTATGCAGAACACTGCATCACATGCATGCATCGTTAATTCCCCTGCTGTAATAGGGCTACATTGCACAGTGCGTGCCACAAGCAAACATCTGAAAACAATTTTTTTTTTATTTACTCTCAAGGTTATATTAGAAAGATAGCTTAAAGCAATATGTGTCCATTGTATTACCTGAAACTTGTATTTAGTAGTCCAATGCAGCATTCCACTAGGTTTCTTGTGGCCACATGTCGCATATAATAATTATTCTCAGAAGTTCCTTCTGCTGAGTCTGATATAGCAGTCAACACATCATTTAAAGCATCTGTCACTTGATTCACTGAAGAATGATTGCCTAACCAAAGTTTGGAATGAGCCCTTCGCGTAAAAAAGCGACGGCAATGAGTACCTGTAATAAATATACGTACATGTTAAATATGAAACACTACTTTTGAAGACAATTTGAAGGCAATGTAACAAATTTACACATGTACATCGTGTTCCACAAATATCTGTAATTACTATATATCAAGCTAATGAATAGTTTTCTATTCATCAGCAGTTATTAGGATATTATCTTTACTAACCTTAGTAGGAGGCGAGATAGCGTCAGCTCGTCGATGTACCTTTAAGTGAGGAGTTAACTCGGACACTAACTGAGTAACTTGATCTTTCTTCTCTTTGTTTTTATGTCTCGCGAGACAGAAACCACATGGAGCCTCAACATGTCACGGAATTACTTGACGACGCTGATGATTTCGGCGTTGACGGTCACGTAAATTGGCGAACAACAATAATAAAACAACAACAACTTTTGCAAGTACGTTGTTTTTGCAAAATGGCGAGTTTTCGTTGAGTTTGACGTTTATCGTCGTGGTTCAACTGCTGTCAAAAAATAGCGGAATACGAAATTTGTACCAAATGTATGAACTATTGGTCACAGTCGTTGAACATTGAACCGAATCGTTCCAATGCGCAATTTTGACGTTTTGACGTTTAGTAGAATACCAATTTGCCGAAAATGGCTCTGCTGGCACGACACTATGAAGACATTGAACCGAGTGTAAATAGCGGACTTGGGCCCCAGGCACCACGCTTGTTCATTGCGGGTTAGCGATGTTAGATTCCAAGTATATTTTGAATCCTGGCTACTTCATGATGTTTTCCATCACAGATTGTTGGTGTCTTGGATTAATAATAAGAAAATAAAGTATGTGTTTAACTTTTCACAAGTTTCGTTGGTAGGTACTTGCCTGTAATGGGATCGAATCTGCACCCTTGAACCGCTAGACCACCACGATTTTTTCCACCGTAAATTGTACCGTATAAATGGCATCAGGTATATGGATACTTGATCACTAATAACAACTTACTTATTTCCTTCTGATATTTCGATGAGAACATGTGCGTTCAGGAAATTTTATAGATCGGTGTTTATTAAAAATTCTTCGAATCCATACATGCATTTACTGCCTTAACATAAACGTTTTATGTAAGTGCTTGAAACAAAGCATCTCTACAGTATTGCCGACACGATTTTCTATTAGGAACAAGATACCTACCAACTGTACCAAGGTATAAAGAAGTATGGTATCCCTTTAGTTTATTTTACCACTGGCCGTTTATAAACGTTTTTATACTTTTAAGAATACAAGTCACTGAAGTTTTGGCGGCATCTGTCATAATATTTTTTCCAATAATGCGGTGACTTTTAGATATTTTTTTAATGTATCAAAATTTAATTTTAGATGTGAATTTACTTGTAAATTATTGTATTTTATAATCGAAGCAATATGCGGTAAAATGTTAAGAAGTAAATGAAACAAAAACAATGTGAAATAATTGTTTGATAATATTTCCTTCCAGTCTGTGTGTGACTGGTGTGGTATTGTACTCGTCGAGTAAGTATTTTTCCTAAGACTTATATTATATAATATAAAAGTTAATTCATCTAAAGTGTTGGCGTTTCTCCTATCTATAAAGAAATTGAATTCATTTAAAATGTAAAACCGTAGGTACAGTTTGTTTTATTTAGCGATGTTACTGTAATGCACTTATGAAGCCAATCTTATACATAAATACACAATGTATAAATAAGTTTAAAAAAAATAGCGGTTTGTAGTATTACTAGAGAACTTAAATAGTTTATTGTTTGTCATCAATTTAATTTAGACAAAAATTACAGTCGCATTTTTAATAGTTTCCCTTTTATACTATACGTATTTCAGTTTAAGCTAGATTCGAGATTTGATTCTAGATCACTTATTGTTAAGAAAATATTTAACTAACGCGTTTATCATTTGCCAAGTTGCCACCTTTCCGAGTCTATTTCCGTAGCTGAACAAATAATGTGTACTTAACTAAGGGATACATTAATTAAGGCTTAATTTCAAGCCATAGGAATTAGTATCACGTAAAAAGAGAACATTTTATTATTGTATGTAAAGAATAAATCTTTTAAATATTACTTACCACTCAGGATATACTTTCTGACCTAAATTGCCTTTACAGAATGTTGTCGTTTTCAGGTAAATCATGATGTGTCGCAGTATATCAAGTTCTATTAAATTGTAATGTAAACTTGTTTGCGCTAGTAATTCAAGCAGTTCTGCCAATTTGACTATGTCTTTGGCGCCTAGGATAAGTGGCACTGCTATGAAGTCAGTATTTGGAGATACGGCTACAAATGAAAGTTGTTCCTGCACTTCATGTTTTAATGATGTAGACAGTCCATCACTGCGGCGCCTACTAGCGCAAGAATCTAGAATCGATAGATTGTTTAAAGGTAATAAAATACCTTTAAGGGAAAGTAAATTAATAGAAAAATTGATCAAAACGAGAGCTTTGTACGATGACATCAGAAATCAATTACTTTCAAGTAGTCTAAGTAGCAAATCTGACTTGAAACCAAGACAATCTTCTGTACTAAAACGAGAAGTTACAAAGGCTAAAAGGGCGGGTAATATTGGTCGTTTGGTTGATTTATTGGATATAGATTCAGCTTCTAGGTCCAAGAAGATAAGTGAATGCTGCAGTTGTTGTAGTTGTCATTCTAAAGCACACTTGAATAGACATGTTCAGAAAGGACGAAAATACGCTCATGCGGGCGGATATATTACTTCGAAATCTAGTGTTTTGTCTAAATCAGGAACTGGTGAGGAATTTCGATTAGGAAAGAGTTTTAAAACTAAGAATATTAAATCTGACCCATGTACGTGTGCCTGTGAAAGTCATGTACTTAAAGAACTTAAAAAATTACAATCCAGAGTTGCACTTAAGAAAATTCGACCAGAACAGCCACCACCAGCTGTTCAAGATAAATACCATTCTGGCACCAAAGAAAACAATAAGTTTATAACTCTGAACAACGAAAAATTCAAAGACTCTTATCATAAACTAAAACGGACGAAAATTCTGCCATCGCAATATCCAGATGATATGGGAGAAGGTGGTGGCAAAGCACTAATTAAATTAAAGGATCTTCAAAGTGATGCAAATGACACAAAGAAAAAGAGACCAGTGGAACAATTTAGACTTGCTCAATCAAATGATAAGGATATTTATAACACTCAAAGAAAAGATACACAGAAGCTCAAGGATGAATTTAATACGACTGCATTGAAAAATGATTCGTTCCTGAAAAAAGTACCTGCTACAAAATTCAGAGATCCGGTAAATGTAAAACGTAAAGTTGGTAGTCCAACGCAACATTCCAAATTTAAACAGAAAATTGCCAATAGACCGAGAAAAAGTAATCTTGAATCAGTTCCCAAAAATAAAATAGTGACTTCCAGCACATCAACCATAAGTATCCAAAAACAACGTGGTACCTCGCCTGTGAAAACAGGTATAAAAAAGCAAAAAAATCGCTTTCGTAAAGCAAGTAAAATAAATGTTTTACCTGATTCACATATTCAGGTAAATATTGCACACAACTTAAAAAACCAACGTGTTGTAGCAAATGGGCACACTACAAGCAAGGTTAAAGAAACAGCCATTCCACTTATTCCACGAGAAAAGAAAAACTCTGTTAAATCTATGACAGACTTCCTGCAGCTTAAAACACATACTGACATGGAAGATACGCATCCAAAGCAAATAACGGTCCGACATATCATGGCAGATGATGTACCAATGCGATTTGTGCCAACGAGACGACCTCCTGAAATACCTGCCAAATCAATTTCCACAAATACTATAGTAAAGACTATTTCACAAAAGAATGTCGATACAAGTACATTCGATACCGATTCTAAGAAGCCTTCCTCTGCTTTGCAAACTCATAAAAATTCCTCATCATCGTTGCATGCTCCTAAGAAATCTCTTAAAAAGTCTTTCTCATCAGTGCAACGTCCTAAGAAACCTCCTAAAAAGTCTTCCTCATCAGTGCACCCTTCTAAAAAACTTGTTCCACGAGAAGAAATCCCTTACGATACTAAAAATATAAAGTTTGTAAAAAAAAACAGACATGTAGGAAGGAACAATCTAAAACGCTGTTTTTGCACTTTAAAACTTAAAGTAAAAGACACTACATCCAAGATTAATAAAAATATTAAAGTTAAGACCACGAAAACCCGGACCACTCAAAGTGTACAAACTATGATTTTATCACCGATTAACAAAAAATCAGGTAATAGTATAGAGTATGAGTACTTAGATTTCTACATGAAAATGAAAAAGAAATCTGAAACTATATATCGTCTAAGTAACACTCGCAGTCAAACAGGTACTCCTTCAACAAAATTCTCTGAATGCGAGTGTCCCGATGAAGATGTCAGTTTAAAAGAAAGTCAAGATTCTATGCACAGGAACGATTTAAAAAACAACGTTATATGTGAATGTCCTTATAGACAAAACGAAGCAGATAAATTTCCTCCTCGATACAAAAGAATTCACTCTAGCACTGTATCAAAACCTTCAAAAGAAGAATTAAACAGGCGTGATAGGACGAAAGCATTAAAACACAAACAATCGCAAAGCGATTCTAGAGGCAAATCAAAGTTTACAATAACAAAGCACGGCTTACATACATGCGTTTGCACATTTAAAATCGGAAAGATTGAAAAGAAAAGAAAACCGCCTGTAACCCTTTCTAAAGGAACAACCTTTCCGGAATTCATTTCTAGAAATTCGAAAACGGGGCCTTCCTTAAGGAAGGTATCGAAAACATCTGAGTTTTATGACTTGGACAGTCGTGTGAGGCGTTCATACGAGTGTGATCCTGGTTTTTGCGTTCCTGGAGAATGTATTCCAATGAATTGTAAAGAGTCGTTAATCCAAAGAGAACGTAGAAAGAAGAGATTGAACAAGCGTATTCAAAGTTCTATCCAAAACCAAACACCGAAATCTACTGGTAGTTTCTTAAGCCGCTCACTTCAGTTACCTAGAGCAAAAAAGATACATTCTCTTTTGACTTCTCACAGGAGTGAAGTTACTATACAAATAGTAAAGAAAATAATAAGTAATAATTCACCAGAAAATTCTTCTTATCAAGTCAGACCAAGCTTTGCTATTAAGTTTCTAAAAAGACATTCATCGTCTTTACAATTGCCTTTTAAGAGACTTTCTAAAACTGAAAAAGGAATTAATACGCAGCCTTTGCAAGACCAAAAACTCAATGAATGTCAGTGTACACGAAAATCTATACTTATGGGAAGTAAAAAACACGAAAACCGTCCTTCACTAGGCCCTTCAATTAAACGCTGTTTATTATTAGTATTACATAAAGGCAAACAAAAGACAAGAAAAAGTGCTTTCAGAAAAGATGGCTCCATGGTCGTAGACAAACAAAACAATAATGCAAAAAACGTTGAACAAAAATCAAAACCTAAATACTCACGTCAGTTTAAATCTTACGAATACAAACCACTTGATCGCATCCCTAATGGTAGTGACCCATATGAACATATAGAAAGAATGAAAAAGCGTAACATTCATCGTTCGTCTAAAGAATTTGGAATGATTACTCGAAAAACAAAAATGGTATCTAAATCAAGTGATACGCGCAAATTAGAAACTCAATCTAAAGATGTGCATGAAAATCCTGAATTCAAGCAACAATTTAGATCTTCACAAAGATTGAAGAAATTTAGTAAATACCCGCATCTTTCACAAAACTCAAGGGAAAGCTATTCAGAGAAAAGAGGCATCAGACTTCAGTCTAGTTTGAGTTTTAATATTGAGTTTTCAAAAGAAACGCTAACAGCAAATGATATATTCAAGAAGAAGCGCACGAAAAATGAAATTGACAATATATACGAATATTCGAACGAAGAGAAGTATCAAATAGTTCAAACACCATACAGTAACGCAAAAATAAAACCAATTTTGAAAAAGTGCTTATGTACATTAAAATTAAAAAAAGATGACAAGCGTCGGAGTAATCCATATTTTACCCCTATTATAGCTGCTAACTCACAACTTTATGCAGTCAATACTGTCACAGTTGCAAAAAATAAGTTTATCTCACCGGAAAGAATACTGCTTCATAAAAGTAGCCCAAATTCATCTCGTGAAGGCTCTTATTCTACTAATTATACTAAGAAAGCTTTAAGCAGAATAAAGTTTTGGCAATATTTAAGGAAAGAAAAAACTTCTAGTGTTTTTTCCATATCTACTATTGCATATACATCAGAAAAAACTTATGTCCGACAAAGTAAATGCCAAATATTACAGTCGCATCAAAATTTGCTTGGTAATACTTCAGAGGAAACGGTAAAATTTGAATCAAATTTTTGTTATAAAGTGAAACGACTCAAATCATCACACTCTCCGATTGACATTATGGCATTGGGACAAGATAAACGGAAATATGTAAAAGAGAACAGTGTAAACGCACCGAAGATCATAAAAGAAATCTTCAATAATTCTCAACTTACTGGTATACAACCGTTACTTAAAAAGTGTTATTGTACGATGAATATTCAAGTTTCCACCCAACAAAACAAAAGAAGATCACGCTATCAACATAAGGTTCAGAAACTTAAGGATTACGAATGCGAACCAGGATTTTGCGTACCTTACGAATGTGACCCACATGAATGCCACAAAATGATTATGAAACGATTAATGAGAAAAGTTTCTCGTATGTCTGGTACGGAAAGGAGGTTAAAACACAGTTCTAGCTTAACATCCGCAACAAGTTCCAGTACTAGATCTAGAAATATTCAATCAAGTTTAGGAAAACCACGTGCCGATGCGAAGGCAAGGCCCATAGGTGTGAAATATCAAACATTACCACGACCCCCAAAACCGCATAAGCAAGCGGTTCGGGTTGGATCCGTGTTTAGTTTTGATATCGAATTTTCTAAAAACTCTGCAAAGCCTACTCCTGTATCTGAAATGGTCAGAATCCCTAAACATCGTTCCGCCTCAAGATCTTCAAAAACTTATCGTAAGGACAGAGGGACTGGAGCTACTAGGCCAGAAAAGCATCATAGAGAATCCCAATCAATGATGAAACAGTTGCGCGACAGAGCATCGACCGTATCACCTATGATACAAAGATGTTTTTGCACATTAAAATTACAAAAAAAGGGAAAACAACAAAAAGAGAGAGAACTACAAGCTATTAACCGAGGCACATCTACACCTATGAAATTTCATGAAGAAAAACCTGTTCTGAGGTCCGTCGAAACCGGTAAAAATACAAAGACAAAATGGAGACCAGACTTATTACCGTACGAATGTGAACCAAACATTTGTGTTCCCGGTGAATGTGACCCATATGCTTGTTTAGAATTAATAAAAAAGAGAAAGAAACGCACTAGAGAATTCGGAACAGAATCGATGGCAGGGAAGTTAACCTCAAGTTCAAGCATGACATCTAGTACGAAAAGAACAAGGCAAAAAAGTTTACAATCGAGAAATATTCGTGCAAGACAAATTAAATCAAGAGATACTGCGGTTATCTCTAAACCTTCTTTAATGACAATAGATACACCAGCCATACCATCAAGACAAGCAGTTCGAATTGGGTCAAGTTTTAATTTTAATATAGAATTTTATAAAGATAACGCGAATATTCCACACGTATCTGACCGACAGCCTCCGGAGAAGCATGTAGAACGGACGTCAAAACAGGTTAAAAGAGTCCCAAAATACGCCCAGGCTTACCGAAAGACCAGTCGAGATATTGACTCACAAAGTAGTTTACTTGGTCGTCCACAGTCCACTATGACAAGTTCGATCCTGAAACGTTGTTTTTGCACTGCAAAATTACATGAAACAGCACCGAAGGTATCTGCTAATGATTCGATATTGAAGCGGTGTTTATGTACACTCAAGTCTCTAACTTCTGTAAAGAAAACACATAATAAACAAAAAAACAATAAACAAACAAAGAATAAGCAAGCAAATAATAAACAAACAAGTAACAAACAAACAAGTAAAGTTGAAAAAGTATCTAAAAAACCAATTCCACAGGCAGAAAACCACGTTGTCCAGACTCAAACTCGTAGAAGATTTGCTGTTCTGGAACCATACGAATGTGAACCTGGTATATGTGTACCAGGGTTGTGTGACCCTTATGAATGTGAAAAATTAATCAGGAAAAGAAACGCAAAGGAAAAGACAATTGGTACTACTGCACCCAAAACAAGATCAACATCAAGTTTTACGTCTTCGCAAACGTCAAAAGCAATGATGACGCAGTCAACACACAATAAACCTCATGAACATATAAGACATCAATCCCCCCCTAAAGAAATAGTCGTAAAGGAGCCCAGGTCACCAGTACTATCTGGAAAACAAGCAGTAAAAATTAGTTCAAGCTTTAGTTTTAACATTGAATTCTATAAAGATAATTTATCTAATAATAATCAAGTACAAAAGAATTCTATACCAGTCAGAAAAGCTCAACCATCGCTATACAAAACTCGGAGAGAACATCACAGACCAAGAACCAGGGATATGGGTCTTAGAACATCTAGGGCCAAAAGATTACGTAGTAGAGAGACTCAATTAAAAGAGGTAATAAAAAAGGACAAATCTTTCAGTCCAATCTTAAAGAGATGTTTTTGTACATTAAAAATTGATAGGAAAAAGCAACCTAATAAACCAATTAGGAATTCTAAAAATAAATCAATGCACCGCGGAACAGCAACTCCTGCAATGAAAGAAGTGCCAACTTTTCGAACAAGGAGTGTTATGACACATAGAAGGCCTAAACCAATTCCTTATAAATTAGAACCGTATGAGTGTGAACCCGGAGTATGTGTGCCTGGTAAGTGCGACCCTCATGAGTGTGAAAAACGGATTAAAAAACGACTTATGCACCAACGAACATCGGGAACGTTGACGACAAGACGCCACCATCGAACTAGGTCAAGCCTGGCTAAACCTCGCCGACAATACCGAGATAGTAATGTGCAATCGGCTTTCAAGCCTAAAGAAGTCCATACAAAAGTACGTCGACCAGAATATAGAAGTAAAGTCGTTGCAAAGCCTTCAAGACAAGCAGTTAAAGCAGGATCAAACTTTAGTTTCAACATAGAATTCTATAAAGACAGGTCACCTAACACCAGTATTCCTAGTTCAAGGCCAATTGAAGGATATTCGTCGTATGAAAAGCCTAGAAGAACTAAAAGTAGGTCTACAGACGGCCGTACTAGAAGAGCTATACGTGATATAGATTCTCAAGTGGCTACCAAAATGCGAACCACCACGACAGGAGTAGGGCCCTTTTTAAAACGATGTTTCTGTACCTTACAATTATATAAAATAGCTACTCCGAGAATAACAACTGCTGCACAACCAATTAAACCAGGCGTTGCCAAAACGCCTACTGCCAAAGCGCCCGCTGCTAAAGCGCCCGCTGCCAAAACGCCTGCTGCGAAAACACCTACTACTAAAAAACCCGCAACTAAAAAATCTTCCAAAAAGACAGCTGAAAAGTCTAAAAGACTATCTACAGTTCCAGAAGCTAAAACAGATGCTACTGGGGAGAAAAAATCCATACGTTATCCTAGAAAATCTAGGAGAAAACTTGAGCCTTATGAATGTGAACCAGGCGTTTGTGTTCCTGGCCAATGTGATCCCTATGAATGCCTCAAAAGAATAAAAAGAAGAATGCAATCAAGGGATTCTAATACTCTGTCGCATAGGGGCAGATCAGTAAGTTGCTATATATCTGAATCAAAGATATTGAGACCTAGAACAAGCCAGGCTGGATCATATACAACACAACATAAAAGAAAAATTGCCGGTCGATGCCCGGATACTTGTCCGAAAGAAAGACGGGTTGTTCGTGATAATAGTCCGAACCAACAGGTTGTGCGAATTGGATCTAATTTTAGTTTTAATATTGAGTTTTTCAAAGATACTTCAGGTACTTCAGGTGTTCCTAATGTACCTAAAATAAAGTACACACCACATGACATAAAAGGAACTGAAACCAGATATAATACTAGAAGTATATCCTCCTATGGCACAAGCAGCCAAACAAGAGATTGTCAGTCTCAATCAGATTGTATAAAATACAGTTGCAAAGGATCTTGCGCACGATTAAAGCGATGCTTTTGTACATTGAAACTTCAGAAGAAAGGTAAACAACAACAACCTGCACAGATTAAAATAGAACCTACTACGATATCCACGGGCACTCATACAGCAGCAATTAAAATGAAAGTAGAACCTGATGCTCGTGAAATCGGTACAAAGACTAAAAAATATTCTCACCTTGAACCTTATGAATGCGAACCTGGAGTTTGTATTCCGGGCTCATGTGATCCATATGAATGTGATAAACGAATAAAACTTAGAAATATGAAAACATTTGGCACAGGGACTACCGGTGCTCCCATGAAATCAATGTCAATCTCCACTTTCAAGAGTCAGGGTACCAAATCGATGAACACAAAATTACTCAGAGACAAAAGATATAGAAATAAGAAACCTTCAACAAAAACCCTTTACAGAGCGAAACGCTCACCCCGTTCTTCACATGACATGAGGTCTACACCCCGCCAATCTGTGCGTTTGGGTTCAAATATGAGTTTTAATATTGAGTTTTTCAAAGAGAGATCCTGTGATCCAGGTGCTTCGCATCAAACATTTCATAAACCACTGAGTAAAAAACCTGTAACATATAAATCAAAGACAAGCGTTTCTACCGCCAACGGAGTAAAATTAAGAAATCAAGGTTCAAGCAGAAAACAACGGGCACTTGGCCATAGAACATCACAGGCCGGCGTAGCAACAGAGTCGAAAGGTTCTGGAATGGGGCCATTGTTGAAGCGATGTTTCTGTACATTAACACTACAGAGGGCAGAATATAAAGGTAATCTGAAATCATCAAACGCTAAACCTAACGAGGTTAAAGTTACTACTCAAGAGAAAGCTACATCTACTAAAAAGAAATACATGCATTCGGTTGTTATGCCTCGTGCAGCCCCACAAGATTTAGAACCATATGAATGCGAACCTAATGTATGTATTCCTGGTCAGTGCGACCCTTACGAATGTCTTGAAAGAATAAAACGAAGAGGTATTAGAAGAACGTCGAGAACGACAGGCACTCGAATGAAACGGCCTTCACAGGTATCTGTTTCAAGCATGGCTCAATATATACCAGGATATAAATCTAAATTAACTCAAGATAGAGACCCTCGGAAAGTTGAAAGGATAGTGGAAGAACCTAGATTCACATTTCTATCTAATAATCACAGGCAAGCAGTCAGGATATCTTCAAACTTTAGTTTCAATATAGAATTTTTCAAAGAAACATGTCCTGAAATGGTTAGAGACAGAGACGAAAAAGTTTGTAAGCACGAAGATATTTGTAAGACTAGAAATATTTGTACGGAATGCAAAAAATCTGGCCCTGGTAAACGAAATACAAGGATAGGGCAACACGATCCAAGACGAGATCATCTTCGAAGTCATGATTCGCAGTCAGAACGCGTTAGGACTGACGACAAATCATCCGCTGCAGCAATGTTAAGAAGATGCTTTTGTACAGCAAAGTTACATAAAGGCCATTTAGCTCAAATTCATCATCCGCAATCGGTAACAGTTGGTAGAGTTCAAGAAATTAGGGCACAACCAATTTTTGGTCCTGACGAATACTGTGTCCAATATCTAATCCAGCAGCCACGTATATGTAAAAAATTTGGGAATAATAGAACTAAGGAAAACTATCATTCAAATTATATTGATGAAAGTAAAAGTACTGTTATTAATAACAATTCTGTCGATCTGCAGACCATTATGTCATACACTTCTAGTAAATTTAATAGTATTGAAAGTAAAATGTCTTTTGATGGCAAAATTAATAAAGGACGTCGTTCTTATTGTCAGTGTAAGCTTTATCCAGGTAATCGTAAACTAGATATCAACAATAAGAACAGATTTACAAAAATACTGTTTCTTTGGAAGCGTTTATTCCTGAAACACATAAGCCAGCCTAAACAAAAGGACTGTAATAACTGTAAACAAGGCATAAAAATCTTCAAGTATCAGAAATCAAAAGTCCGAGAACCTGAAGAACACACACGTCGTCATAAGGATTCATTTTCAAGACACCAGACTAGAAACGGTCAAGATCAGAACACTTATGTACAGCTGATTTGTCCTCAATGCCGATACATTGTTTTACAAGCCATCCCTAGCAAAAAACATCGTTTTGCGCCAGCTAATAAGTGTCGAAAACAAACACACTTAAATTTGGGTATAAAAAGACTAAATAAAGAAAAAGAAAATAAAGATTCCGTTACGCTTTTATTTAAGAGTCCTAAAAATAACTGTTTGAATAACCTAAATATTATTCGAGCTTGTGCTTGTTACGGTAAAATGAAAGCAACAAAAACTAAGGGAGCGTCGTACAAGCTTAAAAAACGTCGCTGTATATGCAAGCCGAAGAAGCAGAAAAAAGAGATTGTTGGAGTACGAAAGAAGACAAATCTTGTAAAACCAAGGAAAATTAAACCATGTCATTGTGGCAGGACAGCTTGTAAAAGAGATGCTGTAAGATGTACTAAACTCTTAAATAATAAATCAAGGAAACCAAAACGAAAGGTGTTTATTAGCAGTACTGAGTTATTTGCTAACGACTCGCAGGAAGAAGAAACCTTTACAAATAAGCGTCATGAACGTGCTCTGGGGAACAATCTTTCAACTATTACGTTAGTTCAAGAAGCTCAACGTTATGAAAATATTACAAAAGGTAAAGACGCTGAAAAATTAAAAAAACGAAAAAGTCGAGATCCAATAACCAAAAAATCTAATAGAGACAAAACAATAAGTGACGTCTTGTTCCCATCCGAGGCAGCCCTCGACATTAGTGAAACAAAAGCAAAATTCCTTTTACACGATGTATTTAGAGCAATATTTGACAAACGCACTTATAAAAACATTAAAATGTATTTGGGAGATCCTATGCGCGCTTGGAAAAAGTCTAAAAAGGCTGATGTTGACGTTGCGGGTATACCAACATTAGAACGATGCAAAACATCGCAAGCCATGGGTTGTTCGAAGAGTGCAGAAGCACTGGGTCTTGTCAATAACTGTCATAGTAAATGCCTAGTTAAGAGAGAGGTGCTGCGTCCACAGCAAACAGTTCGTCGTCGTCTGAACCCGGGGTTCTCATGTTGGCTACTCACGCTGTCCCAGAGGACGGAACCATGGGTAGTGTATCGCAAGTGCGCTCGGTTTTGCCCGCGCTGTCTCGGCTTGCTCCGAGTGTGGAGACAATTCACAGATGTGTTGTTATTCGTGCTGGCGGTTGTTCTGTGGTGTCCATGTGTAGCTACCATGGAGTTATGTAAGGTCATGATGTTTTCCTGTATGTGTAAGCGCTAGCATGGAATCTGAAATAAATTATTATAAACTTTATTTCTTTTTCATTGTATTTACACATTACTATGCCTATCCTCAAATCATTCATCGACCTTTCGAATACCCGAGAAATTAGTTAGACAACTAATACTTGAAACTAATGCCAAGTAGTCCCCCATGACGTCGTCGCTTACCATAACGGCAATAATTATAAAAACATTCAAGTAGAAGAAATTAGATTTTACTGATGAGCTGGGTATTTATTAAATTATCTAATAACATAGTAAATTTCAAAAATCATTTAATTAGGTATGTTGTATGATATTACAATGCTTAACTATGGAGTATCTTACAGCATCGTCAAAAATATGATGTGCATAAATCTCAATCGCACAAAAAGCTTAATGTTTTTTTTTAACCATGATTACTAAAGTACAATACAATGTACGCTGTCCATCTATGCATTGATGATTGCACCCCAAAGTTCAATGACCACGAAACCCCTAAAGTTTGAGGGTGGCCTGTGCTAGACTATTACATTAAACAAAATTTACGCGCGGATAAAAACGCATGTAGTAAAATTAGTTTGTGTTTCGAGAAATAGAAAAGTAACATTTTAATAACCGTATTATCTTCCACCTTTTTGTATCTGTTTAGTCCTTATTTATCCGTATTATTCCGTTATTAATTTGTTTTTTTTTTAACTCTGTTGTCATTACAACTTAATTAATTAATCAAACATCTTGCATGTAGTTGAAAAGGATCATGCCCCTTGAAGGTTTAGTTAGGTAATTAAACCTTAAAATAAACGTTGGTTCTGTTATTTCATTTATATTTGTAACCCTTCAGTCACTAACAATGTCAAATACATAGAGCATTACCTAATAAGCCTACAAAAACTTTCGAAATTGTTTTTAGTACATGACTTGGCAGAGCGTCTAGAACAGCGGGCACAGGTAATATTGACAAATGTTTGTGTGTCTGATCTCCCGACCCTCCGGATTTACTTTGTAGCGCGTATGGTGACTCAACCCCTGTTTTGTTATTACGCAGCATTTCAAGCGTGAATCCCGGTTTACTTAAAATCAACGTATTCTCGAGTTTTTGTTGCCACACGTGTTTATACTATTTGGTAATGGTAAATCCATGTTGTTGTTGTTTAGAAGATCATAAGGCTGTTTTGAGATGTTACACTCTTAGTTCTTACGTACAAAATTACGTTATTCTGTGTTTCTTATTTTACAATACGGCTTTACTTTTAGTACTATCGCTTTCCAAAATACAACTAAGTTTGTCAATATCACTCTGAATACTTTTATACACGTATTGTAACAAAAAGGATTAAGAAAAAGTAAAAAACATCAGCAAAATAAAATTCTCCTAGATCCTTAAACGATAATGTCAACATTACATATTCAAAACTTTTAAATAGTTAACATACTATCACGAAATCGAGTCTGAACGGTACACATTGCGTTCAAAGTGCGAAAACAAAAGAGAGCAATATCGACCAAACCCTCAAAAGTGAGAGGGAGAGCCACCCTCTTTATGAGTCAGAGGGGAGGACCCTTGCACGTAGATATTGCGGTACCTACCCTTAGTACAGTACGCCATGCACTCCACACTCATATCTATTGATCTGGGCTTTCGGCCGATTTGCTATAAGCTGGTTTTTGAAGCGCTTTAAAATATTTAAGAAATAACTAATTAAATGAGTATAGAAATGAAACCTCAAAAAATTAAGTAAAGATATTTTGTTAAGTGGTTTGCTGTTAAAACAATGTGTGAATATTAAATGGGGCCTAAAAGCGTGCCCAGCACAATCCGTTGGATTTAGTCGAGTGGTGCCGCGGCTGTGTATTTGTCGAATTGTTCATTAGCATATTTCTACGTTGTTATGTCGCAGCTGTCACTGTAGCGGCGTAAACCTACACCGGATTTGGTTAGTCCTAGACACATATACATGTGCACACATTCGAATGCTCTAACTAAATCTCGAAAAAACCGGTTTTAAATAATTTACGTATGCTGTTTATGGTCTCGGAATGAATACTACTAGTCTACTTTTTTTTTTTTAATTCACCAACTTTTTTGTTTCTATCTACTGATGTCTACAAGTGTTACAGTAAATTGTATTTGTCAGTTTTATTGTATGGTTCTCGATGGGTTCGATTACCTTTTAAAGTATAGCAGTTATCCCTTGATAAATATGTATCATATTCATTACAATAATGTCTTTAGTGACCAGAGGACCGGTTAAGTCGACCGCTCGTTGGATCTAACTGATAAAATATTATAATCCTCTGGTTTTTAAGGACTTCATTTAAACATACCGGTTATTACTTATTGATATTTGTGTTACAGATACAGCAAGCGGTTTATTATTTAATTTAGTTGAGATGTTATTTTACTTGATGTAGTATACGTATATAAAATTTGGACTCGAAACTTATATCTATTAAACATACAGTATTGTCTTTTTTTAAATTATTATGAACTTAATTATTTAGTGGAGTAATATGTTTCACATCATTGACATTTAAAATTACCGCAAAAAGTTGTGCTAGCTACATTTCTACCCGACCTTTCCTTCACCGGCTTGATGTAATAACTTAAAAAAACCGCCAAATCAAGTTGCTTTCCTCTTTAATGTCAGTTAAGCCTAAAGTCCTCCCTCAAACAACCTCATTGCGAAAACTTTTTTGGCGTGACTCAACAAAACGCCTTGTCCCAACTTTTGGGGGAACCAAATTGCATCGCACTTTACAATATTTCACTCCCGAGACCACGGTATATTTTTATTATGCCAGTTATAGATTAATGTCATTGCGAAAACAACATTTCTTCTGACATCTATGGAGGTTTTGTTTTATGGAAACTTGTTGCGTTGGAGACGATGCCGTGACAAAAGGTCATCAATTTGAATTCCTTTTTTTTATCGATGCGTCTGTATCGTTTCACATTATTATGCGAACATAGTTATGATATAAATATCGCGCTTCACTGCTCCCGTCGTTTTAATATGGATACACACGTCAACCCCACTTTATTCAGCCATTTCAACATCTCATTTAAATAAGTTTTGTGGGGTGTACCGAGAACTATGTAAATGTAATAACGCATTTACAATAACTATATATTTGCATAATATGTTATAGTAAAATATATCTTGGGTCTAAAAATATTATTTTTTTATCTGTCCATTGCTTTACGTTATTGTTTTAACTTCATACGGTATCTTCAATCTTCTAAAATATAAATTAATATGAATTTACTTAAGTTGTAGCAATATTTGAGAATATTTTCTGTAGGTATGTAAGATGTCTTTGAAATCCACTAAATAAGTGCTCATAGCAAAATAACTAATAAATGTATGTTGCACAAACTATCACTGCACCAAGATTTAGTATCCTAATTGGATCAGCGATTTACCCGTGAAATTGTTACAATCAGATGGTACTTTCGCGTTGCGTTTCAATATACTACTTGGACGTAGATTTACCAAATAGGAAGTTATTCAGCACCACGTATGGAAAGCGGGCTGGTAACCGCAAAATACGCGTCGATGAGTGCCCACTGACGTCATCGCAGCTACTCGTAGGATCCGTAATTCTATTTAATGGAAATTATTAGGCTCAGCCGCACCTGGATAATCTAGGATTAAAATTGAGCCAGATTTGACAAAACTGGCTTTCGCGTCGCAGTTTATGCTACACTAAACAGTTCAGTTTAGTTTCTAAAAAGCTTTCTTCAAGTAAATTTTTCTTCTTATCTTTTATCAAAGAATGTATTGGATAAAAAATAAGTTCACTAGAACTTTGGAAGATAATATTTTTTATGTGCATTTTCCTTTCATAAACCAGAAGTAAGTAATACGAGAGTTGCACTTCATGTCACAAGAATTTGTGGGTAGTTCGTAAAATTCCTTATCAGCACAATGAATGTACCATTACATTTAGTTGTTATTGCGTTTTCAGGGCGGATATTGTAATGTGAAACGTTAATTCGGCTTTGATAAGGGTAAATTGTTTAAGATACTAATCTGTAACCATTTAATTTTGTTTCGTTGTGGGTGAAGCTTTAGTTCGTTCATTTTTATTGAGGTTCTCTGCCAAAGTCATACCTAAGTGAAAAATGTAACATTAATAAAAATAAATTAAGCTAATAGCTTGAAATTCCTTATTGTATATTCATAATTTATTAATAACTATCATTATTTAAGCAGCTTTCGCTTTTACCTAATGGAAATAAAAACCTGAGTACAACGTCTACAAACACATCTAACTTCCGAAAATTACTAACCCCAACACCCCGTAATCTCTATTTTTAAAAGAAAACACGGCATTGTTAGGTTGTCAGGGTTTCCCGCCAAAACACACGCCATGTTTTCAATATGGCGGCGGCCTGGCTCGCGCGGGTCTCTTTACGACTTCCGTGAAAATTATAGCTGTGTACGTACGTTAAACTTTTATACCCCGTGGTGTTAGCTGGCAAAGGATATGTTATAACATAACTCCTAAACAGCACGAACGTTGAACATCACAAATGCATTGTTTCTCTTGGTATAGATAGAGTATATTCTTATTATATTTGTGACGAAGAATTGACTTGGATTTATATCTAGTTTTATGGCATAAAGTTTTAGAAGGTATTAGTAGTTAGGTATACAGTTGAATACAACTGCTCTTTGCGGACTTTATCCCGGTTTTTTGTTTTAAATTTTCCCGATGTATCAAGATGATGAAATTCGTTAAAAAATGAGTTTCCATGTCGATCATAAATGATAATGGTTTTAAGATGAAGAGTAAGCTTAAGATACAAAATATTAGCAAATAGCTGTGTCGTTTATCATATACATTTACATTCCAGAAGTCATGGTGGAAACAGACAACATAATGTGCTTAGTGTAATTTAGATTTGCTTCATCTATTGAATTAGGGTAACCTGTAATGATAGATGTAAGGTGTGTGATAAACAAAAAAATTAAAAATACCAATCTGTCTAACTTGATAAAATTATTGATTTGTTTGAGAATAGCCTGCTATGATGGTTCTTCTATTCTTGATATAACACGTTAATCAATAGTTTTGTATATTAACGGCAGTACAAGAAAATTCTTTGTAATCCAACATGTATCGTTTATAAAACAGTAGAGCAGCCAAAAGATGAAGTTGACTCATAAAGTAGAGTTAACAAGTACCCGTCGGCGAGGCGGATCGATTGTATGATTCATTCACAACACAACCTCTTGCCAACTGCTTTTGATGGTGTAATGCATAAGAGTTCTTCTGTTTCTTTAAAACAGCTTGTTTATTAATGCTTGCTTAATAACTCATGGGTCAATACCCATATTTATTTTTTTTTTCTAAGACACTTCTGACAAACGGTGAAGGAAAACATCGTGAGGAAACCTGGATTCCAAAATTTGGGATCTGAAATCGCCAATCCGCAGAGAGCAAGCGTGGTGATCAATGCTCGTGCCTTCTATATATGGGAAGAGGCCTGTGCCCAGCAGTGGGACGTTTATAGGCTGGATTATTTTATTTTATTATAAATGTAAGATTTACCACAACTTAGTATCTTTGATATCCTTTGTGTTGCTATTTTTATATTTACAGACAGGTAAAACCTGCAGGCTGCTGTAAACCATCTTTGAACCTATAAAATGCCCGGTTTAGAGGCGACATAGGCCATATATCTCTTACGTACCTACTTTATCCTATACACATATAGCAAGTGAGGTCCAGATCTGTTCAGGTTCACGACTATCTAAGCTTTTCCGACTTAAATGCATACTTTTACTTAAGTCTTATTTTCAGGAAATGGTCGATGTAATTTCTAATGGAGTTAATAATTATTCCAGATGTAGTCCCTCTTAGTATTATAGTATATGCTTAGCATTTATCTGTGTTTTTCTACTAAGAGGCAAGATATTTACATGAGAATTTTAATTTTTCGAATCTATCGCAAGTCTTTAAAAATAAAAACATAACTGTAAACTCCTGGTGGTCAATGTGGTCATAATTATCTCATAAATGTCAGTCACCTTTTAAAGCATAGAGTGTTTATTACACATTTTATGTAACTTATTTCTAAGTGGAAAGCTTTCTTCTGCAAAGTCTTTTTCCAAACCTTGTTGTTCTTATTCACGAAACTCTTCCAATCTGTACCTAACCTCCTTTCTCCTACTGCCTGAAAAAGGATCTAATATCATGTCCCTTATCAAGCCCTTTGGGAAATCTAGCTCCATGTTTTCATATCAACTGACCAAACTAGACGGTTATATCCATCGACGTATGATATGCATAGACTGCTACTATCGCTAGGTTCCCCTTGTGCCAAGCGAGAGCAGTTTTTAGTCTGATCCTAGTACATTTCGTTTTTCATTTAAGTTAATTTTCGCGCAACGAGAAACTTATATAAGAAAATATCGATGGTTTTGACATTGTTAGGATAATATTAGAGTTTTAGATAGATTTTTTAAAACGGCAAGCTCCACCTTCATACATAATTCACGACAACACTTGATCACACTAGTGCTTACGGTTTAAACTCTGATAGGCTCACTCTATAGTTTCAAATGCAACCTCGTTGGTTATATCCGTATACAAGTGACAAGAAACCCATAGCCGTGCGTCAACTTTTATAGACCGCTATATTTTAAAGTCGTCGTAAATTAAGCAGGCGACCAGATAAATAAGGTTTCCTAACACTTATAATGATCTAGGAATGGCAAGCAAACTGTATATCCAAAGTTATGTATCGAATGCATTAAGAAATGGCACCGCTTTAACAGTTATGTTTAAATTGCAATGGTAAATGGGTTAATGATTCTTCGTGCGCTAACTCGTGGTACTGCGAAAACTATTTCCCGCTAAAAGTAAAACTAAACTAAACGACCTAAAACACATTTTATGTTAACTTTTCTGAACAAGCTTAAAAATACTTAAAAACTATTTGGAACGAATAATATTAATTTATATCCGATTGTTTGGATTCCTTTGCACGGATCGCGGTCAACGGCAGACATGATCCCTGCTGCGATTTAAACGCGATGTAATCCCTTCTACATAGTGGTTATTTTAACGTGTGATATTTGCATTAGTCTCATAATGATAATTTTGCATAAAAAGGGTTTCCACGATAATTATTACTATACGACAAAAAAAATATGGAAAAAGTGTTGCTATTCTGTTATTATTCAATGAGGCAATTTAAAAACTTATGTGCTTATTACATTATCTTGAATTTAGTATTCGAAATTAATTTGGTTCTAAATTTATGAAGGTTTAATCCCAATAATTTTACTTAAAAATGAACAAATTAATACCTTAAACACACTGGTTTCGGAATAAAATAAATTAATACTAATTGATTTATTGCATTTACTGAATTAGGATAGTATGATAAGCGCATTAGTCTTTTGCGGTCTTCCCATCTTTTTTATTTTCTTATACGTTTATTTATTATACTGTATGTTTTTTCCTCCTCTATTTTTTTGTTTTATCTTTGTGACTGTGTGTTGCTGTGTCAAATATGTTTTTTTTCTTTCTATTATTTTTAAATTGTTTTCTTCCACCCATCATGCCTTTTAAAACACAATAGTAGAATTTCTAACCTATTCCGCTCGGTGCAAGGAACTTTTGCGGTCAAACTAGTCTATTAAAGAGTTGTCACGTACCAACCAGACTCTTATTACATTTTATAGTCTTAGAACGAGAACATCCTCTATGTAAACTGCTTTTCAATTGATGCTATTAAAATTTTATATGGGTAATAATATATAGCTTTTTAGAATTGATAGGAAAAAGGAGGAAACGGCTATGGTGGCTAAATAGGTACCTATATGACACGAATAACTAAGCTTTACCTAAATAGTATAAATAGCATTCGCACTTACTTTTATAACTAACTCAATGCTAATCTAATGAACCTAATTATTAAATGAACATAAATCATGGCCTTTACTTTTTTTGTATTTGATATTCATCCGAATGCTACGGCGCCGCTTTGATATACTTATCTCTAAAATATTTAGGTGTAGGAAGGGTTTTTTATCATATATCACTTTTCTATATAAAACTCTAGGAAGGTAACTATATAAAATTCTCTACAGATAAATATCACAACGTCGGTACACGCATGGTTCATTATTAAGAGACAGTTAGGGAGCAATTTATCAACATTAAAAAATCAACAGCGTCAGTGTCATGCACATAAGGCGTTTCAGCAATATTTCATGGCGCGCATCACAGTTGTTGATTGTTATTTAAAATGTACTCACTAACAGACAAAATATATGTTCCATATACCTACATGGTGAATGCGTTAATAATTGTATTATCATGAGACTACTGCAAAAGAAATAAAACGTTTTTTTTACCAAAACAAAAACTTAGTAAATGAATACAAAACCTAATGGAAACTATGTAAAAAAATTCACTAAGTGTCCCTTTGTTTTAAACATAGCACGAACGGGAGCAGTCAAAAATATATTATGACGCCATTTATTAGTCTAATAAACAATAGATAAAATAAAAAAGAATATACGATAGTTAAACTTGCAAATAATATACGTAACGAGCTTTATAGGGTTGAAATGGGGTTTTAAACCCGTGCGGGGTATTTAATCGGCTCAAATTACAAACCCCGAATGGGTCGAAACTAGTAGCCCTTGTGGGGCAGGCTGTCGCACAAATCATTGTATCGTCTTACCCTTAACAAGCTGAAATTTACATGTATAAATCATTGAAATTAACACTTAAATAACAACTTTTGATTGAATATGTAACCTACTAATGCTTCTTTGATACAAATTGAATAATGATTCAAGCACTGAATGAACCTACATATAACATTATGGGTTATTTTAGTAACAGCTTTACACTGATACTAAAATATTCGCCAAGAGATGCCCTATTCATTGCTTTACAATTAAGGGCCGGTTTTTCCAATTCGAAATCGAATCCGAATTTTTGACAGTTCGTCAATACAAAATATGTCTGAAGTGACTATAAAATCTCTAATAAAAAATATCTGGTGCAAAAAATATATTCTACTATAAAATTACCATGCATCTTAATAATATAGAAATCAGTTGACAATTTAACAAAAGAGTGATATTTTATTGGAACTATAAACCTCATTGTTAATCTCGAAAGAAGCTGACAAGTCATTAAACCTGCTTTTTGTACCAGCCTTGTAGATTCCAGTTTAACCTGTCACAAGCATCATGTTTTAACAGCCAACAAGTCATTTTGACGCTACGAAAGTTGTCTGATTTTATTCATCGGGACTTTATATGATGACTTCATAACGGGATATTAAATCATTAATATTTAATTTGCCCTACAGTGGGACAGTTCAGGCTTTAAATAATAAATAAAGAATTTTTTTTTTTTTTTTGCTGGTTATGATTATTGCCGATACACTGTTCTCATGTACCTAGTTTTATTAAGGTCTGATCAATTTAGCTATGAGTACAGACTTCTTACGAACACTTAGAAACATTATAGTTTTTTTTTGGTAGAGATCTTTGCAGTTAGCCTGAGCGCAGGCTTTGACTGCTTCACCGGAATTTCCGAAACATTATAGATTCGACTGGTGTATATGTTAGACATATATTCAATCCTGTTTACTTCAAAACAATGTATACTTTAATTTATTTAAATTCCAACTTGATAACACACCTTGTTTTAATTTCATACCAAAATAGCTCTGCCATTCAACAGAATTTATTAAAATGTTCTTTCATAATTTAATATAAAACCCGTTAGCAATAAAGACATAACCCAGTCGTTAATCAGAGAATTATTATCTTTTTCATACGTGACGATGGGACGTTGTAAAAGTACTGAAAATATAATTAATGCTCATTGGTCACGTTCTGCGCTTACACAAATATTCGATTAACTCTACGGGGAAATATTGTCTCTGGCTGGTTATATTTGCAGCTTTCATTTATTTATTCTTTGTTTTGGTCAAATTAGTGATAAAAATGTAATTATGAAAAGTATGTATTCGTAACTTTCATATACCTAAGTATTTAGACATAGTTTAAGATAATGCTAATGCAAAGAAAAATAAAGATTGGTAGTGCTGACTATGAACATAATTTTGTTTTTTAAAAAAAAAAATCGAGTTTTTTTAATGTGTTACTTAGAGTAATTAGAATATACTTAATATCATAATTTGCATCATGTTTTGGTCCTTCAATTAGACTATAATTCAGCAAATGCAGGGTTATTTTCCCAACACCATTATACATCGTCTAAAGACACTTTTCCTATATGGTATATCAGTGTACCTATCTTTATTAATAATGTAGGTACTTAAGATACAAAGGGCGTTACAGACAGCAATAAAATCAGGTACATAGATACTGCGTAAGTCCGTGTATTAAATATTCATCTGGATATTTTATAGTTGAAGGGCGTACGCCCTCTCGCCATAGGTTTCCATTTGTAAATGGATTTTAAAATTAAAACATTCAAGGCCTAGGGGACTGTCTGAACATTTGATTAATTTAAACGTTTCTGTGTATGGTTGTACTTAGATCGTTGGACTGTCGATCACAAAATGCTAACGCTCTTTGTATAAAAAATATGGTTTGATTTAAAAGAATTACAAATAAATGAGTTGTTGAAATGAAGCTCCGAATCAAATAACATGTTCGTTGAATGAACCTGAAAATAATTAACATAATGGTTACCGATTCCCTGAACATGAATACAACAATGTTGTAAGTTTAAATAGATACAAAAGTATGTTTGTCCGTCAGATATTTTACAAAGAGTAGTTTTCTAACCCGCTGTGTGCTAGCGTGATCAAAGCTCGTTCTTTCTCTGAATAAGGCTTAATCCTATTGTGTTAGGTTAGTTACAGAGTATTACCATTATTTATCGTGTTTAATTTATAAGAAAACGCTGAACTGGAAAATATATAGCTGGTATATTCTACTTTATTGCTGTAAACTTCACTGGTGCAGATTTAATACGCGTATAAGTTGCTTGAAAGTTAAGTTATTGTGTATGTTCGTTTGTTTGTAACCTTATCACGCCTGAACTGCTGAACTGATTAAAATGAAAATTTGCTAAGAAGTTGCTTAGAACCCCGCGGTCAACATAGGATGTTTTTCTTAAGTAACGAAAACCTACGCGGACAGAGTCGGGGTGGAACGTAGTTAACTATAAATAATATAGGACACGGTCATAAGTGAAGCAATAATAATAAATAACAATGTTTATGGGCATCCCCGCGTGCGTGACGATTTAAATAAACCACGTTTGATACAACTTAACTACTGTTTTTGATGATATAATTGCACATTACAGTTTCATGTCTCATAATTAAGTTTCCGCATTGTTTCGTTGTTCGCTAAGGGGTGGCTATACTTGATACAATAACATAATGGTACTCGCTTTTGATGGCTCGTTGAAAACGACGCAAAATGTTTTGTTTGTCAACAATGGGAAGTGGAGTTTCATTTGCATTGCGAAATCCCTTCACCAAAAGTACCTATAATAATAAGATATATCAGAAACAAAACTTTATTTTTGTTTCAACTTTAAAATAAACTTTCTCTTAATTGAATCCAAACATTTAAGTCGGCACACACCTTTTCCCAAACCCGTAAAGTTAATTAATTTTTATTCTAATATAATCCTTCATTAAAAGGGTCAAAGCAATTCTTCATCCAACCGAAAGTTAAAATTAAAAAGGAAATTAATATAATAATGATTTGTCACAATATTCACATTAATAAAAATTTTTGCCGTAACCAGTGGGTTAAATCCCTGAAACATTAGGCTTTATACATAATCCTGGCTATTCCAGTTTGAACCCGATTGTCCAACAAAGAGTTGGATGGCACGATAAAGGGATTAAATTTATAAAATTTATAGCGCTGGATTAAATCCGTCGGCGTGCGAAGGGTTGACCGTTCTCGCATTAGATATAAATTAGAACACGTGTGCTGGAACTATTCAATTGTAATATTTAATGTATTGTAAAGTGAACATAATGCCTATCTATGTACTAGGTATTATGTATTACGTAACTGTACAGGAAATTAGGTTTAATAGATTTCCACAGAATTACGATATTATTAATCTGCAGTCTGCAACAAATGTTCTTCATATCGTTACACTTCCTTTGCTTTTCTTAAGACTTCATAAAGTGTAGTCTATTTAATGTATTCTTAGTAAATATATATAATATGATATCAAAACCAAATAATTAGGAACAGGGCAGGTCGATGATGAAATTCTTTCTAAAATAATTGTTACATAAAAACTTTACTACATTCTAAAATATCTTCGTAAACTTTAATAGATACTTGTAAAACACATTACCGGGATACAACGACGGTATAACAATTAATTTGTGCTTGATCTAGAAATCTAGGCGTTTCAGAATGTAGGCGGTCTGTAACAAACCTTAGACCCGGGATTAAGGTCACGTTTGGAACTAAGTTAGTTGAACCGTGGAATAATTTAGATTTCATGTCGTTTGTTTAGATGACCCTCGGTAGAGGTCCATTGGGTTTACAGAATACAAAGATTACTAACTAACATACCAGTATAAAATGTATAGTTCTGAAAGTATACAATACTTTTTAGTGCCTATGCTTGGTTTTTGTTACCCGATATATAAGAATTTTATGAAGGTACAGATCCGTTTTACGTTATAGAATATAAAAACATACTAGTACTTTTAGTACAATCGATATATACAAGTACAAGACAGATAAGTACGGGGCCAGATAGTCAAAGATTAAGTCTTACTTTACGATAACTTGCTACAATAAAAACCTTTTTATAATTAGTAAGAATATTTACTTTCCAACTTTTTTTTATAGAAATAGAACTTAACTACTAAAGTTGCGTTTTGTGGAGCATTATTATTAATTATTTTGTTAAGTACTTATTTAGACATTACATACATTAACACATATCATCACGCCTGTATCCCCGAAGGGTTAGGCAGAGGTGTACCAATGTACACCCACAGTTCGCCGATATGTTTAGGTCCCATTTAATAGGGGGCGAGCCTATTGCCACTAATCAGGCACAAATCCAAACTCCGACCTGCTACTGAGAATTTCATAAAAAAACCCAATAACACCTTGGTCGACTTGGGAATCGAACCCAAGACCTCTAGCGTGTTAGTCGCACAGGCCAACGAGGCAGTACTTATTTAGGTATAGCCTATTCAACCCTAACACCCTTTGTATTTAGCATGCACTATCTAAATACTAAACGCTAGAATGTAGTTAATTCGTGGCTTCGAGCTGCGTCTTTGATGCGGTTGCGTGCCTAAAAGGTGTCTCGAATTCCTAATTAGTTTACTACGAAGTACGAAGCCAGTTCGCCTCGTACATTCTGAATAAGGTGCGCGGAGTTGTTAAACTTAGAGCTAATTAGACACCGCGATTGGCGCTGCGGTTAATTTGATCTAGCTTATTTATACGATAAAATGTTGGTTAACCCTGTTGTTTATTTTGCGATTCTTTGCGGAATACAGTTTTGTATGAATGTTTATCTTTTATTCTAGAGTTAAGTACTCTGTATGTCAAATAATTTAGTTACCCAGTGAGAAAACAGTACTTACCGTTCAGTTAGATGTTCATAGACATAAGTTTGCACAGTATCTGAGTTTGAAAATGTATTGAACTTTCCAAAGTTAATTTCTCTGCCTTATATTGATTAATCTTTCCTTTTTGGTGAACATATGAAGCCAACAGGAAAACGTGCTTAAATCCAAATTTCGGGGCTTTAGCTTTGGAGATCCTGTGATGAGTCAAAGACTGAGTGATTGGTTTCGGCTTTAATAAGATTAAAGGAATAAACGCCAGCTTCTGGTTATAAACATATCCTAAATTAATTCGGGGAAACAGGTGTTAAAATAACCCTAACAACACTTTAGTTAGAGAGTTATAAAATCACAAAAACGATTTGTGATTTTAATTTAAAATCACCTTTTTAAGATACCCGATACCCCTAGGTCATTTAATATCTAAACGATCTTCTATCACGTTAGATCCGTTCAGGTATAATTAACTTTGATTTGGGTGCGAATACGAACAAAAAATGTTTACCTGGAACCTCTGTAAATTAATAGAGCCCATATTTTGTGAAGGTAGGAACGAAATGAGAATGTTACTTTTTCGGAATACAAAACACGTAAAGTGAAACATAATATCGGTAAGATGTAAATAACTTAATACGCGTTGCTGTCGTGTTTATTAGAGGTTACCTTTGTGGAAAGGTCAAAGAGTCTTGTACTGAACACAAATTCGGTTTTTTACGGATTTCCTACTGTCATGAAATTTGGGAATTAAATTCTACTTTCATGTATCATAAATCATCGTATAGAAATAGATAAAAATAAGAGAAGCGGAATGATAATTTGATAAGAAACTTGATAAGTTTTCACAGTGTGAAGTAGTATCAAGTTTTTATGTAGGTGTTTATGAGCAAAGGTTGATAAAATCATCGTTGACTTTTAACATATAGAAACATCTCTGTTTATAAATCACGTACGGTATAGGTATACGCCGCAGACTTAGCAAAAAATATAGTAAAAGAAACGAAACTAAAAGTGATTTGCAATAGGATATGTTTTTATATCACATATTAATGAAAGTGTTATTCTTGTCTAAAATACTGTAGTGTGTGTGTCTGTTTAAAATTCTGTAGAAATTATTAATCAAATTCATCATAATGACTCTACAGGACTTAACTGGAACTATGAACAGGTACTACAGCGTTCAAACAATAACTCGTAGAATAAAACAAAAAAGTCTCAGTACAGGATACGTTAAACAATAATGTGTTCATAAAACTTATCTTTATCATTTAAAGCCATCCGTTTTATCTTTATAGCATCTACAAAGAGTCCCGACCTGACCGCTCCCGAAGCATTGCATCAAAGTCAATATGTTATTATGTGCATTTCTAAATTATCTTTTATTTTCTACCCAATAATTACAAAAGAATGCACGGCCGGACCCTGCCCTGCCACGTAAAAAAGAAACATAAAATTAAGGTGGTAAGGTAAAAAATGATTTGTATTAGTTGAATCAATTATAAGGCGATCTTCGTGTGGTGGATAAACTGGTTGTATAGCCTGCGATGGATTGGACTAGCTACTGAGGCCTGAACTACTTTTTTGAACGAAATGTTTTCATTAATTACTGTAGTGCCGTTGCGCGTTGAGTGTTGGTAACAAAAGTTACCTGATAACTTTTCTAGTTGTGGTACCACTGCTTTATAATGACAGGACTAACTTTATTAAAGTTAGTTATTATTTTGGTGATGTGTGACCTGTTTTAACTTTTAAATGGATTTTTAGGTTTAGTATAAAATATTCAGTTAGATCTTTCGTTAAACAATATGATTAAATAACCTAAGTTCGTAATGGAATTTGCAAACAAATCTCACTACTTTTTATGTGATGAAATTTTGTATTACCCGTAGGTTTTTGCTCGTAAACCTCGTTGGTTATACGGTGAAACAATTTATTTGGCGTTAGACCGACATACTTTTTATGGGGATCAGCCTCGGGGTGAAAACAACCCTTTTCGCAATAACGAACTTGTGCATTGAAGGATTGGAAGGGTGACTAAAATATTTCCATCAACCGTTCAATGGTGTGAGAATAAAGAAGGGAATACTTGAGGTTCTTTACGCTCTTTCACTAAAGTTTTATCAACTTTTCACAGTACGCCCCCGACTTCCGTTTAAGATAGTCGTTTATGAACATATGGAACTGATTGACTGTAACCGACTTTACCCTGTACTATTGTTTTGTATTTTGATTCGGTGATATTAGTTCAGCTAAATTACGTTCTATACACTCGCTTGTCATTACACCTGATTCTATATGGTTACATTTCAATTGTTCACCACTAGCGTTCGAATATAAACAGACCTTGAATATTATCCTTCGTAGGTTAAATCAAAGTCCATTGCAGTATTTGTATAGAAGGCTTCTATATACCTGATGGAAATCATCCTTTGTACATCAAATCACCTTTTGACTGTGGAGCTATTATTCCTCGTGAAGATTACAGATTTTGAATTAAGCAAAGATGTATTAGATTTAAACGTTGCAATCCTGTAGTCATTACAACGCCATTACCAATTGCTATCGCCTACGAACCGTTAAGCAATTCAAAGTTGTTACTATTTATAAATTGACTCTTACGTTCGCGTGTGAAGATACGATCGGGTTTTACCTCTCTGATTGTTTAGATCCAATTTACCTCGATTTCTATCTGTATTCGCTCTTCGAATGTTTTTTGTTAGTCTAGCTTACGTTTTGTTGATAAATACAAGTTTTATAAACAGGAAAATCCGGTAAAAACAGGTAAATGGGATGTGTTACCTATTTTTGCAAAAAGGAAACGGGTTTGAAATATTCATAGCCTAGAAAAAGTATCTTTAAAGTCAAGATATTAAAGTTGCCAATCCCTTTGTTCGTTACTTGGTAGCATCAATTTAAACCAAAATCTTGAGACAAATATAACTCTTTTCATTTAACAATTGGAAATTCCTAGTAAGTCGCTCGAAGAAAATCATTCCCACGTGGCATTTCCCGTTTTATTTATAGACTTCACGGGGTTCTAGCATCGATCCTCACCGAGTCCCTACATTCCACTCGATGCCATCAAATTGACATTTAGATTCGATTTAGGTGTATTAGGAAGGAAAAAAGGTTTTGTTATATAATGGACCTTCATGGAGCAAAGTGTTTTTATCTTCAGTGCTATTTTTAGCTTGCCTAAACCGTGTTTTTGTTGTTACTGTAAATCATACATCCTTTGAGCGAAGATTTGATTGAATAGTAAATAAATAACTAAAATAAGTTACTTTGAAGAAACCATCCCGCAAATACGACCCCTCATAAAAATCTACTCTATCATCAAAATCACACAATAAAATCGGATGAATCTAACACATTTAAAAATAAACTTGTCAATGCACGTCTTAGATTTCATTTCTGATTCAATAGCATCAATATCGGAAGGGAATATTCTAGTGGGTTTCGAGATAAAATTTACGTCGGAATGGTCACGTCAGCCCCACGTCGGGCTATCCAATCACAAGTACACCTCAAACGAGAAGAGCCTATAAGTTAGTTGAAGCGTCCTGAATAATAATATCCTACGCAATTTATGATACTTGCCTGGTTCACAGTTTGTGTGTTATTGTACAAAGTTTGGTCGGATTTACTCTGGACTCCTCATCAATATTAATTAGATTAGTTTTATTGTTTTTGCGCTTGACCTTTTCTCTAACACTAACAGCCTTTATAATTTAATTTGTGTTTCTATCATGACCCTTTTCATCCATATTGATATTATCCACGATATTAAAATTATAATCATCAGATTTAATTACCCTATCATTATGTTTATCAAATACATCATTTGTAAACTCACGGTCGCTGGGCGCCGCGACGCTCCATCCTAACAGAGCTCCAACAAACAACACAGTAACTGAGGGTATAGCCATTTCTGCACTACTTACAGTCATTTCGTCAAATAGGTTTATATAGGTGACCGTGGACGCCCACAGACCATCATTAACTTCATACGACACGGCCTTGGCAATTGAATAATCGTATCTGGTGCCATTGAAATCTCCAGCATGGTAGTACGCCGACAGTGCATGTACAAACTCGGGTACTTTTTGCTGTTTTGTTTCAGCAATTGTTGTGTGTTTTTCAGCGTAGTTTGTTTTTGTTTCTGTATGATTCACTCTCGCTATCAGTTGACCTTTTAGTCCTTGATTCGATTCAATGTCATCCTTTGATCTGTAATCAGTTTTGTTATTATTCTAATTACGATAGTATTATTACTCTTCATATTCATCATACTGTTTATCACTAAATACGTATTGATCTTTAGAGTTTTGCACTAAAGCTACGACCCCTCGTAATTATTTCATGTCTGTTTGTCTGCAACAGCAACGTGGGGGACTTACTAGTTGGGGTGTAACTTTCGAACCATGTTTCGGACATCTGAATATCATGATTTTTAATCGAAAATTTTGATGTGCCAGAGTTCACTAACAAAAGAGTTTTGGCACTATTGTATTTTAAAATATTATCATAATATATTTTTTACTTAGTTTGTGAAATTTGACCAATGTGCTCGAAAGAAAAGGTTTTATTTTTAGGCACTTATACTTTAACACAAACGATAATGGTAAGTAGCGTAATATATAAAGATCACGTATCCAGAAAAAGGATGTAACACTCAAAAAGGCAATCAATCAATTTGATAGCCTACGTGGTGTCAACGTCCTCGTTAGTATCTATTCATTGAATAAACGCCTCTATTGCGTCATCTTAAGGTTCACTGTAACAAGTTCAAGGCCTGTCGTTTGTTTACCTCTCATATGTCTTTGTTATTATTTTCAGCCTCCCTAAAAGGCGGCCTTTAAATTTCGTCTTGTTTTAGGAACACCGGTATGTTATGTCAGACCACAAGACCTGAATTGATAAATTACAAAAAAAATAAGTAACCTCTGTTTTGTCAATCAAGTGCGAACTCCGCAATAATACTGAAAACAGTTAACAAAAGACCTTTTGTAGTTCATTCATTGAGGATTTACCCTTTATATTAGGATCTCACTTGACATTTTGGTATCAACTTCATGCTTTCTTATATCATCCTTCAAACAATCTATCTTGTCGTTCCCCTTTCTTACCGTCTTTTCCCATTTATCACTTCGTCAAAACGTTTTGTATTGCGATGACACAATTTAGCCTTTCATATTTTAGTAGTCTTTCTGCCAAGTGTCAGTCTTTTGTTTATTTTTTGTTCACGCCTAATTATGGACGCAACAAAAGTTTGTTCCATATAGTAACCGCCGCGTCCGCGTAAATCGATACAAATGCGTTGCCAACCGTCTTTTGTTAGGGGATATACCCCCTTGGTGCATGCCACCCTTCTGTATACGTTGCTTACAAGCGCTTTTTGTGATGCAAAGCGCTTTTTAGTCAGGTTACTTTGTTATTGCAACTTGTTATTGATGTCAGATGTGTTAATAGACTTTTGTTGTGCTTGGCGCTTTTTGGGTTTCTATTCTTTTTGAGCTTTCTTATTAAACTTATTTTGGATAAATTATGATATCAATTTCCCTACCCAGCCTTTAGCATATTCCTTTATTTGGTTCGAAAAATGCTTTATGTCGTCGTAAAACCAGTACTAGTGCATTATTTGTTTAGTGTTGCTATTATATGTTTTCCTATTACAAGGTCGTACACCAACGGTACAGATAACAATGTAAAGTCGTCGGTGAGACTAATTATATGTTTAAGCACCATCTATTACTAATGCATAGCAAAACACTGGTACTTCACCAAGTATTTTTTTCATACTGGATATAAATAGCCGCACATTTAAGTGTGACTACATTAACATAAAATCGTTAAAGCCAGTATCTCTACGAATCGGTATAACGCCTTGCTAGTGCTAAAGTAGGGTATTAAATTGTGTAATATACGCTAGCTCGGAACCTGCGCTTACATTGTAAATTCATTTACTTATTGTCCTGCTCATGTAAAATCAATATCCAAGTATTTAGACTGCAGCTACAGAGTCGCAGCAATAAATTGTAATAACGCATCGCTCCAGTTTTAATGCGTTTTCTTTGTTATTTTCCTAGAAAACAAAAGCGAGTCGTGGCTCTACATCGGACATTATAAATCAGTGCCATTACGTGCCTCATCGCAAGTTTTATTATACCGTTCAATGACTTGTGAATTTTAAGACGTCCGCCATTCAAGTTGTTCCAATTTACTTAGGTAATATATTTTTGTTTTCTCCGCAGACTACTTTCTGCAGTTAAGCGTAAACTTGCCTCATAATTCTGTCGTACACCGGAAACTCTTTACAAGTTAAACTGGATGTTTTCAGGAGAGTTTTTGTACGGTTTACGAGTGAGTCCGGGGGTCTGCGCATGACTCACTGAATGATGCAGACCTTGTGGGGTAGCAAACACGTTCTGCTCAGAATAAGGAAATGCTTGGGATGAACCTTTACAAATGTGGAAGATAAACGGGGATTTTATTCGGAAGCTTCTAAAGTCTCTTTGATTTCTTTCACTATTGTTATAAATCGTATGGATTCAATTGATTTGTAGAGTTAAATGGAAAACACGTACCTAAATGTATAAGGCAAATTATAGTCTTTTTTTGGAATTTTACGTAGGTTGAAGAGATTGAAATTTTCAGTAGGGCATAATCCTGCGTTTGTTTTATTTTTGATTTAGCCATCCTAGTCTCAATTGAATTTTTTATAACTGTTTTATTAAATATCTATATATATAACATATTTTATAGGTATAAAAATTATGACTTTTTGCGGTTGCTACCAATAAACAGGACTAAAAAAACTTAAACAGTAATTACAGCTACTTTTTAAGTCAAGTGAAATGCGTCACCAAACGGGCTACAAAGTGTATCCCTAATTTGGCCCAGAGCACCCCTGAACGTCGCTAATCTCATTAGCGTCCCGCGGGTGCATTCGCTCAAATGGACCCCCTACGTCTGACGATTTGACAAAAGACATCCGGAACGGCTATACCCGGTTTGACAAACCTACTGGGAACTGATGGTCTAACGCGATTATGCGGTGTCGGTAGGTAAATTATCTCTGAAGTTAGATGCTTGCACAATTGTTTTACAAAGGCCAGGATGACTGCGTTGATGGTTCCGTCTTTTGAGTCGCTGATTCGATTTACCGTGTAGAATGAAATGAGTGCCGTGTCGGCGCTCTTTTAATTTGTAGAGCAAAAATATGTCAAAGATCTAGCTTTCGAGAAATATATGAATTTTTGGGGTGGATTTTAAACATTTCAAAATGTCCTCCAAAAATTGTAATTCTTAACAAAATTCTGAACCAATGTACTACTTACGTTCTTAACACCTGAAAACATTTTCCTCACCGTTGCACTTGCAATCACCAACAAACAGTTTCCTCAAAATGCTGAAAACTTGCGAACTTCAACCCCAAGGACTCTCTTCTTGAGTGAGAGAGTTATGTGATTTGATTGTATGGATTGAAGTTCCTTATATAATGGCGGGCCACCATCAGACAGTTTGTCTAACTGCCCGTAAAACTTGTAAACACGATTACTGAGCAGGACTCAGGACTTCTGCAGAATATAAATTAGGAAGTCGTTTACAGATATTTTTTTTCTGTTTCTGAATTATTTTATGAGTTAAGGCTTCGCTTGATTTTTTTAGGTTTCATTTGTGTGATTCTTCTTTAATGTATAATACAACAAAAAATGTGATAAAGCATGTTTAATTTAATGCATTAATTAACTGTTGTTTTTTTTGTTTCAGATTCGGATTATTTAACTAAGCTGTCTTACCAAAACGTAAGTTTCATATCTTTTATATTTTTTACCATATCTTTTATTTTAATCACTATTATACTAGCTAAACTCATTTGTGGTTATTGTGTGATCAATTCAAATTTGAGTCCCACATTGGGTGCCAATAGCTAGCGTCCCAGTCGCACTGCAATCTCCAATTAATGTATTTACGAAGCTAAACCATTTGTGTTTACAAATACAGTGATAATTAGGTAACACGTAAATAATACACATTTGAATTTGTATAAATTAATGCGTAATTAATACACGTTTAGTTAATGATATGGTCACTTATGATTAGTAAATAATATTTATGCGTTATGATTATTTAGGTGCAAATTTTAATGTTATGTTAATACTAACGTTAGTTTAATAATAATGAATATAATATTACAGTAATTTATATTAAAATATATATTCCGCAATGTAGTCATATTTATGACTCTACCAGTACTTTTTTATCTATCCTTCATTTAAAATGCTGGGTATATGTATTATACTTAGACTAAAACCAGTGACAACGAATACTACATGCAACAGTAAAAAAATAGTTCATATAGCCTAGTAACACAACTACAAAATCATATTCTAGTAAAATATCGATTAAATTCTGTTATGAATAACTTAACGCATTCTGTCTACCAAAGTCTGACATTCACCGGTGAGTCACAACTACCGGGGCAAAGCCAACACAGGGTGAATCAACCCCCAAATATAAATTCAAATTAAAATTCCAACCGTCACCAACTTAATAGATGATCCCGAATGCGTAATTAATGCTTCTATCACTTTTGTAAAAATCTAATAAGATTTGAAGGAATTTGTCACGTTATGAAGGGGATTTTTTTATTTATCTGTCCGTGCGTGAATAGAGCACGTATTTGTCAAATTTATTTGTTGTATTGAATGTAAATTGGTTGCTATTGTTCACGCGTCTATGTCGTGACTCCTACGCACACCACTACTGATGGATCATCGCGGGGAAGGCACTAGGGAGCGGGGGCAGGAGGAAGCGGCGCGGCCGGCCGTCCGGGCCGGGACACTTGCCATCGACAGCGCGTTGTAACAGTCGCTTCGCTAAACTTTCTTTAATGTGCATTGTACCTACCGTAATTAAAATAATTCTTAAAATCTACTATAAAATAATTCATTGAAAAGTCCCCGAAGTTCCTGACCTCACACTAGAAAACCACACAAAAGGAACATATGGACCTTCGAGCCGGATCGCTGTAGAAAGACAATAGCCAAGATCAGCGCAACTAAGAGGCCAGTAACTCCTTTCCAGTTTCCCAACTAAAAACGAATAGTGCTAATTCTTGTTAATGTTAAAATTACAGTGACCGTTACGCGGTGATTACATGAACATACCCACTTCTCGTCGGAGAGTCAACGGCTGTTTTCAAACTGTAAGTACTTGTCCTTTGTCTACATAGCTACCGAAATGACGAAAGAACGGCAATCCCCTTTAGTCGAGTCTGATGAGATGATAGTTAACGTAGTTAAAGAATTAGTAAAAAAGCGAGGCATAGTTAAAGGTAAATTGTCTTTGTTTGTAAAATATATTAATTCCTTAGAAAGCGGTGTTGTAAGTAATGCTCAGAAAACGGAATTACAAGTTCGTATGCAAACGGCGGAAACCTTATTGTTCAGCTTTTCGGAAATTCAAGATGAAATAGATCTTAAGGTGACAGACAGTCAGTTAGCTGTAGAATTAGAAGAAAGGGAGTCTTTTGAAAATCGGTATTATTCTACTGTGGCTAATGCCAAATGCTTGCTTGCTCAAAATGATTCATCTAACGCACAGGAATCAGCTTCTAAATCTTCCCTTTCCATTAAACTACCCACAATTAAGCTGCCCTCCTTTGATGGCTCATATGATCAGTGGTTGGAGTTTAAAGACACATATTTATCGCTTATTCATAATTCGAAAGATATAGATAAAATACAAAAATTCCATTACTTGCGTTCTGCCCTCACTGGTAATGCTTTGCAGGTCATTAAATCCTTAGAGTTTTCTGCTGATAATTATTGTGTTGCCTGGGATTTGCTTGAGAATCGCTATAATAATAATCGTTTACTGTTGCATAATCATTTTAAGGCTTTATTTGCTATGCCGTCAATGACCAAAGAATCTTCCGCTCAAATTAGGAAATTAATTGATAGTATTCTGAGAAATCTGCGAGCGCTAAAAATATTAGGAGAACCCACGGAATCATGGGATTCCATTGTAATTTTCTTTATTGGATCAAAGTTAGATTTTTCTACAGAAAGGGAATGGGAAAATTATAAGGGAAATTTAAATAATGAATTGCAGGGTACTTTTGCGAAACCCACATTAGATGATTTCCTTAAATTCCTTAAAAATCGAGCAGATATGCTTGAGATGATTAAAGTGAATAACCATAAAACAGTAGAAATAAACTCTAAAAAACCGCTGTCGAATCAAGTCAATCATAGCACTCATAGTTATGTTGCTACGCAATCAAATAAAAGCCATAATAATATGGTATCTAAGACCTCAAAACGTTCTCGCGTTTGTAACATGTGTGATGCTAACCATGCGCTTTATTCATGTAGCAAGTTCTTAAATTTATCGGTAAATGATAAGTCTAAATTTATCGATGAAAAAAAACTTTGTCGCAATTGTTTGCGAGCCGGGCATACTGCAATAACCTGTTGGTATGGACCCTGCAGACAATGTAATTTAAAACATAATTCGGTACTTCATTGTGACACTAAAGTAGCCAATGAACCATCACAAGCAAAGTCGCGGGACGAGCTTATTGCAGGCAATTCACAGACCGCGTTGTTGCATTCGGTAGCTCACGCGACAAATAGACAAGACAACGGCTGTCACTCGTTAACATTGCAGCCTGTCTTGTTGTCTACAGCTTTAGTGGAGATAGCCGACAGCAAAAATAAATACCACACTATTCGCACATTACTCGATAGTGGAAGTCAGCAATGTTTTATTGCTGAGCCTTTATGCAAAAGATTAAATACTAAAATGTTACAGTCCACTGTTCAAGTCACAGGCGTAGGACACTGTGCTACTCAGTCCACGCAATCATGTGAAATTCAATTGAGGTCCAAAACTAGCGATTACAGTAAACGTTTAAAATGTTTAGTCCTACCTCATATTATTGCACAATTACCGTCGCTTAGCGTAAATATTAACTTTAACATTCCGGATAACGTAACCCTAGCTGATCCAAACTTTTATTCGCCTCATGAAATTCAGCTTCTCATCGGTGCAGATTTATTCTGGGAATTGTTAAACGAAGGTTTAATTAGATTGCCTACAGGACCTTGTCTCCAGAATACTAAACTGGGGTGGATTATATCCGGTCCAATACAAACAAAGAATTTGCGCATTAATCAGATTCATTGTAATTTTACACAAACACTTGATAAACAACTTAAAAGATTTTGGGAGTTAGAAGAAGTTACAATTCCCACCACTAAAAATTATAATTATTCCAAAGAAGAACGTGCATGCGAAAATTTATTTTATAGCACAACGTCACGCGATGATAAAGGTCGGTTTTCCGTGCGCATTTCACTAAGCGAGTCAGCTGACTCTTTAGGTGATACATTTACGTTAGCCGAGAACCGGTTTCGATCACTCGAACGTAAGCTAGCTCGCGCACCAGAGTACAAAAAACTGTACTGTGAGTTTTTGCAAGAATATTTAGACCTGGGGCACATGAGTCGCATTAATTCATACACTTCTCCCACTTATTTTTTGCCGCACCACGGTGTCTTCAGGGAAAATAGTAGCACTACTAAATTAAGAGTAGTGTTTGACGCAAGTGCAAAATCAACTAGTGGTAAATCGTTAAATGATATTCTATTACCAGGCCCTATCTTGCAAAATGACATATTTGCAATTCTGTTACGATTTAGGCAACATAGATACATTGCTTGTGCCGATGTCGAAAAGATGTTTAGGCAGGTACTTATACAGCCTGACCAACGTAATTTGCAATGTATTTTGTGGAGAGAAAATCCTTCAGATCCGATCGGTATATACCAGCTTAACACGGTGACATACGGCACTGCGTGCGCGCCGTATCTTAGCATGCGATGTATTAGACAGCTGGCTGAAGAATGCAACGATGACGTCATCTCTCAAATAATTAAGGAAGACATATATGTAGATGACCTCATTACGGGTCATGATAACAAAAATACATTAAGATATATATGCGATAGTGTTTTTAAAGTTTTGGGATCGGGATGTTTTATGTTGCGTAAGTGGGTATTTAACTTTAATCACGACGCTTCGAACGCGTTTGAAGCAAATACTTCATCAAAAAAAATGTCTTTAGGAGAAAACTGCCAAAATAAAACTTTAGGGTTAGGTTGGTTCAGCACGAGCGATGAACTGTATTTTACAACAAACCTTGAAGATCAGCAAGGTACGGTCATAACCAAGAGAACTATTTTATCGATCGTCTCACAAATTTACGACCCATTAGGCCTGCTAGCACCGTCGATCATTATTGCAAAGATTATATTACAAAAATTATGGTTATGCAAAGTTGACTGGGACGATCCTATTCCACAAGGTATCGAATTGAAGTGGAAAAATTTCATTTATAAGTTAAATTGTTTACCTACTATACGGGTCCCTCGTCACGTTATAGGCAATTCATGCGATGATAACAAACAGGTTGAACTTCACATTTTTTGCGACGCCTCGCAATGCGCTTACGGCGCCTGCGCATATATACGCACATATTTAGACAATGAATCACTCGACGCGTTATCTATCCGTCTATTGTGTGCGAAAGGCAAGGTGGCTCCGATAAAACCGGTTAGTATTCCGCGTCTTGAGTTGTGCGGTGCATTGTTGGGAGCAAGATTATATAACAAAATAATTAAATCGCTTAAAATTAACTTTAAGAAAGTTTATTTATGGTCTGACTCAACAACAGTTTTAGGTTGGCTGAACATAACACCAAGTTCTTTAAAACCGTTTGTTCAGAATAGGGTTGTAGAAATAAACGAACTCACTGAAACATGTTTATGGTTATATATAAATAGTAAACAAAATCCAGCAGACTTACTCTCGCGCGGTGTACTCATGGACGCGCTTCAAACATCCGGTTTATGGTGGCACGGCCCGAGTTGTTTACGTGAACCTAACTCTAATTGGGAAAAAGGTCTTGCGTCTGTCTGTCGCAATATTAATTTTAATGAATTACCCGAACTTAAATTAAATACTGTTGCAATGGAATGTCAAGTAGATACAGACTTAAAATTATTCGATAGATTTTCTTCTTTAAATCGTTTAAAACGCACAGTGGCGTACATGTTGCGCTTTATTTCAAATACGCGAATTAAATTAAAGTCAAACCGGGCGCTCGGTGCGTTATCAGCTGGGGAACTAAATAACTCAATGATTACTTTGTCACGCTTGTCACAACAGGAATCTTTTCCTGGTGATTATGAACGATTAAAAAATAATTTGCCAATAAAATCTAATCGTAATTTATCTGGACTTAATTTGTTCTTAGATGAACTCGGCCTTATGAGGGTCGGCGGCAGAATAAAAAATTCCCTTGACTTTTGCTTTGATAAGAAACATCCTATAGTGCTGTCCAGTAAACATAACTTTTCACAACTTTTATTTGAACACGAACACCACCGCTTATTGCACGCTGGTCCTCAACTTCTTTTGTCGACATTGCGTGAACAATGGTGGCCGGTAGGTGGTAGAAGTTTGTCGAGGAAGATAGTTCGTAGATGTGTGACATGTAACCGCATTAAGGGCAATACAATAAAGGCTCAGATGGGCAATTTACCAGTAGAGAGATTAGAATCCGAGTTTCCCTTCTATCGCTGCGGAGTAGACTACGCTGGACCACTGCTCATACTTAGCCGTAAAGGGAGAGGAGCTAAATTGGAGAAATGCTATATTTGCCTGTTTATATGTTTTTCAACAAAAGCCATTCATTTGGAATTAGTCACTAGTCTTACTACAGATGCTTACATACTCGCTTTAAAAAGGTTCATATCTAGACGAGGCAAACCTGCAGAGATATTTTCTGATAATGGGAAAAACTTTGTAGGAGCTTCAAGGGAATTAGGTTCGTTCTTAAATAATAACTATAATCATATTATCAATCACACAGCTAATGAAAGCATTAAGTTCTCATTCATTCCGCCGCACGCGCCTCATTTCGGTGGTCTATGGGAGGCAGGGGTCAAGTCATGCAAATACCATCTCCGTCGAGTTGTGGGTAATGCACATTTAACCTACGAAGAGTTTAGTACAGTTTTAGCATTAATCGAGTCTATTCTGAACTCCCGTCCTATATCCCCATTGTCCTCTGATCCCACCGACTCACTCCCACTGACGCCGGCGCATTTTCTCATCGGTCGCCCACTTACTGCGGCAGCCGCCGATGACCTCACCGCTATGCCAACACTACGTTTGTCACGGTACGCAAGGGTGGAACAACTGAGACAACATTTCTGGCAGAGGTGGACGAAAGAATACATTACTGAACTTCAGAAGAGAACTAAATGGAAAAATAAGGAACAAGACATCAAACCTAATACACTTGTTCTCATAAAAGAGGACAACTTGCCACCACTCAAGTGGCGTCTCGGCAGGGTCACGAGCACCTTCACCGGCAACGACGGAATTACCAGAGTCGCTGACATCAAAACAGCGACTGGGCTGATCAGAAGAGCTTACACTAAGCTATGTCCGTTACTATCCGATGATGATCTCGGAGGTTCCTGAGCAACTTCGTGGGACCACTGCACTCCATTGGAAGCGGGTGCTTCCAAGGCGGGGGCCATGTTCACGCGTCTATGTCGTGACTCCTACGCACACCACTACTGATGGATCATCGCGGGGAAGGCACTAGGGAGCGGGGGCAGGAGGAAGCGGCGCGGCCGGCCGTCCGGGCCGGGACACTTGCCATCGACAGCGCGTTGTAACAGTCGCTTCGCTAAACTTTCTTTAATGTGCATTGTACCTACCGTAATTAAAATAATTCTTAAAATCTACTATAAAATAATTCATTGAAAAGTCCCCGAAGTTCCTGACCTCACACTAGAAAACCACACAAAAGGAACAGCTATTTTAGGATTATTTATCGAGTTCAAGGAGCGTTGTCCTTTATGTATCTTGTTACGGAAAATAAAGCTTATTGTAATGATTATGACTCTAAAACTAACCATACACACGTACGGAAAAATCATTCTGTAATATTTAATAAATATTTTTCCAATTTACTAAGCACGGGCAAAAAAATAAAATCAGAACATTTCAACAACTAAAAAAAAACTTAAACCAATTTCGTAATCTCGATCCAACTTCGTCTGGTTTCAACAAACGCATAAGTAACACGACATAGCGTGCGGGGGTCGCGGGGGTGTTTGTGCTGCGAGGGGTAGGGGGGGGACAATATGGCGACTAATTGCAGCGATTCACAACTACCGCCCAACCGTGGAGACGCCACTTGATTGATTATTATTGTCCGTAAGCGATATGGAAATCGCTTAAGCTTTTAGACTATTACGGTACCTCAACCGCACAGTTGTGACAACAAAAATACACAATAATCAACCTTAACACTTTTGAAATAAAGGTGGTGTTAAAGTCTTGTGTTGCTACTCTTGTGCGGTCGAGTATACAAAAGTCATTATTGTTCCCCGAAATTATTATAATTTAGGGTCGTTGGGTGCTAAATCATGATAAAGACAGCTATTACATTTGCTGTAAAATGTGCCCTTTTTCAATCATGGCCGGTAATAATAGTTCAGTATTTTAATATATTCATATCGATCGTCTTTACGAAGTCAGTCAATAAATTGTTACAACGAACAACACTAGTTATCGACTAATCCTGCTCCCTGTATAGTCTTGGCCGCCATTATTTACAATTAAGGATTGATTTTATAACGACCAACTAGAAATGTATTGTATTACTTGGTCATATTGTTAGCAAACGAGCTCGCTTATATAGAAGATTACATATCGATATCACAAAGTAACAACTGTAATTAATGTATTAGAGTTGGTCTAGTCTAAATAACAATCGATCTGTAAATACGGCTTTATATTTCGTCTAATAAAACAAATGAACGCATTCCTATACCGATGACTAAGCAACATCGATCGGAGTGCAACGCTTTATCTTTTCAGACAGTCGGCGTCGTAGTTAATGTGTTTCCGATTAAATCGTTTAGGGGCTGCTCTACGATAGTCTATTAGTTCCTGAAGAAACGCCACTTGTGAATAGAACAGAGGGATATGTTCGTGTATATCGCAGGCTCGCATACCGGCGCAACGTGCTTCGCATGCTAAACGCCCATTGTCCTTGCCTTGGGAATCTGTTCGTTACTTATGTTCGAAGTATCGATATAACACGACGTGAATTATGAATCACGTGTGAAGACGAACGCTTGCTGGATGCTATAAAAAATGCAGATTCCATCGGCTATTTGTGGTTGACTATGCAATGTATGGCCGTTAAGCTAGCCTGTTACTAGCGGCGGTTTATCGAACAATAAAATAAAGCGTGAGTGAATCACGCTGTGGCAAAAAGTTTTTCATACTGGTGAGACTGGGTGAGACTAATTGGATAATTTGTTGAAGAGTTTAAACTTTTGTTTGTCGTAGGCGAACACGCGCCGGGCTTGCAGCTTTTGTTAGCGCACAGTTTGCAGGCGCCGTGTCGACAAATCCGTGACATTTTACTCACCGACAGCCACTCGTGGTATCGCCGCGAGGAGAATAGCGCAGTTAGGGTTCCTAATGAATTTAGCTGTATGCCTTTATAGCTAAATATTAATAAATAATATTATTCATCTGAAGAGAATGTGAGATGGAACTGGATAAAGATTTTCTCTCGGTTTCTAACCATAAGAATATTCATGCAATAAACTTTCACACTCATCTGATCTTTACTGAGAGCAAATAAAGTTCTTTTATCCTTATCCCGCACGATATGAATCCTGTCCTAATACTCCGTAAGTCTTGACTAATTGCGTGAAGTTTAATCCGATGGCTGAACCCAAAACCCAACATATTTGGTGAAAGGCGTTAGCTCGAAAAGGAGTTTTAATAGGAAAGCAAATCCTGGTTTAATCCGGGATTATACTGGGGAAAGGAAAAATACTTGCGGAGAGACTCTTTGAAAGTTAACGTGTGTGTTCTAGACTTTAATTAGACGTCGGTCTAGGATGGTACTTTAGTTTCCACTGAATGTTGGGACTTGGAAGAAACAGTGAGCGGTTTGTTATAGAGTTTGCCTTTACTTTTGCATACTGTGGGACTGTGAACAAGTGAAGTAGTGTGTGCTTAGTGGCAAGTGGGAATTGTAAAATGTGTGAAAAGCACGTCTGATTTCACTTCTCGGAATTAAGTAGATGTATATGTTTAGTTAGGTATTAGACATTTTTGGCTAAGTAGCTAAAAGAAGAAAAATGTGCCACCGTGTCTGTGTCATTAGTTTTTTTTTTATTTTGATTGGCTTAGATACCTTTAATAAAACTAAATCATTCGACAACTTCCTCAACTTTCACTACACAGCCAAAAAAGTTATGCCCAAAAGTGCGACTCGTAAAATTAATTACGGTACGAAGCGTAACCCACAACAGAGGAATCATTACCTATGTGTATTGAAGCGCGATTTTTCGCCGGCACAAGTTCGTGAAACTAGGCTTTTAATTAATGGTTTGTTAAACGAATGACTGGTTTATGCTGCTTTTTATTTACGGATAGTTGACCAGTTTAATTTAATTTTAAGTTTACGGTTTTTAGAACTTCTTTTTAGGTACTGATTTATGTTTCAAAATGTTTCCATTTTGTTTATGTGGATCCCGTTAATTGATAAAAGAAGTGCTCTTTTTTAAATTTAAAAAAAAATATGAAATAGAAATATTTTACTACCAATATAAATACATGTCTCCATGGTTACAGAAGGTTAAATTTTTTTAGAGTACAATAAAATTCTATGTTGTCACCCATTTTCATTTCCTATTGTCAACTAAAACCTCTTAATACTTAAGAAGCTACATGGAAAGCTTTTTGACGTTCACCATTTATCTCACAATACACAGTAAGTAATATTGTCCCAAAAGTATTTGAAACGAGTAAATGAGCCGTTGACGCATTACATCAACAAAGCCTTGCAATATTACCACAAGGGTCCTCTGTTTTTCTTGACATGAATACAGCTTGTACAAAGACAGGAAAATGATATCCCTATTACGAGGCAAAAGGATTTTTATGAAGAACTAGCTATGCTCCGCGGTTTCACCCGCGTGATTGCATAGGTCCCGTTCCCGGTGCCTTTATGTTATTGGGGCGGAGATGAATCCAACAAATCATTATCAAATAACAATAGACAGGATTACTTAATAATTAACAATACAAAAATTTTGAAATGTTCCGCGTATTTTTTTTCTTTCATAAGAACCTTCTCTTAACAATAACAAATACAACAAAATAAGAATTAGCGAAATCGGCCCAGGCGTTATATAGTTATGCGCTTACCAACACATTTAGCGATTAATTTTTATATATAAGACTAGCTGTGCCCCGCGGTTTCACTCGCGTGAATCCATAGGTCCCGCTCCCGGTGCCTTTATAATATTGGAGGCGTAGATAAATCCAACAAATCACTATCATTTTTTTTTTCATAAAAACCTTCTCTTGACAATAACAAATACAACAAAAAAAGAATTAGCGAAATCGGTCCAGGCGTTATTGAGTTATGCGCTTACCAACACATTTAGCGATTCATTTTTATATATAAGAAGATGTCTTCCTTAGATTAGCAGAACAAGCTAGAATCTTGAAGAAGATTAACCCTTGCAGGCTTTTACCGTACCGGGGACCTGTTTTACAATCAGTCGTAATGTTATTTAAGTTTTTGGGAGACAGGTTAGTTATGTTACTTGAGGCAAGTAAATATTTTCGTGAACGTCTCTTTATTCTATGCAAGAAAATGTTCCTTGTCTGAGACTTTTTTGTTTTGCGAAATTTTTAATATAGGTATGTTACTTGGACATTTAGAGCCGTGTATCTAACTACAGGAAATCCGAGGACAGATTTTATTACACTTTGACACTTGAACCACTGATATTGTATAATAATATTTTAATTTTGCAGTCTTTCCGAATGTTTGTTAAGTTAATTAATTTTCTTAATCGTTAATTTTCGTACCAAATATGGGCACTTTCATAAAACTACGCACATTATGTACTAGGCGCACAGCAGGCAGCAGAGGTCTCAATTCCCTATTCCCCGTACTAATGATACCTAATACTTTATTCACAAGGTCATAACTTTGGTCATCATGACACTGGCCCTAGTACCCGTACATTACCCTCTATATTTAGTTTGAGCCTATTTGTGAGGAACATTATTGCGTATTATCATTATAGAGCATCTTTGATTAGTTGCTATTGATTCTTGTGAAGTGCGTGGGATGTTCTTCCATGTTTCTTGCTCAGTTCAATAGGAGAGATCATTTACATTCCATTGCACGCAATCCGTGTCGACAAACTAGATTGAACTGTTGGTAATTAACTTTAACATTATATTATTGTGGTAGTATATAGCTTTTAATGTTATGGCGTGGTGGCTTGCAATGTTTGTTAAGTACAAATTCAGTATTTGAGTTTTTTTTTAAAGACACTAAACGTTTGTTAGACTCTACTCGTGATCAGAGGGCTGGTTTGTTCCTTGCACAGATAATCGGCATAGCCATTCAACGTGACAATGCTCCCAGCCTTCTGGGCACGTTTCCCGCCATTGACTATGATGACGATGAGTTCTTTGACGCCTGTAAGTTTTTATTTATGTAAGTTTTAATTTTAGTATAGTTAGAGTTGGTTCTTATATTAGATTTAATTGTGTATTAATAAAAAACTTTATTGTATTGTTAAGTATTTGAGATTGTTGCTTGTAATTGAATGCTCAAATGCAGTATTTATAAACGGAACAAATGAATTACAACTTTCATATTTAAAATTTATTTTGAGAACAATCACAATTGCTTACATCCCATTTCTCTTTAAAAACATGAAACTGGGATTTATTACGCCTGTTATTTGATTGCAGTACTTACTTTAAATCCAGTTTTAATCCCGTAAGCATTGGTATAATCTCGTACATGGAACGTCGAAATAAATACGGTATTTTACACAAAAATCCATCCATTTTCATTCCATATTAAAAAATAAGAGCTATTTATTGTATTTAAGTTAAATGCATTTATTATTAAAAATCATACTTTTGTTTACCAACCAACAACATATAGGAAAATATAATATGCTAGGCGAAGACCATATCTACTCCTTTGGGGTCCATGATGATAATATGCGTTTATACCACAGAAAGGATAATCAAAAGGCACCTAAAAAGGGAATGGTTCTCTGTAGTGCCAGTTAAAACATCACCCGGGACATATTCTACGCAAGTTGGTGGACGAATACCTCCCTAGAGGCATATTGTGTTTTCACCAACCAAGCCTTCAGGATTTACGGGTCTACCCACGAACCTAGCCGCGAAAAATTGAACTTAAAGTTGGTCTGGCCTTGTATGGTATAGATACCGATATAATGTATAGTAAATTTAGCGAATTATGATACCGTGGAGAATGCTACACGCTCGATATGTATCGCGATATTTAACGTGATATTTATCTAGTAAAATTTTCGTTAATATTCGTATAGTACTATATCGATTTTTAGAAATCCAGCGTTCTGTATCACGATAGGTGATACTCTATACTACAGACTCGATAAATATCGTGATCCTAGATTACGATCCAAATATCGCGATACATATCGAGCGTGTAGCATTCGCCATATAAGTAGTTAATGGTCATCTCTGCAGCTTGGGTGGGATTTGCAATCAATGTTTTTGTGGTTCATAATATCTTCATTAGGGAGTGCCTCGGAAAGGCCTTAGTAGCCAGGCTAATAAAATAAAACTATAAGCTATCTTTTAGATAAATCCTATAATTCATAATACCTACGACTATTTTTACACTAGGCTTGTTCATGGAACAGTATTTACACCATGTTTTTGACGACCTCCGTGGTCGAGTGGCGTACGCACCTGTTTTCAAGGTGTCTCTAGCTCCGAGGTCCCTGGTTCGATCCCCGGACGGGTCAATGTAGAAAGTCACTTTTCTGCATTGTCTCGGGTCTGGGTGTTGGTAGTACCTTCGTTGTTTCTGAATTCCATAACACAAGTGCTTAATAGCTACTTACTTTAGTTCAGGGCAATGTATGTGATGTTGTCCGCATCTACTTATTATTTATTTGAACTGCTGTTAAACTAACCTCAAACTACGTAAATAATAAAAACTTAATTCATTCTTTTATGCAAAATAATGAGTACACCTGTCGCCATCAAGAACAAACACATTAATTGTCATAATTAATTTGTCCGCGAACAATAAAAAGAGTCCGTAATCCACTCATTACTTACTAAGTGCCTTACTTTCGTGTCACTAATGCGATTCTTAACCTTTGCCGTGCTAGGTACTCTTAATATAGTCATTGTCGTTTAAGCTCTCAGATACATATATTCAAATAAAGTTGCTTTCTGTCTGTCTGTTCGTCCGATATGTAGATATTGCATTATTATGTTGCATTATACATAGGTAGATATAGGTATGAAATGAGTTTTTTTCCTATAACTATTAGGTTGCACTAAAAATACCTTAAAATGCGATGTCATAAAATGCTCTTTACAAGTTCGCTTGTGTATGTACATAATTGGTCAAAATGATGCACAAAATATGTTTTTATTAAAAAAATATTTTTAACATAAGCTTTTCAATTTGTGTCTAAAATGACGAATGCAGGATTCCACCTGAACACCCAATTTGAATACAAATATAAACACAAACATTACCAGTTACATAAAAGCTGGTAATAGCTGAATTATGATAGTAGTAGCTTCGCCCGGTGCAATTTAAAGCGTACAAAGCCGGGAGAAACACTAGTATAACATAATAACTGTCGTATCAGCATTTCTTACTAACGCGATATGTATGAGATAATTAACGTCGTTCCCGTGAACTCGGCTCGTTCCCACCCGCCGAACCGCGACGCCTGCCTGCCCTATTGTATCAATTTACACGGCGATGGGATATCTCCTGCTTATTTACAAGTTTTATTCTAGTTTAAGTATGAATGCGTTGGAATTTGGATTCCTTATACAAGACTGATATGCTCTTGTAACTTGACAAACTTCGTCTTGCAGTTGCATACACACTTTCCACAAATATAAATAAAAGCAATTTCGCACTATGTTGCCTAAAGAACTGTTGAAATCTCTGCTAAAAGCTTACAATTGTACGAATCTATAACTAAATACATCATCCCAAAATAATCAATAAAAAATATTAAGCATACTTTTTTTTTCCTGTAGACTTGAATCAATAAAGTATTTATTTATATATTTATTATTCTAAAATCTTATGTTGTTGTAAGACACCATTCAATATATTTTTCTATTCCTCATTATTAAACATAAAAAGTACTGCACTACTCAACAACCCTACATACCGAACCATTTTCCAGTTATTAAAATGGCGATGCTAATATGATTGCATCGTAATTACCTTTATAAAAACGTCACTTATAACGATCGATATGACAGAATACTTATGATGGTACACGGAGACACTATCTGGTTCAAAACCTGTCTATTTATCTAGTAAAACCAGTGATATGATGTTCAATCAGTCCTTTACATATTTATTATCGAGTATTTTTACAATTACACGCGATGAGAATGCTTCTTGTATAACACATCACTAGTAACCATTGCTAATAATAATAATAATCCAGCCTATAAAAGTCCGTTTGCTCTCTGCGGATTGCCGATTCCGGATCCCAAATATAGGAACACAGGTTTCCTCACGTCACATGTTTTCCTTTACAGTTTGTCAGAAGTGTCTTAGAATAATTAAGAAAGTACACATAACTTTGAAAAAGCCACTTTGCATTGGTACTTGCCAGGGTTCGAACCTGGAACCTTGTGCACAGCAATCCGTTCATTGAACCGCTGGGCAACCACCACATCTCTACTATATAAAAATAAGTCGGGTTTTCCTTCCTGACGTTATAACTCCAGAATGCACGAACCGATTTCCACGGTTTTGCATTCGTTGGAAAGGTCTCGGGCTCCGTGAGGTTTATAGCAAAGAAAATTCAGGAAAACAAAAAAAATCTTCATATTTTAATCACCAAACGAAATGTTATATAAAACGAAGCCATCTGGTGGCGAAACGGAGTTCGCCGGGTTTGCTAGTCAATTACTAAAAGTCCTTAATGCTAAGACGATAGAGGATATCAAATATAATGCTATACAGAACAAATGTCCAGGCTTTGTTTGTGTTTTTTTTTCCATTCATGGGAAATTGAAAATATGCACTCAGGGAGAGTAGTTTGTCATCGATCACAGACTTGGTGCTCTGGGTATGATAGATCACTGTGTTTGTATAAAATAAGTAGTTTATTGCATCTAAAGTAAATATAATAGATATAGAAAATATAAGACAATCATTTCAATCGAGTGTGTTATTCATTTTTACTCCTTACAGTTAGATCAGAAAAGTTGTTATCAGAAATATTGACAATAATGTAAAACGGTCATAAAATCAAAAACTAATTTAAATTACCTCATAAATACACGCTTAAATCTAATATAAGAACAAACTCTTACCATACTAAAATTAAAACTTACGTAAACTAAAACTAACAGGCGTCAAAGAACTCATCGATAAATAGCCTCATAAGTTGATATATAATTTAGCTCAAATGATCGTTGATTAAAACGTCAAAAATCAAAGTTCTTATTAACAAAATTAAAATGAAAGATAAACCTAAAATTCATACAGGAAACCCCTCAAAGTTAGAGCTTTTTAATTAGAAAATTTAAATGTATTTCCAAGTTATTCCGAGTGTTTCAATCGTCAATTAGTCGCGAAGGATAATTGGTTCGTCTGTCGTACGAATCCGATTATATAGGAGATTGCTATTTAAATGTATTGACCGAGTTATTAAGATATAGCCCCGTTCACTTAGCCCCTTTGTTAAGGGGGGAATTAAGGGGTGATTTGTAAGCTAATTTTAATTTAATAAAGCTGCGTACGGCGCTGAGTTTATTGAACTTTATGTTTTTGTTTCCATTTTGGTAGGTATTAATAATTTTATTTATGTAACTATCGGCTTTTATATGCGGAACTTTAATGTAATTTTATTTTACTAGTGGTTGTGGTTCCATACGTTAATATTAATATAAAACAGAACAACACTTACCCATTCAAATAGGTCGATGAAAAAGGAAAACAAATAAAGATAAAATTAAAAAGAGACTCACAAACATTCATTTATTTATTTTATTTTATTTATTTTTATTTAGGAAACAAACAGTCTTTTACAATATAATGGTATCGGAACAATTAGGTATGCATAGACTTAGAGTTCCATAGCATTATTTTTACAATACATACATGAACCCTTAAAACATCACACTCCTTTTTTTGGGCAGTCGTTTATATAGTAAATAAATACTACACGAGTAAAGTGTAGCACTTTATTTCAATACTTATAAATCAATTACAGCTTTCATCCTCCCTTTCATTACCTCTTACATTTTTTTTTAAACAAAATACGAAATAAAGGCATCTTAACATCTTAATAACATTTGACACCAACTTACCGACTGTTGGTAATGTTGGAACGGCGCCAACAACGCTGCAGTAAGCAATAAGAAAACATGGATGCTACGTCTTAATTACAAAATAATAGTTCAATATGAAACATGATAACTTACTACCCCTCCGCTTCAGTCTTAAGTGTTTTATTTTTAAAATAATGTTGAAGGAAAAAGTTTCTTGAAACTGCTACGTATAAATACTCCTATTACATGGAGAGCTGTTGAAAGATACTGAAAATGTTGTATCAAAACAGTCGTTATTTACCTAAAATAAAACTTCTAAAAATTGTCGTCCCACTGCAGGACCAAGGTCTCCCTTTTCTCTTCCAATTCTCCCGGTCCTGGGCTATTGCTGTCCATAATATGGACAACAATATACATATATTATTATAAATCTTAGGTTCTTAAAAAAAAGTTGCTTAAGTAGTTTGTATTCCATAATTTTCTGTATTAAGTACAAAAGCTTGCTTGCTCATCATCTGAATTGAGTTCTATACTTAAGTATGGCTCAATATATCTACCTACTATCTATAGTATTGTATAACTAACATCAAAGCTCACAACCCTATTTGTAGGTGCCGTAACAAAAGGGACTCGATTTCACCGATTTAATAAGCTTAACGCACACAGGCGCAACACGGGACTATTGGAAGCGAGACACTATAATATAGGCTATAGACTGATAATCTAGACCTATACCTATATACCTAGGTTTATCCTAAAGCCTATTACGACCAGTGGATGTTGATTATCCGATCAGCCGACGAGTATTATCATGTTACCTGTGTGGCCCTACTGTATCGGTATTTCACAATTATTGAACTAACTTTTGACTACAAGCCTTTAGTGTTTACTGTGTTTGTAGCCGCAAACAATGACATTCGATATCAGTGAAAAACACACTCTATGATAATTAGGTAATAAGGTAGCAATTAGAATGAAAGAATTTCTGAAACTGTATTGAGTAGTTTTGCAGGTTATCTTTTTTAAACAAACTTCTTATATTAAGAGTGTGTCTGTGTAGACCAACCAAGTTATGTCCGGTACTAACTACTGTATGATACATATATGAATATTTAAAGAATTTACTTCTAAAGCGGTTTCTTAATTAAAAGACTAAGATATGCGTACTAATATAGATTAAGTTTATTAAATTGTACTACAGAAATCCATTGGCATCCAGAGAACCAGTTTCTTTATAAGTTGAATGATACCGCATTCATTTGTGTTTTTTTTTTACATATTTTTTATAAAGGTATTAATTAAAGTATCCTTAAATAAGATGTCTTATTATTGAGTATCTGTGTAGGTAGAGCTACTTAAGGTTTTAAACATCGTTGTAGTTGCTATTTCAAGATATTGCGGTTTATAAGCTTCTTTGCGGTTCCTTACAATATTACTGTGAACTTTTGATTATAAAGCACGTCTTTGCCAAGTTGGATATTATCTGGTTACTAAAATATCAATAGTCAAAAGCTTTACATAAACAAATACTAAAATAAAACGATGGATTTAGCATAAAGTTGTTTGTCAGTTGTTTTAATCTGTGGATGACCTAGTAAAGTTTTGGGGCCTGTTACATTGGTAGTTGCATAATAGTATTATCGGAATACTGTTCCTATTTTAACATATAGAAATTCTAAATGGACTAATTATAAATGACCAAGAAATTTATATGATAGAGCTTAAAAATTTGGCTAACCTATTATAATTATTTGCAACTTTGTAAGCATAAGTTGTGTAATCCTTTTTTTTTGATCTCATGTACACAGAAGCTGATGGCGAGCCTTTTTTTTAAATGAATAAAATAAATATCAGTTTTATTTTCATGTTCCGTGTAAAATCGTATAGGTATGTATTTCATCGTGATCCTTTGCAAAAATGAAGTCCTTTTTTCAAGTTTTCACAAATATACAAAAGGTATATTTTCTCTGTATAAACGTGAATTCACCACAATAGCGAAGCAGGTCAAATACCTTGAATGGTTCGTAATTATCCTGTTCGCTGGACGATACCGTAAAAAGTTTAATGGAGGAATTCTCAGGCCCAAAGCGTTTTGTGGTTGTGGGTGCTCGACCGAAATCTAGTAGATTTTACGTTCTACGTTCATTTCCATGTTGGGCCGTTGTTGGGTTGACCGGTAGAACTTTTGATTTTAGTCTGCTATTATTTTAGTGTTTTTATGATGTATCAAATAATTATTGTACCTAGTATTTATCTGTTCTGTTTGTTATGATCATGTGTGTAAACGTATATAGAAATAAAATCTTTGTAAATTAGTGTTGTTATAATTATTAATCGATAAAAATGTAGAGATACAATGATTGAACAAATATTTGCGAAAATAAAATACAAACATAAATTCATGACAGCGTTATTATTAGCCGATTAGATCCTAAATTGTACATTCAATTTAACGCAAAATAATCCATATAATAAGTAAGTGATTATACTAAGACGGAATTACAAAACATAATCCGATAATCGAATCACCGAATTTCCCAGCAAAATCTTTATCGACGATATTATTCGATTATTATCATCGATAAGAGTGGATACGTTGGTACAGCGATACCGCGATATGTTTGATCAAATATTCAGCACATGCTATTAGGGCTCTGCTCAGGGCATGTGCATATTTCACGTACGAATTACAACCGATGTCGGATTGATTAACAATCGTGGACATTGCTTATTATCTGGCGTAGTCAGTTGGAATTTAAACGTCATTGTGCTGTACATTTTTGTTTAAGTTTAATGAAATATTTTGTATTGTTTACTGATGAAATAGCCTGCAGTGAGTATGTACTGTTAGATCAAAGGATAGGATAGGATAGGCTCTAGAAGATTCTATCAATCTATGGATTGAAAAATTACTCGGAAAAATAGTCAGATAGTTTTAAATAATAAGCAATTTCTTATAAGCTTTTTATGCACTTTCTTTACACCAAGTTAGCTTTCAACAATACACTACGAAATAAGTAACAACAAACAGCTTACAGTCACCCTATTCATCATCTTCATTTACTGAAAAACGTTTCATACATCAAACAATTACTCTCGTAGGGTTATCAAACCCATAACACATAAAAGTAATTCCAGCCTTATCAACATGCATAAATAAACATCTAAGTACCATGTCTGAACACGCAGCAATTGAGATCAGGTTACCTTACTAGTACTTATAATTTATCATCACTTACTCCTTGCCTAAGTCAGTAAAAAGCCAGGCGATAAACAACTTTATGGCCTTGACATAAGGTGTAGGAAAAATCAATCAAGTACTAATAATTTATCAACACTTACTTCTCCAAAAGCCATGCGATATTCTACCTTATGGCCTTGACAAAAGGATACGAAAGTGTGTTAAATAAGGGCTACTGTAGAGATAGCATGTGTCAATTCACAAGCGTTGCTTACTTAGGTTTCCTATGAAATGTCTGGATTGAATTATGGATAGACTGTTGAGTAGTGTTGTTTTTCATTCGTACCTTGGAAATAGTAGTTTAGAATAATCATAATTCTAACAAAAAAGCTGACTTCAAAGTATGTCTTATATTTCTTATGAACCCCAGTGTCAAAACTAGACCAAACAAAACCAAACTAAAATGAAATGGAAAAGAATCATCAAAATCAGTTCACCCAGTCAAAAGCTATGTAATAACAAAAAAAAACCAGTCCAACTGAGTACCTTCTCCTTTTTTGAAGTCGGTTAAAAACCACTTATACATCTCATTTCATTGTTGTTGAAAACCTTCTATAAGTGTTGAACTCATTTAAAACAATTCACATCTACCATATTCTGATAAGCTTATTATACATACAAAAGTTGAAATTCAAAACAGTCGTCGCCCCGATAGGACTGCGTTGTCTGCGCGACTGTACGCGTTGCATACAAATGTTCGCATTGTGTGTAATGCGATGGCGGGGCCGTCATAACACGATAATGTGCCTGACTGTACCGTATGGCTACAGAATCTTTAATAATTTATTTTATGGATACCTTGTGGATACATCGGGTTATTTCGTCTGATAGGTAGACTTGGAATATAAGCTAATAGGTGATGTAAAGCTACACAATACTCAGTAATTTTTAATATATAGAGACCCTAATGAGATCTATACTTATTTAGAGATAACTATAAATTAATTATATAAGAAGTCCCTAACCAATCTTAGAGAATTGTAGATAACTTTTAAAAAGCTGAACAGATCTCATAAACTATAGCTAAGTTAACAATAAAAAGCTTTAAAAAAATATATCATAATTTGTCATTTCGTAGAGGAGCTAGAATGACACAAACAGAAGGAGAGATTCGTCGATTAAAAATAAGGTCTACTAGGCCTTGCCTAGCGACAATACTAATTACATGTGACAAATACTCCTTATTTGTACATTCAGGGAGAAAACAGGACTACCTACCCTTGTTAATGTAGATGTGATGACGTATGAACGATCGTTAAAGCCTTTTGCGCCGAACTTCCCCCATCCCGAGTAAAGTTTTGTGTGATCAGCAGATATTTGTTCTTTGTCTGCCCGATTGAGAATATAAAATGTAGGCTCTGCATATCCCTTTTCGTGCAAATCATTTAAAAAGTTCTGAGGTTTGTACCTATATTCTCTCTGTCAAACATTAGATTCTAATTATATAAAAAAATGTGTAAATAACATTTTACTAGAAGCATGTAGTAAGGGTGAATGAAAACGTCGCGAGGAAACCTGGATCCCAATAATTGGAATCTGTAATCGCCATCCTGCAATAGTCAGGCCTGGTGTTCTTTATTCATCCCTCACTTTCATGTCAATCCGGTGTCCAGCAGTGGGACATTTATAAGCCTGGTATTATAACTATTATACTATTCTGCTGCTAGCTTACCAAAGTATAGACCAAACAATAGTTTTATAACAAGCACCAGCTGTATCCAAACTGTATACTTTGTGTAACTAGAAACAAGCACATTAAGAGATTGGATCGGACGGAAGTTAAACTCCCAAGTCCCAACAACAATGGAACTTCCAAGATGCACAATTTAATAAACAGAACAGCATCTGTACCATGAGCTCCTAAAGCAGAACTATCAACGTTGTGTAAGAGAGATGGCGCTACGTTCAGTGTATAGCGCCGTCTCGCTTCCACATTCGCAACAGACTTGCTTTAAGATCGCATAGTAGGTTTATAGTACAAGTGAGCGACAAAGTGGGCTAAACATTGGCTAACTAAGTTAGCTTGGTCCACTGCGCTGGCCAGGCTGGGTTTGTTGATCTCTGATGAACAGGAACTTTGCATACTGTTATGTGGTTACAACAATATAATAATAATAATAATAATAAATTCTTTATTTCAGACCAGAGATCCATACAAAGGTGTTAGTGATTTCTTATCCTAATGTTAGTAGAAAACAGTTATTAATATTTATCAATTATTGACATGGACATCAGGACGCACATGTCTACTTGCCCAGTGTCTAATAAACGGCCCATCAATTTTGTCTGCCAGTGTAGCTAGTATACTGTTAGGACTGTCCCTGAATCGCCGCATCACGGATGCACATCGCTTGCGTATGATAGCATAGAAATCATCTACTCTGGCCTCCGCAAACATGCCAGACGCGCTACACCATCGAGGCAGTCCCAACAGCATCCTCAGTGCATTATTATATTGAACGCGCAGAGCGTTGTAAGCCTTCTGCGTATACTTCACCCACAAGCTGCACGAGTAAAACGACTGGCAGTATGCTCTAAATAAGGTCAGTTTTACTTGATTAGTGCATCGAGCAAACCTGCGGGCGAGCATGTTACATCTGGCTGCCAACGCTCTGCGCTCCCTATCAATATCCTGATCATCAGTCAGAGAATCCGTGACTACATGGCCGAGGTATTTAAATTGAGTGACAACTTTTAGAGGAATATCGCGAAGCTTAACAGGTGGAATATAAGCAAGTGTATTATTTCGTACCTTAAATACAATTACTTCACTCTTAGTGACGTTATAACTCAAGCCATGAGCCTCCGCATATCTCTCACAGACCGCCAGCAGTTTCCTCAGACCACAGATGGATGGGCTGAGCAGCACCATGTCATCAGCGTAACTGATATTGTTTAGCATCTTACCATCTATCGAGCACCCAACCATGGTGCCGCTCAGCCCCCCCACCAAACGATCTATGTAAAGATTAAACAGACTAGGTGAAGTTATCCCGCCCTGCCTCACTCCACATTCCAGCCTATAAGTCTCAGATTTAGTATCCGCCCACTTAACATAATTTTTCTGGTTCTTATACCAATGTTGGAATACATTAATTAACTCAGCCGGTAAGTCTGTGTCATCCGACAACTTTTGCCACAGAATGTCATAATTTACCAGGTCAAAGGCTTTCGACAGGTCAAGAAAACAACCATACACCGGTGTCCTCCTGTCCGTATAATACCGGACAGTCTGCTTGAGACACAGGATTGCACTTTCAGTGGACAGTCCGGGTCTGAAACCAAACTGCGCATCATTTAATTTGATATACCTGTTATATCTTTGGAGGATATACTGGTGCCAATTAAAGTCCCGTAATTTCAAATATACGTTTTATTACAAATAAAATAATGTTACACGGTCGGTGGTTCAAGGGCAAGTGAGTAATGACAGCTCATTTTCTAATGAATGCAGTGTCCGTCTACATAAAATATAATAGTTGCGATAGTGAACGCCTCTAATTTACTATTGCATTTCTTGAAGGCGCTTACGCCTGAACATACTCCCGGCCATTGAAAGTATGCTTTCAATAATCCTTGAGTTCCTCCGCGGTAGGTAGCCTGCAGAGCCGTACGAGCGAGCGTCGCACGATGCCCCTATTGGTGAGAACGTCTGCTACTCGGGATATTCCATCAGTTCCAGATATGAGACGAGTAACTCGACCGAGTTTCCAAGCGAGCGGGGGCGCGTTGTCATCTGCCAAGAGTACCATATCTCCAATGTCCAGCCTTGACGTGTCTGCCTTCCATTTTGTCCTCTGCTGCAATTCCGACAGATACTCTCGCTGCCATCTTTTCCAAAAATGTTGGTGTGTTCTTTCGAGACGCTCGTATCGTCGCAGCTGGCTTTCTTTTACATCTTCTAGTTTAGGTGCTGGCAGAGCAGTCAACGGTCTCCCAATGATGAAGTGCCCTGGCGAGAGAGGAAGGAGGTCGTCAGGATTGGAGGAGAGTGGGCACAAGGGGCGGCTGTTGAGAATAGCCTCCACTTGTGCAAATAACGTTGAAATTTCTTCGAAAGTGAAGTGGCTGTCGCCAATAACGCGTCTTATAAAATACTTTGCCGATTTGACACCGGCTTCCCAAATGCCACCGAAATGAGGAGTATAAGCCGGAATGAATTTAAATTGAATTGATTGTTGACTTGCAAAATCCGACAGAGGCTCCTGATTCTCCCCTAGGAAAGTTCCTATTTCTTTCGCGGCGGCTACAAAGTTGCCTCCATTATCGCTAAATATTTCCACTGGTTTTCCTCGGCGACCAATAAACCGTCGGAGTGTCATTATAAATGCCTCCTTTGATAAATCGCTGACAGCTTCCAGGTGAATACATTTGTATCGTAAACAGACAAAAAGACATAAATAACATTTAACTACCCGACTGCCGCGGCCCTTACGATTAATAATATAAAAAGGGCCAGCAAAATCCAAGCCAACGGATAGAAAGGGATAGTCAGCTGTGATGCGTTGTGGTGGTAGATTGCCCATCTTGGGTTGCAAGGTTGTGCCGCGTAGACGCCGACATCGTGCACAATTATTAACGGTGCGCCTTGCAAGATTCCTACCATTAATAGGCCAAACTGTTTCACGCACGACAGCCAACAACAACTGGGGACCTGCATGCATGTGGCTTATGTGCTCCCTTTTGAAATATAGCTTGGTTAATCTATGACCCGCATGAAGTAGTATTGGATGCTTCTTTCCAAATGAATGCGTTGATTCACCAAGACGCCCACCAACACGAATAAGCTTGTACTCATCTAAAAATGGTGACAACGATAATAACTTACTATTGTTACTTAAAGGCTTATTTTTCAATAACAATTCATAATCATTAGCAAACGTCTGACCTTGAGCGATAACACATAGCGAGTAAAATGACTCACGCAGCTCATTAACGGACAATACACCGATGCGTTTATTATCTCTGTTTTTAAGATTAAACACAAATCTAAGTATATAAGCGTATACTCGTTGCAACTTTGTTAAAGCGGAATACTTATCAAAGTTAATGATCGATTCATTAATCACTACAGAATGTACCTTTACTTCTGGTACAATTTCTGGCTCATTAACGTTTAACTTAGGCCATTCTGACTTATTTTGTAATAATAACGCCATTGATATAAATCGTCTAGCATCTACGCCCCTAGAGATTAAGTCAGCAGGATTAGAATGCGTTGGAACATATCGCCACGCTGACGAAGAAGTTAATTCTTTAATTTCAGTAATACGGTTAGCTACATACACTTTTAGCTTACTGACATCGCATCGTATCCAACATAATACTACTGTGGAGTCACACCAGTGCACCAGTATGTTGGGCCTGCGCCGAAGCGATTCCATTACTGCCCGCGTGAGTTTAGCGGCGAGTAAGGCTGCGCAGAGCTCGAGGCGCGGTATGGAGGTAGGTTTTATGGGCGCCACTTTAGACTTTGCGCACAACAATCTAACTGTGACGTCACCATTAATATGTATGCTCCTCATATAAACGCATGCACCATAAGCGTGTTTTGAAGCGTCACTAAACGTATGTAATTCAATAGCTTCTGGCGATTCACCTAAAACTAACCTTGGCACTTGTAAAGTAGACAAAAAATTTATGTTTTCAGTGAATTTATTCCAGTCGTCCTTTATCTCGTTGGGAACAGGTTGGTCCCAATCTAATTTTAACTGCCAAAGTCTTTGGAGCATTATTTTAGGTTTTACTACGACTGGACTTAATATACCTAATGGATCAAATATTTTGAAAGCGTTTGACATGATAATTCGTTTTGTTATGTTTTGATCACTAACACTTGAGAATCCCTTTATAGGAAAATGTAGCACATCGCTAGATGGTGTCCAGCCTAATCCTAGTGTGCTTGAGGATTCGCTAAAAACTAACTTATCTTGTTCATTTAAAAGAACATTGTTAAAAATAGAAGAATTATTTGTTTTAAACTTTCTTAAATTGAAGCAAGCAGATTTTAGGGCTTGACATACACAATTGTGAATGTAAATTAATTCCTGTGCGTCATCTGAACCCGTTATAAGGTCATCTACATAGAAGTCCCTTTGGATGATGCATTTAATAAGCTCATCGTCCTGCTGCTGACCAACCTGCCACAAACAGCGAGTACTCAAGTAACTCGCACTAGCTGTTCCGTAGGTTAAAGTGTTGAGGTCAAAAGTCTGAATGGGGTCAGATTCCTCTTCCCTCCATAGGATGCGCTGCAGATGTCTGTCATCTTCATGTACCAATACCTGGCGATACATCTTTTCAATGTCACCGGTAAGTAAATATTTATATTGCCTAGAACGTATCAGTATAGAAAAAAGAGTATCCTGCACGTTTGGACCTACCATTAATATATCATTCAGTGAGCAACCGGAAGAGGACGGCGCAGAACCATCGAATACCACGCGAAGCTTGGTAGATTCGCTTTCCTGTTTCAGCACCGCGTGATGACAAAGGTAATAACCTACGCTTGATGCGTTTTTAACGTTTACCGCCGATAGATGGCCTAAATCTGCATATTCCTTTATGAATTTTGCGTATTCTGATTTTAACGTAGGGTTTCGTCTCAGCCGCTTTTCCATAGTTATCAAGCGCTTTCTTGCTAACTTGTATGTATCGCCTAAACAATCCTCGGTATCCTTAAGCGGTAATTTTACGCAAAATCTACCTGTATTAGTTCTCGTTGTGTGAGCGAGAAAGTGCTTTTCACATTCGTTTTCACTCGTTATTTTTGAATTTACAGACATTTCTTCCAGGTCCCAAAATTTAGTTAACATTTTGTCAATGCTATCGTTATCTTCGGAGATAACACTATGGTTACAGTGTACGCTTCTGCCAGGCGTGGCTGACTGAATGGGACCGGAGACTATCCATCCTAATTGTGAACTCCTCAGCTTAGGATTATTGACCCCTAACGAGAATTGTTCGTTACCTAAAATATCCCAGAATATATCTGCCCCTATCAATATATCTATGTTGTCTGGTTTATAAAACATGGGGTCAGCTAACTGAATTTTATCAGGTATCTGTAATAAGCTAACATCAATAGGAACCTTTGGCAAGCGCCCCGTCAGTTCCTTTAGAACTAAACATGAACAAGTAATATTGAATGAACTATTTATTGACTTTAGTCTAATGTTACAACTTTCATTTACATTATTGTTCGGTGCATTACCTATGCCAATGACCTTCAGAGTGTCAATGCGATAAGATTTTAATGCTAATCTGATCTTTAGGGACTCAGTTATAAAAGACGATTGACTACCGCAGTCTAATAGTGCACGAACCTTGATCTTTTGCTGATCAAGTGGATTCAATACCTCGACCATGGCAGTCGATAATATAATTTGATTTGTATTTTTATTACAATAGCTTGATACAATCTCACCCGACCCTTCAACGGTGGCGAATTGATTTGTCGACCTAGATGCAGATGGCTGGTGTAGCAAGCTATTATGCTTCTCAGTACATCCAGGCTCTTGGCAATATCTTAAGCGACAGTCATTTGCAGAATGACCCTGCCTCAAACAGTTGATACAGAGTTTGTACTTTATGACATCGGCCATCCTCTCATCAATACTCCTAGCCTTGAATGTAGGGCAGTCATAAATTCTATGACGTTCATCACATATGATACATGAAAACCCTTTTGGTGCTTTATTTTTATTATTATTAATAGAAGTTGCGAACGATTTAACTATGCTATTCTGATTCTTTCTTTGATTATAATTTGTTTGATTATTGTTTATAGAAGAGCGTTGAAAATTAATAGGCATTCTAGGCACAACAGTACTCTCACAATGATTGTTATTACGACTTATGGACTCAAGCACATTAGCGCGATCAGTAATGAATTTAAAAAACTGTTCTAAAGTCGGGGCCTCGTTTGCCATAGTATTTCGACACTCCTCCCACTTAAGCAGTGTTTGACTATCTAGCTTACTTGAGACCATATATATGACTAGAACATCCCAATTATCAGTTGACTGTCCAAGACTGGCCAGAGCACGCAGATTTTTTGTAATGTGATCAACCAAATATCTTAATGATTTTTCTGACTCACGTGGAAGCTGTTTTATGTGCACTAATGAACTAATATGATGATTCATTAATATTCTCTTATTATTATAACGGTTGCAGAGCAACTTCCACGCTTCATTATAATTTTTGGCCGACACTTCCAGGTTCGAAACAATCCTGGCTGCGTCGCCTTGCAAATATGAATTTAGATAGTGAAATTTATTTATTTCTGGAATACGATGATTTTTATGAATTAAGCTTTCAAAAGTGTCTCTAAACTCTAACCAGCGGAAATATTCACCGTTAAACTTTGCAATTTGAATTTGAGGAAGCTTCAAATCTACATTATGATGATGATCATCATTGCAACATGAAGCATTGTGAACGGAGTTACGCCTTTGCTCGGTTTCATTCTTGCTAGAAAGTATGTCTAATAAGTTCTTAGCCGTGGCAATGTTAACAATTATGTCCCGTTCCATATTATCGCGCTCGTTAATTTCGGCCTCAATATTCTCAGGACACAAAACCTCTATCTCACTCTGCAAGTCATCAACCCTAACAGATAAAGCCTCAAACTTGGCAAGCTTCAATCTTAATTCTGTTAATTGAATGTCGTTTAGTTCATTTTCCTTGGAAATATTGCACAAATAATTTTTAAATTTTGTAATCTGTCCTTTAGCGGACACTCTTTTGGTAATCAATTCTTTGTAACGCTGTTTTTGTTCAGCCATTGTGAATGAGCAGTATCAAATCAATTTACACTTAAACTTTAAAACTTGTAAGCTTAAACGAACTAAGTAAGAAAATGATTGGGCTCACGTTCCTCGTTTCGGTGTCACCTGCCGCTTAGGAAGCCGGGGACCGCGTCACACGCACGATCAGCTGAGCGCCCGCTTGCAGGCACGAATCGGGTACAATAAATCGTCGCGCAGGCAGTCCTGTAATAGTCGGCACGAGACGCTAAGAATGTGTTACGGTAATTTAAACTAACTCGTAAGTCTTAATGCGAACGTAGAACAGATTCGATAATGAACGAGACCGTTATCTAAAAAACTAAACAAATGAATAAATCTACAATGTCTCCACAGTATCATTAAAAGTTTACTTGAATTAAGATATTTATTTTAAAATCCACATAAAAAAACAGTTATTCGTGACCTTTGTTCGACGAATTTATTTTGTTGGAGGTAGTTAACAAGAAAAATAATGGTCGCATATATTTTAGTTACGGGAAACTTCGGCAAAACTATGCACGAAATCACTTTAATTTACACAAATGAAGTACTATTCTCAATGGATAAATAGGTATTTATGGAAATTTGGATTATTATTGGAATTTACGCTAAGTATGGGCACTTAACTTTGGTCAACACGTCGACGCTCGGCTCGATGTAATGCTTTGGCTGCACCACTGCTCGTATCCTGGCTTCTTGTTCTGTCCAGGAGGCAATTCTTCACACGCTGGAACCCGTGACCTTTGCTGGATCACGTCGGTGTTCCAAACTCACGAAGTCGTTGCCGCCGCCCGTCGTTGATCATTTATCGAACTTGAAGACTTTCGTGGATTCTTCTTGTAATATTTTTAGCTCCCCTCATGGGCCACCATTTTATATCTTTGGAGGATATACTGGTGCCAATTAAAGTCCCGTAATTTCAAATATACGTTTTATTACAAATAAAATAATGTTACACGGTCGGTGGTTCAAGGGCAAGTGAGTAATGACAGCTCATTTTCTAATGAATGCAGTGTCCGTCTACATAAAATATAATAGTTGCGATAGTGAACGCCTCTAATTTACTATTGCATTTCTTGAAGGCGCTTACGCCTGAACAATACCTATTTAGTTGCTTCTCAAGCAGACTATCCAGCACCTTACCAATGACCGTACCTAGCGAAATAGGCCTATTATTATTTTTGTTGGATGAGTCACCTGTCTTGTTTTTCACAACTGGAACTACGACAGTTTTTAAAAGATCCTCAGGAAGGTAACAGTGACTAATACAGAAATTATTAATAATTATAATAATTATAATAACATTAAAAGTTTATTTACGAAATTACATGGTTGCAAAATTTACAAATCCAAGTAGGTAACTTAACAATATATGATCAGTAGTGCTATTCTGTAACATTATTTTCGTAACTCGACAGCGGAATCCGCGGTGAGATGTCAAAAACGTATTCTCAAATTTGAATTCTAAATCAAGGCCAATTGGGTTCACTTTTGAAACTTGACTATGAGTTTTATTATCACTCAGGTGAAGCTCGATATAGAAATTATTTACAGAATAGACATAAGTACTGAACTTCAGATCGGGTACAGAATAACTGTGTTAAGTGGAAACAGTACACAATCTCCATTTGGCTCATATTTACAATGGTTGATTGTATTGGTATTCATTCTTCCTTTGACCTTTGCAAGTAGAGCCTATAGAGCGCCGAATTTTAAACTCGTTCCATGAAATCAGGTCAATTAACCTCGCTGCCGTTTTAACAGAATTAACATAAGTAAGTTTCTGGTGGACAACTGTAACACGTAAATATAAAAATATTACTGCCAAATTTCCCCTCCTGAAGGCTAGAATGTAGCATTACTTATTACTACTAATTATTAAAATTGTGTAAATGTTACATTATACTAATGTACTGTAATGTATTCAATGATTTCTCGTCTAATAAATACCTTATACTTAAATACACAGGCTGTTTGAGTTTCCCATTGATAGCAAAGTATCACTCAAAGCAAGAAAGAAAGATTTGCACCCTTCAGCGATCGGCAAGTTTGTAACAAAATATGATTTAATTTATGTGGTATTTTCCTGTATATAGGGAGAACTTCCCTAAGGGAAGTTATACAGTGTGTAGTGAGACTAGCTTTTCTGTTCCCGCCATCTAGTGCCGAAGTTAAGTGTTTATCACAGGTGTTTGTGAGAGCTTAGTACTTAAAGGTGTCTGTCTAGTCATAGACTAACATCGAGACTGCAATGTCTGTGTGTGTTTAATGCTTAAGTTATGAGTATGTCAACAATCGGCCGTTGACTTTTGGAGTGTTCAGTAGAAAATAACTTTGGTATAATATAATATAGTAAGATCTCTGTTGAGTAATTAAATAAATTACAATTAAAAAAATTGGGGAGGAGTAGGGCGGATACATCTTTTGGCAAGAGATTTAGATTGGATCGCATTGGCTTCACATAATTGTAGGACAAGTTAATAATATCGATAAAAAATACAACATTATCGAGTGTGATAACATCTTAAATGTTAACAACATTATATTATGAAATACTTAACACATCAACACAATACAAGCCAACCATAATAAAACTCAATAAAATTCTCAACACGTTTCATTGTTACAGCCGAAAACTGTTTCTGTATCTCGAACTGTTGATAGACATCTCTTAACTTGTTTGTAGACGTCTCGAAACAGCAGACAGACTTGTTCTCGGTTCTCAAAATACAGCTGTGTTGACAAGTATAACATTGTTTGTCAATCTGTCGACTGATGGGCCGATAAAAAATGTGACGTCAAAACAAATGACGATATCCACTCGATTTGGGAATGTGGATCACTTTTGAATAGGTAATAAAAAATTTGGCCGTGTCACCTCGGTTCTGATGGAATAACTGTAAACTAATGAGATTTTTATAAAAACCTTTAACCTAAAAATACTTCTATGTGACGTACAAACATCTTGAATTTGCCTTGTTAATAAAGTCATTAAGATTAGTAAAATATTAAGTGGATTCGTTGAGTCATAAAAACATGATGGCAAATAAACAAGCAATTTTAAGACTTACATTAATAAAACAATTTCCTTAATAAACACATAAAAACTTCAAGTTCGATGACCAAATAACGTTAAGTTAGTTATAATACCGTAATTCTGTGTAAGTAAGAAAAGCTGCGAAGTTATTGTGTGCCGTAACGCGTCAATAATCTTTTCACAAAAACCCTTGTCACCTGTCGCCTGTCGAACTATAATAGGATGTTTCATGCACCATTGATTTATATCGAGTATCGAGTATAATCCTATAAATATTTACACCATCTTTATATAAACCAGTTTGTTTTATGATGCATCGTTCGGTATTAATTGGCGTACATTTAAATTAGCCAAGAATTTTACAGCTCGTATTTCAACGCGGTTTAAAGTTTATTAATTGAGAAGTCTCGCGCTCAGTTTATTTTAGTATGTTGTGGCTTTTAAAGTATGCTTGTGTCGTGGGAATTTGGATGAAATGTCATGCGAACTTGTTTGCTTGTAAATGTCTACAATGATGGCTTAGATTAATGACATATTAGTATTGTAACCCTAATACGACTTTATAGTTTGGTATTGCGCGATCTAAATTATCTGTTGGAGACGGGCGATCTTAAAATAGAATATAAATTATACGATTTCACTATATCGTATAACTAAGCACAGATTAAGCAAGGTTTAAAAATCGTCTTTCTCGAAGCAAACTGAAATTGGAACAGAAAACTCCTATTACATACAAAACAAATAGTAACTATGATGAAGTTTCTTCAACTCAATTTGGCTCCTGAAACGCAATACCTATAACAGGTACTTATAACGTAGCTATGTTATAACTTCCTATGCTGTTACTACCTATTTTTTATTTAACTATCTACTTGTGTAAGAAAATTCCTATCACATACAAAACAAATTGTAAGGGGAACTTTCTTCAACTCGATTTGGTTCCTGGCATCGCAATACCTAGGTATGTAACTAACTGTATAACTACCTACCTTATAACAACCTATGTTATAACCAGCAGTAGGACCGTCTTCGGAAAGCCGCTTATGTCCTCGCCGTGAAATTTGCACAAACTTGAAAATTTAATGAACACGGCTACGTTTTCTGGTCTGGGAGACTTCTGGTTTATTTCCACTTTGTAATTGTATTGTGCTTTTGAATAAACTTTTTAAATAGAAAATATTCGACAATTTTTTTTTGTAGGGTCATTCGGTTTCGAAATCAAATTATATACAACTTAAAACATTACATCTTTTAAGTCAAAAATATATCAGTTTTAATTTAATTAGCTAAACAGGGTGTTAAGAACACCCTGTCAGACCTGAAAGGGTGAAAAATAGGTTTCGTTGCATACAAAGACTTTTAGATAAGTACTCGATTTCAGGTATATGTTTCTGGCAATAAAATATACATGGATAGACAGACAAAGAGACGGTTTCTGTTGCAATTTAATATAATACCACTATCCACTAAGATCATTCGTGACAATATAACGAGCAAACGGAATAGCAAATAGGTTTAGCTCTCAACAAATCCCTAAGCTCTTAAACCTTCAGGTATTCCCATTAGTATTTAATTAAAGCCGGGTATTTGTCCGGTTAAGATTCGACCCGGTTCATATGAAATATGGAATCGGAATGTATGATTATAGGAATGTGGTCCCCATTGACGTACTATGTACATAGACTGCTACTGTCGCTAGTTTCCCCTTGTGCCAAGCGAGAGCAGTTTTTAGTCTGAACCTAGTACATTTTGTTTTTCATTTAAGTTAATTTTCGCGCAACGAGAAACTTATATACGAAAAAAATCGCTGGTTTGGACATTGTTAGGATAATATTAGTGTTTTAAATAGATTTTTTAAAACGGCAAGCTCCATTTTCATACATAATTGACGACAAAACTAGTTCACACTAGTGCTTACGTTCAAACTCTGATAGGCTCACTCTAGTTGCTTATTTATATTCTAAGGTGGTCCCTCTATTGAAGGACACTAATGCTAGGGGTAGGGTTTATTAACAGCTCTCTATGTCTCACTATAATAATATGTATTAATAGGGGTGGAGAGCTGTACCTATGTATGGATGGTATGGGTAATGTACTAGAGTATTTGGTCAATGAACTAATGCACTCAGTGTAACCCAGTGTAACGCAGTCCACTGGTTATAAGCCTCTTCTTATGTTGAAACACTCATACCATATCATAATAAATGATATTAGGTCGTATTAAATTAAATATTATTATTATAGTGAAAAAAAAAATGTATACCTACAGTAAAATTCGTTTTATGTCTAATGTGAAAATAATGAGTATTATCTATTATACTATTTGCAGTGGGGTACCGACTATTATACTACAAGCTAATTTGCTGAGGTATATTATAGTAGAGAGCATATCAAAAACAATATTACAAAGCACAAAGTTTTTTTTTTAATTTTTAATGCATGCATGTGTGCTTTCTACCATAGGTACACTACATACACTTAGAATTCATGTCCAACATAACAAATTGAATTATTAATGAAACAAATGAGCAACGACCCTTTGTAATGCCACTATCTTATGTAAACTAATTATGTAGATGTGTTCTATACTTAGGATAGCTTCAAACTGATTTCCGTTAAGGCGGATGAATAAAGATCATTACTAACGAATGTTAAGTAGATATAGAAACCTAATGGTGCCCCGCGGTTTCACCCGCTTTAATACCTATATCCTACTGATCCCTAACTTTATTAAAAATTTAATATAGCCTATGTTAACCGGAGATAGTGTAGCTTTCCAACAGTGAAATAATTTTTCAAATCGGTCAAGCAGTTTCGGAGCCTATTCAATTCAAACAAACAATCAAATCTCTCCTCTTTATAATATTAGTATAGAAGTATAGATGAGCTTCGTTGAAGCCTTCGTCGTGAATTATAATGGGCTGTTGTTATGTCAGACTGTTTTAGATCTCTGCTGGTAGTTTGTGACTTGAATTTTATTAGAAGTCAGTGTATTTCTTATTAGATTGGTTACGAATTGTGATGTTGCAGTAATTGGTTTATTGCAATCAAACGATAAGAGATTACTATTATTTGATATTGGAGATTTTTTTAGCATTTGAGTAATGTTCAAAATCAAAATTAATTTATTTGATTCAATTTAAATCGTCAATTAGCTTTTTTAAGTGTTTGAATAAACTAAAGTAATTTTACCCCTTAATACCTTTATTAATACTTTAGGACTTAATTTTCTCATAATAATATATTCTACATGTCTATATTATCTTCAGTGTTCCTCTTACCGTGGTAATCATTTATAATAATCAAATTTATTTTTTTGTCGCATTAATACATTCAATATACAAACATTATCACTGCACTTCTCATAATAATATTACTCTACATTTTTATATTTTTTCTATATCTTACCGTAATTAGCGACCATCTGTAAATAACACAAAGTTGAATATAAATGCTAGTCCAAGTTTCACAACTCATTTACAAAAAGTTTGTTGCACGATACATTGCTTGATGAAGCCTACATTAAGAACTATTACACCATCTTTCTAAATGATGTGCAGCACATTAAATTCAATTAAACTGTATTGTGTGTAGTTTCTGTAGACTGAATAGAAAAAAGATAAATTACCATACATTTGTTTAGCGTAGCTTTGTTAGGATGCCTCCACATCGACCAAACGAGCATTACACAAGCCGCTTGCGGAAAACACGCGAGCGGCGCGCGCACCTCTAGCAGACGGCGTTTTTGATACTACTAAGTTCGCGGCATGCTTGCGAGCTGCCCGTGTAAGGATGCGTCCTCATCTGACGAACGAGCATTACACGAGCAGCTCGAGAGCCGTTTGTGAGCCGTTCTGCTCGCGCGCATGCCGCGATTCAATTACGCCGTCTGTACAGCGCGCGCCGCTCGTGGGCTGCTCGTGTAATACTCGTTCGTCTGATGTGGACGCATCCTAAGATGTTCATAGTTATTTCAACATGTTACATAAATCTACCAACGCGCTTATCAAATATATTTGTAGTTAAATCTTTGATTGACATTTCTTATTCGATTGATCAAGCTCATGCTAATGAATATAAGCTGTCATATTAAGCAATCAATGTCAAATATAAAAGCCAATTGGAAATAAGCCGCCTCTTATTAAATACGGTATTTTACTATAAAACATTTTATGTGAGGAAAAATTGCAGATTATTCTTTAAATTATTGACGTTTATTAAAATCGGCGATTCGGTTCACAACCCGTTTTATTATCCTCATCTATTATCAAATCTTATGTCAAATATTTTTACTTTTTATTTAGGAATATTCACAACCGATTTTTTTTACCATGTATGTAATAGCGTAGACAATAAAACTTCAAACTACAAAGTTATTCAAACACAAATAGATTCATTTTATTGCTTGTACATAATTAAATCCACTGTTCTAAGTTTTAAGCAAAGTATTTTTTAATTATAAATGATTATAATGAACCAGTGGCAATGGTTAATGACCTCTGTAACCTATTATGGCTAAGTTCAAGGGCATTGCTCGGGCCAAGGTCACAATGGAGGGAGTCTGATGGGCCATGGTTAGTTAACGAATGACGTCAGATATTTGTTTTGTCTATGGATTGTAAATGAGCGCTGATTGGTTCGCGGTAAATCATCAGGTATTAAAAGCAAGCGTTGATAAGTCGTAAAATGTATTAGAATTTATTTCGGCGTTTTGTATATTAATGCTTTATTAATTTAATTACCTACTTATAGTATCAAATTAAATAGCCTTTTTTTACCGCGGTAAACATAAAACTACTGTTATAAGTCAGGTAATGTGACCAAAGAAATATGAAATCAAAGATTTTAAGATGTTTACTGTTAGGTAAAGTTCACCTAAAACTCAACATATATATTGGAGACTTTAACAATACATGGTCAGAATTTAAGGAACCTTGATATGATGAAATACGGACCCCTTCTCTCACCGCGTCTTGAAAAACAACTAGAAGAGAATAAATTTAAAACTTTACAGATAATTCACAAGTACACCTTCCTGTCTCATTCTTTAGCTTTCTGTTTCAAGTACATTTGACTTATACCTGTAAAATATAAGATAACTTTGGCTTATTCCTCTCACCACCTTAAGTTGGTACATTATACAGGGTGTTAAGAAAACCCTGTCAGACCCGAAAGGGTGATATAGGTTTCACAATCACTTTATTTTTACATTTATGGTATAAGTTATCGATACCCAACAACAACTTAACGGATCGGACAGGGTTTTCTTAACACCCTGTATGTATATCCTTATTAAAATATACCTTAATACAACTTTACCAATGCTCCAATATTTCTAAAAGGCTTTACTATTTAATCGGTTGTCACATCTAAGTCATATATTGTGATTGGTTATCCAAGACTAACCAATCATAACACTTGACATTAGATTTGACAGATGATTAACATTTTTTTTATGTTGTCTTTGAGACACTGATGGCTAATCATTTGTTTAGACGCTATCTCTGCCCCGCGATTTCACTCTCCTTGCTCTTCTCCCAAGGCGAGTAACGTGATATAAAATAGCCTATAACCTGACTCGGTGATAGAGCGACCAATAACAAAAATATTTTTCCAAATCCGACTGCAAGTTTTAGAGATAAGTCTGTTCAAACAAAAAAGCTCTTTAGCCTTGTTATATGACTATAGATTAGTACATTAGTATTTGACATATGCAAACTATCGTTGTTATAGTCCTTAGGGCTTTATGCATAACAATTATGGTAGACGCTTATGTTCAATCGCTATAGTTGTATTACATACGCCCACGGGAATCGAATGCGCTATGCATCCGATGCGCAGACCATTTGCCATTCGGTCAATTATCATCCCTCAGAAGTGACGTTGGATTAATTATCTAGAATAATGCGTCTAAGGACGTATTACATTATTGTGTCTAATTATTATATTACAGGAATTAAAGATTTATTAAAACAACACAGGTATTATTCATAAGTGCATCCGTTTAGAGAATAACTTAAAATTAGCAAACAAAGCCGGTTATTTTTTATAAGAAAGCAAATTAAGTAAAATACTTATTTTGTTTATTTCTTCGATTTTTTATCTTTGTTTCAAAAACGGACAAAATATAACATCGAACAATTTATCTAAACACTACACGCAGTGGAAAAATCTGACAAAATTAATGCAATTTATTTTTGTGTCAAATACTTCCTGGTAGGTACTAAGTAATTCGTGCTATACGTGACCGTGTTATAAACCTATTTCTATGAAATCCCTGAAGTGACTTCACAAAAAATATCTTCAAGTTATTAAGAAATTTCATGCATATTAAACACTAGCACGAACTCGCTACAACTTGTAGTTTGCTCACAATGAACTAAATATTGTTCCTAAGTTTAAATTAGTAACTTCTGTTAAGAAAAGTTGTGTAACAGTTTTTGTGTCGCAATTATTTAATTAAATATTTTTCCTTTTAAATTGTTTTCAAATGACTTGTTATATTTTGTAATGACAAAATTTATTTTAATTTACAAACTCCGTCCGCACTTAAAGCTACTAAATTATATAATAGTACCTACTTGGAATCCTTCATAGCTCCTGCACTAGGTCATAATTTATGTCCTTGTTTAAAACCTTGAGCTTATGAAAAGATTATAATATACATATCGGTATTCAGTATTAAATTATTACATTAACGGGAGCCCAACAAAGTTGTTAGTCAAAGAAAGAGAGCACTTGTAACAAAAATGGGTTACCAGGATAACATAAAAGGCCGCGACACTTCCACTAACCAATTCTTTCCAACAACTCAATCTTTAAATCCCAAAATCTCCGAATCCATCACTCAGTATAGGAAGGCTTTACTCACTGAAATTAGAGTCAAAATAAATCGTCGTGACGTCACAAAACAATAGACTGAAGAATTCCAGTTGGTTCTAAGAGCTGTCTATCTCCATACGTTACTTTCCTTAAAACAGTTCGTGAATAAAACATAGCTTAGCCAGCACATGGGCTCACACCCTGGACCGTAAAGTATCACAATACAGCGAGCTGCGTCCAAACCGGTTGTCTAACTGTATTCCGCGATAAATCTGAATTAGTGATGCGACTTTGTTCCGCGAATAGATTTTGGTGATCGAGTATTTGCTGACTTATACATTGTAAGAAGGAATCGATTAAAGAATTGATTGGTCATTAAATAGGGTGCGAACACAAATTACATGTGCTAAGTGATTTAATCGGACACCTTTCAATGTATCATTTTTTAAATTTCGGTGTAGCAATATTTTTTTTACACAAGGTTATTTTCATCTTGATAAGAATTCAGTGAATTGATTTTTTTATAAGTACAATATATCACGAACTCATTCAATTTTCAATTCACCTGATTGAAGATACAAATAGTTTGAGTTCGCATAAAGAATTCAACATTAGGGATTAGAAGAAAGTTATTTTAAGCCTTTACCAGCCAAGACGCTCGAGTGACTTGACTTTGACTTCGACTTAATCCGATCTCGATCTACATGAATAATTACGTTCGAAAGATCGTTCTACTCGAGTGGAGCTCGTTGAGATCGCGAATAATCGAGTGACTCACCGCTAGTAAAAGATATCGATTGTTTTTGAGTCGTTCACATCACTATACCTTAGTCTATTTATGTACAAACATAGTTGGTTTAATACAGCGTTCAGCAAATATTTGTATTGAATTTTTTCGGTCTGTGAATGAAATTACTACGTGACTTTTTGTATGCATAAGCGTTTTATGTAGTAATTGCGTGTACGCTAGAATAAAAAATGCGGCGTCAAACAAGTATTTTTAATGCTTGTTTTTGTGACGAAACTGGTCAATAAAAATGTTTGTGCAGCGTTTGTATGAATTATGTTGCGATATATCACTGGGCTGGAGTTTTATAGCCTTGCGGGATAAATGCGACTTAGAGCCTATACACACCTATAACCTATACAAATTGTTGATAGATAATAATTAAACTGTTTTGAATTTTTGTTTCTGTCTTATGACACCGGTGGCGCTGCTGTGCTTTCCTTTTTTAAACATCTCTCACGTCACTTGTCCGTCTTGTGCTCATCGCTAAAATATCGTGCGTACAGAATTCTAACAAAACTTTTATTGATATATTGTCAATAATCCAACACTTGTACCTGGATACTGTATATACCCAAATCCTATTAACGATTAAGTAGACAGTTATTTAACCTTTATATAGAAAGTACGCAACCATTTCACGCCGTATTCTGATTATCATAATTCCCAGATAATTAGTGGCAAGCCGATTAATTGGCAATTATCAAGACTTCGCCCGGTTTCCACCTCTTCACGACTCGTGACATCCGTCCCCTAGGGGACAAAACCTGTTTTAATATCGAACAGATTGTTACAATAATATAAAATAGCAATATTTATTTTGTATTAAAAAATCTTGGTCTTATGATTTGCGAATACTAAATGCAGAGAGCAAGCATAGTTATTATAATATGATCATCAGTTTCATTTTAGTTTAAGTAGTGGCGGACGCCATGCTATGGGCTAAGTATAGTGTTATATTAATTATTGATCAAACATTAAATTACCATCAAACTCTTTCAATGTAACAATGGCAAAACCGTTCGTGATACACGAATCCCATTTAAAAGACAAATATAATTCTACAAAGGAAAATTGGCAAACAGAGCTAAATGTATAATTAAATCGAGGTTGAAACGTGATAAATGTTTTAAGTACTTTTTTATTTCCATTCCAGAAGGGTAAAGGTTACATCAAATTTATGTCCCTAATGACCCTTGCAAAATTAAATGATCGTCACCCTATACGAAAATAAAAAAGTGTTTATTTAGAATTTTTTAAAATAAAATGAGACCGGCTATTTTATAATTGGTACACATTAAACAGCACATAATATCATTAATTATCTTGATTTTATAATTGCTGTAAGTAACCATTCTTAATGTCTTGACAATTGACAAATGTAAACTTACAAAATAAGGTAGTGTAATAAGTAATTCCCACATAAGCTAAAATAAGGTTCAACAGTTAAAACATACATCTTAAGTAAAAACTTGAAAGCATCAAATATAAACAACACTTGTCTGTACCGAAGACAGTTAAAAACTTTTTCAAAACGAATTCAATTCCAAAGTTAGGCAGTGTACCTAAGTTTAAACATATACTTATTCAGGTATATTTATTCAGCTATCCGACTATGTACTTAGGGTAAATCGTGCTAACTGGGAGACTTGGCGGGTAATATATTACCCGTTTCGTAGCCACGATGTACAGAGTAAGGTAAGGGTAAGTTTAGACTGCCTGTCTCAGGGACTGTGAATAACGAATTCCTATTGGTTATTCAAAAACTTCTCCACTCCGCTGGAGTAGCCGAGCCCTTAGATAGAATAGAAGAGCAGAAAAGGAACACTAGAAAAATAGCAGGATCATGTTGATTTTAAGACTCCTCTATGATATTTTAACAGTTAGACTTTTCTTCTTATATTCTTCTATTAAAAACAATAGACCGCTGCAAAAAAATCTATAAACTGAACCCAGTGTTCGCCAATCACTACACAACTTATCTATGTGTCCATACGTGTATATTCGTTTTAGAAATAATCCCAGATGAATTAATTCAGACACATGTATCTCCTCTCCAAGGGAGAGGGAGAATGAGAGAGCGATATACTTCTCTCTCTATCGTTTCTAATGAAATTGCACAAAGTGATGCAATAGCTGAGTGATTGGTGTCGGGCGCTGGACCCGGGGGATTGAAACCTATTTGCACATAAAAAACAGAGAGCACGCAATTCGATGCGCTTCAAATTCGTCACATTTAACGGGATTTATCGATACTTTTTTTACTTAAAACTTGTACAAAAATGTAAAAGACTCGATTGGTAAATATAATCGATCGAAGTTAAAAATATGCGATGGTAAAAAATTGGCATCAAGTCTTTTGAAGATTACCAGCACATTAAAAAAGAAAAGTCGGAGAATATTTTAAATTTTCTATTTATTCGTAAACAGTATCGCTGCATTTAGTTTTTTTCACTTATTTTATCCTTTACACTCTTTCATTACTTAGATTTATTGATAAAGAAATTGTATGTAATGTAAGGGTATATATTCCAATTTGTTCACCTGGGTGATAAAACCCAGGTAAATAAAATTGAATACACCGATATAAACACACCTTTAGGTCTTGTCATATTTGTTACTGATTTAATAAGAACCATTTGGTTTATTCAATTTCCAACTAGTTTAAGTTTGAAGACAATTCTCGTCACTCTATTGTTCTCACTCCGTTATTACTTTTGTAACTTGTCCATTATTTTCACAAAACATAAATTTCGAATAATTCAGAGCTTAAAATAATTTGCGTCTCTTCAATTAATTTAAAAGTTATACTTATTAAAGTAATCATTTACTTTCGGCGGACATTTCATCAAAACTCTGAAGGAATTATATAATGACTGAATGCATATTTATCAAGATAATTAGCATTGTTGCTTTGTTTTTATTGGCAACGAATAAATTCAATTGATAAATAGATAGATATAATATTCTTTATTGTACACCATTAAAATGAAATAATAACACAAATACCATCAACAGTAACTTTAAGAATCTTATTTCTCTATTAATCTTTATGAATATGAACTGTACCTCTCTGAAAAGTAACGCCTTTTTTCACAAAACATTGATCACTAAACTTTTGAATGTATAAAGAGCCACGGTAAACACAGCTGGTAGGTAGTTAGATACTTAACCACCCATTACACCCCATGCAATTCGAATTAAAGTCATTGCAGCCGACGATAATAAGGTTTCGTGAAGTCAAGGGCTTCTCTTTAATTAACTGATACTCTATACTTTTAGGTACACCGAAGAAACAGTCTGCGAACCTAATTACATTTAATTTTAAACCCTAATTTAATAAATTACGGTATAAAATACCTTGGAGGTCGAATTAGGGAAGGCCGAGTCAATTTGCATACGAGTAAACCAGTTTTGCACGTGCCCACTTTGTCACGACACTTTGCTAAAAGTTTGTGAAAATATTTGAAATATTTACATAATCTAAATTGATTCATGTTTTGAATAATGAAGTGATTATATTTGGAATACTAATGCCTAATTTATGTAACGAATTATGTTAAGCTAAGAATGTTATTAAGTATTTATGTTAATGGAAATTAATATTTTTGGGAATTACTCTTATTGATCGTTTGCTAAGAGTATTCGAGTCGTCGACTCTTGTCCAAAAAACCTTCAAAAGCTCTCTTAATATAGTTTATATCATAAGATATCTCAAGAACTTTACAAACGGATTTAATAAATCGTTTCCTTTTAACAAACAATAATAAATATTAAAATATCATACTTAATTAATTAGTATGAATTAAATACATAATTATAATTATTATTGATATATAACTGAGTTTAAAAACCGGTCTCAAAGAAAGTTCAAACTGGGTAAAATCAAGCGTATAAATTTAACTTCAAATAATCCATTTGCATACAAATTACCTGTTATTTTTAACACATTCGTTTTAATTTAATTATGTTTTGGCATCTCAGAGTGACGATAAGATAGCATTTACTGTTTGATTTAATGTTGATTGTTAATTATTATCAACCTTATTTCTTCATCTATTTTACACAGTGTTTTTTCTTTCGCAGGTCTGCTGGATCAGATTTCTACAATAAATAAGCAGTAAGTGTCGTTCTACTTCACTACTTGACTGTTTCTAAGCGTGTACACAAGAGTAACGAAACTGTAAATACATTTTTTCTCTACTTGTATACCTTTGTCGCGCCATCTTTACCGGGTCCTTTGCTAAATATATCCAGTGTTTGCTGATTTTTCTGACGTCATCCGACCACTAGTGAAACATTCAGTAGTCGCTTTCTTAAACCTACGTCATATAAAGAACTTTGAAGGTTCTCAATTCAGCTGTTCTATTTTTATTTTCAAATATATTGCTACTGCCAACACACACACAACATCACAGCTCCTTTGGACTACCCGATAGTCACTTGTTTTTTCACTAATACCTCGTTGCTATGTAAAGCCGTGTCGTCCGTCAATCGACAGTGGATAGTGTTCCCGCAACCGGTCCGCTCTCTTTGCTTTTGTACGACTACCCTCTTTTGTTGTCAGCTAGCCTTGTACTGCTCACTGGACATTCCACTCGTTAGTGTTCGCTTCTGGGCGAAATTCGACTATTTTACTGCGACTTTTTTACTGTGACACTGTGCTAGTGACGGAATCAAATTAAGAGCGGAGGATTTGTCTCTTGACCCGGTAGTGTTTTGTTGTTTTATTTCAGTGTAGTGTTCGACTTGAAAGTGTATTTTTCTTTGTTAAAAATACTAGTGGTACTACTTCTTTCTAGGAACTATACTAAAAATCTAAGTTGATAAAGAGATTTTTATTTGCTTTATTTGAGAAAAAATACTGTTGTTCTAAATAATCTTTACCGGAACAACTTTGTCGAATTAAGATCACTCAATAACCAATTAATTTTTAAAGTAATAATTATGCCATTAGTCTTAATAAGAGCTTAACTATCACTTCCTACATTAATTCACACTTTGTGTTAATTAGATTATCACGGACCATTAGGTGCAGTCTGAGTTTATGTCGGAAATCAAGGCGGGAATCGAAGGATGAGTCTACCATTTCGATAACAAATTTTATACTAATGTGACATGTCTAAAGACTGTCTTTTCATGTCTCTGTACAACTATAAATTTGATTTGAAAAAATACTTTGTACTTGATATCTTTATTATTTAAGACTAAGTTTATTAAAATTCTTAGAAGCCGAGCAAAAACGCGAAGCCCTGCTACCGATCTTATGTTCTTAGATAAAGAATGGAAAGAAAACAAAGAAACTGATTTCAATTCGCCTTGCAGTAAAAATTTCCATGCTATTAAAAACATCCTGAATTCCGTCGGATCAAAAATTCAATCTATATTAAAACTGCATACTTATTAAAGTTCGTTGTTTCATCAACTTTGAGATCTCAATTTCGGTGCATAACTCTGTGCATATTATATTTGTTTCGTACAAAAAGATGGAAGCATTGTTACTCGTAGCAATGGGAGTTTGTTTCACCTGGATTTCCGAGTTTAATGCATAAAATAAAAGGTGCCAGTTTAATTTACCGGCTATTTTGGCTCGAAGAGGCACATAATAGGAGCCACAGCCTATTTGCGGGTACAAATTACACGTGTCGTAACACAGGTTGTGTCCATTTTGAACTTCAGACACGTGCGATTAAAGTTTGGATACACATCCTATTGTTAACTAGATTGCTTTTTGTGGTCGCTAATTGTTAAGCGATGAAGCTTTAGTATGTACTTAGTATAATGATTATGGCTCTTGTAATTGAAGCTGTTTTGCTCGTGACTTTTAGTATTGTCTATTACGACTGAATTTGTAATTGGATGGGCAGATAAATAAAATTTTCGATGTGCAATATCTCATATATTTTTTGGACGTGAATATATTACATGTGATGCAATGTTTCTTAAAATACATTTATCTACATCCTCCTCCTCCTCCTCCTCCTCTATCCTCAATAAGTAACTATTCCTGATTTTACTGAGTGTGTATGTAGTTTACCGAAATTCTTAACCACATTACGGTCAAAAAGTTTCCATAAACCTAGATTCACAACTTCATTAGACCACACATACAATTTTACTGTAAACATAAGCGTATTATTTGAAACATCCTACGCTCCGTAAATCACGTAAAAACAATTACAACTATTAACATATACTTCAGTGTTTGGGATAACGTTGTTTATGGCTCTACATTAAAATCCCGTTATTATTTTGCGAGTGGTCTTAAAACAGTTGAGTGTTAAATTTAAATTGATGCCTAAAACTAGCTGGATTTGGTCATTGTTTTTTTGTTTATATCTTCGGATGGTTAGACGCTTTGTTCTGTGTTTTTTATAACTGTTTTTCTTTAAGTTTATGAATTTTTTGTACACACGTTGTAATTGCAATTTGAAAGTACTTACTGCATTATCTATTCCCTTACTAACGTCTTAATCAACATATTTTATACTCATTGTTCTAAGACCAAAAGTTTTAAGGACGGCTAATATTTGTTCAAAGAAAAACTAGTCGCGTACGATTCTAGTTTTTCTTGATAGTATCTCTACTATTGAACTGTTTTCGATAACTATTTTATACGTAAAACTATCCAAGTACAGTCTAATTTAGTTACCTAGTTTTTTTTTCAGTCAGCCTGAAAAAAAGGCTAGCCTTAAAAAGTATTTTCAGCCCTTTATGTTTAATGAAAGTCGCTCACTCGGGTTAAATAAAAGCCACGAGACCTTTTTCTAAATTGCTTTTTATTATGTAAACTTTATTCTAGATAGATTCATCTGTATTCATAGATTTTGAGAAAAATAAAACGTTTTTTCTTTTTCTAATACCTAAAGGACTACTCGACACATCTCAATTGCTGAAAGCCGGCAAAAAAGGCTAATACTGTAGAAATTTACTTTCGATAAATTTTCTTACAGTTTATTTTACTTAATATACGGTTTTAGTAAAAAAATTAAGAAAATGTTAGATCTCTCTTTTTTCTATACTCATAACTTGAATTCTTAGCCATTATGATCTATGATAAACTTTATTTTGCTTGAGCATAGCTATTAAATGTTCTGTGTCTGATTTTTTAAATAATATCACAAACAAAAGTCCAGTTGAACCCTGCAAAGAAACATGACTTTCACAACGACACAGACAAAAGTCCTGTAGACTCCTGCAAAAAGAACACGGCCGAAGTAATTTCTGATAATTCATGGTTATGTGTTGATCACCCTTTTCATAACAAACACTACTAAACAAACAGACAAGTCTCCCCCTCCATTAGGCATCACACTACCCCATCACATAACTTGTAATGGCAAGATCCATTGTCCTAATGACGTCATCAGCTTGCGTCCTTCGCACTTGGACACCGTGTAGCGGTATTACACGTGTTAAGCTGGGCGCTCACTGAAAGGGATTTGGGCGAACCTAAGTTTATTTTGGTAGTTGTAACTGGAAAAAGGGAAGCCCATCTTATATGACTGTAAGTAACTAAGATTGGGCGGATTTCTAGCTTAAATAAGACATGAGAAAGAAATTTTATAATTCCTCTGTTGGAATGCTGGATCGGTCACCACTGCCCGATGCACAGATTTTGACTTCCGTCTACTACGTCTTCTGCTAACCGGAAAAAATCACCGATACTTTTTTGCCGTCGAAATATTTCGATAAGAAGCTTGTGTAATCTTAGGATATTTCCTTTAATATTGAGCTTCCGAAAAAATGCAACTTATTTACAGTTTCGGGGACAAATGTCAATGACAATTATCAAATTCCCTGTTCCCGATAGTAGAGACATACCTTAACGCAGCTGGTGTCGAGAGTGAGTCGTCACGCTCTACTGCCGACCATAATCAACATTATGTTAAGCATATTGTACATTATGTAATTATTTAACGACGTCTCGCCTCACGCGCTTTTGAAGTGTGATTGCTTTATTGAGTGTTAGCCTGCTCAAGTGAGAAGCACAATAATAATTACATAGGAACATGAGACATAGGAACTCGGACTTTTTCTAATATTATTCACAAAGTTAAATGATATTTTGGTTCAGTAACAACCCCTGCAATGGTCAGTAATGATAAAATATCCAGAATTTTACTTCTCAGGTTGCGATGGTCGTTTTTAGGTAACTTCAAATGAGGCTCTTCTGGTATATAAAACAATGAACGAAAGTTTCTTTAAAACTAATTCCGAGTGAAAGATTATTAGAAATAGGAAATTACAGTATCCTATTTCTTGATATATTTTAAACGTGTAAATTATATAATCAACACCTGCTATACGCATAACCTTTAATATCGGCGTCAAAGAGGCACTTCTCTTGACAAATTTAATAGACTATCCTAACTCAGAGCAAAAAGATAAAATATAACAGCTTCCGTTTGGCACATTGATCATCGGAAAATGCCGGTGTTCTTAGAAAACGTTGAATGTGTATAAGTGACTGCTCTTTGAGAAGATCAGTAGGCATATGTTCGAAGCCTATTCCAAGATACATTTAGTTTCAATAGAAGCATTAGCCTCTATTCATAATATTGTATGTGGTTTTGACGATATTGTATGGTTTCAAATATACGTTTTGTGAATATATCGCTTTGATTTTGAAATGATGGTGTGAAGCTTAAAAAGAGATAGATTCAGCGGTGTTTAGTAAAATATAAATATTTTTTGAACTAATTTTTTTTGTAGGTTTAGTAATTAATCCTAATTAACAATGTGGAAATGTCTCTTTGTGGATAATAAGAACAACAGTCAGTACGTATACATAAATATTCTATTATCAAAAATGACTTTTTGAAACGATATTTAATTTTACTTGAACACAATAGCCACTGAAGCACAATCAGTGTTCAATGAAAGTAGACAATTTCACAAAATATATTTTTAATCTTACGATAACATAAAATGTTACCAGTGTTCACTGAAAATATTGTAAGGAAAGAAAGAGGCGTTCAATCTCGATGAAATGAACTGGATTATCTCAGGCACCGTGCATGGAATTGTCAAGTGGTCCGTTCCACTTACTACGGCCTTACTAAGCGGGTTCTTAGTCAAAGGAATTGGCTAAGAACGAGCGCGATCTGAAATGATAAAAATATCGCGGTGTAAGAAGTTTCTCATTAAGATTTGACAGTAGATTATTCGTTATATGCAACATATTCAAGATATACATGCTGTTGACTGTCAGGTCAGGTAAAATTAACAACAAAACTTAATTAATGTAATTCGTTATTAATTTTCCATGTGTCTTTATATGTGTATTCATATTTTATTTAGTTTTAAGGTGCTATGTTATTTTAAAATTTTGTGTATATACAAATAAATTTTGTGTATATAGGTATACACAATTTTTTTATGGTATATAATACTTAATGGGCTTGCCAATTATAGAATTGGCAAGCCCATTAACTACCTCCTTTTAAAATTTATATACTTATGCAATGTACGACGGATATGCTGTTGGTGTACCTTTTGGAAATAAGTAAACATAATTTATTTTCTTCAGAAATTGACAGAGGCCTATTACACTCCCACGTTGATCCAGAAAGTTCAGTCTCGTATAATTGGGGTGAGAGGTTCTAGGTTAGGGTTAGGCGAAGGGTTACATAGTCACTTTCAGTTAGTAAATTAATTGTATTAGGTTTCCCTGAAATTAAGTACCTAAAAGATGTAGTAGTCATATTTATAATAAATACTGATTAAAAACAGCAGGGAATGATCTGTATCAATATTAGAGACCTATAACTAGATATTAAAACCACAAAACCTCACAAGATACTTCAGAAATATCTTTGCATCGTGACCCCAGGCAGTTCATAAATTACTTTTCGGGATGGATTTGTTCAAAAATCATTTAACTTTGCCCAAAGTTACAATGTAAACGGCAACTGAAAGACAGCCTCGGAAATATACTAATAAATGTATAGGGGATTATAATAAAATTGAGGTGACTTCAAAGACAATTCGGGAGGGACCGAAAGATCTCGAAAACGGTAGAATGGAGAAATTGAGTTCATTTAATCATCCCTTTGTTGCTTTATTAAAAGAATTTATTAAGAGCAAAACTCTTTTGTATTTTAAGATAATAAATAGACGCCGTTTATTTACTTAAATGAGTTGGCTATTTTTATTAAACCTGTGTTTTTTATATCACGCAATTGCGGTCAACGGCCTTAATCTAAATATAATTACAAATAAAACATGAAAGTCGGATTATTTACACAATTTAAGGATAATTTAAGTGGATCAACGGGATTCGTTTCCGCCCCGAATAACATAATTACTGTATCACTTATCCAGTAAAACCGCGGGGCACCACTAGTTTACAAAGAAACGCACTGAAAACCACAACAGAAGTCATTAAATAAATAACATTTCCTCGAGGACGAGATACAAAAAACAATAATTCGTATCAATGTGTACGTGGGAATGGAAGAAACAGTTTACAAGATGTTATCATTCTGCGGGTTCTGCCGACATCAACGTATTATTACGCTCACATGATGGAGTATGCAGGGACTCCTATTTTATTTGTTTTGCATTACCGCTTACAGACCCAAAGCGATTTGCGTTGAGGTACGGAAAATATTGTTAGAGTGTTCCTTATTCATTGTTTTAGGACTTTTATCTTATTAAAAGCTGATGGCTATTATATTTTTGCTGGTTTTTGAGCTTTGGACAGTACCTCCTGTAGAAGGGTTAAAAGGAAAAAGTGTGGTGAGTTTAACATAAGTTTATGCAAACATTTAGACATAATCTATTAACGAACATGAACTTTCTAGAAACAAGATAGGATAAATTTTACCTAAATATTTTTAGCTTTTCTTTAATCTAGCATTAAACTGTTAAAGCATCAAAAAAATATTATTTTTTAACCTTACAGTTTTCGACTTCGTCTGAGTCAAAATCGCACGGAAATAACCTACTGGGATAGTTTAGGTTGTTCACAAAGTCCCAGGCTATATCTTTAACAATGTTCATTAAAATCGGTTCTATGATATAGTCGTAAATACTGCAAACAGACAGACATTCTCGTCCATAAAATTGTTAAGCATCAATTCAAATATATAATTCCATTATGCACGTCCCCTTCTAGGAAAGCTACTAGTTATCAAAGTTGTTTAAACTCGGAAGACGATCTAAGGACAGCCGAGGGCTATAGAAGTAATGTCGAACCAAAAGGATGTAATCAAAGGCTAACTTTGATTGATTGCGTTTCATTTCTCGATTTCAATCATCGACTCGATGGACTTTAGTTCATGTTTATTGAGTTTAAGTAGAGGTTAAGCTTCGGATCTTCACTTAGATTATTGCTTGCTTGCGGTAAAGACTTTGAATTGACTTGTGGGCTGTATTTAAATGTTAAATTTCAATAGCACGCGCATGTAACTTGATAAATCAATTAGAAGTTTTTACGTTTATACCACCTTAAAGATATATTAGCTGATCGTATACCGTTAGAATTGTCGTTGCAAAAGTCAAGGCTGTTTAAAGAATTGGTAACAAATAAGCACCAAAACAATATCGAATGTAAACAAAACTGAAATGTTTATAAGTAAGGGAACAAAAGGCGAGTCACGTAAGCCAACAAAGAAAGCGCTAAGCCGCAAAAAAGTTACGTCCCGAGTCACTATCGAACACACGCTCAATATTTGTTTAAGGGTCCAACTTAAAGGTGGCAGTGACGTCATGATTTATGGTGTATATTACATCGCTAAATCCGCTTGTTTTGTCAAGATTGAACGATTTTTTATCGTTTGCTACCAGCCCTAGGGGTTGTAAAACGTATCCCCTTTAAATCCGGCCATTTCTTTCAAGTGACGCCTGTACGAACACGCTAAGACTGTGAAACGACGTTTTCATATTTAATGACGCCACGTAATTGAATTTTCTTTGAGATACATTAAGGAGACAGGAAGTGCGTAAAATTGATTCGACAGTTTTCATAAATAATGATGAAGTTTGAGTGTTTATTTTATAAGTAGGGCGGCGACACTTCAGATATGCTGAAGTACGCTAATGTAAGAATTCTTGGCTGTGAGATGTTCCAAGTTTAAGTAGACACTAGAGGACGCTTGTTGCGGCAACTTTTGAAATTTCACTTAACAATTTATTGCCAGCGAAGCAATTTAACAAAGTTAGCAAAGACAGTTGTGTCAGATCTTAACGTCGTACAACTGCAGTTGGGATTACACGTTAACTGGAGCAAGGTACGCTGTGTTTAATGCTTGCATGCCTTAATGACTTAGTGTGAGTTCAACGTAAAGACAATTAATTATAGGAGGTAAACTTGGAATTTGTGGAGTCGACTTTTGATGGTTTTTCTCTTCTATATTAGGGCTGCAATTTGCCATCGAATTATATAGGTAGGCCATTTGCGTATTTCAATATTAAAATAAAAAAATTGTAAAAGAAAAAGAAATTCTGTCCTTCTCCGATTACTTTTTCTACAAAAAAACTAACTTTTCCAAGCATACCATGTCGCCATTTCCCCATCTATTCTCTACAGACTGGCACGCATTATCAGATAATGTTTTCGAAATGCGATTCCCGTTAACTGATATGTGACTAATGAACCGGGCACCGCTGGTTATCCGGGCCTACGAGCTACCCGGGTATATCCTGTGAAAGGCGATTATCCCCACCCTCTCCTTAAAGGATAAGTGTGGATATGTATTGAGTTTCTTTTGTTTACTCCTCCGATTCAATAGAAAAGTATATTTGTATAGGCTAGTTAGTCTATTATGTTTGGTACTGATATTTAATATGATATTTTTGGATAAATCAGAGACAGACAAAGGTTAATTACGTATTTGTTTGTTTACTGTATCACGTTATTTTTCTGTTCATATTTTCTTGATCACGGATTTCTTTCTTTATACTTACGTACCTAGTATACTTTTATTTGTGTTTATTTTATGTACCTATCCTACCTATATTTTTATACAATGATAATGATAATACAACTTGTATAAGTTTCAAGCACCTCTTTCAGCAGAACAACAGTTAATGTAATTAACATTTCAAATACCATCTGAAATGTTTGTTTACCTCATAATTCTATCACATTATCGATGTGAAATTTCAACAAAAATAAAGAACAAACACACAACTCCATTCCGTTCCATTCCGTCGGTTGAGCGAAACTTGTCCTGTCAAAGGGTCTAATTTTGAACTTGATATTGAGTTGTCTGCTCCCGGTAACACACGGTATCCGATGCAACCGTACGGCAATACGGCACCGGAACCGGTTCCTGCAGAATTTAATAAAGTCTTCGTATTTTATGGTAGCAATCGTAAAAGTTTGTGGCGTAAGACTAAAATGTTACCGATTTTATGATTTGTACTTTTACCGATATTTTGTTGAATAAGGTTAATATTTATGTAAAGATTCTTTTTCTTATTATCTGCGTCCATCTCGAAGATATTCTCGACGTCAATGTTAATATTGAGTTCATTGATCTATAAATTATTTTTCGAAAACATAACTGCCATAACGAACAACAAACAAACAATTTACGCACACACGATATTTTATTCGCATCACTAACATCACGTTTTATTTCATTAAATAAACATCGATCGGATATCAAAAATTCATTCACTCACTAAAAGTGATCGGAAAGAGTGGCGAATTTTTCCACCAATGTCAAACTCCCGAGGGGGTCATAAACGTGAATTTTATACATATCGGTCGCTCGTCTGTCCGAATGAAGCATAATTCAAATTAAGCTTATGGTAGAAGGGTCCGACAAACGGGGTACGAGGGTGGAGACTGGGAACTGTGGGCCCTTACGTTGTATAATTTATCTGTACTTTAAAACCGCCTCCACGATTCAAGTGGCGACTGTTTTGAAATCTTTTATGAAAGCGGCTTGGATGACTCTTGACGTCACCTGCGGGGTTTGTTTTTAATTGAAAATGAAACAGCTTGGTTTTTTAATAGAAACAACCAGTGTTAGGAAATTTTAGCTTTTTGATGAAATCTTTTGAACGTGGAGATTGATTGATCATTTGCATTTCCTCCTGAGCCTTCTAGCTATTTTTTTATTTTAGATTTTGTTTGTTTATTTCTTTGTTGCACAAATACACAATAATTATGTGACTAACAAGAAGTATGTACAAAGGGCGGTCTTATTGCATTTGGCAATAAAGTAGTTTTGCACTGGAAGCTTCAATAACAAAAAAGATTGAACTCCAAACCCTATACTTACTTATAGCCTTTAGGTCATACCTATGAAAAATCCCCAGTTGTCCTTATGTAAATGTTAGTCTTCTTCTCTTCTAGTGAGTCACAGTATAGTTTGATCTCGTCTCCCCTTACCCACCACAAATAATAAAGAGGTGTAATTTGTTTGCGAGGACTCTCCCCTTAACTAATATTTATCCTGCGTCTTGTGCGTTTGCCGACGCTAAAGCCTGATGCACAAATGTTTCGGTCTATTTATTTTACAAATGCGTTTGGATCTAATGCTCCTTGCCTTCGTATATGAAAGTTCTCTTGCTGGGTTTGGTATACATCAACTTAATACAAAACATGTAAGCTTATGATAATTATATCCTTAAAAAGACGGTCACCGTGAAGTCAGCCGTTTTTATTATAATTTTAATGAAAACTGTTCACAAATGAAATTAAGCATTATTCTCAGGAAAGTTCTCAAAACAGATAGTCACCGTTGAAAATTGGGTCCAAAATTTCAGTATAAGCTACGTTTCTACATAATTCATTCTTTAATGATAAGATGTCAGTATCTATCTCCACCGTCTCCTGTTTAATATTCGTGATATACCGATAGCAACAATACATTAGTTTCAACTCTGAGTGCGAACTTAATTGACTATTGATAACATCATCTGCGAAGCTATTGTTTTCTCATTTGCTTCTCTCTACATGCACAATTTGTATACCAAAATTACGTGCAAGAGCTACATGATGTTTAGGTATACATTAAAAACTCCTTTATGCTAAATTACTTTTTTCGTGTTTATTACACGATGGGTTCGTGGAAACTACGTCGACACGTAATTTCTTAGAACTTTGGTAACAGCTTATTATAGTCACGAAGCTACCTACCATCAGTCAAGGGTGGTTTAAGGTGGTTGCACGTTAATCCTTCATTTAGTATCGAATTCTAGATAAGAATAGCTTTTCGAAATTTTCCATGAAGTTTCAATACTGTTATTTCAACAGTTATATTTCATCCAGTCTAGACATTTGATAAGAATAATATACTCTCGACAAATGTAAATATTTCAACATAAATTGGTAAGATCAGACTCGATTGTAATTACAATATATCATGCCATAGACTGTCAGAGCACCTGAATTACAATTTGAATCCTACTCTAAATTATAGGGGTACTGAGGCAAATCCCCAGTCCTGGCGAAACTCATAAATACTGAAACGTATCTGGACATTGTACGGCTATAACGCAAAATATAACATAAATATTAGGGCCCACAATACTGCTTTAATCTGCGCCGACATTGTTTCGCTCACGAAGGGTCATGTACGGACTTATTCCAGAACAATGAAATTTTCATGCCAAAAAACCGGACAAAGCCTGAACTTTACAATTTGGAAGCCTAGAGATCTAATACTTCTATTTTTATATTTTCATTCCAATTTACGGTTTAACCCTTATTTAATTACAGGCTCGCTCGTGACAAATATTCTGTTCGATTATCCCAATACCAGACGTGCAAATTCATCACTCACTGAAAATTCATGTCGGTCCCGAAGTATTGAAGTGACGAGTTTTTACGGCTCGAATCGTATATTAGCTGGAAACGACGCTGACGGTTTAAATTGTACCAATCATTCTTAGGATCGGTATATTTTGAAAGGTCGCAAACTCAAACCTAATATTTTTCCGTATTTTTTGATTAGATCAATCATTCGTTTGCTGGTGGAAATCTATCACATAATGTAGCTCATTAATTAGTACAAATTCTTAACAAATTTTCAACCTTCCTTGCCAATTTAAAGCAAGATTCAGTCGCAAAAAGCAGATTTTAAAGTTGAAATAAAACCTGATGCCACATGTACAGTTAGGTAAATTGCATACTCCTCATTTGTAAGACAGTGAGGGGCATTAGACGGGTCATTATTCACAAACCCACCGCAGTTCAAGCACAATATATGTATGCTAAAGAGCGGCGAAGCTACATCTTGCATGTGTAATCTCTGCTAATCTGTTTTGCATCAAATTGCTTCACCTCTGGACTTCAACTGACCTGTTTCATTTGCGTTATCATGCAGATCTCTCTTCTTCATTGTTATCCACATATTATTATCCTCTGTTAATTAATCTTCACTCATTTTATACCCAATCGCTTCCAATCATGTTCCAGGATTTGACATCCAATTAACAGCGTTCTGATGACAAATCATGAATACGCCTGTTGTGATAATAACAGAATAAGTACAACGAACGACACTGACAGATATGAATAATTCATCGGTGCTCACGTTAACGTATTCGCTCAGATTTCGCCATCAAGGGCAGCAACCCTTACCACCGCATTTTTTTACTCGTCACATTTCACGAGTGGTTCGTTGACGAAACGATTTTAATTAACGAAATGCAAACTGATGTCCAACTCAAGCATTTTCGTAGCGACTGTATTTTGTTTTTGATAAAAAAATGGAATGTCTGGTGAAGCGGCTTTTACTAGATTGTGCGGAAATAACTGGAAATGTTTTAGCTTCTATTTAAATTTTGTTTTCAGACTGCTTAACTCAGGTATTTAAATTTAAATAAGTTATGGTAGAGCTCTTAATGAAGAGCTACTTTTTTACGCTTCATTTACCAAACCGCTTATTTTTGTACGACTTCTCATTTTCCTGCTTTCTGATTCGCGTCCTTAAAATTGATGCGTAACTCGTGACGTAACACACCGCTTAGTCCTCGCATTAAGTCCTGGGATTGAACCTAGTAACCGCTGAGCGGGATATTAATGGTGGTTGGTCTCTGACGTCATTTCATCGGGCACCTAATTAATCAGAACCCTCCTCATGTTCACGATTAGTCTTTCGTTCTGTCACGCGTAATGATATGGTCTGGATGTCTGGACCGGTTATCAATCGCTTCCAATTTATTACGCTCACCTACCTCGAATGCTTTTTAGTTTTTGATAGCCCTCGTTTACAAGGTCCGTTGTTATATAACCGTCGTATTTTATTCGGCTTTGACATGTGACATGTAACGTTTCATCGAGCAACTAATTAATGTGAACCCTTGAGGTTCATTTGTTTTTACCGGTTGTTGTCATAAGATTCAAAACACCATGTAAAGCTGTCTATAATATACGGTTATTAAAACAAAATAATTCTGGAAGGATGCAAACAACGGGTGAAAATAACTGCGTATAAGAATTTTCATATTGTCAATATGTATAAGGAAAACTTTTCGGTGTTGCCACCGGAAGCTTATGTTCACACAATTTCCCTCTTGTTTGCTGAAACACAAAAAAGGTAAATGTGTTTTTTTAACCTACCCCTAAAATTGCTTTGTTCAAAATATTCCGATTTTACTTTGAATCCCATTTGAAATACTCATCAGCTAGCTGTCAATCCATACTCGTGTTGGCACTAAATCCACATCTGATTTATATTTCGTGATACAGATGCTAGTTAAGAAACTGGAGCGTGGCAATTTTCTAGGCCCCGTCTAAACCAGTTACGACTACTCTCAGGTACGCTAACATTATCTATCATATAGACGGCTTTTAAATTATTGTTTCTCGCAAATGTCAACGGGAAACGGCGCAGCCCATCCATCTGATGCCGTCGCGAAATTATAGCCCGCGGGAACTACACTTTTTTATTTATACAGCTTTATTATATTTCCTATCATTATCTCGAATTGTAGGAATTAAGATAGCGCTGTGTGGTAAGCACTATTGTTAAAATACTTGTATTGTGCGATAATAAAGTTATATTACTTCGCTTTCATATCACGTCTTACTCTAAAAACGCAATCTTTATATTCAAATACTCTAATCAAGTTTGTCTGAAATATGAAAATGAAAAAACTGGGGAACTACGGATAGCAATTTTGGCCTTTGACTTTGTGGGCCAATCCAATCCGAGCAGCGAATATTAAAGCTCGCGTTGTTTTCTTATTTGGCGTTGTCTAATAAATAAAACTAACAAGCAAAAAGTGATCCCGTTATAATGGAAGAGAATTATCAATCACGAACACAGGCGCAAACCGAATGCCGTCGGTCGATGCCGGTATAGATTGCAGTACTTTGACCATTATTATACCAAGTACATTATTATGGGGAGATTACATTACTGCTTGGTCTTCGATACTAAAAGCTTTATAGAGGCGATTTGAGACAGTCCACGGTAAAAGTAAAACAATCCTTATTATTCTTTATATTTTCTTTTCGGAACGTTTCGAACATTCTGTGTCCGTTGTTGTTCGTACTTGTGAAATATGGCGATTGTTTTGTTTTCTACCTCAGTTGTTATCCTTTTTATTTAGGGACTCCTTGAGATTACGTTTTCCATTTGATCTTTATCAAAATGATCGGAAATATATTTTCGTGTTTCTACTTGTCTAATAAAATTACGATATTATTTCTTTGTGTTCTATTTTCGTTTTAATATTTTTCCTTGATGTTGTATCGTATTTTAATAGAATTTTGAATTACAAAAGTAATGTTATACTGGCTGTGTTAGATAAGACGGGTCGATGGTTCTAGCGGCCAAATAAATAACGTTTTAAATATATTTCGTGGAACAAATTCCCAGTAGTCTAATGAAATAATTGTGACTATAAAAGTAATCGGTTCATCATAAGTTCAGGGTTAAATATCACTTTATAAACATTATTTGGGCGGCTTATAGTACAAATCTCTGTCTACCAAGAATCATAAACCCATAATAGTTTCTCATAAAGGTACTATTAGTAGTGTATAGCTCCTATAGATTATATCTTCAGATCTTTGAGGAACATTAACTTCTGTCCTTAGCATTTAAATCGGTAACATTAAAAGGCTTATTCCCAAAGATTTTGGTATCAAAGATGAAGTCATTGAAACAATTTCATATCTCTACTGTCATCTGTCCGGCGACGTGGAGCAGCGTTAATAGAGCTGAATATCACACTGACACTGTATGATGTTAGAAATTCGGTGGTCCACAGACTTCAGAACATGTAGATAAATACATCCGGTAGCCGTTCTTGGGTTCCGTTCCTTCAAATGAAGATGAAACCTTTTCAGGATCACGTTGTTGCCTATCTATCTGTCGGTCAAGTGTCAAGATTTTTATAAAGTAGCGCGTGCAGGTATCGTGTTGAAGTCCATATTAAATACTCAAGTCTGTGGTTTTTTATCAGCGCAAGTGGGAAAACAAGTTTTAAGTTACTTAGTTTGTTTTTGAGAAATGAACCGGGATAATCAACACAATTTATACCGAACCCTTAGTCCGTAAGTCAGACTCTCACTTGTCCGATTTTAAACTTACTTAACTTTATCTACGTACGTTTATTTAATAGCCCAGTAGTATTCTAGTTTTTCTTGTATATTTACATATCTGTTTATGAGATACATTTAAATAAGAATTAAACTTTGACTTGTCGTCGAAATATACTTAATGGCTGTGATTTGGCAAACGTTTTGGGTAGTTTAGAAGCGAATTTATTGTTGTTATTAAATTAGATAACATCTACATAATGTTGCTGCTAAAATTACATATTATACCTTTCGTGAAATAGGAGTATAATTAACTTATTTTACGACTTTTTTACTACTTTTTGTTGAAAGTTTTACTAAACTTTTTCGCTGTTTACTATCTGCCATATTAATTCTGCGTATGAATATGTTAGCCTGCTGTTTATGTATTGTCTTGAGGACACAGTATTTTCATTCAAGAATGATGTTCGAGTTCCTAAAGCCAAATAGGTTAAGAATCAGCCGAATTGGATCGCAATAAATCTTGATGAAGTATCAAACTTTTCTACAACTTCACTTTGAGTCGTATTCGTAGTATATCGTATTAATTGAGTGTTCACGCTGACCATACGTACAATCGTGACAAACAAACAGTATGTCAAGTCTAGCAGAAAGCTCTTGATTATTTATTGGATTAAGCCAATGTAAAGCCTGTGTTTGAGTGATTGCTTGCAAGACCTTACATTGATACGACGGCGCTCTTATTACAAGGGAGTAAGGTTCACATTTGTACCTCAGACTACTCGTTCTACCTTACCTAGTAAATTGTATGTTTGCATAATAATGTTAATTTGTTTCTGTTGAATTGGTTTTGCATTCATTCCTTTGTTCCGTTATTAATAATTTAATTTAATTCGTGTAATAACAAGTGCCTTGACATTTAACATATTGCTCTGGGTGTAAATTGTTTAATTGTTGCAGCCGTGCTTTTGACACGCAGAATTGTCTACATTAAATTATTAGTGGCAGAATTTATGGAACTAATATTGAATAAGTACTCTAATATCTCGCTTATTGTTCACTACTTTCAAAAGATTTGTATTGTATCTAATACTACTTAGTAATCTATTATAAAACCTAAACGCCTATGCTAGTATACTACTAAAACAAAAAAGGCACCTTACCAAGACTCTAACAAAACAATTATAAGTAAGTTCAACAGTTTCTATTCGTATATAAAACATAAGACAAACAATCAACCTAAAAAAAATATAAAATTATCCCATTTATGATTACCATGAACTCCTTAAATTGATAGACAAAAACAAAAGACCATCATATGACATTTATTTACCATCCCACTTATTATTAACATCTTAGGTCCCTACAATTTTAAACTGGATACCGTTACATTATTCCTAGCTCTACATCCTTTAAAATACCCATATTGTCGGGCCTGCGTTTATATGCAAAACCGTGTCTACATGGTGCAACAGCTAAAATGCAGCGAAACAATTCCCGTCGCCCGCTATTAGGCGGCCGGCCAAAATGTCTCTGTCTGTCTGTATGTCTGGGTCGTACTATTAAAGTTCGGAAGTCATTTTGAAGTCGGTATGCGTTAAGTGTTGTTTTAAAATTGATAAATTCCGAAATTAGATTTCGTCTTAGTAATGTTTATTTATTTATAGTTGGTATTTTTCATTTATTCTGGTATACGGATACCAAATGCATAAAATTAGACAAAAATTTAACTAACATCATTTCTTATAGACATGTTCTTATGGACATGAGATAAATAAGTTCTGAAATTGGATATCGTATGTGTCAGTTTCAATATCGTGGTATATTAATTAATGATCATTTTTACATATTGAAAATGGTTCAATGTTATATTAGTTGTCTTATAAAGCTTTTAGATTCACTTCTTCTAAGGTCTGCCTGGATTCATCTGTAGAAGATCTTCTAATAGCTCAAGCCTTAAATAATATTAATTGTGCAATTAATACATATAAATAACCACATAAATGTCCTTTTGACGATGTAATTACATGTTCAAATTTTGTGGCCACCCGCCGCCGCCGCCGCGCCGGTCTGAAACCTAACGATTATGACTCATTAAAAGAAACGTCAGATTTCGTTCGTTTAACCCGTATTTAAGTACCTTTTTATTTTTAAGACCTGACCTCTTTCACATTAAAATTGATCGGTAAAATGTGAATTTGCTACCGATCAATTCATGCTAAATTTCTTAAAATTGAAAAAATGATTACAATCTATTTATACTTACAAAAAACAAAACAACTTAAGCTTTACTCATATCAGATCAGAAGGTTAGGAAATAAGCGTCAATCTAATAAGATTGATGCTTATTTCTTTCAACACCAACATTAAAATAATTCGCAATACTAATACAATCAGTATTTCTATTATAATTCTTTAGCAGGCATCAATATATCCTTACTACCTCTACGCACAATATGCATCGCATACCGACAGCGACGCATATCCTTTGGATAAACTGACAAGTGACGTCATTGTTATTCAACCGTCGTTTAAAAACAACGAGCGTTCTCAAGCGCTCGTAAAGGTGTTTTATAGATGGCGGTAGTGTTGCGTGATATCCAGCCTTATGGTTTTTTCGTCTGTCTTACGGAGTTTTGAAATTATAGGCAGAGGTTTATGTGGTTCACATTGTTACTTGACCGATTTTGCTAATCTTCAGAGATCAAACCCTCTTCTGAATCTTAAAATAAAAAAGCTCTTCCGTTTTAGCTAACCTTTTTACAAAAAAGCAGAACCTTTAGAGAATCTATTTTCTGGTTGTCACAAAGGAGGCCTAAATAGGTATATAGGTTAAAATTATTGTTATCTTATCTCTTAATTACAATGAACAGATGTTCAACACTACTACACATATTATCATAGTAACATAATATGTTAGGAAACTAGTTGAAGGTATCACCAGTTTTCTGCGAAGAAATAGCATCCGAGGTGAAACGCATTCCGCCAATACGGCTTAACTCATAAACAGAATTCCATTGACATTTACCGAGCATAATAAGCTTACTAAAGAAACCACTAAGTATTTCTTAATAGAATACCTGGTAACACTAGGAAACACGCACTTTACGCCTCGCAGTTAGTTACAATAAATGAGGCAGTTACGGACTCGTTATGTTAGCCTTTCATAGATGTTAAGGTATGCTATGAGCATTAGCAGCTTACGTCTTGTAAAATGATCTACATCTAGCAACATATTGATTGAAGACTAATCTTCTGTAGGGGTTACTTGTTTCTGATTACATAACAAGAGTGGTTTAGCTACTTACTTTGGTTTCAGAGCAATAAATATGATGTTGTTAAATAAAAAATTATATATTCGGTCAGTTTTAGGTGAGCAGTGTATTCCATTGAAAGGACAGGGATTAATGACTTACATACGTAGGTATGTAAGCATACAATACCAGTACGTAGCTTCCTGCGACTTCACACATTAATAGGTCAAAGATTAAAAATATAAGAATCTTTACCATTTGAAACAGAAACATAAATTTTAAAGTCCTCGATTAGTTGGAAGACGCTATCTAAGATCGAGTAACCTGTTGCCTGCTGCATTTGTAACCCATTGCCCTTAATTACCCCTAACGAGTGGCTCTAGAAGATAGCTGCGACATTCGTTTAACTTTATTTCTCAGACAGTTACATACTACCTCTGACTAACTAGCTTGGCGGAAATATATGTGTTGAAAGTTTTTGAACGTAAATATAATTATGCTTGCAGTCAACGTTGCTGTGGTTGGTACGTTCTAGGATTATAAAGCTCATGAAGTCTCTAGTTATTTAAACTAGAGAAATAAACATTTTTAAGCCATTTTGGGGGAAATATATCACAATATTGCGGGATATTTGTATGCACAAGGTTGCAGGTTCGAACCCAAGCAAGTACCAATGTGGCTTTTTCAAAGTTATATGTACTTTCTTAATTTTTCTAAGACACTTCTGACAAATGGTGAAGGAAAACATCGCGAGGAAACCTGGATTCTAAAAGTTGGGATCTGAAATCGCCAATCCGCAGAGAGCAAGCGTGGTGATCAATGCTCATGCCTTCTCTATATGGGAAGAGGCCTGTGCCCAACAGTGGGACGTTTATAGGCTGGATTATTATTGCGGGATATAACATGCAGATTTTATAAAAGTCAGTCGTAATGAAATCTTCTGCTACTTTATGCGATGAGCTAATTGTCATTTGACAGAACATGCTAATGCTGTTAAAAAAAAGGGCATCTATTTATTATCAATTTTCTACACACTTGTATTTGGTGAAGTCATTCCAAAAATTCTTATTCCACCCTGTTGGTTAAAAAGACGCCATTTTCATTCCAAGTATAAAAATGTCATTAACCACCTTCTGTTTTATAAGCCGCTGACTCAGGGAGTCGCTCTCAAATTAATTTGCTAGGCTAATTTTATTATTGTGTTAATTTTTACGGTCGGACTTGCATTACGCTTTTTACTACTTAGTCCCAGGAAAGTATCTTGACGTTTATATACAACGTACAATTTAGAGGTTTTAAAGAAATAATCTAATTAAGGTTTTTACTACAAATGCGCTCCTTTTTAATGGGCGTAGGTTTATTTTACCGGGACATTTTCTAATCTTTTGACCTCTTTGTTTCAACCACTTAGATTTGGTTGAAACAAATTCTTTGCATTTTGGGAGGTCACTCTTATCAATTACAGTCCATAGCACATTCCTCATATAGAGTGCCTTTAAGAGTGATACTCTCGATAATCTTGAGGTTACACTAATGCTTTGGAGAAATAAAGTTTTCGAGCTGAACAGAGTTAAAAAACCGGTGCCAAATAATTCCAAAGCAGAAGAAAGAGTACATTAAAGAAGTTATTCTCATAATATTTACGTGAAACAAATGTGGTAAAGTTGACCTTAATTAGGCTGATTACAATATAAATGCACTTTGCAAGTACCGTATTATTATCACTTAGCTTAACTACATTGTAGTAGGAAATTCAGAACAATGGCTTTGTGGTGGAATTTAGTACATACTATATCTTGCCGTATAGTGTCCGTCCATGGTAGGGAATTACCTGGGAATATGACCAATATTTACTAACACTTCATGAAATATTGAAAACTTTTATAGAGTTTGCTTGAATGCAAAGTCATCGCAAGGAATTATTGTTCGTTAAGAAATCTTAAATTAAAAACTTAAGATACCTTTAATCTGGTTTTTTATCGTGTTGTTCTAAAGAAGGAGAAATATAGCAAACCTTAGCTAGTATGTCAGGCAAACCCCTCAGGCTTCATAACTTGTTCCTGTAAATACTTACTGCATCGGCAATTAGTAAATTAGTCAAAATCAAATAGAAGTACAAATCACATATTTTCCACCACAAATCACCTCAAACCAGAAACACTCAATAAAGTCACGTACATTTATCTAAAGTAAAGTCGGACAGAAGCCGGGCGATCCAAGTTATCTGTAAGTTGGTGCTAAGTTACCGTCGGCTTATCTAAGTGAGCATCGCTGATAACGCCCAACTTGCTACAACTTAGATTGTGGAGGAAAAATAAGGTAAGGGAACATAATTTATTACGTAATTATCTTGTGTCGACGTGTTAGTGCCTAGTTAAATGTTCGTGAATTATAAGAGTTGGTTTATGTGAGGGATGAAATACGTGGGTGTAAAGCCGGAACCCCACCGCTGCGCAGGCTGTGCACGGATGCGTGGCTCACCTCTGCTGCGTGGGCTCATTAGTTCGGCGGCGTCGGCCTCCGTTTCCACTGCGGCGCACGGACACGGATGTGTCGCTCACACAGCTCATAGCTATGCGTGGGGTACAGTCACGAGCAAAAATATGTAACATAATAATATGCGAAATTGTTAAACGAAATTAGTGAGATTTTTTGTCGAATCTCTTCTGCCATCTAGCAATCAATGCATACTGACAGATGACACTTGAAAATAAAATAGTTCAAATATTTTTTTTAATAAAAAAAATATTTTACTTAAAGTCAATATATTATTTTTATAATATAGACAATAGCTCTTCCAAGTAACAATATAATTTAGCTATTGTGTAGTAACATCTGTTTTACTTATTTGTATTATAAATTACTTAGTTCTTACACAAATTATACTTATCACAACTTAAATGTATGTATATATACTAGGAACATTAATTGTACCACTTATTTATAGTTGCTTATTCTTATAATAATTTCTTAAAAATATTATGTGTATACATATTTTTGCTCGAGACTGTACATAGTCGTGGGTCGCAGAGAAATGGCCGACCCACGCAGCTCGGATGCGTCGCACGGCCGTGGGTTGAGCTACGTTCGTGTGTTTATGACGTCATTTGCTGCGTAGCATGTCCGTGCGCACGGCGAAGCTGTGCACGTGTGTTCAGCTTCGCTTTAGTACAAAATGTCTGAGAGCGTTTCCACCGCAGCGCACGGACATGCTACGCAGCAATTGACGTCATAAACACACGCGTAGCTAACTCGAATAGGCGGAACGTAGCTCAGCCACGTGGCCGACCCACGCATCCCAGCTGCGTGGGTCGGCCATTTCTCGGCGACCCACGACTATGTACAGTCTCGAGCAAAAATATGTACACACATAATATTGTTAAGAAATTATTATAAGAATAAGCTACTATAAATAAGAGGTACAATTAATGTTCCTAGTATATATAAATACATTTAAGTTGTGATAAGTATAATTTATGTGAGAACTAAGTAATTTATAATACAAATAAGTAAAACAGATGTTACTACACAATAGCTAAATTATATTGTTACTTGGAAGAGCTATTGTCTATATTATAAAAATAATATATTGACTTTAAGTAATTTTTTTTTTATTAAAAAAAATATTTGATCCATTTTATTTTCAAGTGTCATCTGTCAGTATGCATTGATTGCTAGATGGCAGAAGAGATTCGACAAAAATCTCACTAATTTCGTTTAACAATTTTGCATATTATTAAGTATACATATTTTTGCTCGTGACTGTACCCCACGCATAGCTATGAGCTGTGTGGGCGACACATCCGTGTCCGTGCGCCGCAGTGGAAACGGAGGCCGACGCCGCCGAACTAATGAGCCCACGCAGCAGAGGTGAGCCACGCATCCGTGCACAGCCTGCGCAGCGGTGGGGTTGCGGCTTTATAAGGAATAATGTTGTTATGTAGGGAATCTAAGTTCATTGAAGAGTTTTATACACAACTAAATATGGTTGTAGTTTCGTGCTTCGACTCGCAATGTGTTTTGAATAACATACCTAGTTAACCATAGGAATATGGAATAACGTTTATAAATATAAGCTAGATAAATTGTTAATTAATATGAATATTGAAATTTTCCTACCGAGATTTACCTACAGCATCGTATATTATTTCTCTCTCACTGTAGATTTTGACAGTGTGTCGGTTGGTTAATTAAGCATTTATCTGGTTAGGAAGGAAATTAAAGCCGTTAAGTTTCATTAAAATGTAGCAAAAGGCTAATTAGCTTATAGCCTACTCGTTACCATCATAAAAGTTCTCCACACACAAAACACCTAACAATTACCTAATTTCTCCTCAACCAACATCAACCTATCTCTCCACAAAAAAGGTAAATACAACCGCATGTCGTATCTGCAACCGGTCCAAAGCAAACACTGGTAACGTAGGCACGTGTACACAACAATACACATGCATCGCGACGTCAACGTCATTCCTGTTTGAAGTCACTTAATTAAGCAGCTCTTTCAAAAGATATTGTGGAGTAAGTGGTAGGCTGAAGGGTGTGTAAAGGTATTGTGAAGACTGGATAAAGGAATATAATAATAATTAGGTAATGAGGTACTGAAAATGAAATAAAAGATAATAAAATTGACTAAATTAATCCGATTCGTGTGTAGGAAGCGTCCTACGGTTTATTAAAAGTCCGTTTTTGGGAACATCTATAGTATTGAAGCTCCTAAAGGAAAGGGACCGATTGTAATGTAGTTTCATTATTTTGGAGATAAATCAGTAGTTTTTCATTTATTTCAGCATAGCTTTGATTATTAATTTATTTGTACTAATTTAAATATAGGTATGTAAATATTTATATTACACAAATAATTAGCATAAAACAATCTCCTATGAAAATCTTTAAAAAACCTTAAAAAAACATCCAAAGCAACATTGATACGCCCATATAAATTACCAAGCACCTCATAAAAATGTATTCGTAAGTGCAACGCTCGCTAACAAAGGCTTACAAAGTGGGTCGGGACATCGCAATAAACAGTCGCACATCAAGTTTACACGCGATTATAAGACGATAATGGTCTAGACATTTATGTAGAACTATGAATCATTGTGTTATTACATGCCCTGACACAGCAAATACTATGGCATTTTGAGTTCATTGTCAGTCGCTATTAGATTTCGATAGATATGATATCTCATATTTTATTGACGAAAGAAATCTGCGCTGTTTGTTCTTTTAACTTAGTAACTGTAGGTAAGTGTTACAAACTCAATCCGTTAAGTATACTCTCGAAATGTAGTATGTAGGTTGGCTGGAAGAAAACTCAACTTTGAGCTAAGCTCGCCTCTGTACACCGACTTTAATTAATGTATATCTTTTAAATGTTTATTTGTACAATAAAGAATTATGAATTATGAAAGTTTCAGATAAATCTGTGTCTACTTCTGGTGGTTACAAAATCCTACCTGCACAGTCTGGTAAAAATACACTTAGGTACACAAATCGCAAAGTTTTCTAATCAAAACCGCACCGTATGCACCATCTTTCTTTTCTTTGTTTTATACAATAAAGTAATTAAAACAAATTCAATTAATTTAAAACGTATGCTTCTAAATACATAATCTCCTTCATTAGAACAACAACAACAATAAATTTTAATCACTTCGGAGCGGTTAACTTAAAGCAATTACTTACCGAAGTTTTTAAGCGAACAATATCAAAATTAACCGGGTTAGACCCACTTCACTTAAGATGTATGTTCTTTTGCATGTTTAAACAAAATTAGTAATTAATTCCCTATACTTTTAAGAACATTTGACTGCTTGTTTGTATGTCTGTAACCGTTTATGAGATATTTTTTAAGAGAGAGCCGATCATTTTTAAGATGTAACTTATACTACAAGTTTAATCTTAGCTTGAAAGGAAAATATCTAATTTATTGATGTTTTTTTTTTATATTTTTGGTGTATTCGTGCACAGTGCTAAGTTATGTAATTTTAATTTTGAAAATAATGTATAAATATTTTGAAAAAGCAACCTGTTAACCATTAGTCACATTTGAACTGCAGTAATATGGGGGAGCAGTTCACATCTGACCATTTAAGTAGGTATTCTACATAAGTAAAATAATTAAATTAATATAGACTACAGTAAATTCATATTATTTCAGGATTATTCCTGCTTCAAGCTTGACTACCTTGCTTGCAGACATGATAATTCATACTACGTTCATAGGCACATTAGCAACATCTTATTTCCAAAACTATTAAAACATAAAAAAGTAATTGTAGCCTGTCTCTATAAAATGAGATACCAATTTAATTCGGGTCCGTATTACGGTTTTTACGGTCGGTAAACTTGAGATTACAATCGTAAAACCGATGAAAAAAGAAGGTGCAATTGACGGAGTTATTTGTATTCAAAGAACGCACGGGTCTTGCATGGGGTCAAAGATTACGAAGATTACCATAAGACGAGTGACGCTTAGAAACAAAGAGTTTCAACTAAGTTAAAACTATAGAGTGTGAGTATCGCTAAAAGCAAATTGCCTCAAAATTTTTGGCTGTGTGTTGTACATCCGTTTACTGATTTAAGCCATTTTCCGTATAAAGACGGACTTAAAAAAAAAACGATGGTTCCGATTGGAGTGATATTAAGTTTTAAGATAGTTTTATTAAAACGGCGCTCTTAGTTCTTAATTTTTTTAGGACGAAACTAGTTCATACTAGCTTACGGTTCATACATTAGGTGCACTCTGTAGTTTTTCATCTATGCTCTAAGCTTAGAAGATTCATTTGACATTTTATTTAGTGTCTGTTGAAGCATTTCCGTGACAAGAACCTATAAACTGTCAAACGTTCTTGTTGTACGTGCTTGTTTACTTTGTAGATGAGTGTCACTACACAAATATTAGGTAAGACATGTTTTGAATAGTGTTGTAGTTAGTTTTACAAACGTTGGTAATTATGTTTGATTTATAAATATTGTTTATGAAACCATTTAAATGTAAATGTTCTTGAATTAAAATTGGGCAAATTTGCAATTTATGGAAATGACGCTGCGCTACTTAAATAAAATGTTAAAATTAAAAAAGTATCTAACATATTTTAATTGTTAAAAATTTTCAGTGCACCCGTGCACCCACCGAGGGGGGTATATAGGGGAAAGATATAATCAAACTAATATCAACTTAAACACGACCAACTTAAGATTGAAACTTCCTTAACTACAAAGAGAACAATGAAATAAACCCAAGTAACTCTTCCCCAGTTTAGTAAAGTTATTTCTATCGCTGTCATATTTACGAAATATGAACGTTTCAGTGCAATGTCAACAGAACTTATGAACAAGGAAAAGCTCTTCGGAATATTAGATATGCATTTTCAAAATAGTTGAGTCAGTTTTCATTTGTGACTGTTATATTTCACACTTGAGAAGTTTCACATCTTTGAGGAATACTAAGTTTAGTTCTTGAAATAAAATTGTCTCTTTATTTTTCTGTTCATAAAATAAATAAATTATTTAATAAGCTTTATTTAATATGTACTCTAAATCTAAATTAATACAAATATACGAACAAAACTGAGCTCGACTTCTTTGTTTTCTAATCATGATGTTGATGATGAAAATAGCTTACATAGAGACTAGTGATGGTGTGGATCATACGTAAAGTTAGTAATTCGCCTCTGTAGCTACTTTTCAGTAACGTCAAGAAATTTTAATATCATGTATTTTATTTAATTAGATTCGATATACACACCATTTATATATAATAGAATATTGCCTACACATTTATCTTATACATTCAAAAGCCATATTATTAGGAGCCTGAAATGTCTACTGCTGGGCAAAGGCCTCACCAATCTCCCTGCATTTGTCTCTCTCAAGAGCCGCTGTAACCATATTACATAACAAAATTTTACATATCGGAAATCCTCAGCTCCAATAAAATCACTTAGGAACAAAAGTACAGTCGGAGTCATAACGGTATAGATCCGGCGCCGGAGCCAAGCCGGTGGCACACGTGTACGGGTCCTGAGCACCGTCTCCGATACCTTCATTATGCCACGCGGGGAAACTCTATGAAATATAGCTGGGGAGGGAAACTGTATCTGCGAGCGGCGATAACAGGTGGACGTACTGGTGGGGAGGTTGGCCAGCACGTTGGCTAGCAAGTTTTGTTATGTGAGAATTTTTTAATCAGATTTTAAATAATATGTTTTTTTATTTATTACACTTAATAAAAAAAGTTCCTCGCTGCGTTTATAGGTTTATCTGACACGCTCGTAACTCAATAACTACCCAACTTACCCAATTTTTATATAATTTAAACCAATTAATAGTTTGATTCAAGTGAAAGGTTTGTGTGTTAAATTACTCAATGTAAATTGAATTTACTTGTAAGAAGTTACAAATTCAAAATCCAATTTCAAATATGTAAACCAATACATATTCCAGTTTACATTTTCATTAGAAACTAAAATGCAAATCGTGCCAACAACGTCCACGCTTTAGAAACCACTTTGAAATCCCTGTTCGATTAAATCTATTACTCAATCTCCACAGCAGTGTGTCACACAAGACGATGTCCCGTTGCGATTACAGCACGAACAACTTGATAAAGGCATTAAAATATGCAAGTAACCGCCTTGCAAGCTCTTTATAAGCAGCCCTCTAATTAGTGGCTAAATTACTGGGAGACAGCACAAAGCGCCCTTACAATTATATCGTAAATAACCTTTGCTTAAGGTTCTTAAAAAGGTATGATGACAACAATGTATTTACGTTTCCTTCTTCGGATTTACAAGAATCATTTGTGGAAGCTTTTTGAAGTAATCTTGTTTTGTAACTTGTTGAGTTTGTTTAGATATTAAACACATTACACAGAATATAAGTATAACACGAAGACACAACACGTAAAAACATGAAAAAAAATAAACACGTATAGGACATAAAACGTAAAATAAGCCCTCATTGTTGTATTAATAGAATAATCTGTATCTTACTCTCTTATTATCTCTTACTTATATAAAAAACGCTTTATGGCTACTTACCGAAAAAAAATAATATTTTTCTATATCATTATGCCTCAGTATACCCGACGACTTTACTCTTCAAAAACTCTATTTTTAACCGACTTAAAAAATGAGGTGGTACTCAATTCGACTATATTTTTTATGTTTGTTACCGAAAAACTTATGACTATGTGAACTGATTTTGATGATTTTTTTATTATTTGAAAGCTGGTGCTTTCCTTGAGTCCCATTTTTTCCAGTTTTGACAACTGGATCCATAAGAAATAATAGACTTCTTTGTAAGAATTATTTGTATGGCGATAGTCGCTTAAATACCAAAGTCGTCGGGTATCTGAGATTTCTGTTGCCTAGTGTACGAAGGCTTTAATACCGCAAGCCTAATGAGCTTACTTGATATACATTGTTACTGAAATAGGCAGAAATCCGGCCTACAAAGCTTTGTCTTGCGATCAAGTAAACTTAGTCCCCTTATCAATGAGATTATCTGAGTTCGGGCCCAAAGATAGAACACCGTTTCTAAGACTTGATATAATAACTTTTAGGCCACAAACTTGCGAAGTAATACGAGAGATTTACAGATAAAAATAGTTAATGTTGTTAAGCATAAACTTTATATTTATTTCTACTACTTTTCCGATTTTTTAATCATCTACAAGGCTATTAAAAGTACGAGCCGACTCTATCTAGATAAATATATGCAACAGATCAACAGTTGCCTTTTAAACGCAACTACAAAAGTAGTAGGAATTCCAATCTAACTCTGTACGTAATATATTATCCAAATAACTTAAACAGAGCAACACACATTAATATATTTTTAAGAATACAGTATAAATACTGCTCATCAATTTATCTCAAGGACTCTAAGGGCACCGCCGCTTTAATATAAATAATTCTAAAAGTAATCTACTCTGTAAGATTAATTAAAATTTATTAGACTCTTATTACATAAATTCTACAAGCTTTAGATACCTATACACCTACGTCGTACATACACCCACTTTTATTGTTACAAATAGCCAGATTATTAAGCATGGCAACATCGACATGTTGTTTGCAACATGAATGACTGACTTTGTTGGCAACATGAATCTGTCATTATTGACAGAACGATATTTAAGCGGGATTTTTTTCGGAAATTCATAATATCAATTTGAAAAATACCAATAATAAATTAGTCTAACTTTTACAAATCATGTAAAATAATTATAAATTCGTAAAGGCCGGGACATTGACAAACGACATGTTTTCCATCAGATGGGACGAAGGGAGGGTCCCTACCCGGGCCACAGATGTTCCTACTAATTGCGCGATCAATGTAATAAATTACGATTTGTAATGTAAACTAATTAACTGATTGACCGTGTGCCTTTTTGATAAGATTAGCCTTTTTTGGTAATTAATTAATTACATTTATGTTTTAATGCAGCTGTTGTTTTTTTATTCTGTTGTTGTGCTACCATATGATCATCAGGGTTATGCCCTATTGTTTTTTGAAATAGCATAAACAATATTCTATCTCTTTTAAAAAAGGGCAATTAATTTACATACCAGTCATATCACCGACTTTTTAATTTTAGTAAGATTCAGTTATAACATCCATATTTTTATTTGACCTAGCGAAGGAATGCTGAATTAGAAATTTGATGTTCCAATATTTGTGTTAAGTTCATTAAATCCTTTTTAATTTGAATAATTTAGTGGCAATATACACAGATATATCATACTACTCAAAAGCTCATAAAGAAAATACTACACCAAAAGAGTTTCTGAGTGCAATTTTATAACAGAAATAAAAACATTACAAAAAGTACAGTCGCGGTCACACGTAGGTACTATAAAATAATTAGATTTTAAAAATGTAACACATTCAGTACTTTATTAAAGGAACGTGCTGTAGTTATATTATATTTTTTTTATTATCTTATATTTCATGTTGGGAGGAAAGCTCTGCGTTAGTTATTCAGTGGAATGTTTTAGTAATTGGAAATCTCGAGATTACACAATATACTGGCAGGGTTTCACCGGATACTCTCTGTTATTGTCTTATAAATAAAGGTTAAATTACTGTTTATAACGTTAAATCGGTTTGTTGGTGTAGGCAGAGAAAGGGAAAAAGATAATAATTCTAATTGCCATATTCGCGGATTGTTTTCGCATTACATTACAGCCCTTTTTATAAAAAAAAAACGTTTGATAATGATCCAGGAAGACGGGCAATTAGCAGAGAGTAAGAACCACTTAAAAAACATTTGAGACAAGGTATAGATTCCGTTTATGCTAATAATTTGTAATTCCACAACCAATAAAAAAATATCATCCTATTTTATTCCAAAGTTATATTTTACAGGATCATTTGCGGTCATCCTAAAGCACCATCAGCAAAATTAACGTGCTCAAACTCAAAAAATAAAAACAAGAAAAAACTCGACGCCTTTCGTTAAAAAATCTGCGGGTTTTGATTGTAGAGGCGGCGGCGCGCGCTCGGTAGCAATTGCCGCCCACGAGCCGGCGAATATAATAAAGTTGCCAATTTGCTTCTCCCTCGCACTTGCGAACCCCCAAATTAACCTGCAGGCTCAATGTTGCTGTCTCTGAGTTTCACTTACATCTCGTATGTTTTTCCGCGAGTTTAACTCTGGGAATGTTTTGTTACGGATTGTCGCTTAGCAACAGGTCGGATTAGTTTTGTTAGGATTAAGTTTGTCGTGACCCTAATATTGTGGACCCAGTTAATTAGGTTTGCTTATTAAATGTAATGGGGTCGTTATAGATATTTGAATAGGGCTTCATAGAGATTTTTTCGAGCTCGTTTTTCTGTACCCTCCCGCGAAGCTATTAAGAATATTTTGTGCTGAGTTAGTTAATTAAAAAAAGAATAACTAACCAGCGCTCTATCAAAATAAATCTACCTAAAATAATCCTTGAAGAAGAACCTCTTTATTGTGCCAAAAGCCTCCTCTGTTCTCCTCAGTTTATAATATCCAAGATGTGTGGGTACATAAATTGTGGAGGGTAGCAACACTACTCCCTAATTAAGAATAGGCCACAGCACTTAAAACGTACGGTCTGCGAGAATGGGAATCTTCATATTATGTAAATTTCATAGATTATGTTGTTCCTAATTTATTGAGGTACTAATTTCGGGCGATGAAACGTTGCTTCGCGTAAATTAATCACCTTTAGAGCTCAGGTTTACGTCTGGCTAAGCTCAAGCTTGTATACAGGGTGTTAAGAAAACCCTGTCAGACACAAACGGGTGATATAGGTTCCACAAACTCATATCCAAATAAAACATTAAATAGGATGACATGATAGTATCAATCAATAATACTGGTCTTTGAAATGACGATTTTTAGCCGCAAAAATCAAAATTCCTTAAATTTGAGATTACAACAATAATTACAGCATCATTTTCGTCGGTATTCTTTGGCGGCCTTTTGTTTGATCGTTTGGCAGCACCTATGACTACGCCGAGTCTCTGTCGCCTTTTTGAGAAATATTTAATTTATAGGTTACTTTTTTTTCCAATTTTTTGTTACTTCAATGCTATGAGTTATCGATACCTAACAACACCTTTAGTTCGGACAGGGTTTTCTTAACACCCTGTATAAGTGAGTTAGCTTAACATCTGCTAGGATGGAAATTTCTAAGTGTTAATACGGTTTCTTGATTGCGAATGGTCCTGTCCATTTCCTGTACGCGGTCGTTAGTGGCTGCTAAGAGATTACGAACGAATGCTCATAAAATTGTAGTGCACTTGTAATGGTGGACATATTTTTAGGTTACGTAGGACTTTCTGAAATATATTGCTTGCTTTTGTCACAAGGCTTAGTACGTTTTATTATGTAGAAATATTAACTACATTATCTATGAATACATCTTAATTTGCGGTGTGACTTTAGTTGAATTATATTTCAGAAATTATTTTAATTTAGTTGGCTTTGAATACAAAATATACGTAGATATATTGATATAATAATAATTTCAGACTATAAACGTCCCACAGCTGGGCACAGGCCTCTTCCCATATAGAGAAGGCAAGAGCATTGATCACCACGCTTGCTCTCTGCGGGTTGGCGATTTCAGATCCCAAATTTAGAATCCAGGTTCCCTCACGATGTTTTCCTTTACCGTCGGTACACTATCTAGTAAAAATCCAAATGCAATCAAAAATCCTGTTTTACTGAACCTAAAGCAATAAATACTATTTATGAGTCTCATATACCAAAACTGACCGTAGTTTAATAAAGATAACTTATCCTCACACAATCACACTGGTAATTGGATGTATTAATCTAGTACTTTCCAGGAAATTGAATAACTCCTGCTTCGCACACGGACTTAATAGATAAATGGGTATTAATACCTAGGGTGCGGATTATTGTGAATACGTCTAATTGAGAACGATCGTACAATCAGAGGATACCGTCCGTTGTATTGGACTGTGTGTAAATTTTCAGTACTATAGAGGCATGAAAGCATACAATATATTGAAACTTTTAAATATGTTTTTTTTATTTAGTATACACACAGGCAATAGTATTATAGCAACATAATATAACAGATGCACAAAGGTACTGCTGTATGTTACTCTGTCACCTAAAAATACTGGTGAATTATTTCTCAATCATTTTATTAAATAAGCTTTAAGTTTATATTATTAGATGAAATGTTCTCTTAAACTATTCTAAACAATTTTCATCTTTTAAACTTCTACGAAAATTTGCTAAAACAAACTGCTAGTCAATTAGTTCATCAAGTCCATCTACTCCATTTTAGTTTATCAGATAATTGGTTTAGTTATTCAAATGTTTTAGAACACCGCTGTATAATACAAAAACATAATTATATAAATGTATTCACAAAGTTTGGACCATCTGTCGGCGACTGTACCACCGTGCTTGTATTGAATTTCATGGCTCGACAATTAGCTAACATCACAGCATTGTTTGTTTGGGCGCTCCCTACGTATTTTAATTTTAAAACGTATTCTATACATCTAAGTATTTGCAATTTAGATACAAAATGTTCTAAAATATGCTTTAAATCTTAATTTTGCGAATCCTTTTTTTATTTTTTAGAAAAAGATGCTTATCTTTGTTTACAAATACTCTTTGTTTCCATTCTCTTTTCGCTTTCATGAATTATTTTTATGAATTTCGACATCTAGATTTTGTGTCCTTTCTAATTTGCATATTTTCTCTTACACAGTATTAATTATGAAATTTTCTTTTCAGATTATTAAGACGTAGCTTGGAGTACATAAAGGTATGTATTTTTCTGAATACATACAACCTGTCTATTTTTTATAGACCCATATTACTTGAGTGTTCATAATTCACAGTTGTAAATACAGGTGGAGGGCAATTCGTAACTGTAAAGAGGCCACATAAGAGTAATACCTTTGAAAGGTTTTGTATCATAAACTTTACGTACCATACTTCAGAATAAAGAAAAGTATACTTACGAGAAAAAGCCTGGATTCCAAAAAAAATAATCGGAAATCAACATATATCAATACTCGTTCCTTCTTTGTATGAAAAGAGGCCTATGCCCGGCACATTGATAGGCCCGTATTAGTATGATGATATTAACAGTTATTACAATGTCAAAAGTACAAGTCTATATCAGTAGATATCTTTAGAAATAGCGTGTGGGTAGAAATTACAGAATACTCAATTATTTTAGTTAATAACTCACCTATTTCAATCCTGAAAATTGAGTGAAACAAAAGTACCTAGTTGTTATTAAAAAGGTAATCTGAAACATCTAGTAATAAAACATCTATTACTTTAAAAATAAATATTTTATTGGTCTATAAATAAGTTGGGATATACCGCAAACGTTGAAATGCACAAGCTTTTCCTCGAGGTTCTCCTATCACAAATATACACTGAAACCTACATTATTCATAGCAAAGCTCCGCTCCCTGGACACTCTACTATTTCTACCATTTTCTACTAAAGAAACATCGCGTAAGTGATATTGTAAACATTTATTGCCGTTTCATTTTTATTGTATAACTTTTAGTGTTTGGATTGACTGTTTACAAAGTTTATAGGTACTTTTGTTTAAACGTTTCAGTTTTTGAAGAGATTTTTCTGGTTTTGTTGCTTTTATTTGGCCATGTAGGTCAGGTAAGGAACCTTATTTGGAAATATAAACCTTAAAACATTGAAGAGATTTAGTCTGAATGTACATATCTAAACTAACTTGTTAGTAATTGCTCTTATGCCAACAAAGTAGGTATTAGTACCTAAGCTAAAGCTCCCTCACCGGGAGCAATCGCGTGTAATGTAACGTCACAAATTAGAGCATTACTTCAGTGAAGGCGGAGAACCGAGCATTACAATGCGCACCTTGTAATGTTACAATGTGTAATATCTTGATACAACTTGTAACATCAATGCGCTCCACTTCCCGCTTCGTCTGACATCTTGCTATGAAATGCTCAAAGTCGAATCAATATGTTACATTACACGCAAATGCTTGTAAGTCAGGGAGGTATTATTGTAATGTAATGCTCAAAGTCGAATCTATAATGTTACAATACACGTGAATGCTCGCGGTGAGGGAGCACCTTAAGATACTAATTTGCCAAAGGTTCGAAAAAGTCAAATTTTTCAAATAACGGTTGATCTACTTCGATCTATTGTCAATTATTTGTCCTTTTTGTCATTGAATACCTAACAAAACAAAGGCATCACTAATTATAATGCTCCCATTCACTCCCCCACCCGTTAAGTAAACAAAAACAACACGCCCCATTAAACAGTGAACAGCAACTCTTTTAAATTAAACTTATCTAAGAACAAAACAAAAATGTTTTTAAAACCTACATTCAGGCAAAGCCGACGAATTGAAACGAATTAAAAGATCGGACTCAAGCCAGGCGGGATTAAAGAAAACTCGAGGTTTTTGGAAAGAAAACTAGCTTTTCTTAACCTCTACCTTTTTGAAGTAAAAGTACCTTTTTTGTTAAATTGTGCAACCTTAATTAAAGTGTCGAAATGTTCGTCTAACGAACGAGTATTTGAATGATCTGTAATGTGTTACATTTTATTGAATGTAATTTGTTGCAATTAATTTTGATGGTGATTTTTATCTATTGCATATCATTCACAATTAGTAGCTTACAGCTAACGAGAATAATAGTTAAAAGATTTTAAATTAGTTTCGAATATATCGTTTGTGAGCTCTTTAATAGCCGAAAAGAAAATCAAGCAACATTTTCTTATATTTTCAGCCTGATACTTAAAATAAAATAATTATCGAAACAGAATTCATTTAATAGACATGTTACCTGTTATATACGACAGGCTTATGGCGACAGAAACTTTTTAAGCTCACTTTATGTAAGGAGTAAAATAAACCGACTACAAAACAAAGACACATACATTTTAATTGCAACGGCAACACCAAACAGAGGGTCTAATACTAGAACAAACAGATTTAACTCTTTGTTCATTAGAACTGTTCCTAGGTTGCACCCACAAGTTAAAATAAATAATTTAAAATAAACCTTTACAGTTTACCACCTTACCGTTAAATTAGTCCTGGCAACGTCACTGTAAGTTAATATAAATGTTACTTTTGACCATTGTATTACTTGTGATGCATTTACTTGGTGCTTAATACAAAAGTCGCGCGACTGCTACGCTGGAGGTCTTGGGTTCTATTCCCGAGTCGACCAAGGTGTTATTGGGTTTTTCTATGAAATTTTCAGAAGCAGGTCGGAGTTTGGATTTGTGCCCGGTTAGTAGCAATAGGCTCGCCCCCTATTACATGGAACCTAAACATATCGGCGAACTGTGGGTTTACAATGGTACACCTCTGCCTACCCCTTCGGGGATACAGGCGTGATGATATGTTATATGTTTAATACAAAAGTATTAAAGTTATGTGACATACATTGGACTTCTTATGATATTTATAATGGCTTATTTTCACCTGATTTGCCAAGGAAAGATTGTGTTTTATGAATATAAAATATTTTTAATGATATAATTTAATATTATTGTGATTAATAAAAATCCGTAGATAATCCAATAAATAAAATGCAATAAAATTTCTTAAATTAATCTCGGATTATCATCAATAATCTCCAGCAATATTTCACATAAAACTAGACACCTAATAAAATAATAAATCTAGCTTCTAGTTAATAAATAAATAAAATAATCTAAGAATCTTTTAACTGTTCCAAGTATTTACATATACGAAGTTGCAAAATTTGTAAAATACCACAATTATCTGTTTGTTACCAACGATAACACGCATAAACGCTCGATCACTAACCTACCATTAAAAATGCCAGTCCCGAAGTTAGAGCTCTATAGGAAAAGTTGTGCTTATATGGTGCCGCTTATATTTAACTGCTTGCCTAAAGAGATTATCGATTTACCATACAAACCATTTTGTTGTGCCTTACGAAAGTGGTTAATTCAAGAGAGTTATTATTCTACCAAAGATTTCCTTAATAAAAGCTCTTGCAGATATGGAGCATTGTATCAAAGTAATAAGTGAGTTCTTCTTTATGTTTGATCCTAAATTAATTTTAATTGTATAATTAAGTACCTATGTAGTCAATTATTTTTACTGGTATGCACTATACCAGTAAACATAATTTAATAATGTTTGCATGCCCATACCAGGGTGAAATATGTCATGTTATGTATTATTATTTAACAACTTTTGTACCATATTTCAAGCAAATAAATGATATCTTATCTAAATAATAAATTAAGAAATCCGTCAAACTCGCTCAGCAGTTAATCACCGGATAAAATCTATTACATATTTAAACCTGACATTTATTCGTTCCACTTATGCTTGCACTTTCTCTACAGTAACAGTATAAGTACATTAATCATTGCTAAAACAAATGGCTCGAAAATGTTTAGTAGACTGAAATGCATATGAATAAGTATATCTAAATGAAATGTACAGTTGTTTCGCTATAAGCTTAGTAATATCTTAACGTATATGTATGAAGAAATCTCCAACAATTTTCACACGTGGTCTATAATTCGTGTATTGTCCCGTAAACATAAGAGTTACACACATATAAGGCGCAGCCGCGCCGCGTCCCTACAGCGTCGCGACGCAAAACATACAGAAAAGCCGGGGCGCGGGCGCAACGCTTCTATACATTTTGTATGAAAGGGACGCGGTAGAGACAAATATCCGCGCCCCGTCCACGTCTTACGTCTCTTCTGTCTGGCCTGCGCCTTACCATACATGATTCAGACAAGTCGCGTGCCGTATGAGTGTGACCCGTCTGTCTGAGTGTGACCTTCTTCGACAACAACAAGAACAGGTTGCTGAATTTAGTTCTTCCATTAATCTAGAAATCGATAGCAAATACGGATTCAAAAACTTTTGTTGGACACACGGGCAATACGGGCATTACGCAAACAAACATCAACAGCACAAGTTTTAGAAACGAAAAATAAGTGCACATCGTAACTCTAAAAATGCCCAACTTTGATTCCCCAACTAGACAAATGAGTGTAGAATTCACCAGCTAAAAGCAGATGCAGTTTTAAAGTAAATAAACTATAATGCATGTAGAAATTAGAACGAACGAAACACTTTTTTATGGAGTCGTAAAAAAATTCAGAACTACATGCATGTCAGACATTCTCAAAAAGTGCACTTGAGATTTCTTTGATGCTAATTAATAAGTATTGGCTTATTTATGGTCTAATATTATATATGGCGCCATAACTATGCAGGTATGGGGTCATATATAACATCAGACTGTCCCACTGCTGAGCAAAGGATGCTTCTCAGATAAAAAAGAAACTGGTTCTTGCCTGGTTTCGTTTTTGCAATCTTGTGCATAATCGTTCAATGATTCGGCTACCACTACTTCCTAAGACATTACTTAAATTTAATTAATCTTAAAATACTGGATTAAACCAAACCGCTTATCTGACTGAGTAGATCGATTGTATTAGAATTGCTTAAAGCAATTTGCTACACCAGAGTTAAGAGGTCATTAATCTAACAAGATTTGGGAGGCTGTGTTGCTTCAGTTGTATGCAAATAAGTCATGTCTTAGATTCACCCCCTTTTCCAAAGACGGGTGAGATCGACATGAGTTATTGTTGGGTAAACGTTTTGCTTGATTAGGAGGCAATTTATTGAGATAAAATAAATAAAAAACGGAAGTGTTTTGATAATTATTAATTTGTTATATGCGTAGACTTGTGTCTCTTATAAAAGACTAGATGTCATCACAACTTCATTTCCTACTATAGAACCACCCTATAAAGTTGAAAGCATACCTGATTACAAAATTATCACTTTACGTTACAAAATCAATCAGCACCAAAATAACTGGAACATTTATTTAAACTCTGATACATAACACTTTACTGACATTCCTATGGACCACAAACGCAAGAAGTCGTAGCCTTATAAGCAAATAAAAAATAGACAAGTCACCAGTAATAAACTGTCTTATCAAGATGACTTCTAACATTTAGTCGAGTCATAGTATCATATTGCATAATAACAGGATATGCTAATAATTGGCTAAAGACTCTAAAATTGACTAAATTCGTTGCGATGTCTGTCTTGTCTACAAGGGTCCTCTGGTTCAGTTAAAAATAGTTATCTTGTTTATTCAAGTATTATTGCAGCTGAGTGCACATTGATGTCATGGATAAAACAATTGTGCAATTTAATTGAAGTGTCTCAGACTACATAAAAAATAGTATGTAGAATATCATTCAGTATTAAGTTAGATTTTAAAATGAATAAATTTTAAAACTCTTATTTCCTAGAAAGGTACTGTCTACTACGACTGGGCAAAGAAATCCCCAAGTAATTATACAATTTTATACTCCAAAAGAGTATTCATAATTACAATTTAAAGGGCTATTTATTTATCATTCATTTGAATCTAAATTTAGACAATTAAATCTAATATAAGAACAAACTCTAACTATACTAAAATTAAAACTTACATAAATAAAAACTAAATGGCGTCAAAGAACTCATCGTCATCCCTGTCAATGGCGGGGAACGTGCCCAGAAGGCTGGCTGCATTGCCACGTTGAATCGGCATCCACTCTTGGTACCATATTGGATAATAATACTTTTCGGCTCGCCATGAGTTTACGTTTAGGTATACCCTGTGTCGCATGTCATCGTTGTCAATGCGGTGAGACAGTCGACAACCTCGGTCACCATGGCCTGTCCTGCAGCAAGAGCGCAGGGCGTATATCTCGCCACTCAAATTTGAATGACATAATTCGTCGTGCTCTTGTCACCGCCGGAGTACCAGCTGTTTTGGAACCCAATGGTTTGGTGCGCGGCGATGGCAAGAGACCTGACGGTATGTCATTGCTGCCTTGGAAATTGGGTCGGCCTTTGGTGTGGGACGCAACGTGCGTCGACACCCTTGCGCCGTCCCACGTTCTAAGTTCAGCAGCCTCTCCTGGCGCTGCTGCTGGAGCTGCGGAGACCCTTAAGCGGCGGAAGTATAATAACATTGTGGGTGATTATATTTTCGAGCCGTTTGGGGTTGAAACGCTCGGGTCATGGGGTCCGAGCGCACGAAATCTTTTCAAAGAACTTTCCAAACGTTTGGTAGAATCTACTCGTGATCAGAGGGCTGGTTTGTTCCTTGCACAGAGAATCGGCATAGCCATTCAACGTGGCAATGCAGCCAGCCTTCTGGGCACGTTCCCCGCCATTGACAGGGATGACGATGAGTTCTTTGACGCCATTTAGTTTTTATTTATGTAAGTTTTAATTTTAGTATAGTTAGAGTTTGTTCTTATATTAGATTTAATTACAATTTTGTATTTAGATATTTATGTGATTATGTTACATGTTGTGATGTTGTCACTTAATTTATTAAACCGCATCTATGGATTAAGGTTTGTTTGCTCATTTAAGTGTAGTAGGATATACCAAATTATATTAATAGTAGTGTTGCAAGAAACAACACATAAATGTATAAACTTTATACGATAGAATTAACTGCCAAAGCCCGCAGTCTTAACATTTCGTTGATCACGGCATTCGCCAATAAACCGGCCGAAGTAGTGCAGAACTTATGTTATGCATGCGTTATATTCATGTATTCGCCTCTAACCGTATTTACGAGGCTATAAAATGATAAGTTTAGCGCCTCCGGTACAGAGTAAATAATCTGCAGAGGATATGCTTCATACATCCGCAAAATATGGGATAAATAAGGACGAAGACGGCGTCTTTATAGGAATAACCTATCCGATCCGTATATTAGATATTAAAAAAACCTATGATTATTGATATTTAATTATATTTCTTGCTGAAGTTGGTTGCTTGCTTCTTAGTCTGTTAAAAAAAACTATCTACCTCTATAAAGCGAAATAAAGTTAGACCGTGATGACAAAATGTACAGCTTTGGTACGTATTTAACATTAATTTAAGTTAATCGTCGAAAGTTATAAAAAGTGGTACATAGTTTAAGAACTTATCTTATTTCAGGGCTAGCACATGCAAAAAAGAATATCCTGAATAGTTTCCCTATATTGTTGAAGCTTCTGAGTTTTACTTACTCTATGTCATTGCCTGTAGCACCGCACATACCTAATACATGTAAATGGCTCTCAGTAAAGTCATTATTCTACGTTTATATGAGGATGCGATTCCGAACTTGAGACCCTGTTGCGGAAGTCTAACTTTGTTGTTTGTTTTTCGGAGATCGCATTTGTTGTGCATTGTTTAGATTGCTAAAAGGATAGAAACGCTGAGTAAAATAGGTCATATATTTATTCTGTTATTTTTCAGCTTTGATCTTCCTAATAGCATCATGCTATGTCACCCAGTAAAATGGGTGGTGGAGATCTGATGGGCAGTCATTCCATGTAAAATACGGTATTCAGTTAAATCTGGTAAGATTGGAAGCCGACCCCAGTATAGTATTAGAAAAAAACTAGGCAGATTATAGTCTTCCTAATAAAGCACTGAGCACTTTTAATATCTGATAAACTGAACGGAAACGGAACCTTAGAAATATGTTTCCAAAATAGGACAAAGTCATCTAAGTGCTTAATACACTATCGTAAATTTTATCCTTATTCAGTCACTTTCAATATTTGATTTGTTAATCGAGAAGGACCGAAGCCTTCCTGAATTCAAAAACGGGTTAATTTAGCCTCTAAATTCAGGATATTGTTATTAAGCCAACAACTACTTACAATACTGCCTAATTGAAACAATTGAAATGATTACATTTTTATCGGTGAAACAAATGATAAACAGAATACCCCGAAACAATTCTGTAAAAGATGCAAATAAACCTTTATTCCGATTGGCTGCGCCCCGACATCGCGACGCCAGCCTTCGGAAATTAAAAATACCATCTGCTCAACGATCAATGTGTTGCCAGTAAATATTGAAATATTACCATTTCTCTTACGTATCAATTCAATAAAAGTTAAAACGATTTATGTGGCATTCGTGAAGGATATGCGTATCTGCAAAAGAATTAATATTTATGTCATCAATCGAGTTGAATGTACTACAGTATATTCCTTCTATGCTCTTTATATTATTTTAACAGGAAATCAATCATAAATTATATTCACAAGCAGTTTTACTACCAGTCTAGTGTTTAAAGCTGTTTCCTATAGCTATTCATTGGTAGGAAGTATAATACGAGTATCTTACTTTTCATCACCGTAAAGTCTTTGTAAATTTGATACCTGCAAAGGTGTCGAAACGTCGGGACGGAAATCCGCAAAAAGTAGTTTTATTCAATGTCTTTGTAAAATTAATAGAATTCATTTATACAAAATATGATAACGTTGCTTTGTATTTAAAAAGGCAAATAGTTAAGTGAAATAAAAATAAGTATTTTTTAAGCCCATAGGTATGTACTGTGTATTTTTAACGTCAGACAGTCATTTTGTAAAGACACCGAAAAAATATATGGACCTTAGACAATATACTCATTTTCTCAAAATAAATAAACTATGTATGAAAGACAAAAGCTTCGTAGTAAAAATTTCATTCCCCGCCCAATAAGTACAATTATGAAAAGTAATAAAAAAATGATAGATAAGATATTGTAAAACAGCTACAAACCAATCCCTCTCTGAATTGATCTATTATTATTTCTGTCTCGTCCAGCCTAAAGGCTTCAGGCTTCAAGCTTCGGTCTGGACTTTCGAGGAATTAATTTGAGTGGTTTTAAACAAGAGATAGCCATGTCAGGTACAGGACTAACTCTGAAAGCATGCGTATTGTGTAGATCAAGCTTGTTTTACACGATGAGCTGTGCTGAAGCTGAAATATGGTAGTTGTCTTAGCTTTGCTTTTCTTGGCATACGTTAAGTAGATTCTGATTAAAATATGATTTCAATAATTAATGGTAATTTATTCATTATTATTTATTTTAAATTGGTAGATTTTACAATAATGTAGGTTGCGAACTGCATGAAAACATAAAATTTAAGCGCTTGACTTCAAGCAAGTTCACAAATAAAAATATATCTGATGAATTCAAACATCGCTTCGCTTGCACTGTAACGCAGCCCTTACCACAGCCTCAAAATATAACCAAAACCGAGTAACCACTAGCTTTCGTGTCATCATTCATTCACACGATCGAGACGTTACGATAATAAAACGATACGACACGCGATCTAATACCACGATCACGATTCAATAATAACTCTTAATTACCTAGAGATAGAGTTAATTATCCTGTGAGACGCTTTTGTTATTGATGAGCGAATAATCGATTTTCATCGATATATAAATTATGTAACTTTTGCGTGATGCGTTTAATCGTTCAAGGTTAATAGACCTTGGAGTCAAATTGTAATAGGTGTGATACAATAATTAAGACACGTGTTTTACATAACTCTTGAATTTAAAACAGGAATCGTCACAATAAAATAGTTTTAATCAAAGCAAACGGTTATCATCTCTCACGCACGTAATCAATTTATCTAGCTTCTCATTGGCCTTTTTGTTTCTTCTCTAAAAAGCTAAAAAAATACCAAAGGAATTTATAGTTCTTAAATAATAATGCAGTTATGCGGGTCGCACGTGGCCAGAAATTGCAATGGATAGACAGGTGTGGAGGACGGAGCCCTTTGCCCAGCAGTGAGATCCCATGTAGACTAATAAATAATAAATAAATAAAAATAAATAATAATGCCTTCCAGTTGAAAACCTGAAAACCACAAACATTTCACATTCATATCGTTTAAACCCCAAATTAAATATCGTTTGTCCAAATAACCCTCAGGCCTCAAACACAGACATGTGTTTCCTGAGCTACTTAATTATAGAGGCAATTAAAGGATGAAGGTTCTAATTCCGACGTGAATGTCTGCCTCACGTGACCAGCATAACTTGACACCCCATGATCCTCATTTCAGGAACAAATTCACATTTCACACACATTCATGTTTGGTACAAATGTACGGTAAATAGTTTGTAAAGAGGTCTTGTACGTTGGTTGAGATGAAAGTTTGGCTTTTAGCGTCGTAGATTTTTTTGAGGGTTTTAAGAGAATGAGATGTAAGACAAATATGCTAATGTAACTCTTTTTCGTTTTAATTAGGTCTGTGTTTTGGGATTGAAACCTCTTCTTTTTAAATTGAAGTATTAAGCACATAGGTACAAAAGCATGAAATTCTATTTTAAGCACAGTTATTGCACTTCGTAATGTAAGAGTTCTTGTAGTACTAAGTATTATTATTTTTTCACGCGTATGTGATTTAAAAATGCACTTTATTTTAACTATTTAAATAAATACCTTTTTTTATTTAGGGCGCCTAGTATTTCTAATCCATTGCTTTAAATTGCTACAAGTTTACTACTTTTATTTTATTAGAAGGTTTCAACCTTTCAAGCCATTCCGTAATTCTGGCCCTTAAAGCCACAAAGCCAACATCCCTGCAGACCATAGACAAATATATGTTTAGTTTATGGTCCGTGAAACGTTGTAGAGGCTATTTCCCGGCCGAGACTAAATGCCGACGTGGCCGAGCTTCGGCTATCTTCATGGCTGCATTCGGCTTTAGATATGCGGCCGAAGGATGTGTGGCGTAGTTGCGTGTTGTGTAGCAACAATTGGTTATAAGTGACGATTAATCAAGTTCTAACGGAATGAATTGGCATCCATTTCCTTACTGAAATAATAAACTTATGAGAAAACATGGGTGAAATTAGCTTGTTTATTTTTTATACTTGCTATATTAAAAAACACGTTTTACCATGCACAAGAAATATGTTTTTTTTTTTTGTAAATTATTCACAAACCCGTATAGAAAGCTATATTTTGCAAATATGATACATAAACTTCAGAATTAGTAGGCACTTAGTCAATCCACCAACTGGGACCAAACTTGCTACGAACAGCTTTTTGTTTCACCCATAACTCTGTAAAGGCTTAGTTTGTACACGCGGTCATTGACACAAAGTTAGTTGGTCACCTTGCCCTTACTTAAGCCACGCCGTAAAGGATACCTAAGTTTAATTAACTTACTAGTTTATGTACAAACTTTGATAAACAGAGGTCGTAAACAGTTTATTTGTTGTCTGTATTAGTAACTACAGATTGTAGCCAAATAGTTAGGAGAAGATATTATTATGTTTAAAGCGTGATAAAATTAATCTTTTGCTGTTAACACTTGAGAGGTAGTTGCGAAAATGTATTAAGATAACTATATAAAGTTGTATAATTATGGGCACTAGCTCGAAGACATACTTTAATATACAAAAATATTTATAAATTTAGTGCCTTAGCCAGATATCAAATTACTAGCTACAAAAAATAACTAATAAAATAAAAAAGAGAATGATATCTAAAAAGTTAAAAGAAGACTTTAGCCCTTCTTTAAAACTTTAGCCTTCAGCAGAATTTCAAATAATAATAATTTAAAACATTTCAGTGTTCACTGCAAGAGTAACTTTCTTGTAGTTATGTACTAAGACTTTCCACGAACGATTCGTACGAAGGTTCCAGGTCAAGCAATTACACACTTCAAACACGTAACGGTTTCTCGTAAAAGAATGTTATAAAGTTACCCAGCAGCGTTGGATCCTCTCTACTATGTGGCTAGAGGTATATAGATAAAACATAGAAAATTTGTATTCTGTTAGACTATTTAGAAAACTTTCTGTTAGTCTACCAACCAAAGATCAATAAATTATGACTCTAAATTAATTAAGTATCATCGTCTTGATACCAGTATTCTCTCGCGACATGGTGTTGATATTGACCAGGTAATACGCATTGCAAAGCTGATGTGCCAAGATTTACTGGACGTACTAAGAGCTTAGATCGAATGCGAGCTTATAGCATAACACCTGCAGCATCTCCTACGATCCTCACGTAAAACCATTAAAAACAAAACTAACAACTTTGAATAACATCAATCGATCTTCCAGATAAACGCAATCTTCACTGCATTCAAAACCACAGGAGAAATGAATAAAAAAACTAATTCGAACCGTAACTAGCTCACGTCCGACAAACCAAATAAACCATCGCGGCTTACGAGTTGTTTACTAAAAAAATGAATGGAAAAGACAGGGTGCGTGCAGGTACACACGTGCAACCGGTCCCGAGGTATATTAACGCAGTTTACCAAATTACCCCCCACAGCATCCCAAGCGAAACTACAACTTATGAAGTACAGCATAAGGTTCGATTTCAAATGGACTTATTGAAGCTATTTGGACGGACTTGCGTGCTCCAATTTTTAATGATAATTTTAATGGAGTTAAACATGCATCTCGGTATAATATCATCCCTCAGGAGCTTCTAAGTTTGTACGAAAATATGTAAAACTGTTCTCGGAAATGTAAGAAGAATGGCAGAACTAGATAGGGTTGTCAAAAGTAATACCTGATGAATATAAATGGTATGAGTAAAAGATGCAAAATGTCGTCCATTTTATTATGTAGTGTGAAATATATTTGTTATTCTAAATCGGTAGGGTCTGGTGCGACGTGTTAACATTAAGGCACAAAGTCTACGCTTCATTTCCTGGGAGACCCTATCCGGGGCTCATGCCGGCCATTTTTATACAAACGACATGTCGTCTATAATATTAAGTTGGTGTAAAGGATAGGGTATGGCGAGAAAACTATTCGCTATATTCGCCATTAGAAATAACTTCAGTTAAAATGAATGCTTAGCATATTAGGTTTTTTTTTCAATCGCCTTTTCTTACGTGATTTTCATAATAAGGAAGCATCTTTGAACAGTAATTACTGATAACAGAATAAAGGACAAACATACCTAATTTATATGAATAATACGCCTTGCAAAATAGTCGTCTACAAAGAGTAAACTGTATATTTACACAACACTAGTTCTATTTCAATACAAAACTTGCATTTACAGTGGACAGGTGGCAAGAAAGATAGCATCACCTACAAAGATAAAAGAAACCTGAGACTTGTTTTACCTTTTATCTTTTCCAACGCTCGCCGCTTGTCGTTTGTAAGGATAACACTCATGCACGCCTCACATTTATTTGGGATTTTCCATTTTTCCTGGATAAAACGGTGAAAAATCGTCTGTCATTTTTATATTACGAATTATTGGATATTATCGATCAAACTATATAAATTACTGGCTTGATGTGTGTCATTGAGTAGTTCATTAATCTACTTTTTCGGTTTTTAGTATACCTAGTCTTATTTTTCGCGCATTATACTGAACAACTAGTTAGGTAAGTCGTTTGACACTATATGATAGTTTTTTTTTTTATTAAATGACTCTTAATTAAATATTATAAAACAACTCTATTTGTAGTTTAGTAAATCAGGAACTTGTTAGCAAAGACGAGTTGACAGAAATAATCTTCATACTTTGATTTAAATTCATCATATCCCTGGTTTTAACAACCCCACCCTTTCATATACAAAAATAAATGAAACAATAAAAACCGCATGCCAGAAATCACACGCAGAACAAATGTTCCAAATTAACGCCACGCTATGAAAATAATCCCGCTGTAAACCCTTCCAAATTTGATGGAAACATTTAAATAACCCGGCAAAAATAATGAAACAATGCGTGATTCGATTGCCCCAATATAATTCTCTGCAGCCTTATTACGTATCTTGCAAAAACAAAGCAGCAGCAAAATATTGCTGTAAATTTGCTGGATAACACAATCGCGATATATAACACGAATTAGTATTTTATTGGTACAGATCTTTGCAATTAGGCTTTGACTGCTTTACCAGACTTTTGGTGAGGACCTTAAGGCCTCCAGCCAGAGCAACTCTAAGTGACGATTTAACAAATAAAAAAAATGATATCATGATACCTGTAAAGGTGTCGAAACGCGAAAAAAACCGTAAAAAGTAGATTTATTATAAACAAAAAAAAATTGCAAATTTCGCTTTTGGAAGATACGTAATACTTTCGCAGTCTCGTAATAGAGGGTGTTGTAATAATCCTGGGAGTTCAATTTGTCAAGCTTGGCCATCAAGGCCGGTTCATACGGTGACCAGTCTGATGTTATATCTTCACCGTAATTTCCTTCCATCTATCTTGCGTTATGACAGCCATTTTTCTCTATTGTTGCTTCTTTAGTTGTTGTTTTATTGTGATGGCGTTTTATTTATTTATTGTTGGTCTGTGACCGAGTTCAGTCTTTTCTTCCGTTGCCATTGCAGTTCATATTTCATTTAGCATTCATTCATATTTCATTTGCCGGATTCTATCGCGATTTATTATTTAAATTTGCCTTCTCTCGATTCCTTTAGTCGTCATGGAGAGATAGAACCTGTATAAAATGTTTTAATTTTAAATCAATTTATTATATTTGCACAAATATACAACTAATTTATTCATATCGATAGTATAGCAATAGAGCACCTTTTAGAACATTCAATGCTATTTTTAAGTTCAAAAACGGATATATTTTTATCACATATTAAGTTAAACACATTGCTGCTTTTATTAAACGAATAATGATACAATTATAATGTGAAAAACGGAAAGCAGTAATGTGTTTAACAAAGCATAAGACACTTAAAAGGACACCCTACACGACGTAATTCTATAGTTGTAATACAAGACACCAAACACGTAACTTAAGCAGCTTTTTCTGTTATTCCAAACTTAACCCACATTTCTATTGACTTGCAAGTCCAACCGCTTTCGTAGAAGCCATGTAAGCTACCAAAAGAAGTTAATCTCAAGCACACTTCCTTGTATTGAATAACATGTTTTAAGGCCATACAACATCCTGCGGTTTCCAATAGTCCAATTAACTAAACTATTTGAGGATTTATGGCGGTCATATTATTATAATTAAAAAGGAAATGGATAACTTTTTTGAGGATCCTTGTCTGGTCTGGTTAATTTTTTGCTCTTATTAGGCTCCTGATATACCAGTCTATGCTTTCACTTTATATTATTCTTATATGCTATTATAATAAAAAAAATTTTTAGGTATCCAATACATAGCTAGAAAAGTATTACAAATCAGAATTCTGCCTAAAATCTAGCCTCAAATAACAACCTTACCGTTTAAATTTCAATTTCTAATTATATGTTTTTTTATTACTTTGTTCTAAATTTACTGTAGAATATGTTTTCTTAAAACAACAAATAAACTTTATAGATGAAAGTATTTAAAAAAATAGCCTTATAGGTAATACTCATCGGTAAATTCTCAGTCACAAAAAAGGACTTACAAATAACCCTAAAAATCCCTAAAAACTCTGTAACTCGAACCTCTAATTCCTGCGTTTTGTCTGTTCATATGTATTGTATGTAACTCGATATCAAAGCTCATGAGATCGAGCCATCCCGGCCGGAACAAATATTTGTACGGCTGCCGGCTGCCGGCTCCCGGACCGGTTCGTAGCGTTATAATATTACGCTACTGATTTACTTCCGAACACGTGTTACCTATAACTTGTGTAACTCTCTTTTTGTAATGAGAGAGTTCAGTTGCTAAGCAGAAGGAATGTGTAAAGTTTATAATTTTAAACGTAAACGAAATATAGATTCTAGTACAAAGCTTTTATTAAATGTAATAAGTAACTAAATATTAAAATTCTTGCCATGTAGCTTATGAAAAAACTGATCATCATTATCAACGCGTATGTTTTAGGGATATCAAAATCGTTTAAATATTGTTATTTATTCCATCAAAGGTTAGTTTAGAATTACAACATTTTCTTGTAAGCTATTTTATGTTCAGGCATCTAACAAGTATTTATTCTCAACTAAAAGTCTATAAATTGAAATGTTTATTGATAAATTCCTTGTTGTTTCAACCATCGACGTATGATATGCATAGACTGCTACTATCGCTAGGTTCCCCTTGTGCCAAGCGAGAGCAGTTTTTAGTCTGATCCTCCGTACATTTCGTTTTTCATTTAAGTTTATTTTCGTGCAACGAGAAACTTATATACGAGAATATCGATGGTTTTGACATTGTTAGGATAATATTAGTGTTTTAGATAGATTTTTTAAAACGGCAAGCTCCTTCTTCATACATAATTCACGACAACACTTGTTCACACTAGTGCTTACGGTTTAAACTCTGATAGGCTCACTCTATAGTTTCAAATGCAACCTCGTTGGTTTCAACTCTCTCTAAGACGTTTGATGTTAAACTAACTAAAACTTATTTATGTAACTGTTATACCATAAACCGCATAACATATTGAAGTACATAACTTAGTTCTGAAGTAAAGTTATGTTAATTTACTTTACTATTCCCTTTGAGTCGCAGTTAGTTGCTAAATGTGCATTGTGATCATAGTCACAGAATACTGAGATCTTGTTGCAATAATCAAACAAGATAATAATTTGAGTGGTCAATTTCAATAGAATACTCGTCATTCCTAAGCAAAGGAATGAAGGAGAATGGACATAAAACTCAAGCTTTATTGATTTAAATTATAGATTCAAACTATAGAACACTTCAGAAGATCTTAAAGTAGGTCATCTAATTTATTTACTCACAAACAAGAAGCAAACAAATCTTCGTCCAAGACTCGTGAAGTAGCACAAGAAAACCAGATCATAACTTGAAGAGCCTGCACTGAAAATGTTAACTTTCAAAGAACACTTGTTCAGGCTGGGGGAGTGTCGCCCGGAGAGTGAACCCACACTTGACATCACAAGGACCTCTCAATACTTGGAATCCTCCTTCACTGTCCCCGATACTCGAAACCCGTAACATTTTAAGTACCCGTAAAAGTTTTCCTATGCTAATATTATGGCGCGCTCAGTGTAAAATTTTATTTCAACGGCAATTAAGACTTGGCACTAAGTGCATTTTCGCACGATTTATTTTACACGAGCTGGGCGCGTCTCGCTGTTTCAAGTTAATAGTTTTAAGAAACGAACCTCGCTAATCCGGGATATATTTTACCTTAGTACTAAATTAAATTCAAACCCGATTTGCTGTTTGCGAGATTCGGTAACAAACCGCTTGTGAAGGTATTTACCTTCACAAGCTGCAGGGCGAAGTGAAATTGGGATTTGCAGTTCTTAGTAGCATTTCAGCTTCTTTAATCGTACCAGAATGATGAAGTAATCGCTATTGTTCCTTGGAATTATAAAATAGTGTACTGTATATATGTACCTACCATTGTTTGAAATAATTTATACAAAATGAAATTTTCAATGTTATTAATCCAGAAATGCTTCAAAATATGTAAAGCATATTCTTCCGGCTCTCGACGATTAAATTTATTCGTTCTCAGATTCTCCTGGAAATAAATCCGATCTCAACCTTTTGTAGTATAGGTACTTCATTGTTTTTGGATAAGTAAGAAAATATAATTAAATTCGCACAATATACCGACTGTAACTCCCGAAGTAAATGAATTGCGATAGGTGTATTTCATTTGATGAATTGATGATAATTTTAATATTTGCATAGTATATTATGTAGGTTGACTTTTCCTTTCTTTAAATCGAAACAATTCTCGTCCCCTTTTTATTGAAATTGCCGAACTCGAGGTAGAATTGTAAAATATAAAGATGTTTCAACTTCCGTCAGAAATGTCTTCCTAACAATGTCTTATTGCACATTCTTTGTTGTATTAATAAACTCGGGTATTGTCAAAAATGCCTTTCAATTTGTACAATAGGAGATGACCGTGTGAAATTCAGTACTCCCGTAGTATTTTTCATTTCGCTGTAGAGCTAGCTTGTTTCGCTACAAAATTGCTTGTCTACGAAATATGAACTTTATCATTTTAAAATAAGACACCTTTTTAAAATGACATTTTCCAGTTTAGCTCTTCGTTATATTTCTCGAGCTACGGAGAATCCTCCTTGGCTAGGTTTCGAATCATATTTTGAAATCTTGGAGCTTTTTATTGCAAACGATAGAAGTCGACAAAGCCATTACTATATTTTTATCGTCTTTTCACAATTTATTTCGCGTCAGAAATACGAGTTTGCACCGTTTACGATGATATTTTTATTTGAAAATTTTGATTTATAGTTTTCTATTTCTTATTGCGATCTCTATTGAATTTAAAAATAATTTGATTAGAAAATAATCGTGTATTCCATAAAAGAGCTGTACAAAGCGATATAAGCAACAAAATGTGCTTTTGTTTCGCGATTCCCGCCGAATTTCTTTATTAAAATCTTGTTCTTTGAGACCTTCGATAGCAAATTGCTAAGTAATTTGACTGTTCTACATTTTCCTCCAACTTCACACTTTTTGTTACGTTATATGAAAATAATATCAAAGAGTCATTAAACCCGTCGAGTAAAATATCAAGTGAACATGTTACTTCGACCCTAGAAATAATTTTCCAAGTTTTCTTTCGCCGTATGGTGCCGACTCGTGTTTCTTCATTGCAGGCTATTTTAAACCAATTAGTAATGTACCTTGTTGTTCTGACGTTAGAGTTTAAATTAGAAAAAGTAGTGCAGAAGTTAATTCGCACGAGTATGTGAAAGCTGTAATATGACCAATTAAGCGTGACACCTTAAAGCAAACATGGTGCCTTTAATAGAAGCTCTGTGCTAATTGGTGTACGAGTTGTTGTGTCTAGGTTTCTTTATTTCACTTTTTGGTTATTATTTTAGCGTTTTATGTTTCTGTTTGTGGCATATATTTTATGTTTATGACACCGTTACTATTGGATTCGTACAGATAATTTTGTTATTTATTTTATAGTTCTTCATATCTAGGAAATGTCTGGATGTTATGTTTGTATTTCGAAACAATGAAATTAGTTAGTTAGGCATATGTATAATGTACCTAGATTTCTATTATCTTACAACCTGATAACCTTATTTTCAGAGCAGATGGTACAATGTACCCCAAAAAAAGAGACACAAAGGAGAATCCATTATATTCTATCACACAAATTGAACTATCCTCTTCCTATATAGGTAGTACTTAGGTTCATTCACAACATTAACTAAAAATATCTTCGAGAGCACTTTAGATTTCAGCTATTGTGTATGTGTTCCCATTGAGAGCATTGTCCAACCGAATGCGAGCAATCTGGTGCCACCACCACCATTGACCCCACTCGCTCCCTTAAGCAACGGGAATACCATACAGAGAAACCTATACAGGGTGTTACTTAATGGGTATATCAATCCAATAGGGGTGAAGAGTAATCCTGGTACAAAATAAGTTTATAAAATTACGGCTCGATATGAGTTAGTTAAATAATTGATATGCAATTTTTCGTATCAATGAAAGCGAGTGACGTAATCAGATATTGACCCCAACATTGTGGTAATTATGAATTTGGTGTTGGCTGTTAAATTACCTCATTATTAGCTAATATTTTGTAAACAGACTGAATACCAGATGAACTGAAAACACTTTTGGATAGATATAATATCCTTTCGGTAACACCTTGTACAGTCCATGGTTCAGAGGTCTTCGTAATCTGGTCGGGCGATATGACCATGTAATTTGTCCAATCATTGAGGATCGAGGTGCAAAAGATTTATATTCGTACGTACTCCCTTTGTTCGAACCCATGTTATTAGAGTGTATCGTTTTTACTGCGACATTATATTTTATGTTGGATGTGGATTATGGCGTGTGGATGGCCGATCTATTTCATGTTACATTGTCCAAATACAGTTTGTTTCGATGTTATGTAAAACTGGCCTGGACTAGACGGATAATTCGATAGAGTGGCGATTGGATTTTGATGGTCGATATTTTGACAGTTGATGCACTAAATCTAAAAAAATGACGATATCCAGTGGACACTCTATTAAATTAGCAAACACCGGATCAAACATGTCAGTTGCAAACTGAAACAGATTTGGCAAAACCGGACGACATTTCTAAAAATATTACATAAGTTTTGGTGTATATTATATCTGTAGTATCATGTCTATAACACAAAAAGATCAACACAATAGAACCCCGATTAAAAAGTACAAGAGGCCCCTAACCACGATCACCTTAACTCAATACTTTCCACAGCGTTTCCATACATTATCCCATAGAATTCCCCTCGCCGCAACATTGGTTTAACGTCGGCAAGTGTAACTAAGGCATGAATAGGGCAGACTAAACCCTCTTACGCCCATTCAAAAGGAACCCCTGATATGATTTTCACGGAAAATTGCTTAACACAAAAGAGAATTGAACGCTTTTGTTGATATCCCGGATTTATCTCTTTAAAATAAATGTACACATACAGCTACACATGTATATGAAAAGTTATGTATGATATGCTATATCTCCTAACATTTATCATATTATTTCAGCCCATAAAAGTATTATTAGTTACATAAGGTAAACAATACAAGAAGCAGAAGGCTTTGTTTGAATATAAAGCAAAACTTTTTTGGGAAACATGTAAAATTATCATCAGTATTAAGTTCCTCAAACTTTTACATTTTAGTGCATGCCTCAAAAATAACGACATCCACATCAAAACACAAACAGAAAACAAAGAATACTTTTCAAAAAAATCTCACCTCAAAAAAAAAGGCTTAGCAATTAAAAATAATTGCGAGCATCTTGCATCAACTGCGCCTACGTGTGCTCTTTGTGGAGTCAAACCTCTCTCCAGGTGGAAACGCAAGCGATCCAAGAACAATGCGGCCCCCTCAAAACAGCCAGGATGCCTAGGTAGGATGCCTAGGTATTGTGCCGCCGACGCTTCCAGACCACTCTTCGTTCCTCTTAATTAAGGGGGGCAATACTCGAATGCTTCTCGCCGCCGTCAATGGGGGCTATTCAAACGTGTGCCGTCTGCGTAGATAACGAACCTCTCTCGGTTATTAACGCCAGCTTTTTTTTTAATGCGGTCATATGTAAACTATTTTGTTGCAGTTTTCAACTGGCTGGTGGCTCGAATTTCAAACTTAAGTTTTTAATTTATAAGTTTTCTGTATTGTTTTTCGGTGTAATGTTCAGCCATATTGTAGGAGAAAACAAAGCTTGTTGAACACTATACTGTTCATAAAGTATTCCATAAAAGTCACTTTGCGCTGAACACCGTAGAGAAAATTTTAAAGAGAAAAGTTATTTTTACTTGCGCCAATTTTATTTATGAATGGCAGCACCCTACACTTGCCTCTCCCGTTACTTAAAGATTTTAAACCCAAAATCAAAACATGGATACGTGACTGTAAGCTTGAACAAATTCTCTTGATTAAATAGCTTCAGAGGCTGTATAAGTTACTCCGGTGCGTTCATGAATTTAGTATGAAAAAGATGATTGTAAAAAGATAACGCCGTTCCCGCCATTTATCTTTTCGCATGGCGGCCCCTCTGTAAGATTAAATGTGTTTCTCTCGCTTTAATCACAAGTAATAGAAAGTAAGACTTTGTTCGCAACCTTTTCATGTAAGCACTTATAATTTAATTTATTAGAAAAGTATAAAACGTGTTTCTACGAAAAAGCGTTTGATCAAAAGTTGATATATAAAATTGCCTGCCTACATGCTGTAGTACGAGTATAACTACAAATGTAAAAAGAAGACAAAAACTTATGACAACTAAAGGTAGCATTGGGATTCAAACCTCATCCGCCCTTAAAGGAGCTACAAATTTAGCCATTACAGATCATATAGATCTTATCACGTCTCAATTAGGTTTAAATTACCGTGACTTATTAGCAATCTAAGTGGTACTGGATTCTGCACCTAGTATGGGAATACTGGTTGGTAAACCGTTACTTGTAGCCTTGGGAAACGGGATTGCCAGTTGCCACTCGTTGATGCCATAAAATAAGAGTATTGCTGGCATGTTTTAATTTATACTCGACGTTCCGAATTTGAATTCTTCTGACATGTCTCTCGTTTTTTGTCAAAATTAATGGCCACACACGTCAAAATGTAGTCTGAATCGTGCAGTAATTTATTAAAAATTTAGAAAAATTAAATTAAATTAATAACTGTCTTTTTTATTTTAATAACCTTAAAGGTTTATTTTCTTTTATAATTTCTACTACATTCTTTATTGATGTTTTTTGTAGGTACACATTAGCTTTCCAATTTATTTATACGTAACTCCCGTTTCATAGAGAATTAACTGTCCAACGAAATCATTAAGATGTTGAAAACTCGAGATAATTACATATTTCCTTGGGCTATAAAATATGCATTGGTAGGCAGTGCAAACTGGCATTCTAGTTATTAACATAGCGGCACTGGAAAACTTAATCACAGAGAAGCCGACACTACCTAATGATAGAAAAATTAAAAAAAAAAAGTTATAAAAGGAAATACTTGAAATGTATTAAAAATAGTTAATTACCAACATGACTTCATTAGTGTGATGTATGCAGGTGATTCTCCCAAGAGATATCTGATAATGTTTACGTTTTTGTAAGAATTATAATATTTCACTGCATACAATTCGAATTATTTATCTCGTGGGAGAATCACCCTTGTGTGCGTGTTATGTTTTTATCGGAATTTATTTTTGAATTCATAAGAAATTACGATCAAGATAATTAAAATATTGAAATTAAATAAATTGGAAATTTTCAAAATCCGGAGTAGCAATAACACAAGTAGGCACCAATAGGTCTGGGTTCAACTTTGCGTAAACTTTACTCATCTGTGAGGCAAATAAATAAAGCATAACATTTCGATATCCATAGTATAGATTAGATACACTAACAGCACACATACATACTTTCCTGTATCATCTTATTTAATTTACTGACGACCTCCGTGGTCGAGTGGCGTATGCACCGGTTTCAAGGTGTCGCTAGCTCTGAGGTCCCGGGTTCGATCCCCGGTCGGGTCAATGTAGAAATCATCATTCTACATCGCCTCGGGTCTGGGTGTTTGTAGTACCGTTGTTTCTGAATTCCATAACACAAGAGCTTTAGCTACTTACTTTAGGTTCAGAGCAATGTATGTGATGTTGTCCGCATTTATTTAATTACAACATACACGTGACCGAAACAAATCAACAACTAATTGTGTCCACTCTGAGAACAAAATGAATGTATGAACACGTTTTCTAATCCATCAAATGTTTCCATTTCCGTCCGGATCAAAGGAATCGCTAACAACTCCGCAGTGAACTTCATAAAACATTCTGAAAGGATGTTTGTCTATGGATGCGATGCCCCATAGTGACTGTACTGAGTATTGATTTGATGAATTGGTGTAAACAAGAAATGTGTCAGACAGGTGTAGATAATCAGAAAGTAAATTGTAAATTTTAGAAAGCAATAAGTAGATGATCAGTTTAGAGCTTAACGTGATAAAAAACAAATCTTTTGATAAAAAAAATATTTATATAATTATGATATCATCCGTAACATTTTCATTTTTCCATTTTAATCTTTCCCATACGGATAACTTTAATATAATTGATTTCGACCTATCCTAAACAAGAGGCAACAAATATCTCGCGACCTTAAAATTAATGTGTACATTGCTTGTAAGTACATTACAAATAATTACATTTTAAAACAACGACAACATATTTTTAGAAAAAAATAGAGCTTCGCTTTTTTCTGAAGCTTACGAGAAAAATCTCAACTTTATTTTCAGCAAACAAATTAGAGCACAAAACAAGTCTAAACTAGTAACTTTAATACCTACATAAATCACAAAACTTTCATTTAACACATTAAACACTTAAAAGTTAAAACTACTGGCCGTAAACAAACGTGAAGCCATTTGTCCTAGTGATCAATCGTTCGAACTAAAAGCACCCGCAGCGAATGATAGAAACCTCTTTCGACGTAATGTATGTAGCATCGACGTATGATATGCATAGACTGCTACTATCGCTAGGTTCCCCTTGTGCCAAGCGAGAGCAGTTTTAAGTTTGATCCTAGTACATTTCGTTTTTCATTTATGTTAATTTTCGCGCAACGAGAAACTTACATACGAAAATATCGATGGTTTTGACATTGTTAGGATAATATTAGTGTTTTAGATAGATTTTTTAAAACAGCAAGCTCCATCTTCATTCATAATTCACGACAACACTTGTTCACGACACACTTGTGCTTACGGTTTAAACTCTGATAGGCTCACTCTATAGTTTCAAATGCAACCTCGTTGGTATGTAGATAGGTACCTCGTGTCTAAATACAATGTTAATAAACTATGTACACAGTTACTTTGGTGTTAACACTTCGAGTATTAAGCAGCCATCTTTAAAAAGTCTGAGTGTATCTGTGAGGTCAATGACCGTGGTTTGTTTACCTAGATTTGTGCTCAAGGTTATGCTTTCGGTGATCAGCTGATGTTTTACTGCCTTTTCTTATTATGATTAATCTTGGTATTTCGATCAATTATATTATTAAGGCTATAGGCTAAATTTAGCTTTAATAACGTTACGAAACTGGACCTTATTATTTATAATCGACCTTTGTCTTTTTATTTTGTGAGATTTTGATAAGACAATTTAGTTATTTTCTGAAATTGACTATATTAAATGAAAACTGTCTTCTCCGCAATACAATATTATGCAGTGACGCAATAAATGTTAAATACTATTTCGCGTATTTACCTTTTACGTTCACGATTGTCATAAGGCTATGTTAGCTAACTTCATACAAATGTTGGTTAAGAAAATACTGTCACGATGTAATAAGAAATTCCGTATTCACGCATACCATGGTTCCATGAATCAAGCGTACATATTGACAATGTTCATAAAGTACGCATGAACGGCTCCCGTTGTAAAAACAGTTTGAAAATTCTCCTTATAAAACGATTGATGACAATGTATAATTTATGTTGCGAAGACACGGTTAATGTAACAGAATATTGTAATTTTCTCTGAAATATAATATTTCAAGGCCTCAGAAATATTACCTACCTAAAAATTTGCCTCAATTCGGGAGAAATTGAATAATGAACAACGTAAAAACCTACCACAAGGTACACTTAACTAAGAATTTTCATAACAAGAAAACCTAAATTATGATTCTTTTGACAGCACCTCAAAGTTCTTCAGTCACGCGTCCAACTTTTATAAAGCTACACTCAACAGAACATCGACAAAAATTACCATTTTTAAGGCTATATATTTTCTTTTTCAAGTTTTTCTCAGGAGTATTTATGCAGTATTATTTTGTGCAGTTGGCACCACACCTTATAAACTCGCTTGCTGGTTATAAAAAAAAATATAAATTCAAATGTACATTTTTTCTAATTCTAAGTTTGAATTTAAAGTTGTGGTGAAGTGGGTCTGCGTCACTGAAGCCAGCAATCATAGGCCGGCGACCCCATGCGGTCGATACTGCTTTGTGTTAGTGGTATTTTCCTTTTATATACAATTGTCTATAGCAATCGAGTAACGGATAACGATCGATTATTATCGATTAATAGACGGAACAAATGAACTGTTGTTTTAGTTCCGAGACTGGGTACTGTTATGTTAAAATGCATCTCTTGAGATTTTTTGTTAATTAAATGGTTGCGGCGTGTAGCCGTGACTTTATGTATAAAGCATCAATTTAGCTTTTTTCTGTGAACTTTTTTGAGAAGACATTGCGCTTTTCTTTTCATTCTATCAATACTTGGATTAGTCATGCATATCTTGGCGCCATTTACTGGCCATATATCTTGTTTTCTAGTCTAAAGATCATGTTTACAATTATTTAAATTGATGTAGAAATTATGTGATGCTATCAGAACTGTTGATGACTGGTTCAATAGATTCTAGTGTCTAGATATCGTTTATAAACTGGCAATGCGTGAGTAGCTTTATTTGCAAGCTTTATTTGCTTATGAATTTCAAAATCTCTTTTAAACCTTGTTTATTTATAGGTAAAGTTTAAATTGCTTTAACTAGAAGTACTTTCTTTTCGACTTTAATTGACAGCTATCGTCATACCATTACAATTTAGTTATTTTATCTTAGCTCTAACAATTTACACGGTTATTAAAATATCTTCTAATAATGATACGAGATAAAGCATTTACCTAAAAAGCAGGAAAATTCATAAATTACGTACAAAAAATTCTTTACATGTATAATCACGAGCAAAAATATGTATACACTCTCCAAGTTTTCATTGATTTTCTCTTCAATTCTCGATTGGTTTTGTAAAACGTGTTATGAAAGAATTATTCAAAACAGTTTCTTAATCTTGGACATATTTTTCCATTTCAGTTTCAACACAAAAATCACGCTGATTGTATGTTACAATTTCACTATGTGTATATGTCGCAGACAAATAGTATAATTTGGCATTTTACATACGGCGTCGTCAGTTTAAAAACGTTTGCGGTTATGTAATTAGGCAAAATGTCAAATCATTCAATCGTTATAACGCGACGTTAGTTTTATTTTAGGGTGACCATGCTCATTAAAATCTCGAGACAATTTTGGATTACATACGTCGTCGCTCGCTTCGCTCGCTCTGTTGCAAGGTCACAATATCTAACCTAACCTAACCTAACCTACTGATCTCTGTCACAAAGTCGAACCTAATCAAGCAATGGATTTCTGGGCCTATGAATTTATGAATATTCGATCAAATACATGTTTTTTTGACCAAAAATACTCCGCAGGAGTCCTTCACGACCCAGAGTTTATGGATACCTTAGCATTTTTGACGTGCCGGATAACCTCAAAAACTAAATACTTCAATTTGCCTCGGCATTATGTATATGGTATTTAAATTTTCGATGAAATGTTGAGGCACATTATAAAGTGACACGGCAATCTACATTTTGCCTTCGGCATATTACATAACCGCAAACGTTTTTAAACTGACGATGCCGTATGTAAAATGCCAAATTATACTATTTGTCTGCGACATATACATATTTTTGCTCATGACTGTACAGTAATGTACACATAAGTATCATATTGCTTATTAATTTCATTATCGACTAAATACCTTTTACTTTCTACATCATAAGTTAATAAGAGCAAACTCGATGTTTGTATAGAGTGGCCGGAGGCTGCGTACAGATCGGATGATCTGTAGAGCGAGCCAAGCGAGTCGTTTGTTTGATCTCCATAAGTAAATAGATGGAAATAGAGCCGAGTAGAAAGTATTGGAGCAATCGACTTGTCTGTGTTGGAGACGTATTTGTAAGTTGTTACTAGGTTTCTTCATTCGAGTTGTGTAGATATGTTTACTAGAATAGTAAAGGCATGATAAATTTAATTTTAGCTAGGTACAAGTTTTCATAAAGATTCTTTTTATTTCACTATCTGAGTTTCCGCAATAGTAAGAAAATTAAAAAAAAGCATTTTTGACACTACTATATCGTAGTTTATAAGCACCTGAAAGTGATTTTTTATTTCAAAATGGGCCTGATATTTGTCTTATAATTAGGTATATTTATAAATCATATTCTATAATTATATTGACATATCATTCTTAAAGTAATTGTTTCGTCCTATGCATTACCTATGTTTATAAGTAAACCTTTTATTTTAGTGATATCTAATTATGATGTATCCAAATACACTATGGCCTTAATCACAATATAGAATAATTTATAACAGTTAAAGCTTTCAGATTTTAATTGCTCTTAATCATAACTGTAAGGTAGTTAAAGGCGCTAGTTTGTGACTTAATAAACTATTAAAAGACCAGACTATTACCTACTGCCAATTATTTTAAAGCCTCTCATTATTATAGCTAATTTCAACGTTATTACAGAGACATTAAAGTTCATAATCGCTGATTACATGGGTAAATGTGCAATAATCACTTTAATTAAATACTTGAGTGGTAGCCGGTCTCAAAAGCCTGACGTACCGACGCCATGTTGGAGTTTAAGTTATTATAAAACCTGTCAAGTTAAAAGGATGCTATGAAAATGAAACTGGTCAATCGGTATTGCCGAAGATCAAACCTTTCTTGAACAAATCATACGAAAACTTTATCAAAAATCCTATGCATTTGTGAGATTTTTTACTATGCAATAATGGTGCATTTTTATTTGTGTGTTTTTGTAAGCCATTTTTTTAAATGGCTCTAAACAGAAGCTTAATTTAAACGTTATGTTTTACAACGCTAATATTAAGGTTTTTTTTATTACTTCACATCTTATGAATACCATGAATAATATATCATCAAGCCTGTATCCCCGAAGGGGAAGGCAGAGGTGTACCAAAGTACACCCACAGTTCGCCGATATGTTTAGGTCCCATGTCATAGGGGGCGAGCCTATTGCCACTTACCGGGCACAAATCCAAACTCCGATCTGCTACTGAGAATTTCATAGAAAAACACAATAACACCTTGGTCGACTCGGGAATCGAACCCAAGACCTCCAGCGTAGCAGTCGCGCTTAGCACCACTAAACCAACGAGGCAGTCTTGATAATCAACATAACAAAAGGCACAGATAATTATTCTCCAGTCGCATACCACCCAAGTTATGAAAATATCGTCGCGATAAAAACGGTGCATAATAAAGTTGTCAAAACATACTTTTTGTTAATGAGAGGCCAGTTTTAATATCAATTAAAATGCATGAAATTAATTACGATGTCCTGTTTAATGATTTCATAAGGGAACATGAATAATTTAGCCCGAATGGTTCAGTTTTTGTTTTGATTTGAATATTTATGTTATTACCAAACTACATTTGAATTCATTTCGTTATATAATATATCGTTTTTCTTTGTATGTTTGGTAAGGAATATTTCCGGCAGTTATGGAACAATTACAAAATAAATTTTATCAATGGGTCTTAGATTTGGTCTCATAAATTGAAGTCAGTTCTTAACAAAATTTGCAATAAAATGCTGAAACCGAACATTTTATTTAGAGGCATACTAACATAATACATAACTCCAACTCGGAATACTAACATAACTTTTTTCGTAGGAGGCAGCAGAGCGCTCTTTCTTAATTAAGTTACCTCTTATAGACAGATTCGTACCAAAAATTGCTAAAAGTATGCCTACATATTACAAGAATCGTTACATTTGCCATAGAAAATATTTATACTAAATAGGTCAAAAATTCCACTACAATAAAAGTCTAGAATAGGTAAGTATTAGACAGTACAGCTCGCCTCTGTACATCAAATTTTATTAATGGATATCTTTAAAATGTATAAAGAATTATGAATTACAGTCCATACCATTCCGATCCATCAATGGTAGACACAGTCTTCTAAATCTCCCCGTTCGTACGAGCTACGGCGTCATGCGTGCGCCTAACGTATCGCACTGTTTTAAAAGTGAAAAGGGAACACGTTTAGCGAAATGGTCTGTGGGTTGGAATTGAAAATACTGAGTGGTGGTCGGTTGGATGATAAATTGTTTGTTTGGCAAAATAATATGTTATTTGTGTGCCCGAGCCAAGTCTGACCCAAGCCATAGGTCCTATAGGGCAATATTGTAAAAAAATATATATATATTTTCCCTAAACATAATTTTTAGAGACAAGGATAGTTGCCTTTTTTCATTTATGGAGAAAATCGTAAAATAACAAAATATACCATTTTCTTAGCGCATAATTCTAGTACCTACGTAATACAGCTTTGGAATAGGCTACACAGAAGATATATCGTATACCTCAAACCAAATATTAATAAAATATAACAACTTTATTCGACACAAGTTTATTCAGCAATATCGTTAAAAGAACTCGTACGTGTACCGAACACGAATCACGCCACAGTTTAAATACATACCTATATCCTAACATAAAAAATTGTTACCAGCGTAAAAAAATTAGATATAAAAATAAAATGTTCGAATAAAAGTTTAATACCGAAATGAAATCGTTTATCCCGATTCAGAATAACGCTACGCTCTCTGTTGCATGCAGATTAGGTTGGATCCCTTTTTTATCTCCCTTACGTTGGCAGAACTGTATCAGACACGTGTGAAAGCGGTTAAACAATATTAAATTCTCTTATTGTAACAGAGGTGGATAAAGGAAATATACGCAACAATTGTATTCTTATTGATAAATTTTTTGACGACCTCCGTGGTCGAGTGGCGCACACACTGGTTTCAAGGGGTCGCTAGCTCTGAGGTCCCGGGTTCGATCCCCGGACGGCTTCTACATTGTCTCGAGTCTGGGTGTTTGTGGTACCTTCGTTGTTTCTGGATTCCTTAACACAAGTGCTTAATAGCTACTTACTTTGGGTTCAGAGCAATGTAGGTATGTGTTTTGGTCCGCATTTATTAATTTATTATTTATTTAATTATTTTCTGGTTTCTGAATACCTAAGAACAAATGAATTTTGCAATATACAGTCAGTGTCTCTTGGGTTCTATAGAAGACCGATACCAAATAGACATTTTTTTAGCTGTTTTTATGCGTTTAATTACCAGAATTTATTGATTAAAGCTGATTAATTAGGACAACGTAAATAACATTTCATTTTAACACTGAACAGCTAATCTATTTCGCTTAATAATACTAACTCACAAATCATTGCTCTATTAGTTCCTATAATTTACTAAATCAATTTGCATTTCCCATTACTACGAATTTAGGCCCGTATTAATAGATAGGTCTCAAACGTGATCTCAAGACCGGCATCAGTTGATACGCTCTCAAGATCGAACCAGCATCTTAATGTCGACACTAATTAATAAACCCATATCAACAGCATCTCAGATGATACCGAGTTTATGACCACGATCTTAAGATTCGTAATTCGACACCCAATGAAATCCTGATCTTAAGACTTACTACGTCACAATGAACGAACTATTTTATCTTTTGTTCATTACGTTTAGTACTTTCTTAGTAGAAGTATAATGTTTAACTCTGTGTGAGCACGAATTAAATTTCTTCTTCGGTTTATATCGATTACACACTATCAAAAACACAATATTATCAAAAAGTATTGAATTTTACAAGTCGACAAAACGCATACCTATGCCTGTCATTGCGCGTCACATAATTATAATCTGTGGTTGTACCAGTCAAGTGTTTCAAGTGTTTCGCATTTGTTTACAAACTTAACTAAACTTATTACATACATAGGTACATATATACATGTATGTATGTAATATGTGATAAGTGACTGCCTCGTTGGCCTAGTGGTGCTCAGCGCGACTGCTACGCTAGAGGTCTTGGGTTCGGTTCCCAAGTCGACCAAGGTGTTACTGGGTTTTTCTATGACATTCTCAGTAACAGGTCGGAGTTTGGATTTGTGCCCGGTTAGTGGCAATAGGCTCGCCCCCTATTACATGGTACCTAAACATATCTGCGAACTGTGGGTGTACATTGGTACACCTCTGCCTTAACCTTCGGGGATACAGGCGTGATGATATATATTAAATACTTGAATAAAATGGATTCTGGTGTGGAATGGTAGCAATCTGTTATCACTTTTCACCAAATCATTTCTTATTAACGATACAATACCCATAGAATATCATCATAATAGTCAAATTCATCGTAATAATTAATTTCGGAAAAAATATTTCGACGTCCATAGTTCCTGCCACTACAAGGTCACGATCTTAAGTCACGGATCGACTGAACTCAACTATTGTGATCTTGAGACGCATCTTAATACCGCTCTTGAAACTCGAGTACTGTTTATTAAACAACACGATCTCAGGTGATGACAGAGTTTTAAACCGCATCTTAAGTTTTGTTTATTTATATGCCTGGATCTCAAACCGGGTCTTAAGATCTTACTCTTACGCTGATATCGGTTTATTAATACGGGCCTTAGTTCACAGTAATATACGACTAATATATGTACGGAAATTGGCAACACTCGGTGTGAGACATTGTGATTCCAAAATTAAACTTGTAACAACGACTGTATCTAAGGAAGCTAGGCTATTGGGTATAACCATCGACGTACTATATACATGGACTGCTACTATCGCTAGGTTCCCCTTGTGCCAAGCGAGAGCAGTTTTTAGTCTGAACCTAGTACATTTGGTTTTTTCATTTAAGTTAATTTTCGCGCAACGAGAAACTTACACAAGAAAAGATCGATGGTTTTGACATTGTTATGATAATATTAGTGTTTTAGATAGATTTTTTAAAACGGCAAGCTCCATCTTCATACATAATTCACGACAACACTTGTTCACACTAGTGCTTACGGTTTGAACTCTGATAGGCTCACTCTATAGTTTCAGATGTATACTCTAAGGGTATAACATTGTAGAAACAACTTGAATGTGAATTTCGCTAAGTTTTACCTCAACTTTGCCGCGTTAGAATTCATACAGAAACTTAGTCACTGGTCGGTATGTAAGCTATGTCTTCCTAAAGGATTCCCTTGGTATTGATACAAATTTTCATTATGGTTGGTTCATTCATGTAATTGTGTATTAGTAGTACTAGTATTCTTGTATTGAAGATGTAAACATCTTTACGTAGAATAAAACAAAATCGAAACACACACGCTGATTGTCTGCTTTTATCCTTTAAACTATGAAATGGACTTTAAAGCAGTTATAAGCTGATTCAAGAAGAATATTTATTAAATACATTATAATATGCGTATTATAGTAAATTGCATCCTTCCTTATGAAGCCGCTGACGGAGCGCTAGTTTTTTTTAATTAATTACTTACATTATGTTAAACTCGTCGTCTTCAAACTCGAACTACAATACTTTCCGTTGTTATGTGACTATACAAAATTCCTTGAATCCTTTATCTAGGACAAAGTGTTGACAACCCTCCAGGGTTATTGATTTTGATAGTTACTCAGTATTAACTGCATGGGGAGTCAATTACCGGTGGTGTGCGTCGGGGTTTCCCGCTCATAGTTCCAACTATGAACTAGAAATGACCGAAGTTTTAGAGATACTATTAGTTGGAGGTTATTGATAGTTTTACATTCGTTGTTGGCTTTCGTCCTTGTAGGGATGGGCAGAATTTGTTTATTTTTGGTAAAAAAGTTACCTACTACAGACACCAGTCTCTATGTAATGTGCGTAAAATTAACTCTTATAAGAGAAAATAAAGAAACATTCTAAAGTTTGCTCTATTTTTTGCTACTTTGAATGACAAAAATTATATTTGATTGGTGCCACTACGCGGCTTGTTAAAACAATATAATGCTATTTTGAGAAAAGCATCTGACACGACTATATTACTTAAACTTTTAGCGCAGTTAATACAAAAAACTCTTAAATTATTTCCTCTTCATTCACGGAGAAGATTCTAAACTTAACATACAAAGAAAATTAGTGATGTCACACAAAAACAAAGCACCATTAATCAAGATCCATCGCTCTACCCTCCGGATGAACTGAACAATTCATTCCTTCGCTCATTCATTCGTTCTTTAGTTCATTTGTCAAAATTACTAGCCTTTGTGCGTCGAGCAATTATTTTCATGACCGCCAATTAATGGAAAGTAAATTAGGAAACCCTCCTTCTGCATAAAGATTTCAAAAGAATACCGCCCAATTCTGGTCTTTTTAGACGCTTTTAAGGCGCCTTGTCCGTATTCGTGTAAAAAATATTAAAACCACTTCATAAACTTAGCAGACTTAGTTATACATTCGTATTGTAGACTTTAAAGATTTTACATAAGTCATGGCATGTTTTGATATTCCTGTGAACTTCTACTTCGAAAATATAGGTTAAGGTAATATATGGTTCTTTATTTTCATACAAAGAAATACCTTTAAGCATAGACAGAACGTGTGCAGCCATCTTTGATCCATATTATTTTTTAAACAGATCACGCGATAGAGATTGGTTATAGTCTTATTATCGGTGAGACTATGCAGCGGTTAATAATAAAAAGAAAGAGCCGTAATTGAATGACTTTCTTCATTCCCCAGTCAGTAGTGAAGCCTAATAATATAAAGACGCCGCTCCATAGTCTCACCGATAATAAGACTATAACTAATCTTCACAGCGTTATTTCGGCACTTATGTTTCAACCATTACCATCCATAACGATTACATCAGAAAAATGGAAATAAAACCAGAAGCTGGCAATTACAGCAATCTATACTAGTGTACAGTCGCCATCAGATATATCGTAGCGGACAAGGTGACCAAATAAATCTGAACAATTTAAAATGTCAATAAGTTCTAGTCGCTACAAGCTACCATTAATATCTGAACATTTATTACCTCGTTAATATCTGAGCAGATGCTTGTCAATAATTTCTATACAAACTACAATTCAAAAATATCTGAACACTCAAAACGTCAAGTCAGTCAGTCAAACGCTGAGCTCACCTAGTTCGTTATTGCGTGATATAAAGGAGGAATCAAAAATAAATATAAGTATTTTGTGTAATCTCCTTCTGCATTCAATACGTCTTGTAACCGTTTCCGCATGGAACCAACAACGTTTTCACAAACACGTTGTGAGTGTTCAGATTTTTTGGTTTGTAGTTTGTATAGAAATTATTGACAAGCATCTGCTCAGATATTAACGAGGTAATAAATGTTCAGATATTAATGGTCACTTGTAGCGAATAGAACTTATTGACATTTTAAATTGTTCAGATTTATTTGGTCACCTTGTCCGCTACGATATATCTGATGGCGACTGTACTAGTTCGGCTGGTCACACTATTTATGATACCAATTCAAATCATAAACCATAGACTACGGACGAACTCGAGATACTCGAAGTTTCAAAACATTCAATGTTGCCAGCGTAAATTAAAAGCCGATAGGGATGCGCTTCAAATATTTATAACGGTGATATACAGTTTTTATTACTCCCTTTTAGATATTACACCGGGAATGCATTTTGAAATAAATAAATCTGTTTTTATTGGTAATTAAAGGGATAGCCTTGCTAATTAGTAAATAAAATTAATGTTCGTTCATTAGAAGGGTGTAACGTTTTATTTTATTTCCATTAGAAACTCGAACATTTGTTTGTTTTCGTTATTAAAACCCGTCTGTTTTTAGCCGTACGTGTTTATACGGAAATTCATTTCCAAGTTAAGCTCAGACTAATATTGGGTACGTCCTTTATTTCACTTGTTAGAGAGAATCCTCGCAAACTTTATTGTCATATGACAATAAAGTGATTACTATATCTTACAAAGTTTTCATGTAATATTTGACTACCTACATACAAATTTAAATAAACGTAAGATAATGACAATAGCTAACTTTTGACTCCACTTTTCCGTGCACATTGAAAAGCAAATCATCTGAATGAAATTGTAGTTCCTGTAAAACGGCTCTATTTTACCCAAAACCTTATTATATGCCTATAAAGGGTAATAAACATGTATTACAAGGTAATCCCTCTATACAAACCTATAGTACTAACGTAAGGGTGGAGGGAAATCGAATGCCCGGTAAAAGGGACGGGATGGGAATCGAATCGGCTATTCCTGGCACGTTTAATTGATAGCACCATTAGCACTGCTGTGTCTGTGAAATTGTATAGATGGAGGATAAAAGAAAATGTATAAAAAGGCTTTTAAGTACTGAGAAATAGGTACCCAATTTATTAATGGACAAGTTCTAATTCAATTGGCTTCATTATTTATATTTACTGCAAAATCTATTATAAAATGCATCGTTAAATTGTTAAGAAATACGTCCAATTAAAAGACCTTATGAGTTATACTTGTTTCTGTAGCAGCTGTAGGTAGTATAATTGACTGGTAATTGGAGAAATAGAAAACGTCTTACATGAGAATATTCATTTATACGTGTTCATATATATATGCAACGCATTAATAAAACCAAACACATATTAAAGTGTGTGTACCGAATATCCCTCACAAAAATTCTGCACTAACAAAAAGTTTGTATAGCAATTTATAAAACTATCTCATCCACAGCGTGATATTAAAAACTACATTCAAGAATTTAATACGGCTACCAAAGCAGCTTATAAAAAGCCGTATATTTTTACACAAGCCAATCTCTTCGTAAGCCGCAGTAATTATGTCACCGAACCAAAGTTCACCCCACTACCAAAGGACCAGTTGCTTTTCATTTCACCCCGTATAACGGTAGTGTCCATCGCAAAACCAAAGAAAACACCCTTTATTTTTATGTCCTCCTTTGTGAAAGCATTCGCAGTCGAAACACAGGCTTTTAGGGAAATGGATCTAGGTAGAATTTGATAGAGGAATTGTAGGAAGGTAATATAAGTTGATGCATATTTTTCAGTGCTCAAAGGTTACCGTTGAAATTTGAGGAAGGATCATAACACAAAGGGTTTGTAAAGATTATTATTTTGTGTAAAATAAAAAGCTTTTAGGCTTTAGAAAAAAATACCCAGTGGTCATAAAAAAGCTTGTTTTGTTAAAATGTTTTACATTTTGCGAAAAAAAAATATTACTTCATTTTAACAAATCACGCACGCAGTAACCATATCCCGTACCGTCAACGTTATCGAAACATCGACGCCCAGGTGTAAAATGATCTTCCCCTCGTGGAAAATTGGAAAACGCGGATATTGGCGGGAAACGAGAGCGGCTCCATTAATTGACGCCATTAATCTTTTGACCGTAACCGACACCTCGGCACGACTACTGGCGGAAACGCCCGAACGAGCCCGACGCGTAATTGCCAGTATTAAACAATGTTATTAGACTTATTAGGTAGCTTTCTTTAGCGTATTATGTTATTAGGCCTGTTTGTTTAGGATCGTTTGTTCAATTACACATTAACTCGATTTCCTATATAATATTAACTTGTTTTACTCTATATCCGTATACTTAATCGGTGGAATAAGTATTCGGTCCCAAACTAAATCGTATCGATGCTCAGGTGTTTCTATTTTCTTTCAATTTCCTTCCTGTAAACACAGAACGTTGAACTCGAGTTGTTTCCGAGCGATTTACCTCTTGTCCGCGTACACTTTCGCTTTACTACGGGCGATAAAACTGAAACATTATAAATTCTATGCGATACAAAAAATTACCCTTTTTTATGGCAGTTCAAATGATATTTTATTCGAGATAAAATGGCGACGATTGGCCGTTAAATAATTGTAAATTATTTTTTTTTGTTTATTTAGACCCGAAGCAGATATCATTATATGCTTTGTGAGCCAAAAAATCGCATTACTAAAGTTCCTTAATGAAATGTCATATTAATATGAATTTCTTTGTTTCAGATGGACAATCTAAGCGGTAGGTGGACGCGGCGGCACCGCTGTAGGTGAATAGCAGCAGCATGGCAAGGGCGTGGGCGTTCGCGGTGGCCGCCGTCCTGACGCTGGCCACCAGCCGCGCCTACCTCATCATCCTCCCCGACACCGCGCCCCCCGGACACGTCGTCCTCGACGCCGCCGTCTACAAACTAGGCTCCGAAAGAAACTACAACATCGATGTCCACCGAACAGCCAACTTCGTCCATCACATCCTTAGGGTTAACAGAACCAGCGGCCTCGTCACCCTAAGGAAGAGGCTACGATGCGACGGAGTACTCTACCCAAACCTCTTCACTTTCTACGTCGACTCCACTTCAGAACGTATCCGTGACATCGACTACTACAGTCTACCCATAAGAATCCTCGTTACTGGTGAGGACTGTAATCGGAGACACGCGGACCTTTACGATATTGACTTCGATCGCGTCTACGACCAGAACGATGCTGCTCTACAGTATGATGACGAGCCCGTCAGAGACAAACGAGAAGCAATATATCAAGAGAGTATAGACTGGAGGTTGTTAGATGAAGAGGAATTAGGCTCTAGTCAATATAATGTCTTATCCACGGCTTATCCGTGGTCGAACGTTATGTTCGAAGATTTTGTAGCGAGAAATAAAAGTAGGAGGAAACGATCTCACGGCCCGATCCCGTTCGATATGGCCATAGATGTAAAAATAGCTGAAGCGAAGCAATGGATATCAGAAACGTACGCGAGTTTCGCTATCCCGACTACGGATCGATGGCAAGGGATTTGTCTGAAGCAATCGCAGTTTGTGAATTCCCTTACAGCTTTCTTACCGAGGACGGTTCAAAAGATGTGTAAAGTGCAGTTTTTGGATGTGAGCGATCCGAGGTTCGTGATAGAAACGAGTCAAGGTGACTTAGTTGCGAGCGCTGACTTGTGTATACAGGAGCCTATGTGGAAAGTGTCGATACTGTTTACGTTTAACTGCGATAAGATCAACATAGTGGATTCGGATCATAGGCTGAAGATAGTGTACCATCATCAAGAGCTGAATGACACGGATATAGCGAGGCGGGTGAAGAGGGAGCTTCGGAACCAGTCGCCGTACTTCGAGCAGGCGCTGTACGTGGCCTCTGTGGCGGAGGAGCAACCGCCTGGCGTCGTCGTCTCTACTGTAAGAGCTCGGTAAGTACCTTATGTAGTATCTCATATATACATAAATATTATAAGCAAAGTCGCAAAGTCTGTCTGTTGAAAAATCAAAAATTATGAAACAGATTTTCATGTGACTCCCATCAATGGTTAGATCGATTTAAGAGGAAGGTATCCGTGTATAATTATGTTTGGTCTTAAATGGCGAAGCCGGACCGGGACGCTAGTAAATTATAAATTAGATAAGATTTGATTAAGCGCTAAAGGGAATCACGTAACAAACGACAACACACACCTAATTAGATAGTCATGGGTCCTTAATGATAACTAATGACTCCTAAGCCTCTTAATTCGATGTTACTTGCGGATGTTGCAACAAACAGGACGTGAGCATTATCCTAATCAACATAAGGACATAACACCTAGTAATAAACCATCTGGTCGTTTTAATTGACATTAAGCTGCAGTTTTATGGGCTCATCTATTTTATGCGGTCCGGAACTTCTGAGTCTTTGAACCCGCAAGATGGCCGGCGTACGATCATACAATTTACAATGATGACGTTGGCATTCTACATGATCATTGTAAAGAGTTTCTATTCATGGACATAACGAAAATGAACCTTACTGCTTTAAGATAAGGGTCATTATTAAAGCTTGGTGGGGCCAATAATGTGGTTCAGTTTATGTCTGATATAGTCCATTAGGTGTTCGATAAAAGTTAATGCATTTCTTTGACAATCATTGTATGAAATTGGAATATTTGTAACAATGTTAAGTATTCTGATTTGTTAGAAATAAGTAATGTTGTATGATACCGAAAAAGTAAAAATGATATTTTTTATGTAATTTAAAAATAAAACTTTTTACCTAAAAAGTTAGTACAGTTTAACAGTGGTCAAAAATAATTAACTTATGACTAAATTAGTGTCCAATAATTAGGTCTTGATAATGTCGTTCTAAAGATATCATTAGAATAAATATTCTTAATAGCCGCATACTAAATCTCACTGCATAGGTACAATAAATAAAGATGAAATATCTGCGAACATTGTATCAAGTAAGAGAATTCTTAGTAAGCGCTTTCCCGAAGTTTATCACGTACGACAAATCGCAGAATAACGCGTGTAATCAGACGTTTGCTCTCCGCATTCTTAAATTGCTACCCTCATGTATGTGCCCAGACATGCGCACTCACTTTATTAATTACAAGGTGTTTTTAGTACTGATGTATTGCATTTGTACCGTTAAACAATATCTTTTTATATCCTAGCTGAGCCGGCAGACTTCGAACTGCCTCAATCAAAGGAAAAACTTTTTTTTTTTAATACGGACAATTTCCTTTTTATTCACTTTTTAAACCTTCTCTGGACTTCGACAAATAATTAAATACCAAAATTAGCCAAATCGTTCCAGCCTTTTTCGAGTTTTGGCAATATTAACGAACAGCAATTCATCTTTATATAGATTATTATTGAATCGTAATTTTTGAACCTAGTATGTAGCGACAACTTCTCATGAAAGACCAATTGAAATGTAAAACCACAAATATATTAAACCACTCATTTTATCACACTATGAAATATATCTATTCATGTATGAATTTTTATTTCAGTTAAAAATTGATCATGAATAAAGTTTTAAATAAAAAGCTGTACCAATATACCTCTCTGTAATTAAAATCTGAGTAATCAATTACAAACTAATAACACAAACATAATACGGATATTGAAATCAAATAATTCAAACGTGATTCCCTTTAGTTATTTCTTTATTTACTTAGTAAGTATACCTATTTCAGAACATTTACAGCAAATATGTAGAATCGATGTATTCAAACCTATCGCTACTACCAATATAAACAGAAGATTTAATTATGATCAAATAAATGAAAAAAAACTTTAACCTATCGATTTCGCTAATTAACTATCTAGCTATCGCTAGTTCATCTGATATAATTATCAGTTGTCTCAACTGACAATCGATAACCATCGGCTTTACTAACCTTTACACCTCTTTCAGTGACCCAGAAAATAGTCCAGTGACGTACTCCATGTCGAGTCTCCTAGACTCCCGGTCAGCTGGCATGTTCGCTGTGGACTCCAGGTCTGGAGTAGTCACAACCCAGGCGCGGCTGGATAGGGAACGATTGGATGTACACTACTTCAGAGTAGTGGCGCAGGATGATACGTTCCCGCCGAGGAGTGGTACTACTACGCTACAGGTAAGTTTTGGAGACGAGAGAGAATAGAAAAGAAAATCAACAACAAATCATTTCAGTAGCGGTATCCCACATGCAATACCAAAAGTCACATCAAAAAATCACAAGTCAATTTAGACGCTAAGTACTGTTCACCCAGCGTCTATTTTCGGTTGGCAGCCCAAAGTGACACATATTAAAATAATTTGTTGCAGTTATTATTTAATTGTTAATAATGTAATTGAATAATAATGTAACCCACAGCCGTGGAAAATCCCGTCAAATGCCACTCAGAACTATAGTATTGCTGAAATAGCTCCCCAGAATTAAGTTATTTAATGATACTTTGTTAGACATTTAGAGTACATAGATTTGCAATGCTGATCGATATAACCAGTTTCAAGTCTTTATTCCAGTTTATCTAGAATTCTAGATTCTAGAGTGACGGCTGTTTGTCCTTCGCGATTGTATCTACCTAGTATTTACTTTACTTTTCGAATACTAAACGAAGCTAGCGCTCATTTTCACGAAAATAAATAGGTTTTTTCTAGCGAAATAAAATATTTTCAATCTTGTGAATGTTATGAAAAATTTAGATTTGATTGTAGAGATTCTCAAAAATAAGAACATTTAAAATCTTATTTGGACAACGCCGAGCTAGTAGACCTTGGTAATTAGTATACTTATGCTACGAATATTGCATTATGTAACTATCTTTTACAGTACATACCTAGCCTAAATAGTTTATATGTCATTTTCAATTATTAAATTCCATTATTTTGACCAGATCAACGTGCTAGATTGCAACGACCACTCCCCGGTATTCGAGATGCAACAGTACGAGTCCTCAGTCAGGGAGGGCGCGAGTCCCGGGACTACTGTCCTTACCCTTAAGGCTACAGACCAGGATATTGGGAAGAATGCTGAGGTATGAATATGACTATTTAATTAGTTTATTTTCGTAATATTGTAAGTTACTATATCTTTTTCAAACAGTAATTATTGAATACCTAGCCGGTCTTGCTTTATTTGAACATTTTAAAACCTTGCAACTAGAGTCGTTAACAACGTTTAAATTTTCAGTACTGTTTACCTTATAAACTTGATTCCCGATATAGGAACGACAAAATAATCGAGTAGCATCATTCCTAACTCAAACTATTTTCACAGGTCGAATACTCAATAGAATCAGTAACAGCCGAGACTCTCAACTCTGAAGACACGAACGAGTCCATCGACAGCACAGACCAGGACACGCAGGATGTGTTCCGGATAGATGGCAGGAGTGGTGCGCTGCTGACTAGAGCACCGCTAGACCGGGAGAAGGTGGCCCGCTATACCGTGATCGTGAAGGCCACAGATCAGGCCAGTCCTGTGTCAGATAGGCTCTCTAGCACGTGAGTAGAGATTAGGATCTACCTAGTAGAGCTATGAGCTGTCAAGTTTACTATCGGAATAAGTGGTCCGACAACAAAACATATTGTAAATAATAAAGTAAGAGAAGTAAACAATACAAAGGCACTAATTTCACCTTCCCTTCATACCTTTAATAATAAGTGAGATTTACATATTGCCTCTAAGTCTACACACAGCCTTAAAGGTATTACGTATGCCTGAAAGCGTACACTTGACACAATTGAGATGGAAATTACACAGAACTCGAGCAAATTCAGGCAATCATGATTAATTATTAGCTAGTAATTACGTGGCTCACAAGCTACTGCTAGGCATTCCGGTTCCATAAATATGTCATAGTATATAGCTTATATGTCAAATATCGTGACATAGTTTATGCTTAGTTTAATACAATGTATTAGTTGTACTAAATAGTTGAACTTAGAATTTTAGCACATACCTAAACATGATTTCTTGAATATCTCATCGAGATTTTTTCCTGTAAACCAATCAAAGGCATAAGTACCTTTTCATTATCTTTAAAATCAAAACTATAAAGAAACAAGTTAAAAAAATAATTAGTGTCTAATTAAACTCGAATTCCTCTGAATACTCAGACTCAAAAACAATAATATATTCAGCTTAATCTCAAAAAGACTTTAAGCCATCGACATACTTCGGGAACAGGCTCGGTAAATGTTCTACAAGATCACATTGACTAATTTTTTCTTCCATTCCCAGTGCGACAGTCCACGTGAACATAATGGACGACAACGACAACTACCCGCAGTTCAGTGAGAAGACCTACACCGTGACTGTGGACGAAGACATCAGTGTTAACGATAACCCTATCATTGCTAGGATCAAGTAAGTTGCCCTCCAATTTAAACCTATTATTTAGCAGCACTTAAGTATAAAAGTCATGAGCCAATGGCTTGTAACTTCTAAAATTTTATTGAAGGCTACATTTTATACAAATCATCTAATATATAATAATAATAAAAATACGTGCCTTACGTGCCCTTAGTAGCATTTTAGCATTCAGCTTTTTTTATTTATTTATTTAATATGGAAGACTGGAAGAAACAGGATAACAATCAAACGCAACTATATACACTCATTTTTTCTTGATAACATTTATTTTTTCTTAAACCAAGTTTTCTTTTTGTCTTTTATTTATGCGAACGAAATCAGACACTTTATTGTTTACAAATCCAAGCTAACGTCCAACCACCGATTGCTCTCATAACTTCAATAGACGTTTTATACACTCGTATTTTTCTTAACTTGGCAATATTCCTACAAAGCAACGTCTGGCGTTCAAATTTGTATCTCCATAAATTTACAGGAATTGTTGTAAAAGCCAAGCGATTCTATTTATTGTTAGTAGCAACTGCAACTATCGATATTTCATATTTATACGAACATTGCGGTTAAACTGTTAGAAATTTATATTTTAGTGCAGAGCCGCCTGAATATATTATTATTGTTGAATTTAATATTGAATTCAGTTTATAAATACATTTAGTTTGGTTATTTAACGCGTATTCATAATGAACTTAGTTAATTATTTAATGTATTTTGGAAATAGGAATAAAAAGCTTATTTCGCTAGTGCTACATATTTATCCATTGTAATAAAAGCAAAAATATTAACTTAACTTAATATACATCACTTTCTACTTATTTCTATAACCAACGACGGTGAAAAAAATCACATTATAAATCTAATCTTCTAAGAAACTTTTACAGCCACTTACTTTAATAAACCAGCGCCAATCTAATAAACGGATCGTGGCCTTTAAACGCTCATTAATAACTAAACATTAACCTTAACGATACATTTTATACTTCCTAATCCATTGCCGTTTTTCACAGAGCTACGGACGCGGACGTCGGTTCGAACGCCGCAATACGTTACGCGATCATCGGAGGGAACACACAGATGCAGTTCTCGATAGATAGTTTGAGCGGCGATGTATCGCTAGTTAAACCATTAGATTACGAACAAGTCAGGAGTTATCGGCTGGTGATTAGAGCTCAAGGTATGGTACAAGACCTCTTTAAGTATTTACACAAATCATTCGGTATCACTGGGTTTCCTATGGATACTGTTTTGTCTTATCTAAAATGAAAAGAAAGATGAATCTACATTATACTTAAATTTTTCGTATGCTACTTGCTGGACCAAGAAAGTTTTACAATTCCTTTGGGAGTTATTTTAGGTAGTATTTTAAAGTCGGGACATTGAAAACTTTAGAGAAAAGCTCGTATCTTCGGGTATGCTGATAATAATCTACGACACCGGATGTATATTCTCTATAAATATTATGTCTTTAACACAATTTTTTGTACACAATTAGAGCAACACTCCTAATATCCTGGTTATTTTCCAGATGGAGGCAGTCCCTCCAGGTCCAACACGACACAACTGCTGGTGAACGTCAAGGATGTGAACGACAACGCGCCCAGATTCTATACCTCACTGTTCCAGGAGTCTGTCAGCGAAAATGTGCCCGTTGGATACAGTATTGTTAGGGTAAGTTTTATTTTGCTATTGTAGTAATAAATCTTTTGCTTTCAATTTCAATACACCACAGAACAGATTAGTCGATAATTTAACCTCAACATCTGGTCTTGGTACACTCCTTATACATCAGTTCTCAGTGCCTACGGCCTGTAAAGGGCTGTCTGCTGAAGCAAAAATATTTTGAAATCGGGGTATAAAAATACCAATCCACAAACGGTTTTAAAATATCATCACGCCTGTACCCCCAAAAGGGTAAGGCAGAGGTGTACCAATGTACACCCACAGTACGCCGATATGTTTAGGTCCCATGCGAGCCTATTGCCACTAACCGGGCACAAATCCAAATTCCATCCTGTGTGTGGTCGACTTGGGAATCCAATCCAAGACCTCAAGCGTAGCAGTCGCGCTTACAACCACTAGGCCAATGAGGCAGTTATCTATAAATGTATAATTTAACCTCAATACCAGCTCTTGGTCTCCTTACTCATAGATTCTTAGTTCTTAGTTCCTACTATACGGCCGGTAAAGGACTGTCTGCCGAAACAAAAATATTTTGAAATCTGGGTAGCATGCAATACCGATCCATAAATGGTTTTGCAAGAAATAGAATTTTGGCGGCAATAATAGCGAATGGCTTTAAGCGAAAGCAAGTTCGCTTAGATTATTTGTTGACATGCAACAATTTATTTACACTAATTAATCATTGAATTGAAAAATACTTTACACCGTCGTTGTCTAAATTATCATTGTAATACAATACATTTTTACTTTTAACTTCCTAGTGCCATAAACTGTGAACATTTTACTATATCAAAACATAGCACGCTGTCGCTAGATAAAATATTTAGTGATAATAAACTACACTGTTTATGACGTCATAACGAATACATTGTTTACGTTAATGTTTCGCGCCTTTCTTTATCAAGATGGCTGTCTTAATAAGCCTCAGGAAATAATAGGAATAAAAAGGTAATGTCATAATAAGGATTTATAATTTTCGCACTTTATTTTGTATAGTTAATAACTTTGTAAGCTGATAGTTTTATTAAGAACTTGGGATTTAGCGACTGATACTGCCATCTAGCGTTAAGAGCTAACACTAAACTGTGAAACGACAAGTGGTTTCAAACTCAGTTTGTTACTTTTACAAGAGCTGTTGATATATCTGGTGACTGGTGGTTTTAACTGATTCATTATGAAAAAAAACTAATTCCTACATACTTTAAGTTAACAATATTGTCTGATAAGCTCACGAACTAGATGAACTAAAAAATTACAGCTTACTTTTCGCTGACAAAATATACGATCCTCACTTCTTCCAACCCCGTTAGATATTTTAATATTTTCAGTTTTCTTTTTTTTTTGCAGTTTCTTTAATAAATTTTACGTTCACAGGTACAAGCGTACGATGCGGACGAGGGTATGAACGCGGAGATAACATACACGCTATCAGACAAAGAGTACAACAACAACAACGACCTGCCAATCAACATTGACCCTCGCTCCGGCTGGGTGTACACCTCAGGACAACTGGACAGAGAAGTGCAGGCGAAGTATCAGCTCATGGTGAGTGGCATATAAACTGATGATTCCGAATCTGATACTAGAATAGTATTTGGAAAATGTCAGTGTTTGCGAAAATTACGCAACAGTAAACCAGTATCGTTTCAGTAATGAAGACTTCCATATGTTTCATTTTTTTCCATTTAATTAAAAGTTTTGGCGTGGAAAAGTAAACATAACTTTTTACATAAGAAGCAGTTATGAAACTCTTAAGAACTGTCGCAATTATGACATTCATATTATTAAGAACTTGTATTAACTAAACAACTACCTTCGAAAGCTTGACCAAAGATATTATTACATTCATATCCTTCCGTTCAGGTAACAGCAACCGACGGCGGCACCCCACCACGTTCAGCAACTGCCTCTGTGGCGGTAGTGGTACAAGACGTGAATGACAACGACCCAGTGTTCTCACCGCCACAGTATGAAGTAGAATTAGCTGAGGACGAGCCTCCGGGCACGCCGGTCGTGACGCTCACTGCTACTGACGCTGATGAGGATAACAGGTATTACTCCTTTATAGATGGCAAGAGTTGATGACTTGACCGAAAAAGACTTTGCGTTGTGTCGACATCCGGCGCTGGCAAGAAAACTTGAAAGACGCTAGAGTGAAGCCCCTAACCTTTGACTATTCTAATCTGCTCTGGATTGAAAGCAGCGCATCGTGTTTTAGCCTAATTAAATATTTGCCATTGAATTGTTACAAATTATACAAACTGGTCAAATATTTAACATAATAGCAATAGGGTGAAACTAGTGTGCGTATCCCGACTAAGCATTAGGTACTAACTTCCCCAATTATCTTTAAACCAAACAAAACTGCTGTGCCCGACAGGGTCCATAGTGAGCTGTTAACCTACAGTATTGACCACCTATGTAACATTATGGTATGCAATAAAAAGTTGAATTGAATTGAAACAAAATTCTCCAACCCTTAATCTCTCACAGACTGCACTACGAGATCACAGGCGGCAACACTCGCGGCCGCTTCTCCATCACGTCACAGAACGGTCGCGGACTCATCACTGTGGCCCAGCCGCTAGACTTTAAGCAAGAGAAGCGATACGTCCTGACGGTCACCGCAACGGATAGTGGCGGTAGAAGTGATACCGCTATGGTCCATATCAATATTACGGATGCTAATAACTACGCGCCTGTCTTTGAGAATGCGCCGTATACTGCTTCGGTAAGTTAATGGTTTTTTTTAAGTACTAGTGTTAAATTCAATTTTGTAAAGTGTGTGTTAGGAAGTAGTAGTAGCTTTAAAGATTAGACGATGTCACAATCAACTTCCGAATGTTTTGGCCGAAGAAACCTTTGTTACCGAAACTTAGTCGGTCAAATGAAACCAAATTGTGATCATATGGAACTCAATTGGGATGATTCCCATGGTGATCCTTGTCAGTTTGAAAATAATCATCAAATTTCGCTAATATATAGATTAACTAAGACTTAGTTACTCTAGTCTAGTCTTAAGCCTAGCACATAAAGGTAATGTAATATTAAATTCACATCGCCTTTATTCATAACCAGTCCCAAAACATTTAAGCCAATATCTTTATCTACTCAGGTCATCGTCTAGGGAAAACTTAATCTGAATTTAACGTTTGAGTTAGACTTTTACTAGTATCTAGGGAATAAAACAACAAAAGGTTCTTGTAAAAGTAATTTAGGTATTTTATTTATGTGTCTTAACTTGCGCGAAAAGTGTATAATATCTAGTGTTGGATTAACTGCCAGGGCTTATAATATATGCGATATTAGCGAACATAAATCTAGACAAGTAAAATGTTCAAACTATTCTAGTGTATTTATGGATGATGCATTGTATACTTTAGGTAAAGTACTACAAATAATACTGTTCCATTCTCATTTCATTTTTATTATCTATTTATTCAGTAATTTACAAACATAATAAATATATAAGTAACCTATTTTGTGAAAATAAAAGTTTAGACTGACATTTGTTTCTCTGTTTTATTCACCACAGCAGTCGTAAAATCGTTCGTCAATTGTTTTTCAAAATTCAAACCAGTTCATTAGGTAACATTTAAATAAAAAAAAACGTCTTCTAAAATTTCACTGACAAACATCATCAATATTTTGCAAGCAACAGACCTAACAATTTACTTACCCTCTAGGTTTTCGAAGATGCTCCGCAAGGCACTACAGTCCTGGTAGTATCGGCGACTGATAGCGACGTGGGTATCAACGCGCAGATCACGTATAGCTTGAGTTCAGAGATATCAAACGAGGCGGTGGCCCATCATGACCAGGAGTTCATCATCAACCCGCAGACAGGCGCTATTACGACGAATAAGCTGCTGGATAGAGAGTCTATGAGTGGTGAGTTTGAAAAAATATATAATTTAAAATAAAACTTCTCATTTTTTATTTAGCTCGCATGTGTACGTCCACTTTAATTAATACATGTCTATTAAATGTAATGTATAGGTGTGCAGTAAAGAATTAAGAATAAATAATTTGTCCTGTTCCTTATTCGGAACTTGAAATTCTCTCTCTTGTAATTATTTTGATTTATTTAATTAACACCTAAGTAGAATATAATTTACAACATGATCAGTCTTATAAAAGTTCCATTGAATTCTTATTTTAATACAAAGCAATCCGAATTTTCTGCTGAAATGGCTAAAGGTCTATTTATTATGTTTTGTACCTTACCTCAACCATAAAAAAAAACTTCTACTTACTATATCATTTTGTCTCATAGTATGTTTTCTTAATCATTCTTGTCTTTTCCCAGGATACCTACTGACAGTAACAGCAAGAGACGGCGGCGTGCCATCTCTCTCTGACACGACAGACGTGGAGATATCAGTAGTAGACGTGAACGATAACGCACCAGTGTTCAAACAACAATTATACACTGCAACTATCATGGAGGATGCTTTAGTTGGTATGTATGAGTTTTAAGGGGGTTTTTTAATGCAAAAATATACCTACAATATAAAGTATGCAGTCCAGAAGTAATTGGTCTCATTGGGGGTCAAATGGACTAAATAAGCATTTAAGCTTAAATACTTACAGTAATCGTATTTAGGTCTAATACCAACCTGTTTCAATTAATTTGGCTGTTTTAAATAAAGTATCTAATTAAAACCACATATTTTTTTAAAAAAAGCAACCCTGTATTCCCACTACAGAGCAAAAACCGTGTCCCCAAACCATCATATCTCCTTTTTTCTAAGCACCGTCTAGCAAGTCGTTGGGAACAGTTTTTTACTAACTTTATTATTTAACAGGAACGTCAGTAACACAAGTGAGTGCCACGGATGCAGACGTTGGCCTCAACGGTCGAGTGCACTACGAACTGGAGCCCCGAGACCGTGAAGAGGGGTCATTCGTGGTGGACCCCGCGTCTGGGGTCATCAGGACCAACAAGGCTTTGGACAGGGAGTCCGTCGCTACGTATGACTTGAAGGCGCTGGCGATTGATGGTGGGAGCCCACCGTTAAGTTCTACGGTAAGTTGATTAAAGGGTTGTTATATTCATAAAAGTTTTGAAGACAGCACACTATTCTCTTTCAACGTTATATTATTTTTTATATCCGTTTTAGTATCCCGATAGTGTGCCCGTCGCCCAGAAAGCTTTAAACTGGACTAAGACATTATGGTTAAATATGGTCAGATTTGGGACTATAAATAATACACGTCCTCTATTTAATCTGATCCACAATGTATTATTCCGTGGATGAAACAAATCACAGCCCAATGCTCTGTATCAAAGACAACTAACCTCAACCCCACTTCCAGGTGATAGTACACATAAAGGTTGAAGACATCAACGACTCGCCCCCTGTATTTGAGAGCGACTGCCTCACCTTCTACATCCCTGAGAACAGTCCGATCGGGACTACAGTAGGAGAGATATACGCTCACGATCCCGATGAGGGACCTAATGCTGTTGTACATTATTCTATAAAAGGTAAGAACTTTTCTAATACACTTCTTTTAATAACTTTTAAACTTCTTCATAGTTTTTTTATTTCTGTGTGTGTTTTCTTTCGGGTCCATATTGTGTCTATACTATAAGTAATTGTTAGTAGTAGTTATGTAACATATGGAATGCTAATAAAGATTTGAGTATTAAATATTGAGTAATTATCACGCTTATTGAACGGGGATTATCGCGGAAATGCTTAAAACCTTGCTTGCTTGTAACCCGGAAACGTCAAGCCCTACAGGTATGTAGGGCTTGACGTTTACGGGTTACAAGCAAGCAGACTGAAGTTTACTTGTGACCACGATCTGTGTAACCCGGTCGAAACGTCAAGCCGTAAAGGTATTTATGCCTAATACGTGTATGTAGTATGTACACGCTAATCCCTGTTCTATAATATTACATTTCTTTTATTGCAAATCTTGAGGTACAAAATTATGGATGAATAGATACTATTAAATAAATCGGTCTTTTTCGGTCTGCGCTACATACAGAGTGGACTTTTTCAATACCACTTGAAGGTAAATTGCACTAAATACTGAAGAAACTGAACTGCTTTTTGCAATTTTTGTACCATTTACTTGTAATAAAATGGACGGAAAACAAAACTAAAAAAAAAAACATAATATAATTTAAAATCGGTTTATTTATCAAAACCGCACCCTACCATAAAAATTCTTAGCAAAACATCTGGCAGTAAGGCGCTTGCAAAACTTTCTTACACTACACAATCTAATCAAATAACCATCAACAAATTTCCATCAGGTGGCGACGACTCCAACAGTTTCTCTCTCGAAACTCGCCAGGGCTCCGACAAGGCCGAACTAGTCACCATGGTAGACCTCGACTACGAGAGTCCCCGCAAGAAGTACGAGCTCGTCATCCGCGCCGCCAGCCCGCCATTGTGGAATGACGTCAGAGTGGAGATCATGGTCACTGACGTCAATGACAACGCGCCCATGATGAAGGACTTCCAGATTATCTTCAATAATTATAAGGATTGCTTTCCTGTGGGACCGTTTGGGAGAGTGCCGGCGTATGATGCTGATGTTACTGATAAGGTGAGGATAGATTCTTGTTTTATTTCATTTAGATATTCGTTTTGGAAATATGTAGTTGCCATATATACCCAACTTCACTGACATTGAGTGGAATACTGGTTTAATTCTGAACTCTAATGTTATGAAGGGTAAATAATAAGTAACCTCTCTTTTCCTCAAAAACCTGGGGTGTTAATCTTACTAATATATAGGTACTAGAAATATAGGTAAAAGAAATCTAAAGTATTCTAATCTATATTGTGTTTCAGCTCCAATACCGTATACTATCTGGAAACAACGCCAATCTCGTTCTTCTAAACGAAACTACTGGAGAGATGACGCTATCACCTCAACTAAACACCAATGTTCCTAAACTGGCTACCATGGAGATTTCAGTCACGGGTAAGATTAATTTCTAATTGATTTCTCTAACCTTACTAACTTTGTGTAAAAACTAAATATGGGCCTTAATTGTGGCTAAAACTTTAAAGTAAAAAGCTTGTATAATATGTTAAATTCTTATTTGCAAAGCATGTAAATATCCTGTCCAGGAGATGTAATAGAAAATAATTTTGTTTATATAAAATCGTTGCAGTCCAATCCATATACCTACAACTGATAATTTTCTTTTCATCTGCATATCGGCGCTGTCTTTAGCCAAACATAAGAAGACCCAAAAAATCTAAAATTAACCCCTGAAAACTTTGTTATAATTATTTCCTCACCTTTTAGCACTCCTACAGAGTTTCCCGTGAACTATTTCAAAATACAAATAACTTATCATATAATTACCATTTTCCCTCAACAGATGGCGTTAACGAAGTGAAAGCGATGATGCAGCTATCCGTCCGCCTGATTACTGAAGAGATGCTGTTTAATTCTATAACCGTGAGGTTGAATGACATGACGGCTGAGCAGTTCCTGTCGCCTCTACTGAGCTTCTTTATAGACGGACTAGCGGCTATTATACCCTGTCCGAAGGAGAATATTTATGTGTTTAGTGTGCAGGTATGGTGTTATAAGAGTTATAAAAATATGTAGCTTAGTTTTATTACATAGGAATTTATTTCTATATAAATTATAGATAACGATAATTTAATATGAACTAAATGTAAGTCGAATATGTGTTTTTTACTTTACAGTACCTGATAATTTTTAAATTGAATTTCTTTGTCTACTAATTTCGCTAAATTATAATTATTTTACCTACCTATAAGGAACATTATTTAAAACTGTGTTACCTGGAATACATAATCTTTAGGGTATGTATTCTAGGTGGAGAAGGTATCTTCTCTTTGATCAATCTTTGAATTCTCATGTGTACAAAACTGTTTGAATGTCTGTAACTACATATACTCTTAGAAATAAACAATGACAGTGTATATAATCACAATTTTATTCCACATATTTGTTAACCAGGACGACACGGACGTAACCGGCAACATCTTGAACGTGTCGTTCTCGGCGCGGCGGCCGGACGCAGAGGTGGCGGCGGGCGCGCTGACCTACTACTCGCCGACGCATCTAAGGGAGCGGGTATATCTACATCGTGCTACGTTAGCTAGGCTTGCTACTGTGCAGGTAAGGGTATAGGGATAGTAACTATGTGCTTTTTGTTTTGTTAGTTTTACGTTTTACATACCGGATCTATGAGGAAAACAAACAAACATCGTGAGGAAACCTGGATCTATAATTTGGGATCTGAAATCGCCAACCCGCAGAGAGCAAGCGTGATGATCAATGCTCGTGCCTTCTCTATAAGGGAAGAGGCCTGTGCCCTGCAGTGAGACGCTTAAAGGCTGGATTATTATTAGTATACCGGAGCTATAGGCTAGTAGCCATAGGCCAGTCACCGTGGGTTTTAAGATTCAAATAAAAGTTTGTAGCAATTTTTTATAACTTGTCAAATATTTATACAGGAAAAGTTTTAAATTGCCAAAATTTAAAATAATACACCAATTTGCATATTATTGTAAATTTACAGCTGTATATTATTCCAGGACTATTTTTAGACTCGTTTTGGTTTTTGGCTACTAACTTGTGAAAGGTCTAGTTTTTTAGCGATTTTTAATAGAACAGTTACAGTTAGTAGCTTTTTGTGTAAAACGTCACAATTGAAGCCCAACCTCACGTTTGTAAGTTGGATTGAGAGTCTTCTTTTTCTTCACACAGTTGCCACAGTGTCCGTCATCTATGGCTATCATAATTGATTCAATAACTTTACTTTCTACCCCAGGTGCTACCATTCGACGACAACATCTGCGTGCACGAGCCGTGCCTGAACTACGAGGAGTGCCTCACCGTGCTCAAGTTCGGCAACGCTTCCGGCTTCATCAACAGCGACTCTGTTCTCTTTAGGCCGATCTATCCTGTTACTACCTTCACGTGTCAATGTCCGCATGGATTTACAGGTAAGCTTTTTTTTCTTCATTGTACACTTACAAAACATATATAAAACCAAGTTTGGCTTTGCAAGCCACTAGAGAGCGTATTTAAGACATCAAAACTAGTCTGGATCGCTGTCACCGAATACGATGAAGAGTCCTCTATATAAATAAAACATATAAAAAAATAGGCAATAGGTTTGAATTTTGTGTACAGAGGCGAGCACATCTTGGTATATAGAAATACCGGAGTAGTATGCTACATAATTCCAGAATAGCATCATTCAGATCATAAAACACATTGGCCGTCAAAACAGTGTGATGACAATAAAGAGAAAATATGTCATAGACACACAAATGTGACCTTTACAGTTAGTATTTATTTGTAAAACCTAAACTCAGGAAAGGATATAAATATTCTACAAACGTTATCGTATGCTGTTTATCTTATTTCAAGGTATTAAGGTTGATATTCGCTTATCAGTGTTTCTCACTTTACTACATAGCAATACTTACTGTAAAGTATGTTCATTTAATTATGTTATTGTGCTACAGGCTCCCGAGAACACTACATGTGCGATACAGAAGTGGACTTGTGTTACTCCTCGCCGTGCGTCAACAACGGCACGTGCGTGCGCCGCGAGGGAGGGTACACGTGCGTTTGCGCAGCGGGCTATACAGGTAAATGTCTTCATTGTTAATTCTGTGTAAATGTATCTAATCATTATCATCTTTTTATTATCATCATTGACTCTTACATGTATTGTAGATGCTTTGTGCAGAGTTGTAGACACGTTTTCAAATACCGAAAAATCTGTGGTATAAAAAATAAACTAAAACTTTTAATACGTACTATTTTTTAATTCAATTACTTTAGTGTTTTAAAACTGTCACCTGTAAAGCATTTATTAAACTGCCAAACTATAAAATCATAGGCCTCTTTTTAGGTTTCAACACAGTTGGGTAAAAATAACAACTCATGTAAAAATTACTCTCAAGCTTCCTTAAAAAACTTTATGAATTATAACTTAATCTAAAAAGTTTTCTTACCAACAGGTGTAAACTGCGAAACAATCCTAACATCGGCGACGTGCTCCTCCCAGTCCTCCGTGTGTCGGAGCGGCTCTCAGTGCGTATCGTCCCGCGAAGGAGGTTTCCTCTGCCAAGGCTGCGCTATAGACGCCGACCATACTACAGCGTTGTGCGAGCTGAGGGCACGGAGCTTCCCGACCTCGTCGTTCCTCACTTTCCCGGGGCTGAAACGGAGAAATAGACTGCATTTGAAGTTGAAGTGAGTTGTATAAGTAATTTATTACCACATTTTTTTATGTGTATTCAATCATTTCTCACTGCTTATATTCATAAAAAAAATTGAAGAAAAACTTCTCCAAATGGACAGTGAGTGTGACGGCATCGTCACAGGTTCTGCCAAATGATCATACAAAACGCCACCATTAACAGCGACGAAAATGGTGGTGTAGTTTTTGATTTATCTTCCAATTTAGGGCATTTGGCGGCAACTTCAAAGTTCATTATTATTGTTATTATCATGAATATTCCAAATTTAACATTTTGTTTGGGCATGTGATGGTGAACCCTATATTTGCTCTGCACAAATTTTAACACCACTAATCATCACCTCTAGATTCGCAACGCAGTCTCCAAACGGTCTTCTCCTATACAACGGTCGCTACAACGAGCGCCACGACTTCCTCGCGTTAGAGACCATCAGCACTGGCGCGGGGGAGGCGGGGGGCGCAGGCGTCAGGTTCACGTTCGGCCTCGGCGGGGGCAGGGTTGACGTCACAGTCGCAGGGAACGTGGCTGACGGCAACTGGCACGCCGTGGAGATCGACTACTATAACAGAGTGAGTATAATGCTGGTGCCTTCCTCGCGCTAGAGACCATCAGTACTGGCGCCGGGAAGGCTGGGAGCGCGGGCGTCAGGTTTAAGTTAGCTGCTGAAAAATGAGTAAAGAAAAAGGGCAGGGAGAAGATAAATAACAAAAAATCTTTTTTTTTTTAATTTAATTTGATTAGCATTAGACATGCTTTCATGTTTACTTTGGGACTTTCAAAGAAGAACATGTCAAAAAAAAATCAAAGAAAATGGAATGAGTTCTTGGTCATAATCAAATTCACCTTTTTCAGACCGCCACATTGATACTGGATGAATGCGACAAAGCGCTGTCGCTAGCAGGAGCGGCGGACTTCGGTGTGAAGTACGCATGCGCTAACTACTCAAAAAAGGTGTTGCCGCCGCGATGTGATATACCCACTGAGACTTGCCATAGGTAAGAAAATGAAGATGAAATACATTGATTTTAACCGATTTTTATATACCAAAAGGGTGTGATAATTAGTGGGAATGATATTATTGATGTGATTTTTTTTTGTCATTTATTTTAGTTAGCTTATATTGAGCAGAAATTTCGTAAACAGAATCTATTCCACATGTACTCTTCAAACCTTTTGGATAGATACACCCTTTCGGTGCATACAGTTATGCTTATTTTGTTTTAGAATCCAGATAAGCTTATACACTTCAAGTACCTAAGCCTAACGATCATTTACTCTTACAGATTCCTAGACCTAACCGGCCCCCTCCAAATAGGTGGCCTGCCCAACATCCCAACCAGCTTCCAAGTCAAGAACAAGGACTTCATCGGCTGCATATCAGACCTGCACATAGACCACAAGTTCATTGACCTGAACAGCTTCGTGGCTGATAACGGCACGTTAGCTGGATGTCCTGAGAAGCGGTCGCAGTGTAGCTCAGCGCCTTGTTACAATGGGGCCGAGTGTAGAGACCTGTGGGATACTTATCTGTGTGATTGTGCTGAGGGATATACGGGGAAGGATTGTGCTGAGTGTAAGTGTTATTTTGATTTGGTAATTTTTAGACTGAGACGTTTTTGTAATAAAATGTACAAAACTTTAAGTTAAGGTTTAGGCCCACGGAACATGAGTGTCTTATTAGCATTTCCCATGAAAATACCTTGAAATAAGAGGTTGTATCATAAAATAGAAGTAATTCAATCCTTAGACTATACCTTTAAAGTTTCTTAAAAAAACGATTGAAAATTATTTCACTTTTATTTACAACTTATCAATAACTTGGCTTAGTAATGTTATGTTACCTATAAATAACTACACCCATACCTAAGCCTACTTTTCGACCGTTTCTTTCGTTCACGATGATAGTTTTCTTCAGTCTGAACATTCTAAAACAGCCATTACAATCATACATTCCACATAACACGACCATTTCCCCCACAGCATCATCCCCTCCCTGGCGGTTCAGCGGCGACGGCATGCTCTCCTTCAACCCGCTCCTGCGGCCGATACAGCTGCCGTGGCTGAACGCGCTCTCGCTGCGGACCCGGCAGCAAGACGCCTTCCTCATGTCCATACAGGTCGGACAGAACAGCAGTATACTGATCACGGTGAGTTCTACACATTCATATCAAACAAAACTTTACCGATGACTTACAACGGATGGAGAAACGATACGTTAAATTTTTCTCTATTTTAAATAGCTTTATGCGATAGATACCTCCATTTAATGCATACAGCATTATGTAATACGTACTCGCTATGTAATACATACCGCCTAATGTGCCTCTATGTTTCACATACAACCTTTGCGTTATACGTACTACCCCTACTATGTAAATTATGTAATGCATACTCCTTTATGTCATACCTAGCCCCTTATGAGATACACACCCCTAAATAAATGATAGATTAAATGTGTTTGTTGTATATTATTGGACTGGAAAAAAAGAACAAAACAAGTCTTCATTTATGCAAATTAATCATTTATTACAAAAAAAAGTTATTTATAATTGATTGAAATAACTTAAACATTTTATTCTGTCTGTCTAGCTGAAATCTGGTAACCTCCACTACTCCTACAACGGTGAATCAATGTTCCTGCCCACACCAACTCTATCGAACGGCGAATGGCACCGCATTGAGATCAAATGGCTGGGCACCGATATATCTGTCAGCGTCGACTATGGACTAAGGACGGTGCTATTGCCGATGCTAGCCAATAAGATTCAAGGACAGTATATTGGCAAGATCCTCATTGGTGGGTTAGATACCACTGCGGGACTGCTGGCGTCTGAAGTTGGATATTTTGAAGGCTGTATTCAGGTTAGTGTTTTCACTTTGTTTTTGAGTTACTTTCTCTTTGAATTTAAGACGTAATATACTGAACAAAACATAAAATATTTATTTTGATTTCTTCCATACAACTTTTTAAGGTATTCTGCAAAAAAACTGCATAATAAGAAAAGTAAATATTAAAATCTCTTTTTTTTAGGTTTTCTCGAAGCAATAGTTTACAAAATTGCTTAAACAGTTTATCTGCTGTAGACCCTACACAAACATGCCTTCTTACATGATATCTAATTGGTGTTTTTTCTTTAGGATGTGAGAGTGGGCACAGCTCAGTCTCTTCTCAACCGGCCGACAGTGAGAGAGAACGTCCGGGACGGATGTCAGTCTCGCGCCGACTGTATGCTGTCCATCTGCCCACCATTCGTAAGTCACTGTTGCTGTTCAATAGCTTCTAATTAAGTCTAGATGATCAGCTATTGCGGTCTGCAATAGCTGATTATAGACTTGTGCGTTTACTGAAACTCATTTTAGCTGAAATTATTTAAACTGCCTTCATACCATATGTTCTCTTGACTCTTATTGAACCGATATAACTTTTCTCAACCTGTATAAGTATTTAAATTATAAACCGACTTCAAACAAGAAGGTGATACTCAATTCGACTGTATTTTTTTATCTTTGTTACCTAAAAGCTTTCGCCTGGGTGAACCAATATTGATAATCCTCTCATTTTATTCGAAAGCTGATGCTTCCAGTGTGCTCCCATTTAATTTTTACCAATATTTACCAAAACCAACCTAATTGTACGACAGAGCACTTGCGTATCATCGTGGGACTACACGGAATGCGAGTGTTCCCGCGGGCGCGTGGGCCCGCAGTGCGTGCCGGCCTGCGAGCTGCAACCCTGCGGCGAACACGCTACGTGCAACCAGGATGAATCGGAGAAGGGCTACACGTGTGTTTGTGACGACGGGTATATGATGACCGGTGAGTTTTGTGGGTATATCGTAAAGTTGTACTGGGGCCAGCAGTACTGTTGCGGTTGAGTAAGCGAGACAGAGCTATGCGCAGTGTAGTGCGCCGTCACGCTTCCACAACCGCAAGAGGGCTAGATTATATTATTTGGTATTGTATAACTTTAAAGTTTTGTTTTATTTTTTCTAATTTAATTTTGCGACTTTTTCAAGCAAAACAGAAATAAATGACCGTGTATTCTGCAGGTGAGGGTTGTATCCCGGCTACGCAAGAGTCTTGTCCGGGCGGGTGGTGGGGGGCCCGCGCGGGTGCGTGCGGGCCGTGCGACTGTGCCGCCACCAGGGGGCTACACCCGCACTGCCACGCTACCACCGGCCTGTGCCACTGCAAGGTAAGAGGGTGTTCACTGCTAGGTGTATCCTGAGACAAGAGATTGACAGTAATTTAACTAACTCATTTTAATCTAAAATTTTGTAAACTGACTCTAAACCATATGTAATCTTTACCCCTTTTTCGAAAAGTTCCATTTAAAGGGGTCTGCTACAACACAACTGTTTTCACTTCACGTAGGAGTTACCTAATAACGCTACATAAAAACCTCAACAACAAAAGTTGTACACCATATTTATTATCTTACCTCATTCCCTTAGGAAAACCACTACAAGCCCGACGGTTCAGACGACTGCCTACCCTGCCAGTGCTACGCGGCCGGCTCCCTCAACAGCTCGTGTGAACTTAGCTCGGGACAATGTTACTGCAGGCAAGGGGTCATTGGCCGCGCCTGTGACTCGTGTGCTAATCTGTATGCTGAGGTGGCGCCTAATACGGGATGCGAAGGTAAAAATCATCAATATAGATAATAATTTTAAATTAAATGAAGAGTTTTACAAAAATCTTTTAATTGCAACATTAGAGTACAAAAAATAGATGGCATAAATAGCCTTTAAATTATAACTGAAATAAAAATAAAGAAAAACAACGCAATTAATATGTACACACTAAGTAAATCATTTAGGTTTCTCATGATATGTTTTTTTATACAGTTGTGTACGACGGATGTCCTCGTTCTTTCACTCACGCTGTTTGGTGGCCGAGAACCAAGTTTGGAATTGAAGCTGTTAGTGAATGCCCTGCTGGTAAGACTAAAACATAAAATATAACTAAATAACTATAAGTAAATTGGTACGGGAAATTAATAGTGTAAAACTTTTCTTCCGTTTTTAGGTACTAGTGGTAAAGCAACCCGTATGTGCGATGAAACACAAGTAGTGCCGTGGCAAGAACCTGATATGTTTAATTGTACCACATCTACTTTCTACCAGTTGCGAAAACAGGTGAGATTAATTTTTTTTATTGCTAAAATCTATACGTGGCCGATGTTCATCGGCGACCCACGAAAAAAACTTATATGTCTTATATGAAAAGAGTCATATAAAGGAGTTAGTTAATCTACCTTCGATCCTCTCAAATGTGGCTCCACGGATAACCGAATGGTAGGTTTCTCATTCTAGGTGTTCTTTGTGCATGTAATTTAAATGATTGATACTGTACTTCACTATACAATGATAAATACTTTAGAGAGTCTGTAATTGTTACGAAAAATAAGACTTCGAAAATTTACACTACATAAAACCATACAGCTCAGCAAAATCGAGACCGGCGAGTTATCAGTGAACACGTTCGTGGGGGTCCGGTTGGCCGCCGACCTGGCGTCCGCCTGCGCTAACACCGGCCGGCTGTACGGGGCTGACGTGCTGGTGGCCGAGGGCATACTGCTGGAGCTGCTGCAGTATGAGATGCAACAGGCTGGACTGAATCTCACGCATAGCCAGGATAAGGATTATGTGCGGGTAAGGGAGAGTTGTTATTGACTAAGTTAAGAAGGGAGTAAGCTTTGACGGACACATAGTAATGACAATTTAGAAATGAAAATCGACCTTTACTGTTTTAAAATAGAGGTGCTTTTTATGTCATACTGTTACCATTGACTTTTTAACAAACTTGTCAACGATATCAAAGTGATAAAAAATCTACCTTATCGCTTTGAAATGTGATGTGTCGTCGACCATTTGAAGTTCACTTTTTGACATCTTCCATCGGCAGAAAACAGAAAGCATCACGACTAAATTTAGGAGTCTTCCTTCTATTTCTTCCTTTGTAAAATGTGCGTGGGACAGATTGACTTGAACTACCAAAATTACATTACCACCGAAACTTAACCTGAAGATGATACAAGCTCACCAAATAAAACTTTTTCAAACAACAACTACCATCTAACTCTTACAAAAACTTCCAGAACGTAATAAAATCAGCCAACACAATCCTGGCCTCGGAGTACACGAAGGAATGGCACCGTATCCGCGAGCTGACGGGCCACGGCATGGAGTTACTACTGCAGCGGTTTGATAAGTACATTGCCGTGTTAGCGGAGAGTCAGCATGATACGTACACCAGCCCCTTTGAGATTGTTACCAGTGATTTGGGTATGTATTTATAAGAATTTTTTGATGGCGATTTCTAGGTCAGATAGTTTATTTATGCTCTGTGAAGCTTTTTCAGATACTCTTTTTTTACTTGCACGAGTAATTATTGTGTCCAAAAAGTGACTTTAAGTAATAATTTGTGCCTTTTGCCTAAAGTATAAATGGCTCAGGACTAAAAAGTTGTGCAAGACTGTCAAACATGATTTTTCTTAAATTTTACATATCTACTTTTCCATTCAAGTTCATAGACAATAATTTTCTCTAAACTAGTTTGAGATATTTATTATCAATCTTCTTAAATACAATATCTAACTTAAATTCATCTTCCAGTGATTGGCGTGGACATCGTAACAGCAGAATCTATATACGGCTTCGAGCCAACCCAGTTGAACCGTTACAATCTCGACTCGTACACGACGGAACGAGTGGTTCTTCCTGACACGTCATCGTTCATTCACTCACCGATCCAAACGCCTCTATACCATTCCAGTGGAAAGATTAACAAGCATAGAAAGCCGTCCGGCCCTACGGTGTCGTTCCCGAAGTATAATAACTATGTGAAGAGTAAGAACAAGTTTGATAAGTATACGAGAGTGTTGTTGCCTTTGGATCTGCTGGGAATTACTAATAGTAATATTCAAGGTGAGTTGCTTAAAAAATATATTGTGAAAAAATGATAAATTTGTAATTAACAGGTTTTACGTAATTATAAAAATGTCTCACATCATTTTTTTTTAAGTTGTGTATCGAGATACAATAAATTGCAGATTTTAAGTTAGTCCTCTAGCAATAAATATACAAAAACAAAATGAAAATTCGTGCAGCAGTTTTAACACGATTCGCGTTCAAACATAAAAAGAGACAAAAAAAAATATCATTGTTTCTGCAGCTCTTGTAACGAACAGTTTATAATGTAAATCATTTTATAAACACTACACACCAATTTTATATATTAACACCTCAATTCCATTCCAGAAAACCTAGAAACCAACTACGAATCCCGCGCCGTATTCTCCTACCTCCAATACTCTCGCAACACGTCACAACTCATGCCGCTCCGACTGGACGAGTCGGTCAGCCAGCGCTGGGGGGTCAACATAACTGTGGGCTCGCCGATCATACAGCTGGCGTTGTTCGTGCCCGAGTACGTGTGGATGAAGGAGGCCAGTGACGAAGACAACTCGCTCGAGAGTACTGATGATGTTGAAGGTATGTAATAGTATATTAATCATTTAGGTGTCATGGAACACGTCACAACTCATGCTGCTGCGGTAATTATGTGTAAATTGTTATGACTCTTATCTACATATATTTAAAACATACTGTAATTTAAGATATTTTCTGAGGATTAAAATGCACTTTTATATGTACCTACGTATGCCTTTGAATAAATCGCAGAATATTTTACCTTTTGAATGAACTTTCAGTTTCTTGCATTGAGAGTAACATAATCCCTCTTTTCAGGTATCGTTTACGCTAACAAAGGCAACCACCAAACACACACAAGTAATCATCTGAACCCGAACCCACAATCCAAAAATATTTGGCCATCAGAAGAGCACCATAACCACGAAAACCACGGACCTATCCTAATACAACCCGCTTTCAAAAAGCAAGAGAAATCTTACACAAGTGACGATTTACAAGAGAACGAGTCTTCATACGTCGCTGAGAAGTTAGAGAGTCACGAAGGTCCTAAGGCCATGGCTTTAGTGGTGGAAGGGAATTCTACTAAGGACGGGGCTAAGAAGAAGTTGGTGTATAAGACTTTGAGTGGTATTAGACTAAAGAGGCCGATTAGGCTGCAAATGTGGCTCGATATTAATAGAGATACTTTTGGGTCGAGGACTAACCCGCAGTGCGTGCATTGGTCTACATTGAGAGGGTGAGTACAGAGTTTCAAACTAACTGAAATATGTAAAAAAATATAGAGCGTAATTAGGTTGTTGCTTTTTTAAGTTAAACTTTCAGCATTTGATGTCAATAATCCGAAAACTATATGCATAGTTTATACTCATCCTTTTTGCAAACATATTAAATGGGTTGTCCATAAATAATTTTTAACCAGTATTTTCGCAGAAAAAGTTTTTAACTACTGTATTTTTACCTAGGTCCGGCGAATGGTCACGCGTTGGATGCCACACAGAGATCGATTATGACTGGTCGCCGTACTCCAACGAACCGCTACTCATCAACTGCACGTGCAATCATCTTTCCACCTTCGCTGTGTTGGTTGATGAAGTCGATATCGAGGTAAGAATAATATAAATACATTTAATTTGCAGGGAACACAGTATTATAAATTATAAAATTTTAAAATAAACAAATTTTTTATTATGTCATCATCATAATCTCCCGAGCCTTTTCCCAACTATGTTGGGGTCGGCTACCATGATAATTTTACTATATTTTCTTTATGTAATTCAATATTTCTTCTATTTCACAGTTTGTTTTATTTAAAATTCAGATACTTATTTAAACGTTCCTTTACATATATTTGTTGCTATTCGTCACTAAAATGACAGAGACAGCATCAGCCTTAAAAACAGACCTTAAATTCCTCAGTGCCACGGATATTTTTCTACATAATATATCGAAATCGTAATTTTACAATGATTTTATCTAAATTCCCAATCAATTGTTCCAGTTCATCCCCGAACCGTCGCTCCTAGAATCAGTGACTTCCTACACGGCGTTCAGCATCTCCCTGCCGCTGCTGCTCACCACGTGGGCGGCGCTCTGCCTCATGCGGGGCGGTGCGGCCACCGTCTCCAACTCCATACACAAACATCTCATCTTCTGCGTGTTTATGGCTGAACTGCTGTATCTGATAGCCTTGAAGGCGAGGTCGACGTTGGTGCAGAATGAGGTACGTAGTAACGTCATGAAGAATATTGATGTTTGTATTTTTGTCCGTATCTTATATTGTTATAATGGTTATGTAAAGGACTCGTTGTGTAAGAAAATAAATGACTAATAAAAATGTATTCTAAAACTTTGACTGCCGAAGCTTTAACCGCGTCTGTCAAGTTTATCTCGACTCAACACCAATATGCACTTGAACAGTACGCCGCGCCGTCTAACATGTTTTTGACTTTTTTGTTTTTTTTTTTTATGGATTCTGTAACTGGCACTGTCTAGTGGAATATCTCGTCAGCGATTCCACGCCATACGTAGCATTTGTTTAGGTACAAATAGAAGAAAGTACAGCTATGTTCGAGGGCGCCCGACGGCCTGTATGGTTCGCCCTTTTCTAACTTCTCTTTTTTCTACGTAGTTCGCGTGCAAGCTAGTGGCGATGTCGCTGCACTACTGGTGGGTGTGCGCGCTGGCGTGGTGTGCGTGCGACGGCTGGCAGCTGCGGCGGCTGCTGCGCGAGCTGCGGGACGTCAACCACGGGGGGCTGTGTGCGCAGCTCGCGGCCGCGTACGCCGCGCCCGCTGTCGTGCTGGCTCTCGCTGCTAGTCACCACCAGCATCAGTATGGGAATGCGCTGTTGTGAGTACCTATAACATATGTAGGTTGATTACTTGTGTCCAAAACTTTCTTGAACACGTCAAATACGTCAGGTTGTAGAACTATCTCCAGACTTGTGCTGATAGTAACAGAGCAGATAGAAGCAATTGAAGCTATACCCTTTTTATCTTTCTGAACTTCACATTTAGAACTTTACTTTTCTCCTTATAGTTGCTGGGTGAGCTGCCACGAGCCGGTAGTGTGGTGGGTGGTGGTCCCGGCGGGCGTGTTCGCGGGCGCCGCGCTCGTGTTCCTGGCGGGGGCCACGCGAGCCGCCTTCACTGTTAGAGACCACGTCATAGGGTTCGGGAACCTCAGGTAAGCATGTGTTATATAGTTGCTGGGTGAGCTGCCACGAGCCGGTAGTGTGGTGGGTGGTGGTCCCGGCGGGCGTGTTCGCGGGCGCCGCGCTCGTGTTCCTGGCGGGGGCCACGCGAGCCGCCTTCACTGTTAGAGACCACGTCATAGGGTTCGGGAACCTCAGGTAAGCATGTGTTATATAGTTGCTGGGTGAGCTGCCACGAGCCGGTAGTGTGGTGGGTGGTGGTCCCGGCGGGCGTGTTCGCGGGCGCCGCGCTCGTGTTCCTGGCGGGGGCCACGCGAGCCGCCTTCACTGTTAGAGACCACGTCATAGGGTTCGGGAACCTCAGGTAAGCATGTGTTATATAGTTGCTGGGTGAGCTGCCACGAGCCGGTAGTGTGGTGGGTGGTGGTCCCGGCGGGCGTGTTCGCGGGCGCCGCGCTCGTGTTCCTGGCGGGGGCCACGCGAGCCGCCTTCACTGTTAGAGACCACGTCATAGGGTTCGGGAACCTCAGGTAAGCATGTGTTATATAGTTGCTGGGTGAGCTGCCACGAGCCGGTAGTGTGGTGGGTGGTGGTCCCGGCGGGCGTGTTCGCGGGCGCCGCGCTCGTGTTCCTGGCGGGGGCCACGCGAGCCGCCTTCACTGTTAGAGACCACGTCATAGGGTTCGGGAACCTCAGGTAAGCATGTGTTATATAGTTGCTGGGTGAGCTGCCACGAGCCGGTAGTGTGGTGGGTGGTGGTCCCGGCGGGCGTGTTCGCGGGCGCCGCGCTCGTGTTCCTGGCGGGGGCCACGCGAGCCGCCTTCACTGTTAGAGACCACGTCATAGGGTTCGGGAACCTCAGGTAAGCATGTGTTATATAGTTGCTGGGTGAGCTGCCACGAGCCGGTAGTGTGGTGGGTGGTGGTCCCGGCGGGCGTGTTCGCGGGCGCCGCGCTCGTGTTCCTGGCGGGGGCCACGCGAGCCGCCTTCACTGTTAGAGACCACGTCATAGGGTTCGGGAACCTCAGGTAAGCATGTGTTATATAGTTGCTGGGTGAGCTGCCACGAGCCGGTAGTGTGGTGGGTGGTGGTCCCGGCGGGCGTGTTCGCGGGCGCCGCGCTCGTGTTCCTGGCGGGGGCCACGCGAGCCGCCTTCACTGTTAGAGACCACGTCATAGGGTTCGGGAACCTAAGGTAAGGACATTTGTTGAGTTATTTACTGTATGAAGTAAGAGGAAAATAACTTTAATATTAATGCCGGTTATACATGGATGGCTTGAGCAAGTCTTGATCATGAAATACGGACTGCTCAATTGCTTAAAGATGTCACTGAGCTTCAGCAGTCACCTTTAACTGCAGTCTAAGAATCCAAAAATCAAATAAACGAGAATCAATAAATCGCAAAAAAATATGAAAAAAAAGCTAAATTAAGCACATTCACAGAAGCAATATCAGTCGTGGAGTTCAATTTCATAAAGTTGCTAGAACGAGCGACACCACGAAAACTGCCTAAAGATGACGTTAGTGCCGCTCTCTCTTTTTCTGAATTCCTTACCCACAAATATTTACCCGACTTACCTTTCTATCAGGATGCTGCTGGGCGTAAGCGTGATATGCCTCCCCCTGATAGTAGTATCATGGGCGAGCGCCCTGCTGCTGGGCAGCGAGACTGGCTCCCGGCGAGACGCGCTCAGTGCCGCGCTGGCCGCCGCCGTGGCCGCACACGCCGCCGCCGCCAGTCTGGGGTACACCGCCTTTAATGTCCGAGTGCGGGATAATCTTACCAGGTAATAATCATCCTAAGTTCATCTTCATCAACCCACATACATCATCATCATGTTTCTTACAAACATCAACATTATCATTCCTCATAAGTTTTAATTATCCTTCTTACAACGTCATTATCCGATGTAAATTATCATTCTACATACAGTTTTATCATCGTATAAACATCTTCACCCTAAATACCTGTGGATCACTCTACATACGTCATTTACATCCTTCGTACATCTACAATTTAAGCTAACGGTACTTTTAAATCAAATCCAATAATCATGACAATTTATTTTTGTAGGACGGTGCTAAGATGTCTGGGCAAGAAAGTTCCTTTAGTCGACACTTCAGTTATAATAAGCAGCAGTGCTCAAAACTTATCACAAGTCAACAGGTAAATACAAAAAAAAACATTATAACTCTTATTGTGCAATCATTAAGGTTGAATATTAAAACGTGTATTTCCACAGGTCTGCCTTGGCATATCATAGTAGTACGGAGCCAGGGCGTCAACTGAGGAACATAGGAATTTCAGCATCGTCTACTACTTCAAGATCTACTACTAAGACTAGTTCCAGCCCCTACAGGTAACATTTACATATTCTTAATGCCTGATCTGAATTATTAATTAAGCCTAATCAACAAACGATCTACTAAAGGAGCATGTGAAGTAATACTAATATCTAACTTAGCAAAAAGAAAAGGTTCTTGTTGCACATTATCGTTGTTCCGAATTTATTTGTTAGATGACTTTTAAAAATCTTTGGTAAATTTACCATTGAGCACGGACTTCAAAAAGGAGTGGAGGCGCAAGCTTGTGATATGACCGTACAGACTGCCTCTGTATCCCCATAACACCTGCTTTTCGCGCTGAATAATCTTGAATTTTGCAACATGTCATCCTTGCTCCGTGCATTTAACTAATGTTTCTATTGCCTACAGTCGCAGTGACGGCCAACTCCGCCACACGAGTACTTCGACATCAAACTACAATACAAGCGCGAGCGACATGCCTGCGTATCTAAGAGGGTTCGACTCCTCCCTGCATACGAGGAAAGATGGTAATTGTATATTTCAAATGGTGCCTTTTGAACAAAATTATAGTTTTTTAAGAAACCAATTATAGAGTTAACGATACGCTTTCTGTGCCACTCTGCGTTTTAATTAGTTTTTGAATATACAAACCTAACCTAATATTTTTGAATCTCCATTTATTAAATCAGATGAAGGCCGCAGACGTCGTAAGGCAGCAACCGACGGTGAAACAACAGGGGAGACAGAAGAAGCTACAGAGGCCACTGACAGCGACAGTGACGGTAGCGCACGAAGCCTGGACCTCGCCTCCAGCCACTCGTCTGATGATGACGAGACCAGCACCCGCCGGTCCAGCCATCCGCCATCTGCTAACAGTAAGTACGACATACGTTAGGTAGGTAGTGATAAGCCACGGAGCCCACCAATTAACTAAGACTATGCACTTTGGTTTGCACTCCACTACTGGGTATAGATAGGCCTCTTCCAATTTTTGTCAAAACGCCCCCTTTCCACTTCCACATTTAGAGTTTGTTTAGTTCGATTGTTAAGTGTATATTATTTTCAGGAGATCGCGCAACAAGTGGCAGTAATACAAGCTACTTGCCGAACATTACTGAAGGCGCACCATTGGCTATGCAGCCAAGATGGCCGTCACATATAAGAGAGGGTAAATACTTTTTATCACACAACACACTTTTCTTATTATTTCCAACAGAATTTGTGATTTATTGACTCTATGATTGCTCATTTCTAAGGCAAATTATTTTCAGTAAATGTTCTTCTAGTTATTTACTACTTACTAATTCTTTCATTTCGACAATCGTCCTAACTCTACCAGAGGATTTTCTTTCTTCTTTCAATATTTTGCTATCAAAGTTTAAAGCTATTTCTTATAAGGCAACTAATAACATAACCACATTCCCAACAGACCCCAACCGTCCCGACATGGGTCGCTGGTCGCAGGAGACGGGCTCCGACAACGAGGGCAACACGGGCATGGCGTCCCCCTCGCCCAACCCCCTCCCCAACCCGGACCTCACCTCTGACGTGTACCAGCTAAGCCGGCATCGGATGAAGCCGTCGATACTAGAGAATGTGCATGATACGTATGTGGCCAGTGTTGATGCTTCGAGATTGCCGCTGGATAACAGGTTTGTAATATAATACGTTATTTTTATGTTTTTGTGCTGATTGTTTTTTTTAGATTTAAGCAGCCAGATCAATAGCTCTTTCATACTCAATCATTACCTACTTAATCGATAATATCGTGGTATGCCATCGAAAAATATATAAAAATTCCGAATATTAAACCCTGGATAAAATCGCGTGCAGCGGTGCTACAGCTTTGGTGCTATAGTAAGAAATGCTAAAGAGGACAAGTTATATCAGAATATAACATTTATTTTGGTTGGCCGGCTTTCGAATTTGGACCAAAATGGATGATGTCCTTTGTTTTGTTCGACTGAGTTGATAAATCACTAAATACTTATAAATATTAGTCAGTCAGTAGATAATAGTTAGTCAGTAGGCCAAAATACATGGCCTGCATGTATTTTGGTCGGGGCTTTTTGATGCAATATCAAATTAAGAGACTAGCTCCGTAAACTATTGCAGATGTCAGTCTAAAAGTTATTTATATCACAACGCCGGGGCTCCACAATTACATTTTTTCTGGGAAAAAACTACTACAATAACCGATTCATTTTGTCATTCTTATGTTTACTAAGATATACAGTAAAAAATAATTTTAAACGATATTTTGTTACACAGATACGGAGTAATGGAAGACGAATTAATGTACGGAGTTCTACCAAACGACACAGAGAAACAAATTCCGTACGACCCGAACTATCCAATCTCACCGACTATGTACCGTCTGCCGGGCAATCCTTACGGCTCCAAGACATACCTGCCAACAAGAACATCAGACTACGGTTATAGTCCCACAAAATACTTAAATTCAGACGCTAATATGTATGGGTCTAGAGACTTTAGAGACTCTGGGGTCTCGACTAGGGACCACGACGGATATCCCCCGAGAGATTTTCGAGATTCTGGCATAGCGACTATGTTGAAAAATGATTATCAAAGGAAGATGGACAGCCATTACGCGGGGGACTACAATGACAGAATGTCAGAAGGCTCGGATAAGCATCACACGCATGATAAATATTTGTTCCCCTATACAGGTATGTTGGAATTGAGCTTTGATTGTGTGTTATTTAATGTTTGTTAAATATTTTAAAGGAGCTTCGAAGACGCTTGGATACGTTGTAAATAGTTATACTCAAACCTCCAAAACTTTGAATCCATCAAAGTAACTTTTTTGTGTGAGGTCATTTTTGGCATATATTTTAGGGCTGGCACAGAATGCCCAATATTGTAACACCTTTAGTTAGATTTTTTGGAGTGTGTGCTTTCTTTTTGTACCCTCATCGAGAGCTAATAGAGAACTTACATGGGAAAATGTTTATACAATAATCTCCGATATGACGAAATATCTTGGGCAATTGACTTTTTATTGAAGCATTATTGCTGTAAATAATCTCATGTAAAAGTGACATCACATTTCATTTGTTTTTTTAGCCTATGTAAGTTGTCCATTAGCTTGTTTAGCGTGTGGAAGTTGTGACCTGCTTTTGACCTTATTATTTTGCTTGCTTTAGCTGAGGAAGACCACGCTCACTTGCGTGGGATCAACCAGGCACCGCAAGTCCGTAGTAGTGAGGCACATTCAGGTAATTGTAAGCTTACAACATGCTTTGACAATTACAAATGATATATTATTTTTATTAATAAAAGTTTTATAAGCAGTTTGTTATAGTTGTAGAAATGTGCAATAACAAATATCGGCGGTTTTATTTTATCAAAATATGGACATATACAAAGAGATAATTGCTTTAATTAGTAATCGTTACTAAATCAATGAAAACGTACATTACCATTAATTTATTTAATTAATAATTTGAGATCATCGCTTTCCCGTGTTCTGTTGGTCCTTATGTAAATAATCAAAATACCCTTCTTTCTATGTTTTATTCTAGATTTTAGAATGCATGCACTTATTAACTTTTGTAACAAGTATTTAAATAAGAAGTTTTCTCATCGTAGGTGATTCTCAACAACACCAAGGAGCGCCTCTAGCGAGTATGGGAGAAACTAGCGAGTGAGTATTTATACTAATGCATGTTTATGTGCATGTTTATATGTTATTTTATTTGGTTTTAACAGTATTCCGTATAAAGTCTTTAATTACTCAGTATACTAATAATTTTATGGTGGAGGCTGGTTCTGGTTGTGGGACACAACAAAATAAGAAAATAATTGGCCCGGTATAAATTATATCTACTGTGACCCGTAACCTGTGTTAAATGTGGCGTGCCAGATTGTTCCTTTATTTCCCCACATCTAACAATACAAAAAAATATACGGAATACTTTAAGAAAACACATTCAGAAGTCATACCAATGTTCTTTTTTATTTAGAAGTTGTATTAAAAATAACTGGAATAAAAACTGATGTCTGCTGAATGTTGTTTCTAGTTGTTATTTTATGTTTTCCAATATTTTCAGTTGTTATAATATAATTGTTATTAGATGGTGGCGGTTGTATGAGAAACACTCATTGTAATCATCTTTTGCTTTGCTAACCGGTGGTGTTGCCGCCCGCAAAATCATCTTCAACCATTTTAGGGAGGAGGTAAATTATTGTTCCTTATTCATAGTCTTGGCCACATTTTTAGAGAAATATTTTGAATTTTAATCATTTTACAGAAAATAACAGATAATGTAGTGCTACGTCTTTAAATCATTATAAAATTGTGAATTACACAATAGCCTGAGTTTACGTCTAAAAATATGGCCAAGATTATTTTTATTACAATATTTATAATTTGACAACATTTGGTTATGGTCTTATATCTTTAATATGTTTGAGCTTCAGGATGTCTTACTAGAAGCATATTCCGATTTAATACGTTTATCTTTCTTGCATGTTTATATGTCTTTAAAAGAGGCTAAACTATTCATTGAACTTAAAAATATTAAGAATAAATAATTATTACAGGAAATCTACTACTGAAGACGACGCCGAGACGAGAGTGTGACAACGCAGAATAGTACAAGATTTCCAATGAATCTCAATTAGTTATTAATTTAATTTTAAATTCCCTAGTAATTTTATATTAGCGTTAATTTACGCGAAGACTGTCGTTCAATCAGTACCTACTGCCATAGTGTAGAATAACGAGTATTTATTTTGAATTATTGTCTATGCTTTAAGTAGGAGCTATAGTGGAACTGATTTAGAGTTTAATGTGTTAAATACTCATCTCTTTCGGGTGTAGCGTTTGAAAGTCTGCTCTTAGATTTAATTGTAAACAAATGACACCTTATTCTCGCGATTAGACCTACCTAAATAATTAAATATGAAATATCTGGCCCAACGATTGGGCCAGATATTACAAACATGCAATCACCTGTCTAAATGTCAAAGTGTACATAATAAACTAGAAATCTTTATCGGTACAATTATGTAGCAGAAGTTATGTAAAAACCTATTCGTGTTGGTATGGAGAGAAAAACAGAGGCATAAACTTATTCAAAACCCTATTCGTTTAAAGGCCCAAGTTACTAATTGAGCTCACGTCTTACTGGGATAACAATAAGCAAAAATGCTCATTAAAAATTCTTAAATAGTAGGCAGAAGTTAGATAAGTTTGTGCCACAGTTACTATATTGAATGTAGACAGAGAATCCCATTTATTGAAGTAAGAATGACATCCAAAGTAAGTCATGTATATAGCTAAGTTAGCTTAATATTACGAGTAAACATTTACCGGGTTATTCTCCTGACCATATTAACATTAAAAAAAGAATTGTTGTAAAATAGCCCGCAGAATAATTTAGTAAATTAATTAAAATTCAGTCTATTTAATTCGGTAAATGAACTCCAAATATATTTAGTGCAAAATATGAATTACTTTTATTTTTATATAAGAAAACCAAAACTATCGTTTGTAAACAGCTTAGAGTAAGAATAGGTAATGATAATGTAAATGTATGATCAATGGATTTCACGTTTAATTGTGTGTATGAGTGTATAAGTTTATACTGGCGCCGATTCTGAAGAAGTAACTACTGAGATGATTTTTTGTACAAGTATCTAAGCATTCTAGGTATAGGTCGCGTCACGTAAAAAGAACGCTAGCTTTCAAGATGCGCAGAACGCGATTTATCGGTCTGTTTGGTGGTATGAAGTGCGGGGGGCCACGAGCCGCATGTTTGCCGGTGCGCTATTGGTTCGTAGGACGACCTTCGCCTGCCGAATTGTATACTCATGCGCAAACGTACCCTCCCCACCTTCCGCCAGCGTTCTTTTTACCTGACGCGACCATACCCATATTTCATCACACATCTACAAATTAATGTTTGTCTGGGTCATGTCATTGGTTTTAGTAGGTAGCCTTTAGTGTTATATTTTATCAATTTATTTCATTCCATTTCAAAACAGATTTGACGCCAATGTTCCCAATTTCTTCATAAAAAAATAATAGCTAAGTTTTCCTTCTTGTTTGGAATTGTTAATTTTAAAATTACCGCTGTTTTCATTTCACTTCGAACGAGAATGGGCAGTAGGTAGGTACTACATTCAACGCATAGTTCTAGTAGATAGGTACACTTATAAATGAGAACAATGAATCTAGGTATTCACAATATATATTTAGTATTGAGATTATTTAACTCAGTGGGTAAAAGCTTTACTTTGCTAGGTTCTTCACACAAAAATAAAAAGGTATAGGCCACCTGTAGGTATTTATTTCAGATAGGCACTTTCAAAATTTCTGCCTAGTCTTTCTGCCCATTTTCTTTGTGTAAATAGTGTGTTGTGTGCATTTCTAGCGTTTTAACGAAGAGTCCACCTATTTTGTAAATACATAGATTTTTACACTTTTAGTAGTTAAATTAGGGACTACGATAATAGTGGAATATTAAGTGAAAGCTTTATTTAGATATTCTCTAGTGTCAGATTGCCATAATTAATATAATGAGTTCGTAGAGTGCACTACGGATATGAACAAAGTTAATTTCTAATATGCTAATGTTTGCTATTCTATGAAATCAGGCATTTCTTCGTAACTTATTTTTGTGTTCAAAGTGGCAATTTAATATTGTAGTATTATTATTAATGTGTTTGTAACCTGATTTTAGAAGTTTCATGTACAAAAAAAACGATGTAGATTTTCATATAAAATAAATTTCCGTCGATAAAAATAGATTCCTGCATTCCATTTTTACCCATTTATATACCCAGTCAAATAATTTAATTATTTTGCGGAGCTCAAAGTTTTTATTTGTAAATCGACAACCCTACCCTAAGGGCTTTTTTCAATGATATTCTAATAAAAAAAATATATTCAAAATATCATTGGCTTTTTTAAATAAAACTGACCAGTGACTGCTCTGCTCAAATGTATGTTTTACTATCTACTAGGTACCCATTTATGAAAAAAAATTACAAAAAAAAAAACTTGCCACTTTTTGACTTCTTTAATGTTCGGCTCATATTTGTATCTTACATTCCATTTTGTGATACCTATTACTTATGTATCCTTTTTCACAATTTTCTATGTACTTTACAGGCAATTTTTATAAAATAGGTACAAACATTTTATTGTTTTATAATGAAATAAAATATTTTATTGCTAAAATTGGTTTGGTTGTTTTATTTTAACCTGACAGTAAGATGTTAATACTTTAATGTTCCCTATTCCAGACTACTATGAAAGTAAGTATATTAGTAGATAGGTAACCTATAGGCGCATGAGTAGAATTATGAAATTATAGCTGAGATAGTAGAGATTAAAGAATGGTAAAGCTATGTGGTCGACGAACCGTATCTGTGTGGGTTGGGCCTACGTCATTACCTCCACATACACAATGAACTCTTATCGCGCGCATAATCATATCAACAAACTCGAGAATCACTCACGCGCTTTCCAGAGTCGTGACATTCTAAAATCAATATTCAACTGATTAAACAGCTGACTTATACATCGTAAGTAACTATGTACTTAGACAAATAATCATTATAAATTATTACTTAATAAAAGATAAGCAAGATTTCTCCAATTAGGGGTACCTAAGGTACTTCCAGCAACTGGGACAAAGAAAATAGATGAACTACTAGGGTGTGCATTATACTCAACGGAAAAGGCACATTTTATTTATAAGATTAAATCTGAGAAGTGAATCTTAATTCAATCATAAGTTTTCATGGTTTTCCATTTAATTAGTTTACAATGTCTGTCATTGCGATTCTCATGAATGATCTTATCGATTGATATCAACAAAGAACAGGGAACGTGATCGAACCCACACCCTGCGGTTTAGTAGTCGGGGTCACTAACCACTCGACCAACAGGCAACAGGAAAATCAATACCATACAATATTATAATACATGGCTGTAGTTGTATAACTCAGCAAATCAGTGTTGCCAGCATAGAAATAAATAGCATTTGCACATGACCTTAACTCGTGATCTGGCAATAAGTGAGAAATATTTACTACAAAGAACAAAATAAAACCGTATCTTAAACTTAAATTAACAATAGGAGAAAAATAAAATACGACTTAACTTTTTATCTATTTATTCATCAACATACATAATATCTACATTTGCACAAATAAAATATATTTAACTTAGAATTACATCAGCAAATTGTTTTATAGACTGATATAATACTTTCTCGATCGTTTTGTTCCGAAATGTGAACACTGCCTAATAGCCAATGTCCGTATAAATTGGTAGGTATGCCAAATGGCAATACAACTTCTGAGAGTTAAGTATATGCAGATGAATTTACAAGTACATACAATAAATTAGTAAGGAAAGCAAACTAATATTTACAATTGGGCAATACAACTTGATTTTATAATAAAGGGAAACATCAAACAGCGCTTTACCTATACAGAACATTTATAACAATTTCGATATTTTCCATAAAGACACAGTTCCTACGGTATAATCTTAATAGTGAGTGATTTTGAACATAATTTACCCTAATTGATATTTCTATTATGTTCTAAGTTAAACTTTGTGCTTCGTAATTATAGTCATTGCTAGAGCACCATTGATGGCGGTATACATTGCCACCAGTGTCGCCCACTGACTAGATCCGTGTCCAATGGAAAATAACTGTACGCCAAATACGAAATTTATGTACAATATAATTTATTACTATGTATAATATGGGGTTACAGACTGACCAATCAAAGCTTTTACAAAACTTGAAACAAGGTTTTATGGAATGTATAAGCCTTATAAATGACTAGGTACAACATCTATGTTATGTCAAGGCATAGCGACATATTAGGCCACAGAAACTATGAAAACAATGTGTACCTAGTCATTTCAACATCAGGACACTGTTATGGATCAATACATCACAATCTCGTTAGGTTAATAAAAAGTTGTCAATAAAATACTGCAATACAATCCAAACCTCATTGCTCAAATATCTGCAATCTTAGCACAAAATGCCATAATATAGGAAATAACAGAATTTAACTTTATAGTACAGTTATAACATCAAAATACTTTAATTTTACGTATAAACTAGTTTGCTATGAGGTGCTAAGATCAGATATTTATTGATCATTAAGATTAAAAAAATAATTTACATTAATACACATTAACAAAGTGTAGGCAGGAAACATACACAAGTTCAACACTGCTATGATATAACTTGAAGCTTCTCGGTGATAAGTATTCAATGGCACTGGACACTGTTTGCAAGGTTGGGTCAAGGCTGGTACTTCCAGTGCTGGCATACACTGAAATAAAAAACAACATTCCTTTAATTGTTTTAATTACTCAACATAATACAATGCCTTACAGGAAACTATGAGGAATAATGTATCACTAATAGTTAAAAGTGGTTGTCAAAGTGAATTTACAGTTTCAGATCATGTGACCTAGATTACAAAACCAATTTGAATAAGATTTTCTCTCTGAATTGATGAAATAAACAATATTTAAGAAACTTTTTAGATTAATAATACTGAGTTTTACAGGATACATAATCTTTTAGCAGAGAATTGCTTATTTTTAGTCACAGATATTGAGTATTTTCAAGTCTTCCACAAATATTACATGATTTTATTACTAACATGTCACAAGTGATCACACTCTATCTACTTAACCATAAATAAAAATCAATCTAGCTCTTATATCTATAAATAAATGACTTAACACAAATCCAAATCAATCACAAAAAGTTATTCAAAAATTCATTTACAATAAAATCATACATGAAAAGATGAATTATGCCAATACTTTTAGATAGTCATAAATCATATGAAATATTATACATACATATAACTGTTTAAATAAAGCATTAAATGCAAAAAAAATGATACTTACACTTAGATTCAAGTTTAACTTTATTCTTAAATTACTGGTTGCCCATTTTGACCTTTGATGTCATGTAGATACCAACAATAAGACCAAAGAGACCGATGGCTGATCCGAAAATCTCCACAATTAGGATTTTGACGAAGAGAGCAGCATTAGCTGCATCAGCAAGGGCAGCACCGGAGCCTACGATTCCGACGGCAATACCACAGAACAAGTTGACGAGGCCTACAGCCAGACCAGCACCGAACATCACATAACCAGCCATGTAGTTTTGGTTCTTGATAATTGGATCAGTCAGGGGCTCTGTGTACTTCTCCAGCATTCCAGACAACACGATGGCAGTGATCAATCCGTAAATAGCCACGGCTTCGCAGAAGATGACGGAGATCAAATTCTTGGTCTTGATTCGGGGCGCTTTGACACCACCTCCAACTATGCTCACTCCGGTCGTGTGGATTCCCATGGCAGCGCCCACTACTGATAACGCGACGGCAAACGCGATTCCCAACGTTCCCCACATGTACGGGGAAGTATGCTCCAGGAACCATCCAATGCTTAGTTGCTCACCCTTTCCATTGAGAAGATAGTACATAGAAAATATTGGGATGAGGATCACCAACATCAGCACGAACAGGTAGGTTAGGAAGTACCTCATCTTGAGATATTTATTGAGCAAATTGGAGCTGTTTTACCCGATATTCCCGAAAGGGACGGCCTTTTTTCGCCCAATTTTTGCCTTGACAGAAAACTCAAAAACGAAGAGGTCTTGTGATCACAAGTTGTCATAGACAAGAAAAGAATTGCTATACTTAAAATATGTTGAAATCAAGCTCTTGTGACCTCATAAGATAATTGGCGAAATCTCAGGAAAATATGAAATGTATCATTTAAAATAATTGCAAACTTACCAGGCTTTAAATGTTTTACGTTTTTGCTTGATTATAAAATCAAAAGTATTTTAAAACTTGATTTTAGTAAAAGACAAGCATTGCCAGGGAAATAATTATTTTCCTTGTTTATGCTTCGTGACTCACAAAGTAGTCTATGGATGGATAGTGATATTTTTTGTACAAAATATTGGAAATTGTTTTATTTAATTTAATTGATAAACTCCATGAAACAAAAACGAATACATTAATATTTTCTGTCATTATTGTGATAACATTATTAAAATGCAAATAACAAATCTTTTAAATAATTTTGACATTGTGTTTCTAGTTTAAACTTTTATACTCTGTGTTATTCGATTTGTGTATTTTGTGTGCAGGGGTAAACTTTTATTCCTTCCATTTTCCCAATGTGTTGAGTATTTTCTTTTGCAAAATGTGATCCCCTTTCATTTCATTTACATTAGCTTGAGTTAGTTGGGAATGTGTTACGCTGCTATGAAAAGATGGTGCAGTGAAATAACTATGAGGCCCGTGAAATCATTACATAAAGATGTTGTCAACCTACGCCAGGTTTATCGTCCGCCACTCCTACGTTGTTCTGTTTACTGTAACTGTGATCTCAACTATCCTGACTGTGATTCCGCTAGTATGTCACGAATTGCCATCATTTTCCGATCCTATAGTTGGTTTTGAAACGCGTGGAACAACCCTAGCACATCGGTTTATTGCATGGGAAAATCTCATTGATGAAACTAGACCTTCTCGAAGACTGGCGGTTAATCCTAAAGAAATTGAAGACCAGATACGCATGAACCAAACATACTACAACAGAACACGACAAGATCGACCTCGGACTGGTCGAGGGCGCTCAAAAAACAAAGGACGTAACAAAAAGAAAAAAGTTAATTACAACAACACTATTTTCGAAAAGAACTGGCTAGAAACAGAATCTAACATATCTAATGGCCATGTCCATTGGGGATTTGGAAAAAATAAAACATTTGAAGATGAAAACACAGTTTTTCTTAAGAATCACACAAGAAAACAATGGGTGTCTATAAAAGAAATGCAAAGAATACCTGATAAACCTATCCACCATAATTATGCAACGGGAAAATGTGGACCACCTATATCAGATTACGCTCATTTAGTTATCACTAATACAGATAATTCATCTTTGTTTACCTTTCATAATGTTGAAAAAATGTGCAAACTCCAGTCACTACTTGTTGAGTTAGGAGGAGCGGAATACTATAAATTGTGCCAAAGAGATCTACATTCGGAAGAGCTCTGCTGTCCAGTGTGGAGTGTGCCAAACTATATAGCTTTAATATCTGGAAAGACTACCTGTGAAAATTTAAGCCATGAAGATGTTGAAAACACAGTTACTATTTTGAAAAAGTGTGCTGGTTATTTTCATAATTTCACATTAATGGCTTCATGTGATTTAGATAGATGTAAAGTCCCTAAGTATTGTTCCCAGTATGACGCAGTCTATAATTTACTATTTTATTTAATAGATTCTAATGCTTTTTCACCTTCAGACCTCACACAGACCTTTGTTAGTGACATCATGCTCTTCCTCCCACTGCCTAGCAGCAGTACCGTGTTACCTTATTACGAGAAATTACAAAGTTCAAATTTATCTTATGAGACACTTGTTATACCTGCTATAGACTTTGGACTGAAGAATGCACTTTTTGACTTGTGGGTTATCCAGGATACCTGGTTGATAGGCTTAGGTGGAGTATTTGTATTTGCGTGTGTATGGGTGTATACAAAATCTCTTATTCTCACCGTGCTGTTGTTTACAGCCATAACATATTCACTTGGTATAGCATACTTCTTGTATGTCTATGTGTTCAATTTGGAATTTTTTCCCTTTATGAATTTATTAGTAATAGTTGTTGTGATAGGAATTGGAGCTGATGATGCATTTCTCTATGTGAAGGTTTGGAAGATGGTTAGCAAACAACTGATCCGTGATAATGTTGTCAGCCAAGATAATGCGTTGAGTGATATAAAGAATGTGTCCAGTGCTGGGGAGACTATACTCATTCAAATACTGGGAGAGACTATGAAGCATTCATTGGTGACTATGTTCATCACAACTATGACCACTGCGGTCGCATTTTTCGCCTCCTATGTGAGCTACATTCCAGCTATAAACTGTTTTAGTGTCTTTGCTGGGACTGCTGTTCTAGTCAACTTTTTACTAATGATAAGTTGGTTGCCTGTATCAGTATTTATAATAGATGTTAAATTGAGTGTGAGTCGAAGAAAATTTTTAGAAATAATTATTAATCGTAGTAATGAATTTTGGGAAGATATCAGAGTAATATTGAATAGATTTATTATAACATGTGTCTCAAGATTGCATTTAATGTTTGTTATAGTATTGGGTGCTATAGGAATTGGCAGTCTTGTTGTAGTTTTCTACTCCCCAGGACTTCAATTGCCTGATTCCAAACAATTTCAACTTTTTCAAACTTCTCACCCATTTGAGCAATATGATATGCTCTATAGAGGCAAGTTCCTTTTTGAAAGATTTGGTAAAGATATTGGGACTGGTAGTAGGATGCCTCTTAGATGGGTATGGGGAGTAAAAGCTATTGATAACGGAAATCATATGGATCCTGCATCAAAGGGCCAATTGATATTTGATGAAGAATTCACGATATCAGATCCTAATTCCCAAAAGTGGTTAGCAGGATTCTGCACAAGATTAAAAGCTCAACCATTTTTTCAACAGACCTTAGGTCCCTTGCTTCCTAATTGCTTTATAGAGAGTTTTAAAATGTATATGAGTAGAAGATGCATTGACCATATCGACAGAATAAATAGAACTCCATGCTGTGAAACTTCCCGCTTTCCTTATAAAAAAGAGGTATTTGAGTTTTGTATAATCAAAGCCATGGAGTCCTTATATCAAACCCCGCGAGAACTGTTTATGCCGGGCGTGGCGGGGCCTAAGTTCCTCAGAAGTGCTACGCCCCCAACAGTAGCTGCTATGGTCGTAGAATTTGAAAGCGTTGTGCCCTATTCTATGTCGTATACAGCAATGGATGATTTTTATGTCCAAGTAGAAAATTGGACGCAACAAGAGTTGCTGAATGCGCCGCCTGGAATGAAAAATGGTTGGTTCTTGTCTGATCTTCAATTTTATGATCTACAAAAAACTTTGGCTAGTGGTACTGTGATGGCACTAATATTGTCGGCTACTTTAGGATTTATAGTACTTATTCCGGCGACTTTAAGCCTCGTTGTAAGCGTGTGCTCACTAACCGCTATGATATTCTCCGCAACAGTTACTATAGCTATACTAGTACTTAATGATTGGAAGCTCAATATTTTAGAAAGTGTAGCAATATCGACGTCGGCAGGGTTAGCTGTGGATTTTAGTCTACATTATGCACTTAGCTATACAAATGCTAATGGTGCGAAGTCTGCTAGGGTCAAATATGCGTTGTCCTCTTCCGCAGGGCCAACTGCAGCGGCTGCTCTCACCACCAGTTTTGCTGGAATATTCCTGTTACGATCAAATCTCCTGCCTTATTCACAGATAGGGTCATTTTTAGCGTTGATCATGGTCGTAAGTTGGACATATGCGACATTTTTCTTATGTTCCTTACTCCACTTAGTTGGCCATAACTCCACGAAAGAATCTCCGACGGAGGAACGGAAGTCAGTTTCTCGTGTAAGTTCCGTGTGCTCAGGGGTACCTAATTTGGAGAGTCATGAGCTTGAACATTTAGCTGACAGCAACCGAACGAATCTCACTCACTCTCATAGCCCGTCTAACGTGAGCGCTACTACCGTTGTTTTGCACGACGACTATGATAATTCTCACTGTAAAATTGTTAAGAAATCTAGTGATACGAGTAATAATATAGTTTCCGAAAATGACTGAATGTTTAGAACTAATTATATAGCAAACTAAGGCGTCTTTTGAAGTATTTTTGTGTTATAGCAGTATTATTTTTGACTTGTTTTGTTTTAACAAACGCTGTATGCATTTTTTTACTAACGTAGTTGTCTTTGTAAATACTTGTGAATAATTTTATATAAAATCAGTTGATAGGAATGATCGATGTGACAATAATTATCACATAAATATTCGCATGGGACAATATAAGATCTTAACGAGCTTAGCTTGAGTATTATGTTGCTTTACATTATAAATTGTTTTACTGTTTTTCAAGTAAAAAAATCTATATGTATATTTGTATAATGATGATATTATTATGATCTGATGTACTTAATGTTAGATTTTACAATTCTATACTTATATATTACATAATTAAGTATTTAAATGTTACTTTGCACTGTTACTTGATTGATGTATTCGTGTTTATGCATAAGTCTTAAAATAATGTCAATTCACATTCACAATGAAATTGTTATTGCATAAATATATAAAATATTATGTAATAAGGTATTTATGGCAAAATCAAATGAATCTACGTCCATATAAAAAACTTCATAAGTAGGTATGTAATACTTTTGTTACAGTACTTAAATATTAGGGTCCTAATTAAATCTTAATTTAAATTGTATAAATGCTCAGTATTAGCATTAAAGTATTAATATATTATTTGAATAGGCATTTATATGCGGCTTGTGGTCATTCAGTTGAATATATTTAAAATGCCTACCGTTTCTAAAACTAGCTCCGTTGATTTGCCGAAAAAAAAATTGACTCAAGTTCAGTGATTGTACCTACATTATAAGGTTTTAGGTTTACATTCCCTTTCACATTTCATCAATGCTAAATATATAATTGTAAAAAAGTATTACTACTAGTATTTCCACTGTGCCACTTTATGTGTAATATCTTTGTGGTATTCATATTTACTTTGTGCCAAAACCAACATTATTATATACATATAATTAACACAGCCGTCTAATTATATTGCCTGTTAGTATTCATATACTTAAACAAAACAAAAATGTGATAACTGTTTTTGCCTTTTCCCCAAAGAGGGTAGGCAAAAAATTCACTGAAGCCACCTATATTAATAGTAAAGAACATATACGTACAAAAATATATGCGTAGATGACGATATATTTAATGTACCTAAGCCGTAAGATATATCGCTAAATTAAGATACATGATAGGTATATGCACAAAGTTCGTTATCAAAAAATCAACTATTTTTGTTACAAAATTGTTGCTGTTTGACCATAGTTTGATACGATCCCATGTTATAAATATCAGATTTGTAATACCTACGTACGTACTAGGCCATAACTAAGTATGTCTTATGTTTATAAATTGACTTAGAAGCATATAATAAGATTTTTTACTAATCTGATGTATCAAATGTTGACTTACTGTATTATATTATTCTTAGAGTAGAATCACGAATCTCGATAGTCGACCACGACGGCTACAGACTTATTAGCATCATTATAATTGTGTAAGAAACGAAATAAAATGTTAATTTTTGAAGAACCTGTGTAGTTTTATTCAGGTTTTCCAAATAATATTCTAAAAAAATAATTTAAATCTCGGGTCGAGTCTGGTTGAGGCTGGCACAGGACCGTAGAGACTGGCACGAAAAAGGGGAGGCCTGTGCCTAGCTGTGAGAAGACAAGGGCTGTGGATGAAGATGATCCAAAAAATATACACGAAAGAAAAACTTTCTTATAAGTTCTTAGCTCTTTTTTTAACTAACATGTGTGAATGTTTTCTTTATTCTATTCCTGTCTGACCTATCTTCAGTATCTTCTATATTATACGAAAGAATGCACAAAGTTGTAGGTCAGTACAAATATAAATTCAGAGCTACAACTTCGACGCGGAATGAAAAAACTAGGAGGAAATTAAAAAAAAGTGATCGATACAGACCCTTAGATCTTTTTTGTTAGACTAGCAGATGCACCGGTCTTTATATCAGTTTTATGGAAGCATTTTACGCCACGATGGTGCTCTTTCCCACAAATTAAAACTAATCGCTTCATGTAAGAACGTGAGTACTACACACGGTGTGGTAATGGTTAAGATTTGAAAACAGTTTTTACGTATATATAACCGACATTACCATAAGTTAGTTGATTGATTGGTGCAGAGAGAACAATGCATTCCACCGTTCTCCCAAAAAAAGAATATAATGAACTCATTCATACCGCATTAAGAATAAGAATAAGAATCATTTATTTGCATGAAATATGAGTACAGATATAAGGTGACAAAAAATAAAAATAAAGACCGTCATATTCTACCAATATTTGGTGTGCAAATGTTAAGATTAGGACCTATAGATCCTGTTTTAACAATAACTAACTTAAATATTAGGTAACTAACTTAAATTTAAATGTAAACAAAAAATATAAATACAGAAAATAACAAACAAAACAAACATGTGAAAAAATAATAACTAAGGCTTATCTGATAAATAATCTAATACACTATAATAACATTTATCAACTAGGTAATTTTTAAGTTTCTTCTTAAATGCATCGATGTTAGAAAAATCTTTTATTTCTTTTGGCAAATTATTGTAAATATGCGGCGCCATGCAATATACACTTTTATGCATGAGCGTGGTATTTGACACTCTCACACATAATCTATTGTTGTCACGCCGATTTCGGATACTGACATCGGATAATTTTTTAAACAGTTGTGGATTATTCTTTACAAAAGCAGCTACTTCAAATATATAAAGTGAGGGAAAGGTTAATATTTTATGATTTTTAAAATAAGGCTGGCATGAGTCAGTAGGTTTTAGACCAAATATAGCGCGTAAACATCTTTTTTGTAGCCTGAAAATCAACTCTTTGTTGGTTGAGTTTCCCCAAAATATGATACCGTATCTCAAAATGGAGTCTACGATACCGTTGTATGCTGTAAGTTTCGCGTTTATACCTATTTTATGTCTTATCTTATAAAGCATAAATGCAGCCGTGCTTAACCGTTTACTTAAACTATCCAAATGTTCCTTCCATGCTAGTTTGTTATCTATTGTAAGGCCTAAGAATTTACTAGTGTCTACTTGTTCTATGATTTCATTATTATAATGTATATTTATTTTATTTTTATAATTTATCCGTTGACTAAAGAACATGGCTTTTGTTTTGTTTAAGTTTATTTTAAGATTATTGTTATTTAACCATTTTATTATCTCATTTATTGTATTATTAATTTCTATTTCATAATTTATTTTATTGAGACATTTAATTGTGACTGTGCTATCATCAGCGAAGAGAGACATCTGATGATCAGTAACTTTCGGTAGATCATTTATATAGATAATAAACAGCAATGGGCCTAATACGCTACCTTGTGGTACACCGTAATTTACAATTCTATTTTCTGACTTATATATTTTTTCTATTTTGGTTTTGAAGTCTATTTTACTTATTTCTACAAATTGCTTTCGACTACTTAAGTAAGATTGTATTAATTCTAAAATGTTTCCTCTGATGCCATATGCATGAAGTTTTTGGATTAATATACTGTGGTCAACATAATCGAAAGCTTGAGTCATGTCACAATATATAGAGCATACCGGAATTCGATTGTCTACACTTGAGATCACTTCATTGAGGAAGTCATATATGGCCATGTTAATTGACTTACTTTTTCGGAAACCTTTTTGTTTGTCAGATAAAATGCTATATTTCTCTAAGTATTTGTACATTTGCTGATATATGTATTTTTCAAAGATCTTAGATATTACGGGAACTAGTGCAATTGGTCGATATGATTCCATTAAGTCCTTGTTGTTCTTTTTCCAAAGTGGTTTGATTATGGCAGTCTTAAGGTGTTCTGGGTAAATACCAGTAGTTATGCATAGATTAAGAATATGGCTCAGAGGTGCACTGATTGTTTCTGATACATGTTTTATCGATTTTGTTGATATACCATCATGTCCTACGCTGTTTGTATTTTTTAAGGCTTTAATTATATTATTTATATCATGACCAGTGCAAGGTGCCATAAAAAGAGAGTTATTAGTTTTAGTTATATTTTTTGTTACTTGCCTTCCACGGTCGGGGATAGGTACAATTTTTTCAATAAAATATTTGTTAAACGCTTTAGCTATATTTGTCGGGTTTGATTCTATTTTATTGTTAACTATAATGTGAGAAATAGGGTCCCTCGGTATATTCATTTTTGAGTTATTAATGATGCCCCACGTATCTTTGGATTTATTTGTTGATGTTTTTATCTTGTACGTATTCTGAGCCTGTTGTGTTAAATGAATTATTTTCTTATAAATTAGGGAGTATTTTTGAAACATGGTTTTATTAGTATTATTGGGATTACGTCTATATTGCCATAATAAAGCTCTTTTCTTTTTACTGCACACCTTAACACCGCGTGAGACCCACTGTGGTGTTTTATAAGTTTTTATGAGTTTATTTTTTAAAGGAAAACATAAATTGTAAAATAGAGTATATGTTTCGATAAAGTCATTAAAAGCTTTATTAGGATCATCAGAACTATATATATCATTAAATGTAATATTCATTAGGTATTCCTTAAACTTTGTTAAATTATATTTAGAGTAGTTACGTTTTTTTGTATACCATTGATTAGTAAAGAATGTTTTTTGTACCGGACACTTTAATATTTGAGACGTATGATCAGACAATGCAAAGTCTATGATATCTATTTTACATTTGTTTCCTAGATTATGTGCAAAATTATCAATACACGTATTGGTTTTTAGCCGTGTGGGTTGATTTATTTGCAATTTAAGATTAAAGTTAAGTAGTAAACATTCTAGTTCTAATACAGTTCTATTTCGTTTAAGCACATCGATATTAAAGTCACCACATATGATAATATTTCTATCACCAGTTTTTAGAACATGATCTAGTACTTTTTCTAACTGTTCAAAAAATGAAGTTAAATTACTTGAGTTTGGAACTCTATACAAACAAATTATTACAATTTTGCAGTGAGGCATTTCAATAGCACAACATTCAAAAACGTTTGTGATTGAGAACTTGCTAATATCTGTTAGCTCTTTCCATTGATGACCCTTTTTAATTAATATACATGAGCCTCCCCTTTTAGAATTCGTTCTTGTAAAACATGCAGCTAGGTGGTAATTAGCTAATGAGACATATTGTTCATATCCAGACATGATAAAATGTTCTGTTATGCAGATAACATCTATATAAATTTTCTTTGCTATTAATTCTTCTAGACAGACTGAAAGAGCGTCAGATTTACTAATTAGACCTGCAATATTTTGATGCATTATGTGTAAAAACTTCTCATAGAAAAAACTGGGGGTTTTCAATATCTTGATTGGATATATTTTTACGAATTGTTTCCGTGTTACATTTTTTTAAATCATTTACAAAGTTTTCTACATCTTTAAAAATAGTTCGCATACCATTATTATTGAGGCATCCGCTGTGTCTGTAAAACATTGTATAATCACAAGCTAGGTTTCTATTGGAATCTAAGAAGTATGCATGTTCATGAGCCAGAATATCTAAGTAAAGCAAATTATTAAAATTTTCAATCCTCCAATTAAACATATTATTGTATGTACCGTATTTGTAAGTTGGTGCACATATTATAACATTCGTATAATTTATTTTACATAAAGTGTCTCTTATATTAAATATCAAACTAAAATAATCTTTCGTTGTTTTAAAGTCCTCCTCGCCTACTAAAATAATACAGAAATCGTTCATCGTAAAGGATTTTAGTTTCGATTCTATGTTCTGCAGCATCACTTCCGTTCCACAGTGTGGCATTAAATAATGACATAATTCTGTAGTATTATGGAGAACATTCGCAGCAATATTTCGGATAGTGTTTAATTTATTATTGCTAATGATGCAAATCTTGCTAGGTATATTGCTATTCGTAGTGGCATATTTAATTGAATTAATATTTTGTGTTTCAGACGGCAGTTTTTTTTGAGAGGCTTGAGATTTCGTTTTTACTGCTTTTTGCGTATTTTGTTCGGTTCGGTTTTCAACAGTTTCCGTTTTTTTATTCTTGGATTTAGGTGTTTTATCTTGCTTTATCGAGGTTCTAGGAACGCTTTCGTTCATAATATTTTCTTTCCGTAATTCATTATTTTGTTCTCTAAGGTAGAGATTTTCACTAGATAATGTTTTTATTTCTGCATTCAGTGACTACCTACTCTTACATATCCTAGACTGACTAATAGATGATGCCCCTTCGTGTATCATTGGGTTTAGACTGTAGGTAAGTATATCTGTATGTGAAAGGGGAAATAAATAAAGGAAAATACCTACTTTTGTGGAAGAAAAGAAGAATTCTATATTAAAAGATACTTTTTGATAAGGATAAACAGCGAAAGTGAAACCCTTTAAGGCGCTCCCCCGAGCAAAATGCGCAAAAGCGGAGTTTTATTAAGCTATAAACTCGATATTTAAAACATATATCAAATTCACTGTTATACCAAATCATTATTTAATATGTTGTCTTTAATTTAGACAGGGTTTTTTCTTTTTAATGCAGCGAATATTTAGTAGTACTCATTTTAAAAATGGTCTATCACAATTTATTCCTTGGATAGGCTCACGATGTATACGTATTTTATTAATGTAACTTATACCAACTGATAGAGGATTTAATTCTTAACATTTTAATCAGCTTTGTTTTTCAAAAAGACCAAACATCTATTTTATAATTCAAATTATTCCTAAAAATGGTCAAATTCACAACATAAACACACTCGCGGCGGCGATCCAGCAGTCCATAGAGAAATATCAGCAGTCAGCCGTAGGCTCTCGACGTGAGAGCACGTCGGTTTTTTATTTGAAATGTCATTTACAATTTAATATTATGACAACTGTCAAAAAGTCATTGATAGCCCTATGTAGTTTTACACACGGCACTGGTGATAAAATTCAAATAGCATGGAATACATATTTATGTTTTACATAACATATCATCACGCCGGTATCCCCGAAGGGTTAGGCAGAGGTGTACCAATGTACACCCACAATTCGCCGATATGTTTAGGTCCCATGTAAGTAATAGGGGGCGAGCTTTATTTATGTTTTAAGATTTTTTTTTAAATCTGACATTGAAATAAAACTACTTTTTACGGATTTTTTCGCGGTTTGTAATTAGTAGTTTTATTTCATCACATATTTATATTTGTTTAAATATGTCCAACTATCAAAAGGTCGAAATAATTCTTATGCGTCTACAAATGTCGTAATTACTTTACATGAAATAATGTTACTTTTTTGAAGTTTTATTTAAATAGCGTCTAAGTCTATGAAAAAATATATAAAATTGGAAATACAATTGATAGAAGCGTACTTTGTTTTTATTCAATTCAGTTATTTATGAGTGAAATTAATGGGCTCTCGTAAGCAATTAATTACTTTTGCCCGACCTTGCATTTATATGACTGAAATTCATAGGAAATATGTTGAAAAAGTCTTTGATTCTGAAAAAGTAAACCTTGTGAAATATACTATTCAAAAGATTTAATGCGGTTGTTTTATACTTATTTCTAGAGATATAATTATCTAGGTTTTCCCTGGCCTATAGCTTTGATAATACTTGTAAAGAATTATAATCAGAGTTTTTTTAATAATCCTGACAGAATATGTTAATGTTTTCTTATAGGCTTTCTTGTTATATTGTTTAGTGCACAAAAATAGTCTATAAAATAGATGATCAAAAGCATGTATGAAAAAAGAAACAGCATTAATTCAAATTCATTTATTTTTCATCCTTCCTTATCACGATATTATCCAGGAAACCAGCAGGTGCAAAGAGGCTTTAAAAGACTTCACATCGTGAAAAATAAATCGTTCTTTTTCACGTAATAAAATCCAATTTAATTTAAAATCGGAGTCAAACATCACAGCAAAATTTCGTCGTAAGTGGTGGGTAATCGGAGTCCTTTGGCTAGCACAAGGCACAGGGAGAAATCTCGAAAGTCCATAAGCAGTCCAAGTCAAAAAGCAAAATAATAGAAATAACAAATGCGCAAACAAAGATTTTGGTGCGCACAAGCAAAGTGACGTGCAAGACAATGTCACTGGCATGACGCAAAATTTCACATTGATTGTATCCGTTGTTGTTGCCATGCTAGATTGAAGTTTTCATAATAGTATTTTGATGTCATTTATTAATTTCGGTGATGTTGGGTAGAAATAATAATATGTCCTTAGACTATTCATGTTCATAAATCTTCAATATATTCTAAAAGCAAGCTTTTATACATAGTTTACTAGCCAAAGATATTCGTATGACTTAGTTTAGATTTAACGTTCATATGGCAACACTCAAAGTACAATTCAATCAATTGTATTTCCAATTTAATGTATTTTTTTCATGGACTTAGACCCTATATTTCATGTAAATCTGTAATTAAGACGTTTGTATATCACGCATAAGAATTATATCAACAATTATTTCGCCATTGCCCTTTATTATGTGCGTAGAGTATTTCTTAAGTACTACTCCATGCGAGCGCGCTTTGACACTCACACACTGTCAACTTTCACACATTCACAAATCATGCCGTATTGAGACAGCAATACTTTCTTCAAGAACCGAATTTTCAAAAGTCTCGCCGCCCGCCTTTGCTCTGTATACGTGCCTTGTTAGAATCACACTGAATAAATGGTTAAAAAAATAATTTTTGAAATCGGTCCAGCCGTCTTTGAGAAATCCCGAAGTTCGAGAAATACTCAAACGTAAAAAAAAAACATCCGCATTGAAAATCTCCTCCTATTTTCGAAGTTGGTTGAAAAAAGATTTTTGTAAAAAGACATTCAATACCTTTCTGACTAAATAACTTTACATCATTAAATGATTCACTTAGAAGTCTTCAATTACTTGAGTTATAATTTTAGATACAAATAAAATATATTTCTCTTATCTTTTTTTTTAATCTTGCGAACATGATTGATTATATTTTTGTCTATAAATTCATAAGTCTACTATTTTTACTACTTAATACGTCGGTATATCAAACAGATGGCGTTGTATTTTCATAGAAAGTAGCGATGTATATGTAGAGGGGCAAAGAGGGGGGTTTAGAGGTCAAACGCTCAAAGTCATTTGCTCGGGGTAGCGCCTTAAGTTATTTTGCAGTATAGTCGGTTCCATTTGCGGGGTAGCGGGAGATAAAGAGAGTGTTTCAAAAAAAAAATTGAGTTTTGTTTCCTTTCATGAATATAAGACATTTCTTTGAGCATTAAGACATGAAAATATAAAGTAGGTATTTTCCCTTTAGTGAGCATTGCAATGTTCGTTCCATTCTGTATAATTATAAAAAAAATAATCTAATAAAGATTCTAAGTGGAATTAACAACACGAAATAATATCCAAACAGTTAGCTCTGCGATCTAACTAAACGTAACATCAAGACAATTTGGCATCTTTGCAAGATTTATGAAAGTCTGAATTATTCGCATAGCACAAGTGCTGTCTCTGTTACACACCTTGTAATCACTATGTGCCATCCTGTTGTCAATAGTTGGTATTGAAATCTCACTGGTACGGGTTGGTAATCGGTGAGGTGATTCATACAAACAATAAATAAGTAAATTTTCGCGTTAGTCATTCTTTAATTTGTGGGTGATATAAATTGTTGTTAAATAATTATCGTTCAAAATGTTTTCCACAAATCCCAACTACACTAAACTTAAAACACACTTGCGGCTGGCGATAAATAGACTAAAGTTACTTGAGAAGAAGAAAACTGAACTAGCCCAGAAAGCTAGGAAAGAAATAGCTGAATACATAGCTGCTGGTAAATCTGAAAGGGCTAAAATACGTGTGGAACACATCATTAGGTAAATACATCAAACATTATACCCATTTAAATGAAACTAAAGAAATAAATCTTAAATAATATAGCCTTGAGTATTAATATGATCATGTTTATATTGCAATACGTCATGTCGCAATAGACATATTACTTTACTTTTGAAATAGGTTTGATACTTAAATCTAGTTACTCCACCCAAAACATTGCAAAATTTGTTAAAGCCAAATTGTTGACTTGTTTCATCCTTTAGAATTATCATACTAAATTGAACTTAGTTATTACTTTTAATGCCTTCTTTTATTTTCCCTATAAACACTAAGAAGGCAATGTACCCATAGGCATTCAAACATTAATATTTTATAATTTCCTTTTATTATGATAACAATGAATCCATTATGTACAGAATTAAAATGCCCAATCCTCTATTACAGGGAAGACTACATGGTAGAAGCTATGGAGATAGTAGAGATGTACTGTGACCTCGTGATCGCGAGGTTTGGGCTCGTGACGCAGATGAAGGAGCTGGACGAGGGCCTGGCTGAAGCCATCTCCAGCCTCATATGGGTGGCGCCGAGGATGCATACTGATGTACAGGTAATGTGCGGAGAGAAACCTTATGAGTTGTAAATGTGGCAACAAAAACTTTGATCATTTCAATCTGTAGTGATTAGTTCTTCTAAAGAACACTGTTGAGATGTAAAGAAAGGTTTTAATCATATCATAAGTACAAAAAAAACTTGATTATGAATTTAGGATTATTTGAAAATTGTGTTATGAGGGTTTTTAATATCAGGGGGATAAAAACTCTGTTCATTTTAATCTTTTGTTTAAGTTATGGGATTGGTCCAAAGAACACTGTCAATAGATGTAAAGAAAGGTTTTAATCATATCATGCATATGTGAACCAACTTTGAAATTAATCTAGGAATCCTAGATTCCTTGAAAATTGTGTTATGATTATTTTAAGTATATTATTACTTAAAAGAAGGTCCCTGCGTAAGATTAATTGTAAAAGTATAATGGTTGAAGAATAAACAATTTTTATTTTATTTTATTTTTAATATGTGCAAATAAAGGATAATTTAAAGGGGCTGCCTTACTGGTAACAAACATACTACAAAAAATCCTTACATAGTCCCATTGCAGTTCTATGTCTTTTATTTACAGTTAAATCACAAGCATGGATCTCACTGATTAAAACACTTATTGTCTTATCAATCAACATTATTGTAACACAATATAAATTTTACTTACAGGAACTAAAAGTCATATCAGACTTACTAACAGCAAAATATGGAAAGATCTATGCTGACGCTTGCAGGAATGAAAATGTTAACACGGTCAGTGAGAAGTTGAAACACAAGATGTCAGTGCAAAGTCCACCAAAGATACTGATTGAGAGGTATCTGATAGAGATAGCAAAGAATTATAATGTGGAGTACACTCCTGATGAGCAGGTCATGAGGGAAGATGAAGGTGAGGTTGATTTATTAATAATATAGTATGATATCCTGGGACACACACCAATACACAGCCATAAAACCCTAGTTAGAGCTTGTACTTTGATGACCAGACAACTGATAAACATACTTATATACTAATTTGATCATTTGCTTAGGTGTGATGAGGTAACAGAGATGAAAAAAAATTTAAAACAAAGTTAAACATTCTAAAGTAGTGTCTATGTTTCTTGACAAAAAAATGTCTTAACTTGATGGTTAAACGTAAATTGCACTCAATAGATCATTGCACCTTGTAAATAGTTAGATGTTTTGTCATGGGAAAAAGCTAGTAAATGAAGGATTATGTTAATTCAACAGAAGATAAGTTGTTGCACATTTGTGTAATCCAATGATATTTCTTTGTGGTTTTTTCATACATTGTAAATGTGTGTAAACAACAATGATAAGAGTACTTGAGGGAATATTATGGCTTTAAACTATGTGTTATCTTCCCTGTTACGCAAAACGACAGCTTGGAATATAGCTTCGTTCATAATTTGGATTCAAATATAAGCCTTTGTATCTCAATAACAACGCAAAAACGGGAACCAAAGGGCTAAAACCGGGTAACGCTGTAAGTAGCTAAATAGCTAAAATTTTTTATTTTATGTTAAGGACGCGACGCAATGTTAATAGACATCAACGGTCCCCCGATGCCTCCCGGCTTCATCGGCTACCCTCCGCAGCCGCCCATGAACATGCCGAGCGGGCCACCACCGAATGTGCAGCCGTTCAGCTATCCTTCAGTTGTAAGTAACAATATAAACCCTTGAATTTTTGGTACTTCAATCCATTAATATAACTACCTATTAGTTGAAATTGTTCAAAATATATGTATATATATATTAAAATATATGTTTTAATCTCATCTTCGATTTAAACATTTAAGATTTATGTATTGGACAAACATTGAATCTAATCATCGTCATCATATCAGCCTGGTATCACCCACTGCTGGGTATAGGCCTCCCCTTTTTTCTGCCATTGTTCTCTGTCTTGTCCCTCATCCAGGTGGTTACAATCACCTTGGCTATGCCGTCAACCCAATGTGCGTTGAATCTAATTGCATCATATAATTATTGAGAACTAAAAATAATAATAATGTGGCTAAACTGCTGACAAACAGAAGCACAACTAATGTGTTGACATTGTTTCCATATACTTTATTTATTTTGATAAGTGCGTAATTGACTATTACTACTCCCTTTAGCAGCCATCTGGCGGTAAAGTGGGAGGTTTTATCAATACTCCACCAGCATTCGGTGGCCCCAGCCAGCCCATGGGCTACAACTTGCCGCCCGGCGTTGATTCCAAACACCTGAGCAACAGCTTCTTACAGGTAAAATAAATAATTTATTGCTAACGGGTTTCTAGCAAGCATTCGTTCTGACTATTTTGCAGAGTTAAAACCGATATTATGTTTATTTTTATTTTATAAAACACGTTTTTTAACAATACGAGTAAAAATTAACCCAGCACCCTAACATGTGATGAAGGTTGAATTATGCTCAAAATACTTATTGCAAATTAAATAAAATTCTTAAAATCTGACTATTGTTGATGGTTATAAAATAATACTTACGAGATTCCAATTCTAAGTTTAAATGTGCTAACTAGGTAGGTAGTTGAGACACTTGGTTCGTGGGGTCCGAGTGCACACAGTTTTTTTTAAAGATTTATGCAGACGCCTGGTTGACACTTCTTGTGACCCAAAGGCTGGCTTCTACCTAGGTCAGCGCATAAGCATTGCCATACAACGTGGCAATGCTGCCAGCCTTTTGGGCACACTCCCAGTCGACAGCGACGTGGGTGAATTTTTTGACGCCTTATTTTAGTTCTTAGTTTTATTTAGTATATTATTTTTCCTATTTAATATGTAGGCTTAGTTTTTATAGTATTGTAAATATTTTAAGGTATTCTGTACATATTGTTTATAATTAATGATAAATAAAAACTGCATAAGCTATCGAAAAAAAGGTAGGTAGTTAACTTATGTTCTATGATAAATGTTGCATGTAGTAAAAAATATTGTTTTTTTTTTACCTAAACCAGTTTTATAACATTATTATATTAAATGCATGTTTGAGTGTTTCCCCCTTGAAACAAGTTATTCGTTTTTCAGGATGAAATGAGCAATCTACCACCTGCTTATGACAGCATCCACCACGATTTGGTACTTATGTTATTTTTATTATTATTTGACTTCTAACACCTTGTTTGAGCATGTCCTAACAAAATATATTGCTTTGAATTGTTATGTGATTACCTAATCTAAACACTCATGCATGGATGCTTCAAACTCTATCTATTATATGCAATTTTATTAGGTTTTTATTTAACATAACATATTGTAAGTGCATTATTTAGCATATTTTATATCGATGGTTTCTTTATGTAATTAATATAATCATATTTTTATAATATAGTATAATTACTATAAAAAATATTATGTGAATTGAAAGCATTTTTCTAATGGCTACTACACACAGTGCCGGCGTCAATGCCGCCGGCAATACGAGCCGCCGGCACAAGCCGCCAAGCATCATTCATTACCGCTCTAATGCCAAGAACGAACTGACGCCGGCAAGCCGCGTAGCCCGCCGGCTCACCCCGGTGGCTCTTTTGTGCGGCAAAGCCGGCGGCTTGGAATGCCGCCGGCGCTGTGTGTAGGAGCCATATTAAGCTTCATAATTATTTTTTGACTAATTTGGTGGTGGATTTGACATGAAGCATTTGTAGACATTTAAGTATTAAGATCTTGATCATTTTTAATACTTTAAGGAAGATGTTTTTTTCTTTTTTACATAAAATATTTTGTTTTTTTTTCCTAGTCTCTTTGTATGTGCTGTGGTTTTCAAGACTTGCATCCCGCAATCTTTACAACACACTTTTTATACGTTCTCGACATTTTTTTCCATAGCTTTATACATATACTTTGTATAACTGTTGACGGTGTTCTGTCTTCCAGCCTGTGCTCCCGCCCGCGCACGCGCCCACCCCGCAGCCGCGGTCGCGCGCGCCGCCCGGGCCGTTCCCGGAGCTCCCCGAGCTGCCGTCCGTGCCCTCCGACCTCATCCTGCCCTCCGTGCCGCACAGCAACAACTCCAACACCTCCAACACGCCGCCGCCGCCCAACGCGCCTGATGAAATCGACTTTGACGACCTGAACCGACGATTTGAAGAGCTAAAGAAGAAGAAATAAGGTTCATTTTCGTGTGAAGTTCGTTGTTGGATCTGATAGTGATTTTGCAGTCAATAGTTTTTTTTTCACGTTATTTGCAAATTAAATATTTGCAACGAACTCAATTGTATCCAGGTTTAAGTAAGAACGAGCAATCGCGGCCTTATTAATGAAACGAGTAACTTGAAAAACATATAATCGTGTCAAGTATTTTAGAATGTTTGGCCTTAACGCTAATTTCATTAAGTAAATATAATAATACCATCTAGCTACGCTCCTATTGAATTAAATTATAATACCAATATGAATTAATTACACTTTAATGATTGTGATAAAATCAAGCGAAATCATCAACCACAAATTATTGTTATATTAGCACTAGCACATATTATGCTATGTCATGTAAAAATAATTTTCTTTTTTTATTTTAAGACTAATCGTCACAATTATGATGATTTCTGTGTTTATAAATAATATAAATATGTATCATATTACTATTTTTGTAAATTATTTTTTTATTACTTATGGCAATGTTCTACAATTCTATAGCATAATTGAATGTATAGTTACACATAGTTGTTTTCACTGTTGTTCTACAAAACATAATAATCAAGAAAATGTCGTATCTTTTCAACTGAATTGACATTACTGTTTTTCTAACTGAAACGATAAAGTGTAGGTATTGTAAAGTTAGTTTCGTCTTTGCTCTGTTAAAAACAATGATTTATGGTGTTAATAAGTGTCCTCATACTTGCGCCTTTTCTTTCGAATTTCAGCCGTTTATCGCACCAAGAACTTTTTTTTTTTCATATTTATGATATTATACTCGAAATGGAGCAAAGACGCAACGAACTCCCCCAAATTCTAAATTTATATGTATGCATTAAGTTATAGGTTAAATAAAAGAGGTTTATTTTAATATTTTATACAATTTATTATTGCTGCAAGTGTCTGATATAAAACTATGCTTCCATTGATGACGGGTAGCAAGTTAATGTAGTGTTGCCATTACATTACATAAATACACATACATTTCATTATACCAGCGTTTTATTCAATCATGTTCTTTAAAAATAGACTTCCTAGGCAAATTGTCAACATTTATAGTAACCATATCTTTACAAACTTACGACCTTATTCACAAACCAAAAATCGTGTTATAGCAATGTTACTGTGAGAAAGAGACAGCGCTATATAGACTGATAGCTGCATCTCTTTTTAACGCAACAATCATAGCTTGAATCCTTCATATAGGTCGAGATCGAACTAGCATGCTCTACAAACCATTGGCAAGGCATCAGTAAATGAGTAAGTAAGCTTTTATGAATAAGATAGTGAGAATTTATACTACGCTATGCACTAGAAAGCAAATTGAGTTATATGTTTAGTGCAATAAGGATCAAAATTAACGGCAACCCTGCTGTTGAAAATAATTAAAAGTTGAGAGCATAATTTTCATTAGAAATTAATCTGCTTCAATGACAATGTATTTCCTTAAATTTGAAATCTTATTTAGTTATTTATCTTTCCGTTTATGAAACCACATTTGTATTGCTACGACATTTACGCAAGGAAGACTACAACCTATACCTTACGCCATTTAAAAATACCTTAAGATTTAAAAAAAGAAAATAGCATCTGTCAAAGTGACATTTAAATACACAAAATGGCGTCGAACGTTTTATTTACGACTTCGTTTACTGTGACCCTCATCGCACTACATCCCAAACCAACAAAACTAGCGTAGTCCGCTAATTAAAGTAATACGCGAATAGAAAGCCGCGATCAGCTATTCAAATCCAATGCGCTTTCAATATGAACATACAAAAATGATCTTTTTATTCTAATAATATAAATAACAGCCTTATCGATATCGAGTAGAGATGGTTTTGTTCATAAAAGTCTAATAATTTGTTGGGATAGGTTCGCGATTTTGGCGTAGTTCGGGTCCGTTGTGATGCCGCTGTCCTTTTTCAAACGATTGTGGAGTTGGTTGCTGGATACTACTCGGGTTTGTATTTGTAACTTGTTTGGAGATTCCATTAGAAGCGTTCCCAGGGCTACGAGACCTCTGTAAAGATAAAAAATAATATGAGTATGAAAGTCAACAAAGAAAATGTCTTCACAACTATCGATAAAAACCGAAAGTTAGATGATACTGTAGAAAAATTGAGAGTAGAAAACTCGATCTTTTGGTATATAAGGTTAAGGTAAATAACTTTTTATTTCTTTTAAGTTCCTGGGGTAAAGTCCAAGCAATAAAAAGTTTTTAAGTAGTCTTTTTAACAGTTCTTACCTGAAATACGCTTCGTTATCAGTGATCTTACTGAAGAGCTGTACTAAGCAGTCGGCGAGGTCCACACTGTCGGGTTGCTGGGCCAGCGCCACTGACAGGTTCAGCAGTAGAGATGTCGCTGCGATCTAAACATTAATAAAAATAAAATGTATATTTCACTTTTTTAGCTGAAGTGGAAGTAAATAATTAATTAATAAATAAATATGTCTGTCCCTGTAATGTCGCTGAACGCGTTCACCAGCACACGCATCGCTAGCATCTGATTGGTATGAACATGTTCTTACCTGCGCGTTAGTGTTGAGCTGCGAGAGACATATGATGGAGTGCAGCACGCTCTCCCTCGCGGCCAGCACCAGCATCTCGCCGGGGAGGTCGCTGAACGCGTTCACCAGCACACGCATCGCTAGCATCTGATTGGCTGGGAGATTATCTGAAATAGTTTTAACATAGAGTAAAAATAAGTAAGAACTGTAGAGCGTGCGTATCGCTAATAGCCCATTTTGCCGAGCATTGGCAGCGGCAGGGAAGCCGGCTTTGCCACACAAAGGAGCCGCCGGCATGGCCGGGGTGTGCGTGCGGGTCACGCGGCTTGCCGGCGTCAGTTCGTTCCTGGACGCCAAGCATCAATCTGCATTCGAGCAGACGCAGATTGATGCCTGGCGACTTCGCGCGGATTTTGCCGACGGCATAGCCGTTCGGCACTGTATGTAGTAAGCCTTAATATCTCTACGCTGTAGTTTCTTATCCATCCTTTGACGAGAAAATAATTATTATTGTTTGAATCTTACAATCACCAGTTCACCGTTGGCCGGATGTTAATCTGTTTCACTTCTTTCCTGTTTTTTTTTGAGACAATTGCCTCACTGGGGAATTAAGGGAAGAGAGATAACGTTATGACAAAATATATGTGGATTACACGAATTTTGGATTGCACATTTGGATGAGTTGTGGTGTTCCTTGAACTACACATAAGCTGTCCTGTGTGTGTGTGTATGTAATAAGAGTCAGCTGATGAAATTTGCAGGTTTTTTTTTTATAGTAGATTAATCAAAAACAAAAAATTAAGGCTAATATAAGCAACTCGAATTAACAATTATGTATGCAATTTTGTTTTCTAAAATTAAATTATTTTTAAAAATCAATCAGAATATTACATCAATTTAGAAAAAAAAATATGGTTTGTGGACATACCTGGTGCCAACAGCGACAGTAAATATTTGATGAACGAAGGTCCGTACGTAGTGTCGAATATTTGTCCGTTTATTTCTTTATTTCTAACTGCTAACCTCGTCACGTCTAACACTGGGAACAGTATTTCTGCAAAGAGAAAAAATATTGTTAAAATTTTTATTCTTTTCAGAGCTAATTAAACAGTTATTTTATTTTATTATAGTGAATATGTTACGTACCTTTTGGCCAGCTTAACATTTTCTTTAATATCGATATCGTTTCGTTGTTATATGTATTATTCTGTAAAAAAAGTATCATGTTCAATTAATAGTAAGTAACTCTCTCTCTCTTTATATGGTGTTTAAAGACAATTTTACTGTAAAAAAAAAAAAAAAAACTAGCGCTTCCAGTCTCCAGTTTACTTTCTGTAGCTATTGTTAAGGTAAACATGTTTTTGTTATATCTTGTATCTTTGTAGGGAATCTTTGTACACATTAATATAGAGTGAGTATTCTTCTCTTAGGAGTGGGGGAGGGATTTCTAAGACTATGCTATTCTGCTAGTTGACTAAATGTTTTCCGTCTGCTATACTTATACATTTCCTCACAAAACACCTCTAAAAATCTCAGATTACCATCTGTTTTTTAATTTTGTAAGTAAGATTTCAAAGCTCATTTAACTTACCAGTTCACCCAATTTGACTACGGATTCCAGTTGCTCTTCTGTCATAGCACTCAAACCATCACCCACTTTGCTGTTAAACTCTTTCAGTTTTTCGAATATAGCCTTTAGATTTGCTTGGTCGAACCTGTAAACATATTAGCCATGTAATGACTAGCATCTGATTTATTAAATTATTAGGTATTATTGTCTGAGGATGTTGCCTACATAAGCAAATTCAATCTATCAGGTCAGTTCAGTTTACCCATTTATAATTTCAATTTCAAAGTATATATTCGAAGGTCACGTGGAATACAAAACAGAGTGGCAACAATAGAGATCTGTGGAATGAGGGAAGGGAGGCCTTTGCTCTGCAGTGGGACAGTTCTGGCTTTAAAGTATATACTCAGATTATATTGTTATTGACAAACTTGATTTACCATGAGTAAAGTGACATTTATTGCCCATACATATTTCTAATACATGAGGTTTTCTAAATGGCTATCAAAAATGGTTGTCTTTCAAACTCAAGAAATTGTATAGAGTATCGTGGCAGAGCTGCTGTTATTCCTCAATATAGTACTACGATAATATTTACACACAGGGTTGAAAAAATCGATGTAGCAATTGAAGTCTGCGCTCAAGCTGACTGTAATACAAAATGATTCCCAAGAAATGTATTTACCTGATATAAGCATCATGCGGTATGAGCATCTTCTCATTGGACGATGTAGTGGTAGTAGTGGAGGTGGTGTAGGCGCCGGCGCCGGTGAAGGGGTCGGCCAGCGCGGCCGGCGCCAGCGGGGCCCCGCCCGAGCCCGGCACGTAGCGACACTCGCCCGTGAACGGGTCCGCGAAACTACGACACAGTAATCGGTAAATAAATATGATAAGACAACATCACATACATTTCTCTAAACCTAAATTAGGTAGCTAAAGCACTTGTGTATGGAAATAATTCATATTTTATTTTTCTTTAAATTATTGTGGGTGTACATAAAATATTAAATAAATATAAAAAAAATAATTTAAAAAGACACCCGAATATAAGACAAACACCCAAATCCAATCCAATCAAAAAAAAAAACACCCAATCGAATTTAGATTGAACCTGTCCGGAAATCGGATTTTGGAAATCAAGCTGGCGACACCTGGAAAAAAAAATAGGTACGCGTCTCAACCACTAAGGTCATCAAAGTGGCGTAAAGCAATGAAATTTATCTATAAACTAGCGGCCCGCCCCGGCTTTGCCTGGGTGCAACGCTGATACCAAATATAACTACGCAATCATAAAGTTCTGTAGGGCGAAGCACAGCCTTAGAGGCATTTTTTGGTACAGGCACGCCCCCCCCGGCCCCCGCGCGCCCCCCCGGCCGTTATCGCCGCAACCGCTATGTCCCTGCATTTTAAATGTGTAATATCTTCGAAAATATTCATTTAAATTACATGCTGTAAAGGGCAATATTGATCTATATTACATGCACAATTTATTAAAGGTACTTAGTTGGATAAGGATTAATACTGTATTGCTTAAAATCGCTTTTTTCGTAAATAAGTAATAAATAAACAATAAAAATGGTTATTGTGGGTTATCCTCGAGAGATAGACATATACCATCGCGGACTTTTTTGTAGATCTTTGTAAGGAGCACAATACTGTAGTACATTATTTTGATCTATCTCGTAGGGTTCAGCCAGCGTTCGCAATGAAAGCGCAAAAAAAGTGTTCATTTACGACCTTACTTTAGAAATCTCTAAGATTATCCGTGTTTCTCTACTTTATTTTGCATGTATTATACATATAAACCTTCCTCTTGAATCACTCTATCTATTAAAAAAAACCGCACCAAAATCCGTTACGTGGTTTTAAAGATTTAAGCATACATAGGGACAGACAGCGGAAAGCCACTTTGTTTTATACTATGTAGTGATGTAAATATATGACACATAAAATACTGTAAGAAAACTTTTAGTACATAAATATAAAAGTATAAGTAAAGTACATGTATAAAGGACACTTACCCATTGCTGGCAACTGGTTCCGAATCTAACTTGGCATTGGTTATGATGAAGTTTGCTACTTGCTCCAAGTATACTTGAGGTAAATTATTTCTGTAAAATAAAATAATAATACATTAATATCAATATAATTTTAAAACTGCCTCGTTGGCCTAGTGACGCTGAGCGCGACTGCTACGCTTGAGGTCTTGGGTTCGATTCCCGAGTCGACCAAGGTGTTATTGGGTTTTTCTATGAAATTCTCAGTAGCAGGTTGGAGTTTGGATTTGTGCCCGGTTAGTGGCAATAGGGTCGCCCCTTATTACATGGGACCTAAACATATCGGCGAACTGTGGGTGGTACATTGGTACACCTCTGCCTACCCCTTCGGGGATACAGGCGTGATGATAATAATATGTTTTTTTTTTTGTTAATTTTAAAACTAGTGTTAACATAAATATGACCTGCCTATAATGAAGGGTTAATTTAATACGTTTCAAAATTTAATCTAACATTCATTTCATGTTTTTTTTTATACTGTTATAAGTAAGCCATAGTCCTAACAATAGCAAGATATTCTTAACTATAACATACTATATTACAATTAAAAACTAAACTTAAGATATTTAAAATAATAAAAAACTAAGCCTTCACAGTAAATAAGAAAAAATATACACTAAAATAAGGCACCAAAAATTCATCCACATCGCTGTCGACTGGGAGTGTGCCCAAAAGGCTGGCAGCATTGCCACGTTGTATGGCAATGCTTATGCGCTGACCTAGGTAGGCGCAAGAGTATCGACGCAAGTAGCGTCCCACACTAAAGGCCTAAAACTTAACTATGACTTTTTACATCTGATTAAATATCTAAAACAAATTACTTGTGTATAAAAGCTTGTGCGGCGACCCAGGGGTCCTCAGTCTTGTTGAATGGCAGCTTTATCGGCGGCGCTCCGTCCTTGATGTCCACGCTGAACACGAAGTCATACTCCTGGAAAGATAAGCATTTTAATAATTATAAAAAAAAAAGTATAAAAAACAAGCCAGTAAATAAGTAATGAAGTTTTAATTTATAGAAGAATGCAGTGAGTAAAGCTTTAAGACGTGTACACGAAATACTTTAACAGTTAGTGTGTGATGAGCGTTCACGAACTGTTGAGCTCGACCATTCATGCGCTAAATATTTCATGTTTAAAAACTTTATGATTAAATAAAAAAACAAAAATATAATTCAGCTTCGGTGCTAAGAAAGAATTTCTTTTCCGCGAGCTCCTAACACAATGCTCGTTACTCACGCCCATATAAAGAATATATAGGCCCAGCAGTGGGACATTTACAGGCTGGTATTATTATTTATAAGCGACATCCAAGCTTGCAAAGACGCGCAAACATAGCTCAAATCAACTTGATATTTTTCCCCCTACCTTTCCCTGATACATGGTCTTCCCCTCGCTGGAGGGCGGGGCCCCCATGACGTCACCGATCTCGTTCCAGGTGTTCTCCGCCGCGCTCCACGAGTAGCACTTCACGTTCGTACCTCGCCGGACCAGCTTCGTCTGACCGTCCGCCTTGCCCGGCTCTAGGAGCACTTCTGGTCCTGGTAATCTGAGGATTCAATATGTAATATTAGAAAACACTCAAAATATTATCTTAATGATGATATGATTAATTAACATTTTTGAAAATCAAGTTTATAAATCATGAAAGCTACAGAAAAAATGGAGTAAAAGTAATTCAAGTTACATTTTCACACAAAATTCTAACAGGAACCTTATGTGATGGTATAGGAAATTTCGCTAAAATTACACAATATGGCTTTATATTTACAGGTCTGATGTAAAAGAAGTATTTCTGGGCTGACGTATTATAATAGATAACTTGTTTTTTTTTTCTAAGCATTTCTTACTCTGATAGCTTGAATCCACCAATTTCTTGTTGGGACGCTGCTTGCATTTTGGCTACTTCTTCCTCAAACAGTTTTAGAGTATTTTCATCTGCGTATCTAGCGGGATCCTTTGTGAACACTCGTACTACTCCGTCACTTGAACCTATGAGCAGAACCAGAAAATGTTTAAAAAACTATGTTAAAATTCTTATCTAACTGCTTATTCTACATAATAAGTATGGTAAAAATAATCAAGTAGCATACAATTTTAAAGATTCCAGAGTTGATTCTCTAATAAACTAAACAAGAAAATTCCTGAAGTTTGAAAAGTTCAGGCCTTTGGCAGACCTTTGAAAAATGTTGTAAATAAAGTACATATATCCATCAACAAAAGGCTTAAAGCTCGTTTGCATGCAATAGGAGGCGACATATAAAAATGAAGAAATAATATTTCTTCATTTTTATAAATATAAATATATTATATTCGGTATTTATGGATCAAATTAAAAAATATTTTGCTATTAGCATACACTTCAGAAGTGGTCCCATATAACTTTAGTAGCAGTGTGTCCATGTAATGTACTGACCAGTAACAATATCGCCGTTATCGAGGCAGGTGATGCTCCAGACGGAGTGCACGGGCAGGCGGATGTCGCGCACGCAGTCGCCGCCCGCCCACAGCCGCACGCTGCCGTCCTCGCCGCACGACGCGAAGCCTGACGGTACTACCGGGTTCATGCTGATGCTGGGGGGGTGAGAAGGTACATTTGTAACACTAAGTACTAGATTTAAGGTCTAAGACGATATAAGAAACTACAGAGCGCAAATATCAGAGTGTGAACTGTAGGTACTAGAATTAACTGGTTTTGTGGTAAAATGCTATCAAAACAAAGCACCCATTTTGATCAAACTAGTTTTGTAACCTAATATTGAACGAAAACATATTTCAAAAAAATGTCCATTGTTGTACATTCAGCCAAAATTTGCTTAAGCATGGCGCAATGGGCTGCTGTCTTTTATAACCTGCAATGATCATTATATTATAAATGAATCTATATCGTAGGCTCTTTATAAAACAATCTTTTTCATAGTAAGTATGTTTTACATAAGTTTCCAATTTATAAACCAGCCCTAAGAGGTAGGGATGGAAGGTGGGTAAAGAACCTAGAAAAAGCTAGAGAGAAACATATTTACCTGTAGATATAATTAGAATGTCCATAATATGTATTCAGGCACTGTCCTTTATTTGTCCAGAGCTTGATAGAAGCATCATTGGAACAGCTGAGGAAAGTCTCAGGGCTGGCCACTGCAATATCTCTCACACAGTCTGTGTGACCTAAAAAAAATAAAAAAGAAATGTAACATAATTTTCTTTATAAAAATCCAGTGTGTTTCTAAATAGTCAGATTATTGCTGATGTGTATGGTTATCAATAGCATGCTTAATGCAATCATGCTATCAGCAAATTTGAAGATTTGTGATATATTGTACAACAAAGTAGAAATGCAGTGTCATTAAAATATATCTAACAATGACATTGCAAATTACAAATTATACATACCCTAAAATAAGCAAGTCAAGAGTCTAGAGTCAAGAGTGATTTTGATTTTAGAAAACATATAAATATCAACTCTTAGTACATATTAAAAATTCTATATAATTACATTATCCTCAATCCTTATCTTAGTATTTTCCAATAACAAGAGGTCAAATATATTACATATTGGGCTTGCCTCATTTGTATAAGTTTTTTTATTAACAGTGTATGATTCATTTAGTAGTTAGTTATGTAAGAAAACATAATTAAATAACTAACCAATTAGATGCAGTCATTCAAAGTTATGGCATGACTAAGGGATAAGGGATTTCATTTTTAGAAATGGAGATAAACTAGTTTATACCTGTTAATGTAGTAATAATACTGCCATCTTTCATCCAGAGCTTGATAGTTTTGTCAGCTGATGCAGTGGCGTAGGTACCGCTGAACAGTTCTACAGCTGCCCATACCGCTGCCTGGTGGCCTTTGAGAGTTAGTGGTGGGTTGCGGGCTGCGTTGATGTTCCATACTCGTGCGGTGCTGTCCCAACTGGAACTGTGGTAAAATATATTTTAGTAATTTTGTTTCAAGCGTTAAGCATATCAAAGAAATTATTTTTCAAGTATGAGTATCTTGTCTAAGTTGAATAAGAACTATTTGGGTATGATTATGTTTAGAATACTTACACTTGCCAGGTTGTTACAATGTTATAAATATGTAAGTTTTTTTTTCATAAGTGCATGTCATATGCTTATTAGAATGGTATATATAAAATTCAATCATAGTATCTAAATAGATTTAATTTGTGATAAACAAAACTGTACTTTACAATGCCGTTTTGTTTATTGCTATCAGTGTCATGAGACAAAGGATTGCCAACCTCAACAGTATTCCAGAATCTCTGCCAGGTGTGACACTGCACACAGCATTCTCGTGTCCCTCTAACGTCACCTGCGTCGCGCCATCCTGCAGGTTGTACCCCAGTATTGTGTTATCGTTGCTGCCGGTCACCACAAGCCCGTCCGGATACGCTTCACAAGGAGGCAACCAACAAACACACGACACGAAATTCCTATGACCTTTATACGTCACCACGTTCACAAAGTCTTTTACCCTGCAATAAATAAGTTTCGTTAACTTTCTCAACGATTATAATAGAGTAACCCGATAGAAATACTAACCCTTCCGGATGCCACAGTTTTGCAGTTCTGTCGCGTGATGCTGATAATATACAGAATTCTTTAGTCTTCGCAACACATCGTACATCCAGTGAGTGGCCGCATAATACAGCACTTAGTTTATAATCAGGAACCGCCATTGGAAATCGTTTTTATATTCAAAACGCTGAGAAAAATTAGAAACAATCGCGGTGAACAAAAGTTGTCATGTCATGTTGACGTATGCTGTCATCCGTCGTAACAAGTTTACTTTTTTAAATTGTATGTGTATCTGGCAAAGGCATTCAACCGCCTTATTTTAATTTATTATTTATATATAGACAAGCATTTACTATGAATTTTGGTGTTCAATATTCATTTCAATAAAAAAAGTACAATTTAAAAGGTTTACTAATTAATGTAAGAGGCAAAATGAAAGAGATTTATATTTCTGGACGAAATTATTTGTTTCTGCAGTGTTTTGCAATGCTGCCAATGTTCAAGAACAATATAACATTACGGGGCGCGCGGGTACTTCAACTTGAACTTTATCAAATTCTTATCTATTTTAAAAAGTACAATACATAATAGTGATAAGACAAATGTACTTTGTTATAAACATGAGTTGATGTTGTTTAAGCTACTAAAATAGTGAGATTATGGTCGGTATTGCTCTAATTTCCTTTCATTAAGCAAAATATTAAATCCTAAAGCTTCTCATAATCTACTCCATAGATGGCCTACTAGTTCGTAGATATTTGTTGACTTTACAATTTCTACCGAGTTCAAGATGTGATGCGTATTTTGGTTTGACAATACAGCAGCCCGTCTCAGTACTTTCTCGCTCTGCGGCGCCAGTGCGACCGAGCCGGTGACCGGTGTTACTGTAGACTATACATACCTACAGTATTATACATACGTAGTGTAAAGATGGCGTCGACGGTGTGTGTTTCTAGGTGCCGACTGTTAGCTAAATTAGAAATAAATCGTGGATTGTGTTTATCACCGATATTAAGAGATTTGTCGAATAGCAGGGTGAGTGTACTATGTTTTCCTTTAATTTAGTGTATTTAAATAATAGTGTTTCATATATGATTGCCGTTTCCGAGACTGATTTTCATATGCACGTGCATGTATTTCGTATAGTTATATCTATAGCAGCTGTCAAACGTCAAAGATATTGTTTTTATTTTTAATTTGTCGACTCTTGTTATTTTTATAGTTATCATTTTTATATTATGTGTGCTTTATGAAGTTACAGGATCTTAGCTTATATATTGCGTTGAGTGAAATAAAAATGGATATTTCTGAATTAAAAATTTAATATTATTGATTAATTCATTAGACCGGTTAGATTTAATTTAGTATTTTAAAATTAAATAAAAAACTAGGTAAGAATTCTATTCAAAATAAAGTGTTGGCGGATCCAAAATATGTTTAATTTTATCATAAATTAATAAATTATGTTGCTTTGTTATTTTGTGCCTTTTATTTGGTTTTCCTCAAGAGCAGTCAAACACATATTAAAAAAATGTGTTTATACTTACCTACCCACTTATTATTATTATTTTGATGTTGTATTAGTCAGCTTAAAAGCTTGATAGTGTTATTTATATTTCAGAAATATTACTCAGTTTTAAAATTTACCTACAGACAGACAATAACATTACGTTTTTGTTGTGTTTATGTCCGTGACAGATAAGAAGAGATTTTTTTTTTTTATTACTAATAAAACACTGACACAGTGTAGGACTCTGATATCTGTAATTATTGTATCATGGGATTTTTATGTTTTGCGTGGGATGCGAGTTATTCTTTCTAAAATAAAAGTACCTTATGTTATGCCCCATGACCCCAAGCTATAAGCTGCAAGTAAAAGGTCCTCTAAAATCATATCGATAGTTCCAGATATTAGCTCGTTAAAACAAACGGAAATCTCTCCTATTTTATTATATTAGTAATTAATACTAATAAGTGTAAAGAAAACTAGACCTGAAAACTGTTTTTTTTTTACACTGAACCTATTCCTTGCTTTAGAAGTAGGTGTTACTCCTCTATTTTATTTTCTTATTATGCTTGACCTTGATCACAAAAAAGCATTGTTTATGACTTCAACTAAACAGTTCTACTTCTCACAATCAAAGCAAATTGTCGTCAGAATTACACCATCAAAAATGTTGTTTTGGCTAAGGAACTAAAATTATTTTCATTTGCAACTGAATACACATTTAACCTATTTACATTCAAACTATTATATTACAAAGTATGTCATTTCTTGGTTTAATCTTTTAAGCGATTAGACGACTTTTGGCAAGCATCTAGCTTAAACTGGGAAATGGGTTAGGCCATTTAACTCGGGAATAAAACTGGAATAATTCGCAACCAGACGACACGCGAGAATGTGAAAAAAAACATTAAATATCAACCATACCCTACGGTTTATTTAGGACTCGGCTTATCATTAATTAGTAGAGTACATTTTAATATGTCAAATAAAAATTTACTATCTTCGGTTCGACGACGATCGATCCCTTTTATCTGAAGGAATGTTAAGCTACCTCAGATAATAATTTTATCCGATGATTATGTACTTAATTCATAAAAGTATCATGTTATCATTATCACAGATCTTTATTTCCTCTGGTATTTGCAGAGATTATTGTAGTTCTTCATGTTTACAAATAAAAAAGTAAGTTGTAAATAATGGTATTTCGGCCTATACCTTCTACTTCTAGACAAGTTTCATCGAGTGAGTCTTAGAGATAATGTAGAACATTTAATCGTTCTCTGATGTATTAATCCCTCACGATGAAACATTCGTGATATTCTCAGCATAAATTAGCTAAAGGTTTAGCTCAGTGGTCGTTGATTGTGCCCAGTCTATAGCTAAATCCTGGATTCATAGCCTGTCACTAATTTCGGTACATAAACCAATTATTACGCTAAACTTGTATAACGTTCGTTGATCTTTATAATTGTTTATATGACTTAAGACTTGTAAATATGACTGTAATGACATAATTTGTACTAAAACAGCGTAGACTCATTGAGGAAACGTTTATTTATAAAGTTCAGAGGTTCCGATATTAACACTATGGGAAAGGACCATGGTTTTTGCTTTTAGAGAATGGGTTCATAGTGCTATATGCCTATAGGTATTAAACTATATATCTTGAAAGTAATCCCCATACACATTTAATCTTATCACGTTGCTCTGTTTGTTAAACGAACAATGAAGCTCTTAATTACATCAGTGAAAATGTCTTATAAGATCATGTCTCCTAACCAAATCAATCTGGGGTCAGAAGTAGTTAGGACCAATCATTTTACAAAACAGGTATCTAACTGTGCAAGTTATCAAGATTTCCCCGATACCCATTTCCTTAAATTACTCGTACAATTCTTGAACTCTTCAATTTGTCAAATGTGATTTATGTATTCTAAACCACACTAGTGATATGACGTGATATTATAGTTCGGCTATTCGTCACGGGCTTATGACGTGATAAATTCTAGTTACTCAGTGTTTTCCCTTGCATCATTACTCATATAACTGATCTTTGTTCAAGATCCGACAAATGATTGTTGTAATAACAACTTTAGCGTCATTAAGAGATAAAGTATTGTTTAGATGCACACAATTCTAAACTAAAATACACATGTATGTAATCACAATGTGTTTACATGATAACATTATTTATAGAGTTATTTCCTTTATGATTTTCCGGGTTTGACTATTGTGGCATCAGTTTACCAGACCATGAATACTGAAGTTCATTTGACGCGAATTTTAAACCTGTATTTCACACTTGTAGTGCAAATTGTTTCGCTGCTTTCACTGAAAGAAAGTACATATATGGACAGTAAATAGTATATTTCTATTGTTGTATGTATATGTGACAGTTTCACTTCAGTCCTTCTCTAGATCACTTACCTCCTTTGAATCATGTTACGAACGAGAAAGGACATCATTATTTGAAGCAGTGTATATTGACTGAATCACTGAAAAAAAAAAAAAAATTAACAGTAGAGGCATCAAAGTTTGACGTGCTTGGTTCTAAAATGTAATTTCCCTGTTTTTATTATATCCAACGACAACATACTTCAAATGTCTCTCAAGATACGCCACAAAAACAGTGAACTACCATCGTTAGGTCATGAACCGATTGTGCTGCGTCATTATTAATTCATACACTATAATTAATCATCAACTAACACTATCAAAGGAAGCTTCGGCTAGTAATGTTGAAGATTAAAGACAAATAACGATGATCACAGATAATCACAACATTCTTGTAATTTAAATCGATTAGAATTATCAACTCAATTATAATCGACTACTCGTTGAATCTCTAACAATATGATTAAATTTGTTACGGCGCGACGCTTCGTGCTTGTTGCCAAGTGTGCATGCATATCAATTGAGCGTTCCCTTCGTCATGTATTGTTAACTCGATAAGAACGAGAAATAAATTAAACGAGTTTTTAAAAGTCAAACTTATTATCAACGAGATTTTGGTATTTTTATGTCAAAATACTTTATAAACAGGCCTTTCCATGAGATGAGATGTGACTTGTTTTTTTGCTCTTTTGGAACCTGATCTCCACATCAAAATATCAAGGAAATCCAAATACCTCTGTTGCCAAAAGGATGTTATTGTTATTATCTAGAAATTTGTGTAGTAAATCACAGTTAGCGAGTACATTTTTAAAGCAAAGATAACGGTAAACTAAACTCACATGATTCATATTATGAATGTGTGTCACCAAGGTTATGCTGATGTACAATCAATTCAAAGGTCGTTGCTCTTAAACTACATTGTACTTGATAAAAATGCCCTCATACTTGTTTACAGACAGTTTTACGGACTGGATAAAGACCGAGTTACCTTGATTATGATAGGTTTTTTTTTCTTGAAAAAGGTTAATTTCGCTTCCAAATAATTGGCAACCTTTCTAGAAATTACTGTCTAACTGGTCTTAGAGCTTTATCGCTGTTTCTAAGTTTTGATTGTTTTCTAGATTAGTGTAACTTTAACATGATATAATTTAAATTTCATCTTGAAATGTCCATTCATGAAGAGTGCGCAGTACCATCTACGACTATAATTTAACTATTTTAAGCAAACACTTCTTCCTTTTTTCGAGTCGATGGTAATAATTGTTCTGACAGAAAGTAATTAACATTATCCTATCAGCTAAAAGATAAGTGACTCTCAAACGGTCATAAGATTCCTGAGTCATTAAAAAACTTTGGTCATTAACCATCGTGTATTACTATGTATCCCTTTACGATATTATCTTGTTTACTGTGACTAAGCCTGCATATTGTCGTGCGTTCTGATTAGGCCAAGATACAGCGCCCTATTAAATTAATCTTGCGAGCATTGTGACGTCATTAAATCTTCCTTGCGGTACACAATCTGTTCATAATCCGTTTGTATTGATATCCTTACAATTATCTTGATTTATCTTTACACTTCCTATTTATTTTGTAATAGATAATGATAAATAAATACTTTACAATGAAAACCCTGAATAAAACCAAGTCAAGTTTCCTTACTGGTAATATTATTCAAGTATCTAATATCTCATAAAGTATTTTGTTAACGTATAACTCCACTGGCAAGAGTGCTCAAAATGAATCCAAAATTATCTCTGACAATGTATGAGATTCGACGTGTGACATGATAAGTTGAAATCTTCCGTACCGGGGATTTCATGATTCAGAAAGTGCAGCGTGATTCAATTGTTTTGTCTAAGGCGAGTATTTTCGGCGATTCTTTGCCTCAGTTCGTAACCGGATGAAACGTCAATTAGGTACTATTAATTATTTTATTTGCTCGTTTATCACGCTATTTACTGCCCAAGCTACTATGAAAAGCGACTAATGTAAACACGTGAAGGCTATTGGTGCCAAAATAAAGCATTTAAATTTTGATTTGGGAAGCTGAAATATATTTAGCCGTTTAATTAATAGGATTGGACAAAATTCTAGCCGTATTATAATATTAAAGAAGTTTTAAACGAGATTGCTGTAAACGGACGAGTTTTGAAGTATTGTGAAACGGACGCACTAAAACCCAGGGAGCGGAGAATTCTGGCTCTGATTACAATCTTTTTTACATAAAGAGAAATATAATATAAGTACATTTACAATCTTTGTATCGAAAAGGTTGTAACTTGTCAGACAATGATTGATCTAAACCTCAGGTCGATAAGAATATAATTTACTATAAAATAAGAGTTTTGCTGTAAATATACCTAAGTCAAGTGCATCGTAAATTCAAAATTGATTGTTACGTTCATAAAGTTCTGTCAAGGAACATTATTAGATTGTCACTTCTAAGACAATGATTGCAAAACATAAGATAGATAACCTATTAAAAAATAAACATTTTGTTGTGATTAATAAAGGTAAAGAACATTGTAGAAATAAAATAATAAATTCCGACAAGAATGACAACACTAAAACAATGAACACCGTTTTATGGAACGCTTAATTTTCTTACTTTACTGAGTAATACAAAAGCGTAAACGTTTCTTATCACAGCTGAACAGTCAAATAGTCGCATGGCTTTGTTTAGTCCATGCTAGATATCTACCTATAAGTACAGAATAATACTAACAAAAAACTTCAAAATAAGTCTTATTTTTATACTTACATTATAACTAGACCAGAATAAAATGTGACCACACAGGAAGCATCAGCTTTCAAATAAAAAAAGAGTCATCAACATCGGTTCACCCAGTAAAAGTTCTATGGTAAATTTTTTGAACACGGTTATTAAAAGAATAGGGACCTACTCTACTCGCATTTTATCATGACCGTAATAAGTAATCGGGTATTCCTAGTCTGGAACAGTGAATATAAATGGCACTTCAGTTTTAAAATCAAAAGAATTAAGAAGCATTCAGTTGAGTGAAAGGGTTTTTATAATAATAGCTAGGTAAAAACCTTTGATTAAGTGTAAAAGTCTACCAGAGTCAATAAGAAAGCTCATTTTAAGGAGCGGCTTTAATTCAAATTCCAAAACTTTGAAACAAGTACGCCAGATTGATGTTACTATAAAAGTTGAAAAATTCACAAAATAGCAAATGGTGAATGATGTAAAAAGGAATTTAACAGTCTAATTATTCCGTGTCATTGTGATTCTAATATAGCTTTATTATTCATGAAATTCTTTAATCTATACTGAGTGTTCGTTTAATTAGTTTGAAATTAGGTTAAAAAAAATAATTAACTAATGGATGCAACGCCTGAACCTCACTATCTACAAAAGAACAATATAAAATTATATAATCCAATGCATGTTACTCTCTCAATGAATGGGCAGCTTTACAAATCTCATTGCGTATTATTTGAGCGTTCTATTATAATTTAATTTAGTCATCTACAAGGCGGCTTGCCAATTGGTATTCTAACCGCTTTTAATCGCTATGTCATTTGGACGTTAATAGATCATAAAAAATATTTGATTTATTTTAATTTTATTGATCTTTTAACATTAACCTAATTTAAAGTCTCTATATTGATTGATTTAAACCTATTAACGATTTTAATTGCGCCCCATGTGATTTTGTATTACCGTGGCGGTAAAATGGGTATTTCTAGATTGGTATTTAGTACTATACTCTTGTTACACTTAACTTCACATTTGATTCACATATTTTAGCGTTTATTATTTTCAGTTTTATGTTTAACCTACTTATTTACGATCTATTTTATTGTTTGCCAGGAGTCATGGTGTCGTCGGTGGCGGCCCGCGCGCCGCACCTTCTTCACAAGTGTTTGTTCACATGCATCAAAAACGCCAACAAAAGTCGACACCGAAAAATCTGAGGGTAAGGATCCACATAAGAAAAACCCAACATCCATAAAATACATTTATTACAGAAATAGAGACCATCACCAATAATACGGTACACTTTGATCGCGACTGTTAACAGCTATCTATGTTAAAAGAATATGCCTAATTCTAAATTAGATACATGATTATAAGCTAAATATTTATATTAATAGGTACTATATTTACTAGCAATAATTTAATAGTGTTATTTGAATACAGATCACATTTTACGTAAGCAAAAGCTTATGATAATATGTATACATATTTAATTATTTTAATGACTTATTGCTATTTAAACTATCGTAGCACGACTCTAAAACTTCGAATTCTTCAAACACCATCTCTCCAAATTTGCCAGTGGTTACATTACTTTGGTCTAAGTTATCGTTAACATAATAGAATTTTGTTTCAAAGGTATGCGAGTTTGCCCCTTGTTTGTCGGCTTGGCCTGCTTTAGCATCTTCGGAACATTCATCTTGTTGCTCTAGTATTACGGCTTCTTTTTTGATATCAGTGACAGTTTGCTGGGGATGAACTTCATTTTTGTTATTGTTGGCATCATTTTGATTAATTGCGTCAATTTTAGATTTAACTATATCCTTTCTTATTTCATTGTTTTTATTCTCAAATGGGCTCTTAACAATACCTTTACTGTAGCTTTCTAGTCTGCAAATTTTGTTTTTAACCGAGTTTTCGTCATCATGGACCAATGGGGGATCTTCTTTAGATAACTGTTTCTTGAATTTATTTCTGGGGCTTTTGCTATCATCTGTACCAGTCAATTCAAGGCGGCTGCTACAACTGTTTGATTTAACTAACTTAAATTTAAACCCAGGAAACCCCTCTGTGCGTTTCTGACTTCCTGCATCTAAACTTGAATTAGAACTTTGCTTTTCTAAAAGTATTTGCCTGTGTTTATCTGCTGCAATACATGAACATTTATCTCCTCGACATTTAGTTTGACAGGAATAACAGTCTCTACTGCAGTTTTTTTGAAGACTCTTTATTTCCTCCATTATGGCCTTTGTCATCGGACTTACAGTAGATCCAGTTTTTGAGGTCATCACCTTACCTCCGTAGTAAGTAACTGAAGTTCCACACTCTCTTATTTTTCTTAAGATATCTGGACTGACGTATTGACTCTCACAGCAAAAATCCTGGTTCATTGAATCGCAGAGGTATTCCTCACTTGAGCTATATACAGTATCCTTTAAATTTTTCTGTGAATATGGACTAAGACCATCAGTTTCGTATTCGTTGTTTGAGCTTAAATCTCCGCTTGAGACGCCACTAGAAAGACTAGCATTATCCCATTTTTTATTTCCGAAATTGGTATCTATTGTCAGTTGCCGTATTATTTTCTTTCTACCACCATTTTTAGTTCCTTTAGTTTCATCGCTAAGATTCCTATAAGATGTGGCTCGCCTTGTTAAACCTGCATTTTCATTAACTAGTGGTGGATCATGAGTCATGGGACTCTTCATTTTTAAAGTATCTTCAAACAGGTTTCTTACTTTCTTGACTGTATCAGGATTAGGCAGTTCCTCTTCTATAATTTCTTTGTTTACTCTAATGGGATGGTAAAAGAAGTGTCTGCGTACGGAACTTTTTGGCTTATCAGTTTGTCCAGTTACGTTGTCATTTTTCTTTAGTAAATTCTGCGGTATTTTACAGGTGTCAGTATTTTTTCTAGGTGCTGGTTCAACTTTCGTTCTGACTGGTTCAATAATTACAATATTGTTATTAACTAACAACTCCTGGAAACTGTAGTCTTGCAGATATTGTAATAAACCGTCAAACTGAGCCTCTTTACGGTAGTTAGCTATCATACTATTTTTAAATAATTCTGATTTCATTACCTTGTACCTCACGTGATCAAAATCATCACATCCTTTTTCATATCCTTTAGCTTTAATAAGTGTGGCTTGAGTCTTTTGGTTTTGATCATCTTCGCAACTTAATTCTACTATTTCTATTTCGGGAGTGTCTCTTGATAAATCTAGTTCAGACTGTTTTACTTCTGTTTTATCGTAGATGTTGGGATCTGATTCCTTGACAATTTTATCTAACGTTGATTCTTCTATCTCTGTATCACTTTTTACTTTTTCAGTTTCTTCTTTCCACAATTGTAATTTAGTTTGACTAATTTTACGTATGCTATCCACAATTTTTACACTTTCTAATGATTTAATAATGTTTCCAACTGATATTTCTAAGGAGCACTTGCTGTCTTCGCTTTTCGGCTGATTATTGTTATCTTCTTTTACATTATCATTGTTATTATTATTGTTGTAATCTTCTTGCTTAACTTTTGCTTCCTGTTTTATTATGTTCTCAGTACATTCCGGATTTTTGTCTATGAGTTTAGACCAGTAGTTTTTGACGGAATTTATTTTCTCTTGATATTCAATGTCTGTTTTTATTGCATTGTTTAGCTTCTCTTTTACAGTGTTCTCAATTTTTTGGTCTCTGTAGTCTTCTTTGACTTGAACAGGAGGGTCTGGATTTTTATTATTTGCATTTGTCTCCATATTGTTTTCAACTTTAGCTGGACTGTTTTGCTTTTTGGATTTAGAATCAATTACTTGCAATACTTGCGGCCTAGTCATGTTCGTACTTACTTTCTTAAATGTGTAAGTTGCTGGTGGTTCTGGACAATCTTTGTTATCTTTTATTATCAACTTGGGAGGTGGTTTTTCAAATTTGTTCTGAACAAACGCAATTTTTTCACTAGTCTCCTTTTTCAGTTTTGGAATTGTAGTTTTAACTACTTTATTTAATTTTATAGTTATGAAAGGATCTTTAGGTGTATAGTAACTTGATGTATCTATACAACTATCCGCTACAGGTTTCCTTACTTCTTTGACAGTTTCAATAATAGGTGCCTGAACTACAATCGGGTCTGCTTTTGGACTCGTCGCAGTTTCTATTTTTGGCACAGGCTTTGCTAGTGATTCACGTTGTGCGTTTAACACAGGTTGAGTACTATGTTCGTTAGGTTTTGTTTGTGTAAGTGGTGGATCTATTACAATTGTTTGGTGGCCACTTAGTGGCACTATAGCAATATTAGATTCTGCAGAAGTTTTAAACGATTGAACTCTTGATAACAATGAATGAGTTTTGGTTTCTTCTACTGTTGGAGATTTGATCAAAGTAACTTCATTTGTTTTTGTTATGCTTTTTTCTACTGTGTCTGGACTGGGAATACGTATATTATCGTCTTCTGTCGGTTCCCGTTGCCTCAGAGAATAGTGTTTCTTAATTATTCCAAGCCGTGGTTTCTTGTCTTGTACAGATTTGTTAATGTTATCGTTGGACAAAGATTTAGATATATTTATTTCTGGTCTGTAATCGGAGTTAGATATCTTTAAACTTTCTGATTTAGTAATGATTTTATTGTTTCTAATTGTGCCTTCTATCTCATTTATTTCTCTTTCGTTTTGATGATTGTCTGAGCGAAAATAGTTAGCTTCTTTGTCGTCAGCGTTAGAACTATCGATAGTTATAATAGATTTTAAGTCGTCTTCTAGTTTAGTAAAGCTTTGCAAAAGCTGTGGTTCTGAATATTCAGGAAGATAAATGCAATTGTTTGTTTGTATTTTAACGTTGTGTGCAGGATTCGTAAAACTTTTGTTTAGTTGACCGTAATTTTCAGTGCCTTTTGAAGACAATATCTCTCGAAAATGTGTTTGTGCTATTTCGTACGTATTTTCACAAGGAATATCTTCAGGATCTTCTTCTCGTAGTTGAGCGTCAATACGTTCTGACTTTCTAAGACACTTGCTTATGTTAATGTCAGGAAGCGAATAGTATTGATTTTCAATTAAAGTAGTGACAAAAGGCTCTGTTGTTATATTTTTAGAGGTGCAGTGACTTTTTGTAGAGTAGGTATCACTTTCTATGTATGTGTTACTGACGTAAACTTCGTTGTTTTGTTTCTTTAGTATCTCATTAAACAAATTACCGTTCTTTCTTAAAAATGAATCTCTTCTAATGTCAGCGAAAGTTTTCTTTTTGTTTACTTGAGTATATATAGGATCTGTATCTTGATTATTATTTTCAGAATTATTAGTCTGTGATGTAACAGATGTATTTTCTTTAAATTGAGAATCGCAATATTCGTCGATCTTTTCAGCAAGTGAATTAGCTAAATATTCTAATTTGTGTGACTTGTCTGAAGATGCTATTGAAATTGAAATATAAGATGTTATGCTATCGGGGGGGCTGGACACGATTTCGTCGTTTTCGGAGGCTATTGACTGGATATCATTATCGTTTTTCGTTTCTTCTGGTTGTGTAGTTTCTTCAGGTGTGGGACTTGGTATCCCCTCACTTTTCTTACTTTTTACAGAAATTTTGTCATAGGTATCAATATTATTTACCGGGTCAGGTTCAATAACCGGGTCAGGTTTATCTTTTTCACTCCGCGTAAGACTATCGTTGGTGAATGATTTTGGTGTATTGATTTTAGATCTTTCTTTATCTTCAGTATCTGTACCGTGTTCGTCAGTTGTAACATATAGTTCTTTGCTAGGATTGGGTGACGCAATTGATCTGTCTGTCTCGGGTGAACTGTCTTTGTAATGTTTTCTGTGAGCTTCAAAATTGTAATGCTTTCTGACGTAATTTGAATCTAAACTGTCTATTTCACTTGGGTTACGTGAATGTCCGATGCTATCTTCAGATAGATTAGTTTGTTTTATTTCTTCGTTCAAGTTTGGCCAACTACCACTTACTGACCTTGAATGATGGCTCTCGTTTCGTGATACTACGTCTTCTTTATCTGATCTATTTTCGGTATTTTCTGGTTTTTCGTTTTCTTTTTGTGCGTTTATGTCTCCAAAACAAGAAGCAGTGCTATCTATATAAATACTTTCCAAAACTTCTTCCTTTGTTTGGTATTTAGCACGTCCTGGCAACCTGAAATGATAAATCTAGGTGTTAAATAATTCCTATAGGTCTTGTGCATCTTATTGCCTCTAAAGGGATATTGGTAAGTATAACCACTTATTGTTAAGTGTTAATTTTACTGCGAATTTAAATGCAAAATTTGGACACAGAATAATGGATTCCATATAAATATATAGAATCTAAATAAATACCCATCTGGCATATTTATGTTTTAAGAGATTGAGATTCCTAGAAGCTTTATTATACATGTTTAAATATGTTCTTACCTGTCTTTAAAGCAAGGCTTATCAAATAAGCGGGCGCGGGGTATTAACTGAGATCTCTTGTTCTTGGCGTGATTCTGTAGTTGAAGGTCAGTGAAGGTTTCTTCTCTAATCACTGCCAAACTTCGACTGCGTCGTAAATTAGCACCTTCAGGCTCCTTATGTTTGCACAATCTTCCGTAGCTGCCGCTGAACTCAGTATCGGAATTCGAGAATCGTTTTTGTAAGAGATCCTCTGCCGCTTTAGACCTTGTCAAATGCTGATAGAATTCGTCCTGTGGCAATTGTACAGGAAGTTTATAGTATTCAGCTAATTTACTCTGATACTTTTCGTGTTTTTTGTTATTGCTCTCGCACAAATCTTTATCCTTAACTTTTTCTTTATCTTTCTCTTTGCCTTTAGACAATTTTCTCTTTTTGGGACGTTCGTCTTGACTCTTCTTTGATTCTAGGGAATTCCTTGGTTTATCAAACTCTAATGTTTCCGTAGGGTTTTCAAAGTACTGTATATCACCGACGGTGTCTGCCGCGGACTTGTGCTCGTCCTGACTCGATTTCCTTTCGACAAGTTCTCGAAGGCGGCTTCTTGTTGAGCTAGTGTTAGAAGTCACGCTCTCCGGTCGTTTATTCTGATATTCCAAAGTGGATGACGACCGTCTGAAGAGGCTTGTCTTAATTGACCCGAAGTCGCCTTCGTCTTGACAAGAAGCCGCTGAGAAATTCTGTGCCCTTATACGGTCAACGTGATTCTGGCTAGAATACGACGCGACCGAGTCCACCGAGTGTCTGAAACGCAAAACATCATAGATTAGATTAAGATGTATATTTACAACGAGCTTGATAATATTGTTTGCTTAAGATATGTAGCTTTTGGTGTGGCTGGGCTGACTCATTTTTTAAGTCAAGAAAATCTATTATTGGAAAATTACTTTTGTTTGTTTTGGTTTATCACAGTATTGATAATGAGACAAAAGATGACATCTGGTATAATAGCGTGGTGGAGATACTGTAGGGCAGATTGTTTGCTGGTATTCCGGTATTGATAGGGATCGTAGTAAACGACGTGTCGTGTGTGAACAATGCTGGCTCTCTGCCAAAGACTAGAGCGGTTCAGTTGACAACAAAAGTATATATGCGGGAGTAGTGTATACCCGAAATATTTATACCTAATTACATTAATAATGCTTACAACGCTAAACCCAAAAAATATTCTAAAAATGCGGGAAAGGTTTTCTACCAGCTTCTGTGTAGGAATTGTCATTATAACAATAAATAGTGTTGCGAAAACGCTGTTTAATATACATTATTTAGTATTTCATGAAACACAATGTATATTTATTGTTTCAAGTTTTATATGATACATTTTATCGTTACTCGTAAATCATTAGGCCTTGTGTACGGAAAAGACGTTAAACTTTTCTAAGAACACGACGCAACATTTTTAGATTCTTAGCAAACTAGCGTTCATAGTCCAGGAGCTTAAATTAAATATGAAAACTATTTTCTTCTCTTAACAAATGAGTTCCGCGCTGCAGAACCGTACGACAATATTTTAACGAGTCTTAACGCACATGACATCTGCAGAGAAAATTTGAAACGATGCCAGAATGGGCTTGTCTGTAATATAGAACCGGCGCCTTATGTACTAATAACATGTTCCTATGTTTAAGGTTTTAAAATATGAGCCCCCCTTGAAATTAATGCATTCGTTAACATCGATCAAATTCTGAAAATCGCTGAAATGTATAGATATGACAAGTTTAGGTCAACTGAGTTATCGAAAAAATATGTCAATTCTAGACGTTTGAGCGACTTTATTCATCGTTAAAGATTTAAGATATGCCGCTTGTCTAAGAGCGCAGATTCCTTAGCTTTAGCTATTTTCTAATATACTATGCATTCTAGAAAACGCATGAAGGAACTGTAAGATCGTAAAGTACGGCAATCATGTAAAAGCAATGACCTGGTTTACTGCTTTCCTTATGGTGACATTTTATTCCTATCGTATTTTAGGCATGAAATTTCAAAGAAATTTCCTTATGCTGTGTCGAAGGTTACAATAAACTTTGAACCTGGTTTAAAACACGTAGAATATGCTTCTGTTAAATTCAATGTAAAAATATATTCTGTTTTGTAAGTAATATCATCAGAAAGACGTACAGAGGAATAATGTTAGTTTTAATTATGATGCTAATATTGACTCGGCTTTCGAGATGAACGGAAGGAATGTAAAAGAGAATGATAGATCATACATTAATTTAAGGATGTAGCTCGATATTCCACAAAAAGCTTTTAATTAATTAATCCCTTGTTAGATAACTGCGGAATTGATTTATGTTATCAGGATCAGATTAGTAGTCCTATGATATAGCGAGGGTTGTAAGTGGCGTATAGATTCGCGGGATGATTAATTAATGGCTACCATAATATGTAGTAACTATGGAAACTCGTAGTAGTTACCAAGATTTGTGTGTAGAAGCCATATTGGGGATGTAACGTGAAGTTATTCTTAGTAATATTCTTTTTGCTCTGGCTGCTCGGAATAGTAACAAATTGGTGTTTATCGTTTGCTCTATTAGAAGAATGTATTAATATTATAGTTGAGACGAAGGTTTCGTGACTAAAAATCCGACGAGCCTGTAACTCGATGAAACTATATGGCTAGAAACATCTAGGCATCTAAATAAGTGTCTCTATATTCTAAATAATTAACTAACTTTTAATTGTGTGCATTCTATCTATTCGCACCAGCATAACCAGCGCAATAAACCAATCTTTCCCTTTTCTGTATTAGATTCTAAAACACAGCGTTATAATGTTATTATGTTTAAATAGACCAAAAAGCGTTGTTATTCAGGGCGACACCTATATTTCCGCGCGCGGTTGTCTATAAATATTCATAGTCGACACTCTTGCCTGCCCCCATCTTTTGACAGGTCACTCGAGACTGCTTCAAGCTACTGACGCTGCCGTAGCGCATGAAAAATGAAGCTGTTTGTTTGTGGCAGCTGACAAATTATCCGATGTGATAGTACCTGTGTTTGAATGCATTTCAATTTGAGTATTCTAGATATCATTACTATAATTTCGATAATCGCTTCCGGAATGCGACGGTATTTTGATCGTCGTCTCCTATAAATGTGCTGCATAAAACGAAATTAAGTCTTTGTATTTTTGCATGTTGTGCTTTTTACAATAACTGATAAAACTTACAGGGAACTTTATACATAGCAGGATATTTTTACCAAACTCTTATAAACCAAAACCTTACATATTATCCCAAAAACATATCAGTTCATTATAATCTTTTGTGCTATAGCATATGGGAACAAACGTTGTTGGCATGTTCTACCCTTTTTTTCTTTATGGTAGTTGCCCCATTAGCCGGCCGCTCACGTCGCCGTCGTATATCATCAGATAATACTCATATTTGTATGCCGGATTAAATATCGTTGATCAACTCTCTTCAATGTGCGTGACGAGATCTAGAAGTTATATTTGCTTATGTTTAGGAAATTATAACGTTTCTCGGGAAAGCGTGTAAAATCAAGTTAATTCATAGCTTAGTCTGCGGTACCTCTTAAAAAGGTAAGGACTGCAGTTAAGTTGGTAAGCTGACCAGAGTTATCAAGGGCGCCCGTAAGCAGTCACTTCATGTAATATTAAGAGTCTTCTATTAAGAGGAATTGGAAGATGACTCGAACATGTTTAATAAAGGTTGGATGAAGACAAGTTATCAGCAAAATCAACTAATAAGACAGGATGTCTTTAAGGGAACTTTGCTAATAGCTATAGCTTATTTACGATTAGTTTTCAAAGTGTTACGGCTTTTCGGAACTACTTTTCTACGGTAATCTGGGCCATCACTTTTACTACTTACTCTTGCTGGATTTATACGGATGAAGCTTATCTAAAAATAATATCTTGGAATAGAGTTTGGAAAGTTTTTCGCGTAGCTATCTCACTCCACGGTAATGTATTTTGAAGAAACGTATTACAAAGAAGTGTTTATTTATTTTTGTACTACAGTATGATATATTGTATACAATCTTCAAAAACTATGGAATGTTTTTTTTTTTCGTAATATAAACTGAATTAGGTTTTTTACTTTAGGTGTATTAACTACCGAAATCTAAATGACATTCCATGATTATATATCAAATACCTAACACATGTCTTTTTTTATAAACGAAAGTAAATATTATGTTTTAAAAATTTAACATTCCTTTCGTCAAGACCTTGTCAATAGGATACAATTTTACAGACCGTGATCACTGAAAGGATGTCATTTTCGGAGCCCAGATGTAAAACGACCTTAATATTACCCAGCCTTATACCACGAGAACAATAGTCTATTAAATTGAGGAAACGTGTATTCATAATGCATTTGAACGTCCCGTTTTCCCAATTACAGAGACAAATGGAAACAATTCTAGGACTTAGTATGTACTATATAATATCGTTACTAGAAAATACTATATTTTATTAAGTGGAATTTTAGACGACATTTTTATAGGATGACTTTCGACATCAAGATAGAAGTTCTCTTGTTTGTTCTACTTTTTTCTGACGTGTTACATTCGAACACACGTCTTCAGGTAATCATCGCTTTTTATTCCTGGCACGTACACTCATCTTAATGCACTCACCGAATTTTTTAAAACATTGCAGCAGTTTACAACTTTTTTATTTTCTACTGAGAAAGCTCGTATTTTTTGTTTTTGAAATTTGATACCTAAGTTGGTCACGCTAAAATCCATAGGGACTAGGTATCCTATAGATCTCTGCGTGATATAGTTACTTATTCTGTAAACATAAAACAAATGACAGTGTTATTCCTAAAGTCCATTACATTAATGTGCTACCACTCAGATAAAAAGATTATCATAGATTAGCCGTGTAACACAAAGATTAACATCCTCTGACAAGCAAAAATAGGCTTACATATAGATTTGTTCGAGAAAAGGTTCTACAACTAGTTTATCGAAGTAAATGATCCTTTTGGGTAGTAGTACCTACATCAACTAGACCGTCAAAGAACTACGTCGATGTGTGAAAAAGATAAATCTTGAGATATCTAGGATATGAAAAGGTACTCCCTCAAGGATCCTCAATTTCCGTAAAGAGGTCCGTCAAGAGCTTTCAAATTACTTTCCATCTTCCCTCAGATAGTGTAAGCTTGAAAAAACGTGGAAGGAAACGTGACTCGCACTTAAATAACTACTGCGGACGCTTTCAGACTATTTTGTTACTCAATAAACAACATGGAACTTTAATAAACAGGAACTTGTGATTTACTCTCCTTTTAAAATCATTCGGTATAAATAAATTATGGATCGACCTAATCTTCATGATACCTAGTTATTTTGTACCTAGGTGTGTATATTTTGTGCATGATACCTAGGTATATGATACGTAGGTAAATATATTTCCTGCAGATATTAAGTGCATGTTGTAAGTATAACACTTTTTGCTTGCATTTTAATAGTAGGCGCTAAAGCTACACTTAGTTACTTAAGTCTCACAAACAAAATACGTACATTGATAAATTATTTTAAACAGTTTTGTAAATGTGATTAGTTGGTAACTCATTACCAAAACCAACAATAGCTTTACCTAGATTTATTATTTATACAATATCGCAATACACAAATTAACGAACATATTCGCTGCTATAATAACACAACATGTAAAATCAATCAGTTAGACTCGGTAATTATTATGCCTCTATGAAAACTTTGACGAAATATTAATTTTGCAGTTGAAAGCTTTATGCATATTACTGATTATTTTAACCGATATTAACTGTAAACAAATTTTAATTGGTACTCGCCATGAAAATGTTTACATAAGCATAATAATAATCATTTTACTAAATGGAATCGTTTCAGAGTTTACAAAACTATCTGTCATAGATTATTAAACTAAAAACAAATACTAATTTAATTTTAAAATTATCTACTTCACGATACAGTTAGTTACAGCTGTCCGAATATACCTTCCCATGACATCTTCTCCGTCTTTGAGACGTTTAAATGTTATAACTTCCGACTTACGAATTTATTTATTTAAAGGCGCCACTCAAATTAGACCACGGAAGGTTTTATTACAGTCTCGTTTAATTTATAATGACATAGAAGCAAGTATAAAACTGTGGTGGTAAAAACGAATCGTAAATCAATATTGTAAATATTTACAAGCTCTAACCAGCTTTTGGTTAATCGGAAGCAATCAATTCCTCATTGAGCATAAGTGAGGTTTCCTCGTAATATTTAAGTGTTTAGAAATCGGGGAAAATATCTTAAGACAGTTTTGAGAAACGGTCACTTGGAAATAATATAAGTGTTATTAGGACTTTTCCCTCCCTTTAAATAGGTATTCTTATCTGTTTCCCGATATGTAGACGAGAAGGAGGTAAATTCCTACAACTATCAAGAAAGTTTAGAACATAAACAAAAATGTAGAACAAAAAGTACCATTTTATGAAAAAATACAAACTTTGAACATTTCACACGTAATTTTCCTATTCTCGCATGCCAATCGCACTTAATGTATTTAGATTTAAGAGGTATAATGACGCAAGTCTAAAGCAAGAAAGTGTATTTTTTAACGTCTCCGCGACTATGCCGCCAACTATATATTTAGAAATACGTAAAGATAGAAGTTGTGATTCAATGTCAGACATTATTTCGAGAAACTAAACAGAACTCTAACGTAAACAGTGTGGTGAATGCTGTGCAGTTAATATGTCAGTCATCAAAGAAATCGATTCGCGATCAATCGATTACGATAGTTAATCGATATCATGAATATTGCTGCTGAATGACAAGTATATTATATGTTTATTTGAGCTGCGTTTGTGTATAATAATAGTAATATAGACCTATAAATGTCGTATTTATCGGCCGATATTATTATGAAAAGTAATAGAAGCTACTTTTATGACAATATGGAGAACAAATTTCTTTGAAGTTCACTCTAGGAAACTGTTTTAGTCTAGACAGTGTCTGTAATAAATGTCTCCCTGTATACGGAAACTCGGGTTCCCACACTTAACATCTGAAATACTTACCACTAGTATCTGAAAGGCTGAACTTAACAAACATTGGTTAATGGCAAAGCCGCAAACCACGTGTAAATGCTGATTGTTAGTTAAGGTAATCAGTAGATTTGACAAAAGATTAAATTGATCATCCTTTTAGAATCCAGGGGCAGTGTATGGTGTAGTTTTATAGTGTCGTAGTATTAACGTTTAAATAATGTTTTAATTCCCTTTTTACAGCTTGAAATCAATATCACTAAATTGTCGGAATTTATTACGATTGATAAAGTTACAATGTTTTTATTGAAGCAATATTCTCGATTCATTTATTTCAAACGTAAAATCTCGAGATTGGTGTAACAGCTGTATAACAACTTTGTTGAGTACTTTTAGGCCTTTTTCATTATATCTTCAATTTAGGTATTAATAACGATTCCCTAAAGAAACAAAAGGAAATTAAAAAAGTTTGCCTTTCAAAAAGCGGACGTGTTCGGTCGATTTATTAATTATTTTGTAACTTTCCATGTTTTTAAACGTTTATAAATATTTTGTAGATGATGGCATTTTTAGCACATCCCTTGTTTATTATTCTGTCCATAGATTTGACATCACATTTGTAAAATGTTTGCTTTACAGATGTTCTATGATGGTAGTATGATGATGTAGATATAGACGTCAAAATGAAATTTGTGTTTGAAATTACGAGACATGTTATCTACAACGTCCGCGGTAAAGATCAAAGGCAACGAACGATTATAGAAAAAGGCTATAAATAATTTTTCACCTTTATCTTTGTCATACAATTTTATTACCCAATGCAGTAATAACTGCTATTAGTTTTACAAATGCTAATTTATCCGTTGCGCTGCGTTGACGAATTAATTAACCTAATTCATATGTAAAACGTTGTCGTGTTTACCTGTCAGTTATGTATGTTTTCCATTTATTTATACCTATCAGGGGTGTCCTTAATATTTTTGGAATTAATTAGTAATAGTATAGTGTCTTTATGCATAAACAATGTACTGAAAATAATACTTTATCTCTATAAGAATAAAAAGGATGACAGATTTTGATCTGTCAGATCTAACAATGCCAACTCAAACTCCAAAAAACATTATTGTTTCGCTATCTTACTTAGGGAAACAACAATAAAAATTGTGGTAGCGCGGAAAACCTTTCATTATTTATTACTTCGTCTAGTATATGGCAACCCTAGCTGACATTTTCCGGTATAATGCAATAATGTTTTGCCGACATCCGTCGTGTCCGCTTTCTTCCGTGACACCCCAGTTACGATCTGTGCCCAGCACATAATTATTCAATTAGACGCGCTGTAAATATAGGGTATCGATTTAATTGATAGACAACTGTTTATACTGTATTTAGTAGAGAAACGTAGTGAAATTAATTTACATGAAAGCAAAACCTTTATTTAACGATCGCAAACGCTCAAGGCTAAGGTCTTAGCTGATTGAAGTTGTCCTAGAAAAAGTTGTTGCTAGTTTAATTGATGAGAATCAGTGAAATTATCTTGATTTATTACGGGCCCAGTGGCAATAATATGTTTTCCTACAGTTCCATTCCTATTTGATCTTGCATGGAATTGAAATACTACCAATTAAATTATAGTGTTTGCATATCAAACAGAACTGATCAAACTTATGCAAACATTGACAAAAGATCTCTAAATTATAACTGACACTTCCATGCCAGTGATATTGAATTAACATCTAATCTATTTCGGCTTGCTTTATCATAGTTTAAGATCAATAGCAATACCAACTGACGGCTTTGTCAGCCAACTGTCATTAAACAAACTTCTGTGAGATTAGTTTGTATAAGTTTAACGAGAAAATCATAAACTGAAAAGTGTCGGCATCAAGATACTAACTAGATCGACTTAGAAATGAAATGATAAACATTTTAAATAATTTTCTGTAGGAAGCAAAATCAGCTTTGACCGCCTTTAAGATCTTTTGAGACCTAATATTCTGCTTCCATCTGAGAATTTTATTTTTATAGCTCTCATTTTTTACGTAGATTAATTTGGGCTATTGGAATAATGTATTACCTAAGGTCATAAAGCTAAGAAAACAAGCGAAACGTTTTTGTCGATAGTCAATATTTTTCCGACTGAAGGAAATGTGAAAATCCGACATTGAGCCGTTTCTTTCCCGTATTCCTGAAAAGGGTATCGGTAGGTTTCGACACAACATTTCTAAAACAAAAAGTTTACGTTTTTTGTTACGAAAATACGTAAGATAAAATAATAATCAACACTAAGAATATCCTTTGACTTGTATGTATGAAACAGCAGTTTTATTAGACCATTAATTTGTTAGCTGTCAACGCGCCATTTGGCTGTTATTCTGATGGTGAGGAATGAGGTTTAAAAATAAACTTAAAGACCACCTGCGATGACAAAATTATTATTTTACGAGTTTTGTCGTAATTTATGTAGAAACTAATAGAGTTATTATACTAACAGATGATCCGTTACCTGTACAGCGGGTATTACTGTTTACGCAACTTTGTGCTCTTAATGTATTCTAACGTTACTGCTGAGAATACTTTTTGTATGCAAAAAGAGGAAAAACCTTCTACTACCCTATAACTTATGTACAGAACTGTTGTTTGCTGTGTGAAAACATAACCGTGTTTACCATTTGTACTTGATATCTGGTTGTAATATCTTGTGATCAAGAATTGATATGGTTTGCAAACACCAATACATATGTCATACATAGGTAGGTTATGAGGTGTACCTACTGCCTTACTAGAATTGATTAAGTTAAGGTATAAAAAAATTGAATTTCACTTCGTATAATTTATAACATAATTCAATAAACACTTTATCGGTACTTCAATTGAGAATTTTCGTGGCACATTTTTAGGACGAAATTCTTTATGTAACGCCCGCTTAATCTGATTATAAGGGTAAGTTAAATAGCCATTTATTTTTTTAAAATACGACGCCATAAGATCGACATAATATTTTTTTGTAATTTTCGTTTTTTCTTAGACCTTGATTACTAGCAGGTAAAATTATTATTAATAAAGTGATGACTGGATAGTTCTGAGTTGGTGACCTTTATGTTACCTACTGTATGTTGGAGAACGCTACTAGTATTGTGTATTTTTCAATTATTTTTTATTTGCCTTGTTTTTTGTCTTGCCTGTTTGTGTTGTCTTGTGTACTGTGCTAAATCAATGTTATTCTATTCTATAGTATAGACTGACGCTTTCAATTTCGGCTTCGAAGTAGTGAAGTCTTTATTTCTTAAAGTAAATATTCAGTATTCCACTAGTATAGCATTCCATTTATTCTGAGCCGAGTGTGAAGCGATATTTACCGGAGCATTGGTTCCCGTGGCCTCGCTTAAACTTTAGTGGCGTTAAAGTGGCCGGATTTTTCATGCATTTCCCACTATAAATCCTGTCAAGACCAGACTTGTGAGCTTATTTGCTGGACAATCTACTACTGAAATTTTATGTTTATTGCTTTTTTATGTGCAGTTTATTTTATACTACGTACCGTATACTACGTGTTGCTTGTATTATGGGATTATTTAATTATCCTTCCAGATGTTAGTGTAATAGTTTTGACAGCTCAATTAAAATTATATCAGTTGGTGTCAATAAAGTCCAGAAAATAATATTGATTCTACCGATCTTTCAAAATGGAAAAATCCTAAAATATAGCCATTTCCTAAATAGTGAATGATAATAATTCCTCGCTAAATCATCTCCACAAGAGAGACGTCTAACTTCAGATATATTCTCACCTTCATTGTTAAGTCATGGCATGTAGGAATTAACAAAGTTCGGAACATGACAGAGATTTACAAATCCGATAAGCGCAGCTTACTCCATCACTTTGTTTGAACGACTTAAGTATCTTTAAACATGTCCTTAGAAGTGATCTTACCTTTATACTTAGGGGGAACTTAACTTTAAGACCTTCTTAAATGTATTCTTAACGCCTAAAGAAAAACGAGGGGTTAGTTTGACGAGTCAGTGTATCGTAGCACCTAAACGAATAGATCGATTGTGATGCGGTGTTTTTTTTTTAGAAAGCTGACAGGATAGCAATGGTTCTAATAATTGTGGTATTGTATGAAAATGTGTCAAGAAGCCTAAAAGACATAAGCATTTTTTAAAATTTTCTTATGGGGTTTATTTTTTTTATTATGGTTCTTTCCGTTTTACCTTGGAGTGATAGATAGAGACAACAGATTTAATGATTACTTAAGATCGACTTGTTCACAAGTATTCGGTCGTTATAATAATGATATATATAATAAAGTGTCTGCGATAAGTGGATAAGCTGTTTTTGATCTAGTTGTTAACCAGTTGCATACACGAATGAGATGCAATTATGTTTATTATATGTACGCAAATCGAGTTTGTGTAATACTTATACGACGCGGGTGAAGTTTTGTAATAAGCGACTTATGTGTAATGATACATTTGAGGACATGTTCTAAGTTTTAAAGAGTTAGTTTCTTAAGAAAAGGCAATGACCGAGAAACTTTCTGCCCAGCAAAGTTTTTTTTTTTAATAACTCGATGTTTATAGTGTTTCACATGATTCTTGCGTTTAAAATAATATAAGATAGTGGAGAAAGAAATATAAAATCACAAATGATAGTAACTGTGTTGGAGTAATAACGGTCATGGCTGGCGACTTTACGAAAATCTATAACATATTAACATGCCACATAATCTCCACCAGTCCACATAATCATATCTACGCTTTGTGCAATACAGTCAATATGATACATAAATTAAACTCAAACTAGTTTAACATATGTAATATTCATGGCAAATTACTTTCCATTTTATAATTCAATTACAAATTCTAATACATCGTATTAAGATAAATAATATGCAATAACAACTACATGCAACTTGTTTTTGTTGTAATTCGTACAGGTTTTTTGACCTACTAATTATTTTATTGACCGAAAATAAATATCAAGGTTTGCAAAAATACCGGTGGGTCGTACCCATTGCAAATTTGACAGCAAAACATTCTGCAGTGACTTTTGTGCAAAAAGAATAAATATGTTAGTATGGTTGAGCTGAAATAAAAACGTACTCTAAATAAAAATAATAAAGAGTTTATTTATTTATTTATTTTTATAGTTAATTTAAACGATTAAAACCAACTACATTAATTAACTTAGAAACAACATATAAAAAAACACAGAAACAAGTACATACTTATGAAATGAAATTACAAATTATCTGGAACCAAAGGGAACCGAGTTATTTTGTTTGAACGCGCTAATTTCAGAAACTACACTTACAAGCCTGTTAATAACACATTCCTTGCCTCAAAAGAAAAACAAGGCATGTGAAACCGCAGGGCAGAGCTAGTATCTTAATAATATGGGTTAAAATTACTTTCTAATTGATTTATTCAGTGGTGTACCAAATAAAATTAGGTGGCAGTTTAATTAAATTTTCAAAGGATGTAAACCACAGCACACTTAGATCTAATTAAATTTGTATGAATTTAATTATATCGGAATGTGGCTGAATGCGTGGCGGTGTAGAGAAAATTATTGTTACATTTCCTTTCATAATATATTAATGTTAATCTAATAATGCTGTATGATCTATGTATAGATACAGTTATAAATTTATTTACGGAATTCGATATAGAACTGCAAACGGATTGCAAAGTTAGTAGTACCATATTTTTGTTTCGTGTATTTGATAGTTTTTCTCAATATAATAGACTAATCAGAAGCAAATAAAGCTTTGTTTTAGTTTACCTATCATCCTAAGCTTAGTTACTTCAAGCATAATTACGGTATTAGCACATAGCAAGATATATTCGTATAGTTAAGCAAACGATTGCGTTAAGCGGGCTGCGGTGCGTGGTAAAGCTAACAGGATAATTTGAGTCGATTGGTCACCCCTATTCAGTCTCTGTTTGATAAGTGAGCGAACCAATCTCGTGATTTCCTAGATATTAGACGGATTTGAGGTTATGTTTGCGAGTGTCGCGTCATTTTGATTGTGTTTTGATAGATTTGAAGATAATCTGATAAAGACTTTCTTATTTATCTTCTTTGCTTGCCTAATCTGAGAGTAACATTTTAAGGGTTCAATGATCTGTAGGACTTATTTTATATGTCTTGAAATGGGGATAACAAATACTAGTTAAGTTATTATGTAATAAAATCAGAAAACACCATCTTTTATGGACTTGTTGATCTAGTGGTTAGTGCTATGCTATATGCTATACCGGAGGTCGTGGGTTCGATTCCCACCCAGGACAAATCTTTGTGTGATGAGCATGATCATTTGTTCTGCGTCTGGGTGTGATTTATCTATCATACTCGTATATATGTATTTAGAACTATAATAAGTATGTTTATCAGTTGTCTGGTTACCATAACACAAGCTCTGCTTAGCTTGGAATCTGATAACCGTGTGTGAGATGTCCCGGAATATTATTATTATTTATAATATTAGTGTGAATAGCATTCCCATTTACTCTTTTAGCTTAATTTGATCAAATTCACTTAAAGTTTTGTTAGTTGGCCAGTTGTCAAACAAACTTCTGGACTACAAGTGGAGTTTTGATAATTTAAATTAGTGTTGTTACGCCAATCATAAGAGTTGAATAATGTATTTGTTAAGTACTATGAATGGACCCGAAATGAAAACGGGAATTAGAGAGAGTATATTCGAATTTTAGAGGTAGTTTAGGTTGTTTATTAGTTTTTGTGTATATACAGCACAATTTCATGCAGTTCATGTTTAAATGTAAGTTGTAATTTTTTTGGTGCTTAAGTTATTTAAATATAAAAAACTTAAGCCTATACTACTGCCAATATAAAAGAAATGCCAAGTCACGGGCTTTTGCTCTGAAAAAATAGAGCAATATTTAAAGATAAAGATATTTATTTGTAAGAATATGGTACAGTTAAGATGTTACATACAAACATTTTGCTCCATAATATTCTGCCGTTTCCGGTGCACAAATTTTAAAGTAAGACGTTATTTAAAGAACTATTATATGGTATACAAAGCCATTGATATCGATTGCTGTGTATCCGTTGGTATAATACAGACGTAATAACACTAGTCTCAATGTCGAGTGTCACAGCATAGCAATGACCCCACGTCTGCGCCGGAATGGTACTGTTGTTAAAAATGATGAGGGTTATCCGACGTACTCTCTCTATTAGCCGAGACTCGAGAGTGACCTATACATAGCTATAAGTATATAACAACAGAGTGCATAACCTATTTAAATATACGGATGAAGCGAAACAAGTATGCAAGGATCGTAGCAAGTGGAAAGAAGTGGTCTCTGCCTACCCCTACGGGAAACAGGCGTGATTATATGTATGTATGCATATACGGTCGATAACTCGATACTGATAACAATTACTTGCAAAAATGAACCTTATTATTGCTATATCAAGGCTTTGTCACTGCCAAAGTGTTACTACACATGTGCAGTGAATTGTTAGACCGCACGTTGCCACCGTACTACGAAACACACTTTACTATTTGGAAATTATTTACAGTCATTGAGAAAGTGTTATACAAATGTAGAGTGGATTGTACCTAGGTTTTAAATTTTTACTATCTTATTCTACATCATATTTTCATTACCCATATAAAAGCCGCAAGAGAAAACATTTTTTATTTATTTATCCTATACTGTCCCACTGCTGGGCAAAGGCCTACCCCAAGTCTTTCCATGTGTCTCTATCTTGGGCCACCTCGAACAGAATCTTTTATTTATTTTAATTATTCTAAAGATATTTCTTTACAACTATTAACGTGTGAGATACCAAGGTAGAGGTGTTACTGCAAGTTCCCAGTTTCGGTATTCATTCCTAGATTAAGCTTTGCTTTTATTGTGTGTGTATGCTAATGCACGTTTCGAGGTCTGCCAACACAAATATTGCACCAGATAATTATGTAGATTGTAGATGATACCGTGTTTACCTAAACTTTGTTTAATAAACGAAACAAGTTCTAAAGGTAAAGTTCATGATTATGTTCTCACGAAGGAATCAAAGTAGAATGTTTTATACACGTAATTACTAATCAAATTGACAATACAGATAATAATTATTTGATCTGTGTCAGATTAAAAAAAATCTACTTGATGAAGTTCATAAAAGCGATTTAAAAAGTAATCGGTGACCATAACGTCGACAAAAAATGTACAGAAAGAATACATATTGTTCACTTACTGTAGGTTGTATCCTGAGGTTTTAAGTTATTGAAAGCTAATTAAACTTAATGAAAGCCGATAACCTGAATTTAAAATTAATGAATATTCAATTTTAATTTTATGATTGTCATAAATAATATAATTTATACTTATTTATTAAAGTGAAAGGTAAATAAAAAGTAATAAACATTTCATACGGAACGGGACTTTAAATGAAGAAGCACCAATTTTCAGAGACGGGTGCATTACACTGAATCATTTCATTAGTTGGTCGAGATTTTATGAAATGTATTTTGTTGGAATTTCGATTCTATGGTCGTGTAACAAGGTTTATATTTGAACACGTTTTTAAATTGTAAAGCCGCAGCCCCACCGCTGCGCAGGCTGTGCACGGATGCGTGGCTCACCTCTGCTGCGTGGGCTCATTAGTTCAGCGGCGTCGGCCTCCGTTTCCACTGCGGCGCACGGACACGGATGTGTCGCTCACACAGCTCATAGCTATGCGTGGGGTACAGTCACGAGCAAAAATATGTAACATAATAATATGCGAAATTGTTAAACGAAATTAGTGAGATTTTTTGTCGAATCTCTTCTGCCATCTAGCAATCAATGCATACTGACAGATGACACTTGAAAATAAAATAGTTCAAATATTTTTTTTAATAAAAAAAAATATTTTACTTAAAGTCAATATATTATTTTTATAATATAGACAATAGTTCTTCCAAGTAACAATATAATTTAGCTATTGTGTAGTAACATCTGTTTTACTTATTTTTATTATAAATTACTTAGTTCTTACACAAATTATACTTATCACAACTTAAATGTATGTATATATACTAGGAACATTAATTGTACCTCTTATTTATAGTTGCTTATTCTTATAATAATTTCTTAAAAATATTATGTGTATACATATTTTTGCTCGAGACTGTACATAGTCGTGGGTCGCAGAGAAATGGCCGACCCACGCAGCTCGGATGCGTCGCACGGCCGTGGGTTGAGCTACGTTCGTGTGTTTATGACGTCATTTGATGCGTAGCATGTCCGTGCGCTGCGGTGGAAACGCTCTCATACATTTTGTACTAAAGCGAAGCTGAACACACGTGCACAGCCTCTCCGTGCGCCGCTGTGGGGTTCCGGCTTAAGACGAAAATAAAATGTTTTATATTTCTGTAAAATTAAGTTATATTTATGATAAAAGTTGTTTGTGTCCACATGTAATGACATACAACCCACATTTACAAGAATATTGTGTTTGAAAAAAAAAAAAACTTGTACATGAAAGCATTTTTTGGACATGGTATCCTCAAATTCATCCTTTATTAGAACCTTCATGATACTTGGTAGGATCTTACACATCCTACTAGTTTGAAACCTTCAGTCCGAAGTTAACAAACCTTTGCCTTCGCAAACGTCCTGGTACATCCTTCCATAGGTCCTGGTGTAAGAACTGTTCTATATTATATATATTTTTAAACAAACCCGTCATATGACGTCATCAGATGAGGAATTAAAAAGAAGGTTGACCGTAACATCGATAGCATTCAATTAAACTGCCCGCATCAGTGGTTTATGTCGCGTCATTGTCGCGCAGGTTCACAACCGTGTCAAGGTCCCCCGAATGATTCGCGAAGGTTTGTTATGTTTCACTTCATTGTGCATCTTTCATTTTTATATTTTATTAATATTATTGTAATTGGTTGTATATTATGTAGGTAGGTGACGTCATATTGAATGTGCAGATTAGGTGTTATAATCCTATAGGGCCGTTAGTTAGCTATGCGATTCCTGAAACATTAACTAAAAAAGTTTTGCGCTGAACGAATATCTTATAGAAATATAACTTTATTTTGTCTCTTTTTAGGTATAATACAATATACAGCTCTGTATAACACGGGGCGTAGGCTTCTATCTAGCAATCTTTCATTCATTAACTAAAAATAGATTTGAGGAACAATAAGTTTTTGAATTAAGATTTTAATTTTCCTAATATGTTTTATTATCCTCGTTTGTATCTTGTCTACGTTCAAGGAAAATAATGCTAAGGTGAAGCTTCATTATAATTAAACCCGTAAAATTATATGACATCTATATTAATATATGATGCGCTTTTGTTATATGTCACGTTAGAAATACCATTAAAACTCCAGTTTATTACGATATAAATGCTTTCAACAATAACAGCTCACATTAAGTCATAACGACCCTATTTCCTTCTCAATAAAGTTTAAATTGCCTTATACTTATCCCGCTCAATAGCGTATAAATATAACCTAACAATATAGACTGAAAATAGCTCTAACTAACATATATTTTGCATATCATTTAGCGAAAGCGTGTGCTGTACAAGGTTGTTAATAAATCAATAGTCACGCGTTTGAAAACGTCTTTATTATTGTACTTACAGAAGTATCTAGAAGAAGGTTTACTTAAAAGGTTCTATTATTTAAGATTACTCTTGATCATTACTACTGGTAGGATAAAATTCAATTTTCGTTATAAGTTGGGATAAGTTTGCTTCGCTTAATTTCCTACAAATGATTACCGTAATATTATACCTTCTGCAAAAATAATGGAAAATAAAGTTAGCATAATAAGTAAAGCAATAGTATTTATAAATATTGAATAGAAAATATTATTCAGTAACTTTTATTTTTCAAATCACTGTGCTTTCTAAGCTTACCGGAGTCGATGATTGCTTTATACATAATTTTATAGACCAACCCACATAAGCGGATGAGATAATTGTGTGATAAAGGAAGGGAAAGGCCATTTGCTTAATAGCATTTCGATACCGGATAATATACCTAATAATAAACATAAGATATCATCACGCCTGTATCCCCGAAGGGTTAGGCAGAGGTGTACCAATGTCCACCCACAGTTCGCCAATATGTTTAGGTCCCATGTAATAGGGGGCGAGCCTATTGCCACTAATCGGGCACAAATCCTAACTCCGACCTCCTACTGAGAATTTTATCGAAAAACCCAATAACACCTTGGTCGACTCGGGAATCGAACCCAAGACATCTAGCATAGCAGTCGCGCTTAGAACCACTAGACCAACGAGGTAGTCAGCATTTTGATACCGGATAATATACCTAATAATATACAGATATATTCATAATTATGTAAAGTCAAAGATTATAAAGAGTAAGCCGATTTTCCACACGTGTATATAAAACTGGGTTCTTTGAAAACACAGAAGCAATTGTTAAGAAACTTGAAGTAAATGCCTTCAAAGAAACAATTGACATTCAAATGATCTTTTCTTCGCCCAAAACACAATTATCAACGTGAAACATTGCTTAGGCGTACTTAATCACTGTGTGAAGTGTACGAAATTCTCTTTCACAAGTAATTATGTATTCACAACAGTATCTATGAATTTAGATCGCTTGAACGAGGAAAATCTTCAGTATAGTTGGATTCAAACTTAATGGCGGCTCTGAAGTTGGTTACACGCTGCGCAGTACCTCGCCCCGCACCCCCGCTGGCGCATAAGTTTGTTACTGCGCAGCGACTCGCCTCGTGTTCAGAGCCGCCAGTAAGTTTGCACCGTACTGTACTGTATATTAAGCTGAACGAATCATTGCTCTGAAATAGATTTAAAGCTGATTTTGTTATAAGTCCTCCTACTGCGTGATTAATGGATGTAGTAATTGTATTACTGTTAAATTGATTGTTACGAGATTTTTCCTAATTTTCATCTGCTTGTGACATTTTTGGGATTTTATTTCGTTATGTCTATCACCATTTCCCAATAGCTTTGGGAAATGGTACAAAAGCATACCTTTTTTATTCGGTGGTATTGAAAATGATTGTGGAGACCAACGTTTAACAAAAACACCGGAATAATTCTTTGCGTATACCCAAATATTAAAAACTTTTACTGTAACTACGTTAAAAGCCTGAATAGCTCCAGACTTTATTTTGGCATTTCTGTTATTATTGTAAAAATCATTCACTACGAAAGAATTTTCCTAGCTGTGTGCTAAAATAATTACGTAACGAGAAGTAGGAAAATGGTTTTCGGGATTTCACTGGAATGGTCACTACCATTTATCTTGGAAAAAGGAAACACAACCATCAATAAATTTACCTAAGTGATTGACGGAGCTATTTGTCTGGGTAGACTTAGTTTAGGAATACCTCTCAAAGATATTTTGGTTACATTAATACAAGTTATTTTCGACGGTAAATTGAATTTTGTATTGAAAAGCAATTTCGAATAAAGATGATTGTGATGTTGCTATCCTGTTTTTTCTGTTCTGTGGATATAACGTAGAGGGCATTACAGAGAGCATGCTAGACCAATAAAAGTAAAAAATATTATATTAAAAAAACTTGAATTATAAAGTGACATTAGAGTTAAAAGCTTTATCAATGTTTTGAAACAATACGATTAACTATTGCAAAATAACAACCACTCAGAACAATTTTAAAATAGGTACCAATTACGTAAATACTTCGCTGTTTTTTATACCATTCAGTGTTTTCTTTTATTTCATTGCCAAGCTAAGTGTAATTATTTCTTAGTATTTCGTAGTGGTAGAAAACAGGTGTTTTATTCATTATTGTAATTCGATAGACGAGACAAATTGGTTTCTAATTATAAAGATTGCCCGTGTCTTTATTATCATACATCGTGTTTCAATAATTAAAGCTTTCACAAGTGATAATTAAATTAATTATTTCTTATTAAATTGCGAAATATGATAGCTTGCGTTGACGGTTTTAGTACTAATAATAAAGTTATTAGATAAAAATAGATAAAACGTCTTGAGTGGTGAAATGGCGTGTAGAAAATTTATTGTTCATTTTATTCATCTTCTACATTACCTACTGGTTACCTAAGTGCACTTTTTAGATGTTTGTGTTGATCGTAAACTACCAAGTACCTAGATTATACGTAACCTGTATGAAATATCTTTGTCAGTAGCTAATTTTGTGTACTTGGGCTCAACTTCTCAAATATATAACTAATGCAAAAGTTAATTAAGGGAAACGATATTAACGCAGTGCCTACGTCACGGAAGAAGCGTCTTGTTAAATTAAACCGTCAACTTCCTCGAACTTTGAAATTCGTCGTTAAATAAACACATTGCACTTCCAAATTTTAGGTAACATAACATTGTCGAAGTTTCAAACTTTGTTTCTCTCCTTACTTCATTACTTTCGATGTCTCATGAAGAGTAACAAAGAACAGAACTGTCACATTGTAACAAAAGACCAGATGCTGATGCAAATTAAATTTTCAGAATAAAGAAATAAGCGGCACCTTTAAACATCATTTATAAATATGTTACATTTATGAAACTATTGTGTGCGTAAATAAATGATTAAATAATTAAATGACGGACACATCGAATTCTCGTACGTTTTGTTTTCAAAAATAGAGGTCTAGATTGTGCTGGTTGTCTTTTGTTTCCTAGTTCCTTTTATGCCTGTGTATTTTAGCCTGCAACGGAATAATTTTCAGCGGAATTCCAAACAGCGGAAATGTTTAGGGCTGACAAAGACCACTAGCTTTGCCGTCGCATTTTTACAAAGCCACTAATTTTTTGATAATCACCATTTGTGTACTTAAAAGAAACTGTGGGATAATCTACAATGCATCACAGCCGTTCTATAAATTACCAACTTTGAAGTGTGAACTTCAAGAACATAATCAGGACGTTGATAAATGAACGCTTCCTATAGGTGGATGCTAGTTCCAAAGCTCTTCCCACAAACACGACAGGAGCATCCATCAACCCTCTAAAGCAGAGACGTTCCAATGCGATTGTTGTTGAAAGGAATTATCTTTTCCTTTTGCTCTTGTGACAGTATTGTGTGAGCAAATGTTCAGGAATAGATAGCGAACGTGCAGCATGTGTGCATTGATCTTTTTGTTTCTTTTGCCATTTGGACGTGCCATCTGTTCAGTTCAAGTATATTGTTTGTTTGAACATGACTTGGTATTGAAAGGCAATATTGCATGAACTGCTACACACATACATAACGCTGAGCTTTGCTAAAATTGGGTTCGCATACTACAAATGATTGATGTAATAACTTCTAGTTTCCAATTTCAGACTAGTCATAAAAATGAAGCTTAGTTAACAATTTTTGGCTTCAATTTCTGACCAAAGCCACTAAAATAACCGAACTTTGGGTCTCGGCGCTGATATTCAAGGGAATCTAAGCGCACATTTGAACAAAAGTTATGGAAGGGTCACAGAACCTAAAATTGATTTTCCCAATAGAAAACGAATCGAATGCCCGATTGTGACAATATTGGGGAGGATATGAATTGAAATACCGCTTTAGCTGCATGCCGTAACATATTGCAAGATTTTTATTGGTTTACAAAAATTGTACTGACGCCAAAAGATATCTAGGTACGTGAACTTACTTAGAATTGATTTTAACGATCCAAGTTATGATTTACGACTGAAATTACGGCTTATTCAACTCTAACTAACCTTAAAGAAAAGTTGTTGATGCTAAAACGTTTACCGAGGATCGTTTACGTTTAGTGACTGGGAGAAGTCAATTGAAAGCACGATCAAGTGAAGAAAGCATATTGAAGTAACGGCGAATACTCTTCAAACTCCAATTTATACCATTCGGGTCATTATTCAACTTCCAATCGACTAATACACATTAACTTCCATTTTCCGTAAATAGACTGACGTTGAAAGGCTTGGCATGCTTGAGTAGACCTTATCCAAGAATAACTACCAAAACTTTCACAAAGTTCGGACTCTTTCAGAAGTTAAATTAGAACAATCAGGCCCCTGGAATTGAATAAAAACTCATTTGAAGAGTTCTCGTGAATCATCTAAGTTAAAGGTTTGTATTACTTGGATGGGGTTTATCAGAATATCTGAGTGAGTAAGTAACGTGTCTTATCTCGGTAGAGTCGACGCTTACTGAGACTATCGGCTGTCGAAATCTGCTGGCTAATAGCTTTAATGTAGGTTATATCTTGTACAATATGGCTGATGTTAGACTCTTAAACCTCCGTTAGTGGTGAGGACGTAATAGGTGCTGTTGATATGAAATTGTGACATAAAGTGTTACGATAATACAATATGAAGCTTAACGGAATTGCACGATGTGGTGATAATAACAATTTTTAAAGACACTACGTGTTTTAAAAGAACAAATATTTCGATAATTTCTATATTATTACAATTGGCAGGAATGCTTCGAAGGATACGTTACATTAGCATTCATAATTAGTAGCTCCTGAATCTTGAAAACTTACGCAATCCTCCTTTTATACTCGTATTTATCATTAGGATTTTATAAAATAAAAGCTTTTTAATTTTACTACTCTCGAAAATAAGATTAAATTCTTAGCGTGCGTTGGTTCAACAACGTACTTAAAACATTCAATTTTGCGCCAAATTAGAATTGCCCTTCGCGATAATTACTTTTTGAATCAAAATTTCGTTCCAATTTAATCTCAAGGTTTGTTTTGGCTCTTTATTTTTATGAGTAAACGTCTTATACTATATATAACATAATTCTTTTTACCGAAAATTTGTTTTAAAATACAAGAAAAATTATATCTTAAATAAAAATGGAAGAGCCTCAAAAATTTCGCAAATTTTGTAACGAAAAAATCTCTTAGAATTTTGTGTAAAATGACGTGGATTTTGCAATGTTTATTTCACGCTCTTTAAGGTAGAAAACAAAACCTCTAGAGCTTTGATGACATACTTTACATAGGTAGCTAACCTAAATATTCTTGTAAGGTAAGGCGCGGAGGTAGACTTGGCACAATTTTCCCACATGCAATGTTTGTTTAGGCTTCGTACAGAATATAGAGGGTATTTAAAAACGGGAAGTCAATGCTGAAATAAGGGATTTTAATTTTTGTTTGTTTACATAGAACTTTAAAATCAGGGTTGTCTATTGCTAAACCAAACTTTTCGTTAAATAAGGGTACCGCCCGCAGTTACGATTTTGTTGAAACAGTTTTGAAACCGCAAAGTCAGCTTCGAAAACAGTAGGTACAAGTTCCTTTGAGTTTTTGGTAACATTATAAAAAAGTATACTTGGTTTTCCACTTTCCAGAATACCTTAATAACTTTTCACATTTGAATTTTAAACCTACAACATTTGAAGCCCAAATGATCTAATTTTCTGATAAGATGTCGCACGCACAACTTTTGCTTCTGCGTGGAAATCCGTGGCAGGTGGCAGTGAAAGGCTGTTTTTCTCGTTTTCTGTCCTATAATTTGATAGCGTGTTAATTAATATTTCTATTAACACTTGCATAGAGATGACGCAGTTTACACTGATAGTGATACTTATGCATAATGTTATCGCTACACAAACAGTTTCGTTTGACACTTTAATAAAAAGGAAAAGCTATCGCGTGAAAATATGTAAAAGATTCGAATCTTCCAAGTTAACATTACTTTTACACGTACGAGATATTAATCTGGAATATTTGCTGGTTGAAAGGAGACCGATGACAATCGTCTATAAATAAGAGCTAACGACACATTAAGTGATGGTAAATCACTTTTAAATGTTCCCAAGAAATCCATCTTAACAAAAACTAAGTTATTCTTCTTTATCAGTAAGTGTTTTGTAATTCTAATTCTATGGACTAAGTAACATGGTGGAGTACTTATGTATGTAATGACGCGTGAATGATCTGTATGGACGTTGAAACAATTGATCTATTTACCCATTCACTGTTACATCGGAAGTTGGGAATGTCTAGATATCTCATGGTGTGTTTAATCACGTTGTTACAATTCTTATCATTATAAAGTACGAGTAAATAACTAAGATAAACATTTTGCACTGAAATTTTGATAAATTGAAGCTTATTTTGCTCAGAAAGTGATTGGTTTTATGTGAATTAATGGTACAAATCGAGTGTATCTGATATAAGAAAAGTAGTGGAAGATAATGTAGTGTGACGGTCTCTTATCTTGTGTGAAAATGACGCATGCATCTGATGTCACGTACGGAGATTTTATTTTTGTCTAGGCTAAGCTCTACTTTATGGGTTGGTCTAGAAAAATTATCAGGAAAAAACGTGCCGGAATCATCGGCTCACCGAGGCTCAGAGAAAGTGTCTTATATTTTTTGTTATCATACCGGATTTTGTGATCTTATTGAATTGTTGCGAGTACAAGATTTTTTGCTTAATCTGGGTATAGAATGTATCTGGCACAGTGTTGTTTTGTTTATTTTGAGAAGGTGTCTCTTTACCCAACTACGGCAAAGCCTTACAGAAAGGGTTATGATTTTGATCTGTTTATTCCTTATTTACTTATTTAATTTGGATTATATTTAATTAAAAATAGCACCTCTCAAACAATGAAATGCATCGTCTAGTCTAGCTTTTATAAGAACGAGCTAAAGTAGATTTTAAACGATCTATCCCCGAGGACGGGTAGTGTAATTCACTTACAATGCAGTACTCTGTATGAGACATAAGGTAGGGAGGAAGAATTTACTTCTTTTGTCGAAATATGTCACTGAATTAAATAAGAAATATTGTTGAGATGTGAGAATAAACGTCGCTGTAAAACTTATGTTGGAGAATAGATTTACAAGGTTAGCTTAGTTTTTATAATTTTTAACGACAGCAGTTTATAATTAAATGCTACAAAGTTATTCCAATATTACGAATCAGAATAATAATTACAAATTACTGTTTAATAACTATATCACTGCGTAATTGAATTTGTTTTCATCGCTCTTTCACCATGAATACCAGTTTGATCTAATTAATATGCTTTTAAGGCCAAGTGCATCAACAAATATAAATCAACAATCTTTTTAAAGGGGACCGTAATTCTGATGTTAGTGTAGTCTCAAGCAATATTTAAATTTCGATTTGAAATCAGTTAGTTTATGTCACTTACATCGATGGTCAATATTGACAGGTGTTTAAATTTCGAATGTTATGTTACTAGCCAGTTATAAATAATAAGTATTTGGATTACGGTTTTATGTAGCGTATAATAGTGAAAGTAGGTTTTATCTTAACTGTCACAAGGACTATGGAATTATGATATACGGCCAATGTGAGTCTGATGTCATTATGTCGTACTTGTTATGTCATAAAATAGGGTCGACCTTAGAGTATACATAAGAAACTATAGAGTGAGCCTATCAGAGTTTGAACGTAAGGACTAGTGTGAACTAGTTTATGTATGAAATTAGAACTTGCCGTTTTAAAAAATCTATCTAAAACACTAATATTATCGTAACAATGTCAAAACCATCGATATTTTCGTATATAAGTTTCTCAATTAACATAAATCAGTTAACGAATGTACTAGATACAGACTAAAAACTGCTCTCGCTTGGCACAAGGGGAAACTAGCGATAGTAGCAGTCTATGTATATGTTTAGCTTATGGGGACGACGGTTGACACAGCTTAGTTCATTAGTTAGGTATTAGAGACTTAGTTTGTAGGCTTAAGTTGTATCTTCATGATTGTTCTGTGATCTTATACGTTAGTTTGGACAATGTTTAGTAGTTGGGCATTAAGGAGTTAGGATTATGTTGTAGGTTATGAAGGATTGGCGTCATAGTTTACATTAAAGATTATGTATTCTAGCCTGGGTTTCATTTTAGATGGAGATTAACTTGTAGACAATTATCTTGATTTTGACATTTAATAAGTCTTAGTCTTTATTTTGGATTATACGACTTGTCTACGGTGCATAGGTAATACGTATACTAAATAAAATTATAATATTTTGGTATTCCTAAACAGCTAAGTCATTTGGCATACAGCATTCGGTCATATATCATACTTTATGTGACTTTATTCTCATAAAATATTAAATTTACTTAACGATAACATGCGATACATACGGTATAGATTAAATTATAAAAAACTGTTACTTGAAAGTAAATGTTAATACTTTTTCTTTTTATATTAATGGCTTTCAAGTAATCGTATCTACACTTGCTGTATATTACTTTGCATTTATTATTATGTGCCGTGTTGTATATATAATTATTCTATCATTTGACTCGTTTTCACTTGAGTTTTCTTTCTTGTTGCATTATTACTTAGCAGTAACTTATTTATTCATTTTACAATTTATGCACACAAAAAATAGTATAAAACACGTTCTTGAGAAAAAAATATATACAGGTATTTAGTACTGTTAATATATTACGGATTTACGGAGTTCATATAATATTATATTATTAATATTATTCAATTAATATCTCTATATTCGTCTGTAATTTAAATATCTATTTACTAATCTAAGGATTTCGGTACAGACAAAGTTCTAGCCTAATTCAATGATAACTTCAGTGCCAACCCTCTCGAAGTCTTGACTTTCCCAGGTAATAGGCACTCGGACTTACCCGACTGCTGCTAATCGTAAGTTGTATCACACTCAATTAGATACAGGACGTGCTATGCTAACTAATTTTCTAGTCTAGATACTAAGAAAGTTGTGGATAGGTGAGTCAATTGCTATATTTTTCTTTGAAAGAGTGAGTGTCGTAATGAAAAGTTACTCTATTTCCTCTATTAATAATAATAATTAAAATATAAAATACTCTTTACTTTTTCTTAACTCGGCTGTATTGGTAGAAAAAGGTGGGCTATTTTTTGCGAGAAAGCTATAATAAACTTTTCAATTTCAATCATTGTTTGACATGTATATTTTCTTCGTATTTTATCAACAACAAGTAATAGAGATCATATTCCGAACAAAATTGTAACACTTCTACAACATAAAAGTTAATGTTTTTAAAAGTAGGTAGCATGTAATGACATATTGTATTGTCTGGCTACTTAGTTCCACGTCCCCGTTTTTTGATGAATTAATACAACTGATGTGTATGAAATTAGAATATAGTGACGCATATGGAAGTTACCCTGCGAATTAGTTAAAAATCTAACAAATCATAAACTTTTATTACATGAATTTGGACCTTATGAACTTTGTTATAAGGGTGGAATTAGTATACGGTATGTTTTGTACCTTGTGTGTGAGGCATAGTTCCTGCCGTATTGTCTCTACACAAATACGCGTTGGATCGTGTAGCGAGATAAGCATTGGTGTCATAATTCTCATTTCAGAATTGTTTTTGGTATCGGTATTGAATTAACATTTTTCAGAGTCATTGACATTTTCCACGAAATAAATAAAATATCTTGATGATAAAAAAAAAATGTAATTTAACTACATTTTGTCAAAGAGTAAGTTTTAAATGATTTTTTTGTAACAAAAGTTCTAGAATGAACTAAATAGATTTCTAGAGGAAAATGGTTTTCTGTAAACCACTGTTTGTTGGTATATGATCGGCTTACAGGTGGTTTAGTATCACAAAGTTGCACTATCCGTGACAATTACAGGCGAGAGTGAATTCAATGTAACACTAATCGCCTTGAAGGGGTGCTAAAAGTTTTGAAATGTAAAGATAATTTAAATAAAATGTCTTCGATAATTGATTTAATTAAAGCTATCAACGAACAGGTTAAACATAAAAAAGATCTCGTTCTGCCGGTTCGTTGCTGAAACTTTATCTGTGTCAAGTTGTTGACCAAAAATGGTTGGTAAACTGCTTGACAAGGTCCATTAAATGGTATTATCGTAGAACAGGTGACAGGTCAACCAGTCATAAAGTCTGCAAGTCTGTGGTAACTTGGATTTGACACCTTTGCCCTAGGTGATAAGGGTTATTTTCGTAATGGATAGCTTTGACGCGTAGAACGTACGTGATAATCTAGTTGTTGCTAATATGTTGCCTAATTTCACCTGCACAGTAACATAATCTGTGACAAACACGTTTACCTGATTACGCGACGCAGGTTAATTGCGACTAATGTTTTGGGTAACGTTTATTTTGTGTTCATTCAAAGCGCCTTCGGCTATCATTGTAATTGTATTATCGATATCGTTTTACAAGAAATTTTCTTTAAGAAAATAAACATAAATGTTATTGTTTGGTTCATAAATATTATTTTAAGGTCCTACAAAATACATTCGCAATATTTCAAATAACATCGCAAATCGAAAGACATTATCTTAACTTGAAGATGAAAAATATTTGTAATTTTTTTTTGTATACACGGTACCATATTACGTCAACTCAGTAATACAACTTATGTGCTTTGTAAAATATGAAATCACATAAAATAAACCGAACAATATGCACTGAATAATAATTCGTAAACAATAGAAGCCACAAACAACCATAATAAAGTTTACAATAGTGCATACAGCGACAAAATTACATCGTTCATTCTTCCACCAACCTCATTAATTTGAACCTGGTTAACCCACAAAATGCTTTCACCATAAACATACAGCATTATACGTGCACAAAATATTCTCGCAAAACAATTGTAATAAGGAACTAATTAAACCGTAAAGTTCAAGAATAAATTAGACTTTCTGGGCCATTTGCATCCGAAACGCCTCAAATTGCGCAAGATGCGGCAGTCAGGGAAAAAGGACAACGCATAACATAAAGTTAATGTCCAACACGGACATCACAGGTCTAATTGGCTAAACAAACACGTATATGCTGTTAAGAAAAGAGTTCCATGCCACAGGGAAAGCGACAACACCCCCTATAACCTTGCTACCATTCAAGAGACATTACATCATGTGGGGAATTTGAATACATCTTTGTATAACCGTGTTGGCGCAGTCGTGATAATTTTGTTTAACAATTATCACGACCTGAATAAACGTGAGTGCCAGATATGTTTTTGAAGGTCTTCTAAGAATATTTTTATGATAAGGACCAGTTGACGTCATCACGTACGTTTTATATCTCCAAATCTTTGAGATGAAAATAATGATTGTCCTCAAAACGTGTGGTAAGATTGATTGTATTATGTAAATGTTGGTACGGTAGTGTAATAGATTTTGGTCACGGATTTCGCATACAATTGCTCTGAATGAATACTAAGCGTTTACCATGTTTACTAATGCACTTACACGTTACAGATAAAGCGACAATCAGAGCAAACGTGACGTTAAATAAATCGTTTTGTATTTATTCTTTAGAAGGTATATTTTTATGTAACGGTTTGTGCTCAACGTTGGGAACGTGCAATTGATTTATACAGCTAGATCCATTAATATGCTTTGAAAAGGTTAGCCCGCTGAAGGATTATCCGCGCCTAGTGATACATGAATTCCGCTACGTCAACACTACTCCATCAATCTTTACCGTTTAGGAGAACGTAAGGAAGGATTTTAGTACATTAGTGGGGCCTTAATAAACATTCAATCTTAAATCTTTACACAGTTTCGGTCCTTTTTTCTCTCGTCTACTTCAAATTGTATTGAACAGTTAACATAGGGAAGTAAATATTCCGTCTTCCAAACCTCTCTGTCTTTCGCAAAAAAGTCCTCCCTTTGCCCAAAAGTAGAATTTTATGGAATTGTAGGCTTATTAAAAAAAAAGTTTATACTCTATTTAGAACATCAACAACTTAAAATATACCATTTCAAAAAGAATCTAGAGCGAAAGTACAGAGAAAGATAGGAAATCTTTTATCAGTCTCTATCTTCATATCAGAACGGAAAACACAGCACTGTCAGTTTACCGATGACAAATATTTTGTAATAACGCACTTATTACACGAAATTCCTTGCTCAAGACTTGTACGAGCAATCGAATTATATTTACTGTTGCAATTTCAAGTAAATTTGTTATAACACGAAAGATTAGTCTCGTCTATCTTGTAATCTTTCTCTATATATACACTATAGAATGTGTGGGATTGTTTTGTTTAAGACCATTAGTTTATTCTTGTTACAAATCCCTTAAAACAAAGGTTTGCTTCTATTGTTTCGATACGACAGACGATCTATTAGGAAATCGGTTTTGATCCGGAAAATTGATCGATAAACGATCCGACCGGATTTTTTTTACTCAGTCTTTTAGTGCTGTATTTTATTGGATGTATCTTGGAAATACTTATAATTAAATGAGGTTGTAGAGTATATTTCATATTTTTCTTTAGTACGCTTTATGTTTTGACGATGTTATAAAAGTGTTATGTTTGATGACAGTATAAACGTAGACAGTTTCATTAAAATCGCTGATTATTCTCGCTTATACTTCTATTATATTCTCGAATTTGTCGTATCTCAAGTAAGCTACCTAGACTAAGTTATTTATAAAATTAAACATTAAACATTTTTTGTCAGGGTGAGTCTCATGTGCGTGTTCATAAATTAACAAAACACTGCAGGTTAAGCAAATACAATGAAATTAACTAAAAATTCTCATCATTCTATTATAACTATTACATAATTACGTTGACAATACGTGATGAAAACAATAAGCATCGTTAAGCATGTGAACAACTAATTACAACTTCTAATTGTTACAAGAACAATGTTTACTAATAACAGCTGACCTTAATCAAAGTCAAGGTTAACTTAAGCACAACTTAAATGAGCATTACCTTTAGAAACATGTTATATCCCACTGGTTAATCACAATTGTCACAAAATATATACGAAAATAAATATTCACTGTCACTCGCGTGATAGGTTGTCAGCGCAGTTGTTAGTTGTGCGCGGGAGGCTGTCGCGCGGCACCGGCGCGTCTGATCCCGCTGCGCTCGCGCATACATCACGTGCGGGCGACAGTGGCTCCCTCGCGCCCGGCACTCGACGGCCAAGTACGGAACTAACGGGGCTTTTCACGCTCCAATGGCTCACTGAATCGTTACAACTTGTGACTGATGAAACTTATTGCATTCTCACTGACTTAATGTAGAAAGGTTTGTAGTAACTGTACTTGCGTTAACATAATACGATCGTTTACATAACTACATTAGTGGCATGATTATTGAAACTCTTTTTTTGCTTGTAAGTAAATGAGTATACAAACAGGCAGGAAACAAATCAGACAGCAGAACAGTGAAGTGTTAGCTGACTAAACAAGCATACGTGAAGAGTAAACTGGAAACTTATTGCACTTATTGTGCATTCGGTACTCAAAGCCGGGTTCAGTCAACACTCGATTCTCTAACAAACAAATGCACCTCGCTTATTTTGTTTTAACCAACGAGGTTGCATTTGAAACTATAGAGTGAGCCTATCAGAGTTTAAACCGTAAGCACTAGTGTGAACAAGTGTTGTCGTGAATTATGTATGAAGATGGAGCTTGCCGTTTTAAAAAATCTATCTAAAAAACTAATATTATCCTAACAATGTCAAAACCATCGATATTTTCTTATATAAGTTTCTCGTTGCGCGAAAATTAACTTAAATGAAAAACGAAATGTACTAGGATCAGACTAAAAACTGCTCTCGCTCGGCACAAGGGGAACCTAGCGATAGTAGCAGTCATACGTCGATGGTTTTAACGGTCGAATCCTCGCCCTTCTGTGTGTTTGAATGAATATTCACTATAACACACTGATTCCCGGTTTATTAATATTCATGAGTGACCCGACTTTTATACGTTTGTTTTCCAAATGGTATGAATGAAATGTTGATCGAAAATTACCTTAGCTGGCTGAATAATGTTTATTTATTGAGGTCTAATATCCTGTTATGTGGAAAGAAAAACACAGTATTGTGAAGATTCTACCAAGGATGTCAATTCATCATCTTTAATTTAAACATCTCTCTGCTATTGCATGATTTTTGTTTTTCTGCCCCAGTTCCGCATCCTTTGCTATTCTCGATTCTAGATTTTCTCATCATGTGGTATTAAAAACATGATGATGATCGTTTAGTTTCTACAATTCTGACAACCAGTGTCACAAAGGGATACCGAACGCAACAAGGGTGAAAAGGCAGTCGTTTTTTTTATTAAATGATCTTATTCATCTGAATCCTGTGAGACTGGAAGCCGAAATAGTTTGCGAAAAGTTAGCTAAGAGTGAAGGCGATGATGATACTCAAATAAAATTTCCAATAAATAGAGAACGATATAGTGTCTGTTTTATAGATTTCTATTAAAGTAATTTGTTCTAACATTTATCTTGTAAGCCCCTATTACTTTCACTTGTTTGTTGGGGTAATTGCATATCAAACCGTTAAATAGGTAATATTAAGTGGCTTTCAATACATTGGTACGGCTGATCTCTTTGCATTATTACTTTATAAGTTTTATTCAGTTGTATTTTGAAATGTTTCTTGTGATGTTTTTAAGCAAAATAATTCATGTATGTTTGAGTTATATGTACTGTAATCCACACGTTTTTCTTCGTAATGGTTGATTTTCACACGAAAGTAGATAGTTATTTTTGTTACTCTTTTTCTCAAGTTTGCTGTTGTTGAGTAATTGATTCTTACGTTTAAATTAATTGATGAAGGCTTGTCGTCAAGTGTCTTTTAGCATGGTATCCACTAGGCTATCCTGAAGATTTAATCTTATAGAATGTTCTGAAATAAGCCTTTAACTTTCCTCGTATATTACTCTGTTTAATCTGCACGAAAGGTTAAGTGAAGGTATCGCAAACATGTCACAATATTAATATTGCTAATTCTGAGCTACATATTATGAGTCTCGCAAATATTGTTTGCTTATAGTCTATATTGAGAAGTCACGTTATTCCAATGGCTGTCACGTGTTCTCTAGTTATATTCCATGACAATAAGATCTTGTGATAAACTCAAGCCTTTATTTAATAAGTAATTTAAGTAAAAAATTAATTAGATTGAACTTGTTTTTACAAGTCTTTTTATTAACTATTTATTGTTAAAGTATTGAACAGGCCCTAGCTGATATTGCAGTTATACCTATAATAAAATTGTTGCCTTTTAGTTTTATATAGTCTGATACCTATATAGTAACCTATAGCATTGTAGATATCCATGATAAGTTTTGAATGAGTAATCCAGCTCGTATTACGTCAAAAGACCTTCAATATTTTTTGTAAATTATTTTCCTCAAAATAATGCATTATGTGGATCTTGTATGTACTTGACCTGTCCTTACTCAATGTTAAGTGACCTTAACTTGAACGACTGAGCTTAGGTCATGCATTAAAAGTCATAATATAGATAATTTTTTGTAACATTGGGCCGAACATTAGATACGTAAGCACGAAATAATTATATCGTTAGCAACTTTTTCTTAGATGTACTTACTTATTGTTACCTTACGGTAGTTTTAGTATTAGTTTGGACTATTGTTTTGGTCTCTACACATTACCCAAAGAATACTGTAGTTTTACTTACCTCGAAAAACAATATTTTTTCCTTTAAACCTTGACTAAATAAAATAAAAGAAATAAAAAGCCGTCTTTTTTTAAAAATCTTGTCTAGAATCGTGTCACGATCCCTACATACCTGTGCTAATTTGGATCCACACGAAGCGCTCCTATTTGTTCTACCACTTTGCAATTTACCCAGAAAAAAGGAATCTAGGATGCTAATTAAACAGTGCAAAAAAGGCACTATGGGTATATCCAAGATTTCTCGAAATGTCTGACTTTAATTTTCACAAGATAGATTTTATTTTAGGTAGAAGATTTGGCTGTTTAGCTCTTTTACCCGATTTTACTTATAATCTTAGCTTACGCCCCCGCTCGCGAGGTTGGCTGTAATATGCAAAAAGTACGTTATTTTTAGGGATCTGAGCTTGGCATACAAAGTTCTATTTTAATCGGTTTAGCGGTCAATCCGTGAAAACGTTGCACACAGACGGGCAGAAGCAGACAGTTTCGTTGCATTTATAACGTCATGGTACTAAGGATTATTTACAAAAACAATGTGAAGAAAATACCCTGTTTGTTGCTTGTTACTTGCACAAACTACAATCAACCATTGTGCATGGTGTCCCATCTTAATAGTAAGCTGTTTGTATCTCCCGGCTATCAAAGGATTATTCTAGAACAGTAGCACTTTCACTAAACCCGCCTGTTAAGGTGTTGATCCCATTTCATTGCCAGCTTTGTCCCGTAGTGGACATATTGAATTAACGCTTTATTGCCGTATAAAACTCTTTAGCGCGTGTTTTTTGTGTTTTAAAGGAGATTTTATAGCGCTGCTGTTTAATGATATCTTTTGTTAGGTTATTTTATAAATATGAGCGAAGGAAACAATATATATAGCCCCTGCTAAAAATGGTTATCCAGTACTGGGACAAACTAGGTCGATGTTTCTGGATATTGGATCGTCAAACTGTCTTTTTTGTTGAATATAGTTTAAAAAAAGATGTAAACAAATAATAGTTATTTCCTACCAAGCTTAAAACTAAATTTATGAAGACATTTTTCATATGGAAATTTTGGAATACGTTAGAACTAGCATTGACAATACATGTCAAATAATAAAAATGTCGCCGCACCAAATTCTATCACCCGTGTGAAAATTCGTGAACCGATAAAATGTCTATATTTAGAGCAGGCGAGATTCGCAAATCAGGTACATATTGTATGAAAACGTGCTCAGAATCAAGCATTATCAGTATAACAGAATTATCTTTGTTAGTATGTTAAATAAACAAGCTTGTGTGTTTAGAGATTACCTCATGCAAGTGGAAAAAATGTATGTATAGGTAGGTCTAGGTTTGGTAAAGTGATTGTCTATTATTCTAAAAGCAAGGCCGCTAATGATGCGGCAAATGAAAACAAAGAAAAAATATTTGACCGTTCCAATCACGCAATAAATTATATTAATTATGGGTTATTTTACTATTTTTTCTGTTGACCTTAAAAGTGACTGCTAAGTACTCCGATAGTATAATTTATCTTTCCCACAATGATTAAATGCTGTATATTTTTAGACTAGTCAAATTTAAGTTCGTTCCATGCATTAATAATAATCAGAAACTAAGTACAAAGCAGCAATTAAAGGTACTATTAAGAAGATCAGATGCACTTAAACACCAGGAAAGATGTTAACCCACGACTTAATCTCAACAATAAACTTATAACAATTCGTAATGTATAATAAACTTATGTATACTAAACACATAAAACTTTTTTAGTAGGAAGATGAAATCAGAAAGGAATTGATCATTCGCACAGAAGGCCGTTGTTAGCGGAACTGCATCCAATCTCAATGATACTTTTTATTCAGTTAATCTAATAATGTGTAAGTTCGAATACATCACGATTTTATAGGCTTTTAGGATTATTTAAGTTTCTTATTTCTTAGTAAAAATGCTGCTAATGAAGTTTCGCAGAATTTCTCAAGCTTGCGAAAAGACTGAAAGAAATTTTTGGAGCTGTTTGCCAACCGTCAATGGTTTGTGAGGGCTGTCAACTTCGCTAACTAAATATTCTTGCAAACATTTATTATGTATATTTCATAAAATTAAATACGAAGTAAAGTGGTTTAGAGCTATTGCCGAGAAGGGAGGCACCCTTCATAGACCGCAGTAAATTAAAAATGTGATCCCACCTGAGCCACTACCATGACTGCATTCACCTGTACAATGAAAGTAGGTCTGCTGCCGTTGTTAAACCGAGACAGCGCTACGTGTATTGTAGAGTGCCGTCTCGCTTCCACAATTATATATAAGCGCTTTATGCATAGTAAAGGGAAGGGAAAGAACCTCAGTTGTTTTAGTCGGTTAAGAGTCCGACATACCCCATGCGGAGAAAAGTTCATAATTATTTTCCCGTGGCAAAAGAAAAATAAGGAAAAATGAAGAGTTTTTTTTTTGTTTTTACTTGTAATACCTTGTAATAACCTTATTGTGGTCACGCAAGAGACACGAACGCAATAACAATAAGTTTTAACTTAACCTTTACTTATATTTTGTATAACTTTAAAGTAAGTTAATGAAAGTTGTATAACTCGTGATGTGAAGATAAGAGCTATTAGCATTTCAGCGATGTAACTTTCGCTTTAATCGTTTCGTTGATAGTCGCAAATGTGTCTGAGTGGAGATTGATTTTTATCTCACCGGCGACTAACTTGAATGCTGCTTACGTAGCGCTATAAAAGAAAATGTAATAAAAAGAAAGGTTTTTGGTTAGTTGTTCGACACATTCAAACATTTTTACGTTACCAAAAAAATAAAGATGATGTAGAACAATAATATTGCTATAGCTATAGATGCAGGCCAATCTCAATCCCAAGAAAAAAAAAAGAACAGATTTTCTTATTAAAAGTCTTTATAACTTGTAAAGTTTTCATCTTTAATGTTCAAACTCTGTTAGTTTTATAACATAGTTTTAACTTGAAAGATTATTTCAACGGGCATTGAGATAGCTATTATGCGGATTATGTCCGATGGGTTGGGAATATGCCATCTGAGATGCAATTTCGGGAACAAGACATAGATTTGATTTACTCTGTCAAGATAGATGGCCGCGTCTCAAGTGTTACGTTTCCAATTACTAGAATTTAATGGTTGACATAACTTCTCATATGGTTAGCAAATCTATGTTTACTAACTTCAGGGAAACCATAGGGGTAAGAAAACACTCTTTTCAAACAAAGACTACATACAGATGAATACTTTTGATATTATTAGTCCAATCTTTTTTATATGCGAAAAGTAAAAACATAGGCATAAATATATCTAAACCAAACCAAACCAAACCATTTTAATTCTATAAATTGTATAATTTTCCCTAAAACTATTTACAATAACATTACACAAAATACCATTGTGTTTAGCTAAATATTTACCATTTTAACAAACCGGAATATAATTACCGAAGTGAAATATTATTGACCAGTAAATAATCGTACGTTAGTGACACAATATAATTTGTCGTTTTAATCTGTATTACATAAACACAGGTGGTTGACACAATAATTTGTGTTCAATGCATTAGCGTTGTGTTATCGTGTTATCCTGATGTGATAATGTGTACTGTTTATTTTACTTAAAATAATTGTTGTGTATAACTCATTTGAGGACGTTATACAATAATGGTATTAATTCGGTAACTTTTGCTACTTGTACGAGATAACATTGATAATAAGTCCCTGTTTTGTTTTCAACTTTCGTTTTCAGTTTGAAATAATCGCATTGCATTCAAGGAAGTTGGTTTAAAATATTTATCAGGCACTTTTCATAATGATATTATCTTTAGCCGAAAGTATTATAAATTCAATGTAATTAAACACAGACATTATCATTTTCAAGCGCTTTTGTTATCCTTTCCTGCTTTAGGTCGCTGCTTTATGAATTTTGTAATATCATTTCACTTAAATCCCGAGGGAACATGCATCTTCTATTACGTACTGTTCTACTTAGTAAGTTTTAACTTGAAATATTTTGTAAAATAGGTTGTTGGAAAGTTCAATTATAAATTAAATGGATTATTGTTGTAAAATACTTACCGAAGTTTAATGTACTCTTACTACAATGCTGATGGTACAGATGGTAATTAAATCTATTTATACACATATTTATTGCCTAATTAATACTGTCCTACAAAAAAACCATACATACATAACCATAAACCTATAATGGTTCAATAGATACATCTTACTCTAGTTTTCAAAGTCCTGATAAACACAACAGTTCGTAAATCACTTTGTGAATCTTATTGTCGTCATCAATAGATTTGACAAATGGTTTAGTTGATAGGGTTACTTTAAATACCGAAGTATAGTTGGATTCAAACTTAATGGCGGCTCTGAACACGAGGCGAGTCGCTGCGCAGTAACAAACTTATGCGCCAGCGGGGGTGCGGGGCGAGGTACTGCGCAGCGTGTAGCTAACTTCAGAGCCGCCATTAAGTTTGAATCCAACTATACCAATGTTTATTCTTTCATCAGATCACATACAAAATGTTATCAATTTAGAGCGGACACAGCAACTTTTACATTAACTTGTTTGTATAAGGCTTATGTTATTAAACCTCTTTATTATCTTACCTCATTTCTTAAACGTTTTGCAGTGTCCGCGCGCGCTCTTACTAGCCACTTAAAAGTATTTTTCATAACTAAGTCATAACGTGCACAGTGAATTATTATTTTCCATTAGTGTTACAGAAAATATTGTTAAGAAAACAGTTTTAATTTCACATTACTTACGATTTTAACAGCAGTTTTGAATGAACATAAATATTAACGATTACATATTTTTAGTACATTTTTTGCACTTTCTTTTCAAATAACTCGAGTCAGTGTTTGTGTGGGTTATGTTTTAATGTTTCTTGGTAAAACAATATATTTTATCAATGACCCCTGATTCCTCTTGTTACCTAATATCCGAAAACAATATCATAAGGACCATTTATCATGCGTACCGAAGGATAGGAGATAGGAAACTATGAGGCGCACATAAGTATTATTTGACACTTTGATATACTACTGCTTAGGGGGAAAAGGTTACTTGTATGCTGAGTAATTCAAACAAAAATACGGGTTTTTAGAAAAGCTAGGTATTTGTTTTGTAATATTTAGTAGGTATTTCTAGACTTGTGGCTCGAGACAGGAATGTCTAGAGTCAGACGGGGGAGACCTTTGCCCAGTAGTGCGACACTTGAAAGATTAAGTTAAAATAAAATAGACTTAAGGAAGTAATATATTATGAGACTTGATGGGGTTTTTTGTAGGCAAAATAAAGTGATTTTCCGTTTTAAACGGAGTTTCAATCTAGAAGGTAGGTCAAATGGTTGCAAGCTCCAAAAGTTAGTCTTTTAACGTATTATTATATAAAAACGGCGGCAACAGTCTACCCACTTCTTCATATCACTTTAGCGAAAACCTATTTGCGATGCATGTCCGAGCTTAGAAAAATGGACGCCGTTTAAAAGTTTGCATGCAAAGTAAGCACGTGTCCAGACTTCACATCCTTAGCATTTAGAAACGGGAACGAGGTCAGTGTGAAATTGTCCTTTAGTTTCTACGATGAAGGCCTACTAAGCGTCCAAATGAATCCTGTAGGCTTATGTGGTTGAATATTTTTAGATGGCTCATGATTCTGATGGCTGATGATGAGCACAAGAATATTTTTTTATTAAAATATAGAACAGTTATATTTCAACAGACACTTTTACGGATTGTTTCGCGGTTTATATTTAGGTTTCAGGTCCCGACGCGACGTTTTAACACCTTTGCAGGCATAATAGTCAGCAGACAGTTAAAGTACTTTTATTTCAATATGTTAAAAAAAAATGTGGGTCTACTCCATAATTCGGTAGGATTTTTATGTCTGTACGGTTTCTGTAAGTATAAATTATTTTACTGTTTGAAAAACATCGCGATCTTGAAAGCTAAGTTATTGAAGGCTTGTGTATTACTTACCAAAATGGTTAAACATTCGTCTTCATCTTTTAGCCTTTTATTGACGTTTTACATAAGAGAGTTTATAACCCGAACATCCACATATCATCAAAGTTATTATTTATGTTATCTTTTGTATGTAAATCGGTGCTGAAAACATTTGATGTTGTTTACTTATGAGGAGTAGACAAGCAGTTATCATTACTCAGTGCTCCTAAATCTTTTAGAAGTCGTTTCAGAACTTGGCAGTGGTGGAAACTTCTTTGTATTTTGCAGCCATTCAAATGTATTAAGATGTAACATTGTTGATGGAATTTATGACACTTTTCGCCGCAATTTGTAATATCGTATTGTTTTATCGAAGTGTTATAGTAGTTTACCATAATTTTTTTGAGCTGAAATTATATTTACGTTAAATTAAATGGCATTAAATAGAAGGGAAAAATTTAGAAAGGTTCTTAGGCTAAAATTGCGACATGACATAAATAAAATACAAATTTTTAACCTTTCAATAACATCACGACATGTAAAGTAGCTAGTATAAAAGAAAAACCAGAAAAGCATTATGTATTCCATTATAAAATCATTGCATAAGCTGATTTAAAATACATAAGCCCTCTTACGCACTTGCGGTTAACTGCGGGGGCGGCTGGCCGCGCGGTTAGCCGCATTTCCAGTTTTTATATGCAACCGCATGTTGTTGTACGCACTTAACCGCCAAGCGGTTTTATATAAAAATTGAACCGCGCGATCAGCCGCCCCCGCGGTTAAACGCAAGTGCGTAAGAGGGCTAACAGTTCTAAAACAATAAAACCGCGTGCGACATAACATGTCATTGACAAACTTGTATCATAATGTCTTGTTTCTTTCATTCGTTACCAAGCTGTGATGATGACAAACAAGTTTTTGTCTCACAACTAGCTGTTAACTTTTTATTCAGTGTCATCATTTGACTTTTTTGTGATGCATGTTCGCTGGAGATCTGAGCAGTGATTTTGCTTAGATAACTAAGACTTCACATGACGTAATTTACGTTTAAATACAGATTATCTTGCATAACAATATCTTTCAATATACCAAAGTTAATGAACATAACATATCATCACGCCTGTATCCCCGAAGGGGTAGGCAGAGGTGTACCAATGTACACCCACAGTTCGCCGATATGCTTAGGTCCCATGTAATAGGGACGGCCACTTACCGGGCACAAATCCAAACTCCTACCTGCTACTGAGAATTTCATAGAAAAACCCAATAACACCTTGGTCGACTCGGAAATCGAACCCAAGACCTCCAGAGTAGCAATTGCGCTTAGCACCACTAGGCCAACGAGGCAGTTACTGATCTATTATACTAAATATTAATTAAGGGAGAAAGATAAACGAAACACAGTCTGTTATTATTTTCTTTTCTCAACTGTTTCAGAAAAGTTTAATTGAAAATTCGAGTGACTAGTTTCGCTTAGAATACAGATTTTTTTTATAAAATAAAGCAGTGAACCAATCGCGAGAATTGCATTTGCATTTCCCTTTAATTAACTCGACTACGTATTCAATTTTGTGCATTTGAAAATGTTCAAGGGTTAGATAAGCGTCAGACTCGTATTTCAGCTTTAATTGGCGCCTTTTCAGTTATAATCAAAGGCAGTTCCTTAATTACTCGCTGAAACGCAATGAAAAATTGCTGAATTAACTTTTTGATAAATAATGTATTCATTGTTCGGTCATTTCAGAGGTTTCACGTAATAAATGGCCGGTATTAAAAGTCCTTACTGGTATAATTTTATGTTTGAAAAGTTCAGGTTGTTTTTATTTGGATTTGGCTTCAGAAAATTTTAAATAGATTTTGTTTTCTTCTTGGTGATCAGTTCATTGCTCTCTACTTTCAGGTCTGGTTACTATGTAAGGTTCTGGAATGTAACCCAGTTTGGAGCAAAGCGTTGCCAACTCAAAACCTAATTGCCTTCAACTTGCCAATTCTTTTTTCTGGCGACCTACTACTTGAAATCTCGTCAGCTAATTTTAAATGAAAATTTAACTAGAGACATTTTATACGTACTAATGATTGTAACAAGAACCAGTATTCACGATTGCCCATCATACCAAAGGCTCAATATACCAAAATAATTTTCATTTTGTATTTTATACGATGAGCAGCACCAAATTCCTGTATATTGTCAAATTCTGAATGCGATATTAGTTAGTCTGGTTTGGAATTAAGCTTTGGTTTGCGCAGTCGACTAAATTCTCCGCGAAATTATTTGCAGTTGATTTAGAGAACATGAGCATTCGCCTCGTTATCCCGATACCGTTTAATTAAAGTAGCCTAAATATACTCGGTAGGTTCAAATTAGATTGAAGTAATAAAATTGGGAAGACTATTTATCAGGGATTAGATCGTTTGTTTACCATCACAGCGGTAATTGTTTTACACGAGTGATTTATCTTGACTTTCGGCATGTTTCTATTACGGTGCTAAACTGTTTTTGCGACATCCCGTCGAATATAAATGACTGCCATGGAGATTAATTTATGTTTCTAATATTTTTTCTAAATTTCTAATAAGCCAATGGCTATCAAGATTCAATGATCCGCTAGAGTTTCGAGAGTCAAGCTAGTCTGTGATTGGTGGAAATTGACAGAAAGACCTCATTCAACACTAACAACCCTAGATTTTTTCTGACTCAGATAACCCTCTTTGCAGGCACTTCAGGCATTTCATATTCGAGGGTCATAATTACAGAACTTAAATATTACTTAAGTGAATACAAATTGCCTAATTAAATTCGAGCTTTCTCGCATAGTTTTGCAACAGTTGCATACTACGGCATTTAAAAATAAATGATAAGCTGAATTCCACAACCGTTCACCGTTGCCAACTCTTTGCAATTTTGTAGATATAATCAGGAGTTTTCACTTACGATTTGTTGTTGATTGTGTCTCCAAATCATTTCCTACTTTGCCTTTTAAAGCGAATATTCTATTTGTATTTAATACTTGTAGAAACACTTTATATGAATAAACTAGTTTATAAACTACATTTTTTTTTCTGTATTGCATAATAAGTTATTAATGATTATTTACTTTTGTTTCAGGTAAATATCACTATCGGTCAGCTTCCTGCAAGGTATCTTAATCAACTAGAACCTTTGGCAGAGAACCTTCCAAAGAGGTTAATTTCCCAAAAGTGTTATTACTTATGTTATCGCCGGCAGATGGCGCTTGATTTACCTGAACCATAAAATAAAGGTAATTGCGAGGATATTGCAAGATGCTTTATTAATACGGGTCATTAGTTCGCTGGGTAGTTTGTGGGCAGGTGCTCGCGAATTTTTCCGCAAATTGATTCGGTGCACTCAAGTGTGTTTTATCGATGAATAAAGTAATTGGGCTCTCTTCTGTTCTTAAAATTGTATTGCTACTAAGGTTTTATTACTTACTGTAGCTACTTTAAAATATGTAGTTTTTTAACTATTGATGAAATAGACCTTTTTTCGTTTCAAACTCTTAAGGCTGACGTTCAAATGTTTCTTCCAATATCTTATCCTTGGCAAGAACAAAACGTCATACAAGTTTTATTTTTGTAGTTTTATTATTTTGTTCTCTACTCTACTCATGAGAGGGAAGCTGTATACTTTGTTGAACCTTATTTTATTTAGCTTTGGTTTAGCGATGAACTTGCAGCTGAGAAAATAACTCGAAAGTACAAGAGGAACTTAATCTATATAGTTAAGTTTTAGTCTGCGGCACGAAGTATTTTTACCTTATTTTGTTTGGCCAAATACGGAAACCTTAATCAGTTTTTAGTGGATATTTAAACTCATGCTGTCTCTTTCACTTAAAGATATAAAGTAAAGACAGGTAGATATTTAAGAACCTTTAAAGTAAGGTAGAGTTTTAGTCTTTTACTATTTGGCATACTTCTTCTTCTTCTCAAGTCAAAGGTTCACCTTTCAAAGTTTGACCAAAAAGATGCCACCTGGATTGCTCGGTCGCTGGCATGCTAAATTCTGTTAATTGCCTTGATTTAAGGTAGTATTTCAGATTTCAGGGGTAATTAACTATTTGGCAAACTACTTTGTTCATTGCTTTGATTCTCTTTGAGTTCGGCACTGAGCGGAATTGTTTGGCTCGTCTACCAATATTTGTTTTGTTCTTTCACAGCTTGAAAATTGAACATTTTTGTTAATTGGAAAAGTGTTTACGTTGCTCAATTACTTTTGTGGTTGCTAATTGATAAATGTTTATACTTTTGTGTAACTTTGAAATGTTTGTGATTGTGCTTTTTCGTTTTGATTACTTACATAACAGCGATCGATGTTTTTGGGAAGGATATGGTGTTGGATGCCTATGAAAAATGTTTACATAACTTATAAACAATTCTAGAAGTAAACTCCGCCCCAATTTAGTGTCAGGTTACATAAGTCAGATTAGTGAAAAAATAGAACTATACTTAAAGGTAACTTATTTTCAAACGTTCCTCATACATTTTTTTCGACAGCAAGCATTTCATACCAAGTTATCACGGTATTTTCGAATAAGAATTCTTTTGACATTTTGGCTTGAAATGATCCTCTTAACTAGGTCTGGGGAGTTACTTCATTATCAGGACTGGCCAAGCTTAGCCGAGGGATAGAAGTTAAGCCCCGCGCCGAACCTCTTAAATCATTGTGTTATCTTTAACATATTGCATAAGTTTTTGGTATAATTTAAACGGCTTTTTAAACGTATTTGGTTCTTTTTGATGGTTGAGGAATTTTCTTTGAGAAATAGTTCGTCATTTAATTGTGTGGTATAATATACAAGGGTATATAGGGAGGTATGATAAGAAGAATTGAAGGTAAACTTATTCGAACAAAGATCAATTTTTTATTTGATTGATAAATCATCTTGTTACTTAAATATCAGCTTTATAGTATTGAGAAGGTTTTTCAAACAATTAATTAATCGCTTTTGTTAATAGTATTACGTGTGTTATAAATAGGCATTTATCATAATGATTTCTCTATGTGCACTATCATCATTTTTCAACCAGCAACACAAATCTATGAGAATCACGTATCAATAGGCCTCTTCTTACAAATAGTTTCCGTGTGAGCACGAATTGTGATTAGATTAGATGTTATCTTATTATGGACGGTAATTTATCTACCTTAGTATTCTCAGATGACATAATAGTAATACAGAAACGTTTACTTCGATTTAATTTAATTTATCTGTAATATGTATGTATTTAGAAATTTAAAAGTATGTTTATCAGTTGTCTGGTTACCATAACACAAGCTTTGCTTAGCTTGGGATCAGATAACCGTGTGTTAATTGTCCCGATATTATTATTATATTATTAATTGATTTACGTATTAGGTAATCATTTTAGGATGATTTTCATGTAGAAGTCTCATTATTTTCTGTTCGATGGTAGATTAATTATTATAATAGGTACTTGAGGGGACATTGGACATCATTGGTGTGCATTGTATCTTGTAATTTAACTTCTGTAAAGCCTTCTTGTAGTACTTTTATTTTATTTTCTGCACTGCCTCATCCAAACCGCTAACACTAGAATGCATTACCTGAAAAGAAGAAAATAACTATAAACAAACAATCTTTATCGAAAAACATCGTGTCATTTACATAACTTATTTATTTGATTAGTAAACACTAACTATACCACATTTAATCTTAAATTTATCAATAATAACAGTTGTATCATCGAGTGCGTGGCTTTATTCAGTAATGAGAAACGACATGCAAGCGATATTGAAAATATAAATATGCGCATAACAGTTTATGTAAAAGTATTGTAAACTACGTCACCATCATGGTGATGTTTTACCTTGAAAGAACAAACTTCACGCAACGATATGATATAACATTTAATATATGATTTAAAAGTTCGGGGCAACATTTGCATATAACATGCAAAGTTTTGCAACATTCATACTTTTCCAAGTAGTGTTGCTGACATAATCTAAGCTCACGAACATTGACGTACTATATGCATAGACTGCTACTATCGCTAGTTTCCCCTTGTGCCAAGCGAGAGCAGTTTTTAGTCTGAACCTAGTACATTTCGTTTTTCATTTCAGTTAATTTTCGCGCAACAAGAAACTTATATACGAAAACATGGATGGTTTTGACATTGTTAGGATAATATTAGTGTTTAGATATTTTAAAACGACAAGCTCCATCTTCATACATAATTCACGACAAAACCATTTCACACTAGTGCTTACGTTCAAACTCTGATAGGCTCACTCTAGTTCCTTATGTATACTCTAAGCTCACGAATAAATGTGACGGTCCAATGCACGTGGTGCGAACTTTCGTAGAGTTACGAAACTTCGCATGTGAGTGACCGGAGTAAGACGTATAATTATCGAAAATGTTGACTTATTATGAGGCAAATTCTTATTTTGTTATTGGATTTCCTCTTGCATGTGTACTTAGGGCGTGTTTGACTCTTTCAGCTTGAGCGACTTACAAATTGTATTTGCCGGTCCAGTGTAACAAGCCTTTGTTTTGTGTTAGCTTGTTTGCTTAAAAGTGTTAAGTACAAACACATAGAGAATAAAGTAGTTGAAACTTTATTGAAGGACTAGACTTAAAATTATGACTTTTATAGAAAATAATTATCATTTTTCTAAAAATTATACAATTAAAGGATGGAACAGAATTATGTAAAAGTAATTAATTAAATGTTTACACGTTTTGTAAGTGATTCATTTACATTAAAATATATCATAAAATAAATAGTATAATTGTTACGTTGTTTACAATGTCAAATATTTCAGAAATACATTACTGAATACGACAGTATAATTACCATGTTAGCTTATGCTTAACTAATGCCTACGAATATTACCATTAGTCACTTTAAACCGTACCGGGTCTCATGAAATTATTCAAAACATTAGTTCAAATAGTTTTCAGTTCGTAACACTGAATATAACATAAGTTCGGTTGACCTCAAGCCCGGTTTGGGACTTCTTGCTCTGAATATTTGCGGCTTTAGACTCTATGTAGAAGGACATAGACTTCTTAATTGATTGACAGATTAGAAATTGCTTCTCGAAGATCAGTAAGTCAGTAATCTGTAACAAGCCAAGAATATAAATTACTCGAAGCTTTTAAGTCATTTAAATATGATCATCTTTGTCCTTGCCCTCGAACGGTCAACATACCGTCATATTTGCTCTGTGATTAATTCAGTAATATACGTTTTATTCCGAATTAAACGTTAATAAAAATCAACCCAGTGTCTAAATATACAACAGTGAAACAAATTTCATTGTAAAAACATAAACAAAGTGCATTAATTGGAAGACTTTAAGTGCTAACTGTTTACGTATTTGAATGCAATAGTCATCAGCTGTCGAGTGAATGACACAGCATTCGCGGGTGGTGCACGGGATTCGCGCGGTTGGACAGTGCGCGCTAGCGTCAAAATCGCCTGCGCGGGCGCTTGGTGACGCATACGACGGCTCGCGCCAAAGAATACATAACGCAGAGGGACGAACATATTATACCTCGTTAAATTGCCTCCAGGAAGTTTTCTTATGTTTTTGTGCATCGTGCTTCACTTAACTATTTACTATGTCTGATAACGCATTACAATGGGGCTGCTGCACAAACATAGGTGTAATGAATTCTGATGAGAAGTCCATCAAGTGTTCTTCGTGTGGGAAATCCTACCACTATGCATGTATGTGTCTCAAGGAGTCCCCGATTAAATCAGGTTCTTCTACATCCTGGAAATGCCCGACATGTTTAACGCCACCCCTAAAGTGCGCAAGGACGACTCAACGCCGATCCGGAACATTTCAATGATAAGGGGGTCCAAAAGACAAGCTGTTGGTTCACCCTCACCACCCGCTATACAACACGATAAAGGCGAGATGCATCTGATTATACGAGATATTATAAAAGAAGAACTTGATGAGATGCTGTTAAAACTTAATAATACAATTACTACCACCATAAACAAAGAGTTGGAGCCGATTAAGAAAGAAATGGAAGAGATTAAGGATTCAATGTTCTTTATGAATAAAAAATTTGAGGACATCAATAGGGAACAGCAGTCTTCCAGGGAGATAATAAAGAAATTAGAATCGGAGAACACAGAACTTAAGGTAACAATCGAGGACCTTCATGTAAGGCTGAATAACTTGGAGCAGACGTCAAGGTCAAATAATTTAGAGGTGCAATGTGTGCCCGAAAACAAAAACGAAAATGTGTACAATATAATAACACAACTGAGTAACGTAGTTAAATATGAACTAAATGAAAAAGACATCATGCACTGTACACGTGTGGCAAAGACCAACGCATCTAGCACTCGCCCTCGGTCAATAGTTGTTCAGTTGGCCTCACCCAGAATACGAGACCAGTTCCTTGCGGCCACCATCAAGTACAATAAATCCAATCCTCAGGAAAAACTAAATTGCTCCCATTTAGGATATGGCGATACTAAATCTCCCGTCTTCGTAGCGGAACATCTCTCACCTGCTAACAGAACACTTCACGCAGCAACCAGGATAAAAGCAAAGGAAAAGAGTTACAAGTATGTATGGGTAAGAAACGGCAGAATATTTGTAAGGAAAACAGACGGCTCCGAAACAATATTGATTAAGAACAAAACTGGACTAAACAAAATCGTGTAGTTTGTAAGTAGTTGTAATATTCTAATATAATCGCATGTAATATGTCCGTATCTGTATAAAATTCAATGAAATTCTAATTTATTATCAAAACTGTAGAGGGTTGCGAACAAAAACTAACAACTTTTACTCTAATCTTTCTTGTATGAACTACGATGTTATAGTACTGACAGAGACCTGGTTAAATAATAATATAGGAAACAGTGAGCTATTTGATGACCGATATGAGGTGTATAGGAGGGACAGAGAAACTACTCTTTCTCATTATAAAAAAGAGGGCGGAGGCGTATTGATTGCCGTTCGTAAAAATATTAACTCAACTCGCGTCGACCGTTGGCAAAGTGGTTGCGAAGATCTTTGGATCACTATAGATATATCTACATCCCATGTATCACGTCAGATTGCCCTCTGTGCTGTCTATCTACCTCCACCTGTATGCGCCGCAACTGTCGATCGTTTTGTGGAACACTGCAATATGGTCTTTGACTCAACAGATATCCCTGTCTGCTTAATCGGGGACTTTAATCTAGGCCAAATAAATTGGAATGTAAAAACTCATAGTAACCCTGTGTCCAAAGCTTGTCAAAATTTCATGGATTTTACTAGCTCAAATGGACTGGCACAACATAATTTTGTGAAAAACTGTTCTGGACGTATTTTGGATTTGGTTTTGTCGACAGTATCACCTTGCTCGGTTGTAGAATCTCTCTGTCCGCTTACGCCTGTTGACAAATTTCATCCACCCCTTGAAGTATCTCTATCTTTAGCAAGGGAGTGCACCCTACCATATAATAAATTAATCTACAGACCTAATTTCTATAAAGCAAATTATACTGAAATTAATAACTACCTCAATGACATAGATTGGGATAAACTTTTTCATAACACAAATAATGTAAATGAGATGTTGACAGTATTTTATACGATTATTAAAGATACTATTGAAAAGTTCGTACCCAAACGCAAACCAAGAAGTTGCCGTTATCCACCATGGTTTACCAAGACACTGATTAAGTTCTTAAACGAAAAAAATAGACTAAGAATGCGTTACAAAAAGTATAGAAATCCACTGGATGCAATAGAACTGACATTCATTTCTAAGCAATGTCAAACTTTAGCCAAAAACTTATACAAAGGATACGTAAGTGACCTAGAAAAGGACATAAAAGACAACCCCAAACTCTTTTGGAGTTTTCTAAAGGCTAAACGTGGTGGTTCTAGTGTCTACCCCTTAACTATGACCAACGGACAGACTACCACATCTAGTGGCTCCGAAATTTGTGACCTATTTGCTGACTATTTCGCATCCGTGTACGTAGCCGACAAGGACTCCATTTTTCAATGCAACTCCGACTATCTTCAGTCATTATCATTAAATGGTCAATGTTTAACTAGCCCCATAATCGATCGCGAATGTTTGCTTAAGAAATTAAAAACAGTAAATATTAATAAGGGACCAGGACCAGATGGCATCTCACCTGTTTTTATTCTTAAATGTGCGTCAAGTCTTGTCACCCCTCTATTAAACATTTTTAACAAGTCGTTGGGCTCAGGAACTTTTCCGACTGAATGGAAAAAAGCAAAAGTGGTGCCAGTACACAAAAATGATAAAAAGAATGTTGTCTCTAACTACAGGCCAATATCGATCCTTTCCACTCTTGCAAAGATTTTCGAATCTATCATCTGTCCGTATATTCAACAGCATTTCAAAATGTACGTCAGTGAACATCAGCATGGGTTTGTTGCGTCAAGATCAACAACTACAAACTTAGTTGCCTTTACCGAGACCCTTGTTCAAGCTGTAGACGCAAACAAACAATTTGACGTCATTTATACTGACTTTAGTAAAGCCTTCGATGTTATGTCTCACTCTGTGCTGATATATAAGCTATCAGCCTACGGGATCACTGGACCTCTTCTGGAATGGCTAAAGTCTTACCTGATGGGAAGGGAATTTTATGTGGTGGTTAATGGTTTTCAATCTTCAAATTATAGTATATCGTCCGGCGCTCCCCAGGGGTCACAACTTGCTCCAATTTTGTTCAATATATTTATTAACGACCTACCTCAATGCTTTCGTTCCTCTGAACCTTTTCTCTATGCCGATGATTTGAAATTCGCTCGGGCAATTTTATCGCCAAATGATAGAACTCTCTTACAGGAAGACCTTGACAATGTTATTAAATGGTGTAAAATCAATAGGATGCAACTTAACTCAAATAAATGTTACCATGTGAAATTCACGAGAAAAAGTAACGTCTCTAACACAGAGTACTTCATAAATAATAAAAAGCTTCAAGAACTTGATGTTATAAAGGACCTGGGAGTGATGTACGATAAAAAGGTAACGTTTGAGCAACAAATGGAAAGTGTCATTAAAAAAGCATCAAAAATGTTAGGATTTATATTGAGGAACACCAAGGGCTTTCATACTAAAACTAAAATAATGCTGTATTACAGCCTAGTGCGAAGTATCCTAGAATATTGTAGTGTTGTGTGGAGGCCCCACTATGCCACTCATACATTCAGGCTGGAGCGAGTCCAGAAACGTTTTCTGTGGCACCTAGCATTTTGCGAAGGAAGATCTAAGCGCCTACCTTCCTATAGGATGCGTCTGCACGAATACAAGATGCGCACTCTGTCGACGCGTAGAGATTTGATCGATGCTGTATTCTTGTACAAACTATTAAGACACAAAATAGATTGTCCTCAATTGTTGAGTCTTATCAGAATTCGTGTCCCATCTAGATACCCCCGAACCGCAATAACACCATTCTGCCTTCCATTACGAAGGACTGTACTAGGTGCTAACTCGCCAATTCCTAGGTTATGTAGGATTTTAAACTACTACAGTGACTTGGTAGACATATATCAGGACAGTACCAGTAGACTTTGTGAAGTGATTGTTGATAACCCCATTGTTACTACATAATATGTGTTATTTATGGATAATAATAACCATCTACTCAAATTGCATTTACTTAAATTCATTTGTATTTCATTTAAATTGTTTTTCATTCAAATTTTAATTTTATATAATCTTTTTTAACTCAATTAATATATTTAACAATTTTAAAAAACCTGTGACAGATTTTTATGTAAAATTGTTACCGTTTTCTTTTGCATGTGGTGCTAGCCTATAAGAAATTGTTGCACCTGCTTTTATATTTCTCATGTTTGTTAAAATGTACTGTGTAAACAATTGTTGGCTGGCCATAATAAATAAATAAATAAATAAATGATTATGAAGTGGAAAAGGATATTCTAAACGTACTGAATATTTGATTAAGTCTTTATGTCATCTCGCGTTTCCTTTATGTTCGTATGAAATTAGAGCGAACGAATATATCTACATAAAGTTGTTGCTAAGAACCATCTCAATAACATCGAAGAAATTAAAACCGCATCATAATCGATCTATTTGTTTAGGAGCTCCAGTACCTTAGCCAGATAGAACGACACGTCAAACTTATAATGCACCTCTTTTTGCTTTAAAAGTTTCAAATGATGTACTGAATCCCAATATTTAGGTAAGCAGAATAAAAAACAAAAACCAGTCGCATCTAAATAACAAACAATTGGTCAATACAACATTCGAGATTGACGTTAACTGTCAGTTTTGTCAATCCATAAATATGAATAGAATAGATTTCATCGGTGTTTTTGTGGCATTGTTTGCAGATTGTCATCTAAGCCAAGGGGACTGTTGTATTAACCGCTTCGTTTAGCAGATGCTGCTCGTGACGTTATCTGACTAAACTTCGGCTTCAGCGGCAGATAGGCTGTAGTAACGTAGTTGATATTTTTAGCGATAAATGTTTTGTATTTTGTTGGATATTGGGTTGTGAATAATTTTATATGTGAGCTTGAGGATCGTTTAGTGGATTTGATGCTAAAAATAAGGTAATCAAAATTAATGAATCAATGCATATCTGAACTTTACGTGAATGTTTGACTTGACACTTAACGGATTCTATCGCAGTATGTATGGTTTTAGTTCCCGACGTTTCGACTATGGTAGGTGTCATGGTCACATTCAGAATTACAGTCTGTCCGTAACTTAAGCTGAGGAATATTTACATTAGTAATCTATGTCAGTTATGTTCTAAATAATTTTATATTTCCAAAACAGGAAAAGAGGTACCCAAACTACCATTGTACTCTCCCTTTGTAAACATAAAGGGTTAAATTCGCCTCGTTATTTCCCTGAAGGTGGAGCTATTTATAGCTCAACGATCCCGGTTGCCATGGTAACGCCATACGAGTATTCTCTTTGCCATAACTTGACGTGGCAGATGACGTTTCACATCCCTTCACATCAAATCGTTGCCCTGAGTTACCTTTTGTTTTTCGTTTATTGAGTTAAAGTGTGTTTGAGAAATTTATTAGAAAATATTTTATTATTTTCCTGTCAAAAGGTAATAAAAAAGAAGATTATTAAAGTCTAAATATCTCCACAGTAAAAAGGTCTAGGCAATAATAATAATAAGTTATTAAATTTTTCTTGGTCATTCCCATTGTAATTGTCTTTAAACTTACCACCGCGTAAAGGATTTCTGAATTAAATAGCCTACAAGAAATTTCCAAATCTAGATATAAACGCACGTAAAAGATTTATTTGCTTACAAATGTGTCCACAGCAAGCAATAAATACACCGAGCTCGTGAAAACATTATCTTTCGACCTTTTTCCAGAATTTTCTCTCCCGCCTCTAAACGCAGTATTTATTATTCATGTTGGACTAGAAATAGCAGTCTGGCTGTTCTAAAGATAACCTAACTTGTCTCTAAGCCCTAACAATGGCGTGTCTTGTGACCTGACACACTGTTACCACTAGTTAAATAGTTCACACTTCAGCTTTACTGGTTTTGTAGAAGTAGATGCTTTAAATGGTAAAAAATTAGCACGTTGGACAAAAGTGTTCGACGTCGGGGACTGGGGGATACGACTCAAATATAGTCAGGACTAGTTAATTAGAGCAGTATAGGAAATAGTTGGTCAGGACACCTAGCTTGACGTACTGACAGTCGAAGGAGTGCAATTCTTCGCCCTGTCCTTGGTGGTGGCCAAGGACAGGGCGAAGAAATCAGGGACGACTGAGAGCACGTTGGATTGACGACATAGCCAAGTTTATTGGAACTACCGATTTTAGGATGCTGTCGGCTTTGTATCGTTGATGAAAACGAAGGAGGTATTTTGTAACTTTAACAATATATAGATACCGCTGTATCCTGAAAGATATTTTTTTGTTATATTGAAAACCAGCAAGCAAAAAGTGAATCTTAAATAATATGTCAACACGTTTTCACTGGACCTATGTTTATGTGTGAGCAAATAATTAATAATTTAGCTCTTAAATTTAATGTTTATTTTATCTCAGTATTACGTAGCCTAAAGTCCATCAGATTGCTTATTTAATTAAATCCTCTCAGATTGGTATAATCTTTGATTATCTTATTTACGTTGTTCAGTTACAAATTAGTTCCAAGAATACTTTCGACACTAAAACAATGGCCATCAAAGATATCTGTTTACTTGTTTCTTCCCATTGTTTGTTCACGACAATAGAGAATGTCTAATGGAAATCAATCGTGTAATTGGATGAGTAAAATATTACATAATTATTAATGGATACCTAATATCTGTTGACTATTCGTGTTTCTATGGAAGAATTGGTTATTTAATCTTAGATTTTACTCCATCAGACAAGATTAAAATTAATACAAGAGACTAAATTTGAAATTAGAGTTTGAGTATTAGAGTTTGAGTATCGCAGTATTTATTTATTTAACAGATTTTAGGAAAGAAAGTGTAAGGATACCGAAACAAAGTAAAGTGAGTCATAATTAAGGGAATCTGGTGAGATTGGAACAGGTCATTATTTTCTGTTTTGATACATTGCGGGGCAACATGGCTATGTTGTCATAAGTAATGCATTATAGACGGCAATGTACGCCTAATATTTCTCTTACCGTGTCGTCTAAATCAGCTTTAAGATAACTATACTGTGAAAACATGAAAATTAATTTTCATATAATGAATAACTTAAACCCCGACGGTGTTTTGTTCCTCTTAATAGACATGTGTTCAATACTCGTGAAAATCAGTTGACACGAACGGTAATTTATTCAATACATCTTACTTCATGTAAATGCCACTTGAAGCGATGTATTATCATTTGAAGGTCGCCTTGCAGATAAATCTATAGTAATGGCCGTGTATTATTGTGTTGTGATGTTAAACCGAGTATTAATACGTCGTATGATCTTCGTGACCGGAAAGTCTTATTATCGTCTGTTGTACGTTATTGCCGTGTTGAGATGTGAACCGTGAAGATTCAAGGCGAATTATGGTATATAATTTTGTAGGGGACAGGCCTAAAGTGGTCTCTTAAAAAATGTCTTTAAATGTTGTACCGATATATCCAGTGATGGATGAAGTTTGAATATTGTATAATGTAGCGTTCTAATGTTTTCTTCATCTTACGTTAGATCACACTGCTGGGCAAAAGACTCTACTTTCTTCTATTAATTAGAGACAATAAAGTAGATATACTATGTGTTAAGTATAATATATCCTTACATAAATGACAATTAGAAAAAGACAAATCAATGAAGATATCGAGTACCTATTTAGTGTACCTCAAGTGAAAATCTACTTTTGGTTTTAAAACAAAACACCTAAATGTTGTCCATTTCTGTCAATTCGTTTAAAAAGCGATGTAAATATTTCTAAAAGCAATAATAAACTGTCAATATTGGTTGTCAGCCGGCTTTGATAATGTACGCAAATAAAAAACACTTTTGCTTTGAAAGACCTTGTTATTTCACGCTGAATAAATTATTATATTTTGACAAATTGGATAGATACGGCCTTTTCATGGATTCAGAGTCCGTTCGTTAATTTTGATGTAATCTTGTTAGTAAAGGGCACAAGCTCAAAAAATATTGTGGAAACGTCGGTCGCGAGTGCGAACAAAAGAATAAAAAATCTTTTGTGCCATGATTTCTACTTGAATGAAATTTCCATTTATGAACTTAAATGTCTGTTTGTTTCTTAATTTCTTTCATTTGATATGTAAATAGAGTGGAATACTTATGCTCAACTTGCTTTTTCAAGCGATTTTGTGAAGAGTTGGCAATGGAAAGCAGTGAATCGTGCCACATTCATCCACTGAAAGCATACAAATACTGTATTTATCAACCCGTGTTTGTGAACTGTGAGACTTTTAATTAAATACATTGTTTGTAATTATTATAAAATATTTGATTTTTAAACATGATCCGGTATTATATAAGGCTACTGTAAATGAAAAAAAAAGGCCAGTGCATGAATACCTAACTAAGAGCATGTATGATGGAAATGATTAAAGTGGACGAAACGAAACAATTGTGTAAGGATCGTAGCAAGTGTAAAAGCAGTGGTCTCTGTCTACCCCTACTAGGGAAAACTGCGTGATTATATCTATGTATGTGTGTAATATGATCCGATCAATGTTTTCAAGTTCACTTGACGAGTAAAGTTTTTAATTGAGAATAAACTTCGGAACCAATTAAAAACTTGTTCCATGAAGGAATAAAATTCATTATTCCTTGTGTTATAAGCACACACAAGTTTTCTTGTTAAATTTTTCATGAATCTGAGTTAGTAATAAAGTGTGCAGTTTTATTAGGCTCGGCAACAATGTGCTTACTTTATGATACCTTACGTCGCGTGTCTCACGGGCTTAGGAACAAGCTTATTTGAAAGTTGAGGTTTTCAAGCTTAAGTAAGGTGGCAAGTTAATTTAATTTTACTTTAATATTTTTATATGAGATATTTTAAGTTATCTCTTTAAGTTATCTGCTGTTCAAAAGGTTGCATTATCTGATTTTTTCTCAATTATATTGTCTTATCCTACTATAGTTACGTTATTTACTTGGACATTGGCGTACTACACCTATGTCTATCTATATGTGTATTATTGTCAACTATTGGTATAGATATGTTAAACCGGTTTTGGTGTATTTCAAGCATCATTTTCACATAAGTACACTCTTCTAAAGTCAAAAACATCGGTCGACAAATATTGATTGTACGCAGCACAGCGTGTTCGGAAAAAATGCTTGGGTACGAAGTTATGAAGACTAAAGTCAAGCACTCAGCCATCCGAACGCGTTCAACAAACGAATTTTGTTTCGCTTTGAACAACATTTTAACAATCTCTCTATCAACGAACATTCTGACATTTTCCCGGCTTTAAAACGCTTTTTTTTGTGGTGTGCGTTTTTATCTACCACAGAATGTTAGTGGTATTGTTTAAAAAGTTGTTCACAGAAATGTGGTATAGAAAATAGTATAATATTACGGGGCAGGAAAACATCGAGAGGAAACTTGGTATGTCAAACTTAGAATCTAAAATCGCCAATTCGTGCAAATGAGCGTGTGTATGATCAAAGCTCGAGCCTAATATATAAAAGAAGCCTTTAGTTAGCAGTAAATACAAAAACAGGCTGATAAACTAGATATCATGCTAGAACAAATGCAAAAAAGCGCAATTTAATTTACAAAAAATCTTCCATCAGGTAGCTAATATTTCGTGATAGGAAAAGTTGTAAATAATGTCAGTCGTCGTTGTTGTTAGGCAAACTAATAAAGCTACGTCCTAGATCTGTCGGAGCATCATTTAGTATGCCGTGAGCTAAATCTCTTTGCATGTCTGATTTCAGTAAACGGAGTAATAAAGGTTTTATTTTACATTCAGTTACAAATACTCTCACGCTAGGTTTCATTTGATTGTTGGGACGGATGGAAGTTTGTAATACCATGATCAAAGTTTATATTAAAATAATAATTAATTTCACAGATTGTGAATAGAACATACCTATTACTAGTAGGTTAGTACTCGTTACGTAGTTACGTTCGTACTGTCTCTATTTGAAACAGTAAATTGAAATATTTTGTCTCACCGAACGCAAAATCAGTGCATTTTGAAGAGGTTATGGTGAAGTTTTCAAAATATCTTAGCACCACCCTCTTAGGGATCGATCCTTACAAGAAATATCCTAGTCTACACAAGCCCGTCTATATCTAAGGACAAATCATTTGCATTTTTCCATAATAGAGTCCTTAGTGAAGCTATATTTTAAGCGACATTGCACCATTTGCATATGCAGTGCCTGTAACCGGGTTATATTGTGCGTGCAATATTTGCATAACTAAGACATTGAATCCTAGTTCCCTTGCGTTTCAATATCTTCTGTAAATAAGTTCTGAATGTCAAGGTTTTTAACTTTAACCTGATATTACAAAATTCCTATAATTTTGTAAGCATAGAAGTGTTATAATAGAGCTTTAAATTCTAGTTTTTGTAAGGTATTGAAATTCATCTCGATTGAATCAAGTCTTATGTATTATACGCGAAAATATGACTCGCGCTTTGTACAATACGCACAGCACATTATAACAATTAGAATATTGGGTTCGTATACCACAAAAACATTTATATTATGTTAAAACAATGCGCTTATAAGATCTACTTGTCAAAATATACCAAATTGATACACGGGCGGAGTCACGGTCAATGCTAGTGACATACATACGTAAGGTTAACCCATTGTTTCGTTATGACGATCCCGGAAAACTGCTGAACGTAAGCCTTAGGTCAAGGCGTATAAAACGTTGTCTCATCAAAAACAATATTTACCTCAATTATTTTCGAGTTAGGCAAACGTAATCAGTTTGATTTTTTGTGTCTATTTATATTACATCGAAGTTATTTCAACGATACTTACACTGCACGTGATTAGTTAAATTATGTGACGCAATTGGCAAGATGAGTTTCAATGCGAAAGGACCAGTTTTTTTGGTCTTTTTGTACGAATTGCGACTTTTTATATCAAATATTATAGTTTCTTCATCCTGTAATTAGCATTACATTATTATACTTACTTATCACATTATATTAAAATTATCATTATATTTGGGCGTGCATTACGATACATTGATGACCGTCAATTTTTATTTGACGTTCTCCATTTCAAAGGTCGTGGAATCTATTGCAATTATTTGCTGATATTGCAATTCTGATTACTTATACACTTGGTCGTGTACGTAAGTACTTCACACATTTTATTTCAATTATTGCATTGATCAATGTACGCTTTTTTACGTACTTTTTAACACATTTCAACTAGTATGGATAAATCCAGTGTTTTTGACCGTAAAATGTAAAATTAATAATTCTGTTTGTATCTTAAAAGCTGCATAAATATCGCGTGATTCGATTTTATTTTAATTTAACCTTATTTCTATAAAGTTTGGGCGAGTGAATGTTCAATGATGAAGTAAATGAAACAGTGATTCAATAAGCGATGGCGCGGACGGAACGTGCGCTGCGCTAGTCCTTTTGTACGAAATGAACTGTTTTAAAGCGATTGATTGTTTAAGTTTGACTTTTTATCCCTTTTGTTGGAATCAATTGGATTTGGCGACGAATGGAAGTAATGAGGAAGGAAATAGTTTGTTTGTGCGACTATATGTTGAATACTGTGAGGTTTACCAGGCTACGGAACTATTGCAAAGTACTTACTTGCGTTAAGTGCTCTTTTATGTATCATTTTAAAAATGTATAATAATATTTCGATGGATGCGAAAATATATAAAAAGCAAAAAATATTAAAAGGTACAATAGTTACTTGTTAAGAAATGTAGAGGATTAAAAAAATGTAATTCTTGTCATTTAACGCCCATTTCCCATTTATTAAGAAAACCTTTAACCCAACTAAAAAATAAATAAACCAACCGAAAAGCTTTAAATCATTAAAACCGTAACTTTTAAAGCTTGCAATGCAATTCTCTTAAGTGATTTACAGGAACCGTAAACTCGGAACTATTTGAACGTTAATCCACTTCGTAAGGCTTTCCACTGCCCACGAAAACTGTAAGGCTCTGTTCACACCGAGAGGCAGCGAAAGAGCGAACAGTTTGTGTCGTATAATTTTGAACTTTATCTCCATCAATATATGAAATAGTATCGCTTGGCATGGGCGCTGCGCGGGATTGCTCGGGTCTGCGGAAACTTAATCTGGGTTGTCAAGCGAAAATACTAAGTGTACCACGTAAGCGCGACAAATGGATGTGCGATTAACGCTTATGCGACAAAACTGTACTGCGACTCACCGTAGTTCGAATGCACGCTAGTGCGACACACTGTAGATCGACATCTCGCTAGTGCGATATGAAGAAATAGAACATAAACATATAGAACCGACATAGGCCCAGACATCCATTGCTTGGTTAGGTTCAACTTTGTGACAGAGATCAATAGGTTAGGTTAGGTTAGATATTGTGACCTTGCAATGGAGCGAGCGAAGCGAGCGACGGCCTTTGATTATTTAATATCTACTTATTTAATATATGTAATTCAAAATTTATCTCAGCAAACTACTGTAATACTGCATCAACGTACTACACTACCCTTGCTAGGTGTCAAACTACTGCAATACTGCACCAACGTACTGCACTACCGTAGTGTCGCACTACCGTAGTGTCGAACTACTGTCGCGCAATCGTTTGTCGCACTAGCGAGATGTCGATCTTCAGTGTGTCGCACTAGCGTGCATTCGAACTACGGTGAGTCGCAGTACAGTTTTGTCGCATAAGCGTTAATCGCACATCCATTTGTCGCGCTCACGTAGTACACTCGAAAATACTTCTAAGTGCATTAAAAATAGAGTTGTAAATTATTTGACACTGAAACTGTCCGCCGCGTTTATGTCATTTCAGTGTGTAGTGAACCTTAGTATCGGGAAATCTTTGATAGCTTTACGATCTTTGAGAACATGTACTCTTATCTATAAACGTGAAATCCTTGCACGGTGGCAGAATACGTGAAGATTTATATAACTTTGTTTTGAGTAAAGATGATCTCTAAAAAGTATGTATGGCTTAAGATTGTTTACTTGTAAATGAAATCAGGTATTACCATTTCAAGGTTAGTTTCAGGTGCTACTCATAAATTGATTTAGAATGTTAATGTTTGATATAGTTTAGATTAAAGTAGGTACCTGTGAAAATAATAATAGTTCTTGTAAGAAGTTCCACAACATTTTAAGACGATACCAAGAAATCGCTTAGTCATTTATTTCCAGCCTGTAATTAAATCTCTTTGACTCTATTCAGTTGGACCTCATTGCAGCCTGTAAAGAGCCTTAGTTCCGCCTATCGCAGTCAATAAAGTATTGCAAACTTTCAACGGCTAGGTAAAACTTTATCGAGTAGAAAGACTCGGATAGAAATCGGACTTCACCGAAATACTGAGTTCCAAATTACTTTTCTAATTTTATCAAGTTCAATTAAATGGAAAATCCTTTTTGAAAGTGGTTTAAAATTTACATTGAATGTTGAGATAAAGTTTTATTGCATGAATTTAAAGGAACTGTATGTAGATTGTAGGTGTTTCCTGATCTTTTGTGATAATGACGTATTTAACTCTTGTGGAGATAAGCACTGAAATTATCAACTTTTAAGTGTAAAGGCTTCCGTTGTTGTAATAAAAACCTTTAGAATAACTTAAATGGTATTTTAATATGTGATAAGTATCCCAATAGAACGTATAATTTTTTACCGAAAGTTATTTACCTGTTTTTTCGTAAGTTCTCATACTAGTAGAACTTCTAAGTATTTAAACTGAGAGTGTAAGTTTTCACTACTTTTTCCCTATTTTTCCAGAAAGAAGGAGGTTTTATGTTCGACGGTATACCTACAGTAGTGCACTTAGGTAGTATGCAGCTATAGGTATTCTACATAGTTGCTATTTTCTTCAACATTGAAGGAAGTCTCTAGTAGCTGTTGTTGTTGCCACCATAGCTCGTAAATTAGCTGGCTTAGCTAAACGTCGAAGTTTAGAACTCACAGCATGTTGCCGTAAAGTAGCAACGTTGTTGATGCATTTTGTGCCGTGAGTGACGGGGAAATTAAGGGTAACCTAAAATATGGTGTCTGATATGAGATGCTTAAGTTATAAGAGGTTGCCAAAATGGCATTATGTTTCTCTTTAAAGATAGATTAAGTATTTCAACTTCTCTCTCTACTGCGTATCTGTTTTTGAATTAAATACCGAAATATAATTTTCTTAACCCCGACTTCTAACCGTTTCCTGGGTAAAATTATTAGTATTTTAATATTATTTTTCATAGGCACAAAATTAGTGACGTCTATTGCCATCCGAAAAATATTTATCAAATTCATAAATTGTTTATTACAAGTATTAAATATCAAATAATGTAATAATCAACAACCACCTGATTGAATCACAAACATCATGTTTATTAATATAAACTTTCACGTTTATATTAATAAGATTGCTTGCAGAAACGTAACGATTATAGCTTACCATAAAAATAATCGTTAATGCCCTATATTAAAAGGGGGAACCGGATGAAACCGATATTCATATATAGCACCATCAATAAATGTCTCGTGAACGAAACAAAAATGTAACAATGCGGAGTCAAATACCAAAATAAACGGGTGTATTTCATTCGTCTCTAATCGACATTGATACATGTTAAATCATTAAACATATAGCTACATTTAATTAAATTTAAATTTAAAAATATCTTTTATTAAATAAGGATTTAGCAACTTTGTTTTATTTCAAAAAACTATCCGCAACTGAACTTACCAGATAAACCTACGTGGAAAACCAAGAATAGTTTTGGTTGCATATTTCAGAACTCGCAAATGCTTTTTCATCAACAAGACTTAACTTTAGGCACTCAAAACTTCTTCTTAAAAGTCCATCTCAACAAAAGAAAAGTTTATTTCATCACCTGCAAGGTATTTCATTACAAATTCCTAAATTTTACGAAATGATTTTCTTATATTAGGGGCTTTGTTCTTCCAGCTTACATATCATTACCAAAATTATACAATTAGAATAGGATACATTTATTTAGCACAGCACACAAAACTATACAAAAAAAAAAGAAATACAAACAAAACAAGGCGAAACTAAAATAGGAAAAATAAAAACAATGTCACAATGCTATGAAGCCTTGTCCAGCATACAGTACAAAAAAATGCAACCGAATTGAGAACCTTCTCCATTTTTTGAAGTCGGTTGTGAAACGGTGGCCAACTCAGCATATGCTAGGTGTAGCACAACCAGGGATTGGTTCCATTTGGCACCCCATTGCGACACACGGATTCAATTCAGAGCATGAGACCTAAAGTTCCTCAGTCAAATAAATGCGGACAACATCATATACATTGCTCCGAACCCAAAGTAAGTAGCTATTAAGCACTTGTGTTATGGAATTAAAAAAAAAACGAAGTTACCATAAACACCCAGACCCGAGACCTACGAAAGTCACTTTTCTACATTGACCCGTCCGGGGATCGAACCCTGGACCTCAGAGCTAGCGACACCTTGAAAACCGGAGGTCGACAACGTCAGTTAATATATTCTAAGCAGTACCAATAGATTTGGTAGCAAGGGTAACATCGTTGTACCCACTAACATATTCATACACGCATAGTTTTATGAACCTCGTAATTGGGAGGCAAACCAATTAATTCTGGAGTTTGTGCTAGCATTGCGACGGGAAACCGCTTCGTTTTGGGAATAGCGACATCTTGAGAACGTTTCTATGAAATATATATTATATCTAGGTGTTATATATGTTTAATTATTTAATAGAATTAAATGCAATTTGAATAACTGTTTCTAAACGAACAATTAAAATAACTTACGTTAAATGTTTATGTATCTGAATAAAAAGAAGTACGTGTAAACCATTAACTATGGCTAACCTGCATAAAAAATCGTGTCAATCATGCCAATTGATGTCAGTCTATATTTAGGTGTTTAGATTATTATATTCCAACTGCTGGATCAATATTTAACCCTATATTTATTTGAATAAATTGCATGCAGATGTGTTTTACATTGAGCACCCAAATTTTAATAAATGAAAAACAAGTATTTTTATATTTCCATGTAATTAGTTATGTTATTCTAACTTGGAATGTAATTATTTTTGTTTATTGGCATTTCTTTTAAACAAACCATTTTAATATACAAGTCTATATAAGTAGTATTTTCAAAACAAATAGTATCAAGTTTCTCTTTAAAGTTACTGTAAACTTTCATGTTTGTTAAAATCTACTATTTTGTGCTGAATCGTTATTCTAATTAAAAACCCACACGTCTTACATTCACACAAACTAAACCGTAATATAAGCTACATTGTTCGTGCAGTTCGCAACACACTGTATTAGCAACCGAGAACGATATTGTGGTCGCAAGTCAAGTGAAGTGAGACTATATAGAATAGTTGCAGTCGTTTGCGACAAGTTGCTCAGAAGCTAGTCGCAGGCACCGCACTTAATAATAATAGCTTCTTTATATACTGTGTATTATATCTATGGCTTCTTTAGAAGTGTTTGTGGTGTGTACTTGTAAACTTGGATCAAATAATTGTATTAGTGCTGTTTAAACTAGTCGAAGAGGAACTCGGAATCTTTAATTAATTTATTTCTTTCGGGATTACAAACAGTAGCATAATCTTATGTCTAACAATTGTACAGAAAAATGTACTTATTACTACCATTTACTTATTACTACCAACATCGTAATCCACCTATTACTAAGTAATGAATTATGTAATTAAAATATATTACCATTTAGGTACCCATATAATTCTATTTTAATACTTTATTTGCTATCACGAGTTTATTTGTCGTTGTATTTTATTTATTCTAGGACTTTGTTCGTTCTTTCCTTCAAACTAATGACTTTGACGGGCCTATTGGTCTAGTGGTTAGAGGCCCTGACTGCTATACCGGAGGTCGTGGGTTCGATTCCCACCCGGCACAAATGTTTGTGTGATGAGCACGATCATTTGTTCGGTGTCTGGGTGTAATTTATCTATAATATGTATTTATTTAGAAATATATAAGTATGTTTATCAGTTGTCTGGTTACCATAACACAAGCTCTGCTTAGCTTGGGATCAGACAACCATGTGTTAAGATGTCCGTGAATATTATTATAAAAAAAAAAAACTACAATCCAACCCTTATTTAACCTGGTTATTTTGTAAAGAGGTATCCACTTCTACATAAGCTACTCATATACCGTCATCTATACGACACATATACTAATGGTATCGTTATATCCTCTATTGATATTGCATCAATGGTGGCAACCAATAAAAATTGATTGGAACCGAGACGCAACGAATACACAATGTTATGATATTGGTTCTGTGACGCGTGAACACTGAAGGATTCTTGTATCTAGAATAAATAATATTTTGTCGAGAATCTGTAGAAATGAATAAGTTTAAGAACTATTTTCTTTAATCCTTTAATATCGACGGAATATCTTTACTTATTTTAAAGTTTTTCAGTATGGACATTCGTCATTATAATATCAAGCACTAGCTCCGCGGTTTTACTTGTCTTGCTGTTTTCGCAATACAAGTTATGTGGAGTTAAGTAAACTATATACAACCGTCAACAACCCTATACACTACGCTTTAAGGGTGGTTTTGGAATATACTGTGGCTGGCGTAAAGTGGTCTGGCCTCGGATTCATATATACTTCTTTAAGAATTTGATTATCAAATGCAAAAAGACTTCTTTAAATCCGACTCCACGTTTTAGAGATTTGAGCGTTTACAGACAGAAACAATAGGTAAATTATGTGTATAAATATAGTAAATTGATATTGGATAAACTGAACTTAAGTACACAGCAACTGAAACTAAAACAACAATCAGTATTTCCTTCTTCAATCAATACAAAGCTAAGTAAAAACATGGAAACTAAATTCCATGACACGTAACCGCTGTAGGAACGACAAACTTACTAACATGTGATGAAAAAACTTTTTGGAGTGTTCTGATTAGTTGGAGATAAAGTTACTGGGCTGTTACTATGGCGACGGAATAGGCTAGGGATTCGATGAAAGGGTCTTTAAATTTAAGTATACCTTTTCAGGGGAATAAAACTATTTTATTTTATGGCGGAAAATCCACTTTCTTTATACGGATTGGTTTTCATTGTACCTCTAAGTAATTTTTATAAGATTTTTTATTGGTTGGTATTATTTATTTATATAGGTCTTGTAAACGCATTTTGTAGCGATTGTTTTACCAGAGATTATGGTGTATTCAAGGTATGTTGAAGTCATAGTCTAGGGATAGACATCCATCCAACAATAGGAAAAAACTTTTATTATTTTTGTACAGTTGTAATACAGTTGTGTTAAGATAATTGTATAAAGATTAGCTCTTAATATGATAGAGACTCGGAAATGCGGTTAGTAAAATAAACTGTAGTTTTACTAAAGAATCTGTGTTGAGAATAGCATTGTGTTCGAGATTAAAAATAAACGTACTACTAGTGTTTGCGCTTAACGTATTTTACCGACTGCAAAGAGATTTAAATGTACTTAGTCTTTTTTCTTCTCTTGGATAGGGTCGCTTTATTTTCGTTAAAAATTGTGGCTATTTGCTTTACGACTTTATCTGTGTTAAAACTGAATGCTTTTAACAGTTATTATTTTGCTCGTTTATAAATCAAAGTATAATAAACTCAAAAAGTTTTTGCTCAAACAGAATTGGCTAACAACACTTTGAAAGCTGTACAGCTTTTGATCCAATACTGTAACATGATGTATGTAAAGCTAATAAGATATAAATTTGTGTCATGTCCGCTTAAAATAGTCACATTATTGCCCAGAGTTTCTTCAGCTCTATTCCTAACAAAATGAAGTCTTCCATTTACTTGATATTCCGGCCTTTCCTACCATTAATACTGCACAAAGGTAACCACAATACGTCAGTACCAGTGTATCGTTGTATGACATTGATATGCTCCGGAATGGCCTTGCATTAAACTTCCACGTTGCCTCTCGTCTGCATACTAAAATGTACATAATCGTAAAATGTTGCGCCTCTCAACAAAAAAGTTTTACAACCAAGTAGGTGCTACTTGCACCTACTTGGTTGTAAAACTTTTTTGTTCCACAGTTCAGCTGCTTGTCTTTATTTTGCACGTATATTCGTTATATATACGGAATAACTTCATCCTCTTTTATTGTATGTATGAGATAAGATAGTTTCAGGTTCTATGTAATATTGTCATTTATTTTATTCATTCAGCATGAGATTATTACTTGTCAGAAAATTATTTGTGTAGAAAACTCGTTACTTCAGTTTACGGGATGGTATCGTATTCGATGTAATAGTGCATAGATCGTCGTGGTTCCTAAGTAGATATTTATAGTTATTGAAAACTTAATAAACTGCATTCGAAATTATTTTAATTTTAAAGTATAATACCGTGCTTATCTGTTTCCACCTTTTCCACCTTTGAATTAATTAATGACTTTAATAGTCTACCCTTACGTGTGCTTCCCATTACCGGTGAGTACGTAATAAATTCCCCAACTGCGCCATAATAACATTATGTAGTACAACAATTAAGCTATAAACCCCTTTTAACACTTCTTTTGCAAACACAAACATTCCATGCCTTTTAGCGCACGGTGCTTCTGTTGCCCAATGAAATGGTAACAGAAGTCTTACTGTATTATGATTAGAATCATCATCATCACTATCACTACATAGTATAAAATAAAGTCGCTTCCCGCTGTCTGTCCCTATGTATGCTTAGATCTTTAAAACTACGCAACGGATTTTGATGCGGTTTTTTTTAATAGATAGAGTTATTCACGAGGAAGGTTTATATGTATAATACATGCATAATATAGTAGAGGAACACGGATAATCTTAGAGATTTAAGTAAACGAACAAATTTTTTGCGCTTACATTGCAAACGCTGGCTGAACCCTACGAGATAGATCAAAAAAATTTACTACAGTATTGTGCACCTTAAAAAGATCTACAAAAAAGTCCGCGATGGCATATGTCTATCTCTTAAGGATAACCCACAATAACCATTTTTTATCGTTTATTTATTACTTATTTACGAAAAAGCGATTTTAAGCTATACAGTATTAATCCTTATCCAATTAAGTACCTTTAATAAATTGTGCATGTAATATAGATCAATATTGCCTTTTACAGCATGTAATTTAAATGAATATTTTCGAAGATATTACAAAATTTAAAATGCAGCGACATCGCGGTTGCGGCGGTAACGGCCGGGGGGCCGTAGGGCGCGTGCCTATACCAAGTAGTGCGTCGAAGGCTGTGCTTCGCACTACAGAACTTTATGGTTGTGTAGATATGTCGCAGACAAATAGTATAATTTGGCATTTTACATAAGGCATCGTCAGTTTAAAAACGTTTGCGGTTATGTAATATGCCCAAAGCAAAATGTAGATTGCCGTGTCACTTTATAATATGCCTCACCACAACATTTCATCGAAAATTTAAACACCATATACATAATGCCGAGGCAAATTGAAGTATTTAGTTTTTGAGGTTATCCAGCACGTCAAAAATGCTAAGGTATCCATAGACCCTGGGTCGTGAAGGACTCAGGCTCAGGACGCAGAGTATTTTTGGTCAAAAAACCATGTATGAACGAATCCATGATCGAATATTCATATATTCATAGGCTCAGAAATCAATTGCTTGATTAGGTTCGACTTTGTGACAGAGATCAATAGGTTAGGTTAGGTTAGATATTGTGACCTTGCAACAGAGCGAGCGAAGCGAGCGACGACGTATGTAATTCAAAGTTTTTCTCGAGATTTTAATGAGCATAGTCACCCTAAAATAACACTAACGTCGCATTATGACGATTGAATGATTTGACATTTTGCCTTCGGCATATTACATAACCGCAAACGTTTTTAAACTGACGACGCCGTATGTAAAATGCCATATTATACTATTTGTCTGCGACAGATATATAGTGTAGGTATCAGCGTTGCACCCGAGCAAAGCCGGGGCGGGCCGCTAGTTTATTATATGTAGTAGAACAGTGGGTCTATAAAACCACTACAGTTTTATGTTTGTGTGAATACATGTATCGGATATTGGTTAAAGAAATAACCATGTAGATAGTAGGTACCAGTCACAACAGCATAAGGTAATCTTCATCAATCCCTAATAATGTTACGAACTATGTAGAACTTCTTTTAGTATTCACCTAAGTGTGCGTTCACATCTGACGGCGATATTGACACTAGTGCGTTCGCGGCATGCTCGCGAGCTGTTCGGGTATTGCTCGTTCGTCAGAAGTGGACGCACCCTTAGGTGAATACCTTATTTAAGAAAAAAAGTTCTAAAAAGTTCCTTTTCTTTTCAAGAACTTAAGCATATGACAGACACGTAACAGAGGAACTCTGTCTTATCGGCATTCAAGCCTCAAACTGCCCAAGACTGAACAATCGGCACCTTTGATGCGCCCCGGCATCCCCAAGTAATTAGTTGACAGTACAGTTGGCAGTCGTTCTGAATAATAGCATCTGGTTCACAGGAATCTGACACTAACATACTTGGGAGATCGCCAAACAGACAGATTTAATAGTGTCGTTATAGTACTGAACATGAACGGCTAGACGTTTGAAGAGTTTTGTTTTACCTTTAGAAAATGACGTATTTATTTTTGCTATCGAGTTGTGACAAGATGTATCGTGCGGATATTAATTCCCTTGTGAGTTTGCTTCGAGTTGCGCTCTTGCTTTACGTTTTTATTTTAGGATAGGTATAGCTGAACGGAGAGTTTTCAGAATAAACTTTGCTCTACAGAAATTAATATTAATAATAATTTATTGATTCCAATAAAAGTTTACAATTTTTGACAACATAATCCAATTATAAGTAAGCTTAACAATATACCAAATGTGTCTTATTAATTGCCTCCGTTGCCGAACTAGGTTGGAAACCTGTGTTTCAGCATACGGCGCCTCTACATTTCGGTTGGGGGTATATATTATAGTTCAGCCAACATTACAACTTCATATAGATTTTGAAAAAATAATTATCCTTGGATTTTTTTTTATTAATAATGAAAAAGTATATAAAACTAAGATACATAAATTGTACCTAAGTTCAGGATTTGCTTGTGTATAGGCTTTAGAGTTTTATCCTGATAAGTTATATAAGGTCATGTTTTCTTCTTTTTTTATCAAGAAACAAAATAATTATTATCTATATATATTCTCCACTTCTTAATCTACATTTTCATTAACCAGCGCTAATTTATTACGGGCATTACGGCGCATTATTCTTTAGAATCCCTAATGAATTGTCAGACAATAGGATCTACTCAACACAGACTTAGGTAAGGGTTTAACCGCATTGGGATTTACGTTGGATATTAGAAGTGGGCCTTCTAGTACTGTGGTTGCACTGACACGGTAACGACGGTATCCCTTATATTATGGTCTATAACGAGAACGAATGATACCGCTGTTTATTGTGGCCCAACGATAGCGTGGTTAGCTTTTATTACTTGTTTAGTTTGTGGCGTTTTTATTAATTTGTGGCTGGATTTATTTGTGCTGTTTTTAGCAATAACTACTGTGTTAATATGAAACTAGTACATATTTGTTGCTACCATCGACGTAGGATATGCATAGACTGCTACTATCGCTAGGTTCCCCTTGTGCCAAGCGAGAGCAGTTTTTAGTCTGAACCTAGAACATTTCGTTTTTCATTTAAGTTAATTTTCGCGCAACGAGAAACTTATATAAGAAAATATCGATGGTTTTGACATTGTTAGGATAATATTAGTGTTTTAGATAGATTTTTTAAAACGGCAAGCTCCGTCGTCATACATAATTCACGACAACACTTGTTCACACTAGTGCTTACGGTTTAAACTCTGATAGGCTCACTCTATAGTTTCAAATGCAACCTCGTTGGTTGCCACACTCTTGGAGTACGTAGTGAGACTGTTTTCGGGTGATATCACAATAATTTAGTTATAGTTTTTCGGGTCGGTTCGCAAATGGACATAAATAATGACATTCACATAGTTTATTTTATTGCAATAGTTTCACAAAATTATTTTGCTATCTGCATGACAGATCACATAAATATTCTTAAATTAATGTTGGCACATGTATCATACAACAGTACTAAATGAAACAATGCCAGGTAGCATTGGAAAAGTTTATATATTTACTAATTAGGAACCGGCGAATAATAAAACAGTTGTTTACGACAAAACCTTTTACCTTACAAATATATTTCTTAACATTTCTTGAAGAACAATCTCTTGTTATTTCTCACATAAGTTTCATACATGAAATGTTTTCCCAACCTGTCTTCCAGCTTCGAACCTTCTGAAGTTAACAACACCAGTTGCTTCAGAACTTCGGAAGACTGTCATTTTATTTCTCCACTGTTGTTAGAAATATTAAAGTTTATCGTTGAACTTGTTTGAACACACGCCTGATACTGTGAAAGGTGTTCTATACCTGTCGGTAACTTTGTACTGTTTGCTTTAATTAAGCTTGTTTAGAAGAGTAGGGCTACTGCAATAATATAAGAAAACATTTCGCCTATGCTGAAACAAAAATTTATTCTGCTGTCTGATATTCCAATATTGGGCTATGCCTGTTTTTTGACACTTATATTTTTATCTATGATAAATCGCAGATAAGTTTTTTATGTGTTATAATCAAAATCTTTTTAGTTTTGCAGATCTACTACTTTTTTTTCAAATTAAATATCAAGTATTCAATCCTTAGGAAACTCTCAAACAAGGCCTAAAAACACACAAAACCTAGAAAATTCTAACTTTTAAACAATCGCGCTTCGTGTTTACAGTGTTGTTTACAGTACGGGAATAACTGCGTACATGTATATATAAATTTTTTGGAACACTAGAGAAGCTGGAAATTACTTGTCAGCTTGCTTGCAAACTAGAGCAACTTATAGACATTATACCTCAATCAAGTATATCATAATAAAGTACGTGTTAAGTCACCAGTCTGACGCCGTGGAACACGCGCCGCGGCCCATGAATATTCAACCCCCAACCACGACACTTAACATCGTTCATGCTTTATAAACAAACAATTCCGATATAATTATAATGACGGACGGTACGGGTTAACTTAAATGAACACGAGTTGGAATGACAGGTTCATTTTGTATATTGAATGTTAATTTTGGATGAATTTACTGATATTTTGTTGATAGGTAGATAATGGGATTGATTATCGCTGAATAATATGAATTAATTTCTGTACGCTGTATTTTCGATACACAATTTTATGTTTTTATTACATTTATTGTAACCGACGATAATAAATACTTTTCAAATCATTCTTACAAGCGCAAATAAAATTCACAATCATTGCAATAGATGTATTTGACAACTACAAACATTAGTACCCTTCAGCTAATCAAGCGCTTTAAAACAATATTTTCCATCACAGCATGGATGTTACTGGAGCAAGCACGACCAACTTTAAGCGGGCTACGATATGACCACAACAGCTGTTTCCGTTGTTAGCGCTTTAACTAAGCGTTACGCGATACTGGACTGTTTAATTATGAAGTTTTAGTATATTAAAATACTGCGAGTATTAATATGCATTTTAGACAGTTTTAGTAAGATCCTATCTTGAAAGATTCATGAGCAAACACAAATGTTTTCCATCAATCTTTCTGCTATTTTTTTATTCTGTCTTTTCACTAGCTGTTCATTTTACTTAATTTATCAGATTATATGACGATCGACTTCTAATCAGATTTCGACCCATGTGAGATCCTAAAAACGTTTTAAAACTAAGAAAATGGTTCCCGAAATTATGTGTTAAATTTGTTGTTTTTTAATCATGTTTTTTTTCATATATGCAAGAAAATAAGAACGACGTTTTCCATTCCTGGTCTGCACTCACGTAGCAAATACGATGAATATTACTTTAATCCCAACTTAATTTTTTCATGATTACCCCAGAGTGTTTGTACGTGCCTAATTACGTGAATACAAACCAGAAAACATCCTTCGGGTCCAATAGAAGTCGAAAGAAATGAGGCTCCGAACAGTTTCTAGTCACGAGCACGAAGTTCTTGTTTGTCTAGATAAATAGCCTAAGTTTATAGTTCCTAAGAAAGTTCATAAATTGGACGTGGATGATGATGTAATATTATTTGTCAAACAAGTCCAACTTGTATTAATTAGGTTTCTCTCTCAGTGAATAATCAATTTGTTGTTTGGAGTTGTGTTTGTTTTACCACGTAACAATATTTAATTACAATTTACCTAAAAAGTTAAAAATATATAAAACCAGTCGACCCAATTGGAAAAGAATCTATTAATCTATAAAATTTCATATAAAATACCATTTAAATATTCGATATTTTCTGCAGATCTCTCTCTAACATGTTCATTCATACAAACTTATCAACTACAAAAACAAAAAAAAAAATAACAAGCCTAATTAATTGATCAAACCGTTCTTAACTGATGCTCCGTCATACATATGCCAAATCATTTTTATTGCATATTAACAAAGCAATCATCAATAAATAACATTCATCGACCAAATATACGAAAGTCCAACCATCGAAATATTCACATTCATCATCCTATTCAATGCAGTGTAATAAATTTTCTGCACTAATAGCTAAACGCGAGCGAATGCGTCTGCTGCATAAAATATGTCTAGGATATAACAGGGCCTTATTAATTGATACAGACATTACGTTAATACACCCCTTATTGTAATTAAGAATAGTATATTTAGAGTGATACGAACACCACTTGGCAGGCCTCCCACTAGGTGGACTGACGATATCGTCAAAGTGGCGAGCACCCGGTGGATGCAATGGGCGAGTTGTCGTTCATTGTGGCGTTCTAGGGGGGAGGCCATTGTTCAGCAGTGGACGTCTTCCGGCTGATGATGATGATGATGATGAACACCACTTGAAATACATTGTCATTAAGGCCGTCTATACAAAGTGTGACGGAAAAGTTATTAGTATCTAAGAGGGGTGAAGACTACATCTGGTATGTAACCAGCATATATAAAATAAGCTATAGATAAATAATTAAACAATGATGCCTGATTTTTTTTTACAATTTTTTATATGAAATATTGACCACCTCATTAAGAAAGTCAATATACGTCACACTTTAAATTTTACATACATATACGTCACACCTTAAATTTTACATACATATAATCACGCTTCTTTCCCTTGTAGGGTTGGGCAGATACCACTTCTTTCCACTTCCTGCAATCCTAACACAATTGTTTCGGATTTTCGACTTTCATTATTCCCTTCATAAATTCTATTCGGTTTAGGATACTCTTGACCTGGCCTTTTTTTTATTCACACTCGCCTTTGTTAGCTATGATATATTGCTTCAGAAATCAGAGCCTAATACTAATTGCAGGTAAGGTACCGGCCGGACAAAAGCGCCGTCTTGCCAAGACCAAGACCGCCGCGCTGTCAAACCCAAAAAATAATGAAACTCTAGGTAAACCAATAATCTGTTTAATAACAAATTAACAACTAAAACTTTAATTTCGTGATCCTACAAGATTACAAAAGTCTAAAGTTCGACCTTAAATTGTGTAAGTACTGTGTTTGTGTGTGTATTACTAAAAAACGAAATTAACTAAATAATAACAATGACTTACTCATTTTGTTACATCGATAAATTGAAGCAAAAAAATGGAATATTTAATTTACTCACGATGCGCTCAAATTTTGTAAACTCTTAACAACCAGATTTACTCTTCTGATAGTTATTGCCTAGTCCTTAACACTGTATAATACAGGCTACTCGAGCAGTTAATCCCTTCGGATAGTTATTGCCTTTTCCTTAACACCCTGTACATACAGACTAGTTGAGAAGTTAATCACTGATATATATCCGCGAACTAGTCGACCTATCAACTGTCGCTTGATGATACCCCTGCTTGCGATCTTTATAAAATTTCACGTGCGCCTTTCGACCGCTTGCCTTTCATTTGTTCGATCGCGCGGAGCAGTCAAACTGCTTTAAACAGTCTTTGTAAGAAAGTCTGTAATTTTCCAGTCGCAGCTATCTGCGTATAGTCGGCCTAAAGCATAAGCCCAATAATATCTGAAAGATAACCTCGTTTGTTTTGGCCTTAAAAATAGCGATTCATAGTAAGAGCCTCGTTACCATAATGCGTGCCTTTGAAACGACTATTTTATTATAAAGTCCTCGTTATAAAGTCGTAGGTTTATGCTAATGTGCCCCAAGGGCGAAGTGTACCGAAAAATGTAGGAATGGATCCGTTTTGTGGCGTAAAATTCGGTAACTAGAGTTTAATGTTAAGAAATATTTCAAAAGGAGGCTTTTTAACAACCAGATTTTATCTTAAAAAAAGTGAAAGAAAATACGTAATATCATAAAGTATTGTGACAAATCAATAGAGGATAAAATCTTGTAAAATTCTAAAGATAAGCATGTTAGGAGAAAATTACGCGCGTATGTAAATAACAGGATTAAAATGAGGCAAATAAGCTTTACATATGGAAAACCTACTTTTGAAAAAGTCTTTATCGTATAAATTATCTAAAAGTCAGAGTAATTTTGGAAATAAAGTACGATATTTCTGGCCTATTCGTGTGGATAACTTCTAATTTCTGTCTACGATATAACCAGGTTTGTCCAATTCTTTTCGCTTCGTTTAATCTGTCTGAACAATCTTTCGTACAAATATTGAGAACGGATTTGATGTGATCGATTGCTTCCTCTACCGGTGAATGCTTTGGTATTCTGTATTTATTTTTTTGGAAGATTATATGTTTGGGTGGAAATAGATATTGGTATCGTTTTGTATGAAGATAGGTACAATAGAAGGTTGTTGTAAGAAATGTTTAGTGAATAGTTTGGCTTGTACGGTGAGCATTAATTGAAAATACGGGTTCTTTATATGACTTGATGAATAGGGTTGATTTCTATTTATCTGTTACGGTTTTTTGTGTAGCAAAAAAGTAGGAGTGAGCTGCTTTGTTCGACTTGTAAAAGTAACTATTAGGTTCTAGTAATATTTGGATGTTTGGTTTCTTTTGAAGACGACATTAGTAATTTTAATTCTATAAACATCTGACGGTCGTTGTTTGAGTAACCATTTGAAGGTTAAATAGTTATTTAAGGAATAACAAAGTGTTACACAGATATACGAAATTATCAGCAATATGTCATGTTTTGAACATTATTCAATACAATCGCGACTTTGGCATAATTGATTATTATGAGCTATGTTCGAGGTACATTAGGCTATCAGCTTTCGATAGCGTCCAAATGATCAATTAGACGCTATACTACGGATGTATGAAACTAAACGGTCTTATGAAGTGATTGTATCAATGGGACACACATTAACAACCTAATGTCTTCATCACAATATCTTAATGATAAGGCTAAATGGCAGTAAATTATCTTTACAATTGAAGTGAAACCTCTAACTAATTTTTTACAAAATACCGTTTTGAAAATCATGTTTTTTCATCATCATCAACCGGAAGACGTCCACTGCTGAACAAAGGCCTCCCTCGTAATCTTTGACAGGTTTAAATACGGAAATGTACGAGCATAAACACATTAAAAGCATTAACATCAGAAGTATGCTAATGATACAACAAAGCACGCATAAAGATACATACATAAAACCGCGACTTTTTGCTGTGTGAGATTAACGCCTACTGGTTCTCCCGCGCAATGTGGCGTGCGCGCGTAAGTCAGATCGAATAGATAGGCATTAGTCACATTCCTAGTAAATGAGATCTGCCACGCGATTCACGAAGAAAGGAAGTTTTTTTGCATATTCCGTAAATTATGTTTGGACTGATGGCTGTCATTTGTTATGATTAATGTGTAGAGTACTGGCCATTATTTTGTATTTAGCCACGGATTTTCTTAGTGAAAATAAGTTATAATTAAGACAGTAATTATAATTTATTTTTGTTATCTTATACCAAAATGAAATAAATTGAAGACTTTTAGACGGGCTCTGTTGTGATTGCCGTGCGATTGTAGAGTTTTGTTATTTATATTGGTTTACTACTAAAAAAAAATTTCCATATGTTCTAAATAAATAAAAGTAGTAATAATGATTCAATAATAATTTATCCAAGTAATCACTTCATAAAAATATTATTTATTTTGAATACTTTATGGTAAATGGAGAAAACGTTTCGCCAATAGCAGAAAAATCGTATCATGCTAAGAGTTATAGCAAAATATTGGCAAGGAGTTCTTTGGCTATGCATTTCCTAATCCAATTCGGTCACCACTAACTTGCAGCATCACAAAGGACACGTGTTAGCTACAAAGCAGTTTATCTCGAAGTGGGTCACGGTTAAGTAAGAGCCTGCATGTAGCCTCCACTCGTGACAGGCATAAGTGAATAAGATGAGATCAAAGCGGAAACTCTTAACTGAATTAGGCGATTTGGTTTGATTAAGATGTATTTACCTTTTTGTTTTTCTGAAGAGTGATACTTTTGTTACTGTTTTTTTGTTAAAGCATACTTTATTTTAGATGAACTTGTTAAGAGCCAACCTGAGATCGATCGATCGCTAAAAAAATACTATTGCAAATCATGAAAAAGTTAATAAGAATTATGATGATTTAAAATCAAAGTGTTTTTAAATATATGTTATGGACCAAGTGAAAAATTGAGCAGTATACATAATGCCCGGTCATTATGAAAAATGCCCAATATGAGTGCGCATTTTGACAATAATTATTCAAATAATCAAATTGACCGGGCACTAAACATATTGCCTATCACCTTTTGGGCAGAGTAATACAAACATATTTAATTACAATTTTTATTTTTTTATTGTTATTGTCATTTAACTTAATATTAAAAAGTTTGTCTTTTTTGTAGGTTAGTTTGAAAAAAAAGCACGCAATCGTTAAGTAAGACTAATTTTGAATTACATACATCGTCGCTCGCTTAGCTCGCTCTGTTGCAAGGTCACAATATCTAACCTAACCTAACCTATTGATCTCTGTCACAAAGTCGAACCTAACCAAGCAATGGATTTAATTAACTCAAGTGAAACTCATTCCGCATTCGCGTCCGTCCGTACACGCTTTACAATGCAAAACTAAGTCCGTTTGAAGTCCGCCGCACGAGCCGAATGGCGGTCTCTGATTGGTCAAAGCGTGAGTACTACCCTCCCCGCCCATGCACCGCGTTAAATATAGCTTTATTATCAAATTGCCCAACTATCATGTAGCAATATAATAATGACGGTGCAATGTGATAAATAATAAAGTTGAGATAGTAATTAATCACTTAGCCCAATCAAGATAGACATTATTCATAATGCTCGTGCACTATGACTAATGCCCGTATTAATCACCTGGTCCATAACATATACACTACTGCTACTGGCAAACTAGAATCCCAATACATTAACGAAAACTTTTTTTCATGGTTATTGAAGTCCACTTTATCAGAAACATAAAAGTTTATATTGAACAGGTACCTAATCAGCATACTATACCCAATATTATAATATACCAGTATTTTTACAAAAGCATAGCTACAGTCTTAATAAAGCTAATCAACCGATATCATCGACTGAAATCAGTGCGTGCCGCTTATTAATATCCTAATCAGAACCGTAAATATGAAATCTGATATAACTCTACCTACCCACTATTATTGGTAAAGCAGGGGTTAAGAAAAACGAAAATATTTCGAACCAGACATAAAATATAAAACACGCAAGTTTATTAAGGTTAAATAGGTCACTCGCTCATTACTGTTAAAATAAACGACAATTATTAATTATTTGGAGTGTTATTGTTGAAAATAATTTATAGGTATAGTAAAAGGTAGATGATGCATGCAAACGAACGAACGAAAATTTTATTATGTGATGGAACAAGCACTCAAAGGACGGAGGAGAATGCTATGCTTGATGTCTTATTGAAGTACGTATTTTTTTTTATCCAATGGATCTTAAAACAATCTCTATGACTGTAAAATACCATAGAAGAGTCTGGAAAATAGAGATTTAGAGGTAAAAATAGTACGATGTTAAGTAAAAAAATAAATTTCATCTTAAATGGACGGAAATACAATTGAAACTAGACCGGAGACAAATAATGTTTAGTACCTCCCGTTTCATCTGGAAAACCTAGCAGAAGCCAAATTGTAGTTCATTCACCTATGTAACACTTGGCGTGTTTCCCGAACTCGGTGTAAATGGTCGAAACTGTTCACGGTACCAATTATTTGAAACTAACTGCCTTGAAGGAATGGCGGTCATTGACCCGGGGACAATCACATGAATGAACATCTGAATTCAAGGGTTGAGAAGCACGCGATCCGTGTTTGTACGGGTTTTCTTCATAAAGTTGTGTTTGTCTATATAAGAACTGGTCTGTGTGGTAGCTTATTCTGTCCTATAATTTGATACAATCCGAGACTCAAACCCGCCGCCTATGTTAGTACGGGGCAGTGATTATTTCCTGGTTGGTAGCTAGGAATATTTGACAATGCATTTATATACATAAATCACTAAATCAGTCTGGTTTATTAGAAAATATCATCAACCCCATATAACCCCATATTTTTATTATGAGTATATTTTTTGCAGCACTTAGGTGTTAAACGTGATTACGACCTACGAAGTCTCGTACAATACATAATAAGATATTTATGTAACAGTGCGGCAATTGTCCTTAGTCTTTGGAGAGAGCGATAGTTCCTATCTCTATCTATACTAATTCACCAGCCGACCTTGTATATCGGTCATTGCTACCGTGTAATGTTTCCCTAGGTCCATTATGTGTCGTTTATGTTTTCTACCCGTTCAATTCTCGTGTCAATGTGCTCTGACTATCTACAACCGAACGCGGTCGCGTGACACACAGACGACATATTTTGTTCGAATTCACAACATGTGCGAGAACGCGTAAAGATATTTTTTAACACAGCGGATTTTCTGAACGTTATACGTGAAATAATATGTGTTTCTTTTCCCCAAAATGGGCTTACGTGGGGTAACGGATGAATATTCTGCCCTTAAAAGGTATTCATAAATTTTATTACACAGATTTTCTTCTAAAATTGTAAAATGAAATAGCCTTCATAAAAGAAAGTAGTTTCGTAATAAAATATAATGAGGCAGCTAAAGGCAGCGCAAAAATGTCACCTCAAGACGATGTTTTATAGAAATTCTGTCCCGTTGCCCTAACAACCGAACAAATAAAAATCTGCGATCGTTTGCAGCTGTCTGTCTAGATTTAATTCCAGGTAGTTTTTATTAGGAGAAAAGAAGGAGAGAATTGAATAGGAGTCCAAGCTTTGTCTAGGATTGTCGGAGCTCATTCTGAGATATCGCCACGATTCGTTACTGTGGAACCATTGCAGAAAGTTGAACGACTTAAGATAGGTCTTGAACAAAGGTCGTTAAGTTGGCAAAAGCTCCATAAAGATATTTAAGTAGGTGACAGATTTAGTTAAATCTATTTTGCATGCATAGAGCGTTTGAAATTTATTTTGAAGATGATTTGATAGTTATTTCTTTGAATGTCACCAATTAACATCAATCTAAATGTGCCTTGAAACTTTGCTAACAATTTCTGACCCTTGCTAAACATTAAATACCTTAAACGTAAGAAAAGCAGGGTACAAAGATCAATCCCTAGTGTATAAAGTTAATAATAAGCAAAAGAAGACTCGGAAAGGAATCCTTAAACAGAACACAAAAACTTTTGACACGGAATATTTTCTTTGCGTTCTGACGAAAATAGCTAACGAGCCTTAAAATATACGGTCGTTGACTCGCCCTCGGCCTGAGGTCAAAAGAATAATATTTTCATGAGGTTATGAGGTATCTTGATACGGGAAGGTAAAATATGGTATTATTTAAGATCTTCATGAATTGCGAAATTCAGTACGTCTGAGAAGCTATGTCGTCCACATCTTAGGAGGTACAGAATGCTGGCGCCTCTCGTTTTGTAAATAATGACCAGGGACTAGAAGTCTGAAATAATAAATAGGATCTAAAAATTTTCTATAACGTGTATTACTGGATGTTATAAGAAACTTGTGTAATATTTGCCATCCGTGGATCAAAATAGAAGTTAAAGCAATCGATCAATTACCTTACGGCTGCTTTTATTTGGTAAATGAAAGTCGATAGGGTTTTTCATTCCTGTATCCGTTCGATCACAAAGTAATATTTTTTTTAAGGATGGAAAACTGTAAGTAGTCGGTTACAGATTTTAGTTGACTTTTACGTTTTAAAATCGTACCTTAAAATATAATTCGTGTCTTTGTTACATGGCAATAGGCTCGCCCCCTATTACATGGGACCTAACCATATCGGCGAACTGTGGGTGTACATTGGTACATCTCTGCCTAATCCTTCGGAGATACAGGCTTGATGGTATGTTTATGTGTTGTTACATCTTGAATTAAAATTACTCATTTCATAAAAAAAATGACATAAATATACCATAGCACAATCAGAATTCACATATAGATACTTTTTACCGTATATTACAGAGATATGACGCAGTGTTTTTTATATTCTACGCAGAAAAATACAAAAATAAAAGTCTTGTTAATATTATGAAAAAAGCGTGAGTTACGGAACACCGGTTTTATAAGAATTTCACTAAATATTTGTTTAACAGGTACCTACCGTCACGACATATTATCATACGAAGAATAATCGCTATTGGAGCGATTAAAGTGATTTACGATCGGAGCGATGTTTTTTGGTGGCGTATGTTTTATGGATTAATGGACTGTGTTAAATCAATTCTGTTTGGCTGATGTTTGTCTTGTTTATTGCCTATTCCAGGCTAAATGATGATTTTTGAGTTATAACGTGCGTGAATTTGTGTGAAATTTGTTAGTAAATTTTTCTAATATTATTTTTGTACCATATATTTTTTAATATGGCAGTTATGTAATATTGTAATATTTCGGACAGCAGACATTCTTTTCTTTGTGTAGAAAAATATGACCATTTTCTTTTGCGTCTTTTTTATTATCATATGATCTGTGTATACATTTCATATACGCCCTTGAATTTCATAGTCAACATTACGATTTATTTGTCATCTCACATAACGACAAATATTGAGGCTTTGTAGGTCGTACTAATATTTACTGATATGCGGGAATCCGAGACGCTGCGGCTCCATTGTTATATACCTAGTTCCTACATTTGAAAAAGCGACTACGCAGAGTTCTACGAAAACTGCTACGAAAATCCGTAGGTCTACGAATCGGATAGCAGTGATGTAGGGCTACGTAAATCAGGAACGTGACCAATCGCTATAATAGTTTTCTTGCAGTATGGCCGCAAAACCAATTATCCCAATGGTGATTAACAAACAAATTAATACCCTTCGTTATTTACTAAATTTTTGGTGCGGTGCTTGGGTAGGCTTATTTGGCTTTTGGAAAATGTGCTGCGTGTGTGGATTTTAGTTAGTAAGTAACTGATACATGTGTAAAAGGTATTCATAGGTTTTAATATTTCAGATTCGTAAAATTTTATAGTACCTAGCTATACAAAAAAAAAGTCGATTAAGTTCTATGTAGAGTCGATTCGATAGTGAGAGACGACATATAGAAGAAGGGTAGAATGTGCGTTTGCTCTGCAGTGGAACAGAAATGGCTAAGAAAAAAAAGAGTCGAATTAATCGCAATTTCTTTTTTTTAAACTATACATAATAATATATTTATATAAACTATACATATGTCGAACAATACAATACATATCCCACTAAACCAGTTCAGTAGTTTGCAGACTGTGGGAGCACCGCTTTAGCTCTTTACATAATTAAAATCTAAATTAATTATTAGAAATTAAGGTTTGGTCGGTTTATAAAAACCACTGCGATTGTAAAATGCTATGACAAAAATATTACAACTCAACTTAAACCTCATATTCTCGAATTCTGTGTTAAACTCGCTATAAATCCACGATATAATATCTTCAGTTTAAATACCGGAGCAAATTGTTTGACATGACAGGGGAACGGGATACTACGGACTTATGTTCCATTTTGCAGTTAAAGTTTAGCCGTTAAAGCTTAACTAGTTTTTATAGAAAATAGTTGTGTAAAATGTGCTCGAAATTCCCACCTGGAATGTTTTAAAAGTTTCGCTTTACCCATTATTTATGTTAGAGTTTTTTTTATATTTATTATGAATATCGATACGGAAAACCGTAGGTATATAAAGTATTTTAATAAAAATATTTTGAATGTAAAGCAATAAAAAAATCCTATTCGAATTTTATTAATTTATCCCAAACCGGAAAATTATAGATTTATCCCAAAACGGAAAATTAAAGGTATTTAATGTATTTTAATCAGTATTTTTAACGCTAAAACTTAAAATATAAATTACTATTCGATTTTTACAAAGTATCTTGAGCGGAAACAGTCTTTTAAATAATTTTAGATCTGTATTCAGCCAAAGATAGTACTAGCTAGTGGAATAAAAGCGAATAAAATTTAAAGTTCTTGTAATCGCCGTTCAGTGATATATAGGTTTGACTTTTAACTTTTAGAGAAGTTTATTTTCTAAACTTCACTGAGTTAAGCACGATACCAAACTAGAATAGTAAGCTAGAGTTTTCTTTAGAGTTAAAGGTAATAATACAAAACAAAAACAGATTTTTAATGGATATAATAATCCAGCCAATAAACGTCCCACTGCTGGGCACAGGCCTCTTCCCATATAGAGAAGGCGTGAGCATTGATCACCACGCTTGCTCACTGCGGATTGGCGATTTCAGATCCTAAATTTTGAAATCCAGGTTTCCTCACGATGTTTTCCTTCACCGTTTGTCAGAAGTGTGTAATTTTATATACCTTAAAAAACATTATTATGTAAACACATCTTCAATATAAAATTATTATTTCCCTTAGCAATTCTCACCAAAATTTCTATTACACAAAGTGTACCTACCGAGTAAATTCTACTAGTTTATCTATAACGTCTATATATCAAATCACAGCTCAATCGAGAGTAATTCCCTGAACATTGGATGAGTCCTTCAGCTGACCGCACGCTGACGTCATCAGAATTCGAGAGAGGAGCCCGTGTGTGTGGACTAATGGGCTTTTGAATATGTAGAGCTATTTGGTTATGCTCTGTAAAGATTATTTTATAATGTATTTTGTTTACAAAATGCATATTATATGTGTACCAGTTGTACTAAAAACATAGTAAAGAGGATTCTCTTGAGTAGTTTTTAAAGAACTGTAGACGTATCATATGTAACATATGCCTTAGATTAAATATAGTTATTTCCATGGTTAGGATTAATATTTGCATTGTTCTTTTAGCTATAAATCGTGCCTCCGACGCTTACGATGTCAAAATTATATTAGATGACCAGTATTGTATGAAATCTAATTGCTATGTTTCATTAAATACAAGATTTTTGTCATTTGTAGTAAATGTTTGCAGTGTTATGAAGTACCATTGATTTAAAAAACTCACACCAAAGAATAAAATAAGAACAATAAAAAAGTTCTAAACCAAAGTACATTACTTGTAAAACAAAGTTACATCGACCTTATATCTTTACTTTGGACCATAAAATACAATGTGCTATGAATAAATCTACTTCAAAACCTCACACTATGGACTCAAAAATATTGTTATTGTTATAATCTGTACCAATACATACGTTTATTTTAAATGTAATTTTGTACACAATATATTATGTTATGCTGTTGGTATACCTAATAAATAAATAAATAAATAAACAATACCATGAAATTTTAAAGCAAGAAGAATATCATTGTATAAGCGAGACGGCGCATTACATGCACATAGCAGCGTCTTTCTTCCACAATGACAACAGGCATGTTTTTGAATCTCATAGTACAGGTTTCCCGTTTTGTATTGAACGAGCTCAAGTTTGAAAAGCATTGTTCATTTGTTTCAACTTTACTTGACATTGTTGCGGTTTCATTTGTTAAAACTTTTTGACATGATTTGTTTGTGGATTATATTTGAATTGAAAACTTTTGGGGAAACCAATGGCTCCATTAGTTAATTGTTGGTTTATTTTAGAAGTAAATAAACATGTCTTGGAACAGATTGTCTTAGATACCACTGCCGGGCAAAGGCCTCCTTTTTTTCCAAACCTCTATGTTTTTTGCGATTTCTTTCTACGTGATATTCCCGCATAACAGATTCGATCATACTATTATTCCGTACATGGAGTTAGCTTGCATCCCCAGAGAGGACATAAAATACTTTTAGGCGCGATAACCGACACCCAAGCGGGCAAAGCCGCACGCTAGAGCTAGTTATGATATATTCTTATATATTTTAGTCTATATTTAAATTGTTAGCCTCGTTTGCCTAGTGGTGCTAAGTGCGACTGCTACGCTAGAGGTCTTGGGTTCGATTCCCGAGTCGACCAAGGTGTTATTGGGTTTCTATGAAATTCTCAGTAGCAGGTCGTAGTTTAGATTTGTGCCCGGTTAGGGGCAATAGGCTCGCCCCCTATTCCATGGGAGCTAAACATATTGGCGAACTGTGGGTGTACATTGGTACACCTCTGCCTTACCCTTCTGGGATACATTCGTGATGGTATTTTATGTTATGTTTTTATACATTTTAGTCTATATTTACCTTGTAAGCCTCAATATAACTTTAGCCTTAAATATGTATTGTCTGAATATTCAAAATAGCTTTAATAGTTGGTCGTCGCATAACAGAGAGCCCACTTGAATTCTAGTTGAAGAATTCTTTTGTAATGAAAACGGGACCAGTACAACCTACTGTGAAGGCTTTTATACTAATGAATTTGTGTCATACTTGTTAAATTGTTTCGTTCAACGTTTTTCATGCAATTGTGGGTTCGATTCGTGAGTTATGTGTTTCGTTGGGTACGATGACATGCATTTTTAATTATAGCTAAGTGCATGGGTTTTTGTGTTCACCTGTATTAATAGGTTGGAGTTTGAGGCACTTATTTATTGCGTAATTTTGTATAGTGGAATGATTGATTTGTGTGTTATTTAATAATGTTTATTTATGGTTTCTTTTTTGTTTCAGGTAATGTAACCTGTTTTCATGCACTAGCATTTTATGGTGAATAGAAATTTAAATAATAATAATATCTTTGGACATCTCACACACGGTTGTCTGATCCCAAGCTAAGCAGAGCTTGTGTTATGGTAACCAGACAACTGATAAACTTACTTATACTTTTCTAAATACATACATATTATAGATAAATTTCACCCAGACACAGCATGTAAGAAAATAATCTTGATTAGTTTTTTTTTTATTTTGAACTTTTAAATGTCGGTTTAGTAGTTGTACTTTTATTTATTTCACTTTACAACTATTATCATAATTTTATCTTTTGTATCTACTCTAATATTAACTTAGCTACAAGTACCTTTTTTACATAAAGATTTTACAAGTGAACCTCAGTTTGAATTGCTAGGCTCAATCTTTATGCCCTAAAACGTTTTAGGTAATAAGAAAGCTGGGAATCCAATTTCATTTTACAAATGAACGATTTTCAGACGGAATTACATTGCTTACAGACGATTTCAGATTTCTTAGCCTTTAAATGTTTTCTTTATTCATCATTGATATTTAATACGCTTTTCGTTTTTAGTAGTAAAAATCTCATTTAAGAAGTTATGTTATAGTTTAAATTATAGTAATATTTATGTTCCTACTGATATTAATTGAATCTTTTCTTAATAACATTTCCTTTGCGACTGATCGCCTTTTAGTTTTTGTGCGACAATGAAAATTAGTAGTATATTAGGTATTTTTACACCTTCTTGATGATTTTCCTGAAAAAAACACAACACCCTATACATATTTTTAAATAATTGAGCACTTATATTATTTTATAATTGATTATAATAACAAAATAACTTTCACAAATTACATTTCTTTTCGCCAATTTGAAAAGGACACTGAGTTTTTGATGCCAAATTTTGCGGTACTCATCTTTTTGTGCCCGCGGCTTTACGACCGCCATAAAACAAGGTAACGAACCGCTATGTAAATGTCAGCCTATATATAGCTGTATACTCCTGTATATATGTGAATATTTATGAATGATGTGTAAATAAATAAATATTTACAGCAAATGTGGGCGCGTATCTGACGGCATTCGAGCTTCAAAATGGTACGTAGGGTATGTTGTTAACTGCCTCGTTGGCCTAGTGGTGCTAAGCGCGACTGCTACGCTAGAGGTCTTGGGTTCGATTCCCGAGTCGACCAAGGTGTTATTGGGTTTTTCTATGAAATTCTCAGTAGCAGGTCGTAGTTTGGATTTGTGCCCGGTTAGTGGCAATAGGCTCGCCCCCTATTACATGGGACCTAAACATATCGGCGAACTGTGGGTGTACATTGGTACACCTCTGCCTACCCCTTCGGGGATACAGGCGTGATGATATGTTATGTTATGGTATGTTGTTAATTGGAAGATTTTAATATAAAATATGCATTTTTTGGGAACAAATTATATGCACAAAAATAAATGGTAATTTTCTTTAAATATACTTACACTTAACTTCACGGTGGTTATAGTAAGTTAAAAAGATAACCAATACTCTATTGTGCAAAATACACAGAATTAATCTTAACAAATATCAAAAAGCAGGAAGTTCATCTGACATATATTCACAAAGTTCATATTTTCCTTCAAAACGCAAGAATTGTCCTAAAACATGATTTATGCTACGAGATGTGCTACGAATACGTAGCGGCTGCAATGAAACAGGATTAGTGACTACGAGCGTAGAGCGTAGTAGATAACGTGTCCTTTAGTTACTTTTGTCAGTTATTTGTGTTTATGAGGAACAATATTACAAAGTTATTTGTGTACGATTATATTTAAACTTTGAACTAGCTAGTTCTAGCTATAAATCTCTACCTACCTCAATTAAGTTCTGGGCGTATATACGACAAAGAACAGTTTTTTTTTTTATTATCCTCCTTAATTATCAATAAGTGGATATTGCACAATTGTAAAAATAAAATGTAAATTTAAACAGACTAACTTTACACGTTGAACACTATTGAAAACTAACTTCATATTTTCGTAAATACTTTATCCGTATCTAGACATTTGTAAGAATTCCAAGGAGTTTTCATCAATACATCTTAAACTTTTAAACTGAACCACGAGACTTATCTCAATATTGGAGTTCTACCATTTTATTTTCAGAAATACTCCGAACTAGATTGTATGACGTCACATTCAAGCAAATACGATTTATTGCGAGATTTCGCGGGCATAGACAATTCCAAATAAGTAGACGTATTTGCATTTAAAACGAAATCCTCTTAAATTCGATGCAAGCGTCGGTTTCGGTTGTATAGTCCACCACAAATCAGTTCAAAGCTATAAACATAAAATCACCCTTATATGCTACAAAGTAAGGTCGATTTTTGAGATTCATTGTTACTATACTTGAGAGGTTCACCGCAAATTCGATGAGACGAAAAACTCCAATATGCTTTGTGCAGAAGTTTTGTATAGATTTGTCGTTCTTTGAAGAATTTGTGTTTTATATTCATAACAGAAGAAATGTCGGTAACTTCAAATTCAGTAGTATTGAATTATTTGCATTCATTTCTATGTGGAAAACGTATTCTTAAAGCATTATTTTTCTTCAAATACATATTTATCATTGCGTGGGAAGATGAATTGAGTGAATAATTAGTAATGTTCTTGATTTTTGAACCTATAAATTAAATCAGCTCGATTATAGACTTATAGACTATATAGACGATATAGACTTTAAATTATTAAAGTGTTGTCGTGTCAATTGTCGTAAACCCAGTATAATATTTATTTTTATTTTTTTTTTATTTATTAGCCTACATGGGATCCCACTGCTGGGCAAAGGCCTCCCCCTCCGTCCTCCAAACCTGTCTATCCATTGCGATTTCTGGCCACGTGCGACCCGCATAACTGACTAGATCATCACACCACCTTCGCCTAGGACGACCTCGACGACGATGTCCCTCCGGTTTCCAGTGGGTGACGATCTTTGCCCATCGGTCAGGCTGCATTCGCGCTACGTGACCAGCCCACTCCCACTTGAGCTTGGCTGATTTTACTCCCACATCCGCCACTTGAGTAATAGAACGCAGCGTGGTGTTTCTAACACGATCTGCTAGTTTAACACCTAATATGCTGCGCTCCATTGCTCGTTGGCAAATCTTGAGACTGGACTTCTGTTGTTTAGTAAGTGACCAACTTTGAGCACCGTAGGTTGACCGTAGGTTAAAGTATAATATGGCGAAACAAAATACCATCAATTTCATCAATACTAGGCCAGTAAAGGTACTTAAAATATGTAAATTATTAAGAAATATACAAAAAAACATTTGAGAATAAAGTTCGAATTGGACTTCATGTAGAAATAAGTCCAATCTGTAAGTAGTCGATTCAATTTAAAGTATTATCCTATTGTGATAATATCGTAAACCACTATAATATACGAAACAAAAGACTATCTTCTGTTTAAACTTTGAATCTGTCCATTATTCTTCAATACTAGGTCAGTAACACACCGAGGCGCCGCGTCCAGTCCGCAGCTAATATTGTCCCATAACAATATTTTATCTAATGTTACCATTATGTAAAATACCCACATTATGTTTAATTAAGGAAAAGTACGCAATTTCCACGTAAGTCGGTCACGGGCGGCGCTGTCACGCGATACGACTTAGTTCTACTCATTTACACGTGGAAAAAAAAACAGGAAAGTCTATAAGTTTCTCCTAGTGTAGATCCGGGATTAAAAAATCCGGGTTATACAAAAGAAAATATTCTTCTGGTGCAAAGTATGACCTATATTCAATGGTGATTAGTAAGAGAAATGAGTTACTAGTTTATTTCAGTTTGTTCCTTGCAATGCCATATTTAAGCATTTCCTACGGTTTCCAGTTATATTTATTAAATATCAGTCAGTAAATATCAGCATACTGTAAACAATAATCTTTATCCAACGTTTGAGGCAATGTTTGTGAGTATATATGTAAACTATACTCGTAGGTTGTTGGTTAACAGCGATATTTCTATTTCCCATTCATATAGATTGTAATTAACCACATCTATTAATCTTTTTCAAGTAAATTTTTGTAACACCAATCTTTTTGACATAGTACCATACAAAATAATAATCTAAACAAAACTTAAACATTATCTACTCCACAAAACTCCATCTTTACTTGAACTAAAACCTAACACCAGTCTCAAGTCTTTTCATACGCAAGCGTTCCATTAAAGACAACACTTATATCAATGGCTTTTAAGTAGCAAGCTTTTCATGTGGTACGCTTAGCTAATGAGTAAACTAAGGCTTGACGGCTCCGTTGCTAATGTCTGACTGTATTTCAGCTGTTAGGAATTAGCGGTTCATGTGAAATTAGGTCTATTTGTCTGCGTAGAGAACCTATTTACTAAAGTTAGTCTATACATGTGTTTATTCATATATATATTACTATTTGGTTGGATTTTGAAGAATTTACTTACTATTTTTATGAATGCTACTCCAATTAATTAAGATCGGCTACCAACTGCAGAGATCTATCATTATTAATAGTACTGAATTCGATATTCTTGTTCTGGGTTGTTAAGGTTATAGATTGGTAATATAATCGTGGCTGTTTCATTTTTTTTTTTGATTTGTGTATAAAACACCATGACAAGGGACAATATACAACCAACAGTATGCTGTATATAAAAACGGTCTCGTTAAATTAGCACCAACCAGTTTCACTTACTATTGTTATTCAGAAATCAAAAACAAATGACTGTTACAAACATGATATAAAACATACTAATTTCTCCTGCCTCTCACGAAAGCCCGCTTTTGTAAGCCTTCTATTTCGTCTTCATATAGAACTACAAGCTGTATGATAACCTACACATTCATGGGCATGATGGCAACTAATGATTTTTTAATCTAATTTATTGGTAAACACCAAACTCACAGCAATAAATAACGACCTGTTAACGAGCTCCTCAAATTACTACCAACAACTTCATTTACCATAGTAAATCTAAAATCAAAAACAAAAGACTACTACAAACATTACACAAACCATACTAGTTCCTCCTGGCTTGTATGTAAGCCCGCTTTTGTAAGCCTTCTATTTCGCCTTCATTCAGAACTACAAGCTGTATGATAACCTAGCTAGAGTCCTACACATTCATGAACATGTCGGCAACTCGTGTATTCGGTAACGTCCCTATTCCATGTATTATGTCGCCCTAGGGAGGTGTCACTACATTTAGAGAGCCGATTTAGATGAACAAAAAGTTTTAGTTAGTGAGCATGTGAAGGTTTTTTTTGGTGAAGATTTTTGTTGTTGTTTCGTTTGGGTTATAAAAAGATTTTTGAACGGATGAAACTCTTTAGTGATAAATAAACTATCTTGGTGAATATTTGTAAACTAATCCCTTAGTTTCGCTTGTGTTGCTTGTAGTCTATCTGTCAATTTCAACCTTTGAGCGACACGCTGCTGTCTTTTGGTTGATGGAAATTGATAGATAGACCATACGCCAACTTGGTGGATTTTTGAATTGCGAAAACCCTCATTCAATTCAGTACTATACAAATTGCAATTGTCGGTCTACTATTATTTTTCACATTGAGTAGAGTATTTATCACAATACTTACCCGCTAATGGGTTGTTGGTTCAAACCATTAATTTTAAAACTAGATCGACGATAAACTGTATGTAGTTGTTGCTTGATTAATTGTTGTTTCATAAACTAAGATTTAAATTTAAACTTATGCCAAAAATAACATTTACTATGTTTAACCTGATATGTATCATAAACCTTATGTTAATCGTTTCAAACTTGGTAAGTAAATATTGGATACACATAAATTGAGTGAAGACGCCATGATGTGACGTCATCGAATCCTTAGCTAACAAAGATTAACAACGTTTGATGTATGTAAAGGCAACATTTAATGTTGGATTAACATCCTCTCAAACATTGACAGGTAGAACAAAGGTTTTATGGGTCTCAATAAAAGGTCCCTTCGTTATATGAACAGAAAATTAAGGGGACTTTTTAATCAAATTAAATTTTCATTTCTTAATTTCTGAAAACGTTTTTGTTATTTAAATGTTAAATTTTATTGAAAAACTTTCGCAATTAAAGCTCAAATGTATTCAAACTACATGTTTTAGTTCGTAGTTTTTGAATACACATAAAAGGCTGAACCCTTTCGAGTTCGTAATGCTGATTCGAACGTGTCACCGCAGACTATTTGATTTGATTGATTGACTCGGATTTAACGGAGCGACGGACGATAGGCACCGGGCCTTCCCTATAAATTGGAATGGTTGGCCCTAAAGCCTATTGAGGGACCGCCACCAAACTACCGCAGCTTTGTGTGATTGTTAAAAGACAGGGCAGAAGTGAATTGGTGACAGTGTTGTTTTTGTGAATGGTTTTTGTATAGTGGTTTTGTGATGTGTATCGGGTGAGACAGTGCTTTGCTAAACTGTTATGCTTATTAAATATGCCTTTGCCATATAGTCAGGTGTTGACTGCCACAATCATATTTGACCCCTAAGAGAGGTTTTTCAAGGACCGAAGCTCGCCGAAGCATCCCTGAATTTACTACGTCTTGACCTCATGTTAGGTTAAAGTAATTAAAATTACAAACCGTACAATAAACTTAAGATATTTAGAAAATGTTGTAGGCACCACATTATATTATACATGGCGTTACCATTGTAACAAACTTACCTGTGACATGAACGCATTTACATCTTGAGTTTTGATCCAATATTTCGTATAGACACATACAATGAGTCCTACATCCCTGCCTCACTCAACTAAGTAAATCGTGTTTCGAGATCTCGAGGGAAAATAGAATGCTATTTTCGCGCTAAGTCTAGTCCTGTTAGGATGTCAACTGTAAATATGTACTTGAGACAGAAATTCTCTATCATATTTTAAAGAAATATTTTGTACATTGTAAGTTTGATAAATAAGTGCACAGGGGACCGTATGACAGTTTTCTTTGAGTAATGCATTGCATTATTTTTTAATGCATGTTTTTTGTGAAATATTTTTTTTTCTGGAATTTTATTTATAAATAATTTATTATTTATATACTGACGAAGTGATGTAAACATCTGAATGTAATCAAAACATCAGTAACTGAATTTATACCTAAATTGACGAATGTTATTTTTTCCCTCGGAAGGCATACAGGGATGTATACATTTTTAAATTGAAAAAGGCGTATCCCTACCCTCATATTTTGTCTGTACATTGGTAGGGAAAACGCAATTTACTCGTCCCAAGAGATACGATTAAAAACATAATATCGTTCATAATAAGTTTGTGTTATTCAAGAGTTTTATAAGAATTCTAAATGTACGTGGAAACCTTTTTAAATGGAAAACGTTCTTATGAGGACAAGAAGTGCTCTGCTCTATTTTTTATGTAAATTTATTAAAGCAATATTATTTGCAGCTGTTTTTGCAAATGTTTTGCCACGCAAATTACACTAATTTAAAACAATACTCTGACTAAGAATGTTGATAGTCAAAAAAAATTAAAAGTTCTAGCCCAAACTTAATCTTATTACTTAAAAAATCGTGTTTGTGTTTGATATGGAAATTGCTATCGCAGTATAGATTTATATAGCTATTTAAATTATCTCGTCAGCGTTCAGTCCGAGCTCTGAATCAAGCACATTTCTCATCACTGACACTTACTATTCATGTTCTATTAAGAACGTCCTATTGCATTCTAACTTGATCTTAGCTCATACCCCCGGAGTTAAAGCAGACAGCTTTATAACTACGTCGATTCGTCATCCAAACCTTCAGGGCATTACCTTATATCGAAAACCTTTCAAGTTGACATCGGTAAAACAATCGGGCGCCCTATAAAATGAAATAACATTTCTTTTTTGTTCACCAGAGATTTGTCCCTTCGCTCCCTTCTATAAAAATCGTAACGCAATATGGATTAAAAAGAAATGTAAATTCAAATATAGTTCAAAACTTATTTTATTGGAATTGTACTAGTTTTACATTTTCGACTTAGATTTTTCTATAGTGTGATTTTAGTACCTTCTTGCTCTAAAGACCTCTACTTCAAATGAAAAGTTCTAGTTTTCAAGAATGTAAGTGTTAAATGCAAGAGTTTTAAGGTAATGCATGCCACTTGCTTTTAAATTACGACATTAAATGCATTCCTATATTGCGGTTTACTCCTGAAAATATTTTAGTATTTTTTGTTGCGTCCTTTTTGTAGCTATTTAGGTACATGTATGTAGCAATACTATTAGTATATGAATGTTGTTATAACGTTGTCACCAATGTTGATATTACATTCACTTTTTTCTTCTCATTTATCTGAGATGTCATCTTCAATCAAAACAAGAGCTTTCTTCCTTGTTTATTTAACCATGCCTAATGTTTTTGCTAATAATACCATAGCTAGCATATTATACTGCATTTTCAGGCGATTCATTTTATAAATATGATATTTTATCTCTCATTAAAATGTGGTACTGAAAAATAATATTTTTAAAAGTAAAAATAGTAATTTTAATCCCATTATTTTTAAGCTAATTCAACTCTATAAAGTTCGCCACTGAGCTGCGATGTCCAATTGTTTACAAGCGTTTGTCAACACTAATATAATTAAGAGAAGTATGGACACTGCAGAGTGCTCGTTGCGAACAACTTTTTAATTAAATTATCTTGTTTTTGTGAGCTTCGTCATTATCTTGCTATTTACATTGCATTTTCCTTCGCTCAAGATTTATAATTAAAAGCAGTGCTTATGTCATGCCGTCATGATAAAAATGTTATCTTAGATGGAGTTTTTTAAAAGAAAATGTCAGACTCCTGCAAGGATCTTCACAATGTTTTATAATCAATAATAATTATAATATTCCGGGACAATTCACACACGGTTATCTGATCCCAAGCTAAGCAGACCTTATGTTATGGTAACCAGACAACTGATATGAAATCTGAAATACGTATATATTTCTAAAATTACGAAAAAAAGTTTTATATTATGTGCTGAAATGAAAATTAAAAACAACAACACAACATTAATAATATACAAAGCTGATGACACCCCAAAAAAAGTTATACTTGCACCAGAATTCCATCAAAGCCTCTCAAAAGCGGTAGATAACATGCATAATCATTAATATTTAAACAGATAATGGAAATTGATGGACCATTCACTGGAATGCGGTCTACTAAAAGTTTTCGTTAACTAATTAATGAAGCGCGCTTTAAACGCAGTGGATACAAGTGCTTGTCCCCACATTCTGGCCTGTTGGTCTAATGGTTAGTGACCCTGACTGCTATACCAGGGTTCGATTCCCACCCAGGACAAATCTTTGTGTGATGAGCACGATCAATTGTTCTGTCTGGGTGTAATTCATCTATAATATGTATGTATTTAGAAATATGTATGTATGTTTATCAGTCTGGTTACCATAACACAAGCTCTGCTTACCTTGGGATCAGATAACCATGTGTGAGTTGTCCCGGAATATTATTATTATTCTACCGTGATAAGGAAAACCACAGTTTTAAATAACTTTAGTACAGAGTTGAGACAAAAATGGATAAAGTTTCACTTGAAATGACTTTTATTTGTACCGGCCCATAATTTTCCGGCCGTTCGCTGAGCTTGCGTGCTGTAAATTTTCCAAAATGTACGACAAACGTTACTTTGTTTTACTTTTTCATGTGTATAGTAAAGCTTTTATATGCCGTGACTTTTGGTTTTTGTTACACGCTATGTTAATGTAATGACTATAAAGTAAATACGTGTGATAAATAGAACCGACTGCAAATAAGGATGTAAGACCACATTTATGAGGTTAGACTTACACCCTATCGACAATTGTTTTTTTTTTAAGAAAGATTATTTACTGGATTTATAACACACATAACGTGTCACGAACATGCAAAAAAAATACTGTCTAATTAGCACGTAGATAGAAATCGAAAAAAAAGAGAGGTTTGGAAGAAATAGGAGGCGTTTACCCAGCAGTGGGATCTAAAGAAGGTTAAAAATAAAAAAATAGAATAACCTCTTCCTTTGGAAGTCACTCAAAAAGTGATTTGGAATATTCCCGGAAATGCATAGTAATAGTGCAATCGTTTGCAACAATAGCTTTGTATAACTTTGGAGTGTCGAGGACTGAACTAATAGATCTCCAGACTATTTCGACGTCAAATTGCTGAACAATCACTTTTGTCAATAGCTGCAGATATTACAATAACAGCTAGCTATTGAAATATCTAGAATTGCTGCGATTCTCGTTTGTGTCGATATTGCAAATTTTGATGTTTTCGTTATTTACTGATCGTTGGTTATTGAATGTTTAATAATTAAATTAAGCTGAGTTAAGTTTTTATTTTATCTTTGTTTCAAGTATTGTGTAGAAAAGGTACAACAGAGCATACCCATAGAATCAATAGTATCTGAATATTTTTTATATAGTCCATAGGTCGTCATGAATCGGTTAAATGAATTTTGCGTCACTCACATAGTCAACTATTTGAATCGAATTGTCATCTGTATCTAATATACTAAGTATGAATAGTCCAGACTCTTAAAAAAATATATGAAAAGATCTCTAAAAACATGTATAAATGCAGCAACACGATTGTATTGTATGTCTGTGTGTACATACACACCCCGACACTTAGATGTTTACCGACTTAAGCGACTCGCATTTGTAACGAGTTTCTTTCATTCCACTATGTAAACGCGAATAATGCGAAGCGAAGCAAACAGCTATTAGATGAGTTTGTTTGATATTTACTGTAGAAAAAATACTCATTTAAAAAGAAATACGTGATTTTTTTCATCATAATATGTGCGTGATAAACGACATAATTTGTTTTTGTTAAAAAAATACATTAACAACATCGGTTTTTAGTCGGCCACAGAACGTTGTTATTTAAACTTAAATTGATCGAAGAGATAATTAAATAAATATTAAAGCAGATGTAGAAAGTGAAACTAAGTGAACACGTAAAAACCCCTTTAAAGAAAAAATAAAAACAATTGAATGATATTTTGTTCTGACTTTTATCGTCGCTGAAACGTTTAATTACTCTACTAATGCGGTTCCAAAATTATTATATAGACAACAGACAAGCAACTCAATAATCAGTAACACTAAATTCCAAATTAGAATGCGAGTGCGATCCCCTATAAAAGATGTAGGGCTGCCCTAAAACTCAAGCCTTCCATTGGCAGCTCGACTGAATATTTTATTTATCTCGCCTCGGATTCGATTGCTGCCAGTGTGTGCTCGTTTATCATACGTATGGATATTCTTTTTTATTTACTGCCTTCCGCTTGCTGCCAAAACGATGTTTGAATGCAGTATGTGTAGTATTTCCAAAATTTATAAGAGTGTTAGGTAAGGATACTGGTAAAAATTTAAATTACAGTATGTGATTGTGAAGACTAACTTGTAGGATGTAGGACCCGCTTTTAATATTATTTTTTTTCTGTCTTTAGTCATCTTAGTTTATGCATCTAAGATAAAATTCTAGTTTTAATCACACGTTTAAAACACATACAATTTAGCTACTTTACTCTATTGTACAAAATAAACTACTGTTTAAACAAAAATAAATGCTCCACTAACCTCGAAAAGTTTTCTGAAGTTGCGCCAAAGAGCTGTTTAGTACGCAATATATTTTGTCTAGTTACTCTTTTGCTGCAATTGTTGAGTGCGTCGAACGCATTGGGGTCGTGAATCCTGCAATGCGTAAACCATAGTATTTCTGTGTTTGCCAAACGCATGACCGCGATCTCGAACAATGTCCTATATTAAGACCTTTTTGGCAGATTTTTGTGCTAGCCAAGTATGCCAATAAGCTGGACCCTTCTTTTGTTTTTTAACAAGTCACTGTAAAGTAATTTAGGTCTTCTTCTTAGCGTGTCGTAGTAGTTATTTAGGTGAGCTAGTCATTTGTTTTGTAAACCGTATTTATGTGAGTATGTGCCTTTGCCAATAGCTTGAGACAGTCATTAGTTTTCTTGCGATACACGGAACGTTTTATCTGTCGATGGTCTTTCGTTTGTTAATCTTTGAAGATACTGACTTGACTTAATTATTGCAATGACGAAAGATAACTTTCATGGAGGACACTTCTCAAATAAAATATAAACATGTGAATTGCATTACCGTCAAAATTGTTAAAGGTATAAGTAAATGTACATGTTTGTGACAGAATTATCTGCACAGTTATAATAAATATGTTGTTTACAAAATATTTGTACAATGAAGAGTCCTTTACGCAGAAAGCGTTCCGTAATTGAGGTATATTAATGAAATTAATGCAAATTTATCAAAACTAATTATTACATGTGACTGCGATATCAAAACAATTGTGCTGGAAAACAATTATTTTGCTTACATTGCATTCATTTATCATTGTAATATTAAATTAAATGTTACTGGGAACATGAAAATAATACTTCCCGCGTGAATGGTAATTTTCGATATCTTACTATATATAAATTGAATTCTTTGCTCCTTATTAAACATGCAACTATTATTGCCTCGTTTGCCTAGTGGAGCTAAGCGCGACTGCTTCGCTAGAGGTCTTGGGTTCGATTCCCAAGTCTACCAAAGCGTTATTGGGTTTTTCTATGCAATTCTCAGTAGCAGGTCGGAGTTTGGATTTGTGCCCGGTTAGTGGCAATAGGCTCGCCCCCTATTAATGAGACCTAAACATATCGGCGAACTGTGGGTGTACATTGGTACACCTCTGCCTAACCCTTCGGAGATACAGGCGTGATGATATGTATGTATGTATTATTTCTTTTAAGCAAAGTACCATAACGAAACGGCAGATCCCTTAAGAAATCTTTGGATGACAGTCGTATCGAAAATCCTATTCATACTTCAAAAGTTTTGTATTCTGAAATACAAAGCGTATTGTACGGAACTGTCTCTGTACCATGAACTCATACATACATAACATGTACATCGTGGAAGCGAGACGGCGCGCTACAATGCATATAGCGGCATCTCGCTTGCACAATGGCGACAGTTCTGTCTTTTAGGTTTCGTAGTACAGGCACTGGTGCCCCTAACTACAAAAGATATCGGAAATGTTATGGAATATGAGTTTGTCAGAATCAAAAAGTTTGTCGCGTGAAAAGTATATAACGAGTTCTCGAAGTGAGCCGTGCTTTTGTAGCCTCAAGGTTTATTGAATAGATTTTTTTGAGTTGTACAGTTGTTGTACATTTGTTAAGTTATCTTCAGAAGTTGGATATGTAAGTACTTATAATGTGAGAAGATTTTGCCTTCTTCAAAAGCTACTTTTTAACCGATGAAAACGGAGAAGGTTCTCAATTCGACACGTATATAATTTTTGTTTTTATGTATGATCACTCATAACTTTTTACAGAGTAGTCCGATTTTGTTAATACTAAGCTTTTTTTTATTTATTAAATGCCGTCATCTCCTTTTTCGCTTAAATCATTTTCGATTTATATACTACCAGTTGTGACTTCATTAAAGTAGGTAATTACTTATTTTTCAATGTTACATAATAAGGTATCATACACTTCTCATCAAAAAAATCGAAACACTTTCGTTTTTATTGTTTTTGTCCTATTTTTTTACAAAAGAGAATTAATTCCATGAAAAAAAAAACATTATTGTGTAGCTGGCAGTTTGGTCATACAGTAAGAAGAAAAAAATCATAATTCGAAATTAGAATTTCATTTGTTTATCCTATAAATGAAATTAATCACTGTTTTGAGACAAATGTGTATTTAGGGTTGGAGTACGTTTCTCGTTTAAAAACTAAAAATTAGCGCTTGTCTTTAAACTTTTTGTTTCTTATTTCATTTACTGTGACTTTGGGACGTCTGAAAAAACTTTTTTTTCTAAAACATATGGATACTTCGCCCGCAGAAGCCGCCCAAGTGGTGGCATTGCTTGATTCTGGACTTAGTCAGCGTGTTGTGGCTGCAAGATTGCATCTAAGCTTATCATCTGTTCATAGAGTCTACAAACGCTATCGGGAGACTGGTTCGTTCACGCGCCGTTCAGGATCTGGCAGGAATCGGGTCACTTCTGAGCGAGATGATCGATTTATTGTAACAACTTCTTTACGAAATCGACGCCTTAACGCTTTTCAACTGCAGCAGCAGCTTCGCGTTGTACTAAGAGTAGCTGTAAGTGACTCTACAATAAGAAGAAGGTTGAAGGAACGCGGATTGGCACCGCATAAGCCAGCGAATGGGCTGAAATTAACTGCAGACCATCGAAGAGCGCGCCTTAACTTTGCACGCGAGCACCTAACTTGGTCATACCTTCAGTGGAGCAAAGTACTGTTTTCTGATGAGTGTAAAATTATGCTGTATGGTAACGACGGAAGGAACAAGGTCTACAGAAGAGATGGAGAACGCTTAGCACAATGCTGCATTGAAGAAAAGATCAGCTATGGTGGCGGTTCGTTGACGGCTTGGGGAGGAATCAGCGCCGACGGTAAGACAGAACTTGCCTTTGTATCTGGGCCACGGCTGCCTGCAGTAAACTCTCATCGGTACATCGAACAGTGTCTTGAACCTCATGTGATGCCCTATGCACATTTTATTGGCAACGACTTCATATTCATGCACGACAATGCTAGAGCTCACACCGCGGGCGTCGTACGAGATTATCTTACCGAAGTCGGTATCTCCATTATGGTATGGCCAGCAAGAAGCCCGGACATGAATCCCATTGAACATCTATGGGATGAATTAAAGAGACGAATTCGAGCAAGAGATCCAGCCCCAGAAACACTTAGCCAGCTGCAAAATGCAATCCAAGAGGAATGGGATAATATACCACAACATGTGATCGTGACTCTCATCCGATCGATGAAGAACCGTATGGAAGAAGTAATAAGAGCTCGCGGAGGGAATACAAGTTATTAAATAAACGTTTCTTACTTTTTTTTTTCATTTACGCGTGTTGTTTTACCCATTTCCTTCAAATTCCATACTGGGTAAAAATTACTCATTATGCAAAATACGAAACCTATGAAGACTTAATTTGAATTTAGAACATTAACATTAGGATTTAAAAACCTCATACTACTCACTATTAAATAAAATTTTATATTTATTCCTAAATATGCACATTTTTCTGATAATCCTTGTCAAATCATAAACTGCGAGGTGTTTCGATTTTTTTGATGAGAAGTGTATTTTGTAAGAAATGCATATTACGTGTTTACCATTATCGTTAGGTATCTATATCAGGCTCTAAAATGTGTTAGTACCTTAACTCCCGAAATAGACAACTTAAACAAAACATGTCATCTATTTTTCCCACAAAAAATGCGTCTTTAAACTCTCAAATAAAATTGTATGTCGCGATACATAACTAAGTGATACCCAAGTTCCTGTAACTTTCAGAGTTGGCGACTACAGCCTTGGGAGCTGAATGATGCATGCGCGGCCGTGACTTGCGCATCCCTTCACTCACTTCCTTTGTAAATGTTTGAAGGCTTGTAAAATATCGTTTAGTAATGAGTGGTCGGATTTCTAGAGAGCTTGTTTGATCGATGTGGGGATATACTGTGCCTTTTCACATAGTTTGCTATTTAGTAATTTCAATGACGTGTTTGATTTGTAATTTGTGTTAGTTCCACACCTAGGTACTATGTTAATTGGTGTATGCAGTGACTGAGATAAAAAAATTGTATCGTGGAATTTCAGACACAACAAAGCTGTTATTTTTTTTTAGTTTGAAATGTTTAGATTAATTTTTCAAGTCCCTAAAATAACAAACTTTTCATCATGTGTTTCTGTCATAAACGTTTAATAGAAACGCAGCTTATAACATGCTCAAAATACAGTTCAATCGTTGATTAGTCTATGTTGAGAATCGATCCCACAACCGCTTAACCACTATCCACATGACGTAATTACGTTAATTAACTGCGAAACTCATTAAAAACAAACACGAAAGTTGTTCACGTTAATTCAATGAATTCTCAATTACTCGCACAAATAAAATATCGATGTGTAAATACATGGAGCAGTTATCTGGTATAGATGATTTATAGTAACATGGCCCATGGGGCGATCCATGGTGTAATGCGAGGAATAAATGCTTTTCTCCTTGTTAAAACGTGCAATAAATTACGAGAATAGCTTTCGTATGAATCGATTGTCCTTGCCATTTCGCTGAAGTGTAGTTCGTATTAAGTTGAAAATCAGGTATGATTATTCGATTTTAATTGGTTGACAACGAAGGAAATTATTTTCTGACATTAAATAAATGTCAAGGAATCCAAAAATGGTATCTAGGCATGTATTTTATTATTAACCGATATGTGCTAAGGCATTGGTTATGGAAAAAAAATGAACATTGAACATTTTTTTTTGTCAATTTTCTATGCTACGAATTGATAGACCGATGCACTCGTTAGTGTTGTCAAGCCCCATTTTAAACTGTCTTCCTAATAGTAATAGATTCTATATTCGTCTGCATTTACTTTTTCTAAGCGTTTCCATATAACATATCTTAAACTCATTAGTTCCTCCAAATCCCCTAGGAATCAACTGTGACATTCTGTCAGGTATGTCTCACTTAGACTACGTTATATACTACATAAATAAATGATTACCATACATTTAATTGCGCGGCATTATCTAGTTTAATCAAAGTAAGAGCTCTTACTCATACACAGATTAGAGCTAGCTCAAATTAACGACTAAACGCACAGTTAAGATAACTAACAATAAGATGAAAGTTACGCAATGCGGAACCGGAGGGTGATTCTGTACGCACGTTTCCTTCCTCACACATAACGCCCTTTTTATACGCATTGTATGTATTTTACTTTAAATTTAACATTTTTGTTCTTTTATTTTTTGGTGGAATGAACTAATCCTGTTTAATTTGAAGCTTATTTTTTTGGGGTTATGACCGCAGTATTTTGTTTCAGAATGACCGCTTGTTTGGGGATTTTTCTGTAAATAATTTGTAATGGTCACATCCTGATAATTATAATAAGCTAAATTGTTTTAGGCATGTTTATTAAAGATAGCGCATTAGTAATATTTAATTATCTCTTAAATATTATTGCAACAGCATTACAATCTTAAATTATATTTGGTTTCGAATATTATTTAATTAGAAACTTATTACAAGTAGGCTTGATTTCTATTACCTACAAACACCTACAATAAAAAGTGTCGAAAGTTTACACTTCTACTAATTTTTTTATGGCTAAATTGGTACAAATATAGAATATAGTTTGCGAAAAAATATATATTTAAGTTACCCTTAGGATCAAACTCAATGTTTTTCAGGTGCTAAATATACCGATGTTTCACGTAAATAGGTTTTAATGTAATTAAAATTTCACTAAGTTTGTGCAAATTTAAGTCGGACAAACATTAGCTTCAAACTAAGTAACTACTTTAAAATTAGAGGGAAGCCGGAAAACGTTTTAACCCTTATTTAATTAATTCTTTTTGAGGATCACGCTTCCCGTGTTAAGCAAATCCTGAAGCCATTGAATTAAATGACATTTATTTACTTAGAGTGTAATTAAGGTTTTTATTGTTTTGTCTTGCATTATTTGGGCTGTTGTTTTTTTCGTTGTATTCTAGATAATTGAATACAGGAGCATTTAATACGCAACAAATAAATGTCTAAATAAAAAGTAAAAAGTCATATTTTAATTATGGTGATATTGTATCCAGGTTTTTGAAAACAAAATAAATATTTTTGAGTGGATAAAACGTTCATAAAAATATAGTTTTAATTTAATATCCCTCGTTACTAGAGTGACTTGTTTAATAAGGCTAGCTACCATTCACAACTAACAACGTTATAATTACACTCTTAGGTAATATTACAATCAGATATAAAAGTAATTTTAATAACCTCAAAGAGATATGAAATTAACGATTTACATATTTCATAAGTAAAAAGTATTTACTCTAATATTCTGAATGCGTATCGCATTTACAATTTAAGATAAATATTCATAGAGTTCTCGTAATAGAGGCCCAAGATTGTAATGTTAGAGAAGGATGGAGCTATACACTACATATAGCGCCATCTCTTTCTATAACGGCATAATGTTGGCTCCAATACATTTTATAAGTACAATTCTTTGCTATTGTCAGCGCAATTACAACTTTATTGCAACGACATAGGGTTTGTTTTTGTAAAATTTCCTTAGTTATGTTTCCTTGTATAGGATTTTAGTACTACGAGTTTTAGCAAATACTTAATTAAGTTATAATTAAGATGTTATAAAGCCGGATGTTAGAACTTTCGTCAGGTTGGTAGTACATGATAAATTGTTAGTTAATTAGGGATAAGCAACATCCTGTATGATGAGATAGGCTTGTCTTACATGCCTATGTCGATACATCCTTTATAAGTTTTAATTATGATTACAAAGTATATTTGAATCTAATTTTATACAACCTACATGACTTTGTTTTGGTGTATTTGTATTGCACAAATAATTATTCAAAATTATTTGCATGATCTAGGTAATCAAGAAAATAACCGTAAGATGTTAAGAAGTAGGGCCATGATATGATTATTATCATTGACTCATTTCAACAACTAGTGTTAATAAAGTCTCAATTTCTCATTGCTGCACTTTTCAATGTATACAGAAATACGTCGTCCATTTTTTTGGCTCTTTAACCTTTTTCCTTTATCTTGTTTTCTTACCGTTACTGTTTTGTCAGGTTCTACATTAATGAAACACTAGCACCTCTAATTGTCGTTCGTTTTCCCAGTCACCTGTTTCTCGGGACTTGGCGCGTACTCTACCGGGACTCACACCGGCTTAACGACTGTGACAGGAGAACAGGATGCCACGCTGTAAAACCCTGGCTTAGTGTCTCATGCCTGTTTTACATGATTTTAGAAAGCGATTCAATTAGGAATAAAACCTTTTTCAAGTTGAATAATATTTTCATTTCAAATCGGTCTTTTTAAGCTCTCCTAAAACGTGAAATTACTGACTCTAGGTGCAGTTTCCAAAATTTTATTCCAATGGACAAGAAGCGGCAAGTAACTCCAAGCATACTCTTTAAAAAAAGTAACCTCATAAATCATTAGTCCTTCATCTTGTTTTCTTGCTCTTAACTACATTTACATGTCCTCTAATTGTCCATCGTTTTCCTAGTCACCTGTTCCCCGGACTTGGCGCGTACTCCCCCGGGACACACCGGTTTAACGACTGTGACAGGATCCAGCGACCGACTGCCACTGTTAAACCCTGGCTTAATGTCTCAAGCCTGTTTTACATGATTTTAGAATGCTATTCAATTAGGTATAAAACCTCTTTTAAATCATTTTTCTATCTTAATCAACTACATTCACATCTTTGTTAATGAAACATTTAGCACCTCTAATTGTCCATCGTTTTCCCAGTCACTTGTTTCCCCGGACTTGGCACTTACTCTACCGGGACTCACACCGGCTTAACGACTGTGACAGGAGAACAGGATGCCACGCTGTAAAACCCTGGCTTAGTGTCTCAAGCCTGTTTTACATGATTTTAGAAACCTATTCAATTAGGAATACACCTCTTTTCACGGTCTTTTTCTTCGTTTACGGGTTGCGTGCTGCGTTGTTAACAGCGTCTGTTTTCCTTGGGTTGGTATTCGAATTTAAAAGCTGAAACCTTTAAAATTCCAATAGTTTAAAATATAAGAAAACAAAAACAGCTCTGATTTACATATAATAAATTACTGTATGTGTTAAAATTTATTAACAGTCTGAGGAAAAGTTTTCATTAGTAGATTTGTGTTGCAGTGTGTATAAAATAATAATTAATCTTGTTATTTATGAACTATATACGAAATGATTAATTTACTTTTACTGCGGGTTGTGTGAATTTTTTATCGTTATTTGTTTCATGTGAACAAACAGATTTATCATAAAACCGTGCGTTTAAATAAGGTAGAAAAAAAGTAGAGAAATTTAATTTTATTTACGCAAGGGGTCGACACGAATGTTATTTTACTACGCACTTTAGATACCTGTATAGCCATAATCAAAAGTGTACCTTCACGTCATCAAAACAAAGTTCATTTTACGTTGCAGGTGTTATCAGGTATTGTCCCTTTATGTTCGTCCACTGCCGTTCAAATTAACGACGCGCTGTGTCTACATTGATGATACACTGCCGAGCACGGATTTTGTATGCACTTGTGTATTTAAATTGTATGAAGTTGGTCATACTAGCAACAGTTTCAGGGAATACGGGTATACCTGTACAAACTTATTGTGTGTCTTTGTTTACTGGGGAAACTTTGTATGTCTGAGTTACCCTTTAACGTATAATAATTTATGGTTGTCACAATGTCTAGTCTTTTACACAGCGTGTCACCGAAAATTATTTTTTAATATTATTAGGACGAGTGGTAAAGAAAAGCATTATTAAAATTAGTTAATTAACTAATCGCTCTTTCTCATCACTGATTCACTGGCCGGTATACCGGTTAATCCATTTGTATTATCTGCATTGCACTTAGAGGACTAAAATCTCATTATTATTATTACTACTAAAACACCCTTTTTACTTAAAAAAGGTACTTACAGGGTAATGTGAAAGTAATCGGGTATTTCTTGAAATAATGTCTAGTTAAGTTTTAGTTAAATCCAAACCAATATTGTCCATTTATGTAGAAATCAGTTCGACGATGTTCACAATACTGGCACGTGGGTACATAAATAAGTTTGGCGATAAAACTAGTTTTTATGACTTATGTGATACGCCATAATAATTTATGAGAGAAAAGGCATTAAACCATCGGAAGTGCACATTGCTTCCATTTTATGCAACGCCGTTATTTATAATCTACTGAAAAATGTACGCTGCTATACGCTTTTTAATGTTTATTTAATAATAAATAAATAATAATATCAAATTATTCTGGTACATCTCACACACGGTTATCTGATACCAAGCTAGCAGAGCTTGTGTTATGGTAACCAGACGACTGATAAACATACCTATATATTTTTAAATACATACATATTATAGATAAATTACACCCAGACAATGATCGTGCTCATCACACAAAGATTTGTCCTGGGTAAGAATCGAGCCCACAACCTTCGGTGTAGCAGTCAGGGTCACTAACCACTAGACCAGCAGGCCCGTCATTTGATGACTAGCTTTTGTCAGCCGTTTCGCCCATGTGGGTGTCCCTTATTGGGATCTAAGCCTAGAAAACTAAATTATACGGCCCATACCTAGTTTTAACGGTTTACCCGTCAAAGCGTAGCAGTCAGAAACACATACAGACGTTTAGCGTCACATTTACACTATTGATATTAGGATTTAAAATCATCTTCAAAACAAACAATAGACAGAATAACCTGTAACTCTTTCTCGGTCTTGGGATCGTCTGAAAACTATCGGGAAGTTTTACTTGCACCCTGGAGACTAATAAGGAAAAGAAAAAGAGATATTTTCTTAACCTTTTCCTCATAATTTACCAAAAGCATTTCTTCGAAGAGTTACTACGTCCGGCATTGCTGTCAACAAACGTAGTCAGAAATTACAACTCTGAAAATTACGAAAATAACACTCATTCCTAGCTATTCAAAGCGGCATGATCTTCAAAATAAAACTAATTAAAACCAAGAATATAATTTCTCAAGAAACTCAACAGAGCAAATATAACACTGTACTTGAAAAGTAACTTTCAGTCCCTGAAGCATGTTTTTCTTTTTATGCAAACACTTGTTATAATGAGGTCGTTATACTCGATACGATATGAAACCTCGAATTAAGATTACATCTGGATATCGAAGCAAAAACCCCAAAACATATTTTAGATTTACCGTCCCGATATCTACAGAAATATTCCTAAAATAACTCCCTAAGGGCATTTCCCTTCAAGAAAATATTAGAAGCCTCGAATTTTGCATTATTGTAACAACTGATTACTCCTTTGAAATTCGCGTTCCTGAAATGATGTCCTAAATTCCCGAGGCGTAATCAATTTGGAATTCCGTTGGAAAGGCGCTTAGAAGATTATCTTGGTATATTCAATCTTGAATCTTCAATTGTAATTTTCAGTAAAATTCTAGGTAAGAACTTAATCACAGTCCCCCGTGTACTGGATTGGGAATTTCCTTTGTAGACGCGTCCAATTAACTGTTACCGGTGTAGTCTGAATGATCTGTTCTCTACGACTGTACTACTGTTTTAACCCTAACTTTTACAAGTTTGTTTTGGTTGTGTTTCGCTTTGTATACAGTGAACCCAATGTCTCGGTTCATCAATCATTTTAAATTCCTGTAGTTTTTATTAAACACTTATAGGTCATCAAGTACCGTAAGTAAAAATTTAGCTGGTTAACATTTTGGTTATAATTACACAATTTGCTTAAATTAAGGTAATACGCCTTACACTTACACATAGCACGAAATTTAATATTGCCAATTACTGAAATTGTTACCGAAATTGTTGTGACTGAAATGTGCACATCATACATTAAAAAAAAGTAAGAACCCTAGTAATATTATTTAGCGTGTAGAAATCCCTAGATTTATTTTTACGGAAGACTTTATTTGCTACAAAAATATTTATTTTTCTTTCACAAAAATCAATCTTGTCCTGTGTCACATTGGTGTCGTATTTGCACCCAATAATTTTGTTGACGAATGGTTGCCGTCTGCTAATACTATTCCCGTGTACCTTCTTTCGCGTTATTGATGGAACAAAATTCGTGTGAAAAACAGTAAATGAAACATAAAGTTATGTTGGTACATACATTAGTTTTAAACTAAGTATGATAATAGGTATATGGAAAATATGAACGACAATGCTTGCAAGCCTGGTACAGATAATGTGCTTTATTTTTTCTACATCGATTTTAAATGCTATAATTATCAACATGAGTAAAAAAAAATTGATTAAAATCCGAACCATGTAAAAAGAATTTTGGGAATCGGTCCTATGTTGCTATCGAAATCCCGTATGAGATGCAGTCCCAGACAATACAAAAAATGCAGAATTATTGAAGATTTTTCTTGAAGTTGGTTTAAAATAGTATCAGCAATCTCAAGCTACTCATTACCTACTTCTTAAACTGTTGTTAGTCCTTTGAGAAACAAAAGACAGTGGTGCCTCTGTCTCTGTTTCAGACAGAACATATTTGAACTAATTAGGTTCATGTAAATTATCCTTCCTAATTTAGTTTAATTAAATAGGAGGCCGTTTGTACAAATATAGGATTGAAACAAGAATTTAGAACTTGGATGTGTTTACAGTCAGACTTGAATTATTAACATGTCTCAAGGTATAATTGTCTGAAGTTAAGTTGATTTAGGAATTGCAAAGTGACTGATCATATAATGATTATTTAGGATGCAAGCAACCTTTTCAATTTTTTCATGAATGTTTGTTTTTTTTTTGTTACAGGTAAGATATACGACTATTTAATAGTAATTTCGGACTAAATCGAGGTGACTATACTACTATTTTGTAAGTAGGTATATTGAAATCTTAATTAATCCCCTAAAATTCACAACAAGGTTTCTTTTAGTATTCTAGAGCTCAAACCAACTAAATGCGAGATAAAGGTATGGTCTAAAAAAGATTTAAACCCACAAAATAATACAAAACAAGGTTTTAAAATTGGTTCCTGGGACGCCTGAATGCAATATCACGCAGTGGACACTGTTAATTGGAATCTGAATCCCGTATTGCTATGAACGTTACCATTAAAACTGCATTTCCCTGTAAAACATTGTTTTTGGAAGCGATGTTTTTTTATTCATCAAAAAATAATACGGCTTTTACATATTTTCCATTTTTGTTTGCTTGATTGAGGCACACAAATTTCTTAGATTTATCTAATACAAATACACTTGTATGTAATACATTATTCTATCACATGAATAGATAAGTTAATATAAAATATAAACATTATAACAATTAAATAAGTTTAGTTAAGTAACAAATATAATAAGCATACTGTTTTTGTAATGTGTTATAGATAAGTATAAGTTGTGAATGCTTAACTGTCGCATTAGGCATTGCCTGTAAGGATAGTTTTAAGTTGGTTTTAATAATAAATAAATAAATCACAATGACTTTACAGAAAAAATCGCAATTTTTATAAAGTATTCCGTGTTTCCTACATTTTCATTTCAAAGGTGACTGGACTTGAATTAGAATAATTGTTACTAGCTCTATCAGTTCCAGTAAATTTCCATAAAAATTGAATTTACATAACAATGCTTTTCCATTTTCATTTTACTTATTATCGTATAGAAGTTATCGATATCTAAGCGATATAAAATGCGAGCGTTTTATTCTAATCCTTTTACTGCATTTTTCTTTGTGCAAATAATGTTTTTTCTTGTATATCTGTGTCTCGGTTTGTATTCTTTCTTTTGTAGCATTTTCAACAAAAGAACAACATGCTGTGTGAAGAGATACATTCTTGTGTTATAAAAGGGTAGTTCTAGTTTTAGTCGCAAGGATGTGGTTTTTTACTGAATTTTGGAAGTTTATAGATTGATTTATAGGTTGATTATATTCTTGGGTACATATTTAAGCAAATTTGATAAGATAAAAGGCTGATGTCAAAACATAATTTAGGATAAATAGGTACCAAAAGCATAAAAAATAATAATTTAATCTGTTAACCTTAAAACAATTTCCTTAGTTCCCTTGTTTGTCAATAACCCAATAAACAGCTCCACACATGTAGAGGACCATTGATTATCAGGCAGCCGTAATCATTCACTCGTTCAGAGCTCACGATCGAATGACAAACGATGTTCAGGGCATAATAACAGGGTCCTCCTGTTACCCCTCGCTGGAGGGTTATGTGAGTGAATGGTGAATACGGTTCACTTTGGAAATAGGAACAGCATGGTATGTAATCCTGGTAAAGTAGTAAAGTCGTCAATACACGGATAAGTCGAGCAGTAATCAACGTACACAGACTGCGCGAGCTGTCGATACTCTCGCGCGACTAATGTGCTCATAGCTAAGCGCGGTAGGTATGCACACGAGTCGCTCGCTTTTTGTTTTTGTTGTCAGCCGAAGCGGTGGAACTGCTTTAAGCAATCCGTGTGTGCGCGGCCTAATACTTGTTATCCTAGGGTTGACTCGAAAGTTACATATTGAAATAATTTTGGAAACGCAAATTGAAATAGTAAACCGCCATGAAATCCGTTGAAACAGTAAGTTGAAACGGATGTGGCAATCCGGAAACTGTGAGGTATATAAACTTCAAATAAAATACACTTCAAATAAAAGTACAGCTCTGACTATTATCTCTCCGACTAATAAGAGGTGTAATTGTGTGTATAATATCATAATCTAATTTAAAGTGATTACCCGATTATTATGATGATTGCAGCCCGGTAGATATAACAAATCGAATTATAAATTAAACGTGTTAATTTATATAATTAAGATATCCAATTATCATGAAACGCGAAAGTTTACTATATGTAGTAATCGTATAACGCGCAAATTAACTTCGCATTCAAAACGTAAAAATATAATATATATACACCGTGAAAATTGAATGGTTGTTTTCCCGCGAAAGGACTATTACCCATCAGTAGTACTATCGAAATACAAAGTTTAACTTAAAAAACATAATGTTTTTTTTTTTCAAATCATTAAAAAAATATTCATAAACTCGAAAGAGCGATAATCAATAGTAGTTCACTCACTGGAGATAACGTAGGCACCTGTAGGTAAAACGAAACGCACACGCCGCCGCCACGTGTTATCGGCAAACTTACAAAGAAAGAATCAATAATAAATGTTCAGAGCAAAATAAGCTCTCGGTCATGGTGATACGGTATAAATTAGCTTGCATGCACGCGGCAAGCGCCGAAACACAATAGAATGCCGCCAAATGTTGCGCTCTGTGCCTACGGCTTAGTACCTATAACCTATTACTTATTAGTTAGTGTTCTGTGCGCGAACGTAGATGACGTCAAGTGATGAATGTGCGAAGAAAGTGCTCAACACAGAAGGACTGCATCCTCATCATTTTTTTTTCGTGGCGGGCCACACCCTTGGCCACCGAGGAGCCCGGCCTTGACTCCCTTGGACTTTTATTTGTGGTCGGAGCTCAAGCGCTTGGTGTATCGTGAGGAACACCAAACACGCGACTCTTTGATAAGTGCGATAGTGGACGCTTTTAATATCGTGAGACGTGACAGAGACAATTTAATGAAACTGAAAGACAATCAGTTAAAACGTGCTCGTTTGTGCATTGAACGTAGTGGTTTACATTTCGAACAATTACTCCGCTACCGTTAAGTGTAAGTACTCGTACTTTGTAAATAAACATTTAAAAGTAAGTTAGGTAATCAAAATCATTGTAAATAAGTTGATTCCATTTGTAAATACCTACGTCTTAAATACTTAATTATCAAATTGTCAAATTGATTGTTTAAGTATTTATGACGATCCTAAGCCCGTAAAAGTTTAAATTTGAATTACTTATTGGTTTTGTGTTTTATTAAATCACGAGTAGCGGTCAGCTGATTTACACGCGAAGTGCAACGACCGCGCGGCGTTCGGGGTAACCGCGCGCCCGCCCGCGTAGGTATAGCGCGATGTATTACTACTGGTTCAAGTCACTTTCGAGTTTTGTTTATAACAATTGTTAATCCGCCATTTATTGAGTCTATTTTTTTTTATATATATTAATCGATTGTATGACCGATACAAACTCATTTCGCTTCGGGAAAACAACGACCTAATATTCACGCTGTATATTTAGCTGACGATTTATACAATCAATGGTAGAGGGTGTGAACTTTAGTAAAGTTCTCTCATACACTAATTTCTTCGCAAACATTCTCTTCTTTATCTTCTTAAAGTATTCACTCTATGCAGACTTGATGATAAAATCTTTTTCAGTTTCTTGCCCACTAGACCAGTCGCAGCAGGTCATTGCATTCTCCCGAGCCTTTTCCCAACTATGATGGGGTCGGCTACCATTCTTACCGGATTCAGCTGAATACCGTATTTTACATGGAGCGACTGCCTATCTGACCTCCACAACCCATTTTACTGGGAAATATAATATCCCATGGTTAGACTGGTTGTCAGAATTGACTTAACGACTGCCAAAGAGCTATGTATGACAGCCGGGACCTACACTTTACCGTACTTTCCGAAACACGGAGGGGTCTCGGTATGTTATCAATGGTCGCCCATCCACGGACCAACCGCAGCGAGCGCGGCTTAACCTGTATTATCGGTCAAACCGTACGGCTTGCACTTAGCCACGAGCCTTATTTCTTCATTATAATGAAATTCTTGCCATCATTATTAGCTACCATATACCACCTCATTTGTAATACACCACCAACGGTCTAATCACTTCCCCTATTCCCGTTTTGTATTACTCTGCTTAATTAGGTCTGCGGTGGCTGATTACTCGACTGTTTTTTTTTTTACGGATAACCGGGTTTATTTTTAATTCTGTATAATTGATCGTGTTTTGTTTTTATATGTATGTGCTGGAAAAATTAATAGATTGTGTCACTTCAATATTATTGTTGGTTGCGATAACTGTCTTTTTTACAACTAGGTATTTTTTTTTGTTTCTGTGTATGTAAATTGTTTAAAAACTAAATTACCCTGTACAAGTTAAAAACTTTTTTTTGTTTTGATAACCTACCTCACCAATTTAGTTGTTAGTTTGTCCCGGCTAGACGAAACAAACATTTAGTTTTACCTAATTACAAACGTACTTAAATCTACAAGGCAGCAAAGATACAAATAAATCTCTTTAACAAAACTACGGTTCAAGTTACAAGATCCTTAAGGTGTTCCCTAAACTCCTAAGTTCTCGAGTTCAACTAATGAAGGACCCTAACTGTTGTCAAGTACGTGATGAAGGTTACATTCCTGAACCCTTCAGTTGTTCCTTCAAAAGGTTACCGCATGGAAACATGTGTTTACTAAATTTCTCGTACTACGAGTAAGGTGTTTGGAATTAGGGCAGAAAAACAGTTTTCTGAAATTTTACAAACCGAAAATGAATTTCTCTCTCCTAAATTTTGCGTATATAATATATTCTTTACTTACCACCTTCTAATACCATTGTGGAAAGCAAATCAAACTTTTGAGTTTTTAATGGTTAAAATTGTTTGAGATTTCGGAAGCAAAATATGACCAGAAGAAGAAAAATAAAACTTTTAAGAATAAATTTTATTCATATTCTTTCGGACAACAAGTTCCAGATCTTATTTTATCCTATATCTAGGAGAATGACTATTTATTCCAACGCTTATAAGCCTATCAATTTTCTATGGTAACTGTCGTAAATTGCCGATTCCCAATATTCTCTACAAATCCCTTATGAATCTCTTCTACTTCAGCTGCAGAATTTATCACATCCCTGTTCATATGATATATAGAACCTTCACACTTGATATCTACCTGAATGAGTAATGGTTGCTGTGCTAGGGGTTTTGGGAAACCGTGCCATAAATTACAAGGACCTTTTATGTTAGTGTGAATAGTTACAGTTTATCGTGACAATCCGTCACATTGGGCCCTTTCTTCCTTATTACAAGCTTTCATTCTTTTTTTTTCGTTAGTCTTTGTAACAGTTTTGGTTTATTAAGAATTGCTATAACATCTATGGTATTCTTTAAAGCTTCTGTCTTGCCTGATGCGAAGTTAACGATACAGTATCACAAAAACACGATAGTATGTCACACTCTAGGTACAGGTAAATTTATAAACACAATGTATTTTTCTAGCACTGCAGTGATGGCAAAAGAAACAGCTGATGACTTTACTAGCTAGAATTTTTAAAAATTAAATGATATACAACGATCTAAATAGTTTTGTTTGCAAAACAAATAAACCAGGTAATCATAGCACTCTCACTCCTGTTCCTTTCCCAATTTACTTAATCCCATTACACACAAAAATAACAGAATGTAAAGTAATTTAAACTCGTAATCACGTGAGACAATACTCGGAATTTGGCTTACACGGCGTCAGGGATATTGTTCCTATTACATTCGCAACGGCCGCGGATGATAATGTTAATTTACTGAGGTCAGAACCTAGACTTGTTTGAACAGGACGACCACGATGTAGGAATATGCAGAAGTTCCTCACAGAAAAAATATCACATTTTGCAAAGTTTGTGCTGAGAACAGTCTGTGTAATAGTACTTAGGAATAATTTTTTTAACTATTCAAATAAACAACGACTGTTTATATAAGTTTACTTGACATACGGATTTATCATTTGTCTTCTTCCTTAATTTTGTCATAAAAAGTACAGTCCAAGGCTTTCAGATGCTGATATATTATTAATGTGCAAAATGACTATAAGATAGGTTGGTACAAGTTACCATAGTAAAACAAATATGAATACCTCTCAAGTGGGTACCAGACATTAATTATTATGTTATAATGGGTTTTTCGAAAGGAAAAAAAACAGACTTCATGTACTCCACAAAATATACACATTTAATCGTCGACAAAACGTAATAGTACTTCTGTTTTCTCTCCTATGTTGTTACGTCACAGCAAACATCGTCGGAGCCGCGACCCGCGACCCCACTTGTGTGGACGCGACCTAACTCTAATTTAATCGCACATTTTGTTCCCGAGCGGTATCCTAGTTTCTTCTGCAGGTTTTGATATCAGTTTTCGTCGTTTGTAATGGGGGAAAATGTTTGTTTTGGTCAAACAGGACAGGCGAATGTTGCGTTGTGTGCTGTTTATTTGTTTTTGGGCTGGACATAAATAGCATTTAGATTTCTGATCGTATTTTGTTAATACAGACAACAGTTTCAAGAAATACGATCACATTTTCCTCTTTTTTTAATGGGTTTTTATTTCTTGCCGCTGACATGTGCTACTACTCTTTTCTGGAGAAGATCTACTAAAAGTACTATAGAATTCCCCAACTCTTTTATATCCCAATTTGTAGTAAAACTAAAGTACCTACCTACGTACTCATTACGTTAATATGCTTATGTTTTCGTTTTGTTTCGTTTCATACATATTCTTAAAGGAACAACCAACCGCTATGGTTAAAAGTTATATTTATAGCGACCTTTCGTAGTAATTGATTCATCATGTAGTTTGTGACAACGTGTAATTTTCCCACGCTACACCATTAACGAAACTCCATCACGGGGTCAACGACCGTTAAAACAATAATATTTTCATACTGTACAATAATAAATTCAGAATGATAGATTGCTCTGTTTTTCCTGAAATAATATCAGCCTGTACTGCAAGACAAAAGCCTCTGTTTCAATCGAGGATGAGTGCGCAATTTTCTTCAAGTACGAGTATCATCTTATTTTTAATCGACTTCAAAAAGACCAGGTTCTCAATTTTACGGTGTATATTTTCTTTTTTTATACTACGCGTTAACTCTGACAATTGTCATCAATGTGGGATACCACAGTATATTGTATGCAAACATAACTTTGTTGAAAATATTAATAACCTTCCTGGGTTTTCTCGTGCATGCTTGTATACCCTTTTAATAAAACAATTAATCCTGGAATCAGTAATTTATTTTGTTAAAATATTGTTTACATACAAATGTACTTTGTTCTTCATTTATACATCATATTTGTAGTACCTACATACAAATTGCCCCAATTTCCCCTGCCCGCATATTTGTCAAAGTTAAATTGTTGAATAATATGCAGTACTCCGTGAGTTAATACGAAGCGACGGGTCGAGTGTGAAAAGGGTTTATACCGAGCACTACCGAGTATATTCAAATGTCACTTGTCGGACACAATTCACTCAACAAGTGATTATACTCAGCTCCACTTAGAACTGTCGGATTACATATATAGTATTCAAGGTTTGCATGACAAAGTATAGAAATAGTTGTACATTTTAGATGAGCTTGAGACTTTTGAGCGATGACTTAAAGTTTTGATTATATTTCCGTGTTATTCTTCATCCCATCAATCATATATTAAATTATTAAAAAGAGAGTAACTACTTTTGTTTTAAACCGACTTTTAAGAAGCTTTTTCTTAATTCAATAAGAGAGATAGCTCCAGCTATTGTAAATCATTGTTTTTGTCTTCGATTTGTACCTCAAAGTTGGTCTTCAATATTTTTCATTAAAGGGAGTTCTTTTGAACATTTATGTGTAATCTTTGTTACAATACGTACTTATCCTAGCAATATATTTAAAATATTCACAACCTCTTTACCCAGCTTGGTTTCCAAACAACTCGTAAGTAAAACGAATGTGTTTACGTACTTAGGTTACCTACTTACTTTGTCCGGAGACCTAAAAGAAAATAACATACATAAAAGGTTTCTGAAGGTTTTGATAAAAGTATTGTTTTAAAAGGAATCGATTTAATACCTACCAAATTGTAGGAGAAGGTGGTTCAGTAGAAAGGGTGAAAATTCAGTAACTTACATAACTCATGTGCCTTATTTTTAAGCACTTGTTTTTAAATTAGATATAATAGGCGATTTTATCACTTCCTCCCTTATATTGCTACTTACAGAGGTCTCATCATTGCATAATTGTGTAATAGAGATTTTTGGTGATCTGCGATTGCATACATTTGAAAATATAAATAGCAGTAATTACACAAATTTTCTTTAATTTCTTTATTTCCCCATTAATTGTTGTACGATAAGACACATACATGATATAAAGCGAAGAATATACTCATTTCACACCACATTACCATATTCATTCGTGTGAACACAACATTATCTGTACGAAAGGGCGTTCACATCTTATGTGATTAAATAGTTACGTGAAGAAAGTGAAACACTTTATGATAATGCAAATATTACCATAAATGCATCTGCAACTTGCATGATAACTGTACAGTGTACACTTGTTACACGCCAATGTAATGCAATAAACATTAGGTTTTTAGTTAGGGTTGTGCGGTCCTACACCGGAAAGGCGCGTACAATCTGAACACGTCAACTGTTTGAGTGTCGTGATTGTTTGTTGGTTCGTTCAAGTAAAAAAATCTAGTATTTTTTTATCTTACGTCGTACAATTTTCTAAAGTAGGTTAAATTTATTTATTAATACACAATTAAATCTAATATAAGAACAAACTCTAACTATACTAAAATTAAAACTAAAACTTAAGTAGGTTGATGGGTAGTTTTTCTTGTTTGAGTTTTACGGGTATTCTCTTCGCATCACTTACCTGACCAAAGTCTGATAAGTCTTTAAACGGAACAGAACTCCAAAAGTTTGGTTTTATTTATGTATCTTATTTCTACAGTCCAAGTTTGCTGTTATAAACAGTTGTTATTATTTAGTTTCATTAATTCATCAGGTTGACTAGACCACGTCAGGCATTATCTAGGTTCCTGACAACCCTAATTACATGTAATTTAACTCTTGGATGTCAGATCGTTCCAGGTTGAAAGGAAGTACTCGGTTTTATGTGGCGTAAAATTCTCTAATGAATTAAAGACACGACGGATTACTTTAAAGCCAAGCAGAAGCCGTAAACGCTTGAGTTTATATTAAACTGGAATGTTTAATTGTTTGTTTAACGACAGTTAATCTAGTTTAACGTAAGATGTCTGTGTGTATAAAAGACTTATGACTTTTTATAGCACATATAACCGTGGTTTATTGGTACCGACATTTAAATAATATCAGATGACCTGAAGTTTGTTAATGATGCCATTCTCTTGGGTTATTTTGACCTCGTTTTGGGCTTTTTTGACCGCATTTAGGATTCGAGTCCTGTTATACTTCTACCATCGTTTGAAAAAGAGAAGTCTCACCAAGTAGAAAGTAGTACTACAGGGTCTTGGAGCCAAGTATCACCTTGTGATAAACCGTGGACTTGAACCCTGGATGCGAAGATTTTTTGGTGATTTTTATGTAACCTTGTGTGACTCAGCTTTGAATTGGCCTTTAACGCGTAAGTCGTCAGAAAGAGATTATGCTTTCTTCTATGAATATTTGAAACAAAACTATGAATAAGATAAATAATTAAAAACATGCTCAATCTCAAAACATGCTCAACAAGCATGCTGTATCTCTTGAATATGCGTTTTATGATTCATCTGTTTATAATTCAACAGTTTTCACTAACAATAATAAGTAGGCAACTTCATTTTTACTTGACAGATGACTGAAGTAGATTTCTACTGGTCAATCAAAATTAAACTGAACGAAGATGTTTCAATTTATCCAAACCAAGTTTCGTTATGTTATAAGAACTCTTTTTTTTAAGAGTTAGTTTCGTGAATTTCGTAATTCTTCTAAATTGAATATTAAGCCATGGCCTTTGATTAATGATGGTTAATAATTAGATAATGGGGAAATAAAAACCATATTCTGATTGTATTATATTTCTAGAAAAAAGGCATTGCTTTACTCGGTTTTGGCTTACTAAAGTAGATTTCTGTCAGATTTGAGTTGCATTCATTGTAACACAGGGTCATTTATCTCTCAGACTTCTAAAACAAGTGCAAGTGAAAACAACAGCATGCCTATATTCGATAAAGATCCGATATTCCCGCTCGCAGCTAGCGTGAAGCGATTCAGCAATACATGTATGTCATCGAGAAATATGTGCGGTGGAGAAACGCGAGAGAGGCTTCACGGTACGCTGAGCGTATTTTTTACACATAGTATTAAGTGGGGTGCGGTCCCAATGCGAGCGGGGATAGTGTGGGATCGTGACGTCATTTGTTTGTTTGTTTTGGTTTAATGTTTAGGTAAGGTTGTGTTATTGTTTATGAGTTATGTCGTTTTGTATTCGGAAAATAGTATAAAAGTATGCGCACGTTTTTTTTTATGACGTTCTTCAAACATGGATTCAACTTACGACGTGAAAAACTTAGAACGTTTTTCGTATCGTGAACGTTCTTCAATTTTTTACAGATACAAAATTCTTGAAAGATTTGTTAATGTTTTACGAGTACAAAACTATGCTATACTGATTAAACGACATTGATAATATAATGAATCATTTACGGACTCTCCGCTGACAGTGTGACCATACAATAATGACGGTAGAGTCCGCAGCTCGGCCGCGCACCGTACGCAAAAACACTTAATTAAACACCTCTCAGCGACCGCCATTTAAATTACTAATACTTTTACGCAAAGAGAAAATAAGGATTATGTGTGTTACTATGTTTGCCAACTGTTGCTCATCTTTATCTATTGAGCAACCTACGGAGAGCCGCTTCACTACGTTGAATGTACGAGAAGGAATGTATGGTAAGGTGGATGAAGTATGTCAAATGATGGATGTAGTGACAAAAATTTAGAATGGTATGCTGAAATGTGGCCATGTCGAGAGAATGAATGGAGAACAATTGATGAAAAAATTGTCTAAGGCGACTACTAAAAAAAGGCCAGGTCAAGAGTACCCTACATCGAAGAGCATGTATGAAGTGAATTATGAAAGTGGACGAAACGAAAAAAGTGTGTAAGGCTCGTAGCAAGTGGAAAGAAGTGGTCTCTGCCTACCCCTACAACTCTCCCTTGTGGGAAAGAGGCGTGAATATATGCATTTATGTCATCTATTGAGAAAAAATATATAAGAACTTTTTGGGAGGTACCATAAATGTTGCCGTCTGATTTGACAGACTGCCTCGCTGGCCTAGTGGTGCTAAGCACGCCTGCTACGCTAGATGTCTTGGGTTCGATTCCCGGGTCGACCAAGGTGTTATTGGGTTTTTCTATGAAATTCTCAGTAGCAGGTCGGAGTTTGGATTTGTGCCCGGTTAGTGGCAATAGGCTCGCCCCCTATTACATGGGACCTAAAAAATATCGGCGAACTGTGGGTGTACATTGGTACGCCTCTGCCTACCCCTTCGGGGATACAGGCATGATGATATGTTATATGATTTGACAGTTCTTTTTTACTTTTAAAATATTTGTGTTAAGGCAATGTAATGTGTTAAAATATATAATGCAATGTGCATTAGCAATACGAATATTTTTGTAATATGTTGTGATTATAATCTAAGTATGCACATTATGTAACGTAAATATAAATTAGTTTGAAAGAGTTTGTGTTTAATGTAATTTATTTTAGAAATACAGAACACTGTTTTCTTACTTATTACAAGCCTAACAAGAAGTGTAATAACTATTGTATTGAGATGTCATTTTTGCGTCGTTTTTGCTATTATTGACCACATGAATGTTATATATTGAAGCCATGTGGTGATACATTAAAATATGTATAAATACAGTTACTAGTTAGTTAATTAGAATGTGGTTTATTGGTACACATTAACAACTATTAGTCAGTGCCGACAGACGTTTCACGACCCGTTGCACTTTCTGTCAATGAATCGTAACATTGCATTGATTAATTACGCTGTATAGTAACGAAATATACATAGATACCTTTACAACCTAGAATTAGACACACGTAATTTAGAAACGATTATTTTTATTACATTGAGATTTATAACTTCAATCGAAATCAACTCGATTTTGATCATAATAATACATATATAGGTACGTATATAAAAATGAAAAAATAAAAAACCTAAAATGATGTCTAGAAGTGATAAAACCTCTTTTGAAGGACAGGATAGGTAAAAGAAAGAATTAGAAAATAAATACCTAACAAAAACAGATACTATTTTGAGAAACCTCAATTCCAAACCTACATAATTATATGGTATGCTAGCCTGCTTATCTCCTAACACAAAACAAACATCTAAACATCACAAACTAAACACAGTTTTGTTATGAAAACAGAAGTTAGTTTATTTTCTATCAACGTTGCTGCATGCACTATGAATGTTGCATTACTTGCATTGCGCTAGCTTTGCAACAGCTTTATCCTGGCTGGAAAGAAATTGTATTTCTCTGTTATTCTTTATTCACTAGTCTAGTAAATTAGTTTTTCATTCACTTACTGTTTTATTTGCTTGGATAGAAATAAGTAGTTTAGCATTTTAGTTGTGTTTTGAAATTATCTAGTTTGAAGTTTGAATATTACTGTTGTTTTTTAAACATAACATAACATATTATTATTATCACGCCTGTATCCCCTAAAGGTTAGGCAGAGGTGTACCTATGTACCACCCACAGTTCGCCGATATTTTTAAGTCCCATCTAAAAGAGAGCGAGCCTATTGCCACTAACCGAGCGCAAATCCAAACTCCGACCTGCTACTGAGAATTTCATAGAAAAACCCAATAACACCTAGGTCGACTTGAAAATCGAAGCCAAGACCTCTAGCGTGGCAGTCGCGCTTAGCACCACTAGGCCAACGAGGCAGTTTTTTATTATTTATTATCTCGAAGTTTATTATAAAAACTAGAGATAAACTATAATGTTGAAAGTACTTACTCTTTACGTATTGTTTGGAATTGCATTCAACTCATCGTTAAATGAAAATATGCCAATGCTTAATTTGCATAGCATAGTTAAGGGCAATCATTCGTGTTATTTCAGAAACGAAAACAAATAAATAATACGCGACATCGCCACTAAGTACCGACACAGTAGTAACAAACATAAAATAAAAAGAAAACCAAACAAGCTTGTCAGTTCAACTTCAAACAACACTGAAAATTCGATACCAATCAAAACGACATTAAAACGTAAATAAAGTTATCAACAACAATAAAAAGTAATCCAAACTATAATATTATTGATCATAATAACCCCATCTTACTCCATAAACGGTTTACGAGAACTTTACGACTTCGATTACGTATTGAAAGTCGTTTTTTGAAGACAAATTGAAGCCCTTATTCCGGCTTTAGGGTTTGAAAATTGCGATGTTCTTGTCATTTCCCGCCTAATAACGGTATAATGTAAAAAAGATGGCGATTTTTGGAGCTTATCTCTCATTTTGTGAGATTTAAATATTTATGTTTAAAGCTGGTGTAAATGTGATTGCTTGTTTTTTTTTTAACGTAGTTTTATTTTGTGTTTTGTGATGCTTCTGTCCGAAATAAATGTGAGATATTTAGCTTTTTTTTCAGAAAAGAGGTAGATATCCTAAAAACTCAAATAATGTCCAATGTTTAGTTTGAACGTTCGAAATGAGAACGCAATTTTTTTGTAAAATTGACTTAATTTCGATAAAACATGTTTACGTAAACACCAGAAATCATTAAATCCAAGCGATATAACTTGATGGCAATAAAAGATTTTTCTTGGCTAATGTTATTAACGTTGTGGGTCTTCAAGCGTTGTGATGCCCACTTATTATGTGCGCTCTGTCACGCTCTCTTCCCATCATTTCCAAACAGCTGACACTACCTAGTTCGTATTCCATTCATTGAATACGTTTATTAGTTCATTCAATACATTTATTAGTTCATTCAAAGAAGTTTTCATTCGATTACCTTCAAGCCACATTTTGAAGTAGGACTTCCATTTTTGAAAACTAGACATTTGACAAAGAAAGAAAAAAAAAAGTGTGTATCTAGTAGCCAGTATCTTTTGAAAGTGTATTATTATATAACCAAGAAGGTTATATAACCTTTTAATTACTTTTTAAGAGTGTTTTAAGGTTCCATCATAAATGGCATGTAACATCCATTTCATCGAACATTGTTTTTATTTTAAGTGCGATTCGCTGTTAGTAAAGGCGTAAATATTTGTCGTTGTATAACTTTATGGCCTTTTTTTTTCATGAGTCTCATAATAACCACGTTCAATCGTAAGTATTATTAGAGGAAGTATTCTTCACAAATCAAGACATTTCTCTCTTGCAATTGTAAACATAATTGATATATACTAAACATAATTTGTGGTACCTTCGTTGTCTCTGTTTCAAAAACATAAGAACAAGAGCTAGCTTGGGTTCAGAAAAAAAAAATGTGTTGTTGTCCAAATTGTACAAAGATCGTCAATACCCTAGCACCTACCTACCCATACGAAGTTTTAACACATAGTCAAAGAGTTTATAATATCAAGTAGGTATACATGTATAGTATATGCGACAGTTTACTTCATATAAGTAGGTTATGTATTGCCTTGTTTGTTCTACCGGGACTTGTTTACACGATCCGAGGTTGTCAGCAAGGAGCTTGATATTCACTTAGTTTTGAGACAGTGAGAAGAGTGTGTGATTTTATCGAAGAAAAGAAATGTATGGGAGGATGCTGAAATGAAAATTAATGTCTAAATATATATCTTCTATTCGATTGAGTACATAAATGCTTTGTAAGTGATCGTCTTATTATGATTTGAGTGCAAGAAAACTGATCGCTTTTATGTCTACCAACTGTTTTATAGTGCGTTCATGTAATGGTAAAAAAGTTTAAAGAAATGTATTAATTTACAAATTTCGAAAACCTATAGTTTGTGAATCAACGTGCAAAATTGGTCGCCTGTGTGTTATAGATTTAGAGAAAAGAATAAAAAAAAAATGTGAATAAGATAATGATATGCTACACCTACATTCAGATTTTTTTTCAATGCTACAAACGAAAGAAAATTATCACAAGTACGGGTTTTATGTTAAACATGCTTGCAAATGTAGTTTCATGATTTATGTGTATAATTGTTTAAAGATAGAAACATACATATTAATATCCGAAGTAATGCTAAGTGGATACGATCAGAAACGTTCGCAGAATAGGAATTAGATTTAATTACTTTTACCGTTGTGATGCAGCGGTGGATCATTTTAAAGATAAAGTGGATTATACTCGAACATTCTTAGCTTTTCAGTTTATATGATCGAGTTGATTCTGATAAACGATTAGCGTTACAAAATTATATGTGAATTTTAAGATTTAAGTTTTTTTTTTTGTTGCTGTATTTGTTTTTTAAATAAACGTGTTTGCTTATGTTATGTGATGTTATGAAAGTCTGATTCAAATAAATACAGCTAGTTATCCAAAAAATAGTAGGTATATTGATTAATTACACTGCAAAATATTGGCATTAGTGTTAGAACAAAGAGAAATTGTCAAATTTATACTTTAAAAAAAATAAAAAACTGACCTACGAAAACGTATCTTCAAAAATCCGTTCATCGTGTTCAACAAACAACATTTTATTGATTATTACAATTTATTATGATAGAAAGCATTCGAGTTCCACAAATGCATTAAAATAATCCTCTCCAGCCAGCGTCATTTAACTATTCATGACACTCGTGACGTTTCTATCTCTCCCGCCAAATTCATATTTAGAATATTAGTTTTGGAGGCAAATGTGGCTTCACACTGACAGGTGCATAAGGGTGGTATTCATTGTCGTTCTATATACAGAGACTGCTACTATTGCTAGTTTCCCCTTGTGCCAAGCGAGAGCAGTTTTTAGTCTGTATGTAGTACATTGTTTTACTAATTTAAGTTAATTTTCGCGCAACGAGAAACTTATTAAATATACGAAAATATCGATGATTTTGACATTGTTAGGATAATATTAGTGTTTTAGATAGATTTTTTAAAACGGCAAGCTTTATCTTGATACATAATTCACGACAAAACTAGTTCACACTAGTGCTCACGGTTCAAACTTTGATAGGCTCACTCTTGTTTCTTATGTATACTCTAAGGGTATACATAAGAAACTAGATATAGTTGTAGTAACAAAATAATAATGGTTCCATTTGAGAGTTATTTATACTGTGAAACAGTTAAATTTATCTCTAGTTTATAATATCTATGTCATAATGATTGCAGTGTTATTGAGTTTTAATTGTACAGTTTATTTCTGGATAACATAGTTTTGGAACATTATTTTAACGGGGTATGAGTAGATGATTTATGAAAGAGAGTTTTTTACAATTCTGGTTGGTACTACATAACTTTTGTATCTGTGGACAGTCACTCATATAGTGGTGAACTATGTCTACTTTATAGAGTACATGTGTCAATTGCATACTATATTCTGTTCACTTATTTATAGTAAAATTACCGATAAGTATAACACCAATAGAAAAAAAGCTGTAGTAGCTATACTGCGCCGACGTTTCACAGTTTTGTTTAATTTATGTTTTTTTTTTTCAACCATTAAATCTTTTATTATACACTAATTCTATACACATACCTATATACTACCTTACTGACATAAAACCTTTTTACTAACCTACCTGCGAGGGTTTACAGTGACGTGACACACATTTTTATAATACTTTACGATCTCTTTGAGACCCGCTTTCAGGGTTAATGGCCTCATATTCAGCCATTACAACAGCCGTATAATTTGGTATTTTATGAAAATATGTTAGTGAGAGTTTCTACTGTTGTTACTTTAAGTGAATTCATATTTTTAAATGAATGTTTTTTTTTTTAAATAAGTAAGTGTTGCCATTTTATGTGGCAATGTGGCCAGTCTTTTTTGTGTGCATGTTTAGAAATAAAAAAAAAGATTCTCGTTGCTAGTGATTTATTTAAACTTAGCAATCTATATGACGACGTTTATTTTTTATCGTGATGAATTATGTTATAATTAAAAATACACATGTTTCAAACAATGAATAACTAACTAGAAAGCCGACATTGAGTGACGTTGTATTTAATTACTATATACGGTAGCATTTTTCCATATTGATAGCAAAAAAACGTTGATAACGGACTACAACACACGTTCAGTTAGGCTATGCTCCAATTGTTGCTATAGCGGTGCGCTTGCGCATCTCGGCTGGACGTCGTCGTTAAGATTGCGCAGTAGATGTATGGACTACGCTCTAATGATAATTGTACTATTATTTTTTTATCAGGAATCATTTATTTAACTATTGTAGATTTTTAAGTTATTTGGGTTGTTGTTGTTTTGTATCGTATTTATTGTTTGTTATGATTATGATTTAGATCAAGAATAATAATATTTATATATTGCAAGTTTTTTAACCTATTTAATCAAATGTGTTTTTTTTTATTTTATTTTAGAATTAAATAGTAAACACTTTACCAAACATCTGTCCAATGTAAAAGTAAAACTCTATATACTATCAAAATATAAATATTTTTTTGTATTATTTTTGCATTTGCCCAAAATCTTCCCTGTCGTATCCACAACATTAAAATGAAACCATAATTTCACTAGGACATGCCTGAAACAAAATCTAGAAACAAACCCTGCACATTTAACACTAATGATGAAACTCGCCAACTGCTCAGAACAAGTGCATAACTGCACAACTGCACTTAGTTCTAGGACAATATTTCACAAGTTGCTGAAGTAACGATGGTTGAGTGTGTCGCTAAGAGATATGGCTCTGAGCACTGGGAGGTATGTAAGCCCTCAATTATGGCACTAAATGGCACTAAACTTTCGACTTTTGAATTCGACTCTAAAATGTTTTATGTGTGACGTATAACTTAGTAGGTATCGCCTGAAATGTAGTATTGAAATTTCTCTATTTATGTCATTTGTAATGCCTGAAACGGGAGTTTTGTCGTGTCTTTATATCTTTGCTCCATCTATAGCAACATGTATTATATACCGAAACTGCATTTTAAGATGAAATTTCTTACTTATTATGGAATAATACGAGTAGTACCTACAACGCAAACACACAATCCATTTGTCACTACTATGTCAACCATTCTTTTAGAACTAAGTCTTTCTTTATTTTTTCTTTTCTCTAGGCCGCGCATTTGCCTTTAAACTTTCTTTATTACACAAATAAATCAACAATAGTAATAGTAATAGCAATAGTACAACTATTGTAAATAAGAAATATTTCTGCTGCCTTTGCTTGCAGCTGTTTGGTAATACTCGTGCCAAAACAATAAAAAAAAATCGTAGTTGCAGATATCACACAAGTTAACATAACTAGTGTAAACTTTGAACTAGTTAAGCAAGGTAAATGTTAGTCGTAGTAGTCGGATATTCGTTGTACCCGCGGCTTTACCTGCAAACTTCGTAATTGTTATGAATGCAGTCGAGGCAGGAGACAAACTTGTTTCCGTTCTTCCTTCCTTGGGGGCGAATTCTCAAAACTGGCGCATACTTTTTCTCATTAATTAAATAGCCTTAGGGAAACTGGTTGGAACTTGCCGTTCCAAATTACGGTATCCATTGACTTAAAAGTAAATATTTTTTGGTATATTTTTTATGACTTGCCGTTCGTTTTTATCCTAAATTTGGTGAAATTCTGTTTAAAATAATTATTTAGTTTTGAATTGTATATTTTCATGTTTGCTCTGCAAAATCTAAGTATGTTATATTTCTCCTCAAAATTAATTAACTTCTTCAGAATTGATGTTTGTATGGACTATTATTTTATGCGCGAAAAGAACCCAATTCCTTTAAAGTTAACTTAATTATAATTAACATAGATCCTGTTTGATCTCCGTTTATTATAAGGCCTAAGTAAATTTTATAAATTTTTAGATAATTTATAATTAATATAACTTACAAGACTTTACTCATTTAATTATATTCGTTGGGTTCTCCAACAAATAGTAGATTCCCTAAGGGTGTGTTAGAGAGATTCTGATAACCTATTCAAATAAATTATGTAAGCCAGCCCTTTCGTATTATTTCTGAGGATATATCTCTATGTGATAAAATCGTAATTGAATGGTTTCGACCTCAGTAAGTCTAGAATTATAAGTTGATTTATTAACTTCAATTTAATTTAGAAATAGATTCTCAGATAATAATGGATGAAGAGGTAAAGGTACTTCAAAAATAGGTTGTGAGGGAAAATCATTGAATAATTATTATTATTATTCAATGATTTTTCCTTCACAACGGTAGAATGGATGATAAAAATAATTTGCGTCGTCCCCAAATAAATTGGGATAAGGGAAGGAGAAAGAAAAACCTCAGGTAAATTATTATTCTTTTGTTAGCTATTAATATTTATTGCGAAGGAGTTGTTGATTGACAGTATGTAGGTGCCATACCTCAGAAATAACTTAATTTACTACATTTCAGTCTTTTGTGCTCTTTATAATTACACATTCATGTTAGTCAATGTTTAAACTATCAGAATCAAGAAAAGAAAGTGATTAATGGTTCCTAGAAGAACCTAAGTGATTAATGTTTGATTAAGTGATGAAACGATGACAATCCCATTAAACTCTCTGTTATATAATACAGAACAATTAGACCCTCGCTTTGTCACAAGTAAATGACTCACAATATAAAACCTCAGAGGATTTTGATCTTTGGTTTCCATACAAAACAAACAGTGTTAGGCCTAAAGTTCGTTACACGATTTTGTTCTTTATTTATACAGCAACACAAAGTGCCTTAGGCCTAATTTCACTTGTAGGCACAGTTGGAAGGTAGCCAAATGTAACGTCTAGACGAAGTTCTAGACAGGATCCTTGACCTAATCGGCTTGGTCATCAATCACTATACAATGCGAAGATAGTGACGTCTGTTATTCTAGGATGTAGTTCGTAATAAAGGTCGAAAACAAGACTTTTTCAGGACTCATGTTTTGCTATACAAAGCAGTTTTGTTTTGAAAATAATAGGCATACTGTCTGTCTCAGTTGCTCTAACGTTTTTCATAATCGCCGTTAAAACCATTGGAATCTAATAGTGAAATCTAGAATATCATATAGATTATTAGAGTTTTGATGTCCGGATAAATAATGTGATTTCATTGTAATCAAGAACAGAGAATTTTCTCTGACACAAAGGAGACGGATACGCTTTCATACAATTTTAGGCCAGAATGTAAAAAGATGAAACTGGTGTGAATTGATAGCTACTATATTAACAAACAATCACTGAAAATATGGCCGATTTTGGCAATCTGAGAGCTGAGATAAAAGAGATTAAGTTTAAGTAAAAATCTATACTTTGCTGCCTTAGAGTATAGGTAAGAAACTAAAGAGTGATTCTCTATCATGGCTTGTTTAGCTCGCTTAGCAGTCAAGGTTTATGATGGTTTTGTTTTTTTATTTTAGATAGGATTTTAAATATTTCTGTAGAGTGGGAAGGAGATGATGCACAAAAATGAAAATCGAATTTTATTAGTATTTTTATTCATCTTCTATTATTACAAGAACGTCATCTAAGAATTGTGCAGGTGGTACTATATTATCTTGGTACCTAGCCCAACTAAGGTACCATATTATTGACATCACATGGGCGCAGCAGCCCACCGTCCGTTTGCCTACGATGCAGTTACAATAATATTTTAATATTGCTTCCCTACGACCGACTTATTTACGAAAATATCCAGGGTTTTGACATTGTTAGGATAATATTAGTGTTTTAGATAGAATGATTAAAACGGCGCGTTCCGTCTTTATAAAAAAAATCACGACAAAACTAGTTCATACTAGTGCTTACGATTCATACCCAGATGATAGGCTCACTCTTTAGTTTCTTGTATAATATATACTCTAAGGTAGATAATTTGACACTCCTTTAGTGTCGAATGTCGATCGATGTCAATGTCATGCATGTCCAGTCAGAGTTAGCACAGATTAAAGAATAAAATAATCGATTATTAAATGTGAATCTATTTATCTTAATTAAGTAATACTTAATCTCTTAATACTCTAATTCTAATGGATTTAATTATTTTAATTAAATAAATCATCTAGTGAAAGCATTTTCGTAAATAGTATGAACTCTGTTGATGATGACATTAAAATGTCATCATCAACAGATTATTTACTTAGACTATTTACTTCGTAACCTAAACTGAATTATTGGATATTTCATTTTCCAGATTGTAAATTGAGTTGATTTTTCACACTTTGAAATAGAAAAATATAGCCTTTTTTTTAAGCCATGTCTTAACTTATTACAATTTGGCCCAGAAATCCCCGTCTCCTTTCTTCCTTACATTTGTAATCTGATTTATAAAAAGCCCACCATATTCTTTTGTTTCTATAAAAAGAAATGACATACAAAAGACGAACAGAATACGCGTATTTATATGCCTCCCATTTTATAAAAACAGGAAGCCAGGATACGAATTTTACATAACATTTTTTATTTTGTCCTTTTGTCTATATTTGTTTATATAAAATGTCTCTCAACGTTTCATTTCACATTCCATCGACATTTGCTAGTTACTTAAGAAAGTATTATTAAGACTAATCACTAAACACAGTCCGTTATGACTCCAGATCATGAACCGTGGTTTTCAAAACAATTGCACAATGTAATTTGAACCTTATTATCTCAGAGTTTAAGTATATAATCGAATTTCTTTGTCGTGGTACTTATCTGAAATCTATTATTCTAAGATAGTCAATTAGGCTATAATAGCGTGAACGCAAATCTTTTTGGATTGTTCTAAAAATACTGCTTATTTGTGAGTCGTGATTTAATTAATTAATGAGAGTTAAGAACGCAATATGCCGTTATAAAACGCTTCAATTATTTGCACGTTTTGTACCGTACTATGTGTAAATTATTCACGTAAAACATATAGCATTAAAACTTAAGGTGCAGCTGTAAATATAGGTACAATACAAATCAAAAAACTGCCTAATTTTTGTCCCAAGCATAACACTGTAACTTTTAGCAGACGGCTGTTAAGACTATGAAAAATAAACCTTACAGCCTTGAAATAACAGCGTCATTAAGATCAAACTGTTCTAATGTATCAATAAAGACGACGTTTAAGCGAATTAAGATTTAAATTTAGGCGAATAAAGTCATTGTTCATATTACAGCCAGGTGGTGAAAATAGGATTATTTTCTCTCGGCGTGCTTTCAGTACATATGTATAGTACAGATCTAGAGACCTACAGTCAGTATACAGTCGAGAGACCTAGTACAAAGTATAGGTATAATAGATGACTTATGGTATAGACTCACCTCCGCCTCCTACTATGAGTCTTCCGGCGATCGTGGGCGGGCGGGTCGCTTGCGTACGCGCCGCCCTCGCCCTCAGCGCTGTGCCCCGCCCCCATCTCTACCCCATTCCACAACACACACCGTCACTGATGACACACGCCACCTACGACACCCCGCACACGAACAGTGACGATGACCCTCCGACTTTCCCGACTTTTCCCGACTTTAACCGACTTTAACCGACTTTGACCGACTTTGATCGACTTTTTTAGAGTTCTGTGATTTGCATAGACAAACAAACGCGCGTGTTCAAGCTAGTTGCTGAGGTTTGAGGTAGGTTCAGGGTGCCGTGGTGTAGACAAGCCCGGCGTTGTGCCCGGGTGGCTCGCGGCGCGAATGTGAAGCGTACCGGCGCAAGCGCACCGCACACGCTCGCCTCAACTTATTGTTAATTAGTTTGTGTTAGAAGCGGATGGCGACTAACCATAGTTGATATTCCTTTGATTGAATTTGTAAATTTTGTATGAATTTTTATAGGTAAGTTTATTTGGTGTAGAATAATTTATGCATATTGCTTTGTTTAGTTTATTTTTGAGTATATTATTTTCATTCTTATATTACAGAAATGTTCTTTGATTTTTATTAGGTCAACACTTATTACACACAAGAATAACCATTAGGAATAGCAATCACTTTTGAGACCAAACTATACTTTATAAAATGGAACACATTTTTTGCCAAATGTACAGTAATCGTGTCAATGTATAACACTTTTCTAACCCCGCTTTCCGTTCATACCTTCCGCAGCGTCTCGCACGGGCTACTAATTGTTGCGCGATCCGCCTCGCAAATCTACTCGCTCTCGTTTCTGGTAATTACACGAGCACTTGCTTTCCCGATGGAAAACGTCGCCACCGGAAGGAACCGCCAATAATACTGTGATAGTACAATAGTACGATAATACTATAGTACGATAATACGGTGGTACGGTGACTGCTTAACCTTATAGTGGGCTTGATTGAATGAACTGGATGGTTCGGCAAGCTTTTGTGTGCCTAGTTCCGGCTTCTATGTAATGCAGTAGAACATAAGTGTCACAGTGTTTGGACACTGTGACAATTGCTTATGTGTAATCTTGACTTGATGTTACATGATATTTATCAGCTAGAAAAAACAAGGGTGGGTTCTCTTAATACTTTTTAATGATATATGACGATTATGAGGGTATAACGGGATAGAAACATACAGAGCTTCTTATTTCAAGTAAAACAATTATTTTGCTTTTGTAAGAAATAGGATTTAAGTTTTTTTGATAAGATCAAAGTTAAGTCTAGGTCGTTATATGTTAAGGCAATATACTAAAAAGGTTTTTAAAATATTATGCGGTTATGTGTATAGGCCTTAATATATTTATGTATCTAAACAAATAAATAGTACAAGTAAGGTTTATGAGGCCGCCACCTTATTACCACAGGCCATTAAAAGAAAACCTCAGAATAGAAACTATCTCGAAGTAAACTAATGTATGATTGATCTGTCCGACGATGATTAACAGCATATGACATAGGGTTGTGCCGTGGTATCGATAAAATATCTCGTATTCTATCGATATTAAACTACTCAAACTAGTTTTATACATGTATGGATCCATATGATAGCTTTATAAGAAATAATTATTTAGCTTTGTTAGTTCAGCTAAAGTTGAAGTACAAAACTGTTTTAAGTCTCACTATTTCAAACACCTTTAAGTATCGATCCCAAGAAAATGTTCGTAGCTACAACCCTAGTGCAAAACGATTGGAAAACCACTTAACATACATCTTACATCTGTTATAGCATAGTGGGAAAATCACACCGAGCTACTCAATAATTTAATCGCCATTGATGATAATAGCCATTATCATGATAAAACAAGAAATAATGCCTCTTCTTCTTATGAAGGTATATGTATAGAAGATACTTTGATCGTCAATTGTTTAGTATCATAATATTTGCTTCCATTCGGGATCGATCGAAGTCAAACATTTAGTTATTCTACTAAGTTTTAACTTAAGTAAGTTGATGCGTCTCTTGCTTTCGAAAACTTATCACTTAGGAATGTAAGTAATACATAAGTTATGAGCATTATATTGAGAAGTACTATAGTCAGTACGTAGTTAGAAATGTCGCAATCTTGCTACAGATTTCGTTGGTGATACTTTTTGTTTTCATAAGCCTCTTTTGACGACTTCCATAGTCGAGTGGCGTACGCACCGGTTTCAAGGTGTCGCTAGCTCTGAGGTCCCGGGTTCGATCCCCGGACGGGTCAATGTAGACAACTTTTCTACATTGTCCCGAGTTTGGGTGTTTGTGGTGCCTTCGTTGTTTCTGAATTCACAAGTGCTTCAGCTACTTACTTTGGGTTCAGAGCAATGTGTGCGATGTTGTCCGCATTTATTATTATTATTCCTTTTTCTATTATATCAGACATAAAAAAAGTTTCTATAGCACGGAGTTCTATAGTTACTCATTATCTTGATCCAACACTAACGGCAGAAATAAAATTGATGGAACAACATGAAATCAATCAATCAATCAAACGTAATGTCAACACGGAAAATACGCTGTAGAAACAATACATTCTCAATTTGTGGAGAGGCTTTCATTCATTACAGTAATGGACAGGTAGCATACATGTGTGAAAGAGTAAAAATAAATATTTACTAGTTGTGGCCCGCGGTTTCACTCGTGATTTTTCTCGTTAAAAGTGGATTGATGTTTAATAGACACTCTGTCTAAGCTTTCCTTTGTTCCCCAGTAAAATGAGTAGTGGAGGTCAGGGGCCCGAGTCTGCTATTGACCATTGTTTGAATCAATAGCAGACTCGGGCCCCAGATAGACAGTCGCTTCATGTAAAATTCCGGATTTCAGTTGAATCAGGTATGACTGGTAGCCGACCCCAACATAGTTGGGAAAAGGCTCGGGAGATGATAACCTTTGCGTACCTTCCACAAGAATTGGATTCTTTTTTAGTCGTTTATTAATTTCAGAGAATAGTTTAACCACACAAACTGTTCAGGTTAGTATATTATAGATATATGGTGTATGGGGAATTAATGCCCCCGTATTGTGGTTTTAGGCTTAAAATAATAATATATAATGTTCATAAAATATGATTCAGTCCCCACTAGGTCAGTTCGTATTACTTGTTAATGCGTGTTTTGACTTTCAAATGAGACTGCAAACGGTGTTGAATAATATCATAATTTACGTAATAACTTGCGATTTTGAACATTTTTGGCTCGGTTGCTTAGTTTTAGTTTCGTAAAGTTGAGTTGTGGGTTGCTACTGGTTGAAAGAATTGTGAATGATTGTTTAAAGTGGTCGAAATAAACAATGAACTTATATTGCAGTTATTAAAATATTGTTGAAACTTTTCGTATCCGTATGAGTAGCATCCTGTCGTATCGTCTTCTTAACAATTGCCAATATAATAGAAACCTTGTAATATTCTTGTTAACGTAATAAAATTCCTAAATGTTGATACTTAAGTCTAATCAAGAAAGTTAACCAATAAACATTTAATCTCCTGAAGAGAGTATCTTTCATAAAAACGCCGAACATTTAAGGGTTTGTTTTAATAATGCACATAAAAAGAACGTTAAAATAATGTACCGTACAAGAGCTGGGATTGGCTCTAGTACAACGGAACAACCCCGTAAATTATAACTTCCCGGACTTTATAGGGTTGTTCTAAAGTGGGATTAATTCAATTGTATGTTCTAGAACACATTGAAATTATTATTTGAAATACAAACTTTTTTATAAATTAATTATTATTTTACAAAATGAAACTTTGTCAACAGATATCATGTTAGTGACGTCATATCTCGGCTATGTCATGTTACTAGTGAGGGAATCGTTTTTCGACATTAATGTAGTTTATCCCTAACTTTTGTATTATCGAGCAGTCACGTAACTAAAAGGAATATTATGACTTTCTTTGTCCAGCGATGTTTTTCTAGAAGACTCATTTTTTTTTAATTACTTCGAGTTTAACTGGTGACAAGTTACTTTTATAAATATTAAATTATTGTACGAAACAAAATTGCTTCTTCTCGTTTATAAACTGCCAGCAAAATAAAGCACACGAGTGCATATCAAATGCAAACAACACCCGTCGAGAACTCAACATTTAATAAATAAATTTTAATGTCGAACATTTTTAATATAAACCTCATTCCGTGTGAAGTCCTGCAGCGCCGCGGCGTGACGGAATGCCGGTCATTTTTCATTCCCGTTGAGCGGGTAAGTGAATTCCCGGGACCGGGATCCCGGAATCCCGGGAATGTCGTACCACCCTATGAAGTAGTGCGAACACTATTGGTTCGTCGTTAACTGCAACGTAGTTTAGTGAACGTGTGTAAATGTGGATAATTAACGCGGTTATCTTATTTAATTATTGTTTTTGTAAACGAGACTGGAGATTTCATCTATTTCTAAAATTTCTAAATTTTTAATTTTGAGTTTATTTCGTTAACTACAGCATGATTTAGATTAAGCATGTTGTTTTGGACTAAAATCAATGATATAAGTTTACCTTATTATAGGAGAGTCTATTTATAAAAAGTTGTAATATTATATTAAATCATGGTACCAAACGACACGCGTGACATGAATTTTATAATTTGTAAGTTCCTGGTCAAGATTCAAGTGTAAAGGTCATTCAAAGCTTATCAGACGGAAACTGAACAATTTGTACTTTATCAGTTCTTGTGCGTACCTTTAGGGCATTGATATAAAGGTAAATTAAGTAATATATTAATTGATAGAACTATTCTACTTGAATATAAAAACTATCATTATCGTAGCATTGTAATAAATTTTAGTTGGGGAAAATAAACAGTTTTCGACTAGGAAATCTTTTGACTCCGCCCTGCATTTATGCGGTACCCGCGACTTAATAAGTATTTTATAAATGCACTTTTTTTCTTTTTTTTCTTGCTCTTACACCGTATGTATAGAATATTTTTTGTTTTTACACCTGAGACCAACTAACAAACTAACATTCGTTACCCAGAATCAATCAGACTTACCTCAACATTTTATTATGGCCGATTTACATCAATAGTTTAAATAATTTGTAATAGAGATGACTGTGTTATGATTTAGTTGTGACTTTAATAGTTTTATAAGTTGCATGGAGTTTTCCAAAAAATCCTATATCTACTTTACAGCTACTAAATATCTGCTTAATAAAATATAACGATAATTTAACAAAACTATATTTGATCACCGCAGGCTATAAATCAATGTAAAATTGTTTCGATGAACAAGATGACCAAAACCTTTTAAATGACTTTATTTCGAACCATGAACACATTGAAGGATCTTTTTCTGCTCCCTGCTATTAAAGTAAATAACTGCAAGAACAAATAAACTCTTCACATAGATCTATATGTAGGTAATCTTGCTATGTAATATCCTACCTAAAGTAATGATATTACCTGCCCCTTCTCAAAGAAGTCGCATCAACTAGCAACGGGTAACTGTGATGAACACGGATATATTATCCGGATAAGATTTCTTCCTGCGAGAAACAGGTTAGTTTTTCCAGACCAAAAATAGTGGTTTATTTTGTACTGTAGATTGTGGTAGGTATAACATACATAGTTAAAAAAAAGAAAATCTGTAGTTAGAAAATGTATAAGATTTAGGTGTAATATAGTTAAAATAAAATTTTCCAAATGTTATAAACTTCTTATTCTGTTCTTCTAAAAAAACATACATAACATATCGTCACGCCTGTATCCCCGAAGGGGTAGGCAGAGGTGTACCAATGTACACCCACAGTTCGCCGATATGTTTAGGTCCCATGTAATAGGGGGCGAGCCTATTGCCACTAACCGGGCACAAATCCAAACTCTGACCTGCTACTGAGAATTTCATAGAAAAACCCAATAACACCTTGGTCGACTCGGAAATCGAACCCAAGACCTCTAGCGTGGCAGTCGCGCTCAGCACCACTAGGCCAACGAGGCAGTCTGTTCTTCTAAAGAGACAGTTATGTCAAACTTTAGTTCACTAATGTCAAAAAATCTAATTTGAGTTTTTAGATAAGCGGAGTGTTATGTTATGTAAAACATTTTCCAACTTATGTAATTTATATTTTTAAACAAAATAGCTTAAAATTGCGAATTTGTTCCCAAATTACATATAACAAAAAGTTTTTCTCATCGGGAAAAGTTTTAATGAAGTGGTTTGTTTATGTATGTATTTTGTAATCTAAAATGTTAGAAAATTTTCGGTGTTAGATCAAATTGTGTAACATTCATAATATTTCTTGCTCTTGGGTACTTCCTAACATAATCTGAAGAGATAGGCTTACCAGAAATTTGGTGTCAAGGGCTGTAAATGATGTGTTAATTTTCATCATTAACTGCCATTGAGTATATATGTATATGTCGCAGACAAATAGTATAGTTCTGCCGTTTACATACGGCGTCGTCAGTTTAAAAGCATTTGCGGTTATGTAATATGCCGAAGGCAAAATTACAACTCATTCAATCGTTATAATGCGACGTTAGTGTTTTTTTAGGGTGTTCATTAAAGTATGTAAAATGCCAAATTATACTATTTGTGTGCGAAATATATACTCGTATATAAATTTAGCCTATGGCGTTTAAGATCAATGGTGTTCTAAAACATTATTGATAAGGAAAACTTTTAACTAGCATCTTGCAATATCAAATTTTTCTACAGCCACCATTAAAACCAGATCATGTTTAAACGTACACGTGAATTTTACATGACCCAGAAATGACAAAATAATTTTGATATCAAACAAAAGGATTCTTCGAAAAAGTATATCTGTATCAAAAGATTTCCTACAAAACCATAATTTAACTATACTGATATCGGCTATAATTCTACGAACTGATTTCTGAAAGTAACGAGGATGTATTGATGCGGCTTGTCCTGTACCGGACATTATGTTCATGAATTATGGATGGAATCGGAAGCCGTAATCCCATACAATACTGATTAAAGTCATTGTTCTCCTTTGCACTGATTTTCTATTGAGATACCATTTATTGGAACTGCTAATAAATGACTTATATTTCCTGAAATTTTGTGTTTGACAAATGTACATAATATGCTGAAAATGTTCCGGAAAATGTAAGTTAATGAACCAAATCTTGGTATTTATATTTAAAATTCTTTCACAAAATAAAAATATCTAAAAACTGTTTTTCGTCATATTGTACCAAAAAATAATATAAAAATAACAAGATTTTCTATCCTCAGTGAATCTAAGACCTAGGTGCTCGTAGGTGTAAACCTAGCAGGTAACGAAAGCACTAGATTAGCATACAAGCCCGGAATTGAACCGTGTAAGTATGTGCACGTCCGAATTGAATTGGATCTCCTTTCTTATTTCGGGAATAGATATTACTTGCAGTTTCCATTCCAAAGCCCATTCATGATAATGTTCTGCGTAATAGGACTGGAGAAATATGCTTTCTTAGCATTTATTTTATCTGGACGCTGGCTCCAGTTCAAGTAAGAATACTGGTCGTTTAGGATTACTGAGTCTACGATGTTATCTGTTTACTAAACCCAGTTCAAAGTTTTACTACTGTATTAAAGTAACTTAGAACTTTTTAGTTCTCACAAGTTACCATAATCTTACTGCATTGTATATTTAGTAAATGACGCTGGCGTAAATGTGTGTAGTGCAAAAGCAGGACCACAAGAATCTCTATTTATTACATACATACATACATACATATAATCACGCCTGTTTCCCGTAGGGGTAGGCAGAGACCACTTCTTTCCACTTGCTACGATCCTTACATACTTGTTTCGCTTCATCCACTGTCATAATTCTCTTCATACATGCTCTTCGGTTTAGGGTACTCTTGACCTGGCCTTTTTTCAAGACGTCTCCTATTTGGTCTAGAAACGTCCGCCTAGGTCTACCCCTTCCAACACTTTCATTCACACTCGCCTTATACACTTTTTTCGTCAATCGTTCCTCATTCATTCTCTCGACATGGCCAAACCATCTCAACATACCTTTATCAATTTTTGTCACTACATCTTCTTTCAGACCACAACGTTTTCTTATTTCACTATTTCTTATTCTGTCACTCAGTTTAACTCCTATCATACTTCTTAAAGCTCTCATTTCAACTGCATTTATTCTGCTTTCATGTTTCTTCTGCCATACCCAACTTTCACTTCCGTACATGAGTGTCGGGACCAACACTCCTCCATGCACAGCCAAACGAGCCTTGTTAGACACCTTCCGACTGTTCATAAAGGAATGCAAAGCTCCATTCACCATGTTTCCTGCATTCACTCTCCTTTCAATATCACTCTCACACTTTCCATCTCTTGTAAACTTTGAACCCAGATACACAAACTCATTCACCTGTTCAATTGGTTCATCCTCAATCATGATATTGCAGTCTGTCACTGCCTCGTTTCTTTCAAACACCATCACTTTCGTCTTCTTTACATTCATCTTCATTCCCTTTCTAACAAAAGTTCCACTCATAGCAGTTACCATCTCCTGCAACTCCTCGGCTGAAGATGCAAGTAACACTTGGTCGTCAGCATAGAGAAAACATTTGACGAGTAACTCATTCATTCTCAACCCACTTTCATTCTCTTTTAAATCTGTCAAGCAATTGTTCATGAACAGGTTAAACAGCCACGGTGACGCTACACATCCCTGTCTAACACCTTTTTCGATATTAAACCATTCAGTGTATGCCCCGTTTATCCTTACACAAGCACTAGAATCCCTATAAAGAGATTGCAATGCTCGTATGAGGACACTGCTCACACCGTTCACGGACAATGCTGACCACAGTTCATTCCTCACCACTCTATCATAGGCCTTTTCTAGGTCCACGAACGCGCAATAGACCTTCTTGTTTTTAGCCAAGAACTTTTCGGCTATGCACCGCAAGGAAAAGACCTGATCCGTACATCCCATTCCCTTTCTAAATCCCGCTTGTGCATCCCATACTTTTTCGTCTGTTTCATTCACAACCCTTTCAATCAAAACTTTCGCATACAATTTGCCGACGACACTGAGTAGGCTTATTACAAATATATATATTTATACTTATTACAAATATAAATATATATATATTTATTACAAATCCACAAATAATAACTAACTTTGTTTTAAGCATATTCATTACAACAAAACAACGCCTGTCTTATATATAAACGAAATTATGAAAATAAGTAAATAACAAAACATACATATTAACGTTACATTTTGTATACATTCTAACAATAAAGGTCTCGAGGGTTTAAATATCCGCTGCGGGACTTATGTAGCAGTCTTTTGTTTTCTGGCTTTCCCGGTTCCTGTATTTAGTTGTACGCTGCCGTTTTGCAGGTACCTTGTCTTTGGAAATAAATGCTATTGTGCTTATTTCATGAGCTGGCTGGTTACTTATGTTTGAATTGTAAATAAAAACTGCCAAATTATAAAATGTTATGTGATGTGATCTGAATATTAGTTAATACTTGTATTTACCTAAAATAAAACAGCGATTTGGCAAAGTACACAAATACCAAACACAACGCTTTCGACATGTCCTGCACAGTAAAGAAGAACATAATTTTAAAATAAACATATTCATTCATTATTCAGTAAATAATGTTTTACTTGCAATCATCTCAATTCTAGAGTTAAGATTTCATTACAGTACAAAAAATTGAAGACTGAAAATAACATTTTTTTTCTTATATTATTGACTTGAACTGGCACCAAGTAAGAAATAAACACTAAATCATTTAATATATTCCACCAAATAAACTTTGACGATATCGCTTTTATTCGTCGGCCTAATTTATTAAACGAAGTTGTAACGGCCAAATGATAAGGCAATTAATTAATTACTGTCAATCAACGCTGTTAAGTTCAAGTGCGAAGTATTTATGTCATAAACGATAGCTATTATGAAGGGTCAAGGTTTTTGGGTCTCTAAGGAGAATAAGAACCCAACTAATTGTAATTCAGATGATAGAATGGACAAAAACATTACACTCCTTTTTTTGGCCGGTCATGTAGGTACTGAAAATCGGTCCACAATTGACTGAGAGATAGGTTTCTATTAGGTAAACCATACGTGAAAGAATACATACAGTATAAAATAGAAATTCCTCCATTTTGGAAGTCGGTAAAATAGGAATGAAACAGAAACAGCCGATGGAGTAGGGTTCTGACTGAATGGTGGCCAAGGACAGGGCGAAGAAGTCAGGGAAGACCGAGAGCACGTTGGGTTGATGACATAGCCAAGGTAATGGGAACCACCTGGATGAGGGACGCGCAAAACAGACAACAATGGCAGGAAAAAGGAGAGGCCTATACCCAGCAGTGGGTGATTCCGGGCTGATATGATGATATGATGATGATGAAAATAGGAATCCTATTAGTTCGACCGGGACATCAAAATAAATGTTATTCTTTGTTAACACTATATCGCGGAAGTCTTGTGACTTTCCGCTTGAAAGTCCGAAGTTTTTGTTTGATTAAAATATTTAACAGTACATGAATTATATAGTTTTTTCTAAATTAGGAAATGTTTGTTCCTGATAAAGTTGGCTCTCGTTTAGTTAATTAATGTAGCTGTTGTTAAATTGAAAAGTTTTTAGTACTACCGCTTACTGTTTGTCTACTTTAGTCTGGAAATACCAACACTGTTGAACGAACAACTTTTAGATTTAGATACTTTATTGCAAATGACGAATGTGTTGGATACATACATTTAAAGTTTTATAAATATAGGTGTTGTCACCAGTTCAACGAGCACTGAGGTTTTTTCTCCGCATGGGAAAATCATAATCATTCTGTATACAGGGTGTTATAAAACCCCTGTCCGATCCGTTAAGGGGTTGTTAGGTATCGATATCTAATTACAAAAAAGTAAAAAAAAAATGGAAAAAGTAAAAATAAATTATAACCAAAAATTTTTTTTTTTCTCCAAATTGCGGGTGAGATTGACGGCATCGTCTTAGGTTCTGCCAAATGATCATGCAAAAGGCCACCATTAATACCAACGAAAATGGTGGTGTAATTTTTGATTTATCTCCTAATTTAGGGATTTTGGAGGCTATTTCAAAGTTCATTATTATTGTTATTATCATGAATATTCCAAATTTGATATTTTATTTTGGCATGTGATTGTGAACCCTATATCACCCTTTCGGGTCGGATGGGGGTTTTGTAACACCCTGTATAAAACAAACTGTGATATTCAACAGGGATTCAATTGCTTCTTTCAAATGGACTGTTTTTCATTGATTATACTCAATCTTCCTTACAAAATTTATAAATTATTTATTGAAAATCCTAATAAAGAAAACTCTTGAATACAATAATTACAATTTATAACAGTTTCTTTAACTGTCTGATTATAATTTTTGATAAGATGACGCTTGTTCTAGAAATAGCTCTAAATAAGTTCGAAGTCGTTCATCCGAATTATTTGCTCTGATAACTTTAAATTGAGATTTAGAGTATAAGCGATCTTCTTAATTAGTTGATTCAGCGCTTAATTGGATGATTTAACTTTAGTCTTGAGTTTATCAAAGCGAAATTACCTGCTGTTAATAGATATAACTTGTACGTTAAGTATATTAGATAATATTTATGATGCAATAATTGAGATCATGTTAAGCAAGCTGTTCTTCCTTCTCCTTCCTTGCCGGGATCACTCTTGACAGAGTGGTCGTGGTCATCACTTCAGGTGTTGGTGGCGAGCTTCACAACACGCCACTCTTCTCTGATGGCTGCCTTCCTCGTGCATTCATGTAGTGATGATGACCCATTTACTACCGCTTCTATTTGGTCAGTCCACCTCATAGGCAATCTTCCTCGAATTGAACATTGATGCTAGTTTCCTTATCAAAAATGTTAATTACAACATCAAGGTAAATGAATATAAGAAAAATATATTTCACACACTTTACCCAATTGCTTCATCGACACGAACAAAAGTAGTTTCACAAATCACTGGTCCAATAAACCGCTACAAGTTTGATACTACCTACTGTAACAGATGAGGCCAATTTGTTCGAAACACACCGAAATAAGGAAACCGAGAGGAACCGACTACCGATAGACTTACATTAAGGACCATTTTTCTTGCTGACTCCTAGACTATTTGCGAACAATTCGTAGAAACAAATCTGGCGTTATTCGACGGAACCCTTTTGATAATGATTATGTTGTGTGACGTCTGCATTTCGCTTTTTGTTTTCGCAAGTTGACAGGATTTCTCTAGAGTGATTACTACTAAATCCTGTATTTCTATGTAGGGGTATGGAGCCTAAAATGAGCATATCGTAATTGTGTGACACCTTTACATTGAGAATTTAATCCAAATATTATGCCAGACGATTTTCCTACTCTATAGATAAATCGAATTAAATGACTGGGAACTTCAATATAAATGTTAGTCGAAAAAAATATGTAATATAGCGTCTTAGTAACCAAGACGCTAATTTCAGTTATTGTATGGAAGATGAAGGTTAAATACATATGTACTTTTTTTAATTAATGCATCAATCAAACACAGTTAATTATTATATTAACACACATTCTCCTTTTTCAGTAATGCAAATAATCTGGTGGACGATTTTCCTACTCTTTAAATATATCCTACTAAATATCTAGCATTGCAATTAAATTGTAAGTCGAAAGAAATATGCAGTGTGGCTCTTAACATTCAAGAAACTAATTTGGGTAGTATGTGTTACATTTACATAATTCTTTGAAAAATTATAAAAAAATATTATACAAAAATCTGTGAAACAAAACACGTGCGCTCTTATCTCGTATATCGGTGTATTTGAGATCGAGCATTTGAAAACATAATCTCTGTTTATCAAGGTACTTATGACGGGAGGCTGTCAAATGAGATTAACATATTATATGTCGTGTATTCTGCTCGTGTGTGCTAAAAATATATAGGAACCTTTGTACCGAAGGGTGACGTTTACATAGGTATTGTTTACTATACGTATATACATGAATGTTTGTTGTGGTACTTAGACTTTATGTTTTTAGGAATGACAGACGTAAAATAAATGGGTAACAAGGCTTGGTTTTTAGCTTTCTTTCATATAAATTATCCATACACCGATTTCTGAGATAAACACGGTTCAAGAATACAGACATTCATTTAATAATATGATAAATATGTTTTCGTTATTTGCCTATTTAACTTATTTTATATCATTAACGGGTTTCATAGAGTGCATGGAAATTGAAAAGGGACGTATCGATTCTAACGGTGGATTTATTACGCACGCGAAAATGAATATAAATGCAAATCGCATTATTGGAAGGCTTTGGAAGTGGATTTGGGTAAACCTTTGATAATTCACGCTTATCAACCACGTTAGGATTTATTCCTGTACTTTATGAAAAAAAAACAGTATTTAGACGTAGAAATTTTTAGTTTGTTTTTGTTGTAAAGCCACGTTTACCAAAGTATATGTTTATTTCTTGCTTCGAATTGTCAGCTGAGACAGTAAACTGGTTAATTATTTCAAACCCAGCATTAATCATCTTAGTTAAATGAGCTCACAATCGGTTTATTTCATTCGGTTATATTAAATGAATCAATATTTTTTTGCATTCACAAATAATTTACACATGCAAATTAAGCTCTTACTGAGCTGTCAAGTAAATGCATATTTACTTAACATCGCGTGTAAAATTTCAATCATCTGTAAACATGTACTAAAAAAATCTCATCAAAACTTTAATAGATAAATAAAGCGTAGGTTATAAAAAGCATAATGTGTATCGTCGCATGCAAAAGTGATATCTATAAATCAAACATAGGAGAGAAACTGGACAACGCGATGATAATTAGGAAAGTGACAGGGCAATTACAACGTCTGCCTACTGCGGGCGTCGTGTGCGCATAGCAAGTATGGCGGCGCGAGGCACAAGCGGCAGCGTGAGCGGGAGCGGGTTGGCCTGCAGTGGTTATGCGTGGCCTCTTGCGCAAAGCATTCGTTTTGTCATTACATGAGTAAATGTATAATTCGTTTAATTAACCCAAGGTTCTGCATATGAAATGCGTTATGACGACCTCTAAAACAAAAATAGTATAATAAAAACACGCAGTACCTTCGATGTGTCCGAGTCAGTACAATTGGTCTAGTTGTTTTTTAAATTTTTGAAACAATATTGTTTAATTTATTAACGTTAATTCATCTTATGATTTTTCGACAACCGCTCCATATTCACTTAATCCCGAATAACCTGCACTTTCCGATTTCTGAAAACCTTTACCTAAGTTAAGAATCCACTAAGGTTGAAGAGCCCTATAGAAAATAATATAGATACACATTAAGGGTTCCAAGGGAAATTTAACGTTGTTTGAACGAGATATTATATAGATACACCACAAAGTGGGCTCAGGGGTCGAATGCCGACCACCTGTGGCTGCTAAATAAATTACTTCGTTATTTACCACCTTGTCATCATTTTATGGCTTTTTACGGCTATTTATGGGAACGAAGATGATGATATTTCCTTCAGACACGGATTAGAATCTTGACTTTGTTAAGTCTATTTTATTAACTATACTGGTGATTTTTTTATGGAATGGAAAATAAGATTGATTGTTCTTATAAAAGAGAGGATCCCTGATGTGAATAATAGTTGTATTATAAAATCTGTTTATCATTTCTTGTTCCTCGAATTAATGAAATAAATAAAAACATGATGTACCTCAATACTCAATATTTTAATTGTTGTACTTTTTAGCATGCTGCTTCGTCATGCAGTAAAACTATTACAAAAAATAAAAGGTGTGTAGATATTTAGTAACAGATTATTAAAGTTAATGTATTCAAATGATTAGCTTTATTATTAGATTTAATTAATTAAAAAACAAATTCGACTATGAAGTGCACGGGCCACTTAATCCATTGCGTAAATAAATAATTAGTGATACTTTAAAAAGATTATAATATAATCTAATGTCAAACTTTCATAATAACAGTAACCGGTAATTGTCCAATTGTAGGTCAAAAACCTTTTATCATTGACAAGAAACGAGCATTCATCACCACATTGACCTTTACTAATTTAACCTGTAATTAAAAAAAAAAAAAGACTTTTACCAATTTAAACCTGTAATAAAAAAAACTTGTTTGTTTTCTTAGTGAAGTGATTAACATTCCCCGCTAAACGCTTATGGCCTTTACCACAAAAAAATGTCTTCCATCTCTTTCTAACGATTAATCTGCTTGAAAGTTTAACAAAGTATTTTGTACAGTTGCGTGCGGAATTGTTAAAATTAATTCAGCATTAATTTTGACGGAATACAAAGTTTTTGTGATGTTTTCATTACAAAGTGTTCCTATTTATGATTGCTACTTATGTAAAAATAAAACGTTTTTGTTTTTCTTTTTGGCGTAAATAAAAAGTCTGAATAAAGTACCTCAAACAAAGATGTTTAGAACTTTTTGTAAGACTTGCAGTTTATTTTTGGAGTAGACACAAAATATGCTAAGATAATACATTTTTCATTTTATGCGGAAGTTTTATGTCATGTTTTATTTTGTACTAAAAAGTATCAAACATGCGAACTTTCAAATTTATAATGTTATTCAAGTCTTCCGTCACGCAACAGTTGGTTTCGCAGCGAAGGGCCCCGAGTTTCCATTGTGTGATGTAAGCCGAATAATTAATAGGTGCTTCAGAAACTCATCCTTCCGAGCTAACTAAGCCTTAGACTGACAGTGAGAACTGCCTTACGTCAGATGTAGGTATATATTTTGACGTTCAAGAGGCCATTATTTTAAAAAGTTTTTTTGAATTCGCTACTCATATCATTCTGTAAATGAATGCTGTGTAGAACTTACATTTTCTCTCATAACTTATATCGGTTTTATATTCGAGCTTATTTAATTACATCGTGACTCGTTAGGTTGAATACCTATGTGAAAATTTTTGTTGCAAAATTAGCCAATGGTGTCACAAAACTTTTTTTAGTTTATTTATAATGTAGCCATAAGCTGTAAATTACAGGGCATAGACCTTATCTCATAAATACGTGTCGAGTACTCATCGGTATTTTTTAATTATCACAATTATGATATTAAGGCGCTGTGTATAGCCAGCATTGATGTTATTGAAGGGGTGAAGCGGGCAGGTGCGGGACGGAGTAGCCCCGACCCTGCTACTCGTTTTTTCCGAATTCGTCCGATGCGTAACGGTGTTATAATATTGAAGCTTGATTTCGCTAATTGTTTAGATGTAAGCTTAGCCCTGCTTGACTATGTTTACTTTTGAGCTGCGCTCTCGCGGCGAACAGTAGGTTCGAATCCCGATAAAATCATAAATTTTTGGATTATTATTTTTAAAGTATTATGCACCTACTGCATATTATCGTGTTTTTACTTTTAAAACAAGCATTTAATGTTGTTGATTTATTTTTAGAATAATTTTTCAAAAACCTATTCTGATTTTCTGAAAAAAAAATATAATAATATAAATCTGAACAATATGTTTTATGACAATCTATATTTTTCAGTATCAAGAATACAATATTAAAAAAAAAAAAACGTACACTACGCTTGATGGTTCAGTCTGGAGATACAGCGTGTTTCGAATAGTAACGAAACCTATTATTTTTTTGTGAATAAATTTTGTGGTATGAAGTCCTCACACTGCAGATAGTCCAAACACTCAACTGTAAAACTTGTTTATTTATAGTTTTTTTTTTTGTGTACGAAAGGGTAAATTGATCAACCTCTTTTGTTTTTTTTTATTATTCACGTGAAATTCATTTATGAGCCAGCCTTGCATGTCCAAGGGGGTGAGGATGCAAGAGTCCGAGAGAGAGCCCTGAAAAAGGCTCTGTCTAATCTGGCAAAACACCTGGTGCCATCATTTGCCTTAGTGCTGGATATGTAGGAGAGAGGACAACGGGGGCAGTACATGCCACTAAACCATTCCCGCCCAAGTAGATACGTGCAATGAAGGCTGAGGGACCCCCGTCCCCGCCTTCTGCGTCCTCCCCAGGGCAGGTCTGGCTATAGAGATTCTCGTCCGCGTACTGCCCACCATCGGCCATCGGCGGAGCAATGGAACGAAAGGGTCAGCCTCCCGCTCGCGCTCCAAGGTCTCTCTCTGCGAAAGAACAAGCTTGCAGAAATAAGACACTAAGGCAGACGAGTCGTCTGCGAGCATGGCGTTGACCACACCCACGTGCGAATTTTAGAAGGTGTGTGGCAAGCATTTGGGGCCGTCCTCTTGCACTTAGACAGGACACCGCGTCCCCAAACTCTTTCGGGAACAGCAGGGAAATGTCCTCCGCTGAGCTCATCCCGTAGGTTGAATTCAACCTGGGCAGGGTAACGTTGACGGCTCTCGGGAAAAACGCCTGATCCAATGAGATCAGTATGAAGGGTCTCCGTCAGTGGAGGACTAATGAGGTGCAGATTGTTGCGCAACATTTTGTAAGGTCTGACCCAGGGATTGGCGTTGAGACCCTCCAACATCGCCTCCCTCTCCCTCTCAAATGGCGACTGTCAGCGGCTTCTTCGCCTTTTGCTATTGCAGGTGGAACCGGGTTGAACCCTAAAGATCCCGGTTCTGGCGACGTCAACGAAGCCACGAGCAGGCACGTCGTAGATCGGTCAGCTCTGCAGAAAAGCAGTGAACCGCCTTCCTAGCTGGAGGTCCAAGTAGGTAATGGACCACCTCGAGAACGGTGAGCACCCTTGCGTACCCTTTTTTTTTTCTTTTTTTTTCGGGGGGAAATCCTCATGGACTTCCTCCGCCTGGGGAGAGGCGGAGGGGCATGCCGGACTCTTACCGGCTAAAACCCCCCGGTGTCTCCTCCTCGCACGTGCACGTGGGGCCCCGGGAATCCAAATTCTTCCGCAGCCCCACGCTGGTACTGGCCCTGTTGTCCGGGCCTCCTCTCGTGCACGGGGTAGTGAGGTGTAAGACTACCCCGTGCTCCGCCTCGGAGGCGCGCGCCGACACCCGCGCGCGCCTACGCCTCGGACCCTTGCGTACCCTGTGCTAACTGAGTGGAGAACCCTATCCGTATGTATCGGTGATCGGATAGGTTCTCCACGAGCTCGACTTGCCTATACGCAACGGTGGAAGCAAGTGCTGGGGTGGTGAAGGTTAAATCAACCACGGACCCTCCGTGCACATATGCGTCGTTCCTCTATTAAGGAGGGAGAGGTAGGTGAAACCACCCACGCCTCCAAAGCATGGCCTTGTGCTTCGTTCGATGGATTACAACACGCCAGTGACTTTGCATTAAAATTACCGAGGAGGACCACATGCTTCTGCGCTAAATGCAACAGACCCCCGAGAGGGCAGCCAGAAATCGCTCGAATTCCAACGGTGTGCGATTAGAAGAGAAGTACACTCCTAACAGGGCATTATCCCCCTAAGCGGAAGCAACAAAGCCCCTTTCCAAAGATGTCAGGGAAAGGGAGTTTTGGAGAGGGTCGTGGGAGAGGGTCCTGCCATAATGTCAACAGTCGGTCGGGTTGGAATTGGCTCGTTCTAGCATGTCCTCAGCGACTCTCATGCGATTGAGTAAATTCAGGTCTTTTGGGACTAGCCGACCGGTAACATGTGGCGTCCCCAAATGATTAGTTAAAATGGTACTGATAGACTCGTGAGATACAGAAAGTTCGGCAGCTATCTCTCTCATAGTTGAATGAGGATTTTGACAGTTGTTAGAATTTGAAAGTGTAAATGACATTTCAAACAAAAACGTGACGTGCTTTCACGCCGAGAGCCAACGGCGTACTCCTCTTGAATAACAATCTCTTCCCACGGATGTGCAAAGAGGCGATAGTCATCTTCATCCACAAACCCGGTAAACTGAAGTCTGAGCCCCTTCCAAGAACTCTGTTCTTGGGAAGCTATACGAGCGAATAATTTATTCTTGTCTTGTGGATTGTGCCGAGTCTAGGAGTTTCATACCAGACGAGCAGTTCGGTTTTAGAACCCAACACTCATGCGTCCAACAAGTCCACCGCACAGTCGAGCATATAAGCGCTGGTTTTCAGCGTGGAAGGCTCACTGGCGAGCTCTTCTTCGATATAGCAAAGACTTTTGACAAGGTCTGGCACAATGGCTTGATCTTCAAGCTTTACCAACTCGAGGTGGCCAGATCGTCTCGTAAAAACTTTTCCGAAACTTTTTGTTGAATCGGTCCTTTCGCTATCGCGTTGACCCTCACCCGATCCGCGCCGCAGTCCCTCAGGGCTCCGTACTCTCTCCACTTCTCTTCACACCAACGTTAGCGACATTCCTCGCGGTGGCAAACCCCAAATGTACGCCGACGATACGGTCATCTATTATTGATCGGAAGCTTACCTCATAGCTCATATTAAAGCTGCACGCGCGCGAGCCGCCTTCGCTCTCGGCCGACTTAATTGTATGTTGAGCAAGCGCAGTAAACTCTTACTCTTACTTTACTTATAAGAAGAGAATCTACACTGCGTGCGTGACGCCTAGCATGACTTACGGCAGCGTCGTATTCTCTCACGTACCCGAGTATCGACTCAAACGAATGCAAACTCTCCAAAACCGTTTCATGCGTAGAGTCACAGGCGCTCCAGGTTACGTCCGTAACTTGCAGTTGCACTGTGACTTAAAGCTGCCAACAATCAAGCAGTTCATAAAAGTCGCCGCGTTTCGATTTTTCGACTCCTCCGAAACCCACCGTAACCCGCTCATCGTAGCGGCCGCGCGATACGTACCTTCCGTAATATCTAAGACTAAACGCCCCAGACTTACTCTCTCCTACCTCGACGATAGAAGAACGCTTCTCCGAGAAGCATTCGATTTAGCTAGCAGCAGCATTACAAAACACAACCGCCGTATATTACGTCCTCGCCGGCGAGGCCCGTCGCGTATTATTAATAATAGTAACGTAAATGTTATCCTCCTGTCCCTAGACCAAGCTGGCCCGAGCCGGCCAAACTAGCAATAAAAATACGTACCTAAATAATAAAAACTTAGATCCAGCCATCCCTTGTTGTTTTGCTTTATTAAGATTGTTAGCAACGCACTAAGTCGAGGCCCGAACCCCGCAGGGGGTGCCCTTAGCGGACGTTGCTGACGTAATTTGTTTTTTCCTATTGCTCTGGCCTGAGGCCTTAAGGTCCTCGCCAAAAGTCCGGTGAAGCAAGTTTACGCTCAGGCTAACGGTAAAGATCTCTACCAAAAAATAAATACTTTGCTCTATCTGCGCGCAAACTTTTCGTCGTCTTTCCATAAGACGCCATACATATACTGAATTTGTCAGATTCGAAATATTTTTCATTAAATAAATGACTCCTCACAAATATCTCACATTAATTAAAAAACAGCAGTTTACTTCATTATTGTAATTATTACAAACGTTATTGCGTTCAATTACATCTTTTGGTATTACTAGTTACTTCAATATTGTACACCATGTATAAGCTTAGTCATGAAAAATTTGTCATGAATGAAAATGAAAAAAATATGCATCTTATTTTTTACATTTTTTTTTTATTTTTAACATTTAACAATTTATTAAAAATTACACAAAAAGTAAAAAAAGTACATCATTGAAAAAAACATAAAAGCCAAATAAATAGATTTCTATTTCTAGTTTCGAACCTGCGGTCAGCTATCGCATCGCAAATTTTTATAAGCAAGCGACCGCTAGACCAATGTAGCTTCATCTTAATTTTTCAAATTACGCTTCTATAGAGGATCAATAGAAAAGAGATTAGATGTGCAAAAAGCAGGAAGTAATTACTTTACAAATTCTATTATGTCTCATTGTTTGACAGATTTCATGAAATTATTTTCGATTTGTCATGTATTTTAGATCTGTCAATCAGAAAAAAAGTGACACAGGTCCGTCTAGCACCGCGCCTCAGCGCACACTGTCTGTCCGCATAGGAATGAAAGAGAAGCGAACAAAACGCCATATTTAGTTTGTCAGGAATGTGTTATTTTTCATTGAATATCTGAATATTTGGAAAAATACTACCTTAATTGAAAAACTAAAATAAAGGTTATCTTCATTATTAGTTATTACGTTTCTGTTAAAAAAATTAAAAAGATTGGTTCATCAGTAATACCGGAAAACTTTTTTGAAAATCCATTTTAGAGGTATGTTTACGAATTTTTTTTATCGAGAAAAATTAATGAAATCGTGTTTTGGAAATAAAGGTTATCTTACAAAAATGATGAAGATTAACATATATTTTTTTAGCTGCTCTGACATTTATACAGTTTGCTAAAAAACTGTTTGAAAAAGCCCATTTTTACTATACACAGCGCCTTAACACTTTCGCGCACAACAGTACGCGCTAAGTGGAGCGTGCGGACAATCAGGTTGTGTCCGCTCGCGTATAATGAAACTATTTACTTAAAACCACGTTTTACCACGCCCATGGTGTTATAGCATTATAATTAATAAAATTATAAAAAAAAACTTGCTGAAACTGAAAGAAATATCGATTGCACTGCTTCAGTGTAGTGTACTCGTAGGTCAGTTATATTAAAGGATAGTGCTGTTCAAACTAATAATAGATTTATTTCTCCAACAATGCATGAATAGAAACAGTAGAAACAGAACTATTTGACGTGGTGCAAGGCTACCAATCAAATAAGTAGGTAACCTAAATCGAAATCTGATTCCGTAATTTCAAAAACCCAGACATGTATGTATACCTCGTTTTGATTGGTGCTCAACGCTACTGTGTATGAAACGCCTTCAATACTGTATGTACCAGGCTAGGGACATATATTTTCTTTTTGATATGATCCTATATACGTAAATTCATGGCTAAATGTTCTAGAAGTAAAACTTCGCTAATGGAAGCGGGAAATCGCACAGGGGAAGTGAGCCATGAAGCTCAAAAGTTTCGTTTTCAGCTCGCTCGAGTGTGAAAGGGTTTCGTTCATTGAATGCCCTTTTATTCCATTAAAACCTTCTATAGAGTGGCAACATTAAGGCTTTTATGGCTCATCTACGAGCGAAGTACGTACTAAACAACTTCGGATGTGTGATAGTATTGTTAAGGAGACGTGTTTATTTTTATGTATGGCGTAGATGTTTTTTGTGTATTTTGTTAGGACGTGTGTCGAAAAATATATTAAGAAATTAAATGCTTAAAAGTTATTGAAATATTTTTTTTAAATTAACTCCTATAGCACAATTTTAAATTATTATAAGAAATGTACACTTACATGTTCTTGCTGTCAGTCAAGTCAGATAACAGGTGAAAAATTATTATTACTGTAATTTTTATGTATTTTTGTTTATGTTTTTTAATCAGCCAGAGAATCGGTCCCATTCTTTAGACCTATTAATTAATTTTACTTTAAGGTTCTATATTTCCACCACCATCTTTTCGCATAGTTTTCTCCACTAGATCCAAGTGTTTGAGTCTGTCTTAAACAAAGCCAGCAATGAGTGTGAGAGTACTTCATGTGAGAACTCGTGTTTGAACAGGAAGTAATGGAACGCAAGCAGGATATGAAAGGATCTTAGAATTCTCGATTCTTACTAGAAAAGTTCTATGCTAAGTAATAAAGGAGCATGACACAAATGTCTTACATATCCCAAAATAAGCCTCTTTATATATTTTACTACTCCAAAATAAATTCCATCATCACTACTTCAATTAAATTATCAGAACATAGAATCAAATCAAATTATACTTGGCTCGATTTCACTCATTCATTCATTCTTTGTTTGATTCTTGAGTTGAACAAAGATTTTTTTTTCGCATAATGAATACTTATAAATACTGCTTGCAAGATATTGTCAATATAGTGGAATTGTAATACCTGTATTATGGAGACAGACCGATGCAAAAGTATTTGAATCTTTTTCGATACCCTTAGATACATTCAAGAAACCCTCAAAATGTCCTTGCAAATGCAAACAACTTGAATATTCATTTATCGACGGCTTCGCAAGTGTTCACCACCACTTGGCCGCGGCTTGAACTAAGACAAAGCCGGCAATAAGCCGGAGGGTGCTCCATACAAGACGCAAGCCGTTTGAATAGGATGGCTAGAGTGTATGGTCCTTTTGGGGTTAAAAGAAACTTTAAAGCTTCGGTCTTTAATGTTGATGAAAAAATGTAAAATAAATAGAAAAACTGAAGTAAAGGAAATTGATTTTGGTCAGTAGTATAATTTACCAGATATTGCATAAAACTACATCGCTTCTTAAATGGAGAAGTGCAGTGTGTACTATGTAATGATGTACTTTTGCCTTTGCTTTTTCACAAGGCCGCAATCAGACCTTTTTCAATGGATACCTGTGTCTTTGACGTCTCTTTTCACAAAGTAGCTAATTAGGTGCTTTATGGTCAGATTTAAGGTCGGCTGTAATGATGACAGTCTTCAGGTCCTTTTTCTTTTTAATCTTTATTTTGATACCTTTATTATATTTTTGTAGCTTATTAACAACAAACTTCACAATTTAAATATTCACTAACAAAACTTTTTCCAGAACAATTATAACCGTAAGACATGGCGTCATAAAAAACGTCCACATTGCTATCGACTTCAAGACTGCCCCACATGCCAGCTTTTGTCTCAGTCCAGTCCAGTGCTGCCAGTAGCACGTTACATAGCAATGCTTATCCAATACCCCTTGAGTCACGCGCGTGGTCAATCAGACTTTTCACCAGATCTTTAAATAGCCCATGTTCACTCCACGATGTTTTAACCCTTAAACGCTCTCGTTTGTTACAGAAGTGACAGTGACGTACCGGCGCGGCTTGCCAGTGATCACCGTGCCGCTGCCGTCGCGCCGCGAGCGATGCCGCTTCACACTCCGTCCCGTCTCGCAGACAGTCGGCGATCTGCTCGAACAGGTGAGGGTTATATACTACTGTCTTTTGTTTTAAGGGATTAGTTTCAGAGCATACATATTTTGGGCAAACGTCGCACTGGTTGATGCAGGAATAGTAACAGCTATTATTGAGGATTAGAACGATATATTGAACGAACTGAAAAGGAATCGTGTTATTTTAAGTAAGCCTGAACAAAAGGCACTTTTGAAGAGTTGATTACTCTGGTTGCGCGGTTCTAAAATGTTCCTAAGAAAAAAACTGGCACTGAAAAGTGACTATGATTTCGTTCATGTTAAACCAAAGGGTTTTTTTACATATATTCTTACCATTCTTGAGGGCTACATTATGTTTGTTATGGTTCTAGACTATTTAATACTGCAGAAATATGAAATGAGTTAATACGATTAATTTTCAGTCGAAGATATCATATTAATCAAGTATATTGTCATCGTCCATCCTCAGTCATTCCAGTTTATTAAGCTTACACAAATAAACCATTACTCCAAGCTTGATTGATATCCACTTAGAACCTTCGACCTTGAAACTCCTTAATAAATGGTACACGATCTCGTCTTAAGGCATCGGGTTGCGGATATCGATAATTACGTTTATTACTCAAGTTCCGCCATCTTGGTGATTAATGACGTAAGTTGCCGATAGGGGGTGGGTGTAAATATCTGAGATTTGGGATGAGCTGCTATATGTCATGTTCGTTTTAATTATTATCTTAAGTTACATGTGGTGGGTGCAAGGGTGGTCTCGTAGTGGAACTGATTGAATAGGAAATGGTATATAATTTAAAGAGACCAGTGTTTCGAAAATTATTTGCCAAGAGAATTTGTTTTTTAGCTTAACTGAACAAGGTTAATATTACTTCCCATGTAATGGACCAAGCTTCCTTAAATATATCGACCATTATAATAAGAATAGATTTGATCTCACATCTGAGAAACATCATAAAACCGTACTTGATTTCGTAATTAGACGGCCGAATATTATGGAACCATTTGTGTGGGGTTACTTACATTCATAAGTAGAGAGATTAAAAATTATCTAAAACATTTAAAAGGACTTGTCCATAATAAAAATATATTTTTGCCAACAGGTGAAGGCTGAAGACCGCGGCGTGGAGCGCGCGACAGCCCTAGCTGCCGACGAGCGCGTGCGCATCGCCGCGAGCGACACCATCGAGTCGCTGCTCGAGACCGACTTCCGGCTCATCATCAACGACACAGAGTACTATGTGAAGACCCCGCCACAGGTCAGTGTTAGAGGAATGTCGACCTTACTGCAGTACCTGTAAAGTGTAAAATATCTTACCTTTAATAAGTAGCTGCAGACTGACTTCCGACTCATCATCAACAAGCATCATCAGCAACATAGCAAGACGTCAAGACCCCGCCTCAGGTCAGTGTGAAAAAAAAAAGGAACTTGCACCGGTTTGTTATGATTCGGAACGGGGTGGGAAAAACTAAAGCAGAGTTCCCTACAGAAACGGTATTCGGCGCAAAATCTCAGGTTAATATACAACTCTACATATTGACTTGTTGTTAAACGTAATATTTACTTAAGACACGATAAATAATAACCCTCTTACCAACTCATGATCAAAGCGTCCTCAAAGTTAGTCCAACAACTTAACCTAGATAAACTTCATATAAACTACAAAGAAGATTTAGTGTTTATATAATTCACAAGCACCAACTCGACAGCCACAAATAGCAGTTACAGCAGGTACCCATTATTATTGAAATACCATTATTTGTTTTAGTCAGAGGTTTCAACGCATTAACTATGAAACCGCAATCCCCGAGCCCTTCGAGGACTTAAAACTTTGCTTTGCAATAAGTTTCAATTTGCTTTGCGTATTAAAGTCGCGGTGGACTGGTTTACTTTATAACTATTTTGAGGGAAACGGGAATTAAACCTTTATGTACAATTCCATTAGCAGTTTATAAATACCTGCTTAGTTTAGGGTCACTACTTTAAATAATAAATTAATCTTGCTACATATATATACTGTCATCTTCTGTAAATAGACCTACACTGTGTATCAGTAAATTAGTATAATTATAATTGTATGGTATGTGGTATCAAGGGTACATTTCATAGCATAAACATTTTGCTGATGAATAAGTAAATTGGTCTCAAAGGAATTAATTAGGTACTATTATTTTTTGATAGTGGTGTATAAATACCGCTATTTGCGAAATTTACTATAAAATACCTATGTAGAATAATTAAATATCAACCTATTTCATTTTTTTAATATTAGCAAAATTGAATGTTCGTTTACTGGTATTGCTAATGCAAGGTAGCTATTAATGACCTATATAGCATTGGTTGAACCGTATGTATTTGACAAACGGTCTGATTGGCAATTGGCTGAGAGCCCAGACGGCTAGATGAATGGTCCTAATGGTCCTTAGATGCCATTATTGAATGCACTCCGATTAATCCCATAGTTCTAGCTTAGTCGTGCGGTATGCTTCGGTCATCATGCGACTGAATTGAGAATATGATGATTTGAATTTACATTCTAAAGGAATCCAATCGGTACCGAAATATGCACTGTTATAGAACAAGGGTCTTTAGTTATTTGTTATAAAAAGTATAAGGCTTAGTAAATGTAATGTGCTGATGTTTTAGTTAATTTAAGTTCTATACGAATTTATCACTTAGTAAATAAGCTTAAGTACCTACATAGACTTTTCATTTTTGCTAATTGCGCAAAATATTTGTGGTTCATGGTGAATTTCAATGGCTTTTGGGAAACTCTGTAAGCTAAGATTACAGACTACGGGCGTTTTTCATTTTTTTTAACTGTCGTGACCTGGCAATATTTATTTATTTATTTATTTATTTATTCACCAACATAACATCTTGACAGTTTACACCAAAGCCAATATAGCAAACATTACAAAATCAAAAATTTAACAAAAACTAAAAAAAATCTGTTTTAAAATTTCTAAGCACTTTTGTGAAGACACTCCAATTTTGGAATATCTCCCACTTCTGGATGAATTGCTGCGGGTCCATGCTGAAGCTCAGGAAGAACTCGCGGTTCGTCTTCAACTTAAGTTATTGTCCATGAGGAATAAAAAACTACGTTTTTCGTGTAAATCATCAGCTTGTCCTGTATAATCATGCTTAGCTTATTTCACAGTTTTTGTATATATCTTACACAGCAGAATGGACACGGAATAATTCGGCTGAAGCTAAAATGGCACGGAATATCTTTTGATGTTATTATTATTATGGCATTTTCCTTTGTTTTTGTTTTCCTCAATATGGTTGCTTTAATGGCTGTTTCTTAGATAGGTATTAAGAGTGTCGGCTTGTTGACCGTAATTACTTATCTGATGGACTGAGAGACCGACATATTTAATGTGACCGACTTTCTACCATTGACTATTAAACTACATAAGTACATGTGATATAACAAACATTATGAAGGTTGTCTTGTAAAAGAAGGGAAGATTATAAGGTTTTCATAATAACCTACCAATTGGTAATAACCACAGACCACCAAGTGTCTCTTACAACGTAGTACACATTTTCTGAAGTTTCATGTAAAGGCACCAAATCGGTATTTTTTCGTATGGATTTCAAATACTGAACTAAATGATGCGTACCGTAAAATATTGTTATCGGTTATCGTTATTGAACTATAGAATAAATGATGCGATTATTATTATTGTGTAAGAAATGTTTGTGTTAGGAGTTTCATATCAACATTTATTAGAAGCACTAAAACTTAACTTGTAGGTTAGTTAGAAGACAAAAACAACCGGTAAGGAAGGTCAAAGTAATTTAACTTTGAATAGTTTTGGATAAAAGTTTTAGTTTCAGGACGAAAATAGTGATTAACACATTATCTGTCCCGCCAGTAGACACAATAGTTAAGCAACTGGAATGTATCATATGTGACTCATTGGACATGAAAGGGTTAATATAAGTGATACTTATGTTTTGTTAATAATGTTGTGACACTTTAAGTGCATTTAAAATGTTTTATATTGCTGTGCCCTAGCAGGATCATGTATGTGAACGAGGGTTGGGCACTTTACACCCACCCTCCGGAAGGGGTCCAGTCAGGATCGAAGCCTGTCGGAGCCGCGCAGAGATTGCGCAAGCGACCCCGTGGCTCTGACCAAGGCTAAGACGGGACCGGGGTGTTTTTAGTCGGTGCAAGTCCGACATATCCCTACGCTGTGCCCTCAGCGTGGGTTGAAATCATTAGAGATTCACCCCGACAAAAAAAAAAAAACAGGATCATGTATGTACCTAATTTATATTTGTAACATCCTGTAAACTACATGATTGCAATATATGACTATGACTAAATATACTAGTAACAGAAATGTGTATAACTATGTCTCGTTAGCCATTAGATAGGATTGCTATGTGCACACTTAGTTTTAAGAATGAATTTACTAGCGTAAAGAACCTGACTATATGAATATGACGAATACCGAATATGACGTTCGCAGTATAGGTTCAAAACAAAAGAATTTACTGTCTATTGTAACCACCGTTCAAATATTTAAATAAATATACCAGTTTTCAAATGTTTAAGCTGCGGTTAACCTCAATGACGGCCGGCTCGTCAAGTAACGAAGCAAATAAATCAGGATTAACTTAGCCACAGTCTCTCACTTTGTTGAGTGGACCATAAACCTTAGATTAGCTGGTCATCAATTTCATTACCAACATTTATAAATTAAAATGTTCAAGTTCGGATACAGTCATGGCAGCATTTATTATATAGGTATGAAGTTTTGTTTCTCAGCATTTGAAACTGAGGAATGAAAAATACTTAAATATGCTTATTGAATGTTTGGTCAAATAAAGATGCTTTCGGGAAAGTTTCAAAGTAGTTAAGTAGACAGCAGTAAGTTTTATTGGAAAAAGGTACGGTTATTCATATCCAGGCATAAATGGATTTGAAAAGAAAACCGAAAAATAATCATGAAAACTGAAATCACCTATTAGATCCGCCAGAGAGCAATCGTAGGTAAACAATTTTCTTTCCTCTTATGTACAAGTATTAGGAAACCCCTTTGTCCAGGTAAAGGATAATTGGAGGTCGTATTTTAGGATCACTTGAAGTCTAGAGCAGCCCATACGAGGTTTTACTTTCGAACAATAGACTCCATACTATTCCGAAGAGTACAATAAAACAGTATAACGAATGATGTGAACAGCCCGTAATTAGCAGTACTTAGCATATTAATAGCACCATTGCGCTTCGATACGGTCATTTGCTAGCCACTAATTGGTGCGCTGAATAGACGCGCCGGGAAATTAAACGATGAATTTGATGAGCAATACAAAGATACTACGAATGAATGAAGGTTTCTTTGGATGGAGTATTATGGTAACTCAACTAAGACTTAATGATTTATGACTTAGAATAAAATGCTTTTGACAATAGTTGGTATCCTGGTGTAAAAGATCATAACAGTAAATTGATTAGACATAAATGTAAAAAGGAACTGGCTTCAATGAAAGTTATATGGGACCACCTGTGAGATGCTCGTTATCTTAGATGACTACGAAATTGAAATTAATCCACATTTACTGGATTGAGGAGCGCCTCCTTTTAAAGTTGGTTTAAATTTGTATGCTCTAAGTAAACTACATATACTAGATAACAATATTAATTACCTACTAGTAACATTTTCAATGAACATAGAGCTGGACGAATAATAAAGAGCTATTTAAAACAGTCATAGGGTGAAGTTATTTTCTACATAATTATTTCTTCTTTGACCTTCGGCATTCCGGAAAGTTTAAGGTCATAGACCATGAATTGTGCCTAGATCACATGCTGATAGTCTATAATTTCTGCGTGACTATTCCTATCGATTGGCTTACTGAGAAGTCGCCTTATTTCATTGAAATTGAGTCATTCGCAGTTATGTGTAATGACATTATATTCAAGGTTAGGTACTTCTTTTCTTTCTGTATAATTTTGAATGAATCGTTAGCGGAAGTATAGCCTTGAAAATTTAATTTGTTAAGTCTATGCCCCTAGCCCTACGAGGCTACGAGAGCTTATAAATACCAATGCGATGAACTGGTAAAAATCCGATATGTCGATATGTGTGTTTGGCGTATTCCACTAATGCACTCTAAAAATCTCCCATAGGGAGGAAAGTGGAAATTTAACGAGAAAACGGAAAATTCAGCGTCTCCAAATCCCACTTGAGATTACTGACTATCAACTAATTACAATTTATGTAATGTCTTGTGGCAGGAATATTATTTATTATTGTTTTTATTTAAAAAAAAAAAGCCTAATCCCGCCCGCCCGTAATAATGGTCGTAAAAGTCGAAAAAGAAAAGTGGAATATTTATATTAAGTTTATTTTTTACTCTTTTTTTTTTGGGTGAAAAATAAGAATGAACCTGTGTGTTCATAATCGCTACACATTCCATGAAAAAAAAAACAAACTCTTCAATCTAATATTATCTACCAACAAAATTGAATCTTAGCTAGGAAAGCCGGATAAGGCGATTGGTAGTTTTGAAGATTCCCTCCTACATTTAAATAAACTTTACCTCTCTATCATATAACATCTCTCTAAACCGTCTACGTTGTAGGTTAAAGGAACAACGTAGTAATTTCATCGCTTTAGTCATGAAAGCTAACACGGAAATGACCGAAGGCATGGAAGCTGTTGTAGGGGATTAGTGCCGACAAGAGTTAACAGCTTAGAAAGGGTTTGTTCAGGCATCTACAATGTTTAGTAGTAAATAAGGAAGATATGTATTTCCCGTTTTCACAGTCGGTAGTATTGTCTTGATAGGGTTTTTTTGTCTATCTGCAGTTCCACAATTTTCATACTTATGTTCACAACAAAGTTATGTTAGTAATAAGTTGATAAGTTAAGCACACAGTTTAATCGGAACTTCATTTGTCCCATTATTAAAGCCATAATAATATTATAAAATAATAGGTATAAAAAGAAATCAGAATATTTGGAAAGTAATGCTCAGGCGCTTTAAAAGAAAATTAAGTTTAACGTCTTAATTTATTTAACGTGAGCTTGGAGAGAATTTTCGAACAATGTTTCCCAATTCGCTAATAAACGAAGAAAGTTAAGCCTTAATTAGCGCCCGTATAGCCGCGGGAACAATATTTATACATTACCTCTTTTCTGTAGCCTTTTACATAGCTACATATAAGACAGTAAAAAAGTATATAATTTACTCATTCTTTAAATAACTTGGTATATAATGTTACTGAAGTTAATTGAAGTAAATAGCAATATTTTGCAATTTTTTTGTTTTTTATCTACGATAATGCATGGCCAAGTTTGTCTCTATGCTTAGCTATTTTCAACTTCTATATGAGAAAAAGGTTTTCCCCTATAACACAGAACATTATTACTTAACTTTTCATGAGTTTTTGATAGAAACACTATAAATAGTGATTACAATGCCATTACTCGTCTCCAATCCCGTTTACAACATTTCCCAATTTGGCAATAAACTGGAAGCCTCCTTAATTACGGTAACTACCTTCTTGGTACCAATGTCGTGTTCCCCCATGTGTACCAAGTAAACAGTGTATCGGTAGTCTGATCCCAGCTTGTTAGGTTTATAACCGATACTATTCTATTAATTAAGACTATCAGGGGTATTGATATGAGTTAGATCTATCAATCATAAGATAGTGACAGAAGGATAGAGCTATCCGTTTGTACCTAGACGAATATTTTCATGTTGTGGTATATGCTATCCAAAACCTATAATATTTCGTTCTGTAAGGACAAAAAAGCGCTTTTTAAACCACCTCTCAACGCAGGTCATTCAAAAACTTAAAACAATTTTAATGTTGTTTTTAGAACGTTCCTAGTAACGAAACTAAAACTGCTTAAGCTTAGCCTTTTTCTGACATAACTATGACTAATACGTTCTAAGAATAGACTACCAATTTAGAGCACTAAAGTGTCAGAAACAAACAGTGACGTCATTACACATTTTCTATCCTTTTTCAAGGAACAACAAGCTCTATAAAAACCATCGACGTACTATATGCATAGACTGCTACTATCGCTAGGTTCCCCGTGTGCCAAACGAGAGCAGTTTTTAGTCTGAACCTAGTACATTTCGTTTTTCATTTAAGTTAATTTTCGCGCAACGAGAAACTTATATAAGAAATTATCGATGGTTTCGACATTGAGGATAATATTAATGTTTTAGATAGTTTTTTTAAAACGGTGAGCTCCATCTTCATACATAATTCACGACAACACTTGTTCACACTAGTGCTTACGGTTTAAACTCTGATAGCCTAACTCTAAGATAAAAACTGTGCTCCAGACCTTAAAACCATTGAAATGGAATTCTTATTTTGTGTATCGTCCTTTGTTTAGATATTTGATACTCCTCCATTAAGCTTCAGAGATTCAGAGCTTGATTTAAACCTCCTTAATGTTAACTGAGTCTTGGAATTCTCTTCTATCTATACAGTTCAATGCACAAGATAGTCGATACCTAACTGCAGTCTGGATGCCGGCTGGCTTAACTTGCCGTGAAATTGGAGCTGCATTTTGTGCAAAAACTAAAACTATAATGGTATAAATATCAATTTATTCTGATATTGGATTATTTATTTTTGTTATTTTATCAGGTAACAATATCTTTTTCCAATGCCATTATATAGATTTTTCATTTCTTTCTTATACAATGGAGGAAAAAAAAGAAAAACATAGTTTTCATTTGTTAGTGCAAAATTATGCTTCTTAATGTAGCATATTTTTAATGAAGCTAACGTCAGGGCAAAGGTCTTTCTCTACTCTTTTCTAACCGTCTTACAAGAAGGAGGAGGTTCTTTCTTCAACTGTAGGTATGATCCCAATCTACTTTGAGCTTTATTAGAAAGTTATGTACGTGGAACCACATTTTCTAACCTAGCGTGTTTCTAACCTAGTAGGTACTTTTGTACTAATCCTGTTAACACCGCATTTGTAAGTTTTACTATTCTGACCTTTGACTTTCGGTAATTCGCTGCCCAGAAACTAGCTAATCTCATTAGGAGGCTAGTCCCTTCCGACTCTGATGAAATTTTAATTGTTTGGTAGGTACTGGCCGAAACTTGGGCCACGAACAAAAAGTTTTATTCTTTTACACGACTATTATGTGACGTCAGCGGCTGTTACAGGAAATTTGAATTACGAACGGTAGACCCTTGTTTTTTAAATGAGTGAGGAGAGTTGTTTAAACAAAAGAAGTTCTAACCTCATATTTTTACTTCCATTTTTTGTGATAAGTGTTTTTTTTTTAATTGAATTACTAATTCCTCCTTTTTTTTTGTTCTTGAAAGTATCAACTAACTAATTCTGGCAACTATCATATATCTTATATCGTATAGAGAAATCTTCTATAAATCTGAGTTACCAATGGTACCGTATATTTAATGTACCTGTGATAGCTGTTATAATGATATTGCACTCCTACAAATAACTTTAAGAACTTCATTAAAAGTAATGAAGTATGTACTTACAATGCAAGTCGACTTTCGATAATATAGTTAGGAAAAAATAAAAACTACGGTAACAAATGCGCCTTTCCTAATTGGATTGGCAGTGTTGCCGTAGCTCGGATACAAAATCATAAAGTTGTCATTATCAATGCCTGCGTTGCTAAACAAATTGCTGGTAGGTAACTCGCATTCATTTAAAAATATTTTATATTTTCTGAATAGCATATTGCCTAAAAACCTTTTTTTGAGCTCTTAAGTGGCTTGTGATATTTCACCCCTTGTTTCATTTAATAAAAATAAATTCGTCTTGTTACGTTTTCGCCACAGTAAAAGCATTTTCTCATTTCTACGAAAACTCTTCATCGGGGAAAGAATTGCTCACTGCAATTTAAGGTTTCATGTTTCTTCAGTTGCATGCCAATGTATAATTTAACTTTATATTGCTTGCCTTCTGCGAGTTGCTTATACTATTTTCAGACCTTAATACTTAATTTTGATGTATTGTATCACTGAAGTATTCCTTGCATGCCCCAAGTACTGTAGCGCTGTATTCTGTGTGTAACTTTTTCTCATAAAATAAATGATTTACAATAGGAACTTTTACTATTTACTCAAGTAACTCGAATGTAACCTGTGTAGAACCTTTTATGATTTTAGAAAACGTATAATACCCGTTAGTTATCATTTAATAGCTAAGTATAACATCAAATGCCTTTCCAACAAAGAAAAATATTTCAAATCTGTTGGAAAGCAACGGAGCTAGGCGCGAACAAACATAGAACAAACATACGAACATCCGAATTGACAACCTCCTCCTTTTTTTTTAAAGTCGGTTAAAAAGAAAACCAACAACCACATGTACAGGATGTTAAAGAAAGTATAAATTAAACGAAAGTCGTTTAGGCCCAAGTTGTTAGGTCTCTGTACTAGTACTACTCCGTAGGTATGTGTGACGTCACAACAGAGGCCTACACAATTTACTTATCCATATAATTACTATGTACTAATTTCACATGTATTATGTGTAGCTGTATTATGTGAAGCTGCCAAGAGCATCCTCTCGGGTTATTAATTATAACATTCGGTCACTGTGTTCCCTTGCGCTGTAATTATTGATTATAATGGTTCGTTATCGCCTATAATCAAACCCCTATAGATTCGTAACTATAATAAGTAGTTGTGTTTATTTCGTACATAACTTGTGTGTGTAGTTTTTAAAATGTTTAATGAATTCAAGTTAGTTATTACAAACAAATAAATAAATAATTGAAAAAAGCTTATTCAAAGTTATCTTTCTATCATAATTTCTTATTATGGGATAGCTATTAGTATAAATAAATATGGAATATTTACGCTATTCACTAGTGCACTTATACACCTGTCCGGGTATACATTATTGTCTGCCGTAAATACCTATTTACTTCGAAGAAGAAACACAGTAATTTTTGCTTGTCAACAGAAATCGACCTTCTTTGTTTTTGAAAATAACGAAAACAATTGATGGAATGCTCACCACTTACTCTAGAGTACCTACCTACTCGTAGCAAAAGGAGTGATATTTTACGATTTTTGTATGTTGCACTCACATTAAAATAGTCTGAACATAGAATCTTGTTTCCAGTTAGAATAACGATTGTAACTATGTAGTCATTAAACCAAAGCGAAACAAGTGTGTAAGGATTAGCAAATGGAAAGAAGTGGTCTCTGCCTACCCCTTCAAGAGGAAGAGGCGTATGTATTATGTAGTCATTTATACAAAAGACATCAAAGCAGTTGGGATAGTAACTGCGCAAAAGTTGACTGTTACAAACCAGCCATTACAAAGTACCAGGGCAGCATAAATAAATGAGAGTCTAAATAAAACGCTATAAAAATCCTTTACGGCTCCATTCTCACCTGTTACCCGGTAATGAGTCTGACTTTAACGAGATCCTCTGTAAGGGTCTACAGCAATGATAGCACAGGAACAGGTCATGTCAAGAGAAAAGCATTTTGTAGACTATTTACGGTTGCTCGTTATTTCGGTATCAATCCTTTGGTATAGTTTTGATATAGTAGGATTTAAAATATATTGTGTGTCCTCTTTACATTTTGAACAACGGAGTTCGGAATTAAAGTAATGTTTGCTATTTTAATATCCAAATAATATATTATGATGTGTATTTAATATTTATTTATAAAGTTATTTACCTATGTAGTATCTAAGAGTAAAATCTGTTGATTGTTTGATTGAAAGATCTGATTGTTTGAGTAAAAGGCTTTTGTTTTCGACGTTATAATTTCGAATTTAAAATCATTTCAAATAACAGCAAAAGAGATCATTGAAAGCTGAGCTGAACAAGCTCAGTGATAAGCAGCTTCTTTCTAAATTGGAGAATAGTCCTCTACTCTTCAATACTAAAAGCTGGTATTATTTACAGAGAAGAACTAAAGCAACATAAAAGCTTGAATTCATGTTACATGCACTAGCACTGTAAACAAATAATACACTTAACCTTTAGTATGTCCAACACGCGACCACAGCTAATACCCCTAATTGTGTGCACTAAAATGATTAAGTTATTTGAATAACAGTTGTAAAATGCTATTGGATTAATGTCTTTTATATTTATAGCCCTTGCATAATTGTAGCTTTCTATTATCAGCCTTGACATTAGAATGATAAAGAAATAATCGATAAATGCTTATTATAGAAAAACTTATAAATGTAAATTATATACTTACCTATAAAATTAAATGTTGCAGTTAAAAATAAGAGCGATGATTACTTTGGCTTGCCATTTGTACACCACATTTTCAAGTTTATCCTATGAAGCCAAAATATTTTATTCGTGCTTCTCAGATTTTTATTCGAGAGATAAAATTCACGTTTAACAGATTTTGTATTATAAAACTGTCCAAAATTCAATGTTATTCCTCGGATAAAATGACCACATGAAATTATCGACGCCACATAATTACAGAAGAAGTATAGTGTGTAAATGTGAAAATCATACATTTTCTTTTTATGAGACATTACGTTATATTCTTTGAAAGTTAGTTATAAACGCGCCTTCTGATCTTTCTACATAGTAGTAACATGTGGCATTGGCGTTGCACCTGTCAGTTTCTGCAAGTGAATATTTGATCGTAACTTACTAACACAGTTTGCTGCCTCGTTTGTACGGCAACTTGTGGGAATTAGCCTATGTCACCAAGGAGGTTTATGTTGATTTATTTATAAAGGAACTTTCACTTTCATACGAAGTGATAAAGAGTTGCTGTTCATACTTCTTATATACATGATCGAAGCCTCTGAAATCGAAAGGAATGGGATTTTCATGGTTTTCATGAGGCGTGCAACCCGTGCTTTTGCTGTTAGCGGAGTTTCGCACTGCCAAATACGTCATATTTATTATTTGCATATCTAACTACTACAGTTTTGTATTCATATTTAAGAAGACAACATAATAAAATAATACGTTAATGCAGCTAGGTAGTAAGTGTGAATGCTTTCACAAAATTATAGATACAAGATGGAAATAAGCTACATGACAAGAAAATTTGCCGTGTCTACATGGACACAAAAATTTGATTAAAAAATGACAGTTAAAATATCTGAGCCACAGTAGCGTTGGGACACTTGGGACCTACAATAATTCTAATTGACCAGCACCCTGAATACTTGATGAACTTGTAATGAACAGACCTCATAGCCTTTTTGCTCTGAAAGGGGTCCATGGAACTGACTTCGTAATTAATAAGGGTATAAGCAGCCATGGAATATGCATTTAGTTGGAATAAGTTGGCGTAGTCGGGGTGGTATCAATGTTGGGACTTTTTTGTTACCGCGTTTTAATTAGCATTTTGATAACTCTACTACTTTTGATAAAGCAAAACGCCATTTATTGGTGGCGATGATGTCATAACGTTTAAAGCAGTTTAAATACATGCAAATGTGACCTATTTTTTTTCATAATTTGTCCACGCATTAAACTGACTCATAAATTCATAATACTGGCATACACTATACATATAAAACAAAAATAAAATAATGACTTTCGATATCAAAGTTATCAAAAAAGCCAGACAGATGACCTTCCCATCCTAGACACAAAATGGAAAAAAAAACTCTCGGTATAATCAAAATTGCTGTAAATTTAATAACCACTCTGTATTTTGTACCATATTCGTGGTTCTGTAAGCTGAAACAATCTGCTCGCACACGGCAGGCGGGTGTCGGGAGATTCGCTTTCACAATGTCCCAGGTGGTTGTAAATTAACTTTACTCCGACCACGATGTTACTGAGATGATTTTACTAGTGGTACTCATGTAAAAAATGTTACAGAAACTATGTTTGTGATTTTGAAACGAAAGGTAGATGTAGTTACTGCTAGCTGCATAAAACAGTGTATTTTAAAGATCACAGCGATTTATTGCCCGAGACAGGCATTGTAGTGATTGGATATTTGTTAGCTTGCGTTATTCATCAGGGTTTTCTTAGTTTATTCTAAACAAAAACCGCAAATATACCAAAGTGTTGACACTCTTCAAAAATACATAATTGCTATGTGCAATTACTCGATGTACTGATAAGGCAGCCAGCAACTCATCAGTAAGTATCTTTATCTGTCGAAGGAAGAAAAGAAAATTAAAAAAAACAACTGAGCAACTTGCCAGCCAGTCCCATTTGACCTTATTGCCTTACAAGAAAACTTCGGTAGGCGCAACTGCTTGTAAGAAAACTTGCTCTGTTGCGGACTAGAGCTATAAAAATAAGACAATCTAATGAGGAAGATATTACATGGAATAACTAGAATATTGCAGTTTGCACTCCTAGATTACGTTGTTTCTGAATTGAAAATGTTAATATTTAAAGTTTCGCATCGTGGAATGTGAGGTGGAATTCTGTTCGAACGCTTCAAAATTATTTTCAAATTGTCTATATACCTAGAGATCTTTATTTAGTGATTTTGTGCACATTTATGTAATTTTCTTTATATCTAATATGTTTAAAATTTAATATTGTTCTGTTTAGGCTAAAATCGTTCTATCTTAACTTTAAATTATCGCTCTACATTGATAGGCAATTTTTTTTTTTTTTCTCTAATTGCCATCTCACTTGAAACCGATTGCCATCTCACAAAAAAACCGACAGGTAACCAAAATTACCGCTATTCTAAAAGTGCATACACTGATGGAGTTGAAAACACTTTTAGCACGTGCCTGAATATTTAGTAACCCGATAGCTCGAAATTCCGTGAAATCTCTCAGAGAACCACTCTGGTACTAAGTGGCGGCTTAGTGCTAGAAGCACTGAAACGTGTTAGTAAACACGTGTCTGCGAAGCATGATCACAGTTTAAAGGTGTTAGGACTTACACTAGACTCACGAGTGATCTGAAGAGACACGTGCTAGGGATTATATCTATGCAGTTGATATAGTTCCAATGTTGCAGTCATAAGACAATGCCTACAAATAAAATAAAATACTCACTCTTATTTATTGATTCGCCGAATATCGAGAGGACTTTGTGTAAGTAGTTCGTTTTTAGATATTATTATGTATTTGGTGCTATTTTTATCCAGTATGCAATAATACTAAATGCTGCTGTAAACCATTCCTATTTGGTAGGTTCACATATTTATTATTTTTGATTTAGTAAAAGTAATTGAATGATAGTCCATGGGAAGAGGAGTAATTTAGTGCTGAAATCTACACGCTTTCATGAAAAATGTTAGGTATAGATACTGAAAATCTGTTTTTAGATAAACATTATATTTACATATCAAAATACACAAGTATATTAGTCAACATAAAAAGCCAGCTTTTATTTATCCAATCCCAAAAATCTGTAGTAATTGAAACCGCTTTTATTTGCTGTCGGTCCAATGAAACCCGGTGATGTGTCAGCGTTGACATAGCGGTACAGCTAGCAAAATACCTCTCACGTGAATGCAATTTAACTCGATTCGACGTATCAAAATTGGACTGGATTTTTGTAGATCTAGATTTTCAGTTCACTTATTTTGAGCTGAAATTTTGTAAATTGACTCTATATCAGATGCACTTTTCCCCCTTTTGGATAAATATAACCTTTCGATAACAGTTTGTACAAAGTTTTATACTGTTTTCATATAACTTTTAGTTCAAAAGTTATTAGGTGACATAAAGACCTGACGCGACCCAGCTTTTGACCCTAGACACTTGACTGTTACAAAAACTATTTCCTAACCCAACACTTTAATACTAAGAAAGTCATCTTATTGAAAGTAATATTGGTTCTTTTGAAACCCGAAAAAGTTACGGTACGTTTGCGTATTATCTTTATATATATAATTCTTCTGTGAGTGTGTATGTCACTGAACTTCTCTCAAACGACTGGACCGATTTTGATGAAATTTTTTGTGTGTGTTCAATCTCGGGGATCTGGGAATGGTTTACTTTCACAATTTTGTTCGCTGGACAACGTTTTTTTAAATAATTTTTAATTTATTAATAGTTGTTGATTTTGGAATGTTTTATATTGGATCCGACAGACGGCGCTACCATCGCAGTGTCAAATTTTAAATAATATTCGAATTTTAATTTTAGTCTGTCCCGACAGTTAGCGCTGCGATCAAATAAAAAAAAAGTTTTGTTATCATTGTGTTATTGTAGACCATGTAGACAGGACAACGTCTGTCGGGTCCGCTAGTGTTACAATAAAATATTATACAGCACTAGAAATGTTCACAACTCAATTATAGCATGTGCTTTTTCTTAGTTATAAATATTTTTAAGGCATACAAATTTTGATTAAGGACTTATCTAGATTTTTTGCTATCTTAATCTAAAGAAGGGAGGCCTTTGCCATGCAGTGGAACAGTTCAGGCTTTAAATAAATAAATAATGTAGACACTAAATTAACGAATCTCTAAAGCATAAAAATAAAAACAAAACAGGTTAGCTCATCTAATATCGTTTGTTAGCCTATTTTATAAGGATTATTTCCCATTCTTCCATAGTATCAACGTAATCCATTCTCCACAGTACAAAGTCTTGTCCAAATCTCCCGCCCAAACAAGCCGACGCCGGATGTTAATCTATGTCTCGTCCATATTACATGAGATGCGGCACGTAACCTAACAAAATTGTCCTTCTACCCTCCTGCCAAAATTTGTACAGTCACGAGCAACAATGCCAACAATAGTATATACGTAGCGCATTTGTAAAACAAACTCAAAAAGAAATATTTGTTCACGATTAGTTTGGGACAGACGGAAAAAGCATATTCATAGTTTTGAAATTAAAATTGTGAATTAAAGAGAAACTGAATTAAAAACTGCTTAGTATATGTATATAGGTACCTACTTTTGCTCGTGACTTCAGCCACAAAAGTCTGTACATACAATCAGAACAAAACATCTAATCTCAGAATGCTAAGATAATATTTTGATTTTATTTTGATAATATTTTGCGCCTGCTACGCTATAGGTCTTGGGTTCGATTCCCAAGTCGACCAAGGTGTTATTGGGTTTTTCTATGAAATTCTCAGTAGCAGGTCGGAGTTTGGATATGTGCCCGGTTAGTGGCAATAGGCTCGCCCCCTACTACATGGGACCTAAACATATCGGAAACCTGTGGGTGTAGATTGGTACACCTCTGCCTAACCCTTCGGGGATACAGGCAAGATGAAATGTTATGATTGTATATTTTGAACGTCATATTTTTTAAAGTAGTTTATTTCATCGACTTTTGTAACTGATTGTACTTTCTTCGTAAACAACAGTGTGCGAAGAGCTCAGTATCGCAATAGATTCTCCTTATTTATGCTCATAAACGTCAAATGTATTAAGTTATTTCTTCTTTTATTATGTTTACGGGGCCCGAAGGTTCGTACATGAGTCACTTCATGTTTACTTGGGAATTTGCTAAAAATATGGGGGATTTTCTGCGCCTACTCGAGTGTGTTATAGAAGGTGTATCACTCCAGAAACGAGTATTTAAACCTCAGTTGAACTGACCAGATACAATACCAATGTTTCAGATCAATTCTCGGAAAATAACGAAGTACGGATGAATATTATACTCACAATTGCTTGGAGATTATTTAGGCCTTTTCTCCAATTTCCATCGAGTTTCTACACTACGAAAATACCTATCAAACGAAATCCGATATTTCTATATAAAATATTATAATCCTACAAAACGGACTACACATATATATTAATTCGCATGGATACCATATAACTCTACATTTTGCAAAATACCAACAAATACAGAATTTGGTCACAAAGCTCTGTGAAAGTTATTGCTTTTTGCTATAGTTTTCCAATTTAATCTGACACGTGATACTGAAAGCAATAAATCATGTTACTCCAAAATGTGTATATGATTTTTGTATTTTATTAATATTTAAAAGCTTAAAAATATTTCAAATACTCGTTTTTATCAGGTTTCATGATATGAGAACTTTCTGTGTTTGACTGACCTACTGTACTTTTGTAATTATTACAAAAATACAATTGGTAGAAATAGTAGAAACAAAAAAAAAATACCTTAAGGCAGTTATTGATCCGACGACTACAGGTTAAACACACCAGAATGTCAAAGTCCGGTGAAACAGTCAAAGCCTGCGCTCAGGCTAACTGCAAAGATCTCTACCAAAAAAAACACCAGAATGTAAATGTGTACCAATTTTTCAAAGTAACGTAATTGTCTTCCTCAGATTAAATCATCTTAGTATGCCTAAAAACACAATAGAATAAGTAGACAAGGACCAACATGTTGAATTTTACTTTGTATTTATCTTGTTTAATTTTCTTTGGTACCAGGAGCGCCTAAGTCAAGAGGAGGTGACACGGTTGAGCGACGTCCGGAACCTGGTGAATCAGCTGTACGAGGCGTTGAACGTGCGCGAACACCAGATCCGGAAGGACCGCGAGCTCAGAGCTCAGCTAGAGAAGCTGTCCACTGAGCTGCAGCCCTTGGAAGAGGTGAGGTATCCTTTTATTCACAATTAAGGTCATTGTCCATAATACCTGTTCGTGGTGGCCTAGCGGTCGCAGGTTCGAACCCAGGCAAGTACCAATGTGGCTTTTTCAAAGCTATACGTACTTTCTTAATTACTCTAAGATACTTCTGACAAACGGTGAAGGAAAACATCGTGAGAAAACTTGGATCCAAAAATTTCCAAAAATCCGTAGAAAGCAAGCGTGGTTATCAATGCTCTTGCTTTCTCTATATGGGAAGAGGCCTGTGTCTAGCAGTGGGACGTTTAAAGGCTTGATTATTATCCATAATAGTAATCTGTGGAAACGTCGTGGATTGTACATTTGCCTAATTTTCAACATTGTCTGTATTTATTGTATCATACATTGTACAATTGTTTGTTTTCCCTAAATAAATAAATAAAAATAAATACACGTCAGGATTGAAAGGCACGCCACGTAAATAAGTGTAGTTAAAATGATTTTTTTTTTATTTTATTTATTTATTGACATTTATAATTTTGCACAAAAATCAAAATCAAAATCAAAATATTTTTATTTCTTGTAAACCAAAAAAAAGGCGCTTAAGAAACGTTACGTTAAAACTACTGACTCTAGTTGCTCGGTTCCAAAGTGTCATTCCTATAGAGAAGAGCCGGCAAGAAACTCCATAGGTTACTTACTCTTTTAAAAAAAAGGTTAACATCGTTGTTAAGATTACATTGCTTTAAAATATGCTACAACAACGTAAACAGCAGAATGTTTAGATTAATGTAAACTAAGACATCCAAAATGGAGGAGAAAATAGAATCGAACATTCAACTAAATTTACATTGCCGTCACATTAACAAGGGATGAACATATTAAAAATATAGAAGAAAAAAATATAAAAGTATACTTTACATACAATCCATATGTAGTCCTAATTATCCATCACATTGGCCTAATACCCCAAAGAATATTTGGATCAAATTCATGTCATACCGATGGCATAGTGTAGTATCTAGATATTATATAATGCATTGACGTTCGACAGAGGCAACGAGAATTAATGTGTTTTTTAGCTTCCGATCGCCCTCTGTATCACTAACTCATAGGTTTAAAACGTCAGTTGTCGTTTTCATCCGGTGCGTTTTAACGCCTGAATAAAATATTCTGATTCACAAATGTTATAATATCGAAGCTGCTACACAAAAACATTTTTGGATCTGAATAGACCAAATATTGTTGACAAAAATTATTTAATGTTATGAAAGATATTTAGCTTTAATTCCGCTACAAAAGCTGGTAAATGTTCAGAATATATCATTTATTTCCGCAAAGTAACGCCTGATTCTATAACTTAACAGATATTATATTTGAATTTTCTCAGCCTCTTACTCTTGATAGAAGTGCTAACAAAACCCATCCTTTTCCCATTCCAGAAGCGGTTAAGCCTCGAGGTAGAGACCACTCGCCGCACGTCAGCGCTCACGTGGGTCGGGCTTGGCCTCATGGGCGTTCAGTTCGGAGTACTGGCCCGTCTGACCTGGTGGGAGTACTCCTGGGACATCATGGAGCCCGTCACCTACTTTGTCACCTATGGAACCGCTATGGCCGTTTATGCTTACTTCGTGCTGACTAAACAGGTGATTTCATTTTTGTTACTCTTGATTGGTATGGTAAGTAAGATAGATTTTGATGTGAAACCTACCAAGAACTTTTAAAACATTATCCAAAACCATTATTTATTGTTAAAACTGACTTATTTAGTTTCCAAAAATTTGATAATAGTCGTTTGGTTTTAAGTTTCATCCAATGAATTATTTATATCCCATTTTGGACCACACACATCCATCACATATAAGACACGAACATTTTATGCAAAATTTTAACACGACACTAAAAGCTACCCAACCAATTTCAGGAGTACGTGCTACCCGACGTGAAGGACCGGCAACACCTGTTGACTCTTCATAAAAAGGCGAAAAAGATCGGGCTCGACATCAACCATTACAACCACCTTAAGGACGAGGTGAGAGCGATAATTACTCAACTTCAATCGTTAATGACAGGTCTACAAGATGGCGAAATTAATTGGAACTTTTTGCTAAGTGGAAGAACTTTTTGGTCCTTTTCGTAGAAGCAACACGTGTGTAATTATTTTGTTGTTTTTGTTATTATATTGACGTTCATTATAATCATTATGAAATATTTTAGATTGAGTAAAGAGCTTTTCTAAGATTTCCCTGGGTGTATCTACCGGTTTAGGGCAATAGGTGCCTATTTTTTTAGATTTCATTTAAAATCGATCACAATTTTGTATTAACTCAAAAGAGATCGATGTCTAAGAGACTGACTTCCATAATAAAACTTCCTATTTCCTACATTAAGTTCAGTCTAGCGCCAACGCCTGCAGTTTACGACCAGCGAGGTAACCGCACGTAAAGGCTGAGTAGTTACTGACAGGCGGTCTAGAAACCTATAACGTCATAAATTTCGCCGACTCTAAATGTTTATAACTCTGTCGTAAACTTGGAACTTTGAATTTATATTGAGAAGTAATAATTAATTATCGTTAATATGAATGGTTAGACAGTTTGGTGACAGGACCTGTAATATTGATGCGTCATAGAAACCATCTGATGTAAGATGTATTTATTATTCTTTTTGAAATTTGATTGGTAGGTACAGCAGCGTATGATTACTTAAAATAACTAGCAGTTGAAATTTTATTTATCTTAATAACGTTTGTTCAGTTATTGAGTTGAATTATAACCAAGGAGTGCTGGTACTTTTTCACAAATACAGCCAAAAAAGTTATATTTTAGAAATGGGTAGCCACATACTTCAAACACGCATATGACAATTATATACTTATTTTGTTTCTTCTGCCATTACAGGTAGCAAAAGTAGAAAAAGACCTCGGCCGTCTCCGCGACCCCCTCCACATCCACCTCCCGGCCTCCTACCAACTCAAAGGGGAGGGAGACAAGCGCTCCCCCCTCACCAAGATCAAGGACATGCTGGAGGAGACCAGCAAGAAGATGAAGATCACGTAATATTGGCTGAACACCTCGCGCACCAAGCGGTAAGCGGTAAGCGCGACACACGGTTGTTTACAAATAATATTATGCTTGTTGATAATGTTACGCTTGCTGAGCGAATTCGAATTTAGAATCGTTTGTTTTTTTTGTTGTCTGATAGAAAATAAAGATTTGTTTTTAAATTTTAAATCGTTAATGTCATTTTGTGTACGAAATGTGAATTTGGTTGTTGAAAAATAAAAAATGTTTGATTTAAGATTTTGGTTGGAATGAGGTTTCAAATGGATAGAGTGATGTCGTTTTAAATTAAGAATCTTTTGATTTTATAAATTAACCATTATTTTATTACAAAAGTAAATAATCTTTTCATGGGTTTCTAAAGTAATTTGGGATAATTCTATTCGGTTGTCATACATTACTATGAAAACGTTTATAAAATTGATTTATGTGTACAAAAGTATGCCGAAAAGATTATTTACTTGAAATAAAATTAGAATATACAATTTGGTTTTACGTACTAATCTCTTCTTTAATATTAAGTGCTTTCCAATGCGTGAACACAAGCATTTTATCGTTTTGTAAACGACCAGTTGTGAAATTGTACTGAAATAATCGTTATTTCATTTCTCTATAAAAATAAATAGCATTATCTTCTAATAATAGTCCGTAATTAATTGCAGTTGTACGTCCCGTAACCAAAGTTAAAATTAAAATCTATCTTGCCTTATATCTAAAACGATTTTAGACAATTTGTGTGAATTTTTCATCCTAGTTAATTTAGTAAAATTAGTTAAATTTAATTTATTAGTTCATTAAATTTTGCTCAGAAAATTGTTACCTATTTAATATTTATTTAATCTTATTTCGATGTTTTTCAAAATGTGCAATATTACTAACCACGTAGGTGCCAACTGATTCGATTTTCGAATTTTCATACGTCTGGGATGTTTTTGTAACATAGTTTTAAATACGATTTCTAGTCTAACTAACATTCTTTGTAGAAAGTTTTCTAAGTTTGAAGTCAGTATGGAAACCTTTAAAAGACGTGTTTGTGAAGTATGCATAGTATAGGTCGCGTCACGTAAAAAGAACGCTAGCTGTCAAGATGCGCAGAACGCGATTTATCGGTCTGTTTGGTGGTATGAAGTGCGGGGGGGCACGAGCCGCATGTTTGCCGGTGCGCTATTGGTTCGTAGGACGACCTTCAGCTTCCGAATTGTATACTCATGCGCAAACTTACCCTCTCCACCTTCCGCCAGCGTTCTTTTTACGTGACGCGACCTATATCATTGCATTGACGTAAGTCCAGAATAAGAAATGATAATATAGATAGTTTTAACAGCTTATGTTTTTTTTTAAATAACGATGCAAAGAAATGCTGATATTGTAATAAAAATATAGCTTTGCATACAATCCATAAAGAGCTAGATTTTTGAAGACGCATTTTTTTTTCTTCTTTTTAATTGTTTAACAGTCCAGTTTCGCTTTAGTTTATCGACACTCAACATTTTACGTACATTGTTTTATACAATCTGACTTACAGTCTATTTGTCTTAGCGCAGAGCCAAAACGCATCGAAGCTACGAATATAACATTTAATATTTACACCAAAACAACCCTTAACTCAACAACATAATGCTCAAATTGCTTCTGACTTGAACATGAAAATTTTGATGCTCTTAGTCTTTGCGATAATATAAATTGACCTTTACATTTTAAATATTTTATTAAAACAATTTATTTATTATTTAAAAACAGAAGTTAAGGCTGCAAATACCATTTTAATAATAATTAATATATTTTTTTCTTTTAATTTTAAGTTATTTTACAAAAAATGTGGAATAGTTTTTAGTCGATTGCCGAGGCTTATTAGTTTTCATTGTATAGTGTTGCCATTTGTTTAAAATTAAAGTTTATTGAATATTACCGTGTGTTCAGTGGCTAACATGTCCAAAAAGTACTAATTTAACCCAAAAATTGTTGTTTCGGATTGTTAAGTAAAGTTAAGGATAGTTATTTAATTTAAGTTTCAATTTATTAGATATAATTTTAAATCCATCGTAGAAGATATATTTTTGTTAGACATCATTATTTCAACCTTTAAAATTACACTGATTGAATTGATTTGTGACACTAAATTACCGAAAGTAATTTTGTCTATACTATTACGAATAATTATTATGTGCAACAATGTTGTCTTTCAAAATTATGTCTTCTAGATGCTCAATGTCTTGATTTACGTAAAACTTGCCAGTTCATTTATAAAGAAAAATAAGTTTTTATTTTTGATTGTCAATGGAAGGTTGGGCACAAGTATTTAAGGTATTCGTAGTTTTCTTACGTATTTTATAGAGTTGACGTAAGCCAAACAGAAGCTATAACCGATATTTTGTGCCTAGCCGTAAAAGTTTATTATAAGGCGCAGGCCAGACAGAAGAGACGTAAGACGCAGACGGGGCGCGGACATTTGTCTCTACCGCGTCCCTTTCATAAAAAATGTATAGAAGCGTCGCGACGCAGAACATACAGAAGAGACCGGGCGCGGGCGCTACGCTTCTATACATTTGGTATGAAAGAGACAAATGTCCGCGCCCCGTCTGCGTCTTACGCCTCTTCTGTCCGGCCTGCGCCCAAGTCATCACATTGCAAACTTTATTCTAATTCAGCTAAGTTGAAAACCTAAGCATAAATTAAGTTGTAAGTATTTTCAATCTACTGGTATTTTTTCCAATTTCTCTATTACTTATGCAGTATCGTAATGTGCTTTATAACCTAACTAGAGTTACTTGTTGGTTAGCTAACTATTAACTTATAATTCGCAACTTTTGTGGGCCGGTTTTTCCATCACCAGATTTTTATTCGAGAGAATCACGTCTGACATATTTTATATTGAACAACTGTCAAAAATTTAAAATTATTATAATAATAATAAAAATCAAGCCTATAAACGTGCCACTGCTGGGCACAGGCCTCTTCCCATATAGAGAAGGCATGAGCATTAATCACCACGCTTGCTCTCTGCGGGTTGGCGATTTCAGATCCCAAATTTTGGGATCCAGGTTTCCTCACGATGTTTTCCTTCACCGTTTGTCAGAAGTGTCTTAAAATAATTAAGAAAGTACATATAACTAAATTAAAACTCGAATAAAATTACCTGGCGTTGGAAAATCCGGGCTTTCGTCTAATAAAGAAAATAGTCAGTGGTAGGTTAAATATTGGCTGTGAATTTAATGTGAAACAAGCATTAATCAGTCCATAGTGAAGTTTAGAACAGTCTCGATACATTAGACAAATAAATAACAGTTAAATACGTAAAATATTTGTAATTATCATCATCTTACATCGAATAAAAGAAATCAAGTTGAAATGTCGCTAAAAAATAGCGAGAAACAAATACCATGGCTTTTGCAGGTTAATATAAATATGGTAAGTTAATGTAGATGTAATCAGATATATTATGTCGATGAGAATTTGAACGACGAAGGTAATCAAATTTATTAATACCAGATCTGAATTAGTTGGTAAGAGGGAATCACTGAGACGTAATATTAATGTCTTCTTGCACTATAATAAGTGAAAAAGAAAGATAGTGTGAAGGTGAAAGTCTTGTGGTGGTTCTACGGATAGAAATTGGTTATAGGCAACAATGTTTGAGACACTAATAGCCAAAAACTGTAACTTTACTCAATTTTACCTAAGCCGTATTTGGTATGGCACCGTAAAGTCAATTTTGTTAAAAAAACCTTCCTAACAACTATTTGATTCGGCTTAAAGTTAAGTTCAGTTTAAGTATACTTGGAAAATTGTCTCGATTTTCTAATAGATTGGTCCTAAGATCCAGTTTCTTCCGTAGAAAAATGACCTAACTCATCATTAAATTATTCGGTGAGTTAGAAATATGCGGCAAAATAATGTCTGCGATTGTTTCAATACTAACATATGCTTGTTCCATTCTTATAACAGGGAAAAGCATTCTTGTGACTCTTAAGGCCTTGGAAATACGGTCTAAAATTCTTTGTATATAGCCCTTGTATCTTGTAAGCACGCACATAAAATTATTCGCTCAATAACGGCTTCTTCTTGTGATTTGCTGATTTGCCTTTTATAGTCTTTTACTATGTAATGTTTTTCTATGTATATGAATAGAAATTTTATATACATACCTAGCTGTAAGGTTAAGAAGCAAAGCTTCAGTTTATTAAAGTTTATTTACTGTAGTCAAATGAATTACATTTATATTTCATTACAGTGAACCCCCGGTATACCGACGCACGTTTTGCAAGGCGGTTACTGGCTTTCGAATTTGTCGAATAATAGAGTACCTACGTACTGCCTAACACAACACATTTTGAAAAAGGTAACCTTGTTTTCGAAAAATTATTATACATAAACAGTTGCAGATAGTGGTGGCAGGATTGTACTGTGGCCGGGTTACCGAGGGTCCACTAATTTATAAGTTTTGAATCTGTATTTTTCGAATAAGTGATAAGTTTAGTTCAGTTCACAATGTTCTTGAAGTCTTCTAGTAATAATAAAGGAGAATAGTTAGACATTGTCTGTTCTAGTACCATAGTTAGTTATTATACAATTTTGATGGAAGAACGGTGTACGAGAGGTTGACGTTAACCCGCACTTCTTACTTACTTTTCCTATAAAATTTATGCGAAACTATTCGTAAACTTGAAATAATTTCGCATAACTTTATCGAGAGTATAGTTGGCGGTTGCGGGTTAACAAAAATGTAGGTGGAGTTTCTAATCGCACACTCTATTTTAGTTGATAGACACATTATGTTTTAAAATAGTTTATTTATTATGCATACGTATTATATAGTAATTTATTTATTAAAAAATCTTACAATATTTACACTTTATTATCTATAAACTTTATTTAAATATCCTAGAGAACTGTAACCAATATTATACATTTTTGAAATTATAAAAAAATATTAGACATTGTTTGATCAATTTCACAATCGAGTAGTTAGGTACTTAATTATAAAAAAATATCTATTTAGACTAAATTTATTTAACCACAATTTTCCTGTTACTATTTCACTAATTGAGATTGCCAAAATTAACCCTTCCAATGTTAATGTCTTGTTATCTTTGTTACACCTTTTTGCATTTGTCCTATATTATTATATATGGGGTGTTTGGGAGTGAGGCCAGGACTGACGTCACACACACACATACAACCCGACTCCTTGTAACAGTTACTATTTTGCATTTTGTTATTACAGTCGTGTTGTTCGAATAAATTTTGTAAAATTAATTGGTGTTTTTTTTTTAATCCTGACTATGAAACATAATATAGGCCGTCTACTTTGGTCACCTGTAGGTATGCTCTAATTAAATGCTATGTAGGTGTTATCATAAGTAAAGGGTGTTGCGTATTTTGTACTCCACTCGTATTTGCAAATAAATCATTGTGTAAAACTACCAAAAATAAGTAATTTAAATGCTCGGTCAACATCCTGTACAAAGTATTTTGTCTTCGCCTACACTGGCGGGCAAAAGCCAAAGGTGGGCTAAATAAATAATGATTCGAAACATTTCTAACTTTGCACACATAATATGCAGCCGTACAGCACCAAGAAGTTCTAAATCAAACACTAAGATTTCTTGACAAGTTTATTTCTTAAATAACAATCCTTACATTTTATAATACTTCGATGTAGATGAGTCATATGCAAGCTTAATTATGTTTGGTCATTTTCTAAGGCTTCGGCCGGCGATATGGGCTTAGAACCGAAAGGGTATAAGTCAATGCTTTGCACATGAGCTCTGACGGACACCCCGGGAGGTACACCGAAGTAATCCCGTCCTAAGTTCCGAATTATCGTAGTACCGGGCTTATTACGGTTTATATTAAACCCTACAGCGAATTCTGGAGTATTATCGTTCCCGTCACCTACATCGTCGCTTATATCGTTATCGTTTGAGGGCTGGAAAGGTTTTAGTGGCACATACGGTTGCTTCGCCGGCCTATAAGGCTTGCTCGACGGCCGACCCGGTTTGCCTGCAATTGTTTAATCATTTCAAATTTCCTTATTTATTACGATCGGTGCTGTATGTGCTGCGTGCCGTAAGGTGTTGGTGTAATAAAAACCAAATTGGTTGTGAATAATATTTATTGCGTTCAAGCAAATATAATAAATAATATTCGAGTGCATTCTCAGCCTTCGCAAGCGGATTGAAACTTGTGATCTTGTGTCACATGATAGCATCGACCTCTTTGATATTATTTATTAAAATACTAGCATAACTGTTGAATGACTATATTATGTAAAACTTATTTAGTATTAACTCTCTTAGTCGAAAGTTACTGACTTAAATTAAATGAAAAAGGACCAAAAAAGTCGATTAATGCACTCGAATTATCTGCATCCCAAACTGCAAAGTTTCGAAGAAACAAAATCTCATCTGGTCCTTCGTCCCGCGCCGTTTGAGATGACAGTAAATTGGAGCGTTCAGAATATTAAACTACAATTATATACAAGATCACTAACATCAATCATTGCCGGTGCTATTCATCACCTGGTCCTTTCGTCGGCTGAGGGGGTCCGAACGGTCCTGGGGGTGATGAGTCTTCGTCAACAATGCCTGCGTCGGCCTCTCCGGTGGATTGTCCAAAGCTTGGAGGCGGGGGATTGTACGAGGGCTCGCTAGAGTCGTCAGGGTTAGATTCGGGACCTGGTCCTGATGGCGGTTCAGGGTTGCTGGGTCTTTCTGACTCACTGACGGGGAACGGCGGTGGCTTCACGTGCCCAGACGCCGCAGTGCCGTCAGGTCCTAAAAGACATAAATATTTAGAAGCTTTGTTTATTTAAAACTTATGCTGAAGGTTGAGTTATCTCATGCATGACACCAATGATACTGATAAAGAAACAATAGGACTGTCTTCCGTGGATTCCAAAACATTAATGTACTGTAGATTCTCAGAGGAGGCACATAAATTAGTCGTAACATAAATCTGGTGTGTAACCTATTGTTTTCGACTGTCGGTCTTATTTTTTGATAAAAAACCTGTACTCGTAAACTTTCAGTGTGTGTTCCTGGACTTGTTTATTTGAGACTTGATACTTTAATTAAAATATGGACCTACTATTATTATTTTTTCTTGTGGTACAGTTAGAGAGAGGCAGTGCACGGGTGTGTGCAGAGGCAGTGCACTGCAGGGTTGCAGTGAGACAACACGGTCTTAATAGATATAAGGTAGGTACGCGGCCATCTGAGACAAGCACCAGGATCACTGTCTAAAATATAATAGGCAAAGGGAAATACCTTAAAAAATCACAAATATTCTTTTTACCTTTGAAAACATCATCGGACTGCGGCGGCGGGTTCCCGGCACCGTACTTGGAGCCGGCGTTGACGAACTCGGGGTCGTACGGACTGGGTATGGTGGGGAAGTATGGCGGAATGTACGGGTCGTTGCTGTTCTTTACGATGCGGTACCCGATGCCGGGGCCTGCTATGTAGTTTACTGTCCTGTTGAGTAAACGATTTTAATAGGTTCTTTTGTTTGTATCCTTATTTAGATTATGCATTTCGTCGTTTGGCCAGGATATACTGATAAGTTTTATCTTAATTTTAAGACATATTTTATTGAACAGTAACTCTGGGTCCTAAATTGAAGCCCTTTTTTTAGAAACAAAAGTAATTTCTAAGTATAAGTGTTTCATATTCCAGTGCGAATAATTTAAAATAAAATTATATAATGAAGAAACACTGATTCTATATCAATTGAAATAAACTTAGCTCTCCATTAAAGTCATCTTTGAGTACGAAGTCATCTGTAAGTACGTATGTGTAAGTTTGTAGATCCTAAAAGTCTGCTACTACATACCTCTGAACACCCTTATCATCTAAGAAGGTGTAGGACCCCCTGACGTTGCCCTGCGAGTCGCTGCTCTCAGTCCGTCGCTGGTCCGGGCCCGCCGATATGAACCTGTAGCGACGATATAAACAGTAACACGCACATTGTGTTCTACTTGGTGCAGCATTAGACACAATAAATATGTCTTATATTTATTGTGCGATGAAGATGTAAGAGAAAAGTGTTAGTAATCAGAACACACGAAAATGCTTATTTGAAGAAAATGCCAAATAAGTAATGTAGTAATGTAAAGTAAAGGACCAAATAAATAGCAGAAAGTAATCTGCTCGTGACCATGATCATGGTACGGTCATCACCTGCAAAGGTTTCGAAACGTCGGGACCTAAAATCTACAATTAAATCGCGAAAAAATCCGTAAAAAGTAGTTTTTTTTCAATGTTTTAGTATGTTATTTTTGAATTCTAAAATATGCGGAGATTGGCTTATTTAAAGTTTTGCGATACCAAAATCTTTCAATATATTTTAAAATCATACTCGACTATTCACATAATTTTATCGACTAATCATCACCTGTTCTCATAAATGACACAAGATATTAGATATGTGGGTACTTTTATCAAAGCTGTCTAGTGTGTTTTTTTTCTCTTTGACAGTATACAAACCTGCCTACATCATAAAATAATATGTGCGTGATAGTATACATCCATTAACAATACAAAACAATACGTCTAAGTTAAATGGTTCCCAAGATGGCTGATAAGGTTTATTTACAAGGTAAATACAAGATAATTTTAAAACCGATTAGTGGTCGCATGTGCGTGGGTTTCTGCGCTAAGAATAGCTGGTTCGGTGCATGCATATAGTTAATGTGCTTTGTGTTAATAAAAGCTCGATAACATATACCTTATAATAAAACCCTTAGGTTAGCTTTCAAATAACGGATTTTTCCCTCTTCAGTTGAAAATCGAGACCCCATAAGTACTGTTAAACTCATAAGTACTGTTTCTACCGAAAAACCATTGTTCTCCTTATTGACCGGGTTGTTTTTATTTATTATCTGTTTTTCAGCAAGACACAAAAGAGTTTGCCCAAAAATAAAATCATGTTTTACCATTTACTTATTTTAGTTAAAAAAAAATACCACTAGAAAGACATTATTATGTTCCTCATACATTTTGTCTGCCCAGATTTTTTTACCGGTACTTACTGTATTATCAGAGGCATTCAATATTTTGTTATTCTCAAAGTATTTTATGTTGATTTCAGTTTTGATTGTAATATTTAACTTCAAATTATAGTCATGTTAATATATGATATTTTACAATCCTTTAGTGCCCATAGCTTAAGTTTATTCACCTAGATAGTCATAGTCTGAATATAAATGCTGTGATCTCCTGTAACTGATGGAGCACAACTAAAATTTATTCTTATCTATATCTATTCTTTTTGTCTGTTTATGTGTTTTTGTGTATTCTTTGTTGGAGATACAATATTATCAGCCCAGTATTTTTTCACTGGGACTTACCGTATTATCAGAGACATTCATGACTTCAACATAATTCATCACCAACCATCAATTGTCTTGTACGATTTTAGAGAACATTCAATAGTCATACCTGTAAGAGCCATCCCTTCCTCTTTGCACAGCAGTTCGTCCCCTTGGCTTCGTCTCTCCCCTGACCAATGGCACTCGATGGAACGGCGAGCCAATTACACTAGGGTTGTCAGGATGAGCTGATGACACATGGAAGCCGGTGTCCCGACCAGCTATGTAGGACACCTCGTGACGCTCCCCCACGTCGTCCACGAAGGAGTAGTGACCTGGTGAGGAATGGAAGTAGAGAGTCCAGTCAAATATTTATGCAAGAGTGCTTTAAGTTTTCCAAATTTTCTTGAAAGTGTATAAATGTGGATTGTAAGTGACTTTTTGCCCCGTATATGATTTATAGTTCATATCTTTTGATTATTTTCTCTACTCGCTGTCTTTCTCATCTTTTTACTACTAGAAAATTTTTTGTTGTTCTTATTTTAAAAACAACGCATTTTTTTTTTTAATTTTTTTGCTAGTAGATAATATTTGTAATAATTTTTCACTTTTATACACCAGTAAATTAAGAATTAAACACAAATATTATCGATCCACGCACCCGTTACATCTCCCCGACTGTCAGCATTTTCATTCTTCGTGTAAGTCCTGGTATCAATCTTGTACGAGTAGCTGGGGTCCTCGCTGGGGTCGAAGTAGGGGTCGTCCTTGTTGCCGATGTTCCCTCGGGGCCTTTGGTCCAAGTCCATATTCCTATGGACGTTAGGACCTTTCGCGCGAAAGCTGTACGAAGAGATAATAATTCAAAGTCCGTAATTTGATAGTTGGAGATTCTCGTTCGCAAAACAATATAGTGAAAATTTTATAAAAGTTAATTGTGTTTCCTGGAAATATTTGACTCAATCGTAAAATCGAGTTACTTTAGCTAGAATTTATGAAGTACGTTTAGAGTAGTTCACCAGATCAGATGTTAAATATTTATTTTTGCTCCCTTAACATTTTTTACATGTATCACTTACACATTTTTCCAATAAGTGTTCTTAGTAAATGTATATCAGTCTTAAACAGTTCATAAATCAAAAGCTCGAAACCACCATCACAAAATGACTACCAAGTTTGTTTCTCTACACTTCTTTTTAGGGTAGTCAGTTGAGCAATGTCGAATTCAACAAGCTAAAAATAAAAGACGTGTAAAATGTTTTTTTTATCTTCTATCTTTTCCCAAAAAATGTCAGGATTAGCTTCCAGTCTTACCGTATTCAGTTGAACCGTATTTTACACGAAGCGGCTGCGTATTTAGGTTTAACATTTTTTATCCTATTTTAATAAATTAACTAATTTAAATATTAAACTCACCCCCTAGGACCAGCAGTATAGACTGTCTCCTTCACAGTGTCGGTGGCGGGGTCCTTCGCTCCGAATCTCCCGCCCACCACGCCGTTGGTGTTGCCGTGCGCCAGGTGGTAGCTCGCCCCCCGGTCCTTGTTGGCGTACCTGAGGTAAGTCATTCACTAACGGTAAAGCTTTGTCTGTATTATAATATAGTTTAAAAAAATAAGACAATAGAGATTTTGATAAAAATTTAAGCTCAGTTTAGATTTGCTTAAAAAATATTTTATATTTGTTTTATTCAAGACGATATTTATAATAGCGGTTATGTTTCTGAGCGACAGTATTACACTCAAAATATAATAAGTAATACAATAAGTTATGATAAAGCGAAACTAAACTTGCTAAAAAGCTTTATAAAAAGCATAAAGTAAGCATCAAGTAAATAAAATGGATAAAGTAACTGTTACTATTTTTAATGAATCATAATATTTAAATATTTTGCTTATAAACACGAGCTTATAAGCCGTAATAACATTGATTTTATCGACATTAAATCATTTTAAAATTAATCCGTTAACCTTATCACCAGCTTTTGTTCTAATTCATGCCAAAATCCTTAAAACATTTACCCAAAATCAAAGGATCCATCTGTGTTAACGCTGTTGTAGTCCCCATCACTGGTCCTTGCCTTCCCCGGGATGACTTGAGTCCTTACCACCGCACACAAACACACAACAAACACACTATAAGTCCAATACATTGTCACTAACGACACTAACTAGTATTGCATCACACACAACTTTAGTTACGTTCGAGTTTCGGGTTACTGTGAGGTAAAAAACGTGGTAGCACTTATATATGGCGGTAAAAATGAGCGTCCAGTGGAGGCATGCCGCGTGAAAACGACCGGACGTCATTGTTATTGATGGTGGGGCTGTGAGCCAGTGGAAGCTATACCACGCTAGGCAAGGTACTTATGTCAAGCCATAGCGTTTTATAGACATCAATTGCAGTTTTAATGTAGAAATCTCACTTCATGACTTCAATCACCCTTCAACTTCAAATCCTACTCCTAATCCTAGAAAAATCAAGGTCCACTCTCCTGAAGTAGTTTCTCACTGCATTTTTTTGCAAAATTTCCTGTTCTTGAAAAAATTCTAACCCATCTAAAGGCAGGCAATGTGTTTTATCTATCTTTTGTGTTGGAGATATTTTCAAATTCTCGTGAAATTGTAAATTACTTCGATACTCTGAAGTTATTTTACAGTATAACGAAAAACAAATAAAAAATTTTTAACGGTTTCGTAGACACACGCGGGAACAAAAGCTTCGTGGTATATCTGCCTATTATATATTTAACTATAGCATATCTTATTATACGCCACGGCCTAAACAAGATGCAGACGCGAGAGATACAGCTGCCATATCCTGCAGCAACCAGGAACAAATCGTTTACGTTCATTATAATACTCGGCTAAAATCTGGTAATTATGTACTCACAACGTGATTACACTTTGCAGCCTATAGATAAGATTAATTCGGATTGTGTGAAACTAAATTATACGTCTGGTTGGTGCTTATCGCATTGTTTCCATTATGGTTAATTTAATTAATATGACGAGTATCAAGACTTGTAGCCGTATCTTGTTAGTTGATACGAGCAGGATCTTCTGACACCTAAGGATTTAAAGCTTTTTAGAGTGTATTATTGGTTTGTGAATTAGGAGTAGTAGTAGGACCAACTTCTTAACTAATAGAAGGGTCATATGTAGAATTCATTATGTAATTTAATATGGCTTGAATTTAGTATTAGGTAGAGTTTTTAAAAGGAAAGCTAGAAATAATATCCAAAAGACCAGACCAGACCCTCCAGAAGACTCCAAAAGGGATGGGAGAGAAAAGTAAGAAAGAAAAAAATAACATACTGTGTTTTTACTTACGCTTTGACAATGGACTATATTATAATATATTAAACTCACATTTACACATAATCAATACTTTTAATATTAACAAATAATTACATTCAATTATTTCTCACTATTTGCAAGCCAGCTCTATATTTTTCCCAACAGGACCAAATCCCCTTTCAAAGCCATTTGGACTATTAAAACTACGATCGACACAATGCAGCCCGATTTGATAATTCGTGTAACATACAATCATAATAGGCAATTATGTTTAAAACTCTGAAACTCAAACAAAAAACACTTCAAATTAATCTAGAATTGTTTGAGGTCGTTTTTCATTAGTTTGAAATAGAATAGGTCATAGTCTAATGAATGTCTTTAAATAATCTCACGCGACGATTTCTGTAGTTCTCTAATAAAGTCAGGTCACCTGCAATAATATCACCTAGTCTTGAAATCATTATACAATACAGCAAAAATCTTAGCACATTTACACGTTACACAAATTTAAACTAGGTGTCAAAGACATACAATGGTGAATTATAAAAATTCTAATTGCAATTTACGAAATGATTCGAAATTAGAATAATTTTGTAATTTTTTATTTATGCTAATTCATCTGCTAAAGAGATGGTGGAATGAGTCTGAGTCTTCTTTGCGAATTGGTGCAAAATTGAGGTCCAACGGTGGGGCAGTACTGACTGATATAGTAATTCGAATTCAGTAGATATAATTAAATATAATAAAATAAAACTAACAGATTCATACATATTGTCTCATAGAAATCAAAAAATTCATACACATACATTGGATCTAAATACTAGTAGATTTTTTAAATCAAACTTAAAGTTTCAGAGATAAGCGAATTCAAATACACAAACTACTATATTGTTTAGTTTAGCACATCCACAGTTCTTGCAAAATATTTATTTATTTCGATAGTTGTGTGGGAAAGATATCAAAAAATATAAAACTTTTCTTTTTTCTCATTGAAGTTATTCTTCTTATTCATACAAATATATCGTATGTTTATATATATAAGTATCCAGAACGCTAGTATAACATAAGTTCTCAAGCTTCAAACGCTCATACAGGCTGGCATTCATTAAACACTCAAAGCATGTTAACAATGAGCATTATTAACATTTCGTTAATTACACAGACATAATATAATCACATGTGGTTACATACAGTTTATTCTTGCTAGATTATGACACAACTAAAGGTGTAATATTTATAACATTTACGGAGACATATAACATCAGGATTTTGTTATCATTCATAATCGATGAATTGATTTCAAGAAGTACATAATTGTTTGTAAGCATACTTTGAAGTTCATTCTAATAAGATTTAGTTTTTATGGATAACTTTTTTTAGTTTTTAAAATCTTACGTTAATTATACATAGAAAAAAGATTAAAATTTAATATGCTTAATTTTATTTTAAATAGGCACGTAGTTATGTAACTTATTTTTTTTTGGACTGCAAATTTATTTCTGTATCACTTGGAAACCATACTTCATATAGCTAGGTCCTTAAAATTGCATGGTTTTAGTCACACCAATTAAAACAATTAATTGCAATAACCATTTCCTTCAGTTGCCTCTTATACCCAAGGACGCACCATCGCCATTGGTCCATTCATTATCGACTTAATTAATATTAGCGTCCGGCGTTTGTTTCACTTCCCTGTCCGAACCTTGTGGATGCAGCACAATGCTGTAATAAATGTCTAATTCTGATGAGAGACCTTTGTTGACCGCGTTTCCATGGCAACACGATTTTACTGTAACGGGAAAAATGGTTCATGGGATCGTTTTGGATGGGAGATGGATAAAACTACCCGAATATTTATGAGTACTTAATTATTTTTTCTAAGGAAAGGTACTAATACATATAATTAATAATCCAAAACCTCTTATTTTTAGTTTATTGCAAACTATGCATCATTTACAATTTAGCCACTTACATTGTCACATAAAATCAAAACGTTCTGAGTTCTCAAGTGTACGGAAAATTTTGACGTTGATACTTTACCGTGGCACAATGGAAACAGTTCATCTGATGCTCGTTCCGGTGCGATCATCTCGTATTATAGTGTCGAATTGTACTCGCTGACTTGTGAAGCGAACTAACTTGACCTCAGATGCTACACCTAATTGTTCTTACTTCTTTAATGGTCGAGCTCAAGATACACTGGTCCTTTGGGCTCTGGTCCTTATTTGCATGTGTCCTTCCACCCGCGCTATTGTTTAGAGCGATATATAAGTTTGGTTTGCTCCGAAGATTTATAATGATAGGTAGTGTACAATAGATTCGCTGGTCAGTAGCCATAATTAAGGTGGAAGCTTTGATGGTTGAGTGAATGAAAATATTGCAGATGTTTTCACAAAGTATATGTCGATACAATGAAGTCGTTATGTAAGTTAGTTTACCATCTCTTTGTGTGCATATGAAAATCGTTTAACAAATTTTCAATTTTTTTTCAAATTTCAAATTTACAAATATTCCTTTTCAAGACAGTGACACTTTTACTGTAACTAGGTTTCAAAGGTTCGTAAACTGATTTCTTTGTTAAAAAAATAATAAAAATAGTGATAAAAATAATCTATAATTTAAATTAGGTACTCACAGTGGGTCTAGGCTACTGAAATACAGTTTTTATTAATACATAAGTCAGTTTATTGTTCCGGACCTCTACTGGGAATTTCGTAAAAGAAAAACCCAGAAACAATGTCTGAGATAAACACATTCTTGTAGCAAAAACGGTTAGGTACACAATCAGACATAAAACAAATTCATTGTTAAATTGTTTAATCTTGGCCTCATTTTCTTACATCTAAGAAATATGGAAACTATCTAATTTTAATTTTCATGATATAGAAATGCGATCAAATCAGAATCCGAAGAATCATTAAATAACATAAGTACAACTTATAATAAGGAGTTTTCATACATTACTCTTCAATACGACTATTATTTATCCCTTTGATACCAAATAAAGTCGTATGATACTTAATTCTGAATATTTCTACATCTATAAAAAATCTATAATTTCAAGGCAAACTTTCGGAGAGGGTCATATAGTATAAACAAAAGAAAATCAACGACAAAATGTTAGTTGTCTCTCGTCTTGCCTTGTTTTACTTTGAGTTGGGCATAGGCTCTTCAAAAACTGATGAAGTATTTATCCAAAAATTTCATACAATTATTATAACCAGCTTTACAAAGAAACAATGCGTGGCTATACACAATGGGAGCCAGCTTCAATTTATCACGGAGGCATCTCCTCATATTCGGCGTGTGGCAACATCCTCTCGTTCTACCCTCTATTCAATGTTAAATCAACTGCGGTACGGTCCGGTGCACCAACGTATGCCTGATATTGAAACTCCTATAACCTTCTGACCTGGATTCGTAGTATTGTTTTAACGATGTTTAACGAGAAACTTATCTGATTATTTATTTTATTAACCTTTATTTCATCCTAAGTCTAATAATAAATAAAAAACTATATTTATTCAGTTTTAACACGCATATTTTATAATAATACATTGAATTTTTGTTTACATCGTCATCATTTCAGCCTTATCCCCTAGATTTATGATGTCCATACATTTGACATTTTCTATCATAAACGCTTGTATTAATGTCTTTTTTCTACGAGGGCTGGGCCGTAGCAGAAATCTTTCACAGCCAGAGTGCATTATTTCAAAAATCCTTGATTATTTATTTTATTCCTCCTAAAATCCGTTTTAATACCAGAAAGAAAACTGTATGCGTTTAATATATTGAAACAAATTACAGCAAATTTGACTTTGCGTTCTCGATAAAGTCCCTACATACAACTTACTACACATGCCCTGATTTCTCTCAAATACTCAAGATATAACAAGAATTTCCCAACACGATGGAGTGTGTACTAAGGACGGAGGTCTTAGGGCACAATGGCTCGCTCGAAGGGCATCTCTCATCTTCACAGTGACTGCACACCGGCGCCAGGTATAACGAACAAGTACCTGTCAAAACGTAGTCTGATTTAAGGGAACTTTGAGAATGATATGTTATAAAGTAGTTTTAAGAGTCTGTTCGAGTGGTAAACGCACCGGATTTCAATTGGTCGAAAGTTTTGAGATCCTGGGTTCAATCCCCAGATGGTTCAGTAAAAGGTTATGAAAAATAGTAATGACTATATTAATATTCTACATTGTCTCGAGTCTATTTATTTCTGATACGTCCGCAGCCTCTGATACCATAACACAGGTGCTTCAGCTACTTACTTTGGTTCAGAGCAATATATGTGATGTCCATATTTATTTAGTAATCGCTCGTGAAATACCTGGTTATTCATAAGTTTATGCGTAATAATAAACATTCACACGAAACAGGAAACTAATTTGTACGAATTTAAAATTAAATTGCAGGTATATAAGCATTTTAATATATTTTTAATTCACTTAGCTAGTACCTAGCGTCGCATGATACAAGCAACATATACTCAACATCCTTGTTTGATACTCGTATAGATAAAGAGACGGATATGGAAAATCTTAAAATGTAAAAAACTGGACTTAGTTCCTGACGAACTAGGTGTTTAACTGTAATGAGTCGTAGTTAACGTCTTTACTTGATAAGATGCGTCGGATTCTTTGTTTTTATCATCTACTAGCTGCTACCCGTAGATCTGCCGGCGTTAGTGTCGGATGTCTTGTCGAAAAGTAGTCAGTATTTTCCAGCAGTAGGTATGTTCTTTTTTAGGATTCGAAATTTCTCATACCAAGTTTCGTCAAAATCGCTTCTTTGGTTTCGACGTGAAAGCTTAGCAGATAGAATTAAGTTATTCATTCACGTTGTGGTCAGCTCCTTATGGATCGTAGCATGATATTGACATGCTTTAAAAAGCCGTACAAAGAGAATGCTGTATAAGGAGCTAGTACTAAGGATTCTCAATCTTAATTCCAGATATTAGTGCGCTTAAATAAATAGACACGTTTGTTAATAAACTTCTTATCTAAAAACTTTATTACTGCAAAATAAGAACAGAATATACAGAAGAGCATTTTAAAATCTAAAATATTATTTTATGAATAAAAAATACATTATGAAATAGTGTGTGAGCACATAAGGTGCATTAATCATACTTAAATGCAGCTCACAGCAATCATCTAAAACAAAAGAATTCGTGTAACCTAACAAGCATTGACATACGATCACTAATTAGTAATTAGTAAAACCTCTTACAACTTATTTCCCCCAAAATAAAACGAATTCCTGTTTGAAGTATTACGTACTCAATCAGCATTTATAATATACGTTTCCTAGTAATAATGTTAATACAAAGCTTAAGCAAAATTGATGATAAGTATCTTTTATTGTGTGTATTTCAGCTCTCACGTCCTCGAGCGAATCTGCTTAGCTACAAAATTCAATTGTACAGACGTGATAAGGTTCACCTTTTGCGTTTGTTAATTATCATAAATGTAGGTTTTTCCTATGTTGTCTTGTGGGACTGTTTTAAGGGTGTTGGACGTAGCTTAAGGCATTTTTTATTTGGAGCTAGTAGTTGCAGTTGCATACTACTTATTAGGTACGTTTGCAAGGTAGTACTGCGATTGCTGAAAAGAGGCTTTACTATCTACGGCTACGTAGTTAGTGACAATAAGAATGGCCGGTAATACTTATGTGGTATATGATATAACTGCAAGATGCATAATATCGCTACATTATTTAATTGTATGATGATGTGAAAACCGAAAAAAAAATGTTTAAATTCTCGTCTTGCTATAATAACTGACTTATTTACCTCAAAGAATAGAATAATTTGATTCATTTCTGCGAGCACGACACATATTTTTATTAAAGTTAAGCGTTTTGTGTAGTTTGCGCTGCCAAAAGCCAATCAATTACTTAATTAAGCCCTTTCATAATCTTAAGCACCATTAGGACTCAATTATTGTCATTGTTTAGAATTGTCTATATTACTGCTTCCAGCTAATTGGACAGATCTCTCACGATCTAAGCGTTCGTAGCCTAACAATAAATTATATTTTTAACACGCAATTGATATTTCGTGGCAGATAAAGTCAAATTTTATTGAATCAGGAAACAAAAACCTCGTGGGAGATACATTATGGTTATGAGTGGCTTGTTTTGAAATTATCTTAATTCGAATTAAAGGTGATATACTACTTAAACCTTAATACTTTACCTTCCGTAAGTTTGATGAGATTTGTTCTTAGGTGTATCAAAAACTCAATTATTTTTCTTTTTTTATATAAATAAATTGTTTTATACGAGTATAAGTAGTCGTGGATGATCAATGCATCGGGCCAAACCATGCACCTTGCTTATCACATCCTCTGGCAATAAAGGCCTGTAAAAATCCTTTACCCCCCCCCCCTGAGGAAAGCCTTTCCCCTCCCCGTTTAGATTTTCTTTTAATATACTTTTGTAACTTTTCGATGATAAGCTTTCAGAGTTTTTTACTCTCTACATAGTGGTGACATAGTTGGTATTAAGAGAGCATTTTTATAGGTAAGGTTAAAATTGTTTGTGTCGTTCATAGGGAATAACTGTTTTTTTTTAACTGAGCAAAAAGTTACTGTATCAAGATTTGCAGTTGTCTTCAAGTTTAAGTCATCTTAACGCCTTACAATATTTTCTTAGCAGTGAGTTCTCAACGAGTGTAAAGCTAATGAAAATATTTTATTACGTAGCTAACAGCAGCGTTCTGTTTTACCCGTGCTTTTTAAATATAAATGAAAAAATAATATAATCCAGCTTGTAAAGTATCGATATGCCAAATTTGGTAGGCATCTTTGCAGTTAGCCTGAGCGCTGGCTTTGACTACTTCAGAGGACTTTATCGATATGCCGAATTTCCTTTGAGTACGTTCAAAAGTTTTTGATAGTATCCTAACACCATTTAGTATTTAATTATAGTATGTTTAACAATGAAACGAACTGCTGCTTATGCATTGAAATTATGAACAATAATAATATAATACTTGGATGGTAATTAGTATTGACATATACTAAAGAGTTTTCCTCCAGTATCTTTGACTGTGTGATTGTAACAATTTACCTAATAATACTCTGTTGCAGAAGCCTTTTAACGAGTTATTATATTCATTTATTCTTCTAGTATAGTTCTTTCATAAAATGCACCTAACTTTTAACTAATGAATGCGAAGGCAACTATTGATACAGGCCAGATGACAACAAAGAAAACGAAATAAATAAGCTTTGTAAAATGTATATTTTTAAGGCATATATGGAACCGTATGAACTTATAATTAACAAAGTTTTTGTCTGGGTTTCGTACATGGGGATAAAAAGGGTGAAATATGGTAGATTGACTTTACGTAGCGGTTTAATTGAGTTTAGGGTATCAACAAAACTAGAACCAAATATTGAAGCCGCTGATTTGTGCAGATTTCCTATTTTAGAGTCCAAATTCTTAGTAATCTTAACGAAAGTTATATTAACGTCGAATCGAATGGGCTCAGATTCAAATGCAACGTTAGTAAATATGCGGTGTATTATTATATTTACCTTTATTGCATTTCCACATTTAATACAGATTTTAAAGGAGGTAGAGAAAATATCAACTGTGTAAACGAATTCTGGAGTCAGTAATTTATTTAAGGTGATGAAGGAAACAACACAAAAATAAAACAAGTAGTAGATATATACACCTTTATTACATACAACTAAAACTATGTTAAATCTATCAGTTCGTTAAGGATCAGCTAATTTAAGATAAAAATAGTCCATAAAGCAGAAAACATATGTAGAAAAACCTTAGCTAATAGATGAAATGTTTAGATTTACTTACAATATGGGGGCATCATAAAATCAATTTATTTCTTGAAATTAAGACAACATTTATGAATAATCATTGGGTATAGACGTGTGATTGAATTTAAATTAGGCACTTACAGTTACTGATAAAAAGTTATTTTATAAATTCAATTATCGTGCACGATTACTATTAACATTTTAACAGAACTGTTACCGTCGTGCAAGCGAGATGCCACTACACGCAGTGTAGAGTGCCGTCTCGCTTTCACACGGCAACAGTTCTTCAGCAGTATTGCTTTAAAATTTCATGTTACAAGTAAGTTACATAAAAAATATGGGATAATAAAAAAGTGCTATTCAGAGTAAAATCTACGGAGCTACCTTACAACTAAAATTATTGAGCATCACATTTTAGTAAGAATAGTTAATTACAATCTATGTACATCTTACATCTAATGGTTTGTTTCGTATTGGTAACTAACATAAATTTTAGTAAAAGGGAAAACAAAAAAAAATGCTTTAAGCCAATTTGGAAGCCAAATTATTAATATTTGAGAATTTTAGTATTTTTATCAAATTATTCACAAAGCAAGCAAAAAAAAATTATCCCATCCATTTTCGCTCTCTCATTACTATTAAACATGGCAGTTTTTAGCCGAGTTCGATTTAATTTTTCATCACAATTTTAAACAAGTATAATATATATACAAATGTTTACGTTACTTATACATCGGTTACTCAAAGATAACTTATGTAAGCTTTTGCCGAACACTTAAACGCAACTCAATCTTAATATAAAAACAAATTCGTGTTAGTACACCATTTTCTTACTCAGAACTCAAAAACGGGTGAACCGATTTTCATGATATTTGCTCTGCTGGATTTGGATCCAGAATAGCAGTATAACTATAAAAACATCGGGAACGGTAAGGTGCTTATGCGGGTGAAAATCACCTGTCAAAGCTTTGTTAAGGACTGTGATTTTTTGTAAGCCTATTAATAAGCCAATCACAATCCTGATCAGTGGATTTTACAACAGATTAAATTGAGCCTTTCAAAAACCGTGGGTAAGTCTGTATATTAATATTTAAGAAGGTCTCAAAATTGAGTCACGTTTAAGTTGTCTTTACATATTATCGTTGTATTAAAGGCCCGCGTTCCCGCAGTACTCGCCGATGCGGTCGGAAATGCACTCGAATATGTCGAACGATATGTCACAGTTGCGACCGTTATCTGAAACAAACTTGTTATTAAAGACGAGAGTTTTTGTTGGAGGTTTTTAATTGGTTTCAAGAATTTTGTTGCGTTAAAGTTCAGGTCAGCGGAGGTTGTTGTATGTAATTAATTTAATAAGTACATTGGTTCATTATGAACATAAGGTACTAATTGTATTTTTATCTGTTCAGATAAGTAAATGAAGTAACTGTATTGAGATAATCAGGACTTTAAAATAAATTAAACGAGTGGATTATGGATGATTTAAAAACGTGTATTCAGAGCACAAGTGCTTATGATAGAAGAGAGGAAAGAATGAATGACACTAAAAACTAGTAATGGCTAATTAAGGTTGCGTCGCGGCTCGCTGCTATTAGAATCTCGCCAGGCGCTCCAACAGTAACAATAAACTGACATTTTACTATACATTTAAGGAAAACAAAATTAGGGTTCTGTGAGTAGACTTACTTAAACAGATACAAAAAAATATTTAAGATCCATGAATGACTGCAACTTTACTAGTACTTGTTACTGGTACTGTGCAAAAAGTAAATATTCTTTTTAGTTCTGTTTAATAAAAGGATCTTTTTTCATCAGAAAGATTTAGTTGTGTGTATTGTAATTGAAATTGGACGATACTCATAATATATAAGTATAAAATGTATTAGATGTATCAAAATACATTATCATGAAAGTAGTTATTAACGTAATTTCAAAGGCTCAGTCCCAAAATGACCACTTCTCAAAATGACTACAGGTAGCAAAATGTCCCTTTCGCAAAATGTCCCCTTCCTCAAACAGGCATTAATTACTTTCATCAGTAAAGAACTGCTAAGAGCCAGCAGGTGTACAACACAGAGGGGTACTATACTAATGTTTCATCAATAAAATATGGGTGGTGGGTGGAAACATAAGTATCAATATTAGGACTTTTTGCGAAAGGGGCATTTTGCTACCGGTAGTCATTTTGAGAAGTGGTCATTTTGGGACTGAGCTATTTCAAACGTTATTAAATTCCGATATTCCAAGACCATTGTATTAATTGATACCAGAATATTTATAAAATATTATAAATAATTTATTCTCACCCATAGGCATAGTCCGGGAGAACTTGTCGTGGTTCTTCATGAGACACTCGCGCGAGGCCTCCAGCACCGCCATGAAGTAGCCGCGCTCGTTCACGCCGTCAGAGTACAGGCCCACCAGGCCCTCCAGGGTAGGGAACCCGAAGCCGTCGACCTGGGGGATAAATGATTTGTTATTAAGAGGATAGATGGTTTATCATTGGTTTGGATTGGCCAGACATTATCGTCGGTATTGCTGATATTATCGTCGGTAAAGACGAAATGGATAAAAAAAACTAACGATGTAAGCAAAATATTTAAAGGGCATAATCATCTATACAAAATTGGTTTATTAGGCACTTGTCTAAAAACCTTGTCTCTAATGAGTATTTCTGACTAATCTATCTGATACTTTATCTAATACCTATTATCCCTATATATTTTTTCATACTTTGGTTAGAAATTAGACTTGAATCAAAAACAAATTGCCTCAAATCCTATCAAAGTCAAAGTCAAACTCAAAATCTTTATTTGCATGTTAAGGTCTTACAGGTCTTAATAAAATAACAGGCACAGCTTAACGGCCTTTTTCAGGCGTAGCAAATTATATCAAGTAGGAAAATCCATTGATAGATATTTTATTGAAATCAGCTGTTGAGGAGACTTATCAGAAGCTGCTTTTTCCTACCGAATGCATTGCTTTGCCTTTTTAAGAATAAAAACATACTTTAAATGATTGTTCATTCTGCACTAGATTTGCAAATATGTGAAGAAGGATAGCAAATCAAATAAAAAATATGAAAGAAATAATGGCCTATAATTAATTTTAATATCAAAACATTGAACTGGTATAACTTTTATTACCGTATACGTAATTTAGAATGGTCATATTATGGTAGTTGCACAATCTATGAATGTTTATCCTTATAAAGTGGATCAAAGTATTCTCTTTAAAACGCCGACCGGTGCACTTAAGCCTGTCGCAAGTCACAAACGCAAAATCAGCACGTAGGACGAACGAATTTATTTCTTATTAAAATGCATTCCATTATTATCCTATGGAATCGAAATCGAAAAATCCCATCGAAAACCTAGTCCACTTAAGTAATAAAATTACGATGATGACTGCCAGGATAAAAATAACGTTTATTGAGTCCAATTCATAGCGAGTCGTTTTGAAATTTTATTGTACCGTCCTAACTAGTGTAATACTTGCAATAAAATATTTCATACAAAAGAAATTTATATAGAAAAAAGATACACAAGCACACTGATGGGGCCCGACTATTAAATTGAATACCGCTTTTTGAATATAACACAAATAAAATACAAATTACTGCGTGTACCGAAGGCCTTTTATGGCCGTAATATTCTTGTTCAAAGGATTTCAAGTATAATAAATAAGCAACGAATTTTTCGTTTTTCAGATTTACGGCTTTACCCCTCATGTTTTATAGTTAACAAATTGGAGCAATCAGTTCGTGACAGAACTATAAAGCATTAAAACTCCATTTCAAATTATTTTATTTTTCGTTTACGGATAGGGCTGACCTCGGCCGCCTTAATGGGAATAGCCACCTAACATTAAGCGGAGATTTTCAATACTTTTAGTGTATTCTCGTTAATGCTACAGCGTTTAACATCAAGTAATTTCTCAGATGAGTTTAAAATGAACATGTAAGTACAGTTTACTTTGTGTTACGTAAATTACTGGTTGGCAAAAGTTCACTTTAGCGTAAATGCAAGCAATTTAAAAGCTAATTTACCAATCATTTTCAACAAAGTAATTTGCTTGGTATGTGAAAAAATCTTGGGACCTACTTTTATAATTACTATAAGTATATGCAAAATGGTGTCCCTAAATGTTTTCACTTACAAAGTCAAAGCTTATTATTTTGTAGCTATACCTTATACAGGCCCTCCAGATCCAGCTATTTTAAATGCATGTCAGTGGTCGGTCAGTATACTTGTCATTGTTCCTACTTTTCGTATTCAGATAAGCTTACAGTAAAATCTCATTGAACTCTCTTAAAGAATTATCGTTATGATCGTAATGACGGTAAGCAGAAAGCCAATTATCATAAAAATAACCAAATGAAGTCAATTCAAGCAACTCTTAAATAGTAGAATGCGTCCCTGGTAACATTTATTCGTGAATCATTTCTTTTCAAAGACAAATGTGTCAAACATTAGTATCACATGTCAAGTGTATAGACACATGTTCTCCAAACCCAGTACCCACGGTACAGAAAATATGGCACACATACACACATACAAAAAACAATAAAGGAATTTTCTCCATACATTGTTGCGGACAAAAAGTATGCATTACGGTGCAGCAGAAAGCTCGCTCTGCTATAGAAACTTTGTTGGTGATTGCAGGGTTGAAGTGCATTATGATTTACTTGTATACTTAGTATTTAATGGTAATAAAGACCCGTAATTAACCTTGAATGGCTTGCTTTTGGCCTAATTTGAAGGTATGCCAAACATATCACCCGGCTTCTATCTATAAACGCTATTGATTTAGAATCCTGTATTAAGTCTGGGTACTGAATTTAAAATATTTACATTTAAAGTATTAATAGTGACAGAGGTCTTAATTTACTCTAATCGAAATACTTATTACTTAATTATTTATTTCATAATTTACTTTCAAAAGCACGAAAAATATTACCATTAGAAATCAGTCCTAAAACCGTATACATTATTTACTATCACAATATTATAAATAGGTACAAAAAAACTTCTCTCTTTATAAATTCCCAGATGACTATCTGAATCATCCTCAGCTGATCTTGCCGGCAACCCTACAGATGATCAGAATCAGTGCAAAGAGAGCTGAGATGAAATAGATTCTATATAACTCAGTGGGTTAATACCTTAGACTATAGATATACTATAGACTGCTGCTATCGCTAGTTTCCCCTTGTGTTAAGCAAGAGCACTTTTTAGTCTGTATCTAGTACATTCGTTTACTGGTTTAAGTTATTTTTCGCGCAACGAGAAACTTACATACGAAAATATCGATGGTTTAAACATTGTTAGGCTAACATTAGTATTTTAGATAGATTTATTAAAACGGCAAGCTCTATCTTCATACATAATTCAGGACAAAACTAGTTCACACTAGTGCTTACGGTTCAAACTCTGATAGGCTCACTCTAGTTTCTTATGTATACTCTAAGGTTAATACTTACGGCTTTCACTTTCCGGTACACACACTGCAGCAGGCACTGGAAGGCAGAAAAAGTAATTTTACTTTGTAGTTAGATGAAATTATGAGATTAAGGGCAGAATAAGAAAGCGTTGTTTTATGTTTACACATGGTAATGAACAGACATTGAGTTTTTTTATGTCTCACATATATAAACACACGTATCTTCAAATGAACGTGTTTTCAAATATGACTATTGCTACATGTAATTTATTTCTCAGAATATGTTTCAAAAGTTTATTTATTGAGGCAGAATCTTGACATTTAAAGTAATCAAAAAGTTGAATTGCGCTGTAAGATATTCTAGACTTTGAGGAATCATTGAAATCACACTTTATTAATGCCTGTTCTACGATGTTCTTAAATTATTTTTCTTAATTTGAAACTAGTGTTGCTACATAATGATTGCTACAGTCACTTTAATCTAACTGTTTCTTGGCGTTACAGAATGTTGTGCAGCTTTTTCCATTTGGTACTTTCTAATTAACTTATATAGCTAGTATGAAAAAGGTCCATATGATATCATAATGCATGATCAACTTACCCCAGCGATTCTCTTCTCATCGTGCGTGAAGGGCACCTCTCTTTTGTCTCGCCGCCTCTGTGCAGGCATCGTGTGCTCTTCCTTGATCACATCTAGCGCCTCTGGAATGTGTAACAACAAAGTTGTATGAGAAAACGTATGAGAGTAGCAAATTATAATATTTCACAAAGTCATACATTTTAACATTTTTTTTAATTAATTGGATAAACTTTCTGTTTCAACCGTTTCAGTACCTGCAACGCCTAAAGATATATTAAAGAATCACAAATCATTATACAGTTGTACAATGAAACTTGACAATAAAAGTACTATTCCCCCAAATCATCTTCATTTACTTATAGTAACACAAAACATACCAAAGTGCCTTGACTGCTCGATGCTGATTGTTATTTAAAACAAATAATTTTGGTAAATGAATAACAATGAAGAACAAAGTTACTTATAATAACATCTAAGTTTTCTGTTAAGTATTGTATTACAGTAGTTTGCGATACCCGTTTAATTCAAGTTAGCAGGTAACCATAGCAACCGTAATTGCTTTAATACCAAGAGTGGTGAACGATAATTTTACGTAATAAACAATTGCTTTGCAGAATAAAAGAAGGCGGTATTATTTGTTTCTTTAAATTAATTGCATTTAACCCTACGTATTGTTTAAGGCAGCTGACTTCGTTTACGAGCAGTTTTTAATTGAATTTAAAAGTTTTATAAGAGATGTTTTCGAGTGAAGCGTTGTTCAATTAATGAAATTGGTTTATTCGTTTCGAGAAGCATAAAAATAATTAGATGTGTTGGTTTTCGTAGAAATACTTAAACTGCTTGTTTTGGTATAAAATAACGAATTTGAATCATTTATTTCGCTACCAATCAACTTGAGAGTTTAAAAAGGGCTTCGCAGATCAAAATACTTGAAATTGTTGTCTGTGTTTGGCGAAGATTTCGTAAATTGTCCAATGTGTATGTATTAGTAGTACTAGTGGTTATGTAGGCCAGGCGGGTCACGATCCAGTCGCAGACAACGCTCACTTTCAATACCGAGATGTTTCTGGATATCGATTATTTTGGCGGTCTACAGTAAATTTTCCTAATGGTAAACTAATTTTTTACGTCAAAATGGTCAATAAATTATTAATTATTATCTATATGCAACACAATAAGTTATAACTAATTCATTTACTTTTTTAATGGATTTGAAAAAAAAACTCTATTTGTAAAATGAAGATATAAAAGTAACAATCTATAGTTCATTTTCTGTAGCACATTATGAAAAAGGACATCATCGTTTTATACTTTACCATTCAAATGTAAATATAAAAAAGTCATTATGTTCTAAAATCGAGAAATATCACAATAAGATCATTAGGGTGGGTCACATTTAGGTCAACCTTAAACTCAATCACAAGCACCGAACGAGTTCTTAATTACACTTTCATATTACTAGTAGAAAAAATAAATTAAATTAATACCGTGATTAGTTCTTATTCTTCATAAAAGATATATGCCTCGCATCAAGTAAAGCGCATAAGTAATTGGCTAGCAATCTATCAGGCGCTGTGGCAATCGTTAACTGGAAACCTGAATACCTAATTAAAACCTCGTAAAGGAGAATGAGGGCCTATAGGTACTGTACCTAGGTACTATGCCTAGCTAGATAGCCTAGATCTAAAGGTATTGCGTCACTGGTGTTGGTGTCTCGTAGTTTGGTCATGCGTCTAAACAAGGCAAGTATTAGATAAGGTACTTAAAGCGCTTTCTACAACTGTTTTCAAAAAGAGGAGATTCTCAATTTGTCTGCATTTTTTTTATGCGATATCTACAGGCTTTGTGAGTTGATATCAAAAATTATTTAGCGCCTTAGATAAGGTATAAAGTTCTTTCTTCAATTGACTTTATAAGAGGAGGTTCGCTAATAGACATTTTATTTTGTAATGCTATATCTGCGATAATGTGGATCGATTCAAAAAATATTTAGTTCATCGATACACTTGAGAAGTGATCCCATATTTTTAATTGAAGTTGGTTCACTTTTACATATAGATTAATAAATTATGTAAGTAGTTTTGTATGTTTTATATCGCATATATGACCTTAGCTTGAGATCTGTTCGAGCGTCTGATTTGTAAGTTCAGAGCTAAGTTCATGGGAATGTGGTATTTTATATCTCGTTAACGTATAAACTTACTTAACCGCAGAATCTTTGTTATTAATGTTTTTTTAAATGTACCAGCCAATAAGCAAGGTGTTGTGTTACTGCGAATCCTATATATTTTAGGGTATTTTATAAATTATTTTTCTTATTTACTGGTTGAGTTCTTGCAAAATAAATACTTAGATACCACAAGGTTTCGATAAGTAATCGACAACTTTCCCATTTACTTATAGGTCGGTACTACATAGATAAATACTAGTTTTTCCTGTACTAAGTAACTAATCAAGTATGTATCATTTTTATTAAGTATACACTTAAATAGGCTTACTAAGAAGATAAGCGTATAATTAAACAAGTTTCACAGCTAATTTAAAATATGCCTCTAAAATAAACATCGCTAGGTACTGGTAACGAAGCAATTAGCTAATTAAATTAGGTATGTATATGGTAAGGTCTATCTATAAGTCATTAACCAATTAAGTGTGTTACAACATCCTTTCATTAATCGAAGGAAATATGATTACGATAAGCTTCCGTCTACAGACTAGTCCTTGTGAAATATCTGTCTTATGAAGTTATGAATTATATTGAGTATGGGTATAATAATTAAAGAACAATGGCAGAATTTGGTCTGGACTTTTTTTGGCGTCCATAGATTTCATAAATATCAATCAAATTTAATTAATTTTCTACGATTTTTCAATTATTCACTTCTTCTTGTAAAAGTCGGAGTTATTTTTATGTTTTTAAAAGCTCATAAAATGATGTTCGAATTAGGTTACCTACATTCGACATATTTTTACCATTAAAATAGTGGTGTGACGCTGTATAATCAAACGAATGATCGATATTATCGACCGATCGATCGACCCGTGTAGAGTTCGTTTTGTTTTTAACATAATATTAGAATTATCTATTCTTTCGTCTTTAATCAATGATATGTTTGAAGAAATGCTCCTACTTTTAAATCCAATTAATAATGGATCAAAATATCAGAGGATCGTTTCAGTGTCGTATCGATTTTCAAGAAAAACGAATCCAAAAGTGCAGCACTACTTTTGTTTTGGACAGTGAATGTTATCTGTGGTTGTCTGTCAAGTGAAGACGCTACAGAACTACCCTCCATTATATTTTTCTATGCTACAAAATCCTTCCGTGTTTACTATGTCGGTTGTGTTTTATGATTATATTTGGCTTTCTATTTATTTTTACCCTACCTGGACTGTTTATGGACTGATTGATACTGCCTTGTGTGACTAGTGCGTGCCTTTAGGACTACGATATTGCTTTTGCGTGAGCATAAGCTAATCTTACTTTGCTTCGATTGTGCCTATATAGTGAATTGGATTTTTGTTGTAAACCCATAACAATAACTATGGAAGATTACGATAGAGATCATCGTCGCACGCGCATTTTATGTGTAATGATGATAATGAGATGAAGAACGAAATAAATAATTATTTTAAACAAAATATGTTTTTTATTTGCCCTAACATAGTTCTATTGTTTACGCGGCAAGTGCATTTTTTTAATACGCGCTCAGCTTTCTTAAACATTCAATAATTGAGTACTATAGTAATATTATAGAACGGGGATTAGCGCGTACATGCGTAAATACCTTAAGGGCTTGACGTTTCGTTCTATAATATGCAGCGCGATAGTTTAAAAGTTTAAATTGAGTACTACTCTACATCGAGTGTTAGAATTTATTTAGGTTTTTCCCATTTATCCGTAAATACTCTTATTCTCACTTAGACCACACCACATTATCATTTCTTAAGGACATAATTTCGATCTGCGTTATGTTTTATAGATATAGCTAATTGACATTGACGTTAATTCATAACCTAAATAATAAAATTCTAACACCGAAATCTTTTTTTTTCGGCTTTCCCAAATGAAAATAGTCTCATTTATAGATTCTAGAACTAACGCCAAATCTTTTAACATATTTTTCATTAAGGGACGCTTCAATTTGATCCCAGACAATTCTTAGTATGGAGACCTGCCATTGTCCTTTAATATTTGTTAAATGAAAATTCTATTTACTTATAGGTAATAGTTGTTACAGCAGCCTATTTGCATGTAAATGTTTGGAAATCTTTCAGTTTGATTGCAAATTGAAAGATGTAGAGCGTGGTTGTTTTACTAGATATTAATAGCGAATACACTTAAACTACGGTAATTACAGTTGTGTTTAGGATATAGGTAACATAAAATGATTAGGTAAAAATATGTTCTAAGTCTTTGCATACTTTAACGTGGGTATGCTAAACTTAAATCTCTAGAAGTCATAAAATAAGTTATGCATTGATAAGTTATGCATCATCTATTTACAACATAGTATACATCAAGTTGCGAAAAGAATTGGAAGCCTATTATGTGTCGTGAAATCTTAAAATAATACCACACTTTATATGCACCACATGTGCTAACGCGGTATAAAGGTCAAAGAGTACTAAAGTAGAAGAGCACACTGAATTGCAAGTTGCTAAATTGTTGCAATGCCACTCAATACAGAGGACAATCTCGGTATTGATGTCAATGTAGTAGGTAAGTAAGCAATTCTTTCTGTCCCTATGTATATTATAAACGATAAAAGGTAAATGGACACAACTCATCAGTAAATGCACCTAATCAGTCAATCAATCAATCAATCAATCACATAAAACAGTAATCAGCTAAAGGACTTATTTTATGGAAGAGACAACTAAGATAACACATGTTTGTGTTACCCTTGTTGTCTCTTGTCCGAAAGAATGTAGAAAATATATTTTCTTCATTGAACCTTCCGGGAATCAAACTTGGGACTAAGTGCCAACGACCCTTGAAAACTTCAACCATTGATGTTGTGAAAAATAAAAGGAAAGGTATAGTGTCTAATTATTCTAATGTATTCATTTAATCTAACACACATGTTGCTAAATGTCCAAGGATATATTTCTGATGATATGTAACAGTCAATTTGTAACACGGGCAACTATTCAAAACAACTAATAATTTGGTAACAAATATAACATCTATTGACTAACAATACCAGCATCGTAATTTCCAGCAAATAGACAGCTAGGTACAACATCAGTTTCGCAAATCCTTAGGTACAGTAGAGTGCACATCGCATGTCCCCGGCAACGACCGGCAACCCGCGACTTATGCAACGTTACGCAACCACCTGTATATGGGTCACCGGTTGCTCACACATTCCAACGGATTAGAATGTTGTTTGTTTATAGGTTAAATAAAGAGATTTGTTGACTAATTAATTTCAGGATATTGCTTAATTCATTTTGTAGTTCCATTCAAGTATTATTTTACGTTAGTGTTGGATAATGTTACTTTATATTGAATTAAATTGGAATGGGTCAATGTGGAAAGCCACTTTTCTACATTTTCATCGGTGTGGTTGTTTTTGGTACCTTCATTCGGTCTGATTCCATTATACAAATTATGCTTTAGCTATTTACTTTGGGTTTAGACAATGTATAAGGTATTGTCCAAATATATTAAAAGTTTGTGGGAATTACTTTGGTAATGTTAATATAATCTACATAATCATTATTTGTCTTAGTATTGAAGTCGTTGCATTGTTATATGATTATTATAATAATATGTTTTATTAAAACGTCGTTATATACCACTTAAATTTTCCTTAACTATTATTCTTTAAGCTTATCTATACTAAAATTATAATATAAACTAGGTAGTTTTTTTATTACGCCTGGATATACTTATACCTAATATTTTATTTCCAAGAAACCATTGAAAAATCGTGTAGAAAACGTAAAATTAGATCCGTCTATTAGCCGCGAGTAGTATTTATTTATTAAACTAAAAGGTTAAGCATTTATAAATTGAAATATAATAAACGACGATGATTCATAGATAACATACATTTGCTACTAAAACAAAACAAAAAAGCCAAGGTTGCTTTTTATGTAGGTGTAAAGCATAGAAAATTATAAAATTATTTACTAATTAATTATTATTTTCTGACTAAATTAATTACCTACAGGAAGTTTTTTTAATTTTATTACATCTTTCAAAGACCTTTAAATTATTAATGATATTTTTTTAATGAAGGATAGATCATTTTGTTACTTTTTACTATCCTAATTATTATGTTTTTGTTGGAGAGCAAATGAAGAGCAGGTTTTTTTTGCAAACCGTGCCTGTCTTAATAGGAAGTAGGAATAAGTTGTTTTTACACTTACCTACATATAAAAGTGTTTGCACTTATATTATAGATTGTTTTTTCATATAGGTAAAACGCACATTATAAAATTTCCTTAAAAACACAACACAGTTATGGCATTCTTTTGCCACACGTTGTTCGGTGTTTTAAGTAACTCTTAGTTTACTTTAAAAACTCGATATTAAGGGCGTATTACTCAAGCTAATTGCCAGCTAATAACGTGAAATAATGCGAAAATATTTGTTGTTCCGTAAGAGGCCACCGGTTGTCGGACATCGGACCATTTTTGGTTGCCCACGGTTGCTTGACCTCCACTGTACATTTTGAATGAGTTCATGTTGTATTATTGCGACATTTTGTTTATTCATCGTATGCTGTATTAATTTGGTATATGGACCTACTTTCATGACATTTGTTTAAAAGAAAATAAGGATAACCCGCGACTTATACAAAAGGTTAAGAAAATAAGGATTCAGAAACCTGTTTAAATATTGTGGTCATAGTACATTATAATTAAAGATTTTACATATTGATTACGATTGATAAAATCCGACCTACAAAGTCATAGAAGTGGATCGGTAGACAGACATACTTAATTATAATTACTTGACTATGCACTATCTGTCAATCGCCAAAGGAAGTAAAAGAACCACATGAAACGAACAGGCAATTAGTCTCAGGCAATAACGCTCTAAACAGAAATCTTCAATTACAATGTACTTAATAAACCATTTATTACCACTATAAACATTTAAAATAACCAACAATTAATTAAAATTATATCTAATTTACAATAAATTGAGCGGAAAAATACCTCAATTATGAAATATGTCTTCAAAATTTCGTTTAGCAAACAGTAACAAGGTCTCATACTTATTTAATATGTATGTTCTTAAATAAGTCATCTCATGTCTACCAATTACCTATACAGCTGTTAAAATACTGTAGACAATGTGTCATAAGACCAGTAATTATTTGTTAAGCATGATTATTTTTCGTTTAACGTGGACATGAGTCAGAAAATGATCTCAGGCGTACAGTTAAGTTTCAACCTTCCATAAAAGTGCAGTATCGTGCCTACGCATGAAACAGGTAAATGTCAGAAGTCAATTTTAGGTATTGGTTTTCGTAAACGTTATTTTACCTTCCTTAATTCTCTCGGTTTATCAAATTTAGACTAACAGGTTGCAATGTAGACAATATATTGATTCATTTGATTGAATACTATAGATTCGGTAGTGTTTCAATCAACACAAATACATATTAAAGCTAGAGGCTTGTTTGTTAAGCCAAGTAAAAAACATTTTATCAAACAACATAATAATAGTTAGTGGTTTTTCTAAAAGTATAGACAAACAAATTCGTTGAAAATGTTCTAATGATACTAAATAAAAATATTCTCTATTAGCTGACCCAGCAGACTTTGTACTGCGTAAATAGAAGAAAACAATAATTCTTTTTTTTTATTCAATTCTGAGTATTTTTATATTTATTCACCTTTTAAACCTTCTCTGGACACAAATATCAATACCAAAATTAGCCAAATCCAGCCGTTCTCGAAATTTAGCGAGACTAGCGAACAGCAATTCATTTATAGATGATAGAAGATAATTATTTTCGTATATACAGAATTTCTCTACCACAAATTCGTTTCAGTATCACATCCTTACCTACCTTCTGAAGTCCCTGCACATTGCACATACCTTGTCAATATGTATCGAGGCTCCTCGTAATTTACGTCGGCCAGAGATTTCGATGCACCGTTACAGTGACCTCATTGTTATGGTATTACCCCTGTTTTACAATGTATGCAAACAATGGTATTCAATTTGGTTCGGGTAATATTTTATCAGTTTCATGGGTTCAGGCTTTTTTTGGTGGTTGAAATTTATTTTTGCGCAGACTTGCTTGGTACAGTTACTGGTTTATGTATCAACCAGTAACTGTACCAAGCAAGTCTCTTATGCAAGTGAAGAAAAAAAATTATCACGTATACAAGAGTAACAAACTTGCTTTTCACAACTAAATTTGGTGCAGTTTTTTTATTTGTTATTTATATAATAAAGTACAAGGTACATCTTAGGAATCATACAATAATATAATAAAAATAGTAATAATAATATTCCGGGACATCTTACACACGGTTGTCTGGTCCCAAGCTAAGCAGAGCTTGTGTTATGGTAACCAGACAACTGATAAACATACTTATATATTTCTAAATACATACATATTATAGATAAATTACACCCGGACACCGAACAAATGATCGTGCTCATCACACAAACATTTGTCCCGGGTGGGAATCGAACCCACGACTTCCGGTATAGCAGTCAGGGTCTCTAACCACTAGACCAACAGGCCCAACAAATAAATATTTCACATAAACTCCCCATAGCTACTAATAGAAATGTTGTGGAATGGGCTAGACATTACTGATACAAGTAACATTAGCTCTTATTTACAGATACTAAAGTAGAAGATGACTGGTATGATAATTAAAAAACCAACACAGTCTCGAACGTATAGAACTCCCAATAAAGCTTGAAAAACCTTTAGAGTAGTGCAATGAGGAAATCGTTTCGATTCTTATCTATACATTACAAAACTACATCTTCATAATATTTTATTGTGCATAAGTTACTACATTATTGCGAGGTTTCAGTAACGTAGTAACTATTGCAGACACGATGTAAATACAGCCTTTAAAACCGATAATTTTTGATAAGGTCATCAACAAACTAATTCAATTTGATCTACTTTGTGCTAAATGTTAAAACTAATTCTATGTATATGTCATTATAATGTTAATTAATACATAAATCTTCATATCAATGTCTGTTCATTAATTCTTGCAAGTATTCAAAATTGATTTCCGTGATCTATATTTAGGTAGCGAACTTTAAATCGACATCTTATTTTGCAAACCTGATCATAAGGAAAACGTCTTTAAAGAATACCGTTTCATTTAATTATAATAATACATGACATTGAATTACCAACCCACCACGTTCGTTCATATAAATTATTTTTAATAATAATTATCCATAACAATTAACTCCCGTTCCTTCATCTATTTAGTTTTTCTTTGCACTAGGACAGTTGTCTATATATCATCACATATTTTTTTATTATACCTTTCTTATCAGACACACTGCATCAAAAAAAAAAATAGGGTGCCTGAACCATATTTTTCCACTCAGTACGATATGTTGCCTTTTCCTGCCAAATTCTATCTTTTCGTCCTGTCCTTACATTCGGGGTCTACTTAATACATTTTTATTTTATTTAATTACATAAATGCGTCTACATTCACAGAATGTACACAAGGATACCCACTATTCACAGCCTTTGTAATTAAAGTATAGAAGCGAGGCCATCAAACAATACGGCTAGTATTAGTTTAAACCTCACAGACAGAATCATGTAGTCAGAAAGCGTCTCATCGCACAAAACAGCATTCAAATATAACAAAGTTAAGAGTAGAAAGTTTCGAAACATTTGTCTTTACGTTTCGTTATTTTTCTTTGACGAATAGCTTGAACACGTCTGCCACACTTAAGTATACTTTATTTCACTGTTAGCATAACGAATAGAATTAAGTATGTGCTCAGTGAAAAAGGGGAGTCTTATGCCCAGCAGTGGGAGGATAAGCCAAGGGCTGTGGATGATGATGATGATGACTCAGTGAACTGACTTTTTTAGTAGCAAAACTAGTCTTAATTGGACCGTGTTTATCATTTCAAAGATTGATTTGAAAGTAAAAGTGAATTGTTTTTAATGTACCTAAGAATACAAACAAATAAGTCTATAATCAATATCCTATACATACATCATAACATTCTTCATCAATGTTACGATTCTAGCTGTCAGCTTATGCTGTTTTTATTTAGTTTGCGTTATTGCCGATCAATCAGCAGCAAGAGAGCGGCAGTCGATAGCGCCTTGTGTAATAGCTGTATTGACATAACTAGTATTCAGTTATAGTAGAGTTGTAAGTGATTTCTGAGGTTTTACTTGTAGATATAGCTAAAACATTATATTAAAACTATTTCTACGATGTACGACGGTGTTATACGAGGCTCTTAATCGTAATGTTTATTAAAGTACCTAATCCCGGTATATAAAGCATTTTTGGAAATGGTTTTTGAACTGGGATAAAACATGGTTTATTATATCTTTTTCCACATCAATAGCAAGATTTTTTTTCAAGTAATGAAAGGGACGTCGGGTTTACTGTCGTGATTCTGTTATACTTTACGTTAAGCACTGTCCAATAACTTATCTTTTGCTCCCCTAAAAAACACAAATAAGACCTGTGGGAATCAATACAGCAATAACCAGCTACGATGCCCCAATTCGTTAAATTATATAAAACAGCAGGTGATACCCACAATAATCCCGTCTAACCGTATGATCGTATCGTTTTAACAGCGAACACACGTAGCACAGTTGTTTCGTTACGTATAGTGAGCTTACTTTCACTGGATGACCTTGACAGCGCGTGACCGCGGCTGATCGGGTCTGATAGCTTCATTGACAACGGGTTTTTGAGGTACAGGAACATGGGTTGTTATGATAATTGTATCTAATTATCATAATTATAGGATATCTTTCATTACCACGCTAGATAAGCACCACGAAACAATAATTCATCATTTTCTTTTTTTATCCATCATTGGACGTAGTATACGGTGCAGCGTCTAAGGTTATTTATAACATAATATATGTAATCTTTATAATTGGAACATAGTTTATAATTGGAATTTTGCCAGTTTTAATTCTGAACCCGTTAGGTCTGGAAGCCGACCCCAATATACTTTGAGGAAAGACATATTTCCCTCTATACATTGGTTTATAAGTATGCTTATTGTTTATTCTTTTAACAGTCAGCCAGTAGTATCAAAAATAAGTTAAATAAACATAACTTGGTTACATATATTTCGGCATTACCGATCCCCTTCACTAGAATTACGTTAAGCCTTTAAAATTGTTGTTACGAGTGCATGTACAAGGTTTCTCTTCGGCTTTGAAATCGTAATAATTGTACACCTGTATAGTTCAATGCAACTGCTATTTGACGATGAAGTAGCCAAGAACATTACAAATATTTAGGAAGTGCTTATTAAGGCTAAATCGCTTTATATTCTAAGTTAACCTATATTAGCTACATGTACTACAAGCGTGTAGTACCCCAATAGTTTTAGTGACAGAACACAGGATATTTTTTATTTGATCCATCTGTATCCTTTTTCAGGTAGCCTGTATACCTAAATAATGATGAATCAAAATTTAGTAATGTGAAGTATTTAGTTTTTCATTAAATTTGTATGTGTATTTGTAATTATTTGTGTGTGTGTATTAAATAAAATAAGTAAACTAAAATTCCCTAAATAAATATTAAAACATACCTCTAAGTATGGAGAGTTTGATTTCGTCCTGACACAGAGTGATGACTCGCTCTATCTTCTGTGGGGCAGTTGGTGGGTTTCGGCATCTTGACTCCTGGAAGGAAAGAGAAAATAGGTTAGAATGGGTATGTGTATATTTATTAAAAAAAAAACAATTATAATATAATATTTTGTTGACCCTCAACATAATAGTTAAAAGTTTTAGTATGAGCAAATTTTTCAATGGGAACAACCTTAATAACGATCAAAATTAAATAAGAGCTTGTAAATGGGCAATATGAAAAAAAAACACGAATATTGACAGAAATAACGAAGCTGTAATTCAAATGAAATTAAGATAAGACCAGGACAATGATGACATATTGTAGTTTTAGTTTATTATGGACCAAATGCACAACTTAGATAAAAAAAAAATGGAGATTGTAGTTGTTTTTTATTTTGTTGTTAGACTTTTAATTTCAGCAAATCCATGAGTTTTACTAGCCAAATTGAAATAGAAGTAACGATGAATAGGTTTATGATTAATAAAAATCATAATTTAGAGTATTCTAGAGGTCACATTAATTTATTTCGTAACATGGCGCCAAACTCGTTTCGTTGCATTTAAATGTCGCGAATTCGTTACCAAGCTATCAAACGTTTAGTTTTATTTATTAGACAACATCATTTACAATCTATTACATATGTTTGTGCATGTAAAAAAAATAAGACGGCTTTTTACTTGGTTACTTGGTTTACAATATAATTTGATTTGAAATTTCTCTCGTTGTTACAATGTACATTATTTTAAACCTCCACTTCTGAACTAATTTACCTTATCTTTATTTATTATAGTTTTTACTTATTTGTTTTGTACTAATTTATAAAATTAACTCTTTTTTACTTTTCATACACAATCGCCATCCCCATTATCAAACAATAGCTAATGTTATTTATACTAAGTACTACAAAACGTTTACCGCACTTTAGGTAATATACCTACATTGTGTATGGTACACTCATACGCATGGGAAAGAGTGAACTTTCTCTGTAGTAGACAATCGCAGCTGATATCATTTCTACTCTATTGTTTTGCACGTTTACGCCGTATGCGTTGATAGCATGCAACGTTTTATTTGAAACCAAGATTACTTGTAGTAAATAATGACAGGATTTGCTGGCACTGGCATGTTACTATGATCGATTAAACTCCTTAAATTACCTAAAGAAATAAAAAAAAACACATAACTTAAATGCCGATTAAAAAAGACCGTGCGTTGAAATGTATATTTAATATATTTTCCCAATGTTCTTATTATTTATTTTGCCAAGTTTCAACTTATTAGGATAAACGCAAAAATGTATCTTTGACAAACAAAAATAAATATGTCTTATTAAATAGAATAATAATTAAAAGCTTATTTACTATAATGAACTGCCACATCTCGTTGAAATATTAATTGTTCTTGATTTCCATTTGTTCTATTTCACTACTTTGAATTTAAAAATATACAATTTAGCCGGGCAATAATAAATACCTTACACTAACAGTTGCAATCAAGAAATTCTTTGAATGCTTGTTACACTTTCACGTATCCATTTAAAAAGTAAAATGTCTTATCAATTAAAGTGCTAACATAATTGGCGGCTTTTTTGCCCATTTAAATAAATAACACTTATATTTAAATCTTAATAGAGACAACATTGAAATTCAAACTTCTTTCGGACTAGCCTAACTCAAGCTTGTCAAGTTCGAAATAAGTTTTGCCTAAAGTCTTTGAGTGGTTTAAGTTGCAAATTAAACAACATAATGTCACACTGATCATCGATACGAATTGCTTATTTTTTTATTTAATAGTAAACAAGCTCTCAGAATTTTAAGAGGTAAATTGTTTAATTGGAACCTGGGGATCATAAATCTATAAGAAATAATCCTTTGGGTGTCCATTAATGAGGACAATATGAAAAATAACTTAAATTTAGTTGTGTACTGCTAGAAACTGTTAGAAAGTATACTTTCATGTTCATTAAGTACCTATGTTTTACTCTAAATGACTTGAACGAATTGAATCATCATTGAGGACGTTCATGTTTCTCATCAATTTTGTGAACAAGCTCACGCGATATTAAGTTCTGGCATGCAATTAATTAAAAACTACGGTTTTCCTTATCTGTTTTAGTATGTATAATAATGTATATCATATGAAACTGTTATTTCACCAATCAGTCATGAAAAGGGATGATATTTTACGATCAATATCAAAGAATAGATATGTCTGCAGATAATAACTAGCATTATAATTTAGTAGAGCATGTAGTATCGTGAACTGTACCGTCGATTCTTATAAACCTTTTGTCAAAGTATTGGCATAAGCATAATACTTTTATAAATCTATACATATAATAAAATTGTAGAAAAGTGGTGTCTGTACAATGGAAATATAAACAAAAAAAGTAGCAAGGGTTGTTATAATATCGATGCCGAACCTGAAATTATAATTATTATTTTTTTGTCTGTTTGTCTGTGTGTTTGTGAACGCTAATCTCAGAAACGGCTTACTCGATTAAGATGCGGTTTTCACGAATATGTTTTAGTAAGTTTCACTTAACATTTAGTGTTTATTTCATGTCAAACGGTACATAAATAAATCCATAGAAATACATAGAAAAATCGTATACAGAGAAGCATCTGTAAAGTAAATTTATAGCCACCCAAGCGAAAGTATATGTATAAAAACCTAATTCTAAATATGCTGCCCGAAAAGTAACTATTCCACGCGGACGAAGTCGCGGGCACAGCTAGTATATAAATAGAAATCTTTTAAAGAGAAAATGTTTCTTTCAAAAATTTCTAGTTTCTGTTATTTAGGAAATTGAGCCGTAAAGCAACAAAACTGTCTGAGCTTTTGTCCATTGTTGTAACTATTGGAAAACAATAGATTACAGTGATCGGTTGAGCGACTGTTTGTTGTGTCAAGGATTCAGTTATGTATGTATGCTTACATTTGTAGGTTGGTTTGAAGGCCTCTATTGACAACAGATTTGACTGCAATACGGGAAATACTTAGTTCAGGAAATCTTATCTAGTATGTGATCAAGTGAAATAAAGGGCCTTTGCAAATCAGTGTGGCAGAAGTAGGAGATAATGCTTCTTAAATAACGTAAAACTTGTTTGCTTCATATGCATTTAATTCTAATACAGCATTTCTATAAAAAGCGAAAATAAAACATAACAATAGAAGAATAACGAGGTTTGACATTCAATAAAATTATTAGAGTGGAATCTACAATCCGTTCAGTCGTAACAAAAATAAAAAATATTTAACAATGTCACCTTATGTTCAACAATGCGTAAAATTAGTAAATGAAGACTAAATTCATTTTAAAAGATTAAATAAAATAATACGTAAGTGACGTGCGGTGTACTCACTATTAAATTAATCCATGTTACACACTTTTTGCACTGTAAGCCGATTTACACCAATCGAGTAAATACTCCTTCTACCCCTAACCGGGCCTATACCATCAAATTATTTAATATTTGTCAAGGATTTGTTCAGGTGGGAGATAGAATGAGCATTCACTCGTTTATTGTAAATCAGCCTTTAGATGACGTTATAATAAGGCACTAAAAAACTAGCATGTAACTAGTATGAAGTAGTTTGTCCTTGAAATCATATAAAAGAAAAGTCTTTCAAGCAGTTTAAGAAATGTCATGGTAGTGTTCATTTTCGTAACTACGAGTATTTCCACGTTACCTAACAAAAGTACCTATTACAGACTATTACTTACTACTTACTTAAGTAAACTCTATTATATTTGGATTAGCATGTAAAGTTTTGTAATAGTCTTGTAATAATTATTAAGGTTGCTATAGTTGGGTCTAGGACGTCGCCTATTTTGACAACCAGTTGCATATGATGGCTGTGGATAAATTGATAGCATTGTGTGCAAATCGTGAGAACACACTTATGAATGGATACAGATCTTATTTAAAATTTATAATGGATTCCGTGAGAAATGCTGTTATGGTTTTTAAACAATTTTCTATTTTTGACAAGGTGCATTGTTATGTTACTTTGAACTGAGCTGTAAATAGCTTTTGATGTTTGGTAAGCAACGTATATTATATAATTATACATAATTTAAAGTGTTATAAGAAAAGTTTTACTGCAAAAATAAAAAAGAAAAAGTAAAATTGAATGATGAAATTTACCTTACCGTTTAGTGGCAATAGGCTCGCCCCCTATTACATGGGACCTAAAATTATCGGCGAACTGTGGGTGTACATTGGTACACCTCTGCCTAACCCTTCGGGGATACAGGCGTCATGATATATTATGTAATGAAATTTAACTACATTTATGAATAAGATATGATCAAAAGACTAAATGTCCTCATTTGTTATTTTAGTCTAATGTTACGCTATAAAATAGAGCAGGTGGATCCCCTCGCTTTTAGACCATATAATTTATTTTCTACATTATAGGTTACCTGGATCTAGATTCGAACTTAATATAAAGTAATAGATCACATACTACATGCCATGCGTACATGACCTACTCTCTAAGCCTCACTTCTAGACATCGCTTATACAATGTAGGCGACATGTCTAGGTGGAGAAATCACATGGCAGTTGCTATTACTGGTTTAATAAGGTCCCTTTATATAGAATCGAAAGTTGTATTTTATGTTGTAAGGTATCTGCTATTAAACAACGGATGTGTCTGTTTAGTTAAAACTATGCTACCGGTAGGAAAAGTACTGATCTGGATTGATTGGGAAACTTACTAGAGAGTGATAATTTTATACTTTTAAACAAGTTCGATAGAAAAGGTGGTTTGATTTCTAAGAGACGTTATAATAAATCGAATAGAAAAATAGTACATCAAATGGAAAACTGCGTACCTACAGCTTACTCCTACTACTTACGACCATACATCCCAAATATGGTCGTTGACTACTACCTACATAAATATTGTGCAAGCTTTTAATGATATTATTAAAATATAGTTAGTGGCAATAGGCTCGCCCCCTATTACATGGGACCTAAACATACCGGCGAACTGTGGGTGTCCATTGGTACACCTCTGCCTAACCCTTCGGGGATACAGGCGTGATGATATTATTATGTTATGTTATTAAAATATAACAACGCTAAACTTCAAATACCATTAAGAGCATAAAGTTTTTGTTAGTTTATAAGTATTTCATCTAACGTGTAATTCTTATATACTTAAGAACTAACTATAACTTAAAAAATATTGGGCAAGAAAAAGAAGAGCAGAAAATACTTATCAATTACAGCGTAACCTCAGGTCATATAAAAGATTTAGTCTTGAATAACATTTGACAATAATTCCACAGTACATCTAATTGCCTAATTCAGGCTGTGTCGTAAGGTTCTGAACTCTAGCGCTTAGCCAATAAGGTCAACTTAAGACCGATCGTTGGCAACATCTAGTAAACAGCTTATAGCTTATGTAATGTACACTGATGTAAATACAACCTAACTTTTTATTAGGTCGAGTACCTTTTTTCACAAGACTTTTCAATTGCTCTCCTTGGAGATGAGTGGATGGTATTGTAAGATTTTATATTATGACACTTTACTAGAGAAGTCTCAGTAACTGATCTCTCCGTGTGGGAAAGAAAGGCATTCTGAATGTATAGTTACTAGGCAAAGCACTAAATGCCGTATATAGCTTCAAACTTAAGTTTTGCGCACTATAAGAGAAATACCTCAAAAGAGGCCCTTGTGTCAATACAAAGGCATATAATATTATTTCCTACATCTCAAGAGACTCTATGCTAGAAATCATTAAATATAATGAGTAAACCCACACTTCATTTGTATTCTGCTTTAACGATACAGTATATGACCATTTGTAGTTTACAATTGTATTAGTCATCGATAAATAACTTAATGTTCTATGTACGTGAGGTTTAGAAGCTGTAAACATGACTTGTTGCTGTTTTTTCTATGACCTTTAATTTTTATTTCGTGATGCATTTAAGAGTATGCTACATGATCTACATAGACGTTATATGGTATATATATATCTATGGGTAGGTAATTATAGTTTAATTAACCAGCTTCTATATGTAAACATTTGGCACGGAATCTTTAGAAATAATCATTTCGAATTTGCAGGCCTGTATTTTCTTTATGTCTTAAAAGTCTCAAATATTCCTACACACGTTCGATGTGATACTTGTCTGGCTGGAGGCCTTAAGATCCTCGCCAAAAGTCAGGTGAAGCAGTCAAAGCCTGCGCTCAGGCTAACTGCAAAGATCTATACCAGAAAAAAATAATCGATGTGATGCGTGCAGCCTTGCAGATGTAAGTTTCAAAGGCAAACTCAATGAACCATAAGTCCATTATTTTATAACTTCTCTAACAAAAGATGTATGTGAATCAGTCACCTCGGTCCGAGTGGGCGCGGCCTTGCTAAGTAGACTATCAGCAGGCTTTATAAGGCATTGTGTGGGACGCGGTGACGACTTGCAAGCCTTTTGGAAACCGCAACTTGCTCCTAAACAATGTTTGAATAAGGTATAGTATTAACTCTCTTAAAGACGACAGTAGGCGAATCAATCGAGAGATTTGAATTTTGTTCTAAAACAAAATGGAAGCTCCAACGTATCACTGAGCAAGACACCGACTGAAACCCTGGCTGTGTCTTTCAGCTCTGATTTATCAAGAAAATTATCAAAAGCAAGTAATTTGATTAAATTAATTCAACAGGAAACAATCTTGACAAGCTAGTTACGAAGGCTTTCATACAATTTACTATTCACTCATAACATCTAATTTATAAGCAATTTTCTCGTTCCATCAAGCATTATACAAGTTGACACAAATAACGTTTCCCTTAATAAAATACATTTGTAACAACCTGGAAACTGTTTACAAAACGACATTATAATCTTATTACATCTCGTAACGTCTCGTCTTAGATACCAAACATTCGGTCGGTTTAAAAATAAATAAGTTATTCCATATTGTATTGGTGTTTTAAAGCAATAAGATATTAACATCGATCCTTTGCAAATCTCGATAAGAAGGATACAAGCGAGTAAAAAACCTGAGTAAAAAAGTGGGAACAATTCCTGTGTGATGTTAAACAACTTTATTCTCTTTATACATGGACGTTAGTTGGTCATTATAAGGCTCCGCAAATGTGTACCTGAGTTCTTTCTAATCAGATGAGGCTGTATCATCAATCAGAGGAACAGAGTCATGAATTTTTGGTGACTATTGGGGTTATTGATTCGAAATTATGCTCTTTGATTAGCACGCGTTCTTTTTTGTATTTTCAACGGTGTTCAAAAAAATGAGGTTTTCAATTCGTCTGCGTTTTTATTTAATTAATGTTTATATAACACAATATTGTAAGAGATGATAATAAAAATAAAACAATGCGAAAGAGTACATAATGAAAGAGCTCAGATAAAAGTACATCCAGGTATCTAACAGATAATATATTTGATCATAGTTATTTATAAGCACATAATCTTGATAGGCTAACATTAGCAAGTACCACACGCACTGAGAGCCCCTAACTAGGTTGTGTAACGTAATTGATTTGTGGCTCGGTTTACGCGGATTACCACGGTAATAAGGTACAGCCGGCACTGAAGCAACAACTTTATGTAATCGTGCGTCGAACTTAAGGGAAATCATTACAGATGGCTGATGTATGTGTCAATTTGAGTTCCTACTTGTATACCTATAGTCCTACCTCTTCTTTTTTAACTTTCAAACTATCGCGCTGCATCTAGGTATACAGTTAATATAGGTAATTCGACAGGACATAGCGCGAGAGACACTCCTTTTTGGGTTTGACGTATCGATACGCGGGCCGTGGTCGTAAGTAGACTGTCTTTTTCTTCGTTTCAAAATCAAGTCTATGATCCTTAAATTCTATTTGACTAAAAAGTCGTTACCATAATAGCTCTGTTAGAGGAAAATTCCATCAAGTCCTGGAGGGTGGCGATGGTGGTGCAGGACGGGCAGGACAGAAGCTGAACCATGTCTAGCGATGTGGCACCGCATTCACATTGGGTGGTCAAAGATTCAATAATGCCCCACTTGCTCAGTTTCTCTCTCTTTTCAGGTCGTAATTAAAGTATAGCTTGTATTTATTGCAGTCTTTCATTGTGTGCAATTTAATATGCAAGGATTTGTAACATCACACGATGTTGCGCGTTAACTTATTTGCGAAATGACTCAGATTTGGAGCAGGATTGCTTGTTTATGATGTGAATTTAATATCAAGAAGCGCATAAATTATTTGCACATCCAATTAAAATTACCACACTTATCTATCGACATGCCATTTTATTACCATTGCTAAATAAATTAAATAAGCTAATTTAGGAAAGTTACCATTTCATGTTTAAAGATTTATGATTTAACCTTAAGCCCCACAAAATTATTGTTACCTAACTGAAACGCATTTAATCTAAAGAGAAATTGCCTTATAATTTAATTTTAAATTAAAGGTCAATAATGATGTAACACTTTAAATGCAGGATGGCGTCTAGATTTCATAATGAATAGTAATTATGACTATTTGGTGTTAAGGATAACAGTTATGTTTTTGATCACTGATAGTTTCCAAAAGTATCACAGAAACACCTTGAAATTTCTGGGATACTTATTTCAAGTTTATGATCAAATAGGTGATAGAACTAAATGATTAAAAAACAAATCTTATTGATTTAAGATTTTCATACTTAAGACTTCTAAAAAACTTCGTATTTTTTGCATATACAGGTATATAGGTACTAGTATTGTTATCCTCAAGTATTTTATAAGTATGCAGTTTTTTGTTCTATTAATATTACAATAGCGCTTTACTAAATCGACCGTATCGAAGACAGTCAGCTGTTATCGTCACGAAAATGATCGAAACCGGTTAATCTGTTTTATGTGAAAGCATGACAAAAGGCATTACTTTTTAAATACAATTTATAACATTACCTATTGTTTTGTAGAACAACAACCTAAATGATTTAAATTATGAGAACATAGGTTAGTTTTTATACGGGTAAAGTTAAGGTTGCCCTACAATGTTTTAACATAAAATACGAGTATTGTATGCAACATAGTTTAGTTCAGACATTTTAAGGGTGTTTCATAGTGTACTTGTATAGGAAATATCGAAAAGTAAAATAGCTATAGGTTTTAATAAGTTATGTAAGATACTTTTGGACCCTAAACAAATGCAATTGTCAACTTCGGAGTTTTTGAAAATAATCTTGAAGCGTGCTTTACTTAAATACACAGACCAAGTGGTTGATGCACATCATTGGAAATATTCCTAAGTATACAAAAAGACCAGTTTTTTTTTTAAATACCTTATCAGCTACTATCCAGATCATGAGTGCTTTACCTATTGAAGGATTATCATGCCCGGTCTTTCATCAAATATCTACTATACTAACCCTAAATTAAAGATTGCTAACCATTAAACCTAGCCTTTAAATTACAAGCTAACTACGTTGTGTGTCAATGAGCAGTAGCCCATAATTAGCATACGCTATAAGCCATGAGGCAGTGCAATCACTGGAACACTTTCACCTTGCTTGTCTCTATGCACCAATTGTTGACACCTATTTTTATGTCGTGGTGTAACAAAAATGGTAGGTACTGATTGGTGTATTGTAACATCATACAAAACGAACATTTCTGCAGTCTGTATTTTCGTGTTCATGTTTAAACACATGTGTGCTCGATAGATGGTAAGATGCTAAACAATATCAGTTACGCTGATGACATGGTGCTGCTCAGCCCATCCATCTGTGGTCTGAGGAAACTGCTGGCGGTCTGTGAGAGATATGCGGAGGCTCATGGCTTGAGTTATAACGTCACTAAGAGTGAAGTAATTGTATTTAAGGTACGAAATAATACACCTGCTTATATTCCACCTGTTAAGCTTCGCGATATTCCTCTAAAAGTTGTCACTCAATTTAAATACCTCGGCCATGTAGTCACGGATTCTCTGACTGATGATCAGGATATTGATAGGGAGCGCAGAGCGTTGGCAGCCAGATGTAACATGCTCGCCCGCAGGTTTGCTCGATGCACTAATCAAGTAAAACTGACCTTATTTAGAGCATACTGCCAGTCGTTTTACTCGTGCAGCTTGTGGGTGAAGTATACGCAGAAGGCTTACAACGCTCTGCGCGTTCAATATAATAATGCACTGAGGATGCTGTTGGGACTGCCTCGATGGTGTAGCGCGTCTGGCATGTTTGCGGAGGCCAGAGTAGATGATTTCTATGCTATCATACGCAAGCGATGTGCATCCGTGATGCGGCGATTCAGGGACAGTCCTAACAGTATACTAGCTACACTGGCAGACAAAATTGATGGGCCGTTTATTAGACACTGGGCAAGTAGACATGTGCGTCCTGATGTCCATGTCAATAATTGATAAATATTAATAACTGTTTTCTACTAACATTAGGATAAGAAATCACTAACACCTTTGTATGGATCTCTGGTCTGAAATAAAGAATTTATTTATTTATATTATTAAAGGTATAACTGCGGACATCACATACATTGCTCTGAACCCAAAGTAAGTAGCTAAAGCACTTTCATGGAATTCAGAAACAACGAAGGTACCAGAAACACCCAGACCCGTCTTCCGGTCTTGGGTTCGATTCCCAAGTCGACCAAGGTGTTATTGGATTTTTCTATGAAATTCTCAGTGGCAGTCCCTTTCAGTGGCAATAGGATCACCCCCTATTTCATGGGACCTAAACATACCGGCGAACTGTGGGTCTACATTGATACACCTCTGCCGTACCCTTTGGGGAATATAGGCGTGATGGTATGCTATCTAACACCGATCAGATTCACGGGGAGGGCATGGGATATGTTTGACTTACAACGACTAATGCACAAAATGTTGACGACACCTGATATTGGTAAACATTGGTTAACATCATATTGCAGTGTTTCCTTCACTTCCATTGTTAATTAAACGGGCCTTTGAATGTATTTGCATTATTATGTATTTGTTTGTTTGTGTTTAGCAATGATATTGAATTAATTTTTACATTTGTTAAAGGAAAAAGTTTAACTTGTATGTTTTACAAATAAAAATTTATGTGTAACAAATATCATCAAATTTATAGTATCTACAATCATCGAATATGATAAATACTTAAAAAAATCAGTTAATTAAATATTTAAAAGTCGTGCTTTACTTTTCACACTGTTCAAGTATCTAAGTCCTATATGCCTACAAAAAGCTAATGGATCTTTACGGATCTTATTATCACTATAATACCCGCTTAATATACCTACTTATTAAATTAAAACATGTATATTTACATCTGATAACCCAGTTCTTAGAATCTCATACAGTCTCACTTCATTGGACGCCCATTGTCGTGACGAAAAAAGCAATTATATTACATTCACACGTTGAACTACAAAAAGCTGTATAAGATATCGATATAGATAGCAATATTGTTCCGGATGTATACTTTGTCAGTGACAACGAATTTTGAAAAATGGACCTTGTTAATTATATGTTAAGGTGCTTTTTGTATGTCATAGTGTAACCTTTTAATATGTTGTTGAGTTTTTAAACGAGTCAGTGTAGTTTCTGGTCCAAATTAGCACAATTATGAGGTTTGTATGTGAATGGTCTACATTTCGGTAGAAGAAAACCGATAGCTCTACTTTTCATAATCAACAGTGACGTCAGAGGTAAAGTAAAAAAAAATATTGTAATTTGTTGTTCATGAAAAACATACATTAAATCTCGGTCATCACTTCTGAGGTTGTATTATTTTCCTGGACATAGGTACTACTAACAAAAGACAAGACTTTTACATGTTCTAAGTTATTTTGATCGTCTTAAGCATAAAACGGTGTAAGCACAAGGTTTATCCTAAAATAATCAATTTCCTACATAATAGCTATTAAAAATGGCTTTGAATTTTTGAAATAACATTTTCGTATGTATAAATAGTATGACGAAAAAAAAAACCTTATCTCCTCTATTGTCCGTCCTCTCCTCCTCTCTCTCTAGCCCTCTATGCCTAAGCAATATAGTAATTTATCTACAAAGCAACATTAGTTTTCGTAACAAATCCTAAGTAACTAGTGCCTAACATTTTATAATGTCGACAGACCAATTACCGATTATGTAGACCGGATTTCGTATGTAAGTATTGAGGAAAAAACTTTGCACATAATGTATATTTATTGTTACTCTATGTACTATAACTATAAGTATGTATAATGCAAATGTCCACCAGTATGACAAGTTACATTCAATACTCAAGGTCGGACTGGAAACTAGAGCAGTTTTATGTACCAAACTGAGGTCATACAATATTATTTAAGAATTTTAAGTGTAAAGTGTATTTAATTTAATTTTGCGAATTTTAATAAGGTGTATGAATAAAATAAAAGTCAATTAAAAAATATACAAAAAAAGAACAAACATAAATTTGAATTAAAAACAATAATTTTATGTTTCATCAAATTATTTGAACTTATTGAAGACAAGCATGTTTAATTTTCCGTGTGATGGATTTATGTACGCTTCATTCATCTATATAAATAACAAGAGAAAGCAACTCTATAAATTGCTTATGCGTGATTAAATTGCATCCTGTCCAATTATTGGTTAGATTTCCTGCATTAGTTATAGCCAGATTTATTGCATTACTAACAGTTGCATTAACAATAATTAATTCAAAGGCATATCAAAGGTGTCACTTTTGCTCCATTTCGATCAATCAACATACTTAATACTTTCGTATGTAATACATAAGTTTATTAGTATTCTACAAGGATCGTAATATGTCAGAGGAATATAGGGCACTGTGTAAACAGGTCACATTTTTTTATTTTAAATTATTTTATTATAATAAAATTACTTACGCTATCAGCTGATATAGCGCTGTCACTCAATGAAATGCCAAAAACGCATAGGCAACACAGAAGTCCACTGATCTTGCGAACCATTTTGTCACAAACACTTTTTTAATTATTGCAAAAAAACAAAAAAGAACTAAACGTTAAAATTTGCAAAATTTTGTCAAATTAGAATAATTTTCCGATAAACTGAACTTAAAATTTCTGGTTGTTCGAATTATAAAATTGTTTTTTTTTTAATCGTGTTTACGGCGTGCGGCGAAAGGTGTGCGGCCAGTATCGGTATGGAACGCAACTCGCGAATGTAGTGATTTTTGAAAGGCCCGCGTAGGAGGGTTTCGCGCCGATTTCTGTATGCAACTTTACGTTCCGTTTCATTTGACGAACGTAAGATGTAATCTAAATGTAAACAGTTTTTAATTTGTGAATAATTCTGTTTATACCTTCATTCCTTTTTTTCTGCAATATGGAATCCTAACAAACTGTATTTATTTAAAACTAAAATAGCATTTTTATTAGCATGAGATGATAAACTAGTACAGCATTAATTTTTAAAGTACGAAAAGTAAAAGAACTTTTGTTTTTCACGTAGGTTTTTTTTTTATTTTAACACAAGAAAAGGTCAAATATAAATAAAATACAAGTGTTTTTTAATTAACAATAATAATTGTCTACGCCGTGCTGGCCGCAGGACCAAAAAACAAAAAAATATATAAGTATGTATACTTTTTGATAATAAGGGTAACGGTATATTGTGCACAATTAGTAAATAATTTGATGATTAAAATGTTATTCTTACTAATTGCACAAGTTACAAGCGCCTGCCATTTTCTTAACAGCGTAGTATCATGTTAATGTGCCATTCGTTTTATCTAAGGATATATGATTCTTTAATTCAAAACTCTAAATTGTACTTAAACACTTTTAAGAAAATCATTTGTTATGTAAGTAAATAAATAACTTGCATAATAACCTTTTACTAGAGTTCACTAATAATATACCATTATGCATAAATTGTCACATAAACAGTATTTAAATACGTTATTATCTGCTCTTATCAAAGGTGTACATAGTTTATACAAATAAGATTGTATAAAGAGAAGAAAATAAGAAGTCAACCTAGAGTGGTCTAGCGGTTCAATGAACGGGTTTTGAATGCAAAAGGTTACAGGTTTGAACATATTACAATCAAGTCGCAATTTATAACTTGCAGAGTTAAAAGTGGGCACTTACTTTATTATTCTAACTAACTAAGGCATCATTGATATAATCTGTATAGGAAAACATCATGAAGAACTTGGATGGTGTAATTCTAATCTGAAATCGCCAACCCGCAATGAGATAGCTTGGTGTTGTTCCTTCTCTACATGGGAATAGGCTTGTGCCCAAAATGAGACATTATATGCCAGTATTAAAATTAAATAATTTCTTATCCGTTTGCCTTTCGGAATGATTCTAGTGATTCCTTTATAGCATGAAGAATTTTACCGTGCTCAGATATAAGTGCACGGAATTCCCTCGAAGCAATTTTAATTCTCATCAATTGACCACTTGAGAGACGTTCTTCACACTTACTTGAACTCATCTATGATATTTTTTTTCTGGAAATTGGTAAAAATGTGAGCCTTACCCAGTGTCCTAATTAATAACCTTGTGCCTTGCTAGTAACAATTTCGTGCAATTTTACCTTATTTTCAAAATTTTTGGGAATTGGTTCAAGTCACCTAACTGATTGAACAACTAATTAATTTAATGGACTCGAACGCTAATGATATCATTACGTACACCAAATACATCTTGTCTGACGATGTTATGAAGACTAAATCGAAGAACCAATTTCCGTTATCCTTAAGTGACTCAAAAACAACACTACTACTACAGTATTCTCGAGAGTAATAACAAAACACACCCGGGAAAACACCAGATCAATATTATGTGTAAAAGTGTATATATATTGTTAGATATGTTAATACCAATTATTGTGTGAAGTGGAGTGAACTCTGCGGGAGTCTCTGATAATGATAATATTATAAACACATTGAGTTCAGTATCGTTCCACAAACAGAGCGGTTATCTCGTGTTGTAAGAACTAATTTACGTGACAAAGTAAAAATATTTTCTTTTAAAATAATGGCAGCGTTGAGTAATAAATGGGATAACAATGAAGAGATAGAAAGGTTTAGGGAATATTTGAGGATTCCGAGCGTACATCCTGATCCAGATTACAGTGAGTAAATACAAAACTATTATTTTTTTTATAAATCAAAGTCGGGTAATTTACAACCATTTATAACTCAAGAAAGGGTGAATCGATTCTTCTGATCTATGATATGCTGGATTTGTCTTCATCCCGAGTATAAATTCAAACAAAATCGTCGTATTGCCTTTTTGTATCTACCTAACCAGCACGTAAATATGATGTCACACTGCCGGAAAATATTTTATCCCTTTTTCTCAAAGTTTTATTTATTTATTTATTTGCTAAAGAAATGATTTTTTACCAAGACAATATGTCTTTTTTGGTCATGACAGTATTTCTTTCTTCAAAGGTCTCTACATAACTCTGACAATTCAGTAATTGTGTGTATATTTTCAGGTGGTTGCGTGGAATTCCTGAAGAAAATGGCTGCCGAACTGGACCTACCTGTAGCAGTTCACGAGTATGTGCCCAAGAACCCAGTAGTGGTCATAACATGGGTCGGGCAGCAACCAGAACTGCCGTCCCTGCTGCTGAACTCACATATGGATGTGGTACCAGTGAATGAGGTAAGCTTGGAAATATAAACATACATGAGATCAAAAGTAACCGAATACAATGATGTAAGACTAGCTCCCCTACCTGACCTGAGGTACCTATTCCGATGCACAGGGGTCTTAACGCCCCCAACCTTCCTGACTCCGTAACTGTACTAGGTATTGCTAAGCAGAAAATGCAAGCATTTTGGCACAAACCGAGACAATCGTGGTTGCTACTAGATAAGCGAGACAGTCCCAGTCAGTAGCCCTGGGTTTGTTGATTTACAAAGCTTAATTCCCTTTAATTCAACTGCCTCGTTGGCCTAGTGGTTCTTAGCGACTGCCACGCTAGAGGTCTTGGTTTCGATTCCCAAGTATACCGAGGTGTTATTGGGCCTTTCTATGACATTCTCAGTAGCAGGTCCGAGTTTGGAATTGTGCCCGATTAATGGCAATAGGCTCGCCCCCTATTACATGGGACTAAACATATCGGCGAACTGTGGTTGTACATGAGTAAACCTCTGCCTTATCCTTCTGGGACATATTGTCCGGATGAGAAGATCTTTAAAAATTAATCCATTTTGTTAAGCCCTGAGCAAAGGAAGCGGCAGATAATCTAAATGAATTAATGTAAATGAAAAGTATTCAGTAGTTACAGTTTCGTAAATGGTGTAGGTACCTAATTATTTCCCACTACGCCACATTTATCTTTTACTAACTGAAATGGGTATTATATTAAAAACTGGTATTTTAAATGTGTGAAAGGTTAGTCAAATAGAGATAAAGTGGTTTCTATTTTTTAAATTCAAACCAAGTCTTTTATTTTAAAATACTTCTACATCTGCAAATAAATTAAAAACAATAATACTTTTTGTAGTAAATAAACAATTTGATTCGAGTTAAATAAACGCTTATATAATTAAAGCTTTAGTAGCAGGTACCACTGAAGTAAATTCTGTATTTTCTTATAAATTTTTGTTGGGTGTGTTCAGTTTTTTATTAACTGTCACATTATCAGTACAGTAATCCTATAAATCCCAGATCGTAAATTACGTTGATTAAATAAGATAGTAGACCACAATGTTGTTAAAGATAACCTTGAAAATGTTCCATTATATAATATAAATAAATAACAAAGTGGTATTGTAGCAGAATAAGTAATTCTGGTCTTCCTCTAACTGTCTAATTTTGCTCCGTGATTGGTACCCAAGGATTCTCATAGAGCAGGATTTAGTATTATGGCGTCGTATAAATAGCTGGGAGATTGACAGGCTTGAAAAAAGCAACCCAGTTTTTGTGGGCACCTACTTCCCGTTTGCTTGCTAATAAGTAAATAGCAGGGGTCAAGCAGAATCTGAAAATTCTAACACTAGTTTTTTTAGTAGCCAGAATACTTTAGATTATTTTGTTTATTGCATCATCATCTTAATTGATTTCTTGTCCTCTTTCCAAGCTATGCTAGGTTTGACCAATCTAATCGGAGTCTAGACGAATACCAGCACTTTATATGAACCGACTGCCTTTCAGCCATCTAAAACCCAATCTATTCAAGTTTAAGGACTCCTAATGAAGCTATTAAGTTGTAGAGCTCAGAAATCCTTTCCAAAGAAATATCGCTCAACCTTAGTGCTCTTTAAACAAATTGCCGTAACAATTAGTAAAACTTTCAGGAAAAATGGATTCACTCAGCATTTTCCGCAAATATTACCGAAGATGGGTTTATCTATGCGAGAGGCACTCAAGACATGAAAAGTATCGCTATGATGCACATGGAGGCTGTCAGAAGACTTAAAGAGGCTGGTGCTAAGCTTAAGAGAACTGTTCATTTATGTTTTGTACCTGGTAAGTCGTATACAATATACTTATCTAAAGATCTTGTCAAAGAAGACAATCCAAAATGTAATAACATCTAAAATTTTCTACTACAACATGGGCCTTTTTCACAAAGATGAAAGAAAGCAACCAACGTTGACGAAAAGTATAATTTTAGATCACAATCCTTAGCCAACTTAAGGCAGAATTCTAAGTTGAACGTCCACATTTTTGAGCTTGGATAGAAAGACAAAAGGATGATTAAATCTCAATAAAGAAACATTAATTTCAAGGTACATGTCTTTAATCTTTGCAGACGAAGAACTCGGTGGCCTTAAGGGAATGGCCAAGTTCGCCGAATCAGATGAATTCAAGAAGCTGAACGTTGGTTTTGGCTTAGACGAGAGCATGCCCACTAGTGCAAGAAATGAGATCGTGGTGTTTAACGGCGAAAGGACTTCTAGACGTAAGTTGTTTTTTGAGGCTATACTGCTACTGCTGATATTATAGAAAGTAAAAAAGTCTGTGTGCGATGAAATGGTTTTGATGCAGAGTGTAATGTAAAATGTCTAAATAGAACTAATAACATTATATGAAAACAATATTAGTATATTAATAGTACCGATCCATTTTGAATATACATTTCCGATATAAGCATAGGCATTGGATTCACCAGAATTATACATTAATTAATTAAGTTAGGGCCGGTTTTTCCGACGACAATAACTTTCTTAGTAAGATAAAACTCACGTCCTGCCAATTTTGGATTGAAGAACTGTCAAAAAATCTTGTGATAAAATTATCTGGCGTTGGTAAAACTGGCTCTAAAATACGAGTAAATAGCCATGTATTTTATATGTTTTTTTATGTATTTTATATTGTTACAGAAATCAAAGTGACATGTCCGGGTATACCAGGCCATGGTTCAACTCTAGTAGCAAACACAGCTGGTGAAAAGGTTTGTACTAAATATATGTCGAAGTCTTATGTCTTTGGAATTATTAATAGTCAATTATGATTTCTTTTAGAACTAAAGAAGTTAGAGTGAGTAAGTTTTTTGAGACTGTGGAGTATAAACACTTTTCGGAAAATATTTCTGACTTCCGATTATTTCTACTGTACAATACAACCTATACTACTACTTAAAACTACTATACAATATATAACTACATATAAAATCAATATTACGGTCTTTCTAAAGAAACAGATCATATACATGTTCGAGACGAAAAGTTTCATCTGCCTATCACACAGATGCAACTAAGGCAATGTCATTTTAATGCCTCATTTTTGACGACATAGTGCGATATCCACCTACTTTTTAATATAGATTTTGATGTCATTGCAGGCTAACCGACGCTTTCCTTTTTGCATATAAACAATTTATGATGTATTCCCATTTGCAGTTAAATCACATAATCGGTCGGTTCATGGCTTTCCGGGCTGAGGAGAAGAAGAAGTTAGACGATGGTGGTATCTGGATAGGAAACGTTACCACCATTAACTTAACACAAATATCGGTAAGTAATTACTTAATTAATAGTCATTTAACTAATTGTCTTGTCCATTTTGTTCTTTGAACCGACTTCAAGATTAGGAACTTCTCAATCGACCCTTTTTTGTTGGTTTGTTTTGCGCTATCTTCCGTAAATAGAGGATCGATTTCAATAATATTTTTAGCTCTTGATTTCGTTGATCCTCAGAGGTTTTCCCATATAATTCATTGAAGCCGGTTCCTTTTACATGAATGTGAAACCAATTATTAATTACTGTTTTAGAAAAGGTCTTAATGCCTTAGCTCTCTTACGCACTAGCGGTTACCCGCGGGGGCGGCTAGCCGCGTGGTTAGCCGCATTTCCAGTTTAATATGCAACCGCTTGTGATTGTACGCACTTAACTGCCAAGCGGTTGCATAATAAACTGGACCGCGCGGTTAGCCGCTCCCGCGGTTATCGCTAGTGCGTAAGAGGGCTTAGTGATATTTAAATAGCCATGAGCCATAGGTATTCTATACATATAAATCCTAGAACCAACTTATGAATTTCAGGGTGGGGTTCAAATCAATGTGTTGCCAGAAACCTTGACCGTATCGTTTGACATCAGAATTGCCCCACAAATGGATCACGATGAATTTGATGCTATGGTAAGTAGTACAAAGAAGTCCATAATATTATGTTTAGATACTCGTTTACCTAGTTTAAGGGAATATTTTTGAGTTTTTGACAGTTCTTCGATACAAAGCATGTCAAACGTGGATTTTATCTATATGACGACCTCCGTGGTCGAGTGGCGTAAGCACCGGTTTCAAGGTGTCGCTAGCTCTGAAGTCCCGGGTTCGATCCCCGGACGGGTCAATGTAGAAAGTTACATTTCTACATTGTCTCGGGTCTGGGTGTTTGTGGTACCTTCGTTGTATCTGAATTCCATAACACAAGTGCTTTAGCAACTTTCTTTGGGTTCACAACAATGTATGTGATGTTGTCCGCATTTATTTATTTATTTACTAGCTGTGCCCCGCGATTTCACCCGCGTGAATCCATAGGTCCCGTTCCCGGTGTCTTTATATTATAGAGGACGGAGATAAATCCAACAAATCACTATAGTAACAAAGGTCAGAATTACTTAAAAAAAACGTCCGCAAATTTTCATTTTTTTTTTTCTTTTATAAGAACCTTCTCCTGATAATAACTAACACAACAAAAAAAGAATTATGGAAATCGGTCCAGGCGTTATTGAGTTATGCGCTTACCAACACATTTAGCGATTCATTTTTATATAATAGATTTATTATCTCTGAAATATCTGGTGTTGGAAAAGCCGGCCCTAAGAAAGTAAAACATAAAAGCATTTATGTTTATTGAATTATATAGATTATTTTTATACTTATTAGGTTTATTGAAAGATTGTTTTATTTCCTTCATTGAAGATGTAGATATTATATTGTGCATAATCAATGCACAATATAATATTTATTGCACTTCCACACTGTTCTTATGCAGCTATTATTTTCAGTCTGTGCAGTTTATTAGTACCTACCATAAAAGTTTTTTCATATTTTGAAAGTAATAAGAAATATTGAACAGTGTGTCGGGCTTATTGATATTTTTAATACATATATATTTCAATATTAGGTAACAAAGTGGTGTGCAGAAGCGGGGGATGACGTCACTTTCGAGTACATTGTTAAGAACCCACGGATCAAGTGCACACCGATAGAAGGGAACGCATACTGGGAGACGATGCAGAAAGTCGTTGAGAATCTGTAAGTAACTATATTTACCTACCTGCCTACTTCACTATTATAGTAAATAAAGCTATAGTTGTTGAATCTTTATACATTTGTGCCTAAAAAAACTCATATTTATGTGATTAGTTTCAAACGAAATATTTTTGCAAAGTAAAAGAAAGAAGGTGTTAGGATTCTAAAAAAAATATTTTTCGCACACCTGCTGCTAGATCTTTTGCTATATTGACAGGGTCAATATTGATCTTTTGGAATGCAATCAAATTGTTTTTTTTTTCAAACTTCCTCGTTGGCCTAGTGTTGCTTAGCGCGACTGCTACGCTAGAGGTCTTGGGTTCGATTTTGATTTCGATTGATTTCCGAGTCGACCAAGGTATTATTGGGTTTTTCTATGAAATTCTCAGTAGCAGGTCGGAGTTTGGATATGTGCCCGGTTAGTGGCAATAGGCTCGCCCCCTATTACATGGGACCTAAAAACATACGGCGAACTGTGGGTGTACATTGGTACACCTCTGCCTACCCCTTCGGGGATACAGGCGTGATGATATGTTATGTTATGTAATAAAATTTGAGATGTGTAATTGTACATTATCCATTTAAAATCGGAATATTTTTGAATAAGATCCAACCAAAACTTGCTGTTTGACAATTTTTAGAGTTTAATGGATATATTTTCACATTTCAGAGGCTACAAATTAAAATGCGTGACTTGCCCAGGGGCTACCGACGCCCGCTACGTGCGTCAACAAGGCATTCCTGTGATCAACTTCTCTCCACTCATGAACAGTGAACTGCTCCTCCATAGTAACAATGAGACCATACACGTAGACGTCTTCCTAAAGGGAATCGATATCATGAAGGAGGTAGTGCAAGAACTTGGGAATTTGGAAGCCTAGGGATAGTGATAATTTGTATTAAGATTAATTATTTATTTAATGATTTATGCAGTATAAATAGCCGGACATATTAGTAGGCATTTTCTTCCAGTTATATATGGTGTGAGTATAAAAAAAAATCGACTGAATGGATAGTAGATTGGTATAGTTCACCTCGCAAACTACCAGTTCGATCCCCACATTGGACAAACATGTAAAAAAATGCGGACAACATCACATACTATGATCTGAACCCAAAGCAAGTAGCAAGTAGTAAAGCACATGTCTTATGGAATTCAGAAACAACGATGGTACGACATAAATAATTTTCTACATTGACCCTGACCCGTTCGGGGATCGAACCCGAGACCTCAGAGCTTGAGACACCTCAGACACAGCGAAAACTGGTGCATACGCCGCTCGACCACGGAGGTCGTCAAAAACATGTGACTTCGTCACTAAGACTGGGTAGTTTTTGTGCTTGTGATTTGTTTGTGCATACCCAGGGATTGAACTTCTTTGACCGGAATTCATTTTTACATATAAAACTTAACCCATGATAATTGCGACCATATATAACCAATATTTTATCGATAGAAACCAAGGTTCCAAAATAAGTGTTTAAAGAGGACTTCCAAAAAACTTTATGTAAGGTGATGGTGTTTAAAGTACAAACTTATATTTACGAGTGTATAGATATTGTAACATATAAATAATAATTTAATTTTTAAATAGACTTATGTAGTATAATTGCTTCGTAATCAAAGCAATTTCAAGTCATGTGAGATAAAGGAAAAAGTACCGTTAGTAAAATGTATTATTAATAAATGTTTATATAGTGCATCTCAATAGTTTTATTTCAAATAAGATAATGAATCTAACAAACAAATATAGGTTTCGAATCCTACTAAAAGAGCAGCTAACATTTTGGATCCTTACAAGCAATATGTTAGTATACATTTATGACGAAGAACCAGACTATACGGTTTATAAGTAGGTAGTCATTGCATCAAGTTAGCTATTTCTAGACGACTATCAGTATGCTCTAAAATTATACATAATGGTACCATTAAAATTGTAACGTTTACGAAATAAAGTTAATAAGTAGTTAGAAACAATGTAATGTTCTCGTTCAAGCTTCCTATTTGTGAAACCCATATTACACTGTGCAAGTGTGCGATGTGATAAATTAGGTTGATGTATGAACAAACAGTGCAATGAGTATGCAGTCATGTGGCCTAGCGGTTCAATGAACGGATTTGTATGCACGAGGTTGCAGGTTCGAACCCGGGCAAGTACCAATGTAACTTTTCAAAGTTATACGTACTTTCTTAATTATTCTAAGACACTTCTGCCAAACGGTGAAGGAAAACATCGTGAGGAAACCTGGATTCCAAAATTTGGGATCTGAAATCGCCAATCCGCAGTGAGCAAGCGTGGTGATCAATGCTCACGCCTTCTCTATATGGGAAGAGGCCTGTGCCCAGCAGTGGGACGTTTATAGGCTGGATTATAATTATTGTATGAGCATACATAAAGAGATAGCTATGATAAGCTAGCTTTCCGTAAGGTATCTTAAAATTGCCAAGTTAGAATAGGTTTTAATCGTGAGCGTTTGGAGACCCATCGAGATATAAGAAAAGGTTCTAACGAAATTTAAAAAATAATCGCCAAGTTTGTACAAGCATTGATTTATTTACAGACAGATAGTAAGCAAATCTTGACCGATGATTACAGCAACTTTGATTGCGAGGTATATAATTCAAAGCAAATGCGATCAGCAACCCATATTTTGTAATTATTAACGACCCGACTTGCTCGTGCTTGGTTTATTTAGGTCATCATCATCCTCGTCACTATCTCTATCATATTTCGGTTCCTTAGTTTTGCGGAGTTTTGCCTTTGACCTTTTTCGATCATTGATAATACTGTCCTCACTATCAGAGAGAGACCCATCACTTTCTATAGTAACCCTCTTCTGATTTTCTTTAATTTTTTCCCTTGTTTTAGCACTACCGTCTTTTGTGATTTCAGATTCCTTACTTTTTATAGATTTCGATTCAACACTCGATAATTCAAGGTCACTCTCAGGGGTTTGTGCTTTCTTAGGGCTTGGGTCCTGTTTAGGACTTTGATCCTTTTCGGGGTCTGCCTTAGTATCTGGTTTTTGTTTTTTCAAAGAACTTGGCTTAGGTTTGTCTTGCCCCTTTTCTGGACTTTTTTGAATCGTTTCGTTCATAACGCTTATCTCATTCTTTGGACTTTGTTCGTTCTTTGGACTAAGCTCTTTCATAGCAATTTGCTCATTCTTAGCAGGCTCAATACTAAGACTTTGTTCTTTTGTAGAAGTGGGCTTCTGCTCAAGACTTCTTACCTTTTTAGGGCTTGCTTTATCAGCTTGCTCAATCTTAGCTTTTTTTGAATAATAAGAAAAAGACTCATCACTGTGTATTACTAATTTCTGTTCAGGACCTTTGTCGATATTTTTCAATTTGTGCTTGCTGTCCATTTTACTTTGTATTTTTAATTTACTTCTATACCGGCCATCTTGTTCCATATATTTAGCTAATGATTCCGTACTTGATATAAACGATTTTGTAGGCTTAAAGTCAAAATTAAAGTCCGCGTCTTTTTTAGCTTTAGCTGATACCTTTTCTGTATTATTTGTTGCTTCTTCTTTGCGTTTAATTGTTTCAGAACTGATTACAGGTGTATCAGAAGTTTTTGTAGTATTTCCCTTTTGTTTTGCAGCTTCTGTTTTTTTTAAAGCCTCTTTAACTGTAGCACTACGAGATTTAATTAAATCTCTTTTAAACATATTTAAGTTAGATGCATCGTCCGTTTTTAAACCTTTTAATTTGTCTTTACTTGATTTGTAAGTGTCAGATCTAGATTTGGCCGACTTTAAACTCCTATCGCTTTGTTCTTGCATTTGCATTGACATGATTCGTCTATGGGACACGAGCGTGGGCCGACGAGAATTGTAGTACTCTTCTATTTCTTGCAGTGTCAAATCTTTAGTTTCTGGTAGAAAGAAGTAGAGGAATAATGTTCCTGGAAGCAAAAATTCACGAAAAGTTATCTGATATGCTGACTCGAATCGTAATCCATATTTTATTTGTTTTGAGACATAATATTACTGCAAATTACTGACCAAGCAAAGAACAGATGCCAAATAATACAATCGTATTAGCTAAACCCATGTGATCTCTTACGAATGGAAACATTTTTGTGGTGCCAAATATGAAAATGCTAGTGAACGACACGGTTATTCCACCAAGGGTTCCCCTTATCTGAAATAAAATAGATAAATTGAACGAAAACACTTCAAAAGAAGGAGGTTTTCAATTCGATAGTGTATGTGTCGCAGACAAACAGTATAATTTGGCATTTGACATACGGCGTCGTCAGTTTGTGTCGCAAGTCATCGGCATCCTTCGGCATATTACATAACCGCAAACGTTTTTAAACTGACGACGCGGTATGTAAATGGCAGAATTATACTATTTGTTTGCGACATATGTATTACTTAAATATGTATTACTTAAATATATTTTACTTACAAGTATTAAGCATACATATCTCTAGCAATTGTAGATCAATTTAAAAAAAATATTTTCATCAACTTTTTTCTACTTACTTACTCAAATCAAAGGTTTCATTGATACCAGCTATTTTTTACATCTACGAGTAAACACTTAATCTACTATCTAATCTTACCGGAACTATTGTTAATTTACTAAAATTAATTACAGCTAAGTAGTGTTACTCTACTGTCTTCATAACTTGCCTGTAAAGGATATAATTCAGACATCATCAAAAATGGTAGGGTATAGTACCCTAGGCTTGCGAAGGCCATGTACGCCATGAAACCCACTTGGGGAACAAGACTGGGTTTCTCGTTGTAATGGATGAAAAGTCCGAGACTGAAGCACACTAGAGAAACTCCGACCGCTGAAACAAAAGAAAACTTATTGAACTTGATAATTATTTAGGAGTTAAAAAAAGGAACTTATTAAAGTTGATAAACAATTTCGAATTATTTGAATTATTTATTTTTGGAGATTCTAATCCATAAAGATATATTTTTCTTAATATATGGTAGATAGAGCTGTTACATTAATAAATAAAAATACATAATGGCCAATATTGTTGGTGTCGTTAAATCGCGTATAAAATTAAATAACAACATTATACCATATTTTTTTGTAGGGTTACTTTTTGAAAAAGTTTGAGTGAAATCTTAATCATTAAATGCTATAACAGCCAATTTCCGCAGAGGATTTTCCATACTAGAGATAGAATTTAGGCATGAACACCATTCAAATATAATAAAAAAAACGACATATTCCGATCTCTTACGAACAACTCTTAAAACGATCTGTGGATATTTTATTAAAATTGACAGTCAGAGACGTTCAAATTAATTTACCTGAGCTCAAAGCCAAGGGTTTTCTTCCAACTCTGAAGAGTAGGAATGAAGTGAATGTGCCGACAACCAGTCTAGTAAGAGCCATTAGGAAGTTCCCAGTATGCACGTCAAACGATGAATTTGCCGTCTGAAATATTCCAACAATTTTCATGAGCTTAGATGAAGTGAAATGGTTAAGTTTCCACTAGAAAATGGATGCATTTAAATTTCATGATCATGATTGTCCGATAATTTGTTTAGGGTTAAAAGTTTTGTGTAGCAGGATCACCAAAACCTCCTTTTTAAATATTTTTAATGTTCAACCGACTATGATAATATTAAAAAATGCGATTTTTTAAGTAATGTAGAAGAAATCATTAAGCTTACTTTTAATATTTCTATAGCCCACATCAGAATGACGGAAATGCCGGAGGCTTGAGCGATTAGAATATAAGTGTTGATTAAACTGAAGGGCTTACAAGCCGCACGACTAAACAATGCGTGGATCTTTTCCATGAAATTCAACCTAAAAGGAAAAAATATAGTTTAAAAATTGTGAGTATTATATACTTTCACCAAAAAGAATGCATACAAAAATAAAAACAACCGACTTCAAAAAGAAGGAGTTACTCAATTCGACTGTATTTTTTATGTTTGTAACTAATTTAGATGTCTTTTTTTATTTGAATGTGCTCACCGCGTGGTCCCATTTCAATTTGGTCGCGTTTTGACAGTGGGATCCATATGAATACTATATAAGACTTATTTTGAAGTCGGTTTTTTTGTTAGACTTATTAGAATTAGTAATCAAATGCAACCTACTTACGAATCTTGTTATCAACCTTAAATTCTATGAGTTGCGTCATTTCGTTATCGATGTCGTATTTCCTTCCCCTGAACTTAGCCAAAGTCTTTCGTGCTTTCTCAGTTGATCCCTTTACTAAGATGAAGTAAGGCGTTTCAGGAAGCAGATTAAATACCAAAAGGTTACAGAAGGTGAATGCTGAACAAGCGAAACATAAAAATTGCCACGCGAAAAAATAGCCCAGACCAGCCTGAAACAGAATTAATGATATTGGTTACAAAGTTATTATTCAAGCAAAGCAATTCTGACAGAACTATCAGATCATCATCTCTCTGCCCTGATCGCAATTATTTGGAGTCGGCGCAATGCGTATCCAGCTTCCATCCATCTCTACTACTCGCCACTTCAGCATTCACTCCTTTCTTTCTCATACCATCTTTCACGCAATCCATCCATCTCTTTACTGAACTATCTCATCTTAAATATTAACCAGATTGTTTATTCTGTAGTGATTTGGTGACATTTCATTTGTTCTCGTTGGAGGAGAATAACGTAAGATCAGAACCTTATCTATAGGTGCCTATGTTTACTAGACAGAGGAATTAAAAGGTAAAATTTCTACCTGCATGCTTATTCCCATAGACAGAGCCATAGCAGGGAATGCTCCAATGACTCCTCGCATGTTCGGCAATGATATCTCGGTAGCGAAGATCCTCGGAGGACCCATGGCCATGCCGCATCCAATACCCGTTATTGCTCTGCCTGTCACATGATAACCATTACAAAGCTAAATTACGCTTTCCGGTAAAGTTAAATACAAAATAGGTGTACTAGCTAGTATTATCAGCTATATACCATTCCTGGACAAAGGCCTCCGCCGATTTACTCCATTTCTATGGGTTCTGCGCCACTTCTTTTAAAAACTCAATACATATAACCAAAATAATTTAGGTTCAAAGCCAAGTAAAAGCAAAGACTAACTGTACGGTTACTACTGACGCTTCTTTTAATTGTCACATTCGAAAATCTAGACTAAAACTACGTTGCACACTATAATCACTTTCTGAGAATTCGTTTAGAAGTAACTCACCTATAATAATTTGCGTGCCCGTCCCAGCCAGTCCGGTGAAAAGCCATCCGATGCACATAGGACCTTGACACATTATCAACATGAACTTGCGTCCAAACTTGTCCGTCAAGAACCCGCTCAATAAGCATCCGATTGGAGAAAATAATGTCAACACACTTGCTGAAATAAGTCAGTGAAAATCAGAAATTGAGAAAGAAGGTAAATTAACTGTACTCCTAGATCTATCGATAGGCACTAAATTAATTAATGAACAAATAAAATATACTGATTTTGTCACAAAAACACCTGAAGAAGTTCTGTATTGAAGCTTTATTAATTTGGTTTCTTGTGATATATTAAATCAAGTTATGGCAAAAGCTTTATAAGGGGCATTTCAATCATTAACTTTTTCGCTATTATGAATTAAAATCTTCCACAAATCTGTTGACAAATTTGAACTGCACTTGATAAGAGAAACATACCAATCCATGATTCTTCCTCGCGTGTGATTTTAATCTCTGATTCAGGACTGGATAGCTGGGGGACCTGGACAGCTGGAAAGCCAAAGGCTAGTCCAATGCCCAGCTCAGCCATATTCACCCAAATTCCATAGAACAACTGAATCCAAGAGGTTGTGGTCCAAAACCCAGGGTCAATGGATACATCCTGCCGTCTCGCGTTCGCCATTTTGTTTTCACATTTTTCTCCTATATTTTGAAGGAGCGCGAAAGAATATATGAAGCTACTGGTTCTTTTTCAAGCAAACTCAAACTCTCAAATACTCATTAGTACTTTATTTATTTACAGTGATTATTTATATACAGTGACATAAAGAAATTGACAAAATACTGTCAAATGAGATGTTGTAAAAGGTATTTTATTGTCTATTCAAGAGACAATCAATAAAAACTTTGTGGTTCTACTAAAGAATTTGCAACAATTTGTAAACTAGTAAGGTCTTGAACTATGTGATAAAGTTTTGACCACGAATATATTATGTTAGTAATAGTGTTCTTCCCTTCTTCTTCTTACTGGGTCCCTCACTGCTGAGGATTGCGACAACATGTCAAGCCCCTTCATTGATCAGGGTCGTGCGCAATATGGACCGCTCGGTGCATGCTACCGCCCAAGGCTTTCTTGATAACGTTCGACCATCTTATAGGTACCTGCCTCGAGCTCGTCTACCTTCCACTTGGCCCAAGATCCTTCTTATTCTTATCCGGTACGCTCTTGACAGAGCGGTCGTCGCTATGCGCTCGTTTCGGAATGGGCAGTTGTGATGCGCTTCACGACGTTTCGTCACCGCCCAGAGTTAGTCATTGCAATAGTGCATACAGTGAGGTTAAGACAAGGTACCTATATTTTTCTTTAAGTCTCTTAACCTAATTTAAAAAAGAGCTGTTTGAAAACGCTGATAGATCAAAATAGGAAACATATACTAAGTTGGAAGACTTACTACTTAAAATAATTGATAAGTTGGTTCCTGTTTCGGTTGTTGAAAAACGTTTGGATATATGAAGGGTCTCGTGTACTCGTTATTTGCGAACTGAGCTCTAAATATTGGCCTTAATTTCTTTCTCTTTAGTCTGTTGTGGATATTTTCTTCGAACGCTGATAAAATTTTCAGGAGTGTTGATCGTGATATTTTGTTGAATTCCACACCGTCAGCAAACTGCACTTTCTTTATACCTATAATATTTTAGAATCATTACTTTCGAAGCTTTTTTTGTCAGTCAGTCAAAATAAGGAGGATAAAATTATTTTTGTCTAGGTAAGTGAAATCTTTGGTTAATAGAAAACGGCTCTTCTAACATTATTAAGGATTGTCTTTTTACTTTTGTTAAAAATCATTGGATTTTTTTTTTGTGTCATGGTTTACCACGCTCATTAGAAAGATTGTTAAAAAAAAATACAATGTAACGTGCAACAATGCAATATCGCCTCTTTTTAAATAAGGAAAAATAAGAGGTTATTTGCTAGTTCCAGTATTTCGGGAATTTTCCCCTAAGGAAGGAACCCATCAATAAATTGGAATCTTTATTCTTATAACTACTAAAAAAAACATTAACAAACCATTCCTCTTATTGCCATGCAGCTCTTCGACTGCCTCACACAAAACGAACAACATAAGCAAGAGAACCAATTTCATGACTACATTTAGCAAACACACGTTTAAAACTAAACTAGGTAAAGGCGATTAAACCGATAACAGTATATGCTTACTATGGAAACCAGAATATAAAACGGCAAGTGATTTGCCATCGAGAATTCATAATCATTGTCGGGTCGAGGAGAAGTGCTATCTCTATAGAATAAAAACCTTTTTACTTCTAAAGCTCTTCGATATGTAATGCAATATCTGCTCTTCCTCTACTCTTACGCACTAGCGGTTAACCGCGGGGGCGGCTCACCGCGCGGTCCAGTTTGATTGGGCATCCGCTTGGCGGTTAAGTGCGTACAATCACAAGCGGTTGTATATTAAGTATAACAGGAAATTGGCTAACCGCGCGGCTAGCCGCCCCCGCGGTTAACCGCTAGTGCGTAAGAGGGCTGAGGTACTTAGTAAGATTTTTGAATTTGCAACAGAAAATTGTTAATATTTAAATATTTTTATTTAAGTATATCTAATTTACATTATTTATGAATGTATGTTAAATGATTCAGAAGATATTTAAAGAAAAAGTATTTTTTACTGAAAATGGTTCAGTAGATTCTGAGCGAACCTTAGTAAGGGATTTCTTTTTGAACTTATTTCTTTGCTGATGAAGTGTTTAAAAATAAAGCAAAATGCAAGGAGACGAAGAAATCGCAAATCATCAAATCAAACAATGCAATATTCTTGAAATATTTTCTTTTTATTTTTAATAAATCAGATATGTTCAACATTTGTTTAATTTTAAACTATCTATTCTAAACACTATCACAAAATGCTTCACTATTTCATTTACAAATAAGTTAAACAATAAATAAAATGCATTGTATGCTGAAGACAGAAAATGTTAATAAAATTAATTACATTACGTATTATAATTAATTTAATAGTATTATTATTTTATTGTGACCACATTTTGTGACTTAAACATTTAATAATGGCACATTCAACTGTACAGAGTCTACAAAAATAGAGTTTATATAGACTATTCTTAGTAAAAACTACATTATAATACTTTCACAAAATATACAATATCACATCACATTACGACTCACAACAGTTACAGCCTATTCTCACGAAATATTTCAAACTTAACAATGACAAATATTAATAAATATAAAGGATGTAACGGAAATGCGTCACCATTTACGAGCAGAAACTTTTTGTAATTGTCAGTTACTAGAACAAAAATTTGACCTGACCGTACAGAATTATCATCACTGATCAAAAGTCGTACAAGACGTCCAATTTCAGATTATGTACGGTTTCACTGACCACACATTTTCGTTACAGCCTGTATTTAAACATATCATTCCGAGTCCTGGTAGTAGATATAACCACAAGACTGGAATATTTTACATATAAACGTGAAATAGGCCATAACATATATTTACATAACACACACTCTCCATACAATTTAAGTAAATAAAAATGCCTCAAATCGAAAGGCACGGTTTCTCAGTATCTTTGATATTTTTGGATCCATACATTTTTATAATTTTGCAATGTCTTGCAAACGAAATTACAAATTCGAGACATAAGAACAGGTAAGCGTTTATATATTGGAATCGACAAAATATATACCCCAAAACTTTAGCCTTTGAAAATCATAATTTAAATATTTACATTCAATTCTGTACAAAAACATTATTTGCATGATTTACAATAAGTTAGCAGCTTTGCTGTCTTGAAAATAATTGATAACTCAAAATGACAATATTTACAATTAAGACATTAGTGAACAATAAGGCGCAAAATAAAAAACTTGCACACGAATAAATAATTGATATATAATATTTTGTTCATTCGAGTGAGGGGTATAGTTCAGTTGATAAATAAACAAGATTTTCAACTACTAAATTATTTCGGAAGTATTTTTCATATACAAATTTTAACCATTATAAGTATAAGGACTCGATACCATTCAAGTATAACGAACGTTGAATAAAGACAAATGTAATTAAGGATCTCAAATTGACGATACAGTTCCACCATTGTATACATTACGTATTTCCAAGAGGTACACATAGTAACAGGCCATTTAAAACAAGCAATGGACATCATCACGCTAAAATAGTAGTGGTTTTTAAGTTATACAGGCACTTGACCTTTTAATGACATTTGACGTTTTAGGCCAGTTAACGTTTAAGGCCACTTGACGTTGTTGGGCCAATTGACTTTGTTAGGCCATCTTGACGTTGTTGGGCCAGTTGACTTTGTTAGGCCAGTTGACTTTGTTCGGCCATTTGACGTTGTTGGGCCAATTGACGTTTTAGGCCACTTGTCGTTGTTGGGCCAGTTGACGTTTTAGGCCACTTAACGTTGTAAGGACACTTATGAATTTTACATCGCTCACGCTCCCTCGCATTGCGTGTTGCGTCTCGTAAGGGATTTCGTTCTACCGCTGAAGTAATCTTCAATCTCTTGTAAGGTCCTGCCTTTAGTTTCAGGTAGGTAGAAGTAGAAGAATATGAGGGCTGAAAAATAAATGTTTTATGTTAATATTTTAGTTAAAAGGGAGATTTATTTTATTTTGCTCATTGTTAAGTTTAATTCTCTGACACAACATTATACTAAATATAAAAAATTAAAATGAATCTATTAAAAAAATCTTAGGAATTAAACTGTATTTAAACTTTATACTTTATCGAAAGACAAGGACAACAAATTAGGCACAGAAAAATTATCTTTGGCATAGTGAGAAAAAAGTTTTTATATTATTAGTAAATTCTGTTCTGGAGATGGAACTTCATAACACAACTTACCAAGTAAAGACATGGTTCCGTAGAGTCCGAACACGCCGTAATCGTTGAGCAAGTACTTGAGGAAGGGGAAGGTCTTGACGACGGAGAACACCGACATGTGAGCCACGCACGTTGTTAGGCCACCTACTATGCCACGGACCTGGAAATATTGAAATACGTTTGAAATAAATTCATGTAGAACTGAAGATGGTTATCTATACCTATACGTCAACCTGTATATAACTAAAGTAAATACTTAAACGATTTTCTATAAAGCCTATTAGACTTTTATAATATTGAAACATAGGCAGAAACAATATCCACTCCCAGATTTTGCGTCGAACAGACAAATGTCTACAGTATCTTCCTTTCGCATGATCCATAAGTTTATGTTTGTAGTTTTACATGACAGCAAGTAACATAGGTAATTATTTTTCAAGTATATAAGCTTATTTCATCATCAAGCAGCTAAAACACATCCACCATTAGATACCATAATAAGTCATAATAATCCAATCACCTGCGTCGGATAAACCTCTCCAATCATAACCCAGGGTATGATCAGATAGCCGAGGGTACAGGAGATTACGAAGATGTAGATGCTGGCGACGGGAATCCAGGAGTGCTGCGGCGGGAGGTCGTTGTCCCTCCAGAACTTCACGAAGTACATGTACACTGACAGGATTAACATGGTGATGCCGCAACCGAAACCTGAGAAAGGTAAAAAGAAATTAAAATTGTTGAAAACTTTTTAGCTTGTTTGAAGTTTTCGCTTGTTGTTAAAGTAGTAAATAAACTATAGTAAACTGCTTATGGCAAAAATCATAAACGAACTTTCATTATTTTTGTCTTCTTTTCTCTTTCGGTCCTCTCATAAATAAGAGGCAGGATTATTTAACACAATTTGTGGTATTATTGGATCGTTCAGGTTAAAAGAAAAGAGGAAGGTTCTCAAGGTATCATCAGACCCTGATGTAGTAGATGAATGCTATTCAAGTAAGAAAAAGCGAACTTTTAGATGTGAAAATGCGATTCATATTCACCTTTTACATCTTAGCAATTCACGTATATCATCCTAAGAAGAAAAAAACCGATTATCTTCTTCAATAAAATAACTTAAAAACATTATTGTAATTATTATTTTTATCATTATCGTCCCACTGCTGTGCAAAGGCCTCTCTTTCCTTCTTCTATTTGTCCCGTACATAATATAGAAAAAGAGGCAAACGGACGAGACCTTTGTCCAGGAGAAGGACAATAAAGAAGTTAGGTATATACAAAAGTAGTGAACTTATGTATAAAAGATCTACTCACCGGAGACAAAGGTAAGAATTCTCCTTCCACATTTCCTGCACAGTATACATCCTATGACAGTGAATATCACTCGCAGGATACCCATGGAGATCGTCAGCCAGTACTTGTCACTCTTCGCACCTGAGGCCTGGTCACAATATAACTCATGTAATTGGATATTTAGAAATAAAAAGTGACGAATATTTTGTGAGATTTTTGGAGGGGATTCTTTTCAGCACTCAAAGAACATGAAAAGATAGTGGAACTTTAGTTTGATGAATATGTAATACGGCGATGGGAGGTCCTGCGGAAAACACACTGTTCTTCAAAAGGGGAAAAAAAGCAATTTGAACTTTTCAGTCTTCTTAGATTCCGAATAAAGTAGGGACTAATGTAAAATCCATTTTATCTGTTTCATAAAACAAATTATCCTAAATAAGCCTCCTGAATTTCTACTGAAAATTTATTCTGGAAAGTGCAAAACCGAACAAAGAATTTCCAAACCAGAAAATTCCTGGTTTAGGAGCAATTCCTCACCTCAAACACCTCGACAGCATAGAAGGTGATGGTGTTGACGCCGCACCACTGGTACACGAAGAAGTAGATGGCGAGGATCGTGAAAGGCTTCAGCGTGGACGGTGACAGCAAGGCTTTGATGATCTCACGGGGGCCGTGCAATCTGGAATAAAAAGGATATTTATAAGAAACCAGGTAATATGGAAACCACACCTTATAAAAGAACCTAGATTGTAAATGACTTCAGCTGCTACGGACAAACCGATCGTATGGTTATCTGTGACATGTTTTATAGTTGTTTCTGCAAAATTATCTAATGAAGACAACACCATATCATGGGTAAATCAAACAGAAAATGATAATTTGTACATGAATATCGAAGACAAATATTTTGTGTTGCTATAATTGGCCCGATTTGGGATCTATTTAGTGTATAAGCATTTAGTTATGAGTGATCAATATTCGTGACCTGATAGAAAATGTTCAGGAGATTCGCTGGCAAAGAGATTAAACCAGCAAACACAAATAAAATTAATTATTCTTAGCGTCACATTATATTACAACAGTCACGTGAACATTATATTTCATCCTTAGAAATAATTGCACAATTACTAGCAAGCGCAGACATTTAAATAATTGTTGACATAATTATAAATAAACATGTGTTTGTCGGTTTACCTTTATTATCTGCTCCAGACGTATGACTGAGATCGTGACTTTCCTATCTGCTTTGTTAGTAAATCGCTACACATTAACCTTTTCAAGAGCATTTTAACTCTTATTGTTAATGTCGAAGACCGTATAATTTGTGTACTCATGTCGAGATGTTTGTAAAGGTGAAATTGGATTGGTACAATTTTCTAAGGTTTTATATGCAACAGGTTGTCCGAGAATCGAAGTTGATTAGATCTGCTCTCAAAGCCTTCCCTTACTTTCCCTTTCTCAGAATCCCTTCCCTTTTTTAAACATTTATCTTCTGTGAAACAGCTTGAACCTAAAGTTAGTTCTTTCTCTCTCTACAAGTTTTTCCCATAAGACCAAAAGAGTAAAGAACTAGTAGGTGCAACTCTACTATGATACTATAATATACCTTCTGTGCCATATTATTCCCTGTACAGTTAGACAATGACGATGTTATCACATGAGATAGGTCAACAGATATTATTAATTTATTTATATTTACTCTTGTGATTAGTTAGGAGGACATTACGCCTCCCTTTATTACTTGTAACCACATTGTGTTAGAAGTTAAATAAATCTAATTAGCACCATACGTAGCAAATATCAATACTCGTAGTATTTGCATGATGTTTACAAATAACTGCAGTTTAATATTTATTCAATCCAATCACCTTTGCAATACATCAACAAATATCCTGAGATAACAAATATGCTGTTTACTACATTATCGGTCATGCAGTATTTATTAAAAAAGACGTTGGTTCTCTGTTTTTGCTAATGTAGCTACATAGCAAATTCACCTTTATTGACATACTTAACGTTGGAACTACGACATCTATGAAGAAACTTTTGCACAGAAGTTTTGACTAGATTAAGTTCATTTTATTATTATTTTTCCATACTTTTCCCAAGTGACCCTTTACCAGCCCAATGTTTGACCAATTCTACTTCATGGCTTCCAAAAAAATAACAATTGAATATCGACTTACGGTTCAACATGATTCTTCTCTTTGAACGCAATCATCTTCTGTATTTCATCTTCCAAATTGCAGGTGGAACCTCTTAGCTTGGCGAGAGAACTCTCTGCTCTCTCCCTCTTGTCTTGCTGGAGGAGATAGTTGGGAGTCTCCGGGAGGAGCAGCATCCCCAGGAACGAGAGAATCGGAACCGTTGCGCTGATGCCCGCGAGGATATTCCATGATGTCACACTGCCTATTACGTACTGGAAAAGAGGGGTTTTAAGTTAGTAAGATAGGATCAAGAAAGGAAGATTGTTAGAAACAGTTAAAGATGCGTCTACACCTGACGAACGATCATTACACGAGCAGCTCGCGAGCATGCTGCGACTGAACTAGTTTTAAGTACACCGTCTGACAGACGTGCGCGCGCCGCAAGCGGTTCACGAACGGCTTGCGAGCTGCTCCCTAAGAGACTCTTAAGTAAAATAGGATAAGGGGAATGGGGTGAGTAAGAATAGGCGTTGCCTCTCATATTATAAATTCTAGATACACTTTTATACGATATGCTTTAAGTCTTTTATTTTAGACCTGGTTTGGAGCGAAAGGGAATGGATTGTGTTAGATAGGGCGTTGGTCCTTAATCCTCAATTCCATAATATCAATTCTCGGGTTTATCTGATTGAACGCATGAATATGCATAGTAACAAGTACCCAAACTAGTACGATATCGGTTGAGTGTCGGTACGTTCTTATTTGCTTAGCCTGTTAAGAGCAGAAAGTTTCGAAAAGCTTCGATATTTTCTTTCGAGAATTTGAGAAATTGAAGAAGCTGCGATTTTTTTACAAATATTTTTCATAAGACACACGTTCTCGTAATAAATCATTTTAGTCGGAATTAAACCCTTATCATGATGCATGTGGGTTCCGCGTAACGTAGGCGCCAGAAGTTTGCTTATACAATATTGATGGCTATTTTCGCTGTTTTTGTTTGCTTTAAGCTGACAGATCTATTTTGCTTGTACCAACACTAAGTATCAATTATGGTAGTTATCGCAGTGACAGCGTGACTATGTCGTGACTGCGTGAGGTGAAATGATTGATAGTATCAATATAAACTTGCAATTTTGACGTCGCACGGAACCAAATATAGTGACAAACAATTATATTATGTAACTTATTAACTTATTAATTATGATTATGGTGGTGTGGTTCGCGATTTTATAAGAGAATATATAGGTAATTGAAATCTCACAGGAACTAACCAACCAGACGAAAATGTAAGATTTTTAAGTAACACTTCTTCATGTGCTTGAATTCATCTGACAATAGCTGATAAGGATAATTTTAAGGAGATTTTGAAAGACTTTGTAATGCTGTTGAAAAGTAAATGCGTCCAAATTATAAAACAGCTAAACACTAACATTCCATTGCATGCTAGTCTCATAATGCCTTGCATAACAAACTAACTGCAGTCTATTAGTGTTAAACAGGAGATTTCTATACGAATTGAGTAGACACTGTCGAAGAGCTAAGTTAATTACTTCATGGCGCCATTCTTATCTACTAAGGATACCAAAACATTTCATTGCAATGGCAGTGAGCCATTGCAATGAAATGTTTATTCTTTTAGCCTTTAGCCTATAGTGCTTTTACTGCGAATTTATAATAACAGACTACAAACGTCCCACTGCTGGGCTCAGGCCTCCTCCCATATAGAGAAGGCACGAGTATTGAGCTTTTGCTTCACACTACTGCTCTAAATTGTCGTGCTGTACAGCACGCTAACGAAGCTGCAATTAATGTCGGAACTCACTGGGCCAATATACTCTAATTTCAATCTACTTTCGACACGAAAAGAAGAAGGCTTCTCAAGAGGGAAGTCTCTTAAACTTGAGAGACTTGAAGAGTTTTCTGGACTCGAGAAAGAATCTATTCGCTCTAGTATAGGAAGATATACCAGAGCATATAGACCCTTTCTCAAGTCCAGAAAAAAATATGTCTGCGTATAGTATAGGATGGCATGATACATACGCCATTTATTATATGTGTATTTACAGTGCAAAATTATTTAGCCACCAGAAGTCATGTGATTTCTTGATTGGTATAATTAATGGGTTCATGACTAAGTAGTTAGAGTGCGAGCCGGATGATATTAGCACGCGCGATTTTAGCAACTTTAAACGATTGCTAATTTAATAAGGTATGTACTTGATGCCTAGTACGTAGTACTCATAGGAGGTATGGTACAGAGTATAAGGATACAAAGTAAATAGACGGATTAAAAAAAAATAGGAATCACACGATTTTGAAACTCAGATTATGAATTTTGCTCAAGAAACACGTCTAAGGACGGCGGAAATAGATCGGATTTTGTTTATAAAATAACGCAGAGGCACAGATTCAAGTTTAACCGTCATCTTATCTTAGCATATTCCTCAAATTTATTTTGCAGAAGATTAAACAATATTTTTTTAAAGTATTTACCTGTATCAAAACTCCAGTGGACACGCCGACAGACGCGAGCGCCCCCAGCATCCCTCTGAGATGAGGCTGAGATACTTCGCATGTGTACACTCTGGCGGGAGCGCCGACCATGCCCGAACCGAACCCAATCAACAGACGACCTGGATGACAAATACGTTTAGATCAGAATTAAGTATTTTAAGATGCAAGAATTATACGTTACATTTTCTCTAATATTCTGAAAATTTCATCATATTGATATGGTTAGGTTAGAAATACTTATTCTTCTACAAAACTTACTTTGACAAACTAGGTTTAGTTACAACCGAAAATGACCATTTTGAAGCTTTTTAAGTGTAATTCTTAAATGGAGCAGCCTTAAGTTGACTTGCGACTAAGTTTTATAATATTTTTAAGACCCTTAATTTAGTCTAGTAGTACAGTTTAATCTCATAAAATACCTACTATCGTGGGCAATGATTGTCTTCAGGATTTCGTTACCAGTCTCTCACTAATATGTAGTGATTACACTTTGTGTACACTGTATTTAAAGATTGCTTACCAGCATAAATCATTTCAACATTCTGTGCGAAGGCCACCATGAGCCAGCCGAGGACCAGCGGGATCTCCGTGATGATGAGCGTCCTCCGCCTTCCGATGTTGTCCATCAGGTAGCCACTGAGGACGCATCCTATTGGCGTGCCCGCTGCACTTAAACTTGCTGTGGAAAGAGGATTACAAGATTAATTGATAAACGAAATAATGAGAATTCCATTAGAAAAATCTGTAGAAATGAGTTTCAAATTGTAATTTATTTTTCTATTAAGGCAAACTAACTATATGCTCACAAAAACATGATATACTTTACTTAATTTAAAAGTAAGCATTTTCTATTTCTCTATGTAATTATGGACTATTTGTGATGTTCGTAAATAAAGTCCACCAGAGACTGCGTACTCTCTGGACTGGTGGTAAATCATTACTTAGTTTGGGGCCTGTTGGTCTAGCGGTTAGTGACCCTGACTGCTATACCGGAGGTCGTGGGTTCGATTCCCACTCAGGACAAATGTTTGTGTGATGAGCATGATCATTTGTTCTGGTCTGGGTGTAATTTATCTATAATATGTATGCTTTTAGAAATATATAAGTATGTTTATCATTTGTCTGGTTACCATAACACAAGCTCTGCTTAGCTTGGGATCAGATAGCCATGTGTGAGAGATGTCCCAGGATATTATTATTATATTACTATTATTATACACTATATTGATATTTCCGGAAAACAGATTAAGATCATATTAAGTAACGTTTTACGCCCATGTGTAGATAATTTATCTTGTACTGTTTACGGAGAGTAATCTAGAGATAATACTTAGGTTAGATGCTGCGATCATTACATAAGTCTGATAAGAGTAATGAACTATCTTACTGCGCAATTATAATTCACGAATTACTTTAATTGACAGAATTTTGGTGCTGCAATTTTGAGACTTAAGATTAACAAACTAAGGTCTATTTTGTATCTATACATGATGGTATTTTTTAAGATAATTAAAGTTATTGCTTTTAGGGTGTTACAGTTTTATTAGTGTGCAAGGACTTTCTTTGCAGAAATCATGCTGAAAGTCATCAAAACTCTTAATAAAAGTGGATTTTACACTAATTACCTCACGTTTTATGTCACTAATTTTGTACCTCTACTTCTTTGAGCATTTTACACTATTGTATGATGCAAAGACCAGATTATTTTTTTATTGTCGTCATTTTATTTATTAATTAATTTGATGGTAGGTATTTGTTGTGAATTATTTATTTGTTAATTACTTATATTACACTATGTTATAGATTAATTATGTTAATTCTGAATATGATTCTAGTTGGTCGAAATAAATGATAAAATAAAATAAATTCTTACCAATCCAACTAGCCTGGTCATCATTAATATGTATGAAAGAGTCAGGACTCTTCATTTGTGGTAAAGACGTGGCCGAGAAACCGAAAGCCATGCCAGTGTTGATGGTTCCAAGGTTGGCGACAAACGACGCCAGCACTTGTTTCAGGGCTTTGCCCCGCCCGGCTTTGCTCGCCTTCTTGTCCGGGACCGGGGTTTTGGTGATCGTGGCGGATACGCCATTCTTTATGAATGGCACCGAATCGTTCCTGAAACAAAGATGGAAAATAATTAGGGATTATAGTAGAATCAGCTCACGTGTTGTGTTTTTATTTAGTTTTATATAATATAACTTGTTTCGTTGGGAGTTTCTAAGATGATGATGAGCAACGAAATGGAAAGTTTAAGGATCTTAGTTACAGTCCCTTTTTTTAATATAGTCATTGTAGATACTGGTTTAGTGCGGTGGGTTTACATACTAAATAACGAAATTAATAATAATATTCCGAGACAACTCACACACGGTTATCTGATCCCAAGCTAAGGAGACCTTATGTGACAGTAACCAGACAACTGATAAACATAATTATATATTTCTAAATACATAAATATTACAGATAAATTACACCCAGACACAGAACAAATGATCGTCGAGACTCAAACCCCAAAGATTTGTCAATGTGGGAATCGAACTCCCAACCTCCGGTATAGCAGTCAGGGTCACGACCCACAAGACCAACAGGCCCGTCAAAATATTTAATAGCTTAAGATGGAAAAATCAAATATACAAAATCCTATCACAAGTTTATGATTTATTTATGACCACCTACACATGTTTATGGCTGATCTTAGTCATCAGCTGTTACCTTCATCACTTTATTCTTGACCATAAAACTTGAATAAAACACGATCATTGTTAAAGACCTCAGTGAACAGTGTTAGGGTTATCTTCTTCGATAACTTCCTTATCAGCCGCCGTCAACTTATTAACCCTCAATCGCTAATAGCATTTAACGTTTTACTACTAACTTGAATATTCAATGTGAATTCATTGACATGTAAAGGTAATTGTTTTTAACTTAACATACAGAATAGAATAGAATAGAATATTTATTTAATTTATTTAATATACATAACTTATCATCTCGCCTCCTCTGTATCCTTGAAGGGTTAGGCAGAGGAGTATCAATGTACACCCACAGTTCGCTGGTATGTTTAGGTACCATGTATTAGGCGGCGAGCCTATTGCCACTAACCGGGCACAAATCCAAACTCCGACCTGCTACTGAGAATTTCATAAAGAACCCAATAACACCTTGGACGACTTGGGAATCAAACCCGACCTCTAACGTAGCAGTCGCGCTTAGAACCATGTTTACATTATGCAGTTTATTTACGTTGGTATTTATGTTATACTTGTTAATGTTGGAGAGGAAATTCTTGCTACCTATTATTTAAACAGATTATACTTAGATGTTATAATAAGCTAATACGAAAACGTGACATAAAAAATATTAATGTAGGTTATCTAGTGCAAAGTTGTTTAGTTTTTTATTTACTGTTTTCCAATATATTTCGTAAATTTTGTATGTTTTTTTTTTGTGTCAACTGATTTAAAGTGTTACAAATAATCTTTTATTGTGTATTGGCTTCTAATTTCTCGAGATACAGTTGAAAGGTGGTGGTCTGATGGCCGGTCGTATCCATAGTACCTAACTGAGAGGTTATAAGATTTTTATGAATCCTTTAACTTTTAAACTATCGCACCTTATGTGTATAGTAATAAAATTCACGGGAATAAGCGAGTACATGCATAAATACCTTTTTTGGGGCTTTACTTTTCGACCGGGTTACACCGGCCGTGGTCGCAAGCAGACTCAACACAGACCCAAAAAAGGTGTTTATGCATGTACGAGCTTATTCCCGTAAATTTTATATGACATATCTATATTACAAAATGACTATCTAATATAAAGCACTGAGCTAACAACCGCTGAATTATTATTCTAAAGCCTGCCATCCGGTTGAATCCACATCAACTATCATTTTGGAAGTGCTTCAGAGGGGCTTAACTAAGAAAATAATTAACACGTGAACGAGTGATAACACACTTGACACGAGATAATATGTTCACTACTTAGAGTATACATAAGAGACTAGAGTGAGCCTATCAGAGTTTGAACGTAAGCACTAGTGTGAAATGGTTTCGTCGCATGGAGCTTGCCGTTTTAAAAAATCTATCTGAAACACTAATATTATCCTAACAATGTCAAAACCATTGATATTTTCGTATATAAGTTTCTCGTTGCGCAAAAATTAACTTAAATCAGTAAACGAATGTACAAGGTTCAGACTAAAAACTGCTCTCGCTTGGCACAAGGGGCAACTAGCGATAGTAGCAGTCTATGTATATGTTAAGTCTATGGTTCACTATCATCATTTAGTGTCCATCCAACAAAATTATAATACAAAGAGACCTTATCATTGCCTACCAACCAGTTGTTTTAGATAAGTTAGATTTGCAGTCAGATGTGATAAGATGGGGAATTCACGGTTGTATGAGAAAAAAGAAAAGTTTTGTCACGTTTTCACGAAATTGATGAAATTCAGGAAATTGTTGATAAATAATATGCTGAACAAAATTTTATTAATAATAGCTAAGAACTAGCTCAAATATAATTTTAAACAAAAACCGCATCAAAATCGATGTATTTGTTTAAGAGCTGCGACACGCCACTCTTTTTACATCTGAGGTTAATGAAGTAATTAATATACCTAACCAAAGTGGTAGCATTGCACAAAACTACAATATTACAGCATTTCGTTATAAAACTACAAAGCGTCTACATTTACCCCCGGCTACAATACCTTAACAACAGCTAAATATAATTCTTCTCATATTATTGTAGGCTTACTTATAATCAATTTGCCCCATATCGAGCGTCGCAGGGGTTAACGGTGACGTCATCTATAATATTTGATTACGAGTCGATTAATTGAACGTATGGCCGTATTTGTTTACATGTTTCGTTCCCCTTGAGTTAGGTAATAGCAACTTCGTTTAATATTCATTTATGAGAGGCAATATACCAACTATCCTTTCTAAGTTATCTTAAAAAAAATATTACCCGTACACATTTCGATCACCGGATCATAATTCTAGGCACATAGGTCTTATCCACATCGGTCGTTGGGAACATCCAAGAAGATTTCTAGGCACTTTTTTTCGATTGTATATACACATTCCTCTTTTAGCTAATGAGAGGATTTTTAGAGTGGATTTGTGGAACAAAAACCATAATTGTCTGTGACCACAAGACTGATACCAAATATTTTTGTATATACATAATTGAATTGACTTCCTTTTCTTTGAAGTAAGTTGTTGTTGTATCAGGCGGATTAAATATTTCAAATATGAGTAGGTACTTCCGTAGCAACCTATATAAATTCACGGCCGAACATTTTATTTATAAATGTAACTCATTCAATTAGGGAAAACTGAGTTGCACTGCATATTCATGACGCAAGTATTATTATAAAGGAAAGGCCAAAAGACAGGGCAGTAAAAATGCAATAAATTACGTATTCAGCCTCTTTGGAGGATAGTCATTTAGACTGCTATTGATATTCATTGCACATGCATTATTTACTGAATGCAAAAGGTTAGGCAAGAAGTAAATGGTTTTGACTTTGTATTTTATTGGCATTTTTCAACTTTGCTGCTCCGATGTAAGTTTATTTAGTCCTCATGCCAGGTCTTACAAGGTATTTTCATTCTCAAGTATGTTTTTGTGAAGTTACAAACACAAAAAAAAATGTTGCCTAATATGTCAAAACGGTCCATCAAATGTTACATAGCGATGTTCTTTATATAATCAGCTAGCTGTTTTTTTTTAAATTAAATTATAAATAATATTAAATTAATTAATTGAGGAAACCGGGATTAAAAAAAATAAGATCCGTAATTGCCAATTCACTGAGAGCAAGCGTGGTGATCAATGCTCGTGCCTTCTCTATATAGGAAAATGCATGTGCCCAGCCATGGGACGTTTTTAAGCTGGATTATTGTTATATTATTATTTAATTAATTGCATCCCTTAAACTTGGTCGAAATTACAAAGACACTCTGTTTTTAAGAGTTTACGTCCGTCATGACCTTTACGCGATGTATAAGAAAGACTCTTTGCCAAAATGTATTAAATTAATATTCGTGCTGCAATTTAACCCTGAGGGCAACAAAGACACATCAGAATCAACCTTCCCGAGTTCCAATATTTTGAACTTTAAGGTTGCTTTCTTTAGAAAAGACACAAATCATTCACAAACTGGGGACATATTCCAGTTGAAATTGCAAGCAAGAAATAATAAAACAACGTACTATTCTACGAATGAATAGTTGCTTAATTTATATTTACTACAAAGGAGAAATAAACATTTGGTTATTGGGTTACGGTTACGGGAGCGAACTCTTCCACAGGGAGCAACTAAAAAAATATCATACAACCAAAAAAAAGTAGACTACAAAGAAAAAAATATTTTTATTTAAAATAACGTAGAAACATGTACAAAAGGCGGCATTATTGCACCTGGCAATCTATACAAAGGTATAGCAAAAAATTAAAGAAAGGATTAGGTTTACCTAGAAAGAACGCAATGACGATTTCTACACTTAAAAGGGCTAGGCCCACCGACCTTGCTAATTAATACCCTTCCTTAATTCACATTCATGTATACAAAATACTGGTGATTCCGGTTTTGCAATCTGGACGGAAAAAATTGGAAACGTTTGACGCTCATTAAAATAAAGTAAATATCCTAATTATTCTAAGACACTTCTGACAAACGGTGAAGGAAAACATCGTGAGGAAACCTGGATTACAAAAAATTGGGATCTGAAATCGCCAACCCGCAGAGAGCAAGCGTGGTGATCAATGCTCATACCTTCTCTATATGGGAAGAGGCCTGTGCCCAGCAGTGGGACGTTTATAGGCTGGATTATCTGCTGAAATGAAAATCAAATCTTGCTGAAATATCCTAACCTATCTAATATTCAAGACCAAACCCATACATTTGATTAGACTGGTGTTAATTGACGCATTGAGTATGCAGACATGTTTTTTATTTAAATTAAGTGTTTTGTTGTAAACTGGTTTTTAAGTAAGCGTTCTTACTATTACAATGATAAAAACCAGAACAACTGCATTTTTATCGGCTTGTGTTTTTTTACTTTTTACTTTAGGTGCAAAACAATCGGTAGGTACTACTATTTACGGGATTTAAGTCATAAGTACATTTATATCCAACAAATCTTTGTAAGAACTCTATAATCATCATCATCGTCCACAGCCCTTGTCCTCTCACTGCTGGGCATAGGCCTCCGCTTTTTCGTGCCATTTTAAGTATGTCGTCTACCCATCTTGGTCCCGGACGGCCGAAGTTTCTTTTGACTTGCCTTGGCCACCATTCCTGCCCTTTCAGCCTTGTTATTGTGGTACCGGCGTCTCGAACTTTGGTTCTCTTTCGGACTCTAGGATATAACCTAATATATAGGAAATTCTGCGAGCCATCGTTTAGTCAACACATATATTCTCTACCCTTACTATAAATACGCACTACGTTGAAGGAAACAACTTAGTACTAAATAAAGAGTCATTTAATTGATATCAATCAACACCTGTATACGTGAGGTCGATCGAAATTGATGGAATTCTCATCAATGTCATGACCATATTATCATGCGGGGCACGGAGCTCATTTTGTCTGCATACGCTATTAGCTCCGAATGCAGAAAAGGAGTAACTCGAAATTAGGGTCTAGAATAATCTAGATAGTTTTAAAAGGCAGTAGGTGCAGCAAAACTCTTCAAATCTGTACTTGTTTTTTTTTAAGAATAGTACAAATAAATCATCTTCTACTCAACTCATTTATTTAAAAATAATAAATTGCGGGTTTTGAGACATCCACGTTTGTATCATGTACCTCTATTTTCTCCCCATTTGCCTTTCAACAGGCTACTTAAAAAGAAAAATTATAAAAAGAACAAATTGACATTTTCACATTGGTGACAAGACACTAAAATATCAACACACATTAAATAAAAAAGTACATTTTCTGTATAAATGTTTTATGAAGACCTATTAGAGACTATACCAAAACAAATTATTTTTGGCACACAACATACAAGTAATTAAACTTCAAAAGCATTCTGAACATAGAAATAGCTCAGTGCATTATACTTTTGTTTACCTAATTAGATGATTAACTTGTCTTTACACATTCCATGTTTTTGGCCCTGGCATACTATTGTGTTTACAAGTTTGTCATATCGCACCAGTTTTTAGCGTAAAGTAAATAAAGAATTTAATGTCTAAGATTATTATTATACTGAGGTCATTTTGACTTTGTCCATAATGGATAGAAACGTTTCAGAGATTTCTTCTGTGTGGTAAATAGTGTTCAAATTGAGTGAGATATTTTTATAGCACACAAATTATTTTACTGTTATAAATGTTATGATGAACCACTCAATAACCCTATTTGGCTAACTTAAGTGAGGGACCCAAATAAGAATTTTGATGCCCGAGCTATGAAAGTCCATTTTGTTAGAGAAATATTTTTTGGGATACCTAAGTATAGCCCCCAAGAATTAGGCTAGACTTTAGCTAATACTAAATCAGTTCTACAAACAGAAGGTAACGTAGTCCCTTTATTTTTCTTAGTTAATTTTCTTTGGAGTGATCAAATTAACAACAAATACAGTGCATACGTACCCACGTTATACATCAAAGTGCGGAAGCGACGAGACTGTCGAAACTGCTTCCAATTGCCCTAATTACTGCCGACCGGGGAATCGAAGTAGTGACTACAACGTCCAATTACAACCATACCCTGTCTTAGGTAATTCATGAAACCAATGACGAACAAGACATATGGAATAATCAATGAAAAGGATATTGAATTTATTGAATGTAGTTAAACCCACAACGATGATAAAAAACAACAAATAAAAACCTTTACGATCACAATACCATTTACCTTCATATCCCTCTTAAATACTTCATAAATGTAAATAAATATCAAATACATAAATATCGATAATAACAATTCGCGTAGGTGGATTATCTATATTTTACTATCCATAAAAGCCAACATCGTCTTTGCCCTTAAAAAGACTTGCAATATTCCAATATGACTTTCAAAATCTTCGTAAATACCTGTTTATTATGAATTGAAATGAATTTGACCTGTCAATAGAATCCCCATTGGTCTAAAATAACTTATAAATATTTTCTTAAAGCAAAACCTCTGCTACCGCAAATAAATACTTAACGCAATATAAAAACGACATCCACAAAAAATCCACAATAATTTTTCCCATCAAATTCGAATATAACAAAATATATAACGATTTCACACAAAACGGATCCCCAATAAAACTTGGAGAGACTTACGTAGCACCATAGTTCTGGCTATCAGATTGGGTCACCAGAAACTGGTTTGTCAAGCTCCTCCTATGTAAGAAAACAATATGTCATCAAGAATTATAAAACTCATTTATATCACCCCACAAAAGCTCCTTTTGATCCTCCTCCTTGATCATCATCATCACCAACAGCCTTTTTCCTCCCACGGCTGGGCATAGGCCTCCCCTTTTTCGTGCCATAATATAAGGTCCTATGCCAGCTTCATCCAGAGACGACCAAAGACTTTAATTATGTCATCGACCAATCTTGCTCCCGGATGACCGAACATAATCCTTGATCAACTTTCATGTAATTTTGTACAAGATATAGTTGTTGCAATCACTATCATCAGAAGAAAGAAGTCGAAAGAGGAGACATAAAAAAATAAAATTTATTTTTCTCCTGTCGTGTCCATACATACAACACCCTATTTACTCATTCTCTGTTTTCAGTCGGCCTTCATTCTCTTCTTATACCCACTTCGCAGTTCCAAATAAATGAAAAGCCATCTCATACCATAATACGTTTTAGATGAGTTCCATAAATCTCCAGAGATCGTACAGTTTCCGATTTGGAAGCTTGCCCTAACTGGTCATAAATATCCATGCATTACCAGAATAAAGCAATTGCCAATTTTATTCTCATCAAAAATACTTCGAAGATCAAAAGAGAAACAATGTATATCACACAAATACATTACGCAATATCTATGTGTAAACCGCTTTAAAATTGTATAGAAAGATTTATTTAGATATTTTAAAAATAAAACACTAGCGCAAAATCTGTACTGGAAATTATATGACGTCTGACGTCAAACGTTAAAAATATTGCGATTGCTACGTTGTGTGCCAATAATTTTGTGAAAAATGTAATAAAACATAATTGGACTAGCTCATTTATTATAAGATTATTAAGAGATAATTTGTCGTTCAAAATGCTTGTGCTGACCATGATTAATATAAGTAATTAATATTACGTCCTATTTTATGATTATTTATTATGAGGAGTTGCCGATGTTGTTTCTATAGTTACTATTTATTTAAAATAGTATTTTATATGCGACCTACCCTATACAACAATTGTTAGCACTTTAATGTGGTGTTGGAAAATAACTGGTTTAATTTTGAGGACTCCTCTTGGCGGTTACACTGCTGTGCCCCCAGCCCCACGTCATAATTTTTGTTTTTGTCTAAGAATAGATGTATCGAAATCGAACCCGGAACTTTTTACAAAAGTCTGATCATTATGCACCGTGCCAATTCATTCACCGAACACCAAACAACAAATTCTGTTTCTGAATGAACACGAGGATGAAAATTACAAGTTCACTACAAGATATAATTATTTATAAGACAATGAGAATTGTCAGAATTCGCGTCAATTCTTATCTTTGCGCATCACACGTCACTTTCTTAAACACATATTTATTTAGTTTAAAATACTTGATAAATATCTTTATCTACCCACAAAAATTTCGCATTCGTATGACCGCCAAGATAAATGATCAATGGCAGAGAGCGATGGAAATAAACTCAGTAGTAATGTTATAAAGACGTAAACTGTTTGTTATTCTTATAAGAAAACATGCGAAAATATATGCTCTTTATTGCATTATAAATCAAACCCATATTTTTAAAATATTACCTATTGTCGTGGCTTTACTTATTTACCAGAAGTATAACACAACTTATCTATTTAGTAACAAAACTAACAAGACTCATCGTAGGTAACCTACAATAATATTACACAATAATTAGTAATTAACTGCACTTTTAAATAAAATATCTATCCACAACAATTATTACACTACTGACAAATAAAACTAAAAATAACAATACGAGAAATCAGTGGAAAAATGTAGAAATACGAATCTATTCTAATGACTACGTTCCATTCAGACCTACTCGTCGAATGTCAGTATGCAATGTTACCCACATTTCTGACCTTAATACCATTGTAATCAGTAATGCTATGCTAATTAACATGCTGGCTAATTAAAGAGACAAATAAAACCATGTTTTACTACAATGTTTGTGGAAGATTTCAATAACGTGTCCTTTAATTCTTTCTTAAAATAGAATTTATTGCTTTCTAGAATAATGGTGACCAATCACTGCCTCGTTGGCCTTGTGGTTTTAAGCGTGACTGCTACGCTAGAGGTCTTGGGTTCGATTCCCAAGTTGACCAAGGTGTCATTGGGTTTTTCTATGAAATTCTCAGTAGCAGGTCGGAGTTCGGATTTGTGCCCGGTTAGTGGCAATAGGCTCGTCCCCTATTACATGGGACCTAAACATATCGGCGAACTGTGGGTGTACATTGGTACACGTCTGCCTAACCTTTCGGGGATACAGGCATGATGATATGTTATGTTTTGTTTAGAATAATGGTACACAATATAACGTAAACTTCTAGAGTAGACTATTTATCGAAATTAATACATTATGTCCTTGAACGGTTTCGCACTATGTCTGATCCGAATCCAATCCTAACCCGTGAAAATATTCAATACCTATAGAAATCACGGACCGAATTCACGGATCTAGTGTGTAAATTACCATAGAAATTAATTCTACGGCTACTACGTTCCATATTTTCACGGGTCCAAGTCTGATTCGAATCAGATGGTGCGATACCTTCCATTGATAGAGATACTTTTTACGAAAAGTTGAATTGGCATTGCACGGGGCATGTAAACATAATATTTTGGACAAGATAAGAACTGAATAATATCTGACAATAACGGCTTACTCTCAAGTTCAATAACAAACATTTTCCATCTCACAACAACTGCAACCTAAGCCATGCTTCTTATCCCTTGACGCTTAACCTGTCGAGATTACTAAAAGTGCTTGAGGGTTTAACCCTCAAAACGTGATCCTAGCCTAAAATAGCAGCAATGCGTCGACACTTCAGCATTCACGTGCGCATGCTCACATCTTTATCGCATGCCAAATGTGAAGCCAAATACTGTAGAATCTATTTGATGATTGCCGGTGTTTTAGAATCTTCGCAGATTATAAGGTAGTTTAAAGGAATTGATAGCGACTTTATTGCAAAGTAGTAAGGTTGATTGTACTCCATGTTTCAACGTCATAGCAGTGTTATCACAGTTTTACAGTCAGCAGTTACTGAATGGTAGGTAACCACATATTAGATGCCGACCAGGAGAGTTACTCTACATTACATTTATAACGACTCTTTGACCGACCGATTGACAATGATTTGTGACTATTCGGAAACTACCTAAAATCTAAACGTTGACATTCGTATTGGACTTGTATTACTGCAGTCGGTGGTGGATAAGCATATTCGCAGACAGAAATAGGCGCGCTTGACTACTACAAACACAAATCTTCATCAGTCGTCTTCTCGCTAGCACGCAGCAACCAGCATGGTCTTTTCTGTCAGACAGACAAAATGGTTATGGTCAGCTCAGTGCTCTAAACGTAAAAGGTGTCTGAGTTCTCGCTACGAATATAGACTGCCAACATAAATCGTACCAATATTATTTACGTTAGTCAATACTAAAAATAGAGTAATAGCCATCACTTTTGGAACACGTTGCAAAACAAATAACAACGAATGCCAACCTCTGAAACGGAGTGAAAACTATAATTTTATATGTTCTGGTAATTTACTTTTGTAGATGGAAATTGTATTCAGTACTCAGCACAATATCATATTTTTAATGGTTGACAACCACATAAAGCATAAATAGCCTTGGTTAATTGGTGCATCATGATTGTACCTTTTTTTTATGCGCATATAAAAATATTTACCTAGCCTACCTAGAATTTTCTAGCTTTATTTATATAGAGACTAGTAATACTAGTTAGACACAATACATTAGGTCTGTAAGCTTATGGCAAAATGCCGCAAGATCAATCGACGCTACTGAAAGTAGAAACTAGAAACCAACTGTAAAGTTCAAACTAGTGACTATTTCTAGATGTAAGAGAATATACTAGGTACCTAACCAGTTAGTTAAATAATTACTTTTTACTTTGTCAAGTTTAAAATAAAATAAATAAATAGATAATCCAGCCTATGAACGTCCTACTACTGGGCACAGGGCACTTCCCATATATGTAGAGTAGAGAAGGCACGAGCATTGATCACCATGCTTAATGTTTTATGTTTTTAATTTAGTGCTTATAGACTTAGAGCATTAGGGATTCACTGGGAGGAATTGAATGGAACTCTGAAAAATTGATGGAACTCTGAACGAATTGCACTGTTAGTAAAATTCTCTAATTATACCGTCATTCTCAAGAATGAGGGCATTCTTGAGAATGACGGTTCAGAGTTCCATCACATTGGCTAGTGTATAATAATTGAATTGGATTGACTTCCACTTAACAAATCGTTACACCAAAAAGAATTACCCTAATATCATTAAAACTATAATTAATAAATAGATAATCGTAGTAGTAGTATTTATCGCAATAAAAACGGTTTATAATCGTTCATGAGCACACCCACAACATTGCATCATATTGATAGGCAACCCGTGTTCGGACTATCACGTGTTAAATTAATACTATCGTATATAAACATTTATACAAACCGGTCTAATGTAAATATAGGGTAAAAGATTATATATTGTAGGAACGTTATTTATTATATTTAGTGTTTGTGGTTTTAAAATATGTAATGAATTTAATGTTAGGTTTGTTTAAGAGTATGATATAAAGTAAATTAAAATATTTTATTTGATTTCATCGCATTTTTATGCATTGCAATTGCAGAGCATCCTGTAAAAAGCCGCTCGTTGGCCTCGTAGATAGGTACGTATTATAAATAAAAATAAATAAATTCCATATATCCCTATAAAACACACCAACTAGCAACATCTACATATTGTCATATTATTAAGTCAATAATAAAAGGAAACTATCAGAATGTAAGTAACCCACATTTAAAAAAAAAAAAGAATAATTTCAATTAAATCCATATCTGTTTGACCCAGTAATTTTACAAAAAAAACTACTGACACACATATCCCTAAAGCCTATGATATATATATATAACTTTTCATCAATATATTGTTTCTGATATCTTTAGTATTATATCAACAGTATAACACGCGATTGACAACACATTTTATAATGATACACCTGCTCTTCACATGGGAGGCATGGCTTCGTCGGCTGACTTATATCTCGTTCATCTGATGTGGAAGATTTGATAACGCGATAGCAAGGAATTAAGATCATTGTTCAGTTTTAATTGTTGTGATAGGATTATTTTGTAATACTCAGGTATAGGAATTAGGTTCATAGTAATTTTGCGTTTCTTGTTATTAGTAGACCTTTTAATTGTAGAAAGATTTATTGAGCTTCTTCAAGAACTATTGCCATGAAATATTGATTATTATGACTGAATTTCGGATAAATTGAATAGATTAGAATTGTCAATTAAGTTTGAGAACAACAAGTTAAATAAGATAAATTTTAAATGAATGCCATGAGGGCAAATCCTTCGAATAAGTACGAGACCATCGAATACTTTCCTTCCATTTCACTTCATTTGTTGTACCTATATTGTTATGACCTATGCAATGAACATCCATGTTTAAATAAGTACCTTTAGGGCTTGACGTTTCGACCAGTGTCCGCGCTTTTTTCGCAATTCCCGTTATATAATAATACTATAAACAAGCAGCGCGATAGTTTATTAGTTTTGCAAGGAACATCAATAAATGTACTATACAGTAAATTGCTCAGCTTCCAGCAAGCGTCGTAAACTCTTTCCCGCCCAATTCAATGTCAAACATTGACGTTTCTCCAAATGTTTATCATTTGGCGCCGTAATTCATTTCTCATTACCGACGTTACCGACGTACGTCAACGGAACAATTATTTTAGTTGGTTTCGCATTGTAACCGAAATAACTGCCACACCTTACGTTATATAACTCCAGACATCTCATGTTACTGGTTTTTGTGTTACAAATAACTTTTTTTGACAGTGACTAAAAAAAGGGGTGTGTGTTTTAGCGCACGTAATGAGTTTTTATTTTTACTGCCAATGACGAGTGTTTTATTTGTTTTGTTAGGCGCCATTTTTATATACGGCACCTTGAATTTTGGAAATACAGAAAGCTTGAAAAATTCATGGTATTGTAAACAAAACCTGATACTTCGCGATTTTCCGTTTTCATTGCCTAAATATATACTTACCAATTATAATCATTTTATCCAGGGACTAGTGTCTAGTCTCAGATAAATTTAATAATATTGTATTGGTCAGATACGCAGTCACTCCATAATAACGTATACGGTATTCTCTTCATTGAGGCTGAAAGCCCACCCCAACATAGCTGTACAAGACGACTATACAATGGAAGAAATATATTTGTTCCTATGCGCAGACAGAATTCCATACCGAATTTTAATTCGTACATCATCATCACTTTTATTGAATGTCGCGGTGTCACACAATCTTGTTCCAAATATTTTGATCTTTCTATCTCTCAGCTCTTTAGTTAAACCTATTGTAAATGTTGATCATATCATTATACACTGAATGCCTGCAGTCAGCACTTCATTGTCGCACGTTATTTCGCGTGATGGCGGTATTTGTTTTTCGTCATTGTAAAGATAATACTTATGTCGTTATAATGCAGATTATGTTTTTTATATTATTTGCAAGTAATTCTGTAATTTTAGCGTTTTTGTATTAGGAGGAAATTGACGTCTTTTTTTATGTAGCACAAACGGCGCCGCGTCGGTCTTTATTTTCGTTGCAAACCTTTCAATATCAATAATAAATTAAAGCGTTAAAATAATTAAATTAGAGTAGGTATATGACACGTATGGCAGGTCTATCCCACACACAACCTCCAAAATTCATCCAGCAATCAGGAAATCAATTTTCCAAATGTAAGATCAAAACGTTGCCAGTAGAAACAAACAGTTCCACAAGCGGACACGGGTCTCTCGCGTGATAACAACATATAAATAAACATCTCGTTTTGGCGTTTGGCAACAAACCCGGGAACATTCGGCATGGACTTTGTCCGAAGATAAGGAATTGGCGAGAATTTAGAAGACACGCCATTCTCGTCGTCTTAAGAAGTATGGATTTTTGTGTTTTGGATGAATGTACAGTTTTCTGCTAAGAACTGGCTGGAAATAGATTTGGGACGGTCCGCGTTCAGAGAGAAGGACTTGTTCTGTATTTGAGCGAATTAGTCATAGGTAAGTTTTGGTCTCTTGTCGTGGTAGAGATTTCTTGTTGGCATTTTCCCTGTCCCGTAAATATACGAGCAATATAAATGAATAACGAACTATTCACAGCATAACGCGACGAGGACGTTGAAAACTCAAAATTTACTCATCGTTTGGAAAAGTTTTCTTATTGCACCAGAGCATATACAAGAAAATTCCAACCAAAGTATTTATTTCCCCCTACTATAGTGAAACCAATGTTGAGAATAAAATGGGATTTAGTTTCAGCGTTTGAAGGTTTTGGAGCAGCAAAAACCCTTTAAGTTATTATACGAAATGCGTTATCACGCATCACTAAGTAGTTACATGCTACCTAAACCTTGGACTCTGCAATCTTTACATCTACGACAATGTCGATGAAAGTTATCTAATTTCGGGAAACAAATACAGTGACAGTTACATCAGATAGTGCATTTCTATATCGGAAAATCTACATAATATTGTATGTCGGTGACAGAATGTCAGATGGTACGATTATCTGTTATTAGAAGTACTAGTAGTATAAGGATAGCAACTGATAACTTTATTTATTTATTGTACTAGTAGGTCTATAGGTTTTCCTGGTTCTGAAAGGCTAATAATACAAAAAAAAATTGACCATCGTCAAACTGCATGTCAAGCGATATGCGGCCCGAGTCTGCTATTGACAATTGTTTGAATCGTCTGAGTGGGTGGCGTTAGTAGGTCCATTCCATCCATTTTAATAAGCATTCTACTAAATGTCAGAACGACGTTAAAATGACGTTTTACCTACGTAATTATCCTAAAATGGACCTACTAACGCCACAATAGCAGACTCGGGCCCCAGGTTTTCCTTATTCTGAAAGGCTGATCAACACGAAAATTAGTTGATCATGCGTCAAATCTTATGTCCAGCGGTGTGTTTGGTTGTTAGTCTTTTAGTCAACCAATCACAGATCTGGTCAATAGCTTTGACAACAGATTTAACTGATCACTTCTAAATAAGGGATTTTAAAAGAAGCGATATTATACCCTGCATTAAAAACAGTTAATTATTGTCATAAACCATTGGAGTGATATTAAGCGTAATAAAATTACGATTACACTTACCATCCGCACACAGATGCCGCAAATATAATGCATGCGTGTAAAATAGTAACACAATAAAGATACTGCATAGAAATGTACATATATCGCCTAATAGGTGCACATAGAAATGTCTAGTCTAGTCTGTCTGCGACACATTAGTATTTATCTCAGAATTTCTAATTATGGCATGATAATAAGATGATAAAATTTTATAGGGTGATTCAAAGCATGCGACATTTTCTGAATGACGACTCGGAAAAGATAGTGTTCATAAATATAAATCCATTTCTTTTGCTCTACAAATAATACAATAATAATAATATTCCGGGACATCTCACACACGGTTGTCTGATCCCAAGCTAAGCAGAGCTTGTATTATGGTAACCAGACAACTGATAAACATGCTTATATATTTCTTAATACATACATATTATAGATAAATTACACCCAGATACCGAACAAATGATCGTGCTCATCACACAAACATTTGTCCCGGGTGGGAATCGAACCCACGACCTCCGGTATAGCAGTCAGGGTCTCTAACCACTAGACCAAAAGGCCCGTCAAAAATAGCTATTCCGAGTATCTATTATACATTTACGTATTTTTAGTTAGTTATTGGATATTACATTATGGACGTCGATCTTATCACACTGCACTACATACCCGTTTGGCCTAAATAAAAATACTATACTAAGTATGACGTCATCACACCGAAATACATACACTTGAGCTTTCCATATCATCCCGTTATTAATCAATGTAGTGTCGAGTGATTAGGTAATCAGTACATGTGTCTATTATGATTAATTTTGTTTGTTTTTACTGATACCGATCGTAGAAAGTGCGAGGTGAGTTAAAATTAACTGCGCTGCGTGTTAGTAGTATTCCATGCTTAGATGATAAATTATTCAGTTAGGCATGGATGTAGTTTTTTGCTGTTGATATCTTTTAACCGCGTATGAAATGCGTTTGGAAATAAATTAAGTGTTCTCCGGTCAAGCTGCAGAGTTTTCCACGAATATAGAAGGGAACTTTTTTATTTGTTTTAATATTTTCTAACTTGAAGAATGACTAGAGAAGGCTTCCAATGTAGTTAAAACTTTTCCCAACGACAGGACGGTTTAGGCTACAAAATATATACTATTAAGCTTTTGGCTGCCCGTGTGGGTCTAGTCTAGTGATTGACAGGGTCTAGTGACCTTGACCAATTGGAGGTCGTGGGTTCGATTCCCATGCAGGACAAATATTTATGTGATAAGCAAGATCATCTGATAAGTGTCTGGGTGTAATTATCTATAATATGTATGTATTTAGGAACATATAAGTATATTTATCAGTTATCTGGTTACCATAACAGGAGCTCTGCTTAGCTTTGGATCAGATAACCATGTGTAAGTTGTCTCAGAATATTATATTCTTAAATACTTTTTCTCACATTTTAATTCAGAACTTCCAAACAGCAATAAATATTAACCAGACAAGCACATTCTCTAAAAACTACGCATTCGAAACTACCCACATTCAGGTTTTTTGCATACACGTGATAATTCCGAAATGGCATAGTAGCGGTGCCAAGAGCATGCAAGGTGAAGGGCAGTGGGCTCCGCGCCAGATCTCTCCGAGCGACGTCCGCACGTGACCCGGTCGACAACCCTACTGACATTTCCTGCACAAAAATTTAGAACTACCCTCCAAACTTTGAATGATTTTTATTGGTTACAACTTTTTCTTGGATTTCTATTTTATTTATTGATTTTTTGTATTATAAGTTTTAAATTTAAAGCCAGTTTTAGGATAACTTTATGTAGACACTTACACTTATTTATATTATCTGAGTTTTATGAACATTAAAGTTTTTCATCATAGGCAGTTAGTAGCTAAACAGATATACGAGGATAAACCAAATATTTTTTTGAATAATATTGAGTGACACGCGTTTATTAATTTGCAATTATTAATGACATGTCAATGATGGATTTATAAGTATCTGGGCCTTAAAATGTAGTATTTATCAGTAAACACTAAAGGTCTATGACTCGTTATCATATTTGAATGCGTATTCCCTTGTAAATAAGTTATTTCAATCATGTGACAAGTTAATGTTTATAAATACTAACATAAATTACATTGAAATTACCTACATTTTTAAAATATTCATTCAAGGTATTGTCCATTCTTAATAGACTAGTATTCTTCATTTAAAATTGAAATTTATTTTACTAATTTAAATTTATTTAATAATAAAACCGAAGGTAAGAAGTTATAGACAAAAATAAAAAGTACACATACTTTTTTTATTTTTGTGTATACTTATCTACGTGCAAATTAATTTAAAGAACTTACATTTCTACTTCACTCAGCATCATTTTTATTCCATATTAAAAGCAGATTGAAATACCTAAATGACCCATAGCCCTAGAAAATGATTTCAACTGCATACATTAGCTAATTGCCAAGTAGATAACAGAATCAATCAGTTATTAAAGTTATCGGTAGCAATCAAGCGTAGAGCTTTTAATCAATAATACTTGAGTAACACAAATAAGGATTATTTGTAAAGCCATCGTAAGTTCTCGGTGAAGTGAAGGGTAAATTCAATTATTTTAGTACGCTGTAGTTCGTTTAAGTTAGTATATTTTAATTGTATGTTTAATGCATAATACCATAGTTATTGCCCATTACATAAAATAGGTAATAATTATTATTTCTCGAATTAGAGGTTCAAGATAACGCAGTGATAAAAAAAATGACAAAAAAAAAATTAAGTTCTTGCTTCTAAGAATCTAATCACTTGTTCTTGTTAATCCACAAAAGTATTATTATCTACTTAAAGTATTATTTAACGAGCTAGGATGTTTAAATGGCCGCCGGGCCGCTGTATTTAGATACTCCTTGTACGATTACCTACTTAGATAATCGAGGTTACTGTGTTGTATTTAAAGCAACTAATTTACACGATTTATGAAACATAACTAAAACCCACTAGAACCCTGCTTAAAATGCATTTTAAGGTGCTCCCTCACCGGGAGCATTCGCGTGTAATGTAACGTTACAGATTTGAGCATTACATCAGTGAAGGAGGAGAACCGAGCATTACAATGCGCACCTTGTAATGATACAAAACGGGCATACATCAGTGAAGGAGAAGAAAATGTTACATTACACGCAAATGCTCGTTAGTCAGGGAGGTATTATTGTAATGTAATGCTTAAAGTCGAATATATAATGTTACAATACACGTGAATGCTCCTCGTGCCCGCACCTTTAGGTTTATCTAAGAGAAGCTAAAATATTCGACAGTGATCAAAACGAGTTTCTCTAAAATGAGGTTTTATGTTATGTCCCTAATTTATTGAAATAATGGCCTTACTGTACTTTAATTTATTTATTAATCTGGGCCAATCGTATTCTTTTTATGCGAAATTATATTTGTTTACATTGGTTTACGTATAAATTAATTTTAAACAATGAGTAGTGTTCAATGTTTATTGTAGTATGAATACGTTTAAGTAACTATTGCGCCATTTTATTAGTTTGCTTTAGTAATTAATTTCCTACTTTACTATGTGCTTAAAATACTAGAAATAGATTGACTAAGATAAAGGCAGGAATATTAAGTCTAATGTTTTTTTATAATCCTTCATATCCAACGATATTACTAAGATATAAATTATAAATTCACACATGGAAACTAGACTTCTATCAACTAACATTATGAAGGTAGATAGATGTCTGTTTACAAGTCGGTAGCTATATATAGAAGGTATAAGGATGCACAGTTATCTCCGTTTGATAGAATTTTATCAATTCTACACGCAGAATATTTCCATTATTAACTAAGCAGCAATGTTTTTATAAATTTCTAATGTTTATGTAAAATTTTGATCACGCCAAATGTCATAAGTTCAATGTTTGAGGTACCTAAGTTGGTATAAAAATATTTTGTGTACGATAATACCTACTGGAAGGTGTGGTTTTAAAATTATTTAATAATTAGATAAAATAAATAAACGCCTGTAGATGATACTTACTTTTCATCCGCCATGATGTAAAAATTGCACTTTTACTAAAATTAATAATAAAATCCGTACACAATATCACAGGGAATAATTTCACTTAATAATTACTATCACATTATTTTATATAACAACATTAAAGGCACTTGATTCGAGCTATGTTTCGGCAGCTTTCCCGCGCATTTTATCTTGTCATGCGTACACGCGGCCCGACGTTTGCGCGCGAACTGGCGAGAAATGCGTTTTTCCCGCGTTATATCGATATTTTCATGTTAATAAATACACGAGATATTTTCTCATTATCTCATACACGACAAAGCTTGCCAGTCGTGACGCGATCCTCAATTAATCCTGTGACAAAAACCTTTGTGTTTATTCTCGTTTTGCACGTAATTTACAATAAATACTGAGAGACTGTAGAAAATTAATTGCTTGTAGCATTCAATAGTTTTATTACCTACGTGATCGACATATATGGAATACTCAATTCAATACAAATGCATTGCCAAGTAGATTACGAACTGTCAATTTGTCCATAGGTAATGTTTATACAAACCTCATTCGTCGGCTTTTTTGTAAAATGTAACTACTTTAATTAATGATTATAAATTAATTTAATTTTTTTTTAAATATTAATATCTAAAAATAAAGGCAAAAATAAAACAATTTCAGAAAATGAATGCTGGAAAACACAACTATTGAATGAACATTACTTTTTAACTTTAACTAAATAATGACACCTACTTAGGTAGGAATTTATATAAATATGTTATTTTATTTTATTATTTAATATTCAAGTTATTTTGTTTGTCACATTCGCTGCACCTTCATACAGACTCACATTACAATTTTAATCAATCTGTTTACCTCGTAATGTCTGCAAATGTGCAATAAACCGCTTTGAAGGACAGACCCAGCATAACTTCAGTCGTTATACGTACTAGTATTCTAAGCTATGAACATGTTTAGAACCTGCCTAGTACCTCCTTTTAATTACAAAGTTAATTTTATAATGTATCTAGCCTTTTATATATATATATATATATATATAAATATATATATATAAATAAATATATATATATAAATATATATATATATATATAACAGTAAATTAGAATCAGACACAAATCGTTAGCGAACTTTGAACATTGAGGGGGCCTATGTCCAGCAGTGGACAACAGGCAGATATGATGATGATGAAAGCTCTTGATCTTTATTGCAGTTATAGATTATAAACAAGGAAACACGGCCATGCATTAGTTATTTACATACCGTGGAAAATTATATACTACTTGTGTTAATTTACGAGTTGTCGGTCAAATAAAAAGACAAACATGAACTAGTTAGAGTCCGGTAGTAAGACACCGTTCTAAATGACATATACTGGTAAAGACACGACATACGGCTAGTTTAAGTCGTAAATTCATAGCTGGTTCTTTTTATTGCGAAATTAGGTATTAGCTATAAGCTCCCACTAGTAAAAATAATTAGTCCCGACCTAAACATGAAGGTCTTTTGAAAAACATCTAATATTTATCTCTATAGAAACCGCAGGGTAAATTCCATAGAGAAAAGAGTAGAGAGTAGAGTATAAAGAAGGTTAGTTAATTCTTACCGGCTAAAATTACCATTCTTCTATCCCTTTTACTAAAGGCCAGGGGAAAATGGTGAGCACATAATTTTTTTATTATTTTTTCTTTGCATAAATCTACTGATGTCTAGTACTGAAGTGTTTCAAAGTAAATGCGCTTCTAACAACTGTTATAAGGCCATAAGTTATTTATGAGCAATAAAAGTACTATCACCATTAACGAGCTAATATAACACGATCAATAGAGTTACTTCACCACGGCCGTCTATTTTTAGAGCTATGTACCATAAATTCATGGTGTTTGTTCCATGTTTCACAAAGTTCACTGAAGCTTGATTTCTGGATACATTTGGAGTAACGCCAGCAATTCAGATGGGTATTTAACGATTTTCTAGCTCATTAATGGACAGGTGTTTAGATTTTATTATGAATAACAAATCTTATTGCATGAATGGAGGAAATAAAAGAGCATCATTGCTTTTTTTCGTATGTAAAGTTTTTTATCGATAAATACGGCGTTCTCACGTGAATATATTGGGAGTATTCGATTAGTATTCAAAGGGCTTTATGACATTGCTTTGTTAATTTTTGAAGGGCTGGCATAAGGTCTCAAAAATAAGATATGCAGCACGAAGTGTGTAATTTACTTTACAAATGTGCATCGAGTATTTGGGAGTTTATCTGAGGAAATGAATTTTAAAAGTGTGCCTTCAAGGCGTTAAAGAAAAGGACACCGGAGGTACAGTTAACATTTAAGATCATGTTAAAAATAAAAGGAATACTTGAATGAAACGGACTTTTCCGTAAAAACGTGCACTATGAAATTATTTACTTCATTATTTATTTTGGATCTAAATTAGAGACAAATAATGTAACGTCATCAATCCTATTTCTATTAGCTAGGTCCATTTTCTGTGTGACACAAGACGAAGAGCAAAACAAAAATATATAACGAATGAAATCAACAAGCTTAAGGCATATAAAATTTCCATGCATTCCTAAAACTAAAATTATGAAATGAAACAGGTCAGAGAGTTATTTTTCACATTGTATATTTAGCTTGAACATCGCTAAACTAATGGCTTCGGGCCTATTTTTGTTGCAATAAAGAACATAGGTGAATGACTTTGCTCTGCAGTTGGCCGTCCTATGACGACCTCTTGTGTAGACTTGTTGTTATTTCTAAAATTGTTTACTGGTCTATATATTTGGCAGATATTATAGAAACGCTGTACAGACAAACTTGTATGGGATTCATTGGTGATTATTTAGTGACCTAGTGTATTTTTACATCGACCTATTTATAAGGGCAATTCAGTTTGTTCTTTTCCGCATGCTGTAGGAAATATATTTATTGCACAGTATTGTCCATAGCACCTACTATCTAGCTTTCAAGCATTTTGATTTTTCAAAGCTTAATCTAACCTCGTCATACAATCCCCTCCGAAAAATTTGGCCCTTAATTTTTTCCTAGCGTATACTGTCGCAGGCCTTTGTCCAGCAGTAGTCTTATAATAGTAGGTTTAAAATTTCAAGCATTACAATTGAATCTTCATCAACAGCTTACACATCAAACTATCACGTATAAAGACTCATTAATTATTTGCACATAACGTTGAGCAGAATCAACGCCTACCATCGAAATACAATCAAAATACGCATTACAATGAATCATATCTATTTGTCTGCATGAGCGTGTGCGGAGTTCGCAGTGTCAACGGCAGGCAGACTGCGCTGATAACATAAATCACGCGAGGCATAAACTCATCATTATGCAGTTACAGAAGGATGAATGCGATTTAATTATGAAAAGTTTAGTTTACAGAGTTTAGAAAAACAGAACCTTTACAGTCTGAAATACCAATTATGTTGTTATAATGGGTCTAATTGGGAGAATTTAGTTTCAGATTTCAATATGAAACGAATGATTAAATGACTTAGTGTATTCAAAAGTTTTGAAATTACAAGGGATGAGGCATTCTTGAAAAGTAACCCATATTTATTTTTGATTCGGGGGGTAATCCTTGTTCAGGAACTTATTCCTATACAAATAAAAAAATAGCAAGTTGCTTTTTTCCGTTACGTAAAAACATTTCGTTTACTCGTGTAAAGATAAATTTAAAGTGGCTAACCGAGGTGCAATTAATCTGGCTATTGTCTAAAAAACATTCTACTAGCTAAGATCCCCATTTGCAACAAGCAATAAGCCCGCCTAAATTTTCTTCAGTAGGCCTTTGAGTCCTGAAGTCAAAGCCTGCGCTCAAGCTAACTGTATAGATCTTTTCCAAAAAAAAACCTTTGATTCCTAGTTTAATCCTTCTGCTACTCTGTTTTTCAGTGTAATACAATCGTTTCCTCCCTCCTAGATAGTAATAATAATATGCAGTCACATGACGCAGCTTTAACGTCGCGAGCGTTATCTACTGCAAACATAGGGAATACCTCGTGATGCCAGATATATCACTACATCTGTTTGTTAAGTGACCGCCACTGGAAATAACAAGTTTTGGTAGGTAGTGTGATTTTTATAATACAAATTTTCTTCTGAAGCAAAAGTTTTTTTTTCCTAGAAATTTCTGTCTCACAGCAGGGCAAAGACCTCTCTACCCTCCTTCCATCTCTCACTATCTAGGACCGTGGTCATCCACTCTCTATCAAAAGACTACAGTTCTTCCCACCATCTCCGTCTGGGCCTGCCGCGATGTCTCTTGCCATTTAGAGGGACCCACTGGGTTGTTCGTTTGCCACTATAACTTAATAAATATAATATTTTAACTCTTTTTATGCTCTGACAGGAATATCCGCTTATTTAGGTTTCTTGCAGAACATGAGACTTATCAATATATGTCTGTGATTCCGTTGGATACAGAACCCTAATTTGACCCATAAACCATCTCACTATTTCTAAAAAAATGTTTCACATAAAATAAGGATTTTTGTAAATATTACCTCAATTTAAGTTTATTTCTCCTGTAGAGATTTAAACCAGGATTTATGCATTAGGTTCTATTGAAATAAAACATCATTTTAACCCAATGAGATTATATTTTCCCCTTCACCGAACTTAACTACAGCGTACAAATTACAATGTACAAAATATTTAATATCCTTTTAAGTATTGCTTTATATTTGCCACGTTAATTAGTAGTCATAGTAGTCATAAAAAATCTAAGTGTAAAGTATAAGTAAATGTGTATTGGAATGTTAATAAAATACATTTTGTTAGTAGATTTACATAGTTACAAGATAAAATACATTTCTTTAAATATTTTTCTACTTATAGCTAAAAACATAATATTGCTTGTAAGATGAGGATCACATGGGTTTTATTACGACAAAAATATTAAACAGCAAAATATGGAACATAATATCTACTTTTCTTATAGGCAAAATTAACAAAAAATAGGAATGTCATCATTTAATAAGTAACCTGCACAAAAGCGTATAATAAAGTTTCATATAAAAAATAAACATTGAATTAGTATCATCCTCAGAAAACTTACAACAAAAAATAATATTTCTGTACTTCTTTTTTCATTAGACTTAATTAATGCCGTAAAATGCACATAACAAGAAAATATTAAATGCATTTTTATAACTGTTTACAAAGCTTTGTCGTAACAAACCCATGGCACTCATCTTACGCCATCACCTAAATACGAAAACCATACAAACAATTCAATTATTGTCCTCCACATTATTTGCACGTTTTATTATATTAATATACCTACATTTTTATTGTCTTATCACTTCACAATTCACTCGTGTATGTTGCAATTGTTTATCACTTCAAGTGTTTTATAATGGGTATCACTTATGCCAAGGAACTATACCTCTTATTCTCCGGCACTTAAGGGCTGTTATCGTGTGCATCTCTGACGAAAGTCACTGATAGGTGGATATATAAAGCCAGTATTCTTTGCTTAGCTTGATTATAATTAAAGGAATCGTTGTATTAAATGCTTCCTGGAATATTGCAGATAAGCTTATTTCGTGGTATATATCTTAGAAAAGCCGTTGTTTAAAATAATGTAATTTTTCTGTACTTTCGTTTTCTTCATTCGGTAATCTTTTCTCATGTCAGAATGTTATCTCTGTCATAACATATTACCATCCTATCTCTGTTCATATAGTAGGTACATCAAAACACTGGAATTAAGTACCTACATTCAAAGGCAATTTGGTAGATAATCATGTTTTGTTACCACCGATAATTTATCCATCATACCAAGTACCGAGCACCTATTCAAATCCATAATCTATCCATCACTCTCACACCTTATCATTTGTTACTAGTAAGAGCGGGACAGATTTTCATAAGAAAATTCATCAGTCTGATTTCCTTCTCCCTTCCAACAGTAGATACTGAGTCAATATATCTATCTCTGTTTCTCACCTTATATATATTAAGATAGAAAGAGACGTGTGTATGTCCGTGTGACGTGTCAGGGTACCCTATGCTGGCGCCCCTTGGTAAGGCTCTTCTGAAGGGTGTTCCGTTTCTTCATTAGGAGTAAGGTCCTCGGCTGATGACGCTCGACCAGGCAGCAGGATGTAGCGAGCCTCCCTGTTAAATAAAAGGTTTATTTGAGTACATAGATTTCATCAAGAGGATTTTTATAAGAATAGGTCCCACGTAAGATTTAAAAGAACCCTTCGTGGTTTACCTACGGTTACGTATACGTATTTTAAAGGATAAGGGCAGTTCTTTCTACACCATATATTTTTATTCGGCAGTTAAAATGCACGGGTAAATGAACCCTAAGATTCATACCTGCACATAAATAATATCACAGTAATAAGTTGAGTAACTTGCATATGAAAAACATTCTGATCGAACCGCTTTACAGGATTGGTAAAAAGCGCTTGAAAACACAAGTCACAGTTGCATTTGAAATTAGCCCAAACATAGGGCGCTTTTTGATATATTGGTAGAGGTACGGAATCAGTATGCCCAGTATACGCGATACTGAAAGCTTGCCCAACGCCTACGTTCAATGAGTCTTTCCTAAATTGGCTTGTGTGCGCGGGAGTGCAGAGTATTATACAAGCCATTTAGGAAACTAATACACATGTATACAACCTATTACATTACAGTAGCATTTTTGGATCCGACAGATGTTAAAGATTTGCTTCTGTACCACAGCAACCAAGTGGTCAAAAGGGCAGATCAGGTAATGAATTGCACGCTGCGTTTTAAAACAGCCCTTCCGTATGTTTTTTCCACTCATTTTAGACACGATGTCTGGCTTTAAACAGGGTGCTTATTGCTTCAATTTCTGTGACTGGGGCCTGTGGCCAGATAAAAATACAGGACCAGGTATTTTCATGCCCTACTTCAGTCACAAGACTAAAATGATTAGTTGTCATATTCTGTCTCCGATTTATATTTCTTTATTGATCATAAGTACAATTTCTTTTTAAAATCATAACTAGTAAGTATATAATACATAGACGACCTGCTGAAATTTGACTTTCATAAAACATCTCCTATAATTATTATCTTTATAGATATTACGTAGAGTGTTGGTAAACGGGAAAAGTGGTTTTTCAGTATTTACTTAAATCTTCGAAAATATCTAATAACATAATTATATCGTCTGTTCACCTTGTTTATACATCTCATGTTACTAACGTAATTTCAATATTTATATTCAATCAACCTTATATGCGTGATAACTTTGACTCCGCCTTTATTCCAAGGCAATATGGTTGCTTTTTCCGTACTGCACCTATTAGTATTTGTTACCTTTGACGTACACAGCACATAATACAATGTAAGTTCACAAATATTATTATGTACCGACATTTCACTAATTTGTTATGACTTGAGGATGTTTGTTTAAAAAATATTTTTGCTTTTGTCTTACGTTGTTCTACTGTATATCTACTATAAACATAGCTTTACAGTTAACACCGACGTGACATCACAATGTATTTCCTATAGTCATGTCATTTTATTTTAGTTCAAAATATTATCAAAGATGCTGTAGTACTTTTACCTCTATTCCAATTCGATCAATAAAGCTGATAGGCTCTTTTAACAACGACCCAATGAACAGACTTATAAAATAACCTCTTTATTGTTATATAACTTGTTCAAAAACCCATAGTTTAGTGCTATTTGTATACTAAATTCTGCGAGTTTTATTCCTTGACGGAGCGTTTTCCGGGCACTCAGCGGGAAAGCAGCATCCATCTCCATTTGCAAGTATTAACTTAATGGTAATGGGCTTAGGCTATGGGCTAGCTGTCTCGTTGGCGTAGTGGTGCTAAGCGCGACTGCTACGCTAGAGGTCTTGGGTTCGATTTCTAAGTCGACCACGGTGTTATTAGGTTTTCTATGAAATTCTCAGTAGCAGGTCGGAGTTTTGATTTGTGCCCGGTTAGAGGCAATAGACTCGCCTCCTATTACATGGGACCTAAACATATCGATGAACTGTGGGTGTACATTGATACACCTCTGCCTAACCCTTCGGGGATACAGGCGTGATGATATGTTATGTAATGGGCTTAGGCTCAATTTACACTGCGGCGTAATGGAACGAAAGCGACTTATTGCAAAAAGGCTCTTCCGTTCCATTCCGCGGCGGTGTAAACTGAGCCTTAGACGGATATACCTCTTTATGAATGACTACATTCATATTTGGGTAACTAAGTTCTTTGTACCCAGGTGGTGAAAATTGCTACCATTCTTATGGACTGACCAATCTTCATACTATGGTGTGAATGACTATCCCTTGGTTACAGCTTATGACCAGATGCTGGATAGCAATTTACGATTTAAATCCAATAGAAATACTTTCATTCATATTGCTGAATAGTGTAGATAATATCATGATAATTATTTTGAGTCCATACTTTCGTATAAATTATTAATATTATAATAGCAACTAAGCATCTAATAAAGTACGCTTCCATGTTGTGTATGAATTTGTGAAACAATTAAGTACCTATGTACTTATCCTTCATTCAAATAGCAGTCCAAAATAACTATATTGCTTCAATAAATGTGTAAACTTGTGATAAGAATGTTTGTAGGCAGATAAAGAAAAACACAGCCAAACCAAGATTAATTTATTTAAATACCATAAACAAAAAACCTTACGTACTATTTGCTAACAATACACATATTTCACAAGCGCGTATAAACAATAAAACTGAGATTATAACTTTTCATTATTGCTTTTACAAACGTACTTTTAATAATTTTCTCATCTTTTTTTTTCATTTTTTAGGATGGGTAGGGTAGTTCGAAACTTATTTTTAGAGGATGGCAATCAAAACAGCAGTGATAAATCATTTCACATTTTAATATAAAATGCGTTGTCATCACAGATCCTTGAAAACTTTAATGACTTTGTCATCAAATAAACATTTTTTTATATAATTTGTAAATAGAACTCTTTTAGACGGATTTTCATTAAATTTTTCGTTTCCAATATTCTTATAAATTTTACTTAAAACTAATAAAATATCAAATTATAATTATTTTTAACATTAGCCTTATCATTGTATTCTGTGCGGGCGCATGGCTCGCGATAATAACATGTGATATAACTTGAAAATTACTTGATTTTAAATAACGGGACACATCATTTTTCAAAAGGAGTAAATGTCCCTTAAATTATCAAATGCATTAAATACATATAAATTCAGTCTGTTCATCATTTAAAACTGAAAATAAATAAACTAATTCTGTCGGACTAGGTCCTAGTTAATTAATAGTGAAAAGTCATGATAATAAAATTAATATTTTGCATTGCTAACTTTTTAAATATTCCAAGTATGTGGCATATGGCAGTGTCAGATTGTATATCTCCATTACGAAATAAACTTATTTAAATTACTCTATTACAATAATTAACATGAATACTGTTAATCTGACGAAAAATATAAGAAACAAAACGTATCGCACATAAATAGCTAGCTTTAAACTCAGCACTCTGATGCTATAGAAATGTAAACTTTACTGCATTAAAAATAAGATCTAAATTACTATAAAACTGGCACAGGAAAGACTGCAATCTTCATCACGCCTTGATGTCCAAGTCGTACTTTTTCTCGTCGGCGTGCCTAAAATATATTAATAATAATAAAAAGCTGGACGGGGGTATAATATAAATACATAAGAGGTGGCGAAACTAAAGGCAAACATAATAATAAAGGAAAACATATTTAAAAATGCATCTTAATAATATAAGTCTATATTACAGGGGAAACTGTTACCAAAGCATTATAAATAAACTTACATATTTACAATGACCAGAAAAATATAGACGGAACACAGAACATTCAATTTATAAAAAAAAAAAACACTATTTTCGCTAGCGTCGCATGTGGTCTGTCTAACAATTTTCACCAATCATAAGCAAGTAGCTTGTCTCTTATCGTTGATAATTGGCAGATAAAACCCATCCGAGGCTAGCGATTATTTAACCAGTCATTCAAATAGGTTGTTTTTACGATTAAACTTATACAGAAATAGTTTTTTTTTCTGTAATAAATCGTTTTCTTTAGCATTTTATTTTTCTTTTTAATTTGCGGTCCATCTATTTTTAACTGATCAGACAATATAAAAAAGGAAATCCACCAACCAAATGTTGAGGTCGCCACCTCCACTACCACAAGCTAAACTAAGTTAACAATATTAACAGCAGTGTTAAAATACATACCAATTGTGTACCAAAACAAAATACTCCCTTCCTTCGCTCGAGCTCGAAGCGTCAGATTGTTCATCACTACTGTTTACCCTCACAAACTGTTTGCCTTCCCTGAAATTATCATTACAAAACGTTCCTTCAATGTTATACGAGTCCCGGTTTATCCCAATTGTAAGCAAGCGATGGCCCGATGGATGGTGAATGCTAATTGTAATTTTATTTGTATTGGTTTTAAATTACAATTAAGATTCTTAATGATTTTTTTTTGTTTTCTTTTGTCGCTTCGTTCTGCTCTGTGATTGAAATCAGCTGTTTCTGTCTGTGGTCTATTGACTTTTGAGGTCTTTCGCTCAACATTATTTTCTTTTCTAGTCCTTTATTTCCTGTCAGTGTCTTGTTTGTGCTCCTTCTCATTTGCAATTCTTGGAGACTCTTCAGCCAAGTTTACAATCATTATCGTCAAAATTCTGGCTTGTCTTTCCTGTTCTATATCTTTCTTTCTTTGTTCCAGTTTTACCCTTTTTCAGTAACGTCGATTTTTAGCATCCAACTTCTGCAAAATCTCTTTGCATTAACTTTGTTTCCATAGTATCTTTCTCTCTCTCTTGTATATATTTCTTCTCTATTATTTCTTCTACATTTTTCCCCATTATCAGTCTTAATAATACCAAGCACAGAAGACAGACAATAAAGATAATTGTTTAGAAGTGAGTATGTGTGTGTTAGTGATAACGAGACCTTAAGTTATGTTAGTTAAGCCCGACACCGCTCATGCTATAGGAATAGATGTAAAAACTCTAGTCCATACAGCATCGTTGTTAAAAAGCACGAGATAGTAAAGAATTTATATATAAAGGAGTTGTCGTGCGAAGGAAAATTTAAATTATATACAAGGAAATTACCCAGATGATAGAAGAATTTGAACGAAACTCATCATTCCAGTTAAACTAAAAAACAATGATTTTAAGTTAACTTTCGTTCAAACTCTTTTGTGATATGATAAGAGAACAATTAAGAAAATAAAAAGATAAAAAAAAAACTAGATTTTAAATAAATACTAAGAAAAATCAGATCCAAAAACTCTATATAGGTATTTAAAAATTCAATCACTCGAAAACAAAAAATAAAACCTTCACACAAAATCAAGAACTGTCAAAACTTTCAAAATAAGAACACGACAACTCCTGTCAAAAAGAAACAAGTACATACCTATAGAAGACATAGTGTTGTAGCATGAAGAATATATCGAAGACGAGACTGAACAGGCCGAGGCCGAACTTGGTAGCGTCGCCGAAGAACGAGATCCAGTCGTTATAGTTGTAGGCGTTCAGCGCCATCTGCAGGACGGACAGGAAACCGCCGACGAAGTCTAAGAAGATGTTGCCGATGCTCCAGCCCACTGTGGACTTGCGCTTGTAGTTCATGTACGCCTGGAATGGGGGAATACGTGGTTATACAAGGTGTTGTGGTAAGGGTATAGCTATGTAAAATGAGTGAAAAGTATATAGGGTTTAGAATCGGTTTACAAAATGTTAGCTCTAAATGAGTATATTGAATAATTAATTCATACTATTTTTTTATTAATTAAATCATTTACATCAAAAATCAACGAACGTGTCACCTCACTACTTAAAGACACTTAAACTTCAATAGCATTGGAATATCAATGGTTTGTAAATGTCCGAGACAGAGATTATTTTATGGACTCTTTACACTCTGTGGTATAAAAATTCTGCGTAATGTCCCTTATTCCTACGGATATAAAGTCTATAAGCATAGCAATAAGGTCCACAACTCACCTGCGGCAGATACTTGATGAGCGTGATGGAGAGCTTGATGTAGCTGCAGTAGTAGAGGAAGTCGAGCCAGTCGAGCTTGCCGGCCGCGCTCACGCCGGCCGTTACTATGACGACGGCGGTGAACACGCCCAGGATGCTACGCCCGGTCGTCGATACGCGTTGGTCTTCGCGCTGGAATAAATTGTAAAGATTATAGTTTCTTCTCTTGTGTGTTTTATGTATGTACGTGCTCACTTCCATAAATAATTGGTGATTACAATTTGATCGGATAGTGATCGTTGCTAAGGGAAACAAAAAATTATGAGGTATATTTTATTTTAACTTTCCAAAAACAGATGTAATTAAGTGCAAGTGCAAATGTGTCAGTAAACAAAAAGTTTTATGTATTGTACATAAAGGCACTCTTTTGTCACCAAATCTGTATTTCTATATTAACTTTAAAGGTGCACTCGATATCTTTAAGTATTTTAGAACACTACAGTTAAGTCAAAAGTTTACTGAATAAACATTTCTAATCACAGTCGTCGACAGAGGGCGCGTATTGACGACAAATAATAAAAATTGCGCTTAAAATAGTGTTCTTTAATATTTACTTTTCTAAACCAGGTTTTATTCCTAAGGCCGGGTAAACAGGCAGCTTTTAGAAAACTGAAATTGAAATATTTTCAAGGAACATATTATTTACCTCATATAAGAAGCACTGAGTGATGGTGATGATGGTGGCGAAGGCGGCATGGAGAGAGAAGAACACGTCGTTTAATTGTACCGGGTTCAGTCCTCGGGGGTGACGGCTGAAGTACTCGCTCTGAAAGGATTAATTATAATTATAAATATAACGGTTAAAATATTGGTCGAGATTTATAAGTTTATAAGACAGTCTCAAAAAAACAAGAAATTAATTTGCTGTTGGTTCTGGCAGGCATATGTGCCCCAACAAATCTCAAAAGTTATAAAGCCTGTTCTATAATAAACTTTTAGTAACAGGTTTTAATAAAGGGTGCTCAAATTGTAACGTGTTTTTTTATCCTTTACGAGAATAATATTATTTTGTACGTACACTTTAAAACCACTTAAAAACTGGCCAATCATTTTTATTTTGAGTTTCATTACATTAACTCTGTTATGAATGCACATACAGTCATACAGTAAGATCAATTCCTTAATCAGAATGACGTAAAAAATGCAATTGCAAATTAATTCAAACATACCTGAATATCTCTCGAGAAGTAAAGTCCACAGTTAAACAGCGAATACATAGTGAATCCCATAATATTGAGCGCTAGGAAGTCAAAGTTGAGTCCCACAACGCTTTTCCTCTTGAAGTTGATGTATATCTGAGGGTAGAAGGAGACCGACCAGGCCGCGAAGTAGATCCAGCCCATTATGTACGAGATCACGTTGATGGCGTGCGAGTGCATCACTGTGATGCGGAGGAATACTGTGTCCATGCTGGAATTGACATAAAGAGAGGTTAAGATAGTGTTGGTGAATGAATAGGGGTAATAGTGAATAGGTATTCAAACAGAAATCGAATGATTGGTACACTCTTCCCTGGACAGCGAATCTGCATAATTTCAAACATACTCGTACATCCAAAAGTCAAAAAACGTATTCATTGTAAATAGAATGGAAGATAAATACACATTGCAACCCTCACAAATAGTCGGTCTATTTGTGAGGGTTAACAAGGGCGGATAATTAAGAATAATGGGAAGGAAAAAATTGGTATGGTTTCTTCTCTGGATGAGTTTTTGAATGGATATTTCCAGATGTGTTTTAAACATAGGACCATGCCAAATGCATAGCAGTAAGTAAATTTTTGATTGTTTTCTTGTTTTTTTGATCATTAAGAAGTTAGTACCTTTAGTGCTTTCTCATTTACTAGAGGAAGTACTGTTTTCCCCCATCTTTTGAGGATAGCATCATCAATAGCTTAAAAAAATACTTACTTAACAATCCCAGCAGGCGTAACATTGAACGTGACTTCAGAATGTCCGGGACTCTTTGCGTACGCGCATATATCGTAGGAGATCTCGACGGTCGTGTTCGGCTCTTTGGAGCCGGGGATGTCTATGGTTTGCGGTACTAGCTGCACTATGTCTGCGTGCTGGATGTTGGCTGTCACCTTTAGGGAGGTGTTGTATTGGCCACTGGAACAGTTGAAATGATTATAAGTATTTTTGAAGTAGACTTTATTGGTCTTTGGAGAACCTCAAAAAAAAAAAAATGTTTAGAAATTTTTAACTTTCTCGCTTCTTTTTTACTAGGGGAGAGGCTTGTGCCAAGTAGTGGGCATTTATAATAAGTATTATTAAAATTATTTAACAATGGGGTATTTTTTCAATCAAGTTGTATTAGTCAGTTAACTAAGACGAAAATGTGGTGTTTTGTACCCAAGGTGCTCCGAATATTTTTGTAATTTGGAGCTACCTCACATCCCGTAATAAAAATAATAAAATTCTTTAATTAAGACTAAATATTGAGTGTTTGAAAACATATTTAGTATTAGTACTTACACTTGTACTAGTTTCATGAGATGCGTGTCATCGACGAGAATGTTGAGATCGGTTTCGCTGATATACAGTTTCTCTATCTGGGAATGTGCACTTGGAATACCTGGAAACATACATTATTTCTCGTTAACACAAAGTAATATATCTTAATCACTATTGAAAGTGACTTCTAAGATACAGGTACTCTCATCTAGTTTAGAAGTCAGGGTCTTTTTTAGTAAAGCCATCTTAGCTTAAGCCTTATTTTGTACAAAATTGTGTGTAACTTTTACAGGAATGAAGATATAATTATTGTTAATTAAGTTTTCAATTGGCCTCGTAGAGGGATGGTCGTTATTTCGAGTGGCCATCTACAGCTTTGGCAGTATTGCGTACGCAACTTTATACGTAGAGTATTTGGCATACTCATATCACTACAACATTAAATAAACATATAAAAATGTATTTTTGACTTACCTAACAATAAAACAATAACAAAACACAAGCTTAAGCTATGACTAGAGGGTGCGCGGGCGCCGCGCGGCTTCAATACTGTTGCTACACCAGCCATCTTCTTATTTTTATGATTCCTTTCGAGTCTGTGAACAAAGAAATATTGAGTTAATAAAATTCAACAGTCAAATAATTTTGTATTAGAGGGAAATTTACAGGAACCTATACTATTAGCGAAAATTAACAGTAAAACAAGCCTTTGATTACGAAACGGTGGTTGAAACATATGTACAAAAAAAACATTCATCCTTCCTAGATTAAAAAGTGATCTAAAAAGTATTCTGGAATTAAAAAAACAAAACACTACCTATACCTATTTCACTATAATTTATTAAAAAAAAAACAGCTACAAACTACACGTTCTTTTACAAATCGCTAATTTGTTCCACCAAGTCTAACTACACATGTTTAATCCAACAGTAAACATATTAATAAATACTCGGATTCAAACACACGATCACGACAGTACTGCCGTCGTGAAGGCTAACTAGTAGGTTTAATTATAACGGGGACCTCACCAGCTTATAATTAACTCACGAAATGTTAGTATTGACTTATGGATGTATGTTCGCTTGTAGCATGGGTTTGATACCCAGATTGTTCTGAGCTACGAGTATATTCATTGCCCATTTCAGTAGTCACTGGATGTGTGATGGAAACTTTAAGTCGTATATACTGATTTGATCAGTATATTCATGTAGGTATCTTATTCAAAACTTCATCTACCAAAGCAGCTTTTAAAAGGAGACAGATACGCTTTCATACAATTTTGGGCCAGAATGTAAAAAGATGAAATTGGTGTGAATTGATAGCTACTATATTAACAAACAATCACTGAAAATATGGCAGATTTTGGCAATCTGAGAGCAGAGATAAAAGAGATTAAGTTTAAGTAAAAAACTATACTTAACTGCCTTAGAGTATAGGTAAGAAACTATAGAGTGAATTTATCATGGTCTGTTTAGTCCGCTTAGCAGTCAAGGTTTATGATGGTTTTGTTTTGTTTTTTTTTTTTATAATTTAGACCGGATTTGTTATATTTCTGTAGAGTGGGAAGGAGATGATGTACAAAAATGAAAATCGAATTTTATTAGTATTTTTATTCATCTTCTATTATTACAAGAACGTCATCTACGAATTGTGCAGGTGGTACTATGTTATCTAGTAGAGGTACTTAGCCTAACTAAGGTACCATATTATTGACATCACATGGGCGCAGCAGCCCACAGTCCGTTTGCCTACGATGCAGTTAAAATAATATTATAATATTGCTTCCCTACGACCGACGTATATACGAAAATATACATGGTTTTGACATTGTTAGGATAATATTAGTGTTTTAGATAGATTTCTTAAAACGGCGCGTTCCATCTTTATAAAAAAATCACGACAAAACTAGTTCATACTAGTGCTTACGATTCATACCCAGATAGGCTCACTCTTTAGTTTCTTGTGTAATGTATACTCTAAGGTAGATAATTCGACACTCGTTTAGTGTCAAATGTCGATCGATGTCAGTGTCATGCATGTCCAGTCAGAGTTAGCACAGATTAAAGAATACAATAATCGATTAGTAAATGTGAATCGATTTATCTTAATTATGTAAAACTTTATCTCTTAATACTCTAATTCTAATGGATTTAATTATTTTAATTAAATGTATCATCTAGTGAAAGCATTTTCGTAAATAGTATGAACTCTGTTGATGATGACATTAAAATGTCATCATCAACAGAGTATTTACTTAGACTATTTACTTCGTAACCCAAACTTAATTATTGGATATTTCATTTTCCAGATTGTAAATTGAGTTGATTTTTCACACTTTGTAATAGAAAAATATAGCCTTTTTTTCAGCCATGTCTTAACTTATTACAATTTGGCCCAGAAATCCCCGTCTCCTTTAATATTATTTTTATTTTGTATCTAAGTGCATCTTAATATCTCATCTGTACTTTTATACACCCCAAGACACAAAGGTTTCTATAAAAGATTATACCTAGTATTAAATTATTTTAATAGGCCATTACTCTTAAGATACGTGCGTTGCCTTTTAATAACGCGAACAAAAATAATATCCATAGTAAGTACATATGCAGATAAAAGACAATTCTCGTTCCGCAAATTACACACTCAATTTCTATTTCTAAGGCCTATATGCTAGACCAAGATAGAACAATACCAAAACAAAAGAAAAACTGAAGTACTATCGCAATCAAGCTGGGTAAATGTTTTTGGTGTTTTATGAACTGTAAAAACGGCACAATGCGATCGATAGCTACATACTACATAGATTACATAGGTACATAAGTACATACATATGTGCACTGTGTAGCAATTAGCAATAAAAGTACTATCGGTCAGCAATAAACTTGGATCGTGTTTAGATTTTGCTAGGCCAAAGTCAAGGCTTGCTTTTTCTAACTACGCACAGATTGGTGAATTAAATTCAGTAACTTAAAAACTAGGTTTACTGATGCATTTTGCAAATGTCCAAAAAAATTTTCATCGAAGTGTAATGAGGGTTTTTGCGATTAAACTAATAGGTATGCTAGGTTAGTTAGTCTGCCATGAGACGTAGCAGTCATTTTCCATTTTCATTGGTGATAATTATGTTTTTTGTTATAATGACTGGATTTGTATGAGCAAATTCCTCCTCTCTCCTACTTTTACTGTGCCCGACAGGGTCCATAATGAACTGTTAACTCACTGCATTGACCACCTATGTAACATTATGGTATGCAATAAAGTATTGAATTGAAACGTATACTGATTTAAAATAGCAAAATAATGAACACAAGAGTACCCAATTGATGTAGTCGCAAGTACAAAATCAAAACATCAAACACAACATGGAAAATAACATGATTATTTTTTGTATCCTGTTATGTTTACAAAAAAAACTACAACACTTTCAATTTTGTTATTAGTACAGCATGTAAAACAAGGTACTTAAAATCCAACAAATCATGAAACCAGGTACCTACATGAACTTGTAAATATATCTGTTTAACTAGATGTCAGACATGGCTTGATTTATTGAAGCTATTTTTATCAAATCTATTACAATCAAAGGTTTGAATTTTTTGAATTAGAATACAAGAATTATTTAATTACCAATTTGTTAAAACATAAATGACAAAAATATATATATATATATTAATCAATATACATACTATTCTTTATATTTTAAAAAATAATATTATTTAAATAAATATAATAATAACCAAATAATATGAATACGTACCACCCTTGCCTATGTTTTTCACGTATGTTATGGTGTACGAATAGTTGAATTGGAATTTATGTAATGCTTATAATAGTTTTTGCGATAAACCATTTAACAGGTGCGATTGCAGAAAAATTGAAACCAATCGAATCGTGTTTTATGTTGCGTTCATAAAATGTGATTGCATTGTAGAATTCCTTTGGAATTGCTGCGATGGATGTACTACATTTTTATTTAATTGTTTCATGTGAATATGATGATACCAAAAAAGGTATCTTAGGTCTTAACAACGCGCCAGAGCCGCGCAGAGATTGCGTAAGCGACCCCGTGGCTCTGACTAGGGCTAAGACGGGACCGGGGTGTTTTTAGTCGGTGAAAGTCCGACATATCCCCACGCTGTGCCCTCAGCGTGGGTTTAAATCATTAGAGTTTCATCCAGAGAAAAAAAAAAAAGGTCTTAACAACGAACATTTTTTTGGACTATAGGGAAGCGCTTGCACTAGTGGGATGATTACTTACAGCTCAAAATGATTAGTGGTAGCATGTAAACTAGGTTAACAAATAAGACCATACTGTACATCCCATAAATAATCAGGTAATAAAGGACTTTCTAGCAACTACGGCCTAGTCTACATATCCTACATAATAGTCAGTAAGTTAATGATTATCAGGCGAGCGTATAAGAAAGTATAAGAAAACTGCAGTAAAGTATTAAATATAACTTAAAACCAAATAAACTTATAGAAAACGGTTCGAAACCCAAAGATATTGAGCAAAAACTTGCTCTTGCTCTCAACAGTCCAAGGAATGCCAACGACCTTACGACAGTTTTTTCACTGTCAATGTTTAGCATACACACAATAACACTGTATAACCTTGTTTCATTTGAACATAATGAAACAAGTTGTAACGTTCAAACATGTTGTACATGAATAGAATATAACATGTTTGAAATTTAAAAGTAAGGCATAGGTAATAATATTAAACTGTGACAATAATATTGACTGTTCTAGTCTTGATTGTTTGCATGCAATGCCTTTGAAATAACCACATTAATAGGACAACAAGCTGTACAATTAAACATTGTAATCAAAGAACAGAATAAGGTTTAAAACTTTATTTACGGTGGAAATCAAAATGTTTTTGCTAATAAACCATAATTAGCGTAAACACTTAGTTCTATTGTATTAAGAAAAACTGTTTGTTTACACTCGAAGTGATTGTAACTGATCTTGAAATTAGTCACCGTCTTCAAACCGTGGAGGAAATAATGTGGAAACTGTGGATTAGCATTCCATGGAGGTATTATAAACCAGGGCCACCGTTAACATATGCTAACAGTACATTACACATTCATTGACAATATAAACAATCGGTTAAGCTAGGCTAAGAGGTATGTTATCGCGGTAGTTTGCGTTGCTTTCCCGCCTGGTCTCTAGCATAAGGGAAGGGTGAAGCACTCCGGTGGTTTTAGCCGGTAAGAGCCCGCATTCACCGAGTAAAAAAAAATTGGCTAAGAGCTATGCTATCGTGGTAGTAGATTGTTAAATTACTACAGTCCACAATACCATAAGTTTTCCCATACAAGGGGTAGTTAAAGCACTTGGTAGTTAAGGTCGCAAAGAGGATACCGTCTTTCCGAAGCGGTGGAAGTAATGAGATGACAAATTGGCAAAATGCCAAGAACGTTGCATCTTGGTAGTTTGCCAATTTGTTTCCCGACTGAGCTCCTCTTAAGGCAATATAAAGGACCACAACAATGGTTTTAACCAATAAGACTGTTGTATACTTCACTTACTGAACTCTCAAGATAAATTTCTCTAGAACATCAAAAAAGACCCGTGATACGTGTAAAATTGTAGTAAATAACTAAGTAATTTCTAATAGTGATTCACTTGACAGTTAATTAAAACTATCTCGTGTGCCAACGGTTGCACAGATATTTCTTAATTGACGGAGATAAAAGAACGAGTGCTGTTTCCTAATCCACATTACACTAACATCAAAACTCTTTAGCAAAGAACAACAAGCAATCCGACAGCATAATTAGCCATTTCTAGCGTTTCATTTCTATTAAAATCTTTTAATTTTTTAATAATAATATTTGTTATGGTATTGAGAACTTACTTATTTAAATATTTATTTTTTGTTATCAATTTCTACCTACAGATAATTTTGCATGCAAAATAATGCATGCATTGAATAACCGTTAATCAAGTGGCTGGTATTTAGCACAAAATATACGTTAGATTGTTATGCCATACCATTATTTTTCTCAACATCTTTTACAAGTTAAAAAATGCAAGTTATTAATAAAAAAAATATCTACAAGGCCATAATAAAGCGTATCAAAATAAGTGAGCATAACAACGTGACCAGATGCCGGGCGGACGTTGTAAATGTGCATCAAACTAACCATGCATTTTCCATGTAAATAGCGATACCGGCGTTATATGGTTCTATCGAGAGCCGAGCATTACAATCACATTCAATTATGTCTCTGTATGGAATATTAAATGATAAACTGCATCGACAACATTCTACATACTAGACTCAAATGTAATTTAATATTTCTGGCTTGCCCGACCAGGAATGCTTCCAAGTTACATTGTTAGTGGAAAGTTAAGTGTTAATGGGAGCTAATACGAGTACTTCGTATCGCCGCACGTAAGAAGGTCAGCATTTTTACACTGATTCACAGTAAAATGCTCAAGACCGACTCACTAACCAGCACGTGTCCACTTCATCATAAAAGGAAAAGGGGACACCGCCTCGATAGACATAAGGTGTCAACAGCTGAGCCTAACTTCCGGCATTATGAAAAAGCAAGGTTCGTTAGCAACAATTGGCGATTCATTACGAACAATTGGTACTAACCTTGAAGGTATAGCTTAGCAAACGACTCAATGGATAAACTAATCTGAACTAGTTTGGTAATAGACATTCGATACACCAGCGAGACCAACTGATATATTGGAGGCAATCTGTCAATCGTCGAACTAGTTACTCCCGAGAGACTTAATTACGTAAGCATTGTGGCTTAGTAGTTCAATGACGAGACTCGTATGGCACCTTGTGTAATAGCTAAGGAAAATCTCGATCTTTTTGTATACGCCTTTGCTCTACTGATATAGTTACGCCTAATATTATTATTATTACATCACCAATGTCAAATATTGGAACACTTCTCACGGCAACAATCGCGTTACACGAACGTACCGTTGCTACTTAAATCAATTTGCTTTTTGCAAACATGCGATGCGAGTTGAATGGACTTTTGTACCGCATCTTTTTACGATACTCTCACTACACCTTCATCATACTTAATTTAAATTATTATTTGCTTACACAATGACAGCAAATTATCATATTGTGTAGTCAACATCACCCACAATGCAATACAAAATATATACCTAGGCTTACATCGCTTGAATCAAATTATCTTCAACTTTTTGAGGTCTTTTCGTCAACAACGGAACTGTCGTTTCCGAATGTCAATGTAAAAGCTTGTGCATAACAACGGTTGTTTTCTCATACCGTTACATTGCAACCTTATTAAAAAAAAAATTTGTGAATTCGCGACATTCGATCACGTAAAGCTCACGTAGACCTTGTATTTTTAAATGTCACAAAAACTATCCGTTAAAAGAAAACATCAAAGATAAAAGACTGGGTCAAGTCCATTAAGATTATAAAAAAAAAAAACCTCATTAAAATTTACGAAGCATTTGGATAATCAGGAACAGTGTTGACATCGTAAAACTTATCTTTGCTGTTCTGATTGCATTGATAAAAGCGGTACTGTAGGATTACAAGTAGACAAGCCAGTAACGTATGAGCATATCGATGTCATAATAAAGTAAGAGACGTTATTCGTCTTATCTTTATGGCTGGTATGTCTATAAAGCAATGAGCAGTCATTACTTCAGAGGAATTAAAGGACGCGGACTTTATGCGAGATATAGTGAGTCTTAGCAGACTTGTATAAACTTATAAAGACATCTTAAATAAATACTATAAATTGTATTTATTGTAGACCTGTCCATTATCACCACTGACTGGTAAAGCTACAATAGCTAGCCACCATCACTAACTTAAACAGAATTTAGATTCAAATCAACAACACATTGCAATACATAATCTCAAAATAATGGCCACTGAAAAAAATACACATTATTTATCAGCAATTTTACAGCACGTTTTTTATTACTGGCCAATTTAGCTTCCGTAACTATTTCCTTTCATTACTCTTATTAAACGGCATGACTGACAACAATCACAAAATGATATAAAACTGAATGACTACATATGGAAGATAATTGCGATTATGTAAGGTAACATAACATATCATCACGCCTGTATCCCCGAAGGGGTAGGCAGAGGTGTACCAATGTACACCCACAATTCGCCGACTGCGGGTTATGTAAGGTAGTGTCCGTTAAAAATATAAGCGTGCATCATTTTATAATATAGTTAATATCACGTTTGCGTGATCATAATGTTAATATTTGCTTATTCATTAGGCTATTTGTAAAAGACTCATGATCAGATGTTACCGGTCTAGTAATAAACCTACAACAAATTCTTGATTTTATTTCCAAAAGGAATGCAATACAGTAAAGATGGGACTAAAGCTTGTCAAGTCAATTCATAACTAAACAAATGATTTAAATACACTACCACAAAAAAGTATTTCATCATGTGATTGTATTATGTATTATTTATAAATACAAAAATGTACTAACCAGACACTGCCGACACACAGATGGCAAACAAAAAAAAACACTTCAACCACTGTTACCTTAATAGCTGCAGTCAATTTATAAAACTCTTCACTACTGACATTCAGAATAAAATCACCAAAAAATACTTCACAACATTGTATGAACGTCTATCAAAACAGGTAAATATTTGATTGACTAACTTTATAAATATACAAGGTAATATATAATACTAATCAAATCAATGTCCTGCAGTATTGACTGTGATTGCTTATCATATCATTCTTATATCAATCACAACAAGATTAATTTAAAAACGAAATTTATGTTTTCATAACTAATTCAAAGAATTTCATTTTTAATTCAGATCAAAGATATTGATTAGGTCCTTACATAGTGTTTTGTTTAATAAATATTTATACTAATTTAAGTTTAAAATTATTTCGTGCATTGCACAAGAAACAATATCGCAGGGTTCTTCATTCGCAAATTAAATTATTAATTAAATCAATGCACATTCACGGCTCAAGACGTTAGGTAAGTTAGTAATCAGATTTTTTTTTACTTTAAATATAGTATTTGATATTTTTTAACTTCGTGTGTAAACGTGCAGCTTTTTCATCACACATTTGTTACTGTAAATTTTAAAATGTTTTATTTCTGAACTTTCAAACTTCCATTTTTATATCTTTGATTATAATCTAACCTATTTTTAGTGCTTGGCCTTGTACATTATTGATTATAAACTCATTTTTTATGAAGGGTACGGGAAAGTATTGTAAACCAATTAATTACATGCTGTCAATTCACATAACTAATGGCTGTCATAAGTTTTGTTTGTATAGATGGACACATGTAACACTGTAAACAAGTACTGCCCTTCGTGTTCTAATCATTTTAATCGCTGTTGCCATGGTTACAGGAATGAATGCATTGGAAATAGATGTTTATACAAGATAATATTATTATTAACTATCTGTTTCTTCTTTTAATTGATTATTTAATTTAGACTTTGTCATGAATATTTTAGTTTTAGTATTCAGCTAGGCAAGGCAAAAGAGTCGGTCGTCCGGGAGCATGATGGGTCGACGACATAGTAAAAGTCTCGGGTCGAGTCTGGATGAGGCTGGCACAGGACTGTAGAGAGTGGCACGAGAACGGAGAGGCCTATACCCAGCAGTGGGAGGACAAGGGCTGTGGATGATGATGATGATTCGGCTAATAGTATTATATAGTCAAAATATATTTTTAACTTCAAATAGATATAGATTTTATTGAACTATAAGTGATGCAAGATTTCTCCTATCAGTTGTTTTCTTAACACATGACTAGAAGAAAACATAATATTGCAACTGTGTTTGCTAATCAGTGAACCCAATAATATTTTCATTCTTAGTTCAAGGTTATTTTTGTTTGTAAATAAAGCTTGTATTTACGAAAAGGTGGAATGTGTATAAAACACTTTATTAATAATTAAGTTCGATTAATTGAAGTAAAACGTGAATGTAATTGACAACATGTGACTTAAATGCAAATTGATCAATGCTTCTAGTTTTTTTCGTAAACACGTCAATAGAAAAGATATTTACATTCATAGATGACTTTCAACTAATTATATTTATTTTAAAGCTGTTTACCACACGAGTAATTAAAAACATTTTCTTTTGTGTACACATACAAAGTGATAAAAATAAATAAATAGTGTTACCCGCGACTCCGCCAGTGTGGATGGTATCGCAAGCAAAAGCCTACTCCAAATCAAGTTTCATCAAAATCGTATTAGCGGTTTAGGATTGAAAGTGTTACAGGCAGACAGAGCTCATTTTGAATTTATATTTGGCTAACTAGTTATTGATTCGTGTTTCTTACTATTTCTCTATTCAAATTGATTTAATTTATAGAAATACTACAAAATAGACAGGTCTATGAATTTAATATTATACAGATGTACGACCTTGCTACAAAAGGTCAGAATAACACGTGAATCTGTTTAATAGCAGGTGTTATTGACCCCACTGAGCCTATTAAATATTGACAATAGGCAAATCATTTATTTTCATTATATTTGCTTTACGTTAACAATATTATTGTACCACACAAAATCTAAAGAGAATAATAAGCAAGTTTAAATATGAAGTAAAACCCAGGTTAGTTTTTGTACCGTAATAAAGTGTTGAAGACCTTTTTTAATTACTTAAGACTTAAAGTTATAAACATCAAAATAATTAGTATTCAGAGGGATAAAAGATTCTCACGCGTTGGCTACAAGATACCTGAAAAGGGCAGATTATTTATAAATTCGAGAAACCATTGTCATTTTCGAGAGGTTATTCATCTAATAATTACGAAGAAGTAACCACTGCAGGTTGGAAATTGTTCCAAATTATTTATTCAATTTCAAAATATCATTTACTAACCTTTAACTACGTGTTATCAGAATTTACTTCAAAAGAATAAAAAGGGACAACTACTTTCAGAATCCTAATTTAATTAGGTAGAATTAGACAGTTACAGTAAGCTTTATTGCTAGTACTTTAAAAGAACAGAAAGGTTAACAGCCTAAACAAGAAATAGCAATGTTTTAATCAATTTACTAGTACATTGTGAAACTTGCAAACACGTTTGTGACATTGCAATAAAGTTAGGTAGAAATTAACTATTTTGTCACAACAACCGATATCCGACGATCTTTTAAGCAATAAAATTACGAATAACAGGTTGCTACATTGTAGTTTAATTAATTATACTCAATAGTTTAGGTTCTTTAATGTCACATAGTTAATTGTAGATATTATTATCTATGTAGTATCCAACTCGATTGCTTTTCACTTTTGTAAGGTGTTATGTTTTCAAAATTCAAAGAATTAGACCAAGTTTTCCATTGGAAACCACAGTATAGAAGTCTCTACTCGAACACTCTTGCGGTCATGGCCAGTGATACCTGACAGAATGTCACAAAAATCTAAAAGTCATTACTTTATTATCAGAAAATAGTTATAAAAGTGTAGATCAATGCCAGCGCCGCTTAACGCGAACTAGAACCATTAAAGCACGCGCCTAACCTATTTAAATCGACTTCTACGAATAAAATAATATAGCGACACTGCAACGTACAAAGTTCTTAGAATATGTTAGGGCAGGCTCACACGGACTGTTCGAGCAGTAGCACTCCATAAATAAAATCGAGACAAGATCAATCAAATGAACGTTCTTCTTTAGTGATTGATCAAAGAAAACTGACTATGTGATCTGTCAATCGCTTCTCTAAATTGTCACGCGCGCCATTCTGACACTTGTTTTTTGAAAACAAAAGCAGTTTAACAGCTTTAATTAGTCCAATAGGCACCAATAGAAATCTATAGTTCACTATGCAGCTATGACTGCTTGGTCCGCGTCAGTCGTCCGTGTGCACACAGCCTAAGAGCTCTGTAGGGGCTAGTACTAAAAGGAAGTGAGTGACACGGTCATGAACGAAAGCGGCTTTCGCAAGTCTGTACCTAGACTACCTAGGTATGTGTAAAGCGAGATCTCGGGAGTTCATCGACCACTATTAATCAATTCTATCATAGACGGCACATGAATTTGCATTAGCTGATCTTTTACTTACTTCGTTTTCACGATGTTAGAAGATATTCAAAAAGAAGAAAAAAGGTTTTAAATGCTATTTGGTAGGAGTGAATGCTGAGATGACAAGTTGTAGAGATGAGTGGAAGCTGAATACGCATTGCACCGACCCGAATAATTGGGAACAGGGAGATGATGAAATGCTATATTGTAATTTACTCGATTGGTCTGATCGAAGACAAAACCAATCGAGTGATTGGTGATATCTTCATTTCAGACGATTTCGTACGGTTTTCAATATTCATTCAAAACGAATTAGGTAATTAGATTTCATTTGAAGATGGTGTACCTTTGCCTACCTATAAAAGTACACTTACAAAAGATGAGAAAGTAATACAGACTTTGTATAATAATGAAGGCAAGAAAACAATAATAATAACAGCTGCATACAGCAAGAAACAACTTGAAACAAGTGTATATACCTAAACTAAATATCATATTTTAATATATTTTTTCACCTTCATTACTAATACAAGTGTTCGTATTCTAATATTTATTATTCCGTTACTTTGTTCAAAATGTCACGCCCCATAAACAAACTGTACGAGTATTACTCATTATTAGCACAAATGTCCCTATTATGTACTAAGTATATTTTTATTTATTATTTTGACAACTGCACTGGTGTGTTAACAGATTAATCATTTGTACAAATAATAATAATATCTTTGACGTATGTTATTATTGTTATTTATAATTGACTTTTACTTTCCATTATAGAATTGCAGCTACGCAAAGAAAAATCATTAAATAAAAATTATCTACACAAACTCAGGTGTTCAGAAGTCTATTATCTTATTTTGAGCACAATGTCTGCCCTCTAGAACACAAAAGGACGATAATTACATCATACAGTGTATAATTAGTCAGTAAGAAATATTCATTAGAATATCTGGCTAAAATACACCAATGCAATTAGAAGAACTTACACATTTCAATGGTCTAATATTAAGCACAACTCTGTGCAGGAGCACTGAAGGGACTTCATCATCATCTGTCTAGCCTTTTCCCAACTAAGTTTGGGTAGATTCGGCTGGATACGGTATTTTACGTGGAGCGACTGCCTATTTGACTCCCAAGAACACAGAATCCCATAGTAAGACTGGTTGTCAGTATTGACTTTACGTCTGCCAAAGATCATCGTATAACAGAAGAGCACTGACGGGACTTCATTAAATAAAAACGATTGGTTTATCTCAGGAACTTTCCAAGGTTACAGAATGTTGTAAATCATGACGCATTTGTTTTAGGTAACCTAATATTGCACCTAGATACCAATCACTCTGACAGTAAGTAGTACCAATAAACATACTGACATTTATTGAGCATAACTTCGAAAACACGTAATCTGTTACCACAGACTTTCTCAAGAACAAACAATAGATATTAAAGCATTGATGTTTTATTCTTACATTATTTAACTTTATAGACATTGAATAATAGGTTGTTAATAACTTATACAATGCAGTACATTACTTATTTGAGACAATGAAATGACGTTACATGAAGCCAATTTCTAAAAAATATTTATTAGGAAAAATGTAGGTACGCAAACAATGAAATAACAGTAATAAATAACAATGGATTTATTACAGTGTTGAGGAGAAAAGAGTATGTTACAATTTATTTACAGTTTTATTTTTCACGGTCTGACTATATCATATCGACGTAAAGGGTTAAATACATGATTGTGTATTTATTTACTAAGTACGAATAGATGAATAATAGGTGAAGGTTAGAATGTTTGTGTGCAGGTCATCGACCTATGCAATTAAAAGACGTCATGTATTATTAAAAGCAAATCCCTAAACTTAAACACGGGTCGTTCGTTTTCACTTTTTATTATTTATTTATAAGAATATTTGTGGAAAAATTGCGGGATATTCTAAAATTTCGATTTAATTAAATTTTATTTTATATGCAAAAACCTACTAACTTTCAAGTATATGTTGAATTTTCTAAATCGAAATAGTACTTAAATTGAAATACTGAATAAATTAGTATAAAATATGCATCAGTGATTAATGCGTATAAAAACTAAATCAAAATGGAAAGTATTGAATATATTACACATATTTTATTAATCGAAACAGGTTATTAGAACTTGCAATGTCATGGCAACGAAGTAAATGTTAATTTTTCGTAATAACTATTGCAACATAAATTACGATAGTAATTATATGTACTATGTAGTATTCAGTTGTTTTTATGTATCTAACCACACACTCGTACATTTTTTATTAACCGGCGAAAACAGAGGAGGTTCTCAATTCGACGCGTATATTTATTTTTTATGTATCATGTATGATCACGCATAACTTTTTACAGAGTAGTCTGATTTTGATAATTCTTTTTTTATTGGAAAGAGTATACTCCAAAGTTGGTCCCATATAGATTTGGAAAAATAATTCCCAACTTAAGGGTAGGAAAACAGGGGTTGATTGATTGTTCACTCACTGATTGAAATGTATTACCACGCGTAACTTTTATAGGTATAATATTCTTACTAAAAACATACTTCAACTCGAAACGTCATTGTGCAGAATAGTTTACCTTGTAACAACGATACTTGTCAACAAACGCAACCATGATTCGGATCCATTTAAGGAAAAGGTTATTTGGGGTGTCTTTGTATTATTTTTTGTATGGAATTTGTCTCTGGCATTTGTCTCTTTAATATTTTACTCTAAGATCTGACCTAACAAAGATCTTCATCAATCTGTTTACTTTTTTTTTTCAGGTTACTAGTTATTTATTTCAGAAATTAAACTTATTTTTTTTTACAATAACATAATAACTAAGCCTACACAATAAATAAGAAAAATTATATACTAAATAAAACTAAGAATCTATCTGTTTTCCGGATGTAACTTCAATACAGACGAATGCACACTGAAGCATTTCCTAATTGTTACCAAAAATCTTTCATTAATAGACGGTTTTTCTTCATTTGTAGGTAAGTGTGACGTAAAAAAAGACTGCGACGTAGAAGACAGTAATCTACATATTAATACATTTCCGTCCCGTATTACGAAAAGACAAGTTCATCACCTTTCCCACAAATGAAATAGCATAGAAAAAATATTCATGCATGATAATGTCATGGTAATCGGATGGAAATAGTCGAACTAGTTCACTGATTTACACATAGGTTCTGTACACTCGTATTTCGCAAATGGAGATTTAATACGCCACAAGTTAAAATCCGGTTAAAAATTACACTATTATTTTGTGACGTCTCAAATTTTTGAATTGTATTGCTAATCTCAATTAAAATACTTAATTGTAAAAAGCTTCGACAGGAAAAAGTTTCGGTAAAGATACTTCGTTCAAAGTCATAAAATATCGACAGTTTTGAACAGCTGCACAGATTCGGGTTAAATAGTAAATTTTTGAGGAATTCTACTAGAATTTGCATAATATTTAAACAGAAGATATTGTAGAACAGTATCTATCTGACAAAGATTGGCTAAGACAGGTGTAGTAAGGAGCAGAAAAAAATACAGGAAAATCAACCTTAACAACTTTAAAATAGAGGTGCTGTGGCCTACGTCGTAAATCAGAGGTCCGCTCACGTGTCATCAAAAACAGACAGCGACAATAGCATTATTATACTGAATTGGAGGAAGTCGGATAACGAGCGATTGGAATCATGTCTAGAACTTTTCCATATTTAACCCCAACTGGGTCAAGGACACGATAATCATCTTTTGTCAATGTCAAAGTTTTTGACGCACGTAAAAAACTAGAAGATTCTTTGCCTCGTCCACATGTACAATTACCTACCAGACATCATTGATTGATTTTTACCACGATGTAAATTATGTATGTTGGAATACCACGGAACCCTATTTACAACACAGTGTCAGTACACGTGAAATGGTACTTACAATATAGGCAATAACTAAATAAATAGTAGAACAATTATGCAAAAACAATTCAATCAGTGAATCTATTCAATTTTGATACTTCGAGAAAATATATTTTCTTCCATATGAAAACCATACCAAAGATTGTTAGAAGAAAATGTATATCGTAAAGCTCGTAATGTTACCCACCTAAAGTTGTCAAAATATAATAGGTCCGTTTTGACATTTGACAAAATCCCTAGAATGTAACTTGGAACGAAACAATAAAATAATAATTAATTACATAAAGTATTTTTAACATTAATTATTATATTTTGACAACTGTACGAGTGACATCATTAAACTTGTAGTATTTTGTGCACGGAACAAAATTTTCCTCATCTACGCAACAAAGAAAGTGAATTTATGACAGGTTATCCAGAATTCCGGTAATGTCATATAATATGAAAGCTCAGACCACTGTTATTAGCAGTCATTATACACTGCAGTTCATGCCAAATTATATTTTTTACTCAATCCACTCTAAGCGGTACAGTCGAGCTAAATGTTTGTTACATATTTTTTTAATCAAGTATTTTGTGTGGATACGTAAATTGTGGGTACATAAATTCTCGAGTAAGGTTAGGTTTTTAGGAGAGCTTTTTTAGCTACTAACTACTAACTAATTTTTAACTACTAACTAATTAGCCTCAAAAACGAAAATCTTAGTATATAGGTTTTTCTAATCTGATAGAATCCTAAAATTCATTTGGTGCCTGATTCAATACTAAGCGTTTGATACAACACTTCTGCCTACCTTAAAATTCTAAGAATAACTACGTACTATGTTCATATGTATTTAATCTAACGTTAGATTAAATGCACATGTAGTTACGATAGTTCTAGCTTTATTCAAGTATCAAGATTATAGATAACCATCCGATACTATTATATCAGTGGCATAAGGATATTTTGTAACAGTAATGCTCACTTGCCGTTATCATTCAATTTACTAACTACAAAAGTATGACCTACTGCCGCCTACAGCAGAGAATAATTCTATGAAGGTGATCTAACGAAATAGTTTCAATAACTTCATAGATTAAGATTATGTAGACTTTTGCATATAGACTTGTGTATTTATAAAGGTGTCGTCAAGGAGCGAGCTTAACCGTGGTTTTGTTGTCTTGCTGGTAAGCTCGCTGGTGGATTACCGGTCACCGATCACTGGTTTTGATGGTGGCAAGCCCGGTTCTCGGATCGTCAGCTCGTGGCTCTTTCATCGATCACAGATTTAAGATCTTAGCGTGAACAACCCGTTGATATCTTCTAGACACCGCACTGTCGCGGCGCTAATAACTTTACATAACCAAACTTCACAGAGGTTTTAATAAAGTAATGGAATAATGCGACACAATGCACGTATGAAATAGTATAATTACCTATGACAATAGTACAAAGTTCTATTTAATTAACTTAAAATAAATGAATATAATCACCCCTAATAAGGTTAGTGGAACATTTGTTCACGTGAAATGTTCATGGAGAATAAGCAACAAGGCTAATTGAATTCGATGTACATTACATTATCGAATACGTATCAACGTGATTGGTCGACTGAAATGCAATTATTTAGAATTAATAAATAGAACCGCAAGGGTACGCAGATAAGAAACTTATAATGCCTAATGTACGTGGCCTTAAAGTTTGTAGTTTCGTAGGTAACTTGCTCAAAAACTAATTAAGCTGGGATGTATTTGTCGAGTAAATGAAACGATTTTATTTTATGAGTGTCAAGTACTAAAATACTTCTTAAACTCCTAAATATATAAGGATGATTGATAAAACATGATTAAAATAAAATTATCAGCAATTAATTATAAGAAATGAATATTATTTATATTTGCATCGTCAATCGATTAATGTACGCAATATGTAAAAAAATTACATAAATTAATGGAATTTTCGCATAACTTTTTAAATAAATTTGTTCTGAATCAGCGCCCCGACTGTACTCGCTAGACGGGACAGCTTTCGAACTGTTTCCGAGTAAATAAAAAACTGGTCCAACGGTGGGCATACACCCCATGGCAATACCACCACCAAATACGGGGAATTACATAATTGATTATTATTACATTCCATTACCGCTTTTCCAAACGAATTCATGTAACCAACTATGTTTAAACTTCAATGTATGTTTACAATTTGATAATGTACGTTAGTACAATGTTTTTAAATTGTATGGAAACTATTCGTAATGACTACCTTTTTTTTTTTTTTTTTTTTCAGGTGAAACTCTTTTATGAGCTAGCCTTGCATCCTCAGGGGGTTGAGGATGCAAGAGTCCGGGCTTCCGGAGCCTTGAGAAAGGCTCCGACTACTCCGGCAAAACACCTGGTGCCATCCTTCGCCTTAGTGGCGGCGTTACGGTTCCAACCGAAGTCTTAGTACCATAACGCCCCCGGCGACTGCCCGCTTAGTGGCGGGCCCGACATGACCTCCTCCCTATGTAGGAAGGAGGACAGCGGAAGCAGTGCATGGCACTACACTACCCCCGCCCAGCGCCGAGGGGGACGCGTGCCGAGAAGGCTGAGGGACCCCCGTCCCCGCCCTCTGCGTCCCCCCCAGAGCAGGTCTGACTACGGGGTTTCCTGCCCGTGCCCTACCCACCCGCCGTCGGCGGAGCAATGGAGCGGAAGGATCAGCCTCCCGCTCGCGCTCCGAGGTCTCTTTCTGCGAAATGACAACCTCGCAGAAACGAGACACTGCCCGCCAGATGAGATCGTCTGCGAGCATGGCTGTAACCACGCCCGCGAGTGAAAGGTCCGGTCCAACAACCCCACGCAAGACACGGCGCTCCGCCTCGAAGGCACTGCAGACCTCAAGGGTGTGCTGCGCCGTGTCTTCCACCGCGCCGCAATGGTGGCACGAAGGGGACTCCTCCCGCTGGATCCGGTACAGGTACGATCCGAAGCACCCGTGACCGGATAGCACCTGCACCAGACGGAACGTAAGGAACCCGTGTCGTCGCTCCAGCCATGACTCCAGAAGTGGACCCACAACGTCAGTGACGCGGCGTCCGTACCGGGCGTTGATGAGGTCCAAACGCCAACGGAGGACCATTTCATCATAGGCTTCACGCCGTACGGCGCCGCGTTCATCAAGGGCTAAGCGCTCCCCGAGTGCTTTCCGGGCAGCCGTCTGGTGGTATACGGCAGCCAGGACCCTGGCCTCTAGCTCCCAGGGGGGAGTACCAGCGATTGCGCATGCAGCTGCGTGACCCACGGTACAGTAAGCCCTCCCAATGCGCTGCGCGATTGCCCGTTGGGGCCTGCGCAGGAGGGCCACGTTTTCCTTCCTATGAAGGGAGTCCGCCCAAATTGGAGCTCCGTAAAGCGCCATGGACCGCAGGACTCCAGCGTACAGGCGACGGCAGCTAGTCCGTGGCCCCCCCAGGTTAGGGAGGAGCCATGAAAAGGCGTTAGCCGCTTTAAGAAGGCGTGTGGAAAGACCATCAAAGTGGGGCCCAAACTCCCACTTGGCGTCCAGGATCAGACCCAGGTATTTTATCCTGGTCTTCACATCGATCCTGACGCCCGCCACCACAACTTGTGCGTCAGGGGGCTTGCGCTGACGAGGCCCCGGAAAATATATAGCCTCCGTCTTTTCCAAGGCCACTTTTAGTCCCAGACGTCCCATTCTGTTAGCAACTAAAGTGCCGCCAGCAGAAGCCAAACGAGCCGCTTCCCCATATGTCTTACCTCGGGCAGTGATAAGGGTATCGTCTGCATAGCAGAAGATACCCATGCCTGAGAGGAGGGCACCCCGAAGCACCCAGTTATATCCTAGGTTCCACAGGAGTGGCCCAAGGACAGACCCTTGTGGAACTCCGGTGTCCACCCGGCGGCGCTTAACGCTGCCGTTCCTACTTCTGAATAAGACCTCGCGGTCCCGTAGATAATCGGCCAGGAGCGCCGCCAGATACCGTGGTACCCTGTGATACCTAAGAGCCTCCAAAATAACGGCGTGAGGCAGGGAGTTGAAAGCGTTAGCGATATCAAAAGATAGAGCTAACACTCCCTGCCCTCTCTCTTTCGCCTCCGCACATAAGACTTTCAGGCCCTGGATGGCGTCTATCGTGGACCGACCCTCGCGAAACCCGAATTGGGCTTTACACAAGTCCGGGCCGGTCATGGCAAGATGATCTTTGAGGCGGGTCGCAATGACCCGCTCAAAAGTCTTGCCCACCTCATCCAAAAGTACTATTGGCCGATATCCAGAAGGGGAATCGGCTGGGCGCCCATCCTTTCGAAGAAGGACTAACAGGCCCTCCTTCCACGGTTTCGGGAACCTCCCGGTAGTCAAACACCGGTCGAAGAGATCCCGAAACCGTTCCTTCAAATAGGAAGTGGCAATTGCTATAACCCGCGCGGGTATCCCATCGGGGCCGGGGGCCGTCCTCTTGCTACTAAGGCAGGAAATCACGCTTTCCAATTCCTCCAGGGTCAGTGGAGGACATTCCTCCGATGGGCCCATCCCGTAGGGGGGGTTCATTGTAGGCGGGGTGACGTTGGCGGCGCTAGGGAACAGAGCTTGAACCACCCCGTCCAAGAGATCAGTTGGTAGGGTCTCCGTCAGTGGGGGACTAATGGGGCGCAGCTTGTTGCGCACCATTTGGTACGGTCTTCCCCAAGGATCAGCATTAAGACCCTCCAACATCTCTTCTCGTGCGGCATCTTTTGCTGCCCCAATGGCAGCCTTTAGCGCCTTTTTTTTCTCCTGCCATTGCAAGTGGAACCTGGCCTCCCCCTGAGGATCTCGGTTCTGACGACGTCGCCGAAGGTGCTGATAATTTCTTCTGGCGTGCATGCAGTCCTGTCGCATATCGGCCAGCTCGGCAGACCACCAATAGACCGCCTTTTTAGGTGAAGGCCGACGGGACCGAGGCATGGACGAATCACATACCTCGGTCAACAAGTCCCGCATGTGTGAGGCTGCTACGTCCACATCCGGACTTGGCGGGGTACCGAACCAATCCTGCACTAAGGCGACCTCTTTCGCCACTTGGCGGTCTAGATGGGTAATAGCCCACCTCGGGAACGGCGAGCACCCTTGCGTGCCCTGCCGGAGCTGGGTAGAAAACCCTATCCGTATGTAACGGTGGTCAGATAGGGTCTCCACCAGCTCGACCCGCCATGATGACACGGTGGCGGCAAGTGCAGGGGTGGCGAAGGTAAGGTCAACCACAGATCCACCATGCAGCCGCACACACGTGTGCGTCGTCCCTCTGTTGAGGAGGGAGAGGTTGGCCGAAACCGCCCACGCCTCCAGAGAACGGCCGCGCGGGTTGCTGCTGGGATTGCCCCAAGCGACCGACTTTGCGTTGAAGTCACCGAGAACAACCACCTGTCTTGGCGCCAAACGCGACAAAACGCCAGACAGGGCAACTAGGAAAAGCTCGAATTCCGCCAGTGAGCGGTTAGGGGAGAAATAAACTCCTAAGATTGCATTCTCCCCCCAGGCAGCGGCAACAAAGCCCGACCCCTTCTCCAAGGATGTCAAGGGCGGGGAGTCCAAAGAGGGTCGTGGGATTATGGCCACCAGCCCATCCAAATCTCCAAACCAATTAGGGGGCACGAAGTAGGGCTCCGCGACCACCCCCGCGTCGGCACCCCATTCGGCCAAGGTCTGAGCGACCAAGTCTTGTGCCGCCCGACAATGGTTGAGGTTTCCCTGTAGGATTGTTTTCTGTTTTCTAGACATCACACCTCCATTTGTAGGGAACCTCCTGCCACCGGCTTGGCGGTGGTTGTGTTGACAGGCCTTGTCTGACCCTGTGCTATGCCTCGCTTTGCGGGGGGGTTGCATTTGGCACCCCCCATCGTATGGTTTGCCGCCTTGCCGCTTGCTGCACATACGGAGCAGTGCGGCTTGGCGTTGCAGGTGCTGGACTTGTGACCAGCTTTACCGCAACGGCGACAGAGAGCCGAACGATCCTCCGGCGACGGGCAGCGGGGTCGGGTGTGTCCCAGTGAGAAACACTTGAAGCAGCGCATTGGCTGGTCCTCAAGTGCTCGAACAACCCCCGAGCTGAACCCTATTGACAGTCCTTTTTTAAGGACGGCCTCGGCAGCCGCGACTGGGCACGACAAACGTATTTCGCCGATCCCCCGACGGCCATTCCGGACCTCTCCGGCTTTGATGGTTTCACGACTGCAACCACCTACAGCCGCTACTTCCTCCACTACCTCGTCCCTGGTGACCGAATCGTCAAGTTCGGAAATCACCAAAGTCGTGCTCTTGGTTGGCCTGCCCACTACAGCCAATCCAGTGACCGCATCCCGAAGGGCGGTTGCGAAGAGGTCAGCGTTTGTGTCCCGGCTTGCTCCCGAGAACTCGAAGAGTCGAGCCCCGGTCTGCGTTTGCCGGCACTTGACCTCCTCGATGCCCATCTCCCTCGGGTTAACCGACTGTCGGGCCTTGGTTAACACCTGCTCGTAGGACACCCCCTTCTCCGCAGCTTCCGGCGTGATGGTTAACACCACTGCTGCGGATTTGGGGGGAACCATTTTGGGGGCTTTCTTGGTCTTTTTGACGGTTTTGCCACCTTTACCTTTTTTTGCTGGCTTGGTCGTTGAAGCTGCAGGGGTAGTGGGAGACTTCGCCTTCTTCTTCTTTTGGCCTCTAACCCTCTTTTTCCCGACAACCTGCCACTCGTTAGCGGGTGTTGTTGCGGGAAGCATGCTGTCTACTGCAGCTATACTTTCAGGCGCCGGGGGCCTTGATGGTCCCGGATTCGCAGCCACATGGGGGCTGGAAACGGTCACCTTTTGGCGACAGCCTTTTTTGGACACTGAAGTTACCTTAGGAGGGCCAGGATTTACCCTCTTGGTAGGTACATCAGTGGAGGCCACCGACGCATAAGAAGCCGGGACCTCGGAATCCGCCGAAGGCGCAGAACCATTATGGGTTGACTTCTTGCCAACGCCTTTGCCTTTTACGACTTTAGGGGCTGGTTTTTCACTAACCACCTTTTTTTGTTTGTCCGCTGCTAAGGGCGGGCGAACAACCTTGGGGGGATTAAGACGGTCCTCAATCCCTGCGAAACAAGATCGCACAAAAACCTTCGTCTCCGCGGCATGTTTGAGGAGCATTTCCTCTAGTACACCACGGAGAGCGGCCGTGGGATTTGCCGTGATGGCAGAGGCTACGTCCATTGACTCCATTCCGGCTTGCCTTCCAGCAGTGCCTTCCAGCTCGGCGATTTTGGCCTCTAAGGCCTCAATGCGTCGGTGTTGTTGCAATTTCTCCTCCTCCAGGCGGTTAACTGTCGCCTGGAGACGCTGCACCTCCTCTGGGGCCGATCGTGTCGCCATTGAAGCCAAGATGTTCTTAGCATTGGCCGCGAGGTCCCGCAGGGCTTTTTGCAGAGTCCCCTTCAAATTACTAGATTTTCTAGCAATTTCAATGATGCTGCCCATGTCAGCATCGTGAAGGGACTGCAGCTCAGCCACTGTCTTGTCCGAATAGTCGGACCAGAGAGAGGTGCCATACCCGTGTTTGGCCCGGGCGAGGTTAGCCTGACGCTCCTGCGCTGCAACCTTCGCCTCGAGCTCTTGAGCGAGCGCCTCTCTTTTCAGCCTATTGGCCTCACGTTGGGCCTCCGCCAGTCCCACATAGTGGTCCGTTGACGGTTGCGGCTTCCGGGGGCGGCCACGTTTGCTGGAGACCGACTTGGTGCTCTTAACCGAGGGAGCGTCCGAGCTGGACCCCTCGACACCCGCTGATTTGCGAGGGCGCTTGCGTGTCTCTTTCATAAAGAATTTACTGGTTTCACACAAGCCTCCGGCAGAGCTGGCTATCGACGCGTCGGTAAGCGTGCCCTCCTCGTCCGAGGACAAACATCCTGGGGACGGATTGAAAAACTTGCTCCCCGAAATTGAGAAGCAAGAGTTGCGACTCGAAGGACGCTTGAACACTTCGGCGTCTGAACGCGCGAGGCGAACCGACGTCCTCCGGCCTTCACCAACGAGGGTTGTACCGGGAGTAAAACCCGCACCCTCAACACCGCGATCCTCCGAGGCGTCAAGCTCAACCAAAAGGGAGCCAGACAACCTCTTCGCATCGCCAACCTCCTCCGGGCGAGTGCCCCCCCTTACCAGACCCGGAGCAAATCGCTCAACGGGCTGGGAGGTGGGACCCTCCCCCTGGTCCTGAGAAGGACCTTTTCCGTCTTCCAAATATCGGATCATAATAATTGATTCGATTCCGTAAATTCAAGCGCACTTTAGCCGCGTGTCCTCTGCTTCTGCGTTACCGAAGTGTCAGAGGACAGCGTTTCCAGGGATCACGATCGTGGACGTAAGCGCTTGGGGGGATCCCCATTCGTAATGACTACCTACGTAAGTCAAGTCGTGTTAGCTAACTGGATTCGTCTAGTAAAAGACTGAATGAATAGACATTAATTGAAACCTATTACCATAAAGAGATCCTTCTTGTTATTGTGTTAACGTTAAAGTTCAAGGTATGGTTTATTATTCAGTATCGTTAAGTAAACATTAGTAAGAGACTCTTTAATAAATTTGATAATAAGCTAGATATTTTTGGTACTTCCCTTAATAAATACATGTCATCCGATTGTATTTTTTTTATGAATGCTGTTTTTGCCAATTAATATTGTACACAATTAATATTGTATACAAAATGTAACTTCTGAACATGTAATCTTACTTGTATATGTGTAACAATTGTAGGCAAATCAATAAATAAATAAATAAGAGCACGTAAAGAATGTTTTTTTACAAGAAAACAGTAGAATTTACAACATATTTCCTCACAACACTAAAATTTTCTCTTAAGAAAATATGGAATAAATTTTATTCACACGGACCGAACCGCGAGCATTGCTAGTTTCGGAAATAACTTAAACAAACGTGTTTGTGACATTTTTATTACAAAAACGATTTATTTGACTCACGTTTCTTTAAATCACGTGCAAATAAATTAATAAATATCGATGTTTAACATTTTCTTTTACAAGTCGTTAATTAGAAAGTTGATTTACCACAATGACGCGATAAATTATATCTATTAAAATCGGATGGATATTATCGTGGCGCGACAGATAATCAGATAGTTAGAACTATTGAGTTAACTAGTGAAACTAGTTTACTGCAACCGTTTCATTAACTGTGATATAGTTTTCCGTAAATATGCGTTGAGCTTTCTAACTGCTATTAAGAGAAAAGTTATAAATGCATACAATATTTTATCTGCACATGCCACACATCTGTATGTATGCGAGTACCTACAAAATATTTAAAATTACTATCTGAATGTTAAATTGTACCTTAATTTTAATTATAAGGAAATTCTCTGAGTTTTACCGTCGACCCTAAAAATAAAAACATAAAAGAAGGGATTCAAAAGCGATCTAAATCTTAATTATGCAGCTAAGTACTCATTTAAATTTATACACTTACAATGGAGATGAAGTCTAATGCGGTATAAAAAATTCGTTGCATAAAACTAAATTAGTTTTCACATTTATGCTTATACGCATGGAAGAAGGTGAAATAGGCTATAAAAATGGTGAATACAATAACTTATAACAATATCAGAAGTGAAAACCACAAACCTAGGCAATAGTAGTACATGCACTAGAATGTATTACAATTTGTTTTCCCGGTTAAAACATGTTTTGGAGATTCTAAAGCAGATATATTTGAAAGAGATGTGTAAGGGTGCGTCCCCATCTGACGAACGAGCACTACACGTAGCACGTTAGCATAGTTCTAAGGAAAGCCTGTTCTTATCTATTTGTTTTAAGTAAATATCGCTAATCGTTCAATGCTTATCAATATCCTCTTTGATTAACTACAGTAGTAACTTAACTACAGAAGTTGATAAGATTTTTTTGAGAGAAAATAATCTTTTCTTCGTTGGTGTTTGCAAGAAAAAATGTTTAGAATTATTTACTATACGTATTTACGTAATACTTTAAAATTTACTGGGATATGAATGTTTCCCAATGTTTCAAATGAAATTTCAAATATTATGTAAACGTATAGGAAGTTAATATTTACCGATGATTGTTAAAAAGCATGGGAAATTAAACACACAAACATTTACACGGATGATTTAATGAGAAAGTGTGACTTTTTAATGTTTTATTTACTTTTATGAAGGGCAAATATTGTAATAAGGAAACGGATTGGTTAAGTATTTTTAAAATATTAAGTAGATATGAAAATGTGTTATTATCACATTTATTATATGTATGAAAAAAAAAGGTCGGTTTTGAGCAGCAGCAAAAATATCGCAGAGAAACGCATCACAATAAAGGTCGTTGCAAAAGAGAGAACTGTTTACAAATTAACACCTCTACAACACTAAAGTAAACATAATACTTTCTATTGACACCAAAACTTTCTTATACGGTCGAAAAATAATACGTGCTCAAGATTAAAACACTGTTTTATAAATAAAACTATTGATTCGAGGCACGCGTGGTTTAATTCTCACGACAACTGAATGATAGGGAAATTTGTAACGTTACGTTTACAAAGATATATAGGATGTGTAGAAAGCCTTGTGTAAATTGTTTTGAAGATATCTAGTAGCCACATAGTTTCTCATATTTACAAATTCGTAGAATCCGGCCTTTGTTATCGTTATAGCAATTTACAGCACAAACTATGTATCTCTAGCGATTCTATAAAACTGAATTCCTATGTGAAGAGTGTTGATCGATAAAGAACCAATTACTCGACAATAATGCATTTCTAAACAGATCGTTTCAGTAATAAAACTAAGTAATAAATAGCAGTGTATCAAAACAATGTTATTCATGAAGTTTAGGAAATAATTTAGCTAATGTTTGCGATGTCATGAACGTTGCATTCTTGGCAAAGGTTACGTCTCAATACAGGAATTAATACGATGAGCAACATAGTTGTGAAACCATGACAACAATATTTACTGTTGGTCCTTTCATCCCCAACATTATTAACTGAAATACATACACTATTATTTTTGTTTATGTACTACAAATTTAATATACAGGAAGTCATTCAATACGTATCCTAGGACCAGGAATATTTTATTGACAAGTACTTAAACACCAAGGTTTTGGCAGCAGGCTGCATTTTCCGCATTTCCGTGGCCACATTAGCTTCTTACATAAATTTTGACTACGCATTTTAGTGTTAGTCTATAAACATTGCGTTTTATAAGACGTCAAAACCGTAGTAAATTGTATTAATGTTGGTACTATTTGTAGCACGGATGAATACGTGGCCTACCACAAAGTATATTAGCGTAACAAGGATTATTATAGGTCAGTAATGGAACTAGCTAATATTAATGAGAATGTGGGAATTCTGATTTTAGAGGCAAAATAACATATGACTCTTTAAAGGTATTTCAAAACCACATTTATTAAGCAAAGATAATACTGTCCAGACGAAATTAACCGCAACTTTTGTTAGGCTGGGTTTTTGCGGTTTTATTACTAGGTATATTAAGTATTATTTTCAAGTTTTACCTTCTTGTTATATTAATCGAAACACGAGTTTATAATTGGGCTTTTGTCATTGTTCGTGCAAATCGAAACAGTCGTTTCGATGCAATTTAATAGTGTATAGGAATTCGAGCAACATGTCAAGTCTAACTAAAACGCAGTGTTAAACCTGGATACCGCTAGACAACCTTGAAGTGCGTATTTATAGTTTGCAGTTGCATGCTAGCTTATATTATTTACATTTTTAGATTGCTCGCCGTTTTATAGATGGATCTTGTATAAATTTTATAAAGTCTGCACGCAACTGGCACATTTATCAGGATCTTTCAATATTTTTGTCTTAAATATGAGAATATTATAATAATTGAATAAATTCTATCTTGGGGTTTGAGAACACTTTTACGATAGTATCGAATAGATTTCTATGGCCCTCGTTTGTTGCCAGTTGTAAGAAATGTCCCATGAAATAGGCAAAAACTTTCAATACTCAATACTCAAATCTTTATTACCATTCCATATGTTACATAACAGGTGGTACAATTTCTTATAGTATAGACACAATATGGACCCGATAGGGCACAGCTTAAAGAAGACGGCCCTTTATACTTGTAGTCTCAAAATTTTATTTCTAATGTTGTATCTGCTAACAATGCTATTATCTATCATAGATATGAAAAAGATCATCCTTGAAAACTCGGAATAATTTTCATCTCCATCTCAAACAGATAATGGCACAATACATGCAGATAAACGTTAGGATTACAAGACTAATGTATGGAATTGTTTACGATAAGGTAGATTTCGTGTCACGATAGCCCAATACTATAATCTAGTGCAGACAAGAACACGATATCTTAAGTGATACTCAATATTCTACTATCTATTGTTAACCCTTCGGTGTCATATTATCTTTGTCTGCTAAGCCGCAGGTCCTTCTAATAATTACGTGAAAAAGATTAATTCAATGTGAAACTACACGTTAAAAGCACATGTCCAAAACGATGAACACATATTATTATATAGGTTGAATTTAATAGCTTAGCTTCGATCGTCTTTAATAACATATAAGATATACCTATTGTCTAAAATATAGATGCTAAATAAAGTTACCAAGCTAAAACTCATGGGAAATGGAATCTGCAAATTATTTTTTTCAGGGTAAATATTAAATGCTTAGTTTCCATAAATGGTACTGAGAGTGATTCGAAGTTTATGAATGAATTATACATCTATTTGTAAATGGGAAAACACATCAAAATTGTTATTAAACGTACTATTATTTCCTTGTGGTTTTCTCAATTGAAGTTTCATCGATGAGTATTATTTCCCTTATTTGTCATTAATACTGTCTATTTTAATGACGCTGCACGGGTATTTTTAGTTTTGACAAAGTCTCTTTTATTTAGCAGTACACAAAATAAAGCGAATTTCAGCGTTTAATTCTTTAAAGACTGGACTATACACAAAACTCAAGAAATTATTTGTTCTTCAATACATTACGTCATTAATTACTCAGAGTTAATACGAAAGCATTAATCTGAACAGTACGTTTATTAAGTCAGCTAATGAAATCCGTCACGCAAAAAGTTCAACATACAGTAATGAATTGCTCATAAGAGCAATCATTAAGATTTGACTGATTAGTGATTATTCAAAAATATATTGTACTGACTGTACTGAGATCAATGGTCAAATAAATAAAAAAATAAGAATGATGACCTATTTACTAAAAGATAACTGAAAAGATTACCAACTCGTATCGTATTTTACGAAAAGCAAAATGGGCGCGCTTACAAAATTAATCAGGTAATATTCATCAATTAAATAAAAAAATATTTGCCAGTTTTCATAGACCAAAGATAAAAAGAAAAAAACTAAATTCTTAAAGCAAAACCGGCCAGTAAAACCTTCTTTTTTTATATTTTAAGAACCATTTGCAAGCGTCAAAGTTAAGTCCTTTGAAGGGGTTTCAGGCAAAGGTTTTTAATACGCAAATAGTTTCAGAAAATGGTTGAAATAACTAACCCTATCTAGTTACACGTGAGGTTACACGTGAGGTGTCACGCAAGTGTGTGAACGTGAAATTGATACAGCGTTTCACAACGGCCCACAGTGTAACCTTTCTTCATAGTTGCACTATACTAGATACTTGTAAAGTCGGCTATTAGGGCGGTACGTAAAATAATAAATATAATTTAAATAACCGAACGTAATTAAATTAATAGTATTTTAAATCGACAATTTTATTAAAGAAAAAAAAATTAAAGAAATGGAAGGTGGGTAGAGATGTTTATAACCCGTAGTGAGACAGAAATGGCTGAACAAAAAAATAAGCAATAAATAAAAAAATAAATTACTATAGTTGTAAGTTTTTGTTGTCAAGTTGTTGTTACATTGTAAAAGTCAAGAAGTACTTTAAAAAAATATTGTAAGTATAAATAAGATTGTTGCATAAAGTCCGATTTTAATCGGCTTGTAAATTTTATTCGGGTGCAAAAGGATCCGGGCCTGTATCAAAAGGCCTCGTATAAATAAAAAGTAACATGCACTATGTTATTCATAAACTTTCATTAACACACGTGTATTATTATTATTTATTTATTATTTATTTATTTATTAAACATTTTAAATTATCTAACAACATATACATAAAAGCCCACAAAACTGTTTGCACAGTTTGTCTGTGGGCATGATGACTAAGACTAATTAATTTTAAAAATGAAACTTATTATAACTTAAAACTAAAAATACCTATATAGAACTAAATATATATAATCTTATCAGATAATATGTTAACACTCCATTACTCCATGTTTGTCAACAGGTAATTCTTTAACATAGTACAAAAAACTTTTTTATTTTTAGTATTTCTTATATTGCTGGGCAGCCTGTTAACTAAATAAGGTATCCTTTTATTAAGTGTTCTGTCCCCATAGTAATTATTTACTCTGGGGACTTCATATTTACCTGCACAGGCTGCCCTAGTCTTGTGGGAATGACTCAACATTGAGTAACTCTCCCAACTGCCATGGCTATTTGTAAGAATTAGGTATTTATGTTTTAAACTAACAGGGAGAATTTTACATATTTTAAACAGCTTGTAGTAATTATCTTTACATTTTATTTTTGTTTTTCTTTCTACTAATAATTTAAGGAATCTAATTTGTATTGTTTCTAACTTTTGTATATATGATTTGAAAGTGAGGCCATAGCAATCAAGAGAGTAACTCAATATTGAATCTACGAGTGACAAATACAGTAGTTTAAGGGTAGTAGTGGGTAATTTAAAACTTAAGTGATAAAATTTACCTAATAATATTCTAAGCTTATCACATAAATAATCTATATGGCACGACCATGAAAAGTTTTCATCAACTTTCATTCCGAGGTAGGTTACACATCTTTCTCTTACTATAGGTTTACATTTACATGTTAATGAATTATTGTGAAAACAATCGAAACTATGAGTATACAATGAAGGAACTATGTCAGGTGAATTAAAATATGGTGAATGTATAATTAGCAGTTTAGTTTTATCTGAGTTTAAGACTATACATTGTCATGAGACCATTTAACAACCGCGTCTACGTCATCCTGTACTAGGCGGCACACTTCACCGAGATCTTGTCCCGCGCGGAGTGCGCACAGGTCATCCGCAAACATGTAGGCGGAGCAGTGGCGTATCGCCCCGCACAGGCTGTTGGCGTGCATGAGGTAGCACACCGGTCCGCAGCCGGAGCCCTGCGGCACTCCGCACGTGACGTCCCTCGCGTCTCCGTGTGCGGCGCCCACCTTCACGCTGTAGCTGCGGCCAGTCAGATAGTCGCGGAACCATTCGCTCAGTGGCTGTCCTATTCCGCATTCTTCTATTGCGTTAATTAACATATTTTTTTCTAAACTATCGAATGCTTTTTTAAAATCAAAGAATACTGCGACTACAAACATTTTTTTATCTAAATAATTATTGATTTCATTACAGAATCTTGACAATAGTGTGTTAGTGCTTTTACTTTTTTGGAACCCATGCTGACATTCGTTTATTATTTTATTTTTATGAAGATACTCGCCTAACTGTTTTACGATACATTTTTCTATTATTTTATCAATGCTTGACAATATTGAAATTGGTCTATAATTTGCAAATAACTTACGATCACCTTTTTTATGAATAGGGCGTACTACGGACTCTTTTAATTTATTTGGAAATTTATATTTCCTAACACTTAAATTAATCAATTTGGATAGCACTGGGCTTACCTTATTCACTATAAACTTAAGATCCGACATGCGCACGAGATCGCTACCGGGTGATTTGTTCGTATTCATTTTCATTATAACTTTTCTAACCTCTCGATCATTTACCGGTTGCCATCTCATACACACATCCATCTTGATGACGCATTTAATCGTACATTATCGCAAATTATGGTTAGCAAATGTTATACAAAATTACACTAACGCCATACATTATTTATTTAATTTAATGTTACTCATGTAACGCATACGCTAATGCGTAATACCGTTTTAACATAATATTATTAATTAATACCATAAGATGTTTATGATTAAAGTATTTCCTCATTGTTTTATGAGGAATCCTTAGTTTACTCTTAGCATACCATCTTGTGTTTTTTTTTATAATCCTTAAATCAGAATCGAACTTAATGCAGTACAGAACTTTAAACTACACATTTTTTTTGTACCTACCTCTACTTATTTTTAGGTAATCTGTATTACTGTAAATAATTTGTTTGCTTTTTTTACACTACGATTAGTTGTCAAAAAAACTAGTTATGTTAAATAATTTAAAAATATCGCACAAAGTTATACACACAGTTAAGGTCAACACGAAATCTTTTCGACTTTAAACTATTAAGGTTCACTTGAAAACCAAATAAAACTTGAGCTCAAACAAATATTAGGTTTTTCAGCTGTAATCTTTAAATATTTTTATATATTTACACGCCAGATTTATTTATTTAGCGATAAAACGTACATGGTCTATTATTTATTTAGGTTAAAACTCTCAGATACGCATTTTAAATAATATGAAAGATATCATCTGTGCTAAGGCGTGTAAAATTTATGCACATAATAATATTTAATCCGCACAGAGTTATAAACTAATATATTATTATTTCTTACCAAAGTTCTTATAACTCACATCACTAATATTATTTTATTCTATTAAATCTTTTGATAATTTAATATTATCTACCTATTTGAATTTAACATCATAGTTAAAAAACTTGCAAAGTTTGGGATATTTTAATTAAAAATAATTAAATTTCTTAATACTTACAGTTTCAATAAAATCAAACTTCGAAGACTCACTGGCACAAAACACTAAACCACTTTAATAAATAGAAAAAAAATAAAATGGAACAATAAATTATATTGGCGGTAAACGTTCGAAAATCGAAGCTTTTAAATATGGCGAAGCGCGCGTTCGCGGCGGCGATACAACGCTGAATGATAACAGGTTGTGTTGGCGGCAGCGTAATTATATCAACGAGAGTCGAGCAGTTTTCTGAACCAGTCAGGTGTAGGAGTCAGTCACACTATCTAATGAACAGCTAAGTGAGTAATAACTTGCGTTTTGCAAATCATACACAGTTGCGATTCGACAATAAAGTTACCGGTGTTAAGGAAAACTTGCTGAGAATACAACTACCCGCCGATGTTGATTGATATTTAATGCAGGTGAACAATGTTGTCCGCATTTTTTCGCGTACGAACAATTGTTTTAAGGTCAGCCAGTTAAGGTTGATATACTTTATAAATACTTTCAAGACAATCGGTTATGAGTTTGTTTTGAATAATAAATTATTATAAACATACTATCTGGCAGGTTAATCATGTTTTACATTACTATACATGTCATCGGAACGTTTTATACACTAAAATAATATACCTAAATGGATGCAACATTTAAATACAATCAACATTAATGAAGGTTTACTAGATAACATTTAAGTTGTCAATGTCGGTACTTTAGTAGTCTCGGTATGAGGTGAGGCTTAAATTCGTTATTTATCAGACATACTTAGCTATTTAATTAATTAAATTACTATTTGTAATCGGATAGTTGCAAAGTGAGAACAAAATACATAAAAGATCTAGCTCATTGCCAACCAGTTACTTCGACAGGCGCAGAATTTATTCGTACCAAGGAAAAAGCTTTCCGTCACAAATAAATAAACACCCCTATAATTATTATAAAAATGACAACCTTTTTAATAATATAGACAAGATTTTTTTATTAAATCACGGCAGGCCTTACCTCAAAATAATGTTAATTTTAATTCAATCTATGGTTTGATTGAGCAGAAAATGTGCAAATCATGCCATCATTCATCACGACCACATTGATGAAAACACGAGTTTTTTTTACCTCTTGGCTGAAAAACCTTGTATATTGCTTATAGACAAAAGTCGATAGAAAAAAACTTGCAATAAAATCATGACGAGTATGTGTAAGAATACCGGAGCGACTATAACGTAAATATTAATGACGCAATACAAGTTCATGTATAGCTATGACTTTTGAGATAGGCCTCACAATAGGCAGTTATCATATCGTACGTGCACGTACTATCATTTAATCGGATCAGTAAAAATATCTTTCGGTGTATTGCGATTATCAATACCTTTATTTTTCAGTAATAGAGAAACGTAGTTTTGGTCCTTACAGTCTAACAGGACTCAGTAACGATTTTTTTACTTGTAAATAAATTCTGGTTACTGAAAAAAGAAAACCTGTATACGGAAAGACCGACTTCGCATAGAATTTTGCTTCGTTGGGCTAAATTATGAAGGGAACATAATGTACATAAAAAAAAAACAATAAACATATAAAAAATATATTCTATTTATTGCTATGCACGCAAAGAAGTAGGCACAAGCCTACAACCATTAATGTAGGTTTCAAGAACGGGGAAACTCCGAGGCAACGATTTAGACTATTTACCTAAATATAAAAGTTGAGGAAAACCATTTAAGGATAAGGACAACCCATAAAGAGAATCTTGGGAATACGCAATTTAATTACAGCATTTAAATCTCAAGAATATGCGGTAAAGTTACACCAAATAGGTATAAATGTAGTTAGAAAACGTTTATTGAGATAAGATCATATTCCATCCTTATATTGTTTAAAGAAAAACATATGTAAAGAATATTCTTTGATAGTTAAATACACAGCAATTCGTTAAGGTCTATTGGTTTTTTAGGTTTACGCGAATGTTAGACATTGAAATAAAACTACTTTTTACGGATTTTTTCGCGGTTAATATTTATATCTTTAGTCCCGACGTTTTGACACCCTTGCAGGTATCATAGTCACCGGACGTAAAATCTAAATATAAACCGGGAAAAAACCTAAAAAAATATTTTTATTCAATAAGGTCTGGCCAACCGCGCAAGATTGATGAAGATTACCCCATTTTTTTTGCTTTGCCGCAATCAATTAAAAATACCATGTTTTTATTGTTATGGTTTCTGATCGTAATTTAAGTGGTATTGACTAGATGTGGAAACGAATTTTACTTTTTTATTTTTGCTTTGGTGTTGAGTATACACATGTTCCTTTTTAAGGAAAACCATGACATAAACAGTACCCAATTAAATAGTTTCAATTATAAATCTAATAACATACATGGTTTATGATGGGGCAAAATGTTAAATGACATCATCTTACATGACTTGACAATTTTCTATTTCAAAACTTGTGAAATACTAAATAGGCGTTCATGATCATTGACTCATTTATAAAAACTGAAGCTCTAGCATCGCGTGCCAAAAACAATAATGACTATAAAACAAGAAGTGTGTTACATGATAATCTGTTATCGAGTCACGTAAAATTATATGGTAGCTCATTAACGTATTTTTGTGGGCAATTAGGTGTAGAGTGAATTCTTTTTAATAGAGTAGATAATTCGGAAATAATCTAAACAGTGGCTTTTTTGTGAACTTTGGCAAGCAAAGTAAACGGTTTTTTTGCAAAGCATGGTAAGGAAATATCGAGAAAATTTTATAAAGCTGAACCAAGTTCTCCGGGCTAGTATCAGGATCGCCGAAATTTGTGAAATAAACTTTACAATAGTACTCGTATAATTAGATTTTGACCATATAATTACAACTCGGCAACACGCAACGTACGGATGACTGTTATTAGAATAGGGACCTACGTTGATGGGACAATAGAAAAATAGCGGTTTATTCCAGTAGTTTATTAGAAATAGGTTACTTACTCATCATTCCTAAACAATAGAAATTAGTGAGTAAGTCTAATAGGAAATAACGGCACCTTTACCTAAAACCAAAGTAAGTGGGTAAAAAGCCCTGATCGACTGCGTTTGCCTACCTTACATTTACAGGGTAATAAAGTAAATAACTTCTTTTACAGGAAAAAGTATTACAAAAAAAAATCCGACTTTAGAATAAGTCTAACACTAATGGACCAAAATTAAATGGGAGCAAATGGGAAACACACACAGCTTACAAATAAAAAAAGATTCATCAGAAAATCAGTTCCCCCAGTCAAAAGGTCTGCGGTAACAAAGTGCTTGTTCACGTTGACTCGCGGGCGCGGTTGCGGGCGCGGTCACGAAATATCAAACATATGGCGTAATGTCAAAGTGTTCACGTACGAAACGCACCAGCGGGCGAAGTAGCGGGCAAGCTAGCGACTAGCGCGCGCGCGCCGCTCGCGGCAATATCAAACGCGAGGGATGTTTGAGTGTGTTCACGTCGAACTAGCGGCGGAGCGCGCGAATCACTCGCGACGTCAGGTAAGTTCAACCAGTATTCTGTGGCGTACTCCTACAAACCTTCTTCCTAAAATATTTATTTTCACTGATTGTCATGGTGACGAAAAAAACACATGAGTCAGATATCGGTTTTATTTATAAAAGTATAGGTATTACATAATATATGTATTAAGAAATATAACTGTTAAATGTCTTTTAATACGGAAGAGTTTATTAGTGCTGTTCAGGCTAGAACTCGGATTTGGCAAAATAAACACAGCCATCATATGAACAGAAATATCTCTTTCGATATTAATTTCGTGCACACCAATTCAAATTTTTATCATCTCCCACTTTAGGTATTTAGTTTCGGTTAAAAATAAAAGATCGTCGTCCATGTTTACAATCTCTGACAACACGTCACCCCCGCGCAAACGCCTGGCGGCCAATGTGAACACGAATCCGCCACGTCTCCGCGACCGCGCCCGCTACCGCGCCCGCGCGTTCCAACGTGAACAAGCACAAACATAAAAAATACAGTCGAATTGAGTACCTCCTCCTTTTTTGTAGTCGATTAAAAACAAATATGGTCATCCATTTTAAATATTCCAACCACTTTCTACATACATCATAGCAGAGCAATGCATGTTTAAGAAAAGTGAAACGGAGCGTACAATGCACTTTACTACCACACGGCGATTGGCCATGGCGAGTGACGTCAGAAGCGTACGCGCACTGAAAAAATTACTGCACTTGCATCATACCTATCGCTGTGAATCATAATATTAATTATCACGCCTGTTGTAACGGAAGGTAGTAATTATTATTTAGTACTTTTAAGAAAAGTATGTATTAATTTATTTAATTATTTTATCCTCTCCTTTTTGTCCCTTCGTTTTTCCATGCCCGTAACTTTTTTTTTCTTTCTGAGAAGAGCCTTGTTCCAGCAATGGACCCCTTGTAGGTATAGTTTCTTAACCGACAAGCCAAGAATAAAGTAAAATTCTTTAATTTTACTTAGAGTATTTTAGTCCTACAGCTAGGCAAAGGTCTTAAGCCACATGACACTAATTACCCAATAAGCTATCGATGTCAAAAAAAAATGACTTAACCAAATATCGATACACATTGCATCACAAATTTTCTTGAACCTTATCTATTTGTATGAGATAAGCGTTAATTAAAGGAAGTTAGTTTATTCGTTAGATAATGACAGTCATACTACCAAGATTATTACTGCATTGTCATCTAGCTTGTAGAATGCAAGTCTGCATTATTGTTTAGCGATGTGATGACATAGCGAATTTGTTATAAATTGACTGACTATTAGTTCCACACCTCTAAATAAAGACTCGTATGACGCATAATGTATAATTTATTGCTAGAAGTTTTTATAAGGCCTCCTTTAAGACCAATTGAGAGGCAAGTTAACAACTTGAGAAATATTGCAAGTACTCGCGAATCGTTCGGTAAACAATGAAGAACATTTGTTTTATATGGATAAATACACTTAAATAATTACTTACGTGTGGGATTTAATAAGATATTTTTGTGTACGGATGTACTAAAAGATGTACCTAGACGTTTAGCTTTTTTTGAAACTATCGCGGAGGCTGCTTTCAGTCTTCGTATGTTTTCGGTGAAGGAAAACATCGTGAGGAAACCTGGATTCCAAAATTTGGGATCTGAAATCGCTTACCCGCAGAGAGGAAGCGTGGTGATCAATGCTCATGCCTTCTCTATATGGGAAGAGGCCTGTGCCCAGCAGTGGGACATTTATAGGCTGGATTATTATGTTTTTGCAAGGGTTTTGTTGTACTAATCATTAGTAAAATTTTACCTATTAAAGAAGACTTCGATCATCGATCTCTACTTAACCCTTCAAAAGACTCAGAGCATAATAAATTAATAACATGGGTACTTAGTATACAATCGTTTTTATTCGCTCTAATTATTTAAATAGTTACTTGCAAAAATAGTTCCGCTAAAAATAAAACATAATACATCTCTGTACCTAATCAAGCTATCGCATGCCACCTTATCTAATTATAAAAAATAAATTACTCAGAGAGCAGATGTCAAGAACGTAAAGATTATAATTTGGCAAGTCATTGAATCTCGTTCAGACCAGATACGTTTGATAACAGTAGTTTAAAAATTAAGCTAATAAGAGCAAAAAGCCTATCATTGTCCAAATTGTATGTTCATTGAGTATGTATGTGAGCTTTGATAAATAATATTTGTATCAACTTACGTATTATTTTTAAGACTATGTCTCCGGACAATAACTACACATAAAAGAAAAAAGATTTTCTAATAGATCGTTCGCAGAGACAACAAAAGACCTAATGATTTACAATGATCGAAATTAAATTGTTAAAAACTTTTTTCTTCCTACAGGTCCTAATTATGATAAATAAAACTGACTAATAAAAGACAGATATAGGTACAAAAAATCCATATTTGGATAAAATAATTTATCAAAATACGGACTATGAAAAACAAATCTTTAATTTAAATAAAAATTCATTTTAAATACCTACTAAACTTCTTTTTAAAGTTACTGGACCAATGATCTCTGTCTATCAGTCATTATCTTGCAAATTTTGCCCTTGTAATGGTGTTATCTAATTAATAATATCGACTCATGACTCCACTAAAAACATTATTACGTGATTCTAGATCGATTTGATGTAACTTTAAATCCTGTTACGTTTGACTATCTGAATAGAAAGTTAAATTTAAATTCTGCATGTGCAGACAGATAATGAATTAATTAATTATGTATGTAGTTACACCAAGATACTAATATGTACCTCGACAATGTATATAATATAATGTCATTGACATCTACTTAAGACTTAAATTAAAAAAGAAAAGTGAAATGAATAAATTAAACTTACATGGAATTTTCAGTCACCCATTTTAGAGGTTGAAATGTGAAATATTTTTCTTCAAATCACGAGCACGTATCGTCGCATTTTCTGAAACAATAATAAAACATTAGTTATCATCATTAACATAAATTATCGAATTCAGAAGAACACCCAAACATACTTTATAGACCTAATGTATAATTCATCTAATAATATATTGAGTGAACAATAAAATGATATGGAAACCCATAGTTTAAATTATATTTTCCAAATGCCTAACATTTATAAAATAATAAAAAAGTATACACGAAGTACTCAAACATCTGAATAGGGAAGGAAAATCATAACATTTTACCTATTTAAAAGTAAGAAAATTAATGAATGTCAATGAAATAAGGATACATTCCTTAAAACTGCCTTTCTAGGAAAAGGTGCATCATAGGGCATTTAAAAACATGCTCTACTAGTGCCTACAGTAATTCTTGATTATTGTTTGAACCTATTTACCTAAACCGTATTTTAAGTAAGTAAACACCCATCAGGCTAAAGTAATCGATATCATCTTAAATCTAGGCCAGAAGTAACTACTAATCTCTTGCAAATATACCTAACTACGTAGAGACAACTGCACAAAACCAAACCAATCATCTAGATTCTAGAAAATTGTCTGCAATCTCTCCTTGTTAAGCTGTCTATCCGACTATCAATCTAGCATAGCTAGTATCAAGAGGAGGCAATTTGCAAATTCCGCTTTTATCCTATCATCCCATAGATTAGAGAGTTCGGGTGTTCACACAATTGAACAATTGTCTGGTCGTTAAAGGCACTCCTTCCTATTCGTCTCCGAAACCCGGGTCAGACGGTCATTGGAATGACACGTGAATGATGTACTCGCTAGACTGGACTGCAGTTCGTCTTGAACTGCGCTCTGTGCAACTCATGTCTCAGGTTGCGAGGGACGCGAATTGTTGCATGTTCGCGAAAGATCGATACATTCATGTTGGTTTTGCCGGCTCTTTAAAACTTTGAGAAAAGCTTTTTATGTTATATTATTATAAGTATAGATCATGTTTTAAGATTTTGATTCTGTCCTTAATTTAGTACTAGGTATATTAGAAAATAACCATGCTTATCGACTTTTTATGTAACTAAATATCAAAACTTTTGAAGGGCTCGAACCTTTTGGCTGTTTTATCCTTTCCCTCCTCGAACCTTTTCGCGGGTAATGTCAAAAATGTATAAATCAGCGACTGCTGGGTATTGCCGCGTCGGCTATTATTGAACATTTAAATCGAAATCCATATTTCAATCCCATTTTAAATTAACAATACTATTATTTTCGGAATATTAAGTTTTGTTAATTAACCATTTACAAGAATAAACAGGAGATAACATTTCTCTTCTTTGTTTTTAATTCGGATGCATTAAGATCACATGAACTTTTGATCGTGGCCCTTGACATTGGGATTTTTATTATTTAAATGTAAATATTTGAGCATGATACACACTAATGAGTAATGACACTTAGTAATGTTAAGACAGTTGCTCATTATCAGGCAATTTGTAATAAAAGTGTAATGTACGTAAATGACATGTAAACATTTATCAATGATATTATTATCAAAGATACCTACGTTGCAATAATTATAATAAAAGACGCCTTTCGTTGGTATGTAAATATTTTTATGGTTTAGATTGGGTATTAGTATATAAAAAGAAAAATATATACTTTTTAATAACATATCATCACGCCTGTATCCCAGAAGGATTAGGCAGAGGTGTACCGATGTACCCACAGTTCGCCGATATGTTTGGGTCCCATGTAATAGGAGGCGAGCCTATTGCCACTAACCGGGCACAAATCCAAACTCCGACCTGCTACTGAGAATTTCATAGAAAAACCCAATAACACCTTAGTCGACTTGGGAATCGAACCCAAGACCTCTACCGTAGCAGTCGCTCTTAGCAACACTAGGCCAACGAGGCAGTCAACTTTTTAATAGGCATTCTAAATTAAATTATACTGAAAGAACTTCGTTATTTTTATTTCTACCTAGTATAATATTTTTGTTTACATGGATGGAGTAATTAAAAAATGAAATTAATAATATAAATTAATATGCCAGTAATCACTAAAAGTACTCAGTGCCACGACAAATAGCACGTTGTAAAACTATCACTTCTGCCACAGATTTCTAATGTATTAAATATCGTATTTTCTAATTAGAGACAAGAAAGTGCGTACGTTAACCATGTTTTTCACTCAGTTCATTTACGTATAAATTTATTTAACAACGTAATATGACTAAATAAACAACACTAGTTACTAAATACGTCGTTGCTTTATTTTCATTTATAAACATTTTACAGAAGTAAAACACGGGGCTTGTATTTTAATAAAATTGTTATCAATGCCTTATAAATCAAAACAAGTGTTACACGTTTTTAAGAAAAAATATTTATATTTTTATTTATATACAATACCTATTGTTGTTATAATTTCACCAAATAACGGGCCTGTTGGTCTAGTGGTTAGTGACCCTGACTGCTATACCGGACGTCGTGAGTTCGATTCCCACCCGGAACAAATGTTTGTGTGATGAGCACGGTCATTTGTTCGGTGTCTGGGTGTAATTTATCTATAATATTATGTATATATTTAGAAATATATAAGTATGTTTATCAGTTGCCTGGTTACCATAACACAAGCTCTGCTTAGCTTGGGATCAGATAACCGTGTGTGAGATGTCCCGGAATATTATTATTAGGTACCAAAAACAATGTTATCTTTTCCCGAATTTTGTCTTGGTCTTCTTCAACTGAATACCAGGACTACTAATTAAAATAATACAGACAAGACTGTAGATACTCCTTGTTAAAACGTAGATCAAAGTGTCCCGTAAAATATTATTAAAACATCGTTAACCAATACATTAGTTTGTTACGAAACTGGCGCGTGCATGTAGGTCAGACATTCAATATTTTGGTTAACAGCTATTGTTGAGCGTATTAATAAACTAAAACAATGTTATACCTAGCAGACGGAAGGATATTTTTGTTTCTTTAGCTATCATTTCTTTGAAGATGTTTTTTATATCCAAAGATTTTTTTAAACAAATATTAAGTATAATGAAATTTTACCTATGATGAACAAGGTATATGGTACAGAATAAGAAGAGACTGCTGAATTTACTGGTCAGAGGGTTCTTAATTTGTGAAAAAAATATATTACTTATTGACAGACACACGCCCGTACTGAACATAGAAAGAAAACTTATTAAACAGGTCACGCAATAATGAGGGCTATCAGGACTAAAAAACGCAAGTGTTGCTAGTGTCACTTGTTACCCTGTATCTACGACAAGGGTGCATATTGAAATAGACCTGATGCGATACAAGGGACACTAGCGGATTTTAGACCCTTTTTTAACCCGGGGAAATCCTCATGGACTTCCTCCGCCCCGGGAAAGGCGGAAGGGTATGCCGGACCCTTATAGGCTAAAATCACCGGAGTTCTTCACCCTTCCTTTATACTGAAGACCAGGCGGGAAAGCAATGCAGACTACCGCTATCAGCGGATTTAATAACTGCAGTAGCCCCCATGATTTGAAATTACATATCATGAGGGACCACCAGGACACACACACTCTGATAATGTACTTATCTTAAATGATACATCTACATAAATCATTAGTCACGATTGCAGGTCACAAGAGCGGTCATTATCAAGAACAAACGAACATAACAATTCGTACCAAATATTTACATCTTAGAAAAATGTGAATGACATTACAGTTATTATAACGTTCTTGTTTAAAAATATATAAAAATTAGCAAAACATTTAACATCATATTTATGCTGCTGTTTTACAGTTATGTAGATACTGTGTAACTTAAAAATATTATGTAGGTATAGTGGGATTCAAACTTAATGGCGTCTCTGAACACGAGGGGAGTCGTTGCGCAGTAACAAACTCATGCGCCAGCGGGGGTGCGGGGCGAGGTACTGCGCAGCGTGTAGCTCACTTCACAGTCGCCAAAAAGTTTGAATCACACTATAAGCCCTCTTCTTATTCATAACAGTTGCAAGTCAAGCTATATCAGTGTTTTAGTATTGAAAAGTCGATTGTTCTGGGGCCCAAGTCCGCTATTTACACTCGGTTCAATGTCGTCATAGTGTCGTGCCAGTGTCACCGTCAAATGAGCCAAATTTTCGTATTCAGATAAGCCAACAACATCGTGGCATCGTCGTGGGTTCAGTGGGCAATGTGGTGTTGTCAATTAAAATTAAAAATAAAAGTATCAACTATATTGTAAATATTAATAGGCAACACCAGTTGTCACTAATTATTACTAATCGTTTCTTACGTTGCAAAAAATTGTATTAAATGGTTTTTGAATACTAATTAATTGTAAAAGCCTATAAAATATTTCATTTCTATTAAAAAATTGTAAATAAGGATATTTATATGTAAAAAAGGAAAGTTTTTGTTCAAATTGACACAATGTCTATGAAAAACAAACTTTAACCATAGACATCAGCCATTTATGTGTCAAATATTAAGTGCGCCAAAATTAAATTTAAAAAATTGTAAAATTTTAAGACTGGTTATAAACCAGTCTTATAATTAATATAATTTTATGGGTTTTTTACAGAAATAAATAATTTAAGTTGTAATTTAAATAAAAACTGATTTATTTTTAATTCTAATATACGGGGTTTTACAAAAACAAGTATACTGCCTTATTCAATGTCTTATTTGCGCAGTTACAAAATTCCATTCCTATGGAGCAGAACAGGCAAGAAACTTTATAAGTGTCACCCAAATTAAAACTAGTTAAATTATCTTACTCACACGATTTAATTTATTTGACATAATTATATTATATAATTCCCATATACACAAACTTAAGTATGTATAAACAGAAAACAAATCAATATCAAATGGATTACAATATTTAAGTAAGCTAAGATGTATTACAGTAGTGGAAAAAAGAGAAAACAGTTAACTATGTTGATGCATTCACAAGAAAAGAAAAATCACAAATTTTCTGGTATGAGAAAATGTAAACACTGCATATATTAACATACTCATATTATAACCACATATTTTATCCTATTTGAAGACCGATAACATATACATTGTATTTAACGTTTGTTTGTTGCTTTGCAACGTGAGGTGCGTGTCACAAGTGAGCATCTAAAACCAGAAAATATTGGTAAATAATAATTGTCTTATTTCAGCTGCCCACAAAGTAGTTTTGTATTTATATTCTTCAATCTTTTTAAATTTATTATTAATAGTCTTCTTTCAGGTGGCTACTAATTAGTTTTTTAATTTTATCTTCATCTAATCTTTGGAACTGCAGTCAAAATAATAAAGTGGGCACCGCAAAACATCTGAAAACAGAATTTACTCATTAGTTTTTGAATATCATGTCTACTAATTCTTAACTCATCTTTGAAACTATATTATATTTTTTTTTACAGATGCTCATAGTTAACCATTATCACCCTTTATAAATTTATAAATATAATATTCAGGATTGTGACTATCAAATATGTACATTGGTTAACTTTATTTGTTTCAGCCCACGGCCTATTTGCAAGTGCCTGTTTTAAGGTTCGTCCCCTACATAGATCCATGTTGACACTGGGGTTATGTGGATCTGAGTATCCAAATACTTTTTAATAAAAAGCAAGATGTAGGTAATAAAAAAAATATATATATTAAATACCTGGTGCTGTCGCTCCCTTTCAGCATTGGTCTCCTCAGCTGTGAAAGGTATTACAGAGACTCGGTGTCTTTTGGCAATGTTATGCTGAACACTGCATCACATGCATGCATCGTTAATTCCCCTGCTGTAATAGGGCTACATTGCACAGTGCGTGCCACAAGCAAACATCTGAAAACAATTTTTTTTTTATTTACACTCAAGGTTATATTAGAAAGATAGCTTAAATCAATATGTGTCCATTGTATTACCTGAAACTTGTATTTAGTAGTCCAATGCAGCGTTCCACTAGGTTTCTTGTGGCCACATGTCGCATATAATAATTATTCTCAGAAGTTCCTTCTGCTGAGTCTGATATAGCAGTCAACACATCATTTAAAGCATCTGTCACTTGATTCACTGAAGAATGATTGCCTAACCAAAGTTTGGAATGAGCCCGTCGCGTAAAAAAGCGACCGCAATAAGTACCTGTAATAAATATACAATAAATATATGTACATGTGAAATATGAAACACTACTTTTGAATACAATTTGAAGGCAATGGAACAAATTTACACATGTACATCGTGTTCCTCAAATATCTGTAATTACTATATATCAAGCTAATGAATGGTTTTCTATTCATCAGCAGTTATTAGGATATTATCTTTACTAACCTTATTAGGAGGCGAGATAGCGTCAGCTCGTCGATGTACCTCTAAGTGAGGAGTTAACTCGGACACTAACTGAGTAACTTGATCTTTCTTCTCTTTGTTTTTATGTCTCGCGAGACAGAAACCACATGGAGCCTCAACATGTCACGGAATTACTTGACGACGCTGATGATTTCGGCGTTGACGGTCACGTAAATTGGCGAACAACAATATTAAAACAACAACAACTTTTGCAAGTACGTTGTTTTTGCAAAATGGCGAGTTTTCATTGAGTTTGACGTTTATCGTCGTGGTTCAACTGCTGTCAAAAAATAGCGGAATACGAAATTTGTACCAAATGTATGAACTATTGGTCACAGTCGTTGAACATTGAACCGAATCGTTCCAATGCGCAATTTTGACGTTTTGACGTTTAGTAGAATACCAATTTGCCGAAAATGGCTCTGCTGGCACGCCACTATGAAGACATTGAATGGAGTGTAAATAGCAGACTTGGGCCCCTGGCATGTGGTAGGGGACTGTTTGTTCATTTTGTGATCTTAAAGCAAGCTTTTTGGTATAATTATTTATCAGCCATGGTGGACATGGTGGACATGGTGGTCCCACTGCAGGACAAAGGCCTCTCTTCTCCCCTATCAATTGTCACAGTCTTGGACTATGGCTGTACTTTTAATTTATTCATTTGGCATAATTTGCCACAAGGGAGAATAATCTAGAAGGAACCATGAGACAGTGAAATGTAATTTCTTTTGTTATGTATCTACTTAGTTTGATAATAACAGGCAAAGTATGCATCTTTTGATACATACATAAAGTTCCAAAAGAAAAAATTATAAAAAGCTTGTCTTTTTACCTACTGATATTAATTTAAAAGCAATTAACTTAGGCTCAAATAAAGAAAAATGTCTGCATCCAATAATGTTCATTCACATGACTGTAAACAATAACGACATTCATTCAACGAATGGCACTACAGCATGAGCGCAATTTAAAGATAAACCAACTATATAAATATAATCACAGAGTAGGTCTCATGAAGCAATCCATTTACAAAGTTCATATTACTAATTATACACAAGTATGAAGTATTATTGATGATAAAATACACCATACTTCAGCTGTTACATATATAATCATAATATAGCTTTCAATTTTGTACTGCAAGTAAACGTTTTTTTTTACCCAGCACAGAAAGATGATGGCGGAACGAGTTTGGCTCCTATTCAATAGCACGGGACCTGGGGCCCAAGTCTGCTATTTACACTCGGTTCAATGTCTTCATAGTGTCGTGCCAGCAGAGCCATTTTCGGAAAATTGGTATTCTACTAAACGTCAAAACGTCAAAATTGCGCATTGGAACGATTCGGTTCAATGTTCAACGACTATGACCAATAGTTCATACATTTGGTACAAATTGTAATGCGCAATTTTGACGTTTTGACGTTTAGTAAAATACCAATTTTCCGAAAATCCGGCTTCCGAAATTCCGGCTTTTATCCTGCAGTGGGATGATAATGGCTGAAAATAATAATGATAATAGAAAAAAGGAGTGTATTATTAGAATAACACACCCCAATAGGACAACTGATGAGCAGACAATAGACTTAACATTTAATTTAAAACCTGGGGTCAAATAAGGTCAATAAACTCAAGCAGGCTTCTACTAAAAATAAATAGAGGTATCTCTTTAAGATAAGAAAAATATTCGCAATGGTCAAACACACAATGAAATAACAGTTACATGTAAGAAAGTTAAAATGTCATGGTCAATACATAAAGAATAACTGAACATAGGTGAATGACCTGTGCAACAATGAAGTCTTAATTACTGAGATAAAATGCTATTATATAAATTAAATATGTGTTCATAAGAATTTATGAAACAGTAAATTGAATGTTACTTACAAATATGTTCCAACCTCAATATAATTAAATAAATGAATTTTGTAATAAAATATTATAAAAGATATGGATTTGATTTTCAAACTCAAACTCAAAACTTTTATTTGCTTTCCACAATGGTTAGTAGTTGGTAAATAAAAAAAATATATAGTACATCGTGGACCCTGTTGGGCACGCAAAATTTAGGAGAGAGGAAGAATTTTGTAATTTTTGATTTGTGCTTTTTGCAGATAAAAATTTTATAAAAATTTTAAACTTTTGTTTCTATCCTACATTATACAAATAGCAGATAGCTGTAGAAACAAAACTGATAAGAAAATTTGTAAGCTATATGGAAGTCATGGTGATGTCTAACTTCAGGTTTAATTAAAAAAGTATATTTTTATCTGTTCCCTTTCATGGTCTCAGGCCTCATACAACATTTATTAGATGTTTTCTTTGTACTTAAAACAGTTATAGAGTTAAACTTAAGCGAGCAATTATTTCATTGATAATATCTTAAATTACAAAACTTGGCCCTATGGATAGAAATAAAATATATGACAAGCAATAAAAATATTTTCAGACTAGGTAAGAATAAAATTACGTGTAATTGTTAGCGCACAATGAGTAATAAATAGAAAATATAGACTTGTAAGAAAAAGTAAACGCCCACTTTTTAAATTACGTTAGGTTTTTATCTTAACTTTTTTTAATGAAATTTTAAGGTATACACAACTATACATCCTTACAACTAACATTAAGCTAATTTTTTTTATATTTATTTTATTGCAAGCGACATGAACCACAATTATTAAAAAGTTGGTTACTTACCAATTATTGACTATGAGGAGGATCTCTTACAATCCGAACTTCAAGCACACCGAATTCCATTATAATCTTTAAAGTTCTATTCTACATTTCGATTAGCTTTATTCAATTACATTTTCTATTTTATTCGGAAAATTGATCAAAACATGAACACCGGAAAATGACAGCTGGCCGCTGGGCACTGTCAGTCGAGTGTCAGTTTTCAACTTAGAGAATGGAGAAAAAACTACAGAGTGCACACTAGGGTTTAAGCAGTGAATACTGGTGAGAAAGCTGTTTATAAAAAAATAGATAAAACTATATAGAACTATGTCTAGTGCCTGTATCGCAAAAAGCCCATTGCGCCTAACGTAAGCAACTTTTTGGCTTTATGTAGTACATCCGTTTACAAATTTTAATTATTTTCCCTGCAACGACAGATGTTTATACAAAATGGTTCGGATATTATATGAATTTTAGATAATTTTATTAAAAGGGTGTGGTCTGTTGTGCTACTAATAAATTATGCAACGAAGCTAGTTCATACTAGTGCTCACGATTCATACCCTGATTTGCGCACTCCGTAGGTTCAATTCTGCATCTTATCTATACTCTAGTTTGTATGTGACACTTTTTTAAGTTTTTTTTCTAAATTGCAAAAGCAATATCGTCATTCATATACCCTAGAAGTAGGACACAAATAGTAAAACCGAGGGTTTTGAAGGTATTTGAAATAATCACAATAATACAATAAAGCATTTATTTATTAACATTATTATCAGATCAATAAAATTCCAATACAAATCTTATTTTTTTTTGAGGTAGTGCATCAGGTAGCTTGCTTACACTTAATAATTAATTACAATACTATTCACTTTTCCTTATTTAACAAAAATTAAATGTAAATTACAGATCTTAAGAATGGGGTCTTTTCAATGCTTTTCTTTCTTTGTTTACCCGATAAGCAACAGTCATCTTCTGGCAGTTTTCTTTGTGTATTTTATCATGATCTACTATTCTCTTTGGGTAATGCTGACCAACTACACAGCCTGCTGTTATCTGAATGTTTTTAGGAGCCTTCCATGGCTCATATATAAAAGCAGTTGGATACTTCTTTAGCTCAGGCACATATTTTCTTATGTATAAGCCCTCTTTATCAGTCTTTTTACCAAATGCTACAGGACTGTAAACTCTAAAGAATTTATAAAAGAAGGCAGAAGCTGAGAGCCACATCCAATTTCCAGCATTGAGTGACCAATCATAATCCAGCAAGTAGTCTTCGAAAACTTTAGCTCCTTCTTCCCAGGATATCCACAAGTCACCCCTGGTGAGGAAACAAGCAACCATATGTCTGGCCAGATGATGTATCCAACCTTCCTGCTTTAACTGCCTCATTATTGCATCAACAAATGGATATCCGGTCCTGCCTTCAGCCCAGGCCTTTAGATGTTCATCATTCTTACCCCAAGGAATTTGAGTGCAAACTGGATTCCCAACCATCTTATCAAAGTTTTTGGTGCCAGCTCCTGCTGTGTAGTAGAACTCCCTCCACATTAATTGTCCCAGTAAGGAGACTGGTGGATCTGTATGAGGCATGCCATTTAAAGCTTCCTTTAACTTGTGGTAAAATAGCTTAGATGATAGACATCCATGGCTAATATAAGGGCTTAGAACAGTTGTGCTGGGCTCTATACTATTAGGAGATGAGTTAGGCTTCTCAAATTTGCAGACCCATTGCCTTCGGGCCATATACATATTCAGCCTCCTCAGTCCCTCAGTTTCACCTCCAGGGTACTTTGAGGGTTCTAAGGCTGATTCATCCAGACCCAACTCATCAAGGCTGGGAACATCATACTTCTTAGAGTCCGCATCCTTTGGCTTACATTGATCTGAAACCTCTTTTGTTATTTCAATGCATTCCTTTACTTGCATATCTTGGACTAGAGAGAGAAACTTTTGGTAAGTCATAGGGACACTGCCATTATTCTTTTTCAAGACACTGTGGACATCATAGACAGTGTGTTGGACCCTTCGGACTACAAAGATATCTTTCTTCTCAGCAATCTCATCAATCACTTCATCTTGTTGGACATAAATAGGATCAATATCAACCTGGGATGTCAAATGTTTCACTTGCCATTTATCAAAAAGTTTAGGTAGATCATCAATTGCATTTCCTCTTATGACATACAGACGAGTGTTCAGTTTCTTGAGATTAGAATCCAGATCTTGAAGACTTTGAATCAAAAATCTTAGTCTGTTCACTCCCACTTTATTTTTGATGTCTGGATCAATGAAGTAGACTGGTCTTAAGTGGTGTTTACGGTTTTCTGCCTGGAACCAAACATGTTAAATATAACACCTTTTTATTCTTATTTACAACAAATATGCACATTGCAATGTTTTATGGATCTTTAGAGGAGTTCCTTTCAGTAAAGAGATAGCAATGCAGATACTCCAAAGTGATAGGTACTATAAAGTTTCAGGTAGATAAAAATGAGTTCGTTATTTCGAAATTCTTATCTATGTTGAACTTGATAAACTTACTTCATTTATTGCGTTTCGAAGTGCAAGGTTGTCGTGAATACGTAGATCTAAGCGAAACCAATGAATTACGGATGGCACTTTACTCATGGTGGTGTTGAGATATAATAACAGTTTTCAATAAATGAACTGTATTCTAGCGAGATTCTTAGAAGCAATTGTGTAAATCAAATCAACCATGTGTTTACCACAAAGTATGTATAATACAGTGGTTAAACTTTCGGAATGTCAGTCAGCTGGGTAGGTAGGTAGTCCCGCCAAGCTTAGACAACACAGCACGTTACTGCACGTTCCTAAATATATAATCGTTTAATATTCTGTAATATTTTGTTCCTTTCTATACAGTATTAATGGATAAATATTTAGGAAATAATCCTTATTGAAATATTTCTTACTCTTGAAATTTCGCTTCAGTTTCAGAACGTACTATTGTGATTGACAGTTTCAAGTTTGACAATGAGTTGTCATGGCAACAAACAAACTTATGAGCGATGCAATTTTATTAGCAAGTTTATCTTATTTCCGATATCTTATTGGTTACGAATAAGATTTCGCCTATTCAGAACCAATCACATTAAATGAACAGTTTTCGTAGGATGACTGAAGAAAACATGCTGAGTAGTAAATATAAAAAATAACGTAAACATTGGATTTCTTGGAGATTTTGATAAGAGAAATTAGTTAATTATGACAGACTTTCTTAGAAAAATTATGTGTTTAGTCATGAATGTTCAGTGAAAGTAAGCTAATCGGCAATGTGATGCTGCAACATGCCAAAAATTATCGAGTTAACAGTGGAAATTGATATACAAAGAGTGAGTTTTGTTTCTGTAACTACTGTGATTTTGTTATCCCCAAGTTAAAGTTATTCCCATTTTTTATTTACTTCAACTCTCGTGCCCCAGTTAGAACATGCATTGCTAATATTTTTATATTTGTCTGAGATAATTTACTTGAGTGTAAATACAGAATGTAAGTAAACAAACAGTGTTAAGGGAAAGGTTCATTTTCAGTGCTCCATTCGCAAAACAAATATCTTCCAGTTATGAAATGTTGTTTTAAAATAACAAAAAAGTATTTAGGCATAATATACATATTATTATCAAATAAATGTTTATTTTGCAGGTTTCATGTCCAGGTGTATGGCTGTGCCAAGATGGGCGCGTCTCCCTCACAGTTTTCGCTCTTGGCACCAGCTACCAGACTTGCCTGCTCCCTCCCATCTTCCCTCTCATGTTCAAAGATGTGTTCTACTTCCGCAAACGATTTCAGGAGACGTGCGCGCTTAACAACATTTGCTGTTTGCTTAGTAAGTTAACTTTGGTTTAGGCACTTCTTTTAAATAACTTGTGATTCACTGAGATATGATTGAAAATGTAATATACAAATATATTGTACATATCTTATGTAATAAACATGCATGAACTTTATGTTGAGAAGAATAATATTAGAGTAGGTATATAATTAAAATAAACAAACATTGTATTAACAAGCCTGTGTAGAAATTTGACAAAAAGTTAAAATAATCTTGATATATCAAAAACTTTACTATCTGTTGTTATTACCCTGTTATCCAAGGCCCTAGATTGTACTACTGCTGGTAAAGGTCTCCTCCAATTTCTTCTATAGTTCTGTACCTTGCTCCAACTTAAAACCCTAGCAGTTTTTTTTTTAATAACAATAAATATATAGGAATGTCTGGAGTCAGACTGGGGAGACCTTTGCCCAGCAGTGGGGCACTTAATAGGTAAATAAAAAAAAAGCTCCCCTTTTTTTCCATATCATGGACGACAATAGCCCAGGAGAGGACCGGGAGAACTGGAAGAAGGAAAGGGAGGCCTTTGCCCTGCAATGGGACAATTATAGCTAAAAATAGTAATCAATCATTTATATTTACAGAAGACGAAACAATATACTGTGAACTAGTGCAGTGGTCTGACGACTGCGCGTCGGGTGAGTGCACGATCCTCGCTCAGTACCTCGGCGCGCTGAACGACGTGCTGTTCCCACCGAACATGTGCTCCAACGACGGCGTAGATCTGCTCATGAGGAGGTCTAAAGACTTCCCTGTAATTAGTTTTTATAACGCATTTATTTTTGTTTTATTGTTGAGTTTAACACAGTTTATGAGTTAGAATTAACTGTAAAGGACATCTGGCTAGTGGCTAATTTAGTCTTTTTGTCTTTTTTAGAAATTAGCAGCATTTTAAAAAAGACAATGGCCTCTAATATGAATAATATGGTTCCGTATTGTCGTTCCTGGCAAATAAATAGCAATCATTAAAACACTATACATATTTAAAACATGCTGCTCTTAACAGTTACTTTGTTGACCCTGATCAAAAAGTATATTTTTCTTAAATGAGTCATAAAATAACATAAATTTAATTTCAGGGTATACTATCTCCTAAAATAGAGATAGCAACAAAGGTACGGATAGACGAGGTTTGGAACCAAGGTGGCAACGACCCGTCAGGTATGAAGGTCAGCGCCTGTCGCTGTGCGCCGCGAGACGAGTCCAAGAGGCAGAAGCAGGTCTGCCACTCTGCTAAGTACCATCGGTAAGAAAATCGCAATAAAAAGGAATACACATTCCTATTATGGTTTACATGATTTAGAAGGCGTTACGTAAGTTTTCTGCACACCATACAGTTGTAAAGAGATTTTTTATTTTTGTTTGTCTTTGCGCTTTATTACAACGAAACTTAATTTATAAGGGCTAGCCCTCGCGCTGGTCCGAATTGGGGTAAAAATGTGAGATAAGAACTTAAATAGGGGTTTGGAGAAGGCATTTAGCCTTTCAGCTTTTTCCAGGAAATGTGATGGGTCACACAATCACATTTTCTTGCAACGGTAATTCTGCAAATTCAGTTTTAATATAGGTATCAGAATTTTGGTTGAGATATGTGGTTCAGCTTAACTTCATTAACATAATATTTCTAGGAACAAATGCACTAAACACGGATTTTCACCATCACTAACACGTTCGCGGTCAAGGTCGGCTTCCACCGCGTCACGGTCATGTTGCAGTCTGTCTGCGAAAGACCTCAGCAACGCCTGCGGTTGTCCCAAGTATGTATTATGATAAGCATTATAATATAAACATACGATTTATGCAAAGAGACTTGCTTTTACATATCTAAATTATTTAGAATCTATTGCAAATTGGTGCACTTTGGAATTACAATAGTGTAATATACCTTTTTCAATTTCCTTCAACTAAGTCTCACACCTACGCTTTGGCGATAATCACTTGATAAGGTGATAGCACGCTTATTTCAAAGCAATAAGGTCGATTTTCATAATTCAATCACACAACTCAGGTACTTCACAAGCCTATTTACAAAACCTATAACAACATTTCTTATCGAAGAGCTGATATTAGTAAGTCAAGCAAATGTAGGTACATGGATTGCAATTTTATTTTTCAAACCATAACAGAAAACACCGGGTTTGACGCATTTGGTGCACTTCTCAACTTGTACACCATGCTCAAATGGTGCACTTAGCAACTGGTGCACTTCTCATTTGGTACACTTCGCAACTGGTGCACTTCTCAATTGGTGCACTTCGCAAAAGGAGCACTTTTTAAGATGTGTGGAGATTCGGAAAAATGAGAAGTGCACCATTTGCGAAGTGTACCAATTGAGAAGTGCACCATTTGAGCATGGTGTACAAGTTGAGAAGTGCACCAAATGCGTCAAACCCAAAACACCGTCATTAGTTATTAACAACTCTTAGCAGATACAGATACAGCATGCAGACGCAATCTGACGCCACACAGAACTAACTAACGTTTATAAACTTATAACATCCCCTTCTTTTTGGGTCCCTCGTAACAACCTATACCTATATCAAAGTGAAGCAAATGTTTCATCATATCGCTAGCCCCCACAAACCGCCCACAACGGGCACGACGCGCACGACACGCACGGCCCGTGCTTCTCGCCGTCCACGCCGTTGTCATGAGTTCTGCGTCTACAACGTGCAGACGCAGTCCGATGCGTGGCGGACGCAACACATGGAACTCGCTAACGACAGCGAAATCGATGATGGAGTTAGGAGGTGACGCGTTTTACCGACAGTTCTTCAAGTATAACGTTTTACCGACAGTTCCTCATCTGTAGCAATTTCTATCAATAAGTAGTTTCTGAAAGGCTGGTTAAACAGCAGTAGGTAAATGACAAACAATGACTGTAATTGGTTGACTAAAAGACATACAACCAATCACAGCCTTTGATCACAGCTTTTAAAATGAGTTTTGAAAGGTGTTATACTATGTAGTTTATGAGTTGATCAGCCTTTCAGGTGTAGAATATCGAGAGACATATAAGAACGTATTAAAGTTGAGTTTAAGTATTCGCGGGTAGGTCTCATTACTTTTGTAATTTTCATATAAATATTTGAGGGTTGTCTACGAAAATTTGACGACTGTTGTCATGGTTAAGCCCTTGCCAACTTGATTTGACTCTTATGTCATTGGTCAGTTTTTTATGGGATTTCTAATAGTTACCTACCTACTAAACATATTATTTTTGAAACAATCGATGTTGGTAATGGCTGTAAGTGTATAGTTTCAAGTCAAGCAGGCAGCTCAATGAACCAATTGTAAGCCATCGTACTATTAGGCTTTAGTACCTACTATTTAAAGTATTACCTACAGGTACAATGTGGGCATAGTTAATCGTTTAAAAGTATAAGTAGGGAACAGCATAGGTGCTATTTGTGGTAGTTTGAAAGTGTCAGATAATGTAGAAAGTACTACTTTCTAATTCGTACAATTAGTAACCTAAAATGTACCTTTAAAACTACCTAATTTTAAGAAATAGATCCTGTGCTTTTCACTGCCTTAGCTCCTCTCATTAACATTTAAGTAGAATTGTGTATATGTTCTAAACAGGCTACTTACCCAATCAAGATATTTATATCCTCCTTTGCTTCTATATCCCTATTTCACTTACAGATCAATGAGCGGCACAGACAAGTCTTGCCCGAATACTCTTGAAGACGACTCCCATGACAGATACCACAAGACCTTGCTGGAAAGCCAGTACATCGACCGCAACAGACCCAGCAACACTAACGCGAAAGACAAGACTAAGAAGTACACGAAGCCTAAGATAGCACCCTGTGTCTGTCAAATATGTAAAAGGTACCACGAACTCTTTCATATGAAGGGTAAGGAAGGGTAATAACTACCCACCAAAACACTACAAGAGAATAATTAAACATATTCTGCTAAACAATCAATTTAAATATTGAAATGTTACATAAAGTATAATTTATGTTTTTACAAATGCAGGTAATATTTTGTATGTTAGTCGTTGGTTTAGCAGAAAATGGTATAGAAATTACTGTATGGATATCTTTGTACGTGAATCGTTCATTATGGATGTTTCATTTTGGGGTTAGTACTAACATTCCTGTGTATTTATTCTACTTTAATATCAAACTACCTCTTAAAAATCATGTACTTATTTGATAATATCGATGACAAATGTCCTCTTGGACTTTATTCAATATTTTTTTGTAATCTATTTTCATTCTGAGTTTCAAATAATACGGCTGCGCGAAAAAACAATATTTGTACATAATTGTTATATAAACACATTTTATTTCATATTTACATATGAAGTCACTTATAATAATAAACGGTAGAAACAATTTATATGTTCTTAAATCGTTTCGTGCAATAATTTTATACAAAAATATTAATGTTTATCTACAATAAAAAGTTATGTATCATTATTGAAATTATATAAATTGTACATACCAATATAGTTCTATGTAAGTGCTGTTACAAACAAATTGTGTTCAATGAATATTAATTTATTATATTTATAATGATTTATAAATCATTGTTATTTTATTAAATCTTCATATTGATGAAATAGATCATGAAATAAAACAAAATAAAATCATTAAATAACTATTTTTATTACTATATTATGTATAGTTTGACGCTAAGGTAACTTAAGAATAATGTTTAAAATTAAGTGATATGGCTTCACTTTAAAAACTAATTTGACAAAAGGGGCCTTACAAGGCCTCAATGCGCAAACTACGAACACTTATCACCCAAACAAATCTATCTACATTCTCTCAAGCTTTCCTAAGAAAAGAAGCATATATTTTTGTTATTTTTTCTATTAGAGTGAACAGGGGTAACATGTATCAGTGGGTTTGGCTAATGATAGAATAATAACGATAATTGAAATCTATTAAAGTCCACACGAGTTTATGAGCAATTTCGAGTCTTTATAAATTTCGCCTTGCCATGCCTCAGTGTGACACCTACATGCAGTCTTGCATTGAAAAATACCCATTATCATGCTAGAAAAACATTCAACCTAATATAAAATATGGAATCTATGTCTATCATAAGTACAAGGCACAGTATTCTTGTAAAATAATAGCATCTACTCCAATAATATAATTTAATTACCAATTGTCCAGTATGACTTTGCTTTAAAGTCACACTGTACAAAATATAATATTATAATGCTTATATAGCTTTTCTACTAATGAAGGGTAGAGAAGAATAAGCGAGTAGGATTTAAAGCGATATAAAGATATTCACATTTAATTATTAATGTGACGGAAAATAATAATTCGATATTAAAGGTAGTGAGATGAATAGAAGGTACATAATGAAAAATAATAGATTATTAAAAGTTATAGAAGAAAGTCATGTCCATATTGGTCCTATTCACCCCACTAACACAAATCAGAAAAAAATACATTCACTCTTATTCATACATAAAATACCTATTATATTTATTTATAGAATCTTAAAATATAGATATTTCTAGATGGACGGAAGACCTACACAGTCAGCCTTTTTTCATTTAATTCTAAATAACATTTTATTATGAAAATTCATACTTTTGTACATTGTTCGACTTTTATAACCCTTATTAAAAAATCATTCAATTGATTTAAAATTATAATTCAGCTAAATTTATAGAATATACCCTACATATACGATTATGTTATACATGTATCTAATATGTATTTTTGATGTTACGATTATACTAATTACCACAATTTCTAAATTATGATATCATCTACAATCTCCCATTGCATTATGATTGGCATAACATGCATTTAATCAGCTTATTCACATATATGGACATTTTACATAAGTCCACCTTTTAGCCAACAGATGGCGTTGACAAATGACGTCACATATTGGATCCTTGGATATGCTTCCATATGGATTTTGACATTTCCGACCCAAATTTTGACAGTTTTTTTTTTTTTTACTTTTAATAATAGTATTTTCTATAATATACCTTTCCTTATGTTCTTCAAGGAGTATTCGCACTGACTTTGTGTCCCCTGCGAGAAGCCCTGTCTTTTCTCTTGGTGTATTTAGAGCAGTCGGCTACAAACGCCACGGCCGCTATGATAGCGAAGACCGCGTAGAATATGGCCAGGGTTATGAGGAAGGTGTCTCCGGTCCACTCCCAGAGGTGGTTGGAGCGAAGGTACTCGTAGTTCGAGAGCACTTGAGTACCGTTCGGACGAGCGAACTCCGGGGGACACGGCGATTGTACTATTATGTCTTGGTATGGTATCTGTAACAAAGATTTAGGCAGTTAGATTACTATACAAGTTTGATAATGTTTTCAGCTGCGATATAGGAGAAAATTGGCGCTAGAGCCTTGGACCAGGGATGACCACTGCCAGGGTTTTACCGTCCTGAAGCTAAAACCCTAGACAGATGACCAAATGGTCCAATGGACATAACATTTGGAAGTTGCCTTATCGAAAAAAAATCTCAAATTAAGCAAAAATTAAAACCAACCTGTTTATTAGGACACCTCACATCCTTACTGATGCTGCTTCTAAGCGCGACCTCACTGAGCTCCCTCCGCAGCAGTTCCGGCATCAGCCACCGCGACGGCGACACGTACTGCAGCCACGTGACGTACTCCGGCACGTCTCGCTCGTGCAGCATCACGCCGTTCACTAACGTACTCAGTAGCAGGCAGAAGCCAGATATTACGGCCGCTGTCTTCTCCATTGGCACAAGGAATATTGTCGCGCGACAAAACATTTGTATACTTATTAGATAGAGCACCATGTAACCTGTGGACAGAAAAGTGCAAGTTTAAAATCGGGTCTACTAAAGCATCAATCATTTCAGCACCAAAACCACGCGGTAGTGGATCCATAGATTAAGTGGTAAATGAGCATCTGTTAAGTCGTTTATATGGATAAGTTTGTGGTTCGGAAACTTAAACCTGTTGTCATGCTTTTGTTTTATACATATTTCCCCCATTTTTGCAAGGGAAACGGGTAATCGGAGTAACATAGGCAGTCACTCCATAAAAAAAAGGTAATCCGTATTTAACAGGACTCCATGCAATAATGCCGTTTGGGGAAAAGGGTTGACAGACACGTACTCAAACCTTGACCATTGGATAAACTAAGGTTCTAATTTGGCAATGAGTAGTTTCAACATACCTATATATAAATAAAGTCCGTCGTAGGACGCGGGCGCCTGCACGTAGAGCCCGCTCATGGCGTAGCTCGGCACCAAGTACGCCAGCCACGTCAGCCCCGCCGACCATAGCTCTAGGAATTGCTGGAAAACGAAGAAGAGGTCATTTATCAAGTACATAATGGAGAAGAACGATTTTAGAAGGTTCTTCAAGGGGTAATGAATCAGGAACATAAGGTATCTTTGCGATACCCAGATGATAATATTATTTACTGTATATAAAGGTATGTTTTTTAAAACCTTATTGTGGAGCTGGCCTCGCGCGACGACAGCCACTTCAGCACGGGCCACACCGTCAGGCATATCACCGTGTAGTGATATACTTACACTAAGCCGACAATACTCACATCAAACAATATAAACACAGTCCTAGAGTAGAGTCCGACGGCGATGTCCCTCTCCACGTGGTGTCGCATGGAGCTGGCCTCGCGCGCCGACAGCCACAGCAGCACGGGCCACACCGTCAGGCACAACACCGTGTAGTGATATACTTACACTAAGCCGACAATACTCACATCAAACAATATAAACACAGTCCTAGAGTAGAGTCCGACGGCGATGTCCCTCTCCACGTGGTGTCGCATGGAGCTGGCCTCGCGCGCCGACAGCCACAGCAGCACGGGCCACACCGTCAGGCACATCACCGTGTAGTGATATACTTACACTAAGCCGACAATACTCACATCAAACAATATAAACACAGTCCTAGAGTAGAGTCCGACGGCGATGTCCCTCTCCACGTGGTGTCGCATGGAGCTGGCCTCGCGCGCCGACAGCCACAGCAGCACGGGCCACACCGTCAGGCACATCACCGTGTAGTGATATACTTACACTAAGCCGACAATACTCACATCAAACAATATAAACACAGTCCTAGAGTAGAGTCCGACGGCGATGTCCCTCTCCACGTGGTGTCGCATGGAGCTGGCCTCGCGCGCCGACAGCCACAGCAGCACGGGCCACACCGTCAGGCACATCACCGTGTAGTGATATACTTACACTAAGCCGACAATACTCACATCAAACAATATAAACACAGTCCTAGAGTAGAGTCCGACGGCGATGTCCCTCTCCACGTGGTGTCGCATGGAGCTGGCCTCGCGCGCCGACAGCCACAGCAGCACGGGCCACACCGTCAGGCACATCACCGTGTAGTGGAAGCCCACGCGGTCGTTTTGGGTGAGCTGTGGGTAAAAAGGAATTTTATTCCATTAATGTAGTTACGGCATGTAAAGATCACATACAGATCGTAGCCGTATCGCCTTTCACCTCGCCGTCAACCAGGCGTCAACCTTACGTAAGCACATCCAGTCGGCAACGGATAGGTGACGCCGCGCTTACGACTAGGGGATGCCTCGCGGCCGGCTATCCGACGGCTGGTTGATGGCAAGGTGATCAGACCTTATTACGAGCGTTCCTATGTCATCATAGTAAATGGCGCGGAGCGTGGAAAGACTGGAAGAGACATAAGCTAGGATACGGAGTGACGTAAGCGAGGCGACGGCTATCCGTAAGCGCGGCGACGGATATCGGTAAGCGCGGCGTTCGCGAGCTTGTCCCGAGGCGAGGCAATTACGTTATGATTCCCGTAGGCGTTGCAGTAGGGAGTTTCATAGTTCAGAAATGATACTATATGGCTCGAGTTGCTACGGTTACGATCCCTTTCCGAGTTGATAAATATGCTGTGACCTTTATACTTAATAAATAAGTGCACCCCGGCCTTTAGAACAAAAGCATGCAATTTTCAAAAAACTCCCTTTATTCACACTACATAAAACAATATCTTCAATATAGACATACCAGTAAATAATTTTAATATTAAGTACCTATTTTTTTTGCGTTCCGTTTGAAAAGTTGCTGAGCAATAGGTTACTTACTCCACAGCGGATCTCCCTTGAATTTCGTCCAAGGAAGGCAAAAGGAAGTTACGATAAAATTAGTAGAGCTTTCAAATAACAAAATCTCAATTATATTATGCACAGTTATTAGGTATAGTCAGTTATTTACCTTAGGGTCCGTGGCGGGCAGGTCCCAGAACACAGTCCCAGTGATAAGCGACATGACGGCGGCCAGAAGAACGCGCGTTATCACGTTCGACACCGTCGTTGATTGTGTGAACAGGAGACTTTTTCTGAAACCAGAAAAATGGCTTTATGATTTATTTGGATAGGATATTTTTTTTATTCTTATCATCCTTTTTCCATCATATCCAACAGAGGTTTTCCCACAATTTATTATGACGTAAACATGTAAAAAAACGGATCTTAGTTGTTGCTACATTCTATCATAAGTGGGAGAGACAGCGTGAGCTTAACTTAAGCTTAACGATGCATTAAAATGGACCTTTAAGTAGTTATTCGACCACAGTTGGCCACATAGAGTGACAAGAAGTACGTTACATACGATACAGATCATAATTATCACACTAACAACACTAAACGCCTGGTTCTAAAACGTTTATCGACAAAATAAAATGGTTTATCACAAAATCTCTTGACAAGCACTAATTGCCTGTTAATTAGAGATTTACTTGATCAGTACTTCATAAGCCGGACGCAAGTATCAGTAACTCACTCTATAAGCGCCCCAGCCTGGACGAGCGCGTTGGGTCGCGTGAGCGGCGCGGGCAGCGGCACGCCGGGTGGCGGCTCTGGCGGCGCGTGCGCTCCCGCGAACACGCTCGCCAGCGCGGATATACGGCCCGAAGACTCTAGCATGGCCGCTGCTGATAGGTCGTCTAGAGTTACTAGGTCCACTGGAACATTAGATTATTGAAATATTAATTAGGTCCTATTGGAAAAGTAACAAATAGTTTGGTGAAAAACAATGCCCAACAACTCAGAAGATATTTTAGTGCACCTGTGTAAGCTTGCACGAGGATAAAACAATTTTTTTTTAGTTACCTATTCAGGTGGGATGAGAATTCAACAATACCGGGAAGAAATAAGGTGCGGGATTTATATGCCTTTTAAACGACAAAGGGATTTGACATAATAGAATGAAATGTTCATTTATATTCCAGAACCAACGGTGGCTAGATTGACCCTTCAAAGGCGAAAAAACAGGCAAGGGATAAAAAAAGTTACTTACAATAATAATCTGAGGGGTTCTTGAAAGCTGGACAGGGATAATCGATGGAGGCGAAGTATGGCAACATATCCCTTCTGTACCCGCTGAACATCGTCCTACCGGCTGATATTAACACCACCTAGAAATTATCATCACATATTAACAACTCCTTCACACAAAATCTACAGAAAAAATCAAAAATGATGGGGATTGATGAAAATTTTATATTTCCTCTTTTTATCACAAGCCCCGTGTTATTTTAAGTTATTTATTTATTTATCTACTATTAAGTCTTGCCCAAATACAACGATTTACATACCTTAGTAAGCATAGCAAAAATCTCATAAGTAGGTGGATGTAGCGACATGATAACCACTCTGCCCGTACTAGCCCAGTTCCTAAGATACTCCACCAAGAAGAAGGTATCAAATATGTCCATCTCCTTGGTGGGCTGGTCGAGGATGAGTATGGCCATGTCGAGGAGTAGCTGGCAGGCGACGTTCAGGCGGCGGATCTCTGAGCGAGTCAGGCGGCCGACGTTCGTGTCTCGCACTTGCTCTAGCCCTAGTTCTTCGATGAGAAGGTTTATCTGGGAATAACATGTGGGTATTAATGTTTTTGTTTATGTAGAGTTGTGCTCCTATGTTACTTTCGTGTTTTGAAGCCACTTGATGTATGTTGGCTCTTATGTCGTTGTCAGTTCTTCAATGTTTGTCATTGTTTTTCAGTCAATAAACGTTCACTACAGCTTCAAGAAACAATCTATGTTTGGTACTTGTTACTTTATTTTTCCAGTTCTTGATGGAAAAAGAAGAACACGGATGGACATTTTTATCTCTCGCACTATAATTAATGGGTATTATTGATCGTGACTTATTTGGCTATCTTGGGAAGTAAATATCTATTGCCGGACATAGGGCTTTCCCAAGTTTCGCCACAACACCCGGTCCTCCGCCTTCCACATTCATTCCAACTAATTAACCTTACATCATTATATATATTATGTCATTTAAAACCTCTATACTAAACATACCCGATCCCTATCATCCATTTTGACCTGTCCATTGTTCCTGGGCCTCCTGAGCGCGGCGTGGAACCGCAACGTATGTTCCACCGTCATGGAGGGGCACAGCGACGTGTCCTTGCGAACGTACGCGGCGACCTTCCGGAGAGTTGAGGAGGCCACTGGCTGCCCGTTAAGGACTATGTCGCCTGTTAGTTTCTGTGAAAGATAATGTTTAGTGTAAGTATTGTAATACAGGATACAAATCTATGGTGGCAATAGGCTCGCCCCCTATTACGTGGGATCTAAACATACCGGCGAACTGTTTGTGTTAATTGGTACACCTCTGCCTAACCCTTCGGGGATACAGGCATGATGGTATGGTTGTATGTAGAATACAAATCTTCTGATTTATCTCACAAAACTACCTACTATCAGAAATTGTATTTTTTTGCCCTGAGAAATGCGGAGCAGTATTCCGGACTCTTGCCGGCTACAACCGGAATTATTATCGTTTTTTATACCGACCACACGGGAAGGTGATGGTAGTTAACGTAATCACAGAAGTAGATTGATATTGATCATACCTTCCGCACACCAGCTAGAACGTCCAGTAGACCAGTGGCTTCATGGTGTGACGTAGCTAGGACAGCCAGGATCTCTCCCGACTTCACCTCGAAGCTCAACCCCGACACCAGCAACGTTGACTTGTTCTCAGGTGCCGTTATTTCTAAACTGTTTACCTGTAGAAAAAAAATAGGGTAATGTAGAAGACTCCACTCTAACAAGAGAAACGGTATTTTTTGTCATTATATTAGAACGTCAGGTAGTTGTTTGAGATAGGACCGTTTTTTGATAAAATTCTTGTATATCAAAGGGTTTTTTTATTTGAGCAAAGTTAACATGTTGGTCCAAATTTCAATCATCAGCGTAAACTCCTGTTGAAGTTAAGAATACATGGTTCTTATGTTATACTAGTAAAAGACGTAAAAGTTGTTAAGTAGTCTAAATACTTACGTAATAATTAGGATAAATGTACGCTGAATGCGTGTAGCCGTCGAGGTGGTCTCCGGGTCTTAGAGTGGAGTGCTTTCGGGACTGCGCCACCGACATGTGACTGCCAGCCTTGGACATGCGCCCTCCAAGGTGGGATGGTGACATTAGGTAGCTGGAACAAGATAACATGGCTATGATGCAAACTTGAGTATGCATACAAAGTTGAGTATTCGTAACAAAGAGGTACAGTATAACTAATATTCAGCCACATAAACAATAGATACTTTAATGTGTAATGGTTCGATTCTGGCTTTTATTGAGATTTCTGTTTCTGAAAGCAGTTCAATTTATTCCAAAGTTAGGTAATGCGTTTATCAGATGACTAGCAACCAAGGCTTAGAAATGCATAGACGATGCACTAGTCTTTGTCCTAAATGTGTACATTTACAAAAAAAGCTCTCGATAAGGATAAACTGTCATGGTAAAAAAGGCTGTTTACCTATGATGATCCCCATCAGGCACATAATCCGCCACACTATTTCTTCTATTATTATAGTGAGCGCGCTGCGGCCTGGCGTCGATGCCCAGCAGGTTGGCCTCGCTCACTGACTTATTCCGCACGCTCGTCCACTGGCCCTCGCCACGGATCCCTGCTTGTTGCATAGCGACTACTGGTACACCTGTGTTTGGCTGGAACAAAAAGCGGTTTCCATTTCAGAAATTAAGCCATTTCATTGATGCCTGTTTGATACTCTCCACTTGTGTGAAACTATTTATATACGGATAACGCGATTAGCACAACTTAGTGACAACAGCTTCGAAAATGTATCCAACCCTAGTATTTTCTTAGCCTAGTCTTTAATTTTCTTATTGCAAACTGAGCCAATATTTGCTATTTTAGGTCAATCATAATAGGTACCATTATATGGTGATAATATTGTCTTTAGACATACCATATATCATAGGTAGAATTGTAAGGTGTACCTATTTGTATACGACAATCTTATTGGCATCATTAAAGCGTAATTTCAACCTTGCCCTCTGTGGACACAGGTCATGCGAATATTCACACAGGCCAATATTACTTTATGAGTTTATTTTATGTGTATACGCACAAACGAGCCTAACGACGCAAATCATTAGTGTTGGATTAAGTTCTATAAAGTCATTAGGTATATAGCATATAAAATTTAAGTGCCTTATGGAGATTAAGGTATCAAATTGGGGCCTACAATCACAGCCTACAATAATGATATCAAAGTGTATGTAATTTTTTTTCTCAACCGGCAATTTCAGGTTTCATTAAAATGGACAGAGTTTATACTGACTATTTTAGATCCCACTGCTTCGCAAAGGCCTCCCCTATCTTTTTTTAACCTCTCTGAATCTCTCTCGGTAAAGAGATTATTAAATTAAAAATTCTTATCACGTACATCACAGAAAAACCTGATTAAGTTGAACAGAAAGCTAAGATATTTCCGTAGAAAGTTACCTGCAAGGATGGATGGATGTTCTGCATCCTAAAATCAGGGTCAGAGCGGTACTTCCGACTGTACTTGTAGTTGGTAGTCGTCTCGTTGTCCGAGCTGTCGTAGCCTGATGACGTCTCGCGCATGCCTCGACTTTGTCTCTGGATCCTGGTGAGAAGTGGTTTAGGTTAATGTGGAATGTGGCGCCGATAAGTTAAGCGCATAGTAAGTAGCTTTAAATGTAGCTTTTTTAAATGTACGGAAATCAAACAAGTCGACAAAAAACAGTTTCTTGTAAAGAACTTCGTCTAAACTTTTTAATAATAATCAGATGTTAAATGAAATGGCACTGTGTGTTGGTTACGCTTACTTCGAGGATACTGGTACAGCAATGGTTCCAAATGTAGGCTCTCAATGAACTCAAGCAGTGCTGCTGCCGTCGTTAAGAGACAACACCAGCTCTAGTTCCTGACGTCAGCAGTAACTTTTTATTTTTAAAGCAGTAGCTTCAAGAGTTTATGTTACAGGTACTGGACTGTCGTCCAAGGATCAACATGACATTTTAATTTATTTTTTTTCGCATCTTAAAGATGAGGATATTTACCTAGGCGCCGGTTTCATACCACTCCCGATAGACGTCTTCGGCTTGGGCGTCCCGGAGCGCTGCGATCCGTTGTGGTTCGGCGGAAACACCCGAGGCAGGCCGAACTTCAGGTACGTGTACATATTAGACCCGAGGGCCGATCTGGTGACAATATTACAAGGTAAACATCGTGGTAATAATTTTATAACAGCAAGGCTGTTAAAGATATAAAGTTTGTTAGCACCTATATGTAATACACATCTTATAGACAGGTTGGTTTTCAAGTTCTTATTAAAACATCGTCATTTTTGGTAACATTATCAGGTAGAGAACTAATCCCCGGTTCTCTTTTGGAAAATAGTTTGACTATGCATAAGTAAAATATACTTATGCATAGTCAAATTGGGGCGTAAATAGCACCACTATTACATACATAGATCTTGCTAACTGATTTAACTTATATTTATCCCCGTTTATTTCATTTACGACCGAGTTCTACGAAAAACTTTAAAGGTTGTATTTATGAATATGCACGAGTCCGTATTTAAGTAGCTATTCCAAACATTTATAACAGACATAAAATGTTTAAGTAAATAAATTACGTAAGTTTTAATTTTAGTACAGTTAAGTTTTTGTTGTAATAAAATTGAACACTTAATTATTTATTAAATAATAATAACTCACTTGGGTCCATATCGAGGGTGTGACAGTATGGACTGCACCGTGGTATCCCTCAGCTGGAAGTTTCCGTACGGCAGCGGACTCTTGTCAGTGCTTCCCAACGCGCTGTCCGTGAAATCCGAGTTCAGATTCTGCCTAGAAAAGAAAAAAAAAAAAAATTATCTATTTATAACGTTCTGAACGTTTCTTTCAGTTTTGATTTGTGCCCGGTAAGTGGCAATAGGCTCGCCTGAAAAAAACTGTGGGTTTTCATTACACACTTGTGGGTCTACATGTACGGTACTAACCTAACCCTTCGGAGATACAGACGTGGTGGTATGTTATGTTAATGAAAGTTTCAAAATCATGAACTTAAAATATAACCCTTGATATACAACAGAACTTGACATATGATATTCACGGCCTATTTAATTAGCATGGTAATTTCACTTTGACCTATCCTACATTTAATTTCCTTCCGCAACCTTGGTATTTCCGATTCTCACACTAGATTTAATTAGTTTAATTGTTATTGTGCTCATATATTTATGAGTGTAGTCGGCTTTGTTTCACGCGGCGATATGTGAACTCGACGCACAATACTGTCATATAAATGTACAGCATGCATATGTTCCACTGTAGGTCGAAGGCCTTTTATCATTCCAACAAGGAACGAACATCACAAAATTGATTAATAATTTATTTTAAAACCTTCTTAAAAAAAAATGATTAAGTAATAATTTAGAGAATAATTAAGTTATTTAATGTTCATATCGCAAACCCTGACTAAACCGTGTTCAATTCAAACACAACTAAAGTGTACGTTGTGTGGCATAATGCAATCAGATACTAAAGTTCCGTCAAAAATATTCAGACCAGGCAAGTTTCACCCTCTCACGGAGTATGAGCATAAAGTTATAAACATCGTGTTATTTCGCACGGTGCCTATCGAGAACCGGAACCATATACAGCTCCCAAAATAAAGCATACACTATCATTTATTATGGGAAAACCACGAAATAATATGACAATCACAATCACATCCAGAAAATCAAGTACATGATTAAATTTCAGATTTAGAACTATTTTTTACTAAAATCGCGAACCACTATAATATAAAACAACTGGTAAAAGATATTTTCATTTCAATGTCGAACATTCTCGTAAGCCTTAGAAAGCAGTTGCAGATTTGTTTGTCTTTATTTAGAAATGCAATCAGCCTCCTTGCTTCCTGCTGCTTCCTAGACAAGTAAACAGAAGCTGAAGGAAAACCACTCAAGAATCCACTCTAAACAAAAGACGGGAAGGACGAGTTTCAGTTTATAATGCAACTGGTTAGAAAACTAGTTTAGTGATAGACCATTTACGGTCAGTGAACCCGATAAGCGAGCATGAAGGCTGGAGGCGTAGCTGGTTTTCAAGGAGCATATCCTTAACCCTGACAGTATTTATCGCCCTTTACATATTATTAAGTCTTTGTGCTGGGTTAATAACACGCACAATAACATAAGAATATTGCTTTCTATTTACTGAAGGAATATGTAACCACAAATTCTATGAATCATGTGCTCTGTTAAAATGTTACGTGCATGCGAAATGTGCTTGTGATGCGAAAACCCAAACATATAGACTGCATACGTCACCTCACATCACACTCAGGAACCAAAAACGTCAAAATGCACGAGTAAACATAAAAAAACGATAGTAAAGAGTGCAGCCTACATTTTCCTCTAGTGGGTTCCAATAACTAAACATTTTAACTACTTCGTCACCTCTCTTATCATAATCCAAAATTAAAATCCTCAAGCGTGCACAGGCCAAACATCAAAAAATTCACCAAGTGCTGCCAAAATATTCCACTCCCGTGGTGGTATTCCAGAAGCAGTAGCTAGTATTTACCTGTATATAGACCACGCGTGCAGGTCCTCGGAGTGCATGCCCCGGTGGTCGTGCATCAGCGGGTTGGATGGCACCGAGTACCGCCGCTCCCCGCCGAGGCCCAGCGCCGACTGCGACATTTTCAGCCTCTATTGTACCTGCCATTAACAAATACAGCTTTTATTTATTACGTTATTAAATTTAGATTAGCTTTCTCTTATTAATGTCTTGATTTGGTGACTAGATTGTAAACTGCTTTCGATTTCAATATTGTTGCTTTTTCTGCTTTAATTTATTGGTTCTTTTTAGTCATCAATTAGTTCAATAGAGAGTCCTGATAAGATCAGCTGATCAAAGCTTTCTCTCTTACATGCAGCGTCTAATTTACTATTTCAAACACTCGAAGTCCCAAGAAAACCAAGAACTTTTGGATTACCAAAAACCAAATTATTAAAAACAATTGGAATGATTTATAAATTACTTATATGATTAAGAGTCACTGTCACTCACCAGAGTCATTCCAAGATAATGTCGTGTTCTGCTTTCTTGAGCTTGCACATTGTCATTCAGTGTTCATTCTTCATATTGACCTGTAACAAAAGAGACATTTCTTTAGTACCAAATTGAATATAATGTAAAACAGGGCTGGATATTTATCATTTCAGAGATGATTTGATTTCAGTGTGACTGAATTTTACATTTCAATCGTTCATGCCTATGTCAAACCATTCACAAGCCACGACGTATTCACATACCATTTCCCAACATCGATCGACATTGGGCATATCCCGTACAAACCCGTCTGCGATGGCATGCCGAATTCAAAGGCCGCGGCACATTGCGTCACCAGCATCACAGCCGACCGGACGCACGCGCGACGTTCAATCACACCATCTCATTGTAAAGTTACGCAAAACAAATGACTATGTCAACGTGCATTTGTTTAATTCAATTATGTGTGATGTTATGATGTAATTTCGGATTTGTTTCCACAATTTTAGGATACGAAGGTCATTTTGTACTACGTTGGTTTTCAGTTTACGCTTCCGCGTTGTACATCGCAAATTATGTCGGTTTCCAAAAGATGCCAATAAATTAGACCTTGTACATTTCAAGATCGTGAACGTGACACTTGTGGCCTTTAATTCTAGTATGCAAAAAGTTAACACATCAGACTGTTAATGTCCTGTGCTGTGGACTGTCTGCAACAGTCTTCTAAAGACCGCTACATGGCTAACGGATTACAAGACCGTTGATCGCCTTATGTAGTTGGCTACGCAGTACACTGCAACGAATCGAAGCATATTTGACAAAAAGTATGGTAAATAAGAAACTCGATGATTGTATCGCAAAAAAAAAAACAAAGTAGAAAATCCAGATTTTGGAAGTAAATATTGCTTTCCTAACCACATCAGGTCGAATACAAGAAATTTAAATAATAAAAAGATTTTCTACGAGTCAATGCCTTAAAGCGGAACCTATGACACGTCATAAATTAGCGACACACGCCTTGAACTAGACATTTATTATAGCGCGGTAAATAGAACCATTAACAATCCGTGGGACCCCATGAGTGTATTGTTCCTTTATTACGAAGATTCAGTTAATTGAACAACACTAACTTGGATGATTTATTATTTAGCTTTAATTGAACAATGACAACTTCATAGACCGACAAAAACTTAACTGTTAGGGAATAAAGCTTGCGGTAGTTCTCAACTTAGTGCGTCTCTTTTGTCTAAACTCTTTTGCTTACCATTTCTAAAAGAAAGGAGGTGATTTGTCGCTTAAAGAGGTTCTGGACTAGGTCATTTTAATTATCGAGAACTAGTCACACTAAGATCACAAACTTTGTGGCGATAAGCATGAAGTTTAAGAACCATAAGTAGCAAAGAGCGTGTAATATTTTGTGTACATTGACTGGGGAGAAATCATGCCATAAGACCTATCCTGACTGCCGAGGTTATCAAGAACAACTTCTATTTCTTTACACAAAACAGGTTTACGAATAAGCATAATTATCACTAAGCTACATCTAAGCAGTCCAACTGGTAATTACATCATTACGTTTAAACAAGTCTTGAAGTACCATTTCGGAAGTGTAGAACCCTCACCTACTTATATAGCGTGCTGAACTACCGGTTTTGAGACTTGCGTGTATTGTAATTGGTTAAGCAACAGTTTTTATTGATGGCCTTATTGAGTAGTACTTACACTTGACATCTATGGGTAATTAACGCGGGATAATAAAAGAGAACAATAGCGGGTCATTTGTTTCTGGTATTCGGATTTTTACAAGATATTAGCAGTTTGTTTATTTAATTTATCAGCTATTAAATTGTTACTTTGTTAATGGTTTATGTTTGAATTCGGAGATGTTTTCTTTTGTAAATATTTCACAAAATATTAGTTTTCATTTATCCTGACCTATCCAGAAGCTAAGCGCATTTCTTCATCTGTGCCTTTCAATAGTGCAAGGTACGATGATTTTCTTTATCATGTTCTCAACATGTTTTTCTGCATAAATGCTCATAATACCATCAGAATACCTTTATACTTTATGTTTGTACCTCCTTAAGATTCTGGTCGACAAGCCTTAAGCCATCACGACATACTTAAACAATATGAAACATTCTGCTGCCTGTCCCATTACTTCTTACTACCACATAACCATAAAATTAATTTCCCTTAACTAGACACCTGACCAGAAACGACCAGTTCTTCAGCCAATATTCCACAAGAAATGTCTGGTACCATGCCAATATTCTTTTACATTAAAAACTCAGTTTTCGAAAGTTTATTATAAAGGTTTCTAGTAGGTAGTACTTGTACTATTAAGTTAATCTGTTGTAATATGCATGCCTTAATCAAAGGATGATTAACCACGAAGGTTCGTGTTGGTGGGCGCGAATCAAGATACCTCTTTGTATGCTAATTTAATAATTTCATATTGTAACGGCCTTCCCTCCTCTGTTGTAGCCGACGAGGAAGTTTTGAAATGTCAGGAGGTAGATAGACTACTCGTAGGTGCTTGGAATAATAATAATTGTAGAGGCCGTATCAAAGAAACAAATGCCGGTTGCGATGAAATAACTTACGAAGAATTGCTTGTTCTTTGTTTCTATAGTCATTTTGTTGCTTTTGCATTTCGAACACATTTCAATTTATATTTCCGTGATGATAGATCAAATAGAACTAGGTGGTTATGACGTTGTAGCACTTTTGCAGTCGGATATAAACGGAGATTTTATGTAATTACATATCAGATCCTGCAGTTTTGTAGCTGTCATGTGTCTATCTAACCACACATATTACTAAATCTTAATATGCAGAATACAAGAATACATTAGTCAAGGTAGTGTGAATTGTTAAAGACGTACAGGCGTACAGCTTCAGAATGCTTGTGTGCGCAGGCGCCACCCACATTACATAACTCGCGTCCTCTAAATTCCATTTAAGAATTTAGCACTTACAACATTTGCATTACCAATTAGTAGCTTGTTTGTCATTCTGTTGCGAAATGTAACAAAAATAATAAAGGGGCATAGATTAACGATCCGACAGCCTTTGAAAATAAAGAATTGGAAGAATAAAAGGATTCCTGAGTCAGCATTGTGAGTGCAGAGTAACAAATCCTGTTAGGCCTCTGCATTGTTAGTGAGTTGATTGCATAAAGAGAGGCGCTTGCTTTGTACTGAAATATTGCGATGCGATTTCAAGCAGTGTGGGCGCCTCGCAAACCTGTTCCGTTCCTTGAACAAATCATTTTCCATTAGCGTAACAATCAGATTCCAATCGACTTACAAGACCAATTTACATAAAATCGACATTACGGAAAATAAACCACACGATACGATTGTATCCATTCCTGAAGCGTGCGTAGTGACTTATGTTGTTGTTTTTTCTGTTATATTGTATTAAATTTGTTTACAATTGGCATGAAATTGAGAAAGAGCCGCTGCCATCATAATCTACATCTGACATACTTGTAAAGCAAATAATCTGCGGACAAGGCGAGTGCGTGACTGTTGCGCACGCATTCTCTATTACGGCTTGTACGCAAATTTCTCTGTTATCCAGTAAATGGGTGGTGCGTGTGCGCAGGCTATAGAGGCTCCGGGGCTATTTTTATCCGGGATGGCATGCGAGCCGGCAGGTCGCTGACCCGGTCGATGTCCGCCGTCTAAGCACGTAGGCACTTCTGCTCTCAGAAGTTGTTAGAAGATAAAGGTTTGATGAGGTTTGAGGTTGCAAATAAGAACTTAAATTGTGTCTTTATAAGGTACCTACTATTGGATATTTCACGATGAATCATGGGACTTATCAGAGCAATGTGAAATGATACTAGCCCGCAGAACTTATTTAGCATGAAAGTAGGGCAATTTAAAACCTTTCATAATTTATAATTTATAGATACTCTTACAGTGCTTTCGGTGCTTTGGTCACTAGATTACGCACCTCGAATCACAGAAACATTTAATAAACACAAGGTTTATCATAAACCTACTTCCACGTCAGTACCTGAACTATTCGAATGATCTTTGTATTTTATATGCGTATTCATAGCCAAGCCTGTCCTACCTGCAGCCATAAAATAAATTAAACGTCAATACTATGTTCAGCAGCTGCATTTTCATAGCAATACAAAAACTAGTATGCATCCAGTAATACATGTCTATGGGAATAGTTAAAGACAATAATATTATCCCCGGTATCTACTAGAAACCAAAAACATAAAAGTAAAGATTATATGGTACACTTGCCTCAATGAATTAATAAATAATCAAAACTGGATAACATCACATACATTATTCTGAACCCAAAGTAAGTAACTAAAGCACTTGTGTTATGGTATTCAGATACAACGTAGGTACCACATACACCCAGACCGGAGACAAGGTAGGAAAGTGATTTTCTACACGGACACCTCTGAGGATCGGACCCGGTACCTCAGAACACGACAACTTGAAACTGGTGCGTACGCCACTCGACCACGGAGGTCGTCAAAAAATGAATGTCACGAATACTGTTATCACAAGATATAAAAAGAACAGCCTTCCGGAAACCAAGAACTATATCTTGCTTTATATGTTTTGGTATACATATACATTATGGCCCGGGTTACTGGCCACCCTGGGCTGTAATATCTCTAGCTTGTAAGCCGATTACATCATACAGAGACCATCATCTCGCTACAAACCTGTTTGATAGCGGTCTTAACATTGATATGCATACAGTATGTTGTATTTACAGCTTATATTATATTCTTTAGTTATTTATATGCTTACGGCTATGGAGTGTGTTCGGTTTCCACAAAAAGGCATATTACTTTCGAGAAATAGTACTATTTTAATTTTCCGATTTTCTTTTATAAGTGAGATTCTGAATATCAGTCATAGGATCATATTTATTCATAGTTCGAATTTCTCATACACAAAGACTATCTGACTTACCAATAAAATATGTCATTACTATTTGTCGTGAACTTTAGTGTTTCACAAGGGAATAAAATCCGCATTCCGTCTTAATGAATTCGATGACAATAACTATATTATATTACTAAACAAATAGTGACCAGCCTTTGTGGCATATTTCTATATATACAGTCACGAGGTATTTGAGAGCAATGCATTGATTTCCATTAAAATGTTTGTGAAGCCTACGTATGTCTTGAATAAACTTGAACTTAACATGGGAACCGTTTACCTTATGGCCATATAGATGAGATTTGCTGGAGTATTTCACAATATATAATAAGTACCGTAAAAAGCTATTTGTGAATAACATATAACAGGGCTATGTGGTCCGAAGAAATCATTTGTAAGTTGGTGAGTAGGTAAATGATTTTAGAGAGACGTCAAGTATATTTGGCGGGTAGTACTTCGGAAGACTTTAAAATATGTTTATTATTAGATTTGTTATAAATTAGTCTTTAAATGAATTCAACTGTAACTTGTCGCGTAACGCATTGATTTATGTGTATCGACAATTATTACTGAAATTAGTTTTGTATTATTATTTCTTAGTCGCCTCTGACAAACTTTATTCGAAAGACCTACGGCTGCCGTCAAAATTCATCTCTAAAAAAACGGGACCGTAACCGAGATAAATATTATAATGAACAAGAAACTATAGTAAAATCCAATTATTCGCCACAATTAGATATGAAACGCGTAACGTAACGCGTTACCGGCGCGCGCGCAACTTGAGTGTTGAATACATTATAGTTAGACATAACGTCCGATACCATTCGTAACTGTTCCGGTTTTTTAACACATATGTGTGTATGTTACTTAAGATTTCATGATGCTGAATTGGTAAATAGGACGATTACAATACATTTGAACATTCTTCTTCCCCTTTCAGTCCGTTTCCCAATTTAAGTGAGGTCGATGCACCATGTCTTATCTACAATGTGTAATAAACAATGAAAAATAATAATTACAGCCCTTTATTTTCAATATTTAATGATTAAAGTTACATTTATTATTTAAAATGTAAGAAAGACTGTGTATAAACTAATGATTTTTTCTTCGTAAAGATACCGGGCTTTTAAGATTATCCAAATTAAGATGTGCGAAACCGGAGCACTTCATCAAATATTTGCAGCATTACTCATGCCAAATAGCTCCACTTTGCCGACCATATATTCATATAGATAATGTGATACAGCAGACATATGGTCAGTTAATCCCACGCTCCGACTACATAATATACTACTAATAGCTATATACATACATAGGTATATCATAACTCCTAAGATACAGTACGATGCAAACTTACTGGCGGCTCTGAACACGAGGCGAGTCGCTGCGCAGTAACAAACTTATGCGACAGCGCGGGTGCGGGGCGAGGTACTGCGCAGCGTGTAGCTAACTTCAGAGCCGCCATTAACTTTGAATCCAACTATACCTCACATACCGACATGTCTGTCACGTGACGTAAAAGGTTACTGTTCCATCGGAAATCTTCGAAAGAACTTGACTTTTCTCGATGAACTCGGCGTGAGAAACTGTGATAGCGTAGAAAAGATATTGTTTTAACGACACGCTTTTCTATTTGCTATCGGGCGTCTGTCTGTACTGTGTAGTCTGTAGACATTTATGAAGTCTAGATGTCTAGCTGTTCCATTGTTTGATAAAACTGTCTCGTGCTGATATTAAAACATAACTTTTAATTTGCATTGTAGTCTGCCATCATAAAAACAAACATGTTCTGGTTTTTTTTTGTACTACACTGCAACATTTTGACGCAATTTACTTAACTTTGGAGGCTTTTCATCAAAGCACAATTAGGCTATAATACACTGTAATACTAAGAGATCTTGTCACAATTATTAGCGTCTATTATATATAGCGTGTTGACAGTTGTTAGGTCATTGGCTAACTCTGACCTTCTCAAGATAATTGCTTGCTTACGCTTCATGTACTCTTATTCAGTTCAGCTTTTTCCCAAGCTTTGTTTTTAACACCCGTTTTTCTTTAAAGCAGCGATATAAGAGAAATTATAAATATATCTTTTCAGTAGGACAACGACATTGACCCAAAAAGATCACTTCAAGTACAAATTACAATCTTACACAAAAAGCGTCATTGATTAGTGCTGTGCCACTAACTGACGAGAGATGGCTGATTAGATGGCAAATGAAGCTGCGTAGTGTACCCATTACAAACAAACGGGGTCACTAAAACTCCGACGATTAGTTAGAACTAAGGATAGCTCATTACCCAGTAAAGGCGTTTTAGCTTTCAGATACGATTGATTCAGTTGAAATACTAGTTTTGGTAAGGTGAGACTGGAAGATGATCCCGATGAACAGCTTTCCCAAGAAATTACTCATTAAAGGCGAAGGTTTTTTTTTCATGCTTATAGAAATTCAGTGACGATACTATATTATTGTGCTTTCAAGCTGGTATAATGATGGGGCCGGAAGGTGGCCGGGATCCGGTGGTAGACAATCCGTAAGAGAACCACGCGTTTGGCTTGCTTGATTCGTCTCCAGGTTTTTGAGGCAAGTTATTGTGTTTGAAAATATTTTTTCAAACGTTAATAAAGTTCAACCCTTATATATTTATGAAGAAGTATTTGCCCAGCCAGGTCAAATACATTTTTGCAGCAGTCGTGATAGTATAACTAGCTTATTTCTAATGGGAAAACGCACGTAGGCTTTATTAAAAAGAAAAGATTGCTGATAACTGGAACGAAGTGAGACTGATTGTTCAGAGATTTCATTCTGATTGTGTTTCCTAGCTCTTTGTTTAGTTGTTATTGCGATAATATGTATTATAAGCGAGGTAATAGAAAAAAAATGTTTTTACAGTAGGTATGTCATTCTTGTGTTCTGTCCGTTGTATTTTTCAAGAAAATGTTGGTTAAATCTTCTAAGGGAATGTGAGATCATGGCACGAACCAGAAAAGAAGTAGGTCCTTACAATTTTAGCGACATCTAAGCCCACAAGTAACCTTCATGACATAATTCCCATCATATTAAGAGTTAGGACATAAATATCGAAACGAACTTTAACGACATAATGAAAAACAAATGCGAAAAAGATGACAGTACAAGTCGCAATGTAAAATTACTTACAAATACCGCTAGGATACTTTGTATTATTCCCATTGTCAACTATTCACACGATAGGAAATCGTAAATTAAAACAACATTATAGAAATTAATATACGGGGGTTTAAGAAAATTATATGGTGGTAAACAGGTGGTTGTCATGGTAACCGCGATGATGACCACTTATTATAGCATTCAATATTGCGGTAGGTAACTAAAATAAGTCAATGTTGACTCTTCTCGACATTTCTCAATACATGTCTGTGCATTTATATGCATTGAAACGACTCATTGAGTTTAATGTTTCAACGACGACAAACATTTCTCGTAAAAATGGAAAAGCTTTCGGTATCTGAAAATAATTTTTTTACTAAGACGTGAGCATGTTCTGTTTAGTACAATATGTTTTCATAGTATACAGTTTAAATGGCACTCTATTCGACCGATATAAAGTGGAAAATTGAGGTTGACTGGTAGATAGTGCCTTACGGCATTAAGTCTACCTTATGTACCACAATTGTACATGAAAGTTTAAATATCTATATAAATAACTAAAATTTAGTATTAATATAAGCTGGTTTTATTATTATTAATTAAACACATTATGTATATTCGAAAGTGATATACCGATATTCTAATTCCATTTTGCTTTCAAAATCAAGTAGCTTAATTTAATTAAATTACAATCGATCTCTTCAAACTTTCATAACTATCTTATGAACCATTTATTAATGCACTTTCATTAATTGCTCTTTTAACGTCAATAGAATTAATAGGTAATTTGTATATCGGTTCTCTAACAGATAGCCACGTGAATAATTTGCATATTATTATGTTTTCACTTTCTTTGGCACGAAGTGTATATGCAAAGGAGTGCTCACTTCTCTATATGGCATGTGTTATAATCATCCAATATGTAAGCAGAAAGCGATTAATTCGAATTTTAATATTTGTACTCATATTTAAGGAAATCTGATATAAATACCTAGTCTTTTTTTTGGTAGATATTTTTGCAGTTAGCCTGAGCGCAGGCTTTGACTGCTTTACCGGACTTATAAAAACGTCTATCTATACTTCTTCCTAAGAGGCTTGCATTATTGATATCATTATTTTATTGTAAGCTATCTTATTTTAACTCAATGCTAGCCGTTGATCAGAATAGTAATTGAAAAGAAAAACATTTAAAAATGTAAAGATCACGACAAACACGGAAAAACACAAGAATTTTCTATAACTTACCGAAGGAAATGAATAAAGTTAATATATGATTTTCTTTTTTTTTTAAGTCAGATAGGCAGTCGCTCTATTTAAAATACGGTATTGAGCAGAATCCGGTAAGACTGGTAGCCGACGCCAACATAGTTGGGAAAAGGCGATGGATCTTTTTTTATAAGATCTCTTTCAAGAACCTAAAGCTTCTTACATCTTACTACAAAAATCTAAAATTAAAAAATCCGCTACAATTTGTAACTTAGCCATCTTGTACACAGGGGCATTGCGCAAGCGAAAATATTATTCAGTTTTATGGAATGTCGCTATTACCGGCACCGGACGCTATTCAATGAAAGGAAACGTATTTAAGATATAGTACAAAACTTAATTAGATATTTCCTCTCAATCATACTTGAAACTAGTATCAAAACCCCAGCCCATTCATTAGATAGCCGTTTGAACTTTAAAGTAATAGCTAGGTAGGATAAAACTTAAATATATACCAACAGGCACGACTAGGCAAGTAAGGTACTAATTTACATTAGTTATGTTTTCCGTTCGGTTCCCTTGAGAAATATATGCCATGTCATAAGCAACAGTTACAGTCTAAAATTCAGTTAAAGTCAAATAATCTGCTATGTTTATTACGCTTCATGTTGAGTTCGTAAATGTCTGTACTAGCTGACAGTTATTACATGTGTGATTAAACATGATTTCAGATTTAAGTTCCACAAGCTAAATACGTAACACAAACTTTAGTTAAACATAACTTCATTCACATAAATGTGCTTTGTCTATCACACAAGGTACATAAATCTAAGTCCTTTTTCATTTTACAGTTTTCCATCCTGTAATTCTTTAGCCCTGGGAAAATAAGCAAACCATACTAGTTTTTTTTTTCAATTAAAACCACTAATAACAAGCCTCTTTACCGCAGCAATCTGGAATGTACTTTCAATACTGCGCTCACTGAAAGAATCTCATAGCTACCTATTGTCTCATAGGTATTCAAACATACTCGTACTGTAAGATGCAGTATAAAGGCCTCTGTAACAAATTTAGAAAAGACTTTTCTAACAGTTTCCTTCAAATGCTAAGTAACAGTAAATATTTATAAACCCCATAGATTATTTCGCTACATGTAAGGTCACGCGAATTTCTAACGGCTTAGAAACGGTAAGGCAACTTAGTTTCGCGGCATCTTCAGAACATTTTAAGCAGGTAAGCATTAATTGCCAAATTAAAATGATTACTAAATGGTCACAGTATGAGCCTTAGGAATGTATTTACACATTCGGGTCGTGTTGTTAGGCTTTCTATAAATTACAATCCTTACTACTTTCAACAACGCCGAAAACTTGCAAATATATATAATTTCACGTCACTAGCTTTAAGGAACAGCACTAAAGCGCGGCAAGGCGAGGTGTAAACTCGATAAATTTATGATGTGGCACGGACTTAAAAAGGTATGAAATTACGGACTTAAAAATTTTCCGAGAAAGAAGTACGTTTAAAAGTTTTTGTTTAAGATTTCGAGTTCCATTCGGTCCACGTTGCAGTAGGTCAACAGGTTTTTATGACTTTAGCCACGTATATTAAAGGCGTAAGGTTAAACCTTACAAATGTAATTTATATTGAATTGAGGTATATTCTTGAATTCTTGAGTAGCTTATGGTATGTATTTATAGTTTTTCAAGGTCTTATGTAATGATAATTAGTATGCCAATACGTTATCATTAATTTAAAAAGAAAATCCACAAGTTTTTGTTTTCATATTTCGTGAAATTGTTAATTAGTCAAATATAATGACTAAAAAGAACTGGGATATTGCAAACAAATAAATACACAAAACTATTTTTAAAGTTGTTTCAAAACAACATGCATCCTGTCAATCTCTTTGGCAACTACATAAAAAGTAAAGTACCCATAAACAAGTCCAATAAAGCTTGAAATTGGCAACCGCAGCGACCTAGATGTCAGTGCATACAGCCGCGCAAACTTTCGCGCCATTGACATTGCAGTTTATTTATAAATGTTATCACAAAACAACGATGTTTTTATTAAAACAAGAAAGTTTCTGAGCGTTTCGCTGATATACTAAACTGCCATGTGAAAGTAAGAGTTACGATCGATTTTATTTTAGTTTATAGTATTTATGTATGAGCTAGAGACAGCTGCATGTTTATGGCTGTTAATTAGCAAACATGCTCTACAAAGATTGGTAAGATATAAATTTCTTGTCGATAGAAAAAGCTTTCTAGCTTTAATCAAAGCTAGTTACTCATAATTCAGGAGATGTTAAGTCTGAAATCAGGCACATATAAGTTTTACAAACTCTAGTCTCATGCCGGCATTCAAATAATTATGAAAATAAACATAACGCAGTTACATCGTTTTAATTAGAGCGAAACCTACCCAATATCCCACTTAATTGTAAACAGCTATCCTAAAATTTCAAAGAATTCTTATCGTAATAAAAATTACATAGTTCACAATTTCCTTCCTGAATCATTATACCTTTAATCGAGACGATCGTTACTTCCTATAAAACGTAACGTAGTACGCGCGAGTGAATCGATTACAAACCTTCATTACTCGATCCATTATCGATTATATTACAATTATTGATCATCTCGCGAGATTTAGTTCAGTAGGCAATACTTATGTGGGATAATATGTACGCATAGTAATCTGCTAATGAGAGTAAGAAAGCATGCAATTATGTTTTTTCTTTGCTAGATGTATGTTTACGTTCAATTGATTGCTACCTTAAGAATCGATATTAGTTCTACTAGAATGAATGACGGAATGCTAACAATTTTGTAACTAGAATTACTCAACCTTTGGTTTGGCATAATTTATTCCGAATAAAAAATTTCTCATAATCGTCTTTAAATTCTAAACATCCTTTTGTTCGTATCGGTAGATAACTAAAGTCATGAAAGGAAAACGAACACTCTATCGTACTGAAATAATACTCACTTTTAAACCTTACAGAGTTGTTATCCGTTCTCCGACTGATTGATTCTGTAACAAAAACAAACCATCATTAAATATCTAAAAAAGGAAATCATATGATTTTCGTGAAAGCTGTTATCTATACATTCGTAACGGTCACGCATGCGAACCTTCGACAGTTCGCGTGGCAATAGTATGCAGCCCAGTGTGGAACTAATGCCTTTACCGAACCTTACGTCAGAACCTTCAAATTGCGCCATTAGGCTTGCCTCCCATGTAACAATGTACCTACTGGCTTTCTTTTACGAGGAAAGCGAGACCTCGAGGTTAACCTGTTGACTTACCAGATAAGACTATTCCACTTTTTTACTAAGTCAAATGCCACGTGCTATGTGAAAGACGTAGCGAGCTACATACATACTTAGGCACTTAAAATATCTTAATGACTGACTGCTTTACCGGTGGTCGTGGGTTCGATTCCCACCCAGGACAAATATTTATGTCATAAGCACGATCATTGGTTATGAGTCTGGGTGTAATTTATGTAAAATATATATATTTCGAACTATTTCAGTATGTCTATCAGTTATCTGGTTACCAAGCTACAAGCTCTGCTCAGCTTGGGATCAGGTAACTGTGTGTGAGTTGTCCCAGAATATAATTATTATTATACCATGGATGAGGTTATAAGAAAAGGAAATTCAATTCTATTATGAACAGTCTAAACCCTACGAAAACCAGGGCAATATTTTTAGAGGCATAGTAGAACGCGCTCTTGCAAGCTTTGTGAAAAGACAGACTGTTTCAGGGAGATCGAACACAGCTAAAGATATATCTTCGAAACACAGTGTATACTTGGCAACGGTTGACTAGTTATCAAAATAGATACAGCCAACAAAACAAGGTATCATCGATCAGATAGGCACGTCTAAACCATTGCAATAAAGACGTTAAATTAGAGAGAGGCAGAGAAAATTGCAGTTCACTTCCGTGCCTTGGAATTTCATGGCTTGACTGTATCTAGTATGCCTATCTACTTTGTTTATGATCTCTTGAGCTAAATTCCAAGATTAATAGGGGTTTGTGTGACTGTACTAGTTTGTTGGTGAGTCAGAGTAATGAGTAGCTGTTATCTGTTGAGCTCGGGTTAGACGTAGCGATTTTAATCGCCAGTCAGTCGCTTATATCTTTAAGCCGTTTGAAAATTGTAGCGATCGACCATCTTTGCAAATCTTTAGTATAGAATCTACAGTAATTCTGGGTTATGGTTTTTATAGAGACTTACTTTAAGCTGTATAGATCTAATCCCTAAAGATTATTACTCACGTAGTTATTGATTTAAGTCTGACGTCTAGCCATACATTCTCTTTTATTTCCATGACAAAGTTGTCTACAGTAAAACTATAAATAATAAAGCGTATAGTTTAATTAACCTTATTCCTAATTACTTTGAGTCATAGTAAATAAATTAAGCATTCAAATATAAAAGCTTGAGACTTCAAAATTAATAATTGTTTTATGAAACGCAGAAGACAAAGACAAATTATCATCGATTAGTTGAGCAACAGTCTACCTACAGATTACTGAGTAGTTATCCGGTTTTTATTGCAATATTACAAAACAATGAACTGTCAGTGATTAGTGATGTAATCGTGATGAATATTCAATTGATTTCCAGCCCTATTCGATCTCTCATCATCCGTCAACATCGAGAATAAATTGATTATTTTATTCGATGATTGTTTGTCATGCAATTATCGATATACAATGTATTCAATATGTTTAGAAATAGCTGCATGTATATTGCAATCGGTCCAACAATTTAGAATTAACATAACGTTTATATGATGATAAGATGAGAATCTTTCATTTACATAAACCTAGTTTTCTCAATGTCTTGCCTTCATGCATGTAATGTGTATTTATGTACCTGTTACTCCATTTATTGCAGGTTAAATTAAAAGAATTTACTATGATCATCTTTTATTGGTCTTAGGTCAACTCGACGACAGTTTTTTACATTATATTGAACTAAACAAAAACTAAAAAGTGAAATAAATACTAAAATGTTTGAAAACTACACGTGTTATTTTGCTTGTAAAAAGTACCTAAGAACTTATTTCATTTCAAGCGGAAAATAATGGTGAAAGATTACAATCGGCTATAAACATAAATGTTTTTAGACGTTGCAAGTAGGTTCTGTGTAATTAAAACATTAAATCTCGGTCATCACTCAATCAACGAGAGCAATTGATTAGCAATCTAGTTTACAGCTTCAGTGTTTAGTACACTTATCACGGAACGATATCCGAGTCTCGTGATAACTGTGATGAGTGTGAACATTTAACGATAATTCTGTTAAGTAAAGCAGTTGATCAAAGTAACGAGTCGGACGAACGAGCGCGAGTCACGACAGCGGATGTGTGATGTGACACGTTCTTTAAAACGCACGATAATGGTAACTAATTGTATAATTATAACGAGGTGTGGGTAAAAAGTTATAATTTATTGTGTAACAAAATTTCGAGTTCGACGGGCCTGTTGGTCTAGCGGTTAGTGACCCTGACTGCTATACCGGAGGTCGTGGGTTCGATTCCCACTCTGGACAAATGTCGTGTGATGAGCACGATTATTTGTTCTGTGTCTGGGTGTTATTTATCTATAATATGTATGTATTTAGAAATATATAAGTATGTTTATCAGTTGTCTGGTTACCATAACACAAGCTCTCTTAGAGCTTAGCTTGGGATCAGATTACCGTGTGTGAATTGTCCTAGAATATTATTATATAAAAAAAAACATAGAATATTAAATCATTTGTTTTATGTGACATTATTGGTGCTATGTTTGAAATCGAGGAGGTAATTAGTAGGTAGCTCACTGATAACTTGAGGCAGGTCTTAATAAACAGAATTAATTAACACGTATGATCAATGTGTCGCATTTATACCTGTGCAATAGAAAATGACAATTACCCCACTGGTCTAGAAGCAATTATTAGAAATCAACTTCATATTTAATGTTATAATTATTTATTGATTCTACCATATCAAATATATATAAAGACTAGTTATCTATAACTATTTAATACATAAAATATAGTATCACAAAACCCAGGTATACACGATATAAAATATGAAATACACGACGCAAGACACGACGCATTCGGCTGATTATAATTTGCACACTGTTCATAATTAAAGAGTTATATACATCACTAAGTGGGTCAAGATTACAATACGTTTGTGCAACTGACATCTGCAGGGTGTAATGTTCACAGCAAGGTATATAAACATTGCTTGATACTACGTTACCTTTAATTTGATTATTTGGTATCAGATTTCTGGAAACCCGTATCGTGAGGTGCTGTGTGAACACAGCTTTGAATTGGAGACGTCTTTACGATTTTATATAGGTTGCATGCAGCGGGTTTAGTCCATCTATTAACTATGAAGAAAATAGGCAAGTTGTTACGAAGGATTTCTATAACAGTTTTACGACATCTCTTGTGCCATGGGCGAAAGCATTTTGGTAGTTTAAGCCAGTTAAAATTCCTGTTGTCTCCTACGTGCTACAAAAGGCACGACGGTTTACACCAACTTGGCCTTATATCACATATATTTTCACATGCTGAAACTACTAGACCTTTCAAGAGTAAATAAATGGAAGGTTCAGTACATGAAAACGTAGACGCATAGATGCGTAGATCATAACTGTGAATGATGGAGTATCCATCTTAATTGCCATTTTTGTCACTTTCGACCACTAAATCAATCTGTAATTCTAGAGCATATTGCTACATTTGTTCCTCTTCCAGTCTACTAATTAGCGATATAAAAACATAGCAGCTATATCAATCAAACACCTCTTCCATCAGATCGAGTTAACATTTTCTCTCGAGAGGGTACCATGGCCGTGTATCGTTTGCGGATACATAATGAATGTTGAACAGTAACGCGAACGGCCGTGTTAGGGTTGCCAATCGAAATGTACAAGAAAATTCCCATGGACACATAAATAGTTCTGAATGCGAATGATCTTAAACTTATATAGATTAAACAGCATGTTTTTTCTAGAATAATATTTGTAATTGAATATTTGCAAAACCGTGCCTGCTTATGTATTTTTGTATTTAAGGAATGGTATATGAAACTATGTAGGTATACAATAATAAATGGCAGTCAATAACAAAGATATTAGGGACTATCTTATGGAACCTAATAATAACTTTAAAAATGGTTTGTGCTGCCTAAAAATTACAAGGAACTGAACTGATTGTTATGAAAGGACAAGGGTTTACAAACGTTTATCCTAGATTTCTCGGCTAAAACAACCTCGATAAACCTGCCTCTCATAATTCCGGATTTTATCAGATTTTCGATATCGCTGGCAATCTTATTTTCATCTAACGGCCTAGAAAGAACGCACGACGGCGCTTACGCCTCCCGATTAGTGTCAGTTGAATGCACCGCACAATTGCTGCTTTTAACGTAATTGCAGTATTAGTGGTTGCAATGAAATAATACGTTTGAAGAAAAATGTCTTCTGGTTACGAAATGTGTAATACATATGTATGTGCTACTTACACTTTTGTTTCGTAGTGGTAATATTTGTTTAAACTCGGATACTTTTACCAAAAATTTTTACTGTATAAATTATAGATTTTATGCATGGGTGATTCATAGTATGGTTAGTGTGACATACATTGGGCACAATATTTAACTACTCCCATTCATTTAATTTCATTTACAAAACATATGTAGGATGCTTGGCTTTATCTTCAAAATTCGAAAGTTATTTCTATAAGAATGGAGAGAGAACTAATGAAAATTAGGTTAACAGACATCGACATTATTTCCCATATCCTGTCTTTTATAAATACTTTCATTAAGTACATACACTGAACTGTATGTATTTTAAGATATCTTTCTCTATTGCGTGACAAAAAGGCATCCGTCACAACGGTGACAGTACACAAATAAAATTATTTATATCTCTCATTGTCTCTTACACAAGATACGTAATACATTACAGCACTAATTGACAGTTAATCCCATTTGTAACACATTAAGTCAGAAAATTAATTTATTGAGTAATGTAAAAACGAGCGTTAATTACAGTAAGATAGTTAAACGCGGCATTTTGATGTAATATTTGTTACACTTACTAATGTTTTGTAAGAATAGTGTTTTATTGAAATCTAACATTCCAACGCATTATGAAACACGTCTTTTGATTAAGTGTTATACAAAAAGAAAAGTGATCTTTGCATAAATCTTTTGCAAATGATTTTTTTCAGGAGGGGTTGCACACTTGAAACAATGTGTAGAAAACTGTATTGTATGCTTTTACTAATATAAATTATCTCTTCTTTAACCTGGGATAGTTCTCAAAATCTGGGAAAACCGTACTCTTACTGTCTCTTACCAGCTTAAATCAGCGGAGTGTCACACGGGAACAGGTTAAGAGCTATCGTAGAGTGAAACCCATGACCCAATTTGACAATTAAGAAAACAAAAAATAAATACTATAATTCACGGCAGTAAGCGAGTACATGCATAAATGTCTTTTTAGGGCTCTACGTTTCGACTGTTATACCGGCCGTGGTCGGTACTACTATAAACTAAACTATAACTAACTACTGCTATAAAGTAAGTATTATTATAAACTAAGAAAATGCACCAATGAAGCAATATCCCAAGAAAATAGCCAAGTAACGCGTGATTTGATGACACGGTTACCTTGACCGAGCGTAACCTCGTGCGAACTGCATTAGCATAAGAATCGGCCAGCGATACTCATCTCATTCACACGTCTGTCGCGTGGCTTACATGAAACGCTTTATATACAAACATACTCTATTATGATGAATCATTGCTTGAAATTGGTTTGAGTTTGTCTTGTTAGGAGGTGAGAGGAAGTTTCAAAGGAGCCGAGGGTTTGTAACGGCTTCGTTTGGAGAGTATAATTACAAGTAGGTATAATACATATTAGTTGTAATACGGTATGCATGTTCTATAAAAGGAGATATGTATGAATAGGATAGAAAGTTTATAAAAAACAGGGTAAATGAATGGATTGTAGGCGTTGTCGTGGCTTGCATTCCAGGTATTCTCTTATTGTTTTTATACAACACAAATAATTAATTGTCCCAGAAAGGTATAGATATACTAATAAATTAAGGATGTTGAAAAGGAAAGCACTAGAGACATAATTAGGTAGACGATAAGACACGCATCGGATTGACCCCAAATTAACGTCAAAAATTTGCTATATTGTCGAATCATTTCAAGGAATTCGTCAACAAATCTCTCAGCAATAAAACCAAGGCATGTTCACGCGACACGTGCAGGCTCGATCGCAGTCACAAAAAATGTCTTATCACCTTCCAAGGAACGTGCTTTGCTTCACATCAGATTGGAAACGGGGGCAAGTGAGGCACGGCACGAAAGTACGTGACGAAGCTGCAAGAAAGTCCCCTGAGAGTGATGTCTGCGGGGAGCGAAGGTAATGGTAGGAAGTGCGTGCCTTTGTTTGGTACGAGGAGTAGCCATGAGAGGATATACAAATGCCGGAAGGAATCAAGGGTTTATAATGACAGGTAACAATAAATTGTAAAAGACTTTTTGTTTAACCCATAAGATAATAGAGATAGTCTATGCCAATATTAGAGAAACTTTCCCGCTTCATAATATGTATCAAGTCGTCCAGATTTGTGGAAATAATTCAGTTTAACCAGTACAGAAATACCTCCTTATCAAGATCTAAACCCAAGGTGAGTTTACAGCCGAAACGTAACACGAATTTTAGGAAGGTGTAATTAAAAAGTACAATCAATGGTTTATTGGCTCAACATCCGGTTGTTCGGTCGTTAAAACGTGCGGATAATGCAATTAGCTGCAGTACTGGCGCGCAAAAACTGCCTCTGCTCGAAACCTCGTGGGATCGGTGCGGAAGTCAATGCCTTGTGATAATCACACCAATAGCAACACTGTGACATTGACATCACCTTTATTACTAAGTGATAAGGTTGATTATCGGAAAACATTGTTTACTTGTTGTTGTCGAGCATCGAAGATAGGAGAAAATGATAATCTTCATGACCTCTTTTTGAATATATTGCACCTTGTAACCGCAGCTCTCGAACTATAAATATTAAGTATGAACAATGCATGGGACCTCATATTATTATTATGAATGCAAGAGTAACTGTTTTGTGTATTATGTTTTACGACTAAACCGTTGGTTTAATTTTGTTGGCGGTTTGTTTAGCACTTTAAATATACTAGAAAGTAACTGGACTATATTTTGAACTAATAGGGGAAATGCGGGGAATAGAAATTTAAATAGACTTTTCCCGAAGTTACAGAAAAGTTAGAGAAAAGAAAAACAACATAACATATCATCACGCCTGTATCCCCGAAGGGGTAGGCAGAGGTGTACCAATGTACACCCACAGTTCGCCGATATGTTTAGGTCCCATGTAATAGGGGGCGAGCCTATTGCTACTAACCGAGCGCAAATCCAAACTCTGACCTGCTACTGAGACTTTCATTGAAAAACCCAATAACACCTTGGTCGACTTGGGAATCGAACCCAAGACCTCTAGCGTAGCATTCGCGCTTAGCACCACTAGGCCAACGAGGCAGTAAAGAACAACAACTATGCATGTATTTACTAGTAAAAGTAGATGGTGTTATTACAGTTATAATCTTGGTTAGACATCTAGATAGATTTTCCATTTGCATCTAGTAATATAAATGGGAAAGTTTAATGTGTTTACATCTTGTACTCAATTACAATTTACCTCGTAAATCTGAGCGAGTTCAGTACAAGATGTTGAATGAATCGTAAATTGGAAACACTCGATCTTGGTTTACTAGACTATTGATTTATTTATGTCTTATTATTAAAGTGAGAATGAATTTAGTTCTTGTTCTTTTCAGAAAAGAATAGCAGAGCAAATGGCATAAAAACCATCGTGCAATATGATACATACATTAATCATTCTTACAAAAAAAATAACTTCAAAATAAATCTTATAGGTATTATTTTCTTATGGATCTCGTTGTCAAAAATGTAACAAAATAAAAAAAAAAATCTAAATCGGTTCACCCCGTCAAAAGTTCTGTGGTAAGAAACATAAAACATACAGTCGGATTGAAACCTCCTCCTTTCTTAAAGTCGGTCAAAAATCCAGTATGTATCATAGACATTTATGTCTAGAAATAACTTAGATTCGCATGAAATAACTTTATTCAGTTATTTGCAGGTCATTGGCCTCTAAATAATGTTATTTACAGTCTACCGTTTTTGTTATGCATGTAAGTTTAATTTTGAGGCTTTCAGAGAGGATGTAAGTCATAATTATTATTTTAACTTATATTAAATTAACATAACATGAAAAAATATTTTATCAAGCAATCGCGTTGGTTATATCCACAGCAGTATAGTTTTTTAAGCCTTATATTATATTCTAACAGTTTTTAGCCTTAGAATTACCTAAAATCCGACCATTATGATATTGGATATCTTCTGAGGTATTTATTCACTATGATGAAAAAAAAAATTATAATCCTCGAGGTGGCGCGGGACAAGGACCAATGGAAGGACTTGGGGGAGGGCTTTGCCCAGCAGTGGAACACCATAAGCTTAAAGAAAAAATACCTACTATATACAAATGACGTCACTAGAAAATATTGGATGTAGTCCTCAAAATGTTTGGAGAAGAACAAACAAAACAATGCTTGTCAGTTGTCAATAAAATAGATTCTATAATTGTTGTGTTTTTGTGTAATAATTACGTCGACTCAGTAATAAAGTTTTGTAATCACATAATAATTTGTATTGACTATTGTAATGAGGATATCCCAGACATCAGCCTGTACGAGATTAGAGTGGCTCTGAAACAACTTAAAAACAACAAGGCGCCGGGTGATGACGGAATTACAACGGAGCTTCTGAGAGCGGGTGGAAAACCGGTACTTTTAGTCCTCCAGAGGCTATTCAATTCCGTTATACTCGAGGGTACTACGCCAGAATCATGGCACAGGAGTGTGGTGGTGCTCTTCTTCAAAAAAGGCGACAACACCTTGTTGAAGAATTATAGACCCATCTCGCTCCTGAGCCATGTGTATAAGTTGTTTTCGAGGGTTATTACGAACCGTCTCGAACGCAGGCTCGATGACTTCCAGCCTCCCGAACAAGCTGGTTTCCGAAAAGGCTTTAGCACCATGGACCACATTCACACGCTCCGCCAGGTTATACAGAAGACCGAAGAGTATAATCGGCCACTGTGTTTAGCGTTTGTGGACTATGAAAAAGCCTTCGATTCAATCGAAACCTGGGCTGTATTGCAGTCCCTTCAGCGATGTCATATCGACTATAGGTATATCGAGGTGTTGAAGTGTTTGTACAGTAAAGCCACAATGTCAATTCGGTTACAGGACGAGAGCACGAAGCCAATCCAACTGCAGCGTGGTGTGAGACAGGGAGACGTTATTTCTCCGAAACTGTTCACAAGTGCGTTGGAGGACGTCTTCAAGCTCTTGGACTGGAACGGGTTCGGCATCAATATCAATGGCGAATACATCACTCACCTTCGTTTTGCCGATGATATAGTGATCATGGCAGAGTCGCTGAAGGAGCTTAATACTATGCTCAGCGACCTCAGTACCGTTTCCCAACAGGTGGGTCTTAAAATGAACATGGACAAGACCAAGATCATGTACAATGTCCATGTAGCACCTGTACCGGTTATTGTTGGGAATGATACTCTTAAAGTTGTCGACCACTACGTCTATCTTGGACAGATAGTTCAGTTAGGCCGGTCCAACTTCGACAAAGAGGTCGCCCGAAGAATCCAACTCGGATGGGCAGCGTTCGGGAAACTACGCGACATCTTTTCGTCCAAAATTCCGCAGTGTCTGAAGACGCAGGTCTTTGACCAGTGTGTGTTGCCAGTGATGACATATGGCGCTGAAACGTGGTCGCTAACGGTTGGCCTTTTGGAGAAGCTCAGAGTCACTCAACGAGCTATGGAGAGAGCTATGCTCGGGGTTTCTTTGCGCGACAGGATCCGGAATACGGAAATTCGCCAAAGAACTAAAGTCACCGACATAGCTCGAAGAATATGCAAGTTGAAGTGGCAATGGGCAGGCCATATCGCTCGAAGAACCGATAACCGTTGGGGAAGAAAGGTTCTCGAGTGGCGACCACGAACCGGAAGACGCAGCGTCGGCAGGCCTCCCACCAGGTGGACTGACGATATCGTCAAAGTGGCGGGCACCCGGTGGATGCAATTGGCGAGTTGTCGTTCATTGTGGCGTTCTAGGGGGGAGGCCTTTGTTCAGCAGTGGACGTCTTCCGGCTGATGATGATGATGATTGTAATGTGGAATGTAAGCATTTCAGTAAAAACGTTTGAACATACATGTTGTCTTTTTGTGGTTCACTTGAGCAGGTGTGATTAATTAAATTACTTTTTAGAAAAGACGATAATTTATTTGGAATTCGTAGGAGACTATCGAATTAAGAGTAACGTTCATTCTTTAGTTAGATTCGATACTGAATTCATACATAAAATAGCATATCATCACGCCTGTAACCCCGAAGGGTTAGGCAGAGGTGTACCAAGATACACCCACAGTTCACCGATATGTTTAGGTCCCATGTAATAGGGGGCGAGCCTATTGCCACTAACCGGGCACAAATCTAAACTCCGACCTGCTACTGAGAATTTCATAGAAAAACCCAATAACACCTTGGTCGACTTGGGAATCGAACCCAAGACGCCACTAGGCCAACGAGGCAGTCAGATACTGAATTCACATTGAATTTACGAAGTTTGTATTACTCATCTGAAATTAAGTTATCGAATTCGGAATTCCCATATAGGTAGGTACTCTCAGATTCTGGAATTCCCAGTAAAAATATTTGGTAATTAATAGGTTCTTATGATTGATCTATAGCACGATCCTAGGCATGACTGTAGATAATTGGTTATATTATTCTAAGATTGGCTATTTGAATGATCTCATTCACCGTACTTAATTACTTTCAAATTTAGATATTTTAATATATGACTATTCAACATGTTAGCAAACACTATTAATAATAAGGAAAAAACTCTTTTATCTTAGAACACCGTAATAACAATACTTCAAAACAAACTTCTTTTTGGATCTGCACGTCAGAATTAAAGAAAAAAAAAATACACAGTGGTACATAGAACCACCTTTTTTCGTGTCAGTAAAAAATACAAAGATCTACCCCCTACTGTGCATCTAATAAAGGTATAGAAATGTTATATCAGAAATTCATTCTAAGTACAAATAAATGATTATTCTGATATTTTTATAAGAGGTTTCAAATGTTTTTATAATGAAGTGGACATATTTATGCTCCAGATCTTAATGCACTGACAATAGTTGGATTCGTCTCGCAGTGGGAAATAGGAAAGGTTAAGAGTTCCGTTACGTTACAGTTATCGTTCAATGTTTGGGGCAGAGGTCTGCAACACGCGGGCATTTTGTTGGTGCAGTGATAGCTGGGCTTGTTATTGTTTTTTTATAATTAAGTTTCTTCAGAAATTAATTCATGATTCTGGTTTAATTTAATCACACATTTCGGGAAGTAAAAGACATTTTGCACTGCATTTACTTAGCTATTTTGAAAAATAATTGAACCTTTTAAAATTACAGTACGACCCTCAAAACCTGAGTTTAAAGGTGAATAAACCTTCTTAAAACAATTAAACGTCAGTGGCACGGGTCGTTAAACACAATACACTTTTAATTAGGCCCTTGTCATCAAAAATGTTGACGACACCTGGTTTTTTGATGCCGTCATTTGACTGTCCACATTGTTTTGATTAGCCCAGTTTTTGTGTTAGCCGGACTAGCTGTAAAATGTAATTACTGGATAGTTGTGCTCTCAGAAACATGTTAGACATTACAATTATACTTAAGTCTATTATTATGTGCTTTTACTTATGAGTTTAAAAGCTTGAGAATAATAATGGACTATTAAAATAATTACAAAAGATGTTTTTAGGTTTTACACCTAATTCTATAGCTTAGTTGGCTGCTCTTATTTTAGGAGCATTAACAATATACAATACAATTTTATGTTTATCACTTTGGTGGTTTTTGTTTCTTAACTCAACTTTGCTTAGGGATTCACAGAACAGGTTTGGACTTACGAAAACTCTCAAATATTTCGCTATGAGTGGGACTCACAGGAAAGGTTTGGACTTACGAAAAGCCTCAAATATTTTGATGTTAGTAGATATTCCGAATGTTTAATATAAATAAGATGAAACATGCTCAATATATTGCTTTGCATTTGTAGTAGAAAATCGACATCTATTGGACTTTTTAACAGAAAAATTAAACACTATGGGAATTTAATTACCCTGAGCGTGCCTGCAATCAACCATGGAGCCAACTTTGTAAGTAACATCTATTAGAACCAATAGCCAATTAAACAGCAGACAGAGCCAGGTGACCCTCGAGGTATTCAACCGTTAAGGCTGTTTACTCGAACGATTTGACACAGAGGTTTTAATCTAACCAGACAATTAATTCCGAAACTTTGTTTAATACTGGTAAAACCACGAGACTTTTTTAGAGGTAGTAGAAAAGAGACAGATCATTGGCCTACGGTTTTCTGAACTGTGGGGTAGGTGAGTAGTGGAAAAGTAAATTAAATACTATAAATAAAAGCAATAGTATTTTGAATACCTTTGATCTAAATTTGAACAATATATTCAATTAAAAAAGGACATAAATATTCGGCCAGGAGGAAGCTATACGTTATTTAACTGACATAAATATTGAGAATTCTGCAAGTTACTATGCTTTATGGAAAAAATGGGTCTCTCAATATTATGCAAATTATCAGATTTAGTAATAAGGGTAAAGGGTTTCTAAGGTTTACTTGAATGTTAGACATTTAATTGGATTTTAGGTCCAAAATTGTAGGTCTACAAAGGGGTCGAAATGTCGGGACCTAATCAATGTAAACCGCGACAAAATCCGTAAAAAGTATTTTTATTTTAAAGCTTAACATAATGTTTAATTATACATCTCGTAATCATCGTCAGTTTCTGTAACTGTATGAATATCTTAGCTTATTCGTTGCAGTGAACGAACGGTCAAGCTACGGGACATCGAATCTAGTTAACGTTAACGCTACAATTATTCAAGTTCAGTGATCAACGACACACAATTTGAGGTATGTAGAGTGCGACTAGACTAGTTCACTACCGACCAGTTTATTAACAGTTGTGACAAGTAACAGCAATAGTTCTAACAGCTTTGATCATACATGTGTTATGTATGTAATTTCACGGAGAATTGAACGCTCACGACGCGGCGACGTCTCGACACAGCAATAAATGGTCGATGTGTTGTGTTGTTTATTGATGATCGCTGTCTCGTTGCGACACTATTCGATATGTTATTAAGTATTACGGTAAACGAGATCGGTTCTAATTCTTCATATTTATTTAGTCATTACTACATGGTAATCTTGATGATTTGAAATTGTGTTATTTATGATGCAAAAGTATCTGACAACAGTGACAACAACAATAAATTATATTCGTTTTTAATGGTGAACTTAATATTTAAGGTACCTATTTAAATTGTTTAGTTAATTTAAAGGATCTTCGCTAATAGGCAAATAAATGATATTTCTATAAGTATTAGCTGACCGAATTGATTAAATGTATGGAAGTGACGATTCAAGTCACGTGACATATCGAAATGAAATATCGTTTCCATACTTACGTTTAATGTCATTTACGCGATTTCTACCGCTCGTAGAAATGGGGCTGGTACTGGGTTTATGGACGTCAAGAAAGTTTTCAAGAAAGTGTTTAGTTGTATAAAATAAACACTAAACAGTTATTGCCATGGAGAAAATAGAGAAGTCGGTAACTAGTGTAATATATAGCGGTAGACCTATTAGAATATGCTTCGTGGTCTAATGGTGAACATATTTTATTTCTTACACTATGCCTGTTTTTATTTTTTACGTCGCAGGTCTGAAATTTTGTCGCCGCGCAGAGATTGCGTAAGGGACCCCGTGGCTCTGACTAAGGCTGAGACGGGACCGGGATGTTTCAATCGGTGCAAGTCCGACATATCCCCACGCTGTGCCCTGAGCGTGGGTTGAGATCATTAGAGTTTCACCCCGAACAAAAAGGTCTGAAATTTCGCAATAAATAAGCAGTTCTTTTGACAGTGTTGCTCCTCATTTTTCTTGCATGGTTTCGTGCCTTATGTTTTTTTCATAAATAAATAACTTAAATCTACATTTATTTATTGTATTTAAACGTCTTTATAATCTGGTTATTCTCATATAACTTTTGAATAACATTATACAATCATCAAAGTCAAGTTTAATGAGAAAACAAGTTATGAAATTAAGGATTTCTCATCTTTTATAATATCAATATTATTTCTACTGAATGGTGAATGTTAGCTTTCTCTCTTTTACATTTTAATGCATTGCCAAAATTAAATATTCATTTTACTAGTTAATATTCACACATTGAATATAATTCTTTTCGTTCCGTCAATAATAATAGAATACCTGTCTTCTCTCGAATATCTGATATGAATTAGTCGTGCTAATCTTCACTTTTAATAACAATTTGTCCATTAGAAAGTAATCATTAAATCATGACTGTTAAAATAAACACTTACTTTTGACAACTTTTACAACGAGGAATAACAAAAAGCAACCATTTTGGCGCCAAATTCTAGGCAAACGACGAAAAACATACAGCCCCGTGTTCCAAAGTTGAAAGGGGAACGCGCGCCACGCTCCATCGGGCACACAGCCGCACACAAGTTACAACACTAGACGCAAAAACAGCTGAGCTTAGCAGGTGAGAGCATCAGTGATGCGACCGAAGAAAGCGCCCGGAACGAACAAGATGCAATTAAACGGAATACGAATAGACTATAAGGTGAAATCACGAAGCTCAACCTCATTGCAAATGTGCATAGACAACGTGATCTGTGTTTGTTATTTGAAAATCGATTGTTGATAGGTAGGAGTCCGGATCTTGTCACAACGTTTTGTTATGCCTGTTCTTAACTCAAATTATAAATTGATATATCCGTTTTGTTACGGTTTTACCAAATACTAGATTACGATTTCGTGGTTTAAAAGTAATTAAATTAAATAACAGCAATTTTATTTTCTTGCTTTCGTCGCGGTCGTAATTGCTTCAAATTATTGACTATGTAAAAACCTTGACATTAAATATTTAAAAGTGCCGAAATGTTAATGAACTATATATCAAAGGAACGTGTTTTTATTAACACTTAATAATATGGCTTTGATAATGGGAGGATCGGGGTCTCGTCTAATTATCTCTAATTATCTAGTCTAATTTTAAGAGTCAATTTCGATTAAATAAAAACTTTGAATACTTAATTGAATGCAACAGATTGACTTTAGCGATATAATAAATGCAAGGATCAAATATTACGAGCAAAATCCAATCTCAATAAAAATATCTACTAAATACCTGTAATAAAAAATGACCATAGTTTAAACTTTTGAAATAAGAATGCATATTTTTTTTATATAGTGTTGAGAGTGTTCTGAATATAACACACAATGTACAAAATATATTATTGCCTTGACACCTCAACAAGAGAATGAAAAGGAAAAACATTCACGGGCCATATTATGATATTTCGATGATGTCCAATGATGCAATAGTATTCATATGGCATACAATTGGGTAACGTGACCTAACTCAATGTCAAAACATAAGGTGCCTAATTATGGTACATCACTTGTTTATTAAACATTCCGAACGCATACAATGCGAGATTGTCAGTTGGTTGCGCAAAGGTCGTCTATAAAAAGATTCTATGCAATCTTGTTTAATTGAAAAAAAGAAGGAATATGTAATGGAGTTTGGGCCGTTTTTGCACATCTAATATCAAAAGTTTATTTATAGCAAAGGTTATTTTTTAGAGTGCGATCGATATAAATAAATATTTATGTTTACAAGAATACTTATATTTTTTGTTTCCCGGTACATGTCGAATTTTAAAAAAATATCCTTAAAGATGATAGAGGTCCATTAACAATATTTTTTAAATTTTAGAAGTAGACGCACTCAGAGACTATGTTAACTACGTCTCTGGGTGAGACAGTAAGTCTTGTAATAATTACCTTATTTCTTGACAGTCTCCTACCAATTACTTTGTTCCAGTTTAAAAGTAGGTACCCTAAAACAAGAGTATATTATCGAAAGTGCAACAATAACATATAATTATGTCGAATCTAGATCAGTTGTGAGCGGGATAACGGTTGGCGTTGCATTCCTTGTAACGGACAGCTTTGGCCATTTGTGAGATCGCTCTGAGAGTGTAAACTGTCTGTATTATGTGGTATTGCTGTTATTATTGTAAGAGGTAGTGTTTTAATCATATTAAAAATAATGAATGAAAGATAAGTTCCTAAATTTACGATAAAATTTTGACAATCCTATTGTATTGCCAAGATTTTCTCTGAATGAGTGCATTCAGGTCTTAAATTGCCGTTAAAATCACAATTACATGTTAATATTAAGGTCAAGAAAATACCTTTAAACCTTTAAACTTGGACAAAAAGTCAATTAAAATTCTTCTTGATTTCTCCCTAAACGGTTTCTCAGTTTTTCGACAGAATGAAGTTTCAAACATCAGTTCTAAATAATACCAGAATTGTTAGTAGCTATCTCTATGAATAAACTAGGTACCTATATTATTATGTACTATCTGTTTCAAATGCAGCTATACATATTGCATGTAAGTATACATAGCAAATTCGACTGTATCTTGTTCACTGACTGTAAAATCAAGTCGAAACGATCAGTCTAAACATTGTCCAAAAACAGTCTCACAATGCCTTATAATAATCTTTACAATACGTCAGGTCGCAATAGTTCCTGAGATAAAAATACAATGGCCACGATATTGTGATCCGAGTGTTTTGCTTTATTTTGTTACAATAAACATTATCAACAATGGCGTTTGTGACAATCAGTAGAAGTGATCGAACTTCAGTCTTGTAAATATGGAAGTTCTTGGTAGGCTGTAGTGCCGTGGAATCGAAACCTTCACGTGGATCCAGTTCCACGTATTCTGGTAGAAAAAACAAGAACTACTTACCTAGCAATAGTCTAAACAGCTTTATAGAAATTAACAAAGAAAAGAAACAAACTAAATTTAACTTAAAACCTGTATAAGAGGACTAAACAATGGCAGAATAATTAACAAAACACTTAAATTGAAGACCAATTAGATATTCCGAAAAAGAAAAACAAATTCGACCATTTAATTTTTTTTAAACTTAATAAATAAAGTCTACTTCATCATTTGAATCACATAGCGGTTATAAACTAATCCTTTCGTCCAAACCAAATTACTTCATCCATCAATTTTCGTGAAGAATCATAAAGACTTTTATTCGATTTGATCTCCTATAGAGAGACATAATCATTCCACGGATTCCGTATCGAATCACGTTCGTACAAAATTACAAATTGTGACACCGCATAAAAATCACATTAATTGCATGAAGTGTCACTTTGGCTAAATAAATACCGTATCCGCTTTTTGTTACACTTTTTAGTGATAGTCGGAATTATTTCGTGAGTCAAAAATGCAGTTATTAACTGTTTTTATGTTGCAAATGACAAAAGTTGCACATAAACAAACGGAGGAATACTGCTGTCCTAGTTTTTGTTTTATTTGACGTTTATAGAGAAATATTTTATTATTTTTGGTAATTGTAACAATAGATGTCTGTTAAGAACGGAAATAATACGATCTCTTTGGAAGGCAGACAATATCTTGCCAAAAAGTCTCAGAAGAAGAATCCCCATGTTTCGGGCTTGAGTTTTTCCATGCCATTCCAGACAAATTTCTCTAATATACTTCGGAAATTAATCAAAAAGATTAGAACGAATATGATTAATATGTAATTAGTTCAGTATCCATTAAGAAATAAGGGTTCCTCTTAGAGTATACATAAAGGAACTAGAGTGAGCCTATCAGAGTTTGAACCTAAGCACCAGTCTGAAATGGTTTTGTCGGGAGTTATGTATGAAGATGGAGCGGGAGATTAAAACGTTTTAAAAATCTATCTAAAACACTAATATCCTAACAATGTCAAAACCATCGATATTAAATGAAAAACGAAATGTACTAGGTTCAGACTAAAAACTGCTCTCGCTTGGCACAAGGGGAAACTACCGATAGTAGCAGTCTATGTATATAGTACGTCAATGGGGTTCCTAAATACATGAAGATCTAAAATCTCACATAGTTTCCTTTTTTATTGAAAAATGCGAGCAATGTTCGAAAAGAAAAGTTTAATTGAAATTCATGAAATGTTTATGTTTATGCAGGTAAAGCGAAAGCGAACGAGGATTGGTTTGGCATCGACACTAATCCACATTGGATCGTTGTTCTGATAAAAATGTTAAACAATGGCGTCCGTTCCATTCGCCGGCGCTTGCGCAGCTAACGTTGCGCGTGCGCTAGGAACTATCCTGCGTTGTGAAACTAACGCTATAAATTATATTAATTGTACGTATTTAAAAACGAAAATAGATGATACAAATCTCCAGTAAGCCTTGGCTCTCGATTGCGTAAAGTCTACAATAGTGCTAAGTAGTAGAGTTGTAAACGTTTAGTGTATGCATGAGTACATGTTGAGGTCTGATGAACAGTTAAGAATCTCACAAATAACTTGATGTCGTACAAGGTGAGCTGAATACTTGCCGGCATCCTTTGACTACAATAATGCTACCGTTACATTTTTCACACACACATCGTTCCACATTGAAGCACGTGATTATACTTTTTTTAATTCGTTCTTTATTTAAATTTTATTTTACTTTGTTACAGCTGAACATTTCTGCCAGTACTGGGCATAACTGTAAGTTTACACGCGTTCGGTCTAAGCTCTTAAATCATAGTTTCTTTGAAATGCCTTGACCTTAAAAAAGGAACTTTTTATTCGCATATGCAGAATGTAATACCAAAATCCTAAGTAGGTACTATGACAAAACAATGCGGGTGAATTTTAATTCAAGTATGCAATTGGATATTTGTATAGGTCAAATAACTAAACTAGCCTACTGCTTATATTACATTTTCCTGCTACATGATTTCTACATACCTAAGTGATACTACTTCAGGCGTTTCTCATAAAACACGTATCAATCAACCTCATCGAAAGATTGCAACATTCGTCCGTAACCTCGCGTTAATATTGACGGTCATTGTACAAAACTAAAGTGGAGTAACTGTAACGTTAATAAATGATATTGAATTACTTAACCGGCTTTATGGTCCATTGTTAGTAATTCGGTTACAAACGTGTGAAAATTTCTTACGACCGACGCGATACGCAGTTGAGCTTAAGAATTTTTAGTGTATGAATCGATATGTCGAATGGGAATAAGCTCGTAAATGGTATATGGTAATAGGGCAAAATATACGTATTATTAGAGTAGGTAAGAAGTTATAAATCTTCAATTTTGATAACAAAAAGTTTTAGGAATATATTTAGTTTTTTTTTGTCTTATAAGTTATAGATCATTATACAATCAATGTAATTTTAATTAAATTCATAACAACTACAAATACCAAAGTGCAAGCTTTTTCATAGACCCCATTTTTAGTCACGTTACTTTCTACCTAATTCCCCAATTAATCAAATCTGTTGCAAGAAGGTACTACTGGATCAAAGTCTTATGTAATGGACGTCCTATCTTTAGACAGACATTATTTAGTGTGAGAAGTGTTATTATTTGGCGCCATTTGTTCCCGCTATAAATTCCGCTCGCTTATATGTAAATTGCCGGCATTGTGGATACAATTGAGACAATCATTTAGGCTTCCTTGAATAGGATAAGTGGTATCGTTATATACACTTTGTTTACTGTTAAGCATTTCTCTTTATTTATCACTGTATCCGTTTATGACCACAACACATGACTTCAAAGAGTTTCTGATAAATGGTAGAAGTTTTTTAGTATCGTTTCTGATAAGTATCAGAGTGAAGTCAGTTTAGTATTATAAATACTTCGTGTTTAAAGACAGATGACATGATTTTTAATTCACTCTGCTAAGCTAGATTTAACGAGAGCTAATCAGCAGCATTTGCTTAGCAGCATTGATATGCACTCAGATGGATACAAAGAATAATTTAACACGTTATCTTTAAGTATTTTTTTTAACATTTGATACAGATCAGAACTTAGAGATGACGTACACTAGGATTTACGGTCAATTTACTGTGAGTTTGTGTACGAACAAATATAACGCAACAATCCTATATTAAATGGTATATTTATGTTAAATGTGTCAAAGAATAAATCAGTAGCAAACAGAACCAACCACACACGGATTTATACTAACGACCACATAAAAACGACGCGACCACACATGAGAGATATCTCTCGTTTTCTTTCAATCAACCATCAAAGAAAAAGTATAGAAAGTTTACTAATATTACATTTTATTAAGTATTATATTGTAGTAATGTTAGAGGATGTCCAAACGTTTATATCTTGCATTTCATTGATGGCATAATATTGTTGGTTTTACTATCTACAAGGTTGGCGTCGATGAAGACTTTCTTATATTTTATTGTTAGAAAATCTCATTTGTGTGTTGTAAATAGACATACAGACGTCAAATTGGATATGGGGATTATTATAAAGTATTGTATTATTAATAGAAACCATCGGCGATGTCTCTTTAGCCGTATTATAGAATATTATAGTGCATTGATACCCATATGGGTTTTTCCTGATTTAGTAGATTTTGCTTGAAAAAGTAACAATATTATTAAATTAATAGTAACAGCATAGAAAAGTAGGATTGTAGCAGGTGAGCAAGCACAAGTCTGTCAGCTCCTATCAGAAATTTAGTCATAATGAACAAAATACAACCGTGAATGAAATGTCATACATAACGAACACCGGTTTCTAAACCAGTCAGCGAATTAATATTCTATATCAACTTTGTTTACGTTTTATAATTGTCTAATGATCCGTATAACGGGTTCCGTTTTCACAAAAACATTTCGAATAAGTAATGAATTAGAGAGTTACCGGATGTTGATAGGACCCTCTTTCCGTTTTTGGTATCAGAATGTATATTGGAATATCGATTTTATTTTGATGAATACGTATCTACTTATTTAATGAACTCTTGATCGTCAATTATCCGATGTATATGTGTTTAATACCTGTCATTAACATGTCGGCTCTCCGTTTAAGATGGCTTAATTCAATACTTGTTATACAGCAGTCTATCTATTGGACTTGTAAAAATTAAACTTAATTGCTACATGTATGGAGTATCACATACGAACAGCTTGACGAATTTGGCTGTTCTTTTTATCTTGTTTTTTTAGGTATTTGAAAGGACATGTACGACGTGGACGGGGGCGAAGAAAGTAGTTTAAGGTCATATTCTCCTTTCTGCCTTTTTCCTATTTATTTTTAGTTGGCTTATTATTTTTTTTATGTATTTGCCACTTGCATTTTTTTCTCAATCATTGCGCCAGACACCCACCATATTTCAGCCTATACTGTTTTATTAGGTTTATGCTTACATGTTAAGGCAGTAACAGTCATTAATTTCACACACCCACACTGAATAACTAGCTGATTAGGTCATGCAAACATTTGTATGACCTAGAGATGATACCTATGAGGTAATTAAATACATAAGGCTTCCTCATAATGTGACTTATAATCATTATTTATTTTCTTAATCCTACAAATAAAGTTAGGATGATGAAGAAAAAGGGATTACTCCAATATAAAGGATGGTTTGAAAAGTCTCGTAAACGAATAAATGAAAAAGCACACATTGAATGAGTAACATTTCAAATAGTTATTTTTCTTTTTGTCGATTTTAATTTTTGTAAAGCTTTGATTTTATCATAAACTTTAGAACACGAGAATGTGTAGTTGAAAATGAAATAAATAAAAATACAAGATGCTTTGCAATATTTAAATATTTATTAGCATTTTAATAGATAACACAAAATAAACAGCTCAATCTAACCCGCAAAGAAGATGACTTCCTCGTAGTCACACTAGTGTGGTCAAAACAAACATTCCCAAAACCGTAACTAATCCCACCATTTATCACCACTAATCTTAAACCGGTGTCATATACTAATCACCCTGTATAAGTCCAAGGCCGGGCCTGACACTTGCGCCCGCGCCGGTGGGCCCATGACGTCACACAAACATCCCACAAGATGTCAATGCCACTAATGATTGCTATGCAGTCTCGACTTAATGATACGTTACATATCTATTTAGATACGAGCAAACGGGTTTCAAAACGTTGCTCTATGGTAGGAATGTTTTTTTACCGTTAGTTTTAGTAACTTAACTTAACATATGAAGTAAAATGATATATTCATGTTTTTAATGGTCGCATATAGTATTTTTTTACGGAAAATTCGTGCCTTACCTAAGCTTAAATAGCCTTGGCTACTGCGCTCAATCATAAAAAATAATAAGAAATACACTTTAATTGATAGCTAGATTGGATTTTTATAAAAAAAAGATAGGCCAAGGAACCAACGTATAACGGAAGTTATATTTCCGTACAAGACAACATTTAGTTAGGTATACGTGTAATTTACTTTATGCATGTCAGTCAGTGTCTTTTACTGCTTAAAATCAACTTTTCGTATTTATACAGGCCAAGCATTTAACATTGGAAGTTTGAGGAAACCAATAATAATCTCAACAATAAACTACCAGACTAATAAAAGAAATTAAAAGAAACTCGTCTAAGTTCAATAGCACAACATACATTCATGTAAACTCGTGTCAAGTTAACAATAGTCAAAAGGACAATGTAAACAAAAAACATGTAAAATATGATCCGAGCATCGATTGCAGTCACAGTGCGACCTCGTATGCGCGAAATAGTAAATTGCGGACAAACAATGGTGTGGCGCAAGTGTACGCACCATTGAATGGGAACCTTCATGGGTATTGATGATTTGTAGGACAGAACCATCATTGAGACATACATTAATTTTTGTATTGGTAGAGAGCTCTGCAGTTAGCCTGAGCGCAGGCTTTGACTGCTTCACCGGATATTTGACGAGGACCTTAAGGCCTCCAGTCAGAGCAATAGGAAAAACTAACTACGTCAGCAAAGTCCACTAAGCACCCACTGCGGAGTTTGGACCTCGACTTAGTGCGTTGCTAACAATCCTAGTAAAGCAAAGCAACAACGGATGGCTGGATCTAAGTTTTAATTATTTAATGATATATTTTTATTGCTAAGTTGGCCGACTCGGGCCAGCTTGGTCTACACGAAATTTAGGATCATTTAGGGCACGGCAATTTGGGCAACAACTTCTCATGGCATATGGGGGATAACTGAAGTGAAAAAAGCTGGAAATATGTATGTGGATATTTAAAAACAGTCCTTTGATTTGAACACTTTATTTAATATTTAATAAATATTATGTCTGTAAGAAAGAAACACGTTACATTTCCTGTTTCATCGATTAACTCGGTTCTCATAATAATGTTTTGGACTTATCGCAACACATACACGAATTTCCCAGTGACATCAGATTTGGTAAAACCATATATCACATTCAAGACTGAAATTTGATGATCTGTGTGGAAATTATTAAATATTTTGCGAGATTTTTTACTGAAGACAATTATATAACTTTTAATTTGTTATATTAGTTACCATGGATGTTTGGTGTGGTTATTATTAATAGGTTCAATGAAACTGCCGATTTTAAATGCTATGTCTCTCTCTCTGTGTTAAAGAAGTAAACGACATTGACCGATATGCAACAATGAGTCATTGGGTTTAAGCAAATTACCTGATGCGTTTGCAAAAAAAAAAAAACTAAATTTTTTGGCAAAAGTTTCCTCATATTACAAAACAAGCAATGAGCTTCAGGTAATTTGTTAGGAACACATATTCCTATTTTAAAGGAAAAATCTCATGTATATTCAAGATTAACTAAAATTTATCTCTTGTTTACTGTAGGTTTTGTCTTATAAGGAGAGATATTTAATTACTTGTGGCTTAAGCGTTGATTCATCCTAGAAAATACTCCTATGCACTGTGGGTGAGCTTAAGATATGAATCACAAATATTGCGTACATGTGACTATGCTACGTGTCAGGATAATTATCTACAAATGAAACATTTGTTTTGTAAAGATTCCTTTATTTTTATAATTTCATACACACTCAGCCACTCGAATCATCCATTACTTCGTCAAATAATGTCAAATACAATATCTGTTAGCTAAATACAATACAGAATTACAAAATGTGTTAATAAGCTTTCGCCATAAGTTACTCACTATTGAAACTGTTATGCTAGTATTTTAGACTGGAAACAGTACCTAACTATTTTCCGTCCATTTTACTTTACTAACTAAGTTATTACTATACATTACAGTTTCTTCATTTATCAAATCCACAATTGAAAGGTAACTACGATGCCAATAACTGTATCTATCTTTCGATGTCTTATTTACATTTTAGTTTATTGCTAAAAACTAGTTATACCGTAATTTTATTAATATCATAACTTACATGTATTGTTAATAAAGCAATTTCAAAATAACGTTATCGCGTAAAGTGCAGTAACCGTTACGGAGGCCTACATTCAGCAACATGGTAATTGTAGGTCATAGGTACATAAGATACCGCCATACAATACCATACATGCTTAACTAAGCAGGTCAATGACTTGCTTTATCACTTAAAAACGTAACAGTAAATATAATAATGTTTATGACAAACTTAAAATATAAAAATATCGCGAATTTCACAATCGCGAACTTTTTTCTGCTTCTTAGTGTGTGTATTTATTTTTAATGTAGTAATTAGGAATTTATGTGTTCATGAAAGGAACAAAAATGTTCAAAAAAATTCTAACTTAATTGAGCCACTACTTAATTTTAGGAAAAGTTCGATCGATATGGCTCTATGGCGTATCTGATGCTGTAGCCATGCAGTAAAAACGAATAAGTATACGATGTCTCACTACAGATACATTACTTACCTACATTAATATTATCTTAAGAATACAAAGTATCCGAAACACTTCGGAAACATCCCAACCTACGTGCAGATATTCAAGAATCACAATCTTACGAATGACGATGATTAGCATAGTATTCATATGAATTGCGTGTTGAATCTTCTAATGATCTTCTAATAAACATTTTTCTCTACGTCATTACTTTCAATTGTCGGTTAGGCACGGAACTATAGTTAAAGATAAGATTTTTACTTTTTTGTGATAAATGTCTTTAACTGCACGACAGTTCGTCACGTTTTTCTCGTAATTATAATGAAGCCCTAAGTATTCACGACTCGTTAGCTAGGGTCTCTTTAATTAGTTGTCGTTGCTTGCTGTTGCGTAATGTTAACAGTCTTCTGAGGTGTGAATGTGTTGTTAGGATCGAATACCATATTCATGGCGTTAGCAAGCAAAACTTTACTTTCGGAGTCCTTTTTAACGCAACTAAATTATGGTAATGATTACTAGAAGAGTTGAAGAAATTCAAAACGTACTATACAACTGACGTTATTTACCATGTTTTACATACTATCAACTTCGACTTCACCCTAACGTTTTGAAGATATGTACGAAACATTTCTACAGTGAATAAGGACTCTGCGGCTCGTTATAAATTGGATAAGTAATAAAATGTCTGAATACTTCCGAGAATGCTAAAGTATTTTATTGAGTCAGCAATGCGGCGTCCACCATACAAAATTGTATTTATGTTTACCTAGAAATATCAGAGATTACTGGTTTTAAGCGACGCTTTCTTCTCCATCTTGGAAAGCTAGTTAATCCGGTTCGTCCAGCGCCGTTGATGCTATTATAATTTACTAGCAGCCCGCCCCGGCTTTGCTCGGGTGCAACGATGATACCAAATATAACAAACAATCATAAAGTTCTGCAGGGCGAAGCACAGCCTTGGACGCACTATTTGGTATAGGCACGACCCTCGGCCCCCGCGCGGCCCTCCGGCCGGTATCGCCGCAACCGCTATGTACTACATACCTACATTTTAAATTTGCAATATCTTCGAAAATATTCATTTAAATTACTTGCTGTAAAGTGCAATATTGACCTATATTGCATGCACAATTTATTAAAGGTACTTAATTGGATAAGGATTAATACTGTATTGCTTAAAATCGTTTTTTCGTAAATAAGTAATAAATAAACGATAAAAATGGTTATTGTGGGTTATCCTCAAGAGATAGACATATGCCATCGCGGACTTTTTTGTAGATCTTTTTAAGGTGCACAATACTGTAGTACATTATTTTGATCTATCTCATAGGGTTCACCCAGGGTTTACAATGAAAGCGCAAAAAACGGGTTCATTTACGACCTTACATTAGTAATCTCTAAGATTATCGGTATTCCTCTACTATAGTATGCATGTATTATACATATAAACCTTCCTCTTGAATCACTCTATTTATTAAAAAAAAACCGCATCAAAATCCGTTGCGTAGTTTTAAAGATCTAAGCATACATAGGGACAGACAGCGGGAAGCGACTTTGTTTTATACTATGTAGTGATACATATTGTTACGATTTGAACGAAGCCTCTTGGACTTCGAGCACTTACCTATAGCCATAGAGATTTTCTTGAATTGTTTAGTTTATTTGAACGATAATTTACCTTGTACTTGTACTAAGTAAATACTCGTATTTGTAACGGTATTTTTTATAGATCACTCGTATTGAAAAATCTTCCATTAGCAATGTCATAGTCAAATAGGTATATTCTTCTTCTTAGCGTATCGATCAATGGTTATTTCATCGTGGCTAGATTAGTGTAGAATTCAGCTACATACGCCACCCAATAGGTATATTAACAATAACAAGTCTCTTTGACAGATTGTAGACTCCTTATTTTCACCACAAACGCATAAAGGATGTAAAACACTTTTACGTTGTTGCACCATATTCCTGATCCAATATTCTTAAGAGTAGTTTGCCTAGAAAAAGAGTCTATTGGCTATTACTTAATTTCCAAACAAACGCTAACACGACAACATTTGAGCAACACAAAGGAAATACCAGTCACTCGACTGTTAGAGAATTTTGAAAACAAACCAATGTTAGGAAACACGCCGATCGCGAAGATGCCTTGCAAATCGTAAAGTGCAGTGTATCGGCATTTTACGTAACCGAGGTGGTCAAGAATGGTCAATAATGGTCAGTAATGGTCGCTATGGTCGGTAATGGTGGGGTACCGTAACCATGATTGCAGTCCACATAAGCTGCAGCGCGCATTGCACACGCCGCAACTGACAGTAGTGATTGATGGGAGACATGGGCCATTGTGTGAATGCATGTGCAATGTGCAGGGTACACGTAATCCGTTATTGGTTTCCTTGCTAGTGACCGTGACTTTTGAGCGTGACTGCAGTTTTTCTCTGGGAAATTCTTGGTATATTTTATCATTAAGGATCAGAATTACCAGATATAGCTCGCCCTATCTATGTTTGACGTATCGTGGGCGGGTAATGGAGTATACCTACGATCTCTCTTCGGGCATAATTGGTGCAGTGTATCCTTTCTGTAATGGCAATTTGGCTCATTACGCTTTACCTAAGTTATACAAAATTAAGTCAACCGCAAAGATCAACTTATTAACCTAAACTTAGCTCGGTACATTAGTTCCATACAGGAACGTAAGCACTTATACTAAAGTGTCTCAAGGACTTCGCCTAAATCAGTTTTGGTAGATTGCGAAATCAGATTAAGACTCAAATTATTAGATTTAGTTTGGTTCAGCATTAAATTGGTTTTCTGCCTTCGTGCCTACATTTAGTCCCATAATTTGTAATTCACAGAACATAAAAAATATCTTAGATTTACCCTGAAGATTCCATTCCTCTTTTATCAACATGGGATTTTAAAACCGAGAGACTTTAGAAGCTGATGTGGCATATGTTTACCCGGAAAAAATGCCTCTGTTAGATTGATTAAATAAATTGGGTGTCTGACTAAACCACAACTAATTTCAAAATAAAATAAAAAAATATTTTTTCTGGTGCAATGGACTTCTGTTTTTAGTGAAATACCGCAGCTCAAGACCGCTTACTTACATTTTCATATATTACAGTTAAGTTAGGCCACATTTGTATGCACATATTGAACTAGTTGAGCCATTAGATAACGTATCTAGGACGAGTTGCTCAAAATAATGTAGTAATGTTCTAACAGCATAATTAGCCCAACAAATTATGCTAAGTTAGGTAAAGGCGTCGTTTGAAATGCGTGAAGACTTACGTTGTTACGTTGTCAAGCAATAACGTTAGTCAACTCGTCAATTATTGTTTTACTTGCTTTGACTTGATTTGTCATGTACCTTGGCTTTGTTTGACTTATGTTGTCAGATTTCTAGTTGTTAGTTGTTTAGTAAAGTTTTAGTTTTGTTTCGAAACTTCAGATAGGTAGTGATTTACCAAGATATCAGCAATTCGGGATCAAATAGAATCTAAAAATCTGATCGAGGTATTGTTTTTCATTAATTTAAATGTCCTCAGAAGTATTTACTTCTGATACTACAGCGGTACTTTCCTTAACACATTAAAGTAATATCTATTTTAAAAAGCCAAGCTAGAAATTTCGCTACATTGTTGCGGGGACAGCTTTGTTGAAGATATTGTTAACACTTATGCAAAATGAGGCGCAAACCACATATTGTCATGATACTCGATAACATCTCATTTCCTGAAAACCTCTTTAAGGCTATCACAGGAACAGTTTCTTAGCGTCACGAGGAAGCAAGAAACGGCGACCATTATTACCGAAAGCTACAAATTTTTCTTTTACAAAAAATATGTAGGTATTTTTGCTGATAAAAAAGATATCTTGCAGTGATTTCCTGACTAAAATGTATTTAAATTAAGTGAGATATGTCAATTTTACTTCAAAAATATGTATAATTTTTCGGATATTTCGGTCTACATTTCTGAAAAAAAAAAAAAACAAATTTCTTTCACACAAAGTTAGTCGCAACATGGTGCAAATAGAAGCAGCGAGGTTAGTTAACCTAACATTTCACAATGTGGATGAGTTAATTCTAAACAACTGTTAAAACTATAAGAAATATTAACACACGGTCATGGTCTGGTGCGGGGGCAACTACATATAATTGGGCTTAGGCTCTTACCTTATGTTGCAAACAGACCGAAGAATCTCTGTATTAAAATAATCAGTTAACAAACTTAAACTTTTTGGTTAACAGTTTGGTAACACGCCACCTTACGGATTCGCTGTGTTATTTAATTGAAGAACATAATGCTTGCGTCTTTTGTTATTGTAGTTACTTTGTTATAAGGTAATGAATTCTTTGGAATTTCTTCTTGGTTCATAGAATTAATATTTTTTTGAAAAGGAATTCGAGATATAGGTAGTATCATTTCTGCATAGCTTGCCTTTATTTTACAAAAACACCCCGGTCCCCTTCTCGCCTTTGCTGGAGCCGCGGGATCGCTAAGCATTCTCAGCGCAGCAAGAATAATCGTCTAACATTAGCCCATCCCTCATATTCAGGTATTAACATAAACAATAGAAGTACGGCTCAAAATGGTTCTTCTCCAAAATGGACTTATCTGACCTTACCTACCTGAAACAAGCTAAGATCATCCTTCTCCGAAATCATTATGCATGGCTATATACTCGGCTTGAAATACGAAACCTGATGCGAATTGCAAGAGGGTTAGGCCCACAAAACATCCTCGAAGGTAACTGTGCTATTGACTCACCAAATACCTTTTTATGTTAGTCACATTCGCACATCCGTAATACTAACCTCTAAATGAACGAAGCAACAATTTCCTTTTTAAATCTACGGCAGGTTTGAAGAGCTTTAGAAATTAAAAAAAAAATTGACGATAACTCCTAAAAATAAAGCCCTTAAAGGCAAAAATACTAGTTATCAGGAAGATGCAAGATGATGATTTATTTAATACTATTTGCAAATTAGGGGAGGACTTCATGCCTGAAGACATTATGCGTTCCTGTTTCCTTGCACATAAAAAAATATGTTGCGGATGTCAAAGCTTTTTCCATACGCTTCTTCGCTGTTGGTTTCATCATCATCATCCACAGCCTTTTTCCTCCCACTGCTGGGCATAGGCCTCCCCTTTTTCGTGCCATAATATACGGTTGCTGTTGGTTTACATCAAAAGAAAGCTTTTTCCCTTTAAGTCTTTTAAGGACAGGACAGAATTTACTTTTTAGTTTCCGTTTTCTTGCATCGTCATTTCATTAGCTACTATAAGATTAACTTGGTATTATGTTGATGATGGCATTACTTTAATCATGCCTATCATTAGAATAGTTCTCTGGCTATTCTGACTAATAAATGGCTTGTCTTTAAATAACGACATAATAAGTAAGTTAGTAATGGTATATTAACTTAGATGATGGGGTCAGTGGTTTGATACGCGTCTGACTGCGCATTGACTCACCTCGACCAGAGTTCGTTAACATCGACCATTGTTTCACGTATACGTCCATTCTTAAGAATCATACGAATTTTTCCAAAGTTTTGCTCCAAGATTTCAATTTTGAGGACTTATTTTGTTCTTTCGAAAAGTATGTGTGTTTAATTAAAGCGGATTTGGAAATGTATTTCCACGAGCTTTTGACTTCATTCCCATATTGGAGCCTTAAGTAAAACCTTACTTTCTGCTAGTATGTAAATTAAAGTTTTTATGAGACTTATTCATTGACATAAGATACTCGTTAGGTCCATGTCGTACCAAAAACGATGACTTTAAATGTAACCGGTTTCTTTGAATGACTGTATAGCAAACTTCTAAAAACACCTGATTTGGAACACAACAAAAAAGTCGTATTTTCCAACTCCAGAATGGTTAGTAGTAGTTAGCATTAGATGATAAATAGACGCAAATGTAAGACGTAGGTAATACTTAGTTCCCACGGTAATGAAAAGCATTAAAAATAGTAGAATAAATCTCCGAAATTTCTTAAAAGAAGACAGTTAACCATCAATTGAGGCAACATCAATTAGTGTTCGCGTAAATTGATTAGAGCTAAGTAACCCGCAACTTTAGCGCTCCATTGAAACTTCAGAATGGCCTTATTGCTAACTTAACTACCGTTGTGGTTAAACTTTTTGCTTAAATTATAGCTCTCACAAATTCATTGAAGCGATATACAACCTATTTTTCAAAGTGGACAATGGACGTAGATTCCAAATATGCAGGTTTTTGTAAACACAGCTATATTTGCACATGTTATGTTCCATAGTTTGCAGAATGTGTAAAAAGCAATTGAAACTTGTTTTTGAATAGTTGAATAAAATTTATTGTTCAGATAAGCAATATTTGATAATCCTATTGTTTTCTACCGACCTTCAATGTAGTTTGAGAAATAGTTTTAAATTAATTTACTTGAATCTGACACACCGATTTTCTTCTGTTCCGATTTGTAATCACTTACAAACTTTTGAATGTAACGTCTACAGTGTAACCTAGATAGAGATGTATGTAAAAAGTTTTGTTATATGAATATTTTTATTGAACTTACCCGCTAACATGGGCCAACGGGATCCAGCGAACACACTTCAAACCCAGCACTGAATCACTAAACACTGAACAAAACTCGCCGACACATAACACACTTAACATAAAATAACATACAATATTTCTGTTATTTCAGCTGTTTATCGTTAATAATTCGTTCGCATCGATTTATTTAGATATCGCTTGAATATTAGTTGTTTTTAGCGAGTAAGGCTAACTCTAGCGGCTATCCGACTGCGCGGAGTCGCACTGAGTCAGTGACACTGCGCAAGTCGCCCTTCTCTGTCTAACCCTGCCGCCGTCAGGTGAAAAGAACGAGACGACTAATCATTGGAATGCATCAACATAAAGAAGGTAGTATGGCGTGGGTGTCTCGCCTTCATATCGGGTTTTTTAACGGGTGCGAGCAGGAGGGAGATAGTGTTTAGCCTTTCTGAGGTTCATGGTGAGTATGAACGGCAACAGCGCGTAGAAATTATGTGGAAAAATGAGGCTTTCATCGTTAAGGCGATGCTCTTAGAATCACAGTTTAAAATCTCAATTTAGATAATGGAAGTTCTTATGAAGTTTCATTTCAGAACTCTTTCTATTCATTTTGATTCCCACATCAAAATGGATAGGTAGGAACCCGAATAGTAGAACAGGAAAATTTCCTACAACGAATATAATGCAATTTAGTTACTGCTCAGTATGGTTTGCACCTAATCCAAACCTTTCAAAAGGTGATATGGTAGATAAGCCTGATTTACTCATGTAGTACAGGTACCGAAATATTCGGACAACCGATTATTTTTTAATGCAGTTCTGTGGAGAACTTCAGCTTAATAACTGCCTTTACTCAATATAGATCCTTGACCCATTGTCATAAGGTTCAAATTGCATCCCCCAGCGACATGTTCTAAAAATCAAGTGCATCAGACTAATGAAGTTAGCAACAGGTAAGTCTGGCAACGTTGCTAACTGTCACATTACGTTTGAAGTTAACTGCAATTGGTTTAGTTTTCTGCATTTCGTCTGAGCGAAGGCTGTGTCGCTTGGACATGCATTTATTCGTAATTCTAATAAATATTTAAGGTTTTTTGATAATATTTTTGAAGAAAATAGTTTTTGAAAATGATTGGAAGTGATTATACGTTGGAGCTGTGTAATGTTTTTCATTCGGGACAGGTTTGTTTATCATTTGTTTTATGATTAGAAAAGTTGCTTGTGACATAGTTTTGTTGTGGCTTTGAAATTAATTTAGCCGACGGTTTATGTTGGTTTTCATGTTTTGTCGCTGCTAATATTTGCAAATCTTATTTTCTTTGCCTTTCAGATTGATTATCAATTTGTTTATTTTATGTATTATTTTGTAATTATGTAGTATATTGATACCTATCTGTTTCATAGAAAAAATAACTCTATTAATGAAATTCAAAGCTTATATCCTGTAATAAAAGTTCTTGGTATACAAACCTACGGCAAATCATTTTAGAGAGTTATGAAAAAGATTCAATTATTTGTAATTAATAAATGACTTATGTAAAATTAATATTTAATGAGACGATTTAAAGAATATACGCTAATGATAATTACAAGTAATAAACCTAATTCTGAAGAGTAATTCTTAAAACATCGACACATAAAAGGTAGTTTTAAAGAATCAAAAACATTTTGTCTATCAAAAGGGTGCAAGATCTCGTTGAAATCTTTTGTACCACAGAATTTGTTTCTGGATGTCCAATTTTATTGGGACGTTTACTGGCATTTTTAGTAGTTTCATAACTGTAACAATAATTGACCTTTACTTTAAATTTATTATTCTTTACTCTATAATTTTGAAAGTTTTCTTTATATCTCGATTAGTAGAGTTTACATGGCTAAGCAAAAACTTTCTTCTTAGATCGATATACTAATCTAGGTACCTACATAGTTTTCTCCAAAATATATGAAATATAGATACCTTGCTTTTCCGTCAGGTGGAACCGGGCAGCTTCTTCCAGCGTCTGATCGGCGGAGTGAAGACCGGAGTCATCCTAAAGGATGTGTCCTTCACCACGCACAGCGGAGAGGTCACCGCTATACTGGGCTCAAAAGGTCACTAAACAAGATACAACCTTCTTTTAACACAATCCAAAACAAAACACAAACTTCTTATTTCTCCATTTCCGACACTGCAATATCTGACTTGCTTATTTAATTTACCTGCTACTGTAGCTAGAAAAGTGGGAATTTCACACGGGAATTTATTTTTTGAGAACTTAATCATACTCATAGATTTTGCCATTTTTTTAAGAATTGAATTACCTACCTAGGTATAATGGTAACCTAGTACCTACCGCTGATTCCAAAGCGTACCATTTTTTAAGAACGATCTGATTAATTCACATAAACCTAAAAAAAAAATCGCGGCATGGACTCCTGTGCACCTCAAAAAGTTTCATATAATATATCAATACTACAAATGTTTCAAATTTACGTAATAATAATACTGTAGAACTTATCTAGGTAGCGGCAAGCGCGCTCTACTCGACGTGATCGCGCGCCGCGTGCCGGCTAAAGGCCACATCCTGCTGGAAGGTGTTCCTCTCGAGAACGAGCAGTTCAACAGCACGTGCGCGCTGGTGCGGCACAACACGCGGCTGCTGCCGGGCCTCAGCGTGCAGCAGACACTGGCGCTGTCACTCACTAAGGTAATATTATCTTGGGGTAACTAACACACGGCCAGCAGCTCATTGGCAGCGATAAATTACACCCGTCCACAGAACAAAAGATTATGTTCATTTTACTTGGGTTTATTCTGGATAGGACCGGACCCGCGCCCTCTGGTTTAGCAGTCAAGGTAGTAACCCTGACTGCTATATCGGAGGACTTTCAGGACTTGGGTTCGGCTGTTGGTCTAGCGGTTAGAACCAGTAGACCAACAGACCAGCCTAAATTACTAACTCCTTACTAAAAGGAGAAAAGTCATAAGAACCTAGCCCTTAAAATTGAGCAGTTCTCAGAATAAGTTTTCTCTCAAACTGCGCATTTCGCTCATTTCTGCGCTCCTATGAGGCACACTTTATACTGGCCGTCGTAATTTTCGCCGTCGCAGCACAGTACGTATTTGTAATTTGTAAAGCATCAACACTTCTCTTTTCTTTTTCAGATTTCTGGATACTTGAAATCTTCGAAAGTGAAACAAGTTATGGCCGACCTAGCGTTATCTAATGTGAGTAAACTCGTATCAATAAGACTCGTGAACTTTAAACCTACCTGTTCCTGAGCTTAACCTCTTGATGTGCATTTCTGCAGGTTGCCAACAAATGCGTCACAAACTTGACTAAAAGCGAATACAGAAGGCTGGTGATAGGCGTCCAGCTAATACGAGATCCAAGTAAGTATTACCTACAGAACATACCAGTTTCTACAATATGATTTTGATGATTACACATACTGTTACCTTGCGCACATTTGTTAAGTATGTAATTAATTGCAGATTTGTTAATTATATAATCACTTTTCAGTAATTCTGCTGCTCGATGAACCTACCTGGGATTTGGATCCACTGAACACATACTTAGTAATATCAATACTTTCGAACGCCGCGAAAAAATATGGAACCGCCATCATTCTTACCATGGAGAAGCCACGATCAGGTAAATAGGCTTTTTTAATTCCCTTTAGTCAATCATGAATTTAAAATATAAAGGTTCAATAAAAAAATCAGAAGAATTATGGAAATGGTACCAAAAAAAACAGAAAGAAAGAAATAAAAACACTTGTATGACCTTAGAACAAGGCACATAATAATAATTCGAAAGAGCGTTTATTCGTACTTAACAAGACTAAACCTTTAAAAATTAACTGGCCTATTTCAAGAACTTGGTGAGTTTCGTAAAAAGGCAAATGCCGTGCTATGAAAAAAGAATAGCTAGAGAAAATAAGCATGAATTAGAAATCTGAAATGGATCCTTAATAAATAATTTTAACTCGCGTAAATAAACATTCCGTAGTACATCGACATTTCACCCACATTGCATTCATTATTATGCTAATAACACCATTCCAAACAATTCATTTCGCGGTTTACTTCGTAACTATATTCAGAAAACCTTTGTTTGTGCCTATTGACACAGCTGTGTTTAAACATGTCAGGTTTCACTCGTGTATTTCATAATTTTCCTACTAGGTCACTGTACTATTCTGTAAATGTTTTTTGCATTTTTAGTAATGTCTAGTATAATATTTACGCTTACTTTCAAATAGCTATTAAATTAAGTAGTGTAATCCTCTTCTCTAAATATCCTACATACTTACAATGAAAAGATTTTTATATCTCCCTCAAGGCTATCACGATGGCAAGAAGTGGACAAATCCAATCAAAGCAAAAGGACTAAAATCTGCATCCATTGTTCAGCTTTAAGTCCAAATTAAATTGGATTACCCCATTGACGTACTATATACATAGACTACTACTATCGCCAGTTTCCCCTTGTGCCAAGCGAGAGCAGGTTTTAGTCTGAACCTAGTACATTCGTTTACTGATTTAAGTCAATTTTCGCGCAACGTGAAACTTATATACGAAAATATCGATGGCTTTGACATTGTTAGGATAATATTACTGTTCTAGATAGATTTTTTAAAACGGCAAGCTCCATCTTCATATATAATTCACGACAAAACCATTTCAAACTAGTCCTTACGTTCAAACTCTGATAGGCTCACTCTAGTTTATTATGTATACTCTAAGGATTACCCCTTTTCTCCACTATCACTTTTTTATACGTTGTACTTGAATTTCTTTCACTACATGCCTTACCTATTTTCTGTTCTTTTTCTTTGTAGGTAATATCAGCTGATTACCATCCTTTTTAAAAGTCTTCTTCCATAAGCTTTCTTAAAGTTCTACCCTCCTTTGTGTTACAGACGTGTTCCCATTCTTAGACCGCGTGGTGTACCTGTGCCTCGGCGACGTGGTCTACGCGGGACCCACCAGGAACCTGCTCGACTACTTCGGCAGCATCGGCTTCCCTTGCCCGCAACTTGAGAACCCTTTGATGTACTACCGTGAGTAACTTATAACTTAACTAGAATAACTTTTAACATCGTAACTACATTTACTGGTCTATTTTACAGTTTAATTCAGTCAGTAGTTTTAAATAGCTAATATTCTGATCATTAATCAACTCTATCTAATGAAGATGAACGGTCATATGACTTTAAAGTTGCTGATTTTTTTACTTGAAAAGCACATTACATAGATAGGTTGATCTATGCCATACTATGCAGGACAAAACCTTCTTTAAGAAATAAGCAGTACGTATGTAAAAACAACAATAACGTCGTATATCATACTTATTTCTTGTCGTGTAAATACATTGTAAAAGATATTTAATTTAATTAGTAGTAGCACATAGAAAAAAAAAACCTTTTAGCAATCAGCACCTAGCAGCATGTAAGTAACTTCAACATCATCTCCTATAATAAAGACTTTCCATTCGACAGTATGTCTATCAACGGTGGACCGTCGTTCCCGGGAAAGGTTCATAGAATCGAACCACCAGATCGCAGCACTGGTGGAGAAGTTCAAACTGGAAGGCCAGGGTATAATGCAGGGCAATCTGCATGAGAACAACCGCATTGTGAACCCCAACAAGATACAGCTGAACTACGGGAAGCCGGGAGGCATGAGAGTCATATGGATGCTGTATCTGTAAGTCACTTTTAACATAAACATACCATCATGCCTGTATCCCCGAAGGGTTAGGCAGAGGTGTGCCAATGTACACCCACAGTTCGCCTGTATGTTTAGGTCCCATGTAATGGGCGAGCCTATTGCCACTAACCTGGCATAAATTTAAACTCCGACCTGCTACTGAGAATTTCAGAGAAAAACCCATTAACACCGTGATCGACTTGGGAATGGAACCCAAGCTAGCGATCTAGCGTAGCAGTCGCACTAATAAGCACTAGGCCAACGAGCAGCTTTTAACCGACTTCTAAAAAATTGAAGATTTGTAATGTTATTATCGGTTAATCGTAGTTGAGGTTAGATTTATTAATATAGGTGGCTCATAGTACTTTTTTTGTGCTTTTAGGGATTCTTGAAGTCGGTTTTTTTTAATTAGGTACTGGTTATACAAATTGTTACTTTATAATCGTCGAAAAGGACAGTAAATATTATATGATCTATTTCTGGAAAGATTCCAGAAATAGATCATATAATATTTACTGTCCTTTGGTGAGGTAGCAGGTGTAATAAACTTATCTATGGGGAAACACAATACATGATCCCTTTATTTAAAGTACATACATGATTAAACTATAAAAAAAAAATCTATTACCTACTATATCTTATAATTTTCCTTTTCAGACGGCTCCTAGCTTCAATATTCAACCTAAAGAAAAACGGAATGAAACAAATGTTCATGCGATTATTCGCGCTACCAATTTATTTCTTCATCCTATGGATATTCTATAATGAGGCAAAGGTAAGACATCAAACAAGATTACCTACTTAGTATACTAAGTACCTACATGTTCCTTATTATTGACGGGCCTGTTGGTCTAGTGTTAGTGACCCTGACTGCCATACCAGAGGTCGTGGGTTCGATTCTCACCCAGGACAAATGTTTGTGTGATGAGCACGATCATTTGTTCTTCGGGTGTAATTTATCTATAATATGTATGTATTTAGAAATATATAAGTATGTATATCAGTTGTCTGGTTAGCATAACACAAGCTGCTTAGCTTGGTATCAGATAACCGTGTGTGAGTTGTCCCGGAATATTATTACTATTTAAGAACGTTGAAAGATCAACAGTGATATTAATATTATGTTTGTTTCTTTCTTCAGGATTACCAGAGAACATTTATCACGAAAAGTGGACTGATATTTAACGCAATGGTTGGGACTTACTTCATCAGCATTATGAACACGATATGTTTATGTAAGTAATTATTATTATTATTTTATTTTATTTTCAGCCATTGTTGCCCCACTGAAGGGCAAAGGCCTCTCTTTCTTTCTTCCAATTCTCCATTCAAGTAATATGTAATCCTACCCATCTAATAAGTAAAAACAAGGTATTCTTCAACTTTACCACAAACACACTTCTACACAACAAGAAACGACATCATAGAGCGATTGGACTAACTAGCACTAGGAAACTCATCTTCCTTCTCCTTTACTATTATGCTATTTTTATTCCTGTTTATCGCAATATTAAAGAATCTTTGTCAATATCATCCGATATCCTCCAGGTTTTTTTTAACTTAGTTGTACTTGTATCCCCGAAGAGTTAGACAGAGGTGCACACCCTCAGCTCGCGCATATGTTTGGGTCCTATGTAATAGAGGCGAGCCTATTGCCACTAACCGGGCACAAATCCAAACTCAGACCTGCTACTAAGAATTTCATAGAAAAACCCAATAATACCTTGGTCGACTTGGGAAACTAAGACCTCTAGCGTAGCAGTCGCGCTTAGCACCACTAGGCCAAAGAGGCAATTACTTTTGGCATCAAATATTATATGAACAGTTTTCTTCATGCAACGTGTTTGCTATTACAGATAGTCCATACCGGACCCGCTACTATCAAGAATCACAGGAAGGTCTCTACAGCGGTGCCAGTCTACTTCTGTCATGGAACCTTGTGTCCTTGCCCTTCTCGTTCTTGAGCACGCTAGCGTCAGCAGCGGTGATATACCCGTAAGATAATTGTTTTTTTTTTTATTGTTGAGTATGTTACGACAAATAAATGATCCATAATATTTTCGTAAGGTGAATTAAAGTGGGAATAAATAAGTTTTAAGGAACATTACCGAACTTTTACTGATGGATTGAGTGTGATGCAGAAACTATGGGGCTGTGTATACGAGAAATCTGTTTTAAAAGAATTTTCATATTCATTACCGAGTTTTACAAATTGGGTCCTCAATTTTTTAACCAGTGATTTGGGGTCGGGGCTTTAGCATTTTTCTTCCAATCTCATTCCTACTTCATCCTATCATCACGGATATATTAACAACAGAACTAATATTAACTTTTAAATTATCGAGCGAATAAGCGCGTGCATTCATAAATAGCTTTTTTGGGGCTTGACCACTGCCGGTGTAACCCGGTCGAAACGTCAACAAATGGTATTTTAAGTTAATTTTATGTAAAGCCCTTATTCCCGTGAATTATATTAACAGAAGTAATATTATAACTTGTATCGTTCAGGATCCTATCGGACATCACGGAGGACCTGGACTTCCTGTACTTCGCACTGGCGCTGTGGTCGTGCTACGTGTACGCCGAGCAACAGGCGGTGGCCGTCATGATGTTCGTCAAGAACGGCCTGATCGCTGGCATCATCAATATATACATCTCCTGTATATATATCATGCTTGCCAGTGGAGTGCTCAGGTGAGAAAGAACTTGTGAAAAGTTCTGTATATCGTGTCTTGGTGACCTAAGCTAGCGGTTCACTGAACGGATTTGTATGCACAAGGTTGCAGGTTCGAAACCGGGCAAATACCAATGTAACTTTTCAAAGTTATAAGTACTTTCTTAATTATTCTAAGACACTTCTGAAAAAAGGTGAAGGAAAACATCGTGAGGAAACCTGGATTCCAAAATTTGGGTGAAATCGCCCTTCTGCAGAGAGCAAGCGTGGTGATCAATGCTCGTGCCTTCTCTATATGGGACGAAGCCTGTGCCCAGCAGTGGGACGTTTATAGGCTGGATTATAATAATATACGTCAAAAATTATGCTGAATGTTTAAGATGCGAAAAACGAGAACTTATTCAGTTTGTTCAACTTTATACCTTTCTGTTACTTAAACCAGCACTGTTCTTAAGCGTTATGATATGTTTTATATTTACCTGCTTTAAACTCAATATCAATGCGTCTCTAAAATTTGTAGAGAACCTTATTTAAAAATTAATCTACACCTAAAACACGACCTAAAAGAGTAGTAACAATTTGACTGTAGAATGACTCAGGGAATTTTAACGTAGCTAGTCCGAAATAAATGTTGACTATATTTTTTTAAACTTGTTTTTAGGTCATATCGAGGCTTCGAGGACTGGCTGTACTACCTAACCTACATCACTCACACCCGTTACGCGTCCATCTTCATGCATCGCCACGTCTTCAGGCAGCCGACCTTCAACATTCTACCCTACAGTGACCAAGAAAACTGCACTTCTACAATATCCAACCTTATTCAAGTCTCCTCGACGATCAATACTAATTCCAATGCAAACTGTCGCTATGCCAGCGGCAGAGCTTTCCTCTCTGAACGGTTCTCATCGAAGAATTTCAACGGCGATGTGTTCCAAACAGGCGATTTCGATTCCGACTTCAATTTGGGCGTATCTTTCGCATTTTCCGTCGGAATTATGGTTTTCAATAAGTTCTTGTATTTAATGCCGCTGCCGGGATATATTACTGATAAGTTTAGAGAATAATATTAATTGAATTATTTATAAGTTAAAATCCGTCTTGTAGATGTAATCGGCCAATGATAATGATGAATCCGTCCAATTAAATCTCATATGTGTATATTATACGAAATAGAAATTTATAATTTACTTGAGGTATTATTAAATTATTTCTTTTTTACGGAAACCCCACCATTTAAAGAACTTACAAGAAAATAAAACGTAATCTTTAAATATTATTACAGTATCAGAAAAAAACAGCAAGAAGGTAAATAAAAAAAAAACTACTTAAAACTTACATTACAGATAACTCATATTTTTTTAATCTTCAATCAAGTTCCAACGTTCTTTATTGCGAAGTCGATTCTACTAATAGAGGTAAGATTAACATGTAAAAAAACACTTGAGTAAATAAAATAAATAGATTGCAGTCCAGAGGTCTTCAGGAGAAAACTTCAAAGAAAATATTAAATAAGTTGAAGGATATATTTATAATAACAATACTTACAATTACATTAGATTTAGCTAGCGATGCATCTAGTCACAATTGTTTCTTCTATCACCTAATTTATTATGGAGGTATACTGCTTAACTCAGTGATCATTAAAACTATGTGGTATGTTGGTATATCTATCTTATATTTACTTGTAAGGCCCATGTGTCTTAGAAACTTATTTTTTACAAGGAAAATTAGTAACTCAAGAAAGGTAGAAAACTGGTGTAAGAATAATTTACTAAACTACCATAAACTGAGTAAAATTAAACATAATAAAAAAAAGGATTATTTATTATTTAAAAGCATATTAATGATGAAGTATACAAAATAATTTATTTCACTAAACCAAACAAAATATATAACATGATGAATGTAAATTCTAAAACCAGTTGTGCTGTTTCACAATAATTGACAAATTATTGTCGTTGGATTCGTCAATAAAAATGGTGTTAGTCTTTTCTAGCATGTAAAAAGACCTGTCCGATTTATATAAAGCGTATATTTTCCGAATATGAAAGAAATTATATTTTAAAGAAACTATTAAAATATTTAAAGTATCGATTTTTAGATTTGATTAGCGTAAAAAAGTAGTTTAATTTTTACAATTCATCATATAAATATTATTTAATCACGTTTTATTCTTGCAATACTAGTATTTATGGTCGTTTCGACGAGATGAAATAAAAGGTGGTCTCCATTGTGTCCCAGCACTGGCATACTTGATATCAAGTATTTGACGCTGGAGGCACTAAAATATTTTAGGTGTTCTTGTTTTTATTGAATATAAAACAAACAAGAGCTTATTTGGTGTGAAAAAGTTAAAAATATGTCTTGAAATAGGGCAATCTCCCATAGAAACCAAAAAAGAAGGCTTTAAATGTCTTAAATTTATTGTACTTCCATAGTTACTTCTTATCAAGTAGTGGCGCTGAGGGCACGAAAATCTCCTACTTCTATAGAAGTGATTGGCGTTCAAAAGGTTAACAACGCGTGTTTTCCGGAAATGCCCGCAAATTTGATTTTTTCTCTCTTATAACAACATTGGAGAATTTCGACGAAGCTTGATTGCAAGAGTTTATTGATTTTATTTATTCGTCATATCGTCTAATCGTCATATCGTCTAATCGTCTTTCTTTTATATTATGCTTTGCACAAACTTGGCCTAACACTCATTTTGGTTCTGATTTTTGTCAATAACTACAGGTACCACACATTACTATAGATGGCAGAGGCGTCTTGAAAACCTAGACGCCAAACGCCAGCTCCGAAAATCTCAACCTATGCCCTCCTACAATTACACCTACAATGCGCAAGGACAACTTTACTGCGCTACTTGTGACCGCGTGTTCAACGCTAAGTTTTGTTTCGCGAGTCATATACGAGCACATGATCGAAACTAAGCTGCCAGTATTTGCCAGAGTGTCGCCGTCGACGGAAACGTCTAGGAGGACATCATCATAGATGGCAGGCCAAACAAAACATGAAGGTTCTAGATTTGGCATCATACACACTACCTAGTGCCGCAAAAAGCCACAAGTACACAATCTCTCTTCAGAGCATAAGTCATAGTTCCTGTCATTTACTGTCCCCTATGTGTATGGGTCCTATCCTTAACAATTGGACAGGGCTTTCATCACACTATAAAGAGTTAAGCTGTATACCTTGAGATGACCAAGACCTTATTTTTGTTCATGCAATAGTGTAGTCTTCTATTACTTTCAATTCTTTATATGAATATAGAATTGCTGATTCCGTTTGTGTTTCAGAATCGTTTTCATTTGGTCTGGGCACGACACATGTTGTGCCATCTTCTGCAAAGAGAAATTGATGGTTAGATTCCTATATTGTTTAATTATTTAATGATTTTCTTACAAAAACATAGTTTAAATGTTATATTTTTATACTACATACAATTAAAACAATGAGAGTAATTCATCTTACCTCCATAAAGAACTATAGGTTTGCTTAATTTGCTCAGTGTTACCTGAAACGAAATATAATGACTTTTTTTAGCACAAATAAATGCATAGTTTATTCACAATTCAAATCCATATGTTCACACAGAATATAGCTTCAGTCAATGAAGTACTGACTATATTTATGAGGATTTATTTTTGAAATACGTTTCAACCAAATAATTATTTAAGAAAAAATACTACATTCAAAACTTACAGTATTACTTACTGGTGGCAGTACAATCTCCCGATATTTCTTAAGATACAACTTTAAGGGTTCTACATAGTTGTCAAAGCCAAGTGCGTTCATAGCAAAGAGGATGTCTTCACCATTGATTGTTTTCCTCTTCTCTACTTTACACCGGTCACTGGCTTCACTTGTGACAAATGATATGAACTCTGATATGCATTCTTGTACACATTCCCGTGCATCTTTTGCTATCTGTAATCATTTACATCACAAAATCATGGATCAAAAGAAAAAGTTTAAGTTTGGATACCTCAGTACAGTATAGTGTATATAGCCAAGCAGAGAAAAGAGGCAATGTAAGATATCATAAGTAACAGACATTTAAACAGGCAGATAAATTAATTCATAGTAAAAGATAATATTCTGAATATTTTTACCTTTCCATTTTCAGGTATAGCTCTCTTCATAATCTTAGCAATGTTTGCTATCGGCAGAAATCTATCTTGTTCTCTCAGAGGAGCGTTTTTACTTCCCGAATCTGAATTATTTTCCTCATCTGAAAAGAAAGACATTCTTTTAACTTGTTTCTACAATCTCACTGAGAATATATTACTGGAATTTCTACAATGTTACGTGTTAAATTAATTACGTTGTTTTGTTACGCTCTACGCTTCGTACAAGTAAACTACGTCGATGAGTTCAAGAAGGAATTAGTTACATCGTGACGTAGGAAAAGCCCTTGAATTCTTACCCATAACATCGTCGGAGTTGACAACATATTCACAACGTATGTTATTCTCTTCGTCGACAAGATATCCATTGTCCAGCCGCACCAAATCATTACCAATTTCGTCGCTTTCCATGATTAATCATATATAAACCACAACACAGAATAACAAGGTTATAATTCCAATTGAACAAGCACGAAATTAAATTCAGTTCAGTTTAATAGGTTAAGTATATTGAAGAAAGTCCTCAATACTTGAATATATCCTAAAAACTCAAATGCACCAAAGCTTTGTCTGTAAATTTTAGCAAAATTCACGATTTTGTTTACAACGCGAAGCCACAAGACAAGAAAGACACGAATAAAATCCAGATAACAAAATATTTAAAAAGATGAAATGGACCATAGGTAGCTTAGGGAACTAATAGTATGTTAAAACTCGACTAAGAATAAGAGGAATTAAAAAAGTGATAACAAAGTTAACTATTTTTTAATTATAATCTTTATTGCAAAATAAAGCAATATAATTTATTGGGCTCCATGTCGGGCTATGCCAAATGCCAATCAGTGAGTGCAATAAGCCATAGTTATTGGCGGTTTTCTTATTAACATTAATGTACTTGTACAAAAACACTTGTTGTTGTTAACCTACTTTCTCAATGTTTTCATAGGTTATCATTTTATCATAGCATGAAACAGGTTCAACAACAGGGTATTTTTTTTAATGTCTTAGAAAACAATGTCCAATAAGTTGGGTTTTGCCGATGTTTGATATTGGGTTATCTACTGCGTACAAGCTTCATTCTCCCACTTAGCTAAAAATATTTTACTATTGCTCGACGTGCTCATTTACACGATTATTTTTATAGCATTTGAGAATCGACTCACTTGAAATAAAAATCGACTAATATATTAAAAGATAAAGATTTTTATAAAACCGCGCAGCAACGATTGCCTGTTTTAATAATTATTCTACAACACTAAAAATTCTCCGAATTCTCCGTTCCGCGATGTAGGTTGCTGGAAGATAATTTTTCATAACACAACTTTATTACAAATTCAGCTAAATAAATAACCAAACCACAATATCCATAAACAGTGGGTAGCGCCATTGTACAACAGTGTGCGCCGCCACCAAGTTATTGGTGAAATAGGTTATTACAGTTTGGGGTCAGTGCACAACAAACGCTTATCAAGCAATTAATTCGCAAAATAATATATCAAAATGGGTGTACCGAAGTTCTTCAGGTACACAAGTGAGAGGTATCCATGCCTCAACGAGCTCGTCAAGCAATATCAGGTAAAACTTCTGTATATATATTTATTTTGTAAAAAATCGACATCCATAAATACATATAAGAAAACTGTATTTCCATAACGATTTTATGTATTTACCCACCTTATGCTTGAATCAACTTAATCTGCAATGGGTACATGTCTTTTATCGATAATAGTAAGAGATGAAAGCTAATAATAATAATAATTTCCAAGTAGTTACCAATAAGAATGTAATCAGTTTATTGCACATTCTAGAGTAATAATAAGATAAATGAAAGTATTTGTGTAAGGCTTAATTTTATTTAAATCATGTATAAATATGCACTACTAAACACCTATATTGAATTACTCTTAACCCTATTTCTATTATTGTCATTATTCCAATAAGATCTATTAATTTTTTTTCAATATTGAGTAATAGTGTTGTAAGAAAATAACCCTTATTATACCTCATTGTTCTTCAACCTTGATCAATGGTCACTTTTATTAAAATACCGTTACCCACATTTACTTATTACTTATCCATCAAAGACTCGGAACAGTCAGGCATACCTTTGTAACTTGCTCATAACACCTAGAATTCATAGATTTTGCACCTGTGTAAATAATAGACGTATTTTACAACTAGTTTTCATCAGATAATAGAATGAAATGGTTGCATTGTGGCATATTGCTCAATATTACTTATGCCTACCTACATTTGATTGCACTGCTACCTTTTCTACAATCTAATCAAGGAACTCAAATATATGAGTGCGCCTGAAATGGAAGTTTTCCTTACCCATCGCTTGGCTTAGAACTTAATAATGTTCACAAGATTGCTGTCTGTTTAAAACACAAGATTGCTAATGGTTTAGATGTGATGCGAAATTGTAGCAAGTGGGGAACCTTTTGAGATAGCTGTATAAAATTAATAGCAGGAGTAGCTAAATTTGATCTGATTCTGATTAATCTGAATATTTACACAGTTATTATATTCCTATTTTTTAACCTCTCTCACACATGTACTTGTTATGATAACAAATTCTCATAGAAAACACTGATTTAGTATGTATGTTTATAAAATATATGAACCATGTATTGCAACCAGAGTTCAGAAAACCACAGTATGGTTAAAGAGTCTCACGACATGACTAGATCATTATAAAAATATGCACAACATAGATAAAGTGGTCTATTATTTTTGCGACACAGTGTACGTCATTAAAAAAAAAATAAGAAAATTATACTCCTAATATTCAGATCCATTATTTATCAAATACATAGAACATTTATGGCAGACAATAAAGAGTTGTTCCGTAGAGCTTTATTTGATGAGCAGTTTCCAACCATACTTATCATTGCAGATACCAGATTTCGACAACATGTATTTGGACATGAACGGTATAATCCACAACTGCTCACATCCCGACGACTCCAACCCACACTTCCGTATAACAGAGGAGAAGATATTCCAGGACATATTCCATTACCTTAGTATATTGTTTCAAATTATCAAGCCTAAGAAACTGTTCTTCATGGCTATCGATGGTGTGGCTCCAAGGGCTAAGATGAACCAGCAACGAGGAAGAAGGTAACTTGTTTGAGGTTTTACTACAGACCATAAAGAATTAGAGAATCAGATATGATGAAGTTTAAAGATAACATAACAGTTGTATTTATATTGGTCCATTATTTAAAGAAAATAGGCTGAGCTACTATATTTTCTCATCTGTGATGGGTGACTGGTTGTAGGGGCTTACCTTTACATTACCAATTTAATTATTATTTATAAATAATTGATTGTGGCCATAACAGAGGCAGGTAATTGAAAGATTATGCTGTGCATAGGCATAGATAAGCTGTATCAATTAATAATAACTTTGTTTGTTGAAAAAATAAAGTGCATGTTCAGGTATTTCATACTTTTCCCCAGTATATTTCTACACCAGATAGATGTCAATGAAATTAGCTACGCAATATATATATATAAAGTCACAAAATGAGTATTTTTGTATTTAATTATAGGTTTAGATCTGCAAGGGAAGCAGAAAAGTTAGAAGAAGAAGCTAAAGAGAAAGGTATATATATTATTTAATTTATGTATTTGTTTTTGATAAGGGAACAATAGATATGTATGAAGTTCAGTGTAATTTATATATATTTGGTTATTATCTGTTTTGAGAGGAAATTTAATTAGGTTGCAACTAGACGGTAGGTATGTATTTAGTGTTTCAGTTAGATTAATTACTATACATGCCGTTTTAATGCAACTACTAGAAAATACATTTGAAATATATTAAGGAGGATTATTTAACTTCGATTAAATTCAGTTTTTTTTTTGCGAGATTACGAATTATGCGTATTCTAATGTTTTATATTATCTTAAACTATTGTATTCGACCTAGCTATTCCAAGGTCCTTATTTTAAAAAACATGTATCTTTAGATGGATGTACAACTGCATAATGCTCCAAATCAGTATGTCTATTCTGTAAATAATTTCGGTATCGAGCTTCACCTGAGTGACAATAAAGCTCACTTCAAAAGTGAACCCAATAAGCTTTGATTTAGAATTCAAATTCGAGAATACGTAGGTATTTGACATCTCACCGCGGATTCCGCCGTCGAGATATAAAAATAATCTTACAGAATAGCACTACAGGACTAAGTACGGAAAACGTACTCACTGGAAGTAGTAGGTAGAATAGGTGCAACAAAAAGGCATTAGGAATTATAAAATTATATTATGTGAACCAGAGCAGGCACAGTACGGTGCGAACTCTATGGCGGCTCTGAATACGAGGCGAGTCGCTGCGCAGTAACAAACTTATGCGACAGCAGAGGGCCGGGGCGAGGTACTGCGCAGCGTGTAGTTAACTTCAGAGCCGCCAACTATAGCTGAATTATAATTTTTAAATTGTTGTCAAAACTCAGCAGTAGAAACGATACTACCTTATTCGTATGTCCCATCATCATCCTATGTATTCGTATGTCCCATATGTTTTATATACGCCTAGTGTACAAAATTGTACCTTTACACAGGCGAAGTACTACCTACGGAGAAGCGGTTCGACAGTAACTGCATAACCCCAGGCACGGTGTTCATGGCCCGCCTGCACGAACAGCTGAAGTACTTCGTCAAGTACAAGATGTCCACCGACCCCCTGTGGTCGAAGGTCAAGGTCGTGCTGTCAGGACACGAGGTAACATACCTTATGTGTATTAGAAAAGTGTTTTAGGTAATGCTCAATGCCCTTATCAGAGTTGTAATTTCGTTAAAAGTTCCCGTGAAAGTAAATAAATTTTAACTAGTAAAGTAGCAATCAAATACGTTACGAATGGTCTTAATAACATTGTTTACCTATTTTTTCATAATAAATAAGAATGACGTCGGTTTTACAGTCAGGCATTCCCTTAGGGAGTTTCACTCTGTGGCCAAATTTAGGATTGGAATTTCTCGAAAAACTGCCACTGTGCTGTAACTGTGTTCTCACTGTCTTAAAATGTTTGTTGAAGAACATATTAGAAAACTACTATTGTATACAACGAATGCGAACTCCTTTGAAGTAGGCCTAAATGACGGATGTTGGTGCAAATGAATAAATAACCCATCTGCAAGTATTGAATGGTCTTATACTAACAGACGCCGGGCGAAGGCGAGCACAAGATAATGGACTACATCCGGTGGTCGCGCTCGCAGCCCGACTACGACCCGAACACGAGGCACTGCCTCTACGGGCTCGACGCTGATCTCATCATGCTGGGCATGTGCACGCATGAACCGCACTTCGCGTTGCTTAGGGAAGAGGTAAGAACAAAAACAAAATGTTTTAATTTTTCATAAACCACGTGTTACGCTAGAGGTCTAGGGTTCGATTCCCAGGTCGACCAAGGTGTTATTGGGTTTTTCTATGAAATTCTCAGTCAGGTCGGAGTTTAGATTTGTGCCCGGTTAGTGGCAATAGGCTCGATCCCTATTACATGGGACCTAAACATACCGGCGTACTGTGGGTGTACATTGGTATACCCCTGCCTAACCCTTCGGAGGATACAGGCGTGATGGTATGTATGTATGTTTTGACTATAACTTGGCCCGAATTCTACTTTCAAACAAAATAAAGTAACATAACCATTCAGCAGTACTATATCGGATTATTTACTGTTATCCACACACTACACTTCCATGGTGATGGTGACTAGAAGTATAATAAATCTTATACTATATTCTCTATAATCTTATACTACTCCGAAAAAACATCGAAAAAGCCTAACCAGTAATGTATACTTGTCAAAATTACGAAGAAAACCAAGAAATAGAATATGTAATAAACACACATTTTTTTGTACAGGTGAAATTCGGTAAAACGACACAGCGTGCGACAAGCCCGGAAGAAACAAACTTCTACCTCCTACACTTATCTTTGTTAAGGGAATATTTAGAGCAAGAGTTCATATCGATTAAGGATAAGCTGCCCTTCCACTACGACATCGAGAAGATTGTCGACGACTGGGTGCTAATGGGCTTCCTAGTGGGCAACGACTTTATACCCAACTTGCCCAACATGCATATTAATAATGATGCCTTGCCGGTGCTCTATAAGACTTATATGACTGTGCTGCCTACTTTAGATGGTGAGTTTCTGCTTGATATTTAGTTTAAAAAAACAATTTACTAGTAATCATCATTCCCGAGCCTTCTTTTCCCAACTATTTTGGGGTCGGCTACCAGTCTTACCGGATTTAGCTGAATACCGTATTTTACATGGAGCGACTGCCTATCTGACCTCCACAACCCATTTTACTGGGAAACACAGTATGTAATAATAATAAAAGCCTTATTGTTCAAGAAAGACAGAACAGTTTTGGTTCGGCTAAACCTGCCTGCAACTTACGGTTATTTAAAAATAAACATATTTATTTGTACATAATAATAAGGTCGTGTATTTTATGTCAGTATACGATATATAGGAACGACGTCCATTGTATATACTTCGCGATGTGCTCGTATCAAATAACGTGCGGTTATCAGATCATGATCATAACATTTCCGCGAGATAATTATCGATTTGCAAACAGAAACAGATTTTTTATAGTTTTTTTGCAGAACACAAAATACCAAGCTGACGTCAGTTTTTCTTTATTAATATTACTAACGGCAGTACAAATGTGTTTCAATTATATATATCAGATTTTAACTTTACAGTAATCAGATGTTTTATCTTGTAAACAAAACTTGTTTTAATCGGTTTGTTCGTTATCAAGCCCTAATCTAGCCTCTAACAGGAAAATCAGGCTATAATATGTATAGTCAGAGTATATCAGTTGGAAATTCAAACTCCCGATTCTTGAATTACTATTTAAATCAAATTGTTTTGAATGAACTCTATCACAGGATATTTCTTCTGTAGTCGAGTAGCGCACATGCCAGTTATCGAAAGGTAGCTATCTCAGGAGCTCCAGGGTTCGATGCCCGGACAGGGCAATGCAATATAGAAAACCTTTTTTTACATTTCGTTGGTCTGAATCTTTGTTGTACTTTCATTGTCTCTTATTCCATAACACTAACGTACTGTAGCAACTCTGGGTAGCACTGTTTGTGATTTTCATCACATTTATTATATTTTATACTAGCTGACCTGGCAGACTTCGTACTGCTTCAATCGATAAATAACAGCCTAAACTGTTGTACTTGTTTTTTTTTCGAGCATTTCGTATATATTCATATTTTAAACCTTCCCTGGGCTTCCACAAATAATTAAATACCGAAATTAACCAAATCGGTCCAGCCGTTCTCGACTTTAAATGAGAATAACGAACAGCAATTCATGTTATATATATAGATAGATTCCCGACTTCTCAAACCCTTTGCAAGTGCATCACTTTACACTTGGACACTGCTCACGTGGTCACGAGTATAGATTTATTTCAATTTTCTTTTTCACAGGATACATCAACGAGGCAGGTGACCTAAACCTCCGTAGGTTTGAAGTGTTTATGCAAGAGCTTGCCAAGATTGACATGGAGAAGTTTCAAGACACGTACGCTGATCTCAAGTACTTTGAGGCCAAACTCGGCAGGCGGCCTACTGCTAATGAAAGACGAGAGGTAATGTCTTTTCTCTCTCTCTTGCATGTGTTTGTTATATAGGTAACTCAGTTATGTAGATTGGAGAACCATTAGGGATTTTCATTAGCTGCAGAAAAGCAACAAGTGGTTTATTAAGAAAAAACGAGTTGTTACTGATTGCTGGACGCTCCTCTGTCGCAAATGGCCAATAGCAATGAGCTTTATTTCTGAAAATTCGGGCATTGGAATATTATTTACGATAAAATGGATTTATGTAGATACAATTTATCGTAAATTGAATGAAACTTTCGTCACTATGTTTTTATACGTTTTGGCTCAATTTAAAAAGAGGGCATTCAAACTAAGATTTTACTATAGCAGATTATATGAGCTTTATTTATTTCCAGTACAAACCAAATAATGACGATACGTTTAATGTGAACGTGGAAGATATAAAGGCGAACAAGCCGGATGATGAGTTGCAAGCGCTCATCAACGCTACACAGGATATGGTAAGCCCTTTTTTATTTACCGAATTGCGAAAGGAGGAGGTTCCCAATACATATGTGTTTTTTTTATTTCTTCAATTTTAAAATACTTTTCGTGTAAAAAAATATGTTTTAATTACATTCGGACCGTCTTCTAAATACATTGTAATAATTGAAGGCTTTTGATCAATGGGTACTATTATTTTTCTAACAAGACATCATATACATTGTCCAATATTTCTTCAAACTCTCATACAATACGAGACTGCCATGTGTTTCTGTAATTTGTTTTAAATCCTTTTTTTTTTTATTTAGTTTATGGATGACATGGAAAATGGAGAAGAATATGAAGAAACTAGTGATGGTAAGAATCTTTACAAAACAATACATTTGTTATACGAAATATTCATTTTCGTAGCAGAGTTCAACAGTTTCGATTTATTTTCATTTATTTGTAAATGACTTTTAAAGAATTTATAAATACCTAGTATGATAAATCTTTATTTTTGTTTCAGAGGAAGCAAACATGGAAATGGAGTTTGTTCTTCACAAAAAGGATTATTACATGAACAAATTAGATTATTCCAAAGTCACAGAGTAAGTTTATCAAACATCATGACTCTTTGAAATACTATGAAACTGCAAAGGTTCATTTTCATTAGTCATTACCAACGGATGACTTTCACTGGTTGCTAGGCCGAGCGCGGGGCTCCCCGCGTGCTGTCAAACGACTGGTTACTAAACAAATAAATATTTATTGTTTATTGCATAAGTTTGAATAACTTTTATAGTACAAGTTACATTGAAACTTACTACTTACTGTTACTGTTCTATAAGTTGTTATTCTGTACGGTATATTCCACTTACGTATTTTATTTACATGGAATATCGTTTTTGTACTTAAAATTTTTCTATTATTTATTATTATAACAGTCAGTAATATAAAAATAAATTTTGACATAATTTTATGATTTTCTTGCCATTTTGTATGTGATATAAGTCGACTTGAATAATTCCAAAAGTCGCGATTGTTCACCTGGGTAATACAGTTCCAAAGTGAACAAAATACAAAAACAAGTCAACTTATTTCGCCCAGGTGATATCGGCTAAGTGAATTGAGTTCCAGGTGAAATGAGGAGACAGGAAAATCTACTTTGGTGATCAAAGTGGAATATACCTTCCGTACAGGGGGTCTGCCCGCATGCGTTATGCGCCAGTTAACGACCAATGAGAATGAGCCTTAGGGCCGGCGCATATATGGCGGAACGCATCGCAGAGCATGCCTGCGAAATTTTCTAAACGAGACGAACTCTGCGAGCTTGCGTCAGACTGCGCTAACTCGAGACACCGTCCGTTAATTGATTTTGTATATTATAGCAATGACCGCAATGTCGATGATAAGTCATCAGTGAAAAATGGTCTGCGCTGCGCTCCCCCATACGTGCGCCGGCCCTTAAGTGCCATCAATCTGAAAACTGTTCAATATGGTCCTTTGTACATGTATGTAGTGTATATATTTTTTGTTGGACGCAAGCGGGCCCGATGCCATCGTAAAGCAAGTGTATGGCGGCGGCTCCGATATACACGATTTCGGGTTAATATCATCTGTTATGTATGATTCTTGGTAAATAGTGCAACGTTTAAGTCTTCATGTTTTAAATGAGTTGTGAATGAAGTATTAAGAGATTCGTTTATTATTTTCTTTAGTGTGGCATTGACAATGGGGTAGATGACTAGATTGAAAAGAGGAAAACGATAAAAAATCGTTGAATATTTTTTTAATTATCTATGAACATGAAGAAAATGGTCAACTACCCCATTGCTATTCTTTAGGCGTCTTGTCGGCGTTTATTCGTGAATACACCTTCATAATTTGTAATTATTTGTTGTACTATTTAAATCCTTAGTTGTTGAATAGGTTTGTTACGGTAAAGATGTTTTTATTTCCAAATCGCATGTCAACTAGGTGTTCCTAAGTTTAAGTGTCTTTTACTCCTGAATTTTGGTTTACATTTGTTGGCATGGTTCATTTTAAATTTATATAATTAAAAACAGCTAAAACATGATATTTGTAAATTTTACATTTACAATGTTGTCAGGATAGAAGGATTTCGGCAAAAAAATTACAGAACATGTTATGCCAAAACAATAATTAAAGTTTTCAAACCTCTGTTAGAGTCATATTGTCTTAATACCAAACACTTTTTGCTTATTACCTATTTTACTAAATACCTTATATCCATAACGATAAGGTTCACAATCTCCTCAAGAGAGTTGATCTCATAAGGTACAAAACACCGTATGTCGTATGTCAATAACAATAAGATTCAAAATCTGTTACTTGAGGTGTTGCGACAATACTAGACGCCTACAAAAATAAGGTTCAAAATCTTAGAGAGATGTAGTCATAATACTAAACTTTATACCCATACCAATAAGGTTCACTATCCTTTAGAGAGGTGTTGGCCGACCAAGCGGAGGGCTACGTGCGAGCTATACAGTGGAACCTGTTCTACTACTACAAGGGGTGCCCGTCTTGGTGCTGGTACTACCCACACCATTATGCACCTTATATCTCTGACATTAAGGGCTTTAAAGATCTCAAGATTGATTTTGAACTGGGAGAACCTTTTAAGCCTTTTGAACAGGTATGTAATACTATTATATTGAGTTTTAGAAGTCGTGATATGTAAAACAATGTTAAAGCAGTTTTGAAGTAGTGAATTTATTTGGTTTACCCAAATCACATGCACAATATCTAACAGTATTTTGTCTATTTAATTTTGTGTCTTTAAATAACTTAACTCATAATGCATTATCAAATAGTCTTAAAATCAATATTTTTATAATTAAAGTTTAACTCACTCTATAATTTTAGCGATTAAGTTTTATGTTACAAATGTAGGTACTACACAATTTTCAACTTACCTACGATTATTCCGCCATGCTATGTTAAATTAAGCCTTAGCTCCTACAAAAATAGGTACAAATTTGATTAAATGATAGTAATATTCCGGGACTTCTCACACACGGTTATCTGATCCCAACCTAAGCAGAGCTTGTGTTATGGTTACCAGACAACTGATTAACATACTTACATATTTCTAAATACATACATATTATAGATAAATTACACCCAGACCAGAACAAATGATTGTGCTCATCACACAAAATATTGTCCTGAGTGGGAATCGAACCCACGACCTCCGTTATAGCAGTCAGGGTCACTAACCGCTAGACCAACAGGCCCGTTACTTATTCTGTCTAGATTAAAATAAACATTTTTGTTTGTAGCTACTGGCGGTGTTGCCAGCAGCCAGTAAACAGTTGCTACCGGCGCCGTTCCACGATTTGATGACGGATGAAGACTCGCCCATCGTACATTACTACCCGCACAACTTTGAGACCGACTTAAACGGCAAGAGGAACGACTGGGAGGCAGTTGTACTTATACCTTTTATTGATGAGGTGAGTTCATTTAGTATAAACTGTAATGTATATGAAATTTTGGTTTTTATGAGTCATACTCAAAAATGTTGATGTGTTTTGTCTAGTTTAGGACATTCCTACTCATCCCCTCCCGAGCCTTTTCCCAACTATGTTGAGGTCGGCAAACAGTCTTACCGGATTCACCTGACTATCGTACCCATTTTACTAGTTTACAGGATCCCGTAGTAAGACTGGTTGCCAGAATTTACTTAACGATTGTCAAAGATCAACGTATGACAATCGGGTCCTACGGCTAAACGTGCTATCCAGGGCACGGAGGGATCTCGAAATGTTTAGAAAACGGTCACCCATCCAAGCCAACCGCGGCGAGCGCAGCTTAGTAATATTGTCGGTCAAACCGTGCGGTTTACTCTTAGCTTACTCTTAGCTCTTCAGCGTGTCTGCGTGCCTTTAATAAATAATAATATTTTATCTATAAAAAAATTTCCGAGAAAGAGGAGGCTTCCTAGTTCAATCTTTGCACTGCAGTGGGACAAGAAAGGCTTAAAAAATTAGATAGAAAAACTTGATAAACTTTATTAAAATAAAATAAAAAAACTTGACATAGGCTAAAAAGAGAAACTGCTACATGTAAGTAACTCGTCTATTTCTTCTTGATTTAGGTAAATCTTCTATCAGCAATGGAGCCGTGTTATCAGAGATTGACAGAGGAAGAGAAGAAACGTAACACTCACGGACCAATGTTGGTGTATAACTGGACACCACAAAACCAAGGTATGCTATATTTACAGAATTTTCCATAACTAAGGAATCATCATAAGAGACATTAACTTACTTACTTTGTCCGACAGTGCAACTGGACAATGTGCAACTGGAAACTTTTTTATATTTATTTATCATTAAATAAAGCTAAGGTCTTTCAGGCAGTTTAATAAAAAAACTAGGAAAAAGCTTAGTAAAAGTTAACATTATATTATATTTGTCTTCTATCCTCAAACTATCAGAACATGCGGAAAATACATGGGAGAGAATATTTGATGAACTCTGTTTTGCTAGTAAATAAAGCTTAAAACTTTGTTACTTGTAGTTCAACTTCACAGCACGAAGTATTTGTGCGTTCTGGTGGTAAATGTCTGCGGAAGTGACATAACACCACATCTTTATCCAAGACGTGTGGCACTGACGTGTTGGGTACTCTTACCAATCGCCCTAAAGACTGACCCGACTCCAGCTCCTATATCCTCGGCTAGTACTTCAGTCTATGGCGCAATTACAATGCTTTACGGTGTTCTGTAGACGGGAGATGTATACCGGTGCATTAGGTTTGGCGGGACGTACGAGTATATCAGGCTGCAGTGGTGCTTTATACAATACATCTGTTTCGAAGTTTCGTCTTCGTCATCATTGGCATCCCGACGTGGCCGGCGCGGAGTCGGGTGCATCGGGTCGACGACTCGGCTACTTTCGACGCGGTTGTACGAGTCGCCTCTTCTGGGGCATTACATTGACGCATGACGGATAGTGCCTTTCCTGTTTCTTTACTGGGACTAGACATTAACATGATCAGAATAGACCACGATCTCATACCTTGAACTTGTTACCAGGAGTAACCCTGGCGCCGGACTACTTCCCGGCCATCCCGGCGTGCCTGGCGCTGGAGCGCGTGGTGTGGCGGCGCGAGCTGGAGGTGCCGCAGAGCATGCTGCGGCGCGGCCCGCTGCCCAACGCCAAGCGCGACATGCTGTTCCCGGGGTTCCCCACCATGCGACACCTCAAGTACCAGGTAACCCACTGCTGCCCGCCCATACGGGGCAAGAACTCATTTCTTAAAGTCGAGTTAGTACTTACTCGTTTTGGAACCTGCGACCATGTGCATGTGATCCCGGTGGTTCAACCGCTAGGCTATCGCGACACACAACTCCGTATCTCAATTACCAAGATACTAACACAATATCTCTTTGTAGACGAGCCTCAAGAAATGCAGAGTGAAAGTGTTCGACCAGCCGTCGCGGAACGAGAGCATGATCGTAGAGATCGTGAAGGAGAATGAGAAGGAAGACCCTCTGGAGAAGGCGGCGCTGGACCTGCTCGGGAAGGTCATATGGGTGGGCTGGCCGCATCTCACTAGGGCCAAGTCAGTATACAACCTCTAAAGTTTACACTTTAGTTTTATACGTGAAAAAAGTTGTATGTATTTAATTTGCCATTACACGGGGTTGCCAAAAGTTATTACTACCCAAGCGTGGAAAACATAATAAATGGTATCGAGTTTATGTTTATGAAGTAACCGATCAAAAATAATTATTTAAATGACTCATCTTGAATTGAAATTTTGTAAACTGTCATTAAATTTTGTAATTTATCATTATTGTACACAGAGTGATATCGGTGTCCGACGAGAAGATGCGTCTCCACCACGTCGACAAGCCGAGCGCGGACGGCACCCCCAACTACACGACCGAGGCTAACTTCGGTAATCTACACAAGCAGTGGATCAGCGAGAGATCCACAATCATTGAACAGTAAGTACCTGAAAACTAGAAAAAACTATTTTACGTCAATAAAGCTCTTCATCATCAGCCGGAAGACGTCCACTGCTGAACAAAGGCCTCCCCCCTAGAACGCCACAATGAACGACGACTCGCCAATTGCATCCACCGGGTGCCTGCAACTTTGACGATATCGTCAGTCCACGCTGCGTCTTCTGGTTCGTGGTCGCCACTCGAGAACCTATCTTCTCCAGCAGTTATCGGTTCTTCGAACAATAGTAAAGCTCTTAATAGAGTAAAATGTTTACGCCTTAAACTCATGACGAAACATTGTTTAACCATTTTCATGCCATCAACTTTTTATATGTTTTTCTAACTAGGTTTTTTCTTTTTTTATCCAGGCAAGGGCATGGTATTTACAAAAAAATAATAATATTGTTATAAAATTTTCTGTTATGTCATCCATGACTGACGATTCTCTCCGTCCGTTGACTTCATGATTAAAAATGCAGTTGACCTAATATGATGTTCTTGTGTTTTAGTAATATGAATCGTCTCGGCATTGAGCTGGGTGGAGTCAACATTATCGTTCACGCTTGTAATCTAAAAGGTGAGATTTATGTACCATAGTTGACAATAAAACCCTACATTGAAGTAGCTTTAAGATTTTGTCGTGTTTAGGCACATGTTAAATCATGTGTTAACATTTTTTTAATAGAGCGCAGGAATAAAAATGCGGTATTTTTTGCTGAAATTCTTTTCTATACACATTCTAACCAGTAAAACAATTCCAGGCTACAAATACATGATACAAGGCAACGTGAAAATGGTACAAGAGCCGGAATGGTGCAGCATTCCTTGCGGGTACGCGTACCAAGCCGTCGTCAAGGATGTCCGCGCCCACATCATGCAGGAGGGCGGCAAGTTCAGCACGCCGCAAGAAGCGTACCCGCCCGGCGATACCGTGTTCCTGATGACGCAGGGACAACACTACGGCAGTGTTGCCACGGTAAGCCATCGTCAAGGATGTCCGCGCCCACATCATGCAGGAGGGCGGCAAGTTCAGCACGCCGCAAGAAGCGTACCCGCCCGGCGATACCGTGTTCCTGATGACGCAGGGACAACACTACGGCAGTGTTGCCACGGTAAGCCATCGTCAAGGATGTCCGCGCCCACATCATGCAGGAGGGCGGCAAGTTCAGCACGCCGCAAGAAGCGTACCCGCCCGGCGATACCGTGTTCCTGATGACGCAGGGACAACACTACGGCAGTGTTGCCACGGTAAGCCATCGTCAAGGATGTCCGCGCCCACATCATGCAGGAGGGCGGCAAGTTCAGCACGCCGCAAGAAGCGTACCCGCCCGGCGATACCGTGTTCCTGATGACGCAGGGACAACACTACGGCAGTGTTGCCACGGTAAGCCATCGTCAAGGATGTCCGCGCCCACATCATGCAGGAGGGCGGCAAGTTCAGCACGCCGCAAGAAGCGTACCCGCCCGGCGATACCGTGTTCCTGATGACGCAGGGACAACACTACGGCAGTGTTGCCACGGTAAGCCATCGTCAAGGATGTCCGCGCCCACATCATGCAGTAGGGCGGCAAGTTATATTTTACGACAGCTTTAGGAAAGCCGTGTGAATACAATGATTCTTTTTTTAGGTATAAAAATCTTCAAACAGTCAATTTTCTATACTATTATTAAGTTTTTTTTTATGTAACCTTTTAAGTGTTTGCTGGGCAAAGGTCTCCCCCGTCTGACTCCAGATTATTAAGTAATTATATGTTAAATATCAGACCTACAAACGTCGTTCTGCCAACAGCAGCGATACTTATCGGGTCTAATAGTCATTCTAAACCAGCCAGGAACTCATTGAAATATACTTACAAAATTCCTTCCTATTCAGACTAACCGTTACGGAAAAGTTTTGTTCCAATGACTGAGAAATTGACCTATGAAATTTATATCCACAACGTCTACATCTAGGTGGTGGACTCGGAGTCGATCCGCAGCGGGCGCATCAAGGTGTGCGTGCGCGAGCGCGGAGAGCCCGTGCCAGTCCGCCGCACTGCCGCCGCGCCCTACCGCACTGCCAACCACGCCGCTGCCGCTTGCGGTATGCTACCAACTTGCTTACTTAACATACCAACACGCCATTCCCCGAAGGGTTAGGCAGAGGTGTACACCATGTACACCTACAGTTCGCCGATATATTTAGATCCCATGTAATAGGGGGCGAGCCTATTGCCACTAACCGGGAAAGTCCAACCTCCAACCTGCTACTGAGAATTTCATAGAAAAACCCAATAACACTTTGATCGACTTGGGAATCGAACCCAAGACCTCTAGCGTAACAGTCGCACTAAGAACCACTAGGCCAACGAGGCAGTCATGTTTATGGAACATGTTTACTTACTTAGCTACATTTAGAAAATATGAGGTTACCTGTCTTCTAAACTATCGCGCTACATTTTTACAGTAATATAATTCAATAGGAATAAGCGCGTACAAATGCAAACGCCGGCCGTGCCCGAATAATGGAATGGTTGGTCGAAACTTCAAGCCCAAAAAAGCTGTTGCGTGTCGCAGGGACCGACGGATACGTGGTGGGGCGTTCGGCCTTTCACACTCAACTGATTTTGAGTTAACGCGTCGGGTTGAATGTCTCATTGCGTGTTTGTTTGTTCTGGTGTGCGTTTCCGCCGGATATGAACCGACCTTTAGGGTGCTGTCTATTTTTTGTATTTTATGTTCGATAACTGATAATGTGTAGCCTTTATTGAATAAAGAATATTTGAATTTCACCGAATTTATTATTAAATTCACAGGAATATCAGCACAAATGCTGTCACGCATCACGGGCACAGTGCTCGTGGTGTCCGGCCAGAGGAATGAATTCCCCACTGAGAACCTCAACAAAATCAATATCGGTCTCAACTTGAAGTTTAACAAAAAGGTATGTATGTATTTTTCAACTCATTGAATATTAAACGCAAAATGCTTAAGACGACAATAGTATTTATTCTTCTACTCATTCCCATGTTGATGACTAACATTTTTAGATCTGTCAAGCCCCATATATAGTCAAACCGAAGCGGAACTTACGAAAACTATTATGTGTAACAAAAACTTTGTATCAGGCTTAAAAAGTCGTGCATTTTTTTCAATTACTTAGACAAAATACTCATTATAAGGTTGCAAGGTGAAAATCTTTATCGTCTTCGTCACTTCACACTTAAAAAAAAATAAGCATCGGGAAAATTTATATAAGGTGAACTGCAATGTGGGGCGTCCGGGAGTGCAATAGTAAGGCGTGTGCTCTTATGTAATGCTTTATTATTCATCATGTCCCGAGTCCTTTTCCAACTGTGTTGGGGTCGGCTACCTGTCTTACCGGATTCAGCTGGAAACCGTATTTTACATGGACCGACTGCCTATCTGACCTCCTCAACCCATTTTACTGGAAAACACAGTATCCCATGGTAAGACTGGTTGTCAGAATTGACTTAACGACTGCCAAAGATCTTTGTATGACAGCCGGGATCTACTGTTTAACGCGCTTTATGCTTTATTATTACTGACTAATGTTACTTAACCTCAGATGAGAGGAGATATCACAAACACTACAGAATTAACCTTATTCTTCACATAGATATTCCTTTAAAATAGCTTAATCTATCAACATTATCTAACAGAACCAGGAAGTATCGGGCTACACGCGTCGCTGCAAAGTATCCAACTCGTGGCTGTACTCTGACCGCTGCACCGAGCTCGTGCAGGCCTACGCCGAGCAATTCCCGGAGCTCTTCGACAGTCTCGCCTCCAACAACAGGGACATCTACTTCGAGAGCGATCTCTTCCCCAATGATATAGGGTAAGTACCCACATGTAGTAGCTATCCTAAAGCCATATTCACATGAAAAGCCGACGGCCAAGCGGCCGTACGCCCGGTGGCATGCAAAGACGCCGGCTTTGCCACACAAAGGAGCCGGCGTTAGTTCGAGTGGTAATGAATGATGCTTGGCGGCTTTGCGCGGCTTGTGCCGGCGGCTTCTATTGCCGCCGGCACTGTCAGGATCAGGAGGTATCGGGCTACACTACTTCGAGAGCGATCTCTTCCCGAATGATTAAGGGTGAGTTTATAATCCGAACCTTCAGTGATATTTTTCTATACCAAACCTAGTTCACAATCGTCGATCTAGGTCGCTATCGAATCAGCCAAGACCACTGTTAAGAGTGCTTAACTAAAGACAGATACCAAACCTATATATTTATTTAGTTAAAAATTTTGAACCATACAAGATGAAATCGAAAATGCATCTTCCCTTCCTATGATCGGACCCTGAAGGCCAGTAGTAAAACAATACTTAACGTAGTGATTGGTTTTAGGATTTTATGGATATTTATTTGAAAATAAACAATATATCGGACTCTTCGCACGAGATTTACAATCAGATATTTTCTCATTGTGGTTACATTATAATGTAAGTTGATTGACAGTAAGGGCAAGCCGCAAGAGATATCGCACTGGATAAAGAACCAGCCGCACTGCCGCGCCGCCCGCCGCGACTGCGGCTCCGACGCCCTCGAGCCCGAGGAGATGAAGGTGCTGGCCGACAGCCTGGACCGCCAGCTGCTGGACCTCAAGGCCAAGGAGAAGAAGGTCACGCTGCAGGTCAAGTGGAACCTGCTCTATAAGGTGAGTGCTGATGGCTTGCTGTGGTGTACGCGATAGACAGTTTCTAGTATCTAGTTATTTTGTTCATAGGGGCTGAGGTAAATTTATTTCTCTTTGTTGGTTCAGATTATGAAAATCGTCTCATCTGTTCTTGAGTCATAAAAGGTGTAACTCATCATATCAGCCCGGAAGCACCCACTGCTGGGTATAGGCCTCCCCTTTTTTCTGCCATTGTTGTCTGTCTTGGGCGTCCATCCATCAGCATCCAGGTGGTTCCCATTACCTTGGCTATGTCATCAACCCAACGTGCTCTCGGTCGTCCTCAAAGGTGTAACTAGACCGACTATAATTAAAAAAATATATATTTTAACAATATATAAATAAGGTTGTTAATAAAGAGAGGCAAAAATGACATTGTACAATAACCGATTATGTTTTTAAGGAGTGTAGATAAAAAAGGTGGCTTTCGCCTATTTCCCGATTATGTTTTTAAGGAGTGTAGATAAAAAAGGTAGCTTTCGCCTATTTCCTTAGTACTATGCTGCAATCGCATTAACACAGCTATGTACTACATAAACTATAAATGTTACCCCAGCCGGAGCTGCACTCGGGCAACATCCAGCCGGACCGGTCGGCCGACTACCAGCTGCTGGACCGCGTGGTGTGCGTGGCGCGGCACATGGCGGTCCCGGCCGGCAGCAGCGGCACTATAGTGGCCAGCGCGCCGGCCGCGCCGCCCAACACCGTGCGCCTGTCCGACAAGCTCAACGCCGAGCCCAGCTTCCTCGTCATGTTCGATGTGCCCTTCCCCGGGGGCATGACTGAGGATCTCTTTGACGAAGCCAGGTTTTACAGGTCAGTGCACTGTTTATTGAGAAGATAGTAACTGTTTTCAGTCATTTCTTGTTTCACTTAGCGGTGGTATTGCGAATCAACCAATTTGTAATTTTTTGTGTAAATCGGTTTATAACAATTTTCTCATCTCAGTTACGAACAAAAATCATCTCAAAATAAAACACCTAATCAATGTTATCTGTATATAACATATTGTCATCTTACAGGATGTCACCATCAAACCTGCTGAACATATCGTACGGGCGCAAGCTACGCGGTGCGGCGAGCTCCACGCCGCCGGAAGACGTGTTCCTGTCGCACACGCCCAACCTGCTGCGGAGAGATGACGGACACCACTCCGCCTTCGCTAACTATAGGTCAGTTGTGTTCGTGCTAGTATGCGAGGAGGGTACGGACGCCAGGGTCCACGCGTCCGACCTCGGAAGGAGCGTGAGGTGGGCACCTTACACCCACACTCTGGAAGGGATCCAGTTTAGGAGCCGCGCAGAGATCGCGTAAGCGACCCCGTGGCTCTGACTAAAGCTTAGACGGGACCGGAATGTTTTTAGTCGGTGCAAGTCCGTCATAAGTACGCTGTGCCCTCAGCATGGGCTGAGATCATTAGTTAAATCACGAAAAAAAAAAAGGGTATATTTTAACATACGAGCTTGCCGCACGAACCGTTAGTATTTCGCGTGTCATGCGGTCCTCTAGCCCTTTGCTTTATGAAAATAGTCGAAACAATAGCTGCTTAAGTGCGCACTGCTTGACTTTCAAAATAACGGAAGACTCGTCACGAACACAAGAACGCATAATCTTTCATTTTCTTTTTTTACCTACCTGACATTCTTACGTTTTACATTCTTTCTAAATAATGTCGCATTAGTTTAATCCTGCAGTGCTTTAAATAATAATATTACTTTTATTACATTCATTAGCCCACCGGGTGACAAAGCGGTTTCGCCTGACAATCGCAACCACGCGCAGAATCAGAACGTCCCTGCAAGCAATGGACCACCAAATCAGGTATTACATTACTCTTCAACGATTTAAACTGGTATATTGTACATGTTATTTGATACTAAATAAATAAATTATTCTCAGACTCCATTTTATGAATACACCTTAAAACTCAGGTTATTTTCTTAACTTGTAAGTTTTATTTAAGGTCTCTCCTCTCTTTTATTTAGAGAAAGAAAGAGATATAACAACCTAAATCGAATTATTCACTCTATTTCAAACAATTAAATCCAAGTACATCAATCTTTATGCTTCTTACCTACTTGTGTATTATGAACCCAAGGTAGCACTCCGGAGTAGTGAAAGCCTGTGCTACTCTAACTCCTGTAGAGCTCAGACTAACTGCAATAGATCTTCCAAAACAATCGTAACACATGTTTTTCTACATTAGGACAACGCCACACACCTGCTTAGGAGCTTGTTGAAGATTAGCGAAACCGAGCCTGATAACAAAAAGAACAAGGTAAACCTCTACTGCTGCAGTTATAAACTTTACTCATCTCGTCCTTCATAAATCTGCTATATATTTATTTTAAACTAGCTGTGCCCCGCGATTTCACCCGCGTTAATACCTATATCCTATGGATCGCTAACTTTTTGAAAATTTAATATAGTCTATGCTAACCGCAGATAGTGTAGCTTCCCAACAGTGAAAGATTTTTTTCAAATGGTACAAGTAGTTTTGGAGCTTATTCAAATCAAACAATCAATCAAATCTTTCCTCTTTATAATATTAGTATAGATATGTTCTTTTGTAAGAAATTTACTTTTTTTCTATCTTCTATGTCGCCGCGTCTCTTGGTAGCAATCATCTTGTCTCCTTTCTACCTTAAATTTGTCTTCCTAATACAGTTATGCTTTACAATCGTTTTATAAAAGCATGGGATGCGTATATTATGTTAAACTATTGTATGATTTTCATACCATCTGTCAAACATTCATCTTATTTCTCATGATTCTTAATTTGTTAACGGTAAACCATTTATTTACTAAATTATATCATAAAATTTTTTTTACTAAACACTCAAAAATCACACCAAAATTACATTCTATTAGTAAAAACACAATAAATATTTCATCTTGTTATGATTCGTGGTCAAATTAGCTTGAATTTAAAGAACGAACGCATAACAAAAACCGGAATAATCAATGCATATTTTCAGAACAATTCCGAACAAAATCGTAACTGGCGCGTAAAGAACGAAAACGCTTCCGGCCCTGTAGGAATGTCGCAGCCACCGAGGTAAGCTAAACTAGTTCTTATGACATTTACTTTAAAGACTAGAATGTACTGGCATAAGGAAAGCTCTCACTGTCAACAACAAGGGTTATGTAATTACAATTTATAAGAATCGTAACTAAAGACTGAATTTTAAAACGTCAATCGGTTTTGAATCGCCGTTAAATCACTTGCTGTCCCCTTGAAGAGTAAAGTAGCGACGGAAAGAAATTTACAAAGTCCTAAAGATATTATTATGTTCCCGTGTCTCAGACTCATGCCCTCGTCGTGTTAACTGTAAGCCAGCCTAAATATATATGTATAAATTTTTGTGCAAGCACCCAACCTGAAATTTGGAGTCTATTCTCTGGGTAAGACAACTATATTTACGCCTCGAAAATCTGTGCATTACAGACTTGTATGTTTATAAATGATTTATTTTAATGATGTACAATAAAGAATATATTATATTCTATTCTAATTTCACAAAAAACTTAAAGGAGAATCAGATTGATCTAAGCCGAAGAGCTACCAATAATGCCGAAAATATTTTCTGCATTACAACAAAATAACTTTACATAAAACTACCCAGCACCTGCCTACTACCTACCTACTACCACTTAGGGGTATGAAAAATAGATAGTAGCCGATTTTCAGACCTACTAAATATGCATATAAAATTTCATAAAAAGCGGTACGGAGGAGTAAGGTAACTAACATTGTGACTCGAGAATTTTATATACAAGATTTAAATGATACATATTATTGTTGTAACAGAGGCCCCCCGCAGCCGCAGAACTGGCGCAAGGAGAGCGCGCCCATGATGAACACCAACCGACCGCCGCCGGTCTATACCACCGAGTGGAATAACACTTATAAGGTACGCTTTATGTATCTTAAGCGATTATAGACCTAAATGTACGTTGAATAAGGTCTAAATCGCATTTAAGCAAGTTGGATATACGCTTCACCTGAATCTTTGCGGGCTTAATATCCATTACCTGATTGAATACTGAATCATGCATCAATGTATATTTGTTAGATTTTTTTTTCAAAATGTTATCATAATCAAGTCCATAGACGTGAAAAATACCTAAAGACGAGCAAGTTTGAATTTTCGAAGCAATTAAATGAAATGAAATAGTTTATTCTTGCAAGCAGGACTATATAAATCATTTTTACAATGTCTTCCTAAGCTAAATGAAGCAATTAAAGTAACAAAATTATGTGATAATTGCATAAACTAAAGCCTTAAAAACCTGTTTATTTTCAGAGCCAACCCCCTCTGCCGCCATACCCGACATTCGGGCAACCGTTCCAAGGTCCGGGTCCCAGTCAGATCCCGTACCCGCAGTTCCAGAACCCTCACTTCCAGCAGCGGAACCAGCCCTTCACGTTCCGCAGCCAGGACGCCAACATGCGCAGCCAACAACACCAACAGCACCAACACCAACATGGCCCGCGCGGCTTCGAGAGCCCTGGCTTCCCAAAACATTTGCCCACTGTTGGCGCCGTTGGAGCCAATGTCACTTTGGGACCGAGTTGGAATCAACCCAATAATCAAGCTAAAGCACAGGTATGCTTTCTTAGATTAATTTAGTTGCTAAGTTATAGTAGACCTACTGAGTTTCATTTTAAGGTTTTAAGTCCCTTTTTTTACTGAATTCCTCATAAGAAAGAGAAAAGCTCTTGTTGATAAAGCAATTATATCTTGTATAAAGGTAACCTTATAATCTTTTTACAGATTATGTACACGCCACATTTTTAGTTATTGATAATATCCGCACTAATCGAAGCATTACAATTTTAACGTAGAAATGTCATTGTATATACTAAAATATTCTCTTCTTCTTCTTCTTCTTCTCGAGTCAATTATCTCTATACTCTGTTTGACCAGAAAGTCGCAACTTGAATGGCTCTGTCGTTGGCTTCCATTAAGTCCTGGAGGGTCGCGGAGGTGGTACACGACGGGCAGGACAGCAGATGCGCCATGTCTTGAGATGGGGCACCGCATTCACATTGTGCCGAACATTCAATCATGCCCCATTTGCTCAGGTTGTCTCTGCAGCGGCCCACTTGGGTCCGTAGTCGGTTGAGAGTTTTCCAAATGGGCCATTGCAGTTCGTGACCTGAGGGCAGTTGTTGTTGAGGAGCGACGAAATCTGGAGGAGTGGGATGTTTAATTCTCCACAAGTCGTCCCTCTCATCTTCTGCACTTTCCTTTGCGGGAATCGTACGGCTTAAAAAGCACTTTCGGCTTTTTAAGCGGGCCCGTGGAGGTTGATGTTTGAACAGAGGATGACGACTGTCTGTCTCCTGCTTGGACTTTTCATTGCGGCAAGCTATTTCGCGACGCACGTCTGGAGGAGCTATTCCAGCCAGGGGATACAGCATCGCTAGAGGGGTAGGTTTTAGGCACCCTGTAATGATGCGGCAGGTCTCGTTGAGCGCTATGTCTACTTCTTTAGCGTGGGTAGATCGATGCCACACTGGGCATGCAAATTCTCCAGCGGAAAAAGATAGACACAGGCCTGTTGTGCGAAGAACCTGCGGCGATGCTCCCCATGTTGTGAATGTAAGGCGACGGAGTAAGCTATTTCTTGACGCCACTTTTTTTTTGGTGTTCAAGCAGTGGGCCCTATACGTCAGAGATCTGTCCAGAGTGATACCTAAATAACGTGGTTGAGAGCAGTGTACTATAGCGACACCTTGCCAGGAGATGTTGAGTGTCCTGTTCGCTTGACGGTTCCGCAGATGAAAGGCGCACGATTGGGTTTTTAATGGGTTCGGACGTAAGGCATTGTTTTTGTAATATGTTGCAAGTGCTTCTAGGGCGTATGTAAGATTATCTTCAGCGTCTGGAAAGTTAGCTGTCTGGGTGGCTAGAGCAAGATCGTCTGCATATAAGAAGCGTTGAGTTAGTGCAGTGGAGGGCTGGTCATTTGTGTAAATATTAAACAAGGCAGGAGCTAGGACGCTACCTTGTGGCAGCCCGTTTTTCTGATACCGCCATCTGCTTTTGCGGTTATTAAGGTGGACTTGGAACCGACGGTTATTTAGGATTACGCTGAGGATTTTTACAAAACCCGTGTCCTTAGTAAGGTCGCTGACTTTAAGTAAGAGCCGTTTTATATTTACGGTGTCATAAGCTGCAGAAAGATCAACGAACACCGCTCCTGTGACTTTGTTCTCTTGAAAACCATCCTCAATGTATTGCGTTAGTCTCAAAGTCTGATTTGCGCATGATTTTCCGGGCCTGAATCCAGCTTGCTCGGGAATTAGATCTGGTTCAATTATGGGCGTGAGTCTGTTTAACAGAAGCCTTTCAAACAGTTTAAATGTGTGGCACAGAAGTGAAATTGACCGGTAACTTTTGGGATCTTCTGGGCATTTTCCAGGCTTAAGAAGAGCAATAACCTTCGCACGTCTCCAGAGTTTTGGGATGTTATTGAGTTCGAGACAGGAATTAAATAATGATACTAACCATGAGATGGCTACCGGCCCGAGATGTTTTAATTGCTCGACTGTTAGGTCGTCAGATCCGGCAGCCTTACCACTTTTTAAGTTTCTTATTCCGTGCAAAACCTCTGATGTTGTGAAAGGTTTGCTTATGCAGGTCACACCATAATCTAAATCTGTAGATTTCTTTATTCTTGGTAGGCGATGGGAAGATTTACCATTAAGGATCAGTTGGTGGGCGACTTGGTTGGCAGTTACATTTCCTGGGTTTTGGGCAACAGGAGGGTTATCCGTAAGTTTCTGAATTGTGTTCCAAGCTTTTTTGCTGTTGTGCGTCATATCAACGTCGGTGACTAAATTCATCCACTTTTCTCTACGGCTATCCCTTAAACTGCTCATGAGTTCTTCTCCGAGTTCGAGTGTTTGATCCGAAAATGGATCTTTCTCGTATGAGTCTTCATACTTTGTAAGAATCGTGGCTGAATCTGCGTTAAGACCAGGGACATACGCAGTACGACACCCACGAGGTATGTGCTGGCGGGATGTAGTCCTGATCAGTTTGATGAACTTTTCATAGTTATTGGGCACCGGTTCTAGATCGTTTAGCTTGGAGTCAATGCCATCGGTATACATCTGCCAGCTGGCTTTGGCGAAGTTAAACTAAAATATTATGCGAATAATTTGATTAGTTAAGGGTAATACCCAACTAGTTAAGCAAGTAAACAGAATGTCCTCCATGGAGACGCAAGGCTGGCACATAAATGAAGTTCATCTGAAGAAAAAATAAATAAAAAAACAGCAATAAATAACATATTTATCGACAATATCATGTAGCAGATGATTTCCATTCGGGGGACTTTCATAGGGGATTACCATCAGTACCAATAAGTATAGTTTTATCGCCGGCTCTTCAGCCTATCTTACATAACACGAGTGTTTGTGTAAACATACATACATAGCGCACGTGATTTATAATGATTATTATTCAAGTGCAGAAATATAACTATTGGTTTTTTAAGGAATTATATTATATATAAAAAAGTATCTCTAAACGCTTTGGAAAGCTTAATAGTTTTAAACCAACATTTTATTTGTCATTAAAAATGACAAATAAAATATAAGTTGGAGATTTTTTCTGGTAACCTTTTTATAAATATTATATTTTTTAAAAAGGTTACCAGATATTTATAATAGAGATATTATTAATTATATTTTTCAACCTACAATATAGCGCTGTTTATAAACAGCGCTATATTGTAGGTTGCCTTTTAAAATGTTGTCTATGTCTAATCCTTGTTATAGAGATATCAAATTATTATTTTCTTGTAACCACGGACAGGGGTTTCGGAACGACCTCTATAAATATTACAAACAGCCCTTTAACATAGGTTTCCATTCGACCTGTTGTTTATATCCAATCCTTCTTAAACCTCGAGTAGTCTGCTTTACCTAGTAGAGAATACAACAGTATTTCATCAACAGAATGTGAAGCCGCCGGCTGTACAAGGCAACCCGAACAAGCCGGCCGCACCCGCCGCCGCCGCCGCCGCCCCGCCAGCCCCGACCGGCGCGCCACAGAACAACGCAGACAAAGTGCCATTCGTGCCGCTGCAAGTGCAGACTAGTCAAAGGTGAGTCTGTCTACTTCTTCTTAGCGTATCGATCAATGGCATAGTAGCTAGATTTTTGTGGACCAGTACTCAGCCACGCGGACAGCATTATCTGTATCGTTGTCCAGGTCCTCGCGTATACAGCTGGTGGGACGGTATGATGGTATGCATTAAGGAAAATATGTATCGGTGGGGTTACCCCACCGATACATATTTTCCTTACACCGGCCGACTTGGGTCCGGAGTCTATTCATAGACTTCCACGTCGACCATGGTAAGCTGTTACCGGGGGGTAGTTTCTTGGAAGGTGGCATGGTCTGTCTAACAAAAAGTCACTTTATGCTGCATGTTTATAGTAATATTACCTAGTACCTACGGAGTTAGCGGGTACATGTCTAAGTACCTTTATAGCTTAACGTTTCGACTGGGTTACACCGGCCGTGGTCGCAAGCAAACTTGCTTCCGTTCTATGATATTACTATAAAGATGTGACTTGTTCCACGCTTCCAGCGGCATGTCTATCATGGATAGCACAAGGTACCTGATTCATACCGAAACTAAATGGTTAACTATGATAATCTGGCAAGATTATGTACTGGGTGTTCGCAATGAATATTACTATCGGCCAATGATAAACAAACATGAATTTTAGTAAATATGAGGAGTAGTTTGAGCCTCATCTTCGTCATTATATGACTTTTTCAGCATTCCTAGTCAGTCTAAAATCAACTTTATTTACACTTTCATAAAGTTAATGTTTGTTTAAGCTGAAATGACATCAACTGGCTCACCAATTGACATTGACTAGACTATATTTGATAAGCGTTACATAATCGATATTTTACAGTATCTTTATGTCACTTATTGTGCCTGAAACTATACATATTTTCAGTATAGTCTGAATTGGATTCTTGGTACAAAATCTTTCATTCTTCTTTCAGAATAATTAGTAGAAGAAACTATGCTTAATATGTGACTCATGTCTCATTATCAAAAGTTAATCATCAATAAGTTGTAATAGTGTCATCGCGCACTCGACATTGAGTGTCGCGTCGTAAACACTTCCGAACAATGCTATTGTACCTCATAAGACTAAGTCATCTACCAATATCTTATGTTATTTAGGAATATTTCATTCAACAATGTGTTTAATTGGCAGTATAACAGATTTAGATAGTTTAAAAGTTGTAATTTTAAAGGTATTTGCAGTTCACTCTTACCATAATATATTGTCAATTTTACTGTTTAGGAGTATAAATCTTTCGATTTGAAGAGTAAAAGTCTTTTGAACAAGCAAACAACTTTGCGAATTTACAACGACTATACTTGCCCATTTGTCGTACTTAACACCATTTCTTAATATCTTTCAAGCATACGTTCTTGAAAAGGAATGTTTTTCAGTCTGTGTTGTCCGTGTATCAGAAAGCACGTTAAAGAGTAGGTCCCGGCTGTCATACAAAGATCTTTGGCAGTCGTTAAGTCAATTCTGACAACGAGTCTTACTATGGATACTATGTTTCCCAGTAAAATGGGTTGCAGAGGTCAGATAGGCAGTCGCTCCATGTAAAATCCGATATTGAGCTGAATCCGGTAAGACTGGTAGCCGACCCCAACATAGTTGGGAAAAAGGCTCTGGAATGATGATGAGTCTTATACAGTGTTGATCGGTTCTCCAACACTAAAGTCTAGTTAAATTAATTAAACCTAGGAATGTTTATCAATGACAAGGACCACTTGTCTTAAGTGTTAGATAGCATTGACGATAGATGGTAGCTGTTCATAAAAGCTGATTTACAAGGTCCTATTAAATACCATTTATTTGCATATTAAAATATATGATTAAGTGAAGATTGGGGTATCATAATAAAAGGTTGTTTCAGTAGGCACGATAACAGGATGTAAAACTAAGTAGATTTAGTCAGACTTATGTTTTCCGAATATAATTTTTCTCCTATTTCTATTGATATCGCTGAGATTCAGAGAGCTGACCTCCACTGAGTAGATAATTGAGGTACTTATAAGGGTACTGGGTAATTCAGGATCTCGGCTAGCTATCTGAGTAATGGATAATAAACAACTGTCAAAGATCAAAGCAAAACAGTTGTTAAATCCACGAAATTAAAAAAAAAATGTAAACACTTAATATTTATATAATATTTTCAGACGCATTCAGCAGCCAAGCGGGTCTTCAAAGCAAGACTCAGGCAAGAACCCAACACCTAAGTCTAACCTACCGAAGCCACAACCCAGCAACATTCCGGTAAGACCTATAATATTTACTTATATTTGATAAAAAAATAATATAAATGAAATAGTACAACGTTATGTTATGTACAACAGGAGTATAGTCAGATAAAAGTTACAATGTTTCAAAGTTAATTTATCGCCGATTGAAATCATAGCAGTAAAAAATTACGTCTTGTTTTAAAATAAATGTATGTGTTTGAACAGATGGCACAACAAAACCAGGACCCGACATCGCGGCCGTTGAAAAAGAAAAAACCCAGAATAGCAGCCAACCTGCCGTTTCAGATAGACTAAATTATTTGTTAACATATCGACTAGCCAGATTGTTACACTGATCATACTACAGGTTGTGTACACTAAATAACATTATTTACATTAAAATCGAATTACTGACATCGATCCCTATACTGACCAACTGTAACTCGACTCAATCCGCTCGAGTTATGACAGAGCTATGGGATCTTGTCGCACAAATCGTGATACTATCAAGTAGTAAAGTATTTGAAAATATATGCATAATATTATCATTTAAGAAATACACAACCTGTCTTATGAGCGGACACAATCTAAAACATGAACGAAGACTAAGATTGACTGCTAAGAAAAAAATAGAAAACGCGAGTATTGGCGGGAAAAATTAAAGTTTGATTCATCTCACGATTATAGAATAAAATCTTGTACATTTTGTAAATATTATGAAGTTATAAGAATCTGTAATGAATGAGTGTGATCAATTTATTTAAATATAAAGAAGTCGGGATTGTATACGTTCTGGCAAAGTCCAGGTTAAAGTATTATTTCTAAATTATTTTTGGGATGAAGTTATTGTTTCTAAAACAAAAGCAAATCGGCAACAGGAATAAACGTAGATAATCTCGAAGAGTTGTTAGCGGCGCTGAGTTAATGTTCCTGACTTGAATACCGCCTTGCCAAACTGCCCGACACTTGTAGAAGAGTCGAGTTTCTGTGTTTCATGAACTCTCCATGTGAAATTGAATAAGTGACAAATACATAAATATTTTTGTATTCTTATCATACTTTCCAACTGACTTACATTTTATGAAAATTGTTTCATCTTCACTTCCACAAGTACACTCAAATAGTACAAAGTACTTAGCATTACGGATAGATATATATTTTTCTCATGTTTTGATTGACAATTTAAGACAACTTCTTACAATTATGTGTTAGGAAATGATGTTATAATAGAAACATAATATTCTTAGTGAAAATCTGTTTTATAATAGCAAGCCACTATGTCTCGAAACAAAATACGTGAAATATTTCTATGATGACCTGCAGAACATTTTAAGTAGTGAAAATTTTTGATCGATTCACTGCAGTTATTTAGGTAATTTAGGACAACATTGCTAACAGCAATTATGAATCAACCAGGTAAACACTTGTATGAACATTTTAAAAATAAATGCAAGTGTGTGTTCACCGACAAATTTTGAATCTAGATTGTAGTATAAAGTACATGTGGACTCAACTGTACCTATTATTAAGTAAATATCAATGTGACGAATTGTATTAGGTACTTCTTTACTTTATAGCATAACTTGACTATGTGTGTATTACAAATGATATTTTCAATACTGATTGTAACAGAAAATCTTTAATTCTGTTTGATTTATTTTTTATAAAATCAAGATTATGATTTAATAAAGTGAAAATTACAAATCTATGTTCTGATGTGAAGTTTATTTTTGAACAACCCTAAATAATGACCCAATGGCGGAATACTTGAAAGCATCTTCATAATTAGACATTAAAGAATATAGTTAAGTTTCTATTGATTGTTCTTGGTTCTGTTGCAGCTGTTTGAGTCTGCCGGTACAGAAAAGCAACAAGACAAAAATAGCTTGTCTTTTTATCTAAACCATGTTGGCTTACAAAACAACTACTCTGATTAAGCTGATGTGTAGCACGTAGCAACCTTTGAACGTGCGTAAATAAAGATAGTAACGTTTATCACTCGAGATAATTTTTTTGACCTCTTCGCAGAAGCAGTTGGACTCTCACCAGCTATAGAATATATAACTTTTACCACGCGGGAAAGCATATACAAAAAGACCATTTTTAGTAGAGATCTTTGCAGTTAGCCTGAGCGCGGGCTTTGACTGCTTCACTGGACTTTATACAAAAAGATCGTGATCACAAAAACCCTTTGAGCATGTAAAGACACATTTCAAAACCTTGACACTTGTCTGTAAATGTCCATATAGGGAGGGAAATTATGATACGTTATCATAATGAAGCAGAAATTTCGAGTGGCGTTCACAAACACTCGAGTTTTACAGCATATAAGGTCTGCTCAATGCCACCACTTTATATTCACGGGGCGACAGTGATTGCAGGTTAGTGTGCTTACATTATAAATTATTAGTGCTCATTATGGAATTTGATGGTTTTTCCTTTTCTGTACTGGAATTTTAAGTGCTACGGAAAAAAAAACATTTTAGTTAGTCCAAGTAAGATCTATGTACGTATCGGATTTAGATATTTTTGCCTAAAGTTATACTGTAGTTTCAACTAACTAGCCGATGCAAAAATTAAATTTAAATCTTTGACGCAGGCAAATTATTCTGTAAGAAGTGAGTTAACTGCTTTCGCTGAGCTTGCATCGCCAGTGTAAAATGCAACTTAGCATTATCATAATATTGTATATGATCTAAGAAGTGGCAAAATTCTGAAAATTGGAGATGACGATCGGTTGATCGCCCTGAAGGAATAGCAAATCGTCAAAACTCTATGTCATTTCAAGACAGACTGCAAACGGCTTAGCGGGATCTATTTCACAACTATCACTGAAGAATGGCAAATGAAAATCTTAAATAAAACGCTAAGATCACAACAACACAGTGATCACTAGCGAAGTTAGACCTCTGCCGGAGGAACATCAACTCTTAGAAGACACAATCAAGTTTGAACTAGAGGACATCTCGCTAGACAGCATCCACGAGTTAATTAATAAAGCCAGCGACATCTTTGAGCCGGACGACATGAACTGGCCAATCATGATGGCTACACCTACCTGGACAACTATACTCCTGGGGCCCGAGTCCGCTATTTTAAAGTCAGTGGGTGGCAGTTTAATGAATGTTCCAGCGTACTTTTTACTGTGCCTAATTTTCGTATTCAGGTAAGCCTTAAATGAACAGTCAGTGGCAATCCTACATTGACAGCATTGGCAATTAAGTAGGTGTAATTTTGTCATTAAATAAAAATTATCTGAATACGAAAATTAGGCACAATAGAAGTACGCTGGAACGTTCATTAACCTACCACCGACTGACTTTAAAATAGCGGACTCGGCCCTTGTACATCTTACTGGCAGCAATCTGAAAGCTTACCGATGGAAACCACCAAGATCCTGGAGCACACCAAAGGCAGCGACGACGCCGCCAGAAGCAAGAGTTGCTTCTATCTAATGGAGTGAGGAGTTAACTCAGCGTAGCAACTGCTTTCGCTGAGCTTGCATCGCCACCAGTGTACCTACAATTAAAATGCAACTTAGAAATTATCATTTACTAACATAATACCTATTGTAATAATTAGAATATTTCGTTTGTTAGAAAGTCAGTCGTAAATCAGCTTTCAGCTAATATCCTGTTTATGTTTAAATGATTTCTATTAAATAAGGTTTTTTTTAAGTAATACCCGATCGCCGAAACATAACTCGTGATGTTACGTATTTTTCGCACAGTTCAAAATGCGGGTTGCGTTAGTACTGGCGTTGGCCGCATTGTTCGGGGGCGCGGCGAGCGTGGACGTGTGGTGGGAGTCGGCCGTGGTGTACCAGATATACCCGCGCTCCTTCATGGACAGCAACGGCGACGGGATAGGAGACCTCAATGGTAAGTAAAACACAGTATTTTGTTATGCAATTACATTTCAATGGCCTTTGAATGGGTACCGTGTTCATTTAAAACCTATTAAGTACACCCCTTATTTCGCGGGAAACTATCGAAAAAGGAATCATAAAATAAATACAAATTATAGCAAAAGAAATCAGATTTAAATGAGTTCTTTATTTCTAGCTCAAGTAAATGGTAAAACATACCCCTAATTAGCGATTCAAAATATTCTTAAGGACTAATTTATTTTGCTCTTTTCTGCTCAGGTATTACCCAGAAGCTTTCGTACCTGAAGAACTTGGGTGTGGACGCGATTTGGTTGTCACCGATATACAAGTCGCCGATGCAGGACTTTGGCTACGACATCACAGATTACACCGCCATTGCGGAGGAGTACGGCACTATGGAAAACTTCGACACTCTTGTAGCTGAGGCTAAGAAGCTTGGTGAGTTGCTCGTCATTTAATATACATCGAGACTCTATGTTTACTACTTAGGTACTGTTAGCATAACATAAAATCTACCTCAACACGTTAAGAAGAAGAACTACATCAAAAACGCTGTCGCTTTATGCATTTTTTGCTTTCCTGTCTTACTAACATAAAACTAAGCAAGAATTCCCAAAATCCTACTATGTACAGATACCGGCACGGATCTTGAGCGCTCGGCGGAAGAGTGGGGATCGCTTTGCGCATCGTGCACTTATGACAAAAAGAAACGCACACCTGTTTATTATTTATTTTTTCCTAAGTTACCTACGTAATTTCTAATGGCTATGTGGTTGAAAGAAATATTTTAGAAACATTTATTAAATTGATAAATGGAAATTGGGATGAAAATAGGTACTCAAAAATGTTTCTTCTAATTTAAAATGTAGCTAAGTTAAATCTTGTAGTTTGAAATGAAACTAATACGTAGCTACCTATGCACTATTTTGTTAACATTTTTGACTTCGAATTTAATTTATTCATTAATGAAATGAAAATCTTTTTTTTATAAACAAGAAAAAAATATTTTAGGATATTAAAAATTATACGCTCCGTAGTCGGGTAGTGACGAAACATTACGGTGATATGGGTGTAACACCTTCCATTAAATCGCTTTCCATAATTAAACTAATACTTGTTTAAATTAAATTGGCCGGAAGTGTACTCGTCGTCGTGAGGTAGGTGCAAGCGCAGCAAAGAACGAATCACGAGTGACAGCTATGACGCGATGCGCTGCGGGCCAATCACCGCCCTTTAGCCCACCCCGCGCCTCACGCGTACCTCAAAAGGGACCCAAAAAATCACTTCTGCGCAGGTGAAGGTCAGCGCTCAAGATCCGCGCCGATGATTGTACTTAAACGGGAAACATCAAATAGCCATACAGACCTATGCAACGCAATGGTACTATTATGTAACTGTTTCCAGGTATTCGCATTGTGTTGGACTATGTGCCGAACCATACGAGCCCCGAGAGCGAGTGGTTCGTGAAGTCAACGCAACGTGAGGGCAAATACACGGACTACTACATCTGGGCGAACGGCACTGTAGACCCTAATAACGCTAGTCGCACCGTGCCTCCCAATAACTGGGTAAGAAAACACAATAATTGATTTCACATACAGGTAAAATAAAGCTACTTAAATGTATATGGGGCCACCTCTTCAATCAATCATCATTTTTTTAAGTCGATCCCTAATTGCCATAATCATTGAGGAGAAAACATAAAAGTCAGTCAGCTTGCAACCACGGCTGGTATGGCCTGGTCGAAACGTAAGCTCAAAACGTGCATGTTTCGCGCTCATTCCCGTTGAATTATTTAACTATAAACATGCAGCGCGATAGTTTCAAAGTTAGTAAAACATAAACCATTAGAAAAAACGCATACAGACCAATTGAAATCTTTTTGAAGTCGGTTGTCGAAGAATCGCTGAGGGAGCGTTTACACAGTCTGTTTTATCTTCCACGTTGTTTCCAGGTGAGCGTATTCCGTAAGAGCGCGTGGGAGTACAACCGCATGCGGGACCAGTACTACCTTCACCAGTTCGCGACCGGCCAGCCCGACATCAACTACCGCAGCGCTGATCTGCGACAGGAAATGCAGGTACCTACTACTTTGATGTTCTTTTACTTTACCAATATGAGGGCAACTTAAAAGTTAGGTGTGACTGTAACTATACATTTTAATATTTTTTTTTCAATAAATCTATCTTTCTATCTAAATAATAATCTAAAAATGATTGGCTGTTCGTTAGTCTCGCTAAAACTCGAGATTTGCTGGACCGATTTGCCTAATTTTGGTACCGAATGATTTGTGGAAGTCCAGAGAAGGTTCAGAGAAACTGATTCATAAGTTTAAGCTTTTATTTATCGATTAAGGCAGTACTTTATATTTTAACAAAAAAAAACTCAGTTAAGTCCGAACGAGAAGTAAAGCATTAGTGTTAGGGGTTGTCTACATCTAGCAAACACGTGATTGACATGTGAGCTCGTGAGTTGCACGCGAGCCGCGCATTCGTTCGCCAGATCTACACACACCTTTAGAATGTTAATACTGAATTAATCCGATGAACAATATACAACAATAATCCGCCTTCACTTAAAACTCACGCTAAAGGAACAAAGAGTTACATAAATTTATCAGTTTCTTAAAAATTAAGTATGTTTATGGTCATTTTTTGTATTGGGCCTATCATTATTTTTTCGTTCTACTCTTGCTACCTAAATATGTAAATAGAAAAATTAGTAATATTTCTCAACCTGCTTTTATCCACGAAATCAACATTACTAGTTGTGTTAGTTCAGACGAGACTTAGCCGTTATTGAATAATTGATGTTTTAGGATGTGCTTCGCTTCTGGTTGAGAAAGGGAGTGTCCGGGTTCCGCATTGACGCCGTCAACTACCTTTTCGAAGTAGACCCGGCCAGGTACAACGGGAGGTACCCTGACGAACCACCGAGTGGTAAGTGTTTTAGACGGACTTAATACCTCATTTGAACTTTATTAAATTAAAAAGTCTTACAAACTGTGTCGGGGCTACTTACGTGCACATTAAATAGTAGAATAAATGAATAAATTCAGACCTTAAGCTATTAGTCTGCCAAATCCGTTGAGTACCTTTTGCTGCGTAATAAGTTTCAAACGTCCAGCTATCCTTAACTCATTGCTTTTAAACTATCATATTTCTTGTAATATTTAAGATAAACCAAATTTAAGTAAGAGTAGACCATTAACCGACCTTTGAATTCCAGGCGAAGGCTCGTCGCCCGATGACTACGAATACCTAAACCACATATACACTAGGGACCAAGACGAAACCTACGGCGTCGTATACGACTGGAGAGACGTCCTGGACGAGTTCACTGTATCATCGGGCGAGTCCAAGTTGATGGTGACGGAAGCCTACACCACACTGGAGATGATGATGCGTTACTATGGCAACGCGACGCGCACCGGCTCCGTGCCCTTTAACTTTGTGTATCTAGGCTCGATTAACAGCACTACGGACGCGGCCGGCTTGAAGAGCGCCATTGATCAATGGATGAATAACATGCCGGCTGGAAGGGTCGCTAACTGGGTGGTAAGATGAAATATACCTTCATATTTGCGGTGATTCCCTTTTTCTATCATGTGAGATGTGGGAATAAATATTATCAAACAATGACTTAACAATAATGAACATTTTTATCAGTTTAAAAGCGCATGTGACATTTTAAATGGGGAAACAATATTTAAGCTGGTTCTTTCGACAGAACGGAAACCACGATCAAAGTCGCATGGCTACGAGGTACGGCATGAAGAGAGTCGACGCCATGAATATGCTTGCCCTCATCCTGCCTGGCATCACCTTCACTTATCAGGTACAGTACGGTGCAAACTTAATGGCGGCTCTGAACACGAGGCGAGTCGCTGCGCAGTAACAAACTTATGCGCCAGCGGGGGTGCGGGGCGAGGTACTGCGCAGCGTGTAGCTAACTTCAGAGCCGCCATTCAGTTTGAATCCAATTTAACATACAACAACAACATAACTTTACTATTGAAGTCATTACGAAAATTAACCTTACGGTTTTGAAATAAAGGTCATCTTCCACCGGCCGTATTATATTTACATTCGTAGATATTATTCAGATTTGACTGGCTTGTTGGTCTAGTGGGTTACAGATACCGGCACGGATCTTGAGCGCTCGGCGGAAGAGTGGGGATCGCTTTGCGCATCGTGCACTTATGACAAAAAGAAACGCACACCTTTCTATTATTTATTTTTTCCTAAGCTACCAACGTAATTTCTAATGGCTCTATGGTTGAAAGAAAGATTTTAGAAACATTTATTAAATTGATAAATGGAAATTGGGATGAAAATAGGTACTCAAAAATGTTTCTTCTAATTTAAAATATAAGTTAAATCTTGTAGTTTGTCAAAAATTACGAAAGTAAAACTAATACGTAGCTACCTATGTACTTTTTTGTTAGCATTTTTGACTTCGAATTTAATTTATTCATTAATGAAATGAAAATCTTTTCTTTATAAACAAGAAAAAAATATTTTAGGATATTAAAAATTATACGCTCCGTAGTCGGGTAGTGACGAAACGTTTCGGTGATATGGGTGTAACACCTTCCATTAAATCGCTTTCCATAATTAAACTAATACTTGTTTAAATTAAATTGGCCGGAAGTTTACTCGTCGTCGTGAGGTAGGTGCAAGCGCAGCAAAGAACGAATCACGAGTGACAGCTATGACGCGATGCGCTGCGGGCCAATCACCGCCCTTTAGCCCACCCCGCGCCTCACGCGTACCTCAAAAGGGACCCAAAAAATCACTTCTGCGCAGGTGAAGGTCAGCGCTCAAGATCCGCGCCGATGATTGTACTGGCCCTGAAAGCTAATTTTGTGGGTCCGATTCCTCGTTAGAGATTTGTAATCTTTGTGTGATGAACATGATGGTTTGTTCCGTATCCGGGGGAAATTATCTATAATACGATTTAGAAATATATAAGTATGTTTATCAATTGTATAAAATAGATTCTGTCTAATTTGGGATCAGATGGCCATGTGTGAGTTGTCCAAGACTTCCAGTCACGAGCAAGAATATACACATGAAACACAAAAAAATTATTTGATTTGATATATATTTGACGATCTCCGTGGTCGAGTGGCGTGGGTTCGATCCCCGGACAGGCCAATGTAGAAAATTACTTTTCTACATTGTCTCCGGCCTGGGTGTTTGTGGTACCAACGTTGTATCTGAATTCCATAACACAAGTGTTTACTAGCTACTTACTTTGGGTTCAGAACAATTTATGTGATGTTGACCGCATTTATTATATTTCCAGGGCGAAGAGCTAGGCATGACGGACGACGTGATCCCGTGGGCGGTGACGGTGGACCCGCAGGCGTGCAACACGGAGGACCCCATCGAGTACTGGCGCCACAGCCGCGACCCCGCGCGCTCGCCCTTCCACTGGGACTCCAGCGCGCACGCCGGCTTCACGCGCGGCAACACCACCTGGCTGCCCGTCGCCAGCAACTACAGGACCGTCAACGTGGCTTACGAGAGCGCGCAGCTCAAGAGCCACTACCACGTGAGTTGGAGCTCTTACCCACGAGCGGCTGTTGCCAACGACAGAGAAAACTGCAACCAACGCTGTGTCGGCGGCAACCGACGCGTAAATAGTTGCCTCCGCCGTTGGCAACATGCCGCTCGTGTGTAAGAGCTCTTACCTTTACTGTGTGTGTGTACAATGTTTTACTTCTTCTTTTCGAGTCGATGGTAATCTTGTTTATTTAAAAATTAAATATCCTGCGCCCAGTAGTTGGCCACTAACGGCAGCGTCATTAGCGAGGATAAAGTCCTCCCAAGTGCAGGTCTCCGGACACTTTGGGCACTCTCAATGTTTTACTGCAACAACACTTACAAAGTCATACAGCCCGCCCCAAACTTTGTGACCATAATGTACACATAGTTGATAGGGAAGTAAATAAAAGTCTCAATTATGGACCCTGCACAAATAAGGGCGCAGCATAGATTAAGTTTCATAGGAGAGAGAGGATGAAGCTGCTTGTTTTACTTAGGTATTGCTAACTGAAACTTTATTAACCCCACTAAAAAATGGAGGTAATGTGCCAGATTGCATTATACCTCCTAAACGAGTCGACCGATTTTACGAGGTTTTTCGTTTGAAAGCCGAAGTGATTGAGGTGCTTCTTAGCTATTATTTACAAAAAGCTGTCCAGCACGTCGGAAGGTTCTTCAATTATTTTTTAGTTTTCTATGAAATATGCTCATGCTGTCTTGACGGAATGACTATAAAAGCAGAGTTTGAACCAGTCTTTGATACTTAATTAGAAACCGTCGCTTTTGTCCACTTGTGCCCGAAATAAAAAATTTAATTGACATTTGTTTCAGTTTTACAAAGACGTGGTTGCCTTAAAGCATACTCCTGCCGTCAAATCCGGAAGGTTAGCGACACATGCGGTAGCTGACGATGTGTTTGTGGTAACCAGGTATGTAACTATTTACTTTTTACTTTATTAGCCCTAAAAATGTATGAGCAACGAATTAAGAATAAAAAGTATATATATAGGAGCGTTTTGGTTGCTAGCAAGGCGTATAAATAGACATAATATATTTTAATGCTGAGATGTTTCTTTATAGCTTATATACAATTTACACTTTAATATAATGTAATGATTGAACGGATATGAATATCAAAACGTTTTGATTCTAGACTTCCTCTGCAGGATTTTTCTTATATTTATGTTTCTGTTCCAGAATTCCGAGCGGTGCCAATGAACGCGCCATCTTGGGTGTCATAAACTTGTCAGCGACGCCGTACAGTCTCGACCTGACACAAATGGCTGGGGCGTCACAAGAGCTTACCGTCATGGCGTCTGGAGTCGACTGCACTCTTGCTAAAAAGTAAGTCCCGTTAATATCGCCCTGCATAATATGGCACTGGGCATAGGCTTCTATGTTTTAGTGCGTTTCACATACAGGTTCGTGAACTCCCTTTATACTGACAAAATACAAGCAAATCTTAGAAAAAAATATAGCAAAGCAAAAAGACGATCATTAATTGATGATTCCTCCTGGCCTGCTATTTTAATAATTTAGTAATCGAAACGGTGTTTTGACCACAACGGTGTTTCCAGAAAAAATATCAAAAAAGATCAATTTTTAAACCAGTATTTTGAAAAAAATCCCGTAACAGAAATATTTAATACTTTCCTGCAATTTTGCTATACTAATCCATAAATTATACTATAACATGACTTATTTTCACTAACCTGTTTGTTACAGTGCCGTAGTACAACGAAACAGAATTGAATTACCAGGTAACTGTGCATTAGTCCTACGAAGTGCCGCCCACAGATTGATTGGATCTTTCTCTGTGTTTGTCGTACTTTACTTCGTATATAAATTCCTAGTGTAAATTATATCATGTAGTGCTCATCAAAATACATGTCTGTGTGTTATAATCTGTGTAAAAAGAGAATGGTTGTAATGTAAAATGGAACTAACATTATGATAACATTTAAATTATAACTGAGGAATCTGAAAACATTTTGTTTTAACATAAGTTTGGTAAATATCCTGATGTTGTATATTGTCAATATACCAAATTTAAACTCAGTAGAATGTCATGGGAGCCTAGCGGTTCAATGAACGGATTTGTATGCACAAGGTTGCAGGTGCGAACCCAGGCAAGTACCAATGTGGCTCTTTCAAAGTTATATGTACTTTCTTAATTATTAGACACTTCTGGTAAACGGTGAAGGAAAACATCGTGAGGAAACCTGGATTCCAAAATTTGAGGAAAACTGTATCCAGAGATCAAGCGTGGTGATCAATGCTCATGCCTTCTCTATATGGGAAGAGGCCTGTACCCAGTAGTGGGACATTTATAGGCTGGATTATTAAACTCAGTAGCAACATTAAGTCCTATGACAGTTCTCTTTCTGCACAGATTCTGTTTATTTATCTAGTTTTCCATTGAGTTTTTATCTCCTTGGTTCCAATAACAATGTAAATTAACAAAGTGCTAATTAAATATATTTATCCACCCACTGTTTTGTTAATTAGTTTGGTTTTATTTATAGCTAGATTCAGTTGTGAAATTAGTTGATTTTTTTAGCTGTGTAAGTAAAGTGTTGATATATTTATCGTCTTATAATTACGCATAATTTATTAGTTAAAATAAAATGTCTACCTAAAATATGTTTTTATTTATTTCGAAATCCTACTGTTTGTATAGCATAGATCATGTCTATTTACTTATTGTTATTATTACTTAAACACTTTTCGCAATTAAAAATATATTTTTGCTTTTGATAGCCCAATCCTTAGAAAAAGATTAACTATAGGCTATTTAACATCACATTATTTGCCTTTGGGGAAAAGTAAGATGAGTGAAGATCTGGGGCACAGATGGTTTTTTTACAAAAGCTTATACTGAAGAAACTGAAAATAACTACAAAGTAATATGAGAAGCCTTTTTCTAAGTAATATAATTGGCCTTCAGTTTACCAGATCCAGCTAAATACTATATCCATGGATGGTATAACAGGATTAACAGGTATAGTTATGAGTACATAAAATAGGTTAAAAAAAAGATTAAATGGAAACATGACAAATTTATTACAAAAGTGATAAAACTAAGATTTTTTCTTTTATGCATACCTTATATTTACAGAAAATAACTTATTAGAAATCCATAGCACCTTCTAGGAAGCACAGACAGTCCACTTTGTTAATGACAAGATCTAAATCTTTCTTTGCTATAATTTTTCTTTTATTACTTGATGTGTAAGCGTAGGTTTCCTTTGCTATTGTTTCCAAAAATAACTCCTGAAAAAAAAACCGTTAATTAGCTACAATCACTTTCTTTTTTTGTAAACACTAGCAGAAGAAAGATTATAGTATTATGTATTTTGAGTTTGAAAGACAATTACATTATCAAAATTATTGATTGGTTTTTATAAAAATAACAGTTTAGATTTAGTACTCAAAAAGTCCTGCCAATTTTAAGTTATTGAACAGAAATAACAATCTCAGTTATAAAACCCTCTAATCCAGTAACTAAGAGATACTTCGACAGGCAAGAGTTGAGACCATATTACAGAACTGTTGGTAAAGAGCCAAGTAGGACAATATATTCTTTGAGCACTTACCGTCGCCTTGGTAACCAAGAACACAGCATCTCCAGACACCACGCTAACATCAGGATCCATCTTCATAATATTCTTGATCCTCGCGATAGGCAGCCGCGTGGACCGCACCACCTCGCTCTTAGGCTGCTGTGGCCTCTTCTCATCAACTGCCGGCTCCTCTGAGTTCAGTATGTTATCAGAATCGGTGATCGTGTTCAAGATATCCGAGTCCGCCGCCTCCGTAATTTCCGTAAACTGGTGGTCCGCCTCAAGGTAGTGATCCGTATCGTCGATTATGTCTGATATGTCTACGTCGTCGTAATGCTCATCATCAGCCATAGTTCTGTCCGTTATTCCTAATTAGATTTAACGAACAGGCAAATGCAATTATTTGGCGGGATGTTTATTTTTATTTATCGACAGATTTTTGACAATTCGACTTTGACAGTTGTGATGACGGCTTGTGTGCGTTTAGAAATTTTAGGATTTTACAAATCGGTCAGAATTATCTTAAAGTCTAGTCAATGTTTTTCTTAAAAACTATGAAGTATATACTATAAACTACAAATCAGTGAAAAGATTTTTTTAGAAGTAAGAATCTATTTGATAAACTTCATCTCATTTTTATCTAGTAGGAAAATATATATTGTGTGGTCTGGTCTAGTCTCTGCTGGTCTTGTATTATCGTCCAATTAAATAACAAGCATCAGATTTAAAAAAATACTTCTAACTAATTTGAGATTATTTGCTATTGACTTTTGGTTGGCTATTGACTTCCCACCGTCATACTGTGTGACTCACCCATCATCATCATGTACCTATCGTCATCTATACCTATTTTAAATAAAAATGGTTAAAATCACATAAATTGCTCTGTATCAGAGAACGATAGTACCACAAAAACCCAGGTCAGGTCAGAGACAATGCAGAAAAGTGGTTTTCTACGTTTACCCGTCTGGGAATCGATCACGGGACCTCGGAACTAGTGATTCCTTGAAAACCAGTTACGCACTGAACTATATGAAAAGATTCCTATACCCATCTTTGGGCAAAGGATTATATTATTTTTAATGTTCAACTTCTTAATTTGGAGTGTAAAACTTAAGCACACAGCGATAACAGAAAAAAACAAAACTGCGACTGTTTTCATACTCTACAATACCGAAGTCCCCTCCTCGATATAAAAACTAAAAACAACGGAAGTCGTCGATCCCCATAATATTGACGCGGGAATCGAAACAAACGAAAAGACAGCTATAGTCTTCATCTAAATATTTGAACCTTAATCGCAAAATATTTACATTAGCGGTTTATAAAGAACCGTCGCAAACGCACACGATTACTCGCGGTGCAGCGAGTTGAACTTGCATGTTGTGTATAAAATAATTGGGAACAAGATTCGTGAGTGCATTTCGTTCGCAAATCCCGGTACGAAGATACGCGTTTTGTGTTAAATTTATTTTTAAAGTTCAATTATATGTTAACAGTACTCTTGGGCCACAAGAACAGTTAGGTTGCAAATTTAACGTGCTCCGAATTTGACGGCATTCCTGTATGTAGGTAATTGAGCTGAAGATGCAATTTCTGGTTCTGATTAAAGCATAATTAAATTTTGAATCAGTTTTTTTTTTAACATTGTAAAATTACGAGCATTCTAAGAGTTCCTTTTTGTTTCTTTTCTATAAAAACTGTGGGAAATTTTACTACGTAGGTACATAATTTTCATCACAATGTCAAATATCTGGTTTTGATCTTTGTTTTGATATCACAGCCGGATATTCTTAGTGTAGTTCAAAATGCGGCGCGCCTTGTTACTGGTGGTGGCTGCCTTAGTGGTGTGCGCGGCGAGCGTGGACGTGTGGTGGGAGTCGGCCGTGGTGTACCAGATATACCCGCGCTCCTTCATGGACAGCAACGGCGACGGGATAGGAGACCTCAATGGTGAGTAAAACTATCTTGATGTTCCAACCGTTGTTAATGTAACACTTCGTACTCCACTTCAAGGCATTCGATGTATCATGCCTCACTAGATCCAATAGCTCACACAATACCATAATCCTTCTATACCTGTAACACACACTATCACATAATTAAAAAGAACCTATTCCGCTCTGCAATCCATTCATTCAGTATGTGATCAGCAAGTAGCTAGCGGCACCCTGTAGGTACAGTTTGTAAAACACGGACAAAGGCAGACATTGTTACAACAATATGGACTTCTCCATAACAGTCTCAAACAAAAGAGTTTGCGATCAATAAAAAATAATGATTGGATTGACTGTAACCTTACAACTTAGGAACTACTAGGATTACGTATCTTACGAGTACGTTTTCAATCATAGTTCTGTTTGAAAAACTGGGTCCCATAATATACGGGTTTCCATCTTTTTAATAAAAAAAAAACAGTAATTATGCCCAACAGCAATCAACCCTGGAGCGAATATTTTTACGAACATTCAAATCACATCATTTTACCAATTTGGACCCACTTAGAAATAAATGAAATTAAAAATACAATACAATTTGGAACAAGATTGCATATTGTGTGATTTACTGGCGTTATCAGTTATTTGTTTCTATGAGATGATTGAGAGGTAAATAAAGGTTATATGAATACCTATATGCTACACGGCAAAACGATTTATAATCGTTAATTGTTGACTAAGGTCAGGATTAAAGAAATTGCTATTATAATCTAATCTAAAATTTCGACTCTTATGTGTAAATACCTCCTGACTTGCACCTCTCTCGTTTTATGTATTTATTTATATTTATATGACCTTTTTTATTCTGAATTCTTTTTTTACAAGAGTTAAGAAACTAATTCAAATTCAATTTAAATAAAAGCAATTCTCATAATCTTTTTACGAAAACTTTGCCATCGCAAATTCAGCATGTTACAATGTCTGCACTGAAATAATAAGTACATCTTTACTTTACAGTAATTTTTATCTTCATTAATTAGGAACTAACTTTAAGATAACTGCCTCGTTGGCCTAGTGGTTCTGAGCGCGACTGCTACGCCAGAGGTCTTGAGTGCGATTACCAAGTCGCTGGGGTCTTTCTATGAAATTCTCAGTAGCCGGTCGGAGTTTGGATTTGTGCCCGATTAGTGGCAATACACTGGCAATAGGCTCGCCCCCTATTACATGCGACCTAAACATATCGGCGAACTGTGGGTAAACATTTTTACACCTCTGCCTAACCCTTAGGGAAATACAGGCGAGATGGTATATTATGTTACTTAAAGATCTGATGTTTGTTTGAATGCTTCTTCCACCAGGTATAACGCAGAAGCTAGCGTACCTCAAGGAGACCGGCGTGGACGCAATATGGCTGTCCCCCATCTTCCAGTCTCCGATGTACGACTTCGGCTACGATATAGCCGACTACAGGAAGATAGCGCCGGAGTACGGCACCATGGACGACTTCGATGCACTCATGGCTAAAGCTAAGAAATTAGGTATTAAGCGTTACCCCTGCGGTCGTACTTATTTTCTTATTTCAACCTTATGGTTAATGTCGTTCAAGATCTCTTTTCTGGTGAGTTTGCACACTTTTCGACCAAACCGAGAGTCGTCGTAATTTATGTTCTTTCCGTCTCTGCATGGGCTGTGCCCCGGCAGTGGGACATTTTATTACTAGGTAGGTAATGAAAATATTTGCTAATATAAGGAAAGAATCATGTGGCTAAATTAAGCCATGTGGCCGCAGGATTAAAAGTAAAGTAGTAATAGGGTATAAAGTGGTGGTCTTTTCCAGAAATAAGAAGCATGTACCTGGATAGTTAAAATAATAGCATGCCGATTCTTGAGAGCCCAAGATAAGCAAACAACGATTACAGTCAACGATAAAATTGTCACAACATAATGCCTTCCGGTCTTCGAGGCGTTTAACAATAGTGAAACGAGCCTTTTATAATACGTACTTAGCTACACTAGGCGTAGATGACGTAAGAATGATATAGTTTCTGAGGGCTTCTTGTTCTAAAGGACAATTAACCACATTATTTTGTCTAGGATAGATCGCCTTGTTCTGTGATGATAGACGAGTTTTCTTTGTTGAATGTTTATCGTTAAGTCTAATTTTAAGTTCAAGTACCTACATGGAAGGTATTCCTAACGACAGTTCGGTCATAGCAATTAGGTACACTACTGTTTTTTCTGACAAGTTTTTTTCATACAAAATGAATTATACATGCTCTACCAAATGACATCTAATCATAAATCAACTACTATTCGATCTGGATCTCCAACTTCCATGGTTAATTTCTATTTTGTAAATATTGTATGCTGGCAGAAATCCGCGTTATATTGGACTACGTACCAAACCATACGAGCAACGAGAGCGAGTGGTTCGTGAAGTCTGCCCAGAAGGACCCCAACTATACGGACTACTACATCTGGGCTGATGGCAAGCCAGACCCCAAGAACCCTGGAAAACTGTTGCCGCCTAATAACTGGGTGAGTTCCACAATCGGGTACATGCTACTTAGTTACTAAAAGTTTAATTTATGTTTTTTTTTTTTTGACAAATCAGTCATATATATATTGCACTCAGGTCGTTGGTCTTTGCGTATATAACAGGTGATTCATCACTGAAAGTACCTACGGAATTATTATCAGGAATCAGAAACCTAAAGCGTACGCAAGGGCAAGGATTATTTATTGTTTCTTCAGTTCTTAAAGCAATCTTTTGCAATAAATAAACTTTTAGCCCGTGCATGTTGCACGACGGAAAATGACACTAAATTTATTTATGCTTTTCATAATATTTCATGCCTGTAAGAGTTGGCTGAGTATGATATAAACCCTTCCTCCAGGTGAGCGTCTTCCGCAAGAGCGCGTGGGAGTACAACTCCGTCCGCCAGCAGTACTACCTGCACCAGTTCGTCATCGGCCAGCCCGACCTCAACTACCGCTGCGAGAAGCTGCGAGAGGAGATGAAGGTATTCAATCTCTCCATTAAGGTTTCATATGCTCTCTTCAGAACTAGTCATAAAATAATATTAATTTCTAAGTTTTTATCGCGGTCGTCCGCGGCGAAGGTGGTGTGATGATCTAGTCAGTTATGCGGGTCGCACGGGGCCAGAAATCGCAATAGATAGACAGGTTTGGAGGACCGAGGGGGAGGCCTTTGCCCAGCAGTGGGATCACATGTAGGCAAATAGTAAAAAACAGTTTTTATTTATATTATTAACTTTATAGCTTCAAATTCAAATCGCAACGTTAAAGTTCACGTTTTCCAGGGGTTTCTCTCGAAGACCGAGGGAAAGTTATGGTTGAATTGTTGGTTAAGTGGCCAATAATACTCTAACAATACAAGTACCTATGCTGAAAGAAACTTACAAACCTTTGCATGATTTCTCTTTGCTCCTTCTTTTATAGGATTATATAGCACTATTACACAGATCACTCTAATTTCCGGAGTCCCACACGAGCCTTAAAAACTTAATAAATATTTCAGGAGGTGCTTCGTTTCTGGCTGGAGAAAGGCGTTTCTGGGTTCCGTGTGGACGCCGTCAACTTAATGTATGAAGTGGATCCCGCTCTCTTCGGGGGACTGTACCCGGATGAACCAGTTTCTGGTAAGGCATTACCTTTCTGGTCTTGATGTTGTTGAGTGCTATTTCCGCAGTACAAACTCTCGGGCTTTATGGATTCATAAGCACTGATGGCGGTCTGTTGAGCAGATGATAGACAATTTGAAATGAAGTGACTTGCTTGCCGCGATCCAAACTGAATCGATTTTCTTCTGATTTATATTCTTCTTAAAAATACTTATGTCTTTATCCCTAACGTAATTTTGTAATTTATCAAATCATCTAACTCGATAGAAGACAAAATCTTTGGAACCTTCCATGTGGAAAAATGGCCATTTCATATTATTCCCCTTAACACTTGATCATAATGTCGCAGGTGCAAAGGGCGCCACACCGGACGACTACGAGTATTTAAACCACATCTACACGCTAGACCAAAACGAGACGTATGACGTCATCTACAGCTGGCGAGCTCTCCTCGACGAGTATACCGACAAGCACAACGAGTCCAAGATAATGATGACGGAGGGGTACACAAACCTGACCAACATGATGCGTTACTATGGCGACAGGACCAGGAACGGATCTATACCCATGAACTTCGCGTATCTTGGAGATCTGTCGAATACGTCGACGGCAAGGGATATTAAGATGGTTGTCGATAGATGGATGACGTTCATGCCTACTGGGAAGGTCGCTAATTGGGTGGTAAGTGGTTCTCGATTTTTTTTAAACTAATCACATACCTACTTTACTGACTGAACTGATATATTGCTCAAGTTTGTTAGGGTGACAGATATTTTGAGAGACTAGCTTAAAACTGTAGGAAAATATATTGTTAAAGGCACCTTCTCCGAACGATACCGACTCGATGGCATTTGACAGCGAAAATTTTACAATCAGTCCAATCCAATTTATAATTAATAAGGTGGCGACCTTTTCTAAAATATTGGCCATGAAATCGCAAATTAATTATTACCGCTGTCGCTTTAATTGTTTTCAGAACGGCAATCATGATCAAAGTCGCCTGGCTACGAGGTACGGAGTGAATAGGATCGACGCCATGAATATGTTAGCCATGATCCTTCCCGGAGTCACCATAACATACCAAGTAAGCTAAAGTACCTACTGTTATCTATCTTCATGTTTCTTAACATGAGTCTAGCTTCTAATATAAACTTTTGAAGAAAGAAAGAACAAACCAAGCGATATATTTGTGCATAATTGCGTAGTCCTATATTTTTTGGCCCAGGTCTTTTGCTTTTACCCAAGAATTATCTGTCTATAGAGCCAGATAATATTCTAAACTAACTGGAACTTCTAGGGCGAAGAAATCGGCATGACCGACGGGTACGTGAGCTGGAAGGACACGCGCGACCCTCAAGCTTGCAACACGGACGACCCCATCAACTACTGGCGCAAGAGCCGCGACCCCGCGCGCACGCCCTACCACTGGGACGCGACCGCGCTCGCCGGCTTCACGCGCGGCAATGCCACCTGGCTGCCCGTCGCTGATAACTATGAGACAGTTAACCTTGCCGCTCAGGTTGCTGCGCCTAAGAGTCATTATAAGGTACTACCTGGAACTATAATTTTACAAGAGTAATGCCTTTCTGTAACACATGAGATCCTGTCAACTAACATTTTGATTCACGTCCTGGCCTCATCTAATCCTTATTTTTTATTTGCTTTCGTTGCTGTGTTCCAAAAATGATCGCTTATTTAGCATGGAAAGACGTACAGATACTTTGATTTAGTTAGGGCAAGAGTTTATAGTACCTACATGGAAGAGACAGTGAAATTTAACTTAGAAATTGGAGTTGGTCTACAAAATGTGACATGCTGATACGATCTTATTTATCATCACTAAGGTTACATTTTTTAATTCCAGTTCTACAAGGATATGGTTGCGTTGAAGCGTTTGCCAGCAGTCCGCTCCGGTGACCTAGACCTCCGAGCTCTATGCGACTCTGTCTTAGTTATTACTAGGTAAGTACCTACGTACTGGGTTAAACGCCTATTAATAATGATTGCATTTTCAATCTCAGACCTGAAGTTGATGTAGGAGACCATCGTGAAACTTTGATTCCCAAAACTTTAATCAGAAATCCCCAATCCCCCATGAGCAAGCGTGGTGATCTATGCGTATTCCTTTTCTATATGAGACGAGGCCTGTGCCCCGCAAGGGGAACGTTGATAGGCTGGTATTATTATTTCCTCTTTTCCCCAGGCTTCTCCCGGGCCAGTCTGCAGTGCTGGGCATCATGAACCTGTCCGGCGGCGAGATCAGTGTGAACCTCAGCACGCTGCGGCTCATCCCGCAGCAGCTCATCGTCGAGGCTTCCGGCGTCAACTGCACGCTCGACAAAGGGTAACTCATTTACTATTGACTGCCTGATGACTACTAATCTGCGAATGCACTCGCAGACGACTTAAAGCTAAGCGAAATTCATGGCAGCATGATGCATGATGCATAATTTCGCAACATACTATATTAATGCTGATGTACATACCATCGACACGAAAAGAAGACGACTGCGATTGTGTTCTCTTATGGTTTTCGGTACACGGAAGGGAAGCACTCCAACGGTCGTAGAGGTGTTCCACAATCCACGCTAATAGTATAAGAGCCCAAGTAGCTATTTCAATCTTCCACAGCTAAACAGGTTTTGTTGACAATCGCCATGATATAAGCTTGAACCCCAAGAAAAGAGAAGCTAAGTACTTTATAGCCGATAACCGGTACCCACGCCTGCAGAGTCATATATCATTTGTAGCTATTTTAATTATAATTTTACTATGTATGCCAACATTGTCGCATTAGGTTTTAACCTGTAAGGATAGTGTTGTAATATTTAAATAAATAAAATCATATTTTGTCCAGGTGCAAATCTACATCGTCATATTTTTGTGTAATAATCATCAATCAAAAAATCAAATAAAAACAATCATATTTGTATTACAGAGCTCAAGTTCAGAAGCAGAGTATCCAGATGCCAGCTCACTGTGCGCTCGCCTTAAAGTCCTCGCACAGCTGCTGTTAACCTCATAACCCTCACATCACCACATTCGAACGCTGCCCAGTATTCATACGCCCTATATTTATATGTTATTAATTGTTATTCCTTGTTTAGTGTTGTATAGCTAATGTATTGCTCTAGTAAAAATTGTATGTTACTGAATATATGTAAATAATATTGTTTATGTAGTCTTTTATAATTAATGAACCTTTATAATCTTACTCTTATTTCGTTATTCAAGGAAGTAGAAGATTGCATTGAAACATATTCTTTTTGAACTTAAGATACTTAGTACATTTCATTCTCTATAGATAATTCGGTCTTCAATCATAATTGATAGGTCCAATTTTGATACAACTACACACTACTTAGCTCGACATGGTTGTCCATTAATGCTTCCAATACATATTATGATTAATTTATTATATACCTCAGAGTAAGTGTCTTAAAAACTAATATGTAGGTCTTTGAGTTTTACTTAGTTATGATCTACTTTTAGAGTCCTTTAAATGTGTTATGGAATAGTGGTTGACGAAAATAGCAAATAAAACAACCCTTTCATTATAATAAAATATTATTATCAGTTCGTGTTGAGTATCAAAACAACATTAAAATAATGATCCATATATACACCTATAACACTTATAATTATAGAATTACACTTAATTAATTTCTACTGTACAATTAATTAGTACATTATACATTTTATGTAGAATTATTTTTCGAATTCATCTCGCCATGAGTAGCCGTTTCAAATCACATCACAATTTACAATATTTAAGTCAATTTCGTCTTAGAGCCGTACAATATTTAAGCCATCATCGTTTCGCTTTATAATAGATATTTTTCTATTTGGTCGAATAAATTCGATACCAAGTTTAAAAAAAAACACGTCTCTGAACGTCATTATTCATCATATAAGTCCAACTTTTTTTTAATGTAAAACAAAACAGTATTAGAATGTGACATAAATGTCATAACATGTTACTCTAAACATTTTATTAATAAATAAACTTCTTCGAACAGAACGAAATCCTGAAATTTTGATGATAAAATAATTCTTTAGGTAGAATGCAAGTCTGATTCAACTATGAAAAAAAAAACAGTTCTATATTATGCGTGCATCGCTGAAGTCTATGAATTATAAATACGTGTAGCATTAGAATCGATACATCGATATACGCCAAGGTTTTAGCGAAGCCTTGTGGCCAACAAAGGCATTGTTGCAGTAAGAACTTGCATAATTCATCTATACGTAGTAGGCCGTATTTATTTCTATAGAAAATGTAGAAAAAGTAATTTATTGTACCTTTTTTCATAAATAAATATCTCCATATTGCTACATGTTACGCAGTGATGTATTATGTATATTACTATTACAATAGTATCAAAGTAGTATCGTTTCCTCAATAACATTATTCTTATCGATAATTTGAAAAAGTATTCGAAATTTATTTGTGTATTTCTTTTAAATCGTATAATTATGTCGTTGCCAGTGTCCATATCGTTGAAGTTTAGGCAGTAATTCTCTTTTATGTAGAAGCATGCAGCATGCATTAGCTTTTTCCACTCATTGGTCAGGAATTAACAGCTCAATAAGGCACTAAGAACTAATTTGTTTACAACAATCTGTTCTGCTGTTAATATCAATATAAATAGTTTAATAACTACAATAATTTAGCAGATTTGAAGGCCAACAGTTATTTCAACAGGCATTTTAAAACATTCTACCAATAGTGCGCGTAGCTACATTGTCAATCAAAAATATGCCTGGCAAAAATAAATAGCAAATATATATAAAAATACATTGATATTTAAGAAGACATTGTTACAAATTTTATGTGTTGTATCCATTAAATAACATTAAACACAGATTAGACACAAGTTCCCTAAATGTGTGTATCTAACAAATTTAATTCTATAACAATTTGAAAGTGGTCCAAACTTCATCGTTTCTATCCTATGACATCACTTCTCAAGCAACAATTCACACTGTACACAACAATTTTCCAAACAGACTTTTATATAACAGTCCTTGTTTTTTTCTTAACTTAGACAAAAGAGTTTCTTCCAGAAGTTTTTCTTTCCGTGTCTGATCGGCAAGCCAGCCAAGATGGCGGCGTCGAATGCGTCTTTCAGCTGTTTTCTAGTTTTCGCTGACGTTTCTATGTAAACCGCGTTTATTTTAACAGCTAATGCTCGTGCTTCGGTTTCTGAGACAACGTGCTCGCCGCGGCCCTGGAAGTAATACAGTTTTGTTGTTAATTTTATTAATAAAAAGAAGAAAATTCCTTTCCAAATGGTTTGAAAATAAGGGATTTCGAAATTGCATAGATTTACTTCTACAGCTACTTATAGGTTAGGGTTAAAGACTGTTGATTAAATCTCGCTAAGAGGCTTGCGACATTTTTTGGACTTCCATTAACTTTGACCAACTTCTGTTAAAATAATTCTTGTCTATTCACCAACTAGATAGAGGGTTCTAAATGACCAACTAAAGTTTTCTGCAGCCTCTGTTACACGCCATTCATTAATCGAAGTTACTCTTCACATATTTTCCATACATACATTCCAATAAAGTTAATTTACCTTCAGAGTTTGCAGCACCCTCGAGTCTTGAGCCAGATCGCTCTGCGTGCCAACAAGGATGAGCGGCGCGTTGACGTTGGCCACAGCTTTGGTCCACCGCTCGGCGACCGACCTGAACGTCTCGGGCCGCACCACGGAGAAGCACAGCATCAGCACGTCGGTACCAGGGTAGCAGAGCTCGCGGAGCTCGGACATTGAATCCTGGAAATAAGGAAACTAGGTTTAAGTTTGATGCCCGATGGTTAAGTTGAAAAAATTTTTCGCGGTTGCCAACTTCCCATATGTTCTGGGTAAGGTAAGAGGCAGAGGTAAGGCACTCCAGTGGCTTTAGCCAAAGTAAAGCCCACCCTTAGTACCGGACTCCGGACTTCATCATTCTAAATCCTAACGAAGTTTCGAGATTTAGCTTAGAGCTACTCTCTTCGAATACAAAATTGAATATCAGTAATTTACATCCGATATTCCGAAACTCTAATTAGGTACCGCGGGAATTTCCAAACGATACATTCAAAATTTCAAACTGGTTAACAGTACTTTCGTATTAAAAAACGATTTATAAACGCAGTTACAAAGGGCTACCTTAGTTATCAAATAACGCATAACGGTGAGACCGGCCCTTAACGCATTGCGCGTGAGTTCAATGAACACATTCGATAATAACTGTACATCGTAATTATTCTGACCGACTAATTACGCTTGATAACAATTAAATGCATCGATTTTATGCATTGACAAGTTATCGATGTTTACTAGAAACAAATAATCTTGTATTTTATTAGTATAGTATATAGTATATATATAGTATAGTATTAGTTATAGCATTTATAAACTGTGTTATGTTTGTTAATGCTACAATCGTCTCTGTTACTTTTCCAATCTAACATGATTCCCGATTTTAATAAATCACGGAATAATAGATGTTAAATAAATCAATTTCTGAGTTTATTACTGTTTTCTTAGCAGGCCCTTTTGTAATGTACAGTTAGGTACTTTCAAGTACCAAATGAGTACCACAGATGACCGACTTTTGAAAAGTAAGTTAGTTCGACATTCAAATCCAACGATAAAAAATCCAGTCATCAATTCTGAAATTCTCTTTTTAAATTCAAAACATTTGACAGTCAGTTGACCTTACTATCACAGATATTTGTGATTGGACCTACTTTTATAGCGTAAATAGCAACCTTTTTTGTTAACTTATACAGCGTGTAAACAGAATGTGATAAAAACGTTGTGTTTAGAGCATGGACGCTAAGTCAGTATAAGTGAAAGTCTGGCAGTAACCAACAATTGACGAACCATTTCTGGTCGGTTTATCGAAGGGTTGTGTAATATTAATGTATGAGAGGACGCCTTATACAGATTTTGTATCGGACTTTGATTGAAAAGATTGTCGGTTATGATATCGGCTCCATTCTTAGTAGTGTTATGTTATGAAATGTTTTATAGTATTTTCTCGACCTTTGTTACCGTGTAGGTAAAGTTGACCTTTTACTAACATCGCTGTGAGTGAGGTTTAAAAAACTCCTTATATTTCTTAAATGACTCTAGGTGCAGTTATAGTCGTTTGCACGTTAACTTTGAATAGTAGATATACCTATCCAGTCCCAAAATGGATCAAAGCATCCCACAGGCACAGAGAAACGGAAAACCTATATCAGAACTTTGAACTTCGTGAAAAAATCTAAGATAGCTACTTTAAGTAAGCTTTCATTTATCCAAACAGCTACCTATATTAAAAGTAATAAATAATAACGAGATGCGTACGTTTTCCCAAATGCTCAGGAGGACTTTCTCTAATTTCTCATTCAGTAAAATGACGAACGTGAGTACATTTCACTTTCATTGTAATTCATAGAGGAGTTATCAATAAATGTCTGCCACGTAGGACTATTGAACTGTAGCTGAGCAAATTAGAAAACGCCAAAACAAAAGAATTGCTTACTGATGTTTATGATTTGTTATTCAATTGCTGGTAATAGAGGCATAGATCAGATATTACAAAGATGTAACGTGTGCGAATTTACGGGTATTGAGTTTGAACGGCCCTAACCGAATGGACCGCGGGCCATTCGACCGTAACCAAAAATCGTCTACGTTTCAAAGACCGATGATATATCTTAGTCGCAAAATTAAAAAAATAACTAGAGATTATCCGAAACCTGGCTGAAAATCAGAGCTTACTCAAGAATGATGACAAACTATGTTTGTATTACCTATTCTTATATTAAGTACCTATACATAAAATAGAAACAATAAGAATTTTCCTAAAAAGTAACTTATTTAGAAAACTGTTTTCCTCATACTTAATTGTTCTTGATGCAACTAACCATTAATTTAAAAGTTATTTCTAAATTGTTTTTACATAATGCATGTTCATAGTTATAAATTGAGACGTTACGTAGGTACATACAAGTGATGAGGTACTACTTAATGTCCATATTATCTGATAGTACAATCTTTCCGCAATTTAAACAACGATAAAAGTCTTTAATGCATTTCCAACTGTAAACAAAACCGTCTGCATTATGTAATGAATACGTTTAGTAGTCTCATGGACGGTCCAAAGAGTTTGTATAGAATGAATAGACATAGTGCACCTCAGTGTCTCTACATTTTTATAAACGATTTTAGATACTCTTTAGTACTCGAATTATACAATAAAAGTAATGGTAATGACCGCGTGCCAAATAACTTTTTAGCCAACATTTGACACTGGCAACATTGTCTCCTTGTAAAGAGAAGATTGCCAGAACCAAAAAAATAAGAACGAATTATGAATTCAAATTTTGTAAAACTTTCTGCATTCTTACAGTAGCCGGTAGTCATGTATTTTGACTAACAACAGGTATTGCATGCATGACAGCAGTAAATTTTAAGTGACTTCTTAATGCAAATAATAAATGACGTTGGTTCACCGAATCGGGTACTTCATCACGTTTTTCAATAGACTCGTGTTCTGTCATGCGAAACATACGCGACGATGAAAGCCATTGTGAGAACCGAACGAATCGTCAACGAGATTCAAACATTGCACACAATAGACATATTCGTACAATGCCAAATATATATAATGCAAGTACATGTAGTCTGTTCGGCTGCATGCTCGAACAAACAAGTTTCGATATCAAAACTTTGCCATCCTCCCGAGAGTCAGTCTGTAGAGTTGTGGAAGAGAAATAGCATAAATATTACTATAAGGTTGGCTACCATGCTTTGTCTACTTTTTTTACATTTGTGCGTTATATTATTAGAGCAGATTCATTTACTAACGTTTACGTATGTATGTATGTTTCGAGTTATCTTGTAAGGTGTGTAAAAAAGGAAATTTGTTTAGTTTCTTTTGTCGTTTTCAAGGCTTTAACATCAGTCATCGCCACACGTCTTATGGAGAACTCTAAAGATTTAGAATAGATAGATCATAAAATTGTAGTCCAAAGCTGTATTAGCACAAATGCATAAAACCATCAATATTCTGCTCATGTATTCTTCGAACAGATGTTTGTATCCAGGTAAATTCAAACAGGAATACATAGGCATAGATCGCATCGCTGTTAATATAAACAGTTTGGTTTCCTACATTCACGTTGCGCAATACACATCCGTGTTGAACGTCATGAATGAAGCGAAGCAGGTGATAAACCACCTTCAACATGCCATTGTTACGCACAAAGCTGCACTACTTCACCATACCCTGCACAGGTAGAGAAACTGTGAGAAACGGGCACGTCGCGTCGTCGATCATTGTTATTAAAAACATAATAATAATACGCGGGATCCGCGTAGGCGACGGTTATAGATTAGTGCACGTGCTAATTTTTTTCAGTATTGCCGCCTCTTTTGTTAAATTAAATATGGCGCCGCTCTGCCAGGTGATGTGCTGATGACCGTGGGATCTCGCCGCCATTTTGTATTTGTATGCGTTTTCTGTTAAACCTGTGTGAAGTGTTAAGCGATGAAAGAAAGGCTATGTGTGCGAAACTGATCAGTTAAATTATCGTAAGCCGATAAGCTAATGATAGTGCTATGATTTTTTGATTATTTGAAATTATGTCATGGCGCTTGCGAGCGATAAGCCAGCCAAGGATAGATGTCAAATAATAATCATCTTTGTAAATCCAACTGGAAGTAACTAGAAACTGATAATGATGAATTGGACAAGTAATACTGATACAGTGAAATTATGGCCTTAGTATGGCCCTGTGTAATTTCACTAGTAAATTTTCATTCTGTATACCAGACGGCAAAATTTACAGAACATTTTGCGAAATAATCTTAGATTACTTGAAACCGACTGTCATTTGCTTAATCATCATTAGTTATTAGGTGGATAAGATAAGCAGTCCGTGTGACTAATCCGTAGTGTTTTCATAGGTTCAGAATAGTCATTATTAACACTTTGTATCTAGGTTCCTTTTTAGCATAATTTAGTTCAAGTTGGTAGTAGTAAGTGTTTAAATGTTAACGCTTCAGGCAACTCTCGCGTGAGCATGTTGCTTATTAAGTCTATGCAAATTCTTAAAGTGCGATAATTTAATACATGTTGTGCATGCATCGTGTTGCATGACTCGAGAGCTTATTTTATAACCATTGTACCTATGAAAACTCGACGTGTTCACGAAAAAGAAGTGTAAGCCTCTCTCATTATTCAAAGAGATCGTACTTATTAATTTGCTCTGTGTTGAACATACTTCTGTTTTAATGTTTTGCTACTTTTCATAGTTATTGACAGCACTGACTAGAGTTACTCTGCCTGGAATAGCCAACACGAAACTTGTTAGTTGCGTGTCCTCTTGGTGTGAAAAGAGGTCTTAACTTCAAAGTGGGCCAGATACAGAGTGGTATAACATGTAACAACTGTTTATTACATTTTCTTCGAGACACGCCTGCATGTTGCTGTGTCACGACATTTACTTAGGATACATTTTATGCATAAAGCCTACATTTAAGGTAAATGGGCTAGTTTTTAAGCCCTAACTTAAGAGAATATGGATGGCAGCACAATATATTTTTTTGATGGAGTCTGTGTCTGTGTGTTTGAGATGTCTGGGTCTCCGAATCCGCCACAAACACAGTGGCGCCATCGTAAGTAAGGGATACCAAAACGGCTATTCTGTGTTCTGTTTACAACTAGATCACTTCATGCTCTTATACACAAAGCCAACATAAATAGAAAGCTAATAAACCTTGTTCTACATGTAGATATATCTTACCTGTCCAGCAGTATCACAGATTTCTACGCAGAGCGGCCTATCGTCCACGTCCACCACAACTGAAACAAACCAACAATTATATTTATTATACAGCTCTATTTACTCTGTGGTCCTTCAATGAAGGTGAATACAGTTCTTTGACCGTGTAACTCTGTGGTGTAATTCTCGTTGCAAATGCAACAGTTGGTAATGATTTTGTAAATAATACAAAGTATTCGTTTTTTATCACGTACTTTAATTAAGCATAATAAAATTATACAAATCACGTTAATAATCATTAGCAAATAAATTAACATAATTTTGTATTAAAATAGCTTCTTTAAATGTAATTATACTTAATATTAATTGTTATTTATTTGCTTAGTTATTTCTTACTCAGTATTTACTCTAAATACCAAAAAACCATTCCTTTCACGCAGACTAAGTCACGGGCACAGCTGAGCGTGAAATAAATTCAAACTATTTATTTAAATGACGTAACTTACACTTAGCAACACGATTCAATGTACTGTTTTCGTAGTAACTTTATTGTATACAAGATTGAAGATTGTGTAACGGAATAAATATTTCAAATGGCAATGTGAACACGCTTTATAAGAGTGGAGTAGCGAAGCAAGTTAGGTAACAAACTTGATTCTATTTTGTTCTGTGTCTAACAATAGAATTCACTACCAAAGTCACACTGCCAACTACATTTAGAACAATAAAAAAGGTAACATAATTAGTGTTTAACTTTCTAAATAACATTTATAGGTTTATTTAGTGTAGATTATCTACTAGCACTTCGAGGTCCGAACCCCGCAGGGGGTGCCCTTAGTAGACGTTGCTTACGTAGTTAGTTTTTCCTACTGCTCTGGCTGGAGGCCTTAAGGTCCTCGCCAAAAGTCCGGTGAAGCAGTCAAAGCCAGCGCTCAGGCTAACTGCAAAGATCTCTACCAAAAAATAAATAATCTACTAGCACTGAATTAATAGCACTATAGAAATAGTTTTACCATGGCACCATAGGAAACCAGCTAGGTATTGCAATGGAATTATTATTACTTAATACCCTAGACCCAGTGTCAAAGGTGTAAGCTAGACAGCTTTAGCTGTTAGTCCTCATTTTGAAAGTTATTGAGCTCTTTACTAATAAACTAACTAAGCAGTTTTACTAGAAATAAGTTACCTATGAATAGTAAAGATAATGTAATAAATGGAGTCTACTAAGACTAGAGTATGTTGCCAAATTACTCCCTTAGGAGGTAGTAAACATTTTCAGGTAACGACTATAATAACGAGGTTATGACTTTGTGAAAGAATAATAGCTGTGCGGACTACAATACCATATTTTTTTAACAAGTCGAAATCCTACACGATAAAAAAATGCGACATAAGATAAGAAAACAACGATTTATACTTTAACTTTAACCTTACTATAAAAATGCTACTTAATTGCTAACAAAGAACAGCAAGAACAATTACATAAAACTACAATAATGACAAACGGTATTTTGAATGTGACAACACTGGACACATGATACGTCAACCACCCTCGGCCCGGATACGCGCGGTAAACAGAATGACCGAACATCCTGGCTTTTGTTCTGAAACCTGTATTATACCAGTACTTGCAACCAAGTACTAATATTTTGTTATTGTTTGATAATTGTTCAGTTTTTAATGAGGTGAGCTGTTTTTGTTCACCGTTCAAACGTGCTATTGAATATAACCCTTCGATTCGTTTTTGTTATCTGATTACTGTTTTTATTTTAGGGCGTTATAACAATACTGCAGTGTAATAAAATATGGTTCTAGTCAAATAAACATGTAGCTGGTAGCAACATTAAATTATACTGGCAATTTGAGCTTTCAACTCTCACACACCGTAACGTAAGTTAAAGACAAACTTTAGAACTGACAAATATAAAACCCTCAAAAAATGTTTAAGAGTTCATAAAATTATAAATGAGGAAAGGAATGTTCTGCCATCCAAGGTTTTATAATTAACGAAAAACGTTGACTTTGCTAAAACATTAACCGTATCTTGTTTCTTTTAAAACCGTTAAGTCCAGAGCCATGAAATTATATCAACCAAAGCAAAGAGGAATATTGTACCTTCATAAAAAGAATGTTAAAACGGTTTCCAATAAAAAGGAGGTCAGATTATTATAAAAAATAACTAAAAAAAGTTGCTGAAATCGAGAGCGTAACAGGCTGTGTGTCTAAAGTCCAGTGCCTCGAGTGAGTCACCGCGGTCGGTTAGCCGTGACCGTGTCTCACGATCCTTGTGTGCCTATTAGATAAGTCGATGGTTTTATTGGATTTTTGTCTCGGATAGATATCGAAACATTAAACGACATCTCTTGAGTCTGTAAACAAACGGGCGAATGACGCAAAAAATATTTGAACTAAGAACACACCAAATAGCGAGACGCTTGTGTGGCCTGACGTCAACTTTGAGACACAATAAAAATAAACACTGTCTCCACTACTTTAGCATGATTCAGATATCAGAGTATGCCTAAATATAAATCTGCTCCATTTATCAAAAGGTCAATCAGAGCAGTTAGTACTTGATCCAGCAATGAACGAATTCACAGACAGGTGACAGTGGGAGGTCTTTGAAATATAAATCATCACTATCCTGATCTCATTTCACGTGAGCTCGTGCCTACCTATCTTTTAATGCATACAAAAATCTACAAGAGACTGAAATGTTCCATAAGTGTTTAGAAATAAGAACTTTAACAATCTGCTGTTTATTTTACAAAATGGAATAAGAAAATGTCGCGATCCCAGCTAAAGATGCGAGACGCGAACGAATGACCTCGTGTCGTTGAACTAAATAAACTAGACTAAAGAAACAAAACATACAGCCGGGGTCAACAGTCACAGAGAACGTACGAAGTCAAGTGACGAGAAATTTGCATACATTTCTAGACATCACATGAAGTTTCTTAAGACTGGGCATTGAACTTATACCTTTCCAGCTATTGAATGGTAAGGCACGGTTTCAATGTTACGTGTGGCAGAAATGGAAATTATGCAGAATTACTCTGAAAATGAAACTAGCTTAAGCTCAGCATTCAGCAAACTCATCAGAAAAGAAAAGTTTGTAAAGAAATAAATTAGTATTCAAAACAGCAAAATATCTAAGACAATATTATATGCATGCTCGTTCTAAGTTCTCATGTAAATAGTAAAGTAATCAATGAATGTCTACACTCATACATAAATAAAATACACGCGGGTGTTAGATAAACATTTATTTTTACAGATACGCTCCACTTTAGTACGCAGCGAGCATACAGAGAGCATAATCTAATTTGCAACCTTTACTTGGCATTTGGCACAGTTCGCTGACACTAGCAACCTCGATTAGATGGCGCCTCCCTGACCTTCCTGAAGACCTGGTACCACTTGACCTATTATCAAATAAACACGGATATTTATGTATAAGTAAAGCTGCAAATGGCATTGTCGTCATAAAATGAAAAGCAATACTGGCTTCAAATTGCGGTAATACAAGGTAATAAAATGGAAATAAAATAAACAGCTCTTTTTAATGCATACGATCAGCTTCATGGTTGTCTAACAGTTTTTACGGTAACAATAATTGGTCAATTCAGCCTGTATTAAATGACTTGTCCATTGTGGTTGCCGGTTGGCACAGGAAGAGAGGTTGCTTAGTCACCGATTCAGTGTAGCACCGACACGAAATAAATAGGCTTTACCGGTAAACTAAAGCGGACGTGTCAATGATCGTGAAATAATAACCGCATTACGTCATGAATTCCTGTAAATTATCGTTTTATGTTAAGTAGAGATTGATTGTGAATTCCTTAATTGGTCTCGAGACTATAAACATTAATATAACTAGGTGTTGCTAATTAATATCTTCCCTTTTTCTTAGTATTTTACTGGAACGACTGTTGGAATACATTTTATATTTTACAACCTGACTACAATACAATTATTTAGTGTTAACGTATGTTCCTTTTCCATGTATTATTTTATGTTACAAAGAGCGGTCAGCTCGGATAATCAGTGCCAACCTTAATAGCCAGATGATTTTAGTATGCCGTTAAATTAGGTCCGAGTTTACGACGTCTCGTGGTTTTTATAGTGGCCGGGTTTACGAGTGTGTGCGGCGTATAATGGCGCGAACCGTTTAAATGTTGCCATTCTACAAAAACATTAACAGCTGAGAGCCAACGGCCTGATTCGCTATTTAATTGCAGTCAATTATTCTTTGGACCTGCAGAAAATGGTGCTTTATCTAAAGTTAATGCTTTTTATCTAGAGGTCTGGTTAATGATGCAGTTATACGAATTTTAATGGCTGAATAGAATTATTAATCTGGAGAACTTCTCTAATTTGCATGTGAAGAGCAAAATTAAGTGTCAATCTCCTCTACAATACTTACTCAAACTTTCAGACTAGCAACAACGACGGGACGTGACTATCTTATATGTATATTTGGTGGCTAAATACACTACGAATTTTCCATGTAACTATATTTAGCCTGTCTCAGCTTGTAAATAAGGTTATATTTAATGAAACATATTGCTCACGGGCTGCGGCACATCTTCTGACAATAGACGATCTATGTTACAACTTCAATTGTTAATTGTTACAGGTGTAGTGACCTACTACATTGTACTCTCACAAATATAGTACGAGATGCATTAGTCCTACTAACAAAGATTAATATTAGTTAAAAATATCGTAGTAATGGAATAATTTTCTTAAAAAGGCCTTCAGCTATTCCTGAATGCAATTAATGCTCTTTATTTTGTATGCTAATAAATACATATTTTAATGTTCTTGTACATAATTTTATGTGAGAGTACGTAGGTATACATATGTGGCAGTGGCCGCATTTCCTCTTTACATGACACGGTCACACCTATTATACATTTCAACCGGGAAATCGCTATGTCCTGCAATTATGACGTAAAGAGATGTAAACACATGACAAAATCGCCCCAATATTATGTCAATAAAGGTGGAAATATGAAAGAGCAAGGTCGCCGAAATATCACGATGTCGAATATAATAAGGTATTGTACGCCATTATCAGCTGAATATCAATGGCCCCTTGTATGAACAAAAGATTAAAAGTCAATGATCGTTTATGCATTGAATTTATCAAAAATCGGTAACAAAAGGATAATATCCGAAATTACCGTCATGATTGTGGATGAACGCTTCCCAAATTATGCGGATTGATTTGACGGTGCAGCGGAAATATATTTGCAATTTGTTTTTTTCCTCACATTCTACTTTCAACATATAAAACGACTACAAAATTCATAGATTTTCTTCAGCGTTTAGTTCCGATTGCATCTAGTCATAAAAAGAGTTTGTCATACTGACGCGTAAATTAAAGAAAAATACGACTTAAGTGTAAATTTTGATTTCAGGTATACTCAGCAGAAAAGCATAACCCTTTTACGGCAATCGAGTAAAAAAGTAATCACTTTTTAAGTAGCACTTAAAATCAAAACATAAAATTTCTCACCTCTCTTGACGTAAGTGATTTGTTGTCCAAACAAGGTCTCAGTTCTACTCAGAAACGTTTGTTATTAAATTGATATTGTTTACACAATTCGTCATTGTCCGGCGTAATGTTTACTTTGTACCATATAAACACGAGGGCAATTATTACATGTTTATATCGGACATTCCCAGATGCAAGTACAAATACATTTGGAATACGATTGATTGACATTAAGGAAGACTTTAGAATTTTAATGTGTTCTCCTGGTTTTGTAACCTCGTTTCTGGTCGCCATAAAAAGGAATAAGACCACCGCGGTGGTTGCGTTCAGTCGATCACGGATATACCTTCATACTAACTAGTTATTACTGAGAGGAAACCATTAGCTAATCGTGTATAGTATTATGTTTGATTATAGTATACTCAAGGATAAGATACGAATGTTTAACGCTTATACAATACACCTACACACGATTTCAGCAAGTTGTTGTAAAGCAACTTTTTCATACACTTTTTGTCGCCTTGCACTTTAAACTTTCCATTTAAGTTCTTGCTGCATGTGCTCTTGTGTTTTTTTTAATTAAATAGATTAAACTATAGCTTCATTGACATCAACGTGAAGCATACACGGTAGGATAGTAGGTAGATACATTTAATTGTATTGATTTCTATCATTAGATTTATAAGATGGACTTAAGTGAAGACAAATCGATCGCTTATCTTATACACGTGACATTGAGCACTTATGTTATTTACTTAGCAAACATTCTCGATATAAACTAAACGTATAAATATCTCGTAATTAAGGTGCAGATCTATCCTTGATAAAGAACTGCACAAGTAGGTTATTAGGCCACTGTATGGTGCTGCTATTTGTCTCGAAATTATAAAATTATTTTGACATATGACACCACGGTCTAAAGTGTATCAGCAGCTACGGCGGTACACTGCTGTTGATATAATATTAATTTAAAAGCATATTAAATAAGGATTTTAGATTTCTAAAGTTCGGCAAAGCAAAAGAAACTGGGCTTAAAGAAAATTATCCAGATTTGCTGACTACTTTTCTTTTACCGTTTTCGTTTGATAGCCATTTAAGATTTTATAGCTTATTGGTCTAGCCATAACAAAGAGATTTTGCGTGTTCAATATAATGTTACTTTTTACCATTTTACTAACGGATCGAATGAACACATGGAAAAAAATGAAAAGATTTTTTTACACAGAAAATAGTTTGTTGGGACTTATACTAGAATAGTTTTTTTGTTTATAACAATTTACTGATCCGGAGTACCTTATTCTAGCTTACTATTGTCACAACTATTGCGCAATTCATGCTGAGTTAGATAAATTCCGAGTGCATCTTGAGGTAATTACGGCGCGTGACTATGAAGACACAGATTTCTGACACCAGCACGCGTTTATGTCTCTGGGAAATTCACACTGTCAATCAGTTTACTACGAATCGATTCTTGGTTACTGAGAATTGTTCAAGAAATCAAGTAAATCAGAATACCGCTTAAATAAATTAAAGATGCTCGATATTATAAGAAGCCAAGTTAGATCTCTTCTAGAAGTGTTAACCGTACGGTATATAAACTTTTTTCTTTGTAATAAAACTACTTTTTACGTATTATGTCGCGGTTTATTCTAGATTTTAGGTCCCAAATGTTTGCGTAAATGTGTCGAAATTGGTTTTATTTAAATGTCTGACAAAACAACCTAAGCAAGCAATATTTTTGACTTGAGAAATGATTCAAAAGATCATAGATATCAAAGTACTATATTCTGATGAGCTGCCTAACATAGGCTGTCAATTGGCTGTCTGCCGTCCGGTCTGCGTGTTCAATCTCCGTAGTAAACCGTTTTATTACCATTTGGTACTCTAGTCGTTCAATGTTCCGGTGTGTGTGTAGAGGAGGTGCTAAGTTGTCCTTACAATGTATTATACTCCAAACATTCGCTAAATTGTTAAAAGGCTTGTTTAATCGTCCGAATAAAATAGACGGTGAGTGTGAAGAAAAGTTTCGAATATCGGCTTAGAAAAGTTATAAAAAAGGGCAAGCGAAAAGCCAAAGTTTTTTGGGTTCCTTGAAGCATTGCAAAAGTATTGTATTACTTCGAAACTAGCTCGTTTTTTCTTAATTTTTATGTTTAGCCCGAGCAGCAATTCCTTCCAAATTGCTCCTTAAACAAGACTGTGTTAGAAAATATAACCCAACTCCATTTGAGTATCTTAGTATGTAGGTACATATAGTACAACAAAAGTGACCAAACACAAACAGCACTACGTCATACAACATACAAGTTCTTCCCCACAACTGGAGTGTTATTATTCCGCCAATAATTCATGTGATTCGATCCACTGACCTCCTTACAGTTGCACAGATATCGATCGTTAAGAGTTATTACCGTATTCTAGTGCATTCATCAATATTGCAGACAGACCCGCTTCCAACTGTAGCTAACTACACACTCTTTGCTATTTATCGATTTTCTCATTTATATCGAACGAACAGAAACAATGATAGCAAAACTTAACTTAGTTTTGCGAAACTTTTGCATCCACATAGGCAGAGAGAATTATACCCAACGAAACCTTAAAAAATGGGTTCACATAATGCAGATATGAATGAACAGAAAAGCACTTGAAAAAAAAAAATGTAAAGAAAAACTCAAGATATTTAGTAACTGAAACTGTTATGTAAAAACTAGATCTACGTAAGGTGCTCTTCATTTAAAAAATAAATAAAGATCTTTTTCTAGCACTAAAAAAGTGTGAACAGAAATGTTAAATCTTTGTAGAAACAATTAAATTATTTGATAAGATAACAGATTGATTTCAAGGAAAGTAAAAACAAACATTGTTTTATCTTATTTCTCTTTGCTATCTCGTTAGAAATATTTCAACTGCAATCAAAATAGACAATGAAAGGGTGAAGAAAGAGGGCGGTATAGACACGAGGCCGTCAATGCTTTACAAAAAAGTAAAAATAAGACTTTGAAAAGACTATTTTTAGATGATAGAGCAAGCGTTAAAAAGTTTCCTACCATTTGTATGAATGTAGATCGACAAATGTGAATGAAGTAGTTTCAAAAACCAGAACAGACAAAGTTACGCATTAATTGCATTTCGATTTTATTTCACCTTCGACAAACTGGGGGAAATTGTTCTGTCGGATAATGTAACAATAATTATGCATAATTAAACTGATTGCTGTAATGAGAATCGTTTTGTAAATTGCAGCAACCTTCGTGAAATAAAAACATAGGTACTTATTTCCGATAGTCGATAAACCTTTATACTAGGTTACACCTATTAATTACATCCGCATGTCCATTAAATTGATATATTATTTACATTTGAAATTCGCGCATTAAAAATCATAATAAGTTAATCCAAAGATGGCGGTCCTTTTTTTTTAAATGGAATCTTTTAATTCAGTTAATTAAAGCAAAGACAATACAGGCATTCTGCCTGATCAGTCGATGCGTACATGAAAATATTTTTGACGTGTCTATGACTCAATCCTTAATTGCAAATGACGTTTTAATCGTCATGACGATAATTAATTAATTTGTTCGATTCTTCAGATACCGGACGTATTTAATATGGCATCGACGACTTTTTGCTTAACTGCCTCGTTGGCCTAGTGGTGCTAAGCGCGCCTGCTACGCTAGAGGTCTTGGGTTCGATTCCCGAGTCGACCAAGGTGTTATTGGGTTTTTCTATGAAATTCTCAGTAGCAGGTCGGAGTTTGGATTTGTGCCCGGTTAGTGGCAATAGGCTCGCCCCCTATTACATGGGACCTATACATATCGGCGAACTGTGGGTGTACATTGGTACGCCTCTGCCTACCCCTTCGGGGATACAGGCGTGATGATATGTTATGTTATGTTATGAGTACTACTGCTCTTTAGTGCGATTGCTACTTTGAGTTGCCACTTATTTTAAGATTTATGTACTTTTGTTGTCAGTCGCTTTGCATTGTTATTAATTTAATTTACTGAAGTTATTTTTAGTCTTACGCAGATTATTTGACATGATATATTATGAAACGACTTGAGGTTTCTTTTATAACATTACCTAGACATTATTTTAATGTCAATATTAATTTTGAAAATGTTAATGTAAACAGACCGTTTGTCAATATGTAATGTATCAAAGACTAGCGACCCGCCCCGGCTTCGCACGGGTGCAATGCTGATACTTAATGAACTACAGAATGTCTTTATATACAACGTTAACAGCTTTTTTATCATTAGACAATACAAACATGTTTCGTTTAGAGGTTACTCTGGAAAGAGCGACATATAATTGTCCATGTGGAAAACACTCAACGCTCAAATCTAAGCCTGCAACGCTGAAAGTTTGACCCTGCGATTTATTAATAGTCATAGCAAAAGATATCTTTACCGGAAATTGTAGGCGTTTAAATTGGAACGGTAAATCCGTTGGTATAAGAGGAATTCGAGGAATCAATACATCTTCTCCGGTACCGCATCCAGTGATTATTGTGCACTCTATTATGAAAGTTTTTAATGATTTTACCAGCAAACGCGTGCCATTGCAAAGTTTAGGTGGATTCAGGTTTCTTTATAAAATAACAGGGCAACCTACCTTCAACACCATTTTATGAGGAGGGAGTCCAGATGGGTTCAAAGAATTAAGAAATTCTGTGGGAAAATGAACAGCTTCTTCCAAATCGACAACACTATCCACCGAGTAGTATACTTGCGTTGGCACATCAATCTTTGAAAGAATCAAGTTATTTACCTTATCTACTTGTTCGTTGGTTGGTGACAGAATCGCCCTTTCTTTAAACCAAGATACGGTCTTACAACTTATGTTATCAATGTCGGGATAGACATTGTTGACCAACTCTTGGATGTTGTCTATTAAAACACAAAGGTTTTCTAGGTTAATCCTTCCATCACTTTGTGTTAACTCTCCATTGCCAACTTTTAGCAGGATCTCTGAAAAAAGTATGTTCTCACGTGAAGACAATGAAACCCTCATGTTAGTTTTAAGCTCTAATTTATTGACGTGTGGCCAAAGGTTGGATCTTTTTAGGGAAGCATTTATTTCGTCAGCTCGTGTTCCTCGAGTCACAACTGGTAGGATTTGACGAAAGTCTCCTGAGAACAAAATTGTACATCCACCCATTGGTGAATTATTACTGCGCAAATCGCGCATTGTCCTATCCAGTGCTTCCACAGACGTCTTGTTTGACATGGTCGCTTCGTCCCAGACTATTAATGAGCAGTCGCGCATCAATTTTCCTGTATTGCTCTGTTTAGAAACACTACAGACGCTGTTATTATCATCGGTGGCGATTTTCAGCGGGAGCTTGAATGTAGAGTGTGCGGTTCGACCTCCGTCTAAAAGCGTAGCGGCGATGCCGGATGACGCAACAGCTAATGCAATTTTTCCGGTGGATCTCACTTTTGTTAAAAGCAAATTGATTAAAAATGTTTTTCCTGTACCTCCTGGGGCATCAAAGAAAAATATTTTTCCTTCATTGTTATCAATTGATGATAGCAATGTAGTAAATACTTTTTTCTGATCGATGTTCAATCGTGGCTCATCTTGAGCTATATTTTGTAAAAGTCTCGATTGATCGTATGAAGTTTCTCTGGAGTATTCGGCACTATTCGTTACATCTGTGTTTGCAGTATTAGCTGGCATCGGCAACCCAAAATCCTTAATCGATTTACCCGAAAGTAATTGCACTACTTTGCTCAATTCAAATAATGCTTCGTCAAATATGTTTTGATCAAATTGTAAATCACCTGAAACTAACTCTCGCCGTCGCTTACTCAGAATATCACTGGCCATATTTTCTCGAAATTTATTCCATAGAGTGACAGAATCAGTTACTTGACAAAACGCTATTATGATGGCAAATAAATATCTTAACGATGTAGCTGAACTGCAAACAGCTGCTTCTGATAATGTGTCTTCCCAGTGAGAATCATCTTCCAAGAGCCCCATAGCTTTGCATGCTGTTTGATATGTATTGTAAACAACACCTTGTACACTTCTCAGGTGTGCGAAAGATGTCGGGCCTTTTACAACATGCAGTAACATTCCTAGATAAAAGCATTCGCTGTTGTTGGGATGAATCACGTAGACTCTGCCAAGAGAATCCGTTTTTCTTACTCCGGGGAAACCATCGACCAAAGTACCTTGTTTTCGCCTTTGAAAGGTTTTAGAGCTCTGGTTCCATGTAAAGTAGCTTGGAACTCTGTCATATGTCAGTGTTTTCGCGAAATCATCTTGAGCACATAACTTGAAGAATGCTGTTAATGTTGTGTCCCGTGGGTTATTAACAACTTCTTGTATATTGTTCTCAGTAAAATATACCCTTTGTCCATTTTCTAAATGAACTGCAAGGTGGACTATAGTGGGAGCCCGGTCGTGCACTTCAAATGATAAAATCCTCCATACTGCTTCAGAGGTGCAGATGTAACGTCCAGACTGATAGATTTCCACTTCATTTGGTGATTGTATGCTGAAAGTGGCTTGATCGCTACCTTTATTTATGTATTTTACATATTGGATTGACTTTACTGAACTGCACAACTCTACGTTGATGTGGGCATCAAAAATTTTCAAAAGGAGCGGATTGTAGGGAACTATCCATCTGTTATCAATGTCATGGTTTCGGACGGTGGCAATTTGCCCACCTTGTTCTGGCGATCGTCGACGATATTTGGGATAGCCGTCATCGCTAGTAGATGTTTGAGTTTGGAACGACTTCGGAATTTTTTTGCTGCATTTGGAATCTCGCATACATGGAGAATTGGGGTTTAAAGTCCCGCAAGGGCCGTGTACCATGTGTTTCTTTACGATTTCGAACAGGACAGGATCTTCTTTTTTAACCGGTAATTCAGCTGAAGTAACGCTGTCGATTTGATTTGGTCTAATTTTGTTCACCAACCACACCAGCAGATGTACATGTGGCAAACCACGTTTCTGCCATTCTATAGTGTACATATGACCGCGCTGCGGACCAAATATATGAGACTTGTTAATCAGGTGCAGGAGTTTCTGTACTTTTAAATGGAAGACTCTGTTAACTATATCGTATCTGTCTTGTGGACTTAAATTGGTGTGAATATTTTCTTTGATTTCAGGCCAATTTGGGTTACATGTTGCAGTTATAAATAAATCAGGTTTACCGTAATGTCTGACGTAAGTCATTGCGTCCTGCGTTTTTTCATGTAAATATCGAGGTCCACCTGTGAATGATGAAGGTAGTATAACCAATTGTCCAATGCCGTTGCTGTGTTCATTTGCCTGTAAAGCATCCTGAAGGTGAACGTAATTTTCTGCCCTCAATTTAGATTGATTATTACGAATGTAGGCCAATCTCTCAGATTCAATTTTCGCGTATTGATCAACCAAGTATTAGGTTATATAGGTTTGTTAACATTCCATATCTAAGCAAAGGGTTGAAATCGTTACGTCTCGTCATTATACGGTAACAGTAGTAGTTCATACACGACACTGTTTTACGCAGAGGTGTACCACTAATTGGATCAACTTGAGAAACATTAATGGCATAGCCATCTTCTCCACGACATAGCATCAAAGGATATTGTAAGCTGTCATAAGATCTGTGTAACTCTGAAATTTTTTGCAAATTATCATCACGACTACGCAAGACAATATCTCTTTTGTCAAATTGCTGTCCAGCTATCACCACTGCTACTTCACTCGTGGAAGGCGCGTTATATCGTCCTCTGTGTTCTCCAACAGGAACTTTATTTGCATGGATTACCACATTAAAGTCAGGAGTATTTACTGGAACACTCTCAATTGCAGTTTTAAAAGACTGTATGTAGCAGTTATGAGAATGCAACATATCTTGGAGAGATCTGATCAAATCTCTATCAATTGGCTGTGCGACACTTGAACATCGCGTTGCTGCTTGTGTTTCTGGATCTGCAATAAAATAAATTTGCAGAAATTTGTGATCATTGGGTCGAAGTGGTAGCAAGCTCCCAGCTAAGTGATACACTTGCCCTTGAATTTTAAATGTAGGCATAAAACCACGCTCAACGACTTGCTGACTCTTAAAAGAGGTCATTTGAAATGCGTTATTATAACGACATATATTACGCATGAATTGTTTGGATTTCGGATGATCACCCGTAAGAAGAGAGTGAAGTGGTTCAGGTGGAGGAAGAATATTTTCTAATTTAACTTTTCCTTGTAAGCAACACATGCCTTTTGATTCGTCCTTGAATTTCAATGCCAAGCAATGTTCACACACTACTGACATGGTACCTATTGATACTATACGATCGTCCTTGTAAGGAATTGAAGGATTGTAATGCATGGCAGAATTTTCTTTACTTACCCATGAATTAGTTACTGTCGTGTTACTTTGTGTCTGTGCGGTCGATTCTCTGGCTCTCTGTATTCGATGTCTATCCCTATCCTGGCTGAGGCGAGCCTCACGCTCTACTGACGATTCTCTTGCTCTCTGTATTTGATGTCTTTCTCTATCCTGGCTGCGGCGAGCCTCACGCTCTACTGAGGATTCTCTTTCCTTCTGAGCTCTATATCTATCCCGAAGCTGGTTGAGGCGAGCCTAATTTAATTTAATATCTAACCTAATTTAATATCTAAACTATAAGTGCGGTTTGAACCTCAATACCGACTAAAGTACAAACATAAAATTCCTAAAAAATAAGTAATAACAATTATTTTCCTCGCAAGAGAACTCCGATAAGCGCGTGTGATCGCTGCTAATCATAAAGTGCTATAAGGCGAAGCGCGGCCTTTGACGCAATATTTATAGGCAAGCCCCCCCCCCCCCCCCCCGTCCGACCGTGCCGGTACCGTCGCAACCGCTATGTTCCTGCATTTTAAATCTGTAATATTTTCGTAAATATTCATTTAAATTACATGCTGTAAAAGGCTATATTAATCTATATTACATGCACAATTTATTTAAAATACTTAATTGGATAAGGATTAAAGCTGTATTGCTTAAAATGGCTTTTTCGTAAAAAAATATTAAGTAAAGGATAAAAAATGGTTATTGTGGGTTATCCCCAAGAGATAGACATATGCCATCGCGGACTTTTTTGTAGACCTTTTTAAGGTGAACAATACTGTAGTACATTATTTTGATCTATCTCGTATGGTTCGGCCAGCGTTTGCAATGTAAGCGCAAAAAAATTGGTTTAATTTAAAAACCTCTAAAATTATCTATGTTTCTCTACTATATTATGCATGTATTATATATAAAAACCTTCCTTATGAATCACTCTATCTATTAAAAAAAACCGCATCAAAATCCGTTGCGTAGTTTAAAAGATTTAAGCATACATAGGGACAGACAGCGGGAAGCGACTTTGTTTTATACTATGTAGTGATGTGTTTGTGTTATACTTTAAAAGTATTGTTAAATAAAAAGCATCAATATTTTATAACTATTACTAAAGAATTTAAATTCAAAGGAGAAACCACGGGAGAAACCAATAAAAACAATAAATAAACAGCAAAGTGGAGCAGTTCTCGGCAATAATATGCGGTTGTTCTTATAAAGAACACATCCAGGCTACAATTTGTATTATTCGCGGGATATCAGGGCTCGACATGCAGCTATAAGTCAGCTAAGTACCGCCTACGATGCGCGCCATGTATGGCATAAAATAAAGCAGAGTTACTTCCACGGCGTCACAGACAATTGGCCCAAGTTACAAGAGACTTTTACTACTAACTAAACAGTGACCAAACAGTAAAATTGGGTGGGAACTCTACCTAATCTGTTGTTCATATCCTTATACCTTCTAAACGTAACCTATTCAAAACTTTTCTAATTATTCAACGCACTGCAAAACCTAACTGATTATGAACAAACATAGTTAGTCAGCACTTGATTAAATTGAAAAAAAAAAGATAAATTAAACAGAAAAAGAGACTCAAATTACCACAATACCTTTTACAAAATTCTTAACATAAAAAATACATAAATCGCTACATCTTATAACTTGTGTGACCGTCTGTTCACCGTCTCCCCACATCCGCAGGGTAGTCATTTGTGTCCATATCTGTTCCACATATCCTAGACTGAGAATTAAATAATCTGTGAACTAACTCGTCCAAACATGGCCAGTACTATGCAAGACAAGCAATATCATTATATACGGATAAATAGTTTACCTATAAATGTGACCACAGGGGTTATGCTGTATGACTGTAATAAATGTAGGCGGATTATGGATGTCTTGCCCTTTATGACTAAGTCATGGTTACATCTTGTACGTATGTATGTACGAGTATGTTATGTTGACATTTTTCTTAGGTATATTTGTGGTTTTGAAATGATTCTATGAACATAGTTTTTTTTTTTTTATTTTAATTATTTTAATCTTAACTGTCAAGGACAGACGACGAAATAAATGCACAACTTCCATGTATTTTGTACTTTCAGGAAGCAGCAACTTAACGCTTGATATAACTTAATTAATATAAGTGATATAAGTACTTACTTCACTGTGTATGTGGTTTAAATGGCTGGTATGCGGGAGACAGTTTAAAAAGTTTTTTCTATATGGCTCCATTTGCAAAAAAAAAACATATTATGGTCATAAACTGATACATTTTTCCATGACTCATAAAATAACACAGTGATTTCTTCACACGATTTTTTTTTTCTATATCTTTTAAAATTTAACCTATTTAGCGTATACAAGTTAGTTTATTAGGTAGATATTAAAGGAATTAACATAGGGCGACATTTAAAAACGATAGCCATAAGATGGCGGATGAAATGGCGCCAACTTATTAATAGTCTTCAATTAACTGCCACCTTTAGGTGCCATGAGTAATCAAACTGGAAATAATTGTCGCGTCCTTGTTGACAAATTGGCGGGACACGGTATTTATGTCTTTCCTTACATTTATTTATAATTCAATACTTAAATCTAATACAAGAACAAACACTTCGCCATTGACAAGGATGACGATGTTTTTTTTATATTTATTGTTATTAAAACTTGTGAATCAGCTGTAGAGAAGTAACAACAATGTTATGAATTAAATAAATTAAAGAGTTATGTAACAATTGTTATTTCACATGTTTTTGATTCACTTTTATTTCTCACGTTAACGAGCTCAGTATCATTTGCACATTTTATTATTTGTAACCTCAAAACCTCTTTACTAATTACCATCGTCAGCTATAAACTTTGATGAATGAGTAAAGAAAAACATTATAATTTGATGGAGAACATAACGGGCAAATCTAAAGAAAAGAAAAACACTAGAGCAAAGAACTTCCTTAATTTTTTATTTTTATTTGGTTATTAACTGCCGTCTAACAAAAGAGTTCTTACTATTAATCATAAGTGATGAAACAGCATGAATCACCAAGCGTACCTTGAGTACGATGCCTTTTTTGCTTCTATTATCTTGTTATATTTACGTCAAAAGATGTATCATAGCCGCTATAAATGGATGATTGTCATTGAACGTTTGTGGAAAACGAATTTACGAAAAGTGTTTGGTGAATTAGAGATTTGGGATTGTCATTTTTCGGTCATCAAGATTATTTTAGTACTTATTGTTTTAACTACATAAAATATCATCACGCCTGTATCCCCGAAGGGTTAGGCAGAGGTGTACCAAAGTAAACCCACAATTCGCCAATATGTTTAGGTCCCATGTAATAGGGGGCGAGCCTATTGCCACTAACCAGGCACATATCCAAACTCCGACCTGCTACTGAGAATTTCATAGAAAAACTCAATACCTCTTGTTCGACTTGGGAATCGAACCCAAGACCTCTAGCGAAGCAGTCGCTCTTAGCACCACTAGGCCATCGAGGCAGTTTTATCTAAGCGCGATAATATAAGATCTTCACCATTTTTACCAAATTTAATCCAGATACCAGATACCAGTCAGCGATCAAGCTAAAATTTACGGCGCATAAAATTCTTTGATATCAAAATTTTACATTCATAAAATATTTTGATCGTTGTGTCGCTTGAATGTAAATGATATTAGATAATTAAAGGGCATAGTTTTGTAGGCACGTCACGTATAACGGTCGATATACGCAAACCAGCCCTAAAAGGGTATCAGCAGATTCACTGCCCGGGATGAATACTAATAGCATTTACAAAAACGTTTGTATGTCACACGGATGTTTAAGGAAACTAGCTTAAAAATACTACAGCTTGGATTAAAGAATAACCAAACTCAATTCGCATGAATCTTGTTTTAATCCCCGACGCAGAAATAAGTGAGAAGGTTTTATATTTTTAAAGTACGGTGAAGCAGTCTAAGTCTGTTCTCAGGCACATTGCATAGGTCTCTTCCAAAAATGACGTTTTATATGTTTGAAACGTCGGTTTGTGTATCCCTGTGGCATAGTCGTAGCTCCTAAACGAATCGACAATCTGTTCGTGTGTACTACATGACTCTTTGTGTGTAATAATTTATGTTTTCTTATTATTTGTAAACATAGTGTAAGAATCACTCGTAGGTATACTATAGTAAAACAATGACTAATTTTAATTTTTACGCGTAGCAATACAATTACTCTGGTTTTACTCTACGTGCCACAACTCATAGTAGTGTAGCCTGATGTCCTAATCTGATTTTTAACTGACTTCAAAAAGGAGGAGTTATTCAATTCGGCTGTATTTCTTTTTTATGTTTGTTACCTCACAACTTTCGTCTGGTTGAACTGATTTTGATTCTTTTTTATTTGAAAGGTGGTGCCTTCCAGTGTGGTCCCATTTAATTTGGTCCAGCTATGATGTGGAATTCATAAGAAAACCATATAAGACTTATTTTGAAGTCGTTTTTTTTTATTATACGTTATATATGTTATAATGCCACTTTCCATTCACAATATTGATCCGAGGATACTAAAGGCAGCCAAAAAAACACTGATAAACATTGATTATCTTTTCAAGCTAGAATCTGGGGGCACGGCATGCCCCTGCCAAGTCTCGAGCAAAAAAAAAAAAACGGGCACAGCCGTACCATACTTTTCTCGAAGCGTTTCGCGGCTATTTCACCCCCCCTGTATCATCGAAACGGAAAAAGCTAAGGGTTTAGGTTTTCGATGACCTAGAGAAAGCATTAAAACAAGCTTAACCTCAAAATTACATGACATTTGAACCAATAGTTTTAGAGTTATGAGCGATCAAAGTTACACCATTTTGTCACTCACTGACTGACCGATCATCAAAAGTCTAAGGTACTTCTAGCAAACTTAGAACCTTCAAATTTGGCACCAAGATAGGTTTTTAGCTACAAGTAAAGGGAAAATTATAAAAACGGTAAGAAATTATATACCTTAGGAAATATTAGGAAACAAATTTACATTTGCGGTTTTGCAAGAACATGGTGTATGAATTTTGACTGCATTGTTAACTTTGTTCTTCGTTTATGTACAAAAAGTAAAACAAATCGATTTACATTATTAAAAAAACTTGAGAGGTATCAAGGGACACTCGGATGGAAAGATATTACTTTAATTTAAATTAGTTAATTGTTAATTAAAAAAATACTAAACAATTTATTACATTAAATATATTATGATAAGTTGGAAACGCAAAAAGACAACTGCTTATCGTTAGGGATTTGACCGCAAGACCCGCCCCTTGGCAAACTCGTCATGTGTCAACACCGCCATCTGAGAAGTTAAGATATCTATCGAAAGTCTTAATCATAAGACTGTTGACTAATGACGTCATTAAAAAGCGTCGTTACTACTTTTCGTAAGAATTTCTTCCGTCTAGCCCCCTTTCTCAACGCGCGATAAGGAACTTCATTCCAATGAATTGTAATAATGTATCTACGGCCCAACAGTGCCGTCTCGAGCAAAACGGGCACGTCCGTACCATACTTTTCTCGAAGCGTTTCGCGGCTATTTCCCTCCCCGTGTATCATCGATACAGACAAAGCTAGGGGTTTAGGTTTTCGATGACCTAGAGTAAGTATTAAAACAAGCTTAGCCTCAAAATTACATGACATTTGAAACAATAGTTTTAGAGTTATGAGCGATCAAAATTACACCATTTTGTCACTCACTGACTGACCGATCATCAAAAGTCTAAGGTACTTCTAGCAAAATAAAAGAAACATCAAATTTGGCACCAAGATAGGTTTTTAGCTACAAGTAAAGGGAAAATTATAAAAACGGTAAGAAATTATATACCTTAGTAAATATTAGGAAATAAATTAATATTTGCGGTTTTACAGGAACATGGAGTATGAATTTTGACTGCATTGTTAACTTTGTTCTTCGTTTATGTACAAAAAGTAAAACAAATCGATTTATATTATTAAAAAAAAACTAAAGAGATGTTAAGAGACACTCGGATGGAACGAAGTTCCTTTTAATTTAAGAAATAATTTGAATGAATGTAATTACCATAATTTAATTTAATGAATTTGATTTAATTAACATAATTTAATTTAATTTATTATTAAATAAAAAAATAGATATGATTAGTTGTAAACGCAAAAAAAAAACACAGAATTAGGATTCGAACGCAAGACACGCGGCTTATCAAACTCGTCGTGTGTCAACACCGCCATCTGAAAAATTAGGATATCTATCAAAAATCTTAATCATAAGACTGTTCACTAATGACGTCATTAAAAAGTTTCGTTACAACTTTTCGTAATAAGATTTTTTTTCATAAGAACTTCGTTCCAATACAATGTAATAATGTATTGAATTTACATATTAATAAACAAAGCTAAGTTAAAATGAAATGAATAAAGCTACAACCTTTCATCCACATAATGCAATGCTATAAATATTCTATGCTCACTCGAAAGATGGCTGTGTACCTGGTCGAAATCGCGCTATGGTTTCTATCTCTTACAGCTACCGCAGGTACGAAAAAAAAAACTCTTTTAAAAAACTTTAATCTACTGAAACTAATAGGTTGTTAGGTTCCCTCATTGTGCCGAACCTGTGGAATGAACTACTTATATACGATGAACTTACAATTAATTTGCGACAGCTCAATGGTTTTGACTTCGTTGCCATGCTCAATATAATATGTGTTATGCAAACGATGTCCATTTGTTCACCATGGTTCAAGATAAATCTTTATTTTAGGTTGCTGAATTTGAGCTTATAAAAGTTAAATTCTTCAAGGTTTATCAACTTCTAAATAGATATTCGTTTACTATTTGAATTGATATGGTGGTAAATGCTAATGGCTCCCACCTTTTACAGACTATTTCATGTTAGTAACAATCTCATCTTGGTGGCCCAAGTGAATGGGGTTGTCGAATCAAAGTGCCAACCTATTGGGGTGGTTATGCTAAAATCACAATGTATTTGAACTAATCCTAATACACAGGTTTATTAAAACAACAATTTACGCACCGGCGAGACAGTGGTCGGTTTGTCCGATAGCCACCCGGTGTAGACATTTCTCGTTAAAACTTGAGTAAATTCTCTCACTTAACAACAAAACAAAAGTCCGATATCACACAACAAAACCACTTGAGGAATGTAAATGCTCAACTCGATACAAATAACACGTAATGTAACAAAAGTAAATACGGAGGTCTATTATACAATGTTTACAAATAACCGGCTAATTATTTGACGGATAAATCTACCCTACTTATTATTTTTCTATGTTTGTAAAAGTACAAATATGCAGATGTAAGTACTGAGGTTTAAATTAATAAACATTTATTACGTTTTCCAATGCTAGCGTAAAATAAATGCTACTAAACAACGCATATAAAAAAAGATATGAACTTTGTATAGTATTAAGATGAAGCACGGCGCCGCATAGTCAACAATTTCCTATATGCATCGCTTATGCTATAACCACCCATAAAAGCCAGGGGCTAAGTCTAAACCACGCGATGAAGGACATAGGTTCCTCCGTTTTCACCTATAGTCAAGTATTCGTGGCTCTTTCAAGAGTGACAAGTCTGGGTGGATTATATTTGGTAAATATCGATTTTAAAAGCATCAAAGTTCAGGAGTTGAATATAATCGACTCAGAAATATTTACCGCCCAGACTTGTGTGCCTTAAAAATAACGAAACATCACAATACAGGCAACAGAGTAAGAGACAGGGAATGGGCTCTAAGCAAAGCAGCAGCTGAAGCACAAGTAATAATTAAAACACCTAAAATAAAAGAAAGAGTCCTACCAAAAATTAATGAGATCCCACCAAAAACATTCAATGTAAAAAAAGCCAAGTCTCTCTATGCAATTCTTCCATCGTAAAAAGTATTGAGATAGCATAGGAGCCAAGCCCTGTTTAATTTTATTTGTAATAATAAATAAATATTTTGTGACTCTATCAATAGTTTTGTTTGCATTGCAATAATAGTGACTTGGCCATGAGCACAATAAGGTACAAATATAAAACGGCATATTTGGAGCAGTTGAAAGTAAATAATAAATAATATCAGGACACCTTAACCGACAGTCTGTATCATCCAAGATCAGTGAACTGCACATGCACTATGGCGCATGTTAAGTGCATAGTGATCTCAAATTCCAATTAGTTACAAAATCATTTTAACGATATTTGCACGTAATTACAAAGAGCAAACGACATTTAACTTGTGCTCATGGCCAAGTCGCTATTATTGCAATGCAAACAAAACTATTGATAGAGTCACAAAATATTTATTTATTATTACAAATAAAATTAAACAGGGCTTGGCTCCTATGCTATCTCAATACTTTTTACGATGGAAGAATTGCATAGAGAGACTTGGCTTTTTTTACATTGAATGTTTTTGGTGGGATTATGCTATTACTCTATATCAAACCCGTCTCTTTCCCTTTAAACAAGAAAATGTATTTTACCTTTTTAACTGTAAGTTATAATATTACACCTACCATAAATTAACAATGCATATTAAACACAGGAAGCTGAACAATCAGGGTAATGCTCTCACGCATACACCTGTGTAATATTAACACAGGATATAAGTTGGGGAAAGTATCGATTACTTAATGTAAAATGTATATAAAACTCTGTTTTTTTTATAATATATCTGACTGCCTCGTTGGCCTAGTGTCGGTGACTGCTACGCTAGAGGTCATGGGTTCGATTCCCAAGTCGACCAAGGTTTTATTGGGTTTTTCTATGAAATTCTCAGTAGCGGGTCGGAGTTTGGATTTGTGCCCGGTTAGAGGCTTGCCCCCTATTACATGGGACCTAAACATATCGGCGAACTGTAGTGTACATTGGTACACCTCTGCCTACCCCTTCGGGGATACATTCGTGATGATATGTTATGTTTTTTAAAATACTGAAACAATTATTTAATGCGTGTTTTTACCAATATACTGACACAATTTGTACCCAATACCAGTACATAAATGGTGAAAAACATCGATTTCGTAATATAAATAAAACACTGAATTTTTATAATACACTGTAATATTTTAATAATAAATTAGCTCTATTATATATTCTGACATAAATTGTTCCCAATTCTAAGGGAGGTATAATTTAGCGGGTGATAAAATTTCTCTCTTTCATTTAGGTGCATTACCAATCGCCTTAATGCTCTCGTAATCCGCAAACCAGTCTGACTGGAGAAAAGTTCAGTTGTCCGGTATTCATGTGGGTATTGGACGCGTTTATGCAAATAAGAACCAATATACCAGACATACACACGAGTATAAGAGTAAACATGTAAACAAGAGAAAATAAAATCAGTTATGATCACTTATTTTATAATATTAAACAAAGCATTTAGAAAACTCCCACTAAAGCTGGAATGTGGCAGTTTTTTAACATCTGAACATATTTTCTTTTGGATCAATTATAGTTATTTTAAATGAAAAAAAAAGTTCTGAGGTTTACGCGAATGTTAGACATTGAAATAAAACTACTTTTACGGTAAAAGTAATTAAAAAAAAAAGTTTTATTGGTTGGTTCCTCAGATCACATCAAACAAGGGAGATTTGCTATCCTTGTAATTTTAGTATGCGTACCCGATGTCGCCACTTTTCACACATTTATATTTGTACACGCCCAAACGAATATCTCAACAGCGCACACACAAACATAAAAGTCAACGTGATTTGCCACAAACACAACAATATCATTGTTACTGTTAACTCACACAAATCAATGCTCCAATCACGGTATTTTTCACACACGCTAATGATGGGAAAAATTGGTCGATAAAATATTTATCGATGAAACAGACAACAAAGTATGGTTCATCGAATAAATAAAAAAATATTATATAGTCGGTATTATTCGGTATTGATATATCTATTTGACTTGAAAAATTAAACAAATGAGTAGGTAGATTACTCTACACTTATATTAACGAGCTGAAGGGTTTGTTTGAATGCGCTTATCCCAGGATAAATCGGACCTATGTCAAAATTAGAAAGGTAAAGTATTTTATACCTGAGCGTAAAAGACTATGTATGTACCACGAGCAAACCCAGGGCGCACTGCTAATCAAACTAATATTACAAAAGCGAAAGATTGTGAATATGTGTGTTTGTTACTTCTTCATGCTCAGATCGTTGTACCAACTTTGATAAAGTTTAATTTTTGCTAAAAAACTGACACCGTCGTATCTCTAAAACTACTGAACCAATTTTAATAAAGCTTGCAGCATTCCCTAAGTTGAATAATACCTAGTACAACAAAAAATATTTCCGGCCGACTTAAGTAATTCGGTAATTCCATAAATGCGAATACAAACATAAAACATACATACATACACTTTTGAAATTGGGCACATTTGTTCAGACTAATATATACGAAACTACGCAGTTCTGGAAATATAACATACATACGGGTTGAATTGATAACCTCCTTTTCTTAGAAGTCGGTTACAATATGTACTAATGTACCTTCGCCTAAACGTAACAAATACTTTTCTGAAAACCATACTAAAATTGGTTTAGCCGAACACGAGATAATCTCGCAATAGCATACATATAATAATAATAATAATCCATTTATTTCAGGCATCAAGGCCTATATAAATATAAACAATACTCTACTTAATACAACTTAATAATACTATAAATACATACTACATAATTAACTAATACTAATGTACACGAAGTGTCGGCGTCGTGTTTCGCTGACATATACATACGGGTCGAACTGAGAACCACCTTTTTTGAAGACGGTTAAAGTTAAATAAACAACTAAAACATTAAAACACACGCTTTAACACTATATCGATACATTGTTTTATCGTTACGACAGATCACTCGTGAAACTACATCACTATTTTACGGCCGGGTACAGCGGAGGTACCACGCGACTGACATTACATTTTGAATTTGTGAGTATTGGTGACGCACGCATCCATTGCGCCATGGAGCGGAACGAATAATTGAATGATACTTACTTAGCAAGCAATGTATTTATTATTACGCTAAGGGTGAATTGTCACTTAATGTCATTTATGTTATAATTAATTTCTATTTTTGTGGTTTTATAGCAGAAATATGTAAATATTGTAATACTTACACATGAAATGAGATTCCATCTTTCACGTAGTTCACTTTTTTGCTTGTATTTTTGCAAACAACAACAGAACAACTCGGCATTTTGGCAAAAATCGAGAGAAGTGACGCGAGCGTGTAGGTACTTTTGACTGGCGGCAAAAATCGGTATCAAGTGCAAATTGAGCCAGATGCGTACGCACGTGCCGGGGCGCTATAACATATCTCCCTTGTTTGATGTGATCTGAGGTTGGTTCCTTATGCCATTAACTGTATCCAACGCCGCGCCCGATTTTTCAATCATCCTGTCATTCTTCACTGTGAACGTAAATTACTCATAATAACACCCTTTACGGAAATACGTCACATTGTTTATTATGTACGTGGATAAAAACAAATATGCAACGAAAGAATTAAATTACGGTTAACTTAACAACATTACTGACCTAAATCCGCATAATTTGTGCTTGAAAGTTGGCATTGTAATGTTTTGTGCAATTAAAATTTCCAAAATGTTTATTGAAAGTACATGACCTTAATTCCAAATAATTACTCGATTAGAAAGTCATTAAATAAACATTTATTGCCTTGTTCTGTATTTAAGTTGACATTTTAAGAGCTTCTGAACAATCAATGTACGGCAGTTATCTTTTGCAAAGTCTTTCCGTGATCAGAGTTCCTCCATTAAAACTATAAGATTTGTAGCGTTTCACAAGGCAGTAACTCACGAATAATTAACTCATTAATTGTAAATATTAATTAACGGATCAAATTAAAGAAGATTTATCAAGCCTCCATACAACTGTGACTTGTGAGTAATTAAAATGAGGTAATAAGTCTTAAGCAAAATCTTCTGTTAATTACATCCAACCTCTGATATAAAAATATTTTTCAATCCGGGAATAATGTAATTTAATCGCCACCTCAAACTAAAGTACTTAGCGGTTAGGACTGCTATCAAGGACAGGTTTCTGTAAATATATAAAAATGTGGCATTGTTTTTTTAAGTAACCTGAATAATTTATTATCGATTGGATATCGATTAAAATCATGTTCTTATTAGATCGAAAATAACGCATGTAATAATTACCTATTCAAAATGGAACATCGACATTTAAATTTGAACTGACAGTTCGACAGCAAACCAACAAAGTGCAAAACGTTCTAATACGAGATCTAGTTCCTTGTTCATCGGTCACCGATATGTTAATTCGTTCACTAGTGATTGACAACTACAAATACTCGTTGTTCCGACTTGGGCCATAATGTATGACAGCTGTGATCGCCTTGCCCCGGCCTGTCCCTCATACAACGTAATTAGACTGATTTCTTTAGTGATGTGACAATATGTCAGCGTTCTATCGATGACAGTAATCCTACTAATCTATGCGAAAGTTTGTAAATATGCATAAAACGTGATGTTATCGTGATAGCATATCAATAATGGCGACGGCTTTTTGTGGTTACGATAGAGTGAAATGTATCGTGGCATTGTACCGCGATGCACATACTCCACGTATACTCCATAAAAACTAAGCGCAACTGCATGCAATACAAGTATTTTTATAATAATTAACCTAATTATTTTTTCCTCATGTAGCGGAGCGTTATGCACGTTAGTTTATCACACAACCAATTAAATTAACTTACTCAGGCAGAGAGTGTAGGATTCACAGTATAATGTAATTTCTTTCTTATTTCATTGTTATAACTACCTTTCTTCCAGGTTTTGTATGATTTTTTTTTTTTATTATTATTATTACAGTCTACCAATTCCACTAATTTTAAGACAATTGCCTGGTTACTTTACAAATTTAAACATTTTCAAGAAGTGTCTGTACGAATCGATTATTTGTATTTTATATCGTGTCTGATATTGGACACACCTAAAAATATCTCAATACATTTTTCAGTATTAATCATACGTACTCTTTCAATGGAATATTCTTTGAGTTTTTATCTGATATCAAGCCATAAAACAGATGATTATCAGGTCATACGACTGCCTCGTATATTTATTTATCTTGTATAATAAGTCGATAACAGAATTCGCTGTATTCGATAAGTTTGAGGAAATGACGTTTCGCAAGGTAAGGCGTTGCATTTTGTTGATTATTTTGCTAAAAATCTTTTTATCACGTGATAATAATATATAAAGTACATCAATAAATGATACCCTGTCTTAATACAGCTATTATCTCTTAAACCTTAAGGGATTTGGATTACATCACATGATATATGACAAAATAAGATAGTTGCGATACTAAATTTGCTACAAAAGTATCGTGACAACGTCAACACACTTAATTCAATAACAAAAATATAATTCAAAGTCCTAATAGTCTTGTTCTTGTTTTCAACAATTACGTGTAAATATGCAGCATTCTTTTATTAAGCAAAACTGAATCGTTTTATCGACAACTGACTGCACTGGCCTCGACGCCCTCGACTCGTTGTTTCAATATTAATTTTAGTACATAAATGCTTGTCACCTTAATACCGTTGGGATTTTTGTGGTTTTCTCTTTATATCACATGTTGGCGATCAAAATACATGGGTTAATTAATATTTTGGTGAGTTTTTGTGAATCCAGTCCGTTCAATTTAAGTTGGTTAGATACTAAAATGAAGGCATTCGACATAGATGAGCCCGACTCATAGCTACGTTGCTTTAGTGGGGCTTTCATACCGCGATTTTATTTCATTTTTAATTTTATTCCTTAAAAAAGAGATATGTTATGAGAATTTTGTATGGCTATGAGAAAACTTACAAACAAAGAGATGGCTAGATAGACGCTATTTTAAAGGAAAAAAGACAACGACCGCAAATAAATCCTAAGGTAAGATTACCCAGCTGTAACTTCACAAACTATAATCACGAGATAATCTCTTTGTTCACCAACCATTGCACGCTTAGTACAAAACCGTTGCGAAAACTAACTAACGTAAAAAGTAATGCCTATTAATATCGCCTTACGATTTTCTTTTGTTGCCGCCATATTGAACCGCGGTTAGGCGCCAAGAAGTTTTTGTTAGTTTATTTTTATTACCAAATCAGCAACGAGTTGCTTCGGGGTAATGAGTAATGAGGCAAATAAAGAAGGTAAAGTACGCGCGAGTTAATTTTGTAGAATACTGAATGATATTGTTCGCGTTCGTGTTTAAGGATTTATTAACTTACTGTGTATTATTGTTATAGTCTCCATGATTAGCGTGTGTGGAATGCGTACTACGTGCACTTAATTTATGTGGATTTGAGTCCTTGTGTTTCCTTTGTTTTCGACATGGCAAATATTCGTTTGTGTGTAAAATTTGAAGCTTCCTTTCCTTTGATGTTCCGATATTGAGTCAGGCTTATTTTAGGATAGGGCGACGAGAAATATTTGTATTCACACATTGAGTAATATCTATTTGTACACAAGTAAACCGTCATACTCATACATTTAAAACATAAACTACAACTTTACGAACTTTGATTTAAGTGGCTACTTTAAGACCCAGAAGATACGTATTGTATCTGTTTAACATAGTATACTATGTTAAGTACTTATACATATTTTATTTAAAGTGATCAAGAAAATGTTTCTTTAATTTCTTGCTCCAAATATACGTGGTGTCAAAATATGAATTTAAACGGTACATTATGTATTCTTGCATCCAAATGACCGAACAATAAAGTTGAATAGAGTAACTTATTGGGAGCGGACGCAGGAATGCAATGCGCATGCGCGGCGTCCATAATGAAAATGAGTGCGGTACCCGTCACGCGGCCCAGGCGCTAACCGTTACCTAAAAACAAACCCCGACACAACATGCTAAGCCAAAATCAACTCTAACATAATGAAACAAGGAACTGCAGACTGCATCACTATGTCTGTAAAATATCCCGAGTGTAAACACCTTATACAGAACCATACACGGCAAAGAATAATCGATAAATCGAACTATTTTTCTTCGATGATCGATGTGGAAAATTAAATTCATTTCAAATTTTATTGCCAGCCATATCCTGTAAAAGGAAACGTATCGTTTTTATTTACATTTGATCATAAACAACGATGTCTTGAGATATTATAAAGAACTATAGAGCGTATACAACATAAATAATTGAATTTCTTTAAGCATTCCATGTTGGCCAACAAGTAAAGTGGTTTCAAGAAAAATGTATCAGCGTAAGTTACTTTTTTCTTCTCAGCCGTTCAGCTTGCTACATCCATCTTTCATAATAATAAACAACGGACACTGACATCATAATTGTGTATTTTTAATCCCTTCGTGTATTAATAAAAGCATCAATTATTCGAAACTAAGATTAAAACGGGAGGGATACTAGCTGACAACGGTTAAACGACCATAAAAACAGAACATATTTTAAAAGGATCATAGAAAATTTAAATAAACCATAGAGGAATAATATTTCATAAGCGGACTTGTATTTAACCTGTATGGTTGTGTGTTGAATATGCGTCACCTGCAGCGTCTTCTATTCAGAGAAGTCACATTGATCCATTAAATCGTTGGGTCGAGGACCGGTTGTCCTGATATGGCCTTTAATAAACAGCTGCTACTTGGACAATGTGATTGGTAACGCGAGATGCCCAGCAAACTTGCTCGTTTTATTTACAAACTTAACTTTTCTTCACTAAAATATGCATCCAAATCCAAAGACCTAAAGTTAAAAGTCGCAAAGCAAGAGACTCTCATCATCACGAAGAATTACTTTTTCTACAGCTCTCGTAATTCGTGTTTTTGTAAAAATGGCAACTGTTTTGTGGTTAAGTTGTTTTATTTTACGAGCAGCTGATCCGATTTAACTTGTAGCGAAGTTTTTGCTTGTTATCATTAAGTAGAAAAAGGCCAATAACAGTTCATTGAGAACTAATTCAAAGGAGTTGCTGTAAGTACCGTGAGTAGTGTGTCATTTAGGAGATATAAAATATTTATGGATACATTTATATGAGTCATAAACGGTACAAATATTACTAAGGCCTGCAGCGCTTATTACTTGTCATCACCCAATCATATCCGTCGACAGTTTCGAAAAGCAAAACTTAACTATTAATCATGCATGGCTTTCTTTGAACGCAAATGTTTTGTTGAATACGATGTGTAAATTGAAATTATAAGACTTGAAACATAAATGTTTACTGTTGAATACATTTCTCAAAAGTAAATGGAAAGGTAGATTTTACGATGTTTGCTGGGTTAGGCAAAGCTCCCTGTTAGTCGTATGTTATGAAACACGGCGGTTTAGCGCTGTACAATACGCTAATAACTCTCGTCCGTCTGCCGTTGGTCTTAGAACAACTAATTTACTGTCTTCCTAGTATCTCGACTTATGTAATCTACCATGCACTGTCTGCTCATCTCTTAGAAGCCATTTAAGGTGATATGTGTGTTTAGATAATCTCTATTATTACAAATGCGATGTGTCAATCAAACATAAATTGAATGAATAACATTTTTCGAAGGTGCAGAGCCCTGGAACTGGCTTCTTTAGGTGCGACACCCGATATCTAAGCAAACAAGCAGTCGAAAACTAGGCGCCATTACAACAAGGTGGCCCAAGGTTTAACTATTTTTGAAACAGGACCCAAATACCACCAGCGGGTTTCCCAGAATTTGATAAAGCCCGTCATAATTTATTTGGTTTTCATGCGGGTGCTATAATCTCGGATGTGTTAACTTAAGATGCTTATCAACGAAACATACCAAGCTAGGGAACTTTCTTACTTTTGTTTGTAAGAGCTAATCATACCATTAGAAAGAGTACGTATGTCGTATACATAGGACTTCTACAGGTACCTAAACATCAAGTTTTTTTCAATGATAATTTTTCAAAAACAAGTTCGACTTCAAAATAAGTCTTATATGGTTTCCTTATGGATCCCACCATCAAAAGTGAACCAAATGGGACCAAATTGCAAGCACGACTTATCAAGTCAAAAGTTCTGAAGTAAGAAAAATAAAAAATACTGACGAATTGAGTACCTCCTACTTTTTGAAGTCGGTTAAAAACCTATACACACCCTAAATCGGAACGTGGTAGAATCAGTTAACAATCAAAGTACCGACAGCGCCCCTTACAAACTGCACAACGAGATTTAAAAGAAATGTAAATGTTCATTGTATGTTAAAACAATGCCGAAACCGATTCGATCAGAATCCCCTTCGAGTTGCTCAATGTGTCGAAGACCATGACATGATAAAGATAGTTTATTGCTGAACAGATTTAGGACTACTGAATAAAATATAGAGAAGAAAGAAAATATGACAGACATAGTAAGAGCTAAATTACATAACTCTATGAGTTAAGAAAGCATGAGAAAAAAGGTTATTTAATTTAACCTTTAGTGAAAAAGTATAATCGTTATAGGTAATTTCAGACTCTTGGCTTGGACGGATGATGATAAAAAACCTAGAGGGACAGGATTTCTCTTACTTAATACACATGAACTTTATACTTATTATCTCGTCTTATTAAAACGAAAAAGGGAAAATACTTTAGTCAGTTCCAACAACATTTTTCTCACGAAATTATGTTAAAAATATTACCTTATTATTTTCTGTTATTTCAACAATTTCATCAGATATTTAGGTAACGAATAAAATTGTAATAAAATAAGACTGTTTACACTTAAAAATAATTACGTTGCTTCACACTTGTTTAGTGTTTATGTTTAAAATAATTGTGTTAATCGCTACAAGTTTTATTCAATAATTAACAAGCGGAAAGCAAATTCCGCCAAAATTCCGCCATTACAACACTAATTTGTGAACGTAGCCGCGAATTCTCCTCTTATTAGATAACGCATTGACCTTAGACCCGGGCTTTAGACATTAAGCAATTGAGCCCATTAACGCAAGTAACCGTTGATTGTTGCAATCGCCCGCCATTCTGATTGACACAGGAATTAGGACTCAATTTATTGATACACTATTGATTGTATGTCAATTAATGATAATGTTATTTGTCAGTCAATGTAATGTATAAGACTATTATATTTTGGAGTTGTGTCACAGACTAAGTAAATAGCGCAAGTATTTATTAGCAAATTACGGAATTAGAACATTGATATCACAGTGTCTAGCGTTCTTAATCTAATTTTATTTTCTACTAATTTAAAATTATTAATTTTGGTGATATATATATAATATTAGAGTTGAGAATGGGTTTATACAAGCGAGCATGTTTTTTGCTATAAATCGTACAAAGATGCCTTCAAATTTCAACTTCAAATCGCAAACTTTTAAGTATATTTTCTGCTCTTGTATTTACTAAACCGTATTACTACTAATGACATATTCAGAAGGAACATGCTCTATTACATATCTTCTCTTCTTTATTCGCTTTTTCCTTTCAAACCCTCAGACCAGAAAGGTCTTCATAAAAGTGATTCTGAATATGTTCTACAAATATCGGAACGCTAACGTTACTCCTGAGGAGTGAGGCACATAAGCTATAACGCGGCAGTCACGATCCCCTCTGCACGTGTAACGCGAACTGGTTTTATACGAAACGACTTCGATGCCCCGTCGATATTACAATATGGACATGGAAATAATTGTGCTTTTGAATCCTGCGTTTGTTATGGTTTTATGTGTTAGCTTTGCTAGTTCAATGTCTTTATTAACAGCAGAGAGCAGCCTATTTAGACATCTTTCGAAGTGCACATGTTTGAGTCTTAAAAGCTACATTGTTTATAAGTTAGATCTAAAAGACGTCAAGGTACAAAAGTGTAGAAAGTATCTTATTTGGGTCCTAAATAACCATCACTAGTTACACTTTACAAAACCAGTTGGTTACGAACTATTCTTAGCCTGACTTAAAAAGCCGCGGTAACTAATCCGTGTGTACAAAACAAGCACACATCAGCTTAACTTGTAGTTCTAAATTCATAATATAGTGTGGGTGCCTGTATGAATAGCATGCATTGCATTATAGATAACGGTATGCCCGCATCGGAGTTACGCAACAGATTATGCCGAGCCATGCCGAGCCACGGCTTGATAGACTTGGCCGATCAACCGGGAAGGTCGTGAGAAATGTTGATTCATTATTCAGTTGTGAAGTGTACTTTGTACGAATGAACGCAGCATGCTACTAAACTGATAGTTTTAGTAAACGGTTATCTGATTGTGTAGCGTGTGTTTATAGAAACGTTTTGAAATCCAATATGTATATTCACATTATTTACGATTTTGAATGCATAAGTTGCAGTAAGAACCTAAATAAATTAAGCTTTACAATACATGCAATTAAAAATTACAGTATTAGTTCCATGATCGAGTCATAACAAATCACTACCTAATAATACTTTCTTTTTTTACTTTATCATGTTTATTTAATCTTACAGCCAGCAAACTTGTGGCCAGCCCTTTTTTTTTCTTTTGTAATATTAAAAATCGAACGCGCAGTCTCTTTGTGCGGGTGAATATTACATGAATAATATACCGATGCGTCATAATAAATTTGAAAGGTGCGATTTAACGACTTACCGCTGCGAATGTTATGAATTTTATTACAGAAATACTAGTCGCTCCTCACGTACGTATTTCCATTAATTTTCTCAATACCAGAATGTCCAAGTACCGGATATCTGGAATTGTATGGCAACATTGGCCACCGTTCCTTTGATTGGAGTGTGTATCCAAACGTGGACTGATCAAAATTAAACTGTTCACAGAACCGAGTCGTACTTTCACTTGAATAGAAAAGAAATGTTTAGTAATTATAACTAAGATACGTGAAAGTAGGTAATTTAGTTGGTGTTTGTTGTCACGATAAGATTTGCGAGCCTCTATATTAGTCTACTCGATAATTTATAGCGAATGACGAATACTGGCTGTTTTTAGGCACACCTCTAATGAATATCACTTGTTCTTTTATTTGTTGTTGGTTGCCGCCAAGAGTTAATGGCTTCTAGGAAAGCAATTGATCAGTCAGTAAACATCATCTGGTGACCGCTTCGGAATCAGGTAAAACAAATTTGTCTATTCTTAACTGGACTAACGACCATTATTTAGAGCAAATCGTTTTTACTTCCAGTATTGTTTAATAGCGCATAAATACCTTCGCGCACTACCTACAGTACTATACTTTTATGACATGAAACTCATCTCTCGATAGAAAGTGCCTGTTCATTATACAATGTACTATAAAAAATAGTTACCAAAGAGTTTTATCTCGGTTACAACATGATGCTTGCTCACTAAAATGTTTAATTACATCGTATGCGTGGTTTGGAACGCCACACTACGTATTAACTAACATCATTACAACATTCCATACCATTATTTTACGTTTCAAAAGATGAGCACAGTTCCTTGTTAACTTTTATAAACTTGTGGTTTTTTTTCTTAAAATACTCCTTTTTTAATTAAACAAAAACAATTTATACGAAGAGCCTGTTCCTATTTTAAAAGAGCTAATGTTTTTATTTCTACAGTTTTTCTACAATTAATAAAAATCCTGTGAGGCTGGCGGCATGTGATAGATTTTTTAACACATAATAAATAATATCACCTAGTATACAATACCATAGTCATCAGAAATAAATATTATGTAGCTAGGTAGATATTAATAGATATTTATCGCGTATTTTATATTTATTTTAGAGCCAATAAAATAGAGATTACTATAAAAAATCCGTTCTTTAATGAAGTTGATGATTTATTGCGCGACCATCTGATATCAAATTGATTTTAAATCATTTACATTTGTGGTGACATTTTTAAATATTAGAGGCGATCTATTATCGTATCTCTACAACTCTACCTATGTTTAGAATTGTTAGAAACTTTAAATATGGTATTGTGGCATAGTTTATCATAGAAAGTGAGATTACAATATATTTATAGGTATGTGTCGTATACAAAAATACTTTGACAGCACATACGTGCCTTGTAGAGTAACAATAATTAGTTATATGCTCAAAATATAAATATTCATCCATCTGCAATCCTACACTTTGATTTTAAAGAGGTAAAGGTTATAACTTGTAAGATTAGATGTAGGAGGTAATCATCGGTAATCACACGATATTTTTTTTTATTAATTTTGACCCCCTAAAAGGAAATGACGTATATTCCTTCAAGAAATGTCAAAGTGTGTATTCATTTCTTTTTTTTACAGAAACCTTTATTTGTCACAGCAACAACTATTTTTAAAACAATAGCGATCGTTTAGTAAAATGGAACGGTCTTAAAAACCCGACCTGCTTTCTGCTCTACAATTATGTACATAATTAACGCAGGAAGTGTACAAGTACATATATTATCTGTTAATAACGATCATTCGCAGGTATATGTCTACTTTAATATAGACGCAATAAACTCTGAGGCATTACCTGTTATCTCAACCAACCAGACGGCACAAGGACGGGGTAACTGTAGGCTTGACTGACATACGATACTGTTTAAAAACTGGAACTTATACAAAGAAGTTTGGGACTCCGGTACGCAAGATTTTGATCATTGTGACCCATTTTTGGCGGAAATTTGATATCGACAACATCAGAAAATATACATTGATCGCAAATGAGAAGTTGTTCTACGCAGTGTTTCATAGTGAAACCTTTAAATCGGTAAAGTAATTAACATTCCACCTCGACATTACTTTGGTCGGTCTTACTTTTTTCAACATCAAATGTACCGGCCATAATGGGCTCGGACGGACTATCTATAAAAAATGGTAAGGCTCTGAGATACGTCCCGAAGGCGCCGGGTGCCTTTTCTAAAAGGTAATCGCTTCGAGGTTTAGTTTTTTTCCCTGGCAAAGGCACAAAGAGTTGAGGCAGCTGCCAAGTACAGCTGGCTTGTAGCTCTATGTTTAAGTTTTTTAAATGTCACCTGGGCGAACGCGCCAAGTGTAGTTTTCGAAAAATAAATAATATATAAAACCTTTTTTGGACCACCTGATTGCGAAGAATAAAGTTAAAATTAATCCACCTATGTACCTATAACTTATTTTATTGTTATTTATTATTGCGATTAATTTTACCCGTAATACTTCTAAACGTTTCCTTTTTTGCTATAAATAAATTTTATGCAATGCCGAGTTAAAAAACCTTGTACGGAAACTCGACGCTCATTATATTGTCAACGTATAAAGTAAAGTATGTTCTTGCAAACAATGTAGGCTCGTAATTTCCTTCCTCGAAGAAGCTTTGAAACGCCGAAAATGTATTTACCTTACATGTAGTTTACTTTGTATAAGAAAATATTAACAACACGAAAATGTTGCCTGAATTAAATTCAATTTAGTGCTTATACGATTAAAATTCACATCAGTAGTAACACACACTGCAAAAACGTTTACTGCATAGTTACACACATACATACTTTGAAATAACTGCACAGCCGAAGGAAAAATATTATGGAGATATTGTGTTGACTGAAATGACGAAAATGAATGAACCATTACTGTGAAAAAGTATTAAGTCCTGTTACCTATCTAACAGAGACAATGTATAAGTAAATGTATCTAATTTAGTAGTGTGTACGTACTTTGTATACAGTTGAATGTATTTTAAAGTGTTGTATGGTGTCGACACGAGCTGTACCGTACATTGTAACCGCCGAGCAAACATATTGCTATTCTCTGACCACTCTCTCTGAGACTAGTCTCGAAGTAAAGTAACCTCGGATTCTATAATATATTATAGAGACCGTAAACACGTGCTATAAGTAGGTATAATAGGTAGGAAGTGGACATACCTATTATATGTCCAAATTAAACTCTGACTGGATACAAGTCTAGGATACAAATACAGGAGATTTACCAAAGAAAATCAATTCGGTAGATTTTTTTGCACTATATCTACCAAATAGATTGCGATTTCATATCATATGACCTCCTAAGTTTCATTTTCGTTCAGAAGGATAGTATCAGTTACTACAATATATCTGTCTCTAAGCACGGAAGGGCAATTTGGCGCGTATGCCAATCGAATGAACAAGTAGCGCAGACAATATGGTGCCGTGATGACAATGACAGTCGAATTATTAACATTCTGACGTCTAATGCTCTCTGAATACTTGACCTTGTCATTTACATGACAATGAATAGATTAAAGTTGATTAAACCCGCTATAGCTGAGCTTAAAACCATCTTAGTTGTGTTTGCTTATGAATAACGGAGTTTGTAATTTAAACACGAAGAAAACAGAAAACTTTTTTCCATATACAAATATGAATTGAGTATGTATAAAATCTTCTAGAAAACAGTTGATTTTCACTTGTCACGATTCACCATTATACAATTAATTTCTTACCCAGACAAATGAAAGCTAAGCTAATAATAATAAAGTAATAGTCTGTTGACATTTCCACTTGGATATAAGCTGCGTAAGAATAATTGATTGGTGAGCGCTCAAATATATGCACGGGTGCTATTCTTAAATTTGAGACGTTAACTCACTGTATAAAATTAGCATTCGTTTGAATTGATTCGATGTATTACTACTCCACGTGTATTTGAAACGCATACACTTATCGAAACACGAAAGGAAAATATAATTTCTCTGTCAGAACCGACAGCAGTTTTCGCTAAATAATAATTCAATTTATCGAATAATTTCGATGAGTAATGTGATTTTCTCTCCTTTATCAAAGGTCAACTATGAATAATCCAAATTTATGCACGATTTTAAATGTCCTTGCCTTTTGTCGACTCTATCTTTTCAATTAATAACGATCTAATATTTTTGGACGACGTCAACCGCGGGAGCAAAGGTTTAATATTAGGTACAGATTAAAAAAATAACTAAACTGCTAGGTATTAGGCCTTTCTACCAGAATAACACTATCGTACCTACTTGGAACTCGATCGCTCTCCTCAGAATGTTACAAATACATAAATAATATTAGTAAAGAGAACTGTGACTCAAATCGCTGACTAATCAAGCAACGATCCCTATCTACGAAACCTGAGTGTTTTTGAATGACGCGTGACTTTGTTCCTACCATAAATACGTAGACTACTTAGCTTCTTTTATCCTAGTACCTATGCACTTAACGTCACCCGTAAAACGTGCATGAAGGTTTCACATTTCCTCCTAGATAATCATTTTTATTTTTTATCAAGTATCATCGCAGTACATATAAATATATGAAGTGCATGTTTACAATAGTGTTCAAGATCGTTTATTTGTTCAGCACGTTACACTCAAAACTGAAATATTCTGAAAACATCTGTTCTCAGAACATCTGAGCTGTTTGTATTAGCTGGCTAGTCAGAATTTAGTCAGAAACGTGAATCTTTGACAGATTTACATTACAGGCAATATTAGTTGGAAAATGCTTCGTAACATGATCTGACATCTTTAGAATGAACCACAACAGATGCCAATAATAGTGATGGAAAATCACACATCATTACAATTCTTAAAAATCCATGTAAATAACGTGCTGGATATTCGGGAAACTACACGACATCTTTTCGTTCAAAATTCCGCTGTGTCTGAAGACGCAGGTCTTTGACCAGTATGTGTTGCCAGTGATGACATATGGCGCTGAAACGTGGTCGCTAACGGTTGGCCTTTTGGAGAAGCTCAGAGTCACTCAACGAGCTATGGAGAGAGCTATGCTCGGGGTTTCTTTGCGCGACAGGATCCGGAATACGGAAATTCGCCAAAGAACTAAAGTCACCGACATAGCTCGAAGAATATGCAAGTTGAAGTGGCAATGGGCAGGCCATATCGCTCGAAGAACCGATGACCGTTGGGGAAGAAAGGTTATCGAGTGGCGACCACGAACCGGAAGACGCAGCGTGGACTGACGCTATCGTAAAAGTTGCGGGCACCCGGTGGATGCAATTGGCGAGTTGTCGTTCATTGTGGCGTTCTAGGGGGGAGGCCTTGGTTCAGCAGTGGACGTCTTGCGGCTGATGATGATGATGATGCTGGATATATGCAAGTTTCAATGCTTGTCGTGACTTTCTTCATTTAAGACAGTTTCAGAGTGATACATAGAGAGTTATAGGCAAACTTAGTAAGTCAGTAATAAACAACAAATAATTATGGAGCAATGTAGGCTGCAATTACTTTAAATGCAAATTATCATCATATTCAGAGCGTTACTCTACAAAATAACTCGCCTTTCCTCAACCGTAACGAAGACCATTATATCTCAATCACTGCTTTATCAATTACTTCCTACTAATTTAAAATAACTGAATATCTAAATAAATAACATAACATATTATTATCATCACGCCTGTATCCCCGAAGGGTTAGGCAGAAGTGTACCAATGTACACCCACAGTTCGCCGATATGTTTAGGTGCCATGTAATAGGGGGCGAGCCTATTGCCACTAACCGGGCACAAATCCAAACTCCGACCTGCTACTGAGCATTTCATAGAAAAACCCAATAACACCTTGGTCGACTTGGGAATCGAACCCAAGACCTCTAGCGTAGCAGTTGCGCTTAGCGCCACTAGACCAACGACGCAGTCAATATCTAAATAGCACACACTAAATATAAAAGTGGTATCATTGTAACTGGATTATTGGCACAAGTGTTAAGAAAACAGAGTTGTTGTTAATTTGTGACCCGAATTGATTGCAACACATCTCTCCACTGCTCTCCAGAGTTTATCGTAAAATATAGGTCAGTCTGTCGCAACCTAACATACCTAAGAAACATTGTGAAAACTCTCGATATTTTATTACTACTTTTGTTTTATACATAATTATATAGTAGCTACAGGTGTGAATATCGTTGCTCAAGTATAAAATGTATGGTTTTATTGCGGTACTTTTATAAAAATGTGTGTTATTTCGTCCCTCATTCTAGCATATACAACACTTCTAACAAACACTTCTTCTTTTCGTGTCGATGATAATCTTTAATTGGTAATTCAAACACTAAACAGCCAGGATAATTTTAATAAAATTTTATACAGGTCGTTCTAACAATAATACCCGTAGAAGAGGAAAAGTTCGATTAAAAGAATCGATATTAAATATAGGTTCTCTAAACGTTTACTGGTTATCAAACTCTCCCTAGTTATTTAGTTCTAGTAACAACGTGACTAAGTCTAATAAAAATAAAGTTATATAAAATATAACAAGACCATTAAAAGTCAGCGATAAGTTCACACGTTCGTTTCAATTATTACCGATGAATGCACACGTGAAGTTATTTGTACAACACAAACAAACAGGAAATACGGTATATCATTAGTTAAGACCTCCTTGGTTCAGACAAATATTCCCGCTCACCTGCATTATTTCTAAACGTAACGTGTCGCAAGATTGTTTTATTTTGTAACATAAAAGTTATTGCGCGCGCACGTATGGCCACATTGGCCACCCAATAAAGAATATTGCGATAGTACCGCGATAAGTTTGCAAAATGTTATAAAGGTGTACTCGTAAAACACGTAAAGTTTTTAGTTGTGTATGATTACTTTATTACATAACGAATCGCAAAATAATAGATGACTAAAATCCAAACCACAAATGTTTTTTTTTTCTTTATTTGCGTCTTGTGTGGCCAGATCTTATAATTACGTTCTGAAATCAAAAAACAAATACGTTTATTTAAATAAGTGTTACACGCAGATTCTGTTGTATAATTTGAGTCTTTGCCGGTCTTACGTTTTTACAAAGTCACGGTGATCAAAAATTCGCTTCAGTTACGGTTGCTTCGCAATTTTTCGTCAGTAATACAACACTTTGTAATTTAGGCTTTTATTATGTCTTGACGATGTAATTATTTATTTTGATGTCACCTAAATACAAATTAGCCTCGAATATCGAGTAGCCATTCTAAAATGTTAGCCTTGACTACATTTTAAAGTGTGACATATTTACTGAAGTAATCTCTTTTCCCTATGTTACTTCACATAATATAAGGGATGAAATTGCCCTCTAAATTAACGTCAACGACCAGACAAGTTAACTGAAGCCCTACATGAGGAGCTCTTTACAAACGCGAGTTATCCCCGAGCTCATTAATTTTCCGCGCCATTACTCCATCACTCAGTCGCACAAAGTTTCGTAAACTGTTTTGTACAAAAGTTTGCACGAATATGAATGAGAGCCACTTTCATTCGGGACTGCGACCAACACTGCTTTGAAAGACGAATGCTGCTGAAACTTCGCATATACATTTGTAATGTACGCCTACACTTATTCGTGCGAACTCACGAATGTCAATGACACGATGGATTACGTTCAGTCGTATTGAATCCCGTGTCCAAAGTTCTTTAAACCTATGTTTAAGCTGAAGATAATTCGCATGTTAATGAAGAAGCCGGCGAAAGTACATTGTCTTGACACTTTCACATTAGCATGCAGACATAATACCTTCGAACGGTTTCCTGGAAACTATCACGATGAGTTATAACTGTGTGTGCAGCATATGCAATGTTTTTAATGAACTTCTTGTACATGCGGAAGCCTATACTCTATTTAGCCTTGTATGCAGCGCTGTAGAATCAAAAATCTAAACTTTACAACCGGTAAATTGCAAATCACGGCGTATCGGTCGTCTTACTATTAAAGAAACAAGACAATAGGTAATATCTTACAAAACTTCCTACGACTCGATCAATCTAATAATGACATAGGTACTTTTACTTCTTACTCAATTCTTAAATCATTAGCATAAGATAATCATCACCATTACCAAAGTTGCGACAACATTGCCACACAATTATATACAAAAGAAATGTCCAATTGTCCTCGCACTCAATCCATTTAGTTAAAAAGAAAATACTCTAGTAAGAACTAAGAATGTTATTTAGGTACGAACGGACAAAAAGAAAACTGAAGCTGACTAGATTGGGTTTAGTTTTTGTAACAACGTCTGGAGAAAAGCTCTTTTCTTGGCATTCTTGTGAAGCTACTTGCAATTGCCACTGTAAATTATTAGCATTCCCTTGGATGTCTTCCAGTCACCATTTGGACAATTTGATCTCGCGAAACAAATTCGAAGTTCCCCTACAATAATTAACCTCAAGAATTTAGATTCAATACAATAGTCATAAGTAAAGGTCCAAGACTTTCACTGTTTTGTGGCTTCTCAACAAAATGCCGTTAAAGGATTTGTCTTTCTTGGGTTTCTTGACGATACAAGTTCTTTGTCCCAAGCACAAAAGACGCCGCCATAATAGATTTTTAAGCGCTTCAATTTCTTTTTGAGAGAGATGAAATTACAATTTACGCCGGAAAGTAATTATTACCTTCAAATTATTACTAAAAAATCCTCTTTTAAAGGACTGTGTAAAAAGAATATGATATATTTTTTTTTAATTTTCACTTTTAATGTCGTTTCGTCATCTTCACAATGTGAACGTAACTATATTTTATAAATGTGTATTTGTCAACTTTATCTAAAGTTTATAAATAATCAGACATCTAGGGATATATTAAAATTAATCAAATGACGGATCCTGTCATTGAATAAGAACATCTTATCTCGTATGGAAAGTTGAATGCATAACTTGTTTGGTTTTGATAGAAAATACATATGATTTGTAGAAATATTGTCACCGTATTTGTCGTCATGATCAAGAAGCTAAATATATGTAAATGGCTAGAGATTAGTTTTTTTTTTAAGATGATGTCTGTATTTTCTAGATAGATTAGTTATTAGGCCAATGCATACACGTAAACGTTCTTTTTTTTAAGGCAGTGCTATTAATTAATATTACACGTACTGATTAAGTATGTATTTAGCTTAAATTATGGATGCAAATGTATCCTAACGCCATTCATCGTTCATTCAAGGACTCGACGACGGTCACTTCCTGCGAACTTTTCCTCAATTATAAAGTTGCATACGTAGCAATATGGATGAAGTCGGAAATGTTAGTGGACAATTAATTATGGCGGAAATCAGTATTAAGAGCACTCACTTTAGTGATATAGGTTTTAAAGAGTTTAAACTTTGATTATATAATGTCTAGATGGACTGTCAAGTGCGCGTAGACGTGTCAAAAAATAACAACCAAAAGTGGTTGTTAAGTATTTTCCCGCCACCAGTACAGATCGTGCCGCTTTCGTGACACTACGTTTTACGCGCTCTAAGGAATAACCACATAACAGCGATAAAATGATAGTATGCGCTTCTAAAGTGTGCTGGAATTAAAAAGGAAGGCTAAAAAATACCAACACACATCACCTATCACTAAAACTACTACACACTATTTAAAGAAACTTTATAATTAATTTTATTTTTATGATTATTAAAATCACGCCATATTTTATCAGTGTTGCCAGTTTCTGTTTTTCATTCTCCCATTTTTGTGGGTAATTTTGTTGGTTTATCGTTACGTTTATAAAATTGCGCTGATGTACTTTTTCAAATAAAAAAAAAAAAAAAAAGTAAAAAAAAAATAACTCGATGTTAAAGTACCTATACCTCATTATGTTTTAATATTGTACCAAATACTAACTTAGTTGATTTAATACTCGATTCAAACATACAACTCCAAATTTCTTTTTTTTTTATTGATTTAAAAAGTAAATACTTAATAAAAATATTTTTTATTATTATTAAAATACACTTAAACAGAATAATACCACATAAGTAAAAAACATTTAACTAAAATAAGTAAATATTTTATTATAATTAATTCGTCTTTATTTAATGTGATTTATGGGAGAATTTGTAATAGCTGGTATCACTATTTAAGCACACAGAGACATTGACGTATAGTGTAAAACGACGCCTGCACGCACACATACACAAATGGCGTCCTAGTTTTCTTTGGTATGAATGTAGGGCCACGCTCCATCTAGACATTATATAATCAAAGAGTTTAAATTAGTGTTCTGACCTCCGTGAGTTTCAACTGTTTGAAGACTTATCGCCATCTTTCTTAGAGTTCGAAATTTAAAATATAGAATCTGATTATGTACTTAAAATTGTTGTACCAGGTTTTTTCAGCTTTCAAACCAGTGTATGTTTTATTTACAGTTTTTTTTTTTCGTTTGTATTTTGCATGTTTTACCGAATTCATTTGATCCATTCCAAAACCGGTGACGTTAACAGCAACTTTAATGAATGGATTTGTGTTAATTTGACTTTCAGGTTTCATATTTTATTACATATCAGAACTGTTTTAAAAAACGACTTAACAAAATAAAGTACTTTTTTAACTCAACAGAAAAAGAAGATTTAAGTGTATAACACCGAGTATAAAGTGTTGCATGTTGTCAAGTGATTTGACACCAGAAAGTGGCGAACAACAGGAAATGGTTAAGTATCGCTTTACATAAAGATGATTAAAAGAGCAATCCATTGTTCTTATACTGCCTTTGTTATGTTATAAAGGCCAGTTTTCTTTGTATATGTATAAGAACCTATTTAAGAGAAAATACGTTTTGAAAAATAATGTTTGATGGAGATTTAATAATATAATAAAAACTACAATAGAAACGATATTATTAAACTACGATAAGATACGTCTCTGTTGTTATGGTTAGATATAGATCTATTATCATGTATATCTTTTTATAGAAGGACTGGATAATACATGATTCGCCACAGCTTTGTCTTTTGTCTGTCATTAAAAGCCGGCACGTGATGTGATGTAACTTGTATTGTAAGTATAGTTGGATTCAAAGTTAATGGCGGCTCTGAAGTTAGCTACACGCTGCGCAGTGCCTGACCCCCCCACCCCGCTGGCGCATAATTTTTTTACTGCGCAGCGACTCGCCTCGTGTTCAGAGCCGCCATAAAGTTTGCACCATACTGTACCAACGAAATGCGTGGGATCACAGCTAATGCGGCTTATCTTATTCTTATTTTATTAACTCCAATGACACAATCTTAAGAGAAAAGGATAATAATGTACGGAACTTAACGACTCAATACACATCGATGTTAAAGACAGCTAATGACAAAACAACTGTAAATTAAAATTGAGAGAATAAAGTTATAAATCCTCAAGATGAGTTATAAATATCTTTAAATTGCAGTTTAAAGTTTACCTTATTCGACTCACACGGGTGATCTTAACGATCTGTACAACTGTGAGCTGTGACATTTAAAAGAAAAATTAAAAAGTAATCAAGCCCATCCTTTCGTGTATCGCTTGATGCATGACAGGGATCTTTATTCCAATCTGTATTCTGATCCCAAAGGCCATGGAACATTAATTGGTCTCGGTATTACTAACTACATATTAAATAGGGTCATCAACCCTAACCTACGTGATGGTATGATAAAAATTCTCTGTTTTTAAATATTTTTACCTTTTTGGTAATCATATGCTATCATAGGTCCAAGTTCGCGACTTGAATGATTAATTAGACGTATTAGGAACAATGAGAAGTCGTCATGTACAAAATAAGTTTTGAATGTTCTCCGAACGCTTTGTCAGCTGTCAATAAATTAGTGCTAAATGTCACTGTAGATGTTGATGGAACTGTTATTGCATTTAAATGTAGGACTTATATGAGAGATCTAAAATATTGTATGAAATCGTTATTATAATATATTCCAGACATGCTTTGTAGCGACAATAGTGATAGGACTGATGGGTTACTGGTAACACTGATTATGACTAGATTATAGCTGCCAGTTGTTTCATTCATCCGTACCATGGACAATTTAATTCTATATTCAAATCATGGCAAAGAAAGCAAGACACGATGGACATACAGAGAGGAACATTTCCTTTTACAAATAAGATCCGTTTGGTTAACACATGACTTATTAATTTCAATAAAGTAGTTTTGATAAAACTGTTCCGTTTAATCGTTATCTCTACATTCAAGGATGCATTTCCAGTTCACAGAAGTGTTATGTCTCACTAGATTATGTTATCGGCAATGTGACTTGTGTAGGGCTTCAAGTGTGTCGGAACAAAACGTTTTTAATACTTCAATTACTTTGATAACGCGACTTATTCCTCTTTTTGTTGTTATTTAAATTGTAGAGTCGTACGTAAGTTTTTGAGATGACTTTCTAGGTTACTGAAAACTAGTAATTTCTTTTAATACAGAAATGGAAATAGAGGTACAAACTACAGAGAACGGCAAAATGGACTACTTTCAAACCTTCAAACCCACTAGTTGCACACACGCTGATTTAACTCTACCATATTGTAAAAGACACATAAAATAAATTATCCTACAAACTAAGTTATACACTAAAATATAGCAATATCGCAACATCTACCATATCAGACTCAAAAATATATTCGATACCTACATTCATTTCAGTAAACTCAAACCGTCGGTTGTTATCCACTATCAGTTAATTTGACAATCAAAAAGCGTGTGTCGCCGGTGTAAGTAATGTCAATACAGATGTCTGTGTGCATAGATTACGTGACTCGACACTACGTCACAGAATAATGATCATGATCTTGAAAAGGTACTCTAAGATCATGATAAAAGTAATGGCAAATAAGATGGAAAAATTCATAGGCTAACGACTCGTCCGCGGTAGTTTTTTTCCTTTAAAAGTGTATAATTTTAAGAATAACGCTTCTTTTTTCGGAAATACTAGTGAAAATTCTTTGCATATTTTGAGATTACGACTTAACGTAAATGATAATAAGTTTGCTATAAATATGCTTGAATATTTGCGATAACGAAAATAATTAAGAATGAGTCATTTGTTAATATTTTGCCTGTGATAAAAGTTAACTGCATACCGGTAAAGTTACATAATGCTTAACGTTTTCCGTAAAGACTGGTTAGACACAAAATCCTGCTTGTTTTTGTATCTCTACGTTGTTTAAATGCTATTAAGTATAACTGTTAAATGTTTACTCATTAATGCAATAACTTGAATATAATGTTAGTTCGTGGTCGAACAAATAATTGTTTTGAGGTTTGTAATTTCAATTTAGCGTCAAATAGGTATGCAACCGCATGCGTCACCTATCTACAAACACTACAAGAATTCGCTGTTTCTTGCAATAAAACTATATTTAAAACTTTACCTCACATTTATTGTTTAAACAAGGTAAACTTCACAGAAATATACCATCTGTACATTATTATGTATTTCAGATCTCTTGGTCACTGAAGTTTAAAACGAACATAATACAAACGAAACCATAAACTAGATTTATTCATGCCTGCAAATTCTGGTTAAATGTAAATCATAGCTCCTTGAGCCGTGATCTTCAGAATTACATTATGCAGATACAATTACATTATACATTACAATCTGGATAATGTTACACATGTTTAGTTACCACGACTCTAGCTAACCTTGCCTAACATAATCCTGGCAAATAATTACAATTTTAATAATTAATAAAGAACTAATGACATAATGAAAGCTATTAAAGTTAGGGACAGTGAAACAAACAAGCCCGAATCTTTCCCAGGGTCCGTTATTAACAATGATACAGTTTAAATTATGTAATATGAAAAAATGTTTCTGAATGCCAGTTATAAATTGAAATGAGAAAGCGTAACAAGAATTTTAAATAAGAAAACGACCACTGTTATTGCTACGTGTGTTTTAAACAAGTTTATTTTGTTGATAAGCCAACAGAAAATGTCTGGACGAGTCGTTGACTCCTGCTGAGTATATTTTATACATTTATGTATGAATAATGTTGTAACATTATTAAAGGTTAAAGGTGTTAATATAACTCATACATTTAACAAAATACTTGCTGCTTAACTGCATGGTTTGGCAGAGGCTTATTACATTGTTTAATTGAGATGTTTACGTTATGTTTCGTATTTTTTATGATACAGCGATCAAGATAAAAACACTGATAGCTGGAATTATCTAGTATTAGATAACTGAAGTAAAAGTTTTAGAGTGTGTAGTTACCTATATTTCTTTTTTCAACAATAGATCATCGAATTGACAAAATTCAGGCATGCCCTTGTATGATATGTATAGTGGAATAAGCTCAAGTAAAGCATTAGGAAGTAGGTATAATTTGTATTGTAAACAAAGAGCCCACATCCATACCTTAATAACTGCACGGCAATTAATGTTTATTTTTACGTTTCCGTATTTAGTATTTACACAATGCATGCACATTGGAACCTTATCAGTACCTAAGGTAAAGTGTTATTTATAATTTATTGTAATTTAAATGTGGTACTTTGTAGTTTTAAAAATAACTAACTAGAGCATTGTCGTACCAGTCACACGGCACTTTTAAGAATTCTGTGGTTGCAAGACTAACAAGCCAAACACTTGACCTTTATCTTGTTAAGAGAAGAAGACTTAACCCTAAACTTAGATTCTAAGTAACTAGCGCTTACGCTAGAACTTATTCTAAGGCCGTATTGAATTTCATGAAGTTAGTTATGTTTACAAAGACTTTCTACGGACTTCTCAGTCTAGCAAGACTCAAGATTTGAAAACCACTCGAAACGTCAAGAGAGTGTGATGTTATCGTTTTCATACTTTATTTGCTCATCCCATTCTATTTCCAAATTTTATGAATAGGTATGCTGGGTTAACTCAATGGGTTTATTCAATTTATTTGATTGTTTATGTTTATATTTACATTTTCTTAGAAGACGTTCAGTGTTTTTACGAATTTCTATTTGGAGATCGTTTTCCTTATGTCTATCAACTTGCTGTGTATACTTCGCAGTAAGCATGATTTTAATTCTTCTTTTACCAACGTCATCAACAGTAATACAAGTTCAACAGAGTGTGTTTGTGCAAGCATTTTATGATTACATTTTTATCTTGTCGAAATTGTTTGTGGCGCCAGTACCTAATAACAAAACACATTATATCATGAAGTGCAACTGACGATACCAACCGATACGATCGCTCGCCAGACGATAATGCCCGGGGTAATCACTCATTATCTCCACAAATCAGGGTCATTCGCGATAAGTCACGCTAATATTCAACACAAGATTCATGTCTTTGTCTATTTAATCCAAGAACCTCCATTATCATCTAGGAAACTTACCATTGAATGTGTCGTATGCCGTGGGCTGATATTCCTCTCGAAACGTGTCCTGCGCGTACGCAGCTATCAAGGAGCTCTTTCCCACTGCTCCGTCACCCACCAACACACACTTTATCTTCTCTTTCTTTCCACCTTTCACCTTCCTCCTGTCCTTTATCTGAAACATGCGATTCAAAGTCCGTCTGCTCTTCTTGTCCCTGACGGCCCAGTCGTTCACTTTATCACAGCAATTCAAGTCGGCAGACTCATCGTCTCGTATCACAGTGCGGCCGTTCTCCTCGGCCACCTCGGAGTAGTCGTAGTCGTCGTCGTCCCGCCGTGCTATCGGGAACTGGCTGGGGCTGTGCACGCCGAACACGAACGGCCCGTCTCTCTCGGGCATACGGGCAGCGAACCCGTTCGCCGGAGTCGGGGGCTTCGCATAGTGCACTACCGGGGCACGGTACTGACTCGAAAGGTACTCGTCGGACGCCTGCGGGTCGAACCTAAACACTAGTTCCGCTTCCCTTCGATCCAAACTTAGATCCGGAGGCGTAACTTTGTCTTGAAAGTATCCGACTTTCTCGCGTGCCCTTGTCTCCTGCAGTCGCCTTTCGAGTTCGACGTTCGACGGCTTCCAATAATCAGGTCGGTATTCGTAAGCATAATCTGTAGGCAGGTTTCTTGGAGCGGGCAAGGGCCGGTGCGGGCCAGAGTCGCGGGGAGGCGCGCGTGGTGGGACCATTAGAGGCTTTTGCGGTTCCGCCAACAACGGCCGGCGCGCTGACAGGTTCGCGTTTCTGTTGAACATGATCCCTTCTAAACTGGGAGACATTGGCACTGTCACAAATTTCTGCCGACAAACAGATTATTGCAGTATGCGTCCGCGCACATAACTTGCGCGATCTAATCGAAATATATCGCGGTTTGTGGAGCGCACGGGCGCGAGTAGCGACGTGATGTCGCTGCGGAGAACAAAACGCGACTGTCTCGGGTCGGCGGCGCGAGTCGCGGCGGGACGGCGGCCGGTAGCCGCGCTCCCCTCGCCCGGAGAAATGACCTGTTGCTTCTGTTACCTGTTCAGGTACAAGCGACCGTTTCGCAGCAAACGCAGCTGCTGCCCGTGAACAAAGCCGTCACATGCGACGCCAGCCGCCTCGCATGGCCCCGCAAGGAAATTCATTCACGATATCCGACGATGAATGAACCACGACGTGTTTTGTTTACCAAATGTTTTATGTTTACATTTTAGGTTTAGGTACAATCGGCTACAAAAAATAAGCAACGATAACAATCAAAACAGTACACATACCAACAACACTGAACTGAGAATACATATATAAACTATTATAAACACAACTTTACTTGTTAAATACCTTAGGTAAGCACTGACATAATTATTATGAAACATGCCTTATGGCATTATATACCATGGTAGAACCACAAAATAGTACTTACTCTTCTATTTTCATTGGCCAAGTGTATGGTTTTCATTCTTTCACAGGTTCGATTCCCGCACAGTCGAATGCGCGTATCTGTGAAATGCACCTGTTGCTCATAGTGAGACTTTCAAATTTGTTTTTTTTACCAATGTACAGACTGAAATTATGAATTTATGTATTACCATATAATTTAGTTATGTACTTAATAGTTTCAGTAGTAGTTTTTATATTAAATCAATTCTAAAATTTGCAGATTATAATTGCGTATATGCGGTAGGGTGATTTATATTTATTTCAAACAATATTTTCTGCACCAAATAATGTTTTTAGTGCCGATAGTTTATGTGGAATTTGCACTTTTTGTATAAGCGAGTTTTGTTTTATACAAAAATTGAAATACGAAATTTAATTATATGTAGATTAGAATTATTTTTTACAAATATTACGTAAATTGGTAAGATTCGGAACGGTGACAGTAAAAAATATTTTCCCTAATGTGAACTTAAGAAAATAACAAAATGTCATCTAAAGAAAACTATCTGATACATTCATTTATTCATCATTTGCGTGAAAAATAACAATCATGAAGGAAAAATTTGCGGACCACGTTTTTCGACCAATTGGAAGAAAAATCCTTTCTTTTATTAGACGTTTCTTTTTAAAGTGATATAATTAAACGCAAGTTTTTAATCTGTATTGTTTTTGACACTGATACCATAGAGATATATATACACATGGAGTGAGCATATTCTACTATATGAATAATAGTTATACAAATATCCATCGTATTGACGCGCACATGTCAAAAAGCTTTTTGTCTCTTTTTAACTAAACAAGAAATGAATTTGTAAAGAGAGAGAACTAAATGTCTGACAGGGACCAAATTTGGCAACACTGTTGTGGAATGTCACCTTCATGTCATTGCGTGCCGGTCGCCATTGTAAGTTCCAAAAGTACTTGTGTTGTTTGTGGTAGTTGTGCTGTCAAACAGTTGCTCGCTCAAAATATTTTTGTGGATTTAAAGAGAAATACGTGTTGTAATTAGTTATTTTGGTGTTTTGAGTTTGGACAATAGTAGGAAAATCATGCCCTCGTGTTGCATAAAACAGTGTGGTGCGAGGAAAAGCAAAAATCAGCCTAACTTGACATTGCACAAGTAAGTAACTTATTTTCACTAATTCATTCGAATGTTGTAGAATGTATTGTTATAAGATAATCTTTTTGAATATTATTGAAACCTGTGTCATGTTTATATGACTCATATCGTTATTATTTCATTTCTTCGTATTGTTTACAAACAATAATAATTGTCAAGTACGGCTAGTGATGTGCGATGTTCGCATACCGTAAGTATCGATAAAATTAATGAAGTGTGTAAAATACATTGAAATTATATTTTAATCCACAGATTTCCTGAAAACGAAATTTCAAATAAGAAATGGATGGAAGCTATTGGTTCTGAAAATATAAACCCAAGACATAAAATATGGCATGTCTGCTCCATGCACTTTGAATAATTATAGTGACCATAGTGATCTTTACTCAGAAGACTCGAGGTGGCCTTCAATACGCCTCCAACGGAGTCATAAACATTATAAAGAAAACGGAAAATTTAATAAAACCTCATCTCACTGACCAGGAAAAACCAGAAAACTATTTTTTATATATTTTCAAGTTTCTGACGGACTATTATGACAGCGAAAAAATATTATACTCGCCGCACAACATAGAGCATAACATCAACCATAGGCTGTTGCTTGTGAAATCTATAATGCCTTCATAGACATAAGGTTTCGGTACAATGCTAACTATTTTAATAAGTTTATTTTGTTTAGAAACGAATAAATGCCTTTTTTACACTAGAAATTGTTTTATTTTATATAATTTGTTGTTTGAAAAGTGGGTAGGTACATAAAAATATCAAATAAACTAGCCCGTGTAACAGGTGGGTTATATTCAGATAATTCCACTTGATTTAGTAGTTTTTTTTTTGTTACTTTGTGGCAGATGACAATTTTGGGTAATAGCTTAAATAACACTCAAAGTTAAATATCGATATCTAGCGCGTTTCAGGCAGTTACAACCCTAAGAAAGGCAGCCATCTTAATTGCCCAATTTTTGTAGGTATGCACGTTCAATTCGTAGGTATGGCAAGTCCATTTAGGTTTCTAAGTCAGTGACTGATACTGACATTGACAATGACAAAAAGCACGTGTGGATATTTTGACATGAGATTGACACTTGCAATGCTGTACCGCGTTCCATACATAGAATGGTTGGATCCATACTTTGAACATGATTTTACAGCATTCAACAAATGTGGCATCCGCTATTTCACGCGCCAGAGAAAGACAGTATATCTTCCTTATGCTAAAGACAGTTCTTCTTAAGTCGAAACGCATTCTTTAAGTTTAAAAACCACACGAAATGTGGTTAGGTGTGCTGTAGTAAAACTATTTATATTTTAAATAACACGAAGTGTTACTCATCTATTAATTGAAGTTAAGCTACGTATTAAGTGATACTATATATCTAACACAATGGCTAAGTTTAAATTGAGTAAGTAAATAATTAAAATTAATCCTAACACGCGTTTGTAATGTAACGACATTCGCTGCAAAATATAGTTTTTTTAGTAAAACTTGTGTGTAGATATCCTAAAATCTATTCCTAATATCTATATATCTATAATAGTAGGCTCTATGTAATGCTGTCATAAAAATATCAATTTTGAGCAATATTGCACAATTTGATTGCCATGTTTTTATCAAGCTGAATAAAAGCAAATGCCGTCATTTCATATTGTATTTTAATAAAGGTGTCTACAATAACAATACAATAGTGCTACTGACAAATGTTAGCAAAATGTTGTATTCAAGCAATGCATATTAGCATGACAAAACTGTCTCATAAATAGATCCCTATCATACATATAAACAATAACGCCAAACTCTACTATAAACTAACAAGTAATACACTATTTCAGAGAAACCATCCAAACGTCAGCCAGCCCGTCTCCGTTATAAAATAGAGAAAAAAGTCAAAGACCACAACAGAAAGTTGAAGAAGGAAGCAAAAAAGAATCCTAAGTCTAAGAAAGCTAAGCCCATACAGATCCCAAATGAATGCCCCTTCAAAGATGATATATTAAAAGAAGTAGAAGCTGTAAAGAAGCATAAAGAAGAAGAGAGACAGAAAAAGAGGGAGCTAGCTAAACTTGAGAAACAAAAGAAGAAGGAGGAAAAGAAAAATAGTAATACTAGTATTGGTTCATTGGTAAGTTCTGTTGCTAGGTTTTTACTATGAAACTTTTATATTCAATGTACACTTCTGTATAACCCAGTCATATTTTGCACTAATTTTATGTTCAGTTTTAAAATATATACCCAACATTATCATCGGGACTGGATCCCTAAGGTGAATGTTGAATAAGAGATCAAAAGCCGCTCATAAATGAACTGCTCATACAATTAGTCAGTGATCAAAACCCACAAACTGCACAAGCATTTTGAACTCAGTTAAAATTATAGCAGTTTAAATGACAGTCATAATATGTGCAGGTGGTCTAAAAAATCATAGGTTTTAAACTAGGGAATTATTAGATAAATGAATCTCTTATTCATGAAAGCATAATGTAAATAGTAATTAACTAAACAAAACAACAATATTTTTAAATCATAAGACCAAAATTTAATGATCCTTATATTTAACCATCTAATCCATTCTGACTACAGGTAGAAAATGCACAAGCCAGAGGCAAAGTGCACGATGCGTTTAAAACCGATGATGTATCTGATGAAATAGAATTCGGCAAGGACAGGAAACAGGAGAACTCACTCAAGACTTACTACAGAGAGTTCAAGAAGGTTATATCAGAAGCTGAAGTGATTCTAGAAGTTGTTGATGCTAGAGATCCTTTAGGTGAGTTGAGATATTAAAACTATGTTTGTGTGTCTTTTAATTTTTGTAGATGCTAGATCACAAAGTTAACTCTATTTTGTACGGTCAATGACTGCTTTTAATAAGAGATTCATTTATTTCCTTCAATAATTCCAATAACAGTATTTTTTCGACTGCCTCGTTGGCCTAGTGGTGCTAAGCGCGACTGTTATGCTAAAGGTCTTGGGTTCGATTCCTGAGTCGACCAAGGTGTTATTGGGTTTTTTTATGAAATTCTCAGTAGCAGGTCGAAGTTTGGATTTATGCCCGGTAAGTGGCAATAGGTACGCCCCCTATTACATGGGACCTACACAACGGCGAACTGTGGGTGTACTTTGGTACCCCTCTGCCTACCCCTTCGGGGATACAGGCGTGATAATAATAATAATAATATAATAATATTCCTGGACAATTCACACACGGTAATCTGATCCCAAGCTAAGCTCTAAGAGAGCTTGTGTTATGGTAACCAGACAACTGATAAATATACTTATATATTTCTAAATACATACATATTATAGATATAATATGTTATGTTAGTATTTTTTATGTAAAGCGAGTAATTTTTAATGCAAAGAAACATCCACAACCATTCTATTTTTTACTTAAGATGTGCCTTAGTTGCATACATTTCTTAAACTGAAAGCGAAAAGATACAATATCAAAGTGAAATACATATACGGTATGCCATAAAATATCCTATATGTTTGTACCTCAAACCTAACTCATCAACCATAAACCCCCAGGAACCCGCTGTTCCCAAGTAGAGGAGGCGGTCCGTGACTCGGGCAAGCGCCTCGTCTTAGTCCTGAACAAGGCGGACCTGGTCCCGCGCGCCAACCTCGAGGCTTGGCTCAAGTACCTGCGCCGGACTGCACCGGCCGTGCCCTTCAAGGCTTCTACACAAGACCAACAGCATAATCTAGGCACGAGGAAGATGAAACATATTGTTAAGGAGAAACAAATGAAAGGTGAGATTGGTATATGTTTTTGTAACTACTAACTACATAGTTGTTCACATTCTATGATTGTCAGATAAAAAATGTTATAAAATAATCCTTTCCATAGCAGGCATTACACTGCCTCTCTGTAAATGGCATGAATAATGTAATAGTAATAAACTAAATAAAATGTTGGTGTTTGTGTTTATTTACAAGCCATCAATAGTAATTTATGATTTTAAAGGTAACAATAAGTTTGGATCTCAGATTACTTGTAATAGATGTGTGCAAATGTATGTCAGCAGGGTAAAGGAAATAGTTCTTATGCAATTAACTATGCCTACTACTATCAATAACATGATAAGATTAATTTTCTCAATTTTATTACATAACCAATCATCCCTTTTTTTTTCAACTGGCTTTGCCCAAGGTATGTTAGGTAAGGCTTCCAGTCCTATCGTAGTCAGCTGAATATTGTATTTTACGACTCATCTAAATAACTCGTTTCCCTTTTCCAGGTTCAGCGTGTGTAGGCGCGGAGTTAGTAATGAGCCTGCTCGGCAACTACTGCCGCAACAAGGGCATCAAGACCTCCATCACAGTTGGTGTGGTTGGCTTGCCGAACGTCGGCAAGAGCTCCATCATCAACAGCCTGAACAGATCCAAGGCCTGCAATGTTGGCAGCACTCCGGGTGTTACTAAGTAAGTTATAATATAGTAATGAACCTGCTCGGCAACTACTGCCGCAACTAGCACTACAAACAAGCTACTGCAGTAACATATTATGGTGGTATGGATTTAAACATGAGGTTGGCCCACAACTACAGGTCACTGTCTTTTTGACAATGATAACTTTTTCATCTCAGAATGTAAATAGAAGGCTTTTACTTTAAGAGGATGATTTAATGTTTGAAATGAACTTACTTTATATAGAGTCAACTAGCTAATGGATAACCTGTACTAATATTCTATTTCTATCTGCCCGTGAAAGTTTCAATAACATGGGCCTGACAATTGCAGACATTAACATACTTAGCAAAAAAATGAATATCCGTATTACTGTATTACAAACAAGCCCTTAAACATAACCTTTCTATCTCCACAGACAAATGCAAACCGTCCAGTTGGACTCCAAGATCAAGATCCTGGACAGTCCCGGCATCGTCTTCCAGTCTGGCCCCGAGAGCGACTCGTCCGTGGCGCTGAAGAACGCGGTGCGAGTGGCCGCCCTGAAGGACCCCGTCACGCCGGCCGCCGCCATACTGCAGAGGGCGACTAAAGCCACGTTAACGGAGCTCTATGCGATACCTGATTATAAAACGCCACAGGTTAGTACTGCAACAATAACCTACAGCAAATGAACTACGGGTTCGATCCCCACATGATACCAGCAGTTTTGTGATCCACTAATGTTTATATCAAGTCTAGATATTCTATGTGCACGTCACGCATGCTCAAAAAATAACAAATGTAGAACAACATGTATGAAATACACCGGGATTAGTTAAAAAAAAATACAATTAATATGGTATAATGTAACTACCATTCTTTCGACATCTGAAGGAATAACAAAAATGGTATTAAATGAGAGCAATCCACACAAATGATCACCATTAATTCGATGTTCATAGAAGGTACAAAAACAATAGATTTTTTCGTCCACTATGATTTATATTATCTCATAATTCCTGCAAAAAAATGTGGAACGACATTGACTTGTCAGCTATTCTTATCATTTCATATTTTTCATCTATAACAAGGATCTTATCAAAATAATTACATATACGACCTCTTTACATCGTAAATATAGTACATAACATAATATTCCAGGAATTCTTCGCGCACCTGGCGTCTCGTATGGGCCGGTTCAAGAAGGGCGGCGTGCCCGACCAGGAGGCCGCGGCTAAGATACTGCTCAACGACTGGAACACTGGCAAAGTATGAATTCCTTTCTCTTTTATATACCAAATTCATGAAACAAATCATAGAACTTGAGTGTGTGTTGTGTAACTTTTACTCTAAACACATTGCCTTCTATATCAACACTAGCAATAAACACACTTTGGTGTTCTACTGTATTTGTATTATATAGTTATCCTAAATACAGGTCTACTTTTGCCTAGCCCTTGTCAAAGCTATCTTCAGTGGGCTTCTAGGTCTTTACCGCATCCACCTGGAATCGGCATTGTATGTGAAACAACTGCCTATCTGATCTCTACAACTTATTTTACTAGGTACCACAGTGAGACTTTTTCCCACGTTACCCTAAATACGGTAATATCCTTAGTAAAATTGTGCGACAAAACTTGTCCTGTTAAACTAATTACAATTTCGTAAAAACCTCTGTATGTTTATGTATTATTAAAGAACGTCACTTAACCTTTTATTTTTTCATCCCAGGTCAGATACTTCACATTGCCGCCAGAAACTCTAGAATCAGAAGTTCACGTAGATGCCAAGATTGTATCCACAATAGCCGCGGAGTTTGATATCAATTCCTTTGAAGCAATGGAGACCGAAGCCATGGATGAACTCGCTGCTCATGATACAGGCGTGGAGGGAGTTAAGGTAATGTAGACCTTGTGTGTGTAGCTGTAAGGTCTAGTATTATATAGGTATGTGCTGTAGTCGTGGAGTTTAATATCAACTCATTTGAAGCGATGGAGACTGAAGCCATGGATATTCGCTGCTCATGATACTGGCATGGAAGGTGTTAAGGTAATGTAGACCTTGTGTGTTTAGCTTTAAGGTCTAGTATTATGTACAATAGCCGCGGAGTTTGATATCAACTCGTTTGAAGCAATGGAGACCGAAGACATGGATGAGCTTGCTGCTTATGATACTGGCATGGAAGGTGTTAAGGTAATGTAGACCTAATTGCTGTTATGTTAAGATCTAGTGTTACATAGGTATATGATGTAGCTGCGGAGTTTGATATCAACTTGTTTGAGATGAACTCGCTGCTCATGATACCTGTATCTCTACGCCTGCTTAGAGGGAGTCAAGGTTATGTAGACCTTGTGTGTGTAGCTATAAGGTCTAGTATTATACACAATAGCTGCAAAGTTTGATATCAACTCGTTTGAGGCGATGGAGACTGAAGCCATTGATGAACTTGCTGCTCATGATACTGGCGTGGAGGGAGTTAAGGTAAAGCCAACCTTATTGCTGTTACGTTAAGATCTAGTATTAGATATGTATATGCTGTAGTCGCAGAGTTTGATATCAACTCGTTCGAAGCCATGGACGATCTCACTGCTCATGACACCGACGTTGAGGTAGTTGAGTTAATTTAGACCTTAGAGAGAATAAGTTCGAGATATATTTACAACTAGCTGTGCCCCGCGTGATTAAGTAGTCCATTTTCTTGATTTTGTATAGGATTTTCTGGGGTAGAGATGAATCCAACAAATTAAAAATCATTATAATCAGTCAACCCATTATTGATTCATAAATGGTATCAGGATATTGGTAACCTGACCTTCCTATATATATAAAAAAATAGCTTTGAGACTTCATATGGACTGGCTTGTTCATAAACACATAGTACATATTAAATGAAATTTAACAAATGTCGTTTGTTTTCCAGATCGTAAGCACAGGACCAGTGAAGGCGGCCTTAGGAGACGACATGCAAGTCGACGGAGAAGACGCTAGCCTGCTCCCCAACTCGCTCACCATCCGAAACAAACTGGAGAAGGCGAGCAAACCCCGGGAAAAGTCCAAAGCAGACCCCGAAATGCAACTCGAAGGAAACATGAAACAAAACAAACTCAGAAAAATACAATTCAAAAAAGATAAAAAGAAAAAAGCTAAGAACGAAAAGCAAGCTGTCAATCTAGCGAACGTTCTAGAAAATGTCACTCTTACAACATACAAAAAAGATGACTACGATTTCAAAGAAGACTTCTCCTTATAGACTGACGTGGAAATAAAATATTAATTATTTAATTAGGTTATAAGTAGACAAAACATGTTTTACATTATTTGTCCAGCTGTTTTTCAAGGATATTTCAATAAATACCCATTTCCGTGGACATAAGAGCTATTTTTGTTTAGCAATGTTTGCTTTTGTATTCGCCACGGTATCTGAAAACTTGTACAATAATTAAATAATTATAATTGTAAATACTTGTTTTACTTGAGGTGCACTTATTACCAGGTTACGATGGTTGATAAAAACGCAATTAAGTATAACTTTATTGAAAATGTAACAATACTGCTAAAATTGCAATACCTTTGTAAAAATGCATCAATATAAAAGGCTTCTATGAATTACATTTTCAGTATTGGCAACGTATTTAATCTTATCGAAAATAGAACATCAAGAATTCGATGTCAGGATACATTTAAAAATACGGTTACCGTTTTTTCACTTGCTTACTTATTAATAATACATTATATTAATTCAACGAAATTAGGCTTGTTTGGTTTACACTTTAAATTAGTTGTCCAACCTAGCAATAGTAGGTATAGTATTTCATATTGTATTATCTACATAGTACCTATTACAGTATATTTTACTCATTTCGTTCATGCATGTATTTACAAGCACCATAAACTGTCTTATCTACAATACCATCGCTGAACAACACTGAGTTCCATAAATTTCTCTATAATTACCTACCTGACTGGCGTGTGGTGTCAATTGTACCGATTGTACCTATTCTCTTCAGCTATGAAACCATTCAATTGGTACACGTAATTCACGCAGTCATGAGGCAATTAAACTAAATATTCACCACTTATTTAGTAGTTACTTACATAACATTATCTATATAAGGCTGAAATAATAATGACGTGGTTTTTCATAATGTTACAAATTTTAACTTAATTTATTATTTTGTCTGCATTAGTCATTGCCATATATTACGCTTTCGGTATTTTAAGTAGATAGTAGCAGATATTTTCCTTTTCGGTAATATCGTAATTTTATCTAATTCTGTCCTTTACTATTTGTCAGGATTCAAAAATTGTATATGCAGTAATGTTGGAGCAAAAGTACATAGGTCATGCGCTACAGCAACTTAGCTACCAAGCTTCTAAACAAAGAACTCAAATTTTAAATGCATTTTAGTACATTTAACAAAGACCACACACGATATCTTCGGTTGTGTAAATAGAAACTGCAGAACGAAACACGCCAAGGACACTTCACAATGACGTGTGTAGTGACCCTTATAATGGCTGACAAGCTTCATACCTGTGCCAACGCCACAACTTAAGAAAAAAAAAAAATGACAGAAGACAAAAAAAGACAATAATTCTAACGAAAAAAAACGGACTTCTAAATAAGTCTTATATTTATTTCTTATGGATCAAACAGACAAAACTGGACCAAAATGAAATAAAAAAAAGAATCATCAAAATCGGATCATCCAGTCAAAAGTTCCGTGGTATCAAACATAAAAAAATACTTGATTGAGTACCTCCTCCTTTTTTTGAAGTCGGTTAAAAAAATAACAGCACCTAGGTTTCTTTTATTTCCTAAATTGTACAGATACCTTATTAACATTTCATCCTATTTAGGCATCTTGCATATGACGTCATAGCAACCGATTACCTCAATACTATTGTCCGGTTCTCGTAATACCGGAAACTAGCCGGATCGACCGGCTTTGTCGCTAATTGTATTACCAGATAAACAACACGTGGACGTATCATTGTAATATGTTACATAAATGTCTCGTATATATATAGTGTAGGTATTTATTAATTAGGTAACAGATAAATATTAATGACTGCCTCGTTGGCCTAGTGGTGTTAAGCGCGACTGTTACGCTAGAGGTCTTGGGTTCGATTCCCAAGTCGATCAAGGTGTTATTGGGTTTTCTATGAAATTCTCAGTAGCAGGTCGGAGTTTGGATTTGTGCCCAGTTAGTGGCAATAGGCTCGCCCCCTATTACATGTTACCTAAACATATCGGCGAACTGTGGGTGTACATTGGTACACCTCTGCCTAACCCTTCGCGGATACAGGCGTGATCGTATGTTATAAAGATTAATGTTTCTGACATTAACATCACACTATTAAATATTTTTACGTTTAATATAAGTAGTTATTACATATCGGTAGGTAGGTACGACAAAGCTATACAAGGAATATAGAAATAAAAAACGTTTTATTTTTAGTGTCTATTCAATGTTTCTGTTATCAGTTAACAGTTATCCTTCCTATCTAGAAGTGGAAGGATAAATTTAATTTATTCGTTTACCGCAAACGTTCAATACATTGAAAGTTAGTAGTTCGTATGTCCTGACTTTTTCCGAATATAACTTTCGGTGCATAAACACCACTGCAGTTTCATCAAACATCGACCAGCGAATTTACAATAATTGTCATATCAATAGAAAAAAAGATTCCTACTTATTTATGTCAACTTCAGGTTTTCCCAGAATCCTCTAGCTTAAAACCCAGGTCATTCACATCACCGCAACAAACATGTTCAAATAGAGAACACATCCATTCATCGATTTCAAATCTGTCAAATCATAGATAACTAAAAAAAAAAGAACAAAATGCCCCAGTAAGCATTTACTCATGCATACTAGTCACGGGCTCACGGCAAAAACGTTATTGAGCAACATACATATTATGTTAAATGTTAACTACGACCGTTGCATTTCACAGATAAGAATAGATAAGCGTTGTTGGACATAATATGATGCTACAGTGTTATGGGTTATGCGATAACAAAGAAATTGAATACTTATCTATCAAGTTACACAGTTTATTTTTTACTCATAATTCGGCTTAATTCATCCTCAATTTCCAAAAAAAAAAACATTTATCATCAATGGTATTATTTATCCTAATTCCTCAGCTAGGTTGACAGGAATAATAAAAGTGTAGAAGACCTAGGTATAATCTATGTATATACTTCACCTGTTATACGTTTCCTACGGCATAATGAATCCAAATAAAAGCCATAAAAGTTAAAAGGCTTCCATAAAAAGCTGTATAAGACTATCTATGTGATAATAAATTCACAATGGTAGATACTTAGTCTATAAATTGACCTAAATTTTGCATATCTAAAGATAAAATTACTTACACAGATCCCTACATAGATAGTCTATTATCATTGCAATTATGATTGACCAACAATTGATTGTAAAACAATCAACTTAATTTTGTATCTATATGGTTTCGGGCAAAATGTTGGTACAGGAATGAATACTGAAGCTAATAGAAAATATAACCTTCTAGAATCGATTTATGCACGACCTTTCAATACAAAATTCAACCCACTCCTCTCTACCTGATAAAAGATGCTACGGGACTATACTACTTTTATGACGAAATAACATTTACTTATAACTTATTCGTGTTAAGTTTTAGCTACTTGCTGAGGACAATAAAATATTCAAGGCCGCCTATAATTATTTTACGCGTTGTTCATGTATGTAAACAATTATTTACATTTATATAAAAATTTAGCAAGATTATACCAACTAATGTGAAAAGCCCACGACTTGGGTAATCCACGTAACATCAGAGCATCTCCTCTCTTTCTGGCTTGAGCTAAACTCTATGTCTGTCACTTTCTGATGCCATGTGCAGTAGCGATTGGCGGCTACGGTAACATTATCATCAATGTCATGAATGAACTTTCTCGGTCCTATAGAGACTACAGAATAATTGTTAATAAGTCCGACATTACATTTTGATTAATTAGACAATAAATATTTAGATATAGATTACACTTTCGTGGTATTTCAACCCAATTGCAAGCAAAGGAATGTTTTGACCGCAACGTAGGCCTTGATATTCATATTTTCCCGCGGGCTGAATCATTATTTTCATGTAGTGTGTTCAATTCCTATTTGCTAATGCTCCACCAATAGGAGCTTTCCATCTGTCTGGCGTAATTTTATGTAAAACGTCATTAGGTCTTCTTTCCCTTCCCCTTCGCACCTATGGGGCTGTACCAGATAAAAAAGTATTTCTATCTCACTTTCTCATTTCCCAATACATTTACGTTTGAACGCCTTCTCTTTCACACTTAAAGGATTTACACTGAACCGAGCAGGATAGCAACTAGCTGAAGCTTACTAACCGGTCGAAGTAATAATAGAGAATTCGCCAAAATTTGAAGTTATTCGTGGCCAGTCCTTTGAACGTAGAGGTGGTTGTGTGAATCAAAAATGAAGTCTTTAGTGCTAGCTGTTGTCAGTTTACTGGCAATTTCATCTATACATTGTGAAGTGTTCTTTGAGGAGAAATTCCCTGATGGTAAGTGTATGATTTTTATTCAAAAACATTGATTTTGAGCCGTACCGGTCTGCCGCGTGTGCGATCGATTGCCCACCAGACTATCCGTAGCCGGTTTATTTTGGGGATAAATGTGTTAAAACGGTATATATTTCGTTACAGACTCATGGGAATCCAACTGGGTGTACAGTGAACACCCCGGAAAAGAGTTCGGCAAGTTCAAGCTGACTGCTGGAAAGTTCTACAATGACCCGGAGGAAGATAAAGGTAGGTGGAGACCGGCCCCTTCTAATGCCGCTTACATTAGTACATTCACATCTAACAAGACTGACGCTCACATAGTTCAAATCATAGAAGTTCACATACGCAATTAGTTTCACTATACTACGACCGTGAGGGCAGTGAACTTTGTTACACATATCCTAATTAAACAATGGGCTCGATGACATAAACACGACTTAGCTATACCGCTCTACATGTCTGTTGTCTTGGTACTTGCCAGGTCTGCAGACGTCCGAGGACGCGCGGTTCTATGCGTTGTCTCGCAAGTTCAAGCCGTTCAGCAACGAAGGCAAGCCCCTGGTGGTGCAGTTCTCCGTGAAGCACGAGCAGGACATTGACTGCGGCGGCGGCTACCTGAAGGTGTTCGACTGCAAGCTGGAGCAGAAGGATATGCATGGCGAGACCCCCTACGAGATTATGTTTGGTCCTGACATCTGCGGTCCTGGTACCAAGAAGGTGAGTCATATATTTTTTTTTTTTTGGTAGAGATCTTTGCAGTTAGCCTGAGCGCAGGCTTTGACTACTTCACCGGACTTTGTGAGTCATATATTTAGCTTCACTTTTTTACAGGGACTTGTTTGTTATATTATTAGTCGGGATTATCTTCCTATAATGAATATCAAATGTTTTGTAACGAAAATTAACTAAATAATTGCTATAAAAAAACATAATGTTCTAGCAAAAAAATATAAACTCATAAATTCAAGTTTCCAGAATTAAAAATAGATTCCTCATAAAATACAAATTAAGAATTACAATAAAGTTGAGTTGAGTAACCAGCTAATGGATAAAATAAAACTAGAAAAACCAGTTTGGAGCACACTATTTATTGTTGAATAATCACCACAAGCTTATCACTTTATACATAACTTGTTAATTAGATCATTTAGCAAATTATATTTCTAGCACTAACTAATTGGTCCAGTGCGCCAAATATGAAACCATCATTTATTATATTTACTGAAGATGTCATCCAGGTTTGCTACTCTCTTAGGAAGTAATACAGTTCATGAAAATAATACATAGGTTCAACTTTATGATGTCCTAGTGCCTCTTGGTCTAGCCAGTTTATCTGTATAACATAGTCTAAAATGTCTTTTATCATTAGAGTAATTGAACTATTACAACTGCTTGTAAAGATTATCTAGATAAGAATAACTTGTTTTAGTAAGATACTTTTCATGCATTTTTTTACATTTATCCTTTACTAAATCTTTCAATCTTTAATGCATTTTGTTAAGTTCATTTTACACAATCTAGAGGTTGCATTTTAAATTCAGAATGTACTTAAAACTTGGGCAATGTTTAAAAATATCCTTTTTTTTTAAATGAATAACCCCTCTATAGGGCTATCATAAATGCAAAATTCATAATTAATGTAAGATTAGACCAAATAGTTTCATGTCAGGGGTGGCCAACTTAAACCTAATATGTCTTTTTTACCTAATACAGAGACTGAGGTTAACTCATCATAATGATTTTTTTTTCATATATTTCCAAACATACTTCACACATGTAGGGTATTAGTAACTGAATATTTTTCTTTGCCTTGCGATCAACTGGATCAATAGCCGCAATCAACAGATTGGCCACCTCTGTTCACTAAGGTAATCTAAAAATCTGTAGGAATAACATTTTACTGCACATGTCATTTATTTCAAGGCAAGACACCATAGTAGTTAGTGTTTTACATAATAAAGCATTTCAAGTCATCTAACTACATAAATACAAAGTAGAGGCTTACTCATTACAAATAACTAATGAGCACTCGACGCAAAAATTCATCACAGCTTACAAAGATTTTAACATATTCCGATAATTTATAATTAGTAATTAAATCCATCTTAATATGAACATAAAAATCGTCGAAGGCCGCTCTATGGGAACCAATAATTAATAAATATGACAGTTTTATAGGTATCGTGACAATTAAACACTACAGTGTTCAATATTCTTTTATTTTATTATGAAATTCGAGGTCAGCTGTCGTGCATTCAGCTGTTTTATTATTTATACACATGTGCTTTTTATTTTGCATATTAAATGGGCCGTGTTATGGAAGGTAGTGTTACTAGGTACCAGATAGATAGTTCACGCTTTACGCTACTTTGGCATTGATGGCAACCGTCAAATAAACTCATACCACCAACCAGAGATTGGGCTAAAGTCTGTTCAATCTTTATAATCCATACTGACGTGTGATGAATGATTGCCAAAAGGACTTGCTCACTCTTATGAGTTATGACTACTTATGACACCTTTCACCGAAATCTTGACTAATAAAATACGGTTAAAAGATGGTCCTATTTGATTACATAAATTCACGTTACTAAAAACATACTTAAAATAATGAATTACATTAAATTGGTTATTTTAAATAACCCCTCTTTGCATCAACTTGAAATTCGTGTAGCTTGGAGCATAATAGTACTTTCAGTTTTTAGATAAATTATTCTCACGAGATCACGCCATTGTGAGAGTTTACTACTAGTCTAGTAACAAAGTCAACTAAATAATGAATTCAGAATAAATGATGCATAATTTTTTGAATTAATTATTGATGAATATCGGAGAAAGGTGTGTGCAATATGCATCGTCTCCCACTATCGATTTTCACACGGGTCACTCTAGCTATATTTAGACGTTACGTTTTATAACAAAATATTCAATGAAGCATTGAAGCGTTAGGATATTGCATAACATTGTCTTCCGATCGGCCGATTTCACGCTGCCGAACGCTATTGTCTATCTAGAACAATTAGTTGATTCGCCTCTCATTTACATTACATTTAGGTAACGATTTCTTATTGTAATCAAAAAGCCATTATACTTATCAGAAAATAGGATTTATTTAGGTACAATGCATTTTTTATTTAGCAGTTTTGAAACTGTTAATAATATGACTAAACTTCTCTAATAAATTATGCTAATAAAAATTTATCACGTATCCGCGAACTACAAAGTTCAAGCAAATAGCGGAGTTCAACAACCTTTCACTTGTCTAAAGAGTTCATTCTCGTTTGTGTAGGTTCACGTGATCTTCAGCTACAAGGGCAAGAACCACCTGATCAAGAAGGACATCCGCTGCAAGGACGACGTGTACACCCACTTGTACACGCTGATCGTGAAGCCAGACAACACGTACGAGGTGCTCATTGACAACGAGAAGGTCGAGTCCGGAGAGCTCGAGGCTGACTGGGACTTCCTCCCCCCCAAGAAGATCAAGGTAACATATGACTGCAAACACTCCATGTTTTTAAATTTACTTTGTAGGGATTTAGATTTTCGGCAACGGATTATACATATATCATTATAACTTATAAAAAAAAAAAACTGATAAAAGGAAAAAAAACTTACAAAACTTTTTAAACCAAATTTTTGGGATCGTCTTACTAGAAAAAACCTTAGAATTCAAAAGTTGGTTGCTGAAAAACATGATACAAATGCCAGCGACTATGAGTTGCTGCATTGTAGAGCAGTTACAAAATTACCATTTCTAACTTAACCTTTACCACCAGGACCCAGAAGCCAAGAAGCCCGAAGACTGGGACGACAGGCCCACCATCCCCGACCCGGAGGACAAGAAGCCCGAGGACTGGGACAAGCCCGAGCACATCCCCGACCCCGACGCCACCAAGCCCGAGGACTGGGACGATGAGATGGACGGCGAGTGGGAACCGCCCATGATCGATAACCCCGACTACAAGGGCGTCTGGGCACCTAAGCAGGTAAATATCACCTACATTTTGTTTTTTTCTCTTCAACTACCTGGATAGTTGGCGACGCTTTTATTTTTCGACCCTTATTTATTTTGTAGTTGAAATGGATGAACCGAGGCTGTCTATTCTACTGTGTAAATATTTTTTAGATTGAATAAAGTAAACTTACGCAGCTATTTAATGGTCATCATATTTTTTCTGTGGTTACATAGTAGTTCCGGTCTATAGGCAGCGCGATATTAATACAACACGTCATATTTTCTAATAAAACCTGCTAGTAAACTTTTAATTGTGTTACATTTCCGATAAAATTGAAACCGGTTGTTTATCCTGAGGCAAGATTGTCGTCGAGAAAGTTTGTAAGACATGCGCCAAAATAGTCTGAAATATTACAAGTTGCAATACACTAGTACATACGTTCGCCCATAATCGATTAGTGTTATCGATTGTAAAACTAGTGAGACAGTCTGTCGGGACATACAAATCGATTATCCACAGTTGTGCTCGACACAATTTCTCTTATCTAAAAACTGCATAACACTTAAATCTACGTTCAATTTCGCAGTCGCACCGTGACCAAATCTAATTAAAGCTAAAGAAAGTATCATTGAGTCATTTGGTGACGTCACACGACACTAGTCAGTCGTGTGTCGCCGTTTGCATAACGTTTATTGACCCGCCTCGGCCATACTTACCGTTATAATGTGAAAATTGAAATCAGTGACTGGCTAGAGTGGCCAATGCCATATCGAGGCGTAAATAATAGTTCAATATACTCTAAACATGTGTGATGTCGCGACTCTTTAACTCAATGATAGATACCGTTAATGCGCTTTTTGTACACGCAGTTGTTGCTATAAAAAAATACTATTGTAACTGTAACCCAGATTTTGTTGCTAGAAAAAACAGTCATCGGTTCATTAGGTGTTCTTTTTATTGTGGTTAAGAAACTTTCGCGTAAAGACTGTGGAATAAACCTATAGGACAGAAAATAATAATGTTACATTTTTATAGATCGACAACCCTGCCTACAAGGGACCGTGGGTACACCCCGAGATCGACAACCCTGAGTACACATCCGACGCCAACCTGTACAAGCGCGACGAGCTCTGCTCTGTCGGTCTGGACTTATGGCAGGTCAAGTCCGGCACCATCTTCGACAACTTCCTCATCGGAGACAACATTGAGGAGGCCGCCGAACGCGGAGAGGCCCTCAAGAAGAGGTTAGAGGGAGAGAAGAAGATGAAGTCAGAGCAGGACGAGGCCGAGAGGGAGAAGGAGAAGGCAGACAAGCCTGATGATGAGGAGGACGATGAGGACTTGGATGATGAGCAAGCCGACAATGTGCCTGCAGTAAGTTATCACTACATAACTTCCACTCCTAGTATTTTTCTGTTAATGCTTCAGTTGCTCCATGTTAATGGGACTAGAAGCCGACCCCTAACTGTCTGGGGGAAAGGCCGTGAAAATAAATGAATAATAGTTATCATTTGTTTATGAACAGTCTAGAAAACTAAATTGATTTTAAAAGTTGATACAGTTGTGCGGCCAGCGATAATTGTTGCCGTTTGAACTTATCATAGATCTTTATTGGCCTTGATAATAATAATAACATATTTTAACGGCAGCCGTTAAAACTGTTATTTTTTGCTATGTAGCCTTTGTGATGCGTAACGTGTTTTTGTTATATTTAGTCGGAATATTTTGTTTCTTATTTCTTGGCATTATTATCGTCTTTTGTGTTATAATTAGAATTCCTTACGATATTTAAGTTTACTCTACGTCACAAAGGAAGTAGTTATTTTCATTTGTCTTTATTCTAATTTGGAACTGTGTTTGTTACAGGAGGACCACGATGAGCTGTAAACTGTGTCAATGTGTGTGTAAAGACAATAAGTATCGTCGGGTACATACGTGAGCGTGTGTGTGTGCGCTGAATGTGCGTGAGCGCATGGTATCGTTCCAAAAACTTGAAGAAGTTCTCTATAGTGTTTTATAGTGTGTTTCGTTCCAGTCTTCTCTTTCAATATGTATGATAAAATGCTGTAAAATTTTATTCATAATTTAATCATACTAGTTTCTTGTATTGTAATGCGTGTGATGGCTCGAAATATTCCAAGTTGGGGTTTAATATTTATTTTTGCAGGCCCAACGTACATTTTGTATAAAGGTTGAAATCACGCTCAGTTTTTATTGTATTAATGTTAATACGGCACTGTGTGTCGTCGAGTGCAGGGATTTATTGTACACTGTTAGTGCTGTAGCCTAAATTTTTTGTAAGAATTTGACTAATGTTGTAGAATAAATCTGTGAGTGAAAGTTTCTCATTTATGTTGTGAAACGAGTCTGATTAAAATTAATATATTAAATTTATTTTGTGTTTTTACTCCTTTAAACTAGTCAATGAATATTAGCAACAAGATTGTTGGCACTTATAGTTTTTATCGTGTTTTTTTTTTCACAAGTTGAACACATCTTAGACGACAGTGGATTTTACAATGATGCATGATAAATAAGTGGCAATGTAGTTTCTTTAATTGTGGTAATAAGTAGTACAAATGTACATTAGTGGCATTTAGGTATTTTCAATAAAATATCCAAACTGTTAAAACTGTGTTGTATTACTTATAATTAACGTACAGTCCGTTATTCGAAATGGTCCAAAAGTAAATCTTAGAATATTACAATTTTAAAACATGTTGAGTACATTAGATAGGAATCTTACATAATTCATAATTAATTTGTCCGCTGGATTACTTATCTGACTGTTTTTACTGCGACCGCCAGGCTTCCATAAAACTGTTTAAATAAAAATAACGCTATAAAATATTTAACAACTACAGCTAATCTGATAAAACTAGAAAATAAAATTACACAATAAATTAAGTTAGTAGTTAGTTTGTAACTTAAACACTAGATGTCTCTAAAATAAGTATTCAACGTAAGCTCTTCAGCGCCATCTATTGTTAGTTGCGATTAACGATGTTTACAGCAGTCCGAAACAACCTCGGTCAACGTTTTACTTACTCCAATCTCGAACAACTGGAACACAAAACACCACATTAAGAACAACAAAATAATAAGATGAGTGAGTATATAATTGTGGTTTACCGCTAAATTTTAAACTGATAATGAGTGGGATAGGATTACAGCGCCCTCTGTTGTGCAAATTATAAAATCAACGTCTTATAATAAAACTATTACTGACTTGTGAGATCAATTAGTTCCTGTTTGTTGTTACATATATTATTAGTGGCATATGATAAGAGGTGTTACATCGTAGTTCTTGGTATCACACGGCTATTTTTCGACCCTTGCCCTATTAACGCCTGTAACATGCGTTATAGCAACAATGTGCACACTTACGTTGCTCGAACTGACTGATCTTCTTATCCTTCAGGCGGTTAAACTCTTCTAACAATTCTGGCTTTTCCGTCGGTTTGGTTGTCGTTTGTTCCACTTCCTTGTGTTTAAATTCTTTCAAAAAACATGGGTCTGGTGCTGCTGATACTGTAAAATAAATTGATACAGCACACTTATTCGCAAGGACTTTATAGCCCGATGTAGAGGAGCTTTATGGCGTATTTTTGTTATAACTAATTTAAACAGATGACTGTAAATTACAGGATAGTTATAATACGGGCTGAAGAACGCAAAATAGTTTGGGTGAAATCTTTTTAAATTACGTCTAATAAGCCCTTGACTGAACAAGGGCTAGTTAATGAAAAAACAAAAACCGAAGACTTATAGACTTGAGTATATAGAAATGTGTATTTAATTATTCCGTCTTATCAACTTACCTTCATTCTGTGAAGCATAGATGAGCACCTGTAAAAGTTATTATAAATAAAGATAATTGATTACAATAGGGTATTTAGTAGATAAGGGGCATTCTAAGGACAATGCCTTATTGTAAGCTTGGGTCTATTGTGTTCCACCCTGGGGTCTGCCTTTCTTACTGGTATGAGTACGCACTGTTGACCCGTTTTGATATTAGTAAATAGATCATCCCTCTAGTATTCTTAGGAAACAGAGGGAACTTCTTGATATGAGTATATTGAATAGATGGAAAATGTTTTAACAGATAAACAAATAAAAATATCAAAGTAATATATGGTTAAGAAAATAATCATGATGAAGATAGGGTCCTTGTTTAATTGTAACATCAATGGTAAATATTTTTTTGTTCGGTTACTTTATCACACGAGATGACGTATGTAATTAAAGATGGGTATGATGTAACATAGATAAATAAAAATTCTTACCAAAGCCGTGAAAACGGACACAAATAACTGAAAACTGTTCATGTTTGCGTTATGGAACAAACAGATAAGCGTATTGGATGCCGTGTTTATTTATATGGCGACACACAACACTCCCGCTACGCCCTGTTATACGGCTGTTAAGAAAAATAATAGTTCCGTGTGTTATCTGTACGTTATGCATAAAATATACTCATTAATTCGGTAAATATATTTGTGGCACTAATTTAAAAAGTTTTGTTTTTATTTTAAATTCTAAAGTCGCGACGGCGCAGTTGTTGCTTTGGCAGCGTGAGTAAAGTCGCAAGTTTGATTCTTATAGAGAAGAGAAATGTAGTATAATACATTATCTGTTATCTATCTTCTAGGTTAATTTAGTGCGAAATATGTCATAAAGTTGCAATTTACCTCGCCTATTTAAAGTATGTAGGTAGGCGAGAGTAGAATTCAAGAGCCTGACAAGAGGCTGAGAGCTGGGCAAAGCCAGCCAAGGGTATGCAGATTTACATTTACAACTTATTTCCTATGTATCAATGGAAGAAGTATACTACGCCTACTGTATATTTATCCACGTCATTCAAATGTGGTGTTGACGTTAACCGTTTACCACTTACATTATTTATGGTATTAAACTTCACACTGTCACAAAATCTATTCCCGTGAAGCGTGAGTGAAGGGTCGAAACCTTTTCAGGTTACAACAAGAAACAATATTATCGTTCCCTTTGAGTTTATTTCGAGCGCAGTTTTATAAGACACGCCTCAATATAATACGGCTTTGTTTTCACAGCCACCCCTTATATTAACTATATCATTCTTGATCCCCTACCTTGAAAATTAATCCTTGTTTTCAAGCGCGTAGGGTTGAGTTTTGTTTGGGTGTTCAAAGGTCTAAGGGTAAGTTTGGTTCCCTCAAGGCGGAGTGATAACGTGTAGTGTCAACATTTGCCCTGCATCGCTGGATATCCGGTGTCGACTGACACGACCGACTTTTGTCTATGGTAGGATGAATGTCGAGAAATGAGTGATAGTGCTGTATGCCCCTTTTTTTGGTCGGACTGCGTTGATGATAAATTGAATATGAGATAAAAACTGAAGCATGAAATTGATATTTGTATTGTGAATTGTCCAATTTCTGTGGTAATTGTTTACTCATTTAATTATGTTTTTTTAAATATTATTATTTTTATTGTCGTATGGTGACATAGTGGCATAATAAGTTAACAAGCGACTGCTTTAAATAAAAAATAATTATATTCACTAAAAAAGACCAATCCTTCACCCAACCTCCTGAAAAATGTGGTTCTAGATATAGGCAGACAATTTTTACGAGGAGAACGCTTCTCCTAGTTTATTCAGTAAGTAATTTGTCGAGATAGCCATGTAAACGTTGGCGGTGCGGCCGGCGGCTGTATCCATTTTCCCTAAGCACTGAAATATAAGAGCACTATATAAAAATCCAGGAAATACCAGCTTCGTACAAAGCTAACAAGAATTTATTCCCGCAACGAGCTCGACATTTTTACAATCCTCGTAAATTGCGCTCCGTTTTACGTTAGAGTCGGAGTGTATGACATATTTATGCTAGGGCAGGGACGCTGGGGGCATGAATCGATGTTAACTCGATTAGGGGAATGGACATCATTAGAACCCCCGCATTGGGGATAAAAGTGAAATAAGAAGTTACGGGAAATGCGAATAAATGACTCAAACGTTCGCTGGTCCGGAAAGCTATGATTCATGATGGTACTAAGAAGGTACATGTATGAATGTCATAGGTATGACTGACTATGACTTTATATAATGTATCATTTTATATTATTTGTGAGACGGGTAATTTTATTGCGAGTACTCAGTAAGCTCTAAAAAGTTTATATGTTTCTTTTATATGAGCAGATACATACTTACCTGTAAGTGCCCAAATACATACCTGTACATAAATAAAGTCAAACCTAATAACTATAAGCTTTTATGTACAATATGGGCAGCTTTTATCAAGCAATAAAATGTAATGGAACTTAGTGAATTAATACTCCTTAAAACTCAAGACTTTAGTACCCAAAATACCTGAGTAAAACATTATCCTTCAGGTCACAGTAAGTCGCTTTGGAAAAACATACAGTTTCCATGCGACGAGCCTGACATCCTAAGAGCTAATAACTCGGTTGAACAGTTGAACTAGCGCAAGGGGAGAGCAAAGCTATGGTCCTTAGGGAAACGATCTTGTACGACCATTATTAATTACCTACGTTAGGGACGCTCGTACTGTGGGGAATAAAGATTTTAAGGATTATATGCATAAGGTTATTTAATGTCGATCGATATCCTAAAAGTTGTAACCTCTGCTACAGTATTGGTTATAGATTTTTCCGGTAATTAGCTATAAATTGCATCCAGTAGGTGCTTTTATCCAAAAGTTTCCTACCAGAGAATAAGTAGATAAGGAATGTATAGGTGAGTACTGTACCTTTTTTTTTTTTTTTTTTTTTTTTTTGCGGGGGGAAACCTTCAAAAGGCTTCCGGCCTTATGGGGATTTATAAGACCGGGGAGTGTGGGATTTTTACCGCACTAAAACCACCCCGTTGGTCACCATCAGCACATGAAAAGGGACTTCTGTTACCTCTTAAAGAACAAACCAGAAGCCCCCCTGTGCAACGCCTATTAGAGCACATCCCTGGAAAGACAGTAAAGAGGTCTTCCCTGAGCCTCCCTTATACACAGCAGCATAGACCAGTACTGCCGTCTTCTCCGAGGACACTTGATGGGGTGAGTACTGTACCTACTTAACTAAATATACGGATCTCGTTCATAAAATAATATGTAAGTAATATATTGTTTGAGACAACGACCGTTGCGTCAACTCGAGTGTAATGCCATGGACAGACACCGACCTATAAGCACCAGGAAAGATTTTTTAATTCAATTAGTAACAACTAGACTTAACAAATTGAATCATCTTAGTCACAATTAAGTTTCCAAGAACGACAATTATTTGTGAATTAATTGAACAGACCCAGCGCCATCTCTTACCAAACTATAGGTACTAAGTTTGGTTGCGCTGGCGACGCGACGACCGTTCCGTAGCGAAAGCATTTGTCTCAGTTTGGCGCGCTTTTGACACGGGCGCCATGTTATTGCCAAGGTCATAACGTTTGAAGATATTATGGTAAGCTACTTGATATACTGTGATTCATATTCAACGATTAGGTGTGTTTATTTTAAGGCATGTGATTTCATAAGGGTAGGTAGTCTCCGAGCACTTAGAGAATTTAAACTTAAGGAGAACTTTAGTCATTCAAAATTAATATAAATAGAAAAACTATTTGCTTTGGTTGATGTCTGTTCCTATTACCATTTTAATATAAATATTAAAAATCTAAACAAACAAATCTTGGAAATAGATCAAATTAAAAACGAACGGCTCTTGGCACCGCCATCAAGCTAGCTTTAATTTTTTTTCAGCCAAAACGGAAAACCTCACCACAGTACACTTGAAAGGTCCTTTATTCAAAAACTAGGATATGTAATAAACATTACATTGCTAGTTACTCGTAATAAAATTACTAATGACTTAGTAATGCACCTTCTGTACAACTATTAGGGAAATATTTTGACTTGGCCATTGTCTTTCCTATCGTCATTCACTTCAAAGAAAACTATTGTTTAACTGTTGATAAAGGATACCTATTATTTAAGTTGTCGTCTCGATATACAAGTTTAGTATTCTTATCTATACTAATAATGCCGCGAATTCTTTATTTTTAGAGGGAAGGGAAAATATTGAGCTGTATGCCAAACATTAATTGGAAAGGCAGGAGACTAAGAGGATGACAGAGAGATATACCTACTATTGGTAAAATATGTTTTGTATAAACTTACGAACTTACGGCCTCTAAAAACTTCGTACAATAGTCCGCTAGGGTCAGTTGTATCTGATAATCTATCTGTCAATTTCTACTAATCATAAGGTCATAGGACCTTTTGGGAAAGAAAGACAGATAGATCCGAGTTGAGACTAGCGACCCTACCGAATTTTTCAGTCGTAGTAGACCCTATTAGACATAAATAGCTATTAGCTATGTGCATTTAATTATATAAGGGAAAATAAGACTATGATTCTAAAAATACCATCCCTTAAAGTTCTTACATACAACTAAGTATATTATGTTCATTAGAGTATCGTGAAGACCAGCATATAAGTACGCTACTCACGTTCTTATTCAACTAACTTATCGAGGTCAGAGAAACAATAAAGCCAAACGTTTCAGGAAGAAAAGTTGCCAAGGATTGTATCAGTTACATGTATCTTACATTCTATTGATGAATCAAATTACATACAAATGTAACAAATAAATTAGAAATCACTACTTTATTTGCTCTTAATTTTCAAGAGAGATCAAAAAGCAAGTTATTATAATATTTGTATAGGCTATTTTTAATTTGATGGTGGTAAAAAACGAGCTCAGTTTTGATTGAGTAGTTATCCCAATTACCAAACAATATTTTGCATGAACCACAGAAATTTTTGACAGCTTTTAACTTTGCACTTAGAAGTATGAATGTACGTTATAAATACGTGAGTAAATAATAACATCTCCATCGTATTACGTATATACGTACTAGGAGACGTAGCTACAACCCCGTGATAACAAGCGCTACTTTACCGCTGCGGCTCGTTTGCAGCGGTGCACAGTGTCGCCGTTCTGCTCTGGCTCGGCTGAAAACTGCGTGACGGTATAGATAAAACGCATCTGTACACGGTAGAACACGAATAAAGCAAGGTAGAGCTGAGGAAAATAAATGTTACTAAAATCATTACTAAACAACTTACGTAGGAGTCTAAAGAAAAAGGTCTTTTTTTTGGTAGAGTGTGTGTGTGGATGAGTTTTATCTTGCAGTTAACCTGAGCGCAGGCTTTGGCTGCTTCATCGGACTTTTGGCGGCCTCCAGTCAGAAAAGAGACAGGAACCATTGATTAGGTATCTATGAAATCTATGTTATTTGGATTACCCCTGAATTGTACCGAGTGTTATCGATGACTGATGAAAAAACCTACAAAATAATTCCGTCTAATTGAGACGGAATTAGAAATGTCCTCCTTCTTATGGAGTCAGTTAAAAACAAATACTTCCTAGTTAATTCACGACATTGGATATAACACCAATTAAAGTTTTTTTGAAGATTATTTCACATTATTACTTAAGTAAATTAAATGTAAGTAACCAGCTATTTTAGGAGTTAATGTTTTTATGTAAAACAGATAGTAAGTGCCGGAGATTCCTAGTCTTATCAATGTTTGTGTGTTTCTGCAATTATGACGTCATTATAGTTGATAAACGAAGCCTAATAGATTAAAACTAAAAAAAAGCTTCTTTGCCATATCGTGCGGATCATCAATTAGCCCAGAATTTCTTCAACATTCACATTTTAATATTCATAGTGAATTTATTGCAGGAGAATCTTAAAAACTTGGCCCCTGCTTTCCAAACGTTCCACCTTAAATGGGCCACAAGTGTTACCAGAAATAAAAACACTATCTAAAAGTAATGTTAGCAACACTAAAGTTTTCCCATAAAATTTATGGGTTTCGAATAAATTGTTTCAGTTTCCGGGAATGGAAAGATTGAATTCAGCGCAAACTGCTATAAACCTGTTTTACCACAACATTTTAGTGTTTTCAACAATTTAGGCTTGTTCAAGGTGTGTTAGGAAATTCCATCTGCGTAAAAAGAGAAAAAAGTTTTAAATGTTTCTAGACTGTGTGCCTTTAATGTAAATCCTTTACCAAGTGAATTGTGGTAAAAGAACGAATCGCAAACCTTTTTGGACATTTACCATTAAGAATTGGTAAATCTTAGGTTGTACTGGATAGTCTAGGATTTACCATAGTTCGAGCTTTTACAGTAACATTTATATTACATATATCGCGACAAACACTGATTATAATAATTTAACACATATACACGGTTTTGTTGTTCTGTAGTAACGCAGTCAAGTAGCTAAAATACTAACCTTTGTTAGTAATTAAATTAAAGGAAGGTCCATTTTCTAGCGTACCTAGACAATAAAATTATTAATTTAAACACCTATTTCCAGGAACTAATTTAATTAATGAAGGAAATGTTAGCTTAAATCTCCAGAGGATTAGGTCATCGAATTATTCTGTGAAATACAGACATGATCATTTCAGCCTATAGGTCCCTTGTGATAGGCATTCCTAGGCATAACAGAATTTATGTCTAATGTGGTTAGATAATAATAGACAAGCCTATAATTTTGCGTACTAGCAATTTGTGTGAAAAAACCGCTACTTATATTTTTAACCGACTTTAAAAAATGGGCGTGTTCCTTATTTCACCGTTTTTGTACATCTGTTTTGTGATATCTAAGGAAAATTTTGATTGATTTCATATACCACATAGTTAGTAGTTTACAACTTATGTAATCAATTATAAACATAAATATTAACTTCCGAATATAGCCTTAACAAAACCTTTTTTACTCAAAAGAAACTCGCTAAAGTACAAAGTATGATTTATAGAGTGAACGTTAACATATTTCCCATGGGCGTAGTTTGTGAATTAACTGGAGTTTTTCAGCTGCTCGCTTCCCGCGTTTATTGCGGGTATTAACTGGGTTAGCCGTCGTCGGCGATCAATTCTTGTCCAATTACATTGTTGGGACGATAAAACAAATGTTTGTACACATGTTTGGTCAGCTCTCACGGTTTAAATACGTTTGTAATTAACTATTCGATAGTTAACCTAGTTTGGATTTTCATTGGAAAATATTAAATTACAGCTTCCGTTTGCAACTTTCAGAGATAATCGCGTTCAAACAAACATAGTCTTTAGCTTTATTATATTGGTATATATTGCACCAGTAAAATATCAAGCTTCATAACTAATATTGGATGTATATATAAAAAACTCAAAGTTAAAATATGACTCTACCGAATAACTTTTTAATTTGTGGGGTCTGATGGTGACATTGCTATCATACATCAACTTCCCTAGCGTAAAAAATGTTCTTTTTTTCAATTTGCACCAATGTACCTGTTGTCAGATTAATTTCTTCATTCCCCCATCTAATAAACATCAATACTCATTGTCTATATACCTTCATGTAATACAGACGTTTTCAATTATAAGATCGATTTATGAATGTCACAGAGGGAGGCATTGCCCCAAAATTCGTCGTAATTTGATAACGTGGAGTCCTGATCCTATTTCTGGATGAAAAATTGGACGGATAATGTTTAGTGAACTGTTAAATCTAATTTATATAAGCAACGCGGAGGTTTTGATGTTTACCTATCGTGTATAGCCAACACATGATTGTAATCCATAGCATCTGATTGGATTAATTACTCTGATTATTAAGTAAACCATAGGTTTAAGTTGCTATTTCATACCTAAAAGCTGTTTAAATAAGCTTGATAAATAATATAATTAACTATTATGATATATAAACTAATGCTATACTAAATATTATTTAAGTTTTGGATGTTAAATCAAAGGAATTTTATAAATAAAATAACCTATTCCAGATACACCTATCTGTAATAGTATAAGATATATATTATTACAGATAGGTGTATCTGGAATTGCCTTATTTTTATATTAATATTTTAAAACAACTTGATATTAACTTACACATTTAAGTCGTTCGTAATCCGGATTCTGGATGCATGCTAATTAATATTGCGAAACCGGTTCAAACCGGTTTAAAATGGTCAACGATCTTGATTTATTTCGCGTTCGGCTACAGCTAACATTATGCTCTCCTGCACAACACCCGGAAAATATTAGCTGTATTATATTATTGTTTTGACAACACTAGAATCATAATGTTATTGTTTATTTGCATTAATGCAACATCAATTATCAATGGTCGTGCATCTGGTAAGGCTGAACCCGACTCTTGAATAAATATACCTTAGATTGTAATACTCTTGTTGCGCTTTACGGTTTTACCCGCGTAGGTCCCGTTCCTGTTGACATATCAGGATAAATGATCCTATGTGTTAAATCGAATTACAAGGAATTTTAGTGCCAAATTTGATTAAAATATGTGAAGTAGTTTTTGAGTAATAGACAAACAAAAATCCAATTCTTATCAAACAATTTCGAAGTAGGTTTTAGAAGAATAGGCCAAAATATCCCTAGGAAGTAGGATAGTACTATAGTAGTAGAATCTATATTCTCTAGGTATAGGATAGTTAATAAAGTAACTATAGCTACAGAGTTAGAACGACTATTGAACATTTGCTCTCCGCGTGGTCGCGATTTCAGATCATTAAGCTCAAGTTTCATAACACGAAGACTTCCTGACATTTTCATGTCACGGTTCATCTGGCTTAGGTATATTAAACTTAATAACATCTCGGCCTAAACATAGATTAATTTTAACCTTTGTTTCTGTAGAGAAAAGGTAGAGGCGTAGGTTATGTAGAGATGTGGTTTACAATGTGGTTTATACTATATAATATTACCTCATTGTACTTGCCTGATTATATCATGGCAATAGGCTCGCCCCCTATAATATAGAACCTGAACATATCGGCGAACTGTGGGAGTACATTAGTACACCTCTGCCTACCCCTTCGGGGATACAGGCGCGATGATAAGTTATGTTATATTGTCATCTTCAGCCCTGTCTAACCCACTGCTGGGCCTCCCTTTGTTTATACTCCCTTTTATTCTATCGCACTACTGTCAACTTTCAAAGCTTGGTTATATTGCCTTTAGGAAACCTAGCTAGCATTACATCGATGACACTATCGTGGTTCTCGCTGCACTATATTACAATAGATCTATGCAAGTTGCTATTATAGAGCCAGTTGGTGACTCATAGGGCCGAGGGCCTTTCACGTGTTGAATCCTTGTCTCTGTGTGGATATAGCCTTAAATGCGACTATAATAAGGGTATCGTGTTGAGCATCGGAGGGTAAGTTTGTCAGAGTTTTAACCGACTTCCAAAGAGGAAGGCATCCTATTTCTGACTCTGTGATTGTGACTTTTTTGGTTAATTGATTAAATTCATATTCAACCAGACTAGGAAATAAATAATAATATACTTAATGCTGATCGTGGTGAATGGTGGTCAGATGACATAGCTCTTTTAAAGAGATAGTTACAGTCAGCATTACTACTCATATTAGACAGTGTTTTACCATCATAAACAGAATCTGGCACCTAAAAACTCGTTGGAAAATTCCGTAAAATTGCACTATAGTAAATCGACCACGAATTCACCTAAAAACTTTTTTTTTCTGACCAATCACCATTAGACCGGTCAATATTTCGTATTTCACCATCAAAAACTAAAACCCTACAGTCGAATGGCCAACCTCCTCTTTGAGGTCGGTTATTATGGTATCGCGGTATCATCGCCGCGTACTGCAAGCACCTAGATGCAACGGTCGCGGAACTGGCGAGCTGCTCCGAAACTCGAGTCGCCGACCTTACTGCTGCGACTTGTAGTGCGAGAGGTGATGGTGGGGCTATCGCGGTGGATGGTGTTCATTGACGGCTAAGTTCGGTTAGTAAGTTTTGAGAGGTCAGCGTCAACGGTAATGTGATTTCGGATTGTTGCGATTTTACTTTTAGAAGTGTTTTGTGTGTATGGCTAAAGCTTTTGGAATTGCAATTAGGGTTTTTGATTTTCCCTGTATGTTATTGTTCACACATGTTTATGAAAGTAGGGAAAAGAGTTTCTTTACTTGCATCTTGTGTTATGCCGTTGCCGTTTTACTCTAGGACAGTTGGGAATCTGTCTCCATACGCAGCCAGCAATGTACTCAAAATCTAAGTAAGTATCGCAGTACGTTAGTCCGCGGTACAGAGGCGCTGAGCCCCGCTTCCCTCAGTAGAGAGGGCGTCCCTCAGTCCTCTCGCCAACCTCGCGCGAAGCGCACGCCGCCCGCGACACAACTAGTGCCGGAAAAAAAACAGTTCCATTTTTTTATTTAGAAAAAAACCGTGCTGTGTTTTGGAAAATTCTAAGATAACATTGGATTTTTATTACTGTAAGTATTATTTGAAATAGTTTTAGGTGACAGATGTGAAAGCTTAGAGCTTTGAAGGCTTAGCTTAGGCCATTCGAAAGGTGAATGATTCCGAGCGACTTGCTTCACGTTCTATATTATTGTAAATATTTCGGACATGTGTTAGAACTTCTTTGTAAAGTAGAAGTATTTAAAGAGTTTGTACATCTGTATTTATATTTATACTACTTTATTAAATTACTAAGTAACACAACAGCTGATAGTTGTAAGATTTTAAAGTAGCAAAAGAATGAAGTGTCTGAAAAGTAGAGTTAAGCGAAAAATGATGAAAAAGAAAATCAAGAAAATGGCTATTGTGAGATTAGGAACACACAAAAAATTAACTATGTAACTTATAAATTATTGTTATTTTATTGTGTTTATGTAATTATTTATTCAGTTTTTGAAGTTTGACCACGTTGCGGTTTTAAAAAAAGATACATCAATAAAAAATTACCCCACAAAAAACTAATTAGGTATCTTCAACAACTTTGAAACTAGTTTTTTTGTTTGTTAAACGAAACAAGCGCAATTAAGTGTTTTCATTTGAAATTTGCATATTTCGTTATAATTATGCTGTGGTTTTCTTGGGTAACTGTGAATATTTAACATTTTCGCGAGTTTGATAATTAAGACTTTACCTCCAAATGTGTTAATTAATGAAATAAAGCAATTAAGTACTTACATTTTCGAACTTTTTTGTTAAGACACGTGTAAAGACATTAGCGAAGATAAAAAAATTGACAAATTTATTTATTATTTTTGAGTCGTAAGGTTCATATTAATAACATGTGGGTGAAAAGTTTCGTTTGGAAAACTGTTTTATGAAACATTAAAACAAAAGAAAGTTTATTACTATGGATCATTTTAGAATAATTATATTCCAAGTACTATTTAATGTAGAGTACAAATATACTCTATATATATTAAATAGTAAATTAGTACATAATTATCTTTAAAATTCAATTAAGGTATGTCCACATGTATTTACATAATTTTGTGTTTTATTCACTCATATCTATTAAAAAGGCTCACATTACGATACAGAACCTTATCGTATTGCTTTTTACAGTTGGTAACATTAATTTCTCAATTGTAATTTACACTCTACTAAAAAATCACTTTAAAAATACATGTTATGTAAAGTGAATTAAATGGAATTGATAAAACGTATCGTAACTTTTAACCACAAAACTTATTTAATAGTTTACTTATTTTGTAACGATTCCATAAAAAAATCTGTCAGATTTTTTACATAACCTTAGTAATTTATGCTACTTTTTTAATGGCTTTTCATTAAATGATAAACTTTTAAATTAATTACACCCAAAAATAAATAATTAGTTGTATATTATTCACTTTGATGAATAATTAAATAAAGGTGACTGATTCTAAATTCAAAATGTATTTGACAGCTTTTAAAAAGAAATGCAGTGATTGCATTTACCCGCCATGTTTTGTGATTACCATTGCGTCCTTTGTTTGCCAATTAGTTCGTTGACACACAGAGACCGACTGACACCAGTTAATGGTAATCAAACAGCGAGCTTTGAATACCAATCAGTCGGAAACTCGACGGACAACGTCACTGACGGTCGGCGGGACATCGACAAGACATTTATTTTTAACGAGTAATGTAAGCATGGGTTTTGTGTTAAAAGGTTTGAATACAGAAAAGAGGTTGTATTAAATGAAAATTTAAAAATAAAGGCTTTTTTTTTTTAGTAGAAGTCATTGCAGTTAGCCTGAGCGCAGGCTTTGACTGCTTCACCGGACTTTTGGCGAGGACCTTAAGGCCTCCAGCCAGAGCAATAGGAAAAACTAGCTACATCAGCAACGTCCACTAAGGGTACCCCCTGCGGGGTTCGGACCTCGACTTAGTGCGTTGCTAACAATCTTAATGAAGCAAAACAGAAAGGGGTGGCTGGATCTAAGTTTTAATTATTTAGGGACATATTTATTTTATTGCTAGTTTGGCCGGCTCGGGCCAGTTTGGTCTAGGGACGGGAGGATAACATTTACGTTACTATACTATTATTTATAATACGCGACGGGCAGACGCAAGAGATGTTAGGCATTTTTTAATAGTAATATTAATAGTCCAGAAAGTTTAGTTCGGAATAAATTATAATTACGATCATCATCATTTAATGCAAGGATGGATTTTGATAATGACTAACGGAATACTCGTTTTGAGAGTTCAATATCTAAGTAGTTTTTATTTACTTAATAAAATGACTTGCATTAGTGTTTTTGCTAAGTTTGGATGATTAGCAAGTTTACATGCAATATTTTTAAACAAGTTAAATATCTAACTAAGTATTTACGATGGTAAATTATTAATGAAATCATAAATGTTTTGCTCATAGCGATAAAATTACATGAAAACGGGTCTAATTAAAATATGAACTTGATCATTTATTAATTTCTATTTGATGTACCGGTCACGATGCGTCGTTAAGACTACAGAAAAAAAATTAAAACAACAAGAATAAAATAATCGTAATATCGTTCTTTTCAGCACATGATTATCCTACATAAAAAAAAATTATAACCCATTTTGATCATTGTAGTTGAAATCTGTCAGGTTTTGTGAGCAGAACTAAAATGACTGATTGAAGTTTTCCTTTGCTCTCTTTAATGAAACTCTTTCACAAAGTAATCTTTTGCACTTCTTCACGTCATAAATATGATGGCACGTGTAAAGTTGTTTAAAGTGGTCATGCAGATAACATATCACAGATCACCGAGAGTCTCTCTATAACTAAGATATAATATAGTAAAGAGATGAAGAAAACGCAACAACACAAGTAAAAGCATTTATGATTACTAAACAATCGTTCGATCGTCAAATATTTATCCTCAGAAAGCCACAAGTGCTATGACTTATGGGTAAGTGTTGACCAACGTTTCCAGCCATAGAGTAGTGTGTCGTAAATCGCGGGTCTTTAAGGAAGGTTTCCGAAGGTTCGGTCACGTCTGCTTGTGTACCGAGGGCTTCGTATTAACTGATATTTGTGGCCTGACCCCGTATACAGACTGTTTTAGTGGTATTTACTGAGGGAACTTACGCTATTTTTTTGCAATTTTGTGGACGCCCGTTTTAGCTTATTTCGGTGTGTATATGTAGATGTTAAGAGGCACGATAAATGGAGTTGTTTATTTAGAAAATAATAACACCTCTGTTATTAAACACGGACTTGATGAGAGGTCTTATTAGGTGGAAAATAATTAAAAGGAGAGTGAGCAATTAGACGATAGACGACTTGCGTCGAATTTCGTTTTGTGTCGAATGAAGGCGTTTAGTAAGTTCATAAAATTGAAAATTTCTAAGGTAATTAATAATAGTGATAAGTCAAGCTCCTTCCCAAGAAGCAGTTCTTTGGTAAACAGCCTGTAAGTTTTTTAAATTTTCTTACTAAATTCAGGACACAAGGTCTGTCAATAAGAAAAAGGTTTCTGCAAAGACACGTTTGACATAAGACAGTTGGTATTTAATTACGAACATCGTTACGTATCGAAAACTACACTACTACAGTGTAGTGTGTTTCCTGACATTAGATCCTACTTTGTCGGTATTTTCCTGTAGTTGGAATTTTCTCATTCACTCTGTGCATTTAAGCCTCCAGAGCAAGAATGTATTTTGTAGAGTCCTTTTACAAAATTTACTAGTTTTTAAAAATATATTGAATTGGATAACTAAAAAAAATACATAATTTGAAAATAAGTGTATGTATTCGTGTTAAGTTCATTTTAAAATAAAAAGTGTTTTATAAATAACATGCTAGGTATTTACTTGGCCTTACCTTGAGTCTACATTTTGTAGCGTAGTTTATAAACTAGGCATTTGATAAATAGTAGTTTATCAAGTGATTAAAGACGCATATAAAACTATTATTTCTAATGTTTTAATCAAATAATCTGTTTATCTAAACGCCAACTGATGATGATAAATTGTATTTAAATCCATCATAAAATAGGCGAAAATGATTAGATTTTTAAATAACTGATGTCCAAATCTGCCTGTGTTTTTCCTTACTAGCGATAGGAAAAACATAATAGCATTATTAAAGACCAAATTTATATAAAATTTTAATGATCACCATCATTCGTCTTTAATACTTTTAGTGTAAAAAGTATTAGAGGGACAAGGACATAATCTACATTTTATTTTTATTTAGGCTACTTGATCTGTCAGTCTTACAAATCAAACTCCTAAAAAATAATAAGACAAATGATATAAAATAAAAATGTCTACCTTGTACAAATCCATGGTGCTGTGTCAACCGACATCATTATTCCGTGTTACATAGTCTATGGTTCATGAAGAATGATTGTTTTCCTTTGTCAACCAAGTGACAGTTCTTTTTTTGTTATTTTTCTTTTCAATTTCGTGTCCGTGGATGCGGGTTCTTAATTTGAAATGTTTGAATAAATGAACATATGTAGTGTGCTTTACTAGTTTTGTAAACTAAATGGAAACTACTAACAAAAAAAGCACTCGTGAATTTGTTTGCTTCTGTATTCCTATGTTTACATAAATAGCGAAACAGCCTTATAAATATTCAATTATATATTTTGATTTGAAAACGAGACAGATTCCATAAAGTAGACCATAAACTCTTGCTAAATTATACCACAAAAGCCAGTTATCCTTTTATTTGTCCACTCTACATTTTATAATTGTTATATATAAAAGTAAGCTAGCCACAAGCCTATGCTAAATCAGTTGAACTTTACGCGCCGCCCACTCGTCTGCCTACGCCTTGCACTTTCCTTATGCGTTATAGTCGGCTGGTCTCGTATTAAGCTTTTATTGTTATACTTAACTATAACGAGTTGACAACAAATAGTGACGGCTGCAAAACCTGGCTTTTTAATCACGTGGCCTTCATAATATTATATTTTAAATTAAACTAGCGATGAGGCCGCTTAAAAATGTGAGTTTGGAGACATTATCCTATTGTCTAGAAGCTATCTTCTTGCATTACGAATACATTTTAATAAGCAGATTGAAATCTAGATTTAAAGTAATTGATCTAGATTTCAAGTAAGCTTCCGTAAGCTTGCAAGAGAGTCGTACTAACCTAAGACAGTCACGTGATTTCAATCAGACACCGTTTTCCAAGAAAAGCTATGTTATCTTGAAAAGAGAAAAAGATATAAAGACTGGTAACATCTCGTGTCATCAAATACAAGATGCCAAAAAAATAAAATAAAAATAAAAGCTCACGAGTTCTAATTTCAAATAACCGTAAATAACGACGAAACCACCGCAGTGCAAATTTCCAGTTTTGACAAGCACTACAATGTTTGTAACCGATCATTTGAGCTTCAAAATCGAGCCAATAAGGACACGAGGTTGCACAAAACGCGAAACGTTTGGCTGGCGCAACGTATTATCGATATTTATACAGCAAACTTGTATCTCAGACCGGTCTTAAGTCACCAGGTTACCGCCGCGACTAACTCGTGCGTTTGCGTCCACTTTGCATTGTTTAAAGCACAGGGGCGGGACGGTAACGCGGCGAGGTAAGTTGGGCACTCGCCTGCCGGTGACTCACCGCTGTGTAGATGCATAGATACGTATAGGCGTGCATTTGACCGATGAGTCAGCTGCTTACCGTGAATCAGGACTGCATCTTAAGAATGACGACAATTTTTCCTCTATACATTATCTCCATCTTGTCTATCTGACGCGTGACGTGTCGTAGATTACGATTGCAGTAACGGTGCTCCGATAAACTCGGAACAATGTAAATAAAAAGTGTCCGTCCAATACCGTACGCTTGGTGCCAATGGCCATCACATTATTTAGTATTGATTAATTCACGTGCTTAATTCATTCGTTAAAATCAAAGAATTATGAATATGAGTTTATAAAATTAAATATTCAAATGAAAAAATTGTCTTTATAAATCTAATGATATTTTACCTTATTTCCCATTAGATTAAATGTGGCCGGTATGCGACCAAGGCTTAATGAATGAAGTTCATTAGTCACCAACGCAGTGCAGTCTCCAAGGCCTAGCTAACTAGAATGTCTAGTACCACGTACTAATATTATGCATTTAGGATACAACACGACCCATTTCCTTTTATTACTCATCACAATTAATTAAACTAACGTAAACTAATTTAATTAATTAACTTTATCACGAGATCTTTCAACGTGACAAAAAATAATGACAGAATAAAATTCCCGCCCATTTTTTGCCGACCATAGATAATATAAATTACGTGTAATGCGCTGCGGGCTTGTCACAGCCTATCGGTCACGGAACCCCTATTTACATTCTGACCCATTTCTCATATGATTACCCACAGTCAGCTAAAATTGATCTACAGCGAATTAAAGCTAATGGAATGGGCAGAATTATTTTAATTAATTATCCGAATGCCAATCTGCGTATTTCAAAAAATTAAGTATATAATTAGTAATTAGTTTGTGATTTTCCCGCGCACTTTGCACATGTTATGTTGTATCGTAAACAATCGTGTAAGAAATATTTCATTATTGTTGTGTTTGAAGTTTTTATTGTCTCATAAAAAATTACTGCCTGTTGAAAACCAGCACTGATCACAGTGTTTTCCTCTTGTTGGCTAATTCGAAGCCAAATAATATACGTTAAACAGTTTTCATACATCAAGATTTTTTTATTCAACGTATGAATCAAGCCGAAAAAATTGTTGTCAATAAAGTTCTGAAATGGGAAGACGCTCGAAGAATCGCGCGGGACCGGCCGGCTTGGAGAAAACTTGTTGGGGCCCTCTGCACCAGCGGGGTGCCTTGGGACCACTACTACTACTACTAAAGCTCTACAACTCAACCTGGACTAAGCTACACAATTGATTACTTATTGTAACGGAACAATATTGCATTTTCCACCTAAAAAGGTCCTTGTAACCTTATCTGTTTATTCCCTAAATCAACATTTGTATAGTGGGGAGATAGCATTTGAAAATAGGTCATATAGGTGTAAAATGAGGTCACTTCCAGTCGCTTTAGTTCCGTGGTCCTTAGATTGACATTAGGTGGGTCGAATGATACAATTTTAATGAGCTGAGTGGCATGACACGCTGGCTAATGGTCAGGGGCTGCGGAAAATCAGATCTCATTTGAAGTGTATAGGGGGATATTGAAAATTGACCTTAATCATTTAAATTGAAGAGGGCTTTTTTTCAATTTATGTTATTAAAGTCAATTTTCAGCCTTTGCCCCTGTATCTGTTGATTTAAAAAGAATATTTTAAATGTCAAGCTTAAATTGGTGCAGGGCATTTCAAACTCATTATAGAATAAAAATAAAAAGGCTTCCTCTTCTAATACTTTTTTAAGTCCGAAATTACTGACATCAAACACGAAATTGCCAGTTTTGTGACCGCAACAAGTTGGTAAAAGTTCTCAGAACCGAATGTGAAGACAGAAGTAAAATGATGCACGTGTAACTCTATCCATCGGATCTCGGCACTCGAGCGCGAACGCTCTGATTTCTGTAACTCGCGCTCGACACAAAGTAGTCGAATTACACGACGACAACATTCTCGTTTCGTTTTCTAATCACTTTTATTGCATTTTTACTTACTTGTCTGTAACATGACGCGAGTGACATCACTAGCAATCGTACCATAATGTCACAACATGTGTTTTTATTGTATTGTTATGAGAGGGTAATCTCGTGTACAGCCTGACATGTCATTTAGCGGAACTCTTTGAAAACATTTGCAACTTGTATACAATATAACTTACACATCACATATTTTAATTACTTAGTTGATGGTTTACGTAAAGCATAGTTATGGCAGTATTAGGTAACGTTACTGAATGCTATGACTTGGTTGGACACTACCTATTAAAAGTAATATCTGCAGTTATAGTCTGAAGCGGCGTTCATTGAAACTGTGTTCAACGCAGCGAGACGTCTAGTTATTGGAACGGTCTAGCGAATTGGTGTTTGTGTTTTCTATAAATACCTGTTTCTTTTTATGGACAGATTAAATTCTGCTTGTTGTTTAAACATAGTAGGACAATCATTTTTCGAGACATATGAGTAGTAAGTTAGTTTAGTTTGTAGTTAGTGTAGAGACTGCAGATCACCCAACCGATATTTTGTCTAATAGATTCGAAATTAATTTGTTTATAACTTGAATTAATGTTTAATTTTATTTAAAAGTATCTTTATTGTTATGCAGAGAGATATTGAAAAGTGTATTTTCTCTTACCCATAGAGTTAATCTTCCAAGTGGTTGGTGTTGGGTCATAAATCGACAAAGCCTCGAGAGTTCGCGGCTGCCTTAGAACCGGTTCAGAAACAATAGCAGTTGCAAGGTCTCTCGCGTCACGCATCTGAATTAGCGAGCTCAGACCGAGATGTGTCTTAATAAAGTCATAATCTTATTTAAGAAGTTCAGTTTAAATAGGACTATTTTCTTAGAGTCTGCGAACAGTATAGGATGATCAAGGAGGACATGGACTCGAAAATTTTAATCGAAAATGAATGGCTAATATGCAAGTAAGCGTGGTAATCTGTGATAGTTGCTGTCCATATAGAACTGGTGTTTTCCAGCTGTGGGAAAGTTACAGACAAATCTTAGTATACTGTAAAACTAGTACGTGGTAAGTACTGTCGGAGAGTGGATTAGGAATATAAAACTCTACTGTTAACAAGAATTCTATTTGTAAGAAACAAAAACCTCGGTGTAGTTTCAATGAATGGAAAAACCTTCGCTTAGCTCGGTATTAGATTTTGTTTATACGTTTGGCTTGTCTAGACTCAATAAAAACAGTTTATGCCTTTTCCCCATTTTAGCGATTAGGTAGCGGACTGATTTTATATAATTAAGTGCAATAAGGTAGAGGGATGTTGAAGTTTTAACAGACAGATTATAATAACAACTTAACAAATGTACTGTCAACACTTAACTTTTCAAACAATGTAGTTTCCTAAATATTCTAAGACACTTCTGACAAACAGTGAAGGAAAACATCGTGAGGAAACATGGATCCCAAAATTGGGATCTGAAATCGCCAAATGAGCAAGCATGGTGATCAATGCTCGTGCCTTCTCTTTATGGGAAGAGGCCTGTGCCCAGCTGTGGGATATTTATAGGTTGGAATTATAATTATTATGTCAGTCAACACATGAGTCTTTAGATTTAATATTAACCCTGTCTTTATATAATAAAATAGTGAAGTCAATTTGTTTCCACAATCATGCAGTTGACTGTAAATACATAAAAACAGAAATAGATTGATCATAATCGACGAAGGTTTTATAGTTTTAATACACTTCAATGAGATAAAATTATCTCGACCGGTTTTCCTTGAAACTTCGTGGCAAAGTTCATGCGACTAGTCTAGTCCTTAGTCTATTGCGTGGCACAGACAAGATAGGAACGAGTGACGTCATTATGTCAGATCATTAGTTTAATTTAAATAAATATTTAGTCAGGGGTTTTATTTCAAGTTTTATTAATGCTCATTTCACCTAGGCCTTGTCAATATTGTGACAACAGCTTTCTTTCTTCTTTTTATAGTCTACTTACGTAAATTGGATAGTATGATATAGTATCATAGTACAATTGATAAATTTTTTATAATTTAGCGTAGTGAAAAACAACCTGTAAAAATAATCTCTTAGACACTTTAAATTAATTATTAATTAAGGACTTTTTTATTAATAAACTTTAACACACAATAAACCAATGGAACCTTTATTTCGATTAACATAACTTAAGTTAGTATATTAAAAGTATTGTCACAATCGATTAACGAACCACTTGACAACAAATATAGATTGACAATAAATATTTATAACAAAGAATTTGCATTTATTGTTTATTTAGATCATCGTACAGCCTCATTATTATTCATCCTCTTCACAGATTTCCTTTGAGAGCTCCTAAGGATTTCAATTTATAAAGTAACCATTTCAACAACAACAACGTAATTAAAATTGTATCGTTTATTTTTATTATTTGATTACAAATGTTACAGTAATTCAGAAAGGAATTTGCTAATGAGTTTGTATTACGCTTATTTAGGAAGCTTTGAGCAACTGAAATAGGTTAATTTTTATCATCCTTAAAGCTTAAAGAAATGCAAGTATAAAAGTAAAACTTTAATAATTAATATTTCTTAGTTCGAAAAAAATATCCAGAAAATTCGAATTGAATTTGACTATTACAATTGACTAGCAAGGTAACTTATGAATTAGGTAGTTTAATATTGTATAAAGTTTAATAAGGTCGAGCAACTTGATAACATTAACAAACCACTTGCGAAACAGTCACACTCCGCTGGCGGTCGCTGTTCAAGACATTTTACTTTAGAAACTCACTATTCTATGTGTTTTGTACAAATACTGCAAGTTGCTACAATTTCAGTTCTTGCTGTAAACCCCGAAAGTAAAAATAAAACTTATTTTGTTGATCACTTTTAGTTTGAAACAGCTAGGAATATAGTCAACAACATAAATATTAAAATAGCTAAAAAACTGAATCCTAAATTCTTTAAGTTTTAATAATTTTGTGATATTTTCATGGAAGCAATAATACATTATATTGTCTCTTAAGACGTTACAATACATAAAAACATAAAAACTAAAAATAAACACAGCTTTTTGCTTCGTAATTCGTCGTAATCACGAATCTATTCTTCTCCACTTTCTAAAGTCCAGAGCCTGTTAAAGTGTAGGAAACATCGTGAAACAGTTACGTAAGCCGCGTTACGTCGGGATCAGGTGCGTTGAGCCTCCAGCGACCACAAACAAAGTTAACATTGCTATTGACAAACACTTGCTACAGTGGCCCCAGCATCGAACCCTTCGGTACTCCAGTGTAAAACTGTTGTTGCCTATAAAACTACTGTCCCATTCAAATGCTACACGAATTTAAACTTTATACCGACCGCAATAAAGTTAAAAAATCAGTGTTTGGGATATAAAAATAAGTTGGAGCAACAGAAAAAGTAGGGCGACCGTGTCACGAGCTTAAGTTAGAATGTTTTATTCCGAGTCGTGACGGATGGTAGGGTAAAGGTAGGAGTTCACTGTAATTGTTACCATTAGACAAAATTACTGGTCTCCAGACAAATAATACGGGCTCACGACAGTATTTATAAGTCAGCCAGGCGGCCACAATGAGCTCTCACTGCCGCAAACGATGCAGAAAGTTGTTATCCTTGATTTTTTAAATCGTGGGAGCGCTCCTCGTTTTGATTTTAAGTACAATGGTGGCTTTGCACTAAAAACGTGAGCGAGTTTTGATACATGTTTTCTTTGTCCGTATTAATGTGCGTAACAACTTATTTTTTAAATGGCGTGACTTTTTTATAAGTAATGCTAAACTTCCTATAACTCAATATTAAATATCGTGGGTTCTTATTGTTTGGCTGTAGGCAACGTGCATAAAGTTCAATGTAAAAAATGCAGGAAATAAATTCACGTATTTCTGCAAAGCGAAGCTGGCGAGAATGCTCTGCATATCGTTTGATTTTTCATTCTGATTCCGATTTCAAAGTTCAATACAAATAGTTTTCGCCAATGTGCGGGATTGAGCAGTGGAGTATTTAGTTTGTGAATTCATATTCAATCAAAACTTCTAGGATTAAAGTCTAGGTAACTCTAAAAGCAAAGTATCATGAATGTTATTATTTGATGCAAAAATAAGTTACGGTACAAGGAACGACAAAGTAAGATCAAAGTGTTTTAAAACAACTAACTTTGTGGGCTATGTTACGTATGAGTGTGAATAGAGCATATTTTCTATAAACAAAATTGAAACATAATAAAATTAATTTCATAAAAGCAACATAATAATCTTTAATTCTGTCAAGTAACCCACATCGCCCCTATCACATGACTAAACAACATTACGAGTCAATTTAACTTTTTAAACAGAATCGATACAAAACCAATTCATTGACCCAACAGCTGTTTGGGGATGACGGTTCAACAGTAACCATAAAATATATTAACGGATCTTTTATTAAATGATTAACGTACACTTATTCGGGGTAAATGTTACCCAGGTATTTAACTGTAAAAGGATGCAAGCATATTTAGTAAATTGTAATTTAAAATATGGATGAATTAACTGGCATCACAAAGGTATTTTTTGCAATAAGTTTGATTTTTTTGTTCTCAGCCTGTGTGCAGTCTTTTGATGTCTGATTTACACATAAGATAAATTATGCATAATTATGTTAACTTAAGGAAGAGGAAGAGTTAGGTTTTGTATTTAAAATGCAGATACCTATAATTATGTTCAAGTAATTGTATGGCAAATATGGCAATCTGTGAACTGAGGAAAATATAATTTATTACACATTAATGTAAAAAGGAACCCAATTTTTGAATTTGGTCAAACTGTGATATTAGAATTGTGAAACTTTTGGAAGTCGGTTTGACGAATTCCTTTGGAGCATACATTGCAAAACGTCCAAAGTCTTGATAGATGATCGTGTACTTACACTTACGAAAATAGTCACGGAGAAGTCTCGTGAATCATCAGTCAAATGATTTAAGTGGACAATGTGGCGACACAAGTGTCATCATAATTCTAAACAAAACACGTGAGACAGTTCTTTGAACCTTTTCTTTGGTAGCTATGTAAATTACGTTAATGCCATACATTATAATAATACTGATGTTAGAGGTAATGTTACGTCGTTAGAATATTATAATCCCTGGGGGTATAATTAATCAGGTCGTTACACCCTTGTGCTACAATGAGCTGGGATCTCGTATGGTTTATAAAAAAACATCGGAAGCTCTACTAAGTTTTGTAGAAGACAGTATGAACAATGATTATTGAAATAACTGTGGACAAAATATTATTGTGAAGAGATGTAGAAAGGCACGGATACTGTTTAATTGATTAAACTTAAAAGTTAGTTAAGTGTTTATCTAAGGTAGGATTTCTATCAATAACAAAAAATATTTTGTAAATTGAAAAATTCAGTCCAATTGAGAACCTTCTTAATTTGAAGTCTGTGAAAGGATACTGGAAAAGATAAAATCGTATTGAGGAAAGTTAGTCAGAAACTTAACTCTTAACTCAAAATAGGACATAAAATAGCTTTATTTAAGAGTTTAGAGTGTGATTTCCAACATTATTCACCAACGTTCCATGAATAGCTATTACCGTGAGCCACTTAATTGTATAAAATTAATGGCCCTATATTTTTCCTGTGTCATCAATCCGTTATACAATGATACCGCAGGATGACCTCGGGTCAAGTACGACTATTGTGGATGCTACAAGATTCTATCTTTGTAATCTGTGGTTGTTGCATCTATAAATGCCTGGATAGGTATTTATGCATCTTGATCGTTATTTTCATAAAACTTTAGATCGTTTTTATATACGGGGTGACCTTTTAAATAGATAGATATTATAATAAATTATTTTCTTGGCTAGAGTTAGAGGGAATAATACAGGAGCCCACCATGATTGAAGAAATTGACTTTTATTTTTCCATTGTTAATTACCAACGGTGCTTTGTTCATCTTATTCAGTCTAGACTGCATAAAAAGATAGGTTGCGGCATACTAGTCTCTCTACTGGTCTTAAATTGCGGGCTAGGGATCAAACCATTTACTTTTGATTTTCTGATTTTATTGTAGCTACTACAGTCTAGTAGTTTAGTTCTTTGCTCTTCTACAACTTTCACAGTCTTAAATTATTTTTTTAAATTAAATGCAGTTTAGTCCAATGTAGCTACCACCAAAATCTAGATTAGCTTCCATTTCTATTGGAAGTGCAGAGAACAAAGTGTTCGTTATATGAATGGAAGCCTCCTTCCGGTCAGCCAGTACTGTACTTATTTGTATCGAGTATAATTCAGTCCATTGTGTGAGTGGCCTTGCTTCGCCTTTCACTGCTGCGGTTGAGAAATTACGCCTAAAATTTGTACAGATGATTGTGACTGCATGTCTATCTGTGCAAATAAAAAGTTGTTGCACAAAGTAGTTCGCGTTGCACCATACAAGAACATTTTATTACGATAGCGATATTGGTGGCACATTCTGTTTGCATTCGACTCCGACGTGGAAGGTTGCACTTGCCACGGTGAGCTTTCAGATAGAGTTCTCTTTTAGTTGCTCAATCTGCTGATCATGGTTATTATCGATAATCTTCAGTGCCATCTCTATAGTTATTCCGGATGTTGAAATATTAAAATTTCAATTACATTCATTACAATCTCTAATAAGGCTATATTATATTGATTAGGGTTGAAGAACTAGAACCTATTGTGACCTTTCTTTATCATACCAATTTCAGACAACATTTTGAGGTCTATAAACTGTAATAAGCAGTTCTATTAAGCTAAAATCAAGTGTGTTCGGGTCAAACAGTACTGTTGCCTCGATACCACACAGGTAGATGATATTGATATGAACTACATTCTAAGTAGCAATCGAAAACGGTTACAGTTCTATGCCCGTTAAGTTTGTTGGGCTCTTATACCTTCAGGGCTACCCTCTAAGTTAACCACGGGTCGACTGGTTCGGGTGTAATTTGGTAGTAAATTGACCTGGTTTGCCCCTTAAAGATCCATTTACCTTTGAACTTACATTTGTGCCGCATTAATGAAATTAATAGTGGGTATAAATAGTTTTGCTGCCATGGTTACGGGGGTTTGTCAAGGGATAATTTGATGATCGCGTAATGGAATATTGAGATTGGTATATTGGGGTGTAATTATATTATCTTGTAGTTCAGTTCTTATTGTAACCATTGAATATATTACTTGGTCCCTTTTCTCTCACAAATAAAGCGATGGAGTTTAATGGAAAGTCTTAAAGTTAGTTTGTACAAGATTCAAATCTCATTTCTGTCTTGAGTATCTTATTTACTTCAACTCTACAAAGTTAGTATTCTGGCAAGCAAAGTTAATATTATATGTATTCCTCGCAAACTTTGAATCCTCATTTCATTAGTTTCGAAGTTACAGTAAGTTTACGAAAACTCGATTTCGTATAATGAGCCTTTACAAACAAAACTTGTATAGTTAATATTAAATTTAGTATTTCTGTGGGTTTGTGGCTTATTCAGTCAGATTAGTTTAAATATTCAGATCACATAACGTATTTATGATTATTGTAGTTATGCGCGGTCATGCTTACGTACAGGTCAAAGAGAAAATACGAGAAATAAAAGTCGCGTCTGGCGCTAACTTTTTTGCTAGTCATGAATGATGACAGGACGAAACAACAAAGTTTTCTAATCTTAATAAGTTACTTAAATGAAAAAAAAAATATTTATATTTTGTATATGGCGAAGAATACGAGCGATATAGAAAACTTTATTAATTTAGAAAAAAAAAACGGTTTTCAAGAGATATTAATTAATAAGAAAAATCTTCTGTATCGTTTTACACAAATTCCATGTTGAATATACGGATATTTATATCAGTACCAGCTAAAGTTGAACTTCAGAATAAAGTTAAAAATCCTTAGGGATATTCATTGGCCAAACAACTTTACTTTTACTCTAACCCTAATCGTTACGCCAAACCTAACATTATAATTCCCATCAATCTCATGATATATCACTACGTTTTTACACAACCTTGCCTTAATAATCTCGAGTATTGTCATCGATATAAAACCAAATGATACTTGTTATCCTGAGTCAGTGTATGATCTAACGCGATGATATGTTACACGTGCTAAAGAATCTGTTTATTGTTCCAGGTCCATGTTTTTACACGAATAGCTGAGAACCGAGCGTACTACGCTTTCTTCTTCCTACTAGGTGGGTATTATATTCATCATTATTCTTTATAAGATGACGACGGTAATTAGATGCTCATCGTTAAAACAAAACACGACACTTCCTGTTGTATACTTCCACCATTGAAGTCGCTGGATGAGTTACCATTTTGGGATCTTAAAGTCACTATATTAATAAGGATACATTGTCTAAATGGGAAAAATATCAAACTACGGAAGTGTGAACTACCGTGATACGATAACACATTATTTGACCGCGAGCCGCCAAATAAAAGGTGTATTAAATTTAATTACCTATGGAATAAGTCTGTAGATTTTAACGGAAATTACCGACGGTGATCTGCGAATCAAAATGTTATAGGGTACTTATTCACTACAAGTATTGTAACATAGTGTTGTTTGTTCAAATCTTGTTGTTAGGCAAAAACAACTTTTGCTCTTCTTATGAGTACCTAACATTTGCTTTGTAAGAGTAATGTGAATAAACTGCCAGTGTGCCAATTTCAGAAAATTATTTATTTAGTGCAAAACAATATAGTTACTTATGTAATTAAGTATAAACATAATGCCTAAATAAATAAGTCTAACTGAAATAGAAACTGAGTAAAATAAACAACGGCGTTTTAATTATAATGCGATTTGTCACATAGTTAAGAACGTGTGATGATATTAATACCCGCATTAAATCCTTGTCTTTGGTCATCAACCGCCATTTTAGCAAGATGGCGTCGTAAACATGTCAATTAAACCCTTAGACTAATAACTAACATAGACGGAGCGAACAAAATAGACACAAATTACGATGAATCTAAGCTTCTCTCCCTTATGGTGCAGATGGTATATATGAAAGAGACAAACATATATGGACTCATATATGCTTCAAACTAAATGGACGCTCCAGAATTGTCAAATGGTGTTAATTGGTCTCTTTTTAGACGACCAATTAAAAGAGCACATAGTTGCAGATTAGAACCTATTCTACACAGTAAAATGACCAAAGTATTTGACAGGTATTTGATTTAGTCGTATCATACGTTGTGAATGTCAGTCGTTGCTGGTCATTGTTTATCTTACAAATAATATTATTTTTTTGCATAATATAAGCAAATTGAGTGTGTACAAAAGGTGCAAAGGACAGATAAATAAGCGTGTAATATGGGTTGTTTTGTTTTATCGTGTAAATCATATTCATCACGGAAATATATCAATAAATATGTAAGCGTTCAACGGTAAGTGTTTTTTTGCAATTTTCTAATAAAATCATGCGTAATTTTTGTATGCGATCACTTATAACATACACATTAGACCGATAATGATCCCGTCAGCCTATCTTTTTTACTTATTATATCGTGTAAGCGAATTAATATTAAAAAAACGAAATTTGTTTATTTGTGAGGTTATGTTATGCTAGTGAAGTGAAATTTTTCATCGATATTATTCGATACGATAATTAATTTTATGTTATTAAATTGTACCTAAATTCGTTTTATTTTACAGTATGCCTCCGAATGATAGAAGAACTGGTGTAAAGTGCTAACAAGTGCCAGAAGTTGTTGGACTAAGCATAGCCGAAAAAATGTCCTCGTCTCCGCCCCGAATATAACCGAATAACTACAAAGACATCAGGAACTACACTTAGTTATTCACGCGGGTGAAACCTTGGGGCACAGATAGTTTTTGTTTATTAAAAAATTAGTTTGTTTCTTTTTACTTTAACTCTTAGATTATAAAGGCCGATCAAAATAAAGATTTTTGCATTAGATCTTTTAGTCAACCAATTACGTATTTGTTTTATTTTAAACCCTTGATAATTTGTAAATTTGGGACTTAATTTGTATTGATTGCCTTGGTGATGTATATTTTACAAAAAGGCCTTTGGTGTGGGACACAACGTGCGCCGACACCCTTGCGCTATCCCATGTTTTTAGTTCGGCGATCTCTTCTGGCGCTGCGGAGACCCATAAATGGCGAAAATATTTATTTATTTATTTATTAAAGGCACACCAACAACATAATTACAGATAATTTACATATGACTATTAACATTTTCTAACTACAGTGTAAATATGTCACTTACAGGTGCACACACCATTCACATATCGTTTCGCAATTCTAATTAAATATTATTTCCTTATAAACTACATTAACATTGATTAAAATTAATGTAAATTCGGATACAACACATTTCAAATTAGGAAACAAAGGCGAAATAAAATAAAATAAAATGAAAAATATTAAAATATTAGAATTAAAATTAAAATAAGTATATAAGGCAGCTGATTAAAAGTCAATATCCACTTCAAGTATTAATATAATATAATATAATGTATGCGAAGCGAAAATATAGCAACCTAATAGGTTATTATATTTTCGAGCCGTTTGGGGTTGAGTTTGTATGAAATCTTTTTAAAGAACTTTTGGTAGACTCTACTTGTGATCAGAGGGCTGGTTTGTTCCTTGAACAAAGAATCGGCACAGCCATTCAACGCGGCAATACTGCCAGTCTTTCGGGCACGTTTCCCACCATTGACAAGGATAATGATGAGTTTTTTGACGCATGTTAGTTATATTGATTTATATAAGATTTAATTTTAGTATAATTGTTTTATAAAAATGTTACATGAAAATAACATACATTCAATCTAAGTACACATTCAGTCAAGAAATAAATTTATTTCGATACCTTTACCAAATACGGCACATCACTACCGAAACAAAAATAGTGGACAACGTAGCTGCAAAAATCCCTTAATAATAATAATAATAATAATAATAATAATAGTTTATTCGCATAAAAAGTAGGTACAATTTTCAGGTGTTATATAACATAATCAAGTGATCCTTATACTTTTTACCATAACTGGCATGCAAAATAGTTTTAAGACAGATTTATGACACAAAACAAGCTCTACAAGTACAATGTCACCATAAAACAATGGTTATTAGAATTATGAATTTAAACATTACTTAAATGAATTATTAGGAGGAATTCCAGTCGATAACTATATAATCAAAGTATATACCATTATAAATCTGTATAACATTACAAGTCAAGAGTCAATAGCATTTAAAAGAGTTTAATTATATAATTAGATGCAAAAAAAAAAAATAATATATATATATATATTCTAGAATTAATTTAAACATTTATCATTTAAAAATTCGCAAACTGAGTAATAACATTTATTTATCAACAAATTCGTCATTTTTTTTTTAAAAGTTCTAGTGGTCTGTGTTTTTATGTTATCAGGTATTTTATTATATATGATCGGGCCCATACATAAAACACTTTTCTTTAATAAGGCAGTGTCATAACTATCAACATTTACCATGTTTTCATATTGTTTCCTTATTGGCCTGTTTCTAATATCAGATACTTTATTAAAAAGATGCATATTTGATTTGACGAAAGTAGCTATTTCTAAAATATAAAGCGATGGGAATGTAAGTATTTTTAAAGACTTAAACATAGGTACGCAGCTATCTGTTACTGTTAAATTACACATTGCCCTTAAGCAACGTTTTTGAGCTTTGAACACTTGTTCTCTTAGGCTACAATTCCCCCAAAATATTAAACCGAATCTCAAAATCGACGCAACTAAACCATGATATGCAACTAATCTTGTGGCCATATTTACTTTTTTGGATAAATTAAAAAGCACATACGCAGCTACACTTAATTTCTTGCATACTTCTTCTGATTGTGGTTTCCAGGTTAGTTGGCTATCTATCATTATTCCAAGGAATTTAGCAACTGCCACTTGTTCAACTTTTTGTCCATTATGATATAAATGTAGGGTTTGTGGTGGAATTCGTTGATAAAAATGCATGACATTTGTTTTTGGAATATTAATAATCAAATTATTTTGTTCAAGCCAGTGTATAATATCTGTTAATGTATTATTGATGTTTTCTTCATATGTCTTTTTGTCGAGGCATTTAATTAAGGCAGTACTATCATCAGCGAAAAGGACCATAGGGTGTTCAACGTGTCGTGGCAAATCATTAATATATAGTAAAAATAATAATGGGCCCAGCACACTGCCCTGTGGTACACCATACCTAACAATTCTTGCTTTAGATAGAATGTTTTTCTCACTCTTAGTCGTTAAGCATATTTTAGTGATTTCTGTATGCTGCTTACGGTTGCTAAGGTAAGATTTTAAGAGATTTAATACATTTCCTCTGATTCCCACTGCATTTAATTTATTGAGTAAGGTTTCGTGATCGACACAGTCAAATGCCCTCGACATATCCGTAAAGATTGCACAAACTGGTATTTTTTTATCAACATTTTGCATTATAACATTTAACAGATCATAAACAGCCATATTTATCCCTTTATTTTTTCGGAAACCTTTTTGTTCTGTACATAAGATGTCATATTTAGATAGAAAATTATTAATAGCGTCGTAAATAACTTTTTCCAGAACCTTTGAAAAAATTGGTATTAATGCAATTGGCCTATAATTAACGAGATCATTCTTATCGTTTTTTTTAAAGAGTGGTTTAACTATTACTGTTTTTAAGCTGTCCGGAAATGTACCAGAGCTAATACATGTATTTAGTATGTGACTTAAATGTGAGGCGATATCAACCGATACGAATTTTACAACCTTTGTTGATATACCATCATATCCTGTGCTATTTTTATTTTTTAAGGATTGTATTGCTCTTAAAATATCTTGCGGTAATACTGGATGCATAAACATTGAGTTAGGGTAATTTCTCAAATTCTTAGTGTTCAGTTTTGTAGTTATATTTTTTTGTGTTTGGTCAATAAAATAATCATTAAAAGCATTCGCAATCTCTGTCGGATCAGTAATGGTCTTATTCTCAAGTCTAATTTGGGAAATTGGTTCGGTAATTCGACATTTATTATTTATAACGTGCCAAGATGCTTTCGATTTATTGCTTGAGGTGTTAATGAAATGATTATTTTGCGCTTTTTGAGTTAATTTAATAATTTTGCGAAACCTGCACGAGTAGGTTTTGAAGGTGATTTTATTAGAAGTTGATGGGTCGCGTCTGTATTTCCATAATAAAAATCTTTGTTTTTTACTGCAAACTCGGATACCACGTGACACCCATTTAATGCTTTTATTTGTCTTCACATTTACCAGTTTGTATGGAAAGCAAAGATCGTATAACCAGCGAAACTGTTCAATAAAGTAATCGTATGATTCATTAGCATTATTGGTTTGATACATTTCAGAAAAAGAAAGGCTTTTAAGGTAACTTTTAAACCTAGTAATATTTTCGTGGGATAGGTCTCGTTTTCCCTTAAAACTATATATCTATCCTTTTTTTCATATTGAATGTGTCATAGGTAAGAAGAGTACAACTATAGTGAAATTTGATGTTCCCTCTATGCTTTAGTAATTACTCTGAGATTAAACCGCTATTATCTGACGCATTATAACTACTATGTTTTATTGTACCATAACGACTCTACACACATGGCATAATATGTGATTATAATAGATTTGATAGTTTAAAACTTAGATATTTATCCTGTCTTTTCCACAATTACCAATTATGGACGCATATGAAGAAAAAGAATGGGTTTGAAAAGTCCTTTAGGTGGTCAAAATTATAACCGTTTTCTTCTTAGTAAACTTTCAAGTATTATTTTAATATCTTGTATTATTTTGGTTATGTTGGTCGTGTATGCCAATATACCGAATATTCTTGAAATAGCGAAGGAAAAATACTTAACACTTTTATGTTCCTAACACCTTTTTGTTTAACTTTATAACTAGTTTCTCAAACTGCAGGGCGAAAAACAAATTACGTAATGTACTGTTTTTCTTTCGACTAGTAAGAAAATCATAAATTCGTAGCACAAAAACATCTCTTCTAGTGGCATAAGAACTTGATTTACTGAAAACTTTACAGAAGACTATGTACCTACCTACTTACCTAATTATAAATATAATAACTTATTATATTATTCAACATTTTTCGTCAGACAATCGGCTTTGTTTCTTAATTTTATGATGACAAAACTCTATTTTTATCTCCTGTTAACACAAACACTTTTCTATTTTACAACCCATTACTGCTTTGTTTACAAGGCATCAATCAAATTAGTTAAAAATTAATTACTGGAAATTAATAAGACGAAAAGACCTTTTCCAATAGAAAATTTAAGAATAGGTAACAGTTCAATTATGTGGAGACTTTTTCCAGGCTCTGGAAGCATGGACTCTTGCATACGCTCCCCCAGGGGAAGCAAGGCTGGCTCTGCAGTTACCCCTGTGGAAAAAGAAAAACATAAGAAAACTTAAGAAGGCTTAAGTAGTCGTTTTTTCGTTGCCCTGTTATTACCTAAACCTAGGTAAGATTAGCGAAGAATTACACGTAACACATCATGACCTGTGGCCAGCAATTTCCGTGGTGCCACGGTAGTATGATGCCAGGGGTCGTGAACGATATGGGCAAGTGTGATTTTTGGACCTGCGTTAGGTCCGAAAATGTCACACTTGGTCATTTAAGTTAAAAAAACTACAATATCTAGTCTTTCTGTAAAAAATCTATAAATTTTTATACAAACTCATGTCTAGTTAGTTAAGGATAAAAGTACTTACCGGCGAGTTTATTTACCGCAGTCTGAAGGCCGTGTTATGTCAGCCAGCCGTGGCGCCTTTCCGAACCAGTCCAGCAGCTGCCACTTATTATAATTATAAATCTTTTTGTTCTTGCTCCTATCAATTTATTTTGGTTTTACATTTCGCAGGTCGTTAACTTGGAGATGGAAACTGGTTGATGTTTTTTTTTATTACAGATGACATATTAGTTTTTTTAGTCCTTGGTGTGATCGTATTTGTTTCCAATTCTATAAGGTGATATCTTCATAAATTATCAGCATAAATGAAAAAGTTAAATTCAGAGAAAAATAAAAAGTGAATCCAAGATATCGTTTTTAAAAACATTAAAAGCCCATAAACATGAAAATTAAGTTTTACTTAACTCGTTTTCTTTAGAAGTGCTAAAAGCTTTAATAACTCAGCGATTTCTTTGAAGTCAAAGTAAAAATAAGGAAAGATTGAGATAAACACACAAACAGATAACAACGTACAAGGATATTACGAAGGCTGTATGGAGGTTGCAAGGTAATACTGTTGCAAAACACCTTCGTAAGAGTTCAACTAAAAACCCTTAAATTTTTTTAATACACGGTAAAGAAACAATAGTACAAAATTTTGCAAGTCGAAGAGTCTATTTTTACAACAGCAAAACTGAGAAAATTAGTAGTTTTACAAAAGCTAGCTCAACTAAATGTCGGAAAACGACTTGAAAAATGTCAACTCAAAAAGCCATTAGCAAAATATCAATTTATAATCTATCGTAATAAATGCAAACTTGATAATGATCCACATACTAAGCTTCACAGAACATCTGTTTATTTATATCCAATAAATTATGTAAGCAAACAACTTACAGCCTTTGCGTAGGAATCATTAGATAACTTCATTTTATGGAAATAGACTCTGAGTGCAAAAACGTTAAATTATATTTATTGTATGTTTTACTTTTAATTTATATCTATATATTTTTTTTAACCGATTTAAAAAGGAGGGGGTCTCAATACTTTATGTTTGTTATGCGAAATGTGAAGTTATTTTTTTTTTTATTGATTTGCCTTCAATGACAAAAAAAGATCACATTTCGGTAAGTCTGTACCACATAGGTGTTCCTATATAAATTTCATTTAAATAGTTTCTTTTTTTTATATTCATGTTTTATTAATTATGGAAGAAAGTAGAGCTATACGTAACTAGTTGATCGGTAAATAATCCGTGCTTACTATAACGCCTTGAATGTCAACGATCATAAAACATCACGTTCTAATCAACGTTAATTGCGTTCGTCATCCGTAACACGTGTTTCTTTTACTGTTTTACGTATTTTAAACTCTTTTTTCACGTTTTTACCAATGTGTATTACTAGAACTCATTTTGAAACTGGCCAGTGGAACTACCAGCTATAGGTTATCTACACAAAAAAAGAAATACGTCTCTGAGCAGCATGTGAACGCTCGAATTTAGAATTTAGAACGTTTCAATTCCTGATAAGCGATTGAGGTTAAGGAACGTATTAATCATTTTAGACGGTTCTTACGTCATCGTACACACAACAAGTTAGTTACAAGGCAAGGCCGTATCCTTATTTTATTACAAACGTACAAGTATAAGATGTTTCACGGTATTGTGGTACCAACACTACCAACCTTCAGACTGGAGGTGAATGCCTGACAATCAACTCTTGCCCAATGCGAACTCATCTCACCGAACTTGACCGACTGCCACTGGCCGGTCAGATTTAAATTTGGAATTTGGAGCAAAGACAACATAGACTCCACGGATGAAAATATGTATTTTTCATTTCTGATATGATTGTGTCTGTGTTAATTTAAGAGTTCGTTATGGTGTTATAGCTTAGTGATAATGAAATTAATTAGAGACAATTAAACGTACATGGGGATAGTACCTACTCGTAACTACGTTAAGTGTCTAGTTAGGTGTTTTCTAAAGCTGCTTAGACTACATGCTATAAACACATTTCATAATTTGTAAGAAAACCAGATAGGTATGTTTTTACCTGCAAGTTAAATAAAAAGTAAAAAGAGACTTAATGCTAATTACTACTCAATGCCGATAAATACGATCAATAAATATTATTAAGTATTTAATTTATCTGTAAAACTAAATGCAATTCCAAGTCTTAGGAAAGACTAAATCATCAATAAAAAACTATATTAGCAACAAAAACTTGTTTGCGAATATAAAGTGTTAGCTTGTAATGTTACTTTTTTATAGATCCATCAAAACATAGATAAGACCAATAGGTTTAAGGCTCTATTATTAATGGCCATCATTATGTCTGCAAGTAGGTTTTAATGTTGTCCGCTTTATAACCAGCCTCCTTTCATGGAAATATTATTGTTCTGAATCGGGGCGGGGACAATGCGATAAAATCTCACAATTAAATCATAATAGATGAGGATATATATATTATACTATGTAGAGTGCGATGAAAAAAAGAATAAGAATGTCAATGACCTCGGTCTGTCAACTGTCACTTAAAGAGTAAAGTTTATAGTTTGAATTTCTAAATACATTGCTCACACTTTTTACTCACACTTATATAAAAAATAACATTCGTTGAAAATAAATAAATTATTATAAAAAGAAGGCTGTTGGGTCAACAAGGCTTAAAATCACTTACTTTTTACTAAACGCATTTTTATTATATATTTATTAGGGGGGGGGGGCATAATACAGTTACATGCTAGAGAAAATACAACAAAATCCTTAAAACTAAATGCACAAACACGTAACCCACTCCAATTTCCACATTATTTTATTAATAATTATTTTATAAGGATACATATAAATACGCGCTATTCTTTGTCATACGTGGATGTAATCCTATGATGTTAATACAGCCTTGTGGTTCCGCAAAAAAGACATATTATTCCGCCCACGCATACACAACGAGTATAGAATTAAGTATCTTTGAGTCGTTTTACTGCAACTTCACAAAAACATGATACACATTTTATGTACTGAATAATATTCACATTAAGACAAGTAATATAAGTTATTCTTAGCCAATGCTATCTAATTGATTGCAAACAAATTAGTGTTACTCAATATCTTAGTCTAGATTTAGGGTTCCATTTTAATTACCTTGAACTTTTATTAAAACTTTTAGTTATATCAAACTAGCGACCCGCCCCGGCTTCGCACGGGTGCAATGCTGATACTTAATGTACTACAGAATGTCTTTATATACAACGTTAACAGCTTTTTTATCATTAGACAATACAAACATGTTTCGTTTAGATGTTACTCTGGAAAGAGCGACATATAATTGTCCATGTGAAAAACACTCAACGCTCAAATCTAATCTAAGTTTAGGTGGATTCAGGTTTCTTAATAAAATAACAGGGCAACCTACTTTCAACACCATTTTATGAGGAGGGAGTCCAGATGGGTTCAAAGAATTAAGAAATTCTGTGGGAAAATGAACAGCTTCTTCCAAATCGACAACACTATCCACCGAGTAGTATACTTGCGTTGGCACATCAATCTTTGAAAGAATCAAGTTATTTACCTTATCTACTTGTTCGTTGGTTGGTGACAGAATCGCCCTTTCTTTAAACCAAGATACGGTCTTACAACTTATGTTATCAATGTCGGGATAGACATTGTTGACCAACTCTTGGATGTTGTCTATTAAAACACAAAGATTTTCTAGGTTAATCCTTCCATCACTTTGCGTTAACTCTCCACTGCCAACTTTTAGCAGGTTCTCTGAAAAAAGTATGTTCTCACGTGAAGACAATGAAACCCTCATGTTAGTTTTAAGCTCTAATTTATTGACGTGTGGCCAAAGGTTGGATCTTTTTAGGGAAGCATTTATTTCGTCAGCTCGTGTTCCTCGAGTCACAACTGGTAGGATTTGACGAAAGTCTCCTGAGAACAAAATTGTACATCCACCCATTGGTGAATTATTACTGCGCAAATCGCGCATTGTCCTATCCAGTGCTTCCACAGACGTCTTGTTTGACATGGTCGCTTCGTCCCAGACTATTAATGAGCAGTCGCGCATCAATTTTCCTGTATTGCTCTGTTTAGAAACACTACAGACGCTGTTATTATCATCGGTGGCGATTTTCAGCGGGAGCTTGAATGTAGAGTGTGCGGTTCGACCTCCGTCTAAAAGCGTAGCGGCGATGCCGGATGATGCAACAGCTAATGCAATTTTTCCGGTGGATCTCACTTTTGTTAAAAGCAAATTGATTAAAAATGTCTTTCCTGTACCTCCTGGGGCATCAAGGAAAAATATTTTTCCTTCATTGTTATCAATTGATGATAGCAATGTAGTAAATACTTTTTTCTGATCGATGTTCAATCGTGGCTCATCCTGAGCTATATTTTGTAAAAGTCTCGATTGATCGTATGAAGTTTCTCTGGAGTATTCGGCACTATTCGTTACATCTGTGTTTGCAGTATTAGCTGGCATCGGCAACCCAAAATCCTTAATCGATTTACCCGAAAGTAATTGCACTACTTTGCTCAATTCAAATAATGCTTCGTCAAATATGTTTTGATCATATTGTAAATCATCTGAAACTAACTCTCGCCGTCGCTTACTCAGAATATCACTGGCCATATTTTCTCGAAATTTATTCCATAGAGTGACAGAATCAGTTACTTGACAAAACGCTATTATGATGGCAAATAAATATCTTAACGATGTAGCTGAACTGCAAACAGCTGCTTCTGATAATGTGTCTTCCCAGTGAGAATCGTCTTCCAAGAGCCCCATAGCTTTGCATGCTGTTTGATATGTATTGTAAACAACACCTTGTACAGTTCTCAGGTGTGCGAAAGATGTCGGGCCTTTTACAACATGCAGTAACATTCTTAGATAAAAGCATTCGCTGTTGTTGGGATGAATCACGTAGACTCTGCCAAGAGCATCCGTTTTTCTTACTCCGGGGAAACCATCGACCAAAGTACCTTGTTTTCGCCTTTGAAAGGTTTTAGAGCTCTGGTTCCATGTAAAGTAGCTTGGAACTCTGTCATATGTCAGTGTTTTCGCGAAATCATCTTGAGCACATAACTTGAAGAATGCTGTTAATGTTGTGTCCCGTGGGTTATTAACAACTTCTTGTATATTGTTCTCAGTAAAATATACCCTTTGTCCATTTTCTAAATGAACTGCAAGGTGGACTATAGTGGGAGCCCGGTCGTGCACTTCAAATGATAAAATCCTCCATACTGCTTCAGAGGTGCAGATGTAACGTCCAGACTGATAGATTTCCACTTCATTTGGTGATTGTATGCTGAAAGTGGCTTGATCGCTACCTTTATTTATGTATTTAGTTACATATTGGATCGACTTTACTGAACTGCACAACTCTACGTTGATGTGGGCATCAAAAATTTTCAAAAGGAGCGGATTGTAGGGAACTATCCATCTGTTATCAATGTCATGGTTTCGGACGGTGGCAATTTGCCCACCTTGTTCTGGCGATCGTCGACGATATTTGGGATAGCCGTCATCGCTAGTAGATGTTTGAGTTTGGAACGACTTCGGAAATTTTTTGCTGCATTTGGAATCTCGCATACATGGAGAATTAGGGTTTAAAGTCCCGCAAGGGCCGTGTACCATGTGTTTCTTTACGATTTCGAACAGGACAGGATCTTCTTCTTTAACCGGTAATTCAGCTGAAGTAACGCTGTCGATTTGATTTGGCCTAATTTTGTTCACTAACCACACCAGCAGATGTACATGTGGCAAACCACGTTTCTGCCATTCTATAGTGTACATATGACCACGCTGCGGACCAAATATATGAGACTTGTTAATCAGGTGCAGGAGTTTCTGTACTTTTAAATGGAAGACTCTGTTAACTATATCGTATCTGTCTTGTGGACTTAAATTGATGTGTATATTTTCCTTGATTTCAGGCCAATTTGGGTTACATGTTGCAGTTATAAATAAATCAGGTTTACCGTAATGTCTGACGTAAGTCATTGCGTCCTGCGTTTTTTCATGTAAATATCGAGGTCCACCTGTGAATGATGAAGGTAGTATAACCAATTGTCCAATGCCGTTGCTGTGTTCATTTGCCTGTAAAGCATCCTTAAGGTGAACGTAATTTTCTGCTCTCAATTTAGATTGATTATTACGAATGTAGGCCAATCTCTCAGATTCAATTTTCGCGTATTGATCAACCAAGTATTGGTTTGTTAACATTCCATATCTAAGCAAAGGGTTGAAATCGTTACGTCTCGTCATTATACGGTAGCAGTAGTAGTTCATACACGACACGGTTTTAGGCAGAGGTGCACCACTAATTGGGTCAACTTGAGAAACATTAATGGCATAGCCATCTTCTCCACGACATAGCATCAAAGGATATTGTAAGCTGTCATAAGATCTGTGTAACTCTGAAACTTTTTGCAAATTATCATCACGACTACGCAAGACAATATCTCTTTTGTCAAATTGCTGTCCAGCTATCACCACTGCTACTTCACTCGTGGAAGGTGCGTTATATCGTCCTCTGTGTTCTCCAACAGGAACTTTATTTGCATGGATTACCACATTAAAGTCAGGAGTATTTACTGGAACACTCTCAATTGCAGTTTTAAAAGACTGTATGTAGCAGTTATGAGAATTCAACATATCTTGGAGAGATCTGATCAAATCTCTATCAATTGGCTGTGCGACACTTGAACATCGCGTTGCTGCTTGTGTTTCTGGATCTGCAATAAAATAAATTTGCAGAAATTTGTGATCATTGGGTCGAAGTGGTAGCAAGCTCCCAGCTAAGTGATACACTTGCCCTTGAATTTTAAATGTAGGCATAAAACCACGCTCAACGACTTGCTGACTCTTAAAAGAGGTCATTTGAAATGCGTTATTATAACGACGTATATTACGCATGAATTGTTTGGATTTCGGATGATCACCCGTAAGGAGAGAGTGAAGTGGTTCAGGTGGAGGAAGAATATTTTCTAATTTTACTTTTCCTTGTAAGCAACACATGCCTTTCGATTCGTCCTTGAATTTCAATGCCAAGCAATGTTCACACACTGTTGACATGGTACCTATTGATACTATACGATCGTCCTTGTAAGGAATCGAAGGATTGTAATGCATGGCAGAATTTTCTTTACTTACCCATGAATTAGTTACTGTCGTGTTACTTTGTGTCTGTGCGGTCGATTCTCTGGCTCTCTGTATTCGATGTCTATCCCTATCCTGGCTGAGGCGAGCCTCACGCTCTACTGACGATTCCCTTGCTCTCTGTATTCGATGTCTTTCCCTATCCTGGCTGCGGCGAGCCTCACGCTCTACTGAGGATTCTCTTTCTCTATGAGCTCTATATCTATCCCGAAGCTGGTTGAGGCGAGCCTCACGTTCCGTTGACGATTCTTCATCTCTTGCTGAACGTGCTCTTCTGGCATTTACTGTACTACGACCTATGTTCGAACGACGACGTCTTCCAGACATGACTTTATAATTTCTGTACTTAACTCTAAATTAATACCAAGATCTTAATAGATAAATCCTATTTAACCTAATGCTATCGAATCTAATCCTATCTTAACCTAATGCTATCTATCCTAATGCTATCGAAGAACCTAATCCTATGTAACCTAATGCTATCTAACCTAATACTATAAAAAAAACCTAAGGCTATCTAACCAAATACTATAAAAAAAAGACCTAATGCTATCTAACCTAATACTATAAAAAAGGACCTAATGCTATCTAACCTAATTTAATATCTAAATTATAAGTGCGGTTTGAACCTCAATACCGACTAAAGTACAAACATAAAATTCCTAAAAAATAAGTAATAACAATTATTTTCCTCGCAAGAGAGCTCCGATAAGTGCGTGTGATCGCTGCTAATCATAAAGTGCTATAAGGCGAAGCGCGGCCTTTGACGCAATATTTATAGGCAAGCCCCCCCCCCGTCCCCCCGTCCGACCGGTACCGTCGCAACCGCTATGTTCCTGCATTTAAAATCTGTAATATCTTCGTAAATATTCATTTAAATTACATGCTGTAAAAGGCTATATTAATCTATATTACATGCACAATTTATTTAAAATACTTAATTGGATAAGGATTAAAGCTGTATTGCTTAAAATGGCTTTTTCGTAAAAAAATATTAAGTAAAGGATAAAAAATGGTTATTGTGGGTTATCCCCAAGAGATAGACATATGCCATCGCTGACTTTTTTGTAGACCTTTTTAAGGTGAACAATACTGTAGTACATTATTTTGATCTATCTCGTATGGTTCGGCCAGCGTTTGCAATGTAAGCGCAAAAAAATGGGTTTAATTTAAAAACCTCTAAAATTATCTATGTTTCTCTACTATATTATGCATGTATTATATATAAAAACCTTCCTTATGAATCACTCTATCTACTAAAAAAAACCGCATCAAAATCCGTTGCGTAGTTTAAAAGATTTAAGCATACATAGGGACAGACAGCGGGAAGCGACTTTGTTTTATACTATGTAGTGATACGACTTCGAAATAAGTTCGTCCGTTCTTTTGTTTATTTATCAATTCAATATCGATTTAAAATCTGTGATTTGACCATAAATAACATAACAATATTAATATCGATTAAATATGGGTCACATAACCAAATTCGGCCATCTTAATTTAAATTAATCCTTTGACATTTGTGTGGTTTTGACACACGAGTGTTTCGCACCGATTAGGACCACCTCGTCCCATACTATATATGGAAACTGATTCAATAAATAACGATTTAAATATATATCTAGATCAATACAAATTTATGTGATTGAGTCGAATACGGATAAAAAATAGGTACGGATCCTTTCATGCCAATCCGGTACATACTTTTCCGGATTTAAAAAATCAAATGAATAAACCAGATCATTTATTTGCGTCTTCAAGAGTTTCGAGCTTTAAACGTTATGAAAGTTAATAAATGTCAATAATATCAGTCTTTCCATACTTTATAGATTACTATTAAATTCACAAAAGTGCACCGTAAGTTTAATTGAGTTGTTTCTCACTTTTATTGTGCAAACAAGTTTATTGTAACGACATTGTGGAAACTTTTTTTATTGGTTGAATTAAGAATGATTATTTAGGTTATAAAAATGGAGGTTTTATTTGTTTACCCGACAATTTTATTTGCAATAAACGTTTCAGTGTTCAAGTAGTGGTTTTTTAAAGTTTCTCGTGACACTTCGATAAGAAAAAAAAAAGACATGGTCATGTGGCTGAATGTAAAATTTTCTTTGACTACAATGCCTAGTACTCTATTCCTCATTTACTCCTGGCCACCAAATCTACTACACAGACATTAAAAAACATAGGCGAATCAAAATACTATTTGGCTTCCTATACGGCAAGAAAAATCGTTATGTATATGCTAAACGCTGCGACAATAAAAACAATACAATAAAATTTAAAGACCAACACGAGACCATTCTTAATTTAAATCAAGTTTTGTTTTCCATTTCACACCCGCCCACATCGACTACAATACAATATGGTTCGCGATAGACACACGCTTCGTTTTATCCACGATTAATATTTTACTACGCGACATCTTTTCGTCCAAAATTCCGCAGTGTCTGAAGACGCAGGTCTTTGACCAGTGTGTGTTGCCAGTGATGACATATGGCGCTGAAACGTGGTCGCTAACGGTTGGCCTTTTGGAGAAGCTCAGAGTCACTCAACGAGCTATGGAGAGAGCTATGCTCGGGGTTTCTTTGCGCGACAGGATCCGGAATACGGAAATTCGCCAAAGAACTAAAGTCACCGACATAGCTCGAAGAATATGCAAGTTGAAGTGGCGATGGGCAGGCCATATCGCTCGAAGAACCGATAACCGTTGGGGAAGAAAGGTTCTCGAGTGGCGACCACGAACCGGAAGACGCAGCGTCGGCAGGCCTCCCACCAGGTGGACTGACGATATCGTCAAAGTGGCGGGCACCCGGTGGATGCAATTGGCGAGTTGTCGTTCATTGTGGCGTTCTAGGGGGGAGGCCTTTGTTCAGCAGTGGACGTCTTCCGGCTGATGATGATGATGAATATTTTAATATTAATTGTTAATAAGCAAGCGAACCGGTTCGCATAAGGTCAGGAGCCGAGCTGGACATTAGGCGAATATAAACGAACACATTATTCACCTGTACCATTTAATAGACTAGATATTTATTAAAAATGGTTACTACTGAACTTTAAGTGCAACTTGTATTTGTAACTTAAGATAAGTGGTCGTATACATGATACTAGATACAAGTTATATTTTATACTAGCTGTGCCCCGCGGTTTCACCCGCGTTAATACCTATATCATATTGATCCCTAATTAAAAAAAAATATATATATAGCCTATGTCAACCGCAGATAGTGTAGCTTCCCAACATGGAAAGAATTTTTCAAATCGGTCATGTATTTCTGGAGCCTATCAATTCAAACAAACAATCAAATCTTTCCTCTTTATAATATTAGTATAGACAAGGTAAGTTGATAGAATGCGTTCAAATGTATGGCAATTACATTTATTTTCTTATGTCACGTGATTTAGACTTGTTACTTCTATCTATTTGATTAAATTATAATTTGAGCCATATTTATTTGTATATGTGGTATATTTTAAGTGTAAGTGTGTAGTACATTGATTATCACGTGTTATTTTGTTAGAAAATAATAAATGTCCACCAACTATCCTATGTCTTGACAGATATCGTGCAAAGCTCAAAAATATTTAACCATTTAAAGAATTAAAAACAAACACACACCCCTCCATTCTCTCCAAAGAATTTATTGGCATCACACAATTTATTAGAACGTTCAAAAGATTTGTGCCTTCATTTAATCTCGTAAATAATAAGCTAATGTCTGCTATATCCGATTTCATAAGTAAAATAATGTAATACTCGACAAATCCGGTTATATATTTATATTTATGAGCTAGTTACGTTTTAAGCTATCGTCCATTTCTAAGTCTATAATTTATAAGTTTAATCTGTATCGGCTTACATTAATACTTTCCTTTCTTTAATCTGACAATGTAACCTGTCTTTGTGTAATTATTACTAGTATTTATACATACTAGTAATAATTACACTAGTACCTGCCTCGTTGGCCCAGTCGCGCTATGCGCCACTGCTACGCTGGAGGTCTTGGGTTCGATTCCCGAGTCGACCAAAGTGTTATTGGGTTTTTCTATGAAATTCTCAGTAGCAGGTTGGAGTTTGGATTTGTGCCCGGATAGTCGACCCTATTACATGGGACTTAAACATATCGGCGAACTGTGGGTGTACATTGGTGCGCCTCAGCCCACCCCTTCGGGATACAGGCGTGATGAGATGTATTTATACATACTAGTAACAATCATACAGTTTCATATACAGTATTATTTCACTTAATGCCTTCCGAAAGATGACAAGCTTCGATAGAAAACGTAAATTCAAAATTGAAACTAAAAACCTACTTATTTTACTTAGGCTACAAAGTAGTACTTATCAAACGTCAGAATGATTACAAAAAGGACAGACCTCTAAGGGTCGGTTCATATCCGGCGAAAAAGTTAGCGAGTATAAACTATATAAAAAAAATTTGATCACTAACTTAATCATGCAATCTCTTTTCATTTTATCTTTATTTGACAATCAAAGCTAATGATTGTACAAATGTTAATGACATCTCTACAATCGTTAGATGGCTTAGCTTGATCTTTCTTTGGTCGTGTCGGGTTTCAGTCCTTCGTAAGAGCGAGGGAATAGAAAGTGCACCTGTATTTGCTTACTGAGCACACAATTATAAGACAGAACAAGTACGTATAGTATTACAAGCTTAGAATCAAACGTCACTCAACTTTGAAAAGCTAAAGAATTAGTTGGTGGTATTTTTAGAGAAACGCAAAAAAAGTCTCGAGTCGTAACTTTTCTCCTTAAATTAACACTATAAGCACGCGCCTAGACGGAGGCCTTAAATGGAATTTTATTAAATTTGAATTAAATTGAAGTTTACTTTATTTTCATCCATGACAACGTTTTGTACTTTTATCATGTTTTACGTTTTAGTATTTTTATAATAACTTACACCTACTACTGTGATTACGCATATTCAACGAGGCGGATAATCAAGTGACCCCGTATTGAGGTCACAAAACTATATCAATCTGTAACAACAATAAGGTATATGGCCATATGAGTGACCTGGTCATTAGGGCTATTTATACTAAATATTGAGAGAGCAAGGCTTTTCCGCGATTATCACTTTACATGGTCATGGCAAAGGTTACGTGAAAACTGCTATTTACCATGATGATTACAATGTACTTAGATTTTATCATTCTGACCTTCTGACCTTCAACATTTAGTCAGTTTTAAGTAAAATAAAAAATGTATGACCTACCTGACCCTTTGATAAAACCTTTTTTTATTAGTTAGGTATGGATGGAGTGATTTCCGCAGTTTGGCTGTAAACACTTGCGCCAAACTTAACAATAAAATTCAATTAAAATGTTGGGTACATCTTATTATAGCTATACATTATTTTATAATCCGAGCCTAATAATGGCTTCCTTTCATAAAAATAATTAGTATCAAAATCAATGGTGCGGTGGCATAAATTAATTAAAAAAGTCACGGTTCCAAACAATGGCAACAATTTCATTGTGTTTCCTTCACTCGATATGTCATGAAGAATTCGATAACAATCACTGTTATCGATATTAATACAATGAAGACGTTACATCACTATGCATAACTTTCACGCACGTGGGTGAAAAGTTACAATTATGGTTACACCCTTTTAATGGCATAATTTTGTATGGCTTCGACTGCAAGTCCACAATGATGAATTAAAACAATAAGACAATTCTCCAATTTCATAATGGGCAGTGCAGCCTGCAGGACTAATTGGTTTGACATTAATTATAATTATTTGGCATTAATTTATTTTGTTTTAACTTAATCACGAAAAAATCAAGGGGGTGAATGTTTGGAAAATAAATAGCCCCATATTATACGTACAAGGTTTAATAAACCCAACAATGGACCCTTAGTTTTAACCTCTTGTAACCTCTACCTACCACTTTTTAAGGTTAACGGCAACAAAACCAAACATAACTGCATAATAGTTAATACGCGAATACCACTTGTTATAAACAGTCTCGGTTGATTTAGAAAGCTCAGTTAACCATATCAAATAACATTAGAATCATTACTTCAACCGCAGCAACAAGAAAACTATGAAAAGCGAAAGCACGAATGTTTACAGGCTACGAATGAACTTTAGTAGACTATGTGCGCTATAAAATAGAAATCTATGAACGAATGAACTATGTATTACATTTCTCTCTTTGCTTACTACATTTACTTGCAACTAGGCATTATTTATAATCTGTTGCCTTGGCCAATGACGTAAAGTAAATTGTCTATGATGCTCTTGCTTCTGGTAGTGTACACTATGGTTTTACCATAATTTAGAATCAGATATAGATGGTTAGAAGGAAATATAAAATTGCAAATGACGAGAAATACTGTAGTTCCAACTTGTACAATGCTTTTTTCTTGTATTAGATATTGGACTGTAAGTGATGCTTTCAAAGAACTCTTGTGTGTCAAAGAATTGATCGCATTCACAACAATGAAACCACCAAACGTGATAAATACCTTATTAAATCTGAAATCGAAAGGCCTATACTATTACAATCATAATTAAGGTTACAGAAGCCGCCATTAGAAAAGGTCAATGTTACCTTGACATTTGTGAGATATAGAGACAAAAAGTATCTGCACTTGCGGTTTCAATCATATATATATCTACATATATATATCTATAAAGTTTTTCCTTTTGTGAGCATGTAGCGGGAAAATGAAATGTTTTTCGAGGGGTTTTTTATGTTTGTATATCTTTTTGAAGTGCACTGCGGTGGATTAGTGCGGCCGGTGTGTGGCCAGCCCCTTTTTATATGGGGAAATACGCCTAGAGCAGACTGGGGGAGGAAATACTGAGTTTTTATAGCTAAAACCGTCGTAAATATATTTTTCGTGTGAGGAAATGGACGATGTTTTTTAAAGATTGTCTTTCTAGAATTCTAGACTGTACAGTAAAATGTTTTAATTTAGCAAAGCCCACACCTCACAATTATCAAGGATTTAGATATTTTTTGTACAATTTATTTACTGTTCTTGCAGCCTGAAAATGCAATATTTAATTTATTGTTACTTAAATAAATTTAAATAAAAAGACTTATACAATATTTAACCTTCACAATAACGAACATTCAAAACTTTTTGTAAAGGTAATGAAAAACATTAAACAAAATTAATGTTTTCACAGTGATTGAGTAATTTTTTCTAACTCGCGGTAATTATATTTTGTCAGCACATTTATCATTTTATGTTTACCTTTTAAGAAGTTGTCACTGTGACTCTTTTTTTTACATATAAGTAGGTATATTTTGCAATGAAAAACTTTGCCTCTTTTGTACGTCATTAAAATAGGAAATTGAGACAGTGATGTCCCTACTCTAGACGGGCCTGTTGGTCTAGTGGTTAGAGACCCTGACTGCTATACCGGAGGTCGTGGGTTCGATTCCCACCCGGGACAAATGTTTGTGTGATAAGCACGATCATTTGTTCGGTGTCTGGGTGTAATTTATCTATAATATGTATGTATGTAGAAATATATAAGTATGTTTATCAGTTGTCTGGTTACCATAACACAAGCGCTGCTTAGCTTGGGATCAGACAACCGTGTGTGAGATGCCCCGGAATATTATTATTATTACTTTATTTGATTTAAATAAGTTTTTCTTTATTTCCTCAGATACGAGGAATCAATTTTAAATTACACGTGCCAAAAAAAGGTAAAAAGTCTTCAACTTTGAACACTGACAAGTATTTCCTCAAACGTTTTACCTAACCTTGAACGAACGTGAGGATACTTTATACATTGCTGCACTAAAATAGAACGTACAAACTACAAGCGAGTTGAACAAGCAATGTAACGTAATCCCGAAACTGTATACCAAATTGCATCAGGCTTCCGTGATGAGTGGAATTTAGACGATTTTGAACCTTATTCCATTGACATAGAAGTTACGTAGGTCAGTTTTAAATTGTCGTGGACTCGTGAGTCTATTGAAAAATGAAATAAAAAGTGTTTGTAACATCTTGGTCTTGCTCGTTAAGAAATCGAGGATGGCGATTGCTTTTTGGTTCTCTGTCGCAATAGAATGTCTAAGTAGCCAATGCCACTTAGTTGGTACTTAGGTACTTTTACATTAACATTACATTAAGATGTTACAAATTCATACACAATGTCAGGGTGAATTTCCCAAATGACTTATTTTTTTGTCTTTGGTGAAATTAGTATTTAAAAAAAGGAATATAGTTCTAGACATATTTTTTTAGTATTCTATAGGTAGTCATTGGGTTGTGGCAAAAATATAATTTGCCTAGGACTATTAAAAAGGTAGAAATAAAATACATAAACCTCTACTTTTTATCAAATCGGTGCTGTCTCACTACTTTTTTAGAAACAAAATAGCTTATACACTAATAAAAATAAGTAAGTTAAGTATATAACTTATTCTATTTCATAGAATATTAGTTTAGTTATTAATATACAGCATTTTTTATTACATAATTAACGATTATTATTACTGAAAGGCACAAACGTACTTGTCCTGAAAAATGTTCTCATATCGCTGGACAACAGTAATTTAAACATAACTTAACATCGACGAGTGGGACAGCATCCCCACCCCTATTGTATTTCCCTCGTTGGTGAGTGCTAGTGGGCAGTCAGGATAGAAGTGGGTTAAATCACTGGATATGCCCACCAAAAACATAAGTACGCGTGGTTGCATTTTTCTAGTGTAATGAGTAGTTTTATTATTGTTGTTGGTTCTAACAGACGCAGTAAGTGAATTAGCTTCATTGTCTGTTATTAAATTTATCCTAGATATTATGCATTTTTAATAATTTTCTAAAAAGTGTGTTATTTCTCATGTCGGTGTTCTCATATCGCTGTAATCGGTGGTCTTTATTACCACCGATGTGATCATTTACACCGAAATGATAAGAAAAAATCGATCGGTGTCTTATATCTAATATCGGTGTCTGGATTCATGATCAACACACAGTTTTGTCACATCGGTGGATCATTTTATCATCTCGGTGAGTCGCTCTATCATATCGGTAGATCCCGTGTATTTTCGTTAAGTATACAAAGAAACAATTGCAGACACATGAATTATATACATATATATGTACCTACCTACAAACATTCATACATATATACATACATACCTACATAGACTGCCAAAATCATTACCACGATACCACTGGATAGTAGAAGATGTATAAATGTATCGTTAAAGAAGGTCTGTATTCGGTAATGTACGAACATAGGCAGAGATGATGATGGTGAGGTAGAACAATTGAACGCAAGAAGGGTTTGTGAAGAGTAGCAGTTCTCTTTGGATGTGATTTACCCACATAAGATCCTAAGTTCTGGTCTTCAGTTCTCAAGAGTTTGTAAAAATATATAGGTACCTACTGTTTGATGTTCAAAGATGGATAGATTATCATATCGTTGGATATGTACATAATTTCGGTGGATATACTTATCATATCGGTGTACAGAAAAAAATAATCGGTGCCGGTTTTTCATATCGGTGGAAGGTAAAATTCAAACCAAATTATCTCATTTGTCTTAAATGACACGTTGATGATATTAATTTTGGGGATATTTGATGTCCTAAAGATTACATAAAACCAGAAAAATATACAAAAAATACATAATTGTAAAAGTTCACCGATCTGATAAGAAAAATGGCATTTGTTGAAATTCACCCAACAGCTTTTTTAATTGCTTAAAACCTCCCACTAATTAGGTTGGTACCTAGGTAGGAAAATTCAGTTTGTGAATGTTTGTTACCCAATTGCTCATAAATTGCTGAACAAAGTTGGAAGAAACTGAACATACAGATAGATTAAATCCTGAATAATACAAAGAGCTTCTTTTATCCTGACAACGTGTCTCAGAATTTCCTAAGGCAGTCAGCTCTATTGTATTTTTGATGTTGCAAGCAGTCTATGGAAGGAATGGTTTTTTAACGTTTTTCGCAGACGACAGTCGGGCAATTTTCACCGGATTGAATATTTAAAAGCTCTTGGTTCTGTCTGGAGGAGTCCCCTCCAGTGTTTTATTATTACTGGATGCTGCCGCTTTTAGGAAAGTATGGTGTGAAAGCTTTGTTTATTTTTTGTTGTGTACTTAGGGTATGGCCATTTGTATTGCATTTAAAGTGTTACCTATTTACTAATGATTTTCTTAATGTACCTTAATGATGCTTTAGTTCATTTTGTATGTAAGTAACTAAATGTTTATAAAACAATAACTGTTGAAACTGGCAACTAAATACAAAGTATAAATTAAGTTGCCAGTTTCAACAGTTAATTGTGATTATGCGTTTGTATCAAACGAAACAGAATTTTCACATTTCATTTTCCGAATCACTTGAGGAAAAGAGTGAAATTTGCATCTAAAAAGTCTCTTGTAACTAAATAGTCGCATAATTAGATAGTAATATAATAAAGTTCTCGCAATTAAATCTCATAGAAACCTTTTATTCTCGAATGTCACACAAAAAGCGTTCGATCAGATATAATCACACGCAGTCACGAGCTGATTTGTTCGTCTGTAAGTGCTAGTTACCGCGAACGACGCTGAAACTGATTATTATTGTAAAAACTATAACAGTTATGTTGGCTACACACTGAGCCACACAATATACAAAGCTTCTATATGTTAATAGGTTTTAATGGTATTACTTGTTTTATGACATTATTTTTTTTTTGGTAGAGAACTTTGCAAGTAGCCTGAGCGCAGGCTTTGACTGCTTCACCGGACTTTTGGCGAGGACCTTAAGGCCTCCAGCTAGAGCAATAGGAAAAAACTAAGTACGTTAGCAACGTTCACTAAGGGCACCCCCTGCGGGGTTCGGAACTCGACTTAGTGCGTTGCTAACAATCTTAGTAAAGCAAAACAGCAAGGGATGGCTGGATCTAAGTTTTGATTATTTAGGGACATATTTTTATTGCTAGTTTGGCCGGCTCGGGCCAGCTTGTTCTAGGGACGGGAGGAGGTTATTGGTAGTTTATGTTTAGTCAATTCTTCGTCACATTAAAATCATATCTTCCTTTTGAGCACTATCTGTCAAAAACGCATTTTCTTAGCGACTATAGCATAATTGGTCTAAACTACAAAAGAGAATGTGTACAAAAGTGCGTCAGTGTTTTGTTTTTATTTAATCTCTTCTCTGGCTGTTTTTTCACCCCTTCATGAATATTTTCTTTCTGCATATTGCTAATACAGGGGCAAAGAGGGTGGTTGTGTTGGTTTTCAATATGAAAGGTAAACTCTACCGTTTTTGTATGTAACAGTAGCGAGTATGGTCAAATAAAATAACCCTACGTCCAACAACCATTTGCAAACTGAAATTATTTTTTTAGAACTAATTGTGTCGTTGATTTTTTGTATAATATGGCACCAAAATTCTACTAGTTTTAAGTAAAACATAACAGTATATACAGCCTTGTCTATAATGCTTGGTCAATGGTGATGTTTTTATATATTTTATATTTACAACTAGAAATAATACGAGAAAAACTACTTGAAGAAGCCGTTATAATAAATATGATAAATGACTTACATAAACATTTACTGTTTTATGATCAAGTAAATGGACGATAATTTTTCACTGACAATGACGACTTATTTATTTTCTTTAATTGCTTTTAGAATTATATGCGCATAATAATACTTTTTTGTTTTGATTCTCTTTTCCTTATTATTATTATGGTTTACAACAGTTTGTTGGTAAACAAAATATGTACTACAATAAATATTCCAACAAGTGCATTATTCACCTCGAATATTTTTCTTTCAATTCCGACTGTCTCGCGTCTGTATCACTCAAAAGACTCACAAATAAAAAGTATTAATGTTGGTAGTTTGTAATTATAAGTCAATCAGTCTACAGCTGTGTGTCACCAACCTAACACCTATACCTATTATAATGGCAGTGAAAATGTCTCGGCTAGTCGTAGTCGTGCACTTTCACTGTAAGATTAGCCTTTTTTCTTACCTTTAGCTTGGTATAGTTGGATTCAAACTTGATGGCGGCTCTGAAGTTAGCTGCACGCTGCGCAATACCTCGCCCCGCACCCCCGCTGGCGCATAAGTTTGTTACTGCGCAGCGACTCGTGTTTGGAGCCGCCATTAAGTTTGCATCGTACTGTAATAGTTATCAAGACCGATCGCGGCTGTCAACTGTTTTTGTTTGGCCGTAGATTGAGATAGTCGCATCGCCCACCGTCCTTTGTTTCGAAGAAAGTTTTGCAACCGTTTGATTTTAAATTGTAATTTAGCTATTGTTATCCTATTGGTAATAGGTGTAAAGTATGGGCTATGAGAATAATTTGGGGAGGATGCTGCAAGGTTTTTCTTCATGTACTATCGTCAGTCCTAGAACAATAATAATAATAAAATAACATAACAGGTTACAAGTCTTCTCTGGCTTCACTGCCGTATGATATTAACATCAATTACACAACAGTAATTGATTATTTGTTCTGAATCAATAACTTTTAAATTACATAAACGGTTCTACGATTCATCAATGCATAAAACATAACATTGCAAGCGAACATCATATAAAAAAATATCGAACCTGTAGCATTTATGTAACAGCACTAGCAATGCCTAGCTACCATCAATCATTTTTAAAAGCCACGGAAACATCACCTAATTTCGTTATTCCAGTGGCGAGGAATACACGGAAATGTTCCAACAGTTGCCTACTTAGTTCCATATAAGTTGTACTTAAGTGGGACTTATTCAGCCCTTACTGTCACTGTGATTTGTGCCGTGGAAGACCAATAAATATGGAGGCAGAAGATCAATGAACTATCACACAATGGGCGACTGCTACCAGTTGTATCAGTACCACGAATACTTAGGGACTACATTAACGCTATGTAAAGGTCTTTGTAGTGATAAAAAGCAGCTAAGACATACTATTAGTAATGATGTAACTAGTATATAATTTAACAAAAATAATAAAACTAATACAAAATCAATAAAAAATCGAAGGCCTAAATAAAAGAATGTTTATTTTTGGACTAGTTCTTCTGCACATCGTCATAATGTGAAGGAAGTGAGAGGTCGAGATGACATGACGAAGTGGCCGTCCGCATCCGCAGCTTTATTATGTAAAAATGACAACTAGCGACCGTCGCACGTCTCAGTCGCAGTCGCAGGCGGGTCGTGCGACTGCAAAATGCGAGCGTTGGTAACGATCAGTGTTCTTTTATGTAGGAAGCATTGAAATAAATACTCTGTATAGAAGGTGAGATGTGTTTGTTATGTTGATTTGTGTGCCGATGGCTACGTGGGTTACTGTTGGTGAAAAGGGCTCTTGATATTTAAGTTATATTGTAGAGATAGAGCTCTATATAAATTTATATTTAACGTGATTTAAAACTCTAGCTTACACTAGAATTTAAACACTATATAGTTCTACGGTTTTACAATTTTAACAACATTGGAAAAATACTTAGCGTTACGCGTGGTTTTTGGTATGGTAATGTGCCAAATTATAGCTTGCCTACCCGTAAAACCCAATTACCGAACAAAGCCCATTTTACATGGAGTTGCCACGATTGTAGGATGTGTCAGTAACCACCATGCCAGGTAAACGTATTCGTGATCGCATGATCATGCTAATTGCGACCGCTGTGAACGAGATACTTCGATTCTAAATCACTTAATAAGTATGCATGTCTTGAAATAGAAAACACAATTTATGGATCTATTTTGCAATTATGGTTTTATGGAATCAAATTTTAATAACAAAATAATACAATATTAGTTCGGTTTTCTGTAATGATTATACGGTTAATTGTGCAATTGTTAACAATTGTTGCAATTTATAATTGCATGATAAAGGCACGAATTTAGGACGATGCGGACTGTGATGGATTGGATTCTAAAGATTTAAGTGTTTGTGATTTTTAAGCTATTATATCTAAATTATATAATTCAAGTTGTTTAAGATATTGAATACTATAATTATCTTAACAACAATTACTGCAATGATTGATGATGATTTTGTGTTGAACGTAATTAATAAAATTCTCCCCAAAACGAAAATTCATTTGCTGAATTTAAATTCATTGTTAACACATTTAATTTAATTAAGTCACGAGCATATGTAACGTAACATGAAAACATTCGTTGCACTGATTAATTAATTATCACTACAATAAGCGTATGGAATTTAATTAAAACTATCTCTTAGTAGATTAAACGATGCTCTACACTGTGCTTTTATTCTAGTGTATTTAAAATCATTAAGTTGTTTTAAGTAAGCTTGTAAAAAGCTTTTTTCATGAAATTGTTTTCATATCAATGCCAATACCAAAAAACAATTTTATTTGATGGACGTTTAAATCAAATTATCTTCATTATATATAAAAGGATAAAAAAATAATATAATATCTATATAAATAAGTAAATAAAATAAATAAGATCGACATATAAAGGTCTTATAACGCAATAATATATTTATTATAAAGTTCACATTTATAACTCATAATACCTTTTAAGGAAAATCTTATGAATATGCTTCTTCGGTTTTCCTATTACACAACTTGCCAATAAGGAAAGTCCTACTCATGCTATTTTCAGGCAGGTTGTTAGAGATTTTACTACACGTACTTATAAGGTACCTAGGTAATAAGATTTACATTTAGGTAGGTACAAAACAAACATCCAGGAAATTAATTTAAAACTTTCTCTCTTGAATGTGTGTTTAATTTTAGTTTTTTTTTATTTGGACTTGTAAATAAATGTAGGTACATAACACGTACGTGGCACTGGCAGTGAACACGACTCTAACAAAAATAACTGATTCTGAATAAAATGCCAAAACTTAAAAAGAAAAACAAATGTATTATTACCCTAGTTGATAGACTTAAACAAAAATTTATATTTAATATTCAAATAATAATCAAGTATTTAAATTTTCAAAAGCTTTGCAAAGTACAATTAAGGACGACCCATAATTACAATTATGAAGCACTCTTCATATTTTTTGGTGAATTAACCTCAATCGTTACAAACCTTTAACAATAGGTAAAGGGTTGTTTACCCCGCTCGTTATTTTAGGTTAATTGACAATTAATCATCGACTGAGAAGATCAATATTTACACAGCCAAAGGCCCCTAGTTGGTTATTTGTTTACCAGTTTATTATTACAATATTGTGAAGCAGCGAAAATTGTTAAGAGTCTGGTTGTTTGCGATCAATTTATTAAATCAATCCCAATATTTGACATAAGCCTCTTCCAATAAGCTTTACGATTCACCTACCATTTTCAAGTTTACTCATCTGACTAAGAGTCTACATTTGCGAACTGGTATAGTTAATTATATTGTAAATACATGTATACAGGTTCCCACAAAAAGACGGACAAGGATTAACATCAACTTACCTACTGTATTTTTTCGCTATTTTAAAAGAAAGGGTAAACAAAGAGTCATAAAGTGACGACATTTTTTTACTTCCTCATTAAAAAAGTAATTAGCCAGTGTATAACGCATTTAATCTTATAATCCTTCACAAGGGTAGTCTCGGTGGCCGTGTACTTTATGCAATATTTTGCATGTCACAAGACTTCTTATTAAATACTCCGTTTATTATTATCCAGCGTAACTAAGTGTGTTTAGTTCTTATAACAGCAATATTGTTATGCTAACCGTCACTTTATTATCATTCTTTGAAAGCAAATAGAATAAGTCATGGATTTATAATAAGGTGAAGAAATACATCGCAGGAAAAGTTACATAACAATCTCGTTGTAATTATGTATGATCAAGCAGGAAATCCTGAGGTATTATATTAATTGCGAGTAATTAGCTCCTTATTTATATTGCGGGTGTTAAGTGCACCTGACATTAAAACATATTATTGTTGACCAGGATGTTTATTTTCTCTTAATGTCACAATATTATTTGGCATCGACGATTTTGTTTCTGCGCGTAGTATATAGGGTAAAATTCTACAAAATAATAATAATAATGAAACGATTATTTTAAGTTATACAGTTCTCGGTTACTATAAGTTGTTTATTTCTTTAACAAAGAAGCATCATTTAAAACTGGTATAGATACTGAAAATACCCAAGAGTATAAAAAAAATATGTAATCATACGTTTGCAATGGTAAGGATCGAATGCTTCGACTACTTATAGATCTTTCTCGCAGGCATTGCATCCATCACGTAAAGCCGGAACCCCACCGCTGCGCAGGCTGTGCACGGATGCGTGGCTCACCTCTGCTGCGTGGGCTCATTAGTTCGGCGGCGTCGGCCTCCGTTTCCACTGCGGCGCACGGACACGGATGTGTCGCCCACACAGCTCATAGCTATGCGTGGGGTACAGTCACGAGCAAAAATATGTATACATAATAATATGCGAAATTGTTAAACGAAATTAGTGAGATTTTTTGTCGAATCTCTTCTGCCATCTAGCAATCAATGCATACTGACAGATGACACTTGAAAATAAAATGGTTCAAATATTTTTTTAAATAAAAAAAATATTTTACTTAAAGTCAATATATTATTTTTATAATATAGACAATGGCGCTTCCGAGTAACAATATAATTTAGCTATTGTGTAGTAACATCTGTTTTAATTATTTGTATTATAAATAACTTAGTTCTTACATTAATTATACTTATCACAACTTAAATGTATGTATATGTACTAGGAACATTAATTGTACCTCTTATTTATAGTAGCTTATTGTTATAATAATTTAAGTTAAGAAATTATTATAAGAATAAGCTACTATAAATAAGAGGTACAATTAATGTTCCTAGTATATACAAATACATTTAAGTTGTGATAAGTATAATTTATGTAAGAACTAAGTAATTTATAATACAAATAAGTAAAACAGATGTTACTACACAATAACTAAATTATATTGTTACTTGGAAGAGCTATTGTCTATATTATAAAAATAATATATTGACTTTAAGTAAAATAGCTTTTAGCCTGCGCAGCGGTGGGTTTCCGGCTTTAAGCCGGAAACCCACCGCTGCGCAGGCTGTTCGGTGGCGTCGGCCTCCGTTTCCACTGCGGCGCACGGACACGGATGTGTCGCCCACACAGCTCATAGCTATGCGTGGGGTACAGTCACGAGCAAAAATATGTATACTTAATAATATGCGAAATTGTTAAACGAAATTAGTGAGATTTTTTGGCGAATCTCTTCTGCCATCTAGCAATCAATGCATACTGACAGATGACACTTGAAAATAAAAAGGATCAAATATTTTTTTTAATAAAAAAAAAATACTTAAAGTCAATATATTATTTTTATAATACATATAGACAAGATCTTCCAAGTAACAATATAATTTAGCTATTGTGTAGTAACATCTGTTTTACTTATTTGTATTATAAATTACTTAGTTCTTACATAAATTATACTTATCATAACTTAAATGTATTTATATATACTAGGAACATTAATTGTACCTCTTATTTATAGTAGCTTATTCTTATAATAATTTCTTAACAATATTATGTGTACATATTTTTGCTCGAGACTGTACATATTCGTGGGTCGCCGAGAAATGGCCGACCCACGCAGCTGGGATGCGTGGGTCGGCCACGTGGCTGAGCTACGTTCCGCCTATTCGAGCTAGCTACGCGTGTGTTTATGACGTCAATTGCTGCGTAGCATGGCCGTGCGCTGCGGTGGAAACGCTCTCATACATTTTGTACTAAAGCGAAGCTGAACACACGTGCACAGCCTCTCCGTGCGCCGCTGTGGGTTTCCGGCTTAATAATTAAGTAACATACTCTCTATTTAATACCTTAACAAACAAACAGTAAACTAACCCAATTAACAAACGCAACAGATAAATAGATGCGCAATGATATAACCTATGTACTATGTCAGTAATGTCATGTTTTGCAAGCCCTGTGACGCGCATAGCTTGCCTCACATTGTTTCATGGGGGTAATTACTGCATACCTAGTTACTTCGTGTTTCTAAACGTTATGTCATTACTTGATAACCTTATTAATTTTGTTGGAAGTGTTGCAAGTTACGTTAGGTACGTTTCCTGGACAATGGTTTGTGTTGAGTTCAGAAACGTGTGGCTGCATAGGTTGATGCGTTTAGGTTTAGTCAGTTTCGTGTGAGGTGACTGAGATTATGATTTTGATGCTGAGATTCGTCTTGAAATATTTTATTGGCTAATGCACTTTGAAATAATGCAATTACTTCAATAGAAATATACTAATGTCACACAAAGTGGAAAATTGAATTAGTGCTTATTTATAACATACTTTTTTTTATAGTTACGTAGGTTTTGCAATGAAATAAATCTTATTCTATCACGTGAATAAACACCTCAATCAAGCCCCAATCGTAATTACAAATCAAAACACAACAAAAACGTTGTTTTCTTAAAACCGTCAATAAAAACATCAATCATTACGGTAATTTGAACGCATCCGCGGTGACTTGCGCCCGCGCCGATGACGTCACGCGCCGTGATCGATCGTTTGAAAAGAGAAGCACATTAATCAGAGGTAGGAAGTGATACCACTAATATAGTTGGTTATCTTAATCTTATATTGATTGTATAGCTTGGGATTAGTTTGTTTTTAATAGTGTTGATAGATAGCAAAAAGGTAACAACAATATAGGGCCGTTGAAAAATCCTCTGAATTTTCTTGCAGGCCGCCTTGAAGATAGGTTGAACTATCTATATTATAGGTAGGAAGTACTAGGAAGTAAAAATCCAGGATACGTTATAACCGGCAATATGCCAAGATATTAATTCTCTTTGTTTTATATCGACATTCATTCAAACATAACACTTTATTATAGCAAAATTAAATCAATATTTTTAATCAGAGTGTTCACTAGACTAGCCAAAATAGACACCTGATTTTGAAGCCTAATTTTACATTCTATTCAATTCTCAACTCTATTAGAAAAACAATATAAGCATATATTGTTATCATCTGAATAGTTAGTTATATCTATCGACGAAAAACTTAAGACTCATTTTCCTGACATCCTGTTAAATTTTCTTTTAAATTCGATTATCAAGTTTGCCCAAGTCCTGTTAACCCGAGATGAATCTCCGCTAAAACAATTGAGCATCCAGCAGTCCAGCCGTCCTGCAGTGGGTGTAACAATGTTTTACTCCTTACTGCGATGCGTGGAATGATAGCAGCGATCGTGCGCTGAATATAAACCGTTTAATATATTCATGCGGAAATCTTATACAGCATGTAATTGGAATAACGGTACAGTAACTGATATTTACTTTGACTGTATTAGCTTTGAATTAATATTTATACATAAAAGGTTATTTGTTTTATGTAATGATAGAGATAAAACACGATTTTGTAGAGCGTTTGGTTTAGGCTTAGCAAAATAGAGCCACTATTAAATTGTATAGTTACAGTACTTTATAAATATGGGCTGAAAACCGACTTTCAAACAAGTCTGATCTGTAATGGTTTTGTTATGGATCCAACTGTCAAATAGTAATAGAAGACCAAGTTAAAGTGGGACCACAAGAGAAACACCAGTTTTCAAATAAAACAGTTATCAGAATCGGTTTACCCAGTCGAAAGTTATGAGGTAACAAACATAAAAATCAGTCTAATTGAATACCACCTCATCATTGTATTTATGACAAAAAGCATTGATCAACTGCAGATTTTGAGTAGCAGTGATCTTTACATCATATTTGGATTATTCTAGTAAATTAGTTTTAGTTCTGTTTTTTTTTTTTAACATGTTAATATTTATTTATTAATACACAATTAAATCTAATATAAGAACAAACTCTAACTAGATTAAAATTAAAACTTACATAAATAAAAACTAAATGGCGTCAAAGAACTCATCGTCATCCCTGTCAATGGCGGGGAACGTGCCCAGAAGGCTGGCTGCATTGCCACGTTGAATGGCTATGCCGATTCTCTGTGCAAGGAACAAACCAGCCCTCTGATCACGAGTAGATTCTACCAAACGTTTGGAAAGTTCTTTGAAAAGATTTCGTGCGCTCGGACCCGAGCGTTTCAACTCCAAATGGCTCGAAAATATAATCACCCACAATGTTATTATACTTCCGCCGCTTAAGGGTCTCCGCAGCTCCAGCAGCAGCGCCAGGAGAGGCTGCTGAACTTAGAACGTGGGACGGCGCAAGGGTGTCGACGCACGTTGCGTCCCACACCAAAGGCCGACCCAATTTCCAAGGCAGCAATGACATACCGTCAGGTCTCTTGCCATCGCCGCGCACCAAACCATTGGGTTCCAAAACAGCTGGTACTCCGGCGGTGACAAGAGCACGACGAATTATGTCATTCAAATTTGAGTGGCGAGATATACGCCCTGCGCTCTTGCTGCAGGACAGGCCATGGTGACCGAGGTTGTCGACTGTCTCACCGCATTGACAACGATGACATGCGACACAGGGTATACCTAAACGTAAACTCATGGCGAGCCGAAAAGTATTATTATCCAACTGTTGTTCTGTTTTGGGTTTTCAATCATTTACAAACTGTTTTAAGCCATCATGCTCCTTTGTGTGCATATATATGCAGATACTAGAAATAAGTATCATTAATATAATCTATTTTAGTATTACGCGTTTAGGTATATAAATAGGTATATCTTAGAAAATACTTCAAGGTCTCTGATAATTGCTGAAAATACACAATGTATCGAATCGGTATTTTCCAATATATAAGCAGATTATTTATAATTATGCTCACGTTTTGGGTATTATGTTCTTTATTTCGATAATGTCAAGGCTTAATCGATTTGCTGACGGAAATAATAGATAGTTGTAGCTAGGATTTTAAAAAGGAACCTTTATTTAATAATGGTTTTATTTTCTTGATATACAGTAATTTCTATTCTCAAAATCATTACGTTTCTGTTACAAAAGGAACGCAAAAAAAATATCGCTTGAAAAGTTCAAGTTCTAATTAAATTTATTACCATTCATCGAATTTTCATTTAAGCATATTTGAATGTTACTTATTTTTACTTAACATGATTTTCTTTTCTATACTTTACATTAGATAATATTTGTTTAACACAACTGCCTTTTCATTCGTTAGATGTTTGTAAGTAAAAGAAGCATCTAAATTAAAACTCGCGACAAATCGTATCATTCACAAACAAGTTATTTCCCACGGTACTTATCTACACAAGTAACCGAGGAATTTGGGTCACGAGATGTCACCGAGATACGACTTTTCCTACTTTTTATGTTTCTTTATTTTTCTTCTTAATTTTCATTTTTCTATTAGGTACGATAAAAGCGTTCGTTATGGTCAAAGAGTAATCTACAGTGGCGGTCTCTGCAATATTTTTGCCTAAAAATAAAAACAATAAGCTTAATTTTGTTTATCGTTTTTTAGAAGCCTCAGTCTGCCAGTAAAAATAAGATAAAAAGAATAATGAAAAGTTGACCCAAATCTATCAAGAGCAAGCCTTTTCTTTAATTACTCATAGAAAAGAAATCGGCAACTTTCCCGTGAAAATTTCTTTCCCCTTGTTTTTTTATCTTCTATAAGCATTACCTTAGATTTAATCTTGTACGTTTAATACTAAGTTAGTTAAGCGTGAAAATGCCTTAAACATACAAATTAAATTACTTGTATCATGGTATTACCATTAAGGCTCAGTACAACCTTCAATTAAGGCTATCAGTATTGAGCGACAATTAGAGTATTTAGTTCATAAAACTCATAATTGATGTTCCGTTACACAGTCCATATCAATGTCACGTTTTTATTTTATAGTTTTGTAATCTGTCTCTATAACTAGAAACAGTAAAAAAAAAGTTATGATTGAATTTATACGGATTTTAGCAAAAATGTTCTCCAATTAATTATAATTAAGAATTTATCTACATATGTCTAGACTTCAAACTAAATATCTAGACCAATCAAATTAGCGTGAGAATCTTCAACCACAAACGTCCAATCAATGCTCCATTTTGCTAATAGGACCATTTAGGCAGCACCTAACCAAAGGCACCATAGGATAGATAGATGAGACTGGTCACATTGTACATGTATGTGGTTCTAGTACATAATAACATTAGATATAATAAATGATGATAATTTATTTATTTATTTATAACAGGCACATCAACAACATAAACACAAACATAAAAATAAACATTACACAAGTCTTATAACTAGTGTTTACATCAATTACAGACGTGATAATATATAGAAAGTGTCAAAAACTAGATAATCTAAAGTAATTTAGTATTAATAGAATTACATAATCACACTTTTTGTAGTTCTTGCCAATAGGTAGCTAATTAATTTATCTTTTATCTCAACGTTTTAAGTGAATTCTGCCCACACGAGCGGTCCCGTAAACTCAGTTCTTTGGTCTCTTATAATCTGCTTATGGTAATGCTACGAATAATATTTACTTTATCTCAGTACACAAATAGTGATTTACATACAATGCTGGTAATTACTGTGTACAATGCCTGTTTATTGACAGAACACCCACTACGAGGGCACGTCACAAAAAATATTAAGTGTCTGATTTATATTCAGCGGATATGTTTATAGCTATATTTTTACGTGATTTATGTTTGTAATAACTTTATGATTCTTTCAGTGAATAAATATGATCCTAATACCTATATATTAAATACATCCTTATTATATTAGATCCCCATTTATTAAACCGAAGCAGTTTATAGGGAATAGTCATTATGGTTTTTTTTTTTTTTTGTAACAGTAAAGAGCAGTCATGTTTTTTGAAACATGGATCTGTATTTTAAGAGTATGGTGGGATAGGTATCGCGCCTAGTACAGTGCCGACAACATCACATACATTGCTCTGAACCCAAAGTAGTTATTAAGCACTTTTGTTATGGGATTCAGAAACAACGAAGGTACCAAAACACTCGAGGCATATTTCCTGACTTTGCTCTGCCTCTGGTGTTTATAAACTATTATCATTCTTTAAAGATGTTATGCACTCTTTAGTTGCATTTCGTTGGTATCTATACATTGTTAGGGAAGGTAGAGCAATCCAGCATGTTTCCACAAAATGGGTAGCCTTACTCCTTTTACGAAGATCTATTCATATACATAGATAAACTACGTATTTCTAGTCTATATTTGTGTATGTTTGTCTGTCCGTTGTGTTGCAAGACGGCAGGCATCTGCTATTGTCGGCAGGCCATTGTACTTAGTACCTATTTTAGTCAAAAGCTATGCGCAAACGCAAGTGCCCGCACAAAATGTGGAGTTAGGACTTTTTGTAAACTATTTGCTAGTCGCGGAATGTACTGGAATGTTGATTGAACTATTACTAGATAGGTATGGATGTTTTGTTTTGGTTGTGTTAATGGTGTTGCTGAAATGTTTACTTTGAATTTGAGTTTAAAATTGGATGCTGGTTACTAGGCAGTACTTACACTGGCCTACTAAAGGCATAAACAATTTTATTTTGGAGACACAGAAACATTATTACAAAAAGACGTTTTTGCTTAAAAACAAGAAATGTAATGCTTCGAAACGATAAATTTATTAGGCTTTATTCCTACGCACAATGTCATCACAACGATACACATCGTAGCCATTTCTCGCTAGCATGACAATAAAATTGCTTTACTCCACAGTTTTCGCATAAAGCGGATGTTTAGAAATCTGCGAATCAGATACAAGTAGAACTAGGACACTCGGCAGGATGCCTGCTAGTCTTGATTAGGGTTGTCAAACCGGGAAAATATAAAAAAATGTTCTGACGAAGGCAATCGGAAAAAATCAAAGTCACAAAGTTTCGTCCTTTTTTAGAATAGGTTAAATGTAGAAAATAAGATGACGTATGGGTTCTTTATCGATATGATCATACCGTAATTATTTACATTCAATTAACCAATTATAATCGCAGACGTCTGGGCTGGATTAAATGGCAAAAAGTCAATCTGATCTCATTCTATTGATTTATTTTTATGATGTCATACTCCGATTATTAAAAGGTACTCTGATATATAAATATTATGGTATAACTAAGCTCGTGTAACTTTTGATAACGAATTGCCTTTAAAAGTACCTATAACTAATCACAGTTTAATAATATTTAACTTGATTTAAGTAAATAATTAACTTAACAATAATTTACAATGTTTTGCTGTAAATTATGAGTATCTAAGCAAAACACAACCATAAACAATGCTATTATGTTTCTGATTACGTATAGAGACGTGCCCTTTGGTAGAGATCTTTGCAGTTAGCCTGAGCGCAGGCTTTGACTGCTTCACCGGACTTTAAGGAGAGACGTGCCCGGTGACAACCCTAGCGTTACTAATTGTTTGTTATCATATTTTGTTTAGCCATTTGTTTTGAAACTAGAGTTGTTTACCCACTGTGATGTCAGCAATGCTTGCTGCTGTTAAAAATGTTACAAGTAGGAGCTATGTAGCTTCAGAAACTGATTTTTGAACAGTATATAAAAGAATTCGTATGATAACTGAAAATTACCGAATCTTCAGGAATATTTATTTGTTAGAACTTCGCGATATTTTTTTCTAAACAGTTTCCTTGTCATAAACATATTTTTAATTGTCGTTATAAGTGGTCTTACACACAAAAAAAATAATAATGTAATATTTCTTTTTAGGCTCTACAATTATATACCAACGATATTCTAAACGGTAGACTACCCATTGTATAATTTGTTACCTTATTAACATTCATTAGGCAAAAAAGGCGTCCTCTACCTTACCCGGAAAAACAAAACAACGTGAGGAATCCTAACAATTAAATTAACCGGCAGAAGCTAAACGCAATTATCAACAGAACCACTTCAAGGGAATCATTATTAATGTCAATTATCATCATAATTAAATTAAACCCTTCCGCGCCTTGACATAGTAATAAAACAAAACATTAGCTGGCATCATTGGCACATAATAGCAAAATTGGCAATTAAAAAAGTAACGTGGACAGTCGGTCGCACGTCACTGGTTGAAAAGAATTAAGAATACCAACCTAAAGTCTATGAAAAACAACAGCTGTCAGTTTCAAAATATTATCGTTAATGTGCAGTTGACTGTACATGAAATTTCGTTATCTTTGCGTATTTATTAGGTTTTGTGTGGCAACACTGCAAGGTCGATCTTTGAAGTACGAATTAGTCAAATTAGATTTCCATGCAAATTGCTGTGGCTTTCCGGGCGCCATTGTTTTGATACGAAATGAGTACGCGTATGAATTATTTTATATTGTTATTCATTATCATATTGTTCTTACGGTGCTGGTGAATAATTTTATTAAATTGAAGATAAAACTTCAAGTAACGACGATAAAACGATTTATCATTGCTATTTACAAAACAATTTTAACAACTAGACAGTCGCATACCGTGAGGGCTGGTTCGAAGTGACGCAAGATAAGATTGTATGGAAGGAATTGGGTGACCTTTGCCCAGCAGTGGGGCAGTATAGGCTTAGGAAAAAAAACCAAACAACTTCCCATTTCTTCTGGACTAATTGCCTTTTTTCAGTCTTTTCTTTAAATAAGGCTAGCCGAAGATCTCGAGGGTAGAATACAAACAGAATATACGAGCATCTTAAATAACTTCAAGAGATAAAGTGCTCTTATTATTCAGAGTAGCCGGAGCCTGCAGTGTGCACGTCCAAGCAGCATATTTCACCGCAAACGGTCACCATTCGTTCCGGCGCCATCTGCTCCAGCCATTACTATACCCAGCGTTCACCCACAACTGTAATTAATGTCCAAGCAAACATTCATTTAAATTAAGTAGTTTCATCGAACTTTAACAATGCTTACGAAGTTTCTTCCAACTACCACCCATTAGAGCGGTCGCCATTTGTAATATCATCGATCAAATTTGACAGTTCCATTTTCATACTTTTTTTTACTACGAATTTACTTTTAATTGTTATTAATCGATCTTTAAATGCATTGGTTTTTATAAAAGCTTTTGCAAAGGGTCGTATATCAAGGGGCATGTTTCGTCAACCAATAAAGCGTACCTCAATAAGCGAACGCGCTAATTGCCCATATCCTTCAAAGACATTAGATATCAGTTATTCCTTATTCCAGAAAAAAATATCTTAATCAGAAAACCTTAATTGATCATAGCCCGGTAAAGCACTCAAAAATTGCGGTCAGTCAAACTGCAGCGGCCATCTTCCTAAAATATAATTGATCTGATATCATCTTTCATCTATCATTCAGCAACTATCAACACTTGCAGCAAACATATTATTATAGTAATAAAGCCACAAAATACGCTACTGTTTTACCAAACTCAAGTGAAACCAACACCAAAACTTCACCTCCACCGTCTAGGGAAGGTCACAGCTATCTCTGGTTGACAAGACCATTGTGATCATGATCACACGTCTCGCCTTGGGTTGCGCAATTCAATGCGCGTTAAGTAACAGTGGTTATACAAGCCGGGTTGCCGTGGGAAACCAACCGTCGACACTCTGATCTTTGGTTGCTGAAGCTGTAACTCTATTAAAGTTTGGATGGTCTGTTTTATTATAGCGTAAATGGATTATGGTGTGTTGTTCTTGTAAACAATGACGTCACAAATAAAATAAAAATGTTGACTTGTTTTGTTTTGAGCTTGAGTTTCAGGGATGGTCTCGGCTGGTTGTTACTTACTATTTTCGGAAATTATGTTTTTTTACTACTCATGATATCTTCTTATTAAAGGCACTAAGGAGAAATTTATAATTATGCCCTTTACTAGGTCTTTTTTTATTAAGACACGTTGTTAATATAATCTTAATTATAGTCATGTTAGCAATTAAAATAGTACTGTTTATTGTAATCAATCATAATCATTTCGCTATTTGTTACTCAGTAGGAGGTAATGTTGTAACTGATGAAACGATTACTAAAAAATAATGTTAGGTTAACAATTAGGAAACTCGAATGCAGCTCTACATTGTGTATCTTACTTAACCTAGTCCAGTAAATATGTACCTACACTAATATATTGCACTAAATGAAATCATAGATACTAAAATCAGAGCTTTTAATAGAAGCTCATGTACTAATTATCTGATTCTTTGACAAATTTATGGGCAATTATAATAACTTATGTCCTAGATTCTAGAATAACGTGTATCATTAGGTTAACACATGATAAAGAATCATTAATTAGGTACGTCAAATCCTGTAGAACTGGTTAAAAGTAAAAAAAAAAACATTAATAAGCATTTATTTATAGCACCAAAGAGTTTTTAACTTTTTTGTACTGGCCTTAAAAAATGAATTAAAAGTAAAACCACGCTTTATTTTAAATAAAGAATCATTTGGTTGCGTACGCAATATCCTGCGTGCGTGGCGTCAGAATAATAGGGTGACAACAAATAATAATTTATGTTAATCATACTTACATTCAATTTAATTAATTTAACTGAGAAGTTTATATATTTGTGTGTATAAAGTGTATTAACGAAGTTTAATATTTGTTCTCACGTCTAACTTTTCAATGTATGATACCTTCATCTATTTAACTTTAAAGTTAAGACATCAAAACATGTTCTCCATTAGGGATACGATAAAACGAAATAATCCTTCTAATACAATTTCCAACGGGAAGTTACAAAGTTTTACAATTTAATCTCATGGCAACGTCTGTGTCAATCAAAAATAAAAGTAATTTTCACAATTTTCCCGCCGCGTGGAGTCGCCAGCGCGCATGCGTGTGACAATTAGGGCGAGACGCGACGCCATTCGCTCCTCTCTGAATTCATTACTGAACAAGATAAATATACTTGAATACAAATACACTTTGTACAATGACAAGTTATTATAAAGTCTCATAGTTTCACGAGTTTTTGTTAAACGTGAGAAAGTTTAAACTTACTTAACTTTCTTGAGAGAACAGCTGATATTGATACTGTTTGCATTTACTTAAGAACATTTAAACAATGTAAGTTACGTTTATGTTCTCTTGAACTTTCCATTTCATGATTTTCGTTTTGTAACACAAAACATTGTTATGAATTGATTAATAATTTAAAGATTATTCGCTAAATAACGAATTGATAACTATTGTGACAGTTTCGCAACTAGAATAATGAAGAAAATGTAACTAGCTACAAACATTATTTGCAATAGGAACAATATTAAAACCCGCATAAATGTGTTATTCTTTCTTTGAGATAGGTACCGCGTCTAAAATTAAATAATAATGGTATAGTTTGACGTCAACAATTAGCTAACACCTAACACAAATCGTGGCAAATGTGACAAACAGCGGATGTCATAGGTATTAAACTTTTGTATAAAAACATATTTATAGACTCTTTGCTGACACCTCAACGTCCGTTTTCATAAACAATGTCTATTGCTTACGTACGTAAAAAATAAAACTGCCTAGATTTAAGAAATGTCTAACAAACAATGTTATTCATATTATTATACCTACATATAGGCGGAACTATTCTTATTACATCAATATTATCGCTATCGAATACTTAACTCTGTTAGAATTGAATTTTGATCTTGTTTCCAACTTCATGTAGCTTTCTTTTACATAAATATATTATTTACTTGGGTTTATCCAATTCTTTTCAATATAATAAATTAAACAATAACCCGTATAATACCTTTACAAATATCTTGGCCACAGTTGCGTCAGTGTTCATGTTTTTGTCAACTGTTTAATATTTGTTCAGCATTACAGTTCGTCTGGCATAAGCCCCTATTATACTAGTCCACTTGTATAAACAAACAACATTGTATTACTGTGAAAACCCACAAGGACGTAAAAGTTGTCCGTGCAAGTGCAACATATTTCGATATAGATGTCATGAGTTATTTCTACTTGTGGAGAATGTATTTTATTTTATTAAGGTTGATTAAATCGATCGCATTGCAATGACAACGTTCAATAAAAAAGGTAATATAACGTCACTTGGCATTAATTGTGGCTTTCTAGGGTGTATTTGGAGTAACAATAGCTCATCCCCCGAGCCTTTTCTTAATTATGTCGGGTTCGGCTTCCAGTGTTACCGGATTCCGCTGAATACCATATTTTACATGGAGCGACTGCCTATTTCACCTCCACAACCCATTTTTACCGGGTAACACATTTTCCCATACTAAGACTTCTTGTCAGAATTGACTAAACGACTATCAAAAATCATAGTATGGCAGTATGACAGTCGGGACCTACGGCTTAAGGTGCTATCCGAGCCATGGATGGAATAACAATAGCTTTCTTCTGTAAAAGAGATAGAACTATAGGTTTCGTTAACTCTATCCCTGTCTATCACTGGAACAAACATGTAAATCATTATTACACAGTAATTGATATAATGTCTACTCTTGCTTCCTTCGCTTCACTGACTTATAACGTGTAAAGTTTTTATGGAATATAAATATTCTATTTCTTTTTCTTGATAGATGTAGTTCATGAACCTGTTCGATAAAGCGATTAATTAAAAACAAATGTTTAATTCAAGCAATGATATATCGTGGGCATTGGACTCAGGAAAACTCCTCTTAAATCTGAATACCTCATGTCGAATACTACGAAAAAGTTATAACTTACTTCTTTCTCATTCAAATAATCATTGATACTTAACATGGCAAACTTAAACGCTTAAGTTTGAGATGTTTAATGGGGGATTGTAGTTTTGTTTTTTGGTAGAGATCTTTGCAGTTAGCCTGAGCGCAGGCTTTGACTGTTTCACCGGACTTTTGGCGCGGACCTTAAGGCCTCCAGCCAGAGTAATAGGAAAAATCGAACTACGTCAGCAACATCCACTAAGGACACCACCTGCGGGGTTCGGACCTCGACTTAGTGCGCTGATAACAATCTTATTAATGCAAAACAGCAAGGGATGGCTGGATCTAAGTAGGGGATTGTAGCTCTTTACTCATTACCTTTGAAAGGTGATTTATAACATCATAATAACTTGTTCTTTAAAATTAATTAAAATATCGAAAACCACTTCATCAAACCAGCAGAAATATAGATAAAGTGAGCTAGCTAAGTCTACCTAAGTAAGATACCTAGACAGCTCTCCTTATAAAGACGAGTGTTTTCTGCATGATACGTTTTATTATCCGTTTCCAGTTATTCGCATCCAGTTTCAGTCTAGACACGATTCAGGGTTTATTCCTTTCTAAAGTATTCACGTTAAATATATTGCAGACAACGGTACTTTGCCTCTCTCAAATATTAAACGTCTTCTCAAGCTGTTTAGTAAAAGATTTGTCTGAGAAACAAGTATATCTACTTATGATACCTATATAATATACGTATTTGTTTGACGCAGCTTCTTAAATTAGTACTACATAGTTAATACCTAATTTTGTTAAAAGCAAAAAAAAAACATACAACTTTTATGCTTTGAAACCTTTATACCTATGTATTTAGAAGTAATCATGATGATTAAATGTCAAACTAACAAAACACAACGATTTTTTTTTCTCGCTATCTGGGCTTGTAACTATTATAAACTAATTCTTCATGTAGAAATAAGCTACACAAAGTGTTATAATAACATAGCAAAGTAAATTGCACATGTGGCCAACCTAGTAATTATTGCGAACGAGGCGATTTGCGCCAGAACTGCAGAGTCGGTAACATCCCAGAGAATGCAATGTAATTAGTTTTATCATATCAAGAGTTAGCAGCCTCTAGCAAAGTTTGGTAGGTGGTACGTTTGCAATAAGTAAAGTGGGTTACTGTAGCGAATATAGCCTTAGGAAGTTTGAGTAATTCATAAACAGAAGGAAAACTAGGAAAACCGACTCTACCTGCTACACTAGAAAAAGTTTTTTAATGTAGTAGATTTTTAATATTTAACTTTTAAACTTTAAGTTACAGATTCCGCAAGAGAGCTAACAGCTAAAATAAATAATCATAATGTTGATAAACACCATTACACAATTAATTAAAACTAAATTGAATTCAAGTTGTATCTCAAAGCCACTTGCATCTCACAAGGACAATAAAAAATAACAAAGCTCCAAAGCCATATTCCAATTAAAAATAATGAAAAAACATTTAAATTTGGAACGCAGGGCGCAAAACAAAAGCCATAAAAAAGTGATTCGGTACAAAATGGCGTCCTGATGGTTGTCAAACAATCTGTGGCCCAGTTGCCTACGGGCCTACATAATATAGCGTAACAATCGTGTCAGCGATTCGCCGTGTTTACTCGACGCGACGGCAGTTGTAAATTGCTGAGCATTGTAACTGGCGATTACCTAGCGATTAGTGTCCGCGAATAGTCAACAACTTGATGCGCAGATCATTTTTGTAGAGACATTTCTACAACATTTATTTTACTGAAATCGTTTAAACTTAAAACTTCTCCAAACTGCATATAACCAAAGAAAAACTATTCTTATGCCAAATGTTTAGTTAAAGAAAACTTGTAGGTAGGTCTAACTGTTTCTAACAGAATCACATATTCTTAGCAAAATACCGTAATTAATTACTTAGAAGAGCCTCAAAAGAAACAATAGGTGTTAATTGTTCAGAATTCTAATCAAAGTGTTGGCTTTGTGTAAAAATTATGACCCTGCCTGAAATGGGTAGGTACTTCTTGATTGCATACACCTTCATAATATAGCCATACGTAAGATTTTCGACATCCAACTGGAGTAGTACCAAATCAAAACGAAAAGTTTCCCAATCTTATAACAGTTTTACAAAGAACAACACTGGTGTTTTGAAATTGAATTACAAAACGAACATAATAAACAAAATCTCAACACAAAATATGGTAACCGGTGTTGGTGACGTCACACGCACAAGATGGCGGGCCGCGATCATGTGTGGCTAGAGTCTAGAGTTAGGTAAAGTGCAGTGACCCCGGCCAATGTTAATGTCAGCTGTTATGAGTGCCGCGGCCGAGATGTATTGACGAACCATGAATATATTGTTAGGAGCGCGCTGTAAACTTGACACATAAATATGTTAGCTACGCCGATAAGTATACCCATGTCCAGTCATAAAGAAAAATGTTTAACCGAATTAGTTTCAGTAATTTATTGAAAGAAAGATGATTCGTCACGCCTAGGCTCATTCGCTAACACAACGAAGGCAGATAGATTTTCATTTACACGATTTTAGCACGTTCCATTTAGCATTGATCATTCCTCAATCAAGAAACTTAATTTACCGATGATGATATTAAACAGAACTTCCTCGTTTAAATAGCTCATCCAAATAACTATAGATCTTTAGACATTTAGGCTAGTATGCTAATGTTTGTGTAACAACCGGAGATTTCAAACATCTTTCAAACAGGCATTTCCGCAGGTGGCAACTTTGGCACAATTACTGTGGAAAGTGAAGAAAGTGTTTGAATGCGTTCAAATTGTGGAAGAGGTCTGTATTATGTTAGAAAATGTACGAAATGGCGTTAAATTCTTCGCATTGTTCGTCGGCGGCAGGGCTGTCAATATAATACCTATATAAATAGAGTTACTCCTTGTCCAATATGTTCTCTACAAAGATTACTGTTCGCTCAATCAAGCCTTAGGCCCACAAACACACTAATTGCAATCTCGGACTTCTTTACTGCAAAATCATATTCAATAAAGCTTAGAAGATGAGCGAGGACAATACGACAGCCCTGCAAGTGAGCGACGGCCGACGGGGAGCGGGGCAGTCAAGCGCACTTTATTATATTCTGAAGACAATGCAGACTGCGGATGCTGGTACACGCGAACGCAAAACGCTTCCGCACCAACGTTTACTCCTAACTAGCTTAGCACGAAAACTAGTGATTGTTTTAAGAGGGAAACAAAGCATTTATCATCTTAAAATCTACCATTTAATACCAGTTTAGGTCGTTATATATTACGCAATTACTGGATCGAGTTTTGTTCGTTTTTGTTGATTAAAATTCTTTCGCTCATGCAAGGCTGCGGAGACAACGACTTAAACTAATTTAATGTTCTCTGCAACATTTAACACGACGTATTTTAATTGGCGAGAATTTTTGTACCTCCAGCAACATTTTGTTTTGCTATACATAAATATAGCGCACTATTTAATTAATGTCCTAAAACCTATTATCGGCCGGCATCACGTCCCTAAGACTGTTGGCGTCGGATAGTTCCAGTTTTTTAATACAAAAAAGAGAACATGATGGTTACTCTCAGTACATACATACCAGATCAATACAAATATGTGCTTGAATACAAACGTTCGAACAGCGTTAATTAAGCCAGCAGCCGCGCTCATGTTTTATACAAGCATTTCTTCCTCATTACATCTGTTCCCATATGTTTCACGCTGTAATATTTCCCCGTTATAACCAACGCCTCTGCACAACGTTTAGCTTTTTCTCTTGGCAGTCCACAGAGGGAAGTTACCCAGTCGTGGCTCGCGTCGGTTACGGTACGCAGCCTCTGATCTCTGCTATTGTTAGAGAACAACGCTGAACATAATTAATATCTGACGTATTTCGCTCCTAGCACCATTTGAGAGATTCACTTTCACGAAAATGTAACGTTTGGACGAGATTTCTAAAACGTTTGCGTTTATTAATGTGCTAAAGATAGCTGTTTGTCTGATAATCTTATTACATGGATAATTGTTCGTTTAAGGACAACTTAAGGAGCTTGTCACACACATAAGTGGAATAGTTACTAATGGTTTTCAAAAAATCCGTCTGTTCGGTTAAAATTATGGAATACAGGACAACGAGAGTAACATTGCCTGTTTTGTATTCACTATGCTCTCGACCAAATTGTTTTCTTTCCTTTTAAGAACGATTCTGTAGCAAAACATTTACTCTCTTATTACTGCAGAAACAATTTTGCTCCTGTGTTCTAGTCAATAGTACATGGATACTAATTGATACTTAAGTAGCACAACTCATTACTTTAGCGATGTGCTTATTATTAGATTCTGCGACTAGAAATCTGCACACCATGGGAGGTGCAAAAACGTGGGCGATATTGTCTATTGTTTAATCATTGAACACTACTAGGTTTCTGTGTGACAATTGACGTATTGGACAACTATCAGAATGATTGGCAATGCTAGCTAATCGTGACTTGATTGAACTAAATAGTAAAACAAGTTTTTCTCTTACTTTCAGATCTCATAATGAGGTGTCTGTGATCTCACACATCGGGCGCGTGCGACGCCAACGTTCACGATGACGTCGGAGCGAGCCATCCCCCACCTGAGAGACATCTTCGGCCTCAACCAGCAGTACGACGCCAAGTCCTTCGACGACAACGATGACAAAACAAAAAAGTCCAAGAAGAAAAAGGACGACTTCCGGACGTACGCCAACGGCGACGTCAAAACCCTAGAGAGGCACCTCAGTATGAAGAAAACTATCAGGAAAAAGATCATGCGTGACCTTCAGCAGGCGTTCGTTGAAGACCCTAACGAGTTTAAGGTCGAGAACACGAGCCCTGAGAAACTGAAGGCTGAGTTGAGCGCGGAAGCTGTGAAAATCGAGAAGAATGTCCGCAAGAACGACCCGACGTTCCTGGACATCCTGCGGGGCGAGACGAGGGGCGAGGAGGCGCGGGAGGAGCAGCCGCCGGCCGAGAAGACCAGCTTCTGGCGGCGGCTCACCATGAAGAACAAGAACAAGAGATAGACGCCGGCGCCGCTCCGTACCGACCACACGGCCGCACCGGCCAGACCGGCCGCACCCCACGTGCCGCGGCGTATCATTTACTATTTATTGTGATCTTTTTGATCACACGATCTGTATTTGTGGACTTTTTGATCATCTTTACATAACATTTTATATCTGTACGCATAATAATATATCGTTATATTTGCTTATGAATCCTTCTAGTTGTTATAATAAAGTCAGATATTATAAGCTTACGAGAGATTTTTGATAGGCAGTGCCGACGTAAAGTTACTTTTAAATTTTGGTGGGAACGGAGCGACGTGTTTAGTATCCTCGGCTATTGTTACTTATTATAAAAAGATATCTCGTTCTACATGTGATGTAACGTTAAGTCGTCTAAGTTAAATGTAAGTGTATGTAGACTAAGTATTTCGTAAGCGGCGATTGTATAAGGTAGGCTCGTGGCAATTCCTTGTTGTGACAATTTTTAATTATTATAATGCAATATAAATAATTTTACACATTCATCTGCCTGTTTTATTTGCAACTATGAGACCCATATTACATACTTTCCTACAGAACATGACCAGCGCCAGGAGCTATGGAGCTATTCAAAGGTTTGTTAAAGTTGATTAATAAGGAGGAACATCCAAGGAGTAGCACGTATTTGCGCAAATTAAAAATTATACAGGGTGTTACAAAACCCCTGTCCGATCCGTTAAGGGGTTGTTAGGTAGCGATGTCAGATTAATTTAGAAATTAATGTAGAAAATAAATGAAAAAAAATATATACAACCTAATTTTCTTTTTCTCTGATTGGATAGTGCGAGTGACGGCATCGTCACAGGTTGTGCCAAATGATCATACAAAAGGCCACTATTAACACCGACGAAAACGGTGGTGTAGTTTTTGATTTATCTTCAATTAATTTAGGGAATTTGGCGGCTACTTCAAAGTTCATTATTATTGTTATTATCATGAATATTCCAAATTTAACATTTTATTTGGGCATATGATGGTGAATCCTATAAGTATCCCCCTTTCGGGTCGGACAGGGGTTTTGTAACACCCTGCATGGACAATACACGCTTCTTGCATTTATGAATAGGACCTTGAACTATAAAGTCTTATAGCGCTTAAAGTAAAAGAATATGATTGATGAAGGGAAAATCCTAGATGATTCAGGCCCAGAAGAGACGAAAATATATAAAAAGGAGAGCCCCGTTACTACCCAGCAATGAGTGCTTCTAGTCTTGTTGTTGTCTTGTGCTTCTAGTCTAGATTGATGATGATGAATGATGTTATAAAGGTCTCACAAGTCTCTAGACTCCTATTGCTCGCTAAATAAACATATTTTCCACTGCCATATCCACCACAACTCTTCAACAGCTAGTTGAACGGAATGGGAACGATAGCGCCACCTAGTGACAATCAATTGAATCAGCACCTTAGTGTGTGTAGCAGTGACCTTAATTAACTAGCTGTTTATCTGCTGTCTAAGTCTCATTAGGTTTGTATAATGAAGTCTAGATGGCGCTGTAAACGTGCAAACTTGAATTTTGAATTACAACCTACGCAGAAGAAACGCCATCTTATGTACTTAGGTTTGTAGTTTTTACTTTAAGGCCTTATAATTTGGTAACAGATGGCACTCATGTAGTCACCGCACATTAGAATAGATTTACCTATGTGAGATTTGGTAGAGTCATTTGAGGTTATCTTACTTCGGGCTTTCCATAGTCTTTTCTATGGAAAATCTATCTATGGTGCTAACAATACCTACATTGACATTTTGGTCATCTACAATTTAGGTCTATGTAGGTAACGTACTACTACAAATCCTATTAACTTTGTCGTTGCGGCTATAGCAGTGGTGTACCTATAGAGTTCTCATTAGGTACCTTAGCACGTACAGCGACAACGATTTACGTACATTGTGTAGGTACGTTTGACGTACATCATGTTAGGATATGTGGCAGAGCATGACACCGTAATTTGGAAAGAGCCTGGTCCTGTTAGCTTCAGTATAAGCCTGTGCCCTGCTGGTAATTTTTCGATAAGAGCCTGGCTAGAGGTTCTTCGTTCGTGTCATCCTCTGCCGCAGAGCCACCATTTTAGAAAATGATCAATTATTTTCTAAAATGATGTAGGTACCTACTTCATTACCTAATGCACGTCCAGCCATCCTGACGCTCACCATGACACCCCGTCTTCGGTAAAGCCTGGCAGAGCTCTCCTTTCTACTCTCAACTTGCAATCATGAAACTAGGTAGGTACCAGAACATTTTGGTTTTGGTTTTTGATGAAATTGAAATCACTCTACATTGCAGAAACTACTATGAATTGGCCTTAGACATTTATGCGTCAGGTAAGCACATGGACTTAACCAATAGCTATATTTTTAGAGTAGAGCTAATAGAACCATCTTCTTCCTGAGACTCGAACTCAGTTTCAGATGGAGGTAAGTCAGTGGAAAATCAAATGCAAACCACTCTTTCATACTTACTTTTTCCTTTTCTATTTCGTAGGGATGTTCCAAAATTTTCATAATTTCTAGGTGTGGCTCCAAAGTAAGATAGTGTACCTTGAGTGTTCTCTGAATGTGTAAATACGACTTTGCTCAAAGAGTCGATTAAACCAATTCAACTGCAAGGTCCAAAGTTTGTGTTTACTGTTAAGTTACTTGGCCTTTGTGTGTTTACCGTTAGGTGATAGTAACTTATAACGGCATAGAGTTTTCAAGAGCTCTTAGAATCATTAATAGGTACAATAGTTACTCTTAAATGTGTACAGTGTTCATATTTTGGTTGGTTAGGAATAAGGAAAAGGAAATCAAACAACAAATACGGTTAATAATTTCATTTATTTCATTGTATCATTATTTTATATTCAAGAAACATTTAACTTTTAAAAATAACAAAATACTATGCAAATACTTTGAAATTCATTTATATTTACAAGTTTATTTACTTTATATTTTATAATTATTATTAATTTCTAAATAAATAATTTACTATTTGCTTTTTATGATTTTATTATTTTTAAACTGATTTTACTTTGACCACCGGTTCGGAACCTACAATCGACTGAGAAGAACCGGCAAGAAACTCAGTAGATTTATTCTTTTCTTTATTTTTATCATGAATTTTACCTAAGTCTGGGACCTATCAGGGACAAAAGAAAAAATAGAAATTTATACAAATTCTAACAAATTGCAAAATGATTTTCAATATAATACTGAGAGGTCACTAACAAGATTTTAGGTCAGTCAGTAAGTTTATCAAAATTACCTATGCTCATTGCAAACACAATACAATTAAACATTACAATTTTATTAATTAAATAACAAAGGAAGATTAGTCCTCTAGGTAAATTAGGTACAAGTCAGTCAGTCAAACATGAAAACAAAAAATGTATTATTCCCCAAATATATTTAATGCTTCGATAATGTTTATCCCCAAATTCTAAAGTGTGTCATAAATGTTAGTAAGGTAAGGCACTTGTGGTATTTTCTATTAGTTCGGTATTCAGTTAAGACTGAATAAGTCAGTAGGTATAGAAATTCAATTCGAAATCCCTACTGAGACAATTTCTTGATAAAATAATCCGTTCAAATCTAAATCGATGGTATCTGGGAAGGAATTGTTATGTCAGTAAGATAAGGTATTTTGTTTTCAAACAAAAATAAAACCTGCCTATGTCATAAAGAGGTTCAAATAATTAATTATATCCTACCTAAAAATATAGGAACTTAATGATACATAATACTACCTACATTAAAAAACTAGATTGTTATATCTGTGGTATGACGGACTAAACTAATATTTTATAGACTAAAATAGATATCTTATATAAATTATTTCTTAGATTATATATATAGATACCTATTAAATAACTTAATCATCTATATTTATCTAGGTACGCACTCAAAGTCTCATACCTTAATATAATGAGATCTACTACTAGGTAATCTAACTAAATAGAAACTATCTAAAGTTCCGTAGTATTTGAGTCGAGATGATAGTTTTGTTTTCTGCTAGTGCAGATCAAATTCAAAAACATTAAAATGTTCACTATCTTAATTCAAATGAAAACTAATTTTTTAACTAATATTTAGCTTTGTAATTTAGTTTAGACAAAAAAGATAAGATTAATTTTGTAACTCGAATTCTTGGGACAAGTCGTAATAAATGCAGTAAATAATCAAGAGTCAAGAAATTAATATTTAAATGTCAAGGATAGTAAAATTTACACCAAGTTAAATAAATGCTATATTTAGATTTACTAATGATTTATTAATCAAAATTTACAACGATTTACAGACGTAACGATTGTTCTTGTTCAAAAGTGTAAAAATGAAATTTATAAGATTATCTATTTAACAGATTCATATTAAAAGCTTCGGGGCAGTACAATCAAAACAGACACTTTGAATTTACATTTTAGTTTCAAATACAAAAATATTGAAGTTTTATCAAATCGTACACAAATTATCGATCAAGAGTTTTTAGGATTCCAATAAGTTTTAACGAGTTCCTCTGAATTAGTTTTCGGCAGAAAATTGCAATCAAGGGCATTTGATCCGAAGCGAATGACTTGACTAAATCTATTTCCTAAACTGTAATTTATAATTACTTATCACCTTACAATAATTGCAAATTAAATATCTCAATAGCAGCCATTATCACTTAGATTTACTGAAAATATACTTCTACGTTTCTTGTTTACACTCTCCTATGTAATAATATAATAACTTATCTAGCTTGTTTGCATCTATTCCTAAGATTGGTAAGGAAAAGCCTCACCTGAGAATTTAAAGTTTCAATCTAAGCCTGCCAACAAATTAGGCTTCTTCCAGATTCATTTTGTGGAGTCTAAATACGGACGTCCTGAATCTACGGCCTGTCCAAACTCTAAAGACCAGGGGCTACGATCCTACCTAATCTAGCCAAACATTATACAAGCTTCATTATTAGCCTACGACTTAACACTATTCCATTATATCTAGGCTGTAGGAACAGCTGCTATGGGTACAATAATTTAATCTACTTATTAATCTAATTACTGTAAACTTTACTCCGACTTTAATCTAGTTTACTGTTAGATGTCAAACACTGAATGTGATAATAATAACGTTAACCTATTCATAAAATAACCTAAGTCATCGCCCGGTTTATTGTGCTCATTTTCATACCTATCACTTCTCTATAAGATCAACATTACACTCTTGGAACTCCGTTATACTCAACTTATACCTATAATTTATGTACTAAACTCTAACAAGTGAATGAAATACAAACTATGAGAAAAAATCATGTTTATAAAATATTTTCTGACCCCTCACTAAATTAAACAACGTAAATATATTGCATAGTAAATCCAAAACATCGAACGATTTATTTGTCCTAACACATAATAGTTTCAGACATAATAATTACAAATATATATAGCTAGTGAATATATATAAAGTTATACCTAAATAGATAAATCTCATATGCGCCTCATGTGTTTACTGCTGCCAAGTTTTGTTCATAGACTTTCGTAACGGACTAACATCGCTGCCTAAGATCCGCTGATAATAAGCCTGCCTGACGCCGCCAACATAATAATAAAACATCTGAAAAATTAAATAAGTTTGCAATAGTTAAATCTAAGTCCGCGTCTCCAATGTTCATGTGAAAAGAGATTCTTCTAATTATTAACGATGCTCTAGGTGAGTTAGTACAATTAACACTAACATTTACTGTTGGTAAGCATTTAGACAATACTTAAGACAAGCAAGTCCTTCTCTCTTTACCAACCATTAGGTAAATGATAGGTGAGGTTTAGGCCATTATAAATCATGGAATGCATTAAATATTCTAACATGCTTTGTGTTCGTAAAAATGAGTGCTAATCATAAAACTAGTATTAGTGTGTGGGATATCATATTAGATCCGTTCCATTCGAATGGAACTTCCTTAATTCTGCTAATAGTTTTACCGTCGAATCGTAGTCGTATGTGTTTGAGTTCAGTTTTCGTAGAAACCTGATGTGTTTGCTACTCTATGTTATCAAACGCATTAATTAATGCGGTGAGCGAAAGTTTGTAAGATTTTCGACATTGTAAAAATTAGCAGAATGGGGCACCATAGGTATGGCAAAATTCTTAAAGAGCTCGATTCGTGCCCAATAACGTTAGTGAATATCGCAATAAAATGAAGAAAAATTAAAATAAAATCTATATTAATACCTTGAATTTTAATTATTTCGTTCTAATTTACGGAGGTGTTATTAATACTGGTGAATATCTAGGGTCCATCCTGCGAAGTCCACGATAACGAGTTGGTAAATTGGTGAAAACTATTGTCTATAGTTTTGTAGATAGGACAGGCGGCCATGTTGTTTAACGACGGAACCTTACGGGGTCTGCAGGACAAGCGGTGACAATAAATACGTGAACAGTTAATTTTAGCTCCTGAAATAATATTAAACAACAAAATACAGTACATAAGTATTTAAAAGTTTATTTATCGAGCGCTGTGTATATTCATTTAGAATGAAAGCCGACCCCACTAAGAAGTGTCATAAGTAAATTAAACTTTGTAAAGTATCATTAAATGTGTACAAAAATAAGCGTAAAGACTCAGTAAAATCCCAATGCATATATCAACAATAAAAATTCGAAGTTATTGAATGCGTCTAAACATGAATTAGTAACAATAAGCGGACATTTTAGAGGAATATGTACAGCTTTACATCAACCCCACGAAGCAAAAGAAGGTAATACAGACAACATTATCACGCTAAGTGTGGACAAAGACGAAACCCAAACCCACGTATCAAAACTGCAATAAAAATGAAGAAGGCAGTAGTGTTCCAACATGCTACATCCCAACTATCTGAAGCACATACAGTAACTAATTCCATCCATAATGAAAAAGAAATAATTAATGTAGGTAATGAAATTATTGTTCATGCTTTTGGGATTGGTAGCGTACAAACAAGTGGGGAAAAGGACAATTCGTATTCCACACATAGTTTAGCTAGCGAGCTGTGTGCTGTCATAAGAGCAATGGATACAATACTGGCGTTTCAATCTCGCTTTTCTAACATTCATATTGATCATGTGTGCATTGGAATGTTTAGTTTGTGTATGACTCTGTGACCATTTACCTAACCTACAAGCGTGGGTGTACAGTAAAAGCCCTGATTGTGTTTCTCTAGATCTATTTAAAATCTAATGGTGATTCCGTATTCCATATAGGTCAACCTTTGTATTTAGTCTTAGATAACTTCAGTGAAGTCATGTTATTAAAATTATGTAGAACACTATAAATCCTACTCTTACCCACCTAAAACCAAAGATAGATAGCTTGTATATCATCATTATTTTTCCGTCTCAGTAATTCTTACTTCAAGTCTCTGAATTGGTGAGTAATATTAGGCATTATTTTTGATTTACGCTCTTATAGTATATCGGTAGTTTATTTTCCTTTCATGACCCTTATTATTAGAAGTAACGTTTTCCATACCTTTACCTAAAAGTATGATTGTTTTTGGCTTCTGCTTTACGCGTACTTAAATAATAACTTAATAAATATAACGATACGTAATCCATTTCGATCCCTTTGGTTTGCCAATATGTTCATTAATCATAGTTAAGATTATTTATTACGCTCAGTTAATATAACGTACGCCTTAAAGCTAAGTCTCTTCATTGGGAGACTGAAAACGTTTATCAATAATGACTTTTCCAATAATACGTGACTAAAAACTTGAAACTGCTGCTAGTCTAACTAAAATGTCATGGTATTATCACTCTTAACCATACCGTTACTCTAGTCTACTAACCGACTTCATTTAAAACTATTTTAAGACCTGCTGTACATTAGCTGACTAAATGTAAACTTATATAATCTGATATTAATATAAATTTACTACAAGAAAACCTGCTTATACACAGGGACTAAGCTAACTACACCTGAAGATCCTAAAACCTAACTCGAGACTACTGTACCTACTGATATCTGCTGAACGAGACTAGGCTTAACGAGACGTAGTAGCTACTAACTTTACTTTGACCTATCTTACTTATTAATCCTGTTGAGAAAAATAAACGTAGTAATCAACTCCATGAAACTAACCAATTGACTAAACGTGAGTTAATCAGAATTCAACCTGCAGGTATTGCATATTGGTAAGCCATGTGACTAAACGATGAAAACATTACTGATATTTGTTTTACTATTAGCTACCTGCCGATAGTCTTACGGTCGAAACGTGAAAAACTAAATATAACTTAACTGGGAACGACTGTTGTGAAATCTGCTGGCACACTTATCCGTTGAACGAGACGTAGGCTTAGTGGCACATATAACTTTATTTGACCTAATTAAACTAAGAATAATTGATAGTCTACTTGACTGAACGAGACATAGTAACTAACTTTAGTAAGTATTCTGTTTCGATCTACTGACAATCTTATTAACTAAACGTATACTATTACATCTAGCTTTACTAGAAACCTTTGTACGAAAACTACCTCTGTTATATTACCTGATTATTTAACGGGGTGACTATGATTAAGACCCATACAAAAATAGGAATAGAATTTGACTAAACATGATACAATAATCAGTTCTAAGAACTAGTGTATAAGATCTACCACAAAAGCTGACTAAATGTAGGCTCAGCAATTAAGACCCTTGTTGACTAAACGAGACATAACTATACTAGGAAGTATTTTACTAGGTATAAATATATATTAATATATATATATATATATATGTATAATTGACTAGAACTAATGTAAATAAATATAACTCCTAAACCTAGCATCCTAGTCCAAATGTTATAAACGAGGCGTATTACTGGCAAACTAGTCGTGTAAACATTTTGTATTAAACCTATTTCAGAGACATAGTAATCAGAATTTAGGACTATTCTACCTACTAAGACCTGCTCTAATACCGAAATACTACTTTAACTAATCATAATAACTGAGCTTGTTGTGGTCTCACTAAGTTTATAATATATTTATTATTGAACGACGTTACCAGCCCTACAACTTATTGTTTCATTTTCGCATAAAAGCTTCAACTTCCTACAATTTTCCACACGTACTATAATAGTACTTATTTTGTCCTAATACATATTTTTCTGAGTAATCTTATGCTTTACCTACTAGATTTAATGAGATAAACTTTAAACCTAGCATCTAATAATTCTAACCTTCCAAACGAAGACATATTTTATCATTTGTATTCTACATAACCTAGGTCTGTGCCTATTTTTGAAACACCTGCTAACTTATTATCTGTAAATAATTCCAAAATATCTTAAAATTACCTATATTCTAGTACTTACATACTATGTACTAACGACTTATTATTAACGTAACCCTGCCTAACAATAATTTAAAGATACGCTCTCCTAAGACCGAACTTCGACTAAAACCTAGGACCTACCTAATATTTGGTGTTTTATATTTGTCGACACTTATTTGACCTTTTCAAATTCCGTAATAAACTTATATTTTCGTATGTCTCTAATACCCAGAAGACGTTTTTAATTTGTAGAGTCAATAAACATATTGTTATGGTGAAATATCTTGGTTAATTGTTAAATTCATTGGTATCCTATGTCAAATGCTAGAGTTGTTAAGGTTTAACGTTTTTTATAATTTCGTATCCGCAAATATATAAAAACGATAAGCACAGAACGTAGAGAAGATACGTAAACCATACGATGGTACGGAGTTGCCGTTAAAAACATAAAATGCATAAAACAGAAAACACTCTTACTAAACGTCAAGAAAAAGAACCAAAGCCTATTTCGAATAGGTAGGTTAACCGTTATTAATTAACATTTAGTTAAATATGATGACGCATAAGTCATGGTAAAGTCTTCAGTTAATATTTTTAAGATTTTCTAGAGGCAGAATGTTCACTACAAAACGCATATCTGAAACAGTATTTTTGTTTTCAAATATTGCAATAATGCCGTGAACACCTATAATAGTATTGTTTACGCATGGAACAAACTGAACCTAGTAAACATACTGAATGTGTTAAAATAAATTTAGTTTAGTAAAAAGTAAGTTTCAATTAACACTAATTGTGATTAAAGAAATACGTAATAACAGTAATCTTATAAATATCTCAAATGCATAAAAAGCATTTATTATTATAAACATTATTTCGATGAAAAGTCTTAAAAGATTAGCACATTACGCAGCCGAGCTATATCGTGCGTTACATACGATTATTTTATGATATACGCTATACATAATGCCTTTTATTTGCTAACGAAGCATATAATTTAGTGACTAGGATAATAATTAAAACTAAGAATGATTGGAAGACGCATTCAAGATAATATTTGTGTTAGAACAAGCCGCGTTAGCCAAGTAGTAGGAAGCGATATCGCGATGTATTATGATTATTAAAAAATAGCGCTGTGAGTAAAAAGTGTATTTCCGGACGAGAACGCTCTTAGACTGAGACATTCTACCTCCTTGCGAATGTTTATGATTGTAATGGTACCCAAACTATATAAATACGAAACTATCGTGATTTATATATATATAATTTAAGACATAATCTACCTTGTGGTGAGGAATTATGAGTCGATGTTCCATATACATACATATTTATATTATGTAATACGTTTCACTAAAAATAATTAAACAGTAATTGCGAATTATGCCGTTTATAAAAGCTTTTGCATCGTGTAATCAAACAATGACATACCTTTAGCTGTACGTGAAGAAAAACATTCTTAAAATAGATAAATTTTTGTGCTGTTTATGCTGTGAAAAGCGCTCTTATTTATGCTATCCGTGGTAGTATTTAATATACATACATATACATTGTTATCTACAAACAAGTGATATTGAAAACACAACACATTGGTTCATGCTCACACCCGTAACGTATCGAAAAACCGTGATTCCCATGCATAGCAAAGTCTTATTGCTTAAAGTGTTTAACATCAAACTTCTATAAGATAATTGAGATATCTTTACCTTTTGTTGTTATTCCTTAAAAGCAAAACGATTCTGAACTATTCAGAATGTAAAACGACAAAACGCTGCGATGACTATTATTATATATAATTTTGTTAATCTCAGGCTCGTATTAAGAGAAAATTGTGGAACGAATAATTATAAAATCGATTTATAATAACGAAAAGTACATAAATAAAATATTAATATAATAAGTATACAGTCACGGAAATAAATTAATTTGTGAATAATTTGGTATAAACCAATAAATCTATCAAAAAAGGAAAGGAAACCTTAATAAAACTTAACCATACACGAACATCATATCAATAACTTAAATAAATAAGTAAACGTAAAGACGGTGAAAGATATATGTTTTTAAAACGAGAATTCATAATTTGTAAAAACCAAATACTTACATTAATCATGATATTACGAATAAATATAATAATATCTGTTAAATAGTACTTCAAAAAGTTCTGTAGTTTGGGACGCATAAACTTATAATTTAATATAATTATCGCAGATAATTTAAGTAACGCTAATTAAAAATTCCGTAAATCGTTAAGTATGTAAATAATGTGTAAAATCTAAAACGTAATTATTTAATTTTAGTTTATTATGTCTAGTGTTGCTTCCTACTCGCATAATTGAATAAAGTTTTAATAAATATAAATTAATATTATAAAACATACGGTATTGTATAATATATAATTAAATAATGCGAAATTAAACGTCGCATTTACGACTTAATTGTATTGTGTTCCGCAGTGTTCCTATGTCATAATGTTTTAATGTCATCATCATCTCTTTACACAGAAGGCACATCGCCGCCAATAAAAATAAGTATGATATCAATATACGTTTACTAGTAATATCAAATTACTCAGTAATAGTCTACTATTTTATTGCACCTTATTTGGCAACCTAAATCCGAAAAATTATAATAAACCGTTACTAGACTTTGCTGGGTAAAGCCTAAAATCTACTTCAGAGTGAAACCTACGAATACTACTACCGAAAACAAAATCCTAAAACCAGCGGCACTGTAGCCATATTAATAAAATCACGATCTCGATATGTTTCATAAATCATTTTAATTTCATCGTCATCACACGTTAATTAGGATTCGTCAATAACCTCCGCATCAGCCCTACTATCATCTAAGCAAATAAACGAGGCATTTATGACGTCATATTTACCAGTAGAATATTACTTCTTACACCATTTGACCACCAAATTAAAAACCCTATCATTTTCAATGATAACTTAAGATTATACGCCTATCATGCGATAGCACTTTATGTGTCAAAAAATAACTTTTAATTGTTCTATTTGTATATTTGTTTTAAGATATGTTTTGGTTTGTTGTATAGGTATTTCCTTTGTAGCTTTTGCTATTATAACTAATCACGGAATCATGTATCATAATCACCATATAGTATTGCATTTATACTATCGATGTTAAAATATTATCGTCCTCAGCCATTGCTGGATACCTTATCACCATTTCATTTACATCAAAGTCAACCCTGCCATCATCTTTTATGACGTGTTCTTTTTCTTAAAAATAAAAATATTTTTTACACCTCATTTTAAAATTAAACCAAATTCTCTATTGTATTTTCACTACCTTCATCGTTTCCTAAATTTTCAAGCACATATTGTGCAAAATACCTTTTTGCCAATTTGTTCGCACATATATATGTCGCAGACAAATAGTATAATCTGCGTGTTTACATACGGCGTCGTCAGTTTAAAAACGTTTGCGGTTATGTAATATGCCGAAGGCAAAATGTATATTGCCGAGTCACTTTATAATATGCCACAACATTTCATCGAAAATTTAAACACCATATACATAATGCCTAGGCAAATTGAAGTATTTAGTTTTTGAGGTTATCCGGCACGTCAAAAATGCTAAGGTATCCATAAACTCTGGGTCGTGAAGGACTCCTGCGGAGTATTTTTGGTCAAAAAAACATGTATTTGATCGAATATTCAAAAATTCATAGGCCCAGAAATCCATTGCTTGATTAGGTTCGACTTTGTGACAGAGATCAATAGGTTAGGTTAGGTTAGATATTGTGACCTTGCAACAGAGCGAGCGAAGCGAGCGACGACGTATGTAATTCAAAATTTGTCTCGAGATTTTAATGAGCATGGTCACCCTAAAATAACACAAACGTCGCGTTATAACGATTGAATGAGTTGTCATTTTGCCTACGGCATATTACATAATCGCAAACGTTTTTAAACTGACGACGCCGTATGTAAAATGCCAAATTATACTATTTGTCTGCGACATATATATTGACTACGTCTCTATTACCTTTATTTTTATGGAATAACCATTATTATCATATTATGTTCACACTACCATGTTTCAGAATCATCAGTCTTCAGACGTTTCGTTATTTTCAATTGATCTCATCATTTACATCAATATCAATCCTATAACCACCTCTGCCACCAATCGAGCTTTTAACTCTAGCTAAGAAAACGCAACTCCAGTAGCTTCGTAGCTATCCTTTATGCCCTGGCATTTTTATCTTAAAATTATACCTTGTTGCTAATGCAGTTATTTTTCAAGAATATCACCATCATATCATAGTTCAACTAAAATACATTGCGTTTATATCTCATGTTTCAATATCATTCCCAAACACCGCCGACGCAACCAAAAAAGTCCTATACCTATGACGTCATAAATACCTGTTTAGTTTTAACTTATTTATCATCGCTTCTAATGTGAACTTCAGTAGCTATATTTGGTATAGTACTACAAAAAAGCACGCTCTCTTATTTCATAACATACTACAATTCATCGTCATCAAATGTAGCATGTGACTCACCTCTCATGTCATCTTCGACAAACGATTACGAATCAACCTTACTACCACCTACGCAACCAACTGAAACCTTTACTTATGACGTCATCTCTTCTAATGAGATTTACATTTCCGTAATTGTGTACCTATATCTCCTATTTCATAACATGTCTCAATATCTTCGTCATCAAATGTGACTTATCTCTCATCTCATAGTCTACATGCCAATCAACCCTACCACCACCCTCGCAACCGACCGAATCCTAAACTTATAACGTCATAAATATCTGTTTAATTTTAAAATTTGTGTCTGCACTTCTAATGAGATTTCTATTCCAGTATTTTTGTACCTATAGCTCCTATCTCATAACATGTTTCAATACCATCGTCATTAACTTGTGACTCATCTCTCATCTTATCGTCTACATACGAATTAACCCTATCACCACCCTTGCAACAAACCGATTCCTATGCTTATAATATCGTAAATACCTGTTTAATTTTAAAATTTCTATAAGCACTCCTAATGAGATTTCCATTTCAGTAATTTTGTACCTTTAGATCCTATTTCATAACATGTTGCAATATAATCGTCATTGAATGTTACTTATGACTCAATCTCTCATCTCATCCTCTACATACGAATCAACCCTACCACCACCCTCGCAACCAACCGAAACCTATACTTATGAGTTATGACGTCATAAATATCTGGTTATATATAAAATTTTCTTTCTGTGCTATAGAGATTTTCATTTCAGTAATTTTGTACCTATAGCTCCTATCTCATATCATGTCTCAATATCCTCGTCATCAAATGTGACTTGTGACTCAATCTCTCATCTCATCCTCTACATACGAATCAACCCTACAACCACCCTCGCAACCAACCGAAACCTATATTTATGAGTTATGACGTCATAAATATCTGGTTATATCTCAAATTTTCTTTCTCTGCTATAGAGATTTCCATTTCAGTAATTTTGTACCTATAGCTCCTATTTCATAACATGTTTCAATATCATTGTCATTTACTTGTGACTCATCTCTCATTTTATCGTCTACTTACGAATCAACCCTATCACCACCCTTGCAACCAACCGAATCCTATGCTTATAATATCGTAAATACCTGTTAAATTTTAAAATTTCTATCGATTTCAGAAGCTATATTTATTTATAATTTAACTTAAAAATGTTGAGTTCCTATTTCATAACATTGTTCTGTATCATCGTCATCAATTGTTAGGTAGTTGTGAGTCATCTCTCATCTCATCGTCTGCATACGAATTAACCCTACCACCAACTACGTAACCAACACAAAACTATGCTTATGAGGTCATAAATGCCTGTTTAGTTTCAAAAATTTCATCATCATTGCTGATGTGATTCCAATTTTAGTAATTTGTTTTTATCTTTGATATAGTTCAACTAAAATACATGACGCTCCTATTTCATACCATATTCAATAATCAAATGTGACTCATCTCATCGTCTAACATACGAATCAACCCTGACACCACCCACGCAACCAACCGAAATGTCTTAAATCTGTAATCACGTCTAATTAAATCTAAATTTCAGAACTTTTCAGCTATCCTTCACTTATTCTTATTTATACATATGACGCATTTGTAAAATAATCCGTACGTTTTCTTTAATCGTTTTATAGAAATTGTAATATCATATTGTGGTTATAAGTTAAATTAAAGTATAAGAATTGCGTTAGTATTTCGTAACATGTACCAATATCATCGTCATCAGATGAATCTACGTCATGGTTAATCCAGCCACCACCTACACCACCAACCAAGGTCTTTATGACGTCATAATTGCCAGTTTAATATCTTACACCATAATTTACAATTACCTGAAATACAGGACTGTTTTCTAAGTAGCTGACCATTTCCGATTCGTTTTAAATTTTCACATAATTCGCCCTTTTGTTGATCAACGTATAATAGCTTTATTACTAAGACCGTCCCAAACTTCAATTTTATGAATAGGATAGGAAATAACTTGTGTCGGATTCGTCGTCGATACCTTATTTTTTCAGTTAAAATGCATTGCTTACACTCTCTTATCATAATATGCTTATAAACATTAAAGATATAATTTTTGCCGTATCAAACGAAATTTACTTACAAAATAAGGTAAATACTTATTACGACATAGAAACACATGAATGGACAAGAAAATCATAAAAGCACATTGCCTATTAATGAACATACGTCATATAATATATATAATTAGTAACGATTAAGAAAAAAACATACAAGAACGTCTTTAAGTTTTAGATTCAAACTGCGCAGGAAATCAACTTTGTCATCGTCATAGTCACGAAAATATAATCATTGTTTTGTTTAAAGGCTAACTAAGCATTACTGCGCATTTCTGCCTTGTCGTTATGAGCAAAATGACCTTCGTCACTATGTTCGACGCAAAAGGAAATAGACGTAAACCGAATGCTAATAACACCATGCAACCTCAAAATAATAATAATTAAAACATTAAATTTTAAAACCATGCATATAATAATTATTATGTCAGGTACAAATGTGTCATCGCGCGGATTTTGTTAAAAATACATATTTTACCAGCGGAATGAATCATAGATTCAAAATTTTTTGGGCAATAACGATTACTGTACAAAATATATAAATATTTTAAACACCCAACTGGATGATATATAAATACTCAAAATAAAATAACGAAAATTAGACAACTTTATCATCTAACTTCAGTATCATGTATCTTTGGAACAAAACGTTTTATAAAATCACACAATGTGTTTTTCTCTATAGCCCTATAGAAACACAACCAAAAATCTCTTGAAATCGAATTTGAAATTAAAAATAATTAGTAAGTAATTTTTTGACGCATTTTAAACGTATTGCCGTTATTGTTTACTCCGCATTTTTTACAAATGACTTACGGACTAATAACCGCACTAAACTTAATATGCCTAAGATCATTTGACTATTGCCCTACCCAATAATATTAGCACTGACACTAAAACACACCTAATTACACGTCACATCTTCGCTTATAATTAAAACACCTTTAAATGCCATTGTCATTGCATCACCGCACAATAATTTTCTACCGAACATCGCAGACAAACCACGCAATCCTATTATACCAATATAGAATCATCATTTTGATAATCTTCGTACGCACCCATTTCTGCACTAATTGCCACTAAATTTGAACTATTAACCGCACTAAACCTTAAAATGCCTAAGATCATTTGACTATTGTCCTACCCTACTACATTAGCACTGACACTAACAGTACTAACACACCCAATTTCACGTCACATCTTAAATTTTATCTAAAACACCTCTAAACGCCACTGTCATCGCATCACCGCACAATAATTTCCTACTAAACATCGCAGACAAAACACGCGTTCCTATTATACCATAGTAGAATCATCATTTTGATAATCTTCTTACGCACCCATTTCTGCACTAATTACACACTAAATTTAATTATATCGCTTATCATATGAGCTTATTCGTATATGTATCATCAGTTTGACTATCGTTACACCTAATCATCTCGCAAGTTTATATGCTATTCGTCCAGTTGTAGCTGAAATCCGCTCATTTCTTCACTATCACATGACAACTAACAACCATTAAAATAGCTCTAGCTCCTGTCACCCCTTTAACGCTTACTATTTGCATCTTTGCACACTAGAAATAAATACGAACAATTTAATGCTTATTAAAATACCTCTCGTGCCTTCAAGCTGCACTCTACCGTTTTCATGTCCGTTAATCTTTATCCTTCAGAACCTGACCAGCTAACGCACCTATTTTAGCTCAACGCCCATCGGCTTTAACATCCCTTTGGCTATCATTACACCCGACCATTTTCCGCCTAATACGTCTCTTATGGCTTTATTTTTATCTATCTTTGCCCTATTTAGCCTGCCCATCGATGACTCAAAATACTCTTATTTACTACCACAAGCCCATCCGGTTTTTCGCACTTTGGCTACAATTGCACCAAATCGTATCAAGACTAAATCGCCTCTCATACCTTCAAAACCGCAATCTATCTATGCCTTAACCTATTGATCCTATATTGCCATTACATAAAACGCTCCTATTTACCACCACAAGCCCATCCGCTTAACCAACCCTTCAGCTCGCATTACATCCATCTTATAACTAAAACGCTTCTTATGCCTTCAGAGCCACACTCTGTTTATATCTATGTATACCTGCCTCCTTACTGCGATTTTATTTGTTATTATGATCAACTATTCTGAGCCCTATACTGTATCTAATATGTAAAATAGCCTACAAGCACAGTGTTTTATTCGGTAACACATTTATTAGACTGCCTATTCCTATTCACAATGCATTTATTCGTGCAAAGTTCTAATACTGTCTCCGATAATATTTAGTCTTATAATACGCCCTTTTGAGTGTTATAACGTAGTAATCTCTTCTATCAAATAGCCGAAGTCCACTTTTTTATTTATATATATTATATACATTATAAATATTAAAAAAAAAACAAATTTCACTGTTAATTCCTATTCACACCTTGATTTGTACAGTTTAAAACTATCTCAGTTTTTTATATATTTGTTATAATTAGCAATTTTGAGCCATTTAACGTTTATCTCGAATATCAAGAATACCATAATACTGTCTCGTTCGTTTCAATTATAAGAAACTGCAATATTGTATACAATTCCTTTATTCGCACAAAGTTGCCTTAAATGATTACGAATTATGTCATGCTTCCATATGCCTTGATCAATATTGCTTTTGATTTTATTTCCTATTTTAGGGTTTTATTTCTTCATATTTCTTTCAGTCCCTTTGTTAACATTTCCGTATGAGTATTTTTTTTAAAGGTTACTATTAATAAAAGGTATTTTTCTACCTATAAATTTTTGCCTTCAATTTCTTGTTTTCTTCTTTCGCACCGGTAGCGATATTTTTTCGTTCTCTCCAAAACATCTTCCTATAACTTAACCCTTTTAAATCAGCTGTAACTTAGTCGGGGTATATAGATATACCTATAATTTATTAGATTTGATGTTCATAATAAGTTATTTAAAGATGGGCGCACTATTATTATTTTATTACTCATTGGTTTACTTTTCCATTCTTTATAATTTGATTATCATAACGAATGCTTCCAAAGCTTTTTGCCAAATAGATGTACCAAAAATTCTAATAATATCATCCAAAAACACTTTGTAAATAAGCGCTATCTGTTGTAAGCACCTAAAATAGCGGTAACTACCAATATCACAAAATTCTCGAGGATTAAAAATCTTCTAGTACATTATGTTTCGTTCCAATTAGAAACTTGTTCTATTTTACTAATATAAGTATCCAGACCAAGCTTTTGTTGTTTCCATAATATTCCTTAAAATCATCGATTTTTTCCATTCCCTTTTAAATAATATAATAAGGTTTTTGTTATGTGTGATAAGTTGTATCTATTCCATTTAAAAGTTTCGGTACTTTTATTACTTTTAATTAAGCAAGGTAAATATGAAAATAATTACCTACTTGAGATCCAAATTACCTTTGGCGTTAGATCAATAAATTTTTTGTTGTCCTATTATTATCATACAATAATCGTAGTTAAAATCAATCGCATTCGTAAATGATCTTTTATTTCGTTATCAAACAAACGTCTATTTTATCAATGCATTAGATCGTTAATGATCTTAGCAGATTCTATTGCATTCCTTAATTTAAAAACGATGTGATGACGGTTTAATTAATTTTGGAGTCATTATCAATATGAACTCTAAAAATTACACAATGTGTGTATTCTTAATGTTTCTCTTCTCAAATATGAATCTCCGAATCTTCTTTAAGACGTGACTTATGCTAAAACCTTGTCTAATTGAAGGTTTGCTTCTTTAATAGTTCTTGATCACGGTAAGGTTATTTATCTTTATGATTATATGTTTATCGAATGGTTAATTATTCATTTGCAGATTTCACGCATGTAATCGAGTATCAATAAAAACATTCGTGTAATTTTTAAATACAATTTGGTACTGGCCTCTAAAGAATTTTATTCGCCAAATTAACTGGTTACTAACCAAAAGAGTTCGACTGTGGTAATCTAATGTTTCTTAGAATCCTGTAAATGCTCTCCTAATGTAATCGGTACTGGAAAGTCATTCCTCAATTTCGTATTTCTGTATCTCCTATACTAGGATAGTGTCCTTACTAAGTGTTTAAATCTCAATAATGCATAAAAATGTCTCAAATTGTAATTGCTCTTTAAAAGTCTGAAGAAGTTAGCCTTGTTTCTATTACTTCACAGTGCACCAAAATAAATTGCTGAATAAAATTCTGTCACCACAATAAAAAATAATGTTGTAATGTAATACGAAACAAACCGCTTCACGATTTCTTAATTCATTGAACGAGTATTTCCAACCTTGCAAGCTCCTATTTTATACTCTCGCCTTCATATTAAAATCCGTCACGTTCACGACTTTACTCAATCCTTTTACTTTGTAATTAGGATTCCAGTTACTCAACTCTTTGTATGCCGAAAGGTAATCTAGTTTCTACACTATCGGTAAATATTGTATCTAGATTTTAAGAACTTGTGTACATCTTAAATTGTTAGCTAATGGCAGGAAATCTTTTTCGTAGATTTTATGCCCGAAAAGTCGTATATCCATAAAATAGTTATGCAATATTAATTCTTACATTGTTACTAATTACGTACCTCATTTTTAGGTTTTCAATGTTTATCGAAAATAATTAGCGAATATTTAAAAATGCTTAAAAATTTCAAAGCTCTCTTGTTGCAGATTTTAATTTTTGTTATTTCATTCCAAAAACTTTTTATCTACCTGTTACTATTTCATAATTATCAATCGTAGATGTCATGAAATAGAACATTCCTTAGCTTATCTCTGATCAATAAATATACATCTCGCTATGTATTTAATTATAAAGGGTACTTCACTCCATGCAATATAGCAGCTTCTGGAATTAAATTCCAACATTGTTAATCGAAATCTTGAACGTATTTCAGTCCTTTAAATCTTTGGAAGGGGGGTAAAATATAGAGCAGTACATATCTGATTCCTTTAAATGGAAATGCCATTGATCGGCCAGCTAAGATGAAATCAATTGAAGAACTAATGAACACGACCTGTTTCTCGACCTACGTCAAACTTTTGAGTTCCTGCAAAAACACTGAATAAAACTTGTATTCTCTAAATAATCCTTATTCCTTACTTAATCAACGATATTTAATAAATTTCCATGACGTATTGTACCTTATTAAAGAATCGCTTAAAATATATAAATCGTAAATGTTTAAATCTTTGGTCCGTATATTCCAAAATGATGTTTCGAAGTCTCCTTATACTATTTTTAAAGTGAATGTAAAGATCGCATTCCTGTTTATTATTTTCAATGTCAATATTGCAAAATAAACCAGTCTGGGTCTTTAGCATTTGTTAATATTAGCTGTGCATAATATATGTAGCAAGAATTAGCATTTATCTTAGCTTTTGCAAATCAAATATTTGTGAACTCTGATATTGAATTATTAATTCCGAAATATGTACTAGTATTCTACTAGTCTTTATTATTTTTAAATTTCCTGTCCTTAAAGATGCGCTTTCGTATTTCTCAGGTAATCTTATTTCCTTTGATGTTTTAAAAATAATCAGTAAACGTAGTTTAATATTTGTATCCGCAAATCATAAGCACTTATTCACACTACACAATTAAATAATTACTATTGTTCATAGATTTCTATCGAATAGCATCCGGTATCTGTATGAATAAAATCAACAAAATAACGCACATCCTCCAGGAATGTAAATGTAAACATACGTCACTGAAAAACAGTGAATAACACAACGGCTGAAATAATATTAAACAAAACTCTTCAAACTCCCAAAAATCATATGATTCCGAATCCCAACCGTTAGTTACCGGTGTTCATGCAATTTTAAAAAATACACATTAAAATTTAGAAATACTGAGTTTACTAGCCCATGCAGACATAGCGTAAAATCTAATCTGTCAGAATGTTTCACGTATAGATGAGAAGCAAGCTCAAGGGACTCTTTATTTAGTTGTCGGTACATATCATAATGACAAGGACACCACTACAAATCACCCACATGCACTTCACATTGAGAAACAAGGAAACAGATAAAATTATGCTCAATCTTTGTCACGAGTAAAAATTACTGGCTCACTCCACATAACTTCACTATGGGAACCACAACACTGTCTAAAGCTAAGCTTCTACACTTCAAGGGGCAAATTTTAAGCATACAATTAATTGTATCTGAAAATTATTCATTTTCACGTTAACCAACAAAACTTATAACCAAACCACTGAACATTAACTATCTTGAATTATTTTTTTATTAAAAGAAAATACTTTTCAATTTCTTTCTATTCATGAACATATTTTTCATAAAACACATGAATATATTTTTCATGAAACAAAGAACATTAAAAGATTTCAAATTAATAAAACCACACACTAATTGAAACTACACAAAACTTTGATTTTTCAAAAAACAAACTTTGTTTCATCACTCTCCAAATAACTTTTAACATTTTTGTAAATATATTTACGTTTTGAATTTCGAATAATTTGTATTTTAGTAAAACAGGCTAGCAAATGAAGCTTTTCGCAAAACATGTTAGCTGTTTAAATCCTAACCTTTCAATTTTATTCGTAGCTAAATGTCTGCATTGGCGTACGATATCATGGTAAACACAAATATATTAAAACATTACGCTGAAGCTAATAGGGAAAGCTATAATCACGCATGGGTAAACGTCAAAACGAAATGTCAAACTCAAGCTTATACTTAACATAACACGTGATAAATAAGTGCATAAAACTAATAAAAACTTACGACACAACACAAATAATGTGATCTCCTAACGATCAGTGTGCCTGCAAATTCTATATTGCCTAACATAGTATGAAACGCAATCGACCGCTCTACTATTTTCGAATAGTGATCTAAAATTAGCTAACATACATTTGTGTGCAGCGGATCAACCCAAGCAACTATTTAAATCACAATCACGCGAACCCCTGAATGTTAAAAGCACACACAGTTAAAACAATACAGGCTATCATTCAACTGACGTCATGAAACGTGTACGAGTGTCTTAAATTCAAATTAAGAACAAAACGCTGTTGTGTTTTAATAGTGTAACATTACAAGCCAGTAAAGAGACGCAATGAAATAGGTTCTGAACACAAACGACCTTACATTAAATCCATAAACACACTAATGTTATTTCCACATACAGGCGCAGATAAAAAGATTGCTCAAAAGCTAGTTTCCGTACTAATGAATGAATAAAGTAGTGATAAACGAATTCATTATCATAACCACAGCTGTACAACAAAATAACAATCACCCTATAATCTGTTTAGCTCTTTAACGTGCATGATTAAGTGATAATATTATCCTTCAAATGCAGTAAATTAGTTTCAATAAATGTGACATTTGGTAACATTCTCAAGTCTTCCAAAAGCGGAATATATGCAAAAGCGGTGACAACTATGTTGCTATATAAACGTTGTTATTTAAAGGAAGATCGATCTGACTTCTTTCAATTGTAATATCCAGAGTTCAGACTCGGTATGTTATTGAAAAGGCATTTTCCTACACAAAAGCAAACGTTAATAATTTATAATACATATTTAAGTGCATAAGTTCAATGAAAGAAAACAAGTACGTACCTACGTACCGTTAACTAGGTTATCGCACGACAAAATAAATACATAAACGATCATTATACATATACATATTAATGATGTATTATAAATATCTAACAAAACTGATAATTAGAACAAAAACCTTGAACATCTAAGTAAATACATGTCAACTGGATTAATTTTAATTAATAACGTGAAAAACCAAATTATAGTCATTAACGATAATTATACCGGATGACATATGTTAAAGATAATCTAAAAAAAGATAATAATCTTAAAATCGCATGTAAAAAAACCCATGTATATAAAAATATTAAAGATTGTTTAACTAACGAAAAATATATAAAAAAATAAACCTTTTTTTCCGGTACCTTATTATCTACTCGACTTTATAGTGTATTCTAAGCGCCTTTTAGAAAATATTAAAGCTATAAGGAAATACGCATTCTTAATCTCTATTAAATAAATAAGACTATATTTCATAACGTACATTATTATGTTCTAAAGAAAAATAATTTTAACCATATATTCTGATATAATATTATTATTATATATTATTTATATAATATTATTATATATTTTTCAGACTATCAACTTAATACTTATCTTAATCCGTATTTGTATAGAAATATTAACAATGCTTTCCAACAACCGCTTAATAAATTTAATTAAAGCTCTACCTTTTCTCGCTCACGTTTTAAAGAATAAATTATTTCAAACTCTGTTCTCTCCTTTTCTGTATTTGTGAACAATTTCTCTAAATTACTTCTCAAACTGTACTTCGTCTTACGCATTCCTATATTTGCTTTCCTAGAAATATCTTTGTAAAATGATCTAGTACTAAAACCTTCATGAAAACTAAGGACGTTAATAAAACCTTTGACGAAATACCAAACGTATGTTCTAAGCGCCATTAAGACTTGTCTCTAGTCTAAATTGTATCCTAATTTAAGACTCCTAATCTTATTACTGTGCCGAACTATCATTAATACCGCCTTAGTAACATGACTCTGTAATTTTAATCTTTGTACAAGAAGAAATTATTCTTTGCCTCTAACAATTAATAAATATTGTATAACTATTTTAAGGCAAGTTACTAGTCTAGTGATCTATTTATTACCTAACTGAATAGACAAACTAAATATTTTCAACTCTACTTTGTTTTCGAATATTCACTTGTCTGGTGTGATCTCTTCTTTAGCTATCTTAGCTATTTTACTGATATAAATTTAACGCTTTTCCGAGTATTTAATTTTATTCATTTATCCCTTGGAAAAATATTTAAATACGTTTGTCAAATTTAAACATTTTGATGTTTTCGATCTACCTCTTCTGTAGAGTTCATAAGTGCCAATTAGCAAGCTCTACATTATTTTGTATCCTTAACGGTTTACTATTTTAGCTAGGTATATAGTTTTTTTTCTCAAACATTTTATGTTTTCATTTTTGTGTCTCAGGTTAACCAAAGGTTCTATAATTTAAAATTGAAAGGCCTTTTGATAATAATATCTGCCAGTGCCCTTGTCACGGGTAAATGACACACAATAGACACGGGTCGATCGGACCTATGGCAACACCTTGTGAAGTGAGCCCCTAACACCCGGCCCTACTGTGTGACGTCATTCTTTTGTTCGAACACAGCTGTTTTAACAAAACAAGCGAAAACGACACGAACGCAATTTAAAAATAAAAAGTTCTACACATTTTACCTATATTATTATTAACTTCATATATTCGCACCTACTTTAATACGAAAGTTTATAACTCCAAATAGAAAAATAAAATAAAGACGAAAAGCCGTGCACGTGGAAATTTCCCATTGTTTAACATTTCGCGGCCGACCGTATATTGAGAACGCGATAAGGTACTCTTGATGCCACGTTTTCGTTTGTTGCTAACGAAAAAACATAATTAATGCCAACATAATTAGCTAAAATAAAATATGAATTTGCCCTTTTAAGCCTTTTTTGGTAGTCCAATTGGACTTCATGGCGCTCTACCTCCTAATTAATAATCCCTTCTTTTTCTGTATCAGAACGTGTTTAACATGATTTTTTCTATTCAAATCAAGTCTTATTAACTTACTCATTTCAAAATTCCGTATTTTCTCACTCCAATATTACAACGCATTTCCGACACAAGTTAAAATCCTTCCGAATAACCGATAAACGAAAAAATATGTATTGATAATTCCTATTTGAAAATATATTATTTTTCTTATGTATAAAACCTTTTTCCGCGAGTTATCATGTAACAGCTGGAATATGTTGATAAGCGATTAAATAATTCAAAATAAACAATCCAAGTGAAGGTCAAATAAGACGCCATTTTGGTCATATTGTCGGCAAATATAAAACACCGGTAATACGTAATCCTACTCAAAATAAAGATCGAAACACCTTATACACCTTACAACTATCTTAAATTCTAAAAATTTAGTTATTGATCGAAATTAATAAGAAATTTGCGAACAGAATCACAACATGGCGAATGGCGATCTGTGACGCAATTTGAAGAAAAACCAATTCCTCGCTCTAATTTGAAATACTGTTCCTAATAAAAACAAAAATATAATTAAATAATACCTTACCTTACATCTTATCCTTAAAAAACGTCTTCCCCTGCTCTTTACAATCAAAATTAAGAGGATCTACGCAGTAGTCGTCAACCGGGCGATGACTCCGCCATTTTATGTTCTAACGGGACTTGCCACCTCTTTAGTGATACTCCGTACTTTAATATACATTTTTAAAACTATTTAGTTACTTGGAATTTGCCTACATTTTAAGGGCCTGACTGGTCCTACCACTACACAATCCTAAAATACATGGTATAAACCGAACCTCACCACTAGACTTGGAAAAGATATCTCAAGCAAACCCCCCCGCGTTTCAGTTTATATAGCCATTGCGACAGATGCAGTCCCCTCATTCCACTTTATAACATGAACAAATTAGAGGGCCGGAGAGTTCAATGCTGTTTGTGTATAACAAGTATACAATCAAAATTTGTTGGGTAACCATTCTAGAATGTTCCATGCCGCATTAAAAGAGACAACGTCATAAGGAAGAGCGAGATGACAATAATGGATCAATACATTTTCTATAAAAAATATCTGCAAAGCCCCTGAAGAGTAAAAGAGATAGAGGACAAATGTGAACGAGAAAGCAAGACAAATTAGAATGTTCTAGAATCAATTTAATTTCATGGAGTTACCAACTTTCATAACACATTTCCCCAATTTAATTTTACGTTTTATTAAAATATATTTTACTTGCATTATTATTTATTTATCATGGAAGACCTACAGCTAAAGTAAACATAATAGAAACAGTGTGTGAGACTGACAGCCAATTAAAAGTCTTCACTTCTAAAGAACAGATTGATAAAGTGTGTGTGAACAACACAATACAATACAGCCACCAAGATGAAATTATGTTATTAAGACTGTCTTAAATTAAAATTTCTTGCTTATTATAATTATAAACAATCATATTCATTGAATTAAAATAGAAGATTAGAGTAGAGACGGCATTAATATGATTATAATTGGAGATAATTCATACAATTAGAAAATATCTGTTATAGAACTAAAACCAAATGTAATTTATATTTAATTGGAATTAATCGGTTATTTAAATCAATGATTTAAGATTAATTTACAATGATCCAAAGCTAATCATTCAACTAATTTATTTAAATCATGTACCTACTGTAATATACCTCTACAATATTGAAATATCTAAATATCTAATCGAATAGAAAATATTTGTATGGATGTCTAATACAATAAATGGATACGAAACTATTTACCCGTAAGTGTAAATTGCATTCCTCATCGTCCATTGAAATAAAATAACGACAACTAAAATTTACCATGAAATCGGGGAGTTTTTAAAATCTGGTACTACCAAATTCTACTTACTCGCTCTAAACGACTAGTTCTATCTCTTTCTCCACTGCCCATTGGCTGGCGCACAATGTTTTTTCCAGAAGTTCTATTTTGAGGACCAATCAGAATGGAGCATCGCGTAAAGTCTAGATTGTTCTCGAATGCCATTGGTTTCATATATAAAGACACGCGAACCGCGCCAAGGCATTCAGTATTTGAAAACACAAACAAGAGAAGTGAAGACAAGAAGCGGTGTAAAAACCGAAAACTTTACGCAAAGCGCAATATCATTGAGTTTACTATTTGAATACAAAGAAGAATTTATTCACATTCAAAATGCCAGCTATCGGAATTGATCTTGGAACAACCTACTCCTGCGTCGGAGTGTGGCAGCACGGGAACGTGGAGATCATCGCTAACGACCAGGGCAACCGAACCACCCCATCATATGTGGCCTTCACAGACACCGAGCGTCTGATCGGAGATGCCGCCAAGAACCAGGTCGCCCTCAACCCCAACAACACGGTGTTCGACGCCAAACGACTCATCGGCCGCAAGTTCGACGACCCGAAGATCCAACAGGACATGCAGCACTGGCCGTTCAAAGTGGTCAGTGACTGCGGCAAGCCAAAGATACAAGTCGAGTTCAAAGGAGAGAAGAAAACCTTTGCGCCGGAAGAGATCAGCAGCATGGTCCTGACTAAAATGAAGGAAACGGCCGAAGCTTACCTCGGAAGTTCAGTTCGCGATGCCGTCATCACAGTGCCAGCTTACTTCAACGACTCGCAGCGACAGGCCACCAAGGACGCCGGCGCAATCGCCGGGCTGAATGTGCTGCGAATCATCAACGAGCCTACAGCCGCCGCTCTCGCCTATGGTCTGGACAAGGACCTAAAGGGCGAACGCAACGTTTTAATATTCGACTTGGGTGGTGGTACGTTTGACGTGTCGATCCTCACCATCGACGAGGGCTCTCTGTTTGAAGTAAGGGCGACTGCCGGCGATACCCACCTGGGAGGCGAGGACTTCGACAACAGGCTAGTCAACCATCTCGCCGAAGAGTTCAAGCGAAAGTACAAGAAAGACATCAAGAGCAATGCGCGAGCGTTGCGAAGACTGCGCACGGCTGCTGAGCGTGCGAAGCGCACGCTTTCATCAAGCACGGAGGCAAGCATCGAGATTGACGCGCTGCACGAAGGCATCGACTTCTACACACGACTGTCTCGGGCACGATTTGAAGAGCTGAATGCAGACTTGTTCCGCGGCACACTGGAGCCGGTAGAAAAGGCGCTCAATGATGCCAAACTTGACAAGTCCTCAATTCATGACGTCGTGCTGGTCGGTGGCTCCACTCGCATTCCGAAGATTCAAAATATGCTACAGAACTTCTTCTGCGGCAAGAAGCTAAACCTCTCCATCAACCCTGACGAGGCAGTCGCGTATGGTGCAGCAGTACAGGGGGCCATTTTGAGCGGAGAGCAGCACTCCAAGATCCAAGACGTGTTGCTAGTCGACGTGGCTCCTCTGTCACTCGGTATCGAAACAGCCGGTGGTGTGATGACCAAGATCGTCGAGCGTAATGCGAAGATCCCTTGCAAGCAATCACAGACGTTCACCACGTACTCTGACAACCAGCCTGCCGTCACCATTCAGGTATATGAGGGCGAGCGAGCCATGACCAAAGACAACAACCTGCTTGGTCGTTTCGACCTCACCGGCATTCCTCCGGCACCTCGCGGAGTTCCCAAGATCGACGTCACCTTCGATCTTGACGCGAACGGAATCCTGAACGTTTCCGCGAAAGAGAACAGCACCGGTCGCAGCAAGAACATCGTCATCAAGAACGACAAAGGTCGCCTGTCGCAGGCCGAGATCGACCGCATGCTGTCAGAGGCCGAGCGATACAGAGAGGACGACGAGCGCCAGCGAGAGAGGGTGGCAGCGCGGAACCAGTTTGAATCATACATCTTTAGCGTGAAGCAAGCGCTGGACGAGGCCGGAGACAAGCTGAGCGAGCAGGACAAGCAGGAGGCGCGGCGCGAGTGCGACGAGGCGCTGCGGTGGCTTGACAACAACACGCTCGCCGAGAAGGACGAGTACGAGCACAGGCTGAAGGAGCTGCAGCGCGTGTGCTCGCCCGTCATGAGCAAGATGCACGGCGCGGCGGGCCAGCAGGGCGCGCGGCCGGGCGCCGCCGGACCCACCGTCGAGGAGGTCGACTGAACACCGACTCTCCGACCATCTGTCTAGTCTTATAGAACTGATTACCATGTAATTGCATTTGTAAATAGTAGCTTGTAAGTTAATTTATTTTAATTTAAAAAACCAACTAAAGATCATGAGCTGAGGAAAAAATAAATAATATTTTAAATATACTTTTGTCTTTCTATTTATACTCCTTAATCCTTTACCCTTGCTATAATAGATACTTACTTAGCCATGAGACATATCTAAAGTAGCTTTAACGTCGATAGAGAACCTTGACGTGACGTGACTGAGCGAAATAAATGACATTTATTTTGCTCAATCACGTTATTTAGACTAAGTACTTTTGAATTCCTTAGAGTTTTCTATCAACGTTAACAACTCTAGAAATGCTACTGGCTACGCAGTGACAACACAAAACAGTTTTGAATAACATTTGCTAGATTTTTAATAAGAAAAACGAGTTTTATTATAACATACTCGTAATTCTAATACTATAATTACCACCTGAACTCACGGACTGCGAATACACTTTATCTACTTATTTAGTGTTAAAATACGCGAACAAAATCAGTTAAATCATATGAGGTTAAAGATACTCTGCACTAAATAATGTCTAATGCAGGAAATAAATTACAAATACACTCATAGATAATTTTCCGTACTACTACTATCGCACACCATCGAATTATCTCCTTTATATCTATATGGATACTGCTAACTTCAGTATTAGAGACAAAGCTAAGCACCTACGGATGGCTCTCTTTTCTCTACACGAAATGTAAACTAGGCAATTACACAACATATCAGAATTTCTAGCATATACTTCAAATTTTATAATATATCGCATAATGTAACATTAACGTGAGCGAATACACAGATTAACTTTAGTAGGTACAAGTAGGTGACTTAAAGTATTGATTTTCTAGAACCCAACGCTGCGATCTCCGCAGAAGTACTCTGAAACTATGATGTCATTCAGGTTTATAAAACTAGGCTACTAACAAAAATTCACAATCTGTCTAGTCTTAACATGGTTTGATGCTCAGTTAAAACAAATGGCTATTTGTAACTGATACTGAAAGTACGTTGTAACTTTCCAGAAGTACTATTAGAGAGCTAATAACAGTATAATATGTTAAAGTAACAGGGTAGGCATGGGAACGCCGACAAGACGCAAGGTAGAGAGAGTAGAGACCGAGCTCTAAACGAATCAATAAATTTCATGCGCTGTAGTAGTTCTAGTAATAGTGTTGTATTAGAAGTTATTATAATAAAACAATTAATTGATATGCTACTTTTTGAATTGATTACCTTATGTAGAGTCACAAACAAAAATATTTTTATGTTTAGTAAACACATAGCGAATAGTTAAAAAAATATTTTCTATTTTTGTATTTAATCTCAATGAGAATAATATGTACCTAGGTACATGATTATGGACCTGTTTTAAATCATGTCTTTATTACAAGTTTGATAATACTAATCTAGAATTCAAGATAAATTCTATTAAAAATGGGAGAGTGTATACATAGTTTTCATCGCGACTGTACACTAAAAACCTATACTAATTTACCATAGCTATATTTATGCTTATGTATACTTACCTAAGTAGTACAACATATTACTAATAAAGTAACATATTTGTTGTACCCCGCAGTTTCAATCACGCAAGTAGAGCCTATTTCATGACATTTTTATTTTCTCTTTACTTACAGAGTAATTTAAAAAGAATAATTCAAAGAAAGAAAATGAAAACCAACCGTTCTTGAGTTAGGAATGATGTAACTAACCCGATTTTATTTTAAATATGTGAAATCTGAAACACCAACCTGGCTTAAAAAAAAACTACATTTGATGGCCCAATTCTTAAGCAAGCTTATAGGACATTTGTCGTCAATTTACGAACACGAACAATGGAGAAAAGCAAAGCAAGTGAAGCCGAGGGGCATAGCTAGTATAAAATAACAGTACTGAAAATCTTTATTATTGTTGTTATCCCAACATGTTGACAAAAACAAAGATGTTTCAAAGTCACTGAAGTCTATTTTGAACGTGTCGTCGTTATAAATAGAGTATAGGTTAGGACAGCCGTTTTAGGAACGGTGACTGATATTATTTATTTTAGTAACATGAATAACCTTAGAACATTACATACAATATCTATATCATATTTTCTAAGGTTCTATATAGAGATTCTATCTGCTCTACATTACTATGATACAAATCCAAGTTAAAGTAACTACCTACTTAGGTGTTTCGTTGTAAGAAGGGGTACTGGTTGGCCTGAGGGTAGGCTTTAAATTGTCATTTGAATTAGAAGTAGGTAGGTAGAGTCATGAAAAAATGCAGATTTTAATATTTATGCGTTTTTTAGGCATAATTTTGAAGTAAAAACATTAGACACTATATTATTATAATCGTGGTTCGTTATCTGTACTAAATGTTCGCAAGGTTCTAACAACTTGGCCGTGACCATCATCTCATTGGCGATGATCCGTGAGTAAAATCACTGCAAAGAAGCCAAGACTGGCAAAAGGCAAAATTTCCGACACAAAGTACAACATTTTATTTAAAATCTTAAAGAGCTAGAACAATCATTACCAATACTAAAAAAAAATGCTTAACCTGCATTAAAATATATAGATGAAGCAGAGGCAGGAGGTACCTGCTGAGGTACCTATTGAGATTCTATGATCTAAAATAACTAAATTCTTTTAAAATATTCTTTCAACAATAGATAACTAAATAGCCTTTCGAACCCCACATTTTTGACCCTCGTTGCTTAGCAATACCCTTCACTTTCTTCATAACAGTTGTTACCAGTTCAATCTACGAAAATATTAAAGAACATCAAAACAACATCGATTGGATGACGCGACTCCACCCACAACTAAGATTCGTCCTACACTGGAATGAATCATAAGTTTCGAGAAACTTTATAACGAACTCATTACTATATTAGTCTAGGTAAAATTTGTAACAGGTAAGTGGGTAGAAAATTTCGCTAAATTAATCTGCCAACTGGCACACGGCAACTGCAAGACATCTTGATGCAAAGCAACAAATATTATTATCAAAATTTCATCCTACCATGTTTTGCTTCGATTAATGGTTTTGTGCCATCTATTTTCTTTACACATAAGAAAAAATACAAATATGTACTTGATAGTACATAACATCCAAGTACAGGTTTGTATATATTATAGAATATTAATTAATATTATTATACTATTCTTTCTTAGATACCTAGCTACGTAAGTAGGTACTATAAAAATGTAGAGCGATGCTTAACGTAACTCTTACCTTTTGCAAACAATTGTACCTACAAATTGTAAAGGCTCGGTCTACTCATATTTAACTTTACAATGCTATGCAATTGATTAAAAATATAATTACGATTTAAAGGTAACGTTTTGTTCTAATAAACTTACCTAAATCAAATGCGACTGACATTTACTTTCTTAATGAAAACGCTAACAGTTAGCGCCCCTCACAAAAATAGCTTGAAAATGAACATTTTAAAATAATTTTCACACTTTTTTTCCAACTATAATTATTTACAATCTTATTTTGTACCTAGGGGCGTCTACTTACTTAACCGCCAAAGTACCAAAGATCTCAACTCACCTACGCCAAAGTTTGCAATTAGCGTCTAATCATTTTCTCTGAACACTAACTTTAACTCCATATAAATAAGCATAATAACACTAATATCACCGCTAATATTATTACTCATTTCAATAAAATGTTTGCGCCCGCCTAATTTTTGTTACTATGAGAAACAATTGAAAATTACCTATTATTATGTCAAATAATTCAATTTTCATAGATAATCTTGTTCGCTATAGCTGCCAGTAACATCTAATTTGATGACCAAAAAGTATTTAATACGCAAAGAGGTAGATCTAAATGCTTGAAATGTTTTTCAAAGGTTTCCCTAAAATATGTTTTAGACGAAATACTTTGTAGTTAGTATTCAATAAGTAAATTTATATAAATGTACAAATTATTGAAACCGTAATCGAATCCCTTACTTATAAAAAATATTCCAATTAACAAAATGAATACTTAGCCTGGTTTTAGTGTTAAATATTTAAATAAAACCTGCGCTTCGTCTAAAATGTTACGGTAAAAAAATCCGCAATGCGCTATTAATCACATTTTGCTGACTCTAAAATAAACGGATGCGGACGAAGTTGTTTGCAAAACATGAACTTCGACACATGTTTGTTTTGTATGATAATACAACATTGGCGCGCTTACAATGTCAGTTATAAAATTCCCTTATGACCTACAACGAACTCTAAAGAACGCAGCGCCCGATCAATAATGTTTCCATGTAGATGTTTCTAGACCTTTCAAGTATTCCCTGAGCTCAATCAAACAGTTCTGGAATCCAGTAGTATTCAAGACCGAGCGAGACAAACCAATGTGTCAGAAAAGGAAAGAACGACTGTGTACGTCAGCGGGTTGCCAGCTTTCGCTATTAACTTTCCACGGACGTCATTTTTTAAACTCGTTGATAAATAACAAATCCAAGTGTTAAATTTGTTAGATGCTGAATTATTGTAACTAAATATTTTTCGTGTTTCAATTATTATTTATTTAAAATTAAGTGAATGTAAATAAATATAATCATCTTTAATAAGAGATAATGCAAGATAAACAACCACATTCAAATTTTATATATTTTTGTAACGGTATTCATATAATAATGTATATAAAAAAGATACAGCTTAAAAAATAAAACTTAAACTTCAACAAACACAAAGGCTTTCAGTTTAAAAAATAAAATACATATAGCATTATGTTCATTTACATTATAAAAACATTTTATTACCTCAGCAAATCACAGATTAGCTCAAAAAAGCATGAATCCAATCATTCTATTAATTTTTTATCAATTTTTATTTCTCGTTTGTGTCTCAATGTTCATTTGTTCCTAAAGAAATATGACAAATTGCGCAATACTAAAAAACTGAAATGAATAAAACGTAAGTTAAACGATAAATCAGAGACTTAAATTCATAAAAATAATACTATACTATCGACTTTACTTTAATCCGAAATTAATTAAAATCCCTTACTTTGTGCAGACTTGCTTAGGCTTCCAACCCTAAGTTATTGTGAGTTTTGCATCTCTTTCTAACATATACTTCTATCTCTTTTTCTTTTGCGAAATTTCTAGAACATTCGAAGCTGTCCTTACTTCTGATTGGTCAATTCCAAGCAATATTCTAGAATCTTCTACTGAATATTGCAGGTGATTGGACGTTGAGTTATTTCCAGAATATTCGCGATTTCGATTGGCCGTCGCTCTGGCACTATATAAGCCCTTCGAAGCGCGGCAACAGCATTCAGTATTTGAAAACGCAAACAAGAGAAAGGAAGAAAAGGAGCGGTGTAAAAGCCGAAACACTTTACGCAAAGCAAAATATCATCGAGTTTACTGTTTGAAGACATAAAGAAGAATTCATTCACATTCATAATGCCAGCTATTGGAATTGATCTTGGAACAACCTACTCCTGCGTCGGAGTGTGGCAGCACGGAAATGTGGAGATCATTGCTAACGACCAGGGCAACCGAACCACCCCATCATACGTGGCCTTCACAGACACCGAGCGTCTGATCGGAGATGCCGCCAAAAACCAGGTCGCCCTCAACCCCAACAACACGGTGTTCGACGCCAAACGACTCATCGGCCGCAAGTTCGACGACCCGAAGATCCAACAGGACATGCAGCACTGGCCGTTCAAAGTGGTCAGTGACTGCGGCAAGCCAAAGATACAAGTCGAGTTCAAAGGAGAGAAGAAAACCTTTGCACCGGAAGAGATCAGTAGCATGGTTCTAACTAAAATGAAGGAAACGGCCGAAGCGTACCTCGGAAGTTCAGTTCGCGATGCCGTCATCACAGTGCCAGCTTACTTCAACGACTCGCAGCGACAGGCTACCAAGGACGCCGGCGCCATCGCCGGTCTGAATGTGCTGCGAATCATCAACGAGCCCACAGCCGCCGCTCTCGCCTATGGTCTGGACAAGGACCTTAAAGGCGAACGCAACGTTCTTATATTCGACTTGGGTGGCGGTACGTTTGACGTGTCCATCCTTACCATCGACGAGGGCTCTCTGTTTGAGGTAAGGGCGACTGCCGGCGATACCCACTTGGGAGGCGAGGACTTTGACAATAGACTAGTCAACCATCTTGCCGAGGAGTTCAAGCGAAAGTACAAGAAAGACATCAAGAGCAATGCGAGAGCGTTGCGAAGACTGCGCACGGCTGCTGAGCGTGCGAAGCGCACGCTTTCATCAAGCACGGAAGCAACAATCGAAATCGACGCTCTCCACGAAGGCATCGACTTCTACACACGACTGTCTCGGGCACGATTTGAAGAGCTGAACGCAGACTTGTTCCGTGGCACTTTGGAGCCGGTAGAAAAGGCGCTTAAAGACGCCAAACTTGACAAGTCCTCAATTCATGACGTCGTGCTGGTTGGTGGCTCCACTCGCATTCCGAAGATTCAAAATATGCTACAGAACTTCTTCTGCGGCAAGAAGCTGAACCTCTCCATCAACCCTGACGAGGCAGTCGCGTATGGTGCAGCAGTGCAGGGGGCTATTTTGAGCGGAGAGCAGCACTCGAAGATCCAAGACGTGTTGCTGGTCGACGTGGCTCCTCTGTCACTCGGTATCGAAACAGCCGGTGGTGTGATGACCAAGATCGTCGAGCGTAATGCGAAGATCCCTTGCAAGCAATCACAGACGTTCACCACGTACTCTGACAACCAGCCTGCCGTCACCATTCAGGTATATGAGGGCGAGCGAGCCATGACCAAAGACAACAACCTGCTTGGTCGTTTCGACCTCACCGGCATTCCTCCGGCACCTCGCGGAGTTCCCAAGATCGACGTCACCTTCGATCTTGACGCGAACGGCATCCTGAACGTATCCGCGAAAGAGAACAGCACCGGTCGCAGCAAGAACATCGTCATCAAGAACGACAAAGGTCGCCTGTCGCAGGCCGAGATCGACCGCATGCTGTCGGAGGCCGAGCGATACAAAGAGGAGGACGAGCGCCAGCGAGAAAGGGTGACGGTGCGGAACCAGTTTGAATCATACATCTTTAGCGTGAAGCAAGCGCTGGACGAGGCCGGAGACAAGCTGAGCGAGCAGGACAAGCAGGAGGCGCGGCGCGAGTGCGACGAGGCGCTGCGGTGGCTCGACAACAACACGCTCGCCGAGAAGGACGAGTACGAGCACAGGCTGAAGGAGCTGCAGCGCGTGTGCTCGCCCGTCATGAGCAAGATGCACGGCGGGGCGGGCCAGCAGGGCGCGCGGCCGGGCGCTGCCGGACCCACCGTCGAGGAGGTCGACTGAACTCCGACTCTCCGACCATCTGTCTAGTCTTTTAGAACTGATTACCATGTAATTGCATTTGTAAATAGTAGCTTGTAAGTTAATTTATTTTAATTTAAAAAACCAACTGAAGATCATGAGCTGAGGAAAAAATAAATAATATTTTAATTTAAACTTCGTCTTTCTCTTTTCTTTTTCAACCATTAAACTTTACAATAGCTAGAATACCCACGAAGCCTGTATGGCCTTTTGACCATACAGACTTAGAATTTTTACGTTAATAGAACACAAAGTATGTGTCTGTCTTTAGTAAGATTATAAAATGCTTATTATTTATTATTGTTATCTAAAAATTGTTAGAGACCCACTATATGCTAATATATTATAGTTAATTAAATCAGTGTTTGAGTTTTATACCATTGAAATTAAAAAGGTTATAAATAAATAAGAAACACAAATACAAAATAAAACAGATGAAGACAAAAAAAGATATTATACATACATACGAAATTGTTTAATTTAAATAGTATAATCGACTAATGGATGTGGTTTTAAAACCCAACTATTGAAATCATTCATTCTACGTCATTACTAAACGTCACTTGCTTTGACATTCAAAGTCAAACATTTTCATGAATTGACATTTGATATCGTGATACGTCAAGTGGTCGACGTTTCACGTTCGTTTAGTTAGACTTCGACGTAAAATACTTCTCAAATACACATACATTTTATTATCACGCCAGTGACGACATGATATCACATCAACATTCAGTGTTATAGTACTCGTGCTCGTGATAAAATTACGTGTTTTCATGTTTTATTAAATGCTGTTAGACAATTAAATACTAATACATTTTAGAAATGGCACCGAATTTTAGTAAAATTACTTCCCGGACTGACGTCCAAGTAGGAATAGCAGCTACTGCTGCTCTAAGTGCCTGGTTAATAAGGAATTCGCTAAAGTCAAGGTGAGTGTAACCCACAAAAAATGTTTGTAGTAGATTTCCATCACATGTTTTTTCTTTGTGAAACTTCAATAAAGTTGATTCTTAAGGACAAAAGTTTTAATTCATCTTGTAAACTAATGATACTGCTACCTTATTAAGAATATAAATAAATAATTTGTTTCATAAGGTTTACAGAGTTGTTATAACTATAGTATAAATATTTAGCTATTGCTGACATAAAATATCATCAAAGAAGTTCATGTTAGAAATGTTAAATGATTTAGGTATGTAAACTATATGCAGAACAAATTTTACAAGAATTTGAGTAATAAAAAACTCTAAAGCTATGTTTCAAAATTTAAATTAAATAATCTACTTGAAAGTTTAGAATACTAGAACTTTTGGATCTACTGTCAAGATAAAGTTTTGAAAGTTTATACTTACTTAAAGTTTATACTTATAGGTAGTAATTACATGTCCATTTGCAGCAAACATAAAAATGCACGACCATCAAATAAAATATCACCTGAGGAGCAGATCCAATACATGATAAAGGAGAAAAACAAGAAAGGTCCGAAAGCCCAAGTGGATGCTCGGTTCCTGTCGGAGCTGAAGGTACTATGGAAGATCATGATGCCTTCCATGTGGAGCAAGGAGGGCGGCTTCATGGCCCTCATAGCCTTGTCCTTGATATCACGGTCCATGTGCGATCTGTGGCTCATACAGCACACTACTTTAATTGAAGGGTAAGTGTCTTATTAAACCTCTTTTTAAAAAAAAACAATTTCATTAGAATAGTGTAGGCAGGTTTCTTATACCAATATTCACAAAAGTGACTAAAGCAAATTAATGTACTCTTTTAAGTATTTTTGGATTTTAAAATTACTGGAATACACTTTGTATAATAGTTCTACACAAATCATCATTTCCTGAGAATGCAATGCTAATAATACAACTATTTAATAAGCTGTACCTGACTATACCAAAAATAAATGTTAAAAGTTCCAAAATAAATTCATTGTGAACGCTCAACATGACAGACTTTTTGTGCATTTATATAATTAATTACTGAATGTCTGTTACATTAGTGGAATGTGTGACAAGTGTGACAACAAAGGGTCAAATGGTGGAGTGATTAGTCAACAGTAAATGATGTGGAAGTACTTGTTGACACAGTTGATATTAACAGTCTTTAAAATAAAACATTAACACTTACATAAATGTTGATGAGACCAGTGTTTTATGATTAAACTAGTGACAGAACATTGATGAATGATACATGCAAAGCTTCCTTTAAAATCATACTATCCATTAGTGAAAACAATATGAAAATTGCACTGTAATTTTTGAGTTTATCACATTTAAACAGACATAGATAATAATATAATAAATAATATCCTGGGACAAGTCACACACGGTCATCTGATCCCAAACTAAGCAGAGCTTGTATCTTGGTAACCAGACAACTGATATACATACTTATATGTTTTAAATACATACATATTATAAAGATAAATAAGATAAATAACACCCAGACACTGAACAAATGATTGTGCTCATCACACAAATATTTGTCCTGGGTGGGAATCAAACCCACGAACTCCGGTATAGCAGTCAGGGTCTCTAACCACTAGACCAACAGGCCCGTCAAATATAGATGTGACATATGACTTTATTTTATAGTAAGTTTCAACTTCACATAAATTTTATGTGTATTTAATAGTATTTGTACATTGTACCTACACACATTTGGTCAGTACAGTTCCATTTGGCTTGGACTTTTTGATTATTTCGTATTTTAGAGTTACTACAAAAATGGAAATTCATTCTTGTGTATCAAAATAAATGAAATTAAATGAATTGAATAGACTGTTGTCTTAAAATTTTCTTTATTCTGAATTAAATTAAGTTTATTTTTGTTTTGTCGTAAGTATACATATAGTCTGGAAAATGTTTCTAGTAATGGCAGTCCAGTAACTTAGTATATTGTATGCAAAATAATCAATTTGATTTTTGCTTTGTCAGTCATATTTTAATGTACCATTGACCTTCACTTTAATTACAAAATTTCTAATATTATTTTATTGTTTTGTTACAACATTATCTTCAATATCTTTATTTATTATGATGTTAGAAGAGATTAAATTGTTGTTTAGTGTACTTACAATAATATAGGTATTTTAGCAGTGTTGAAACTTGCTATGAGATGAGATATTTACAAGTCATTTATAAGTATTAATTCTCTATTTATTTATATATAGTCAATTTAATACACGGTAGTCATTCCACCTTATTTGATTTTATTGTATTATTTACATTAGATATTCAAATAACAAGTAACCACGATTTAAAATCCGCACTTTTGGTGTTATAAATATACAAAAATTCGTATTCAATTAAATGAATACAACTTACGATAGGCGCGTTCTTTATATTAAATTCTAAATATAGAAACGTATAGTTTCTATTTCAAGAATTTAATATGCAGTAGATTTAAACTTAGGTACCCTGTGAACTGGCGGCAGTCGGGTAAAAAGTAATGAGTCATCAAAACAATGACAACAGTACGGAACTAGTTTTACCTCAGTGTAGGGATATTAACATCGTATGATGCCGGCTATCATGTCGCTACTATTTATAATAAACCGGATTCCACCGATTCTAATCGAGTAAAAAATAAATAGCGTCTAAGGCGGGGTGGTTAACCTAATGCCTGTTCGTTTTTTGTTTATTTGATTGTCTGTTTCAAATCATAAGGCTAACTGTCTGAATAAAAGAATGCCATCAAAAGTCTAAAGCCGCAGCCCCACCGCTGCGCAGGCTGTGCACGGATGCGTGGCTCACCTCTGCTGCGTGGGCTCATTAGTTCGGCGGCGTCGGCCTCTGTTTCCACTGCGGCGCACGGACACGGATGTGTCGCCCACACAGCTCATAGCTATGCGTGGGGTACAGTCACGAGCAAAAATATGTATACTTAATAATATGCGAAATTGTTAAACGAAATTAGTGAGATTTTTTGTCGAATCTCTTCTGCCATCTAGCAATCAATGCATACTGACAGATGACACTTGAAAATAAAATGGATCAATTTTTTTTTTTTTTGTCTTTTTTATAAATATATATAATTGTCTATATTATAAAAATAATATTATTATTTTTATAATATAGACAATAGCTCTTCCAAGTAACAATATAATTTAGCTATTGTGTAGTAACATCTGTTTTACTTATTTGTATTATAAATTACTTAGTTCTTACATAAATTATACTTATCACAACTTAAATGTATTTATATATACTAGGAGCATTAATTGTACCTCTTATTTATAGTAGCTTATTCTTATAATAATTTCTTAACAATATTATGTGTGTACATATTTTTGCTCGAGACTGTACATAGTCGTGGGTCGCCGAGAAATGGCCGACCCACGCAGCTGGGATGCGTGGGTCGGCCACGTGGCTGAGCTACGTTCTGCCTATTCGAGTTAGCTACGCGTGTGTTTATGACGTCAATTGCTGCGTAGCATGGCCGTGCGCTGCGGTGGAAACGCTCTCATACATTTTGTACTAAAGCGAAGCTGAACACACGTGCACAGCCTCTCCGTGCGCCGCTGTGGGTTTCCGGCTTAAGGCCCGGACTCCACTAAAGCGGAGACGAGCGGAGAATTTTTTAAGCAACTAATAGGAATTCGTTATTCAAATTTAGATGTGTAGCTGGGGCTGAATGAGGCACTCCTATTGGTTGTTTTATACACTTCTCCGCTCTGCTCTGCTTATCTCCGCTTTGGTGGAGTTCTGCCCTAATTCTTTATTACTGGATATAGTCTCTTCCCAGTTTTATGTTGCATCTAGTCCTACCCTAGTAATGGTTGAGTTGTTTGACTCTGTTTTATTGGCTAGGTTTTATGATCCCTTACTCGATCCATGCCTATAACTCCCTCTACTCCTTGTTATTCTTTTTAGAATGTCGATCAATGGCATTCGATCTAGATTCTTCCGGACCATTTTATAGACAGATTTTTCCATTGTTATTAGGCATGTAACACACCTATTCTTTTCGAAATGAATGGATACGACCGAGGCTTTTCGATCCTCTAATTGTTTAGTAAGTTTAGTTCATTTCCACGACCTGTTAATGTAATTGACAGTCGTACATCCTGTACGGAAACCAGTTCGTTCGATTGTCTGTATATCAACTTTATCCGTGACTCATGTAGAATCCAAAACAATCTAACTTTATTTTAACACGAGGAGTCGGGCTGGACTTTGAACAATGATTGGCCAGCTTCGAGTTTACTATTTTTTATGGAGTTCTTCAAATACCGGTTTTTGGACATTGATGATTTGCGTGTTTCAGACTCGGGATTTTTGACTTTGAACTTTGTACTTTTACCCGGTCTTTTTTAGCTTTCGATCGTTCTTGGTAACTTAGCAATAGGTACTCCTATTTTATTATATAACTCCTTTATGGCTCTCCTTGTTTGTCTCAGCAGTTTCCGCATTAGCTTCGATCTCATTTAAAACCAGTTCCTAGACTTCCTTAGCCTCGACTTTCATTTTATTCACCTGTTCTATGTTAGATAATTTCATGGCATCTCCATTTTAATAAAGAAACTGACATGGGTATTTTATATGTTTTTAAACTATACTACTAGATAGTTTGTTCAACGACAACACACTACAATAAGTCTCTGTCTAAAACTTTTAAACACAGCTGCCGTAATGTTTGAATAATGTAATTGTGTTAATTGTTTATCAAAATTCTTTAAGTTCGGCTCGTTGACCTTTGCTCTTTTTCAACTTTCATTCAAAGTCCACACTTAAACTTCTAACTGCCTTAGGAAAGTATTGTTCGTTTGAATATACCTCGATCGACGCTTAAATGTCAGTGGGTAAACAGTTAATGAACTATACGTAATAACTTAGCGGTTATGTAAAAACATGTTTGGAGATAGTTTGCCGAACGTCTTTGACCACACTTCTGTAACAAACTACAAAAATAGACTCTACTGCGTTGAAATCAAGGCGTTATTAAATACCAGTGTTATGTAAGGTTATGTGTATATGTAATGGGTGAGGTGTACAACTGGGTCAGCTCATGGGCATGGTTATTATCGGTTACACCAGACAGCGATGCCTTTCTATGAGTTGTGAGAAGATTTATACATTCCTCGCCAATTCGATGCAGTAGAAATGGTGAATAGGCGTAGCAATTGTTATTTCTGATGGTCAGGCAGTTTTTCCTCAATTTAACTTCAAGGTGTCAATGGCAGTTTTAAATACAAGCTGTGCTCTGTGATTTTACTCGTATTGCATTTCTTTTAAAGGAAGTAACGTGAAGTTAACTAGCCTCGAGAATTGGGCTATTAAATCCAAAAAGGATTTATCGAATCTGACTTTCATCATCATGACCCTATAGCAGTCCACTGCTGGACATAGGCCTCTCCAATTGCACGCCACTTAGTTCTATTCTAGGCTTCTCGCATCCAGCTCCTGCCAGGCGGCTTGCGCAAATCGTCACTCCACCTTACCTGAGGGCTCACTTATAAATAGTTTCAGAGGATTCAAAAATTAGCTCGGTCAAACCAAAAAAAAATATTTTTCCTTTATTTTAGTATTGGTTCCAATTAATAGTTTTTCTAGGAAAATAGTGCTATTTTATAAATGATAGAGGTCCAGTGTGTAACTAAACATTTATCTTGTAAAAGAGATACAATGGTCATAGATTGCTTCTTTGTAATCATTATGTTTATCGGATAATTAGATGTGAAACGATAAAACCTTACATAGATACTTTATCAGTTATAAAAATGATATTACATCATTACAATTTAATTACTTATACAAAGCATACTAGCTACTTAACTATTCTCCAGATTAATGTCAGCTAAACAACAACACTTATAATTTATTCACCTTTTCTGTATTAAATGTATAAATAATTAGAAATATATTCTTCAGAATCATTAATTTTTCGTTGCTATGCAACTCATGAACTGGTTCTGCAGGTTTTTTTGGAATATGTATTTCAAATTTTGGAAAACTGGTTTTAATGTCAAATATGACGTCCACAAAGCCACAGACAGAAGAAAATGTTGTAATATTAGCATGATATTATGGACCCACAAAATTAGCTTCCATTATTTTTAACCAACTGCCCCTACTAAGTTTCAGGTTTTTATTTTACTGTTAAGATTGGAAGGTCCTATTAAATATTTACTAATTTCATAGTCCATCAATTTGCAAATATGGTCTCGTGTTCAACTTAAATATTGTAATATAGACTAATTAACATTTTAATTACTTATTTGTATCTATTTATCTTATCCAAAGTTACAGTGTCACAATGGCTAATCTTCAGATAACAAAGATTAAATGTATTGCTAGGTGCTTAAAAGCCTTCACCTAATTATTTTCAATCCCTTTTTTATGTTTTTTCATCTTTGTCCAAAACTTTCTTCAAATTCTTTCAAAAGTGTAAACTTATGTGTATTACAAGTAAACGTAAAATTATTTGAATTCACTTCGTTTATATGTATATTTGGCAATAAAAAAAAACAAGTTGGTAACAAAAGACGTTATACAACAGTTATCAAATTCAAATGTTATTGTGCCGTCTCCTTTATTTTTATCAGCGGATAACAAGAACATCAATGGCATCAAAGGATGCCATAATGTCTGATTTTTACTTACCTTATTAACGTTAATTTATCTAAAATTCGTTCTCCCCTATCTATACCTACATATTTTGCTTTTATAAATAAGACAAATTGGGTTAGTTACTCTATAGAAAACTCAAGAACGGGTGAACCGATTTTCATAATATGACATATATATTTTTTAGCTTTGAATTGTTGGACTCATTTCCATTACGAAAAATAAAATAACATATTAATTACCAAAAAATTGCAAAAAATATATGTTGTTTGTTATGTCTTTTTGAAACGGGGACTACCTAAACAGTTGAAACCCTTAGGCACCGCTAGTCATTAATACATAGTTCTTGACTTAACACTGAAAGAGAAAAATCTTGACACTTGGAAAACTACTAAACGTCTAGTTCTTTTTTTCCTTGACCATAAATGCATCATATTTACATTGCGATAAGATTGCTAATGTCTGAATTTATTCTACGTCATATCACAATTACAAATTGTATGCCATAAAATGATAGAAGTATAAGTACATAACGATTATAAAAGTAACGTACGTTTGTTTGTTCCAGGTCAATTATCACGATGAATCACAAGGAATTTAGAAGGTTATTAACACAATTCTTCATTTCCATGCCAATCGTTAGTATTTTATTATGATTTATTTTCATTCATACCTCATTGACCCACATTCTCTCACACTATAATAGAAAAGCTACCAATCATTCCTAGGCTCTTAACCAAGGACTTAAGGACCAGGATTAATTTATTTTCATTATTCTTGTTTAAAAATACGAGCCATACACAGGAAAAACAAGCAGACATATAAGTTGTATCGCTGACTTGGACAGCACCTTAATATCTGCACATTAAGGGTCACTTTCGCTTTTAATATTACCAACTTCAACTTTGATCTATCGAACATTGATCAACACGCTTTCTCTTACAGCAGATGTGTCCATTTAATATTTAGCAATCATATTTCTTCCTCATGGTTATGAAGGCATATTGGCCCAAAGTGCTAGGAAATGTCAATTTACAATATTCCACTAATGGGAATGAAATAACATTAAGAGAAAATAACTGTATTATGTATGCAAGAATTTTCAGCGTAGCCTTTTGCTATGTTATACACGGCTTCCAGTCTTACCGTATTCATCTGAATACCGCACTTTACGTACAGCTACTTCTATGCAAAAATGTCGTATCTAAGTTAAGGAATTTATCGTTTCTACTATGTGGTACCTTATATCGTATTGAGTATTAATTATGTTCGGGATAGGTATAATAGATAATGAAATAAGTAGGCGACTTGCTCGTATTAAATTTACTTAGACATAAAATACAGATATTGGAACTGAAATATTAGATTAAGTGTAGGCCGCGCCGCGCCGCGATGCGGTATCCGTGAGCAAGTGTTGAGACGCGCGGCCGCTGGCCGGTGGCCCGAGCACGGTCCCCCTCCTCTTGCGTTGCATTCATGTGATCACGCAGTTTAGGCGTGATCATCCTCCGGGGCGTTGAAAGCCTGGCGAAGTCAGCCTTTCAATATTCTTGTGTAGGTAACAGGCAGAGCCTGTTCACGGCCCTCCTTATCACCCCCTTTGAAGTGGTCACGTCGGCAACCCTGCCGACGCCATCTGTTCCTCGGTAAAGGCGGCTTACCCGCCCAAGGCGCCACTGTAATGGCGCTAGGTTATCTTCCTTTATTATGACGACGTCCCCGCAGTCGAGCTCCTGCCGAGTCGTCCGCCACTTGGTGCGCTGCTGCAGCTCAGCTATGTACTCCCTGCTCCATCTCTCCCAGAAGTGTTGGCGAATTTTCTCGATGAGCTCGTATCTATTGGGTTTGTTGGCATGGATAGGCGCTGTCGGAATCGACATGAGCGGTCTCCCGATGAGAAAGTGGCCTGGGGTCAGAGGAGAAGGATCAGTACAGTCCGACGAGAGAGGAGATAGCGGGCGTGAATTCAGGATCGACTCAATCTGTGCAAACAACGTCGCCAGCTCCTCAAACGTCAAGGCAGCATTGCCAGCTACACGTTTTAAGTGATGTTTAGCAGATTTAATACCAGCCTCGAATATTCCACCGAAGTGGGGGGAATAGGCGGGGCTGAAAACAAATTTGATTCCTTCACTATTGGAAAATTCAAAGACTGATCGACGGCTGGATTTTAGTACCTTACCTAATTCATTGCTAGTTCCTACAAAATTTCTCCCATTATCACAATAAATTTCACAGGGTTTACCTCTACGCGAAACGAATCTTTTAAGACATAGAATAAAAGCTTGAGTACTAAGATCGCTCACAAGTTCTAAATGAACTGCCTTTGTACTAAGGCAAACAAACAAACACAAATAACATTTAGTGGTACGGCTACCCCGACCCTTTCGACTAGCAATCATAAACGGCCCGGCAAAGTCAACCCCAACCGAATGAAAGGGAAAGGTAGGTTTGGTTCGAACTTCAGGTAAGTGTCCCATGATTGGTTGTACAGTGACTGCTCGTAAACGAACACATGTGACGCATCTCTGAACTACATTTCGCGCTAGGCGCCTACCTCCTATCAGCCAGTATTTATCTCGGATTGATGCTAGGGTTAACTGGGGTCCTGCGTGAAATAATCTTAAGTGTTCATGATTCATTATAAGTTTAGAAAAATAATGTTTAGCATCTAATATTATCTGATGTTTTTTATCAAAGCTGTAGTTTGAGTTATTTAATCGTCCACCTACTCTAACAATATCATCTGAGTCAATAAATGGATTTAAATCTGATAATTTACTTTTCTTGGGTAAAACTTTTCCTTGTTTAAGAATCTGTATATCCTCAAAAAATGAATGTAATTGACAAAACTTAACTAATATTATTTGAGAATTATTTAATTCAGATAAATCTAACGAGCCTGATAACTTTTGTTTAGTCTTGTTACAATTATTTACAAATCGTAATACATAGGCAAAAATTCTAATTAACTTTGAGAAATTTGAATATCTATTAAAATTAATGAATAAGTCATTAGCGCTCACGCAACCAGTTAAAGATAAACTATGTGGTTTTAACTCAGGTAATGCTTGTGATTTGCATGAATGTTGCGGCCATTCACACTCGCTATTCTGGAGGAAAGTAGGACCATCCCACCACAGATGCGACAGGGCTAAATTCTGAGGGTTGACTCCCCGCGATGCGAGGTCAGCTGGGTTCATGCTGGTTGGTACATGTCTCCACTGAAAACCAACGGTCAACTCATTAATTTCATTCACTCTGTTACATACAAACGTTTTTAAATTTTTAGTATCAGTTTTCAACCACCCTAAAACAACCGTTGAATCGGTCCATATAGTTTTGTTATTAAATTGAAAACGAAAAGAATTTATTACTTTTGAACATAAACGAGCCCCCAATAAGGCGCCTAGTAATTCTTTTCTTGGTATCGTGGTACAAGCTAGAGGACAAACCCTGGACTTTCCACATAAAAGTCTAACAGTAACCTGGTTTCGATCGTCTACTGAACGTGAATATATGCATGCAGAATATGCAACTTGAGAGGCGTCAACAAAACAGTGCAATTCTGTAAACACTGGTGCCTCACAAAAAACATTTCTTTTAATTTTTATATTCGATATTAAATGCAAATTATTAATGAATTTTAACCAAAAACCTTTTAATTTATCTGGCAGAGGATCCTCCCAACTTAACTTTTCGATCCATAATTGCTGCAAAAATATTTTTGCTTTTATAACAACCGGACAAATAAGACCAAGCGGATCAAATATCTTACATGTTGTTGAAATTACTGACCTTTTTGTATGTTGTGAAGCTAGCTCAATATTGGCAGAAAACTGAATCATGTCATTTGTAGGACAATAACTCAACCCTAATACACTAGACTCCTTAGTCAGATCTACCAGATCACTAATTGTTTCCTCACTAGTGAACGCATTTGAACAATTCGTACGTATTTTTCTTAATGGAAAATATGCAGACTGCAATATATTATTAATATTTTTATAAATGTATAACAATTCACTTTCCGTTTCTGCTCCTGTATTTAAGTCGTCAATATAAAAATCATTTTTGATAATATTCGAAATTATTTTATCATCGCATTCATTTGCTAATTGTAAGAGACATCTCGTACTTAAGAAAGGAGCAGATGCTGTGCCGTAAGTGAGGGTATTAAGTTGTAATGTTTTTATTTCACTGCTACCAGGCGTATCTAGGTCCCTCCACAAAATCAACTGGAGATGACGTTGAGAGGGATGTAATAAAATTTGACGATACATTTTCTCAATGTCTCCTAATAATACAAACCTATGTCCACGAAATCTTAATAAAATTGATATTAAATCGCTTTGAATAACTGGCCCTACAGCCTGAATATCATTTAGGGATTTACCCGAAGAAGTTTTAGCGGAGGCGTCGAATACTACTCTTAACTTGGTTGTCTCACTGTTATTTCGCATGACGCAATGATGTGGTAGGTAATTTCCATAGCTTGGACGCTCAACTTCGGTTAAATGACCTAAGTTTTCATATTCATTTATAAAATTACTATAAGATTTCCTAATTAGAGGATATTTACTAAGCTTATTTGTTAAACTCTGAAGACGTTTTTTTGCAAAATAAAAGGATTCTCCTAAACTACTTTCAGTTTCTTTTAGTGGCATTTTTACACAAAAACGTCCGTTCTCTAAACGCGTTGTGTTCTCTAAAAAATGATGTTCACAAAAATTTTCTTCTAAAGACAAGGTTTTTAAATCAGAAGGTAGTTCCTCAACCTGCCAGAACTTCTTAATAGTTGTGTCTAAATCGACAAGGCTGAAATTACAATGGACCTTCGATCTAGATTTATTAAGACTAACCGGGCCAGCGATCAGCCACCCCAGCTTAGACTCCTGTAAGATAGGCATATTAGGACCTAATTTTATTTGATTTGTACCTATTACATTCCAGAATATGTCAGCACCTAAGAGAATATCAATAGAAGAGGGCTGAAAAAATTTGGGATCTGCCAACTTAATATTTTCCGGTATACCTAATTGATTATAATCAATTTCAAAACCTGATAATGTACCCGTTATTGTAGGCAATATTAAACACTTAATCTGTGTGTTAAATGAAGTTAAACATGATTTTAACTTCACTTTACAACTACCACTAATATCGCATTTAATATTACTAAGTCCACAAACACTGAGATCTTTGCTAAACTCACTTGGTAACTTTAATTTATTACATATACTTTCTGTTAAGAAAGAAGACTGGCTGCCGGTGTCTAATAATGCCCGAGCAATAACACTGGTATTATTTATTTCATTAATGAGTTCGACCTGAGCGGTACACAATAGCGTATGAGTCATCATAACGGCTGATAAGGCGACGGGACCGACCGTGCCAGATGTGCTCAATGAAGCTTCGTCTATTGATTGTTTATGCAATAAAGTATTATGTTTGCCTTTACAAATTTTACATGAACCTTTCAATCTACATTGCAAACTACTATGTCCGTTACGTAAACATATAGGACAAAGTTTCAATTTAGTAACTTCACGCAACCGGCTATCAACGTCAAATTCTTTAAATTTCAAACATTCGTGAACTAAATGATTTCTGTTACATATTACACAAAGTTGATTACGCTTAGAATTATTGTCCGATGAAGTAAATAACGTTCTAACAGTTTTATTATGAAAATTTGGCCGTTGCTCATTTTTATCACACTTATTGTAATGTGTATTTTCTAAAACATCTGCTCGGTTACGAATAAACGAATAAAATGCATCCAAAGTAGGTAGTTGCGTTAAATTGTTTTTATACTCCTCCCACTTTCTATTCGTAATAGAATCTAACCTTGCCGAGACGATAAATATTAAAAGTACATCCCATTGTTCAGTGGGGAGCCCTAACGACTGTAAAGATTTTAAATTTTTTGATATGTGGTCGATCAAAAATCGTAGTGCCTTAAAAGATTCCCTTGTCAAAGGCTCGATACTCAATAAAGATTTAAGGTGATTATTGATTAAAACATTTTTATTGTTATATCTATCACATAATATTTGCCACGCGTTATCGTAATTGTTAGCGGTAAACTCAATTGACCTAATTACGACGGATGCACTACCTTCTAAACTAGACCTTAAATAATGAAATTTGTTTATGAGTGGTATTGAATCATTTTTATTTATAAGCGCGTCGAAAGTGTCTCTGAATTCAAGCCACTTTAAATAGTTCCCATCAAATTTTGACAAATTTATTGTTGGTAATTTAATTGAGTTAAAGGGATGTGAACATGAACTCGTTACACTTTCGTTCGCAATTTTATTTGTACAACTAGATGCTTCGATTAATTCCTGCGCTGTAGATATAAGTGAAAAAAAATGAGATTCCAATGATTCTCGCTCAGTTAATTGTTCGTCCGTGTTCGGCGAGATTAATTCTATGTCTGATTGAATAATATTAAATTCTGAAAATAATTCTTGAAACTTATCCACTCGCATTGACAAATCTTTAACTTGAATAGTTGTAATTTTACTGGAACCTACTTGATTTAAAACATTTAAATGATCTTTAAATTTAGTCAATCTACCTTTTATAATACTACGCCTTTTTAACAAATCTTTAAGAGTATCTTTTCCTTCCATGGTAGATTGTTACAAAGTCGACTAAATAAAGAAAGAAAAAATTAAATAATTGAAGAATTTATCGAAGCAATGAATTAAGTAGTAATAATGCAAAGATCCAACCTGTATGAAATGTAGGTATATGATAGGCACTTCAAATCCAACCGTCGAGATCCGTCGCTTGGACAGCCAAGAAGCTGGTGAGTTATTTCTTCTGACGACGACTCTCGTAACAATTGATTCTCACTGAAATAGTCGGCAAATACGTGTGATATTTTTTTTTTTTTTTTTTTTACTTGGCGGTATATTAGAGCGAAATTCGTAGGAGGATTTGTTTTAAATTTGGAGAAATATAACGGCAATTTAAATTATTAATTGCGTCTAGGGTTATATTATAACGATATAGAAAATACACCTTGCAATTAAAGCAAGCAAATAGTTTGTTTGCAAGTGCAATTAGAATAAATAAGTTTAGCATAGAAATGATAAACAAGGAATGCTGTTAAAGCAAGCGCTTTCAATCCACATAGGCCGAAGCGCAAACGGAAGGAAGATAATACGCTGTAGCAGCAAGATACTATCTTAACGCCTCGGAGCGGCAGCTACTTGCACAGATCAAATAGGAAAGACAGGAATTATAGAAAGGAAAAAAGGCAGTACTTCCCTCGGGATCCCCCAGATGTCCGCCGGTGCTCTTCAACAACCTCCACGCAACCAGAGGCGAAGTCAGCATACGCGCCCAATTAATCCTTTGTTCCGTCTAACCGTTTGAAATCAAATCCGGGTAACGGCTTTTGATTATACTCGAACTTTCCGAAGATTGGTTTTACTTTTACACGGTCGCCATATGTTCGGGATAGGTATAATAGATAATGAAATAAGTAGGCGACTTGCTCGTATTAAATTTACTTAGACATAAAATACAGATATTGGAACTGAAATATTAGATTAAGTGTAGGCCGCGCCGCGCCGCGATGCGGTATCCGTGAGCAAGTGTTGAGACGCGCGGCCGCTGGCCGGTGGCCCGAGCACGGTCCCCCTCCTCTTGCGTTGCATTCATGTGATCACGCAGTTTAGGCGTGATCAAATTAAATAACACCTAAAACTAATTATTTATTTTATTATTTTAAATGTCAATGCACTCTTATACTAATGTCCGTTCATTATTCACTCATAAATCATTCATCTTTGTGTATACCATACTTTATTTTGGCATTAAAATTAGTCTAGAATCACTTAAATTTAATTATGCGTTAAAAAAACAGTTCAATAACCGGACAATTGTCTTGTTTCAGATATCGCTTGTAAATAATGTACTGAAATGGAGTATAGGCGAGCTGAAACTGAAACTTAGGACCAACCTTACTCTACACTTGTATCAACAGTATTTGAAGTAAGTATGAATAATTTAAGGTTGAGTTACAGGCCATCGTTTTTTCTGTATAATATTGGTTTTTCGCCCATCCCTACTGACGGACCAATTACATTGAAAAAAATATATTTTAGTAAGGCTGATTTTTAAAATCGGAATTAAAATTAATTCAATATTAAATTAAGTTAAAGGTTTTGGTTTATCGAGTATTCATACCCTGAGTTGATTAAATTCTCTGTGTGAGTTTACTGTAAAGAATAAACGCGAAACATGCATCGTTGCCCGTCACAATATAAACAGCCAAATGTCATTTCGATAAGAGACCATAAAAGTATCCAAATAAACGTTATCAGATAATTCATACACCTATTTCGGTATTGAACTTTGGACTTGTGAATAACGGATCCGTATGAATTAATATAATTGCAATTGGACTTTGTACATCTACGTTTATCTTTGCCTTCTAGATAAGGTGATTGAGAGTTGTAGAGCGTTACGAATACATTGATTACGCATACATGTAACAATATTTCATTTAAGGCTTCCCGCAAACGGGCCAGTAATTCCATTTTAATATATTTGTCTGCTGTAGCGAGTAGCCACCGGCTACACGTGTTCGTTTGTCGAGCCTTTTTTTTATACAACCTTTTAAGTGTCCCACTAAGCGACATGACACCAATCACTTAAGAAGCGATCGTATCGAGCCTATGCACAATATTTGTAAAAGTGTGTGTTCACCGGTGGCTGTGATCGGTAGCCCGTTTGCACTGGCCCTAAGGGTGTTACCACACCAATCGATCGATGGTCGATCGATGCCGTCGATCGATGGAGGAATGGATTGGTCGACGTAAATGGTATGGTAGAAACTGTCGATCGACGCCGACTACTTAGTCCATTCTGCCGTCGATCGATTGGTGTGGTAACACCCTAAGAGACATCCGCTAGACTTTGAACTTGGATTCAGAATGTGCAAGTCACTGTTAGCATTTAGAGTATAATTATAAGTGGCGGCTAGTTTACCAAGGTTTGAAATTGGTAAAGTAAAAGGTAAAAAGATTTGAGATTGAAGGAGTTTGTCTAAGATGTCCTTACTGTAGTTTATACAACAGCATAATATATGTTATTAAATACTAGTTTACTATATCCGTATATTTGTTACCATGGGAATTCCGATAAAATCTCAATAAATACCAAGTTTCTTTAGAGATGTTTTATTGCATATATTACAAATCGGTTGCATAAAAATGTTACACAATAAAAGTGTTATATGTAACAATGTTGACTGTAGTTTTATATATCTTTATATCACGTGTAATGTGTGGTATTAATTTAAATAGAGTTACTCGTGGCTGACCTTGTTTGACCTATTCAACTATACTGGAAAAGCATTGTATATATTAGTAAATTTTGAACTACCGGTAACTGTTAGAACTTGATTTAAACGCTAATGTGCACAAATAAATAGAACGAAAAGGTAACTTATCAAATAAATGTTTAGGCTAAAATAAAGATTTATAACATACTAGCGGCCCGCCCCGGCTTTGCTCGGGTGCAACGCTGATACCAAATATAACACAATCATAAAGTTCTGTAGGGCGAAGCACAGCCTGAGAAGCATTTTTTGGTATAGGCACGCGCCCCCCGGCCCCCGCGCTGCCCCCCGGCCGGTACCGCCGCAACCGCTATGTCCCTGCATTTTAAATCTGTAATATCTTCGAAAATATTCATTTAAATTACATGCTGTAAAAGGCAATATTGATCTATATTACATGCACAATTTTTTGAAGGTGCTTAATTGGATAAGGATTAATGCTGTATTGCTTAAAATCGTCTTTTCGTGAATAAGTAATAAATAAAGGATAAAAAATGGTTATTGTGGGTTACCCTCAAGAGATAGACATATACCATCGCGGACTTTTTTGTAGATCTTTTTAAGGTGCACAATACTATAGTAGATTATTTTGATCTATCTCGTAGGGTTCAGCCAGCGTTTGCAATGAAAGCGCAAAAAATGTGTTGATTTACGACCTGACGTCAAAAATCTCTAAGATTATACATGTTTCTCTACTATATTATGCATGTATTATACATATAAACCGTCCTCTTGAATCACTCTATCTATTAAAAAAAACCGCATGAAAATCCGTTGCGTAGTTTTAAAGATTTAAGCATACATAGGGACAGACAGCGGAAAGCGACTTTGTTTTATACTATGTAGTGATCATCACGCCGCAGAGGTGTTCCAATGTACACCCACAGTTCGCCGATATGTTTAGGTCCCATGTAATAGGGGGCGAGCCTATAGCCACTAACCGGGCACAAATCTAAACTCCGACCTGCTACTGAGAATTTCATAGAAAAACCCGATAACACCTTGGTCGACTCGTTAATCGAACCCAAGACCTCTAGCGTAGTAGTCGCGCTTAGCACCACTAGGCCAACGAGGCAGTCAATCAACAAAGATTTATGTACTAATTAAAACATCGTATGATCGAAAGTAAATTAAATTGGATAGAGTTAATGTTTACTATGTAACTGTCAGTATCTACCTATTGCTGAGAACATACTAAGCATACAGTACGTATAATTATGTGTTCGATTGAAATGTCTTGTATCTAACACTCTTGTTGCAAAGACTTAATTTGTTACTTTAGATGTATTCATTTTAAATAATTAGTAACTTACGAGAATTAGGCGTCGATGGATACATAAATCAACAGATAAAAGAACATTAACCCGTAATTTTGTTCTATAATCCACTTTGCTGTATAAATTACACAAATTTCGTCTCCTCGTATCACCTAGGTATAAAAATATCCACTTTATTCGAATGGTTGATATCACCCAGGTAAACAAAATGGAATTTACCAATTCCGTCATAATATTTGCACTACAATTATTACAACACTTCAAGTTACTGATAGAATCACACTGTTTTATAACGCAATATACTCGACAAGATTTGTTAAATCAATACTATTTTGCAATAAGATTTTATTGAAGAAAATATCTGGAAACTTTTATTTTAAGAACAGAAAATACAAAAAACAGGTCCCAGAGGTTTACTTATTGTTATATGTAACTTCGATTTGCTTTTATCATCGTATTAGCTACGATTATAAATTATATATTCTATGTGCATAAATCACAGTACCTAGGCGCGATTACTAGTGCGACTATCTGTCAGGCGGAACAAGTTTACGCATGATTAGTTTATAAATTATCGTATTATGATATTATTACTATTATTTTGATTTACAATTTTCTGCTTTTCTCGTCTAGAAATATCCTGTACACAAGGACCAAAACAGCTCAATTTCTTAAAATGCATCCCACTTGATTGTGATTATTATATTATACCAGTTTTTATGATGGTTACATTATAGCTAGCCAATCTGCGAAATACTATTATACGTACCAACCAGTTATCCATATCATATGTTTACTACGTAGTACATAATAGGTTCATACTGACTTAAACAAGAATACATAATAGAATCTTCCATAAGAGACAAAACCCTTTCGACTTTCACCTCCGGTAGGAAGACGGAGGTTTATACTGTAAACCAAACTCTTAACAGGGCTAAAATAACCAGGGTAGTCCCATTCTCCCTTTACAAAGTTCCAGCTAAGTGACTTTTTTACAAGCGTTACAGTTCATCGAATAGCTCAAATGTATGGAAGTGACAAGTCAAGGTCACGTTACTTATCAAAATGAAATAGCTTTTCCATACATTGTATACAAATGTGTCTTGGCAACAGGGATAGGCGATATTATCAACATTATGACCAGACAAATTGCCCCGGCTGCTATAATATATCCTAAACCAATCATATCTCTTTCTGTATATTAAAACAAACACATCAATTGCAGAGGATTCACATACTACCAAGTATCAAACCTTGATAACCGGATATCGAACGCCGATCAGCTGTTGACAACTGACATTGAGAAGTTCTGTGACACAGTAGTAGACCTTTACGGTAACATCAGCAAGCCCATGCTGGACATTAGCATATACCTCTACAGGCTTACCGTTAACTTGGGAGCTTCGGTGAGTGGAATTAAAACTGTATAATATTATGATTAATTATCTTGATGAATAATATGATAATTAAGTAAAAAAATAAACAGTAGATAACTAAATTGTGTTGTAATTTGAAGATTTTTACAAGTTGATTGTGTGTTATCAGATGCTTTGAAGCATAGTGGGATAGTCATATATCAAAAACATACCTACATAATACAGTTTTTGTATGTTCACAGTTACATATAACTTGAGTTCAGAATTTATTACATTTTTTATATTTTTTCCCTATATTTTCTACATCTACAGATTATTTGAGTAATGCAGTGTTTTACGATATCATGAATCACTTGAATTACTTTTGGTAGTAAATAACCTTTTTTATTTCAGACTCCTGGTATAATGATGGCATATTTACTTCTATCCGGTGTTTTACTGACCTATCTAAGAAGACCAACAGGTAAACAATATATTTATAGTTATTTTCCTCTTTTCTTATTTCACGGATTTACTTTTTCTAAACATATATTTCCTTGTTATTAAATTACAGCAAGAATGACAGTTCACGAGCAGAAACTGGAAGGTGAATTCAGATACGTGAACTCCAGGCTCATTACTTACTCAGAAGAAATTGCTTTCTACCAGGTAAAAATAATACTATTTGTTAATAACAAAAGGATAAAACAAAAAAATACAAATTCATCTATAACAGTGCAGTAAATGAAAAAGAAAGCACAGCGAAAGTTTTTCAGAAATATAGAATAAAAAAGTCACAGTTCACACACATGTTTTCTCATGCTTATATTATAAACTTTCTATCTGAGTCAATAAATAAACAAAGTATCTTATATTTTTATACAGGAATTACTCGTATAAACAAACTGCACTACTACTACTAACCGATTAAGTGTGGCAAGTTTTAGTGATATCAATAATACCTTTACTTTTCTCTAACAGGGTAACCATCGTGAACAACTGACGCTGCTAGCAAGCTTCTACAAGCTCACACGACACTTGAGAAACTTCCTAAACTTTAGAGTCGCTATGGGCTTCATTGACAACATTATTGCTAAATGTAAGTATGACTACAATTTATATAACAGCACGGACATATACACCTCATGCTTGACTCAACTTGATTATTTTCCGTATCAAAGGACCAGATCCATTTTCACATTTGTGTTCACAGGTAATCTCTCAAATAACAATAAAAACAATGGTTTTGTTTTATTTCTTATATAGAATATTACAAGTATTGTGTGTATTTCTTTACAGACATCGCCATTACGGTCGGTTTCTACGCAGTATCAAGGCCGTTCTTCGCTGTAAACCACAATCTACTTACCGCAGGCACAGAGAATGATAGATTTAAGGTAAGGCATAAAAATAGAAAACAAATGAATAATGATCACCTTAATGGATTGAGAGGTATTTCCCCCTAAAAAATGAATGTTCGGCAATCTAAACAATAAACGTGTATAGTTGAATTATTTAGTTATATGTTTAGTTTAAAGATGTAGTGTGTTGTGGGTTAAGTTATTGTGATTTGCCATTATTGGACGCAAGAACCGAATCTAAGATAGTTTCGTTAAAAATGTACCTACATACACATTTTAAAAAGTTTTATATTATTTTCCTATCTTGTAGTCACTACGACATTGAACTTGTCAATCCGTGTGACCTATGCCTAGATATGACTAGACTCGTCTAGCTGATTAATTAACACTATAGTTCGACCTGGTTATCATTGACTTATCCTTTGCTACCCTGGCAACGGATATGCAGATATGTCAACTTATATAATGTTTATTAGCAAGTACTGTTTTTTTTTTATTAAAATTGTAACGAAGCTTTTTGTGTATCTACTTTTTATTTATAGCATATAAAAAATTACACAAAAATGTTTGTTAATTCTGGGAGTTTTTTTTTTCCAAGTTTTTGTCTCCAGGGATTAAGCTCTCCAAATTACAAGGGCTTTAATAAAGCTCATCTATTCTAATTCGGTGTCGTCCTACTGCGGTGCAAGGGTCTCTTCTTCCCTTCCACACACTTCAGTCTTCATCTATAATCCTGTTTTTTCAGTGCAATGAAATCCAAGAAAAACTAACACACTATTTATCCTCCAGCACTACTACACATACGGTCGCATGTTAGTCAAAATGGCGGAGGGTATCGGTCGCCTGGTGCTGTCCGGGCGCGAGCTCAGCAAGCTGGCCGGGCTCACGTCCCGCGTCACGCAGCTGCGGACCGTGCTCGACGATGTCAACAAGGGCAACTACACCAGGACCATGGTGGAGAGAAACGCGCAGGTTGATGCTGGTGAGTGTACATATATGATCTACACAGTCCTTGTCAGCCCTCTGCAAGTATTAAAGTAGTATATATTTAATAATTTCGTATCTCCCCAGCAGGTGAACTACCGATGTTGCTGGCACCGGGCGCCGGCCGCATCATTTACCAGGACAAGATCATTCGCTTCGACAAGGTTCCGCTCGTCACGCCCAATGGTGACGTGCTTATCAAGGAACTCAGCTTCGAAGTGCGGTTAGTATTAATTAGGTTATTTTTAGATGATAAAATCAAAGAGTAAACGATCTGCGTATGTTTTGAAAAACCATCTATACATCTATAGGTCCAAATACATGTGTTTTAACGAAAGGGCCAAAGTTTGGACCATAGGACCACGAACTTAAAAACAACTTGAAGCGATTAATATTGTTGTGTTTTGCTGATCATTGTTTTTTTTTTTATTTAATTACATTTTTATTTTTTTTACTTTTAACATCGGCTTACCATCAAAGTTTCGATGACTTATTTACTCTCATGTAAATATTAGGTTTTTGGTTTTCTGTCTGTTTATGTCCGGTTACATTTTATTTGTTTATTTTATTTATTATTACTATAACATTCAACGTTATTTTACCCCAGTTCCGGCATCAACGTGCTAGTCTGCGGTCCCAACGGCTGCGGCAAGTCGTCCATGTTCCGGCAGCTGGGCGAGCTGTGGCCCATCTTCGGCGGCACGCTCACCAAGCCGCCTAAGGGCAAGCTGTTCTATGTGCCGCAGAGGCCATATATGACGCTTGGAACGCTTAGAGACCAGGTATGTGGCGAATGGTGACTTCCATTACTGTTTGTTTTAATGATAATTTATCATTTATTAGTGTACGTGAATTCGTCTTTTTAAATCAACGGTCTTTCTAACTTCGCGACTTGGCAATTTTGCTTAATTTGGAAGAACTCTGTACCTCGAAACTGATTTTTTCTGCGTTGGACTACCAGCTTCATTTACAGAGCCATATAGTTTCCAAGAAAATATCTAAAAAACCTATCTAAAAAACTATCTATTCCCAGATAATCTACCCGCAAACCCGCGAGGAGATGGTCCGTCGCGGTCGCTCGGACACGCAGCTGCTGCAGTACCTGGACATCGTGCAGCTCGCCTACCTCACCAACCGCGAGGGGGCGCTGGACGCCGTGGAGGACTGGATGGATGTACTGTCCGGCGGAGAGAAGCAGAGGATAGCTGTGAGTACACATAACATACTACCAGCCCTAGGTAATCTACCCGCAAACCCGCGAGGAGATGGTCCGTCGCGGTCGCTCGGACTGAGAAGCAGAGGATAGCTGTGTGCCATTACATCTATATTCCTATAGATAGACAATCATAACAGCACATATCAACGCCATTGTCGACACCATGCACGAATACACACACCGATTTTCAAGGTGCAGCTTTGAGGTTACAGGTTTGATGAATGGAGGTTCAGATCAGGGAGGAGAACCACGCGTGAATGGGTCTATATTATCACTTTATAATATAATACCTACTTGTAGATTAAATCTCAGTAAAAATGTCCACATAATAACCGTCAAAATGTAAAACACATGTTGATTGAAATATAGCATGTAATATGAAGTTCTAATAAAATATTTCATAAGATTTCTTCAAAAAGTATGGTCTTTATGTCCACAACTTACGAGTTGATATAGACTTGAGATCCGCAGTGTCGTTAATATTTTTGCTCAACTGCTATCATTGTAGCCCCCCAATCACAAACTGTTTCACAATATCAGTAACAACATACATAACCTTATTCGATATAATAATAATGTAAACTATTCACCATCACTAGATGGCGCGCCTGTTCTACCACGAGCCGCAGTTCGCGATCCTGGACGAGTGCACCAGCGCCGTCTCCGTCGATGTTGAGGGACAAATGTACCAGTACTGCAGAGAGGTATGTGTTCATACTAATTACAAGTCCTTGAAGTTCTTAATAAGTTAATAGTCAGATCAAATAAAATTTTAGGAAAAAGAAGGTATTGTGGAGGATTCTTAGATGACTTCATTTACTGAATCATGTAATCAATCAATGATATTATTTATTGTGGATCGTAGGTAGATAGGAAATGCAGATGTCATGCGGTGTAGAGAGCTGCTACGTTTTGTCTTCGAAACAAACGTCAGAGTAAATTAAAATCTATAATATCCATGTATTACCATTTAACTCTTAATTTTCGTCCGTCACACAGTCACACTTGAAGACTTGTCGTTTCAGAAGTTTCCTAGTGACTGTGTTATTCAGAAAGTTAACACTTTTGTTATTAATTGACAGCTTCATTTCATAAATATCTTTTTTTAAGTAATTCCAACCGAGTCCTTACATTATCATTAACAAAAGCCTCAACAAAAAAGTAATAGTATACTTTTACAGTTCAGTCACCGGAACTATAAGTAAAGGTCATTCACACGTACCGTTTGAAATACATAATTTATGTTTTGAGATTATTCATTCAAGAATGTGTTTAATTCGTGGATCGTGTGCTGTTTAGAATACAATATAAATATTTATTCACTGGCACTTTTAGTTACAGTTTATAAAGGTTTATCAACACCTCTTAGTATTAGACAAAACAAAAACACAGATTCATTCAGCATAGATTGGCTGTTCATGTACAAATGGTGACAAGATGAGTTAATTTAGCAAAATGTTGATTAATATTTAGGTGTCGATAAAGATGCATTTGTAAGCTAAACCATACGTCCGAAAATTTCCTACCAAAATATCACAGACATAAAGAAATCACAGGCAACAATCAATAGATTCTCTTGAAGATGTTTATGTCGTGAACATTGAAATAAAACTAAATTCTCAAACAGAAAACACTACAAACAAATAAATGTTATTTAGCGCCATATCTTTAACCTTTACTACATTATTTGTCCCTAGGTAGGTATTTCCCTGTTCACGGTATCCCACCGCAAGTCTCTCTGGAAGCACCACGACCACTACCTGCAGATGGACGGCCGCGGCGGATACGTCTTCGAGGAGATCGACAACGAAACGCAGGAGTTCGGATCATGATAACCTTACGAATAATAAACTATCCATCTGTAGCCGTTGTAGCGAGAGATGCCGTTATGCGCAGTTTAAAGCGCCGTCTCGCTCCCACAATGGTATTAGTCCTGCTTTAATAGCTCATGGTACAGACCAGGGATAGGAATGTGACCAACACCCTTAGGGTATACATAAGTAGTATGGAGCGCGAATAGTATGTCACTCTATAGTTTACTTTTGTATGCTCTAAGCTGACGCCCAATATAAATTAGGAAAATGTTAAATCCATGTGCTGCGAAAGAGATGTTTTATATTGGGTGTTTGTTTATCCTATCCTACCAATATAAACGCAAAAGGTTGTAAAGACGATTTTTGTTCTTTAAAACTTGATATTTTTTATCTCGACAAAAATATGGCAGCGTAAACTAATCGGGTAAATACAACTACTACTATGGTGCTAATGTCAAAATACTGTCTTTAGTAAAAACCAGATGGATTGATTATTATAACTACGTAAATCAAGATAAAACCTACACCTCTTTACAAGAATATAATGAAAATATATTAAGGATGTATACGTGTTTGTATTCCATGGTTGTTAAATAAATTATAAACAATACTAGCGGCCCGCCCCGGCTTTGCTCGGGTGCAACGCTGATACCAAATATAACACAATCATAAAGTTCTGTAGGGCGAAGCACAGCCTTAGAAGCATTTTTTGGTATAGGCACGCGCCCCCCGGCCCCCGCGCGGCCCTCCGGCCGGTACCGCCGCAACCGCTATGTCCCTGCATTTTAAATCTGTAATATCTTCGAAAATATTCATTTAAATTACATGCTGTAAAAGGCAATATTGATCTATATTAAATGCACAATTTTTTAAAGGTACTTAATTGGATAAGGATTAATGCTGTATTGCTTGAAATGGTCTTTTCGTGAATAAGTAACAAATAAAGGATAAAAAATGGTTATTGTGGGTTACCCTCAAGAGATAGACATATACCATCGCGGACTTTTTTGTAGATCTTTTTGAGGTGCACAATACTGTAGTACATTATTTTGATCTATCTCGTAGGGTTCAGCCAGCGTTTGCAATGAAAGCGCAAAAAATGTGTTGATTTACGACTTGACGTCAAAAATCTCTAAGACTATCCATGTTTCTCTACTATATTATGCATGTATTATACATATAAACCTTCCTCTTGAATCACTCTATCTATTAAAAAAAACCGCATGAAAATCCGTTGCGTAGTTTTAAAGATTTAAGCATACATAGGGACAGACAGCGGAAAGCGACTTTGTTTTATACTATGTAGTGATTATCTAAGTGTAAAGTAAGACGTGAAGAATGCTGGTTACCTGTTTCATATTTACCATTAACTGCCTTTAAAATGTGATTTACATAAAGTTGCACCCTACAAATAAAACCAATTTAACTTTATTTATAAGTTTTAAGGTCTTAAAATATTTTATAATAGACATGTGTAGTAAATAAAAGACCCTAAAATAACTGTTAATCCTCTAAAAGATGGAATATATTTCATATTTAATTATTGGGCTCAAATTATAAATTAAACGAAAAGTTCTTTATTGTACATAAAATTTTAAAAGCTGTTTATAATGCATGCAATGCATGGCTACAGAAATCATAAAATTCCAATAACTGGATAAATTAATTAAAAAAAAGCGTTTCTCTGGAATTGTATACCGATTTAATTAATTCGGTTTGCAACTTTTAATTTGTTTAAAAACTCAATATGTTCTGACGTTATGACGTCATTGCACACTTACGAAACTATTGGTACTTACGTCATTGTATGACATCACTAAAGTTTTATAATTTACGGCAAAATCTGAATTAAATCAAAAATTCCAATACTTTGAAAGTAATCATAATATTTACCTCCCTTTCTGACAATATTCTTTGAAATAAATTGCTATGTGCAACAGATTGACAGATGCCTATTTATTTTTTTATAAACTGCACTGCAAGTTACAATTATGAGGCATGACAAATATATTCTATAATTAAGATGTATGTAATAGATAATTTATTTATTGATTTTGTTCTAGTTGACAAATAAAATTCATGAAACATTTTAATACAAGATAATGTAATTGTCTTCTCCTTTTTCGAGAAAAAATATTTACTATTTTTAAGCAATAGCTAATTGTAATTATATTAATTGACCCACTCAATGAATATATTGTTTTATTCTAAGGCCATGACCCTGATTACTTTTGAACTGCACATAGTCTTAATACAAACACTCATTTGTTTTTTATTGAGACGAAATAAATTAACATTAAATAATCAATTTATCAATGCCGTCGCATCGTCTTAACCCGTAGCTGAGGCCATGGCCCATTATTTGTATAGTTTCTGTTTAAATATTGTTTGATGTGACATTTGCTGTGATAGATGTTAAGTTTTATCGTTCTTACCTTGATGGTGGGTGCTGGGTCAATAAAGATGGTTCAGGAATGTGTTGTCTTTTTATTTGTACCTTTAATTATGTCATTGAAACTCAGACTAGTAATATAATTACCATAAATAGAGAAGGCTCAAAAGCATTGACCACCACACTAGCTCATTATGGATTGGTGATTGAAGACTTCAATAAAAAAAAATGATGATTGATTAATTGCAAATTGATTCCCCGTGCTTGGCAAATTCCTCGCCTTCCTTTCCATAAACTATGGAATGTAATTTGGTATACCTTGGGCTCAACTTTTTGTCGAAATTACCGATCACCCGCGTATCTCGATACACCGATCTCTCGAGCAAAACCATAGGCAAAAATAAAAAAAATAGTAACAATTAACACCTCAATCAAACAACAAAGTTTTGATAAGAATAGTGCCTATCTAAACGTAATTTTATTTATTTTTCTCCTTGTTTGGTTTTACCAGAACCTGCAAATTTCAACTTAAAACGGAAATTATCAATTTCAAATTAAATATCGCGATTCCTCCTGTAATTTAAGTTACATTTACTTCCAAGATGTGTCTAATTTAGTAATTTAAAGTTACCGCCTACCTATTGAATCATTACAATCAGCAAGCGTCGCATGACGTCATATGACGTTTACTTTTTTACTACGTCTTGATTTGGTGACGAATCGACCAGCGCTTTGCGTCACTATTGTATACAAACCGATAACTTCACTTCACAGTAATAAATGGAAATTACAAATTAAACAATAAATTTTATAGGCGGATCCTAAGTCTTCTCCAGTTGTTTGCTATATCAGACGCGTATACAGTTTACTGTTCAAAAACATTAAACTTTGTACGAACAAAGACGTTAAACAAAACGCATGTAGTCATCGCTTCGCATCAGCTGTTGTAAAAAAAAATTAACGGGATATCGCGAATGAAAACTGGTCACACCGACGGCCACATCAAAAAACTGGGGGTCTGGCGTGACCCTGTTATTTCTATCCTGCAATAAAATAGCTGTGTAATTTAAGATAGTTCGTGTGTGCTTCGAACAGTGTTATATAGCAAATTCTAGTGTAATTTATGAAGAAATTATGGAACGCGCGACGGGAACAGAGGTGTACGGGTGTGGCTCGCCCCAAACTTCGGACATAACGCTGAATATACAAACTACTACGGGTGGTAATTTCTCCATCAGTTTGAACTGTAAAAATACAGTGGATTACCTCAAGAAGTTGGTTTCGAAGAAACTAAAGGTGTCTAAAGATAGAATATGCCTGCTGCATCGCGAAAGGTGAGCGTTTTGTGTCGAGACGCCAAGCTTCTATTGTCAAACATATCACGGAAATATGTCGATACGATGACGCATCAGTGTTATTTGACTCGCGTATTGAAGTAGAGTTTTGTGTTTGCAGACAACTGAGAGACGGCACGCTGGAAGAGAATGGTCTGCTGGACGGAGCGCGGGTGATTCTCCTGCCGAGCGTCGAGACAGGCTTGCTGGTAAGTGACTGAGTGCGTCACGCTGTGTCGAAACCCCCCAAGTACCTCATGATAATCACGTGTTTCACAACTCTGACAAACTAATCAATACTCATTTATCACTAATACACTTGCTGCTACTATTGACTAATCCATTATTTCATTAATATTATCAATCTATCCTTTACAGAGCCACAGGCCCGAAAACTCGGTGATGCAAGCATTAGAATCCTTAAATGACACTCAGGTTAATGATTTTTTGAGTGGTAAATCTCCACTGAATTTGACAATGAGGTTAGGTGACCATATGATGCTGATACAACTGCAGTTGTCTACCCTAAACTCGGGTTCCAGCGGCTGCAGGTCTTTGAGAACTTCCACACCTACAAAAAGCTCTGCAACACCAATACGGACCGCTAGTACCTCCAGATGTGAGAGCAGGGATTCAGCCAGCCCTCAGACTGCAACACCACCAACCTGTACTCCCGTGCCCATAGATCACTCTTACATCAGTGATGTGATTCCTCCTAACGACCCAACACACCACTGCGGTCTTAAGAAGCAAGACATTGAAATGCTAAAGAGCTGTTTTGATTTATACCGCTCAATGGCTGAAAATGATAAATATAATGAAAAAATTATGAATCATGAAGACCTTGACGACACATCAAATGATGCAACTGACAGTACTCTCTTAGATCCCTCTGATGAATCCATGGAAAATGAACAATCCCCCATTAAGTCCTTGTCCAATTTGGTCTCCAGTCCCATAGATACAACCACTCAAGAAAGTAACACAGCTCTTGTAAATACTGTGAAAAGTAACTTGATAGATTTATTAAAAATGAGTAATGATGTGGTTCCTTCCACAAGTGCCACTTGCGACAAGCAGTGCCCTTCCACATCCTCTCACACCCCTGACAGCTCGCTCAGTGACGACAGTGATAACTTTACAGACCAAAGTTCATTCCTCGCTGAGAGTACTATAGATGAATATCCTATGGAGAATCTCTTTAACAGTGCTGTTGACAAAGGCTTGTTTGAAGATCAAGACGAGTCTATGATGGATAGGGAAATATCTAATTTGGCTACCACTAGTCATGGCAGTCAAGATGCTAATTCCTCGGGCACACTTCCTTCTTTCCAAAGTATAAATGAGCCTTTAAAAAATAAGCGCTTCCAATATCTCCTCCACAAAACTTCCAAGTTTAAACATCCTATAGGGCAGAATAAGCAAAAGGCATTCATGCAGTCTGTTGTGAACAAACATAAGAAAAGGATGCAAAGCCGGCAAGACACAAACTTATCCCAACCTTCAACCTCTCGAACAGAGCCGTATATAACAAACTCAAGGAAATTAATTCTTCAGCCTAGCAATGGACAGACTAATGACAATGCCACACCTTCTACATCAAAACAGGCTGTATTCAAAGCACCAGATGCTCCAAAGAAACCTCAGAGATCAACCACATCCCCCACACCTCCCGTGGACACTAAAGCTCTAATAGAAGCATCCAAGAACCTCACTCAGAAATTAAAGAAGTTGTCTAAGGAGGTTCTCACCAATAAGATTGACTTGAGGGCAGCTGAGGAGACAGTGTGCAGAAAAATTGGTCCTGGGGCTGTGATAGAGTCCATGAAACATCATGGCAAAGGAATATATTCTGGGACATTTTCTGGCACATTGAACCCTGCTCTGCAAGACAGGTGAGGAAATATTCGATCTTTACTTTCCTTTAATGTAAAACAAAGAAGATATTTAGTCAGATACAAGAGCCTAGATAATGTATGTCATTGTATATTTACACATGTGCCGACACAAATTTTAATCAAAGATGGCGACGATACTTAATTTAAGTGTGCAATAGAATGTTATTTAATCATTTAGTATTCCTCCAACAATGTTTAGTAAAAAACTTCTAATGCTCACAAAAACCTGGTTGATGTAATAATATTGGAAATGTAATGTTTAGTGTAGTTGCTTTATCTGAAGTCCCATTATTAAGATTATTTATGTGTATGTTTCAGATATGGCCGACCAAAGAGAGATATATCCACAATAATTCATATACTGAATGATTTGCTATGTGCTGCGCCGCCCATCGCTTTGGCTCAGGTATGTTTATATGCACCCAACTGGTCTATCTTGATTGACATTCCATTTAATGTTAACAATATTATAGTATGTATGATTATCCAATAAACTAATTTGTGTGTGGTTTCAGAAGGAAGCGAGTGCATCTTGCACGTCGTTCGCGACGGAGGAGGAGAGCGCGTGCGCGGACTGCGAGGAGGCGGAGGCGGGCGCGGGTCCGAGCGCGGGCGCGACAGCGGGGGCGGGCGCGGGCGCGGGCTCGGCCGCCGCACGCTGCGACGAGCGCGCCGACTGCAGCTGCCGCCGCCTGGAGCCCAAGCTGTGCCCCGCCTGCGTTGGCAACACCACAGGCGAGATATGCAAGAAATGTGATACTGCTAAAACCTTAGCCATGGAGAACTCCAAAACTAAATGCAAACTCGAGCAACTGAGGCTTGTAATGCAGCAGAAGAAACAGAGGCGCGAAGCGCGGAAACTTAAGACGCTGCCTTACACTAACTCGCCCTCCAAAACGTTATCGTCGCCCGAGCAATCGCCTGTCCTACAGGAAGAAATAGAAACAGTTGCCTAACATCCAACAGGATCCGCGTAACTTATTAACCGCGCTTCTAGGTTTGTAACTGTATTCCGCCATCTTGTCTTGCTTTTGTATGGAAATTACTAATGACTTCAGTCGCCATTAAAGGTATCATATAGTTTAATGTATGCACGGGATGCATTCCGACCGCATTGGGGACGTGATAACTAACAAATTGTAACGCTGTGTTATCTTTGTGTTATTAGTGTTCCGTGTCGACCGCGCGTACCTAAACCTTTCTCAATGCGCGTTGACAATGAAGTGTTTCAAGATTTGTGTTACGCGTGTGCATTTCAAATGTGGACTAATGTTTTCAAAATATACAAAATGCGAATTTATGCAAATAGTTTATTGTCTCACGGGTGACTCTCGAATAATTTGCGAAACATTCACTCTTGCCTCGCAAATGTTTTGTTAGAAAATATTTTTTTTTCCGAGAGTAAACACAAATGAGCTAAGTTTTAGGTACGCGCCGACTCAAAAGTAAGACGATCGCAGATCATATTCTAAATTACCATTTTATCTAAGTTTCGATAGTATACCCATATATTTAAGTGCTATTATACGCGTGTACAAATGATGAAGAATGATTAGCAAAATCACTAGTTCTTAACTAATGTAACCAGTTAAGGTCCACGACACACTTGCCTGGCGCGGCTTCAAATTAATTTTTGTTGTTATATTTTAGATTATATTTTATTGGTTCGAAGTTTTAGACACTTGTGTACCTAGTTTAATTTTTTGAAAATCACTATTGATTGATATTCGACATACGGGGTTTATTAGAAACTAACACTTTTTATTAATCCATCCTAGAAAACTGTATAAATTTAGTACAAGTGATCTATATCCCACTTTTTTTAGTTAATAATTGGCACTGTTATTCTTATAGTTATTTTTTCTTTGTTTTCCTTTTCTCCTTTCACGGATATGTTGTTGAAGATAATAAAAATGTTTCCTGCATTACATGTTTCGTTTAGTTTTGTTGTATTTTTATATGTAATTTTTTGGTTTACACGAACTATTAATATATTATGTAAAGGATACCAATCCATGTAAAATGCAATATATAACTATGAGCGATCACAAGTTTACGATCATAGCCACACTAGAACTAGCTTTGTACATACATTATTATGCAAAAGTTTTAGTAGCGGTCAAGTGCTTTTTGAGTATATTCCATCGATTTTATATAAAAAAAAGTTAATCTTTCAATTGCCTAGACATAATTTAGGGGTTTATTGTGAAATATCTCTGTGAATACTATTTAGTAGTTATAACTAGAGACCCAATATAATAAACAATATGGCAGGTACGAAAATATTTAGTATATAAATAAAAAAAAATCGACGTATGTTATTTATTTAAGTTGACATTGGGTTGCCCATCCGAGTCGTATCTTGCGGGTACACGATGTGAGACCAAAGAGGACAGTAAATGAACTAGAAAACTGAATTTGTTTATTTCCTACACGAGTCTCACCGCTCGCGTCTCGTAACAAAGACATCAAGATGAATATTAGACATCATAATGGGTAGTGATGTACGACCAGTCTTCCGAACGAAGTCCAGAGTGTGAAACAGTACGTTTTCCTCAATCCCATGATGGTAAGGGACCATACCGGGCCGTCATACTAACGTCTCCGCTATAAATTTAATCATGCAACTCCCAATTAATATACCGACATTGCTACCTGACGTAGGCCAGGGTTAAGATCATGATAGGACAGCGACACTCGTGACCCTATACGTATGAATGTAGGATGACTAAATTATAAAAAAATAGTAAATGAAGTGTGTAGGGTATTCAGAATGAGTTAACACCCAAAATATTTTTAATTCCATTTATCGCACCGTATCTCATTGTGACTAGTAATAAATTAAGCATTAGTATTTATGCAATGACGTGTTGACATTGCTTGCAGGCACTATTCAAAACTGTCGGCCACTATATAATATGCAATGTTACTGACTATTATCGTATTCACCCTCACAGACTCACCGCAAGCACAAACATTCGCTCGTCAGTCGTGATCGAATCTATCCTTCTGGAGTGCCTCTGAGGGTACATAAATGTATTTAGTGTTGTGCCATACGTGTATACTATAAGTTCCATAATTTAAATGTTTATGGCACTATTCCAAGTTCGAATATTCTGTTCGATCTCTTACCAATCATGTTCCTAAGATCTCAATTTATTTTCGACAACTTGTAATGTTTGGCGTCAAACTTATTCGGTCTATTGTTTTTGTAAATACATTTTGTTACCGTATAATTTTAGTCGTGATGAGTTTTTGTTATAAGGTTTTGAGGGAAAATCGTAAATTGTTTTTTTGTCCATGTATTTGCATGTCTAGTAAGGAGAATAAAGTTACATAACAAAAGTATTTTATTGTTTTGATCAATTCCTGGAATCCCCTCCGAGAAGCTACTGCAGGAGATTAAATTATAAACTGTTTTCTTTACTACATAATAATAAAATAAAAATAATCAGATCCAAAACAATATAAATGAATTTATTCGAAGAACTTTACTGATTCCGTAGTATTATAATGTGCAGGAACAGAAACCTAGAAAATTATAGTAACTTAATCACATATTACTTCGACAAAATCAATACGTGAATCTAATACTCGCGATAACAGTATAACAAAATATACATAAATTATTACAAATAATCCAACACGAACTTAATGGATATAAGTTTTGTAAGATATTCTTAACAAAGTTGGATATTTAATTATATTATTAATTAGTTACAATTACTATTAATTTCACTTATGTATTTAAATACGCTGACAATTAACAATATCGGTTGGTGTCTTTGTCTTTATTTCACATCATTTGTTCAGTCTTTAAATCTAGACAATGTTGCAGGTTACTGAAGTTAATTATACTCGACTTTGATTGTGTAGTTTATTCTAATACTATCGTGTACAAAGTTAACAGTACGTTATACACTTAGGTAACAATATTAGTCGTTTTCATAATTATATTCGTGTTTTTCTAGATATGTAATGAAAAGTTCCACAATCAAAATATATAAATCCTGTACTTAGGGGCTACAAAAACAAAGTCTGTACTTGTAAATTATTTTATTATAAAGTTCATTTATATAAATTAGCACATAACCCACACACGCGTCGTCACGCACACTACAGGCGTCGTAGAGAGCGCTGCGTTCAGGAAAGTAGAAAGGTTGAGCGGAGCGGTCCTTACGACGCGGACGAGGACTTATGATTTTAGAAGAGCAGCGTGCTCATGCCGCCCATCTCGGCCTGCTCCTTGACGAAGATCTCGAAGTACTGGTAGATGATGGTGACGGCCAGCAGGATACCCGTGCCCGAGCCGATGGCGCCCAGGAAGTCGGCCAGCACGGACAGCGCGCCGATGCACAGCCCGCCGAACGCCGCCGCCGTCGGGATGTAGCGGTTCAGCTCGTGGATCATGGAGTTGTCGCGGTGACCGCGCATCACCATCTGCTGCTCCTTCAGCTGCTTAGCCACCTGTTCATAGACGACGAATTAGTCATTGCAGCTAACAATTATATTCTAGCATGTCTGATCATCAAGCCTGACGACAAATTCAAACATACATAAAAAGTGTGTAACCTACAACAATATCTAAAGTGAAATAAATGTAATCAATCTCAACTTCTCAAATTTCTCAAACTAAATTCGTAGTGTAATACAGTTCAAACGATTGCGCTATATCTTCAACACAATTTAGTGTACGCTTTCACTAATTGGAAAGTTGGTCCCCTTCAGCGCATATTACGTGGCTTGAAGTTCACGGTTCATTGCTCGACGTCAAAGATTTTATAAAGTCAGACTACAGTTAGTTTCTATGAACAGCTGAAACTAGTTTTGCAATGACGTTCATGTTATCGGTAATCGTAAGTTGAATAATTTGTAGGACAAGGAACTGAAAAAAGAATTAAAGTGGAACTCCGCAACGAATTTTATTGTTTATTTGACGTCATTGCTATAGTTACGTGTTATACACGAACACGTCACATTTCGAGGAAGACCCAATAACGGATAATTTCACGTTTAATTTGTTGATTTTTCCCGTTGTGTCGTTATTTTAATGACGATTTTTACTTTTAAATTTTTAGTTCCTCTTTTTTTTTTCATCTATTTGACTCCAAACAGAAACCGTGAATTTTAAACCCGTTAAATGTTTATTTTACTTTTTAACATACAATTAACTATAATATGATCTGAACCAAGTCGTTGACACAGTTATTATTCAAGCTTCCACTCGAAACCTAATATTACGTAAAAGAAATGTAGTATACTCACATCCTTAGCCGAAGATCCGGACACATCGATCCAGGTCTTAGAGAAGAAGGCGCAGGAGCCGAGCATGAAGATGATGTAGAGCACAGCGTGTACTGGGTCGTGCGCGATGTGCGCGAGTGACTCCGGCGGGCTGAAGTAGTAGCACAGCCCGCCCACCGGGTACGCGCGCGCCGGGCCGCCGCCACCCACGTCAGCCCACACGCCCAGAAGGTTTACTAGGAAGTTGCCGCTGAATTTCACGGCTAACATCTACACAGGAAAGTTGGGGTTAGGAAGCTTGTATAGAAACCTACTGAAGAAAACTTTTATACTTGACTAGCCAATCAGTCCAGGATTGGCTATAGTCAAGTATAAAACTTTTTACGTCACGAATATACTAAAATTGTCTTTGGTCAAGTTCAAAAGTGTACAGTTGGAAGCTTATCAAAACTTTATTTTTTTGGTGTATTAAATGTTATCTGAAATTTAAGTTTATAGGTTATTTTCAAATCTAATCATTCAAAAAATATACAATTAATTTTATTTTGTAGTAGCTTAATAATCAAAATATGACACGTGTGATAGATATGAGAGTTATCTTTATAATTACGTAAATTGTTTCAAATCTTTCAATGTTAACACAAAAGCTAGTTTAATTACAAATTTACATTTTGAATACTGTTTTGTGAGAATCATTTAATGGTATCCCAAATGAAAATACTTAAATTAAGACAGGATTACTATAAAATATTGAACCTAAACACGTGTGACCAGATAAAGAATATCAGCACATCTTATCACAACCTCTACAGATATGTTTACTGCATCGCTCTAAACATGTTATGTGCCTGAAACAAATAAGTAATAATAATATAATAACAACAAACCTGTGAGATAACGTAGAGATTAGAGACGAGAGCAGACTGCAGGATGATGGGGATGTTGGAGGTGTAGAACAGCTTGATGGGGTACGAAGAGTACTGGCCGCGGTAGCGAGCCGACTTGATGGGTAGGTCCACGCGGAAGCCCTGGGGGAGAAAGTAGGTTGTAATACTGACTTGTGTAATTGAAATTATACATATGTGTCTGTGTTGCAGAAAAGTGTATGGTGTAAATTAATTTGAAAGTGAGATTACCCATATTCACTAGTAAATATTCTTTAAATATTATTAACAACATGTGTAAATTTAACATGTTTTATGCTTTTAATATAAAACTATTTTTAATCATTTTGGTTTGGAAAATACGACGTACTTTTTCAGGGACATTTTTTTGTATAACTTTTCCTGTTGATAAAATATAAATAGAATTCTTTAGCAATTAAAAATATTTGAAATAGTAAAAAAGTCGATGCAGGTAAAGGTCGCTCGCTCCTCACAACTTTCGGGTAAAAGCTAATTGACTTATTTATATTTTGTCTTTTTAAACGGTGAGTAAGGACAAAGATGTCTGTTAAATTCTTCACTTTTTGTTTAAGGTCTGATTGATGCCACTTTTCGGTAGTCCTATAAAAACCTGTAAAAAAACGGTAGACGTGCATACCTGGAAGTATATGACTATAGCGAAGACGAGCACGGTGGCGAGCAGGTTCATGAGGTTGGGCAGGTTCTGGCGGTAGAAGGCCTCCCGCAGCGCGCGCACCTTGTCGGGCCGCGTGGCCAGCAGGTGGAAGAGTGCAATCACTGCGCCCTCGAACTCCGTGCCGCGACCTGGACCACACACATGCTTAATATATGGAAACTAGGGGGTAACTTGGTAATTCGAAGGTAGCTTTGTCGGAAACTCGTGTACCATACTCGTGCTTTATATTGAGGACAGAGAGTGCTAGTCTAATTATTTGAAGGTAGCTCTGTACCACACCCCTGCTTAACAACTGTCCCGCCAGTAGACACAATAGTAATATAGTATTCATACCAGGTAAGAGACTAGTTTTAGGGCAGATGATTTGAAGGTAGATATGTTTGTGAGGTGGAGAACTTGGTAAAGGTCAATGACCAAAACATACTGTTTGCTGAAAGAGTTACATATATCTTTGTGCCATTATATGGAGATATATGAACTTAGCAAAATTTAGGACATTAAGTTATCATAAATCTTTGATAATACTGATTAAACTTATTTTATTATACTTCTGTAGAATTAAATAAAAACATTGCCTAAAATCCAAGACACTGGCTTAAGTGTCTAATTTTTTCGTCCCAAAAAAATATTGATAAGGCATCCTGAAAATTGTTCCTTTACTACAAAGGGCTGAAGGGCAAGTGTACCTGTACAAGTAAGGTTAATATACATACCAGTGTTGACGGTAGCCGGCGAGAATGCCTTCCACACGATGGTCTCGCAGATGTTGGTGGCGATGAACAGGGAGATACCGGAGCCGAGACCGTAACCTACCACAAATTATATCAATTAATATAATAATTTGAAAAAGGCTACCTAGATTACAAGTGTAACCTAAATGGAGCTTCTTGCTAGTCATCTCCATATGATATTACATTTTGGAACGGCGGAAATAGTCAGTCATGCACGATTCCAGAAAGCATAAAAAAACCAGATAGAAATTGGTTTTGAACCTAAGGTTTAGATGTAGGACTCCCTAAACTAAAGTACAAATACAATTGCATTTAAGAAGGAGAGAGTCACCTTGAATGTAGACGAACAACGAAGTATTTTATTTTCAAAATGATTAAACAAGTCATGGTATAGGTCGGCTGAATTGATGCAAGAGAAAGGTGAACAAAACCGGTTTTCGTGGCCTTCATGTGTAAGTAATAATAAATTACAAAATGTTACATATTATATCTTTAAATCTATTACAAAATGTTACATATTATATCTTTAAATCTATTACAAAATAAACTATTTCTTTTTCAAAATTTACATAACTATTAACAGACAATCTGAATGACAAAATTATATAAACAACTGGTTTTTACAATTATTATTAAAATTGAATAAATTAAGTATATTTCAGTTTTAATTACAGCATGCCTGATAACTAATTAACATTATTATATAAAATTATTGTCTTCACGAGTTTTTCTTCATAACATAGTTCATACTAGATACTGTAAGGGCAAAAGAAGGAGGTTTCAAGTAAATAATCAACCAATATTTTTTATTATGCTCTACTGACCTTTTTGCAAGAGCTCATCGAGGAGCAGCACGATGAGACCAGCCACAAATAGTTGGATGATGATGAGCAGACAGACTCCCGCGCCGATCTCGCTGGGCTCGCCGTACATGCCGGTCATGACGTACACGATAGCTTGACCTACCGTGATCACCATGCCGAATACTGTTGACAATAGACATAGAACATGTGTCAAGTAGGCCTTTTTATCTGATTAAAAGGCAGGCAGGTAATAAGGTAGTTTGATCATCATTCTCACATTTTTTAATGTGATATGATAATGTGGTTTTATGTTAGATCTCCTAAGCAAAGACCTTCCTTTTCTTAATCCTAAATTTTATGGTATTTTTTTTCGGCGATTTCTGTCCTTATGCGCCCCACATACCTGACTATATCATCCCACTACCATTTTTTTTAATATATAGTTATTTTATGAGTTGTGTCATCAATGTATTGTGGCGCATCTTAGAAAATGCCTAGAAAATTAGCAGTGAATGAGTACAGGTGCTCATAATCAAGAAGTTATTGTTTTGTATGAGGCTAAGTATAATTTAGGTCAAAACTATAAAGTAAAGAATGACATTAATAAATTGTTATGATGCAATTAATGTTCATTGATAATAATTACACTCTATTTTCAAGCTAAGTCATTAATCTTCGTAAAATTACCTAAATGAAATGATAAACAGTGGTAATTAAGTAATGATGATAATTTATTAAGTTATTCTCATCAATAGCTTTTTGTATTATTTATTTCTATTAAGAGACTATTTATTTCAAGATACCATTTTATAACAATATTAATTACTGTCATAATGTTATTTATTAAATGTCACCATCTGTCTAAAATATTTCTAATAAGAAAGCAATTCTAACTTATTGTTAAAAATATAAATTGGCAATGTGCCTGACACTGCTATATAGGACGAAATTGGCATTCTGCCCCTGTACACAAGGTTTGGGAGACTGGTAAATATAAACAGACACAAAAATCATAGACAGAACTAAAGAGGTTAAAAAGGTTCCTACTGCTTCATCAACATATGATGCACAATGTGTTGACAAAGCCACACCTGTGTAACTGATTAAAAAAAAATTATCTATGCTTTCACTGCTGTTCTTAATTCAAATTACATGCATAATAAAAACTATCAGCAATGTTACCAGTTATAGTTTATGAAATGTTTTTATTTAACTATAAATTTATTTATAAAGATATATTTGTTATGTTGATTTGAACTTACATTTCTGTGCACCGTTAAACAGGGCTCTGTCCTTAGGAGTATCACCAACTTCAATGATTTTAGCTCCGGCTAACAGTTGCATGATAAGGCCTGATGTCACGATGGGAGATATACCAAGTTCCATGAGTGTTCCTCTGTTTGAAGCCAGGATCACACGGATCCAATAGAAGGGATCCGCGCTGTCTGATGACATTATACCAAATAAGGGGATCTGGAAGACACATATTTATTAGAATATTGTTGGTTGAAGTATTGATGAATAAAATACTTGTGGCCATATGTGAGGGTTACTAAGTTGAGGTATTCTATTTCAATTTATGTGTATTTGTCTTAGTAAGGTCAAATACTTTATGGTTCTAAGAGATATATCAAAATTTCAGTAAGATAAAGATTTCTGAAAGAAGTTGATTTTTAAATAAAATATTATAATTGAAACAGGTTATAAGTGAAAGGTTGATTGTATCTTGAGTATGATACGACGTAATTACTTTTAATTATTACAGAACACAACTTTATCTTAACTAGCATATGGCCACATCATAATTATATGGTACAAATATAACACTTACCTGACAACATACTAAGAAAATAAATAGTGTGATTGCAGTCCATAATACTTTTTCTCGGAATTGGATCTGAAATACAAAACATTCAGTTACAATCGACACGAATTTAGCATCACCAAAATGCTATCCAAAAGTACAGTTAGCCATTCCACATACACAAAGATTAGGGTTAGGTATGCACTTTCACTTATGTTTTAACACGTATGACGACTGCAATATGCATTAAATCAAGCACAGACACAAATAGAAGCTACTACAAACAAAAATAATAGGCAAAAACTACACAAGCAAGCAAAATATAACCAATTCTTACCTTTCTTTCTGGTTTTGCTATTTCTGGCAATATACTGCAAAACGGCTTTATAACTTCGAGGAATTTGACTGCAAGCAAAACAATTACATGAATATAGTACACTTTTAACACACGACACACAATTTTAGAATAAAATCATGAAAATGTGCAAATACGTGTCCGCAGGTTTAACACTATATTTAATAAAAAATATGAACGATACTCACTTCCCATTTTGATTTATTGCGAATTAACTACCCTAACTAAAATATTAACTGATCAATCCGGCTAAAACCATTCAACTTTTGTTCATTAGTAACACTCCAATAGGACTTTTCACGAGAAAGAGCCTGCGCAACGCCGCCAACGAGCCGTCCGCGAATGACACGTCCACAACGTCATGTCACGTGACCTGTGATGTTGGCGTGTATAATGTTGCCCTTCGCAATACGAAACCATGATTGCTTTTTATTTCTATTTTCTTAATTTTTTTTTGTAATTAAAAATCCTTCCTTTTATTAAAATACAACGTCAAGTTGTGCCTTACATTGAAATACAATTTCTCATGGCTTTTTTACTATTAATTTACAAGTAATGCCATTGAGATTAGGCTTTTTTCATATTTGTCTTAAAATTCGTATCATGTACCTATTCTTATTCACATTATCTACTTTCAAACTTACATAATTATGGTACTTAACCAATTAATTATTCCATTCCTTTTTGATGTAGTACCTGGTGACCGTATTGTTTAATTTGGTTTTAGGAAGTCTTTCAATGGTTTTGGTGTGCAATGCTTTTGTAAATCAGTGTAAAATTTTACTCCATCTCCGATGTCGTCGGAAGTGAAATGATATAGATATAAGGTGTTGGTTAAACTTTATATTTCATTCATGAGTTAGCCTCATAATAATTACTAGAATATCAGTAAATTTCTATCAGCCTTGTCAAAATGTCACTCGGTTTTTGACAGCTGCAAAGATTGTCAAAATTGACAGCCGCATTTGAATGTGACTGCAACATGTGCTTTTATTAGTAAATAATTAAAGTTTTTCGCATTTATAATCAATAAAAATGCAGCAGGCTCATCGTGCGGGAACCTTAAAGCAGAGCAACAAGGCTCATAAGTCACGCCACCGTTCTAAACGGGGTATTTCAGCTGCTGTTAAAGGTTAGAAAATTAGTTAAGTTTGAAACTAAACATGCTAGTACAGATGGAAATAACATATGAATTTGTTTAACAGGTAAAGTAAATGTTAAGGAGTTTGTGCGCCGTAACCGCCATATTCTTAAAAAAGATGAGCGTCGCCACCAAGCGTTGCAGATTAGGAAGAACAAGCGGGAGGAGGTACTTGCCACTAAACGTGCACTTGGTGGTACCCGCAACCCTCCCTTCTTAGTCTGTGTAGTGCCGCTAAATGCACAGTTAGATGTGCAGTCAGCTCTAGTTATTCTGAAGACTTGTTCCGAAGGAGCTGTTGTCACTGAATCAGCTAAAGGAATTTTACATGTTGGGTAAGTTATATTTAGTTACGAGCCATATGAAAATTTAACTTATTTTTAAAAAATGTTATTCATAATACACAATTAAAACTAACATAAGAACAAACTCTATTTTTTTTTATTAACCAATGTTTAATACATTTTGTTTTAACTTATTTTTTTATTTAAATAGATGTTATTGTCAAATTTTTATGCGTATGTTTTACTATTACAGCCTACCAAATTTCAAGCAAAGATTTTCATTTGTTTGCCCTGAAGTGGATGATGATTTTGGCTTATTGGATGCTTTAAAAGTATCTGATACAGCCCTCTTTATTACTTCTGCTCTCGGAGAACCTGTGGATGAATGGGGTGAGAGAGTCCTAGCTTTATCTATGGCCCAAGGAATGCCAACACCTATAGTTGCTACAATGGACATAGAAGGAGTGCACCCCAAGAAGCGTACAACAGAAAAGCAAAATGTACAGAAACTCATATCAAAATGGCTCCCAGAGGAAAAAGTTATGCAATTAGATAAAAGTTCAGATGGATTGAATTTGTTACGTAGAATTGGCAACCAAAAACGCAACATTATCCATCATAGAGAAAAGAGGCCATATATGTTGGCTGAAGAGGTTGAATATATAGCTGATAGTGAAGGAGACAGCGGTACTCTTAAAGTCAGCGGGTATTTACGAGGCATGCCCTTAAATGTTAATGGTTTAGTACACATAACTGGGCTTGGAGACTTCCAGATGTCAAGAATTGATGGATTAGAGGACCCTCATGTGTTAAACCTGGGAAAAGAAAATATTAAAACAGATGACACAATGGATGCTGAGGTCACAAAGGTTTCAGTACTGCAAGTAGCTGACCCAGCCAAGCAGGAGAGCTTGGTGTCAGAGAATATACCTGATCCTATGGAGGCTGAGCAGACTTGGCCCACTGAGGAGGAAATAGCAGAAGCAAATATGGAGGTAAGAGAATATTGTACTTCAAACTTACCTTAACCATGCCAAGACATTAAAAACCATGTATAGCATTTTTGTATGCTAATACGCGGTAGCGCTTAAAAATAACGCGGCGTCACGCCACGCACTATGTTTTCACATCCAAGATTTTATTATATTATTGTTGTTATTTCATATTTTGTAGACTAAGAAGAAAAAGGTCAAGAAAGTCCCCAAAGGGTGGTCTGACTACCAAGCAGCTTGGATCGTGGAATCTGACGCGGAAGGCGAAGGCTCTGACGACGACGGTAGCGAGAGCGACGACGACGAAAACGACGAATTCATGTCTTGTGAGGAAGACAAATCTGATGAAGACGAGGAAATTGGAGAAGATAATGACTTTGAGTCAGTGACTGAGTCCCAAGTAGGGCCCACCGACGAGAAGTATGACGCAACTATAGATGCGGCTGAAGAACATGAAATGCTGCAGAAATTAGCCGCAGCGAAGGAAGACCGCCAGTTTCCGGACGAAGTTGACACGCCTCAGGATGTGGCTGCGAGAGAAAGGTTCATGAGGTACAGGGGTTTGGAGTCCTTCAGGACCTCTGCTTGGGACCCTAAAGAGAATCTCCCCGAGGATTATGCTAGGATATTCCAGTTTGAGAACTATGATAGGACAAGGAGGAGGGTGTTTAAGGAGTTGGAGGATAGTTTGATTAATATGGTGAGTTATAATTACAGTTATTTGGGGAAGTCTTATAAGATCTTATAGTAAAAGAACATAGTACCTTCATATAGATACATTATTGCTGTACATCGCTGTAAACTGCAACGATTTTTCTATCCTGACCTAAAATAAAGCGGGTGTCCCGCAAGGTCCCGTATTATGACCAATTATATTTTTCATTAATTACGAGAAGAATCATTTAAGAAATAATCATATTAAGTAATGTTTTACCTATTTATTGTCCTCAGTACGGCTTCTACATCACAATTCACGTGAAGAACGTCCGCCAAGACCTCTGGAAAGCGTTCAGCCTGGCCAACGCGAATGCCCCTCTGTCCGTATTCGGTCTGCTACCGCATGAACAGAAGATGTCTGTCATGAACGTGGCGCTTAAACGCACGGGCGCGAGCGACGAGCCTATCAAGAGCAAGGAGCGCCTGATCTTCCAAGTTGGGTATAGACGATTTATCGTTAACCCGATATTCAGTCAGCATACTAATGGCGCTAAGCATAAGGTGAATATGATATTTTAATGCTCTGTTTCATGAAATTTATTTATAAATAATATCCTGAATATATTATTTATAAACCCCGTTTTTACAAGTATTGTATTTGTTTTTAATACTGTCGAAAAAAGTATATCGAAAAATATATATGTTTGTATTTTATTTTTCAGTATGAGAGATTCTTCCAGCCAGCATCGACGTGCGTTGCGTCTTTCTATGCGCCCATACAGTTTAGTCCTTCTTCAGTATTGTGTTTCAAGGTAAATAAATAAGCTCGTAATATGTTGTTCTCTTTTTATGCACCTACTGTTAATTAGAATTTTTAATTATTTACTCTTTTTCAGGAAAAGAAAAATACAAAGCTACAGTTACTAGCAACAGGAGTTTTGATGTCTTGCAACCCTGATAGATTGATTATCAAAAGGATTGTGCTCTCTGGTCATCCATACAAGGTAAAACTTGAAACTATATCTTTACTGCTTTAAGATGAACTCATTACTAAAATATATTACAGCAGAAGATCAATAATTTACGTTTAAAGTTATTATTTTATTTTGAATATTTTTCCAGGTTCACAAGAAGTCAGCTGTAATAAGATTCATGTTCTTCAATAGAGACGATGTTGTTTACTTCAAACCATGCAAACTAAGGACGAAGTATGGACGCACTGGACACATAAAGGAAGCTTTAGGTATTTCCTTTACTCAAATATTTAGCTACAACAACTATAGATATTATTCTAATAAGTTACTAATTATTTATTAGAAATAATCGCTAGTGTCACGTCTCTCTAGTCTATCTATCAGTCAATTTCTACCAATCACAGGCCTATAGCTTGTCCCTCATTGGTAAATTGACCGATACACCTAATGCCACAATACCGAATTTGCGTACTTCAATTGCCATTAGCCGCCATTCAAGCACTTGATTTGAAGATGGTAATTTTTAATCTCATATTGCAATAACAGCTAGCATAAACATTACTCGTAAACATGCTAATCTTTAAATTCCATTCAGGTACTCACGGCCACATGAAGTGTGTGTTCGACGGGCAGCTGAAATCTCAAGACACGGTGCTCCTCAACCTGTACAAGCGTATATTCCCCAAGTGGACGTACGAGAACTGCATCGTCACTGATAGAGATACTAAGGACAGCGATGTTATGGAGTAGATGTACTGTTATGTAAATAAACTAATAAACTGATTAGAATCATTGGTTTTGTGTTTTAATTCAAGGCTTATGATTTAAGATTTTCAGCGTGTTTTTAACAATACAAAGATAATTTAAAGTAATTAATCTGAACATCATTGTTTATGAGGCAGCTGTAATGGTAGACAAAGTATGAGGTATTTTGTGCGTACCTTAGAAGATTAATTTATGAGTAGGTAGTTCTAGCTCGCAAGTCCCCGCCGTGCAACAGTTCGGTTATAGCGGCAAAGAGTAGCCTTGGGATTCAAACATTACAGTTTCATTAAAATCGATTCAGTGGTTTAATAGTAAAAGCGTAATTCCACGTTAATGATATTAAGGATGGATAATTCTATATTACCTCCAGTATGGCAAGGTTAGCTTTCATGTTTATATGAGGAATTAAGCCTAATTTCATGGATAGCATATCCACAAAGACTCAATCTCTTTTCTTGTTACTTTCAGGTCACCTTCAAAATAAATAAAAATCTTATTACGTTTCCACATCTTTATTGACACATGAAGCGCGAAGGCCTACACAGTGAACATCGGGGTAGCAATCTCTTCGGCACTAGCCTAACATAACCGGTAATCTCATTCGAGGCAGTGAAACAAGTGAAATACTGCTATACAATTTGTAATAAGCCGACTAGTTGTAGGTTAAATGTTGGTGATACCTGACTATGACAAAGACCCTTTAGTCATTTTGTTTGGGGCCTTACATATGCTGGTGTGTACTTAAAAGTATAGGCATATAATTAGCTCTTTTCTTTATTTATTTTTTCGTCATTTGAGCCATTTTATCATTGGTCAATAGAACATAGGTGTTAAAAACACTAAGTCGACTTATTACACTTTATAATCTTAAAAAAAGTTGCAGAGAACGTCATAAATAATAGTACAAAATTAGTGTGTTATCATTAATAAAAACAAAAAAAACTCAGTTTACTGCATTCTCTGCAATCGTGTATCACGAGCGTAATATTTCAATAAAGTATTATTAATAATAACTATTAATGTATGAATGCAAACAAATTGTACTATTCGGTGTGATTAGTGATAAGTGGAAAAAAATATTACTTAATTAACGTACATTAAATTTTTTTAAGAGTATTTTCACGCAGTTCCTGCTGCTTTGTCAAATTGAACCTTATATTTATAACTCTAGAACATATTATAATGTAATGAAAAAGTTTTTACACGAATCGTAGAAATAAAGCGTTCAGATATTGATACAACGATGGTAAGATAGGTTTCTGCATTATGTTTTTCTATCTACTGTAGCAAATTGCATTGTCTTGGCTGATGTTTTTAACGAGCTGAATCATATCAAATATGTTATATTAGGTGAGGAATATGTTAGCAATATCTGAATGCATTATAAAAGTCAAATATAGTCAGGTTCTAACAGTCGAACATCAATTTATTATGAAAATGTTTGTCATGAAAGAAGACACGATAACAGATTTATTTCTAATGACTCGAGTGGTTTTATTTGACATAGGTTTAATGGAAACCAGCAGGCGAAACCTTCCGCTGTAGCGACAAGTAAGACAATCATTCAAATCATTTTAAGCCCGTTTCGACCTGCCGACTTTCATTACAACTAGAGAAATCTATCGTTACTTCAAAATCTCATGTATCACAAAATAAAGCAAATTAAGAATCATAGAAACTAACAATGTTAACTAGCAAAGACTTGAAATTTTTTCTCATCGAAATTGTTAAAGTATCTAACCTAAGTAGGTACGTTAGCGACATCTCATACATATAGTTATTTAACGCTTACACAATTATCTATCCTCCAAGCGCCTTCCTTCTTAGCCACACAATATTTTTTATTTTTATTTTAGAAATTATTATATAGAACAGTATTTATTAGGTTTAAATTTTGGTTTAATTTATATTTCTCTATTTTTTAAAAGGCAAGTATTCACAGTTGGGTCCGGCAGGCGTGACGTATTTATGTCAAATGCATTCGATATTTGAATTGCGCGCGAATTCACGTCCATCTATTCTGACAGCTCGGATATTTTAATTGTTTTTTTTTTTACAGAGGCGTGTGTGTTTATGCTTTAGGTTTTTTATTGCGTCGCTTCTTCGCGTCCGTAGTTTCGGCGGGCGATTGCTTGGGGCTGGCTGTGTTGGTCGGCATACTGGTCTTGTTGTAGAGGCTAGTGAGGAACTCTTCTAGGTTGGGGTCGTGACTGTAAGGGCAACACACACATTGTAAATCACATTTCTCTCAAGTATTTCTTTATTATGAATTATATATGAAATGTAGTAATGTCTTACATGTGAGAGTTCGGTCGCTGGTGTATATCGGGCGTGGCGTTCGCCTTGTTGCCCAGCACGATCCGGTACTGCACCACGTGGCAGTCGGGCCTCAGTTGCCGCAGATTCTTCTTCTGTACAACACATAGCATTAGGAATACGAACGAATTTATCGTTCGTAAATATCGACATTACAGACTCCTTGCTGCAAAATGTCAAAAGCGACATAGAACAGTCAGTCTTGCCAGAATTAAGTACTAAATAATTTATGATTGTGTTTATTTTACCTGACAACTAGCCCACTGCGTGATCTGGTACACGGCGCCGTCCATACACGCGTAGTACATCACAAGCAGTCCCATCATACTCGACTCTGCCCATATGTCGCCCTAAATACAACATAGTAAAATTGAAAAAAATAAGAAACTATGGCTTGTTTTTCCGTATTATTAAAAAAAAGTTGGGTATTCAAGATGTTACCTGTTTGCCTCATTTACATATAAACTCCGGAAACGGAGTCATAATACAGTTTTTAATTTTTTTTTTTTTAAACGGTGGTAAAAATATGGTTCGTAACATACAATTTGTTTTTTTTCACTATATACTTAAATTTAGTTAAGGCGTTTCAAAGTTTGGGTGTTATAGGTTTATACTAATAAAGGATTAACATAAATCAGAAGAAGTTTTACCTCTTTCGCGGAGTGTCGTATCTTGCACTGCACGCAGTAGCGCGCGGCGTAGCACGGCCGGTCCGTCAGCACGCGCTTGTGCCGCCGCCCGCAGTTCGTGCATCTGTACACGTAAATAATAACATTACGCACTTGTTGACATAATATGTATGGTAAGAATGGTTTTAATATACTATCCTATTGAGCATATAAATAATATTTTTTACTCATAAACGTCTTTTCAATTCTATTTATATACTTGAGAAATGTTATAAAAAAAAATAATGAAAAATTAGCTCTGACCACGTAGCGATCAGAAAATCCAATCGGACTTACCACAGTAACGCCACAATAATTAAAAGTGTCAACATAGAATTTTAGTAAAACATTTTAGCTAGCCGGAAGGCCAGTTCTGGTAAAGACTACATAGTGCGCATGTTACGTAATGTTAGTGGTATACCTGATGGTGTTGGCGGCGAACTCCATCTTGTCGTGCAGCTGTGCGAGCAGCGTGCTGAGCTCGCTCCACGCCGCTCCTGTTATACCAATACTAGTGGTACATAGTGGTATACCTGATGGTGTTGGCGGCGAACTCCATCTTGTCGTGCAGCTGTGCGAGCAGCGTGCTGAGCTCGCTCCACGCCGCTCCTGTTATACCAATACTAGTGGTACATAGTGGTATACCTGATGGTGTTGGCGGCGAACTCCATCTTGTCGTGCAGCTGTGCGAGCAGCGTGCTGAGCTCGCTCCACGCCGCTCCTGTTATACCAATACTAGTGGTACATAGTGGTATACCTGATGGTGTTGGCGGCGAACTCCATCTTGTCGTGCAGCTGTGCGAGCAGCGTGCTGAGCTCGCTCCACGCCGCTCCTGTTATACCAATACTAGTGGTACATAGTGGTATACCTGATGGTGTTGGCGGCGAACTCCATCTTGTCGTGCAGCTGTGCGAGCAGCGTGCTGAGCTCGCTCCACGCCGCTCCTGTTATACCAATACTAGTGGTACATAGTGGTATACCTGATGGTGTTGGCGGCGAACTCCATCTTGTCGTGCAGCTGTGCGAGCAGCGTGCTGAGCTCGCTCCACGCCGCCTCCACGTGCCGTGACTCCAGCGCTCGCCGCTCGTACGCTTCCCGCCGCTCCTGGACATATTATTTGTTTAATTTGAAGCTCATACGTAAGAGAGCTTTAGTAAATTTAGTACCCAACGAGACGATTTCGCGTGTTTTTTAAGAAACTGGCCAGAACTTGCCAAGCAAAACCGAGAGCAGACATTGACCACTTAAAAAATTACAGAAGTCGAATATAAACAAATAATACCTTGCAGTATTTCGAAAAAAATTCGATTATATTGGGCAGTGTAATTTACCTAAAGCGCTCCAATAAGGTCAAAAGAGAGTTGCAGTAAGTATCTTAAGGGTATGTAAAATGGTGCATATTTGAAAGTAATCTTTGTCACAGCAATGTAAACGAATCGGCTCCCTAATAAAGTAGAAATTCAACAACAAATTTCCAAATCCAAAATCAATATTTGTCATAGCATATTTAAATTACCGGCTCTCCAATAAGGTCGAAAGCGTGTTGCAATATCTTGAAGGCCTCTTCCGCGCCGGGCTGCTGGTTCTTGTCGGGGTGCACTAGGAAGGCCTGCCGTCTGTAGTAGCGCTTTATCTCTTCGTCAGTACATGTCACGCTAACGCCCAGTATACTGAAAAGGAAGGGTATTTTCATATTGGAGGACGGGCCTGTTGGTCTAGCGGTTAGTGTCCCTGACTGCTTTACCGGAGATCGCGGGTTAGATTTCCACTCGGGACTAATGTTTGTGTGATGAGCACGATCATTTGTTCTGATTAGGGTGTAATTTATCTATAACATGTATTTATTTAGAAATATAAATATAATAGAGTAGGAAACCAAATAATTAATATTAATAAAAAAAAAACCAGTGTTATATAAAGTTAAGCAATGAATAGATATAAGTGATAAGTGATGCAATTAAATAGTATTATATAAATGTGATAGTATTATATAAATGTGTATTAAATACATAATAATAGGTTAATTGAAATAAATAACATAGTTTAATAGAATATAAGTAATTCTCATTTAATGTAATTTTCGTATGCCCACAGGCACAATGTAGCGAACTTCCTGTAACTCCTAACACCTTATGTATTGTACACCTGCATTGACGTATAAAATGATTTGATTTGATTTGAGTGTAAATGCCAAAAATATGAAAAAAAATTGACGTCTATCTAGAGTGTAAAAGTCAAATATATCGTTGACCGATTTGAAACGTGATTCAAATCAGTCCGCATAGACGCATTTCCCACGTAAACCGCTAGAGAACTTGCATTAGCATTTGGTATTTCAAACTCTTGCTGTCTTGTCTAATAATAAGCGAAATGACTTGGCACGATGCATATTTACATAATTACATCAGCAGAGCACTGTATTGTAATAATATATCGCAGAAAATATTATATTCTATTCTATGTAAGTGTTTCAGTTACAACGGTAACTCAAACACGGTCTTGATGTAAAAAGAGGTTTAATTGAAATTATATGGTGCATTACCAAAATGGTGACCAGACTTTGATTGTTTTTTGTTTAGAACATTGCTCGTGCTTTGATTTCCCTGCATTATAAAATTAATACAATACTGTTTATTATAAAAACGCATTTTAGCGATCTCAAGGTACTTTTGCTTACTAATTTCTTTACCTACAAATGGCTAGCGTGATAGCACTCTACTCAGACAATAGCGACATTATGGCATAGTTGTAAAGACAAGGTCGCTCAATAGATACTGGTTCGACGCCCTAACAATACAGATATACGATGTTTTATATGTTCGATAACATTTATAAGACCACAATACAGTTAAAGACAATACCTTTAGTGTTACAATGCATCCATAAGTTGTATAGGCCTATATTTGCAAGACACGACTTTGAACGTAGAATATGACTTAAGAAAGACTCTTTTTCGAAAACTATTTCCAAGTGAATAAAGGATAAAATATGAATTTAAGAATTTTCTCTTAATAAGAATAGAGGGTATTGGAAGATGCTTGCATAGACTTGGTTTTCTGTACATATATTTTCTAGTCGTTGACGCATTTCTAAAGACGGTTCATTATAGCGATGCAACTAATGACACGAATAGATTGCAAGTTAAACGTTAAGATAAGACTGATACCGTTTAATTGCATTGTGTGTCAAACATAACAGTGTTTTCAAACAAATGAAATAATGCTGAGCATCTAAGTCTATGTGAATGTTTCTTTCCATTTGCGTATCAAAAAAGATTTTTACCAAGTTGAGGTACAAATAGCACAAATTTTCGACGTTCGTTTTTATCATAATCAACATAACTTAACGTAATACACTATAACAAGGGATTTGACTTTAGACTGTATAGTGATTCTTTAAGGCTGCCCATACACGAACCGTCGACTGTTCTCGCAAGTCATCTATGTCCCTAAGCTCAAACGGTCAAGGTGCATGTTTTTGTGCTCTCTGCTTAATAATTCAATAATTGTAATATTTCATCTATAATTGTCAATAAAATCATTCTAGTGACTATAAAACAGTATAAGATCATGATACATACTTGAAAAGTGAATATACAGTGCATAAACATGAAGTTTTTAAGTGCAAACAATTAACATTCAAAACAAGGTGATTAGTGAATGACGGAGCATTTCGAGTGCGGAGCACAGGATTCGCACGGTTCGGCGCTGCGCGTAAGTAGCATAACCGCGTGCGCCGGCGCGCAGCGGTGTTTGGTGACGCATCGCACGCCTCGCGCCAAAGAGTAGACAGCACTGCGAACGAACACTTACTGCCTAATAATTAATTGCCTCCACGAAGATACATATAATATATAAGTTTGTTATCGAGCGTTCCGGCCTATTTTGTATCTTGGACTGACTTTATTCACAATGCCACGAATGCAACGGTCGCCTCCTGAACCACCTTCATGCAGCACTATTGTTACGCAAGTTGGGTCGGACTCACCTATTCCACAATCATTACCAAACAGTCCCCACAAAAATATAAACATTACATCGCGGAACAAACGACCGCGCGCGGCATTTTCTCCTGGTAACGACTTGCAAGATCTGAAGCATGAACTACTGGAAATGTTGTCTTCTTGGAAAAAAGAACAGGAAGAGCGCCTGACCAATTTTCACAATGATCATAAGCTTTCACTCTGCAAATTGGTCTCCGAAATAAGTGATTTAAGGCTACAAACTCTAGAAATACAAAAAACTAACTTGGAAATCGAAAAAACTATCACTTTCATTAGTAAGCAATACGACGACATGGTGAAACAAATTGATGATCTCCAAAAGGAAAAACACGCCTATAGAAATACTATACTGGATCTAGAAACTAAAATACAAGATCTACAGCAATCCTCACGGTCGTCAAAAGTTGAAATCCGAAATGTGCTCACTAAAGAAAATGCGTCAGTATCAGATTTGTCAGAAATAATCACCAAAGTAGGCGCAACCGTTAATATGTCAATTAATGATGCCAACCTGCGTGACGCATATCGCTTACCGGGGAAACCGGGCTCCAGCAGAGCAATTATTGCTGAATTCACTACTGTCCAGGCTAAAAATCAGCTCATTAATAGTGTACGCAATTATAATAAAAAACACCCAAATGAAGAGCGTCTTAACACGCAATGCATTGGTTTATCGGGTGATCGTCGACCAGTCTACGTTGCTGAGTACCTGTCTTCCAGCACTAGAAAGTTGTTTTATCTGGCTAGAGAATATGCAAAAAAGAATAACTACGATTTCTGTTGGACTGCGAATGGAAATATTTTCTTACGGAAAAAAGAGGGGGAAAAGCAAATTCTCGTTAAGTCAGAGCAAACCCTAAGAGATCTGCAAGTAAGTCTGCTCCAGCAAGCAACACCTGCCCCACCAAACGCGCCCGATGATGTCACTGAGAGCATCATGTGTACTAACTAACTCATATTTTGTGTAAACTTATCACAGATTTTTACCTGTTTAAAATGTATACTGTTTTTTATTCTATTTACTATCAGTCATTTAATATAAGTGCTCCTACATATGTTATAACACCTCACACACATAAACATACACAAAACGTATATTCGCATGACTTTACACAAACATATAATTTATTTAAGAATCAGCTACGAAACGAAATTTCTTTCTCCTTCCCCAAATTTACGAGACAAACACATAATATCTCTATACCCCTAGCTCGTGATGTTATTAATAATAAAAATGGCTAACAGCTTTAATTTTATTCAAGATTTAGATCAAACAGATTTATACTCATCTTATAGAAGTAATAGCATACAAGAATGCGTTAATTTCATCGGTGACGGTGACTTGCATTTAACTATCATATGTCAAAACATTAGAAGTATTAAAAAAAACTTTGATAACTTTGTTGTATTTCTCTCCAGGCTTCACTTCCAGCCCGACCTGGTTATCTTAACCGAATGTCGTCTTAATGATAGTACACCCTTATTTAGTCTTCGCAATTATCAAATACATTATTCAAATAATTACATTAATCAAAATGATGGCATAGTGATTCTTTACAAATCTGAACTCTCAATAGTAATCGATGAACCACCTTTTGCTGACGCTAATTGTGTCCTGATTCATATCGGTAAAGAATTTACGATTTTTGCTCTCTATAGGTCTCCTTCCGTCTACAATATCCAAAATTTTTGTGACTCCTTAGAAAAACTGCTCCAGTATCATAATAATAGTAACCGTGTCATTGTAGGGGACATCAATATAGATATTAAATTAGGCACCGCAGACAAACGGACAGACCAATATTTGGACTTGCTAAGCCACTACGGCTATTGCCCTGGCCATCAGTTACCTACACATGATCGGAATTGCTTAGACCATGTTATGCTAAACACCAAAAGAGATACCAGAATTGCCATATGTGACTCAGGAATTACTGACCATGACACTGTCATGATAGGCATATCAAAAAATCCTCCAACAGCCCCATCGCCTAGTACAGATCATATAATTAAGATTGACTACCCAAATCTAACCAAAAACATTGCAGAAATTGACTGGAGTTTTATTTATGAATATCAAGACACTACAGAAGCTATAACGAGGTTTTCTAATACCTTAAGTGACAAAATCCGTGCTTTTTCAACAACAGTGCAAGTACGCAATTCGAAAGCCATTAGAAAGCCTTGGATTACAAGTGGACTGTTAAAATGCATGTTAAGAAGAGATAAATTACATACAGAGGCTAAAAAAATAAATAACAAGGAAAACGTAATTATACAACTAAAATATAAGAATTATAGAAATACATGTAACAACCTTATACAAAACCTTAAAACTGCACATGAAAAAAAGGAACTAGATGATGCAAGTGGCAACAACAAGAAAATGTGGACAGCTGTTAAAAAAATTTGCAACATCAAAACTAAGAACACAAAATGTATGGATCTGCTTCAAATCCATTCTGATCCCAAGCAGTCGCTTAACCATGTCAACCATTTCTTCTCAAATATCGGCGAACAACTTGCTCAACTTACGATGTCACGCATCAATAAAACCGAAACCGAACTAGCTTCTATGATTGACTCCCACAGTGCTGGTAACTCATCTGTTACCTCCTTCTTTGTAACACCCACTGATCGAGTCGAAGTCGCTAAAATAATAAGTAATCTTAAAGAAAAATCGGCTGGCGGATGGGATGGCATCACTAACAAAATACTTAAGTTATCGAAACAACACCTTGATGCACCGATAGCCTTTTTATGCAACCTAAGTATTTCTACGGGAACAGTACCTGCAGCAATGAAAACAGCAAATATTTGCCCAATTTTTAAATCAGGAGAAAAAACAGTACCGTCAAACTATCGCCCCATTTCGTTATTAACATCACTATCAAAAATTCTAGAAAAGGTTATGAATATTAGACTGCTAAAATTTCTCGAAAAAAATTCACTGATTTCTGAGAACCAATACGGCTTTCGCAATAATAGATCCACGGAGGACGCAGTCACAGATCTGACCGACTTCCTGGTTACTAAAATAGATGAAGGCTATAAATGTACAGGCGTCTTCCTGGATCTAGCGAAGGCCTTTGACTCGATCTCTAGAAATATACTTTTGAAAAGACTGGAAGGCCTCGGTATCCGAGGCACACCTCTAAAGTGGTTCGAGTCTTACCTTACTGAACGGACTCAGAGAGTTTGCATCAACAATACGTACAGTGACTCTGCCACTGTGAATTACGGCGTGCCTCAAGGAAGTGTGCTCGGGCCGACTCTCTTCATTATATATATTAATAACCTTTGCTCCACAGTACTTGCCAAAGCTAAAATATACGCTTACGCTGATGACACAGCAATAGTTTTCTACGACAAGACCTGGAATGGAGTATATGATGCAGCAGAGTCAGGATTAAACCGTGTCTCAAAATGGTTGAACCACAACTTGCTGACACTAAATGTTGAAAAAACCAAGATCATCAATTTCAGTGTCAATACCAAAACAAAATGCCCTAATCAACTAAATGTAAAACTACATTCATGTGCCAACAGTTCGGTCACTACTTGCACCTGTCCCGGTCTTGAGCGGGTAGACAACATAAAGTATCTTGGTGTTTACGTAGACGAGCACCTCACCTGGTGCAAGCAAATAGATTACGTTACTAGTAGGGTAAGAAAACTCATCTACATATTCAAAAAAATGGGCCAGATAGCAAATGAAAAGACACTGAAAATGGTATATCACTCCTTGTGTCTCTCAGTTATTAGCTACTGCATAACGACCTGGGGTATTGCACACAAAACGCATCTAATAAAACTCGAACGTACGCAACGTGCTATCCTAAAGGTAACATATAATAAACCTATACGGTATTCCACAGATATCTTGTATCGAGAGACTGGCTTACTACGTGTTCGACAATTGTACATCATGGCTGTGTCGCTAAGGTTCCATAAACATGCCCCATCATTAATATCACTTAGTAAGCGCCCCCATAGAAACCCTAAATGGGATAAATCACACTGTAGGCTACATTTTGGAAACAGATGTTTTCTTTTCATGGGACCTTTCATTTATGCAAAATTAAACAATAACTTTAAAATCCTATCGCTAACCAGAAATAAATGTAAAAAAATAATCCATAAATTTCTTAGTGATATGGACTACGATAAAACCGAAAAATTTCTCCGAGTTTTCTAAATATCTCCTATTATTATCTATTTCCAAGTCATCATACACTTACACTACTTCACATACACACTAACCCATCAACACTTTCTCACCCACACAACATACATAACTATAACATGTGAGTATGTACAATGTAGTATGCACTCTTTTCCTTATATTTTTGTTTAAAATTCTTTGTATTTTATTTTTTATTTTTCTTATACTTTTATTTGTACATCTTAAACACGTCCTAGTGAACAATAATTAATAAATCATGGACGATAGAGACTAGCATCCACGACACAGGGAATCCTAGTGTGGACGCTAGTGCCAAATGTATCTAGCCTTAAGTTATTGAAAAATAAAAATTATTATTATTATTATTATTATTATTAAGTGCGAGACCCACCGCTTTTGTTTTTTTGTCTGTCTTAAGGAATCCGTTACCGTCTACTACAAGCAGTTCCTATGCCCCTGGCCTAAATATTAATTTATTGCTTGTTCCTCTCACCTGTAAGGATCTTTCCCCTTGCAAGCCAGTAGTCTCTTCATAGCTTCTTCACCGGTCGCCGGCAGCGGTATGTTCGCGTTCAGCTTCGTCGAATCGTTCCCATTGTCCGGTTCTACTTCCGCTAAAAACGACAACGGAACCATTGTAATACTTACACTACTTAAAAATATCATATAATAAGCTAAAAGAAGAGAAAACTTTTAATAAATAGGTTCATAAGGATAGGCAATATATGAATAAGTAACAAAATAGAGTTTCGTTATTCTCGATTTCGTAGTTTCAATTTACCTAGGTATACTTTTTTTCTTAATAATTTAGTTGTACATTTGTAATATACATTTAAATTCCACTAGAACAACGTAATTAAAAGATTGCTCCATTTCCTTAATTCTGTAATTTCGTTTGAATACCGAAATTAACAAACTATTTAGCTGATTCGCTAACTTCTCTCATTAGGGTACCAATTAAAAGTTCCTAACTATTCGCTATGTTAGAAGCAAATAAGATAGAACTTATCTAAAAGAACATTACTATAGTATCGTAAAAATGATCTGGTTAACTTTTTCTAACGCTTTATAATAATATAATTCACGGGAAAAGTCTGCTTGCTGCTTACCACGGCCAGTGTAACCCGGCCGAAACGTCAAGCGCAAAAAAAGATATTTATGCATGTACGCGCTTAATCCTGTGAATTATATTATTATAAACATGCAGCGCGATAGTTTAAAAGTTAATCATCATCATCATATCATCAGCCTGTTGCAGTCCAATTCTGGACATAGGCCTCCCCCAAGGTTTAAAAGTTAATAAGGTATTATAATTCGACGAATCGAGTATTTTGAATAAACATACTTTAACAGAAATGAGAATAATTGGGTTTTTTTACTTTCTAAGTGAGCTGTAGAAAGTATTATTATTATGATAATCTTATAGAATTTGTATGATAATTACAGCTAAGTAGTTGCGCTTAAGTAAAACGGTTTATTTAGTGCATAACCAGTAAAACAACAGTTACAATTTAAAAATAAAGTCGGAAAAAGATTTTGATCTTCAAAACAACAAGAATGGGTTTTTTTGTACGAGTTTTTTAGGCTTATTTAAAAGTATTTTTTGAGTAGGTTAGTACTTTTGTAAACAAGGCAAATTGGAAAACTCTTATATCTACCTCAATTCAAGACCTATGCATTGACTTACAGAAATGGAATAATCTAAAATAAACGAGACTATAAATTTCCCACTACTGGGCAAAATCCTCTTTCTATTTAGAGAAGGAACAAGCATTGAAGTAAGACACAAATATATCAACATAGGCTTGCATTTCTGCTCAAATGAACTTTATAATATGCCGAAAATAACATTATAAAAATCTATTTACCTTTTTTAAACCACTTCAATTTCCTCCAGAATCCAAGTTTGGTGTGTCCGAATTTCCTGTCAATGTACAGAAAGTACTTGTTGTCGCCGAACTTGGTGAGCCAGTCTTTACTGCTGCGCCACACCGCTTGGGAGCTCACATATGTTTGGGTGAACACTGAGGTGCATCTGGAAGAAAACCTTATTGAATAGTCAACTCTATAAAATGGTTTTATGTATGGCTGATTTGAAAGCTAATTAAAAACGAAATTAGTCTTTCCAAAATCTTATGAAGGGATGACCAGGGGGATGCCTTTATCCCTACAACACTTTTTATATGTAATGTCCTAACATTACATATAAAAAGTATTTTATACAATACAGAAGTATTATGAGCTTGATAGTGCCTGGTTTTGCTACATTGGTTGGTTGGTAAAGACAGTATGTAATGTTGTTAAAATATAATTATGAGACTGAATAATTAAATAAGGACTTGATTGAGGTAAGGCACTTTACACTCAAGGTTTTTAAGGCATAAGGTAGTTTTTTTCATTACTCTTCTAAAATAAGCTTTTGATAATATGCACATAATGTATAAAATAAATCTCATTCTAGTCTTAATTCATTAGTATAACAAAAAATGTGCTAAATATGTTAAATAAATTCAGCCTTGCATAAATTTCCTGTGACATTAAACTGCCTAAATCACTTCCAAGATTTTATTAATAAAGACACATAAAATATTTAGTAAGCAGTTATATCAGGCAAGTATGTTAAATATGTAAACTTGAGCAGATAAGACTGTAAGGAAAAAATACCATTGCCAAACAGATAAATAATAATAATTGTTAGTATATAAAAGCAATACTATTATTATTTATCTTTAATACTCTGATAGCATGAGTTCCATGATCTAAAAGAGAATTATTTTTATCTATAAAATATAATAAGGCTAAGGAGTATTTTTTCTTTGAATGTGACAATCTCAACCTACTGATCAGATTTGAAAAAGCCTTTTTATTTACATGACATTACTAGCCTTAGGAAAAAGAAGAGTGAGTAAATCTACAGTAGATTTCTAGCTACCAGTGAATTTAGATATTTAGAGCAGGTCTTGATGGTTTGACATAAAAACAAATATTTATAAGGCCAGTTAGTCGAGTATTAGAAGTGGTACTATTAAAATTATATCAACTCTAACAAAAATGTGTTTTATTTTCTTGTATTTTTGTAAAGTTTTTCCTTAGAATACCTTATAAAACAGCTAGTAGTGGTGCAATAAAATTGAAATAAAATTTAGAAATAGATTTAAAGACAAAGTTCTCTTTGAATTTACTCCATTTCCAATGCCACAAAATCAACTTAGACTAACTGCCTTTTTTATAAGAATATTCAAATAAGCTATACTAGAAAGTTAAAATCATAATAAAAATATAAGGGGTCCTCTAAATTTATAGTTTCTGTGCTTTGTTCTGATGTAAAGAATTTTTCTTGGGATAATTTTCACTCAAAGAATTTAGCTCAGTAATTGGAGTATCAATAATGTATAACAGACAGCAAATAAATACAGAAATAAACTTACAAATCAAATGACAAATGAAAGCTCATGCGGCATATATCAGAGAGTAGATACATGAACCACACAAGTGCCTTCCAAGTTGCTCCTCCCCAGTGTTCCAGATAGTTCTGAGCCAGTCCCAAGTACCCTGGCTTGTTCCGTCTAAACTTTGACTGAGTCTTCTTCTTATCCTGCACAGGCTTAGCAGCTTTGTGATAGTTACGCCCATCTTTCTTCTTTTTAGCCTTTGCATTGTCACTCTGCCCTTCCTGAAGCACAAACTCAGAGGCATCATCCTCCTCATCCAATTTAAACTCATCCTCAGTAGCAGCACTTTTATCAAAAGACTTGGATTTATCAGCTTTCTTCTCCTTTTTCAATGGCTTCTCTGGATTCTCAATGAAAACAAACTGGCTTTCATTATCATGTGTGTAGCTAGCATCCTCTTCATTGGTGATGTCATCCAGAGAGGACCATTTACGAGAGATGTTGCTGCGCTTGTTTTTAGACTTTTTGTTAGGTTTGGAACGCTTTTCAGTGTCATCAGTATTGATGTCACCGGACTCACTCCCTGAAGATATTGTGTTTGTGTGCTTCTTCTCACTTTTATGTTTGTTATCATCATGCTTGATGTTTGTTGGCTTGTCCGGTTTAGTGTTTATTTTATTATTCATTGGTTTAGTTTCAACATTCTGAGGTCTAACTTTACGGGTAGCATCAGTTTGTGGTGTATTTTTAGTGTTCTTGGCCAGCACATCTGAATAGGTTGGGCGCATGGGCTTCACCTCAGCAACAATACGTTTTTTATTACTTGTGTCAGCAAGAGGACTATTTTCATTCCTTTTAGGAGAATCAGTTTTAACAGCTTGAATCTTGGGAGGTTCAATAATAGGGTTGCTTGTAAGTATACTCAGATTTGAAGCATCTGGATGGTTTAAGGGATAGTTTTGGCCAAAGGGTGAGTATGTGCCAGTTGAATTAGGCTCCAGGTTGCCAAGCAAATCTTTTAAGAAGTTAGAAGTTGGTGACTGATCTTCTGCATTTTCAGGGTAAACAGTCTGATTCATGTTTGTTGTTGGTACATGAACATTATTGTTGTTCATGGAGAAGTCTTGGTTAAGTGTGAACAAATGAGATGGCTGGGGCATCTGCAGGGGAATGTCCCTCATTCCTTGATTGTGGTTAAATAGTTCATACTGACCGGACATAGGAAATATTAGCTGCTGATTGTTCTCGTCGTAAAACACACGCACTAATTGTCCATTGCTAAGTTTAAGCATTGCATTGCCGTAGTTCTGGTTGTTCCTAGGAACGTTAGGCATATTGTTAAATGGTATCTTTTCATCTTTATTAGCAGCGGTATCGCCTGACTGCACGTTGAAGGCATGTTTGTTCAAATAAACATCGTTACCGACGAAATTCGGATTGACATAAATACTATTATCGTTTAGGACATTCGAGTTTGATGAGATCTGTGGTTGTTTCCTTTCATTTAAGGAGCCAGGTGCACAGTTTTCAGCGGTTTCCGCATGATAGTTCCATGTATTGTGCTTCATTTCATTGTATATCGGATCATCCTTAGGCGACCTTGCCATTTTTGGTTACTTTTCAATGAACACAATCAACATTTACACTATTCCGGTGCACTCAAAACTGCGGTATATAACTCAAGGATTTAACATTTTAATATTTTATAGACAAAATTTGAGAATATGTTGTTAAAACGTGGATTATAATTTTATTGACGATTTGACGCTTTTCGCATTTTTAAGCACAGACTATAAATTTAAATTTGACATTTAAAACGAGTGGGTATTCTCGTTGGCCTACCGATATTGTTCACCACCTTTTTATTTTCTCGAAAATTATCCTATTTAGAATACATATTATTAAGAAGTCGGGTGGAAAAATGAGATTTTTATAACCATTCATTGATTGTAATACTATTTCAATGTTATTACTCTAGTGAAAAATAAATGATGTGGAATGACATGAGACTATTACCTACTCCTTTGTTTACATTTTATTTATTGTCACGCAGCATTTTCAGCGTAAGATACTAAGAATTTCTAATAATAATATACATATAGTAGGTACTCATCGCATCTTGTGAAATAAAAAAGGCTTTCAATTATACAAGTCAAAGTAATTCAAGTTCAAAATAAACCTATAAAATAAAATGTCTATTTTAAAGTACATTTCAAAATACATTTCAAATTATATTCCAACTAATAATTTATTGGACATTCAGTTACATATAAAAATGTTTTGCTATTTTCTGAATATTATCAACTTACAACATTAACATGTCGCCAGGTGGCGCTATATAAATAAAGCGCAGCTTTTTATCTTTTTCTCGTAGGTCAATGCCACGTTTGGTACTTAATAGTACTATGTAGTTCTATAGCCAATGTCACACTGCTTTGTTTTTATAAAACAATAATAAATTAAAATCTATTGCAATCATGCAGCAGACCAGTAGCATTTTTTGTGCTATATTGTTCTTGGGCATGATGTCGAGGGCGCGAACGGAACTCACCCAGAAAGAGCATGGTCTATGACCAAGAGTCAAGACCATGCTCTCTTTAAATCAGAAATGTTCCGTTGATTGATTGTTCCCAGTATTACCTTTATTATTATGTTACCGGGTGGGTAACATAATCGGATACCAGAAAAATAACTATCAGAACAATTCTTAAAGCAGTCTACCAAAAAAGTCGAATGTTTCTTGTTTATTTAGGTGTTTCCTTACTTACCTTAAAGAATTCCTGTTTGCGGGCGATAAACCTAATTATCTCTTAAGGGTTATGCTCTAAGGTGTGCATAGTACCTAGCAGACTGTTTGCTTAAGTAATTAATAAAGTATAATCTAGGTACCTAAGTATTTGCAAAACAAAACATGTAATTATTATTAATCTAGAATCTTTTATCTTGTAATTTCAGGCCTTCGTCTATATACTTTGCAAATACTTAATTGCTTCTCCGAAAGTAATTAGGATAGTTTGATTAAATTGGATATACATAGTACAATTACTTATTTACAAGGGCATCTGGCGTCGTTTAAGTAGTCCCTGATTACTTACATACTTAGGCTTAATTATTAAAATGAATACTAATTCATAAATATAATTAAACTAATTCTCCAGTCTAGGAAAAGTTTATCGACTTATTCCATGACAAATAAATATCGATCTAGAGGGGAAGTAGCGGGATAACAGTCTAATTAGCTATGTGTGATTGAATAAAATATACTCTGAATATTATTTATTCAATTTTGGGACAATATCCACCTTTATATTGTGGATAAAACATCTACAATAATGTTTAACTACTTACGCATGAAACTGTTGTAGAGTTTGTTGACAAAAAAGAAATGAATCGGCCTCGTGAGTGTCATTGCGTTTATAGTGTTAAATGAAAGCGATACCGATTGCCGTTGAAGGCTTTATAATTGGGTTCTCTATTGTATGTGCTCAAGATAGTTCTCAAGTGCATGCTATATTGTTATGTTCCAAGTAGATTTGTAGTATTCAATAAAGAATAGAGTTTAAATTAAAGTACAGTTCTATGACTCTTTATGTCTCTATGTGAGAATAGGGGAGGCCGAAAAAGATGAAGTTGCCGGGGCACGTGGTAGTATGTAGTGATGAAATACGTTCCCAAATGATCCCTTTTAAAAGCTGGTTTTACCCAGTAAAAGCAATAAATAATAAATAATCATGGATTCCCTTTTTGGGAAGGCAGAAGGAGCAGGAAATCCAAGCAGATAGCACAGGGTAAAAAAACACTACAGTGTTCAATAGATTACGATACGATGAAGAAAGCATTGTAAAATGCTTATTACAAGATTTACTTAATATTTTAAAATCCATTAGAAGTTTGCATTACTTATTCAGGCTGTCACGAACAAAAGAAGTAATGGATATCGAAACTGGACAGTGTACAATGGTACAAATTCCTTGCAGTACGAATACAATGCCAGTTTACAAGTTTTTGCAAGCGTCAACTAAATAAAAGGAGCAATGGAAATTAAATTAGCACCAACATCGGCTACGTCTTACATTGGTGGTTGTACTAAGGCATTATTGAATAATTTGTGCTGTGTTTAGTAAAATACACTTCTCATCAAAAAAATCGAAACACTTTCGTTTTTATTGTTTTTGTCCTATTTTTTTACAAAAGAGAATTAATTCCATGAAAAAAAAAACATTATTGTGTAGCTGGCAGTTTGGTCATACAGTAAAAAGAAAAAAATCATAATTCGAAATTAGAATTACATTTGTTTATCCTATAAATGAAATTAATCACTGTTTTGAGACAAATGTGTATTTAGGGTTGGAGTACGTTTCTCGTTTAAAAACTAAAAATTAGCACTTGTCTTTAAACTTTTTGTTTCTTATTTCATTTACTGTGACTTTGGGACGTCTGAAAAAACTTTTTTTTCTAAAATATATGGATACTTCGCCCGCAGAAGCCGCCCAAGTGGTGGCATTGCTTGATTCTGGACTTAGTCAGCGTGTTGTGGCTGCAAGATTGCATCTAAGCTTATCATCTGTTCATAGAGTCTACAAACGCTATCGGGAGACTGGTTCGTTCACGCGCCGTTCAGGATCTGGCAGGAATCGGGTCACTTCTGAGCGAGATGATCGATTTATTGTAACAACTTCTTTACGAAATCGACGCCTTAACGCTTTTCAACTGCAGCAGCAGCTTCGCGTTGTACTAAGAGTAGCTGTAAGTGACTCTACAATAAGAAGAAGGTTGAAGGAACGCGGATTGGCACCGCATAAGCCAGCGAATGGGCTGAAATTAACTGCAGACCATCGAAGAGCGCGCCTTAACTTTGCACGCGAGCACCTAACTTGGTCATACCTTCAGTGGAGCAAAGTACTGTTTTCTGATGAGTGTAAAATTATGCTGTATGGTAACGACGGAAGGAACAAGGTCTACAGAAGAGATGGAGAACGCTTAGCACAATGCTGCATTGAAGAAAAGATCAGCTATGGTGGCGGTTCGTTGACGGTTTGGGGAGGAATCAGCGCCGACGGTAAGACAGAACTTGCCTTTGTATCTGGGCCACGGCTGCCTGCACTAAACTCTCATCGGTACATCGAACAGTGTCTTGAACCTCATGTGATGCCCTATGTACATTTTATTGGCAACGACTTCATATTCATGCACGACAATGCTAGAGCTCACACCGCGGGCGTCGTACGAGATTATCTTACCGAAGTCGGTATCTCCATTATGGTATGGCCAGCAAGAAGCCCGGACATGAATCCCATTGAACATCTATGGGATGAATTAAAGAGACGAATTCGAGCAAGAGATCCAGCCCCAGAAACACTTAGCCAGCTGCAAAATGCAATCCAAGAGGAATGGGATAATATACCACAACATGTGATCGTGACTCTCATCCGATCGATGAAGAACCGTATGGAAGCAGTAATAAGAGCTCGCGGAGGGAATACAAGTTATTAAATAAACGTTTCTTACTTTTTTTTTCATTTACGCGTGTTGTTTTACCCATTTCCTTCAAATTCCATACAGGGTAAAAATTACTCATTATACAAAATACGAAACCTATGAAGACTTAATTTGAATTTAGAACATTAACATTAGGATTTAAAAACCTCATACTACTCACTATTAAATAACATTTTATATTTATTCCTAAATATGCACATTTTTCTGATAATCCTTGTCAAATCATAAACTGCGAGGTGTTTCGATTTTTTTGATGAGAAGTGTAGTATATTGCTTCACAATTTATTTCATAACTACTAGACTGTGACGGAGGTCTTAAGAAAAGTTTGCGTTTACGTTCGACGCCTACAATACTGGCCAGAACCGCATCCATTGCAAGTCGCGATCGCATTTCGAATTTCGAACGGATATAATTACTCATTTGTTTCGTACTTATGTAATTGATTTTAATTTATTTTTTTGGTGATAATTAGGTACGTAACTTTAATAGGTAGGTTTAATTGACGAAATAAATGTTTTTTGTGGTACATGCGTGAGTGGAAAAAGTGTGTGGTTTTGTCTAAACTGTCGCAGGTTCAACGATCTTAGTGATATTGTGTTCAATAGTCAAAGTGTTGATAAATAAGTTTAGACTTAAGTAAATAACACTTAATCTTGCATTTATCTTTGCATTATTTTAGGTAATATGTTTGAGACGTAGACATAAATAACTGTGTACTTACAAAAAAAGACTGATAAATCAAAACACGTTTTTAATCCCTTGATTTAAAAGATATAAGTTTTGCTCATTGTATATGTGTCATCGTAGCCCCCAAATTGAATGGACCGATTATGATGCGTTTTTTTTTTGTATAAAAGGTAGCGTGATCGTGAGAGAGTGACGATATACCTTATTTACGCAGATCTTATGAAATTAGGAATTTGTTAAATTTTTAATCTATTGTTATTAGCGACCTTTAAGGAAATATACACTCATCAGAACCCATGGCTTCACCTTGGTACACAGTCCTACTTAATTCACTAGTTTAGATAAAAACACCAAGGTTCATTAGGTACGCTTGACAAATGACACGAATCGACATCATTCTGTAAACAAGTATTTTATTTATAGCAAATTTTATAAACAATGAAATTGTAATAAATAAAGGCACTCACTTCCTCCGCATCAATTAAAGAAAATAATATTTCATTTCAAACTCATTAACTTTAGACTGTCGTTACCTTATGTAAGTAGTAGTAGTGTTTCGTAGTGAACGGTTCAACATATTGTTTAATTATAGCATTTACAAGGAAAACCCTGTTTGTAAGACTATGATAAAAGTATTTTGCATACCAAATAAGTCAGTTTTAAAGTATTATAAATAAACTCTTCATGTATCATACATAGAACAACTTAGTAAATTTTGTTATAGAGAATTTACGGTTGTAAGAGCTAACCATCCTGTTGTTTATAAACACAATTTTGTCAGTCTACACCACACTAATAGTGTCAATAACGTTTAATATATTTTTTCATTTCTTAGTTCTGCTGACATCCTTGGTTTTTTTGTCCTAGGAATATACTAATTACTAATAAGACTTTACGGTCTAGTTAGTTTTAGCGCAAAGTTAGATAGAACTTGCATTCATACACTCCTTGCATTGTAAAACATAATATAAAATTAGATTGTCTAAGGTCTAATGCAAGTAATGCAACGTTTTCCTTTCGTTTATTAAGTAATTTAGACATAAATGTATTAAAATCGCCGCCGACACCCGACATTGTGTAATGTTATAAGTTTCGTAAACTTGATAAAGCGACATGTTTTCTTTTTTCAGAGACCATTCCAGCGGCGACTGCCAGACAGCATATAGATCGAACTTATTCTTCAATATATCGCAGACAATAGATTGCGATGTTTTAAGGCCATCGAGTGTTCATAAGAATTAATATTTAAGATGGCTCTCAAAATGTTACGTTTCCTGTTTTTATTGATGGTGGCTGCAATTACTGCAAAAGTGCAGGATGATCCCGCGGCCAATCAAATCGTGAATTTCAAAGAAAAAACTGCGGTGAGTTTTTTATTCCTTTATAACGTTAGCATTTACGCTTAATACCGTAAGGGGTGGGTTGAAGTGTCGCAAGATAAGGTTAAATGGAAGGACATGGGGGACGTCCTTGCTTAGCAGTGGTACAAAAAACAACTTTAAATAAAATTAGTCATGAACAGAGTTTATCAAATGTGCTACTGAAATAATTAGGATGTTGTCATGAGAAGCTCTAAGCATTAGCTAATTATTACTGTTCAGTACAGTTATTAATGAAGAAACTGCGCAGTTTAACATAAATTACTAATGTTTTAATTAGTTTCATAATATTGTTTCTTTTTAATGACATGATCTCAAGGAGAACGAATTGAAGCTATTTAAAATAGTAAATTATTTACGTGCACATGACTGTATAAGACTTGTATATCTATCTAGGTAGATATGGTAATGTATTGCAACCAAACTAGTCAACAGATGTGAGCTACTTACATACCCCCATAAACTAGTATTCGTAAATAGCAACAACAACAAAGAAGAAAAAGTTTTCACGACTCTATATTTTAGGTATTTACCTACTTTAAAAAAACAAGAATCTAAAAGCTTGCTTATCATAAGCAATCGAGAAGTTATTTTTCATAATGTTTTTTCCAAGTAAAAAAAGTGTAGTTCCCCTATAGAAATCCTATCACGTATTAGAGTAACACATTTTATTTGTATATGGGTGAATAGCGCAGTATATAAACAAGTTAATAGGTTGAGGTTTTTCGCGTAATTGGATTGGTATTGTGCAATAGAGCTATGACTTTCAGCCTTCAATGCCGCGTGTTCATTCCCGGCGCGTAACTAATTGTTTTATGGTCAACGGATATTTGATCTTAGTGCGTGTGTGTTGTAACCGCCATTAAAATGTGCACTTTAATATAATAATACTAACATTTTCACTTGTCTTTACCAGGGTCCTATCGCGATCATGACCAACGCGAATGGAGCACCGGTTGAATATAAAGAGGCTACAATAACGCTTAACGAGAGGTTGATTTTTAATGAATACTTCATGGAAACCATGACGCACTTGGTTCGAGAAAGGATCCCAGAGCGAGTGGTTCACGCCAAGGCTGCCGGAGCTTTCGGCTACTTCGAAGTCACACACGATATCAGCGACATCTGCAAAGCTAAACTCTTCAGCAAAGTCGGGAAGAGGACGCCCATCGCCGCAAGGTTCTCGCCTGTCGTCGTCGAACGTGGAGGCATCGACACATCGCGAGATGCGAGAGGCTTCGCTTTGAAATTCTACACAGAAGATGGAAACTTCGATATCGTAGGCTTTAACACCCCTATGTACGTCTACAAAGACCCTCTTCTCTTCCCAACCTTCGTTCGCGCACAGAAAAGGAACCCAGCAACGAATCTGATCGATCCTCACATGCTGTGGGACTTCCTCACGCTGCAGCCGGAGAGCTTGCACATGTTCCTGTTGGTGTTCGGTGACCGCGGCATCCCTGACGGCTACCGACACATGCCAGGCTTCGGGATCCACACCTTCCAAGTTGTCAACGAGCATGGAGAGAAAAACTTTATACGATTCCACTTCAGACCAGACGCGGGTATCAAAAACCTACGCTCAGCTGAAGCCAGAAAGATATCCGCTGTCGATCCTGATTATGCGACCAGAGATTTATACAGATCGATTGGTAATGGTGACTTCCCGAGCTGGACAGCCAGTATCCAGGTTTTAAGCTTAAGTGACGTCAAAACTGCAGGCTTCGATGTGTTTGACGTAACCAAAGTACTTCCTTTGGACAAGTATCCGCTGCGACCATTAGGTCGTTTTGTCTTAAACAAGAATCCAACGAACTATTTTGCCGAAATAGAGCAGTTGGCGTTCAACCCGGCCAACCTGGTGCCGGGTATCCTTGGGGGACCGGACAAAGTGTTTGAAGCGCGTCGTTTAGCTTACAGAGACGCCCAGTACTACCGCTTAGGATCCAACTTCTTCAACATACCAGTGAACTGCCCTCTTCAAACTAAATCCTTCACATACAACAGAGATGGAGAGCCCCCGCTAAAGGACAACGAACGAGACATTCCTAATTACTACCCTAACTCCTTCCACGGACCAGTACCTTATAAAGAAAATGGCAAGGTAGAACTGATTGAGATATACCAAGACCAGCCGAACAACTTCGATCAGGCTCGGGAACTGTACGTCAATGAAATGACTCCTGAGGAAAGGAAGAGATTGGTTGAGAATATCTTGTATAGTTTGGGGCCAGCGACCAAATTCTTGCAAGAGCGGGCTGTCAAGATGTTTGGCTACATACATGAGGATCTTAGTGAGAAGATTTGGGAGGGCTTGCAAGCGAACAGAACTGTACAGTATCACTGGGATGAATGAACACAGATGCATGATCATGTACCTATAATAATTGTAGGTGTGGAACATTTACGATTAAGAATAACGTTATTTTATTTGTAATTCGTTTTATATTTTTATACATTACCTTGTTCTTGATTGAACAAGTGCATTGTATTTAATATTGATTTAGTATAAGAAGTTACATTTTTATAATATTTGTTGTTGCGTTTTTTTTTGTAATCAGCATTGTAAATAATTACTTTATTTATCCTGTGAAAATCTATTGTAATAGTGTGTTACTGTTAAGTGGTAAACGGTTTTTGCCTTTTCTTTTTTATAACTGTAATTATTTAATTATTTACAACACTTCAGGTAGCAACTCGAAACAATAAATATGATAAAATACAAGCAGTCATTGTTTTCTTTTATAATAAGTTATTTATAATTTATGTTCCTAAAATGTAAATGAGCAAATGTGTAGGTACCTAATAAAGAACAAGTCAGCTGTTTTTTTTATTGGATTGATAACAAAACATTAACCTCCTTTGTTATGTGTCAGTAAAAGGAATATTAAAAACATGAGTATAATTACAGATATCTACATTGATTAAATTATATTCAACAGATACATTTTTTTAATTTTATGTTATTGGAACTTACTCGCCAGTCATAACGTCTTTTTTTTTACTCACGTTTATTTAATCTATTTTAATGATTTTATGAAAGGCTAAAATCAGAAATTTATTATTTAATAAGTTAGTTCTTTTTAGTTAATAGCTCAAGCTAGGAGGGTTGTTTAGAGATTTTCTTGTATTTTTTATTATTATTAATATAAAACTAAACACTAAAGCAAAAATAAAATATCTAATAGATACTATTTAAAATACCTTGATCGCAATGTGCCTTCTACAAATAGATAAGCAACATTTTAAAATTCACCTCCGTCTTATAAATAAGATCAGGCGTCAGGCGTTCGGCTTTATACTTAGAAGTCGCTTCTGGCATATTTTATTTATATGTTAATTCTTAACTTAAACGCTCTGGTCGACTCCCAGGCCCACAGGAAATAACTTGTCTAACCCCTAATATTCCTATTTAAAAGTAAATAATTGGTTCAAAGACACAATTTTGGTGACTGTTGACATGATAAAGTACAGTGTAACTTATGTAAGCAGGTGCCTTAAAATACTTATATAGTGTACAATTACTAGACCACAATTTTAAATAACCAATGTAACTCTAAAACCAATTTGCTTTAAGAAATTTCAAACAATTGCGCCTAGCTCTCAGATTGCTCATTGTGAGTCGGACATGTTTTGACGTACTAGCAGCGAAACGACTGCTGACCACTCGACACTTTTAAACTGTACACAGAGTAAACAAACTGCTAACAAACTTGCGTAGATTTCTAACAAGGGAGAATTATTGTAGCGTAGTTTTTATTACACTGTGGTTGTTTATGGAGACTTGCAGAGAAATGTTGGTCGCAGTAACTTGAGTATGCTGTAAAGTGCCCTTTCAATTTATGTCGTGGGAAAGTGTTTAGGTTGGCTATGTTTTAAAGTGGTCCGAGGTGACCTGACGCTTAAGGCTGGTATGTGGGGGAACTTTGCATGTCGGCTAATCTGAATAGGGTTTTACTGTGAAACTTGACGCTAGAAAAGCTTTGACGCCTGATATTTAAAGCAAAAGTAAGTTTCAACAAGAGTTCGTCACTTAAAGCTTGTTTACTATGCTATGGATCGTGTAACTTTCGCTGAGCTCACTGATTGTTGGCGAATTTACACCAGTGAATAAATATAAAAAATTTAATATAGGATAGGAAAATAGTTATCAGTCTCCAATACGCACTTAGGGAAACTTTTTGGCCAAAGTTTATTAGGGTACCTAGGACAAGCGCCTGGTGTGATGGTTAGTGCACACTGTAGCTTATTGGAGTCTTTGGAAAATAAGAAGTATGTAGGTACAAACAAGAACATAACAAACGCTCTTTTTCTCTGTGTTTGATGGCTTAGTACGTATATTACTACTTACTAGGTTCAGGTAACGAGTATAAGTATACCAAAACCCTCACTTAATAATTATGCAGAGCCACGTATTAGCGTAAGTACGTATCAGAAGAAAGCTGTCGTACTCGGAACTCTAAACAATAAATACTATTAGCGGGCATTAACGCGAGGTAAATTAGCCGAGACATGAGTATCGTGAGGACAGCCTTACATTGTTATTCAGAACTTTGAATAAGTGAAATTTCTTAGAAAATGGCTGTTTTAAGTTGAAATCAGCTGGGATAGATTTAGGATATAATTGATCATTGAAAAACAGGGTGTCGTTAGGTAACTTTTTTATAAGATAAGCAACAAACGCGTAGGTTCCATATGATAGTTAATCAGCACAACTTTTAATGAAATGCTCTTTTAATGGTGTACAATAAAGAATTTTATATCTATCTACATCATACAGAAGTTTTGAAAATATTACATTTTGAGACTTAATTCTCTTACAAGTAGGGCTACTTACTACTTCACTGCTTACATACAAACATAACTTAAAAATCATGTGTAAAGATCCTGGTTTGTTCACCCGAAGAAAACTTTCGCAGCTTCTGAACTTACAATTTTACAGCAACCTGCATCTGAAAAATAGTCTAAGATTAGCGGAACAAGCACTTACATCAAACATTATAATATTATTAGCTTGCGCAAGACACCACAATGAGTGCACAGTCGGAGGCCTATTCCGCTGTCAATCAGAGCGTCTCGATTCTCGATACACCGATACTCGATACTTCGCATTCGATACCAACTTTCACGCACATCGTCACAGCACTGGACATATCACTTGACTTTTTAATTTAACTGGACTCTTTATTGTGTTCCCACGATATTATTCTCAGGCAACATCGTGTTTAGAAAAACAAATTTGTTTGGGGTGGATTTTACTCAATTTTCTTACAGTCTACGGTTTTGTTAAAATAGCCGATTAATAGTTAGAGTTTTTTTTATTTCATTTAATACCACAATGTAAAGAAAACTCACTTAAAACTTATTTAAAACATTTTTTCGTTTCGTTTTAGGTTACAGGCTTTGTTACAGGCAAACGCAAAACAACCTAGGTAAATAAGTGCAACCTTTGAGCTTTCGATCGACCTTTCAATAATTTACCTGAGTGTGATAACTTACTTTATCGACCATCAGATGATGTGAAAAAGCTTATCTAACTGTTTCAAACAAATACTTGCAAAACCTGAACTTACAGCGCAATAAACGTTTGTACATATCTTGGGCTATAAAACGCTCCATATAACTTTTCTAATTAACCCCACTCAATTAATACAAGGAGTTATATAAACAGAAACAAGCAGGTTGACTGCAGGTCGGCCGTGAGAAAGGCTTGGTATCATCGACGTATGATATGCATAGACTGCTACTATCGCTAGGTTCCCCTTGTGCCAAGCGAGAGCAGTTTTTAGTCTGATCCTAGTACATTTCGTTTTTCATAAGAAATATCGATGGTTTTGACATTGTTAGGATAATATCAGTGTTTTAGATAGATTTTTTAAAACGGCAAGCTCCATCTTCATACATAATTCACGACAACACTTGTTCACACTAGTGCTTACGGTTTAAACTCTGATAGGCTCACTCTATAGTTTCAAATTCAACCTCGTTGCTTGGTATACATCACATTTGTCAAAGGATACACGGTAATTTGTTAATGACTGCCTTTACTGCTGCCACATTAACTCTTGCGTAAGTTTGTTAGTTTTTATTGTCAATGATTTAGTTGACGATAGGCTTTTTAGAACTGTTGGTTTGTTTGAGTGTCTGTTTGTAGTATCTGGTATCTAATAGAGTGTGTCGCAGGCATCTTGGAAGACGGAATTGTGCACTAATATTGGAGTTAGCCAAATTAATGAACAGCAGAATACTGATCCTGAAATCATCACCGTAGATGTAAAAAACTGTAAATATAAATTAATTCATGGTATTCACCATTTCATAGACACAAAATAAGCACATGTCTCTTATTTGAACATCGGATTACGTATTTAATTGTTTTTGTGCCATCGCGTTTTGTTGATACAAGCTGATTGGATATTTTCAGAGCAATAACAATGCGATAGCTACAGATCAATCTATCTGACATCTGTTTGACATGGTTAGGATATCATAGCACAAAGAGACATCTGATTTTATGATTTTCTTTATGAATGTTTTGCTATCCCTGAAATTCAGGATGTAGGTACTCCAAGCTAACGAATAGGGAATAAGTAAACATATTTTCAGAGCTGCTTAAGATTAATTCAGATATTTATTACCTATTCCATGTAAGTAGGTACTTTGTACGGACTTTAAGATTCTATACTTTCATATGACAGAATTGTCTCCTATGTAAAATATAACTGATATCAAGCAAAGACACAGTATAAATCTAGCGTCTACAGATAATCATCAACAAACACTCGGAAGTGCGCGCGTTTGAACTGAGTGGCTAAACCGCGAACAGTCACAAGGCGCTACGTCCAGCCGTCTGGAACAAATGACAAGCGACACTAAGGTTCTATCGCTACTAATTTAAGAACTCTTATATGAACGTTATGAGAATATTTTTTGTCGGAAAAGAACGGACACTACAAAAAATATATATAAAGACGGAATCAGTATGTACAGGTACCGGTAACTATATTATTTTTTACTATCCTTACAATAGTTAGTTTAGCTAGTTTATTAACAATATGTACAGAATACCTTAAAATATTTACAATACTATAAAAACTAAGCCTACATATTAAATAAAAAAATTATATACTAAATAAAACTAAGCACTAAAATAAGGCGTCAAAAAATTCACCCACGTCGCTGTCGACTGGGAGTGTGCCCAAAAGGCTGGCAGCATTGCCACGTTGTATGGCAATGCTTATGCGCTGACCTAGGTAGAAGCCAGCCTTTGGGTCACACGAAGTGTCAACTAGGCGTTTGGATAAATCTTTAAAAAAACTGTGTGCAGTCGGACCCCACGGACCAAGTGTCTCAACCCCAAACGGCTCGAATATATAACTTCCAACTAGGTTGGAATATTTCCGCCGCTTGAGGTTCTCAGCAGCCGCAGCAGCAGCGCCAGCACAGCACGACGTGCTAGGAAGATGGGAAGGCGCAAGAGTATCGACGCAAGTAGCGTCCCACACTAAAGGCCTACCCACCTTCCACGGGAACAAAGACATACCGTCCGGTCTCTTGCCGTCGTCGCGTGCCAGGCCATTGGGTTCGAGTACAGCCGGAACGCCCACGGCGACAAGAGCTCGTCGGATAATATCGTTTATATTAGCATGCCGCGCCATGCGGCCCGCGCTACGGCTACATGACAGGCCGTGGTGTCCGAGGCTGTTGACAACTTCGCCACAGTGACAGCGATGCGGGGTACAAGACGAAGCCCCCAGGCGTAGAGCAGCAGCAAGGCGGAAAGTAGTGTCGTCGAACAAGGTGCCTATGTTCGACGAAGGCAATGCTTGAAGCCAAAGGCCTGACTCCCACTCTCCCACAGCCAGTAAGCGCGCACGCTCAGCAGAAGTATTTGAAGAAGAGAGTAGATTTTTTTGAACTACTCTGCAGAGCGGCTCGTCCCACTGTCTCTGGGAAGATGGGCAGACAGGAGTATTTGAATGCGGGCAGGCAATTTTCCAGGCATCCACAGCCTCGGTGAAGCACGGCACCTCAAAATCAATCAGTGTGGAGCTGAGAATATTCCTGATTAATTTATCAGTGCCGTGGACCGAGGATATGAATGCCGGTAAGCTAATACTTGTAATTTTGCGGACGCCGAGCCCGCCCATACGGATGGGAAGAGTGGCTTGAGCCCAAGCTCGGTCGTCCAAGGCCACATTCAAAATTGAAATGAGCGTATGTTTTAAAATTTGATCCATTTTATCCAAAAGTTGAGGGTGCTTCCATAAATGGGAAGCACGAAGGAAATAAATTAATTTAGGACCGAAACAACAAAACCGAATAAGGGTAATGGCCGAATGCATATTAATTTGGTGCAGTCTATCCGAAACATCATTAAAATTTTGAATTTTTTCGTCTATAAAAGTAGGAAAGGCTTCGTCGAAGATTGGAGACCCAAGGAGACGGAGAGAGCTTTTTTCTGTAATTTTTATCTCAGGGGCTATTGCGAAAAATTTTGATAGAGTCAGTCGTCTGTCAGTGACGTTATTTAAAAAAAGCTCACATTTAGAAAGGTTAAGCTGAAGTCCGATGGTATTTAATTTATTTTTTAAAAATATAAGGTCGTTTACTACTGTATTCACGTCGCCTCCGAGGGTCCCGTCATCGAGATACCACACGTTTAATTTTGAATTTAACTGCCTAATGATTGGGAGGATGGCTAGGCTAAAAATCACCGGCCCGAGAGGATCACCTTGCTGACAACCAACTGCAGATTCTAATAGATTTTCCCGATACAGTAATTTGATGGATACCTGTAGCATTGCCAAAGGAAACTAAAAATTTTGGGTAATTCTTTTCTAGTTTCTGCCAGCAAGATATCCCTATTAACCGAGTTGAAGGCATTTTTGATGTCAACCTTCAGAATGACCTCTCCTTTGCCAGAATTTAGATAGGTCGACAACGCGTGTACGGCAGCCTCACAGCCCCCTTTGGAGCCATAGCCAAGTTGCAGGGGCCGAAATTTGTTCAAAACGTCCTCACCATAAAATTTACAACAGATCTTGGCTGCCATACGACGGTATGTGGTTCCCACGGCAATGGGACGAATGCCGCCATCCTTCTTGCGCAAGGCACATAGATTTGCTCCGTACAAGACATCGATGACGGCCTCGTTAACCTTGCCGGAGAGCATGAGGTTGATCAAAGCCGTTAGCTCCTTCAAAAGTAGCTCACCCGCTTCCCCGGCGCCTGAGCAGACAAGGTCCTTTAAGTGCTGTGGGCTCAGGCCGTCAAGGCCGCCAGCAGAGCCACTCCTGAAGGAACCAAGCGCTGCGATCACCTCTTGACCTGTAACGGTGAGGGAGTGAGTGTCTGAGTCAGGAGGGTCGGGAAAAGAGAGGTCATCAGCAGGGGCAGGGTGTTTGCTCTCCAGAGCTGCGAGAGTTTCTGGAGAACAAGGAGCCACCACATCGCTGCTAAAAAGAATTCTGGCTGCTCCACTTATGTCACCTTCCCCCAATTTTGATTCGACAACATGGGAAATACCTCTAGAGGAGGTAAACCTATGTGTCAATAATTTGGAGTCTAAATTGTAGGCCGAAACGATACATTTTTCTTTAATTTGGCTAGTTAAAGTTTTTTTGTTTACCGAATCTTTTTGAACATGTAAAATTCTGTATGGGAAGGTGAGCAGGTTTTCCCAGGCACTTAGCGAGTTCTCTCGGACAGCGAGGCGAACACAGCTAGCCAGGTGTTGTGCCACTAGTGGTCTAGCGCCACGAGGAACTCGCTTTAAAACCGGTAAAGAATTTTTGAATTTAGAGAGGGTTTTCCAAAAAGGGACAAAACTGCATGTTGCTGATGGAGTAATGACAGGGTCCGAAGAGAGAGCATGTTGGGGTTTGTGCACCCGCCCAATATGCACATTCAGACCCCGCTTACCTTTAAAAAATCGTGCCTGGGTGCACAGAGGGCACCTCTCCAGAACGTATGAAGGTTGACTAGCACTGTCCACTTCCGCATTACTTCTGGCACTATCCATGCGTAAATTATGCTTATAAATATTAGTATATTACAATATAAAAAAACAAAAACTGGATAAAAACAATCACAAAAGTAAAGTCATATTTGACGGCACGACGTGACACGTAGCGCAGCCGCCCTGGCACGGGGCGCCGCCACGCATGTGCGCGCGGCGCCCTGACGACCGTCGCCAGGAAACCAGCCAGCGAGCTATCGCGGCGTCTTTTTCGCCACAGAGTAGATTAAACAGATATAAAGCTTTACTAAAGTCCAGCACTATATTTCTCAGTACACAAAGACTTTTGAACAAATTCTTGCCATTTCAAATTGAAAACACGAATATTGACTTTTGGATTGGTTGCCGATGTTCACTCAAGCGTTTGTAAAATGATATGTAAGTATCTCTTATAGGTTCGGGAAGAATATTAAATATATATTCCCTATGAAAACGTTCACCAAATTAATTAATGTTTTTGCGTAACACAGCTGACAGATTTCAAATCAGTTTAGCTAGTTACAAATTATCTTTCGTTTAGCCAGTAAAGAAAAAAATGAATAGACTTGACTAGTTCCTTGGTCTACTACCAGTACCATGTTGATGTGTATGTATGTATGTGCTAACAACGGTATATTGTAACATCTTCAAAGTAAACACTTCTGTAGTAGGTAAGTGCTGTATCCGTTGCATGTTACACAATCGTCCAAAATAATGTTTCCCTTCTAAAGTTTTTCAATAAAGAAACTTCAATAAATTGAATTTCAAGAAAGTGTGGTTTTTTATTGTTTTGCCCTTTATGTGATTTATAAAAACATTTCCCTCCGTCTGAGTAAGTACATCGGGTAAAAAAAGTTTAATTGGAGATATTGGTGGTCAGTACCATGTTTCCTTCACTCAAAATGAAAGTTTTTTGCGTTCTATTTTTGCGTCCTAATAGAAACAAATCGGTACTGCTCATTCAATATTCATTGGTATGACATAATTGATTTCCCAGTGGTTCGGTTCAATTACCGGTCGCTAATGTAAAATGCAAAGTTTAGATCTAATCATATGTATGTAAATAAGTGGCTTATGTACTAGTAATATCCGTTTGTCAGTCGTAATGATTTGACTTACATGTGGGCCGTGCGTAATAGTTTCATATTCTTCAGCTGAGTTGTTTAATTTTGAAAGTGTTTTGTTTTTGCATGCATACAGATTATATCAAAACATTAACTGTATGGATTGGAGGTTGTATGGAGGAAAAGTCCTTAGTCACTTGTTCGACACATGTTTTCTTCATGATATTTATTTATTTATTATTTACTGGGAACTGTAAACTGGAGGTGGAGGGATTGTTAAAATCTTTAAATGTATTTCATTGAACTTACAAATCTACCTTAAAAGTATTTTCATGTGGAAGCTGTAAAAGAAATAAAGAAAGTTAGTATGGAATTAAAACATCGTAGCATTAGTGTAAATCGGATTAAATTACCTACTATTATATTAACTACTGTCTGCCCGATTTAATTAATTAATTTAAGTAGATATTCGTTACAAAATGTATACTTATAAGGGCTGAAGTATTTATAATAAGTATGGTTACACAATACATTTACCCAATAATACAATTACATAACATATGAACTCGTTACATAAATACAAATGGACCATTTAAATTATCAGCAATCATAACACTGTATTATAAAGCTATTTAAAACAAACACAGAGTGGGTTATGATTCTACAAAATTATATTTGCAGTTTACATAGGCGCTAGTGTCTTAGAAACTGTCAATTGAAACTACGAATTGATGCCAGTTCTCTTTTTTGCCACTGGCATAAATAAGTTTGTAATACAAAAAGGAAGTTCATTACTTAGCATTATCAAAAAATAGATCTGTAATAATTCATTGTGTAGTACCGCAGTCGAATTTATTACGATTATAATTACTGTAATTTAAATAATTAGATTAATACCGACTTATGATTGGTTAGTGCTGTGTTTATTGATTTACGACTAGTTATTACGATTTAGTTTCGATTGTAATTACGTCAGTGCCTATTGAAGTTAATTCCGTATAAGAGTTATGGAATGAGGTGTGGAGTTATGGACTGTTTTATGGCGAATATTTTAATAAACTGTTAATTAACGTGTCTTTATTGGGTACAGATTTGCGGCTCACCTAGCTTTAGAATACGGTACTCTGTTAAAAGTAATGGGACGGGATTGTGGCCTTATATACTTAGTCGCTTTAATGTTGACCATCCTTAAGTATGCTTGTTTTGGAACTTAGAAAACATTGTTACTGTACTAGCGGGACTTACTCGAAAATTCGTCTAAGAAGTTTTGATCCCAACAAGGGCCAATTTTAATCAAGCGCTAATTGTTCTACACACGTAAAGTGCAACATAAAGTTTAGTTGTGTCCTTAAAACCTATTTGGACATAAAGTTTTGTAAGTAGAAACATGATACAAACCTCTTTTTTGTTTCAACCAGGTTTTTACACATACGGGAAGCATCGCTTTTCTCCTTTCATTCCGCCAACCACTATATAATCAAAACAAAACACACATGCATCATTTAATTAACAAACCTAGCAATCGTGAGCAAATAAATGTAATAAATGTAGTTATAGAAACCAAAGCTTCCGAGTTCCCATTGTATTACAATTCCCATGTCGGACGATCTTGCTTACGTCACAATATGGTCGCGGACCAACACCTAGTAAAGTGCAATTAGCGAAACAATTACCACGCTTCCGCCTGTTGGTCATAACAGTTTGGATATTGACAGATAGTCGCTGATTGTAATTGAGGAAATTGCTAATGAATGGGTTTCGATAGGAGACTGTCTGTCGGTCATTTCTCTTAAATCGTGTAGACGAGATGACTTTGTTAGTCGAGAGTTCATTATATTTTACTTTTGAAGATTATGATCACATCCATTCAAGACATGGGTGTCTTGAATGGATGTGATCATAATCTTCAGACTTATGTAGCTGAAGGAATAGGTACCTATATTTTGTGCCATCCAAGTCTATCCGTGACCATAGTTCCTACAAAGAAGAAATTTCGGGAAAATAATGATCATTGACATGTTTTTCTATGTTGAAATAGATTTTTCCAGTCATTGACCTTACAATCTACTTGTTTGGCAATGGAAAATATTTCAATTTTCATTTTCACAAGCTTTAAATCTTTCGGATCACCCGTAATCCATCAACACTGATGTCTGGGATTGATATTGATAGATCAACGTTCGATGTTCGGCGAGGGATTTATCTATCATTTTTAATCATCTCTGAGTGCTAATGGACAGTTTTCAATGTAAAAATATTTTAACGCCCATAATAATACGTCTATAGATGGTTTTCCATCTTGAAAAGAACTGTAAAATTTCTATCCAGTAAGGAAAATGTAGGTATAGGTTACAATAGGTGTTAATAACAAACAGACAACACCGCCAACTTTTCTCTAGTTCCAAGCGAATAACTCCGACTTTCATTGAACAGTAACATTAATATAGGGATACAGATAATTCAATCTTCTAGTGTTACACATATTGGATGCAACTTTCTAGTGAAAACGCATTTGTGGTGCCTAGATTGTGCAACGCACCGGAAGGCCGTAGAAACACCTCCACATTAATACATTTTAAAATGTCTGTAACAATGTAAACAAAAGCAGTATTGTATAACAAGGGAAATTATCATTTACGTGAATTAAAACAATAGGCTTTAACTGCGAATGACGCAATAAATCTTGGTCGAGATCAAGGGCGTTACTCTAAATTGGTAGCAGTTTACTAGATTAATTTAATAATTTTGTAGGTGGGTATTAAATTAATACGGATTAAGACATTCGTCTTGTTGGATATGTAATATTCGGAATGTTAATGGCTTCGATGTTAATTATTGTGTCTACATCCGGGCCAGAAGTTCAGTGATTTTTTGTCCATTCATATACCTATCTAATATTTCCTTCCAGTAAAAGACACCTTTCTGTGGAATTCGTTTTGCGCATTCAGAATTAAAAATGCACACCAGTGATTACCTACTTGTACTGCTATTAGTCTATGTTGATTAATTTATAGCAACAACAATTATATTAGGATCTTAAATATCAAGTTATCCTTTATAAAAACCACTAACAAGTAATTGTTTAAACTCGCATCCCTGAATGTATGATTGCAATACACCTTTTTAGGTTCTTTTTAGGTTGCCTTAGTAGGTTCTTTACAGCTGTTTCATAACTGGCCCTAAGTGCTCATTTAAAACTCGTTACAATAACTACGAGAGCAGAATTTTCTTTTTCTCCCAACATCCGCGTATTGTTACATCTGATGACAAACATGATTTATACCGCAGCATCCCGCCCCGTTACCCAAGCGATGCGGAGATATCGCACCCATTGTTACACATAACAACCTTATATACCGTGTAATTAAAACTAAGCAATACTTTAAAACCTCCCATTAATAGTGCGACTGTAATTTTTGTTTTGGGTTCAGTGATGAAAATAGTGATAACTTTATTTAAAGTAACTTCAGCTTTGCTGGCGTATTTTTTATTTCTATAAAAAGGATGCCTTATGATTTTTCATCATCATCATCATCCACAGCCCTTGTCCTCCCACTGCTGGGCATAGGTCTTCCCTTTTTCGTTCCATTTTCTACGGTCCTGTGCCAGCCTCATCCAGACACGACCCGAGATTTTATGAGTTTTAGAGTTAAGCTATCTCTGGCAATTTAAGAGTAGATAAAAAACGCAGAAAGTCCACAGTTTACATGCAAACCGCAATCTTTAAGTTCTGTAAGACTCGACTGAACATTTATAAAGTCGACTTGGTCGGATTTCATGCCGTTATTTTGCTTTTTTATATGTGTTGCCTCTAAAACAAACAGGCTAAAAATATATAATATAATATACTATAATTTGTTTCAGCAATGTACGGGCCCCGAACGCGCAATCCGATTCTGTTAATTCACTTTTCTTACTAGCATCTGCACAAAGTAATGTTTTGTTTAAAATGGAAATTACTACGTGAACCCCGGATAGTAAATGAAAATACTACTATAACAACCAATTGTTTCTATTGGCTAGTTAACACATAATAATGTGAACTATTTCAGAAGTTAATTATATAATACAATTAACATTTCTTAACTGGCAGGTATTTTGTGTAGGTACACAAACAATACCAAATTACGTAACACAATAACACAGAATCACTCTTTTGAACATTTTGCTTTTGCTACAAATGTTGGACTCAAAACAAATATTTAACACTTAAGGATGCATATAAACTATTAAAGACCCCGGTATGTATCACATGGGCTGTGCATTATTTATATTTTTTCAGATTTTTGAAGTAAGAAATAACTAAATAAAACGAGTTTTATAACATTAAAAAACAGCCACAGCGGGGTAACGGGCCCAATGCCATCGTATAGGTACTATACAACCTAATAAATTTTCATTCCAATCTAGCTGCATTACCATTAAAATCACTCAATAAGCTAGCCAATATTACACGTAAAGATACAGAAACAGAAACCCACTTAACTCTACTTATCGTTGAAAGTAACGTCTAATCGCACGTGAACAGCAATCCTTACCTCACGGATCGCTATAGGGGCGGATAAAAGGCGTGGCTTATAACGACACGCGTAAATCTTACAATGAATAGACAAAGAAAGTGCATGTATTTAGCTTTACTATTCATAATGCGTATATCGTTGCACATTTTATTATCCAACCGAGAAACGAAAGCTTTGTTGCAAAACTTTTGTCGCACCATCAATGGGCCCTTAATAGGAACATGGTCCAATGAAAGTTTATGTGTCAATAAATAAATATCTTTATGTTTTCGTGTTTGTTATGGTGAATGAGGTAAATTGTATAAATCTATTGTTTTATAACTTCCTCTTGTTAAGTTGCGTTTGTTTTGAATTGGATGGTGTTGGGAACTTTAATTACGAGCAGTACGCATCGTATGTTTTAAGTTTGAGTCCATTCTTGTTTTGCTATATGTGTTTGGTCAATACTCAGCCAAAAACTTTATATGTTTGGTCAATGTTAAGCATATGAAGCTACTATAAGATAACGCTTAGTAAGAATTTAAAAAGAGCATTAGTACTTACATGTTTGTCTAACTACGATAAGAAAACAAGTACTTATAATACACCTCTAAATCAAATACGTATCTCTTTTCAGCTTTATCTTTACCCCAATTATTTTTGGCAATGTATTTTTCCTTCTTTCAACTTCACTTCCTTTTATTTTGTCTATTTTTTCCACACAATAAATCCTTATGACACATTTAATTGGAAAATCATTACCAATAAGTTTCGATTCTTTAAAATCCAAATACCTCCCAAAAATCTCCAATTACATAATAATGAAGCGTACCCATAATCACTCCTATCTTTATCCCATCGTCCTTCTCACACATATATCAATCAGTCACTCATTACTAATCGGTTCCTATTCTTTAAAATCTAAGTACCTCGTATAAATCTAATTCCATAATAAAGCGTAGTTCACACCGTCATTTGGCGGGGTCAACAATTAAACGCGGCTAATTTGTAAGCAGTAAGGAAGTGCACCGGGATAGGATCGTGTGCATCAAACTGCAGGTGCTCGCGAGGTGAAAGGGCCAGCTGTTGACCCGGGCTCTTATTCTGGTCTCTATTACCTTATTAGTTGGCTGAGATATTTTAGTCGAGTTTTCTTAGCTAAATGAAAGAATGTTGGAATACTTACTTGAAAAAGTATGTTCAGGAATATAAATAAAAAAACCTTTATTTTTGCTTGTACCTTCTGTGTACTCATATTGATAAGAGTAAACATATTTTTTGTTGCTGGTGGTGAAATGATTCTTTTAAGTATCTAGATTATGCTAGTAGGTTTCGTTATTTTAGGTACTGAACAGGTAAAAATAACTGTCGAACTGCGAGCTCTTAGTAAAGTAATCATATTGTGTGAATCTTTAATCACAGTGGATTGGAATATCCAGCCTCACAACAAATTAGTCCTAGTTTTGTTACTTGATAAGTTTACTCTAGGTTCGGAAACATCGCAACCATAGTAATAAATAAATGTTTGTTCTCTTACTTTATGTTTCTAAGCAAATCTCACATTTCAGTTCAATATCCCATTCTTCAGAATACAGCCGCCTTGAATAAAAACAGTTCGTGCGTACTTTAATGCCTTTGTCGCTTGTAAGTCATTACACGGCGAGTGGCGCTGCATAGCTCGCGAGGAATGTGTATAGGTGCCTACAACTATATCTACATCTATACATATGTATGAGGGTAATAGGTATAGTTTGATTTAAAGTTAATGGCGGCTCTGAAGTTAGCTACACGCTGCGCAGTACCTCGCCCCGCACCCCCGCTGGCGCATAAGTTTGTTACTGCGCAGCGACTCGCCTCGTGTTCAGAGCCGCCATTAAGTTTGCATCGTACTGTAAGCTTGCGAATGGAAAACGTTTGTTCATTCACTTGTTTCTATATTTATGCTCGTAATTTGTTTGCTTCGAGTTCTACACTTGAGGATTTGTTGGAACGTTCTGAAGGAGTTTGCTTTCAACTTGATTGATTCTTAGGTTTATATTGAAACATTGGACTATTGTTCAAAATGAAAGGAATATCTTTATTATGTCATAGATTCATTGTAGAAAATCTAAGTGTGCTGAAAATCCTAGCGGATTCCTTTATATAAAAAAAAAAACGTATAAACCAGGGAAATCTTTAATTTAGAATATTTATTTGTCTTTTCCTCTCTATATTGGTTTCTTAGGTTTAGTTAGACATTGACATAAAACTAATTTTATTGATTTTTTTTTCAATATTTCCTCTCTACTCGCACTTTAATCTTAAAGCTATCTTTAATATTATTTTAAACTACAAGTACACTTAAAAAAACTTCACAGTGAATGATACCGTTACTCTTCGCCAAAGAACTTGACCCTTAGAGGTCAAACTATTATTTGCATATCATAGCATTGTTCGCGATCAAAAAGCTCTTGTGCCGCTTTTGGGACTTCTAAAGACGTTATTGTTATCTCATTATCTGCTGGTTTATTGTCCATTGTATTATGAGACCTATTTTATTGTATGAAGGTCGAATTGGTGTGTTTTATTGATTGGTTCTGATTGTCATCACTCCAGGCTGTTTTCCAAGGAATAGGCTGATAGCTTGTAGCAAGACGTAGTGCTAATGTACCCATATCTCTGAAAATAAAACACTCTCATTTAGTAAACCATTGATTTCTGCTTCATCTCACCGACAATTTCATTAACCAACTTCCTAAAGACAAATAACAATCGTAACTAGCTTATTTGTTCTATCAAGAAGGATACGCCTAAATGAACACAGAGAAAGAGAGAAGAGATCTTTAGATCTTTTTAGAAGAAATCTTTAGGCTACATATTAACAAAACAAAAAAAAAAGTAGAGGTTCTACATTTTCACATTTGAAAATTTAAGCTTTATACTTAAAAATACCTTTGCAGCACGTATTTTAATTCCTATAAAGCTCACAAATTGGGCTGAATACTTTACCGCCTCTGCTTGTAACAGATTCTATAGATCAATTGACATTATTAAAGTTCGACAATGGAATGTTGCCCTTTGCACGGTCAAGTGTTGGTCCCACACTACTCCGACACAATACTATGACCGATAAGCACAACACTATTTTACGCTTTTCACACAAATCGATTAATCGAATTAGTTAAAACTGTAAAAAGGTTTTATGCATTTCTTATGTGAAGTGCTTGATGGATATTATATGAAAGTTGGATTTATTGTTATTACAGTAGCTAAAAGTTAAGGTTATGTGAGTGAGAGTGTATAACTTAATGTAGAGAGATTTATGTATACCCGATACTTATTGTTTACTTGCATTTGCGATTAACGAAATAAGAAAACTGCCTCGTTGGCCTAGTGGTGCTAAGCGCGACTGCTGCTAAGCTATAGGTCCTGGGTTCGATTACCGAGTCGACCAAGGTATTATTGGGTTTTTCTACGAAATTCTCAGAGGATATGGAATGAATTCTGGATTTGTGCCCGGTAAGTGCCAATAGGCTCGCCCACTATTACATGGGACCTAAACATATCGGCGAACTGTGGGTGTACATTGGTACACCTCTGCCTACCCCTTCGGGGATACAGGCGTGATGATGTGTTTTTATACACTTCTCATCAAAAAAATCGAAACACCTCGCAGTTTATGATTTGACAAGGATTATCAGAAAAATGTGCATATTTAGGAATAAATATAAAATGTTATTTAATAGTGAGTAGTATGAGGTTTTTAAATCCTAATGTTAATGTTCTAAATTCAAATTAAGTCTTCATAGGTTTCGTATTTTGTATAATGAGTAATTTTTACCCTGTATGGAATTTGAAGGAAATGGGTAAGAAAACACGCGTAAATGAAAAAAAAAGTAAGAAACGTTTATTTAATAACTTGTATTCCCTCCGCGAGCTCTTATTACTGCTTCCATACGGTTCTTCATCGATCGGATGAGAGTCACGATCACATGTTGTGGTATATTATCCCATTCCTCTTGGATTGCATTTTGCAGCTGGCTAAGTGTTTCTGGGGCTGGATCTCTTGCTCGAATTCGTCTCTTTAATTCATCCCATAGATGTTCAATGGGATTCATGTCCGGGCTTCTTGCTGGCCATACCATAATGGAGATACCGACTTCGGTAAGATAATCTCGTACGACGCCCGCGGTGTGAGCTCTAGCATTGTCGTGCATGAATATGAAGTCGTTGCCAATAAAATGTGCATAGGGCATCACATGAGGTTCAAGACACTGTTCGATGTACCGATGAGAGTTTAGTGCAGGCAGCCGTGGCCCAGATACAAAGGCAAGTTCTGTCTTACCGTCGGCGCTGATTCCTCCCCAAACCGTCAACGAACCGCCACCATAGCTGATCTTTTCTTCAATGCAGCATTGTGCTAAGCGTTCTCCATCTCTTCTGTAGACCTTGTTCCTTCCGTCGTTACCATACAGCATAATTTTACACTCATCAGAAAACAGTACTTTGCTCCACTGAAGGTATGACCAAGTTAGGTGCTCGTGTGCAAAGTTAAGGCGCGCTCTTCGATGGTCTGCAGTTAATTTCAGCCCATTCGCTGGCTTATGCGGTGCCAATCCGCGTTCCTTCAACCTTCTTCTTATTGTAGAGTCACTTACAGCTACTCTTAGTACAACGCGAAGCTGCTGCTGCAGTTGAAAAGCGTTAAGGCGTCGATTTCGTAAAGAAGTTGTTACAATAAATCGATCATCTCGCTCAGAAGTGACCCGATTCCTGCCAGATCCTGAACGGCGCGTGAACGAACCAGTCTCCCGATAGCGTTTGTAGACTCTATGAACAGATGATAAGCTTAGATGCAATCTTGCAGCCACAACACGCTGACTAAGTCCAGAATCAAGCAATGCCACCACTTGGGCGGCTTCTGCGGGCGAAGTATCCATATGTTATAGAAAAAAAAGTTTTTTCAGACGTCCCAAAGTCACAGTAAATGAAATAAGAAACAAAAAGTATAAGACAAGCGCTAATTTTTAGTTTTTAAACGAGAAACGTACTCCAACCCTAAATACACATTTGTCTCAAAACAGTGATTAATTTCATTTATAGGATAAACAAATGAAATTCTAATTTCGAATTATGATTTTTTTCTTCTTACTGTATGACCAAACTGCCAGCTACACAATAATGTTTTTTTTTTTCATGGAATTAATTCTCTTTTGTAAAAAAATAGGACAAAAACAATAAAAACGAAAGTGTTTCGATTTTTTTGATGAGAAGTGTATTATGTAATAAGAAAAGGTTTTAGAATAATCTCCTTTCAGAAATGTTCTGAACTAAACATCAGAAGTAGAAGAAGAAAATGTTCTGTCCACACAATAATTTCTAGTTTATTATACATGTAGGTAAAGAAGGTATGTATACCTTGTTGTTATAGAAACCGAATGTTTAATTACTATAGGAAATATAAACATCATTAAGTAATTTATATGCGTGACCTATTTGTAATTCAGAGGAATCGAAAAGCAGATGTAAGTTATAACCCGTTTAAACTTACTTTAAAATATGGCTGTCCATTGTCTAATTAATTAAGCGTCTACGATAATATACAACTTAGGTAAGTCACATCGTTAGTTTATTTATGCTTTCCACAAGAAAACCCACACTGGACACTAAAATAAACAGCTTTCGAAACGTTTGTAACATAGTAGAGTACCTCAAATGAGTAAAGAGGTTTGTTGCAGTTTCGTCTTACAAAAAAGTTTTTATGCTATGAATACTTTTTGTGGATCGTCTTTTGTCTTAGACGGTCAATTGAATTGAGTGTTTTGAGTTCAAAAGTGACAAAATATTTATGTAATATAGTTCCTTATTTATTAAAAGGTTAGTCTTAAACTTACTTAAAAAAAGTTTTAGGTAGGACATGTACTTTAGTTATGGTGAGGTTAATTTGCATTAATTAAAAAAAAATGATCGATTATCCTAAAAGTCGAAGAAAAAGAAAGAAAATTAGGATATATTTTTAGCAAATGCGTTTTAATGTTAGCAAATGAGTTTTAATCATGTAATCATTTAAGGAGTTAGTCCCTCTCGCTTACTCCATAGCCCCACACATACGCTGTGAACGCGACAATTAACCATGAACAACTCGAAGCTTTGAAATTATGCGTTAAGGTGGCTTTAAAACTTTTTCCCGGAAAATCTCACGTATGAAAGCGGCCATTGTACGTTAGATAAGGTTTTAGCATCGCTTTTACTTCACAAATCATTTCACTAAGGCCTAGTAATTGCATATGCATGAGAGCTTATTAGAGTTATGTATTGTTATTGTTAATGCTTTGTAACTAATTAAGTGCGGATTTGCTAAATCTTATTAAAGTTTTGATCTTTCGAAAGTGGGAAAACTAATTATATTATTTATGGGCCATCTTCTTCTTAGCGTGTCGATAAATGGCAAATATTAGATTTTTCCGGACCAGTACTCAGCTACGCGAATAGTATTATCTGTAGCATTGTACAGGTCCTCGCGTGTACAGGTGGTAGGACACGATGGGCAACTCAATAAGTGAGCCATGGTTTGGGGAGAGTTACCACACTCGCAAGGCTCGTGTGCGCTGTAACCCCACCGGTACACGTTTTCTTTACACCGGCCGACTTGGGTCCGGAGTCTATTCATAGACTTCCACGTCGGCCATGGTAAACTGCTACCGGGGGGAAGTTTTTCCGCTGGTGGAATGGGAAGAGCAGTTTGGTATCTCTCCTTCCAGAGGAGAATCCTGGTTTTTGGAGCATCGCCTCGCAGGGGGACTACTTCTTTTACGAAGTTATGCCGACTTTTAAGCCTCTGCGGTATCGGGACGTACTGGTGCATAGGATGTCGCGGGTCTGTCTCCAATTGGGCCATAGACCATATCTTCTTCTTCTCATCCGGTACGCTCTTGATAGAGCTTTCGTGATCGCTATGTGCTCGTGTCGAAATAGGCACATGTGCGCTTCACGACGATTCGCCACCGCTGCCTGTTAGATACCAATAGACCATATAGACCAATATATTTTTACTTCATACGTATGAAATAAAAATGTGAGAATTTTATCTGGCATGACATTTCCGCTTAGTACAGGCACTGAATGTGGTTGTGTGTCTAAAATATGAGAGTTTCATCCATCAAGATCAACCAAACTTACTCTTTAAGTTTTTCTTAAGTCATACATTGACTTTATGCGATCCTATAATTTTGTACTCACTTCTAATTCTAGGATCAATTTCCTAACCTTAACCATACCAAATGACACGTTGTATCTAAATTTAACCATAATTGTTTATAATACAATTAAAATTCTCAGTGACATGTATAATTGAAATTTCCGTTAGCATTCCATCAATCCTTGCATTGTTTACAAAACTTCCTAGATCTGTCTCGAATGATAGATCATAGATTCCTGTCTCCGTACCACATCACGCACAGTTTGAGGTTCCAACGCAGATTAATTACGAGATAGACCTTACACAATGTGTGTTATATAACACTTTGAGTCCATTGTACACACGCGGAGAGTGGTAATTATCGTGCGAAGATTTCTGCAGATATGCATCTTGATGGTATGTCCTCATGTTAATGTTTGGAGACAGGAAAAGGGCTGGTGAAGATATATCTAGTGGTAAGAGGTGTTAGTTTACTGGGTTTTAAACATGTGTTCATATGAGAACAGGGTTTAGTCTATAAACCAATTAAAGATGGTTTAAAAAATCGTATTTTGTAACGACTGTAGTACAGTTTACTTTCATTGTACTTTATTTTTTTTACTATGTAACTTTAATGGTATACAATTAAGAACATTCTATCTATCTACAGTTTTTAAATTTGAATTTTTGAGTATTAAAATAAACGCGAAAGAAGAAAATTCTAACGCAAATCTGACCATTAGAGTACAATTGATATTCACTTTGTATATAAATGTAGCTTCCAAAGTACATAAACAAGTTATATATTAAATCGCCTTAGCAGGTACTAAAAGCAAAACATCTTACGACTACTCTAAAAGGCCTAAATTATCGCCACCGAATAGCGATTTAACTATCACCATATCAAATTTTATTAGAATCAAATGAACACGAAGTCTTTCACATCCTTTGCCATAAATTAATTAAGCGATAGTAGGCAGATGCATAAAATCGATTTTAAATAGAACACATTCATTGGTGAAGATCGCAAATATATTATGATTGGATGAAATTGACTGTCCTGGATTCTTTTATTATTGTTTATAGCTTTGCTAAATAGAAATGGTGGGAATACATTTGATAATAATGTAAAACTGTCCGACACTGGGGATTTTCTACAATCGGTTCTTTGACCACATAGGTCCAATCAGTCAAGCTAAAATTCTGCAGTTGCAAGAGCAAATATTTGTTTTGAGTTCGTTTGTAAGATGTGTCCAGTGCTCGATTAAAAATATTTCGCCTGAAGTATTCCATTTACATAGCAAAGTCAAAGTTGTTCAGACTTATAGCTTTAAAAGTTAGGAAATATAAAGACTTTTCGTATACCTGATAGATAAATGTCATATCTTACTAAAAAACATATTTAGATTGATTTTTTTAATTTCCTGATTGGATACAAGAAAATTCTGACCCTAGAACTTAATATTTCGTATTACAACAATACCTAAGACCTCTAGTGTGTATGATTCCTTATTTTCTATTGTGAAAATGACCTCACGATCTTTGACACGTCCAACAGCGATCTCTCTGTCCAACAGCGATCTCTCTGTCATCAATACACTTCAAACGTATTTGTTATGCTAAAAGTACAGTTTAATAAGTATATCGTTATGCGACGTTCAATTTAAATGAATGATTTATCCGTGGGAACTCAAAGATATGACTTCCATCACAAGTCTCGAGTGATGAGAAAATGGCTAATGATTGTTACGAGGCTCCGTCAGGGATTGTGAACATTTTAATGTCTATTGTTTGCGTACATCAATAGTCGTGTGTGAAATGTAATTAGAATTGCAGTAAATTAACTGTTATTTTGATTTAACTGTTTATTTTATTGCTTTAAAACAACAATTTCTGTTGCTGCTATTGCTTAGTTCAAACACCTATTGAGAATTAGTGTTTTGAGATACGAGAAGATTCATTTGACAAATAAGTGCTGTAATGAAAAGAGCTTTATCCTCTTAAGGTGCTCCCTCTGCTCTGTTGCAGATTTGAGCATTACATCAGTGAAGGAGGAGAACCGAGCATTACAATGCGCACCTTGTAATGATACAATGTATAATATCTTGATACAACTTGTAACATGAATGCGCTCCACTTCCCCAACCACCTGTATTTGCCGGTTTTGAAATAATTCATGACACCAATATTGTTTCCTCTGTGTTTTTTTCCGCTTCGTTTGACATCTTGCTATGTAATGCTCAAAGTCGAATCTATAATGTTACAATACACGTGAATACTCCCGGTGAGGGATGTTATGTTTTATGGATGTGCTTTTTATTAACAAGCGAAATTGGCGTTACGTAGTAATTTTAACTTTTCAAATACTCATGTAATCATATAAGTTTCGCTTTATGTTTGTCAGCCCTGTGTTGTGCAAATACTTAGATGAGTTTTTTATGATCCAAGTCGACTTTGGTCACGTTTGACAAGACCCCTTGGCGAGACGTCTCATGTTACATTGTTTAGACATTAAAAAATATATGAGACATAATATCTCTTAAGAAAAAAAATTGAATGATAAATACCAGTTTGAAACGAGTACGAAAAAACAGCAAAATTCTTAAAAATTAAGTTTATTTTTAATTGTATTTGGTTACATACATACACATTCCTAATAATAACTATACTAAGAAATGACGTTTAAAAAGAGTATAAAACAGGAAACACAATGTTAAAGCACTTTCCACGATGTAATGGTGCGTCCATCTAAGTTTCAAGTATAGGAGCGAAGAAAAAGCCCTTTATTTATTTTTGCTTTATAATTTGGCTTGTGAGAGATGCATGTGATGTTGCCCACATTTATATATTTAATTAACATAAATATCATCATGCCTGTATCCCCGAAGGGGTAGGCAGAGGTGTACCAATGTACGACCACAGCTCGCCGATATGTTTTAAATCCCATGTAATAGGGGCGAGCCTATTGCCACTTACCGGGCACAAATCCAAACTCCGACCTGCTACTGAGAATTTCATAGAAAAACCCAATAACACCTTGTTCGACTCGGGAATCGAACCCAAGACCTCCAGCGTAGCAGTCGCGCTTAGCGTCACTAGGCCAACGAGGCAGTTTAATTAACTCGGAAGGTGTATTTATATAATGTTCTCTAATTAAAGTTAGTTTCAATATAATAAATGCTCAATGAAACAAGAAGATACGTAGCATATCAATATCGTCTCGCGATCAATCAGTTTGATAATCTCGAGGTGTGATTGCGTGAATGAATCTAATTACGCAAACTGTTTGACAGTTACTTTTCACCGATGGTGCCAGATATCGGGTTCCTTAGGACATTCTAAAGATTTAATTGATATAACGACCGATTGAAATGTTCACGAAGCGAAATGAGAATTAAACTATGCAAGAGTCTTGACCGTAATATACTTTTTAATCTTACTTTTAAGTTATCCTTTCATCTGTTTCTATTTCTTGACCCGCGGTGGTCACGATCCTCCCCAATCCATTAACAAATAATTATGAAAATGCCCTTATAATTAGATTTTTGTATGTAAACGCCACTGAAAATAATATACGTTCAGATTAACTTAAGAAAATCGCTACACGAGCTCTATTATGATTTCCCACTCGGTTTATATCCTGTTACAAGCAGATTAACTGTAGGGATGGACAATATAACGAATACTGCGATAAAACAAGATGTCACCTCGTATATTATATGCACGCGACATGATTTATACACAATGCAGTCAAATGAATTCTCATTAGAGCATTATAGGTGAAACTTGCACCGAATCAGGAGAAATCTCTTCACACACTAGATATATGGGCTTGAGTCTGCCTGACCGTACCAAATAGATTCTAAGATTTATTTACCTAACTTATAACTTATAATTATTAATAATACCTTACTATATAGCTATAAGTGTATTTGGCTTAGTTTAGTATAAGTTTTTATTTGCGGTTGAAAAACATTTTTTTTTTAATTTGTTTACTGACGTTGTACTTGTGAGATCTTAAAGAACGCAACATCATCGGGCACCCATTTCAAATATTTATTCCAGTCTCCATATATTTTTCACTCGAGGTTTCAACGGAGTTCATAAAACTTTTGTTGCAGGTTTATTAATCAGCAGCCTAGACGTATGACTTCAGTCATCGACCACTAGGCCACCGTACGCTTATGACGGTTAATAATTTCTGTGAGACTTTTTCTTGGGTTTTAGGTGTTTGAAAGAAGATCAATAGCATATAAAACTTTTAAGAAGTACCAAGTACATTATGTGTAACAATCTTACATCAGCCAGAGGAAACGTGTATGAAACCAAACACCAAACCGAAATGATCATGATCTACAACTGAACGGTCAAAGATAGCGAGAGTTACGTCACTTTATAACTTGGTGACACGATTAGTATGATTTTATAGTATTCTATTTCATTGCTTTAATTAGTCACAACTAACCAACACCTGATTTATGCAAAGAGATCCAAAACTGAACATTGTCATGTGCATATGAATTAAAAGAAAAGTGATAAAGAAAAGCTTCTTATTTATAAACGTGATTTTCATTGGTCGGGCAAGTAGGACCAATTTAATTATATTTGCAACAGTGAAAGATGTTACTGGATTTTTGCTCAGGATTTCATTAAAAAAAATGTGATCTAAACAGCTAAATCCAACTACGAAAGCTTTAAAGCCCAAATATTTGGCATATAAAGTAAGAAGTCAACTTTAAACTTTGTTTCGTTTGAGCATATGCTAAGGGAGGTTCGGACAATTTGCTTTGATGTAAGTAGTTTAGTTGTGAATTACTAGAACATACTGCCATCAACAGTTTCCATCGAATCAGTACTTTCCACCTACACCTACCCACTGCTACACTATCATTCCGTCAGCTAATGTTTGAAGTCTGTGCGTTGTATGGTATCAGAAGTGTGTGAGAGCTGCTCTTAACCTGTGCCTTGACGAGAGCTCTACAGCTGGCATCGCATTGCAGTGTAACGTATAAAGAACGTAGCATGTGAAATGAGGCAGTACGGAACCTTCTTTCTCAGTCACGTGAACTTAAGAATATCCTGTAGAATGTTAAGCCTTAGGGTCGATTTGTTAAACCCGTTTGTTTAATGTTTAGAGAAAATTTATTAAAAAACATTATCTGCGTAATAATCTTTATTCTGGGCGGAGACTAATCCAACAAATGAAATATTGAATTCTAACCCGACTTTGTTTTATTTAAACGATAAAATACGAGGGAATAGAAAAGAAACGATGTCTTGGAGACAGCTAAGGTCACGGGAAACATTGTGAATGTATGTGATAGGATAGTGAAACGCCAATGGCCCGAAAATGTTTACAATAGCAATATGTAGATCTCTAATTAGGTTGACATCACAAGAGTTCTGTAGGTGTCGGGCACAACATATAGGCGTGATGTGATGGACACTCTACACACTTTCACAAGGTGTTGATGTACTGGTCATTATTGACGATCACTTTGTATTTAAGGTATAGGTCAATATGCTGCTTATATGATATATCATCTTGCAGCATCTAGCATCTTGCAGTCTTTATCTTGTCTGAAAACTAGGGGCGAAAACTATGACACAATCCTAATTAATTTACGTTGATTTTAGATTTATTTATATATAATATGATACCATTTCTAAGCGAGTAGTTGTTCTTGGTATCTTTATAGAGCCATACATGTTGACTAGAATATAAGTGAACATAAAATAAAAAAAGAGATTCTCCTTTCGGTGGTAAAGTAACTGCAAAAAGATGATCTAATAACTTTATTCGTAGCATATTACCTAAGATTACACGAATAAGCTAAGTGTTTCACTTTCAGCAGTTAGGCGATGTTAAATAACCGTAATAACAATATTATATAGCCTAGCCGGGACGCCATTTATAAGACAGTTAGCTCCAACGTTATAACATTCAGGGACCCAATTCCGCTATTTTAAAGTCAGTGAGTAGCAGGTTCATGAACATTACAGTGTGTACCAAGATTAAAATCATCTGAATACGACAATTAGTATTCAGATGATTTTAGTTTAATGAAAAATGTACACTTACTACTGTAGGATTGCCCCTGACAGTTCATTGGAGGCTTATCTGTTACGAAAATTAAATTAGGCAAAATAACAAGTACACTGCAACGTTCATTAACTTGCCACCCACTGACTTTAACATAGCGGAATCAGGCCCCTGTTTGCATCAATTACTATGGAATGCAGACTTCCGATTGCAATATGGGCTTCTTAACGGTAACGAAAGTAAGTTTCATAATCAAAACACAATAATTTGAAGCAAAAATCATCTTCGAACCAATAAAGCGAACGATGCGATTATCAAAAAGTTTTTTCACTGAATCCATTAATCGGTAAGAGACTAACAGCGCCGCAATCAACTGCCGAAGAAATACTTAACAACAATATTTGTTGGGTAGGACAGAGACGAGTAGTGGGTAGACGGTTCTGTATCTATTACTGGGACTAATATATAAAAAATATATCTTAGATTAGTTTAATTAAGTCTGGTGATGCAGACAATATATGCGCTCAGGCTAGATATAAGTAAAAAACTAGATTTGAGAATGGTTAAGGTTTAATTGGAATCATTATACATTAATTAAAAACTATTTTAGTACCTACGTAAATTTACCTAGCTTCATGTAAATTTTTAAGTATAAGTCGTTTTAAGTACTTCAGTTGAATATGTTATCATAGCTTGTAGCATGTATGGAATTAAGCAAAATTAACTTAAAAAAAAAGTATTTACAGTCTGGTTTACAAAACCAACAAACACAAAGGTTTATTAAACATACACTGTTAATGCTACTGAACCCTAAAATATTGATAAAAAAAGTAAAAGTGAGACACTTACGTACATACATTCGTTACTAAATTGAACTATCATTGAGCGTATAAATTATAATGATAGATTGGACGGATGCTCAATATATGTAGATAGATAATTGCGCGGTACTTGTATCTTGGTAGGTAGGTACCTATATAACTGCCGGCACACCCGGTGATATTGTCGCAATTATATGGATTAACAAAGATCGCTCTTTAAGAAAGTTTAATGTTAAGTAGTAATCATAGGGTCGAGTGGTTTTTGACTGCGTTGGAGTCACCAAACTCTTTGAACTAGCTCTAATAAACTTGTTTCTTATGGTCAACACATTTATTTTAGTATCAGAGATTTAGAAAAAAATAAGGTTACATTCCAAGATATTCTTTATGAAAATAAAGCATAAGAGGAAGGATGGGCGACTTTTTTCCATACAAACGCCGTCGCCTTCTTTCTCGCTGGTTTATAATCTTAAAGATATATTTTTTTGCAGATGTTTCAGTTGTCATTTGTTTTAATAAATTGATTATATCCCCGTCTTTTCCTTAAAATATATTTGATAACAAATCTTAGTACTACTTATGTAGTACAAAAGAATTACAGTAGTATTGCGGAGGTAAAGTTTATGAGAAACGTTTTTGATGACCATTTTAGTACTATTTCTAATTGCTCATCATTTGAGGATGTCAACACGTTTGCTCCGTTTGCAAAGCGCGCCAAAAACGAGCTAGCCGGCAGTAATTGTCCAATTTCTAGCAATTACTGGACCATTACAGAAATATGTTCCTCAATGTAACTATTAGAAAAAGTTATTGACATAGATTAAAATGTAAAAGAGAGGACACATTGCAAACATCGGATTTTTGTACCTAAATCAAATAGTGCAAAATGAAAACTCATCCTACTGTACGGAGTTCTTCATTATTTTTTCACTTTATACCTATCATTTTTTGACTTGACATACTATGTAAAAAAAATATATTACATGTCACATTTGAAATATTATCTAAGTAGGATTTCAGCTGGAATTAAATGGAAAAGTTACATTACGTGCACTTGAACGCCTTTTAAATATATATTTTCATTAATTTCATATACTCGTATCATCTCTGTCAATTCTGTAACACATTTTCTTCATCTTTGCCATCAAGTTGTCGACAAGCACTACGAATTGATTTCTTGTTAAGAAGACAGATTACGATTGTTTATCCAATTTACAGCTAGCGAAAGTTCAAAGCGAGTACAAACGCATATGGTACTAGAATCAATACACACAATTTTTTATACCAATCAATTTGATTTTAAGAATGTTAACTCGTTACGATTGATTTATGGTTTAAGGAAGGAAGTCGTTGTATGTTAAACCTATCAAATTATATTTTCCTAATTAAGTAATCTGTCGATTGAATAAAGTTCGTTTAAAAGAGTTGTTACATTTCCTGAAGGTAATTGGGATTACGTGTTGTTTGTATTGCATCTTGTCTTTATCTAGGATAGTAGATTTATTACTTTTATTTATATGATATATCCTGACTCACTTGATTGTAACATCTGACCTGATGTTGCACATATGTGTATGATCGATTGCATGATACGTGGGAAAGAGCGCACACGAAAATTGAATGCTTCATAATGAAGGCGTTGTTGAAATTTAAACAAGAAAATGTATCTAGTGTAGACACTAGATACATTTTCTAAGCTAGAGCTTAAGCTTAAAAATTATAATATTTTTGGTATTTAAATTAATTAAAGATACAACAAGATACACAGATTAATAATACAGTTTTAAAAAAGCAATGACTTTTAATGTGTTTACATATGTAAACTTTAGAATTCCCTTTGTCATATAATTACTAACCTAACCGAGTTCAATTTAATTGTTTCTTTTAAAATTAATCCGTGGTATTTACACTACTATGTAACACAGCCTAGGAAATACGAATCTACTATTAAAACATCGATAAGTAAAATTAAGTGAGAAGCGAGGAAGTATCGTCCATACTATTACCGTGGCGACTGATTCTTGAGTAATTTGCTGGATGTGTCATTAAGTGCTTCTGGTACGACTAACTAGATGTGTCCTGAGGCATTAGTGGACTGCTTGTTTGTCACTTGTTAGAGTTATCTACACTTTCAGTCTCTGTGTTTACATTTCACAGTTTTGCTCTAAGATCTTAGTATTTTATTATTGATCTTATTTATTATATCAATTAAAAATATAAATTTCGCTACTGTGCTGTTCCATGATCCTTTGGTTTCTGATATTATTATTTTATCAAATTAAGAATATAAGAGTTGATTGTTTGCAGAACTTAATTTTACATGGAATGACAAATGCCCTAACATAAATAAAAAAATAAACTGCACTCATTGAAGCATAGTTCTCTTAAGTAAATCTTTCATAACTTACCTTAAGTTAAAAAAATGTACTATGTCTATATGTGGAGGATATTTTTTGATATAGTCTGTTAACAATAAAATATATGACATAAAAACAATCTATATATCGAAGCAAGGCAATAAATATTTGATCATATTGCTTACCATTGAAGTTCAACCATTATTGGTACTTTTACTACACATGAATATTAAAATAGAAAAACGTTAACATTAACATGTGTATATCCCGAAACGAATCTTGAAGTTCGTTACGTTGGTACCTTTAACATAATAGTTAAGAAAGCGGCCATTTTCCCTTTTCTTTATGATTGACACTGAGTTACACCTCTTTCGTTAGTTTTCATTTATGGTATTTTTACTACTGTGGTCTGTGCGTTTGTTTTATAAATTCTTTGCAACATGCGTGAATATGTACGTTTGTGTAATTCACTTTTTAGTTACGCGTGTCTATTCAAACTTTCGTTTGGATAATGGAATGAATATTCATTTTTTATTTATTGATAGCGTTATTGCTTCTTAAAAAAATATGTAACATCAGATCTATATAGATATCTGGCTTACACATGGGAAGTGCAATTTGACCTCATAGTAAATTTTGAACACAATTTTCTCAAAAATATTAAGTTTCCTTCTTGTGTTATACTAAAATTTTAACTAGCGCTAAACTACGAAGCTTAACGCATAGTTTGTATCTGCTTAGATAGTTTTCCAGGAACTATTACCTAAAATTACTATCTAAACTCATCGATACAACATACTTCAAAACATTATCACAGAGCTTCAACAAAGTATTTCTTAATTACCTATACAAACACACTTAATCAAGAATCATTAATAACAATTACAAGTTGCCAGCGCGACATGCGGATATGCGCTATTCATATTGTTTTATGTAAGCGACGCCGCGGGGCGAGACTAGCTCACGTTTTAATATTAGATTTACAAGCCATTCAATGCGGAGATACGTTTAGATAATAGGATACTTATTGTTATGATTAAGCAAGTTCGTTTGTGCTCTAAGTATAAGTAAATATGCTATTTAAAGTTAAGTATGTTTTTCAGTTTAGATATGAAACTTTTTAGTTCAAACTGTAATGTCACATTCATATGATAAGTTACAATAGAATGTAACGAAAGCTTAGGTACATAGACTATATATTTATAAATTAAATTACGGAAAAAATACGTTATCTACACTCGTAACATAATAAAGATAAGTGTTTTTTTGTTCCAGAAAAAACAAGTCGGATTAAAGATAAAAAAAGCTTAATTTATCTTAATTCTCGAGTAGGATATAGGATATTTAAAATCAAGCTACTTGTCTTGGGAAAATAGTAGTACGAAAGAAACGCGGGTCACCGTTAAATCACAACCTGGATTAACGCAAAAAAAGTCGCAAGATGTGCTTAACTAATAAATAATTTTTAATTTTCAGCGACCTATTCCCTGCTAATTAGATATGTTATTCTGACTACACAAAGTTAATTATAATGCATCAATATTGCGATTATCGTTACGTCATCACTAACTCTCAGTATGTTATTTTAGCTCAAGTCATGATCTATACTGCAATCATAACTAATATTATAAATGCAAAAGTTTGTTTGGATGTATGCATGTTTGTTACTCTTTCATGCCAAAACTATTGAATGGATTTTAATGAAACTTTACAATAATGAAGTTTATACATCGTAGTAACACAATTTATTAATTTATTATTGTATTATCTGGACTATAAAATAGACTAAGTCCCCCGAGTTTGTTTCGACATTTCTTCTCAGAGTAGTCAGTTAGGAAATGTCGACTTCATCTAGCTTAGGAAGACATTGTAAAAGTGATTTTTATAGTACCTATACTTGCAAGAATAAACTACCTATTTCATTTCATTTCAGACATAGGCTATAATTTATAAAGATAGTGTATAAATTGACATTCACGCGGGTGAAACCGCGGGGCACAGCTAGTAGATTAATAAGCTTTTGATGTTAATTCACGGATTTCCGGATCTAGATAAAGAGTATTGGTTTAATTGATGAAATGTTGTATTTAAATGATTGTGAGTACATTTGATAGGTGACCGAGTTAGATAAGTAATTGTCGGTTAAGTAGCTAGTGAAAAGAGTCAAGAAATTCGCTACTGTGAGACATAAATGAATAAACAAATATTTAACAAGAACATACCTATACACCCGTATTTCCTTATTTACGCTGTTACAATAATATTTTATTAGTACTCTCTAGTTAAACTTAACATTGGTGGGACACTATTCATACATATTTTCTGTGTAGCTTTTTCCAAGCTATATTAGGGCTAGCTTTACGTTTTAGATTCAGCTGAATACACTATTACGTGGAACAACTGCCTATCTGAACTTTACAACCTATTTTAGTGGTATCACAGGACTATGCTTCAGAAAAACATTGTGTTACCACGATATACTAAACTTTTATTTTCGATCACTTTCATTTATTAGTTTATTTATTGAAATAGGTTGTCATAGCCAGCTCATAACCATTTACTAATAAACCAACGTAACTAATAACAATGAATTACAAACATTGCATTGAACATTACAATTACTTTTGGTCCACAAACATTAATAGCTAAATGCCTTCCCGCCTTTTTTGTGTATGGTTAAGTAGCCTGAATGTGTTATGTAAGGATTTAACTAATGGTATTTAACAAGAGTATAAGGAAAGGAATATTGATATTTCATGTGTGGACAGTAAATATCCTACATGACTTCTAAAAGTTATTTTAAAGAAAGGTGCCCTACACTTGCATGATGGACGATTTGATGCAAGCTACCTACCTACCTACTGACAATGCAGTTCTCGTAGCAGAATTTTAGACCGACCCAATATAAATAGTTTGACTTTGACTCGATAAGAAAAAGGAAGAAATAGCAGTAAAGAGTTGTGGCTTATCCAGTGAGATTGAAAACCAATATCATAGACAAAAGTATGTCTAGTAAGAATATTACGCTTCTTTCATTTAGGTATATTACCCAAAACAAAAATAGTGAAACATACAAAAAGTTTATCAAGCAATTTGAGTATAGCTATATGTACAATATAAAAAAAAATTATATAACTACTTGCTGTGAACCGCGGTTTCACCCGCGTGAATACATAGGTCCCGTTCCCGGTGCCTTTATATTATTGGGGGCGGAGATGAATCCAACAAATCACTATCTAGGATTACTTAACATGGTGATTAAATATACTAAAAGTTTCTAATTTTCTTGACAATAACGAATACAACAAGCGAAGATTTAGTAAAATCGGTCCAGGCGTTATGCGCTTACCAACACATTTAGCGATTCATTTTTATTTATAGATGACTATGATACCTTATAAAAAAACTATAAAATCTCTGTCAGTGACTGTAATAACTTCAAAGGAAATTTAGAAAGGCTTTGACATAAGAAACGGTTTAAAATAGGCGTACCTACGTAGGCACAACCAGTACGCAATGTACAGTCGTAAATATACATAATAGTAGGCAATTTGTTCTAGGGCGGGTTATATTACGTTACCAAAGATTTTAATTAAATTATAATCGATAACAGACTAATGAGGTTGGTTATGTTTTATATAACAAAGACCAATTATAAGCGCAAAAAATCGCATGCACAGACTTTTTTAACGTAAGATAATTTAATGAACTTCTTTTCATTTTGTATACGGGTGATAGTCGACTAGAATAATTCAAAAAGTCGCGTTTGTTCACCTGGGTGATATCACCTAGGTGAACAAAGTGGAATATACCAAGTTTATACTGCAGTTACGAATCTGTTAGTTAAAGATACTGCAATTGATTCCAAGTAAAATTAAGCTTTCATATCCCAATTTAAGAAGATCAAGCCAATTTCTCAGTACAAATCGAAATCTATCAAAATACAATTTGTAATCGGATCAACTGCATTTGATTAACAAAATGTCATTCCAAATCTGTTCCCATTACAGTTGTATCAAACAAATGTTTTATCGAAAGGATTCCCAAGTAAACTGGCATTTATATATCAAGGACATGATTTAGAATTGTTATTAAGTAATAAGATCATCATTGATGGCCTACTAATAAAATAAGGCTTTATTTATTATTAAAGATTCAGTCTTATTATTGTTGAAGTGGAATTGCGCAATAAGAATAAGCTTTTTGTATTAAAATATCGTAAATGGTATCTAAATTGAAATTAAACAGAAATTATGTCTACTAACATGTAAAAAAAATGTATATAAGAAAACACGTACATAAGAAAAATAAAAAAGCATATCAAAAAAAAAATACATACAATTTACATAAGTAGGTAGCATATTCATTTCTCAGATAAATGTGATTGTTATTTAATCTAGAACGAATAGCTTTACAACCAGTTTCCATAAACGAATTAAACTAATCTAAAGTATAATAAATAGGTGCCGCCTGCAAAAGATAACATTATTAAAGTCCATAGTGAGAAGTGAAACAAAATAAATTAAAAAGGAAAGTGTTCGCACAATAGTATCCACGTATGACAATGCGAGACACCCACAAAGCCTGATTATGGGGACTTTAATCTTATCGCTTTTATGACGGATTTCAACTCCTACGAATGTTAGATAAAACATTTTTTAGGTTCTTATGTTATGTCATGACCGGACATCGAATAGTTAAGGACATAGCGATTATTTGTTTATTGAAATGTTATGTATCACATTCGGCTAGGGTCTATCGTTTTTTAGCCTCAGTGAGCTGTAGGTGATACATTCCAACGGGGTGTCTAGTTTTAACTTATGTCGTAGGTTCAGATTATTATGACTTTTGTTAATTTACTATTTAATTTACTGTGGTACCTTGAGGCTGTCTTGAGCACCAGTGCAAAAATTATCAAATAAATGATTAAAAAAATCTCATTAGGCTGAATAAAAAATTGGTCCATTAATTATCTATACTATTAGGTTGGAAAAAGAGTTTGTGACATAAATATTCAGTTTTAATTTTATTTTATCAACTGTTATGAAAAAAAAACCTGTGAAAGCTTGATCTGTCTATTATTTTATTACTTAACTTCTAACAACGTTTGCACATTTTATTGATTTTACCCAAATTAAGGCGCTCTAAACCATATTTATGCTTTAAAGTTTCTAGTGTTATAAATTGTGAAATTTTGATGATTGATGTGGGTGGCCCCTATATCAATCTAGTTTGAATATACGGTAAGCTACCATAGGCCGGGTCACGTATTAGATAATCCATAGAAACGGTTATAACGGGACCTCTACATATTTGGCAGGCTGTGGTAAGGCAATAAGGATATGACGGTGCATAATGCGTTTGTTTGTCTTCCATATTTATTGCTATAGGTTCCGTTTAAATCCATTATGTTGCGTTCATTAATTCAGGTGTCTTTTCAACGGAGCGTATAGTTTCATGTGTTTATTTAGGTTACGCGATTCCATTCGTTTTAAGTGATTCAGAGTTAAGTAGTTCCTATGGCCCCTTTCTGGAGCAATCATGAGACTAACTCTAAAGTAAGATTATGTTGTACTGTCACCGAATTATTATAAGTACGCGCGTGGGGTGTGTAGAAGTAGTTCTTGTCCCTAATTTAGGTTGCAAAATTCGTCCTATATCAGCATACTTACATTATTTAAATAAGAGCTTGTAAAATAATAATACGTTATTTAATTATAATACATTACTAGTTACGTAGACTTCGCCTTAAATTGAGTTGACATCAATCAAGCATGTAGCTAATATGTATATAAATTGTAATAACCATTTATCGGGCGCTTGTCATTAATAGAAAATGCTTTCAATATGTTGTCTGTAAGTGGTTACGTCGGAGTATTTGTCATAGTTCAGATAAGATTATGTTCTTGATTGATTATGTTACTGTTTGCGTAATACAGGGATCTGGGTTGCGTAAAAAGTTTCTGCGTAATTGGATTTGCAATCAATTGATAGATTAACGTAATTATTGTTTGGTTTAAGCTTTTGATTGATATGGTTATAATTTTGTTTAACTTTTTTGCAAGGTATACGCAATGTCGTTTATTGATTTTTTATTAATTGCTTAGGATCAGGGGCTTGTTTTGATCAGATGTAGCTACTGATTAAGTGTGTCGATAGATTGGCAAAGTAAGTTTCTTCTTGCATCACAAATATAGTGAAGCTTACGGGAGGTCCAAATAAAGCAAGAGGCCAATCCTTCCAGCACGCCTAGACTACGTTATTTGGTCAATAATTATAAATTGACCATGTATCCAAAACCAAAAGATGATGTAGTAATAAAACCCAAGATGTCAACATTTAATAAACATAATAATATGCATTCATACTATCCTAATCCGATGGAATAACAACTGGCAAAACGAAAGGAAGCTCACGCAACGATTTGTCAAATGTCATATTGATACCAACCAATTTTGATTGACCTGCAATTCGCATACAAACTCTTCTGTTAGTTCTTAAATAGTTCTGATGAATGGCAAGTGAGGGGTCATGGGATAATGGTGAGCTTTTATGTGTCGATGGGATGTCAATAGGTGGTACAATGTGTAATGCGCAGTAATGCGTATTTAAGTTGGTTAATGCGATTGGAACTTGTAATGGGTGATGTTATCGAGATATTAAGAAATATTTAAGACGTATTTAAGACTAACACGTTGTGTTATGAATAGCTAGGTTGCTATTGAAATTACAGTCGTGTATTTTTGTCTAATTTTTCTGACAGTAAAATAATGATGAAAAATAAAATACACAACAGATAAACACTGTGATGATATAAAACTACCTCATAGGTAAGTACTTACGAAATGTTCTTGTTCTCAAAACATCCTTAAATTGCATAAGGTTAAATACTATTACCAAAATGCAATGAGTTTGCAAATAATTAGTAGTAACGAATGATTTATGGTCGAGCTTAAACAAAGAATGATTAATTAAATTTCACATGTGGAGTGTAAATAAACATGTTTGCTTTAGATGAAAACATTTACACCGTACTGCATTAAAATCTTGTAGTAAACAATGTTTGTCACTTATTTTGCAACGTCTATGTTCTCAAATTCCGAGAGCACGATAAGTTATTAATTACTATTTTTAGATAATTACAGTTAACTATATTTGACTGCATAACTTAAAGAGCTTTACAGCTTTCTTTATAGTCATATGCACATTTTTTGTTATTAAGAATCACTTTCAACTTCATAACTTACCAAACAAAAAACATCTACGTAAACTTTGAAAAATCTAAATATTGACGTCTTTGTTACACTACGGTGTAAAAGCATCCACTTAAACAATTATCTTTCAAGCCGACCATCAATTAATATGTACCCGAGTCTAAACATAACCGCGTCAGTCTACAGCAATATGTTACAGCACGAGTCACCGATCAATTATGTAGTTAAGCTCGGTATTGATGGGGACTCAAATGGGATCTTGTATGAAGGGCGGATATGAGAATGTGTCCTGCTGGGTTTATGGCCCTATGGGAGTAAGTATAAATATATGTAATTAAGCTAAAGAGTTGCCTAGCGTTTACTTAACTCGGAACTATTTGACGAAATTAAAAAAGTCTGTTTGTTGTTGACAGGACAATCAATTAGGCAAACGTAGCACGATTCATAAATAAAATCACTACAGTTAGTAATAATAAAATAATATGGTAAATAATTACCAATTACACAGAATACGTAATAGTAGAAGTAATCATAAGAACAAAACAAGACGATGAAACAAGTGAGTTTCCGCGCTATGTGCCGGTTATATACTTTAAAAGCTCTAGGATTAAAGGTTCAGTGTGGTTCAGTGATGCGTAGGTCAATATGTCATCTATAAATTAAGCACTTAACATGTTGCATTAAAGCTATAAATAATACATCGGAAGTATTTATTTTCATTTCAATAAACACTGAGACACATCATTAGTGTCCGCGCAAATTCAAGTAGTTACATAAATAAATATTTACGACGCAGTTAAGTACATCGCATTATACCTTTTGTAATTTTTTCGTATTTATTATGACAGCTTGCGAAGCCATGCCCCGATATGACGTCATTATTTATATTTAACGAAATCACGCATGTTTAAGCCTTGTTCAGACACGACGAGTTTCTGATCCAGCCGTAATGTCCTAAAAACCAAATTAGCTATTCAGGAGTGTGGTGTCAAGAACTAGGTAACTATTAAAATTCTTTCTTGAATATTGCGTATAATATACAATTAGCAAGTCCAGGAGTAGCGTCAGTTAGGCTGCCCATACACGGATTGCTCTCACAGTCAGTGATCAACGCACACGGACTGCGCGAGCTTTTAACCGCTCTTGCGCGTAACGTGCACTTTTTAAAAACGATCGAAACAAAAGCAGTTTATCTGCTTGGCATTCCGTGTACACCGGTCTTAAGGATATAAATGCATATGCATGACGCTTGCAGGAATGTGGACTTCATAATTAATATAAAAGCGTTTAGTAAAGGAATGATTTCGCGAAAAGATGTGCGTGACATTCGCAACATGTGAACAAGCCTGTATTTGGGAGGCTATAATAAACAACTTAATTATGTTTACATTTTTATGTGCGTGTCTTAACATAAATTAAAGGGTCAGTTTTATCGTTTTTGTAATTTTACAGCCTCGTTTCCAAACCTGGAAAGTTTTGTTAAAGTTGTTTGTAATTTCGCGGCCCTTGTGTTGTGACCATTTTGTAAACTGGATCACCCTCATAGTGTTTATAGCTTTTTATTTATCTCACATATCTACATTATTTTTTAGTTAAATGAAGCCAGTTAATTGTATCACGTACGAAGGTTCAATAACCATTCAGTTGATGTAAATTTGTCCTTGAAGTAGAGTTACTGACAAGAACCTGTTCATCAATACTTATATCTTGTCAAATAAGTAAGAAGTTACTCTTTAATTGCAGCAAGTAGGTAATTAACTAGCTTTAAGACACAACTTCACATTAGTTCCACTGCTCGCTACTAGATGGCGCTATTCACAACTCTATACATGGTTCATATGTATTTAACACTTTTGAAAAATTCGCCAATCAGAGTTACGAACATGATAACACACGTTAACCCGTCAATTTGTCCGATGTTATGCTATATAATGACACGTCGGTGCATGGTTGACGGGTGAAAAATATCCCGCGATAAAACTCTTTAATTCCCCACCGCTTGAGGCGACCTAGTACGTAGCACTTAACTTTCTGATGATTGTATGTAATTTTGATTAATTTATTGAATTATGTGAGGAGAGATGTAACAATACATTAAGAACAGGATAACTGAAAGGTGGGCTACTTTTACGGTGTTTGTAAGCTCTTCATTACGACTGCCTACCCGAACGGGTGAGCAGAAGTGTGGTAGTGAAATTAGGAACAAAAAAAGGACAAATGCTCACTAACTCAAAATTACATAGGTTTGAAAAAAGAGTAGTTTGGGTATGTGAAATGTGTAGGTAAAAGGAGGCATTTAGCAAAATTACTTAATGTGACCACTAAGAGATTTTGCAACTCAGTGATCATTATGGCTTGTTATTGCGTAAACCTCGCTTTAGAATACTCTCTTTTGTCCATATACCTAGAATGGTAAGCTTACAAAATTATAATAAATAATCATTAGGCTTTGATAAAGGTTATTTAAGCATATGAAAATAACTCTGCCTCGTTGCCCTAGTGGTGCTAAGCGCGCCTGCTATGCTAGAGGTCTTGGGTTCGATTCCCAAGTCTACCAAGGTGTTATTGGGTTTTTCTATGAAATTCTCGGTAGCAGGTCGGAGTTTGGATTTGAGCCCGGTTAGTGGCAATAGGCTTGCCCCCTATAACATGGGACCTAAACATATCGGCGAACTGTGGGTGTAAATTGGTACAACTCTGCTTAACCTTTCGGGGATACAGGGGTGATGATATGTTATGTTATGAAAATAACATTTGTCCCTTACCTCTACAGCGTGAAAATTCACCAGGTAAAAGCACTGCTAAAGAAAATAAAACTCTCAGACAAAGATCTAGCCATCCTGAAAATAGACAATACTCAAATAGAAAGCTTAAGGTTTATTAGATGCCTGTTCAGATACTGTCATTACAAAAAAATACGTCGTTAACTATAGATAAATGTAGGTTGTTTATCATTATAGCAGCTTGCTCTATTACCGCTGTATCAGTGTCTCCCATATCTTAATGGTTACAAACGACTTCATCTCGCATCTCGGCCGTAATAAATTAATACTGACCACTTAACATCGCACCATCTTACCTTCTTCTAAATATTAATGTACCGACTATTTAGTAATTTGATTTAAAGCCTCATTCACACCCCTGCGGCTTTATTATACAACTTTTAAATATACTACCAACTTATTTTTGCCGTCGGAAAACCACATAAAAAGTCACAAAACGGGAAAAACTGTTCTATGTCATTGTGATAAGGAAGAGTTTCGTTTGTGACAGATTTCCCGAACTGCATGCTTAAGTTTGGTGAACGTAGATGTAATGAAGCATATTAGTTTTGCGCGTGCGCGAACATTTGTCATTCATCTTCGTAATGGCGGGCATTTGGAGTTATGTCATTGGACAGTTTTGGCAAATATTTTTAGTTTATACAAATCGTTTTGTCCGCTAATGTGAGTTACGTGAAGGCTTGTGGCTGTATGTGCATTAAGGTAACGTGATTTTTTAGACCTGCGTGAGAATACTTTTATTTTGTGCGATACTGAGAGAAAGGTATGGAAATATGTGGCGTGATCTGACTTTTCACTGATTTGTAGTTTTTTATTTATATCGTCATCTTTTTTTTATCATCAGCATACACTTAAAACAGAAGCCAAGCCAAGTGTTAACAGGCCAGATTTGTATCTGTCATCGTTCATTTGTTTAACGGAACTAAGTCCTTCGTAAATTTCAGTACATAAGAACTACATTTCTATAATACATACATTTCTTATCTCATACCAGTTTCTGAACATATTTGATCTTATTGATATTTTGATTAATTTCATTTTTCATTTCATTTTGATATTTGACTATCAGCAACTTTCATTTACGGGACCAACACTGACCCACTTGCCTGCCAGTCTTGGGATCCAGCCACCTTGCCTACCTAGAACCACTCCAACACAACAAGTTGGAAATTAAATAAAAAACCTTCTAACTGGATGATAGATTGACTCGTCCCTCTAGTTTAACTAAACATTACCAGTTAGTTAAATCTCGTTAAATTTATTAGCTTAGCTTAGATTTTATCAGATATGTCGCGACATGTATGGATTACTACCTAAGATAGATCGTGGACAGATGTTTACACTGTCATTTCACTACGCTTGATTTATAATTAGACAGATTTTTTTACGTATTTTCTAGTATTGACTGCAAGTATAACAACTTACCTCTTATTTTGATCGGATTCGGAATACTTCTGTAGAATCTGCTTATAAACAAAAAGCTTTGTAGAAAAATTTAGATTAACGAGTAATTATTTTAGGCAGTAATTATCGTATTTACATGCCTACCACGCAACATACCCACTATGAAAAATTTCTACACGGATCACACGTTCGGGTAAAAAGGAAAGGAATTTTCTAGAAGCCTACACTTTATTTCCCCTCTTTCAACTTTACAATTTCTAACACCAACTCAAAATTTCCATTTGCAGACGAGCAGCCTAGAAGCGTAGCAGTTACAACTTTGCTCTAATAGAACATCACATAAAATCCAGTTATCTCATCAATACATTCCCAACAGTAATTACAAGTGTCACCCACCTCATTAGCACACAAGATTTTCAAGCAATAAATCTTAGTTCAAAGAAAGCGATACATATAAGGATGTACTAAGTGAGTTTATTTTTAAATGGGTTTTCTAAATGAGGCATCGAAAGTATTGGTGGATAATAAGGTGGTGACGACATGCGACACGAGATACATAAGGGCAGTGTGTTGGTCCGAGGGCGACCCGACAAACCTGTCTCGCTGCATGTCATGTACTGTGACTATGATGATAAATAAATGGGGATATTACATACATTGATGTAAACTCAAAGTATGTAATTAAAGCACTTCTGTTAAGTAAACCAGAGAAGAAGAAGGTGTTACAATCTCCCCAAGCCGAGACAATGTAGATAATTGATTTTCTATATCGACTCATTCGAGGATCGACGCCTGACCATCAGAGCAAGCGACAATATTTGTCTGATGATACCTTTAAGGAAGAAAGCCGCAGTGACATCTCATAAGTAGCTGGAGTAGTGAGCACTGTAACAAGTCTACCATTCCTTGAGAGGCCCTTTTGCATACCACGAGGCTTTGTGAAGAAGTATGGCTGGTGAAAATGTCTTCTGACTATGTGTTCAGATTTCCGTAACATCAGGTTAAGTAAAAAGGTTAAATAAAGATATGTAACACTTATTTAAACACCTATGTACAATATTTCATTTACAGTTGCAATGATGGATTCCTGTTTCACACGCCCTTACTTCTATCCAATTCCTTATGTCTGTCGTCCTCATCTTAGTTTACCAGGTATAACTAAACTAAAATACACCCCACAATGTACTGTTTTTTTTTGGTTTGTTGACAAGAGTTTAACCAATCGCAATCCATATCCACCCTACTATGGAACAAGTGCAGGCGGTTCGCCTTGCGCGGACGTTTCACTGCGCACGCGCACACAGGCGCACTACACGCCTTTGCATTTGCAACTTACATCCGACTGATATTGATTTCTCTCCTTACTGGACTTATATCAATCATAACTTTTATTTTAACATTAACTTTTATTTTTGTTATTTTTAATTACATAGATAAAGAACGGGTTTTCATCGCCTAATTTATTTAAATAATTAACATTTTCCTTTCATTTTAAAAGGAAAGACAAATACATTTCAATCTAAATGAAGCGAAATATGCTCACGTCACTCAGGGTCTAAGATGTTAATCACGTGGATATTAAACAAGGAAGCTCAAGTATCTTTCATTCCATTTTTGTACAGTTTTTTTTTCATGTTAAAAGAAAATACCTTTGTAATACATAGATATATTAAAGGGAGGGGAACGAAGCTTTGAAAAGCATTTATTACCTTTCAGATAGCCCATAGTTAGGTACACTTTTTTCTGTAATTTTCTTTTAACAACTTTCCTAATTATTGCATACAATAAACATTGATTCAGTTTAATAACTTTATTTGTAAAATATGCCTCTACTTCAGTGATTGTAGGCATACAAAGTGTTACATACTAATTATACAACCTTTGAAGTGCCAACATGAGACCTAGACAGAACGAGATACTAATTAAGACAGTGTCGAAGCGACACCTTTTAATCTGAATTAATTAGTATTTACCTCTGTAAGCGACTGCTGTCTGACCTATACAAACTCCACAGACCAATCGTTAGGTAATAACGGTACCATTTAACTTGATAGAAGATAAATGTGTTGGTTATAGTTGGTAAAGGTTTTCCAATGCGAGAGATGCAATGGGAAATATTACTTCAATTAGTAAGCATTCTACGCGGAATATATTTCTCTTTTCTTCTGTTTTGAAACAAAAATGTTTAACAAATAGATTGAAAAATTGGTGTAAGAAAGTAGCCTATTTCAAAACTTTAAATTTTATTTACCTACTTATACGGGGTACGGTAGGAGTAAAAAGCGAAGCATCGAAAGTCCATGTCTAGAAACAGTCACAAAATGATCACCCCATTGGTATTATAAGGACACAATTTATAACCTTAAAGGGTTTGTTAGTTCATTTTGATTCTGAATGTCATCAAAAAGAAGTCGCATTTGCCCAAGATACTGCTCTACTGTTTGATATTCCTTAACAAACTACTTATTTACCCATAGCGTCCTATCTACAAATTCTACAATACTCAAACACTAAACAGTTTATTAATACACCTCATACTAGTCAATTTGCATCCCAATAAAAGCGACAACTTTATCCGTAACAACAATATTATCACGAATATGGCGTAAACCAATAACAATGTATTTCTCGCCCACAGTTGTGGACAGTAAACGTTACACGAATGCTCTCGTCTTATGAAGTGTTGCAATAGGCCACGGCAACGGATTTATAAGAAAATGCAAGGCTCCGGTATCGCTTGTTATGAGAACAAAGATTATGAATATTCATGAGATAGTAGATGAAAATATATTTTTGTGGTTAGGAAGTAGATTAGAAAAGTGTTTGATCCTGTTGTATATCACATTGTGAGTACTAAATTCTATTTCAGCACTTTTATGACTTCGCAGTTTATTAGGACAACAGATTACATTAGATATTCTTTGAAATTTTTTAAAAATACCTCAGCGAAGTTTATACTTGCATGAGCAAACATGTGTTTCAAAAAGTAAGAAATAAAAATCTAATCAAGATAAATTACAACGAAAGTTCGGAAAATCGGAGAAAATGCGTCACTCGAAGATGCCCTAAATAACATAAGCTTGGGCTTTGAGTCATTCTTCAATGAATCACAAAAACTTCTACATGACTGAAAATCTGACTCACGACATACTCTGAGAATAAATCCATTTAGAATTTAGATAGCTTACTAATAACAGGAATGGATCAGAAACTTGATATACTAAGCCTAGCAGGAAAACAATTTGGTATCTAGGTGGTCAATTTAATTGTATCTGAAAATTCTGATGGTAGGTAGAATAGATGGGTGAGGTTAAGAATATTCTGGATAATTTGGGGCGTGTTTTAAGAGCGTAAGCATAAGAAGATTGTGTGAAAGATGTAGGTAATAAGGAAATGACACAGTAAGACTTGATAGAGATGAATGAAAGAAGACACCAACACGTCATCAAGGAATGCAACAGAGAGATTAATATTTATTTATGGATCTATATTGAGGGCAGGATGCCAGTTATATATTTAAAGTAAGATTTTCGGAGTAATGCAAATGTATTAAATTTTATTTTAAGTTATTGCTTAATTTTGATTACATGCAAGCGTGGATGTGATCCAAGAAAGATGAATAGTTTTTGAGGGAAACTTAAAAGTGAAGAGACGAGAAACAAATGAAGATAGAGCAAGGATTTTTAATACTGCCCATAAATGTTCTGCTATTACTGATGGCGATATAACCCACTTTAATAGGCGGTATTTTCAAAAAGACTTGCATTTTATCGTAAACTTTATTCCAGTAACATAGGACAGTAATTTAAAAAATATAAAAGAGGTAGCAGGAAAAGTGCAGCGCTTGTTTCGATTTGGTTCTGTCGCAGTTACGGAAAGTTACGAGTGTATGTAGGACTTTTGGCTAGACCTAACGAATGGTGTCTAGCCTACTGCAGACTGCAGTTCTAAACGAAATTGAACCATACGTAACTTTTGTATAACAGGAAAGAAATTTCATTCATGGAATTCTTTTCTGCAGAGTTGTTATTTAGAGAAAAGACATCTGTAATATCTCTAATTTATTTTCCCTATGAAGAATCAAAGGTGTCTCCTTCTTTTACTATGGTAATGTATGTAGCATGCATGTATTTTGCTCAATAACTTAATGAAAATAATACAGTAGTAGTTTGCTACAATAATAATAATGGAAGTTTTACGTTAATTAGTACAATACATAATTCCATGGCATGTATCATCATTATTGTTGGCTTCTGCTTCTATTACTCATTAATGCAGTATCACGCAGAATATAATCACTATTTTAAGACTAACAACCTACCTGGAGATCAATGAATGAGTTGCGTAACAGTGGTCAAACCGCCAACCTCCGAACAATACCACATACGAGACACAGCAACCGAAGCGTTCATCATAATACGTCCTATATAAATCCGTGTTTTACAAGCAGTCAGCTATCTGGCGGCTGGTCTATGCTGCTCTATGGTTGACAAAGGTCAGCGCAACAACATCACGACTTGAACTCGCCCGACAGCGCATGGGAACAGGACCTAGGGGACCATACCATTTGTTCGATGCTGGTTACGGATTGGGTAATTGTTTTCGTGCGAATGTTTTGATTGCGAGTAGAAATTGGTTAGTGAGAAAGTAGCTCATGTCCTTATGCATATAGCTAGCTTTTTACTAATATACTTATTATATTATCAAGAATTTTACCAGTAAATCTGCAACTAACAAATGACCATATTTTTTTTGGGTCATTATATTTTTAGTTTCCTTGAACGGGAATTTCTAAGGATTTTACAGTGATGATTTTAGTTGGAAAGTAAATTATTTCAGCAAGCATATTTACCATATGTGAAATATACGCGGTGTCTTAAAATACATATAACAGAATGAACTCAAACCGCAATCGAAATCGCAGAAACCGACCTCAAAGTCGAGCAAAACAAATCACAATCACGAATGATATATCAATACAAGTGAATTCAGGGAGTAAGTCTACGTCACAGTTACGTATACATTAATATTATTTATCTTATCGTGTGTTTTCAGTGAAAAGGAACCGATGGTAGGGCTGAGGGAGGCAAAGGCGCGGCGCCGCCGTCCAGGCACTCAAGATAACTGCCTTACTAATGTACCAGATAGTATTGAATTATGACGTTCACCAACGATATTGTTCTATGTGAAATTTAGCGAAAGTTTGTATATCTCAGTCTATTTGTTTGATGTGTTTATTATTATTTGGTTCTGATATCCTGGTGTTGCGTTTAGGGTGGTCTGGATGAGATTACGACATTCTCTTGAGTGGTCCTTTGCATGTAACTTTGAAGTGGCTATTATTGTCTTCTTTGCGATACGTAAAAGCAATGTTTGCAGGACTTAACGCTCTACTATCTTGAGCCAATACAAATTCGAAAATTACAAAGCAAAATACTTAAGTAAATATTTTGACAAGCTGATAATCAATTAAACATTACCTAAAGGTTTCATTGCCGTCAGTCTATGGGAAATGTAAAACTTAATCCGTGAATGTCGACGGCCTTGATAGATGGATTAATCTGACGAAAGTAACTCCAGTAAAGTGGACGAGACCTCTTACGTAAAGTGAGTTATTTAGATATGCTTATTTAAGTTCATTCAGAGACTAAGGAAAGCGAAGGCGATTTGTTACATTAGTTTGGTACAGGCTCTCCTAAGGTAAATCCAAGAAATAAATGGAGAGAAATATTTGCAATTGAGGAAATATAATTATGACGACCAATGGGTCACATGACTCATGACGCTATTAAGGATATGTAAGATATTTTTTACCACACAAAAATGCTGATCGAAATAAATTAGGAAAAGGGGAAGGAAGATGGCAAGAATCGCAAAAGTAGTTATGCGAAAAAAAAAACAAACCCAAAATTATAAAGAACTACGAACAGTTCGAACGGAAGTAAGAACAAAAAGAAATGGTTTGTTTGCAGTTCGTATTGTAAGACAATGCATGTGAATGAACGTGGCCCAAATAGCGGCCGAGAGCGAGTCAATTGTGAGCTTTCGTTACGTTTGAGTTGCGCATCACCTGTTGCCGGAGATAAAAGATGAATCGGCATCTTTGTTCTTGTATCTTTTGTTCAGAATAGTTTCCAAGCGCAAACTTTAATCTTACCATTTCATTAGTCTTCTGTTTAACTGGGTTCAAGAGGATACTCCTCTCTTTGTGTCTCTCAGACACAAAATCACTATCCTGACCTACTGGTCAGGATAGTGATTTTGTGTCTAACATACTCCTTACACTGAATTTACATGCTTAGGCTTACCTAAGTAAATAATTATGTACTTGTAAGTGTGTCAAGTTAAAATTAATGATCCAAAGTCGATGGACGTACAGTTTGTTTGTCAGTTATGCAATGAGGTAACACGACACGATGACTGCAAAATACATAGTGAATTCTAGTCTTATTTTTATCAAAGTCGTTTTAATTATTTATTACCCAAACCACTGTATCAAAACAACCTAATCCAGTTACTAAAGCAATCGATGGCCTAATCAGAGCGGGATTACTGGTCACTAGTTAGCAGACAGTGCGTCGGTGTGCACTACAGTAAAATGCAAGCCTGAAGGAATTAGGCCATTCGAGTCAAGGCTGGAGGCTTTAACTGTTACCAAGATTGTAGAGTTCCACACACCTGTCCCTTTACTAGATATTACTAGATAGTGTGTGTGGCATTGATACGGACTGAGTCAAGTTGAAGGGAAAATGAGGGCACATTAAAGATAGATTAGCGGTAACTGGTGGTAGTACTAGGACAATACTGGGGTAGTGAAATCTGTGTCTTCTAAATTGTTCGTTTTCTTCATAATTATGTTAATGATTAACTTCGCTAAGTGCTGGTCATAATGAACTTTGCTGGCGCTTATATCCATAATATCAATTGAGAATTATACAGGTTGGTAATATAAATCTATCTCTTGATTGGCTTTTTATTGAATTCCCTTTTGCATATTAAGTGTAAGCGCCTAGTGAGATGCAAAAATGATAGTCATTGCGCAAATCAGGCATCAAAACTATGTAATGTTATAGAAAAAAAGAAACAAGCTTAAATTATTTAAGGTGTGTTGTCCGTAAAAAATCAATTGCATAAGTAACATAAGCAGACGTGTCTAGCGTGGAATTGGATCCAGATCGTGAGGAGATCATGCTTCATTTTCCTATGACTGTCGTTTACACAATGAGGAACTACATGTAATTGCAGATAACCCCGGGGCAATTAGTTTGTGCTTACACGTCGTGACATACGGACGGTCGGTGCCGCGAGCTATTGGGAGTTGATGTGAATGTATCAAACAGTCACTCGTCTTCTACATTTGTAGGTTTCATCAGATATTTTGATTAAGATACAGTTACATAGAGAGCTATAGTAAGATAAATAGAGGTATAAGAGTTGTAAGCTGTTGGCATTGTAAGAATTAGATACAGTAAATGGTATTCTGTCTTTTTGGCTTTTCTGAAAGTTTTACTTAAGTATTGCATAAAATAAACTACCCAATTAAAACATTGGGTAGTTTAATTTAAAAAAATAACTAAAATTTTCTACACACCGGTAACCAAAAAGAATATTACTCTGAAACAAAAATACATTACTTACGTTAAGTACGAAATTTAAACACTACTTCGCAACGATATGCTTTTGCAAGGTGGATTACTTTTTTTTATATTTTTACTTTATTTTCAAGTTCATAAGATAATGGATTTGTCCCATTATTATATTCCTCAATGTGCTCAACAAAGTGTTCATCAAGCGCTATATCCATGTGTCACGAAAAATGCTTTCAACAATGAACACGCGACCGATTGTCTGAGAACGGACGAACAATCGTTTGGCAACGAAACTTTACGGATGCGTTGTTTTTGTACCGCGTGTGTTTCACAACACCAATGCAGTGCTCGCCGCACTTAGCTCCCGTGTGTATGTCGCAAGGTAATTAGCGGAACGAAAATTATGTTTTACACAAATTGTATAGTTATTGTTGTTTAATAAATACTTGTGGACATTACTGTTAGCTAATCTTTTTGTTTGTTGTACTAATCGTTTTGTAGGGTTTCCTTTCGCTTGGCTAAATACAGGTTTACTGAGTAACTTTTCAAGTAGTTCTAATTGTGTATTGAATAAATTAGGGTCTATTGTCACTATTAGTTAATGAGAACAGCAATGACAAAAAGTAATCAATAAAATATTTTTAAAAACCTGTATAAAAAAAAAGTTTTGGGGATATTTTTATTCGAAGAGCATTCGACCTTATTCAATTTGTCAGCATCTGATTTGATCTCGGTTTAGCGTTTAATCCTGACCTACATCATATCCAACATTTTAAGCTGTATTGATGTGACCTAGTTCTAGACAGGTATGACGTAGGATGAAAAATGCGGAATACTGCAGACTGCACTCTGCAGCACAAGCAGAGATTAATGATGTAAACAGTCTACTGCAATACTAAGGTCTGAGGAGAGAGTACCGCAGTGTGTGGTGGACCACACTACAGGTTAGTCTTGATATGGGAAGTCATCAGGAAATGAACCTTACTGCTTTGATAATAAGGGGTGTTGTTTGATCGACTATCAATGATTTTTTGAACATGATTTTAAGAGACGTACTTTGTTCTCTTATTTATTTTAGCAGGGTTAAGAACATAACTAAGACAATTGGAAACAATACTTTTTGACTCTGTCTTTTTCGAATTCCGCTTATGCGAGTAAGCTTTTTCTTAGGTAACTTTGAGTGTGGTTTATATAAAACAACACTCAAAAAACTATATCCTGTTACAGTGTTTTTTTTTTTACTAGGCACGCTAAAAATACCTCACATTTTGTTTACATTCTTAAATTTTTCTCTCAATTAAAATTATAAAAACTTATAATTTTATTTATAACTGAGATTAGGTATCTATTAAGACCTATTAGATATCTATCACTAATTATCTAGAAAATACAGCTTTATTCGCATGTATGCATATCTGTTGACCTTAAAACAGTAGGTACTCGGTAGGTTCAGTATAATAGCCGGTATATGGGTAACTCGAGCCTATAAGTAGGTGCTACTCAAGATTACATTGTTGTGGTCGCGACCCACTTGGATAACAGCTGCTTTCCATCACCAACTAGATTGCCACTCTTGTACATTTGTAATTTTGGTACAAACTTCAAAGGTGCACGTATTTTGTTAACACTTGTGGAGACCTATTTCTAAATTAGGATACCTACGAGTACCATGGTCCTTCCGTCATATTTTCGCGGAAGTTTTCTGGTATTGTTACTCTGAAAAGCTTCTTAAAGCGAGTGAAATCAAAAGTTGTAAATGAACTAATTTACCTTACCTCGTGGTGGCCTAGCGGTTCAATGAACGGATTTGTATGCACGAGGTTGCAGGTTCGAACCCGGGCAAGTACCAATGTAACTTTTCAAAGTTATTTGTACTTTCTTAAATATTCTAAGACACTTCTGACAGATGAAGGAAAACATCGTGAGGAAATCTGGATTCCAAAAAATTGGGATCTGAAATCTGAAATCGCCAATCCGCAGTGAGCAAGCGTGGTGATCAATGCTCGTGCCTTCTCTATATGGGAAGAGGCATGTGCCCAGCAGTGGGCCGTTTATAGGCTGGATTATTATTATTTTATTTTATTTTGAGCTATTCTAGACGGACAAAGGGTTAATAGGACATATAGATTGAGGCTGTAATTATTATCAAGATTAGAAACAAATTGATATTTTTGCTTGCTATGCACCGACATAATTACACCTATCTATAACTAAAAAATCAACAGCACAACTCACCATTTAATTAAAGTCCTCTAATGTATAATTGTGTGTATCTCCTTAATTGTGCGAATTAGCAGGGAAGGGACCGTGTGAATATGCACAATGCACATAGTACGTTTCGTCACTGTTCAAGTGTACACCGATGCAATGCCCGCAGCACGAGTGAAGGGGGACCAATACTTTGTTAAAATTCATTTGCACAGAAACTGCAGCATTATCAAAATAAATTAAACAAGTGCAATCATGAATAATGCCTTAATATTGTAAGCACAATACATAGTTAATTTAATAACACATTCATCAGTAATTTGATGAAAGGCAAACTCATTGCAGATAATAGAAGTTGCTGAAGTGATTTTTCAAATTATTAGGTTTAAATAGTTTGTGGTTTGGCACCTATTTTAGTTTTGATAGAGTCGTAAAAGTTGTAATTCTTTTATTGCGGTCAATGCACTGGTTGATATTTTTTGAATACATTGAAGTCTGAGTTAGGCGTTTGGTTGAGCTTTTGTATAGAAAAACATCGATGTATGTTAAAGTCTGGAAAATAAATCATTGTAATAATTCAATTATTTCTGATTGTATGTAACAACAAACTTTTATGTGTGATTTTTTAATTTAAATCAGTTAGTGATAGACGGCGCTGATATTTCAAGACTTAAACTAATCAAATAACAGGAAAGTCTAGATGAATATGTTATTGTTGGCAACCAAAGGCCAACCGTATTTCAAACATTGGACACATTCAGAACTAATTAGACAAAGTGCATAATGGTTGTGTCTTGTCTCGATATGTTCGATCCTTCTTTGTTTTCTATCCATTTTAGCGAAGACATGCTACATTCAAAATTGTTTTAGGAAAAAATATCCCTTGAGTACAAAATTTTTGGAAGCTACTTATTATTCTTTTTTGATGGTTTGAAGTATAGCTTTTGTTTGTAAATTGATGGCGACGAAAGGAGATATTTTGAACCAACATCTTGTTATGTTAGTTCGAGGTAATTGCATTTATAGGAGTGCAATAAGACCACTGTTAACAGCTCGACATTTTTAAATAAATGGGACCAAGTCTACCTTAAGGCACTGTCCGTTCAAATTCAGTAAATGTTAAAATATATCTTTATGCCCTGCCCACAATATCAATATGAAATTCCTGTTTATTTTATTATTCATAGGTTTATTTGGAGCGTGGGATAGTCTGAACATTTCGTACGTAACAGATGTTTGGGTCACGCCTTGTGTCTCCAAGTAAGGGTACCTATTATGTTTTCCTTGTGCGAATTTTGTTCTTTCGCAAATACTAGGAAAGTCACTTGGGTATGTCGACGCTATTTTGTTTTAAGACTTATGTCACTCGGATGTTTGCGAAATTGTGTTCGTTGATGTAAGGTTTAGAATTCGTTTTAGGTTTGGTGTCGTAGATATTTTGGAGTTTCTAAAATTATAAATCCAATGTGATGATTGATACTGACTATAGGTTAATAAACTAGACAAAAGCATTTTTGGTGTCGAAATAGCTTGAGGTTTTTTAAATATAAATTACATCTCGCTTAAAGCTCTACCTTTTTTAGGTAAATAAATAAACTTTGACGGTAGCTGTAACTTTTGTGAAATTAAATAGCTCATTTTATTTAAAGTCTCATCTTTTTTTATAAATTTAATTCGGTATTAAATACAAATAACCTAAGCTGACATTATAGGCTCTTCAATACCTAATCACTTACATGCATAGCTTGGAATTAATTACTGAGAACAAAGCTGGTTTAATAATATCCTATATGGCATGAGGAAATCCACAACCATAATATCTCTTTTTATAAAGATATCGTAGTTATCGAAGGGTTAGCCTTACATTGTCTTAGTTAGCTTTCCTTATTGAAGGAATGTAGGATATAGGCTGGACTTCCTAAATTCGATATAGGTATGATGATATCAATTTATTGTGTTGATATATGATTTATAGCCGGTCGTGTGCAAACTATTGTTTTTTTGAGTAAAAAACGTACTGTGTTGTTATAATTTATTAATTTACTTTATTTAATTTAAACTCTACATTCAATCATCGTGGTTAGGGAATAACAATAACTAATAAACATTTCAAAAATAATTTAAAATTTAATTCGATCACTTGCTAATTATCGCGTCTTAATACAAGTTCACTTTAAATTAAAACATGTTCGACACATCGAGGTTCACCGGCCGCTGAGCCTAACGTCTTAACGACGCAGACCAGAGGGACCTGCCAGCCAGACGGCACGAACAAAAAGCCAATTTCATAAAACTATGCACCCGACTGCGGCCCATAACAATAAATGAGCAAACCTCCAGAACCTGATACCTCGCCCGGATATACTTTTCACATGTCCTGTGTCAAAGCACACTCAAAATACAACATACATTACGTGATTTGCAGAGCACGCGTTATTGTAGCCCCCTCTAAAGCGGCAATGTAAAAATAGTAGAGCGGACGAACGCATCGCTCGAATACGCTGGTAGAGGAAACTGCAAGTCTGGCGCACACACGCGCAGCCGTGTGGCCACGAGGAGGCTTCGCGTGCACACTGCAGCGCGTCACATCGCGCGCCAGTCTGCCCCGAGCTGCCGCCCGCGACGCCCGTGTCGTGAGGCGCTACGACGCCGAACCGACGACATCGCGAAAAAAGTTTTCGTCCGATACACGAAACTTTTCTTAGACTTTCCTTTCAACTCGCACATTGTTGAAGTGGAACAGTCTGTCCCGAACCCGGCGAACGCGGAAAGTGACCTTCTCAAACCGGAATTCGGTATCCTCCGGAACGGGTTTAGTCTCGGACCCCGCCGTGCCAGGACTTTCGTGAAGTGCTAACTTGATTTTCATAGTGGTGTGTTCAGTGTGAGTGACTGGATCCTACGCTTAACACGGAAGGCCGGACGTTGTCCCGACCATTTTAAGGTCGGCTTCTTTGTAAAAGTGCTGTTAAAATTTCTGTAAGTATTGCTATATACCGCAGTTCAAAGACCTCAAAAAAATACAACGAAACCCTACGCAACGACACGCATTACCAAAAATGTAGAGACCACGTAATACTTACAATTACTTAAACTTATAAACTGAATGTTGTAACGGTCCTTGCCCTTGCCATAACAAAAACTGGACCAATATTAATTCCAAATAACATAAATCGGATCAGAGACGTAAAAAAATAAGTCGGTCACCGTAACAATAGCAATTTAATATTCCATCTAAAGTTATAAACAAAATCATTGACTGTCGACATGCCTTTAATCTCTGGCCCACAATAAAGGAAATTACGAAATGCATAATACATTCATAGAGCAATTAATTTTAATACTTTCCGTATTGTCAGACGCTGCAGGTTTAGATGTAGCGCTAGCAAATCAATGAAGACTTAAAATAAATTTTAACAACTGAAAAAAAAAAAAACTATTCCGGATGTATAAGATCTTGGTTACCCAAACAGTTTTTATACATGTTTGTGTTAGCAGAAGAGCAGTCCCCACGAATGTTTTGCATCAATCGAAAGTGCCATGTGTCTGAAGTCTATTCCGAACAGTCAACAGATGTGCAAAAACCGATCTGAAAAACGACTATTGAGCGCTTTGTGCAAGTAAAAAACACTGCGGCGTTAACTTTGTTATTTTTTACCGCGATGCCAAATTCGCTCTCGGCACAGCGTTAGTAATGTGCTCTTATTCTATTTTCTGTAGAGAAATTATTTTTTACATTTCGCGTTGACTGTATAGACCTAAAAACCCTTTTTATTAGATCTGAACAAATTATTCTTACCCACAAAAGTATTTTTTTTGTTAAAAACTTTGTGAAATATCATTCTTAATTCAAAAAGTTCAGAAAGACAACTTCATAACTTGTTTCCTAAAAATAAACGTCAATATTATTACTTATTTATATTTATTCCAATCTTGATACGAGCGGCTCTATTGATGTTAGCATTTAATTTCATAATTTCGTTAAGAAATGTTAATACATTTTAGCGTTTCACAAGGTTATTTCTCAGGTCATAATGCCAAGGCCGGACCTAATAGCGAATTACTTAAGAAATTGTCTGGCTTATAATGCTCAAGTCAATATTTGATCACTTTTGAAATTGGAACCAATTACCGTACCGTTGAGATGATAATAAATAAATAAATGAATAATAAAATTAAATCATTTTTGCATTTGTTTGAAAATGGAACGTTATGATAGTTTTCACGGCGTTTGCTCATAAAATAGTATTTTAATTTTCTGTAATGTTCAAAGTTAATAGCAAAGCGTGCCGCCTGCGGTTTTATGTTTTCTTAATTAAAACTCTGACTGTGCTTTTGTGGATCTTTCATTAATGAAATCATTAAGACATTATTACTTACACTTTTTTGTTTGCTTTATCTTGATATAATTAGCAAACAAACTGTTTGAAAAGAAAATGCATTTAATCTGCTAACCTTACGCATTTGTCATTTCTTTGAATAAAATACATTATTATTTTACGGATATTTGAAGAATGTCCGATTTGTTATAATTATTGCAAATAGTTTAAATGTTTTGGAACTTGGATCGTATCAAACATAAAAAAGTAGCTACCTATGGAAACAAAAACAATTACGAACAGAAACATGTTTTGAAAATAATAAATACCTGTTAATAATAAACAAAACTATCAAATATTTAAATATACATAATTTATCTCAAGGCATTTTAAATAAAACAGAAGACATTTAAAACCGAACAGTCTTCCCTTTTTTAAAGGCACGTGCAGAGCCCTTACAGCCACAAAAACACAAATATTGACATTTCAAATAGGAGTTGCCAACTAAAAGCAAGCTTATACTTTTACGTGAAGCTAAGATTGAATATTGACCTCAAATGTTTAAACTTCAATTTGAGAAACACTTTCACATGGTGTCAGAGAGATCGTTTGTATGTTCATTGACAATACGTACTGTCATATACTCATATACTTATATATATGTGCTTTTAGAGTTATTAAAGTAATCATGTTGGTTTAGTGTTAGACTTAACGTTTAGTTGAAGATTGAGTGAAAGATTTTGGTCTGTTTCATTCTGTACGAAATATCCTATATAATTTATGGTAAATGCGAGGTCTCGATTCGAGATTTCTAATTATGTAAAACTTACTTTTTGTGTTAAATTGTGACAACTTATTGTTACTCTGCATTGTATGTCATATAAAAGCTAGCGGTGCCTTGACTTTCGGAAGGTTCTTTATGAACGTCAAATAAATATAATAATCAATTAATTAATTGGCTGAAAGTGATCATATTATTTAAGAAGAAAAAAAGGTCTCGATGCTCAGAAACATTAATCAAATCATCTAATCATAGCATATTTATGAACTAGACCAATTTTTGTATCCAAAATTCAAGTAAAAACTGAAAGAAAAACCTAGGCACAATAGCTTTAGGCTAAAACATAACACCGTTTATCGTGTCAAAATCGTGTCTCATACTGACATTTAGACCATTTAACTAGTTCCAATACCATTCTGCAAATATTAGTCTTGTGTCAACCAAAAGTGCATTAAAACCGTAAATCTTTAGTAGTAAAGAAAACACGTTAACTGTACAAACAAATCATAAAAATCGTGTTCTAACATAAAACCACTATTCATCACTTGTCATTGTAAATAAGTATTACTTAAAGTATTGCTGTTTAAATATTGGTTCGCTGATTTTCTGTATTAAAAGTATTCTGAATTTAATCTCACATACGTTCCTACATAACCTTTAATCAGATTAATAATTTATGCATTACCCAAAGGTAGGTCTTAAGTAGAGTGGATATATCTGGAATTAAGACCATTACAAGTCTATATTTGTAACAAATAATAAAACATAAAAAGATAAAAGATATTTATTTGCAAATATGGGTATTACATTAGTGGTGACATATGGTGACATATAATAATGAATTCGATTGACAACGATCAAATACATTTTTGGACCCACAACCCCCTTTTTAAAACTAAAAGTGTTTATAAACTGATACATATCCCTAATACAACACATTCACAAATATTTTATTTTATTTATTTTTTCTTCCTCGATTCCGCCGTCTCGTTTAGTCTCACTCAATACATTTTTTGTTTAACTTATTCTTACATCATCATAAAAATCATTAAAACCGTACATTTGTCAGCTTCCTGGTGTTTACGATCATTTTGACATTATTTACATTCATTAGTACCTCTGAAGGCCAATGTCATATTGTCCGCTAGTTTTAATACGTGATTCGACTGTTTAACCAAATAGTTTGTAAGGTTAGTAAGTACTCGTATTATGTTCTAATATTATAACACACTTGTGTCAAATGTAGCATGTAAATTAACAATAATGAGAGCGACTCATTTTGTTGTTGTATCTTTTAAATGATTTTCTGATTAATTACATTCTGAGCAGATAGCTAGATAGATACATGTAGGTATTTCGTAATAATATACTTATTAATATAACATAGTAGTAGTCAGTGGAAAAACAGTTACGTCGGCAAAAAAAGGACACATAGACAAGTAACGTCTACAGTAATATTTCCGAATGCGTGAATACTTTTTGTTGAACACAAAGCAGGTTTCTTAGCTGTTGTTTTTGTGAATGACTAAAAGTTGCGGTCACTGGCCTTAATTTACAATGATACATGCCTATACGTGTAACAAAAACGTAGGCCTTTGCAACTTAGAGAATAGATAAGAAACTATAGAGTACGCCTATAAGAGTATGAATTGTAAGCTCTAGTATGAACTAGTTTTGTCGTTAAAACAGTATCAAAATAGAAGGCGTCGTTTAATAAACCTGTTTAAAACCCTTATAATATCGGAATCATCAAATTTTCGCATTGTCTGTCGCTTCAGAAAATAACTGTCTATTAAATCAGTTAACGAATGTACTACATAGAGCCAAAAATGTGCATACGCTCGGTGCATCGGGCTTTAAACGATACTCGCACTCTATAGCTTTAACTTTTTACACTCTATGCTTTGCAATTATTGAACACAACCTTTACTTATGGTGATCTATGGTCTTGAGAGTATTGTTACGTCACTGTCATGTCATAAACGTAGATTAAGCATAACGTTAACGGTATGTTGGGCTCAATCACAACGCAGTAAAAATAGAATCAACTTGCTTATTGGAAGATTATAACTTAAATGACAACATGAATTTGTTGTTTTTGTGCAAATTGTATATAGTGTTATAACCAAGGAAAATTTAAGTCGGGTTTTATATTACCGAAATAAAATTTTATTTTTAAGATTTATTTTATTAATCAGTCTTTTATTTTAAAAAGTACCCAATAAGTAACTCCAGAATAAATCAAATTAAATTTCGCACTCGTTAAAAACATTATCAGATATTAACTGACTTTTACTTAATTCGAATACCAACACGTGTAAAGTTGAATATCAATTTTCACCGGCTCTCGCACTTTTAATTAAATTAAATCACGCACGCGCTAGCAATCTTTTAATATCTACACTATCTGTTAGTATAAAAACATATTTATGTAATACAGACATATCCGCACGTTTTTATTAAAACAAATGAGAATGTAAGATGAATAAAGATGGAATAAACTGAGATTTGGTTGATATTTTGCTTAAAGAATTATTAATTGACATTTAAGGTTGTACAATAGTACATACGGTTAAATTTGCCTTAATATCAATAGTAGTATGATCCAGGATAACTCATAGCCGTTTTTCTAATCCCAAGCTAAGCTTTGGCTCTTTTTATGGTAACCAGACAACTGATAAACATACTTAAATATTTCTAAATACACTCCCAGGTACAGAAAAAATAATGAGCGTGCTCATCACACAAAGATTTGTCCTGGATGGGAATCGAACTCACAACCTCCGGCTTAGCAGTCAGGGTCACTGTCCACTGACACTTAAAATGAACGCATTCTTATAAAAAATATTTTGCTAAATCTCAATTTCTGCAGTCAAGTTCACGCAAACGTACTGCATGAAACAAACAAGACAATTTTTAACCCATTCAATTCTGAACTACTTTCGCGCTGCATATTCGATGCGATCAAAAGATTTTTATACTTCAATTCCTTTACATTTGATATTGAGATAACTATCGGACTAGCTTGTCATTCTGACATTATCAGTGATGTAACGATATCGTTCATAACAGGTGTCTAGATCTATCGATAAATATACTTGATCGTGAAATTTCACAGTTTCTTTAGGATTTGTACTAAGTAGGATAAGTTTTGACACCTATTTGATTTGTTTATGAGGTACTTCGAGTCAGGTGTAATGTCTTTCTACGATACTTCGGGTACCCTTATTGTAACTGAACAGTTCAATGAAGATTACAACAATGTTAAAGACATAGAAAATGTACGGTATGAGAAATTGTCTGGGATATTTGTTACACTATTTAACCAAAAAAAAATGCACGTTAAAATAGATGCCTATAGATACATTAGCATAGATCCACTGTAGGTAGATGCTATAGATATAATTCGATTTTAATGGCCAATACCAAAACAATACTGAAAACAATTTAAGTTCTTGACCCGAGGTCTCCCAAAGATTGCCATTATAAGCAGACTTTGTTGCGATCTAACCGAGGATTATTACATTAACATGTGTGAGCTATTGTAATTCCTTTCGCACTCAAGTAAAGAACAAAATTAATGATCTTATTGTTCTTAGTTTTAGTCAAGAGAAGTTTGAAGTAACAAATGCTAGTCAGTCGTGCGGTTGTATGACACTTTCACAATTCACGTGTGCTGTGAAAATAAAGAGTGAAATATTATACAAACGTAGTTTATATTCGAAGTGATCTTTTGTTAAACTGTGTGTTTAAATATGAGTAATTATGTGTTTTGATAATTTATTATGTAACTGATATTCGGTTTAATAATGTTTGTGTTAAGTTGCTCATAGTAACGAATTATTGCGACTTGTTGAATTGTTGCTAGAGATAACCTCTTACTGTAACCTAATAGCTTCAAATCGTCCAATAGTAGATACTTCTAAAAATCTCAATATCATGGTGCGAATTGTTTATTTCTATTTGAACGCTGAATATACGCAATAATTACAGAGTCAGCACGGGTCATGGACATGGGAATAACAAACAATGCTTCTGTTCCAAATACATTTTCGGAACACATCAATTTTTGAATATTACAAAATCGATGTAGTTACAAAACGGACGATTATCAAGACGGGATCAAACAACGCGGCCTTGAGTGGCTTGAGTTACCTGCCTGTGTTGTGACACGAGCGTTGTCGACTTTATTACAGCTTATTACTTCGTCAGTGAGATCACATGTCGTCAAATTGTCCATAACACCTTGACACATAGGCCCCCAACAACCTTCGCAACCTGTGTTAGCTTTGCTATACATTGCAAATCATTCTTAATCATTAATACCTGCCAATCGAGTTCTAACTGATAATTCATCGCGTTCTCACAACTATTTAGTTTAACAACAATCCTGTGCAATAACTTCACCGAGTCCGATAAACATACAAAGATTAGCAATATCGAAATTGAATACGAGTAATAAATCATTGGTTTTATCCGAATCAGGTGGCGTTTCGTCTGAAAATTGTTCGTTGCAAGGTTCGTGTGGATTAATGGTTATATATATTAGGCGCCATTCATTGCCAGAAAGTTTAGCATTTGGATTGTACTGAGCATGTGTGGCCTTTGCTTCATCGCTTGTGGTCCTATGAATGGCGTGTAAATATTGACCGACAGACATCTGTTTACGGACTATTGAAGTGGATTGAGTATTATTACGATTTTGAAGAATTATGTCGAGGTCTCCATTGTGCAAGGTGATCGATGGACCCATTGCTGCTGGATTGTGCGTTTCTGATATATCCTATCTAATCGGTGAAAGTGTTAGATCGATTCGTAATATATTTATTTTTATGATGCGGTATGATGACCTAAGACATTTTACTTATGATTCTTGATACTCTCAAACGCCTGTTTTTTTTTTTAACATTACACTGAATCAGTATAATTATAAACAAAATTTACTAATTGTAATTTTATATTTCTCAATATTGTTTCTCACAAGGCTTAATTAATTTCTATTCAAATTAAGTTTTGCATTAATGTCAATGGTATTAAACAATTATAAGTTGACCTATAGCGGGTTAATCGATAGAATCTCACACCTTTACATTCAATTAAGATCACGGTAATGATAATGATTTGCAGGCTTTAATTAAAGGCCTGCAGGCGCTAATTGTGAATGCACTTCTGTGCCATTGTTCCAATTGTATGGAGGTACAATTATTCAGATTTCCGTTCTTGCTTAGCACCTCCCTGACCGAGTTATTAGAAAGGCCGAAAAAGGGCCGTCCTAATTTCAGAAGTTCATTATCACCCATGCATTTCTTTGTACCTTTAAACTCTTTTGATTTGAGTATCTGAAGCAACAAGAACTGTGCCATTTAACGAAAAAAAAGTTCTATTTTTAAGTAGCCTTAGGATTGCTATATCTTTGTCTTTCATATTTTTTAAAGATGCTATAGAAAGTGCTGCATACAGGAGAAACTAAAGTGTGGGAAGTTGTTGAAATCTGTTCCGAAATCTTCTATTTGCAAAATATGATCATAAAAATGAAACGTTTATGTAGTGTGGGCGATGACCCTGACCACCCATCGCTAATGATAGTTAATTATAATCCTAAATTTTGATTTAACACTTTATGTACGCCATAGAAAGTGATTGGATTTCAATAAAAACAATATTGTTCCTCAAGTTCAAGGAAACAGAATTCGCTTAGGAATGGATGCTAATGATAGTCGCTTAGAGCTTTGTGAATCTGAGAATGGGAGAGTTTATGTCTTTTGATGTTTTATGGAATACAATGGATTTCTAAAATATAAGTCTTTTTAATATTTAGGTATTCATAAAATATTGTATTTGGACTCTTTACATCGAAGAATCTTCTGCGTCCATTGCTTTATTCAAAATTTGTAAGGTTCGGCTTCCAGTGTCACCTAATATAGCTGAGTACTAGTAGTTTACATGAAGTAACAAAAATAAGAGAAATAAGCATCGAGTATTGTTTAAAGACATAAAGAAGTAACAAATACTAGCCCTGATTGCAATACTGTAATTGTGTAAACAAGTAAGAATAAGTCAACACTATGACCGAGCATTGATGTACCAAGTTTATTACTAAAACATATTGCTAGAAGTAGTTAAACAGATGGCAAATATTGCAATCCTATTTATGTACCCAATTTAAAAGTACCTGTATAAATCGTAAATATATAATTTCGGAAAGTAGATGAGTTTACTTAAAAACTAATATTTGATTTAAATTCAAATGTGGAAACAACAAAAAAAAATTGGAAGTATCGAAAGCAACTAATATCGAGTATATTAACCAACTCCATCATACACCTAGATAAAAAAAAAATGAATCACCAATCACGTCCGACCTTTAGAAACATTGCAGAATTCACGTAGCTGGTATTAATTTACAATCGCTACTCTTGATTACTGACCTAATAAGGCTAAGTCAATGAGCTAACAAGGTCACATGGACGAAAGCTGGTACATTACCGATACGATCGTTATTGTTTTCACCTGGTTTGCAACCTATCATCTGGTAGACAATGCTTGATCGGCTATCGGTGAATTAATATGATTTTGATGCATTGGTCCCCGTATCTCGGATCTTACAGTTATGTTAGATTGGGCTGTGACCAAGTTACTTGTAAGGTTGAGTTTCGAAAGTATTTTGTAACACTTATTTTTTGGTGATCTGATTAAAAAATCAATATTTGCACTGTGGGCGCGAATTTTGATCTTGATTTTTTTAAGAAATATAGGTTAAAATCATCTTGATTCAAGATATCTTACAATCTAGCATCAAAGTCTTGCCTTTGTAAAGCTATGCGATGTCAATATTGTCTTGTGACGGATTATTGAAGATATTGTCTGCAGCATTATAAATGAGATCCCGAACTAGATCAACTCTGCCTACAGCGATACGGCAGTTTTCGTTAGAAAATGAGATTAGTTTAATAGATAATTGAATAGAAGTCGGTCTTGATTTATTACTACTACCATAATACGTTTATACTATGTTTATACTCCAACAAGGAAGAAGTTTGTTCCTTAAGCTCAACGATCTCTTTAGTAGAAGCACTTACTATTTTTAGGTTACCAAAACATGCTTAGTTTTAAACAAAGTTGTTTACAACGGGCGCTCAAAAATTAGTGAACCAAACAGTTCTGTTACTCTCGATGATTTGATTACAGGAAATGATATTACTTCACAAAGAGTTAATTCGATTATGATATCGATACGTAGACACACAATTAAATCAATACCTTTGTTCATAATTAAAAAAAGATTAAAGTTATTGTTGTGAACTATCTGATCTCTTTCGTAATGTCTGATATAAAAATCTATGAAGTAGAAAATCGTTTTATTTTATTTAGACGAAACTCGATTACTTCTAAGTAAAATGCCTCAGTCGGAATTAGATGGTATTAGTTAAGTCATCAGACACGTAACCGTTAAAAGAGAAAAGAAATCTGCTTCACTTTCATTTTTGGCTTGTCGCGTTTTCATTATCAAGGTCGTTGCATGGTTAGCAGTGACGCCTGTGTCAGCTGCAGCCTCCGTTGCGTGTGCATTGTTTATTTTTCGCTTTGTCGTCATGTATCCGTAAATATGCATGTCATGCTTTCGACTATTAATTTCCTCCGTTTTACCGGGTTTACTATTACTCGCGTGTTTTTGTTTTGTAATGGCTGCATTGCGTTCGCAGACGTAATTATCTCATATCGTTTTGTAATAAAACTCATCAGACTCGAGTTGATGACCCAGAGCTTTATGAGTGGAGAAAACGTGTCATTATCTGAGATGGTTATTAATCCCATTGTTTATAAAAGGTGCATGAGAATGTGAGAGATTAAATTTATTATTTAGAAACAATGAATTCTCTACGTGATTTCTAGAAAAAAAAAGATCTTACGAAACTTGATAAAAGAGATAAAAGTAAATTACTCACCTAATTAGGATTTAATGAAACAAATTGCCTATTGAGCCGTAGATATCTGGAACGGATAAGCATATTTCCTAAGCGTACAACAGTAGAAACATTAGGTTTGGTTCCTGTTGTCCTAAAACAATATCTGTAACATCAAGAACATATAGCTGTCTCAATAAGTTATGTTCTGATTAAATCTCCCAGAGCAATAACGACGCATTGTATCGAAATATCACTATTAGTTCCGCTCGGATTCGCTGCGGGCGACACTACCAATGCCCTTTCCCTTTCTCCGATTGTTAACACTTCTTTAAAGTCCATTGCTTCTCTCGCGCCAGCTCGTCTAGCTTAATCTCTATTAACATCGTAATGTACTTCGAACGATCAATCATTTCTTGTTTGCTCTCGTCGGTGGCAGTGTCTGGTACTTCATTATGACCTGTCATTAGAGGGCAGAGCAGTGTGTATAAGTAATTGAATGTTGCGGATCTGTAATGGAAAAGTATGCGCTTTCGATTGTCAAGTTGTACTGTTTTTACATTAGATCTGTTTAACTGAGAACCTGTTGTGAATGAGCGGTTCTTAGTTTGTATCTATTGTTACATCACGGAGTTTATGTGAAGGTTGTGATTTCGTATCATTGAATTGTAGAGAAATGTTGATTGAGACAGGGATAGCGGCTGGCGGCTACTTGTGTTCCGTTTAAACCTCTTTGGAGAATGTTTAGCGTTCGCGGTTTTCTGAACGATCGTTCCGATAGTAATCCAATTATAAAATGTCACTGTATCTCTCCGGTGATCAGATTTTGATTAATTTTTGATGTGCATATTTTAATAATCAATGGTTTCACTTTTCTCTTTTTTATGTCGGTTTTAAATAATAAAATCAATCAACCGTGAATTATGGAACCTACTGATATTCAAGTACACGTTGGATTCTGTTTGCATAATAATGCACCAGACGTTTTGTTTTAATTGTCCAAAGATAAAAGTGATTTTAAATCCCGAAAACGAAGTTCAATGTATCAAGAGCTTTTGTTCGAATAATTATCACGGTCTTTTGTTCTCCCAGTTTTTTAATAACTCTTTAGTCAGACGGTGAGGGTTGAAAATTGCAATTTGCATAGAGGGTGCAAATAATAACGTCGTTGCATATTTAATGCGGAGTTATGGACTTGAGTTAACTTATTAATTTGATTGCAATGAGTAATGTTTGTGTAATATGTACGGTACATTACTGAATGGTGTTAATTAAGTAATTTTGTTATGATTGCGTGTTGTGGTTTGATAGTTTTTAATGTTTGTAATTAATTGTTAAATAACTTGATCCGTGTTTGATTTTTACTATTATGTTTGTAAAGCTGAATAAATGTAGAACTTTCATTATTTATAATGTTTGTCGATGAATAAGTTTTGTAATAATAAGTCAGATAATATGTGGTGTCAATGTGAACAATATTCCGTGTAATTATATTTTTATAAAGAAATTGAATTGTGTCTAGCGTGGCGCTATATATGGAATATTAATAACTAATCACATACCTGTAAGAATTGTTATTGTTATATTGCGTCAAACCACTTTCTGGTTACTATTTATACAACTATTTATTTATTCAATAATTAATGCACTGTAAAATACATAGGCGAGCTTGAAGACAAAAGTCTTTCATGTTTTCATATATTAAATAAAATCAGTATTTATAATAAAAAAGCCTGATAAAATAACATCAGTCTCCACAGCTGACTACCGCTGAGTCAAACAGTATTAATAGCACCTTCACAGTTCGTTGAAATAAAATGAAAGTGTTCTCTATAAAACGGCGATGGCATTCGTCTTGCAGTGTGTCGGATATTAAACTATTGATGGACAGATCTTGACTGAACACTCTAATTGGTTTAACTTGCGCTTTTTGCGTTAAAGAAATCTTATGAAAGCGATGTTTGTAGTGTTGTTGTTTAAGGAAATGTATCTGTTTGTGTTTATAATTTATATGTAACAATGTTAAATATTAAGGATAAAATCGTATAATTTGTCATGTACTGAACCGCTCTACTTTTATTTTTATTTAGTACCACCACAAGATTAACTTACTAGTTAGTTATTGCTATTTACTATAAACCTAGTTATCTACTGATGATGCATAAATCTGGTATGAAGTCCTCCATAATGGGTATATTTTGTCTTGAAACATTCATGAAATAGGTATAAACTAAACATAAATTAACTATCTGTATTCATTTGCAAGCATTGTTAATAAAACGGGGCGGAATTTTTACATTAATATCTTACAAACTTATAAAAACAATCTTAAATATAAATAAATGAATTTGCAAAAAGACAATAAGTATGCAAATACACCAATAAATATGCTCAACACAACAAAAACCTACATAAATTCTCAAATTAAGGCCAATCAGATATAAAAGCAGAATACTCGGTCAAGACTACTACCTACATAGCTACCTATCAGATAGACACAGCATCTTCTCAGAACGGATCTAGATAACCTTATCAGGAGCTAGGAACCTGAATAACAACCTTCACAGTTGTATCGACGTTATTTCAGATCCGTCCTACACTATGACATGTCCGCTTTAGCGAAATAAATGATAAAGGGAACAAAAACCCTCTTGTTCGTATCATCATTAATAGTATAAATCATCAGTCATCATAGTTTTGAAAAATAAATCAGCAAAATGACATAGCTTATGGGAAACTACGTAAGTACACTTAAACGATATAATTCGAGACATTCTTTAACGACAACATTGACATTTATTTTGGTTAATTCAATCATATCAATTCATAGTTAATATGTAGGAGATTTAATAAAATAATTAAATCCAAGTTAGAGCAATTAGATTAGATTCTACTTCCTAAATGGTTTACGATTTAGGTTGTCTCCACATTGAATAGTGTCATAATTTTTATTTGTAGGATCATCACTTGTTTCCTAATCATTATTAAATCATAAACTAATGCTATTTAAAACGAAAACTTCAACCTAAATATCTAAAAAGTACTATAGAACGGGGATTAGCACCGTACATGCTTAAATACCTTTTGGGCTTGACGTTTCGACCGGGTAACACAGGCCATGGTCGCAAGCAGACGCATGCACGCGCTTATCCCGTTCTATAATATAACAATAATATATAATACAGTAATATATAATACAGCACGATAGTTCAAAAGTTTCAATCTTAACTTTTTATAATGTACTTTGTTAGTACCCCGAATCTAAGTCGGAACTTTGTCTAAGTCGGATTTCCAACGCCAAGTTTACAATCATAACATTGTAGTCTATCCTCCAAGATACGTTCAGACGGAGTCACGGGGCACAGCTAGTTATAAGTCTGTATATAGTGTCGGCGCCAGCTTTCGCTCCTTCTAAGTGCTTATCCGTAGTATGAACCGATTTGTTTCCCGATTACACCAAGATACGATCTAATTGAAGTCTTTATGGATCATTTGTGTTATGAATTATATTCTTAAACAATATGTTTGATAGTATAGTAGATAGAGGCCTAGGAGTAGGGGAGATCTTTGGTCTCTACAATAAATGGGAAAAAATGTTTGGGTGCAAAAAATTTATGAGTAATGCATACATACATATTTCCTTCCCTTCCATCCGAATTATTTGGAGATCAATGGGGCCTTTTCCTTCTATCCTTAGTTTTTCGAGCTAAAACAGCGAAAGTAGTCGACGGTTTCATATTTCCGCAACTAATCATATTTTTAATAAATTTAGTTAATCTCACTACAGTTGTTATGTTAACAAATGCATATTAAATAGCATCACACGTGCAGGATCAATACCGTGTCGAATGGTAGAAACAGTATCGCTATATGTGCAGCCGTTTTCAAGGTAACTTTTAATGTACAGATAGGCACGGTTGAAGACTTGCTTATTTGGTTTGATTAAGAACCTTTACGTGATATTTCGTACGTACTGTGTCAAGCTTAGTTAAAAACCGATAAGGAAATCTCGACCTTATTTCGTTTGATAAGAGTTTAAAATTAAATGTAAGAACTAATCAGCTTAGTATTTTTCTTGTAAATGATAAAGGTACCTGACTGCATGCGAGTATTTAAACTGCAGTCATTGACATAGTCTACATACAAGTCTAGATAAACGTAGAGCTAAATACCAGTAGAACGATTATTTTACTTTAAATTATGAACTCTGTGTTGCCTTGCTTTGACAAACAGTGGCACTGTGGTGACAATTATTAGGAAATCTTGACCAATCTCGCTCCGTCAAACAATATTGCTCAATTACTCAAAATTACACAGCGCCAGCATAACTTATGTGGGATAAGTGTACTTAAGTGTCGCGCTAAGTTTCTAGTGCGAAACGCAAATAAACGGGAAAAAATACCTAGTTGCGTGTTTTTATGTAACGAATTTGAATAATCTAATGATGCCAAATTTTTACTGAAATCTTTTATACATTTTGCCTATTCACTATTTGTTAAGCATAGGTTAATCATTATGATTTAACATCCGCAGTAATTTTCCCATTTCAATAATACCCAAGTAATGGCGTAAATTAAAAATCACTCAATGAACAATATTGCTTCAGTTTTTATCTTCACAAATCAAATTGCCAGTTCAAATAAATCTAAATATAAAGCAGTTCTCTCTAAAGCATTGATTCTCACCTAAATCTTGAATAAAGCCTCTCATCCCTCCCATCCCTCCCATCTCACCTAAAGCCAACCTTCCCATGACACGGTATTCTCGCACGGTATAGCTAATTTTAAATAAGAAAGAACAAAACCTCAAGATCTATCTTATTCGTTATCCCACCTAACCCCTGACACCTCCAATCTCCGTATTTGCGTATGAACTCTTGGATCACATTAACGAGGTCTGTCGATGTGATGGACGACGACGATGCCTGCTTAGCATTCCTCGCGGCGTCTGAGTAGCTCGGCTTTCCTCGAGTGCCTGTAGTGTCTGTCTTAAGAAAACGATGGTTAAGGAGACGGTGTAAAGCTTAAAAGTAAGGAGTACGTGGTCTATGGGAACTATTTAGTTTGTGAGAATTACAACACGGAAGGAGGATAAGGATTGATTCAACGTTTTAAGATAAACGATAGCGGCTGACGTAAATTGGGAAAAATAAAATCAGTCAGGAATGAAAGATAAAATTGCCTATCTTATTGTGTCCTTGACTGAAGTTTCTAAAGATAAATATGTAAACTAAGAGAAATATCCAAAATGAACAAGTCATTTGTCCCATTATTTCAGTCGGAAACTATTGTTAATTGTCTACCGAACACCTCAGTTTGAACAAATATACGATACCTTTATTTTTATTACGAATTTTTTACGGATATAAAAAAATACGTTTTCTTCCGAATATAAAGCCAAAACACAGCTTAGTAGTACTATAAAAAGAAACATCTAAGCCAACAAACGGAACTTAAAAGTGAAATAGTAAGAACAAATATTATTGTTGCATAATAAAAACGGTCTGAAGATTTATGTAATGCAACTCTTATTACACTTATGTGCAGCAAATGAATGAACATAATTATATAATAAATTATCGTGTATCTGTTACACTTTAGTGTTTTTGTGAGCTGAAATTTTAATAATACTTCGCTGAACAACTGGAGTAAATCTTGGACTAACATTGTGTTGACTTTCGATTTAGTTCAGACGTTGGAGAGCAAGAGTAGAAACTATTTTTGTGCGGGAATTACTGTAGATATGTGATTATTTATATTTATTACCTGTCTTTCAAAGTTATAGGTCCTGCACTTTTAGGAGTGTTTTCCCTCGAGATTACGTCATTGTTAGATTATTGATAACCTAACAATACTTATTTCGAAGTTACGCGTTCTACTTATGACTTACAATCCCGGACCGGAAAGTTTGAAGTAATCTTCCCGAAGAATATTTTGTTCCTCATACTAGTTTAGACAAAGGGCCACATAGTAAGTTCAGCTGTTTACTTAGACCAAACCGCAAGCCCTAGGCTGTGATGTGTTGTCCTCTCACTTTCACCGCCGCTGCTCCGTATCACTCAAATCTGCCATCTCATTAGAATAGCCCTTAAGGGACAACTACATGGTGTTTTAATCTCTACATAGATACTAGATAGTTAATGGAACAAATATTTGCTTTAAATGGTGAAACCATAACCATAACTTTGGTGCTTTCCCAGTTAACGATAATGGATGAAAAGTACTTACGTGTTGTATAGCGGTTGTTTTAAATAAATTGCTGAACGCATTGATTGGTTGGGTCGGTGTCGGCAAAACCAATATTTAGTAAAAATGCAGACAGAGAGCTTACACTTTATAAGCCAAAAGAGAGGTTATAAACATAGAATAGAATAGAGAGTAGTTCAAGTACTTGCTTCTCACTTAGAATTAATTGCAGATAGGTGCTTAAAACCGTTTAAAGACGTTAAATGAAACCTGAATTGAATCTCGTCAAACATTTTGTGCAAACCTCGACAGCCCAATTATCAATGTCAACCTTCTAAATCTTTCCTATTACAAGCTGACGGCCGAAACTATTATGTCCACATCATTTAGATGAATATCTCGTTACTACGTAAAAAGGTTTTGAATGACACTGGCACAAGGGCCATCATATCTTTGACAGACGTGTCAAGCCTTGAGGGGCCACTTGAGGTTTCTAACTAAATTTAAGCTATGTTATAGTTTTTGTTTAGACTTTTTGTATTTAAGGTAATTAGAACGACTGTTTTATATAATGCCTACCAGTGTTTGCCAACTTTTACATTTGTACAAAAAAAAAGGTTTTTAACCTCTGGAGACTAACGAAAATCATATTCATTCAATCATAAAAAATGATAATTTAGAAAAGAAACGAAAATAACAGACTAAATAATCTAGGTCCACAATGGATCAAATAACACTGCGGAACAGTTCACAAGATTTTGGAATCCATAATTTTTCACAGATTATATTCGCCTTCAAATCTGGTAAATAGTCAAATCAGCAATCAATCATTTTGCTTAGTAGTGGGCGTCAATAAACCAATGTCAAGAATAACAGACGGCCAAAAAAATGGCAATGAATTTGACGCTGCGAATATCGTCTTTCTTGAAATTAATACGAAAAAGACGAAGACATTAAAAATCGTGTAGAAACATCTATTCAAATACTCAGTTCTTACCTTGTGATAATATTATTATAATTATTCAATGAGCCTTTTTTAATGCGCATTTATTGGATAGCAGCCTTTTAGTCTATTGCTTGTTTTGTAATTATAGGACATTCAATAGAATGTGTTTAAAAATAAGGCAATAGAATTTGTTATTCTTCCATAGATATTTCATACACTGGCTGGAAATAACACATGACTAAAAAGTATTGTTCGAAATTTAAATACGGAACACGGGTGACACAACGTTCGTACTTAAAAATAAACATTGTAACATTAAATAGTATTTTCTTGAAGTTGATAAAATATATCAATGCTTTATTTAATTTTGGTTTTATATAATACTAGCTGTGCCCCGCGGTTTCACCCGCGTTAATACCTATATCCTATGGATAACTAACTTTTTTGAAAATTTAATATAGCTTATGTTAACCGCAGATACTGTAGCTTCCCAACAGTGAAAGAATTTGTCGAATCGGTCAAGTAGTTTCGGCGCCTATTCAATTCAAACAAAAAATCAAATCTTTCCTCTTTATAATATTAGTATAGATACCTACTCGTTATTTATTACGTGTAGTTTATGATAATGATCACCTAAAATCTGACCTTTAAGGCCGCGGATATTCGATATTTATTATCATAGGGTTTGACAAGGCCGTGTCATGTCTTATGACGTCACCAGTACACTTCACACTTGTCAGTACAATATTGTCTTTTATTCCAACCTTGTAAAATAATATTGTATTAATGTTTTTCTAGCAAGATGAATGGCAAATTGATTGGATAAGCATGTTTTGTTATGTTAAGTGTAGTTTGATTCTGTTTGACGACCTTAAAGTTGTTTTCTTATTAAATAAGTGTTTGTATTGAATTTTAATGAATAACACAAACCTTGGGCGTAGTGTTTGCGTAATAATCGTAAAGCTAGGACATAACTTGAGTGTATTGACCTAAAATTGATTTTCATTTTATGTTCAATAACCAATTCTTGCAACAAAAAAAATGCAGTATTAATTTATCTAGCACAAAAATAACTTAGTATTAAATGAATCGGGAAAATCTTGTAATAACATAATTACACACTACACAAATCGTTCATCTTAAGTCAATTACTTGCTCCAAACATCAGATAAAACATCTTATTATAGTATATAGGCGTGTAAAGGATATTTTTAGTATTACTACGATAGTATTGACCTTGAATACAGACTCCCTCCGCGAGTCGACAACCCCTGTTAGCTTATACTGCATAGACTGTCTTTATAGCAAGCGATTTGGAGACGACGCGACTACGTTTAATCGTTTTAGTATACAGGTGTAAAAGCTAGTTTAATTCATGTTATGTCAGTAAGTATATAGGTGTAATAGGTAGTTTAATTGTTAGAGTGTATAGAGCTTAATGATAATGATTATTGTTTATGTAAGTAGTAGAAATAATTGTGTTCATGGATCAATAAGTGTGTGGGTCTGTTCTTTAAAATTTGAACGCGAATTAATGGAGGAGAATAATAGAAAGGTAAGAGTTCTTATTTTGAACTTGATATCACTTGAATGACTTCTTTTCTTGTGTTTTCTTGTTAATGAAAATAATATTTTTGTTTGTGATTATGATGGGTTATTAACAATGATTTTTTAATTCTTACATTTGAATAATTACGCTTTACTTCACTTCGTCTTAATTTTGTATAATTATCACAATCTTATATGTCTTAAGATATTTTCCTTATTGTTAAGAAACCAACTATTCAAAATTGTTACCATAAAAGGACATCATTCTTGGAAAAACAATAAAATATTTTAAAACTAAATTATCATATGACCAACTTAAGTACCGGTCTCACAACTATTGACAGCAAACCATAGAGAATAGATAAGAATGTGTCGTGACATTGACATTTAGTTACAAAAATAGTTTCAGAATTAGGTAATAAACGGACAAGCGTCACGTGCAGGCGTGCGTGACTTTAGAACACATTATTCTAACATTTACAACTAAGACATGTCTTGTTAAACACTAAAATCTAACTTTCCTAACTGGTTAGATAATAGACAAGAATCCATGTTTTATCGTAGCAATTCAAAAACAGTGCGTTACTAAGTTCTCTTTTTAAATTTTCGTGTTAATTTTTCAAGCATTTGTTTTGTTCATCTCCATACTCTAGAAGTGTTTTAAATTTCGAATGTAACCTGTTTGCGAAAATCAAGTTCGAAAACGTTCGTTAACGTTCGATGTTTAAATTCTATAAATATCAACTGATTGACAGGTGTTTTATATAAAAACTTAAACGGTCGATAGAACTTGTTTTCTAGTTTGTACAGTCAACCGCACATGTTTATCAATGACAACACCTTTATGTGAAAGCAGTAAGGTTGATTATATTAATTCGTTTTGATCGTCTTGGGGACCGACTGTACGAGAACGATTAAAAAAGTATGTGACTCGAATTTATTTTAAAAGTAGGTTTTAATTAGCGGTAAGCGACCATCCAATCTGCACAGCATTAAGTGTGTAATTAAGGTCTTTGCTTGTTTATTTAAAACAATCTTTAACACATATCAAAAAGAAAAGGAAGCACTATTAATCAACCATTCCTTTTGATCAAACAAGTTTTAATATTTACAAAAATGCTTACTTCTTAGCGTTGTTGTAATTAGTTAAAATGAAAATTGACAGTCCTTAACTCACAATCATAAACAATAGACGCTTTAATTTTCTCAACACCTTAGAACCATAGAGCCACACGTCTAATGAAACCGACACCATAAAGCGATCGTGTAATATAAACGCTCGCACAGACGGGGTGGCAGCGGCGGGATGCGATCGATACGCCCGTCTGCCCCCGCACTGCGGGCTGACCTTGCCGATGCCGCTGCACTATAACAGCTTTGCGTAAACTGCACTCTGCAGTTGTGGGAAGCTACTTTATGTATACTATGCGTTTGTGGTGGCAATGAATTAAAAGGGCTGGTTTTGAATTTGGAATTGCGTTTGAAATTAAAAAAGAAAATAGTAGCGACTAGCGAACTGGCTGACATTAAAAATAGTCAATTTCAAAAATACTGGCACACAATTTATTTTAACGTAAAATAAGAAAAATAAATTGAAAGCTATGGTGTAAAAATAAATCTTGTAATGTTTTGTTTAAATAAAGTTAAAATTATCTACTTAAATGGTTAATAAAAATCAAAAGAATAATAATATTGTTTTCTTGTACATTGTCTTTAATATTCCTTCACATTTGTATCCTTACTTAAAATGGTTATAAGTCCAAGTAAATATTTATTACGGATATAGAAAGCTGAGTATGTTAATGATATATTTTTTGGCACTAAGAAACATAAATAATAATTGAACTTTCTGAGAACTCGAATATTACAACCTGTAGATATTTTTATTTGGTACTTATGACTTATTTGGTTTGGTCAGAAGTGAAATTATAAATTCACTTTCTCAGTAAGTATCCTTCTTTTGTTCTGCAATTCGAAAACCTATTTATTTTTATTACTAGAAAATTTCATACCAACAGTGACCTTAGTACTTTTGAATCACCAAAGGTCAAAAAACATAATTTACGGTATTATTTACTCTAGTAACATAATCTTTTTACAGCTGTATAAATGTCAGTACTATTGTGTATAAACATATGCGCATAAATTATAGAGTGATAGACACATGTGTGTCTATTACTGTATAGTTGGATACAAACTTAATGGCGGCTCTGAAGTTAGCTACACGCTGCGCAGTACCTCGCCCCGCACCCCCGCTGGCGCATAAGTTTGTTACTGCGCAGCGACTCGCCTCGTGTTCAGAGCCGCCATTAAGTTTGCACCGTACTGTATAATAGTAAGTTGTGTTTTGTGTAGGTAGTGCTTACAACGTGTAGCTAACAAGCGATTCGTCAAGCTTATCATGGTTATAGAGACATTAGACATCTGTTAACTGTACTTAGTATCAATTATAAAATCATGATGATAGTATTGGTTGAAGTTTGCTGGTGTGCCCTGGCTGACCAGTTAGCTGCACTGTGGAAGATCTAGCAAACTGCAACAAAAGATCTATTGACTTAGCCTCTTTTTATTGCTATACTTATTTAAAAAAGTAATGGTGAACCAACTAAGAAACAAGATACGATATATACGATCCTCAGCTAGAGATAGCATAGCATAAAGTATAGTTGAAACTATACTTAACAACTTGGGCTAATCTGATTCCTAACTACTGCCTAGTTCCGAATCCCGAACAGAAAGATTACCGAAAAACATACATGTATCTCAGTGCATATCTGTTAAAATCTTTTCCAAACGGGAACAGTAAGGTACTTAATTTTCAGATTGGAGGTCCGATTTATCATTTGCTAATCATAAGTGTCAGCAAAGTTTGAGTCGATAAAAAGAGGTCTTGAATCTATGAAAATATACGTTGAACACCATAGGAACGTCCAGTTAAGAACCACATCTGTAGTAAAGCAACGAAGGTGTACCATAAACCAGCTTTTACCTTTATTTCCAACTTTCGTTGGCGGCACACTTAGTACGCTGGCAGTGCCATCGAACGCCATGACGTTAATTACCATGGGAAATCGCGGAAATTATACACAACTCATGGGGATCGGTTTGGGTAGGTGAATTGTGGGTGTTGAATGACTTGTGTTTGGCTTGTAATGTAGCCGCCGTAGGATCTTTCAATGTAATTGATGAGAGAGACCCGTTATTGGCCGGGCATAGGTATACAAGATTTTTTCAAAGGTGGTGCGAAGTATGTCTGTTAGGGTGCGACCAGATTTGCCGCGAACGCACTAGTGTCAATAACGCCTAACACCTCGCGAGCTGTTCGTGTAATGCTCGTTTGGTACACGCTCGTCAGATCTAGATTTTTTCTGTCTAGTAAAGTTGTTTTAACCCAACTTTACTAGAAAATCTAGCCGAATATCTTTAGTTTGGGTATGGGTGAAAAGAAAATGTACAACATTTTATTTATTGCCAACATCAAAATATCGAAATCAAAGCTTACTCAAGCGCATATCGTTATATCTTTTTTTGACTCGCCACACATTAGATTTCACTATTCGTTGTTACGATTTTATAAAAATGGTGTAAAACAATGCGTTTGTCTTGTTAAGACAATGGTTGGTCGCGCGTCGTCGCCTGCGATTATGCGACCTTGGTAATCGACGTTTCCGTCGCGTGACTCATGTCGCGCGATTTTTTTGTCGTGAAATTGAAGTTTTAATGTTGGTACACTTGTACTTGCTTAAATATATAATACTCAATAAATATTGAGTATTAAAAGAACGGTTTTATGTGGTTGTTCTTCTATTTTTTTTTTTTGGTAGAGGTCTTTGCAGTTAGCAGTTAGCGGACTTTAGGTTGTACTTCTATTTTTCAATTTCTTATATGGTCATCTATTGAGGTCTCACTTCTCTACGTGATACCTACCAATACAGAAAATTATTCATGCATGACTTTACTCTTAAGCATCGAGCTCTTGATGTTCTTGAGGTAAGAAGATTTCACTGAAAGTTTTTATAATAATGATGTAACTGTTGTTTATTCACCCAAAAAAATATTGAACGAAATTTTATAGATTTACATTACAACATAAATGTACCACACATAAATAAGTTTAATAAACAATGTAATATAAACAAAGTAGGTACTACCTGCGTTTAATAAAAACGTTAAATATAATTATAGTATTGAATGTAAATCAGTATCACAATGACATCTATACAAACCTTGATCAGCAATTAACACCATCAAAGATGTTTTGTCTCATAATGAATCCATTCAATCCCATCCAGCCAGCAGTTTTTAATTAAGTTAACATTCATTGATTCCACTCGATAATGAGTCTTTTCCATTCGCTGTAATCATGTTTATTTAGAGGGAAATCTTACTGTTTATCAAATCATTCTCCTTATTCATCATAAGTAAAAGAGACTTTAGCTTTGTTGAATAATTAGTAAGTAATTTAACCTCCGAATACTAAAACAACTTTACGTATTTCTATCGCTAATCACCTTCAAATGAAAGGGACAGTATGAGTAATAATGGCTACTTAAAACTCATTGGCGTTTCAGTATTCGGCCATTACATACATTACATATCATCACGCCTTTATCCCCGAAGGGTTAGGCAGAGGTGTACCAATGTACACCCACAGTTCGCCGATATGTTTAGGTCCCATGTAATAGGAGGCGAGCCTATTGCCATTAACCGGACACAAATCCAAAGTCCAACCTGCTACTGCGAATCTCATAGAAAAACCCAATAACACCTTGGTCGACTTGGGAATCGAACCCAAGACCTCTAGCGTAGCCACTAGGCCAACGAGGTAGTCTATTCGGCCATTACATAGTATACATCAAATTAAATGTTTATAACCACCTTATCAAGATTAAGTAGTGTCATAAGCGTAAGGCTTTCAAGGTCAGAAAGGTTCCGACAAAAAAGATTATAAAAGTAAATAGGTATAATATTACAGTGTGTACGGAAACTTGATTAAACTATGTAATTTAGCCGTCATGCCAAATGAACATGTGCCTAAAGATTTTTTGCATGACTTCTAATTAAAGAAATTCATTCAATGTGAATTAGATCTTATAAAAGTAAGTAATTACTGTCAGATAAGCTCACAAAAGTATCCTTATATCCCCTTGAAATACTGACTCATTATAAGACCTCTTATTTGTGCGACATAAATCTAATTAAAACTTTGGGAATACATAGTAGATACCTATTACAAAATTAAAAGTCAACATAATATAGGCTTTAGTTACATAGAGAGCTCTTTACACACATACCTTTGCTAAAGTATGTGTCCAATATAGAAAATTTTACAGGAACATAAGCAACTCAGTTAAGAAATGTTTAGCTATGTCCCGACTAAGCTTAGTTTTAAACGCATTGTTCAGATTGCATAACATAACATATCATCACGCCTGTATCCCCAAAGGGGTAGGCAGAGGTGTACCAATGTACACCCACAGTTCGCCGATATGTTTAGGTCCCATGTAATAGGGGGCGAGCCTATTGCCACTTAACGGGCACAAATCCAAACTCCGACCTGCTACTGAGAATTTCATAGAAAAACCCAATAACACTTTGGTCGACTCGGGAATTGAACCCAAGACCTCCAGCGTAGCAGTCGCGCTTAGTACCACTAGGCCAACGAGGCAGTGTTCAGATTGCTTCACTCAGAATTCCATAGTTTATCACCGTTAGCCAAGTTTCGAAGGCGCATTGTGCGAAACCAAATAAAAACGGACATACCTTTATTGGTTAACGTTTAAATGCTAAACTGAAGATTATCTGAAGTTTATTGTCCTTTAAACTTGTAATTCCAAGTTATTCGTTTTGTTATTACAGACGTGTATTGATGTGTGTTCAGTCATAAAATTGCTGTTGGGAAACAAGCGTGTTTTGATAGCGACTCTTTTCATGCCTAGTTTTCAGACAGTTAAGAATTTAATGGTCGATTAATTTAAACATTTTAAACTAACATACCGTGATTTAATAAGTTTTTTTTTTCTATAAATAGAATATTTTCACAACCACTTAACAAGTTATGCGGAATAACTCAGCCAGGTGTATTTTGGAGGTAAGTTTGGTCGATGCCCCATTCAAATGCGTGAGTCAGGAGAGGAAGACAGGAAGCCGACCCCAGTATAGATGAAAAGAAGAAGAAAGAGCTAGGCAGAAGTATGATGTTTAGAGTAATAAAATATTATAATTGAAATCGCATTTAATGTGCTTGACCAGCGGTCAAACCTAGTCAATAGATCAACGAAGCAGTTGCGGTTTATAGCTCTTGTGAAAACGCTAAACATTTTGAAATCTGTCAATAAAATCTGCAAGACACAGTTGCCTCACTGTTAGTGTATTATCCATACATAACTAAGAATACTCCTCTTAATTTATTTATTAGTTAATAAAGAAGAAATAAGCAGTACCTTTGTACATAATTTTTAAATACGAAATATTCCTTGTTAATGTGTTGTGTGTACACAAATGATTAAATAAAATAAATAAATAAAATAAAAATGAGCAAGCCTGGTGATCAATGCTAGTTCCTTCCTCTATATGGAAAGAGGCCTGTGCTTGGCAGTTAGTCGCATACGAACGCTATTAATATGTTTAAAAAAATATTTGCTGAATATTGAAACGCGAATTAACTAAATGTCTTGGCTGAATATAGACAAGGCAATCAGATTAACCGTTTACTCGAATGATGGCTCTATCAGCTTAAGGTGTAAAGCAGCGACAAGCAGATGTTTAAAAATATCTTAAATACAGTTGATTTTCGTGGATTAATTTACGAACAATTGGCTGTCTTTTATGTTGAAATACTACAAAATTTACAATACGCAGTATATTACAGCAAATGCTTGTAACCAGCCAAGATGGTGCTACTCAATTTAATCCGTCAACTCACATGCCAAGTCTAGACTTATATCAAGCTATAAACTTGGTCCTTTTATTAAGTTACTATGGAATGAAATGTCTGCCGCTGCCAACTTAAATTGCTGCCATGTCACTTTGAAAGTTTTATTTTTTAGAGTCTGAACGAGACAGGATGATAGATATCGATGGTTGGATAGTATTACTTGCATTTAGTTGATGTTCCTTTTTGCCTGAATGACGTTGTGGGATTGGCTTGGTGATTTGTCAGTGATTGGTTAGGTAGGTTTTATGCTGCAGGTTATTGCGAAGATTATATTGTAAGTCTGGTTGTATTGCAAGATGCATTTGCTATAAAGTTGTTATAACTGATTGAAGTTAATAAATAATCAATGTTTACCTGTGTTGTGTCATCTTGAATGTCATAATTACAAGCGTTTGCAGTAAATTCTATGAAGATATTTTGAAGTGTCAAAACAGCCAGACAATACATTGTTTACAAAGCATTTACACAGAGAAAAATACCATAAAATAATAAAAAAACAAGCGATATTTTCAAAGTGAACCAATGGCAAAACTTTATCTACGATAACATTTACCACTGAGCTATTCCAACGTATAGTCATCCCCCATGTGAACGACCTATCTGACCATAAACATTTGAATGCAAAACTTCCGCGTCAGGGTGTACGGGTTTATTAAATTCCGCAAACTGTATGAGGGGAGCTCCCTACAATCTTATGAATAGTTCGCATTTGCAAACGTCACTCTTTTCAATTTTTTTTTTGTTTCTTTCTGATAGTAAAAAGAAGTCGCAAACCTCATGAAGAAATAAATTAAACAATTTAGAAATTATTTAAATACTTTAATTAACTGCTTTGCTACTTTCTTAACTGCTGTTTTATTTTGATCAAATTACCCAGTACAAATTTTACCCTTGTTTACTTTTTCGTTTCTTTTTGTCTGCCTCAAAATAGTTAATACTTTTTCAAACCGCCATTGTTTCTACATTTAATACTATTATATCAAATAACACTTCCCTATCTTGACGTAAGTGGTTCTATTGCATAAGTTAATATCATCACTTCATTTTACTGTCGTGATATCTGGCAGATAAATCTAGCTGTCATCAATAAACGGAGGCCACAGTTATTATGCTATTCCGTTAACTGTTATACAACTCATATTAAGGAGCAGTTTTCAAGGAAATATGGGATTGATTTCTGTTTATTTATTTATTGAAAAAGGTTCACCAACAGCTTCTGTGTATAAGAGATTATTAATAAGAGGATAATAAGAATAATTCTGTTAATCTACTTTTATAGCAAAATTTTGCAGACGATTTCTTTATACATAGAATATTATAATAATATTTGTAATTTATCCCAAACTATAATATATAATATACTAACAAATAAATAACTTTTAAGTATGTAGGTCCCTAATTATAGATATTTTACCAGATTAAAAAATAAAATTAGAAAAAAAACGTACATCGCCTACGGGCTTACTTTGTATTACGTATTTCCTATTTATTATATCGAATTTGATATGAAAAGAAGACCTCAATAGTGTTATAATCTAATCATTCAACTTTTCAATACATTTTCACGACTATATTTTTCTGTTAACATCGCGGAAGGCTTTTATAGCTTCACTAGATTTCTGCAGATTATCTAGCTAAGTATTAAAGTAATCTTTAATGTAGTCAATTATGTATCTATAATATCACGGTTGAGAAATATTTTATTAGAAAGGTTATCTCAAATCGTGAGTTTATCTCGATAATCTCTTAACTTGCTCATTATGCAAAAACATATTTCGAAAAGTAATAAAAATAATCATTCCTACTAATTTATCCGCATTTATGATAATTGCACACGATTATCAGTTTTGAGAATTGTTTTATTGAATTAAACGATCTATTTTACTGTGCGGTATAATTCGTATGTTGTATAATAAATCGTGTTTGTAAATAATCATGATGAAACTACTGTTTAAAGTTGAATTCTGAAATCAACAACCCGCAAGAAAGCATGTGAACGTTGCTTACACCCAATATTTTGCAATTAATCAATTCTTCAAGACTAAAATTAAATGGAAATGTCACTCTGTCTGTTACTCTGTCACGGCTAAACCACACAGTCTGATGTAATACAATTTGTGTATGTTTTTAGCTTAGCTTGAACTACAAGTAAGAGTACTAGCTGATTTAATTAGCGAGCCGCTAGCAAAAGCTCATGTTAGATACATATGAATTGAATATATGATATTTTTTTTAAGTCGATAAATATTTATCCTTTAATGGATCTATTATCTGGAATGTATTAATAGAAAGCGTCTCCAAGTGCAGTTACTTGCTTGCTTTGCATTTGCTGTTAAAATTGGATTACACGCGGTTTTACGCGAGCATTGGCCTTGCGGTAAATTGCAAAACTTATTTACAGCGTTGTAATCAGAATGATAACGCAGCTATTGTTTTCAAAGGCTCGGTGACTGGCTAAAGGTGAACAAGCACTAAATTAAAATAGGTGCCTACTATGAATATTGCTGAGTATTGAATCGGTGTTGTTCACACTTTTTTATGAAGTTTAGGAAACTATTTGGCTGTAGTGATGGTCAAAAAACAATTGCCAACTTCACAACCCATTTTTTGGGGGTTGTTTATAGATATTATTTTCTAAAATTCTATACTTAATTTTTCTTGCTCTAGTGATTGTTTAGTTTTAGTTCGATATCGTGTCTCAAGACAAACATGGGACTTCTAAGTTAGTCTCATAGGACATAAACTAACATCGCAAACGAGACTCAATTCCAACCACTCTATTTAATTAAATCACTGTAGCTTCGGTTTAAACAAAGGTTTACACAATACATACACATACATGCAACATACAGACACATATGTAGATATCGATACATATTGTATTTTGCATATATTGGACGAAATACGAATATTCTTTGTTACATTTAAATTCAATGTAAGGACCTACTTTAAACAGAATTGCCGCGACTAAAGGATACCGATATCCTGTTATTTTCCTGTGTTGTGTTACACAAAAATGATTTATTACCTATTGCCTTACCTTACTTCGGGCTAAATAGGCTAAGTTATTTAAATAAATGGAATATACCAAATAACTTGGTGACTTAATAAGAATGAATCTTGAAACCTAACCTCGTAGATTATGATTATGTTTCTGTACTACCTATAAGCAAAATATATTGCAAATGTGTTACCTAACTATTTGAGGGAATAGAAAAAACACTACTGTAGTTTTCACAAAAAAATCCAGGTACACTTATCCTGTGAAGTGTATTTCAATCACAAGACTGTGCGCAAAACAGCGTAATCTCATCGCCGCGACACTCATTTGTTTCAACGTCATTACCCGAGTGAAAACGAGTCCAATAAAACTGGCAAACTTCGTCTAATGAATAAATTAAAGCATTCACACGATACGAAGTATATCAAGTCCTTGGCGATTGGCATTGACATTCAGATCGTCGGTAGGATGTAGCGGTGTGTGTCCGGTTGACAGACAAATGTTATATGTATTTATATACTCTTAGGCCGTTATACACGACGACCTCTGTGGTCGTGCGTACGCACCGATTTTCAAGGTATCGCTAACTCTGAGGTCCCGGGTTCGATCTCCGGACGGGTCAATGTCGAAAGTCACTTTTCTACATTGTCTCGGGTCTCATGTTTGTGGTACCTTCGTTGTTTCTGAATTCCATAACACAAGTGTTTAATAGCTATGTGATGTTGTCCGCATTTATTCATTTATTTATACACGAGACGACAGGAGTCTCATACGATGATTTTAGTCTTCAACTGCCGCCTTTAAACTCTATAGAGGTTCGTATTTAAGCTTGCGTCGTTGGAGGCTAAAGTGGTCAAGTATAGGAGACTTGTGTCGCCTCGTGTACAGACAGCCTTAACAGCGGTGATTCGTGCGGAAGACGTCAGGTGGTCTGCACTGAAGACAGACTTGTAATTTAATAGTCTGCTTATATGTTGGAGGCGTGCTAAGCTTCACATTATTTATATTGGCCTCAAAAGAATAAATTGCGAGATGAAAAAAAAATTGTACGTTGTAATAGGGAGTAAATATTAGAAAACAAGCGAGATATTTCCCCGATAGAGAGAAAATAAGAGCTAATAATAAAATATAGGGATTATCCTAATGACTTTTAGTAGGGGAGAGTCTGCAAGTACTGGCTATAATTCCACTCAAGATATTAAATTAACATTAAATTGCTAATTCATTTAATTAAAATTACATGCCACAAGATTAATACGAAAGTGGTAATCAAATAATTTGTTCTGCATTTGTATAATTATTGCTATTTTTACACACGGACAGACAAAATACATTTTATTACATTAGTATATTATGATAATTCTAACGGTATTTAATGCAGATTTGTATTCTAGACCCACCTTGGTACTCATTTTAATATCCGTTTATTGAACGACGAGGAAACCTAAGTAGTATTTAATATATTGTAGAGAGTTGGTACTCGCGAGTAGAATTTCTTATTATAAATTAAACTAGTACATTTTATCAGTGGCGTGCATAGCATATAGGCAAATAAGCAGAGCTTACCTCCAAAAATCCTAACTATCTTCTTTTAATACAACAACACTCATCATACATAATCATAACATAAAACGGCAGTAAAAATTTTTAACCAAACATTTCAATAATAAACAAATCATGACGTCACATATGTCAAATTCAAATTCATTCAATAACTCCTAATAATCTGTTACGAGGTAGGCTCGCGACAGTTGTGCCTAGTTTACACTCACACATTCAAACGAAATCTCCTTGTCCATATACGCACGCACACTTCAAAAACGGAAAATAATACCCCGCCATCTTGACTTTTTATTATACGACAAAAACAAAAAACCCTATTTTTGCTAAGAGTGGTGCTTTGACATTTGACATACGTAATTTTTTACACTTACAGTAAGCTAGCCTACCTGCCAATAGACTTATAGAGTCCTCGCAGTCCTCAGTCCTTTTACTTTCTTTTCAGTCTCATATTCGTTTTGGAGCAAAAGTCTTTTGAGTTGTTCACCGCACTTGTCAATTCTTATTCCAGTAGGTAATTATTGTATTTTAAATGAAACTTGCGTTTTAAAATACTTATAACTTATATAATTAATTATCACAATATTATTTACTTATTTATTAATGTTTATTATATTTATTTTTAATAAATATTTTTATTGTTTTACTTCTGTGTTGCAACTTGATCGTTTTTCGATATTTATTATCTGTGGCAGATTGTTTATTAAGTTTTTGATAGTTCGCGCGCCTGTTTTTGTCTTGTCTTTCGTAACAAGTTTCTATTAATTGTGATTTTGTGAAGTGGCTGTAGTTTAATAAACAGGAGCACTAATAAACAGCTATGTGTATGAATGTTAAGATTGTGGCGAAATTGAATTATGTTTGATAGCATACGTGCGTAATTACAAATTTACAATACAAACCCATCAGATGGAGTTTGGTGACAAAACTTAAAAGGTAAGGCTCTCAGTAATTATTAACTCAAAATGTTAGAAAATATTGCCTGACTAGCGGTGTGCTGCTGGACGAACTGTTCTTTTTATGTTATTCGTCGTTTCTTGATTGTTATACGAAATTGTTGCGTGAATTGATACCTACGAGAATAACTACGACGAAAACATTTTGTTGTAGTAGATGATTATATTAAGTGATTGTTTTTAGTTACAATCTTATTAAAAATGGGAGTAAATTAAACATACAAGACAATAGTATATGTTGGCACGTAAAATAATACGTCTGATTATTCTTTGGCTATGTAATACATAGCCAAAGAATAATCAATAATAAGAATAATAATGTCCAGTTACGCGGGGCGCAAGTGGACAGAAATCGCCAAAAACAGAGAGGTTTGGAAGAAGACAGGGGAGGCCTTTGCCCAGCAGTGGGATCAACAGTAGGCTAATAAAAAAAAAACAAAAATGTAATACATAACGTAGGTAAGGAAAATGTTGATCTCGAATGGTCATTATTGACTATGGCTTAATATATTTACTATTATGTTCAGTTTCGTTTTCTTATTCAGAATAATACACAAATATGAGTCCTCAACCATAAGCTCTCCGCACCGCGACCCTTTGCTCGTCGCGAGTCCTGAATCGCGGATTCGACTGCTGTTCGCAGTTAGCTTTACAAAGATTGTTTTATATTATAAACTTATACCTAACAGTTGAAATAGTGATTCAATCAGAAATTGGTTTGTAGATTAAGCTAGCGAATAGTTCGCGAGCTGCGCGCGTGCATTTTAAGTAGACTTATGATGTTGGCCGCGCCGCGCGAGCAGCGCGCGTACTGCTCGCGAACAGTTCGGAGACGGCATTACTAAAATTTGCACCTTTGCGTGAGTTGCGTCGAGAAGGCGCACTAACATATTGCAGTAGGTACCTAACTGCAAGCGCGAGCAGCGCATTCGGTGTGCGTTCGCTAGATCTGAATGTATCCTGTGGTGTGGTGAAATAATCCTTGTTCCAATTTCTTGGGAGTTCATTTGCGTATTTACGGTAAAGTTGGCCATACGAGTACATACGTACGTAGTAAGTACGAGTCTGTGCCTACCATGGCCGAAAACCAATGCACGCCACTGCATTTTATGATCAACTCCGAAAAAGATATTTTTTTCTATTCTATTGTTTATTAGTCCTCCTTCCTTTTGGTTTTAAGTAATAATTTTTCTTCAAAAGTTTTTCCTTAATTTGTATTCAGGGTTGCAATCTTAAACAGGTAAAATTAAAAAAAAAAATCTAAACTCTCTGTCAACTGTACAATTTTCATAATCTTAAATAATTCATAATAAAACAAGTGACAACAGCCTCTATGAGTCGGATCACTGTGTCACGTAAGTTCTGAAAGCCCTTAAATTAAACCTATGCCTATCTCTAGGTCTTACCGGCTTCTTGGCTATCAGACTATGATAGTACGGTACGGTAGTAATTAGAGTGCACCTGTGTTTGCACACTTGAGCGTTCTTGGCTCGCCACCGTACAGATTCTCTTTGATTGGAATTTGTTTAGGAGGACATCACTTTAGTGACATACATACACATTGGTTAAAAACGCAATCTTTACCGTCCCATTTTGCCCCGTATTGCGAAAAATTCAAGACGGTAATTATCCTACCATAAATAGTTAAGAACTATGTCTACATACTACATTCTTCTTCTTATGGTAAGTAGTACCTACTATAAAATAAACGAAACTAAAAAAATACTTATACAGTTATATTAAACACAAAACGACTTATTATGCGTGAATTAATTCATCCATAAAGCAACATCGCAATAACGATGACATTTATAAGCAATAACGCCTAATTTGCGACACATAATGTCTAATATACATTGACCCCTAACCACATACACAAGTTATCAGTACCAGAGGCCAGCTTATACTGGGTGATATTGGACTGAATGAAAAAGAGTGAAAATAACAGTATTGCAGATATAGTAAATTGACACTAATGTATTTATTGTTTATGAATGACTACACCCACGGAGTTCGTTCACAGTGTGATGGACTTGTGTGTTATTAGGTGCGTGTACGTTGTTGCTTACGATACGGTTTTCAACTTTCACTTGGAGAAGCACTTTTTGATGCTATGCCGACGAATGTGATATTAGTGTCGTTTGTTGGCAACTGATGAGCTTAATATACGCATACATTTTTGAATGCCATGTTATAGATAAATTGCAACCAGGCACACGTTTTACAACAAATAAATCTGGCCTGCAGTTAGGCCACTAACCACTAGACCAGCTAGCCATCCAAAATAATATAGTTATCATATAACTTCGTCAATCACCTATGTATACCATCTCCTGAAAGTTTCGTTTGTCCTCCAACAGTCACACGTTTTTAATTAAGATACTTAAAACGATAAGCGAATCTACTATCTTTTATAGTATTACAATGGAAACCAACAACAGCTGGTACAAAATAAATGGGAGCGATATCTGTCGCCCACTCTGCCTCTGATTTACTGCCGACAGCTGATCTAGTTAGAAGCAAACTATACCGGCCACACTAGAACCTAATATGTATGTATATATTATATGTGTATGTATATGGCTTTTCTTAGAATCCTTGTTAAGCTAGTACACTTTTTTCTTTGATCAAAAATAAATGTAATGGTCTACTTACCGCGTTGTTTCGCAAGTCGAGGACTTGAAAAAAAATTTAGATTGACTGTACTTTATAGAGAATATAGGATGTGTCTTTTAATTATTATTATTTTTTCGGAAAAAGGGCAGAAAGTACGTCGATTCCCAGTCCTAAAATACAAGCTTTTCCCTTACTAGACAGTTAAAGTGGAACCACTAATAAATAACCTCCAGAGATGAAATTTTACAGAATTATGTAAGTTCGGCCTCAATACTAGTTTATTATGGTACTTTTGAGCTGGTCTGATGATGGAGCTAGAAGGTGGACAAAGGAACTCTTTATTGAGACAACAGTATCGTGTTTGGAATCATTGGATTCGACTTCTTTAATACTGTTAGGCTTAAATATTCACATGTTATCGGAGGTATGTAGTTGACATAATTTTTATCCACATTGTTTTCTCGCTTAGTAATACATCCACGAAGATCTAGTTAACAATAAAGTAGGCAGTAACACTAGTAGGTATGTTATTGTATATCTCTTCGCAGAATCCCCTGTATCACTTACATCGTAACCGGAGATTTGTACCACTTTGTCTTAAGGTCAAAAACGTTTCGGTGGGAAAATATAAGCTAGTTGACGTGGCGAAGTGTGCAAAGATTTAGACAAGACTGATAAGATGCTTTTTTGTTTTGAACTATGTGGTGACTGGTGGTTGTTTTTTTTCTTGATTTTTGCGATGATATAGTAGACTAGTGCTGATAAAAATTGTACGTGTGTGAATTTGTAGTAGCTGTTTACTTTATCACGAAAGTAACATTTTAGGTTATGTCGTTGTTTTTCAAGCTTTTGGTAGAATTCTAAATCATTTTAGACACATTTGAGTTTGTTGAACCAGGTGGACCACCTTTACTATTCATTATGTTTTTCGATTGTTCAGTACCCCGAATCTTAAAACAACCATGAAAACATCGAGAAATTCTGGAACAACGACTATCTTCGATGAAACCGCGGGACATCTCTAGTATTACATAAATTTCATAAGAACTAAAAGCTGTAAACAACAGCCGATATTATGACTCATATAAAACATAAACATTTGCAAAAAACTTGCTAACAGTGCATATCCTGTTGCTGGCGCTTACAATATTTATCGCTGCTGTAATCCGATCCCCATTGGAGTCCACAACCTGTGTGGTTGACAGCCTGGTAGTCTGGTTTCATTCCCACGTTTGTGCTTACGATTACGTATATAGGTCATATTCGCGATAGTAGGAAGGAACATTACTATAAACAAAAATAAGAGATACCAATATTTTTTTAGAAAATTACTGATTTCTTTAAAAATTATAAACCTATCTTGTGAAATCCAAGTACTATCAAAAACCTTTTCAATCTGACGTGATTGAAAACGTTTTTCTTAGGCTTTCAAAAAAAAATCAGCATCAAAATCGGCCTATTCGTTTAAAAGCTACGATGCTACTAAGTCGAAACACCTCTTTCTTCACCGGGGGCTAAAGAGCGATACATTTTATAATGTATTAATGTTTTCATGATTTATAATGTGTTTTTTGTTAAAAGTAGAATTATAGGTATCCGTTTACATGCTGAAGTATCCACTATACCTTATAGTTATGTATACGGGCAGGTCACCGACCTCTACAATAACAAGAGTACTTAATATTAACTGCTGTAGTAAGTTGAAATACATTTCGGAACTCTTTTATATGGAGATGAAAGTGCATAGAGCATTATATTTTATGGTGTAAGTAATCACATTGTTAATATTCATGGTGAAAGTTTTGTGGACGAGAGCTTTATACTTGTATGTTGATGTCTTTATTTGATTGCGAATGTGACGGGTTAGGATCAAGAAGTAAAGATATACAAGGATAAGAATGTAAAACTGGAACACTTAAGTGATTTAGAAATATATGAAGGAACCGACTGTTATGATTTTTTATTAAATGTATTTTCTATTGCTGGAGATATCGCGTTACGCGTAATAAACATGAAAAAGACAAATTATTAATCTCCGTTTTGAAGACGACAAGTGCAGAATATTATAAATGCCCTAAACAGTTTGTGTTTCTGTTTCACATCTTAATTAACGGCTTACATTTTATTGCTTTAAAATAATAAATAATGTAAATTATTTTGTTTTATAGTTATTCTTCTATGCAGGGTGGAAATGCATCTAACTATATATATTTTCATAATCAAAGATTATGAAAATTTATCCACCAGACTTGGTTTATTCTATATATTGTGGTTACAATTGATATGAGATTATCAGACCATTATAGAGCAGTCATCGTAAATAGATATTATTTTAACGAGTTTTATCCATCGTTTAAATATTTTATCAATTTATACAGTCGTTTGCCAGTGAAAATAGTTGATGTGTAACTAGTGGCTAGAGTAAGCTCTTATCTCAACTTGTTTGCCTACTTTTTTAATCTGGTGTCTAATCGAGCCAGTTTGCCTATTTTGGTGAAGTAGTATTTACTTAAAGCTAGTATTATTTAGGCCTAGCCTTAGTTGCAACACTCTGTGTGCACCTAAGAACAGTATATTAGTAGGTTTAACCCAAGTTGATTGATTAAAATTATAATTTTCGGTCATTTACCCTAATTTTTATGCAGTTTTTGGAATATAACGCTTTTTTAACTATACTGTTAAAACTTTTAGTAGAGCCCACATAGGTGTACCTGTTTATAGATGTGAAAGAAAATACAAATTACAAATTCTAATTACCCGCATTGCAGGTAAATAAAATAGTGTTATACTAAAAATAAACGTAAATCGATAGTCAGTTGTTTTATTGATTCTAAAAATAAAAGAATTTAGTTTTCAGCTTAAAACAAAAAGTTTAATATAGGTAATTGCAACTCTTAAAGTGTTGCAATAATAATAAGGTCCATCAATAAATCTTGAATACAGTATATCTATCATACAATCTAGTTATAAGGAAATGACAGCTAAAGCGAGACGAAAAATGGTCATACCTTTTATGTAGCAAAACTATCTGGCCACCCACTGCGAAGAGAAAATGGCTATTTTTCAATGGTTCTCTCCATTTCTACGACTTCAATAGAATCTATTCCATAGCTTTCAAGTAACCATGACCATCACGCAAATGGAATTATTTATCTCGTTCATTATTTTGAGTTACACGCGCTGTAAATGTTTAATAAAGATTTGGGGGAAATCCGTCTTTTTGTGCTAGTAATCTCGATAAGTACTCTTGAAACGTGATTCGTAGAAATAAATCTACTTAGTAAATAATTACTATTTAAAAACATTTGCAAATGTAAACATGCATAATAATAATGAACTCGTGTAACTTTTTAGCACAAGTCTGATTTTTGGGGACTTTTAATATTTCATTTATAATGGTGTACTTCAGCCCTCTACCAATTTTCAACTCCATGCGAATTAATGAAAACTTACAAGGCTTTTTTGTCTATTTTGAATGGACTAAAAGGGTCTTTAGCATCATCTTCTATTAGTATAAACCTATTGCATGTTTCTTATCTTACAACAAACATATCAGATGATAGTCTTACAAGATCGGTTCTGGAAGTCCCTTAACATACAATTTCAAAGCCTCACAAGAAACACACCATCCTACATTTACCACCACAAAAACAGTTGAAGACGTTCAACCGATGACGTAAACAACATTCGCAACAAAAGCGTGTTACACAACATCGAAATTGGCGTTAATGCCGTTATGATGGCTCCAATAGTGTAGCACGGCCTTAATACTCTAAATGGACTCGCCAATTTGTACAGTCCTACACGCAAACGTTTTGAAGGAAATGAATATTTATTTGTGTCGAACGTGATGGGAACTAAAAACTTTTTGGTACTTTTTGAACTTATCTACCCCAAATTTTAGGGTGATGATCATAGGATAGATATGCAACCTTTTTGGCTGTCTTCTTTACCACATCTTGTAATACCAGTATGAGCGTTAAGTACTTAAAATACTTCTAATATCTATAGCTAAACTGAAAGCCAGCATTTCTTTTAGGACACTCTGGAAAGAAAGTCTGGTAGTTACTAAAACGTTCTGTATATGTCAATGACTTAGACAAAAAAAACTTTTAATGTTAGAGGTCCCGCTAACTCCTAAAAAACAGTTGTAAGTGGTAATCCAATTAAGCGAAGACACATGCTTCTGTAGCTCTGTATCTCCTAAAACGGGATTTTTATTAGCTTCCACACTTATATGGTCATTGTTCTTTCGAGATATCTATCTGTATATGTGGGACGTGATTCACACATGTACTTAGAAAAAAAACATTATAAAAGTATGTCAAGAAACCGAAACTTTACGGAACCTATAGGATACTAAAACTATCTATAAAAATTGACAGATAGTAATACTTTGTCACATATATAATAAAATAAATAAATATGTATTTATTTTCTCTTCACAAAAGTTACAATGTATTTACATTTACAAGAAAATAATAATAATGACAAAACTATTGTTAACTTTGTGAGAGACTGGTGCCTGATGTAGGTTTATGCTACAGCATAACCTGTATGACAAGGCACCAGGACCCTCCCGCAGCTAAAATCAGTAGGTTTGACATTTAATTAACATGCAGAAGGTACCATCACTGTACTTAAAGAACTAGAAAGAAAACAGGTAAACAGTTTAGAGCATAATTTAACATAGGATATACCAGTTAACTGTATAGTGTGTAGTAGAAGAAGATGGTAGGTGTAGGGGTGTATGGGCAAGGAAGAGTTATTAAAACAACAGAATAAATCTCAACCGATAAATCTCTTATTTAAGTTTTGGTGGAGTTGTATATTCATATTACCTTTTCAGTATAATAGTAGAGCTATTTATCAATATAAAGCCTTAAGTCGAGTATTTGCAATAAAATTTAAGGAAATTAAACAACCTTAAGAGCGTATTGCGTACGAAATGAGTTATATTTATATCAAATCAACACAAAACACTTTATATACCTCTTCCCGAAGTGCTAAATCATTTACATAATATGATGTAAACAGCATTGTACTTGCCTTAGAATTTATCATAAACTAACTTTATACAAAGATCACAAACTTTAAACAGACGACTTTCAATCTTAATACCTTGGAATAAGGTCCACAGCAACTGCAAAAGTTTTGTATAAGAATGGTTATGGAAATGCTTTCGCTAAAAGCTGTTAGTTTAGACGTTGAAATTGCATCGCTTATATAATTACTTTAGCTCTAGTTAAGTGACAATTTCTGCACATAGCTGAACAGTCAACAGTGCAGTTTGCCCAACCTAATGCAACTAATAAAACTACTCATTTATAAACATTGGATTTCTGTTGGATTCGATTGTTTTGGATTTGACATTAGGGTTTATTATGGTCTCTTAATTGTAACCAGTAACTGTGTAACAACTGGGTTTATAAGCTTCTTCCTGATTTGTGGAATGAAAAACATCGATAACCGAGCAAATTTTGAGTTACCACGTATTAGCGATTTCAAGGCTATAAATATGTATACTTTTCTCCTTTTTTATAATATACAAAATCCCGTGGAAAATTAATATCTTCAAAAGGAAAATCGGTCATATGATATTCAAATAATGAATTGAATACAGAACCCTACTTATTTCACTTTATTTTTGATAAGAAATTGATTTTCCTTTTGACATTACCGTCCATACTAATTGAAGGTTCTCATTAGTCACATATCCATAAAACAAGAGAAAGCCAGCAGTTGAGCTCAGTTTGTCGGTTTTAGCCAACAATGGCCACATTAGCACAACTAGTCGCCTGCAGAGGTCGGAGATCAAACCAGCCTGACGATCTAACAAGCACATTTTACGATATAAGTGGAAATCTCCACAAAAAATAAGTGAAAGATGTCCAATTACACTTTAAACAGATAAATAGAAATTGGCAAGTGAGGTTCCGTGCTTGTTCCTGGGTTACGTGACTAGATTGATTGTGAGCTGTTCAATAAATAATTTAGGAACCCTTTTTAATTCCATCAAAACAAATGAAACCATTTTCTCATTGCAATATTACAGCAGAATAACCCAACTTCTTGGTTTTGTCATTCTAAAACAACGGATTCTGATCTGAATTTAAATAGCAAAGAGGTTAAAACATTTATTGGCATTCTATTTATAAATCTTCGGCGCCAATACTCATTCAGACACCTATCTGATACCCTATTACGTATCCGGTATAACGGCGACCGCAAATGCTATGTAAAGGACATTGTAAACAATACCTAATGTCACCTTGTTCTAAAACTGTCATGTCAAGGGTCTCCCAGCGGTGCTCACCATTCTGTTATTACTAATAAACAAAGTATTGTTTCACCGATTAGATGCGGTGCTTTAGAAAATAACCAGGACTTTTGGAGGTCGTCTTTGCCTATTTTAGGTTAAATTATTCATGCGCTTATCTATGGCTTAACGTACCGAGTTACTATTTGTCATTGATCTCTTTTATCAATATCCGTTAAGATTATGCTGTCTGGTTTCAAGTGATCCTTCAGAAGTATTTTTGGATACGGATAATCAAATCTAAGTAATTTTATCTCAAGTTTAATCAACTACCGGTATTTTCAATGTCAACAGATCACTTACAAAATGTGTTGCGTAGTAAAACTATTAGTCAAAATTGACATTGTCACACGTAATTGGTGCGGTTACCGGAACATTATTTTTAAATCAGTGAATGAGTTCTGTATTTGATCTTTTTGATGTGTTTAGTTTTTTAAAAGTTGTTTGGTATGGTAAGAGAATGGATGGGATCTTTAGATGTCCAAATAAGTAAAACGTAACGAGACGGCCAAAGATAAAATAAACAACGTTTTACTTTAGTTAGGACATAAAGCTGTGGTAGGTCTGCAGGCGGGAATATGTAATATAGTTATTGTGCCCACGAATAGCGCTATAATATCTTATTTATGGATTTTACGTGGCCATGTAATTTTTTGCTGATATTAAACATAAAACATCTATTTTTAGTAACATCGATTGAATACAGTTTTTTATATGGGTAAAAACAGTATGGACTCTTTTGTTTCGTTTAACGGTTCATTATAATAACGTAACCAGTTTAACTAAATGTTTTCCTCAACAATACCTATATTCTACAAAATTATAACACGAAATTTAAAACAAAAAAAAATAATATTTTCTTAGAACGTCTTTTCCGCATTTCTCACGTAGACAGACAAATATTTAGTTTCGTTCATAGGACAATTTATAAGCGGTGGCGATTTAAATTTTGCAAATGGAAAAATATGCTCCAATAACATTTTTTATGTGGATATTTTTTAACTCGCATACAGGTAGAGGTATTAAACTTTAACAAATTTAATTTTTATTGTTTTAATATTTTAATATTTTTTCGAAATAATGTAACATTTAGTTAATTTTAGAAGATATGTATTGTTTAAAAGTACTCTTTCGATATTTTTCTTGTCTTGTCTTTCTTTTATCTTTGCTTACCTATTTCCTCTCTTTTCGCAGAGCATGCCGCCACCCGTGTAAGGCATGAGCGGTCGCGGCACGGGGGGGCAGCGCTGCCAGCTGATCTTGCAGCGTTGCCTCGCGATACAACTCACCAAGCCCGGCAACGCGCCCGATGACTTCTGGATGTACGAGTCGGGATATCTGCTCTTTCAGGTAAGAATTATTACTCTCTCGCAGAGCATGCCACCCGTGTAAGGCATAAGCGGTAGCGGCGCTCCTTGCGATCTAAAACGAAAAAAAGTTGTAGTTTACTTAACAAAACGGTGTTACTTAAAAAATAAATAGGCTTTTGTCTATTCCGGCTTAAATTGTTGGGTACTTAACAGTCTGTGAGACAAACACTAGCATAAAGAAAAAAGACATGCATTTAACACTAACCCATTTTATTACATAGGGCACTCTTTATTTTTATTTTTTTGTCTCTATAAGAGAAACATATTTAGGAAGTATTGATTATTAGCTATAGTGGCTATCCCAAATGAACATTTAATAAATAAAATCAATAGCCAACTGCTTACCATATTACCCTGACAATCCAAGACAGGTATTAAATGTTATTTAAGGATATGTCTAATTAAATACCTTAACATATCTAATCTTGTATATTGACAAATTTATTAAGTCTGTAGTTATGGGAAGATGTTGTATAGGAAGTCGACGTGGAAAGCGTGACAAACAAGTTAAACGTCTATATTTTGTGCAAGTGAAAGTTATCCAATGAATTGATGAATTAGTTAAAATGTTATTAGTTTATTAGTTCAAGCCCTCGGTTTTGGCGGTAGGTAACTTAGAATTAACATATTTAATTTTATGAATTACTTTTAAGTGGCTTTTTAAAATTAATATTTTTTTTAAATGCAACAGTTGTTGTTGTGATGTGCTGTCTTTTTTCGATTACATTATGAGTAAACAAAAATGAAGTTTAGAAAAAGAAAATAGTCAAAGAAACATATATTTTTTAGTATTCATAATTAAATAAAAATCAGGAACTAATTTCTCTCAAGTGTGTATTAAGGAATTCATAATACATAGCCGTGTCGCTTATGTTTTCCCGCTCACGCAGTGACCACACCCCCAATATCCTTCCACCAACACGAACATTGTTTACGTAGCGCTCAGCTCACAGCTGATGTGACGTAAGCCACCATAACTCACGTCCAATTCTCGCCATGGATCGCTTACAAATGGCCACAGTTTACCGACACCGCTTAATCTGTCATACGTGCTGAGACAAGATGGCCGCTTGGCGCCAAAACCAAAGTATTTTTTCAACCGAAATATTTGTAAACCATAAAATTATTTTAGTTAAGTTCTTAAGAAACGAAATATAAATAAACAACCGCACATAAAATGATAACCATAAAATTTATTTTACAGTTAAAACAGTAGCAAGTTTAAGGGCTAATAAATAAACAGTTAATTGCATTACATGGTGGTCAGATCGCTTCCTTATCTGAGATCAAAGCATAGACTAAAATACCATGACCATAGATGGACAGAATTCGTTGTGCGGACATTAATTTAGATCGAGTGAACTAAATAATTCAGCTGTACTTTGATGTTAAGGTACAGAAGATGGCGGGACAAATGTTTATGGTGGCACGTACACTATTCTGTGGTAAATTGTCGTTTGATTCTAACATCCGTTTCAGGTCCATATTTGGTTCGAACTTCAATTAAGGAAATTGCTTATGTCATAGAACGGCACTCTTTATGAAATAAATAATTACGTTATTAGTTAAACTGCTTAAGAGGAAGATTTGTTGTTAGAACATAAACAGAAAAGAGCAATATAGTTTTAGCCAAATATGTTACTTATATATGAAAACTTATATAGCTACATCCTATATGTAGCCTTTTTTCAAATAATTTATCCATTAAAAACATCCAGGGAATCTTATATATTTTTAGCTCTTGGCGGACTAGCGGATCGCCATCGCCTATGTTCTACTAATGCATGTAATCGAATGCAAGCCCCGTAATGCGATACTGACCGGTCAGCTGAGACAAAGTTCACACAGCCACACTTATAGCCCACCATTGTAAATAACACCATAAACAGATATGGCTTAGGTCCAGTTTCCTTTGTTAGAAAGTCGTACAACTGTGATATGAAGTGATAGGATTACTAGCCTACATTTATGATAGTTTACTGACCCTGTCGCCAAGTTTTACGTCTTTGTTCCTTTTTTAATATCGACCGAATGAATGAATAGGAGTTTTTCATTGATGAATCAATTCTGGCCGTATTAAAAATAGAACAACCTTCTAAGAAGGTTTTTTTCTTCTGTTTTACATTTTAAATATGGAATCTTATTAGTTTGATTTCGGCCTGTTATGATATTAAAACAAAAACAGATATTGGAAGCGTGCAGTGTCGCTACCTAAGCAGTTATCTTCTTCTTAAACACATTTACTACATTATTGAAAAATTGTACAATTTTTGTACGACAGTAAAATTACCCAATTCTAGCGCCAAATCTAAGAAATATGATATGTGATCAGCGTAGGTCGTAGCCACATCAAAATTACACATACACCTACACTACCACAGATACTCATCTAAGTTTTTATTTTTAATTTGACCCATAAATTACGGGCAAATACTCGTGACCTCACGTCGGTAGCAGAAGAAAGTTCAACCTGCGGGCGGTGCCTTTGAGCCATATCGTAAGAAAATCAGAAGGTTTAGCTAGTTTATGAGCTGTATTTTATGGATAATTGCTGTGCTTGTTTTGTGAATGAATGTGTTTGTAATTAAGTAGCTTTGTGCTGTCGCTAATAGTGTAAAAGAAAATTGTTGTTGAAAGTTTTTTTTGAATGAATGCATAATTTTGAGTGTATTCACTTTAGTGTCCCCTTTAGCTATTGCTTTAGTTTTTTTGTTGCCTACATTAGAACGCATTTGCTGGGCAAAGCCCTCAAAAGCTTCTTCATAATTATATTACAAATCTCTTTATGAAATAATGTAGAGTATCTAAATAAAAATCAATTCAGATAAAATATGTACAACGACCTATTTTTCATTTATGAACTGTTTTATAAATGATAAAATTAATAATTAATTGTCATGACCTACATGTACTTAACTCTTAGTTTGTATCTAATTATACTTGCCCTATTTTAAACTATTAAATAAATAAACGAGTAGGTGAGTACTTCTTACCTCTTAAAGTTTAATTCAATACTTAGTGATGAGTCAGCGAGTGAGTGTTATTTTAAATTGCCAATATATTGGCTATCAGATGATTTGCAGAATTATTTAGGCTTGTAAATTAATGACCCTATTCTTGTTTGTAATGTTTTGCTTTCTACACAGACTAAATAAAAGCAGTGTGATTGAAAACATACGTTAGTTATTGATTCTTACTAAATCGCTTTGATATACGAAATAATTTGAAGGTTGAATTAGAAATTCAGTAAATAAAATTACTCTGTCATGTCTGTAAGTAGGTGTTAACAGTTTTAATTCTAACGTTATTGGATAGTTTTCGTAGTAGAACTTCTGCAATCTTTTTGCGTATTAGAATGTTGTTTATTATGATTTATTAGGTAGATTTTTCCATGTACTAGAAGAGGCTAGTTGTTACATAATATTAGCGGAAAATGTACTTAAAGCAATCTTACAGCCCTATGATGGATGGCCAGATTATACTATGATGGATATTCTTATTCTTGTGATATTGTAAAGTAGATGCTTGATGACGCGGATCTCTAGACATAGTGTTAGTCTAGACTTTTGTCTGTGTTTTCAGATTTACGCCTAAGTTAAGGCTGAATAGAGTATCTATGTTTAATGATGGACTGAAAGTTCGTATATCTGAGTTTTTTCTTACAAATCTTAAGCATCATATGGGCAAGAATTAACTTGAATGAAGCAAAGAGAAGCTATTAGTGGGTACCGATTTAAATTCTGCGTTTTACTGCTTTTAAAACAACAATCAAACTAAAAGTGGTTCGATGTGCTTTAATATAGTATGTATATAGTAACCTACACATTTTATCTTAAAACACACTCACAAAAATATCAAATAACTGTTTCCCAAACACAGAAACAATGTGATTAAACGGAGACTCCACCCCTTTTGCAATAGACAATCCTATCTCCCCGCGGGCGGCAATTTCCGTGGCAGACGCCATGAGTCTATGGCAAATAAAATGTGGAGACCGTTTTATCCATCAATGGAGATTGATGAACATCATAATAAATACTGTGTTTGTAGTTTTTATGTATTCGGATTAGGGTTTTATAAAATCGCGTGTGACATTCATTTGTACTATACCTACTTAGTAAGTTTCATTTCCGATGTAGAGTTTATGAGCTGTGATTAGGGTGAAGCAGTGTATTAATATTTTTAATATGTAGGGCAAAATTTGAAGAATAAATGCATGTGCATTTTTCTTTGGCCAATAAACTTATTATTATTATTATTTTATGTTCATGTATGTGACTTACTAATCATCATAAGTCATTTATAAATCTAACAGATTGACAATTAAATAGTATGCTTTAGTATAGGTACGCTTCTTGTAAGATTTTTCAAATTATTGATGTATTAAAACGCATGGCACACACCTCTATCGCCTCTACATTTTAACATTGCATTTAATTGTTAAGAAAAAGATCTGCAATTCAACATAAAAATAACAAGAAAACATGCCATAAGAATGACGTGTGCAAGAAACTTTTATTATTCAATAGTTTTAATACCTAAAAGTATTGTATAATAGGAGTTTTACGCACGCGATACACGAATACTCTTTATGGCCAATTCATCTTCATATGGTTTACGCGGACAGACATAAATGTGAAATCCACATTCCAATCTGAATCAATTTGAAGGCTTATTACAATTTGTCATTCATCTTTCACACATGACATGAGAGGTTTAATATCTATGAGAACTGTGCTTTGATACGGATAATTTTACGTTTACTGAGTATGTATTCTACGTATTGAGTCCAACTAGAAAGCTTTCTTCAGTGATGCCTTTAAATCTGTCCTTTGGGCCTCTGTAAACCTTTACTTATGTGTGTGTGAGTGCGAATAAATATTGAACTGCATTGAAATAGTCTTCATTTGTTTTACGATAAAAATGTTATCACTGTGACGAACAATCCAAACTATAAATTCTATAAAAACTCTCACGAGTAAATTGTGTGATAGAAGGCGTATACTGGTTTTAAATCTTGTCGGGGAGCTAACAAGAGCAGGCAATTTCTGACTGCTAGACTACATTTAAAATATCGTGGTAGCAAAGATTTATGGCCACGGTTCTCAAATACAAGATTAAGAGTCCAAAACTTGGCATGACTGCAATCTAATCTGATATAAGATGTGGTTGCAATTTTGTTGCAAATAAAATGTTGTGTGTAAGTCAAGTAAAAGTCTCAAATAAATTGTTAAGATTTTTTTTATTTGTGCTTAGAATGAAAGCGTTGTCAATTTGGCATTATAATGAAATATTATTTGTAATTGATTGAAACTTATCGAAAACTAATTAACAAAGACACGTAATGTTACCTAATTTTGTAACTCCATAAACTCTCTGATCTCAAGGCCAATATTAAGTACTAAAGGCAGCCATTTTTTATGAACAATTAAATAATTTTACGTTAACCAGACCATACTTTACGGTTGTAGAATAATAATTACAAAATATTTCGTGTTATTCCATCGCCATTGACATTGGTGAAACTAAGTGAAAATTAATTGACGTTAATCAATTTAATTAATTGTAACTATGAAGGTGATTGAGATTTAATAGGATAATTGGATGCCGTAGTTGGACTGCAGTTATCTTAACGTGATTAAAGCGCCTTTTATTTGAAATAGGCAGACCTTTTGATGAATGGTCTTGTTTAACATTTTTCATATTAACTAAAAAGATGTTCATTTAGTCCAAAAACCAGTGTTACCACATTAGGGTGCGTTTACATCTGACGAACGAGCATTACACAAGCAGCTCGAGAGCCTTTTCTTCGTCTGATCTGGACGCACCCGGAGGCGCAGGCCAGAAGAGACGTAAGACGCAGACGGGGCGCGAACATTTGTCTCTACCGCGTCCCTTTCATACAAAATGTATAGAAGCGTCGACGCAAAACATACAGAAGATTTTGTATGAAAAAGAAGCGGTAGAGACAAATGTCCGCGTCCTGTCAGCGTCTTACGTCTCTTCTGTCTGGCCTGCGCCTTATATTTCATACATTTATCGAACACTTTCATATAGTTTTATATATCAATGCCGGTAATACGCCAACAATGGTCAAGACAGTTATATAAGTTAAAATATCATCGTTACCTCTTTCCCTTTTATGACCGAAGATAATAATCTTGTCAACTATGATTTATGAAATGTAAATTATGCGTTTTGATACACAAAAAGATAATCTGTCAAAGGGTTACATAATAATTTTAAAGTTTACGTTAATGGTGTCTTATTGTAGAGAAATTAATATGTGTCTTTAAAAAATATATATTATTCTGTAGGCTAATTTTGTTGATATTCCTTTCCGTTTTATATTAGTAAGCTATTTGTCTAACAAATATAAATACAATGTCGAACATCTATTTCGGAACTAGACAGCCCTTTGCTTATTCCGTTGTGTTTCTTTATAGACCCAATAATTGTATAAAAGTCGATAAAATTAATTAACATATAATGTATTTTTTAATATAAGTATATAAAATATTTTTTCGCAGATTGATGATAACTTAATCATCTTTCTTCATTGTATTATAACATAACACGTGTCACATAAACTCATAAAAACGGATTACGATCTCAATCAAACGTTACATCTATATGGAAGTCATTGTTAAACTGTTACCAGCGATTTGTCATAGTTTCAGTTAAATTAACTGCGGTTAATGACGTATTGTGTGAACGTCTGTTAGCTGAACACTTTCCAATGTTTTGTGCGTGAGAATTATTGCGTATTTGTTATCAAGGGTTTATTTTCTTATTACATTATTTCATATTGTTTTTTTTACAAATTAAAGTCATTCAAAATAAATTATGTAACGGATAATAGGGTCTTTAAATCTCTACCAGAATTATTTAAATCATGTCTAGCTGAAGAGCTTCCTTGTATCTATTTACTACAGAAATCGCAGTTATATCCATGTAAGCATAAATAAGAGTTACGGGAAACCTGTGATATCTAGATCAAAATGTCGACCAACACGTATTAGTTATTCGATTTATCCCTCAATAATTTTAACGGCCATAGTATCGACATTTTGTAGAGGTACCTGCTTTTACCTTAAGCCGTAAACGGCAGTATGGACGCAAAGTTAAGCTTCTTACACGTTCCTCGGATAGTTATGCTCGGCCACGCTCTAATCGATTAAACTATCGCCAAACGATTTTACTTTCATTACATATTTCACTTTCAACATTAAAATCCATGTGTTATCTATGAATGAGTCTGTTACACAATCACGTAATCGATATTATCGATACAGATTTAATCGATACATTAAATCGATTATTTCTCGCCTTAAGCTTCCATAAGGTTGTTAAGGGCATTTGATTACTCGTCGTAAAATGTTATCGATTATATTTATTACTACACATCTTCCGGCGATCTACACTAGCTTACAAACTAACGAGATAGTTATAATTATTTGTGGCATTCAAATTTGATTCTTGCTGCTTTACGATAGAGTTTAAATAGTTTCATATAGGTTTGATATTAGCGTAAGCGCGCCAAAACAAGAAATTGCAATCAATTGCTTCTCAATTACGTATTAAAGTTTTAATACCAATTCGTGAGTTAGACAATAGGAATGATTGGCTTACATAAGAGGCCCTTTCTACGAACATGTTTAATATATTAATATCTGTGAAAATGTAGCAGCTTTCCAATTTAATTGAGACGATATCATGTGTGGTTTTAATTGGGCGATAGAGCGTTGATCGAGACTTAAGGCTTTCCTTCCTTTTCCAGTTAAATGAAAGAAAATACCACTTATCTGATCGCTGATTGGTCAAAACTTGTTTTATTGGTATTGAAGGAAACGAGCGAATGTGTTTTGTTATTTATTTACTTGAAGGAGAGGTCTTAAAGGCCTCTATAGTAGTCGTTTTCCTGTGCATTGCGACTCAGTTGCAACTTATACGAGATTCTGGTTATATACCAATCCTTACTAATAATAAAATGCAAAAGTTTGTTTGGATGTTTGTCACTTTTTAACTCAAAAACTACTAAATGGATTTTAATGAAACTTTACAATAATGTTGCTTATATATCGGAATAACACATAGGCTACAATTTATAAAGATAGTGTATGAATTGTCAATCACGCGGTTGAAACCGCGGGGCACTGCTAGTCTACTTTTAAAGTGAGCTTGTATATGATTGTTGTATTTTACATTCCGCGCTACAAATCGCTCAGCCGATAAAGCATTGCGTGATATTAACAATATTATGTGCTGTGGCTTTGTGACCTAATTTTGCTCTTTATTTTCATAAGCATTTTCATTTGTTTTAACAAGAGAATCGTGGTAACAATAGTTAGTTATTTTTAATGGGCGTATTGCAAATTAAGTTATTACAATTCGGGCTATGAGATACTGTATTACTCAGTAAAATGAGATGTTGAGGTCAGATGGGTTGTCGCTCCATGTAAAATGGTATTCAGCTGAATCCGGTGAGATTGGAAGAAAACTCCAACTTAGCCTGGAAAAAGGCTAAAGGAAATAGCAGAAGAAAATTTCTGGTCATTTTGCACTGCAATACCTAAGCTAAAGCGTAACAGATTGAACTAACCTTACATAGCATGGATGGGTCATATCCCCTTTTATAGATAGGAAGTATTTAACTTAATTCGAATGACGAGAACATCCATATTTAGGTATTTTAATAAAATATACGAAATTTGTTTTCCTTACTCTACACATACAGGTAAGTTAAGTATAAATTTATTTATTTATTTATTTATTTATTTATTTCACAAAAAGAACGGCACATAATACCACTTACACTTTTGCTTAAACAGTTACATTTTAAAACTTACTATCAAACTAATATTTATAAAAAAGGCACAATCTTATAATTAATTATTTCATCCATTATTCAGCTCACAAAACTTCAGACATTCCAACATAAAAAATCGTCTAGCACTCGATTCACTCGCAAACACGTCACACTCTGGTTTTGAATCCAGGAAACGGTTTAACAATTTCAAAATGCGTGGTACCGGGGAATTGGCTCTACTTACAGTCCTGCAGCTAGGTACTGCAAACAGTTGATGCTTTCGATTTCTAAGGAAATTATCGGGGGCGAAGATTTATATATATTTATTAGAATAAAGAATATTAACTTGTAATTGGGTAATTAGAATCAATCCCATTTTCTCACAGTATCATCTGAGATATAACAATTATAATATACAGAAATAATAACAATTGACTCGGTGAACCGTAAAATTAAAATGCGCGCCGACAGCCGGGTGATTGCGGGCCATAATTAATAGGTTAGGGTTGACCATCTGATATTTAATTTTATTGAAAACTGCTATTTAAAACCGCGTTTTTAGTAATGAAAAGTATTATTTTATTATTTATTTATCTATCGTGTAATGAATACCAATAGATATTAAATACTAATACGAAGTTTAAGATGGCAAAGTTGCAAAACATATTTGCAAAGTTTTGAATCTGGTAAAAATACTATACCTAATGATAATTTATTTTTGTTTGATTATTAACAAAGCAGTTTTTCATAATCACTTGATTTAGTAGTTTAGTAATCTCTATCAATCCTAATCTTATAAATAATAAAAACTTTTGAATGTTTCGAAACAAATTATAAAACGCTCCTAAAACCAGCGATATAAGTTGAAAAAAGTTACTGGCCTTAACTTCGTGACAGCCCTACAGGTTTTGTCTTCTTATCTCCATCAGAAAGAATAACGTTTACCATCACAATTAACAATATTAAATAAATTCACAAGTGAACTGTAAAGTAGTAAAACATCAATTAAATGCGGTTTGAATAGAAAGCATCCGACGATCACGACCTCAACGTATTACTGCTTTAAGAGTTATTAAGTGTATTTATTTATTGTAACTTGTTATTTAAGTAGCTATTAGTTAAGTAATGTTTTATTTAGGTGTACATATGTTATGTATAGGATATCGTCAAAGTGGCGGCCGTTGCGGGCACCCGGTGGATGCCATTGTCGAGTTCTCGTTCATTGTGGCGTTCTAGGGGGGAGGCCTTTGTTCAGCAGTGGACGTCTTCCGGCTGGTGATGATGATGATGATGATGATGTTGTGTACTCCTATGATTCAATTAATTCTAAATTCGATCTAAGATTTTCTGCTAAAAGTATGACTACAAATGTTTAACTTCTCGTCGTATGACTTTATACACGAAATATGCGAGTAAGTTTAATCGATTAGTTTCAGTAGCTTTAAGATATATTTATGGAGAATTTAATATGTAATAAATAATTTATATTTTGCATGTTATGCATTAAAATTACCTATTTAATTCGTGGGTGGGCTTGTGTAAGTTGTTTATGTAAATCGTGATAAAATTACGTGTACTTTTATTTAAATTCAGGCTGCAGACTTACTTTAATTAGAATGATTGCTGATAATTATGAGCTATATTAGTTAGAAGGGAGATTAATTATAGTTTTTTTTTAAGTTTTATATTAGTTGTTAATACCTTTCGCCTCTTCATGAAAGGTTTGATGTTTATTAGATAATATGTAATTATGTTGCCTTCAACTAAATTAAGTGAGGAAAAATAAAACGAACTTTATTTGGTAGTGTAAGTTGGCAATTCTTTATTATAATAATTATAAAACAAACTTAATGCTTTGTTTATACGTGCCAATCTAGGCCTGTACATTACGTATCTGTAAATGATACAAACGGACAGGGTAATTAATATAAAATATTAAATAGCTTAAAGTCTCACAAAATAAAATATATTTTTGTACAAAACAAAAGGGAATAAAAACCATTCTTATTTATAAAGACAGTGGCTAAAGAAACATAACAATGATTATTATTGATTATCCAATTTACCTATAGGCAGTTTGTATTACATAACATACTCTATGGTATGTTTTCCATCTGACATTTGCGTCTATGGAAATCGTCACCCGTAGCTAATCCCAATCACCAGTAGTTATGTGATAGTTAAAAGTAATTGTTATTATAGTCTTTTATTTGTGGATTTAATTATGTTACGTTGTAAAGGAAGGTTTATAAGGGTCTTATATGTTTTGCGTAATGTAGCAATCAACAATCTATCACTCGAAAATAAACAATAAGTTTTGTTCCATGTGTACCTAACTAAACTAAACTAGCATAAGTTCTTTACTTTTAGGAATATTATTCCTATCAAATATATGAAAACCTTTTATGCTCTGTTTTGGATTATAAGTTTTAACTTCAACAAGAGGAGGTTCTCAAATTGATAGTACCTTAGTATTTAATATTTATTGGGTACTTACTACTACTTCGCAATTGTTTCTTTAATTACAGTCGTTTTTTTTATAATCACTAATGTTATACACCGTGAAAATTGAACGGTTGTTTTCCCGCGGCAGGACGATTACCCATCAGTAGTACTATCGAAATACAAAGTTTAACTTAAAAAACATAATGTTTTTTTTTTCAAATCATTAAAAAATCTTCGTAATTCGTAATCTCGAAAGAGCGATAATCAATAGTAGTTCACTCACTACAGATCACGTAGGCACCTGTAGGTAACACGAAACGCACACGCCGCCGCCACGTGTTGTCGGCAAACTTACAAAGAAAGAATCAATAATAAATGTTCAGAGGAAAATAAGCTCTCGGTCATGATGATACGGTATAAATTAGCTTGCATGCACGCGGCAAGCGCCGAAACACAATAGAATGCCACCAAATGTTGCGCTCTGTGCCTACGGCTTAGTACCTATTACTTATTAGTTAGTGTTCTGTGCGCGAACGTCGATGACGTCAAGTGATGAATGTGCGATGAAAGTGCTCAACACAGAAGGACTGCATCCTTATCATTTTATTTTCGTGGCGGGCCACACCCTTGGCCTCCGAGGAGCCCGGCCTTGACTCCCTTGGACTTTTATTTGTGGCTTGAGCTCAAGAACTTGGTGTATCGTGAGGAACACCAAACACGCGACTCTTTGATAAGTGCGATAGTGGACGCTTTTAATATCGTGAGACGTGACAGAGACACTTTAATGAAACTGAAAGACAATCAGTTAAAACGTGTTCGTTTGTGCATTGAACGTAGTGGTTTACATTTCGAACAATTACTCCGCTACCGTTAAGTGTAAGTACTCGTACTTTGTAAATAAACAATTAAAAGTAGGTTAGGTAATCAAAATCATTGTAAATAAGTTGATTCCATTTTTAAATACCTACGCCTTAAATACTTAATTATCAAATTCCGACTTTTTTTAAAGATACCTATTTTGATTTTTTAAGTATTTATGATGATCCTAAGCCCGTAAAAGTTTGAAGCGAAAATTTGAATTACTTATTGGTTTTGTGTTTTATTAAATCACGAGTAGCGATCAGCTGATTTACACGCGAAGTGCAACGACCGCGCGGCGTTCGGGGTAACCGCGCGCCCGCCCGCGTAGGTATAGCGCGATGTATTACTACTGATTCAAGTCACTTTCGAGTTTTGTTTATAACAATTGTTAATCCGCCATTTATTGAGTCTAATTTTTTTTATATATATTAATCGATTGTATGACCGATACAAACTCATTTCGCTTCGGGAAAACAACGAACTAATATTCACGCTGTATATTCATCAACTTGTTTAAAAAGTGTAGCCCTCTGCCCTGTATTAAGGCAGTTAAAAGTTAACGATATTACTACTTATATAACATTAAACTAAACATGTTAAAGATTACTTCCCATTAATTATATCTAAAATACTCAAGCGAAATACATCATCATTTAGTTATTACATAAACAACTATTTAAGAATAATTAATTACATATAAATTAATAGGCTTTACACGTCAAGTTAAATAACTTCTCTTAAATTATACTTGGCACGATTTATTCGGAAGAGCTCCGATTACAGAACTTGTAATCAATCATAATCATCATCATTATTAAAAACAAACTTTACTTCAAGACCTTATCAAATCATAACTTTTCAATTAAACTGCCTCGTTGGCCTTGTGGCTCTAAGCGCGACTGCTACGCTAGAGGTCTTGGGTTCGATTCCCAAGTCGACTTAGGTGTTATTGGGGTTTTCTATGAAATTCTCAGTAGCAGGTCGGAGTTTGGATTTGTGCCCGGTTAGTGGCAATAAGATCGAGCCCTATTACGTGGGACCTAAAAATACCGGCGATCGGTGGGTGTACATTGGTACACCTTTGTACCAATTAACTCTTCGGGGATACAGGCGTGATGGTATGTTCTTTTAAACTATCGCGCTGCATTTTTATAGTAGTATTATAGAACGGGGATTAGCACCGTACATGCTTAAATACCTTTAGGACTTGTCGTTTCGACCGGGTTACACTGGCCGTGGTCGCAAGCAGACATATTTTCCGTCTCGACTTTTTACCTCGAAGTGACAGAGACAGCATGAGAACGGCGATTTAAAGTTGAGTTACGTTTGAGTATCCGATGAATTATTGCTTTCACGGATATCGTTATGCAAGATTGTTTACGTATAATTATTGAGGGTTCAATTATTTTTGTGTGTATAGGTCAGGTTTATTGGTTCTATTTTGTATGATATGTGTGCATTTAGTTTGAATAACGGTTAAAATGAAATAAGTTTTTAGTTATATTGGGTACGATACAATTATTTCTGACAATTACGAGAATGTTGGCATTGCTATTATAATGATATCCGTTAAAACTGTAAAACAATCATTCAACGGGGCGTTTTAGCAAAAAAAGGAGGGTTATGTAACTTCTCTACTTAGGTAACTTCTCAAAAAATCAAGGGAATCTAGGTAAAAAAAAAATATTTTGCAAAATCATCCCTCAATTTCCAAACTGTAACTTAGTATTATCAAATCCTCCTGTAATTTCCATCTTGCAACGTTAATAAGGACATTCGCAATACATTGTTACCGTGTGAAGTAGGCAGTGACTGGTTACGTTATGTCATGCTGGCAACGCAAGGAACAATCCCACTTATTATAATAATCACTTAGTTATTCGCAACGGTTTTAATTGGACTCTGCTTAAGTTGGCGATTTTAGAAACTGATAAAAGGTAAATATTTAAGCCACTTGCAGAAGGTAAGAGTGAAATTATAATTATGTGAAATTCATGTCATATGTACAAAGAATATTCACCCCTTTTGCTAGAAATATACCGTTTTTCAGGGAAAATTGGACTATAAATAATTTAGTAGAAACCATGCACTTGACAGAGTTTACTTAAGATTTTAAGTGATGATAATTTAAGGTATAATAACTTTCTTTCTATTGTATAACTAAAAAAAGTAACTACATCATATACTGTATTACCTGAACAAATTATATAAAAAAGAAATTATTTAAACTGACAACCGTGTCGACTGGCGACCTGTGCTCGTAAGATGAATCAGCTAACCTTTGCGCTCTAAAAAGTTTTTAATGTGTGATCGTAAACACCTGAGGCTGTGTCTAGCCGTCAAGACAAATATATACTTAGAAAACTTCAATTAACTCAAAAGAAAAAGATATTAAAAATAAAAGTGGAATTATCTAGATGCATACCGACATTTAAAGAAGTCTTAAAACAAACGATTTCCGCGCCCAAGGCTACATTTGCGATCAACACTTTTAATTTCTTCTATTAATTTGAGTTTTTATTTGCCGTGCTCTTTCAGGTAACCACTATAGCTGCAGGCAGATTTAAATAATTAAAAAATAATTAATATCTAATATTAATCCGGAACTTGGCTAGAAATCTTTGGTGACTTAAATATATTTTTGATTGGCATTTTGTTTGAAATGGAAAGTTTTTGGACTTTAAATTCCTTGTTTAGCCTAAGGGCTGTTAAATACTTAAAGGATATGAAAGTATTCAAATGTACCTACTTAAGAAAGTATGTAGTATTTGTTTTTGTATGAATTATGACCAATCAAAATATTTTATTTCCTGTTTTCAATTGGATAGCTAATGGCGTATGAAACGGGTGATTATGGATGATTGATGGAATTTTGATGGTTGCGACCACGCCTTGGACGCTTGCAAAAAAATGCATGTCATAGAGTTGGTTTATGATGTTTGCTTATGATAAGTAGATATATCTTAGAAATAGTAAAGATTCCGGTCTTGTGAATTTGTCTGTTTCGTTTACTTCTTGTTTTACACATGATTTTATTATACATACCTACTTTAAAGTAGTAAGTTCTAACATAAATGATATATAAACCGGAGATATTGCTTTAAGGTCAGCTGTTTAGTGATAAAAAAAAATAGTAAAGTAGCGAATCGAATATCGAATGTGTTTTTTGTTATGAGGTAACTAAAACACATAATTGCTCTATGTATAATATATATAGGTTAAACATCAGAGCAACACTAGAAACCTTTCTTAAATTATATGGAAATCACTTCAAAAACAAAATATAACCCAAAAACTTCAATTACCTACAGAGATGAATGTCTAACCCCAACAGTAACCCACTGTTTACACTCAACAATATCGAGTCAACAAATTGATCGAGTACCAACAAGTTTATAGCGCTGTATCATGTTTAGTCTGAACTTTGATAGAGCGAGCGGTTACACTAGTTCAGTCCCCATCTAACTTAGACTTATACTTGGACTGAACGCTGGAAATTGATGTCAAAAAGTTAGAAGAGTTTTGTAAGATTTAGTGTGTAAAGTATCTATTATGAACAAGACTTTAATACATACTAGAAGGAAGAATACACTAATGGATCAAGAAATACGAGAGAGTATCCTTCGATATTTAAAGGATGGAATCCGATATGTTATACCTACAAGTTATGTGTATATTATTATGTACGAGTATGTTGTGTTTCTCATTGTTGTATAGACTACCGAATTTGAATCGTAGTAAGAAAATAATGTATTGCTTACATTTCATGCAGTATTTTTATAAAGTAATTCATCAGTTTTATACCAATTTTTCTGTTAATTATGGCATTGTCTTTAAGTTACCTACTCATTATTTTATAGTTAACGTTTGTGTTTTTTATAACTAACAATATTGTGATCACAGCAAAACAGAAGCTTTAAATAAATTTATAAACCAGCTTCGATAAGGTTATATCCTGTTTATTTGAGAACTAAAGTTAATACAAAAAACATTGCTTTATCACTATCCCCGATCTTTCAATACCTTGTACATAAATCCATTCATTCATTACGCATGTATGAATTCCCTGTGAATGCTCAATTGTGCATTATCAAAGGTGTTTGATGCAGTTGTATGATAATTCCCACCTTCTAAGCTTCCTTATTGATCATTCTTAAGTTAATTTATTAGCAAGAACTAATTACACGCTATTTTTATCCATTTCCGTAACTTGGTGCACTTGAGAATTATTATTAATTAGGTATATCCCTATGTAGGTACGAATACATCTCATAGTAGATTTAATAATTATGTATTTAAATCTAAGGCTATACACTAAATGATCGAGTATTTAGTTTTTTAATTAATTTAGCTACAACCTGCTTTTTGAGAGAAGTCGAAACAAAATGGGTGTTGATTTATCTATAATATGTATGTATTTAAAAATATTATGTTTATCAGTTGTCTGGTTACCATAACACAAGCTCAGCTTAGCTTGGGATCAGATAACCGTGTGTGAGTAGTCCTGGAATATTATATTATATTATAAACATATTTCATTTCACGGTTTTTCTATTTACCACTTACACAGTATTTCATATTAGGTAAGTGTTCTACATTTTACGCTCATACATCAAGATTAAAAAGTCACCCTGTACCTGAAACCGGTGACCCGAATCCGTTTTAAGCGTTAATTAGGTAAACGTTACACTTATAATATTTATTACAACCTTTAAATTTGTGATGACATGTTACAGTTAGTAATTTAAGTTTATTAACATTTCTAATAACACTCAACAGTACCTAGTGAAACTTACAAAAATGGAACATCTAATTCTTATTCAAATGGATATGGAAAACAATAAAAAGATACCTTGTTGTCGATAGGATGTCAATTACAAAAAATATAATAATGGATAAGATGAAATGCGTCTCTACAGATCTACGTTACATTTAAACTCCACAATATCAAAAACAGCATCATTTGACGCTATTCTACAGTCGACTAAAACTACCAAAGTATTTTCACAAACGCCCGAAAGGTAACTATGCACTTGCAGACAAAATTGCAAGTCACGTGTTGGTAAACGGTCGCGAAATAAACTGTCTGGGGCCAGACACCTTATCCAGAAACCCTTTTCATATACCTACCTAAGTACCCAACTGACTACCTAACTACCTACCTTACTGACTACCTACCTAAGTACCTATAGTACTGTTAGGCTAGACGCAGTCTGTGAGCGGGATATCCCCAGTGAATATGCGGCTTTCCTCGAAAGTTTTCTAAGACATAAAATTGTTATACGTATTTATATGATAACAAGACCTTTTTCAGTTAGCTTGTAGATATGTTTTCTGTAAATAAAGGTTCCTTTTAAAATGCATGCCTCCGTCTGTCTTTAACCTTAATTGAGCAAGAAGAATTGACCTTTCTTTTTGTTAGAACAAAATAAAACCGAGAACTTTTTTCTCAGGCCTGAAAAATATATTCCCCCATTATTTATACGTGCGTTACCTTAAATATCAATATTTACAAAGAAAGTTAACTACAAAAACAGCCATCACAAAATACAATTCTATAAACAAGCTCCTACGATTAAATATAAGCAAACCTCCTTGCGAAGTAACATATTGCTTAATTTACTACAACAACATTACTTAATACTAACAGCCTTAAGCCTATTGCATGAACAGGAATAATATATTATCCAATCGTATATATAATCTTAATATTCGATCTTCACACTTCCGATTACATACAGTTGCATCTGAAGATAATTTGATTACAGTACATCCAATTCTATTATGTTTAAAGCTTTGTTTACACTAGGACACAAATGTGGGATACAAGTTGTTATAACATAAATGTTGCGGGACACAGGTCTATGCATTATAACAACTAGTCTTGGGATACTATGAGATAATGACCTCGTAAGATTGGTTACAAAGATCAATTCAGCTCAACACCATGGTAATTCAGTTGAATCTAGTAAAACTGGGAGCCGACCCCAACATAGTTTGGTATAAGGCTAGGTAGAAGAAGACTCCTTTATTTTTTTTCTGAATTGCGTTACTACATATCCACATATAATACTTTGGTTTCGTTACATTACAACCAACTAATATCCAGTAAGGTTTATGATTCACTCTTCTTGGTACACTGACTGTAGTGCCTTAGTGTAAACCTAGCCTTAACTACGAATGTATTTAAATATAATAATATTTATTCATTCGAACTATTGAAAGGAACTTTCATTTTTAAATTAAGTTATAGATTAAAATGATTACACCAATGATATTATAATAAACAGATATGTTGTTAGGGCGCAATCGTGAAGACTCGAAAACGTCCTAATGGAGACGTATTGCCTTAGTCTGCGTCACGCATCTCGACGAGTGACACACTCGAACGAAATTTACATAAAAGCTTTTAAATGTCATTGTGTGTATCCAGAAACTGTATCATTTATGATAACGAAGTAAATAAAATACAAGGAATCTCATACCACATGTAAATACGCAATATACTTCGATTTAATAATATTTTTTATTTATTTTCCTAATATTCTGATAATTGGAGGTTAGAAAAAAGAAAGAGACGGTAAATACATTTTTTGTCGTGAGGACGACAAGGATGCGTGATCGCACACATATAGAATAAAAGTACAGATGCGACTATTAGGCATTAAAGTCATCATTACCCCAGAGTTCTGTTTTCCTTTTTTCTAATGTTGGATTATTTAATCATTTGTTTTTTTGAAATAGTCGATATACTTAATTATAAATTAAACATGTCATGTGTGGGTAGAGAAAATATGAATAGCTTACCCTTATTACCTTAATATATCGCAGAAAATGTTAAAATAAAACTATTTCTATTTCCACTTTGTCGCTTTAACATCGTGATTTATTTCTCACCTACCTACCTTTAGTAGTGTTGCTTAGTTGTTATAGGCACAAACCGTGGATACAAATTTAGTAGACGCGGTTTGTACCTTCTGTCTCGTTAAATTTGTTAGTCTATGACGTTTGTTTAGATTGAAGCGTAATTGACAACACTAATTGTCTCTTTTTTTCTTATGGGTTTTATCGCGCTATCTCTTTTGTATCATTTTGACATGTGAGCTGCCGCTGCTGCGCGGAACACTTTTTTCGGTTGTTTTGTATGGGTGTAACATATCTGTTTATTATAATATCATTGGATTACACATAATTCTAGAGTATTTATTTGCAGATGTTTTGACAGTTCAAATTTTTCGCGCAACGACAGACTTATATGCGAAAATTTCAATGGTTTTGACAATTTTAGGATAAAATTAGTGTTTTAGATACATTTATCAAAACGGCGCGCTCCATCTTCATACAAAATTCGCGACAAAACTAGTTCATACTAGTGCTTACGATTGTACCCTGATAGGGTCACTTTTTAGTTTCTTATGTATACTCTAAGGTCGCTACTAAATATAAATTGTTTGTGTATTTGATTTAACAAGTCCGTGACAATCACTAAAATACTGGCAAATATTTAAATTGTCATGAATAAATTCGCAATTAATTGAGTTAAAAATAAACTAATTAATGCTAAAGCCGCTAATATATTGTTATCGTTTTCCCACCTATTCCATCTAAGGTGTATTTACTTACAAAAACATATTATTGTATAAACCTGCCTTTACAACACTGATATAAAGTATAGTTGGATTCAAATTTAAAGGCGGCTCTGAAGTTAGCTACACGCTGCGCAGTACCTCGCCCCGCACCCCCGCTGGCGCATAAGTTTGTTACTGCGCAGCGACTCGCCTCGTGTTTAGAGCTACCATTAAGTTTGCATCGTACTATAACTATGCTGTTTAAAGCACATTTACATTACTTCTATAACATAAATCTTCAGGTGCGAACATTTTCTCCTTAACTTACTAACCCTTTTCACAAGCTGGCTTATTATACATTGAAATTAAACTAGTTGCGCTGGTCTGCTATACGATATTTTAGAGTCATCGTATATTAGAGATTAGTAGAGGTGCTAAATCGGATTGCCAATTAGCAGTACATTACAGCGTATATTTTATTATTTTATGCTAATTTTAAAGTGAGTACATTTTAAAATAGTAAAGGCAGTCTTTAAATCGAGTTGGTAATAACATCAGGGGACATTAGCAATCCTATTTTCTTATATTCCTATTTAATATGCATTAAACATTATACGAGAATTCAACTGATCTACAATTTTAACGAACGTAATATAGGTATATGTAAGCAAGTAATTTTTAAAACTCAAAACCGATTTGAGACCTATAAAAGTATACAATATACAAAAATTAATACCCAAAAATAAGCGACATAATACCATATTAACCTCCTTACTCAAATCCTCTCAAAATTCGAACCAAATAAAAAGTATACACATTCGAATTTCAAAACTTCCACGCCATCTTGAATTTCCATTTTATGCCGCGAGAATGCGTATTGTATCGTTATAATTACGTAATGGTGTAGCAGAACAATCGCGGTAACCACTAACGATAGTTCCTTCCGTTGCGAAGAAGGTTATTTAAGAATAGAGGCATTAACACTAGTATTCATGTTCAGTATTCATAACTGTAGACTGAGGTCAGGGTAGTGCTGACTCACCGGTTTTAAGATGTGATCTTGTAATTAGTTATTCTATTATTTTTGTACGCTGTGTTTTGTTTTCAAGACGGAGTTCTTTTATTATGATGTTTTAATATTGTTTTGTGCTTGAAAACTTTAATTCAGTCTGTTATACATTGATGTATTTGTGGTTTTAAATAAAGAATATTTATTAAACCTTGTCATACAGAGGTGAGTTTTGATTTTATTCACATAGGAATGACGTCATGTAGAATTGACATTTTGACTTTAAAATGCAATTCAAAGTCTACGTGATTGTAATATTCAAAATATTCATGAGAAACGTGACTTCAACGAAATTATTCAAAATATGAGAGTCGGATAATTCGCACAGTTAAAAGATTTGGCACGAAAATTATTCGTATCGGTGTTTATATCGGTATTCGCCGAAAATATTTCGATAACTATCAGGATTTGGGCTGTAAAAACTTTCTTAGTATTAAGATAATAACATGCAAATAGGTGATAACACTTAAGATTATGGAGGAATGTTTTAAATGCGTGACCAAAGTTGGGTAGCAAGACTGAAAATAACAGAAAAAAATCTTGGTTGGTAAACTAAAAACAAAATATCATATATCATCATCACGCCTGTATCCCCGAAGGGGTAGGCAGAGGCGTACCAATGTACACCCACAGTTCGCCGATATGTATAGGTCCCATGTAATAGGGGCGAGCCTATTGCCACTAACCGGGCACAATTCCAAACTCCGACCTGCTACTGAGAATTTCATAGAAAAACCCAATAACACCTTGGTCGACTCGGGAATCGAACCCAAAACCTCTAGCGTAGCAGGCGCGCTTAGCACCACTAGGCCAAAGAGGCAGTTTAAACAAAATGACATAAGAAATCGTATAACACATGAATGAAATAAACATAATACCGTTTAGTTCTTAATTAAGTTATAAATTAAAGCAGATTAGTCATCAGTCCAATTAAAATTATGTTTTAAACGACTTTAATATTTCTTTTGTTTTATATTTAACGGTAGTTCAAATTGCAATTAACATAATAAACTTACCGTTGTAGAGTTCAATAGCATTGATATTATTACGTCATATTTTTTCAAAACAGAACGTGCGATTTTATAAATAAAAACAGCTTGCTTTGTTGAATACTTACATATTTACAAAATTATGGAATTAACTCAAACTTCTTATTGAATGACGTAATGTTTTTTTTTTCTTTTTTTAATGTTCTTTTGTTATTCAGCCAGCGATGTTTTGACAGTAATGTAATAATGTACATTTATTGCGTTTTTTTTCTAAAGTTGTTTCGAGATGAGTGTAAAAAGAACAATCGTTATGGTAGTTAATGACAGCTTTAATTGTATTTATTACACGTTAATTAACAGTTTTATATCTTAATCTATTTTGTTAATTAAGTGCTCTGTTTTTGTTTACGGATTTAATATGTACAAAACTTTTTAAACAGCAACTTCTTGCTGTAACTGTGGGATTCGTTTAAAGTAATACTAAGAAGTCATTTTGTTAGCTAACTACATATCATCACACCTGTGTCCCCGAAGGGGTGGGCAACGGTGTACCAATGTACACCCACAGTTCGCCGATATGTTTAGGTCCCATGTAATAGGGGGCGAGCCTATTGCCACTAACCGGGCACAAATCCAAACTCCGACCTGCTACTGAGAATTTCATAGAAAAACCCAATATCACCTAGGTCGACTTGGGAATAGAACCCAAGACCTCTAGCGTAGCAGTCGCGCTTACCACCACTAGGCCATCGACGCAGTTAGTTAGCTAACTACTCTTACTAAATAACCAGTCTTTAAATAAATAAGCATGTTATTTTTAATATTGTGTGGGATGAACTTAAAACCATATCTCCCATATCCAATCGTTACTCCATATATTTGCATTGCGTAGGTCAGTGTTTGGCCACTTGTGTCGTAATATCTCCTAAAACAAATGCCTAACGATGTTTACTAACATTTGATTAAGATCGCAACAAATTCGCATCCTGATGCTAACGTGTGACGTAAGTGTTGTGAAAAACAGCGTTTGTAGGCCGCTGCGCTGGCGCACGCTAATTGAATATTACCGAATTTGTGCGACCAAATGAAGGCAGTATTAATTCGCACTAAGAGTATATTAATTTAATATTTGTTTTGCATGTTCTGGTTATGAAATGATCTAGTAAATAATTGTACCAGCCTGTTCTTTTCAATACCGATAAAAAAGTGCTTTTCTCGTTGGCAATGCTTGTTCACTGGTCATCACTGAGGTCTGGAGATTTTGGAAGTCTTACTTCATTATTACTCATAGAATTTATCTGTCCAAAATAGCGTGTGGATTAGGCTAGTTCACATGAAACTTGAAAGGACCATAACCTACCACAATAATCAACACGCAATCATTAAAACCTCTAAAATGATTATCACCTAAAAATATTTTATATCAATCAAATAATATTTAAAAATTAAAGTTACGGATCCAGTAATGCAATTAGCAGAAAAATTGCGAGAACCGGATTCGAAATTCATAAACCGTTAAGTTCAAGACAATCACATGTTTGAGTTCAAATTTTAGTGTAATCCCGCGACTTTAAGATATAAAGTGTAAAAGTTACGCAATAATGAACCTTGTGGATATGTATTTAAGGCCTGGCGTGATTTGGGCTATAGAATTAGCTAGCAATTTTGAGTTTAGATGCGTTGATCCGTAACGCACGACTTTACGTGAAGTTGTTGGTTTTTATGACGTATTTACTTTATACAGTAAAGGAGATTAACTGTTATAAAAATGTTGAAGGAGAAAAAGAGGTTTTTTTGACTATTTATTTTTGTGATGTAAGTAGTAACTAAAGGTTCATACTAAGATTAACAGCTCAGGATTGTTTTCAAATTAATATTAATATTATATATATAGAAAAAAATATTATTAACGGTATGTAAATTTATGCGAATTATTGATCTAATTTTTGCATTGTTTTGCGATTTATTTTCTATTTTCGAATAACTGCCCAAAATCCTCAAGCCTACGTAAAGAAAGAACCTTATAGTTTCTGCAATCATTAAAAAAAAAAGTTCTATAAGTCATACAGTTTTGCAGTGAACAACAAAACTACATATTTTCCCCATGATAAAATAACTGCATTTAAGTATTAATATCAGCACTTATTCAAATGAGATCGTGATTAGATTTTCATTGAACGCTTCACACATTGACGTACTATATACATAGACTACTATCGCTAGTTTCCCCATATGCCAAGTGAGAACATTTTTTAATCTGAACCTAGTACATTTCGTTTTTCATTAATGTTAATTTTCGCGCAACGAGAAATTTATATACGAAAACATCGATGGTTTTGACATTGTTAGGATAATATTAGTGTTTTAGGTAGATTTTTTAAAACGGCAAGGTCCATCTTCGTACATAATTCACGACAAAAATAAATCACACTAGTGCTTACGTTCAAACTCTGATAGGCTCACTCTAGATCCTTATGTATACTCTAAGGTTCCACGTCTTTCGCAATATAGTTGTAGGTGATTCTGAACATAATAGTTATTAGTACTTCATCTTGTGTATTGTACTAATAAGGGGAACAGTGGGCGTGTCACGATTATCTTAGGCTCATTTATTAGATGTACTAATTTAGGTTGTTTAGGATGCTGGTGATATAGGCATAAATGTCATGTTAACTTTACTTTCAGGGCCACAAGATACAAGCTTTGCTGAACTGATCATACCAACACCTCTGTATACAGGGTGTGAAGTAACCCCTGTCCGACCCGAAAGGGTGATATAGGGTTCACAATTACATGCCCAAATAAAATATCAAATTTTGAAAATTTATGAAATTAGATTTTGTAATGACGTTTTTTTGCCCCGGATTTCCCTAAATTTCAGATTTGGAACCGATGTCGTCAGTATTTTGGGAGACTTTTGTTTGGTAATAATGAAGAATATGTGACGACGTCGACACTCTCGAAATTTGAAAAAAAAAAAATAATGTTGGTTATTTTTTTTTCCATTTTTTTTTCACATTTTTGTAATCGGATATCGATACCTAACAACACCTTAACGGATCGGACAGGGACTACATAACACCCTGTATTATGGAAGAACAATAAAAATATTGAGTAATGAGCTTGGTTTATTGTTAATGTTCTTCAATAAATAAATATTTTTTATTATTATCCTATGGAGTTCATATCACAATATCGATTGATAACACGTAAACGATTATCGTCAATTAGTTTTCATGAGCTGTGTTACTGTTTTTTCCAAAAATAAAAATATCGGCATATAATTGTCCTACTGCTGGACAATGGGTTTTTCACATAGAGAAGCGAAGAAGCCCATCTTTCCCATAAGTAGGCTTTAAGTTAGCCTTTTTTAAGACCTAAACTCGCTACTCGGTACTCGCTTTTCATCTAATCATCAATACTTTCTCACAAACCATGTCACGTATTTCGGGCATGCAGCCACATATAGCACTTACTACATAATTACTATAATAATACATAACACGGTACCCGCGTTACGTGTGACGTCATAATTACACGTTACCATTGTTGGAAAAGGTCAGATCACTAATGACTTTATTATTTATTAATTTAGATCGAAAACGGAACTAGAATAGAATTAAAATGTGAACGACTTAAGATGATGTTTGGTTGTCGTTTTTCATTTGGTAATGTTTTGATGATTTCTATTAAGCGAGCACTTGTAAATAAATAGAGCAAATGTAGAAGAATATTATTTGTTAAGTAACTTTTAATATTTATTTATTTAACGCGCTTCTCTTAGTTTACTTATGTCAGATTTATTGTCTCTTTTAATTCGTACTCTTTAGTTATAACTGTACGTAAAACGTCACATTCAAATATTAAAAAATAATTTAAATCAATCTACACTGAACATACTGTACACTCTTCCCTTTACAAAAGTTATTTGCATTGTAGTCGGTCAGGCTGAGATAATGTCATAAAATCAAAAAACCTCCATACACAAAATACTTTTTTTTTGCTTTGCTAGTTTTTATCTCAATTACAGTTATTACACAAAGCGAATAATTCAGTGAAAAGAAATGAGTTATACGGACTGCGGGCGGCACTAAACGCTACTAAAGATTTAGTTTAGATAAGATACGATTACACAATTTATCTTTAAAACTCTAAATATATTATACAATTGAGTAATTATTGTATAATTTGTAAACTTAGTCTCCATTACAAACGAAGATATATATAAAAGTAAACCTAAAAGTAACTATGTATTCTATAACATTCTTTAGGATAGAAGCTGTATTTAAACAGAACTTCATCAAAATTAGGTCAGCAGTTTAAGCAGAAAACATAACAAACAAGCAGTATTACACAGATTTGTAATATCTGAAGAGACAGTTTAATTAATTTCCTTTTATAGGTGTATACTAAGTAAGAAACTGCAATTCTTACATAATATTCTTATGTCATTACTGAGAATCCCTTGAGTGAATGTAAGTATTCTTCTAAAACATTCCGGCTTATTTGCGGTCAGTCTAGACCTTTGAATAAACTTAGTTGTGTACCGTAACCAATTGAAATAACGTTTATCTGTTTTTTTTTTTTATAATGACAATGTATTTTCTTCAACTCGTCGAGGAAGAAGCTTATAGTAGAAAAATTGTAGAAACTGTGAATTTGGCTCTTAAATATATTTATATAAAACAAATAATCGCGGAACCGAGGACGTGTAAAACTGCAATATTTTTTTTTGCAGATGAAATGAGATTCTCTTGAATCATATTTGTACTAAGTAAATAAAAAAATCAGTATCATAAAAATTGGTTTCTGTAAACCTATTTACACGATAGACATATTTTTTCATAAATTAAGCTTTTAGAAAACAAATACCCGGCTACAGATTGAAAGTGCAAGTAACTTTATAAATAGTTCTGACTAAAAGGATTTGCCGTCTAATAAACTCTCTGTAGAATAAGATAATATCGCTTCGAAGGTTAAAAGATAAACGATACATATTGTATAATTTATTATCATTAATGTTGTAATACTGTCGTGGTGTATTGAGCCTTGTGGCATAATTATACTGTCCTATGTAGGTAAAAGTAGGTAAAGTACATGTATTATAAATTATTATTTAGTAAAAACATAGGTCCCAGTAACATAAGTGGACTGGCTTAATTGATAGGTATTTAGTAACAGCAGATATTAAGCACAAATTCAATCTTTTTCTTAATTAAAATAGAGAAAGATTAACTATATTCAATTAACATATTATAGGGAACGAAACTTCAGACCCAAGGGTCTAGGTCACATAATGCTTTATATGATTTTTCTAAACAACACAAAAAAAAATACGTCGTCCAAGGGGTCAACAACCCTTACCACGGTTATCCTTCTCTACATTACGGTATAATTTATTTTCATGACAGTTACCTTATCATCATTATCATCATCCACAGCCCTTGTCCTCCCACTGATGGGCATAGGCCTCCCCTTTTTGTGCCATTCTCTATGGTCTTGTGTCAGCCTCATCCAGACTCGACCCAAGACTTTAAATATGTCGTCGACCCATCTTACTCCATATTACCTTATGCAAGCTCTAAATACATTAATACGTACCTGCAAAAATACATGACTTACACAAAATCTTTTCACCACTCAATCTAATCCACACTACTCGTATTTCAAGTAAGTAATTTCTACAAAACTCTTACAACCTTACTTATCTATGAACAACTTGTACGTTACAGCAGCCTAACAGCAAGGGTCAGGAGATCATCAGATCCTACTTATAAAACCAGTAATATAACTAGGTGTGTTAATACTAATTATAAGAAGCTAAGCTAATATAAAGTTATACGGTACTTGGGTAATATAGCTTTTATAAGCTAGAAAAGAGAGATAAATGTTAAATAGTTTAATTAAAACGATACATATGTGTGGAAAGAAATAGGTTTAATTTTATTTGATAGTAAATAGGAGAGCGTTATGAATTTAAAAAGAAGCAGTCGTTTAGATTGATTTATGTATGCGTACATTTAGCAGATGCTCTACGTCTAGTATAAATAAATAAGGACTTTTCAATTAACAATAATGCAAATGAAGAAGAGGTGAACATTGGAATGTACAAAAATCATTCAAAAAGAGACAACAAACTTAGAAAATCTCATATTAAGTTGCAGGATTTTTGTGAAAACTTAAAAGAAATTAAACCTACAAAGGTTTAATTCCTTCTTCTACCCACAGGTTCAATCTGATGACTGATCCCTAATGCATTTCTTATACAGGCACAATAATAATGTCCCTACAATTTCTCACGGTTCGGAGAAAAAAAGAGTATTACGCTTTTACGATTCATATCAGCCTTTATAGGTCCTCTATAGAGGTTTTATTCTCAGAATAAAAGGCTGTATTATGAACTTAATGTCGATTTTATAGGTTATGTAACTTAGTGGAAATTCCGATTGTACCGTAGGTACTTGTCGGTATCTACATAATCATCCAGTAATATAGTTTTATTGTAATTAAATTAACTTAAATGTAACTTTTAAATACAACTGTATTCTGTACTGGTTTTAATTGTGAAAAAATATATATTTTAATTGGAATTTCGTATTACAGGAAAGAAGATTTAAAGACACGTTTCATTTGGACATACTAGACCTTAATCGTCTAATGTTCATAAACATCTTTATTTCTGGTCATGTTAAAATGATCAAAGTTTTTAAATATGACATACCTTATTTATATATTCAACCTCCAATGTAAACTTACTAAAATTGTTATTTTTTGTTACAGGTACTAATTTGACCATTTACCACAATATCGTATTAAGATTTGACATAATTCGCGTAAGTAAATAATAGACTACAAAAACGCCAATCTACAAAACGAAACCATTTTCAAAATGCATAAAAGAAAAATAAATCTTCAAACATTTGAAACCTAGACTTAGTACTGGCAGGTACAATATTTTTCTAACTGAAATACGAAAAAGTAAATCAAGATCCCTTTGACACAATTATGAACTTTATGAGGAAGTTGATAAAGTTGTAAATTGCTTGCGGCTAGAGTTGACGTAAACCTTTTTGGTGGTATGTAGTTTTCGCGGGCTGTTTGGTGTTTGCACGCAAATTCAGAAAGTCTGATTGATGAGGCGGTGCATGTTACGTGGGGGAAATAGCACCGCTTTGGTGTAGGGTCGTTTTAACTAAAGCAGCTAAACTTTTTAGTAGAAACATGGATTTTAAAACATGCTGTAAATGTAAACGAAATCTTGTATCGCGATTATTTTATAGTTGTCACCGCGCTGATCTATTTCATCTATGTAGATGACAACTTTTTTTATATTTTTCAGCTTCTTGCTTAGTTTTTTTTTTTGTGAAATTAAATAAACATTAAAAAAAAATTGTTCACTGAAGCTTCTGAGCTCGACAAATTTTGACACATTTCAAACTACGACACATAAGTAATAACTTTTCTACATTTACTTGTGCACCTTTCTTCAAAGCAACATTAGGCAAAAACTTGACAGCCGTACTTTCTTTTGGTACGGAAGTAAGTGACCAGTTGACCCAAGTATAAATGAGCTGACCTTGATTATGTAAACACGAGACAAGTACCGTTACGAATCGGCAAACTTTTCGCAACACGACCTTTGGAACCTTGAGACACTTAGAGATGTAATTACTGTGAAGATGAATGACTTATGTTTTAAATTATAAAAAAAAAATTGGTGTGATTAGAAATTCGAGATTTGCTCACATCTGTCACTGAATTAAGCATTTTTGCGCAATAAGAACTATGCAGAAATAGGTAATCAACTTAAATTTTCAGTAATTGTATATTCTGAGATGTAAGTATACCTTTGCTATCCATGGAAAGCCTTATTTACTGTCTTTACCCTTGAGAAGGTAGAGAAGCTCATCTTTTTTACGGGGTGATAATCTAATGATTTCGACCCACGTCGAGGGCACGACGTGGGGAACTGGGGATATGTCGGACTTGCACCGACCAAAAACACCTCGGTCCCCTTCTCGCCTTTGCTGGAGCCGCGGGATCGCTAAGCATTCTAAGCGCAGTAGAGAAGCTAGCCGTCGCCCGTCAATCAATTAAAACAATTGGCGATCACAGCTTCTTTTTTGTCTCGACGCGGAAACTCATTCAATTTCAGTTGTCCACCAGCCCTGAAAACCGAATATTTATAAGATTCTATAAACAAACGAACAACCGTTACCCGCATTAGACTACAAAGGCTCGCCGTTGCGCAAGCGCAGCGTCCTGAGTCCTGTTACACTCACAATGGTTCCCACGAGGTTAGGCCGACTGCACGCGAGTGTTCACATCGGAACAATGAAATTGTTTTTACACGTCTGCAGCGATCCTTATCATTATGGATATTATGTTGTTTCCGTATTGTTTTTGCTGAAAACTTTAGGTGCTTTTTTAATTCAGGCGTGGAGAAACTGTCTAACAAATGTTACAGTTTATGAGTGACAACCTTTTTTCATCTTGTAATTATGACCGAACGACTGTTTTATCCATTGCTAACTTTATTTACTTATAAAAGTTTATTTATAGACAGGAAGAAAGGTGAGAATAAACACATAAAAATTAAAGTAATATTTTGTCGGTTAAACCTGTAAGCAAAGAGTCTGATATCTACTTTCTAAGTAAAAATAAGTGATATAGCAATTTCGAAAAGAAATCCAAAAGTTCACATGCAATGTAAACCTATCAATTTAAAAATAAATCCATATCATAAATCAAATAGTATTTTTAATAAACAAGATGTAAAGCAAAATATTACTAACTAGATGTAATTAATCAAAGCGAAGCCATGCTTTCTATATCCTGTTAAACTAATTGATATATATTCAAACTAATATTAATTAAAATCTAGTATTTGCACTGTCATCCGCCATTTATCAAACTGTAATTAAAGGAGACGGATACGCTTTCATACAATTTTGGGCCAGAATGTAAAAAGATGAAACTGGTGTGAATTGATAGCTACTATATTAACAAACAATCACTGAAAATATGGCCGATTTTGGCAATCTGAGAGCTGAGATAAAAGAGATTAAGTTTAAGTAAAAAACTATACTTTGCTGCCTTAGAGTATAGGTAAGAAACTAAAGAGTGATTCTATCATGGCTTGTTTAGTTCGCTTAGCAGTCAAGGTTTATGAGGGTTTTGTTTTTTTTTTCTTATAATTTAGACAGGATTTTAAATATTTCTGTAGAGTGGGAAGGAGATGATGCACAAAAATGAAAATCGAATTTTATTAGTATTTTTATTCATCTTCTATTATTACAAGAACGTCATCTAAGAATTGTGCAGGTGGTACTATATTATCTTGGTACCTAGCCCAACTAAGGTACCATATTATTGACATCACATGGGCGCAGCAGCCCACCGTCCGTTTGCCTACGATGCAGTTACAATAATATTTTAATATTGCTTTCCTACGACCGACTTATTTACGAAAATATCCAGGGTTTTGACATTGTTAAGAAAATATTAGTGTTTTAGATAGAATGATTAAATCGGCGCGTTCCGTCTTTATAAAAAAAATCACGACAAAACTAGTTCATACTAGTGCTTACGATTCATACCCAGATGATAGGCTCACTCTTTAGTTTCTTGTATAATATATACTCTAAGGTAGATAATTCGACACTCGTTTAGTGTCAAATCTCGATCGATGTCAATGTCATGCATGTCCAGTCAGAGTTAGCACAGATTAAAGAATACAATAATCGATTATTAAATGTGAATCTATTTATCTTAATTATGTAATACTTAATCTCTTAATACTCTAATTCTAATGGATTTAATTATTTTAATTAAATAAATCATCTAGTGAAAGCATTTTCGTAAATAGTATGAACTCTGTTGATGATGACATTTTAATGTCATCATCAACAGAGTATTTACTTAGACTATTTACTTCGTAACCCAAACTTAATTATTGGATATTTCATTTTCCAGATTGTAAATTGAGTTGATTTTTCACACTTTGAAATAGAAAAATATAGCCTTTTTTTTAAGCCATGTCTTAACTTATTACAATTTGGCCCAGAAGTCCCCGTCTCCTTTTCATGTTTGCTTGTTTTTCGTGTGACATACAGACAGACTGGACGAAAGTAGTTTTTCAGATTCCTATTTATTTTACGTTGTAATGTTACATAGTGAGACAGAAATATGATGATCTCGTAGTTATGCTAAATATAAAAAATGCCAGTCGACTGTACTGTGTCTGACATAAAATCTATCTATTAATCCCGACTTTTCGCACTGCAGGGATGACTTGAGCCAGTCCTTTCGGTATTACATAAAATATTTACCCGAAAACTGATATAGGTACATAAATAGTGGCGAAGATATATATTTTATGAAAACGAATTTGAAATGTAAGGAGCATTCTGTGAACCATTCGAGCTTTCACATGTTAAAATGTTATATCATGGGGTAAAATAAATCAAATAAGAAACGAAAAATTGTGGTGCATTCAATAGATTTTTACATGAACGACACCAGCTAACCAAAATATAATAAAAGTATCGTTAACTTTTCCGATAAATAATACTACAAAAACTTTCTACCAAACAAACAGTTCAACTCCCACAAAGTTTAAACTTAAAACTTATTTAAAGTTCTGTATTTCACGAGCGATACCATCGAATAGGGGATCACAATAAAATAATAACGGATCGGAAACGAGAGATATAAATCAAAGGCTGCAGTCAACTGTTTTTGCATCGGAGTAATTTTACAAAACCAATGGTCCACTTGTCTAGTTGATTTATAAGGCTGTATTCTATTGAAATACTCTTTAAATGGATTGTTAGGTACCACAGTGTATCTATAGCAAGATTCGAAAGAGGTTTTTGATACATTTAATTTGTTTCAATAATCTACTGTTCCTACTATGTACTGAGTTGTGTCACGGTGAATTCTAATATCGCTGCAAAATATTTTGTATTTTTTGTTATCTTCATACTTTTACTCGTATACTTTATATTTAATAGACATACATGAACGTTGGTGTACAGAATTTCAAGAATGACACCTCAAACCTTTTGATAAGTGAACACTTATCATTGGCTAGCAGTCACGTTACTATTTTTTAATGTGTTTTGTAAGCTGTCAGTCTTCCATAGATGATACATAAAATAAAATAAAAGTTTACTTGAAATTAAATTCAGTTATAAACCACAAAGTAAACAAAATTATGAATGTAAATAGCAGAAGCTTCGTACTAAATACTAACTCGTTATTATAACAGGACTTATACCTTGGAAGCAAACGTTGACTCGTTGACTTACAAACCGAATTGATAAGCCGTATTTGATAAGCTTTACAGCCAACTAACAAGTAGCTAACGAACCATAACTGGCTTCTATTTAATTCTAACTGCGCTCATCTTTATACTATTTCTGTGTCAATTATGATATTGAATTACTTATTAAAATTGTTTGTAGAGATAGAAAAGCTTCAGGAATAAACAGAAATAAGAAAACAAAGATAACTCTCACACATTTTAGAAAATTGTTTATACCTCTCAAAACACTTTACTGATTTTCATAGTTTAGCTATAGCTAAGAACCAACTCAATCAAGTCTGATTCAAACAAAATAAATTGCATCCTAATCGGTCCATTCGTTTACGAGCTAAACGACACGTCAAAGTTATAAGACCCGCTTTTTTTTCGGGAGGTTAAAATGCTGCTATTCCGCTGAATCCAGTGAAACTGGAAAAAAGTCTGGACAAAAGTATAGTTGCACGAATAAGGGTCTTCATTTAATTTCCTTGAGTCGACTCGATATTGGCGTTGAATATTTACTCGATTATTTCATAAACATGTCGTACTCTGCAGGCCGACTGCATGCGTAACTAGTCGATGCATGTCTAGACGATGTACAGCCTTACATTACTGAATAGATGCATCGTGGGGAAGACTATGTAACCACTGTGTAACTGTAGGTATGCTTGTATATTTACGTATGTTTTGTAGAGGTATGTTAATAAGGTTTTGTGATCTGCCTGGTCTAGATTAATAGCTAGTCAAAAAGCAAGTATATTAACAAAATTAAATACTATTTGTCGAGGAAACTCCATATAATGATCCCAATACAAAAGCTCTCCTTCGTCCAGCTTTACAAATTATTTTTTTTATCACCCTTTATACGACAGCAAAGTATTAAAATAAAACTTGATTTTATTCCGACACTAACCTAGTTACATTCCAAAATATTCACTAGTAAACTGTTTAAAGTCGGCACCACATTAAAACAGTTTACCAACACTTATTAAGCTACAAAGAACATTAATTAAACCACTTATCTACAAAGCAAACAACAATTAAAGATATAATTACAATGTTTCTCAGCCCTACAACACAGATTCGTAATGAGCCCGCACCTGACAATACCTATTTATAATACCATTTTGATCTGTCAATCACAGTAGCAGTTCAAAGAGTTTAAAATAATTAAAACTATAGAGTGCAAGTATTACTAAAAGGCAATTTCACCGAGGGTAAGCACTCTTTTGGCTGTATATAGTACATTTGTTTTCAGATTTAAGTTATTTTACCGGAAAAGATAAACTTTTATGCAAAAAATTCAATGGTTGTGATACTATTAGGATTATGTTAAAGTTTGAGACAGTGGCGCGCTTTGTTTTGAAAATGTTTTTTAGACGAAGTTAGTTCATACTAGTGCTCACGGTTCATACGCTGATTGTGCACTCTGTAAAATATAATTTATTCTCTAAGGCGATACTCATTATCTGTGTATTACGTGTTAATAGCAATTTATTTGTAATTATATTACGTATGTATAAGTGTTTAAATGTTTGTTATTGTTATTACTAAACAATTGGGTTAGTAAGTGGCCAGTAAATGGTAAACGTTATGTAAGTTGATAGTACTGCTCTAATTCTTATGTTGATTTTAGGAATTAATGAGAATGATTGCATTATGTGGATTTCCATTGCTAAATGTCTGTTTCTTATTGCTGCAATTAAGTTTAACTGTCAACAAAGAAACAGTTTAATTAAATTGCAAAATACTTTATGGCATTTGAACCTTATTTGGCTATGACCTAGTATTCATTTTCCTGTCATGTTAGTATTGACAATTGCGTTATTGTAATCATTTGTGCTAATACAAATACTCGAAATGATAACACGCAATAATTAATAAAAAAGACTGACTGACATTTCTTTGTTATTCTTACACGCCTTTTTTAACCGACTTGAAAAAGGAGGATGTACTCAATTCGACTGTTTTTTTTATGTTTGTTACCTCTGAAGTTTCGACTGGTTGAACTGATTTTGATGATTCTCTTTTTATTTGAAAAGTGGTGCTTCCCGTGTGGTCCTATTTAATTTGGTAACGTTATGACAGTAGGATCTATAACAAAACACTGTAAGACTTATTTAGAAGTCGTTTGTTTTTATATTCGTTTTTCAGTGTTCACATAATAATATAAATAACAACTACTCAGAACAAAATTAAAGCTAAATAAAGATAACACGACTATTATTACATGTATACCCACGACTTTTTGCCATTTTATCATACCTTAGACATTAAACGAACTCTTACCTTTAAAATATAATCCGTGGTGCACGATAAAAATGTATCATTCGGCATTTTAGCGCGGCACCGGTCGTTGACCCGACCAAGGTCCTTTCTACATATGGTTACGGTACAGTGTACAAGCACCTTTAAACTCGTATTGCGGTATTCTTGATCATTTCACGGAAGTTTTTGTTAATGAACGTTGAATGTAAAAGAGTAATTTTATAGTTTCCACTGTAAATTAAGATTTAGGGTATGATGACGAGTATGTGTTGCGGTACCTTATATACAGGGTCCTATGTCAAAACGTGGTCATATTTGAAACACTGTTTTTACCCAATTTTCTTAGAGAAATCAACGTCAATTTCTAAATGCAAAATAGGCCTTAAGGACTTTTTTTTTAGCTTATTTTAGATCCTGTTTAAGTACTATACAAAGTTTTTATCAGCTGATCAAAGTTTGAACAGTAGGACCAGTTTCTTGTCTGATTTTTCTTTCAATACTTTATTTGCCAAAATAATAACTTTTAAACTGTCGTGCTCCATGTTTATAGTAATATCAGATAGAGAAGAACGGGGATTAGCACCGTACATGCTTAAATACCTTTTGGGCTTGACGTTTCCACCGGGTTACACAGGCCGTGGTTGTAACCTATTTTTTTCTACTATTTATTTATTGGCCAAAGTTGGATGAGTGGAAGCAGTTTTTTAGACACAACCACAATATCTTGTAGCACCCTGTATAATGAAATCACAGTATTCTCAGATTTGCTCCATTTTGCAAGCAAGATTGTTTTTGGTAATAACTGTATGTTTATAGCAAGTTTTACACGTTAATAGCGAGACGGACACGTTCAGATGCATTATCGTTATCTCGGAGTTTAAAAGAAAGCTATGAAATTCAATTATCTGAATATCTTCAATATAATTTGATTGTTTTTTGTTTCTCTTAAACGAAATAACTAATAAAAGAAGTTATAAATACAGTTAGTTATAAATAAAATTATCGTTGTTCTATTCTTCGTTTCTAAATCGGAAGTATTTTTTTTTATTTAGTAATTTTGCACAATTACCTACTAGGAAGGAAAAACAAACAGAATAAAATTTGAATATTTATTGATATTTTGAAACAAACGTTATTTGTTTTAATAGCCGTAATTGAAACGTATTTTACCCTGGAGCTATAATTACAAAATTAATTTAAAAAACGTGATGTCATCATTAAATGTGTATATTCAAGATTTTATTAAAGTAAATAAATCTAAGCTTTCTACGCGGGACATAAAATGATTAGTCATAGGATTGTCACATTCGAACAACTAAAACTTAAAATAGTAAGCACCTTTAAAATATACTCCACATGAAATAAAGTCACAATTTCTTTTACAATATTTTTTCTGCTCCTAGGACCGAGCTTGCAAATAGCTTACAACTTTTTTATCCTTCTTGCAGAAACACGCACAGACTCCGTCTATTCTGCCAATCAGATACAAAACCGCTTTAAATAAGACATAAACTAGTTACGTCCCCTGTCTGCACTCGATACAAAGTACTGAAGTTGATAGATGATATAGCCTATTTAAAGTATGGACAAGTTGATATGAATGGATTAATAAATCTAATTGAGTTTAATCTGTGTTTTGCCGGGAACTGACTGATGGGAAAATACTACGATTTAGAATTTATGTTAACGAGTATTTATTGTAATTGTGGATAGCAGGTTTCTGAGCACATGTAATTGAAAAAGTTGAAAACTTTTTTTTATTTGGTAATACAATATATTGTATAATTAGATAGAGACCTGTGGAGGGAAGGAATAGAGGACTTTCCCTGCAGTGGTACAGTTCAGGCTTTAAATAATAGAAATACATTATTTTCTTGTATTTCCATGTTTCTGGTTATTTCAATTCGAAATGTGTCTTTTGATGGATTTTGTTATGAAATGAAAATTATCATAACTTTTCATTTTAGGTCATTCTTTGATGTCACCTTGTAGTTTACGTTCAAAGGAAACATAGCAAAAGGCGACGCCATACTTAACCCACTAAATGCGACATCAATCATATTCAATATTACGTCAGTCAAAGAAAAATAAATGTGATAACCTAAAACTTTAATACAGAATACTGACCCTTTTCACGTAAGTCGTGACACTTCCCTGAGAAAACGTTTCCAATTAGCAACAAAGGTTTAATCTTAAACGTATTACGTTAAACACGCTGACACAATTTTTGACGTAACAAAATTATTATTGTAAGCCCGAGATTGCTTCCATAATGTAAGTTTAAGCTATAATGTGAGCCCTATGATAGAAAGCTGGGCGAGTCACGACGCACCTCGGAACCTCGGGAAAATCGCAAAATGCACAAATAAATTGCATACTATGCATAATTGCACACAATACCGCGAACTGTGACATCATTAAATGTAGCCTTGGCGGTTATTAGTTTTGAATTTCGAAGATTCGAATTTGGAAGTTTATAGTTTTTTTTTTTACTTTTTCTTTTAATTTCAATTTATATTTATTTATTTTATTTGTTAAATATACAATTACAATATGTAGTGCTCCACAAAACCGGTTTATCGGTTTGTATACATATAAAAGTTATACACATATGTATTTAACAAGTACTTTTTATTAAGTCTCCATTTGAATTTTTATTAGTTTCTTGTCTGATATCTGCTGGCAAACTGTTCAACAGATATGGTAAGCGTTTCTTTAGTGTTCTGTCTCCGTAATAGTTTGTTACTCTAGGAACGTCAAATTTACCAGCAGACATCAGTCGCGTGTTGTGGCCAGTGTTAACCATTGATAGAAAGTGCTCTTTTTTGCCATGCTGATTTACTAATAGTAGATATTTATGTTTGATACTAATTGGTAATATTTTACATACTTTAAATAATTGTCTTTAAATTATATTTGCGTAGAATTGTGCTTACAGTTTTGTTTTCTTTATTTATTAACATTGCCTATAAATAGCATTCTTTAATCTTCTTTATACTAAAACAAAACAAAGTCAACCACTATTCACATGCAAATATTGCCTACATTCGAATGAATGAAAATACTTTCAACCTTTTTAAATTCAATATGGAATAAGAAGGTGGATTATCTGCATTCCTATAAATGATTCATGCTGTATCAGAATCATTTTATTTTATTTCTTCGCATTAATGAAGCTACTTTAAAAATTGCAGTAATAAATTTAAAACTTCAATACGAGCACTTGAACATTCGGCAGATCTTATCTTCATTGCGTGTAAAGAAAAATGGCGACTAGCGTATCAAGTTTTTATTATATTGCATTTCGTTACAAAATAAAGAGAAAAACAAAAGCTTTAGTCTGTAGTGCCGACGAGAAAAGGGTAGTATTGCATGCTATGCTTTTTTAAGTGATTATTTGCCTGGTTAGGGTTGACAGCTGTCAATCTTACTAATGACATAATGGTGGAGTTTAAATAAGTAGTATTTTGTTACTAAACCACGTAACAAGGGACGAATTAGTTTCAATTGTATTAACGCTGTTTAAAACACCCATAAGTCAATGAGGATAAAATGATTGTAAATAACGAATAGGTAAATCGACAAAGTCGTGACATATTTTTTTAAGTAAATACTTTTAATGTCTACAACAACGAAGCCGTAACTTGTAAGCTAAAAGTATTATAGGTCCTTTTTGTATTTTATGAATTGTTTGATACCCATTGACTGCCTCGTTGGCCTAGTGGTACTAAGCGCGACTGCTACGCTTTTTACGGGTTCGGTTCCCGAGTCGACCAAGGTGTTATTGGGTTTTCTATGAAATTCTCAGTAGCAGGTCGGAGTTTGGATTTGTGCCTGGTTATTGGCAATAGGCTCGCCCCCTATTACATGGAACCTAAACATATCGGCGAACTGTGGGTGTCCATTGGTACACCTCTGCCTACCCCTTCGGTGATACAGGCGTGATGATATGTATATTTATGATATTGATACCCATTTCCCGAGACATTCCGCTTAAAAATGCAATTTTTTATACTTCTGAAGTTCTGTCCTAAATTGTCAAAAACGTGGTCTTTGTAACTGCATCACCAAGAAGTCATTAATACCGACCTTTAGAAAAAAGTAAGGAAGCTTGTTTATGGCCGGAAAAGTACCATAAAATCTATAACTTAATATCGTAGAACAGTTTCCGTACTTAATTAATAAGATCTGATGTATGATTTGTTTTTGTATGTTTTCCTGTATTTATTCAGATTACATGTATTCAATGTCAATATTAATGTATTAATGTATCCCAAAAAAGATTATCTTTTGTATCAATGTTAAAATGTGTTCTGGTTTTTAGTTCCTTAATGTTTCTTGTATTTTAGAATTGATTCTTTATGTCAGAAGTTTCGTTATTTACTATTCTTTTACTGAAAATTTTGTAACACTGAATAGGAAGGTAAGGCTTTTTATCCTAACTACATTATTGCCTACCTACTATCAAAATTATTTCAAATGACGTAAAAATGCGAGCTTTCTTCACAAAATTCACCTTTTATGATTATTTTATATTAGGAAGATTAAGCTTTAAAGCACATATAAATAAATTAAACCTACTTTCCACATGACTAACTTCTCCATGAGGTCATTAGTATAAAATAGTCCCTTCAAAGCCTAATGAGGGTCAGTTCAGGCCTTGAAACATTTAATGAGGTCACGAGAGGGTCTCACTGACCCAGTAACGTTTGACGTCACATGCAGAGATAAAATAGAGCGTTCACCACTAGTTTAAAACCTACAGAGGTATCTAATTAGATTTATATGCTTGATGCAAATTGAGCTTATTTTAGTTAACGTCGTGCAAAAATAGAATTTTAAGGGATTAATGCCGTCAAGGCACGAATAAATGAACCAATGTTTTAAGTGCCATCTTAAAACACACGAATTCCAAATCCCTCTCCCCGCAGGGGGTGCCCTTAGTGGACGTTGCTGATGTAGTTAGTTTTTCCTATTGCTCTGGCTGGAGGCCTTAAGGTCCTCGCCAAAAGTCCGGTGAAACAGTCAAAGCCTGCGCTCAGGCTAACTGCAAAGATCTCTACCAAAAAATCCAAATCCCTCTAACTCCAAAATGTATCCCAAGTACTTGAAGTCGGCGAATTGAAAAATAAATCTGCAATTAATTGAACTATTTTAATTAATTTAAATCAAAACACATGCCTAGACTTATTTCGTAAAGACCCGATTCTGGTTACATTGCAATGTAATTAATTGCCTACCAAAGTAACTATTTCATTATACGTTGAATACGAGATGAGCGCACATAACTACAGCTAATTAGTAAACCGCCAACGTAAATTATCTTCATTAAATAACGGCAGGAGATCTTAAAGGACAAATAGAAGAATCTTCCTTATTACATCAGACAAACATAAATATACGAAGCTATCATATTAATTAGAGGTCCATTATCTAAAGTACTGCAATATTGCGTGGCAGAACTTAATTCATACAAATAAATAGCCAAGTGCGAGTCGGACTCGTACACGAAGGGTTCCGTAAGCGCATGCAAAATGTAGCAGTGTAACTTGCACGCCAAGCGGCGGTCTTTTTCATGTTCGTCGTCGTTACTTTTATTAGTTGTTTAAGTAGGATCTTTCGAAGAAAATTTCAATTTTTACGTGCAACAGTTTAAGATACAGCTCGCTGAAAAATGGATGGACAAATCACTATTTTACTATTAGGGTCTCGGTGGCGGATCACAGCGTTTAAGTATAGGGTCTCGTGTATCCTTTTTTTACGGAACCCTAACAAGAGAGCAACGTAAAATGATGTATCTGTTACAAACGCTGTAAGAATATATTTCTTATTTACTATTGCGTAAATTGCATGTAATTGTTACGTCACAAACTGATTTGATTTCAAATGTAGGTGACATCTGTCAGAGTCGAATGCATTTGCATTCATTAGTGTAACGTATCTCAGTTTCCGAGAACATCGGCCCTTCACTTGTTTGCATATTATTATGTGATTTAATTCGCTCCACTCCACATTACATACCTACTTTGAGTATTAATAGAACATCTACTATCTAAGCCATCAAAATAACATTTTTTTTTGATATTGTGATCAATTGATTGGATAATTTTAAACAGAGACAAAAAGGTTGGACCTTTAGAAAATTTGTGTAATCAATTTTATAGGTTATTTAGTATTATGGAAAAAGTAGGACTATGTTAGACATAGTCGTTTAGATAAAAGAAAACATGTTATCAAATATTAATTTTATTACCGTCAATTAAACAAGACTATAAAAAACAAACTTATTTTATTACTATTCTACAATTTAATTACCCGCTAATCAAAACAAATAATTAAAGTTTCAATATTAAGGCGTACTTTCCTTCCTCTGAATATGATTGGACAAGTTTAAATGGTACATTCCACTGTTCACCTGGGTAATACCACCCAGATGAACAAAGTAGATATTTGTGTCGCCTCATTTCACCTTGGATGCAATTCCCCCAGGTGATATCACCCAGGTGAAATAAGTAGACTTTTTTGCGTTTTTTTCATCTGGGTGATATCAGCCAGGTGACCAGAGTGGAATATACCGTTTAAAAGTGCGAATGTAAATCGCAAGATGGCCGATAACTAGGCGGTAATGAGTGACGGACTAACAGCACGCGATACTTGGGCCTGTGCCATGAAATTACATGTTTATAAAACACTTTGCTAACCCTACTGTATAATTAAGGCAGATAGAACATTTAATACGGATAGACTTATAAGGTGTGTGGTAAATTGACGCTATTAATAGACTACAATTTATGTTGGTTAGCCATTATTATTTCTTGCAGGTTTGAGGATGAAGCTGCAGTAAATAATAAAAATGTATTGGCTTTATGAAATTAATCGTGCTGAGTGAACCGTGTTATTATTTTTATACATTGTCCTGTTTATAGTTTACAAAGCTAATAATTTTTACCCACCCAAAAAAGGTGTTATGTTCAAATATGTTTGTTTGTGATTTTTTGTGCCTAAGTAAATTAAAACAATACATTTTTTTTATCATATCGATGCATGCATGACACATATTTATCCATTTTTATTTCATTGAAAATTTACGAGTATTGAGCGTTAACAGTAAATAACTAAAATCGATATTAACTCAGATATAGGTTGTGATTAAAGTTGTTATCTTTTAAGCAGATGTCAAAGTACTTAGACTTAGTAGAGAAGTAGAAAGCTCCGCGAGTTATAGGGACGATGGTGTTAGATATTTTACTCTGTAATTAAGATTGTGCTAAAGAACAACAATTTTCATGTCAGTAGTCAGTTGTTACTTTATACACTGGCTACATAATTTGAATCTAACCGCACAATGGACTCTTATCTTGAATGGTTGTTTTTTTTTTTCAAGCTAAATCCATACAGTTTTGTAGAATAATATTATTAATACCAGTTTATAAACCTTCCACTGCTGGGCACTGGCTTCTTCCCATATAGAAAAAGTGCATACCTACGTATACAAATTTTTATAGCACCTAAAAAAATAACTAGAATTCCAGCAAACATTATTTTAAAAAATACATATAAAAACGAAAACTACGCTATCTATATGTATAAAGCTATATATTATGTCCTTTATACATTGATACAACTAACATTTACCTCAAAAACAAACACTTAAACATAGTATAAACTACAAAACAAGCAAGAACAATATTTATGCCTTTTATTTTGGAATTTAAGCTTCATAATAGCATTTTATGTAGCTACAGTCTGCGTGTACGGCTTGCAATATATTGCCTTCATTAAATAGTCTGATGGCTCCATTCAGTTTTATATCTGCAAATGCGATATTCATGCCGAGTTGTGTTTTGTTTTCGTTTGTAATGACTTGTAATGGGATTTCCCTACAGCTATGGTATGATGTTATGATAGTTTTGAAAATATGTAATATTTTGAGTCAGTTTAGCTACAATATTTTTTTCATACATACATTTTAAACATATCATCACGCCTGTACCCCGAAGGAGTAGGCAGAGGCGTACCAATGTACACCCACAGTTCGCCGATATGTTTTAGGTCCCATGTAATAGGGGGCGAGCCTATTGCCACTAACCGGGCACAAATCCAAACTCCGACCTGCTACTGAGATATTCATAGAAAAACCCAATAACACCTTGGTCGACTCGGGAATCGCACCCAAGACCTCTAGCGTAGCAGGCGCGCTTAGCACCACTAGGCCAACGAGGCAGTCAGGCAGGGAGACGTACATTTTACACTGATAAATTAACCCTTTCCCTGTCTTATGAGTCACATATGATACATACCACTTGTTCAAGTATTGTGTCTACTGGCGGGACAGTTAGTGTGTTAAAGTAATATTAAAGCAATTAATATGTGAACAAGAAAAGGCGATAACTTAAAGAATAAGTTATTTTTTATGTATTTCTGATTTCATACGGCCTTCTTTTTTAGATTACAATCACTCGCTTCTTTAAAATACGTAACTGCCCCAAAAATCCATATCCAAATTGTAACATCCGCGTAAAAACCGGATCAAATCACATCAAGATCACCTTAGGCGATAGCATAATTCACGGCGTAATGGCCTATCACCATTAGCAGACAATACTAAACACTATAAACTGTCTGCATGCAAAGCGACATCCATCATCCATCATCCATCATCCGTGCATCCCCGGAACTTGTAATCTATTCCACACATGAACGGCACCAACTTTCGTCATTAACCTTTACTCTGGTGCCCCGGGCCTCGCTGTAATAGTAATCACTCTAATAACACGCAACAATACCACCAGTTTACAAATTAGACGTTACTTTATCTTACAGAAATGGAAAAGTAAGGTTTTTGCTTTTAGTTCGAATTATGTAACTACTGTTTCAAATAGCGAAGTGTTGAATGGAATACTCGCGGCTTGATAGTCGTTTGTTTTTACGAATTTGAAGGATACTCCGCCTAGTTTGAGAAAATGGGTGTATATTTAGTTGTAAACAAAGGTAAACTAATATCGTAGTAAATATATTTTTACGCAGTGAATCAAGTTACATACAGAAAAGCTCTCGGTAAAGCTTTTCCTATGAGATGACCATATTGAGCTATCAATTTGTTTTATTCTTCTAAAACTATCTAAAAATCTGTTTATTTTGGGCAAACCAATGGAGCAGAAAAGATTTAGTTTCTATATGGACCACGTAAACTGGAGCATCGTGACAAACTGAGCGGCATCCTCGCGTTAAGTAATTAACGACGTCGCTCAAGTGCCCGTCAAATTAACGCGCTTTGTTGTATGGCGCGAGTTATAGGCGGCAGCGTGAATTGGGGTAACTGCTACGTATAATAAAACTAACTACAGTCCGCCTGTCTGAATGTGGAATGTCAGAGAACAACGAAACGTATTTTCATATTGTTTTTACCAATAGTTAAATTAAAAAGGTTTAAAATTTGATTATTTATTATTTATTAATACACAATTAAATCTAATATAAGAACAAACTCTAACTATACATAAATTAAAACTTACAAAAATAAAAACTAAACGGCGTCAAAGAACTAAATTAACACATAAAAGGTTTATGTGTTAATTTTTTGTGATTTTATTTGGAAGCTGTCTTAATTGAGATGGTTCTTAGATAAAATTAGCGCAGAACTATTTAGTCGTTTATAAATTACAGCATAATGTTCTCGGGTTAATTGCTATTTTTAACTAAGTTTTAGTTGTTTTTGGACTATCTGATATAATATGATGCTGAATGACGATGATGCTGCGTTTAACATAATAAAAAGTTAGGTACATGAACATATCTAGAACATTGAACTACAAACGAATCGACAAAAGCTTGGAAAGTAAACACACAAACAAACAGCCAGTACCTACCTGTTTTGCTTGGCTTGCATGCGATAAATTACGACAGTTGAGTATACACCGCTTTCCCCGACTTCTTCCAACTTCCGTGACTTGTTCTACTAACTATTCGAAATTTTATAAATTAGTATGTTTTTGAACCTATTTAGATCAAGCATTTTTATACAAGCTTTTGTTACACTTGTGGACACTGTTATGGGTCAAATCTTCCGAGGTTTGGCTCCACTGTACTTTTTCGGTGTTAGATTGTCCTGAAATTTTGCATACATCTGTAAATTTGATGCCAAAGAAATATTACGGTGAAGACAATATAATATTACAGGTCCTGTAATATTATATTTTTTGTCATAGGGCCATAAGAACTACGTACTGCGCTAGTTATCTCATTCTAGATACAGATTGGGTTTTGTTTTTTTGTTTTACAAATGCTTGTTTACGCTTATTACTTTCGCCAACAAAAAATCTGAAGACCCTTTCCCCTTAAACGCATAATACCGGCTGACTTGTCAAATTTTATAATAATTGCTCTCGAGTGAATAGGGGGCGTCCCCGCGTCATTACCGTCTACCGGCGACTGGCACTAACAGATTTATTGAAGCCCACTCTTTTGGAAAACAGGAGAAAATACCTCGATTTATCCCCATTTGTCAATATAAGTTGAGTGGAAACACTATTTTGTGGTATATTTTTTTCGGTAAATTGCTTATAAGAACCATAAAACATGTAATATGTGCTAGATCATGCAATGTATCACGTTTTGACCTTTGATTCCGTTAGAACAAAAGAAAAACATTTTACTTACTTCCTTTCATTCCATTTTCAAAACTTTCAACACCAACCAAGACTTTCAGCATTACCAAGAAGTTTTAAAACAATTAAAAATAAAAGTAACTAAGTCAAGTCACAGTTTCTTCGTTTGAAAAGAGCTATTTTTCTTGTATTGTCATTGGCTGTAAACATTGCCATTGCTCTCTTGTTCACAAAAATGCGATTGAAACGCTGCCAACTACCGCCTTCGGAGAAATGTCCGATTGTTAAGTGTAAGGTTGCGACTTCATAAAAATAACGCTGTTCATATTTTGTCTATTTTAAAATATCGATAACAATTTCCGGAATAATATTGCTGTAACTGAGTGTCCTGAGTATTATACGTTTATGTGAAAAAGTAGGACCCCTACTTTTCCATAATCTCTTTCATTTATTTGAAATACCTTTGTAACCAACAAAGAAATGTCAGTTCTATCAACAAATGATTGTTCATCAAGTCATATCATACATGTCATAAAACATTCCACTGTTCCTACTGTAAGGCTGTAATATACATTCCTTGTAAAAACTGCTAAATAAGAATTTTTACTTACCATTTAATATTATCTTTCATCTATTTCTAGGCTAACACGAACACCAATTTACATCACCATTTTTAAATTCCTAAATTAATTCTGTTCGCCGTTAAATCCATCCATCTTTATTCAATTTCCCGCTACCTCGCCCGCTACAGCTCACTCTGACCCACAGCCCTAACTAAACATTTTCAGAAGCAGTAAAGATGTTCGCTTGAGCTTTTAAAATGTTATTGCCTCTTATTTGGCTGCTTTTTGATGTGAATCACGTTTGTTCCTACAAAGAAAACCGCATCGCGTCTTGAATGGCCGTATAACGCAATTAAGGATTTTTAAATAGACCATTTGTTTGGCGAAGTGTTAAGATTTAATAACGTAAATAATAATAATAATTTAAGGCCTATACGTAATTGGTATCGTGTAATATAAGGGTATATTCTTAAAGCTTTTAAGTGTAAGTTTACTAACAGAGGAACCATTTTACTGATTTGTAATTTGGAATTCTATGCATCTTAGGTACATTACTTAGAATCTTAAAATTACATGATAATTCTAATAACCTACTTATTACATAAACACAAAAGTTTGTTAGGATGGATGTATGTCTGTTTTTCTCACAAAAAATACTGAACGGATCTGTATGAATTTCGGCACATAACTAATTTGAAATCTCGATGATTAAATAGGTACTTCATTTATAACAAATTCGCTGAAGAAACTATGCGGGTAAAACCGTGGCACACAGCTTGTATTTTAATTAAATACATACCAAGACGATATGACTATAAAACAGGTATAGTCGATGTAATCATCAATTGATTTACAACTTTACGTCATTTAGTTGAATATAAAATGCACATTACCTTACATAACTCGTGTTTACTTAGGGAAGCTTAGAGTTATCAATAAACAAGAAATGTTGTCGAACTAAACAGTAGTCTGTACTAGTTTATTATTATACTGCGTACGGTTCTGGATCATGGAAAAGATGGATGCGGTAACAACACACCCCTAACAAACTTCAATACGTACACAATTTAGATACATATTGTGTGCTTTGTGTAATGAACTTGATTTATCTCATGGGTATTATAAGTAACTGCTTCATTTTAGTTAAATCCTAATTAATTTCACAAATTATTTTTAATTTGCCTGCAACGCATTCAGCATCACAGCTCTAAGGATGTTCGTCGATAACTTAAAATAGCGCAGGGAGAGTGAATTTCATTCCGCATCTTTTGATCTTTAGACGCCATTTTTCATATAACTACAAACAATCACAATCGTAACTGATACAAGTAACCAATACATTACCGCATCTACTTTCCTTCTCTACTCCATCTCTGGCCTGAATAACAACCACAGCACGGATCACGTCGCTATCACAAGGGCTTCCTTCTTAGCTTTCATCTCGGTAAAGGCATTATCATACTTGCGTATAACCGCAATTGCGATTAGTCGCACGTCTGACACGTGATCTAGTTTGGTAGACTGCGATTTACTGACGTTGGTAAAAGTACGTACCAACGAGGTTGCATTTGAAACTATAGAGTGAGCCTATCAGAGTTTAAACCGTAAGCACTAGTGTGATCAAGTGTTGTCATGAATTATGTACGAAGATGGAGCTTGCCGTTTTAAAAAATCTATCTAAAACACTAATATTATCCTTACAATGTCAAAACCATCGATATTTTCTTATGTAAGTTTCTCGTTGCGCGAAAATTAACTTAAATGAAAAACGAAATGTACTAGGATCAGACTGAAAACTGCTCTCGCTTGGCACAAGGGGAACGTAGCGATAGTAGCAGTCTATGCATATCATACGTCGATGGTACGTACCTAAAACTAAATAAAAACTTGTTAGCAGCCATGACTACTGCTTAGGCATAAGTCACCGTAATCCTACTGCTGCAATTTGCTATTTTATAATTTATTAGAGTTGGCTGACGTTGGGGAAAAAAAGGATACGAAAAAAATCCTATTTCAAGGGATATGGGCACAACTCAACTCAAAGTTAATTTCCTAAACTTTGAGATTACGTAAACCGTAATTAATCTGCTTTTGAAAATAAGTATTGTAGTACATGAAAATAACATTATACAATATTTGATAATAAATCTAGTAAGATTAAAACTTGATGACGCATAGTACTGAATGCTATTAAATTCCTTCCCAATAATTATTCAATTACTAACTTCTTTTGAATCCGTCTTCTTCAGTATGATTATCTTTTCACCAGAAGCCAATTAATTATGATTAATTATATTCATATAAGTCACATTAATCAATGTTCGCATAGTTTTATAGTATTGACAGTTACTACCAATATAATTAATAAGAAAATGCAATTTCATAATACTGCAAAATAACCTAAAAAAATTGTGTGTTACTTTTGAATTTAGTTAACACATGGCTTAGCTAGTAGTCTTTTTTTGTTTTAACTTTTCTGTATTATAACATAACATATCATCACGCCTGTATCCCCGAAAGGGTAGGCAGAGGTGTACCAATGTACACCCACGGTTCGCCGATATGTTTAGGTCCCATGTAATGGGGGCGAGCCTATTGCCACTAACCGGGCACAATTCCAAACTCCGACCTGCTACTGAGAATTTCATAGAATAACCCAAAAACACCTTGGTCGACTCGGGAATCGAACCCAAGACCTCTAACGTAGCAGTCGCGCTTAGCACCACTAGGCCAACGAGGCAGTTTTTCTGTATTATACATTGTAAATACGCATTACTACACAATACTGCATTGCGCTACCAAAGCTTTTAACTTAATCAAAACTAAAAATAAATCCCATATTGCAGCATGTATTTAGCATAAAATTACATTACAATCCCAGGCAGGTGACATTGTACTTAATCTTGTACACTCGCGAGCAGTAAAAGTGTACTAATAAGGTCATATTGTTTAATAACAAGTTTGAAAATTAAATGCTTTTAGTAATTGAATAATAATTTATATTTTTTGAAAATATACTATAAAAAGGTTGTTTCAAGAGGACAAGACCCGAGCCAATTGGTCCGTTGATCAGGATTTGTATGTCTTATGCCTTTATATGCATTTTAATAAAAATGTGTTTTTTTGTTTATACATTTTTAAATAGAGTTTTGCCTTGCTTCCTATTGCCTTGTGAGTTAGTTGTCGACTTAAATCGGTATGCAGGTGATTGTTGCTTTACCGTTACTAGACGAAGCGATTTACATAAGTATTTACTTGCGCAGAATACTAGGTTTAATTAAATAAACATGTATGTATTTATGCTAGACTACTATTGAAATGGAAGACCTTATTAGGTATATATAAAATATAATTTCTTTGATACGATTTATTTGCAAACAATACTGACATAAATATTGAAAAGAAACTCGCTTCCTTACTCTATTCGGTGTGGAATATTTTCTGTGATTTATGCTAAGAAACGCAGTCAACCCACACATAAAGTAGTACTTACTCCCCTTCATCTCTACACTGAATTCAATCATATTTTGTAAGCCTACTATACTAATAAGGTAGCTCTTAAAACGCATAATTTAACATCAAAAACATAACGGTAGGCGGGCAAACTAATCAATCCCCTAAAAGTCTTCGTTTCTGACATCTCCCGACTTGTTCTGACAAGACCCTCACATCGGGAGATGACAGCTGCCGACAGGTTAAACTCCAGTTATTATTACCAAATTAAAGTTACTGTTTGACTTTATAACTTCAGCAAATATACACTCTATTCCCATCAAAATAGGAACCAATTTAAACAGAACAATTTTAATAGGTGTGAAAAATGTGGTTCGGAATTAATTATTAAGCTGCGCACTTATTTTTGAAAGGCAGTGTACGTCAGGTCGAGTGTCAAAAGTTTTTGTGTAGCTACTTTATAACTGTGGCGATACGTCTATTATTATGACTGTGATGTATTACCTACCTGCTAGTTACATTACAACGTCATTATGTAATGCAAAATTTAATTCTAATCGAATTAATATGAAGATTTTGACATTTTGTTTTGACGATAAGCTGCATGCAGTACGGTTATATGGCCTTTATATACCGTAAATACTCACGTATCCACACCTAGCCTTACCGTATCTGTCTCAGTTGAAGAGCTCAAAAGGGTGAAGAGTATCCAAAATTCTCCCCTCCCAAAATATAATCCGAAAAGCCAGGCAAAGTATGTCTAATAGCTGATAAAACCCATTCACAATCAGATACTTTCTCTACCCGTCAGCTTCCGATCAATACCAATCTCAAGCCTTACCTACATGATATACAATAGACAAAAACCCGAGAAAATCGAGGGTTCCGTATATTAGTCACTTAGAACTTCTGCGTTTGACAGATAGGGTGCAACCCTAATTGACATGGCCAGAATTGCTTGACCTTCCGTTTCCTATTGATCGTCTCTTGTTTAGCCTGTTTAATTTTGACTGAAGGAGGGGTGGGAGGTCGTTTTACCTGGTTGGTGCTTCGAGAGGTGACGTTAGAAATATTTGATGAGCCGTTTATTTTAAATCAGGGTTTCGAAAGCTTTTATTGTTTGTGAATTATTAAGTAGGTTCGACCGATTTTCTAAATTTATTGGAGTGATGACGTTTGTGTAGGTTTAAATTAATTTATTTTTATAAATGACCCTGAATTAAACCTGAGTTTGACTTGAATATATGTGTTCTTTTTAATTTACTTATTATGAATAACAAATAAAAACTCTAATGAGATTAAATAAAGCTTCTGAAAAAGATTGAAATTGTTATAGTTCAATCTTTTTCAGAAGCTTTTATTTGTATATTTTTTTATATAAACTCACCAAATTCAGTTATACCCAATATTTCTCTACGACTCTATCTTGGAAGTGAGGATTATCCACCACATTCCTTTTCTCTATACATTCTGACTGAGTAGGGTACGGTAATAACATTAGATGCTCCCGTGGACAGCTCTGACTTATGTTATTAGTCCCAATCAATACAGCCACCCGATTGGTTCCCTTCGAAAGTATAGCTAGGTATAGGATGATAACTAAATTCCAGTAGCACTGATCACTATAACGATATTTACATTAAAATCTTCTTTATTGTCTTCGAAATGTAACTTAGGCCAGTCTAGAAGCCAGCAGTGTGCTTCACTTTATTTTCACATATTAACCATTTCCCTGTCCTGTGAGTACATATGAACATTTCCATTGTTTAACTATTATGTCTACTGGCGGGACAGTTAAGTTGTTGAAATTAAAAATAATGGTAGACTCTAACATTTTCTGTCAAGACACTGTTGAAATGCCCTAAATGGACGTCGAGTCTCTCACTCTCCCTATAGTTGTTTATATTTTTAAATCACCATTACAATCTTCAAACAAAACAAAGCAACTTAACCTCCCAGACTCATTCATCAAAGCACTAGAAGCGTTCACCTGTTCCTCCCCTCCCCCCACTTAATAAACCGCACATCTAACGCTATTAAACGTTAGACCAGACTAAACCTAAAGCAATATACTAAGACATTAAACTAAACGACGTCTGACTAAAACAAATATAAAAGTTCTACAAATTGACTGCACTAAACGATTCTAAAGAGTGGGAAGCCCTTCGCTGTTTTGGAAGGTAATGTAGCTACTGAGTCTATGAGGCAAATGTTTGTGAATAGAGACATTTGAATACAAAACTGCCACTAGAGGCATGGAATATAAGGTAGAAAAAAGAAGCCAATTCTGTGGTTTAGAAGTATTTTTGTAAATTAGAAAGAAACAAAGTTGTTTGTAAAGGGTAATTTTCGAAAAACTAATTAGTTCAAAACATAGTTTAAACAAATATAATTCTTCTTTTTATTCATAAAAAGCCTCTGATAATGCCTGACTTTCTGGTCAAACAGAGTTTAGCGATCTTTGACTCGGGAAAAAGAAGAAGACTGATAATACTTTTCGAGTAGCTGAGTAGTGGGCCAAAATGATTTCCTAATCTTGTTGATTTCCAAAATGATCCTAGTCTTGTTTTCATCATCTCGCTACGAAAATGTATCATCGAGTACGGCTTATATTGAAAACAAATGTCCATGAGGCAAAACTTTATACTTAAATTCAGTATCTGTAGAGAGATGACTCACTTATCAACGGCAATCACAACTGTGATGCCAAATGTCAGGTTTGGATGAACAAACAGAACCAAACCTAAGTGATCTAGTTTCAAATAACGCTAACAATTCGCCATCGCTGCATCGAGGCGAAATTGAACGGTTGTGTACCAATAACACGTAATCAGAGCCATCGGTGGCTATTCCGAACGATTGGACCACGCTACTGTTGTAACTCGAAGGCTTTGAGTGATGAAGATGTGATAATGCTGGTGTAGCCTTTAATTTCCTACTGCTCTCCCTTTATTCGTAATCTGGGCAATGTGTTTCACAAAATTGCAAAACAAAAAATTCCATTGATAGATAAACATATGTGATCCTAAAACAATGGATGCATAGAGGTTCGTAAAAAACATTTCAGAAGTCTTTGTAAAATAGATACTTTTTCTGATCAGAATGCATCCGTTAATATCTATAAGAGTAAACATCACGAACTCTATGTACGAGTACACCATGCAAATTATAACGATATTTCAAGTAGATTTATTCTTAGTTCCACGCGTCCAACACAAACGTGACTTAATGCACTTATTCCTATTCAAATGCTACATAGCAGATACCTTAACCATCTATTAGAAGTTCCTAGCCATTTGAACCTACAACTATGCTGCAAACAGCCGTATTTTTGCACAAGATTACGCCAATTGCCAAACTCGTAAAGCCAGACTTCTATTTCCCGTAGTAATTTATCGGCAATAGACGGACCAATTGCCTTTTCACCCACCGATACTGGCACTGAATTGCTGGATTTATTGGCAGAACTATCGATGCTGTTTACATGTACTCGCTCATCAATTTGGAATGTACGGAATTTTGGATGCCTCCCATTATTAGGAGCAGTTGACTGAAATTGGAGAAACAATTGAAGAGTTTGGTCGTGTAATATGAGAAACCAATTGACAATCGATCCATTTCTTGATGACTTTTAGACTAGTTTTCTATTGGAGGCTACAGGATATTTGTGATTGCAGCTATGACTGGTCTGAGTAATTGAGAATATGCATTCCGCACCCACGATACAGAACAATATTTAATACTCGTTTATATCAATGGAAGTGATCTACATTCTGTTCGCTTTTGCTATACTTTTTGTCCCAATGCTTAGCATTAAAAGTCATGTGGTTCTTCATTCAGTGTTAAAGCATCATAGATAAAATTGAATTATTTAAATTCTCTACGAATGTAAACTTCTTAATTAAAGTTAAGTTCTACAAACTTCTTTTAATAATAAAAATCTCTAGTTACATACAGTTGTGAGATAATTTCCCATCCACGGATGAGACTTCCACATCTTGTTACATAAACATTTGACAATAGCAGTTGTCCGTAACAAGGCATTATGTTACAATGCCCCACTTCTGAGAGTTAAGTTTATTGAAGACGCGTAAGAGTTGAGTGCCCCAATTGTTTTGTCGTTAGATGAAGATAGTACACAAGTGAACAATTGCCAATCGGAATAGATTGTTGTTAGGTGGTTAGCAACCGGTTTTTGAAATATTTTTAAATTGGGAAGCTTACAAAATAGATTTTGGTGGTTGGTGGCTATTTTTTACCGACTTCTAAAGAAGAGGTTTCCATTCCGACGGTATATTGTTTTTTGTCGACGGGCCTGTTGGTCTAGGGGTTAGAGACCCTGATTGCTATGCCGGAGGTCGTGGGTTCGATTCCCGATCGATCGATTCACGATCATTTGTTTGGTGTCATTTATCTATAATATGTATGTATTTAGAAATATATAAGTATGTTTATCAGTTGTCTGATCACGATAACACATGCTTTGCTTAGCTCACCCTCAACTTTTGGATAAAATGGACCAAATTTTAAAACATACACTCATTTCAATTTTGAATGTGGCCTTGGACGACCGAGCTTGGGCTCAAGCCACTCTTCCCATCCGTACGGGCGGGCTCGGCGTCCGCAAAATTACAAGTATTAGCTTACCGGCATTCATATCCTCGGTCCACGGCACTGATAAATTAATCAGGAATATTCTCAGTTCCACACTGATTAATTTTGAGGTGCCGTGCTTCACCGAGGCTGTGGATGCCTGGAAAATTGCCTGCCCGCATTCAAATACTCCTGTCTGCCCATCTTCCCAGAGACAGTGGGACGAGCCGCTCTGCAGAGTAGTTCAAGAAAATCTACTCTCTTCTTCCAATACTTCTGCTGAGCGTGCGCGCTTACTGGCTGTGGGAGAGTGGGAGTCAGGCCTTTGGCTTCATGCATTGCCTTCGTCGAACATAGGCACCTTGTTCGACGACACTACTTTCCGCCTTGCTGCTGCCCTACGCCTTGGGGCTTCGTCTTGTACCCCGCATCGCTGTCACTGTGGCGAAGTTGTCAATAGCCTCGGACACCACGGCCTATCATGTAGCCGTAGCGCGGGCCGCATGGCGCGGCATGCTAATATAAACGATATTATCCGACGAGCTCTTGTCGCCGTGGGCGTTCCAGCTGTACTCGAACCCAATGGCCTGGCACGCGACGACGGCAAGAGACCGGACGGTATGTCTTTGTTCCCGTGGAAGGTGGGTAGGCCTTTAGTGTGGGACGCTACTTGCGTCGACACTCTTGCGCCTTCCCATCTTCCTAGCACGTCGTGCTGTGTTGGCGCTGCTGCTGCGGCTGCTGAGAACCTCAAGCGGCGGAAATATTCCAACCTAGTTGGAAGTTATATATTCGAGCCGTTTGGGGTTGAGACACTTGGTCCGTGGGGTCCGAGTGCACACAGTTTTTTTAAAGATTTATCCAGACGCCTGATTGACACTTCGCGTGACCCAAAGGCTGGCTTCTACCTAGGTCAGCGCATAAGCATTGCCATACAACGTGGCAATGCTGCCAGCCTTTTGGGCACACTCCCAGTCGACAGCGACGTGGGTGAATTTTTTGACGCCTTATTTTAGTTCTTAGTTTTATTTAGTACATAATTTTTCTTATTTAATGTGTAGGCTTAGTTTTTACAATACTGTAAATATTATTCTAAAAATAATAAAATTTTAAACCGAAAAAAAAAAAAAAAACTTTTATATGGTCTAATAATATGTGAAACCAAAGGCACAATTTCCACATAACACAATTACATCAGTATTATTTAATTCTAATTGAAAATGATACACTGCAATTTATTACGGGTACAATAAATTATAATCCTTACATAATACTGTGGGTCACATACCATTTGTTATGTCGTTAAATTACAATATATTTATTATATAGCCGACACCAACAGTCATTTGTTTCTATGTATAACGCAAAAGAAAAATAGGTCGCATTATAAATGTGAACCAATCATATTATTTTTATAGTTGATGTGTTGAGCAATGAGTCAAATAAAGGTAATAATTGGACAAACGATTGGTATGGTATAAATTGAGTTATTGATATAATTTTCGGTCAGTGATACCTCTTATGTATAAGCGGTCATGTGTAATTGTATGAATGTATTGTTATATACTTACGGGTCGAAAGTATGGTAAACTTGGGTCATACATACAAAAAGTATTCAATGTTATCGGGCATATATTTCTAGAAACGGCTGATTTAATGGTTACTGAAATTAACTAAATAATAATAATCCAGCCTATAAACATCCCACTGTTGGACACAGGCCTCTCTCTATATAGGGAAGACAGGAGCATTGATCACCACGCTTGCTCTCTGCGGATTTCCGATTTCAGATCACAAATTTACTAAAACACTACAAAAAAAAATATTAGCATTTTTCTTTGAATTAAAAAGAAAACAATGTAACTGTGCAAAATTAAAAAAATGAACAATTGAATATGTAAAATATTTCCATTGTTATATAACTTGGATTACATCTGTAACATTTGACACCTATATTTACATTACTAACTAAAAACAAATCACGCCATCCATCATAATCAGTCCAAAAAAATCGAAACGTAACATAAAATGAGAGTACATATTTCATAAGCTTGTTGGTTTAACGAGCAGTGTGTATACCATCTATATTACATCAATTTGCTTACATAATTGGACCCCTGACCCAAGACTAAGGTATCAATTATGAAGACTACAATAATGGATCTTCCACATTATCATAACCTCTATTACAAGGTACTAAGGTCTATTTTTGCAGTTCTTTTCGTGTGTACTTTCATTATGATCTTATTGCAGAGATTTTTGATCGTAGATAGTATGTGTCTTAGTGGCCTCTGACCCGGTAGTAATTTTTGATGTTTAGATAATGTTCGATGCTTTATTGTTTTATTTCAGCACGTGCTGTTTTGTGCATTTCTCTTTGTTCAATGCACATTAAAATGAAATGTAGGAAAATGGACTTTATTAGGTTAGATATAAGATTTTGTTTAACTGAAATCAGGAAAGGTAAAGATTTAGTGTCTGGTGACATTTATTTTATTTATTTATTGTTATGGTTTTATGACACAATTTTAAAAATAAATATTATCAACCTCAATACTAATAAGGTAAATTAGAACACTTAATTAAGTACATGACAATTAAAACTGTTATGTAAACTCGTTAACGATTAACAAATATAAGGTTTATTGTTATGACTCAATGCAATTAAAACAATACAAGCAAAATAACATTCATTATATTTTCCAATTAGATCAAAAGTTTTGATCTTAAACTCTTAATAATAGATTTAATATTACCCGCGTTAATTCCGTTCGCTTTTCCCATATTTTTATAGTTATAAGTTTTTCAGAGCTAAAACGAATCTGGAAATTCAAAGATCATAAAAATATATATAAAATCAAATCTAAAAATATAAGTGCTATAAGGCACAGGCCAGACAGAAGAGATGTAAGACGCAGACGGGGCGCGGAAATTTGTCTCTACCGCGTCCCTTTCATACAAAATGTATAGAAGCGTCGCGACGCAGAACATACAGAAGAGACTTGGCGCCGGCGCAACGCTTCTATACATTCTACTACTACTACTACTCTTCTGTCTGGCCTGCGCCTAACGCGGTGCTATGGTCTACCAAAAATATAACATGAAAAGATTATTACGATAAGAAAAAACTCATTTAAACCTGGTCAACTGTACGTTGACTTTTTTGGCACTGATTGTATTAAACAATACCTTCAAGGTCGACTTAGTAAAGGTTTTCATGTTCTTGTCACAATATAATTGAACTGTTAAAATTACCATTTTTTAGATACTAAATAGAACACAGTCAGTTTCTATCTCCCCCCGTAGAGTAATTGATTGTATAGTCTATTGATTACCTTGTGACCTTTTGATAAGACTGACAACTAAGGTTAGGCTATTTCTGTTTTGGAGTCTAGTAGATTAAGCTTTTTGACCACGTATTTTGATTTACAACGAAATTAATTAAGAGTTTAAAAAGAGATAAAAACATTATTCAATGGATTATTATAAAATCTTTTATTTAAAATTATATTTTTTGTAGGAAAATTACTGTTCAAAGCCAACAGTCAACCTTATAAACACGAATGTTTGTAGATACGCAAGTATATTTACACTTTTACAGAACATGTAAAGAATAATTAAATGACAGCACTACAAGAGCAAAAAAACTACTCAAATATGTAGTACACAGACAAAAAAATAACTACGTAGAAACACTTACAAATAAATAACTACGTAAAATATGCATTTACAATCTTAAGATCAACAACAAACCTTACTAGGGTAGTAGGCAACAAACGATCGCAGCGAAAGCATACCGCAATGATCCCGGAACAAGTTATCTCACTGATACACTCCAGTTAGCGTTTTCAAGTACTCTGGCTGTTTATATTATCCGACACGATATCCTATAGCATACTCTTTTTTACATCCTGGGAAATCGTCACGGACTTCTTCCGTCCTGGGAAAGGAGGAGGGGTAAGCTACCGGCTAAAACCTCCGGAGTGCTTCACCCTTCCCTGATGCTGAAGACCAGGCGGGAAAGCAATGCAAACTACCGCGATATATCCTATAATATCTAGGGACAACTCACATACGGTCATCTGATCCCAAACTAAGCAGAATTTAGTATTTATTTAGAGCTAACTTCTATTATTCTAAACACAATATGTTACGGTTAAAGCACATACTCAAAACAAAATGATCGGGCTCATCACATAAGGATTTGTCCTGGGTGTCGATGAAATCCAATACCTCTGGTATAGCAGTCAGGGTCACTTACCAATAGACCACCAGGCTATTCGATACCGTCCGATGCCGATATCGTGTCGGATAATGTAAAAACAGTGTAAGAACCACTTGACCTGACAAGCCATATAAGTGGAGAAAATAATATTTCCTTTGAGCTATCGTAGAATGTGGCCCTTATGATACGGGATTTATACAGGCTGGTCTTAAATTGATGGTGTCAAGGACAAAAGTTATGTAATTTGTTATTAATATTAAAATCAGAATATGTGAAGAGTACGCATTTATGTAGTAAAAAGCTCCATGTTTTTTCGCCTTTATATTTATACTTGCATCTTGTTGTGCACAAATGACCTAAAAAAGAATGCAATATTAGTTTTAGTTTTTCGGCTACTTTATTTTCGTCTAGATAAATGCAAATGAATTACTTTTTGCTTAAATGCAATAACCATAATGGACCATAAATATATAGAGAAAATGAAGAACCTCCTAAAACTAGTCTGTAATGAGTCTTGTTCAAAATAACAGCCTGTACATAATACTAGTCCACTGTCCAGTTTGCCTTCATTCATACAACATTGAAAGATTTCATTGATTTATGATTTCTCTCCATTGATAAAAGATATAAGTGTTTGAGCCCTTTTAAAGGTGTTAATTTGAAGTAAAAGTGTACAGTCGACAACACAACTGTGTTACTCACATTAATATCACATCACCTTTATTTTGCTGGTCATAAGGGTGATTTTTGAATGTAGTAATTATTGTAGATGTGTGGTTGACTGTACCCTGTACAAGTTGGACAGAAAAGTGTCAATTACGAGTTTCTATGAACGTTTAAATTGTTATAATGTTGTGATACGTTCATTTTCTATGAGTAAAGTGTAGTGTTGATAATGTTTCTTATTATGATTTATGTGCGAAAGTTTTGATGTTCTTGACACTTAATCAAAAGTAAATGGCTTACGGATTCGAATGAAAAGTGCATAGAATATGTTTTGTTGGATTTTGTAGGGTATTAGCAAAAATTTTGATATGGTAAACGAATTATTGAGTTCTTTATGGGGACAAAGTTTTGGACGCTTAGCTTAAGTATTAGTATTAGGTATTATTAGAAATACGCTTGCCGAAATATGACTGTTCCATTAATTACTACCTGTCCTAGTTTTCTACATCAATATAAAAGAATTGAAATAAAAATATATTATGTACAATAATTTTTTTATCACATCATCCTGAACAAAGATTTATTCTTACAAAGTCTTTTCATAGAATGTTGTAAATTATCTTGTTTTGTTTTTTCTCTACCTATTCTATTAGATTTATTTTTTGTAAAATATCACAACGGCTTGCAAAAACTTAACAAAGAACTTACAACACTATTATTAATCAATATCGTATTATTTGTAGTTGTCCAATCAAAATCAGTTTTACTAGTGTAATACTTAACTCAAGCCGGGTCAATAAAGGTTAACTTGTTACCCAAACAATAACCAAATAAAGTTGCGTCATAGATCTAATAATAAAACAATATTTCATACAATAAGGGTCATGTCCACAGAGTATGTAAAACACAGAGGCAGAGCTAGCCAGAGGTATGTAAAATTAACTACGTTAGGCAACGTCCGGAAAGAGCATGCTTCAGAACTGGACAGTGTTGCTAAAATTGATAGTGAAAATCTTTAATTTTGTTATAATATTATGAAATAAATATTTGCTTTGAGCTTAGGCTAGCTTGGGGTAGAGACGGGGGAATATCCCGGTAGTTAGTGTAACACGTTCCCGTTTGATCCCCGGAAGAGGTGAAAGGAAGAGCAAGACACTGCTGTTGTTTTAATCAGAAGATTCAAGCAAACACCTCCATCTTCTCCAGGTGGATAAAGTCCATAAGGATTACCCTAGGTAAAATCAGTTAAAAAGTAATCAAAAAACCAAGTTATCGTGCATTATTATACAATCAACACCAGTGTGGAAAATTTCGATTAAACGTAATTGCGAATCAGAACCATAGTTGTGTTTCTAGTTTGTGCGGATGAACAAAGCTTCACCTCTGTGTACTGCTTACTCTGTGCCATGTTTACTGGCTAATTTAATAGTGGACACTGTCGCAACATGATAACATAAATCTTAATCAGACGCCATTGTGAGCTGCATTTGACTGTCGCGTTCAACTACTTTGATTTTAGTATTTTATTTATTGAATCTAGCTCAATTGAGCTAATAAATTTATTGGTTTTCTTTTGATTTTGTCGGAAGCTGGTCTAGTTTATTGTTGGGTTCTCACGCACTGTTATGGTAGAATAAAATAGATTGCGGTAGCTGGTCGGATGATAAGTTGGCTTCGAAATGTTTGGTATTAAGAGTGGTTGGTTTGTTGGTTATATTATAGTAGAATATTAGTTAGGCAGACAAATTACCTACTTATGTATTTTAAGAGCGTGTACATAAAATGTAGTAAAGACTAAAGGGTGAGTTCTGATGAGGAAAAGCTCTTTTTTGGTTGAGTTCCATGTTTTGCAAAGGTACTCATATTTCATTGTAAAATAGCATTAAAGTTTAATCTTACATAATGATAATTAAGTGTAGGCTCCTTATACTAATTAAATAGAATCAATAGATCAAAGGTGAAGAAATAATTAATCCCTACATTTATACATCTCACACCCTAATGTGGCCAATTGAAAGCGTTTTCAATAGCACATTGGATTTATAAAGACATTTACAACTTCCTCGGCGATTACTGACTACCCGCCATTACGTCAAGGAGTAAGTATTTACATAAACATTCAATTCGATTTGTGATAGAATTTATGAAACCTTCATGATTATAACACAGCTGCTTGAAACACTAAACTGATGGTGGGGGCTGATTAAATACGTTTTCTGAAAGTTTTGGTAGGAAATAAGAAAGTAAATTAGCAACACCAAAATATTACCTGAAAAATATACGTTTTTTGTTGTATTTCTTTGAAAAATCATTATTACGGACTGACTTAAATATATATCTGAATATTACCTGTACATACGTATGGGATAACCAATTTTATTTGACAAGTATTACTTCCTCGAGACTGCCTCGTTGGCCTAGTGGTGCTAAGCGCGACTGCTGCGCTAGAGGTCTTGGGTTCGATTCCAGAGTCGACCAAGGTGTTCTTGGGTTTTTATATGAAATTCTCAGTAGCAGGTCGGAGTTTGGATTTGTGCCCGGTTAGTGGCAATAGGCTCGCCCCCTATTACATGGGACCTAAACATAACGGCGAACTGTGGGTGTACATTGTTACACCTCTGCCGACCCCTTTGGGGATACAGGCGTGATGATATGTTAGTATTACTTCGGCAAATAAATAAAGTTTATTAATCAACTGCTCACGAAAGGATTGTCAAATAACTTAAAAATTACTTTCCTCTTACACAAAAGAGTCATCAATCTCATCACCAACGCGGAAAACTAAAACATTTCAGTTACCATACCATGTTTCCTTGTGACATTCCTTTAATTCGGAAGAAAGCGCTGTCATAAATCCCAATAGAAGCTATTAAACTTTTTGGTATGTTCCGCAATTAAAAAGATAAAAATAGGCATAGACAAGATATTCCTTTTTAGCGGCGCGTGGTGCAACGGTTTTTGGAAGTGGCTGCATGTGGGAATTCCTTTGCCAGTTAAGAAGTTTGGTTTAATCCGTTGCATTTGTTTTTTTTTTAGATTTCGGATTTGAAATGGTATTTCACTGTTTTTTTTTTTGAGGTATTTTAAACAACTGCTATTTTATCCGTAAATGAGCACATACCTCTTCCTGATCTTTAATAATAATTTGAACAAAAGTAACTGTATAAAATTGAATATATTTTATAGTTAAAATTTCAAGATCAAAATCCTGGAATTTGTAACTGCTATCTTTATTCACGAAAGTTTTAAACAAAAAATAAAATTTTACTTTACAAGCGTATAAATTCACAAAACACTTTAAAACTCGCTTTGATCACATTAAAAGCTAAATTGAATTCCTGCAACAAGAAATAAACAACTTCATATGAATTACAGGTAGTATTTTAGTAAAAAGTGGTACATAAATATTTAATGGCGAGGTTTCCTCACACGGGAACAGCCGGCAGACCGTAACAATGTCTTGCAAGTTGTGATGTTAGGCGATAGCGATTGCTATTTCTTGCTTTTCTCACACATAATATCGTCCGTCCGCCAATGTTTGTGTTAATCGAGCCAAGATGGGTAGAAAAATGAACCAGATACATGGTTTAGCTAATGTTTGTGTTATAATGCCAGAATTGACTTAGCAAAGTAGTCTAATACAGTCAGAAAGAAGACCTTTCTTTGGGTACAATTTAATTGGACAAAGACTCAATAATTTTGACAGTATTTTTTACATATTCCAACGTAGAAAAAAATACGGCATGGAACCCAGAGCAGGCCATATGCAGTTTAAAAATAAGTCGTTAAAGATAGAAAAATAAAATCTTCATGTATAACTTTAAAGTTCATAATACTATTGCATACTAAGAAAACTCTACATTTGTAAATAACAGGCCGCCTCAATCAGTTTACCGAGCTTTCGCTGCAATCTCGACCAACATTTGTAGCCAACACTCGTAACCAATATTGGGTCCAGTATGACGGCTTCCGACTGGCACGCTTAATTAGACAGTTTCTATTGTTACTTATTAGATAAGCATGGAAACTTTTTGCGACATTTGTTATGTGTTTATAGAGTATTAAAATATAAACTTTAGTATCTGGGAATGAAATATTACATTTCAATGTAACAAACATTTATTTTAGTTACCGCAGGACAAATGTGTGTTGCAAAGCAAATTGCTTGCATATATCATTTAAATATAGGGTATTTTAATTTATGCGAGGAGATATGTATAAAATGAATAAATCACTGTATTCGAGTATTACACAAATACTTGATCCATATATTATTATTATTATGTCGATTAGCGCTTTTTTTAAGAACTTGTATTGCTTGTGTATTTAATACTATGTTGCCAAAAACTATGGTACGTTCAAGATACAAGTTAAAAAACTTAAGAAAAACTCCACACACAAACAAGTAACTATTTAAAGTTTAAGAACCGCTCTCCAAACATCAAATCTACTAGCAATTGACTAAATAAATCCACTTACGCAACAGTGTATGTTATTCATTAACATGATATCCAACACAGAGGTCTTTACACCTCACTTTGATGTGGCCTATGACACCAGGTCACCATCCTACAGATGTCAGGCTGTGTATTCACTTGACAGGTATCAGAACTTACCTATAATGTTTATGTTTTATCTAGCAAAAAATATACAGGTGTGATAAAACGTAATTTTTCCGACTCAATTTTTTTCTGAGTTTTGTAATTACATAACTTTTTCATGAGTTTTTAGAAAAGATGTCATTTATTTTGCATAGATTTTTTACATGGTGACTGCCAATGTGACTTCTTCATTTCAATCATTGCCAGAATTTGAAACTTATTTAATGTGACTGAGATATTACAAGCTTTCATATTTTACACCATAAATAACATGTGATTGATAAATATTCATGCGTCATAGGATATTTTTTTAATGCAGCACAGTACTTTTTTACTTATGATTCTAAACGCTTTCATTACATTACTATTGGCATCGTTTTTTTTTTCGTAAGTCTTGTAAATCTCATTACGCTTTTTTATGAGTTTTCACGGCAAGATGCACAGAGTTATATAGAATGTTATGGAGATATCGTGTTAATCACATTATACATATAGATTATTGTAATTTGGACCAGTCACTCAACATTTTCTTGAAAACATTTTGTATTATCCTTACCTTTAAAGTCACTCAAGTTTCATATCGCCCGCAGCGGCTAACGCAATCTATTTCTCAATTAAGCTACTAGATTATAAGGTAGCTGAACAATCTAAGATAATTCACTCATATGAAAGTTATTGTAACTTAATAAATCCTCATTTGTAGGAGATAAAATTTTATGGGACAGCATAATAAGTATATAATCGGGGCCTACTTTGACCATAATGTATCCGAGACACCCCCGGTTTACTTTCACAAGTACTAATTTAATTCACACCCGGGAACATTGTAATCTACATAATCGTAGGCTTAGACTACATAGCTATTATATTAAGGACCTTTAAATATAGGCACAAAAATAAATTAAATAAAAATTGACATTGATGTAGATGGTAGAAATAATCAGTATTAAAAAAAAAATCTTATACGTATTCATAATTTTGTTTTGAGTTGATTGACAGTTTATTAATTTTACATATCATCACGTCTGTATCCCCGAAGGGATAGGCAGAGGTGTACCAATGTACACCCACAGTTGCCGATATGTTTAGGTCCCATGTAATAGGATTCCTACGAGCCCTATTTATTAATTTAATAATCAATTTAGAGAAATATTTATTTGATAAATTCTTTTATACAAACATGACTCAAGGACAATGCTTCATATGATTTAGTTTAGTGACAGTATTAAACCACAAAACAGTCGTGGGTATTTTGTTAAGTAGCTCCATGATGTAATTGGGTTTTCTCAATGAAGAATTTATATTCACTGTGTATCGGAGTTTCATATACTTAAGTAGCAAAGTTTTTTAACAGCCAGCTACAAAAGCTTTTTTTAACGGTTAGGTGTAAAGTAATAAAAGGAACTGTCAAAAGTATTAATATTATAGAACGGGGATAAGCGCGAACATGCGCCGTGGTCGCAAGCAGACTGATTGCCTGCATCCAGCAGAGTCTGCTTGCGACCACGGCCGGTGTAACCTGGTCGAAACGTCAAGCCCTAAAGGTATTTATGCATGTTCGCGCTAATCCCCGTTCTATAATATTAATATAAACATGCAGCGCGATAGTTTAAAAGTTATTACTGTCAAAAGTAGACTTAAAAAAAATCGTGTGGAAAGACAGGCACACACAGGTTTTAATAAATTATATACGTATTTCAATGTAAAAAATGTAACGTCTAGAAACTATAATATTATGCAAATTGCGTAGTAATTGTAATAATAATGCGTCAGTGAACACTAGGTTTAATATAATGATTAAAGGTAGCAATTTACTCTTTATACTTTAGACATGTTTTCTCTTTTGACACAATCCGTAGGGCAGTTAATATTAGGTAGTGTCTATCAACGTTTACAGGTAATAGTTTTTACTTTTATGGAAAGGAAATGAAAAACGTTTTAAAAGGTACAATTATACGATACAGCGACACGTGAATGTATTTGCGTGTGAATATCAAAAACAAAAATTGCTAAAATAATTATAAACTTACTTCTTATATTAGATTTAATTGTGTATTAATAAATAAAGTAATTCTATTGAGTAACTTACTGAAAATTTTAATAACTCTACGCTGACGATGAAAAAGAGAATTGGTAATATTTAAAAATTTTAATTATTTGTAAATTTTTCGAAAAAATAATCAGAGTAGCATAAATATGGATCACCAACTGTTACAAATATTACCTCTAGACTCGCGATGTTGATACATTAGGTAGACTTGTCGGAAAATTCTCAAAATATCGACTGTTCCTAAGGATTAGAGAAACAAAACAGAGTAACATAAATATGGTTCACCACTTCTGACCTCAACCTTAACGTCTGTACTACAAGGGTCATATACATACAAACACAAGTCTTTCAACGACTCTGTATTCCGAACTTAAATATCGGTCCATTAAGAACATTTGCTACATTGCACTTTAATGGGCGGTACAGATAATCTGCATTTCGCAAGATCAACCAATGTAGTGCACTCTGCAGGATTCTGTAGTTGGGCAACCAAAATGCCAGGCAACTGGTCAAGGACATTTGTCGTGGAGGTAAACCGTACGAAAGGACAGATTATATTTGTCAAACACTATTTCATCAATTTGATTACATGTTCAATAATTGAATGGGTTGGTCGGTTAATTGAATTAATGTTAAGAGGCAATTAAGTGTTAAGGAATGTAGTAAATTGACTTAAAGCTCGTTTAAATGTGGCCTTAGTTTTAGATAAGAATTAAACTTTAAATACTTTTAATTTAAGTAGTAAAATTTCCATCCGACAAAACAGCCTTCTACCATTAATAAGTCCTGCAGTTATTTACTTAATATTATTTAAATATTATCCGGCTTCAAAAAAGGCTTTGCTCCTGGGTTTTGACATTTCTTCTCAGGATAGTCAATCAAGAAATGTCGAATGCAGCAAGCTCAAAAAACATTTTTTAAAGACATATAAATGTGATATCTATCCCAGTTCAAAATATTTTTTTTTTTTTTAGCTCTTGCCTAACGTTTCCTTTTTGTTTTCTTTTCCAGAGCTTCTTATCAGCGAACGCGAAATGCTGGTGGGCGCGGGCCTTAGCGGCGGCGACGGCGGAGCTGCGGTACGCTGGGTACGTGTGCCCCGGCGTGCTGCTGGTGGCGGGCGCTCCGCGGGCGCTCGAGACCGTGCGCGGCGCGTACGCCCGCTCCGTGCTCAAGCCGCCGCCTACATACCTGATCTGCGGACTCGGTGAGTGTTATGCTGTTGTAGGTCCGTTGATGTAGTATAGGAAAAATGAACCATCATGTGGAACTAGCCCTTTAGCGATAGATGTCCGGTGACATCCACTCACTCTTGAAGCAAATAGCCAAAGTCAAAGTCAAAAATTCTTTATTCAATGTAGGCTACACAGTAGCACTTATCGAACGTCAAACAATACAAACAAAAATAGACAGCACCCTAAGGGTCGGTTCATATCCGGCGGAAGCGCACCACGCACCACCAGCCGCGCGACGCCAGAACAAACAAACACGCAATGAGACATCCAACCCCCACACCTGACGCGCTAACGCAACATCAGTTGAGTGTGAAAGGCTGAACGCCCCACCACGCATCCGCCCGCCCCAGCGCCAAGCGACCGACAATACGCGACGCGCCTCCCGCCAGAGATGAACCGACCCTAAATCGCCCACCCTTCACCGCTTCCTAAGTGCTTCGGCCGAGGAGAAGAAACGGCGCAACAAACTCCCCAGTAGCACGCTGCCTTTACAATAATACTGCATATAATTAAGGGACCGCGCCAGATAAACAAGTGTTTGAGGTAGTAAGAAATATAAAAGTATAATATATATAATATAAAAGTTCAGACACTGATCTTATCCAAGGTCAACAGAACGACCAGTCACCGCAAGCAGCACCCGTTCACGAGTATGACGCAAGGGTCAGCCATCCCCTCCCTCGCCATATTAGAGGGAAGGAGGAGACCCGACCCAAAACGCCACCGCAGGCAGTGACAACTAAGGGAGCATGACGAAACTGTTGCCGGCTTAAACAAATATAAAGCAAAAAAGGAAATCCTCAAATACTGATTTACTGCACTGTCCCTTATCACAAAAAAAATGAGTGGATACATAATTAAATTCTATAATTAATATAATTATACATAAAAAAAATACCGAACAAATATCGTTCATTGGACATTTGTAGGTACACCATACCTACATTTGTATAATCGTACTAACAATAAAATAAAAATAGGTAACAAATGTTACATACGAAATGTATGCCTATCAACATAAGGATGAATAAAACTGTTATAAATCCATACAGAACCGTCTTGTGTCTATCACGGCGACCAACAATGTTTATCATTTAAATAATCATTAATTGAGTAGTAAGCTTTTAAACATAGCTTATTTTTAATTGTGCATTTAAAGGAGTTAAAGGGCAACTCTAACAAACTAATAGGAATTTTATTGTAAAAACGAATACCAAGCCCCACAAATGAATTGTGTACCCTATGCAGGCGATGTGATCTAGAACATAACTTATGCCTATTTCTCGTATTTATACTATGGATGTCACTGTTCTTGGCATATAAGTGAATATTTTGTCTTATAAATAATATATTTGCAAAAATGAATTGAGACGCTACAGTTAAAATACCTATCTCCTTAAATCGCTCCCTAAGAGTAACTCGAGAACCTAGCTGGTAAATGGATCTAACAGCTCGCTTTTGTAAAATAAAAATGGTTTCTAAATCCGCCGCTTTACCCCACAGCAATATGCCATAGGACATGATGCTGTGGAAGTAGCTAAAGTAAACGAGACGAGCTGTGTCCACATCAGTGATCTGTCTTACCTTCCTAACGGCGTAAGCAGCGGAACTAAGCTTACTCGCGAGGCACGAGATATGTGCCGACCATAAAAGTTTACTATCTAGAGTTATTCCCAGAAACACTGTTGATTCTACGGTGTCTAGCACTTCATTATTAATAATTATATTAGGGCCAAGATTTTTTACGTTAGGCATGGAAAATTTAACGCATTTGGTCTTCTTCGCGTTTAAAACTAAGTTATTAGATGAGAACCAATGCATAACCTTAACAAGTGCAGCATTTATCTCATTAAATTCGTGTCTATTCCTATCTACTTTAAAAATTAAAGAGGTGTCATCTGCAAACAGCACGACGTCACATATGCCTTTTAAAAAGAACGGTAGGTCATTAATATAAACTAAGAACAAAAATGGACCTAATATTGACCCCTGGGGCACACCTAGCTTCACTGGTAGTCCGGTTGACCTATCACCATTGACATCGACGCATTGTAGTCGATCACATAAATAAGAGTTAATTAAATTAAGTGCTCTATTCCTAATTCCGTAATGCTCGAGTTTGCGAATAAGAGTACCATGATGAACGCAATCAAATGCCTTGGAAAGGTCACAGAACACCCCAATTGCGTTCTGCGAGCTCTCCCAGGCACTATAAACATGCTTTAGTAAAGCTACACCAGCGTCCGTAGTTGAACGTCCTTTAGTAAAACCGTATTGCTCGCTGTGTAAGAGATGTTTCATATTAAAATGAATTAAAAGTTGTTTCAACATCAATTTCTCAAAAATTTTACTGAATGCGGGAAGGATCGATATTGGCCGAAAATTACAAATTTCGTTTTTATTACCTGATTTAAATAGAGGTATAACTTTACTACATTTCATAAGGTCAGGGAAGATACCTAAATCAACACACTTATTAAAAATGATAGCTAGTGATGGGGCAACAATAGTTATTATATTACTAAGAAGGTTTACAGAGATGCCCCAAAAGTCTTCGGTTTTCTTTTTATTGAGCGATTTAAAAGCATTTACTATATTTAAAGGAGTTACATGTTCAAAACTAAAAATATTATCACATACAGGCACAGTATTACGCAGTAAGGTTTCAGCCTCAGCTGCTGATGAATTTAAGGAGCTAGTTGTTGCTACAGGTATGTCAGTAAAGAAGTTATTAAAAATTTGTGCAATATCGTGGGCTTTATTTACTAATTGATTGTTAAAAATAATCTCTAGTCTGTTTTCTTGTTTCTTGAGCTTACCAGTTTCTTGGTTGATAATGTTCCAGGTAGCTTTTATTTTATTAGTAGAATTTTTGATTTTATCGTTAATAAATTTTGACTTAGCCATATAACAGACTTTTTTGAATAATTTTGAATAATTTCTTACATAAGTTACAAATGAAATATCAAAGTTATATTTTTTCATACCATATAGCTCATAAAGTCTAGCTCTACTTTTGTAGATACCAGCAGTGGCCCATTGGTTAAAAGAGGCTGAAGTGCACTTGACATGTTTAGTTTTACACTTAAAAATAGCTTCAAACTCATTTTTTACAACATCAAAAAATGCTCCATAAATGTCATTAGGATTGTCGCATCCAAAAAATGATGGCTGTATTTTGGACATGATGCTGTTTTTAAAACGAGTACACCGGTGCGCTGTGTATGGCCTACTAATAACTTTTTGAGGTTTATTTACAACTAAATGTGGAAAGCTTGCAAATTGACCACAATGATCAGAAGTAACATCTGTTAAAGTAAACTTATTACTCGCTTCACTATTACAAAATATGTTATCTAAGCAAGTTGCAGAAGATGCTGTTATCCTAGTTGGTTCGCAAAACAGGTTATTTAAATTAAAAGACTTAAATAAATTAAGGAGTCTGATAGACACTGGCGTTGATTCTAAAATATTTACATTGAAATCCCCACATACTATAATCCGTTTCTTACTACTTTTAATTTTAGAGAGTGAATCTTCCATTACTGATACAAATAAATTAAAGTCACTCAAAGGGGGTCTATACACACAAATTATAAGAAATTGCTCTAATTCAACACAAGACAGCTCAATAGTGCGCTCGATAGAAAGGTTCACAATATCAAGACGTTCTTTACATTTTAATTTGTTGGAAACAATAATAAGTGATCCTCCCCGAATGGCACTCTTTCTTACAAACGCACTTTGTATGGAATAAAACGAGCTATTAAAAATCACTACCTCATGAGCTTTTAACCAGTGTTCGGTTAAACATAATAAATGAACACTGTAATTTTCAATAAATAAACTTAACTCTAATTCCTTGCCGGAGAGACCTTGCATGTTTTGATGAACAACATTCAATTCATGCAGCCCTCCCGTTGTCTTATCTTGTAGTTTAAATTACAAGAAGTGTATAAGCTGTTAGTAGTATTACTAACATTATCAATAACATTAGATACAAAATTAGTATCTTTATCTAGTAAATTAATACATAAACTGTTAGTACTATTACTAACATTATCAAAAACATTAGGTACAGCATAAGTACCAGCATCATGTAAATTATATGCTAACAACTTAGCAATTCGTCGCTTATTTATAGTAGACATATACATATTGTACTGTGTGATTCTAAATTTACTAATAAACTTATTTGTTTCAAAGTACAAAATTGAGCTATTGTGTAAATGTGTTATGTTATAAATTAACATATTTAAATTATAAATGTACCTATTCTGTTCGTGAGTTAAGCTACTGGAGTAAGGTAGGGCACAGAAAATAAATTTACAATGATATTTTTCACTTAAGCGTAACATTAAATCTACACAATTTATAATATCTGTTCTGCTCACAGCCAGACCATCACCATACAATAATATGCTAGTTGAGCTTGAGTTAAGCTCAGTCGAAGCAATAAGACTTGTTAATTTATTTAAACTAGCACCAGGCAAACAAGTATTTAATACACACTGCTGGGAAAAAGAGCTAATCAAACTACCAAAACCTTGTCCTAGTTTATCTGAATATATATATGTACCAATTTTATTTACTACAAATGACTTTGAACTTTGCAAACTATTAGATTCTAAAACAGATTCAGGAAGCACAGGAAGCAGAGGTTCAACACTCTGAGTATTGGCAGGAGGTGGCATTGGTAGCATGAGCCATGTACGGTGTCCTGTGTCCTCTATTGGCATAATAGTCAAACAGCTGTAGGCGATACAGGGGTCTGGACTTTTAGATCCTCTCAATAGGGGCGCTCTGGACAAAACTATTTGGTGGCGTGGTCTAAGAGCCTGGGTTTACACATTGGATATACCTGAAGCACTTTTAGGATGCGGCCTGTAACTTTACACGTTTTATGCTCAAGAATTGTATTACTTTTCGATACATCGACTCTAAAAAGAGATGATGAGTTTATTTACCTAAAGTGAAATAATCTTAAGGAAAATACAACCTACAACTAATCAGGAAAACAGTAGACACAGCCAGTTAAAATTAGATGCGCTCAATCTTCGTGTCGCTCATAAACATGTTTATTATTCACATGGAATATCTGTTTATAATACAGTCCCAAGGGTAATATAATATTTATAACTTCTTAGAACATTTCGATGGATGATGTCATGACTAAATTGTTGCAGCTAAAGGCTTTTGCTTAAGCTTAAGGCTCTACATTGTGTAAAATACTGGCATCGAATTTGGTGACCTAATCGTTGCGACATACACCCGATTAAATACTTTGGAGTCTGAGTTTTCCCTGCTTGTTGTACATGAGAAATAATCGTTTGTCGTGGCATAGACAATTTACACCAATTACATTATTCATAATACAATGAACAAAATTAACAAAAATGTAGGTACATTAAAACTGTTATATCGAGGTACATAATAATTAAATTAGAATATATACATAGATACGATATAAATCGTATTAGGTATTTTTCCCTTTTAACACTCTATTACTCTATTCGCTCACAAAACTCGCAAACACATCGCATAGACAAGTACGGATATAGTGTAAACCAATCTGTAATTTTATTTGTATACCTATCATGAAGTAAAGTAGTATTATAAATATTATTTGATTATAAAAGGCGACATAGTTATCTGACTGGAATGTAATGATTGGAATATTTTGCTTTTGTTCTTATATTGAAATCTTGTTTAGTTTTGCTTAACATATTTTGCACTTCCTATGACACTATGCAGTTTAACCCTTTTTATTTTGTCATGCAAAACAATTGCTTAGAATTCCTACATATTTAAATCTGAGTACTTTAGATACTTTTTACGTCAACAGAAAATAAACGTGACAAACAAAAGCTTTCAATTTTAAAAGAGTAAACACTGCTTCTTTCAAGCAAAAAGGAACTGCAAAAAATAACGAGACAAATGTATTCAGGTCCCTTATCGTGTCATTAATCAGTCATAACCTTGTTTTAACTGTGACTCAGATAAACGTTTTACTTACTTCCTGCATCTCGTAAATAAAGCTGAAATATAAAAAAAGAAACATAATACTCGTAGCTTTAATAGTGTTGTATCTCTCGCCAACTCGATTTATCATTCATTGATGGAAATATCGATAACGGAAATTATAATTGCAACTTACTTTATGATAATATCATAGATGTCTTTATGTTCCGTAAAACTGTAAGTTTTCATCATTTACCTGGATAAAGAAAGCTAAATCTTGACTTGAAATACAACACTGTCAACAAGTGTCACTTTGACTTTCATTTTAATAACTATTACACAAAACATTCATGAAGGAAAAATACAATAGATTAACTATACCCACATATAAGTATCACCTGAAAAGTGTTTTTTCATCGATTATTGGCATATATACATTATAAAATGGCTACATAAACTGAACTACGCGGAAACCGAAAAAATACTACAGTAAATAAAGATAATAATATATTGATATGTATAAAGACACTAAATATAAATTCACCTACCTTTGCACACACACACACGCATACACAGACACACACACACACACACACACACACACACACACACACACACACACACTCACTCGAAAACTCATTTTACTCAACTAATTCTGATAGTTAATTGTAGCACTTCCTTAATTACTGCATGCTGTAATTCTTAAAAATTACATGTTCTTTTCACTCTAATAAATGTATTGTTTGACATATTAAACTGAACTAAAAATGGGAGAAGGCGCTGATTCCTGACATACAGGTCTTTACCTAGTTTGGGACTCAGAGGCTTCATAGGATATTGTAACCTGATATTATGTCAAATAAAGAATTTATTATTATTATTATTATTATTATTATTATTCCATTAGCTATTTCATTAGTGAGCAAACAATCGATTAACGAGTAAGTGTCACATCACTACTCGTTACATCCTTTTCCCACGATCAGCGCACAACAAAGGCGTAATTACGTGCAATCGCGCGCAGGCGGGCGGCGCGTTGCAAGTTGTCATAGAATAGACCATACCCAGTGATTCCACTGCGTATCTGTATTCAAACTGTTATAAAAAATATTTACAGTAGCGGAAAAATAAAACTTACAAGTACGTAGGTTCACAAAATTACAAAGAAAATCCGGCTTCAAATATTAAAAATAAAAAAAATAATGTACTGTTTGTGTCATTCAAAAATTAGTTGATTACTTTTAAGCTATGTTAATTAATACACAAGATAGTAAAGGAAACAACGAACCCGATATAAATATTGTTCAGGTTTAACTTTACCCCACATGTTTTATTTACTTAGCATAAAGATGAATATCAGACAAACTAATTTCATTGCAAAAAAACTTTTAAAGAGCTAAATTATAATCTCAGCATACTGACACTAAAGTTTCACTTAATCCGCTGAACGCTGTCAAACAATCAAAACATTCGTACAAAACTTTAACCAGTTGGCCTTCTGACTTGACCTGCGCAGTAGCACGCTGCGCCCGCGCAAGCAACCGGCGGCCTTGCAAGGACGCTTACATAATGTATACCTCGTTAAATGTCAAATAGTTTTCGTTGTTATGTCATAGTAAATGCAATTTGTTGAGTATAGTACAGTATAGGTGGATGGTATTTTAGATAGCTAATTTATTTGGTATTTATGGTCAAATAATTATTTCCTTTTCACTGACCCATTCTAAAATGAACTTAATTGTGGTTAGTGTAGAGTGTATTTTTCGTTAACGGTCTGTTTGCAGACGTAATGGTTGAACTACTGTTTCATGAGAGCTTTTGTTAACTTTCTGTGATTGTATTATAATTTGGTAACATCCTCTTTATAATTTTTATTGTTGTCCTAATTTTTTTCATTTAGTTTGCGGTTATTAACTGTTGTTTTCTTCTCGTCTTCTTAACTTATATTGATCATACTTTGATTTAACTCTAAGTTCCGAGGTTGACAAAGCTCTTGCTACAACTTATAATTATACTTGGTTAATGATGATTATGTCATCAATTATCACATAGGTAGTTAGCGTCCTTAAGCGTTCATGTACCTTACCCTTGACCTATGTGTTTGGAGCTATTAGTTAATTAACTTATCTCACAGCTCATAAAAATATTCCCTTTATCCCTTCTGACTTGTTAGAAATAGTAATGAGCTTTCTTTTCTCATTATTTAGGTAAAGTGATAAGTAGAGTAGTCAGATATGGTACGGTAGGCTGCATAACTATTACAAAACCAGGCTTATATTTTTGATCTAATTTTCTTAACTTTTAACTAAAAAGTGTTAACAGGCTCGCGCGCTCTTATATTTTATCCTTTTACTATTTCATATATAATGTTAGGTATGTTCTTCAAACAACAAATCTTATTGAAAATGACTCATTTTCAACAATAATTAAACCTACCTGCTTCATCTATTTATACCTTCGACCTTAACACGTAGGTAAATAGCATGACGCTAGCAAGGGCACCCGTAATGATCGCCGTCATTTGGCTCAAGACTTCCAACTTAGGCTAAAGACTAGTCATTACCGTAAAATTATACGCCAGATAACTAATTAAAAAGGTAATTATTAGGCTTCAATGGGATGTTGTTGTGAAAGGGATTTTAAGTGTTTTTAACCGAGTTTAAAAAAGTATGTTCTCAGTTCCATATTTTGTTTGTTACTCGATGTCTCTGGCAATTGTGGATTATTATAAAACTATTTTGTCAATAATAGCGTATATATCAGAGGCGGTCCCATATATTTTAATGAAGTCATTTCTCTTTACTTTTGTGTATAAATTATATAATGAGTAAATGTGTCTTACGAGTTTGAAAATGATGCGGTAAGCCGGTTGGCTGGTAATTTTTTTTTTTTCAGATAGTTCTTTCAGGCGAAGGTTTCTTTGCACATTTGAGATCCAAATTTATAAACTTTATGACGGTAAATAATAAAGTTGTAGGTTAGTTTAATGATGATTATAAAACCAGAAAAGGTGAAGGTAATACAGTGATTACTTGATTATAAAGACGGTTTGTGTTGTGATCAGAAAGTTAAGTTTGACGCAGTTAAGGTGACTTTAAATATAAAATCATATACTTACACGTGTTAAGTATGTGACACGAATTACGTATAGTTTTGAATACTTATAAAGATAACATTGTCGTCATTATATAGATATCTAAACATCAATCAAATCTTAATAAAGAAGCATATCTTATTAGGCAGACATCAGTACATAATTAATGCATGTGACATATACAAAAAGATCGATACCTACAGTCGAATATAAAACCTCCTCCTCTTTTGAATCTTTAATTAATTATAATTATACATATAAAAAAAATAACAAACGTCACCAACATAAATTCGGCCGCATCAAAATCAGTCCATTTGTTTAGGAACTACTATCCCACAGACACACAGTTTTTCTTTGGGGGATAAAATAGTGAGACCCAAAAAAACAAACCATGCGCAAGTACCTAGGACCTTATCTCCATAATGTTGATTGGAACGACATCAAAAGGCGCCTACGAGCAGTATTATATAATATTATTGTCGGCACATAAGACACAAGGTCTAACCATAAAATATTATGCAAATTTAACCCCAGTTATGTCTATGTTAATATTGTTTAGTTCGCATTGTTTGATGTACGTGACTTTGATAATTGTACCGATGTACAGTTCGACATTGACTCTGTTTTTAGAAGTATCGAGTTTAGGGCCTTTGTACTAATTTGTTGAATTATTTAGAGGAAAAGAATTTGATTGGTGGCATGGCAGTTTCAGGCTATTTCAATTTTTCTTCATGCTTTCATTATCATAATTTTATCTCAAGCCACCCTGCAATGTTTTCTATAGATACATTTTTATTAAAAGATCTTAAAATTAACTGTTAGCTCACTCGGTAAGTGTTTTCTCGACAATTTTTGAATCGAAAGTCTGATACTAAATTGTTTTAGTTAAACAGAGTGTTTTTTTTAATATAATGTTAAAAGGTAGTGTAATGTTTTAAATGTAGGTCCAAAACTATTGATTCTCAATTGTTAACCGTAAATAAAGAGACAAAATATACAACCTATACTGAAACAATGCCTTGATTTACAAGCACAAATTAAAAGCATCGGGTACGATCTAAGACTGCAGCGTAATTATTACGTTAATTCATTTCGCAGTTTTTGCAGCAGACTAACGAACTCCCAAAATGGTCGGTCTCACGCTGTCACTGAGACATTATGGCGACTGTATCTCAGAATAACGTAAAAACAATCGTTATCTCACCCTTTAATGCTCGTAACGTTTATGTGAGCTTGATACAGTATGACTTAATGTGGACGATATGAATCAGACCACACATGATGCTTTAAAATTCTTGAGACAAAAATTCATGTTAAATCAACGTTTGTATTTTTTTTTTGTTTTGCTCATGCCTAGATATATTGTACATTATGTTGGTATATGAAATTGGAAAAAGGAAAGGGAGAGGCTCTAGAGGAACACAGTTAAAAGGTACTTACAGCAAAATGCACACAGATTTTAGGTCCAACGTTTCGACACCTTTGAAGGTATCATGTTCAGGGACAGGCTGAGGTGTATTTCAAACTATATTTCATTACTTAGGTATCTACCATAACAGCTTGAAAACGCCTGAAAATTAATAAGTAAATGCAGTTCATTTATTTTATATTCGGCTCACACTTGACCGGACCTAAATGCGGTAACTCACATTTCTCGTGATCAGTCTACTTTTACTTTCTTCCGAACAAGTGACGAAATACCTTGACAAAGTATGCGAACGATACTTAATGGTTACCTAAATGTATCGCAAATATACCTAAAGAATAAAGGTTGACATTTCGTAAAAAACAGTTTAAACGTTCACCAAACAAATTACTGCAGTTGCTAGTTAATTTTCATATCAGTTTCTTTATATGGAAATGTCAAATCTGAGTATAATTGGTGTATGGAAATATGGGAACGATTAAAAGTCGATTCACTGTTTAATTAATGAAGTTGTTTCATTTCGTAGGAGGTGTATAATTTCGCTAAGCATCGAGCTCTTAAATACAGGTCTATATGTATGTTCTTATTGAGTTTGAGATTTACACCACCTCAGTCAGCCAGTGACCATGATAAAAACCACGTTAAAATTCCTAAAAATAGTTTTATTTCGATATTTATTATCTTGTACTTACATTAAATCTCCGAAATAACTTTATGCAAAACTTATTTGAAAAATAATATTTATTCACATATTTAACTTAATGAAAACACGTGTATAGTTTTCCAAGCTTATTCAATTATCGAATCTAAACCACATCTGATTACGACAGCTGACAAATACTAACCGTGTAAACTTAAATCACTTTTCTGCGAATCTTAAAAACTTTGCTATTTAACTTGAAGCAAATAAACTGAATATAGATCAGTCTTAATAGAATTCAATTCACATAAAAGTCTGCTTAGAAATATAATGGGTTTAAAAGTAACAGTAAAGTTGACAGTTAGTAGATGTCATTAATATGCGAGCTCCCAACGGGCAGTGTTGCCATTATTTGCCATTGTGCTTCAGGGTTGCCAAGTTATTTACAGCGTTTTAAATCAAGTGTTTATGGTGCGGAAACTTTGAGCAAACTGCAGTAGAGCTTTGTTAATTATTTTTCAACTGTAATTAAGACATCTAGTTCTTCTTTTTGTTATTAATTTTGAATCCTTGTAAAGTTAATTTATGTTGCGTTTGTTACAAAGAAGGTTTATTCAGCCTTTTAAAAATAATAAGATGTTATTTAAGTAAGCTCGATAATTCACATCAAATCATTTAGTATGATTATTTAATCCAAAACAAAACATAACATTCACAAAACTATAAAATACATTTCCACTTGGCAAAAAGGATACAGTAGTTATATAAACCGCTAGCAATATCAAACAATTCAAATATTATTCATTAGCAAACAAAACTTTCTAGTTATCTACAAGTTATTGTATAAATGTCGATCAGAGCGATGATAATTTTAATCAATAAACACTGATGAGAGGAACATGGCCTATCGTATATTGATCATATTTATGTCTTGTCGATTCTATTGTTTCGCATAGAACTGCCGACGGCGTATTTAATGTATTCTATATTCATTTTCAACTTCAACATTCAACTAGCAGTCTCCCGCAGGTTTATCCTTAAATCTCCAGTTTTTATTTATTTATCGGTGTAAAAAGTATCCTATGTTTCAACCTAGATTGTAAACTGCAATTATGCGAAATTTTGTCTAAATCGGTTGAGTAGTTTTTGCGTGAAGGAGTAACAAACATACATGCTGACAAACTTTCACGTTTGTTTTAACAGTTGGATTGTTATCATCAATCTCTAGTTTAATTTGAGTTACGCATCGTTTCTAGTTTTTGCTAGTTCCGGGTTGTATTCTAGACAAGTTTTTGCTAATGCCACACTGTATTACCAGTCGGCAGTGTACTATCTGACCTGCAGGGCAAACACTTCTTAACAGAAAGAACAAGTTTTAGAAAACTAATATTTTCTATAAGAAAGGTGATAATTTGTGAAGAACAATAAAAAATTAAAAAGAAAATGCAAGAACTCCAAAATATCTATACCTATGTAGGAACTTTTATTATTCCGTCATGTATATGAACAAAAAACAGCTTAAAACCTCAACAAAATACAAGCAACAGACTTGCATTTGCAAATATTCGGGTCGCCATTTTAACAACATGGGTGGCAAAAATATTTACTTTCGTACGGGACGCCCACGCGGTCATTTACACCTAACGACGATCATCTGTTTGCCTTTAATCGACCCACCAACCTGACAAGACGGATTAAAGCCGAACTTTTTAACGTTTTTTGACTTGAAATCTGTGTAGAGAAAAGTAGTGTTTTTGCAATGCTTAAGAATGAAAATGTGGATAAACATAAAATTAATAGTATTGGAGATAGAAAAACAGATAGGATAGATAGGTAAATCTAAATTCAACAAATTGTGAGTGACGATAACTCTTCTGTGGAAAAAGTTACTCGCTAAACTGGCAGCTAATTCCCATGTTAGGGAGTCGTCCCAAAAAGCACATTAAAACTCACTTTTTTTTTATAGATTCATGCTCTTTACTTCTTGAATTTCCAACACATAATTGACATAACATTCAGCACCACAAGGATAAGTATTAGAAAGTCGCAAATATAAGCTACTAAGTCTACTCTAAATACCTGCAACTTTGCATATCTTTAGCAACCAAGCAACCCAAGCAACCCGGTTCCCTCACAATTATAGCAACGCTTTCAACCGACGATTAGCCGTTTTATTTTATTGTTATATTGACTTGATGTCATTCATTGGAACTTGTTTTCTTGTTAGATGTCGGCGAGGTGCTATGTCACAGAGAGTTATGCCGCATAATTACTACTTTTATGAAGTTTTATGTGAACGTTGGTGTGAACAAGTTGGCTCAAGTGGAAGTTAGGATGGTTTTATACGAAACCTATTTCTTTTTTTTTTGCCTACCCCTATAAGGGAAAAAGGCGTGATTATATGTATGTATGTATTTCTTTTTTCAAATGATTTTGTGCCTATCTAAGATTTGTTTATTAATGGACACATAAAGGTCTACTTGTAATGGTATATTCCACTATGTATATGGGTGATATAAGTCCACTTGAATGAAATAAAAAGTCGCGTTTGTTCACCTGGGTGATACAGTTCCAAGCTGAACAAAATACACAAAAAAAGTCTACTAATTTCACCCAGGTGAACAAAGTGGAATATACCCTCGACCCTCGTACTTGTAATAGCTATTCCGTTTGTTACTGTTATTTATTGTTCGGCTAGATTTATTTGTGAGAAAAGCAGAAAAGAATTTAATTCCTTGCATACTCGTTAGTTTAGGGCGTGATCGTTGTCAAAAGGTGTTGACGTCATTTATGCATGTATGCATGTGAATCAATATGATTTTATGAACACAAAAGATCTTGAGTATTCCCATAAAAATACTCAGTGTGTTGACCTTTTACGATTTTATAGGCAGGTAATTTCCAAAATAAAATATTACGCAAAACTAATGAATAAATATTATAGTTATCAACGATTATTTACTGGTTCACTTTTGCTGTAGCACCGCCCACGCGTTTGCTTGCTATCATTTCATATTTTATTGCTACACGGCCACTGACTATTAAGCTACGATATTATAATAACTAAAGCAAAATGAGCAAGTAATTGTTGTGTTCTTTCAATGCAGTTTCTAAATGTTGTTTATTTATATTACTTTAACCTATTAACTTTATCCATGCAATAACTAGTGAGGATCCCATTTATATTTCGTTATATTTCTTCTTGTAGACGAAACCTTAACCTATCTTGCTCTATCTCGAAGACTATAACAGATTACGAAAACTGTAAACTGTTATAAATAAATTGATTCTTAAATATGACATCACAAAATAATTATTCCGGGAAAAAAAATACTAATAAAATAAGGTTTTTTATTTACAACGCGGCGTTACAGTAGAGGGTAGCATATCTTAAAGGAGACAACATTTTGACCTTAATTAGTTATCATAAATCTTTGAGCAAGTCCATTTCTGAAAAACATTTTTCAACACAATTTGCGACACCCCTAATGACGTCAGACCAAAATAACAGTACGATTTCACGTACAAAAAAACTGAAAAGAAGAAGAATTGTTCCGAAACTCTTTTTCAGTAATCTCTTCACGTAAGGGACTTTTAATGTACCTACGCTTATTATATCATAAGTAAATTGAGCTTACCATACGTATTTAACTTACACCTCTTATTTTCTGTTGCAATTTCAAACATAGTAAACATCGTCTGACACGTGAAAGTGAACTGTAAAACAAATGCAATATCCTTTGAGCGAGGCTTTGCGGCTCATCGGAAGCACTCGTATCAATGCCCGACAGACTGTCTGCCTGAAAATTCAATTTTCACAAATCTATTTTGTGAAATCGACGACCGTTCGAGAGGATATTGACGTTTAAAATGACAGGCTTTTAATGAAGTAAAGGCTCTCAATTAGTGTCCAATACATTACACATCAAGTGTATAGTTAAAATTATGTTAATATTGCTTCATCAAATCTCTGTGAGCAGTGCATTTTCAGACCGAATTTGTCACGAAGCAAGTTTAAAAAGAGGCATTGAAGGTGTATGTATTTATTGTCATATTTAAATTCCAATTAACTATTTTGTGATAAAGACGATCCACTGACTGACAAATATGCTAGTTTCATTTGTTTTATCTTTAAATAACCAATATTACGGGGTTCGTTAATCAGACTTTTTGTAATGACAAAAACTACACATCCGATTATGTATTATCCACTTAAACCGTAACGCCACTTAGCAACCAGATAGCTACTTAACAACGTCACAATTTCATGGGAAATTATTCGCTCGTTTATCATTCACAGTTGTCAAAGTACAAAGGAATTCCGCATGTAATAGTATAGTATATATATAATATAACATGCCAAAGTGAATGGTTTACATAAGGATCATATCGTGGTCGTGGTCACGTAAGACGGTGGGAAGTGGTCACAGCTGACTGTATCCGCGACGGATGGGGAATTCGAATTGTATGATTTGCTTTTGTTTTTGATTGACAGATAAGAATCGTGAGCGTTATCTAGGTATCGTTTTGTCGTGTTTGATATTTGTGAATGTGGTTACCGGAAACTTCAAAGCTTTTTTTTTTCGATAAGTGTAATGTATCAATTGCCATACTGATGACGTATTAAGTTAGCAAGCCTGTTGATTTTATATCAGCTCATAGATAAAGCAAAGAATTAGTTAGTGGTAAATATCTATATATCTTGGATATATAGATATTTACCGAATATTTGATATTTTACGAATATATCTCCTTCAAATAAAAATACCGGAGTGTCTGTCAATGTAAGAAGAAATAAATGTTATTCTTATTCTATCAACTTTGCTACCGTTTTGTGTACTGTCTGGAACAAAGTTAATATTTCTTAGATAGGAATATATCCTCTTCAAATTAAAATACCGGAGTTTCTATAAATGTACAAAAAAATAATGTTATGCATATTCTATCAAATTTGCAACCCTTCTTAAGTAGTCTCTGTATTCTACCAAATATAAATTATGTCACAATTATACATAACAAACAATTTAAGTATAATATCTAAGTAACCATTATTTGTATAAAGCCATAGTAATAAGGTTTCCCACGACAGTTTTCATCGCTTCCTACGTGTCGGTAGACTATCTAGTTCACCGGAACCAAACGATGTGAACTGCTCGCTTGTGTTATATTACTGACTAACTACTTATTATGTAGACTATGTAGAGGATGTTGATGTTATGTATATACGTAATTTTTATGTAAAAGAAAAAATAATTTAGGCAAAAGAGGATTGGAAAATCCCACCCCGTTTTTCCAAAATAATAATAATAGTCAATACTCAAATCTTTATTAACATTCCAAAGTTACATAACAGGTGGTACAATTATAGTATAGACACAATATGGACCCGATAGGGCACAGCTTAAAGAATAATAATTCATATTGAGCTACTAAATTAAGGGTATATTCAGCTCTATATTTTTTTTAATCATGCAATTTTTCATGACTTCTTGACTTAAGCTGATGGATGAGTTAAGAAACTCAAGCAAACTTTTAGTTAAATGTGGTCCTTTGGAGTTAAGAAACTAAAGTGGTCTTTTAGTTAAATGTTATACATATCTCCATTAACTTACTTAGTTGTCTAGTTCATTACATAACGAGCTACATACGCAACTCCGTTCATTAGTAAAAGCACGTTAAGTCAATTATTCAGTGCGCTTTATGCTATTAGTATTAATTTATTGACAGATTTAATAAAGCCAAGCTTTCCAATATACATCAGCGGTTAGACGCGGTTTTCTGCGCACTTTGCTTTAGTAAACAATTTTAATTCAATCACTTTTGTGGCTTTTTGTGTACACAAAATGACTTTGCCGTAAAAGTACGTTTGTCGCGATAAAAATTGCTTCAGGGCTAGTTCTTAACTGAAATTACAGACTCTGCATATTTATTTATTTATTTAACTTGCCCTCCAAGATACATAGGCGACATAATTTCAAAAGGCATTCTCTAGCAGTCAACCTTAGGGTGGTGCGGAGAGAGAAACTTGAAATTACATCAGTATTCTACTATGGATAAAAATACAAATATGCTGGTACTTTACAAATGTTACAGCAGATAGACGTGTAGATAAAGGAATACAGCATAACTTCTTTTAGGAAGTTTTCGGACTTCCGCCGGACTTTGGGTCACTGCGGACTTTCAAAGGGCAAGGGAGAGGTCACAGTCGGGCTCTGAGACTATAGGACTTGCGAAAGTACCTCAAAATGCTGAACTGGTTCACATTAGATGTACTTTTGTAAGAATAGTATACGTAAATGCTGCTTTTGTGCTAGTAATGTCAAAAAAAATATAGGATATGTTTAGGTAAAAATATAGGTACAGAAACAGATTTTCTTTTCATTTTCTCTCAACTTAAGTAATAGTTTTCTTTAACTTTCATTTGTTTACGATAATTAATATTTAAATTAGAAAATGACCACTGTTACTTGCGGTTAACCTTTTACTGCTTCTAGTAAATAGTAAATACTCCGGTCAAGCTAATACAGAGTTAAAACCCTTTGCTTACAATACTTTCTTCAATAGACATTATTATGCACTTCAACCACCCCCCAAGATATCTGACGTACAGTATGTGAACAACCTTAAAAAAAAACCAAATTCTAGTGTATGACACCATCTATAACTCAAGAACGGGCGGACCATTTTTCATGATCTACGATTTATTAAACTTGTCTCCACCAGGACTAGCAGAATATCTATAAAAGCTACACCATAAATCGCCTCCTTCTCGAAGAGCAGAATATAAAAAACTCTCTTACAGTAACAGATAGGTACCTACTACTTACACGGGTAAAACCGCGAGCCACATAGTAAAGAATATTCTATCCATCGGCATCAACAACTTAATGTACCTAAACTCTGTCTCATGAAAGAAGTCCCGCGGCGAGTGGTGTCCTAAAAGGTAAAAATTAACATTGGAAGTAGGAGCAGGCTATTAAAGTAGGAAATCAATTAAATATGTATTATTTGTATCTTAATCTGCTATTATTTCTGTAAAAACAGGTAAGATAGAAAAAATATCAAAAATCAAGTAATTTTATTTTGCGACACTAGCGCCATACCCACGGTACTTCTTTCATGTGAAAGAGTCGACACCTCGATACCGTACTGTACTAAATAACATTTATTCTCGCTTTAATATTACTCATAAGTAAACAGTCTATAACTCAATACCCTCTAATTGGCCAAACAATAACTTTATAACCAGACTGAAAGCTTACAAATGTGTATTTATCGACACTTTCATTGTGTTTTGTTCTCAATATATTTGTGTTTATTGTTATTGTGTTATGTAGAGAAATTGATGGAAACTCGCTTGTTATTTAGCGTTGACGTAAAATGGCTTTTGACGCGGTCATATCGCATTAAGCTTAGCAACGTCCTGCTAATTTACATAATTCATTTTGCATAGTAACTTTCGTTAGGAACAAGTATACTTATTATATCTTTAGTACCTAAAATTATAATATACACAATAAAAATAAATAATATAATTAAAAAAAAATACTCATTAATCATCGTAAACTGCGTAACAAAAAGCTTAACATTTTTTTAGTCAAACCAAAATTAAACAAAATGTTTTCTTTTAGTTTTGGAAATAATAAACAAATGGTTTTATTTATGATCATTTACAAAACGGAAACATGGTCACTAAAAACAAAACAATATCAAAACCACTGAACTTAAAATTAAAAAAAAGAAACAGGCCAACAAAAATTGCAGAGACATTAAATAGCATCATTAACCACTCATTAAACACATTGACAACAAACGTCAAATTCTTTTTTTTATTTTTCCCACATTACTATTCAATTGTGAGTCATATGGTAGGTGGAGTCAGACTGCAGACACAAATGAGGGCATGTGTGACCACTCACCTATGGACCGGCCTTCACGCTGCGGCTCTTAGCACGCACCCGAGAATGAGTTGACATCTCGTCGAGTTAGGCTGGGGACACATGTGCTACTTTCTAGCAAGAAAAAGCTACAGTAAGCGCTTAATTATAAATTATGATTATCAACAGATTTATATTGAGATATAAAGTTACTAACATATACTAAAATGGGTGCAGGTATAACTTTACTTACACAAACAAAAATAGTTTTTTTTTTAATCATTTATTTGATGAGGCTTTTACTAAAATAGTTACCACGCTTAAAATAACTTCACATAGGTATAATAAGATAATTTGATTTAATTTGACCTGCATATAATTAATTCTAACATTTAGAATCTAGAAACTTTAGCTGGTTGTATACTTACAATAGAATAAAACATCTATTCATAAATAAACCAAGAAATATATGTACTCAATTAGAACAAAAACTGTAAACGAGGTGTGCATGTAAAAGCTATAGAAATCACTCCTCACTATCATTATAATAACATCTAATCCAACATTCCATAAGAAATTAAACATTCCTACAGTGAAACAAGCATTACAGTAAGGTATTTAAATTAATGTTTGCGTACATTAAAAGCACTACATTTGACGCTATTCGCGAGAGAACGAAACGTCATTCAGTTTTAAGTCGCCATTACCTCTCATGCTGTCTCTGTCACTTGAAGGTGTTAAACAGGGACAGATAGACATAATGAGCGTCTTGAGAAAATTTGCGACTGTTTTCGGGAGTAAGCGCTTCGCAGTCGTGAGTGTGCAACTAGCTTAACGTACATACTTAACGCGTAATATTACGTAATTGTCAGTCACTTGCGAAAATTGGTGTTTACGTGTTTTGAGTATTTAATTTTACGTTATTTACTGGTAACATTAAGTTGCGAGTGTGAAGGACTTTTTTAATTTTGGGACAAATTGATGTCTTTACTAATTAAAGGGTACTTAATTGTTCTGTGCCAAGATAAATTCAAAATATTTACATAAACCTACTGCAAATTAAAGCAATTGAAAGACAATCATAACTTTTTGCGATTCGACATTCGATTACCAAAAGCCGTTTTTTAATAAATTATAATACCTACCTATAATATGTAGACTTAAATAATTTCTAAAACAAACAAATAAATGATGCCATTTATTTTCGTAAGTTTTTAATTTGTATGCAAAATATTTAAAATTTCACTGCCAGCGGCTTTTAAAATAAAATAAAATGTCAAATATAATTAAACTATAATTTAAAACACAGCAATAAATACCATTCCAATTTTGAATTCATAATTATTATTTTTTATTCAGAACAAAAGCAGATCACAGAATAGGTATCATATAAATAAAATACTCTATAATAAAAATGGCGTCGTATTCGAATTTCGAACTCAAATCCAACGACAATCGATAGACAGGCAGTCTGGAAAAGTTCTTTACTTCTATTCACAGACGCACACGTTTCTATCATTCTGTGAGACGAATACAAAATAAGGAAAGAATGACCTTAGCAGACATAATAAATTCAATAAGATTTCAGGTGTTGGCGCCGAAATCCTTTATAGAATGCTAAATTCCATCTAGATATTGAAATTAACAAAATTATTTTTTATTTACAATTCAATACTTAAATATGAAATAACAACAAACGCTTACAACTATATTATAGTTAAAGCATAAATAAATGAAATTAACACTCGTCAAAAAAATCATATTAAGTATGTTTTTTTTTTGTTATTAGTATTTTTTTTTGTTGCTACCTTCTGTGCGTTAGATTTAGATGTATATTTATAAATTGATCTTAAAATTAGTCACAAAATAACTACTTGCACGTAAACAATCGATTTCCGGTGTAACAAACAAACTTTAAATCAGAGCTAATCGGTTAAGAGGAAATGTCCAATGAAACCGATTCCAATTATGTATCGATTAATTTACATTATGTTACAACTCGATGTTGACTGTTTTAAATATATTGCCCACGCTGGAAATGTACTATGGAGCTTTTATTTCCTTATGGTGTAGGCAGAAGGTTCTTGCTTTTGCTCTTTTTACCGAAATTTGCCTACATCCAGTATGTAGGAATGTATTGAAATATCTTCAGATTAGATTTTTGACATTATTTTTATCTGATCAAAAAGTCACTGTCTCAATCAGATCAGATCTACGTTTATAAAAAAAATATATATTACTAAAATAAGAAAAATATTTGGTTGTTTTAAATGGATTAGATAATTTGTAACATCGACTGGTTTTAAAAAGTAAGCGATTCATCGGTACCTATGTTAATTTTTAATATAATTTACATTATTGAAAATTGGGAGGTCATCTACCATTAAAAACGAATTATAAAATAAAACCTACCGCACCTATTATCATCTTATACAGGTTATTTATTTTATAAAATAAAGACATACTCGTAATTACTTGTCAGCTAATTCTTGAGTCTTAGTATCCAGTTTCCAGATTAAATCGGATGTTAACACCATAAGCATTCAGTATTATCACGGATAAATTAACTAGAAACTAAGCTTGTATCGAAAGTGACAGCCTTGCAGCGTGTGAACAATATCATTTGGATACTATACTGTACCACGGTAATATTATACTATAGTATATGCAAATAAAAAGTGTAATAGCATCGCATTACAGCTTTCTATAGCTATTAGCTATACTGATGAGCTTAGTATCGTTCAAGGTGAAGCGCTTCTAAGAATGTTGATTTCTAAACGACAATAAAATTAGTTTGATGTTAGTGTTTGCTGAAGATTTTATTGCTGTTAGTGTGTGTTTATGATTATGATAATAACACTGTAAACGACCCACTGCTGGACACAGGCCTCTTCACATATAGGGAAGGAACGAGCATTGATCACCACGCTTGCTCATTGCGTAATACAAATGATAAACGTAGATTTGATCTGAGTGACAGTGGCTTTGTGCACATTAATTAAAGTAAAACAACCAATCTTTTCGAACCAAAATTGGAATTCGTACAAAACAGTCATTCAATCCATTTGATCCATTTCTCCGTCATTCGTGACTTCAATTTCGTCCACATCATTTAGCACAACACCTTAAATCAAAGGAATAAGGGTCATTTTACATTGCCGTAGACGTCGGAAGGTGGAAGGCCTGATATGTCCTGATAAGAGTTTCGTATTCTGCATGAATGCGGTAACGGCCTTGCCGGTTACAATGGAACCGGTATCACTTACTTTCTTATTCATTTACCATAACAACTTCGTTAAAATCCGATGCATTTTTCTTTGTATTGTTCGTTTTAGCAAACTTTTTTAAGGTGAATGTGATCTGGCTTTTAAATGTATTCTAATCATTATAAGCGTATTATTTAGCTGGGATGATTCAGGTAAATCTTAAATCTTACTTATTAACCTAGAGCCAAAAGTCTCCTAATTATGTCTGTAGTCAACAACATAGAAAATTAGTCCTTTGGTTAGAAAAGTTACAAAAAAAGCCATAGTTTGCTTGATGTTGGATTATGAAACAGTATCATACAAGACTTATAATACTATTCATATCAGTTTAACCTCGCACAAAAAGGTTAAACATTCCCCTAATCCACGGCAAACAATCTAGGCATTGACAGACACCATATTAGCAATAGATCAGTTGTATACAAAGGACAAGTAAAACAATATGCCCCTTTCACCGAGCCCTATAAGGCGAGACTGCGGCGTGAACAAATATGGGGAAATGGCTTAAAAAGTGAAAGCATACCTATGTTACTATGTCGATAGTACGTGGCTTGTTTTATATTTTTATGTTAATATTATCTTAACTTGTTAATGTAGTTTACATTTTTACAATAAGCTTTCTTCGAGAATTGGACTGATGTAGTTTTTCTTTTCGGTTCTGAGTGTCAGTTCTATAGATTAATACATTAAACCAGGTATTCTATCATTATAATCCTACGAGATTTATCGTTAATGGTTTAATGCCATTTAAGACAGTTCAATTACATCTTTAATTAAGCTTAAAGTTTAATTTAGAGAAAATCAGCTTTAACTTAATAACCACATTTTTTAACGCTTTAAATTTCGGTATTTTACATGGTATGTTCTACACATTCCATATAACGATGATTACAACTCTTCCAATTTTTTATTCCAATACAGTTGAGTTTCGGTAATCATCTCTAACAATCTCACCTTTCGCCTTTAGGTTAAGTGATCATTATATTATTATGACACCTCATATTTACCGACTTTCCCTACCAAACAAGATGTAGCTTAACAACGACAAATAAATCAAAGTGAGCTAAGCAAGAGCGGATGATTTAAAGATGGCGAACTTTAACAAATAGATGTGATATCTTACAAAATGTGATGCACAACTTTCTTATATACTATACTGAAAATATAAGACCCCTAGTGTGTACAATAGACTAAAATAGATCTTTGGAAAACTAGAGTAATTTTCTATGCACAAATGTTATAAAAATTGGCACTTAAAAATGGAAAGCTCAAAGGTCAATTAAAACCGAAATATTTATGAAAATTTTAGAATTCAGGTATTAGATAAAGCAGAGGTTACATACAGCTAATAAACTTTCAAAGGAAAACATAATACCACAAACAACAGCAAATAATTTAAGAGATGACAACTAAACAGTAATACATCGCGATAAAATTTACATCTACATAATGTTACACGATTTAGGGATAATATTTTAGATTTAGCTATATATTAGAAAACGTCAAATATATGAAATAGTAGCGAATTAAATGGCAATAACTGTGAGGAAGACACTGCGTTGAAATTTATTGAAACATGAATCAAAAGTGCAGATGATTGGGCATTAGGTGCCGTTGGACGATGAAACATAATGTCTGTGACAATTTATGGTGTTTGTGTTATGAGAGGAAATACTAATAGTAATAAACGTTGGTGAAGAAGCAATAAATAATTAATTATTGAGTTTATTGTAAATGAACTAATAGAGAAACTATTTTCTTGATATTTATGAATGTGACTTGCAAAAGTGTGGATACTTTTATGGGTTTCATTTCACGAAATAATATAATGAATACCAGTTTATTTCAGCGGAAAGCACAGTATTTTTCTGGTTAAGATTAATCTATTTCGGTTTTCGCGACGATTCTTTTCATATCCAGAATTCAGTACGTTCAGATTCTTCGTATTCGAATAACGAGTAACGGCTAAATAGACTATTTTACTAATTATAGAGAGCCACAGCATTTATAATCCCTAGAACCTCTAATTGAGTCATGTAACATCAGAATGTTACTAACATTGTAATACCAATGTTACGCACAAGTCGTAATTCTTCATCGCATGGATATGTGAAAAGCCCTAACACAAGGGACTTAGTACCTTACTCTTTAAATTTAAGGTTTCTAATCGAATAGCAGACAGATTTCAAAGCAGAAAGCACAGATGTACATCACTTGTCGTCATTTGTATTTCAAACTCATCGATCAACATCGACACTTACATGCAGTTCCGATGAATTGCTTACGAATCCAGTACTTGCAAAATTAACCTTAAAACAGATAGTTTAAAGTTCATTTTGGGTTATCAAATTGTTATAATTTTAGATTTAAGAATCAATGCAGTAGATGATTGGAAGTCATATCTTACTTCGATAGTATCGTGTCGTGACTCCTGTTCGATTACAACTTTGATCTTGGTAGGCCGATTGTCTATTTTATTCTGTCTGTAACGGTTATTAAGATTAGAACAAATGCTTGTATAGTTTCTAATAATAGTGATTGTTGCGTTACAGACATTGCTTTTTAAATATTAATATAAACGTCAGCTTAAAGTATTTGCGGATTTCAAACTTCATAGGTATTAATAGTATGCTTGTACATGAACAGTGTTAGTCATTTATCATTTAATGTAAATAACTTGTAAATCCACCTCTTTACATTTACAACATGTGTAAGAAAATATGTTAAATTCGTTATTACCTTTCCACACATCGTGTCACTTCGCAATCAATCAACGGTATCTACGAAAATCGATATTTGCAGTTTCGAAATATTAATTTACTTACAGGAAATGACGGTTGAGCGAATCCGCGTCGTGTGAACTTGTTTCTCAATCTCAGATAGATCTGTGATACAGAGATAGGTGGCGGTTACGATAAAAGAACAAGTAAAGCACGTCACGAGAATAGCGAAAGTATACTTAATGAGTTACACCTCAGGCTATCCACGGCATACACCAGCATCAAACAGCAAATTGACTCTCATTTGACACACTCTTCCAACCAAAAGAAGCCCCGTTCTAAACAATAAAGAAAAATAAAACTTATCATAACCAATCACGGCGCAAATTTGATTGCTACTAATTTGTCAGACGGAAATGACGAAGAAGACACCTGATTGTAACACAATTAAATTTCAATTGTAATGCCCTATCTTAAAGTCTCATTTGCAATGGTAGCAACAAAGCTCATTGTTTGGCGACCGACGCTAGATCAATGTTGATTATTTTGTACTGACAAGCAAATTAGCTGATGCCTTTGTCTCGTTTAGACGTATTAGCCGTGATAGGTGATTGAAAGAGTCAAGATAAGGGGACTGGATGTGGTGTTCAATTAAACAGTTCATTTGATACTGTATGAATGAAATTACATAGTTGGTATGACCGGACTGTTACCCAATGTGAGTTAACTAGTGAAACTTTCTTTAATCGACTGTGCATTGTTATATACGAAGCTTTAGTTTACGGTTACTTTCACATCACCGTAAGGTACAAAACAAATAAAGGTCACACTTAACTAGATACTCATTATCAACAATAATTAAGTCATTTCCTTTTGCTTTATAACCTAGACTCACAATGATAACATGGCTGACTCGTTTATCATCTGTAATACGTTATAGAAAGCCAGCAATCATGTTTGTTTCTCTTTCTAATTTAATGGGAGTATGGTGCAGCATTTTAGGCAATTAATTATTTTTTTGACTTCCTTTTACTTTAATTTCTGTAACCATTAAATCAATTAGTGTTTCACTTCTAACAACACTTTGCGTCTGAGAACGTTACAATAACAATGCAATTCACGGCCCACTTTTCCGGTTAAATTCTAAGTTAAATCGTTAAAAGCCGGTAAAGCATTGTGTATGCATTTAGCCTGAATTCCGGTGATAGCAGTAAACAATAACCCACTCTTAGGCCCATAAATGTAAGAAACCGTCACGACATGATCACATATGACCCTGGCTTTTACTTAAGCACCATTGAAAGCGATCCCTGCACGCTAGAAAGTTACAGTAATTGTATGGAATTCACTTACACCTATATTAAGATGCGAAGAATCTGATAATTGTGTGAAAATGTCAACATTGTATGCTTTAAATGAGTTCTTTTGTTTTAGACTATATCAAGAGTTAATTAACTCTTATATGACTAACCGGAACCTTAAATTTTGGAATGGCTCATATCAAAAGCCACCGAACAAGTACGCTGGTTACTTGAATTGAATGTAACTTTATAGAACGCTTTCCCTCGATCTCATAGGCTTTTCCTGTCTCGCGGCTTGTGGATATTTAAATGTTGTGGATGCAAATCAAGAAAACATGTTCTCATAGATTTTCACCAGTCAACGATTGTCACGACAACTAGACTGTTGTGACAGAGCGGACATAAGCAGACACGTGTGTCGCACTCAACAAACTTACCAGTTGCTGGCGCAGACGTAACTTTTATGAATAGGGACCTTGTCACGATGAAATACAATACAACATGCTGTTCACCAATCAATAGTAACTGCTTCATCATGATCGTTGTGGTCATTGACGAGCGGTTAAATGATCTCGATGCTTATCTAGACAGAGTATGTTGTGATCGATATTGACGAAAGTGAATGTGAAATTTGAGAAGTCGCCTAAAAGAAAGCAAGAGTGAACAACTGAGGTGATTAACATGCACATCTGATATTAGTGTAGACACTTGACAAACGCCATTTGTTTCCTGTATCTGCAACATTATGTCTGGGCGTAAGTGTAATGTTGTCAATCACTGAAACAATCTCAGTTTTGGCGGCGCATTGTCGTTTGACATTATCTCAATGATTTGTATAGTCACCGATGTCAAAATGTCAGTAGCTCTCGTAACTTCTTGGAATTTCTTGAGCGCAATAAACAGAAACATATTATTATCCAGGATTGTCATCGGAGCGTATTTTATGGTCGTAGCGGTGGTTCGCCAGACTCAAACTTGTTTCTCGAGGTTGACATCCGCACACCGTTAGCTTGCTGAATCGTTGACCCATGCCTTTCTTTGTGTTACATACGTGAGCTTCAATTAGCTATGACATTTCATAACAAGTTGTGCCGGAGAAAATTATCCTTGCCCTCTGTTCATCTATTAATTCCTGTCTACGTATGATGTAATTAGAAGACGTTTTGGAGTAAGTAAAATTAAATTGCCAGTTTTATAACTAGATGATGGTGATGGATTAACTGTTATTGTACGTTACGTCGACAAATTGGCAGTAGTTAAACTATCTAGATTAGTAGTTAGACGGACACGTTTCGTAACTAATGGAATACGTCTCACCGTGGTGTTAACTCCTATAAATGGTTTTAAATTAAATCCGTATATTTGCATTAAATACCGCGATGATCCGGAACTGTCAGAACTGCGAGCCAGATTAATAGTTTCATTCGTTTACGAGGGAGAAATGTTTAATGCATTCGCTACGTTTCTACCTCTTCTATGTTATACAATTTATGTTCATCGTAACATCGTCTGTCGTTCTCCAAGATTTTAATCATTTCTACGATGGAGAAATTATCCATGCGTGCTGAGAATATTTCATCAAAGCGTTATTATCGTACGCAATCGTTTCCATTTCCTTACAATACATGGATGTGAGGAGCCAAAGGCCCATAATTCCTTTGTTATAGATCACAATAGTTTTCTAGCTTTTTACTCCAGTTAACCACTGGACGTATTGTGATATCAAAACCTTGGCAATGAATACTTTTGCCACACATACCCAGTTCCCATGTAATTTTATCAGACGGTACATGTAATTGAGCAAAACCGTTGCATTTCCTTTCTTCGGTATCATGTTACTGTGGCTTAATTAGAGCTTTCGGATGTCTGCTAACCTCATCAGCCTCGATTGTTGCCACAAATTGCTTAATTATTAAGTCCACTGTTGGCATGGATGTCTAAATGAGATTGTTATCATGTTTGACTTTTATGTTTTATTTTTTATTTCAGATTTGATTCCTATACGATAGTAGCTTGTTTTCCTTATATATTACCATGCTATTCATAACTTGCAATTAAATTACAAACTCTTGTGTCTTTTTTGTACATACAATATCAATCTCGCAAAACCATGCCAGTCATCTAATTTGTAACATGAAAAAAAACTTGTGCTACATAAAAATACATTTGTGGTGTATAACAATCACGGGCCAATGAATTACTAAAATAAACCAAATTACGTCTTCAATAGCTATTTTCTTTGATTTCTTATTATCGAAACTACCTTCGACGAGTCGACCTAAAATAGTGGATTCATTGAATTTATTCTCATTGATACGATGATATTGCTCCGTATAGAAAGTAAGACCGGTGCGGTAAAAAATAGGAAGTTTCTATTAAGCTGAAAGAAGTGATAACGAACCTCTCGCCACCAACAATGGCGTCGACCAAGTCGTTCCAGTTCCCAGTGACAGCGATAGTTTCTAATCCTAAACCGTAATGAGCGAACCATATTCACACGTCTTATGAACACTCGATGAAAAAAAACGTTTCCCATTCCGCGGCGCGCTTCATTTTATACGCCAGTGACTCCAATTTCGGCGGATTCTTTGTTCTCCTATGTACTGACATCCAACGGTGCAGCTGACCTTGTTGAAGAAAGTAAAGCTATTGTCCTAACCGACCTGGGTCAAAGATCTGTCGCGGTCATATTTTAAGTTCCCCAAACCGGCGAAGGCTCGTCACGAAACGCCATCACGATACAATTTCACGATGTAAACGTCACGCCGCGATTCCGCTACAGATATTGTCGCCGGGAGTCGCATTCAAATCCGTTCGAATTATTAAATACGCGGAGTTTGCGGCGTTCGAACAATGTAAAGGTTATCAAGATTCAAGGACCCATTCTATTGGGATGTGCAATCGTTTCGCGGAAGCATGCACTTATGTAATATGAATTTCACTTTCGGTAACGGTCGCACCTTTATAATTAAGTGCAACAAAGGTCAAAAGTGTATCTAATAAGTTTAACGCGTTAACAAGACTAATATGAATCAATTTCTCTACCTGAGGCAGTGTAACCATTTTTTAAGTATTGTTTATAAGTTATCGATAGTTTCTCAGGCTTCACAAATTTTCTGTGCTGCGGGCGTTAAGTTCATAACAATAACAACTTCTAGTAAAAGTTCCTTTCCCTTTATGTGATTGTTACATGTGTCTTGTGATAAATTGTATGTCATTTAAGTACCTTCGAAAACTTTTAGATATAACAACCAAATCTATCAGCAAAACCAAATCTATAAACATTGAGCTATCCAAGAACATCCCAGAGCTCTATTTTAACACACACGAAAAAAAATTCTAACTAAACAATTTGACATTACTTAATTCAATTCGTTCCAAATTTGAACAAATTCCTTTCCTCTAATTTCATTTATAGTGGCCATATCAAATGAAGAAGGTTAAATAGGTATACAACCTCCTTAAACATGTTTGTTTAGACAATTGTCACCTCCATAATCCGTGTCTTCAATAAAACAATAAAACAACAGCCTATTGTCAAGACAACTATAATTCTATAGAATACGTAATGAGTACCTCAGGATGAAGGCAATTTCTGCGATTGCAGTTAATAGCGTTGATTGCTGGCTATTCCATATTTTGTTAGCCTATACTAACGTGTAGAGGAAACGTTGTATTATGTTATTATTTGATGAACGTCTTTAAGTTAAACGTTCTGTTTATATCGTTAAGATATAGATTGTTACTTAATCAGAGCAGTGAAAGAGGTCGGACTTTATTGCTATATTTATTGTGTAACATCCTTGTGACTTATGAGTGCTATAAAATAGATATTGTTCAGTAGAATATAAAAAGTTTTGTCGACTACTGCAAAGATAATTGCTTATAAAACATTACAAGTAAAATCTTCTTATCTGGTCGCCTTTTATGAGTCATGTTAGTTTTTGAACGAAAAATATTAAACCTGAAAATACATACGCTTAGTCATTTTAATGAGTCTTGGTCTCTATTTTGAAATTAGAGTACATGAATTACTGAAAAATAGTAACCGGCAATATTTTCGCTCCATGTATTTAAGCCTACAGTGACAACCATATCGGACCAACCGCCGCTAAACAACAAACGAACTAGACTAACATATGTATACGAGCACTAAAAGCCTACAAAATGTGTCCCCACAAACATGAAAGCCGCGGGCAATTTTACGTGATTTGCTTGCAGCTAGCCTTTCAGAGGCACTAAGCTAATAGCGCACTACACAGTTTGTGTGCTACTATAAAAACTCGAACGCGAAAGGAAAATATACAAACTCTCACTTACATAATATTACAATGAGATACATCCAGTTTGTTGAAAAATATAAATAAAGATTTAGGTGTTTTCTTTTACCAGCGAAAAGGCTGAGTTGCCTAAATTGGATACCATTTTAAACTGTATTTAAATTACAAACATTTATTTGTAAACCAGACTAGATAATTCTAGGACTTTGTGATTGCCAGAAAAAAATATTTAAGAACGTTTTTTTGCGTTAAGATGGGAAGTCATAAAAATTAACCGGTATCCTTTATATACCAATGTCCTACACTTTTGATTGTAATACTTAAGACACTAATTAGATTGTTCCTGTCTGTATATTTTTACCTACTAATACAGAACTCACAAACTTCGCGCTTAAAACATAGGTAGTCGATTCTTTTTCGCATGTCTATTTCATTTTACTTCATTTAAAGCCGGAAGTTCGGAACTGTCCCACTCCAAGGCAAAGGCCTCCCTTCTTTCGTTCCACAGGTCTCCATTTATTGGTGTTTGTTGTAAATATACCTACATAAAGAAATATAAATAAATAAACTCACATCATTCTCGCGCAACATTATCATACACATGGTAGGGATGTGTGTCTAATATTGTAGGGTTGTGACATAACATCATTAGTTGCGACCTTTTTATATTCATCTCAGAGGATGTGACGTCATGTCAGGAAGTGAGATGACGCTGATCTTATAATTATAATATGATTTAGATGCAGTAGATAAAGATCAGATTCTTAGTTATGATAAGCATGTTTTGGTCACCATTTTGTTTTAGGAATTAATATGTAATATTATTGTCTCCGTAAGGTATTTAAAGAACATATTTATTTTTCCTAAATTCTTTTTGTTTATTTAAACTGTTAAATATGCTTTTCTCACGGATTCTAAAACTAGATATCGCCATTTTCTATTTTAGGTAGTATATAAGTTTCGCAAAACGGCGTCATGTTTCAATACTTTACATAAAAATGTCTCTTATGTAAGTACAAAAGTATCAAACATTTAACCGTTTAAACATTTTCCATAAAACCAACAAAAGAACGCCGTTATGTACTTATGTCCCTAAACAGTTCATTTGGAACCAACAGTTACTAAGGAATATTAAAAAAAGCTCATTCAACACAATTATCTTCGGACGCCGCAGGGTGAAAACTCCATGGTGAGAAAAACTTAGTTTACGTGACCATACAAATTTATAATCACTTTATTTGGGCCTTTGACCTGCAGTGCGACAGAACGTACGACCCAGTTCTCGAATTAACCTTGAGATAGTTAATATTGTAAGTTCGATACCACGTGGGACAAATTCATGAATAAAAAGCAATGTTTTATGAATTATATTCTACACTAACTTAACATCAGGTACCGAACGCTCATTAAAAAAAAAACCTAACAATAAAAAGCTTTTGCTACTGTGGTTGAAGTTTACCGTCAAAAGCCAATCAAAATGTATATGCGGATACCCAAATAGGTCTACATCTATTTACCAAACTAATCCAGGGTTCCCTGCAAAAAACAATTGACGATCATCCAAAACGCTATACAGCTCTCTTCTCTGTATGTGAAGATGCATTTACCCTTTAGGATATAATCTCTTACATAAGTAATGTTCGTGACTCCTTAGGCGATAACGTATATAACAACATAATCGCTCACATAATAGAGATACTATATTCTCTAAACATGACATCGAGGGGTTCACTCACTCAGTGTCACACGCAAATATGAGTGCCTACTTAAATTCACGAACTTGCGATAACATCTAGTTTTTGCAAGTGACAGATTGCTAAAGGAAGCGTAGATATTATTATATAATTTTGTGCTTTAAATAAGTCATTTTCAAATGAGTATCGCTTTATTTTTATCTCTTTTACACTTAAAACATTAATAATCTAAAATTTTACATCACTATGTTATTACTCGTATTTAGAACACTCCTTTATATGATCAGTATTTTCGATCCAATTAATAAAACAGACAAATGATGCCTTGTAAACTCAATATACCAATCTAACAACATCAACTCAACTTTTCGCAACCAAAACTATTCAATCTACAAAAGAGGAAGCTCGCAACTCATTGAGCATTGAGTGAACATTGAGTGAACACTGAGTGAACACAGAGCGAAGTGCCTCGACGTCTGCAAACAGTTTGAGTCGCTCTCAGCCAGTTTTCCGTTACAAATGGGATCCCTCTATTGGTTTTCTACACTCAAGAACACTTAGCAGTTTTCATTCTGTAAACTTTATACTTTGTGAAAGAATCTATTTCGAATTGTGTTAGAACTTTTAGATGCTTAATTCTTTTGTTTTTGCTTAGATAGATTCCTATTTTCCCAAGCTATGTTAGAGTTGGCTTCCGGTCTTACGGAATTCAGTTAAATACGGTATTTTAGGCGACTGCCTATCTGACATCCTCGAAAATTTTTACTGCTTTATTATAATTGTGGTTTGCAATAATTAAGTTAATTCTTACTTTTAGTTACGTGAGGTGATCGCATTCACACTTTTTAATATACCACTTGGTACTTCAGTTTAAATACCCATTACGTAATGTAATACACACATAATTATATGCCTATCATTGCGCTAACGACCCTTGCCACGGACAGAGGTATATAATTAGCGCTTTACTTAGCATTTGCTGAGCTCCACCTGTGAGCAGCTTTAGCATATCTAAATACATACTTTCGTAATTGATAGTCGCAATAAGCTGAATTGATAATGTGTGCTCTTAGACTCCTTAAACTGAATATTATTTATTTTAATATTATATCATTCATGTATTTTTAAATAAACTCACTTCGCATAAATATTTTAACAATTAAATTATAGTCTTGTAAAAAATTGTAAGCAAAATAACAGTCAAAGGTACTTTAGTCCAGTGTATTGTAGTTAGTTAAAAACAAATGAAAAGACATGCTAGGGAATATCATAAGTTTTCATTAGTTTCCAAAGTAGATATTGTGATATCAACAAATAGCGTGCTCAATTAATTACAGTATAGTTAGTCTAGACCAATAAACTAGTATTTGTAGATTATCACGCAATGCACGATGTAAGTAGGTACTGTTGAAGTTTAGGGGCACTGCAGTGTAGCATGGCGTTTTGATAATAATTTACTTGCAGTTATTAATGAGGAAAGTTTTTAGTTTTACCTTTACTTTAAGTTTTAGTTACATAAGCCTTGAATACAATTGTTCTGTTTCTTGTGATGTCAATTTAGAACTCTTGTATTCGAGTAGTTGCCTAGGTAGCTTGTTTTTTTATGGAATTAGTATCTTTCTTTACTTTTATTTATACTTATATTTCCATATGAAAAAGAAAAGATTCCTGAGTGACCCTTTTTTTAATTTACCTATACCTATACCTCTTAAACTATGTACTGTAATAATGATAATTTATGTAGTTAGGTAAGTTGGTATAGGTTATAATCAAGGGTCGCGCTTGGCACCGAGGCAGGTGGTTGTCCTTGGAGACTTTAACGCAAAGTCGGTGGCCTGGGGCAATCCATCCAACGATGCGCGTGGACGTGCTTTGGAGGCGTGGGCAGTTTCGGCTAACCTCACCCTCCTAAATAGAGGGACAACGCACACGTGTGTGCGGCTGCACGGGGGGTCTGTTGTTGACCTAACTTTTGCCACCCCTACACTTGCTGCCACAGTTGCGTCATGGCAGGTTGAGCCAATGGAGACTCTATCCGACCACCGCTACATCCGGATAGGTTTCTCCACCCAACGCCCACAGGGCACGCAGGGGTCTTCGCCGTTTCCGAGGTGGGCCATTACCCACCTGGACCGCCAGATGGCAGGCGAGGTCGCCTTAGTGCAGGACTGGTTTAGTCCACCAACCAGTCCTGATGTAGATGCAGCGGCCTCTGCAATGCGGGATTTGTTGACCGAGGTGTGTGATTCGTCTATGCCTCGGTCCCGCCGGCCCCCGCCTAGGAAAGCGGTTTACTGGTGGTCAGCAGAGCTGGCCGATCTCCGTCGGAGCTGCATGGCCGCCAGAAGAAAATATCAGCACCTTCGACGTCGCCGCCAGAACCGGGATCTTCAGGGGGAGGCCCGGTATCACCTGCTATGGCAGGAGGCAAAGAAAGCGCTGAAGGCCGCCATTGGGGTAGCTAAGGACGCAGCCAGGTCGGAAATGTTGGAAGGACTCAATGCCGATCCTTGGGGAAGACCGTACAAAATGGTGCGCGACAAACTGCGCCCCATTGGTCCCCCACTAACGGAGACCCTTCCAACTGATCTCTTGAACGGGGTGGTTCAAGCGTTGTTCCCGTGCGCCGCCGACGTCACCCCACCAAGGATGAATCCCCCGTACGGGATAGGTCCGTCGGAGGTCATTCCCCCATTGTCCTCGGAGGAGTTTGCTGACGCAGTGTCGTGCCTCAGCCAAAAAAAGACGGCCCCCGGCCCCGATGGGATACCAGCGAGAGTTATGGCGATCGCCACCTCCCATTTGGAGGAACGGTTTCGGGACCTTTTTGACCGGTGCTTCTCCACCGGGAGGTTTCCGAAGCCATGGAAGGAGGGTCTTTTGGTCCTTCTTCGGAAGCATGGGCGCCCAGCCGACTCCCCGTCGGGATATAGGCCAATCGTCCTTTTGGATGAGGCGGGGAAGACTTTCGAGCGGATCATTGCGGCCCGCTTGAAAGATCATCTTGCTAGGATCGGCCCGGACCTGTCTAATGCCCAATTCGGGTTCCGAGAGGGTCGGTCTACCATCGATGCCATCCATGGCCTAAAACACCTGTGCGCGGAGGCGAAGGAAAGAGGGCAGGGAGTGTTGGCGATTTCTTTTGATATCGCTAACGCGTTCAACTCCCTGCCTCACGCAGTCATTTTAGAGGACCTGAGGTACCACAGGGTACCGCAATACCTGGCGGCGCTCCTGGCCGACTACTTACAGGACCGTGAGGTCCTGTTTAAAAGTAAGGACGGCAATGTCAAGCGCCGTCGAGTGGCCACCGGGGTTCCACAGGGGTCGGTCCTTGGACCACTCCTGTGGAATATAGGTTACAATTGGGTTCTTCGGGGCGCCCTCCTCTCGGGCATGGGTATCCTCTGCTATGCAGACGATACCCTAGTCACTGCCCGAGGGAAGACATATGGGGAAGCAGCGCGATTGGCTTCTGTCGGCGGTACTTTGGTTGCCAACAGAATGGCTCGCCTGGGTCTAAGGGTGGCCTTGGAAAAGACAGAGGCCCTGTATTTCCCTGGGCCTCGTCAGCGGAAGCCCCCTGACGCGCACATTGTGGTGGCGGGCGTCAGGGTGAATGTTAAGGCCCAGATGAAGTACTTGGGCCTAATCCTGGACGCCAAGTGGGATTTCGGCCCCCACTTCCGTGATCTGGCAACACGGCTACTCAAAGCGGCTAACGCCTTCTCGTGGCTCCTTCCTAACTTGGGGGGACCACGGGTCAGCTGCCGTCGCCTCTACGCCGGGGTGTTGCGCTCTATGGCGCTCTACGGAGCCCCAATATGGGCAGACGCCCTCTACAGGAGAGAGAACGTGTCCCTCCTGCGAAAGCCCCAACGGGCAATTGCGCAACGCATTGCGAGGGCCTACTGTACGGTGGGACACGCAGCTGCTTGCGCCCTCGCCGGGACTCCCCCCTGGGAGCAAGACGCAAAGGTCCTGGCCGCCGTATATCATCAGACGGCGGCCCGGAAAGCGCTCGGGGAGCGCTTGTCTCCGGAAGAACGCGGTGCCGTGTGGCGCGAGGCCTATGATGAAATGGTCCTCCGTTGGCGGTTAGGGCTCGCCAACGCCCGCTACGGACGCCGCGTTACTGAAGTTGTGGGTCCCCTCCTGGAGACATGGCTTGAGCGACGCCACGGGTTCCTCACGTTCCGTCTGGTGCAGGTGCTGTCTGGGCACGGGTGCTTCGGATCGTACCTGCACCGAATCGGGCGGGAGGAATCCCCTGCGTGCCACCATTGTGGCGCGGCGGAAGACACGGCGCAGCACACCCTCGAGGTCTGCACTGCCTTCGAGGTGGAGCGCCGTGTCCTAAGCGCAGTTATTGGTCCGGACCTTTCGTTCGCGAGTGTGGTCAATGCCATGCTCGCGGACAATCGCGTCTGGCGGGCAGTGTCTCATTTCTGCGAGATCGTCATTTCGCAGAAAGAGACCTCGGAGCGCGAGCGGGAGGCTGATCCTTCCGCTCCATTGCTCCGCCGACGGCGGGCGGGTAGGGCGCGGACGAGATCCTCCGTAGCCAGACCTGCCCAGAGGGGGATGCAGAGGGCGGGGACGGGGGTCCCTCAGCCTTCATTGCACGCGTCTCCTTCCTTGCTGGGCGGGGGTGGTGTAGTGCCATGCACTGCCCCCGCTGTCCTCCCTCCTACATAGGACGGAGGTCATGTCGGGCCCGCCACTAAGCGGGCAGTCGCCGGGGGCGTTATGGTGTTAAGACTTCGGTTGGACGCGTAACGCCGCCACTAAGGCGAAGGATGGCACCAGGTGTTTTGCCGGAGTAGTCGGAGCCTTTCTCAAGGTTCTGGAAGCCCGGACTCTTGCATCCTCAACCCCCTGGGGATGCAAGGCTGGCTCATAAATGAGTTTCACCTGCCAAAAAAAAAAAAAAAAAGGTTATAATCAAGGGTCAACTATGTGGCCTTAATGTAATCAAATATGACCTTTTGTGCGGAAAATGAAGCGAGGATACATAATTATGTGTAAATTAATGCACGTTGATATAATTTGTTAAGCATTTTAGTACTAAAAAGGTAAAGTAATTATTAACTCTTTTATAAATAAAAAGAGTTGTAGAAACAATTTTTGTTATAGTATACAGAATGTTACCAAAAGGGTATATCTATCCAAAAAGGTTGAAGAGTACATCTGGTATAGAGTCAGTTTTATTGAAAATTTCAGCTACTAATTCTGTATGAAAAAAATAAAATCGGAAACCATCTCTATGAGGGTTTTAAAAAACGATAAAGCACTGCGAGAAATGGTAACCCTTGCGCTTCGCTTGGCTCGTCTTGGCGATATATTAAAAAGAAGTCAAAAAAACATCTTACCTCTATTTGATTTTTCTAATGTTTACAACCCTTGTCAACACAAATACTTCTAGGAATTCCCCCGCCCGGCATTCGTGTAATATCGCATCATTTTATTCGTAATTACTTTCTGAACAGTTGTCGGCAATGCAGATTAATTTAACTTAACTTTATAACTTGGCGTGCATAGCGCACAAACTTTATTGTTGACGGCCCGCGATTTATAACTAGCTTTACATCTTATTTGTAGGGAATTTAATGGAGTTATATTTCAATTAGGAAAGCGTTTTTCATTAAAAGTAGTACCTATTAGTATTTACTTCACTAAGAAACGTGTTTTTATTTGTCTATAATGTTTTTTGCATAGCTTTTCTATATGAATGTATGGGGTGTTGTTTCATACATTATTAAAATTTCATCTTTGAAATCTCATCAAGAAATGTCAGTAAACATAAAAAAACCATTTAGTACAATATTTTTCTGAGATGAACGATTACTCTCAAGATTTTTATGAGGTCATGTCAAATTAGTGGGTCGTTAAATTCGTTCCAGCCTTTTTCGCACAGTTCGTCTTATTCACCAATACATATGACTCACATAATATTAAAAAGAATCCTAAAAAAAATGCATTCACCATATTACTTTTTTGTCTTTTGAATGTCATCACTTTTAGTAAGAACGCCGATATCAACTAACGTAATAATAAAACGCTGATATTAAACTGTCTTAATAGTAAAGGTTTTCCTACCAAAAATCATCAATCTAACAAAAGAAAATCCAACAAACAAAAGAAGAACCGCACGCAGCATAAAATCAAAACGCAATAAACATGCACTGACACAAAGCAATAATTTCAAAACAAAACATTTGAGCATCTTCAATTCGCATGATTTACGGCAACGCTTTATCATGCACTGTCAATAGTTTAATCATACATATTCAAATCAGAATTTCTTCCCACGCCCACAAGGTCCATAAAAACATGGTAATAAGGTCCTAACACTTGCTTTACAGGCACTAAACATTGACGATCGACTAACACTTCATTATTTAATAGCTACCTTTATTTAAGGTTGATGGTTGGAATATTGATGATTTTATAGGACCTTGGTAGGTTAGGGTTAAACGTAGAGGCAAAAAAGGTTTGACTTAGTTTTTCTTTTGGTATGTGCACTACACGGTTGGAAATCAATTTAGCGATTTATGGCTTTCTTTTTCAAGAACCAATTTTGGTTTGACTACATAACTTACAGTGGATTTTGTTAAGCCTCTCTTTGCTTATTTTGTATGTGATGTTAAACACAGACTGTTCTAAAATTCTTCAATTTAAAGAAGATGTAGCTAATTCGAACAACATGAAATGCTCCAAATAATATATTAAGCAATGGAATACGTAAATATATAAGTAATACGAAAAAACCTCGCAAATTACGATTACGGCAACAAATTGTTCTTGCAATCACTTTCAGAATCTATATATTGGTTCTACCTCTTGATAATCATTAGTTTTATAATTACTGACGCATCAATACATGATTGAAGAAATATAGATAAATCATTAATATAGATTGCAAAATAGATTAGTTTTTGATGGTGTAATCTTCGTTTGGTTAAGATCAGATAACTAGTAAAAGTTCAATGCTGATATAGATCATTTAAGACATATTTGCAATCATTTCTTAGTTAATATTTTAACTATTGAACAATAGGTTTTAATTTTAAGTCTTTGATTTGTTAAAACTCTTCTAGCAATAGTGATTTTATAATCTTTTTTTATGTACCTAATAAATACCAAAAATAATAATAATACAAAAAATATTCCCGTTTAATTTTGAAACGCAATTTTGAATCTCGGAACTGGATGCTTACAAACTCTGAAATCGGATCGTCACAAATTAGGGATTGTTTTTTTATTTATTACACACCTTACATCTAACATTACAGGTTTCCCTTGATGAAGTAAATTGTGTTCGCAATGTAGAAATCTCCTAATATTGACATTCTACAGCAAAGAGTTCAGTTCAATACATTTATTAAGTGCCTTTGATACGTCACCTATCCCCCATCTCAATCTGCATTACGTTAATAATATTAACACAATGAGTCAGAGTCATTATTGCAACCTTGGTCCATTTTGGGCATTTCTTTATTTCATCTCGTAATGACGTGAGTACTGAATGGAACGAAATTAATTATTAATGACTGGCAAATTGTGGCCGTCAATCGCTTAAGATAAAGATGGTGCCTTTTGAATGTAATATAGGTCAGTAGTAATTAAGGATCTTGTTATTTTGGGACCGAGACGAAAGGAAATTGGGGCCCTTATAAGATCATGTGTCAGTCGCTGAATTATCGCTCAATGAGTTTTTGTTTATAAATATGAGTCGTTTTAAACCTTGAGTGTTGAACTATAGTCGGGTGAACTTTGGTCGGTCATTTCGGTACCTTGTTGTCTTGTCAAACAGCATTATTTAATTCCTTTGTATTGATGTGCTTTACGTATGAATTTTCAGTTCTTAGACCGACAGTTTGTTTTTTTAATTGATGGCATATTACTTTTTATTCTACCAGTTTCATGCCTTACAACTATGTAGAGGTAATATTTTTCAATTAGAACCTTATAAATTGTACTCCAACGACAGTACCACCCAATTGCAAATGCTAAAAGGCTCAGTACATAAACATTCCACTGGCGGCCACAAAAAGGAGCCACAATAACTTTATTTTATTTTTTTCGCGAGGCCGGCGATGAAGTTTGGTATTTACGAGGCATCGAGGACTGCCCACGTGGCCGGCAACGGGTTATGCGCAAATTGCAATGCTTTTTAGTTTTAAATACATAATTCTAAATGTTTTCTGCTGAACATTGTGTAGAGCTTTATTTAATTATTTTTTTTAGATTTTCTCTTTTTACTCTAACTCTTTTCAAGTTAAGAAAGTATTATTTAATAAAAAAATACGTGAAATCAGTCTTTAATAGCAATAAACGAAAAAAAAAAACTGATGAGCAGTTCCCATTTTGTAAAAACCACTTATTTTTTGCTATCTTGTAGGTATAATAAAACTTTTACTTTATACCAGTTATGCAAAACGTTTCAATAAAACGGGATTTTTTGTGTCAATTGACTTTAATCACATCACATCTTAAACAAATTGCTATTATTATTTTATTACCGTGTAATCGTAAAGACATTAGCCAAAATGTATTGAAAATAAATGTATGTAAAAAAATACTTAGATTTAACCATACTAAAAAAACTTTTTTCGCTCAATTATTTATAACTAACCGACTACTTTTAATTAACCGACTTCAAAAAGGAGGAGGTATTTTATTCGACTGTATTTTTTGCCCTACCTATTAAATTTACTTTTACAACTACTTAAGAATGCATCAAAAAGGTTTACATTTTATTTTAATCGTTAATCATAAAAAAAAATATAAAATTAAAGACAAAGCAGCAAATATAGTAAAGCTCGTACAAAATTACGATATTGCTTGCCGCTTTTGGTAAATGACTCCTAAAGTAGGCGATCCTGCATTCACGACATATATGGCTAATATGCATACACTTATAATTAATTATGCAGGAACGGAATGCAAGATAGGGATCTGTAATTGTGGCGAAAGACTTGAATGTTAATATAATGTAAGATCTTAAAAATATAGATAAGAGAAAATAAAAAAGATGTAAATGAGACAGTTTGTTGTTTTTCCGGGACTTACTCCGTGGTTTTTTTCTTTGGTAATCAGTGTAAATCATGGTATATAGTTGTAGTAATGATTGACATGATTTGTGAAACACTTTTTTTAATTATTTTTTGCATATCAGAATTAAGACCTATTACCGATCGAAAACCCCATGTCGATCATTTCTTATTATAAACCTGAACATCGTATTTTAAAATAAAATCTTTATGTATGTTAAAAATGTGTTTTAATTACAATAAATCTATCTATCATCTACTAAGAAGAGGATATAATATAAATTAGATTTTGGCAAAAAGAAATATTACGCCCGATGACGTTTGACCACCAAAGACCTACTTCATAACCTTGCAAGAAAAACAATAAAACTAAATATATCATCTGTCAATATTTATTATTATTTAACGTTGCAGTTCCGAACCTTGGCCCCTGCCCACGTGGCGTGTAACTAATGGTATTCGACACAACACCTACCGCCATTACCAATGTATTCGCAAATTACAGACTATTAATTTGATCGCAAGTGTACGGGAATTTGTTAGTGGGTTTTAAAACGTAAACAAATCGTTTTGCTGTAGTTGTAGACTGTTTTGTTATGTACTTTATTAGCCGTTTAGACCGAATAGGAGAACATAATTTTGGTAATACAATGACAAAATTTGTTGGGGCTGGGCTAGTCACCGCCGCGGCCGTTTCTCCCACGATTGAAGTAAACAAGATGTTTGAGTCTCCATTCATGGACAGCATTGCTTGTGAATGAGATAATAAATGTAAGAAAAATATGTATAAAACTGTACTTTGTACAAAAAGTATAATCCACCTTTAGCTTATTGGTGTTTTTTCTTAAAAAGGTAAGTGGAAGCTTATGCCACATACTCTGCTTAAGTATTTGTGTTAGCCGGAGCTAACGATGTTTTATAAAGCTGCACTAATATAAGAAATCTACATGTTGCCAATATTATATTGAGCTTTAACACAGCTATGACCATTCATTACAAATTATTACCGAAAAATTTATTTATACCTGCCTCTTTCGTTACCAACCCTTAGTCATAACAATATGCCTGTCTAGTTTCTACACAATATAATAAAAAAAAACAACAACACATTACGCAATTTCCCGGCAGACTTGACACAAATCTCGTGTCCTCGTACGAGTTGGATTTAGGTTAGCCTAGTGCTCTCCCGCCTTTTGTTTTTCGTGTTACGTACAAACCGAGAGCGTAACCGACCACATGTGAAATAACGACGGGGAAATTCTAAAGAAAACGTTGTGTGTGGTCTTTGAGAATAGGCCACCTATTTTCCGTGCGTGTTGGCGGTGTTAAGGTATTTTTAAACGTGAAAAATGGTCTGTTAAGAGTATTTTTTTATAGAAATAAATAAAAAAAACTTCCTATTGAATGTTATTATGTTTTTATTAGTAGAATAATGAAAGCAAATTACTAAATAAATACTCTCACAGTTTTCAATGTACCTGTTTATTCGATCCGGAACCAATATGTTTATCTAATTTCTATATATTTTTTCATACGAGTCATGTATTCTAATCAGATCCAAGTTTCAAATTCCCTAAGAAACACACAATGTCTTATTTATTTATTTATTTAATCATTTATGTACACACAACACAGGAATATTTCGTATGTCACATTTCTAAACCGTTTAGAGCTGTCACATCGGTAATCAAATCAAGAAGTCGCTGAGTTTCTGCACGATTACCACAAGAACTCATATCCCACTGTTATATAGACATTAGTATAACGTTATATAACATAATGTTAGTAAGTTTGTATGTTCGAACATTAGCCGCAACATCCGCTTCCTAGGCACCTGTGTTTGTAAAACAATCCATTAACATTCCACTTTGTGCTGCCAATATAAACAATTAAGAAGATTAATGAGACGTGTGATTGTGTACGAATAAGGGCTAGTCGAAACTTAACTGTGGATAAAGAAAAGTAGCAGCTATGTTTATTTAATACCTGAAATATTTTTTTATCATGCTGTGTTTTCTTTCTCAAGAATATTAAAAAAAAAAGCTATGTTTCCTTAAACTACTTACGAGTTTAATTATTATTAAATGTTAAGTAGTTTCATTTTTTGTTCAAACAATTTTACCCAAGTGTGAAAAGCGCTAAGTTTAATCATTCAGAACAATATTAATTAAAGCAACTCCTGAACGATGTGCTAGCCTGGTACCCCGTACCTGAAACCTGTTATTTAATTTAGTTTGTAATGATTTATTCAAGCAGTATTTTCTCGGCAATTAATAACTAGATAAGTAAATGAAAAGCAAAAACAATACTTTAATTAATTTACTTTTGTCATTCAAAACAATATTAATTTTAAGTACAAACTAACTCCTGAACAATATGCTAGCCTAGTACCCGTCACCATTGTTTCTGTGAGCTGTGCGGACAGATAAGCCGGACAACCAGACTGAATGCAGTTTCATGAATTTATAGCGCCGCGAAATTATGGTTAAATTGTAGTTTATTTTACGGCGGTTTTAGTCGGCGAATGTTTTAAGCTCTTGATTTAAACACACTCTGTATCATGTTATATTCAACACCAACTAATTTATTTTTGTGATGGATGACATACTGCAAATAAGTTCTAAAAGAATTGTACACTTTCCAACGTATGATTCAATTCATATATATAATACGTATTAGGTATCTCACACTTAGGTATTTTCTGATGTGAGTATCGATACCAAATGAAATTTTAGCTCTGAGCTTCCATATTGTAAAAACCAGCATTCATATAAATTACATTAGGTACTCAATTTCAGTACTAAAACGTGTAAAACTGCTCCATATTCGGCAAATAAAATCCAATAATTCTTACTTTAGGATGATAATATTATTATGCCTTGGGAGTGTCATCGTATTTTCTGAAGCCACAGTTGTAACCAAATGTGAATTATAAATACCGTCGTGGTGTTGCGTATTGCGGACATTTTAACTGTCTGCATCCGTTTGCCGCATTTTTGTATCACATAAGACATGCATTTTTTGTGTTGTCTTTGAACTTAGTCTGTCTGTTTCCTGGATAAGCCTATTGCTCTGATTCTAAGTGTCTTTCAAAGCTTTAAAAATTACATTACTATATAGGCTTAGAATTCCTGTCATGATAATAATTGACAAAAAATCTCCACTAAATCATTTACCTAAATAATACCAATCCATTATCTGCAAATATAGGCTGATTTTTAAATTAGGTAGACCATAACGGAGTTACTTAGGCCTTGAAATTTCTGTCATGAAAATTGACAAAAACATTTGCACTAAATCAGTTACCTAAATAATTCCAATCCTTTATCACCAAATATGGCCTGAGTTTCAAATTTAGTAGACAATAACTGAGCAATCTAAAAATCCAAAAAAAATCAACTTGTACACGCGGGCATGTAAAATCATATTAAAAAAAATCTTAAAATAAGAGTTTTTTTTTTTTACCAAGTTCTAATTACCATAAACGTTTGTCAACACACTACAAAATCAGGAAGATATAAACAAGGAACGAGCGTCCAAACACAATTACTATTACATTATCTTGACTGCTCTATGGATGTTATTTGGCAGCGATCCAGAATAACTCCCGCGGGATATCCGCGCTATGTGGACGAGATTTATAACCTCAACCACCAACTACTTACTATAGCTTTAATTGGACTTTGTGGTCTTTATGGAGTTTGTAAAAAAGGGTATTTAAAGTAATGGTAAGGAAAGACCTCTGACCGGAACATTTGCGTTTTATATGAAAGAGGACTTAAAAAAAGGGTCTTCTGGCCGTGAAACGTTAGGCCACCATAGTAAATTGCGCTTTATTAAATTATAAATTTTACTGTTATGCCATGCAAAGTGAATCAAATGTATTTCAGAATCGTTTCAAAGATTTCTTTTTTTCTCTTACAATCGATTCTCTCTCTCTGTTCCTCCGTCTCTCAAGGAAACAAGCTCATCTTTATGTTGGTTTAATCTTCTACAAAACAATACATAACATGTATATACATTGTTCCAGGTGACATCGAGGACTGCATAGTAACGCCGGCGTACCAAGGCCAGTTCACACCGCTTCCGGAGGCCTTGTGCGACTGCATCATGGACTTGACGTCGCAGGTATGTACTAGCCTTATCTATAAATATACTACAATACGTATAAGGTATGTTTGAATATATTTTTAGTTAAATAGGCATATAAGATCAGAAAAAGTGCACTTGGCTCCTACATTCACCGTTTCCTAGCGCTTTTGTTTCGGGGAAGGTATGACACGAAATAAAGCTTTGGGTAAATAAGAAAAAAAAAATGTTAAAGAAACAGATAACTAGCAAAGCAGTTACTCAATCCCAAACATTTTATGAGTGTTATTTTCACTTTCATGTGAATTACTCGTACTAGTTGGCCGAAATAAAGAATAAGGAATGTTTAGAAATCGACTTCCTATAATTATAATTGATAGCAATCGCAATGTGCTTGCTTCGAGCTAATTTTCAAAAACATTTAGTTTGAAAATGTCACAAAAGTAAAATTATTTAGTGAAATACTTGTACTTTTTAATTGGATAGGGTTGTCGCCGATGAAAATAATAAAAGAGGACAAAATTGCTTTGTTGATTGGACAACTGCCGTTTTTCCACGCATTTTATTTACAAAGTACCAAACATATGCAATTTCAAACTTTATTGTTAATACATTTGCAAAACTAGTGGCAATATTAACACCGTTATTTGCTAGATACATACAGATCGAGCAAATAACGGTTCAAAAACTGTTATCAGATATCCTAAATAACATTTTAAATTGGTTTGTTTATCTAAACAATCTCAGTCGAAACAAAAACTAATTTTAGTGTTCACAAATTAATTCTCACACCTGTTTTTTTTTTGCTCTTAAAAAACAATGGTAGGTAACCCTACACCTAGATGACTGTCATAATTACTGCTCTACATATCACAATAGTATGCGTTGACCGTGATAGTCAAATATTTGTATTAAGTTAACGAACAAGCTCTAAGACAATGGGGCTTGCGAATTGGAACACAATTGATACGAAATAACTTTGATTACAGTTAAAATCTCACTACTTTCACTACATACTTTGTGGAGCAAACTCACAATAATTTCTTGTTATTACTCTTTTGTTTTTTCGGTATTGTGGGTTTTTTTTGTGGGCGAAATAGGTTTCTTGGCTCATACGTCTAAAAGAACTTCATAGTCATTAAAATCCGGTAATGTATATTGCTTCCATATTGGATATCGATCGTTTAAGTTTGTCGTATTTGGTTCTAATTGGACGTCTGTTAAGTTTAGCCATTTGTGCGAGTTTTTATTTGATAGCCCGTATGGCGCAGGTTTGATTGCCGGACTAGACAAATATAAGAGTTGCGAGATAAAAACAGACGGGAAAGTGAACTGTTATCATTAGTGCTCGTTTTTATTTACTATATGTTATCTAGATCACTACATGTGATATCGCTTTAAATACTTGTAATGAGGGAAAGCCTTTAAAGGCAGATATGAAATGAACTTTCATCACCAGGCTGTTAATACTGATGTAGTATTACTACGTAGTACTATTAATTATTCTGATAGTACTATGCGACAAAGAAGGTTCTCAAACTCCATAGAAAAAGCTTTCTATCGACGTTTTGGTTTTATAATATTTTTGAGTAATGACAATTCCTGAACTATATTTCTGTCCATCTAAAATGGAGTGCATAGCAGATCCCTATACCACATAACGTCTTCTTCTGAGATGTAGTGTGACCCTTTATGAACTTCAATAATTAATGTGATTGATCTATATTCATCCCAACATATAAATTACAAACTTTTACAAGTTAATTCTTATCTTTCTTTTACAACAAAATTACCTGAATTTTGATTGACGATAAAATCAAATCAATTCAATTTCAACCGTGAAAACGAATTAAATGAATAACATAACAATTATACAACAGTTATCCATATAAACTAATATTCAAATTCGGTTAGGTAATTAATAGATACGATATCCGCTCGATAGAACTTGACCGTGAAAGATGCTAATGTTAAAACATTACTGGTTTAGGAGTATAAACCTGTTTCAGCTTGTTTGTCTTTGTGTGTGGTGTAAGTTACCGTATTTGGCTACAATTTGAGAGATTAACGGAACCAAATTAGGCTTTTGTTTTGCTGTATTGGATATTCATGTTTTTGTTCTTTTTGTTGTATATTACATCATGTACTTGTAGTCTAAAGTATCGATAACTAACAAGGAAAGTTCTAGAGTAGGGGCTAATGACATTATTCTTGTGACGTCATTCCACATTCTAACAATGCCTTGAGCTTTGGTTCAGTAAAATATAAAAAAAATACCCGTCTAACCTCTTTTAATAATCTAGATTACGAATTGATTATATTCCTCATTCCACAAAGACTATGACCGAAATAAACTCTCATTTATCAACCATATAAATCGCTTAATTTCCCAACTTGCACCAAACCCCGCTCAGTCATCCGAGGCAGTAAGGAATTTTTGCCAAGCTGCTCTTTTTGCCACACGCTCCTAAAAATAACTGTGTCATGAGCTCATTGCGGCATAATCGCCATATTAAATCACCGCCGTTTACATTTTCGTATTAATTATCCAATTATTTGAAGAGTTAAATGTGGATAAAATTGTATTATGTTGACTTTAATTGCTGGTTTTGTAATAAGACTGCAAGTGTCAGAAAAATTGCATATTTTATGGTGGGCTTTCTGTATGGAACTTATAAGTAGGCCCAATCTTCAGTATAGAGTTTGTGGCCGAAGTCCAGACAGATTTTCATATTAAACTCTACTTATTAAAAACTCAAATTATATCAAATATATATAATAATCTAATTGCAAAATCTTATTACAGTTTGAGATCAGTTTTAACCAAAATATTTTAGAAGTAAAAAGTATCATGAGAAATTCTAAACCAGCTATCACAACTTATCATTGTTAATCAAGCAAAATCGGATTAGATAATAAATTTATAGCTACATTCATTAATTATGGCTGCACCAGAACATAAACCACAGCCGAGGTATATTCAACTCAATTAATTTGTCAAATTACACAACTTTATGCCCCAATTCCGAAACTTATTGGACAAGGAATGTAGCACCAGACCAGTTTGAGACAATGCCACTGAGAATTTCAATCGGAATTGCATTAAGTATAACATAATGTTTAGCATAAGCTCTTGTTTAATACTACAGATTATATCTAAGTACTTTGGACCTTGAAGCTGACAGTTCAGGTATTCAAACCTTATTCTACATTGAATCTAAGCTTTATGGATTTACGACCAAAGACAAAATCACAAATAACACAGCTGAACATTTAGGTATCTTGATTATTTAAAAGTTTTAATAAGTTTAGTCAAAATCGCAAAGTTTTTTTTTATATTTTAGTTGCCTTTACGTATCTTAAGGTCAATTAATGTAATTACTCTGAACCAGGTCATCGATAGAATATTCATACTAACATTATATTCTTAAGATGACCTCGATATCGAATAGTTATTGACGACTTAAGTCCTGAAAAACCATCTACATAATAGAGTAGACTAAATTATAATGGTGGTATTGCAATCCTTTGTAACCAATAGGAACTAAGCATAAAACAAAAGGATCTAAACACCTCCCATTCACGAATGACCTCTCGTTGAATGAACTAAATATAATTCATTCATCTTACTCTATTTTATACGAGACATTACAACATCAATAAGGCTAGAACAGACATGCCACAATTGTGTCATACAAAGCATTCTTTGAACCACGCCCGTGCCAAATCGCATAATATAAAGGTCTTATATCGTAACTTGCATCAATAGCTCAAACAGGTTACAATATATCACAACTTGTCCGACTCAAACCGAAATTATTCAGTGTTCGACTAACAGACTCGTTAAACATAAATGTGTCATCTGCCTTAATTATTGTAGAAGAAATGTTACAGAATAAGGTAAATGACTCAATTAAAAAGAGGGAATTATTTTTTAAATGTCTCTTAGCATTTTTACTTAGCAACTACGTTGGCATTATGAGAGGAACTTTAATAACTGCCTCTAGGCATGAAAACTATCTCGCATGTATTTTAATTCATTCAAAGTAAAATATCAAGAAGAAATGTCAGAGAAGTGTGCCTCTAATGATACTAGTTATGTCACTGCACTTAAAGAACCATTCGTGGACAACTCCAATCAAGAAAGTCGTGTAGAACGAAACGTATTATAAATAGCATTAGCGAATTGCTAACATTAATCTCAATCAATAAAACAAATAGATGATTATTTAAATCGGAGTACACTCGATCAAAATATATCTGTAAACATTACTAGGTATAGATTTACGCATATTTCTCAATAGATGCACATTAATAACTGCCACATTCCTAGTTCCGAAGCTCGAAGGCTGGGTTACCTAACAATGATTCGATTGCCTGCTGATATAATTGAACGAGATCAAATTTAGTTTGACTGAATTGATTTATTGTCTGCAACATGTTAAAGGAATGTAGGCTTTAATACAGGTGGATTCTTGAGATTATTATCTGAAGATGAAGTGTGTGTCTCGCTGATAGATGTAAATAAAATAAATGATGGTAAAGAGCGATGACAAGTGAAGAAAACAATTGAATGTAGATAGATTTTTGTTGTGGAAATATTTGCTTTAACTTAATCCTTAATTTATTCAGTAATATATCACAGTATTTCACTCCCCGACAGATATATAGTAGTGTGGCTTTAGACAGGTATGCCAATAAATTATAGTGGGTTCAAAGACCGCAATAATGCAGTAGTAGCGACAAGTTGGTGGCTTATCGCTTACGTGCGCCATTAGTACGGCTACCTTACCGATTCCGAAATTTGTACGATGTCATTTCAAATTACTGGTTACAAATTATTATGTTACTTGGTAACAGTGAGCCGGGGATCGTAAAATATGATATGATTGCGGAATTTCAAAATAATATTGGTCTAGATGAACGACAAGAAATAGTTGATCAAGTTATTGCTATTAGTATTGGGCCTAAGAAGAGACCTATTCTGTCATTTGGTGAATGTTATCTGAATAGAAAAGAAGATGCCATGTAAAAAATACAGGTCAAGTCCATGTCAGATGCACAATAAGATTCAGATACGAAGAGCATTGACATTACATTTCCATATAAGTAAGTTGTATTGTTACGATTTTTATCTCAGCCAAATATGATTCAATGCCAAATGTCCAAACACTGAAGGTCGGAATAGATGAAGACATCCTGTTTATTCAAGCAGATCTAGATTGTAATTGATTGATAGTCGAAGTTTGGTCAGTGTACGCTTGAGTAATCATTGTTTAGATTGATCGATCATTTAACGTCTTTAGGATGCAATAGTACTTGATTAAACATCTGATTCATTAAGGTGTTGCGAAGTTATTTAGACTGAACATTGTGTAATCGACCATGTAGCACATATCGTTAACATGCATGTATTTATGATTCTTCATGGTCACGACTTGGGATTTTGAGCAAAGATAAATCCGCGGTTAAGGTAATAGACCGAATTATGTGAAGGCATGAATTCGATTTAAGAGGTCGTTATAGTAATAACCTTTTATAGCCTTATCCTATTAGGACATAAATGTATTGTAAATATGTGTTCTACGGAAACCTAAGAAACATTTATCTTAAATTGACTTTGCTATGCAACTTCGTTACGAGTTAAAGTATTTTGTTGCAATTCTTTATCTATAAGTATCCATTTGTGTGAGACTTATTTTATGTCTAATAAAATAAGTCTCACACAAATGTCATATATGTATATGAATTCAAAATATTAATTTCTTTACAGGGACAGTCAGCAACATTGGAAAGTATAAGAACGTCATTGTCTGCGAAGTTCCCATCCATGCAGACTCCGTCGCAGGAGGTTGTCTACGACACGTTGGCACAGCTCATGCAGGAACGGAAAATCTACCAAACTTCAAGAGGTTTCTTCATAGTCACGCCAGAGTAAGTTACTACCCTCAATTTATAACCCATCGACTCAAACTTGCCACAGAATTGCAATTTACTGTAAAACTTTTGAATCCAAATCACATTCCCTTTGTCGACAATCGCATTCAGTTCCTAGATTCCAATAATATTATGAACTTTAAACCTACAAATTTATAACCGAAGTAAGATAAAAATAACGGTATTAATCTTGACAGCTGAAAATATGATCGATCATAACAAAAAGATTGATTGAAAAAATCTAGCACGGATTGAATTGATTGGTAATGGGGAATTCAATCATGAATTGAATCTGATTGTAACAAAAAGCGTAGACAGCAGTAGTTTTAGATAATTTCCTTACATTGTAAAATTTTCAAGCTTTTGCGTCGAAAATATAGAAAAACGGAATTCAAATCTGTAAATATCAGGTCATGGTCCTGAATTATTTAATACATCAGCTGCTATGAATACAAATTAAAAAGTGACGTCAATCACAAGCTCTGTATTCAGCAAAACGTAACCTAAGCCCAAAAGAGCCGAACGCGAGCTTAATATTTATTAAAACTCAAACAACGTGAGTCACATCGCTATTTTTGTACGTCAGTGATCCCAAGTGGTCATGCCGTACTAAATTGAACGCGCCCTGCGTTCAGAGTACCAATTTTAGCGCCAACTTGACACTGTGAATTCAAAATGGCGGTTCTCAGGTCAATTTAGGAGCTGAATAATGATGTGACTAATCCACGACTAATCTGAAATGCATTTATATGAATCCAAAGCATTTTGTAACCAGTGCTTTATTTAGTTTTAGACCGTTTTATTCGTTTTGGGAGTTATAAAATGGGTTGTTAACAATTAATTTGGTAGGGACCATGTATTTTGATACACCATCGTTGAAAAAGAAATGAATACAACAAAATATTATTTAATCAAGTGTTGAACGACAAATCTTTAGGATTTTTTACAGTTTAATTTTAACATACCTTCTCGTGCGAAAGTTTATTTATTTCGAATGACTTAAACATTTTAATTGTAGGCGTATTTGCAAGTACACTTGACCTGACATCATTACGTACGTTTGTCCTTCCATTGCCACAAAAAGCAATAATTCTTCCATTCGCTTATTAAGACCGCACCGTAGGTGTCATTTCATAATGTGTGAGGTCGTTACTTAATTATTTCGCGAAGGTGATCAATAATACCTTTACGATCCTCTCATTACCCATACAGACTAATTTTGAGGCTGAGAACTAAAGTTTTTAGTTTTTTTAGACCGTCAAGGTCAGTGCATGATTGCACTTTTGCAATATCGCTAATGGCTAAATTATTGCCTTCTGATTTTGAATTCGTTAATGCTCTTTCAAAAGTGCCAATCAGAACAATATTAATATTTGTTAATGATGATTGATAATTGCATTCGTTATTTGCAATTTACGTGTGGTTAATAAAGTCGTTAAGTCTTTTATATTCCCTCCTTCACCTTTGCTACGATTTCATAACTTATGAAATTTTATCTAAAATCATCATTTTTTACACAATTACCTACTATGCATAAGTAACTTATAAGCCTGTGTCCAAACCCTTCACAGGTCTTGCCCTGTACTGCAACGATGTCTACTTGACAGCCATTTAAATGAATATATAAACCTGCTATTTCTACACTTCAAAACTGGATCTGATTACAAATTATCTTAGAACCTATTGTGCAAAAAACTAAAAGGATTGGCCAGTGATGATGAAATAGTTATAAGTCGACTGTTACTGGTCTTTCGTGTTACACCTACAGTTTCTTGGGATCTAGTCGTAAAGTTGGTCTTAGAATTAAAATCACAACTAGACGATAAATACTGTAGATGGGTTTTTACACCGCCTCGCCCAGATTTACGTTTTGCCTACATCTGTCAACTTTATTCAAACTTATTAGCTTGAATGAACAGGTTTTGAAAATGACCTGTTTTAGATCATAAAAGCTGACCTGTTAGAATGATTCATTAAATGTTCATGATATCTATTTCTCACTTTGTCTTTGTCATTCTGCACCAGAACCTTACATACAGCTACTTTTGCTTTAAAGATCAATTTGCATCTACAGTTTTATTTATAATTGCTTTTAGCTTTAAACCACGTAGGTTTTTCCTTAGACCACACTGAGCTAGGAAAATTCCCCTAGTATAATATTCTTATATAAAAATAATTTATCAATCTGACTGAACTTATCGAAGATGACATCATAAATAATGGAATAAACCACAGAACCACATTGACATCACCGCAAGGTATTACCTTACCTGTCAAATCGATTAAATAAAAACACCATGGTGGTTTAATGATAACAAAAACTTTGACATTGACTTCCATGGCGCAATAAAACCTAAAAACATCCGTCTACCTTATAATGAGTTTCTTCATTAAGCTTTAAGTAAAAAATGTGTGTTTGATGAAACTAATCGAAATATAGTAAATAACCATGAGTTTAAATTAATCATTACAATAAATAAGCGAAATTAATGGCTTTAAGGTTGTGGGAATTTGCTGACTACGCACATACTAAAGAGCAACAATAAATACGTCCTTAATTGGATAAAACATAGGTAAAATATTATAACATACAGGTATAAGTTTCAATGTAGTTGTAGATAGGTAAAAGTACTAAGTAACGCTCTCCATTTTTTTCGGAATCCCATAGACACCTATTTCTAGATTTTGAAGACAGTAGCTTTTCCACTTAATGAAATGCGTACCATACGGGTTTTAGCTGAATCTAAATGAAATGCGGATCTCTTATCGTTAGCAGCATTCCTTTCATCTGAAGAGCCGGAATCTTATCGATATCAAGTTGCGACTGCGATCAGCTACCAGTTCTTGTTATCAAAACGAGGGCAAACTTGTGCATATCTTGAATAACTTAAACCCTGTTCTGTGGGTTTGCTGTAAAAAGTAGCACGTTTCTTAATTCGTTTCCTTTCTTTTCATGCGAAGTTCTCTGCTTTCAAATCATTCTTATTTAACTTCCAAATTTTGTATTTTCATACCTTTTTTATCTTAATAGTTTACATATTTGTAAATCAATAGATTTAATGGTTACTCTTCAGTTAATTACCAATAAAACTACTTTTTTATGAACTAGTACCTACGTAATTTTACCGTCGTATTATATTATTATTTCTATAGTACATTCTAAATAGCCAGATAATCTACCAAATGGAAAACCTTTCAAATCTCCACGTATTTCACCTGCCTTGCTTTTTTCCAATCTATATCGCGATCGGCTTACCAAAACCATCCAAATTCTTCTCATATATCATGCAACATAATTAAATTCTCAACATCACCTTCCAGACGCCGTCGCTCCCGGTCCAGGTCGTCATCACGGCACCACAACAGCATGGAGGACGAGTGCCCCTCCCCCCGCACCATCCTCATGTCGGACCAGGAGGCACTGCACCAGCTGTACGGGGAGATCACCACGCTCAGAGATGGCGCTGTTACGCATCAGTGCGTGCAGACTAATCTAGCTGATGTTATTTGTGGGGGTAAGTTTCTCAAACATTAAAATACTTTTAGGTGGTATGGAATGGAAAACTTTGCCGTTGATAGCAAGTTTGGACGAGAAGAATATGAAGATCATTTTGGTCATGATTTTTACATTGGTAGTGTTTTTTGATGATTTGTAGTTCAGAAATCACACTATAGGATTAGGTAACAGATAATGGAAGTTTTAGGTGCAGTGATGCAGCGTGATTAAAAAAAATGTGTCACTATAAAGATTTAAATGCGGTAGTTAGGGACATCAATTGATGACAAAAACAAGTTTGTAGTAAATTTATCCTACCTAAGGTATTTTTATTATCAGAAAAAATATACGTCTATTCTCCTGATTCGTAGAACGACATTGAATTGTTACGCTTATAAAAGATTTTTCTGAAAAACTATGTCTTGGTTTAACTAAAGTAACTTACAACTAACAAATGTGTTTTATGATACACCATAACATTCGCGAACGATCCTTGTAAATCACCACAATGTAGCCAAAACATAACGACTGCAAATTCATACACATAACAATTTATTTCCGAGGTTTTATATTCTTCAGCTAGTTCAATAAACCAATATGGGCCAGTAAGGTCAAACGAATAAGTTTCCACGAAGAGATTGCCTTGGCAAATCCACAAGTTATCTAACTACATGGGATATTTTTTCGAGAACCCTACACTTGTGGGTTAATAGAGGCTAAATTTCTGTAATGAAGGCTGAAAAACAAAGTAGTGGGGAATGTGGGCCAGGCCTGCAATGCCCTGATTCCGCACTGCATAGCTCGAACTGTTACTATGAAAATTCGTGTTGATTTAACATTCCCATTGACATGCGGTATATTGCTTCGGAATTGCATCGGGTAGTTCCGACTAGAAGCTTCATGCAAATTGAGTTGGTATTTACATTTTTAGGACATTTCTCGGACAATGTTACCGTTATGCTGCCGTGTTTTATGTTGTCTTAAGCTTGCCAAATATGCCCATGTTATTCTGTTTTACTGTATTTTAAACAATATAATACATAGATTAGGAATATCCATTATTTATTAAAATAAACAAGTTAACCTCAAAACGTCCAGCCTTTGCCTAACTTAACAGAAACCAGATAATTAATTGACAAAAACAAAATACATTCTCTAGTGTAAATTATGTATTTTCTTTCAAGCATTAACCGCATGTTTATTTAAAAAGGAAATAATATATTTGCCATTTACTACATAATAGGATATATTTTAAAATAAGTCGATACTTCTAAAACCAGTAGTTAGACCTAATCCTATAAGGAAAGCTGTTTTTTTTTCAGCGGTTTACTATGTTCGGTATCAAAGGCACGCCAGAGTGAGCTTTAAAGCGCTTACAGCTTAAAATAGCTTGAATAGCATTAGCCCACTATGACGCATCCAGTCGTTAAACAAATTCCTGTTTTTAGGAAGTCGTTTTTGGTCGCTTAAGATTGTGAAGAAAACGTTTGAATAAAAAACAGCGGTGAGAGAATTAGTGTTTTTTTATTAGCTGTAGAATAGTTTGATGCGATTTTATTTTTTATGCATATATGCATCTATACGGTTTTGGCCTAGTTTAGGAATAAGTATATTTATAGTTCTATCTGCGACAACTCCTGTGCGTGGATATTATTGAAAAAATATACATACAAAATTTCTTGTGATAGTATGTACAACACAAATTAAAACTTCTGTAAATATCGGAAGTATTTGCTTAATAAAATATACATATCTCCTATTTAGTGAGTGATTGAACTAAGCCCGTGAAATTAATAGAAGTTTATAAAGTAAAATTCTGGATGTTACGTATAAAAACGGCATAAAAATAGAAAGCCGTTCTTTAAATAACCACACAATGCCGTAATTCCTATTTAGAGAAAAACCGATCATCTCAACAATAGTCAAATCACCGTGAAATCGATTAAGCAGAATTCTAAATAAAAACGTATTCTACATTCCTATTAACAAAACGTGTGAATTCTCAGAAAGACTTATGTTAACATTGATTCGATTAAGAATCGAGTAAAATTTTAATCGATCATGACAAATCGGTCAGCACTTCTCTAGAACGGTTTTCAAACAAAGAAATGTTTGCTGTCATAAAATTTGGAGTGTAACGGACGATCGTATTCATAATATTACGGTTATAATTGCCTAAAACAAGATGGCGCACTTTCGTGTGACTGCCGTGACCTTAACAACGAAATGTTTAAAACTGCGAATTGTGGACGTGAGTGACATAATAAAGGTGGTCTAGTTTACTTAGCTAACTAGTCAGGTCTAAGTACCTCAGGTAATTAGGATGACTAACCAGTAATTAAATACAAATATGATTGCAACAAATGAAAATAAGTTTAAATACTTTAAATTTTACAGTGTTGATACTTTTTTTTTTCACCCGTGTGGAAATCCTCCATGGACTTCCTCCGCCCTGGGGAAGACGGAGGGGTTTGCCGGACTCCTACCGGCTAAAACCACCGGAGTGCTTCACCGTTCCCTATTGCCGGGGACCAGGCGGACCAGGCGACAACGCATTTCGCATACTACCGCGACACAGTGTTGATACTAATCTAACCCATTTCAAAACCCATTTTTTTTCTAAATAGAAAATTATCTTTCTTATCATTTCTTATCTCTTTTTACCAATCACAGAAACCCCACTTTCATAATAATTACACTTATAAATTCACACCTCATTACCAATTAAACGAATTTCTATACTTTTATCCGTCATCTAAGCTCCTTTCCTTACGATATCTTTCTTGCAATCCATTCATATCTTCATCAGCTTCGTACTTAGCCATTAAAGTGGAATAATGTAAAGTAAGTAGTTACTTAGAACTCGCATGTAAGTATGAGAACGATGGAAAGTCAAATCCGCAAAGGAAACGTTCGTATCAATCTTACTCTTCAATGTAAGGGTTGTTCACACGAGCAGAGATTTACGTGCGTTTTTACTTTTACTTGTTTTAGTTATTTTTTATTTACTTTGGCATCTAACAGTCGTGTAATATAGACAATTGGTTCATTAGATAAGACCGACAATACTGCCGACAATGAGCGATGAAATGTTTTGCTATTTAATTTTGCTAACACATTTTTTTTACTTTTGTATAGAGATTATCTTTTATTAAGCTTGATATTTAATATTAAGTGTAAGTTAATTTGTAAAAAGTATGAATGATTTAACAAGTATGCGAATGCCTCTTTTAAGTGCAGTACTGAAATTTGGGTCGTGTTATTTTTGGTATTTTGATAACAGAGACTGGCTGGCATATAAATGTCTAGGCCAAATGAATGCTAGAATATTGAAACTCGAACAACACATAGGTCACTTAAATACCTAACAAGATTGTTTAAAGCTGTGCTTTACAATTCAATTACTATACTAAACACTCAATTTATAATCGCACGTACTTCACCATTCGTCTGAAGACTCTCTTACTCTATTTCCTGTCAATTGACATTATGACTTATGTCTTCCACAAAAAGTTTAAATTCAATTGCTCTGCTAAGATCCTCGGATATGGTGTAGTCTGTAAAAAGCTTGAGACCAATATGTACAGTCTAAGGAAGATGGCGGTCGATCAGTTTTTAAGACAGTTCGAAGTATCTGTTTGACCAGGAAGCGAGGGAAAAACAAATGCCGGTGACTTGCTGCTATTTATTATTATTCAGTCCGAGTGTGGGAAGTGATAGAGGAAAGATGATGGGTGACGGATATCAGTTAGTAGGTAATAAGGTTCTTGTTTGTAAGAAATACTACTCTAAAAAGCAAAATTATGACGTTTGGGTTTGTACATCTTTTGATTATACTATGTACTTGAGTACGTGGTAGGATAAACGGATCTCCAGTAGTCACACGTTACACACTTACATGAAACAAGACAAAAGCGAAGTGATCTCGCTATACAATAAACAGACGTTTGTAGTTTTTAATACACACTTTAGATTTTAAGATAAATATCAAGCTCACAAGAGTCAACTAGTACTCTAGTGCTGGTAAATAATAAGTAAGTAGTAGTACTTCATAATTCAATCACACCCTAGCCCATTATCATAACTATATCTCGATAAGGACCCGATACATCTCTCGATAAACCAACAGACTATCATTAGAAAAGATTCAATATCGATATGAGAGGAAAGCGAGATCACACTGTTAATGATCTGTCATTACTGTCAAATTAAACTTGACAGCATGGAAAGTGTCATCGAAGTTTTTCTCGTAAAATGATCACTTTCCATCCCGACAAGAACATGCTTTGCTTAGGATGCTTAGGCCAGGAGATGGTGGCTAAGGTAATTACTTTATCGTTGGATAATTACGCGTTAATTACTTAATTTATGAGCGTAGTAAATTATCGTTTTCTTGGTCGTTAGGTGATTTAACGTATCCAGTATTGAAATTACTTTTTTTTTTGTTATTTCCTGAGGATATTTGTCTAATATTAAAATTTATCTAATAATCGTGAAGTATTTATTTTTTAGTAATAAAAATACTTTTTCAATATGGTAATAGTTTTTTTTACTTGACTTTTCTGCATCAATTCATTGTTTAAATAACTCTCATTTACGACATTAATTTATAACCTTAAGCCATACAGTCAAAACCGTGAAAATAAACAATATATTTATAGTCAATTTCAAGTGACTTTCAAAACGTTAATCTAACATTAAATTCTATATAATTTACAATAAATCAATAATAAATAACGAGACAGCATCGTAAAACGGGTGGTTAAATCCACAGTCTATCTTATATGGTCCGAAATCCAATCGACTATCGTTTTAATATCAAGGCCTCGCGAATGTGACTCAAGTGTTACAACAAAAGGTCGAATGTGACCAATAATGTTACAACAATGGGGTGAAGGGTTAAACAGAGGTGATAGGTTAACGGAGGTTTTGTTATAATATCAGACTAAGTCACATTGTAGGGCCATGTTGACACACCGGCCTTGCGTACCTACTTATTGGTGTTTTTAGGCATTGTTATGTAGGTATGTCAGTACCAAGTAGGTAGCAATATTAATTGGTCATAATACCAGTCCAGGACATCTACTTACAATTTGATTCCTTTTAAGGATTTAGTCCTTACTTAGGTCTCGATTTTTAAATTGTGGCAATAAATTATATCATGCCATAAAACAAATTTAAAATAACAATAACATTGAATATTTATTTATACATAATATGCAAAGGTCAAAATAAATCAAGTTAGTATTACCTACTGTATTTGACAAGGTTAATGAAGTCAGATTCTTAACTAGATTTAAAATAGTATTTAAAATAATACAAGTTTAACTTAGATGTTATCCGAGTTAACGGGTTAAATAAATCTGTCAGTAAACTATGACCTACGTCTGTTATTTACTTGTATCGAAAATATATTAAGGTAGATTTGATTTCTGCACGAAATGCAACCTCTGTCTGAACTTTTCTTAAAGCCATTTTTTATATGTCATATTTTCACTAAAGATTTTTTCATTAGGAAACATGAAATAACTTCTAATATTTTTTTTGTAATCTAATTAGCTCCCAATATAAGGCACAGGTCTTTCCGTCCTCCTGTCTTTTGCGATTCCTGGCCAAGTGCGACTGGCTAGACTATCAAACCATTTCTCATTTAGTTTATTATCATATTAATTATTTAACGCAATATTCTCATTATCACATTACATTTACAAATATCTTTTGCTTTTAAATGTTTTAGTCGTTTTCAGTTTCAAACAATAATCCCATGACACACTAAGAAATAATAAACACATTAATTATTAAGGGAAAACAGTTTAGAAACCTAATACGTCTCAGAGTATAGGATGATGGTGTACTCCACATCACTATCTCTTGGTCTAATAGCTACCGGTTTCTCTCGAAGTAGATCAGACTGCTCTAGTTTAGATTAATTACTGTAAGCTTTGATGAGGTGTCAATTCACTTTCTTGTTTATTATGTAAAGCACCTGTTTGAGGTTTTCTTTAGTGGTTGTGAAGGTCGCATAGTGTATTTTCACTTGTTTACTGTTTTCTTCTTATATTCTCAAGTGAATCAAGAAAGGCTTTAAGAAATTTGTGTTTTGCAGGTAGATATTACGTCTACCTATCATTCAAGTAGGTAGCAAGGTTCCAAGAAAGTCTAATAGGTAAATATAAAGTATTTAACATGCAAATAACCTGTCAAAAAAGGAGTACATTTTAAATTAAATGTTACCTCTTTCTTCTAATCTTACTGCGTCATACTTATCGCCTGACTACAGTGGTATGAACTATCCTAAAGTACAGAACGTAAACTAATAATGTGAAAAGTGTAAAAAATTAAAACTAAATTTATTCGATGTTATCTATGCTGCTGATAGTATCAGCGCTTACCGCAGTGGTGTACACGCGTGTGAGCGAGACACCGCTACGGGATGTAGTGTGCTGTCTCACTTCCACAACAGCAATAGCACTGCTTTGACTGTTCATGGTACAGGTACCATTCACGGTAAATGTAATGATAGGTTGTCTCAGATCGTGGTCAGATTAAACTCTTTATCTTAATTATTCGTTTATCTAAACTAGCGATGTTTTTAGTCATCGAGCAAGTTTATTTTAATTAATGAAGAAATTATGGAAGTCAGCTTCGAAAGTCTTGAGAAATGGGGATGTTGGTGGGTATTTATAGATGGTTACGTGGAGTGGAGGTCAATGCGGGTCCCAATTACATACTCGACTTGTCAGCGTTATAGATTGGATGCTTTATTTCTTATGCCTTGTGTATTTGTGATATAAATATTATATATCTTTCCGTGAAGTCTACTAATTATTAGTAAGGATTTAGAAACCGTGTCTCAAAGATAGGACACTAATGTATTTGGCTATTCAGCCGAAAAATTACCTGCTATACTTACAATTTATAATTCATAATTCTTTAGTGTACACACTTAAACATTTAAAAGATATACATAAATAAAATTCGATGTACAGAGGCGAGCTTAACTCAACATTTAGTTTTCTTCCAAAATTTTTTTTCAGACCTATTTGGTCTTTGTTATTCTTAAATTATTATTTTTTTTGTCTTCACATGCCTCATGCGTTAGTTCATTTATAACTAAGAAAAAGAGAAATATACCTACTTATTTAAGAATCTAGTAATATTGGCTGAACTTGATCCGCTGCTGTTGAAATACCCTAAGGTATCTGCCGAGCCAACATCTGCAGCCCGGGGCAAGTCCTAAAATTACACACATTGTTTTTGTCATTGTCTAATCTATTAACATCACCATCATTTGGCTAATAAGCAATATTTATTACTTACCTAAATAAACAACTTTTTCGTATGGAGCGTAATCGCATGTAGTAAGACATATTTACATTAGTTCTCTTCTAATATTAACAAAATTGTTTAGTTACCCTACTGTTCGCAATTTATAAATTATTGTTTTTGTTTTATTTGTCACCGTTCTTTTTAAGTTCATGAGTGACATTGACATTTATGTCATTGTCAATGTTGCACAATGTCGCCGTTTTGCGTTCCGTTATACGTATTACTTTTCTATTTTGTCCTTAATTATCATTGTTTGGTTTTATAGTTAGTTTTATTTAGCTTAATTTTGGTTGTTAATTTTTTTTAAATTCTTTTTAGGTTAATCATAGATGCATTTTTCCTGTATCTCAATAAGTTACAGCTGGTGGGTGGTGCAGAGATCTCATTTAGTGCTGTGCCATCTTGTTGCTTATTTGTTTTTAGTTTTCCTTATATATTTTTTATTTTATTAGTATATAGTATTGTTATTTATATATAATGCAATCCCATGATGATTCTTTTCATTCTGCCAACAGCTCTTCTGACTCATCTAACACAAGCTTCTGCTCCTGTAGTGATACACTTGGTGACTACTTGCGTCAGACCTTCCCACTAGCCAACAGACATTTGCTTAATATATGTCACATAAATGCTCAGAGTGTACCAAGTCATTACAATGACCTATATGAAGCTTTCTTTGATGCTAATATTCATGCTGTCCTGGTTTCTGAGAGTTGGCTTAAACCTCATCTCCCTTCCACCAGCTACTCCCTTCCTGGGTTTGTACTCATCAGAAATGATAGAATAGGAAGGGGTGGTGGTGGTGTTGCTATTTACCTTAGGAGTAATTTTCCACATAAAATACTTGCCACCTCCCCTTCTGATTTCTGTTCATCTGCTGAGTACATTTTCCTTGAGGTTTGGATAAAAGGAGTTAAGGTCTTGCTTGGTGTTGTCTACTGTCCTCCCATGGTGGACTACTTCTCTGATCTTGAGTTGGTTTTGGAATCCATTGGATCAGAGTATGAACACCACGTCATCATGGGCGATTTCAACACTAACCTTTTGCACTCTTCCCATCGTTCCCGTAAGCTTCTCCATATCTTTGAGTCTTCCAGTCTTCATGTTTTACCACTTCAACCTACTCACTGCAATGTTGCTGGTGATGATACGTGGCTAGACTTGATGCTGACCTCTAATCCCTCCCTAGTCTCTTCACATGCCCAATGTCCTGCTCCATGTTTTTCCCATCATGACTTGATTCACCTTTCCTATCTCCTCAAGCCCCCAAAATCTGTTCCTAAGGTTCTGCGCATGCGTTGTTTTGCAAAGATGGATGTTGATAGGTTGCGGGACGACGCTTCAAAGCTTGAGTGGGAAGCTGAAGTATCCAATGCCTCTACTGTCGACGATAAAGTGGCCACTCTGAACCTTATGATTAAAAGCCTCTACGACATTCATGCTCCAATTAAGTCAGTGAAAGTTAAGCGTCCGCCAGCTCCATGGATGACAAGAGGTGTACGTATGGCGATGAGACGGAGAAATCGGGCCTTTCGGAAATACAAAAAGGATCGATCGGAGGATAATTGGATTATTTTTAAAACAGCAAGAAATCGTTGCAACCAGATGATACGTAATGCTAAACGCCGCCATATTCTCGATAATATCACTTCTAGCTCTACCTCCGATACTTGGAAGTTCCTTGGATCGTTAGGTATCGGCAAGTCCCGTCATACAGAGTTACCTAATACGATTGGTTTAGATGATATCAATCGCCATTTCTCCACCACTCTTATTTTGGATCATCAAACCACTCGTCAGACGGTAAACTTTATTTCCAGCCTTCCACATCCCTGCAGCGTAACTTTTGAATTTTCTCCAGTGTCCACGGGTGATATCAAAAAGATCATCCTTTCCATCAAATCCAAGGCCGTGGGCTATGACGATATCAGTCGAAGCATGGTCATCCCGATCCTTGAGTATATACTTCCATCTATAACCCATATAATCAACTTCTCCTTATGCTCGGGTCAATTTCCTTCCTTGTGGCGATATGCTTACGTCCGTCCTCTCCCTAAAATCACAAATCCTACCCTCCCCTCCCATTTCAGACCTATATCAATCCTTCCTTTCCTATCCAAAGTGCTGGAGGCCTGTGTCCACAAGCAACTGTCGAGTTTCATCCTCCAACAAAACCTGATTAGTCCCTTGCAATCTGGGTTCAGGCCAGGGCATAGCACCTCTACAGCACTCCTTAAAGTGACAGGTGACATTAGAGAGGGAATACAGGATACTATGGTTACAGCCATGGTTTTAATCGATTTCTCCAATGCCTTTAATGTTGTCTGTCATGAAATCTTAGAATCCGTCCTTTCCCATCTTAAGATTTCGCCCGGGGCTCTGGAATGGTTCTCATCTTATCTTCGAGGGCGCCAGCAGGCCGTTCGCGTTGACGAGACAATGTCAAATTGGCGTGTTCTAACGGCTGGTGTTCCTCAAGGCGGCATTCTTTCTCCATTATTATTTTCTATTTTCATTAACTTTATCACTCATAATCTTCAGTGTGCGTATCATCTGTATGCTGATGATCTTCAGCTTTACACTCGGGCACGGCCGGAGGATTTGCATACGGCTATTTTTAAACTTAATGGGGATCTAGCTGAAGTACATCGATGGTCCAACCAATTTGGGGTGTCTATTAATCCAACAAAGTGTCAGGCTATTCTTATAGGCAGTCCTCGAATGGTTGATAAGACTAATATTGGCAACCTTCCCCCGGTTTCGCTGGATGGTGTTGCGATTCCACTTAGCTCCAACGTTAAGAATCTCGGCCTACATTTGGACACTACGCTAAGTTGGCAAACGCAGGTTGCCAGTGTTAGTAAGCGGGTAACGGGAACTTTGCGCCATCTCAACCGGTTGAGAAACTTTTTGCCGCCGAAGACCAAAGCAATGCTTGTGCAGACCCTAATATTCCCCATTATTGACTATGGTGACGTGTGTTACTACGACCTCAATTCGGACTTGCTCAGCAAGCTTGATCGACTCATCAACAATTGCATCAGATTTGTGTTTAACCTGCGGAAGTACGATCATGTTTCTGAGTATAGGACCGAGTTGAAATGGATGCCCATTCGCCAGAGGAGATCATATCGTGCTTTGACGACCCTTTTCTCCTTACTCAACTCTCCCACTCCCCCCTCATATTTGATTCCTCATTTTCAATACCTATGTTCTGGTCACTCTAAACATCTCCGCTCTTCTCACAATCTTCTTCTACACTGTCCTTCTCATACTTCTGACACTATCCATTCTTCTTTCCATATCCAAGCTATCCTTTTGTGGAATGCGCTGCCCTTGGAAATCAGGAAGTCCACTACTAAGCAATCTTTTAAAACTGCTGTTCGGAAGCTTATCTTTAAGAAATTGGAAGAATTATCATCATGATTGTTTATATATTTATTATATATATATATATATATATATATTTATATATTTGTATGTATGTATGTTAAATATTTGTGTAATGGACATTGTATATTTATGTAAGTATATATCATTATGTAAATATAAGTAGTGTTCAGTTTATAATATGTATTTAATTTCAGTAACTTTCTTTAGAACTGAATGCACCTACCATGTTATCTCTGCATCACCTTAAGGTTGACTGGAAAGAATGCCTGTGGCATTAAGTCCGCCTATGTACCATGTTGCATAAAGTTAAATAAATAAATAAATAAATAAATAATATCTTTCCAATTTGCTGAAGCAACAGAATATTCGCAAGAGCTTACAATTTAAAACAGTGCTGGATAAATGCCAGGTTCGCCTATTACATGGCTATTCCGTCATCGATTTGTATGGGCGTGCATTTTATATTAGCTTTTCCTAATATAAAATGCACGCATCCCTCAGGGCTATCAGGTGCTACTCTTGCTATTCTGTAATATAACGGGGAGTTTCTCCCTTATCTGATGATAAGTAATTATAAAGTACAAGTGTGAAGGGACACATATTGACGACATGAATGAAATCTTGTGGACATCCTATGTTTCTTTCAAAGCCAAAAATATTGGGCATGATTTTTTGCCAGTCCCCAAAAAGTCATTTTTATTGAAATGAACATACCATTTACGGATTTTAGGCGGTTTATTTAAATGTGTAACAGTCGTGTATTACATACCTAAAAAACCAATAAGACATTTTTATTTGTAGCTGGATAATGACGCTACAGTTGTTGTGACCAACTAATGGGCGCATCATATCTAGATTTTAATCAAAATACCATCGGGTCGAATAAAAGAAGGTGTGGTTATGTTGGTATGTTACAATGATATAATAAGTATAGAAGTGAGTATAGAAGTATATCCCAGACACGAACACTCGATGTAGATTCTAAGTTAGGGTATAGTATATAGTATAATTATATATCTATCCTGACCGATTTCGGCCACAGCGACTTGGATCTACCTATTGAGAGCTTCGCTGATGTGCTCTCAAGTGACTGATGTAGCCAATTTTTGCAGAGAATGTCCGTCCACAATGACTGCAAGTCAGCACTTCACCGACATAATAATAAAGAATAGCAGCGGATGGTAGTATTTAACTTTAGTACAAACAAAACATAAGAAACTTTAGAGTAGGAAGTTTATTCCGGGTTGTTTATCGATAAATTTATATCGTTGTGGTTTAGAATCGATTTAGAGTCATTATGCTCGGATGGCCAAAGCCTTTTTATTGGATGCGGCGCACCGCAAGCCAGACTGTGTGCTTTGCTACTTTGGTTAGCATTTAAGTAATTGGTATACAGTCTCAGATTATGAGATTATTGAAAAAGTATTTATGCAATGCCGTCGTATTGTTTATTATAAAGAACTTCGAATAAAGATAGGTAAAATAATATTCGAATAAAAAAGGCTTTGTTACGGGTTAAGAATGCAAACGATTTTTGCTATTTAGAATTACTATGCCTGGAAGGCTTAAATGTCAACGGACTCATAGAATATTAGTAGATATTTTCCATAAGGCTACTACTATGTTTCTGACCTTCACAACCTATTTTACCTCTTCGATAACTCTGTTAAAAAACCCTGTGAATTACAGTAATAATTTTAGTTATTTTTGCGACATGCGCTTTATCAGTCTTCATTCATCATGCTTGTAACATTCCCGATACAGCCTATAATTATGGTATTTAATACTATGAAACTGCAGTCTCATAATTCTATAGACACAATAATTATCCTAATTGCTTAATCCGCTGAACGTTTATCACAAGCCTACTAATCTTTAAGCGTCATTACAATTTCCGCCTACCCGCAAACCGTATGTAGGGCACAATTCACTTACGCCAAAACTGACCTATGGCAGTATTACATATCATGCAATAGCAAAATTTTCTGTGACAAATATTGCTGTTAAATTGCTGGCTGAAGTATGTTGCTGCGAAAACGTAACACCGATTAGCAAAATTTGCTGTTGGTTCCTATTGCTTTTTCTTAACAAGATAGGTAATAAGGCCTATATCTAGGCTAATCGTATTCAGGTTTTGGCGCATAGATTACGTCAGATTGTCGCGTGATCGCCACCATTCCGCGCGACTGTACTTTGTTAGCCCACTTACGGAGGGTAGGACGAAATTGGGTGCTTGATATTAGGGTTAAGAAGCTATTTTCGTACTCGTCTAAAAATAGACACGAGTGACTTATTCTGATGGTATGAATGACACAATATTAGTTAAGGAAATTCGTTTTGTTGAGAAATTGAAGTTAATCAGGGTGGTCATCGATGTAAATGTTGAATTTTAATTTGTAAACGCAAGCTATTATGTCATTTTAAGTTTGACATTTCAAGTCTCTCGTCGTTTTTCACTTTCTAGTTTTTTCTGTGTTCTGCCGGCAACTAAGACATTACTTGTAATTTACTTAATCGTATTAAATTTCTGGCCATACTATTTTCTTGTTTGTTTTCTGCCCACAACCCAGTAATAGGTATGCAAAACGAATGTGAAAAGTAAAAGATTACCTCAAAGTTTCTGTTTATGAGGGGAAAACTGAGGATTTAAAGAAAATTAAAACCATGCTCTTGTGTCTTAACAATAATTATATTTCTAAAGAGAATAAATTTCTAAAGTACATTATTTTATTAATAGTAAAATAAGATGAATGCGGGCGTCATTTCTTTGCTCTAAACTCATCTGCATTTTATGCTTATTAACCACCAAACAAACTACCCGATGATATAAATGCATTTCGCCTACTTTTCTCAGCATAAACTAATGATACCCTACCCACCTGATTAATACCGGCTAAACCTACACCTGTTAGCGCAATTACAAAGGCAGGCTTTAGTTTTATTGACCGACAATCATTTCTACCAGCCAGCTATGAAATCGGTAATTATCTGTTACGCTCTAGCAAACGTTTCTCATTGAATTACTTAATAATTATGCGTGTAGAAGGGGACTATTATGTGTCGTTGATGGAGTGACGGTTATAAGGATTATGACAAGCTTTACAATATTAGTTTTAAGACATTTATTCCAGTTTAGTGTAGTATATATGTTTCTTTTACTTACTTCAAAGCCTATATCTGGTCTTCAAGACCTCTGGTGCTAGATGTAGTATAGGCAACGGTATTTTCTCACCATCAATCAATCTGCAAGACTATTTTGAAGGGTGAAATTAGAAGGAAAAAAGAAAAAAAGGATTTTTTTGTCATATACAAATGTCCTAGAGGTTTACAACCATGGTACCGAGTTTTAGACGTGCTTATACTGCTAACTACTGGTTACGGATGGATAAGCGAAATTCTGCCTGCATTAAATAAATGTGTGTTATATTCATCTAAAATATCAAAATAATCGCTGAATGTGTTGCTAAGCGCAAATCTCGGGAGCAGCTTAACCGATTACACTAACTCTTTTTTTATAATTCCATGACGACCTCCGTGGCCGAGTGGCGTACGCACCGGGTTTCAAGGTGTCGCCAGCTCTGAGGTCTCGGGTTCGATCCCCGGACGGGTTAATTTAGAAACTCACTTTTCTACATTGTCCCGGGTCTGGGTGTTTGTGGTACCTTCGTTGTTTCTGAATTCCATAACACAAGTGCTTAATAGCTACTTACTTTGGGTTCAGAGCAATGTATGTGATGTTGTCCGCATTCATGAAGTTCGAGGATGGTTTTTAAGGACAGAAAAAAATTAATCGATGAAGACTGCCTGAAGTAGAAGACGCGGGTAAAAACGCGGTGCACACGTAGTATTTAATAAAGGTCGCACTCATAGATATAAGAAAGGAGATAACTCTAGAACTACAATTGAATAACTAGCTACATAATAATCTTCCCACAACTTAAGTCACTTAAAATAAATACTAGGTACTAAAGTTCTCTTTGTGGCGGTGTTTAAAACAAAAGTGAATCGCAAAGGTCATCGATAAAAAGTCAACGTACTGCAGTCGGATTAATGCGCCAGATACAACGACAACACACTTAGTTACATTTAATATAATGAAGTAGACGATGTAGATCACAAATAAATACAACAAAGTTGATTCAAAAATACAAAAATATATTGAAGCAATTTATAGATAAAAATAAAGCGTGAACTTAAAAGTAGGCATATAATCATTATATTTATTTTATTCCATAATTAAATAACACAATAAACAACAAAGAACAACGTATTTAATCTATAAGGTTTTTCAAACAGATTTATAGTACGTCCAAAATCAGCCCTTTTAATGGCTAACCGCCGAAGAAGCTTGTTGTCGTATTAATTCGTAAATTATAAAGTTAATAGGGATGATAACTAATTTTTAACTTTTTGTCAATCTTTTCAATAATATAAAAATATTAGAGATGTATTTTTAGTATGTCTGGTAAACAATAAATTATGAAAATAAAAATACGCGTCTATATTTTGATTATCTAAATGGCTAACTAAATTGATTTGGACTTTCCATACCCAGTCATCTACCCTATAGTATGATTTCGATCCAAATTCTCAATGAATAGCTGTGACTGTAACACTGTCGAAATATCAAAATAAACTCCAGGATTGCGCCAGTGAGCGGTGAGGTGCGCTAACTGGAATTAGCGCAAATAATCAGCTTCCTACCTACGAATACGTTGACATTTAGCTGGCCTACATAGCCCAGTCTATTTCTTATGACACCCTGACACGCACCTACTGTTAGGTAAACTGGCATTCCAGAATGTATGAAAATGGAGATTTTGTGAAGAAATGTGTTTTTTCGGATGTAAAGGAAATCGTCGATAATAAGCACAACGGTTAATCATGTTTAAATTATTTAGGCAGCTATAAAACGCTGTAACGTGATATTAAACGACCAGCCTTTTCCTGAATTGGGGTACAAATGCAAAAAAGTCCGAATTGAAAACCTCCGCCTTTTTAGAAGTCAGTTAAAAAGGTTTTTCACATCTCAACATACACTTCATCGTTGAAAAAAAGAACAAAATATCTGGTTATCTATATTAGTATGTGGATTACCTAACAGATATACGTTTACCTTCTGTTATTACCTAAATTATTTTATTGAAATTTTCAATTTTCTAGCTATGTCACAGTTTTAGACGAAATCAAAGCAATTCAAATAAGATTAAGTTCTATAAAAAACCTTAATCGTCACTTAAGCAACGATTTCACAGATACTCACTTCACACCTGGTGTCACCATGTTTGTCTATGGTATGTCTGACACTCTCGCCCCTTATAAACAAACGATTACACCTTATTTGTGTAAATAATTCATTTAAATACAAGACCACAACACTAATCATATGGATAAACATCTCATAATTAAATAGATAAAAACTGAGATTTCTCTTAAATAATTTTCTTATCGTATATTTTTTACAGTAGCAAAAGGTACGACCAAATATGATCTAAAATAGGAAAGTAAAAGAAATCGAAAACAACATAATTATTTTATAATTTGTTGCAATGACTTGTTATTTCTTGGATGTGGTCGACCAATTTCAGGAGGACACATGTGAAAATAAACCTTATTTTATATTTGATAAAGTTGCAAATCGTTTAGGATGTTCTTATTGATATATCCCAATTTATTGGAGTGTGTCGTTGGTTAGTATCGGGCATATGGTTCTATTCGAGATGTGTGCAGTTTTTTTCACAGCTACTTATTTATTAGACGGGCCCGTTGGGCTAGTGGTTACAGACCCTGACTGCTATACCGAAGGTCGTGGGTTCGATTCCCACCCGGGACAAATGTTTGTGTGATGAGCACGATCATTTGTTCGGTGTCTGGGTGTTATTTATCTAAAATATGTATGTATTTAGAAATATATAAGTATGTTTATCAGTTGTCTGGTTACCATAAGCTCTGCTAAGCTTGGGATCAGACAACCGTGTGCGAGATGTCCCGGAATATTATTATATTTTCTGTACGTGTCACAAATGTCTTCTCCATCCATTGCTGCATTATTTGACAACGACATTTTAAGGTTCCGTAATGAGCGTTCCAAGGACGTCTACCAATTTCACACACGACCGCTCTAAGTTACAACTAAATTGTGTAGTTAAAGAGATGATTGACGGTTTTTTGTATGAAGACAATCATCTCAAAATTGTTGATTCATTGCTTACCCGCTATTTAATAACAGAGATTTGAATTTGCGACAGTACTTGCTAGACAAAATCGGTTCCTGAACCGAAGAAAATTGTCGTTGTGGAAGGTTGCCCTTGCGAAGGTTTTTCCTGGAGGTTTAAAGTGGCCTTGAATCGTGAAAAAAAGTGTGCAAGCAAAAATATACGAAACTGAATACTAATATCCTTTATTTTTTATGCTTTCGTCGAAACTCTTTTTATGAATAATACATGAAGAGACGAATACCTACCATTTTAGAATAAAAACGCAAAGAAAAACTGTTGTCAAAACAAATGTTTATTCTAAATATAAATGTACCTAATTCGAAGCTGTAACTTGCATTCTTCTTTGATTCTTTTGTTCACTCCATTTAATAATAAAATATAAAAGTAGAAATATAATTATTGTGGCGCTAAACTGAGAAAATATAATTATTTTGCTTGAGGGGCGGACATCCGTGTCTGTCCGTGTCACATGATAATTTTACTTCTTTTCATCATTTATAATCTTATGACACGACACTTTATAACTGTCACGCTTACGTCACCGAGCTGTCAAATAACAAATATCTATCAAAAACCACAGATAGCTAAAAATAAGGAAGTTGTAGAGGTCAAATAAAAATGGTCAATTTTAGTAGATGATTATCACTTGGTCTTAAATTCTTAATGTTGCGATGAGAACGTCATGTTTTGCATTTTTGTTTGGTCAATATTTTTTATGGCTTTACCGTATTTGGTTAAATGCGACGACGAAGAACATCTAACCAAAAGTGTGTGATTTTTTGTTTAAAGTAGTCTGGAACTAACAATCTGCATTTTATGTGGCTAAATTAGGATTTAATAAAGTATAGAATGCTAGTAGATTTTGATGTTATTTTAATAGATTTCGAAGAAGCTCTAATAGTATTGGGTTATAATATGGTACCTATCCATTTATCGAGCACAAAACTGTTATTTTGCAATCCGGTCATCACATATTGCAAAAAAAAACAAATCAATAAAGAGCTATTGTAAATTCAACGTTACTGTTTTATATGAAAAGTTTTACTTGATTTTAGAACATAGAATGACCGATTATAATACATAACGTATATTTAAACACACATGAGAAACAATAACCTCAAAATTTACCTTTATTCTTTTTTTTTAATGAAAACTGTTCGGTCTTTTATCAAAAATAACATTTAAGTGCCATCGGAAGGATGTTAAAAGAATGCATCTATGTACCTCGTATAATACTTACAAACAATAATTATTATCTATTCGTTGATAGAAAACAATATTATGATCAAAGTACAGGAAGACACTAATCCGATTTCCTGCTTCATGATGTTCACATCCCATTATTATACCAAACAATTTCAATCTCAGCTCAGGAAATTAATCCATACTCTTATTACAATGCACTAAGGTAGATTTTCCTAAAAATAGCGCTTAATGAAACGCAAAACATGTTAGTTTTCCCGACACTAATTGACACCGTCATTTTGATAGAATATTGTTTATAAACCAGGAAACACCGGTCCTTAATTTTCTTTCCTTATTACTATATTTTGAGATATATTGGACACCATGTGCTATATTTTAAAGAAGTTAACATATATTAAACCTACAGGTAGATATTTTTCGTGAATATTTGTAGTTACGAATAAATTGGCTAATATGTGGCAATGTTGTGACAAACTTATAGCATGTTTTAGTCTATAATCGATAAAACGTATCAATATACACATTTTAGACGACATTTTATTTCTAATCAACGCCAAAGAAAAAACAAATGACATAAACCAATAAAAAATATTTCAACATTCAAAATTAGAACGGTACTAATTACCGGGCGCGTGAAAGAATTATGGCGCCAAAAAATGCGCGGCAATAAATTGGAACTCCCTAATGCATTCGTCGCGATCTCGCATCCTGTATGCATTCCAATTTTATAAAATTTAATTAAAATAGACGATTTTTTTCCATACTAATAAATTAAGTTAGGTTAGTACTAATAACTTACACTCCATTACATTATTTTTGATTTGTTATTTAAGATCATTAACCGAAAAAATATAAATATTAAAACATTTGGAAAGCGACAGAACCTGCTTAATTTTAGAAACATAGGTTTAGAAAATCACCTATATTTTCTTCTGAACTTTCTTTAAACTATGTCTATTTTAAAAATAACAATGTTAGTAGCTGCTGCTATATCCACTTACTCGTCACAAGGTCCAATCAGATAAAAGCTGATCCAGAGCAGAGCATCATTCCTAACTTAATAGGTACTTATTCATCTCATCTCTAGTGTTTTTCTCGGCCTATTGCCAATATTGTGAATGCTTGAAAAATATCTTGGTCGTTCGCCAAAGTATTGATAAGTGTCTTGTTATCTTACTACTTTATCTAGGCACCTATTATAAATGTTATAGGCAGGAATATGGATTAAATACATGGCATTTTGAAGAACCTATTAGCATAAATATTCGCAGTAATTTGTCATGATTTACGTTAAATTTGTAAATACTAGCTGATAGTTACTTGTTGTTTCTTCAATCAATAATTACAAGAATACTCTGAATACAAGAATAAAAACGAAGTATTTTTCTGTTTTTTTTTTTCATGTATCTGTGAAATGTTACTGTATTTTATGCATTTCTGAGAATTCCGAACATAATAACATGAACCTCGATAAATTGATATAACCAACTATCGAATTATGACAGTAACTTTATAACCCAACTGACGCAATAACTGACAAAATACCTCTTTGTTTATTACACAGTCGCAATGTCCTTGTAAATGTTTTTGCAAAGTTGATTTATGTCCGATAGTACCCACTTCTACAAAATAAAATTAATGGGAACCATCAATTATAAAAATAAATAATAAGATAAATTCAAAGACATAATTTGTGTTTGTGATCGGAGATGAAAATGATAAAGTTCATATATCCCACGCATTTATTTATTTGACACTGGTAAAAAGAAACTTGTATTGGTAAATATTTTAAGATTATCGCCAACATTACGCAATACGCAAATATACAAAAGGCGTAGCTGGCTGTTGTTGAAATGTCCCACTGCTGGGCACATGCCTCTCCCGTTTAGAGAAGGCAGGCGCATTGTTTACCAGCACCACGTTTGCTCATTTGCAATTTTGAACTCCAGGTTTGCTCACGTTGTTCTCTTTCACCGTTTGTCAGAAGTATCTTAGGAAATATAGTAATTTAAAATAAATACAGACCAAACATAAAATGAGAAAATATACTAGTCAACTTACAATTTGTGCAATGCAAAACTATACCCAAGCTTTTTCTAATAAATCAACGTTATCGAGTATAAACTAAATCAACATGCAAATTCTAGAGAGTGGCCTAAATTAGTATCGCAATATATCGTATCGACTTAACTCGATATTGGACATCGAACCGCGAAATTCCGACGCCATGACGCGCCTTCCTAAAACCGTATGCATTTTGTCATGTTGAACTTACACGGAATTTCATACAGGTCATTCAACATTCTGCTGATTTTGAATTGACCGTTCACTAATATGTGTTTATAAAGATGGGCAAAAATACAAAAGTACTGCTATCTTTAATGTCAAGAGGTTACGATGGAGAACTGTATTTTGTTGCAGAAATCAGATTCCTAGAATTCAGTAAAATCTAGTTTTTTGTTACTAACATATCGAAATTCGTTAATTTAATCATGGCATTGTAAAATGCTCACATTCCCGAAGGTGTCCAGATAAATTGTAAAACAAAGTACGAGTATAAGGGTAATGTACAATCTTTTAAATTACAAACATCAAAGATTCACACTTCGCACGTGAAATACAAAATAGTAAACACTAATGCTAAACATAAGTCCCTAACGGTGCAAGAACTATATGAATTCCATTGGCTGCACACTGATCCTTCCATGAATCTCAATAAGCTGAATATTGTTTTATATTAACACTATTTTCTTGCCAACTCATGCTCTTCACAAACCTAAGTGAACTTGGCATTCTCAAAGACTCAATAGTAGGAAGCCTACCTAGTGGCCAATGGGAACATGACTGGGTATATTTGACAATCTATTCAATGCGTCAGATAGGTAAAAAATATATAGGATTCGTGTTTTTTCGGATTTATTCGCTGGCGGCCTGTTTCCGACACAACACATAAGCTTAAATGTTCGAAACCAGGATAAGCGGTATGACCGTACGATTACCAACGACATCTATTTATTTATTTATTGACATGGTACAAATGTAAGGAAATCTACTGTTGGTTGTGTTTTCAACCGTAGACTTTTCGTTTCCAGTTCGGTAACTGTCGGTACATCAAACACTTTTTGATTTGCGATCGGTATAAAACAATTGGGAGCATCTTGATAGAATGCTGTCTCCATCTAGGGAGTGTCGGATTTTATTGATTATATGAAAACAAAATATTCCTTGATAGCTTGTATCCGACACAAGACACACCGCTTCGCCGTAATGTAATGTTAAATCGCAGTAAAACCTCAACGGTACACACCTTATTACAAGCAACAGTTTATTAAATGCCCGATAACATTATACATGCTAATATCCCTTGGTACCAGTTATCACTGTTATTTCACCCGTTTCCATAATATTCGCATTATTTGCTATTTTACTATCTGTCCAATAAAATCTTGTGACGAATTATTGAATTTACATTTCCGTAATTCGTTAAGGTAGGTATAGGATTGTTTATGTGTTAGCATGATTTTCATATAGTTAGGTACGTATTATTATGTAGTTATTTCTTTCAAAAACTTTATTTATTTTTATCATATCTCATCTTGTTGAGCCCTGTTCTGTCCCTAACTAGTGGATTTCGTGTTTTAAATTCTAAATTATAAAACCCAATGTTTAAACTACAATCGTTAAAAATGTTGGAAATTGAAACTTTGCATTAGTCAGTAGCGCCAGTACCGTTAGTATTATTGCTTCTCTAATTTCCCATTTATTTTTAACTGACGCATCACAATTCAATAATTTATAATTAAACCTACATTTACCGCCAAAATGCGCACCACCATACAAACGAAGTCATTAATTATAACGTAAATCAATGGCAATATCGCATTTCCCGTATAATGAGCAACTATTATTAGTCTAAATGCAAGTCCCGATCGCACAAGCCAATCCATTCATAATTAATGCATGTATAATGACCGCCAGTTTATTTTTAATGACACGGATGCTATTGGTCCAGATGTAGGCCGAGAGTAGACAGGTACAGGAAGGAGAAATAGGGACACTGTGTTAAATATGGATGTTTGGAAATAGAGATTGTTATTATGGAAAAATAACTCTATAATTTTCTATATACTGCGGTAGGTAAACATAAGAACGTCAAGAGTTCAGAAGGCCAATATACAAGTGTAGCATTTTTAAGTTGGTAATGAAGAATAAGACGATGATTATTTTGTGTTCGTCATGAGTGCAAGAGATATTCAGTGAAGGATCTTAAGCACTAGTAATATGTTGAGCAATACACAATAAAAATGTATGGAACGTCTGAATACCTCCAAAAAGATTATGCAAAAATAGAACTGCAACCAGAGATGCATCGCAGACCCAAATTGGGCAATCAATAACCAGACTTTTATATTTATTAGATTGAAATGCATTGGAATAATTAATACGGATTGCAGAGGTTAATGTCTCTCTTGAAATGTATAATTAGTATTTGAGGCGCGCGTCTTAATATCGAATGCATAGTTGCAGGCGTATGCATGGCTTGAAATAATCTTGCATTAAGAATACTTAAAAGCAATGTGAGCAATAAACCAAATATTTACTTTGTAACCTATGATGCTAAGGGCGAAACATTTGTCCATTAAGAAATTGAGTTATGTATTCAAGACATGATTGACAGTAGTATAACTCTAAATAGTGATGCTATAATCTGGAGAGATTTAGACGCCAAGGCATTAGATTCCCAGGAATGAGATGCAATAATAAACAGAGTCATAAATCATGAAGTTAAACTCACAACTCATAAAGGTTCAGATGATGTAGCGGACGCATACAACTCGTATTATCGACGCCGTTAACAAGTCGCACGTGTTATGAAGATCGAGCTGTCGGCAATAAAATGGCGGAACAGCAGAAATAGTGCAAGTGGCGACGGAAAGCAGTCTGAACAAAATTTGTCACTTGTTACCCATATTAATTATGAATAGCTTAATGAAAATTCTGACAAAATAGCAGTAAAACCTGAAGTGAAGGACAGAAATAAATCTAAATTATTTTGCCTGATGGATAAGACGGTAGGATTTTTACAAAACAAAATGGAACAAAGAAGTGAAAAAGCGTGTCCATGCATTCTAAAATTAAATCTTAACTGCTCACTTGACATCGTAAAATGATTGATCGATCTGGAGTACTTATTAGAGAAGTGGCTTACTTATCGCAAATATTAATAACCACTCCATATATGGTTTTCCTTAATAGACATAGGAATTTGGTTTATATCAAAATTCTACATCTAGCCATTAATGGATTATCTAAAATTAGGAACATAAGTTTCATAATAACAAAGAAATCTCTTCCAAAAGTCTTCTTTATTCTGAGCTCTAGTGAAAGTATTGTGATATCAACGCTACCGTAACTATGGTATGCTCAGGACTCTCCACGATTAAGGAAGGAAGCCATTATACTGATTAAGCATGGGAAGAATCTCTACATGGTGATACGTAAATTACCTAAACGATTACGTTTTAATTTAGATTTATGTTAGACGTGAATACTCTTAGAAAACTTGGGTTACGCAAGGAAGTATTATGGGCCCCTTAACACTTCGTAACATAAGACATGTTTGCAAAAACGGAAATGATAAAAGTAGTACATAACAATGTGTTTCAAAAGACCTTTTTCACTTTTAATGTGTTTAGTTCAGCTACGATAACAATACAGTCGGCAAAATGAAAGCCACAATTACATGACAAAATGAAACTAGATTATAAAATATTTGCAACAAAAGCTAAAAACAATCTCAGATAAGTATTAAGTGAAAACACTGTCGTTATCTAGAATCAAGTACGGAATAATAACAAAACGCGTGCCTAACCTAACCTAACAGGAGGAATTTGCTTACATATCGTCCTATCATTAAATTAAATCTGGCGACACATAATTTATACTAGACCAATACTCAAAACCTGCTTTAACTATGGTGAATAAGATTCAAAATCGACTGTTAAGGGCACCAATTGCGGCAACAATAATATTGCAGATGGGGTACATCATGGTACACTTGGTGGCATGCAAATGTGTACATTCCTCTCAACATAGTGGCTAGCTCGCTCCTTTTCCTTGGCAGGACGTGTATTTTCGTTGAAGATAAGAATGCACTTAAGAGATACGTACGTCTATTATTGGAACAGATGGAGATTGCGGGATATATCATAATGTTTAATTACGTTGCAGCTTGCAAGCTTGTTGGGCTTATTTCTCGACGGTAATAGAATGGATGTGTTTATTATTGTTATGAACGACTTGTACGTAGCTTAGTATTTAATTGATCGTGCAAACTATATTTATAAGTGACATGCAGTTGTATCAATTAATTATGCAGTATCAATTAGTTATTTTGGAGTGGTTTATATGAATATGTATCTGATTTCCTCTATAATTTGCATTACAAACTAAGGTTCTATTTTCGCGTCAAAAAGACAAATGGTCAAAATAATGTTCGTACCAAATATTTTGTCCAGCCAGTAAATAGTGAATACAGATAATATCGCTATTTAGGTACACTTGTTTGTGTCCTAAAGCTTTGTGTATCTAGATCTAAGAATATATTTACCATAAACTTAATTTGGCTGTTCGTTTAAATAGTGTGCCAATTTCAAGTACCTACCTAAAATCGAATTGTGCTGCGGATTATTTTGATAGGTTTCATAAGGATTTATGGACTGGTCCTAGACTACTATCGTCTAATATTTAGGATCTAAGGCTTACTGCTTATTACAAGCTTTTAATAGAGAAATCCTTGGAAGCAAACCTAGATAAATATGCCTTCTAAACTATCCCCTCTAGCTTCTTTTAAATAGGTTTTATATACGATTTGGAGAAAAACATAAAATCAGATCTTAAGCCTCATCTATAATTAGCCTAAATCTTGCCCAATATCAGACAATAATTTATTCTACTTTAATTTTATTTTACTTTCCTAGAATATACCTACGTTCTGGGCAAAGGCCTTACTCCTGCATTTTCCTCTAACTTTAACCGAACCAAAACCAACCAGCTCTGTCAGTTAAAAAAATGCATAAGAAATATTCAAAACACTAGTACCTAACTAATCTTAACATCAGTACCTACTACGTATTCCGAGAATCGTCCAGTCACGAAGGTGTGCTAAAATTATGCGTACGACATACCGACATACCGTCCTATTAATATTATGGAGGAAGATGGCATCTTAATGGGCCGGGATGCCGATCCGGAAGATTACGTTAACTGTGTAATGAATTTGTTAGTTCCAATGTTGGAACAAAAAGGATTTGTATCATAATTTGTATTTAAAATATTTTTGTATAATATTTGTATCCTACAATAGCTTACTTCATAATATTCTGTACCTAAAGCTTATGAATTCACGTCTTCGAGTTCGGTATAGTTAAACTTTTCACGTTCATGAATTCTGTAGTGTGGGCCATAAATAAATCATAACAGTTTCTGTAACACCTACGCACTGTCTAATCCTAGTTTCCATCTAAGGAAAAATAGGGCGATGCACACACACTCTTCAATCATACATACAATACTAAACAAGTATGTTTACATCAACTTTGATAGATATGTACATACATTAAGCACTCACGCACCGCTGTCAAGTTCATTCTTGATTTATTCGACCAACTGTTGGTCGGTCTTTATGCGTCAGATGCGCAAGCGCACGTGTTGCGATATATTTATCGACTTCAAAAAGTAACGAGTTTTCAGTGTCACGTCAAATGGTTAACATTTTACAATTAAATTTGGAACGCAAAATGAAAATCGGAGACGATTCAATTTCGTTTGTAGCGGATATTGTGCTTTTCAGCTTCGGTTTCTCGTGCCAAAAATATAATGCAATTTATCAGTTGCAAATACATTGCAATTTTCGATTAGTTATTTTGACATTCCAATTTATATTTTGACGCAACGAAAATAAAGCTTGTACCAAAAGTGTCGAATGGTCTGAAAAGCAATCAAATATCTTTTATAGACCTACCAAGTTTATAGGTATAATAAAAATGTTAAATTCCTTAGGCCTACAATAAGATTATTTCGATGTAAAGTATTCAACAGCAGTTTCGTATCCCATGAAGCAAACTTAACAGCATTACATTAGGAAACCATTTATTACGCTCACAAATCAACAGTTGACGCATAAACGTCCGTTAAGTTTGAACCAAACCAAACAAATACCTCGGAATTTATTTCCATTTAAAATGAGGCAAGCAAACATTCGCAATGCAAGACAACACTAAACAATACAGTAAATGGTCACAATTAAATGTACCAGACTATTTTACATCGAATAACTTAGATAACTTAATGAAACAGGTTGACAGGACATTGGTGCGGCCATTTTAGAATAGGATTTTAGTTTAAATGACGCAGATAATAGATACGCGGGCCTTTGAGCCGTGGATTTAAAGACTTATATTGAGAGCGAATTGTTTGTTATTTGAATTACTATTTAGGTAGGTACTTGATAAATTCCAATGATTATATTATTGAATTTAAACTAGTTTCTATCAAACCCAGAGTTATTCCCGTCGTTGATTTATATGGGTTACCTACCTGGTATCTATCAGGACAAACGGTTGATCCTTTGGTTTATACCTACAGATTTATGATCACGTACCTATTATGTTATGCTATTATGTTTTTAACTAACACAATTTCACCGCTCAATATCGGATATTGGAACTCAGCCTCGGGATTCTTATACCGGATAAATTCACACAAGGTTTGGAGGAAAATCCAGGCAAGTACCGATGTGACCTTTCTTATGTCATATGGACTTTCTTAGCTTTTCTTGCCTTACGATCTTTATACACAAAATATCAGATAAAGTTAGTTATATTATTATTTATTATATATATTATTTATTATTATTATTTATATTAGGTAAAAAACGTGCTTAAAATTTACTTTCTAATTTTAAATAAAAACTGCCTTTGCACAAAACAAAGCAATGTGATATTATTTAATAACTCGTCATGGTCACCTAAGAGTGTTATTTACAGAATCTTCCACAGTATCTATTGTTATATTTTTTCCACATTCAGTATCTAACATCAATCTATCTACTTTCCAGGCAACCCAAACGACAAGATCCTCTACGGTCGTCCGAACAAGCGTCGCAGCGCGTCCTTCCCCGCGCCGCGCTCGCTCGACCGGCGCAACTCGCTGCGCATCTTCGGCTCCTCCAGCAAGTACCTCCAGCGCTGCGCCTCCACCAGGAGCTTGCACCATAAGAATGCTAATACCACTGATAGCTCGTCTTCCACCGATTACCCGCCGAGCGTCGAATCTGCGTCGCCTAGTAAGTTTGGTCTTAAATACTAAGAAAATAGCACACAAGTAAAAAAATAATTAAAAATAATAATAATTATTAAAAAAAAATATTAAAAATAAAAAAAAGTAATTTCATGGCATAAAAAGGGTCAAACTGTAGATAGGAATAATTACAATATCTTAACTTGATATAACACCTGACTCACCATGACGTGATGTTAATGAATCTGAACAAAAACTTTATCTTTAGATTTCGAAATCTAAAACGAAACTGTTGTATTCAAGAGCCCTCCTAAAGATATTGTTTTCCCAATTTCCAGAGAAAGTGTCCCTGCTGTCCCGCTTATTCAGACGAAGCGGCCGCAGCAAGCAGACGCGCGCGATGAGCACCTTCTCTGCGCAGTTCCCGCCCACCGAGTGGTTCAACTCCAAGGCGGTGCACCTACACTGTGTGGCCACGCAGACCAACTCGAAGGTATGTAGCAACTGCCAATATACTTCTACTTACACATGAAATTATTAGGTAGGTACATAGATCTGATTAAATAAGGTGTCTACAATAACTAACCGATGTTAATGTCGGAAAAAATTGTGGTAACAGCAATCGAAAAAGATATGGATATATAAACAAGAGACATCAAAATAATACTAATTTAAGATTTGCTATTTATTAAAATGTAGCGTTATCTATCAGAATGTTTATTATGTAATACAAATTAAATTAACATTATATACTTTTGTGTTTCAGGAGTCTTTGCAGAGTCAAACATCATTCGTCTCATCTTATTACGACGGTTCGGAAATCAGTAATCGGTCTTCGACGCTGCCGCGCAGACACAAGAGGCACCTGTCCACGGAGTCGGGGCTCGCGGGCTCCGTGACCGGCAACTACGACCACTCGCCCGTGCGTCACTCCAGCCCCAGTTCCGGCAGCCTGCCGCGCTCCACGCTCAGCAGGAGCTCCACCAACAAAACCATCCTCGACCACTTCGGATCACCACAGAGAAACAGCGACCCCAAACTAAGAGATAGCCCCAGCGGAAGCCTCAGAAGGGTCGACTACTCTAACTCAGACCACATCATGTCCACCAGTGGCCCCTCTAGCTTAGAAAGTACGACCCCACATCGCACTCCTAGAAAGGATCTTAGAAACGGTCAGTTAGACCAAAATTCTCCAATGAAAAGGGGCGGCTACCACACTAGTGGGAGTAGTGGGCACTCGAGCCTCGAGTCCCACATATCAGATCGCACGTTAAAGCCTTCGCCTAGTCATAGCAACACGCACGGAGCCCCCGGCCTTAGCAGAGCACAATCACTCGTCAAAGTACAGAGCTTACAGAGTTCGCCAAAAAGTCTGCACAAATACAGAACGAAACCACCTATTGTCGGTGGAGAAACGGTAAAAAACGGTAACACGTCACCCAAAAGTTCGCCAAAAAACTGTCCAAGCACACCCAAAAAAACCGCAACCCCGCTGCATAAAGCCCTCGGGTCTAAAGTAGAAAACCCGTCGACAACGATGTTGGCCAGCTCTAATTCTAACAACTCTATCACACTAAAAGTTACCACGAATACTATTTCTCAGAACGGTGGTGGTACTAACACCAAAGTATATGTACAAAATTCGCCAGTAAGGTCTGTTATCACTTTTGAGAATGGTAAAGTCACCGAGACTTCAAACGGAAGCAATATTTACATCATCAATGATGACAGGCAAGTCGTGTCGGTTTCTCAGAACGGTGTACAAAATAAGACCCCAAAAAATCCGACTGAAACCTCATTCGACGTTTGTGTTGAAAAGAATAAGCAAATGTATCAGGAAGCAGAACCTATCAAAGTACAAGAAAACAAGTTCAATAAGAATTCGATTAACGACACGGGTATGAATAATAATCGTAAGCTTTCTTTACAAATAGGTGGTGCAAGTAATAATAATAGTTTTGTGTACAAAAATCAATTAAACAATACGAACGAAGTCGCATCTAATCCTGCTTCTCCGGCTATACATAATAATATAAATAATTTGGAAACGACAGCGAATAGTATTCCTTCGACGCCAACTAAAAGTTACGATAATATTATAGGATCATTGGGAAGTCTGAGGTACCAGAAGAACTCGCTGTCGTCGGCCAACAGTGGGTTACAGACGAACATAAACTCAAACAGTGAGTTGAAAAGCGTCGACTTGTTGAAAAAGGCTGCAGCGCTTCAAATGCTGAATGGGCTCCCAAATGTAAATAACAGAGTGAGTTCGGACTCCATCGCGAATCTGCTGACGAAAGCTATCGACCACAAGCCGACAGTCCTGGGCTCCGAACCCAACCTAGCGCTGAAAAACCAAGAACAAATCAAAGATATAAACACGTCAGCGGAAAAAATAAACTGCTTGGAGAATAAACAGAAAAGGTACAGCCTCAGCCAGGACAGCAAGAAGGAGAACCAAGATTTCTATAACTTTCCGAGTTTAAGCGACTTGAGCTTTAATTTTACTAGTTTAGCGGCGCAGAAGATCCTGAAGGGTGTGAGTATAAATAGTGTGGACACGCTCGTGGAGCTCAACATGGCCGCCAACAACACGGAGAAGCAGAACAACCGCGACGTCGCCGCGGTCTGCACCGACTTTGGCCTTGTATAGCAATTAACGTATAATATTTTTTGTTGTAAAATGTACAATAGTAGATATAACACGGTATGATGTAAGGTAGCTGTATATCCTAGGTATTCGTAACTACTTGTAACACGCTTTAGATACGCAATACCTACCTATGTTAAGTTCAAAAATTTTACTCGTTTAAGATTTTGTACTCCCTACTTACGGAATTTATCTCTTAAACGCATTGTATCCCCTATTATTAAAATTTTGTTTGTCTTTACTAACTTATTATCATCGAAAGTATCAATGTAGAAATTATTTAACACAGTATTCATAAATGTAATCGTTAATGAATAATCGGAAAATTCTTAGTTTGTAGCTCACTTTAAAGTATCAAGACAAGACAATAAATTATGAACATCTGTGAGAACAAAATGTGGCCTAAAGTTGCCTAATGACATGGAAATTTAGTGCCTAATTCGATCATAATATAATTGTAATTCAATTGTAGCCATAACGTAGTGTTTCACTATCCTTTAGCATTTATGCGGCTCGCACGCTGATTAGATAACTGTATTTAAAATTATCCTCTCCACAGCACTTCTGTTCGTGCCATCTCAATGTTTCCAGTGAAAAAGTCGAGTACAAACTAGAATACCTAACTCCAATAACAGATTCCATCCACAATGGGAATTTATAGGAATGATTTGTGAAATGTATGTCATGTATTAAGTGCCATAAAACCATAGTATTACATAACGCGGCGAGATATTGAATGGGAAGGGGAATATGGATTGATCATTACATGTCTAAGAATTTTACTGTATTTGTGTATGAAAGCAATGGGTATTTATTCATTAGGGAAGATAATCAGAAGTCATATCGCAATTAGTTTAAATCAGTAATAACGCCATTTGTAAAAATTTATTAACAATATAAGATGATGCTTTATAATGTCGTTTTATTTTCATGTTACTGAAAATTTTGTTTCCTACCTATGAAAACTTAAAACATGGTTGGCCCATGTGAAAGCTCGCCTTAGCTAATAATCTTTGTTCATCTCATATTAGATTATGTATGGAAAGTAATCCTAGTACATCAGTAGAGGTGACCAAAGCCCTAAATGAACATAGCAGGTATAACAGCACCTAACAAAAATGTCGAATGTAAATACTGCTTTTCCAAAAATTGCTATTGGAAACAGATAGTAGGTATTTAATTCATAAAATTATGGAATTATCCAAATTATCGCTTACACTGTTACTGGTTCGATTTCTGCAAAAATTCTTTCTTTTTAGTAGCTACACATGACGAAGAAAAAAAAATTATTGATTTGTATTAGTAACAGGTTCAATTCCTGCACTGTAATAAACAAAATTTTATCACTACATAGCAACCTACCTACTTGATCAAAATACTGCTATCTAAAAATGCTACTACAATCGCCAAACTTCCTGTTTGATTAAACTGTGATTTTTCAATATTGTTCTATTGAATATACAAACTTGTGGAAGGGTGAATATTTAACCAATAACCACAACAAGTTATGTACCAAAAAATAATTACAAAACAACTACCTACATAAAACAAGATTATTACATCTACTAATTTATTATTACCAGCCAGTTTAACTTTATCCTTGTTACGATATCAAATAGTAAATGTTGCTACAATTAAAACAAAATTTTATACAAAATATAAAACTTTATTACAACAACTAATTGGTAAAATGTAAATTCATATCAATACTACTACTACATTGTTCTATATACATGCTATGGTGCTGTGCTCCATCACATCCGTCACTTGTGATGGCTCCGTCTCAGTCTGACCTTTGATAGAGTTCAACCAATCGTCTGTGGGATCTATTTTTTTCACATCATTATCAGAACTATCACTTTTATCATCCTCGGTAACACTCTCTGGGCATTCAACCTCATTGTTATCAAAACTACTATGACTACTTTCACACACTTTGACTGGCGACGTGCTGGGTTCTACATCTCTAAACTTCTTAGACACCTCTTCTGACTTAATATTAACAAAACACACACAATTCTCTGTTGACGTAATTTCCTTCAAAGCAGCCTCTTCAATAGCTTCTAAGTCTTCCTCACCAACCTCCTTAGTCACTTCCTCTATCGTCTTATAAGAGTACATGTGGTCTTCCTCGGGGTTCACATAATCCTCGAGCGTAAACATATTGCTATCAAAATTAAGCTTCTCAAAATCAATAACACCATACTTACTTACATTATCTAACAATGTGGACTTGTTTTCGAAGCATATATGTATATTTTTAACACAATTCCTCTTCAAATCTTTGTCGTCTTGGCATTGTTTACGTATAACATCAAGTTGTCGTAAAGTTTTTAATTCTCTCGCTTTTAAAGTAGCATAGACTCGCGCGAAAGATGCTCTTACGTTGGTTTTTAGCTGAAATTATAACGCCATCTATTAATATAAATCTTAATTCATATTTCAAAGTATTACACTACACAGAATTTACTTACATTTTCTATTATTTCGTCAAAATCATCGGGATCGCTCGCCATGTTTACATTAACAATTAGAAAGTTTGACGTTTGAGAGAATGAACAGAAAGTTGCCGAAATACTATTTCCGAAAATCTACTTTTACTGTGCGAGCTTATGGTAGTAATCATTCTTCCATGCATCTGCTCGAAAACCTTTCAGATTAATATTCAAAATTCTTCCTTTCCAGCTTAGCAGATAAAGCCAATTAAATGTGCTCTATTAAAGTACTCCTTTATAGGTTGTCTAAAATATTTGCAACATATTGATTTTGGTTTTTGACCACAATTACTACAGTTTATATTGTAATCTTCGATAGATTTAATATGCAGGTTCATCCTATCTTAGTTTAAAGGTAAGTTTAATCGATCAAAAGTCGTTAAAAATGTTTTTCTACGATATGAAAATGAAATACTTTGTGTTGAGAAATTTTAATAAAGACTGCTAAATTATTAATAACAAAGTAAATTAAATCTATTAAAGCTTTAAGTTTTTACAGACACTCATGGTACAATAAATACAAGAAATTGTATTTTATTTTTGCCGTAGAAATCTGAATCATTATTTGTTTCTAATTGATAAGTTTCCAATAAACTATTATAAAATGTAGCAAACAGAAAATTTTCATTTTGTTTATAGGGACTATAAAATCAATTCAATTCAAGTTATAAAACATGACCCAAAATAATCAATAACCACCATCGAGTTTCAATACCATATTAAAAAGAATAGATGTTCGAAATGCGATTTCTACCAAAGCTGGTTGATCATAAATCTTGCAACACTGAATAAAAAAAACACTATTGATTTTTCGTTTGACAAGTCGCTGGAAAACATTCTTGGTAGATACTTTATTTTTCTCGTTTAGATGGATTAAAATAAACGCGTGAGTGAAGTGTTATTGTGTAAAATCTGCTGTAATTGGTGTTACATTAAACAACGCTCAAGAAAAGCATGAGCGAATTGAGACATCGACGGGGGGAAGGCGATGGCAATGACAAACTGGAGAACGCAGGGGAATCTGATCACGTACGTTTTTATTAAATTATTATTTCTCACACAAAAACCAGTTTTTTATTTAAATCTTCGTAAAATATATGGGCATTTAAAATTAATAGGTTGATTCTGAGGAGGAGAAGAACTTAGAAGAGAAGTATGTGGATGAAATGGCCAAGTCTTTGCCGCAAGGAACGGATAAGACGCCAGAGATCCTTGACTCTGCGCTTTCTGGACTATCTTCAAGGTAATAGCGCAAATTATTTATTTCCTTTGTTGTCATGCTATTATTAATGAAGTAATTGGTTCAGGTTCATTGTTTAAACTTAAGTTATTGTTGTTTAATAAATAATAGTATGAATAAATCATTTTACACCGACATTAGTAGCTAAGTTCGTAATTTAAAATGAGTGATGACTCTGAATAATAATTGCTTACAAAGCAAAATTACAAATATTTACTTTGAGACAATGTTAAAGCTATAGTTGTTTAAGAAATAAAGTAAATTATGTTTTATTAGCATTCAGCTTATTTATACTTATTACACTCTTTAATTAGAGTTTTAAAGGCTTAATATCCATTTAGTTACATTTTATTTAAAAAAATATAAGTTAAAACAAAAAAAAAACTAATATATTATTGTTACCTAATTCAAATAACATAGTCATAAAACTTTGTTCCCATGTAAAGGTTAAAATGCAATTATGGTTTATTTAAAGTCCCTTAACAAGATTTTCTAACAGACTTATGTGTAATCTCACCGCTAACATATTATGAAAAATCTAATAAAATTTAACAATAGCAACCTATAGTTTAATATAAGAATAGAATATCTGGAAAAACTAAAAATTTTTTTGCTAAAAATACATCTTAAAAGAAAATTGTTGTTTTATAACAAAATTGTTCAGTGGGAACTAAAAATACAATGTTTAAGAACTGTTGGTTAAGCTATTTTATTCACAACAAAAATTTTATTTTTCTTCTTTGATCTAATGAAATGACTGACTAAATAGTTTTCAAAAAGCTTTCTTCAACATGTCTGTATTTATCTCTTAATTATTGTATGGCACGGGACTCTGTTTCCGTAATTTTTCCCGTCCGGGTTTTAGAGAACTATCAGATACTCAATATTGTATTGAACTCAACAAATGAAATACCTATGTAAGAACATAAAAATGTTAAAAGGTCCAGGTTTTAGAGTACTATAGATAGATACTCAATATTGTATCAAACTCAACACACTATATCTATGTATGAACATACAAACGTTGTATAACAGATGGAGGAACTGGGTGATCCGAGGTATCTTTACCTGGCTGATGATTGCTGCGTTCTGCCTTCTCATCTATGGTGGGCCACTGGCACTCATGATTACGGTATGTTTCTTTTTTGTTTTTTTTTTTTGCTTTCTGTGATATTTTTTAATTTTCAAACAATTATCTCAGACATTTAAAATCAATATCTAAAGATACTCAGCGTGAAAAAATGGTTTCGGTTGGTTGATATTATGTGATACTATTCAGGTTTTTCTTTTGGTTCATTCCTGGTCCCTGAACTTGAAAAATAAATGATAAAAACAGTGTCATTTTACCATTGTCGTCATATGCGGCTCCAGATGTTCATTCCGGGCATATTTTATTTTACTAAGGACCTAATGCTCGAAAAAATAAAGATGATTAAACATCGTAACTTTGTGGATGCAATTTTGCCCTTCACCGAATAGTACAAATATAAAGTAAATAAACAACAAAAACAGTCTTAATAAAAATTGTAGCGTTTTTACGCAATGTTTTCCCGCTAATTATTCAAATGCAAACTCGCTTCTATTGTGTTGCATTAAAAAGCTAGGCGCATTGCGGCAACTGACTCACTACATACAAACTTACTCTTGTTTATTTTTTAAGCTTAAGAGAGAAAATATAAAGTCACAAAGTTACATTTAAAATACTTTATTGTACACAACAAGACTCAGGAGTATTATAATTTTTAGTACTACAAATTTTTATTCAGAAGCCGAAAATTTATGAACACTAACAGTACTTAGGTAATGCAATATTTAAAGACATGTTTTCAGCAAAACGTGTGCTAAAGAATATGATATAATACCTATTTAATAGTGCCAAATATGGTATCAAAATGTTTGGCATTGGCACAAATAATGCTTTGTCTATTCACTTTTATGTTATGCATGACATAATTTTCCTCGTGCGATTTATATGTGGTCTATTATAATTTGTGACTATGGTTACGAGTGTGTGACTTCCTACATTTATTGATTGTGTAGGTATCTTAATGACTCGTGTCCTTTTTTTAAAGTAAATTTTGGATCTTCAAGACTAAAAATAAAGAGATAAATATTTATAATTACTCGCCTATCAAACCCCACCATGTCGGTTCTAAATTTCAAGTCGGAAAGACATTTTTTTGTGGCTGGAAACATTCGGACGAATTACCAACTCAAATCACTTAAAACGCTTTAATAGTAATAATTACTAACGTAGGCACTACAATCACGTTAATTATTTTAATTTATGATCTACCTATGAATATCTTCGTCTTTTGTTATTGTAGCAAAAGTATACATACGTACACATTTATTTACCTGTAGGTACCTACTTTACTATCCGCCGCTAAATACGAGTTGAAGCAATAAAGTGTCTAAACTTCTATCTAATTTGGATAAGGAAATTTTGTTATTTCCTGTTAAAGTTTTTTCCAAGTAAATCAACTAATTTCCTAAGTTTTTAGGTCTATACGCATTAGTAGAACAGGCTAACCCAGCCGACCGTAGCTACATGTCGCAAGCAGCAACTGCGTGCGACCTCCAAAATACTAGTTTTTACATTCGGCAATGGACGGAAAACATGAACATTGCATATAGTTGCTGATGAAATATGTTATTGTACATAAACACAATTGAGTCTTTTGTGTGTGATGTCAATTAGACTTCACATTAATGTTAATTTTTTCGGCTTCACTGCTCTCAGCTTTGAAACATCGCCGACAAGGAGAGGAAATTGCACTCACCACACACTATTGAGGAAACGTGCACTCCTCTCAGAATATCTTATAAATATTTTCTAATCACACACACATAACTTTAAACTTATCTAAAATACAGACCGTTTTGTTATATTAGTCCACACCATCGAAAAAACGGTAACGGTTTCAACAAAAGTTCTGCCGCTTACATACATTTTAGCTTATGGATGTCGTCCTTACAAACATATAAACGTCCACGTTATACTTAATACCCTTTGACGAAACTTTGACGTAATCATAGACTAGCAAGAGACCATCTACTGAACTGCCTGTAATGTAACAATTTTACTTAACCATTTCCCTGACCCGTAAGTTACATATGAACATAACCATTGTTTAACTAGTGTGTCTGGCGGGATAGTAAAGTTGTTAAATTTCACCATCAACGACCAGAATCTAACACCAACTCTCTCCCCAGGTGCTATGCGTCCAAGTGAAATGTTTCGAGGAGATCATCAACATCGGCTACGCGGTCTACCGCGTCCACGGGCTGCCCTGGTTCCGCTCGCTCTCCTGGTACTTCCTGCTCACCTCCAACTACTTCTTCTACGGAGAGAACCTCATCGATTACTTCGGTGTCGTCATCAATAGAACGGTGAGTAACTTTACTGAGCTTTTTTGTTTCTTTTTCTCGTGTTAAAGAATTGGGATGCGTTTGACTGTTCTTTCCTTGAGGATCAGCCTCCTTTCTAGCCGGTGCTCAGTGACAGTATTGTTACTAAATGCTGGATAGTTTTGTGATGTGTAAACAGTAGTTAAGCCGGAGGTTTTTGGTTGCTATAAACTACTTTGGAATACCTCTATAAAACCACTACAGGTCTCCCAGTCATTTAGTAATGTGTACTCTATGTTTTATGCGTACGGATGTTATTAAAGCATATTATAGTTTGGTTATTTATAATAGGTATAAAATCACCGATACATGCATGTTATATCGTCAAAAACACCTTTGTAACTTTTTGTTTAAATTGGAAACTTGCTGCATGTTCCGGTTGTCACAGTCTTTTTTGTGGCAGACATAAATTACTAGTCTGTACTTTTAGCTAGAAGTAAAAAGTAATTGTTAACTGTAACTCATTTTTGTGATTAAAATGGAAATACGGCTAGATCGCGTGTGGTGCGGCTTTGGCTTTTACCAGAGTATTGAACCCGACGGGGTAGTTAATCGTGGCTTATCGACGAGCCGGGTAAATCCCAAATTGAAAATACACTTCTAAAATACCCAGAGGGCAAACTACGAATATGACTGCTTGATCTGACGATATGTGACTAGCTGTTATCTAAAAAGCACATATTCGAAAAGCCATATGAAGTATTAGGTACATCAAGGAAGCAAGAGTGAAGTATAAAAGATTAAAATCAGCAACGAAAGAAGTTTTGATAGGAGGCTCACTGAAGATTTCAAGTCAAACATTAAGTTTTTCTGGAAATCTATCAAGACAGCCAGAGGAAAAGCTTCTACCTCGGAGCTGAGTACAATCAGGAGTCGAGATGGGAGCATTATAAAAGGAAAAGAATGTGTGTTAAAGAGATGGAAAGAGTATTTTGAAAGTTTGTTTGAAAGAGCGGAAGTGCAGGAACAACGTCCGGCAACTTCCATGGAAACTATTATAAATGGTGATGAAAGTGAGATAAGAATGGATGAAATAGTGAAAGCGTTGAAAAGTATGAGATTAGGTAAGGCTGCGGGGTATGACAGGATTACCGTCGAGATGCTGAGGGCTGGACAAGGCATAGTGGCTAGCCAGCTGTATCGCCTTGTCAATTTGTGCTGGCGCAATGGACAAGTGCCGGGAGACTGGTGCAAAGCCGTTATTGGGCCATTGTATAAAGGGACGGTCACGACAGGACTGCATAAATTACCGCGGTATAAGCCTACTCAGTGTCGTCGGCAAATTGTATGCGAAAGTTTTGATTGAAAGGGTTGTGAATGAAACAGACGAAAAAGTATGGGATGCACAAGCGGGATTTAGAAAGGGAATGGGATGTACGGATCAGGTCTTTTCCTTGCGGTGCATAGCCGAAAAGTTCTTGGCTAAAAACAAGAAGGTCTATTGCGCGTTCGTGGACCTAGAAAAGGCCTATGATAGAGTGGTGAGGAATGAACTGTGGTCAGCATTGTCCGTGAACGGTGTGAGCAGTGTCCTCATACGAGCATTGCAATCTCTTTATAGGGATTCTAGTGCTTGTGTAAGGATAAACGGGGCATACACTGGATGGTTTAATATCGAAAAAGGTGTTAGACAGGGATGTGTAGCGTCACCGTGGTTGTTTAACCTGTTCATGAACAATTGCTTGACAGATTTAAAAGAGAATGAAAGTGGGTTGAGAATGAATGAGTTACTCGTCAAATGTTTTCTCTATGCTGACGACCAAGTGTTACTTGCATCTTCAGCCGAGGAGTTGCAGGAGATGGTAACGGCTATGAGTGGAACTTTTGTTAGAAAGGGAATGAAGATGAATGTAAAGAAGACGAAAGTGATGGTGTTTGAAAGAAACGAGGCAGTGACAGACTGCAATATCATGATTGAGGATGAACCAATTGAACAGGTGAATGAGTTTGTGTATCTGGGTTCAAAGTTTACAAGAGATGGAAAGTGTGAGAGTGATATTGAAAGGAGAGTGAATGCAGGAAACATGGTGAATGGAGCTTTGCATCCCTTTATGAACAGTCGAAAGGTATCTAACAGGGTCGTTTGGCTGTGCATGGAGGAGTGTTGGTCCCGACACTCATGTACGGAAGTGAAAGTTGGGTATGGCAGAAGAAACATGAAAGCAGAATAAATGCAGTTGAAATGAGAGCGTTAAGAAGTATGATAGGAGTTAAACTGAGTGACAGAATAAGAAATAGTGAAATAAGAAAACGTTGTGGTCTGAAAGAAGATGTAGTGACAAAAATTGATAAAGGTATGTTGAGATGGTTTGGCCATGTCGAGAGAATGAATGAGGAACGATTGACGAAAAAAGTGTATAAGGCGAGTGTGAATGAAAGTGTTGGAAGGGGTAGACATAGGCGGACGTTTCTAGACCAAATAGGAGACGTCTTGATTTTTTCAAGACGTCTCCTATTTGGTCTAGAAACGTCAAGGCCAGGTCAAGAGTACGCTAAACCGAAGAGCATGTATGAAGGGAATTATGACAGTGGATGAAGCGAAACAAGTATGTAAGGATCGTAGCAAGTGGAAAGAAATGGTCTCTGCCTACCCCTACGGGAAACAGGCTTGATTATATGTATGTATGTACATATAAACTGTCGGTCGAGCGTCTTATTTTTTGAAGAAAGGGACGATATAATCTTTCAAATAAATTAACTGTTGATCCTGTGTAAATTATGTCAATTTCTATATTTAGGAATTACACCATAGATATAATGATTCCTTTTCTGAATAATCCTATTCATCATGAATTTCTCCATTTCACGAATAGGTGATGTCGTAAACAATATCTGTCTGATTAATATCAAATTATGTTTGATTCACTGCGTGTTATCTGCGTCACGTATGTTATATTCAGACTATACTTGCGTATGTATACAGTGTTAACTCATCTCGACACGCCCATGTCTAGAATAAACTGATTCAAGTTCTACTTATTTCTAGTACTAGTATTGTTGGCTAAGTAAAAGCCATACGAACAAATTTATTATAAAGTTAAGGCCATAGGTCATAACACGCATTGTTTGTCGCCAAGTGAATTAAAAAAAATATCAAATAAGTTGATTTCGTATTTTTTATATATACTATTAGTTATAGGTTCTTCCGAATTAGGTTGTCTTAATCAGATAGGAAGTCGCTTAATATAAAATACTAGTACTCAAATGTATTCGATGCGGTTACAAACCGTCCTAAAACACTCATCAGAAAATTTAAAATAGTTCCGAGGTGAACGGAAATCAGTGCACGTTATTATTAGAGCAAAGATAAGCGCTAGATTACCGGTATCATGATACAGCACAATATTATCAATTATCTTATCAGCCCTCAACGCACGTACTTGACGCCGCCGACATTTTTCAATTAACTTGCGCGAAATACCCCGGTTACCTGTATTGATTCTAGCGTGTTATAATTAATTAGAAATTCCCCATTCTAATAATTAGAATGGGGACCACGAAGTGATCCTGTCAACAGAATCCTATAAATAGTTCCATAAATTGGATCCGTCGTGTCTGTGAATTAATCAACCATTCAAAGCTTGTAGTTGACTCTCATTCCCGTTATAACGTAAAATCTTGTAAGCCAGGATCTAAAGATGTTGATTTAAAGTAATGGAATACTACCAGCTTGGTTTGTCCCATCATAATCTGGACTGGTAGCCGACCTTAACATAGTTGGGAAAAGGCTCGGGAATGATGATGAACCTGAAAATGTTTTGGAAAACGTATCGAGTTACTTTTCTCATTTCTGAGAGAATCAGGAGTAAATAAAAAGAGTTGGAAAGTCTTATAAACGCGTTTTGGGGCTATATAATAAACTTGAGAGAATCGATCAAAAACTCTACTAACCCTGATCCAAAACTATAAGATATGTTACTTCTGTAATATGTTAGTTTATTCACAAGAATGATTAAACAGTCAACACATCCATAAGCACAATAGGTAAACTTGTAATCGATTTAAATAGAATCGAATGTTGTTTGACACTTTCACTGAAAACACTATCCTATTTACTAATCGCTCATAAACGTTATCAATCATACGATGGAATTGGAATCAATCAGATTTGACCCGCGCTATCGTAATGCTGAATGGATCGCGTGATCCCTACGTAATTATGATAGACGTTATACAGGGCGATAGTGACTGGCTTGTTTTGTTTATCAAGTAATTTGTAGTTTCAATTTCTATCAGAAGTTCAAAGTTAAAGAACCAATGGCTATACATAATGATTGTAAAAAACAAAAAGTTGTAGTTGGTTTTCAGTTGTTTTTATATGGACCTGAACATGTTATTAGATAGTTTACCCTTAAAATGACAGTTCAAAAAAACTTTTTAACAAAAAAATTAAACCGCCGAAAACACTGAAAAGCAAAAAATAAGAAACCTTTTTTTATTTAATCTTAATAACTAAGTTCTTAAACGAATGTGAGTATACCTAAGTAATTTCGAGTCGGCGCCAAACAGGCAAATTAATTAATTACGATATATAGATACTTGATTTTTTTAGAAATTTTAATGTTTGTCGCTGGAGATTTCATTGCATTGTTAAGTTGATTCAAACTCGAACTCAAAACTTTTATTTGCTTTCCACAATGGAATTAGTAGGTGGTAAGCAAAGAATATAATTATAGTATATAGCGTTTTTGATTTGGTTGTTTCTTTATTTTTAAGGTAATTTTGTGATCTTTGTTCATTGATAGTTTGGCGCCGCCTCAAAATTATTTAGGTATACTCACATTCGTTTAAGAACTTAGTTATTAAGATTAAATAAAAAAAGGTTTCTTATTTTTTGCTTTTCAGTGTTTTCGGCGGTTTAATTTTTTTGTTAAAAAGTTTTTATTTTATATTTTTTTGTGGCTATTATATACTAATTGCTACATGCTGAATTATTTATTATTTTTAAAATAGCTAACTACCTTATTTTAGTATTCAAATCTGTGAGTGAACAATAAATCACCCCTATTTTCCCAACCTTAGAGTAAAATTATACGGGACCAGCTTCAAGGTATAACCCCCTATCTAATAAAAAAAGATTTATCAAAATCGGACTGTTCTGTAATAAGTTACGCGTGGTCATATATTAAAATCAGTTAGTGAACAATCAATATATCCCTGTTTTTCTACCCTTAGGATTGGAATATTTTTTCCAAATTTATATGGGACCAACTTCTAGGTATAGCCTACTCAATAAAAAAAGAATTATCAAAATAGAACTACTCTGTAAAAAGTTACGCGTGGTAATACATTACGATCAGTGATGGAAAAATCAATTAACCCCTGTTTTTCCACCCTTAGGGTGGGAATTCTTTTTTCAAATTTATATGGGACCAACTTTGGAGTATACCCTTTCCAATAAAAAAAGAATTATCAAAATCGGACTACTCAGTAAAAAGATATGCGTGATCATACATAAAAAAAAAAAAAAAAATATACGCGTCGAATTGAGAACCTCCTCTGTTTTCGTCGGTTAAAAAATATGTATTGTTTTTACCTGATAGATTGCTTATGTTAAATTGTCTATGTCTTGTACCTAAGAAAGTACGATCCGAGATTAATGGTAGATTGAAAAATATGTTCTTCTACCTGGTCCCCGTAATGGAGGTTTACTCAAGAAAACTTGTTAGCTATTAGTAGGAGGATATTTACTGTATTTTTTTCAAACGACTTGACTTAATTTGAAACAAACTCTCTCTATAAAGTGGCTACCGTTCTTATTCCTAGATTTCGCTTGTCTGTAGCTTAATCTGTTCAATAAAACCTTCGTCACATCTCATATTGGATGGCACGGCGAGACAACAAAGTTCAATGCACTTACGTGACCTATAAATCAATAAGTTTTTATCGGGATTTTTATCGGAAGTAACTGGCAAACATACTCAAATATAATCTGCTGGTAATACTATTTTTGACTCCAGTTTTGTGAACCTTGCTTGGAAAAAGTTCTATAAAAATGTACGGTGCTTAAAAATAGATAAAGAAATAATATTATTGATTTTTGATTAATACATTTGAATAATATATTTAATTATGAATATTTCCATATCATAATCGACCAATATATGGTAATCAGCGGTCTAAAAGTAATAGTGTTTAAAAACATCTGAAGCTTTGTATTTATAAAGATTACGATCGCTGGCCTCTTGTATACCTATAATCAAGTAGGTGCGTGGTAATTATCGCTATAAGTACCTATGAATTATATTGCATTCGACGCCTCGTTTCCAGTTTACTAGAGTTTACGCAAATTAGCGTGACGCGAGACGCAATATAGCGTGCGTACTACTTGTTTACGATATTCAAATATAAATAATACTAGCTTCTAGATTTATTGCGAAGTCCTAAATTCCGTTGCAGTTCTGAGATGCAGAATCACTCACAATCAACTATTTATTTAAGGTATTGACACTAAATATTGTTGGATAAGTCGTGATTTTTTACTCGTCTAAGCGTTACTGGTTGATTCTTTACAATTATTTCTTGTCTAAACGTACATCGAATGTAGCGAACGCAAATAATTATTTGGCCTCATTGTAACGTTAAGCAAGTAAGCGTGTAAGTCTTGACAGGCGTATACTTCTATTAATCAAACCCTTTTGTATGGACGTATATTTGATCACGCTCTTGTATATATATGGAGTATTAAGGATAAATTTACTACTTTGACGCAAAGGGGCCTTCAGATTCATTCTGTTGCCAATATCATTGAGCGATCGAGTCGAGTTTTCATACTCTGAAAAAAATTAACAAGTATTGCCTATAAATCTTTTGAGCATTTCTCACGACCGAATTGATAAATCTTATATAATTGGAAATTGGTCTTCATATGTTGGTATGTGTAAGTTCTAATAAGCAAATTATAATTTAGCCGAAGAAAGTTCCCAAACGTCAAAGTAATAACTACAGTGTTTTTTATGTACAATCCATTATTCAGACAATTCAACTTGGCATCGTTATTTTTAAATAGTCGTCCCTGTTGGTAATTCATGAATATGAATATCTATGAATAATTCATAGAAGTTGAAATATCTGTCTATCGCGTTATAAGATGACTGACATTTACATCATAACTTTTCGTACCTAGATGATAATTATTGTTGGGTATTGATGTACATAAATTGTTTTTTACTTCATACCATACATAATTACTTCATAATTGTAAACAGACTGTACTCAAGTGAATATGTCTGATGCTGTATATGGGGTCCGTGTTATACTGATAACTGCCTCATTGGCCTAGTGGTCAAATGTCACAATTAAAAACTGTTTTGTGTTCAATGGGATATAGCTACCTCAGAGTCAAAATTATGTGAAAATGAAATTATATGGAAACATGCATATAAAACTGCCTCGGTGGTACTAAGCGCGCCTGCTACGATAGAGGTCTTGGGTTCGATTCCCGAGTCGACCAAAGTGTTATTGGGTTTTTCTATGAAATTCTCAGTAGCAGGTCGGAGTTTGGATTGGTGCCCGGTTAGTGGCAATAGGCTCGTCCCCTATTACATGCATATGGGACCTAAACATATCGGCGAACTGTGGCTTATACATTGGTACGCCTCTGCCTATCACTTCGGGGATACAGGCGTGATGATATGTATGTATGTGTTTTTCTGAAACAAGTCGGACACCTCCAAGGTTTTTTTTTATTAGACCTTTGTAATATATTACTTATATTTCATTTCACATTTAATTTTAAGCCTGTTTATTTATATTATGCTCTAATCAATTCGACGGTGAATTGATTCAATTGAAACAAAGTTGTCATGCGTCGTGCGGTTAAATTTGTATGAATTGGTGTAGTCATCTGTTATAATTGAACTGGTTTCAATAATAAGGTCTCTTGGATATAGCTCGTTTGGATATTCTTAAAGTATGGTTGATATACCATACTCGTTTTTCCTTAAATATATGGAACGACAATGTTTTCATTGAGCATTTTCAGATTATGCTCAATGCTCAGCCTCTATAAGTATGGTGCATAACTAACTTTAGCATTTTAAATATTATTGCAAGCCTGCACTGTCTCAGGGAAGATAAAACTTATGGAGTATACACAGTCATGTTATCCCGCCAATCGACAATAGTTATTTGCTTTTAATTTATCATCCTTATTTAGATCTTAGGGCCGAGCCAAACATCGTTATTATGTTCCTTAACTTCAGCTTTATTGTTTTGGTTTCTTAGGTTAACGCGAATGTTAGACATTGAAATAAAACTACTATTTACGGATACTCGGTTCATATTTTAACTTTATTTTAACCTCAACTTCATCATTCACCACGCAGGACTACCTCAAGTTCCTGGTGACGTACCACCGCTTCATCTCCTTCAGCCTGTACTGCGTCGGCTTCGTGTGGTTCGTGCTGTCCCTCGTCAAGAAGTACTACATGCGACAGTTCAGCCTCTTCGCCTGGACCCACGTGGCGTTGCTCATCGTCGTCACCCAGAGCTATCTCATCATACAGAATATCTTTGAAGGTGAGTTTAGTTTATTACTTTTGAAATTTTATAACATGTTTGACTTAAGACCTTGATTTGTTTATAATTTTTGAAATTTTATGATTTTTTTGACTTAAGACCATGATCTTGTAAGCTGCTGAGTTGATGGTGGACATATTATTTTCGGCGGGTTAGAAAATGCGTGGCCTGAAAGATTGTTATGAGTAGTCCGTTTGGTGGAAAAATTGTACATCTTAGCGTTTAAAGTGGCATTTATTTATTTTGAATGTTCATATTGGCATATTGTTTATTTCGTGAACTACTAAGCTATACTGAGCAGGTATCACCTATTTTCGAACCTTGAAGTACACCTATTTATTTAAGCTGTCTGTGGTACAGTATTTAGGCATTAGCAAGAATACTTAAAATGCTTAATTAACACAACACTTCAACCAAAATCTGACTATGGCTTCTCGAGTTAATCTATAATTCCAGTGTTGTTTGTGTGTATAGGTAATAGAGATTAAATACTTTAAATAGATAGGCGTAGGATTAGGAGCTTATAGCACACATAATACTAGTACGTATAGATTAGACTATTCCTATCTAATGCCACATTAAATAACAAGTAAAATTGGTATCTACGCACCTGTCTGTATCTATCGGGCTAAAAAGGGTGATGCAAATTCGAACCCAAGAGAAATGTTCCAGAATATAATGTTTATTTTTCCCTTTTTTTGGGCTCAATACAATAATATAACATATCATCACGCCTGTATCCCCGAAGGGTTAGGCAGAGGTGTACCAATGTACACCTACAGTTCGCCGATATGTTTAGGTCCCATGTAATAGGGGGCGAGCCTATTGCCACTAACCGGGCACAAATCCAAACTCCAACCTGCTACTGGGCTCATACAATATTACACGCTGTTTTTGGTGCGTTAGACGTTTATCACAATACATATTGATGTTCAATTGAGTGAAAAAAGACATCATCGTGAGAACACTCAAGTGCGCGTTTGAGGTGTTTATGATTTATCTGCTTTCAAGTGCAGGTTGGAAAAGCATAGTAAACAACTTAAAAAATATGGCATTTATGTGGAAAAACAACTAAGCAGTAACATGATATGTTGTGTAGAAAATACTATGCCGCTTTTTATTTCAGAACATTTTCAGATAATTCTGTTGGTGTAATGAAAGAATAAGATTAGAAAATATAATATTTCTCTGGTTTCATCGTTTACCATTACCAAAATCCCTTGCCTGTTGTAGCTGTTACCTACAGAATAAAAGCAGCTACGTCATGTAAATTATCAAAATAATACGGATAGACTCAGAAATATCCCTAAACTAGTGTCTTGATCCCGTTTAATTTCTAAAATCTTTTTTCCTTCTAAAATTCTCCAATTTCTGTCTTCCCAAATTCTTTTTCCAACCCTTTTAGTTAACCCAAAAACCCATTTAACCCCGCCCGCAGTGTCCCGTATCCCACTCGTACCGACTTTTAGCAAACTAAAAATACATTCCGATCAATAGTGGTCGCCGATAGTATGTTGTATAGGTTCCATAACTGTGCTCTTAAGAGCCATTCTAACTTACTTCATTAATTTTATAGTGGGTACATTATTGGGAGTGGAAGTTGGGCTCGATATTTGTTACTTGAAAAGAATGTATGGAGTTGCAATTTAAGTTTTCGTTTCGAATAATATTAGTTTTGTAGTCCTCTAGTCATGTTGTAAATATTAATCTGAATTGATGTATGCCTCATAAATGTTTTAGAAACATTTCATTCCTATCATAATAATTTATTATGATAGGAATGAAAAATAAAGGTCTTATTAAAATATTTCTTATTTTAAATGTGTCTGTAATACGATGATATTTATTCCATTCTCTTTTGGTTTTAAATTTTGCATTCTGGTAATTGCGTTTCAGTTTTCATGAGTTCTGATTTCTCGATACGTTCTGGTAACTCGACCGATACATCATTTGAATACCGGTATTTGTTAATTAATTTGCCTGACAGCCATATAAAAATACATAGGTACCAATATCTATTATTTATCTATATCGCATAGGTATGAGGTGAAGTTATATACGAAGTGTTTAGTCAAATTGATTAAACGCGTTCCACCTACGCGAAAGTAGAATGTAGATTTGTACATAAATTGTCATTCGAGCGGTTTCCAACTGAGGATGGGAAAATAACCTGAAAATATTCGACTCATTGTGTTTGCAAATACACACAATGTATTGGTTATCTTGCAAAATCAACAATATAATATCTTCAATTGGATATATTTAACTAGCGAAATTTTTACGAGTAAGTTGTGGAAAGACCTTAAACATGCGACAAATGTGATTTCATAATATAGGGATAATTGAATCTAGTCCATAGGTAGATCTTTGAAGCCCGATATTTGATTAAAAAAGGTATATTAGAATGATAACTAATTTGTTACTGAAAATAATAGGGAAGGTTTATTTTCAAATTATTACAGCGGCAAAATTAAATTTAACCATCGTTTTGTTGTTTTATCTTTACGACTTGTTAGGATAGGTCGCTATTACGTAACGACTAGTAACTAGCTAGACAGCTTGACCGTGACCATAGATTAGTTTTCACATATAGGTCTTTCTCGCCCTGAGAACAAGTTAAGCCGTCGATCTTTATAACACGAAGACTTACACCGTCTGTCTGAAGCCTAACAATTTTGATAACGAACTTAATCTTTAAGAATATAACTACACGAATAAAGAAATTCAGAAATAGTAAATTAGCTTTATATAAATCCCTCAAATGAAAGGAATAGGCTTTTACTTCTAACATTATAAAAGCAACACTTATGAGCATACGATGAGATGTTGTCCGCATTTATTTACTATTTATTTATTTATACTTCGCCAAATAAGTCAACCGCGCTGGCTGGTACCACATGAGTAGGCTCTAAGTTGTTTGTCTATATAACTCACGCGCAAGACTAAATATTGGTCTGGGTCGGGACTGTTTCCTAAATAACATTGCCACCCGCGTTACAAATTGTCCAGAAAATGTTACACGACTACCTTAAATTTGTCAATTCTTAAAATGTTTCAAAAAGTCAATACAATGCAGTTTTTACTACTTGTTGACTATAAATGATAGCGAAATATGTCTCTCTTATCAATCTCTCATTCAGTACAGGAATTGGGTCACCGATACCGGTGTGTAGTCCGCTTGTCATTTGTTATCATCAATCATGTCAACAAGTAAGGTAATTTCTAAGGAGAGTGTGTGTACTATATAAACCTCTTTTATTATGCTTTCTATTTGTGTTCTAGCCACGGACTCGTTTATGGAAACAAGAGTATTTATTAGTTTCCCTTTCGCCTTTGCGTGCTACCCATTTCAAGGCTGAAATAGCTAGGAGAATGTATGGCATCAAGACGGTCCCTATAAATTTACGTAGAGGGCACATTTACCGTTAATCAGTTTCCTAGGAAAGGCATTGTGTAACTGAATGATTTTACATGTCTGTCTGAAAAAAAAAGATGTTTTATTGATCTAATAAGAGTTTTTTTTTTCCATAAGAAAAAGTGGATTATAAGACCATTTATTAAGGTATCGTTAGGCACTGTACTTAAAGATATCCCAAGTTAACAAACAAACAATAACACTCATAAACAATGGACACGTTAATACAGCACATGATGCTTAGACAATAGCATTATACTTCTCAGTCGCTTCGTAAGGCATGATATTATGCCACTCTATAATAAGTACTACTCAATGTAATGGAGGTTCTGCTGACAGCTAGCTTATTCAGCACTTTACGTTGTGTGGCCTAGTTGCATTCATATTGTTGATCGCTTTACTTGGAGCTTGGAAATAAAGCAGAGTATTATTGTAGAGATAAATACAGAGACTCGATAAATAAAAATTACTAACATATTAAATAAATATAAATAAATAATGAGCGAGGCCTTTGCCGAGCAGTGGGACTGTATGGGCTGAAAATAATAATAATAAATAAATAAAAGAACAGGCATCATTCAGAAGATATTTCATGAATTAAAAGTAAAAAAAAAATATTGCCTCGTATCAGTTATTGACGAAACATGCGTGAGCCGTGAAGAAATTTCGGTTACTCAAGTATTTCTTGAATGAATTTATGATATGATAAAGTCCCAATTAAAAAACACCCGACCTGACATAGTCAGTTGTCATTAAATACTCGGGTAGCAACAGGTTAATGTGATTAAAACCTTGAAAGAAATACCGGCCGTAATAAACAACAGATAATTTAATCAGGCAATGAACTTGAACCTTGTTAATTTGGCCCAACGATTCATGTGCATGCATGATAATGCATGTACAGTCTACCGCTCAAAACGATGTTAAAATGTTCTGTGTGTAGCAGCGATGCGTATGAACTTGTGTGGTGTAGTGTACCTTGTAGATACTACTGAATAAAAAAATACGTTTTAATTTGGTATATTATAGGCGTTCGTCATAGGCCTATATTCTGTAACGAAACAAGCTGTTATAGATACTAAATTTTAAAAACTATGTTGGCATAGTTAAAACATAGTCGTCGCGGAAGCAAACGCAAAAAACTTGTCATTTAATTGTTAGTCGTTTACCTTGTAACTGTAGGATTATGATTTTTAATCACAGTAAGACCGGCCTGTCGGTTATAACCTTGCTACAATCTTTGTAACCTAGTAAGTCTCTGTACCTAATAGTATGTTCACTCCACCTTTGACAAAGTCATAAATTCTTAATGATCATTTGGCTACATCCATTAAACCGCTTTTTGATTAATGATTTGTACTACGTCTAGAATAGTGACAACTCAAAACATGTAGGTTCCTTAATAATACATACAGCTAAAACAATTTTAATATTGTTTTATCTGTTAGTAGTAATCTGTAACTACGAGGATTTTAAAAATGATTTCCCATTTATTGTAAGCCACGCTTTTAACATAAATAATATGCGTGACTCGACAAATTTTAATTGAAACAGTCATTGAACCGTCTTTAGCATTTTGTTACAAACATTATGCATGAATATTTAATTTATGGCTTTATTTTCGTAATATGTAGTAATATCCGGCCTTCAACAGGGCCTGCTTTACATAGGCTTTAAATGCTAATTTTAAAGGTTTTTTAACTATTGTTTACTTAATATTTCAGTGAAAATGTAAGCCAGAAAATCTAGGTTGCAAATTGCGTTGTTTGGGTAGTATTCGTACCAAAACTATCGATTGGCACATTCGCTGCGCTATGCGCGTCGGATAAACGGGACCAGATTTAAGTCCAGAAAGGTTTTAAATGCCTTAAATGATTTAAATTAAATAACAAAATTTAAAAATGTCTTAAATTTTGTTATTCAATCTGTCTAAAGTATAATTTAGGTATTCTATTCGAACCTTTAAGATTAACCCCTAAAATGCAGTAAAAACATTTCGAAAAGATAAATTACACAAGCAAAATCTTTAAATAATCGTTTCCGTTTCTAAGATATCTATCTACCAGCCCTCGTATAATTATGTTTGTTCTAGTTTAATTTGTTCAATAACAGATAGAGCAATAGTTTTGTAGACACAGGCACCACACATCTTCTCAACGAAACTCATTAACACTTTAGAATACAAGCCCTCGCTACCCAAATAAAATACGCCTTGTTGAATCATAACGTTTCGTTTATTTAATGTGCCCAACCCTAACTACATTGTATAGTTACATACGTTAGTATAACAGACGTTATATCGATAACATCGTACCTCCGAGCGCCGCTTGACTGTCAACATTGTCACGGGCTGAAGCCTTACAAATGGTGTATCTAGGTCGATGTGGGGGTGCTTTGTTTGCGACTAGAGGGAAGGTAAAAGGTATTATACAAGTACCTAGTGTTTGTTGGTATTATGTGTCAAATTTTGTATAACTATGCTTGACTCAATTGGAGTCGTTTGCAGCTGACATTATGTGCCATAGGTGTCCTCGTCCTCAAACAGAGCCCAGACTCTTCGATTGTAATTTCAATAAAATTTCTATGCAAAAGTTTGATGTTTCAATTTTAAATAAATATCATTTTGGGTCGTTGCCTTATTATGCGTACGTATAAAGCTAAGAAATGTAAGCTAGTATTTTCTTAGGTTTCCGCGAATATTAGACATTGAATTAAACCACGTTTTAAGGATTTTTACGCGGTTTATTTATAGATATTAAGTCAGAGCCCTTTGCAGGTATCATGGTCACGGGGAGGATTTATTTGAAAGCTAGTAATAGTTAAATCAACGCTGATATGTTAGTTGATAATTTTGGAAACGAAAAATCCCAATATCTATCTCACAGACCAGTATTGTTTTCAAACATAAACATATATACCTATGAAACTGATCATAAGTAAGTTCAGTATTAAATTGCAAATGTATTTAACCATTCAATTTTATCATCATCTATTTACGCCGTCGAGTATTGTATTATGTAATTACACTCATAAATAAGATTTAGTGTTCGTAAGTGCCACTTATCTTAACGTATTGTTTGTATTCGTTGCTAATTAGTTATAATAATAACGATAAGTGGGAGTAGCAGTCAATAATACACTGTATATTAAGTTTATTAGAGATTCGAGACTGTATTTAGATCTTGAAATGCATTCCTGATAACTGAACTTTGTTTTTACGGTCTATCCTTTTCGAGCATATTTTATTGTATGACAGCAAAGCAATATATGCAATAACTACCACGCTAAAAAACTAAAATGAATGAAATCTGACATTTATGTTAACACTTGCTGTTATGAAAACAATAAAGTACCTGCCTTGCATTAAAAAGGACCACTTATCCAGATTGAGAGTATAGCCCATCACTCATCGTTGAAAATTAGTTTTTAATGGCCTCTATTAAGCATAATTTGTTAGCTTATGCCATTCAAAGTACTACAGTAAATCGCCCACACCCACAACATATCCCTCTATTCATATATACAAGATGTTATCGGGGGAAACCATCTCGAAAATAGATTATATACTTCATGTCAGCATAAACACCGAAATTAAACCTTAAGGACTTAGTCATTAGGTACATTTTACGACGTGTACTCTATTCGTTTATTTTCGCAAATCACGCGAACAGGTGATCAATACATTTCGCTCAAATGAAGCGGTTCGCTATATTGATCTGTTTTGCTTTGCATGCATGAGTAAGCGGTACATTTTAATCGTGTCGTAACTTGATTAAGTTATTAAGGTTATTGTTCCGCTGTTGTGAATTCATTATTCAATACTGACTTAAAATTTAATTAACTAGAAAGCTGAAAACATCGTGACTTTTGAAGTACTGTTACCCGGAATGGCTGGACGTAATCAGATTTTTACTTCCGAATAATATCAAGTTATTTTGTACTGTAGTTGACAATCGCCATTTACATTTCAGTTCAAAAGAAAGTGACCTTACAACTTTAAAAAAATTTCCTTTATCATTAAATATTTAACTCAATCAAGAAATTCTACTTTCATGTGGTGACCGTACGATCACTGTATCGCATACTTTATTGACAATGTTTAACTGTAATCGACCATTAACCCCCCATGTTATCTTTAATCCAAACTTCACATATTATATTTTGTCTATATTGTAGCTTCATATGAAGTTATTAAAAGTTTGAACTTCAGTGATCGAATATGTCAATCGTCGCGTCAATTCTCAAATGTTATCCCACACACTGAAACTATGCTTAAGTCTAGAAATAACTATTTGTTGCGATATAACTGCTCAAAACGAAAAAGCATTGTTATTACATAGCATGAAACATTGCGGTACGGCGACTCAAAATTAAAGTGCGTATAATATTATATCTTTCATCTAATGTATGCAATATATCGTCCAAAAACTTCTGCGTAATCAGTACCAGATAAAGAAGAGCACCTATACTAAACATTATCACTATGTAGTAGGTACTCACATTGTCTATCGTCGGCCCGAAACATTCTATAAACACGTTGCATTTTATTATTAGACGCCGTTTGATCTTCAACCTCGACATTGTTTCAACAGCTGGAACACTTTGGATCTCAACAATGTATGTAAAAATATACGGTACACTTACATACAATAGAAATGGCAACCATTTTGTGGAAGGTTTGGTTGCTAATTAATTGTGTAAGGGAAACAACGACAGCAGTACTTATTTAATTATATCGACTGTCCATTCAACATGAATCTCATGATACAGGGAATTAAAAAAAAACAAAGAAACGAAAGCCCAAACATCGCTTCGTAACAGAGTTCCTAGAACCTTCTAAGTAACAAATTTTATTGATTTTTAATGTTTTTTTTTTGTTTATTTTAATTGTTATTTGTTGTTTTAACTTTCACTTTGGAATTGTTTAATAAGTATGTTTTACTTTTGTTTTACGTATAAGTTTTACTTTTATACTGTATGATTATGACATTGTTCAACGAATTGGTGTTAAACTGTAATGTTGTACGCTTTGATGTTCATTAAATAAATAAATAATAAATAAATCATCAAAACAAGGTATATAAAGTTGGCAAAATTTTATCGCAATCGGATGTTAGGTTTTAATTGAGCTTGCAAGATTTACATAAAATGCAAGTAAAAGAAAAGCTAAAACACTATGTACAGACATTTTTTTCTAATAAACTGTAATACTCCTATTCCCTGGGAACTATTAAGGTCTTATTCCTTAGAACATAAATAAACGATAAAGTAATGATCAAGCCCCAAGAGACGTGCGTGAAAAATTTGGGGCAAAAGCCATTGGGACTGAATTAAATTGAATTGAACTAGTTAATAAATTAGGCAAAGCGTACCGATGCGTCTCATTCTATCCAATTGCTCTCATATACGATGAATAAGTTATTTACGGCTGTAAGGTTTTTAATGGAGGATGACAATAGATAGAATGTGAAGGGAATAATGAAAGTAGACAAAGCGAAACAAGTGTGTGAGGATCGTAGCAAGTGGTAAGAAGTGGTATCTGCCTACCCCTACAAGGGAAAGAGTCGTGATTATATGTATGTGTATGACAATAGAATGTAGACTGCCTAAATACCAAGTAAAAACCATTAGTAAAAAAACAAGTCGACTTCATCAAAAATCTACAATAAATCCATAGAAGTGCGTTTATAAAACGATTAGCCGTGGCCTTGATTCGTTAGTTCGGTTCTAACAAAACTGATGTCTGTGGAAGCAACAGTCCAAAATAGGTCATATTTATTGTGAACAAACAATTTGATCCGATTGTTCCACCGATGTAACTGTTTCAACTACGAACGATGATTTATATGATTTAAACTGCTGAGTTTCATCTAACTACCGGAAATGTGGTATTTATATCTAACTGCCGTTTGTGGTCTATGTAGCCCGCATGAATGCATTATAATGCAATTCACATAAAATGAACTTTGAATTGAAAATTCAACAAGCACCCGAAAATTACGCAGATTGCTTTCCAAAATGCTTATTAATTAGTTAAGAACTCTTTCAATCACATCAGCTTTAAAAAAAATCCGCGTCTCTATCGGTCCATTCGTTTAGGTGCCACGATGCCACAGCCAGACACACAGATACACACACAGATACACACACAGACACGTCAACCTTGTAACCTAATGCATCCTTATTTTTGCTTCGGGGGTTAAACGTACCATCTTTGTCGGTTTTGCCAGTGACTCGATTATTACTTTTTACAAACGTTAAACTGTTTTACTCCGGTAATGTTATGAGTACGACCCGTCAAACCTACAACGGGCAATATATTTTTAGTATTGATATTTAGCACCTGCTTTTATTATGTAAATAATAGTGTATATTGTGCATTATATCATTGCAAGTCGTAGGCAGTGTCGCGTGAGGTATTATGCTAACTCATTATGACTGACCATGAGACAGTGTCTGATAACACTGCAGTGTTATAAGTTGCTTTTGCGTTAAGTCAGCATTTCCGGTTTTTATCGTAGCAGTTTTGATTTCTGAAGTATTTTTTTAGAAATGTCTGGAAATGTGATAATATTTATGTTGGAGTAAATATGTAGCTAAGTTACGGAGTTTTGTAGACCGACTAAAAAGGACATAAGTCGTATAAAAAAATGGATGAACAGTTACTAGGATCAGCGAATAAACGTCAGGAAAGTCCACTAAAAGAATGATTCCTCAAAATAGCAATAGTTAGTTACCCGCCCGGCTTCTTACCTCGAACTGCAAAATATAGCCTGTTACACAGTGATAACAGAGCAAACTGATGGTGAAATGTCTGATGATTTTTTTTTTAATCGGTCTTTACCTAGAACTTTTAACAAGCGTGGTATATTTGTTCCAGGCCTCATATGGTTCATAGTGCCGGTATCGATGATCATCTGCAATGACGTCATGGCGTACGTGTTCGGCTTCTTCTTCGGCAAGACCCCGCTCATCAAGCTCAGCCCCAAGAAGACCTGGGAGGGATTCATCGGTGGTGGAATATCTACTGTCATCTTTGGATTAGTGGTATGTGTCTCTCTCCTTATATTATTTGCAGGAGACCAAAGTCATTCCAACCTGAAGAGTCTGCAGTATGTGTCAAATATCTGGTGATTTTAAGGCCCATAGTGGCAAGGGTATCTGCCTTCCATCATGTTAACAGCCGCTTTCTCGTTTATCGGCTATTTCTTGATATGCTTAAATCAAGATTTAAAACCTTGTTTTTTAAAGTTGTTAATTGACCAGTCCCGATTTCCAAGAGAGCTGATAATTTGGGCTTGTAAATTGGACGTCAAAGTTACATTATTGAGTAATGAAGATAATCTGATGCAGAATTTGAAGGAATTCTGACTACACAAACCTATCTCCTTAATTCCAGATGTCGTACATGATGTCCCAGTACCCGTACCTGGTGTGCCCCATCGAGTACTCGGAGTCGCTCGGCCGCATGACCATGGACTGCGAGCCCTCGCTGCTGTTCCGCCTGCACGAGTACACGCCGCCGCAGTTCGTGCAGCCCGTCATGAAAGTGGTGAGTAACTGATAAATGCAGATGTAAGCTAGGTCATAACTGAATATTCATATAACCTATGTAAATGTGGGGCCCAATCGCAAGACATGAAGCATCTTCTGTCCTGCCATCCTGCACTACCAACGCTACCCTCCAGTATACGATGCGAGGCTAAAGACAAAGCCATCCAGGCAGCGACTTCTTATTTGAAAATAATTGACATATTGTTGAAACGAATAGAAGAAGATTAAAATGTCGCTCATGATTTTCTCAAGAGTTGTAAGGTAAAACTTGCTGCTGAAAGTTGATACGCAGTTCTGAGATGGATTCCAAGGGCAGTTCTGAGATGAATGATACGTTGCCAATGTTTGAAAAGATAATGAAACTTTTTTTAGTGGACTGATGGATGGCGAACTGAACGAGGATATATTTTTTTCTATTTTTGTCTGTTGCCATTGTCAGTTGTCTTGTGTGTGTGCCTTACGTAGAGTGTATTTGAACCTCTTTATTTTATTTCCAGCTGGGCCTGGAGACGATGAACATCTACCCGTTCATGATCCACTCCCTGTGTCTGAGCACATTCAGCTCCGTCATTGGGCCGTTCGGAGGATTCTTTGCTTCCGGATTCAAGCGTGCGTTTAAGATCAAGGTAAGATATGTTTAACTAAAATTAAATACTGCAGTTTTTAATGGTATGGAAGTTACACTAGGTGACGCACCGCCTTACACATCTAGTAGTGGTATTATGATGTCTCAATGAATAAATCGTAAATACTTATGAATTAAAAAATATGGTGAAAGTAAAATAATTAAAAGTACTAGTAGAGAAGATTCACTTCGCAAAAGCAATATACAAATAGAAACTACCAAATTTGTAAAAAAGTTTAGTTCGCCTGCTGAAGAGCAGTATCGGCTGAACGTACCTATATTGTCAAGTAAAACCCCCCAGTTAACACATAAAATTGTATAATGTATAAGCAGAAACCAACGACTGCGTCATACTTTGTGACATGTAATGTAATGTATGGTATTTGTAGGACTTCGGCGACGTGATCCCGGGCCACGGCGGCATAATGGACCGCTTCGACTGCCAGTTCCTGATGGCCACCTTCGTCAACGTCTACATCACCAGCTTCATCCGCACCGCCACGCCGCAGAAACTGCTGCAGCAGGCAAGTCACAATCAGTTATTTAGCCTATGTTATACTCCTCTAGGCATCAAGATTCTTCTACTCTTTGAAATGACGATTTGCAATTGTAAATTTTTCTACAAGAATGTTATTCTAAGGAGAATCAGTTTAAATGCTATTGGATATTTTAATTTAGTATTTCTTCAGTTATCATTCAAGCTATATTTTGTTTGTACAAAATCTAGCCAAACCTAGAGAACTAGAATTATAATTTTATTCTGTCTGCCCAGTAACACATATTTACTACTTAAAATATCTAGTATTTTGAGTCGCTGTATTTTGAGTTTAAAACTGATTAACACTATGCTAAAGAAGAATCGACTTCAATGTAATCTATATTACTATGGGACAACCACTGAGGTATATCGATGTAAAGATATTCCTTGAAATCAAGGCCAATTTGCCGGATATGTCGCTCCTTTTGAAATGGGTTCAAAAGTAACAATATCATATTTTTCCCGACAGGTATACAACCTGAAGCCCGAACAACAATTACAACTGTTCTACGCTCTGAAAGAGTCCCTCGAACACAGGAACATACTCAACTTGGTACCTTAAGCCGATACACTTCATACAGGTAATCGAAACGGTCACAGCTCGCAGTCGGGACTTCACACTACACAGCGAAACGCTGCGTTTTTAAAGAAAATAAACAACAAAAATAACGCAAATGCAATAAAGCTATAAAAAATGTAAAAATAAATACATGTTTGTTGCAAGTTTGAATATTTACTTGTGGTGTTTTGATGATTTTTTGTTGTGAACTTAATTTTTGATGTGTTTACAGTACAAAATCAATGACAAATATTCGATGTATTTATGTTTTTTTGTTACTTGTATTTTTATTGTTATACATAATGAGTGAGTTTGAAATAATAAAAGGCATAAAAATGAAAATTGTAAGAAACGCAGCGTTTTTGTGTGTAATGTGCAAGTTATCTAAGGTTGAACATATCCCGCGTACCTTAAACGAAATACATTTGTTCTAGTCTGTTATTGCGTTTGTTTTTTACTTTGATAACAATTTATATATAAAAATAAACATAAATATAATAAAAATATATAAATTCGATTTTATATTGTACGCCTAAGGACCATCTTGTCGTGTTTGACAAATTTATTTTAGCTTAAAAGGTAACCTATTATAATTAACTATATTTAATGCCCTATTTGTCACTGACAGACAATTATTCTGTGTTATAAGATATGAATTATGGTTGTATTATCTATATGCTATTAAATAATATACAGTAAATAATTATTATATTCTTCAATACTCATGAATTCAGAACAGTATATATTGCCAACTACCAAAGATTAAATATTAAAGTAAAAAACAAACGTAAACCGTATGTAAAATATATAGAAAATAATTTATTTATCTCCTGCATACATAGCATTATCCTCTGGAGAAAATAATATTATTATTATATTGAAATGAAATACTTATAGTTTAATTAGTAGTAATATTAAATAATAATAAAAAAATCTAACACAACTCTTTGGATTCTGTGTTAGAAATGTTAAATGACAAATATAATAAAATAAATTTATTTTTATTTGTCATTTAATATAATTTATATTTGAATCTGAACAGGCTTTGACGTAAAGTACATTCAATTCTTAACTTTAAAGTAATAGAGATACGGTATAATTTCCTTTGAGTAACTAAATTTTGTGACTTTTAAATTTGTTGCATGTTAGAGCTTGTTTGTCTTCAAATATATATAAATAAATTTATCGTGGTTCTTATAATATTAAACTATTAATAATATCCTTATACCACTCGAATATTACTGTTTGGGTTACGGTAAAACTAAGTATTTACATATACAGGGTGTTACGGAAATGCATAGAAATGTTTTAAATACTGTTTCTGCCCTTATAAAAAAATGTGCTGCAATAATTTTGGTCAATCCTTGAAGCAAGTTGTGCTTTTTTATATGGGGAAATGCATTATTTATTATATGACACGTTTCCCCGTAACGCCCTGTATATGATTCCTCGAATTTTTATGTGTAGTTAATGTAAATGCCTCATACATTTTGTAACGAATCTATTATTTTTGTTTATTATTTATTGATAGTTAAATAAATATCTTCCTCATGTGAATGCCGGTTTTGATATAGTCGGGTTTCTTTATGTTGGCCTAAAAGGCCCGTATGCGCTTAGTTATCTAGCTCATTTTATAAATGTAATGTGGATGCCGCTGATCTTAATAAATAGTAAAATAAAATTAATGAATTAATAGTTCCTTAATTAAAGTTTTTAAGTTCCCAGTGATTTATTTCACCAGTTGTCACTAACTCACAGTAAGTATCTTGCTGTAATGACTTCCAAATTATTCTATCAAGAATGAACTTCCATGTTTTATAGCTTTATTTATAACACTATTTAAAAACATACATAACATCACGCCTCTTTCCCGTAAGGGTAGGTAGAGACCAATTCTTTCCACTTGCCACGAACTTTACACCATTTAAATGTATGAAAAAATGTGTGACCTTATTTTGACTTCCATAGAAATTAAACCTATTTGTTAAGTTCAGCGGCATCCGCCATTACAGTTTATTTTTGGATTAGACAGGGAATATTGCATTTGTATTTATGCTTTAGACTGAATAACGAACGACTGTTTCATGTGCTAAAGACTTTTTGAGAGTTTACTTTTGGTATGACAAACGAATTGACAGACCTACGCCAGTCTTATACGACATTACTATAATTGCTTAGCGAAACCTATTATTGATTTTTATTAATTATTAAATTGATAATAGTCTTTTAGACCGTAGTGTTTAGTTCGCGATAAATGTCTTTTGACAGTTTGGAAGATGAGTAATAAATTTCCTTATTGAAATTATTAGTTGGATGTTGGGTAGAGGGAAAGAGAAGGGTAATGGAAAAAGTAGAAATTATATCATGCTGCTTTAACTCTGCAGTGCAGCTTACAGTACACGCTTATCAAAACACATTGGTTATAAAAATATAGAGTGATAAGAAAACCCTGTCCGCAACGAAAGGGTGATTTAGGGTTCACAATCGCATGCCCAAATTAAATATTAAATTTGAAATATTCATGGTATCATTATTAGTGATCTTTGAAATAACGATTTTTTGCCGCGAAATTACATATTGTTTTTTAAGTTGTTTATATCAGTTATCGATACCTAACACCACCTTAACGGATCGGACAGGGTTTTCTTAACAGCCTGTATTAATGATATATTTAACAATATTACAGATTTAAACAATAGATTATAATTATTAACAATATTATAATAAAAAATTATCAGCGTTACATGAAACCTGTTAAGTTTGGTGATGTTTTTTTATTGTGATTTTACGTTACGTTTGTATTCTCTGTTGATTTATTGCTTGTGTTAATTCGATGCTCGTTCGCTAGCTTTTAGTGTTGTATTAGCATTTGTTAGGCTAGTTTATTTACTTTTTGACATCGTTGGCATAGTGTTGTGACACTACTGCGACTGCAAGTAACATCCTTGCAATGTCTTACACGGATTAGTGTTGTCAAAATTGTATGTGAATTGATTAGTATATAAATTAGGCCGTAAATGCGATGTCTCATTGATTTATACTTAGGATTATTACTTGTATTGTGTTTAACGGTGATGGTCATATAAGCGATTTATCTAGAAATTGTTTGGTGGTAATTGCAACACACGGTTAGAAATTTATGAAGTAAAATAAATAAAAAGAGTGTATATTAAGATCTTGAGAACAAGAAAAGAAGTTGCTGTACCTACCTATGCAATTCTAGATTGTAAAATACCTTTTATAACAGTATATCATGCCACCCTACATAGTTTTAATTTAATAGAAGTGGGTCAGAAACCAATGAATAGCTAAAATTAATAAATGAATATCACAGAGTATCCCAGTGACGGAAAATTGATTCAAAAATTATTGATTACACATTTACAAAAGAAACCGATTTTAATGAAATGTATTCCTCCTTTTGAAGTCGGTTAAAATGATTCAAGAACTATTTTAAAAGAAATCTTGGCAAGGAATATGAAATTTGATTGGATTTCTATCCTGTTACTGTACCCACGCAAGTAAACGAGTACCTTACCTACCAAACATGAGCATAATTAAGGACCAATCGATGGATAAACATGTTGTTAATTAACAAGTAATTACGTTTATTTGCCATAGGACAAACTACTCTGTTCGTATGTATTTAGATTCTAGAATTATTTGCCGTTAATCATTATTTTTCAGAGTATTTTAAATAGTTGTGTGCGCGTGAGTTTAATGTACAGTCAGATATATGTTTCTACTGAAAACTAAGTAATAATGCATTAATAAATATGTTATGTTAAAGTCTGCAAAATTATATTTGTCCGCTGAAATCCAAAGCCTACGCTTAGGCTTACTGTATAGATACCAATAAAGAAATCACTTGGAAGGGACGCTACAGACTTAAATGTACATTTAAAAATCTTATTTATTTATGCATTAATTTGATGTCCGTAAAATAATCTATAATATTCACATGCAATTTTCTTCCATCGTACACTAACAAAAGCTGTGCATTTCACTCCCACGCTTACAGAATACGTTACAAAATTGTAATAGTATTAAAAGTATTGATGTTTATCGTTAAGATAGCTATGTATGATGCATCGTGCGAAATGTTTAGCGTATGTGATAATATATTATGTGAGGAGCTAACGATATAGCTTGCTAGATCTGACTTGTAACCCTACCTTAACCTAACTGTCCCGCCAGCAGACACAATAGTTAAATGGAAATGCTCATATGTGACTCATGGGACAGGGAAATGGTTAATAGCGGTTAGGTATATTATTATCCATTTATTTACCCCAGTTTTGATTATTGTCACAATTTAAATTCTTTATTGTCTTTTGATGCAGTGATTTAATGACCAAGTGTTTTCGACTAATAGGTGTAAATGCTAATATATCGGTTCCTTGTTTCATTAATTTGATTCGAGAAATGGTACGATAAAACAGCAAATCCTTAGTCAATCACTGCTAAATGAAATTGGTTGAGGTCAACTTAAAAACACATTTCAATTTATAGGCTTTTATGCTACTTATTAAAAAGTTCCAGTCGTCTGGGATATAAACTTTACCCTGGCTCAACTTTCATTAAATTAGTAGCAAAGTACCCATCTTTACATTTGCTTTGGTATTCCACCAGAAACTTTTAAAAACCAGTTACAAAATGATTAAATAATCAATGTATTACGTCAATGTATATTGTTAGCTCTGCTCCACCAAATGTCTTACCAGCACTTCATTAGAATTGTTAAATTCGTCACAAAATATAAGATCTTGAATCAATGTTATTGTAAAATATTTACGACTTATAAACACCCCTTACTTTATACAAAAATATTTTTAAACAGTGAAAATGAATATACAAGGTGTAATACAATTGATGCTAGTTAAGGAAGTAGCCGGTTCAGAATAGGCATCTTAATCGAATTCCGAAAAAAAATATCATGTTAATTTTTCAGGAAAACTTCCTTCACAAGTGTTGAATTAGAAACATAACAAATCAATTCAATCTTTAGTTTAAAGTAATTTGAACCTTAAGTCAAAGGAATAAAGTCCAATTTGTATTTCTCGTACGTCGCTAGTTTTCTTATGCACACATAAACCATAAAACATTTTAAATATTTAAATTGTTAGAACGCGAATAATAAATATTCAAAGAAATTTGGAACTTACTGCAACGAAATAAAGCTTATCTAAATGTACTTCCGTGTCAAAAAGACGCGAAATCCCTAAAAAAATATTGTACGTCATTTGCTAATGTAAACATAATGCATGGGAGTGAGACGCAAACATTTCCCGCCACCCTCTGACCAATGAGCGCCGCACGCGCCGCGGCCGCTCGCGCTGCAGCAGCGCCAAGAGCGGCAACCGCCCGCCTAACATCAAAGACGATTAGTCATCTGCCGACAGCGTGCTGTGAATGTTTTGTTATTTATGTTGTGACTTGTGACCTTGACGTGAAGTATTGCACCTGATGGATAGGTAGCTGGGGACCCATGTAGTGGTCTCTCTGATAAGTGGAGTGGACGCCAGAGGATTTTTATTTGTGGCTGTTATAAAATCGCTAGTACAATTAGGTAACAACTGTCGATGACCTCAAAAGTAAAATAAAACTCGCGTTTGTGACAGTGAACAGTGATACTCGAGTACTAAACTAACTAAAATACCTTGAAAAAGCCGGTAAGACCTAAAGTGAATCGAAAAATACGGCAGATTATTGAACCATTGTTGTGAATGTGACGAAGAAACAAAGAAAGTTAGTGTTTCTACATAATGTTCAGTTTTGTAAGTACCTACAACTTTTTTCTAATTCCTTTTATGCCGCGTTTAATTACCTACGTGTGTAATAGGTACGGCGACTCGGGCGCCAACCCCTCCACGCTACGTTATTGACGATAAGTACCTACCTACATCTCAAACGGTTGAAAGTCGCACACCGATTTAAAGTAACATACCGTTATTATGTCTAATTTATTATGTTTAATTTACTTCTTAACACACACATCAAACATCGAATCATCGAAACGTCCGATCAGTCTGGATGTGTGACGAAAACATAGAAACCTATTTTACTAGTTAGAAAACCTGTCAATAACTTATACCATGATAATATCCAGCTTAGTGTGAACAGTAGTTAGGTATTAGAGAAAATTTGAGTTTAGTTAGAATGTTCGATCAATGAACTAGTGCCTAAACAGCTGACGAACAATCGAGTGAGCGCGCCTGTGTGCGTGCGTAGGTTAATACGACCAAACGTTCAACGTATTTCGGGGCATCTATTAGATGAAAAATTTATAGGTTTGGTTCGTCTAAATTAAATTATAGGCCACATAAGGATATTATAATTTAATAATCTAATTGGGGTGTCTGAGGCTATGATCAATATTATTTTACACCTTGTATATCAAAATTCTGGTATTTATTTTTGAGAATGGTAAAAAATTTGTGTTGTAATTTACTTCTACCTTCCTTTTTTGTGAAATTGCAATTGGCATTAAATTGTCAAGTAAGGTGTGTTTATAATTCGATATAATATGCGTACCTAACGATTATTGATAGTGTATTGTAGACCTAGACGTGTTTTATGGTCTAAATTATTTATTGGATATGTGACGGTAAAATAAATGGAACCCTAAAGGTATTCGTGGTTTTTATTTAACTAGACATGAGGTGGCGGTGTGTCCTAAATTATTATTTAAAACTCAATATTTACGGTGATGTGGTCTGGTGTGACCCTAAACTTTTTATTAGATTGAAAATACGGGAGCAATGAAATAGTTTTTAGACAATTCTAAGTAGTTCCTGATTCTTATACGTCGTCAGAAAGGGTTTTCTTTTGAATGTTGATCGAAGATGGTGCGATTTGTCTGTGTTATGTAGCGTTATTATTAGAAGACTATGGCTTCGAGTATTTATTTATTGAATTCATGGACTAACTCTTGGGCAGGATCCTTATCCATTTTTTCTTACATTTAATTTCTTCATTAAATTGCATCATGCTTTCAAGCAATCATGATGAAATTCTTTTACGAATTCGGGTTAATCCGTCAGTGAATTTGGCACTCAATCAGATCTTTGACAATAATTTTACAATCTTTACATAGGTCATCGGATGTGGTTATCGTGAAGTGACAAATAGAAATACCAGACATAAGGTCATTTGATGAAATCCGATGAAAGCCATAACTAAACCGACTAAAATTGTCAATAAGGGCAAATTGTGTGGAAAATCAATTTATTTGCGGTATTGTCGCGTTTCCTATGTTCCGAAGGCCTATTAAGCCTATTGTCAGTGCATCCTGCATGTGGAACAATGGGAAGTAACGGAAGTATTGATAGGATGATTTTAGCCACAATGTGGTTTCTGCATTGCAGTTGTATGTAAGCCTTTTAGTTTCTATTTGTCTTCCTAACACATTTTTTGGGTTTTAAGTATGTTTGCCTACAACTTAATTTTTCTCAAGGGATTCCACATGGACCTCTTTCGTCCTCGGAGTGTGTCGAGCGTAACAGCTAGTGGAGTGCTTCTATCTTTCCTTATACTGGGACCATGCGGGAAGCCGTAGTAAACTATCGCAAAATATTCACCTAGGCCTATCCTTAAATGACTAGTTAGCCTAATTAACGAGTCGTGATAACTTTTTCTTCTACTAAACCATCGAAAACGGAACAAAGCTTCATTTAAAGAATTACCTAACAAAAACTCTATAACAAGCTCTAAAACTAAACTGTATTACCTAAACGTTAGGCCAACACGGAAGCGTGTTCCGGGGCGTCTGGTTTTTGCATACTGAGGAGACTAGGAACGTGTGCGCAGTTCCCACGCCCGCTTGCGCAATGCAATCTCGTTTATGTTGCGTTTAGTGCGCGGGTCCAATGTGGGACGATACGAGATTATTAACGGCTGTTGGAGGTTCGCAGTTTTTTTTTCGTTTTTAGATTGTCTGTCATACATACTACTGATATATTATACACCTAGACTTGTAACGTAATGTGATGTTAATGGATTATTCAGTCCCTTTCAATTAGTTTAAAACGCGCTTGAAGTCCCTTTGCAGCATATACCAAAGTTAACTCCCCTGTAAAGCAACCCTGCAGGCTGCAGTGGAGTCAATTAAACTACCTAAGTAGCAATTACATGTTATAATGGCGAGCTAGTGCAAAGCTTATACAATAAACTTGAATGTATAACACTAAATATCTGCTATCATTTGCCTTCGCTAATATACACTTACTGACGGGGGAGACCTTTGCCCAGCAGTGGAACACAAAACAGGTTACATAAAAAAAACACACATAGACGCACACTATTATTATCGTCATACACGATAAAAATGGCGTCCAAAATTGAATTACAGCACAAATACAAACGCAATGAAAACAAACCCAAACAAGAGTAACACAAAGATGACATTTATAATTCCACACACATCGATTGTGCGATCTGAATAAAAGGGAAATCTTAATACTATTTACAGTAAAGTTTTATTAGCAGATAAAAGAAATCAGTGAGATCTCGGCTTAAATAGAACGGAGGTGTCGCGACGAATATTGATCGTGTTTAGGTGGATAATCCTGTGAGTCATGCGCTTTCACCGAGTAAAGTAATTCGTGCGTAAGAACTGAATGTATTGTCGTGGCGTCATGTAATGACTGTGAATTGGTATCGTCTAATCATGAGTTGAGTTTGATGAGGATGCTGTTTCAAATTAAAATAAAATAAGGTTTACGTTCGAATTTTTTGATGTCTTTTGTTTTAGGTGGTAGCGGCGATGACGAATGAATATTATGAGTATATAATATAATAACAAAACAGAAGTTCCAGAAATTAATTATTAATTATTTTTTCATAGAGACGATCAATAGTTTGTCTTACTGCCTTGATTCGTGCTTGTCTGGGTGCCATTTCTTGCCCCTCGTGTTGAAATGATAATAAGGTAAAATAAGTCTTTTTTAAAACATTATTTATTATTATTATTAAGTCAGTATTGCACGCCCAACAGAAAATCCTTAAAATTTGTTTTTAGTTTTCAATTTGTGTATTGTTGTATTTAGACCTTTCTCAATCAGACTCGGTACGGATTAGTCTACACTATGTATCGATTATCGAAGATCAGTAAACGTTTATTCAACGAGTAACACATAAGATTTAGTGTCACGAGAATTTGAGTACCAAGTCATAAGTCATCTCTAGTTTACGTGCAACATTGTAATACAAATACTAAACACTTCCTGACAGTTTATTACGACTAAAGGACACTTTCTCTGTCAAACTAAATAACGCATGCTCATATATTGTATCTACAAATAAATACAAACAAGTTAAAGACTACGTAAACACGATGTTTATTTGTTTTTCAGGTTGTTCTTAGTGACAAATGTTATATCGCTACGTGTAAAGCTGTTACATGGCAGCGCGATGTGACTGGATAAATAAATAAATTCAAAGCGAATAAATAAATTCTGTTCTATTCTATTTTAGGCGACATAAAAATATTTGTTGTAAGAGGTTTGTGTAGAGGTATTATGTCAATACTTGAAGAATATATAGGTATGTGTGAAAGATGTGAAAGATTTCTAATGTTTCGTGTCTTTTCCTCGACTAAGGGCCTTCGTACAGGATGCGACGCAGGCCCGATCCTACCCGACGACTTTTTTCTCATATCACTTTGACCGAACCGTACGAACCTCTATTCATTCAATTGCGGAAGTTGTGTGGAGACCAAAATCGTCGGGAACCAGAATAATCTAACTGTGAATATCAAGAGACATGTACGCGGCGGAACGTAAACAATTTTAACATACCTGTAACTTCAAAATTATTATTAGTCACACGAAAATTGCATATAAATCTACAAACGAGCTCTCATGAGCACCGAAGCGGAAAATATTAACAAAAACTACGAAAATTCACGACTAATTGCTAAAAATTCCCAGAACAGGGTCACGTTATGCCAACAGAAGTGTAATAAAAGAATTCTTTTCTCATTGTTTCGTCTTCACAACGATCGAAATTATTCAAATCCATGCTCCAAGTTACGAAACTTTAAGCTCATAACTTCTCCAAAACTGAAAACATTTGATTTTAAACTTTGTGTCCAACAGTGTAAAGTTCAAATTATTCTGCCATATACCACACGTGGTCACTTTGATCAAATAAATTCGATCATCGCGCGATTTATTGAGCGATCACCGAAACCTGTCCACTTTTCTCCTAACTATATATCTGTCCTACTCCCACATGATAGTTATCCATATGATTGAAAGGGATATAAGCTAAGTTGAGGACAATAATGTCAGTGGTATTGCTTTCTTTGCCTTGTAAGTAGGTTGCTTTGGTTATGTCAGGTGTAATATTTTAAGAGAGCTGGTTAGTAGGTGTGATTAGTATTGTTTTAGTGTGACAATAAAGTGGTTTAGAATAGAATAGATACTGGAAGAGAAGTAGACATCATAATTAATCTGTTGTCAATGTAAATATTTATCATAGCAAAAATTAAATAAAGTGTGTCGACACAGGTTTTCAGTTCTTGCATTTTTATGTAGACAGGTACAGGTTCGAAACCGAGATTTTACTTAAAGTTAATATATACAGACTGGGTATGTCACAAGACAGAGTGACAAGCATAAACCAGGGCAGTTTAAGATACAGTAACCATCACAGGATAGTCTCACCAAAATCCTCAAGTCACTTCCCAAGCTAACCCCTCTATATAATTCCTGCGACTAGATTATGCGATGTTCGGCGATTAGCACACGAGTGCCGGCCGGCCAGCTGACTCCACTAGACTAGTACGCGTCGCGACGCCGCTCGAACAGCACGCGTGCGTTATAAAACGCGACATATTTATATTTACGTAAAGTGTTACTGTGACAGTTTAGTGTTGGTTTAATAAAAGTTTGTAAATCTGTGTTTGAGTTTAAGTTTTTATTTTCATGTTGGTGGGTAGATTGTGTTTTGTTTTTGTAAGTATATTATTATATGATTTTCGTATGTGGTCTTTATAGTTTTTGGAATTTCAATTCAAATGTTTTGGCTAAAAAAAGTTGTATTTTTTTAAATGTTTTGTTTAGTACGGTATATACGGTTGACGTACGGTACGGTATAGGCTCTCAAAACATAAGTTTTGAAAGATTTGTCGGTATCTTTCATCCTATATTAGAGTTCAAAATAAAAACTACCTTCGCAAAACTCTGGGCATCTTCAACGGTGTGTAATTTTCTTTAATCTCGACTCAAAAGATTACCAATTTATGATACCAATGAAGCTTAAGTTTTCTGCGAAGGTTCGATAACACGAAAATTTTCGTACAAACAGAAACTATTTTTAACGTAAAACGGTTGAATGTACACTTAATCTCTTTTTAATTTGAACAGTTAAAGTATATTGTAACAGCCAAACATTCACATTACAGTTTAAGTAAGAAAACAAATGCCTTGACATTTTGGCGCGAAAGGCCGATGTTTTGGGGATTGTTTCAAATATTGTGTCATGTTAGTTCATCACCTCAGTTCATTTGTTAAAAAATAACCAATACAATACTATACATTAAATTATAAGTATGTATATTCTATAGATACAATTTTTATAATAATACCTAGGTATATAGAGAATAAATTGTCGAATCTTTACGACCTACGAGCTTGACTATTTTTTTTTTTTTTTTTGGTAGAGATCTTTGCAGTTAGCCTGAGCGCAGGCTTTGACTGCTTCATCGGACTTTTGGCGAGGACCTTAAGGCCTCCAGCCAGACGAGCTTGACTAGATTTCTTAATAAGCTTAGTGTAAGTGCCTTCTTGGATAGGTACGTAATTGTTTCAGTACTACAGTAGTTATTATTTCAGTCTGAAAATAATTTTCCTCATAATGAACATTGAAAATCGGAGATCTCCTAATTGTCTTATAATAATAAACAAAATATACTAAAAACCATTAAATAACAGATATTTTACATATCTATAATTTTAACCCAAAGATATACAGTACAATACCCAAGCAGTAGGTCAAAACCCAATGTAGAAAAATCCACAAAAATATTGTATAACTACCAAAATTTGAACCTCACAAAAACAGTAAAACCATGAAAACAACCAAAAATTTCGTATTAATTTCTTAATCACCAGTACACGTTAATTCCCACGGTAATTATTTATCTAAGAATCGTATTTCAGCATCCGCCTCCGAATAATTATATATTCAAATCTTCTAACATTATTCTTTGAGTCTTGGTTATGATACAAACATGGCCTGTTGGTCCAGTGGTTAGAGACCCTGACTGCTATACCGGAGGTCGTGGGTTCGATTCTCACCCGGGACAAATGTTTGTGTGATAAGCATGATCATTTGTTCTGTGTCTGGGTGTAATTTATCTATAATATGTATGTTTTTAGAAATATATAAGTATGTTCATCAGTTGTCTGGTTACCATAACACGCGCTCTGCTTAGCTTGGGATCAGACAACCGTGTGTGATATGTCTCGGAATATTATTATTATTAAGATTAATTTGCTGTTATTAAAGTGATAAAACGAGGTCTCCGGCGCCTGTAATTTGTCTTGAAGTATTTACATACAATATATCAAGATTTCTTGGTAGGTAGGTATGATCGTTTTTCATTTGATAAATAGTGTTGGATCCTATAAATCATTATTTGCGGTTACATTACACTGTAGATTAGAAATAAGTCTTGGACCTATTTTATATACTTAACAACAAAAATAAAAAAATACTCGTTTCCATTATTTAAATACCTAATAAAAACTTTAGATTAATTTATAAAACTATAAATAATATCTACGCTAGCAATACTTACGCATAAGTATAGAATATAGATGGTGCCTTTAGTGACATAAAAAATATGTTATTTTGCAACAGTTTCGTGTTTTCATATAAAAGACTTCAACGCGTGAAATGTGACGACTATCATCAAGATGATTTTAAGGCATAGGAAAGAACTCGAAAATTGATTTCAAATACATTAAGTTTTCAGTTAAGTTATTGCATCAATGTTACAGTTTTAAAGGTATTCTAGAAAACTCAAAAAATAACCTAGTTTCAGAGATAGAGTTAGAAAATATATAAGTGCCATGCCTACTCGGCACGTTTATTTTAACTATACGCAGAACTTTATTAATATGTTAAAGTATAATTATCTGTCATACATGTATTTCTTTTTACCACTAATCGTTTCCCATAGATTAGTTTTTATAAAACATACCAACAATTTGTTCTACACATACTTGGAATCTATGAATTAATTCCTTAGATACCAGAAGGATAATTATTGGGAAAATATATAAATAACACATACTACATAGAAAAGTGATCTTGTTTTTAAGCTTTGCGAAGATATTTATCAAATTCCAATAAGTCATGGTACTTATTTCTGCTTTAATATTTTTCTACTAAAAACGCGGTTAACATTAATATGGTGGTTTTATATTTGAAATTATGTATACATACTTCTTTTTTATAAATAACTAGCTGTGCCCCGCGGTTTCACCAGCTTGAATTTCCAGGTCCCGTTCCCGGTGTCTTTATATATACCTATTATTGGGGGCGGAGATGAATCCAACAAATCACTATAGTAGCAAAGGTCAGGGTTACCCAATTTTGTTTTCCCGCGCGATTGTCTATAATTTTCTTTCATAAGAACCTTCTCCTGATATAACCTACACAAAAAAAAAAAGAATTAGCGAAATCGGTTCAGGGTTTATTGACTTATGCGCTTACCAACACATTTAGAGATTCATTTTTATATATAAGATAAATAAATGCGGACAACATCACATACATTGTTCTGAACCCAAAGTAAGTTGCTAGAGCACTTGTGTTATGGAATTCAGATACAACGAAGGTACCACAAACACCTAGACCCGAGACAATGTCGAAATGTAGTTTTCTACATTGCCCTTCCGGGGATCGAACCCGGGACCTCGTCCGACCGGGTCGTCAAAAAACGTCAAAACTTAAACAGTAAGTATTTCTAATTTCAATACAAAACAAACGAATAATAAAGTCCTTTGCCAACAGCAAAACATTTACAAGCTACTTATAACACTAAACAAATAGCCATAATTTTCAACACATAAAACACAACGACTTACGATTCAAAATAAGCTATTACGGAAGTTTACAAGCTATTGCAAACGACCTTTTTCGCAGGTACATAATATAATATATGAACGAGTGTAGTTGTGCTAATATTATAGTTTCTCATTTCTCTAAAATAGTCTAACTCTAATATATGTATAAACTACAGACCATATTCAATGGGTGAATGTTTACAGGACACTTTATTTGAATACTGCAGGCCTTTGCCATGTAATTGACAGAAAGGACTAAGAAAAAAAATGCAATCTCCACTTGCACTTCTGTAATTAATTAAAGGCAAAATCATTTGAAAATTTCTTGTAACTTTGTTTCAAGAAAAGCGTTAACTGGTGAAGATTTTTAATAAAAAAAGCATGGAGGCAAAAAGCTGCATGTTTTTTTATTAAGAAATCAAATATTTCGTAGTACATAGAAACTGGCATCGAAATGCCACCTGTTTCTATAATCGAGTCAGACACTAGATGCCCTACAGCAGAACAAATATAGACAAGTAATGGCTCTATAAAACAGATAATATCTTATTCTCAACCCTATACTTGTAATACCAAACAAACACCCAATTTTCGACACATAAAATACAAACAATTTACCACTCAAATAAGTCAAAATAACCCATTACCGAAACACTTTACGGGTAGCCTAACAACAGTATCTACAGGGTGTTAAGAAAACCCTGTCCGATCCGTCAAGGTAATGTATCGATGTGTGATTCCATTAATGCAAAAAAACACTCGTTATAAATTAAATAAAAAATGTATTTAGGGGAAATATTCTCAAAAGAAAAAAGAGAGTCGCCAATAATACCGACAAAAACGCCATTTAAAAAAAAAACACAATTTTTGAGGAAATTCGCAGCAAAAAAAAGTTATGACAAAATTATAATTAATTATTGTTACTATCATGAATATTTCAAGTTTCATGTGTTATTTAGTCATGTGATTTTTAAACCTATCACCCTTTTGTCGGACGGGGTTTTCTTAACACATCGTATAGTCTAGTTTAAGGAAATGCCACGGGTTCGCGCGAGTTCGCGCGGGTCGCCACGATCTCGATCGGCTGAGAAAGGCTGATCGTGGCTCGTTACCTCGTTACTGTCGTCGATAAACAAACGAAGGTTTAGTTACATGTATGTTTTATCCAGATAAGGACTGAAATGGAGATTTTTGAAATAGGAGGAAATTAGACTGTTTCAGCAATGACTAGGTACAGTTGGTTCTTTTAGTTATTGTAAAATTGGATTCAAATTGACAGTGATTTAAGTGTAATTTAAGTGAGGGTAATGTCTCTATTTGATTCAACTTCTTACATCTTTGCATAGTTCATTCTGCGTCTGCGCCTAAAGAGCCCACGTGTCCCTTCTCCATTTGTATTAGGATCTAAAGAAAAATGTAGGAATAAGTTATACACTAGATTACTAATAGGGTTACTATATTATACACTAGGTCATATGATGGCTTCTTATTACAGTACCAACTTACAGTATTATAATTAAACGGGAATAAGAGCATACATGAATTAATATCTTTTTTGGGCTTGACGATTCGATCGGGTTACACCGGCCGTGGTGGCAAGCAGACTGACATTCTTCCTACAATTCGTCGGACAATCCGTAAAAGGACCCTGCTCTATATATACAAATAGAAGAAAAAAAGCCTTCTCAAAAGCCTGATATACAAACAGACTATAATACAAACATTATAGTGATCATTACCATACACATTTTGGATTATAAATCTTTTAACACGTATGAATAAAATATATCACATTCCCAACAAGTTTCGATCGCCGTATTTGGAAGAGACTACTCTAGATATTATTGAAAAGCTTTACAGATTTCTTAAAAACAAGATGCCTGATTTGTGGACTGTTTCGAAAACTTTTAAGTGAAAGGCTGTATTCACTTATTTCGATGGTATCAACTATCACTGGTCACGTTGCAGGTGTAAATAAAGACGAAGTATGCAAGTTAGCGCTAGCTCTGATTTTCCGGGTTCGAACCCCGGAACTCTCACCCCGAATGAAATCTTTGACTTTGTTGTTTCTTATTGCATAGCACAATTGTTTTCGTTAATTTTGTTTTGGAGTAATGTATGTGATATTGTCTATATTTAATTTTATTTGACTAACAGAAATATCTACAATGAAGACAGAATGACACTGTAGACATCATCTCACTTAATGTAACCGAAGTTACAATAATAGGTTTTGTTTTGTATGATATCAATCCCCAAATCTAAACCCAAAATTACCCTAGCGTAGTGACAACAATGCCTTAAAATTAAGTTAATTTCTCATTCGCGAACAATCTACAAAAAATCTAGTTACACTCGTAGATTCAATACTATGGTATTATGAGAATTACAATTCTTTCAATTCATTGCAAGTTAGCAGTCAATTACATAAATACAGTAAACTATGCTGTATCATTGCTGCAACTATAATCTCGTTCCTATGGTTGAGTTTCGTAAATATAGGATGACAAGTCGTTAAAGCAAGACTACACTTATTTCAGACCAAAAAATATCACATCTATTTATATGATCATTAAAATAGGATTAAATTATACTAACTTTGAACCGCAGTACTGCGCGCATTGATTTTGGTCATAGCAGATAATAACCTGTACCCATACCCTATCTTGGAGTTCAAGCTAACTCCATACCAAATTTTATCACAATCGGTTGTGTGTTTTAGCGTGAAATTGTAGCAGACAAACATTCACTTTTGCATTATAACATTAATATGAATTATTGAGTAGTCGTTTTGACTGCATCATATATAATCAGATGATTTTAATAATATAAAATCTAACTGTCTCGTTGGCCTAGTGGTTCCAAGCGCGACTGCTACGACAGAGGTCTTGGGTTCGATTCCCAAGTCGACCAAGGTGTTATTGGTTCTTTCTATGAAATTATCAGTAGCAGGTCGGAGTTTATATTTGTACCCGGTTAGTGGCAATAGGCTCGCCCTCTATTACATGGGATCTAAACATACCGGCGAACTGTGGGTGTACATTGGTACTCCTCTATCTATTCCTTCGGGGATACAGGCGTGATGATATATTATGTAATTTTAATAAAAAAAATTGTGTTGTATAAATTGTCTCTTTTATCATAAGAACCTAAACCGTATCCAATTAAGTTGTTTTTTCTCAGAAGATATCGACACACAATTAACTTATATATACTTATGTATTTATTTCTAAATAGTAGTTATAGCAGTAAATAAATCAAACCCACTCAAGGTTCTATGCGCAAACTTAGATCGTCTATCATTTGTGGTTTTAAACTCTTGTTATTTCGACATGATTGTAAAAATAAAGAATTTATCAAGGTGTCCGTAATTTATTTTTTAAATGATTGCCTTTTGTGCCGTTTAAAAAACCATCTTTATATCACTTTTTCGAAACCATTAGCGAAAATCCCGCCCATTGTACATTAATTATGTTATATTAGATCGCGTCTTTTGTTTTTTTTTACTGCATCTTAATTATGACCGCTTCTTAACTTATTTAAATATTTTAAAGTCTCCGTCTAAAATCACAACGAATACTTTTGCGATCTGTATTTCTTAATCCGGCATTGTCATCTGATTCAATTCACTTTAAATAAAATAGTAATTCCCTAACGTAAGTAATATTAAGTTAGTAACATATCGTAACTTGCCTTATTTATATTCTAAAATAATTCAATTTTGATTTCGACGTAGTTATGACGTGTCATCTGACGTGTCATCAATCAAGACACAGATCTACTAGACCACCGTGAAGGTTCCTAGAAAACATTTAATACCTACTTCTAATTCCTTCATATTTATGTCATTTATTTCTCAGTAAGTACATTTAAATATTCCTCGTAATAAACAAATTACCATACATTTAAACATGGTTGTATGTGGCAACACATGACGTTACCTGATCGCTGTGGGAAGCCATTGTAAGACCCTCTTAATAATGAGTACCCATTGTTGTTAACTTATTGTCCTGGGAGAAGGAAATTTGGACCGAATTAAGATATTAAAAATGCAATGATTGCTCTCTTGCAAGTAAATTGGATATGTCCCACTAGTTTCGTCCTTATATTGGGTTCTCTGTTTAATCCCAAAATTAATCGACAGTATCGAAAAAATAATTCAATTTTTGAATACCGTTTATTAAAAATGCTATATAAATATAATAATGTATAGGCTGCATAACAGCAGATGGTTTTATAAAGGCCGATGATGATAATGAAAGCAACTAGGTGTATTTTGATTAAATGTAGAAAAAGAACATTTAGAGGCAAGGCATTTACAGAGAGCCCCTATACATTGTTATCTTTATTATTCCATTTATCCATAATGCGTATAATAAATCTTATAAAAATATCTGTCGATGACAAGATTTGTCACAAAAGAAATTAATGAGTTTGTTAAAGGAAGTGAAGATTTTTTTTTACTTATACTTGCTATCGTCAATGTCATGGGTTCATGAAGGTACATTTATTTATAATTTAAGGAAGCTTAACCCTTCATTGACCTCTGGACGGTAATTTCGCGGCACTTTCATTACCGTAGTATTCGGAAACAATTACTTTTATCTGTCGGTATATACTTAACGTAATTGTTTCTTTGTAATTGGTGATTGAATGTTGTTGTTTTTAATTATTAATTAACTTGGTAGTCTCTTAAGACTGTTAAAATCTATTTATAATTTTAATGTGCATGTTTTTATTAAGTAATAACTTTGAATGGGTTTTGATATAACAACATTATGGTCTGTAGAATCATCGCCAAAAGTCATGAAAAAAAAAAGATGTTTTACGAGAATATAGTCTAGTTGCGCGATTGAAATTGTGGTAAAAAATCCTTAAATTCATGAGCAACGATTAATGCTCGAGCCTCCTCTATATGGGAAGAGGCCTGTGCCCAGCAGTGGGACGTTTATAGGCTGGATTATTATCATATATCATGAGCAACAATATTTTGTGGGGTTCAATGGTAGTTAAGCAGAATTGTATACCTACTAAGATTTTATTTTAGGTGCTTTGCTGACTTGAATTTATATAGGCAGATGATACGATATCACTTTCATACAACCTAACAATATATATTTCAGAACATAGCCCTAAATAATAAACTAAAAAAATACAATGAAGCTTGCTTGCATCTTTCTAAAATGGGATCTCATATTACGTAAACAATAATTATGACGGATTTAAAAACTAACTGAAATGTGCTGAGTCATCTAGCGATCTTGGGTCGATGGTATTTCCAAAGACTTTGAAATAGGTTATGTAATATCTCTGTACATTCCGCGAATTGTTCCATACTTACTCAAACATATTTGTTTATCGTCATAGGAAAATCCTACGTCAACTCAAATATTGTTTGAGTATTCTGTAGAGAAACTTTGAAGTTCACATGGCCAAGGAAAAGCCTCTACGTATACCTATACATCTATCAAGGTCGTAAAATACTCGTCGAGGTTTGTCAATGGGTGTCAAGAGCTGTTCCGTGTCTCAAATAATTTGTGACACAGTACTAGTACGCACCTATCTCTTTTGTAAATGGTACATAATAATACAGATTGTCAAACAAAAGTTCCTATCTAAAAATATCGAGACTAAAGCTAGCTTTAATTAAGACATGTAGCGGTCCATGTCGTAAAGGTAACGTCCAACTATAGCCCCTAAATGGTAGGCTTAGTTTTACGAAAGTCGGATTTTAATCAAATCAGGAATCTACTCGGGTTTAAACTACTAGGTATTAATTGGTACAATCCTAACCCATGTATGCGTATATTTTAAAAATAGTCGGATTAGTACTCTCATTTGTTGGATTTATCTCCGCCCTGAATTGCAGATATAAACATCGAGAACAAAGACTAGGTAACTAATTACCTGGCTAAAACCATAGGGCAAGGGCAAGGGCAAGTGCAGGCATAGACAACAAACAGACAGAAGTCAAAACTCCTTCGTTTTTCAATTGTCATTCTCATCACAAATCTAAACCTGATACACTTCTACCAAGGACCTTCTATAACCTTACAAGTACATATTACACAGGTATACGTGACCACCATACACCATGGCACATTACCTTAAGGGCCTGCAGTTTGGTAATAGTACCACGAATATATGGGATTATCCTTGAATTTTGACACTATGTCCTCGATGTCATCCGTAAATTAGAAATGTACTTGTGTTTGTGCAGTAATTGAAAAATAAACTAAGTATTAAACGGGACTAAGAGATAATCAATAACCAATGTATAAGACACAAAAGGCTGCTTTATTTAAAACACTATATAACAACCTTTTGGTTCCTAACGCGTGGATGGTGGTTATAAGTCCTGTCTTGGTATACAAGCTATATACCCTATACAAATTTCTCTCAAAATCGGTTCAGCGATTTGACGTTTAAAAAGTAACAGATATGTAGATAGATTAATTTTGATATTTATAGTATTAGCAAGGACCCATGTATGTTTACATTACATTACTTAATTTATTTTTTTAATTAATGAATACTTGATCTTATTTTATAATATTCTTTCAATGTTCGACTGTTATAAATTTCCATGGATAGTGTTTACTACCCTTCATAACATTTTTTCTTTTGTTTTACAGGTTAAGTTCGTGACGCTATAATGACAATAAAAATGAAACGCTTCAGTTTACAGCTGAAACCACTTTTACTGGTAAGTAGGTACATCCTTTAGTTTATTTATAGATTGTAAAATCTTATATATAAAAATGAATCGCTAAATGTGATGGTAAGCGCAAACTCAATAAACGCCTGGACTGATTTCGATAATTCTTTTTTTTTTGTGTTAGTTATTATCAGGAGAAGGTTCTTATGAATGAAAAAAAATGGAAAATTGCGCGGAAAATAATTGTAAAGGCACCGGGGACGGACCTAGGTATTCATGCGGTTGAAAACGCAGGGCACAGCTAGTAGTTTAGAAACATGTGCTGCAAAGTTATTCAGACATTGTTCAAGCAAGGATATTTGTAGGAAACCGTCTTATGAATAGTTATTATGAAAACATAACATAGTTTTATATAATATTAAAATTCCTTATAATTGTAACAATTTGACCGTCCGACTAAAATGCAATTGTTATCCATACAATTGAAATGTTTATAATAATAAATATCTGACTTAGTGACCAGGTAAGAATGTTATAAGTAATTAAGAATGGTCATTCTTTCATCAAAAATAATTGTTTTGTTTATGTACGTGTACCATAATGGTACTTTTTGAAATAATAACCTTTATGGTTTAGATTTCATAATAATGTATATAAATTACAGTACCAATGACTTGTCTGATAATTATTGTAGCTGTATGATATGATAATAATAATATTCCGGGACATCTCACACACGGTTATCTGATCCCAAGCTAAGCAGAGCTTGTGTTATGGTAACCAGACAACTGATATACATACTTATATATTTATAAATACATATATACTATAGATAAATTATACCCAGATATTTATGTTGTACATGTAATTGTGTCTCACACATACTCTTTTTTGGAAGTCAGTTAACAATATACCACAACTTATACCTTGCTTTTAGATTAAAGTTTCTATAACTATAAGAATAGAGTACAATTCTCAATAACATAGTTTTTTACGAACATAATCCTTGATTCGCAGTAGGGGTGAGACGAATCGCAGAAAAATATATCTGTGACTTGTATCGGTTTATTTGAAGTTATTCGTTGTAGTATTATTACTATAGCTTACTATACCACCCATGGGTTACGCAGGTTATTGTACCCAGTATTATTAATAACTTAAATTCGTTGGCATATTGTACTAGGTAGATATTTATTTACTAGGCGAAATAGTTCGTAGATTTTACATGTATTGTGGTATCTGTCCGTTTTGAAATGTACATATTTATGTGAATTATATAGCTATACTAGCTGTGCCCCGCGGTTTCACCCGCGTTAATACCTATATCCTATGGATCCCTAATTTTTTTGAAAATTTAATGTAATCTAAGTTAACCGTAAATAGTGCAGCTTCCCAACAGTGAAAGAATTTTTCAAATCGGTCAAGTAGTTTTGCAGCCTATTCAATTCAAACAAACAATCAAATCTTTCCTCTTTATAATATTGGTATAGATGTGAAAATAAGTGTTTGAGATTTAAAATATTGCATTAAATTTGAATTTCGTCGCTTTCGTTCGCCCTAAAGTTCTTTTTTATTTAATAAGTTGCAATTAGGGTTTTTTTTAAATTACTGAACAATGATCAGTATCAATTACACTTAGCCAAACTAAAGTCACCTTCCACAAAACCTTCACAAAAACTCTTTAAACCTGACCTACTCTACAGTTAACCGCTTTATAAAATTAAAATAAATACAGCTCGTATCCAAACAATATTAGTAGTTTTACAGTCAACACTACACGCAGTGGCGAGCAATGGGTTAAGTTGCGTCACTGGCGCACTTGACACAGTGACGGGTTAACACATATTGTAGCTGCATTTGCAGGGTTAGAAATAAGATTGTGACAAGAACTTCGCAGGTTGAAGATAGTTTCGTGATCTAGGTTCTATGTGTCTTAATTTAAGGCTCAATATTGCATGTACCTACTGAAATATAACTACTATTTACGGATTTTTTCGTGGTTCTAAAATTAAATCGCGAAAAAAACAGCAGTTTTATTTCAATGTAAAACATTCGCGTAAACCTAAGAAACCAATATAGCATGCACTGTTTTAAACTGTAACTTATAGACTGCAAATTAATTGATACCTTTTTTGGGTATTTCATGATTAAATAAGTAATTAATTTTGTTGTCATATTCAATCAACCATTCTTGGCTGACTGGTAGAGTTTGAGTAATTCCTTTGTACCTTTTATTTCATAAATAAACAACATTCTTTTAAAATTGTAATTGTTTTTTTTTTGTTAAGCATCTTCAGTATGTCTAAAATATTTATTAAGTTGGAAAAGAAATACCGCTATATCGTATATGATTCATTGATTGTCACTCTCTAACTACGCATCTATTACAGCCAACCATCATTCTCACCTCTAATATCTTCATCAGTATGCAACAACATCGATTAGAACCTTTCCGGTTCGAACAGTATTCGATTTTAAATCGATAGCGCGTGCGTCGCTGCGCTTGCGCAAGCCCCACCCACGGCGCCAAGCCCCCCTCCCCCCACCACGAACTATACTGACCATTGCTCCGGAAGAAAGAATATGAACTTAATCACACCCACACAAAAATGTATGCTAAAATATTTCGTTGCAAATATGACCTTAATTTATAAGCTTAGGTTTTTACCAAAATTGCATTTTTTAGCTAAGAATGTAGATCGAAAGGTCGTTGAACTTTATTTAGGTAGGTCGTACGATAGGTCAGTTAGCTTAACATTCCATTGTCCGATTTAATCGATTGTCATAAAAAGTGTCAAGTTTTGCCGAACCGCTGCGAGTTCTTTTGAATGTGATTAATGTTCATATTATAAAGTTATAAAAACCCAACGTCTTTCAGTATACCTTACCGTAGTTATAATGACAAATACAGATGGATTGATAAAAATTAATCATATGGGAGTAAATCACAAGTTTCAAGTAGAAAAGCTCTTTCTACAATTATTTAGCTTGGGTGGCCTCCTTATGAAATTATATTCTTAATAAGCTTTTGCAAAACAACTCTGGATAGAGAAAGGATAGTTACCAATTTATGAGTATGAAATTCAGTACTAAGACACTTCTTTACTCTTAAAGAGATTGAGCTGACACGTTGCTTAAATTACAATTAAAACTCCATCATGTGCCAGCGAAATCTAAAGGTACACAACTATTTATAACTAGCTGTGCCCGCGACTTCGACCGCGTGGATGTTCGCCGTTATTCTTTAAATTGACATAACTTTTTTATTTATAAACCGATTGACTTGAAATAAACACTAAATTTTAAGTGAAGTTTACTACAATTTATTAATGAAAACCGCATCTAAATCGAATGAGCCGTTTCTGATATTAGCGTGCACAAACACACAGACAAACAGACAAAAATAAAATTAATTACAATTTCGGGTTTTGCATCGATGTAATAACAACCCCTGCTACTTTTCTATACATATTTCCATTGTAAAGACACCACTTTCTACAATTTTATTATATGTATAGATAGATAGATAAATCTAGATCCACTTTTCCTCTTTAACATTAAATATAACTTTGGCCCACCTGTTCACATAAAAACCTAACCTATTTAGTTGCTAGGCCAAACATGTTTCTTGTTCTATTATGTCATGATCATCAACGCGAATATTATTATACCATCCGAGCTTATTATGAGATTTTAATTGATATTGATCATCAAACCAGTTTGACTCGCTATCTCCATGAAGAAGCTATTTACATTTTAATGTTTGTTTACTATTCATAGATTGCTTTAATATGATCGCTTCTGTCATCTACAGCTTTTATATCAAGAGCCGTTTTCAAAGTAAAATAATAATACCAGCTTATAAACGTCCCACTGCTAGGCACAGGCCTCTTCCCATATAGGAAAGGAAAAAGCTACAGATATAACATTTCTAAGGAACGAGCATTGATCACCACGCTTGTTCAGGATAGATTGGCGATACAATTGTAAAATGTATCTTTACTTCAAATAATTAAAAAAAAATTCGCGATTTCTTTTTGCCAAATTGTACACAAATTTTGTGGAAGTTATTATTTTATAAATGCATTTGCATGATATCTGTATACAAGCAAACTGTCCATAGATAAATTAATCTCTAAAATATTCTCATTAAAACTGTTATTAGAATGTTCCTATGTACTTTTTCTAGTCCTAAGGTTCATACAACTTATTTCATTAAAAGCACGAAGTTACTTGGTATAACTTGCAATAATCTCTTTTCTATAATCACTCTTTAACCATCAGTATAAAACATGGTATTTCTAAAACCAAGGAATTTCTTAATAACTGGACTAACTCTAAATTCTTATTTTCTAACGTCACACGATTCACGAAGACTGCATCTTTGTATAACAATATAAAATTTCATAAACGTTATAATATTTATGATAATTATGACAATTTAGTTCGCGACATCGGTATTAAATTACAATATGGAATATTTTGACCTTCATCTAAGAATGTATCTAGTTTTAGTCTAGCTTGAAAAGTTTAAAGAAACAACATTTTTAAACCTAATCATTGGATACTATCTGGGGCCCAAGTCTGCTATTTACACTCGGTTCAATGTCTTCATAGTGGCGTGCCAGCAGAGCCATTTTCGGAAAATTGGTATTCTACTAAACGTCAAAACGTCAAAATTGCGCATTGGAACGATTCGGTTCAATGTTCAACGACTGTGACCAATAGTTCATACATTTGGTACAAATTGTAATGCGCAATTTTGACGTTTTGACGTTTAGTAGAATACCAATTTTCGCCACTATGAAGACATTGAACCGAGTGTAAATAGCAGACTTGGGCCCCTGAATCAAACACATAGGTATAATTTGCTTTTTAGGTTATATTTTTTCCTATTTTTTTTTACATTATTGGAATCTGATATCTATACCTAACAATCCCTTCTGGGTTTTCTTACACCCTGTATACTTTCATAAACTTATATAAAAACTTAAAAAAAAAACAATTTATCAATAAATGACAGTAAACTTGTTGCCTATTTCATACTTTCTATGAATCAAAATTACGCCGTTCCATCAAAAAGATTAAATAAAAAACCATTTGTTTAGCACGCAATCATTAATATATCTTAAGCAAAGCCTTATGTAATGTTAATATTATTACATAGATCTTTAGAAATTGTCCCGAGAGAACCTTGAGAGAATAGAAGTACTCTTGCTAAATGTTTGCTTAGATCATACTCAGACTTCAGTTGCTTCAGCAGGTTTAACGAGTTTCAACATTGCTCTTCACAGTATTGTTAGAGTAAGCTCGTTTAATGTGACTTAAGTATTTAAACGCAATCCTGTTTTAAGTCACCGTCAAGTATTGAGTTTTGTCCGTCACTTAAATTGGTGAAGCGACGTGTAAATATTTAAGAATATCAACAATTTAGATAATATTTATTGTGTACAAGATATTTAGACTAGTCCTTTAGTACTGTCGATATGCCTAAAAATACTTCAGTTTTAAAAATGTTTTTGGGATGGATCATCAAAAGTTTAGTCAAATGGGGGAAACCTTTGCTTAGGCAGGGTACAAAAAAAATATCATTTAATAAATTGATTTCAATGTTCGATACTGATGTCTATGAAGCTAAATAGAGAGTTGTTTAGAGAACAGATTCAATAAAATATATTTGGTTTACGCAAGTGCTAAAACCACAGGATATGTTGGTTAGGGTAAAACCCAGGTAAATAACTACGTATGAGATATCGGGTTTTTTTAACTTTTGTTTTTTTTTTTTAAATTAGGTTTACCCTATTTTGTACGATGTTTGAAATTTATATTTTCGGTGTGAGCAATTATGTCAATCGATTTTTTTTAACTGTGTCATGTTTTATTTTTTTGTACCATCTTGGTTAGAAAACAGGTTAGTGGACGTAGTTGAGTCCGATTGTTTTTTTGGGAGTGGTCTTTGCAGTTGAGCGCAAGCTTTGACTGCTTCACCGGACTTTGAGTCCAATTGTGTCCCATAATTTTAATATGGCACTCTACAGAAGTAAGAACAGAATATTTGAAGAGTTTTAAATTAGTCTGAATAAATAAATTGTCATATAACACTTAACACCAATTTTCTTACCGTTAGTTTATTTGCATAACTCATGACGCTACAACAGCGTCAGAACTATTGCAATTCGTCAATATTACTTCTTAATACTGCAAACATAAAAAATATTCATCAATAAATTATAGAAAAATTCAACATTTTGTCGCATCTATTAAAAGGCAGACTGATTGATTAAAATCTTAATACATAATGTGCTTCGGCGCCGGACGGTTTACACACTTAGAATCAGGGTTAGCAATACCTTACCACGAAGTCTTAAAGTAATAAAATCGTGTGTGAGCGAGACGGCGGTCTATACTTCGCATAGCGGTGTCTCGCTCCCACAACGGAGACATTGTTAATTTGAAGTATCGTGGTACGGGTACTGTTTATAATAACTATTTGAATTAACCGCAACCTTAGAGAGTTTGCGATTAAGTGCCGTTAAATTGAGGTCTAAACGTGAAAAATATATTTACCTACCGATTGACCAATATATTTGTCCTTTATTCAAGTGTTTGTTATATTAGATGATAAGCGAAAACGTCAAGCAGTTAAAATAATTTTAAATCGTATTTCATATTCTGGAGAAGACTAATTTAATTTGATGTAACAGTCATGTCAAAGACAATAACATTAAAATAAGCAAAATTATGCGTAACAAGAAAAAAAAACTTTTGACAACCCTGTAGTCAATCTACTATTAAAGAAGAAATTAATGCCATTTCATAATATTATGAAATTCTGATGTAACTTCGGATACTAAAATCTTATGTTATGCTGAATGCATTTTTGCAAATGATTTATCATGTCAATTTAATCCATATTAATGATAGTAAATACCAAATATTTTATCGACATTTGTGCCTTTTTTACATATTTTTAGTAGACATGTATAGAATCTACCGACAAAAGGCTAACTAAGCTCATTATGCTATCACTGACAAAGTAAAAATTTAAGGATTTTGTGTGTCTGATTCTACAGTAATTTATTTTTAAAACACAGCCTTAGGCTAAAAGTTTTTTTCTGACCATAAAATGTGCTATGTAGTTTATGGATAGAAAAAAACTTTTATCATATTGTTTTCAAGACGATTTCTATCTATTCCAATTTCAAGTTGTTGTAATTTGCCTTATATTTAACTTAAATTCCCTTAGCTTATAATTAATTAGGTACAGTATGTTTATTTTAATGTTCCAAACACTATTTTACAAATACTTTATTCTAGTATTGGAAAATACTTAAGTACTTCACATAACTTCCTAAGGAAATAGGTATAGATACTTTAACTATTTTACATAACAGGGGCAAGCCAAGCAATTTATCAAGCAAAATTAGTTAGCGTCTTAAAATAACTGAGCTACGTAATAAATGTGTTCATATTTAACATGACAATTAATAAAAGCGTGTCAAAAACAACATGGCTTACATAACCTCACTTACCGAGTTAGCGCGGGAAAGAAAGTGCGAGTCACAAGGTCACGGCCGACGAATACTTGGAAATAAGTATTATTTATAGGCAGAGATCTATTACAACTACATAATAATATTACATATTACATATTATCATATTATCACGCCTGTATCCCCGAAGGGGTAGGCAGAGGCGTACCAATGTGCACCCACAGTTCGCCGATATGTTTTAGGTCCCATGTAATAGGGGGCGAGCCTATTGCTACTAACCGGGCACAAATCCAAACTCCGACCTGCTACTGAGAATTTCACAGAAAAACCCAATAACACCTTGGTCGACTTGGGAATCGAACCCAAGACCTCTAGCGTAGCAGGCGTGCTTAGCACCACTAGGCCAACGAGGCAGTCACATAATAATATTAATTATACATAATATGTAATATTTAAATAAAAACTATCTTTGCTCCCATGGTTTGACCCGTCTCTTTCTTCTTGTTGTACGGCTCATAGTATGGTGATAAATAGCCCTAAATCTTTTTCAAGAATTGGACTATAAAGTTTTTTTTTTTTTAAACTGAATATACTGCCATACTGAAGTCAAACACTTGTTTTGTTTAATTGAGCCCCTTAAGAATGTGGTATATACTCGTAGAGATGACGAGGACTAGTTTACAAAACTCATGTTTTGAAGTTGATTATTATGACATAGTCCAGTCCAAAATAGACATTTCAGTTTGCATTAGTTCGCATAGAGCCAAAAATTGGTGGAGGTCTCCAGAACACCACTCTAAAAGAAATATCAAAAAAAATTGTGTCTATAGTATGACAATATATGCTTGCAATAGGTTACGCTGTTTGTTGAAATGTGTTGGTCTTATTCACATCATCTAGATTTTATACTAGACTCAAAACTTTCCGTTGAGCACGTGTCTACAGTTAAAACAATTTAGTATATAGATATATATATTAAGTGCTATCCTTATGAACGTAGAATAATTGAGAAACAAAAGCCTGACGCACACTTGTCGTTATTTCTAGTAAAACAATAATAGTTGCTGTCGCTGAAGGCTGCACTAATCCTATTGTATTGGATACGAGACGATGTTGCCAAATGTGACGTTACCTTGCAATCATGCGCAATTTTTGAGGAAAATAATTAGTTAAATATTGCATATGTTTTTGACGAATATCATTATTGCTATTATAATATAGTATTCCCTCGGATAAGGATCAAAAGAGTATAGTAGAGTAAATGAAGGATAGACTTTTATTTGATATAAATAAATACGGAATGTTTGTTGTTGTATGGGTTCTTTAAAGGCTTTGTAAAGATAAAAGTAGTGTACCTGTGTTGCTAAATTGTAGCTATAAATTCGAATTAGTTTTTTGTACATACCTTCTTTCTCTGCCTAGCTCTTTAACTAGCTATGTTGGGGTTGGCGTCCAGTCTTGACGGGTTCAGCTTGATACCGTATTTTATGTAGAGAGACTACCTAACTGATCTCTATTTACTGTGACTGTGACCTATTTTACTGTGAAACAAAGTATCCTATAGTGGAACTAATGATATCATCACATCATCACAGTCATCCCGTATATTATAGTATACCACCGAAGTATTCACTGTATGGAAGGCTGTAGTGGCATCGTAACAGACATTATTATTAATAATACCTATATGATTACGAGTATAATTTACAAATTAGCACTAAAATGTTAATATTTCTCAGTGTCTCCTAGTAGTCCAGTCAACAAAGTGATTGTAGAGTGCGTGAGCAAGGCCCTAAGCAATTTCTTCAGAATATTGTTCAGGATGCTTAGACAATTAACATACTAAAAGTCCTGACGTCTAGGGGGTGAGGCGGAGTGGGGGGAGGGGTTTAAAGATCCCATTTTTCAGTTTTTCGCTAATATCTTTTAAACGGTGCGTCATGGAGATAAGAAGTCTTCTACGCAATGAAAGCTTATAAAATTATGTACAACTTTTATCTTAAATACTTTTTCACATTCCTACCTATTTTCGAACTACACCTTCCGGAAGAGTGAAAATTGAAAAAAACTACTTTGATTGAATACTACCTTTTGTATCCTACTTCATTCACGTTATTTGGGGATCTAGACACGCGGCAGCGAGTCAAGCTAAGTTCAAGTTAAGGAACTGGCTAGCCAGCTCCAAGTGTATCATTACACGAACCACTTGGTGCCACTTTTGATCCTTCTATAACTCAAAACCTCTTTAACGTAAACACATGAAACTAAGTGTGTTTAATGATATCCATAAGGACATCTAGAAGAGCAAATTTTATGAAGCTAGCTCAAACGGTTATTAAGATATGAAAGTCAAAAAGTCATAAACTATTCCAATATATGTATTATTATTTTTGCTTAATATAGAAATACATGTATTCGAATAGTTTCAAATATCTGCTTGTAACGGTTCCAACGCTAAAATAAAAAAAAAAACTTTTTTGTATGGGTACCCCCCCTATTTTTTAACTTTTTTTTGTTTTTAGATTTTTTCCTACGTTTTCACACAATTACCGACCTGGATGCCAAATTTCATTTTTCTAGGTCACCTGGAAGTAGGTTAGGTTTAGGTACTATATTATTATGTCAGTCAGTCAGTGCTAAAATTTACGACTTTTTACTTTCATATCTTAACAACCGTTTGAGCTACCTTCATGAAATTTGGGCTTGCAAATGTCCTTATGGATATAATTAAACACACTTAGTTTTATGTGTTTACGTTAAAGAGGTTTTAAGTTATAGAAGGATCAAAAGTGGCACCAAGTGGTTCGTGTAATGATACACTTGGCGATGGCTAGCCAGTTCCTTTACTTGAACTTGGGTTGACTCGCTGCCGCGTGTCGAGATTCCCAAATAACGTGAAGGAAGTAGTATACAATGGGTAGTATTCAATCGAAGTAGTTTTTTTCAATTTTCACTCTTCCGGAAGGTGTAGTTCGAAAATAGGTAGGAATGTGAAAAAGTGTTTAAAATAAAAGTTGTACATAATTTTATAAGCTTTCATTGCGTAGAAGACTTCTTATCTCCATGACGCACCGTTTAAAAGGTATTAGCGAAAAACTGAAAAATGGGAACTTTAAACCCCTCCCCCCACTCCGCCTCACCCCCTAGACGTCAGGACTTTTAGTATGTTAATTGTCTAAGCACCCTGAACAATATTCTGAAGAAATTGCTTAGGGCCTTGCTCACGCACTCTACAACGCCTTATGGGTGATTTATTGACTGAACTATAGCTCATGACGTAGCTAAAGACCTTACATATCGCACACGTTTTAAATTATCATATGATTGTTACTTAAAGGAACAAGAAATGTTCTTACTTAAATAAAGCGAGATTTAACCGACTTGTAAACTGAACGAAGAATTAAATAGCTCTCAAATAAAAAGAGAAGTAATTCGCTTAAGTGAACTTTTTCGTGCACAAATTATATGCTTATCATACACCTATTTTATGTTTTAAATTCTTATATTAAAGGAAAAAATGATGAAACAATTCATCATTTGTATTTAGATTAAATTGGTCATTGGGAAGATCGACCTAGTTTTCTAAAAAAATAGATCAATTGTTATTAATCTTTTAGAAATAAATAGTATGATCAAACAGCTAAAACCTGGTTTAAGTTTTGACAGATAATCATAATTATCTAAACTCGGGCTTAATTAAATTCCGTACTAGGTATTCTAGATCTAGATAAATACAATCAAATGAAATATTAAACAAAGGACCTACGCACGAGTTAGCTGTCTCGTTAATTGTCAATAGGTAGAACAAGAGTCAGCCTTGCAAAATACACAGTCATTTGTCACTTTATTACGCAGTATCAACTATATTTTAATAAGTCGCTCACGTTGGGCGTGGCATATTGTTACAATTTAATTATAAATCAATAATACTGAATATCTGCATTAAATTGTCCCCATTGTTCAATCACGAAGTACAATCACGGACAAGGAGTGGAGGCAAATATATTTATGGTAATTTTAGATAAATGTACTTTCTAAATATTTGACCTAATTGTTGTTATGTAAAATGTATGTATTAGACTTTTAAGTTAACAGCAGAATATTTATTTATTTCTTTCCTATTTTGTGCATAGGACGCAAATAGTGTGATGAGCAACCCTCGATGCAAAAGTGGGGAATTTCAAGTTAGACGTTTTTGTCTTTGGCGTGTTAGTCCTAAACGAATGAATCGATAATGATGCAGTTTTTGTTTGAAAGCCGACGTGATTGATTTGGTTGACAGGTATAACTTCTGAATATTTGATCTTTATTTTCAAAGTATTCAACAAAATTCAAGTGACGGGGATTTTTTCGCCCCCTATGGCCCTATTGCATGGGACCTAAACATATTATCGGCGAACTGTGGGTGTACATTGGTAAACCTCTGCTTTCCCCTTCGGGGATACAGGCGTGATGATATGTATGGGATTTTTTTACCATTTACAGTCATAAAATACATTTACATAGGTTACAATGGTATTTTGGCATCGATAAGCCTAACTTTATTTCCTGAGTTCGATGTAATGACAGTTCAGATTAATGTTTTTGCTTTCAACCCGGATAATTAATCACTTATAATTGCAGACATAGCCGCGGGCAAGTCTAGTCTAAATAAGAAATACGCAGGATAAGTTGTCGCCATTGTAATCACGACTGGGTACAGTCACGAACACAAGTATTGGGCAGTGGTCAACAAAAAGTTAATTAGTAACTATTATTTTACTTCCTTTTGCGTTCTTTGTTTTTTTGATGAAGATAACAAAAAAATATGGTGACAGATAAAACGTGTATAATTTTTTTTAGATTGCTATGTTTTTGTTCTAGTAGTACTTATAAAATATTGAGGCAAAATTTTCTATTAAACTACTGTTTAATCCCTAACTACATAATTGATTACACATTGCTATAAAAAGGATCCGTCTTGAACGAAATTAGATTCATACATACATACATCACGCCTGTATCCCCGAAGGGTTAGGCAGAGGTGTACCAATGTACACCCACAGTTCGCCGATATGTTTAGGTCCCATGTAATAGGGGGCGAGCCTATTGCCACTAACCAGGCGCAAATCCAAACTCCTACTGAGAATTTCATAGAAAAACCCAATAACACCTTGATCGACTTGAATGACATAATTCGTCGTGCTCTTGTCACCGCCGGTGTACCAGCTGTTTTGGAACCCAATGGTTTGGTGCGCGGCGATGGCAAGAGACCTGACGGTATGTCATTGCTGCCTTGGAAATTGGGTCGGCCTTTGGTGTGGGACGCAACGTGCGTCGACGCCCTTGCGCCGTCCCACGTTCTAAGTTCAGCAGCCTCTCCTGGCGCTGCTGCTGGAGCTGCGGAGACCCTTAAGCGGCGGAAGTATAATAACATTGTGGGTGATTATATTTTCGAGCCGTTTGGGGTTGAAACGCTCGGGTCATGGGGTCCGAGCGCACGAAATCTATTCAAAGAACTTTCCAAACGTTTGGTAGAATCTACTCGTGATCAGAGGGCTGGTTTGTTCCTTGCACAGAGAATCGGCATAGCCATTCAACGTGGCAATGCTGCCAGCCTTCTGGGCACGTTCCCCGCCATTGACAAGGATGACGATGAGTTCTTTGACGCCTGTTAGTTTTTATTTATGTAAGTTTTAATTTTAGTATAGTTAGAGTTTGTTTTTATATTAGATTTAATTGTGTATTAATAAAGATAGACAAGAGAAGTTTTATATGCATGCTTTCATATAATTTCATTTTCACATAATTTTGACTCTGAGGTAGGTATATCCTATTGAACACAAAACAGTTTTTAATTTAACATTTACCGGGGATATCGTTTAATAAACTTCAGTAAAAACTATTTGAGTCACTTAAAAATTGTAAAAGTTTATTTAAGACACAATTATGCGTTAAAATAATGTAATTAAAATTGGAGAGTTAATTGTATTTGGTATTGATTATAAGTCAAAACAACAAACTGTCAATTAGTGAAGACATCAATCAGTTGAGAAAGTTCTATGGAATCGTTTTGATTGATAGCCGCTTATAAATATTAATAGATGTGTGAACATATTAATTTGAGTATCCAAATTGTTTTAGGTGTGGTAGATAGATCTTTATTAATTTTAGAATTGTGGGAAAGTTTTTAGAATCCGTCATCTGTTAACCATATTTTTAGTACCCAGGGTGTTTTGAATAAATTCTTTAATTATATTAATACACAATTAAATCTAATATAAGAAAACTCTAACCAATCTAAAATTAAAACTTTCATAAATAAAAAAACTAACAGGCGTCAAAGAACTCATCGTCATCCTTGTCAATGGCGGGGAACGTGCCCAGAAGGCTGGCTGCATTGCCACGTTGAATGGCTATGCCGATTCTCTGTGCAAGGAACAAACCAGCCCTCTGATAACGAGTAGATTCTACCAAACGTATAACATATAACATACATTCTTCACATTTTCCGCCTTTGAATTCTTGAAATACCCTTTTGTTTTAACTTTATAACCTTATTTGTTTCTACAGACTGTAAATAAAGCTATTTAATAAAGGAACTGAATAATTTGAAATTAAGACTAGATTCGAAGAATAGACGAAGGCCACGTGGAAAGACTCAGACGGAGTTGGAGGGATGAAGGACGCATTCCAAAAAGCAATAGAAACCGTTTGGAAAAGAAAAGCAGGCCTTTGCCATAAGTTAGACAGTTCTGGCTATAAATAAATAATAATAAGTCTTTATTATTATGTGCAAAGAAAATAATAAATAGTTTTAGGCTCATCATTTCTCAGCAAACGGAAAAACAGCGTGTCACATAAGTTACATAGAAGTAACCCTGCTTAAAGGTCCTTCAAATAACACATAAAACTGTATTTATCTCAATAAATCACAATTAAACTCCATATTTATTACAGCAAAGCTACAGATACATAAATTAAACACTTATTATCGTATTAATTAGCATTCTTATCACTTTTGCTGTCGAATGTATAATGAACGGTTAGCGGATTTCCTAGTAGCTAACGAGATAAATAGACAGTTGATCTGATAATGTTCAATCAAAGATTATGACACTATCTGATTGAAAACATTTACGATTGAATTAATTTGGACTTAGTTTAAGCTTATTGTTTTATGAACAAGATAAAAAAATATTTATAGATTGTATAAAGTGCATTACTGCAACAAAAGGTCGTTCCTTTAAAGCTAAAAGATGTGTTTAATAACAAATTTTAGTATCATATAAATCTAATTTCTGAGGTTTACGCTAATGTTAGCAAAAAAAAATATACGGATTTTGTCGCAGTTTATTTTGAATCAAAGTGGTGCTAGTGCAATATTAAAAAAAAAATCCGTCATAATAGTTTTATTTTAATATGAATATAATCAAACAAAAATAAATGCGAGCTCAAAATGCTGGCTTGCAAAAAAAAAATGCAAGCAGGCATTTAGTTACTGGCAACCTGACTTCTGCTGGTCCTTTTAGACTGCAGCCTACACTGTCATGAGTAAAGTACCGTTATTTACAACTATTACTGTTTCGTGGCATTTATTAGAAAGGCTTTGCGCAATAATTATGAGGTCCAAAACCAAAGGTCCGTGTTAAAGGCATTCGCAGTGAGCGTTAAGACCTTTCACAAGTTTACGACGCTCACTAAACATTATGATTGTATCTAGATTTGTACCAGTTAGTACAATTTACAAGTAATCAATATATTAGAAATATGTTAGATACATTATGATACACAAAACAAGACACAGGTTATTTAGAATATAAAAAAAGACAAATAAAAATAAGTGGATACAAATGATTTAAAACATCAAAATTAAAAGAAGTCCAACATAAAGGAAACATATTTATAAAGTGACAAATTTGACGGTAGCATGGCAGAAAGTGAACAAAAATAAAATAAAATGTTGCTTATATTATATCATTACGAGTCAATGAGTATTTAAGACGTCTATTATCTAAAGCATCTGTGAATTTAATTTTCTGCAAAATGTCGTTGAAATTCTAAACTAATAAAATAAATCAATATTGTACTACAGTACGGCCGCTGAAAGAATGCCTTTCTGACAGGTCGTGGTCAACAGGAAGATATAAGACGTATACGTGAAGATATATACGTTAATGTGTTAATATCTACTACACATAAACTACTATCACTTCTTTGTTTATAAAAGAATGATATATATGTAAGAAATATAATATAACATGCTTTATATTTTCCCATACATGTACATCAAGACTGTCGTGTGTCAGGAACGCATTATCTCAGCTGACGATTTCTAGGAAAAGCAATCTTCAAAAGCCTCTGAAAATATTATACGAAAATCGAAAAAAATATGTTGAACTAATCTGACATTTAAATTACACATATTTTTTTGCATTATCTCATAAAAATTATAGCATACATTATCTAAATAAATGAGATAAAAGTTTAAATATAAATGACATTGGTAGATTTGCAAGGTTGTTTATAATTAGGTACGAGTGCAATTATTATCTTTAATTGTCCTTTGAACGAAATTAATTAGGCAATTTACGATAATTTATTCAGTAATGTTTCATTACTATGACTAATACACATTTTTTATTTAATTAATTCATTATACAGAAGGACATGTCAAGCCTTTGTTTTTTACTTTTTAAACAGTCTATGGTTTATCAGTAACGTGTATTAGATGTCAATTGTTTTGGCCGGAAATATCAAAGGAAAAAAAACTAGCTCTGATTGTACTAGTAGATTAGTTTTTAAGGCCATTGATTAAGATTTTAATTTCAATTGAATAGACATAGCAATCTAATTAGATCTTGTTTTTGCCTACTGGCTTATTTTTTTTTCTCCATATAATACTACATTGATTGTTATACACACAAACTAACTTTCAAAATTCTGTATAGATATATCTACGAACCACTTCGATCTCGTCAGCTTTTAAACAAAAAAAAACCGCAACACAACCGATCTATTCGTTTAGGAGACAATGCAACAGACAGACACACAGACACGTCAAACTTATAACACCTTTTTGCATCAGTTAAAAATGGAACAGCAACCGATACCGTTTAAATTCCAAACGAGGTATAAATTCGATCAAATCGCTTTGCAATGCCAAACAATCATATCGTGTCGTTTCATTAACACAAATTATCATAAAACCATAACTCCATACCCAAACATTCACGATAACACCGTTTCCAACAAAACAACACACAAAAGGATGTTGTATTGTTAGAGAATTTCTCTTTTTTGAAATCGGTTAAGAACAAACGCGAGTAGGCAGTGCTTGTCTGTTTGTTTGGCTGAGCTAACGGACACCAAACTATTGTCAAGTAATAGTATGCAAGTGGAGCGAGGCTGGGTGTTCGCGTACACAAGTGTTAGACTGTTTATTGTGGTGAGTTTTCCTGTTTATTACTTGGGGCAAAGACCTTTATTTTTGCTAAGAAATTAATATTACAATGTGTAAATTATAAAACACATAATAATTTTCATAAAAATGTCGTCATCATTTATCGACAGAATTATTTGACAAAAGACAATTGTAAAGAGTGCACAAAAATCTATTATTTTCATTATTATGATATCTAGTTGGTTGGTATTTATTCATTAAATAGATTAAATTAAGCATGATACAATTTCTGTGCACGGTTGTACAAAAGCTATGTCTTATTATAATGACTAAAACAATAATTTATCATTCTACAACAATGTTGTAATAAATTTTAGTATCCATTTCTAATAATAGATTGCAATGTCATTTATTACGTTAAACTATGCTAGTAATAATGTAAACTTAATAATTTATGGTTGCTTACGTTTAATGAGCTATTTCTTGTTTAGTTTATGTAATATTACATTTAAATTGCCGCAAAGTTTGATCGGGATTTATTATTCAAAATGTTTTTCAACTGTTCCAAATGATATTGAAGTATTGTGCGCCTCAGGTATGAGTCTCTATACTAAAATTTAATTTTGTAGAAATAATAATAAATTTTTAAGGATCAAATTCGTCGATGACCATATTTTATATTACTGCTATCCTGTTCAGAAATAACATTGACGTCATTAATTTTATGCATTTCATTTATCCATTTATCCCTGTCTATTTTAGTTGTCTTCCAGTCTCTGTCCTTACAGATTACTTTCCATGACGTAGGTATTTTGCAAATTTGCCTCTTGTAAACGCCTTGCCTACCCGTCTTCGTTAACAACCACTTATAAAATATAATAGATCTACCGTACAATGCTTTAACATGTAATACAAGTGCGTAACCATCAATTGAGGGGTCTAAAACCGGAACATGTTGTTTTGAACGTTGAACTTTTAAGGAAGATTCCATCTTATGTCACAGTTAGATCTGTTGCCAAATTCTAACTGATTCTAGTTAGAAAGTAATCTTGCTTGAACTTATAGAAGTCATGGAAACATAAGAGCTATGATTTGAGCAGGTAACTAGTAACTGGCGTCTTAAAATATGATTTCTATGGCACTCTGTACATTATTCAATTTTGTTATAAAAATATAAACTATTTTAACTTAAATGTCTAACGTTCGCGTAAATTTAAGAAATCATTAAACAGCATAAAATAGTGGTTTGATAATTTGCAAAACCACACGAACCCATAACTTTTATTTTCGAGCTAGCTAACTGTACCTAACAACCCAGAAATGTGCCTTGCTGGCAACGACTAAAACACCTCAGTCCTATACTTTTCTTTGCTGAAGCCGCAGGAGTCGTATCGCTCATTATATATCAAACCCTATCAAATTCTGCCAAAATTTCTAAGAAGATTCAAAGGGAATATAGTTGTTGCTCGTTGGATGTAAATCGGCGTTGACGCAAGCACAGCGAGCCTCCGGCGACATTATGAGAACTCCGTATGTTTCTAACCATACAGTAAGGATGTAACTTGGTATTCAAACCTGTGCAGATGTTATCTTCTAGATTTCACTCACTTTATTGCAGTTTTGTTATTTGTCACCACTTTCTAAAAGTTCACGGTTTTATATGACGTACTTAAACTCGAACTATTATTTTTTATGCTATTGTAGAGATTTTTTTAAATATTATGCAACTTTTTTTATAGACTAGACGAGCAATAAATCCTGTTATTTGTTATTCTTCTTTAAAATATCTAGGACTTGAAGAAAATCCTTATACAGACTGTTAATTCTAGCTTAATCTTGGAGTTCCCTTATCTAATGGATAAAACGCACGCTGTATTTTTATTCAGATTATAAGATAGTACGTAGTTTTTACGTGAAAGAGTAACAAAACTTCTTTCATTTGAAAATAAAAATTATTCCTAACCGATTAAGGCGCTACCCCGAGCAAATGACTTTGAGCGTTTGACCTCTAAACCCCCCTCTTTGCCCCTCTACATATACATCGCTACTTTCCATGAAAATACAACGCCATCTGTTGAAATAGCGACGTATAAAGTAGTAAAAATAGTAGTCTTATGAATTTATAGACAAAAATATAATCAATCATGTCCGCATGATTAAAAAAAAAGTTGAGAGAAATATATTTTATTTGCATCTAAAATTATAACTCAAGTAATTGAAGACTTCTAAGTGAATCATTTAATGATGTAAAGTTATTTAGTCAGAAAAGTATTGAATGTCTTTTTACAAAAATCTCTTTTCAACCAACTTCGAAAATAGGAGGAGATTCTCAATGCGGATGTTTTTTTATGTTTGTTATTTCAAAAAATATTTTTTTAACCATTTATTCAGTTTTTTTTTTAAAGTATTTTGAATATTATTTTTTTTAAGATGAAATTACGATATTTTTGGTTTTAATTTTCAAAATCAGTCGATTTAGTTAGGTTTGTTTATCTCAAAAATATCAATCCAACAAGGCACGTATAAAAAACAAAGGCGGGCGGCGAGACTTTTGAAAATTCGGTTCTTGAAGAAAGTATTGCTGTCTCTCTACGGCATGATTTGTGAATGTGTGCGTAAGTTGACAGTGTGCGAGTGTCAAAGCGCGCTCGCATGGAGTAGTACTTACTCTCTTAAAAGAAATACTCTACGCACATAATAAAGGGCAATGGCGAAATCATTGTTGATATAATTCTTATGCTCGATATACAAACGTCTTAATTACAGATTTACATGAAATATAGCGTCCAAGTCCATGAAAAAAATACATTACATTGGAAATACAATTGATTGAATTGTACTTTGAGTGTTGCCATATGAACGTTAAATCTAAACTAAGTCATACAAATATCTTTGGCTAGTAAACTATGTATAATAGCTTGCTTTTAGAATATATTGAAGATTTATGAACATGAATAGTCTAAGGACATATTATTATTTCTACCCAACATCACCGAAATTAATAAATGACATCAAAATACTATTATGAAAACTTCAATCTAGCATGGCAACAACAACGGATACAATCTTTGTTTGCGCATTTGTTATTTCTATTATTTTGCTTTTTGACATGGACTGCTTATGGACTTTCGAGATTTCTCCCTGTGCTAGCCAAAGGAGTCCGATTACCCACCACTTACGACGAAATTTTGCTGTGATGTTTGACTCCGATTTTAAATTAAATTGGATTTTATTACGTGAAAAAGAACGATTTATTTTTCACGATGTGAAGTCTTTTAAAGCCTCTTTGCACCTGCTGGTTTTCTGGATAATATCGTGATAAGGAAGGATGAAAAATAAATGTATTTGAATTAATGCTGTTTCTTTTTTCATGCATGCTTTTGATCATCTATTTTATAGACTATTTTTGTGCACTAAACAATATAACAAGAAAGCCTATAAGAAAACATTAACATGTTCTATCAGGATTATAAAAAAAAATCTGATTATAATTCTTTACAAGTATTATCAAAGCTATACCAGGGAAAACCTAGATAATTATATCTCTAGAAATAAGTATAAAACAACCGCATTAAATCTTTTGAATAGTATATTTCACAAGGTTTACTTTTTCAGAATCAAAGACTTTTTCAACATATTTCCTATGAATTTCTGTCATATAAATGCAAGGTCGGGCAAAAGTAATTAATTGTTTACGAGAGCCCATTAATTTCACTCATAAATAACTGAATTTAATAAAAACAAAGTACGATTCTATCAATTGTATTTCCAATTTTATATATTTTTTTCATAGACTTAGACGCTATTTAAATAAAACTTCAAAAAAGTAACATATTATTTCATGTAAAGTAATTAAGACATTTGTAGACGCAAAAGAATTATTTCGACCTTTTGATAGTTGGACATATTTAAACAAATATAAATATGTGATGAAATAAAACTACTAATTATAAACCGCGAAAAAATCCGTAAAAAGTAGATTTATTTCAATGTCAGATTAAAAAAAAAAATCTTAAAACATAAATAAAGCTCGCCCCCTATTACTTACATGGGACCTAAACATATCGGCGAATTGTGGGTGTACATTAGTACACCTCTGCCTAACCCTTCGGGGATACCGGCGTGATGATATGTTGTGTAAAACATAAATATGTATTCCATGCTATTTGAATTTTATCACCAGTGCCGTGTGTAAAACTACATAGGGCTAGCAATGCCTTTTTGACAGTTGTCATAATATTAAATTGTAAATGACATTTCAAATAAAAAACCGACGTGCTCTCAAGTCGAGATTCTACGGCTGACTGCTGGATCGCCGCCGCGGGTGTGTTTATGTTGTGAATTTGACCATTTTTAGGAATAATTTGAATTATAAAATAGATGTTTGGTCTTTTTGAAAAACAAAGCTGATTAAAATGTTAAGAATTAAATCCTCTATCAGTTGGTATAAGTTACATTAATAAAATACGTATACATCGTGAGCCTATCCAAGGAATAAATTTTGATAGACCATTTTTAAAATGAGTACTACTAAATATTCGCTGCATTAAAAAGAAAAAGCTCTGTTGAAATTAATGACAACATATTAAATAATGATTTGGTATAACAGTGAATTTGATATATGTTTTAAATATCGAGTTTATAGCTTAATAAAACTCCGCTTTTGCGCATTTTGCTCGGGGGAGCGCCTTAAAAGGAGGTATGTTTTTTACGTTATTTCCGGTAACTGTAGATAAACGGCATTTTTTACATTTTTCTTTGTTTTAAATTCTATGTTTTCTCATAGGTGGTTCCATATAAATTTTTTATCAAGTACTGAAGTATATTTTCATGTAGTTTATTTATTTAGGACAATATAAGATTAACAATTTACTATTGTTTAAAGACACTAGACCTAGACAGCACATGCCTAGCATCATCTGCCACTTATTTATTGTACTTCCACTGTCAAACTGCCAAAAACTAGATCAAAATAAAGTCTCATCGTCAGTACGTTATGTAATGGCGGATGCACAATGCGCGTGCCCTTGAACCAGTTTCTAGTTAAGGTCCGCCACAATGCCGCACTCCACTGCATTTCACAATGGTGTAAGTTTGCTAACGTACACTTAAAGCGATGCGATAAAATATATTATAGCTAGCTGTGTCACGTGGTTTCACTAGCCTCGGTCTTCTCACAATTCTAGTAACGTCAAAGTTTTATGCCTTTAACTTTCCTAGAGAATGGGGTTATCAAATCCAAAGAGAGTTTTTATTAGACGTCTGGTAGTTTCAGACATTCGTTTAAACGAGAAATATTTTTAGCTTTATTTTATAAGCAAAAACAATTAAAAAAAATCATAATTTTAGTTTTAAGTATATTATAATTTTTCTTATTTCTAATGCAGCTTTATTTAGTTTTATATTAGATATTGTAAATATTTTAAGTTCCAATTAAATAAAATGTTTATGAATGGATCATTAAGACTAACCTGATGGCTACTTATTTAACAATGTATCAAAAATCATGTAAACTATAAAAATAAAGTAAGTACTTGATTTTTTAATGTTTATCTTCAAAATCTCAAAGCGTCGCGTTATAATAGCGCATCTTTCAGTAGACACTGCCTTTAATTTCTGATTAAGTTTTGTTTTAGGTACAGTCAACCTTTTGTATTGCGGATTACAGATAGATAGTATCAAGTTGTATCGATAAATGTCACAGACGTCTATTGTAGTAGTATACTTACTAATAATTCGCCCCTATAATAAATGGGTTAGCCCTTCCATAGCAAAAGTCACTAAAATTAATAATACTAATGTTTAACGCTGAAAGAGCGTTAAATATTAGTATTATTAATAATAGTGTATTCTACGTTTGAGAGAATGGTTTTGACACATTTTCATAAATCAATTATGTGTCTCTATTCTGCCTGTTTAAGTTATCAAAGCTAAAAATTACAAGACATTAGGTATTAGGAACGAGAGCAAAAGTCTACAGAGTCAACAAAACAAAAATTGCACCACGTTTACAAGCAATTACAGATTACATATGTTCTACAAAGGTTCCACACCATATAATTACTGCTATGCAATTTGTTATTCAACTTGTTATTACATAATTTACCATCACAGAAACATTACCCGGCCAAATTCAAAGACACATCTAATACAAACGCTTGTCTCACAAATGTGTGCTTCTCTATTTAGTCGGATTATAGGAAGTTACGTAGACAATGCAATAGTGATGTTAATTTTAGTAAAAAATCGGAAGATTTGAGATCTCTTTGTCTGTTACACTCACATTCATGTTACGACAGTTTATGGCAATTAAATAGATAAATGTACTTGTTAAATGTGTTATCGCAGTAAGGTTGGAACTAAAAACATTTGTTCCGCAAAATTTGTTCACAGGAAATTGGTGATTAGAATTGGTTTCCAAAAATTTAAGAAATAATATGTAGATTAAAATCGATAATTTCATATCAAAAGGGCTGGACGAAATTGTGAACTTATGAGCGGATTTTTTTTGACTGGCTAAAACAAAGTACTGTTTCTTAAAATTCAATACTTCATTAGCGTTTTACAGACAAGTTGCATATTTGCTACAGGGGTATATCTTTATAAAATGAGTTAAATTTCGTTTATGTAAAAAATTAGACAAGCAAACTAACTTCTTAAAATTTGCTCTGCATACCACAAAATTTAGAAAAGAGTCCAGATGCAAATCATTAATAAATAGGCGATGATTGCCTTTCTATGAGTTCGAAGGTTTCAACCTTCATTTGTCGCAACACTCGCAACGAATGTGTCAATTTGGCTATCATTGTCGTTTCTTAGTATGTTGTGATTTGTATCGTAGCTATTGTGGTCGTCAATGTCGAGTTTGTGACAAATTAGGCGGTGTTGTAACATCACGATGATATGCCATCAGTCTTTCTCTAAGGCTTCGTTTACGCTGCGATATTAAACACTAGCTATACAGTTTATGGGATAGGTGCACGCGTTTAAATATAACGTTTTCGAGTGTGAGAACTTCTGAGACATAAAAAGTGTTTTTTAAATCAACTTCATATAAATAGGAGGTACTATTCGCTCTATTTATATTATTTTTGTATATTCATCGTATTGTTAGTGAAAGATAATTGGGAACCGATGAACTGTAAACTATTTAGTAACTTATCTACATCTATTTTAAATACCCATGAACTTTTTTATACTAATAACTACAACTGAGTACTAAAGATATTCTGCATATGTACGAGTATAATGAATTGTCCTCATCAATAAATTACGATTTCCCTAGTCCGATACATACATCTTTTACCTCATCAAATCTCACCGCATTCATCACACATACACTCGATTTGGTTCTTCGCCAAACGTCGGCTTTTATTAAACTACATTTCTATGCATCAGGAATACAATCGTACCATGTATCTTCAAACTAAATCGTTTTATTGCAAAATGTTTACGAATCACACATCTTTTGTGACACCAAATGTGTCAAGACGCTAGTGCCGTGACTGCGTGAAATTATGTATTTATTTAGTGTTTTAGTAACATGTTAGCTTGAAGATGATGTACTGAAGAAGCTCTTGTCAAACTGGTGTAATATTTGGTAGACCAATAACTAAAATGTAAGAAACGCTATTGTCTATTAGGTTAATTATAAGCTTCCGCCTCAACGATTTTTCGCAATAGGTAACTTCCTAGTCCGACTTTACTTGAAAAGAAGTTACCTATTTCGTATATGACATTCTATTACGCGTAATAGATACTATGACTTGATCAAGAACTTTTAGTAAAGGCTATTAAATGCACTAAGAATATTTAGATATTATATTCAAAAACCGACATTATGGAAACCATGTCTTTATAAAGAACTTTTGGGCTATCTAATATTTATTCTAATCTGACTTTATCTGACCGTTCATATCAGAGATCAGCGCATTCAAACCTTTTAGTTTTAGAATGTTAGTAGATAGATTTATGAATGGAAAAAATAGCTCAAGCTATTTACATAACAACTTATAAGCTTAACTAAACAAGATTTATATCCTACCTCTGAGTTTAACTTTCGGATCTCAATTTAATGTGACATCTACCACAATGACTCAATAGGAAAACCCAGAGGTTTATTTTTAGATTTCCTTATTAAGACATTAGAAATACAGCTAGAGACACTTTCGATATCAAGAAGGTGATGTGTTATTCAAGAAGCGAGTTAGATTAACTCGACACTTTCGTTTACGCGGTGCGCATTGTAATGTTGGATGGCAGATTATGTGGCGGTCGCTGTGTAGTTGAAGATTTTCGTAGAGATATGCTTGTTTGAAGCTTTGATAGATGCCGCGGTGTTAGGAGGTTTTGTAACGAATGTGTCCTATATCCTGTCAGTTATATTAATAAGTATTGACTTACGTATTTTGAGTCATCATAACAGCCTGTTCCAGTCCATTGGTGGACATAGGCCTCCCCCAAGGAACGTCACAGCGCACGATCTCCCGCCCTTTGTATCCAGTCACTGCCAGCTGCCTTCTTCAGGTCATCGGTCGGCCGGGGGGCGTCCTACACTACGTTTGCCTAATCGTGGAACCTTCCTGCTCCACCTCTCGTCGGTTCTGCGACAGACATGGCCAGCCACTGCCACTTCAACTTAGAAAAAATATTTTGAGTGGTTTGTAAAAAAAATAAAGCGATGATCAGAAGTTATGCATGGTAGCATAATAAATACATGTATCTTGTTGCATATATTTTGCATAGATTTAAGGTAACTTCTTTTCTCCAGATTAAATTGGGTTTACCTATATAGGTTCTGTGCGTAGACATTTAAAAGTTTTAGTTACGAGTTAATTATTAACAATATATTTTCATCGTTTTATTTTAAGTAGGTTGCTTTTGGGTTTCAATGAATAGAGGATGACATTTACTGTGGGTTGCAATATCCAACTTGTCACTACTAAGAACTTTATAAATCAAATCGCTAAGCCTAACAATGACATTGACATTTCTTAAAAAAGTGGGCGGCAACAGCTGCGCAGGCGCCGACAAACGCACTTACATCATTATTTGCGAGAAGACTGACTCATTATGTGATTGTAGGTCGTTTTAATTGGAGCAACAGTTAAATATCACAATAAGATGAAAGATAACTTTTGGGCTATCAGAATCTTGTGGTACGGATTATAATTTCGTCATATATTTTTTTGAGCGTCGGATATCATGTTGTAAGCATCTTATTCCTATAGTACTGGAGCAATTGATTTAGATCTCGAGTTTTTGTTTCGTTTGCAGGTCTTCAGTCCACTTCTGAATTACAGATGTTTTTTAGAGCAAATTAACTTGCATGGCAATTTGGTTTTGTTTCACACTTACGTTTATACATTCTCCAATCCAAATATAGTAACGTCATAAACAGGTACTTAAAATACTTCCCAGTCACCCAAATACTACCATATTCAAAACAAGCTTGTTACCATGGTAACCAATTTGTACAACTCATTCACTTTTAAGACGACAGGCAGCATCTTTCATTTATCTTTCAATATCAAGAGACCAGTGCACCGCCTTTAGGGCGTGTCCTTCGTCCCACCGTTGATAACACGACGACGGTTGGACAGGACAATAATCTTGATGACAGGATGATTATACTCTATACTTATTTAATTTAGTGTAAGAGGGAATTTGGGTATTTCTTGCTGAGAGCTTCGTTGACATACTACGCAACAAATTTTTGCCGTTCTAAAAATGAGCATAATAAGTTATGCACATATTTCTAAAAATATCGCATTGTACCTAACGGTGCAGTTGCTGATCTGTGTACACACTCGTTTAGATACCCTCACGCAAGCCAAGGGTGTAGATGGTGGCTCGTTTTTTGTCTCGCACTATGGCTCCTAGCCTCGGACCAGAGGCTCTCGGCGCGTATATGCAGTATAAGGAATAATAATTTTAGTTCACTACCAGCTTTCATGTTACCTATTAAGTATGCTTCATGAGGTTTGTTTTATTTCCAGTTGCTATGGCTATCAGTACACGGCGGCGACGGCTACAGCTGTCCCTACGGCCAGAGCTGCGTGCTGGAGCCCGCGCCGCCGGGCCGCACGCCGCCCTGCGCGCAGCCGGGCCTCACGTACTGTGTGCACCCAGACCCTTATCCCGAGTAAGTAGCGACAGATCCCGATGGTGTTTCAATTAGCTCAATAGTCAACGAGCGAGAGGGAAAAGCAGACAATGTGCTTCGCGATGTGCTGGAGATTCCGTCTTTTTTTCAACTGATCGATCACGAAAGATCCCTATTTAAAGTACCATATCGTCGGTACGTCGGGGTTCTAAAGGACAATTAGCCCGCTATAGGTGGTTCTGCGAGGACTGAGGTCTACCGGAGCCGCGCAGAACATACACACGCAATCCTACGGCTCCGTGCAGATTTTTACCCCTTTACCCGGATAAGATTTACTCTTCACACAAAACCTATATCCAACTAAATGATTTATTTATTTACTTTTTCCAGGAAGATAATCCGCCAGCTAATCGAAGCTGGTCAGTACGACATCAGCACTCTCCTATCTGACGAGAGCCGGGACGAGTTCTCGCAAGCCAAGAAGAACGACTACCCTTATGACTACGGCCCCAACTCTCTGCCACACGTCGACCAGATCTCGCTGGTCAATGATCCTCATTACCAGAAGAATTATAACACCAAGTTTCATACTCGGTTTAACCATGGTGAGTGTGATTTTACTTCAGAATGTGATATGTCCCATACTTATTACTGTATTGTACAGAAAAGACGAGGCAAATTTTAGACAAAGTGAATTTATGTCTATGAAAATCTGATTATATTCCGAAATCACGAAAAAAGTTAAAAAAAAACCTATTTTCCATATAATAAAAATACCATATAAGTTGTACGATACACAGTCTCAACACTATAAACCTAAAATTATGACTTCTAAATGCATTTATTTTATTTTCCAGACATATTTTCTCAGAAGACACCGCTACAGCCACCGGCAGTGAGCGACCCGACCCCTTACAACATTAACTCTTACCAAGCATCCAACTTCTCAAAGTTCGGTTTCCATGGTTACAATCCCAACGGCTACTGGAACGCGAACAGGAATTTTGGGGATTATGAGAAGAAGGTCCCAAGACAGAACCCTGTGGCATACAACCAGAACTATTTCGGGTCTAACTTCTTTCCTGGTTTGGAAACTAATGAGTGGTTTCGTCCGTCCTCGACAGTGACGCAGTATAACCCTAATGAATGGTGGAAGTAAGTTTTTCATGTCATTTTCTTTACTTATAAGGTCCTAGACTGTCTAAAGCTAATATGTCCAAAAAGTCAAAAGCTTTACAAAAATCAAATTTTGTAGTACACAAAATGCCCTAAACTATGAGGATGGTTCAGCAAATGTTTTTAGGGATGGTTGCGCTCCACCGTACTGCAATGTTCACGATCCGTTTCAATAACCGTTTCCATGCTTCCATAAAACTTGTCCATCGCTACAATGACTCATATTTTCCAGATACATGTCACCATCCCGGTCTGACGTGACAATCGAGCGGTCTGTCACGTTCCCGACGCGGACCACCGATAGACGACGCAAGAGGAACGCTGAGCTGGTGCGGGCGGCTGACAAGCGGACCCTGACTGGCGCTGAAGCATTACGGATAGCATTAGGTCTTGCTAAGTAAGTCTGCCTTTGAGTAAATCCTAAAATTAACCCAATTTCTGCTTACTACATATTTGTGAAACAGCTTAAATTAATGAAGTGTAAATAAAAAGTCAATTATGATGGTGGTATAAATGTTATGAATGATCTGTCACAACACTATCTGGCCTCTAAAATTATTTAAATAAAATATTCTAGTAATCAAACTTCTTTTTCAGCGAGGACGCTACAGCGGACCGTATACGTAGGCAAGCTAACAACCCAAACCAGCAGACTCTTTGCTCAGTACGAACGGAGTTCACCACACCTCGAGCGGCCCTCAACAACAAAGGCAACTGGAAATACGTTGTGAACATGCCTGATAACATGTCGCAACTTGTACGAGCCGAGATTTGCACGTAAGTAGACCATTTTAATTTGTGCACTACGAACAACGCCATCTATCTTCATACTATCAAATCACTGCAGTGTGGGTGGTTTGCAGCGCCATCTGTTGTTGAGTAGTTAAATTCAACATTTATTTCTCACCCCTTTGGTTAACGATTATAAAGTTTTAGTGACAACGAAAAATTAAGTTACTTTACATTACAGATCGACGGAATGCAGTGGATTATGTACAGTACCTCCTGGATATACGTCTCGATGCGAACAAAAGTACATACAAAAACGATTGGTAGCATTACAGTCGAACGGACAAAATCTCTACACTGATGTATTCTGGATACCAAGTTGTTGCCAATGTACATTTACAGCAAATAATAATTGAATTTAAATCAAATTCAACACTTGTGATGTATTATTAAAACACAAAACTTTTTCGCTTTGAAAGTTTTCCTATCTGATACTAGATGGCGCTACTATCGTTACTTAGTATTAGCCGTGTAAAGTATGGCGAATTAGTTTTTACTGCCTTTTCAAATTATTTTATAATCATGACACATATATTTATTAATAATGGAGCACATAACAACTTTTATCCTGAAGACAGAGTATTATAATTATTTTAATGATTTGATTATTAAAGACACTGAAAATTATAATCAATTAACATCAAAACCATATTAGTGCTGATTTAATAGTATGGCATAACACAGGAAATGCAATATTTTGGAAAATTAATAACAATAATTAACAATATTTTTATAATTTCACGTAATAGCTTTTTCTACTCAGTATATTATATTCATAATTCAGTTGTCGATTGACAAAGTATTAATTAAAGATAATAATAATTATATTGTAAATATTAGGTAAGAGTATTATGATTTTGCTATGTAATATAAATATTCCTTGTTCTACATTTCATTTTGCCCTTACCACAGTTTAAATCGATCCTTTATTTTAAAAACACTTTTTAACACAGTTTTTACATAATGAGAAGAGCAGCTTGTTATTATATATTTTTTAATACTGTATATTATGAAGAATTTATGTACATGCTTTTTTTTTGTAAGACATAGTTTCGAAGAAAAAAAAAACAAATATTCTGCTTCTACCGCCATAAGCCTTAATATAAAAAGCACTTGTATATCATCTATGTATAAATCTTACTATTTCTACATTTATATAAGAGTGCAAAACAATATTTGCAAGACTACTTTTAATTTTCGTTGTGCTTATAATTTCTCCATAGATATAAGATTTTGATCTCTCAGAGTAATTCTGAGCAACTATAATATTAAGAAAGAACTAGACTGTAAATATTTACGATTTGTATTCTCTAGAAAACAATACTCCTTTGACAAAAGTTAGCTACAAAAAAAAAAACAAATGAAATTTACTTTTGTTCGGAGCTTGGGTTTTTGATTTTTAACAAATTTATATGGTGAAATTGAAATAAAACTACTTTTACGGATTTTATCGCGGTTTGTATTTGAATTTTAGTTCACGGGCAGACTGACCATGATACCTGCAAAGGTGTCGAAACGTCGGGAACTAAAATTCAAATACAACCCGCGATAAAATCCGTAAAAGTAGTTTTATTTCAATGTCTAACATTCGCGTAAACCTCAGAACTCAATAAAAATTTAATATTAAAAATATTAAACTATAAATTTATACGGTAATTACACATCGATTTACCTACAACTGACAGACGTTAAATACTAACTGCTTAGTTAATTTTTAACTTAAATTGTAAAAGTAAATATTTAGAGTCTAGTTATAAAACGACAATTCTAATTCCTAGTTTGTATCTGTATAATGAATGCTTGGATAAATTATTCTCTTTTGTACATTCCATTTTTATTGTAAGATATAATAAATAATATGAAGATAATATTGTGTTTTCTTATTCATTAATATTGATATAATAAATATTAGAAATAATAATATTAGAAAACTTTTTTGATAAATAACTGACTTTAGTGTGACTAAAATGCTAATCCATCGTTACTAAGATTCGAAACATTATTAATCTAAATAATATGTTCTTAAATTAAAAAAAAAAATAAGTTAAATCGTAAAAATTTTGACACAACTAACACCTCGGTAGAATACTATCATTTGTAGTATCACGTTTTGTCTCTCTCAGTACTTAAAAAATAAAGGTGTTGAAATAAAACTACTTTTTATGGATTTTATTTAACAGTTTATTGAACAGTGAGCTCATATTGCGTAAATCGGAACTCAACTAATTAGTTAAAATATGAAGGTAGAACGAGTAACATCTTCTGCCAAGAAAAACGCCATCTCAGTCTGCCCGTGACCATGATACCTGCAAAGGTGTCCAAACGTCGGGTCCTAAAATCTAAATATAAACCGCGACAAAAACCGTAAAAAGACGTTTTATTTCAATGTCTAACACTCGCGTAAACCTAAGAAACCTATAGGCAAAAAGTGGTTTTAAGTGTGGTAAGTGTGATCATTTTCTAAGACTAAGAAAGTAAGTCACACCTATCGTGCTCGCGACAAGTTTCAACTTGGTTCTAGCTACGGCTACGATTAGAAAAAAGGTAAGTTTAAAATAACTTTTTTCAGTAAATATGGAGAATTACGTCATATCAATAGGTAGAGTAATTTATATCTGTATACTTTTTTTACATATAGGTCACAACGGATTTATAAAATGGAATGTTTTGAAAACTGTAATTAATTTGATTAGATGTTGACAGTACAAATATTAAGAAGTTATCTAATATCTTGCAGATAAAAATAATAATTTAGTATGTAAAGTCCAGTTTATGTTGCTTTCCAGTCTGTTTCATTTGCTTTTCCTGCCTTCAAAATAGGTCAATAAATTACTGTTTTTTTTCCGTTATAGTAAAGCTAACATGCATGACGCTTTAAGCCAAGCGTTCAACTGGTCACAATTTAAAGTAGGTCAACAAAGCTCACTCAGGAACCAAAATAGCGTCCCTTAAGTCACAAAACACCATTTCATAATCCATACCCTCATTACATATTCAAATAAGGTTATAACATAAAAAAATCAATCTGTCAAGTGGAATATGTCTATGGATTTTATTAAGACATTTTTTTGCGGTAGTCATGGACAAGCAAACATATTTTTCCTTCTATTGAGTTAACGAGACGTCGAGGGGGTGAAAATCGCCACATCTGTGGGGGATGGAATATTCAACCCTTGGACCCGCACCCCGAGGGTAGCTGAGCCTACCTTAACAAATTTTCCCTTAAGCTCAATGTACTGTTTATCAAGAAAACAAAATCTCTTTGAAGTATTTGTGGTACTTCGCAAGAATCTTTGAGAATTTCCTTTTGTGTGCTCATTTTAATTAAAATACATAGCAATTAATTAGGATACCTACAGGCTGGTGGCAATTTCAATGGTTACTTAAAACTTAATTAAAAAAGTAAAAACAATCTATATATAAAATGTAAACAAGACCGTAATCGTCTGTTGTTTTGTTGATTTCCTGACGAGCGACCCATATTCTCAGTCGCCACTATTTTTCCTCAATTTGCAAAGAAAACGGAAAACTTTTGCTTAATTTTTGTTGAATATTTAATACCGGAATTATATCGCACCAATATTAACTTACCAGTATTTTAAAAATGTGCTTAACTGAATAAACCTGCAAATCCATACTTACTTGTATTAGAATAAATAAGATAGCCTCAAATGGTCTCAAAACTATGACAACGTCAGTCAAATGTCTAAATGAAAAATAAAAGCTGTTTCAAATCGGATCATAAACAAACGCGAAATCAAAAACTAAAAATATCCAGATATCAAGCATTTATGCCACTATAAATCTGAAAGCACTTAGCGAGCGCTAAAACTGACGCGATGTCGGTTTCGAAAAAAATAAAAATTCAAGCAAAAAGTCGCTCGACACGCGTAAAAGTAAAAGAGGAAGCGGGGAAAAAATCAATGCCTGCGTTTTATGTTCTATGCGTGTGACAGATCCGTTGTCATGGCGACCGTGATGGGGACGCAGCGCGGCGGGAAAAAAGGTCGTATGTCAAACGCGAAAATAACAAAATGGACGCTGTGTTTACCGCGCAAAGTCGCGCCGGTGAAGTTGCGTTCGCGTTTAAGCTTTTATTGTTTTCGGAAGTGGAGTGTGCGTCGTGCGAACGAGACGCAAGATGGGGTAAGGGATCCGGTAATCGATATTACGCACTTTTGTAGCAATGGAATTGGCGCGGCACGATGCAAGAAACGTTTGCACGCGTTGCAACTACTTTTGAATTTTTGATCTTACTTTTTGCTTTAACACTTTTAGGTCAAACTCATCGCTATTTAACTTAAACAACAGTTCTATTTGACAAGCTTTTATTTTTCTATTTAACTGCGTGACTAGATTCAGTATGGAAGTTTACAATCAACGATATTAATTACAATTTTAATGAGTACCATAAGCTGTGCCGCCATAAATACAAAAACTAATACGTATCGCCAGATGGTCAAATAGTATGGATGATATATTATAGATGATGGAAAATGACGTTTGCACAGAAACTGAGTAATAGAAGCGTGGGTGTTATTCTGATGAGTCACTTAGTACGGGGTGGTGGTCGCAAATACGAACAGTTCGCGGAAAAGAAACGTTTCGGTTCTCCGAATTGTTATGTGAAACGTCATTCGTGTTGCTCAGTCGGAAAAGTTTTCATTAGCAAAACAGTTAGGATAAGCTGAAATTGGTTCAAATTAAACTATTTCATTTCGATTATTTTGCGCGAAGAGAATAATTATGTGAATTAATTGACAAAGTATATTAGATTCAAGTATTGAATTGTAAATTAAAAAAATGCAAAATAGAGAACATCGATAAAAAGTAATTCAGAAAATTATAAGTATAAATTTTAAACAAATGCCTTCTTTACTTCTCACAGTTATAAACTAAGCTTTTCTATGTTAACGATGTGTAATTCTAGATAAATTCACCATTATCCTAAAAACTTTAAGATGATTGTTTATTTACTTTCGTGGATAAGTCGTTGAAGAACATATTTAACAAAAAAAGAAATCATATGCATTCTTCCAGCGGGTATAACTTTATTAATTATTGTTTATTTATTGTAATGAAAAAGTCGTTAAAGAACATATTATTATTTAACAAATAAAGAAATCATATGAATTAAATTAGCGGGTATAAACGGTACTTCTATGGATAAGTAGAGTCCTTTGCTGTGAACAATAATAACAAAAAAGAATAGAAATATTTAGTCAGTGCAATTAACTAAAGTTGTCTACAAATAATCAGAGACAAAACACAAGTTTGTAGTAATATAGTGTCTAAACTTAAGTACTAAAAAGTGTCGTAAAATTTTCACTTCACTAAGCTTTCATTTAAAGGTATTCTGAGAAACAGATGTTACATTACTTTGTATGTTTATATGTTTCTTTTATATGTTAACTTGTACGTGCTTGCTATATGTAATCTGTTGTATGTTGTATTCTGGTCACATTTTATGAGACAATAAGCTGTTGATTCTGTTTACGTAGCTAAACATTGGGAGAATTGACTCTAGAATTTTTTTGCTATATTTTTCTGAGAAATTATGTTTTAAAATTTAAATTATCTTATATTTAAAAATGAATCGCTAAATGTGTTGGTAAGCGCATAACTCAATAACGCCTGGACCGATTTCGCTAATTCTTTTTTTGTTATATTTGTTATTGTCAAGATGTTGTCCGCATTTATTATTATTGTCAAGAGAAGGTTTTTATGAAAAAAAAAGATAGTGATTTGTTGGATTTATCTACGCCTCCAATAATATAAAGGCACCGGGAGCGGGACCTATGGATTCACGCGGGTGAAACCGCGGGGCACAGCTAGTAATCAATAATTTTTCTTTTTACATCCAGAAACAAGGTAGTAGCAGAACAATGTGAATAGTTGGTAATGAAAAAAAGCCATTATAATAATCACGTCTAAAATTAAAATATTAGAAAAAAAAAACAAAATATGTCTTATCCATAATAATGATTTGGACATATATATATAGTGTATATCTTTAGTGCAGGGAATATACACATTTTGATATTATTGCATATAATATAAACATGTAAATAGCAACAATTTCTTCAATACTAGCTATTTAAAAGCTATGGGCGTATAACCAGCACATCGGTTGGAGCGAAGGTAAATAGAACGCTGGCCTACATTGAGAATATCTTCTGTTTACGCGTTAACCGGCTCGACACTACTCGACAGTTATGTGACGATATTAATTAAACATTCAATATTGTGAAATACGGAATTAAAATTGTAACAGTGCAGAGAATAGGTTTGCTAGGTATTACATTATTTCAGAAAGTATAAAATACAGAATGAGGACCTACATGCAAGTAGGTATGCAAAAGAATCCACAACTTATTGTGCCTTATGGATGAATGTCTTTTTGATACTATAATATTACAGAATGTACTTTTAAATAACGCGTTAAATGAAATAAACAAAATCTATAAAAGAGCATTGTAGACAACAAGAAACTTCAAATAGCAAAGTTTACGATTCATTTAAGACCCTCTCTATTTAAAATACGATAATTGATATAAATATTTGTACCAAAACATCAGGTATTAGGGTTAAAGCCTCAGTTTCCAACACGTAGAAGACGAGGGGATCATTAAAATGAGTTCGTCAAGTGTCCCATCTCTTAGGGACCACGGGGCACCTCAGGCTTAGACGAAGGGGAGTGCAGCCACATGCACTGGGGACAAACCCTCTTTACACCTTACGTCCTGAACGCGAAACAATCGGAAACATCAACCTGTCGCGAAATGGGGACCAATGTCGCTCCCTCTTAACCAAATTGCGTAATAATTTTATTAACCCTTTCCTTAATTGTAACCTTCAATTTACAGCTCTCCCTAGGTTTTTAACCCTATATAAACGAAGCATATACGACTAGAATGAAACATCCAATAAATGTAACGCGAGTTCAGAGTTGTTATAAGTTGTAACGCATCTACTACGCGGCACCAAACTTGTACCGATCGATAGAACGCCAACGCGAAAGCTCCAAGTAAACAGATCGAAGCTTTGAGCGAACTCCGAATCGAATCCCGCCAAATGCAACGACAGCTGTGCGTAGCCCGTAGCGCGCGTAGCCGGCCGCGCGGTGTAGAGGCGGCGCCACCGGGCGGCGTATTATTATTATTTGTAAACAAGCGAGCGAGCGTGTGCGGGCGCGGGGCGCGTCACGTGACCGGCCGCCATTGGCGCACGGCAGCTGCGTCGCCGACGCGCGCGCCAGTCCGCCGCTGAACGCCGCCGCGTACACATGCACGCAGTTCGCCCCCGCGCGACGCGACACGCGCACTACTGACGCGATCGCGAACTCTGATTCCCTTTTTGTTTATTTTTCGCTTGCGTCCTTCGGACCGTTTTGTTTCCGAGGCAGCGAGACGAAGAAAAAAAGGAGGCGCGGATGGATCGAGCGAGAGAAGGTACGGAGTTCGCGTCTTACACAAAAGTTTTGTGGAGAAATGTGCAAGTGTTTCCAAGTAGTGGCAGAATGGGAGCTTTTGGTTTTTGTGGATTGTTTAGTTAGAGGTATATAGAGCGTCGCCAGCAGACCGTGAAGCGAGGTCCGGTGCGCGTTCGCGTGCTTCCGCCAGAGCTTTCGTTGTGTGCTTTCGCGAATCGATCCCTGTTTTCCTGCTTCGTTTGTTGTTGTAGCAGACAATCGGTAAACGGTATGTCTAAGAGTTGTGCTAATGCATCAAGTTTGCAAGTCTCACGCTTATCTGAAGCCAATTGGATGTGTTCCGTTCGCTTGTTTTCGGAGGAGGTTAGTTTGAAAGTGTGTGAGAGTTGCAAAGTTGCGCGTCAGGGAAATGGGGATGTCAGGAGGCGCGGGTGACGCATCGGCTGTCGTTGTCTGATGCGCATGATGTCACATAATTTAGACCTTAATTGTAACGAGCCAAATTGGAGCGGGAACGATTTTATCTACTTTATTGCAGTTGCAAGTTCAAAGGATGTAGTTTGCAAGTTTGATTGTTTTGTGAATGTTTGTTACATTGTCGTGTTTTACAAGAAGACCATGTGATCAAAGCATTTTTGCAAATGCAATCACAAATTGGCCGATGTCCAATAAACTAAGGTCAAGCCAATCAGAGACTCGAAATAAAGCATTTCAAGTTGAAGATCTCGGCTCATTCAAGAGCTTTACAAGTATATTTTTTCTATTTTATTTCGTGACGCATTTGAGTTATTGTTCTAACACACAATAAGAAGCTTCTTTGAACACTATAGGATTTCTATTTGACTTGATTACTTAGAAATGCTTTTACTTAGCTTTAAATGTAGAGTCATACGTAGTCATGTAGAGTCATGCATGTGCTTTGGAACTTTGTTAGCATCGGTAGAAAAAAATAACTTAGCATGAGTTAAATTAGACAATACGAATACAAGTCATAAACTGTTTCATAACCATTTCTAGAAGCAACTATAACTAAATAACATGAAGCGACGCTTGCAACTTTGTAACTAAATGTCTGTTATATTGAGCTGTTTGTAATCCATAGAACACTTAGTTTGTTAAATAATGCCCTTATAAGAAAACATTTAGGAGTCTTGTAACATGTAGTACTTCAATACCTTCAATATTGTTTTCATGGGTACCATCATCACTCGCTATATAAAACAAACAGCATCTCAAGTCGCAAATCAATATCCTCAACAATTCAGATATGGATAATTTCATCTGATATCAAAATGTCTGAGTCTGATTTTCTCCCGCGTTTTCATCCACGTGGTAAAGTATTATGCTTCTTTCAAGTGTATAAAGTATCCTTAATTTTGTATTTTAAGCTACATATAGCCTTCTGGCAGACGTTTTCCATTTTTTGAATTGTGTGTTATAAACATATAACTATCCCGCTGCCTTGTAAAGCCATCAATGTTTGTTTTTTCATCTCATACTCTTTATTGGAGTATCAAGGATTGATTACTACCTTTTCACTAGGTGGGACAATTTCAAAACCGATACAAATTGCATCAAAAACAAATCATAACTGTTGGTGACTTAATGTCCTCTTCTGCATGCTTTTATCCGCCGGAGTCTGCTTGCAGTCGTAGATCTTAGCTGAAAAATCGACTAGTATATTGGGTAACTGTAGTAGCTTACTTAACTCCATAATTCAAGTAACTAAGTAACACAATATCCCTTAGTGACTTGATATCGCAGATTGATAGTTTTAAGCGCTGAAGATCCGGTCCCACGGAATAATCGAATAAATAATCCGTCTTCCTCCCGCGAATGCGATAATAGGGAGTCAAGTTCAGAGAGGCCAATGAAAACAAATAAACAAATTGGTCAATTTCGCTGGAACAGTACGTTGTGCGAGATGAGAGCAACGGATTGTGCAATGCTATGCTTCCTTTTTAGTTGGTTAGTTATGTTTCCTCTAGCTAGCTCGAGATTGGTTGGAGTGTGGATACTTTGATTTCCGTGTTGTTGTTTAGGTTAATTTTGAGTTTTTGGTAGTCTCTGTCTTCAAATCTGGTTTGGCAAAATTTGAATTTTGGTTCACGTTCCGCTACTTTCTAGCTGCTTTTTTTCTTGCTTATGTTTTGCCATATTTTAAATCCTAATATTTGTTTTGCCGTATAATGAGCATGCATAGTGGATGTTATAGAAAACTGCTTATTTTATTCGATAAAGATGAAATGTTTGACCCGTTATATTACTAAACCCACCATGTCCGTACGCTGAATAAAAGTCCCAGTCCTAAAATTCCGTCAACGAACATTTTTCTCCTAAAATATCAATATCGTGGATAAATCTAAAACGTTCAAATCGAGCGCTCCTCATCCGTCTGTAGTCTCAAATATCCCGATTATTGCCACAAGTAATATCATAAGTTGATTCATACTTTCTCTGTGGGATAATCCTCGTCTTATTGCTCCCAAGCAAACGCGACGCTCTCGCTTCACTCCCTATACACCGCTGCCTCAGTATGTGCACAATCCGTCTAGGTAAAAGTTTAAACATCGATGTAGTGAAAAGTTTCTTAGAAATGTAATTGTGTTGGATATTTTATTTGGATAAGGGCGAGAGTCGCGACGGTGAACGTTCGCTTTTCAATGAGAATTCAGTTTTAAGTTTGTGCAAACCGTTTATTGTGGAAGTTAATATTAAATTTTTATAGTTCCAGCCAGTCTTATTTATTGGAAGTTTTTCAAGTAGCTACTGAAATAGGTATTTGCTCACGCTAGTCTATAAGATAATAGACTAGACATTGTTTTTTTAGATGTAGAAAGGATAAAATAATGACTATACAGTGACTGTTGTAGATATCGTTCTTTTTAAATTGAGTTCACTGTTGGTCTTCTTCTTCTTTTCGAGTCGATGGTAAACTAATTTGTTTAAATCTAAATACGCTGCGCCCAGTAGTTGGCCACACCAACTGCAGCGTCGTTGGCGAGGTTCAAGTCCTCCAAAGTGCAGGTGTCCGGACACTTTGGGCACTCTAGCAGGTGTGGCATTGTCTGATCGGAAAGGCCGCACTCACACCGGATATCGGAAGGGTCTATGATCCCCCATTTAGCTAGATTGTGTTTGCAGCGACCTACCTGGGTTCGCAATCGGTTCAGTGCTTTCCAGGCAGGCCACTGCAGGTTGCCTCCGGGCGGCAGATGTTCCTGGGGCTTTATATAGTTGTCTGGTGGTGGGTGCTGTTCTTTCCAGATCTTGCATCGTGCTCCAGACGGTGTTTCATTGCTTGCCTGGGTGCTCCGGAGAAAACTCTTCCGGCTCTTAAGCCTACCCGGGTCTGTTGTGTGTTTATAGAGAGGGTGTCGGGTGTCAGTCTCCTGAACATGCTTCTCAACTGAACATGCGACAGCCCTTCTTACAGAAGGTGGAGCGATACCAACCAGCGGGTAGAGCCTGTTGAGTGGGGTTGGTTTTAGGCATCCCGATATTATACGACACGTCTCGTTGAGCGCTGTGTCGACTTGCCTTGCATGGGCTGATCGATGCCACACTGTGCATGCAAATTCGCCGGCAGAAAAACATAATGACATACCAGTCGTGCGTAGTACATCAGGAGCCGCTCCCCAATGGGTAGAAATAAGGCGACGCAGCAGATTATTACGCGTCCCGACCTTTTGTTTTGTGTTAAAGCACTGTAGCTTATATGTTAGTGACCTGTCTAGCGTAACACCTAGGTATTTAGGGTACGGACAATGTTCTATATTTGTCCCCCTCCATGAAATATTTAGAAGTCGGTGTGAATGCTTGTTACGGAGGTGAAAAGCGCATGATTGTGTTTTTGACGGGTTTGGTCGAAGGGCATTAGCGTCGTAGTATTTACCCAGTGAATCTAGTGCCAGTGTTAATTTATGCTCAACATCCTCAAACGACGTTGATTGGGCTGCCAAGGCTAGGTCATCTGCATAAAGAAAGCGTTCTGTGTGTTGGGTGGTAGGTTGGTCGTTGGTATATATGTTGAAAAGTGTTGGCGCCAGTACACTGCCCTGGGGAAGACCATTTTTTTGGAGTCGCCACCTGCTTTTACTCGCCTGGAAGCATACCTGGAAGCGACGGTTGTGCAGAAGTTCGCTCAGGATTTTGACGAAGCCTTGATCGTTGGTGAGGTTATCTACTTTAACAAGCAATCTTTTGATATTAATTGTGTCGTAAGCCGCAGAGAGATCGACAAATACGACTCCAGTGATTTTATTGGCCTCATATCCATCTTCCAAGTACTGAGTGAGTCGGAGAACCTGGCTGGAGCACGACTTGCCCGGTCTAAACCCAGCCTGCTCGGGTATCAACTTCGACTCAATAACTGGGGTAAGGCGGTTTAGCAGCAATCTCTCAAAAAGCTTATAAGTGTGACACAGTAGAGATATTGGTCGATAGCTTTTGGGGTCGTCCGGCACTTTACCTGGTTTTGGAAGCGCAACCACTTTTGCTTTTCTCCAGTGTTTAGGTATTAGAGCAGTACTCAGGCATGTGTTAAACAAATTTAGGAGCCAGGATACAGCTATTGGACCAAGGTGTTTAATTTGTTCGACTCTGAGATCGTCGACTCCGGCTGCCTTATTGTTCTTGAGATTTTTTATGGCATGAATGATGTCGCTTAGCGTAAAAGGCTTGCTGATTTCGCTGGTGTTCCTGGACGTCTTGACTGTTTTTTGTGGCCTCGGTAATCTGTGTGGCGGTTTCCCATTAAGTAACAAGTGGTGGGCTATTTGGTTGGCTGTCACAAATCCCTGGTTGACTGGTTCCGGTGGGTCTCCAGTAAGGCGCTGTATTGTGGACCAGGCTTTCTTACTGTTGTGAGTCATGTTGGTATTGGTCACAGTGCTAATCCACTTTTCCCTTCGATTTTCCCTGACTACAGACACAAGCTCTTCTCCAGCTATAATAGTGTCTTCAGAGAACGGATCTTTTTCGTACAGGTCTTCGTACGTTTTAAGGAGATCTGACGCTTCTTGACTTAGGCCAGGTATATATGAAGTCCGGCAGCCTCTGGGTATGCAATGGCGAGAGACAGTCCAGATAGTATCTACAAACTTTCCGTAATTAGAATGTAGAGGTTCTATATCACGCAGTTTTTCATCTACGTCTGTTGAAAACTTTTCCCAGTTGGCTTTTGCAAAATTAAAACGGGGCTTGAAGGGCACTTGGGTGGGTTTGAGTGCAGCACAAATTCTGCAGGTGATAGGTCTGTGCTGCGTTCTAGGAATGGGTTGACCCACTTCTTTAAGGCTCAATGAACTAATATTACCACTAACAAAAATCAGATCTGGGTTGTATCCGCGTTGCCAACGTCGGCTGTTAAAGGAAGCTGGATGTTTGGCATTATGTATAAGAGTTAGTTCTGAAGCGTCGGCCCATTGCTCAACGGAGTTACCGTCGGCATTAGTTTCACGGTACCCCCAGGAAGTGCTGTGACTATTAAAGTCCCCGACTACTATTTTGGTGCTTCTACTGTCAAAATTTGGGGTTTTATGAAAATCAAAAGGTTGATTAGGGGGTTTATATATTGATGTCACAGTGCAAGTTCCTATATCTATGGTCATATTTTCTATTGAGCTTTCATTATTCCACGTTGCAGATAGAACGGTTATCTTGGGATTAACAAAGATTGCGCTGCCATATTGTGCGTGGGGTATCTCCAAAGCCAGCGTCATTCCATCGATGTGAGGTCGTAATTGTTCAGTGCCACGGTGGGTTTCTTGGATACATAGGATGTCGCAATTGTTATCTTGGCAGAGCTGGGACAACAGCCGCGACTTAGTATCGGAAAATCCTTCGATATTAATAGAAGTAATAGTGAGAGCAGGCTTTAAAAGCCGGTGGTGTGTGCTGTTAGAAAAGCCAGTTTTGTTGTTTGGCCCTGAAAAGGGCCGTTGGTTTGGCCCTGAGAAGGGCCGTTGGTCATGACTCCGAAGAGAGGATTTTGGGTTTACCATCGTGGTGAAAGGATTAGTCAGCTAGACTCTGCGTTACCGAGTGCTAGCTGTCCAGGGTGCGCCGGACGTTTTGTATCGTGGTACGATTTATGTTAACGCCGCTCGTGGAGGCTCCTTTCATGCACCCCACTGTTGGTAGTTGTCGATAGATCCGACGCTTGTATTGAAACTAAAGTGGTCTTAAATATAAAATTACTAACGCGACAGTATGTAGAGGAAACAATACTAAATCATACAATCATCGTCATACACATGTGACTTCCTTCAAACAATTCTATTTTATAGGTGTAAGTAGAAAAAACGCTCAATTTCCGATGTCGCATCCGATAGCAAAGACAGACGTACCAACAAAAAAATCTTTACAAAACTGTATCGACCAACTTAAGATCACATTTTGGAAAATTTAACATAGTCTTTGTTCCATTGTATTAGAGAATAAAATTGTGTGTGTTAGATGGGATGAAAGTGCAACAATAAGTTGGTTTGGATGTTAAGGCACAGAAAAAGTGGTAGTGTGGGAAAGATTGACGTAAAAAACTTAACATCTGCCGTGTCTATGGAACTGGATTGAAGTGGCTGAATAGGATGGGACGGTAACTCTATACCGCGGCCTTATCATTCTAATGTTTTACATTTTGATGGAGTTTTGATATCATGTTGGTAAATGCATTTTGTTGTTTGTATGCATCTATTTTGTTTAGTTGTTTAAGCTTGTAGGTGAATGGTGTTCTGAAATTAGGAGTCGGTTGTCTGGTTTTATTACTATATTTTTTTTATCAGTTTATTATTTTTTACCTCGATTTTTACATATTACATTTATTTAGTGCAAGACTTATTGCCCGTCTTTATGATAGCAAATTGAAATGAAACACTATTTTTCATATCCATATATTATTGTCCAAATTCTTTCTTATTTACACAAAATTCACAGCTTCACTAAAGTGCCAGTCTGTATAGAATTAAAAACAATTGCCGGCACAGCGCTGATTTGAGCGTCCCATGCGGGCCTCACTTTAAAAACTTCACATACAACATGTTTAGGGAAAAATCTGACTACTTATATTGAGTAAATTATAGCTAAGATTCTAACGAATGGAAGCATAAATAAAATTGGTATGATTTCAGTCACATTTAAGAAAATATTTAGGTCCCAAAGCGAAGTTTGCTCTTTCTAAAATCTCACCACTAAACTTGTTTATAAAATCGGTATACGTAAAAAATAAACAACTTCTAGTTTTCAGTCATAGATGCATAAATATTTTACCATACTTAAGAAAATAGACTGACATAATTTTATCGTGATAAACTACAAAATGTGTCTTGGGAATGTGCTTACAACTTATGCCAATTTCGTTCATTTAACATTGTAAATTATACAGACCCGTAATAAACCGTTAAATTATTATATATTAAAATCAAAACCGAATTCAGGGTCTCACATTGACAACGAAACTAAAGCATGCTTGTATAAAATAATAGAGCGAGGATTGAATCCGCATCGCGGCAATCAAACTGATGTACGCATCCTGCCGACTGTGTCATTACTGAACTATACATGTATTTGTGTGAGAAACTACAAGGGAAACTATATACTCATAGCTAACTGCGTATTTACTTTAGGAATTAGGAATTATTGTTAGTGACGGTACTTTGGTAGCCTTCTAGAAACTTAAAATTTCCTGATACCCTTATAAAAAACTCTTGTATTTTCCGTACCTACTTTTTTCTGTTTTTTTTTTTTTTTTTTTTTAAGTATATCAAAATCATTTTAGTCATTTTACGTCCCGTTTATACGAATTTCAAATATAATTTTCTTGTCCTTTTGATGTGATAAATATTTTTACTCTACCTAAACCGTATATTTCTAATACGTTCCAAAACTTATCAGTTTAGATTTACAAAAGTAATATTATGATAATGCTTTACTATTTTTTAAAACATAATTATGTAAGTTTACATTCAAGCTTTTAAGTCTGTTTAAGTGGTTCTACTTATAAAATGTTAACTAGTTACATTAAACAAAATAAAAACATGTAAAAACTATGCTTATCAATAAACCTTTTAGATTACTTTATTCATTTCTCAATATCATACTCTAGATAAAGTGTACATTTTTTGCACAAATGGGACTATTCCCAATGCTATTTAAATGAACCCCTTATTACAAAAAAAAACCACTCAAAAGGGAATGAAAATTACCCTAGTGAGGGATAATAAAAAAAAAGAAATATCGCCATCAGAACATTACCAACAACCCTTACCTCATTACATCTTAATCAACGCTATCATCGTAACAATAAATACCTGTTTCTAATAAAAAATATCTAACAAATAAATCTCGTCGATATTTTTCCAATCAAACGTCCAATTAATTGGCGTCCCGTGACGTAATATCAACAGGTTCTGCAACACGTTGCAAGGGATTACAAATGATTGCGCAACCACTAGTTGCATACAGGCCTTTATACTGTTGCACCCTTATTACATTAGGTACAATAAAAAAGGACAACAACAAAAAAGAAAAGAAAACCGTTCTTTATCAAAATTTCAAAAATAAGCCACTAAGAAAAACGAAACTAGGTATGTGTTCTTAATTTAAATGAGAATGTAAAAAACAAATAATCATGTTCCAAATTTAAATAAAAAAGAACACATTATAAAAGTAAATTCAACATGCCAGTACCAACATAATGATTTTATAATAACTTTTTAATAAAAATCGAAGGCGTTGTTCATCGATTAAAATGTAGCGACCACTTATAGTGAGCATCGATCTGTTATCAGTAGATTAATATCAAGGAATGATCACTTCGGCCGAGATATCGGTTTCCTGTGCAGGTATTATGCTAAGCGGATGTTACTTTGTACACAGCTGTTAAGAAAAAAACGTTCGAATAAGTTTTAGTTTCTTTACGATCGTGCTTGTAGTTTTTGACTTGGGTAACATGATGAGTGTTGTAAGTTTTAAGCTTAATCATTTAATGTTAATGATAAGTAGATAAGTTTAAGTATAGTTAACTAGCCTCAGAGATTAATACTAAAAGTTTAAAACGACTCTACAAAAGTTTTAAATCTACGTTAAATCATAAAGCAAAAGCTCGTTGAAGTTTCTAAAAAGGAGAGGAACATAAATCTTCTCTTACACACTACCCACATTCTTCATAACAATATTCAATGATTTCCGAGCATCCAAACTCAGTTCGGTGCAGTTCGCGCGTCGCTACAAAAAAGCGACAACATCCGACGCTAAAAATATTCCGTATAATTGCAGCCGAACGCTGAAAGCGCAATGCTTTCGCTGCAGCGGTTGTACGGTTGCCCTTGACAACCCAGACCCAGATACTATCGCGTTCCACCCACACATGCGAGCACACTCACACACGCTCGTCCTCACGAATCCTTGCACACACGCTAACGTACACACACGCGGCTCGCGTTCAGAAGTGAGCTTTTTTTTTTTTTTTTCGAGAAACGCTCTTTGTGCGCGTCTACAAAGAGTTTTGCCTGTGATTACTAGTCGGGACGTTTTGTAGTGACGGTGATGTAATGCGGAATGATTTTGAGTTGCCGTGAGATTTGGATTTAGAATTCCTCTTTTAAGCATTCGAATTTCAAGAAGTTTTATTTATTATTTTAAATCAGACGCCTTAAGAGTTGCGTAGAGCATTTAAGTTAAAAAAATATTAATTTATAATAATATATTATACGCACAATATTTAATGTTTGGCTCTACCGCCATTCAGGCATTCAGCCTAAATTAAAAACAATCTAATTACATTCCATTTAACATGATCAATTATCCAACTGACGAAGATCCATTAATTTAATGTAGATAGGTAACGAAACATAAAATTCTAAGTCCCTCAGGAAAATACAACTAAGTACTTGAGGGGAAGCGAAAAAGTCGAAACAAGCAAGTTGCAATTTACTCCCTCTTTGTGCACGAAACAAAAGGCATTTCTTTTGATGCGAAGCCCTTAGAAGACTTACTTCGATTCCGAAACTTTTATAATGAGAACATTTAATCAATAATTTTAATAAACTCATTTATTAGGCACACTTTTATATAATATTCTGACTAAATATTTCTTGTAGGGATTCGCGACTTACATTTATTTTATAACAGTCTAAAAAATATACTCGTAATGGTAGGGCAATAACCAATGCGTGAACTTTTATTCTGTATATTTTATATTCTTTACTTAATGCTAAACGTGGTTTAAATCGTTTCTTACACATTAGAGCTGGTTCCTTTATTTGTTTTTACTCAGTCCAGTAAAACTGGCATGTAACAATAAAACAAAATATTTTTAAACACACACTTTAAAAAATAATACGTATCTTATAAAAAAAATAATTTAAATTAGATTTCGAATGATTACGAACTCATTCGCCTGATATTGTTTCTATTTTCAAAATGTTCGATATAAAAATATCTCTGGTTTAATTATAACAACGGTTTGACGTCATAATATCGCTAATGAAGTTCCAATCAATCGAGCGCACTCTTGTTCTATATTTGAAATTAAATTAATACTTACCTGGTTATATTTTGTTGCTTTTTGGATTAAATTAGTTTTAACATACCCGCATTTAACGTTTTTCTATGATTTTGACTTTGCTTTATTTACTTGTTAGACTTATATGGCTTTATGTGGTTCATTGCTAGGAACAAAGAATCGAAAAATAGTTCAAACTGCAAAGCTAGCTCTAAAATTACTCAAACAACTCCAAAAATAATCAGTCTACATTTACAAACAATCAAAAATAAATACCAAAAATATGTATTCTAAAATTATGTCTCATCGAATCTCGATCAGCGGAAATAGACAGTTTTAAATTGAAACATTTCAAAAATAGTACGCCCTTAAAATAGTTTAACCGAAATAGAGCGTAGCATTAGGCACTATTGCCGTACCCTTCTATTTATAGATATTGTTTACACCCGTATTATAACGCTACCAAATTATATAGACACGAAAATGTATTAAGATGTCGGTCGTGTGAATCTCCGGAAGTTGGGCGGGTTATAAAAACTCGCACTTTATTGTTGTTCTACAGACATTTGGTAGTTCTCATATTATGTTGTCAAAAGTACAAAGAAGTAGTAAGCAAACTTGTAAGGATGAAAATGGCTATTCGTACTTCGAAGACAATTTTTATTCAAATCTCTAAAATAATACAAAATAATTTTTCGATTAAATTGAATAAAATAAAATAAACACTATTCTATTTTCGATTTTCAAATTGGTCATCCCCCAGCTCTCTTTTAGTTTGAAAATTCGAGTGGAGGGTTATTACGCAACATTTTCAAAATTTCCTCACCATTAGAAAAAAATACATTTATCTTCGCAGTTTCTTGCACGAGCTTGCACGCACGATATCGGGGTCAGGTTAAAGGGGTGCGGGGTATGACGTCACAGCTGCGAAATGTTACCGGCATATGACAACGTGATTATCGCGCACCGCCGGTTTTATCAACGCACATTAACGTTGCAAACGATTCGCTAATGTTAGTTGGGATGAGGTGTTGCTGTTTATCTAGTAAGATATATATCTATGTACTTTGAAGGTGAATTTCACTATCTGAGGTCACATCTGTATCACGATACCTTGTTTACATGTGCCAATCGCTTTTGCCTATAAGTTATTTAGCATTACAAAGTTACGGAATCACCCATGGGGTTGTTCTGTTTGTCATAGGATTTGATGTACGTTTTTATTTGGAGGACTAGTTATTTTTACGTTTTTAGGTTACAATAAACAAGTTATTTCTAATTTTCAACTAAATTGTTATGAAGTATAGGTTATTCGCGCCATTGCATCGATTCGCGGCCTATTCAAAACAGAGGCTCGCGCATGCGCGGCCGCTCGCAGTAAACATGTCGAGGCCTGCCCATAACTTGTGAAATTTCTTACCTCCCTTTATTCTTCCCTGTTCCCTTTAAAGGATCCATTTGTTTTGCAGTTTGACGTACATAGTTACTGTTCTTATATTGTGATGTTTTTGTTTGCAGATTGGTGCCGGCCGCACGGATAGCCGGCCCACACGACGCCTCATGCGCCGCAGCTGATACACGTACAACCAAAAGCCACGAAATCCTCAAACCAAAGCCTCCAGTCATATCTTTCGTTTCGAAAATCTAAATATAAGCACTATTTTTTTAACCTTTTAACGATAAATCTAAATCGTAAATAGTATACGCTAACTCCCAAACAGTACAAATTAATTTAAGTCTGAAGTGATCGGTATTTACAATAAAAAAAAGCCTTGAACGAGCGAAGTTAATCAACCAACGACCAGTATTTAAACGTTCCAAAATAATAGAAATCGTTAAACGAGTGCACAAATATTTTATCGATCGTTAAAAAGTATAATACGAACCGAGTCCTCGAGCATTTTGTAAAAAAGTCAGCCAAAGATTTATAAACCCTTAGACTTTAAGAGTTCGTGTAAGTTCAACTGCCTCTTATTAAGGATTTTGATATTTATTTCTTAGTTGGATAACGAAGATATTGTGATTAGTTTTAGTGTAAACCAGTGTGCCGTATAACCGTAACATTAAGTGCTATATAGGATACAGAACATTGATAAGGAGCCACGTCAAGAGTACAAATTGTAAGTTCCAGTGCAGTTCCGAGTGTTCAGTACAACAATAGACTAAGAGCTTATTTTTGTAAGAGTTTATGGTGTTGGACGCCATGAGGCTCCGGCGCGGGAGGGCGTCATGAGCGACGCGCTCCGGAGCGAGGCCAGCGCTGACAGCGCTCACCTTCCGCCGTTCTCCACCTTCGGCGACATGGAGAACGAGCAGCGGATCCTTACAGCCGACACACGGCTACTAGACCCTGCCTGGGAGTACTACGAGAGGACCGGCGATACGGTCTCCGTCATCGCAAGCCAGCCACAGTACCGACCGTGGGAATCAATGCCTATCACGGTGCATTCCAAGGACTCTATCCTACGGGCTGGCTTCTCAGCGGCACTGGATTACCAGCCCGTGACGTTGCAGCCCATAACAAACAAGCTGCCGTCCTTCCAAAGCCAGTTCCAGACGTTTCCAGAAACTTCGGTGATACCTGAGACGGGTCTGCCTAGCGTGACCCCGGTGCCCGTCACGGCGAGCCCCACACCGAGCGCGAGCCCTAGTCACTTAACCCAGCTCACGCAACTCACGACGCCGTCTTCACCGGCGCATCTGACCACGCTGGCGCAAGTAACGCCCTTGTCGACCACCCTGACAACATTATCACCTGTAAATGCCACAACATTCCATACTTTAACGGCAGTCAATGCCAGAAGCTTCCCTATCGTGCCAGCGCCCTTGCAGGCGAGAGAACTGGCGCCGGCCGGACAGGCGTACATTGACGATCGACACATACAGCTATACCAACCAAACATCGCCACAATAAACGCGTATCCGACGCAAAATGGCATCTTACACCAAAACGGAACGTTGCTACATCAAAACGGAAGCTTATTACAGAACATACAAAGTCCGACCGTAGTTCATGTGTTGAAAAACGAGCCTTTTGATGTCAAAGCGCTGCAAGACAAGTATACGCCGAACGGGCTTCACCACAGTAATTTCCAGAATCCGATGTTGATTGATAACAGTTATGAGAAAAAGACGAATGGTTTTGGAAACGGTACGTCACCGACAAGATCGGACTTTAGGAAGAAGGAGCGACGGAAAATGCGCGCGAATAGTACGGAATCGGACGGGTCGAATATGGAAGTAGGGTCTGAGAGTAGTGGGCAGGTCGCGGCCGTGTCGTCCACGGCAGGGTTCAAGTCGCCGATGCACGGAGCGCCGCCCATGAACACGGGACCAATGGAGATGGATGACATCACCAGTGAGAAGCAGGTGAGCATTTCAAATTTTTCTAACATAACTAAGTAAACTGTTAAGTAAAATCTTAAAGTAGTAAATAAAAGCCCAATAACAGTTTCGACTTCACCAAAATATAATTCCACCAATTTCTCTATCCATTAATTTAGCTACCACAAATGTAAAGAAAATGATATGTAATACAAAACGTAGGCAAGTTGGAAAGCAACACAATAAAATCGGAACGACAACTAATCTCCCTTCCCACGAATTGGCGAATTGCGTAAACAAGACGCCGGGGAATCGCGAAAAGCCCACTGTATATTCGACGAAAGATATAAGAATTCTCAGAATTTTCATTCAGCTACACGCCCGCCTAAAGTGGATATTCGAGAGAACCCGAAAAAGAGAAACTTTTCCCGTAATTCCACCTTTTATTATTCTCGGAGCAGTTTTTATTCTCGGTCTTGAGTTTCGAAATGGCCGAACTCCTTGTCTTCGCGGCTATAAATTTAATAGTTAGCCGATTCTCTTGCTCCGCCAATAAATTAACTTCCTCTCTCGTTTAAAACACAAATTAAAGTCGGCCGATTTACGCGTGTCCTGCTTAGAAAATTTTATGACTTCGAAATTTAACAGCGAATGCAATTAGTCGGCAGTTTTGAAAAGCCCTCGATTTTAACGGAGTTTGTGCGTTTTAATTGTGGCTCGTTTTGTGGCTTTACCATTACTTGTTAACTGTTAATAATTTAGTCAATAGTATTGCATTATTTTTTGTTCATGTGACGCGTTTTATGTATCGTGATACATAACACTGACATTTTCTTAATAAAATCATCGCAAGAAAACAAATGAATGTTTTATGATTTATTTAGAATTCATTTCGTAGTAATATCCTTTATAGACACGGTGTTTAATGTGAATTATAAGTAGTAAAGCATGATAACTCCATAAAACCATTTATTTAAGTGTTTCTAACATGTGTAGCTTTATCCGAGACCATTAGCTGAACATATTTTCTATAATTCCTTATAATTGAAGCGAAGCAACAGTTTGTTGTTGTAAAAACACATCTAACTGCTAAGAAAGGTTCAAGACAGACTTTGACGACATTCTTTGCGCAATAAATGTCAGCATTTCCTAGTCTAATAACGAACACCTTTGCTTGCGCGCAGCTGTCCTTACAATAGAGACTAATTATTAGAGATGCGCCTCTATTACTACGCGTTTAGTGATCGTTAATCGATAATCAGTATACTCGATTGTTGTTACAGTGAATTATGACATGCTATAAATGCTTACTGCCACTTGTGTTTCAACGAGTTTTGAGTTGTAGATGCAGCTGAATCGATTGTGATATGTTTGCAATTTTTCAACTAATTATTGTTTCTTGTTTTACCGATTAGATGCTCTAATAATCATCAGTCATACAGGCATGTTCTAATTGGACGGATACGGCAAATTCATATAAACGGTGTCTTCACGCGAGTGAATTTCAAACACCCTACTGGGGGCTTCGTCTTGTACCCCGCATCGCTGTCACTGTGGCGAAGTTGTCAACAGCCTCGGACACCACGGCCTGTCATGTAGCCGTAGCGCGGGCCGCATGGCGCGGCATGCTAATATAAACGATATTATCCGACGAGCTCTTGTCGCCGTGGGCGTTCCGGCTGTACTCGAACCCAATGGCCTGGTACGCGACGACGGCAAGAGACCGGACGGTATGTCTTTGTTCCCGTGGAAGGTGGGTAGGCCTTTAGTGTGGGACGCTACTTGCGTCGATACTCTTGCGCCTTCCCATCTTCCTAGCACATCGTGCTGTGCTGGCGCTGCTACTGCGGCTGCTGAGAACCTCAAGCGGCGGAAATATTCCAACCTAGTTGGAAGTTATATATTCGAGCCGTTTGGGGTTGAGACACTTGGTCCGTGGGGTCCGAGTGCACACAGTTTTTTTAAAGATTTATCCAAACGCCTGGTTGACACTTCGTGTGACCCAAAGGCTGGCTTCTACCTAGGTCAGCGCATAAGCATTGCCATACAACGTGGCAATGCTGCCAGCCTTTTGGGCACACTCCCAGTCGACAGCGACGTGGGTGAATTTTTTGACGCCTTATTTTAGTGCTTAGTTTTATTTAGTATATAATTTTTTTTATTTAATATGTAGGCTTAGTTTTTATAGTATTGTAAATATTTTAAGGTATTCTGTACATATTGTTAATAAACTAATTCTTTTAAGATCCCTAACTTTTTTATATTAAAAACAACACCTTTTATCAACCGTTGATGGATAATATAAATTTTAAAAGCACATTCCATTAATTATTGACAAATCGATAAGATAGTTTTTAGAGTTATCGATTTGGAATCGAGTAATTTTTAATTGAGGCAGTGACTTGGCTTGAATTTGATGATTTAATTTACTGGGTTCAGCTGCCGGTAGCTTAATAACCATGATTATCTGAGTAAACATCATATCACAGGTTTTTTATTCTCTCACTTCTGTTATAACTATTAAGTTATATTAAAAAGCTACATAGAAGACATTGGCAAATGTATGAAGTCATCCCGTCATCTTTAAATACTTTGAAAAGAATAAGTATTTTATATAAAAAAAATGTATAGGTTTTAACGTAGTTAAATGTTTCCGTTTTAACCATCACAAAAAAGTCTACAAACAATAAAATTTCCAATACATTTCAATTTAAACTCTATCCCTACAAAATAGATGACATTTTCCTTTGTCTAGCCACAACCATTAGTCATTACGGGAATGAGTCAAATGGGGAATTCCAGAAAGTTCCTAGAAATGCGGACAAACATTAAGAAAGGCGGAAAACTGCTATATTCTGATAATATATAGCTTTCAGCATTGATAATGACGTAAATTTTGTTTTTCCCTATTTCCAAATCATTTTCGCATTTTGCTGTTAAAAATGTCTTTGCTTTTATGAATTAAGTAGTATCGCCATTTTGTTCGTTTCTGAGTCGTAATTTTCTTTAAAAGCTCTTAAAATATGATTATTCTTGACATCATAACACTGTTAGTTTATGAAGAAGATTATAGAAAATTTATTGTCTATTGCATAACTACTCATTTACTAACGTATTTATCCGCAATTTGTTTCTACAACATATTGCGGATAAATACGAATTAGTTACATACATCTGTTTCCCTATTGCATGTTTTTAATAGACCATAGACTAAAGGTTACTTCATACAAAGCAAAGGCATGTATGTACTATGCCACGCGGCTTAATTAAAATGTAAAAAAACTAACATCTGCAGGATGAGCGGGCGATTAGAATATTTCTTAGGTGCTAATAGATAGGACTAAGTTTTTACGATTAATAGTTAGTAATTAAACATGAATGCAGTTAATTTATACTAAATTATCTCGTTCTGAGCGGGTTTATTGTAATATCTAACCGACAAATAAATAAAATTGATTATTTTTCTTTGAATTACGTTAATTAAAGTATTAATTACGGACTTGCTAGTATTATTTACCGACAGACTATAATTTTGCGTTAACAAACAATTGAGTATATTTTTTTAAGATAATCTATCGTCTAAAACAAGCGAATTTGAATAGAATTCCATATTTAAATAATCGTCAGCTGTTTGTCGGTTCACAATCGGTTGGTTCCGATCAGAGCCGAGATAGCACGAACGTTGCACGAATGAAATTGCACCAAATATAATGGCGTCTTCTTACCGTATCACAGCTGTTACATTTTTTATTGTAGTGAATTAATTCGCGTTGTAACGTAATTTAAATTGCATTGCGAAGTTAGATTAAAGGTAATTTATGTGCGAAATAAAATTGGTACCGTCCCTTGATAAGTAACATAAATAAAATGTAAATAAGCTTTTTGATACTCGATCTCAACGAATGAATGAACTTACGGTCGAGAAGTGAGTTGTAATTTGATTGAATGAGATCGATACGATTCAATGCGTCCGCGCAGAACCGAGACGAGTCATTACTAAACGCGGAATTCTCCGAAATTATTGTCTGGTCAGTAATTGCAACGTCCTTTGTATTGGCCGCTCTTCATCAAACATTTGTAATATCCTTCTCTCTTTCCATCTCATGCCTTGTACAGAAAGCTGAGTAAACACGGCGATATGACCAATATTTGCCATGTTTGGCCAATGTTTGTAAGGGTTCGTGAATGAATCGCACACGCAACCAACGGGAATGTGATCAGATATGAGTTGTAACTGTAAAATATGACTTAATGAAGAGTTTCAAGTAGTTTCTTGGTATACATTAATAATGCTTCAATTTAATTAAATATTAGCCGAAAATATAAACAAAAATATGTTTAAGAAAGTTTCTCTTTGAAATTAAAATGGTGAAGTCGAAACCAAGCGACCTCTTTTGTTTATTTGAAAAAGTTTGAATATATTTTCATAAAATTTTCCTGTTTCACAATTTTCTTCCAATAACATTGTAAACAAACAGTCTTATAGGAGCTTATTTTAATAATAAATCAGTACTTTCGATCGCAGACGAAGAAGAAGCGAAAGCGTTGCGGCGAGTGCATCGGTTGCCAACGCAAGGACAATTGCGGCGACTGTGCGCCGTGTCGCAACGACAAGTCGCACCAAATATGCAAGCAGCGGCGATGCGAGAAACTGACCGAGAAGAAGGTGAGTGGGAAGCTTTATTTATACATTTATATTTATTTTGTAACAGGTCATGTATAATTGTATAGTTTAAACAAACATGCTATCGTTGTAGGTAGCTTTGAGCTTTTTTATTTGAGACCAGGACTATAGGTTCTTCAACAGCATTTGAATCCGTAATAATTGAAAAGCTAGAGTTTCGACTTTTTTTTTTTTTATATCATTGTGGTTTATTAAGTCATTGTCAGTTTTAACCTCTTTATGTCTTTATATCTTAGTATTTATACTGTATACCGCTTACACATCACATGCTTGCTACGGCTCATTACTTCAATAAGGAATGTGCATAACAAGACATAAATATAAATGTCCCGTAATGGCAAACATAAACCATTTAGTGATACTTTAAGTTTCATACCAAATAAATAGCCAGTTGATGTTTAAAACCTATAAATACTTCATAATCTATCATCCATTTATCAATGACTAAAATACGAGCCATTTCAAAATGTATCGCAGGAATTCGATTTACACACGCCGTCAATTTCAATACAATATTTTATACATTCGGATTCAGAAAAATTTCATAAAAAAAATGTGTTGAATCGATTTGCGAATGACGCAAATACCTCGTTGTCGCCTTGTCATGTCATTTGCATTAATTTATACGTTGAGTGGCGGACATCTTGTGAGCGTATTCTTGACAAGATGGCGGCCGGTCTAATATGTGATGCGACACGTAAATGGCGCGTCATTCAAGACAAATAGGAATTTAAATATTGAATACTCTGTTACAATGCTGGCATTTCTTACAACGTTTATCCTTAAATAAAAAGAAAAATTCTTGCGTAAGATTTTTTGTCAAGAAAAAATAACTTTAGTCGTTTGAAATTAAGGCAAATATTTAGGTCATTTTCTATTCATATACTAAAACCATAATCATTAAGCTTAATAAATCAAAAATGTATGAACAGCAATAAGCAGAAAAATAAGCTTATTAACATAAAATAGCAATGAAAATATAACAGCGAGATTAATAGCCCGTGTAAAGAGCATTCGCTTACTTTGGTATATAGATACTATGATACTAGTATACCACGCTTTGATGATGTTTTCTGTCCTTATAAAGCCTTATAATTAGGTCGCATATATTAAACTTCGCAGTTAGCCGTGGGTATCGAAAATGTAGAGCTTTTTAGAGCCTTCAAAGTTAAGATTTAGTCTGCATTTATAGGAATGTTGATAGGAAGTAATGGATAGTCGAGTAATGTTTACAGTTATTTCATATTACAAGTAGGGATTCTTTTCTTGACATGCTGGTAACACCGATGGTCCTATGTTGCTTAAAGGTAAACGGTCGAATAAGGATAAATTAAATACGTTGGTTGACATTTTGTGCGTATAAAAACTATGCATGCAAATCATAAAATAATCACAATAAAAAAAAAAGACTTTAAATGTTTATTGCATGTTAGAGTCAAAATTTAAATTAATAACCGTACCAAAATAACGTCAACGTACTAATTGGCGGGGCAGTCGCGTAATTAACAAGTAATAGGAATCGGTGAACCCCTAAACAATTATCAGGGTGCATCTAACTCAATTATCTAGATAATCTTCACGCAAATTTTATTTCCACCGAAAAGTAATTTTGCAAGCTATTATAAACAATTAAATGTCGACAAAAATATACAAGTACTTTTTATTCGGTGACTCTACACGAAAGACAAATATCTCACTGAATTAAAACGAGCTTTAATCATCATATTTGCACAATCCATATAGAAATCAATACCATATAACATAAATAAATAATAAAAACAAATAACGGCAACACTTTCTTCAGTAGCCATATGTTTAAAAGAAAAAAGCTCATTACAATAACGGAACAGTAAAAAGACATAAGTATTCCTTCTATATTTAAATATGAATTAAGAACGTTGTTCTTTTATTTTTCATGATGGCGTCATATTGTGTTTTAACGACAAAAATGCGAATAAAGTCTGTCAGATGTAAAATTAAAATTCGCAGCTCGACAAGTGATTATCTCCGATGCTCGGTCATTGTCGTCCTGCTAATGATCCAATACTGTATAATACTTAAGTAGGTATATCAAAATCTTATGTATGTTAGACAATCTGTTTTTCAACCGACTTCAAAAAAAGGAGGAGGTTCTCAATTCGGCTGTATCTCTTTTTTCAAGTAGGTACATGTGTACTCCTTATTCGTTTCAATAACTCTACCGACCTTCTTTTACATACCTGCTAAATAGTAGTACCTACCATTTTGTTCCTAAAATTTCTCAGTAAGTCCAAAAACCTCTTACTTTTAATTCTCTTCCAACAGCAAAAGTCCTTGAAAACAAAATTAAAATTAGTTACCTCCAAAATAAATAAAGAAGTCAACATAATCAAGGCTTTATCTTCTTATTAAAAAGCTATACCAAGGAGTACGTAGTGAAATTGGTCGAATACTTTTTTCCGAAGAACAGTAACCGAAAAAAGTTTTTACCAAAGAAAGTGCGAAGCGAGAAACGTACTTGACTTAATTTACGATTATAAGTTACCGGCTGCGAAGTAACTTTAGCAAATTAGTTTTAAAACAAGCACCGTAAAGCTTTCGGGGGCTGGGGGGTGGGGGGTACCTTCGGAGTCCAGGAATTACGTTTATTTAAAGCCTACTTTGAATAAGGACTAGAGTTACCTCGGATACCTTTTATAGGAGCATAATAACTGAAATAAGACCTGCAGGTACAAGATTAAGGGAAGACTGAAGCTTATTGTTTTTTGATGATAACTTATGTAGCTTAAAATGGCGGAATGGTTTGAAAATTCTTACTCCTTTAAAAAGGAACGTAAAGTTAGAATTATGTTTAGGTACTTTCGTTGTTTTATAGTAACTTGCTGATATTTTAATCACATTATCTGTTCCATGATTAACTTAATAAAATATTACGTTTTCAAGTTCATTTGGATTTCTGTAAAAGTAAATATTATAATAACTATTGTAGAGTCATCCTTATCAAACAATTTAAGTGTTATTTCAAAATAATTTAAGTAGATTTTTGTGTTACCCCAAAAAAACTTACGCAATAAATCCAAAACTACTTGAATTTCTTAAATAATTCAGACCAATTCTCTATAAATTGTAACTAAACGTGACACAGAAAATAAAGGCTTTTTTAAGTTGGCACTACTTTACAATAATGACTATAGTTCCGTAGGAAAGCCTATTTCAAACAACTGCCTAACTTCTAACATGGGCACTGAAACTGAACGTTATTTATGGTCTTACTGAAAATTCATTGGAATTAAATGCTATTAGAATTTATTAAGATCATTTAAAAGAAGGTTATTTATTTAAAATAGGCTACTATTGAATCACTTCACTCAATGTAAGGCTTAAACTGACTTTTTCAGTCATTTAACATGTTAAAGGGTGACAGATGGACATTTAAGAAGGTTTCAAATTTAAGTTGGGTTTGAATTTTCAGGGTTAAGCAGCATTTTTTTGAGTAAAATAATAAATAGACCGCATTTAGATTCGGTTCTATCTTTCACCGATTTAGTGATCTAATTAGAAAGAAACTTAAAAGTATTTTCTGTCTTTTAGTTAAATAATTATACGTAAGTATAAATATTAAGGTCTTTTTTCTTTGAAGTATCAATTGGGCAGTAGGTAGATATATCGCAGGGTAGGTTATTTTCGCTTCCGAGAAAAGTACGCGGTATACTTAAATATTTTATTACAAGTACTTATATCATAAATAAACACCCGATTACGATGTTTAATAGCACATAATTATAGTTCCAATATTTTAATGGGAAATTAATTAATAAGCACCATCAGGCTCCCGTGAGTTAATTGCTAAATTAAATAGGCACCTGGACGTGTTAATAAAAGTGCAACTTTGTATGACTTTTGTATGTAAGCCTAAAAATAGTTTTTAAATACTCGTAAAAGGCGATATTTTAAGTGTGCACTTAGCACATGCACTACTTTACATAAGAGCGACAAGCTTTGAGAGCAAATGGGTTTAAGCATGTTTTTCTTTGTAACTGCTAGACCATTTTTGATGAAGTTAGATTAAAGGCGAAAACGGCTTCAATATTGAAATGGTTTGAACTTAGAGTTACAGTTGTGTGAGTCATGTTAGATGTCTACCCTTGGAAATTGTAATCTAAGAAATAGTTTTTACGTACATAAGTTTTAGCTGCCAAATTAAATAATAGATCGATAAAAAAAAAACCTTTATCTAAAATCAAACAGAAGGTGACAAAATCTAAACAAAAAAAAATCAGCTGTTCCAAACGTTATTTGGACACCGGTCTTTCTTTATATTGTGAAAAAGTTTTCGTATTATTTATATAGTGCAGTATACGTCGGCACGCGTCAACGTGCGCGGCAGATGTGCGCGGGCGCGGGGCGCTCCAATCGCAGCGCGCCGTCTGCGCTTGCGCACAACGCCTCCACCTTTATCAGATCGTACCTATTGTGTGGTACAAGGTGTAGCTTCGTGATCGACTTGTTATCGTATTGGATAATGTAGTTATAGTTATAATGTTATATGTTATTTATGTGTTTGTTAGGTCTTTCAAGTATTTAGGGTTGGACCTTGTAAATAGAGTCTTTATTTACAAGAAGGGAAAAGTAAATTCTTAATAAGATGGTACCAAAGCTATAGTCTTTCAAAGACTAACATTTTCCAACCTCTCTGCTCTTTCTTTCAACGACTAATCCTTAAAACTAATGGTTTCTTTTATGATAGTAGTAATTACTCTCAGACTGCCGAAAGCCTCAGTAACTACGTACTCTATTTGCTTTCGCGTTTCGGGATTTACAGGAAATTTAAGAAAAAAAAAATAACCCATAACGTCTCCTATCGATCACACCTAGTAGGTACTGTATACCTAGCTTCTAAAACACCTATACATATTTTTCTTAAAAACTCTTCACCAATTTTTTCGATTCTTCAAACTCTACAAACTATGATAGCTTTCCATCATGCCATCCTTTCACTATCCAAAGTATTCTAAATTCAAAATTATTTCATCCTAAAACTTAACGGCATCTTTAAATTCTAAATTCAAACTTGTCCTAAAACTGGCCAGTTGATCACTTAAAACTTCATTAGTCATAACCCGTTCAGCTCCCCTCGCTAATACCCGGGTAGGTGTTAGGTAGGGTTCCGGTTAAACGCCGACCCGGTTATCACACCTGATACAATCGCTTGACACTTTTTAGTTTCGTTCAGTCATCGATTTTGGAGATTGTTCCCTGAAATAATGTAAAGAGCTCGAAAAAATTAGGTCCTGTTTTTATTGACAATTTTTTAATGTTATGTTAGAGACACAGAAACTGTTGTAAATTATAGAGCTTTTACTCCTAACATTCTGAGGTTTTTCGTTTATTAATAGTTGTACTTGATACTAGCGATCTACGTTAGACTTTTATTTAATTTTGCATTGAATGTATGTATTTTGTAGAGCAAAACCTGGCGGCCTTTATAAGCACAAAAAACTCAGTAAAAAGCCATCGCTTCTTTGTTATTTACATCTTATGCAAAAACCTAATATTAATGACACCATTGAAATCACATGTTAGAACACAAGTGATTCATTTGAGCACTTATTTGCGCTGATGACGTCACTCTCCATAAAAATGTATTATCCAGCATTTGTTCTGTACCTAGACAAACGAATTAGTTAAGATAAATAGCTGACATCGCGATGCTTTTTCGTTTTATTTAAGTGGTAGTTTTTCTTTTGTGTAAAAGGTATAGTTATGTTTACCGGCCTTTCCGTTTGTCCGTATTTTATTAGGTTTTAGATTAGACTGGTTTATTACATTCATAAATCTATACAGAAAAAGTAGTTATTCAATTAGGTGAAAATACTTGAAGTGTTTTTTCACTCAATATGCAAGCTATAAAGTTTTACGAATGACGCCATAATAGCGTACCGCGGGTTAGAGAATCGACCCCTAAATTGTCTCGCCTAATAGTGTTTTCCACTGAATTTTCGCAAACAAATGTACAACAAACATTACCGAGAAACTTACCGATAAATCACTGCCGGTTTATCGCACATTTTAATGGGCTTTTTTGTTTTCGAATATTCATACATTTACTCCAACAGTATTTTTCTCAGAGTAGGTAATAGCCCGAGAATACGTCGCCATCTTGAAATTAAAGTGAATTTATTGCTGCGAAAGCAATTTCTGTTTTATCATAAAAATATCGAAAAACTTGAGTTTATTAAGCTTAGGATTTACGACAAAACTTTGTTCTATTGTAATTTAGTTTCATATAAAACTAATATTGGTTGACAAACAATGAATATTTATGAATTTATAGCGCTGTTACAATTTCTGTGCCCAAAAACAAGGTTCATTTATCTTTAATTCATGATATGAGATGTATACTCGTAAACAAAACAATAACGATACGAATAAAACTAATTGCATTAAATTAATAATGGTGTCTGAACTAGTATGAAGTAATAAAAACTTATTTAATACTGGTATTATCCGTTCCCAATTAATCTACCGAAAAAAAAAGTTCGATTTTCAAACTCGGTCGAAGAGTCCACCCACAGGCGCGGCGATTATAACGGTCGGCGGGAGTTTACACTTTTGATTTTTTTTTTACTTTTTTTTAGCGGCACGCGCCAAGGACCGGTGATTCACGGCCTCTGGGCCGGCAGATGTTAGGTCGAGCTTTTTGTGCTATCAGCTGATGTAACGGGCAGGACGAATCGACTCGTTAATGATGCATCTTGCATGCTCCGAACTATTACGTGTAGCCTAACAGGAGTTCATGTTGCGTAATTGTTTTTTTTTCTTTTATCCTGCTGCACCGGCTGTACACAAGTTTCCTTAGACATTTTATTCAGTTTTGTTGTCTACTGTGGAAGGTTTCAAATTTTAACGGTTTTGAACATTCGAGCGTAGTATAGTTTTTGTTGGTTTTAAGTTAAACGCAACGTATCTAACACTAATGAAAAAGGCAAATCTGTTATTGCGTCTCTATCTTAACACAGTCTAAACTCTTGTTGTATTGTGACTCGAATTCCAAGGTATTAAAGTTCAAAGTTGCATGACGAATAAATGTTGATTTTCTGTTAACGGCAAAATTACGTTGTTCACAAAAACAAACAGGATGCAGCTCAGACGAATGTTTATGTCAAGTTATCTTTATAAATATAACTGTATTAGGTTTGTAGTTGCAGAAAATCGTCCTTATTCTCGCAATCTTACCAAATTCAGAACCCCAATTTTTCTTTAAATGTTTTACCATTTAAAACGACTTTCTAATTTTACCGGCCAGTATTTTTATTCTGTAAATAGTAAAAACTAAGCTCAGTATTAAAATATATTGTTTCAACAACAAAGGTGAGTAAAATGAATCCTTTGTTAGAATAAAACAAGCCATTTCATGTTCATATTCTAACTCGAAACCAAACGACAAAGCAAACATATTTACAAATAGTTTTTTGCGTTTCCCGCTATTTTACTAACAGTGCATTAGACGAGCTTTTGTTTTAAATGAAAAAAAAAACTATTCTATGTTCAGAGATAAAATGTTTCCACAGCAATATTAATAAAATATTTATTTAAAATAACGACAAACTAAAATTAAAATAACAAAAAATATATTTTAATGAAACGAAAATAAATAGATTTGAACATCACAAAATAAATCTTTTCAAACAATAAAATAAAGCAAATTAAAGCGTTTCAAACATGGCCGTTGTATACTGGCATCAAGAATAAAACCCTTATTGTTGGTTGATAATAAAAACTTTAAATATTAAAGCGCTGCTCAATGATGTATTTACAAAGGACCGTTGCTCGCTATAGACCGGTTTTCTCGTCTGCATTATAATCTATTAAAATAACACCGTAAAGAGAATATTTTGCCGCCATTTTGGATGTCTCATCTGTCATTATGAAAATGGCGGTCTAGATGTAATTTAAATACGTTCTATTTTATATGTCTTTTTCACTATCAGAGAGTAATCTAAATATTTCTAGAAACTACTACCGGCGCGCGTCGCCGCCCGAATCAAATTGCGTCAAATAAATTGTATTCGAAAGCCCCCACATTTATTTCAAGAAATCATCATCTACTTGCAAAAGTCCGCATTAAACGCTGCTACTGTGCAACAAATCAATACTTTTTCCTAGTAAAGACTACCCCAATGCACGCAACTAATTCATACAGCCTAGAACACGGTATAAATAACTACATGTATACGACCTCTTTTCTACAACCAAACAGGTACGCACACATGCGCAGCCCCAGTGACCAATCCCGGCCCAGTTTCGTATCATAAGTGTTGCTGTGTGTGTGTGTGCGTGAGGGGTGCGTCGATGCACCCTTACCACGCATCCAACACGAAACTCAAACTCGATGCAGTTTTATTATTATTAAATCGGGTTTTTGTAGTTATGGCCGACGCGTATCCAGTTATTTATTGATATTTAGATATTTCATGGGCGCACTCCGCATTATATTATTTGGAACGAAAGTGAAATTATGGGCATTGTAGATTTTTATTGTCTCTCTCTTTTATATTGTAGTAACCAAATTCATGCGTTTGATAGGTAATAAATTCTGCAGTGATAGGGATCTAAACGACATTGATATCTAGTTTAGAAAATAAAGTATATTAGAACATTTATTTTAATTGGGTTCTGTGCTATTAAGATGGTGAAGGGATAATAGAAAACCACAACACAAAAATATTGCAAAGCGAAATTATCTCTATAATAAAGTAGACTCATTAAGCTGGCAGCTTTTAATAGCAAAAAAAGAGTAAAACCGCAATTCGAAAATCCAAATTCAAAATTTAAACATCTTTTTTAAAGTAACAACATTCGCATGGCACTATAATGACGTATGCTTACGCAAGTAAGGGTGCGTTCAGAAGCAATGTGGCGGTTAATTCGCGCGTGCTCACGCATAGCCGGGGCCCTAACACATCTCGTGCGGTGACTTGAAGAGCTTTCAACACATATTTAAAACATATATTTAAGAAGTGTTTTTCTTGGTCTTGTAATGAGGAGGGATGTTGGGGTAACAATGTTTTAAGAAAACGCCTCTATGAAAACGATACGAGTAAATACAACAACATATATCAAAGAATACCTAAAGCGTCGCATGTAAGATGGTGTGCCAATTTTTGAGAAAAGTTAACTTACGTTTTTTTTTTTCGAAACAACCCTTTATTTCTCTTACAAACTTGGCGATTTCCTTCCAAATGGCCACATAACCACCCCAGCCCTTCTCAAACGTCCTTCGTGAGCTTCCAATACCTACTGCTGCCTATGTAGCTATATAGTTTTAGCCACGCATCTAGGTACACTAGTTCATCCAGTTCATTAGAGACTTCCCCACTGACACGCGTTCCGTGCAGCGTGAACGAACGCTACGTCAGAGAGATCTAATTCTGCACGCGTTCGAACGTTCTAACTTTGAATTATGTTGGTTTGCAAAAGGTTTTTTAAATATTTTGCCTTTTTGTGAAAATAATTTTAATTTATTTATTTATATTTTGTGATATCAATGTCAGAAATGCGTTTCGTTTCGAAATTATTATGTTGGTATCGTAACTGGATTTAGACGAGCTATTGTTATAGTTACCAATTCAGTACTGTATCTTTTGACATTTATATGCTTAAAAAAATATATATAACATAGCCTTTAAAGGAACACAGTAAGGAGGTTATTACTAAATTTAAACGTCGATGGTCCAAAAATTATAACCTTGTTAAAAAGAAAACTAACACAATCCAAAAATCTAGAAAGCTACCATGTACAATTGTACATGATACATATTTGCTAAATAAGTTAAATATAACATTCTACAAATATTTAATAAACTACATTCTACATTTAAAAAATAAACAGTAAACATACGTGTAAAAGAAAGCACTAGAAACAAAACCCGGCTCATCACAGTTACGCACTTTACGTAATTCGCAGCAAGTAAAACCCCTAGGTCGAGATCTGTGCGTGTGTGAGGCACATAGGTTATATGATAAGTGCTCCGCCCCGCTGTGGGGCAGGCCACCTGCACGCGTAACCTACAAATCTGCACTCTTGTTGCCCATGCTGCATGTAATGCGAAAATACGACCTATTTAGATATTTACCCCATAGATATAGGATATAAACTCTTTGGTAACTTGATTAACGAACGCATTCTTTTTGCGTTCGAATTTTGAAAGATCTGTTGATTGTCTATCCAAATTTAGAGTCAGCTTTATTTTAGTAATCAATTCTTTCTTAATTTAAATTTCTGATGTTGGGTGTATTCGCGATTTAAATTTGGAACGGTTTTATTTATAGATTGTAACAATGATACTCAATTCAATGTCCTTTGATGGATTACTGACTACTTTGATGGACCTTTTGTTGTCGAATAGAGCTTTAGATGTTGAAGTGTTGCCAAAGTGGGACATTGTGTACGGTACCCATCAAACTTATTGATCTTTAAAGAAAAGTTGCCTTTGAAAAAACATCTTGCATAATTAAAATTGGGACTTACAAACGCCCGCTGAAATAACAAATTAGCAAAACTTTTGCTTAATAAATGACGTCTTAAATACACTGTATCCAGTTTATAAAATAGTAACACAGAAGTAACCTAGTTCCATAAAACTAAACACACCTTACATATCATATAACCATCACTGCAGAAACAACATTTGACTTCACCGCGTTCTACATAACGCTATATACTTTACGTATATAAGGCGAAAGGGGTTGATCCCCCCCTTAGGGGAGAACGCGTAACCTAGTGAACGCACTCCCCAGTTAGTTATCGAGAAAAGAACTATTGTAAGGTAATTGCAATGAAATACGGATACCGCTGTGGTGCGTAGCTCTTGTTTCTGATATAGATGTAGTTTCTTATTGGTAAATGGAACTGTGTCTGAACTTTGTATAGAGATATCTGTAGCTGTTATTGGCGATACTTTTCTGCTTTGTCGAACGTTTTTCTTGACTGAAATACAAATACGTGAATGTTGAGAAGAAAATGTTCCATAGAATTGATCACCAATGGAGCAGCCACTGTCCATAACGTTTAATTTTTTGAGCCCTAAAGAAAAAATAGAAATATTATAGTGGATATAGTTATAGGATAAAAGATCATTATGTTTCATGGGCTCCATTCGCATTAGGATCAGGTCTCTCGGAACAATTCATCGCAATCAATTCAAGCTAGAGTAAATCAACGACTAGGCTGTAGTGCCCTCGACTAACTAAACACTTCCATCGCAATTCCCTCTTAACTACTAAAATAGCAATCGTATTTCCAAGCATATTTTCAAGCCAATAAATCCAATGCTCCGTTTTCTTTCAACGAAGAGCTTCAACAAATTTAATAAGCTCCATCATGAACTCCATCTTCCCTACATATTTTTCCCGTATATTTACATACACAAGTGAGTCATTGCACCACTCATCGAACAATCAACGCCAGGCTAACGACCTCGCAGCTTCAAGCCTTCCATACCCTTTCAGATCTAGCCAGCGAGCTGCGACCCCTCGGCACGCACTCCGCTCCCCTCGTTAACCCACATATCAGAGGCTCGGCAGAGGCGCGGGAGCTCACACTACACTGGTGAGGGTCTAAGCCAAGTTTATTATGTGACCCAAGCACTGATAGGCAAATTGCAGTTTTTTATGCATCACTAGGGAAAGATAGGGTGCACCTATGAGTAATTGAGGTAAATAGTTCCTTTCAAGATCGCAGATGCGTGCTGCTGATAATATCCTGTCATCGTTATCTTGATTGAGGCTTCGAAGAACTTTTTACACCGTCCAAGCTGAAATTGCGTCGTTCAACGAATAATTACCAGATCATTAGGCTACTGGGCTCCGAACACCAGTTTTACGTGCACACTCAAATGATAATAACTTAAATTTAAGGTGAAAACATTTACGATAATGACGTGTAAGATGTTTTTTGCTGAAGATTTAAAATTGCCATCGACGCCAAGAAGCAACCGCTAAGTCCGCTAACGCGCGTTTACTCCTGACCCACATAATTAATTCATCCCACAAAATACTTTTTCCACGAACAACGAAACAAGCTAACACTCGATTTAATCGAGCTCACACTGCATATCGATTAGGATCGTCACATCTCGAGTTATCGTAATTACGTGACAACTGCACGTAACTGGATCCTGGCGGGAACTGTAAAGTGTAATTTATGATTTAGCTCCGGTTTTCGAACGTCGCGTTCGCTTCCGCCGCGCCGCTTTCAAACATTGTAACGCAACACGAACGCACCTTTATTTGATTTATGCTTTTATTTTATTTTTTCATCGGGAAGGCTTGGGAAACACTTGGCGGCAGCATGTTGTAACATGAGTTACTTATCGTTTCATTGAAAATGTCTGAACCGATGATTTATATGAAGTACTCGTCGCTCTTTGGCTTGATAACGTAATAAAAAAGTAACTACTGCTTTTGCGTACAGCTGCTTGTAATTATGCATCTATTTGAATACGTAATGTCAAAACTCGGCTATCGATCATACAATAGGTGATGAGATCTTTTTTATTATTTAAAGTATTGTTGGTATTCGATCCTTGAAATGTCTTTTGTTTGTTCGGAAATTCTCATACCTCAGTAAAATAACTGAACTTATCCACAAATGGATCTGTATAAGATTAACGATGAATACTGACCGAAGAATGCAATAAAGTCAAAAGAATGCAGTTAAAAGAATTTCATCGCGGCCAATAAATTAATAATTTGTCGTTATTCGAGTGCCGTGTGACCTAAAACCAAACATGAAAGGTGTAACAATACCCCCGGGTGTGTTTTCCCTTTAATTGATAAAACCATGACCATCATCAGTTATTACTTTCATATTTGAATACTAAAAAAGTGTTGATAATTATCTGTCCACTGCATATTAATTTGATTGGATCAATCAACCGAGTGTCAAGGTAAAAAAAACATAATAACAGTTCGGGGTAGGACGGCGTAACAAAAACGATGTGTCAAAATTAAAAATCGAACGGAATTATATTCAAATTGGATTCCAATTAATTATTGTCAGTATATTAACGCTTTAATTTATTAAACTCACATTCCAATTTCAATTTAATTTGTTTCTTTGTATTTTTGTTCTTAATTCAAAGTTTGACAGTTACAATAGAACTCCGAAAGCTCTATGAAATGTGTTTTAGGTTATGTTACATACAATTTTATACTGTTAAGCTGTGCGTGTTTGATAAACGGCTGCATTAGACTTACAATAAGTACCATATTTATACGACCTTTGCTGTAATAGCGTCAAAAACATATGGCGTATGGCCATTGTACCTGCCTATTTCACATCGAAAGCATAACGCGAGTAATTACAGTGAACAGACCAGAGACATTTGACACGCATCTGTCGTCTATTGTCTACGGTTTTTTTTTTAATAAATTCTGTTTAGCTCCATAAAAATAATGTCAGTTATTCAATTTAAAATTGTTTTATATTTAGATTCTAATTCACATTTATAATTCAAGAGACTTTAATCATAATTACGTCATAATTATTCTGACTTGTTGACAATTCATGTGTAACGTCAAAAATTAGTAATAACGATGACAGTGCGTTTGTTAAGTTTTGTTTTATACTAGTAAAAAATATTTTTTACAAACTAAAAATCGCAAAGCTCACCATAAGCTGTTTTACTTTAAAATGCTTCTTCTGCATCTTATAAAAGAAAGCAAACATAAGTTTTTTTTTTAAATTTTACTTCTATCAGTAACAAATAACGTGACTAAAGTTATTACTAACTTCCTATATGGTTTAGTGCTTTTTTCTGATTCCTATTTCCATATGTCACAGTAACACAACCGGATGCAGGTGCTACACCAGTCACCATGCATGCAATAATAATAATTGTTAAAATAACACCTAAAAATAACCACGGATTTTTCTAACTTTTTTTTCTGTTATTTTATTTTCAAAGTGTTATATAACATGAATAGTTGTAATCATTTTTTTTAGTGTTATAAGACAGGGTTAAAAAAGTGTTTTTTTTTTTTACAATGTTACCGCATAAAAACCGATATTTCGCAATATAACGACATGATATTGAATGCATATGTAATTGAACGACCCGAGTAAATCGTTCTACACAATCCATCATATGAAAACAGGCTTGCATTTATTAATTTTTGACATAAATGGACGCCATCTTGAATTGGAGCAGCTGTCGGTAGGTCGTTGACCCCTTTTTTTACGATTCCAGGTAGAACCATAGAAATGGTTTGTATTAACTTAGTTGATCTTATGGTATTTGTTATTATTATTTGCTTTTTGTGGGAACATGTTTTTGAAGATACATTAGAAAGTTACAAGATAGAATAGTACTTGTTTAAAGGAATATTACTGATTCCAGTGTTTCAAAAGAAAAATAGATCGCTCGCACATAAAAAAAAAGTTCTATATAAATTGTAAACATCATAATTTTTGTAATTCAAGAGGATATTTCTTTTTTTTTTCTTTTGCTCTACAAAATAGTTAAACATTTAAACACAGTTAATTTATCATAGTTATCAAGAAACTAGACCTACATTCTTTGATATTTCAAAAGGTCAGTAATTCAGATAACTCGCGCTCAAGCAATGTATGAAACACATCCTTTTTAAACTGACTTAATAACTCTTTATTACTATCATAGCAACGACAATTAACGCCACCTGAGTGACAATTAACTGTCGCTAAAACACCATTGCTGCTTTACAAAGCGACACAATTTTAGCAATGTACTATAAGCAAGCAATGTAATCAAAACCAAAACATTCTAACGTTACTTGAAAAAGCGATGCTTAATAGCCGTGTGATTACTAAACCATTGCCTGTTTAGTTAGAAACATAATTGTAGCTACGGCTTACAAGCCAGTAATGGACTGTGAATTGTTTCATTCATAATTCGTGTGCACTGGAATTCCCTAGTTATTAGTTGTGTTTGAGTCATACTATGTCAATATGTTTGATCACTGAAGGCGTAGAAATTGGCTCATTTTTCTTGCTCACAAATACGATGTTAGAGTGACGTCATAGGCTTGGGTTTTTTGCGAATGTGTCTCAAAAATAAAAGGCAAAGGAAGCAGATAATGCACGAAAAACAAAGTATTATGATAAGCTTTTAAGCTCTATAATCCTTATAGCTATAATCAAATAATAACTAAAATTGCTCTGTATCAAAACTAACTCAATGAAAAGTGAAATCAAGACATATAGGTTAATTGGGTGTAATTAATCTATAGTAATATGTGTGTATTTAGAAATATATAAGTATGTTTATCAGTTGTCTGGTTACCATAACACAAGCTCTGCTTAGCTTGGGATCAGACAACCGTGTGTGAGATGTCCCGGAATATTATATTATATTAAGTATATTAATTAATATTATTAATTGAAAAACCTTCTTCACCTATCTTATAAACCCGAAACTAAATCACTAACTTTATGCCTTGCAATTCTACTACTCAATACTTTCGAACTTTCATATACAATCATCTAACTTAAGCTCTATAATTAATTCGACGCGATCATGTAAATTAAATCATAATCATTTATCCAATCAACCCCTCAATATACTCTAAACCGCCATATGTGTGCGACTCGCGAATTAGATGCACACGTGTAAAGAATTAACCTTTTACGAAAATTTAAGCTACCATGACTTAATTGTCCAAATGTCCATATGGTAGACCCATTATAATATGGTCTTTAACATACTGAGCATACTTATATAAGTTTTGAAAGAATTCCTATCGTCATACGTTTTTTTTTGTTTTAATGGCTTAACAAGTTTAAAAAAGTCCTGGCAGCCTAATAAGGACATTTTTTTTCACTGTATGTATCGTGCTGTGGCCGTTCGATTTTTAAAACAATAATTAATAATAATAATAAATCTTTATTGACATAAAAAGCTTACATGATTTTGTTTGTAACCCTGACTCCTGATAAACTGTATTACAGGAGCCAGTGTCTTCTCCTTATATTACACAAATAACATGTCAACAAACCAATAGTTGCAGCTTACAATTCTATATATTTTGTTATGGCATGCATGAAAGTAATAAAAAGAAATTGAATACATAATGTACAATTATACTTTAAACATGCAAATCATTCTATACAGCAGTTTGTACCATAGACGAACAATTGTGGTAAATCTATTTATCTTTGTTTAAATTTAATAATAGAATTTTTGGTAAGTATAACAAAAAATACTTGTGAATGGAGAACAGTTAGCAACTGTTATCCATTCAACATAAAAAATATCTTCGACATATTAAGTTTATACAGTTTACAATACAATTCAATACAAAAGCCTTACTTAAACTTAAAAAAAATCAAAATTAAACTTTTTGTACAACCAACTAACAGCACTCTTTATTGACTGACCTATTCGTGTATCTTTCATCGTAACCTTTTATCACTAGCTGCGCACGCGCTAGGAAAGCAGCTGCGAGCAGGTAACAACCTATCAGGAAGTACCACCATCCCGGAAAACACTCACACGAAAACCACCTTTATGTTGATAGCTTTAAGGTCGGTTGTCCTGTGCAGGTTTCCGACAGATGTGTGCGTCTTCATTGTACCATATGCTAGGTCCTTTACGTCAGCTGCGTGACATACCGACGATGGATTTATCGCATTGTTCCATTAAAAACGATTAATCACGATAAGATTTACTGAAATGACGAGTTTTTTGATATTTTTGAAGTTTTTTGGTTGTCACTTAGGTGGTTTAAATAGAATTTCAGCACGTTTAAAGGATATTAAGGATATGCAATAAACAAAGATACACGAACTTAAAATAACTGACATGTTTTCAATTTCGTACTAGCACATCATTATTGAATAAATTAAGTAGGAAGAAACATAGATGAAACTATTAAGTTGCGTTTAAAAAATCTAAAATTCATGTATTAATTTGTTTAAAATGTATTTTTAACCAATGTTTTATCTTGTTACAGGTAAGTGGCTACCAGTCAATTTCAGAAACATCAGACATGCAGGATGGCGACCAACCTTGAGGTATTTATTTAGAGAAACGTAGATTAGATGTTTTTTTATGTATTACGAAACCTAATTTAAACACATAATTTATTCCTTAATAGGTTTTAATCTATTAAGAAACAAAATAAACTTTTACTTAATTTAGAAGCTCAGAAACATTAACCAAAACTTCAGTACATTTTTAGTAAAATATCAACAGACCAAACCCGCGTTCAGTCACAAAATACGAATTTAAAAACATTTTAAAGTAATTAAGAAAAAATCATTTTAAATTCAAACGCAACACGAAACTCTCAATCGCCATAAAGTAAAAAGGAAGTAAGAAAACTTAGTCCAGTACACACGTTCCGAAACTCAAAAGGTTGAATGAGTCACCGCGGGTGTGAAGGGCGCGGGGAACGCGGGAAAACGATCGAGGGTGAAAATGCGACGTTGCATTTTTCTCGGTCCCGTTTCTACGCGAAATGCTCTGTTGCCGTTTCTTTAATTACGCCACCGCGGCAACGATTTTCTCTTTTTTTTCAACGTTTAATTAGTTTTCTTTTTGTGATGGATTTCGAATGTTAATCGCAACTATAGATTTCGGCTGTGGTTGATTACGTCATCGTATTAGCGGTCTATCTGCAAACAAAATGAGTTTCGGAAAAGATATGTGATACGTTCATTGCATATACTAAAATATTCTAAGCTTTTTTACTGAGAAATTCATATGATTTTATTACTCGCATTCTCCAGACATAATCCTATACTTATTCGACTTTCTGATATGAACATACCAAACTTAATATAGTTAAATAATGCGTAATAAATATCACAAATGTATTCTGAATAATCTAGATCGTTCTTTAAGTTTCATTGTTTTAGTATTTGATGTCATATTTAAGCGAGTCACGTCTCAACGAAGTCTAGTCAATTCTGATTAGTCTTAATGAAAACTTACTAAAACGTCAATTATTACTTTTTTCTTGTTCTTTAATTAAAACGGATAGATATAGAACCTCGTTTAAACGTATTTTGCGAGACATATTTTAATAAATGAACTTTACAGAAACTTTAAACGTATTCCAATTTTAAAGTACAGTTTTGACCTTTTGACGCCATTAAATTTTTCTTTTCACTCCTTATATTTTTACTTAATTAAAAGATTAAAAATAACAGTACATACGTATAAATTAAATTATTTGTTTTGGCATTTCTAAGTATATTTTTAACTGTAGGACATAAAGTAAATCTCTTTGTACATCAAACTATCGCCAGGTGCAATCTTCGCACACTAAATTAGCAAATAATTTATCAGCTATTGTGCGTCTGCATCGAAATCGCAGCTTTTGTTACGAAAGTTGCGCAAACGCATTGAGCTTTACAAAAGTTCTTTTACCTGCGCCTTTGTAATTTTTTTCGCTAACCCCGTCACAATGTAAGTTTATTCGCCTATCAAAACTGTCAAATGTCAACAATAGAGTCTTAAAAGATTATAAACCTTATCCTAACTATATAGAGTTCATATTCCTTGAGGTAAATAAAACAATTGTAGGAGATCAGATGAGAATTTATTATAGCTTAAGAACGTTTTCTCACTTTTATTTGTGACGGGATTTTAAACGATTGTCCCACAGATTTTGGCTCTTTATTCAATGTCTACAATAAATAACGTAACGCATGATAACACTTCTTATTTCAATATAAATATCTACGAAAAAATATAAATTTAAATTTAAAACAATTGACAGTGAACGACAAAACCTGCAAAAACAAAAAAGAAAATTTCTCATTTGGACTATCGATAAAAAAGGGCTCGTGCACTTGAGAAACAAAAGAAATAATAAAAAAACAGCCTCGTGAGGTGCGCGAGCGCAAAGCAAAAGCAAGATGGCGTGCGTCCGGCGGCCATGCCACTTCCGCGGCCGCATCCGCTCGTAATTCGACTCCTGCGCAGCCTGCGGCAAAGCCTTAGCCAATCGATTTGCAAGACAACCGTGCACTTCCATGTTTTAAAATTTTATGGCCCAAAATGTAATTAACTTAGATTAAACTCGACTTAAAAACTGTAGCACCTATCTTTCTTATTCTATTTTTTGTCTATAGGTTCTCGATAATTTATTTTACTTTCTAATAGCTGTGTTTAATAACTTGTTTTATGTACCAGCCTTGTTCTCTTGCTTAAAAAACCGTAAAAAATACAAACCCCGACAATTTTCAAAAAATCTAATCATAGCACACTACTTCGGAAATTACCCTCTTTTAATAATGAAATATCAGTTAAAAATACAGGCAATAAAGAACACTTAAATAAAGAGTTTTCTAATTGAAAACGTATATCGCTTAATTTTAAATTCATATACTAACATTAACACCAACAATAAATGTCTAAGTCCCAGTTCGCCAACTGAACTCCGAAGTACCACTCAAGTAAATCTTGACCTGGAACCACAACCCGATCGGATGACACTCCAAATTCTAAAGCTAATCCAAGGTGGAATCCTAACTCAAAGTAGTACAACACTAACAAATGTACATAAAATTACACTATAAAATCCGAATGAAGTGCGCGTTTTACAAATGGGTTCCACTTAGTATTGTAAAAAAAACTTGTATTAGTACAATCAGTAATGTAAATTTAAATTAATTTTGTCAACTCATTTCACCTGGATTAATTGTGTCCGAGGTGAAATAAGGAGACACAAAAATATTTATTCACCTGGCTGATATCACCTATCAACAAAGTGGAACATACAGTTTCAGAGGCCTTGGCATTATCGTAATGAATTCACGACAACAAAGAGTTTAGAACTTCACTAGTGAATCGAGAATTTATTCACATACAAATCGATTCACGAATTTAATGAACCGCCAGTTGTATTCGTTATTTCTTTTTAAATTTAGATTTTGCATTTCGAAACTTCCACGCGATGTTTTCACTTTCATTTTTATTTTGACTGTGAATGGTGAATGAATCCTAGGCTGCCAGTATTTTTTTATTATTACTCAAGTAAAAAGGTTTAAATACATTTTATGCCATATCGTTACATTCAATGTAATTAATTATACTTCACAATAATTTAGTTACTTGACCGGTAACGTTAATCATCTAATATTACATTTTCAATTAAAACAATACTCAAACGGAATTATAATAAACTGTAAAATGAACGAAAAATATTCAACTCGCGTCCCTTTGTGAGTCGATAGTCGTGAGAGGGGAATGACAACATTGTTCTATCTCACTCACACATTAGAGGATGACACTTCCGAGAATCGTCTGAGCTTTTGAAGTATTTGAAATGCCCCACACATAGTACCGTTACTTTACTACAACTCACTTTACGGTGATTTTTTGCGTCTCTCAATCTTTTGTCATAATCCCTCGCCATTGTCTATGCGAATTTATCTCAGAAACTTTTGAATTGTTCAACAGCCGTAATGTGCTGTCTTTAAATTGGTATTTGAATTATTTATTTATTGAACGGAAACGTACTTTAGAGCATGTTTAAAAATCGAACGTCGCTTAGGAAATGGAGTGTTCAAACTTCAAACATTTTCTTTGAAATAACAATGCCTATCTCAATTACGACCGCGATGGTTATATTAAAAATGAAAATGTCGTGTTTCGGAGCGAACTAGCCGTGCACCCACCCCTGTTGAAATGTCGACGAACGGGGAGGCGCGTCGCGCGACGTTGCCAAAACGGAAAGTGAAATTTCGTCACACTCTCTCTCTCATTCACACACACAACGACCACACTTACAGGATAGTTCACTCCTCGTAAGTTGCGTCTGTGTGGGTTTAATTCGGCAGACGTCGTGCATCGGTGTGCGTTTGTTTTGATGAATACTATGGAGTTGTTTGCGTGTGTGCGTCAGACGAATTTGTATGAACGTTGCAATATACCTACGCTACGAACGTTTCCGTGTTCGATCGACTTCGTAGACGCCGACTTTGAGTCGTGATTCTGAACAATTAAAGTTATTAAAAGAATAGAGAGAAAAATGTTTCTTAGATATTTTTAAGGGACGTTGCTTTTAGAAATGTATTTCAAGATTTATTGTGTTCTCTTCATTTTATGCTCTATTGAAACTGTTGTTTCTTATAATGACTTTTTCAAAGCTTTTCTTTTACTACAGCAGCCATCAGTAGTCTTTGTTAGTCAACATAATATGGTCCCAAAAACTAAGATATTGTACTAAACTTAATACAAACTCGTAGTTTAGTCAAATGGAGCATCTCTGCATAGAATAGGACTGTGGTCAAAACTTCGGCGTACCGTTAAATTGGGGGGCGAAGGGATGACGTCACACGACACTCCATTACCACAATCTGTTTCTAAGCTATACCGCTATACTCACTGGTAGGGTTAAAACTAAGGCGTAGTAGCTAACTGACTTCCTAACAGACAATGATTAGATAAAAGACTTGAATTTTTAACCCTTTAGTTTAGGTTATCTAAATATTTTTACCTTCAGTTGAGTGACTTGAAAATTAATTTAGAGACAAATATATTTTTTTATTTTTACATTGAATTCACTGAACTCATTTGAAATGAAAACGTAATTGAGATTTTCTGTATCTCATTTTTGGCAGTAATTATTTAGTTGATACGGGCTTTCGATTTTGGCTCAGTAAATGACATTAGACTCGTCCCCCATTACATAGAACTAATACCATTATCGATGAAATGTGTGTGTTCGAGATAAATACCATTCTGCCTACCCCTTCGTAAAAGTAACTACACTGTAGAGACCAATTAAAAAAGTAATGTAATGCCTTTTCTTTAGAAAAATAAAAATATTAATTCCTTTTTCAAATTATATTTAGAACGAAATCCGAGTCGTACCAAAAAGTTTTCGCTTCTAGACTCTTGACCTTTTTTAATTAACTCGAATAATCGCTATGATATTCCCTTCTCTTAGATTGTCCCAAAGGAATAATCTAGTTATATAAAACTCTTGAAACCTGAATACTCTTTTATACGGAATTTATGCAAATTCTTTAGACATCGTAGTGTTTTGTATAATTTGTAGGGCTAAGATTAATTGAATTGTGAAGCAAATACGAAATTATCATCTTTCATTAATATTTATTTAAAAATTTATTAAACTTAATTTTAGTCCCGTTTGACATGCCATAAAACAACATTTAAATAAAGTATACAACAAGTTAAAACAATCGTATCAAAACACATAAAAGTAAACAATATCATTACACAAGGAACAGACAAAAACGAAACACATTACCAGTAATCAAAACGACGAAATGAGTTCAACAATTGTTACAACAATTGTCTACAATCCGGTATCCGTACTTAGACAAGTCAAGATCTTTACAAGCGGAGTTTACACAAGTACACTTCAACGTTACGACGTAGTTATTGTATTTATAATACTGGCAACATTGAATAAAGCTGTTAACCTTCATACCGACGATTGTGCGGGGGCTTACGGCTCGAGGCGCGAAAATCCGATAACTTTCGTTGCCCCCCTCCGCGCCCCTCACACACCCCCTCTCCCGCCTTTAATGGCATAAAAAATCAATTTCCCGCCCAAATTACGCAGAGTCGACAAATTGCGAACGCGTCTAGTCTATAATCGAGTGTTTTTCGGTCTACTGTTCACGACCTCTGCAAAGCCTGCGTTTTGTCAGACGAAAGTTGCTTCACCTAAGATCAATGTTGGAATTTATTGGTATTCTCTAATTCAATTAGTCCCGTGAAGTTTGCTTTAGTTAGTTAGATATATACTCGAAAAGTAAATGAAACTTCAAGTTAGGATAAAGAGAATTTATTCTTATACAGTGCTATTTTATAAAGTGGTATCGACTTGAAAGCATGCAAGCAAGTTTTCATGAAACTTTGTAGTACTAAATGTAAGACTTGATACATAGTACTTAAAACTCGTCTTTACAAGGAAATATATTCAAAGCGTAGTAATAAGCAACTCCTTAACTATAAAGTTGGTCTGGAAGCTTTTAACTTCGCATCGCAGACGCCATAAAGACGTACGCACACACTCGACGGCTCCACGATAATTTTCCCGTTTCATTACCACAACTAACGTTGCTATGTAAACACACCCGAAAACGGAATACATGCACGCACACATACATGTGTCCCGTTGCAGTGTCCGTGTGACCTTGACGCGAGGGTGAAAGTGTCCCTCCCCCGCCCCTCCCACTGCGCCCCGCGACAACCTTCCGCGATCTATTTGGTAAATTCGTATACAACCTCCATTTGGTTCTCGATTGTCTATGCTATTTCGATTGACAGAGTTCATTGTCTTTGACTCTTTGTATACTCTGTTCTGTTTGACAGCTTTCGTTTTTTTTGGCGCCAATTGTTGACATTAACATTTTTATTGAAGTTATTATATTATATGTTCTACAAAATCTATATTTTCACCGCATCAATGTTCTAGTAAATTACAGTCGATAAAAACTTTTGAAATAAACTTTATGTCTAAACGTGAATCTTGTAATTCAGCTGCAGGAAAACATATCTAATGATATATTTTACTGTTATAGACCTCACAAGTTTATTCGGTAATAAAATTTATGAAAGCATATATCATACTATAAAACCATTGACATAAAAAACAAAATCGATTGGGAACACATCAAATTAAGGTACTGTTTTACTGTTTAGAGATAAACTACAACGATACATGGACGAAAATAAACCTTTCATATCTTTCTCTATTTAATTACATTTTACAATAAAACCGTTCTATTTTAGGATAAAAACCTCTTTTCACTCCTATACATTGATCTTGAGTCATTTAAATTGTTATGGTTCGAAACCATATGTCCGATTTCCAATTATAAGTTTTTGTATTTTTCAGAAATTAAACTTAAAATATTTAGAATACTATAAAAACTAAGCCTACACAATAAATAAGAAAAATTATATACTAAATAAAACTAACAACTAAAATAAGGCATCAAAATTCCAATTATTACATAAGTATTTCACCATCAAAATATTCATGAACATAAATATTAAACATAGCCTGTCTATATCTACAAATGTTTATAGTATAAATACTTCAAAACAGTACATTTGAACGTCAATTTAATATAAGACAGCCTTCCACCCTTCATCACTTCCTAGTTTATCGCTGCGTAGTATAACCTCCCCACGTCTGTAATGTAATCATTGTAAACAACATTCAATAACTAAGTTTACAATACAAATATTAATTTAATGTGAAAATAGTCAACTAAATTTTGAAAAATTGACGATTTTTTCAACAACTAATCAGAGAGTAGGTATACAAGTACCTACGTCCTAAATTATACCTTATTTACATCACATCTTAACGTACACAATCCCATAAATCCATAAATACGATCTAAGAAAATACAATTACAGCTATCATAGAGTCCATTACGTAGACTTTGTTGTAGAAGCGTCTACGATGCGTAGCGGCGTAGCGCTGCGGGCTACGAAACACCGCCTCTATTAAATACTTCCGACCGTATACGCTTTATCTTTTTCTTTATTTTCTTTTATGAGAAAAATATTCTGTACCTTTAGAACTCACTCACACAGGGATATTTATTGTAATGGCTGGCACTCGAAGTATCTGCCTCGATGTGAACGCTAAATTATTGTTCTGTTTTTATTGAACTTAGGCTTTGTTATGAGGGGTATTTAGGTATCTGTCTATTGTTGAAGCAAAAAATTATGATAATGCCTTGAACAAAAAGCAGTTCAAACAATTTTGCCGCTGCAAAGGCAAAGCTTCGATTCTTTCTCTGCCCTATTCTCTATCACTGTCGAATTTAGGCCACAACTGTAAAACACAAACAAAAACAGCCAAATCACCTTCCCTACTCACCTGCAATACCTGACCACTTCGCCCCACAGCTCCAAAAATTCAAAAATTGTGTGAAAAACGTCCAAAAAGCGTGGTAGAGACGACAAAAACAAACGTACGTAAACGTGACCTTGTGTGGCCGCAGGAGGCATTAATCTCGATATGGCCCGGGGCAGACGCGCGCCAGACGCCCCGGACCGGTCACTGATATCGCCATATTCATACCGTAAACCATAGGGCTGCTGACCCAAAGAGATTTCAACCTTCCGATCTGTAGGCAGATTTTTTTTTGAAAATTATTTTTGGTTGCTCTGGATTTTTTGAAGTTTTTTTTGGTATTTAGGTAGATAATGTAGATATGGAATCACCAGTAATGTTTTTATAGTGATCGCAACTTACTCATTGAATCTGGTCTATATTTTCAATTATTTAATCTAAGTGGAATATCGGTAAAACGATTCATTTATAACTAGATACATTTGAATTAAGTAGAGCTACAAAATATTTACTTAAAAAAACACAAAAATAAGTTTTCGAACTTTAAATACAATCAAAACAAAGTTCAGCACATCCTTACAGGGCTTACCCAAATACGTTAACCTTTTGTTCATAGTGAACCCGACCCAAAGGCACACATGCCCAAAGCTATCCTGACAACCCTACTGGGACGTTGACGACACAATCCAAGGCAACAAGTGTACCAGAATAATGACCATTTATTTTTAGGATACGCTTTATGAGGATCGAGAGCCAATTCATACCAACTTAGGATGAAAACAGACATGTTTTTGCTACAATATAGCTTTTTACTTAAACAGTAAATCTCGTTTTTCGTGTACAAGCCGTGTAATGGAACGTTTACAACGGATACTAATCTCATTCGGAATACAAAAAAAGACAGTTGCTTCTTTACAATACTGGTTTGACATTTGCATGTCAATGAGATGAGAACTATTCACGAATATAAAAAGGAATATTCTTATATTAAATGTTGAAATCATTCTTCTAAATATTCCCTAGGCATACCAAAAGAAAAAACTGTTCTATATTTAAAAGTCCACTCATCTTTTTTTTAATTCGATAAATTCTAGAATAAATTGCATTGACTTCATAAAATAAACTGAGACTCTATAAACAAACTTCTTTTTTCATAACGAAAGAAAATTCTATTCTAAATTCAAAAATCGACTTTTTTAGTATCCGACAAGTTCCTAGAATAAATCCTTTTTACGATAGTCTCGTGTGTGATAGAGACATAAACAATGGCGTCACGATTCCCTCTCACTTTGACATATTATGTTCGGACCCTCAGGGACGCTTGGGGTCAGGTTCAAGACATTTGAGTCGACACGTGATCACTGTATTTGTTACTTTGTTCGATGGAAGTAATTAGGATATAATGTAATAGATTATGAAATTATTACAACTTTTACATAGTGTACATTATGTTCTTAACGTGAGCTGTATAATTAAAAATTAAATCGCTACAGATGCGTTTTATTGCTTTAATATTTTGACAGGATTATTTTCTATAGCTGAATGTTGCTTTAGGCAGATAGAATTCTATTTCAGAACGACAATTTTTTTTTCATGTACACATTGTTTTGTAACACGCGTAAACACTTTTATTTTGAAATTCTTTACATATAAAAGTACCCACAATAAAAGAGTTAAATAAACCAAAAAAAAAGAAGTTAATTCTGAGCTTTACTTTTTAGTTTAATTCACTTCACAACTTAATCAAAATCATATCCAATAGCCCAGCTCCAAAATACTACATCAGAACCAAAACTTCACATTTTCAGTTCTTCAGACCTCATTTTCTATACACCTACACCAGACCTTGGATTAGGGTCTCCCGCGGCTCCCGGGGTGCGACTGTCGTAATCCCCGCTTTCGAGGTCAGGTTCAAGATTCGAGCAAGGGGCATGCAAATCTCTCTGTTGACGTTTACGTTCGATTGTTGGAACTGTGGTTATTAATATGTTTGGTGGGCGGTTTTGGGCGGTTTTTTGATTTGTGTACTAACATAACTTAAAGTGAGAAGGTATATGCATACAGAATATAAAGCGATAACATTTGTATCGGTAGCCCAGATAACGTTTGTTTTAAGCACACATAAGCTTTTATTTTTTTACATTATTTATAAGTAATTCGTCTTCGTATAGGCTTTATTCATAGGATCAATTATTGTCAAATAAATTATTAAAAAAAGTTTGATAAACAATTGCACTACTGTTTAAAAGTCTAACTCTTTATAGTCAAAAATAAAAACTGTTACCTAAAATAAAAACATTCAAAAACTTAGGTTGATAAAATTGAAGTCAATGTATCTTAAACGAAAACGAAAATTTAAGAAAAATCTCCAAGAATCCGTTCTCGACACATCGTAGTTAATAGACAGGGTGTTACAAATTGCCGCACAGCCTCGCTTCACTGACAACCCCCTGTGTCACTCCGCGCGGGAAATCACTTGGATGCTGTGATCTTAGGCGCTACGGAAAATACTTCTTTTTTATTTAAGAAAAAGTTGTTTTTTTTTAGTCGGGCGTCAATCAATTTTCTTATTAATATTTGAATTGGTAAATGTTTAAGTTATGTAGTGTTAATAACTATTCCCATTTAGCTTTAAATTAAATACTCAATAACAGTAATAATGAAAACTATTTTTGTTAATTTTCTTACATCTAATAGAACTCAATTTCGTTTAGTTATCTAAACTGTAAGCTGAAAACACTGACAAGAAATCTAAATAATTAAATAAAACGAAACCTTTATAAAGTTATTGTACCGAACAGGGTAAACGTTTTTGTTATTAGGACATATAACAATAATCCTTCTAGAAACAAAAACATTTTGATATGTACATGAAAAAACACTTAGGTTTTGTCAAATCTTTTCCTATACTCAAAGTACTTAACAATACACCTACTATGCCACAAAAATCAAGTACGGTTTTGTGAAATCTTTGCCATATTCAAAGTACCAAAAATGCTCCTACTAATATCAAGTATTTACGTAGATACTACGGCTTTAATATAAGTACTCGTACCTACATTCACCAGTCTACTTCAGTTTTCATTACCACAAGGCTTTTACTCTTTTACTATTCACACTTTTCTTCGCGTTTTAATAGAGACGAGAGGCCATCCCTTGTGTAAATATTCGGCGGGTTTCAATGTTGCCACCATTTTTAATCAGAGGGCTGTGTGCATTTGGGATATCAGGCTGTATATCATAAAGGTTTAGTGTTATGGCAACATTCGTTCTCTTTATTACTTAGTTAGTTGCGGACTGCATTTGCATGACACTGTTAGAAATGGGGTGACTGAGTTATTGGTTTTTTAATTTAATTTATTTAATGGGTTTCGATTTTTTTTTGGGTTGTTTCAGTTAAGGGTTTACGATACCTATATTGATTGACTATAACTATAATATACCTAAGTAAGAATCGCTGAAAATATTGCTAGAATAACAATGGGATTTCAAATCTTTCATTTCTAAAAGTAAGATAAAAGGTTATTAAAAATATGTATTTTATAGCTAAATCCTGAATTCAGTTTTTAGTCAACATTAAATTTGTTGCTCTATTTTTTTGCGAGGTACAGTAGAGTCAACTGCATTTACGTTTCGGTACTAAGGGATAAGGTGGTTAATAAATTAGTTAACTTTAACTTTTTTAGTTTGAGTTCATAAAGTCATAAGTGTTTTCTAGTTTTATAACTAATAAGCAGAATATAAAATATGTTATATGGAAATAAGTGGTCTCTGCCTACCCCTATAAGGGAAAAAGGCGTGATTATATGTATGTATGTATGTATGTATAAAATATGTTATTGTATTTGTCGATACAATAACAACAACGTTTAATTTCTTCAATGGCATTTAATTTCATACACCACCAGACTCGTGCTATTTGGTCGTAGAATAGCTAGCATTATAGAGGCTCCGAGCATTCCTGCCAAACCACTGGCAATACATTCAGCTCGGCATTTACAGACTGCTATGTGCTAATAACTAGACAATATACTAAAGGTATATTAATGTACTGAAGTACATCAATAAGTCAATGCAATTTATTTACTTAATTAAGTTGAATGTACTGCTATAGTTAAAAATAATCCTTATTTCAGTTCTCTGCAATTCATAATTATAATATACTGGGACATCTCACACACGGTTATCTGATCCCAAGCTAAGCAGAGCTTGTGTTATGGTAACCAGACAACTGATAAACATACTTATATATTTCTAAATACATACATATTATAGATAAATTACACCCAAACACAGAACAAATGATCGTGCTCATCATATAAACATTTGTCCAGAGTTGGAATCGAACCCACGACTAGTCACTAACCACTAGACCAGCAGGCCCGTCAAAACTTATCTCTACATTTGTTTTAAAGTTTGTTTTTTAATCTTTTCTGCAAACAATGTTTTCGCATCGCAAAATATCAACACAAATTTCCAAATTAAAAACCTACTCTCATTAATCCAATTAAGCTTTAAAATTAACGAAAATTTCTACAAACTCAAAAACGAACATAAAATTAAAAATATTTAGCAAAAAGTTAAACAATTATCTAGTAAAGTTTAGGGATAACTGTTAATTTACGTCACTAATCTGGAGTTAGCAAGCTCCTATTGTTAACACATTATGACGGGTATCCATTGTACAAGTTTAATATTACATTTTAACTTAAATCTGTTTGACGGCAGTTGCTTTTGATATTCTGCTTTTTTTTCTTTTGTAATTAACTATTAGTGTTTCCCAATATAATATGGGAAAAGGCTCGGGAGATGAGATATTTCCCAATGATGTGTTAACTATTGGGGTAAATAATAAAAAAATCGTGAATTGGATATTTTTTAAGGTTCACATGATAATTGGAAAGTTCTTCATAAATTTTACTTATAATAAGTAATGTAAACTGTAAAATTTACACTTGCGTACATGAATTATATAATTTTTGTGAAATAACAATTAAGACAGCCCTTTGCGTAACGTTAAAGTTACTATTAGACGAGGTAACACTATTTTCTTGAATTTACAGTATTGTCATGTTTTTAATAATCATTGTCAGTTTATATGGCGTTTATAATTTGAATATACAAATTGCAACAACATTACAAACCAACTTACAATTATAATTAATTTAAACTTTTTTGTGAGAGATCCACACATCTACGCTATCCTAATCACAGGCTTCGACAGCTCCACCTTAAACTAATGAACCCTTATAATTAGATTACCTTCGACTTATCTAATTCGGTGTGACAACTGCACTCAATACTGCAGTACAGTGCTATCCATCAGACGATTCCCGGGGGTAGGCAGCGGTCGTATAATCCTGTTTACTAGCCCTCTAGGATGTAATGGACTTGGCTGGACCATTTCCTAATGGGATATATATAAAGTTAATTTATTTGTTTGGCATAAAAATAAAAATTATATAAATAACTTTTAAAATATCGCGCTACTTTAGCAATATTTTAAAACGGGGATTTGCGGAAAAGTATTTCCGTAAAGTATTTATTAGAAGTCTACAATTAATTATCTTTTAATGAAATGTAATGCATCTTTAAGTCAAAGATACGTCAAGCCATATACCAGCCGTTTATGTAGTTTTCATCAAGCAACGTATTAATTACGTGTACTACGACTTAGGTAAATTACAGTAAAGATTTAATTACCCATAAATCAACCTTACACGCACAATACAAATTCATAAACAATAATATTTACCTTTAAAACCTTATTGCTACAAAAACAGTAAATACACATCATAAGGTGTTATTTAAAGGCATCGTATCGTAAAATAAAGTGGTCGTACAAGGAAAACCGTCCTTTACCCGGGTCCCGGGTGTAACGGTCACAAAGTACCCGGCTCCCGTGACCGAGCCCGGGTCAGACCTTGAACTTCAGACACGGATATGGTTTGTTTACAAACATACCGTTTTAATATAAACGGGATTTCGCGTTTATTCACCTTTTTCGAAAACTTTTTTTTTTTCTTTAAAAAGTACTTTTTTTTCTTTGGATTTTTCTTGTATCGTGGGTGCCTCCTATGACTCCCATGGCTAAATACATCTAGTTTGAAGTCATCCAAAGTACACTATTAGGTTATCCTGAACAGGAATCTAAGCCCACAACCCACAGAACTATACGCAAGGAATAACACTAGCTGCTTGTAATAAAGACTTCGTACTTTCATCATAAGCTTAAGTTACAAATAAAATCTCTTAAGATCGAAATCAAGTTCTAATCACGCAATTTAAATAACAGAAACATTAGCAAGACAATTAAAATCAGAACCGCCATGTTTTCCTCTACTTTTTTGTTTTCTTATTAGCATAATGCCGATAATTTTATTGTTCGACGCAAAGTATAACGTCCATGAGTCAGCCATAAATGATGGGACAATGCATCATACTGACTCACCCGCCAATCAATGCGAGCTTTACACGAATTCCAAATTTAAATCATTCGAATGTTCCGCCTCGTTCTTTGTTCGTCTTTTAAATGTGTTTGCCAAACTTTATGTGATATTGTTTTGCTTTTTAAAGTTACGTTCCATTATGACGACATTGTCTTCTTTTTTAAAGTTACTTGCGTTCGAAATTGATTTTTTTATTATTTAACGAAAAAATGAAAACAGATTAGTATTTTTTTTTAAAAGCTTGTTTGTCATTTGGGCGTTTAAATATACTAAATTAATAAAATAAAAATTGAAATTATCGCTGTTCAATCAGCAATACAGCTGATTGAACAGCGATAATTTCAGTTTTTCTCTTACATTAGTAGTAAGTGTTTCACAAGTTATAGTGACATTTCGTCAGGCATTCCATGGTAATGTTTTCCTTCGGGCACATCGCTGACGTGCGTCATGTGAACGGCATCATGACATATCCGCCACTTGCTCGCCGGATGGCGGTTCAATTTGTTAAATTAAACCCAACGCTATGCACAGATTCATATGTAGGACGGGAATTTTCGTGGCTCCATTCTCACGCTCAATAAATTACTTCATTATACTTAATTAAGTAAACAATTATAATTATCTACTAAATCTAACTTACAACTACACGTGTTTGTAATAAAATTATACATACTATTTTTCCGTTATTAAACATAAAGAAAACCGTCGAAAGATAAATATCTCGAAAAAAAATTGTTCGTAAAGTTTAGTTCGGCTACTCGCCGCTGTGAACGCCACTATCGACGCAAGCGGGCAACTATAATGCGTCCCGCCTCACCGCGTCGTGATTGCACTGAATTGAGCTTCCGTCGTCGACAGGATAAAAAAACCCGGCCGTGTCCTCGGCGACATTAAACAATAGCCAATCGCGGGCTGTGGAGCTTTAGGAAGCGAGCACACTGTGCGACGCGCGACAAGACGCGACTTCCTAAATAATATAGTGATTTGGTCGTATCGATCGCGTGTGCTGTAGACGTCTGGCTGCGTTTTTGTATTCAATTAGGGAAGGGAAAGTAATTTAAAGTTACAGTTACTAGAAGTTTCGGGTCGTAAAAAATGTACTTTGGAATACTATGTATTACATTATTGTCTTTGGAACATAATGCACAAACCGGTAAAAGTATCTTTAGGATAAATAATATTACATTGCTCATGCAAAATATTGATATCAATATTTAATAACTGATCAAAAAGATCGGTATTCACTTGGTAAAGGACCAAAACCAAGGCCAAAAACACGTACCTCAGGACCAAAATCAAGGTCCTAACGCGTACCTTAGGACCAAAAGCCATCATCTCATCGCTCCACAACCAGTGTGTGAAGCAGCTTAACCCGGTGTCGCGCCGACAGCCGAGTCAATTTGATTGGAGACTGATTGAATTGTCGGACGACTGTGTGCGCGGCTTTGTCGCCTTTACCACGTTTACTCGATAACACCATGGTTGTGATTGAGGTTAATTTTAAGGCTTTGGAATTCGAAGGACCATTTTGCAATTTTTTACTTCCTCTCACCTCTTTGCATCGCCTCACATGGCTTACCATCAGATGTAGACTTAATGTATATTTTGTGAAGTATCTTAGTTTTAGCTTAGATATAGTCATCTAGGTAGCTGTATGTGAAGACACACTCATAACTCAATGGATGTCCAGATATATAATTGAACTTAGTTTTTTTACATCATTTGATTTCAAACCCATAATAATCATAATCACCATAACCCATTCAAAATGGTTATATTGAAACAATGAGCGTAAAAAATACTGCCCAAAAAAAAACAGCATCCAAATCATTACCTAAAATGTGCAACCGCTGCAGTTTATTCAAACGAAAGCGCATTAATCTTTTAACACGTTAATTCGTACACATTGATGTTCAGATATCAGTTTAAAGGGAGGGTGTTTCTGACCAATTTGCGCCCTTTCCGCCCTTCCGCCCAGAGCGACCCGAGCGACCCGAGCGACCAGAGCGACCCCAGGTGAATGTAACCAAAACCTGTTACCTAGAGTTTGCTCACTGATTTGAGGTCCAATTATTTAGTGGGTATCGGTAATTTTGGATGAGATTGGCTGTTGATCTGTGATACCGTTTATGATACTACTTAGCTGTCGGTAAACTTTGTTTTGCCGTATGAAATGTTGTTACATTTTTTATAATTGTGAACTTTTGTCAATACTATGTCGTTAGTGTAAGTTATTGATTCATGTTATGTATAAAAGAAGCATTTAAAGGAAATCTTCGTCAATCAGCACAAAATCTGTAGGAAATTCTTAAGCTTCTTCTAAATAGCGAAATAATTTTGCTCTACATAATTATTCATTTCGGACTACTAGGTACCTACGGATCAATTGGCTTTAACCTTATGCGTACCTAGACAAGGCAGTGGCTTGACAAAAAAAAAGGTTTAATTAAATGCAGTCCTAATATTATTTCGGCAAAAACTGAACTTACAACAACTGTATTTCTACTATTTCTAGTTTTCATATTGAACTTGATTAAAAGTACTCGAGTGTAAAATTAGTTCGCCGACGTGCCGACGTTCACAATATAATTTATACGAGAAGTTTCTTACACTTGTTAGGATGTACATAAACTTATCCTGTATTGTAGTTTAGAAGTATCTAGAAAGAATATTCTGGAACTAGTTTAATTTCTTTTAATTAAACAGTTTGAGTTGAAAGTTTTGACTCCTTTTAACTTATGTTGTTGATATCACAATTTGAAATGTCATGGAAGGTGACTTTAGCAATCGATTTTATCATCTAAACAGCTTTAGTATAATATAAACCCACTATACGATTGGATAAAAAATGCTATCGGTTTTGGATGAAAATAAAAACTAAATAATCGTTTACTGAGGTTCACCGCCGCCTACAGTCTGTTGCTTCTTAAGCAAGTTATCTTTATCTCCACATGCACCAAATTGAACTAATCTAATCGTTTTCCAATATAAAACGTGGAAATCCAATACAAAAAGCAATTTATATTCAAAAACTATTTACCGGCGCAGGGACCGACCGTACGCACTCGATATTGTCGCGTTAAATCGCATTCACATTCGAATAAAACCGCTGAATCGCAAGAGACAAGCTGAATCGGCACTTTGAGAATATCGCCCATTTGAAATTCACTTAGGCTCGTTCGCTGACGATCTGCTACATATTACTCTAAAATTCTAACCGCTTAGTGAGTCCAATACTTAATAAATTTTCATTTTTATAAGTTCAAAAATTATAAAGGAATTTAGCAAGTACCCTAAAAAATATAACATTACACATCATCATTATGATAAATATTCCGAAAATGACATTAAGTTCCGCAAATTGATTTGCATGCCATCTGTCGTCGAGTAGCGGCACTAACACGGACCTTGTAATTTACTAACGGTCCGCACAAACGGACATACCAACAAAACATATTCCAATTAACCTCGTTATTTTTACTGTACAGATTAACGTTCGAGATTATCTTCTGCCTTTATTATCTTCGATGCGATGCACCTGCCTTTTAACCGATTTTAAATAACTGCCATTTCAATCCATCATGGCGGTACAATTTCAATGGCCGCTTGTCTTGATGAATTATATTTAACATTAAATATAATTAGGTTACATGTAACATTACTTTTATAGCAACTGTAGCACTTAGCATAAATTACTCGACAAGAAAATGATTTCATAGAAACATTTGTATTCACATAATTAATGGAGTACCTTTACAATAAGACATACCATTGTATTTAATTGTTTGTTTATGTTTAATAGTTTTATTGCTAATTGTACCTGTCATTCTTGTCTAGCTCCATTTAGCTAGCTTGCTATATATAGTTAACATTAACAACTTATCCAATTGCTTGGACGGAAATAAATGAATGAAGAAGATTAAATATCGTTAGAAATATGTACATAGAAGTAGGTACAACGACCCATAGATCCGTCGATTAAAAAAAGCTAGTCCATATTATCTTTCATTACCAATTAATAGAAAATATCGACTATTGAAGTCTCTACCCATGTGTATGAATGACCTAAATGCACCATCTGACCACAATTACAATTCATTAACCCTGCAACAAGAAACTTTATCGAACGTTGACAACATCTCAACATGTCTCAGTATCAATGAGCCAATCAAGCGGTTCGCGTGACGACACGACCTGCCCCAACAAGTCGCACGCACGATACGAGCCGAATTACCGAGTACTACTGTATGATCTGAGTAAAGTAATTTGTTTACGAGCACGGCGGCGCGCTGTCTCGGAGCGAAGGACCTATTGAAACGGTTCAAGGATCTAAGGACCAGAGAGCTAACTAAAGGAATAAGGCTACAGAAACAGTAAATTGCAAAGTAGGATAGCCTTTAATCAATAAGGATGTTTTTCTTTCTTTTTGAAGGACTATTTTCTTGTACTGAAAAAGTTGCAAAGTTGTGAACATTAGCTCCCAATTCCCAGTCCTATTTGCTAAAAGATACAAATCGTGCAAACAAACATAAAATACTAAGCTCACATTTTTATACAAATTCAACATAATAAAGACACAAATCTAAATCAACACCAAATAATCAATTACCTAATCAAAACGAAGCTATTCATGGAATTTATAATTATGATAAAAGTGTTAATTAATGAGTATAGAGAGACAGATGGCACAACACCATAATATTATGTACCAAAGGTGTACTAATTCTAATTTACAAACCGGTGGTATTAATTGAATGTATGACGGTGGAGCTTCCTGATAATTAATATTTAAATAACGGTAGCTGTTTATAATATTCCCCTAAACATTATAAAAGTATGTCACAGCGTTGCGAGTCATAAATTGACGGAAGTACCTTATTTTTTTCTTTTTGGTTTTACATGCGTTTGTTGCAGAGGTTTTTTTTTAATTTGAAAAGAGTTATTCAGCAGCCAGTTTTAGCTGAACAAATAACTTTTACTGGCCAGGAAACTAAAATATTGAAGACAGATTTAATATTATGAATTTAAACTGTCAAACGTGAATTTAAGCAATTATAATAGCAAAACATTTCTTTGTATTTTATACACGTTTTATGACTTAATTAATACCACAAAATAGTAAACAGTAACTGCGTATCTTCCCATGTAATTTCAATAACCATTAGAATTATACTTAAGCTACAATAAAAAAATATTTTGATGTAAAACTCGTCTACCGTACTTAAGGCAAATGCAGCTGTTTCTCATACACTAATGTTTATTCATCTTATAAAAATCTCTAACAAACGAAAGGACTCCCAGACTTGTTCACAAGGATAATTACAAATCCCGCGATTTGAATAAGAATAGACAACATAAGACAGAGACAGAAGATAGTGTGAGCGAGACAGCTACAGAACAAATGTCGTTCACGTCTAACACAAAAACAGGAGTAACGAACTAAAACGCCAGGTGCGACTCGATGCCATGTGCTCAGTAACAGAAACTATTTATTTATTCGTAGCCTCAGTTGAAGTAACCTATTTAATTAGTGTGGCTAGAAAACGAAAAAGCTCGTTAGGTTTCCGAACGCGGGTAATGACAGCTGTCATGCATGTGTATTCTGGATGACATTTGAGTGCCAGTCATTTATTTTCAGAGTTATTTCGCGGTATTTTGCATATTGTCTTTAATATTTTTGTAGGTCATGAATATCGTGTTTTGTTCCTACACTATCGTAAGGGAGTTTTGAACCTATTAAAACTTATAATTTGAGAACACAACTTAGTCTAAAATAAAATAAAAGTAACGTAGATAAATTATTATTACCTATTAATAAACCTTAATAACATGATGAATATTGTCCATGATATTTCTATCGTTCATTTATAGGGCCATATTAACTGCGTAATTTGCATATTTCGGTACAAGATATAAAAATTATACTACATGACTCTAATTTCATTATAGATAGGATTTTCTTTATTAAAAATCGTAAATATTTTCAGTCAGTTGAAATTTCATGCAACCGCCATCTAGCGGAGAGTAGTGAAACTAGCAAGCTTGCTAGTTAAACGTGGCGCTTGGTTCTCATCGTTCGTAATGCTTCGTAGGCGTCACGCTAGATGGCGCTGAGCTCACGGATGAGCGTGTTGGAAGACTTGATTGAACAAAATTCTACTAAACTAAAGATATTGTTACATTGAAATGTAATGTTTCTATTGATACAATATTTTTGATACTCATTTAAAATACATTATTCACATAAAGTTTTCATACTAAACCACTAATCTGTCGCCATCTAACCCAATCCATTGCATGTTTGTCTATTAATTTTTCCCTTATTTTGTGTTAACTTTTCTCCTTTGTTTTACTTACTTATTATTTGCTTTATGTTAAGTCTGTGGTGTGTCTGTGTTGTTATAGCTTATTTTGGCTCCGGACGGGACGTTGCAGACGGTCAAGAGCGAGTCGCGGCGCGGACGCGGCAGAGGGCGCTCGAGTACCACACCCGTGAGTACTTACTTTACTTCCTTACCTTTTCTTTTCGTTTTTTTTTTATTTCTTTCATGTCATGTGTACCCTTTACTTTTGGTGACTAATTATTAACATTATCATGATTAACATAAACATTGATCATTTTTTAACACACGGTTTTCGACTATTTACACTAGTTGAAAATCTTCGGAATAAGCAAAAGAAAAAAAAGAGACAATTCTCTTCGGTAAGTATTTTAAACGATAATAAATTATTTATTTATCAATCTAAATGAGAGTGTATTTATCATTAGTAAAGACAAGAAAAGAAACGGAGGCATTTAAAGAAAGGGCTCCTTGCACAGCTGTGCGAAGACTAAGGCTGTAGATGAACGATGATGACGGATAGAATGATGTAGGTACATGAATCTACCAGTATAAACAATGTTTCCCAAAAAGGTCAGCCTACATGTGTCCTCAATACCCCGTCAATGAGTGTCCGCGCATCGCACCTCCGTTACATAACGGCAATAAATCAAATACGAACAAAAACCAGGCCACTCTCGCTTTCGACGCAAAATATCCGAATATAGAGGAATAAAGTGTAACCCTGTCCGGTTCACGGCCGCCCAGCATTCGTAAACAAACCCCATTCAGCGAGATTAACACGACCAAACGAGACGGCAGTACACACAACACTGATGTACATTACTCGCTTTAACCTACTGTTGGGGTTAAGGTTCGTTGGCAACGCGCAATGTATATTGTTTGTGACATTTAGTCGTCGTAGTGAAGGGGTTGTAGGATATTTTTCCGCATGCCTGCGGCTCGCCACCTGTTCATTCAGTAAATCGAGTGAGCTACGAATTGTAAATTAATTGAAAGATTATTCAACAAGGTCCTTTGATGTCGTTCACCTATTTGTGGGGATTTCAAAATGGCGGCGTTGCGCTTTCACGCGGCTCTATGCTGAAGCACGAACACTTTTCAGTTGTCGTGGTTTTTTTAAAGCGTTTGTCTTTTTATTTATTTTGAGAATATGTAGAAACTTGTTGAGTGGTCCTCAAAACAATGAAACGAATCTATTGATTTTCTACTTTATTCTTCTGATAATTGAAATCGGTCAAAAATAAGATGCAAGACTCAGGTATAAAACCTTCAAAGACTAAGAAGACTAAGAATAAGATGCTTTGGTGAAGCTCTGTGTTTATCTTAGGTAAGTAAATTAAACTCTATCAAGATTTGGAAACTTCGTTTTTGTAATAACTTTATATGCATTTCTCCTTATAAAATCAGAATACTGTCTAGACAACATAAATTCTAGGAATGTGGATATAGGCATCAATCAGCATCGTATACAATGTGTAGACTATGGACACCAAATTTCCGTACCCCACGAATATTTGTTCCGCCCGGGAAACGAACCTAGACCTCGGTTGCCGGCAAACAATAGCGACCAATAGAGTTAACCTGTTGGCAAAGAGTAAGCTCTTTTGCTAAACAAGTTCGTTCAAAAAGCCTCTAGCAGTAGACAGATGAAGAATAGGAAAGTGGTGGAGAGTAAGCCTAAGCCCTGAGAGTGCCTGCAAGCGAGTCTCAGAATGTTGATAGATCTGGCAATTTATCTATAAACTTATTAGTTTTTAAACTGCATTCTAGTTAAATAAGAAATCTTCCAAATATTTGAATATTCCATGCGTTTTCGTTGAATCATTACGTTCCAAATTAAGGCAATTTTACTTAGGTGCATGCGCTTCTAGCGTTTCCACCTTCCCTGCTTAATTTGCAGAGCATTTTTGCAAAATCTAAAATCATGAAAATATAATACAAAAACACATATTATGTATAAACGTTGCTGGGTAATGTTACACTACCCTAAATTTAAAGAAACTGATGTTGAACAAAAATCTCCAAAGTAGTTTCAAAGAAAACTGATAGAGACAGAATACGTCAGCAACAAAATAAAGTATTCTTTAAAAGGAATTGTATTTGATTAGCTAATGTACTCTAGAAGTGAGAACTGCAATCCATTATCAGGGGTTAAGATAGCTCTGTTTGCTTCCTACTGTTTGTTAGGTCACTGCAGAAAGTCAGGATTTAGGATAGAGCTCTTTAGTTTGCTAAGTTTTTGTTAGGTGCTCTTAAAGTTTCCGAAAAGATTCTTGTACGGATATAAGAAGTAGAGAGTATTATACATCAGGACAATAGAATATTGTTTGTCTGGTACACATCTACACCCTGGACCAGACTATTATCCAATTCCTACACAATGACATTTATAAAAAAATCCAAAATACTTATATCTTAGGTATACAAAGCATAACTTACTAATTGGAAGACAATTTCTTTAGGCTATAAATAATATTATTTCATGTCTAATAACAAAAGAATACCGAAAATCTAGTTCCTTCATGTAAAGTTATCATTCAAGAAACTCAAGTAAGCATTAATATAAATTCCATTTAAAAGGTTATAAAGTTCATAAGTAACAAAAGTTCCAAACATATTATGTAAGGTCCCATGTACAAAATGGTCCCTCACCTCATATAACAAGATAAGTAAATATAACTACATAAGTACATACATTCAAACATAACTTTTTACGACAATTGCGATTCAATATTGTAGCATCGATTCTGACTTTCAAAGAGGGACCTTGGAGGTTCTTAATGTAACATAACGGTTCGGTTTATATATATATATATGTTATTTTTTATATAATCTGATTTTTTAAACAAAAGACTTGGCTCTTACCATTCACATAACTTCAGATAAATTATAGATTCTTAAGCATTTCAGAAACGCTTGACCTTTTTTATTATTTATTTTCATATAAGTACAGGTTATGAAAAATTAAAAGTTAAGTGTCCCACTGCTGGGCAAAGATCTCTCCCGTCTGACTCCAGACATTCCTGTTACCAACCTATGTTATGTGTATAAAAGGTGTCACTAGACTAAATCACTACATTTAAATACTATCCTTATGGGGCAGAAGTTAAACGATTGGATTTTCCAATCTTTATGAAAAGCGTGTGTAGTGATTATGACACCTATTGGTACAATTATCCAGCTATTATTCACCCTTGGATATAAGGCAATTATCGTTGAAACGAAGCCTGATAATTTAAGGTACTTTACAGTAGAATTTGCGACGTAACTTCCATATACAGATATAAACACATTCAACATTCTTTTCTAACCTATCTTCTTCTTAGCTTGTCGATAAATGGCCTGCCAGATTACTACAACTGATACTACCGGTGCAGACCATCTAAAAGTGGTCACAAACATACCTAAATGTACAACATCATAATAAAAAACGATAGCCGATCATGGGATCATTAATCACACAAGCCTTGACACCGGGCGACGTCTGCCCTGTCAAATTGACGACATGTATTAGGCCTCGCACTGGCTAAACAATGCAAGGCATTTAGTAGAGGGGGGGGAAGTCTATAGAGGGGGGAGGTAATAGAGTCATTATTTATAATACAGTTATTTATGAGCTATATTTTTAGTTTTTTGGTAGATGGTATTAGATTGGTTAGAAATACTTGACCACTTACTTGATAGTAGACACGATAGTCATTCTTTATCAGAGTGTACTAGAGTATTATATCAGATTGGACATTTAATTTGTTTAAGAAGTGTTATATCTAGTATTTTTTGTAAGACACTTCGTGAAATACCCCAAAGCATTCTAAATACATTCATATTTAATGCAAGCTACTGACAACGCAGTTCTCGTAGCAGAATTTTGGGCCGACACTGTATAAACAGATTGTCATCGACACGCTAAGAAGAAGAATACATTCATACTCCCAAAAGAACTGATTTATAAGCAAATGAGGACTACCAATTGCAAGAATCTACTAGATTCGCTTTTGGCGAGTATAATCTAACTTTCAATTGTTGCTAATCAAAGGTCTAAGATTGTCTTTAATTACTGGTGAATGACAGATACACTAGCGAATCTAGCGTATTTGAAAATCGGAAACTAGCCTTTTATTGCACTTACTTACCCCAATACACTTACTTCTATACCCATTAACTAAAACCACCAAAAGATAGTCAAACTAATCTTTATCTAAAACACCTTGTATCTTGTCTGGGACCAATACAAAGGCTTCGCGAACAAAAAGATTGCAGTCTTCCCCAAGCCGGCAACTTTCAAAGCAATCGCTTTTTTTTAACTAAAACTTTGAGAAAATTCTCGTGTTTTTTTACGTTGAAATTGTAATTTTCTGAGACGTTTTAGCATTTTAGGCGATGGTTTGAGAAATTGACCTAGTACAGCTATTCTAGTAAGTTTTCATGGTTTGTTATTTAATGATAAATTGAATTAGGACCCATAATGCAGCTTCTTTTTTATTGTGTAAATGGGTATATTAAAAGGCACATGAATCTCTGACCATATAAAATATCTTGAAACGGAAGTGATATTGACAAATGAAAAATATTATATCTAATAAAAGCGCTCTACAAAACAATATTTCTAGCAACGTAGATAGGATGTAGGAAATGAATACGCATTTAAAATCAGCTACATTTAATACGTCGTATAAATCATTAAAATTAAATCTAGATTACCTAAAGTCTAAACTACAAAATCTAATCCGACCGTTCAATTCGGAAATAAATTGAAATCCAACATAATGAAGACGGGACGCATAAAGGCTGCAGACGGACTAATTTCGCGGCCGCCATCTTGCCGTCGCCATGGCAACGAGACTGCCCCCTCTCACCCCCGTCCCCCCTACCTCGCTAGTCCCCCCACTTGCACTTGCGCTGCACTTCCCAAAGGCTAGACAGAGCTATATGTAGAACTAAGTTATTGTACGCGCCCATAGTTTATAGAATAGACAGTTTAGATGTTTCTGCTTAACTATCACTAATGAGGTTCGATGTAATTAAAACTTTGTGTGTTTATGGGAGCAGAAATTTAATTATTATTTAGGTTATAATTTTGTTCGTACCTAAGATAAAATCGTTCTAAAAATTTTGGACGTAATTTTCTGACAAAGAAATCTTTGCCTAATCAGATACTTAATTTTTCAGTTCCTTAAAAGACATAAAATAAACATACTCTTGCGCAAAATGAAGCTACATATCCAGTAAGTCTACCTATTTTGTTTACTTATAATAAATATTATTAACCAAACTGTGTAAGAAACTGTTCATACATAACTATAAGTTAAACGGCAGAACGTCAGAAATAAAGTAGATAACAACTACATTAATTTATTGGCGAACAACAAAGTACTAATTTGCTACAATGTTCGTATATTTGTTCGAGAGTTCACTCATAAAAACTTTCGTAGTTATTATAGATAGCGTTCAATATAATGTACTTATAACATTATTTATTTTGAGGAACAAAATAATATAAAATAATGAAAAATAAATAAAGAAACATCATTTCTAACCCCGAATATAAAAGGTCTAATCTATGGTTAAAAAAAAAACAAAACGCTTTTCGTGTTCATAATTTAAAAGCCCCGGAAATCTCTTTTCAGCCAGTCAAAAAAAAAGTGTAGACGTTACATGAGAAATGCAAATTGAATTGAATTTCGAATTCTAAACCGATTCGTTTTTTAATATTCTCTACGTCCTACGATTAAATGTATATGTGTAGTATTGTAGCAAGATTTTTAAAGGAACGAATCCTATTCTAAATTTAAGTGTAACGGTTCTAAGCCCAACATTTCGATCGTTGCGGGTAATCAGACAAATAATTCAGGTGCTCCGGTGTTGCCAGACAAACAGCGTCCGTATCTCCAATGTTTTGCTATTAACTCCTCTTGCTTGTATTATGCATAGCATATGCGTATGGGAGTGATGGCAGACAATTGTACCCCCTACATCAAGCGTCAAATACGTACAGCCGGCAACAAAAGCCTTACTTAAAATTGAGGAATAACAAGAAAAGTGCTACGAAACTTTCGTTGCCTACTGTATAAAGTACAGCAACATGTAGGTACCTAAAGTTTATTTAGCAATTCTTTTTTCTCGTACAGCTTTTGAATTAGGAATAAGGTACGTTAAAAGGTTGGCTGGAGATCTCCGGTCTACTGAAAAACAAACGACGATCAACAATTCAATTGTCTGGCAATTTCGCTATTGGCCATTCATTGTCTGGCTATTGGAATGTTCATCGACATTTATGTAGTTAAGAGAAATTGTAAGTATTTGTAATTACGAAATAGTTAATAGCCAATTTACTTTGAGACTAGACTCATATTATAATTAAAATAGCTAGTTAGTGGTTATATCAGCCGGTTTTGCGGGTATCGTAAAAGTCAATGAATAGGAAAACTTGCAGACGCAAGCAAAATGTATGAAACCTTCATTATCATTTGCCTAAACTCATGCTTAAAACTTTGAAAACAATGCAACAATCGCATTTGCAGCTCTAAAAGTTGTAGTTACAAAACATCGCAAATAAAATAAGATCGGAAAAATAATCCGCAGAAATGTTTCAATTAGATTTCCCGTGCGCTTAAAACTTTTGTAACTGGCTGTATACTTGTATTTACACATTCTATAGATTAAAAAGCATAATTCAAACTTAAGAATGACAACAACTTGCGTAAGACTGTCAACTAAAGTTCGCTATTGCTAAGGAATCGGTTCTAATTTCAAAAAAATCTGCACCAAACTTAAATTTATTTCAAACTGCGAACTATCTCCTTCTTTTTCCGTCGCAGGGTCCGCGAACACGAATATCGACGCTAGAGTCCGCCTTCGAATTATAAACTCGGGCGAAATTTGCACAGAGCACTTTGTAATTGCAAATTTCCTAACTGTACGCATGCGCTGTGAGGCGATCAATACGCCAAGACTTTATTATTGTTTTTTCTTAATACAATAACAGTTTGCGCGCCAAAATTTTGAAAGTAGTAAGATTTTTGGAAATAGAATCTTGAATTATGTGGGATTTGTTTGTAAATGTGTGGGTTTTAAAATGGCGGTATATATTGTGTAGGTAAGACGGGGTGGTGCGGTGGAGTGGGGCCGCCCGCTCCTATTGGATAGTTACTCTAAACTATTGCTTGAAACTTTCATTAATGCATTCTATTACCTCGTTTATGCAATATTCGGTATTCTATTGCTTTGCGGAATGCGTAATTTTATGTTTAGGTTTGAAGAGGATAAAATACACTTAAAGTTTTATGAATGTGGTTTGCGTATACTTATGTAAAAATAAAAAAAAATGCACAATTTTTAGTATCGTTTAACAGTCGAATAAAAGCCTTTAAATTCTCATAATTCATGCGAAAATTATATTTTAATCATAAAATGCGTAATACATTAAAACCGGTCTCGCGTCGTAAATGGGTGATATTTGAAAATTTCATAACTTTTCATACCGTTTCAATGTTTATAAGGAGTCGTTAAATATTTTATTTGGGCCGCAGTTGTTTTGAAATGGCTCCTTTTGATTATAACCCCTGGGATACAACTGGTACCGTTACAATTGATTTTGTAAATATGTAATGTTGTAAAACTTGATTACTTGTAAACGCAGTGTGTTCGAAGAAAGGAAAATATCGAGATTGCTCTAAATTGTTATTTTGTTTTCTTTCAGTTTTTCCGACTTATACGAATGACATTTTATAAACTTTTGATGTCTATGTTACTTTATTGTTTTCAGGTAGGCATTGCCTTTATAGGGCTTCGATCTTTTGCTTTCATTTCATGCGGAATTCGTTTAAAATATATGAAATAATAACATATTTTTTAAATACGCAACGCAAAAAAATGCGAATGGGTTCACAAAAAAATCTTACCTGAAAAAGAAAGTCTACCAATATTCCGCAGTCAATTAAGTCAAGGCTGCCAACTTACGCTAAAAAAACTACACAACAATGGGCCTTTGTAACTGTCTGTGTCTCACACACACACATGTACGAAATGATCACAAAAGCTTTACCTATACGTCGGTGTCTCGCGCATTCTCGTCTGTCTTACTAACGAGCCAATATGCTGATGCTTTCGTCTACAGACAGCCTTTCAAACTTATCTATTCAGCCTAGGATCGGATGCTTTCTTCCTTTAAAAAAAGATTAAAAAACTACATTTACAAAATGAATTAAAATTAAAATAGTATACAATTTTTGATCCGTATTGAAATTCTTAAATTATTATTGCTCTTTAAATTAAAATTGGGTAGGTATTCCTTTTTTGAAATAGATTCTGTACTCTTCTTTTTTATTATTATTTGGCCTTTCGCCCAATAAAACCAGCTATGGTCAAATACGTGTGTTAGATATCTTTTAAAGTGCCTTTGAATTGGAAAAATCCGATAGGACACGCTATTACATTTTATGGCGCCGCTTTCGAGAAAAGGTATTTCGCTCAGCAATCTGCCTTCATTGAATCTGCCATTTTCTTTCGTACGTTCGAAAATGGAATGCTTTTTTAAACAAAATACATTATTGGCCAGTATTTCCGTAAAAAAATAGATAGATATTTTTATACTTATGTCTTACTCGCATAAATAGAGATGTGCGTACACTTTTTTTTATTCAATCGTTCAGGATTATTTAATCCATTTGAAATACTTAATCGAAGTATATTATCAGCAAATATAATATAATAAACTATTTCCACCTTCACTAATTAAGATAATAAAAAATATAATCAATTTAAATTAATTATGCATGCACTAGTCGGCCATTATACGATCGCTTTCATCGGCGTCTGTCGTACATCGACAATATTGGCACTCCTCCATATTTTTATGGCCAGTCATTCTTTTTTCAAAATAATAAGTTTAAAAAGTAATGCCGCTATTTCGGTCACTTTTTTCAACAGATTGACGTCAGCTTTCACGAACGTTACGACACTGTTTTTTTTCTTTTCTTTTTTATGGCAATGGAAAAGGTGTTGACAGTTTTCTTCCGACGTACAAGAAAAATATACTGTTGTTATATAACCAGGATTTGCTGGAGAAAAAATGTTCTCTTTCTGACCTGACTATGGCTTGAGTGGTCCCTAAAAGAACCTAGGCCTTATGCCATACAACTTATTAAAAAAAGGAATTCTAGCTCTAAATCCCTTATCTCTCTATATATAACTAAGATAACATTAGATGAAGAAAGTTATTTATTTTAATAACTATACTAAAGATTTTATTTCTCAGAACCCGACAAACTTATATAAGACGATAACGACGTTCGCAAATAAAATCAGTCAAATTGCTTTGCGCACAGAATATGTGCCTAGTCTTTGAGAAATATGGAAATGTACGTTCGTCGCAAATTTAATTTAATAATGGCCCGTTCTCTCCAGATATAGGCATAAATTAAGCGAATTTCATGAAATAATTTGAATTTTAATGCGAATAGTTCATTCGTTTTGATAACTTTCAGTGTTAGCATGATGGAACGATTAATAATATTTTCGTAGAGTCTAGACCTAATTGTTATTAAGTACCTTTTGACTGGCTGTTATTATTTCAATTTCATTATGAAAATGTTGGCTGTAAAAGCCAAACAAAATATGATTAGGAGAATTTATTACGAGCGTTGGTAACATGAAAATTATTAAAACTTTTCAAATGTATACTATGTGTGTAATAACGTATGGGATGTACGTATCACTTATTTGGAAAATTATTATGTTTTTTCAAAACAGTAAAAAGATCCTTTCGCAAAAAAATCTATTAACTTCAAAAGTATTGTAGTACCTTAAAATCAAATTGAAAAACAAAAACAAGCAACACGAACAAACAAAATATTCATGTTAACACCAAATAAAACAGCGTTTCGCGCCAAGCGTATTGAAATAGTGCTTCCCGCAGTACAATCCCGCAACCACTTAGCCCGGGATCCCGGGAATCCCGCGGGTTGTCACGCCCGGACCGAGCCACCGTGAAACGTTAGCACTAGAGGTGAGCAACAAGTGAATCGATGTGACTTTTGAGCCCGCTGCTAATAAGACACGGGTGACATCCCTTGGGAACGATTAGGGCTGCGGCCGGCGGTGTAAGATCGCACCAAATGAGCCGCGAGGTATTGGAAGTGAATTGTGGCGGCGCGGTGGTTGGTGGGAAGATAGATGAGCCAGATAGAGATGTGACTTAATGGAGCAGTGGCTTAGTAGTAGGCTTTTCGGCTAACTAGTAATGGTATCTGAAAGTGAACATCACAAAAGCTGTTTCGGTAAAAGCCTGTGTAAGATTTCTATGACAAATGTAAATTGAAATAGCTATACATACGTTAAAAAGTTACTTAGCTATGTAAGCTACATTCTATACACGAAACTGTCGACAGCATCGCACCTTTAAATCACGTTAACACAGCTCCACAAACAAGCTCACTTAAGTCGCGACTGCCAGACAAATCCGCTTCGCCTATCCCCTTTACTTAGAAGGCAGACGCGCAGAGCTCCTCAAAACAGGAACTGGAGGAAAAATTAAATTGGAAGAGCGTATTTCACACTAGTGCGGCACGTGTGGCATTCAAACCACAACGTACGATTTGTCGTGAAAGAATCTCGGCAACAAGTGGCGCTATAAATTGGACGACATTCGATGACGTAGCACTAGTGATGTACCACTGTGTCACGTACGCGGGAACTCGTGTATTCTAATGCAAATCGATTTCGCCCTATCAAAATTGTATTCAGTGTCTGAATGCGTGAGGAATAATTTTATCGTTATGAAATTGTCGGAATTTATTCGGCTTTCGTTTGAATTGAGAAATTTATGCTGCTTAGGAAATGTGGTTTATTTATTTTCGCAGCTCATTTTTCCTCAGGGAATGTGAAGACTGGGGTAACATGCTATTCATTCAGGTACATAATTATTGTATTATACTGGACTTAAAAAGAAAAAATATAATTTTTAATGTTTTCAACCACTTTATAATACAAAAAGATTATTTAAGGCAATCTTCACATATTATTTTATGCAATTTAAAAACCGTTCTCGCAATGTTTACGTTTGTATGCCAGCTTAAATATACCATTTACCAATACCGTCGTAACAAGTAGGTGTCTTAACATAGTAATCATCAATCAAACAAAACAGAAGCTATTACTTGTCAATACTTAACCTCAAAAATATAAAAATAAAATAACACTTCAAAGCTTTATATTATTAATGTGTACTTAAAGTGCCCTTTGTCCCACATAATAACACATGCATAATGTATGTGTTCTGAATAATGTATGATGGATGGTATCCAGAAAGTTCCGCCATTAACATATCTATGTTGTAGGTAAAAAAAAAACTTATGTCTAATTTAAATATTTACAGCGACAGTGGAAAAAGTTTGTCGACGGCCGGCTGAATATCGTTACGTGCTTATGGCATCTGTACAACGTAAAAAATAAAGTTACAAAAAAAACCTAAAAGTTCATACGAAATTCGGGCAGCAATGTTTTCAACAAAATTACTTTAAAAATTAAAATATATTTTTAGCTCCATTTTGCGGTTATCCCGCGGTGGTACATCTCTAAATTAGGGAGCCATGATAAACCATAGACAAATTTTGACTTATTATAAATTCTTCAAAATGGCGGCGTGTGTGTTGTAAGGGGCTTAACAGACGACTTTTAATATATCGTGGATTACCCGGGTACGCTACCAAATCTGTTTTATTGTCGGATTATATTTTCGTACAACGTAAAATCCCGTGCGTTTTACTGCCATTTTCAATATTTATGTTATCAAAATTGTCCTGGGGTATTCCGTAAGCCTGTGGATTTCAGGCGGAACTTAACCCTGTCTGTTCTCCCGTTAAATTATTTTTAAATTATCGTTGGGTGCGTAAATGTCGGTGGCAAGCTTAATGTAAGCCTAAACATGAGACTTCGTTCTTTTAAATGATATTCGATAAATTATTGCTGTTCTTAATATGGTAAACTTACATTATGTTAAAAAAAAAACTACTATTTTATCTAAGTAACACATTATTAGTATTTTTTTTTTATTATTATGCAACAATGTAGATTTTAGATAACAAATAAAATTAAAAACTAAAGTATTACCTAACTCCAAGCATTCCCGTCAACGTTAATAATATTAGAGGTCAGGAATCACTTATTTTACGTTCCATTTCACGTTAAAAGTCTCAATAAAAACAAAACTCTGTTTCACCTGACACCGACAGTTACATCCCCAGTGGGACCAAGGAGGGTAATTGCTAAAAAGTTTTACGACCATAGAGAGCAATGTTTATTCGAGAAGCTATTAAATGTATCTGTTGTGATAGAGGACATAAATATTAGGATATTAATGTATTTATTAGTGCAAATAAATGTCGCTCATTATTCTAGAGTGTTATCAATTTGCTTGACACTTAATGAGAGCATTTCCTATTTAGTTGTTTGTTAAAAACACCTTTATTTGTTCTATAAATTATTTACACCTTTTTTTAAAGTTAATATAATTTGGAATAATTTCTGTAACATTCATAAAAATAAGTAAATAGGAAAATTTACAAGAGATTGAATTGCTTCTATTACCTTTACATAAAAAAAAAACTGGTAAATCCTAAGTATTTATAACTATATTTAAAAATGAGGCATCAACGGATGTTTATAAACATTTATTACATTACGATAGTTGTAAAGGCAGTCTACATCGGCCGAGTTGAAACATAAAAACGTACAAGTCACTTCGTGGCCTTAACTTTTTCCGGGTGAACGGAAAATTTAATTTTCTCTGGAAATTGGTATCCCGGGGCACGACGGTACTGCAATGAATCGAATTTGCCCGATAAAACTCTTATAAATACCCGTTGTTTTGGTAGCGGCTAAGACAACGATATTTATATGAAAATAACGTTAGCTACTATTTTTCTAGCGTTGCAGTTTAGGTAATGTTATTTCCGCAATATCAAATGGTAAAAGAGTTTTTGTTTTTGAAATGAAACTACGGCAATTATTTCTGAGATTTCAAACACTCTAACGCAGTAAAAAATAACGTTTACGCAGTTAAATTTCGGATACAAATGTCATCATAGTAACAATTTTCGGCATGATGTAACATTTTTAATTTTGCCTTTCAGGCCTAAAATCTAAATTGGTTGCCAAGCTAAATCTGCAACACATTCAGCCCAGCAACTGAAACGTAAAACAAAAATACTACAAACAAAAGATGTTATACCCGTTTACTTCAACTTGTTTACAATCTCACTCGAGATATGGGAATGGACCGTATCATTTTTTCCCAGACTTTACTACACTATCATAATTCGTTTACTAGTTACTCGGACTTACTCGGAATAAACAAATGAATCATAGCTATCTACTGACATATATAAATCTTGGGGCCGATAAATCAGCCTTGAACCGAGTATTATCGATAATGTCGTAAATCACTTAAAGATATTTTAATTAAACATCCTCAATATATCAGGGAGATAGCGGGTTGTAGGGCTGTGGCGAATGTCAAGACTTTACGAGCGTTTTGGTAACGTTGTGTAAAGAATGTTGTCACATATCGATTGAATAAAATTCTGATATAAAAGTAAGAATGTAAACGTTATAAATAAAGTGGTTACTGACCTAGGATTATAATACGGAACAGGTCATAAAACCCAATTTAAATTGTCTTCTTTTATCGCAATAATTACTGTTGCACAAAAGTAGAGTTTAGAAGTCTTAAAGAAAAAACACCGTTTATTAAACATACTAATATACAATTAGTATGTAAGTAAGTAATAGGGAAAATAGTAATAATAAGATATCTTACAGTTTATCTATTTAATACAAATTCAAATCACAATTCTTTAGTACAATATTTTCATAGAATATTTGCATTTTTGTTTAGTAGTTTTATAGTATTTAATAGTTAAATGGCAGCCCTGCCCCAAGAAGGAGGGGGATGAAATTAATTTAATTTTAACTTGATAATATATCACGTTGCCCGTCTCTACTAATAATGGAATAATGTTTGTAATAGAATTTATTTGCATTCCTGTTAGAATCGCTAAGATATCGTTCTACTAAAGACTAATTACTTTAACAATGTAATTAGGTACAATAAGAACATATTATAAGTGCCAAGTTTGTATACTAGTTTTTAAAGTCCATTAAACCATAGAATAAGGTTTCGATGGTGAAATTAATTAATCATGCACGCGCTCTATTGCGTCCAACAAGACAGCTCCGTCTACATAAAAGGAAGTCAAACCGTATAATAATATCCATATCACATCGATCAATAGGTTCGCTCGCACGGTCCATTTCGGCGTGCGTTCTCTACATGCGGAGCCTCATCTACCAAGCCTAATGCATTTTCGTAGGCTTGATGGCCAGTCCGCAACGCTAGATATTTCATTCAACCGCCCAGACTATTCAAGCTCCCTAGATTGCTATTCTAACCCCCCTCTTCGCAGTGGGAGGGGGCAGACAGACCCCCCACGCCCGCCCGTACAGCGCTTAATTTCCGTATCGTATGGTCATTAATTTGTAAAGTGATATTTGCTTATATATATGTTCTGTCGATAGTTTAGGCTCGTGTTTAGTTTGGAGGAGGTAAATAGTTATTATATGGTGCGTAAGAATTAAATTTAAGAGTATGAATGTAATAGAATGAATAGAAATAAAGTTCATTCTTACTTGTACACGCGAACAATAACAGTACACATAAAATTATTTTTGAATCATTTCATTGTTAGCTCCACAATTAGTCTGTACAAATGAAAAGCGAAACTTAGAAGCGTTTCAACCGCACCAGTTAATTGAAGTTCACTAAAAGACAATGCGAACATATCAGCATTGAACAAACTCCATTAAAACAAACCGCTGCATTAGACCACATCAAAGTGAATGCAACAAAACGCGGGAAGTTGTTTATCTGCGCGAGTTTGGCGCCCTTTTTGCGCGCCCTCTGGCGTCGGGATTATGGCGGATTGCCGCTGTCACCAGCGCATTGCCGCCAACTTTTAATTACGACCATTGTGAACTAAGTTTAAGTCGACGACAAAAGAACTTTTTCTAATGAAACTTTGGCCGCCGGTGTCGTTATTACCGCGGTACTTGTTGGTCTAGTTAGTTTTTGTTTAAATAGAAATCTAGGTGGCTGAGCTTTGAGTTATCAAACGAGGTGCAGACACGAGCACCATCGTAGGTGGCTGTGCGACGTGGACCTTCTTTGTGCTCTCTGTTACGTAACATGTTCTTAGTTTTGTACCTAATATTCGACCCTGTCATATGAGTGGTGGTGGCTTCTTCGTTTTACAAAGCGTAGGTACTTGCTAAACACATACCCTTCTTGATAAATGTCGATTAAATCGCTATTTTTCTTCTCTAGCATCCAATAAAACACACTTAACAAAATTCCATGTTTAAATACATATGAAAACAAGTCAAAAATCCTTCCTATTAGTTAGCATTAATCATGCAAAAATATCTGAACTTTGAATTTGGTTCGTTAGCTGCACATTTCCGAACACAAATTGAGCTTGTTGGTAATGTTTACACAGAAAACTGAGACACGGCTGTGCATAAATTGCAGAGCTTCACATAATTAAAAATCAACATTTACATTCAATTCGATCTCCTTGCTTCTACGGTACGTCACTAGCGAATCTGTTTTCTTACATGAATGTTTATTTCTCATAAATGATTCTCGAATAAGATTGCTTTTCTAATTAATTACTAAAGATTACTGTCAATTAAATATACCTTGAATAATATTAATAATTAAATGACAAATATTCAATCGCATTTTTTTATACAAGTTTCTATATCAAGCCTTTTGAGTAAAAAATATTTTATATTAAAATAATAGCTAGTACGACAATGTATTAAAAATATATTGTTGGTATAGACCAACGATACTAGCAATTTATGTAATGACGGTAATTGAAATAATGGCAACGGCGGCGGGTGATTCAATGCTGTGTTGCCAGCAATAATATAAAAATGTCCAATATTCTGGTTACTTTTTATTTAATCAAGGTAATCAATACACATGATTTACTCAGCGTCTGCATATTTCAATATCCTTCAAGGAAATATGTGCATACTTAAAGGTCACTTTTAACTTGAAGAGCATCTACTTAATAATACCATTTTTTTTATACAGCCTATTTTGTCAAACAGACCCTTGAATGTCCACTAATACATATTAATGATGAATAGAAAAATGCACTCCATTATGCATTTGGAATCTATTACCCAAAAATCTAGTTTCATAAAAAAGGACACATGTATTATTATACAAAGATCAATCAATATTCTCTCTGGCCCATATAAAATACAGAAGCTTAACACTTTCTAAGAACAAACATTATTTCCGAGCGATAAAGTAGAAAACTTTAACAAATCTATTTGAAGCGAAAGAAACTAACAAAGCTATAAAAGCGAAATAATAGTTATGGAAATAGTCTTTCATTTTCCACGAAAGAAAACTACGGGAAACTACCGACAATATGAATGAAACTATAATATTAGAAAAGTTTCGTCTCGGGAAATGAGAAAACGTTGTAGGAACTCGTTCGTCTAATACACGTAGTTATAAACTTGTTCAATATAATATCGAGTGGCGGGAGTGTCGCCGTCTCGCTCGCACCCGCTGCACCTCAAACTGCCCTCGTTTAATTGCATATTCAGCTGAATAATGCTACGACCACATACATATAGCAGACGTCTGTCCGACTTCAGTACATTATGTTACAAATACGCTCGCCTCTACCTCATTGTTATGCAACCTTGAAAAATTAAAAGTTTTTCGTCCTACAGACATGAGATAAATACAAATAATTTTCAAGCGAACATTGACGTAAAACCACTTTAGTGATGGGTGATTGTATCTCCATCTTGCTAGACGCTCTCGATAATATCTATATTAGACAAGTTATCGATAAGGAATCGATTGTGTCGCTAGAACTCGATGTCGAGGACCTAAGAAATTAATTTAATGGTTGTATCTACTCAGCTATATACATTGTAGATCAAACATTAAAGGCTTTATTGCTACATGGAAACACTTGTACATAGTGTAAGCGATTGTTATGATAATGCTGGCTGCAATAGACGGAGGAGCGATGAAATATTGGCCTCTTTTGCATAAGCACCGCGGCAGACTCGAGTGAAATGGTTCTACGATGTGCTACGCTACTACGCCCGGACCTCGTAGCGATCTAATTGCTCATTAACTGTGACGCTAATGAAAACAAATTTGTCGTATAAATGTAAAATATAATTTTTGGTACACAATAAATTCGACTCCAATTTTAGTTAACGTTGTATTTTACTCTGAATTGTTGCGGGTTATAATTTGTTTGTTTAAGAGCGGAGAATAACGGAGAAATTTCATCGTCGAAGCATTTTCTTGTAACTAATTATCGAGTGTTAAAATCTTGGTTAAAATAACAAGAAGCCGTGAGATGCGGCTAAATATAATTTCTCCTTGACCCACCAATATTGGTGCTGTGAGTATCGAGGCCGCACCGACGGTAAGACGGCCATACACAATGTGTAGCTGCACCATTAATCAACGTTTTAACATATAAACTTCTAAAAGGTATAGCTTCACGGGAACATTACGCGACGGTTTTTGAAATTCAATTAGAATTTGCATTGTCTTTTAGGGAATATTTATAACGCTGACGCTTGGTTTACGCATGATCGAAAAACATGCATGATAATCTTGTTTAAGTAGCTTAAATTTCAATACGAAGGAGAAAGACTTAAATAATAATTAATGATTTTTAGCTATTAAAGGAAGTTTATTGAGTTTTTTTCTTATCTAATAATAAAGTTATTGACAATCATCAGTTTTCTCCAAATTCAGCTTTGTTTTTGAAACCAAAGTTACGGTAAATTTTATGCGTGAGATCGGCAAGAGTACGAGTGAGGTCATTATTTATTTAGTTTTTTATTGATTTACTAGATCCATAATATATAAGCACGCTGCAAATTAAATGTACAATTTATAATAGGAATTACTAACATTTATTTATAGACAATGAACCAAAGCGTCAACGTATAAGAAGTACCAACAAATAAGACGCAAAGTCGTTAAAATCAAATATAGAGCAGAAAGTAAAATGCTTTGCCAAACTATAAAACATTCTTACGTACCTACGTATATGTTCGCATTTTCACAGTTTTATAGTGTGAATCTCAAATGCACTGGAGCGTGACAATCGAGATAATTTTAGCGTTCGACTCTCCGTGTGTTTACTAAGCTTCAAAGTTTCTCATTTTGACGAAAATATTAAATTGATGCATCTATTTGCTTAGAACTGCAATCTAAACTGCATGTTACATGAAAAAGAAAGAGCCCTTATTAACGCAAGTAGAGCAATCTAAACGCGTTTCAGATCAAAAAGAGCTCTAATTAACGCACCGTTTGCTTAGCTGTTTAAAGATTTATGCTCAGTAGCCTTACCTGTACACATAAACCGTAATTGCCAAAGTTTCACTTTTAAAAATAACTTCATTACAACTTTTTTAACGACGTCAAAGAATTTCATAAGCGCCACTCTTCTACACCTATTAAAGCTCATCTCATCTCGTCGTATATCTAAAATTTGTAATTTGTTTATCAAACGTCTGGTATACGTATAGGTGTGTGTAGGCGGGGGCGCGGGGGCGCGGGGGGCGCGGCCGCGCTTGCCGCGCTCGTTCCGTCACACGGGCAGCAGTCACGTGCGACGACGCCGGCTCTCAACGCGCTTTACGTAACATATCGATTCCCGCTGCACCTATCGATCGCCGATCGGCCGTTGCACATCACTATAACTTGGTTTCCCGCGCAAATTTAATTTTGGATTTTTACGTCAGCGTCGCGTGTGTTGTGTTTTTATTTTTTTTTATTTTGTGACGAGGCCTTGGATTTTTCGGTCGAGCTCCACGCTCTCGGAAGAGTTTCAAGGTGGGTTAAAGTTTTAATGTTTTAGGACTAAGTAGTTATATTTTTTAATAATCTATGATGGGAAAATGAAACCGGTTCGATTGCGCTAAATCGCTTTAGTTAAAAGGTCAATACTCCCGGTGGCACGCGAGCAAGACGCAGCGACGAATGTGGAGCGGTGCTTGCCCACTGCTGGGCGTCTGGACACACACCATGACGGATGGCTGCATAATATAATTAATAACAATAATTACCTTCTACCAATTATATTGTAAGACTAACTCGCTTAATAGGTAGAGTTACGTTTAGTTTTAATTAGTTCTAATAAAATATAGTTATTTAGGCAATTATTACTAATTGACCGGGAGAGTGAATGGCTAATTTAATTATCATCGTTTTAATTGATCTAACGGCAAAGTTTGAAAGGTTTAAATAATGTAGAGTTACTTTAAACATTGATTAATTAATGAGGAAATGGTTGCAAAAGGTAGTTAATTAAATAATTTAATAGGCTGAAATTGCTAGACAGAAATAAGAGCTTTCTTATTGAATTTTCTATGACATCGGCATTGAATTTTATACATATTTTTCTTAAAAATAATAATTTCTCAAAAATTAGGATGCAGCATAAAAAAATATATTAAATTATCTGAAATATAAAAACAAACTGTATACGTAAAAACACATGTTTCCTTGAATATTAAAAAATGTGCAGAGAAATTTAGTTTAGTAACTATAATTCAGTTGAACCTCGGACAAGTATCGTTTGTTTAGCCCACATTAATGTGTTCTTTGACAGTTATTACACAATAAATCTAAATAAAAAAAACAATGAGGTGTTTAACACTTAAATAATGATTCACGGAATTAAAGTAGTCATTTTAACATAATAATGAATAACTCAAATTTAAAAATAGATTTCGAACAGAATTTGTAATTCAATTGTTTTTTTTCTCGTTACTTAATAGCTATTGTATTTATACTACACCATACTATGACTTTGCTTGCTTTATACCTTCTATATTAAATTATAATTTATTTTATATTACGTTCATAATAATTTCTAATTTCAATTGTTATACAGATTTAAGTAAAGTAACGTCCCGACGGACCTTGAAGGAGACCGGAAAGATTTAAAAATGTAATTTGTCATTTAGGAATAGAATAATGTTAACATTAAATTATTATGCTAAACGTAATTTAGATAAATGCGAATTGTTTTTTTTTTTGTTTTAAGAACTTTTCTTTTTCATTCCGTCAATTTTCCCTAAAATTCAACATTTTTGCAAATGCAATTGACAAGAATTGGAACTAGATTTCATACTAAAAAGAAGGAGGAATATTTATACGCGAAAAAACTGCTTGAAATAAAATGAATCCGAATATTCAAACTAGCATCGCTTCAAGAGCAATGCCCTTTAAAATCGCATTAGAGTTGCATTAAGTTTTCAGACAAATAAAATGCATTTGTCGATACTCCGCACGTAGCCAATCGATATTTGTACATGTTACGAAGCTTTCAAAGCATTTCCGTTCCATACCTCGCTCTCCTAGTCAGTAGTCCGATGAATCAGCGAAAACAATAACAAAATAGGCAAAGCTTTTCAAATCTTGTAAGTTTTAACCAAGATAAGATAAATACAGCCATTAAACTTAGATATTCGGTTGTTGACTAAATAACGATACTCGTATTCGTTGCCTGATTCATGTTCCTTATCTCCCCTTATCGTGATGTAAAGTTTACACAACATACTCAATTTAGATTGTATGTGTGTATTCAAGATAAAGCTTATCTCCTGTCCCCGTTTCTGATTCGCTCATTTTTTAATAGAATATTATTCCGACGCTCTTCAGTTGACCTCTGACCGTCGTAAAATGTTTTTTTACAAAAAAGAACATGGCGGCTGATAGCGTTCTAAATTTGAAACAAAACGTCTCGCGTGGGGTATGCGTCCCGGTTAGTGGCATCGTTAACCAATGTTGCCATGTGACAACACGTTGCTAGTGTTGTGCGTGGCGAATAAAAATTTAGGTCACTCTCGCGTTGGCTGGCCTCGATTCATTGAGAGCTCGTGCCGATCGTGCGTTATGTTCGCTCGATGTTTGATAGTGTTGTAAATAAAAACACGTGGGCCACGCATCTGGCCGAGCGCAGATAGCCTCCACTCGTTACTAGGAAATACAAATCGTTTCGGGCTACGCTGAAACCGCGTACATTTCCCCATTCACAGCGTTAAATCGCATTAACATTCATTGACGGCATTATTCATGGTCAGGCACGTTTTAATTAACAAAATGTTGCGCTACCTTTTAATATTTGTTAATACATTTTCGAACCGTGACTTCTTAAGTAAACTTTTTAATATTCATGCATTCGTTGAGGTGTAGGCAATCAGAAATGAAAATTGAAGCTTGAGAATGGAAGTAAGAATAAAAAGGGTATTGTCTACTTTGTTGCAGGTTTCTGTTTTAAAGCTATCGGTTTGAGTGATCGTGTCGGTGAACGACGTAGCATTATTTTAATAAGCCGGTGTATTTTTAAAACAAACCATAAAAGCTGTCTGCGGGCAGGCGGTCGCATAAAAAGTGAAAATCAATATTGTCGGCAGCCGACGGCAGGAGTCTGGATAATTGGAAAATTCTCTGTACGTTGAAAGCTATAAATTTTCACTTTTGTCCACGCAGAACCTTTTCCGTGTTGCATTAAGGATAATAAATTTAAACAAAATGCAAGTGACGTCGTTTTAACTCGGTTTTGTGGGAAGTTATTGTATTAACGACTATGATTATTGGATTATCTTATTTATGGCTGAGAGCGACAAACAACTTCATTGCAACTTTTAAAACGATTTTTTTCTCGATCTTTTTTTTCCTTGTGAGGTCTACTCGACGTTAACTGTTGAGTGTTGCCATAAAAATATATAAGGAACATTTTACGTACATAGGGCTTTTAACAGTAAACGTAAATTTTAATTCTGGACGTTTTCACGAGCGTCGTAATTGACTTTACGAGTCATATCAACTGCAATTAGCTTGTCCCGCGGCTCCTGCCACCTTTAATGTGTTTATTTTGCTTTTGATATATTAACTTGAATGTTAGGAGGTTGTAAGCTGTCCTAGACTTATTTGTATTGTGGTCTTGATTTATTAGGAGTTTCGATATTCTTTGTTACAACCTGGATTTTGGGTACGGAAGAAAATGAGAAATTTTAAGATAAAAGGGCAGAATTTTTAAATATAAAAAATAATAATAATATATATTTTTTTTTATATTTAAAAATTCTGCCTTTTATTTAATTCAGGTATAAAACAGAAGACAAGTTATGCCTACAATATTCTAGATAATTTAACAACCACTTCATAAATCGTTTATTTAGGAATGTCAATGTTAAACCAGAATCATTTTCTTTGGAAGTCAGACGAAGTTTGCCACAAAAGGAGATTATGAACAGTACCGTTGAGTCGATCTTTACTCGAGTTATCATTCGTTCAACTTTTGTTAAAGATGTTTTACTGGGACTTAATTTGTGGCAATGAGGGTACAGTAAACCGCATGGTAGTGGTAACAATTATTAGATGTTTCGTGCTTATTGTAATGGAGTATGGTTGGTTTTTGTGATGCATTTGTACCAGTGAAGTGCGGTCCACTGTATTGTAGGAAATGACGGAACGTACTAAAGGTTAAGCGTAGACTATTTATTTTCAGTATTCTTTTATAGTTATAATAATCGGAGTAAGGTAGCGGCGGCGTAGTTTATAAGTAAATATGGTACACGCCCAAGGAGGTACTTCGTGCACTTTCACCGCACACTTTCTATTAAGGCACATGGCAATATGCACATGCTTGTCATAAAAACTGTTATCATAAGCCCTAGTTAAACCAACGTGGTAAACATTTACTTTACCAATGTTTTTCCTAAGGTTATTCTAGTTCCAAAAAAGCAATAATTATGCTTGCCAAAATGAATGTGTTTTGAATTAACTTAAGTAATTTAAAGATGCATGCAAGCATCCTAAATATGACGCAAAATACCTAACTTAAACTTTTATATAAATGAAAAGAGCAAAAAAGCACACGATACCAAAGAAAATCGCCACAACAAATCGTATAAAAGCATGAATGAAACAATTTCCTCGCCCATCACTTACAAGCTGAACTCAACTGGTTGAACAAGCTCATCTACAACGCAACAAAAAGCAATCGATAGTAACAAGTTGTTTTTATATTCATCACAATCGCATGCAGACCGCGTGGCGACTAGTCACGCTTGCCTCGTGTGACATCCACACTCCATTCATACGAGCCACGTGGAAAACTAGCTTGTTTATGTACCGCTATTCATGTAACAGATATACACTATTTAGTGTAACAAGCTATGAAAGTTATAGTCGTGGCACACTCCAATTATATCGTAGTACAAGCACGGATAAATCGTTGACATTCAAAATCCTATTAACCTTTAAGCTTGTCAGATTTTCTCATCACTTTAATAGCGGAACTCGGAGCTATCAGTAACAATCAAAGAGCAATCCTAAACGTTGTTTACAAACAGCCAAATGACTTCATTGAGTCCCGGCCCTCTCATGTTCCCCGAGGCCCCCGGGAACGGATCGGGCAGACAGGCGTAAGATATCCCACTCCTGCGATCCCGCCCTTGAACTTGGAGCCGTCACGCGCCGACAATGGGGACGTTTACCTCTTTTGCCTGTTACAAATACACATTTATTTCTTTGTCCCAATTTCGTTCACACAAAAAGAAAAATATTTACAATTCCAACGAAATATTTCCACACAAACTTCCGATGATAAGATTAGCTTATCGGAGGCGGGAACATAACGTAAGCGCCCACAATAACTATTACCCTATAATAACTTTGAACCGTAACGCGGCAGAGAAAATTGTGTACAACGTTTTGAATGGCCAATTCCGGGAAGTAAAAATATAAAATTAAACTAGCAATAGTCTAGCTGCAGTCTAGTGGCAATAAAACCGTCGTTAAACCGCGAACGTGTGAACTTTCCCTGGCGTGTTTACACCACGGGTGTTCGTGCAAAGAACTGGTAAAGCCGGGTGCCAAGTCCGGGTGAAATATATCCGGTCGCCGGGGAATACGCGTAGACGCGCGGCAGACGGCCCTTGAACTTCGCCCGGCGGCTTACCCGGCTGTAGACTGGAGCGGTGGGCTGTGCGTGAAAGTATGCGTGAAGCCGTCACACCGCCATCCATCCTCAGAACACTAATGTACTTTGACGTCACAATACTCACTATCCTGTCTTAGTATTCACTTTAGGTTCGTTTCAAGGAGTTTTCAATGACATTGAAGTGCTGAGTTATGGCGAGTCGACTTCCTTTGTGATTGTCATGTTTACACATTTTTGGCATTGTTGTTTCAACACATACTAAATTCGGTTTTTAACTTCTATCATATCACTTTGACATTCCTTCAGAAAATTCTTCAAGAAACCAAAATGTGTTATCTAAAATTGACATAGCGCCGATCTAAAGTCCCGTGCGCCATAGTGACAAATGTCCGGACGTGTTGCGAGACCCGGATAACCGTTTTGCCTTATCGGTGACCTCTAACAGTGCGGAATGTTCTATTGAGGAGCCTTATCTTGGTTTTGAGGGAAACTGTTCTTTTTCGTCCGATCTACGAGCAATTTTCGGATTTTTATTGCAAAAAAGCAAAGAGCCTTTAGCTAACTAAAATAGCTTATTATTAAACCTATTTGCGAACTTAAATTTCCTCAACAAAATTTTAGCCTAATAATGTCTCATTATTAGGCTAAAATTTTGTTGAGGAAATTAGTTCAGACAAATTTTCTCAAACATGAACTCTACCTAATCTCCTATGTATACCACTTTTCATAAAATACTTCTGACACATTCTGGCGAAATTTAAAATAATATATAATTCTCTCTAGAGACGTATACCTACAGTTGATGTAGTTCTGTTTACAAAACTTTTACACAAACTCATTTAGTTGACGGCGCCATTTTGTTATCAAACGACGGAACTTTTTTAATTATAAATACGATTGGAATGAACACGGGGCTTAATTAATAAAATAATTAGTAATTTTACATTCCTTAAATTAAATAAAGTGTAATTTAAATGTTTTTATGGCCATTTAACCGGTTATTATGATAATAAACACGCTTTTAATATGTTAGAGAATAGTAAAAAAGTAAGGATAGGCATAGTTTTTCATTCGTTTTAAGACAATATTTTTTTTTTCTTTAAAATCGGTGACGCTCATCCAAAATTTCGCAAAAATGACAAATAATTATTAAAAATAAAGAATGCAGAATGTAGATAATTAAATACTTCCTGTATTTTTTACGTTGCTTTCTTTCCTGCTTTTAAATTAAATGTCATTGTCATTACCTGCATTTGTAGTAGCAAGATATAAGCGGAGTAAAATATTCCGAAATATTATTTAACTTTATTCATACCGTAGGTTGTAAATTGTAATAATAAATCGTCTCGCCTATTGTTTATACAGTACAACAAAAGAAAGAGTTATGTTCTCTATGTTGCCATGACAACGGATTTTATGGCATTTTGTCTGAAATCGATACGATTCGGCCGTATCAGTTGCAAGGCAATATTTCTGCTCTTACAATCAATATTTCAATGATATTTAGATTTGTATTGTTTTTGAATTAATAAAACCTTTTAGATATCAAATAATGTAGTGCGATCTCATCGCTTATTTATTAAAGACTCCTAATTTGAGGACCTTTAGCAAAGAAAAATATAATTATTTTGAAAATGGAGAGTTACACCTACTTTCTTGTGTAAAAAAATAACTTTAAGTTAGATTATCGTAAATAATAATCCAGCCTATAAACGTCCCACTGCTGGGCACAGGCCTCTTCTCATATAGAGAAGGCACGAGCTAGCTATCGTAAATGCCTAGGATAATTAAATCCTTTGTTGTAATAAGTCTACAACTGACGCGCCTCTCATCAAAACTTCCTCCGTCCCAAAATCCTCAAATAACTTTATAAACACGTACAATAATCCTTTTTCAATTTGTACCCGTTCAAGTAAGGTCAATAAATACCCGGACCTAGGGCAACGACAAACGGTTATACCCGGCTGAGACCCGCCCGGTCACTCCGGTCAACCACCCCGAGAAATCGACCTTACAATTAATTATACTTAAGGAAAATATTATAAAAAGTTTCATTTTTATTAAAATACTTTGTTAAAGTAAAAAGTTTCTTTTTTCGTTTAATGGTAATTTACTTGCCTATATTAATTGCTGGGAAAAAACACTTAAATAATATAAATAAAATTGTCGGACAGTTTGTAAACTATTTTTAGATTCAGTAAAACGTTTTCACAATATTATGTTGTTTTGTGAACAATAACTACAAAAGCCGGTTTCAGACAATTGCTTAAGACCTTCGGTTTGTTTACTTTATAAGACCTTCGTTTAAAAATATATTTAAGGAAAGAGACCTTTTAAAACAAGTAAGGCTTAATATGAATACTGATAAAAATATGTATGTAATCTTTTTCAATTAATTAATTTCCATCGTATGCAATTTTCATTAAAAATACTTTAACCTACTGTTATGTCTATAAACTATCCATTTATTATATTTATTTTAAACCGTGGAAAGGGTTTTTACAAAACAATACTTAGTCTACTCAAAGTTATTTCGTTCTATTGTTCGCGATGATTAAATTCCAAAAGAATGCTTTTCACTATTGAATCATTAGTATGAAATGTATGACTCAAACAATAAGTTAATTTTAATTCCTAGTAAATGACGTAATACTCCATAGACTTAAACTTTGTCGAGACGTCAAAAACGACGAACATTTGCAATCTATCAAGGAACAATACGTTTCAAATCTAATGACGATTAAAATCCAACATGGCGGCTTTTTAAACTGTCAAACCAGATAAAAATACTCCTTGCACAACGTAGACCGCGTTCATCCGGTTTTTTATCAGTTACCCGGGTTTACAGACATGTCCGGTCGATAACCCCGCGTACGGTCAAAGTTTATCAATCAGGACTTTGTTGATTTTAACTTAACCAGCGTGTATGATAGTGAGCTTTCTGTAAAGTTTATTATTAAATAGTGACGTTACAAATATTTTGTTCGGAAGGTTGGTAAATCATTTTCAAATTATGACGATTTTATTTCGTTCTTTTTTCAATTCAAATATGGAATATCAATCCTTCTTAAAATATAGTCTTTGGTATCTTTACACTTTTCAGCCAGTAACAACGTTCGTTTGAAAAATTATAGTCTCGAGGTAACTGAAGCAGATAATTGTTGAAAATAACCTCTAATTTACTTAACTTTAGTTGTTGTAATGCAAATACGTTTATTCATATTTTATTCGCAACAATACTTATAAAACCTTACATACTGTTATATAATTATGTATAATAACACTAATGTATGTTTGTTGTTCCCAGGTCTTACAAGACATCAAGGTAAATATATTTTATGCTTGTCTATCGCATTCTATCTCACTCGCACAGTCTCGTTCATTTGCGATATCTTGCACGTTTCTGTAATTCGTCTTTCTAATGCTTTTAGTATTTATTACTAATTTTGTAGTTATTCTTTTCTGTCATTCGTAGTTTGTTCTGTAATGTTGGTAGTATTGGATGTACTTTTCTTTTCTTTTTTTTAATATCGTTTTTAATTTGCATTAAGCCTCATTAAGGAGCAAATCTATTTCCTACTTTTATAAGTTGTACGTGACTGGCGATGGTTTTACACAAGGTAATTTGTAGTACTTAAGTTTCCATGTTGCGATATTATTATTACTACCGTATATTACCGAAGTGCATTGTGCAATAACTAAACGTAGATGACAATTTAGTCATAGACAAAACCGAAACAATTTTCGTTCATCTTTGTCTGCGGAAGAAAGGGCCATTGTTCTTGAGTCTGTACCTAGCCTAGGTAAATATTTTAGAATACATAGGCACTAAGACACATCACATCCGCGAAGGTTCGATACGTCGTGAGGGGCGCGCGGGGGTGGGACGTCGGTCGATGGGTCAACGACCTCGGGTGGATTTCGATGCCACCCTGTGCCTCCTTCCACTTATTTATTTATTAAAATTTACCTACATTGTCTATACGTATTTTAATAAGGGAGGGAATTTAATTTTCATCTTATAAATGAGATAATAGGAAAATGGGGTTCGTTGTTTTTTTTTTGTTTTTAGATGAAGATTCCTTTAGTGAGCTCGTGTATCGTTTGCTGTTTAAACTTCTTGTTCTTGGAAATAAAAAATAAAGTGCAGTTACTTCAAAAATTGCAGCTGGACCATTATTCGAAACATGACTTAAATAAACCAACCCTTAACATTGTAGTCATTCGAAGTTTCCCTGCGGAAGTAACAAAAACATTTTATTTTTGGTTATGTTTTGACCATCTTTATCTCTATACCTGTAAATTAAATTATTTATGGTATTCACAAGACAAGAAAAGGAAGGTAGTGTTCTTGTTAGGATTTACATTAATACCCTTCAAAAACGTTTGAATATAAGTAGACGTCTTCATAATAATGACATCGTCCTTATTCCAGAAATTCTCCTTAAAAACTTATTCAAGCCAGCGCAATGAATAATAAAGTTGTCTGAAATAATTTTAAATTAGGTTTCTCGGAAAATTAAATTACGCCGTATAACTCCCATGATTTCATGGTTCTACAAAACAGTTAATTAATTAATCAGGTCATTGATAAACGTTATCAGGACCAACCGAAATGGTTATTATCCCAGTCGATAAGTGCTATGTACTCGAGCAAGTACATACAACCATAACAGAAGTGTATGCGTCTCGGGCTGGACGGCATATCGGACAAATTCATAACCGCACATAAAATGAATTGTAGATTCCATAATTCCTCCACATAAAGTCCTGTTTCATACAGATTTTGACGAATCACCCGTCTCACTCTAACCAATGGCGCTCTCTCCCTCACACAACAATCGCTATCCAATATTCTATTTACAAAACATTCGGCGGCGTGTGCGACGTTGCCGTCCTGCTGTGCGCTTGCGCCGGTGACGTCACGAGCTGGAAAAACTCTGTCCTTGTCTTGGTTTCTCTTTCTAAACAGTATTCCTTTTAGAACTTGAGCAAAGTTCTTTGTAAAAACCTTTTGGAAACGTTTCGGAAAATTCTGCCATTGGAGGCCAATTACTGACGTCTGTGACGACAATATGTGTGATGGTATTTCATCCTAATTAGGACAAAATTTACATTAACATAACAAAATGTGGCTCATTCCATATTCATTCAAACAAATTCGTTAAAACAGTCACTTTGTCTGAGAACACAAAAACAGAAAAGTTGGAGTTTTAACAAAAAATATTTGGATGTAATCTCTGTAGGCTCTGTGAGTCAAAACACAATGCCTAGTTTTCCTTGAATGAAGCTCCGACGACTAAACATACATAAAAGAATGGAATTTGCATTCGTTACGCTTTTCCTTTTATTTTCATAACTAATTTCATACGTAGTGTTGTAATGATGTCAGTGGTCTATGAATACCTGAGTATGACACATAGCTTTGACTAACTGGAAATGTTGCTCAAATTATGCTTTCCTACTTTTCCACGTTTTGTATTGTCTTCAACCATACATGTTATTAATTATTCAAAGGTGTAAAAAAATACTCTTCTATTTAATATGAAACTGACCTCAATAAATTATCTGTCAGACCACCTTTGACTTGAGATACCCAAGACAAAAATATATATTTTTTAATAATTTCCCTATACACACGAAAATACCGTCGAATTATTAACCTCCTCTTGTAGTCGGTTAAAAAGGGTGGTAAAAAGTGAAATCCAAAATTGCATCCAAAAGTGATTTTTCTTGTGGTTTCATACCAAAACTCCTAAGATCCTTTTCATCAACAATGGAGTGATTGCTAATCAATCTGAACAGACATTTATCTCAGTCCATAATCATTAGCAAATAAAAAGGCAAGTTACCCGGTTCAACGTAATCGTAATTCTTTAGCCACCTTTACGACCATAGATGGGAAAGTCGTGGCCTATTCTTTGCCAACCCCAGGGAATTATCATTAATTTTATAGGAAAGTTCTTGTTAGATGGAAACAATAAGATAATTAGTTAAAGTTTATTACTATCGTTTGTTGAAGGTAAAAACGGAGCCAATCTCAAAGAGAATTGTATTACCATAAGTAGCTTATAAGATGAATAGATTGGAATAAGTTACGTTGATGACGGTTTTACATGTTAAAGTACTATAAGAAACTGAAAAGTCAAAAAACATTCAAGACGAAAATTGGCAAGCCAAAGGTACAAATGCATCTACACCAATAATAAAAACCACCACAGAAATAGCCCCATCCTAAAAATATCCACCTTTACCAAAGGTCTTGACGTCACTGACCTAAGGCGGAAAAATCCGCTCCTGACACGAAGACCTAAATTAATCAAATCAATTACGTTATTAGGTAGCTAGACAAAATGGTATTGTATAACAGTACTTTCTACCACATTCTATTGTTATGTTATTGTGTGATAACAATAGCTGTGATGTTTATTAAATAACAAATGATCACGGCAACAATTGCTAATAATTTGCCTCGTTATTTTCATAACATCCGCTCATGATATCCAAACATCGTGATGGCGTAATAATATTGGGTATTCGAGCACGTTTTAGACAATATTGAAGCATATAATTGATGGGCCCAATTCGGGAATAGTTGTTTTCTCAATGAGATTGGATTTTGAATTACAATCATGATTTCCAAATATAAATACAGTCATTGAAGCTTCGCATTTCAATCATTTCATAATTTTGAACGTTACGAGTTTATCAAAGAAATACCTAGGCACATAAGAATAAACTTTTCCGGTAAGCAAGTCAACAATGATAAACGTGTTTTTCAAACAAAAATGACTTGTCCACTTGTAGTGAACAAATTAGCCCTTAATCTACTTAATGGAATGGTGTCATCTCCGTATTGCATCCTCAAGGAGAATTCAATTAGTAATATCAATCCCATGTGATCTTAACCTTGGAACTTGTCATCAGTTGCCTTGTTTAAATTGCATGATTTTTGTGACCGCTTCACCTGTTTATACTTTTAGATTTTTCGCCTTTTTTGCAAAGACAAGGTAGGTTTTGTTTTGTTTGTATGGTTGTCTTCAACTGTTTTTGGATTTCTTCTAATAACTGGTTCCCGATAAGGAAACATACCTGGATCCCTTTGGTGATCATTTTTTTCCTTGTTTATTCCATTTCGAATATTGTTTTGTAAATTGATACGAGATGTTCTTAAACGTTCTTCAACTTCGAGATGCTTATTGCTTATTAAGGCGAGGGTTCTTGTTACCTTTATTTCCTGGACTCCTTTAGAGGCACCCAGAATTGAATCATATTCTGTTATTGTTTCTGCTATTAGATCAGTAGTGACCTCAGGACTAGGCCACTTGCTACCCATCAAATTGCTCTCATACAATAAAAGACATCGGTCGTCACCGGAAGCAATCAATTCGAGCGATACAATAAACCCAATGTAGGAAGGTTAAGGATCAATCGGAGTACAATGTCGGTAACCTTCACGTACAGTTACGCTTGTAGGACTGATGGATGGACAGAATTATTTTTCCGATTGGTCATAAGGAAAATTTTGGTTTGTTGTTCTCTTCCTCTCAATTCCTTCAAGGATCCATTATATTTGGCACTACAGCTCATGAAATAGTTCAATTAGTAATCAATTTAAACTAGTAATCAATAAAAACTAAAAATCTCGCAATTTGTTCACATACTTGATTGCACAAGTTTTCAAGATTTATATCCTACATGCTTTTAAAGTATGTAGTTTCTTTATGTAACTAGTACAATTTATGCCCATGGGATCTAAAACGAGTCAAAAATTCCGCTAGGGTCGCTAGTGTCGAATCATGTGTACCTACTTGTAAATTTCCACCCATCACAGGTCAGTAGCTTGTCTCTCATTGGCGGAGAATGCCTCCTTTGAATTAATCACTTAAAAGTAATTTACATTGACGTTACGCAAAACAGCTATGAACAGTCAAATAAACTATTAATTATAAACGTAATAGGATTAGGCACTGCGCAAAAAAAAACTAAAAACCACTAAAAAAATTAAGACATGAGACAGAGTTTGCCTAAAAGTTTTTCAACCTGTTTGCCTTGAATTTTTTATTTCCTCATGTTAAACGAGTATTTATATCTCAGCCAGATAACGTCTGCATATTTTATAATAATGTTTAAGGTAAATGGTAACATTATGTTTGTTTTTGTAGTAGCAACACTGCCTACAAATTAATTGACTGGCGACACCTAATTAGTTACTTAATTAGGACAAACTAGATCTTAATGATTAGTGGTGTTTAATTAGTTTTTTTTATTGATGAGTGGTGGTAACTTACAAGGAAATATTTGTAAGGCTGCTTAAATTATCTTAGTTTAAAATCAGCATTGTTGTCTAAGAATAAGTTGCAATCAATCATGTTATTAGAGAAGGTTATTTTAAATAATAAAGCTATCAAGAAAATATTGCTTACTATGGCAAATGATAAGTATTATTAGTCTTCCTATCCTTTACATAAATGCAACAAAGCTTTAGTAAAGCGTGAGTAGATAAAATCAAAAGTTTAAATTCACTCATTGAATAATGAACCGAAAAAGCTGTTGCTATTTCCTTTATTTAATCAGGTAAAATCGTAGCGGGCAGCGGTTAACCGCGCATTTAGGCGAACGACCACCGCCGGCCAAAACCGCGGAGCAAATGTGCAAAACCTTGGACAGTTGAACACAGTTTACATCAAACTGAGTTTACGGGAAACTGGCGTCGGGTTAGCTGCGGTCGGGCAATCCGCCGCGGTGGTCGCGGCACACCTATTGGAGGTTTTGTTCGAATGACGCTCGGAAATGCAGCTTTGGCTCGAAATGTTGGTGTTAACTGAATGTGCGATTCGATGTTGTTTTCTGGTATTCTATAAGCCAGGACAGTGTGATAACATTAACTACAGATATATTTTTTTATGTGTCGTGTTCGGCAGTAGTTCTAATTTTCTGTTTCCCAAATTTTAATCTACTTTCAAGCAGTACAATTTCAATGACTGGTTGTTATAGTTTATTTAAACAATCATAAATAATAACGAACAGTTTTTTAATAGTAACTAAGAATCAAAAGAAACTTTATTACGTTCACCTGCAGAATAATTCTACATTTGCCATTAAAGTAATTACAAGCAATTTTAAGATGGCATTTATGGCGCATGTAAAAAGTAAAAACACAGTTATTAACACTTATTTTAATTATTTAAGCTCACTTTTCATTCATTACATATTTCAAGATACGAATTCAATTTCGTCCATACCCAGTGGTGAATTTTAATTAATTACTGAATTTTATAATTGCCTAGCATAAATTAAACACGTTTAATTTAAAATTCGGAAACCACATTTTTTCTTTTAACTGATAACCGGCCTTGTCTACATGTGACAATAAAAACTTTTTTCTGGAACCTCCTTCCAAATTTGGTTTATAAACATTTAGGGCCAGCTCAGCGCCGGTTAATTTTATAAAAAGAATAATTTCAAATTTTTGTCAGTTCTTCAATATATGACACGTGAATTTTATCTCTCGAATAAAACTTATTTGTCAATTAAAAATTGCCCTTAGTATGTTAACATGAGTGCCTTAAGTTGCCAGCGGGTATAATTTTATTAGCACCTCAGTTCCCCGTACACTAGTCTCGCCCCCACGGCCGGCGTGTTCAAGAATAGATGCCAACGTGGTTGGACACGTGTTTCATAACTGCCACTTGTGTAACCTCCACACTGCAGTATGATACCGTCTTGCATCTTAAACTTATGTTTCTTTGGTGCTAATAGTCATGGGCTCTGGCATCTTTGTATGGAAAGTGCGATTCTTCTTGGTTGGTTTTTTGACTAAATCTGTGTTTGTGAAGATCCGCTCTATTTATTAGTGCTTCTTTACCTAAATTGTCGTTCGAAAGAAAACCAGCAATGAACTTTGAACTTGTAAAGGTACAGAATCTACCCCATGTTGGTCCATAAAAATGCTCTCATTTTCGGAAATACTTAATGATCATTTCCAGTCGGACCTATCAAGATCCGAATGCATATAAGCTACTTCCATTTGCATCTAAAAAATCCCACCTAAAGACTTGGAACTGGACAAAACCCAAAGTAAATCCACAAGTCTATTAAATATTTCGTTCTTCAGGATCCTCCAGAGATAGGTAAAGACAGGCTTGTTTCTTCACTTAATTTTAAAACATTCCGCTCACACTTCATTTTGTTCAGTTTATTAATAAAACAACAACCTTCAAGTTTCAAAAGTTATGTAAAGACTTTTGTTTTTTTTTTTACTTTTTGGCTCAAGTTTTAGAGTAATATTTATTCTGGCCTGAAGACCCATTCAGACACCAAGCTGTGACGTAGTACCAAAATAGTCTATACGTAAATTTTACCTTTCTTTAACATTTACCGATGTCTGCAGTTAGTGAGAATTTAAATCTATTTATAAGCTTCTTACTCCGTGCTAATTGAAAAAAAAAACATAATTCTTTTTTTTCTGGGAAAATTTTCAGATTTTTTTTCTAGAACAAGCGAAGAGGTTCGAACTCCGGTAAAAATCAGCAGAATGCTTTTTCTTTCAGATCAGGAGTAGTGCAATATATCTACAAATTCAATTCAACTCTTAACTTAATTACGTTTTTCCCTTCTACTATAAATCCTTTCTAAAATATTTTATTCATCTATAGTACAAAACCCAAAATTAACCGTACATTATGATCCAGTATTTGAAAAGTAAACAACCCTTACTAGGCTTAGGTGTGTGACCTGTTCTAATTCGGGATCTTGAGAATAGACCGCCTCGGGCTTCAATAGAGCTATATTTATTTGTTGTGGGTGTAATATTGTGTGTTATGATAAACGTTTTACGTTGTAATACATTGAGGGTTACGTTTAGAAAGATTATGAGAGTATTCTCCGTCATGTCAAAATAAACAATACGACTAAACCACGCTATGACAGTATAACTTTATATGTCGCTCAGGTATAAAAAAACACTTTATTATAACACTGTTGTGTCATAGTCAAATATATTATGTGTGCTTGTAAAATTAGTAGATATTCCTATAAATATCTGAGAGATAGATCTGAGAATAAGACGGGCTAACTCGATGACTGAATAAATACAAGTCCTGCAAACTGAACTTAGTTAACTCTGCATTTCCATTGCTTGTTTTTGGTTTGTAGATAATATTACTAATACACAAATCATGAAAAGAGTTAGAAGCAATGTACTCAAATCAATTAATGTATCGGATTAAGTTATAAATTAAATCAGAGTCTTTTAATGTCAACAAACCATTTTATATCAGAATAAAATTATCGACTTCAAAAGCTCTTCATTCCCATAAACAAAATTAAAATACAATATTCAATTTCATAAACAGCTACTACTCTTTCTCTCTTTTACTCTTTTCTATAAAAACAAGCTATTTTTAAAACAATAAAACATCCCATTTATGGCTGAATTCATAAATCTTCAGTTGGCTATCAGTAACATTATAATTTATTAACAAGTGTAGTACAAAATATTCTATGTAAACGAATGAAACGAATCTAGAGAATACCATTCCGTCGCGGTTAGTGATTCATTCACCTTTCGTTTAGATTTATTGCGTTCCATTCGCACGACACGATGCTATGGGGTTGCTTGTTTGACAGTTTTTCTGCATTCATAGGGATAGTAAAACCTAATGGTTGGTTATAGTGCTGAAAGTTCATTCAACATTCGTCATCTGCATTTTTTTGACTGCTCCTTTTTCGCCTTTTCGCTCCTTCATGCCTTGTGTCTCTTGTCATCTCACATCATTCTCCTGAAATATTTTCAAAATTATCGGATGGGTAATTTCGCTACCCATCTCTTGTTCATAGCAATTCCGATTACCTAAGCGTAGTTTTTAATTATTTCAGAAAATAACATTGTCAGTGGTAAATTGATTATTGAATTTTTAGGGACAGGAAAAAATAACTCTCCTTCGTCTTTTAATGTTATATTCAACTATAATAATAATATTCCGGGACATCTCACACACGGTTGTCTGATCCCAAGCTAAGCAGAGCTTGTGTTATGGTAACCAGACAACTGATAAACATACTTATATAATTCTAAATACATACATATTATAGATAAATTACACCCAGACATCGAACAAATGATCGTGTTCATCACACAAACATTTGTTCCGGGTGGGAATCGAACCCACGACCTCCGGTATAGCAGTCAGGGTCTCTAACCACTAGACCAACAGGCCCGTCGAACTATTCCAAACCTACCTCGACCTATTAAACAAATGTTTCGTTTCCAAGTTACGTTAGTTATTAGTGTAGCCCTATGGAAGCCATTAATTACGGGAGCTGTCTGATAGTGCTATCTATTTGGGTCGTAGTTACCTCCACCGAAAATCCGTGTGATCGATCAACGTAAACAACCCAGTTAACACTGATAACGATTATCTTTTTAAAATAGAACTTTTTTTGGAATTGGTTCAAAGATGTTATGTTTAAAATTGTTTAGATTAGGTAAAAGAGTTCGATACGTTTTATTTTTGGTCGTTTAATTATGTTTTGGTGGTTTTTCTAAAAAAAAATAAGTGTGTTACAATATCGCATTGGGTTTAGCCTGTAAGGATATTTGTATGTAAAGATTGAAAAATAAATAAATATTCCTGGACAATTCACACACGGTAATCTGATCCCAAGCTAAGCTCTAAGAGAGCTTGTGTTATGGTAACCAGACAACTGATATACATACTTATATATTTCTAAATACATACATATTATCGATAAATGACACTCAGACCAGAACAAATGATCGTGCTCATCACACAAACATTTGTCCTGAGTGGGAATCGAACCCACGACCTCCGGTATAGCAGTCAGGGCCACCAACCACTAGACCAACAGGCCCGAAAAACTTAAGATTACAGCAGTCATTTTGATGCTATTATTTGCCATTCAAAAAATCTCAGTTTAATACCAAAATAACATAGAAACGTTGTTATTAAAATATATATTTCGTAGGTAATATATTTTCCACAAGCTGTAAAACGGTAACTTGTCAAACACATCAGTCAGTACGTCAAACGCGGTTGTTATTTGACAAAAACATTAAACAATGGCACACCTGTTTCTTTAGTCAAAAATGTTATTTTCAAACTCCAGTTTCATAATATTACGCGAATAAGAGATTTCTTAAGGCTTGTTTTCTATTTGTAACTCTTTTTATCTTCTCTTAACACGTTTTATTAGCTTCACCTGTAACTTTATAAAAATATCTTGGCTAATAAATATTAAGTTTCTTCCCGGTTTATGATTAAGTCTGAAATTTTTGCAAAAGATACGTTTAGTTCGGATTACATACATGGCGATGTATATAACAGTTTAATGTTTTGTTTTAATACACTCAGAAAGTGCATGATCAGGGTCTTAGATCCTATTTTCTGTAAATCATACCTTTTGAAATTTATTTAAATCATGTGATAGACACATGTATAAGACAGTATATTTTCTAAAAAAATAAACTAGTTCCAATAACTCCTACATATAAAATTAAACAGCGACACATTTCGTAAATCTCGCGACAGACATCTCGTAAATTTAATTTATTCAACCGTAATAACCGCGGTGTATTTATTTTGAAATAAAACTTCGTAAATTGTATCGCGAAGAATTACTAGCAACGTAAATCATTGCTGGGAAAACAAACAATGACTTGTGTGTAGAGTAAATACCGTATATTATTAATGGCCAGTCACGAATGTATTACGGTTTTGATGTTCTGCCAAAAAGATCAAACGATGACCTTGCTACTCTATAAGCAAGAACTGCAATGTTGGGTAGATTAAGACTTTATTTAGGGTATTATGAAGTTGCATTATTTGTGTTATATAAATTTAAAATAGTAAAAGTATCTTAGGTAATGTTTATATACAACAAAAGTTTCCTATGTAGAAAAAGCTCCAGGATGTTGTTACTAAAATTCCGTTTAATAATAGTCACCAAATATTTGTTTTAATAAACTGTAGAAACAATGGTCGAGGCAATAAATACCACTAAGTGGCCGCTGACATTAAGGCTTTACGAAAGGATTATGATCCCAATTCGTGTTAGATCCCGAAGACAATTAAATAAAGCCTAAAGCCAGTTACACAAAGTTGGACAATAGAGTTCCAGGGCAAGTTGCGGGACAAAGGTCCTTTGTTTACTCTTAATGTACGGCCGCTTTGTCGCCGAGGATAAATTTTGACTTATTGCCGTGGCCTACGTGACGGCGTGTGTACGTCTCGCATGATCCACATTCCTCGACAAAAATGTATGAAAAACAAAAGCTTGCAAGCTGCGAACGAAATTCGAAATAGCATTATTTTCCGATGTTTGACATTTCATAGCAGATTTTTCATTTCGCTTTCCAGTAAAAAGTTTTATGAACTTTTTTGAGCAAAACATCGGTCAATGTTTAAAAGCGCACTTTACACCAACTTATCGCTGTTATAAGTCGCCACAAATTGGCACTTACGACGTCCAGGTGCCCGGCAGACACTTAAGTGTACTTTACTAAGAAAATAGCTTTTGAAACGCCTCGAACATGCTGTTTTCTGTCCATTAAAATGAAGTACACTTCAATTACTGTGAATCTGACGTCGTAATTGCATTGAATCAATAATTTTGCGAGTGACTGCCGACGAGAAGTGGTGATTGGTACACATTAGCAGGTATATCGACGTTTAATTCATTAGTACACTTAAATTTGTTTATCCATTTACCTAAATCAAAATTAAATGATGCCTAATTTGAATAAATAATAGTAATTTACACAATGAAACAAGAATTCAATTCAGTGCCAATAAATAGCCGTTGTAAATCTCTGAAGAATGTAGTGAACAACTTTTGAAATTCGAATAATGCATTCCATTGGCCACAAATGAACGTCAAGAAATAGATTTCATATTTCGAACGCCTTTGAGTGTGTGCATTTTTTATAGAATTACTTTCTTCGATACATTGCACAATGGGCTTTTAATTTTTTAGTTATAGAAATATGATAGTTGCATTTAAAAATCACGGGAGCATAATAAATGCATTCGGGAACCACAGCTGCTATCCAAAAGTAATGTGAAATGCATTAAATTTGTTCACTGAAGTGAACGATATTATATTTTTCTAATAGATGTTGAAAAGGAGAGTATTGCATATCATACAATTATTCAATAAAAACTTTTTTGTTATGCTTATTTTGGATAAGATTACAAAAAAAACTTTTAAGAAATGGTACAGCAAGATTAATTTAAAGCTGCTTGAATATTTTTTTAACTGCAGTGCCTTAAAACATATTATTATGCGGGTTTAAATATGATTGACGTTTATATATTATTGTAGTGTATTGTTATAAAATTATGCGATCCATTATGATAAGACAATGCGTTAACCTTGCCTTGTTTTGATTGATTGCAAGAATCTTACAGTGATTAAGAAGATAAACTGTACACACATCTTAATCACATATATATCTCAAATCAGCCCATAAAATAGTACATTTCAAAATATTAATTTGTTGTATGTAACTAAAGTATCGTAACACAATTCATGGTCAAGAAAGCAAATAAAACTATGAGTATTAAGACATTTTCAATTTACTTAAAGTTTCCAAACATATTTACTTAAAGTACAAACATTACAAATATTAAAGCGGACCGCAAGAAAAACAATCTTGCTCAATCATACCCGTAGCAGAGTATTGCAACATTCTGAGTAAAGATTAACAACGCAATCCAACCGGTAAACCGCTATTTATATAACTAATACACAGAATCATAGTCACAACACTCATTACCCCATGTAATATCTAATAACTGCCCATAACGTATAATTTCAAATTTTCTATTTCCAATTTTGAAATTACGAAGCGCAATCGTTACCGGTCCGCGCTCGTCGACTGTTTCAACGGTTCCACCAATCCCAGCGTTGTATTTGAAAATGGAATTCTGTGAGATAGATAGGCTGAATTACCGTTAATGTTCGAACGTTGGTTATTACTGGCTGGTTTATTAAAGAAACCTTTATTAGGAATAATATAGGTTATAGCTTGAGTTTGCGTGAAAGTGGCCATTCTGCCCACTCTCTTATTATATTAATACTGCTTATTATAGTTTATCCTCTTTGTTTATAGTAGTTTAGTGTAATCTTTAGTAACCTTTCTAATGCCTGTTTATGTTCACTTTCTTAGTTACCCTATTGCCAATATCTTTGTTATGCTTGTAACATAGATTGTTATTTATCACCCCATACATCCTTGACACTATTACTTGAAGTTTTTAGAAAGAAAATGTCCTTCACCTATTGGCATTGCTTCGCCTAGAGATTATTACTTGCTTATTAGTAAAAGGCCTTTCTTGAATGCCACTATACCCTCCACACTTCTCTTCTGTACCGAAGTACAAACCCAAAACCTTGTCCTTGGAATTCTAAGTTACCATATATGTAATGTACGGTCCCTTCCTCAGAGTTACCGCGGCCGCAAGCCCCTCGGCGGTACAGCGGGAGTGGCCGGCGGCGTCCCCGGCGTGGCCGCGGCAGCGTCGCCCAGCCCCGCGCCCCAGGCACCGGCAGCGCCCAGCCCCGCGCCCGCCACCACGCCAGCCATGAAGCAGGAACACCCCAGTCAGCCAATGGTAAGTGTCTAAGCTGACCTCTATCTTTTACAACTTCTTTTCCAAAAATCAAGGCGGAGAAGAAACTCTTTCTTTAAGCCATCCTAACTTTTCTAAAAGCCTATCTTGTCAGGCCTCAACTACTATTCAATGAGTCTTAAGGACTATCTTGTCAGGTCCTTAGTTAGGCCTATACTCTTCAATTATTTTATTATAGAGCGCTAAAAGGGAGGCCTTTGCACTATAGAAAATAATGTAGACTGCTGCTGATCAGGTCATGACTTCAAAATAAGCAGAATTTTACCTAGGCCAACAAAAAAACCAAATCCCTTATCGTTTGACTCCTACCCGTCTTCAATATCATACATATTTTGTGCGATTTCAACTCTTTTCTCCTTTTCCTATATTTTGCATCCGCACTTTGTTGTGTTAAAGACAGCAATTCCGTAGGTTTCTGAAAAACACATAAAACCTTAAAAAGGATGAGTACTTACCGGCCTTACATACCATGAAGCCATTTGTAGTAGATAATTATTTAGATAAAGTATCAAAGGAGTTCAGTTAATCGCTGTCCGTACTAACCCTTAGGTCATAACCCTACGCAGTAGGTACCAGCCCTTACCGATCAATTGCAATTCTCACGTCCATTTGACTTAAAGGAAATGAGAGAATCAATTTAGCTCGTTCAAGTCAATCTCAATCTCCAGCCTTGATTAGCTTCAACGTTTAAATTAAACCAAGGAAATGGCGGTTTCCATTGCACAGGACTTACTATTGCGGAATTATGCAATCGAAGTGAATGCATTTTCTTTGAGGTATCTTGGTAGTTAGTAGTAATAGATATTCATGAACTTTTGCTCTAAATCGTTACTAATATTACAAATGTGAAAGTTTGTGCGAATGGATGTGTGGATGTTTGTTACTCTTTCACGCAAAAACTACTGAATGTATTTTAATGAAACTTTACAACAATGTAGCTTATACATCGGAATAGCATATAGGCTATAATTTTTAAAGATAGTGTATGAATTGTCATTCACGCGGATGAAACCGCGGGACACAGCTAGTGGGTAATAAAATACATTGCAAAATGTAAATTCTGCTCATTGTTAAAGATTTAAAATAATTACCTGTTCTGTTGTCCGTCTAGTTTGAGCATGTATTGAATGTAGAACAACAGTCATGTCTCTGATGTCCTACTGCACTCCTTTGCATAAATGACTACCATTCTGACACATCTGATGAGTCTAAAATAAATTTTAACAAAATAAATAACTGTTTTTGTAGTATAGCACTGATTACTTCAATTAAGCAGTTCTAACATACTTTCGTATTAAGCATGTACTTATTGTTTTTATTTGCTTTACAACCTTGTTGTACTCATAAAGCCCATTTAACACTCGAACATAACGGCATCATAAAAATATATTGTTTCGTAGTTTGTTAATACAACTGCAATCATCGCGAATGGCAGACATTGAGTTATTCAGTCCAAAAGTTAATATTAATATACCAATAAAGCTGTAGCACATATAATTAAGTTAATTGTTATGTTCATTGGTCAGTTGAGTTGTCGACGTTAAAATAAATAGCACGATCGCCCTTATCCACGGTAATAACATTTGGTAAATAAAAGCAACCGCGAAATACCGAGGAATGTGCATTATAACGCTTAAAATAACACATAATTATGGTTTTATAAGAGTCGAGTGAGGGATTTACATAAGTGTATCGTAAAGAGCCATTACCATAAGCGTTGTCATTTAATCGACGGTTTCAACAAGCTGCTTAATCGCTTTATAAATAATTATAGGCTTCGAATTGTAATCGTATTTTTAACGTGCGCCAGGTTAATTGCGAAGGCAGACAGGAACACCAACGAAGCCTCTTTAAATAAACATCCTTTTGTATATGCAAGCTATAAATCAAGTTTATTAATGTAATAATGTCGAGATAACTTCAACAAATTGCGAATCGCCAAAAAAACAACAGATACCTAACAGTCAAACATTGTTTTTAATTTCCGTTAGTCGTTGAACAAAACTTTTTAATTAAAACTCTTTTAGTTCAGTTGATTGAATTCTTTTTTATTGGTTTTTTAAACTGTTTTTTCGTTTGGCCAGTTTTAAAGGTAGCGTGATCTTTTCCTCAAAGTTTGGGTTGAGATCATTTAAGATCAATTGCGTACGAGAATAGATGCTACTATAGATAATAGATAGTTACTTATTATACACAATTTATTTTTAATTCACCATTATTTACTAGATTTGTACAAAAGTATAACTTAAGTTTTATGCAAATGATTAGTTTGCCTACATAAATTACGAAACCTAAAAAACGTTACATCCTTTTATCAAAAGCCAATTAAATTATCAAACAGATTATGTAACCGGTATACAGGTAACCGGTATATAGGTACAAAAGACCCCAAAAAACATAGCTTAACCCTCTAAAAAACTAAAAGACGTATTCCGAGAACACAAATTGAATTGTGGAATTATCCTAGGTGCGCTTAACAGCACAACTTCTATAATAACGTTAACCTTTTTTTGTGTTTGCATTTGACGAATAAAATGTTCAGCGAATGTTTTTATACAATCATAATTGAGTTTGTTTTGGACAATTACTTTTGAGAAAGGGTTTGGATTATTCTGGCTGTTAGATCTTTTTGAACAATTTGAACTTACTATGGTTTTTTAAAGCAAAAGTTTTATTGTAAAGTTTAGCCTTAGGCTTTTAAGTTGTTATTGTTTTCTGCCTTTAAGTCACTTTACTTCCCAGTCACTAAAGGTCATTTTGAGGTTTTATATTTCTTCCGTTTTATTTTCTATATTGAGACAAGACCTTGACCTATCGGAAACAACACATTGTGAAGTGTTTCCCGATAATCCTAACCAACCTCAGCTCAACATTTTTGGTCACTCCAAAATCTTTTCAAAAAATCTTAAACCATATTTATATCAAGCAATATAAAACTACTCTAAGAAGTTACATCAACTAGTTCCGCCGACTAGTTTTCCATAACTATATGTCAAAGTATTTTTTTTTTAATTTGCGCCGTGGCCTCAACTTTGGCAATTTCAGTGCAGTGCGCCCCCAATTTATCGTCGCGTTTCTACCTCGCTTTTGCTATTTTATTTAAAACTGGCTCGTTATACTTGTTATATGACTTTTGTAATAAGACTGCCGACTTTGCTTAATGAACGAAAATGTTTTAAGTTTCGAAGTATTGGTATAAATATTTTCAAGTTTATTTTTATGGGACTGCGAGTTTTTTTTCTTTTTGGTTTGTGTTGACTCTTATTGAAAGTCATTTTGCAATATTTATTTAACACGATATTGGAAGATATTGAATGAAATAGATTAATGGGCTAACAATATTAAAAAAGTCGTATTCAATTTGATTTTTATTAACATTTCTAACATACACGAAATTTTCATTTTCATTTTTTGTATCGCTTTTTATTCTGAAAGATTAAATCGTATCCGAGGAACTATTCATTAAGAGATATACTTTAGCAGTTTCCTCATTAATTCAATAAACTAATTAATTAAGGAACACATTAAATTGAATATAACAATGTTTGATGGGACAATGCATTGGAATGTTCATAACCAAATACCAATATCTGGTATGACCGTAGTTGGCGGAGAACATTGTTCAGAATGCGCCATCATTCATTAATAATAACAAACTCGATAAATCGTTGTTTGTTATTCCCGCTGTTATTGTTCAGATATTATTTGTAGATAATCAATTTATTAATATTGTTAGTTATGAGAATAAGGAAGCAGTAAATCGAATTTCGTATTTTTTTTAGTATGAACTTTTTCATATGATTTAATTCGGTAAATCTGAGTGCTATTTTTGGTATATTGTAATACCCAATCTTGAATTATATTTTCATGGCTAGACCATAAATTCCCTTTTGTATGTGGGGGAAATTCTCCATAATTGCGTTCAATTATGCACCGAAAGCAATTGCGCATAGCGATTGTTATTTACGGTTACATAGTAATTGTGTAATAAATAGAGGACCCACACGAAATTGCACTGATTTTCAGTAGTTGTTAACAAGAAGAACATAGTTTATTTATGAGTTTAATTGGTCATTGAAACACCAAAAAGCTACCGTTATTTAATCTTAAAGTAATTGACATTTAATAATTATCAATGTTTACATTTGTAGTACGACTAAATGGTAGTTGTAGTTATCGGTTACTGGTTCAATGTAGCAAATACTGTAGTTATGAAATACCAACTAAAACAATCTATGGAGCACGCCCAAACAGCACGTGTCTACTTACGTAATAAACAAGAATAATCTCGTTATAGAATCTCATTACGACGACATAACAAAGTTTTAATTACGAACGACGTACGTACGCCATGTTAATAAAATATTACTTAACTTGGTAAAAGGCATCCCCTTTGCGTAGAAATTAAAATCTTAGGAACTCGAACGAGTCTGCAAGAACCGTTACATTATAATTTGTTACATAACATGTTTAATTTGGCCTGCCAACGCTTATTATGCTACAGTTTTGTAATTTAATCATTTTCAGAAGCCGCCCTTTATTACAAAAACTTGAACGTTTGTAACTTTATTTTTTAATTACGTGTCAAGTTGTGGCTTTGTTGATTCAGAACAAAGTAGTTTACATCTTAATTTTATTTAACATAATAATGGAAGTTGGAAGTCTCAACGAAACTTAGTTCAAGTGTTCGCAGTGCGCGCAAGTGTGTCCTTTAGAATACTTTAGTTTGGAAACATGTAACCTCATTTATTTCACGCTTTAACTATGTAGAATATATAGGTATACGTATATACTGGTATTTTGCTGTTTTACAATAATGCTTATGGCTTAGTATTTTGCATAACATAGTTTCAGCTATTAAAATGAAACTATACGCCATAAGAATCCTTGGCGATTCTAACTATATTCAAATATATATTATTTTTATGACTGCCTGTATACGCACGATATATCATAAAAATTAAAAATAAAAACTTACTAACCAGCCCTTTTCGCTTCTTCCATTTTACACCATACTTAAAAAATTACACACCAAATATGTATTATCTTAGGGTATCTTAAAATTACAAAACAAATTTGTCTCTTATTGTAACATTCGACGTAAATCTCAAAGATCTGCTAGTTCCAAGCATCGCCTCCAGATGTCACTAGCATTTCAGTGCTACGTTATGTAAACAGCCTCATCGTATGATTACGTTGGGCAGTTCACACGATACATAATGTAGTAAACAATGCTGCAGCCTCGACACACATAGCAACGTTATATTAATAACGTGATGATTATCTAAAACTGTTAGCTATTGTAAAAATATGGAGGATATTGTCATTTGCTTCAATTTACATAAGTGTAGGTTGACGCTGTCAGTTATTTCAAAAAAACCGACAATCCTTAAGATTGTAGGTTTTTTTGAAATAACTGACAGTTTGACTGAACAAAAATGTGTGAGTGTCCTGTCACAAATAAGCAATTTTAATTATTTTATAAGTATTTCGTAGCTTAGACCAATCCACTTTAGACTGATCATAGTCAAATCTGTTGATGCCTGCAACGTCCAACGAGTGTAAAAAAAAATGTAAAATGTATTATAGAATTGTGTTAGATATTATTTGTAATGTTGTTGGTATTGTTCCACAGATAACAATAACTGTTGTGTTCTGACTTTGAAAAATAATTTCAACAGTGTTTTGTGTTGTTGCAGGCTCCGATGCCGTTCTACGCCGGCGATCCGAACCGGTTCCCGACGGCGTGGCAGACTGACCCCTCTCAAGGTAACCACTCTTTTCTATTCACTATGGTCTATTGGTGGCAAGTACGGCTGCTGAAGAGAAACTCTTGTCCCGTATACTGGATGGCAAATTGTTGACACTAATTACAATAGTTAACTAAATGCATCATATTTTAACACCATTGAACGTCTAGTTCTTTAAAATAAGTCATCTAAGCTTTACACAGCATTTTTGTAGTAGAAATGCATACAATAATACTATTTACTTGTTTCCCGCAGGTTGGCAGAACCAATTCATCCAGCAGCTACCGACACAGACTGGGCAGACGACGTTGGACTACCAGGGCAACCACACGGCATACGCCACGTCGCCCCACTACCAAGCCAACACCACCTACACCGTCCAGAACGTCGCCACAACCTTCGACGTGACTAACAACACGTACTACCAGGCTGGGATCCAGTCGGTGCCGGCTCAGCGTCCGCCTTCCAACCGCGGAGCTTACGCCACTGTCCCATCGCCCAGAGCGCCGCATTACACAGAGTACCAACAACAGTACGCCCAGGCCGCCACGCCTGGCGCGCAGTCGGGAAACGATTCTCGACCCGCCTCGGCGGCTTCCTACCAAAACTCCGTACCGACAACAGCCGCGTCTGGCTACAGCGTCAACCAACAGAACTATGACCGCACGGATTACAACCAAGACCACCAAGATGAATACTCAAACCCCGAGAACGGCTCGGGAGATACCAGCAACGAAGGCGATAGACAAGAACAAAATACGCCTAATGGACAACATTCGGGAAACGCCGAGCCTGGATACCTGCAGGGGAGCAACGGTCCGCGAGCTTCACTCGATTGTAGCGGGTATTCGGGCGGCTATAATAGCGGGCAGTATAGAGAGAATGGTCAGCCACAAAACCAAAACGAATGGCAGCAACATCAGTGGCAGCACAACCAAAGATTACAAAACCAACAGATGCAAAACCAACAACAGCAGATGCAAAACCAGCAACAGCAGATGCAGAATCAGCAGATGCAAAATCAACAGCAGCAGATGCAAAATCAGCAACAGATGCAGAATCAAATGCAGAACCAGCAGATGCAAAACCAACAGATGCAGAGGCAGGAGGATGAACAGCAGATGTTCTCGCAATCAGACAGGGTGAATTTGAACTCGAGACTGAAAACGATGATATTAAACAAGCAGAACCACACCCGGGATGGTACTAACACACCTCCCGACAAAGGGGACCCTGGAGAGGGACCGCCTCGAGTGATCGATGACAGAAAGACCGGAGCCGTCTCTGTCAATGATGATAGGAACACTACCGGTCATTTTTTATCGTATAGCCACCATCTCCGAGATAATTACCGCTTAGGCGACCAGACATATCCGGTCGCTGGTAATTATTCACAAAACACCCAAGCTTATGGCTCGGGTGAGTTCGGAGGTGGTGGCCACCACGTATGGGAGGGGGGGACGGAGGTCCCAAAAAATTATGACAAACACGCTTCGTCTAAAAACGTATCTAAGACACCTCAAAAGTTGCCGTCTTACGCAGATATGAGAGGACAATACGGTACATATTCTAATGTACCTTATGAAGCGCAAAAATATGCAGAAATTTATGGTAGCGATAGTTTAAGTTATACTCAACAAGATAGTAAGGATTTTCAATCAAAGATGCTCATTGGACCAGTATCGGAGATGAACCAACAAAGTTGTAACCCACCTAGGGACACGAACGCACAAAGAAGAGCTTATGAAAGTAGGGAATCTTACGACGCAAAATTTAGGCATCCTTCAGCACCCTTGATTCCTAAATTGGAAGCGCCTGATACTTACCAGTATCACAAAGATGATAGATTAATGAAAAGCGAGTCACAGAGGGTAATGAACCAGGCCCAGTATCCTAAAGCTCACGAAATGACAATTAATAACTCGTATCGAGAATATCCAAACGGTGTAGCCAAACCGCAACAAAACACTGTGTTGCCGCCAATATCAACAATTAAACAGGAAAACTTTGGTCAAAAACAACAGCCTTTTCAAAACTTTCAAGGCTTTCCGTATGATATGGCTAGGCGCCTAGAGCCTACAGAAACATTTGCACAAATACCACGCGTGCAAGAGAACATGGGCTTCCAAAAGTATCAACGTAACTTCCCTGATCCAAAATTAAATAAGGAACCAGAAAAGACTACTGAGAGGTCTGCTCCAGTTGAACATAAACCACCGTATTATATTGAGCAAATCAAATCGGAGCACTCACCACCGGGCCACAAGATATACAAGAACTTGCCGTACAACATGCCTCCACGGAACGAGCCATACCTTTACTCGGGGGACGGTGGTCCGGCTATAATAAGAAACGAAGTAGGATACTCTTGCTGTCGCCAAGGTTCCACCAAGAAGCCACCTCCAGAACATCTTAGAGACGGTGCTTGCCCCGGTCTGCAGACTAAAGATGAAGTTATAGAAGACGACCCCGACGCAGACAAAGGCGACTCCAAACCAAACTCAAAACCAGGCACACCAGTTCCAGACTTAGTAAAACCAAAAGAAAATCACTTTAATTACTCCAAAGAGTATCTAGACAACTTGGAAAGGTTAAAGACTAATTCTAGGACTGAAGTCCCAGATTGCAACTGTTTTCCGGCCGATAAGAACCCTCCGGAACCTGGCAGCTATTATACACATTTAGGTATGTATAGTTATCAAACTTTTCTGGTTTTGCATCGAAGCCAGAATCTTCAATTAATGTTTGATTATTTTATTCAGGTGCAGCATCAACTTTAGCAGAACTAAGAAAAGAATTGGAAGCCCGAACTGGTTTGTCTGGCAAAGAGTTAAGGATAGAGAAGATTTGTTATACGGGAAAAGAAGGAAAATCGGCACAAGGCTGCCCTATGGCTAAGTGGGTGAGTGTATGGATCCCAAAACTTCCTTACTTTACATGACAACTTCGAACCTATTTACACTTATTTTCCCAGTTAGTTACAAATAAATTAAAGGAATGTAAGTTTTTAAGTATCTAATTTAATATTTAACTTTTCAGGTAATTAGACGTGCTAACTACACAGAAAAAGTATTGGTCGTTGTGAAATTCCGTAACGGTCACAAGTGCCCGACATCGTGGATCGTCGTGTGCTTAGTAGCCTGGGAAGGCATTCCTCAATCAGAGGCCGACCTGGACTACACATTATTGTCACACAAGCTCAACAGATATGGTCTGCCAACCACCAGAAGATGTGCCACTAACGAGAACAGAACATGCGCCTGTCAAGGTAAGTATCTTCGTCTTGTATTTTTAATTATAGTGATTACAAATATGAGTCGAAACCCACCAAGCACCTGACCTTAGAGATCTGTGTTAATAAAAGCCAATGTATTTCAGGCTTAGACCCCGAGACTTGCGGCGCTTCCTACAGTTTCGGTTGTTCCTGGTCGATGTACTACAATGGATGCAAATACGCCCGTTCAAAAACCGTTCGCAAGTTCCGCCTGTCTGTGAAGACGGAGGAGAGCGAGATAGAAGAACGCATCCACGTGCTGGCCACGCTACTCAGCCCGCTGTACATGAACCTCGCGCCGAAGGCTTTCGAGAACCAGTGCCAGTTTGAGAAGGAAGCCTCGGACTGCAGGCTCGGGTTTAAGCCGGGAAGACCTTTTTCTGGTACGTACTGTTAACCACTTTAAGACGTCCAATACAAATTCAATAATATTTCAAATTCATTATTGAAAGGAATTTCCGATTGAAAGGATGGGTAAATAAGTGTGAAAACAAGTCTCATCAACCAAGATTACAACTTGATTCACAAGAACAAATCATTTGAGCATATATGATAATTACAATTTTATCTTTAATTTACCAGGTGTGACAGCATGCATCGACTTCTGCGCCCACGCGCACCGCGACCTCCACAACATGAACAACGGCTGCACGGCCGTCGTGACGCTCGCCAAGCACCGCTCGCTCAACCGGCCGCCGGACGAACAGCTGCACGTGTTACCACTATATGTCCTTGACACCACGGATGAGTACGGCTCCAAGGACGGACAGGACGAGAAGGTCAAGAATGGAGCGCTTGAGATACTCGATAAGTGAGTGGTGATGTACATTCCTCATTATATTATGAAGAGACAAATATTATGCACTTATTAAGAATAATTTGTAAAATTCACAACCTATATAAAAATTTATACGATTTGCATACTTTCTAGAGCATACTATCTTATTCGAAATCAATTCATTTGCAATTCCGTCCTTTATGTAATATCTAACATACTCTACATTATTTCCAGATACCCCATGGAAGTGCGCGTGCGCTCAGTCCCACTGCAACCTTGCCGTCGTCATGGGAAAAAACGAAAAGACGACGACAACTCTGAATCGAACACGTCAGCGAACAGCAACAACTCTCAGAGCCCAGGCAACCAAAAGAAGAGTCAGCAGTCACCAGCGCCGAGAACACCACAGCCAGCTGATGCGAGGAACAACGCCAGTCCGCGCAGCCAGAGCAGTGCGTCTCCCAGAGCTCACACGCCAGCCCTGAACCAGTCTAACCCTTCAGCGTTCACCAACAACCCTCACTATAACTCAGCCTTCGTAAATCCGAACATGCAGCACCAGAATCCTGGGCTCATAAACCCGAATTTGGGCAACCCTGCGTTACTGGACATGGCGACCATGATAGACAACTTCACGGATGCTCAGTTACAAAGTAATCAGATATCTAGCACCGTTTTAGACTCACCGTATAACTCTTACGATCAAAGTTATAATTTACATCATCAGAATGCTATTTATAATCAAAATCATGTGTCGCCTATACTCGAAGGCAATAATCAGCTTAATCCTCAGAATCAGACTCCAAATCCAAATCAATTGCCGAGTTTTGCAGCAGGACTACAGAAGAGAGAGCATCAGTTTTCTAATCAAATGGCCCCACAAAACCCGTGGCCTGATTTTGCTAATGCGGAAATGTTCAGTAATGTAGTGAAAGAAGACCCTGATTCAACTACAGCTCATTTAAATGTTGCTCCGAACAATTACAGTCCTGACTCGAGTAGAAGTGAAACTAGTTCGGACCCAATGATCCCGAAACCTAACCCTGAACCGGAAAAACTCATGGCGGAAATTACAAACAAAATACCAGAGTTCGATATGCCTAGTTCGCCAAGGTTGACTGAAATTTCACAAAACTCTCAGAGTACGCCGGCGTCTCCCGCGTCGTCACAGATGCCAGAGCTAAAATCGCCAAACAACGAAATGATGAACGCAGATGTTCGTAAAAGCGTATGGAAGTCACCTGATTCTAAGAATTGGGACCAAAAACCTAAAGACCAATCGACACCAGAAAACGAAAATTCCTTATTTAGAGTTCCTAAAGCAAGACCACCATCGAGGTCACAACATACTATAACGCCTGAGGCTGTGGAAAACCCTACGTTCCTGAAACCGTACCCGCCATCTGAGCGGCCTCATCTGAGCCAGGGATATGAGCACAGGAGTCCATACGACAGCAGACTGAACAACCCTGCCCCTCAAACAGCGACTTCCCAGAATAACTTTACAATAAACCACGACGAACAAAACGCAGCGGCTGCTAATAAAACAATATCAGAGTTTACCGGTAACAACTTCCACCCGGTCAGTCAAAACAACTACGGCAACCAGGCGCAGATACAAAGTTATGGGAACTACCCACAGGTAGCGAACGCCTATCCATTCCCAACGACTCCTTACGGACATTTCAATCCCTACGAAAACACGTACAACGATTATAATAGCTTAGCATATTACAACGCTGAGAAATACAAAAGAGAAGAGCTTCTTAGAAACCCACACTGTTATAATTCGTATGGGTATCAATATAATCCGAATTTCGCCCCAAACTTCTACCAGAACCCAAGTCCAAACTGGTGCCAATCAACGCCAAATTGGTGTATATACCCTCCGCCATTCTCCATCCCCTACCCACCGGAGCCGCCCAAAGCTGAACCTATCGGTGAAGTAACAGAATTTACTGAAAACCTGGATTGTTTTAAAGATAGCCAGATGGGCGGCGTAGCAATAGCACTGGGACACGGAAGCGTTCTGTTCGAATGCGCAAAGCATGAAATGCACTCGACAACAGCTGTGAAAAGTCCAAACAGAGTTAATCCTACGAGAATATCGCTGGTATTTTACCAGCATCGGAATTTGAATCGTCCGAAACACGGTCTGGAAGAATGGGAGGAAAAGATGAGGTTGAAAAAACTGGGACTGAATCCACCGACGCCGGGCACTCCGGGCACGCCGGTGACGCCCGGGCCGGCGTCGGCTGGGGTGAGCCCGGTGACGGCGGACAAGGGCAAGGAGGCCACGGTGGGCGGGTTCGCGTCGCTGGGCGCGCTGGTGGAGGCCACGGCGGCGGCGCGGCGCAGCGGGCAGGTGCGGCTGCGCGCCGACACGGCCACCACCATGTCGTGGACCACGCTGTTCCCCATGCACCCGTGCACCGTGACGGGCCCCTACCAGGAGGCCAGCACCTGACGCAAGCCCGCGCCGGCCGCCGCGCATGCGCCCGCCGGCCGCGCCCTCTCTATGTAAGCTCTGACGTTGCCTTTCCCTTCTTAGGAGTCTTCTAATCGTCGATTAGAGCCATGTGCTTTCCAATATATTTTGTAGTTCCTCGATATATGATAAGTATTAGGTGCGGCACGGCCCTGGTCCGTCGTGCCGTAGAATTGAAAATCCAGCGATTCCTTTTATGCATTTATAAAAAATTGGAATTGAATACCGTTTGTAATTGAAATATTTTTTAAAACGTATACCGAGTGAGTTTTAATCAAAGATGTATGTTTAAGTTTTAATTTTAAATAGTGTTTATCGCATTTCAGCTAGTCTTACGTTACGTTAGTATCGATTGTGTATTGTCAAAGTGACCGTAATCGTGTAGGATTTTTTGTATATTCTTGTCGTATTTTTTTAAGTTGACGTAAGTTGACCCGACCACGAGCTGGTTTGTTTATTTTTATCAGACTATTGCTGTATAAAATAGTGACGTTATTTTATTGTTTGTCTGCATATTTTGTCGATGTTTTTTTCTAATTAAGCGCATAATCGAAAGTTTTGTGCGACACAATGATCTCATAAACTACTAACCCTACATTTATGTAACGTTTACCCAGAACAAAAGTACAAACACTACATTGAGAACGGTTGTTAGCCACACTCGGCGGTCGTGTTTATTCATATTTTTGTACCTTTGTCTGACAATTAGTTGTTTTATTTAATTTGTAATTTTAATATTACCATTCCTGTAATTCTGATCGTTTGTTTTGGCTTATATTTTAAATAGATTTGATTGAATGAAATCAAGGCGTTATCGCCAAATGTATTTTACCACAAGATACGAGTGCTTTTCTATTAGGTTAAGATGTGTGTATTTTTAACTTTTTAGAATATTTAACTTATTTATATTGTATTACGTGAACCATTATCGTATCATTTGCTTTGTAATAATTTTAGTGTTACTGTAGACTTTAATATTTAATATATTTGCTTTACGGCTCGATCATTAAATTATTACAGTTGTTTTATGCATGTTTCAAGTACGCCTTCTTTACTTGTCAAGTCGAGTGCCTGTATGTTTGGCTATAACTATTGATTGATATTATGATGAATCTAATTTTTCGATTTACTTATTGTTTAAGATTTGCGATTGCATTATACGAACATTCTTCTAACTTAGTGATGATAAAATTTTATAAAATTAGATACCATACAATAAAAGATGAATAATAAATTACATACGTTTATATAAGATAGAATATTTGCGAGGTTAAAAAAACAATTTTCAGGCGCTTGGAAAGATTATAAAGTAGGCATGTTATTGAAAATGAATGAAACCATACTGATGAATAGTTATTAATATATAATTAGCGTAAGGAAAGTTTGTTTTAAAGATTAAACTATTGATATAGTTTATATTTTTTACGTGTACGTATTTATTGAATGGTAAATTTATTGGGACGAACGTGAAATTATTTATAGGTAAAAGTTTTGGATATAACAAAACTTATAAAAACTAAGCAATAATAGACATCGGGGTCTATGTAAATTGTAACGTAGGAGTGAAAAATATTAAAATTAACGAATGGTGCGATATTGTCGACGGTCTTATGGTAAAACGTGACGTTTGGTAACTTACCGAAATTTGCCTAAAAATGTATTTGGATATAATTTGTATAGCATTGGTAAAATGCCCTTTAATTCTTGCCATTAAATAGTTGCCAATCGTGGAAACACTACAATATTCAATACATTGACAAGACATATCAAAAGCAATCACAGTAATTTTAAATTGTATAACTTGTATAACAGTGCGACAGCTGGGATATTTGTATAAGTTTATACATATTACCGCAGTGGCAAACTTTTGACACCAAATATGTGGAAGTGATGTCGAGACCTCATTTGTTAGTAATTGTATCATTTAGGTCACACTAGAAGCCTGTGATATACATTAACTCACGAGTGTCTGTCTGTATGTGTGTCTCCGGTGTGATTGACAAAGCTTGTTGATGTTGCGGTACATGAAAACTTCAAAACCAAAAACGACCAGTATTGTCAGATTGTAACCAAAAATGTGTTTTTTTTTTATGTTATTATTACTTGATAATTGTGGAAATGGGTTTATTACCAATGTCGTTTTTAAGAATGTTAGGTTGTGGGCTCTTCGCCCGCCGCGTTTGATTTAGGCGAACTTATTGTGTAACAATATTTTTATTGTCTTCTGCCAAAACAAAAGAGTAATCGAATGTGTCATGTAAATAGAACTACCATTATTTATTAATACAATTAATTTAAAAAAAATGTTTTCATGTTTTATTTTTAATACCCCTTGATATCTTTACTATTTTTTCTAAAAAATACATTTGCATTGAATGGTCATAACAATAACTATAAACATATTTTCTAAGAGTGTTGTGAATTCGACTTCTACACACATGAAATCCGAAACGTTAGACCATCTAGGAACACACATTCAACAAGATAAGTACAGTACGCAAAAGAAAAGTCCATGAACATAAAAAAATGTATATTTAAAGTAAAAAAAAACAATACACTTACATAATTCTATTAATTTACACTATCACTTCGTAGATGACATAGGAATGTAAAAAAAAAATACATCAAACTTACACAATAACTGCCAATACTCAGTATAAAAATATAATTCCTGAATTAATACAGTTTTATACACATTATTGAAGTATACATAATATACATTACCTGTAAATTGTATGTGACACACTTGAACACTAGGTAGCCTCTAAAAATATATCTTTGAAATATGTTTAAATACAAAATGTAGAAATATGCATTTTATAATTTTTACGTTTACAATACATAAACAATAAGTACATTATTAATTATTATTAAACTTACATAGTATAATGTTTTGTATAAAAAGTAAAACTACTTAAAATAAATTTGAGCATTATGTTACAATGTCATTTTTTTTGTATAACATTTCAATAGAGTTCTTTTATCTTATGGTAACTCTTTATTTCTCATTTAACAAAAAACAACCTTAGTTATGTAAATATAGTTTGTTAAGAACAACATGAAAAAATTATATACGTTTGATTACGATATAATTATTTGTATACATACTTACACACATTTATTAAAAAATACAATGACCACAAAATTTACTCAGAATATTTCTATAATGTTGTTCCCATAACCCATTTTAAAAGGAATTCTTGGTAAAATTTTTGTGTTAATCAATTAAATATTGGGTTGGTAACTTGAGTCACAACGAATTGAATCACATTAAAATACAATTATTATTTTCTATTTGTTCCATTTGAGCAAATTTTAATCTCAGAACAAATTGAATCATAAACTGACATGATGTTTTTCATAAGAATAAAATGGATTCTTTCAGTTTTCTACCGGCAAAATAATGGAATTATTTGTTACTTACGCTTTATAAATCGTACGTACAAAAAATGATAAACAAATTCCTCCTCCCTCCTGCTTTTGCTGTGCCCGATAGGGTCCATAATGAGCTGTTAACTAACTGTATTGACCACCTATGTAACATTATGGTATGCAATAAAGAATTGAATTGAATACGTGTATTGGGATTCCCAAATACAACTTATCTTTAACTTATACGACACCTGGAGTTTCTTCAGAATCAGTAACTGAATAGATTCAATAGAATGCGTTACGGGCGTCATAGTTTGGGGGGCTGTCTAGACTATTGTAGACGTTTGGTTTGTTCTACCCTATTAACTAAGTACTGGTGCTAATAACTATGATGAAAAGTACCTATATGATAGATGTCCGGTATCATCAGAGGTGTTCATGGTGCATAGCGACGATGATGTTGGCGAGCGCGGTGCGGGCGTCGCAGTTGGGGAAGCTGTCGAGCACGTCGACGGCGCGCGCGATGTGGGAGCGTTGCAGGCGCTTGGTTTGTTCTAAACCATCGCCTGCTAGTACTGCTGTGTATAGCTGGAGACAAAGATTTTAGGTTAACTTTTTGCTACGAAAACAGACATAAGTTGAAACATAGTGGAACAAAAAAATGAAAAGGACAATTTCCTAATCGATATAATAATTTAAAACAGGCGAAATTCTGAGCATGAAAAAATATTAAAATAAAAAAGACCAGCCGCGTCCCTTGGGGCAGAAAATAGTTCTTAAAGCAACACCTGGCTACAGCACTACCATATATGTGAGACACAGCTAGAAAATCCAAAAAAATAAGTAATCCAACAGAACCCAGTATCTTAAAGCCAATGGATAAACAAAAAAGATTACATTTCATTATAAAATCAAACTCACAGCATGATAATCGACGTCCTGTACACTCTTCTTCCCCGCCTCAATATACTCGTACAGTTCAGGTCTGGCTTCCAGAGTGAATGCTAGTGGCGCCCCGACGAGAGAGAAGCTGGCCGGCTCGGGGCCCGTGAACGCTTCCAGGTCGAGGAAGGCTTGCCATGCTAGGGCTAGGTGGCAGCCGAAGAGGTAGCCCTGTAAGATGTGATGGGTTTATAAAAGCTGCTTTTGATAGGAATGGTAATGTTGAGCTAGTTAATCTAAAAAAATATATAAAATGCTCAAATTACAATTTCCAAAAAAGGCACGCATTGCTTCAAACAAACCGCAAGCAGATTGATATCGTTAGTATACATCAACTTTCCATCGAATCATATTATGTAATTGTAGGATTTAATGCAAAAGTGTGAAAGGTTTAGTAAAATACGTTCATATAAAGTCTTCGCATGTTTAAAAACTTCTCTGCTCCGCTCTTTCCGTCACCTCTTTGGTGGAGTCATGCTCTAATCCGGGGCATCGTTGACGATTTTTTGCAACCTCAGTATTTTCACCCTATCAATCACGACTGTGCATTTGCGAAATATAGTTCCATCTACACCTGAGTAGCTCAATCCACCTAAATAGCTGCATAATGTAGGCACACTTGCGAGTCATCATGTTACCTGTGTCTGCAGCTGCGGCTTGTGTCCGGCCAGCTTGAGCGCGGCGGAGCAGCTCTTGCCGAGCAGCGCGCCGGCCGCCAGCACGTGCCGCGCCGACCACTCGCGCCCCGCACACCCGATCACGCCACCCATCGGGAGAGGGTCCACTATGCATTCCCATTCTGAAATGGATTGGTTGGGTAAACAAAATTTATAATACTAGGGTATTCAATACATGTGTCACAGAAAGTTTTAAATGTTCAATACACACAGAGGATAATCAGACGTGGTATTTGTGGAATGTGGAATGTGGAAATCCCTAACACCTTGCGTATTGTGGTACTTGTCGTGGTGACCTATGCTAATAAGCTATCAGTGCAGTTGGAATATTCTGTAAACGCTATACTTATATTTTGAGAAATGACCAACGTTTTATGATAAAGAGCACAATCGAAATCAAACCTTAACAAAGTACCGAAAGAGTTTAGATGATGTAAGAGATGATACACAACAACACGTATCTGAGAAAAATATCGCAGTTTCATTCAAAAACAAAATAATATACCTAAGAAATGCGTTCAAAAGCCCATTAAAAGCACGATATGGAAAAGTACTGCAGTGAAAACGAAAGTTCAGTGACAGTCGGCGGAAACCTAACCTTTTCTTCGTTAAAACCGGAATCAGCGCGACTCGAGACGGAGAAAACGTGAACATTACCGATTCCGGTTAATTGGTTAAACACTGCGGTGAGCTTTGTTGTGGTTAATTATACAGAACCCTGTGGCGGAAAACGGTACTTAATCATACGAGTAACTTTGAGTGTCTCGTGAATTAATATATTGAAGTGACGAATCAATTAGTGATGACCTTTTAAACACGTAGTAACTTATGATCAAAGAAAATTGACAACAACAAATCATACAAATGTATTGCAATAACAAAACTTACTTATTACTCATCAAGCATTGCTATCAAAGAAGGAATTTAAACAATTACATTTCACATTGCTTTAAAATTTATTTTGGTCAAAAAGTTAAAGTTAAGTCTAGAATCTAAGTAAAAAAAACATCCATGAATTTTAATCGTAAAAAAATCCTATTTTAGGTACAACATTGTGAATTAAGTATACAGGTTGGTGAGTAAATGATATGTAGAACAAAAGACTATTTCGTGCTACAGTCGTATTTGTCTCCATTGTTCGACAATCAGCATTGGGGGCAGCACAGTGCCTTGCGGGAGCACGCTGCACGAATACTAATGCACCCTATATGTACCATTGTAGATCGGAATGCGATGATTTCCAATGTAGACCTGATTCGTTTGTGGGACATTATTGGTGGACTTAGTACGGAACTGTACTTTGTTTTGAGATGTCGCTGTTTGCTGTCTTATTGAATGGTGGCTGTAGGTCCAGAATGGACACTAAGTAGGTGTAAATATCATCATTTTCGTGTTTTACATCCTGGAAAATGTTGCAAGAGCTTCTTAGTAGAAAACCTCCGACATTCTCAGGTTATCGTTCATAAAACTATGCCCTTAATAGCATGCCCAATACTTAACTCGTCTACTTACTAAGCTAATTTGTTCCATAAAGGTTTTACGTGTAAAATCTCGAAGCTTTTCCTTAATAATCACAATTTGAAGAGCTATTTGCCTCCAATACAGTTCGATCTCTAATCGTGATTAGAAAAGGGGGCCTAGATAAACAAATGATCTCAAAAGGCCAGGAATGAATAATACAAAGTCAGTACGGTCAATGAATAGACATGTGATGGTACTTAACGCTTTCACCTTTACTTGCAATTCGTCTTCAATTCATATATGGAAGCGTAAACACAATAGCAGTGGTGACATCTTACTTATATTAGACTTTATACAAATGACGGTAAGGTATACAATGGATGATCCCGCGGCTGATAAAATCAAATGGTCTGGTGACTTCGGATGCACGGGTCAGACAAGCAACAAATGTATTTACCATTATGTAGAAAATGTGCAAGTCGGGATCACACAAAGGCGAAATCGTGTGAGACCGATTTGCACTTACCAAAGGAAGAAAATGCTCTATACCGTCTTATTATTCGAGCGGACGAGTGACACTATGATACATTTTCTAGTCTATACCTATTACGGTACCTACATGACATAAAGCCCACAGAGAGACTAATGGATGGACAGACAACACAGGCTTAAGTATAAAGCACCTTTGATAGAATTTGAAACCTTCTTTGGTTACAGAACTCTAAAGGTGTTTCCAAACATTGAGCAACAAGAGCGCGGCAGCAACACGCGGCATGTGTAGGACATATTTCTGCCGCGCTCTAGTTTGGACGAAGTCAACGAAGGGTCGCGCGGCAGCACTACGCTTCACAACCAAGATATGCCGCGCTCTTCAGTTGAAATCAGAACTAAAATGAAATTGGCTATAACTTTACGGTATTTAGCAACAGGAGACTCCTATCCTAGCCTACAATCCCATAACTCTTTAAAAGATCCATACATTTCAATGAAACGAATAAATGTTTCGTTGTCCATGTTTGTGCGCAGAAATACATCCAAACACAATTACTGACGAATGTTTGCGGAGAATGTTCGCGCGCGGCAGGTAGCCAGAAGCCGATTGCCGCTCAATGTTTGGGCGCACCTTAAAACGGACATACTCGAGTATGTATTAAATGGATTCTAGTCTAAGGTCTACTTATAACTAGGTACATATTACATAGTTTGCTTGTCCATGAGAATAACATTTAAGTACGTGTTTGAGTAGAACAGGTTCGAAGGTCGTACGGATGTGGATTCGTTAATTAGCCTCACTGCAAATATACTTAAGCTGAGCAAATTGAGGTGTACCGTCTGCACGCTAAGTATACGAGTGACCACATTGTAGGTTGAGGCGAGGTGGAACGACTTAAATAAGTATTTATTGAAACTGTGATGGAAAATGGAGGAAAAGGAATGTCTCGGTGTTTTAGAGTATTTTTTTTTATGTACTTATAGATTATTCTGTCAGGTACTATTTAAGAATTTGGAATGAATTCAGCTCATTTTTAACAGATGTCAAAAGTAGGATGTTCACAATTCGACAATATGCTTTTCTTTTGTATTATTTAAGGTTTCCGGCAATACTTAATCGATTTCAAACCTCAGAATGGGCTTCATTTCAATTTCTTTGATGTCGGTTTCTCACAATTTCGCTATCAATTTTTTATGTTCTTACCCTAGCAAGAGCTAAATACTTTTATGAATATTATTAAAAATATATAATTTCTTACCAGTAGCCTCTTGGATCTGCTCCTTGGGAAGTGGTCGTGATGGCAGAGGGTTGTTCTGCTCGTCTCTCTCACCGAGGAACTCTGCTTCAGCAAGATCTCGTACTGCTGATGACATCAGCTCTACCAGTTCTTGATTCCTGAATATAACAAAATTTGATATTTTTTAGTACCTTCTACATGCATATAAATTAGTAGTACGAAATAAGGTCTCTTGGGCGATTTCAATTCTGGATGAATTTGTTTGCAACAGTTTTTTTTTAATTTAAGTTTTTAGTGTTTGCGTGTACAAGCGAGAGTAAATGTGGTAGGGTGGTTGATGTAGTAGTAGTAAATGTACTAAAGTAGTGGGAAAATTTAGGATGAAACGTTACTGGCATCCTTATTTGGAAATAAAATCGATTATAAGGTAATTAGTGTAGTATATTATCAGTTTCGACAAACTCAATATTTATAAGAGAACCTAAGTATCAACTTTTACTTGCATAAACTTTAAAGACATCTCTTACAACTCCAACACGACACAATTATCTTATCAAAGCCCAAACTAAAGACATACTTATACTAAATACTGTATGTTCTTTTAATATGAAAATTATTGGCATTAAGGCGCAATAGCTCGCGTGTAACAATAGATGATTCGTCTTGTTCTGTAGTTGTATGATGTTGGGCCAGTGGGTCAACGGGTACTGCACATTAACACTTCATTTCAAGTTATATGCATTTAATTTCGGTACCTATTATAATAGTTATTTATGTCTTCGATTATATTCAAGGTTTGCTAAATGAGGTTTTAAATGTTATCTGTTGTTGACTGTGATATTTGTTGCGAAGTACAGCTTGACTATTACGATTTTAGAATGATGATTGTATTTTATCATAGTAATTTTAGCTGACTCAATACTAAATGAATTGAAAAAAGCGTTTATCTATCCAAAAAGAGTCAACCGTTTTGGATAGATACCCTTTGGGTACATTCAATCAAAGAAAATCGTTTGCAGAAATTACAAATGGACTATACAAACTGTATTATTAAGTACTTTCAAATTATAACTGTTTGTCTAAAGATAGTGATCATTTAAAACAATAATATGACGATTTTTGTTGGCATTACAATCAAAAGTTGAAACTTACTGTCAAACATTATGTTACGACGATTTGTTAAAGATTTCATTTACCTCATCTTACATTTGTGAAAGTAATAAGCTTATGTCTGAGTAAGTTATGATAAAATCGTAGACAAAACATACTTACGGCATTATTGCAAATGAAATGTTCATTGAAGCTTTAAAATAATCATTATATTTGTTTATTCTTATTAGTTTGTCATTAATGTTTATTTTATGTAAGTTTTTGTATTCGACATAATTGAATTAAATAAATGAATAATAAACTTGTAATTCTTATGGTTATGGTATTGTTTATCAACGTTAAGTTACAAATGAATTTTCTTTTTCTTAAGCATTTAAATTTTCTCTGATCTATCCCTAGTCATAACTACATTGAAAATTGTTAGAGAAAATCGTACTTTTCATTACTATACGAAGCATTTATTTACATTTTCACTGACAAAACCATCGTAATTTGAGGTTTCTCCTCCAAAACCCACTAACACACATACATACATAGGTGACAATCTGTTTTTCTTGTCATCATGATTGGCACACCAGCGACCTATTTAAAGCCTATTACAGCTAAGCCATCGTGTAAACAAGACTTTCACTGTTACACTACGTTCGCATCACGTTGCGTAACGCAATGGTATGTTACGCCGCTAAACCGGATTGTGCATCACTAGGGATCAAGTCAAGTTTATAGTTTAAACTAACTTTTTCATTGACCAACTTATCTTTTGAGACTGGTATTGGTAAGCAAAGGGATTTGAAGTTAAAATCCAGATATATGGGTGTAAATTAGTAGGGAGTCGCTCCATGTTAAGTACGGTACTCGGGAGTACTGAATCCGGTAAGACTAGAATTCGAGCCCAAAGTTGCTTGCGGAAAATTCTAGGTATAAGAAGATGTTAATACTACTAAGATGGGTGCATAAAGAAGGTCGTTTTAGTTTCTTAAAGATCATAATACTTTTTGAAATAAACAGGAGCGGGGCCGGCGCAGTGACCAATTTTAAGCAGCAGGACATTTTTAAATCTCGTTTTTAAATGTTCAAAACGTTTAAGCAAACCTAAGTTTACATTGCTTTCTCATAACACAAACAATGACACTGCAAAAAGTATAGTTAGAGCGTTTTACATTAATTTCGCTCGATATAAGTCCCCCACTACCTGCTTCATTATCATATATTTTCAGCTTGACTGAGTCCCCCTTCTCCGTTCAATATGTAGATAACACATTTTATTAATGTTTCGGGATGGCTAACATGCGTCATATAGATAGAAATGTATCTCTTTTAGACTATCTATTCAGGCTCAAGGCCTCAAGTATTGGTTTCAATAATCTGATAAAACAAGATCATCCAGCATATAATGAACCACTTCAAAACGTTTCTGAAGTGCTGACGCTACATTTAAAGATGAGTTTTCAGTGAAGAACAAGACGGAACTTGCATATCAAGGTATATGATAAAAACTTTGTTCAGAGCCTTTAGAAAACTACATAAAATATTAAAGATTATAGACAATTTTCATCTCCTGCTAACAACCTACTTTTGATTAACTGTTTTGTAAAGGTTCTAAAACGGGAAAATCTCTTCTGGTTTAAAGGATTTGCAAAGAAAGGGAAAGCGTCAGGGGATGTTCTCACAAAAAATAATAAATACTTTATTTAAAACTCACCTCAAATTAGCCAGCTCCGAACAAGAGTTAGCCAGCAGGTAATCCCCGCTCAGAAGCGCGATCTTGTTGCCGAACATCATGTCATCAGGCTCGGCCGCGATCGGCTGGCGGGAGTTCATGTTGACCAGGCCTTTGTGCACCAGGTGCGAGGTGCGGATCATCTCCGTGACCTCGGCGAGGGCGCGTTGACTGAGGAAGAAAAGGATTTGTTCATGGATATGCTACATTCTGAATGTGTCTCTACCTGCCGTTATCATGCAACTCGTTGGTTTTAAGTTACATATTTCAAAAAGTTCAGAGAATTATGGATGGATAAAAAAATGTCGTCTAACTAAACACAAGTACGCTATTTTTGATACAGACAAAGTTTAATAGAATTTAGCTCGCCTATGGATATTTTTCTGATGCATGGAAAATGTAAATATCTTGCAATGTTATTTTTAACAAAATCAACACAGCTATGTAAAGGCATCCTTATCGAACAATGACCATTTTATCGTACAATCAAGGACCTGCTTTCTTCAAGTGTTTCAATTATAAGTAACAGTTCATTTTATTGAGGTCATATGCAACGTGCGCGAGTAAAGAAAGTTGTCCCTTTTTGGCAAGTATTCGAAATAATGATACTCAGCCTTTTTTTACGTCAGTGGTCAAAACTGGTTTACTGTCATCCAGCTGCATTAAAATTCTGGGAAAACAGTTTTTTGAGCAAAACTTTTTTAAACGCATACGAAAAATTTGCCTTCATGAAACAAAAAATGAAATTCTCATGAGATTTTCATTAACTATGACTGTTGACCATTGTGAAAATCAGTCTTACACTAGGTCAATGCGTAGGATCCATAAAATACATGATTATGTATGTAACCTAATAGAGTAATACCACATTCTATGTAAACCAATAAATCACAACATAATTTTTATTCAACTAACTTATAGGACACCAATATAATTGGACACTATTATGTGCACCAAAATTACATGTTGTTTTAAATATATCCTTGATTGGGACAGTTTCTCTGGTCAATGGCAATAGAATGGTGCAATTGATATTACCACTAAAGGTTGCACATTGTTATTAAACTTTCAGTATAGTAAAGATAATGTTGCAGGTGCTTTATGAGCCTAATTTTCACATATAACAAGACTGTATAATTCTTATTCATGATGTCATAACTAATTAAAAAATATCTTCATCAAGCAACCAGAGTACCTTCTACGCGATGGTTACCAAAATCTTTAAAACAAGTAAATCCTAGTTTTGATCCCGTAATAAATTACAACTGCTTCTGATCTAGAATACTTGAATAAGATAAAATTCAGATTGGTACTGCACTTAGTTCGATAGAAAGTTGTTAGTTCTTGTGCCAATTCTACGTCAGCTATGCACTTAGGTTTATTTTACACAGTCACGTCGATTTTCTTAAATCTGACGTCCAGTGCCCTTACTCTATTAATTACATCCCAATACAATGTCAAAGCGAAAAGTGATTTAGTTTTCTTAAAAAAAATCTGATCATGGTTAGAACGGAACTGGAATTTTGGACACCACTTTTGTACTGTTTTGTGTGCGTGCCAAATAGATAACAACTTTGCAACGAGCAACTAGAGTCAGTAGTTTGTAACGTAACGTTTCTTAAGCGCCTTTTTTTGGTTTATGAGAAATAAAAATATTTTGATTTTTGATTTTGATTTTGCATTGATTTTGTATTAGAATTGAAATAAATTCAAGAGCAACCCTCCGGTCCTCACTTAAGCAGGCACTGATACACATGTACACTTATTCTTTTTTCTCAGAGTACGGAAAAATTACCTGCAATGCATTTTAGGAGATGATGAAAATATTTGATGAAGCCGCTAAGGAGGGATTGCCACTTGTGCTCGCTCAGTTACTTGATTTCCTGAACACCCAAAGACTTTGCCGAACAATAAATTACTGTATGCACCATTAATATAGTCCATGTTTACTCAGCAAGTTTTATGGATAGTTATGACAGCGGTAAATAAGGAAGTCTTAAGTTGTGGGTTCACCTCACAACCTTCGACCGGTCGACGCCCTTTCGATAATTTGTAAGAACAATTTGTATATTTAATATCTACCATATAAATGCAGAGGTCATTGATGATTATAAACGATACACTGATTAAAAGACCATAAAATGGAAAGGATCAGTCAATGTCCCTTTTTTGAAGGTTAAGTGCCTGAATGAACACTAATTACAAAGATTTTGATAAAATTACAAGCTTTTTATAAATCCCATTAATTTATCCAAATTAATAGGACATCATTTTTTAATAGGTAGGTTTTCAGTAGGTTGGCTCGTTTTCTTGCAAATGGAGATGGTGATTTGAATTTAGTCCTCCTCGGTGGAAAATTGACGCGGTGAATTGACAAATGTTTTTTTTTCTATGTACTTAGGAATAAGAGTATAATGTGTAAAGATTTTTTTTTTTTGGTAGAGATCTTTGCAGTTAGCCTGAGCGCAGGCTTTGACTGCTTCACCGGACTTTAATGTGTAAAGATATAAGTTGCGTGTTGCTTTCACTCTAATATTATTTTTAAAATATTAAAAAAATACAGTTCGAGAAATTACGAGCGGAATTATTTTTTTCTTATTATACACGAGGAATTCTTTGGGAAGAACCTAGCCCTGTCTCACCTGTGCAGGACCCCGGCGGCCTTGTCCTGCTCCATGTCCGGTATCTCAGGACTGTGGCCCGCGGCCTTGGACACCAGCAGCACGATGAGGCCCCACGCTTGCATATTGTTCTTGCCATTGTAAATCAGATTCCTGGACAAAAGAAATACTTATATGAGCCTCATAATATAAATTAAATAGACACAAGGCAGACACAGCATTGAAGATGTTATATGGTCTTTTCTTCAAAGTCTTCCTTAGTTTGGCTATGTGACTGCTTTACAGGACTTTTTGGCAAAACCATAAGGATCTTCATACATGTTTCATACTTATTTTTATCTTACAAGACTCCCTTAACATGAATGTCATAAAACAACCAAATGTTATTTTTTCATTATACAAGTTCTGTGAAAACATTGAAACTGAATGCACAGTTCAATTACGACACACTTTACTTTTTTTTTTTTTTTTAAATCATTTATTTGTTGAGGCTTTTTGCGCCACACTTTACTTAAGAAGGATTTAGCAACGATTTGCAAGAGATGAAATCAACTACTTAAACATTAATTATTTATGTTCTTTTTAACTGTATAAGAACAATGACAGAAGCACTTTAACATAATGGGAGTATGACGAAGTTTGACTATATTTGCGTATGATGCTACTGTATCGGATGTTCAGGGAATACAAATTAAATATAAAGCCTGATACACACGATCAAGACCACTGAACACTGTTACTGACATTTAGATAAAGATTATGGCGGGCCAACGAATAAATTTTAATTACTTGTGAAACGCGTGTACCGTGTATGAAAATGTTATTGACATTTGCGGTTTCTCGTTAAGATCAATAGCTTCGTGAGGTTATGTGTACTTAGAAACCTGTTGTAAGATAGTCAATAATAAAACCTTGTACATTGTAGTGTTTTTAGGCCATACTCTTTCTTTGGTATTTCAATTAAATAACCAGGCACGTATCTACACAAAATACCCTAGTCACTTGAGTATACATATTAGTCGCATTATTTAGTTGACTGTTGAATTTGAGTCCTGTATGTGTATATTATTAATATTGTTTTTAGATATAAATATAGTTCATAAGATTAGTAGTCATGGTATCACTTTGGCGTATACTGTAAAGGTATTATGTTGTTGAATAAACAAATAAATTAATAAAATAACATATCAAAATATACGCTTTATTTAATTTCAGAACTTCTTTTTACACATACAGTCATTCGATCAGCTGACTCGTTAACTAGATGCGTGTGCAACCAGCCTAACCGATTTGATGAGCAATAAGGAATGCATGTTCGACAGTAACCTCTGCACGCGATATGTTACGACGCACAGAGGTAATTTATTGTGTTATAGAACTACTTCCTACGTAAAAACATGTTACCAATGTTTTGGTGGTATTTGATACAGTTTCATTGTTTATTTTCAATACCATTTTGATCTGAAACTTTGATACACCTAGTCAAATAGACATAAAACCAGATTGACCTAAGAAGATAGATACTCGCCCTGAGTGTAGCAACTTTATATGCTCTACAAAAAGTTTAGTATGACCTTTTCTTTGTGCTCGTGCTTGGATTAGAAGTCATGTAGACATGTCTACGATGACCCCACAATATGCCCCGAATTCAATAAATCGCAATGTACACGAAACGAGAACACTCCTACGCATACACCGCTCAATAAATGCAAAACTGCACAAAATACGATACCGTATATACTTTCTTATACTTGCAAAGAGCAAGAAGCAATAAAATTCACTTATTAAAACATACATGGAAGGATCGCATTCTCAACGACAGCAACAAATTTTTATGGCGCATTTTACTTACAAATGTACAAAGATCGCAGCCATTGATATGCAAGTTTGGTCAGCGGTGTCCCCACTTTAAATTTCTGAATATATTTTTCCGTTACGGCGAAAGCTATGGACCTGTTCCTGAATCAGGTTGCGGTAATGCGGAACATACTGAATGGGTTTTTGGAACGGATAATGTGAAAAAGGGTCACAAAAGAGGTATATTTGATCGGAGACTATTGCTGATAATGTTTAAAACTAGATATTTTGGGTTTCAAATATTGCAGATGTAAAAACTGGCCTATAATGGCCCTGTAAATACTGCTGGACGAGGTTCTACTCATCTCAGAGAAGAAATGACTTTTCCCATCTTTATCACACATGATAAAACAGATTTTAATCTGCAATACCAACAGAAAACTCATTGGGGAAATTCGCTATTTGCACGTTCAGCACTTTGCAGATATTTCAGACTTCATGCGATTATTTGAATTTCTTCTCTGTGAAATGTGCTGACAGTGTAGATATAGTGTATATAGATTTCGCACAGAAAGATACAAAGTGTGGTCTTGGTTACTAAGAAAAGTAAGAGTTTCACAATCTGAACGTATAATTTAAGTTTCTTGCGCTGCTTGTGTCGTTAGGTCTCTATAAAACTTTCTATAAAGAAAAAGGAATGCAAATCTTGGTTTTCACACCTTTTACATAAGCGACTAAGATCCACAAATTCAATTCAGAAGAGTATTTGTATACCCTACTATTAGTTTAAATATCGCAGAGAAGCGATGTAGCAATCCATACATTTTTATGGAGATTTAAATTTGAACTTCTAATCTTTTTAACGGCTTTTCTATGGTAATAAGGAAAATAAACTGCAGTTAAAAGTGTTAAAACACTAAAGTAAAAGTTAAAAGTGATATTTGAATTGTAAACGGCTGTTAAACCGTAAACTGAACATATTTGGTACATTATGATTGCTTTGTTACTTTCTCTTGTTTGATTTTAATTGCGCTATTGGTAATGTTTAATATTAGAAACTAGACAATACATTTGCTCAGGGCCTCGATTCACCTATTTAAGAATACGAAAAAACCGAATGAACTGCTTCATTTGGTAATTTTTACGATAATTGGCATTTTGCTTACTGTCATTACGATCATTAATTTGTCATTACGATCGTTCTCTTCTAGATCTAATGAGATTTTATTGTAGGCTTATCTGAATACGAAAATTAGGCGAAATGACAAACAATTACCTACACTGACCAAACACTGGCATGCATTTAAAATAGCTAGATTGAGGCCTAGGATGTTATTGGGGTTTTCTATGCAATTCTTAGTAGCAGGTTGTTTGGATTTGTGCCCGGTTAGTGGCAATAGGCTCGCCCCCTATTACATGGGACCTAAACATATCGGCGAACTGTAGGTGTATATTGGTACACCTCTGCCTAACCCTTCGGGGATACAGGCGTGATGATATGTTATGTTATGTTATCGAGGCCCTATAAAAACTGCGTTCGGAAAATGGCTGTGCTGTGCTGAATTAAGGTGGCGCACTAAATCTATTTATACTTCCATAATGTGGTAAGAAACGAAAGGTTTAAAAAACAGTGATATTATGTAAAGTTCACAGATGAGTAAGTTACGACACAAGATAGAAGATTTTAATGGAAGGTCTAATGTCGCAATTTAAAGGTAGGGTCTTCGCATCTTACTAAACTCGGTTTAAGATGGTTCTGTTTTGTTAATCTAATATTACAAAACTGATAAATTAATAATTCTAAAACCTTCCAACCTTGACGCTTGTGTCGTCAACGAGGATTAAAGCTGGATAACGAAGACTCCAATGTCTTTTTAGACTGCCTGTTTATAAGATTTTGTTTTGTTTGCTTTGGTTACAATTTTCCACTATTTTTTTACAGATTATTTTTTTAAATGAGATAAGAAAAGAAAACCCATGTAGAATTATATATTACTAGGAAAATCTTAACACGTACTTAGCTGTCTTTAGCAAAGGATGATTGCTCCCAACCAATTTGCGCAAATGGAGTGCTACGTTCGCAATCTCATCGCTCAGGACCCATCGCAGACTCAGGAAGGAGGTGGGATATCCGACAATCTTCTCCGCCTCACTCACGGCTCTGTTCCAATCCGGCTTCGCACTGTGTTGTGCAATACTGGCTGGTTGCGTGCAGCTCGTACTCACTTCCCTCCCGATACAAGGTCCCCAAAGTTTCGAAACCAATGCACTAGATGACTGGACTTTCACCAAATCGCATTTAACGACACGACACAATCGACTCAAACTCATTTTCCTAACTAACTACGCTGGCTAGGAAAATCGAGTACGAAATTCGTATTTCGAAATCGCAAACGTATAAATTTATTAACTGACTGTAACACAGTATTTACACACGAAAATATGTATAAACAAGTATTAGTATTTCCCACTATTTTTTTTTATAATCCTATTTATGTGAAACTGTTAATAAGTGTTTTATTCTGTACCAGTATTGCACAAAATGTATTGTTTCGTAAATTATTTGAACTGCGAAATCCGAACGTCCACAACTTTCGCGCGTAAACGGTTGACTGAACGAACGGCGAGCGGGATGCGATTGGTGAACGGTTATAAAGCAAAGTGCAAACCAAACTGACGCTGGTTGGATTCGTAGATTGTCGTATGACGTCATACGTTTACGTCGCGACGCTTACAGGCTAAAATATGAGGAGTACAGACTCCGGAACCAAGTCGGCCGGTATAAGATTATGTTCTTGTAGGTCGGTCTACAGCAAATTATACGAGCCATGTAATAGCGGCTGATCCCTCCTCAAACCAGCCTGCGTGTCCCACAATCTCCTTCTGTGAAGACCTGTCAGTGGTGACCAGCAATGCTGTCTTCGTCAGGCATGGCTGAGTGAAAAATCAGTTAGAATAAGGTACCAGATGAATTCTTCACAGGTTGTTTCAGTGCCAAACTTTGAAATTCAGTTTGTCAAGAATAATGTTTTTTTCAATATCGTTTCCATTTTGGAGTGAAAATGCAAAAGGTTAGGGTACTGGGATGGGATGTATCGATTAAAACAAACGAGACATAATATCCTCAACTTTGAGGGGTGATGGTAATTTCAGTTTTCGCGCTTGTGAGTGAACTGCTTAAAAACTCGTGAATACTTTCCTCAACTATTTGAAAATAAATGTATGTGTTCGTGGGATTCTCTGCGACGAGCCTTCTTTAGCCTTTATAGCGCCATCTATTGCTAAAAGACTGAATTAAGTAAACATCAAGGGAATATTAAAAAAAGGTAAACAAATAACGCGATGAGTATCTAATTTAGATTTTGATGGAAATTAAGTTTTTTTAAAGTACACTTTGGCTGTCGTATTAAAAAAGCAAAAGTCTGTCTCATAGGTAGTATCTTTTTCATCTTTCATCAATCGATCGATTCCTTTGACACTTTGACAGAACAAAGTTACCATACCAGAAATATAATCTCCTGAAAAAATATATTCAGTTAAGGTTTACAAGCAACCATAAATATGAAAAATGATTTTGGAAACATAAACGTCAACTATACGACTATAATGAATGAAATAAGAAAAATAAAAAAAATATAGAAACTGTTTTGTGTGTTTTCGTTAACAATAAATACGTTGTAAAGTAGACTGGGGAAGTAAATAAGCAAAAGAAAGCCAGAAAGCCAAAATAAAGTAAAAACGAAAAGAGAGAATCGTGAAAAAACTAACTCTGACGGGAACGGTGACAGATGTTTGATTCAAGCCAAGACAGTAGCTAATTTTCAACACTTAACTAATTACGTTTGATGTATTCCATCAATAAAAAGATCCTGGCCAGCTGCTATGTTTCGAAATATACTAGCAATGTTTTTTTTTATTTAAAGATCTTTTATTGATGGAATAATGTGTTAAACTCATTTCAATTCTTCGAATAATGTAATAAAATGATTATTTCGGAGTAATAACGCAAACAACACGTTTTATCTTACCTTTTTCAACATACCCGGAAAGAAACGAAACCGCTAAAATGGCAACATGGCTATGGTAATTTTTCAATCCAAATAATCGGCCAATCGCAACGTTTGCTCATTTTATTCCGTTCAGTCAATCTCCTGTTTCATCCAATCTTGTTCGAGCAGTTCGAGCGCGAGAAATAGTTCAGTCATTCAGTTCCTCGCGTTCTGCCGGTTATCGCAGTCGTCTCAGTCGTCTGTAGAGCGGTCACTGCGCCCTACCGGTATAATTCAGTGTTATATTTGATTAAACTCTCAGTTCAGCACAACTGTTGTTATTTAATAACAATTTTGTGTGAAAGTGAGAACTTTAGGTTGTGTTGTAGACGAGAAAAGTTCATTAAATTTCCCGAACGTACTTTGAGGTAAGGGTTTTTTTGTTGAATTCTTTTAGATATTTTACACAGGCTATGTCTGGCACTTCTTTCGCAAGCACTGAGAGTCCTCAGTCCACGTGTATTGCATACGTGGTGATAAATCTTTAGAAACGGTCGATAACACAGCTCATTCAGCATTTATTTCAGCAGATTCCTGATCGCAATAAATTTTTATCACTTATTGTTCATTGTATGTTAAATCTAACTCATTTTCTTATTTTCCTGTAGGCTCGCCTGTTCATTGTTTATTTCTAATAACGCGTAATAATAACATTGTTTACCGACTTTTAACCGAGAACAGTAGTCTATTGGGTTCCGCCTTCATTATTTCATCTCTTGCGGCTACAATTCGTATGAACTATTTTAAATGAATATCTTCTAAATCAAACAAAAGAGTATCGTAACAGTAAATTGATACGTCTTAATTTTTTCTTCTGATTAGCAACCGGCTGCCAGCCGCTTAGCGCCAGCAATGACCTCTAGAATTCAGATTTGGACGGTCATTGATCTGTCAGCTGGTTTGTGTTCGTAATTTGAATAATAATTTAATCTTGATTCTTAGTACAAAATTTTCCGATCGTAATATTTTTAACGACACTTTTTTTTCTTATTTGCGACATATTTATTTCGAAGATCTTTAAATAAATACATTCATTCACAATCTTATGGTAGGTATATGTGTTTTTCTAATTATATCTTAGTATACAGATAATTCAGTTTTATTTATTTTAATAGAGCTATATTAATATTATTAATCACCATTAAGGACAAGCCCTTTGACCTAACTAGTGTTTATCATTGTTAATGTCAGTCTATAAAACAGCTTTGTTTAACTGCTATGTAATAAACATGCTGAATAATATTATGTAATGCTTGTAAGTGGAATGTAGGTGTGTCTTTCTAACTATGAACAATCAACTCAGCCTATTGTCGTCCACTACTTGGCAATGACCTTCCCCTTTAGCTAATTGATTGAAAGGAAAAAGTAGTGATCAACTTATCTCAGTATTTAAAGTACCGGTCTGTGACAAAATATTTAAAAGCAATTTGTTTTCAAATGTCACCAGCGTATACATAAAAATAAAAAAAAAATGTTTTGTCCAACTTCTGCACTCTGACAGTTTAATGGTTATATTAAAAAAAAAACCTTTTTATAGATTTAAGTAAAATTTCTCCCAGCCTGAGTGTAGACGTAACTGAATCAATACTAAGGAATCCTGTTATTAACCCTTAATTAAAACTGTTACATAAAATCTCTTAGTACATCGGTTAGAACTGTAACACAGTAAGAACTTAAACATTATTATAACTAAAAATGCAACTAGGTTAATTTTATAATATTTGATTTATCTATTATTTTCTAAAAGGCTTTATTAAAATTTGTTTTTGTATTAAATAGCTAAATACCAAATCAAATAAATTAAATTAAAAAATGTAAGAATGTCATGAATAACTTTAGACTCTGCTCATAACTTTAAAATTGTGAACAGATCTTTTTTACCTAAAGGATGAGAACCATCTCAATCACAAATATGTCAACATATGTATATAATAACATTTCAATCCCTAAACCACATCATAACCCATAGATCTTACGCAAAGGCAGCAGCAAAATTAAAACAAAAACTCATTTTTAAAGTTCAGAACAGCTTTTTAGCCTTATCATGAAATCTTTGACATTATTTAAAATAGCATAGTATACAGCTGTACCATTACATTCCAGTATTAATCTTTACAACTTTAATTTCCATTATAATCTCATAACACTAAATAGATGATAAAAATGTAATATTTAACACATGTAACCTCGACCTCAAATCTAATATCTTTTATCCCACAATTATTAAGATAAGCAAGATACACATCTAATATAATTAATTCTTGTTAACACTAATTAAATATAATTAAGGTAATCAAAGCAAATAGCTTGTTAGACATGTCTGGATTTTATTTGGTTATTTTATGGAGCAATTATGATTTATGAAATGGTATTCTTCATTATTAAAGTTAACATGTGTAAAGTGTAAAATTTATGGTACCGTTGGTTTGATTATAATTAAGATTGGAAAAGCTAAATTAATAGTGTTTGGATTTAGATGTATCATTTATTGTTTGTGTCATGTTTTCATATAAGTGGGCGATAATTGTAATTGCATTGACTTCGCAGGCTTCTGGTAGGGTTGTCATGCTGTAGTTTTATGGGCTTTCCTAAATTCACATTAATGTAAATGTTTAGTTAGGATATAGTATCACTAAAGTTGTTGATTTAAATTGATGAATATTGCTAATAGAGACAAATAGAAATTTTACTTATATTTAAAACGAACATATTTTGCTAATATAGTAGCTGAACATAGAGACTTTATATGTAATTCCCAGATTAAAATATTCTACCCATATTATAATATTCTTGCATGTAAGTACTGGCGAAAATAAAGTTAAAAATATAGTTTTTTTTTTTTTTTCAAATATTTCATGTTATGTAGCGGAATGTCTAAAAATTATGATTATAGGGTACAATTCAAACTCAGTTTTCCTTAACCTAACCAATATTGGCTTAATCAGAGTGAATTAATATCATAGTCTGTTTTAGCTACCTCATAGGGAAATCTATTTCTTGTTATCAGTGCAAGTGAAAAGTTTCCGTCTCCTGCAATCTATCACTGTCATTTATGTATACAAAAGAGTACAGTAATATATTGGGTGTGTACATTATGATTTGAGTAACTCTCAATGTCAACTACATTTGCAGACGGCTCGCAAAAATTGGATTGCTTTGTACAGTAAACCGCACGCCCGAGGTTACGAAACACAACCTTAGTGATTTGAAATAAGGGTGCTGAGAATTACAGTGTTTCCACTGCTGTGTGGTTAGCTGTACACTTTACTTAGAAATCTATAGTTACTGATACATTTGCTTTTGTCACCATTACGGTAACGTCGACAGTTCTTGGTCACTAGAATTACCATGACTGATCTAAGTTATGTTAGGTATATGTAATGCTATCCCTGCCCCGTGGTTTTACATCTTTTTTGTTCACCCAAAGCAAGTAACATAATGTGACTGCCTTTATTTTGGCTGGTAGTTACAGAGATCAGCACGAACAAACTGACTATAATATTGTACGATTATAGGAAAAATACACACCTAACTTTAAAACAATTAGTCACAAAATAAGTAAGAAATTCAAGAAATGTGCAGAAAACACGCTATACTTTTATCGCTAAGAAAAGTTAGCTCGTAAACACGCTATTTGAACCGGTTCGTGTGTTTCTAATCATAATATTCTTTAATAGTGTGTCAATGAACTTAATATTTGTAAAACAAGGCAGTAGGTATTTTTATTTGAACCTGACTGACCTTCATACATGACATTATGAACATGCAATATAGTATAGAATGAACTAATGCACTTAATGCAAGTTCGTGTAAATATTTTCTATGGTTTATAGTTGCATGTTTCAAGCCTATTGCTATCTGTCAGTTCAAATATTTGTAGAGTTTGTAGGTATACGGATGTTGTTTAAGACTTGTAAATATGATAACAGAATAATTGTGTGAGTTACCTGTTTTCCCAAATAGTATAGCTTTGTTATAAGGAACAAGATTTTGCCTCGCGGCTCCACCTGTGTGGTGGATAATAATGATCGCAGTCATTGCAATGTAAAAATTAGCCTAAGCCTGTGTCCTTTCTTGGCAGGCAAGTCTCTCACTCAGTGAGGTAACTACATACCCAGATTGTAAAAACGGATACAGCTTCTCATGATATCCCGCCATATTTCTATTAGAGGATTTATTATTATTTTAATCCCTCAAGGCGCTTATCACGCAGCAAGGAAACGGCCATTGTCGAAATCCTTGGGGGGAAGGATGGCGTCCAGTATCGGACGCCTTTAAGCTGATATGACTATGATAATGAGGTGCAAACCACACGAAATAAACTTTATTTTACTGTGTCTAATGTTCACGTATGTTTGTCCAGGTATGGAGTGGGAAGGGCCGCCCAAGCAAGGCTTGTACGACCCTCAGAACGAGCACGAAGCTTGCGGCGTTGGTTTTGTTGTTGCTATCGACGGTAAACGCACTCATAAAGTAAGTATAAAAACTATACAATACCTATGGATGTACTCTTTACAAGTAAATCTTACGTTACTGCCTCACTGTAGGGACCAAAAACGGATTGAAAGGCAAAAAAATATTTCAGGAAGAATTTTAAGTAAATTCCTCGTCTCAATAAGCCTGGTATCAAAATAATCCATATTACACATAAAGACATACTCTTTATATGTAATATGGATTATTTTAAATATAAACTTTCGATAACACACTCGATCAGCCCAAAAGTACATTTGCCATTGCAACCCCTTTTACACTAATTAGTAATATCAGGATCAAAGTAACATACACAATGCATTTAGTCTGGACTCAATAAGCTCCAGCATCCCCTATAAACTGGGGTCTCACCCCATCATCCGTTGCTAGGCAACGCTAATTAATTGGTAACCAAATCTGACTGGAATCGCCACTGTCCATCAGACATTGGAGAAGTTAATTTTGTACCAATTATGCTGTAGCCAAGGGATATTAAAAACAAAAATACCTATTGGTACATAATATTTTCTCAATGTGATTTGTCCTTGTTTTAAATACAATGGAATAAATTAAACGGTTTTTGTTAGAATCGAAGATTTCTTAAGGTCATTGTCGTGAAACAAATTGTTATTCTAAAATCGATTCGTTTTGTTTTTATTCACAGTTTCGTTAAGAGTAATCTCCTCAGTCTGAAATTATTATGACATTAATGGTTAGATAATTCCTCTCTTGTCTAGTCAATGCAGTTTTACGTTTCATTTTTAATACGTCGTCAGTTCCGATCTTGACCTACACACGTTTTAATTTTCTTCTGTCATCCGAAATGCTGCAACGGTCCAAAAAATTAAATTGTTTGGCCCTTTCCCTGTGTATAATTTTAGATAGTTGCCAAAATGTCTAGTCAGTGCTGAGTTGTATTAATTTATTACCAAATCTCCCCTGCATTTGGCAGTTTTCCACACCTAATAACACAATATGCCATGTTTCTTATAGAATTAAACATTTAACAGCACATGATTTGGAAACCGTTCAAAGGGAATTGCTTCTTATCCAGTTATTTTCCAAGAAATTGCAATTGTTGCCAATAGTCAAAGCTTATGTACAGCATTTTTGCGGTTATTGTTTGCTGAGCAAGTAATATTTTTTTAAGTGACTCTTAAATGTCATGCTGTCTCTAAAAGATATAAATATGCATCGAATGAATTAAATTATGTTCTTTCTCAGACTACATACTGTTATAGTTGGATTCAAATTTAATGGCGGCTCTGAAGTTAGCTACACGCTGCGCAGTACCTCGCCCCGCACCCCCGCTGGCGCATAAGTTTGTTACTGCGCAGCGACTCGCCTCGTGTTCAGAGCCGCCATTAAGTTTGCACCGTACTGTACATACAGGCCCAAAAATGAGACAGTAACGTAATTAGAACATTACAAATGGTTTTTACTTTTAAAATAACTAGTTTAATGCAGTACATATTGAATTACAAGAGAATATCATCTAAATTTGTCTGGCTTGTTCTATTTATGTGCACGTTGATTAATGAATGCAATTAAACCAGTTGTTACTAATTATTCGCAATTGAATATTATTTTGATTTGATATTATGTAAGCTGTATTTCAGGAATAAGTATTTAATATGCCATAATATAGGTATATTTTATGTAACCTAAATTTAATAAAAAATTGCAAAATTTGCATTATGGATATCCTTTTAAACGAATATTTTACAATATATGCTACATTAATTTTTTTTATGTTTTTATTTTTGTTTCATAAAATTATCGTTTCTAATCAACCTGTTATACAACCTTTGATATAGTTGTCACAATATAACGCGTTTTATACTCAACCTAATAAGCTTATTCTGACCTAATCTGTTGATTTACGATCAAAATGCAATGACAGCTTACTTCAGCCTAGAGCTTTAATCGCTAATTCATTTATCAGCAATATTTAGTGATGCATTAAGCGATAAAGATTAATTAAATTGATGGGATATAAAAGAAGACAAATAGACAGACACAAATTTAAAACACCTCTTTTTTGCATCTGGGGTTAAAAAGGCAAAGAATGAGATATTTATTTATTGCACCATGTAGTTTACAGTATTTGAGTATACACATTATATAATCTTTATATATATAATTCTTCTGTGAGTGTGTATGTCACTGAACTTCTCTCAAACGACTGGACCGATTTTGATAAAAAAAACTACTATAACACAATGATAAAAAAGTTTTGTTATCATTGTGTTATAGTAGACCATGTGCTGGATCAAATATTTGAATAATAATTTTCATCAAAATGGTCCAGAATGTTTTAGCTTATTAAAAAAAGTTTGAAATTTTCAAATTAAAGACGTGAAGACAGGACAACGTCTGTCGGGTCCGCTAGTAATAGTATAAACTTTAACAGACACGGACCCTGTAAGGGCGTTGCAAGGTAACTTAATATCTAGGTTTCTTAAATTATATTCTCTATATTCGTGTAATATGATAAAAACATTGCTTTTTTGTAACTCTACCTTTAGCAGAATTAATTTTGGTAGGTCTATGATGGAATTTCCTCTAGGTACTTTATAGTGCCAATAAAAATGCTGCATCAGCCTTCGATTACATAACATCATTTTGAAATTTACTTGGCACGAGGCACAATTAAGTTGCAGAGGGGAGGGTTGAAGAGAGAAGCTTTAAATTTATTGGCCATCTGCCAAAAGAAAAGGGTTTTTATGATAGTAAAACAGCATCTATAATCCATACTTTAAATTAATCTCTTGCATCTTGTTTATAAATTAATCATCACTATCTTCGTCGTATCCAATTTTGACTATGGAAAATACTTTGTCTGTCCTGAAGAGATTTTTAATGTGGCTGATATCCAAGCAGAGAAAGTATTTTGTGACAATATAGTCACAGACACACTCAACAGTCTGTACTGTTGTTTTATGTCACACTGTATTGGTCCATTAGCTTACTTTAAGTGCTTAAACAATTCCTATCCTTTTTTTTTCTAAATTAACTTGAGTTTTCTTGTCACTAGATCGTAAGAGATGCCGAAACGCTCGCAAAACGTATGGAGCATCGCGGCGCGTGCGCCTGCGACAACGACACCGGCGACGGCGCGGGAGTGCTAACCGCTATACCGCATCAGTTCTACTGTGCTCAGCTAAGGTAAGCCTTAAGATATAAGTAAAATATAGATAATAAGTATTTCTAAAAAGAGGTGGACACACAATTGTGTGTCAGCTAGGTATTCTGTGAAGGTAAAACAGGCCTGTAACTGCCTTATTTTAAGTCCAATGAGCACATTTAACATACGCAGCACGAATATGAAAATGCTCATCTAGAAGTTCAGGATTTTTACCCACGAGTTGGTGGTGATGGATGTAGAAGAAATAATATAGTAAGATTAGGAAACAGGTTATTTTTGGCCAGTGTTGACACGTAAGAAAGACTTAGTTAATAGTTTTTCAAAAGACCATTTCATGTAAGACCTTAAAACAGGTTAATGCAGTGTAACATGTGTAATTACAGATTTATTATTTTGTCTTTAATTATAAACGGTCACGGTTTTAATAGGTTTTGTACTAAAACAAGACGGTTTTAATACATGTTAGTATTTAGTACCGAGACGAACGATTGTAGTACATTATAGTTTACCTAAATATTGTTTGTACAGTCGAGGGTATACTGAATGTTATTATTATTTTAACATTAAACAACTGCTTCATAGTTTGATTTTGGTTTATTAATGATGATAAACATGAGATGAGGTATTTGTTAATACAATTTATTGCATACAATTCGTATGGCAGACAAACTGCACAACAAGAGTACTTTTGCACAGTTTGTCAAATAGATGCTAGAATACCTTTAGTTTATTTCGAGTAAAGTAAACATTGTGACAATAAATACGATGTCTTAGTCGAGCCGTTGTATTGCATACTATCCGAACCACACAAAAAAGAACAACAAATAACTTACCAAAAAAGTTAATAGTGTAAAGAAAATTTTAAAACAAATGAAACATTGAAATTGATGAGAACGGCCTTTCGTGCTATTTGGCAGGTTGCCAGTAACAATTGTGCCCACAGCCTTAAACTTGGCATTCCGCCAGACGGTTTCGAGGGAAAATCGATATGCCATGACAAAGTGGAGCAACGTTTTTCCAGCGTGCGAAATGTATTATATCTTTTGTGTCTTTAAGATGGTCTATTAAATTTTACGAGTACTTGTAGGCTATACTCTTTTATGAGATGAATTTCCTCTAATCTTTTGTGACGTAATTTTTGGATCAGGTTCTTAATCAAACAGGTTTCTAAACTAATAAACCTATATATTATTACGTTACTTTGAGAGACTCAACAGGCGTCCACAGTCAAACTGTTCAAAACAGTTTTGTGGACCAATGTATAAACATAAGTCTATTTTTTTGTACTTAATAATTCTAAATAAATAAATAATATCGATTCCTGGATCGTACTTTGTGGGAATTTGTCTGCTGTTGCTGATGTTTCTTCTGCACATAAACGCATCTGTACCGAATAAAAATCTTCGCATCAAATTCTTCAATTTATAATATTTACCTTTTGAGTAGAGACCAAATAGTGCGAGAAATGAGGATAGCCCAAAAAAAACTAACATATAATTTTTGTGTATCTTCGTAAACCATTTAGCTAATATGTTTTTCTAGGTGCAATGATTCATAATATCACTTTTAGATTCTGAGTTTGTTGTTGTGCCACTGCCCTAGCAAATTTAAATTATGTAAATTTAGAGTAGTCGTGGAAAAAGATCAAGGATTATATTTAGACTCCTGTACTTTTCCTTTCGATAACAATATTTTGGCAACACGATCTAATTTAGGTTTCTTCAAATACCTAATTATATTGGGCCGTAGTACAAACAACAAATAGAAAAAGGTACTTCTGCTTACCAAACATGCGTTTTGCGCGGTCAATGTCAAAAGTGTTACCACTGATGTGTTTTTCAGTGCCTATCTATGTAATAATTATTTTTTTAGTATAAACAAAATTAAGCCATTGACGTCATTATCACTGTCCACGAGACAATTGAGTGATCTTTCTTGTATCTTTTACCATAAAAATATATCATTTCGCTGTTTTTGAGGTCGCCTCGATAACTTTTCAGCTTACCTACTATAAACATGTAGATTTTCAAGACATTGAAATCTAGAATGATAAATAGTGTGTAAAATATAAGAATAATAGTAGATTTATTTAGAACTTCGGAGATGTATAATCCAAGTAAAATAAGAACATAAATCGACTTCACTAAACACGAATGTTTATTTTTCAATAAATTAACAACAATATAGAAACAGAAACTGATGTGGGAATATTTGCATTTAATTTATAACTGTAACTAGTATGGAATCTCAAATAAATAACATGAAGACAAGAGGGCTTTTGTAATAAGATTTACGTCAATATTTATGAGATGTGCGAGTTGTTGATGACATTTCAACGTTGAAGGAATCTTGTTATAATTGCCATATTGATGGGAATTGATTAAATAATATCGTTTGCAAATACCACTCTTGTGAGGGCTTTCAACTTGTACTTGTGATACTTATGTAAGTCGCCTCGGTCATTTATTCCAAATAGCTTTGTTGCGATTTGCTTTTCTTCAAAGGTAAAAGCTAATCACTAGTCCAGAAAATAGATTGTTAAAGTTGGAAGCCTATCCCCGTATAGTTTTCTAGGGGAAAAAAAAAACGGTTTAAAAGCTGCTGTAACTCTTGTCATGGATGTAAAGGAAATTAAATTTCTGTCTCTAGAAAACTATTGTGAACTGAGAATGTCACTAATCGCTTGACCGTGACCTATTTTCGGCAAGTTTCCACTGTCGCTCTCGATTTCAGTCTCAAAAACGTTACACAATAGAGCAGGTCTAGCAGACCTCTTGAGTTCGCCTGTACTATACAGTCAATTTATGTCTGACCCAGTCACCTATTCACTGGCAAATAGATAATGGCTGCCACGTTCTGCCAGCTACGCAGTAGTCTGATTTATCAATAGTGATGGGGGCTTATCGATAGTTCGTGTGGGGTGGGCTTGTTTACGTCTGTTACACTGAATGATGAACTTTTGTACAGTCCGAGCTCTTTAATATGTAGATATTAAAGCTGAAGAGTTTGTTTGAATCTCTGAAGCTAGCAGCCGGTAAATCATTTGTCTTTTGAGAGTCCAATGCTCGCGGACGGCTTTGACATCACTTTAAATGAGAGTGCTGCCAGGGGCATTGTTGCGGTAAATTAAGACTTCTGACAAAACAGTGAATACAATTAATTACGAGAGCAAAATGACCATTAGCCTTTTTCAATACATGTTATATAAAGTAAATTACACACTTACAGCCTAAGTGCAATGTCGAGACGTAAATATCGAAATAATTTGGCAATACACATGAAATGTAAATGCATTCTGTATAAAATATTGACCATTATGGAATAATTCAGCATCAAACCAATAGGCAAAACAAACAGGAAGATAAATAAACTACACATTAGCGGCGCAATAATTTTGCATAGTAACAAACTTGACATTCAGCTTCTATTCACTGATATGCACATGCTAATAAGAAATTATCGTATTCTTGAATAAATAGCACTCGATACGCAGGCATGTCGCCTCACCATTAGATAACATTATTTGTGTTCAATTATACGACAGCCTTGTTCCAAGACCTTGGTTCTTATCTACGGGAATAGCTTAAATAGTTAAACCATTTCTGAGGATCACACTATATACCGTAAAAAAGTCATAGTCGAAAGAACTTCCTAAAAAGTTTACCTCGTAAACCGTACCAAAATACCAATATTCTCCTGAGCCGCAATAAAGACCATTCTAAATTTTCATATAGGACGAATCTGTCGCTAGTCCCCCTCTGCCAAATATGAACCGACCAATATTGTAGTCAATTAGATTCCCACTCGGCTATGAGTACCATTGCCCCCTGCCCCGTCACTATTGATTGTCTCCCACTTCAACCTATCAATATGTACGAAAAACGATACGCCAAACTGTATTGTCGAATGTTTTAACTAGCTCATTGTATCTTGGAAAAAAATGATTTTGGAATGGGATTTCAGTTCTACACAAAGTCGTGTGACCACTCTTTACACACGTTATTGATGGCGCATTAACTAATTATGTTGTTTTCCGTATTACGTAAACACGCGATTACACTCCACTGATAACTCGGCCTTGGCTTCTTAAAAAGAATAACGAATAACAAGCTGTAAAATCAATGGGCTGCGTAACCACTGCATTACGGGGCATTAAGGGGCTATTCAGTCCCGTCTCAAAGAACTGATTCAAGGACACTGTGTTCCCAGCTGTGACGCAGTTGCCTCTGAATTGACGACACAGTGTTTCTTTGTGATAGACTTTATTATAGTTGGAAAACGACTCGCTGACAGCGAAGCGGCCGAGAGGCTGGGGGCTAGAATACCGTCTTTTTTGCAAAGTTCCTCTACATAAAATAGGTTTTCATATCGAATGAAATGTAGCTAAAAGTTTGTATCTGTGCATGTAAATAAAAGGCCGATTGGATGGATGTTTTATCTCTGTTACTCAATCACTCGGACAGTCATCGAAAATCCTTTAATGGTTTACAAATATTTAACAGCACTCAACGCGAGTGGTGATTAAAAATATCGCCTCTACTCGTTTTGACTTTCGACAAACAAAATATTACATTGATATTTGCTTTCAAAATACAGTTGGCCAATCAATACACATTTCTTTTTGATCCAATTAATATTATTTTTAAACAAAAAAATATTTGTTATTATCCTGATACAGCGTTAAGAGTCCTTATCACCTTTGAAATAAAGTAAAGTACAGTCGAGTGTTTGCGAAGGACTTAAATCCGCACAATCCAAGAAATTATGTATTATCAGTAAATATAATAAGTACTTACTGATACAAATATTGGCGTGGGAAATTACAGGAGTATTTTCAAGAGCTATTAAACCACTTAAAATACGTGTCACCTATATTCGTAAATACTCATTACGTATTGATATTAGTTTCGGTTTAAAGTGGACTATTAAAACGCTAATAAAGCTTGACCAGGTAAATAAGTAGGTGACTACATATTGCATGCATACCTAGCATAAACTAAATCTGTGGTGCAGTTTATGCCCTGTTTGCCTTCTTAAACAGTCTATCTTCTTACAGTCTTTCAGTAGGTTGACTCTAGATACTGCTAGAAGTAAGAGGCTTATGATCGTGGTAGAGATTTTTTTTAGAGCAATGCCAACTATTGGCAAGAAATTTTGGAAGACCATCCCTTTTGCCTTCCAAATTTTTTACCATCATTTCTGAATCCAGCGTTGTAGGAATAAGATAGGTAGAATTTTTACTTTTCAGTCTTCTAGAAACAAACCTATTTAAAATACTCTAACATAGTTTTCTTAACATTAAAATAAACGTGAATAGCAAGTTAAGATGTGGTCACAGAATTAGTATCCATTAGAACAGTTTACGTTTGCAGAGCGTGCTGCGTAGTATTGACAAGGTCGAATATGTTTGTATTACTGGTGGCTGCGATTGCGTGAAAGTTATACATTTATAGCTATATTTTAATACGTTTCCTTTAATCTGATGCTTTACCCTCTTATTTTAAATATCTATGGAGACTTACAAGGATCTATCAGGTTTCGCATTAGATACGTCGCAAGATGTTGGGCTGAGAAGATATCAGTAATTATTTCACGACATTATATGTAAAGGAAACTAAAATAAAACGATTATTTGTTCAAATGTATTGTGTGCAAAATATGCAGTAAATTTACCTTGAAACTTTGTATACCATTTATTATTACTATCATTAAAACATCTCCTCTAATGATTACAGAATTATGATCTCAATTTTAATCTATAATTGCTTCCGTTGGTTTGAAAATTATTGTAATTTATGTGAAACGTCATTTATAAATCCTAATCGAGTGTTATGTTACAAATGACTTGAGTACAGAAAAACAATAACCGCTAGTCGAGCTTAACTTTGTAAAAATAAACTGAAGGCAACCGGTTATAACTGCTTTATGGAAACATGTGTTATAGTTTATCTTGGATAAATAATTCTTGGTTTGCTATACTTGGTATATCTCAATAAAACGACATTATAAATATTATACATATATTGCTCTAACACAACCATTTCACTTATATAAATTATAAACTATGATCACAGGTAAAGTAAAAATCTATATTTCAATTAACCTAAAAAAATCCAAATCGTCTAACAGGACTTACCTTCGAACATATGTCTCAATTACAAGCTAAGAGACCCCAGATAATGAGATGAGGCTTAGAATGATGATGATTATTTAGATAAAATATCAGTGTACTCCTGGAAAGATCCCAAGAAACACTACAATACGCTAGATCAAACTTGTTTACCGAATTCAATTCAGTGTATTTGAGAGTTCTCAGCGGTTCATGTGTCAACAATGGGAGTCCCTACGCCGCTTTCTCAAGATAAAAATGTTTACGGACACGAAAGCATTGTGAGAACAAATGACAGGAATGAAACAATTGATAAAGCTTGGCTTACTTCCTTGAGGAATCCTTGGAATTGATAAACCGTGAAGATACGAAGTAACCAAATAGAAATAATGACAATTATCCCATCAGACTCTAAATGTGACTACTAGCTGATAGGGTAACTGTGTTTGTCAACATATTCAATGATTTTCTGTACAGATCCGACTTTTCTTTTTAAATTCTATAATAGAATATTAGAACTGTAGAGATGAATGGAAGCTGAATACGCATTTCGCCGACCCCAAATAATTGGGAACAGGGCAGAGAAATGATGAAAAGAATATCATTCAAAATCATAAGCAAATTATGAACTAAAGTCTCGCATTCTCATAAGCAAATTATGGAAGTTTCTGTCTTTGCGGTTCAATCGCGTGTTTTGCAATGTCGAGGTTGTTTGACAAAGATGACAGTTAATTTCTAGTTACCTTTATAGTTGTTTTATAGCATGCTATTTCTTTATTCATTCTTTTTTAGTTTTTATTGCTAGTTTAAAGGTCATTTGCCTTAAAAACTCTGTGAGCTGATGAAATAACAGCTTTTAAAGTTTACCTTTAGGTTATTTTTCAGCTGGTTTACTGAAGTTAAGTTTGTTATTCGTTTGTATTCATAAATGCAAGAAATATCTGGTATTTGTAACAATATATATCACGTGAACAAACAGTGGCATTTATTAAGTGATCATCATTATCTTTATTGTTTTACACCTTAGGTTACACTACGCTATAATCTCAACGACCTTGTCGTAAAACTGTATTGCACACCACTGTGCATATTAAATTTTATTATTCGATGGAATGGAATTGCATTCTACGAAACATTGTTCTGTTTATTTTCTTCTTTTAAACTAGTACGTTGTTAGAATTCAACTATGTTGCGCTCTTGAAAATATTTTATAACTAGAGGAAGATTGAAATTAGTTCACACTAGTCATTTCAGTTTCAGTTTAAACGTTCCTATAAACAAAAAAATGCATTTCGTTTATAATTGCAGATTTTTTTCTCTCTTCTTTTGTATTTATTAGTTGCAGATTAGGTTTGTCTAATCTGTTACAATATTATACATTCGTTTTAGTATCTAAGGCAAGATATAAGAAAGAACTACTAAAAATTGTATACTGCAAAGCAAAATCCGAGTTACGTACTTGAAAGATGACAGCCTCGTCTTTCCACGGTTTACTGCGAGACAATCCATCAATTTGACGTGCACTATTTCTGCGCAATAGCAAATCGTTTAGCACAAGTGAAATAGTATTTACTTCTTACAGTACAGTAGTTACTAATAATTAGTGGGCTTATGTCTGTCACTGGTTTCTATAGAGTGCTAGATGCAATATGCAACTAAAACTAGTATTATTATCTTAATTTGTAAATTAACGATTTAAATGTTGATCAATCATTATATGTTTAATCAGATATTTTATTAAGTAATTGTTATTCTGTTTAATTTGGCTGGGAAAATCATTTTGTGCCTTGTTGAAGTCATTACGATATCCATAAAAATTATGAAAGAACAACGAAATTATTTTTTGTGTTACACTATTATCGAACTGTTCTTTTCAGACGCGATATATTTCTGATGAAACCGAAATATTCCTCGGACCTCTTACGTCACACCCATTTGTTTTACGTCAATCGACGCTACTCAGCTGTTACATTGTCGTCTCGAATTTTATGTAATTTTCGTCACATAGCTATCAGACATTTTTGTGAACTTTGTATAAAAAAAAAGATAATGCTCTGTTTCAGACAAAAAATATAACGTTCAAACTGATTTTGTCTTACCAATTGAACCACCAAAATTTTGTTAGTGACTTGAAAGGTAAAAGGAATTAAAAAGGCTACCCTTACCTAGGTAATTTATATTAACAAGCTCATTAAAATAAACTTAGAGGGTTAAAGATTGTGTTACGGAGCCTTGATAAAGGATTAATGCTCGGTACAGCGCAGGCGCGGTGAGGTGAACACGCACTCGCCGCGTGGTTAGGTAGCCTATCTGATTAGCCGATCTAGGCATTAGATTAGGTAGCTGTGTGAATAACCTACATGGAGCATGAACTTACATATTCGTTATAAGTGTTCTTTCTTGAGCCAGTATATCAAACAAAAACGTTTCAAGTTTATTTTTCAGTTACTAGCCTGGTAGACGGTACCTGAAAACGAATCTTTGACCAAAGCTTTCACTTTAAAAAAACCTCTGTTTTTACCGATACTTTTTACATTTGGTGGCAATCAGCGCTAGTTTGTTCATAGTCTATGTCTTTAAAAATCTTATCTTTTATTTTAAGTTTCAAATAGTTTAGCCTTTGTTAGCACTTAATGACTCCATAAAGCCATGAAACATGAATTCTCTTTGGAGCCTAAAAAAGCATCTTCGCTGCGCATTTTATTTGGAATTTTTCCTTTCTACTTTATCGCTAATTCTCGCGTCCTAAAGTTAGACAAGATAACTAATCGAATGCGTTGTTATTTATAAACTGGTATCACTACAGCACCACACGGCATCCGCACACTCGCCACGTGGGGTTCGCGTGGGGGATTACACTATCTTTATTTCTTTTTTATCTCTCGTCTATGACCACCATCGCCAATTAATCGATTGTTTTATTTATTTATTGCTATGGCTACTGTTCCTTATCTATTCGTGGTCGTGAAAGTTGGCCTTAGAATAGTGTTTTATGGCAGGAAATCTGTCTTTTTCCTTTTCTAAGCTGTTTTGAAATGGCTTAGACTATTTCGTGCAAATAATATTTTTAAGTTAAGAAAAAGCTTAATACTGTACGTGGAATACAGTGACTTTATTTCGTCCTTATTAGGTATCGATGCCATCGCCCATCTGAGTTGTAATTTTGTTACTATGAGAAAGGCGGCAAAATTAAAGAGATACCATTTATCTCAACAGTCGTTGGGGATAATTGGGGATTATCACTAATATATCACATTATATTGTTGTACAAGTTGTTCTATAGGAATAAGAGTTACCTGCGATAAGATAACGTATCGCCACGATCAGTGGGTCGTGATAACACGGCTGATTGCGATTGATAATGTGTATACAATCGATATAGCTTCGTCATTGGAACAATATCGCCTAATATTGTTTACCCGATTACTTGTTGCTACCCTCTTTACTTCTATTTTTTTTTTTTTTATGTTACTGAAATTAATAATGTATTTCCTGAAAGACTTGCTCAGCCCTAAAATTTCTGACTTTGAGAACACAATCTATCGTCTCTAGAATACAATTCAACTTAAATGTAACAGAACTATTTAGATCAACAGCATGCGAAGTTCAAAATTTCAAGTAGTTATACGTGAGTTTATAAATAAAACTATCGTGTATCACTATGCAATAAATATCACTTAGGGATAGTTCATACTGTCATTTACGTATTTATAAATCATAATATTTGTTTTGACTGACATCATCCCTGATTGTTTTTGCAGACGAAACTGATAAAAACCAGACGAAGTAAAAATAAATAATGTTACAATATATCAGCTGATAATAAGATTAATTAAATTTAATCATCAAGATAAACAAAGCTGTAGTACGCTAGACATAAGTAATGACACCGTAAATGAGACATCACCATGTATAAGACAATAATAAAGGTACGGTAAAGCGCTAAACTGTCTCGTTGGCCTAGTGGGTCTAAGCGTGACTGCTTCGCTAGAAGTCTTGGGTTCGATTCCCAAGTCGACCAAGGTGTTACTGGGTTTTCTATGAAATTGTCAGTAGCAGGTCGGAGTTTGGATTTGTGCCCGGTTAGTGGCAATAGGCTCGCCCCCTATTACATGGAACCTAAAACATACCGGCGAACTGTGGGTGTACATCATTATACCTCTGCCAAACCCTTCAGGGATACACGCGTGATGGTATGTTTATGTTATGTAAAGCTTATTGGACCACGCTGTATTCAGTCTCTGTATGACCACGCGTAGTAAGAAGAGACGGACTAATTAGACATATTTAATTAGGACTATATAGCTTACTCTATTCTCGTAACAAGGTATTTAAATACATTATTATTTGTTTTACGGGTAAAGATTGTTTCACGTGTACGCAAAATTTTGGTCGTACGCCAAATGTTCGATAGTAAATGACACAATTATGATCATAAAAAAGTAGTTTCATTCAATAAAACATTCAGACTTTATTAGTCAGCACTGATTACTTGTTATAAGAGTCTCGTCTAAGTCTCAATGTTTTCTTGTTCTTGCTGGTAAGGCTTATCAGCTCTTTAATTTTCCGCAGTCTGAGTAAAAAGACGAAAATTTGAATATCAATTGGGTTTGTATTTAGGCAGGTAAGAGCAGATTAGATTGCACTTAGTTTATAAATACCAAGTAACAGTTATAATATCCTATTGAAGATCGTTTCTCTTCGTTTTCATCGGGAATTTATCTGGGCGTTGGTCTGATTATAAAAACTCAGCTTCTGCCTGTAAAAAGGTCGTTACTCGTGAGACTATTCTATGCTATTTATATTCTTAAACTAAAGAACTTATCCTTCCTTATATCCATATCGTTACTGTGAACGTTTAATAAAGCGGCAGGTGCATAAAATGTCATCTAAATTAATAACAGACGGGTAGTTGGCAATACCCACGATTGTTTGCTCATAAAAGATGATGACGGTTCGCTTGGAGTGGTTAGAAAAACAACGCCCGCACAAATTGGTAATAGATTGCTGACGGAATGTACTGTGCGAATTACTTGTATGGACTTTGTACCCGATATAACTAGCTAACAAACCAACGACGTAAGATCTTTGAACAAGAATCTACATTTTTTACTGAAACTTTCCTTGGGATTTACATTATTCGTTGGTAAAAGCCTGACCTTTTTGTTATGACGCTCATAACTTTTTAAGCCAACGCAACAGTTTAAAAATAAATGAAAGTTTTTCATTCGCTGACGTGGGTTTTCACGAAATTCCATAGTTACTGGTAATTGAAGTCTTATCAGTGCTGGTTTGCAATTAAATATATTTTGTGACGTAACAGTTTAAATACAAGTTTCGCACATTAACAGTGTTATTTCTACTGCTAAAGGAATATCGAAGTCCAAATTTCGATGACTGAATTCTACTCTAAATAAATAACATGAAATGAGAAAGGCATCGCTTTTTCAGCGACTGGGGCAGCCAATTTCCGGCGACATCAACTTATTGATATTCTTTCTACATTCAATCCTGACATTTGAGAACTGAAGTATTTATAGCACAATCAATAAAACCTCTCAAGATGCATGCTAATACAACAATGTTTGTTACGTTCATAGAACTGAAATCATTTGTGTTTATAGTCTTCTGCTTAGCTTTTTGTAATGTTAATGGCTGCGTGGAATCTATTTTGTGATCAGACGTAGGTTGTGCATTATGTACCGTAAGACATGTTAGTCTGATCTATTTATAAATTTCTAGGTCCAGCTAGAATTGTCTGAGCTAACTGGACAGGATTGAACTCAAATAGACTTCATTATTTAGTTTGATGTTCCTAGGATGGAGGTTGGAAAAAAAATCAAGTAGGTATTTAATTTGAATTTGCATTAGGTCCTGCTTTCTATAAGGCTAGCCCTTTTATTCGGTATTTCATATCAGTAGCCTATTTATATTTCCATAAAATAAACTTGCATGCTTTAATTGAACTGTGACCTTTACTGGAGATGGAAATCTAATTATACCTCTCGTGACATTTAGTGAAATGCTCTACATTTCCACCACCGAGTTGTTTGCTTCGTTGGTTTTAACGTTTGCTAGTAATACAGCTTGTAATGAAGTCGTTTTATCGCGTCTGTTCTAGATCGTTAGTGACAGACGTCTTTATCCGACTGGTCTTGATAAGCTAGCTATCCTTTGATCTTCATTATTAACGTTGTTTGTATAAGAGGTATTTTCCTTCATATCTTTGATCTTATTGTTTTTATCATCAAAAATGTTGATGCTCTCATTTCTATTCTTCATATTTGCTGTTTTAGTTTTAATAAAACGTCTGTCTATCTATTTCATACTCAGATCTTTCGAGACTAGACTTACCATTTCTGTAGTCCTTCGTTCCACTGCCAGTATTTGTCAATGCAGTCCACTTTTACCTTCAATAATGACGTGAATTATAAAACATTTTCTCATTGATTATTGAGCAGGTCCTATGTGGGTCAGCTGTCGGTCGTTCAACGTTCACCGTACACGATAACCTGTGTTCATGTATCGATTACATTGACTCACATGAACTTCAGTTACGTCATTGGAGTTATGCTATCTTTGTAAGGTAAACAATCAGTGGCTAAATATTCAAGTTTAGGAGATAAGATCAAATTGTAACTACATCAAAATTTGGACTTATTAGAAAATTGTTGATGGCAACAATATTTGAGCCTGTGATGTATTATAATATGAAGCTTCTTCAAATCAGTTTGATCAACTCAACATCCTTAAATGTCTCACGTTACTCGAAATCCGCAAAATCTGTAAATAGACATTGGTACATTATTCAGTGTGCCGTGCCGCCGTGTGGTATCCGGCTTAGAATTGACCACCCCCACTCCTCCCGTGGGTGTCGTAAGAGGCGACTAAGGGAAAAATCTAGAAGATGGGCAGCAGCGTCTTCTGTTACTATCACAACAATACTGCGATCCCCAAGCCGCCTGCCAAGCGTGGGGATTATGGCAACCCCCCCCCCCATAATGACAGACAAAACGGCACGACGGCCCCCAGTACCCGGCAGCTCCTCTATCCCTGGCTATGGTAGCGGGTCAGGTAACGGAGGAGCAGGGGGTGCTAAGAATCCCCGGTGGATTTCGCGCTACCGCCCCCACCGGACTTTGGCCCTGGCAACGCACAACGTCCGCACGCTGCGGACTGACGAGAAGATTGTCGAGCTGGAGGAAGAATTGAGCAGGTTGCGTTGGGACATCATGGGATTATCTGAAATCCGACGAGAGGGGCAGGATACGATAATCCTAGATTCCGGCAACATGCTCTTCTTCCGGGAAGGAGACCGAAAATCCCAGGGTGGTGTCGGGTTCCTCGTCCGTAAGTCTCTCATTAACAACGTGATAAAAGTCGATAGTGTGTCAAGCAGGGTAGCGTACCTGATACTCAGAATCACCGATCGGTATTCGTTGAAGGTCATCCAGGTATATGCGCCGACCTCGACACACCCTGACGATGAAGTAGAGGCTATGTATGAGGAGATCTCCGAAGCCATACATGCCTCCGAATCTTACTTCACCGTTGTTATGGGAGACTTCAACGCTAAGGTGGGCACTCAGAATGGCGATGAGTTGAGAGTAGGGTCGTTTGGATATGGGCAGCGGAACCAGAGGGGCCAGCGGCTGGTCGACTTTATGGAGAAGGAGGAACTCTATTTGATGAACTCCTTCTTCCAGAAGCGACCATCCAGGAAGTGGACGTGGATTGGCCCCGATGGTTCAACCAAAAATGAGATCGACTTCATCATGACGACCAAGAAGCGTATATTCAGTGATGTCTCTGTGATCGGGAAGGTGAAAACCGGCAGCGATCATCGCATTGTCAGAGGCACACTGAATATCAATGTAAAGCTTGAACGATCTCGTCTGATTAAGTCCACGCTCCGTCCAGGTCCTGCCCAAATCCAGAATCCCGAAACCTTTCAACTCGAACTGCGTAATCGCTTCCAGTGCCTAGCCGAATGCGAAACTGCGGACGAGATAAACAGCGGGTTGGTGGAAGCTGTCCAAGCAGTGGGTTCCCAGTTCTTTAGGACCCCACGCCGAAGAAAACCTCAGAAGCTCTCCAATAAAACCATTAAACTAATGGAAGCCCGGAATGAGATGAGATTGCAATCTTCAGCTGATATGTCGGAATACGGTCATCTCAATAGGCGAATTTCTAACTCCACGCGTCACGACCTGCGCTCCTTTAATACTGCCCGTATAAAGGACGCAATTGAGCGGAACCAGGGCTCCAAAGTGTTCGCGAGAAATTCCTCTGTTGGGAAAAGCCAAATGACGAAGCTGAAGATCGACAATGGCAGTATCATCTCATCGAAACCGGAGATATTGAGGGAGCTCGAGAGGTTTTACGGACAGCTGTACACTTCGACACGTAAACCCGTTGTCAGTGTGGCTCAGGACGCTAGAGCCAAACTGACCCGGCACTATACTGAGGATATCCCAGACATCAGCCTGTACGAGATTAGAGTGGCTCTGAAACAACTTAAAAACAACAAGGCGCCGGGTGATGACGGAATTACAACGGAGCTTCTGAGAGCGGGTGGAAAACCGGTACTTTTAGTCCTCCAGAGGCTATTCAATTCCGTCATACTCGAGGGTACTACGCCAGAATCATGGCACAGGAGTGTGGTGGTGCTCTTCTTCAAAAAAGGCGACAACACCTTGTTGAAGAATTATAGACCCATCTCGCTCCTGAGCCATGTGTATAAGTTGTTTTCGAGGGTCATTACGAACCGTCTCGAACGCAGGCTCGATGATTTCCAGCCTCCCGAACAAGCTGGTTTCCGAAAAGGCTTTAGCACCATGGACCACATTCACACGCTCCGCCAGGTTATACAGAAGACCGAAGAGTATAATCGGCCACTGTGTTTAGCGTTTGTGGACTATGAAAAAGCCTTCGATTCAATCGAAACCTGGGCTGTATTGCAGTCCCTTCAGCGATGTCATATCGACTATAGGTATATCGAGGTGTTGAAGTGTTTGTACAGTAAAGCCACAATGTCAATTCGGTTACAGGACGAGAGCACGAAGCCAATCCAACTGCAGCGTGGTGTGAGACAGGGAGACGTTATTTCTCCGAAACTGTTCACAAGTGCGTTGGAGGACGTCTTCAAGCTCTTGGACTGGAACGGGTTCGGCATCAATATCAATGGCGAATACATCACTCACCTTCGTTTTGCCGATGATATAGTGATCATGGCAGAGTCGCTGGAGGAGCTTAATACCATGCTCAGCGACCTCAGTATCGTTTCCCAACAGGTGGGTCTTAAAATGAACATGGACAAGACCAAGATCATGTACAATGTCCATGTCGCACCTGTACCGGTTATTGTTGGGAATGATACTCTCAAAGTTGTCGACCACTACGTCTATCTTGGACAGATAGTTCAGTTAGGCCGGTCCAACTTCGACAAAGAGGTCGCCCGAAGAATCCAACTCGGATGGGCAGCGTTCGGGAAACTACGCGACATCTTTTCATCCAAAATTCCGCAGTGTCTGAAGACGCAGGTCTTTGACCAGTGTGTGTTGCCAGTGATGACATATGGCGCTGAAACGTGGTCGCTAACGAACACCACTTGAAGTGGCAATGGGCAGGCCATATCGCTCGAAGAACCGATAACCGTTGGGGAAGAAAGGTTCTCGAGTGGCGACCACGAACCGGAAGACGCAGCGTCGGCAGGCCTCCCACCAGGTGGACTGACGATATCGTCAAAGTGGCGGGCACCCGGTGGATGCAATTGGCGAGTTGTCGTTCATTGTGGCGTTCTAGGGGGGAGGCCTTTGTTCAGCAGTGGACGTCTTCCGGCTGATGATGATGATGATGATGATGACATTATTCAGTAAACAACTTATCTAAATTGACTTTTATTAATCGTCTGTAGTTCATATTTTATTTCATACTAAAATTTTAATACTTTTTTATTAGCATTTTCGTATTAATGCTTGCATTCCAAGCAATATTCTTCTAATGTTGTATTATTTACGATGTTCACTTGTTATTTCTTGTTCGTACAGTTGTTCAAATAAAACATCTTCTACGTTTATTGTTTTCGCTTTCACTTTATTATTATCCTTGAAAATAGATTTGTGTAAACAATGAGTGTTGCATTTCTTAATTTCCAAACAACTCGTGTAATCATTTTTTAATGGATACTAAATTAAAACTAGCAAAAATACTCACTAGGACTGTTACTTACCTAGTGTCCATTTATTTTCCTTAAACGTTCATCGTGTACCGGGATTTCCTCAATGGTATGCATGTATGTTTAAGACAAAAGTAAAGCCACCGCATAATCATGATATAACTCGCGAATTTTGGCGATTAATCACCCATTCTGCCGCTCCTAAGTTCAGCGTCCGCAGCGACAATAAGCGCTAGTAAATATCCCGATTCGTCCGCCATCTTGGCTCGGTGCCAGCGCTCCCGCGTCTCCAACATAAAGATCACGCCATGTGCGTAGTCACATGGTGGTATTCCGTCCATCAGATGTGATGCGGAGATTGGAGTTGTCTGATTGTGTCTTAAAGCCAAGGTGATGCAATTTTGTATAAACAGTAAATAAACATAGCGTTGAGCGTAAAATGTCGCGCTCGACAGATTTGTCGGTGTGCGATTGCTTTTTAATCACTAAGTTAAGTTCACTTTGCACATTCTAGAAATCTAGAGGTTAGGTTGGTCAGTGGTCAATGGTCATTCTGGTGTACTTTTCTTCAAAACAAAATTTAGTTCCGTAAATATTTCGTCTGCTCCTAAATACCTTGACCGATATAGAGCATACATAATGTTGAAGAAATCCCGATGAAATGGAATAGACGGCCAGCTCTCATTTGTTAAACATTGAAAGTTAAATATCTCCGAAAGTAGAAACTAATCATAGTTTATTCTATTACTATTGTCAGTTACGCTCATTCACGTACATTATCAACGGATGTCGGTGGCTTTGCCCGCCGAATACGCATGATAACGCATTCACATTCACCTTGGTTATCTGCTGCACTGTGTCATATTATGACAGTTATTGTTCAAAGTCGTCTCGTGTGATAGTGGGGTTATGACTAAATGTTGTGTAAGGTTTAATGAATAGGAAAGAGCGATAGCGATTTATGGAAAGACTTGATTTAGGCCTCTTCTTAGCTTTTGGATAGCATGACACAAAGTCTAAAAATTAGAACAGTTACAATAGGTCCCATATAGCAGTGCAGCAATCCTGCAAAAATATTAAAAAGTATTCTATTGCGAAAGTATTCCACTGTTTTCATTGGATTTATTATTTTGTTACATAAATACTTCGCTATACTAACAGTCTACCCAAACATCTACGGACATTTTACATCACTATTCTGTCATCAACAATGCGTCTGCTATCGCGTTTCAAAATTTGTGAGTCAATAAGTCGGGACACTCGCGCGCTTCCTGCGCCCAGACACACCGGAATGTGCTCAGAAAGCATTCATGGAAAAATACTTGCTATAATCACGGAAAACTAACGATAACTGTCACGGGATATCACGATGACGTCACTCCATTAGCAATACAAACAAGCCTTTACTTATTCAGAAACTTATATGCATAATGTAGTCAACTAATGTGATTGAGCTAGCAAGTATATATTACAATAGTAAGTTGGATTTGAAATCTTCTAGGCTTCTATAGTTTAACAGCGTTTAATTACCACAGTTTATTTTGCGGCGCGGAAGAACGTAATACACAAACTATTTCAGTGAATACTTTGAGGTCTGATAAAATTCTTGTCAGAAAGACAAATGACTAGAGAGCAATATCGCATCCTGCCACAATGGCTCTGAAAAGAATGCAATGACGTGGCGATGGTCGGAATTCCTGGCGATCCATAAATACGGCTCAGTGTTCAGCCCACGATCTAGGTCGCGAATACCGCATAACTTTCAAAATACTCAAGTATTCTGCTAACCTTTTATAAAGAGCTTCTATATTTTCATACATATGTCTGTATTTTTGCATTGGAATCTAAAGTTGCCGACCAGCAAGGAACATTTATCACCACGATTAATCGTAGTGATGAATGTTCCTTTTCAAAGCTTTGAACAGCAAACTGATCTTACACTTTCGTTCATTTTTGGTGGAGTGAAAATCTAGAGCCGATGGCGCCCCTTGGGGATAAGTCGGACATGCACCGACTAAAAACACCTCGGTTCCGATATCACTAAAAATGCACGTTGATACTGGAAAATCGCTACCACTACTTACCTATGTATAATCTCTATATACTTCTTGATTTTGAAGTTTGACGTGAATTTGCTTTTTACATCCCTCAAATCCAATTATGCCTAATTATGGGTCATTTAGTCAGTTATTTGTCAAGACTTGTTGTTAGGCTTCTGTTTTTCAACAAAACGAATTAAGTCAGACGATTTTCTTAAAGCTTTGCTTGATCGATTACAACAAAAGGCTTCAACCCAAGAAAAGGTCAAGGTTAAACGAAGGACATTATGTAACTTTATCGATGGCGATGTATTGTGTTCCTTAAGTTAAACTTACACAGTTCAGCTTAAGTTCAGTGTCACATAACGCACCTAAGACAATTCCATTGCACATAATTACATCAGCCGGAGTCTGTGGTACATTATTCGTTAGTAAACAATTAGCAGTAATAACTAATACAAACATATTGTTTGGTCTATAATGACGATACTTTACAACTCATTACGGACAAATAAACAAAACGATTATTTAGATACAAAAAACAATTTACTTTGAAGTGAGATTTGATGTACGAATACACCTTTTTACCCGACTGCGATGAATCCAAAAAAAGAGGGGTATTTTTGCAGCAGTTCCAAAGTTACGTAGACACCAATTTGTAAGTTATCTGAGCTAACGAAGTAGAAAAACCGCATTTTATACGGAGACGCAGTTGCGGTTCATTTGTCAACATATGCACATACATTGACTGGTCTCGTTTTATATCATGGTTTACTTACCTGTAGTCCTTGAAAACATGAATTAAGGATTATAGTACTATGCCAATACACTACTAATTTGTCAAGTGTTTTAGTTTCTATAGCTTTGGAACAGATTTGTGGCATATTCGGAGGACTTGCTGATAAATCATTCAGGCAGTTTCATAGAATAACAAAACGGATATCTACAAATGGAATAAATAATAACCATTTTGAGCGGATTCTGTCTCGGTTTATTATTCAAATTATGTTACAGACGATTCGATTATGGTCAAGACTGTGTCTCTTGTACACAAAATAAGACTATTTGTGTGTTCACTAAATTCCTGTTTTTTATATTACCAACACCGATTTAGGTTATAAAAGGCAGTAGCGCAATTTTAAAATGTTGTTATTGAGTTCTTGAATAGAATTGGATTTACATGCGACATTAAATTGTCATATTATTATGTTATTTTCTGATACTGTGCAAGGTCATAACAAAACGATTTTTACATGTGTAGAATGTTAGTAAGTACCACTTCATTTTTCTCCAAAAGGAGCAGAAGTGTGTTCTCAAAGTTAACGTAACATATACCAAAATAAAGAATAAACTCCATATCAAATTTACACTACAGAAATCCAACAAAATAACACACAATATACATAATATAAAGTCAAGTCGAGTGTACTTATAAAGAACATTAAATATAGAAGTAGAAGATTTAAAGAAGAAATAAACACATTACGATATATCCGAATATCTGGGATTAGAACAGAATCAAAAAGATTCTTACCTAAGAACATGACTTAATATTGCGCATTTTGAACAACCTTCAGTCAACAAACAACACTAATTTTACGGCTATCACAACCATAACAGACCTAAACTGTATTACCGAGTTAGCTCTTCAAAAACCAATTAATATCAATTTATCGTCTCGAGTAAAATGATTGATCGCCTACATTATCGTCTGAGAAAGTGAATGATAGTGACTCGGGTAGATAATAGAATACAATGCCCACATAGTAACAGTGTTACAGAATCTTTAAGTATCAGTTAGAAAGGACAATAGGCTAGAATCTAGATTATTGATTCAGTCATCATTTTGTCGTGTTTATTTTTTTAAGGGGTGTCTTTTCTGTTTCTCCAATTAAAATGTTTTTTTTTGCTTGGATTGCATAACGACCCTTTTACCTTTTAGTTATTTTAACTGTTGTCGAAGTTTACACCCTTTAGGTGGAAGCTTGTTTCTAATCTGTCGTCATCAAACAATTATTTTATAAGGATTTTTTACCCGTGGTTACTTAATACAACTTGTCCAACATAGCTGGATACTTAAGAAAAAATATCATTTTTCTATCTAAATACTTTACATGCTTTTCCACGGCTGAGGGGCCAGTTTAAATTCCGAGTCTTATGTACAATTTTTTTTCGAAATTTTCATTCTAGGTCCTTACACAACTATTTCGAACCTGTTCAATACATTTAACCAAACTTAGTAATCACAGAGATACCTAGCTCTCTATCAGCGCTACCGCTCCGCGCAGCCGGCTTGTTGGTCAATATAGCGGCGTGCTCGTGACGTCATGCGCGCGCACCCGTCCCTATGACCTTTGTGATAACGGTTACCGCACATTGTGAGCCTCTATGGATTATGATTATGATGTTATGTCATTAGTTTCAGGTTAGGTAGGCAGGAAATTAGTTTATTGATGGCCTGAAATCGAAAGGCTTACCGAGTTCGTCATAGGATAGAAAAATTATCCATGGTAGGGCTTTGTTAGAAACACGTGTTACATAATAAGTTTATTTTATGTATTATGCAATTATACTGAAGTTCTTACTATCCTAGGCCTGTTATAATTTCGACTTGATCTTTTACGGCAAATTGTATAACCCTAGTATGATTCGTAGTGAATACTCGTCCTTTCTTTGTATCAGAGGCATCTTACATAGTAGTGAGGCAGTTGCAGGCTTGTATTATTATTATGTAACAAACTTTTTATTGCTTATATTCCACAATTTTGACTGAGTCTTTTACAGCAATCGCAAATACGAAATATAGAATTTGTACTGAATACTTGTACCCTCTTTTTATGGGATGCCTTTTGCCTCACAATAAGGCACTTTATGCTTGTACTACGTTATGTAACAACTCTTACCTTCCATAACTATAGATTGTATTCCACAATAGACCAATTCTAACAATACCTTTTTTTCTCCTCCAGAGACACGCACCAGATCGACTTGCCACCATTCGGGCGGTACGCCACCGGCATCTTCTTCCTCGACAAGCTCCACCACCAGGACATCGAGAAGAAATTCGGAGAGCTAGCCGTGAGCCTTGGCCTCACTGTACTATGCTGGCGCACCGTACCCACCAATAACTCTACCATCGGTAAGATAAATAGCTCAAAAAAAAACTTTAACTAGTTCTAATAGCTAATCATAAAACAGTTCAGAAATTATGTCTTCGTTTGTCAAAATTTGTAGTATCAAGCAACTCATTTTATAAGGTTCCATTTTCAAAAATAGATCAGGCCGCTTATATTCTAGTAGAATTATCATTTCAATCAAATGTGGATTTATCACGCATGTCTGTTATGGGGCCTCAAATCATTCGTTTTAGGGAGAAAGGCATGCACATAAACGATAAATGGTTATTTTTAGCTGTTATTGTGGATGAATATAATGATTAACAAAGACAATAATGTGAGGGATTACTCTCTATTAATTTTGATTTGTAGGGATTTTTAATAGAAATTAAGAATTTCCTACCCGTAAGTTTACTTAGGAAGGAATTTTGATTTTAATACTAAAGATATATACAATTAAAAGTATAATTAACTTTATATTCAATCCAGTAACCTCGTTTCACGGGAGCAAAGCGCAGTCCAGTGCAATCATTAAAATAATGAACGGTTATCGAAATGAGAACTGCGGTCATTAATTTGGTCAACAAACCACATACTTAATGACGTTACTGTTATACTTTATTGCTCATTAGTCCAATTTGTTATGCAAGTCTGCGATGCAGATATACTTCGTTTCATTTAATATTATTTGCAGTATATTCTTACTATACTTGCTGTTTATAACAGAAGAATTCTGAAGTTGAATATTTTATAAGCCTTTACTTATTTTTAAATGGCATCCATTTATGTAGCATAAAAATTAGGTCAAATTAGAATAGCAAGGTATATCTACAATTTATTACATATTTTTTACATTTTTACTGTAAATCTAAGAAAGAAGGAAATTAGCTAATTGCAGAAACAAATGGGTAATACTTATTTACTTCTCTCTGTAGAGCTTTTTTATGTTGCCAATTTATTTATTAAATAAGTAAATCTACATTTCTGCCAAAAAAAGAGTATAGGACAAACTCGTACTTAAAAAAAATTTGGATGAGCTTTAACATTCAAATAATTTTGGAATGTATCCGCCTTTTCATTATGAGTAAGGTTAGATAAATTTATTCGGGCCCGAATTGTCCAATCAAGTTTAACTCTATATGGCAAGATAACCATACAAGTCAATACCCGAGCATTAATCCAATTTCCAAGCCATCTGCTGCCATCAAATATAAAAAGGCTCTCAGAATTCAAGCCAACGTTGGCCCAACATTACCATATATATTGTCCTGTCCATCACCAACGTCAAATGTTCGTCATTCGTAAGTCCAGTTTCGGCGTTGCGATTTTTCTTTGCGACTATCATTGCAGGTCGTACACATAGTATTGTCGGGTCGTATATACGCGGCTGAACGCGGTCATGCGATGCTTGACCAAACGGTTTGTTCGATTTGACATCAGATTCTCGAACTATGCGTTATTGACTCACTTTTCAAGTTTTTTGCAGTAGTACAAATTTCTAGTGTCCAAATTACCAATATTTTAATATTTCCAGATTAAGTTTCGACTAGTTTCGAGGCACAGATATTTGTGTTACAGCCAGTAATTTGTGTTGTCACAGTGATTCTATTACGCATAGTAGGTTCTTACATTAATGTCCTTAGGTTATCCACTTCATTTGCTTTTATAATTATTTCTCGAGTAATGGCAATATTGCATGAATTACTAATTTATTATTTGCATCACAAATACGTGGATACTCTTAGGATATTATTACATACATGGTACTGTCATGAGCATGGATAAAAAAGTGAATATTTCATATAGTTGTCGTCCAAGGAATTTGTATGAATGCCATGCTTGGATGGTATCACTTGTATAAAAGCAAGATGATTTCGTTAAGGTTCTTTTAATTACAAAATATATAGTATAAATGTGTTGTTAACTTAAGATTCATTAGATATTTCTAGAAGATATTTATGTAGATTATAACTTGCATCATTAACTTTTTGTTGAATCTTGAGTTAAACATGCCAATTTACCAAGTATAAAATCCAACCATCGTCATTGTAACAACGCTTAAATGGTATATGATCATATTTACATTCATTTCAGACTGTCATAAATGTCATCATCTGTTTAACTTTATCCCAATAAATATAATTACTGTTAAGATTTAATTTTGCGAAACATTTATGACATCTCTAGATGCTAATCAATTTTATCTGCCATTGAAGTGTTTAGACTTAAGATTTTAAGTAGGATATAAACCTTTAAGCTAAGATGATACAACTCCCCTTGGTGAAGTTAGTAATGGGCTGTTTTGGCTCGCTTTCAGGTCAGGTGGCTCGTAACTCGGAGCCCTTTATGCGTCAAGTGTTTGTTACCGGAGATACCGACGATGAACATCTAGCCAGACAGGTAAGACCAAGCGGGAGCCGCCACCAGCCACGGTATGAAGAGTATGAACTCGCAACACGCCGTGCGATTTCATCCTCTTGAATAAACGTAGATGCGGACCTAGACGTAAGGAACTCTTATAGGTGTTTTTTCAGATCGTTGCGCGCGCACTGGCCGGCCGGACGCGACCACTTCGTGCCAAACGTAAATTTTACACACCCTTTCATAATCCCTATGGGATGCTTGTATTAAAAATACGGTACACAAAATGCTCTTACAATACATACCATGTAACACTTCTCTCCAGTTCAATTACTTAGCCTCCACAGAATTACATGCAGATAAAAGATTGTAAAATAATCTTGCCAAACCATTTTTTTAATATAGGCATCCTACCGTGTACTGTATTTTCAGGATTTGGACCATGTGACCGTATTTTCAGATATTTGTGCTTCGCAAGCGCGCCTCCCACGAGCTCGTGGTGCCCGGCGCCAGGTTCTACATCTGCAGTCTCGCGCTTAAGACTGTCGTGTACAAGGGACTGCTCACTTCTCAGCAGCTATGGGTAGGTACCATCCGCCATCTTTTCCTGATATATCCTTTTTATCTTCCTTGACATATTGAATAGTATAAAATAACTAGAAAACTTATTTTTTTGTTGCGTCATACAGGAATACTTCAAGGACCTCACCAACCCAGCGTTCACCACGTACTTGGCGCTGGTGCACACCAGATTCTCGACCAACACCTTCCCCAGCTGGGAAAGGGCACATCCTTTAAGGTTCGTACCACCACAATCATATCTTAAGTCCTTCTGTCCATTTACTTCACACATGGAATTCTGGGTATATGTTTCTCAAGGACTTTTCCATCTGTCTTATGATATTGATTGATCTACCATTTGTCATCTGTGGTGTTTATTTCAGAGTGCTTGCTCACAATGGAGAGATAAATACGTTGCGAGGTAACGTGAACCTCATGAAGGCTCGCGAGGGTGTCATGAAGAGTGAATTATTTGGAGAGGGTGAGATATTAAGTTTATTCTTATTTGACCTTGAGTAGGAGGTTGACAACCTTTGTACTTCAAATTGTACTTGGAAATTTTGAGCAATCGAACATGCAATCAAATCAAAGACCCCTTTTAAAGCCGTCAAGGTATCTCCAAGTCCTTAAGTGTCAGATATTTTTATGGCCAGTAATGTTCTATTGTTCATTAAGTAAACCACTTGTCTGTTTGTATCCTATACTCTAAAAAAAACAGAAGTTCTAAAAGGATTGTGCTCAGGTACAGATTCAGGTACAAATACTTTTTCTTAATTTAAATAACCTCAACTTAAAATCGTCTTCCAGACCTCAAGAAGCTCTACCCGGTCGTAGAGCCCAACCTCTCCGACTCCGGCTCAGCTGACTGCGTGCTAGAGTTCCTCCACCACGCCGGCCAGCGCTCGCTGCCCGAAGCTGTGATGACGATGGTGCCGGAAGCCTGGCAGAATGACGTCACCATGCCTAAGGAGAAGAGGGACTACTACCAGTGGGCTTCGTCCTGCATGGAGCCGTGGGATGGACCCGCGCTGATATCGTTCACTGATGGACGGTACATTGGTAAGTACTGACGTTGCTGTTTAATTGAGTAACCCTTCTTTATGAAACGTTGATCAACACAGTTTGTTCATAGTTGTTAACCTGCCAAACTATGGTATGCGCTGTGATTGGCTGTTATTGTTTTGGCCAACCAATCACAGTAGTGATCAGTTGATTTGACTACAGTAAGTTGATCGGCATTTTAGAAACCAAAGGCAGGCTTGAAAACACAAATGGAAACAAAAATATGCCTTTTTGGGACGAAATCGTCTAAAAATGGAAGGTCCTAAACTAATTCAAAACGTAGATCTTAAAAGCAAACATACAAAACTATCAGAATAAAAAACACTTCATACTATCATTCCACTTTTATGTCAGCGATGCTAGATTTCAGTTAGTCATATCTTTTGTTTTCAGGTGCCATTTTGGACCGTAACGGTCTCCGTCCGTCTCGTTTCTACGTGACGAGTGAGAATGTCCTCGTCATGGCTTCTGAAGTCGGAGTCTATGATGTGGACCCTGAGAAAGTTATTCTTAAGGTATGTTACTTCGAAACTTATATTATACTGCTTTTGAAATAGCTAGTTACAATCTGCAACACAAATAAAAAAAGTGTACTTAGACATTAAAATAAAGCTACTTTGAACTGATTTCATCGTCATGTATCATCAGTATCAGGTCACGGGCAGACTGATCCCTACTTTGAAACATCTAGAACTAAAACCTCAATATGTACTGCGATAGAATTCGTTAGAAGAAGTTTTATTTCAACTTCTACCATTTGCGTAAACCTCAGAAATCAATAAGTAGAGATACCCACATAGGAAATAATTTAATGATCAACACGATTATTTTTCTATTGAAGATGTATGTATGTACAAAGTATGTCTTAAGGTGCGACGTATTTTTGTAAACAAAGAAAAAACATAATTCTAGATAAATCATATTTAATACTACGTGTGCAATATTGCATCAAAGTATGTAATTAGTGCAGCTCACATGCACCAATATTTACAATACAACATATTTGTTGTGTTATGATGTTCGTTGGATCGCTTCCAAGGGCCAAGCATTATTCATAATCCATTTATTTATATACTTAGTATAGTCAATCATTGTTTACTACGAATTATATATTTAAAACGACAACAATACCTATTTATGGTTGTAGACGCGAAAATACAAAAGGTGAAAGTTATATAGAGTAAAATACAAGTAGCTTCTATTTACTTTTTATCCGACTAAACTATTACAGTGAACTTTAACACATTATCTGCAATTCAATCAACAATGACATAATGCGATAAGAAAAAATAACCCATTGAACTACAAAGAATTATTATGTAAACTGTTTATAAATCCAATTTATAAATCCTACAATACCCGTGTTCTAATAAATCTTGCTTTTTCTTGCAGAGTCGTTTGAAACCCGGCCGTATGTTGCTGGTCGATACTGAGGAGAAGAAAATGATTCAAGATGTTGAGCTAAAGATGAATATCGCCCGCAGCCGACCGCATTCCGAATGGCTGCAGGATAAGGTGACAATCTCTTATAAATATAGTATTTATCAAAATTGGGTTCATAATAAAAAAAAGTCCGATAGTTGTCGCTAGTGTCGCGTAAGGTGTATCTGTCATTCTCCTCCAATGAGAGACAAGTTGTTCTGTGATTGGTGGAAATGGACAGATGGATTTAATGCGCGATTAGCGACCCTAGCGGATTTTTTATTTTAGGTATCCCGTGGATAAGTTCATGAAATTCTTTCAGTCTTTCAAAATTGTTCATTATCACTTAATTTGACAAATCATTCAAAATCACATTCACAACTTAAAATTATTTCTCTTTTCTATGCATTACCGTACGTGGGAAAATAAATACATTTTATCAGATGGTGAGTTTGGATTAGCATGGGGAGTGACGAATTTCGAAATTGCTGGATATGACAAATAATAAACTAAGTGGGAGGGGCTAGCGAAGCCCCGCCCCTTTCAACACAAGATGAGGCTGTCAGACACGTACTGTATGGGGGCGAGAAATGTGACGTCACACCTTTGATTCAAAGCTTTTTTTGTATAATAATACTGGCTGTAAATGTGCCATTGTTGGAAAAGGCTTTTCCCATTTAGAGATGGACCATGTTTCTTAGTATAATTTTGTTATTTTAAAGGAGTTGCCTCTCTCGCCCCGTCATCAGATATGCATGCTTAACTGTTTAAATAAATGCTTCATCTAACAATTATCAGTGAGAGTTTATAGCAAAACGTAGTTAAACCTCCACGAAGAGAGTACCAATAATCGTCGTGTTTCAGCTTTATTTGTTTTCAGATTTCTTCTATTTTAAGGCTTTTAATATTTTTGTAGATTTTTTTTCTGCTGACTATGAAACTTTTTATATATCAAGTCAATAAATATATTTGTGAACTACCCAAATAATATATTTACGTAGTTTACAATAATTATACTATAACACACACTGATAAACTTAGCAAATGTATCTTCTCATGTAGAGAAGAAACAAGCTTGCTTACAGCAAGCTATTATTTTGCTTATGTTCAGCATAACAATAACTACTACTACTAGAAAACTACATATTCGTTCAAAAACTACACAACGATAAAAATACATATACCTACATGTATCCTGAGACAACTCACACACGGTCGTCTGATCCTCAACTAAGCGGAGCTTGTAATATAAAAAGTTTCATAGTTTTTTAGCATAACCAGTGTAGTCCAAGTCTTACTGTCCTCCCCGACCCATACTACAACACTGTTTACCTTCTAGATAACAATGGAAGACATCCACAAATCCGTGTCCACCGAGAACGGCTCGTCCGTGGTGGCTAACGGCACGAACGGACACACTAACGGCAGTACCATCACTGGTCTTGCTGATAGACGACTCGGACTGTTCGGGTATACAATCGAGTCGATACACATGCTGCTGCTGCCGATGATACAGCATAAGTAAGTTATATTTTTAACTACGGGATATATGTGACTAGATTTTACTTGGTAGTGTTTTTGAGATTAGATAGGCAGTTGTCTCTTGTTGGTATAATGAAACCGAGGACTATAAAATCGATGCTAAAATATGCAGGTGGATAAATGCTTTTGAATTGGCAACACTTTTTGAAAAACTAACCCCTTTTAAAAAGAGGCCTAACATAACATATCATCACGCCTCTCTCCCCGAAGGGGTAGGCAGAGGTATACCAATGTACACCCACAGTTCGCCGATATTAAAAAAAAAACACTCATCAACATCCAAATCTACAATGTTAATAGATATTGAAACTGTTTATTTTGCAAATGGGAGTACAAAATCACTTTTACACGTCTATATAAGCTAGATGAGGTCAAAGTCGAATAAGTCTCTACATTTAAATATAAAGGCTTTGTTAAATAAACTATACTTTTTGGTGTTATTAACCACGAAAAACGGTTATCTTTTTATTGCTACTTAAATCATTGTAATAACAAATATGTAATGTGTTTCCCAGGAAAGAACCCCTTGGCAGTATGGGTAACGATGCCCCCCTGGCGTGCCTGTCGCTGTTCCAGCCTCTCCCGTACGAATACTTCAAGCAGCTGTTCGCGCAGGTCACCAACCCTCCTATTGATCCCTTCAGGTAAGATATAACACTTTCAACAATGTTTACCTTTAGTTTTTAAACAGTACTGGTTGGTTTAAGGAAGTAAATGTGAGATGACGATTAAGCTCTTAAACTAAAAATAAATAAGAAACAAAAATAGTAGTATAATCACTATCACCCATTGTAACATAATATGATAACGGTATTGACTATATTAACGCGAAAATAGCAAAGAAACCCAAGCTGGCGTGTAATGAGTTTATGATCTCATGAATACTCAGGCTTAAGGGGTCCGTTTGATCCAGCATCTAGTCCGGCTTTCCGATATTTTGGAAGTCTTTTTATTTTCTAAGGGTCTTGAGAATGTGAACTTTCTTCTCTGACTAATTTACTTGTACCTTTATTTTTCAAACTTTCTCCTATAGCTGCAAGGGACGTTTTGCTGCACCAGTATAAACATGAAGTTGAATGAATATTATTTACCCCAGGGAGAAGATAGTGATGTCACTGCTGTGCCCCATTGGCCCCGCGCCCAACATCCTGCAGCCGAGCGCGGAGTTCGTGCACCGGCTGTTCCTGCCGCAGCCCATACTGTCGCTGCCGGACCTGCACGCGCTCAAACACACCACGCATCGCGGATGGAAGGTACGCTAAACTTGATAGTATAACGAAGAATAACTTAATAAAAGTGTCTTCGACATCTCACTATACATTTTTTACATCCTAGAATGCGGCCTAGTAATCAATGAAAGTATGTATTAAGAGTTTAAAAAAAAAAAAACTTTCTCTGATTGCGTATTTTTAGACACTAGCATATTATTTTCTATTTACATTACTTCATATCACTTCATATGACAACTACTGTGGTCTAGTGGTGAACGCACCAATCTTCAAAGTGTTGCCAGCTTTGAGGTCCGGGTTCAATCACCAGACGGGACAATGAAGAAACCAACTCTATATTGCCTCGGATCTAGATGTTTTTGGTACCTTCGTTGTTTCTGAAACTCCATAACACCAAGTGCTTAACCTACTTTGGGTTCAGAGCAATGTATGAGATATCCGCATTTACTTACTTATCACTTTCTCCCCAGACGAAAGTAATCGACTGCACATTCGAGCACTCGGCCGGCCCCTGCGGGCTGGAAGGAGCTCTGAGCCGTATCGCGGGCGACGCGCACGACGCGGCCTCCCGCGGCTACCAGCTGCTGATCCTGTCGGACAGAGCGGCCGGACCCACCAGGGTGCCGGTCAGCACGCTGCTGGCGCTAGGTATGTACCTTATGATACTCTTCTAGATCATAACAGTATAGGTCCTTGTAGTCTGGAAGGTGCTTTAGCTGCACCAGCTATATAAATAATCCTACCCCGACGTGTGGGTTGGCTTGAACCACTCGAGAATGCACCATACAAGATTTATTTTCGTCAAACCTAGTAGCTTGACCTACAAAAAGATTTGTCTATGAACACATTCTCGATAAGGCATTTTAATACTTGAGAATCAGGAAATCTTGATGCCAGTATTTTTTTACATTCACTTCTTTGTATTTATATTTAAACAGAAGGCTCTTCCTTGTTCTTCTAAATAAAAAAAGAACATACTCAATTCTAGCTTTCCCAAGGTATATTGAGGTCGTCAATACATTGTCGGCCTTGTCGCCTTTACTTTAATTGGTTGTTGATCTACAATAAACTTTTATTTATCAAATTGTAAAGTAATATAATGCAACATTGAACAGGTGCTGTTCACCACCACTTGATTGAGACCCGGCAGCGCATGAAAGTCGGTCTCATCTTAGAGACTGCTGAAGCAAGGGAGGTACATCACATGTGTGTGCTATTAGGTAAGATATTTATTATTACATTTACACGAAACTATAATATGCTAATATTATTGTATTATCTTTTTTATTTATATTTTTTGCCACTTTATTTTAGTACATCTCGAATATTCGAATACTAACTACAAAACGTTCTTTAAAGTATATTTCTCGCTTCTTTACACCTTAAAGAGCAGAGACAGCATCAGACTACTGCCACTTATTGGCTGTTTTTGAGTATTTACCATTATAAGTGTAAGACCTTAAATCATATTACTCAAACTATTATTTCAGATAGACGTAAAAAACATAGGTTTTAGCGCAAACTGTACTCCATTTGTAAGTCTGGCAGATATTTTCCTAATACTCCTGTATGTTTATATGTTGGCATATAAATTGCGAATATGGAACTAGAACTTTAATTCAATCTATCATCCCCAGGTTACGGCGCCGACGCCATCTGCCCGTACCTGGCGTTCGAGCTGGCCTTCAACCTGCGCAACGACAACATCCTGGACCCGGGCCTGACGGACGCCGACATCTACGCGGCGTACCAGGGCGCCATGGAGACGGGGCTGGCGAAGGTGATGGCTAAGATGGGCATCTCCACGCTGCAGTCCTACAAGAGCGCGCAGATCTTCGAGGCCGTGGGGCTCAGCGAAGAGGTCATCGATAAGTGCTTTAAGGGCACGCATTCCAGGATTGGTGAGTGGGAATTTAATTTTCTTCGTTTGAGTCTTTGATTATAATGTCTAGATGGAGCGTCGCCCTACATTCATACCAAAGACAACTAGCCGCCATTTTAAGTATGTGTGCGTGCAGGCGTCGTTTTACACTATACGTCAATGTTTCTGTGTGCGTAAATAGTGATACCAGCTACCTATTACAAATTCTCCCATAAATCACATTAAATAAAGAGGAATTAATTATAAAAAAATATTTACTTATTTTAGTTATACTATATATGTACTTATGTAGTATTATTCAGTTTGAGTGTATTTTTATAATAATATTTTTTTTAATGAGTATTTACTTTTTAAATCAATAAAAAAAAGAAATTTGGAGTTGTGCGTTTGAATCGAGTATTAAATCAACTAAGTTAGTATTTGGTACAATATTAAAGCATAATGAGGTATAGGTACTTTAACATTGAGTAATTTATTTTTTTATTAATTTTTTATTTGAAAAAGTACATCAGCTTTTATAAACGTAAACAAAATTACTACAACAAAATTACCCACAAAAATGGGAGAATGAAAAACAGAAACTGGCAACACTGATAAAATATGGCGTGATTTTGGTAATCATAAAAACAAAAATAAATATAAATTTCTTTAAATAGTGTGCCGTAGTTATAGTGATAGGTGATAAGTGTTGGTATTTTTTAGCCTTCCTTTTTAATTCCAGCACACTTTAGAAGCACATACTGACATTTTATCGCTGTTATGTGGTTATTCCTTAGAGCGCGTAAAACATAGTGTCACGAAAGCGGCACGATCTGTACTGGTGGCGGGAAAGTACTTAACAACCACTTTTGGTTGATATTTTTTGACACGTCTGCGCTCACTTGACAGTCCATCTAGATATTATATAATCAAAGGTTTGAGTTTAAAGAAGGTTTAATCAAAAGTCAAGTGGTAGGGTAGGGTCTTTTAAAGAAGTAGGGTCTTTTCCGAGACGATTAAATATTGAATTTGTGTGAATAAATGCAGCTCATTATTATATAAAGTACTATAAACAAATATTTTGTTCAATAATTAAGAATAGGAGAAAAATACCACTGACAATATAATATAAATTTCACAAAGCACTGACTTTTTCGTAAAAAGGTAAGATTTCCAAGTTATTGAACGATGTTTAAAATCTTAAAATTATTTTCTTTTCAGGTGGAGTAAACTTCGAAATCTTGTCAAAGGAGATATTTGAAAGACACGCTTTAACCTACAGCGAGAACAAAGATGCTTTGGTTCTAAGGTAAAAACAAGTGTTACAATGGCCTATTTATAAATAGCGGTATTTGTTGAAAAGCCAAGGTTATATATACCAGGGGAGAAAATGTTAATCAACTACTGCCGAATGTTAATTTAATTATATAAAAAAAAAAAAAAAAACATTTCTACGTGACGCGTTCCAAGTTGCTTATGTCGGCTCTCAGAGCGAGCACATCTCTATCGTGTCTCTGTGACCTTTCACTCTAAGGGGCATGTTTCATAAGATGTTGCCCCATTTGTCCCCAATAAATATTGTATTAAATTCTAATAATTTATGTATCATCAGGAACCCGGGTGTGTACCACTGGCGCGCGGGCGGAGAGAAACACATCAACGATCCCATGTCCATCGCTAACCTGCAGGAAGCTGCGCTCAATAAGAGCACGTCTGCTTATGATAAATACAGGTATGACTATCTTACTATTGACTAGACGATCGCGTGTGTTATGTACATTATTTTATGTACTTTTAGTGCACCCTGTAAATTACTGCCAGTGAAGACTATTGTACCTTTACAAAATGAGGGTCCATCGACTTTCTATGGAAGAAAATTAACTATGCTACCAAAAACCTGTTCCCTAAATTACAAGGTATTGAAAGCATTATTAGGAGCATACATAAAACCTATAACATCAATTTAGATTTTTTTTTTTATATTGAACACATAAAAATATCATCCCCTCGAATTCAGGCGCTCTTCCTATTGAAAACTTTTCGTTCCCTATTTTCTAATATAATATTGTCTATAGGGAAAGCGCCTTAGAGTCCATCAGGGCATGCACTCTTCGCGGGCAGTTAGAGCTGGTCAAACTGGACGAGCCTATTCCTATCAGCGAGGTGGAACCCGCCGCGGAGATTGTCAAGAGATTCGCTACCGGTAAGTTGTATGAAACAGATAATACACTGATTGTTTAGTATGACAAATCCATATCTAGATTATATAGCCATTTTTGTGATATTAAAGAAGTAATAGTATATTCTAGTCGTCCCCGTATGTGATGATATTATACATATATTTTTTTAATTTTTGAGCAAACCCCTTTTTGTTTTCGCCTATAAAATAAGCTTTTATTGCGTCTTATATATACAGGTGCCTGCCAAAAAAATATAAATATCAGTCGAACTATTATGGAAAACACAAAAAAGTTAAATTACACACTGACATACGAACAGACACATTATATTAATTTGTATGTAACATCAGGTGCGATGTCATTCGGTTCGATCTCGCTGGAGGCGCACACGACGCTGGCCATCGCCATGAACCGCATCGGCGGCAAGTCCAACACCGGCGAGGGCGGAGAAGACGCCGACAGATACCTTAACCAGGTCAGATAATAACTAAGTCTTACTACGTCAATACTGAATCAATCTACCATGTAACATTGTGTACCCAAGTAGGGATTTGAAGAAAAAAAATGCTTTTGACAGGCCAAGAAGAAGAATAAAGTGTTTCGAGTAGTGTCCGTAGTCCCTTATTTGTTTCATTGCTCGAGCGCTATTTTTATTTGATTTGTCACCCCTATGTTGTTTAAACTTGTCGAGAAATTAAGGATTTTGTGTATTGCCAGTAGTGTGATACATATTTAAACAACAATAGTTGATGTACAGGAGTATAAAAATTGCTTTATTTTGAGGTCTGTTAGTTAAATACCTATCCAAATAATGGTATAAATCTGACAAGGTTTTACGTTATACTTCAATTTTTCAGATTTTAGTTGATCGATAGGTATTGTTGCCGGTACGTAAGTTGGCAAGAATCATTAGATAGAAATAGTTTTTAGACCTATTTAGTGGTCAAGCGGGACGCGGGGTATGCGGTAACGCGACCCGAGCCCGCGATTGGTGCGTTAGTAGACCGACTCGATTAGAGATTGGTGAGTTAGGTCGAGTATGCGCGTGTTTATCCCCACTACGTCAAAATCTTGCCAACTTACGTGCCGGGTATAATACTCAGTTTTGATACAGGTCACGAATATTAAACTTTCTTTTTATTAATTTTTCCCTTTTATCCTACCCAGGACCCAGAGTTCAGTCGCCGCTCAGCCATCAAGCAGGTAGCGTCGGGTCGCTTCGGTGTCACAGCATCGTACCTCGCGCACGCCGACGACCTGCAGATCAAGATGGCGCAGGGAGCCAAGCCCGGCGAGGGCGGAGAACTGCCCGGTAACATGGACTTTATGCTAAGGGAATAGGGGTCACTTTGGACTGATTAGTAGTGAAAAAAGGAAAAAATATGAACTTTGAGCGCAAACTGAACAATATATGCAAGCATACCACTTGTTGTGTAAATAAAGTTTATTTTTATCTGATTCTTACTGTTAAAATATGTAGAGAAGTACACGACAAAAAATGTCTTATCCCCTATTTCTCATTCCCCAGGTTACAAAGTAACAGAAGACATAGCCAAGACTCGTTGCTCGGTCCCCGGGGTCGGTCTCATCTCACCTCCTCCGCATCACGACATCTACTCTATTGAGGACCTGGCTGAGCTGATCTACGACCTGAAGGCTGCCAACCCTAAAGCCAGGATATCTGTTAAGCTCGTGTCCGAAGTCGGAGTCGGTGTTGTAGCTTCGGGTGTTGCTAAGGTGAGAATAGAAAACGTGATGGGACTAATATTAAGATAATTTTTCATATTGTTAAGTGCAAGTGAAGGAGAACATCGTGAGGAAACCTGGATTCCAAAAATTGGGATCTGAAATCACCAACCCGCAGAGAGCAAGCGTGGTGATCAATGCTCGTGCCTTCTCTATACGGGAAGAGGCCTGTGCCCAGCAGTGGGACGGTTATAGGCTAGATTATTATTCTTAAGTGCAAGTCAGGTTAGAGTTTAAGCGGAATAGTGACTCAGGGAATGACTCTAAAAAAAAAGAACATGTGTATACCGTAACATCTAAAGCACAAAATGACACAACAACGGCACCGCAACTGTGCGGCAATTATTTTTTCATCTAAGTGAGGGCATCGAATTGTATGTCGTTTCGTTCGGATAATACATTAATAAATGGAAATATGTAAAAGTACCTACCGTACGCCGATGGAAGTGCGCTGTCTTGGGCGGTACTACACAGCTGCGGCGGCTGCTGTGCTTATGTAAGTCATGAAGTAATGCAGCGCGAATTTCGATTTGTGGTGTGTACATACACAGTCATTCTCAGACTTCTCATATACAGTTTTTATTTGATACTCCCTTATTAATATAACTTACGTATTCCGCAGGGCAAAGCGGAGCACATCGTGATCTCCGGGCACGACGGCGGCACGGGCGCGAGCTCGTGGACGGGCATCAAGAGCGCCGGCCTGCCGTGGGAGCTGGGCGTGGCCGAGACACACCAGGTGCTCGTGCTCAACGATCTGCGATCCAGGTGATTAACATACACTCATACGACGGAAATATTAGAACTAATTATGATATCTAAAAGTATAATTGTCAGTGGCGCTTATAAAACGCACTATATAAAACGTGCGAGTAAGTAAAAGAGGCACTACAAACGGTTACGAAACGTGTTCACCAAGACAATGTTACTTGTTGAGTAAAATATAAAATGGTAATTAAAAATCTTGTTATATCATCAATGCACTAGGTAAGACAGAAATGAAAAATTTAAGAGAAATGGGAAGACCTGTGCGAAATCCTTCTACTTCCACAATTTAAGATAATAAGCACTAAAACGGCAGCAAATTTTCATCTCTAATTGATCCTAAACACAACCCACTTAATACAAAAGCCGAACATTGTGTGTGAAGATCAAAATATGAAGTAATGGCAATATTATATACTTTCCAGAGTGGTGGTGCAGGCGGACGGGCAGATCCGCACGGGGTTCGACGTGATGGTGGCCGCGCTGCTCGGCGCTGACGAGTTCGGCTTCAGCACCGCGCCGCTTATCGCGCTCGGTCAGTTTACAGTAGATAAATATCTTTAAACAGAAGTAATGTGTATAGAAGTCCAAAGAAATTAAATGACATTTATTTAATCTTATTTCATATTTTTTAACATGAAAAGTGATTTTAGAATCCTTTGCATTATCTACATTAGTATTATACTTTTAATACATGAAGATCGTAAATCCTCCAAAGAATATCTGTATTTTTTACAAACGCCAAGATAGCTCGGGATTGGTGTAAATTGACGTAGTACCAGCAAACAGCGGATTTTTTTATCGCAGAAACTCTTTTCTTTTCCTTAGTTATAAGAACCAGTCTTCTTAAATCAAAATTATCTCAATTAATAATAACTATTCTATCCTTAGGTTGCACGATGATGCGCAAGTGCCACCTGAACACGTGTCCAGTGGGCATCGCCACGCAGGACCCCGTGCTGCGGAAGAAGTTCGCCGGCAAGCCCGAGCATGTCATCAACTTCATGTTCATGCTCGCTGAAGAGGTAGGCATTTTACATTAATAATAATATTTTTTATTGACTTCAAAAACAGTGTTAATTACAAGAGTTTTGCTTATAAACTAGTAGGCTTATAATAATACAATACAAGATGGGAGCATCTGCTGCCGAACTAGGTATTAAACCTGTATCTCGGCATATATTACGGCTATATAACGTGTCAAGTCTAGAAAAGAGATAAAATAAAGTTTAATATAAGTTTATGGTGTGTAAGACAGGGACAGCGATATCTTGCAGTTATTTCGAGACCGCAAAGTTTGGTCGAATTATACAACATTAAAACTATGAGTTATATTTATGGGATTATTAAAACATTCAAAAGTAACATGAAAGTACACAAATTAGAGAGGGTAGGGCAGAACAAAGATTAATTAGGGTCATTCTGATGTGTATATTTCTAGACGTGAACAAATACTAAAGTTCAAAATATATATTAAGGCAATATGTTTATCTCATACTTCGAGAGCCTAAAACAATTAAATTACACGTTCAGGTCCGCACGCACATGGCGGAGGTGGGCGTGCGTCGCTTCCAGGAGCTGATCGGGCGCACCGACCTGCTGAAGGTGCGCGAGAACAACCACAACCCCAAGGCGCGCACGCTCAACCTCGGCCTCATACTCAAGAACGCGTTGCATATGCGGCCCGGAGTCAATATTATTGGCGGCTCCAAGACGCAGGTAAATATTCAAATTGATTTATGCTAAAACAGGCAACTGTGTGACACTTTTTGAAGGTCAATTACTAGAATAAAAAGCATTCTAGATGGCCCATCCTTGACCGCTTCCTATGTGCTTTGGAAGAAATTGCGAAACAAACTTCCCTATCCAAATAAAAATATATGTCATATATATTTCATAAATGTGACTAGATGGGTTAATTTATATTGGGCAGTAATCGGTTGAGGAAAGACCGATTGCAAAAAAGACTAGGAATATTTCAGACAGCATCGACTTGACTAACATATATGCTGGCAATAAACTTGGCTCTTGAAGCGAACTAGGTTTATGTTTATCATGCCGAAATATACAGTTTAAATTAATCGATCAATACCTATGTTATATGTCATTTAAACTAAACATAAACCAGCCACAATCTATCATCATCATTGGCCTTAGCGTCTATCAGAAGATAAATTTTGTATTAAACAGTGGATACTCTATTCAGTCCATAATAAACCTACTCCTCTCTCCCAGGACTTCCAACTAGAGAAGCGTCTGGACAACCAGCTGATCGAGCAGTGTGCCGGCATCCTGGACGGCTCGCAGCAACACACGGACATCAACATGCGGATCACTAACGAGGACCGAGCCTTCACCTCTACACTGTCTTACCATATCGCTATGTAAGTACTTTTGTACTAGTAAGATGTACAGAACTAATCACACTTTAGACCGGTTTAAAGTGCGTTTCCTGTGCTTCCTTTATGCGTTAAGACCGTACTGGTTCAAAAATTGGACGAGTTCAAAGGGGTTGGAAACAACGTTGCGCTTAGAATGTTGCAAAGTAATATAAACTTTGTAAATTAATAAGCATTAAATAACAATGGCAAACCCAAGAAACCAATACAATGTCAAGTAAAAAAGTCTTCTATGTTGCCTGCATTGTACAAACTGTATATATTACATACCATATTTTGAACGAAATTTGTTAAAAAACCTCATGTTTTTGTGTTTCTTACTTCTTCTGACTTTTATTGAAATGGTTTTAACACATTTTACCACTCTACAATTCATATTTCCTGTAACAATGACAGCAGTATTGACAATATTTATTAACCTACAGGCGCTACGGCGACGACGGCCTACCTGACGGCAAGACAGTGAACATAACGCTGCAGGGCTCGGCCGGACAGAGCTTCTGCGCCTTCCTCTCTAAAGGGATCACGGTTACGCTAGAAGGCGACGCTAACGATTATGTCGGTAAGTTGACTAAGAAATGTATCTAATAGAACTCGCTATCTGCATACTTTCAATGCTATTTACTTATTACGAAACTAGATTTTGAATCAAAAACTAAATGTTGATGTTTTCTTGGAGTTAAAGTTATGATAGTATTTTAACCGGTAATGTAGTTTAGCGAAGAAAGCATTACAAACAAATTGAGCTCCTTTTGTAATTTATAGTTTTCAAATGGATATGCATCTAACTTAAAACACTACACTAAAATGTATTTACCATTGTAATATATGTGCTGTTTTACGGGGTCTTCTCAACTCCTTTAAGCTGTGTCATTCAGTATTAGAATAAAATCATCTGCTTGGTAGTGCGGGAGCTGTATCTCGTGAGATAAGTGTATGCCAGAGATAACTATATACCTCTGTAGTTTGTCAAATATAGAACTAAGCTAAAAATGAATTTTGTTTCAGGTAAGGGCTTATCGGGCGGTAAGATCATCATCTACCCGCCAAAGTCGTCGCCATTCGAGTCGCACTTGAACGTAATCGTCGGTAACGTGTGCTTATACGGAGCTACCTCTGGGCGTGCTTATTTCAGGTTAGTTTTACATTCTAATATTATTTAAGACATTATTGTTCACTTCTGAACGTTTTTTTTTTTCTTATTGGCTGGGCTATTATTGCTACAAGACTTTACACTCCAATCGATAAAATATGTTTAAAAAGCCAGCCCCTGGTTCATGGCTCTTGGTTGCTGGTATCGAAGTATTGGTACATACGAATACCAGTATTTCAGACTGTAGTAATATCCATTTTGGGCTTATAAACTATAAAACCAACTTTTAATATTATAACGGTAATGACACAGTGCCCATTCTAGCAAAGAGCCTAAAAGCAGTCTGAAAGTACCACCCACGTAGACTAAAAAAAATACTAGCACCTTTCAGAAATAATATTTAATTTAGTTTACTGGTCCAAGTGACCACCCAAAATTATTTTTTTACTTATAAATATGTCACATAACATCTTTTTCCTTACACAGAGGCATAGCATCGGAGCGTTTCTGCGTGCGCAACAGCGGGTGCACGGCCGTAGTGGAGGGCGTCGGCGACCACGGCTGCGAGTACATGACGGCCGGCGTCGCGCTCGTGCTGGGACTCACCGGCAGGAACTTCGCCGCGGGGATGAGCGGTAACAATATAACATATTTGATATTGTATAAAAGAAAATAGCAGAAAAAAATACTACAGTTAAAAATACTGGTTAAAATAGTGTCCGAACAACTTACATCAGACCACTGCTGGGCCTATATGTGGTGACAACTGATCTTATAGCTATGTTCTTATTACATTTAATTGGACGATTACTAAAACGAAAATTTGAAATATGAACATGAACCATTGTTTTCCCTTGTCAGCGTTGTGTGAAATGAAAAAAGGAATTATAATTAGTCTCTTTCTCTAGAGCGCTAGCTTATTTTTTGCATTGTTAAATATAATAATAGGTACTTTACAAAATGATAAAATAATGTCTATTAAACATGATCTCAGCATAAAAGGCCTGTTCTCTATTTCTATGACGGCAAAGAAATCATTAAACATTAACTTGTCACGCCAGGTGGTATCGCGTACGTGTACGACATTGACGGCTCGTTCTCCGGCAAGTGCAACCAGGAGATGGTGGAGCTGCTGCCGCTGGAGCTGCAGGAAGACCTCGACCATGTGCAGCAGCTGCTGCAAGAGTTTGTCGAGTATACTGGGTAAGTAATGTCCGCGATTCCATATTTATAATATCACTTGTCTTTGACTAGATGTGCTCAAGGTTTTGTCCGAATTCTTAGTTTCAATGATTATCATGTAAAAGGAAAAGTAGCATATATTATGTCTTATAACCCCAGCGATGTGCTAGTAATCTCCCCATAAAAAAATGATCTAGCTGTTGCGAAGATGAGCATGTTTAATCACAAATAGAAAAAGTTTATTATATTCGTATAGCTTTTGCGGGCATTTTCAGCAAATGCTTTCCATTTGAAATGACTGCAAGTTTGGACGAAATGAAATTGTTAATAATCATTTTAATCAAACATAAAATGCTCTCTTAGTTATGGAAAAGAGTAAAAGTCCAACTAAATCACACAACTCGTGTTACAGCCATTTTGCTTCTGCTATAAAAATACACATTTAAACATCAAAACACCTTTATTGCAGATCAATAATCGCGGAAGAATTCCTCAAAACTTGGCCGGAACCAGCCAAGAAGTTCGTCAAGGTCTTCCCATACGAGTACCAGCGCGCGCTCAAGAGCATGGCCTTGAAGCAACCTTCTCAGGCCAAGGTCGAGAGTAACGGCAAGGAGAATGGAGTACTCGATATTGAGGAGACCGTGAGAGATGTGGAGTTGGAGACTAAGAATTTGGAGAAGATTCTTGATAAGACTAGGTACGTAAAGTTGAGTTTTATTTGTAACTAGCGGCCCGCCCCGGCTTTGCTCGGGTGCAACGCTGATACCAAATATAACTACGCAATCATAAAGTTCTGTAGGCCGAAGCACAGCCTTAGAGGCATTTTTTGGTAAGGAGGCACGCGCCCCCCGGCCCCCGCGCTTTTCCCTCCTTCCTTTATTGCAGTATAGAATGACCCGAGCGAGTCGAGCGAGTATCGCTTGTCGCACTCGCTCATCGCTCGGCGACAAAACTATCAAAACTATATACTCGCTTCTCGCTGCTCGCCGACTCGTTTTGTAGTTCATCGTTCTACTAGCTACTCGCTCCTAGCTCTAAGTCGGACAACTGCTTAAATTAGTCATAAGTAAGGCAACAAAAATTATAAACAGAAAATGTTATTAATCATCCTTGAAAACTTGGTTTGAAATTGGAAAGTCATCAAGATTATCTTCTTATATATGAAATTCTCGTGTCACAATGTTAGTTACCATACTCCTCCGAAACGGCTTGACCGATTTTTATGAAAATTTTATAAACATATTCAGTAGGTCTGCGAATCGGCTACTATCTATTTTTCATACCCTTAAGTGGTAGGTACCCGTAAGTAGGCAGGTGCTAGGTAAAAAAAATGAATTGCAACTCATACATAGTTTCTATATACGTTTAGCTATATCCTCATACCTAATTTTTTATACACACAGGGGCTTCATGAAATACCCTCGCGAGAGCATGATGTACCGCCCCGCAGAGAAGCGCATGCGCGACTGGGACGAGATCTACAACACGGCGGGCGTGCGGCGCGGGCTGCGCGCGCAGGCGGCGCGGTGCATGGAGTGCGGCGTGCCCTTCTGCCAGTCCGCGCACGGCTGCCCGCTCGGGAACATCATACCCAAGTGGAACGACCTCATCTACCACGGGGACTGGCCGCAGGCGCTCAGCCAGCTGCTGCAGACTAATAACTTCCCTGGTTTGTACCTCTAAGCTCTAAAAGAGCTCTATTATTAAGCTTTGACGTTTTACGTCTGTCTGTTTTCACTAAACTAAAAGCATTTCAAGATTTTCTATAACACACCGCATACACACATAGACTCTTACATAGTAATAGGATAAACTTTAAATCATCCCTGTTAATCTGTCTAAACCGGCATCAGCAAATCGTCTTTTTTTAATCCACACTCAATATCCTCCAATTTTTGTCCAGTGATCACCCTATATAAGTCTGATTTCACCCACCCAACACCACTTGAATCTGTTAGTATTTTTGGCTAGATTCATTGTAGCCGTTCTGAAACACAGCATTTGTTCCCACTTCGCTGTACAGCAGTATGTAACTTATACGTTGTGTGACAGAGTTCACGGGTCGCGTGTGCCCGGCGCCGTGCGAGGGCGCGTGCGTGCTGGGCATCTCGGAGCCGCCCGTCACCATCAAGAACATCGAGTGCGCCATCATAGACCACGCCTTCGAGAGCGGCTGGATACAGCCTGACGTACGTACCTGCACAGATATATTCTATTAATATCTTAATATTCATGCCTTAAACGCGAAATCTATTTAAATATAAAGTTAATAACACAGGACCCAGAGTAAACTTGTCTGTCTTTTCACTTTCCAACGAGCTAACATTACAGCTGGCATGTTCTGATTCTTTATTCAGTATAAGAGAGAAACGTGTTTGATGAATTCCACAGTAAAGGCTTTGTTAAATAAAACGCGCGCTATGTACGCGTTTTGTTTTGCAAAAAAAGGAAAATAACGCCTTACTTTTGAAATTTGTAACAGAACTTTTGAAAACATCACACTTTTTTATGATGGACTAGTGACCAACAATAGTAATATCTATAACATATGTCCACAGATTCCAACGCACAGGAATGGAAAGACTGTTGGTGTCGTGGGCTCTGGTCCCGCCGGACTTGCGTGTGCACACCAGCTGAACAAGGTAATATATACAACTGCAAAACTAAAAACAGCAGTCAAAGAAAAAAAAAAATAATATGTTATTTTCGATTTAAAAGTAAAGACTAAGTAGATAAAGAAAATCAAAGTTTAGGGGTGGAGCTAAAGTCTCCATGCCAAAAAAATTCAAAATTGAGACACTTAAAAACAACGACGTAATTATTTTAATTGAAATAAAATAAAACAAATTGGTGGCGGATATTTTATTTTTGATCTGAAGTACTTCGATAAAAATAGACAAAATAAAAGGCCTTTACTTTGCGAACGACAGGTGTTTGTATCGCCATAGTCATGTCACTGTTCGCACGGACGCTTGCGGTAGGCCGAAAATTGACAGTGCCGGCCGGGCGCTTGAGTGGTTAGGGCTAACTGTAATTTCCTAGGATGACTTCAATGAACGGTAACTAAGACTTATCTGTTATTCACCTGTCCTAGGCCGGCTACACAGTAACAGTGTTCGAGCGTAACGACCGGCCCGGCGGCCTGCTGCAGTACGGCATCCCCACCATGAAGCTCAGCAAGGAGGTGGTCGCCCGCCGCATCAAGCTGCTCACCGCCGAGGGCATCTCCTTCAAGTGCAACGTCGATGTTGGCAGGGATATCTCTGCCAGTGACTTGGCTAATGAGTAAGTGGGGAGCCGGGTGCAGAGCTCAGTCAGTGATTTGGTTTCATTAACTTGGGGCTAATTTGGGACGCCTTATGAAACGCAGCCACTAGATGACGTGGTCTGCCAAGTTTTGAAGGATGCTACTCAAAAGAGATGTACTGGTATGCGTTTGAACCGAAATTGACCGGTTAAGATGAATGAACCAAGAGGTTCATTCAATTGAAAACGATTGATGATAAAATGATCTATGCATTCAAATCGCTTCGACCGGTGCAATAGCGCACGTGTTCGTATAAGTTCGCTTAGTCTTGGCTAATGTGCACACACAGACGTTGTCACGTCGTAATATTATATCCCTTGTCATCTTGGAATAGTAAGCTGGCCGCTCCAGGACTAACCCGCGGCAGATTTCGGTCTATTAAGAAGCTGTGGGCCTTAACAACCACAATGTACGTAACTCTAACTACAATAGTTCTAATTGTTCACGTTTATTCCAGATACAACGCGCTAGTGCTGTGCATGGGCGCCACGTGGCCGCGCGACCTGCCCCTCGCCGGGCGCCAGCTGGGCGGCATCCACTTCGCCATGGAGTTCCTGCAGACCTGGCAGCAGAAGCAGGCCGGCGCCACGCCGCACCACGCCAGCGACAACGACCTCTCCGCTAAGGACAAGGACGTGCTTATCATCGGTGGTGGAGATACTGGGTATGTACTGAACAACCACAGAGGTTAAATTATACCGTATCACGTTTTTTCGTGTACCCAAATATGTGCTGAAAAGTCGCACTTCAAATGTAGGTCAAAATCACACCTTTTATGCTTGGAAACTATGCAGAAAAGTCTTCGGACTTGGGAGGCACGAGGGTGTACCATCACATTCCTACATCATGAACTAAGCGAAACTGCATTTGTAATATAACCCGCAGGCGCGCTACACATTCCCAAGTCGTTCAAAATGAAAAAAATTGCTTAGTATCGGTACTCTACAAAACAACAATGAAAACAATTTATTTATAAAAAATTCCTTGAATCGCGATAAGTACATTAAATATCTTAATTTTACTTATTTACGTTCAACAGGTGCGACTGCATAGCCACATCTCTCCGTCAAGGCGCGAAGAGTATCACGACCTTCGAAATCCTGCCGGAGCCCAAGAAGACCAGGGGACAAGACAACCCCTGGCCGCAATGGCCGAGAGTATTCAGGTAAGACGATTTGAATATCAAATGAACCTGAAAAACTTTGAAATCTACTGTCTATTGCGACAACCAAGTAAATAACTTTTCTTTGTAAGTGGAAAAATAGTTGGTCCATTTGTCGGTTTAAAAAAGTCTAAAAAAATTGTTTTATGTGTGTACAACTTAAAACATATGTATTTATTCTTACAGGGTGGATTACGGACACGAGGAGGTTAAAGTGAAGTTCGGTAACGACCCCAGGAAGTTCTCTACACTTACCAAAGAGTTCTTGGATGATGGTAAGTTTGATATTTTTGACTAAATATAATCTTTTCTAATGCATTTCGAAAACTCTTAATGGAGCTGGCAAAATGTAGAAAAGATAGCAGTCAATTACAAATAGTATAAGAAACTAACTTCAGGCCTAAATATTCTTAAATATAAAGCTTATTTTCCAAGGATGCTAAGAAACATTTTCATTCTATTTCAGGTTTGAATAACTTAAAAACAATGGCCAAATAAAATCAATTTACTTTTGCATGACATGTGACAATTTGAAATAGTATCATTTAATAAATGTGAATATTTCGCAGGCGAGGGCAACGTGTGCGGCGTCTCCGCAGTGGAGGTGGAGTGGACGCGTGGCGCGGGCGGGCGCTGGGAGATGAAGGAGGTGCCCGGCACTGACAAGGTGTACAAGGCCGACCTCGTGCTGCTCGCTATGGGCTTCCTGGGCCCTGAGAGATACGTCGCCAACCAACTGGGTAAGGAATAATACTGATCTGACGATCTTATATAGACTTCAAACTTTAAAAACGAGTGTTACACTCAAATGTACTCTGTGGTTACACTTCAATGCTAATGACAGTTCAATTTGTAATAGACAAGACTACTATGTCCTGTACCATAATTTAAAACAAACAGCTGAATACAATAATATTTACATTAGTATGTAAAAAAACAACACTCTATTATCTCTTGTTTACCTATCCACCAATCTCATTTACATGACATACTTATTTTACATAATATTGATAATGCTGTCAAGAATTTAAAATACTATAACTTTGTAATTTTTGTTTACAGACTTACCTCTGGATGCTCGTAGCAACGTGGAGACTGACAAGTCAAACATTTACAAGACACCTGTCAACAATGTATTCGCTGCTGGAGGTATGTATTCATAAACATAGTAAATACATAAAATTAAACCTTAAAAGTCAAACAAAAAACAGGGTGGCCTATGCACCTATACATAAATGTCAGTCTGGAGAAGCTTCATGGAACCTACAATAAAATAAGTTAAAGGAAGGAAGACAAAACTACCTTACGACTCGCTGAGTAACTAAACGCTACAATGTATTTTCCAGATTGTCGCCGCGGCCAATCTCTAGTGGTATGGGCGATATCGGAAGGTCGGCAGGCGGCCAGGGCGGTGGACATCTTCCTGTCCGGCAAGTCCACCTTGCCCGGCCCCGGCGGGGTCATCCACGACCACTGAACACATACGTACGGCACACGGCGACCATGTATTACACCTACACACAATGACCCATGGCCCAACACCCGTGGCCCAAGCCCATGGCCTGATGACTGCTACTACAAAAAGATAAAACCTTGGGTAAAAAGGTGTGTCAGGGCCGGTCATGTCTCATTGTGTTTAGATATAGGTTAGCACAAGTTTGTGACTGTTGATATGTCACTATGTATTCGCGTCCGATTTTGTGACGATTCCGAAGCTGTAGGGTTGAAAATGACAAAAAAATGACTGGTAATGAAAGCCACCGGAAACATTTCAATGTAATGTCAACTCAATCCCTCAGTCGTTAAGAATCAAATTCACAATAACAATTACGTCTGTAGAATTAGCGAGATTAGGGCCGTTGTATAGACGCTTCGATAGACCGGCTTAACAAAATAGATCTCTATTTATATCAACACAAAGTATAAATTACAAAAACAAAGTTATTTACATAAAAAATCTTGTTTCTAAAGTTACATGTTTCACGAATCAACAATGTATAGTCGTATTTTAAATTTGGATGTTAACTGTTAAATTATTTATTTCTTAATATACAGTTTGGAATAAACGACAATAATGTTTAGGCTGTATTTTCTGTGTTATATAAAGATAAAAAATATAATTTAATTAATTATTTTAATATCTTTGAAATGACCCCAATATACGGAGAAGTAAATAAACATTTTTCGTAATATCTGATTTAGCAAAACATCTGTTACTTAGATCATCTTATCTGACGTACGTAAGACGGTCGAATACAATTAAGATCTTAATTTTACTTTAAGATACTATATACAGTTTGATATAATCGTTTTATGTGTAATCACATTCCGTTTTTTAGACTTTTTGGTCGTTTTTACGTTTTAGAAAAGATTTTCTCTGATTTATCATGTCCCGCGCCAAACATCACTTGGATACATTTTCAACTTCGCAATGACGTTCGTTTTGACAGTGACGTCTACTGTCATTGTGACAACACATGTCAAGTTAATTCCGACGTCAAGTTTTAGAACGATATGTTCTTCAATTGTTTTTTAATTATAATTTATTTTGTACGGATAGTGATCTCTCGTGTCATATGTATATGTATACATTGTTGGTTAAATTTATATCTGTTTTTAATGTTATTACATTGTTTTCGATTGTATGACGTGTAGTCAGTATTTTATGTAAAAAATATATAATTAATAATTTACGAAACATGTAAGAGTAACAAGCTTAACCCTACAATTATATCAGAAAAACACTGCATAAATGCTATTTAAAAATCTTCTTTTATTATGATCACGTATTCTAATTGTTACTCTTACACATAGGAATTATTATAACGCCAATGTATTTGATGTTTTGTAGATACATGTTATATTATTTCAACTAAAATAAATACACTTGTTTAAATCTACAGCATTTATTACATAACACCATTCATAAAAAATATCGTAGAAACAAAAATAACACTTTTGTTTATCACTGTACTCTCACCATAAACGACAGTCGAGTCCAAAACTGTTTGTAGTAAACCTCGCATTCAGCAACTGAACACTTATTATTATGAAATAGTACTAAACATATAGTTTTATCATGCACAGATACATTATAATACGTTAATTGTAAAATATATTTAGTTGAAACTGTGATGTTAGTTAAGCCAAGGATACACTAGGGGAAGAAATGTTCTGCAACATGACGCGCAACGTTATCTAAGTGTTGCTTACAGCTCTGTAACTCGTCTTGCAACACGTTACATGACTTAGTTATATATGGAGGGTGTGTTACGCAACATGTTGCTGTGTCTTCTAGTGTATCTTTGGCTTGACAGTGCTGAGATTGATTTATTAACGAAATTGCAAACGAAATGTCTATGTGAGTGGTAAGTTCCTACGTAATCAAATAAGTTTGTTGTCTCTTCAGTATGTATAAATATTATTTTATTCATTTAAAAACTTTGAAGTTAAATCCTACAAGAGTCACTAATATTAAAAAACAGTACTGGAACTTTACTTTATAAAAAAATATTTTTTGTTTGCTTTTAAGTTCAGACAATTTGTATTAAAGATTCATTTTACAGTTAACCCAAATGTATTATCAACTGAAGAGACGGTTATGTATATTTATTTACACATTGTAAAAACGTGTTATTAGCAATAAGCTTTATGTAACATTAATTTATGAGATAACCAACATAATGTATTTGTAGTATAAAATCAAAAATTCTCATCAAGTCATATTAAGATTCACAAAAATATTTAAATTATTATTTCAATGTTTGTTAATTTGATTTTATTTGAATAAACATTTTATTTTAATTTCTTCTTTTTTATTTTCCGTATCCGTTATGTTTCATTATTTTAAATGTAGTACATATAATGATATTTAAAAAACATATTATCTGTCATTTTTTTTTCACACTCGTTATAAATATAATTCTTTGATTATATAATGTCATATAATTATGCTCTTAATTTATCTTCCTATTTTCAATATTGCATTCTTCTCGTTCAGTAGGTACTAAAATGTCAAAAATAAGTTTTTAATTTGAACCCAAATTCCGAGCCCGTTGTGTAGAGATGTGCCAACAGTGTGTGGAATTAAGAATGTAAAAGATTTATGATTACGTACTAAAGTACTCATTATTTCAAATACAAATTAACACTAACAGCGTCAATTACCTTTGCCCTGAAACCAAAACACTCGCTTAAAACTATATCTTACGATACATATTCAATGTATAAAAGGTGTTACAAAAATTAGCTCTTGGATTATCTCATAGGCGACAGGCAGTATTCATTTTATACAATAAAATAAAAACTAATTTTTTCTGATAAGAAAATTTTAACAACCTAGGCTCAATTTACACCAAACGGAATTCAAGCAACTTTGCAACGAAATTGTACATAGCATTATGAACTTTATGTCAATGGTATTAAATTATAGAATTCTCGAGAATGCGCGAGGCTTCCATGGAAGACCCGCGTCCTTTGTTTTGGCTCTTATTCAATTTGTGTCTTATACCATTGATATAAAGTTTATTATGCTATGTACATTCGCGAGGTTTCCGCGGAAGACCCGCGTCCTTTGTTTTGGCTCTTATTCAATTTGTGTCTTATACCATTGATATAAAGTTTATTATGCTATGTACATTCGCGAGGTTTCCGCGGAAGACCCGCGTCCTATGTTTTGGCTCTTATTCAATTTGTGTCTTATACCATTGATATAAAGTTTATTATGCTATGTACATTCGCGAGGTTTCCGCGGAAGACCCGCGTCCTATGTTTTGGCTCTTATTCAATTTGTGTCTTATACCATTGATATAAAGTTTATTATGCTATGTACATTCGCGAGGTTTCCGCGGAAGACCCGCGTCCTTTGTTTTGGCTCTTATTCAATTTGTGTCTTATACCATTGATATAAAGTTTATTATGCTATGTACATTCGCGAGGTTTCCGCGGAAGACCCGCGTCCTATGTTTTGGCTCTTATTCAATTTGTGTCTTATACCATTGATATAAAGTTTATTATGCTATGTACATTCGCGAGGTTTCCGCGGAAGACCCGCGTCCTATGTTTTGGCTCTTATTCAATTTGTGTCTTATACCATTGATATAAAGTTTATTATGCTATGTACATTCGCGAGGTTTCCGCGGAAGACCCGCGTCCTATGTTTTGGCTCTTATTCAATTTGTGTCTTATACCATTGATATAAAGTTTATTATGCTATGTACATTCGCGAGGTTTCCGCGGAAGACCCGCGTCCTATGTTTTGGCTCTTATTCAATTTGTGTCTTATACCATTGATATAAAGTTTATTATGCTATGTACATTTCGCAGCAGCGTAATTTTGAGCCTGATTGAAGCGCGCGTAGCAACTTAGACATTTACACGCTGTATATGCATTGTACAGTACGTATTTTTTATAATTTCTTGGGTTTCGTGAATTAATACTAATGTTTTTTGAATAAACAAATATATTCAGTACTAAATAATATACATACATACATTGGCCTGTTATTAAAACTATGTAGTGTTAATTTTCCAAGGCTCTATTTTGTAACACCTACTATTTAGATAAATGTTGAGACAAATTAGTGTTAGATGTTAGTTGTCGGTTAACACGGAGTGTGATGTTACTTATGATTGACAATAATATATGTCTATTAGGTGGGGTATCCTGTAACGAATACGATTGTAATGGATGAATAAATATTTCAGCAAATAATGTTGTTTTCCTGCCGGCCCTGGATTACCTTTATTTTAAATCAAAGTGACAAAAAAAAACAACAGTGTGGTATAGTGCGATTAAAATTTCTTGGCGGCTATGAAGTGCGCTACACTTAGCGCAGTACCTTGCCCCGCAACCCTGCTGGTGCCTGACTATATGACCGACCTATACCTAGGTAATTAAGAACAATTTAATATTAGTAGCTACGTAAGTGTACAATCAAATCAATCAATCAATCATTCTATAATCATCATTCAGTCTTCTTTTTTCTAACCATACATTTATGCTTGTGAGTTGATTCAATATAGAATGTGCGTTATTGACGTTCCTCTGCAACTAATTGCTATGGTCATCATTTTAATTGGAGATGGATCGCAAGAATGCACGTTAGGTATCTACAATGGGACTGTTATTAATTGTTCAGTGACATATTTATTAATTACTTGACGTGTGACCTTGATACATAATCATATTGGTTATGTAAACAGCGACTTATAGACTACGGGCCCATGAACAAAATCGATGGGTCATATGAACCACCAGGTGACGTATATAGGACGATAGAAGAGCATAAAATAATAAGATTCAGCACTATGCCGTCACTTGTGATCAGTCCAACTGGGTGCTGGTGAGCATTCAAAAGTGCAGCTAGAGTAAGTACATTTTGGTCATTTATTTCTGTACGGCATTGTTACCATCGAATAGATCCATGGAAAATAATAAGAAAGCGCGCAGTGCCGTACAAAAATGGTGGTCCAAAAAGTTGGTATTTTAGTTTTACTTTCTGTCAATTTCCAGAGTAAATTTGGTCATTTGATTCTGTACGGCGTCAGTTTCATACTGTTTCAATACAGCTTCTAATCCATTATCTAAAAAATATTATCTATGCATGATATACTTTCAAAATAAATAATTTGATGTTGTTCAAATCACCCCTCGGACCACGGAATAAAGGCGGGTTGCAACACTCGATTTTTTCCCCTTGTTCAAAGATTTTTGTTCGTTTGTACGGCGTTGCGGAATAATGGATAAGAAGCTGTATTGAAACAGTATGAAACTGACGCCGTACAGAATCAAATGACCAAATTTACCCTGGAAATTGACAGAAAGTAAAACTAAAATACCAACTTTTTGGACCACCATTTTTGTACGGCACTGCGCGCTTTCTTATTATTTTTCATGGATCTATTCGATGGTAACAATGCCGTACAGAAATAAATGACCAAAATGTACTTACTCTAGCTGCACTTTTGAATGCTCACCAGCACCCAGTTGGACTGATCACAAGTGACGGCATAGTGCTGAATCTTATTATTTTATGCTCTTCTATCGTCCTATATACGTCACCTGGTGGTTCATATGACCCATCGATTTTGTTCATGGGCCATGGCGTTGACAGAGGCGTTCTACCCTTCAAATATTCATGTAAGTAAGTATTCTATTTTAAACACCACTGAACAAGACAGATTTTGTAACTTTGATGTCAGATGAGCGGTCTGTCTGACTGTGCTATTGTAGGTTCTAAACAAATGGACCGAAAAAAATTTGGACCATTGTCCATTATGCAACGACAAACCTATCCACGTTAAAAGACAGTCCAAGGTACTAAAATGGTAAGACAAATACTCGCAATAGGCGTAAGTTCCTGTGGCATAACTAACCCACTTTAGTTTTCGATGATTTTACACACCACTTTTGTTAGATAAATTGATTTTATAAGATTTGTCTTGATCAAAATTCCTTTATATAAAATGTCTAGACTAAAAGCCTTGACCTTAGTACCTATCTACTTACTATTATCATCACATTAATGCTGTTACGAACGAAATGCCAAACTCAAAAAAAATACTAAAAAGGCTATTTTGTGTTACACTCCTCAACTATAATAGCTACTATGATTGTAATGTGGGTGTTACTATCAACACTTTAGGTTAGATGAAGGCCAACCAAGGGTGCTTCAGAAGTGTTTTTTTTTTTCAAATAATAAATAGATAAATGCGGAAATCATCACATACATTGCTCTGAACCCAAAGTAAGTAGCTGAAGCACTTGTGTCATGGAATTCAGAAATAACGAAGGTACCACAAACACCCAGACCCGGGACAATGTAGAAAAGTTGGTTTCTAAATTGACCCGTAGGGGGATCGAACGCAGGACCGCAGAGCTAGCGACACCTTAAAACCTGTGCTTACTCCACTCGACCACGGAGGTCGTCATGTTTTGATGAGGTACACATACCTTCCTTCTTATCCGAAAAGTTATACCACCTAATTCGACATTAGATAGGTTTATAATGTAAAATAGAACTTCAACAAAATAAATACACGACTAGTCGATTGACAGATCTATCAACTGGTCTAGTAAAATAGATCATAGTGTCTCTTGTCAATGAACTTATTTATTTATAAATTAGCTGAGGATTCAAGTTCGCGCTGTTTTTTTTTACAGCAAGAAGAGAAGAAGTCTTGATGCGTCAGACTAACCATTAAAAAGTACTACCCTCTAGTCAACATATTTCATATATTTTTTATGTAAAATGCGGTATTCAGCTGAATGCGCTAAGACCAGAAGCCTCATAAAAGGGCTTATTATACGATGAATACTGTTTTTATTTTATCTTATTCTTTCTAGAGCAAATCTTTTGAAAGGAATAGGTAAGTAAGTGGTGAGTAATTACAGAAAACATATTTGTCCCAAATTCTGCGTCACAAAGAAAATCGGCAGTTTCCCTTTAGACATGATTACCATAATGAAGCCAACGCTTTCCTCGCATGTTCACACGTGTAGTCTGCTGTCGACCTGTCCATAATTAATGTGACGTTATCACCTGCTTGCTGGAGCGTATCAGAATATTGTTTAATGTAATAATTATGTTTGAAGCTTTTTATACCTTCAGTTGAGCTTGGGGTTTCATGGAGAAAGCTTTCTCCTAAGTGCTTATTGGATATTCGGTGAGTATCATTCTACCTCATTTAAGTTATATGTAGAGGGTAGAAAGCAAGCTCTTTCTTTCTTCTTTCTTTCTTTGTTTGTTCTTTGACGTTGTTTTACATAGCTAGTTAGTTACGTTAGTTACCATTTGTTCAGCAGAAGTGTCATCATTTAAGACGATACTATTTAACTGAGGTCTCTGAGAATTGCTAAGGAGTGTACTACGTGAGCGCGACAAATGGATGTGCGATTAACGCTTATGCGACAAAACTGTACTGCGACTCACCGTAGTTCGAATGCACGCTAGTGCGACACACTGAAGATCGACATCTCGCTAGTGCGACAAACGATTGCGCGACAGTAGTTCGACACTACGGTAGTGCGACACTACGGTAGTGCGACACTACGGTAGTGTAGTACGTTGATGCAGTATTACAGTAGTTTGCTGAGATACATTTTGAATTACATATATATTAAATAAGTAGATATTAAATAATCAAAGGCCGTCGCTCGCTTCGCTCGCTCCATTGCAAGGTCACAATATCTAACCTAACCTAACCTATTGATCTCTGTCACAAAGTCGAACCCAACCAAGCAATGGATGTCTGGGCCTATGTCGGTTCTATACCTATGTTTATGTTCTATTTCGTCAATCGTTTGTCGCACTAGCGAGATGTCGATCTTCAGTGTGTCGCACTAGCGTGCATTCGAACTACGGTGAGTCGCAGTACAGTTTTGTCGCATAAGCGTTAATCGCACATCCATTTGTCGCGCTCACGTGGTACACTTATTGCTAAGCATTTAATTTCGTAAATATATGTAATATAGATACTAAATATAGCCTCACAATTAACATAAATTTAAACTTAAAATTTGTTAAAATTATGCACGCAAATCCTAGAATATTAGTTTAAATCTCTGTGCCGAATTGGCAAAACCTTTGAAGCTTTTGCGATTACCTCAACACTGAGTTCGAAGTAACAAAGCTAATAAAATACTATCCAATCTATTTATACAGAATCACCTATAGATACCTACCCACAGCCTACCGCTATTTATAAGTACACCTCTAGTTAAGCCTACTCAGGTCGTCTGGAGGGTGAATGCGTGAACTTAATGGATGTCTAAAAAGATTTACAGCTTTCGAGATATGCGTTTTTCTTCTTCACGTGGCTTTCATATGTAGAAGAAATAAATCTTGTAAAGTATACTATCAATATACATTAGTTAGCTACTTGAATAGCTGTTAAGAAAAGCATATTTTTATGCAATCTAAGCTTATGTTTCTGTTTCATGCGATGCACACAAGAAGGAGCCCAATTCAAGTTAGTCGTATTCAGATGATTTTAGTTTAATGACAAATGTACACCTACTTGCCACTATTTAAATTGCCACTGACTGTTCATTGTAGGCTCACCTGAATACGAAAATAAGGCACAATAACAAGTACACTGGAACATTAATTAACCTCTCACGGACTTTAAAATAGTGGACTCAGGCCCAAGGAGGCCCTTTACCAACCTACTCATTTTTTAATTCTAAAGTAAAGTTTCGTTTAGCGTATAGCACTCTAGGTAATATACTAATAACATAATAAGTAATTGGTATTTTTAAGTATTTTTTTATTAGCCTACATGGGATCCCACTGCTGCGCAAAGGCCTCCCCCTCCGTCCTCCAAACCTGTCTATCCATTGCGATTTCTGGCCACGTGCGACCCGCATAACTGACTAGATCATCACACCACCTTCGCCTAGGACGAACTCGACGACGATGTCCCTCCGGTTTCCAGTGGGTGACGATTTTTGACATTTTTTAAGTATATTCTGTCTTAAACATTTTCGAATGTATTGAATTGTATATTGCCTTGTGCTTATTCAGGCAGTGTTTCTATTTAACCTTTTGCTTATTATCACTTCTAAAGCGTAATTGATTTAATTGAAAAGTCTAATATTTAATGTTAATGACACAAACTTTACGGTTTAATACAAAAATAGATATTACAAGGATACGGAGTTATTCTTCAAAAGGTATCTACTACAAAAGCGGTTTAGCATTCAAGTGCCAAATCAAACATAACGTAAGTACGCGTTAATACGTCATATCCTTAAGATGAGTGTCGTAGAAGATCTCTATCCAAATATTATTGAACTGTAATGAGTTCTTCTAGTTGTTTCTATTCCACGTGCGAAGTTAATGATGATTTTTTGAATTGAGTTTGTTTGTCTGTTAGCTCCTGTATAGAGCCTCTATTACATAACATATCATCACGCCTATATCCCCAAAGGGTTAGACAGAGGTGTACCAATGTACACCCACAGTTCGCCGATATGTTTTGGGTCCCAGAGCCTCTATTAATTATTTATCAATGCCCATATTATGTATTATCTCTGCCATAGCTGGTAATAGGTTATTTCCAATCATAATGTTTAGCAACATTTGTGGCGGGCGACCATTGATGTTTTAGTAGCACATGATTGACTTCTAAGGACATGGTGTAGTAGGCGTATCGGGCACATTATTAATCGGAATAAACTCTTAACGTATTGGCCCACTTTTCCATTAGGTAAAACATCTTACAATGTAGACATGCACTAGGTACATAAATTCATCCATCTCAAAAATCTACGATCTACACTCAAGGAATTAATGAGTGTTTTCCAATCAATACTTAGCGACGGAGCGTGGTGATAATCCCCATAACCATTTCATATGAGAGAGGAACACACCGTATTTCACCAGTTTAAATGCAGACTAAATAGTTTTTGTTATTTCAGGCATGAAAGTTAAGGAAACAGTTCAGAGATTGTACCAAAAAGTGGATGATAAAGTTTTGGAGCAGTTCGGTTTTAGAATAAAAGATGTGACGTTTAATAAGGTGATAGACTACATGTATAGCCCGAAGGATTCTTCAAGCTTGGCTGTCACTAGGATCTTGTTTGGTAAGTAGTTTTTATCAGCTATTGCCATCATACTTATCTACGTATGATGGCAAGCTATGTAAGCAAGCCATTTTTGCATGCATTAAAATAGAATTGAGACGGTAACTACTACACAGCATGGGGTACAAAAATAACCTAACGAAAGATAACATAGGTCAACAAGGCCTCTTCATCTGGATACAAATTTGCACCTTATTGCATGCAAATCCTTTTAGATAATGACTGAGCCACCTCTATTAGATGCTATTTTATCAGCTGACTTTTTCCCATATAACAAGCTCTGCTTAGCCGGGTAGCAGATAACCGTGTGTGAGTTTTCCCGATATATGTTATATTTAGTCTTTATCTATGTTTATATCAAGTTTATTTATTTTCCGTACCTATTAGGTCTTTTGATGCTGTTCGACATCCCGGACGAGCGCGGCGGGGCAATCATGGACAAACGCTGGGGGGACCCCATGGTCTGCCACTTCCCCTTGCTCCCGTTCCTGCGGTCTGTGGGGATGCCCTACATGGCAATAGTGTACGCTGCCTTGTGGCTAGGTAATACTGGAGTATACACTTACATAAATACATAAATAGACCTAACTACTTAATTTACATTCAAGATAAATGTCATCATTATGATACGACGGTGGAGGTGGTGTATGGTCACTCTTCTTCTGTTTTCAGTCGCCCTGAGGTAGGCTAACGACTCCCTGCATTATTTTGCGGTGGATTAAATTTTCACCCATTCATCACCATGTAGTAAAACAACGTGAAGAATCATTTTGGATGTAATTGGACACAAATTATGTTGGTCCATCATAATTCTAAAGTACTTTTCTACTGATAAAGCAAGATTATTCTCATTATTTCTTGTTTTCTTACAATCCCATTCAAAAACTGTCTCTAAAACTACCTTCACATTTCACAGGTGCCCTAGGCATAATGCTAGGCTACAAGTACCGGCTGTCAGCTCCGCTGTTCACGGCCTGCCACTGGTACCTGTTCCTCATCGAGAAGAGCTTCTGGAACAACCACAGCTACCTGTTCGGCCTGGTTGCCTTGCTGCTGTGTTTTACGCAAGCCGAATGCTACTGGTAAGATTTGAAGAATGTTGGATATGGGTTTAATTATGTCATTTCAGAACCATTAACCAAAATTACGGATATAAAATTACGTGTGTACTTTCATCCTACGTACATTTCACTTAACTTTAGTAGGTACGTGACAGACGTTAAGGTTTCAGAAAGACGCGAATTCTGATTTTGCTGACAGTTAATGTTCCTTTTTTTTTGCACCTGTCCTGTTAAAAATCATTAGACATCTATAACATCTTAAAGTAACTTCTAAATTTCAAAATATTTCCAGGTCAATTGACGCTCACCTAGACCCAACCAAGAAGAAGTTGTCAGTGCCATACTGGAACTACTTCCTGCTGAAGTACCAGTTCTTCATACTCTACTTCATGGCGGGAATGAAGAAGGGAACTGCCGAATGGCTCACAGGATACTCCGTCCTGAACATCAGTGAGCACTGGGTGTTCGCGCCATTCAAGTGAGACTTCGTCCAGATCTGAAGAATGCGTACCGAACGAGCATTAGGGTGCGTCCACATCTGAAGGAGCATTACACGAACAGCTAGCGATTTGTTCGGTGCACCTTAGTCAGATCTGGACGCTTTAGACGGAGCGATAATAAGTGGGAGTTGCAGCACATTACTGTCTTTGTTTGATCACTTATGGCACTGCAGCTGGCGTGGACCTGTGATGTATCACAACCCGCGCGACATGCACGCTTTTTAAATAAGGTCTGAGAGAGAGGGATGGAGCTATGAAAACAGATAGCACTATCTCTTTTTAAAAGAACAAATATTGACAAATTATCTAAGATACTTTTGAAGCAAAATAAAAGAACATAATTTTTAAAATTAATTTTCTTTACGTAATTTCTAGATGTACCCACTTACAAAAACGATACATTTCAATTGAATAGTACCTACCCATTATGTAATATTTATTACATACAGAACGTTTAAATTTATATCTAAATAGGTAATAATTATCAGCTACACGAACAATCACTTGTTTGAAGTCTGGTAAAGTGGTACTCGGTATTACGTGACATCTAATAATTAAACAAATAAATGCGGACAACATCACAATTAAATGAAAATTACGAATTTAAATTCAAAACATGACAAATCAACTTATATTGCATAATTATACAATTTACCGTCTCGCCAAACAAAATAATGTAACTCGGTACCTGCATTCTAAACAAATTGTAATCTGAAATTGAAAATCCCCAAAGTCAAAAGCGTCGTTATCAATTCTCGTTCCTCGTCTACATGATAAGAGGAGTGTACTACGTGAGCGCGACAAATGGATGTGCGATTAACGCTTATGCGACAAAACTGTACTGCGACTCACCGTAGTTCGAATGCACGCTAGTGCGACACACTGAAGATCGACATCTCGCTAGTGCGACAAACGATTGCGCGACAGTAGTTCGACACTACGGTAATGCGACACTACGGTAGTGCGACACTACGGTAGTGTAGTACGTTGATGCAGTATTACAGTAGTTTGCTGAGATACATTTTGAATTACATATATATTAAAATATGTGGTTCAGGGGGTGGATCTACCAGTTATCTGTCCGAATGCTGGCTAGATCCACTACGGGTACGCGACCCCGGACTGCCCTAGCTGTTGCCGTCACATTCATTGTACCTCCGTGATGGTAGCATCCTATAACCCATCCTACCTTATATCCTTTCCAACGTATCCTTTCCCAATTCCTTATCCCGCAGGAACGCAATGGATATTCATAAAAATAATTTAATTATCCAAAATGGCGGCGATGTGGTTCGCCACCCATCACGTCTCGTTTCTTGCGGGGGCGAAAAGTGGGCCACGGAGAGCCGCTTCGCTACGTTGAATGTAAGAGGAGAAATGCATGGAAAGGTGGATGAAGTATGTCAGATGATGGATGTTGAGACAAAAATTAAGAAAGGTATGCTGAGAAGGTTTGGCTATGTCGAGAGAACGAATGAAGAACGATTGACGAATAAAGTGTATAAGGCGAGTGTGAATGAAAACATGCCAGGTCAAGAGTACCATAAACCGAACAGCATGTATGAAGGGAATAATGAAAGTGGATAAAGCGAAACAAGTGTGTAAGGATCGTAGCAAGTGGAAAGAAGTGGTCTCTGCCTACCCCTGTAAGGGAAAAAGGCGTGATTATATGTATGTATGTATATATTAAATAAGTAGATATTAAATAATCAAAGGCCGTCGCTCGCTTCGCTCGCTCCATTGCAAGGTCACAATATCTAACCTAACCTAACCTATTGATCTCTGTCACAAAGTCGAACCCAACCAAGCAATGGATGTCTGGGCCTATGTCGGTTCTATACCTATGTTAATGTTCTATTTCGTCAATCGTTTGTCGCACTAGCGAGATGTCGATCTTCAGTGTGTCGCACTAGCGTGCATTCGAACTACGGTGAGTCGCAGTACAGTTTTGTCGCATAAGCGTTAATCGCACATCCATTTGTCGCGCTCACGTGGTACACTTTGATAAGAGGCTGTGCTGAGACTGCTATGCCCAGGGACAGGCTGAGAGTATTATTTTAAGACACTATTTTTCCCTTTTTATTTATTTTTTCCCCACTCCTTCTTCTTTCTCTATATTTATCGACCACTTACCCAAAGGAAACGCGTAAACCTAATCTGCTGCGATAAAAAAGGGAATTCTCAATTTTCTTTTTTTTATCTTGGGTAACTGTGTTCTTTTTCATGATTTTTGACATCAGACTCGACGACTGAAAAAAATGAAATCGATCGATATTTGCCCAAGTTCCCATTTAAATATGTATGATAATATATTAAGTACTAACTTTTCGAGGGTCTTAAGTTACATAGTTAAAAGGTTAAAGCAGCACCATTCCCCTCAGGTACTTCCTGACAGTCTCCCAGACGGACTACCTGGTGGTGCACTGCTTCGTGTTCGCATTCGACCTGACGGTGGCGCTGTGGATGATGTGGGCGCGCTCGCGGCACTTCGCCATGCTCTTCTGCGCCATGTTCCACTTCATGAACAGCCGCTTGTTCAGGATAGGTAGGTTGCTTTACAGTCCTACTTAAGTATGTGGTCTTTACGCAAAAAATATAAAGAAAGTAGTCTGATAAAAACTCGCTGTCAAGTGTAGGGCGGACTATGCTACATCATTCGATGTTATAGCATTAAAAGATATGTAACCCAACGACAAAATTCATAAGACTAAGGCCCGCTGACACACAGACATATGGGCAGACAGTAGAAGCTTAGTAATAATGATCTGTGGGCAGCTTTCATACGGATCACCCTTTTGAAAAAATGCGAATAGAATGAGCAGTATGAGCACCAGTAAAATGTTAAACACTCTTAAACTTGTGAATATGTTTAAAGCATTCATTTTATTATTCTATTTGATTTCAGGCATGTTCCCGTGGGTATGTCTGGCTACAATGCCTTTATTTTACCCATTCGACTGGCCGAAGACAATAATGGCACTCTCAAAACTTTATTACGCAAAATTGAAAATATGTATTTGTAAGAAAGTCAGCGAGTTTAAAATAGTACCTATTTGCCGAAATACACGTAATCTTGAAGTAGAACATAAAGGTGATGAAGAATATGAGAATACACCAGCTATTGATAATGAAACAGACACATCAGAACAGAATGAAAAACTTGATGATGAAACTAATATTGGTGATGATAATTTAGAACAAGAAGATAAATTAAATCAGGGCAATAACATAAATGCTGATGATGATGAAAAAACATCTATAAATGATACTAAAGATGTACACAATGAAAAAAAATATGATGACTATAAGAAAAAGAGGCGAACAATATATTGGATTGCGTTGTACGTTTTTGTGCAGGCATTTCTGCCGTACTCGCATTTTATAACAAAGGTGAGATTTGATTTGGTATCATCAATTATTCATCGTCGTTTCATTTTTAGTATTAGATAATTGCGAGATGATTTTGTTAATTTAGGTCTTCGTTCGTTCTTCGTTCGTCGTTTTGAATTCAAGTTTTCAATTCGAAGACTTTGGTAATGAACTTACATAAGATAAAGTCTTTTGGCAAATACTTTATTTGGAGAGACGATCAGTAGATTGATATTGCATGTAGTTCTCAATCACAATATATGTATAGCAGCAGAATATTTAGTGCAATTATTTCACGTAAATATTTGTACCTTATTGTATGCACATACATTTTAATTACTGATACAATATTGAAATAATAATAATGGTGTTTGCGTTTAAATAGACGTCATATGAGGGTAAAGTAATTAGAACCCACACCTTCATTTGACTGTTTTAATAATAGAACTCTATTTGATTGAGTGTAGAAATAATTTCACACTGAAGATGGTTATCAAATAGATGTGTATCGGAGTAAATTACTACTGTAGTGGCAAAATGAAAATTGCTCGTGATAACCTTTTCGCTGGCAAAAAATAATTATTTCTGTCGATGTTTACGGTAGAGTAGCTGCGTTTAAATGATTTAAGGATATTACAATTGTACTTCTTTTATAGAGATGCGTGTGGAATTTATTGAACCTCCTAAAAGTATCTGAACTTTTGTGCAATCGATTCTGGGTACTGTCTATACTATTCATTTCTGACCTTTACGAAGTATTACTTGGTAATCCATTTTGAACAAATGACTCAAACTATCTTTAAACTAGGAAGTGTTAAAGGGCAGTCTAATTTCAGCAATTTCTGATGTGCTTGTTAGAATTGTGTTATGAATACGTTTTATATTACATTTCCAAAGCCATACGATTTATAGTTTATTGCCCAGTAAGAACCTAAAACTTATCGTATCGTTTTAGTTGTGTTAAAAGTCGTGAATATTAATAATATTCGATTATGAAATACTTTGAAAATTGTACCTATTTCCTCTGTACAATTTTCCTATGCTTATGTCTCCTTAATCTTTGTATGATGATTACGTAAATTTAAAAGCGTGATTACGTCTGCAAAACGACCAGAAAAATATATGAAAAGGGTTTATATCCACATGGAGAATTCTGTGGGCGGCTCGTGTGGGCGTACTTGCGTCGCTCGTTGAAAATCAAAAGGCTTACATTTGACCTAGAATTGAAAATACACTAGTATTAAAAAAAACTTTTCAATACGTAATCAGACTGCTCTTTTGTTTTGCTTGGCTTCCGAAGCATGATTGAATAAAACTACCCTTTGAGAAGTACCTACCACTGGTAGTCTAGTAAAGTTATCATTGTTTGCATTATTTATATTCTGTGTTAAATTCGTCTTTTAGTTAGTTACCCAATTCGTTATTTTTAAAAAGCTTTATTTTCTTGTGACTCTGTTCTACCAGCTAGTAGGTACAGGTTGGATACCATCAATAACATTTCGAACATCTCCAAAGAGTTTTATAGAACTGCGCAATCTAAATTCCAACTTGCATTTTTAAGGGCTACAACAACTGGACAGACGGCCTCTACGGCTACTCTTGGGACATGATGGTGCACACATGGGACGTCCGCTCCATGATCATCAAAGTCGTAGACAACGAGAACAACAAGGAACTGTACATCGATCCTCAAAGACATGCTCTTAACGATCGTTGGTCGAGGCACGGAGACATGGTGTACCAGTACGCACAATGTTTGAAAAGCATCATCAATCCAGCGACAGTCTCAAAAGCTAGCAGTCCATTGAAGGTTTCCTCAATGAATATATCAATTTACTTCGATATCTGGTGCTCATTGAACGGCAGATTCGTCCAGAGGATGTTTGACTCAAAAGTAGACCTACTCAAGGCGTCTTGGTGCCCGTTCCGTGAGGTACCATACCTAATGCCTCTGGTGGATGGAGCGGATGATTGGAGGAGCAGGCTGGATGAGATACGGGATGACGTCCATTCTTGGAGTCAGAACAGTGACGTTGTGTTTTATGCTGACTTTCCAGGTTAGTTCTAAAATGGTCTGGATCCTGTTTATTACTTGTTCTACTTTATGCTAGGTTGTTTGTAAATAATTTCTTACCTATTAAATGTTTAAGCAACTCGATGGATGTTATAATATATGTAAAGCTACTTTATACTGGACCTAATTTCCTCGAGTGTAAAATTTACGTTTAATTTCAGGTTATGATCAAGAGAAATTCATTCCAATAGAACTAAAAAATGTTACACTGACTGTTCTGGAAGGAAAAGTTGTCTACGAAACGCCGGGCACTAAACAGAAGATAGGACAGTCATTTATGTTAACTAAAGGAAACAGACTCCCCGTCGAGTCAGGAAAGTTCCACAAAGTATTGAATGTTGAAGAAAAACCCGTGTTTTATATGTATAACTTCTATAACAGCTCTGAACTTATTTTAAAACAAGACCATGATTTGTCGAAACCTAAATTGCCCATTTTCAAAGAATTGTCAAGAAGATTTAATAACATGGTCCTCTTTGCTAATTTAGTTGCTAGAAATTTGTTTCAACTACTTCAATTTAAACAATGCAGTTTGTGAAATGCTTAATTTTAAATCGAAATATAAAAAGAAACATTTATTAATGTTAGTTTGTAGCTATGTCATTGCAAAAGAAGTCATGTTATGTGAATGAATTGCGTTTTCATTGTTTTTAATCCATAAATGATTATCTTACTCGTTATTAAATATTTAACTGTTATGTTTTAATAATAAAAATAGTTTAAAGAAAAAGGTTTACAATTTAATAACACCTACAATGTTACGAGTCTTATATTTGAACGCATCGCTAACCAGTGTTGCCCAGATAACTACACATGCGATACTTTCGGAAGATATGGATTGTGATAAATTGGACACATTCTGAAATTGGCTCAATCTTTTTTTATTATACAAAGTATTTATCGATTAGATCATATTTTATGCAATTTATTTGCAGGGCTAAGGGCTAAGGTAGGGCTAAGAAGTATAACAACTATTTATAAGGTTGAAGAGAAGGCATTTATTTTCTCGACTGATACTTGTTATATTTATTATTTATTTAATTTAAAAAAAGGGCTTTATAATTTGCATTTGCGTGAAATTTGTTTACATGTAAATAAAAATAAATTAATCCAAATATTACATGAAGGGTAAATGGGATAAAAATAATATAATAATTTCATGGTACTTTGTAATATGAAACTTGGCAACCCAGTGCGGCGCGGCGGGCGGGTTCTTCTGTCAAATAGAAAATGAAGGCGACACACGGCGTGGCGTGAAACGAGTTCATTCATCTTTTCCTCTTGCCGCTGTGACGAGTCAGATAAGTTCGGGCTCGAGCCGACGCCTCGTCACTGTGAATAAATAGTTAAACTGAGGACATTCCGTATTCATAATCGAAATTAGTGTCATAAAGGTAGCACGCCTCACCGCCCCTTCGTAATATTGTCATATTTAGTCATCTGTGATATAACGATACAGCGGTATCCTGTTTATACATTTTAGGTTAAAATTCTCATGTGATGATCAGTGAAACATTTCGGAAACTATAAGAACTGTGCGCGCTCGTCCTCGTGACCGGTATTCGGACTAAACTCATTGAAAAATGGAGTCTCCGGTGATGGCTTACGCTTACGATATAACACCGAATTACTCGTATATTTTCGACTTCGAAAGCGAATTTATCCATACCAACTATAGGAAATGGATGACAGAAAATTGGACTGTGGCGTTTTACTACGTGGGGGTGTACATGGCGTTCATTTTCGGCGGTCAATATTACATGCAGAACCGACCCAGGTATGTACCTACATAACTATGTTTGCCCAAGTTCAGTGGTCCAGTAGCCCACTCATGTGGATTTGACGTAATACAGGAAGTAACGTAATCCGAGTTAAGAAATCATAGAATCATGCTGTGGAGTATCTTCATACAGAGATGTTTTAATTCAATTTTATTGCTCACTTTCTTATTAGAACGATAAGTTCTTGTAATTAGGATGAATGAATCATAATTAAAACACAGGTGTGATAGTACTCTCCTGTTATGAATTTTAGAATGTCTAAAGACAATATATTTTATTTACAAACTTTTGTAATGTCTCATGTATTTTCTACCAATCAAACTTATGTGAATAACTTAAAAACATTAACATTAAATCATCAAGAATAATTTTAAACACTCTTCGGGACTTATTATTTTAATATTGATAAATTGTAATATTTTTTTACTTCCTAGTGACTTAAAAATCACATAATTTAAGAAAAATACAGACATAACTATGATTTAGCATTCAAATGTTTATTCAAAGAGCCTTTCTATTATTAGTAAATTATTTTAATTTGTTGCATAAATACCATTGTTTTACATTGTTTAAAATAAAGTTGTATAATAGAAGACAATGCTGTATTATACAATATAACACATTATAATTAATCTATTTAAACATCTATTGTGATCTGTAATAGTTTTTTGAATGAAAAGATTCTGCCGGTCAGTTGAATAAAATATTATGTTATAAATTACTACTGCCTATAACATTGTGCTTCTAAGGACTATTTCAATATTATTAATTTTTAAAATGTTATAAATCAGTTATACTTATTATTATTCTTTAAATACAATAATATGTCACATCAATAGTCAATTTATAAGTCAACAAAGTTGTGTATCTTTTTTATAAGTCACTAAGACTAACAACATTTTAAAGTTATTCACTGATACTTATAAAGAGATTATAACAAAACAGTTAATTAAAATATAAATGTATAATTCTTTAAAAGAATTTGTGAACAAATAATAAATTGAATTTCTTAGACAGTTTGTGAATGGAAAATGTTATTTATTTTGCGCAGAATGAGTAACTTCCATTTTATTTTTTGATATTTTTTTTTGTACACACAACTGGTAAGTCAAAAAAAAAATCTGCTAACATAAAATTTAAATTTGTATTATGTAAAGTTTTTAAATTTAAAACTCTTTGAATGCAAATTCATAAGAGCACAATCATTCTAGTTATTAGAAAAAGTGCTTCCTTGTGTAATAAACTTTGTGTTGCCATGGTTACAGATTCACTATACATAGAAAGCACATTTTACTATCCTAAATTGAAGATAAATTTATACATACAGTATAAACCGATGACGAAAAGTGCTACTTTCTAAAAGTCGTCCGGTTATTGTCAAATACTTTTTTGTCATTTAAAAAGATTAATGTCTAACAATTTAAATAAAATGTACTACAAATAGGTAATACTAAAAATGCGCCGTAAAGTTTAGCTTCGTTTTACTCGCGCCATGCACTATCCTTGATTTTTTGAAGTTCGTGGATATTTTCATTCATAAGGTTTCTGCTTAAACTTTGTAAAGTGTAAAACTGCCTAATTTATTGTTTAAACTAATATTATTGTAAATGCGAAGTTTATTCCGCATTTTATATTCAATTGGCGCGTAATCGAAGTAAGTATTATACCTCTACTGCTATATGAATGGTTGTTTGTATCCCAAGAAGAAGGACGTATTTTTTTGCTTACATTTTAACATAAAAAGTTCATTGGTTTGCATTATGATTTCTATAAATTATTGAGTACATAGCAAAAAAAAAAATCAGTAAACAAAAACACGTAAACACTTGTAAAGATTTCTACAATAGATCAATCATTTATAAGGATGACTAGACTTTTCTGGATGTAGAATGATATTGTAATCATATCAGGAAGTAAATAATCACTGTAATAATAATAATCTCGATACAAGAAGTAGCTACAATTGTCATTCACTGATAGTTTGAAGATCGTTAACGCAACTGCATAATTTGTTGAATCGGCATTGAAAACATAGGTGGATTTTTTTTCACTGAAACATGTATATTTGAAAATGAATATCAAAAATATTGCAAATGATTAATCTAATTTTAATATTTCGGATATTAAGAACAATGGGCTCACTATCAAAATGACTAAGTTTATTTTTCCCTATTTTTAAGTTCGGCGTTATTATTAAATTGCAATAATATTTCGACCGACGCGAGAAAATCTAATATAATTTGAAAGCCATCGATCATATTTTATTTAATTTATCTTAAAACGATATTCGACAGACATCGAGAAGTGTCTGCTGATCCTTTGAGGCAGACGTACAAACTAGCTCGTGTCTAATATAGTTAACTGTAACGTCCGTAACCTTCGGATTCTGGGAATCAGATCTAATTATTATCGATCCCCGTTACCTCTAGCCACCCTTCACTGATCAGATTTATTTTGTCTGTCTACAATACGTTATATCAATAGTCAACACAATAGACATTGTACATTGTAATAAGATAAAAACTGCAACGTAGTATTCGGTAGCATTTATTCCTGTCAGTTGAGTCTGCATTTTATCTAATAACCTTGTGAAGAGAGAAGCAATAAATTAGTAGGTACCACATTACTTCTTATAGTATCATCAAAATGCAGTTAACATAACCTTAACATTATTTTATCTAACCGGTGCATGCAAACTCTCCTATCTTTATAAAGCACTTAATTAGATACAGTGTAACTTCAACAGCTGCCCAGTAACTAGATTTATTATGTAGTTATGTACCACTTGAACAGTAGGTATCTATAATTATCAGATATCAATATTGACCTACGACTCTCACACCACATGATCGATGCAACAAATCATCGCTTATTTGTTGTTATGATATTAATTATTAACCTTTCACATACGTGTATTATAAGGAAGATAAACTTTAGTATTGATACTGCATTACACATCACGTGTTGTTATTTTAATATGAGTTAAACTGCGATATTGATTATAGCATGGAAAAAGCCACGCTCTTTTCTAAGCACTTGTTTTATACACTGCTGATGTGATTAACCCCTGTGTCATGGGTCTTCACGATCTTTTCAAATCACATACTCGAAAAGTACAAAGGCTTGGAACAAATATTTGTCAGTCACGCCAATGTTGGATCCACATATGCGAAGATTATACTGTGCTGTCAGTCAGTTAAAGATTATATTAATGTGTGTGGTTTTGACGATAGACGGTGCTTAAACGTTTCCTCTTACCGTTATTTACACCTAATAATAAGAAAATGCGTAGTTATTCACATCTTGCCTGTTTTTTTCTATTGTTGTAATACATTTACAATAGTAGATACCCAACCTTTTAGTTTCTAGAAACAATTAATAGCTACCATGTCAATTGACAAGACGGTTGTTGAATTCAATTGAATATTATTGTATTCGAGTTGATGGCAATTAAATATAATTATTGTAGTGTTAAGTATTAGTCTCTGTTATAATCTTAAACATCACTTTAACAATAGTTAGGTAGGTAAATATTCTTAGCTATATTCAATTCTTTAATAAAACCTTTTTAATTAATGTTCTTTCGATTTTTTATAAATTAAGTTGTTTCTTATGTACGTATAAATATTGATATTTTAAAGTCGGTAAATATGTTACTAGTAAATTGCGACTCAAAAATTTGAATAAGTACTTTATAATGATCAAACCATTAATTTAAGTAGGGCACATTATTCACTTTCATCTGTTTAGTCCGAGGGTTTTTATAATAATTAGAAACATGATACTGTCTACATAGTTTTAGGGACAGTCGACCCCACATTTGCAACCCACTAATTACGATAATCAACCTTATTGTTTCGAAATAAAGCCGATATCAATGTCAAGACTGACAGACTACTACCGTTGTGCGGTTTACTGTATTGTTGCGCACGCGTCGTTCTGTTACGTGACTTTTGTTATGCACACTTCCTGTTGCAGATGGATCCATTAAGATATTGATCGTGGTTAGGTAAATGAAAGTCTGTAATTAAGACTCATAGATTAAAGCGAAACTTAAAAATTATTTATGCATATAATAAATATATCGAAGAGGGATGGCGGGTGGTCGTTGTTGCTCAGTTTTCCTTCTGTTCAGCTCCCCTTTCATCGTGAATGTATTCAAGGAACGCGGCGAAGTCGGTTTCTTCTGTTAGCTTCTCGTGCATTCCACCCGATGTCAAACCATCCTGCCAAATTTGACTGCTCGCACGGTGCTGCCAACATCTGATCCCGAATACGCCCAAGGCGGTTAAACCTTGACGCTCCTCTTTACACTCTCCGACAAATATAATGTTTCATAAAAAAGCCGCATGTTGTTTGGTTCTTCTAAAAATAATTTATAAAATTTGAGAGAGATACCACAGACAGATGGAAAAGTTAAGTTTGTCATCTCTCTTATTAGTGTCAGGGGTAAAGAAATCATCGTATACATATAGCAAACGAATTATTAATAATCTTAAATTTCTATTAAATAAATAATCCTATTAAATAAACTTAACCAGCTCCATAATAATATGTTTACAAGCCACATTATACAGCGTGGTGCCGAGACGGGCTCTTTAGAGGGTGGGGTGGGCCGGGCGATCTCGTGAATGAAACTCGGCAAGTCCGCATCTGATCTGCAATGTTACGTAACTTACTTTGGCACGGTTTATGAATAAAACCAGTTTCACACTGCACTAGCTCATTCATTTTATCCGTTTCATTTTTGTAACATCCTATATTTTCTTTCTTAATTCTGTATGCTTTATAGGGTGACTTTAAAGTTTCTAAAAGAGTCTTCAAATTGATTTTTGGAAATTTACACATTTATTGACGAAAAAAACCCCTTTCAAAAAGAAATAATTTGGATGGATACTAATTTGGAAAACGTGGATACTCGAGCCACAATAGTCATGCATGTACCTATATTAAAATGATTGTATAAATAAATACCGTTTTATAAAGAAGTAGTCATTATGTAAAGAAGCTGCATATATCTTACATCGTCATTAAGCGAGTGAAAGTTGTTACCAGTCTCTATGTTATGACGTCGCACGCGTCTGCCATCGATGTTTGGACGAGAATATTGAATAACGCTTGGTTTACACCAGTTAGGATCTATGTATTCATCGGAAACCTTGAAATTACAATATGTAGGCGTTCTTACTTAATCTGATATTTGTGTACATTTCGATGTAGGTATAATATTGTTGGAAAGATTAAAAGCTGATCCAATACTCGACGTTAATCGTCGTCTTCACTAAAGTTGACTTTCTACTTATATTTAGGTACGAACTCTATGGAATATTTGATCGCTCGATATAAAAGCTTATCCTATACACACTTCACATCGATTACGATAATGTTATTAAAAAATAAGTGAAGTGGGTCAAGGTGGATGCCATCTATTTCAGTGTAATCCGTAGGCTTCAATGTGACATAACCCTTGACGGTAGAACGTGTAACGTTTGATAGGATGATCAGCTGTTTACGTAAGCTGAGGAAATCCCTAGTAAACTTTATGGCCTTGTTATTGAATTTCTGAATACGGCTACTTAATTTTTAGGACTAGTTACAGTACCTACATTGTTAAAATACTGGATTTAAAAATTGGAATCTGTTAGCGAAAATCCGCACGAGAGCAAGCGTGTGCTTTTTCTGTATGGAAAAAGTGCCCTGGGCCCAGCAATGGGACGTTTATGGGCTGGTTTATTAGTATTACGAAAGTTTATGAAAATGTCTATTAAGTCACCTAGCAACGGCGAAAAATATGATACAGCAACGGACGTGTCCAAATAACAAATAACCATTTCGCTAGGAGCAATCTGGCTTGCAACCAAATGTCGACAAGACAGTCGGAATCCCAACTATCGATCGTTTTCTAGAGCTGACATTGACATCAGATCGAGAGCAGTGGATCGCCCCAACGCTATAAAGTACTATAAACAGTTTGTGCAACGTAAACAACGTTTTTATTGCTACCATTGCCGTACATACCCCCTCCTATTTAGACATCTTGTATACTAACTTGGTTACCGCTATTTGATTTTAAACAGACATTTTTTAGAGATGCATCTGTGTTTTAGTCTGAGTCAACACGTTTTGTGGTACTAAATCAGTCTCTATATTAACATTTGATGCATTTTCATCATAGATAAAAACTGTTTCTATTACAAATGGAAAGTCGTTATTAACTTCCAAACAATACTCTTGGTTTTAAAACAATCCATAATATGAATTTAAAAACGCGAATGCTGCTATGTCATTTAGTTTCCTCTCACTAACTAAAGAAAACTTGGCCATTAGTTAGTCATCGTCTATTTTAGTGTATTGCAAGGTTTACGTAACAGAAGCGCAGTTTCTGTCTTGGTCGCTTGCTTTGGAGCCGTCTGTGGCATAATGTTCCACAAATTAATTATGACGTCACTTCGCTGCAGGAGTCATTCGTGTGCATTCAAGCCCAGTCTGCACGTGATGCCATTCATTGTTCGTGTCTTACTATATAATTTCGTACTCGGTGGGTTTCGACGAAGTTTGTTTACTCTGTATTCATTGTTGAAGTTAGTTGGAATATCGATCGCAATGTGTTTTCGATGTTTGGTTCCCTTTTGTGGCTTTGCGCTACCCGCATAAAGTACCAAAAACTGTTTTGTTCACTTTCCCTTGATTTATTCAATACGTATAACTTTTATATTAGGTATTATGTCAGGGGTGAATCTTTTGCCATTTGTGGGCACGATATGAAAATCCGTTTGCCTTTTCTTGTAACAGTTTTCATCAAAAATCCAATATCGCTGGTCCGTCTTGGACATGTACCAAAACTTTCTCTCGGCAGCTGCATCTGACTAGATATGTGAACTCAGCTGTTTATTATATCTGTGTCTTCGTCTATCGAAGTACTAGATAGCTCACGTAGCTAGAGGCTACAGGAATGTCGACTGATTGATGTCAATTGATAGGACAGAAATACGATGTTTTGGTTTGCGAGGGAGCGCTTGCTTTCTGCGCCTAAGATGTTTGATGGATTGGAACATCTAGGCACATCTGTTGGATTATGGATGTTGATTCTATATAATGTTGTACATAAATAAACCAAACAAGCACCTATCCAAATATCTATCAAAACAAATATGAAATCTGTAGTGTGATTTTGAAGAATGTTATGCATGTATCTTACAAATTAACATTAATTTTTACTTTGATTTCTACAGAATCATAAATAATAATTAAAAAATACTCAAAATGATTTATGTATGAAGTTATTATGTAAGTGGGTTGATTTTATTGGAGACGTGCCCAACTTGAATAGACAAGTGTTTTGCATCGTTTTTCATTACGTCACGTAAATAATTTACTGTATCGCAAACCTTGAGTGGCACTGATAACAATAGTTTCGCTAAGTGTTACTGAATTAACATACAAATTAAATAATTGTCTATTTTTATCGTATTCAATTAACTCTATCAATAGATATCTATAAATAATTAAAATGTACTTCCTCCTTTTTTTCTTCAATTAGTTTTTGTTCTGTCAATATATGAATAAACATGGGTTGATTTTTAATTATTATACAATGTGTATACCTAATTCATGCTAATTGTGTCCAATAGGTTACAACAGTCAAAATTGCGGTGTATCAAATTTCCCAATCGGAAGTAAAACTAAACAAAGCACCATATCATTTATTTAATGTAGAATCGATGCAGCATAATAATTGTATGCTTATATTTTGGCACATTTCGAGTAAAAGCAGCCATATAAATTTAAATACAGCAATCAAGAAGCAATTAAAAATAATCGCTTTGTTTAACATAAATATCAAAATACGGTAGAATCTATTACGTTCACATGTCTACCTGTCGTCAAACACACGATAGCCCCAATCGGCTTACAGAACCTTTGACGCGGATTAGCGAGCCACTAAGGTCACTAACCCCATTCCATTGCCAGTTAGCTCAATGATATTGACATTCACAATCTTAACATCAACTACGTACATGTCGTACATCAATTAACCATGATAATGAAGTTGTTACTATATTCTGTCCTTATTTTCCTACGGCATTAGAAAGAGACCGAATTTCATACTCACTTGACCCATATTTGTTGTTCATTCAACAATTCAGGGAGTGACTTGTGTAATGAGCAAAGTAAATATTAGATTTATTGTGTATTTCTACTTCTATAGAATACGAAATTATGTCTTGGAATAATAAATTCCAGCTGCGACGAGTATTTGTTCAAAAACTTTGCTCAAACGATGTCACGTTCGCTTGTGATGTGTGACAGTATTATTCCAATTGGTGAAATATGAGGCTAGTATCTTTATTATTCTACGTGATAACATATTTTATCTCACTTCGTTGAATATACGAACATTATTTATTTTTGCCTTAAACTTATTTATTTCGTACAACACGTGCAATCAAGTTTGCGAAAAGTTTTGGCGTCAATATTCTGAGCGAGTTTGCTCTATTCTTTCTGTTGCATATAAAATAGATTTCAGGAGTCGCTTGAAGCTATGCGAAATATTCAGTGAGTCGAAATGTTTATAATAACCTTGTAAAGATGCTGCGAGTATTGAAATTAACGCCGAGGCCGAGGGTGGCAAAACCGCAACCATTTTCTGGCTACCCTCTGTGAAATGTATTTTACACAAACTATAAACAGTATAATAAAGTTTATTGTTTCATTGCGAATAATGCTCACTCTTTGTCTAACTATGGAGATGGTATTGATTTTTCGAGTTTGTAATTCTTGTGTTGTAAACGTTAGCGATTTTGCGACCTAGTTACGAACTCTCCAGTCTTTGAGGAGATTCTGAGAGTCGGCCGAGAGCTTCTGGACGTCCGGGCGACCACTTATAAAAACGGAGATTATGATATAATTCTGACTCAAGTATTATCGATCGTTATAAAGCTTTGTATTCACATAATTATGTCGCCATTACTGCGCAAAAAGTAAAAAAGTGAAAGTAAAGAAATTTTCCTATCTCACAGTAACTCGCACAAACGATGCCTCAGAGCATTAAATTAATATTTCAAATTGTCGGCAAATTGTAAGGACATTGTTCCATTTTCCTTTTCGGGATCGTTTATAATAAATTGGGTTTGTATAGTCACGTTTAGCTACAATAGCGTGTCTGATAAGATAAAAAATATCTGAAACAAACCCGGCTTTACTTTGGTTTATAGCGAAATATGTAGATGTTTTTTTTACAGCGTGTATTTTTCGGGCATTGACTCTTACACTTCCGATGGTAAGCCGTTAAACCAAGGTTCTCATGTAATTTGCGTGCCTTAAACCTTCTACAAATGTGATGGGTGAAATTGCGACGCCATTTTTTTCACTGCATTTCCAAGTTACTGCAATTTACAGACCTCTGCCGAAACAGATCGTATTTTAGACTTTAATGTGCTCGTGTATTTTAAAAGGGGTTTTAAATTGCTTTTTCCTGGTTTTCTCTTTCGTTCGCTTGTGTCGTTTGTTGCAAGTGGGGTTAAAAATGAAACATGTGCCGAGTTTTATTTAACTTTAAAGTATTCCGTACTGATAAGGATAACGCGAATAACTCACAAAAATGTCTTTTATTTATGTATAACGTGATTATCTACTCACGTTATGTGGGTAACTTTGAATTCCTTCACCCAAAATATGAGCAGTAGACAACAACGACGCGCAGGCGCGGGAGCGAACGGACGCCGCACTGTTTTGCTCCGTACATATTGTTAATTAAAAGCGGTTCAAGTGTATGTTTAGACAATAAAACTTATATGTGTTTGTGTATAGTGAAGTAATCTATCTAGTGAAGTTAATTACAAAGAAATCCGTCGTGTAACATAAAAGTTATAAGTGAAAAACTGTTTAAAAACTTTTAATAACTGCCACTGCGCGTGACCTTGAACATAGCCGGTCACTTCGGCCGCCGACGCCGGACACCCGCGAGTTGTTTACGCCGCGCTGCAGCGCTTAATTATTTATGCTTACTACATGCACGCTTACTACTTGCTGCGCTTAACTTACATCCTGCAATAAACTGCTTTGAACTTAACAAAATGAATTGTGCTGCTTGTTGCTGTATCATTGTGGATAAGGAGGAGTTTTTAACATGTACTGCAAACAAATGTTTTAAGAGATATCACCTTAATTGCTTAACGGATCAAAACCTTTTTGATACTTCGTCTTGGATATGTATTGAATGTCGTTGTGAACAACAAAGCAACCCTGATAATGTTTCAATTCCTGCGGATGTATTTGACGAAGCTTTCGACCTTAACATCACTCACCGCAAGAAATATTCTCGTACCACTGATACACAGCATGATTGCAAGTGCGGGCTCTCTGTACAAATAAATGCTTGGCGTGAGGAGATGGCTTTGCTTAAGGAACAACTATCTAATGCAGTAATCCTAATTTCAAAATATGAGACTAATCTAGGGAATTACTCATTACAAGTAGAAAATCTCAGTGAACGACTACATATGTTTGAAAAGGAAAAAGCGGCCATTGTTACTCCGAACTTAAATATGCCGCAAAAAAATAAAGTCAGTCAGCATTGTAACTCCGGATTACCCTCATCAACATCTGCACTGGGGAGTCTAGAAAGTAAGGCTGTGAAGTCGAAAGTTTCTAATGTTGGCGTAAAAATGCGTCCTAACGTATCTAAAATACCCCGGAAGAAGATTGTAAAGGCTAATATGGCTATCAAACATAGTAACCCAGTGCCTGTTATAGACACAATTGAGATCCCAGATGTTTCTGTTGAGGACTCGGCTGAGCAATGGACTGAAGTAGTTAAGAAGCGTCGCCGTCCTAACTTCTTGCGCGGCACGGCTGGACCAGGTATAACATGCCTAAGAGCTATTGAACCGCGTAAGCACTTTCACCTGTGGAATATGCAATCCAGTGTCGACGAAATTAGAATGTATCTTGAACAACTGCTGCCTGATGTTTCGTGCACTGTTGAAGAATTAACACCTAAAGGAAATTATAAATCCTACAAAATTGGAGTACCAGCAGAGCACTACGAAAAATGCTATTCTGAAAATGTCTGGCCACTCAATGCACGTTTAAAACCTTGGTTCGAATATAGAAAGTTTAATCGAACTAATAACACAAGAGAAGCTGTCCATCCTCAGCAGCCCTTTCGAGATTCACCAAAACAATAAGTTAAAATCAATAAGTATTTTTTATCAGAATGTTCGTGGCCTTAAAACCAAATTAAATATGTGGCGAAACAACATAATGATATTAAATAATAACTTACTAGCAGCAACTGAAACGTTTTTAGATTCCTCAATAGAAGACTCCGAACTGACTCTCAATGTCTGGAATATACTACGGCGAGACAGAAAGACACCATGTGGTGGTGTGCTTCTAGCTGCACGATGCCCCATTTCGCTAAAAAGACACTACGAGTTAGAAACGGAACATGGGGAAGACCTCTGGGCGAGCTTCTCTCATGAAGGACATAATATGTTTGTTTGTGTTGTTTATATAAAGCCAAGTGCAACTGATGAAGAATATATGTGTTGGTTTGTCAAAATTGAGAGTTTTATACAAGATTTAAAAAGCGATGTTATTATTTTAGGTGACATTAACTTAAATAGTGCTTCTACAAACATAAGAAATTATTATTGTTATTTTTTATCTTTTTGTAATCTGTCTGAGAAGAATGAAGTGGTGAATTCGTATGGAGGTGTGTTAGATGTGGTCTTGGTCCGGGAAGATGGCAAATTAACTTCATCCGTCATCATAGAAACCGAAGGAGTAGTACCCCCCGACGCCTATCATCCTGCTCTGGACATCACAGTAAATATAGAGCACCATCGTCACTCAGATCTTTCGGAACCTAGTAATATAAATCCTCAACACGACTGGAACTTCCGTAAGTGCGATCTGGAACAACTATTTTCTTTATCGGCGGACGTTTCTTGGGATCATGTTCTTGAAACCACCAATGTTCATTCTGCTACTAACCACTTATATAATGCATTGTACAATCTCTTTGATACCTGCATTCCTAAAAAACGACGTTGTAAAAACAGGAATCGACGATATCCCGTTTGGTTTACCTATGATATAATTAAAGAACTAAAACTTAAACTTAAACTCCACGCTACTTGGAAGCGCAGTAATTCTTCGGGTGACTATGAAATGTTTTCTAATCTTAGATCGGCTTTAAAATTGCGCATCGCAGAGGCTCACACATCATATTTAAACCAAATCGAAGGAGGTATCAAATCCAAACCCCGGGACTTTTGGAAATATATATCAAATCTTCGTTCTAAAGGTGGATTTGAACCGAACGTTACTTTCAAGGGTGAATCAATGTCTGGTATCGCTGCAGCTGAGGCTTTTGCTACATTTTTCTCTAGCGTATTTTTGGATGAAGTACCGCACTTAGATGTTGATATCATCACAAACTCAGAAAGTTCTGATAACAGTACTCTAATCAACATATTTCAGTTTACTCCTAGCGATGTAATGTATGGTATCAAAAAACTTAAATCTAACAGTTCAATAGGTCCTGACAACTTACCCCCTTATTTTATTAAATATCTTTCTAAAATTCTTATAGTCCCACTGACTCATATATACAATATCTCATTGCAAAACGGAATATATCCTAGACAGTTTAAACTTTCGAGAGTTTGCCCGATACCCAAAAGTCATAATAAAATAAATGTCGAGGAATACCGGCCAATAGCAATATTACCTTCTTTGGCAAAAGTTTTTGAAAACATTTTGCATAAACACATTTTGGATCAAGTTGAAATCAAACTGTCCAATGAACAACACGGGTTTAGACCTAAAAGATCAGTAGACACTAATTTGCTTACTCTAGTAGACTATATCTCATCCAGGCTCGATCGTCGGTGTCAAGTTGACGTTTTATACTTTGACTACAAAAAGGCGTTTGACAGAGTAAATAATGACATTTTGCTTTCAAAACTAAGTGACGTTGGATTTTCCCCTAAACTTTTGAGGTTCTTCGCCGACTATCTCCGAGATCGCCAGCAATTTGTAAAATTGGGTATTTATGAATCAAACCCCTATCACACGCGCTCCGGAGTAAGTCAGGGTTCTATCCTGGGACCTCTGTTGTTCTTATTAATGATCAACGACCTTCCCACCGTTCTTAGGCACTCTAAATGTTTGTTGTATGCTGATGATCTGAAGATATTCATGGAAGTAAATTCGCACGCGGATTGCTTGGCTCTCCAAGATGACATAAATGCCCTCTACAACTGGGGTCAGCAAAACAAAATGGAGTTTAATCCTAGCAAATGTCGTGTATTAACCTTTGGTCGTATGCGGTGCCCAATTCACGCCGATTATAAACTAGGTGACAGCACAATAGAAAGAACAATAGCCATAAAAGACCTGGGCGTCACATTCGATCAAAAGCTTACCTTCCATGATCATATGACATCAACAGCTAGGGAATCTTTTCGTAGGCTCGGCTTTGTTCTCCGAAATAGTCGTGATTTCCAAGGTCAAAACGTCATCAAATTGTTGTACAATACGCTCGTACGTAGTAAATTAGAATCTAGTGCTGCCATATGGAACCCACATGAGAGCACATATGTCCTACTCATAGAAAAGGTACAGAAAGCGTTTCTAAGATACTTATACAAACGTGCCTACGGCTATTACCCATATCTGTACCCAACCCTGTTTTTGCTGGGAAGTCTAGGTTACAACTCACTTCAAGTTAGGCGAATGATGCAGCAAATCTTGATTGTTTACAAAATCATTCACGGACAGATTGATGCGCCTGATCTCCACAATGAGCTTCTTTGCATTTTCGCTCCCGACAATTATTGTCGCAACCGTAAGCATCATCTTTTTGCAACACCATCATGTAGGACTGTCAGTAGAGCTAAATCACCTTTACCCCGCACTCTTAAATTACTGAACCAATTCCTGGAGTCGAGACCTGAGTGTGACGTGTTTGCGAGTGGCAGAGGATTATTTTTGTCGGAATGTTTGAAGTTCTGTGAGCGAGTAGAGTAAAAGAGTGTTTAAAAGTGAAAAAGACCTTATACGATTTATCGATGTATAGCTTGTAATTTAATTATTATGTGTTACCTACTTCGATAGAATAGTTTTAATGTACAAACATTGTTGTTATTTTTGTTCATTGTGTTAGGAATAGTGTAATTGGTATATGTACCGTTCTATTCTAAATAAATAAATAAATAAATGAGATATTTTTTTTCGAACATGTGTTCTGTTATTGATCAGTCTAGATTGTCATAATAATTATGGTTGGAACACGGAAAAGTACAGGCGATAACTTTGGTTGTAGATAGGTCTTAAGTTATCGGAACTGTTTTCAATGTGTACCAAAATTTTATCCCGGATGTTTATTAATTATGAATCAAAATATAATGAGTCCAAAGTCTCATTCTAAGTTATTACGCGAATTAGCAGTCCTTGAAGATAGAAATTTTCTCCGAAATGCTTAGTGCTTAGAATATCTGACGCGTCAGATAAAAATATTGCTTCAAGATTGTCTGGAATTTAGCTCACTGGAAAGTTTTAATGAAACTTTCGTAATTAGTTTTACTTCTAACTACCTCATTTCTCATTGGATCTGGTCTTTTATTATAGTAAAAATACTAATTAAATTAAAGTGAAACCGTCAATCTTCGTTGAAAATGTTGTTAGGAATAATGATTACTCAATAACTTTCAGATTATATGATTCTAACCACTTACCACGATCTTATTCCATTTCTCAGAGGTTAGATGTTGACCGTGTAGTGTGGGGTAAAGCCCCTCATTCCACATCTAACTTCTTTTGTTTTCAAAGCTTCTGTTGTTTCCAGCAAGTAAATATTTTTGTATGACCTCTTTTATTTAAAAAGGACCTCGAAGCGTCAACAACTTCTGTATAAAAGAATGTTTGCTTACCACATTATGCGTAAAATAAAAACATAAGTATTATGTCTGGCGCAAGATTTTTGACTTTGCATGACCCTTGCGTGCGTACTTTGGAGTCCTTTCATTCCATGAGTTAACTATTTTAACAATACAAGCAAGTCCGATAACCAGCTCATACCAACACGATCATAATGTCCATCCATCTATACTTAATCCTTATAATTACATTAAAAAAAAAAAACTTATTTACCTGTTTTTACTTGATATAGACTGAACTTTGTAAATAGGACTTATACGGGAAATACTTTAAAACTAATTGTAGTAATTACGCATGTAGCAGGTGTCGCTAAATTTCCGTGTTTTATTATCAGTGGCATAGTGATAAGATAAACTATTGCAATCTTTTAATCAGTCGTATTTTTATCATGAAAGCGTCTTTAACTGGTTCAAATTATGCCATTTAGCCTGCCAACCAGACAATTAACCTACCTCGTAATAATAAGTACCTTTTACACTTGTCTTAGTATATAATATGAGAGAGAGAATAAGAGGTTTCTTCCCTTTGAAATAGCTTTATCCAATCCATGGACAGTATCCCGAGATATTAATACATATTAATGCATTACTTACAGTACTGAATGTAGTGGCACACTGCCATTATCAATATCGCACCATTCGGCATCATGCTATGATAATGCCTATCTCTGATAACTGAGGTCGACGGTTTTACTAATGATATAACAGTTTTAATGACTCATTTGTTTAATCTATGCTTTAGACAGGACCTTGAATGTGAAGATGTCAACCATTGACGTACTATATACATAGACTCCTGTTGTGCCAAGCGAGAGCAGTTTTTAGTCTGAACCTAGTACATTTCGTTTTTCATTTAAGTTAATTTTCGTGCAATGAGAAACTTTTATAAGAGAATATCGATGGTTTTGACATTGTTAGGATAATATTAGTGTTTTAGATAGATTTTTTAAAACGGCAAGCTGCATCTTCATACATAATTCACGACAACACTTGTTCACACTAGTGCTTAGGGTTTAAACTCTGATAGTTTCATATGTAAGTATACTCTAAGATGACAACATTTGGTGAAATACATTTGCAATAAGTATTCTACGAAATGCTAAAACAGGTTGAAGTATTTTTCAATTACAATTGTGTAAGGAATCTTGTACAATATTTTACAATATGAATGGATAGTTTGTAGAAAAGCTGCAGGCTTGGTTATTTGTAACATTTTCCATTCATACCTTTTTTCGCTATTGTTTGAAATCTTTTTCACTCGAGGCATGAGAATGATTAAAATAAAACAAAAGAACTCTAGAAAAACTAACTATATTTTTATAAGATGACCTGAAAAAACATTTTAGTTATTTTTATATAAATGTAAAATTGCAATTTGGAACTAAATCAAGGAAGTACTGGCAACTTTTATGAATAATTACGATTATACTTTTAAATGGGTTTTCCTTAAAGTTAATACATGGTATTCTGTAAGAGGGCAATTACGAAGTTTTCCAACGTAAAGAAAACCTTGTTACAAGGAGATCAAGACTTCCTACTTAAGGTACACCTGTGAACGGCCTTGTTTTAAGTGCCAACGGACAGCACACAATTATTTATTCCACTATTTAAGAGATTCTATGTTACTCGGTAGATCTGTCTTAATACCTACTTTAGTAGTCTTGAACAATAAATAATTAAGTTTTTTAGACTACTTCATTTATTTACTTAGTGAAGAAAGTATGGTGGTGTGTGCTGTATTTTTTGGTAAAGTATTGTAATTGTCAATGTTCGGCTGAAAGACATTGAGGATAATACAAGGTAAAATGTAAAAAATCTAATTATTTATCTTTTTAGTGATGTTCAGATTAAAGCCATAAATGACGTACACGATTATTCTAATAGTTATCATTATTTAATTTCTGCTTCCATTAACAATCATTAACATGTAACTGTACAATATTATGATTTATCTTGGTAAATAAGAAGTCGAAGTCCTGACAAACTTGATATGTATTAACAAATAGGTTACAATGACCGCGGTGTTGGGTGTCAGTAAATTCGAGACAGGTTCAGAGTCAATGACCCATCTTATACGTCACATGTTTTATTACCAATGACGAGTAAGCTAGTCCTGTATGTCTATTCTGTAACATTATTTTAGTATCTCGACCGCGCAATCCGCAGTGAGATGTCATAAACGTATTTTGAATTCTAAATCAAGGCCATTTGGGTTCACTTTAAAAAATGAGCTTTATAGTCACTCAGGTGAAGCTCGATATCGAAATTATTTACAGAATAGACATACTGATCTTTGTGATTTTATTGCTTTCGGCAGATTTAAAGTTATGTTGTGTCGATTGTTTTTTTGTTATATGTATGAGTAATATGATTCGTCTCTGTATCAATTTGACCAGATTTTTCGGAACATAACGATACAAAAAATACACGTGTTTTGATAGCCTTATCAGCCTGCTTAGATGAATCATGATAAATGGTGAATCATATCGAACGTATTTCAGTAAAAAGAACTGTTTTAAGTATTTTATTTAATTTATTTTGGTTAAATAACACAGCATTATTATTCTTTGTAAATTACCACTTTGTAGAAAATATTATTTGTGTGTACAATTAAACGGAAAAGCAGGCACTGAATATTATTATCTTTAACGATTTGCATACAATATGTTACCTGTCGTATTATTTTATCAACATTCAGATTTCAGTTATCAGTTTGTCGGAAACTGTTTTTATCTCAATGTTATGACGCAAAGATGATTATGACACGTGTCTCGTTTTACCATTAAAAATAATCGGAAATCGGGAAATGGGTCATAAAATAGCAAGATATTTTTACAAACTCATCGTTGGTAAAGCTGACAAAATTGTTAAAGAAAAAAAACAGTCTACTGCAAAAGTGCATGTTTACATGTTATATAAAAATATATTCATGTTTCTATTTTCGCTAAGCAATTTGGTTTCTACTATATTTCTAACGATTTTAAAGGTTATAAGCATTTGAGTTACTCTAACTTAGTACGTCCTTAAGTATTGGATTGTATACTAAAAGGTTTATTATGATGGATAATTAAGTAGTCGGCCTTGTTTATGTGTCAACGAATTATATTACTATAGACTAATAACTGGCTACATTACTACCTACTTCTCAACTGGTTATAAAAATTCAAACCGCCTGAATGGGACCTTACTGGTATAATAGAGGTACATCGATATTAAAAAAAAACGATGGAGAATAAGTCGGTGTGATTGAATTTCCGTAAAAAAATCTTTTTTTACCGTATTGTCGGCGATAAGTCACGTCTCTGTCGAAATTAAATTAAGTTTTCACGTTCCGGTCTCAAGTAAAGGGCAACGATTATAATAAAAAAAAGAAAGGTGAGCGGGTACGACAGCATTATTTTCTCTTAGGAACACTGGCAGATGTTTATAATTATATTTAAATCGATGTAAATATTTGACCTACCGTTTGTTTAAATTGTTTTGTTTGACAAATATCTGTGTGAAATGCAATCTCGGCGAAATTGACAATGTAGTACAGAATTTCACACAGTACAAGTATTACAGTGGAATGAATACCTGTAGCATTTTCTCAGGTTACCTGACAATGCTCGTTTCTGTATAGAAATGTGAAAGCACGTCCTAATAAACTCTCGTTCGTTTTACACTGGTGAATGTTACGTTTTAAGGCAAATGGCAACGTTCGTGCGAATTTTGCGAAAGTTAAAAAGAATACGTTTACGGATCCGTACTTTCAATTTTTATTCTTCTATTTTTTGTAGTTGTCGATGAGTGGTGCGCTTTGAAATTTGCAAGGTAAATGTATCCGCATTTTTGGACTCGATGCACAATTTTTTTTTTAAGTTGAACTTAATTAATTTGTTATTGTTTGTATGTATATTCAGTATTCGTATCAAAAAGTATTTCATGATTGAAAAACATTAGCTACATTGTCGCTTTAATGACTAACTAATTATATTCGTATCAAAGTCGGAGCAAACAGAGCAATTATAATTTATCTTTAACGATTATTTCTCCATTCAATTTGAAAGAGGTGGTTCAGGAAAACCGTTGGTTAATTATACCTAAAGGTGATAAGTCAATGTTAAGCTACAATAACATTACCATGTGTAAATACAATCTCTGTAAATCCCGGTGTACAAGGTCGAAATGTTTATTTAACAACATTGATCTCAATACACGCAACGTCCAGGCTATGACAATCATCAAAGTTCGATAATACAAGAAACAAAAAGTTAATAACGAAGAGTGGAATATAATTGTGAGTGGAAACGCTTGTATATTGCCCTAATACCTAGTACTTGACAACGATTGGACCGTCCCCTTTTTACCCCAGGGCGTCATAAAAGTCGAGAAGGGAAATCGGGAGGACACCTACGTAGGGATATTTATAAAGGGAAGCTCGAAGGACAATCTTCGAACATTCTACATCATGGCATTTTAGTATTTTACTTACTCAGTATAATGTATGTAGCTCGCACCATATCTTTGACCTTTTCTACTTGAATTGCAAAATATGTATCGACATACTAATTAGGGTAGGTCACAGAATAAAGCTAGTTCATATTCACTTGACCCTCAATACCGAGCATTGACCGCGTTATCAACATTATCCAATACACTAATCACCTTATTACCATTGTAATTATGTCTCCTTGATAAGCACTAGAATTAGCTATTATCCAATTTGTATACATCAATAATGTGTATTTTGTTTGATGAATGAGTTGTGACCACTCCGTCGTGTACGATTAGCATGATTAATTGATTTGTTCTTGTATCGATTATTTAACTAAATGTTTTGAAAGACGTAAAACCTGCAATTGTGCATTTTTTTGTACAGTAATTGATATTATTGTCGGGAACGAGATCATAAGCCTATTATCTTTCAATATCATGATTACTTAGCTAATTAATTGCCTTTGAAACGAAGCCATCCCTAGGCAATGTAATGGTCAAGGTTTCGCAGTTAAACAAAGCTTATAGACTGGAGTTATACGAGAACAAGAGAATGCGGGAGTGAATGAAGCGAGAGCGGTATTTCAGGAACGTAGCCAATCGGAATCCGTGGCTCTGTTCCTTTGGGAAAACAGGTTTGTTGACCTTGGCTAATATAACTTTATTTGTTAGAGGATAAATTAGTGCGCTCTGAATAAATGCTGAGCTGGCTTTTAAATATTAAGGACTTGGTGTGCCAGTGTCCCAAATGTGAAAACTTTAAAGGGGACGTTTCGGGGGAAAAATAGTTGTATAAGACCAGACTATGTAGGTACCTATACTGAAAAATCTGGCTTTCTTGATTCCAAACAAAGAGAAATTAATCTCCATTTAATAGTATAAAAGTACTAGCAAAAAACGTTACGACAATTTTATCGTAACAGTTTTAATATCATAACTTTTTCACGCCGAAATCCGTGAACGAAGTTAAATCTGAACGAATCTGTATTATGTAAGGTTGTTGGGCTTTCCCACGGCCTACGGAATAACAAAACTACTTTAGATATGCTATCTACTTGCCACCTGAGAATAAATTCACTAGGAAAATATACATCGGAATTTATAACCGAAATATAGGTGTAAAATAGTAATAAAACGGCTATTATGTAACTCAAATAACAATAGTTTTTTCGATATAGAGCGAAAATAATGCTATTTATTAAGTCTTATCGGAAAACACAATAGGAAATCTATTGTGTCACTGTATTAACATATTTTGTATGGCTGAATCACTGAATGCCCTCACAATAGTGTGCTGTATTTATGTCTACCATAAAAACATAATGTGTTTGTCTGTATGTTACGGATTGTTACGCTCCTCTGACCTTGACCTGTCGATGAGATAAATTACGATGAGTATTTTTAATTCAAGGTCACCGTTTTTTGTTACTCTAATTTCGTGGAAAATCTTCATGGATTTTGTCTGCTCACTGGCTTAAACCGTTTATTTTCCTTTATGTAATAGATTCTCAGAGCATTGAGCACGTATTCAGTTTATAACTTTAACGTTTTGTAACCACTTTTATCAGTTCTCAATATGTGAATGTAATGTAATGTTTTACTCTGAAGATTGTTTTTTTATCGCCTGAGCATATTTATTTTGATATTTCTTTATTTTTTTACTACTTAGTAACTTGTCTTGTTTCTACCCAGACTTCATTACCTTTAGTTTTCAATCGTAGAAACGAATTGTTTTCAGTAAATAGACATTTTCATCGTAAACGATCGAAGCAAAACTCCATTAATTTTTAATAACTTCGATTTGAGTCAAATAATTAATTGAAGACCTTCACAAAATGAACAAGTTTAGTGCATTGTCTGCAGTGTTCGTGTTGCTATCCAATTACATTTTATTGGCTGTGGTACCTGGTATAATATCCATCATATACGAGTATATATTAAAACAAATATATTAAGCCGGAACCCCACCGCTGCGCAGGCTGTGCACGGATGCGTGGCTCACCTCTGCTGCGTGGGCTCATTAGTTCGGCGGCGTCGGCCTCCGTTTCCACTGCGGCGCACGGACACGGAGGTGTCGCTAACACAGCTCATACCTATGTGTGGGGTACAGTCACGAGCAAAAGTATGTAACATAATAATATGCGAAATTGTTAAACGAAATCAGTGAGATTTTTTGTCGAATCTCTTCTGCCATCTAGCAATCATGCAATGCATACTGACAGATGACACTTGAAAATAAAATAGTTCAAATATTTTTTTTAATAAAAAAAATATTTTACTTAAAGTCAATATATTATTTTTATAATATAGACAATAGCTCTTCCAAGTAACAATATAATTTAGCTATAGTGTAAGTAACATCTGTTTTACTTATTTGTATTATAAATTACTTAGTTCTTACATAAATTATACTTATCACAACTTAAATATATACTAGGAACATTAATTGTACCTCTTATTTATAGTTGCTTATTCTTATAATAATTTCTTAAAAATATTATGTGTATACATATTTTTGCTCGAGACTGTACATATTCGTGGGTCGCCGAGAAATGGCCGACCCACGCAGCTGGGATGCGTCGCACGGCCGTGGGTTGAGCTATGTACCGGCCATTCGAGCTAGCTACGCGTGTGTTTATGACGTCAATTGCTGCGTAGCATGTCCTTGCGCTGCAGTGGAAACGCTTTCATACATTTTGTACTAAAGCGAAGCTAAACACACGTGCACAGCCTCTCCGTGCGCCGCTGTGGGTTTCCGGCTTTACAAAGTAAAAATACCAATAAAAAAGTATTCTAACATAAGTAAACATTTAATTACCTATCATAACGTAAATATTTAAACTCTTAGGTTTAATAATAAAGGTTATTGTCTATTGTTGTAAAATTAAATAACTTCGTTCATTGTTAGAGTCGACAAAGCAATCTTTATTAAATCGTCGCTAGTGTATCCGAAACTCCTTTGTAGTTTTATATAACAAAGACTACATTTTCGCAATTAAGTCTAAAAGCAACAGGTGGGTTCACCCTCGTCTATGATAATTTAAACTCCATACTTGAACAGTTTATGGGCGATTATATAATAGAATTGTTACTGAACAATATCGCTTATCGTAACCGATAGTGATAGTATCTCTTATCAATCGACGGTATAGATAATGTACTGGCATAGATATAACGCTGTCTATCCACGAAATATGAAACGTGTTTGTGTTAAATTTTAGTTCTCCATGTAGGTCTAATGGCAAAGGCTAGAAGAGTTAAAAAGCATCTCCTACCATCTCCTACTCACCTATTTTTGTCGAATCTGTTATATGTCATTTATTATTATAATTTTGCTGCGTGAATGACAATTCATTCACTACCTTTATAAATTATAGCCTATGTGGACATTATATTTAAAGATATATATAATTTAATGTCAGATATAATTAAATATGATCATAATGCGATGCATACCATAAATGATTTTGTAAATATTGATACACCGGACATAAAAAATGTTTTTTTTCGTCAATAAATGTCTTACTGTCATGCACCAGAATATTGCGGGTCTGTTTAATAAATCGAATTCACTAACTGTATGCTTAAACGAACTAGCCGAAAATAATTTGGATATAGATATTCTTTGTATAACTGAACACTTCATTATGTCAGGTCATGAACAATATCTGTCAATACCGAACTATACTTTAGCCACTAGTTTTTGTCGTAATGATTCGAAGAGAGGTGGTGCATGTATATTAATAAAACATAAACATCAATGGAAAGAAATTACAAATATCCTTAATTTATCCGTTAGTCATGTTGTAGAATGCTGTGCAATTGAACTTATTCAACATAAAATTGTGGTTGTATGTATGTATAGAGTCCCTAATATAGTTTTGGCTTGCTTGGCTGCGATCGAGTGCATTACCGTTTATGTTAATTTACTGTTTACCCACATTTGTTATTATTTGTATTATTTTGTTATTATTTATGTGTCTGTGTGCGCTCTTGTTAATTTTAGTTTTAAATATGTTTCTCAGTAAGTGAATTATGTATGCAATTCTTATGAGAAATAAAGTTGTTCTTAACCTTAATCCAAAAGCATTCAATATATTTTTTGATCGTCTCATTGAAATTGTATCACAGATAAACAAAAAGAAATTAATAATTTGTGGTGACTTCAACATTGATGTTCTAAAAACAACTATACACTCATCTCAGTTACAAGAAATATGTTTAAGTAACAATATTCAGGTTGCAATTCAACAACCTACAAGATTAGCAAGTAGGTCATGTATAGATAATATTCTTCATAACATCAAAGATTGTAAAACATCGGTCATGGAACTTGCCATCTCCGACCATACAGCCCAAATATTACAATTTCCTGTAGATAGAGTTTATGCTTTTGATCATTGGTATGAGTTCAAGCACGATTATTGTGAAGAAAATATTTGTAAATTTGTTAACTATATTTGTCAACTTAGTTTTAAAGAAATTTATGATTCTAATGATGTTAACTATGCTTTTGACAATTTCCATGACATTTTTAAAATGTTTTACGACTTATGTTTTCCAAATACTAAAATTAAAATTTCTAAATATAAAAGACCTAAATGGCTATCCAGAGGAATAAAAATATGCTCCAAGCGGAAAAGATATCTATTATGGAAATATAGAATAAAGCGAACTTCAGAAAATAAACGAATTTTTCAACAATATGCTAAAAAGGTAAAACTTATTATGAAACTAACGCAGAAGTCCCAAAACATATATGCTATCAAACAGTCTAGAAATAAATCTCGAACCATGTGGAAAATAATAAATCAAAACAAATATAATCAACCAATTGAACATTTAGCAAATATTAAATACAAAAATAAATTGATAAGTAATCCAACAGCCATAGCAACACACTTTAATGATTTTTTTGTAGACCAAGTCTTACCAGTGCAAGATATAAATTTACACTCTTCTTATAAATATCCAATAAATTATGATAAATCTATTTTTATGTCTCCTACCACCCCGGAAGATATTAATACAATCATCCAATCACTAAAAGCAACACGTAGTGTAGGGTACGACGGTATTAACACCTGTATTATAAAAAGAGTAGGTCCCATAATTGCTCCTTTGTTATCACATTTAGTTAACCTATCCATAGAAACAGGAACTTTTCCAAACAAATTAAAAATTTCGATAATAAAGCCCCTACATAAAAAAGGTTCTAAAGAAGACGTAAATAATTATCGGCCAATTGCACTTTTACCAATTTTTTCAAAAATTTTCGAAAAAGTTATTTATAACAGTATTTACAATTATTTTGAGCACCAAAAGTTATTTGCCGAAGAACAAATGGGATTTAGAAAGGGCATGTCTATTAATCTAGCTTTATTTAATTTTTGTGACAAAGTATTAACTAATATGGATAAAAGATGTCCAACGGTTGCATTATTCATGGATATGACGAAGGCATTTGACCACGTCAAACACGACATACTTTTAAATAAATTATATTCATATGGTGTTAAAGGAAATGTACATGAATTGATATCATCATATTTAAATAATAGGCAACAAAGAACTGTTGTATCCAAAATCTGTCCACAAACTAAGACCTTAAATACTTATACGTCTTCCATGAGATATGTTAAATACGGTGTTCCCCAAGGCAGTGTCCTAGGCCCCTTATTATTCCTTATTTATATTAATGATATGCCTTCCATCACAAATAACTCTATTACTCTTTTTGCTGATGACAGTACTATTCTTTTTAACAAATACAATAGAAATGACCTTGTAGAAAATATATGTTTAACTCTAGACAAAACCATTACCTGGCTTAATAGTAATAATCTCAAAATAAACATCAGCAAAACGAAGTGTATTAACTTTCAGCAAAGACAAACATTACAAGCATTGAATGTTAAACAATCTAATAAAGAAATTGATGAAGTAGAGTCAACTAAATTCTTAGGCCTATACATAGACCAAAAAATGACATGGAAACTACATACAGAACATGTTAGTAAAAAAGTAAATAGTTTTTCCTTTGCCCTACGCAACCTTTGTAAAGTGGTTGATATTCCGACATTATTGACTGCATATCATGGACATGTCTCCTCCATTCTGAGATATGGAATCTTATTTTGGGGTAATTCAACTAACATTGATTCTGTATTCAGAGCACAAAAAAGATGTATCAGGGCTATCTGTAACCTAAAACAAGAGGATTCATGTAGGCCACATTTAAAAAAATTGAAAATTCTCACTTTAACGTGCTTATATATCTTTGAGGCAATAATATTCATTAAATTCAATATCCATCTATTCGAACACAGAACCAGAAAACGTCATGAAACTAAATTATGTATTCGTCCCTCTAAAACTGCACTGTTACACAAAAGTATATTTTGCATGGGCCCTAAACTTTATAACAAGCTCCCATTCTACTTACATGAAGAGAAAAATTTTGTAATTTTTAAAAGAAAACTTAGGCAATTACTCATAGAAAAAACGTATTACTCAGTTACTGAATTTATGGAAGATAGTAATATATAGCATAGATAGGCTTCTGTTTTTATATCTATTAATTTGATTGATATGTAAGTTGTTATTATTGTTATTTTAATGTATAAGATTGTTTATTGTTTAGAAATTTTGTGTTTTTTTTTTTTTTTTTTTTTTTTCTTTAGTTTATTGTTATGCATATGGATATTTAACCTTTATTTGATTTTCTCTTTTTAAAACATTGTATGTAAGGAACATGTAACATTTGCATGCTGAAAGGCAGAATATGGTGATACCATTTATGTAATATAACATCCTTTTGTAAACCCATAATTCGCAAATAAAGAATTTGAATTTGAATTTGTGTTATTCCGATGTATAAGCTACATTATTGTAAAGTTTCATTAATATCCATTGAGCGGTTTTTGCGTGAAAGAGTAACAAACATCCATACATCCGAACAAACTTTCACATTTATAATATTGGTAAGGATAAAGCAACTAATATGGTAAGAAAAGTGATGTAAACAGGTTAATTTATTATAATTGTTTAATAGAAAACAGTATAAATATAAATAGTATGAAGGTATTAATTGTTTGTCTACTGCATGTAATAGCTTTGTGAACCTCTGAACTTGACATCACAGACCATAATTATTTTAACAACAGCTCTGTTATCTTTAACTTACCAATCTAGGTGTTCATAAATCATAATGATGAAAAGGAAAAACCACATTTACGTTAAAAAAACCTATTTTCTTCGTTCATTGAAAATGTTATGATCAGCGTTATAAGTCCTTTTAAAATGTGAATGTGAAGTTAATAGTAATTCAATATGCGATAGCTTATTAAATACTCTCTAAGTAGTATCGGTAAAAGAAGTCAATTGTTTACTTTAAAACATGTGGGAATGACTATTGTAATACCTTTGTAGCATCAGCTGCAGTAGACAACTGGCGCTAATCATATAACATAAGGACAGACAAAACAATCGGTTACATATATGTTTCTTTTGTTCCAGATTCGAGTTGCGACGGACTCTAATGATATGGAACTGTTCGTTAGCAGCGTTTAGTATCATGGGCGCCTGCAGGACGCTGCCGGAGTTCATCCACGTGCTACGGAATTACGGGATCTATCACTCTATTTGTGTGCCAAGGTAAGATTATGATATTACTCTTAGGATGCGTCTACATCTGACGAAGGAGTATTACACGAGAAACACGCGAGCGTGCCGCGAACGCACTATTGTCAATTATGCCGTCTGACAGACGGGCGCGTGCCGCTCGCGGCGTGCTCGTTCGTCAGATGTGGACGCACGCTTATATTTACGCAGATTGACTTATGTAGTGTGTATTGTATTGTACTTAGCTATTGACGTAGTTGTGAGTATTGACGCGTGTGCACTGAGCGTGAGAATTGATATCACGATAATTTAGTAAATATGTGAAATATTTACATTAATTAGCTTTGGACCATTTAATATTTTAAGTACTTCGCAAGCTTATCCGTTTTTTTTTTCGAGTTTTTCTTTTTTCTGTATGTTACGAATCTAAATATATCTGATGCAGAACAAGTTTCCATTTAACTATTCAGGACTGCAAACATTGAAGTGCCTCAAACTTCGGGCAATTCGAAAGTTTTCACACGGCGATACATTTCGAAAAAGTAGTTTCATTTACGTGTTAAAGTTACATCGATTTGAACAAAAAGGTTTATAAGTATTCACGAACCATTGAACTACAGTTTTCCATCACTTGCTTTACCTAACCACAAAAAGAAATAAAAAGGACAGAACAAAGTTTGTTTGTGTGATTGCCCTAATATTTTTATAAGCGAAGAGTACTTTGACGTAAACAAAACATAGATAATGTCAAATAACTGGGTTATAGAACATGAACATGTTATGTAAATAACACGGAAGTATGTCCATAATCGTCAAATATATTGATGTATTTGATGGTATCGTATGGTTCTATACCGAGTTCCATGTTACGGCTTAGTGACCCATACTCGTACACACAAAAATAGAATAATCATATATTATCATAATTTGTTTGCTTGTTCTGCTGGCCGGGTTTTCCTCATACCCTTTTTTATTAAAAGTTATTATTATAGATAATTGCTTTAATAATGTGCTTGGATGTAAGAGGAATGATCGCAACACAACAAATATTTTGCGCTTTAGGAATAATACCTACCAAAAACGAAAATGAACTCTCTCTGTAAGCATACTAATTAAAAAGAATGATAATGGAACTTAATACTTATGTTCCAAGTAGAGTTGAAACCGAAACTGCAATTACAATGATTAATATGCGTGAGTTACTTCACGGCCGTTTATTGCCGGTTCATGATCAGCCAGTAAGGTGGTCTATAAAAACCGTATCACTTAACATAATTTATGTCTGTATTTACTTACAACTCTTCATATAATCGATCTGACATTGGAAACGTTTAAAACTTTCGATATATGTATGTTCCCGTCCAGTTATTCAACTTAAATGCAAATTAAGTTATATAATTCGATTTGCGTTCGTTCAAAAGTCGAAAGCAACATTCCGAAGTGTAGGGTACATGTGCGAATGCCTTTTGGTGCATGTTTACGTTTAAGGGAAAGGTACGGACCCCTGCTCGTGTAGCCGTTATGATAATTAACATTTTAACTGGTTGACAATTTTCGGGGACTGTGGTTTAGTCAGATTTAAATAAAGCACATGTGTTGCTCTTCAAATTTGTTTCGGTTTACAGAAATGTGGTTAAAGCCTTTACTCGATTTAAAAAAAAAATTAGGAACGGTATTGAAACTGTATTATACTCAATACTCAATACTCAATACGTTTATTGCATTCCACAAATGAGAACTTAGGTGGTAGGTACAATTAGTTTTGGATCATTGTGGGCCCTGTCGGGCATAACAAAATAGAGATATTACAAAATAAAAAATTAGGAGGAGGGCTATTATAAATATGTACAATTTTAATATTAATCTAATAATCTAAATTATTCATGTCAGTTGCGAAGAATGAGCGTTATTTCTTTTAGGCATTGTTGAAGTTAATATTAATATCTCGAGCCTTTCTCCGCGCGTTTTTTTGCAAGAATGATATTTCTAAACAAAGTCACTTATAAGAACTCTTGGCACAGCTAGTCAACGAGGTTTAGAACTCTGTGAAAAAATATAAGAGCAACTATTGTCTGCTAGCTACAAAGGCAGGCAAAAATAAAAGGCCAGGCTTTAGACTTTCTCTTTGACGTCATCTAAATAATGCTATGTATAGGCCTGTTCTAGTCTAGACTGGACTGACCGACCTAGGTTTTAGGTAACGTGTGTGACCTAAATAAATGTTAAAACTGGGTTTTATTTGTTTCGTTGTTTTCGCTCTGTTGAGACGATGTTTTATGGAAAATAATCGAGAATTTTATGTACTTTAGTTATATGGAATTTAGATTCGGATTTATTTTTCGATTTGTGTTGCAAGTAAACTATAATAAAATCGAACAAATTTGAATGGTTTTCTGGTGAAAATACGCATTTAATATGTAATAATATTTTTATTTATATAAAATGTTGCAGTAAATAATATTATTGTATTTGCATTGCGATAAGTAATGCATTTCGTATTCATCAATCATGCTTTATTGGCATGTTGAAATCCCTATAATTATTTCTTTAGTTTCATAAGCAAATAAAATATGACTACAAAGCTATAAACAAACGGCAATAATATTCAGTGGTACATTTCTCTCCGCTTACTTTTATGTAACTGTAAATTCAGTGACCGCTATGTGAATGAGAGTGACGGGTTTTTGGACTTTGCACAAGTCCATTTTTAGTCACTTTTTATATTACATTTAGGTTTTGCCTCCGTTATCTAACTTTTACGTAAGGCCCAAAAAACGGTATAAGCATAACAATTTGAGATTTTTTCATAATCGCAGTGCGGATAGCACTGAATATATTTTATGCTTGCTGGCGTATGACGGTAGTCGTAAAAGAATATGGTTGTACCTGACCATTATGGGTATACCCTTGAGGTTAGAAAAACAAGTCGATATATGATCATTTTGTCGGGTTTTTTAGGCTTTTAGCTAATTAATTAAACTGTTCGAAAAAAATAAAATTTAATTGTATTAATTATATTTAAATAACACGAATTCGAACACGTGCCAGTGATATTTATAGATATGTTTGTTTCTTCTGTTTTTTTTTTTATGCTGACATGGAAAAAATAGATACTTCAGCAAAGCGCTTCATTTGAGAGATAGGTTAGAGATTGCGCACGCTAATCTTGTCATGTAAAAATCTCGTGCTTACAACAGCAAATAGTTTCATAGATAATAATATTGACGTTCCTTTGACATTGTTTACATAACTTTTAGTTGCGGGTTATCTGGTGTAACTCGCATCGCGCCACGTCTGCAAAACCAGTCACGTTCGCTACATCCTTACGTGTGTTCCGCAGCTCATGAATGCACGTATATACACTTACCTATACGTAGGGTAAAACCGGGATAGATGCCGCACTGGGATAGATGCCTCGTTTCTTAAATCTCAACTACCAGAGAACGAAACAGCAAATTCGTTGTTTACATACGCGCCACATGCACCCCCCATCTCTGTGACGCGCGAGTTGTTGTGCTAAACGGACGTTTCTCGCTTGTGTGTCGAATTACATTCGCAGCGGACGCGACAAACGCTTCAAAATTTCAATTGTAAGTATTCACTATTCCATATCTTTATAAACAGTTAAATGATTACATTTTATTTGAATTGTTTTAATACATTGGTTCTTTGAGAACACATTTAAGAGTCAATCACTGATGTTTGAATTTATTTTAATTATAAAATATTGAGAGGCATCTATCCCTAGTGAAAAGGATAGATGCCCCGAGTTTACAAGGGATAGTTGACTTTAGAGGCATCTATCCCTCTATACTGCAAGAGCCTTATCGAAGTATTTAAAAGTCATAGTAGTCAATATTTTCGTATTTTATAATAGTAGAATATTAGAAAACACCAAAAAAAAATGTATCCAACTTTAATTTAATAATTCGAATGTGATGAGATGAGTGTAGATACAGTGTTTTATTTATACTTACTTTGCTTATTGTAGGTGAGCCATGCCAAGGAAATACAAAAGAAAGGACGACAGACCAGCTACAGTCAGCTTTCCATGAATTGGATAAAAAAGAATTGGGGATCAATGAACTATCCGTAGAAAATATAATAAAAATATCCGTAGTAGAATAAATAAATAAATATAAATAAATGCGGACATCACATACATTGCTCTGAACCCTAAGTAAGTAGCTATTAAGCACTTGTGCAATGCTTCGATACCTATAATAACACGAAGTTCAAATCTGATTGGATCCAGTGCGTTGTGTCAGAAGTGGCTGCACGAAACATGCACTCTTTTTAAGAATTATTGCTCAAGATGTGGAAAACTTAAAATGTCCGGTTCCACTTAATGAAGGATAATTCCTTATAAATATGTTGATTTTTTCAAATGTAACTAAATAATAACTAAGGTTAAACTAAATTATTAATTTTTATTTTGTTAGAGATTCATATGAATGTATTTTTTTTAATTTTAAATAATTATTTCTACGTAAAAACAGGAATGTTTAGTTTGAGATGATTCTATATGATAGTTTTAATATGTTATCGCTTAAACAGATTTTTTTATATATTTAGTAGACATACATAAATATAATTAAGGCTTATATTACTTACACATGAAGATAATAAATAAATATTACATTGTGATTACGTGTTGTTGTTAATTATTTAAAAAGGCATCTATCCCGCATCCGAGGCATCTATCCTCCTAAGTGATTTCATAGTGGGGCATCTATCCATATAGGTAGGCATCTATCCCCAAAAAATGTGTTTCGCAAGAATTACATTTTTGCAAAACCAGTAATGGTTAGGTAAATAAATACAGTTTCTAAAGCTTTATGAATGATTAAACTAACTATATTACAGGGTCAATCTAAGCAAATATGTTTAGTATTCAAACAATGAAACACTTTCGAAAAGTGGGGCATCTATCCCGGTTTTACCCTATTCTTGATGCGTACTTACACATATATAATGTTATTCTGTGGATGTACGCAGCGAAAGTTTACGTGGTAGGTTTCGTCAATACGTATGTAATTGTGTCAGTGATTACCATTAGAGAGAATGTTTTCATATTTCTTATGACGTAAATACTGCACTGTTCTATATCAAAACACCCTAGCCGTACTTGCTTTAGTTAACCACAATCCTAACTTTGAAGATTGTATCGACAATATCAATAGGGATTAAATACAAAAGCGATAAACTTTCCCCGTTTCCTTGGTAACCTAAACAAACTTGATAAAAGTACTGTTTCAGTAGCTAAAGCTTACCTTACTCAAGGCTCAGGGCAGATTACACGGAAGCGTTTTAACGTGATCAATATTCCAATTTACCAGATTTGTCAATTTTAAAGTTCATTTTTTTATTAGAGTTCCATAATAAGGAAGACTGAAGGATATCGCCGTCGAAATCGACCGCGGCAAAGGTGTTGTGATGATCTAGTCAGTTATGCGGAGCGCACGTGGCCACAAATCGTAAGAGAGTCACATATTTTGGAGTACAGAAGAGGAAGCCTTTGCCCAGTAGTGGGAGCTTATGTTGGCCAACTAAAAATAAAAGTCCAATAAACACGTTTTTAATGTACTTAATTGTGAAACCGGCCTTATATTCCGCTGGGTGCCATTAACACCTTACAGTAGCAACGACATCGCGATCATCTAGCATGTCAGTGTTGACCTTACGATATTGATATCATGTAATTATGTTTTATGGCTAGATCGGATGACAGTAATTATTCTATTAATAACACTGATCACGGATCACGAGACTGATCGAAGATAATTTATGAGTTCGGATATCCCACGTATAAACAAAAATCTTCCATGATATGATCGATAATTTAATTACTAGTAAAAAAAACTGGAAGATTTTATAAAGATTAGATGATTATACATTACAATAGGTACTAGTATGAAATTATAAAGTTACACTTTTTCGTTTCAGAAATATTTAAGAGATTATAATATATTCTCTTAGAAATTAGGCTTTTGTATAAACTTTCCTCCGGCAAAATCTCATGCATAACACGTACAAACACTCGGTCGCTCATCAAAGAAATTCTGAGGGCTCACAGAATTTTCCTAAAGATTTTCACAGTGGATACTTGTCTGCTCAAAATATTTGAGTGTAACATTTTTCGTTTCTGTTTTTTTTTTTTCTTAGGTACTCTATTTTTATGTTGTTTCTTTTTAGTACAATAATAATAGGAGATAATTCAATTAGTATAGAAAATATATTTGAATGTTAGTTTAATTCTTGGAGAGTCTGCTATTTTTATTCCTACATATATTTCTGGCTAAATCACTGTTAGGCGATTTTCTTCCAGTTTCAATCTTTCATTTCTCTTTTTACATAATTCTATACAGAGTCAGCTTTGTAGAAGGACATATGGGATGGCTGTTCACCATATTAAGAGTCAATTTATTGTGCTTTATATGCGTGCTTTTATCTCAATAAAACCAGTTATACGGGTAATCATCTAGGTACTGATTATCATTACATTTAATACGTAACAGAGTGATCAGGAATTTCCAGTTCCCTTTAAGTATGTTAATAGTTCAACACACGTTTATAATGGCCTATTTATACTGTCATGCACTATTTATTTTTATATAGCAGCACGGTTCTATGGTTTCTGCTAGGAAGCGTGTTAAACAAATAATTATGAAGCTTAAACGGCGTTTACCTCGGAAAACTGAATTTAACTTCGACACGTCAAATGTTTATCACTCGCTATTTTACACCTTTACACAGACAGTATGAATACCGGATATTAAAAACTGGTTGCTATTTTAGTAGCCGGCAAGTTATCACAAAAAAAAAAACATGTTTTGAAGGTTTCAACAAAGATACATGTCTGACATTCTTCTTTTGTTTTATTATTTGCATCCTATTGTTGTAGTCAAAGTGAAGAGAGTTCAAGAGAGAAATGATTTTAATATTGTCAGAGAGTAGCAACAATCCAATTCATAGCTGCAAACTCGCGGAAACTCATGATATGTACTCCAAGTAACCCTGACCCAGAAACTCGGGCTTCGCAAGGTGAAGGGTGCTTTCAGTTTCAGCGACTGTTGTCGCACGATTGTTCCGAACTGTAACGATACACGTGCGGCCTCTCAAAGGGATTTCACTTACTTATCCCCATAGCAAACAAAACTTGACTTGGCGTTCTTAAATGTATAGCCGTCTCTACTTTACACCTTGAAGTGATAGAGACGGCATGTTAGATGACGGCGACTTATATTTGAGTTGCGTTTTCTCATTTAGTAGAAGTAACTTAAAAAATAATATGTCCAGGACTACGCAGACACGGTTATCTGATCCCAAGCTAAGCAGAGCTTGTGTAATGGTAACCAGACAACTGATAAACATACTTATGTATTTTAAATACATACATATTATACGTAAATCAATCTTAAAAGTTTGTAACTCGCTTCATTTTACTTAAAATTAACATGCACAAGAGACTAAGTTGCGCATTTAACTAGGTAATCAAAGTCACTCATTAAAAAGAACTTAACCCTTTAATTAATGTAATGGAAATAGCCCAATGTAACCAATATCCTTTATTGCATCAAAGGGTTTACGACTTCTTAAATAGCGACCGGATATTCTGACACAAATATACATTGTATTTAAGATACTACATTGTACTAACTTGTGCAACGGTTAATGCAATACCGAATTTCCAAAACACTACACTAGACATATTATGACGTAATTAGTGTATAGATCTATTGATAACTAGCTGTGCCCCACGGTTTCATCCGCGTGAATCCATAGGTCCCGTTCCCGGTGCCTTTATGTTATTCAGGGCGCAGATTAATCCAACAAAACACTATTGTAACAAAGGTCAGAATTACTTAATTTTTTAATATTATTTTTTTCCGCTCAATTTTCTATTTTTTTTTCTTTCTAAAAAACCTTCTTATGATAACTACCACAACAAAAAAAGAATTAGCGAAATCGGTCCAGGCGTTATTGAGTTATGCGCTTACCAACACATTTAGCGATTCATTTTATATACAGATTACTTGATTAATACTCTGAACTGTATTCACCTCATATTACGTTAGACAGTTACCATGTTAGTCAAGGTATCATTAGTAGTTAAAATAATAACTGGTTGATTGCTAAGGTCGGGAAGTATATACATTTAAACGGAATGATCTGCATAATTTTCCTGTGTTACCTACGTAAACCTGGCTTTACTTTAAATCTTATCTGATATATAATAGAAAACATGGTAACACTTTTAGAAAGCGTATCATCAGCAAAACATAACGCGTGATTAGAAAAACAGATTATATACCTTCCTATCTTAATGCAACTGAAGATTTTTCATTCTTGGATTCCGAGAAAGAAGACTGATTAAATATGTAAAGCAGTGACTAAAAATTATCAATTCCTAAAACATAGGATCAACTCGAGCGAAATGATCTGGCAACCCCTTATGGCATTGAAATCTTAACCATCAAGATTCGCTTCCGGTTGTGTCAGGTTTTATACTGAGTTAAACTGTGTTAGATCACCTAATTGTCCTTTACAACAAAAGACACGTTTAAATACTAGAACAACTCGTAAATACTGTACACAAGGAAAATTGCCCGTAAGTACAGATTACGAGATGAAAATTGATAACATTACATAAGTAGCAGTTAACTACGTAAAATGACCAGTTTCTTGACAACAATAAATGTAATAACCGCAGTAAATTGCAATAATTTGCAAAACAATAGTAAAGTGCGTCAGTATTTTATCCGGTCAGCTTACACTACGTCTGAAGTATTAAAAGATAAACTGTTTTTAAAGCACACTTTGTTTCATTTAACTGTAATATAAAAATGAATAGCTGAATGTGTTGCTAAGCGCAAATCTCAAGGGCAGTTTAATCGATTTCAATATTCCTTTTTTATGATATTCCTTGAAGTACTTTAAGATGAGATGAGGAGACAGAGAAGAAAATAAAAAAAAATGCCTGAAGAAGTCACGCGGTTGAAACCGCGGGGCATAGCTGTCTTAGCAATAATAGTTTTCCATAGTTTTCGGTTTTGGCTTCGGAACCATTTTGGGATTATTAAAAGCCACCCGAATCCTTAAGTTTCATAAGCTCTATAAACCCAATACTAGTCCTTTCTGTAAATATTGTATGTTTGTCAGAGGTTTACTTACCCGTCAATGTTCCTTGTCCTAAAGGGCTTTAATCTGTTAACAAGGAATAGTATTATCTGTTTCGAAGGTTTATACGAGACGTTCATACTTACTAATATAATAAACTTTTTACTTTTTCTTACAAAAAATAGTTTTTTTTTTTTTAAATTTTATTTGGTTTCATCTGTCCCGATGCTTGGCTGTAATCTTATCTGACAAGTTAGCTTTTGAACGCCCTTGGCACTGGAACTATCAGTCGGGCAGGAAAACATATTTTTGTTGTTGGTAACCCTATTTACGAGCAAGGATATAATATTTTTAAAATCACGTTTCTTGCCTTAACAGAAAATGAAGCGTGTGAAACCGCGGGCTTCAGCTAGTTAATAAAATAATGATAACAATAAGATCAATACCTATTACCTTGATATGATACACCTATGAACTTTTCACGGTTCATCATGTAAGCTAATGGAACTTGCCGAACAGATAACCTACAGAGATTAAACAAGTTTGTGTTGTTAACAATTATCATTTACATGCACAACGTGTTCATTATTGATAATATCACTAATTACAATGAGCTCTCATCGATGGACGTTTCGGACGAACGGGAGATAGGAAGGAGGATACAAATGATATTATACAATTAATAATGTTTCCACCGAGAAAAATATTTGTTTTCGTACGGACGGAAGGATGAGTTAGGAAAACCCACTAACAAGTATTAAAATAGACTTGAACTTGAAGGAAATAATAACCTTAGGATAAATACTTACACTGGTTACAGTGGTTTCCATAAGGAAAATGTATAACGGAATCTCCACATGTGGTTGTTGAAAATACAAATATTTATCCCAAAGCGGAACTTCTAAATTACACAGTTGTGAGCGAATTCATTACGTTATTTATCAGTACAGTATTATTTTCCAAAACGAATACAATTATTCAAGCCTTATCTATTGTTTTATATTAAACTAGCTGTGCCCTGCGGTTTTACCCGCATGAATACCTAGGTCCCGTTCCCGATGCCTCTATGTTATTCAGGGCGCAGATGAATCCAAAAAATCACTATCGTAGCAAAGGTCAGGGTAATTTTTTTTTTTCACCGCGCAATTTTCCAATTTTTTTTCATAAGAACATTCTCCTGATCATAACTAACACAACAAAAAAAGAATTGGCGAAATCGGTCCAGGCGTTTTTGAGTTATGCGCTTACCAACACATTTAGCGATTCATTTTTATATATAAGATCACGTTTAGCTATCGAATGAAAAACCCAGAGACATCTCGTCATACCTCTAAATTTGCTGTTTTCCGAACTTGCTATGAAAGTGACTGCATTACATAAACATGGCCCCATTTCCTTAACAAACTGGCTCCTTCACTTTACAAGTAAATTGAAGAGCTTTCCTTGTTTTTCTTTTGTTTTGCTTCAAGATAGAATTTGTCTACTCAGCTCTGAATAACAAGGAATTTATTACCGCGAATAAATTCACTGTCAGCGTAATTGCGAGCGAATAAGTGGCACTTAATTAAGACACAGGTTCTTATACAGCATTCAGTAATAATATAATAATAATCCAGCCTATAAACGTCCCACTGCTGGGCACAGGCCTCTTCCCATATAGAGAAGGCATGAGCATTGATCACCACGCTTGCTCTCTGCGGTTTGGCGATTTCAGATCCCAAATTTTGGAATCCAGGTTTCCTCACGATGTTTTCCTTCACCGTATGTCAGAAGTGTCTTAGAATAATTAAGAAAGTACATATAACTTTGAAAAAGCCACATTGGTACTTGCCTGGGTTCGAACCTGCAACCTTGTGCATACAAATCCATTCATGAACCGCTAGGCCACCACGGCTGATCGTGACCACGACAGCACTCAGTAATATGTTATGATTTTCAACAGTAGTTTTAAGGGTATATCTAGAACTACATAATATAACCTTGTTTCACCGTCATTATTGCTTATCGCAGTCAAGTTACACATATATTCCATAAGCGTATTCGATGTAAATACTACCGATGTGTGTTTAATCTCTTTTCACGGTATACTGATTGGTAGTGATTAATGAGAAAGCCATTATATTTACAAACGTGATTCATATTTTTAACGCACAACCAACGTCATAACACGTTTAAGAATTAATTACGAACACAGTTAAATTTTAAAATTTTCACCATTAAGTCAAGGAAAACTATGATTAAGGAATATATATGTATGTATTTGTATACTTATATTAGATAAATTCGGTAAAACTGGAAGCCGACCTATAGCTTTGGAAAAAGCTAGGCAGAAGAATTTAGCACAAGAGACTTATCCTTATAGTAACTTTTATAATTTTTCAACAAAAATACGATTAGTCATGAACAGTATATAAGTGCTCGGCATTAAAACCTAAGGTAATTTAGCAATAACTAAAGGTAATATCCATCCAAGCTTTAATTTCTCATACAAATACGATCGTTCTAAACGTTAACGACTCTACATACAACTGTATTTGTCAAAGAACTAAGAACATAATAAGTTTATATGCCATTCACAGGTAATTTCTTAATGTCTTTTTCTTAGAACTAATATAATTTATTTAATTGTTTGCGTAAATAACTATCGGACTAATTCTAATTGATGGGAATCCCATGTAACAAGACCATTATTTATATATTCAATTATGATATTTATCTTGTTGGTAGAAACTGGTTTCAGTTATTCACTCATTTAGGTCGTGTTCTAATGTAAACAATACAATATGCTGAAATATTTTTTTGAAAAATATAATTCATGTTTAAATAAATGTAATGAGGATTCTTTTTTTATTTATTTTTTTGGGTTTGACTGCGAAAATTGTACAACTTTACCCGTAGAATTGTAACTTTTGTGACATACCTAGCATGACTTTTTTGGATACTACAAATTGACGTTAACACTGCAATTATTGTACTTATGCAATTATGTTACTTAATAAATCATATTTACGATATGTTATTTTTATAATTAAATTCTAAGTGTCCTTTGCGGTTACTAATATATTATATAGTCACAGCTGCAAGTAGCTTCCACAATTTTTCCAAATGGAATTTCTTGAACGTTTTAATTCTAAAACCGGTTTATATGTTATCGTATAACACTCAACGTACTATAATGTTTAATCATCATTAATTTCTTATGTATACCACTCAATACAAGCCATAAAACGCATATTTCCTGTATTGATACAGTAATGTGAAGAATTAAGATTAATTAAGGAAAATTTTATACAACAAGATCATTGTTAGGCAATATTTATTAACATAACAACACATAACATATCATCACGCCTGTATCCCCGAAAGGGTAGGCAGAGGTGCACCAATGTACAACCCACAGTTCGCCGATATGTTTTTTCATTTTTTTATTGGCGGAATTTTACACAAAAATACTTTAATCAATGTTTTCGTAAAATGATTGTGGCTTTGTTGCAAAAACTATTGACGCAATAAAGTTTTTTACAAAGCAAAACAGTATAAAAAACTCCTGCAGAAAGATATAGATAAGAACTTGAATTGACCATTGTATAGTTTTTAGATCAATGCTTGAGTTTTAAGTGTTTATGTAATGAGGCATTAGTTATGAAATTAATGTTAGATAAAACATAATACATATTAGAGTTAATCTGAATTGTATTTTCCTAAAAATATGTTACGGTGGTGTCTTGCCTGAAACAGCTTGTTGAAAAATTTAGAAAGGAAGAAGCGACTGCCAACCTAATTAAAGAGAATATTATTTGTATTATAGTTAATTATACAACTGTTACATTTTATAACTAGTTTAAAAATGAATTAATAATATAACTAGATTCAATAATCTTGTTATATTACTAGTCTACCGGTAAATACTTGTTTTCTCGGGAAAACCGCGAGATCGTTTACCTACAACGCAATTTCTCAAAATGGAAATGATTCTAACAATTTACCCACGGAAGCAAGAACGCTAATAGGATCAGACTCGGTTATAAATTGATATTATAATATAAACCAACTTTACCTCCAAAATCTTTATTATTTAAAACTTGGTTCATCGAACTAACTAGAAATAACAGTAGTATTTTACAACAAACGGTAAATAGACATTTGAAGGTCAAATATTAAAAAAATATCCACGTTATTTTCCCATATGGAATCCAACCTTGTAGATTAAAAACCATACTTGACACTTATTTGTTTTAGTTTAAGTGCTAATATTATCAACACCGTGTTAATTTTACATTTAACCGGTTGTTTTGATAATCACTTATTTTTGTACACAAATACGGAACTAACGAATCTTCAGTGAATTATGATTGACGCAATTGTTTTGGTAAAGTGGTCGTTTATAATTCATTTAACACTTCTCTCGATGGCTATGGAAGTTTTTATGTCGCTGCTTGTTTACATTTAATTAAGGCTTTTATGTGTGTAACATAATAACTCTGTAGTTATTGTAAATTAAATTATTCTGCTTACATACCACATGTTCTACTACTTACCTTATTAATTTACCTACGACAAGATCAGAAAAAAAACTTATATAGGGAGGTATGCAACAAAGCTCGTATCAATAAAAAAAAAACTATTTGTTTGGTGACCTAGCTAGGAAACGGGACCGGATATGGCTCATCCTATATCGATAGTCAATGGCTTAACTTGACGAACCGGTAAAAACCAATAACTATGAATACTGGATCCAACTACATTCACCATGTTATATTATCTGTCATGGCCAATAACACACGTGTCCATATTCATAATGCGTTAGATTATGAATACAGTATTTAGTATTGATTATTTTATCTACCCAGTCGTTAACTTATCATTTACATATTCAGTATTACATATTTGCCGACGTTTTATTGACGTCACTTAATACCATTATACAAACGTTTGCCGACGTTTATCGGTTTTTAATTTACTTTATCTAGTATCTTTTAAATGTGTTTTTCCCTTTATTTGACAAGAAATAAGACTAAAAGCTGTCGAAAAGGAAATCTTACAAAGCGTGAGAATGATCATGATAATGATGATAATAAAAAATGCAAGCAAATCTTGTTTATCCAGGGCATGACGTAGTTAATTTCTATGAGTTCATATCGTGAATTAAATTCAGTTTAAATATTGTGACAACTGTGTAATAATAATTATTTATTATTATTTGTGTAACATTTATTAATTGTGTAACACTGAGTCTCAGTCTCTTACAACATCCAGAGAAAGTATCATCAAATTCGTCTGTTGAAAGTTTAACCATTATTTCTATATAAATAAATATTGTATGCTTTATTAAAATAACGGAATAAGTCTCGTGAAATCTCTGGGAACGAAATGTAGTGCTTTCTACATTCTATCTAGGTTAGACATTGTTAATACAGTTAACTTTTGACATTACGAGATCTTGCGGATAGCGAGGTAATTTTAATTTCTATTGTTGCCAATACGATGCTGATGTTTCTAAACTATCATTGTACCGTTATGTTGCTCTTTTAGTATCATTTTAATCGACTATTATTATATCGATAGCCATTTTGTTATTAGAATAGGAGTATAGTTCCATATGGGCGTGTATGCTGTTCTTTGCAAGATAGCATTAAGTTATAGTAAATAAAAAATAATACCAGCTTACAAATGTCCCACTGCTCACTGGTCACAGGCTTCTTCCCATATAGAGAAGTCACTAGCAATTATCACCACGCTTGCTCAGTTTGGCGATTTCGGATCCTAATCTTCTTAGCGTGTCGATAAATGGCAATGTTATATTTTCCCGGACCAGTACTCAGCTACGCGGATAGCATTGTCTATCTATATATCCTAGTAACAACATTTAACTGATTAGATATTTTTTGATCTCTATTGTTGATCGTCTTTTTCTTGTTGGTCAGTCACACAATTAAAAACTGTAATGTCCCGCCAGTAAACACAATAGTTAAATTATAGAATATAATATGTATTATAGAATATAGTATATAAAAATTATATATATGTGACTCACGGGACATGGAAATTATAAAGTCTTCACTAAAATTTACAAAATTCATTAAAAACATATTTTTCACTAAATAAATTCATTTTCAAGGCTTGTAATTAAGCCCAGTAAAACGGGCGTATCATGACATTTTATTTAAGAGAACTGCTCTTAACGAGACCTTACATAACATGAACTACGCTTTCAACTGACCATTTTGGCATATACGTAATGTATATGTTACGTACTTTACTGCAGATATACCTTATGTTAACTGGCTATAATGATAAAAATGATAATACGATTTAAAAAAATACAGTTTAAAAGTTTTGTTCGGCGTTTTGATTCGAAGCATATTGCGATTGATTTCTCCTGACCGATTAAATTTAAATTGATGGATAATAAATGTACAATGAATCATCGATACAAATAATCTGTACGATTGGCCTTAATCTCCTTATTAGTAATTAAATAGTAATTATTTTATGAATCACGTTCTACTTCCTCTACCTCATACAACAAAGAATAATACAAAGTAATTGTTCTGCTCTCTCTGAGCATTTCTGCTTGTGGCTGTTGTGGGTCTAATACGTGACCCTTGGTCTACTTTAAATTGGGTCAAAGGGGTCCGGGACCTTTCTAGGGCTGTAAAGAGTTCAACCACTGATCGTCTCGTTAAGGCCGTATATCTTAATTAATGGTAGAGATAAGACTGGCTTTGTTTGTTAGTTAGTTATTCGACTTTTTGTGTACAAGATTATATATCTAAAGAATTGTTTGTAGATAAATTTTATAACAAGGTATTAATGATTCTTATTCTATTGAAAACAGCAAGATGATAAACCTCTTCAATCTTGCCTCTAAATCAACATTTCACCTGGTAACTGCTTTAAATGATATTCCTTACCGTAAACCTGAGTTCAGCTTAAATACCGCTTTAAGTAATGAGTGGATATTATACACACCTGTTACCTAGTTAATAAGAACCTTTAACACAAATAACCTTATTCCCTACCATATCCATTTATATCTCGTATTGAAAGAAAGCCTTTACCGCGACCCGCTCATTTTCCCAAACCATAAAGGCCGGTTGTAAATAGTAATAAATACTTATTGTAAGCTCATAGACAAAGGTGAATAGGCTGCGAACCTTTCTACAGCCCGATAGTGCTCGTAAAATGCTATGCGATTGTTATTGGTACTGTTTGACTGTGCCGTGACTTTCCGAGGTTTATTTTGTCGTATAGAATGTGTATTAGTAGTTTCTGATTCCCAGTATTCTTAGATAATATCCTTCTAAAAGCTAAAATTCATTATGGATATCCGAAAACTCTAGTAAACTGAATAAAATGTATTTGCAGTATACTCGTATGCAAAAAGAGTACGTCAACTTCTGACAAAGTCTTTTTTAATTTAAGTATTAGCATCTCAATTTTTAAATTGACGTAAATTCAGGACGCCCTTTACGTCAAAAGAAAAAAATCAAAATATTTATCATAACACTTGTCCAAAAATACACCCTTTAATGGGTCATTTGCAATTAATGCAAACAAATTAAAACGTGATTTAAAAGTTAATTAGATAATGTTTACATAACAATAAAAATGCAATAAATGATTTGATTTAAAAAAAAATAATCAATTATGTATATTGTACTAGCTTTTGCCCGTGACCCTGTCCGTGTAAGAGCAAAATTTCCACACAATCTGTTTTAAGGATTTATGTATTAAGTTTACTGAACTTACTAAGTGTAACGTCAGAGAAATATGAGATCATTAACTCTAATATAACTTTGACGGCATCATCGATTTTGCGCACAACCAATATAATAATATCCAATGGGTACATGTGATGGAAAATATCGTATTTGTCGAAGCTTACCGACTCACGCACACTACCAAGATAATTGTGAGTGTATGTAAATAAGAGCTCGCAAACAAAGTAAGTTAGACTTTTAGTTTAGTGTAGTGATGAGCAAATATTTGGGAAGGTACAAGTGTTTAACATTTATGTTTTCCTGTTCATCCTTGGTGTCTGAAAAATGGGAAAATAGACCTTATCGCCTTGAAATAACGGTGCTGTCAAAGTCAGTTAGGTGCGGTAGACTGTACATACGGTAGTTTGTTTAAGATGGTTGTAAAGTAAAACGTCATTAAAAAAGCGACGCAATTAGTCTTGGTCCGCAATTAATCTTCTGTTATTTGAATATTTATTCAGCGTTTGTCCCTTTTTAGGGCAACGGACAACCTTTTTAATGAAATTTCTAAAGAACCCTAATTTGTTACTGAAAATAATTGGACATTGAAAACGCAGTATAAAGTCAACAAAATAACGGGTAGTATTTTTTTCACGAAATAATATTCTGTAAGATTTTGACCTATAAAACTAAACAAATCCAATGAGAACGTTGCCAAATCTGTAACGAGCTGTTTTTATTCTGCAACTGGCGTTCTGCCTAAACTTTATCACTTCCAGAACTGTATTGACTATCGAATGATTTAACATTAATTCAGTCGTGATCAAAGTTTCTGCGTTTTGTTCTAGAGAGCATAATTTGTTTTGCTGTTGTTTATGGTTCCTGATCTAATTTATTGTGACAGATAATAAAACACCAGGGAAAGCGTGATGTCACGATCTGTCTAGGTTTGGCATTAAGTAATTTTCGTGGCACTAATTTACAGTTGTAGAATCATAAGAAGAATAAAACACGAGTATTTAAAAAAAATCCTGTCTTACATACATTTTAACAAGAAACTTCATATATTCAGATCATTAATTAGGGGCAATTTGACACTATAAAAGTTTTGAGTTCTAATTAATTTGTTGGATACAGTTTTTTTTAAATGTCTTTATGTTTGTAGGCATTTTTAAAATGCATGCTACTAATAATGTAATTTTCCGTAATATAAGTAAAATATTGCAAGCTAACGTTATATTATGTGATGCAGTTTAAACAAGCAATCTGCTAATTTGTATAGTCGTTCAACAACAGCAAATAAAGAACGAATCGTTTTATAATCCGAATGTTCATCTTCAAATGTATATTAAAGTATCTACAGTATCACGACAAAACGTTAACAAATAAAATCCTAAACGATACAAAAGCTGACTTTGCGTAATGGACTTTTATAAGGCATAAAATGTATCGTCGAGTTTAACAATACCGCTCCCGTTTAGCTCGAGCCAAATGTAGGGCTGTCATGTAGAAGAAAAACGATCTTTCATCTGAGTCACGGCATCTGTTTGACCTTGATCGGAAACCTTGAATAATCGGATACCAGTCTTTTATAAGAGATTACGATAAATGGGCCGTTCAAGTTTTTAGATTAGGAATGTTTGCCCAGTTTTTACTCTTTTTCCAGACCTAAATCCATTGCTATGAATGGCAGAAAAGCTTTTTGACTATATGAACCTCCGAAAAGCTTCCCAATCTATACTAGAACCTATATTGTTTAACTAGAACGCGTTGCCAACTACCGCGAAATATATCAATAAACACAATAATGGGAGTTAACGAACACATTTATTAATCGATTGTAATACATCAACGCGACAAAGCACCAACAATTTCTCTAACCTACATACGCAGTACGCACCCACGTTTCATGTATCATAAACATATGTAATACTTATTTATAACAGTCTAATTCGGGAGCGCCGAGAATACAATTTGTCAGTCGTAGGCGATCGACGAATGATCTTTGGAACTAGCTTCGCGTCAAACGCATCTGGCTTATTGACGCAGTTTACGTGTAAAACGGAACGAGAGTAGTTAGCACACTACATACAATTTTGATCCAGCCATTCCATCCCTTGTTGTTTTGCATTATTAAAATTGTTAGCAACGCCCTAAGCCCTTAATGGACGTTGCTGACGTAGTTAGTTTTTCCTATTGCTCTGGCTGGAGGCCTTAAGATCCTCGCCAAAAGTCCGGTAAAGCAGTCAAAGCCTGCGCTCAGGCAACTGCAAATATCTCTACCAACAAAATAAAATAAAAATAGCACACTACATGATTCCTATATCACGTACAGTTTAACCAATATTATATAAACTGAAAAAAGAAGCTATAGTAATAAATACGGACTGTGTTGATAGACTTGCAATGTCAGATAATATGATTTATGTTCAAAGAAGACTTTCTCTAACAACTCGCAGAAGGCATTTCTTATCTGACAACCCTCTTGATAGAACCTGACAATAATTGTCAAAAACTCATGACAAAATTAAGTATTAAAATTTATCATCTAATTAAACTTGTCATTTATCTGTAATTAATAATTCTGTAGGATGAGGGTATCATGTACGAGGTGTATTAAATTAATTTTAATCACTTATGATACATTTTAATTGTTAAGTGGTTAAGTAAAAAAATTACAATGGGTTGCCAAAAAACGTCTGTCCTATAAAAGTAATCAGTTGTCTTGTGATACATATTATGATCTTATCTTACGACAAGATCATCATCATTTGTTATTGTACTAAGTAGTAGTTATACTAATTATTCTGTGTTAAATACTACCAGTAATTTATCAACTCGCTAGACGACGTAATTATTCTTATTGTGATCTCTTGGAGCTTTCTTTGACAGCCCTAGTCTAAATATCGATTTGGGCCAGTATTTGCAGACGGAACCGTAGTGTCACGGTCAATGTCGTATTCACAAGGGCAGACCAACATTATCGAGAATTTTAATTTCACTCATATTTAATAACTTTAATAGGCTTTTGAATTGCACATCCTCACGCACCCTCAAGGTCAACCAACTTAGAATAAATAAACATTATAATTAAACATTGAATTTTTTGTTTTACGCACTTTAGAGGTCGCGTAATACTGAAAAAAGATTCATATTTATTCATGAAAATCTTTTCATATTCATCAAGGTTTTTATAAAAAGCGCAATTAAGTTATCAATAGCCGTCTGGTCTCTGTAGTCGTCACTCAATTTATCTTTGGCATTTCGCATGTTTTCAGACTTCGCCTTTGAGTTTCGTTCCAAAGCAAGCAGTCTGGTAGTGCATTTAAATTCAACCCCGAGAGAATTTTATGTAATACGAATCTTAAATTTCAGGAAGTGCTCGCCTACTTTCTGAGACCTATTAAATTGCTTTTCAGAAAATCCCAGCTTAGTTAAAACGGTTATAAATGTGTTATACAGTTTTAGAATCCATTCCTGACACAGTTCTCGGTTATGGCAATACTTTTTTCACAGTTCAGCATCCAATATGATTTATCTATATGAGCGGAGGGTCCCAAGTGTGCTGTTACATGAATCCTAACAACATTAAAATATATTACACGGGCTTCAGATAATACACGTATATTTATTATTTACGACTTGCGTTGTTTGAATTTTGATTTGTGTGTTATATTTCTAACACGTTTGGTAATTCATGGCACGGGTTATTGGTAAACCCTTTGCCTAGGTATAAACGAAAAAAAAATGTAAAATAAACAACAAATATTTAACGGCTTCGCGGCTGAGTGATAAAATAAAATAACGTTTGAATGAACACTATTTTCTGGGATATCCAGTGCTTTACCAATCCCCACCGGATTAGGTTGACGGTTTCAATTGATTGATGGATTTCAGCTGTTGACTTAGATGGATAGAATATATTGAATATCTATAGTGAAAAAACTTCAGTACATTATTCGGATACTTTTTAAATTGATTTTTCGAAACATTTTATTAGATAGACCTATTTAATCGTCGGGTTAGTGATGTTCCCAGTTTATGACATAGATGACGACCAAGGTGTTATTGGGTTTTTTCTATGAAATTCTCAGTAGCAGGTCGGAGTTTGGATTTGTGCCCGGTTAGTGGCAATAGGCTCGCACCCTATTACATGGGACCTAAACATATCGGCGAACTGTGGGTGTATATTGGTACACCTCTGCCTAACCTTTCGGGGATACAGGCGTGATGATATGTTAAGTTTTATTACATAGATAAAGTGGAATTTAGACGTAGTTAGACTTAATATAAAACATGTCAAATGTTTAAAGGTTAAAATGAAGTTTTTGAGTACACTTCATCTCTCAACATGTTCTTCACACTACTTAGCATCTGTTTAATGTAATTCTGTCCAGTTGTTAAAGGATACTGCCATTACACGTGTACCTGTTATGTTCCTTAAGTAAATACACACAGTATAATTACGAATCAATTAGTATTCAGAAAAAACGTTCGCTCTATCGTATTACGAGCATTTTCCTTGTATTCTTCGTGTGACTTATTTTTTTAATTACTGTTGGAACATATTTTACATTCTTCTCAAAGACGATATACCTAGGTGATAGAGGAGATAGGCTTAAAACATTTAGTAAATGAATGTTCAGAATACTAACTTCAATCGAAAATGTTGAAATTAGTATTCAAATTTAAATATTCTAGTCTTTTCATTATATCTTCTAACACATATTAATTGGTGTCTTCAGAGAATAACAATCTCCATTCGAGGTAAAGTAGTTATTGTTGTAATATTCTCCAAATAATAAACTGAACGTCTAACTTTTAACACCAAACACTCTAGAAACCTCAAGAGTACAATTACACATAAGCTTACTAAAATTTCAACATTCATTTGGGAGAAATTTTCAGAATATACTCAAGTCTACGTGATGTTTGCTTATCGCGATAAAATCTGCCCACTGAGAATAACATACCCTTCACAAACGTTAATACCTCTGTGGACTAGATAATATACTTTTTTCCTCTTACCGCCAGATGCTCATTTCAGATAGGTAGACCTACACCGATAATGGGTAATGAAAATGTATCTTTATTGTTGTTTTTACTGTCCTTACTTAAGCATTAAGGTTATGCTTTTCGAAACTAGGTCTTACACAGAGCTAGTATACGTACAATCGGTTATGTATTTGATACTCATTTACCTGAGCTTTCATATTTGTTTTTGTTGCGCAAAATGCTTGTCGATATCTAGAAACAGCCAGCCTTTGCCTAAAGTGACGTTGCTACATCATGGTCAGTTCGTACGTGCATAGCCAAATATAGAACCCACTGTTACTACTAACAAGCCATACAAAGAAAATAATGAAGTTGAATACAATGGAAACAGCGATGATGGTAACAAGCAATAAACATTTTTTTTATATCGACGTGAAATTCGACACAAATGCCTACTTAAAATTTTCTCACGGTAGCCGTGACATAATTAAGCGGAATTGATCGCTTGCTGTATTGTATTTGAATATAAAGAACCCGATACATCTTTCCAGAAGCTTAGATCAAAGAAATTGCTAAATTCAATCAGGACGTAGTCTCAGCAATAAGTCTGGATTATGTTTATTTCCGTTCGTCTTCAGAAAATCCTCCCGAGTGCAATGATTTGTAAAAAGCAACCGTCGCAAAGCCAACCCATCGATTACATAAAGACGTATGTTTCTCTTCCTTATAAACCTGTTCGAACGAGAACCGTGTCAGAACACAGTAAACAAGATTTTTACGGCGAAAATTACATCAGCGGGCCGTAGCGGTTGTAGGATTTACCATCGGAAATAGAAAGTGCGTTACGTCACAGTTATGCGTCCGCGCCGATGCAATGCCATGACTACTACTTGGATACTAGTTTGATTAACCTACTGGGCTGTTTACTTGGGAAGGTTGGTTGCTATGCTGGCAATAAAGCCAGCATCGATTCCACTAGTTGTGCATAAACAATGCAAGTTAACTGCTTATTAGTAAAGTAAATGAGATAGGTACAGATATAATTGATTAAATAAATAGTTAGTAGTTACTACACAATTTATATTGTGTGAATGTGTTTTGGAATTTAGTTTTCAGTTAACTGATTTTATCTAAGGTGCTTAACTCGCATTTTTGCAAACAATTGCTAAATTAAATGCAAAGTAAATAATCAACCTAACAGATAATCAACACCTGTGGCCATATATTATGTCTTCAAATAATCTACGCTATGTTAATCCAAAATTACGTGCTTTATTATGATTTTGTCATTACAAATCTTTAAACTAGAAAACGGTTCTCAGCTGCATTTATCTTTTAAGTAGTTTCAATTACTACACACCTGTACGTTATTTACTATGTTACATGATTTCCCTTGTCGACGAGAACTTGTACGTCGAAGCAAGCACACTAAGCTTTAGGCATGTTACATGCTAGAATAGGTCCATATGTTACTAAAATGAGTGATTCAATCACCTAGCGAGTTCTCACACTACATCTAATTAACATCCTTCCCAATAGCTTCATGTCCATTGATCGCGTGTCTCATTACATTCAATGCGCACGCGATGTTTTGTTATCTGTCTAGTAAAACCATTCGCCAGTTATACGCCACATTAAACCGGCTAATGTCGGTAATGTACGAGTATACGGCAATACAATTGTTAACTAGTTATTGATACAGATTTGCTAGAATTCTGAACAGTATTCCACTTATTGGCAGACAGGCAATCGCGTTTTCCGTCTACCTCTTTCACGCTGGTTGAGTTAGCATTTTTTGCAATATGTTGACGGCTCATTGAGTTTCAAACAGTTTTTTTAATAATAACGTCTCCCACTCAAGAATCTCTGTCTGTTCAAAATGTCAGATACCATAACTAGAGATTTTTGGCTTTGACCTTTACCTATTTGGCATTTATTTCTGATCTGGTTTCTGTTTTGTGAGCTTCCGATGAATTTGAACCAAGATCTAATTCCGTCCAACGTATTTGCAAATTATGCTTCAAAATTTATTTCCGTCCGTTTGTCTTGTCCGTAGATGTAGGCCACAGCCGAACAAAGACATTTCCACGTTACAAATGATGTCCAAATTCACCTGCACTTGAAAACTATCATGGTTTTAACAGAGTACTTTTAATTTTCCAGTTTCATCGAACAAGACAAAGTGTCCGGCTTTTGGACATGGATGTTCGTGCTATCGAAGCTGCCGGAGCTGGGTGACACAGTCTTCATCGTGCTGCGCAAGAAGCCGCTCATCTTCCTGCACTGGTACCACCACATCACCGTGCTGCTCTACACCTGGTACTCGTTCACGGAGTACACGTCGTCCGCGCGCTGGTTCGTCGTCATGAACTATTGTGTGCATAGGTGAGCTGCTTTACTATTACCTTATATCTATTGCGGCAGTGCATGCATATAATGCATCATCACTGACACCAACATTAATTGTTTGAGTTCTCCGCACATTCCTTGTTCTTCTATTTTTCTTGTCGATTTTAATCAAAACAGAGAAGAATAAAAAAAATGTTTATGTACGAATTTTGCACACATAAGCATTTATTTGAGCATCATAACGGTGCTTTACAGATTACACAAACTTAGTTTCCGCCTGCTATGTGAACAATTTCGTGTGTATATCACACCCGACACAACCTATTGTGGAAAGCTATAGGTATCAGGGAAAATTTGCAATTTAAAATGGCATAAGTGTTAATAAATAGATAGAGGTGTCCTGTGCCTCAATAGTGTCGATAACTTCTAAATTGAACGAATTATTCTCAAAGGAAGTCTACTCGTGTTATTCGAAATTGTTTGCTGACCTTAAAATTTTTGTCAACAGCTTCTAGGACTAGGCCGTAATCCATTTTAATCAAAATGGATTTAAATTTTACGAGTATTCGGGACTAAAAATACCTATTCTATAGGCAACTTATTTGATGAAAATAAAATTCTACGTTTTAATAATAATTATTCTCGAAAATTAACTGATAAATATATCCAAAATTCAAATTATTTTCGCAGAAAAAATAATTTTATTCATCTAATTCTGTATTTATATTGAATATTTATTACCAAAAGTACTAATTGACTGATTAATGAATATTTAAATGTTACTATAAATAATAATGAGGTTTTTACTTTTAAAACAAAAACTTTAATAAGTAAATATCATTTATTTAAAAATACATGTTTTCGTTTTTATTTAGCCTATCCAATTTTAAACTCGACTTGATAATTGGAGTGGTAATTGCTATTCTTTACATGCGTCATTAAAAATAATTAACAATAACTAGGTAAATATACTGTTGACGTCTACACCATATATTTTTTTATTTAGATGTACAATAAATAAAATATTACATATTTTAGATTTTTTATTGTAACTATCTAGTAAACTAAAATAGCCACTTGCTACTTGAGAGTTTCTCACTTTAATCGAGATTTTAATGTTTTACTCCCGAATACTGAAACGCAACTTCAAAACGTTCTTACATAAGTGTTTATTTTAAAACTTAAAGTGCCAGAGACAACATCATGAGATTTAACTTGAACAATTGAGTTGTTAGCCCACGTGGCGGCAAACCCACCTTTATTAAAAATAAATAAAAGATTACAAGCTTACAGCTTATCCCTTTAATCTTTTAAACCAACCAATTTTAAGGCATTTGTAGCAGATTAAAGATATCGCTAATGATTAAGGAACGCCTTTACCATTCACAAATCTAATCTATTGTTACATGTAATTTAATAATAGTATAGGTTTCCTACTCATTAGGAAATTGTGATAGCGAACAAAAATGATTTCATTTTAAATATATTCGCGTCTGTTAACGGTAACATCTATGACAAAATTTCAGTCACTTAGGTTGATAAATAAACTAAGTTTGCCTTTTTTCTTGCATATATTGCAATGTCAACTATTGTAGTTACGCTTATGAAACCTCACACACGGTGTTAACACTTTGCTGACAATTCAAATCCGTTATAGGACTCTAGTTATCTGTAAGAGGCAAATCTCTACTCAGAAACATCTTAATTGTTTCCAGAATCCTTAACTAAACTAGCTAACCTATGTTAGCAAGTTATATAGATACAAAACCTTACAGATTTCCACTTATTGAAACATTTCGTGGTTCCCAAGTATATAAGATTCCGTATAATGCACCGGCTGGGAAGCGCTCAAGCGCCGTGTTTCCGCGAAGCTGCGCCGTTCAGCAAATTGTTCTATTCATAGCACGGCCAATTGTCGCCGCTAAGTACTGACGATGGTCATCAGTTATGTTCTTACCTTACTATACGTACTATAATATGTGTATATGCTGTAATGGTAGCTGAAACCCCTGTACTCTTTCTATAAGTATTAAAACTTGTATGATATTCGTTTATGACGTGTACCACAACTGTCCTCTGAATAATTAAAGGTTAAAGAATAAAAAATAGAATAAAAAGCTAATTCATTTCTGTCTAGATCTTAAAAAGTTCCGCGATCCAAAACGTGTCGACTTCGACACGACAGGTGAAAGTGCTATTTTTCTTTGATAATGGCTCTAAGTAATTACCTATATTTCAACATATAACTGCGAGATAAATGCCGCTGTTTAATTGATTAATAATATGCAGTTAGATTGTCGTAAAATTTATATCATGTTTATTACAGTGTTGATAGTTTTATCGGTAGTAATCTGCAGGCTTTTATTATACTTGATAACATTTTAACCCACAAATTTCCTCGTATAACATATCCTGTTATACATATATCGTCAGTTACTGAAAAGATAGAAATTGCTTTTGACCTAATAAATTGTACAAGGTAACCTTTACATTATACTTGCAATCGATAGTTGAAGTTTGCACAAATTATTAGAAAAAGTTTAGTATGTGGTTAAAACAATTTTCATTTGAAATTGCCTTCAATAAAAACTATTCAACCAATTTGCATTACTTCCCTTTTTGCAAATAGGCAACAACTTTAATACGGGTCAATAGGAATGTTTCTTTTTTTATATTATCATGACGTAAATTCTCGAAAACTCATTGTTTTTTTCCAACATTGCGGCATTTAAACGATGATTTAATATAGATGTAAACACCGCTAATAGGCACCGATTAAACTATTAAGATAACGAGGGGACTAGAATTGACGAGATACAATCCTCTCGTTTAACACTCAACGAGTTTACGATGCGCTATAATTGCATTCGCGCGAACTGCATTATAGCATTTACAGCCAATAAAATATATAAGGAGATATTATAAAGGCGATAGCTTATAAAAAACTAGTCGATGCAATGGCGAATTAATTTGATTTATGTATCTGCTTGACAATAGACTAATTTTCAATATAACTCTTCTTTGATTGTATTGTGAGAATTTTATCCAGATATAATTTATTTCTAAACATAAATAATAATAACAATCTCAAGAAATTTTTCAAGACAGATATGATTTATAATCGACTTATACGTTGAATATACCCAACACAAAAATATTGAAATAAATATTAGCATAAAAAAGTTGAAATTAAATATAATAACGTTTAATATGTATCGTATTGTGCGCCATAGCTTCTGTAAATATCAAGTTACTGGAGCGTATATGCAAACGACAAGTAGTGTTTAATGAATGTAACGAGCTGCGTGTAACTGTTGGTTCCCCTGTTCCAGTGTGATGTACTCGTACTACGCGCTGGTGAGCATGGGCCGCTACCCGCCCAAGATGCTGGCCATGACCATCACGGTGCTGCAGCTGTCGCAGATGATCGTGGGCTGCGCCATCAACATCTGGGCGCACAACTACATGGCGGCGGCCGCGCCACACTCGTGCCACATCAGCCAGATCAACATCCGGCTCTCCATGGCCATGTACTTCTCGTACTTCGTCCTCTTCGCACAGTTCTTCTACAAAGCCTACCTGTCCCCCAAGTCCAACAAGAAGGTCAAGTCCGAGCCGCTGCAGGACGAGCCCGTCGCCAAGAAGCTCGCCTACAACGGCTACCCGCGACAAAGGAACGGCGTCGTCGCTCACTAGTCGGCGTCACCTTGTGATATGAACTAGTTATATTGTACAGGTTATGGCTGTTATTTATTTGGTCACGATTGGGCTTGATCGCCTCACGGATGTGTACTCAATCTCCATTCGTCGAGAATGGGAAGACGATACCTTTTGTATTGAGTGCCAGTGCTTGTTACGTACCAGCAATAGTGGCGTCATAATCATAGTTTCACATTCTAATCACATTTGTCAGACATACGAATTTATTACGAGTAATGCATAATATAGTGGTCGTAGGTTTGGTGGTGAGGACCAATCGTGGCCAGTGGGCTCCGGAGACGTCGTCGCGGGTTACATTCCACGCTGCATGGCTCTTGTGGCACCACTAATGTGGCGACTGTACGAATATCCACGCAATGTAGGATAGGCTAAATGTATTAGTTTAATTTAAATATCTTTGAAAAGATAATACAAGGTTCAGTGAAACACTTTTTAAGATATCTCTGTACCGAGGGAATAAATTGTGCTTATCAGAAAAGAAAGTTGTCGAAGCACTTCATTCCAAGATTAGCTTAAAAGCCTCACTTTACGAAATTTAATAAAACACTTTAGATTTATTTTAAAAGTGAGCTTTCCAAAAGAAATCCGAACTAGCGTATTCGTAATAATTTGATTTAGTTGTAATTCAGACAGTCGCCATATTTGTGTGCTAAAATAGCGGCGACGTGCTCATGGTGTCAAATGCTTTTATATGGGATCTGTGTACCAATGATTTAGGTTGTGTGGCGAGGGACCGCATCGAATTGCCGTTTGTAGGCTAGACACAATTATACAATCGTCAATGAGCTATGTTATTTGTACCACAAACGATTCTATAATCATCATCTAGTCTACAAATATACATTGTAAATAGTTATGCTATGCTCTTCTTTTTTATCTCAGGTTGAAATGCATCAGCAGAACTTCGTTTTGTCAATTCTCGATTTAATATTAGTCAAAGTAAATGACACGTTAAATCAGGGTAATATCTGTCGATGCAATTTGACCGTTGATTAACAGTTTTTTTCATTATTGACAAATATACAATTGTATAGAAAAGGTTTTTTTAAGTATTATTAATGTTAATCATTTCAAGTTATTGTTTTTTATTGATTTTGTAAAAAAAAAAAACAATTCGATGTGGTCAGGTCGCGCTTGTTTGAGTGCAGTCGGCTGAATATATTTTTAGTACTATTATTAATTATTAGAAGGATGAGCCATTGTGTAAAGTTTACGAATAGTACATGTACGTGACAAATTATTTTACACAGGGTCTCTTACATAGGGTTAATTAAGAATTTAAGTTGCACCTTTTTGAAGTCTTCGATTTAGTTCCATACATTGGTGATTTATTTCCAAGGGGCCCTGAATAATTATAAGATGTTTAAATTGTTCAAATCATATGATTGTTACGAAAAATACATTCCCAGTATAAAACGTGTGAGAATTATAATTTAAGAGATTCGTACAAATATTTAGTTAACTAAAGAGGTTATGTTCACGTTTCCTAAATGATTGTTTCATGTCCTGTATAAAAGCTCTACTTTGTTGTTATTGTGTCGTATTTATTACTTAATGAAAAAAACTTAGTGATTTTTTTTAATAATTTATTTTTAATGGAATAGTTTACACTTTGTAAATGTTAAATATGTTTTGCGCTTCATGTGAACCGCTCGAGTGCGGTGCGTAGGTGTAATACTTTGATATGCTTGTCAAACAAGTGCACAAAGTGTAATTATGTAATTCCTAATAGTGGAATAAGCAATATTAATGAAGTTTCAGTTAAATTGACAGTTTAGGCGCGTATAGAGTGTACATTGAACAAAAGTAATATTAATCCGGGCACACATTCTTTTATAAATGTCTCGGGTGAGGTTTAGCGGAGAATATGTGCTCGTAACGTAACGCGCCTCGGATATACGGGCGGAAGAAAGTTCAAATCAACACTTCCCCACAGTAAGGCTAACGTGTGCGTTAGCGTTACTGCGAGAAAGCTTAACAACCGACGGCATTTATGTAACGTAAACGCGGTCGTTGTGAACATATAGACTTAATTAGGTATAGCGACGCTAATATTGGACTCATACAAATTATTATATAAGGCGTCTATCCAATGTCCAATCGCGTTCACGGTTATCTAATGTCGACAGTACGTCGGCCATCACAACCGAGTGGTGAATATTAATTAGTCTCGTTCTATCCGTTAATTAAAGTACACGGAAGCTTCGGATAAACGACGGAACGCTGAATACTGATTATTCTAACTTCACTATTACTAAAATTAGTATAGATATTGCCCTGTAACTGTCCGCTAATTGGCCTTTATATGGTAAAAAGGTCCGCGTTTAGACTATCGCTCGTGCATATTTGATACTAGATAAGAGTGTCCATTTTTTTATCGCTCATGTTTAAGGCATCACAATAAGGTTATACAGAATTTAATGACGTTTACAAGACTTCCGAGGCGATCGAAAAATGTAGCTTTTGTTGACAATATCAAGTAAGTTAGGTCGCGGTGTCGCGGCGTACGGCCGGCCCTACAAGTCAGTGTGCAAATTAGCATAGTTTTAGCGAAGGTCAATTTCGTCTAGTACCGTTTATAGAAGTCACAATTTTAATATAGGCTATTTCAAATAGGCTGTTATATTTTGTCCAGTTCATTGCTTCGTCATTAACAGGTGAGTTTTAGAGATACTTGTAGTATTAATCGACTCATAAGGTGGGGAATGACTTAGTTGTAATCGGGATCGGGGGTTAGGTACTTAGTGCGAACTAAAACAATGCAGTTGAGCTATGTAGCCTTTATTTACGCCATCTGAACGAAAGTACATCGCAAACAGTTTATTTGTATCATTGTTTTTGTAACTCCATTTTATTTATATTCTTTTTCTAGTTGTTTTATACATGTCGACCTAAATTTTAAACTTGTATATTTTCTAAACGAAAAGCAACCTCGCTTGATTTGATCCTTTGAAACACGATTTTAGTATTTAACTTGTCATAGAATTTGACGTCTTTGCAAAGCTATTACCATCCAGTTGTTTGGTGGTCATAATTATTGCAAACGAGTCTAATACTACAAACGTAATCAACGGATTCAAAATTGCAATTAATGCAATTTTTTATTATAATTTGTTTTTGAAGCACTTTTGTATTATTATATCGTAAATGTCTTATTTCGTCGTGTACCTACAAAAACAATTATGTGACCGTATCCAGACCTGAGTTGTTTCTGAGAAATGATTCAGGATCAATCATTGTTAATAAAAATGTAATCACTAACGCATTTATTATTTGTTATGTAATATATTTTGTCGCATTTACAAAGAAAACTGTTGTTGTAAATGTTCTCAGTAGAACTAATTAGCGGTTACAGTTCCATATTCAATAAAAATATTTTAATAAATATATTTTGTGAAGGATGTTTTGTGGTTACAACATGTGCAGAACAAAATGAAGATTATAATATAGCGACAGAGCATTGTAATCTACAACCTAAAGTGGAAATATTCTTGCAATCATTAATTTGTATTTTCTGGGCAAATAAAGAGTTATGCGTAATCATTTTGTTTGTTTATTTTTCTTACATAAACCATTTACAAGAGGCTATTGCAAATATCACATCAAAATCAAGTACATTCATGATGATAGAGATTACCTTAAGTTCAAGTCTCTACTTGAAATCATCTACTATTAATTCGAACACTACCCATGTATGGGTATGGTGATCTTAAAATCACTTGAAGAAAAATCACCCGGTAATAGACGACTAGATCATCTTGTGCTTTTAGGTTTAACCCTTACACAAACTAATTTGAAGTTTAAAAATCATGGAGTATGTAACGAGTTCCATTGCCAATTACCGCTATATGTAACGATACAAATGCTATTCCAAAAATATATAAAACAATGTAACATATAGTGTATGTTCTTAATGCAAGACTTACATTGTTATGCTATTTAGATTCTGAATGAACGCGAACGCATCCATGTTATTTCCGAACGAAAACATCCCAGCTGACTCCACTGACACGGCAAATACGTCAAACTGTCAAAGTTTCAATGAACCATTCTGAAGTTTTTATATCACGTCAATAGTTTCACGCTTTGTTTATAAATCATTTTAACATGGATTTGATTGATAACGAGATCAGGCAGTGGGATGCCGACGATGTGAAGGAGCAGTTTGGTGATAATCTTACGTTGTTGCCTCTGAACGACAATATTAAAGAGTTGCAGAGAATCTTAAGAGACAAGTGAGTAAGGTTACTGTAGGCTTTATATATTGTGATCTTTGCTTTGCATTGAGGATACCAGAGAATACATTATAGGTTTGAACTTCGAATCATATGATTGTCACAATGTTTCAATAATGGAGTCTTTGGCTATGTTGTAAGTATGTGATTCATAGCCGCGGCGTGTTTTTGCTATTAATAGCTACATGTTTCAGTGAAATATTCAGTGATTTTAACCCTGAACTTTATTCGCTTCAGTACCTATCTTACCAAACTGGTATATTAAATTTTAATTGAGGTAGTTAAGGAAAAATAATAATATGTTTACTCTGTTCAAGTAAATTTATACGAATTTGTTGAATTTATGTTATTACACTAGGCTTGGTACCTAAATATGCGATTCAAAGATAATGTTCTGAAACATTTCTGCTAAACAGTATAAATAATAAACTATAAGTCATTCAACTTTAAGCCCAAAATAGTACTGAATACCAGCTCCATTTGACACTAAGAAGACTAATGTACTTAATTGATTATTTAATAGGATTGTCATATTAATGTATTTAATAAGTTATAACAACAATTATTTTACATGATTTTTGTTAATAAGAGAATATATGTATGCAAAAACTATTCATGCTATACACATTAAGTTTCTTAAATACAAACTCAACTCTTAATGTTCATTTTATCTTACACTCAGGGTACATAAGGAATCCTTTGGCCATAAAAAAACCTATTTTTTATTTTCTATCAATTTTAGTCATTTCCCACATATATTCCCTTCCACATACTAAAACGAAATCGCATAAATTTTCAGGAACACATCCCGGAGTGACTTCAAGTTTTACGCAGACCGTCTGATCCGTTTAGTCATAGAGGAGAGTCTGAACAAGCTGCCGTTCACTGACTGCGAGGTGGTGACCCCCACGGGCGCGCTGTATAAGGGCCTGAAGTATGGCGCGGGGAACTGCGGCGTTTCTATCGTTAGATCTGGAGAAGCCATGGAACAGGTGTGTGTGTGTGTGTATACATATGTATGGGAGTGATTACTCTGCATACAATAAATATATAAATATCTCCTGCTTATTCTATATATTAAAGATCTTATCTCTATTATAAAATAAAAACTGGTTGTTAATTTCTCAAAAAAATATAGTCAAATAAAACTTACTGAATGCCATAGTTAAGCCAACCCCATTGTGGAAAGGCTAGGCAGATGATGAATGCCATAGTTATTTACTTATTCCATTAGGCAATGTGCCATCTGTTATTAAAACTTAATATACGTGTCTACAACTGTGGGACCATGCTTCCACTTACTGTACAGAGGGCTTTATAATTGAGAGGAATTTGTAACTTGAAACTACACTTCGTCGTTTACGACACATTGTCGTAATTTAATCTTTTTCATCCAGAACAACTGGATAGAGATGATGTAGTTGTACTTTTTGATTGTGGCATAAAAGCCGAAAAATCGCCATTCTTACTTTGTTCATCTATCCTCTATATCTTATTAAAAAATATCCTCCCCTTCCCAGGGTCTCCGCGACTGCTGCCGCTCCATCCGCATCGGCAAGATCCTGGTGGAGAGCGACACGGACACGCACGAGGCGCACGTCGTGTACGCCAAGTTCCCCGAGGATATCGCGCGCAGACAGGTGCTGCTCATGTACCCCATCATGTCTACCGGGAATACTGTTAAACAGGTGACTTATATGTTTTCTAATATAAATCTGCCTAGTACCTAACTTATAGGGCTTGGCTTCCAGTCTTACTGGATTTGACTGAACTGATGCATTTTATACCGTAATGACTATCCAAAATACTTGAAGAAGGTAGTCGTAAACAATATATGGATGAGGATATCAATATATTCAAACAATATCCATATTTCAAATCTAGTGGCAATTAAATCAGTAAAAAGTTTGTTTAATATTTGATATTTTATTTTTATTTTACTTTATTTGGGAAACAAACAGTTGGCAGTATGGCAGTTCATATGTCCCGTATCCCCTAAATTGTGGTGGGGCGTTTTCTGAATCACTAGACAACACGTAGATTTGAACGTGTATCTATGGCTTAAAACTTCATATATCTCCAAATATTGAAACTCTTAAGTTCTGTATAACTGTCCCTAATCCATTTCTCTCCTTCCAGGCTGTAAATGTATTAACCCAACACGGTGTAAAAGAAGAGCGGATAATCCTCTCCAACTTATTCTGCACGCCAGCCGCCGCCCAAGCAGTAGTAGACTATGTTCCTAAGATGAAGATCCTAACCTCTGAGCTACACCCCGTGGCGCCCAACCATTTTGGACAGAAATACTTCGGAACCGACTGATATACAAACTCCGAAAACGGGTAATTATTTAATGTTTAGTTAGCTTTTTATTTTAGCCATTATTTAGTTTTCTTTATGAAGTTTTAGTTTTATTTTTTATTTCGTTTTTATGTTGCCAGTTGTTTTTGGCGCTTTGAGAAATGTATTCAAACAAAAAATGCAGATGCTAAGATAATTTAGATTAATATTTGTAGCCTTTAAAAACATTGAATTTTGATGTTAATGAATTTATTAAACACGCATTATATTAAGTAAAAATTTTTAATATGCAATTTAAATATTTTTGCGAAAGTATGATACTGTAAACAATGTATTTTATGATATCTGTCTGCCTATTGAGGTTCAAAGTAGTGCTAATTATTTAAAAAATAACGATTATATTCAATTCATTTTTAAATATCATCAATTATTGACCTTTGAAAATCTGATGATTTAAATGACATTTGCTTGTATTTACAAAAATATTATTATTAAAGGTACTTAATTTACTTGCCAATAAAATCAGTATACAAGAAAAAAAATGTGCTAATATGGCTATCATAAAAAGCTTGAAATCATCCAAATGATTAGATCTAGTATTATTGTAAGTGAAATTGATCTATTTATTATAATAAATGCATTTGTGATATTGCAAAGTTGCTTGTATGTTAATTAAATAATTTAGTCACAGATTTACTAAATTGTAAATAAAATCAACTCTAAAAACGTAATGTTTTATTTATTGTATAAATTGTACTACTTTGTTCACCGTCTATGATTTCATAGACAATATTGTCAGGATCCTATGGTGTGTAAATAGTGTAGGGCATAACACAAATAAACAACGAACAATAAAAATACTTTTAAATCGTTTATTTCAGTTTCATAGTTTACATTCTATGGATAGATAGAAATATTGAATTAGATCAGATCACACAGCTAAGCGGTTGTTTTTAAGTGTACACATTATTATAAATTAATAATTCAACATTCGAATAATTTAATCCTTAACTAGTAACGTTTATAAAGTGTTCCCCAATCATAGCATGGTCGGCTCGCGGTCGCGATCTAAACACAGGTGTTACCTTACACTAAACGCTTACATATTTACTTCATGTAAAAATATCGATAACATTCAATGAACGCGATTGATTCTTATTCGAGAACAAAAATATTTTTTATATTATTATTTTTATTAGTAAAACTAGATGTCACTTAACAATAGTGTTAGGCAGCGACCTACCGATGGCGTATATGGCAACACTACATCTAAAATCTCATCGTTGAATGTGACACGGCAACACCATCGGCGGCCCCACAGATAATAAGTGCGTACTCCCGTATAAATAAATACTTAAAATATAACACGTACATTACTCTTTCAATAAATTTCTTATACACTATGTTACATGACAAGCACTTATTACCACCCATCAGGGCGTCTATTAATAAAAAGAAATATATATCTGGCAACACCAGAGTACGTTGTAGGACCTCTTTAATTATAAATCTTGAACACAGTAGATTGTCCTTTAGCATTACAAAGAAAGGCAAGACTTAAATCACAAAATTTATAAATAAGGTGGCTATACAACAAGAAATAATGTCCTCGAAATTGACTTAGATATGTTATTAAGGCATCGTGTGAATCGCACTAGGTAAATTGACAATTATAATCTAAGACTAATACAACAGCCAAAGCGAAACTATATGGCAATTAGCACGTAATACATACCTACATAACGATAGATACAGAGGGCGCATTAGTCAGAACTAAACAGTCAATATATATAAATAAAATATTTCAAAAAGCGAAATTAAATACTTCATAACACAATTTGTGCATTCACATTTTTTTGTGATTTTCGTCATTTTTTGTATAAAAATATCGTCAACAAGTTTCTAAGTAACGTTCTAAGGGTTGACATTGACCTTGTGAAAGTTAACTTTGTCAATGAGGTCGAAAAGCACATCGCTCGATGTTTGCTGTGTTTTTGACGCGACCCAGTCTCTGGCGTTAGCGACTACCGGTAGTATGGTTTTTTCGCTATAAAGATGACACAAAATACATTAGTCACATTTCTTGATGAACGAGAATCGACTGATTGGAATCGATTATGGGAGTAATGAGTAATCGATTAGTATCGATTCTCGTTGGTGATTCACTCGATGATAAAGCTGGTTCTCGATGGTGTTACTGCCAGTGGGTAGGAAGCGTTAGTTGGTTGCGTGTAGAGTAATTACATGAGCTTCTGTTTGGCGCACTCGGGGCAGATGATGTCTTGTCCGTCGGTGATGAAGCCCTTGCCCACGAGCGAGGTCTTGCACTGCGCGCAGATGAAGCAGTCGTTGTGCCAGTGGCGGTCCTCGAACGAGATGAAGCGGGTGCCGCCGATGCCTGGAAATATTCAAGTATATTTGATAAGTATAATACTTTATTGTCGTTCGGGTCGTACCTAGTAAATGGGTACATAAGGTTAAGTTCCATATGCAATATTAGGTATAGTCTGCAGTTAAGAACAACGCGTCATACAAAACATCAAGAATCCTGGTAAGGTTTTGAGAAGCATTTAATCTTCATACCATCTCCTAATGTAAATTCCAGGGATGTTCACCGTCTTTTTTAATTAAAAAATTTCTAAAGTGGATTCTTCATAGATAACTGTCAAATGAAACTCTACTAACCGGTGATAGGCTTGGTGCACGAGGTGCACCTCTTGGCGAAGAGTTCTCCGAAGCACTCGGCGCAGTAGGGCTTCTCGTCGCGCGACGTGAACCGCTGGCCGGCCAGCGACGTGTTGCAGTTGGTGCACGTGAAGCACTCGCGGTGCCACGGCTCGTTCTTGTACGTTACGCCGCCTTGCGTGATGATCTGGAACCGAAAGTACAAGTTTAAGGATTGTAATAAAGAATCAATTATGTAGGTTGTTTTTAGGAGTAGGTAACTATTTGCTAGAGTGCGGGGTTTTGCACCAACCTGGAGCCAGTACTAATGTACGGTACGTAGCGTGTTCTCCCAGGGCAAAAAGATGAAACTTGCTATACAGATAATTTATCGAATATCGAGAAATATTCGAAAATATTTTTTCTTTGGACCAAATCACCGAAAGAAAACAGAAATAAGATTTTTTTTAAACTAGTTTGTGATATCATAGATTTTTCTATATTAAAGCGAAGACATCCGTAAATCATTTAATAAAAAATAAATGATAAAGATTTTACCGTTTTATATATCTACCATTAATGCGTCTAAATCATCATCAGAAGAATCATTCATCTTACTTCAGTAACGCTTAGCAATTTACATCCCATTTCAAAACAATATAACTCGAACAAGAAATAAGGAAACCCCGCTATTCAAGTCCCTTATCTGCATATCTTGCGTACGATCCCTTCCTCGTTTCCCGCCATTAATCATTAGGATACAGGTGGCACGACCCAGTTTACTGTCACATTGAGGGAATGAGGACTGTTATATCGTTATTTCGATAATAGCATCGTCGAAATAGACGCTTCCTTGAATTCGTAAAGTAGTCTATTGTTTCTGATAAATATTATTAATCTTGCATGAGACGAAATAGTAAAAAACGGGGCATGAAAACGAGAGATCTTTTAATTCTAACGTTACTGAACTAATATCGTGAAACTTATTTTTGACCTTATAAAAAATTTACAGTGTAGTCAGTATTTGGAAAAAATCCATTATGTTCTAAAAAAAGCATAATTCAATCTGCTGAATAGAGTTCCAGTTTCTACTCAGTTAGGTAAAGGAAATCTCTCAATTATGACTTCTTCATTTTACGTCAACCTACGATACGACCTAAAATCCATGAAAGACACGTCTGACACTTCTTACAGATATTTGTCACTGTTTCGAGTCCTGCCTGACGGTTCTATTTTTTCTTTCCTGCTATTCAGATTTAACTATTGCGTAATAAATGAGAGCATTAGATCTTACCTTGTTGCACTTAACGCAGCGAGTAGCGAACTTGTCTTCATAGCAGCCGGCGCAGTAGATCTCTTGCTCTCGGGGGATGAAGCTGCGCGTGCCGATCGGGTTCTTGCACACCACGCAACAGAAGCACTTCTCGTGCCACTGCCGGGTCTTGTACTCCATCTTCTTGGTTCCTGGAGCAAGAAAGAGAACGTTTAGATATTGAGAAGGGCACTTGGAGACAACTTATCAATTATGTTTTACGCTGTGAGTGTGAAATATTCGCAGTTTAAAACCTCGTGAAAAATGTAGCTATGATTTTGGATTTTGAAATTAGAATTTTGGTGTTGGTTATGTTGATTTTTGTTTTAACAAATAATTTGTAAATGAGTTTTCTTAAATTTTTGGTTCTACAGTTTTTGTAAGCTTTTGATATTGAACCTTGGATATAAAAGAAACAAGCTTCAACTTTTTTCATCGAAAACCGGATTAACACTACTAAATATTTTAGTTATGCGCAGTCATAAGCACTTGTACTTATTATATACTAGCGGCCCGCCCTGGCTTTGCTCGGGTGCAACGCTGATATCTACACTATATATCTGTCGCAGACAAATAGTATAATATGGCAATTTACATACGGCGTCGTCAATTTAAAAACGTTTGCGGTTATGTAATATGCCGAAGGCAAAATGTCAAATCTTTCAATCGTTATAATGCGACGTTAGTATTATTTTAGGGTGACTATGCTCATTAAAATCTCGAGAAAAACTTTGAATTACATACGTCGTTGTCGCTCGCTTCGCTCGCTCTGTTGCAAGGTCACAATATCTAACCTAACTTAACCTATTGATCTCTGTCACAAAGTCGAACCTAATCAAGCAATGAATTTCTGAGCCTATGAATATATGAATATTCGATCAAATACATGGTTTTTGACCAAAAATACTCTGCAGGAGTCCTTCGCGACCCAGGGTCTATGGATACCTTAGCATTTTTGACGTGCTGGATAACCTCAAAAACTAAATACTTCAATTTGCCTCGGCATTATGTATATGGTGTTTAAATTTTCGATGAAATGTTGAGGCATATTATAAAGTGACACGGCAATCTACATTATGCCTTGGGCATATTACATAACCGCAAACGTTTTTAAACTGACGATGCCGTATGTAAAATGCCAAATTATACTATTTGTCTGCGACATATCTACACAATCATAAAATTCTGTAGTGCGAAGCACAGCATTCGACGCACTACTTGGTATAGGCACGCGCCCCCCGGCCCCCCGGCCGTTACCGCCGCAACCGCGATGTCCCTGCATTTTAAATTTGTAATATCTTCGAAAAGATTTATTTAAATTACATGCTGTAAAGGGCAATATTGATCTATATTACATGCACTATTCATTAAAGGTACTTAATTGGATAAGGATTAATACTGTATAGCTTAAAATCGCTTTTTCGTAAATAAGTAATAAATAAACGATAAAAAATGGTTATTGTGGGTTATCCTCAAGAGATAGACATATGCCATCGCGGACTTTTTTGTAGATCTTTTTAAGGTGCACAATACTGTAGTACATTATTTTGATCTATCTCGTAGGGTTCAGCCGGCGTTTGCAATGTAAGCGCAAAAAAATTGTTCATTTACTTAAATCTCTAAGATTATCCGTGTTCCTCTACTATATTATGCATGTATTATACATATAAACCTTCCTCGTGAATAACTCTATCTATTAAAAAAAACTGCATCAAAATCCGTTGCGTAGTTTTAAAGATTTAAGCATACATAGGGACAGACAGCGGGAAGCGACTTTATTTTATACTATGTAGTGATTTTTTACTTTAGTTTTTACTACAGTTAAGTGTCTAAAGCGAATAACGCGATTTATTTTCCTCAACATACCTACTATTTACAACCTGATTAAATTCATGTTACAAATACATTCACCTTCCTATATCTTGTACCTTTCGAATCCAATATCCTACGTAATATTTCTCCATGGCACGTTATCATGCGATCTCAATGGCGCTATTCGAGGTACCATCTGATATGTAGATGCCCGCCATTGCTATAACTTGTCATGGACAAGGTTAATGCCACGGAAGTGACAGTTCAAAACGTCACCATCATTATTGACATTTTATTGGAGGGAAATTTTTGAATGTGGAGTGTTTCAGTGGCTCTTGTGAAAAAAAAAATATGTTAATTTTTACTGGTTACGTTAAACTACACCGTGTTGTCAATTATTTTTGATATACTTAGAGAAGATTGCTTTTGGTTCCATTGTTCAAAAAAAAAAACAAAACAATATCCAAACCAATTTTAGTATCTACCTAATAGCGTTATGTCTTGCAATTTCAACTTATTAAATACAAAAGCAATTACGAGTAACTAATCCTTAGGTCTAACTTACTGTCACTTAATCTAGAATTAAGTACAACTCATCCAAACAACCTAAGTTCTGAACCGCTTAAACTTAGTCCCTAAACTAAAACAACAGCAATTAAGAAACCTAATTAGAGATTAGTTGAAATACTACAAGAGAAGTTCCTGAACATAAGTTTGGAATGTTGGTACCATTGTAGAAGATGCTAGTACAATAAGGATTTATTTAAATCACAAAAAAGATTTGTTATGCTGGCAAAATCTCACGAAATCACGCGAAGCATTTTTACTTCGAATACCTGCTTAATTGTTAGATTATCAAACCTACAATCAGTTTAATTAATACGTATACTTAAATCTCTGTTAATATGTAATTACAGTTACAACGTAATTTTAGCACTCTGTAATTATTTAATCAACGGTTGAAAAACGCCATATTGAATAACCTACCTACGTAAAAACTGTTAACGGTCACAGGGGTCAAGGATGGAATTCCAATTTCAAATCGTTATGTTCCGTAAAGTATTATAACAGGATACACAATTTTTGCAAAAAATAATCTCGGTAGTTAATTCTAGTTTGGTATTATTTTATTTGTATATAAAATTTTATAGGATCGTTTAGTCGACTAATTTGGTAGGAACAACTCTAGTATTTGCGTGCGGATATACTATCTGAACAGTAAATTACTTTTAAATATAATATTAATAGTAATATTATACTAAATCACTACTGTATCTCGATGATCTGTTTTTAAATATCGATGATCAACCACAAATTTTAAAAATGCGTTACTTTGTATAATACATAAATGTCGTGTTTTTTCGTATTGCAGAAATGTAGAGACTAATCCATATTTAACTGTTGTAACCTGTGTTAAAAAATTTTAATAGAACCCTTTTGCTCGGTAGCAACTTTCAGTTCCATTAATGTCGTGGCTGTATAAACTTTTTCCATATACCTTTAAGCTAATTCCTTCAATTTGAATTAAGAACCCTGTGTATTTAATTTGAATTTGGAATGATACCAAAAAATGGCTCTTGTATTTCAATTACAATTTGGAACGATTTCAAAAAATGTTTAGACTATGATGTGAATGGAGCAGCCAATACTCAGTTAACAAAATCCGTTTTATTCCATAGACTATTATTTATGTTCCTTTATTGGTGTTAGGGTAGATATTTTATGTGTGAGAGTGCATTGATCGCGTGTTTGAATGAGAAATGATATTTCGCAGCCTTGACGTTTGCATATGACATTGAAACTATGGGATATTTGAGTGATGCACGCAATTGATGCACCATGCTTTGATGCTTTCATGTAGCTATGAAATGAGTTCTACCATCCATATGTTGAAACGTTACGTTAAATGAAAGTGATGCCTGTTCGTCTATCGCGTGAAGTGTGTCTAATTATAATATATTGACTACATGCATATATAATATGCATGTAGTCAATATATTATAATTGAAAACAAATGCCCGTTTTTTATACTATGTAATATTTTTCTGCTACCTTCAAAAAGAATAAAACAATACATAATAATATTTAAATATGGAATACAAAAACCAAGCACTCTAGCTGCCAGTCAAATTTCGAGTGCTTTTTCTAAAATGTATAAAGAGGTTTATACCACGTTCAAAACAAATGATACACGTTGACGATAAATGTCTAGCCATAAAACGATCCCAGTTTAACGATGTATACGGCAATCAGTGAATAGACGCGCATTAGTCTAAATCATTACAGGCGGCGGCCATAATGGAAAAACTTTTCTATAGCGTTCTATCACCGCCGTCGCCCATCACAAACTCGGCACAAGTCTATCTGTTTATAGTTTTTGTTGAAAATTCTAAGACAGTGTCTATTTGAAATTATTTATTAATCTTTTTAATACAACAATTTACATGTTAGCTTTTAACAACAATATTCTTCATCGTCAAATAAATTCTATATTAAGACATAATTAAATTATTTTTATTCATTTTATTGATAGAAGATGTCATGAGCTTTCCTGCAAAAGTAAAGTATTGTAAAAAAAAATTGACTACGTAATTGCTATTCCGAATTCAAACTTTAATCGCATTCGTAGTGTTTCGTAGTATAGACAAAACTTGCTATTACTATAGCGTGTCAAAAGAGTTGGAAACAGTGTTCGTGACTTGTCTCTGGTTACATCTGCAGTTCTGGGGTCTCTGAACTTTTGTATTATCGTATTTCGTATCGATTTGGAGTTTCGTTGCAATATGCGGTTTCAGCTTGTAGTACTGTGTCGGTAAGAGAACGTTTGTCGTTTTATAGTCTCGAGATTTGTAAGAAGATAGTAAACTAGATAAAACTGGATATTAAATACAAGACACCGCGAGTTTAGGACACGAAAATCGTGTAGCTTTTTTCTGAAACAACATTATTCTGTGCTGAATTGCTGATTACAATGAGTAAAATTTGCCACTTTAAAACTTTAAGTTAAAACTATTTGTTTGTTTTACTTAGGTTGAGGTTTTACAATAGCTGGGGAATAAAAAGTGTTATACTTCAATAAAACTCTACCTTTATATACATTTTGTCTTAAGAAAAACCATACATTAATTAGCACGGTCCATTAGACTAACGAATCGCCAATAAATTCTTAACACTTCCTCCTTTCTACACCTTCTAAGCATTTTATAAAAAAATCACGATTACGTGTTTCACACATATGGTTCGACGCGCATCAATGGTACATAACCATATAAATATTAAAGCTGTGAACAATAGCTGAACTGTTCCACTTTACCATTGTTCGCAGTGAAAGGGCTTACACCCACTGCAGTTATCGCCCATAATAACTGGACTATTTCATTTGCAAATTGTTACAGTTAACTACGGTGCACATGAGCAGTGAGCTCGCTCACTTTATGTTTCCTTATATTCTCGGAATTTCGCAATTAGGAAATAGGCATAGTTTGAAATTCGAATTCAAAATGCAAGAAAGAACACTCACAAAATTAAGTTTGTTGGCAATAAATCTATATTACATTTGAAATTACCATATTCTATTTTCAATTTATAAGACAAAACTAAACGCTAGGATTTTTATTTGTGGCTCATTCTTTTCAGCCAGTACCTTATCGCAAAAAGAATTAGAGTAGAGACGTATTAATAAAAAACGCAATGTTTTTAATTAATTCATTGGTAGATCTCAAGTGATTTTATGGTTATAGACGATGTTTCAAAGCTATCAATTAGATAAACCTTAGCGCTCTTAATTCGAGTCTAAAAACTTTCAAACACGTTTTAAACGGGCAAGTTTATGTACATTGCATTTTGCTAAGCATTTGCTACCTTCCTGTCCGAAGCGGGAGCGGCAATGCATCGGTAATTAATGTAACGCGTCAGGTTTGGCCGAGAAAGTTGTTCGCTCCGTTTCTTGGGCGTGGGATGAGGATACGTTCAATATTAATGGTATTTTAATCTGCACAGCTTGACGCGGATATCTGTCAGATTGCAAAGAGACCGTTAAGTTAAAACCTGATTTTGAGGACTAAAACCTTTTTTTTGTATGAGATACCTAGATCTTACAGCGGCCTTAAATTGGTGTGACTAATTCATGAATGCGTGTTGTACATATGATATTTGAAAAATGTTTCAAGTGTGTTTACAAAAGTAGTAAATAAGGCGAACTATAAAAATACTTAGGTTATTCAGAATCTATAATCAAATTGCTTGTACGTTTAATCCTTTGCATAATAATAATTACAGTATAATGCATTGTCGGAACATGTCTGTCCAAGTTAGTGTGGTTAACATCACTCGAGTGAAATATGAAGGTCGCGATGATGTCACCCGGTCAAGTGTGGGCTTAGCAAATATTAACTAATTGTACCTCATAAATATTTACAAATTATAGCTTTATAGCTTGGACCACAGGAAACGTTTGATTTAGGAGTTTTTAAACCATATTGCGTATACTAGATTTATGGAATTTAATTAGGAGTTTGTAGCAACTTTTCGCCGGTGAACACTCGGCGTAAACAATTTTTTGTATCGCAGAAATTGCGCAAGTTTTATTGCTCGCGAAGAAAAGAATTTCATTTAATGTTGAATGAATTGTGAAGCGTAATCGCTACTGCTAATCGTTTTTAAAGAAACAATTTTTTAATTTAACTTCTAAGCAGCCTCTGTGTACCTAACAAAATGTTCCGTTCTTTATTCAACAAGTTTTTGATAATATGTAGTTGGCAATCTAGGAGACTTCTAAATTCAAATTCATTTATTACGTAATTTCCACCGTCGATTTCCCGCGCAATTTTCAACTTTATGGGACTTTAGAATTTATTTTAACAGCCACAGAATCGATTAGTTTAAGAGCGTCTCTCGATTTGTTTTGCCATGCTTATGTGACAGAGACATGACTAATGACAATTTACACACCATTGTATTTACTGAGATCCCGATTGATACGTAATAAGACCGTCTTTGTTAAGTGAGGACTTCAATGTCAATGTTATGTTGGTACTGTACACATGAGATGCCATTAAGTTTAGAAAAGTATTATTTATATAAACATCTTGTTGAGTAATTGTATTTTATTGTAAAGTGGAACATGTTTATATGGTAGAGTACCATGCATGTGCTAAACAGTAAGAACTTATACATCGCACTATTTTAATAGTAAAAATGTGGTGTATACGTATAATTTGGTGTACGATTGTATAAGATTATACTGGTAACCTGAAGAAAAATCCATCTTTTATTTCTGAGAAATAGAAATTCAATTTGACATAAAAAATACAACAAACAGTTTTATTTCGCATTTACAAATCGGATAAACGTTACTAATAAAATTTAAATAACGCTCGTTTGTCATTTTATAGACGCAATAAAGCATGGAATGAAAATTCTAGCATGCGAATCTGAATGATTTTCCGAAGGTACCTAATGGCGACATCGGGTGGCGGCCATTTTGCAGTTCCCTAAATTGATTATGCACGTGTCTCGTACATGCGTTGCACGTAACGCTGATAAGCGGATTGGGCGCCATTGTTGTTTTAAATTTGAAAATGGAAAATCCGTGTATTTGGTTCATTAAAATTGGTTCTTTGTTAAGTTCGTTAATTAGTCGTTCATTTCGATTGTAAAATTTTGTATGGAGTTATGAAACTACCTGTCAATATTAGAGTTGATATTATAGAAATTTTATTGAAAACATTAGCTAAGTGCTTTCCTGCTTAAAATGCAAACTCTTTAAAATTATTGGAAACTACTTGAGTTTTTTGTTTTACATTTGACATGAACTACATTATTATTAAAAAATAGTCCTCGCGATTGCCTACCCTTGACCTTCGCGGTCGTAAACCGAGTTCGACTTGTAAACAAGGCTCACCCCTCATTGCTAAGCTACCTTAACTATAAAACTGAAGGGTACCATATGTTTTACGAACACGCTTTCTTATTTCCGCATACGGTTATAGATCGAAGTTGACGCGATTTATTGGAACAACTACCTCTATGAAATAAAGAAATCTTGTTATTATAGTTTACTAATATAGTTTGTTTAACTACAAGTTATGAACGATTGTAAATTAACAAAACAAAATAAAATAGCACAGATAAAGGCACAACAAGACTATTATAAAGTTAGAACGTTTTCGAATTTCAAATATAAATTCTTTTTAAAAGTATTCTTTGACAGTTCCCGGATGTTCATTCTGACAGATTCGAATTAAACAAATTGAATGCTTTGGAAATTGGCTGTTGAATACGATTGTTATTTTTTGTGTGTAACAAGCACACGTATTTATCGTATTATTCCAGTTAAATTGAAGGAATCTGTAGTGCTATAATTGTTTAATTGTAAAATATAATTGTTTTATTGTTAAAAATACTGTGTACATATGTAAATCCTGAATAAAACGCAGACTTTGCCTTCGTTAACGGAACTTTCTCCTACTTTATAGAAGATAGCATCTGTCTCAAGATTCGCGACGCCAATTACTTGTTCAATTTAGTTATATTCCGTTCCTTTACGCTTACCCGGCAAGGGGTCGGCAGACATACGAGGTCTATAGCTATACTCGTGACAAGGGTTTGACACAATTGAGACTGTGAACACAAATCTAAAATTGGGGTCTTTTAATTGAAAAATTCAATTATACAATCGATTAGTGTTGTGACATGTTTCGAGTATTAAACACGAATGAAATGGACGATGTCCGAAGAATAATATGAATATAGTGATGTGACCAAAATTTCTGCTTTTTTGTTCTTTATCGATTTCCTAAGCAGGATAATATAAGAAATTGGTTACTTATGTAGATGTTGGACTAGATTGAACATTGGTATTTATATGTTAATAGTATTTCATAGTTAAACGACCAACACGTGGACATCACTCGATAAATAGACTCGTCTAACATAGACTGTCTTTCACATGACTTATGAGGTTAAAATCAACAAGATAAGGCATCCGAAGGTCATGGCTATCCACCATCTGTTGCTACATTCATACGCAGGCGTAATGCATCACTGTCAGCATCAAGAACTCATTCGCGACCTTAATGCGACGGTATAAGGTATATTTTTGTTGGTAATGGAGTATGACGTCATTATCCACTATAATTGCCATCGAGAAATTATTTGCACCTTGAACTGTGACTTGAGGTTGAATGAAAGTGGGGTAGTCTGGTGAGCGAAGGCTTTGTTCAAAGGGTTTCGGGATTGTATTGTTTCCTTCTTTGTTTAACGAAAATAGCTAAGGCTGTGGAGTAAATAGGTTGGTAGCGAAGTTGACAGCTCGGGGTGCGCCGGAAGCACTGTCACTCGTGACTCGTGAAAGCTCTGAGCTATTCGTTCTATACAGAAATTGCAAGTTTGAAGTAAAACTTCTTTTGCAACCTACAGACTCGTTCTAAGTTTAAAACTTTTCTGAAGAAGTGAATACGGAAGTTTCCGATAGTGTTTTGTTTTTTCTTTAATACGAAATCAAGTTTCAAAATAACCCAAATTGACTTTAGATAAAGGTTTCATAAAGTTGTTCGATAGCTGTGTATCACTGGAAAAGGGTTGTAGCTAATCGTGTTATGGGTTCAGTAAAGAGCTCCCGTTATTTCGTTCCTGTGGACTCGGGATAAAGGGAAGCGTTTGTAACCTGAATAAACATTGGCTTGGAACTAGGAAACTGGCTTAAAACAATAGCGTTACGCGGATAGAGTTACATTTGTGTACTTTGTCCTCACCAAGGGTCTTTTATACGAGTAAAACGTTGCAGGTTTTGTAAATACTTCAAACCTCTTTGCATCGGTAAATAAACTTTTTTTCATAAACTGTTAATTGAATTGTAAACTGTCAAGTTCCTTTTTTAAGTTGTGATAAAAACAAAATTATTTCTGATAATAAAAGTTAATAAATTACCCATTTACATTTAACTCAATATGAATAAAACACAATAAAATAAATTTAACGCCATAAAAGTCAGTTAAGAGTGTTAAACCCTTGACCTTTGCAATATAAACAATAAACATAAAATTTAGGACAATCAAATAAAATTAAACGTGTTTTATATGGAAATAAACGTTCGGAAATATGATTTCGAATGTTAATCATGTAGGCCACGTATTGTTTACAGCCTGTAATGACCCTGTGTCATAAACATTATTCTTTATTACGAATCGGAAAACAATTAAAAGTAATTAATACACGTTTTACTCATTTAAATAGAGTTCTGTAAAAACTGATCAAATATAACATGTTTTTTTAAGAGAAAGGAGATAAATTGGCAAATAAATATTAGTATCTCAGAACCGTTATTCCAGTTAAGTCATAACATTTAAATTTGGAAAATCGAACGATGCTATATTATTCCTAAAATGGCGCACGTTTTTCTAAATTTGAACAATTCGAACGTCGCAATCAAAACCCCACGCTTACTGGCTGTCAATAAATAATATTTATGATACCTGTAGTCTGCCTTGATCTTGTTAGAATTGAAATATTTAAGTTATAATATAATTCAAATTCCTGTTAATAATTCATGGTCTGATTACAAATATTTCTCCTAATAACTTGCAATTTCCTTGCCTGTCCTAGCAAAATATAAAAAAGTTAAGGTAATATGTCTAAATATAAGTCTGAAAGTTTTACTAAATAACAATATTGTGTTACGCTATGTGGGTGGTAAAGTAAAATAAGTGTACAAACTTTTCTTCCCGGATATTAGAGAACACGCCATGCGGGCGGAAATGTGTGCACTTAGTATTAATAAGATAGTAAGTATAATAAATAGATAAATAAAACTTTTTTGTGTCTCTGGTATAAACATTAGACCTGCAGAATTTGTGAGGATTTGATGAAAAATTTCGTCAAAAGGCGTTATAGTAGCCTCTTATCTCTGATATAAAATATTTGACCGGCGGCATATGTGAAATTTATTCATTAAATATTTCGTCAAAAGGCTTAAAGTAGCGCCACTAATTAAAGAACTACATAGTTGATATCTTGGTTATTATTAATTAAGTTACACTACTTGTTAATGAAACTAATGAAAATCTTATCTTAATGACACTTCGATATGCTAGTGTGACAGTAACAAGGTGTCGTATGTCACAGGTTAAACGGTAGTTCACTTTCCTATCTAAGTAATGTGACATTATAGTCACCTAACTGCCAATTAACTGTTCTGTTTTTTTATTAGTTAAAACAACAACTAAACTAAATTCACAAAAAGTAAAAATACATAATTTTGCAGCTTTTCCAATTACACAAAAATATTGATTTATTACCTACCTCATACATAGGAAAATATCTTTCGTAATAAATAAAAGAAAGGTTATATATCTATAATAGAATAATAATGGAAGCCCTTGACCACCATTAATCGTTTAGTCGATCGCTACGTAGGTAATGAGCAAGGAGGAAGCAATAAATTACCGCTCCACTTTTATTGCGAACATTCTTCACCGAGAACGGAAAACTAATTTCTGTGCTTGTCCACTAAAACAAAAATAAAAAACTACTTTTGACATTTGACAGTTGCTAACTTGCTAATTGGAGCCAGTTAACTCAAGTTATAAAATCAAAATGCATCTCAAATTATTTAATTAAACCCTTTTCAAATAGACGCGACAGCCACTAAACTTTTTATAAAACAATTTTTAAATTAAACGCGTTCCATAAAATACGCGGCAAACTCGCATAAAAATATGTCAAGTTTTTTTTTAAAGTAGAGTGCAGTGGATTCTGTCTTAGTGCCTGTACGGTACAGAGTGAAATTTTTCTGAGCGGATATTACGGAATTATACAGGGCTGTTTAGTTTCCGACTTGTTTAACTCAACGTCTAAGCTTAACGTTGTTTTTCATGTAAATGCGCGTAATTTATATATTATTTATGTTGTTTACTTGTACGCTTGCTTGGTTTCGCTCGTTTTAATGTTAAGGTGAATATTGTTTGAATTTGGAAGTGTAAAAATGGAACCTTATTGTTGCGACTGTAATGTAGAGTTGTACTGTATAAGAGATCAATAAAACGTTACTTCAAAAAATTAGGTCGATATCGATATCATCGTTGTCTATAAATAAAAAATATCTGCTTTGAAGTCCAAAATACCTCTATCTATAACTGTAGAGTCGTAAAATGTGCATAAATATCCTTTAATAAAATATTCTATTGCTTTTCGAGTTGAACATCCGTAGACCATAAATGATGATTTCCTGTGTCCAGATTTAGTGTTTATGGTCAAAAGAAAACTTCAAAAGAAATGTCTTTGATGCATGTTACTAATTTGTTTTACGTTTTCCTTCTGTTTTTTTTAGTCAAGATAAAAAATATAGCTGAGAGAAATAAATTCCTCTCTTAATTTCATTGTTTATGCAAAACAGGTTTTAAGTTAAGCTTATGTCGTAATCTTGAGGATGCATCATCATTGGATCACCGATTTGGGTGAAGGTTGAACTGTAATTGTCATTAACTGTGCAAGTACACAATCAGACATTAAGCAAAATTTAGGACAATTGGAAATTAATAGTGAAGATAACGATTTTGGACTACTTTTACAAGATAATAAGGAACACTAAAGACGCATTAGTAATAATTTTCCATTACTATTTTAAATTTTGGCAACCAATGATAATATAATGTGCTTAACAAATAATACTATGGATGTTTAGATTTTCCTTTGCCAAAACGATTTAGTAAACCTTTTGAGGGTTAAATAGAAGTTCGTGTTTCAAAATTAGAATTCTTTCCACATTTATTTATGAGGTGCTAAAGACGCTTGTATTAAATATTTTACAACTACGACTAGCCCACTGTATAATTAAACGCTAATTAATGTAAACGTAAGTAAACACTTCTGTTTTACAAATTAAACATTACCAAAACGTTAACCATTTACTTAGCAAACATTAAGAACGTGAGTATAAACGAATTATCGCCGACCTCCATATAATGGCAAGATTAATTGAAAGAAAAGATAAGAACCATTCATTGTTCATTCGATTAATGAATGAAGTAACGGTTATAGCGTCCTAAATTAAGAACTTTTTATGAAGAAAATGTAAATGTGCTTTATTTTTATTTAAATATTGTGATAAAATTTAAGATGCTTTATTTAAGGGGATTAACGAATAGAAGTATGATTTTAGCGATATTTAAGCACTTTAGGAGGATTTTAAGCCGTTTTTTATGTATAAATATTGTTAATAACATTTCTAAATGTTTTTCCTTCGTATAAAAATGAAGCTAAACTTCTGTAATCACACATGTTATTTCAGTTCTCTATAGTTGACGAAAAACAATGTCTAGACAGACTCCGTAGTAAAGTTGGAATTGAAAACTTAAGCACACGTGAAACGTACGCTAAAGAGGTTTTATTATCTTCTTTTAGTTTACAATGGTTTTAAACAGTTTGTGATATGATCTTTTAAATTTAATTTTGTGTCACGTTTTATGCATCATTACTTTATCGCGGTAAGTTAAATTTGGGATTCTTGAAACATGTTGAAATTCTACAGAACATTAAAACGTATACCTTACTTTATAGATATTTTCTAAAACTGCCTAGTTTAAGTTGTTTTTTTATGTAACCTGTTTAGTTTCCTACTGTTGGGCAAAGGTCTCCGCCATCTGACTCCAAGTTTAAGTTTGATTGTAATAAAATAAATAAAGTTTAAACTAGCCTTAACGTGTGTTTATTGATATTGTCTAGCCAGACTGTACTGTCTGTAAACCTGTTTTAATTGAGGATACTAGCCAATAGAAAGTGGCTTTCGATAGATTATGATCAAATTCATGGGATCTAACATTTAAGTGCCTAATTCTAATTCAATTAGATATAGAATATCGTATCATATAAATAAACGGGGTTTTCCTCTCAAAATTATACCAATTTACATTTGAGTTAACTGCGATGACAGATTTTTAAAAGAATCTTCAATCTACATTATCATGACAAAAGAAAAATAAACGTTATGTCTCTATTGTACAAGGAAACACATTAAAAAATAGAATACAAAAAGAATCATTTCAAATAAACACCTGCAATTGTTTTCCTCGGATCGCCAAGCAGACACTGATCTCTTAACGCACAACAAAACTTCTTATTTTCTCTGTCTGCGGTTGCATTCGGGAGGAACATAGATAGAATTGCGACATCTTCATTATTTTCCCGCGCCCTCCGTATCCTTTCTTGGCCGACAGTTTTTGTGGTTAAATGTAGACGAGATTTTAAATCTTCACTCAACACGTCCGCTGACATTTTAGGCTGTATGTGTAACAGCTACGTTCGTGATTTAAAAAATAAATAAAAAAGCGCGCAAAGTTGACGTTTGTGTTGTTTGGATACGCGTGTGCAGGCTTCGCGGCTCGCGGTGCGGGACTGAGCGCTCGTGACGGACTCGGCGAGGTAGCGGGTTGTGTAGGCATCATGTAGGCTGCCGATTGACTTAATTGATCGGACGCGATAACAAATGTTTCGGATTCCCTTTGAGATAACTCGACAATCATTTAGGAAGTACATCTCTAATATTCATCGTTGGAATAGGCTGTATGATGATGCCGCTGCTATTTTTTTTTTAATTATTTTGCTTAGGTATAATTACATTTTGACAGTTATTATACTTTTTATGAATTAGCTATAATGTCAAGCCTATTTTGAAGCGGAAACATTACCCTATGAATATTACATTGTTTGAAATATGTAAGTAATATGCATAACACGGTTTTAAAACAAAGGTTCTTTATGAATGGCGTGCTTAACCGATAATGATGAACGCACGTGTTACTGTAAACTAATGTCACGTTTTTTCTACGGATACCATAAACTGCAGTTTATTTATGTAATTCAGTTTACTTTACACCTTTGTAATGCAAAATTAGTAGTAAAAGTGAATGTTAGCAGTAAATATGCATTAAATATAAAAGTAAGATTACCGTAGCAATATTGGTTGTAAAGATATTTTATACATATGTTTACTAGTTGATTGATTTTAAGTAGTTTTTATTTTGTAAGAAGCTCTCAAATCTAGTTGGTAGTCGATTTCTGTAACTTGGATAGCAAATCCAATTTCTACAAAGTGTTCCCTTGTGCGTTACATCCCTAGTTAATTTTATCTGAATAATTCTAGTGATGTTCTTGAGATTTAACTCAATGTTAATTGAAGTATGATTTTATTGTTCCTAAGACCTAGTACCGTGGCATTGCTGCCTACGATCAATTGCATTTTATTTACTTGGCACATATGGGAACTATAAGGACATTGTGTTAAAAAAGTAAAGATTGACAAACTCAAAAAAAAAAAACCATAAATGAATTGCCCAAAAATCACAATGAGAATGAAAGTGACAGCTAATTTCTCAACTCTTAGCAGGCAAAGGAAACTTACATACAGCCTAAGTTGTCATCCCAGTCATTCTCCGTACGAAATTTTATGATAATATCCAAACAAATATTGCGTAATATTATTTAAGAGATATTTTTCAATACCAGGACGAAAATAATAATTTAAATCAATGACATAATAACACTAGCGGTGTCGTATAAGTATTCAAATCAACTTGATTAATATCATGTGGTGGACGCCATTTGTCTTATGAATGGGATGTTGGTCACACATTAATATTGTTGAATATTCAATTATTTAAATATTCCTATTTGGACGGTGACGTTTATTAACAATAGATCAGTCGTCATCAACTTAAAAAAAAAACAACTTTTTCGTTCAGTAACTTCATGTTTTGAAGCTAGATATTGTATTACAGACACCTAGTCTCCTAGATCACGTATAGGCCTTTTTAGACCCGCTTCGGACATACCCTATTTTTCCTAACATTCGAAGACTAAAACAAATACGTTTTTTTTGTATTGAAAACTTGCTAAAATCATATGTAAGTACATTAAAATAAAAGAATCATAAATGCAAACGCATTTTATGAAGACTATTCTCTATTCTCAATTTGAACTTATTTTATCTGAATGCGTGATTTGATTACCAACATCACGATTACATTGTGCTACTGTTACAGTGCTACCAACATAATAAGACGACCTTTCTTACTTCACTTGAAGTCGAGTGTACATTTTTAATTTACAACGATGATTCACGTAACGCGGTCGTGAAATATCTCGTATAAGGGCACGGGAGTGAGGCAAGGCCGTTTAGTTGTTGCTTTGCTAGTAAAACAGTAAGATGTCCGGATTATTGGCATTGTACAGTCCACCACAATCCTCAAACCAGAATAACGTTTGAAAATAGACCTTATTTTCTTAGGAAAAGAGGCGGTGATGATGTCTAAGTTTTGTTGTTGATGTGTGGCGAACTGTTACTGTAAGGTGTTAAGGTGTGTCTCGTCATTGCTCTCAATATGTTTATGTTACGCCTACAAAATGACCTAAGCTTCATAATATTATAGTGTTAGACTCAAATGGCAAATTACCGTTATTGTATCGTTTCTATTTAGCTATACTTTTTACGACCATAACAAAAATCAGATATATTTAAATTAATATTGCACCATAATATCTTCTCAACTTATTTTAATACTTTTTAACCGAAAACAAAAGGCCGAGGTTCTCAACACGTCAGTAAAAAAAATCATCATGTCACCTTTAAACTAGAATAGCTATATTGACAAGATTTAAAATGACTACTGTGGTATCAGTCAATATGTTATATAATACAATTAGCAACATAGCAACCATGTTTTGATCAACAAAATTCGTCGCTAATCTACAAAATTCATCACCTTAAGAATATCATATATCGCGGCTGCCCACACACTCTGACTCACTACAGTCACTACTTAGTGTCACATCGATAAATAGATGATCGTTAAATACGAGGCGTGGTATAGACAATCCTATTTTTTTTACTAACAAGCTACTCTAACCTATGTGGGTTTAAGACAGTTTAATTCGGCGAAGTTATTAATTAACGGGACTTGATCCGCCCTCACGTTTTAGTTACACTGTTGACATTAATAATATTAAGGACAGTTTTGTAAAAAATACTATTGTTGTTACTTTTTTTACCTGTCCACAATGTAAACTTTTTGATGTTGGTATTGGGCAGTTCATTTATTATGAAACAACACAGATTCTAAATTTGAATACTCATCTAATGTGACACTCATAATTTAATTCTAATTGAATATTTATGTTAATTTTATAATAAAAATGAAAAAATTAAATCATAAATCAAACTAGATTCAATTTAAATTATATCAGAAATAAATCAAATATAAATTTAAATATTATTCGATCTTGTTTTGACCAATCATTGAATTCAGTGACGTAATTTACGGAGCATTTGATTGGCTTATCCTTGAGTTCTTACCTAGCGTGAATTAATTGAATTCAGATTTATATACCGTTACATTTTTGATGTTTGGTTTCATTAACTATCGTATTTTAACGGTGTTCGATGCAGTTATTTAGGAAGTATTTTAAGGTCAATACTAAAATTATAGAAATAATTACAAATTGAAAAATGTATAGGCGTGTAAACATCTTAGATATTTCTTGTTTTATTCTTGGCAAAAACATAACAGGCTTACAAAGATTACGTGTGTTATTGGTTCAAGAAGTTCTATGTAATTTCGTGCCAAAGATAATATACCTTACGTCGTTATAAACCAAGATTTATTGTGACATCACATAAATTATTATTATTTACCGTCTTGAAAATAATCCTTAGAAAATTAATATCTACACAACAAGGCTGCGTTTTCAAAACATTTTCTAAAGGCAAACGATTTATGTAGCTTATTCAATGTAATATAAGAACTATAAGCCTTTTGTAATTGAAACTATTCTAAGTTTTACTAAAAACGACCATAATTTTGAAAAATGAATATCCCCGTCATTGTCACTTTTTTCTTCTATTTTGTTTAAAGGCTTTCATTATTGAGATTGCAGGCGGCAGTATTTTTTTCTGGTTTTAGTCATCGACTCATTGAAAGTTGTGTGGGAGTCATAGTGGATTATATTTGTACAAAAAACGATAGTTGTACATCATTACACACTTACAGTACCGTTACTGGCCTAGTTAACGTTATTAATTTTCGCCTACATTTTATACTAATCATTGCGTTTCTTAGAAAGTGAATAAATGTAGTAAAGTCATTTCCTTTTATTTCGTTCGTATTTTTGGGACTTTTTTTAACGGCATCCATTTTGTTTTGATGGCGCCTGTGTGTCGTGCTATTTGAATTTCGAATCCAATTATTTCAAATTATTTCTGATTGTATTTTCCCAGAATTGAGATTGTTCGAATCTATTATTTAGAAATATTAAAATGCTGGTACTAAGGACTCCCACTCACTAAATTATAATGCTTTACTCAGTCTACTCAGAATTTTATCTGAGCCGAATTGAAACATGTTTTCTTTGAAATCTCATAAACATAACATGACATATCATCACGCCTGTATCCCCGAAGGGTTATGCAGAGGTGTACTAATGTACACCCACAGTTCGCCGATATCTGTAGCCCATGTAATAGGGGGCGAGCCTATTGCCACTAACCGGGCACAAATCCAAACTCCAACCTGCTACTGAGAATTTCATAGAAAAACCCAATATCACCTTGGTCGACTTGGGAATCGAACCCAAGACCTCTAGCGTAGCAGTCGCACTTAGCACCACTAGGCCATCGAGGCGCGTTGTAATCTCAGCTATATTTATATAGTATTATATAGTATATATTAATCAGTATAGTAGTCCGTGGATGTCGTAATAAGAAGCCATACAACCGTCTTGTATGGTATCATTACATGTAATTACTCCTCTTTGGTAGTAATTGGTCGTTGGCTTTCAATTTACAAGTGTTTTTTGTTTAATACGATTAAGGCTGTACTTTGTGATAATCGAAGGTTGTATAGCCATAGGTAGTTGTTATTCAATACTGCGTAGACAGATATCTTCCTTTATACTTAGAATGTGGAATATAGAAAAGTTTTGTTGAAACACAAAAAAAAAAAACATAAACCGTTTTAATTATTTTCTTATAACTAAGTAATTAAGCAAACATATTATAGAATAAAATATTTTTGACCTTGCATCTATACAACTATTGTCACGGTATTGAAGTAAATGAAAACTTTAATTAATTATTAATTTTAATTACTATCGTGTCAACGTAATTAAACCCTTTCAACATTAATTATTTATTCAATTCTCGAAACTGGCCATAAACAACATCTCAACTTTGGAATCGACAAGGCTAGACTAAAGTCACCGGCCAGATGTCACCAGAATTCTGTTTTTAAAAATAGCGCGAAGGTACGTTAAATAATCGAAATTCGAAAATTTTATATCCACTTATGTGCATGGAAGTTGGTTCGACAGTCGACTGGTCGAGGTTGGCTTGGCAATGGCATTGGTCCTTTTTTTCTGGTCCTTACCTTACGCTACCATACAGGGGAGGGTAATGACGCTCCTTGTATGGTAAGCTTCGCAACGAGATATACACGGCTGGTAAGATTAGAAGCCTAATTGATTTATTGTTTCGGTATTGTTTTGTTTTGTGTAGGAAGTAAGTAGAAAATAGTTTGGAAGTTGTAATGTGGTTTGCGGTTTAGTCGTCTGGTATGTGTTACTTGAATTCCCTATTCTGTCAGTTATACAGTGAATTTTGAAGTTGCTCAGAGCTCATCTGTAAATATCCTTTGAATTATTTTAATATGAAATAAAATCAGCTTGTCTTATGTTCGTTCAGTTAAGTCAATTTATTTACCTTATAAATATTTAACCCTGTACATATTATTTTCCTATATATGCCTTATTAAATTATCGAACTGTCCATCTGTGTGTATCAAACAAGTGTCGCACGGCATGTGACTAATGTCAATTAACTATAAAGGATATGTTTCCCGCTACACGATACACCTTATTAAGCGATTGATCGATATACACAATCTGCGTCAATTATGTTATTATACGCGCTCCCGTATAAAAGGACCACGGCTATAATCTCAGAAGTCTAATTTATTTACCAAGAATTTTGTTAAATTACATCACCAAGTTATAATGAAGATTTATGTATTTTCACAGTTTGCTTTTAAAATGTTTGCTAATTTGAATTATTTATTCATATCGTCTTATTTATGTTTTAAGTCCCTTATTTCGTCACCATAAACAAATTTAAAACACATTACGACCTCCGTGGTCGAGTGGCGTACGCACCGGTTTCAAGGTGTCGCTAGCTCTGAGGTCCCGGGTTCGATCCCCGGTTGGGTCGATGTAGAAATCAACTTTTCTACATTGCCTCGGGTCTGGGTGTTTGTGGTACCTTCGTTGTTTCTGAATTCCATAACACAAGTGCTTAATAGCTACTTACTTTGGGTTCAGAGCAATGTATGTGATGTTGTCCGCATTTATTATTATTATATTATTATTACAGATTGAACTAAATAATTCTGTCAATTTATAAACAAACGGGCTAAATTCCCAATATTTTTTCATTTATGTTCTAACAGCCAGACTCACAATAATTATTGATCCCACATTGGTATATAGCGTACCAAAGGACCAAACTCACTGTATCTGGTCCTCCAAAAATAAGGGTAAGTACTCACCAGCACGGAACACCTCGCCGCAACCATCGCAGCGGCTCGCGAACTGGGCATCGTAACAGTTGCCGCAGTAGATCTTGTCGAGCTTGGAGCCGAACTGCTTGTCGACGAGCGACACGCGGCACTTGGCGCACAGGAAGCACGCCTCGTGCCAGTGCTTGTCTTTGTAGGACAGGTCCTGTGGGTGACAACCTCATTGTTAAAGAAAAAGAAAGTAATGTGTCAGCGTCCAGAGTATATGTGGGGATGGATGGTCTAGAAATGAAGGGGAAAGAACTAAACTTTGGATCTGAATAAAAGGTAACGTTTGATGTCTTTGCTTACAAGTTGGTTAAGAAAATGTGGCAAACATAAATATACATTTCGAAGATTTCAGATAAATAATAGATGAATTAATAAAGAAATACAATCTTAGTATAGTTCATAGGAATTCCTTTGTTGTTTCTTAATGTTTTTAAAGATTGTAAAACAGTTTGTTGCGTAAGATTTGTATCACGTCATTTATACCTAAATGGTAATATTACGCGGGACAAAAGCCATCGTATTCAAATTACTATAAAAAAAAAACAATTTGCCTTTAGGTAAATACTTGAAACTATTAAAACCCGCTCATCGTTTTAGCATCGCGATTCGCGACTTGAATTTTAACTTATTATATTCCATTTAACAATGATGTCATCATTGTTAAATGGAATATAATAAGTTAGGCAGGCAGAACAAAAAACAGAACCAACATAAATATTAAAAAGACACTATGAATAGACATGACAAAACCTTATTTAAATAAAGGCGTGATTTACAAAAAATAAGTCGTTTCGCACCGCGGTAACTATAATTAATATGTTCAAATACAACGCGGACGACATTAATCACGGTGCCTTACATCAGGTGTCTTCAATTAGATGGAAAAACCAAACGATTTGGACAAAAACAAAGTATTGCGCGACAGATGTGGTCTGCTCATCGTAGGTGGCAATTATAACCTTCATACGGCACCGAGACCAAATGGCTACTCATTGAGTTTCTACTTTTAAGGAAACCATTAACTTCTTGTCAACTCCTTAAGATTTGCTTCCAAATTGCATAACAACCAAACCCAATTGCTTGAAATACCAGCCACCAAACAAACCTATTTTCGTACGTGATTCATAAACATAAATTTACGGTTTCATATAAACACTCGAATGCAAATCCTATTTGTTACATTCATATCAAGTTCACTGACCAAGTAACGAGCATAACCCAAAACCCAGTGCATGTACATATGCCACAAGTATTTCCATCTTTCGGGTCAACTACATGCAGCGGTGCAAGCATTTGTCTTAAATAAAAAATTCAAATACATTCTCTCACGTTGCATTTGACGTGTTTAGTTCAAGTTTCAAAATAAATCTCCCCTCATTCTGGATTCTATTCCTGGCGGCGGTGCGAGGACCGACAGAACGTACATTTAAAACTGAATGTCGTAATGTCAATAAAATATGAATGTTTATTTTGGCCGATTACGAAACTCTTAGAGCTTCTTGTATCGCGTAAATCTTAAAAGAATCGTCTGACGGATCCAAGCAAGCTTTTCAAGGTTGGCTCTAAACGAAAACATCAAAAATCAGTATCCGACCCAGAAATAGTTTAGTTTGTGCAAACACGCGATTTGTTTTGTGTAAGCGATCGTCAATTTGTTAAAGTCCAGTCTGCAGGAAAACAGTTGGATGTAATGCTAACAATATAACCAGTGTGCTCGTCATAAGTAAACACGCCGCTAATGTGTTCATGACTGACTAAATAAATACCATCAAGGGGGTATTATTTGCGAGGAACATCATCCATTACTTGACAGTCTCGAATCCGTCGTTTACCTATTAGTACCTTGATTTATCGATTTCATTTAGATTGATTCTGTTCAACAACGCAATGAAATTGGCGGGTTCTGATGTAATTTTGTGTCAATCACTCGATCCCTAGACCAGTTGAAGTTTTGTAAATGTGTCTAGCAACTTGTTATAGGTGTATTTAAACAATGGCTTTATACAAATATTAGTGTTTGGTAGACGGGAGGAGTCATTGGTGCTCGAGATACATGTATAATGTTTGGCGTAACGTTAACGTTATGTTGTCTTGGCAGCGGACTGCCTGGGGCCGTGTGCAGAGGTGCGCCCGAGGAATCTGGGCCGGCTGGAGTGACATTACTAAATTTGATCGGTGAAACAAAGCTGACGAGTGCCGTGGATTCTAATCCTATTCAAAGTACAATCATAAATACACCGGCATTCTGTGTCAATGATATTTTCAATGAGCTTTCCGTTGCAGATTTGGACTTGAATTACAAAGGATATAATTTGGATTTACAGTTAAGATGGTATAATGAAGTATCGGTTCTTAATCAAGGCGTCGCAAAGCTAGTTAGCTGCCAATTCTCGTTTGTTGTTTAGTTTATCTGTAAGATTATCTTCGGAGCTATTATTTATTGACTGAAAATGGCCATTGTATCATCGTTTGATGTCGAAAGAGTAAATAAGATTCTTAATCCTTAATTTCGAGTATCCTTAAACCGAATAAGATTATTTCGCAGCAAAAAAAAAAACCATGAAAAACAGATCCTTAATGTATGAATATATGATGTATTGCTAATCAAAAATGATCTTTAAGTTACTAACCTTAGAGTCGATTCCGATGATTTTGTTGCATTCTTCGCAGCCGTTAGCGAAGACGCTCTCGTAGCACTTGATGCAGTAGGGGTGCTCATCCCTCAGCACGTAGCGCTGGCCAGTCAGCGACTCGTCGCATTGCCAGCAGCAGAAGTGACCGCTGTGCCAGTCCTTGTTCATCGCCTTGGTGTACTCGCCACTGAAAATAAGCTGCGGACAAAAGGACTATGGTTAGATATGAAGAAGACTTTTTAAACTTCAGATCAGCCATTGTGAACTGGATTTTCAACAAATTATATTGATAGTTTATCTTTATAGTTAATTTTTTGGTTCAATCAGTCTGTTGAGTACAGTCCCTTAGATTTTAGTTTTAGATTTCATTTCTCAAGTTGTAAACTATAATTTTTGTTAAATGTATGTTTTGTTGCTTATTTATCGTGTCATGAGCAATTTAAGTTTTGTTAGTTAAAATTGACGTGTAGCTACTGCAGCTATGACGCTTCAAATTGTTAATTGTATTTTCCACCTAATGATCATTCCATAACATCAGATAGATACCTTAAATTAGGTCGGGTATGTGAGGGTGGCCAAAACGCGCCTAACAAAGTGCAAATAAACAAAGTACGCGCTATGCATGTCACTGGGAACGCGGTCGGTAATGGACACTTGTCTGACACGAACACACTGGCGTCGCGCACGTCACGGGGGGGAGCTTGGCCACCGCAGCACATACCCATCGTCGTTGTTGGTCGAGGTGTTGGTCTGCTCCACTTCCGTGACGGTGACCTCGCCATCCTTAGACTCGCGGCGCTTGGAGGTCTTCTTGACCTTCCTGGTCTTGCGCTCCGTGGTGGTGTACTGGACTTGTACGTCAACGTCGGCCATGGCACTACTCGGGGTTGTTTTACTTAGAAGAGGATATCACCGGACGCGGTCGCGACCCGAATTCGAATGGCGAGTAACGGTGGCCGAATCGCAGGAATTATTCCAGAATGTTTAGCGCTCGGGACGGAGGGGGGAGTTTGGGATTTAAATTTGGAAGAGTGACGGAGAGGGCAGGTGCGCGGGCGGCGTTTCCGAACTATGGCGACTTGAAACCGCGCGTTTTCCTACGAGATCCGCTCCTATCCTTCTCGGATTTAAAGCGATACGGTGCTCGAGTGGATTACGAATGTTACATGAAACTGGGAGCAAATCGATGCGCGATATCCAGGTTAGGTTATAATCGGAGAACAATTACGGGTTTACGCATGTTTCGACCTACAAATGCACTGTTAAACTTAATTGTTTACGCAACGCGAACTGGATTTTCCGATGCGTTAGACTTAGATTTATCGTTATTTACCACTACGAGTAGATTTCGTCATGTCGCTTTTATTTTGTAGAAGTAATTGAGTAATATTTCGTTGTACTGTACGACTTAAAATAATACCATATAAAGTAATTATGAACACAACAAGTATTTGTACATTAATTTCATCATTAAAAACGAAAAATAGAGTAATATAAACGCAAAAAGAAACACTTCTCAAATTATAAGATGCTCTAATAGTCGACGATTATATTTTTAGGTTAGTAGGATCTCAATCCATTTTACAGTTGCATGGAAAATTATATAGCGAAGACATTCTTAGACGATGATGTGAATTTCTTAGATATTGAAGTTTTAATAGTTTATATAGAGATTTTATTGCAGTTTCAGTGCAAGTAGACAACATTTGTCTCGATTTCGATTCTTTTTTGCCGCTTTGTTTACGTTAAAAAATATTTCATAAAATCGCGGGATATTTTTCTCGCGATCTTTGATGTTTTTCATAATTTTTCCCTACTTACGTATCAAGGTTTAGGGTGTATACACCTTTCATTTGTAGACCAACTTTAAATATTGAAAACTAATGTGCTTGTTACCATTTAATTAGTAATAATTTTATTAAAACTCATTGCATCAGAACTGAACATTCATTTAGCTTACATGTACACCAAATTATTTCTCGCAAATGTAATACAAGTATCTACTTTTTTCTCAAAGTCCGGTGAAGCAGTCAAAACTGCAAAGATCGCTAACAAAAAAAAAATCTTTTTTCTTGTACGATAGCCAGCTTAAACGACTAACTAATTGTAAAACAACTTTTTGTAACAGCTACACAAAGCTATTAGTTATAAAAACAAATACTGTAACGTCAAACGGATGTTTATTTTCAATAGTTCGTAACTTTTTAAATGATCGGCCGAGTTTGTTGAATGAATTGATGGATAGATGAATATTTGTTAGTCTGGCATTTTATTTTAAGATAGACGAATTATGTACTTGCAAATAGATACTTTTTCAATAAATATATAATTACAAGGTTCAATGTTACAGGTGAATCGAGAACATAGCTTAAACTACCCTTTTGAAACCCCTAAAACATGTCAAGATTGTGTGGAAAAGTATAAGTTTATGTTGGCTTTTGTATGCAGGAAATTAAATTGTAGTTTCATGATAATTTTACCGGAAGATTTCAACCTACAAACAACTTTCATAAACAGCCAAATTACTGGAACTTATCGTCACTAAAATATATCACCTAATCTAACACATTGTAAAACAAATGAGCGTAATCATTTGTTTTAACTGCTTCAAATTACTACGAAATAACGGGAATTTCAAGTAAGATCACGGACACGTAATAAATATTAAAAAAGTTTTTATTCAAGATTTTTTCATGGAAAAAAAGCTTTGTAGTTTTAACGGATTATATCGTTGTTTCAAATTTAATTTACGTTTCCGACGTTTTCCGTTATACATTGAAAATATTTGTAAGAAAAAATCTAGTATTTTTGTTCTAGTATTTCGTGAATGATTCAATGTTTTCATGTGCTCGTGAACTTCCGTATTACCTTCAGTCTAGCCGGTCGATGCTCGATCAGACCTTCAGACGAAGGTCTTGGTCACTACTACGTCTATTGGACTATTTTAGGAAGCCTGTCTAAGTTTCCGATAGTTTACACCTAGGTTGTTGCCCTTTCAACTGCTTTTTGACGTCAAAAATGATCATCACCTCACTGCCGTGCCCTGTCCGAATTATTTGGGGTCAACCTGTCATCTCAGTATTCATTCCTTTCTTTCTCATATCGGCTCTTCTCTATAGGAATGACACTTTGGAACCGAGCAACTAGAATCAGTAGCTTGTAACGTTTCTTAAGCGCCTTTATTTTTGGTTACAAGAAATAAAAATATTTTGATTTTGATATCATCTTTCACACAATCCATCTACCTCTTTTTTGGTCTTCCTCTTCATGTATACTCATCCACATCAAAAATGACAAAGAAACAAAAGACAAAATATCTCGAAAATTTTGAATGACGCGAAAAGAGGGAGGTATCATAACAAAAAACATTTGGTCAGGCCATTTTGAGCGCACGGTTGGCGGAGTGGTATAAGTGGGCACCTTGTTACATGTTACTTCTTCAGTTCGTGGCAATAGTTGTCTTTCAGGTAAAAAAAAAACAAAATGGAAAGATTTTCGTGATTAAGGAATTGAAAATTATATTAAAATATATTATAACACATAAAATGAATAGCAAATTCCTCCTCTCTCCTACTTTTGCTGTGCCCGACAGGGTCCATTATGAACTGTTAACTCACTGTACTGACCACCTATGTAACATTATGGTATGCAATAAAGAATTGAATTGAATTGAAAATCACAGTGAACTGGTAATATCATTAGGCTACTAAGTAAATAAGGGAAAACAGTTCAACGACTGAATATCCTATAAGATGAATTTTAAATGTTATACTCATAATTGTATACTTATATTTATGAAGAAAACTTTCAATTTGGAAAGTTAACTGCAATGCAGAATAATATTAGTTTTCCTAACTACCAAAATAAATCCATATAGTTTTTAACCAATAACATTCTCAAGTAGGTTGACACAATAACCCAATTTCGACCAGTCTCAAACGGTACGATGTTGTTTGTCCCAGATTTCTACCAAAATAAACAATAGCCCTTCTTGAAATACATTAAATATAATGTATGTGAATAATCCTCCCTATAGCTTACTGTATAGGAAGAGAAAAATAACCCTTAGGTTTTGTTTCTATTACTGCGACAGCCTAAACGCCTTCATTTAAAAGTGCTGGTTTGCGATGATTATTGAATGAAATCGAGCTTTCGTAGTCGTTAGAGACTACCATTTTCATAAAAAGAAACGCATTTTTTTAAACCTACACTTAGGCATGTGACCTATGCTAGTGTAGTTTTTTATGTGTGAACCGCACATGAATGTTGCCAACATATATAAAAGCAAGAACTGTTTTTAAAACTAGGGCTTATTCTTTAACTTTTGGCTGTTTTACCCAATTAACGTTGACTATTTTAGTTTATGGTACCTCTTACGTGTGACCTGTTCATGACAAGTGAACTATGCCCTGTAACATTAAATCTACAGTTTTTTTTATTACATCTAGTATATCTATGACTGCCTCGTTGGCTTAGTGGCGCTAAGCGCGACTGCTACGCTAGAGGTCTTTTCTGTTCGATTCCAAAGTCGACCAAGGTGTTATTGGGTTTTTCTATGAAATTCTCAGTAGCAGGTCGGAGTTTGGATTTGTGCCCGGTTAGTGGCAATAGGCTCGCCCCCTATTACATGGGACCGAAACATATCAGCGAACAGTGGGTGTACATTGGTACACCTCTGCCTAACCCTTCGGGGATACAGGCGTGATGATGATATATATATATATATATATATATCTATTTTGTTTACAAGTTCTCACAGCTGTAATCATTTAGTTGTTTACCGTTATAAATTATTCGGAACCCCAATTGATTTATTTTATAAACATAAATCATCAATTAATCAACGCGAGCACATAATGTTATCAATTAATAAATTGAATTTAATATGAATGTTGCCAGATTGGTATTTGGCAGTATGCTCTATGATCTTTTAATTACAATTAAGAATTTATGGCTGGACTTTAGCAATGCCTTTTATGGCTAATTATGCTGTACGAATGTTCGATTAAAAATGACTGTAGATGTTTTTAATGCTTAATCAGGAAATGTTAATTTAGAATATATTGTGAATTGTGATTAACAGAAATCTTTTAAATACAGTATTAAAATCACATTTTCTTTGTAAACTTCTTTCTAGACCATTTGAAAACGAAAAACAGTGCATATCTTTAATAATATTATTAAAAATCAGAAATGCCTTGTGTACAAAAAAAAACACGAATACTAATTCACTGACGTGAATTTTGCATTATCTGACATCAACAAGTCTAAGCAACAACATAATTTAAATTCAGAACATCGTTTCGCCTGTCAACCGTTTATACGCCATTATCAAAATGGCGTTCAGTGAGTTGACAAGTTAATCGTTTGTAAAGAGAGTCATTATCTTAACCGATATCTTTAAAAGGAATTTATCAACAACCCTTTGTATTGTGAAAATTGCACGGTCTTTGAAAATATTTCTTTCAGTTTTAAATAGGTGTCAAATTTGTGTTTAAGAATAAATATCAATACGTAAATATTATTTTTTTAACTTCAACTAACGTTTTATCAAAATCTATTTGTAATTGTTATAATAAGCGTAGGTCAATTAATCACAGTTTTAGATTACTTATAAGAAAACTTACTAAAAAAGATATTTCTTTATAAGTGCTGAAACATAGGGATTAGTTTTCAGAATTCCGAGTAATAGTCATTTAATTTCAGTAGTCAAATATTCGAGGAAAACTAAAATAAGATTTGAATCATGGTAAAGCGGTACGACAATGACATCATATAATGATCAGTTTTGTAGAAATATCTTAAACATGTTTACATGAACTGGTAAATAAATAGTTTGTACACTACTCATACTAGGGTACTTTAAAATTTAATGAACGAAATTCTTAGTAATTGCTAATAATGATCATTGCAGAGGTGGATGATTGTCAACCAGAATAAAAAAAAAAACGAATCGTATCAAATAAAAGTAATGAAAATCATCCCCCAAAACTTTGAAAATTTCTTCATTTGTATTTAATTACACCATATTAAACTCATAAATATCCTATTTGAGTCGATATTCTCAGAAGCAATTTAAAAAAGTCTATAGGCACGCCTGGAGTATCGGGTTGGCAACGATTCCAATCTATTTATACACTAAGAATCGCGATCCCGTACAAAATAGAAAAGAGATTGATAATTTAAATTTCATCTTGATATATCTAGATTCTAAGATGAAAAATGGCGTGATGTTTTTGGCTCTGTTGAGAAATGCAGTGTCGTGTAATGTGACGTCATAAGTCGTGGTAGCGGTACAAAGGAGGTGGACTTGTGGCAATTAGGGCGGCCGAAAATAATGTCCCTGCCTACGCTAGGCAGGCTGAGTTATTAATAATGATGTTTACACCAATAAGCGTCACCGTGATATCGAACTTAAGTCTTTTTATAGACACGAATACGCTACAATGGAATCTACGGACAAGCGTTTTAGATTTCTCTTCGTGTTTGTGAGCAGCTCAATTTAAATGAAAAAATCCAGATTTGTATTTTAAGTTGAGCACAAAACATTTTGTTTTACGTTCAGAAATTTTTGTTTGTTTATATTATACGTTTGCTCTGGTAAATCGTTAAATTAATACTTAGATATTTTCCGTGTTGTAAAAGCCACATATTTTAAGAGCGACGCTTACATCTGTGAATACAAGAAAAGTGGTGATTTTATCCTCGCGTAAAAAAAAACAATGACATGACATTCGAAATAAGAACATATGACAGATCTATTTTGGAGAAGAAAAACAAAAGCGAATAACAAAAGAACGCTATGTCAACATAAATTAGTTTTTATCAAAGAGGTTAGTTATAATGTGAGTGTTTCCCGTCGTAAACTTAGTATTTGAGTACTGAGTCTTGTGGTTCAGTGGCGCGGTCAACGGGTGTTGTGACCGCAGTAATGTAGACTGGAAAACATCTGAAGGATGGTAATAAATGTAGTAGCAACTAGCATATTATTGTACTTCTGTCAATACTTTATTTCTAGCTCATGACTACTAAAGATGTCCGTTTTTAGATGTAGAGGAAAGATCTTAAGGATGGAGGCGATAAGAAAATGCTTTTTACTATTTTATTTGGAGACGCCTATATTTCTTCAACAATATAAATACGCCTACACTGAATAATTGTCCTTTCTCTTGTGCTTCAGTTAATTAAGATCGCGAGGTGTTGATAGAACCCAAAACTTTACTTAGCAAGAGGTTACCCTAACTTTTGGTAACTTGATTGTTGTGTAAGAGAAGGAAAGGGCTCATTCCCATACTAATGTATGTTTATTCGTTTGTTACTAGCCGACCCAACAGACTTTAATTTGTCCACAAAAATCCTCAAGATTCCTTACGGGATAAATTCTCGCTCGACCATAGTATGTGTTGCCTAGCAACGTAACAACAGCTTCATATTCTTTATGAACATATTTTCTCTATTGTAATCCAGTAGTACTTATCCAAACAAGTGACTCATATACTCTAACTACTAATGTTTATTTTCAATTCCATGGAGTTTCTATTCAAGTTCTACACATTAATCACACTAACCTACAAAAAACAGATGAATCGGTTTATTGAATGTCTCATCATAGCAGAATCTACTTAACTTCAGCAAAAAAAACGTATTCAATCTGTTGAATAGGGTCTAATTAAAGACTGGGCTATGGAAAAACGCCCACGGTAATTGTATGGCATTCGGTGTTTCTATGTGGCATTCGTTATGGACTTGTTTTGGGGTTCTTTGTGAAAGACGATTTTTCATCCTTTTATTACGCAACGCAATGAATAGGGAATTTCAGAGATAAGAAATCACGAAATTTTTGATTTTTTTTTTGTCGAAATCAAGGTTCGGATTGTAATGAGGTAGATGTTTTTCAAATAGTTAATATACTCGTAGTATAGCAAATAGAGGAACAGAACAACAACGACCAAATGACTAACAAGACTATTTTTAAATCAGTTGAAGGAGTGTTATTGGAAAAGCTAGACGGAAGCTTTATACTAGATACATATGAGTGAACGAGAAAATGAAATTCCCAGTTGGAAGCCAAAAGAAAGGCAGAGAAGAGCACATAATGTCGCTGAGGTCGGAGTTGAGGTCTCAAAAGAGTTTTTAATAAATAACCAACATAGTTATTGAAATGAGTTATGGTTAAGTCTTAGCAATCCTGGCAACCAGTCCACGTAAAATATGGTACTCAGCTTATTATGGTAAGACAGGAAGACGACACAATCATGGCTTGGGAAAAAGGTTGGACTGAAAATAGCTTGAGAAAAGGGTAGCCTTTTCAAGTCATATGGAATCGAGAATATCACAACTGTCAAACCTATCCAATGATATTCGTAAGATTACAGTTTCTCCAACATTAATCACGTTAATCCCAAGGGTTTTAGGTAAACGGTACTATAATCCTATTTACGCGTTTCTCCGCTAGATGGCATTAACTCAAAGGTCGCCAGACTTTATGTGGCGGTATAATGAGACACATCTGGGTCGAGGCTAGGCGATTATTTTCGGACTATTGTGCAACAGTTTTGATTAACCGCTCATAATTAAAAATAATTGGAAATATGGATATTTAATTAAAGAATTCAACTTGTTTTATTGCTTATTAAGTAACATTATGAATAATATTTCTTCATAAGCATCAAAGATTGGCATCGTTTAAGGGTATTCTCTGGTATTCTCTGGTTTTATCATTGACTACTACATTTTTGTAATGCGATTTTTCCCTCAATTGCAAATGGATTCGACAAAGATTCAATATAAATACACAAAAACCACCTAGACTTGCAGCTCGCATTTGTGGAACACACAAATATTTTTCCCATGCGAGTATCGAACCTGCAACTTTTCGCACATTGTACAAATTGGCGTGGTACCTCGGGTATCCGTAGAGAAATGATATTTTCTTAAAGCGAAACCTTAATTGGTCATCACCTTATTCATTGTGCATAGATTTGAACTTACGTACTTGTTTCAGTGCTAGGTGTTTTTGATGTGTTTACAACATTATTATATGGAACACAGTTTGGATTGAAACCAAGGAAATTAGGCCATTACTATGTTCCAAACCAATAAAGTTTTCATCATTAACGGTAGCCGTAAAATTACGTATGTAAAACACGAATTACCGTGTAAACATGATAAATAAGAAATTACATCAGATACGTGATTTCAGGGATCATTTAAATAGTTGTATCGTAATAGTGTTTTGTGTCTGTGCTATCTTCACTCAATAATTAAGGAAGCCAGCCAATTACATTCTAATTATAAAGTCAGCCGCATACTGTCTCAAATATGTTGCTTTGAGCCGATCTTTACATAGTTCCGAAACAAAATTGGTGTCCCACAATTTCGGTTGTCTACAAGCCAAACAGATTAGAGCCTACCATATAACATTATTCCTATCACAAAGGATATCACATTTAGGGTTATTTCTCAAGGTTCTCAAAGAAAACAAAACACAAACCGGGGTCTCATAATTTAATAGTCAGTCATGCTTACAGAAGCTCACAGCCAGCAATGCACGCGTGCTGCGGTACGTCCAAGCTAGTCCCCCCCGGTGCCCCAGAAATCTACTTCTTCCTCTTCTTCAATTACCTCTTTGGTCTCATTCGGTTCTTCCTCGAAGGAGTTGAGTTTGGGCACATCTTTCAAGTAGGGCTTTAGCTCGGAGGCATGGTCCTCGGAGGCGACGCTGTCCACAGAGGCCTCCACGCTCCAGTGCTCCGGCCTCCTCTCCCGAGAGTTTTCCCTCGACCGACTTCTGGAATGAGAACGCGCTGATAGATTAGGAGTGCTTCCGAACCCTCCGACTTGTGCAGCTTTATTCATACGCTCGAACTCGGCTTCCTCGAGTGACGTGAACATCTTTAGTTCTTCCTCGCGTGACGCTCGCGACTCTTTGGAAGAATTTGACGACGAAGAGTGACGCTTTCTGAAACTCCTTCGCCTGCCACTCGGGTCGCTTCGTTGTAACGGTCGGAACTTAATGCCATCAAGAGATCTTAAACAAAGTCACAACATATGAGTCGGTATAGTACAGGTGAGGGATGGTACCATGAATTAGCTTTCTACGCGTGAAATGTTGATGTCCGGATGATCGGTGACCCGACCTCTTGGATAATGAGATGTAGCTAGGTTACTACGGTACGGTAAGCGTGCGTGTCTACATGAGAGATGCTCCTGCCGATAGCAATGAATATTAACCTTAAGAAGTCTTCGCTGTAAACGCCTCTTTTGTCTTCGTCAAATGATTGGAAATGTATTTCGGGCAGTGCTGGCGGGGTGCGGTCGGGGCTCAATGGTCTGTAATGCCATGTCAGTTTCTCTTTAGCCCCGTCGACGACGTCGTGGTTGTCAGGCGCGACAGAATTGGAAGTAAAGCTGTTGTGATTTGAATCTGAAATAGTTTCACGAGGCGTAGGTGATCTGTTTCTTTGACCGACACTGATCGACTCTGATGTGTTCGCTAGGATGGTTTTCGTTTTCGTAGGTGTGTTGTACCTTTCGCTTTTGTTGTCTTCGCTCGTTTGGCTGTCGAGGGACTCCTGACCGAAGCTGGATATTTTCGTGGAGAACAATATGGGTGTCGAGTCTCCTCTGTCGTCGTAGTACTTGACGGCGGCCGACTTTAGTTTTCCATTTTTATCTTGTGTTAAACATAGATATCCCTGACCGCATTCTTTAGTCCAGTCGGCTGCGGAGGACGCGTTGGTGGCTTTCCTGAGCTGTGCGGCGTAGTACTCGGCGAGCTCCTGCAGGTCCGGGCTGGAGTAGGGTAGCACGCCACTCAGTAAATGTTTGATGCACTCGATGGCGTCGTTCGCGCCGGCGTACGAGATAACGACGGACAGCAGGAGTCCCATTTCAAAGTCCTCGAACAAACACGGCTGTATTAAAGGAATGGAAAAGGGGTACTTTGAAAGGGTCTCAGGGGAGCGGGACGGTGCAGCGCTATTACGCCGAGACAAGATTTGAACAACTGAAATTAAAGTGTAATAGTTGCCAAACTTTTGTGGCCCGATTTAGAATACATTTGGCGTTGTGGCCAGGCGCAAGCATTATGTCTCGTTCGATCATTTAGTCGAAGGTCGCTATAGGGTTTACGAGACAATAAAAATGTTTCATCCAGTGATTGATTTGTTAGCCAGTGCCATTACGTTTGATGTGAATTATTGCATTTGTAGTTAACAACGGCTCACTTTATTTGAGATTTAATAGGATGCGTTTTGCTACGGATGCTTTGTCGAGGTTGCATTGGTTTGTTTTATTAATGTGTTTTGTTTTCAGCATTTTTAAAGGTAAGTAAAAGCTAGAAATAGCAGTTGATTACATGTGGAATGCCGACACGTGCTTATAACAATGTATTTGGTGATGACGTTACGTAGAGAACAAAAAGAAAATTGCCCTATAGTATTTTTGTTGGTCTCTTCCTATTACTTATTTATGTGTCCATACTTAATGTGTCATTATATATTTTAGGTATGAATAGTTTTATAATATCTCTTAGTTTAGCTGCTGACTAATTACTATTGTTGCCAATTCCGTTTAAACGACCCTCATAGGCGTTGAATAAAGTTTTCGTCATTAATGCAATCATCTACGAAAATAATTAAGAAACAATTAGTAGCAAGAATATTGGTATACATCAGAAACAAATGTGTGTTCTCTACTAAGAACGAATGTAAATAAAAATAATAGTTTTAAAGTAAGTAACTAAAATCTTCAAAAAAAAACTTAATTTAGTTTCAATAATGGTTTGGTATTGAAAGTACCTTCACTTTCGTTTAGAATATCAAAGCTTTCCGTCATTAATTGTAGTCGTATAGAATAACACTTACTTCGATGACTGTAGGGACTCTTGTAGAATGACACTTATAATATCTGCTGGTGTTAATTGACGGCACTTCTGAATATTTCTAAGCTTCCGTTATTTCAAGATCTCACGTAATGTCCCTCTTCAGACATCCAGTCTGAAGAGGGATCCATCTTACCATATATTACAGCTTCTTATCTTATCTCTAATGAACATAATAATAAGAAAAGCGTAATATTAAAATTGTTTTATATTGTATTTTAACTTTCGCGGTTCTGCTGGCAGAAATTTCTTAAGAAATAAACAGCACGTAGCACAGTACATCAGTTTTAAATATGTAATATTATTTATTAATTTAATCATTTATATACACACAACCCGTGTGTATATAAATGATTAAATAAATAAATTATTTTTTGTTTCACCTGAACTCTGTTAACCCTCTTTTAATAGAGGAAACATAATAAACATTTTTTCTTTTACTGTTTCTCGAATTTATTATTTAATTAATTGCTTATACAATAGGCATCCTTCACATATCTATTCTCTTTAATCATAAATATTTCTTTCGTATAATAATCGTTCACCTAAGAAAATATGCAACCTGTATATTGTTTGCCAGTCATCCTTTCATTGCGACAATGTCTTTAAATAATAAAGGCAGATTAATAAGGACTGGTCAGTTATTTGAAATATCCTAGAAACATTCCTATAAATGCTGAAGAATCTAATACGTTTCTTAGGTCTCAGTAAAGAAAAATAGGCAATAGCAAGCCACTTTGCCTTACACAGAGGAGTTTAATGACGATATCAAACTTTTAAGCTTCAAAAAAAAAGAGCGTTTTTCTTTTCAGGAATAATACACGTGCCACGCAACATGCTCCATGGAAACAGAGTTATTTAAATACCTGTCTTAAGAGTCATACATAATTTTTCGGGATATTTCGAGTTCAACTTTTGTACGAATGGTAATTCTATGGAATTGGCAAACTTGTCAATTTGACAGCAACCTGTCATTCAGAGTAAACAGTGTGAAAAGTTTAATGTTCTTCTGTCACTAATCAATCTGTTTTTTACGGCTATTTAGACAGAAGTTTTATTGTTTAACGCCCTAGTTAAAGAGTTAAATATTGTACATTTAATGTAAAGAATTTATACAGCATAGACAATAAAAAAACAATTACGTAAACATGATCCATGGCAGTAGACCTATCTAAAAAGCTAAATACATGATTTTATAATATGTAATGATTATTTTAGTTTATATTTTTTCTTATTTATTGTGTAGGCTTGGTTTTTTTATTGTTATAATATCTTGAGTTTAATTTCTAATTGTAATAATGTATTGAACAAATAAAGTATATTTAATGATGATGTGATGAAAACTTAAAAATATCGATATGATATCACAGGTAACAACTAACAATGCATAAAACGTAGGTGTTTTAAATCCAGAAAAACGTGAATAAACCGCGTGGGTAAACTTGACTTTGAAACAGTGATCTGGAAAGACGAAAATAATGCTTCAGTTTCATGCTGTAAGGCACAATTATACCGACAATTACATTTTATATATCGTCCAAGATAATTAGCCTTGACTTTATTTTTCACGAAATCTATTGTGATTTTAAAACTACGACTGATTGTATTTTCTACAATATAATTATTTAATACAAAACTCAAGCTAACACGATTATTTGAACCATCGAGATTTATACGTCAAGAACCTAAGACTTTTGTAAAACTTAAAAAAAAACATAAATGGAATCCAAACAAAATCAAATGAAAATAATAAATATGGTATATAAAACCAAGTCACTTAAAAAAATACTAGTTTCACTAAATATTCCTAAGTTTTTCCATCACCTTCAATAATATTATGAAAGTGAAAACTCTATTTCGATTCAGTAATTTTCCCCCCAAAACGTGAAAGAATAATTGTGAGCAAGTGTCAACGACATCGGGGAATTAAAAAAACAACGTTGCACACGTAACTACTCTTGAAATCTTATAAAATCCAGAGACAAGGAATCGAATGTTTTTACTCTGAACGCTGACAAAATGCCAAAATTATTTTATAGTTAAATGTAAAGCTTCAAATATTTGGATATTGTCAAGCTTAATGATGACGATGTAGTTTATGTTTTTATTTGATATATGATTTATTTCATACATTTACAACGTTATAATTTTTCTCTTTAAATCTTTGTGATGTGACTTAAAGTACTTTTTGGAGGACATAAGGCTATTGACACCAGTAGTTACCATTCTATTTTAAATGTTCTCGTACGTTAAACCCATTATTATAAAATAATGTTTCCCGGCCCATAGATAATCTATTTTCATTGCTAACCGGCACGGGATTCGATTGTATACCTTTTCATTTAATTATAAACGTGTGTGACCTTCATCGAACATCGCGAGTTGGCCCATTGAACGGCGGAAACTCAATGAAATTTGTTCAGAATTTGTTTAGCGGTTCATGAGATTAGCGTGTTCAGACAGACAGACGGGAGACCGTAGTGTGTATTTTACAATACGCGAGCTGTGCCAATTTACGAGAGGCTAAAGACAAACAAATGACTGAGCAATAACTTTAAATTTCGAATTCCGGAGTAGAGACGTTTGTTTCCTAATTCAAAAGTAATTTGAATTTAGTATGTTTCGTAAGATAGTCCAGTGGTTCCAGGTTAGGTACAACTCTGGGTTCTAATTATGGGCGATGACGTCACGATGACGGAGTCGGCCCGTGTGAACAGTGTGGGCGGGCCTTTACGAACAAGACGTTTGTTTGCGCGCGCGCAGTTTATTTCAGCGCTATTTGTTTGATTAGTTGCATAACTTCGGTGGGCGGGGCTTGCGATGATGAGAGCTTGATTCTATGCTAGATGAGTAGATTTATTTAAGTGTATAAATTATCAAAATAATCAATAAGTAACAAAATGCGTCTGGAAAGTTAATATCCTACTGATAAAGAAATCTTAATATCGCTTTTTCCGCTGTCATATAGTAAAAAACAAATGAGTGTTTTTACCGCTAGAACAAGAGAAAGGTATATCAAAATGTCGACTTATACCCACAGATGAAGTGTTAAATAAAATGGCACTTAAAAAAAAAACTTATAAAAAACTGCTCTAAAGACAAGAGAAAATGTTGTATAGAAGTACCTATATTCACAGACATAGAAAAAGGGCAGTAATAGTATATTTACAGAGTTTTAAAATACCCACTTTAAAATGAAGTGTCACTGTCATTCTTTGACAGATATAGGTCGTAGCTCAGTGGTGTAGTGTTGTCTGTATGATCACAGACCAATAACCTATTTATGTGGTACAGCACTATTTGGCAAAGATGTGGTGTTTAATGAGAAATGTAATATTCTGTGTAGTACTATAACTGAAGTAGTACTATGAAGATTTAAGAAGGTTTAATCCTACAAACATAACATATCATCACGCCTGTATCTCCGAAAGGGAAGGCAGAGGTGTACCAATGTACACCCACATTTCGCCGATATGTTTAGGTCCCATGTAATAAGGGGCGAGCCTATTGTCACTAACCGGGCACAAATCCAAACTCCGACCTGCTACTGAGAATTTCATAGAAAACCCCAATAACACCTTGGTCGACTCGGGAATCGAACCTAAGACCTCTAGGGTAGTAGTCGCGCTTAGCACCACTAGTCCAACGAGGCAGTCGTAGTACTATAACGTACTGTAAAGTTTTTAGGAGGATTAAGCATAAAAAATGCATATAGTAGCATAAAATAATTAAAAGATGCACAAAACTTTACAGTTTACGTAAAACATGTTTTGTTTCCTTGTTTCTTAAAACACTATTAAATAATTAACAACCAAGTCTTTATTTTATTTTGGTCCCGAAGATATATAGATGGAAATTTGATTTGGTAGAAACATCGTTAAATCTCAGATACCTAGTACACATAACCTTTATATTTAAGTAAATTATATTAAGTAATGTGCACACCACCTACATTTGTCAAACAGATTAAGTATCACAATAAGTATTAGGTAAATACTTACAAATTACAAAACAAACATGATGTAAATGTGTATTTTTCTATTACACATTTGGATTGACCATGGAATATGAGCTAACTAATTAAACGCAAATATTAACAAAACATAATTATTGTGATATTCTAGCGTGCAACATATTAATATTAAAATTTTTATTGTTTGTCGATTATGCAACAAACCATTATAATTTTTCGAAATAAACCATAAAGTGCGCTGAAAATACATATAAGCCTACCCTAAAAGATAAACACAGGTGGTAATATTGTAGGAATAAATTTTGAAGAAAGTGGACGAAGCCAAACAATTGTTCAAGGATCGTAGCCAGTGGAAAGCAGTAGTCTCTGTTTTCTCCTACACGGGAAAGAGGCGTGATTATGTGTATTTATGTATATTTTTTACAAACAAATAACTGGAATTATGAAAAGCATATCTCAAAAGATCACCATTTCAATGTCTGGATATACCTACGCTGCAACTCTGACGTTGGTGTGGTAAAGAAAAATCTGACTATCTACCTCCCCTCTGAAAACTGTAACCTTTTCGGTGTTTAATAAAGAATATCCTCTATCTCTCTCACACCTTCTACCTTTCCCTTTTAACCTTCCATACAGCTTCACCTAAGCAACATTTTACGTGTACAATAAAGCACATCTTATTTCTCTTTCACACTTTTTATCTATCCCTTTTAACCTTATCCAAACAGCATCACCAAACCAAGGTGTACAATAAAGAACATTATCTTTCTCCCTCAGACTTTCTACCTATCCCTTTTAAACATACAGCACCTAAATAGCCATGTGTGTCAAAGGCAAGGTCGCAGTGAAAGTGTTCGCCGAGTTCGGCAGCGCGCGCCGACACCCGACACCGCGTGACGTCACGCGCGGGCCGTGCGCACGAGGCGATGCGCACTCGCCGAGAGGGAACCAGCTCGCTTTGAGGAGTGATGTACTTTGAAATATGAGGCTGGGACTTTGTTAGCCTAGTTGCATGTAATTTTTCTTGCAGTTCTACTCATTTGATACCTTTACTGAAAGTATGCAAATTTTCTAGCCATTGTAATCGTAGCTCATTATGTAATAGAAAGAGACATCAATCATTCGCTAAATAAGCAGAACATGGTCAGTTTACAAAAACTTATAATAAAAATCCTTCTTCTCAAATCAAAGAAACTTATTTTCATATTAATTTCCCGAAAAAATCTTCGACTATTCTGCTAAATAAAACTAGAGTTGATGGAACCAATCTTAATTAAATTACTTACTTTCTTCGCCATAATATGAGAAGAGACCTTTGGCTATTAGTGGGACAAATAGATGTTTACATTTTTATCATAATTTTGAAAACAAGGAATATGATACCGATAATTTGAACAATATCTCCCTGAAATTCTAACCTCTAACTATTTGTCAAGCTACACTAGTTCATTCACGTAACGCCCACTTGAACTTGAATGAACTTATTGGCAAGCGAGGGGCGTTCCCCACACCATTACGAAGGTTTGTATGTATTTTAAGTTTTGTAGTAGGCGTAGATAAAAATAATATACTATAACGACAGTTGTGGATATAGCGGGAAAATGCGTTGTGTTTCGTACACAAGCATAGGCAAAGGCAACTCAATCAGAACATAAGCTACTCAGTTTTATTATATTTGAATTTGGAACGCATGTTAAAAGTAAATATACAATTTGAATTGTGACTGGCTGAAAATGTTATCTATTTATAGAAAATAAAAGTTTTCTCACACGTGTTGTCTTTTTAATGTTTTTATAATTATTCTAAATATATTTTTTTCTAATTCGAAAGTATTTAGTTATCGCTTAGCTTCAAATGTCTTAAAGTTTATCGCATGAAATCATTCCAATCATTTTTACGCGTTGGCAACAAGAGCAAAAACATCGGATCTTTGTTTTCAACAATATTACCGTAGTAATTTAAAGTAATTTATGATTTTAACATTTAATAGAACTATTAGACTTGATTGATAGTTAACACGTGTTATTTATTTATTATTTTATAAACTATTTACTTAAATCATATCTATGCGGGTGATTACATATTTTTGTTTATGGTGGAATAAATATAGTTGTAACTCAATAAGCTACATAATCATACATCTGATGTCAATTAAATTTTTACTACTATAAATAAATTCACATTTCTTTATTAAGACAATGAAACGGCAGAGAGATATTTTCATATAGATTTTGAGTTATCCAGGGACTCCTTTAATGACTAGCTACTAGCATCAATAAAAAAAAAACGCATAGGTATCTGTAGTACGATATGAAAATGAAAATATATATATTTTTTTGCATAAAACGCTATTAGGCCCCGGCGATGTATCATGCGGCCAGTGCCAATTAAATTTAAATAAACAGACGGTATATTTTTCACGCAGTTTTCTCAAAAATCGCGTAATAATTAGATATTTTTATTTATTTGATAAACAACTACAACTTTTACAAAATTGGCAAAAGTTATAAGTATGCTTGTTAAAATACGTAAAAACATTAACATTTCTACATTAAATAACTATTAGTTGTACTTGAAAATTCTTCCAATATAATCAAAGAGCTATCTGTTTTTCTATATTACCTAATTGACTCAAAATGAACTATTTTTATTGATTTTGCTATAAATAATGAGGTATTTTGACGGAAGGTGCCCAGTATCCGGTAAACAAGATTATTGGCAGGCGAATGGGGTCAATGACTCGTAACCATAGAGTTTGAGGTACGACAGGTGATGTGAACAAGTAGAGCTGTCTGTTATAATGATAAATGCAAGTTTTTGTTGTTGTTTGACATTTTCAATTTAGTGTAATTCTCGGAAAAGGTCGAAGAACTTGCTTCTTTTTTTAAATCTGAGTAGGAGTTGACAAGAGTTTTTATATAAAAAAATGTTTGGAATGTAAAATTTTGTTCATTATTTAATTTTATTGTTTAAGATAATCAGCGCCTAAGTCATCGCTTATTTATAATTTTTAAATATCAAAATAAAATGTTATTTTTTTTTAACTACATTTTTGTAAATAAATTAAACTAAGTACTAAGACGTGACTACACGAGTAATGATGACGTTAACATTAGATTAACATACATAAAAAACAGAACAAATAAATCCAATCTCCTCATGAAAATGACACTGTCACTAAACCTATGACAGAAAAAATCCTGACCTAATACTATTTGAAAATAAAGTCAATTAATTTTCAACGTTAGGACCAAGCATTAAGGATTTAATTAATATTCTTGTATTGCAAGCTTAAAATGTATCAGTAGTAAAGAGCTTAATTACTGATTAGTATAAAAAACAACGTCGAGTTGATAATCTTGCTATTTGTTACTTGGAACGTGCCAAATTTTTTCCCGCGTTTTATTGACGTTTACAGACAGGTTGATTTTTTAAATTCCTATGTCAGATGTCGCTGTCATGCAGTCGACTGCTAGATTTTAAATATAATAAATATTTGAAGTCGAATCAATGTGAATGCTGCATGTACTTATAATAGCATATAATATAAGAAATGTCTTGCTTGACATTTTATTCAATATATTATGTAATGCTGTTGTTTTTACCTAAATAAATTAATAATGAATTTAGTTTATTAGTAGAGAATTAGATTTTTTTTAAATCTGTTAGACACATTGTTTGTGTATTAAAAAAAAACTTTGAAAAAGTTGCTTACTCAAAATAATGCTGAATGAAAAAATTGTATAAAGCTCCAACAATTTGTGCCGTGGGAACCTACATATGCAATTTATCACCGCTCTATGAAAAGCTCTCTGTCATCAAATAGGAATAGGACTGCGTTTATTTCTGATTGTCAGCTGTTAAAATGAAATGCAGCTAAAATTAAATGGCGTCGAGCATTAATTTTGATTAAAGATGAGTGGTGCGGTGTGATTACGCAACTATTATGATTATTGCTGAACTACATTATTGCGGACGTCGCGAAATAGCTTTATTAATTATAACAAATAGCTATAAATCAACTATTTTATCTATAAATACTGTTAATTCGTAACATAAAATTATTGCTTCATTTTGAAATGTCAACATAAAAAATTGCAACAACTTGTCGAAACGCGCTGCATTGATATATTTATCAGTAATATTTTATACTTCACAGACGAGTCTAAATGTTAAAGTAGGAACTTGCAAATAAAATTTTAAAAAATACAATTCTGTTCACACCCGTACGTCATACGTGCAACGCCATCTATTAACGAGTAGCTGAACCATCACGACAATCTATTTGTTACAGGTAATGCTGTTACCATTTTCAGCGCCGAGATGACTACTTATTCAAATTCGGTTTGCCACCAAAATGTACGACATATATTTATCATTATATGAAACATATTAAAAACACATGGAATAAGATAGTAGTTATTAAACAGTGAAAAAACAATGACAAATCGTAATATTTCTAATGTTAATTATTTTTATGGAAGCAAATACCAGCAATTAACACATTTTATTAGACATGCTAAAGTCAAAAACACTCACAATAACTTTCTTCCTATTCGGCTTGTATCCGAACACCAAAAAAGGCGGGATAAAGTCGCGCGCAAATTCAAATATCGAAAACTTGAATACACCACGAAACTGACTCAACAGTCGCGCACCAAAATGACTTTTTAAATTATTTTTTTATTAAACTGGAGACTAAGGTATAAATTAAATTCGCTGGAGGCGACACGTCCTCGGTAGCTGTCGAAAGAGTATTGAGTTCACAGTTGGCGAACACTGGCCGGTTAAGATGGTCCTTGTCGTACGTGCGCGTCGATTATATTTATTACATCTACAGGCTTGTGACTATAAACAAGCTTGGACGATGGACACTTCAAAGCGATCGATCGGTATTTGGAAGATCGATAGCCGGGAAAATGGCTGCCCCATCGAGACACGTCAATAACCCGTAGGGATAATGTCAAAATTTAAGTGTCCGAGAACCGACACAACATCAAAAGCCCTTTTTATTTTAAACGCTTGCAAAATTCACCTTCGATTATTCTGAATACCACTCGTACAATCTTACTCCATTAACCGTACGTCAGACTGGACGTGTTTTCGTACGCACAATTTTGTAATTACCACTTCGATATAGAAACGTAACTGATACGATGTAGTAGCATTCGCAATAATTCGTTCGTTGCAAATATAGGCCACCACTTCAGGCGCCTCCATTACGATACATTGGAGACTATAACTCATAACTGTAATGTAGCATGATGGTTAAAATGAATACACATTATTGCAAATTAAAAATACAATACCAAGAACAAACGTCAAAAGTAAGGCACATAATATTAACAGAAAAAGAACAAATTAAATCATTACCTTATTTGACAGTTATTTGAATTTGGAACTAATCAGACCACTGGCTGTCGAGTATAGACACTTGATCACCCGAACTTTTTTCTTAATAAAAAATGGCGTGTCATAAAAAAGGCGCGCAATCCCGCTGGGAGCGTAAGAACTGACTAAAGTGGTAAGGTGTAAACCAATGTTCAACAAACCTATTTAACAGTTTATTTTTGTTCAGTAACCACATACCGAACATATTTGAATTGGCTATAATCGATAGAGGCTTACATACCTGGGCTTTTGGTGTAAACAATGCTAATTTTGGGAGTGTTGAGAGACACCCAAACTTAACTTAGAAGTGTTATTAAATAGGATAGTTATCGGTGGCAGTTTTGTTAAAAGCATTTAAGTAATTTGAAGTCTTTATTGAAAATAAACAATAGCCGTGTCAAAACACCACACCGTTGTTGTATAAAATTTTATAATTAAATTCAAACATTTAAAATATATATCGATTTCACGAAAATATTCTGTTGGTATTTGCCAAAGAATAACTAACCTACCACAATATGCACCAAAATGCATACAATTGTGTCAGTTATTTTGGTTTTAATGTTTTAACCAACCTTATGCTAAATTCAACTAGAAGGTCAATATTTCCCTACCAGTATTTTTCTACTGAGGAAGCCTGGATTCTCAAAATTGGGTAGAAATCGCCAATCCGCAGAGAGCAAGCGTGGTGATCAATGCTCGTGCCTTCTCTATACGGGAAGAGGCCTGTGCCCAGCAGTGGGACGTTTATAGGCTGTGCTTAATATTATTATTCTACAGATTTTTAATTTAGGAACAAGGACCAATGACACAAAATAGACAAGAAAATCTAAAACCTTGAACGAGCAATAATTTCATAGCGATGATACACTCGGATGAATGAATGTGAACAGTTGCTCGCATCAATAATCTTGTCATTAAAACAAAACAGTTTGTGGCACAGATAATGTAACGCGCTAAAATTATACCAAGCGTTACTCATATCTCGAGAGGTTACATTAAGATATCTTGATGAATGCTCCACGGTTTCACTTGCTCAGTTTTCATAGTTATTGGCTTTCGGAATTGGAGAACTCATTTAATCGACACTTCTGTTGTGTTATGGTGATATAATTGATAGGTAGCATATTCATTACAGCAAAACATACTTCAATGAAATGAAAATGGTACCGCTGAGGTAACTACTTTATACAAACCGATCTCAAAAAGAATTTAGGAAATATTGCATAAAAAACGTAAAAAAAGCGAATTGATTGAGAATCTCCTACTTTTTGGAAGTCGTTACAATAAGTTGAATATTTAGTTACGTTACCAACTAAAAGTGCTGTCAAATAACTATTTGACCATTACCTTAAACTTAGAGTACCTAGTTGCTCTTATTGCTATTAAAGTATAAGGTAATGTGAATTGTAAATTACAATTTACAGGCAGTTACATTACAATTTGTAATGTAACTGCCTAGTCGTTTATTAGACGAGATCAAATATTTATCTAAGGATTTGGACAATATCCAGTTAGCTACCAACATATGATCAACTACATTTGAATAAAACAATAACCAACCTTTGATTTAAGTGGGAAAACTTTCAGGCTAGTTAGACCTACACAGCAGCTCTCTTATAGGTAAGTATTTAGAATCTAGATTGTACCCATACCCTAAGATTTGATAAAATATTGCCTTAGAAGAAGCAATAAAATGTACCTACCTAAATGGGTAGGCACTAGATAAATACTTTAAAATAGACAATAAAAACAGAAAATAAGAAATATTTTTTTCTGTTTTAGCATCTTTATAAGACGATAAGACCTATTCTTAGCTGGAGACCAGATCATAGACATATTAGTTGTGGATGTTATGTAAGCGACCGGCAAATGTCAGAGAGACATAGCGACAGACAGGAATAGATCAGGCTCGTTTTATTGTCTTTGGAATACGTCCGGGGGGCAGAACGTACTTAGTGTATCTGATTGTTGGTTAAGACAATATTTTTTTATTTATTTATTTATAAAAGAAACATTACAGTTCATTAACAATACCAAAACCCTTTAAATTAATAACTTACAGGACATCAAAATGAGCAGAACGCTTATTTGCTATACTAAGAAAAATCACAAATAATTTGAAAAGATAATTGCTTTGAATTGATATGAAATCAAGGGCTGTATGATCAAAATGTAAGGTTAGGTTTAATTTTTTGTTGAACTTGAAAGTACCTAAGTAGGTTTTTGATCTTGAAAGTATCCATGTAGTATTGTTTGATTTGTGTAAAGGATATGATTAAAAAGACTTTGTCAGTGACGCGAGGTCAAGTCTGAGAAAAAAATAAGCTTTATTTATAACTCGTTTTTTGTCTTGAACTTTTTTTAGATTAATGGCTAGGATAGAACCTTATTGTATTTAATTTAAATAAATGAACCAGAAAAAAATGAATATAATTAAGATTCAGTCTCCAATAATTAGGGCTTAAATTCCAATTGCTTTTTTAATAGCAACATTTAAAGTACTGGTATTTTTGGACAGACACCAACTGATTAGCATTATCATCATTAATTATTGTAACGTATTTCGGTGCCTAACATTCTAGCTGTCATCGGTAATGGCCGCCGATAGAAAACAATCCATCAATATATCAATCTAAAATAAGAACGAAAATGTTTAAGAAAATGTGTGTACAAATAACTGCAGATTGGTGGCCACGGTAATTTAATATCAACTTTATTTCGTAGTGGTAAGATTTCGTTTCTTAGTACTACCGACCGAATAGTACTTAGTACCCTAGGTATGTCAACAAGAAATATATAATACTATGATTTATACATTTTAATATTGTAACCGAAATATAGATTTTTTTTTTCGTTTTTATTACAATAATAGGCGATGCGTAGATTTTAATTATTCACTATACAGATTTTCGAGGAGAAACTTATTTGAATATATTGATATATATTGTGATAATATATTGATATATTGCCTAATTAAGCCTTAAAGCAAATTTTTCGATGATTTTTTTATAATCATTATTGAATGTCATAAAGTTTTGTTTAACTTTAAATTGTTATAACTTGAGCAAATCAGCATTTGACAATTGTGCAGTTATCTGTATCACTTACTGTTTAATATACAATAATTAATAATTTATATTTAAATGTATATTTTTCTTTTAAGCTAAAGCCACTTACCTCATCGCAAGCATGACACCTAGGCTTCAGTCTTTCCGCGTAGTGCCGGACGCAGTACAACCGGCCGTCTAACGCACAGTACGCCAGTTCGACGAGCAGCTCGTCACATTCCGCACACGAGAAGCATGTGGGGTGGAAATATGCCTGTTAAACAAAATCAAAATAATCAAGTAAAGACAAATATTTTAAGTTTTTAAAACTGTTTTCAGCGCCACCTATCGTTGAATAGCAACACTTCTAAAGCTCTGAATGTTATTTTAGTTTACTTTTATTTACTAGATGGCGCTGTTAATGATTATACTCACTTCTTCACCTATCCGCGGCGCTTGAACAGTAATACTGCCACTTCGAATTGGTTTATTGCATCCCATACACTCGATAGATGCACCGTGATATTGACTTGCGACGCCTGAAACAAATATTGCTAAATAAAGCCGTTTATAATAACTTCGTCTACTCGCCATGAGATGGCGCTAGTGCTAATGAATTGGACGACGTCATACCAATGTCAAGTGCAATTTCGTTTCGTGCGGATACGAAGTCTTCATATTGCTTGCGATGATTTTCGTCGATGTGTCGACAGTGTGCTAGCGAGAGGTCTTGCTTCGGTAACTGGGAAGCAAGCGCTCTCGTTCGCCAGGCTCGCCACGCCGCAGCGCCAGTAGCGCCCCCTAACCCGGTCGGCGCGCGCTCGGCTAACGACGACCAGTATAGTTCAGTCTGAAAACACAATTTAAATCTTACTTATAACATAAAAGCAAAATATATCACTGATAAACTGTTTAAACATCTCCTACTTTCCTCGCCAACACATTTTGTCTCAAAAAACTACATGTACATATTATGACACTAGCCACTGCATTTGACACAATGTCATAATGATATTACGACAAGAAGCCAACGCCATGCATACGTTAGCACACCATGTCGCGTCAGGCTTATGGACAAGGCGACAGGTGATCGTCACGGCCGCTGTCTATCTTACATCAATAACGATATAAATAGAACATGGAAAAAGGTTGTTTAGAGAATATGCGTCTTGGTGGCCTAGTAATTTTATAAGCACAATGTCTCTTGTTTTTGTGGATTTTAAACTGAAACTTACATTTACATTCCTCTAGTTTAACGACTATGTAGTGGATCTGAATGATCTTTGGTTTGCCTTCAATCTACGTCTATTCAAGTAAAGAGTTTATTAGTTCCTGCTATTATATACAAATTAACACATTTAGGTGCTCAATTTATTAAATAAAAATACCATGAGTCAACACAAAACCAAAAGGACTTTTGCACAAGGCACATTGAGTTACAACCCTTAATTTTATAACCCTACATTGTCAAGAACTTTTCAATCTCTTCCGTACCTGCTTAGCAGTTAACCCTGGCGGGCTGTCATACGAGTGGTGGTTGATCTTGGACTCCCGCAGGCCCAGCCTGTCGCGCACCGAGCCCAGCTCCTCGTGGTACACCGAGTGCTTCAGACGGTCGCAGCCGCATGACTTGCACGTTTTTCTGGAATAAAGCAGTGATAGGTTAGGTTAGGTTTTAAAGCAGAACAAGTGGCAGAAACTTTTGAGTGGATTCGTTACAACCAGTAACATGTTTTGAAGTTCTCAAAATGTAAGATAGAACTGAAAATCGCAGTCTTTTGACATGAAGAGTTAGGTATTACATGAAACTTTTCTTGCAGAAATGGTCTCTACTGATAGTCATGAACTGATGATCATGAACCTTCCGTTAATGAAGGGTTAACTTAACGACAAAAATAAACCTAGGCGCAAGAAACTTAGGTTTTACATTGACCTTTTTTTCGTCACTGATACAAATAAAATAATACATTATTTTTGTTCCTGTTCAAAAATGTAGATGTCGCTGTTATAAACTTTCGATACAACAATCTTTCTTCGTATCTATACGTACTGGTATTTTCTGTGAACTCACGCTCATACAATATTATGGGCATAACTCATTTGCACACGTAAACAACTTCTAAAAATAGCCGGTTGAGAGCAGTGGCGTGACAAAGAAACATAACACATCCCTAATAAGACAATCATCTGCAGATTGAGAGCGGTGAGATGGGGACGAGCTGTGAGGGCTAACAAGCTCACTCGTAAAATATGGGACTGTTTGGACATATACATATATGTAGTAAATTATATAGAATATAGTATATATTATGGTATATAACTATTGTTGCTGTGAGGAACTCTAGCCTTTGTAGTCTTATTTACAAAAAGGTATTAAGGGCATTATTAGGAGGAGACATACAGGGGCATATCTCATGCGTGTAAAATTAATCATGTCCATGTAAAATTATCCTAAAATGATTTTATTTTTTAATTAAATTTGGTCGTTTTTTATTTCATAATAGTTGGATATTTTTTTACTAGATGGCGCTAGTAGTATTTCGATCAATTTTCGAGCTTCGTTAGCGCTCGTTATTTATCTAAGACATTATAACGTTTCTTTAATCAAAATTTATAAATACAGTAGTCCATAATAAATTATGAATACATTAAAGGGCAAGCCTAGATAGTTTATTAATGAAACAAGTATGGAGTTGTATTTAGATATCGATAGCTCATTGTATATGGACGTAAAGCATCGATAAGTTCTAACCATATATAGAGAGGTCCAGGTGTTTGATAACATCGCTGCAGACCTTGGTAACATCTGCGGCTCACATACTAAAAACTACTAATACTAGTTTGTAACTTTTATATGCATTGACAAACTTATTTATGATAATATTTTGTTGTAGCTTTGAAACTTTTCTGCAATTATTTCAATCAATTTATTAACAGTGCCTTATGTGTTTATTGGAATTAAGATCGACGATTGTATACCTATTTATCTGAATGCCTCATTTCATCCTAATGAATTTAGCGGCATAATGGGATAACAACTTGATGCACTTTTTAACTTTCATTATACCTACTTTACTTATTGAAATAAAAACATAGGCAGATATTTTATTAGCTAAATATGCTGACCACATATACTCGTTGATAGGGTGATATTTATCTGACAACAAGATTCCTAAGCCAAAGTACCATAGGTATCTAAGGAGAGGACCCGTTTATTAACAAATTTCGCGTACAAAAATTGTATGCTGTATATTCTTATAACAGCTAAACCAGCTACCTATATTTATACAATACATAAGCTTACTGCTTACGTAATCATGAGATCAGCTGTGAGTGAGAATTAAGTAGCAATCGTATGTTAATTGCATTTTATATTTATCATGTCACACACATGCATTACCTACTATAGCTATAGCTATAAACGAAGTAACTGGCAGTAAGAATTTTATTAGATATCGAAAACGGATGCGTTATAGAAAATATGCAATTTTTTAACCTTGAAAATAGTTCAAGAAAAAATTACGTGTCTATTTTTTTTTCATTTGTCTATTTGTACTATTAAACACACATATTTGCATGGAAATCCTATCTTTTAAACCTAAAACCAGTTGCCCAGAATAAGGATTTTGCCGTAGTGTACTTATTGTTGTACAATGCTCTTTTTAACCGACTTCTAAAAAAGGAGGAAGTTCTCAATTCGGACGTTTGTATTTTTAACCATAAACAAAAGAATATGAACCCTCGAATCCAGCTCACAGGACGGGCAGTTTAAATCAGTGTTCATTCCACTTATCCCATTAAATCAGTCTTGAACCATTCAATCATATCACAGACGGCATCGCTTAGCATTTCAATAAGATCAGACAATGTACTATGTTCCATTAATATTACTTTATTCATGTTCCTTTAATATTGCTTTATTCATGTATTCGTATTACTTCGAATTTTAAGTGACATTTCGCTGTACTTGTCATGCGTTTCAAAGGTCTTTGGATATTTTTTAATTTCGATTTTTTTTTGGTACCGAAATGAAATCATAAGTTAAGCTGTGCTTGTCGCGGTTGGACGGTAGATGGGTGGTCACTACTAAGATTTTGGAAGGCCATGTATTGTTTATGAGAAACTATGACATACAGCGTATTTTGCATGAAATCATTATGCTCAAGAAAATGATGCATCCACACAGTCATTTTAATAGTAAACATGAAATTAGGTTACTTTCAGTGCAGATTACTGTGGAACCTGTATTACTCACGGTTACAAGGAATTTGACAAGTAAATTCAAGTGGTTTGGCGTAAACCTACGCACACGCAATGACGTCATGCGTGATAAGAATGAGTCAGTGTAAAATAAATTACTGAAAAGCTATTGAACCCTTGTAGGTTGAAGGTAAACCTATAGCTTAGAAATATGCTGCTTTATTTTTACATTATGCTACTTACTTACATAAAAACTAGTAACTATTTCGACGACCTTCGTGGTCGAGTGGCGTACACACTGGTTTCAAGGTGTCGCTGACTCTGAGGTCCCGGGTTCGATCCCCGGACGGGTCAATGTAGAAAATCATATTTCTACATTGTCTCCGGTCTGGGTGTTTGTGGTACCTTCGTTGTATCTGAATTCCATAACACAAGTGCTTTAGCAACTTACTTTGGGTTCAGAACAATGTATGTGATGTTGTCCGCATCCGTATTTAATAGTACCATTATAAAAAAAAAAAAAAACAAAACAAAAGCTTTCATTATTTAAAGTAAAAAAAAAAGGAAATTGAGCCAGTAAAATATGTATGCTCCATTTTTTAATGCTCGAGACAGTCCTTTTTCAAAATGGAACATTTAAATGTCATACGAATTCAAACTTTATTTCTTTCAGACATCTTTAAACTAGCTCAGAACATACTAGAAATATTCCTTTACAATATAATGTATAATCCTACAACTTTGAATATTTCTGTTACTACCTACTACTAATATTACTCCAATACAGATAGTAACTAGATCCATAAACTCGGAAACCTCTCCTTGAATTTTACGTCCACTTAGACTCGTCTTATCTATACGACGGGATTGGCTGATATCTTAGAAGGAACTTATCTTTGACCTTGACCATCAGTCTATTATTAGTCTATTTTGAAAGCTTTGGCCTTTTACTATACAATAAACCAGCCTTATGACTTGAAAATCTTTGGACTATGGATTCAATAAGAAAAAGGTAAAAATTTGGACGTTTCTAATTGTAGTCCATACTTGTTCACTACCAAGGTAACCGACATAGCTCGTAAAATTAGCTCGCTGAAGTGGCAATGGGCTGGCCATGTCTGTCGAAGGACCGATAGCCGTTGGAGCAGACGAGTCCTAGAAAGGAGACCGCGGCTCGGTAACCTTAAGGAAGGACGCCCGCCCGCCAGGTGGACTGATGACCTGAAAAAGTTCGCTGGAGGGGACTGGATGCGGAAGGCGGAGGACCGGGTGTTGTGGTGCAAATTAGGAGAGGCCTATGTCCAGCAGTGGACTATGATTGGCTGAGTGATACTTGTTCACTCCGTTATCGAATTATATTATAAATAGTTTGTATAAGAACATGATTAGATAAATAGGAATATGCTGTAGATTGTTATCAGTGATTACAATTCCAACAAGTAATTTCATAAATATTTTGTCACTCAAAACACCTTTCAGGAATGTTTAACTATTCTCTTTTCGCTCACTTATCGTAATGTTCTTCATAAAGTACATAATAGTCTTCTATTTCTAGATATTGCTTAGTAGTATATAGTGACCATGGTTAAGCGTTAATATTGTAAAAGATCTCGTTACATAGAAGATACACCATTTTTCAAGAATAAAAAAACTGCCTTGTTTTCCTAGTGTTTCTTAGCGCAACTGCTATGCTAGAGGTCTTGGGTTAGATTCCCAAGTCGACCGAGGTGTTATTGGGTTTTTCCATGAAATTCTCAGTAGCAGGTCGGAGTTTGGATTTGTGTCCGGTTAGTGGCAATACACACCTCTGCCTAGCCCTATACAGGGATACAGGCGTGATGGTATGTAAAAAAAATTGGACGAAAGTTTGTTTAGCTATAACACACGTACAACAAAAATTATGAAACGTTAATGACTGTAGTTTCTCAGTTCCAAAATGCCATTCTTAAGAAGAGCCGGCAGGCAACTCCATAGGATATTCCTTTAAAATAAATTATAATATAAAATGCCTGTTCACAGTAGGTATTCTATACGAGAGTAGGTATTCTTTTGTTTTCCCATATCTTTGGGTCCCACGATAGGACAGAATCCTAGTACACTGGAAAAGGGACTTGAGAACAACAATAGTCTATTAATAGGTCCTTTAATAACCTATTCTCAGCGTTATGAGTAATGCATGTTTCCCATGGTAATAGCTGCTCTTAATTGGTATGCGTTGACAATGTTGCGTATGCTGGGGTCAATGACGTTTCTCTGTTTACTATTCAACTTCTGATTATACGGTTTAAGAGTTGAGCTTTTGTTAAGAAGTTTCTTTAAATTTAGTTTCGTGAGTATTAGATTCGATCGTCAATAGAAATATTGGGTAGATTCCCTGTCATTCGTAGCTTGTCCTACGGCTAATCTCATGGTAAAGCCATTGCCCAGTAGCTCATTTTCGAGTACCTTATTCAGAACAGTTAATTTATATGATGATCGATTTTGCTGCCTCGTTGGCCTGGTGGCGCTAAGCGCGACTACTACGCTAGAGGTCTTGGGTTCGTTTCCCAGGTCGACCAAGGTGTTATTGGGTTTTTCTATGAAATTCTCAGTAGCAGGTCGGAGTTTGGATTTGTGCCCGGTTAGTGGCAATAGGCTCGCCCCCTATTCCATGGGACCTAAACATATCGGCGAACTGTGGGTGTACATCGGTACACCTCTGCCTAACCCTTCGGGGATACCGGCGTGATGATATTTTATGTTATCGATTTTGCTTCCTATTGATTAACTTTAGTTTCTGAGTGTGTTAGTATAACAGGCAGATATAGATAGCGTAAACCAACAAACCAATTTTAAGTTAATAGGTATACTGCACTGCACTAAATTTAAATACTCCTATACATATTTACGAGTGGCATCCATCTTGCTAGAAGCAACTCCTTGGAAGATTATGGCCTCATAAATATGAGACATTGTTCAAGACATAAGTACCCATAACATCGCTACCATGAAATCCATTTACATTAAAATGTCTGACCACATTACAAAGTACAGTCTACCACGAGTAAATCGTAACCACGAAACTGTAAAATGAACCTTATGTCTTTGAAATAAGGGCAATGTTAAAGTAATGTTACTATTGATGTGTTTGACTGTACGTAAGTGCGGAACAGGTGACGCATCCATGAAAACATTATTTCCGTCATAATTGTATTTGTCAAACTGTGTGTGAAGTGTGGCCTTGTATAAGACATTTGACGGTCTTAATTTAAACTCTGTGGATAGTAAAATCTATTTTGCCAGTTATTTTATCTGTGGTATTGAAAGGTTGTCAAATGGAACAATAAATTACACTGGCTGGCTGGCCTATTCTGCTTAGTTCTCAAAACTGGTCTTCATATTTTCGTGCTGGTTACTAAGATTTTTAATTTTATTTTCTTCTACTATCTGCGTAATAAGCATGACTTCATTTCATAAAAACAATATTTTATGATTGATGACACGTTGACAGTAGACGTCAAATTTGACATCCACAAAACAATGGACTGACAGATTACACCTATCTTCAGAATTGTCGATTTATTTCTTTCAAAACCCAACCATTGCGTGTTAAGTCCTGAGTAGTCACTTGCACACATTATAGACGGTTCAGTGTAACATGGATCTCGTCATAAAATATATTTCGGCTAATTTTATTGCCGGTAATTAGGTCATGCAGCTAGCTGGCTGCAAGGGCACTGCTTTACGCCTTTGTGCTTTGTAAACTCTTGTTTGAGAATCAGGATTGATTTTGCTGTGACTGTATCTAAATATACTGAAACTGGTTGTTCGGAAAAGTAGGGGAATATAATCTTCTTTTTTGACTTTACATTCGTTATTAGTATGCTAAGCAATTGCAATTTACTACTAGGAGTTATTTAGTTTAGTTAGGTTATGATTTCAGAAAACGCGAATTAATCTTAATGTATTTCCAGTTTTAAATTGATATGACATTGATTCCCTTTATCCATTGCATTGCCAAACCATCAGAATATTTAATCAAGTATCTGTCAATGCAAACTTTAATCAACAGGGGACTGATGAATTATTTTAATTATTAGTAAACGTCTAGTTTATCGGCCATTTTATATAAACTGATACATTGGCTAACATCCACAGTTTAATATTTGTTTTTGTTTGCGGATTGTTTGATCAAGCAACTAACTCAGTCTGATGTATCATTTATACAAATCGCACGTTATTCACCTTAGCATTGATACTGTTGATTTACGCGGTTAACGAAGCCACTGAATAGATAGGAACAGAATGATAATCCGAAGGAATGAAAGAAGCCCAATGCCAATAGTATTTCCGCGATTTTATATATTTTTTTGAAAACTCACACTAAGTCCAAATACGATGGTTTAAGATAACTGTCAGAAGAAAATATGTAAATAGTGTTTTAGTCAAGGGGTCAAAGATCTCTTGAGTACCAATAATTTTAGAAAATTTAAATCATAATTATTCAGGGTTTCGTTACTTGGATACGAACTGTGAGTATTTCTTGATGAGAATAATAAAACAGTTGCTTAAGTCAATATTATTAAATGACTTTATTTAATAGTTCCCTCGCATTCTGTGACTACCGCACACTACTGTGACTATCAGAATTCTTGTTCCTGTTAGTTAAACCGCTGACATTTCTACACTTTGATCATATTCAGTTTTGAGTGAAATGATCATTCTGCAGCTTTCTAATCTGTGTCCATGTAATAAAATGGCCACAAACGATCTGCAATAAATGAGAATTGTAAATTAGGAACAGATTTATGTGTGTTTGTTGGACGTCGTTACGTTACGCGTTCTCTTTGTTTGCGTGACACCTTTTCCCGTTAATTAATTGTAGGGGTCCCTAAAGGTCGTATTATAGGGCCTGTGTAATAAAACTAATTTGTGTTTTTGTATGTTTGTCCTGATTGGAGAGTGATATCTATTGAAGCTTTAAAAATCTGACTCGGCTTATAATTAGATAATATGATAGGATGTAATATCATAAGTGAGTTTTAAGAACATAAATAAAACAGTCTAAGACATGTTTCCGTCCATTTACTTTAAGTGCGTGATACAATAATTTCACGATCAATGAAAAGCATAGCAGCGTTCATCTTCCTCGAACGAAAATAAATAGATGCTGCACATCATCGCCAAAAAGAAAGTCGTAAACAATAAAGTACTCTAGTTAACGTAAATATCCAAAGTTGAAGGGCGAGCAGACACGTGTAGACCTGCTTGTGTAGGATGAGGTACTCTAGGGAAGCTAAAGTGGTCGATTCGCAGAATCATAGTATAAATTCATCTTGAATGAACTCCCAACAGATCTGGTAAATTCCAATTTTATCTTATTTTTAATGAAGTCCTGTTTTTCTTTTCTATTGTCCACAAATCATCTATGAAAAGAGATGAATTTCGTAACATGTCGTACTTTCGTAAGAAATAAATATATCCATTGTTCAAATTAAGGACCATTTATACAATGAATTACATTAAAACTCCGTACAACTTCATTTAGTCACCAAGATGCTACAGTCGGTAAGAAGATTAATATTTATTACCACAGTCGTAGGTAGAGAATAAACAAATGAGTGGCGAATACACGAAATACATTTCAGTGTGTCTATCATTGAGGTAAGCTTGAATTACCAGCTGAGTTAGTAACTGAAATTGCTTCAAGGAATGAAAGAGTGATGAGCAAAGGTGAAGGTCGAAGTGATGGGAAGTGTAAAGAATGTAATGATGATTGTGATTTGTGAGTTATAGTTTGAGTGAGATCACTGATCGAATGAATGAATGGATGACCGCATGCACTTCCCTAAATCATGATACTGGCAGCTGTTGTTTGAAACAGGAATTGAAATATGATTTTAAATATTGATTGTAATAACATCATTTGATTTATATTTTGACGAGTAATCGGTTTCATATCTATAAAGATTTGAAGCTAGGTTTTGGTTGAAAGTCTGTGTAAGTATAAATTTGTGAAAACCTTAAAAATCGTAACCAATAAGTCTTTATAGTTTTAATCATAAGAGTAAAGGATTAATTGAATCCGCAATATTCATACGAAAGATACATTTCAAAATAAATCATCTAAAAATATTCCCATTCAATGGCGGAACAAATTTTCCCGCCGATAATAATTGGGGAACACATGGCCAGTGTTGTTTATTTTCATTATGTAGGAAGTCAAGGTGATTATTCCTGTCGTAGTGCTTTTATTCCTTGTTTGATCTAAAGATTTATATGCAAAGGGAGTACCTACGTACTTTGTCATTTCTAGAAGCTTAATTAACTTTTTTAACGTCCTAATCCTGGGTCATACCCAGGATTTTAGTATAGTAGGCATTGCATACGATATTGAACTGGAAAATATATTTGTTTTCACAGCGCCTCAGCGTAACCGTTACCAGTAATTCTATTAAAAATATTGAAACATGAATGGTTAACCCAAATATTTACAATAAACGACCTAGAGCTTTAGCATTTTATTCCGTTTCCTCTCCGCATACCTCGAATAATGATTTAAAAATGTAAACAATCTTTTTAGGTTAGCACCAATCAATCGGATGCTCTTGGATTAACCACTTAGGTAAATAAATAATAACAAAACTTAAAACAGGCGAATTTCACCTGTTGCCTGATGTTGCGTATAAAGAAACAACAAACAGACGCGTTTATTTTTAAATATTAGCGTACATTTAACAAATGTTTGGCAAATCATTTGGCAAACATCCAAATGCTGGTTCCCATCTATGTCTCGCTTCTTAACGGTAAGAGATGTTTGAAATATACAAGTAAATAGACGGTACCATTGACATTCTCAAGGAATATCTAGTATTGGGAACTGTTTGCTTTGATATTGCAGTTATTTCAACATCTAAGAAGATTTTGTTTGGGATTTTGTGATTTAGATTTGTGTGGTTGTTCCTGTTTCATCGAGTCTATTTGAATGAGAATTTATCTGTGTACCGTCGTGTACTGTTTGCTGGGAACCTATGATTACTAATCTATCTGCGTCAATGCTACTGTAATTGAACGACATTACTTCTGGAAGCCATCTTTAATAACCCTTTATTATGCTTCTACTAGATTCCTCATGCATTATGGGGTAAGTTATGAAGGACTTATACATACATAGATGTTTTTGAGACACCTTAGGTAAGATTTTCTCTCCTTGCTAGTTTCGTATGGTGAGATTCAAGAAACACACTAAATTGCACATATTTGGTCATGAACAACATCCAAACAGATTTTAATTAAAGAAAACATCACTGAAAACCAATCTCAAATTCTCTACTAATATTATCGCCTGAAAATAGCGCTACAGTTGATCTCGGTAAGTTTACAAAGCTACAGTAACGAGTGCTTAATATTTACCCAAACACTCGTACAAATAAAACCAAAACCGTGATTATTTTCGTACTGAGAGTTGCCCTTCATACGAGTTCAGGGACACTGTCACCGACTAAGTTATTTCATGTAATCTTTACGAATGATATTAATGTGTTTTCTTCTTGGCTGTATATTTTGCTAAGAGGATGCCTAGACAGGCAGGACTAGACTAGACAAGGTCATATTACGTTATTCTTTTCGTCCTTTTAGGATATTTACTTGTTACTCATAAGGTTTTCTTTTTTAACTGCGTCTTTGGCCTAGTGAGGCTAAGCGCGACTGCTATGCTAGAGGTCTTGGGTTCGATTCCCGAGTCGACCAAGGTCGGAGTTTGGATTTGTGCCCGGTTAGTGGCAATAGGCTCGCCCCCTATTACATGGGACCTAAACATATCGGCGAACTGTGGGTGTACATTGGTACACCTCTGCCTAACTCTTCGGGGATACAGGCGTGACGATATGTTATGTTTTTATTCATAAGATTTTCTCTCAGAATAATATCTCTTCCATACATCTAGATATATTTTTTTGCATTTATTAGATTGTTTTGTTAAAGGTTATTATATGAAGAGTGATTGTGTCGATCTACAGGTAAGGTAATCTGAGGTAGAAGAATATGACTAGGTACACCTAGTAATATTTTTCTGCCTTACATTTTCCAGATCAATGATGGGTTTGACTTGCAGTTACTTTAGTTACCTACTGAAACTTTAAAGTTATCAATAGGTTCGATATTAATAGGAAACTCACCTATTATTACGTCATTATTTATCAATAGGAAACAGAAGCATTTATCCTTATTAGCCGGTACCAATTTATGTTCTATTGCAAGCAGGTTAACTAACCATTTAAGCATTTTGTTCTACAGTGAATTTCCATTTATATATGATCTGATGATGACTCCATCACGAATAGTTGTTGGTACTATAATTTGTTTTTTATCGTCATCAGGCTTATTATGTTTGACTTGAAATTTTTGCAAATAATTAAAGATAAGATAGCGTACACATTGTTTGTTAAGATGATATGAAGCATGAAAAGGCCTAGAACTTTGGTATTCAGACGTGAGCAATGAATTTTTGAGCTAAATTTGCCACAACCAGTCTTGTCAGCATCTTTACACTGACATGTATAACGATACCAGTACGATGCCACTACACTCCACGACTATACAAATGGAATTGGTGATGGGTCTATTATCAGCGGCAGAAAGTTTTTCAGAAACTCGTACCAACGGTTTCAATTAAACAAAACGTTTTGAAGAGACATGGTTAAGTAACGAAAATGATGATGACGTCACGATCTTAAAGATCACGTTCAGATCATTTCGAATCCACCAAAGGACCTACGTTAAATCCTTGAAGTTTAGAATCTAAATCTTTGTAAGACCTAGTTTCGTAACAGTGATGTCAATACGTACGGCCGCAGACTATAAAGTGCCTCGGTTAACCACACCAGTGAGATACGTCTGCGTATGAAATACAAGTCACAGTGTTTCTTCATTTGTTTTATATTTGAGTACTACTATTTAGAGTGACAGTTAAGGAAGCAGAAAATAAACCAGCTATATAATGAAACAGTCTTCTCGTCCGTGGCTGCCGTGGCTGCCGTTGCCCGCCTGGATGTAGATTATCGCGGCAAAAAGTGCTTTATATCCTGTCGTGGACCAAGTCTATAACAGATAGACAAAAAGACAGAGTATCCTATGGATTCTGTCATAGGTTCTCTTCCCGAAAGGAATTTAAAAAAAAATCTTACAATAATCGTTAAAAAAGTAAATCTACATAGCGACTCAGACACATAATTCTTCTCACAATAAATAACTAAAACAAAAGACTTATAAACCCAGTAACTTGGATCATAATTTACAAACTACAATAAACAAGGAACAGTCATAACAAACGTATCCGTGACACACATAACAATATAATGTTTTTTGTTGCCAGTTCTGTCATCGGCTGTTATGCTTACCTATCTAAACAATATACGTAAATAAAGATTACGTAAAGAAAATTATTGATTACACCTATTTCTTCTCTTGTTTACACCAAATAGCTTTTAAGAATATAATGTTCAAAGATGAAAAGCCTAATATCCAAGCAGATACGACCCTACATGGAGACGATTGGTTCTCTATTCAAAAGTATTTTTTAAGACTTGTAATTTTTTTCGAGGTTTGCTTATGGAACATAGACAATAGACATAAAAACGTTAAAATCGAGTGACAGGTGACCGACATTTTTTTTTTATATCCCTTTTACATCCAAGGAATACAGAGACGAGCCAAAATAGGCAATAGTTCACATCCAAAGAAGTTTGCCGAGCGAAATAGTTTACGATATTTTTCTTTCTTACTCCCACGTAAAACTGAATTGTGAATACAATATCCGTGTTGGCTTTTCATGTATTTGTTTATATTTATAGAGGATGTTCAGTTCATCCATCATACTTTGTTTAAACATACATAAAATATTTTAAATGTAAGCGTCTGTCTGGATAGAAAATGAAAACGTACGTATTTGTTAGTTGCTACGTAAAAAATCTTTTGTTTAGACTGCTTTTTTTTATATCTTTACGGTTGTAATGTTCAGAGTAGACAAATGAGTTTGGGTCATTCACGAAATGCAAATCGCGTGAGTTTTAGATACATTATTTATTGACATGACATCAGCATTTCCAAATTAAATATTTTTTTTTTGCCATTATTTTTATTTCGGCTGAGGACGTGATTATAAAAAAACTTATATCTTAAATGAGATCCAGGATTATACGTTCCAACAAATTACAATTTAGTTGTTCGTTGCTCTGTAATATTCTTCTTATAATACAGACAAGGCCACATGTACCTAGTTAGTTACAAATTATAATTTATTAGTCATAAAACACAGCGTTTGTATGACATCCCAGACATAATGTTTCCAGTTCCAACTAGACATATTCTGGATTTATTAAATGTTAATCTTATACTTTCCAAATAATATAAATCAGACTCGGATAGAAAAAAAAATTACATCATGTTTCGATGTTGCATACTTGTCTGTGGTTCCTGTTTTGTAAGATCATAGAGCAACCAGTTTTCGCATTACAACTAGTGCGGATAGGCAGGTGGTTTTACGTATTTAATTCCCGGATCTGCATAGGAATTCCTCAGTTATAAATAGCCGGTATTTTTTATTACAAGCGAGAGATCATTAAACCAAAGTCAACTGATTAAAGTCAAGTTCAAACTGGCTGGCAATAAAAATGTATAACAGCTGTCAACGGATTTGAAAAAAGTGTGGAGTTTAGCGTTGGCGTTTCACGCGGGGGTTGTGCAGAAAAATAAAACGTTACTCAACGACAACAAGGATGTATGATGAATGCCTTTGCTTCACGTTTTGTTTAGATATCGCGTCGTTTAATGTTACCAGCTTATTATTTTAAACTTTTTTATGGTTTTTCTTTTTAGAAAGCTGACCACGTTTGTTTGTTACATGTTATTGTTGTAACTTCTGAATCATTCGCCATTTTTCGAGGTGAGTACGACCGTTCTTTTAGACAACCTGATACTTATTGGCAAAAACTTATAAGATGATGAACTGGCGGATGTGCTTTAATAATTAATCCGAAAATATTTATCAATTAGAGTAAATATTTTTGCAGTGCCGAAATCAAAGATTGATACTTTTGGCATCACCGAAATAGCCTGCCAGGGACGCCAGGGTCTTGTACGATAGCCGTCCAAAATCCACAAAATATAATAGCCAAAATGACTAACTTTAGCCAAGTTCAATGAAACTGCGCGGAAATAGCCGCGATCAAAGGGTTTCACTCTTTTGATGATGGATACGTAATTCGTAATTTATAAAGGAACTGTATGGCTTCATTTAGATAATTTACATACATACGTACATATAATCACTCCTCTTTCCCTTGTAGGGGTAGGCAGAGACCACTTCTTTTCACTTGCTACGATCCTTGCACACTTATTTACTTATTATTACACACCTTCAATTTATCATCACAGGTTACCCTAATACCCTTAGTTTTGTCCACTTTCATTATTCCCTTCATACATGCTGTTCGGTTTATAGTACGGTTAGATAATTTAGTTATTTTAATTTAATTTTTAACCGCTGTTGTGAAAAAAGTTCACTGTCTTTTAAAATACAAATCACATAAATATTTTGACACATTAATTATGGCATTTCAAATGCTTTAAATTTAGTTTGCTAAGGTCCAGTTAGATCATATGTTTTTGATTACCAAATACTTTTATCGATTATATTAGCGTATTGTTTATTTGCTTTCACCCTGTCATTAAATTGTCAATCGACTTTGACAATGAAATTTTAAATTCAATTTTCTGTCAAAATGATGACGTCAATGGCCGATGATGCAGTTCAGATTACGTAAATCAATTGCTTATTGATTATTGTTGTTTCTGGCATATTGTTCGGTTTCTCACACAAACAATGATATAGGTATTATGTCAGATAAGTTCTTACACGCTATATTTTCTTTTACTTCTTTTCCAGTTTCTTTCGACGAAATCTGATATCATTTAAGCGAATCAATGTGTGAATTTCAATAATAGTATACATAAGTAGAATTCTATAGAAATACTAGAATCCTCCATCCCTACCATGACATGAATTATGCAGCAGTAAAATGTGTAATAAAGATATATGAGAAACTGCAAATCTATTGATCTTTTGCCAATTGATTGTATTATTCCGAATCACGCGTAGATTCTAACGTACATACCCAAATAAAAACCTTTTTGTGTATGGCGTCATGGGGAAGGCCACTTTTGAAACGACGAAACAAAAAATAAGAGAAGATGCTACTGTCCTTATACTAATAGTTGACTTAGGATCAAAGCATTTCGCGGCCAGTGTTAGCACAATAATCAGGCCCAACTGAATTTCCTTGACCCAAATCACCATAATATGACACCGCTAGAAGTGCTTCTAAATAAGCAGAAAAAGATTATATCAGACTGGCCTAGTCTAGTGGTTAATGACCCTTATTGCTAAATAGGAATTCTTAGATTCTCTATTTACCTTATAGTTAAAATTGTAAAAGACCAAATGACAAACACAACCCAAATCTTTAGAGCCGGTGCAAGATTTTACGTTTTTGTCAGGTCTGCATTACCTTGGTACAATTTACAGACATGCTTCCAACATATTAGTAAGAAGCCTAGCTACATTTCTTAGGTAAGATAGTCATTAAAACATAAGAAAGTCACCCCTTTACAAGTCCTTGAGCTCACCTCTATCTAATGGAACGCCGGCTGCCGAGCCCATCCCTTACTCCGCAAGATATGCAAAGTATCAGGGCGTTGTTTACTTCTAGTAATTTCTCTGAAATTGCTTTTCATTTTTAAAAGGCTTGTGCTTGGTGTGAAGGACAAGCCTTTAACGATACTTTTGCAATTAGTTTAGTAAACTAGATTCCTTTGCGACAGTCGTGGTTACAATAATACTTGTCTGCTTACTTTTTAGTAGTTTTTATTGACGCACAGAAATACGAAAATCCTCCTGATTTCAGATTATTGCATGTTTAGATTTTAGTTACAACATACAACAATGAAACTAGTCGAAGTCATAGTACTTAGAAAGCCTCAAAAATATGAATTAACTGGTAAATAAAAAAACTTTGCTATGATACCTTTTAGAATCTTAAAACTACCATCGTCAAAGAAAGATCCAAGAAAATTTCCTTCCACTAACATCCATAGAAAAATCAATTCCACACTATGCATGCCTCCTTCATTAGTCAAATGGGGTAGCAAAGAGGTCATGGAAAGGTCTACAGTTGTCTATGTAATGCAGGGTTGCCAGGTAATACATGACTAATGGCGTTTGCAAATAGAACGGAAATGTCACGGCGTAGATGTAATGGAGACAGTAGACACAATGGCTGTTTGCAAGTGTAGCGACTTTTTTAATCGATTAATGGGTCTGCAAACGCTACTGCATTTATTTTTATTTGTATGTTATTTTCATTAGGAATTCTGTGAAATGAACCTAACCTGTTATGGTTTGCTTTTGTTTTTGTTAAGGTAAATGGACATCACTTGCATCGCATTTGACCACACTATGTTTTTTTTTAAACTCCGCCATAAAACTCTTGCTTGTAGCAACACATTCAGCCTGATACAGGATATTCTAAATAGAAATCCTTTGTAAAATTAACTGAAACAAAGCTGCCGTTCGACTTGATTAAGAAATCAAAATCAAAAAAAGAATATATCCGTACAGCTAGTAAACAGAAAAACCGTTACATCGCTCCACCAATATAGGTCATTGATCAAGGTGCGTTTCGTTCGAAATTTGTAAATAGAGCTGTCAGCGACCGAACACTTGTCGACAGAGATTTACGAAGTTACACGAGGTCTTTTGAGAAAGCTTTTTTCTAGAAGCTTTTGTGTTTTCGGCCTTACATAGTAATGATAGGGAAGAAAATGAGTGTGACACAGATAGAGATACAGCTTTGGATGAAAGCGCCGATATTGAATTCCTCCAGAAAAATGAATTTCTTTTATAACCATTGAAATAAGTATCTCTTGGAAAAATTATAGACTATTAGTTTATCTAACCCTAATAAACGTCTAATGTTATATGTTAAGTTTAATCATGAAAAACCTGATTAGATACGTTTCTTCGAGGAAAATTTGTATTTGTTTTATTTATGGCGTAATGTTTATTATTAGTTCCTGTTGTGCGCAATTGAATGAATAACATACAATCTTTGTTACAAACAACTGTATCTCGAAAGTAAAAAGTGATTTCTTTTACCAAAAATCCGAATGATACAGATTAAATAAAAAATCAAATGTTGGATTCCAAAATCTGCATTAACCGTGGGGGTTTATTATAAAGCCTATAATCCCGGCTACAAACGTCCTACTGCTGGACACAGGCCTTTCCCATATTGAGAAGGCACGAGCATTGATCACCATTCACCACGCTTGCTCTCTGCGGATTGGCGATTTCAGATCCCAAATTTTGGAATCCAGGTTTCCTCACGATGTTTTCTTTCACCGTTCGTCAGAAGTGTCTTAGAATAATCAAGAAAGTACATTTGACTTTGAAAAAGGGCAGAAATCATGCTTAAAATACTGCTATCTTTGTCGCTTCTTCCCGTTTAGACGTGTTAATAAGACCCTGTAACTGTCGACCACCTGTTTACACTTGTTTACGGCAACTTTCGTGCGTAATGTCGCCATTCGCCAATATAGCCCGTTACTCGCAACTCATCCCGGCTGTCGGGCCTTTATTACCCGCAAAACCGTTTTATTAGCCCGTTTGATACCGATAAAATTAGCAGCCTCCATAAAAATCGTAATTAAACATAAATATAGGGGTTTACGATTTAATAAACATGTTTGATCGTTTATTGTATGAGATCAGAGATCAATGGTAATGATCGAAAATATATTATTTGCACGAAATTGATGTTGACGTGCAATGCAAGTTTAATCAAACAGGAAAGTTTTGGGTTGCCATTGAAATACATCGAAACAGCTTTGATTTCATTCGCATATTATGTAAGCGCTAATGTAATTTATAACGCAAACCTCTATGCGTATATAGTATGAAGATGAAATAAAAATACGTACCACTACTCTACGTTTCATTGATTTGATTCAACATCTTAAATGCCATCAAATGTATCTTAACAGCTGACATTAATGAAGAAATAATGAATGATGGAACATTAAACAGGATAAAAGAGAATAACATGCATTTGTTAAGGGCAGGAAGATATTAAAAATATCTGTTGGTGATATGGTCATGAATTGAATGACTCTTAAAAAATAACCGTCTGGGATTAATAATCAAGAAACAAACTATACAGTGCAAAGGAATCTAAACAAGCTCACTATAATTTCTGGTCTTGTTTGATAAAATATTCTCATTAAAACATGCGCTTTGTAAACAGTGCCTTGACGCTTACAAAATTATATTATAAACGTATACATCAGCTTATTATTAGAGTCAGGATGTTACAAGTCTTATTTAAAAATAAAATGGGTTTTGACCATGGATAGTAACCATATTTAGATTACTTATTAATTTTTACTTTGCCTACTTAGTTACTACAAGGAGAGGAAACAAGTTAGAAAAAACAATCTGTCAATCGTTTTAGTGGACAAAAGAGGTTGTATTCCAATAATACTGAAAAAAAAAACATGTTCTGGATTTGGCCAAAGCGTAACGTCAAATCTTTAAGTGCTACCAACCTCATATTACGAGCGTTTGAATGCAATTTCGAATATAGAACACAGCTGTTCTAATTTTGAAACTGCAATCCATAATCCAAATCGTTCGGATGGAACACTTATTGGTCACAATAGAATGTCGAGTCGTTTTTGGCTTTCAGGATATTAGCGAAACAGTTGGGAATGTGCCATAAACTTGCTCATATCTGTCTGTTGTCTGTTAGTCACGGTAGTGTGATCTAGTGCTTTATGCATCATCATCATAAATCTAAATAGAGAAGAATCTGTGGGTATTTCATTTTGAATGACCTCGTAAAAAGCAGCTGTATGCAGAATTATTTGAAATTGTAAAATCAGAGATGTGCTTCACCGTACCCTCTCCTCGTATTGCCCTTAACCCTGGTAGACGCTAAACCAGATGCAGTTTGTAAGGCCAAGTTCAAGCCATAAAGACACACAGTCAATTTCACTTACAAAGATGCTATGTGGATGCCTGTTTATATTCTTCCTCATGCAAAAACAAATGACACACAGTTAATGATCCACAGAGCGAACACAAACTCACCGTATGACCATATCCAGGACATCTTCGTTCTCGAAGACCTTACAGTACAGGTGCAGGACCTTAAGACAAGTGTACTGGAGTCCGGTCCAGTTGACGTCAGCGGACTTCAAGGCCTCGCTCCAGGGACAGTTCTCGTGTCGCGACAGGCACAGCATGCCGTCGTTCGTGGTCTCCGTTGGAGGCATTTAACTTTTATTTGTCTTTTTGTTTGTTTGTCTTTGGTAATGTTTCATCGGCTGTTGATTTGGTTGAGCAATTTAGAGATTACGTTTTGTTGCTTAGTATAACTTTTTGATGTTTTAAAAAAATTACAAGTCTTTATTTAGTAGGCCATTATCATTAGCAAAACAGTAAATACTATATTCTGTATTTAAAGAATCAAAAATTTATTATTTATACGTTCGAGTTCCATTTTCAAATCCAATCACTTAACCCTCTACTGCTTGCTCAAATCGAAAGAACCTATCAAATGTCAGATTCGATCACTTTCAAATATCGTGAGTGACATTTACATGACAAATACTCGCGAGAGATATATTACGCGACGCTAAAAAGGACATTGCCTTCACATCCGGTAATCTTTGATACACTAATAAGTGGATTATGTATTGTTTTATTTCGAGAATAATGATGATGCGTGGGAAATATGGTTTTAAAGACGTGTAGGATTACACGTAACGTACGTGATATATTCTTGGATAATCTTGAAAAGTCTTCAAAAGACATTCCATTCTTCCGAAAATCGTCGATTCATATTCGGGCTTTCTGATGAATTTTGGCAAGAAAATTCTTTGTAGTATTTATAGTAGCGAATACAGGCAACATGGAGTGGTCGGTTGACTGATAATATGTGATAAAACGCGATTGTATGACGTATTTTGACATATTAACTTGTTTTACAATTCATGCGAAAAGATAAGAATGCATTGCATTTGAAAATTGATCTTTGATGTATGGGTTAAGGCATATTTGTGGGCAGTTGCACTTTAATATGTAAGTAGGAATCGTATACTATTGGGTCAAATATTTAATAGACTTGCTTTAGTGCATTAGCGAAAATATGGAACCACGAAATTACTTTTTTTTTTCTGATCCAAAAAGCTTGACAATTCTAGAGTTAAAAAGAAGTTTTAAAATGCATACAAGTCAAAATTTTTTGTTCAATCGTCATTTACGCCTGTCTCCGGATTTCTGACATTTAAAAATCGAATGTTTCTCGTGCTCTTGCAGCATAAACAATAGAGGACTGCATAAATTAAAGTTTATGTCACTATGTCAAAGGCGGTCGTAACAAGACGCACATTAGACTATTTACTGTCATTAGTAAGTAATCTAGCCTGAAAATAGTTGTGACTGCAATGAGCTTGGCTTTAAGCAAGTCTACATGCAACATATCTTTCTACACACTACATTTTTGAAAATCATCAGTTTTGGCAGCAATATTAAATTACTATCAAGTCAGCCGCTTGACCGTGTATCTGCCCTAAGAAAAACAGGCCAAATGGCGGTCTACCGAAAAAATTCCAAATATCCATCTCACAGCTAAATTAATTTCCATGTAACAATTACCTAACTACACTAAGAGGTACAAATCATTCACATGTACTGTCGACTGTTACACAACAATTAGTGAAACAAATGAAGGAAGCGGTCGCAAGGATCACCCGCGACCTCTAGCGGAAGTTCTAATTTAAACAATTCATCGTTTGACGGCCATTGTCTTTACACGGCTGGACAATGTATGCGCTTGTTGACGCAGTTTGATTAGTACTCAATGTACTGGCAAGCTGGCATGCTGTATTAAGTTTTTTTTTCTTAATTAGGGAAACTATCCTTCCTTCACGTAACGTCTAAACATGTTTTTTTTTCAGATTTTTTTGTTTTTATTTAGGACAGGACATTTTATAAGAATGGTATTGCATCCTAACATTTGCATAGAGAATATACACTTAATGACATGTAAGAAACCTAGACTAAAGCATCAATCAGTTCACAACCTAAAACAAGTTTTAATAAAAACATAAGTTTTTTGTTTCTAATATTTACCAAATTTTAGTTCACGCTAATATTCCAAATGCACAACTTAACCTCATAAGACCTCACACACTTACCTAAAGAACCTTTGACAGTAATTTGCTTCATGTCAAAGTATAAAAAGCCTACTTTTTGTATCCATTTAAATCAGTTGACAGACATGAGCTTACTTGTCAAGAATTAACGAGCTCCTTATTTGGCGCCTAATTACACATTTTAAAACAGTTTTATTTCGTTATGTTACAGACGTGACCTGAGTACTAAATTGCGCTAAGCTTGTGTTATAATTGAATGTTATAAAACAAACGAACACACCTTTTGGATAGGGCTTTTTTCCGGATTGCAATATATGGTAAAACCTGTCAGTCGTTGTTTTGTGAACTTGGCTCACACACTGCCGAGTGCCGTGTGACCAATAGGAATTTATCAACAATATTATCAGAACTACTACAACCTAGCCACAGGTCTGCTGACCTAGTGATATAGGATCTTCGTTTCCATAGGTAAAATATAGAATTACAAATCACCTGTGGATCACGCACGTTCAATGAATCATTTACGAATGCGCGCTAAAGCAGCATTCTATTTCTCTCAACGTTAATGGCATTATGCAATCTGTGCGGCCAGCCAATTTATTCACTACAAAATAAAATATCCAAATAAAGTTAGATATTCACGTAAAAACATAAAAGTTACCTCTAAAGGCTTTATTCGTGGTAATAGGTAAACCACTGCTCCATTTATGGTATGATTACATTTTAATTAACTTTAAATATCGAATAAATTTCAACTGAGTTCTGTTTAGTTTATATTTTCTGTCAGTTATGTAACCTTTTTATAGTGGCCCCTTTTGAATATGGAATGATAACTAGCCGTTATTCCTTGTACGTATCTTGTTTCTTATTTTAAAGCTGTATTCAAGTGTTTCATTTTAATTGCATTTTATTCATTTAATAGTGAATTTATGATGATTTATAATCTTTGAAATAATGCCCCAACGTTGTATTCTTGTATTAGCAAAACAAGGAAGCAGACGCTTTCACGGAAGAGCGCTAGACCTAATAATGAAATTATTTAATTAACGTACTATATTTTATAACCTTGATGTCTTCTATAATGAGAGCAGGCCTAATTGACGAAGATAAAACGCGAACCACGAAAACTCTTGACATTTGAAAACAAAAATTATAATTAATATGTGTCACGAAAATATATGACGCACATATTTTTAGACGAACTCAATTAATTTTGGAATATTCTGTGAGCATATTTTGCGATAAATGAAGGAGAAACTGAGTTTAATGAAAAGATAATTTGATAGTCTTAAACGAGCGTTATCTAAATTATGTTACTATCTTATTTATTTTTTATATCATATACGTAAGTATAAACAGGTATGCAAAGATATAGGCACACCTCTGTTCTGTGCCTATAAAAATCTTGTTGGCTGACATATAAAAAAAAGATTTGTAACACCTGATCAATCCTGGCCGTGAAAAATAGTCAATCCTTCGTCATTTTATAAAACAAAATACAAATTCAAAATTCGAATAAAATACCAGCAAAAAAGACTACTCATCAATTTGTTTTCGAGTTTTATTGCTTTTTATTATTCCTCCATCTTAAATCATTTTGACAGCGGCTGTCATATGGTGCTAATATGAAAAATGTACGCATGTTTGACATTGCGACCGTAATCTAATTATACACAAGTTGCAAGTGTCATTCAGGCTATAAAAAGTCACGTAGGTACTTGTTTGGTTTACGTTGCATCATTTTATTACTTTTGATAGTGGTTTGCTGATATCGTAGCTTCTAGTAAGTTTTCATAGTAAATACGTTTAAACTGTTTTATACTTGTATATTATGTTACTGTTTTTATATTTGAGATTTTGTTTTATTTCTTTGAACTTTCCTTTACTTACCAAGTTTCAATATTTCGTTCCGAGAGTAAGCAAAGATACACACGAAAATACACGCCAGCGGTAAAAATAAAGTAAACGTCAAACTAAACATAATGAATGTCAAAGTGACAGTGTTACCGGCGATGACAGCTAAACTAGAGGCGCCGTTACCGACACAGATAAAAGTTTTAACACGACTCATTTATTTAACACAAGTTTAATGTTATTTGTAAGCTCAACCTATTATCAACCTCATAACTTACTTCAAACGGGAGGTCTAACACAATTCAGTGGATTTACACGTTATTTTATTCACGATATTAATTTAACGACACACACATATCAGTGTCGGCCCTAAAACATGTCAGAGTCTAAGAGCACATTTAAAAATAAAATCCAATTATTCGTAGCGAAATATCGTTGATATAAAATATCTTGACATCGTTCCGGCGTTTTTACTGTCAAAATATTTAATTAGGTGCGAAAATATGAGTGAGGCCGATATAATGTATTTGAAGCTTGGCTTTTCCTGCGACTTTCTCTCTTTTCTTACCGTTTTGATTGCCACGAATGTTTTTGGTTTTAAGGTTTCAAAATGTACGTTTGTAAGCAACTTAATAAACATCAGATTCTGGTACAACTGTATAACTAAGCCGAACGAACAAATTCTTCATTCAAGACGACATTTACTTGTTTCTGGTAATGACCGTGACTATATTATTCTCTTCTTCTTTAACCGACTTCAAAAAGGAGGAGGTAGGTATTCAATTCGACTGATTTTTTTTTACGTTTGTTACCTCAGAACTTTCGACTGGTTGCACGGATATTGATGAATATTTTTTTCATTTCAAAGGTGGTGTTTCCAGTGTGTTCCCATTTTATTCTAAACTACATTGAATTTGGCTTTTAGTCCCACAAGATACAGCGGATATTGACTGGGTTAGACAGTTAGACTGGTAAACCATATTCAATGTTAGTGACAAACATACAAGTATAAAAATTCTTTAATATTATTAGAAAATATGAAGATATTTCATTTAAAACTAGGTGGGTAATTGTTTCTTACGAAATAGTTCGCGAATGAATGGAAATATCAACAGTTGTCTATGATATCCTGTTTTATTTTCACGAAAGAATTTAAAGCTTCCCACTCAACGTTTAACGCAGTATTTTTAGTGATTATTAACCTCGTTTTCGTATCGAATAGAAAATGTAATCATTCATCACTTGATAAAGATATTACTGTAGTCTATGCCAATGTTAATATTTATCAAGCGACTTCAAAAAGAGGAGATGTGATATCTTGGCAATTGCGGACCAATTTCATACTTTCTTCTTAGTGCGCACCTCATAGGTGGAGGTAAATTTCAACAATACCTATACAATAGTTTGTTATAGTGAATACAATGATATTCTAATAAACAGATATGTTATAAGCGTGCAATCGTGAAGACTCGAAAACGTCCTAATTGGGACGTATTGCCATCAACAACAACACTATTTGTCTCTTTTTTTCTTATGGGTTTTATCGCGCTATCTCTTTCGCTAGCTGCCGCGCTGCGCGGAACACTTTTTTCGATTGTTTTGTATGTGTATAACATATCTGTTTATTAAAATATCATTGAGTGAATAGGGGTTTTTTTACATTTATATGCAAGCATTATTTTAATAATAAGCTTGTGAGTAAAGACTAAATAGATATTAAAGTGGCAAAAAATGTTTTTTTTTGAAAAAGGTCTTTGAGTAATTTGAAATGCTACCCAAATTGTTACTGTAATTTTTTTTATTTTTGGTAGATATGTTTGCAGTTTGAGTGCAGGCTTTCACCTGACTTTTGGCAAGGACCTTAAGGCCTCCAGCCAGAGCAATAGGAAAAACTAGGTATGTTAGTTTAATGTTTGTTACTTTTCTTTTTGCATATCTTGTTGTTCTGTCATAATGACTCCATTAACACTGAAGTTATAATCTCAATAGATCGTAACTAACGTTACGCGTGAGAACATTATCAGTAGTTTTTGTAGCTCACAATCTAGATGGAAATGAGTGGAGGTAATGGTAGTCTAATCGATAGCCATTTAAGGTAAGTATGAAGTAATGTAGGGCAATGTGTACACGTAGAACATATGTAAGTATGTGTGACATTAAGAAATCTTATTATCTCTGTTAGTGTAGACTAAGGTGGTTCTAGTTTTGTTTAAGGCAAGCTGATTAAGGGCCGACCTTTTTAATCGACTAATACTTTCTATTCGATACACAAAATTCTTCATTAGATTTTGTATTAAAGCACTTTCAAAAATTCAAAATTATTCCTAGGATGAAATGGCTTTTTAAAATTTTGCCTTAAAAAGTTATTACTGTATCAGTTAGACTTTTGAAAAATTGAACGTAAATCAAAAGTAAAAGAGTTACAATCTTATTATTTTTTCTTATGAATGTATATGAAAAAAAGATGTAAAAGAGCTAACTCACTGGTTAGCAATAATCGTAAAGTATACAAAAATCTAATTGCGTTCTATATTTAAAATGCAAAAATGCAACATATAATTTATGGGTTTTTCACTGTAAATAAAGCTCAAAGACTATTACAAAGTAGGTTTTATGTTAAATTGTAAAGGAGGTTAAGACTTAAAGAAAAAGAGGTTCCTTGTAAGGCTTCTGCTGAACTAGGTCATAACAAGTGCTGTATGACACGGATCCCATTTGTAACTAGGTTTAGAGTACTTTAGAGATGTCACTGGACATGAAGCCTTGACGTCTAATTATCAAGACAGTGACGTTTCTCCTTTTGACAGTACGTCAAAAGTGAAACGTCAAGTCGTGTTAAGATGGTTGGCATAGCAAATTGAAGCGGTTGAAGAACGTATTTAATGAAATTCTTATAACTTAGAAATTAGTTACTTTAAATTAAGTACTTATTAGTTTCATAAGTCGAGTCACAGGAATTGTTAAAATCGGGAAAGTTCCATTTTCGTATGTCAGCCTATTATTTAGGCCAAACTACTGAATAAAATTCCTCTTGAATAGAAAGTTCAATAACCTCATATTAACAATTTTATTATGCGAAATTCTTTCTAACGATAAAAAAAGAAATGTGTAACAAGTTTGACACAAAACTGTATGCTGAATGAAATAAATTCAAAGTCAAGATCGTTTGTCGCCAAACCAACCAATAAAGACGTCTCGGAGATTACTCATTGTAAAGTAAATCGTACTTCAGTGTCAGCAAGTACTTAGATAAATAAATAACTTAAATAATCCAGCCTATAAACGTCCCACTGCTGGGCACAGGCCTCTTCCCATATAGAGAAGGCACGAGCATTGATCACCACGCTTGCTCTCCGCGGATTGGCGATTTCAGATCCGAAATTTTGGCATCCAGGTTTCCTCACGATGTTTTTCTTCACCGTTTGTCAGAAGTGTCTTAGAATAATTAAGAAAGTACTTATAACTTTTGAAAAGTTACATTGGTACTTGCCCGGGTTCGAACTTGCAACCTCGTGCATACGAATCCGTTCACTGAACCGCTAGGCCACCACGACTTCTACAGTACTTAGATAGAATGAAAATATGAATTAAAATAATAATTACATAAGTACTTCGCGAGCTAACACTACACTATTTATCAGTTATCGTTGATCAACTCAAAAATTTGTTAATCACATGTCAAATGTCATTTTAACTTCTATGATTGGTTGTAAGTCCTTGAATCAACCAATCACAATCTTGATCAGTTGAGTTGAATACAGATTAAGATGATCAGCCTTTCAAAACCGGGATTTATTATATTAATTCACAAACAATAATAAAATGTAACTTTATGTAGCGCAGACAAGATGAGGAAAACATGTTACTGAACTTTTAATTAACTACTCCTTAGATTTAATCTTTATTGAGCTACATAATAAGTCATTACATTTAAAAAATTCGGATTCGTTGAGTGAAGATTTAAATTTAGAACAGAACACAATACAGGTAAAAAATAATGTTGCTCAAAAATATTTTTGTTTTCGGCAAGAGTAACATGTAGCCAGATATGGAAAACGAAAAAAAAAATCATAAGTATTGAAATCATCAATCGAATTATTTTGATAAATCATTTTTCAACGCCTAGTTTTCTATAATGGACACATGACTTATGATAAGATAAATTTGCTTTTTTTACAATTTTTCTGTCTGCCTAAATTACTATGATTTAGGAGGAAAAAAAAATGTTAAATTATCAACTGTGAATTTCATATTTATTAAGGGTTAACGAACTGAATGATATTCTACCTAGTTCGAGACGTTTTTAAGAAAAGTTTATGATAAGCAAGCAGTATGTACCTATATGACATTCTTTAGCACAGTTTAATAAAAAATCACTAGACTAGAAACGTTGTTATCTTCTGTATAGTAATTAGATGGACATCACTTACACTCATTATCAGTAATCAGTACGTTCCATCCATATTTACGATGTTTTTAGCGCTTATCGTGTTCGTAAGTAGCCATTAAGTTAATCATGAATGAATTAAATTAGTAACGCGTTTTGTTTCACTGCCACAAACTTTTTGCTAAGCGAATAGCCAGCAACAGCCATTAAAAAGAATAAACTTATAAAAAAAATATAAACGTTCTATTTTTAAAAGTAATTTGTCGAAAATTAATCAGTGTTGCGCTTGGAATGTTCAGACGAATTAAATCATAATTTTAATATTTCATATCGTGATCAAAGACGTAAAACGGTAAAATATTGTTTTAAATGCTTCAGAAATTAATAGTAACAAACATTAAATTTGCTATAGATTTTTATGAGGCACGGGCGACGCGCGTTAACGTAGGTTCGATTTATTTTTAACAAGATCTGCGTACGGATTCTCTCGAGATATTATGTCTTGTTGAAATGTAGATAATAATTGAAGCAAGAAAGTTACATGACCTTCGATACGATTATTTTGAAACCGTTTCAGAGATAATATATTAGGTAACAATATTTCTTATAGTGACACAATTTGCATTTTATTTTACAGTGACAAAACTTTGAAAGTGTTGCTAAAAAGTTTTGCAAATTGAGAGATTTTAACGAAGAAATCAGTTGCCAATGCATTTATAAATTAAACAATATTTTATTTTAAGTGCATTAGGTAATAATAAACGGCCAATAATAATAAAGTATTTTATTATAACGACGCTCAAACAAAACGTGAGGAAGCATAAATTATTTTAAATAACGAACGGATCCAAAATGTTTAGATCCACTTTTATTAAAAAGAAAAATACACAGCTCAGTGCTTTAAGTACGTACATTTTTACCGCATGCGCTTAATAGCTTCCATATGTTATCTTTCGCTATAGTCCTTCTATTCGCAATATATTTTTACTCGATAAATAAACACTATCAATTCAGCCGGATTGTTAGGAAAACCTAAAAAACTAGGTCAGCGGTCACCCTTACGTTTTATTTCAGCAATAATTCTTATACCTTGAGTACGGATGATTTATCATTGAAATGTATACTCCTTACTTCCTCATCACTGTTTATTATCTGTGAGGTTCAAGGTGGCGCGTAAAAATCTGCGATAGTAAAATGGCGCGAGTGGCTAGGTTATCTATGGAGTATGGAGCTTGCGAGTGTTCCGTTCTTGTAGCTTTTAGCGACCTTTGCCCTTATACAAATGTGCTTGCGTGAGAAGAGATGAGATAAGCATCACCTTCAATTGAAAAACATCTGAATGTGTAACTGACCATACCTATATTAAGCTTATGCTTGCCTAGTACTTTGTTGATTATGAAGGCCATCTAGAAAACTATACACATACATAGAAATCATTATTTTTTTTGATAAAGATTTACGTTTAAACTATTTATCTTACACAATATTTATGTAAAGCATTACAGAAAACTTGGCAGCGAATACTGCGCTAATGTCATGTATTGAATATCTAACAAAAGCTAATCTTGATTGACAGTTCATCATCCATTAAAACAAAAGCAAGAATGAAATAAAGAGACAGTATTGTCAGTGCGCAACGTACTGTCTGAAAAAAGATATGACTACCGCATACTGGCAAAATAAACACAACATAACATATCATCACGCCTGTATCCCCGAAGGTTAGGCAGAGATGTACCAATGTACACCCACAGTTCGCCGATATGTTTAGGTCCCATGTAATAGAGGGCGAGCCTATTGCATGTAATAGGGGGCGAGCCTATTGCCACTAACCGGGCACAAATCCAAACTCCGACCTGCTACTGAGAACTTCATAGAAAAACCCAATAACACCTTGGTCGACTTGAGAATTGAATCCAAGACCTCTAGCGTAGCAGTCGCGCTTAGCACCACTAGGCCAACGAGACAATTCAGGGAAAATAAATAGTCATAATATGAGGCAGTTAAGAATAATGAATACACAATAAATTAAGCCATCAAATGTATCATCACAGAATAATTTGAATTTACGCCTCATACTAAAATGACAGTAAATGGCGTGCAGTAAATAAAAAGCACGTAAAAATAACATAAAATGTAAGGGAGTGGTCAAGTGGTCACCTTGAGCACTATGTGAAGACAGCCGTGATATTTCATTAGAATTAATGAAAACTGAATACGTTTTTATTCAATTAATTCGGAGTGTTTATGGTTCGTGTACACTGATTTGTGACATCCTGTGTCACGAAACGTCAGACTGACAGTTTTATTTTTTAATATAGAGTTAACCTTGTCTATGATAGTGCTTGTTAACTATTACACATATATTAAATTAAAAAAAGTTAGAAAATGTATGTCTTAAATGAAGCTGCTATTTTTCTGAGTTATTTATTTCTTATAGAAATAGAAATAGAAATAGAAACATTTATTCGTATAAACATGTGTATACATACATACACACGCAGGTGCATGTATGTACGATGATGAAAATAAATAATTGTATGTACTTAAAGACATGTTTGCCACTTGTCATGGCATGCGAATATTATATCAATTAGGTATTAAGTACTTATTACTACATTATAAAATACAATTAGATGGACGATAAAAACAAATACTTGAAATTAAATAATAACAAATTACTTGAAATCAAACGATTTTGTCATCGAAAAATTCCTTAACATTATAGTAGGCTCTCTGTACCAGAAACAATTTAAGCCGACGTTTCAAGTCTTCGATACTTAGTTCTTTCCAGGTTTTAGGCAATTTGTTATATAGAATGGGTGCCATACAAAATATACTTCTGCGCATAAGTGTAGTTTTACAAGGATGGAGACAGAGTTTGCTATTATCACGTCTATTGCGGTGTACTACATCCTCTAGACGTGGAAATAAATGAGGATTGCACTTAACAAATATAACAACTTCGAGAATGTATAGAGATGGCAACGTAAGGATCTTAAACTGTTCGAAGTACGGCTTGCAGCTATCGGTTACCTTTAATTTAAACATAGATCTCAGGCATCTTTTTTGAGCTCTAAAAATGGTCTCCCATTCCGTGGAATTGCCCCAGAATATCAAACCATACCTAAGGATAGATTCAGCTATTCCATAGTAGGCTATTAAAAGCGTATCCGCATTCATTGTATGAGATAGTCTGTATAAGGCATATGCGCTATTGCTTAGTTTTTTAGCTAAACTCTCCAAGTGAGCTTTCCAGTTTAGGTTTTGGTCTATAATTAAGCCTAGGAATTTAGTTGTGGCAACCGTTTCTATTTTATTGTTTTTATATTTAATGTCAAAATTGTTTGAAATATTTATTCGTTGACCAAAGTGTATGATTACGGTTTTATTTAGATTAATCCTTAAATTATTACTTTCTAACCAGTGTATGCTATTAGTTAAAGTATTATTTATATCTTTCTTAAACTCTTCTTTTTTATTACATGGAATAGTTATAGTGCTATCGTCAGCGAAAAGCGTCATTGTATGTTCCATACATTTGGGGAAATCATTAATGTAGATCGTAAATAAGAGAGGGCCCAGAACACTTCCCTGTGGAACGCCATATACAATCTGCCGCTCCGCTGATACAGACACTTCCTCCCATTTGGTTTTATTATTTATTCTACTTATTGCTGTAACTTGTCTTCTATTTTGTAAATAAGATTTTAAGAGTGCCAGTATATTTCCTCTTATTCCATAGCTTTCTAGTTTATTTAATAGTATATTATGTTGGACATAGTCGAAGGCTTGTGTCATATCGCAAAAAATGGCACATACTGGATTTCTTTTATCTATATTCATCATTATTTTATATAAAAAATCATATATTGCCATGTTTATAGTTTTCTTAGCTCTAAAACCTTTTTGTTCATCACAGAGTATTTTATTTTTTTCTAAGTATGAATTTAATTCTTTGTAGATATATTTTTCAATTATTTTAGAAAAAATTGGTATTAGTGAGATAGGTCTATAGAATTCCATCAATTCTCTGTCTTGTTTTTTAAATAGTGGTTTTACTATCGATTTCTTTAAGGCTTCAGGAAATACACCTTCACTAATACTCAGATTAATAATATGACAAAGCGGTCCACATATATCATTTGATACTTCTTTTATAATCTTTGTACTGAAGCCATCATACCCTACACTGTTGGTGTTTTTTAACGATTTAATAATTTTTAATACGTCTTGGGGCATACTCGGATTCATAAACATTGAGTTTTTTTGGCTCACAATGTATTTATTGACTCTAGCAGCTTGGGAAGTGGATGGTTGGATTTTTTCAACAAAATAGTTATTAAATAAGTTAGCTATTTCATTAGGATTGGTGATGTATTTATTGCCATTAAGAATTTTATTTATATAATGTTTGGGTATGTTAAGTTTTTTATTGTTTATTAGTTGCCAAGTAGTTTTTGATTTATTTTTTGATGTCTTAATTTTATATGTATTTTGAGCACACTTTGTTTTATTGATGATAGTTTTAAATAGTTTAGAGTATTTTTTGAAATCGGTTTTATTTTGCATGGTTGGATTTGATCTGTATCTCCAAAGTAGTGACCGTTTCTTCCTACTACACAGTTTTACACCACGTGATATCCAGTTTTGTTTTTTCTTTACATTTATAGATACTACAGTTTCAGGAAAGCACTGATCATAAAGAAAAGTAAATATGTCACTAAATGCTTTGTAAGCTTCATTTGGATCACTGGATTCATAAACATCATTGAAGGATAGACTCTTTATATAAGATTTAAATTTATCTAAGTTTTCTGCACTGTAGTCTCTTTTAATGGTACGCCATCGATCAATTGAGCAAACCGACTCCACTGGACATTTTAGAATCTGCGCCGTATGATCGGACAGTGCAAGCTCCAATACAGTTGCCTTACAAGCTTTTAGATTATGCGCAAAATTGTCTATACACGTCTTACTTTTGAGGCGAGTCGCCTCTTTCAGAGCTAAATGTAAGTTATAATTTAATAGTAAACATTCAAATTCCGTAGTTTGTTTGTTTTTTAAGAGTACATTAATATTAAAATCTCCCGTAATAATTACATTTTTATATCCATTTTTAACAATACTACACATTAAAATATCTAATTTATCAATACAAAGGTTAAAGTTATTTATTTTAGGTACTCTATAGACACACACTATGATGGTTTTTTGGTTAATTAGTTCCACAGCACAGCACTCCAATACACCAGTGGTAGACATTTGTGTGATCTTTGTAATTTCCCGGCATTGGTATCCCTTTTCTACGAGAATGCATGCACCTCCTCTCTTACTTCCTTTACGACTATAACACGCAGCTAAGTAGTAATTAGGTACGTTTATGTGACTTTCATAGCCTTCCATAACGAAGTGTTCAGTTAGGCATAGTACATCTATTTTCATATTTCGCTCTCTAAGTTCTTGTAGGCATACTGTTAAGTTATCAGACTTTGATAGCAGTCCGGCAATGTTTTGATGCAAGACATTAATGTGTTTATTCACGAAAAAACGTTGTAGGTGTGTCTTGACTTTCGTCGCTGGTAAAGTCGTGTTCACACGATGATGTCGACAACTCTTCCTTTATTCCTTGTATGTATTCCAGAATGTCTTTACAGATTATTGACATTGCATAGTTATTAATGATGCCTTTGTTTTTGTGGAACATTTCATAGGAACATTTAAGATTTTTGTTTGAATCTAGAAAGTACGCATACTCATTAGCTAATATATCTAGATATAGCTTATTGTTAAAGTTTTCAACTCGCCAATTATACATGCTGCCGAATCCATATTTGTATGTCGGCGCACATATAATAACATTAGTATGTTTCACTTTTTGTAAGGTCAGTTTTAAGTTAGATATAACGCTATGGTAGTCGCGTGTCGTAATAAAATCTTCTTCACCTATCATAATGACACAGAAGTCACTCATGGTAAATCCATTTAATTTTGATTCAATGTTCTGTATCATCTGCACAGTATCACGTTTCGGTAATAAGTGGTGACATATTTTATAGTTGTCTGGAAAAGTATTTTCGGCGATAGACAATATTTTATTTTTCTGATTATTACTCAATATATGTATTCTATTAAGTTGTTTGTGCGTTGTTTCTAGTATTCGGTTAGTTTTAGGATTTGCAGTTCTATTGTTTATGTTATACTTAGGAGTTAAGATATCAATGTCACAGTTTTGTTTAGTTTGCAATGCCTGTTGTAAGGTAAGAATTTGCTTATTTAGTGCAGCAATTTCTTTCCTGGCCTGTTCCAATTGATGCTCTAGGTCCGTAAGATTTTGCTGAAGGGTTGTAATTGTTTCGTTGGGAGGTGAAGTTATTAAATAAGATGTTTCGTTACATTCTCGAATTGCATTATTTTTGAGGTCACCGTTTTCAATGCGTAGGATGTTTATTTCTTCATTTGCTGCAATTAGTTTTAAGTTTAATTCTTCTATTTGTTGTTTGAGCTCGTGTACTTCGTGTACTTCATTGTTCTCGTCGTCCGATAATTCTGGCATACTATTATTAGCGCCATCTATCGTCGAATTACTTGAACTACGTCCATCACGGGAGCTGTTGGCTGATTTAGTTTTACTCATTGATTTATTTTTACGGAATGTAATATTTTCGAAGAAATTCATCGTTATAATTATTATAGATTTCGTTTTATTTGTTTGATGATTTATTTTTTGTTGTTCACGGTGGGATTCGAACTCACGCACATTCGTCAAGTATGACGATGTGAAAAAAAAGTACACTCTCAAACCGCTAGGCCAGCCAGTCAGTTAGGAGAGTAGTTGAAATTAGTAGATAGTATTGCGGATTATTTTTCTGGATGACGGTAGGCGGTTACTTTTCAATTTTTTGAATGTTTTGTTTTGCAAAAACTTTGCGTAGACAAATTGTTTTATTGCACTGTTTCACTCAAAATACTCAATTGAAAGCACTTTTACGTCACGAAATTACACTGAATGAGCTTTTTTCTTAGTTTTATCACCACAATAACACAATAATTGTCTTTTTATTTGATATAGTCACTCGGTTATTAAAACAGTTCGAAACTTATTTAGTTTATGAAAATAACACTGAATAACGTTGTCACTTGTGTATCGTTAGTTTTTTTCACAAATTCACTAACTTTTATCGCTTATTAACTACTTAAAATATTTTTAAACAATTATTTTTACGGAGCTTATGTTTTCGTGGGCACAACAGCGCCATCTCTCCTTTTATATATTCACTTTGTTTTAGCTTAGCACGTGCCTTTATCTTATACCTTGCTAAATTAATCCTGGATTATGTAAGCTGTAGCTCATCAAAGAGTTTCCAATATTTCAACATCTCCTATCATATAGTAATATTATAACGGGGATTAGCGCGTACATGCATAAATACCTTTAGGGCTTGACGTTTCGACCGGGTTACACCGGCCGTGGTCGCAAGCAGACTGGAGATGCGGTGTCATTCTTCCGTGCACGGCGTTGATGATTTTTCTTCATCTACCCCATGTTTTTGAACTACCCTACACACTGAACTGACTGTGTCCGTATTACGATCACTATCCGGCCTTGCAGAAACGCGCGGTTGTGTTAAACGAATCACTGGATTCCACGATGCTGATAGATTAAAGCCGTCTTCCCGATTGAAATTAGGATGTTTCTTGATTTCAATCGCTTCTCGCACTGCTCTCGAATGAAAGTGGCGATCGGTGGAGAGGACTTGCGCGCGATGGAATTGAATCCAGTGACTGACGCCCGGCTGTAGTAGGTGCTCTGCAATTGCCGATTTAGATGTCTGACTACACACACTGATAGGTACCTGCATAGTACGTCGCATCATCACCCTAGACACCTGCAATCCGTCATGACGTCATTAAAGAATAGAGCTTTTGATCTCTGTGACCCTGAACACTTAGAGCGTGAGCTGGAACATGTTCAGGAGGTGCTACAAAAGAATGGATTTCGGGTGAAAGGAAATATGAAGCGACGTTTGAAGCGTGTCGAGCATCCTGACGTTAACAGACAACGAGCCTATATGCCTTACATCAGAGGAGTCACGGACAAAATCGGAGCTGTACTTAAAACAGTCTCCATCCCGACCGTCTACACTCCAGGGACAAAGGTAGAAAACATGGTGGGCACACCGAAGGATGTTCTACCCCTACAACAACCAGGTGTCTATAAAATCGACTGCAGCTGCGGTAAGTCATACATAGGGCAAACAAAGCGAACGATCGCGGAGAGGCTCAAGGAACATATCGCAGCTGTAAAAAACCGTCAGACATCTAAATCGGCAATTGCAGAGCACCTACTACAGCCGGGCGTCAGTCACTGGATTCAATTCCATCGCGCGCAAGTCCTCTCCACCGATCGCCACTTTCATTCGAGAGCAGTGCGAGAAGCGATTGAAATCAAGAAACATCCTAATTTCAATCGGGAAGACGGCTTTAATCTATCAGCATCGTGGAATCCAGTGATTCGTTTAACACAACCGCGCGTTTCTGCAAGGCCGGATAGTGATCGTAATACGGACACAGTCAGTTCAGTGTGTAGGGTAGTTCAAAAACATGGGGTAGATGAAGAAAAATCATCAACGCCGTGCACGGAAGAATGACACCGCATCTCCAGTCTGCTTGCGACCACGGCCGGTGTAACCCGGTCGAAACGTCAAGCCCTAAAGGTATTTATGCATGTACGCGCTAATCCCCGTTATAATATTACTATAAACATGCAGCGCGATAGTTTAAAAGTTTATATCTCCTATCATATAAACACTATTTAATTTCCTTAAAACAATGTCTTGTGCTGACGGATAATGTTAATACCGTGTAATTGCAACTGTCAATCAACTGACAGCTATTTAAAACAGAATCGATTGAGCTATTCCAATGACGTTACATGTGATATAAGAAAATCATTTACTTACATTCCTTTTTCTATTCTTTTCCAACTAGTTACATTTATTAAATACTCCCCAAAATATTCTGTACGTTTCAGCACCCTGTAATACGCTTCATACAATTATTATTATTATTTTCAGCCCATGTTGTCCCACAGCTGGGAAAAGGCCTCAATCCCTTCCTTCCATTTTTCTCTATTGAGGGCCAACGTGGACCAGTCCTTCATATAGAAGTCCAGCTCATTAAAACAAGAGATTAAATTACATTTCCAATTTTATTGCACTGTTACGGGTGAATTGGTAATAATGCCCATAAAAATTAAGCGAATTTCATGAATCATTATTTTAGTATTATCCTGCTTGATGTATTTTACCTTGTTGGTGCTATTCTTGTGAGTGAAAATAAACTGGAAATGTAAAGCTATTAATTATGTGTTCATTAAGAGTTATAGTTAAATTAAGTGGTACCTAACTTTGAAAGCATATATTATAAAACTAACGACATTTCATTAAATCCGAGCGGAAAAGATGACATCATCATATTTATTTCAAACCCATAAGCTTGATTTCCTTAAAAAAATATTTCTTACTCCTAATGTTCCTTTTAACTTTCTTTAATTTTGTTGTTTCTGTCCTTTTCTAACTCATTTAGATAAACAGTCGTGTTACAGTGACAGGAATATAGAAAACAGCTGACGATCAGCTGTGAGTGTGACACGTAAACTCTTTGAAATGGATCTCTTGAATGCGTGCGTGTTAGTGAAAAGCAAAATTAAACGTTGAAGTGAAAACAATAGCGTGCATATTTGCATGCGATGGGACATGACGGTAATTTACGTGTTCGTTAAGAGTTGTTTACCTAATTATACTTATTATGCAGGTATCTTTTTGACGGGTAAAAGTAGGCAGGATTGACGGGTACTTATCCTGTTTTGACTGTCATTATGTGGATAGCCATATGCGGTAAATGTGCACCTATTTAAACCACAGCAGAAAAAGTAAACCTTTAGATACGTACTCATTTTAATAAATATGTGTCGCTATGCTTACAAACAAGACCAATTATTCTGGTTGGTCTGAATTTTTGTTTTAATCAACGTAAATTTAACAAGTTCAACTTGACTAGAAGAATTTTGTGATTAACCAGAAAAAAATACAGTCAGTTTTAAAATTAATAACAAAAAAATTAGCTAAGGTATTCTGACCAATTGGGAAGAGCAGGTACAGCTCTAAATAAACCTTTCTATTACAAGTAAATGAGGCTATGTTAATTGGTAATGGTTAGCAACAACTATTGTGCTGTCAATAAAATAGTGAAAGTGCATGTTTTATGCAAGTTCTAACTTCCAGCATACAAATATGTTTAGCAACAATTTTATGTTTGCAAAATCTGTAAACTTTTTTTTTATACTACCTATCCTAGTTTACACTGTGATAAAACCTATCTTAATCATTACGCTGTGATACAACTATTTACAAGAATCACCTTCATAATATTTTTAAACTATCGGATCTAAATTAGATAAAGGTTTGTCATTGGATTTCGTCATTCATTCAAGCCACATAACGATTATTGAATGAAGTTTTTTCGCTACACATTATACAAGCAGTGTCTACTATTGGTCAGGCCTAATTATTGTTGATAGAAAAACAAAAGAATGACTCATCAGTTGAATAAGAATAGAAGAATATACAAGAAGAATCCTCATCTGACACATCTAGATTCTAAAGTCATAAAACACAAAAGTGTCTAGACATGGAAAAGTTGTTTAGCACATGAACTTTTTTACGATATTAAACTCTGGATCGATGTGGCGACTATTTCGGCAAAAGTTCTTAAGTACAATTAATTAAAAGTAATTAATGTAAAGTTCAGAATACGACTGGATTGTCAATTTCACTACCAATGACACAAATCATTATTGTTTGTCCATTTTTTATTCTGGTGTACCCCCTATTACCTACATGGGACCTAGACATACTGGCGAACTGTGGGTGTACATTGGTACACCTCTGCCTAACCCTTCGGGGATACAGGCGTGATGGTATGTTTATGTGGTAACGCGAAAACGGTACAAGACGATGGATATTTCAGCAAACCGGTTTTTGATATTTAGTAGAACTTAATACTTTTAATTCTCTTTCTTATCATAACAAATCTGAAATAAAAACGTCGAAAATTTTATTATACTTTCCAGGCTTGACAAAAGACTTGATGACGACATATTTAAGTAGTTCTCTTTTTCAATTCTAGTCAACTGTTTAGTCTTATTACGTATACTATAAAGTATTAAACAATAAAAAATGTAAACAATAATTTACGACGAAAGTATAATAAACATTAAGATGAACGTAAGCTTTGTTTGTTGTTTTTAACAAACAGATTGCGTGTTAGATTGCTTCATACTTAGTAACTAGTCACTATTAGTATTATTTAACTGGTGATCACAGAATGACACAACGTATTATCTCAGATGTTATAAAGCTTAGAGTATACATAAGAAACTATAGAGTGAGCCTATCAGAGTTTGAACCGTGAGCACTAGTGTGAACTAGTCTTGTCCTGAATTATGTATGAAGATGGAACTTGCCGTTTTAAAAAATCTATGTAAAACACTAATATATTATTACCCTAACAATGTCAAAACCATCGATATTTTCGTATATAAGTTTCTCGTTGCGCGAAAATTAACTTTGGTAAATCAGTAAACGAATGTACTAGATACAGACTAAAAACTGCTCTCGCTTGGCACAAGAGGAAACTAGCGATAGTAGCAGTCTATTATATATTTAGTCTATTTTATAAAGAGTTTTGTTTTAAAAAACAATAGGCAAAGTTATTCCTAAATTTTGTAAAGTATCTAACGACAGGGACTATTAATTTTGGGTATCTACCATGTTTGAATTTTGTCCCCAACTAATTTTCATAAGTTTCAAAAAATCTTAGGATACAGAAAATGAAATGGGTTGATAACAATGTTTCAGCCTTTTATTTCAGAAGAATAAATTTTAATAAGCGTTGTTATGTAAATGCTAGCTAGTTCACACCTTATGACTTCAGTTTGACGGCAATTAGCAAGAGAAAGTACCTAAATATAGTTTACAGTATGCAGTCGGCATTGTTGTTTAAAAATGAAAGGATTTGACCACATGCATTTATCCTATTTCGTCTTGAAATCAGGTGTATGAACTATAAATTACTAGGAAAAAATTATCATAGGCCGAAACATCATTTTTCTACAGATCTTTTTGTTAAATGGAGTGATCTAACAAACCAGCTCAATACTGTTGTAGAAAGTATAATAAAATATTCCGTTTAAAAATGTAACCTTGTACACATGCGATTTAAAAAGTCAGCGCTAATTCCCGTGTCGTTAATTATCGTGCAGCGCGAAATCTTAACAGTTATGTCGATCGATAGATAGCACGTTGCACAATACACGCATAGCTACAAGTGCTACAACCGTTAATCTGAAATACAGTATATGATAATGTTTTCAACAGCTTGTTCTAGTTGGTATCTTTTAAACTTTTACTAGGTTTTTGAGTCTCAGCAACTAAAAGAAAATCTTTTTTGTGCTCTTTGGCACGAAAGGGTCTTTTTTTAAAGATGGCGGTGTTCCCTTTTCAAAAATGACTAAGGAAAGAGTTACTCATCCACGATCCATCAAATTTATATGGGATTTTTAATCCTGAGCTAATCATTATCCATTCCCTGCCCTGTTCCTTATCATTCGGGGTCTGTGCAATGCGTATTAAGGTTTCCTTCGTCTCTGTCTCGACATCTCAGCATTAACGTTTCTCTCTAATGATAGGGATAGGAAATAACTATATTCTACAAGAACGGGCGAATCTTGGCGCTCAACGCTCCAGAAATTTAGCTCGTTATTAATCGCTACCGTATTTGTTTAACAAATGAATTAGTTCCCAGAACAATTTGCTTTACGCCAATTAGTGAGAGAAACTAAACAGCGGTGTTTACTTTTAACGAAAGGACTCCGGCTGTATAGGACTTTGTTCTTGGTCACGTTTAAGGAAAATATATTGTGTTATGTTTGTATTATTCTGGAATTGCGTTTGTGTAGTTTGTGCTGTTTTAGCTGACCTTCGTGCATGTAAAGTGAAATAAGATGATGAGCGACTTCTGTGCTTATTAAAAAAGAGTCGGGTGTGGTTAAAATATATAATTTAAATATTAGGTTCCATGCGAGACATAATTATTAATTGTAAGAAAGTTAGTCTAGATATTTTAGAAAATTAAATGTTGCTAAAATGAATATTACCACGGATTTCAAATTTCAGATTATGTAGTCTGAAATTATGTAACGCGTCTCTACATTTCTCGGTATTTAATTAAAAGTAATAATTTCAACTAATTTGTGTGCTCTGATCTCTTCAGGAACAAAGTAGTTTAAAATAAAATGATGTCTTACAGATTTTTTATGTTTCGTACATTGTACAACAGAATGTTAATCGAAGCGTAATTGGAACGAAGAATCATTTTAAATCCTGGCTGATTTAAAAACACAATTACGTCAATACCGCCGCCCAAATAACGTTCCAATTACGAATCATTAAACGTTCTGTTACAGCTGTCCATTTACAAATATTCGGAAGATAAAAATTCCAATAATTCCTGGCCACTCATAAAATGCCTTTAGTTGTTTTTTTTTACCAAAACAAGCAGTTGAGTCAGAGTCGTGAAAGCATGACTCAGTTTTACGTGTTCTTAGGCGGTTGTATAGTAGAAATGTCGTAGAAATTACTCTCATTCAGTAAGAACTGAATGAGTGTTTAAGAGAAAAATATAATTTGTGGTCTATTAGTTACTAGTCTTTAACCGAGTCTGTAGAGTTGATTGGATAGTGATCTAAGATCAGTTACTTTGATATTATGAATATTATTATTAAAATGAAATCGTTTTAAAACGGTAGAAAAACTAGCCACAATTTAATAGGCCACAAGAAATTCAATTTCCTGAGACATTAAATATTTAACGACATTTATTAAATGCCCACACACTGTTAATAAAACTGAATGTCGGCTGCCCTGAAAACCGCGATAGATAGCACCATGTATCACGCTGGGAATGAAGTATCGATGGACATTCACTGCCAAGTATTCACAACTAATTCACATTTCGCGTAAAATTGGTACACGGGAAATTATAGACTGAACACATAAATTATATTCAAGAAGGCAGCAATTATTATAGACCATACGGTACTAATGCAGTTGATAAGTAGAAAGGAGAATGTGCTTTGGCGGAATGTGCAATTACCTTTGCTTGTTCTAACGTCAAAGCGTTTTTTGACAAGCTGTCATTAAAACCAAACACATAAAAACTTGCAAACATTGATAAAGCACGTAACGTTATCATTTACACTATAAAGTAAGCTACTGGTTAAGGAGCTCACTTTTAGAAAAAGCCTTTTCCTAGTTAGTCAATTCAATCATGTATTGTCAAACAGCGTGAACGGTGAGTAAAACTGACGTCAAAGTTGTCAAACTTGTTTGACATTGTGCATGTATGTTTTTTAAACAGTCGAAAATGCGAAAATGGTATTTGACAAACGTTTGATAGTTTACAAACAGTGTAGCCGCACTGAGCGGAAGAAATGTACTCGCGAACTGTGATATACTAGAACGCGTTTATCGCTCCTATTTTGTTAATTTTATTACTTGGTCATACTTAAAATTGAATCTATAAAGGTTATTTTTAATTAACTAGACCTTAATAGGTGTGGCAGGGAGTTTTACATGAAAAAAACTCTAAGTTTTGCAGGGAACCTGCAGCACGCGTAGTTGGAGTTTGTGTTGTAACAAAATGGAATAAAGTTACTGTCAACATCATCTTACTTTTAATTAAGAAGATCAAGTTATCTCTTAATTCCAGACAAATATATCGCCGCAATATCCCTGAAAGCAGTCCCTTCTTGTAATAAGACGTATCGTAAATCGCGACCTAGTACTTACGTAGGTACCTACCAAAGAGTTTATACGCAATCAGCTGAGACATAAATGTGCTCCTAATGTTATATTTGGTGAACTAGGAATATAGGTACCTAGATAGGAAGCAAGTTAATAGGTTAGATACGTAGGTATGTAACCTCCTTGATGAATTATCGATCTTGGATAAAAATACGTTGAATTAAATATAAACGTAAAGGTAGGTACCTACCAGTTGAATAAGTAATTACCTATGCCTAGGCAGCGTAGATAATAATGATCAACAAATCAAGAAAACCTACCGTGATGACTTGGGAAACGTGCCAGGTATTTGGGAAAGGCGCAAAGCTTGGTACCTACCTACTCGTGGTATTCACGGCCAGGACAAGTTAGAGCTCTCTAAAGAGTCTCCCTGTCAGAGTTCACCATAATATTTTGTTATAAACACGGCGATAGACGATTCGTCACCACTTGGCTATTTCCATGTCCTGGGAACCAAGCATATTGAAAACCATACCTCGTCGGTACCTACGTTTCACAGGTGCTAGGACGCAAGGTTCAATGACGAATCGAAATCGATCGTAACTCATTCAATTGCAGTTCAGAATATAACCGCCATCGCCGGTTTATAGAACAGAAATGTGATGGAATTCAAATAACGAACGAGATTCCAGAACAATGGCATATCGTAAGCATACCAACGAAATAAATAAAAACATTTAAATTTCGCACACACTAGCCATCCATCTGAATTTGATTTAAATTTCGAATAATTTACTCATCGTTATGAATTCTACAACAACCAGTAGTAATTGGAATTCACAACTAATTTCTAGGTATTTAAAAGTAAATCGTAATCGAATTAGGAACTAATCTGTTTAAATCGTTACTCGATTAATCATTCATTGATAATATATTTATTTATTCTATACTCGATTAAGGTAAGTACCTATAAACCAGCTGACTAACAACAATACAGGGGTTAAGTACTTCCAATAGGTAATTAATAAAACGTGGGAATAATGATTAACTAGCTAGACACCAATGATTGTCATGGAGCAGTAACGGGTTTATAAATTATACGATGCTTAATTACTTTTAATCACAAATTAACTTGTTTTAATGTCACTATAGTTTTGAGGTTAAGTTAAATCATATAAATAAAAATAAATTAAAAACTTACACCGTAAAAAACAAATATAGCGACCGGAAATGGGCACAGGATATGTTGTTATCGTTTAAGGATTTTTGCAATCTTCATGTAAAAATATAGTATAAATCAAAATTACCAACGAAATCTCTAAATTGCTTTCAACCAGCATCAACCTTTGTATCAGCTCTTATCGGTCATTCTGCCGTCATTTCCTTCATGGACCACAATGACTTCAAATTGACACCATACAAATCACAATCACTCAATTTACCAACACACACACTAAATAATCTATTTCCTCACTGGCCGAATGCACTAAACTGTTTGAAATTCGAAAATGGAATGCTTTGTTGTTGTTGATATTTTTTTAGTTGCGAATTTTACGTCGCGTTCGTATTTATCGCGGAGCGCGCGCACGACACTGGCGCTAGCGAGTCGCGTGCGTTCCAAATGACAAATACTCGTCAACGGGTAGCCCGACGTTTGTTTACCTCGGTTCCGCTCAATCCGCTCGCTCAAGTTCAAGGGATTAGGCTTTGCGGAACGTGTGAGCGACCAATCGAGCGTGACCTCCCATTGTTTGTATTTTTTCGTACTTTACATGTCTAAGTGTGTTGGCACGATTTTTTTGTGATGAATGTAATAATCTTGCGTCTGAGGGCAGAGTAGATGATGTCATAGTCGATGTTGATAATAGCAGCTGATAGGGACGCGATCTATCTAAACAATGGATTGTTTTAGTTTTACACTCTTTGTCGTGATTAGAAAGACTAACTGGATAAGTAGTTAGGTAGGCAAGAAATTGATTTATTGAATAAAACTTATTACCAGTTCAGTTTCACGTCTAGTTTAAAAAAAAATGTTTATTTGTGATGTTTTTTTAAACTAGATGGCTCACCAAATTCGTAATGTCAAAAAAGTGAATAGACCTACATGATTAGGTAATTACTATCCCAAATAAATGATTTTTATTTCTTTAAAATTGTCCCTAATTATTTTCGGAATCTACCTATTTAGGTATCTATTTTGGCTTAGTGAGTAAATGAGTGCTACCCGTATACCTGCGTAATAAATAACGACATCAAACCCTATATGCAGGTACAATCACATTGTTAACTAGAATAGGAAATTAATTTTTTGCTTTATTTATAACAAAGGTGGGCGTTAGTCACCCGGTTAATATAATAACCTGACGGTTTAATAAACAATTAGGTTGAGGAGATTAGTACATCACTATCTTATCTCGTACCAACATTATCGCGACAACGCGGGTGCTGTTTGCTCAAAAAATAAATATTTTTATCTATTTAGCTACGTTTTTCGGCATTACTCTGTAAATGTTTGAATGATATCATGAGTTCTTGCTATTTAAATGCAGAAGTAATTTTATTTGCATAAACTTAAGTACAGTATGTAGGTATAACGTAAACTGGCCCGTCAAATAGAAAAAAAACAGACGTTCTGTACCTTGCGAAAAACGACAAAGATTTAAAATAAATTTTGTCACATAATTTATGATAAAAGCAAATTAAACGTAAAGATGAAAACCTTATTATTATTATCACCGGCATTGGTTGATAACGTTTATAGTTGTTAATACTTGTTAATCGAAATTGTACAATGGGATTTTGTGAAATAGAGTAAAGCGCCATCTATTGTATAACAGTAGAACTATGTAAAGAAAAATGATGATATAAAATCACTACAGATGTCGCTGCATTACGCGTAAAACCTCCGCTACTGAATCATAGATGGCACTGCCATCAGTTACTCATTATTTTTTTGTGCGCAGAAAATGATGAGTAACTCTTAAGACTAAGGAAATTCGCGCCAAAACACGTTACAACGACAACTAAGTTCTTTGTCCTTTGAAGTGAGTCATCGCTTTTATAATAATATTGTTGTTTTACGAGTAACAAGCATCGTAAAAGTGGATTTCATTACATTCTGATATCGGTCTCTTGAATGTTATCGTTGAAAGATCAGCCTATAAATACCGTGAATGTAAGTACTTTACTTGTTACAGTTTAAGAAATAACCGTGTGATAGCAGAAAATGAATCTATGATAAGTGCTATTATAATCGGTAATGCCCCTCATAATCTCTCTTTAGCGTTGTTAAAAAAGACAAAGATGTAAATAACAATTATAAATAACATACTGATTTACAACTGCAATTTCTCATAACTTTTTGTTTAAATAAATATACCTGAATTACGATTTTACATAAATATTTCAGCCAATTTTAGGCAAAATACAGTTATTTAGACGAAATTCCTCTATCTTATTTCGTTTTGTTTAGTCACAATATAATAATAATTTACATATAAGAATCTCTGGGAACATCTACATCGATAAATTTGCAAACTAAACATCCTTTATGATTAGTTTTTTCAGTGCCAAAAAATAAACTCTTCCATATCAGAAACATTAATTATCACACACATAAGTTTACTCATATAAAAATATTATATAATTAAGATAAATTGATTGATTAATTTAACGTTGATTGCTCTCATTGAAATGAAGGTAACTGAAAAATCAAAAAAACATATCTATAGTTTTGGCTCAGCCTAACTTCCGTCCTTACGTTTAAAAATTAAGCTAAAAATTAAATTAATAATCTGTCCAAAAAAACAAGGTAATCCATTCCTTCCTCGTACGATGTTGATAATATATAATTCGCAAATTAGGTGTGTTCCATTACAAATTGCCTATAAAGATAGAGGAAGGATTAATATGATAAACTCCTTCAAAAATATTATCCAATATACATTGATAATTTGGTACAACCCACCACACATTAGTACAACCAAATGAAGTATCATCAAGCACCTTAACATTGACGCAGTAAGGTCGATTTTCGCTAAATCGTTGTTCTCAAAGCTGTGTTGACGATAGTACAGCCAATTACATGAATTGTTTATGATACTATATCTAATTAGATTATTCATATCAATTTGTTGAAATGGTTCCGTTGGATAGATTTAGATTGTCGCGAATTGATAGCTTGGCCTCGACGTAATACTCGTATGATAATAATATCAATGGACATGTAATTTGTATGTTTATGTGAATTATTATTAAGTACTATTTCTAGGTAGTTACTTTACTTTATCTTACACAAAATAAGAGTAAATTTAGTCCTATTTTTCTAAGAAATGATTATAAAACGAAGATTAATTGAAGCGGCAAACAATGTTAGGAGAGAGTGATTGCTCACGCACATTTTATGTTCATTTTACTGTTTACCTTTAATTGATTGCAATTTTTACAGTAGTGTAAACTTGTTTATAAAATGTAGGCACACTCCCAATCGACAGCGATGTGGATGAATGTTTTTGATGCTTTATTTAAATTCTTAGCTTTATTTGTTTTTTTTTTTTATAATATTTCTCATTTCTTGTTTGGCTTAGTTTTTATATTATTGTAAATATATTAAGTTTAATTTCTGAAATAAATGAATTACAACTGCTTAATAAAAATCTATAAACCACACATAAAAGTCATATATTCGACAACCTCCGTGGTCGAGTGGCGTACGCACCGGTTTCAAGGTGTTGCTAGCTCTGAGGTACCGGGTTCGATCCCCGGACGGGTCAATGTAGAAAATCACATTTCTACATTGTCTCGGGTCTGGGTGTTTGTGGTACCTTCGTTGTATCTGAATTATGGAATTCAGATACAAGGAAGGTACCACACAAGTGCTTTAGCAACTTACTTTGGGTTCAGAACAATGTATGTGAAGTTGTCCGCATTTATTTATTTTTTTATTTAAAGACCTTATTACATGTTGACTGCCTCGTTGGCCTAGTGGTGCTAAGCGCGACTGCTACGTTAGAGGTCTTGGGTTCGATTCCCGAGTCGACCAAGGTGTTATTGGGTTTTTCTATGAAATTCTCAGTAGCAGGTCGGAGTTTGGATTTGTGCCCGGTTAGTGGCAATAGGCTCGCCCCCTATTACATGGGACCTAAACATATCGGCGAACTGTGGGTGTACATTGGTACACCTCTGCTTACCCCTTCGGGGATACAGGCGTGATGATATGTGTTATTACATGTTAAGATCGAAACCAATAGTGCACCACCGCAAATTAACTCCAGCATTGTAAGAATGTGTTCATTATTATCAATATGACACTAGCTCATGCTATACCGCGGGCAGCGTAAATCTTTACAGTAAAGGAAGTAATATAGACGAGTATCAATAAACTTCCTACCATTGAGTGAATAGTAATACTCATTAAGATTACAGGAAACTATTAAATCTGTGTGAGACGTGATGTTACTTAGAATACATTCTCTTACTATGTAACTATTAGGAAACAATGCATTGGTACTCACTTCCATGTTCATTTTCTTATAAATTCGTTTCTTTATAACATTTTGTAGTTTAGCAAGGTTTGTGATATGATTTAAAGGTCCAATTTCAGTCTAGGAAAAACAAAGCTGGAAACTTAATTAACAATTTTTTTTAACAAAAAATTCAAAGTGATTTGTGTCATGGGGCTCGAGACAGAAAAGCCTGGAGTCTGACGGTGGAGACTTTTGCCCAGCAGGAAATTAAAAAACTTACATAAAAAAATAACTCAAACGTTACCAATTACATTTGCTTACTGGTCAATTTGTAATTTCCCTGACAAAGTTTTTATTTTGCTGAATAAAATAAATCATTTACGGCAAACAGGTAGACGGGTACTAAGTATTGAGGGACACGACAATAAAGTGCTTTCCCCTCTCTATAGTTACTGGGGTTCATAGTAATACGGGACGACACTATCTTTGCCACTTGATACACTACCGGATCTAGTTAATGTACCTAGGTTAGACTTTAAATGAACATCAGACTAAGATATCACGTACCTACTTCAGTATTGTTTCTTTGAAACCATAAATGACAATTATTAATAAGAATAAGTGTAATCTAGCTCTTATTCATTCTCGGTAAACATCGTGAACTTTGACCTATTATGCATTGCATTGGTGCTTTGTCCTTGTGTTTCATAATACTATTCATTGCAAGCATAATAATAATACATCCTATAAACGTCCCACTGCTGAGCACAGGCCTCTTCCCATATAGAGAAGGCATGAGCATTGATCACCACGCTTGCTCTCTGCGGATTGGCAATTTCAGATCCCAAATTTTGGAATCCAGGTTTCCTCACGATCTGCGGGAGACCGGGAGGGCACCCTGTCACCCGATCAGCTGACAGGCCAAGAAGGATACGGACGCCAGGTCGGGGTGTTTTTAGTCGGTGCAAGTCCGACATATCCCTACGCTGTGCCCTCAGCGTGGGTTGAAATCATTAGGTTTCCTCGCGATGTTTCCCTTCACCGTTTGTCAGAAGTGACTTAGAATATTTAGAAAGTACATATAACTACTATGTATTTTTAGGCTCAAGAACAGAGGCATATCGCTATAAATGCGAAAGTGAGTGTCTGTTAATTTTTCAAGGGTAAAATTGGTGTGAAGACTACACAAATGCAGTACCTGTATAAAAAATAAGTTCCTAGGCTACTAAATAATGCTTACATTAACAGTTTAGCAAGTTAGTAATATTTCGCAAAAGTAACCAAGGTTAGTGTTAACTTTGTTATGGGTACGGCTATCGCAACTATAGTTACTTTTAAGTTACATTGCGACAGGGCACATCGTGACTTGTGCACTTGGTGCATAATTAGTGTGTAGTAGCCATTAATTAAAAAAATATATATCTTTTATAAGCAAGCGTGGTAATCAATGCTCGTGCCTTCTCTATATGGGAAGAGGCCTGTGCCCAAAAGACGCTTGTAGGCTGGATTATTATTATTATTATTATATCTTTTATATTACGATTATTTATCGTACTGTCTTTATTTTATGAAAGATTTCCATTCTTCATCAAATATTGGCAATAAGGCTCACAAAATGTGTTTAAATGCACATAATTGGTACTAATATATCCACAGAAATTTATTAGTTAAGTCATGTATTAAATTAACAGATATTTACGAGTTTTATTGCAAAAGTTACCTAAAAGATAATATATAACCTTTCTAAGTTTCCATAACAAATATTATTGCTGTTCAGTGGCGCAATATTTATTTAAAAATGAGAAAACCAAACGTGAATTGGTTTAAGTTGCAAATCGTGCAATCACATTTATGGTTGTAACTTAAATAGATTTATGTAGACGTGATAAATAGTGGCAATGTTTCACACTATGTACCAAAAAAGTGATTAAGGTTTTGTGTGATTAGTGACTGAAAATTGTTCTTTTCTTACTGCTGTATTTGTATTCTGAAAAAGCTCTTGTGATTGTAATGTCAGACACAAGCTTTGAACACTTTGTCCAGTAATATATAGATCAAAATCATATTTAAACCTATATATTTTACTTTAAAAAACAGTTTTACTAGGTGACACATGTCCACTCAGTAAATTGGTTACGGAAGTCAGATTGGCAGTCGCTCATGTTAAATTCTGGTATTTTTAGCAGGCGTATCATGGAAGCAGTCTGCGTGGTAAGTGGGCTGATGATGATTATTTTTTCGCCTACAATAGGTAATAGAAAACGACCAACCGATCAAAAAGTTTGGTCGAAAAAGGAGAATTATGCTCTGTAGAATACATAAAGGAATGTGTTTACTGTTTGCAATGTTCATTTATTCAGACTGGCACATATCAATTCACTTTTAATTGAGATCAATATAAAAATAAACGGTCGTTTTATCAAGGCGCTATTTATTGAAACAAGTCTGCATTTTTATTGACGCATTGAACGTATTGTGACATCAGTCTTCAACTGTTTACATTTAGTTTAAGTGCTTAAACTGCGCCATTTATTGGAGACTAGATGTGTTAATTGGTTTCTGGGAATTGTCACGTAAATACTTGTATCTGATGTGGTTCAATAAGGTCGGAATAATAGCATAAAATGAGATTTTGACTTTACTATGGTCGAACACTAAAATGAATCAAATGTAGAAATGGGACTCAAGGACACAAGCATTTTCTATTAGCTTTAAGAGTAACTGACGCGAATTACTAAATTAAATCTAATATAAGAACAAACTCAAACTATACTAAAATTAAAACTCACATAAATAAAAACTAAACGGCGTCAAAGAACTCATCGTCATCCTTGTCAATGGCGGGGAACGTGCCCAAAAGGCTGGCAGCATTGCCACGTTGAATGGCTATGCCGATTCTCTGTGCAAGGAACAAACCAGCCCTCTGATCACGAGTAGATTCTACCAAACGTTTGAAAAGTTATTTGAAAAGATTTCGTGCGCTCGGACCCCATGACCCGAGCGTTTCAACCCCAAACGGCTCGAAAATATAATCACCCAATGTAGAAATTAGAATGCCGGAAATATTTAAATCAACCTTGTCACTTTTCGGTATAAAGTAGCAACATATTTACATTTATGAACTAAAAGTTAATTTATTTTCCCAACAAAGTTCTTGCACCACAAAAACCTTTTAAACAACAACAGTGCCACTGCTCCAAGAAGATGTTTTATTAATTTTGAAGGATACAAAGAATAACGTTAATTAGTTTCTTAATATATTATAATGTGTAACAGAATTAACTATGGCTCCTAAACTATATTTGTACCCATTTCACATTTCGCAGTTTACTCGAACGTAAATAAAATAAATTGCACAAGGAATGCCTGATTACATAACTTAAAGTTTAAACTAGACAAGCAGGTTGTCTTACTTAACGTTAGCTTGTTTGTGCAATACTTCGTAATAAATGCCTTCTGAAGGTAACAGGCGATGTAAGATTGTGTCGCTGTAGGCTAGCGGTTCAATGAACGGTTTCTGCACAAGGTTGCAGGTTTGAACCCATTTTGGGCGAGTACTCATGTGACTTTTGAAAGGTTATGTACTTTTGTTAATTATTCGAAGACTGACAATCGGTAAGAAAACCTGAATTCTAATTCATTATCATCTGCATGCTTGCTGCATTTACATCTAAGATCCATAATTGCCAATCCTTTATAAGCAAGCGTGGTTGGTAACACTACGTGACAAAAGGCTATGCCCAGTAGTGGGATATTTATATACCAGTATTAACCAAGATTAAATTGGGATGGATTTCATGAGTGCATATAAATGCGATCAAAATTTAATTTCATCGATCTTTCTTTGTTTAAGTACATATTGTTGCAAGTTTATGAGAGTGTTGTAGAAATAGAAATCATTTATTTGCAATTAATGTATGTTACAAATAAGATGGATTTTTTTATGATGTCTGTTGTACCTTGTAACACATAGTTAGAGACTAAAGTTCTCAGGTGTCGGACTTGTATCGCCTCGTGTACGAGTGGGCTTAGGATGTATGAAGATTAATCATTCAGAAGTTATTAACGTGTAAACCAATTGCTTATTGTTATTGTGTAAATACCATGACAGTTAATGGCAATGTGTCGTTGGTAATTACTAATAGTCACTTTCAATTAAAAACAACAATAAAGTGGTAGTGAAAACACCTATTAATGAGGTAAACTGTTTTCTTAATGGGGAAAAGGGTTTCTTCATTAAAACGCAATTAAGTATGTTACATTATTACAAACATTTATTAGTACATTTGTAAGTTATATATAATTTCAAGGTAATAAGTAAGTTCGCAACTTAACTTTATTTTAGTAGGGTTCTACTGCTCCAGACAGAGTTAGAGGTGATTGAAACATGCTTTGAAAAAAAGTTATACCACAGTATATTATTGTAAAAAAAATCTCTATACTGAGTTTGTTTTAATTCGCTTATCTCTATGAAAAAATCTTTGCATTTGATAGACCGATTGACTGGCCTCATGTGATAATGATGCTCAATCGTAGACTTATTCCTAATTACACGTTTGTGAAGATTAGAAAAACCAAACGTGATGTGACGAGGTATATTATGTATTTTTTGGGATTTCCATTAAAACTGTATTCTTAGGTGTTAATGACGGCGTCATACACACTTGTAGAATAATAATAAATTCATTCGCGTGACGTTAACTGATGTCATTTTGACGTTATTTTGACAGCTGATAATAATGCTTGAGAACCGTCATATAGTTACAAAAGACGGGAAACAATGCGATTATTATTTATTGTCTTTAAAAATGTGGGAACTATGCAAATAAGTCTTAATAGTTAATCCTTATAAACAATGTTAAAATAGGCGCTTGTGTACATCGGTTTATAAGGTGTTGCAGGCTCAGAGGTCCCGGGATCGATCTCTGGACGAGTCAATATAGAAAATCCATATGGAAGCTAGGGATTCAGAGCAATGTCCGTGTTTACATTTATTGTTTATCTACAGTCAATATGACATAATATAAGAAAAGGAAAATTGAGGAACAGGAAAATGGATTTCGGTCTTCCCTACTCCTTTTAGAGAGTAATGGTTTCCTGTCCAAGACTTATATAAGTATCTTTAATGTATCAGTCTAATGACTGACAATGAGGTACTGGAAAGACCGTGTTTTGTTTATTTATTTAGTAGCTGTAGTTCAAAGAATTATGCGGTAGTTATAATTAAGCTTAGGACATTTTTTTATTTAAATGCATACAAGTTTTTAACATGCTGAACAGACTTTATAAATCCTAGATAACATCTTAATCACGTTAAAAACTGTAACGTCTAAAAATTGCATCGCAATCGTTCTATTTGATTAGAAGCTACAATGTCGCAGACTAATCTCACAGATAGGTTGACATACACGCCAAACTTAGGTATAACACCCTATTTTCGTCTAGGATTAAGAATAAAGAAACGTGACATCTGTACTATGGTTTCAGATAATGCCGACATGAATACGTATGTAATGTTTGTATGATTGAAAAGCCTACGTTATCTACAGAAAGGTTTAATTTAATTAACTAGATAATTATGTTAAGGCCCATTTATATCAAACGAGCGACATATCCTTCTATCCTCACCCTATCAAATTCTTTGATGAGCATTTGCCTTTAGAAAAGTTTCTTATTATGTTTGTGTACAAATAGAAGTCGTAATGACTTCAAAACATTATTATCACTCTAACGATGGTTACATTGAACAGCATAACTATCGGGCCCTGTCTTATCTCAGGTTATTGACACATTACGAGCTATTTGTAATGTCATTATATTACTAGCAAGTGGAAATAAGTGGTCTCTGCGTACCCCTACAAGGGAAAGAGTCGTCGTGATTGTATGTGTGTAGCTATTTGTTCCTCAAAGTTTTTATCGGGATTATAAAAGTCTTCAGGCATCTAAATATTATACTTAGGTACTTGCATATTATAAATATTATAATGTACATCTTAAGGATATATGTCGATATTTATTGAACAACATCCTCATTCTGACGTATTATTTATTTACATTAAAATATACTCCAGGTAGAGTTATTATCAGGATTAAAGGTAATTTTTTTATCTTATGCCATTAGAGTAGTTTGAAGCATTAAATATTTAATTATTACTAGTTATTGTACATCACGTTAATTAGCTATTATGTAGTGTAAGTAGAGTTTAGTCTTGGTATTCAGCTGCACTGCATGCACTGCCCCCTGTCCTTCCTCCTACAAAGGGCGGAGGTCATGTCTGGCCCGCCACTAAGCGGGCAGTCACCGGGGGCGTTTGATGCTAAGATTTCGGTTGGACCCCTAACGCCGCCACTAAGGCGAAGGATGGCACCAGGGGCCCGAGTCTGCTATTGACAATTGCTTCAATCGTCCGAGTGGGCGGCGTCAGTAGGTCAATTTTAGGATAATTGTCAAAACGTCAACATTGGCCGTCCCATTGGCCAATTTTGACGTTAAAATGATGTGAATGGTATTCAGCTGCATTCTATGATATTGGAAGCCAATCAATTATGTGAGAAAACACTCGAGATTTTTTTCCAATTGTTTCTAAACTTATTTCTTATAGATCTCTATGTGATGTTTATTAAAACTATAGCATTGTTTGAACAGCTGATTCTGTCATATTCACACATAAATATTCAACTATTCTTGTCCCTATCATTTGCACATTAAAGAAAAGAGACAAAAACCTATTCATGTGAATAAACTATGCGATATCTCTCGATCTTATAATTGTTCGCTGTGGGAACCAGTTCTTGACGTAAGAATATTAAGTAACAGTTACGTAGTAATTGTTATTTAATATAATAATAATAATCCAGCCAATAAACGTCCCACTGCTGGGCACAGGCCTCTTCCCTATAGAGAAGGCGCGAGCATTGATCACCACGCTTGCTCTCTGCGGATTGACGATTTCAGATCCAAAATTTTGGATTAATACTATATCTCTTTAAATACTGATATTAGTTACTAAGTCTTTTTCCAAGTTATCAAAAACATGATAATAATTTAATTTTAACGAAAGAAGCAATTAGGTGATGATTGTTTATCGAAAGAAGAAAATAAAAATAATGAATAATTAACAAGTATAACCTGTTATTGAGACTTAAATGTTTTTGTTGCTATTCTTGACAGGTATAATTTATTACTGACAACTATACTACCTGTGATAAACAACTACAAAAACTAGTTTTTACGCATAAGCTATTTGATTATGTGAAAAATATTTTTTATTTTTCATTTATGTATGTGTATTATTATTTATGTAAGTATTATTTAATATAAAAGGCTTATAATTGAAGTAGTTCTTCATAAAAGTTACCAACAATGATGACACGGACAGAACTTTGACCTCTACTCAACAATAGGTCACAAACGATATTTATAAAGCCAACAATACCATATTGTGTGTTAGATAACAAAAATAAATAAAGTGGTCTGATCTTATGAACTCATTTATTTATAGTCTTAACATAACCTTCGTTTCAATTCAATCCACTTAACATGCGATACAGATATGTATAATGTATCATACATTCACGTCCATACAAAATATTTCCAAATATTTTTTGTTTATTTTTTTGTGAATCTCAAAACAACGTGCTGCTTCATTCAATTTTCAACCGTATTGGATAATGATAGGTTGCAGAATTGAATGCATTGGATGACATCCGGGATCGTTATACTAACAATACTGTTGATAACATACCTACTGTGAAACGAGACACAATATTAATCATACGTTTACAATATTCACATAAACAATTGGTTATTCAACAGACCAACGAAGTATTCATTCAGAAATTCTTTCCATTATAATCTTGACACAAACAGTCTGAAAGTTCAAAAACCAGACAGAACAGCCAATTGGTCGGCCCCGAAAAAATTAAAGGACCTTGTAATTTAAAATGCAACACTCATTAACGTAGATAAAATCCACAGTTATTTGCTAACATCCTGCCATTATTTAACAATAAAACAAACGACTGCGAAAACGTTTACGAAATAATTTTGAGCAAAAACTTGGAATGTTTTGAGCAGAAACGTTAGCACTCAGTATTTACGAAACCGGTCCTCACTTCGCACCATTTAAAACTTAACTTGTCACTATCGATTATAGTTCGATGTATCACATATCGATCCTAAGATCCACTGAATCCTTCACAGCCACAACAACACATCATCTTTCTTCTTTCTCGGCTGCGCGCGCACAACTTTCGCAATTGACGTGAGACCTCATGTTGTTATTATTCTTTCTCTTCACCGCATAATTTCGTTCCCTTGACGGGAATTTCTGGATCTTCTTCTCTTTTGGGGGTTCCTTGTCGATGCCTTTGATGCGCCTGTAGACGTCCGCCCACTCTAATTGTTTTAACGAGAGACACATTGTTGGTTATGTTACGCGTGCGTTCGCGGTGACGGCGGGAGCAAGAGTGGACATATTTTGTGTTGCGCTGCGCACGCGCTGGCCTCACCGCAAGGCTGATTATCCGCTCGTTAGTTGATTTCGATCACGTTCGTTGTTGTGTGAATGGTTGATACGTTATCTGTGACCCGGTCACAGGGCTGATAACGTAATGGGCTTAGTTTATGTAATTGGGGGCGTTGTGTTCGAAATGCCACAAATTAAATTAACGTTCGTTTGTTTTCATTAAAACTTGTAACTGTGCTACTGTTGGGGACGTTCTCTTATTTATTTATTTATTTTGCTAGTGTTCTTCACTGCAGACCTATCGTCTATTCGTCCACTGTTTATGGTCTGTTGCTATTTCATAGACTTCACAACTTTCCTGACTCTCAAGTGGATTGATATTTTGATCTGACAGCAAATGTAAAAATACAGTCAACATTCCCCGATTAAGTGCTTTGACTCTCCTAAATATGTCCCCATTCTAAAATTAAACCGTGTTACACCTAATTAAGAGCAACATAAGGACTTGAAAAACAATGAATTGAGTGCGTTGCCAAATTCTCTTCGCACAAAGAAAGTCCTTTCTGAGACAATTGTCTGACTGTCGTATACCTACGCTTATCATCTCGATCCAATTATGACGATGAATCTTACGTCAGAGGTAGCAAAGATTTACGAAAATAGGCCTTAATACTTTGGTAATAAGAGTGCAGAAAAAGACTTAGATCTGACGTGCGTTTGACCATACAGTCACAAAGACACCATAATTGAAAAACAAAAGCTATCCGTGGATTTTTTATCATACAATATTGGGATACGTCATACAGCCAATGTTTTCTAGGGTTGATATTATACATATGAGTGATTACTACATATGAGTGTTATGTGTAATGCTGCAGATAGTAATCCTCAAAATATAACCTAGATATATCGTGCCAGCCTTCTGGGCACGTTTCCTGCCTTTGACAAGGATGACGATGAGTTTTTTGACGCCTGTTAGTTTTTTTTTTATTTATTTAAGATTTAATTTTAGTCGAGTTAGAGTTTGTTCTTGTATTAGACCTAGATATTTAATACCTTAAATTATTTCACAAGAAAAAAATCGTCAAATATTTGTAGAGGAAAGTACAACCCTTTTACTATGCAAAAATAATTTGATCTTTTGATAATCCGTAAAAGTTTTAAAGTCGTCTCCAACGAACCTTAGTAAAGAAGTCGGATAAAAAAAACTTTACATAGAACGGAGGACTTACTATGTGAAAATTATAATCGCTAATAGTAAACTACTGACAGTTTATTGTAGCCGGTATGTAAATGATGATAGATAGCCTTTGACGAGAAGACACCTTTATTTGTATGCACAAGGTGCAGCCTTCAGGGTTACATCAAGGTAAGATGGTTTCCGTGTAATACACTTACCTCCACGCGTGGGGTATGAATCCTGGGCAGAGCTCGGGACAGTTGTCGCAGGGACGACCCTCCGACACTTCTTTTATCCGGACACCCTGAAAAAGAAAGAAAAATGTTTAGAATACAATAGAACAAAGATGATAAAGTCTGGGAGGCAGTAGCTTGTCCTGTTTTCTAATAGCTAACAGGTGACTAGGACTTTGTTTCCATTTGTTTTGTGAGGAAGCGAACAGGTTGAGAGATGCAGAAAAATATGTTTTGGTTTCTTCCTTCGGTATTATAAATAGGCAAGGTTTATGGCATTACGGATTACTATAAAAAGTAAATAATGATGGTGCTGTAGTGAACTAATTAAAAAAATATCTCTCAGTTGGTAAATAAATATTAATTTGTGGTGTAAAGGACGTCAGGTTAATATTTTAAAGACTATTTTCAGTATTGCAATGTCTTAAAACACTACATAATAGCAACAACTCTTTGTTTCTTCAAAGGCTCATAATATTTATGGGTAAGTGAATTAGTCACACATAATTCTTTAAAACAAAGAAAGTGTATGTACGTGATGTGATACCTATCATTCAAACGAGGAAAATACTCCTGAATTTGCAACGTGGTTTAAACGTACTACGGTATAGTCAGAAAAAGAGTAACACGCTTTCGTAGAAGACTGACTTTGTCACCATTCATTTGATTTCAGTCGATAAAAATCTATTGATACTGTAAATAATAAATATTGTTCTATGAGTCATAATGGGATTAATGGCTAAAAAACAACTAACAAATGAGTCATTTCCGGCTTAAAGAAAATAGGACAACGTGATCAAGTCATTGGAAACAAGCTAAACAGCTGTATAGTTTTGTAAAAGACCAGAGAAATAGTAATATCTAAAAGTCTGACGCCTATACTTTGGCTACTAAGTAGTACTAAGTAACTGACAGATCAAATAGCAGTAAAAACTAACCAGCCTTGAGCAACCGTATAGGTTTTGTTACCTAGATTTCCATGAACTTAGCTTTTTAGGAATCAGATGACATTCTAATCTAAAGGTAAACGTATTATTGTTGCTTGTATTGTTTTTTAGGTTTGTTGATCCTCGAATTTCATATCTCTTTTGTTTTCCTGGAGCATTGAGGTTGCATAAAGCCTTTAATAGACAAAACATGGATCCACACAAGATTAAATGGATCTAAAATACGTGAAATATGCATTAAACAACTGCCTTAAGTCCTCCATGGCTGCTTAACGTTCTGTCCATTTATAAAATCAAGGCGTTATATATACGAGTAAATACAAACTGTCTGCAAAGTTGCCAATCTTATATAGTGCACTGTACAGTAAAATAAGCAAATAATATTTAAATACTACATCTAAACGAACCTCAGATCCGCAAGTCCTCAGTTCATTGAGATACCCTATCACGTCTTCTAAATCATCTTCGTTAGTAGACTGAAGTCTCTCAACTTTACTATCCTCATTGGAATCACACTCGCTGTAACTATCCGACGTAGAATATTCACTATCACGCCTATAAGCAAATAGTTTGAATATCCCACTCTTTTCTCTCCAAGAGTCGTCTTTCAAATCTCCATTCTTTCTTCTTTTTCTATGAATTTTGAACGGCACTTGTTTTAATCTTGGTTGTATGACGTACGACACTTTGGAGACGATGTTTTTCTTATAGTTTTTGTCGTAATCTTCTTCAGTGATACCGCAGTGGTAGACTAGGTAGTCTTTTCTTATTTGTTCCTTACCAACTGGATCTCTCCAGTAACTCTCTCTTTTACTCACTCCTAGATAGAAGTCGAGATCTCTTTCTCCTAAATCATCTTCGTCTGTGGTCGGCACTTCAAGTTTTTCAACATTATCTTCTGAATTATCTTTAAAATCTTCAACAGTCTTCATTAGGATTCGTGATTTTTTTGGATAAGGTTTTTTCTTGAGAAAATTCGCAGTGTTTGAGGTTAAGAACTTAGTAGTCTTTCTATAAACAGAGGCAACAGATTCTCTTCTCCGTCTCATATTATTCATCTTCTTCGTCCTTCTACAGAGACGTACAACGAAAAACTTTTTTATTTTCTTCAAAAACTTTTCGGTCTTCCAGTTCATTTCTGTTATCAAATCATTTTGTATGAGGCTTTTAGTTAAATGGTCTGGAGGGTAGTTCCCAGTGACGGTGCCCGCGGGAAACTAGTCAACTTTTACGATTACGATTCCATTGCGAAGGTGACGTGATCGTGGTCACCTGCCAATGGGTGGACGATGTTCTTCGAAACCAGTTTACGATGACCCATCGAGTTGTGAACATAGTTGGCTTCGCTCCTATTTAATTGTACGGCTAGAGGGGCACGGCAGGTCTGCGTATATTTGAATACACAGTGGGTAGTTACGGTAAGGGCGTGGACTCTTTACGGTCATGCAAACAGATCTAAATGTATCCACAGTAAATGACTCGACAAATTGCAACACCCTTGGCTAGTATTGCCTGTTAAATTTCTTCCCTTATTAGCAATCTTTGGTCTTATACGAGGCAAGGGTCAGTGACATTACGTTTAGAGTATAAATAGATTTATCTCATCTGTAAACAAGTAATTGCTGTAAGTTGGCTTATGTTGTTGTAATTATATACATAAGTAATGTATGAAATACTACAAAGAACTACCAGCTTAAAAATGTTTTCAACTGGAAAACTGAAGATTCAAACACAGCGCCATCTAGCAAGTGAACAGGGCATTACAAATTCACACCTGGCTGCCTCACTCACTAGGTTGCTCGACACGCAACTACTAACGCCATCTGTTGCCAAGTAGCAGAACTAATTTTACGCGCCGGCTCTCTTAGAATATTTATTTAATAAATTGGATATAGCACTGACGGCACTAATATAACAATAAACAATAGCTTGTTTATCGATCATATGACCTGAAAACTGCAGTCCTTACACATTTTCCTGGTACATTTCCTAGTAAACAAGTTAGGCGACAAGGACAATAATTGTTCCATAATTCGATTGCGGAAACTTCTGAATAAATGTTTTTGGTTCAACCATATAGATATTATAATGCATTCAGATCACGCAGTGTCTAGCGTGTAACATTTATGAAGATGCAAACCTGGTATACGTTTTATTTGCGAGCTTATAGCAAGTAAACACTAAAAGAGACAACTAGGATGTCAACAATAGTTAGGATTCGTCTATATTCTGGTAATCTTATATTAAAAGTAAATTGGAATTAGTTAACATAATTCAAGTTATAAATAACATAATTACAAAAATTCCAGGTGGACTAGTTCACTTAGAGTACGATAGATGGCGCTTTGTAGAAAGCTTACACTTGTGTTGGGTGGACTTCATCTCAGTGCTTATAACATTTGAAATGAGCTTTTAAATATAAGTGCTGTCATTAACATAGCCTTATCATTAATTACGTATAGAAAAAAAGTTATTTTGTTAATGACTATCTTATCTAAGCAGGTGTCTGGTTTAAGGAAAAGAAAAGAACTAAATTATTGTTTTTAAGTATGTAAATGACTAGTAAATAAAACAGACATTAACAATATGTCCTGTACATTCAAACATCAAGGTCATTCGAGGTAGGCTTTTTCGGTTATTTATTTACAATTATTTCCAGTCCAAAAATTTCAAACATTACAATATTCCAAACCATTTCAAATCAAAGCTATCTATCTAGTACCGAGAGCGATTGTGGAAAAAGAATAACGATTGAAAAGCAAACCGCGCCAGAGTAACACGTTGCAATATATTTGATGAATGTCAAATATTGTGTTGAGGCATCCTAACTAACACCAGCTAAAAGCGTAGTTTTTTTTTCTATGTTTTAGTAGTAGTTATTTTGTGGAACATAGGTGTTTGGATAGATGTTTACAGTATTTTGGGGAACGCTATGTCCTGTCAATAAAGACGTACAAACATGGAACTTACAACTATTATACTTCTTTTTTTTCGTTCTTCTTTTTTTGTTAAGGTATAAACCTTAACAAAAAAAGAAAAACACAAATTATAACTAGGTATATGCTTAACAAAGCTAAACAAACTAATTTTACTTGTCGGTAAGGTACTCCTCTACCGAATAATAGGTTTTTCTAGTTAAAAAATAAAAATAAAACAATTTTAAACTTACTTAAATTATCTATATCTCTAATTGTTTTAGGCATCTTGTTGTATATACGCGCTGCCATGCCTAAAAAGTTTTTGGTATTGAGCGCAGTGCTGTGTTCTTGCAAATAATATATAGAAAACTAACAGTTACTACTCACAATATTTATTAACTATTAACGGAGCTTTTCATAACCTTTCTTCCTGTTATATTTCAGCATTAAAACAATTTAATTAGTGTGCCTGTAATAATAGACTTAAGTGATTAATGAATAAATTAAAAAAAAAATGGTTACATGACTTGATGTTGTTTTATGTCAATACACGACATTTGGCGTAAAGACAACTCCAAAAAGCTAGACAAATCAGTTTAATTTCTAGAAGCTTAATTAATTGCTATACATATTGTATATTCTTAACAATATCAAATGCGAACAAAATAGTTATACTTTAACTAAAACCTAACGTTTTTCATTTCTGACTTACTCTTTTCAATTTAAATGTAAAATAATAAGCGAGCGGAATTGTCAGAATCAAAATATTTCAATTCCTAATAAGACGAGCTTTATAACAGTAAATTGAATCAAGGAACATCACTATCACTACATAGTATAAAATAAAGTCGCTTCCCGCTGTCTGTCCCTATGTATGCTTAAATCTTTAAAACTACGCAACGGATTTTGATGCAGTTTTTTTTAATAGATAGAGTTATTCACGAGGAAGGTTTATATGTATAATACATGCATAATATAGTAGAGGAACACGGATAATCTTAGAGATTTAAGTAAATGAACAAATTTTTTGCGCTTACATTGCAAACGCTGGCTGAACCCTACGAGATAGATCAAAATAATGTACTACAGTATTGTGCACCTTAAAAAGATCTACAAAAAAGTCCGCGATGGCATATGTCTATCTCTTGAGGATAACCCACAATAACCATTTTTTATCGTTTATTTATTACTTATTTACGAAAAAGCGATTTTAAGCTATACAGTATTAATCCTTATCCAATTAAGTACCTTTAATAAATTGTGCATGTAATATAGATCAATATTGCCCTTTACAGCATGTAATTTAAATAAATATTTTCGAAGATATTACAAATATAAAATGCAGGGACATCGCGGTTGCGGCGGTAACGGCCGGGGGGCCGGGGGGCGCGTGCCTATACCAAGTAGTGCGTCGAAGGCTGTGCTTCGCACTACAGAACTTTATGATTGTGTAGATATGTCGCAGACAAATAGTATAATTTGGCATTTTACATACGGCATCGTCAGTTTAAAAACGTTTGCGGTTATGTAATATGCCCAAGGCAAAATGTAGATTGCCGTGTCACTTTATAATATGCCTCAACATTTCATCGAAAATTTAAACACCATATACATAATGCCGAGGCAAATTGAAGTATTTAGTTTTTGAGGTTATCCAGCACGTCAAAAATGCTAAGGCATCCATAGACCCTCGGTCGTCTAGGACTCCTGCAGAGTATTTTTGGTCAAAAAACCATGTATTTGATCGAATATTCATATATTCATAGGCTCAGAAATTCATTGCTTGATTAGGTTCGACTTTGTGACAGAGATCAATAGGTTAGGTTAGGTTAGATATTGTGACCTTGCAACAGAGCGAGCGAAGCGAGCGACGACTACGACGTATGTAATTCAAAGTTTTTCTCGAGATTTTAATGAGCATAGTCACCCTAAAATAACACTAACGTCGCATTATAACGATTGAATGATTTGACATTTTGCCTTCGGCATATTACATAACCGCAAACGTTTTTAAACTGACGACGCCGTATGTAAAATGCCATATTATACTATTTGTCTGCGACAGATATATAGTGTAGGTATCAGCGTTACACCCGAGCAAAGCCGGGGAGGGCCGCTAGTTGATTATAATTTAATAAGGCGACATAGTTTGTCTCAGGTCGAGTCTGGATGAGGCTGGCAGAGGACCATAGAAACAGGCACGAAAAAGGGGGAGGCCTGTGCCCAGCAGTGGGAGGACAAGGGCTGTTGATGATGATTATGAAGTACTAGAATTCTATCGAATATTAATATCAAATATTGCATGTAAAATATCAATTTGTTCATGGAGTTATAACAAGTTGCAAACTTCATCCTTTGTTGACCTATTTCGTTTGACTTGCCAGGAAACTTACCTTTTGTGAAGAGTTCATTTTATTTTTCTAATTTCAAACACTTCTTTGATATAAACCTTTTTGCTTTTTGTAGCGGGCTTCTTAACTGTAAAACTTGTTTAAAGAAGGAATAAATCGTAACGCTTTATTTAGACTTGATTGTTGTAAAATGTAGAATATAATTTATTGCACTGTTTGTCATCCTATTTTTATGAAATAGTATTTTTATTGGGATATTAAAATGTTAACAAATATGGACATCATTTATCTGACATTCTTTCTTCAAATAAATACGTATTTATGATACTTGGCCAATCGCTGCTACTTTCGAAGGAAATGTTATTCTATAAAAAATAGAGGAGGTGATGAATGATCGTTTCTTGTCAATTTCAGGAAAAGTCTTACTGACATTGTAATTCATAACTTAACATATCATCACGCCTGAATCCCCGAAGGGGTAGGCAGAGGTCTACCAATGTGCACCCACTGTTCGCCGACATGTTTAGGTCCCATTCAATAGGGGGCGAGCCTATTGCCACTTACCGGGCACAAATCCAAACTCTGACCTGCCACTGAGAATTTCATAGAAAAACCCAATAACACCTTGGTCGACTCGAGAATCGAACCCAAGACTTCCAGCGTAGCAGTCGCGCTTAGCACCACTAGGCCATCGAGGCAGTTGTAATTCATTTCAATAAAAAAAGTCGGTGCGATTTGCGTTTCTGATCGCTCAAGCGATTCGATCAAGCGCTTTGGATCTAAGGTACCTTTTAAAATAATAGTATGCACATTTTCGATATCCTTTCAGTTTCAAGTAGCACATATTCCCTGTATAAAAGGCAGTTAAGCGTACTGTTCGCCCTTTGTGCTCATTCTCCGCCGTTAGTCGAGATATTCAGTTGCATTAGCACTACACACGCATTAGCATGAAAATGGATACTTTGACGGCGACATTCATCTGAAATACTAACCTACTTGCATACAGTAGTAGTAGCAGGATACTGAAGTGACTATGTAGGTATTTTTTTCGGACGTTCAGTATCTTTTAATTATTTACAGACACCGAATGGAAAAGGACCTTTTTTGGGACAGGAACTGGTAGATTTAATAACTACGAGTATATAACGTATTTAAAAAAATCGTATTTTACTGAGAGACTGCGATTAAAATAATATTTTTGATGTGTTCTTTTATATCATAGTTTAATATAAATTTTTGCCTCATAATATGGCACATCACGCAATTTATGTTTTGGTTATTAGGTTACTAGCTTTAAGTATACCTATATTTTAGTAAGGTCGCCTCTAAAGGTTGTCCTCCTAAAATTAACGTTAAAAATCGACAGCCAAACCACCAATCACAGTAGCGTAGTATTCGCTTGTAAACGTCACAGAAAACCGATAAATTAAATCGCACGCAGCGCAGATAGTAATCAAATTATTTTCAGTAGATATACTATACAGCCTAGTTTATATATGTATACCTGTATATGTCGGTATTGATTCTGTAAACAAATAACTGCGAGCCGCGAGTTTCGGCCGCGGATTTATTGAATTCGTCCAAACAAATACTATTGTGAATTTATTTTTTATAAATAGAGGAATTGTACGTATGTAGGTACGTCACGTCGGTGGTAACAATGAAATGCATGTGTAATTTAAAATGGAGACACTTAAGATGTATATTTATATGTATGTTGATAGTTTATAGTCATACTCAGAGATGTTAAAAGTTATTTAAGGGGTGCCTTAGTATCGATTTAAGTAAGTAAGTTCACATAATTTTAGAGACGGCTTTCTGAGTACGGCAGTCAGAGCTTTTATATATCGTGGGACAACTCATACAAGGTCATCTGATCCCAAGCTAAGCGGAGCTTGTACTATGGTAACCATACAACTGATAAACATACCACATACATAAATTACACCCAGACACAGAATGAATGATCGAGCTCATCACACAAAGATTTGTCCTGGGGAATCGAACCCACGACCACCGGTATAGCAGTCAGGGTCACTAACTACTAGACCAACAGACCAGTCGCAAGTTCTTTCGTTGGTGGCCATAAATATCCTCAGGTAACGCGATGACACAATACTCAGACCTTCCTACTATATTTAGCTCTACTAGTACTACTTCAGCACATCATTTAAAAGTAAATAAAACTTAACATAAGATCCGTATCTACAGGACCACACTAGTTGCTACAGCTCCCATTTATCATTCAAATTAAATAATTGAAAGCACAAATTAAAAACAATTTTATTCTAACTCATGTAAATCACTAAGCATAGTGTTGTGGGCGTTCAATAAATCATTTTAACGATATTATTCCTTATAATGCTCGTTCCCATCGCCTGCAGAACTGTCGTCGTTAATAACCATCAGATCACAGCTCGAAATATTCGATTACGCAACCGTGACCTTGTGTGCCAAATAGGGTGGGTGTGTGGTGCAAGTTGGAGGAGAATAGCGGTGGTGGCGAGCAATATGGAATGTGACGTCATAGTACTGTAGGTTTTTGGTGCAAGTCGTTATTTGACGAACTCCGTGGTTGTGAGTAATACCGGTCAAGATAAGTGGAACTTGAGGATTTGCTACGTTCAAGGGTATTGGCAAGTCTGAATTATAGACATATTTTTATATGGACGTTTTAGTTTGCTTCTCACACACCATAACTTAGTTTAAGTGTTCGAACTTAATATACATATATTTTTGATAAATAGAAGTAGAATGATTATCATTTTACTTCATAATAGTATATAACATAGTGGTGGAATCCTGTTGCATTTTTTTTATTAATCAGACAATAAAATCCGCTACCGCTTATGAAACACACCACCCACAAAAATCACACGCGCAATGAATCAGTGTACATATTGTTTATAAAATGATGCCCAAATACGGAATACATGTGTTTTTGGTTAGCTGAAGAAATGTGACCCTGCCAGGCTCGTCTTATGAGGATTATGACTCAGTTATATATTGGATCATTTAAATTAGGTTTTAGTTTCATTGCATTTTTTAACACAACTTTTGAGCGAATACTCAAACGTTAACGTTATTAAAATGTACTAAAATTTTAAGTTGCAGTCAATTTTAAGGCAGTGTCGGTCTCACAAATAATTCTTAAAATTATTTGTGTGTTACATTAAGAACATTGACAAGTTTTGTAACATTGTATGCATAAGTTTAAAAAAAAGTGGTTTTATTTTTCTTGCAAACTTTTGTTTTAAAATTAGATTGTAGGTATGAAATTCTTTAACTTAGCGATAATATATTAAGACATTATTTAAAGAATTTTATACAGTCAACATAAGTTCTGTAAAGTTAGGTTTCGGTTTAAAAAAATATTTCTTGTAAGAGTCTAAGTTTAAGAGTTTATCAACTTTTAAAATATCGCGCTGACTTTTTAAAGTAATGTAATTTTCGGAAATAAGCGTGTACATGCATAAAGGGTTATTTTGACATTTTTCAGTATTTAATTATTTCATTAAATTTCTTCTTTTTTAAATATTTTTATATTTTTTATTATATTAAATTTATTACAATTAAAACTAATATAAGAACAAACTCTAACTATACTAAAATTAAAACTTACATAAATAAAAACTAAATGGCGTCGAAGAACTCATCGTCATCCTTGTCAATGGCGGGGAACGTGCCCAGAAGGCTGGCAGCATTGCCACGTTGAATGGCTATGCCGATTCTCTGTGCAAGGAACAAACCAGCCCTCTGATCACGAGTAGATTCTACCAAACGTTTGGAAAGTTCTTTGTAAAGATTTCGTGCGCTGGACCCCATGACCCGAGCGTTTCAACACCAAACGGCTCGAAAATATAATCACCAGTTTTTATTATATTTATTTTACAGCTGTGTATAACAACATGACATACACTTCAGGTATATTAGTCTAATTGATATGCAGATTATGTCTTTACAGTACAATATAACAATAGTGTTATATTAATGCTATGGCCTAAATAATTACTGTAATTGGGCAATAATTATTAATTGCGTGGGCGTATACTAGGACTGTAGCCGTAATTATAATTATATTATTATTGTTGCATGGTATACTAATATGCATTATTGTTATATTGTAGTCACAATTACTTTAATTAAAAGGTCTATTATAGTCTGGATCATCCTATTTAACAAGACAATTGTAATCCGCAAATAAACCTTTTAGATGTTAATTAAATAAGTTTAATTTTCGTTCGTCAGATGGGGACGCATCACGCACCCTAGGGTGCAGGTCAGACAGAAGAGACGTAAGACGCAGACGGGGCGCGGACATTTGTCTCTACCGCGTCCCTTTCATACAAAATGTATAGAAGCGTCGCGCCGCAAAACTTACAGAAGAGACGGGCCGCGGGCGCGACGCTTCTATACATTTGGTATAGAACAGACAAATCTCCGCGCCCCGTCTGTGTCTTACGTCTCTTCTGTCTGGCCTGCGCCTAAGTCGCTCTAACATTCTTAATTTCATATATTCTTTGGACCAGGTTTTTTCGTGAATCTTACCAGGAATTTTATCAAAGGACCAAAATAACTTCTATGTATTACTCAGTTGAGTTAGTAAATGGGTTGTGGAGGTCAGTTACAGTGGTCCAATGTACAATAAAGGTATCTGCTGAATCCGGTAAGACTGTAAGCCGAACCCAGACTAGTTTGGGAAAAAGCTAGACAGTAGTATAGTTCGGTGTTATTTAATGAAATACAAAGTAAATAATAATACCCTTTGTTACTGCATGCTGTAGGAACAAATGCTTTATATTAAACTTAATCTCTTATATAAAAAGAATCGTTGAATGTTGTTGTTGCTAAGCGCAAATCTCGAGAGTAGCTGAACTTCTTTTGCTAATTCTTTTTTTTTTACATTCCTTGAAGTACGAGGATAGTTCATAAGAAAAGAAAAAAAAATTAAAGTCTTAAACAAAGATAACCGCTCAGATACCAGAATAACCTATAAAGACATCGGAAACGAAACTTAGGTATTCAGGCGGGTGAAACCGCGGGGCACAGCTAGTACAAAAATGAAGATAAAAATATGTACATATATTTAATCCAAATATTTTTTCAGTATTGCGCTTTATAAATTACTTTGTTCAAATTATATTTCGTAGATTTTTGTCACATAAGCCGCAGCAAGGCGCGGCCAGACTAAGCTAGTTTATCAAACAGGTCGACGGCTTATAAATTAAATATTCTATTTAAATAAGCTACACGTACAATATAAATAATATAAGCATGAGTATCGTCACGGCATCACGCTCGCCTGTCGTGACAGCGACTCTTAGTTAATTACAGGCGCGGCTAATTGTCAAGTAATAGCTTACAACCACTCTCCATCCCCTAATTACTGGCTGACTTAATGGGGTAGAAATCTATACGGTTTAAGAGAAAACTGTCTTGAAACCATTATATGCACTGTACTATGATGAAATTGCAAGAGTTACCGATGCACATTTTGATGCGTTTTTGATCCTTGAGCAAAAAACATAGTACGTACTCCTAAAAAAAAAACAAACTACAAATTTCCCAATTGAGAACCTCCTCCTTTTTTAGAAGTCGTTTAAAAAATATGCTACTACTAGATACGACTAAAAATATACTTGATACTTTGGGTTGACTACCCAAATGCAACTCATTTTAAGTCCCCGTTATTTCTCACGCTGTCCATTTAAGGTGTGAAGTAGAGACAGAAAGATTAAACGAAAGAAAAGGTGCATGTTAGAATTCAGCGTGCAGACACTTGAATCACGATTTTTCTAAATGTAATTTTATTTAGTTATCGAATAGTGAAGAGCTCCTGTCATTCGCTCGATGACTAACATTGATTAGAATGTAGCCACTCAGTGTTATAGTGCGCTTGAATAGTCTTGAGATGTGGTAGTAGGCTTACGAAAGAAAAGGCATAAAGTATGGATGAAATAGGATCATGACATAAAGGATGTTTATTATTTTATGTTTCCTAAAAAAACGGAAGTCAGGGCGGCCGTATACAAACTGCTCTAGCCCGCGGCTCTGCCCATATGGTTATCGAAAATAGTGGACAAAGAAGCATATATCCTTTCTTGTGTAAAAGCTTCCCCTTTCCGAACCTCATGTATGTACACCAAGTTGTAACATAATCGGTTAAGCGGTATGGCCGTAAAAGCGTCACAGACAGACAGTGATACTTTTGCACTAACAATATTAAGTAAGGAGTATAAATACACTTCTCATCAAAAAAATCGAAACACTTTCGTTTTTATTGTTTTTGTCCTATTTTTTTTACAAAAGAGAATTAATTCCATGAAAAAAAAACATTATTGTGTAGCTGGCAGTTTGGTCATACAGTAAGAAGAAAAAAATCATAATTCGAAATTAGAATTTCATTTGTTTATCCTATAAATGAAATTAATCACTGTTTTGAGACAAATGTGTATTTAGGGTTGGAGTACGTTTCTCGTTTAAAAACTAAAAATTAGCGCTTGTCTTTAAACTTTTTGTTTCTTATTTCATTTACTGTGACTTTGGGACGTCTGAAAAAACTTTTTTTTCTAAAACATATGGATACTTCGCCCGCAGAAGCCGCCCAAGTGGTGGCATTGCTTGATTCTGGACTTAGTCAGCGTGTTGTGGCTGCAAGTTTGCATCTAAGCTTATCATCTGTTAATAGAGTCTACAAACGCTATCGGGAGACTGGTTCGTTCACGCGCCGTTCAGGATCTGGCAGGAATCGGGTCACTTCTGAGCGAGATGATCGATTTATTGTAACAACTTCTTTACGAAATCGACGCCTTAACGCTTTTCAACTGCAGCAGCAGCTTCGCGTTGTACTAAGAGTAGCTGTAAGTGACTCTACAATAAGAAGAAGGTTGAAGGAACGCGGATTGGCACCGCATAAGCCAGCGAATGGGCTGAAATTAACTGCAGACCATCGAAGAGCGCGCCTTAACTTTGCACGCGAGCACCTAACTTGGTCATACCTTCAGTGGAGCAAAGTACTGTTTTCTGATGAGTGTAAAATTATGCTGTATGGTAACGACGGAAGGAACAAGGTCTACAGAAGAGATGGAGAACGCTTAGCACAATGCTGCATTGAAGAAAAGATCAGCTATGGTGGCGGTTCATTGACGGTTTGGGGAGGAATCAGCGCCGACGGTAAGACAGAACTTGCCTTTGTATCTGGGCCACGGCTGCCTGCACTAAACTCTCATCGGTACATCGAACAGTGTCTTGAACCTCATGTGATGCCCTATGCACATTTTATTGGCAACGACTTCATATTCATGCACGACAATGCTAGAGCTCAAACCGCGGGCGTCGTACGAGATTATCTTACCGAAGTCGGTATCTCCATTATGGTATGGCCAGCAAGAAGCCCGGACATGAATTCCATTGAACATCTATGGGATGAATTAAAGAGACGAATTCGAGCAAGAGATCCAGCCCCAGAAACACTTAGCCAGCTGCAAAATGCAATCCAAGAGGAATGGGATAATATACCACAACATGTGATCGTGACTCTCATCCGATCGATGAAGAACCGTATGGAAGCAGTAATAAGAGCTCGCGGAGGGAATACAAGTTATTAAATTAAATAAACGTTTCTTACTTTTTTTTTCATTTAGGCGTGTTGTTTTACCCATTTCCTTCAAATTCCATACAGGGTAAAAATTACTCATTATACAAAATACGAAACCTATGAAGACTTAATTTGAATTTAGAACATTAACATTAGGATTTAAAAACCTCATACTACTCACTATTAAATAACATTTTATATTTATTCCTAAATATGCACATTTTTCTGATAATCCTTGTCAAATCATAAACTGCGAGGTGTTTCGATTTTTTTGATGAGAAGTGTATTTTATTTGAACGCTATCACAGATCAAGATGTAGTAGCTCAACTATAACAGTAATGTCAGAGACACTCTATCGGGCGTCCGTCACACCGTATCAACAGTTGATTATCATCACTAAGCTACATTTATCAGTCCATATTAATTATGCCAGTAGCTAATGCATTTAGCACCGAGTACTCGACTACCCGAGGGTTCCAGGCTAAATCGATCGATTCCAGGAAATTATATTATTTGTTGATGAATTAATATCGCTGGGATTCCTAGTAACAGTTCCGGTTCGAATTAATTGTGTTTGATGTGCAGAATCTGGTCATTTATAAATTCTGATTTTAGTGAGATTTAAGAGAAGAAATACTACAGATCATAGCAAACAGGAAAGGCAGTAAAAAAAAATGTTATGACATACAATAAGTATAAAAAAAAAATGTGAAAAAAATTATTGTTCCCCTGGACCAAAACATAATAGAAGCCAAGTTCAACGTTACTTAGTACATGAAATATACTTTAAAAATAGGTATAGGTAGTAGGTATCATTTGGATGAAATTAAAGAATAAAAACCATAGCATACATAATCAGTAGGTACCCTTCTTAATTTTAGCACCCTTTTAGATACACTCTGATAACACGAACATCTGCCTAGCCTGATTTTCCCAAACTATATTGGGGTCGGCTACCAGTCTTACCGGGTTCAGCTGAATATAGAAAGAAAGAAAGAAGAAGAAAGAATATCATATTTTACATGCAGCGACTGCCTATCTGACCTCTACAAACTGGGGAACACGGTATCCTATAGTAATACTGGTTGTCAAAATTTACTTAACGACTGCCAAAGATCTAAGAATCCTCTGTCCTTCCTATCTTTATATTTATAATTCTTCTGTGAGTGTGTATGTCACTGAACTTCTCTCAAACGACTGGACCGATTTTGATGAATTTTTTTGTGTGTGTTCAAGGGGATCTGGGAATGGTTTAGATTCACAATTTTGTCCGCTGGACAATGTTTTTTTAATTAATTTTTAATTTATTAGTAGTTGTTGATTTTGGAATGTTTTACATTGGATCCGACAGACGGCGCTACCAACGCAGTGTCAAATTTTAAATAATATTCGAATTTTAATTTTAGTCTGTCCTTGTTTGTTGTGTTTGTTATCATTGTGTTATTGTAGACCATGTAGACAGGACAACGTCTGTCAGGTCCGCTAGTGTATTTATAATATAAGTATATATTTCAAACATACACATATTCATAGCCCTATTTCTAAATTCAAACCAACGTTTGTCTAGACACGCCAATAAACGTCATTCATCACGACCGTATCTCACTCGACGATTGCATACGATTACGGCCGAGTGCATACGATTATATCCGATTATGTCCGATCATTGGCGAGCAAATGATTCGGGTGACGTCGGGCTGTCGCATGAATGCTCGATTACCATACAGAATCATAAACATTGAATGAATAAATGCGGACAACATCACATATATTGCTCTGAACCCAAAGTAAGTAGCTGAAGCACTTGTGTTATGGAATTCAGAAACAACGAAGGTACCACAAACACTCAGACCCGGGACAATGTACAAAAGTTGGTTTCTACATTGACCCGTCCGGGGATCGAACCCGGGACCTCAGAGCTAGCGACACCTTGAAACCGGTGCGTACGCCACTCGACAACGGAGGTCGTCGTTGAATCGTGTTGAACATAGAGCTCTATATTGTTTAAATAAATTATTATTGTGTTCTATTTGTGTCATATTTAAATTTAACTTAGACTAATGTATGACATAATATGTTAATTTGTGTTTATATTGTTTTTGTTACCTGGAATTGTTGTCCGTGTTTAGATTTTCGAGTTTTTCCTTTTAAAAACCTATTATGTTAAGCCTAAACAGTTCTGTTTCGCTTTCCTTAAGTTTTTGTAGACTAGAGTCCTAAGAATTATAACTACAAGTGCACCAAAAAAATACCCTGACTAATTTTATATTAAGAATATTATATAATATATTTCTCAAAAGAACTTCAAAAATGCTAAGGCCATCTCGACCACATCAGCTTTTGTAAAAAAACATCACGTTCGGTACATTCATTTAGAAGCTACTACTCCACAGACACATAGATACACAGGGAGACACTTCAAGCTTACCACCACACTCAATTTTGGCTGGGTTAAAAATAGTACAAAACCTTTGTTCCCAAAGGTACAGGATCCAAGCAAAGGGCCCAAGGTTGCAGTCCCTTTAAAGTTAACTCAACTTGTAACATCTTGAACACTAATTGCAACGAATATCATGTAACATTATTAAAACTTTTAGAATTTTCGAAAATGCTTTTTGTTTATCAAAAGTTTGGACAAGCTTGGCTCGATCAGTTTTCAACATTAATTTTGTTTGGTTAACTGTGGGTCCGGTGTTGCCAGTTTTTTTTTAAGGATAATTATTTGTTTAAAATGTTTTTTGGTGTTACGTTTTTTATAGCTTCCATTAAACTTTTGTCTTTTAAAACCGTCTGGTCAATTTTTTTAGTCTTATTTTTGAGGTTTGTGTGTTAGGCTATCAAATATAATCTTGTATTATATTATAGTTTGTTAATATCGGAATAATAACATAACATACCATCACGCCCGTATCCCCGAAGGGGTAAGCAGAGGTGTACCAATGTACACCCACAGTTTGCCGATCTGTTTAGGTCCCATGTAATCGGAATAATAATAGGAAAATATTAAGAAAATTATTAAATAAACTAGTTCTAAGTAATATCCTATGAAGAACAAAACAACAGGACTTGCGTACAACTTATATAGTTTTCTTTTTCTCGGAAACGGAATCCCGAGATTTTATTGCAGCTACAGTTCTATGAAGGTACTTGAATTTTCTTTTATTGCATTTTCTGTAATACTTTTATTTACTACTAATAAATGCTTTCTTAATATGAGTGTCCTTTGCCCAGCTGTAGGACAATTACGGACAAATATTATATTCAATAGTTTCATGCTTTTGATTTGTCGACTTAGCTTTCAATTGCTTTAAATAAAAGTTTCCTTGTCAGAATATTTTAAACCTTTTTAACCCTTAAGAAACCTGATGTAAAATGTATTTATCTAGTTAATGTCATTGTTTTGTAAAAGCCAAATAAATTCAATACTTTCTGCTTTTCAAATAGGTGCACCTAGTGTCATCTTTTTCTATAAGCCTATATCAATGATATTCTAATAAACAGATATGTTATAAGCGTGCAATCGTGAAGACTCGAAAACGTCCTAATTGGGACGTATTGCCATTAACAACAACACTATTTGTCTCTTTTTTTCTTATGGGTTTTATCGCGCTATCTCTTTTGCTCTGCCGCTGCTGCGCGGAACACTTTTTTCGATTGTTTTGTATGCGTATAACATATCTGTTTATTAAAATATCATTGGCCTATATATACAATATTCATGTCATAAATATTTTTTTCTGCCCTTACTATTTCGGCTTCCAATCCCATTTCATCATGACAGGTAATTACCTTACATTACTGCATTATGCACTATTCCACGAAGGTTATACTATTCTTAGATGCACTTTCTGTCACCGGCTGACTGATTGCCTAACGTGACGAATGCAGTATCGGGAGATTCATGGGCTTTGCCTAATGTATTCGTTGCACGTTCACTTGTTATCGACTATTCTTAGATATGTACGGATTGGTAGATATGTTTTGATGTTTTGATAAGGGAGAAGCATTTAAACTACAAACAGTAAAGAGGTTTGTTTTTTTTATTAGTGAGGTATATTTTGATGACCTTCGTGGTCGAGTGGCGTACGCACCGGTTTTCAAGGTGTCGCTAGCTCTGAGGTCCCAGGTTCGATCCCCGGACGGGTCAATGTAGAAAGTCACTTTTCTATATTGTCTTGGGTGTTGTACCTTCGTTGTTTCTGAATTCCATAACACAAGTGCTTAAGAGCTACTTACTTTGGGTTTAGAACAATGTATGTGATGTTGTCCCCATTTATTTAATTTATTATTTATTATATAACTAAAAACATATTCAATGCGCAGCAAAAGTATGAAAGTGGAGTATGCTAATATCTGAGGTGGAATATATTATGCTAATGTTTTATGTATTCAAACCTTCCTAAGGGTAGCTCTTTTAACCAGTTTTGAGAACTTAATATACAAAATCTTATTAATTTGATAGTCTAGGAATTGTTAAGGCACTAGCCACAGACAAAAATAGTGTTATCAAATACATAAGCCGAAGGGACAGGCAAACATCTATTACATAGGGCATGCGTCTACGTTCTTGATTTCACAGTTCTGCAAGCTTAAATATTTTAAGATATTTTTTCTTTACATATTTACCCATAATTTTAATCCGCAAACAGAGAAATAAATAATTTTGTAAAGACATATTATTTACGCCAACCATCATACTTAGTTAAGCTCTTCCCACACGATCGCAACATAAATAATAATTCTGTGAACTTTAAAATGTTAGAACTCGGTCAATGTATAAATCGCCACACTTACGATCAAAGGGAACATTATAAGGTGTAGGGGATTCATTATTTTCGGATGACAACACTTTTGGGTACTGCTATCGCGTAGGTGTCTGAAGAATCGTTTATTGTCTCATAAGGGTTTTATATCAGCCTAATTTGTAGGTACCTAACATAATTAAATATTTAAATTGTATATATCTATTATTTAAATTAATTAGCATGTAGGAATAGAATCATGAAATTGGACAAACCGAAACAATTGTGTAAGGATCGTAGCAAGTGGAAAGAAGTGGTCTCTGCCTACCCCTATAAGGGAAAGAGGCGTGATTATTTGTATGTATATATTATTAAAATTTTATAGTCTTGCTACAAGTTGTGTGTAAGGCTTTCAGTCGTACCGGATTCAGCTGAATATTTTAAAAGGTTCGACAATTATTTTGCTCTTAGACCATTTTACTGAGTAACACGGTATCCTATGGTATGACCGATTGCTAGTTAAACTATTCCACTGTTTTTTTTTTTCAAATAATCTTAAAATTATCGAATAACTGAAGAATAAAAAAATTTTTTTTTTTTTTTTTTTTGTAAGTAGGCCAATACTTTTCCATTTAAAGCCCATTCAGTCCAAACGACTTGTAAATCATCCTTATAACAATTACTTAATATAAGATTAATAGACTTAGGAATTTTTCAAAGTATTCTGTCAGCGCCTCTGTCGGAAGCAGCCATTTTACTTTATAAAATAATAGATAAGCTAAGTATATTTATATCTTTAGGTTATGATGGGGCTGGCATGGTCTTATTTGTGACTAAAAGCCCCTAAATAATAAAAGATAATAAAAAAAAACAATTACTTAACATTTAAAAACATTAAAAGATTATCATTTAAATACAGATAACAGAGCATAAATGTGAATGGCGCAATATTTTATTTCCATAACCTTTTCCCTGCATGTTTACAGGCTTTAAGGGTTACTATAATTTACATAATGTCAAGAGTAAGCAGTAACTGCCGATGAGTCCACACTTTGTAGTTTGTCTACAGGACTGGATTTAAAAGTTTTTTTTTATATCCGACTGCACCGGAAGAAGGGTTGTGTTTTTCGAGTGTAAGTATATTTAATTGATATGCTGATGATGTATATTTTATTGATACGTTTTATAACCTAAACGGCTTGATGGTTGTGTGTGCACGTGCCATTCGATTCGATTGCCTCAATTGTGAGATTCTCACTGGATATATCAGAATAAAAAAAAATACATTTGTTGGGCCAAATAATTTTAATTTTTTTATTAATATTGTCTATTTTAAATGTCTGTAGGCGTTTGGCTTTAATTTTGTTATAATCCTATGGGCAAAATTAATTCGACAATCCTTCCGACAATCATTGGCCTTAAGCAAATGTTTTGCACCTTTACGTTCGTCCCAGTTCGGCCCTGACCTTACGTTACAATAACAGCAAAATTAACAATTACCTGCAATTATCGTTTACGTTGTGTGCTGATCTTTTACTGCTAGCGATTATAATTATCATATCTTTTAGCATGTTTCGCCGTTTCTGGTCAGCTGGTTGTGTTTTGGTTGTTTCAAGGTACCTTTTGTAATTCAATTGTTCGTTTTATAGGCTGAGTACTAGAAGGAATGCCGTTATACCTAGGTACCAAAAACCTTGTAACTTTTAGGCCAAAACACTGTCTTTATTATGAATATAAAGTAAAAACTGCCTTGTTGGCCTAGTGGTGCTAAGCGCGACTGCTACGCTGGAGGTCTTGGGTTCGATTCCCAAGTCGACCAAGGTGTTATTGGGTTTTCCTATGAAATTCTCAGTAGCAGGTCGGAGTTTGGATTAGTGCCCGGTTAGTGGCAATAGGCTCGCCCCCTATTACATGGGACCTAAACATATCGGCGAACTGTGGGTTCTCATTGGTACACCTCTGCCTAACCCTTCGGGATACAGGCGTGATGATAAGTTTTGTTATAGAGTAAATTCTGCAATTTGGAATTACACGTTTAGTTATACCGGAATTAGACGGAATATTCCGGTTTTCGGTAAAGTTTAAACTGAAATGATGCATGAAAAGTAAAAAGCCAACATTAATTAGATAGATAACTGAATTAGTGGGCGTTTGTTACCAGAACAACTTATGGTCTATAATTTTATTTGCTAATTGGAGTTGCATGCGAGAATTTTCCCCATGTTTGTAAAAAGTTGGTGTTCAGCTGTTTCTACTAGTTTTCACTTGTTCTTGTTTCATGAACTTTTAATTTATGTATGTGGATGTATTTCGAATGAGTTGTACAAAGTTGGTAAGTTTTTGTAATGTCTGTGCATCCTTGTATTTACCATATTTTTAAGCTGGTGGTACTAGTTGTTTCCGCGTGTTTTATTTTTATGAAATTGTATGCTATTAATTATTACACATTTTTTTTGTCAATAATTTGGGTAACCAATTTTATAAACCCAGATTATAAAATTACAGACTAGTAAATTGGGTGAAAGGACTGAATGCTGAAATGACGAGTTGTAGAGATGAATGGAAGCTGAATACGCATTGCGCCGATCCTAAATAATTGGGAACCCAAAAAATTCGGTTTGGTTTTTTGATTTTGTGAATGATTGATTTTGATTCTCCGTTTTTTTAAAGTCTCTTATTTTTATTTCTCACGTTTTAACACCTCAAGTTCTTCATAGAATAAATAAATATAGGTACATAATATAAATTCCATACCGCCGTACCTATAAAGGTTTTCCATTGCCATGGCAAGGTAGTTATTTAGTTACTAACTACCAACTATGTAGTTAAACTACGTCGTGTTGGTTAACTATCTCACCGAGCTTTGAAAGTGAGAAAATATAGAGGTATTAAAATGTGAGCTTTATTTTTGTTATTTTTAGCTAAATTTTTTTTTCAGCTGCAAAATATTATTAATTTATTAGTTTCAGCCCATGCTGTCCTGGGCAAAGGCCTCCCTCGCTTCCTTCCATTCTTCTCTATTGGGGACAAACGTGGACCTCCTTCCTTCATATAGGAATCCAGCTCATCTCCCCATCTTCGTCTGGGCCTAATCTGCACATATTATATGCGTAACCAAATAGTCTATATAAATTCCGCCCATAAGATGAAACACTGACCAAAAATTCTTTAAAAATATATTTTCCTTATTTAGTTATCCCATACAGAAAATTACTACAGTTTTCTGCTTCTAAGAAATAATTATTGTCATTTGGATGTCAAATACTAAAAACTGTGACTAATTCTGAAGGTACGCTAGATGCAGTTACATGACGACAGATGACGTCATGACATTTGCTATTCAAATGCAGGGAAAGGCGAGTATTGTGTAATACTAATTGTTACAACATCTGTAATGACTGTTGATTAGTTTGTATACCAGTGTTAAATAAAGTATTTGCATCATCTACCTGAAAGACTAGGACTAGTCATTTGAGTGATTCTTTTTGTCACGGGCCGCCCAAGGCCCTATGTCATAGTGCCAATCATCATACGATTCTAGTTTAGTTATGCTAAGTCCTAATTAATGTAATTTATGATAAGTTTAGTACTAGCCCTCATATTTGCTATGCTTGGAAAAGGCCGTTAAGCTGTGCCTGTTATTTCAATAAGATCTATGTAAGACCTTAACATGCAAATAAAGATTTTGAGTTTGAGTTTGAGTTTATAATTAAGCCTGCATCTTGTGATTTATTTATTGACTATGATCTTAATATGATGGTAAACCTTGGTGGATCCATTTTATATGCGCAGAAGAAACTTTCGTGGACCGATTGATGTTTTCTCTGTTTTTCCATGAAGTCAGATGGGAATCTTACCTGAAACAATAAAATAATTATTTATTAGAATATATACTCTATATGCTTCGATTTAGACGGAAAGAGCAGATAAATCTATAATGTCCTTTATACATGTAGTGATGCAAGTCTTCGATATCCGACTACTTTTGTTGCTAAGAATGCGAACATCTACGACTAGTGTTGGCACGTGTATGAAAGACCTTACTTTTACAAGAAGGTTTTTCAAGTGTCTTGTTAAAGGTTATCTATAAATTATATTTTATTAAGTGCTCTCGCAACAATTATGCTGCAGTCTTTTGATACAAATTCATTAAAAAATATATTCAACACATAATAATTATTGGTTTGCAACTCTGAAAATTATTACACGATGTTTTCCTCGCACCGTCTCAACAACTTCTTTAAACAAACACAAGTGCAACCCTCAAATATTTGACTACCTTTTCTTTTCAAAGTAAAGTTTCAATACCACATATCTCTAAGAATGTGTGACATAAGGTCACATTCATGCTGCACTTGCAGGCTATATAAAAAGGTCGGTGTTAGCCATAAACCTTAGCAGTGAACTTGTAAGGAATGCCTACAATGGGCTTCCGCGTGCCTGCCTCCGTATGTACTAAAGTGGGTTTACAGTTTGTTTCATGTGTTTTAAAGTTTAGTTTACATCGAAAATAAGGAAGGAACTCTGATAGTGTTATGGTTTTGAAATAAATTCATTGAATACAAAATAGACTGTGTTGAAGTTATTTTTGAGAACGGAAGAGATTGATTATTTTCGAAAAAGTGCCTACATAGAAAAAATAGTTTAATCATGACCGAATTAATTTAGAAGTGAGCTGGCTCTGTAATTTATTTACGTTTTAAAGATTTTTTAGGTACCTAATGAAAACTCAAAAAATTGTGTAACAGATTTTTAAATCTCTATAGAGTTTTCTAAAAACGTTTTAGCATTTAAGTTAAAATGACGGAAAGATCTTAGAAAATTATTAAAAAATGTAAGTTTAGACTTTTAATTCTTGTATTTATTAAATGAGTAAGAATTTAAGTGACCTTATTAATTCAAAGCAACCTTATCACAATGCAATAAGGTAGATTTTCGCAATACTTTTTTTCAAAATCAGCTCATGTTTAGAATTGAATGTTTCTGGATGATAAGTATGCAATAAAAGTATAGCGCAGTTCGTTAGTTAACCGGGTTTTGGTCGCAGGCCAAATACACTATGATGGAGTTTTAAAGTTCACGAAGTTTATAACGTTGCTCAAACTTTAACTATAAATTGATGATACATTTTTATTAGTTAAAGCTTTTCATGGAGGGCTATGAAACGTTTCCTAGTTAGGTATTTGTAGATCCGTCAATAAATAGATTGTTTATTACAGTTTACCTAATATGAGTTAAATTACTCACCTAAAATAATTAAACATATTTTCGCAGAATTATGTGATATACTAAAAACAGTGGTAGTTTGTTCAAATGGCTTGTTCCGCATTGAAATCGTAAGAAAGCAATAAGTTAATTCTCCTACTCTAAACCTGAAATGTCCCCTGAAAGACGGCTTTCCTCTTTCCACACGTGTCGATTATCTGAATTCAAAGTAATTTCTTTTTTATTTCGTACAATCATGTAAACTTAACCTCATCATCATCATCATCATCATCAGCCGGAAGACGTCCACTGCTGAACAAAGGCCTCCCCCCAAAACTTAACCTATTAGTATTAAATTGTATATTTTCAAACTCGATTTAAAAAAAAACGAAAAAAACATTTTTTCAAACTCCTAACCAAACATGAATGACTACCTACCAAAATATCTGCAGAACATTGCTACAGATTACTTTCCAAAGGTCATGGACCCTTTGAATTTAGCATAGAGTTCCCAATGCTGGCAACTTTACAATTGTATAAGCAGACCAGTAACTGTACCATGAATACGATATGAACGAGAATGCCTGATGATGTCGCTACTGTGTTTTAGTAATAGAACTGTGTTAAGAACTTAGGAAATAAGAAATAGGTATTGGGGTACACTTGTAGTATTGTTTACACTCCCTAAAATGAGGTATAATTTTTGAAAGGAAATTACTTAGAAATATAATTCACGGTATTTGAAACCAAACATATAGCATAGCAATATAATTCACGGGAATAAGCGCGTACATGCATAAATACCTTTTTTGGGGCTTGACGTTTCTACCGGATTACACCGGCCATGGTCGCAAGCAGACTTAAACGTAAATATGCAACGCGATAGTTTAAAATTTAGAACATTGCATATCTTAAATCGGATCGAATAACATTTTCAAATCAATTAAGTTCCGTTAAGATTTAATAGCGAAAATCAAGAAATCGTCTTTCAAATTTAGCAATGCTAATTAGGGTTCATTACAAATACATCTGAGAATTATTAGCAAAGTCCTGTAGATTTCGGTGTCTTTGATAAAGGACTCTTTGATAAATAAATAATGGTTCCATTGAGGTGTACTTCTAGAAACATTCGGCTATGCTAAGCAAGGCTAAATTTGAATACTTAATATCAAGACAAGTTGATCACAAATAAGACAGTATCCAGTCAAAGCAGGTGAAGGGTAGTGGAATAAAACAGTTTGAGAGCGATTCCAATTAGGAGTTCCTACAATGTTGTTTTTTTAGGAAAACCTCGTAGTTATGTCACTAAAACAATGTGTTTTCATGGAAAGCATGTTTGATGCTGGTGCTAAAAAAAACTGCGGTTTTACTGCGGTTTGAACGTATCAGTCAAAGTGTGAAATTTGATGAATTTTTAATTGAATATTCTAAGCTTTTTATTTTCACTTACAGTTAACATTTAATTTAATGTACCTAATACGTCCATAAAATCGTTCTAATTTTGTTCGGTTACAGATCCAAATGTAAATTGAGCTATACAGTCCACTTTTAGATTCAGCTTTCTATCATGACTATAAGAATAGACTTTACCTTTTTAATATAACGTAGTGATGCAGCCTTTCTTCATTTAAGTAACACTAAGTAAACTCTAAGAAGACGAGAATTCTTCGAAGTTCATAATTACAAAATAACAAAGTTAAAGAAATTATGCAGCGATAAGTTTTATTTCACCGTCGCTTTCATCCATCACTTTGTAAAAACTTAGCTGGTTATTTTAGTCATAAAAGCTTTATTAGAACTACGATCAAATATAACTGAAATATAACTGTTTGAGGCGGACTTTAAATTAATATTGTATTTTTTAGTCTTCGTCGATGTAAATTGGAAATACAAGAAAATGTATTGTGTCTTTGATCGGTGCGGTTGCAGAAAATATTTTTACATTGCTTTTTAAACCACGAGAAAAAAATATGATTGTCTGCCCAAAAAGTGCTATGTTTTCAGGGTTCATGTATGTATGTATGTTTCTTTATTCTACCATAACTTGTAAAAGGCTTCACCGATTTCAATGTGTTTGATATCATTAGAAGCTTTGAGTTATCCCGAGTGACATAGGCTACGTGAAGAATGGTCAAGTGTGAGTCGAAATCGCCTGCAAAGGGCTCCGAACGATTGTTTTTGTGTTCCGTCATGGTTTTGTCACTTAAAGGTATTAATAAAAAAATATATTTATAGAATGTTTTTTATCTGAGTCTCTTTGTGACTTAGTCGAGAATAAAAAAAAACTGATTTTGATAAGGTTTTAGTTCTGGCTATAGAAGCATTAAATGCAATCGATAGTTCGAAGATGTAAACGTAACCAATTGTTAGAGAATTAACAGCTCTTTTTTAACTTTGTGTGAGAATTATACACTTCGTCTTAAATAATTTAAGGCACTAAACTAGGTATACGTACCTAGTTTAGTGCAAAATTATATCAAGCTAGTCCGTATAACTAGTAATAATATAGAGCATTCCATATTACCCTGTCGGAATTAAAGACAAACATGCAAGATAAATGCCGGTCCAGATGGAGTATGTTATTTCACTTTGACTCCCTTTTAGGAAACACTAATTTAATAAACTTCCGAGCGTATTTACTAACTAGATATGTTCTAGGATTAGTTTAGATTCTAGGTATAAAAGGTATCATGTTAAATATTCTGGTATAATAATTATGAAAATGATGTTATATTAGAATAATGATGTATGTTGTCAAAATAAAAGAAAACATATTATTTAGCGTGTCTTTGTCGGCTCTTCTATACTATAATAATAATATTATAAAGAGGAAAGATTTGATTGTTTGTTTGAATTGAATAGGCTCCGAAACTACTTGACCGATTTGAAAAATTCTTTCACTGTTGGGAAGCTACAATATCTGCAGTTAATATAGGCTACATTAAATTATTAAAAAAGTTAGGGATCCATAGGATATAGGTATTAACGCGGGTGAAGCCGCGGGTCACAGCTAGTATATAATAAACTATTCAATAAAGATTAGACAAAATCAAACCTGGCCTAGACCATTCTTTTTCGGATACGGATTGTGACGCGGTTTATTTTAGATTCTACCTTTGCAGGTATCATGGTCACGGGCAGAATGTATTTTAGTTATACAATTTACAATTCCACATAAACTTAGAAAGAGAAAATTAATACATACATCTAACTTTATTAGACAATGATAAATTAAAAAAAAGTTTTAATTAACTAAAATTGCATTTAATAGATTGTTTTGTAGTCGCATGATTATGATTTCATTGAAGTCAAGAATTTGAATCAATATCAACTTTTCCTTTCAAAGAATCGTTGCGTATGTTTTCTTTCATAAAGTTTAGAGGCTTTCCTCATAGAAATTGCTTTAGCACGTGTAGTATCGTTTTCAATGGCACAACTATTATGAACTACCTTATTCATTCAATAGGTTCTTTTAAAGCAATTCCCTTGAAAGCAATTAATAATTATCAAATGCGTTTCTAAGATATTGTGCTATTGAATGTTGATATTTTTAATTGCAGTCGATGAGATTTTGATTGTAAGTTTTCTAAGTAATGTTCAGTACAAAGAGAAATAGTAAAATATTTTTTTTACTGTTTTATGGTTTCATGAGGGTTCATTGTAAAATAATAATAATAATATACCGGAACATCTCACACACGGTTGTCTGATCCCAAGCTAAGCAGAGCTTGTGTTATGGTAACCAGACAACTGATAAACATACTTATATATTTCTAAATACATACATATTAGAGATAAATTACACCCAGACACCAAACAAATGATCGTGCTCATCACATCACAAAAATATATTTTTAATTTCAATTACGTCTATTTTTCTATGCAAGGTGAGGTGAGGTGGTTAAAATATTTATATTTTTAAAGTGAATCATTTCCTCATTATATCATTTTAATTTTTTGGTAGACCACGTGATGGCGGATACGAACATATTAGAATTATCTCTGTTTTCGCTCTATTTCTTTTGTAGAGCATTTGTAATTGTTCACTTAGTTTCAAGAATGTTTCTTAACACTGATACGCTTGATAATTTCCTCTAAAGATTTAACTTGTATCCATTACTTCCTTTTTTCTTTTTTTAGACAGCTATTTTGTAAAAATTCGTCATTTAAGAATAATTTTAGATGCAGGTGCATTTTAGAATTTCGGGTTATTCGTCAACTGAACACACTACGCTGGACACACGTGTGTTCAGTTGGTGAAACTCAAAATTAATATATTTATTGTTTCGTCATCTGGACACGCCAAGATATTTTCGTGTGTTCAGATAGTGAAACTTAAATTAAATCACTTTAATGTTGTCTTCAACTGGACACACCGCAAGAAAAGGTACAGTCAGGTTTAAAAACATTTGAAATAAAACAAATATTTAACAATCAAATCATTTTAAGATTTATTAATTTGAAGCAAAGCACCTATGCTTAGCTATTTTGAATGTACCTACAGGTATTTTCAATAGAATATTCAACTTTGTTCACCTGGGTGATATCACCCAGGTGAACAAAGTAGACTTTTGTGTCTCATCATATCGCCCAGGTGATATCACCTGGGTGAAATTCATCCCATCAAGTCCGAGGTGGAATAAGGAGACAAAAGAGACAAAGTCAAAAGTCTACTTTGTTCACCTGGGTGATATCAGCTTGGTGAACAAAGTGGAAATAATAACATGAAAATATGTTATATAATCTAAATATGTAAAAAATATATACTTAATAAATTCAGATAAGGTGAACAATTTTTAAAAGACATAAAACCGCCCTTTCCCTATATGGAACGTTTAGTGACCGATGATGATTGTGTCACAGAACATTTATCTGCATGATTGTACTTTCTCATAAATTCAAGTAAAATATGAACGTATGTCCAGTTGGAGAAAACATAAATGTGATTTAATTTAAGTTTCACTATCTGGACACACGAAAATATCTTGGCGTGTCTAGATGACGAAACAATAAATATATTAATTTTGAGTTTCACCAACTGAACACATGTGTGTCCAGTGTAGTGTGTTCAGTTGACGAATAACCCAGAATTTCATTTCCATGTGTAAATTAAACATATTTTAGTGATTTACTTTATTTAATATAATTATGTAGGCTGGGTTTTCATATTATTGTAATTATTTTAAGTTTAATTCATAATAAAGAAAAAAAAACTCAACATAATTCAGTGAAGGTTAGGCAGTATGCTGACTTGAATTAGTAAAAACGTGCTCTTGTAGGTATTATATTTTTAAAAGAATTTTCTCTTCCAACTCCTAGAAACAAGAGAAAGTGCACTATATTTTAGAACTACAAAGAATAGGCCAAACCACTTCCCGTATCTGTTATTAAAACTAAGATTTTACGAAGAATTCTAAATCTTAGTGGTGCAGTGTAATGCGCCAAGTCACTTAGTGTAAATTCACCTTAAGTGGGTCGGCTGCACAGTTTTAAGGTTAGGTTCAGTTTTTATGCCAAGTTTAATGTCAAGATGCAAAGTACTTTTATAATATAGTGAGTTGATTTGCTGTGATTTTAGAAATCCTATTGATTTTAGTAATCATTTCATAAATGTAGATTATTCTTGGTTTTTTCTTATGAGATGCCTACCTTTTATGTTCAATGTTTGGTGCACTTGTGGCGCTTAAGTTCCACAAACATTCAAATCACATAGACAACTATAGAGGTTGTCGTTTCGATAAAGTGTATTTAACAAGGCTAAACTCTTACAGATTAGCTCAAATAATTAACCAAAATCAATTATGCTTTTAAAATCATTTAAATTGTATATTGTCTTTTCTGGTTCGGCTGTGTTCAAGCATATATTACATGAATGTCTAGTAGATAGTATATGTAGATATGACTTTCATATCATATTCTTATTATAAACATAGTTACCAATTGCATGTATCTAACTGCACTTATCGAATTAGGTCGCTCACAACGAAATAGGTATTGATGTTATAAATACATCAATATAGTTTAATAAGGTGACATAAACAGATACTGGAATGAGTTATACACATAATCAATATGTTATCTATGAAATTGTGTTTATATACGAAATGGTACAGGGTCAATAACTTAAAACTCTTTTTTTACAGGTTGGCAGATAGTAGATAGGTAGCTAGACTGGGCACTATTACGTGCTATGCTCGTCTTTTAGGTTCGCAGCACCGATTCAGAAAAATATATTTCTTATCAAGTTTTTTTGTTTTTTGTCAAAGGAAAAGAATACCGGTGGGGTTGCAACAAACGCAAGCCTTGTGTGAGTTGTGACAGAGGTATCTCTCCTCAATCCGTGGCTCATTTGCTGAGCTGCCCAGCGTGTCCCACCGCCTGAACAACGATTGCAGATTGTGCTGTCTGCGTCCAGCATGAGCACTGCTCTAATAAAATATATCCTTAATGTCATTAATCGACCGTGAAGAAGAAAATAATTAAAAATAGTATTTATATTTTTATCGGCTCATAAATATTGACGTTAAAGTTTGTGTTGCGCTTGTTTTATCGATTTGTCCGGAAGAATGTTATTGCGAACTCCACTAAAATTAAAACTAATTCGACTATACGGTTCTATATTTTGTTATGAAGTTAAATTGTCAACAATTTTGATATTAAATAGCTTCAGTGAAAGAATGGTTTCATCAAACAGAAGGATATTCAAGACTGTCTTGTGTCCTAATAATTTCAACTGGTTTAAGTCAGTTTTGGAGTCTTTATTCAGAATTCACTAAACAGTCACTTTAGTTCACTACAGTTGTTTATCTCATCCAGAAGTTCCCCTAAACATCTTATACTAAAGAATATAATAGTATAGTGTTCGATTACAAACTGTTGCAGAATATCTGCGGATCACATATCTACAGATCAGATGGCTTTGTAAGCAGACATCTTGCATTCAATCATACGCTTCATTACGACGCTAATGATATGTGAGAATATTAATGTTCTTCATATTAGTTTAATGGTTCAAATGAATAATGTAAGTGTAGGTTAGGTTTTTATCTAAACTTGGCTGAGGTCTTTAAAGTTAAATGATATTGAATTTTTAAAATTATTTTTTTTCTTGCATTTGTCTGTGTTTAAAGGTGACGTGCATTCTTTCACGCTTTTTTTTATTTCTGTATCAAGGTGAGAAGGTTTCCCTATTTATTTAATTCTATAAATGAGAAATGTTAGCTTCAATATTTAATCATGGGTATCAAAAAATCAATACCCTTTCTATTTGGTTTTGCCGTCGTCGGTTAAAAACGGCCACATTTTTTTTTCAGCAAGTAACAGGTTTGCCATAGTTATTTTATTTATTTATTTATTTAATAATTTATGTACACACAACACATTAATAGATAATATTTCATATTTAAAAATTATGTACAAAGGTTATGTTACATTACAACGTTCTGTTTTTAAGTATATAACATCTAATGAACAATTAGCTCTTCCACATACCTTTAGCACCCGTATCTTGTACTAATGAGGTCACCAAGTCCTTTCGTACGGACATCATACGTATAATGTATGCGTCCCTATTGTTGTGTACACAAAGACCAATTTGCAAACAAGTATGGCTGTTAATGAATTGGCTTGCTGTAAGCTGATTCATTACGTGTGGAAGGAGAGGTAACTGGCAGGAACTAGTTTTGATGGTATAAGAATCGAATGAAATCGGTACAAGTATATGGGAGGTCGGAGGTTAGGGAGGTTTTGGCTCTTCTCCATAGGACACTTTGGAACCGAGCAAGTAGAGTCAGTAGATTTTAACGCAACGTTTCTTAAGCGCCATTTTTTTGTTTTATGAGAAATAAAAAAATATATTTGATTTGGAGATCTATGGTCATATTGGCATAAAGGTTAACTTGCTTTCAGTCTGTGGATATAAGTGGAAAGTTAATGACTAAGTTTTTAATCAGTAATAAAAGTTGTTGGTCATGGCTGGCTGTTATGCGATGATCGCATCAGTTTAAGTCAGTTAACATTCTGACAACCGTTCTTAATAAGGCTGTCAATGCCGTAAATATTTTGAATACCTACTACTAAAAGCATTCTGTTGTATATATATGATATAGTTATATAATGTAGAAAGCTAGATCGTAAATAATTAATCATGTAACAGTAATTTCATAAAAGCTTATTTATAGCAAAATTATGAACTTAAACACATCATCAAATACCTATTGTAATCTGCAGTAATGCCTACACCTTGCGTCAATCGTACCAGTGACTAAAACGGTTCGATTCTGGCACATGATGGAGTGGCTAACTAGCGTAGGCACTGGACATAGTGACGTCATCGCTCATTTATGACGAAAATGTGAGTAAGTAGGCACCGATAGTGATGTAAGGCTAAGTGTTCTCAAATATGTCAAAACGTGATCGAAAATCTTAGAAGATGCTCTTTTAAATTGCATTGCATAAGCGGTGGATTTTGTAGAATATAATAGTGAACTATTAAGTTCTTAGTACTTAGGCTAAGTAAGATTTCTGGATAGTATAAAAGTAATTTCTTGTTCTGACGTTAACCAATAAGGTTGCTGAAGCTCGAGGTGTACTAATTTGAAATTTATTTATCTTAGTTTTGTTTATGTTAAGTATATAAGTACATAGTGAATGTTTTTTTGCATTAATTAACGTTTTTGCTATTCTATGATAAAAATAGTGAGGAACGTTTTTTTTCTTTTTATTTATTAAATCCTGAACTAATTTGACTTTAAACGAAAAACAAACCAATCATTTCTAAAACCCTCAACAACACGTAAGTGTTTGCCCAATGATCTCATCATAATGGTGTGTAATTAAGTAAGCTGTCGTTAATTAGTACCCGTTCGGCACGCCTACAAGTACAAGTGTACACAAATTAGGACAAGACGGTGCTTTGTTTGACGATGCTATTTGTTTATTAGGCTCGGCCAAGTTCAAGGCAAATTTATTAAAGAGTATCTTTTGTGTGGTACATTTTTAGGTAGTAATTTAGGAAAATAGTTTAAAAAATGAGAATAAGAATGTGTATTTCTTACCTTGCTATTAAATTATATTGACACATACGATACTTTACAGTACAGTATACAGGTACTTTTCTTTTCGAGTCGATGTTATTCATTTTTTTTTTAATTCTTTTCGCCTTTTTTAATTTCATTGGCCTGGTTTAGTGCTACAAAGTGCAGTTCGAGCAGGTAGCATTAATATGTATTTAAATGTTGTATGATATGGCTATATGTATTTGAAATATATAATTCTAATCGCAGGACAGCGCGCCACTGTCAGAGTTATAGTACTGTAGCTCATTTTGTGCCAATTCTGAGAACTGCTCAGATTGAAATGCTGCTGAACCTTGTTACAGAAAATGCATTTATATTCTCAGAATTTAAACACGATATGCATTATTCAAACTTAAACCTTGCATTATTAATGTTAACAAAATTATTGTTAAATAAATACCATTTCAAACAAAATAAGGATAATTTATTTTAAGACAAAGTGACTTAAAAAATCTTGTAGATAACTAAGTTAATGACCGAGATAAAAATACCGAAGATACGGTTGGAAACGACTTAACGAACTTAACTGTACACTCACCACCAAAGTATTTTAGTTAAAAATAAATTAAGGAAAATAAACTAAAGACTGTAATAACACTTTTTTGAGGGGAAAGTAAGTAACAATCTTTATACATAGAAGTATTCATGATAATGTAAGTTATAACTAATAAGCTACTTAATATTAATTTAACTTAAAATTGACATTATAAGTAGGCGGTAATGTAACATGCTGAGAATAATTGATTTGTAATAAATATCTCGAAATTTTTAACTGTCACAAAAATATTTTCTACTTTTGTGCACCCATTTCTATACCTACTACTATAAAGCAAGAAGGAAAGAGACATAAACGTCTACTAACTTTGTCTCCAGCATTCCACAAATATTTTAAGGGCAATGGTTCAAATAAAATTGCCCGTTATGGAATTCGCTGGCGGTTCGCGCGCGTCACACCTTTTTGCTCGACTGTACCTACATTTAGGTTGGAATGTTGCCAAGTTCTTGCAAAACTGTCAACTTATCAGGATTTATTTTCTAGATTTTTCCTTTGCTTTAGTCTTTAGACTTGGTCTGGTACCCTGGGGATGCAGTGGCGGGGTGTTTAACAAGCTGATTTACCAGCTCATTGTATTTCTTACGTAGAAATACTCGAAAGAACAAATATCAGACACTTAACGATCGTTAAGAAACGCACTGTTTCAATGGAGGAAAGCTAATCTATATTTTTCGAACTTTAAAACTAAGAATTAAAAGCTTCCAGCTTAGGTAACTAATACAAATATTGTCAGTAGATTTTATAAGTACTGTATGCAGTAACTTGTTTAGGTTGCATATAAAAACAACTCAAAAGAAAAATATTATTTATCACCTCAGGGCTCAACGATCCTAGCACTTGCATTTGAGAGCCTTGTTTTTTTATGTATTTCGCTAGTAACTTCAACAATAGTTGAATGATTTCGACTGGTATTTTAAACATACTAGTATCGCTTCACGGAATATCAAGCCTTAATTATTGTTGCACCTCTTTACCGTTAACAGGATAGTAACGTGCAGCGTTTGGTTACAGGACGCGGTTCTAATATGACGAATCTGATGCATTCGTCTCGCATGACGTTGATAAACAAGCGCCGAATGACGCGATGACGGCGGACGTGGGACTTTGCTGCATTTGGACTCGATTTAGATAGGGTTGTAGGTATAGTTATGTGTAAAAATATGCACCTATACATATAGTGAAAATGTAACACCTTGTTATTGTTCTTACATTTAGAGTAAATAAAGATTTAAAACCAACGCAAGTAAGTAATTTACAAACATGTAAATTATTTGAGAACTGTTTTCCTCTCTTTTTCTGTTTTGTGTCTTCTAAACATTCTTATAAAAAAAGATTGTTATGTTCGTCAAGCAGATACGTTTCTGTAATTTAAGAACTCCTGTATTGTGTCAATTATTTTAGATATTCAATGGATTTTATTTTAAATCGATGATATAAAATATGGTTTTTCAGTTCTGTTATGTAATAATAGCGTAATAAAAGTCGGTCAGTCAGGTCAGGTCAGAAACTGGTAGAGCTAGCCAAACCTGGTCAAACCGAGCCGGAAGTCTGGCAACCCTACCTGAGGTCTGACGCGGCAAATATATCAATGTGCCGAAAATATTGGGCTTGTGTGTCATGCCAGGTATAAAATAGGTAGCTAAAATAATGGCTATGGTTCAATGAACGAATTCATTGAGCGAGATTGCAGGTTCGAACTCAGTTCAGGAAAATACAAATGTAAAAGTCTGGTGATTAATTATCATACCTTCTTTACACGAGAAGAGGCCGGGAAGAAAATGGGGTATTATTGGTAAATTAAGCTTGTTCCAAAATAAATGAACAATTCACATATTTTTAGACCATAGAGTTTAAGTTTCAGTTAAATACTGTTGTTTCTGACGTTGTTGTTTTTGACTAGCCAATCAGTATGAGCTTTAACTATCATTTAAATTAGTATCAACTTATTTGATATTGTGCTAAGACTTAATTACGACTATTGAAATATGATAACATAACTTCCAACAACATAACAATGTCAGTAAATAAACAATGATTTCAGAATATCTTGGCTTCTCAATTTGCTCCATCGTGCAGGAGGGTTAATGCCTTTCTTGTACCCGAAAAAGGTTGCATCATTTATGAAAGGGGTAGCGTATGACAAGGTTTTGAGAATTGGTGTAGTACATGAACTTTTATCTGGATTTTTACATAATATGGAGCTTGGTAGAGAGGTAATATCAGGCGGGGAAATTGTTTATAATTTTTTTTGGAGATAATGCATTGCGACTAAAACCACAATCAAACTTTTACTAAAGAATGCCATACTCCTGACATTTTTTTTCTATTGTATTTCAAATAGATTTAGTAGAAGTATGTGGGACAGTGGAAGATTGTTTTATTTTTATTTCTATTTATCTTGCACGTGTTACTGTAGCACAGAATAAGTCGCTTGTATCATGATACTACTACTACTATAAAACTACTTAATAGATCCGATAAGAACAGTAGACGTTGTTCAAAATGAAGCTTATTTTTGAATTTATTTAAATCTCAATTTCTAACCCAATTTATTAATTTTCCTTTATCTCTACCATGTAACGCCACTCAAAACGAAATACAAGTATGAATTCAATTCGTAATCCAAAGCGGCATCAAATCATTGACTATTACAGGCAATTAGGCGCTAACTGGTATCCACAAGGCAATTACTGGAACTGCAATACCTACCAAGGCCGGCTTTTGATTCCACCAGACGACTGTCATCGCCTCACCGCTTTGACAGACAGTTTGACGTTTCTCACTACATTGACAGATGTGTGAAGTATGAAGGCTTCATCACTCAATTGAAGTTAGAGTGAAGAATTTTTGATTGGGGATCTTTGACTGTAATTCTGTGCGATGTGTGAACGAATGTGGATCTTAATTGTTTGGATAAGTTATTATAGAACATTTTAGTATTCTAGTCGAGTATACACTTTATCAAGGTCAGTAGTACTATTTTTACGCATCGTTAAATCCTGCGTCAAAATCTTGATTTTATAATTCTTGACGAATCAATAACGCCTGCGAAATGTTTGAAAGAAATTAATACCTAGCTGTGGTCGCGGGTTTGATTCCTGCCTTAATTTACAATTTTAGTCTTTCTGCTATGAAATTTAATTACATGTTCCATATTTTGATCCAATTAGCTTTAATAAAGGCTCCATAGTTTGGAGAGACATAGATTGATTCCGCAGTAAAGTGCAAAACTGCCAACATACACCTTACAAAACAGTGTCTGTTTTAGCCAATCTAACCAATACCAGAATTCTTAACAATTCAAGCCTTTGTTTAATAATATCTGCACTGGGTAGTGTTCGTGTCGGCTACTTAGAACGTGTTTTATTTAAGCACAAATCCTTTACTTGTTAGTGTTTCGCTGGACTCTTGCCAGTTTCATATTCAAGTTAAACTTTTTTTACTTTCGACTTCTGTAGTACTTAGGTACCTTGTTGTATGAAAAGCGTTGTTTTTTCTCTTGTAGGTACCGGCGCTAATTAAGAAATAAGTTTCACAAATTACTACTTTTTGATGGGTGTTGATAATTTGAGGGCTTATATTAAGCATGGGGTTATAAATATAGCGTATCTGTCGGTTTATCTGACTGTGTGATCCATCGTAACTTCCTTATGGGTAAGTACTGAAAGTACCGATTATTATGTAAGATGAGATAAACGAATTATGGAGCCAAGGCTAAATAGACACTTTAGTGATGAATATAAAAAAAAACCACCTACGGAACATTAAAAAAATATATTTTTTTTTGCTATGTCTGTCAACTAAGATAAAAAAAACTTTCTTAAATTTTAAATATTTAAAACTTCGTCCGCTGCGCACTTTAAACGAAATACTTCCAAAACGCCTGTCCGTCTGGCTAGTGCCATTGTCGTCAATAGGTACCAATTAGTGTAACCCACACGGCACAGCTTGATCAGCCAGTTTGGACTCATCATCATCATTCTCAATTGTGTCAAGTCTTTACAGTTTTGTTGTGCGCTACTTAATTGACCTCTTTTGATGAGATCTGTTTAGTTAGGGGATATAAAAAAGGGGAATTCTGAACGGATGCTACTGATCTAAGTTGAGTAATAATATAATGGGACTTTTTGTTGACAGCAATGGCGTAGATTTTATTAAAAAAAAAATGTGTGCAATGTGTAGTACCTAACTTAAAGCTAGATAAACTCTCAATCGGAGAAGCAACAAATATCATAATTTGTAAGCTTATTTCTTGCGCGATTCATAGTCATTGACACACGTTGTATTTTATTGTAATTCCTCTAAAACATATTATTAACTAAGGCAAAAACTTTAGCTTCACACATAAGCTACAATATCATAGGACCACCCAACACTAAACCGATAATTTGCAAGTCAACAATCCGAAAACGAAACGTGACTACCCAAACTATTGTACCCAATAAAACCAACTTTCAGAAACACTTACAGATTATTAGCAAAAAAAATTCAATCAGTAAAATAAAGCGTCCCATCCGTGATGCGACTATTAATATGTGTTGCGATTTAAATGGCATTCGGATCACGTTCGCGTGTCCAGCGTGACGTGATCACGTGACACGCGTTTGTCGTTCCTCAATGGGATCGGAAAGCCATTTGTTAAACATTCGAGTGAACAAAGTTGGTCAGTTCAACGACAGATGTTTGTGTTTGAAGTTTGAATTGTACTTAGGTTTAGATACTTTGATTTTATTTATATGCTAGGTTTCGATTGCGGCTTCTGTTTTTTGGACTAAGTTAGTCTTGCTTGATGCCGAAGAATGGTCTACGAAGTTTCATCTAAATAAGTACTGTAGATTAGTTAGAAAACCATAAGACACAGAATTTATGATATTATTTATGCTATTAATACAGCTAAAAGCCGATCAATATTCTATAAAACTTGCGTAATCTTTTTACAACTTCAAGCTGAGCATACACTTTGTCTCCTCTCAAATCGGGACGGCAAAAAAAATCCTATTATTCTTTGATTTACATCAGGTAGTTTTAAGAAACCACACCTACAGGCATCAGAAACACAAAAGAAATACAAACTAAATAAAAAATAAGTACAATGGGAAGTTTGTGCTTGTAATTACACCCACCGAGGATCTCTCCGACATGTTTTTTTACTTGAAATTGTATTAGCAAGCGATTACTCATGAACCACTCATCTTTTACTGAGAAAACAATTAGTTGCGTTTCCTTTTTTAGCGAATTTAGGATTCATATGTCGTTATGTGTTAGTCAACAAATTAATGAATAGGTAGCCTTAGGTATCTGAGATGTTGCACATACCTATGCAAATTACAATACCTTATAAAAGTGTTGTGGACGTTGACCAGACATCATTATAAAGGGAGCAAAAATTTAGAAGTTTTTTCGTAATTTGTCACATGAACACTATTAGTAATGCACAATATTGACTCTTACTATTGAAAAGCACATATTGCTTCAGAGCCATATATTATGATATCATGTGATTGTGTAAAATTTTACTATAATATACCGTTATTTTTATAGAGTATATTCCTAGTCTGAACTCATCAAATTGGCAGTACCGCCCAAGGCGCGCCGGACGTACTTACACATATAAACAAATAGGTAACTTAAAAACTCATTATTCAAAGTTTAAAAAGGATGTCTCCCAGCCCACAAGATTAGACTATTTACTACACATTCCTTAATTTACGTCGTTATTCGCACAATTTATGCAAGTATAATGGTGCTCGGCAATTGAACAATCATTAGAAAATTGTCTGAAATGCCACCTAAGAAATAGGTAGTAGCTCTGAATGTCATATTCATTGTAACTGCCTACTGTATTTCTTTACTCTAGGTGTCTTGGTGGTGAGGTTATTATACCAACTATTGCTTAACTATATCATCATCTTCCGAGCCTTTTCCCTACCATGTAGTGGATGCCTACCGGTCTTACCGGATTCTATTTCTACTAGGTACTTCACACCCCATTTTACTGGGTAATCCATTATCCCATAGTACGACTGGTTGTCAAAAATAAATAAATAAATAGTAGATTGCTAAACATAATAATTATTATGTGGTCGATTTTATGGTTCAAACACCTTTAAAGACAGTAAAGCCAAGACCTCTGATATCAACTTTAGATTAACCATGGGCAGTCCTGGATTTCTGTTTCACTAACCACTTAAATTATTAAAAACCATCATTTAAGGTTTAAACTCGTAATCAAACTACTGCTACTTGTTACTGGAAATCTACAATCAGTAATTATAATGGTAGCTTGTCGTAATGTATTTTTAAGTACATTGCTCTATTCATGCAGAACGTTTGACGAAGTTGTTATATCCAGTTCACAATGGACGCCAAAGTTTGTCGGCTCTGACCATTGTATAAACGAGCTACTATAGAATATAATAACATGTTAGAATTAAACACATTACATAATAGGAATATGTTTTAATTCCTACTTTGTTGTGTTCAAAGTAAAGTTCACTTTTCACCGGTTTTCATTATATTCGAACCCAATTAAAAAACAGTCTGCAATGACAGGTAATTATGAAAACGATTTCAAACGTCAAAATTATGGGTTAAAATGAGTTAAAAATAATAAAAAATGCGGGGCAAAAGCTTGTAATCTGATAAAGGAAGAAAGTATAACCTACCATTACAAAAGACCACACACGATCTTCCCCAATTTAGTAAAAAAGACAATATTCAAAAGAAACCAAAGAGCATCACGTTCTTAAATTCCTCCCCTATTTTCTGATCAGCATATTATTATTGCTTCCTACATAGATGCAGCGATTTAAATCGGAATGGCATCGTTTTATGCCCATTAGCGACCAATCCCCATAAAATTTGCGCTTAAAAAGAAAGCCAATCTTAACGATAACATAAAATTGGGACCGTAAACCGTGTGATGGATATACACAAGCCTTGTAAAATCGTATACACCAAGTGTACTTGGGTTTAAAAGAATGGGGTATTTTATTTCTTATTACTACTTCTATGGAAAATTTGATGGTATACTGCATTTTTGCATTATCACAAGCTGGTGAAAAATACTTTTTTTTTTACGAAAACGAGGCTGAATCTCCTACAAAGTTTTTACTAAATAGGTTTTATATATCTTGATTCTGATTTATAGAATAATATTAATTCGTCTTTATTCTCGAAAAGTTAAACATGCTATGCACAGTCACAGGTTCATGAAATGCAAAAACATTACTATTATTGCATTTCATTTTATGTCACAATGGGTAACGAAGTAATCCGTTGAAAAACCTTAAATCCGCAGAAATGGAATTAAATGGTATACGGTAGAGATTTTGCATTGTTCAATTATACACGTCACTGTATTTTTATAAAGTACACGGGGTATTTTACAAAAATATAGTGACAGGGATTATTTTATGGCAAAGGCGATGCTAAAGAATGTTGCATAGGAACATTTACTAAACATGATAAAAACTATTTTAGTTTATTTTCTATTCTAAAGACGTTTTTGGAAGTGACTTCGGTGCATTCATAATTCTGTTTGAATTTAAAGAATATTATCGTCACCAAAGCTCAGAATTTGAACACTGAACTTCCCGGATTTCGTTAAAAATATTGCGATGTTTCGCCTCTGAAAATATTTTTAAACATTCTCAAAGCGAGATTTTCTACATTTTGTCTGCTTCAAAGGCTCCATTTGCAACTTATTGACGTGTGCACTCTGGCAAAGGAAAAATCTCGTATGACGTACATTTTAATCCCCCTGTACGAGATGGCAAAAGCTACTTAAAAAGGTAATGCAATGAGGCCTCTTAAAGTATGAATTTATTATGAAAAAAGTATTAAATATAAGTCTAGCGTTACTGAGAAAGTAGGATCTATGTATATTTTTATAAAGTATGCAATCCGTTCCTTAATTAAGTTTAATTTTGTCTGCATGTTTATTGTTTTGCTCAAACAAAGTGAAGTTAAGTTAATAGTATAGTTAAATCGCGAGAGTAGTGGCCAAAACTTATAAACTCTACACACTTCGAGACAAAAAGTAAACAAAAATATTCTCAACATTATTTATTTACTTAAATATTTTTTACAACTTAAGTAAAGCCACTTATAAATGAGGTTTAACACCGATGTTACCTCACCGATTGGCCTTCGTATTATTTCTCCGACACCCACGTTAAGCTTTGATTTGAGAGCATGAAGTCATCGGCGTATGTTTTGTACGCCAACACATTGTTAACTAACTTATTTAATCAGATGCGCAAGCAACCTATTTATTGAGTTATGTTGATTTATTCAATATTTTTTTTATTATTATTAAGTAGTGAGTCAGACTTTAATCAATGAATTATGTCATTGGCAACTTTCTGTTTTACGTGATTCAAAATTGGAACACGTTCATATTTGACATGTAAATGACGTTTGTAGGTAACGAAGGAGTATTTAATTAGCTACGTTAAAGTAAGGCACAAAATAAAAAGAATAACGTAAAATTCATGACACTTAAAAACTTTTTAGAACGGTTTAAAAAAAGGTAACAACACTCGTGTAAACATGACATTCAACCTCTTTCCCAATCGGGTTCCATTTTCGAGTTTTTCGATCGGAATCCTGCATTTCATTACATCTTGGGCCTTCATAACGGAAACATAGCGTGTCGTCATATCCTTTCCGAACGTCCATGGATATAGTAGAATTTCCTATATGACCTACGAATTTTAAAATAGCGATGGACATTCCGGTATTGAGTCCTTGGCTGCTGAAATGAGTGCAGTTTTGGTGGTCTTTTTCTAGTCTGCTATTTGCTGACTGTGAAGGTAAAGTTATTTAAATGGTTTGGTTTGTGCTGGAGGCACACATTGTGTGCCACAGTGTTTTATTAGAACAGATTATTCTCCTAAATATCACCAATATTGGAAATTGTTTACAATTTTATCGGTTAAGCGCACCAAAGTGAAATTTTACCTAGTTTTATACAGTTTTAAAGCTTGTTTTTAGCCATACCTTGTTGATAAGTATTAAATTATTGGCCTTAAATATTAAGGTTCCGAGTACATGTATTAGAGCAATATAATGTAACAGGGTAGACTACAGTACATTTCAGGAAATGCACCTTGAGTTAAACCATCTCAATTCCATTACAGCCAGATCAAGATTGCATCGAAACATAACAAGCTTAATGGGAAATCCGATCATCTTCAGTCTTCAACTTCAAGGACTTAGATCAAATTATATATTCATAGTATAACAATACTGGAATTCCTTTGTTGCAGAACTAGATTAACTAGAAGAGGATTATTTAAGCTGCGGTAAGGTAGTATGCGGGGTCAGTAATGATGGCCAGATGGAATATTATAAGCCATAATAATAATTGATATATCGCATTTTTGTGTGTGGAATGACATAACTCAAAACACGTTTTTGTGACAGTGACTTGTAGGATTTACGGACTGCTACCAACTGAAACAGAAAGGTCTTAGGGAAACGACTCATTGGTGACATATACACAGATATGCTTGCATGCATACGTATGTTTGTAAGCGATGCAATAAATACTGTGTGTTATCGAGTATTATAAATAGTTTATTATTATATAGTTTTCAAGCTCATTGAATAAAGTTTTCTAACGGTTTTGTGTTAAAAAAAATAGAAAAATACCCGTTTTTGAAATAATTTTTTTTTTTTAATTATTACCTTTCCTAAAGTATACTTATTTCAGTTACTTTAGAAATGTTTAAACATAGCAATATTGCAGTTTTTTTAACTAGCTTTGTTTCTATATTTATCTTTAGCTTGTTCCCCTTGAATAATATATTTGTGTGCGTTAGGCCGTTTAGTTATCGGTCGTGTACAATTTTTGGTCAATGCATATTCCCAAATGGTGGTAATTAGTCAATTGTTGTTTTGAAAATAATGGGAATGTGTGTTTGTTATGTTCGTGTTTGAATTGGAAGTTATTGCGTATTATCGCATGTTTTCCCAGAGGATATTGGCTGTGGGTTTTAAAGGCGTAAATATATGGAGTGCGTTTCCGATTCATAGTTGGATTTTTTAGGTTTTATACTATTATCATAATTTTGTGTAAATAACACTGTATGTGATATATGATTAATGAGAATAATAATATTTTTCCTCTGCTGGGTAAGGTGATACGATCATTGCTTGGGTACTCAGTTTGTGACCTTGTTTTGCTCGAAATTTTTAAGGGCATCAGTTTTTGCACCTGTTCTAAAACGCCTAGTGTCAATACAAATCAAAGAAGTAAAACGTTACAACGTTGCTTGACCTTTATATTTCCATCCTTCCACATTCATACCCAATACTTATGTATGTAACTAGCATCCACTCATACTTATTACAGCGATACCATCTTTGATACATAGTTGAAGATATCAAGTTAGTATTTTACGTAATGATGACATTGACTTGAAGAAGGTAAGTTTAAACAGAGCGGAACACGCAGTTAATTATGGAACGGAAATATAATTATGTTTTATAACGTCTTTGTAGCATATTACAAATTTCCGTTATGACGAATATATGACTTGATTTGGTGCGGTGGCCTACATGTTTTCTATGCACAAGATGATAGGGTCAAAACAAGATTGGTGTTTAGTTCACTATTCAGAGTTGTTCGTATTTTTTTACCACGAAAACTAAAAAAAATTTAAGACTTCTTGGGCCCAGAGATTCTTGACTTACACAAGTTCGATAAATTAATTTTTGTTTTATAATGTTGATATTTAAACTGTTATTTCATTCTCTGTAGGAATAAGGATAAGGATAAAGAGAGGATGTACTAGTTATTTTTTATTTGTACCTAGCAGTGGATAAGAATTTAAGGAGAAAATTTAGGTAAAAAGTTATTTTCAAAAAGTTCAGGAGAACTGAACAGGGATATAGAACACAGTTGTATTTTTTTATTCGTATGATAGTTTGCGCTTGCGTATTAGGTCACCCCAACTATAAAGCGACCGTTCCCACATCAATTTGTTTTTATTTTTGGACGGTCTGTCCTGTATACAAAGTCATTTCTAGACCAGATCAGAAAGATAAAACAAAGGCGATTAGAGGACGATTTAATCAACCTTTACAAGGAATCGTACCGGTTTATTTTTGTATACTGCAGTTTGCTACCTATATCTTAACCATGTTTCATTTAGATCTCCTCAAAGGACATCTTTCTTCATAGCGAGTTCTTAAGCGTGGTCAGGCAAGATATTTTACACAGATAACCAGTCAACCTAAACAATCTAGGCTTACCTAATATTTGCGTCTTACAGAGGACAAGTGCCGAATCCATAGCCTAATATATTCCAATGTTGGTCACGACGTCTCGAAATTTATTTTTTATTTAGTTCTCAGCTTTTATATATTCTCAATATTCCTAAAAACCACGTGGAAGTAGTTTTCTGTTTGCTATTTAACTTTACCTTTACACTCGTCTATCCCTGTTCGTCCCTATTCGTGCTACTTCGTGTCCGATCGGCAACGCTCGTCAACATAATCTAATCATCCAGCCTTTACACTTCCATTTTGACCCACTTCCTGCATCATAGGGTGCCTGATATTGCATTTAAGGAGGTTTAAACGATACGCTTTTTATGCCCCGGTGCAAAGAGAAGGCTGTTAATAGTTTGAAGTTTGTCTATCATCTGCCTATTTCTCTGTCTGTCTTTGTTGTGTGTTTCCTGTATGAGTGTGTGTGTGTATCTGTGTGTCTATAGCATCGTAACTCGTAAACGAATGGACTGATTATGATACGGTTTTTTTTTTGCTCGTAAACTTCTGACCTCTATTTATGAACTGAACTGCCTCGTTGGCCTAGCGGTGCTAAGCGCGCCTGCTACGCTAGAGGTCTTGGGTTCGATTCCCGCGTCGAACAAGGTGCTATTGAGTTTTTCTATGAAATTCTCAGTAGCAGGTCGGAGTTTGGATTTGTGCCCGGTTAGTGGCAATAGGCTCGCCCCCTATTACATGGGACCTAAACATATCGGCGAACTGTGGGTTGTACATTGGTACGCCTCTGCCTACCCCTTCAGGAATACAGGCGTGATGATATGTTATGTTATGTAATTTATGAAGCTCTATTCAACATTTTGAAAGCTATCAGCAATTTTCAACCTTTGTATATTGTTTCTTAAATTCTCAATTAACAAGTCATTTCAAAGGTTGTTTTGCATAAATCATGAAATGTCCTGGTGGCCTAGCGGTTCAATGAACGGATTTGTATGCACAACGTTGCAGAACCCAGGCAAGTATAAATGTGGCTTTTTCAATGCAAGCGTGGTGATCGTTCTTTATGGGAAGAGGCCTGTGCCCAGCAGTGGGACGTTTATAGGCTAGATTATTATATTGCATAAATCATAAATTAATATCTACCTTTCAAAATACCTACAGCAGTTGTTTGTCAAAATCATACCACAGCAGACTTGATAATGGCTAAGTATAGCATAAATTATGAATATAAATACTTCTGATAGCAAAGGTTGGACAATGAATCAACGTTCATTAAATGGGAATGCCTATACATTACACTGTCACTATGATGTTTATAAGGAAATATTGCAATATATTGTCCTTAAGTTTCGAAGTTATGAAGTAATTAGGTGTGAACTAAATTTAGTATTGATGTATTTGTTTTTCGTTTTGAGTACTTGGAATTATGATGTAATATTTACTTAGGTCATCAAAATATATTACTTTAAAATAAAAACAGATTTTATTGGAACAAACACTAACAAAGTCATATACGTTATGTTGCTTAAGTCTGAACCAAGAGTAAAAAAAAAACGTTGTATTAACAGACACATCAAGTCCTAAAACTTTCTTAAAACAGTACATCCAAATAGTAATTGACAGACAATGATTTTGAACCAGGTAATTTATTAATCATCATCCTTTCTCCCTTCTCTTCCTACATTTCACCACACAGGTAAAGGTAAAAGTAAAGTTCAAAATTAATTATAATGCGACATTTATTTTGTTTGAACAACGCAAGCCAAATATAAAGATGAAACAATTTTTAACCCTCCGCTGTAGGCTCGCCTCAAAACCGAGCTAAATAATTTCAGGTTCAACCTCGTTACACTTACCACTAATTAAATGCGAATAAAAATATTTTTAATTATGTTTCGTCATGTGAAAGTTTTTAACAAAATTGTAATATAAAAAGTTAGGTACTGACATACTGCCTACTTTACTACCGGGGTTCGTTCGTGTTGCGTAAATATCTATCAAAAATATTGAATATTTTTTTGATAAATTAAACTTACAACACTACTACATGTACATTTTTTCTGACATGTTAATGATTTTTTCTTGATGACAAGACATTTCTATAAAAATATCCCTAAAAATTATGCCCATAAATTAAAAATAATTTGCTATTTATGTTTTTATTATGTACCACAAAACAGGATGATACACATTCAATTCAGGTCACAATAGTTAAATTATTATTTACTTACCAAAACAAGACCTTTTTTTTCTATTCAAGACAAAAAACTCCAAAACGCACAAATATTCATAGATCAATATATATTTACAGAACCGACGAAAGGAGAAGCTTTGTACCTACGTAGCTATCCGCTATATGTATGGAATAGCGAACATTGGCAACGGCCCAAAGGCTTTAGTTGGCGATCGACCTCCTGAGTTTTAAGCCCCGGTAGTAAGCAGGTTGCAGTATCAAATGCTATTTATAAAGTGTCATAACGATAACTAAGGTGTTGAAGATACTTAGCTACTTATAGTGGTTCTATTTTAGTTTTAGTTTAGTCACATCATTTGATTACGAACTAGTTGCTTTAAAATTAATATTCTGAAAAAAAGAACAAATATAATTTGTATATCTATCAAATCTCGCAGTTTTTGGCAAATTTCATAAGTGTTTTTTTTATTCAATTTGTTTTGATATTTCTTTCTTACACTAGCCACTACCGTTTTGTAAACCAATTTTGAGCGCTATTTGATGCCACGCAGTTCGGCGCCAACTCACTGCGGCAGTGTTAAGTGTTAATGACCAACACTTCTAAACTACACATTTAATCAGGTGGTCCATTCAAACAATCTTCTCTCAAAGAGATTCACACTTAATTCAGCTAACTAGAAACTTGTGTAAAGGAACTATACGTCTCCTTGAAGACAGAGAAGGAAATAGCATTCATTTGTTTTTATAACATCGCTCAAATAATTTTATGTATGTGTGTGTGGCCAATCTCAGTACCGGTTTAAAACAATTGACTGTCAAATATCAACGAATGAATAAAATTTATTGAGACAATGCGTTTCCTTGTTTATACATTTTGAGACTTAATGCATAATATGTATGTTATAATAAAAATGTTTTATATACATTAGTACGATAAGTTTGCTTGGATGTTTGTATGTAACACTAAACCTCATAGTTTTGTATTAAAACCTATTATTTCCATTATAATAACTGAACTGCCTCGTTGGCCTAGTAGTGCTACGCTAGAGGTCTTGGGTTCGATTCCCGAGTCTACCAAGGTGTTATTGGGTTTTTTTACGAAATTCTCAGTAGCAGGTCGGAGTTTGTATTTGTGCCTGGTAAGTGGCAACAGGCTCGCCCCTATTACATGGGATTTAAACATATCGGCGAACTGTGGGTGTACATTGGTACACCTCTGCCTACCCCTTCGGGGATACAGGCGTGATGATATGTTATGTATGTATAATAACTGAATTTGCTCAATGTTGCTTGAATTCAATCGTTCCTTAAATTCCTATTGCAATAGGTATCACGGTCTCAAAATGTGGAGTAAGGCTGTTACCATAACTAACATATTAAATGCCAAAGTTCCAACTATTATCAGGTTCAATTCCTGATAGCCAACATTTTCTAAAAATAGGAGAATGCTCCTGTTTTTATACCGCGTCAAACAACTTTTCAATTTCAACTGCAATGACTGTTTAATGGAATTCAAAGTTGAACTTTTTCACAAAAACTTGTAACGGACGCTTGTTCAGAATGTTCCGATGCGTCCGAAATTACAGAATTAGGTCAGTTGTCCGAAGAGGAAGTTCAAGGGTGATCTGTCAAAGTATTTTAAATTAAAACTCAGGGTGTTAAAAAAAAAAGATAGATATACCTATCATATATTCACAAGTTCTCTCTCTCAAAAATATGAAAAATTAAAAAGAGGAAAAAAAAATTGCGACATATTTTTAATTCATATTAAAAACAAGAAAACTTTTCCTATTACACAGAGCGATCATCGTCACACCTCTACAATATTTTATTTATTTCCAATATTTATGCATATTTCTGGAAAATGCATCCGAAATTTACCCAAAAAATCGAAAACCATTTTGTATTGAGTGACTTTAATCGCTTAAAAGTTACGAACAAAAACCAACGGCATTTAAAATCTAGTATTTTAGGTCTCTTTAAACCCAGTGTTATATGAGCTCACCAATTTGGATTATATGCAGCGTTTAAAATACTCCAATACTTGACATGCAGCTTAATATAGAGTAAGGCTGACACATTAAACCTAACTGAAATATGCTATAGACATTTATTTATAGTAAAACTTTGATTTATAAGGAAAATAAATTCTTAGTATTTCGAGAGGAAAAACTTTTATTAAAAAAACATAATAGTGTATATGGATAGTGTGTATATGGATTTAATTTCAATATACTCTCTGTCCCCTTTTTAAATGTTTGGATAGTTTATTAAATAGAAACTATATTGTTTTTGTTCATCGACATATTTACTTTATAAACTAAAGCTGTTTAACCCTTATAGAAATTAGTCAACACACAACCATTAAAAATTTGCTAAACTATTCCAGTATTCACAAAAAAAATGGTTACCCAACGAATCCAACCCAACATACAAGTTTAACACCGGCGAACCAATATCGTTATAAATCAGTAATCCCGTTGCATTTTGTACCTGTTCTGTGGTCGCGAACTGCGTCGTTTGCGACCACAATTGGGCCTTCTGCCGCCGATACGCTGACCACAGCCGACCATTATAACCTCGAGCTAAATTATTTTCGTTTTTCGTACTTTGCAAGGTGAGGGGATTGAATGTCATCTTTTAAATGACGTGTGGTTTGCAAGCACAGTTTTTCTCAAACAATGTTGTTAAATATTTTTTTCGCTTTTAATTTGCATTTTTTCAACATGTTTATCACACAACAATGTCTGTATGATGTTGCACGAATGCTTACACATAGCTTGTCAAATATGGAATCAAACGTTCATGACACGCTGTAGCACTTCTCGTGGTGACCTTAAACATCCAAGAATTTTCTATGCAGTATGCATCCTAAATCCCAAGGGGCGTAGATGACCTTTTTGACAGTAAGTACAAAGGATTCAACTTCGTAACACATCTTAAAATTATTTAAAAAGAAGTAGACTCTCACAAAATCAATCCTTAAATTGCGATATCCTTAATCGTTGTACTATATTTTAATGTTTCTAGAATGTCTTCACAAACTATATCCATAGTAATGAAGCTGATCACCATATAAATGATATAAGTGCGTCTGTGTTCTGTAGACAGTCGCCGACTGCAAGCGAATGTTAACAGAATGCGTTGATTGATGCGTTCCTTATGCAACCGTCTGACCGTGATAACAGACGCGCAGATTATTTTACACGACTTACTAGTATATATTACAATGCTAGTTCTGGACTATATTTTTGTATTATTCTGTGTTTAAATGTATACCATGTCAATATATATTTTTTTGTAGAGATCTTTGCATTTAGCCTGAGCGCAGTCTTTGACTTCTTCACCGGACTTTTGGCGAAGACCTTAAGACCTCCAGGCAAAGCAATAGGAAAATCTAATTACGCTATGTAAATCTAGATCTTATCTAGACCTACGTGAGTTTTTGAAAATTTATGCAAACAAAAACATTATTTATTTTCAGCCATTGTCGTCCCACTGCAGGGCAAAGGCCTCCATTTCTTTCTTCCAATTCTCCCGGTCTTGAGCTAACAAAAACATAGTGAAAATATTTTGCAATGCGTCTTTAACAATATTATTGCATTAAATACTGATAACACTCGCCTTTCAATAACTTACAAAAAACATTAATGTGATTTCGAATTTTAAATAATTAAAAGCAAGTATACGTATATGCTACAGTTTAATTCAGAATTCCGCGAACACATTTTGGACGTCAGCTCCAATACATTGGAGTCCTAATTGAAAAGGATTATCGTAAACAGATTGGCATCTATTGGCACCGAAACTTATCGGATTAAAGTAAACCCATTGTCCATGGATATCCCATGGTTGTATGGTGTAAAGGTCGCAGGATCACCTGACGAACTATTGTGAACGTGCCATAACAGGATTACGGGCTTAGATTTGTGGCGTTTGTGTAAAGGGCTTGCTATGTATCGTATACTGCAAGCCGGAATAATAGTTACCTGCATATTATCTATTTATAGAATCATTTCCTGCTTATTCAGTTTTTTTTTTGTAATGTTCTGTAGACCTACAAACAAAACATTTTGATACCTGTATTTGATACTGTGACGTTGCATTAAAATTGGTTCAGTGTAAATACTTACTAAAGAAAGCAAAATACTTTTGAAAGAAGATTATTTTGAAAGAAAGAGTTTCAATGTTGAGGATCATTAAATTCAGAACTCTCATAGAGCCATAAAAATACATTTAAACAAAAAAACATCTTCGAAAAAGGAACGCATTTGAAACGCCGTGAAAGCACCGCACATCTGCCGGCCGGACCGTAACGCACGCGGTGTCAATCCGGTGGCCGTCAAAGCGATCCGGTTACAGATGGACTGGATCACAGACGGTTTTCCAATGTACGGTCCGTTGCGTCGTGAAATGCGACCGTAGCGGTGCGATACGTGCAAGAAGTAAATGAATAGTGAGATTTGTTTGAGTTGTCATTTGTTTTGTGTTTGTGTGTATATTGTTTTATGGTTGTGTATTGTAAATGCTGATTAGAGCCTTGAATTCAGAGTTCAGTGATATTTTTTTTGGATAATAATTCCAATGAGATTTACAAATTGCAGTATTTAATTCTCTTATACGCTGCACGCCCACGTCAGACTTTGTGAAGGTCAGATAAACGGGCCGATTTTTCAGCCGATTGTTTTAGTTCCGATTTCTGACCTACTTTTTGTGGGTCGTGTGCGCTGCACTATTGCTATCAGTGTGTTCATTTTTCTCCTACAAAAATCGGTCATCGATTATCGGACGTGGTTGGGCAGCCTTACTGTATTTTTACGTACGAACGTTTGTAGGAGTGTTCAGATATGGTGTTAATTAATGAAAAATATACCTACCTAATTAAATTAACTTTATGCCGTACAAGCAAATTACAGATGTTAAAATTTAATTCGACTGCACTTTAGAATCTGCCGCTTTTATAAGTGGCAAAAATTATAAAAACATGGCGTCATTTCCTGTGGGTACTTGACGTATGATATTTGATGTATACTTTCAGGGTTAATTAAAATAAAATGTTATATTTGTTTAAATTAAATACTAATGAGACTGAAGTAGCGGTTTAAAATTAGATTTTGTTTTGGGTGTGCTAATTTGCCCATTCTAGTTAATAAATAAATTAGTGACCAATTCTGAAGTGGACAGGAATAACCTTAGAAAATATGACCTCAATTTGAGTGAAACAATTTTCCTACATACGTAGCCCATAGTAACTGCTTATTACTTTACAAAAAAAGGTCCGTATTCACATAAGGTGTAAAACAAGCGATCAAATAAACCCGAAATAAAGTTTGTATTTAATTTCGGCGAATATTTAAGTGATTGGCTTTTTTCGCAGAATTTGCGTTCGTAAAAATGTACGAAATGTGTAAACCCCTTTATTTTATTTTTCAATGTCCGAAAATATTATGTTGATTAAAAATATTCACCTGGTTTTATCAATACCGACTTCACATAATCATTTTAAATTAAGAACAGACTTCTTTACAGAGTTTTTTTTTGGCACGGTTTTTTTGGCATCCTGCAGTGAATAAAGGAAATTATACCAGCCAGTGTGTGGCGATTATTGTAATCCCCTCATTTTGAAAAGAGAATGACGGCAGTATATTGTTTGTACAATATGGCCGTGCTTCGTTCACATATATTATGGACGTTGTCTCACTGGTATAAAATAAAGTAGGATTATTTTGGTTGGTTAATTTGTTGCGACGAAAAAGACTTACGTAAGCTCTTTAGTTATTTTTTAGTTTATATTTCACTGCGCATATGAAGCGATTTTCTTTAATGTCGGACTTATTTTCAGTTAGTATTAATTACTGCCTCGTTGGCGTAGTGGCGCTAAGCGCGACTGCTACGCTAGAGGTCTTGGGTTCGATTCCCAGGTCGACCAAGGTGTTATTGGGTTTTTCTATGAAATTCTCAGTAGCAGGTCGGAGTTTGGATATGTGCCCGGTTAGTGGCAATAGGCTCGCCCCCTATTACATGGGACCTAAAACATATCGGCGAACTGTGGGTGTACATTAGTACACCTCTGCCTAACCCTTCGGGGATACAGGCGTGATGATATGTTATGTTTATGTTTTATGATTAATTACTAGTTAATTTAACCTAAAAGTCTTGTGCCTTTTATTCAGATATCTACCTAATACACCAATTTACCAGCTATTCCAAACCTCGAATCAGGAAACAATACGAAAACAAGCGAGGATCGATGAGTTGTTGACACGACATCGATAGTACTGGTTCAAGTTCAGTCGCTCGCTATTAATAGAGGTTTCAATGCCCACTGAAGAAAGCGGCCCTTTTCGTATAGAGGAGACAATTTGATGTACTGACTCATAGTATTTTTATTTGGAACTTGGGCGTCAAAATGAATAGGTAGTTCTAGCGGCTTTAGATTTAATAGATGTTACTTAGAGTATACAGGCTGTTATGTTAAGGTTATATCTATGCGAAACGGATGAAGAATGGATAAAAGTTGAATAGAGTCGGTTTACAAAACTTCAACTCAAAAAAAGTTAATCAATTAATTTTAAACGTCTTTTAGCCGAGTTTTTTAGCTTCAATACATCAATAAACGTGTCAAAGATTATTAGGACATTATTCAGTATATGTCTACAATGATTCCTTATCTACCTTAGTCAGTCACTCAACAATGCAGGTTATCCGGCAATCTATCCGGGGCGTCCCTTACACTACCCGATACAACCTATTGTACTATATATATACATATAGTATATTGTATATACAGGTATACAACCTTCATTCTACTATATTATTATGTATATTGTATACGCACTGAGGTATACCACCTTCATAGTGCTATGTGTATATTTTGTGGGGCTATAGTATACAGTAAGCCTATTGCCTATCATCGCATTATCGGTCTATTTACGGATAATCTTAACTATTCTTGATGTTTGAGATTAATTTATTTAAAGATCAATTGCAATGAATATTTTTACTGGGTATTAAGTGCAGCTTACATATAATAGAGTGTGTCCGTTTTACGTGAATATGCGTTTTTGGCTATAAAAATAAACGGGTTTCTCTAACAAGCATTGCAAAAGATTGACTATTTACCTATTTTATTTATTTCATCCTAAAGTGCAACTGATTCGATTAATTATAGACAGCTGCGTCCGGTTTTAACCGAATTTTGTTCGTATGTAAAGTAGCATAATGTTTAACAGCCCAAAAACCTGCTATAAAATGACGGAAAAAAATCCTAATCTAACTTACGTACTTGTTAGATTCGTAATTAATTGACATGGCCTTCCTAGTTTCAGAGAAAACGTAGCTTAAAAATAAACGTGTAACTAATAGTTCAAATATTTACCTTTACAACTTTACAATGAAAATGAAATCAGTTCTATATTTGCGTAACATGGAACCTTCAACTGTCCTTAGGTAACCTTAAGATTTGACATTATAGAACATAAATATCACATGCAGTGAGTCATCAAGGCATTCGACTCTACTCGTCCGTTGCACTATTCTTGCTTAGCAACTTGTGAAATGCATCCTTTTAATACATTCACTATATTAAGGTTACGTTCAGATTAGCAATAGAAAGAGACCAATAAATAAAGATATATTTTAAAATAAATGTAAATTAAGCATTTAGAAAATCTTTACAAATGCAACAGAGTTGAATATTTCTAAACGACTGAAAAGATCTTCATAAATTTCTGCTAAATCATCATATTCATCGATCTTATAAAAAATAATTTGTAAATTATTCATTTGTTTACGGTTCATTTTGAAATGTCTCTTGAGTTGACTAGACTAAGATATATTTTAAGTTGAACAAGCGTCATTGATGGTAATCAACAAACTTTCATCTTAGAACCACACTACCTGTAATTTCTAAAGCTAGATAAAATTGCTTCGAACATTATCAGATAATTTTCAATAATACGAGAAGCAATAAAGTTTTATTGCACTTTATTTATAGAGCGGAGTCTCGCTAGAAATATACTATGCTTGATTAAGATAAATCGATGTTTGCTACATTATTGCAGTCATGTGTGTTCCTCTGTATATTTTTCTAGTTCTAGACCACTTAAGTTACCAGTAAAGTAGAAACTATAACATATTTAAGAAACTAGTTTTATCATGGCGTGGTTACATTAACCATTTTGCTTGGATACTAAGAGTCGAAGCCTGATGTCAAAAGGGCAACTACTTTCCGCAAGTAAGGTTTCTTTTTACAAATTTGACTGCATTTCCTTTTTCAAAATTGAGATTGTAACATTACCATTTATTTTTAAACAGTAAAATTCTAAGGCTTCTTCTTCATCCATATTACGTACTTTCATTAAATACCCCAAATACAACCCCAAATAATCTCATAATCGTTGATCTGTTAATACTAACTACTCGTTACCTAGTCTGCAGGCAACAAAACATTGATACATGTAATAAGATGACATCTACATCTGTTCAGAGAATAACCTAGGAACTAAGTACCTAAGTAGCTAATTTTTCCTATTGATAAATATTTGCGAGTAATTCTGACAATTTTAGTCCATTATGCATCCATTAGCGAACCTTGGTACCAATCGCATTACAGTTAATGTTGATTGTCATTTGTCAGTATTGTGGGATATGTGCATTGATTTCGAAACAATTCTGTATCGAGAAATTGCACGTTTGCATACAAATTTAACAATAGAGCCGTATTTGAAAATGATCGGTGTGCAATTTCGAATAGAACTCAAATTTAAATACCTTTTGGAAATAACCTGAAGACTTCGCGTTTCTAAATAAAATGTCGCGTTCCTAAATGACGCACAAAGAAAATGAAACGGTTTTATTTTTTCCAGGAAATCAATTAATTACGAATAAAAAATAGTTTTAGTTCTTAAACATAATAACACATATATTTTGCCCATTTACCTTAAAACCTTTACATTATATCACTCAACTTTAGTTCCCAAATGTACGATAAGGTGGAAACAAGGGCGGCCTTGTATTTCTCCCCACCCGGGTCTAATGACCTTCATAAGTATCCGGGTAGGCCTATGGGAGGCGGATTTAGGGCAATCCGGTCCCAGACAGCCAGTAGACGGTGGGAAGTATATTAAGCGTATTGTAGACCACATTTTATCAAATCTTGGCCCATTTAATGAGCTAACTAGTGTAACATAGTACTGGTAATGCTGTTTGCGTATTAGTTCGGAAAATATAAATTGCGACATGTTAAGATGAAGTAGATGCACATCTCTGGTAACACCTAAATCCATTGTTGCTTCCATACTGGTCTGCGCCATAACAGGGTAATTTTTTTGGTGATATAATTAAAATTAAGTTTCCAATGGTTTTATTTATAAACAGACTGACATAGTTTTTGTGTGTTATGATATTTATTCTAAAGGATTTCATGTAAAAACAATTGATGTACCAGCAGCTGCTTTAAATCCTACAATAATATGAGGCAATCCATGTCAAAAAACACATATGATCAGAGTAACATACATATAACAAAACCAATATTATTACGGAAAACATAACGAGTGCGAATACATGTCAAAGTAAACAAAACTTATTACATTGCTTGACCGATTGATGTGAACACTCAAGTATACAGCTAATCATTATCAAAAGAACAAACATAATTGATACACCTGCAAGACCACGTGTATTTGATGCTTGTAATAATAATAATAACGACTCAATTGTAACTAAAACTACTTCATTTATAAGTTAGTTGTCACAACAATCTAAAGCGTTGTATAGGGTGTTGAAGTGTAGAGGTTATTCATCTATCTTTGAATAAAGGGTGAGCCGAAAAAGACGCATTCAAGAACGATAGTTTAAATTGCAGGTAAACGGTTAAGGTGAAGATGACCTATATATTGGGACACCGAATCATGTATTGCAAGTTCAATTTCCTTTCTCATGAAGATTTGGTATATAAATTCGGAGTCGTGGCGCGTACTTATGTTTGAGACAACCCTAAATATATAGGTGGAAATGATTAAGAGACGAAGTATGAAAGATAGTTTTCCGTCTTTTCTACATATCAAGAATGTAAAACGATCACTATACACCTTTCTTCAATACTCTAAACTTGCAAGTTAGCTATTAACCCCTCAATGTATGATCTTGAACTTTATATGCAACGTTCAACAGGTGAGCCGATTGTTTTAGTACCAACGTAAGGTATTTAGAGCACTCCAACAATAATAAGTTAATATATAGCTGTAACGTCTCGTGGGTGTCAACGAGATTTCAGCACTTCAGAGCAGAGAGGACGAATGCTGCACAATAAATGGAGATAAATTAGTTTCACATAAACTGTGTCACGAAGTTCTAGGAGATCTGTTTTCGTTATATTTCAGTCTTGGTTTAGCGAGGAGTGCAATATACGTATACAATGTTTATTATTAATAAATGTAATAAATAAATACAATGTGACACAGTACCGTAAAGAATGGCACGAGAAAGGAGAGGCCTGTGCCCAGCTGTGGGAAAACCGAGACCGTGGTAGATGATGATGATTACGTAAGTATGGGTCTGTGTGTATTATAATGTTGTAAAATAATACTTAAAGTTTATTCACGTGTCTTCACTTTCAATAAATGTAGATTCTGCATGTTTTATAGCGCAAATTTATAGGATGATGAGTGCATCATGCATAGTTTATTCCCCTAAATCTCATAGTAATGTCAGCAACCTTACGCTACTTAGCATGACGTCATCGTAAGATGCATTAATTTCATGAAATAACTAACAAATTTTTCGTCACGTACGCCAAAAAACTTCCCAGAAATGACTTGGAATCCTGGAATAACCGGACCCAACACCAAATTGCGTTCAACTGAATCACAATCCGGTTGATCTTGAATTCTCGATCAAATTATCATAATGCACGTGTAATGTATTGGGTGCTGTGGAGCGTGTCTCCCTTGCACCGACTTGCAGGTGGGCGTGCACTGGTCCTTGGTGGCTCCCTTTCTTTGTTACACACTAGTTGTGCCCCGCGGTTTCACCCGCCTTAGTAGCTGGGACTAGGTGATTTGAAATAACAAGCCTATGTTACTCCTTAGAACATTAGCTATCAGCTAGTGAAAATCCTGTCGAAATCGGTCTAGCCGTTTCGGAGGTTAGCCGAAACAAACAAAGAGACAAAAATGTTTTTTTCATATAAGTACCGTATACATTACAGATAGTTTCACATGCATTTACTAAATAGTTGTTAATTAGAAATTGCAAACAGACACTGTAATTTAATTTACTTGTATGTTTATATTGAATAGCTTACAAGGCTGCCTTGTAAGGTAGGTGGGAGCTGTTTGTTATGCTGTTATAATATATAATATAATATAATATAATATAATATAATATATATAATATATTCCTATAATATATTCCTGGACAATTCACACACGGTAATCTGATCCCAAGCTAAGCTCTAAGAGAGCTTGTGTTATGGTAACCAGACAACTGATATACATACTTATATATTTCTAAATACATACATATTATAGATAAATTACACCCAAACACCGAACAAATGATCGTGCTCATCACACAAACATTTGTGCCGGGTGGGAATCGAACCCACGACCTCCGGTTTAGCAGTCAGGGTCTCTAACCACTACACCAACAGGCCCGTCAAATGTTATGCTTATGAGCATGCAATAGTATGCGTGCTTTTGATGCATGATACGGTGGGCACGGTCTTTTTATGTAGTGGCTATGTCGTCGACCAGAATTGACAGATAAGTTGAGAATATTTTGTATAACACAAATATAATAAATAAATGCGGACAACATCACATACATTGCTCTGAACCCAAAGTAAGTAGCTATTAAGCACTTGTGTTATGGAATTCAGAAACAACGAAGGTACCACAAACAAACAGACCCGAGACAATGTAGAAAAGTGACTTTCTACATTGACCCGTCCGGGGATCGAAACCGGGACCTCAGAGCTAGCGACACCTTGAAAACCGGTGCGTACGCCACTCGACCACGGAGGTCGTCAAAAATATATATCTATGTAACACCTCAATGTCAATAACCTTTCAAGGATACTTAAATTATCTTATACTAGAAGAAAATAAATTTACTAAGCCTTATCTCTATTCTAGTTGCTTAAATCACGTATAGATTACTTATCTTTACTATTAACTCTTGATACTCCAAATTTTATTGCAAACTAATTCCAATTTATAAGCGTGACCTATGGACGAATAACATTCGTAAAACTAATTATAATAAATGACTCAGTTCGGAATATTTTCTACACACTAAACATCCTATTAACTTTTTGCAGTCATCAAAGATCAAATTCAAGGAACTTGTTTCTAGAATATTCTAATTATATTATTATTTGTAGAAAAACTCACGCCATGTTTCTTATGCAATATCTAGATAATTTGGAGTCTTTTTTTTATTCTTACAAGGATCTAAAGTAAAATACAAAATAATGACAACGTATTACTTTTAAAGGTTTTTGCTTTTTACTCCTTCTGGTATATAAACAATATATGAGATCAGAGATACTAAAATCTCATTTACTATAACTGTAAATATCTAATCAAAATATTGTATTTCAAGTAAGCCTTTCTAAGCTCTTTTATTTTAAAAGGTTAAATTACTGAGTCTAGGTGCAGGTTCCAAAATGTCATTCCAATAAAGAAGAACCGGCAAGAAACTCCATATACTGCACAATTAAATTTGGCCACTGGGAAAAAGTCAATATAGTATTTACCCGAATTCACATCATAAGGTCTTATTTAAAACTTAATTCGTAATATAAAAACCCAGCTCAAAATAACTATAACATGATACAAACAAGCTCCAGTGAGCAATATCTCAATTAATTAACAAAACAGGATTGACATGCGATCTGCGAAGAAAAACAATTAATACAAGAGAGAATTCCATAAAAACTTGCATGGAATCCAAATTGACGGCAGCAAAAACAGAGTCGTGTGACCACAAACAAAACGCCTACAAGCTAGACGTGAATACCAGAATGTTAATGCTGCAATGTTTTAATTATGTCATAAGAATAATTAAAGTTTTTACTTAGTAGTATTTAAGTATAGTAACTGAGAGATATTTGTAGATAATGATTTAATTTGGTCATTCCACAAAGTTCAGTATTAGGGCAGATCTGATCAGTATTAGATCTTGAAATAAAACTACTTTACGGATTTTTTAAATTTAGATTTTAGGTCCCGACGTTTCCACACCTTTTTTTTTGGTAACGGGCAGACTGTCCGTCACCAAAAAAAGTTGTTTTATTTCAATGTCCAACATTCGTGTAAACCTTAGAAACCAATACAGTATCAGCTCGTCCAGATGACTAAGTTGCATAAGGAGTCCCTAGTGTGCACTAGGGACTCCTTATGCAACAGTGACCAATATATTTTGGGTGCTCTAATTTACTTTTTAAAGTGAATATATAATACAAAGCTCCCTATGTCTGACACTGTTTTGTAAAACTTGCTATTATTTGTAATGTATTTGTGATTTTGTCGATGGTATGCCATAATAAATAAATAAATAAATTTCTGTTGTCTTCACACGCTTCTGAACAGAAAAGCTTATCTCAATTAAAGTTGGAAAACGTTCATATAAATATTGGCAAGATGGAATAGTAAGTAAGACCAATGAAATAATCAGAAGTTTAATAACCCACGAGCAACAGAGGTGATTTTGTAGCAATAATTAAACTTAGGTAAATAACCTATTAAGCGCATTGTTAAATAAAATAATTCGATAACCTGTGATAAAATGTATTTATTATTAAAAAATATACATTTATATTACGGTATAGTTAAGAAAACAATTTGGTTGCTATGCAAAATGTTTATCGGTGCAGTCTGTTCTTACTGCACACTTCACTGCAAGTAACCGTTCTCTAAATAATTTAGATTGTACATTATTAAGTTTGTTTCTTCGCGAACCAGCCCGGTTTAATTGCATTCATCTCACATCATGAGAAACGTTTCAACAGTCAACGTGCCCTTGCATATTCATTTAGTTTCAGCGATCCTTCACAAATAAAACAGAAAACGGTAGTACCAACCAACTTAGATATATATAAAGAACTAGCCGTGCCCCGCGGTTTCACCCGCGTTAATACGTATATCCTATGGATCTCTAACTGTTATGAAAATTTTATATAGCCTATGTTAACCGCAAATAGTGTAGCTTCCCAACAGTGAAAGAATTTTTCAAATCGGTCAAGTCGTTTCGGAGCCTATTCAATTCAAACAAACAATCAAATCTTTCCTCTTTATAATATTAGTATAGACTAGCGAAAATAGAGGCACGACGAGGTTCGAAAATTAAGCAAGAACAAGGTTGCCAAAATTCAATAAAAGATTTCGCTCTATTTTTTTTCAAACTACTTTTTTTTTTAATATTATTTTACACCACTATTTTTGTCGGTCGCCTCAATTTATTCGTCGTTTTTGCTTTTGTTTATTCCGTCTATCTTTTTTTTAAGCCTGTGATATCTCATGCCTGTCTTCACCTATTTCTTGTAAAGAATTTGTGAAGTGTAACCTCATTTGCAAATAAAATCATTACGTTGTCCTTAAATGAAGGGAGGTATTAGTGGTAATACCGACGATTGGGGTCAATTCTAAGAGTGGTGATTATGCTAATATTGTACCGTTGCCTCGCCATGGCCAATTTCCTCTTATGGCTTGTTCAAAATGGACCATTATGGGCTACACTACAAGCTAGCGGTACGTTTACATATTTAGCTGTTAAACTAGTTCCCTTTAGGTAACCTATCTACGTACAGGTATTTGGACATTAAAGGAAGTAAATATACCAACAAAAGTTACGTTAGTAAATGGCGATTCAAATAAGCACAATATTATTCTTAAATATCTTTGTTCCTATTAAATATCCTTTGATTAAATAACATTTTCCTATTACATGTTATTATGCACCTTCCTATAATTTTATATGATGTAATGCATGATGTAAAAAAATAATTTAATAAAGGTTTTATATTCACTAACTTTAAACTTGAATCCTGAAATAAGTACTGCTTATTTATAGGAGCTTCTCTTGTGCCATTATAGCAATGTACACTCACTGCATAGTTATTTACCCGCGAAAGCTCGGATAGACCAACAAAAACACACATTGCAGGCTTTTGTCCTAAAGTTTGCTATACTAAAAAGCTACAGAAGTATGAAAATATTTCAGTTCGCTAAATATGCGAGCCGACATATTGTTTTTAAGCAAGACAACAATGGAAATAGTTTTTGAAAGTTATACACATATGGTACTGGCTGTTTATAATTCAAAACTAAAAAAAAATGTATTAAGTATTAATTTTTTCTAGTTTTCAAAATCGTCGCACTTTGGCAATTATTAAAATAATTGAAACAAACTGTACGATTATTAATTTAAGAGTTTTAGAAATTATTCTAGCTCTTATTTTAATCAATTTTATGTGCCTACCTGCTAGGGCCCACAAATTCATTGACCAAAATTGAATTTATTTTGTAATAGGTCCATTGTATGACTCTAGAAATAAAATTACCATAGAGTTTTAAGATTTCATCAAAATTCGATGTTTTCATTTGCAATACAATGTGTTTCTGTGATAAATAACTTAATATTTATAACCGAATACGTTGACCATGACACGATAATATTTCATACCATCAATGTTAAACCGTAAAAGGTATCTGGGTGAATTTCAACAAATGCCATTTTTCTTATCATATCGGTGAACTTTTACAGTTTTTATTTTTTTGTAGATTTTTCAGGTTTTATGTAATCTTTAGGATACAAAACATCCCCAAATTTAATATCATCAACGTATCATTTAAGACTGAGGAGAAAATTCAGTTTGAATTTGGGTTTCCACCGATGTGAAAAACTGGCACCGATTATTTTTTTTGTACACCGATATGATAAGTGTATCCACCGAAATGATGAACCTATCCAGCGATATGATAATCTAGTCACCTTTGAACATCAAAAAGGAAATAGTTAGTAGGTACTTAAAGGTGACTTAGAAATGAAGATCTGAACTTAGGGTGGATCACATCCAAAGAGAACTGAGTTCTTAGATATAAAATAAAAATGTATGTTTGAAATTATGTACCTACTTTTTACGTTTTCTAGAGGTACTTAAAATTAAAAAAATAATGTTTTTTTTTATTAGAATTGTCTTTATTAAAATGAAATATGAAAAAAACCAAAAATCTCATATCTTAAGTTTAGCTAAACGTTTTCTTAAATGCTCCTCTCTTAACACAGAATCGCTTTTGATTTAAGCTTTGCTTATTCTTTCCAGCAACCTATACCACCTGTTCTTCTCCTTTTGTTATTTATTGTTACGTACTTACTATTTTTTTTTTGCCATGGAAACTTTTAATGCGTTCAATTGCTCCACCTCACCATCATTATCTCAGCCTATGGACGTATTACCGAATACAGACCTCCCTTGATGATACATTTATTTATACATCTTCGACTACCCAGTGGTATCGTGGTAATGATTTTGGCAGTCTATGTAGGTAAACTTACCTTGTATGTATGTATGTACGAATGTTTGTATGTAGGTATATATGTATGTGTCTGTATGTATGTTTGTATGTGCCATTGTTTCTTTGTATACTTAACGAAATGACACGGGATCTACCGATATGATATAACGACTCACCGAGATGATAAAATGATCTACCGATATGATAAAGTAATCCACCGATGTGACAAAACTGTGCGTTGATCACGAATCAAAACACCGATATGAGATATATGACACCGATTGATTTTTTCTTATCATTTCGGTGTAAATTATCACATCGGTGGTAAAAAAGACCACCGATTACAGCGATATGAGAACAGCGACATGAGAAAATACACACTTTTTAGAAAATTATAAAAAATGCATAATATCTAGGATAAATTCAATAACAGACACGGAAGCTAATTCACTTACTACCTCTGTTAGAACCAAACAACAATAAAAAAGCTACTCATCACACTATAAAAATGCAACCACCGATTATATAAAATAATTGTCCGGGAGTACCTGAAATGGCGTTCTTACAGTTTTAGTGGGCATATGCAGCGATTTAACCCACTTCTATCCTGATTGCCTACTAGCACACACCAACGAGGGAAATACAATTGGGGTGGGGAAGCTACCTTTGTAATAGTCCTAGGCAAATCATATTTTTGCCACAACCCAATAACTACCTATTGAATACTAAAAAACTTTCTCCTTTCTTCAAATACTAATTTCAACGAAGACAAAAAAATAAGGCATTTGGGAAATTCACCCATCTTATTTACATAGGTAATGTGTTGTCGTATCATAGGCACAGCTTAAGTGCTTCTCAAATATTAAAGGTTTATCGCAATTAATCATTTATCAAAATAACTAAAATAAAGATATCGTCAGTTTTGGATAAGCATACACATACTAGACTACTTTGTTTCCAAGTACAGACTAAAGTATTAATTAACTTTTGTGTATGTTTATAAATATTTACCAATTTAAAAAAAAAACATCGTACTTAGTTGTCATTGTTCAAATTTCGCTTATTATAAGGTTTTTTTATTACCATACTTGTTTTATGCAGTATTTGTAATCATGTCAATATATCTTTTTTTTCTGTCATGTGATCATCTGATCCTAAGATACTTTTCGAACATTACCTTTATTCATCTCTACACTTAACATTTTTCTGTTTTATATTATCCTTCACACAATTATTTTGTCTTCTCTATAAACAATCAATATTAATTTGCTATAAATATTTACAATATCAGGCCGACAGGCTAACTACTAAATTGCTTCATTTAATATTAATATCTAAACCGAAGCATTTTCATATACTGCCAATAACGTGGTGAGCGCTGACCAAACTGCGAAGCACTTAATTACTGAAAATAGGCTACATACAAATATTGTTTTTTAATAGCCTATTTTTAAAATATTGCATATAAATGCAATCTTTATAGCTTACCTTAAGCCTAGGAACTTATATAGAGTAAACAGTTAAGTAAAGGAGTTATATTGCACCATCTGTTTCAAAACTCAAAGAACTCTACATTTTTTTCTTTTATTTTTTTCAAAGCTTTTATAAAATTATTGTCTTGTTTAGCCATAAATAATAATAATGATTAAAAGGGTCAAAACTTCGTGCAGTTTAGATACTTGATAGCGCAACTAAAAAGTATTTAAACTTAACAAGATCACAATTTGTAGTCCTTCAGTTAATTCCTTCCTTATGCGAGTGTAATCCATTCTCGATGGCCCCAGTCTAGTCACTAGACCATTATGTTTCTTAATACTCGGAATTTTAGTCGTATACCCTTATACGTAAGCCTCTCGGTTCACGGTCACCCACAAAACTTGTAAAACAACTCATTTTGTAGAGATACAAATATTTTCAAACATTCTGTTGCCGGCCAGAAAGTAACTGTTTATTAATGATTAGAATGTCCATTTAATATGATAACTATCTCCATAATATAATACACTTATAAATAAACTCGACTCTACATCGAAGTGAATTGATAAATTAGTGCCGCTGATAGGCAGCGCAACTAAATTAATTGTCAATAATTGATAATTAATACAGTGACATACTTGGGACGTAATTGATAAATTAATATACGTTTATATCAAAGATAATTGGGTGAACCAGCTAAAATGATAAAACTATTAAGCTAATGACACAACAAAAAACATATGTTCAAGATATTAAAACGACGTGAAAGTTAATGACATTTATATCAACACAGCATTACTCATCTCCTCAAACCGTAAACAAAACAATAAATCATAAATGAGTTTTATTGATCAATTAATGCACAACGGCAAACGTTCTAGTGTTATAAGTTATCGTTTGTTTGTAACCCTTTCGAATCAGCAGGGCTGTACCCGAGGGAAATATCCGGCCTTCAATAGCGTCGACACTCGAAACGTGCACCAAGTTAGGGTTGACACCAAGTTAATCCGAAACTTCCAACGCACCGACAAAAAATGTAGTCCGAGAGTTTGTGAGAGAATCTCTTGCACTCACCATCTCAGAGAAAGCGCTCTTAGGCCTCCTAGCCGGCGTCCCATTCATCCTGCTACCGGACACGACTTAACAAAACAAAACAAACCGACCAATCGGATCGCACACAACTTTTTTCACGGACACTTGTAGAGTTCACCACTGTCAAACTTTAGCATTGAACCTCTGTAACTTTTTGAATATGGAATGGATTGAAACAATAACAGTGTTGTGAGCTGTGAGCGTTGGTATACTTAATTTAATCGATGACTTCATGCAATTATTCGCTGATAAGTTATCGAGAAGTGGCGAGTCGGCGTGGAGGTAGCGAGCGAGCCGTCGGGCCCGTGGTTGCGCGCGGACTGTGGCTGCGCGCTCTCGCCGCGCGAGGTGCGTACGTCGCCGCGTCGCCGCTCGCCCACCGGCCGCCTGCATTTTTTACGCGCCGGACAATGGTTTAGGTGTTTTGGAGGTTATGTTTTGAATGCACGCGGTAATCTTTCCACAATCGAACCGTTCATTCTTAAATATATAGACTGTTGAACGCGAATCGTTATACTTACAAAACAATTATTGTATTCAATGCCACGACTGTTTACTTACTACAGCTGAAGCGAGCGCACATGATTCACTTAAGGCATGTTTACACTCTATATTTAGTTGGTCGCCGGTTAATCTTGGGTTGCGCCTGCGACGGTGACGTCACCGCCACATTTTTATCGTCGATAAAGGACAGCAATTACATCGGGTCTCATGTAGCGTGACTCTTGATCCGAGTATCAATGTTGCGGCCTTATGGGTCAACACGTAATACCTTCTTATCTCCACCATGTTTGCTAATTCAATGATTAAAATGTTTTTCTTTATTAGGTAATATTTTGTAATCGGATGGTATCTATATCAAATGTAGAGCATCTACTTACATAATCATATCATATCTAAAAATATAATAAAATTCTTTACACTTTGAATTGTGCATTAAATAGTTGTTATAACAATTATAAAATTAAGAAAATCCCACGTATTTATTAAATTTATGAATGTAGAGTTTACGTAAACTCGAGTAATATGTGGCCTTGAATATGTAAAAAATATGAAGTAAGTTATTTAGTAACTTGATATAACATAAACTCGTTATGCTAACCTCGGGCCTTTTCGTAGAAATTATCGAAGGATAAGAGAGTAAAGATGGTTTTTTAACCTCCTACATACTTTTACTCTGAAGTAAAAAGTAGAGCCGTGATTTTTTGTTAATTTATGTGCAAGTTATTGTCTAGTTTACTACTTAGTTTGGGAGATAGATTTTGTGTAGGTGGTTAGAACTTTTATCATAATTTTCCTTATAAGTAATTTAATTCATCTTTTGCCAGTATTTGGTGAGATGAGTAGAACAGAACCAAATCTTCGGCGAATGTGCTAGACTTTTACGGAACTTGCCTATTGTCTTAATAAGAAAGTTTTAATGACCTTTTTAATGTGTTATAGATTAAGGCAGTTCTAGTTTGTGTGATATTGCAAAATGTTGTCTTTTACAAGCAATAAATTGTATTTTTTTGTTATTTACAACTTTTTTAAAAATAGAAAGCGCTTTTTATTAATACTCTTTTCGACTTCTAAAGTCGAAAAAATATGCAGCTCCTTAATATCCAATTTATTTAAATGTGCATTCTGTTCTATAGCAGTTCTAGTTTTTGTGATATTGCAAAAAAGATTGTCTTTTAGATGCAATAAAATGTATTTTTTTGTTAATTAGAAGCTTTTTAAAATAGAAAACGTTTTTTATAAATACTCTTTTCGACTTCAAAAGTTGCATAAACATGCAGCTTTTTAATTTCCAATTTATTTAAATGTGCATTCTGTTCTACAATAGACGAAACATTTAAATAACTGCAAGTTTGTCGGGTTCAGCGAAGTGGATGCTGCGAGTATCTTCAAGCGGAGATGGCGGGACCAGTGAATGCCTTCCAAGTTACTGGCCGGAGATTGAAGGGGGTATGGGAAAAGGAAGGGGGGAGGGGGGAAGACATATATTATTGTTTTATTTTAAAGGTGGGGTTAGTTGTGGGTGTAAGTAGACATTTAAGTTTGACAAATGTTAAGTGTTAAATAACCAGTTGTAGATTTCTGATTAGACTTTCTGGGGTATATGCTAATGTGAGACTGTGTAATAAAACAAATTTTTAAGCGAATTCTGTTGCGTTTCATTTCGATTTTAGTTCTCAGTTTTTAACACTTTTGCAGGATTCTTGATCACGGGCAAACTGAAGTAGTATTCGTCTAGTCGTTCGTAGTAGTTAGAGATTTGCTGCCTTATTTATTCCTTATAGTTAATGAAAGCCAAATAAAGGTAGGCAGTATGGGTTAGGTTAAATGATTCACACAAAAAAAACTAACACAAAATGTACTCTAAACACAACCGCATAGAACTCTTAATAGCCTAAACAATACACACTTCCCAACACTCATAGCTTGGCCTTAGATATGAATTGAAAACACATTGAAATTGATCTTGCATTGTTAACATACGGCAAATACTCTGACACCAGCTGTTGGACATATACATAGACTAAACATATACATAGACTGCTACTATCGCTAGTTTCCCCTTGTGCCAAGCGAGAGCAGTTTTAGTCTGTATCTAGTACATTCGTTTACTGATTTAAGTTAATTTTCGCGCAACGAGAAACTTATATACGAAAAATCGATGGTATTGACATTGTAAGGATAATATTAGGGTTTTAGATAGATTTTTTAAAACGGCAAGCTCCATCTTCATACATAATTCACGACAAAACTAGTTCATACTAGTGCTTACGTTCAAACTCTGATACGCTCACTCTTTAGTTTCTTATGTATACTCTATGGACTTATATGATGGACGAGGTTATACGTAGAGATATATAGACTCTTTGAATAGATCCTTATTTAGTAGAAGTTCTAGAATTATGTCCATAAGATAAACAGGTGTTAAGTATGGATTAATAGTAGGTCTTGATTATTTTTGATTTATATATATAAGTCCAATGTCAAAGTTGCACTTGGGTTTTTTTTTTGGTAGAGATCTTTGCAGTTAGCCGGAGCGCAGGCGTTGACTGCTTCACCGGACTTTCGTTGCACTTAGGCTAACAGCAATAGACTTCGCCAAAAAAATTCTTCATATTTTCGGAGAGTGTCTATCGTTTAATTTAGTGTTATAACTTAATCAATTTTATCATATGAATTTTGTGCCTTCAGTGAATTGAAAAGTAGTACTAATAATACACCAATTTATTTTTGCACCATTTAGTCAGGGCTTTGCAAGTCATTCAGTCCTTCTGTTCCTATACTAACCAGAGATTGATTTCTAAAATAAAGGATTATAATGATTAATGTAAAACCAGACCAGACTCGATCCATAATCATCAGGTCTTGATTATGTACATGTCTAGACGCCGGCGTCGCCTGCACACCGGAAATTGTTTACCTATTTAATTATTTTCCGACCTCCCTCCTTTTATAGAAATAAGGTCGTATTGTCGATGCGAGATTTATTTACTTTTAATATGTAATTTGTTCTAGAATTCCTTGTTGGTCTAGCTGGTCTATGACTACCGATGCAAGGCAAGCAAGGAAAGAAGTCCACTTTGAAAGATGCATCTACTATAGTTTAAATAATGTATTTTCTGATAAATTGGCATTATCACCAAGTTTCAATTAATTCTAAGGAAATTACGTTTACTGCAATTCACAAAACCAAGAACAGACCAGGGTGTTGTTGCGCAAATTGGGAGAGGCATATGTCCAGCAGTGGACTATGATTGGCTGAATGATGAAGAACAGACCAAAATCTTTAAACATCAGACCAGCATCCATCTTCATTCCAAACCGATTGCATCTCTTATCAAACTCCCGCAATGACAGCGTAAACTGTAACAACATCAATTGTTATGCGCCACTAAGTGGTGTTGTACGCGGTGCGAATGACTAAGTGGTTAGACAAAACAGCTGACTGGCACCGAGGTTGTGACCTTGGTGCGTTTCCGTAAACCCTAGGTCTTGTTGTTGTTGCTAAGGGAGTGTTAGGACTTAAGACCAATTTCAGGCCTATTTATGTTTATTCGTAGTTTTCTAGTTAGTCCTAATTATACATTTAGAGATGCATACAGTTATGTTCGCGAGATATGTTTGGTTTCGTTTTAGAAAGCTTGTTTAGATTTATATTAAATCGATGCATCATGGCATCATATACGGGTGTTATTGAAAGCCTCTTAATTTAGGAAAAGTTTTGTCGCATGAAGACTAGGACTATTTAATCCTCAGTTATTAGTAAAGTACTATAGGACGCCTTATGTTATCTAAGTTATGAGTATTCCGTGTAATATTTTATATTTCATTGGAACAATTGGAGGTCATTTGAATGATTTTTCAAAACTCAATTTCTAGTCGGCCGAACTTTAGAGATATTAAAATTCCACTTTACCGATTTCAACTCAAATGTGTAAAGCCAGTGTACCCCTAGTTCGCAGTCCGTTCTCAAACCAGTCGCCGGTAAGATATTGTATGAGGTAAAAGTACCGGTGCGGATATGCCGGCAATGTGCAGCTCTGGTCATTTTGCAGCTAATATTAAATAACAGCTTTTAATTATCCAAGAAAGTGATTATAGATAATTATAGTGAATTTCTTAAAGCATTTACGATGAGTTGATATGTTTTCTTTTGTCTATTTGCTGTCTTTGTTTTATTTGGTGACAATCAAATCGATAACAGCTATATAAGATATCAAGGTTCTCAGTACGTAAGTAACACCCGGTTTTTGAAAAGCTGATCAATCTAATCTGTTGACAAATCATCTGATCAGGATTGTGATTGGCTGACCATAAGACTACAACCAATCACATTACTAATTAAGAAGTTTGATGGGTGATTAACTAATTATTGTGTTCAATGAACATTTTATAAATGGGATGTAAGAGTTAAATTTTTAAATATTATCATAATTGTATTCTATTTAATTAAAAAAAAATTGTAAATGTTTAATTACTACATTAGATCGCGGCCAAAGAATCTCTAGGTTAGGTTAGGTTACCATAACCTCAAGGTTCAGAAAGAGACATTGTAGTGAAAGTTTCAAATCTTACAAAATGTATTCGCAAAGCTGTGAGCTTATCTCGCTGTGTTCAAATAGTGATGATCAAATATTTTCCTAAAAATCGGTTTAATTATTATTAAATTCCATCCAACAAGTTCCACTCAGATAATTCTTACACCGCTACTGACCTAAATTAAAGTATCGAAGCGATATCGTTAGTGTAATTATAATAATTATAATTTATAATTAAAGTGCACTGAATGCAAGGTTCCGATAGTTGTCAAGTGGCTGACACTATCATGCAATCGAGTTTGTCTGCTGATCAAAGCATCAGTAATTAGAAAGTGTAGGAGAAATGATCGGACAAATTAATTTGAAATTAAAAGTCCATTTGTTTTATTAATTGATGTATCATTAATCGAATTCTGAGTGCAGCAAGGTGAATTAGAGTTTTGTCTAAGATGTACACCAAACTCATTATTTTGACTTGTAATAAACTAGTACTACTAAGTTTATTAGACTGAAAACAAAGAAAAGGTAAAGGTAAAAATGTTTTTTTTTATATAGGCTAACTAAAAAAGGATTAAAAAATAAAACGATGTAATTGACAATACTTGTAGGAATTGGTATCAAGGTTTAAATGGGGATTAAAAATTGAGACATATAATTTATAAATAAAGCCATCGGTCATGAAGGTAAATTTTTACACATAAATATGTAATTATAAACTGTTAATTTTTAATAAAAAATCGCTTCATTCGAATACCAACCCTTCTTGAATATGAAACTCATGCGTATCAGATATCTCTTTGTATAAAAATAGAGTAAAGAATGCACTTGAGACAAAACTTTATCAATAACAGGAAGCGAAGGCTCTACCGTCGAGCAAATACTGCCTGAGTAGGGGAACACCCCGCTATAAGTACCTACATACGATACTAATACATAGATATAGGTACTATTAGTAATTCAATATCTAGGAAAGTTTGTTTACACGAAAAGAAAGACACTCAAACAGCAGTTAAGTCATAATTTTTTGCCTCAGGAAATGAAAATTAATAGCATTTTACGCACAATAAAAGTAAAGATGTTTGCCTTCTATTTATTTTATAGAAACGTGGCAAATTGGGCAATTAATTGATTAACTGAAAGTTCTCTAAATCTTTAATACTAAGCTAGCGCTGACCACCTAAAAAACTGCATGCCGTCGATTAGGAACGTTTGTAGTAAATTTATTGTGTTCTTCAAAGTTATCAGTTTACGTCTATATGTGATTTATCAGTACTCAATTATTTTATGAGGAAATACAAATACATTTTTCGACTAGCACATCTAAAATGCCTTTAAACTTTGTCCACACTTCAATACAGCACCTTTGCATACAAATGTATTGTGTATCCACTAAGCTACTATGACATAAAACTTCATAGGCTATAACGCTAAGTAAATCGTAAAGCGCTAGTAAATAGCATATTATAGATAAGTGCATGGTAAAAGATTTGTAGAAAGCTACCCATTTACCGGTACTTTCTCTATTGAAACTTGTTTGACTGCACGGCTGGCCGGTCTGATCTAGACTTAGGTAAGTTCTGTTATAGGGGTAATGTTCATTTTAAATTGGAAGTTTAAGGGTTAAGAATTATTGTCTAAGAAAGATGGAGCTAGAGGAATACTGTCATTGTTACAGTATGTTTAACCGACTTCAAAAAAGAGGATGTCCTCAATCCTACTGGTTTTTCTATGTTTGCTACCTCATTACATTCATTACTGCGTGAGCCGATGTTTTTTCCAGTGTGCTTCAGTTTGGTCTAATTTTGACGGTAGGATCCATAAGAAATAAATATAGGACTTATGTTGAAGTGTTTTTTTATAATACTCGGTTGGTTAAATGGTGACATGTCTCTGCACACTTATGTTCCGCTTAAGTACAACTTAAGTTAAACGTAGGTGTACAAAAACATATAAAAACAAACATACGTCATACATGCCTTTTTATAGAAGTTTCAGTCATCATATTATAACTACTTTAGTAACTTAGCAACTTGAAAAAATATTGATAAATCAGAATTCTCCAAAATACTGAACTAAGTAACATTAATAACTTTTAAGCTATCGCGCTGCATATTTTCAGTAATATTATAGAACGGGGATTAGCGCGTACAGTCTTAAATACGTTTAGGGCTTGACGTTTCGACCGGGTTACACATGCCTTGGTCGCAAGCAGACTGACCAAGTAACGTTATCAAGTCTGCTTCATACCTAAATAATCATACTAATTACTTTTGTATTGTGTATCTATTTCACGACAATCTATTTATAAAAACTTTACATAGAAATTGCCATCAATGGCTTAACCATGGCATTGACATTGCCTTTTCACCATAGCTCTCATTCATTAATAGTCGACGTCAAATAGTGATGTTTTCCTACAGTTTACTACACAAAACTCAGTTACAAGTCCCTGGAGGCGTAAAGGACACGCCACTATTTCTATTTGACCTTAAACCTCCCGAGAGGCTAATTGTAACTATTTTTAGATCGTAACTAAGAACTAGGGCTGCTGGTTTCCGTAACAAGGGTAACATAGACTAGATTTGTTCTGGCGATTAGTCCGTTGGGTTAGTGGTTAGTGACTCTGACTGCTGAACTGGGGTGCACTGGCTAATAACCTTTATTGCTAAACCTGAGGTCGTGGCATCGATTCCCACAGGACAAAATATTGCATGATGAGCAGGATTTTTTGTTATGTCTTTTTTGTAGTTTACTCTACTTTTAGAAATTATATAAGTATGTTACGCAACCTACTATGGTTACCGAGCTTTTTGGTAAACATTTCTAAATATCATGTTTATGACAACTTTAAAAGGTAAAGTGTTACCGAGCTTTTTGGTAAAAAAATTTAGATATCAATTTTTATACTAAATTGATTTAAAAACTTTTACTAATGGTTCTTTTGATAGGACTAAATATTGTTTTAGTTTATTAACTTTACCTAGTTTAGAAGTGTGGCAGCCCTGCGCAGTGTGGGTCAACGTTTATTAAATCATCTCCATACTTCAGAATCGAGTTGGAGACTGACGTGACTATGTTAAGTGTGTATTTTTATGTTTCTAACCCTTTCTATATCCCATGAGGCAAATAGTGAACACATGCCAGTTTATTATTGTAGATAAAAATATTAAATATTGTCAAAAGAAGAATAGCTGAGTAACCAAAAAAGAAAATAACAAAACATGTGCGGTAGAGGTACTACCGCACATATATTTTTATTTAAATTTTCTTTGGTACACATATTCAACATTTCATACAATTTTTTAGGACCGACTTGTAATTAAATTTAATCACATTATTACTTTGTAAAAACGCAAACGTACAGAGTATTATTTTCCAAATTAATTTATGTAAATAACCATTTATACTTACCGCATAATTCTACACACACAGTAATAAGTTACTAAAAATTCCTTTCAATCAAATCCCCTACGCGACACAGGATTCAAGGTTCAAGTTGGATGTCAAGGTTAGCTTCGCCTGTATGCCAAGGTCACAACCTCGCCCCATGCGTACTGAGCTAATTATTACCAACTATTAACATTCTTTACGTAATATTATGTTGAATTCTGCTCTAGTTAATGTGAGGTTTTTGTAGATTTTGTACTGTATTGCAGATTCGAAAATATTTCGTTGTCACATATGTTTTTTTTTTTCAGATAGATGGGTGTTACCAAATAGTTTTTTCTAAGTGCTTCTAGTTGCACTGAACAGTACATATAAATCCTACTGGTAATTTTGAAATTGTAAGTACTTCGTCTTTTTTATTACGGTACTTTTCATCCAGCCATTTTTCCAAATTTAATTGGAGTCAGCGAATCATGCTTTGTCTTTTTATTTCATTATTTTAGCTATCATACTCTTTTTCACTGATTTTTCGAACATATTGCATGGACATCTATGTATTTATTTCACAATAGGACATTACATAAAAAGAACGAAAGCCACTATTTTGAATCAGAGAAATGATTCTCTGATGAAATAAATAATCTAATGATCTGAGTATTTTGGTACCTAATTATCCTCGTTGGTAAAATTTCTAGTTAAACAGAAAAACAAAAAATGCATTCAGTGCTCCAGGAATTCAATAATGAGCGAAGATAGAAAATAAAGTGCAATTCCTGCAGGTTTTACTCTAAACAACCGTTTATTTAATAACATAACATATCTTCACGCCTGTATCCCCGAAGGGGTAGGCAGAGGTTTACCAATGTACACCCACAGTTCGCCGATATGTTTACGTCCCATGTAATATTGTGATACATGTGAGCCTATTGCCACTAACCGGGCACAAATCCAAACTCCGACCTGCTCCTGAGAATTTCATAGAAAAACCCAATAACACCTTGGTCGACTCGGGAATCGAACCCAAGACCTCTAGCGTAGCAGTCGCGCTTAGCACCACTAGGGAAACGAGGCAGTTTATTTAATTAACGATTAATATTGCAACATTTCAACAAACTAAAGATACTCCTCTTTTTGCGTCGAAGGTTAACAAAACAAAAAGAAAGTTTATTTACTAAGTTTGAATTGCAACAGATATTTTAATGAACGACTAATGCAGTTCAGTGAACTAAACAAATTGGATTGTAACAGTTCAAGAGAGACAGACGCATTTGAATTTAGAACGTCCTGAAATTGCATTTGCAATTGCATTGCAGAGTGGTACAGTTGCGAAATAACTCGCTTTGTCGACTACTAGATGGCGCTGACGAAAATATGTTACCTTGTCAAAAGATAGAAAACTTTTGAGGATCTTATTATTTGCTTACGACTATTAATACTTGTAATAAACCGATGTTATTTAATGTATAAATAATAACAAAAAGAACTTGATCGATTTTGATTAAATTTATATGAGAGGTCTAAGGGAAAAACCCGATGAAATAATTTTTGAAATCGATTCACAATTGCCGTGGATATACTCTGTATTTTTTTCGTTTTGTTTCGCTATATATAGGTACTACATCATGTGATACATACCCCTATGTAATACATATTACTACCTTTTAATATTGTAATACAGACCATCATACATACAAGCATTACTTATCGTACCTTTATACAACGTTTGAATATTTTCTGATGACCATGTGATGATATGCACTGCACGAAATAAACGCTCAACAACCTAATTATTTATTTATAGACCTCGTACAAAAACACCTACCATTCTAAATTGCTTCTTCTGAATTCACAAATCCTTGCTCAAATCAGTGATTCAGCCTGTATGATACCGAGTAGCTCCTCAATAAAGCTACATACAGTCCCGTTACGTTGACCGTAGCAGTGGCCGAGCGTAAACACAAGCATTACCTAGTTTTTGCTCAACGAATAGCGGACTTTTTATACAGCGGAATTTTCAATTAAGAAAGTTATTGCTGTTTGTTGTTACTACCTTTGGCTAGAGGGTGTTGTTAACTGATTGTAAATAGTGAGTTTAATTTACTCTGGTTGGTTATAGAAATGTATTTGGAATTTATTGCACTACTAAAAGAGTGTCGATAGTAATTTGAATTGAAATTACAAGTGTACAGAGAGATTAAGGGAAGCTCTTAATTGTGAATCACGGATCGTAAAATATAGTTGTTTAAATATTAAATAGTTCCTCATGAATAAGTCTTAAAATATCAAGATACATACATACATAAACCATCACGCCTGTATCCCCGAAGGGTTAGGCTGAGGTGTACCAATGTACACCCACAGTTCGCCGGTATGTTTAGGTCCCATGTGATAGGGGCGAGCCTATTGCCACATTTGCCACTAACCGGGCATAAATCCAAACTTCGACGTGCTACTGAAAATTTCATAGAAAAACCCAAACTCCTTGTTCGACTTGCGAATCGAACCCAAGACCTCTAGCGTCGCAGTCGCACTAAGAACCTAAGGCCAACGAAGCAGTTTTCATATATCAAGATATGTGAATGGATATTGGAGTTATGAAAAAAAATGTATTGATCTGTGAACTTGCACTTCATACACGTTTCATTTATAGCAGCCCGTAACAGAAAACATACGGACAAATTAAGAACCTCTTTTAAAATCGGTTAATTACAGACCCTTTTTAAGTAACATATTTATCTATTACCCTAGTTAATACTGTTTTTCCATAGTCTCCATTAAACAGCTGACTTGATGGTGTACCGCAGAGGGTTATCCAAGTGTAACACAATATTGGAGTGGCAGCGAAAGGGTTACCCTTCTCCATTTTTATATACAGTCGTGGTTTTAAATTCGAGACCTTATGGAGATCGTATCATTGTCTTTATATTAAAGGGCTCTGCAATCGAAGCACAAGATAATGATTACTTTTTTTAGCAAACATTGTAAGAAAAGACATTTTGGAATGGCAGTTTCTTTGGCTTTAGATCATCTATCTCCCTCTAGGCAATTGACATAATACATTTAGAACCTTAATAATAATATTGTATAAAAACAAGACTTGTATTTTAAGGCCTCGAAAACGGAAGTTTTTAAATGACAACAAATCTTTTACTTATGTGCTTATCTTATCTTTCGTACTTATTAGTGTAAACTGACGAATATTTGATGAAAGCGCGGTCGGAATTTATCGTTTGTTACTATTTAATGAACATCTCTTGTGTATAACATCACTAGTAGACTTAAAAAGTAGCCCATAATTTGGGTCTTTTCTGTAACCTATATTAGGGTGGGACCTATCCGTGAACCGTTCCCACAAATTTCAGTCAGTTTCCCAGCCTTGACATGAAACTGAATATCAGAATTAAGAATTTAAAATATCGTGCATAAGCAATACCAATCCCTTTCAGAACCGGTATTTACATGCAAATCCAGTATCAAAAGTATTTGATAGCAATGCAGGCGCACCTGCTCGCATCCAAATCTGCAGCTGCAGTCCCATTGCAAGCATTATTGATATTTACTTAGCGTTAATGTTCTTATCATATTTGAACCGAAAGAATTTCTATCAGATTTCGACAAAATTTAGAAGGGTAGTTTTCGTATCTTTTAAATTCAACATCGAACAGAATTAGCAAAATTTTGTGTTGTCAACATGAGCTGGTGATAAAAGTTTCTGGGTCTGTACCAATTAATGCTCAGTTTTGTGTTTTCAACACCATGTTGTTGACAAAAGATGACAGCTGACCAGTCTATTGCATCCTATCTGAAACTGAACTACTACTGAAAGTGAGTGAGCTTGGGTAGGCATCTCATCATTTAAGTATACTATGTTTTGGGCATTTGTTTTACAAAGTCTCCCAAAATAACTCATGATATTTGGACTATCAATGTGAGCCTCAGTCAGCCTTCACCTATTGTTATGAAATACATTCACTTCATAATAATTTAATTAACATTCACAAGTTAATCACGAGAGCTTGACCCAACCTGATTTATAAGCAGTCATTTAAAACAAGATTTGTAGCGGTAGTTTTGATTCGCGCCATACTTTAATACTATAGATTTTAATCTAATTTTATGATTAGTGCTTTATGTGGGCGAGTTCATATTTAATTTACAATTTATTTGGGTTCTACGCATACTATTTAAAAAGTTGAAAATATAGAGTGCAACATTCCTAAGATGCCATTGCGCCGAACACAAGCACATTTTTGACAGTATGTAGCAAAAAAAAAAAATTACTAAAGTATGCATCTTTCACTGATTTAAATTTTCGGTGCAACGACAGAAGTTTATGCGAAAATATCAATGGTTCCTTTATTATAAGAATAAAATTACGTTTGAGATATGTTTATTAAAACGTCGCGCTTTGGTTTTGTGCAATCTTTACAACGAAACTAGTTCATACCCAAACGGTTCATACCGAGATACGCGCACTCTGTAGTTTCTTATCTATCCTCTAACTTTCTACGTTGATTAGGCTTTGTAGATACCCATATTGTTTGCTGATTAAAAGCGTCCGAGTGCTGTTGAATAGTTCTAACTGGACAGTGTAGAACCTAGTTAATAAATTCATGGTTGCATCCTTCTCTGAAATAGTGTACGATGAGTCATTAGGCTTTTGTTTCATGTGTGATGTAATATTGTCATCGGTTCAGCAGTTGGTGGTTCATTGTTAAGGCAAGGCGTATTTTAATATGAATAGCAGCAAAGTAGACTATACGGTGTAGGTTTGTGTTATGATTTGGTGAATCCTATTGTATTTTATATTATTGTTCCTGGGTATCTATTCAAGTAATTTAAGTGGACCAAAAAGTGATTGGTGTGGATTGTTTCAGGACAGAATATTCAAGAGTCAAACAGGGGAGAACTTTGTTAGCAGTGGGTCCTTAAATAGGTTACATAAGAAGATATAAATCTAGTTATGTTTCTTAATATGATGTCGTATTGAGTATCCCTAGCAAAAAAAACATTCCGATAGGACGTTAGAAATCCGACACAAAGTCCTCCTATACATTTTGCTCTTGTCTTTACCATATAAATAATCTCAAATTATTATACCGGTTTAGTTTGTTATAATATATAACATAACAAAATATTGATTGTAATACACGTTTCGAGGTTATATTCCATTTTATAATATCACAGCTTGCGTATCCTTCTGTTTATACATTTCACGGGCGACCAACAGATGGCGCTGTTAGGTCATTCCTGAATCGCGCTATGGTTTCGTTACGCGACTCGCATGGGTCGCCGCTATCCCTTAAACCTGTCACTTACTTTGTAAATGCTTTCCCAAATTGTCTGAGTGTAGACTAGGATGCCTTAAGCGACTAAGCAATATTTTTGTAGTCTCAGGCGTTTGGTTCACACCTTACACCCTGAGATTTGTTAGTCAGTTGATTTAAGAAGACGGTTTCTAGGTTATTAGTAGCAAATATTGTTTTTTTTAGGTGGTATGACCTTTTTATTAATTTTAGACGAACGTCATTTTCCAAAATCGAGGCATGATGAAAATAAAGAGACAGTTAACTTGTCTGAGTAGTGTCTGAGTCACAAAAGGGTATAATAATAATAATAATAAATTTATTTAATCAGATAACTGAGATCCATACAGTAAAGACACAAAATAGTAAATAATAGTGAGCAGGGACTTAGTCCGCTGTCCTAATTTCCACATAAGGGGACAATCTAGCCTACTTGCTATAGCACTCAAGATGCTGTGTCGACTTCCACGCAGCCGACTGATGAGTGATGCGGTCTTTTTACGCCAAATGGCTGCAAAGCTATCCGTGTGAGCATCAGCAAACATTGCTGAGGCGCTACAAAAACGTGGAAGTCGTAACAGCGCCCTGAATGCATTGTTGAATTGGACCCGCAGAGCACTGTATGCTCTTTGTGTGTAGTTAACCCACAGACTTCCCGTGTACAGTGAGGTGCAATAAGCTTTAAATAACGTGACTTTGACTGATTCTGTACAACGGGAGAATCTGCGAGCCAACATATTTGCCCGAACTGACAATGCAAAATGTATAAACACCAAAGTTTATACGAAGATAATTATTATACTGCAATAATTAGTACGAACTTCAGGTTTGATATTAAGACAAAAAGTATTTCATATTTTTTGTCAGGGACCTGATCTATCAAATCTGTTGTCTAATCAGCTGATCGGAATTGTGATTGGTTGACCAAAAGACTAACAGCTAATCAGAGCTCATAAGGTCTGGCAGGTGATTAACAAAGGTCAATATGGGAACCTAGTATGGAAACTATACCTGTACAAAGTAAATAAAGAGAAATAGACAGATTAATATCTCTAGTTTACGATAGCATGGCTTGCATTACTGTGGGTATAGTCTGAAGTTACGCAAGATAAGAGCGTCTGGAAGGATATATATGGCACGATATGGGCAAGGCATTTGCCCAGTATTGGGACATTTTTCTATGACCCACTAATGTTTAATACCGCAACAAAATATAAAAAAGTACATGAAATTATCACCTAACAATTTAAATCTGGTTAATGCACACAAGTTTTCATAGAGCAATTTTGATTTGTTAATCAACGTTTCAAAAACTAGGTATTTGTATATTAATCACAAATCATTTGTTTTATTAGCTCTAAAACAGTACCTTGTAGCTAAGTGGCAATCGGATCTAAGGACCAGAATAACCAAACAAGCAACTTAAATATACATTAGTATTAAATCAAGTCGCTTGATAACATAATTCAGACCCTGTTTATAACCAACCTCGTGTTATCGCGGCTAGATACGAAACAATGCAACTTGGTTAAGTTTAAGCTTAATCTGTAAACCTATTGTTGTGTGGATAGCAACTTGCTTTTGTGCTCATTGGAAATTATTTGTGGGTTAAATATTGCAACTGCCTCGTTGGCCTAGTGGTGCTAAGCGCGCCTGCTACGCTAGAGGTCTTGGGTTCGATTCCCGAGTCGACCAAGGTTTTTCTATGAAATTCTGGGTTTTTCTATGAAATTCTCAGTAGCAGGTCGGAGTTTGGATTTGTGCCCGGTTAGTGGCAATAGGCTCGCCCCCTATTACATGGGACCTAAACATATCGGCGAACTGTGGGTATACATTGGTACGCCTCTGCCTACCCCTTCGGGGATACAGACGTGATGATATATGGGTGAATTTCCCAAATGCCTTATTTTTTTGTCTTCGTTGAAATTAGTATTTAAAAAAAGGAATATAGTTGTGAATTATTTTTTTTAATATTCAATAGGTAGTTATTGGGTTGTGGCATAAATATGATTTTCCTAGGACTATTACAAAGGTAGAAATAAAATACATAAACCTCTATTTTTTTGCAAATCGGTGCTGTCCCACTACTTTTTTTGCAAACCAAACAGCTTATAGATTACTAAAATAGATAAATTAGGTATAAAACTTATTCTATTTCATAGAATATTAGTTTTTTTATTAATATATAGCATATTTTATTACATAATTAACGATTATTATTACTGAGAGGCACAAACGTACTTGTCCTCAAAAATATTCTCATATCGCTGGACAAAAGTAATTCAAACATAACTTTACATCGACGAGTCGGACAGCATCCCCAGCCCAATTGTATTTCCCTCGTTGGTGTGTGCTAGTGGGCAGTCAGGATAGAAGTGGGTTAAATCGCTGCATATGCCCACCAAAACTGTAAGAACGCCATTTCAGTTACTCCCGGACAATTATTTTATATAATCGGTGGTTGCATTTTTCTAGTGTAATGAGTAGCTTTTTTATTGTTGTTTGGTTCTAACAGAGGTAGTAAATGAATTAGCTTCATTGTCTGTTACTGAATTTATCCTAGATATTATGCATTTTTTATAATTTTCTAAAAAGTGTGTATTTTCTCATGTCGCTGTTCTCATATCGCTGTAATCGGTGGTCTTTTTTACCACCGATGTGATAATTTACACCGAAATGATAAGAAAAAATCAATCGGTGTCATATATCTCATATCGGTGTTTTGATTCGTGATCAACGCACAGTTTTGTCACCTCGGTGGATTGCTTTATCATATCGGTAGATCATTTTATCATCTCGGTGAGTCGTCATATCATATCGGTAGATCCGGTGTCATTTCGTTAAGTATACAAAGAAACAATGGCACATACAAACATACATACAGACACATACATATATACCTACATACAAACATTCGTACATACATACATACAAGGTAAGTTTACCTACATAGACTGTCAAAATCATTACCACGATACCACTGGCTAGTAGAAGATGTATAAATAAATGTATCATTAAGGGAGGTCTGTATTCGGTAATACGTCCATAGGCTGAGATGATGATGGTGAGGTGGAGCAATTGACGCATTAAAAGTTTCTATGGCAAAAAAAAATAGTTAAAAAAATAGTAAGTACGTAATAATAAATAACAAAATAATTAATAGCTAAAAAGAAAACATAATAGTAGCTTAATTTTGTTTAAGAATGCCGAGGTCAAAACTAAAAGATGAGGAAAAAAACAGGTGGAATAGGTTGCTGGAAAGAATAAGCAAAGCTTAAATCAAAAGTGATTCTGTGTTAAGAGAGACGCATTTAAGAAAACATTTAGCTAAACTTAGATATGAGTTTCTTTTTTTAATATTTCATTTTAATAAAGACAATGATAATAAAAATAATCATTACTTTTTAATTGTAAGTACCTCTAGAAAACGTAAAAAGATGGTACATCATTTCAAAAAAACATTTTTATTTTATATCTAAGAACTCAGTTCTCTTTGGATGTGATCTACCCTAAGTTCAGATCTTCATTTCTAAGTCACCTTTAAGTACCTACTAACTATTTCCTTTTTGATGTTCAAAGGAGAATAGATTATCATATCGCTGGATATGTCCATCATTTCGGTGGATACACTTATCATATCGGTGAATAAAAAAAATAATCGGTGCCGGTTTTTCACATCGGTGGAAACCAAAATTCAAACTGAATTTTCTCCTCAGTCTTCAATGATACGTTGATGATATTAAATTTGGGGACATTTTGTATCCTAAAGATTACATAAAACCTGAAAAAACTACAAAAAAATAAAGATTGTAAAAGTTCACCGATATGATAAGAAAAATGGCATTTGTTGAAATTCACCCATATATGTATGTATGTAAAATATTTGCAGCTAAAAGAATGTGGCTATACTGAAGAAAGGTAAAAATGGAAAGAGAAACAAAACACTGACACACACACACAACAAAATAATTCTAACAAAAAAACTGACTTTAAAATTAGGCATATACTTAATTCTTATGGATCCCACCGCCAAAACTGGACCGAAATGTAATGGGACCACATAGGAAGCACCAGCTTTCAAGTAAAAGAATCATCAAAATCGGTCTACCCAGTCAAAATTCTGTGGTATAAATATAAAAAATACAGTCAAATTGACTACCTCCACTGTTTTTAAAGTCGGTTAATAATTTCTTCAGAGCTAAAATAATAATAATATTATTATTATTATTATTTTAGCTCTGAAGTCCGGAATATTATTATTCCGGACACGGTTGTCTGATCCCAAGCTAAGCAGCTTGGGATCAGACAACCGTGTGTTATGGTAAAGCTTGTGTTATGGTAACCAGACAACTGATAAACATACTTATATATTTCTAAATACATACATATTATAGATAAATTACACCCAGACACCGAACAAATGATCGTGCTCATCACACAAACATTTGTGCCGGGGAATCGAACCCACGACCTCCGGTATAGCAGTCAGGGTCACTAACCACTAGACCAACAGGCCCGTCAAAAATAGTACCTCAAATCCTACCTACTATTAAAATACAACCTATTTTAAGATCCAAGCCCAAATTCCACTTTCAAACTATGAGTAACGTAATCCATGCAATACCTAACAGCATTCCTTTGAATAAAAGATTTCAAACCGATGACAGTAAAATAAATATGTCGGTAAACAAGTTAAGATGTTATTTAGCATTCGTATTGCGTCCTTAACAAGACGCCTGGGCCTCGATTCAGCTATTTTAAGTCAGTGAGTGGCGGGTTAACAAACGTTCCAGTGTACTTCTTATTGTGCCTAATTTTCGTATTCAGATTATTTTAGTTCAAGACAAATGTACACCTGCTTGCCACTCTTTTTTATTTGGTAGAGATCTTTGCAGTTTGCCTGAGAACTTGACTGGTTCACCGGACTTTGCTTGCCACTGTTATTGTTGTAGGATTGCAAGTGACTGTTCTTATCTGAATACGAAAATAAGCAACAATAATAAGAACACTGGAACGTTTATTAGCCCGCCACTCACTGACTTGAATAGCGGCATCGAGCCCCTGTTCGCCCAGACTTACGCAGATGCTACCGTTTCACATGTTTCCACTAAATTATTGATGGTGATCACATTGCGAATTTGTTTATAGGGGTAGGCAGAAAGATTATGCAGTGAGATCCTTTATTAACCCGGAAGGGACACTTGTGGAATATTAATATTTGCAAAAAAGGAGAGAGAGAAATGAGCCACATTTTTTGTTTTGTCTTTTCTGAAGTTATACCACAAATTTATTTTTAAATAGCCTAAAGGAAAAGGGTTCTTTCAGATCATTGTGATCATCAATTTAGTGTATAATAATCTACTTTAATGCTAATAATCTTAAAACCTCATAATTCTTTAACACAATTCGAACTCAGGCAAGGCATACTAAATTAAACACATTTTAGAAATAGTTCAAAAAATAAGTGAACGCTAAAATAAAATCTCTGTATAACAATGTTTGGATCGATGCTTGTCTACTTTTTCAACATGGCTGACTGGCAAAAAATGAATGCAACACTTTTTGTCGGCCCAGTGGGAAATGCCGGTTGGTGGCAGGCAATGAAATTAAATAAAATTTGTGTCCGAGTTTATTTGAGGTTGGCCAAATTAAAACACGTCGAACTGTGTTACTTTTTCTGACTGAAACTAATTAATTTTGATGTCGTTTGGAGCTTTGTGGAACAACTTTTTTGGTTTGTTGGATATGTGCGTGTTAATTCTGCTTTATAACATTTTAAACTCGTAGATTAAAAACTAAACAATTTAATCCAAAGTGAAATAGGTGCAAAAAGTAGTAAAGTTATAACAAGAAAAAAAACTGATTTTTGCAGCAAAAGACCATTTAGCAATTAAAAAAACCTCCTTGTTTAACATATTTATTATTTGTTAAGTTAAGTTTTTAATTCTGAGTCTTTAGTTATCTGTGTAATGCACTCGGCAATAATTAACAATCACATCTATTTAACAAAATAGGTAGTAAATACTACATTCAGTCAAAGTAAATACAAATAAAAATTCCTTAAAATGTAAAACAAATGCCAATACATTCTCGAACTGTCGTTACATTCGGATGTAAGGAACACGTTGCATCATAGGCATGTCCCAAGGCCCTTCGCTCGCATTCTCTTAGTCATCTCATCGAAAGTCAATGCAAGCCAAACTAATTGGGAATGCGATTCTATCAAGCTTAACTCGTATTATGTTATAAAGCTAATTGTTTGCTAGATCACTTATCGCGCTACTGTAAACTAGTTAGTTGGTATGTTTTGAGTAAATGATTTATGGGCTTTTAAACGCCTATTCTAAGCTATACTATTTTTCTTACTGGAAGTTGTTAACCTTTGTCGGTGTTCTTTATGACAATACTATAGATGATTTTATGCAGTACTATTTTAGTGTCGGATCTGATGTTTACAATTTGGTTGTATTGTATAAATCTAAATAGACATTTTCGTAAGTAGACTCATTTTACCTGAGTAACATTTTTGATCAATCAGCAAGTATTCAGAACCTCCTAGTAGATAGATACGTTACGCTTTTTGTTTTGTTTTTTTTGGTAGAGATTTTTGCAGTTAGCCTGAGCGCATTCTTTGACTGCTTTACTGGACTTTTACGCCTCTTGTACAGTGCTCATTTAATTAAGTGTTGTGTAACACTTAATTAAATGAGTACTTTGTAAGTACCAGATATATATTTAGAGTAAATACAATGGATAACAACAATAATTTATTGTTTCTTACTATTCCTTTCTCACACACTTCAGTATTCCTCGCGTAAGTGACGATACGCGCCGCATTAGAAGGCTGCACAGCCGCGACGCCTACGCGGGTCGACGAACGACCTCCCCCCCCCATCCCCCTTCTCCCCCCTACACAAGGACCGGCGGTCCTGCGGTCCGCACGCACGTCCATACCACCTAGGTTAGGTTACCGCGCGGACTAAGTTATAGACCCAATTACCTTAATCTGTGCCTGTGTCCAGTCTCTCACTGAGATAAATAAACGTTCAGGCTCATGGCTAGTTGCAATCAGTAAATACTGTACAATGTATGTATGTGTGAGTAAAGGTAGTAATGGGTGGATTGATCAAGCTTAAGCACAGCTTGCCGAGGTTGGTCGGTGGATGAGTAAACATTTTAAATACCTTTTTTTTTCAGAAAATGGCAGAAGTAGAGTTATGAGAGTCAACAATCTCGTTGAACTTGTTAACCCGACGTTCAATTTTATTTGCTTAATTAGTATTTATATTTTTTTTGTAGTCTCCCATTCAAAAGTTATACATAAGTTATTGTGGTATTATTTGGTCTATGTAATTATAGTCATACGGATATCTCAAAATTTATTTAGAGCTCAAAATCGCATCTATTTCTTGTATCCATAGATGTGTAGGTGATTGAAACTGACCTTTAGTCGCAATGCAGCTGTTTCCCATAAACCCAGTGCGACCTCACTGCAGGACGCAGCTTATTTTCAATCTTGTTTGAAACCCAATCGCTGTACCTACCTTTCTTTTAATTTTCATGACACGTTCGCTTTTCATTTCGATTAAAAAAGGTTTCGTTTTTGCTTTATGCAGAACTTTACAAAAATAAGGCTAATTTAATATATAATTTTCATATTACTGACTTATGACTGTCCAGCGATCAGACCCTTCATACTAATTCTTTACATTTATTTGAAAGTAAATATCAATGTATAATTATAGAACTTGCTATAGTGTTCAAAAAATACGAATATAATATTTATAATATTGGAATATGTTGACTTTAATGAAAGTGCTGTCATCTAACGCTAAATACTTGAACTAACGTTACTGCCATCTAGCGGCGAGTAGATACACTTTGATTTGGATAAAACAATCTAGATGGCGCTACTTGTGTGATAAAAACGTTTGAAACTTTCAGGAATTCTGCACTATCGTTTTTTCCTATTTTTTCATATTTGTTACAAAATAAGAAGAATGTAATAACTCTTAAACAAAGTCTTTGAGCGGGTTTCTTATTATTCCTGTCCCTTATTTAATGTTTTAGTTTAAGTTAGGTAAATCTATGGTTACCTTTTTTATTTCTATTAAAAAATAAATTGGTTGGTTAAAGAAACCAATGAAATATAGTACTAAAAGTCAATTAAGTATAAAATAGGTAGGTACACGTAGTCTTATCAATTCCTAGCTTTGGATTATTCCGAGATCTCAATAATTAACCTCAACATACTTATGTAAGAAACTAATTGTTCGAATTGTTTTAACCATAAAATGTTCGTAACTAATTATTCTTATCAATGCCAATGCGTATCAAAATACAAATATTTATTTAATAATATAATTCATAACCCAATGACTAACATATCATAACTGAACAAAAATGCAAGGACAATACAACTTATTATGCATACGTGATAACCTTTATTTTGTAAACAGTAAGGTTGAGATTACTTTATCTGAGAGGTAAATGTAGAGTTGTTGATAAAATCTGCTTTATTGCACTTTCAGATTAAAGTGGGTTATTTTCTTACATAGTAACATCTGGTGGTATAAAAAGATTGATAACAGAACGTCTAGTTGCAACTCGATAATTTATTAAAAAAATATGGATGTCCTACTTATGCGAGAGTAAGTACAAATATTGTTATTACCATCGACGTACTATATGCATAGACTGCTACTATCGCTAGGTTCCCCTTGTGCCAAGCGAGAGCAGTTTTTAGTCTGAACCTAGTACATTTCGTTTTTCATTTAAGTAAATTTCCGCGCAACGAGAAACTTATGTAAGAAAATATCGATGGTTTTGACATTGTTAGGATAATATTAGAGTTTAAGATAGATTTTTTAAAACGGCAAGCTCCATCTTCACCCATAATTCACGACAACACTTGTTCACACTAGTGCTTACGGTTTAAACTCTGATAGGCTCACTCTATAGTTTCATATGTATACTCTAAGGTTATTACATATTTTTTTAAATTTCTGTCAAACTGTTAAGGAAGACAATGAGGAAACCTGGATCCCAAAATTGCGATATAAAATCACCAATCCGCAAATGAAGCGTGGTTATCAATGCTCGTGCCTTCTCTATATAAGAAGAGGATACTGTGCCCAGCAGTATTATTATCTTTTTATTGTATATTTTTGCCTTGGTTGTAAAACAAGAATAGACATGGCAAAGGAGTGAGAATCGCATCTATCTTTTTATGTTATTGTTTGTAGACGTCTAAACTCAATAAAGCTGTAAAATATAAAAAGAAATATCAAGATATCCTTTTGTAGGTACCTACAAAATATCAGAAAAATATAAATTTCTGTTTCTAAGGTCTCTCTTTTATAAAGCACCTTAAAATAATTCATCATGATCATCTGCCTAGCTTTTTCCCAACTATCTTTGGGTCGCCTACCAGTCATACCGGATTCAACTGAATACCGTATTTTACATGGAGCGACATCTGACCTCCACAACCCATTTTATCGGGGAACACAGTATCCTATAAGACTGGACACCATTAGTCAAAATTTTTATTTATTTACTTTTCTAAATGTTATTTCTGCAAACCTTGTTACATTGTAATACTGATATCATCAGAACATAGTATCGTTTTATTCTCTAGGTTTTAAGGATCTAGGTCTCATTAGGTACAGGAGTCACGTCCGGGCTTAGTCTCGTTAATCTGACCATGCTCGCCATTAATGTCAAGCTTAGGTCGTAAAATATGAGTTAATTCGTTACGAGCGTTCTTATTTAGATATGCAACTATGTATTTATATTATTCTCTAAGATAGTCTGAAAAGATATTGTAAAAAAAAAGAATGGAAGTATTTTTTGTTGTTATGAGGAGGGATGAAAGTCAGAGGAAAGCCGATTGTGAAGACCGAAAAAGAAATGGGTGGATCGTGTGAAAGATAATATGAGAATGAAAGGAGTGAATGTTGAGATGACAATGTATTCAGCTGAATACACAAGTAATTAGGAACAGGGCAGGGAGATGATTAAATTATTTATTTGTAAGTATTTGTTTAAATATTCCTTTAACGGAATTGAAACTAAAAAAGCTATTTATTTAAACTTTCTTGTTACAAATGGACACACAATGGAAATAATTTACATAATTAATAACTTTACATTATAATATTAATAATTATAACTTATAGCATAGTACTCACAAATGTTTATGTGTCTAATAGTTAGGCGAATAAATAATTTTCCAATATCTATGAACTGAAATAAGTCGATTTCTATTCACAAACAAGAATCGATTAAGGAAAACTACTCGCTCGTAAGATATTGTCAGGGCGTGTTATGTGTTTTAATTAGGTGTCTACTTACACACATATTATCTCTCCCTCACATTTAACTATGAGAATAGGACCGAGACTATATTTTAAGTATCTGAATTAAATTCTCTGACTTCTTCGAAAGTGCTTTGTAGCCGAGTTCAAAAGGTAGCATTTATTATTTTGTATTTTTTGAAATAAAACTACTTTCACGAATTTTATCGCGGTTTGTATTTAGATTTTAGTTCAAGACGTTTCGACACATTTGCAGGTATCATGGTCACGGGCAGACGGTCCTGATACCTGCAAAGTAGTTTTATATGAATGTCTAACATTCGCGTAAACCTCAGAACTCAATTTTGTATTTGTCTTAAACAAAATCATAGATAGAGTATATTTCAGTGGTGGTAATCTTATTTAATTTCCATTGAAGTCTATTCCTTTATACATTTATTTACCTTTTTGGGTAATTATATTTATTTACCTTATACATAACTGTCTATCATCAACATCTCTATAGGTAAACAAACTTCTATTTGATGTTACCTCCACAAAAAGTTATAAATGAGACTAGTGTCGAGTGTCGAGTGTCGAGTGTCGAGTGTCCAGTGTCGGGAGATTGATCGTGCATCGGTCAACGTTACGTCACTGCTTGACATCCTACCTTCAATTTGTTTGTTGTGCATCCGGAGGTGGGGTCCCAATGACAGCGGATCACAACTCAACAATTATTATTCGTGTCAATTAAGATTACAATTTTAAGACGAAATTAATTAAAAATACTATTTTTTTTAATGTTTCTTTTTGGTTTCTTGATTAAATTTAACCGCCTATATCCAACAATCTTACATCAGAATATTTCCCTTGAGATGTATTTTCAGTTTCTAAATTTCATAAAAGTAATTATTTATAAAAAAATACTCATCACGCATTTCTGTATTATTCAGTTTATTATGATGATTTTATTTTAGATGCATTTAGTAAATAATTGTATCGTAACTCGCTAACGCTGGGACCATACCAACTAGCGGCAACCGCGGCTTGCATCAAAGAGACATCGTTACATATAAAAGTTTTATTATAATTCTGATGTAACGAATCGTGTCGCCTAAGTACGGTGACCATGCGCTTTGTAACGTAGAGGCAGTAATGCAATGAGATATTTGCTTGTTGTAGCTGCGATACTGTATCATATATGTATAGTGGCAAATATAGAAAACAAAAGATACATTCAGTCAAATATGCTCCTTTTGATAGTCGGGTACAACTATCAGTAGCACTTGTTATTAAAAATATGTTCCTTAAAAACGAAAAAAGGACTATATTTTGCCCTATTATTTCCGTCAATAATTCTATCAAGAACAGAAAATACTAAAATAGGCAGAAAAATCCAAATTCAATTCATTCCAGATGCAATAAAAAAAAAACTATAACCTACCACGACCCATGGTCACACAGCGGCGCCTGCAAACCGCTCGTAAATGAAAACATTTCATTGCATCACACTTCATTGTTATAGCTCTCAAAATAAACCGGTCATGCTCCACAAATAATGCGTTTGTATGCATTTCTTAGTCACTGTGACCTTGGAACTACTGAATAGTATTGTATACTAGTTGTAAAGTATAAGCGGTGATGAAGTCATCAGCCCATAATGTAGGGATCTGAATGACTTCAATTAATATGGCGATTGGCGCTATTTACTTTTAATTGTGATCGTCATTTGTCAAGGCTTTTCTTAACTGTTGACGGCTTCCAGTTTAGCTAATTAGTGTTTTCAGGGAATATCTGGCTAAGTAAACTCTACAATGAATTACTGGGAAACGCGAGTTTTCTGATAAAATGGTGATTAGTGACTTCATCATTTGATATTGGTTGGGACTCATCATGACTTTGGCTGTGCTATGAGGACCTGAAATTTAAACCTAACGTTGTGCGTTCTATTTAGCTGCTCATGAATCCAAGCTACTTTGATTAGACGAAACAGTTATTTCTTTCAGTTAATGAGCCTTTATTAAATCAAGGAAATAAACCTTGTATATGTCATAAATAGTACTTAATCGTTTGTATAAATATATTATGTAATTATTTTTTTATATTGTTGAATATTACTAATATTTCTAATGTTATTTTAAATTCATTTAATTGCATTGTCAGGGTGTTAATAAACTTTTAGGAAATATGAAATGTGTGGTTACGAAAATAAATAATTAAAAAAAAAAGGTAATCGTTTATAGTAGGTATTGATAACTATAAATGTTTTCACTTTGCTTATTTTTAAATACACATTATTATGGGATTGTGTATGAATATTATTTATAGTCTTAACACCGTCCTTAGTCTTTTTAGTTTAACAAGAGGTGTCCATCCACAGCTTGTCTGCCTCGGTATTTACGATCAGACCGCCCGCTGAGTACTGCTCAGCAATTATTTACACTTCGTTTGCAATTATAATAAGAAGAGAAGTAGTATATTTATTTATAGTAAATGATATTTATCTTGAGTCGTTCTGTATACAATTTTGTCTAAATCTTGTACATTACCAGCTGATCTCCGCGATTTTAATCGAGTACGTAGCCGTAAGAAGATGTAACTTTCTGTCATTTGTAGCGGAGAGAAACCTTAGAGTATACATAAGGAACTAGAGAGAGCCTATCGGAGTTTGAACGTAAGCACTAGTGTGAAATGGTTTTATCGTGAATAATGTATGAAGATGGAGCTTGCCGATTTAAAAAATAACTATCTAAAACACTAATATTATCCTAACAATGTCAAAACCATCGATATTTTCGTATATAAGTTTCTCGTTGCGCGAAAATTAACTTAAATGAAAAACAAAATGTACTACGTTCAGACTAAAAACTGCTCTCGCTTGGCACAAGGGGAAACTAGCGATAGTAACAGTCTATGAATATATTACGTCAATGGGAGAAACCAACAAATTAATGATCATGAAAATCAGTTCACCCGTTCTCAATTTTTAAGTGTTGCTCAGAATGTAAAGGGCCTCGTCAAGATATTGTCATCTACAATGTAATTAATTTGTTTTATGTGCAACCATGAAACAATTAATTTTATGAATGTTTTCGTGTTTATTGTCGTACTATTAATTAAAGTTATAGCCAGATACACATACAGAGCTCTCAAAAACTACTGAATTATGTGACGATGCTCTAAGAAAATTAATTCAAATCAATTGTTTTTATTTAGTTACTAAATATTTATTTATAACAGCTTTTATAAAGGATTTATGTATTTTTTAAATAATATTTGTGCAGAATTGCGAATTAACAAAAAATGTCGTGACTTGTGGATATGATACTACATAATGTCTACAATTTTTATGAAACCATACTTTAAATTAGTCATTCACGTACCCAATTTTTACAAAATATTCAGGTCAGAGTTATCCATCGCTCAGCTATGACACTGTTATAAGATAGTGCTCAATGTGTTCACTGCGCATGCGTGATGGATTTATTATTATATTTTGTTTACTTTGTAGATACTTGAGTATATATCTCATAGTAGGCGGGGATTTAATAGTTATAGCGCTGAGAGAATGCTGAAGTTATGATGTTGACAGATTTTTGGATTATTTTCCATTTCTGTTGCGTTTATTCAGAATCAGTCCTTCAACCTTAGAGTGTACATAAGAAACTAAAGAGTGAGCTTATCAGAGTTTGAACCGTAATTACTAGTGTGAACTAATTTTGTCGTGAATTATGTATGAAGATGGAGCTTGCCGTTTTAATAAATCCATCTAAAATACTAATATTAGCCTAACAATGTCTAAACCATCGACATATTCGTATATAAGTTTCTCGTTGCGCGAAAAATAAAATTAAATCAGTAAACGAATGTACTAGATACAGACTAAAAAGTGCCCTCGCTTGGCACAAGAGGAAACTAGCGATAGTAGCAGTCTATGTATATTTTAAGTCTATGCCTAACTTTAACCAAATGTTGTGTGATAGATAACATTTAAGACGTAGATTTAATTTGAGTATAGTTGTAATTGTTTGTTGTCGTATTAGATTTAAGTATTGAATTGTAAATGAAGACTATATTTAAGATGTTATATTAAATAATTTTCAAAGACAGTATTTAATTTCAGTATTTAGGTTTGGTGTTTGTATAAGGAAAAAACACTCCTAGGTATAGTTATAATAAAATACAACCGAAAATGCAGATGCTTATATGTTATTTTAATTATAATTAGGTAATACCTAATAATGATTATATTTAAATAACTGAAATATTTGATACATTTTTCGGATGTTCTTATTTGACAGGCCTGTTGGTCTAGTGGTTAGAGACCCTGACTGCTATACCGGAGGTCGTGGGTTCGATTCCCACCCGGGACAAATGATTGTGTGATGTGCACGATCATTTGTTCGGTTTCTGGGTGTAATTTATCTATAATATGTATGTATTTAGAAATATATAAGTATGTTTATCAGTTGTCTGGTTACCATAACACAAGCTCTGCTTAGCTTGGGATCAGACACCCGTGTGTGAGATGTCCCGGAATATTATTATTATTATAATTAGGTAATACACAATCATGATTATATTTAAATACCTTAAATATTTGATACATTCTAATTATCTAAATGATATCATGCGTCTGGTAGGTAAGTAGGTATAGGTAAGTTATATGTTTTCTGTAAGCCTATCTTACCTTACCTTTAAGAGAACTATAGCTATTATTAGATCCATTCTGCTAGTACTACATGCAAATATCAGGCTCTGCATTGTCCGTATTAGGCTAAGCCCTTATAGGGACGTACCAAAAGGTTAGGGTTGCCTTACGAGTAGGTGTACTGTGACTTTTTATTGGTAACTGGAGTACTCTATAATTCGTAGAGCCCTGTTGTAGTGAGCTAAATGTAGTGTTGATAAATTATTGTCTTGTAATTTAAATCAAACAAAGTGTTTTAATTTTTGGAAAGATTTAAGTTTTACATAATTATTTAAGTGTGTGAATAATTACACTTATTATTAGGTGAGTATTATGTAAAATATTCTTAATATTGTTGAATATTTACTAATGTTTTTTCTAACTCATGAAATTGGATTGTCAGTGTATTAATTTATTTTTAGGGAATATGAAATTTGTGGTTATGATAATAATAAAAATAAATTCTTTATTTACATTTAATATTTCCCGAGGAAAGAGGAAAAAAAAATATCAACTAATTATATCGGCACCGATGAATCTTAATTATTATATCTATGCTATAATATCTATCAAAATTTGGGATCTGAAATCGCCAATCCGCAGAGAGCAAGCGTGGTGATCAATGCTCATGCCTTTGCTATATGGGAAAAGGCCTGTGCCCCACAGTGGGACGTTTATAGGCTGCATTATTATTATTATTATAATTATCATCCAACACTAATTCCTGCACTAACTAAAACCTAACCACCTAACTTTTTTTTTTGTCAGGTTAATCTCATTTATGAGCCAGCTTTGCATCCCCAGGGGGTTAAGGATGCAAGAGTCCGGGCTTTCAGAGCCTTAACCCAACATCCGCACCCAGGGTGCTACGTATACTACATACATTTCCACAAACAGCTGACAGCCAATACGGCACGTCTGAAGTGGAAATTGGTTTGTCGGGCGCTCGCTCGCCAGTCGACACAACGACCGCGGCCGGAACACGCGTGTCTGCGCTCCGCCGAACATTACCGAACCGCACGAGACCCGCGAACGATTTTCCGACACAGTTCTTTTGTTTTCCAACTAGTTGTGTGTTTGTGTTGTGTGCTTTGAATACACTGTTAAGGTAATTTTACCGGCTTTTTTTATTGTAATTTTAGGATATTTGAATTATCTTGTATTTAAGTTATGGCAGAACTTTTCATTGAAAGATTAGTTCTTAATTTTTTAAAACAAAATTTTAGTTTTCTTGTTTTATTTTTATCGGAAAATATTAATATAATTTTTGACATTGACACTAGACTTGTATATTAAAATACGTCTTAGGTAATAATTATGTAAATTATGAGAAATATTTAAACATTTAATTCAACGTATTTAACATTTTATTAGCTAAGAAGTCGTAATTTGTATTCACATAATAATCATAATTAAAACATTGTTAAATTTTATATTTGCACGCTGTGCTAGCTTAACAATAAAAGTCTACAGGCAGATGCCGCCAAAAACCTTACGTTATCTACGGTAAAGCCATTTATAATTTGTTATCGTTCTAAAAAAACGTTGATGAAAAATAAAGAATTTTCTTGATTAAAAAATAAGGTATTTTTTTACTTTAATTTTCATAAACGATCAGTACGATCACCACGTGAAACTCATCATCATTATCGTTAGGAGTCTGAAATGTCCTACACAGGGCAAAGGCCTCCCCATCCCTCTATTTGTCTCTCTCTAGAGCTGCGATTGACCAGTTTACGTGAAACTATAATATTATAATAAAAATCCCAGCCTATAAACGTCCCACTGGGCACAGGCCTCGTCCCATATAGAGAAGGCACGAGCATTGATCACCACGCTTACTCTCTGCGGATTGGCGATTACGTGAAACTAGTAGTCAAAAATAATATAAATGTTTATCGAACAAATCCACGGGCATTAGCACAAGGCGAGGTGTATTACATGACAGCTCGTTACATTCCGACCACCTGTTACTACAGAACGATAACTACAGAACTCATTGTGTAAGCAAATATGACACGCCACTTTGAGATACATTCCGTGCTGTGCTGAGAGATGGAAACAATGTTTTTGAGTGGAAGATAGCTTTTGTTTTTGCTTCAAGGAGTGGACGAAAATAGTGTACATTAAAAAGCTAGCAATGTTTGAAGATTCCATATTTAAACATTGCTTGTTGTACTTCAATAAAGATTGATACTTTATCGATCTAAGACTAAAAGGTAAAGGATAATATAAGGCCTTTGAAATTGTGTCCAGTAAAGAGAGATAAAAATACTACATATAAAATAAATAATTAATACTACTTAATCATAGGATTACTGTCCATGGTAAAGTTGAATTGGTCATCATGAGCCTAGTGCAACGATTGAAAAGAGATGTTTTACTTCTGTAAATCTGTGATCTTATGTCTGTTGCAAGCAATATCATTATATACTACTCCTATGTCTAGTATATTATGATATTTATTAGCATTTAACAAAGAAATATTGATTCTTTTAATGATTTAAAGAAATATTTTAAATCAATCATCTTTTTCGATTAATGCTATGCGATTAATGCTATGCGATTTGCTTTTGGCAATATATCGCCAAAAGCAAATCCATTTTCCTTACAATACCTTATTGTAATTCTTATTATTTATTCCATGTTAAAAATAATTAATAATTAAAATTACGATAAAATTCGGGAAATATACTAAAGTTATTTGGATTTTCCTACTGTGTAGTGTTGTAAATTAAATACTTTACCCATACCTACTCATTTTAATTATATAAAACCATTAGGAACGCTGGAATAAATATTGATTAATAAATCTATCAAAGAATCAAACAAAATCTAGAGTAGTCCTTGATAATATAATTGTTATATTATTATTAAAACTGACCACAAGGCGCTTCCTTATCATTTGTGCATTGACTGCTAAAAACAAAATTTAGGGGTCATCAATTTACATGCAAAATATTTAGACAAACGGATTAGTATATTAACGTATTAGCAAATTTTACGCCTTACAAGAAATACATAATAATATACCGATTATAATTTTTCTCCTTTGGAAATATGTCTTAGCAAACTTTACGCCTCACAAGATATGCGTATATATCATAATTATTCTATTCAATATTTTAAAAAATTATAATATTTGAAAATAATGGTCGAAATGTCGTGAACTAAAACCTAAATAAACCGCGAATCCATTCAAAAGTAGTTTGATATCAACGTCTAACATTCACATAAACCTCTTTAAGACTTCAAAAAATATTAGTATTATTTGCACAACATTTATTGCGAGGTTAATGAATATTCATGAAGATACCGAAGTAATTGACTGACACCCGCATCAATGAGACGAATCGATATTTGGACTAAACCGGTCTAGCACGGCAAGCTGCACGCCTTCGTATTCTCAGAACGATCTCCGGTGAAGAATTCGTGTCTTTGTCGCAATTGGGTCAGGAAATAAATTGATAATACTAATTTTGTAATTTTTTAAAGATGTTAATGAAAAATATTTCCATGCTAAGTTCACCTTTAAATAAATATTTCTGTGAAAACTCTTACATCGGATTTTATTATCCCATCCGTAAAAAAACTTTGTCGTTATAACCATTTCTCTTGGATGAAAGTCTATTTCCTTATATGTATAGGATTAAAGCTATTTTTATACCAAACCATCAAAATCGGTAACACATTTTTTTTGTGAATAACATGAAAAAATAACGTAAAAATATTGTTCCTATTTTCTGCCCGTTTATTTTATCTAAATGATAATATGTCTAAAATTTCTATATATTTTACTTAAGTTATGTACTACACATGCTAGAGTCATACATGTGTATAAAGAAATATAATTTTCAGTCTACACTCAAAAATTTTACGAGTATAACTGTAAATGATTTTTGCATTTCGCACCGGTTTTTGGCTTGCACTGCTCTAAATTTTATGCCTTAACCACAGTTCGCATTCGTCTTTCAAATTGTATTTTTGAGACGGTTTTGGCAGCAAGATTTTGTTGTATACTGATGATTTTCGGAGGTTAGGAGATTAACCATGACCGTCTAGGTATCAAGGTTAGGTTTAGCATAAATTTAATCAAGTTTAAGAATTTGATGGTTTTATTAAGTCGTTTCTTGATGACTTGAGTCATAGACGCTCTTTGCTTATAACAAAATTATGACTTTATTAATACTAAGAGCTAATTTAGCCTCTTTAGCTTCTTCAAACTAAAGCACTTCGGTTCACTTCCGTTTTAGTAAGAAAGTACTCTCGAGTATTCCCAAGAAAACTAAGCTTAATATTTCTGCAAAATGAAAAGTAAACTCTTTGCCCAGTGTTTATATTTTTAAGGTTTTAAGAAATTCTGAGAAGTGGTTGTGTGAATGTATGAAGTGGGTGTATATATTATATGGCTTTATATTTTTTTAGCCGGCAAAATACTCTTATGGTGCTCCCACACAGCAGTTATATAACGTTAGATAACATTTGTTTTTAAACTAATTATAACAACAGTTATAAATTGTTATTGATGTTACACAAATTCATTGAACAAAATATTTTGAGCGTTTATAACATACAACATTTCTTAACATGTTGTAGAGTATTGTTACACGCTGTTATCGTGTTACACCATGTTGTATAACGTTATATAACTGCTGTGTGGGAGCACCATTAGACATCTTTCAATGTGGAGACCTTTAGAATAAGCCAAGCTCTTTCCGGATAAGCTACAGGGATGCTTCTTCTCTTTGACAGTTGAGCATATAAACTACTGAGAAAATACATACAGGAAAAACAGTCGACTAAAGATTACGTACAGAATATCATGAAAATGTGTTTAACGTAAAGTAAGACAGGCAGTGATGTCACGAGGTATTGTCAGGTCGCGGATATGTAAATACATATCATTGTGTACACACGGCGTTATCTGCGCTACGTACTTGTCTCGACAATGCTCTTGTTACAGTTTCATAACTATGGTAACTACTAGAATGTGTGTTATAACATTTCAACTCTAGATTAATGTATTAAACTATCTAGCTATGCCATATTGTGCCCAGACTAGCTTTAAGCATACCAACACCACTATCGTCATCTCCCGAACCTTTTCCCAACCATGTTGGGGTCGGCTACCAGTCTTACCGGATTCAGCTGAATACCGTATTTTACAGGGAGCGACTACGTCGACTACGACGTCTCTTCACCACAATGATCCAAACTCAATTTCGATCTAAACAACGGCACTTTTCAGCGCCAAACACAATAGCATCACCATCCGCCAATTCTGGTTTCTCAGCTACCAAACCAGCTATGAACGTCATCTCTATCAATATAGAAGGTTTTTCTAACATCAAAGCAGACCTTTTAGCGAATCTTTGTAAAGAATCGAATTGCGACGTACTTTGCGTACAAGAAACTCACCGCAATAGTGACCTAGCTCGGCCACAAATACCTGGCATGATACTTACCGCCGAAATCCCGCACGAAAAGTACGGCAGTGCAGTTTTCGTAAAACCGAATCTAGCGGTAGAATCCGCGGTCTCCAGATCTGACAACTTAATAGAAATAATCACCATCGATACCGGTTGCTGTACAATAACTTCAATTTACAAACCTCCTAGTCAGCCATTTCAATTTAACTATACAAGCAACTTTCATAACAGACACATTAAACTAGTTGTAGGTGATTTTAATAGCCACAGCACTTCGTGGGGCTATGCCTCTACTAATACAGATGGTAATGCGGTTGAGGAATGGGCAGAAGCCGAAAATCTCACCCTGATCCATAATGCGAAACTTCCCGCCTCGTTTAACAGCGGACGATGGCGCCGTGGCTATAACCCTGATCTGATCTTTGCCAGTGGTAATATCAGTCCTCTATGTAAAAAAGTAGTTCACAGCCCTATTCCAAGAACCCAACACAAGCCAATAGGATGTTGTATCGAAGCAGCCGTAAAACCTAAGAGCGTGCCGTTCAGACGACGGTTTAACTTTACCAAAGCTAACTGGCGGATGTTCACCGATGGTATTGACTCTAAACTACGCGATCTAGATCCCGTGCCTAATAATTATGAAAAGTTCGTTAAAGTTATTTGGACTACATCCCGCCAGCACATACCTCGTGGCTGCCGTACTGCGTATATACCTGGTCTTAACACAGATTCAGCAACAATACTTGCAAATTATGAAGACTCATATAAGAACGATCCATTTTCCGATGAGACACTGGAACTTGGTGAGGAACTCATGCGCAGTATGGAGAAAAGCCGCCGAGAAAAGTGGATGAAACTAGTAACCGACGTAAATATGACTCACAATAGTAAAAAGGCTTGGGTCACAATTCAAAAATTAACAGGCAACCCTCCCGCAGCTCAGAACCCGGGTCAGGTGACTGCCAACCAAATCGCTCACCAATTGATACTCAATGGCAAACCTTCCTATCCTTTGCCCAGAAGTAAACGTAAAACTGATTTAGAAAATAACGTGACCTGCATAAGCAAACCTTTTACATTATCTGAAATAGTAAACGGAGTTAAAAACCTAAAAAATGGCAAGGCTGCTGGATTTGATGACATTACAGTAGAACAGTTAAAACATCTCGGGCCAGTCGCTGTTTCCTGGTTAACAGCCCTATTCAATTTCTGTCTCGAACATAACAACATCCCAAAGCTCTGGAGACGTGCTAAGGTAATTGCTTTGCTTAAGCCGGGAAAAAGCCCCGATGAACCCAAAAATTACCGACCAATATCACTCCTCTGCCACACCTTCAAACTTTTTGAAAGAGTCATACTAAACCGTCTCACGCCAATAATTGAGCCGAATCTAATCGCCGAACAAGCTGGTTTTAGGCCTGGAAAGTCGTGCGCCAACCAGACCCTCAAACTAACACAATTCATCGAAGACGGGTTTGAGTCAAACAAAGTCACAGGTGTGGTTTTCGTTGACCTATCTGCAGCCTACGACACGGTAAACATAAAACGGCTCCTACTTAAAGTCAGCGACCTAACGAAGGACACGGGCTTTGTAGATATCCTAAGGGTAATCTTGAACAACCGTCGGTTCCAAGTCCATCTTTATAATAGCAAAAGTAGGTGGCGCTATCAAAAAAACGGGTTGCCTCAGGGCAGTGTACTAGCACCCACGTTGTTTAACATCTACACAAACGACCAACCCGCCACAGACCAAACTCAACGCTTTCTTTATGCCGATGATCTTGCACTAGCTACCCAGACCGCTAATTTCGTAGAGGCTGAAGAAAACCTTACTGTCGCTTTAGAAGGACTTGCAGTTTTCTACAAGAACAATTCCTTACGCCCGAATCCATCGAAAACCCAATCCTGTGCCTTCCATCTGCGCAACCGTCAAGCGAGCAGGACTCTTAACATCTCCTGGCAAGGTGTGGCCATTGAACACTGTTCCCAACCCCGATATTTAGGTGTCACTCTGGACAGATCTCTTACATATAGAGCCCATTGCTTGAAAACAAAGCAAAAAGTATCCACCAGAAATAATTTACTCCGGCGTCTAACTTCAACAACCTGGGGAGCATCACCGCAGGTTCTGCGTACAACAGGCCTATGTCTATCTTTCTCTGCTGGAGAATTTGCATGCCCAGTGTGGCATCGATCCGCCCACGCTAGGGAGGTGGACATAGCGCTTAATGACACTTGCCGCATCATCACCGGGTGTCTCAAACCTACCCCTCTTGAAATGCTGTACCCTCTGGCAGGCATTGCTCCTCCAGATGTACGGCGTGAAATAGCCTGCCGTATTGAAAAAAACAACCAAGAGACCGATAGGCGTCATCCTCTGTACAAACATCATCTTCCACGGGCCCGTTTAAAGAGCCGGAAGTGTTTTTTGGCTCATACGATTCCTGCTAAGGATAGTGCAGAGGATGAGAGATATGATTTGTGGAGGACTAGACACCCCACCCCTCCAAACTTTGTCCTTCCAGCACAACATCTGCCTTCAGGACACGAGCTGCAGTGGCCCATTTGGAAATCTCTCAACCGATTACGGACCCAAGTGGGTCGCTGCAAAACAAACCTGTGCAAGTGGGGCATCGTCGACCCAACACTAGTGGCATGCGAGTGTGGTGCTCCATCGCAGGACATGGCACACCTTTTGTCCTGCCCGTCCTGCACTACCACCTGCACTCTCCAGGACGTGATGGAGGCCAGCGACCGAGCCATCCAGGTGGCATCTTTTTGGTCAGACAGAATTTGAGTTGGATCTTTGACTCGAAAAGAAGAAGAAGAAGGGAGCGACTGCCTATCTGACCTCCAAGACCGATTTTACTGGGTAATCCAGTATCCTATAGTAAGACTGGTTGACAGAATTGGCTTTCTGATTATCAAAGATCAACGTATGATAGTCCACCACTACTATATATTATGGAAATATAATTGAGCATTTAGTATAATTAATAACACATGTTTTGGAGTAAATAGCCTACGCTTATACAGCGAATGTCTAGATCATGGCAAGTATATTAGAAACTATATATCTATAGAAAATGTTTTATAACTGCTTTGCTTATTAGATTATTATACAGACGAAATAAAAATAAATTCATACTCATTTATTTAACTTGTGCACTGTTTAAGAAAAAGTAAAAATAAAACCAGTCAGTCTAATCACGCGTATTGTAAAGTTAACATGTTAGCATAATTCTAAATATAGTATTGTGAGACAAAAATAAACGAATTCCATGCGGTTTTAATCTGTTTTACTTTCTTTTTATTTTAAACGTTCAATGCCAAATATTTCAAGGCCAGTGCAAGCTGAATGTTGCCAACAAGAAAATAACGAGAGCATTATTAATTATTACAACAGGTTGTAAATGACTCTTCAAAATAAATGGAACAATCTTAGACAAGATTATAAACTTATAAACATATTTATCTGAAAATCTTTATTTTTAAGAACTACTATAATGAAAAATAATAATAATATTCCGGGACAAGTCAAACACGGTTGTCTGATCCCAAGATAAGCAGAGTTTGTGTTATGAAAAGCTATACTTACCGGTATTTTTGCTTGGTTACTAAGTGAAAAAGTAAAAAGTTATGCTAAAAATGCATTCCAAGAATAAAGTTGAAGATAATTTATAACATTTGAACAAGTTACTTACAACCTATTGTTTGAATATCAACGATTCTCAGAAACGAACCGCGAATTCCTTTGCAAACGATCAAATTTTGAAAAGGTTTATCATTTGTTTTTTCATGATTTATGGCTCAACAGAATTTGGAAATCTAAAAAGACTAATGTATTTTATATTAATGGAAATAAAAAAAATGTATTATATCAAAATCTTATTGGTTTATAATTTAAACGTAGACTAAAATTAAAATGATGGCGAAGGAAAACATCGTGAGGAAACCTGGATTCCAAAATTTGGGGTCTGCAATCGCCAACTCGCAGAGAACAAGCGTGGTGATCAATGCTCGCGCCTTCTCTATATGGGAAGAGGCCTGTGCACAGCAGTGGGCGATTATAGGCTGGATTATTATTTTATTATTAATATATATTATAAAATTAAAATGAAGTCATCAATCACAATTATGATTAAGAATTTATTAGTTGTAACTATGACCAAAAAATATGTTTTTTATCTTTTAGAACAGAGTTATCTTTATCGTAAATTATTTGGGAATAAAGATGTGTATTCAGTACTGAATATAGAGGTTTATTCAATGGAAGTTGTTCAACTTTAACTGTTTTCAATTTTTGATGTTTCTATTGGCATTGGTTTATTGCTGCTTCCTGATAACGGCTGCGGGTTAGATTTCTCTACGGGTTCACGTTTAACAAACCAATTTATTTTTGTTATAAACTCTTTTATTTCTTATGTTTTAAGTGACGTCTTTTGCTCTGAATATTTTTATTTGCTTGTTGATATCTATCATAATTGATATATCTAATGTTTCGAAGAGTGGGACCTACCAGCACAGGTATATTACCTTTGTAAGATAGTTATTATTTTTTGTAAGAGTTTATGATTAAAACCCTTTATATACTTTTAAATACGCTTAGTAAAATAATTCAATTTGCCGCGATAAAACCCAACTTTTATGTTCATCATAGACTGTCCTGTCATACTACTACTGGTCATTGGCTTATTTTTATGATCTGTACTATTCCTTTGCCATTCTCAGCTGTGTAAAACCTGTTATCGTCTTAATCCTTGATTGCATATAAACCTATTTTTAAGATGACCTATAAATTAAAGCCATGACGTAGGTTCTGCATAAAGTTTACTGTTTACCGTTCTATTTCGATGCAATCCAATCTATGTTGTGTGTTGTGTTGTTCTGCCCAGATGATGTTGTGTTGTTCTGCCCAGATGATGTTGTGTTCCCGATATTTCGCGGAGCAGTAAAAATGAGTTCTGAGTTCATACACCACAATATTGTGACATTCGCATTAATCTTATTGTTGGCAATGAAACAAGAATCCGTTGCATCATAACGCAGCTAATCGCAGATTATTCTCGCGTGACTAAGTAGCTACCGAAAGTGTATTGACTTGTAGCTTCTTAGTTTTCGCGAATTCCAAATTACTCTTGTTCAATGTACCCTTCATCAAGAATTTGAGATAAATGTTTATTGATTCTGAAATATTTAAGAATGCTATCGATAGAAATATGTTAAATTATAAAAGGAAAAGCACGAAAACGAATACGATTTTAAACTGCTAGTTTAAAATATAAAAAAACAAACAATTATACTTATTTCGATGAAGGAATTTTGAATACAAGTTATTGATTCTGAAATACTGAGGAATGGTTAGTCATGGAAATAGGTAAAATTATCAAAGAAAAAGCAGAAAAACTAATACGATATCAGTTTAAAATCTAAAAAAAAAAGATTTGAAAGTAGGTATCTTTTACGAATAGAAGAACGAAATAATGAAAAATATAAGTCACAAGAAATGTAATTTGGTAGTAGGTAATCAATATTGCCAATAAAAACAGAAGTAGTCTTCCATTAATTTTAATCAGACAAATGATTTAAAAGATGATTGATTAAAACGTATCTCACAATGACATAATTAACGAAAATATCCCCGAATATAAATTGACAGACATTCAACGAATTAATTATGCGTCCAATTTTAACGGTGCGATACATCGACGTATGATATGCATAGACTGCTACTATCACTAGGTTCCCCTTGTGCCGAGCGAGAGCAGTTTTTAATCTGAACCTAGTACATTTCGTTTTTCATTTAAGTTAATTTTCGCGCAATGAGAAACTTATATGAGAAAATATCGATGGTTTTGACATTGTCAGGATAATATTAGTGTTTTAGATAGATTTTTTAAAATGGCAAGCTCCATCTTCAGACATAATTCACGACAACACTTGTTCACACTAGTGCTTACGGTTTAAACTCTGATAGGCTCACTCTATAGTTTCAGATGTATACTCCAAGGTGCGATATATAAATCACGATTGTAAATACAGTACATTTCTTCGAATAATAAAGATATTCGTGTTGCGAAACAGTGAGAACTCGTTAGCAAAGATTTTAATTTTAACGATCACGGAATATGCTTGTCGTGAAAGTATGCAATTAAAATTTGTATTCTACAATTTATGCTGCTGATTTTAGTTTTTTTTAAGAGCTTAGCTGTCACGAGTTTTTGTTAGTGATTAGTTGACTTATTGGGCTGATGTTTTTATATTAGACTAATATTTAAGCCCGATTATTTGTGCATACCAGGCTTTTATTGATGATTAATTTTAGAGATGGATCAGTCTATATGTTGAATGGTTTAACTACTAATAGTTATACTTAGATTAAACTATGCTTTGTAATTTTTTCGGTTTTCTAGTTATCTCTATTTTTTCTTACGTGAATAATTGTATAATTAAGTAACCTTATGAATAGACTTTTATTAGCTAGGGAACAGTAACTAGCTGATTATTTTTAAGCATCTCCATTCACACTTTTCACTATATCATGAAATCAATATACCTAGGCCAATAACAAAACTTCTATAATTAAAAAAGCGCATACCATGTTCATATCAGAGTTGTCAGATAATATATTTTCCATGAGATTAGACTGCCCACCCCTTTTACGTCGAGATATCGTTATTTTTACATGGAGGTTGTTTGATAAATGTATTAAAGTGTATCCTGTGATAATATTATCTGGTCCTTGGAAGTCTCCCGGTGACGTCATGGCTACGTCAGGAGGTATTCTGACCGATAACATAGAATAGTGTAGAGGTCACGGACGCGTTACTATGTGCCTTTTTCCTAGATTCTTTCCTAGAAAATCTGTAACTATACAAATGTTTGTTTAGTGAGAGTAAACAATTGCTTTTGCTAATCGATCAAAGCGAGTGACGCTTTTATTACTAGTGTTCGTGTGCTATGAATATTTTCTCTACTTTCTAGTTTCCTTCTTTCTTTTCTATGTATATATACTATCAATCATGATATTATGAACTGAAAAAAAATATGAACAAATAATTATTCAGTTCATTGCTTCACAAAGACGCGTACCTCATGTTTACGGGTTCCGTGGGGAAGATATCTATTATCTACTATTAGATCTCAGCTATGTGGGGTGCAGTAGAACAGAAATCGCAAAAAAGACACAGAGGTAAGCCAGCAAGCAGAGACAAATAACATAGTGAAAAAAGGAAAGTTATTAGTATGCTTAAATTAATTAATAGTAAGCACCTTCAAAATGCTCATACTGGTCCATATCATACCATCCTTCAAACATGTCAACAACCAGCTAAACAAGAAACCTTGAAAGATATCCTTTATTTAATAAACATATAATATAAACAGTTGTATTAGACCCGTGTCGCTAAGTTTTGCGTAATCCATTCAGCGTAGTTGACTGGCCGCGCGGCCGTGAACTATAGCTTTATTGAGAATACCGTAGATTATACACGTGCTAATTGAGTTAAAAATACCGAAATATAGCCTTTATATAAAATTTTGAAAAAAATATATATGCATGGTAAAAAAACTAGAATAAGTTCCATACCCAGAGACCTGAAACCTTTTTGGTTACCTAAGCGGTTAAGGGAACTCTCAGACTTCTAAAATGTTGCTTACTTAAAACGATAATAGAAAATACATTAAGTAACCGTTCATCTCTCTAGGTACAACAGCATTTAAATAGAAATACCTTGTTATATTTAAAAGAAAATTTAGTTAGTCATTAGTAAAAGTATTTTTGTAATAACCTGTTTGATTATTCAGTGTTATTCGTTATTCCATAAGTACCTATACCTATCTACATAGAAATGTTATTATCACTGAATATATTATTTTGCTTACCATTTGAGAACTATTTAATACGACTGTTCTATTCAGCCTCATTTAAATGGTGTTAAAAATGAGTAAAATAGATTAACAAAATATTAAAAATCTACTTAGGATCAGTGGCTGGTAACGTAGCATGCAAAAAATAGGTGGGCAGTATGTCCAATTGTCCTTGCTCTATAAAACATAACATATCATCACGCGTGTATCCCCGAAGGGTTAGGCAGAGGTGTACCAATGTATACCCACCCGGTAGGTTTAGGTCCCATGTAATAGGGGGCGAGCCTATTGCCACTAACCGGGCACAAATCCAAACTCCGACCTGCTACTGAGAATTTCATAGAATAACCCAATAACACATTGGTCGACTTGGGAATCGAACCCAAGACCTCTAGCGTAGCAGACGCGTTTAGCACCACTAGGCCAACGAGTTAGTCCTTGCCTATAAGAATCCAAAAATGTACAACGACCAATGAATCACTTCCTTTCGACATTAAATTTCGAAATCCGTTGCAAGCATGCAGGTCGCATTCGATGACGTAAGATATGACGTCACTTGTCCAAAATTCTGTCAGAACAGTTAGTGTCAAATGTAGTTAATTGATTAACGAGTGTTTGCGACATTGACTCCAATGATCATTGATGGGTGTTTATTGAAGGTTTACTGTTAGAAGCTGGTGTGAAGATGACGGCATTTGACCCAATAATACGAGGTTACGGTTCCTTGTTCTTGTGATCTTAGAGCTTTGAAGGGTTAAATATATAGCAAGGTTTCTGACTGGATGATAAGGAATGGACATAAAATACACGGTGGATCGAGATCTATGAGAGTTGAGCCTGAAAGAAAGGATGACTTAATTATTAATAATAGTCCATACTTACATAAAAAACGACTACCTGATGTGATTTCAACAGAGAAACACAAAGTAAGCTTGTTCGGAGACTTCTATCTTGTTATCAGTCTGCAGCAAAACCTTTTTCCTACTTAAACGGGTCTATAAAAAATCTGTGAAAGTTTCCCGACTTTTCTTTATAATAAGACGATAGATATAAATGAAATATGTGAGTGAATCACATGAAAGCTGTGTAACCACAATCCATCTCTCTTCAAGACAAGATAGGTGGAAATTTATGAGAGTTTGATCTTAGTCTTATCAGATGACCTACTAAGACCTACTTAAATTTTATAGCAAAAGTTTATATTAAAGTCTAAAGATGAACTATAAAATATAACAGTGCAAAAAAAAACTTGTTAATAATAAATAATAAATCTTAGTTGAAAAATGTTACTAAGTTAAAGATGATAAAGATTTTTTCAAGACAGTGCCCTGTTATTTTAATTTTATTGTATTGAAATAATATTATATAAAGTTTTAAGATGAGAATTGCTTTTTACTTTACCTACATAGAGTATTCACCTTTATAAAATAGGTAGCTAATTGTTTAAAACCTTGTAAAATATGAAAATTCTCAACATTGTACTATTTCTCTTACACTACTCCCTTGTACATACCCATGTTTTTGTAAAATAAAATGATATTTATCTTTTTGATATAAGGTCACGATAGAACAATCAAATTCTGATCAGAATATTTAACAGTAGTGGCAGTTTCTCCCAGGATAGGACAATAGGTCTGAAGATATTGTTTCTATAATATCCTGGCCTGCGATTGTACTTGATGGCTTCAATTGAATTTCTGGGCAACATCAATTGTATTGGTTCACCCCGCTCAATTGGTGACGCGACACCATTGTAGAAATGAGACCTTAATTATGATGTATTATTGTATTATTGTAGTTGTGTGAAGTTGTATGAATGGAAATTAGGTATTATAATGAATGATTGAGAGTCTATGTAGTGCATAGTCTGACTCATTCACTTCTATTGCTGTGTGATACTATGTGGTGTTATATCGCTTAAGCCATATAGGGGGTCTATCTTGACGTATTGATCTGAATGCTTACATTATCCATTTAGACACAGGTTACAGGTAGAAATCCAGAGCCTATGTACTAGGTAATAGAGTAACGTACTTAGAAGTTGAAGACCAACTCTATATAATATTATATTCCCTCTTCCATTGATATAAATGTGTGATACCAATAAAAATAACAGACCACGAAATGTTGTCGATTTTAATTGTTGCAAATCTTCACTAACATTCGGCAATTTGACCATATCGTATACGTTTATAACTTATACTACAATTGCGACAAATTGCCCGCATATCTGACACAAACACTGCAATAAATATACAACACCATTCACTATAACCCCACGCTAATATAACTGAATAGGTCCCTTCAAATCCCTTCTAGTGTTACACTAACAAAGCAACGTAACACCGTAGTGTCACATCCCACTATTAGTGCAAAGTGTCGAGTGATTTGACATCCGGCGCACAATGACAGATGTTCGTCCCTTCGTGCGATAAAATCGGTGCAGTTAATAGTCGCGTGACTTTGAAGATTGGCACCCTTTTCGAATTTGGAAACAGATTGGTGTATTTGATTTTAATGTCAGATTTTGTTGCTGTTAGGGGAACTGTTGGTAAATGTCACGCAATGTGTGATTATTATTGTTTAACCAATTTAGGGCACGAAAAATTTAGCGGCTCGTATAGGCCTCAAATTATATTTATAGCAACAAAAATAAAAAAGTAAATTTAATTTCTAATTATAATTATCTTTTAGATGTATTTTCGTGAGGATTCCTAATTCACGTATCCTCACGAAAATTAAAAGCACTAAAATAAGCTGGACTATTTCCCTTCAAATTAAAAACTTTTACTGGCTTATTACTTCAGTAATTTTGCTCATCAAAATTCAGATCCGACAACTTTTTGCAATACTGCAGCTTTAAACTCCCAAAAGGTGTTGCTTAACTTCAAACATGACTGCGTAGTAGCTACCCCTTAATTAATATAGCTGTTTAATCCCGATAAGGCACGCTCACGCATTGTTTCGGTAATGGTGTGAACAGCCATTGTAATGTCAAATAGACCCTTTTCGAAGATAAGCCGCAAATAAAATGCATTCGGACGAAGGAGACTGCGTGTCGCCAAATGTCGGATATTTATGTTGGCAACAGATGTGCAGTCAATGATTGAGTGGAACTGAAATGAGTTTTGTTGACTGGTTCTTTTGAACTTAAATAATTAAGCTTTTTCATTTAGGTGTAACTGAAGAAAAAATAATTAACTAACACTAATGTATTATAGAACCATCATTTTTCCTTAAAGAGTAAAATATAGGCTTCAGAAATCGAATTTCAGTTTTGAACCATTCTGAAAAATTAACTTAAAAATGTCATCGCCATTCAAACATATCGCTATCGCTCATTAGTCTACCCCATAAAATAAAAACAAATGAAAAGCTCAAAATTCTTCCAAATTAAAACATCAAAAACGAATTAAAAAGTATTTAAAACGCTGAATAAAAACTTTTTCTATTGTCCATTCTAAAGTAATGAGCGAGTCATTACCGCAGTCAATTCACACTGAGTTGTCGAGACAAATCGACGCCTGTCTGCAATGTTCCCCTTCAACAGATGTCTTTTGCAGCTTTATTGCATACTTTGTAGTACATTGCTGGCTTTCATCTTTTAGAGGACAATTATATTCTCACTGAGCATGCAATGGATAATAACCATATTTTGAGTTCAAGAAAAGCTCAGCTTAATTTCACATTTTTGTGTTACATAGCTCGGTATAATTAATTGGGCGCGAATGGCATGCTTTTCAGAGATGCAATAGATAGTGTCCCTTTTTGCCCATATGTTAAGTTAGCTCCTGCTATTTATAAGCGCCTGGTACATAAATCAAGTTTACTCTACCGATCAGCTGCCGTTCGAACTTGACACGCGAACCTTTTTTTATTTACCTTTTTTTAAGTAGCAGCTTGTGTTGTTGTTCTAGTGAGCTACTGACATAATTAATACTTAAGTATCTATTTTTGGGTCGTAAATTGCAATTATTATGTAGGTAGATAGAAATTGATATGTAGGGCGAAGGGCGAGTAAACCTGGTAGTCAGCACGACTTAACCTTAAAAAAATATGTAAAAATAAAATTGTAAAAGTAACGATGCTTTGGCTTACAATCTCCTTCAAAAGATTTTACAGCAATAAACAGAACACCGTGACAATTTATTATAACTTATAATTCAAAACTTCACAATACTATATATATATCAATGTATGTAAATAATATCCCAAACATTCAGCATTGCATATTATGCATAGTATTGCATAGTATCTTAAACTCGTAACCCGATACGCGAGCAGAGCGTAGGATTACACAACATTCATTCACATAGCCAAACCAAACTGCATAATGTTACTATTGAATTTCAAACTAGCAATATGAATAGCAATCTAATAAATGTTTAGGTATAAACGCTAAAATTTACGAAGATAGATGCATTGCTCCACGTAACAGAGTAGATGAAAATGTCACCTGTATCAAAATTTGACAATTGTAAGGAAGATTGGATTGTTATAAGACCGCTTATTTAATTCATAACACCTATCTAGTCAGAAAAAGACATGAAAAATTAAATAAATGTCATGCTTTAAAAGGACTACCGGAACATCAGTAACATGTCTTGTGACGGTTGGTTGTTTTTTTGACATGTTCAACCCCTAATAGACGGTAATAATAGAGTCGCGTGCGAGCCAAACAATATCAAAAAAAAAATATTATTGGTAATAATAGTAAACTAAGCCCAAACTTTTGTGCAAACAGGAAACGTTACAAAAACAGACGCATAAATAAAGAAGACCGAACGCCTCTCAATTCTTCACTTTCATTCACTCATTCATTGTAGTTCAATTTGACCACAAAACCGCACAAGATGCCAACAAAAGTTCTTTGAAAACCGCGACTTGGTAACAAATTACCGAAAGTTTCCAAAAATAGGGCTAGCCACAATGCTGTATAATGCCTTACCTTTGCCTGCCTTGGTCACGATCCCCATTGTTCCCTTTGCCAATAAAACTTCAAAGGATAAGGTTTCTGTTGTGTACCACTTCGGGCTTTTTCATTGCTTCCTGTGTTGTTCCATTTTTGAACAGGTGTCGTGTTTTTATTGATGTTTTGTTGTTTTTTCGGGCTCTTTTTTGGTGAGAGAGTAGCGAAAAGTTATACCACAATGTTTTTAGATTGCCTAACTAAATTGTACGGAGATTTCGGTTCTGAAACTATCTATTTCAGAATTTTATGATAAATCTACAAAATAAAACTTTAATGTAACAATATTTGTATATTTTATGATTTACAATCAAAAGTTTACAACCCTTTTTATTTAATAGTTCATAAAAAACTCATAGGTCAACAAAATGATCATAAAACAACTGCAACATTTTTATTGTTTATAAACTTATTTATATGTAAATGAAATATTTATGTATTTAAAGTCAACATCTGCTCCAACCACCGGTCTGACAACAAACGAAACAAAAAATATTGGAAAACGACTTTGTAGCATGTAGTGTTAAAAAACAACATAAACGAACAATCGAATTTTCATATTTATTGTTCATATCGATACGTGTTTTTTAGTTATGTATTTTATTAATTTATTATTATTAAGAGCCTGAAATGTCCCATAGCTGGGCAAAGGCCTCCCCACTCTCCCTACATTTTCATCTCTTTCTTAATTACTTATAATTTTAACATTATCACTAAAATATAAATAGGGCACCATTCTTTAGACTTAAAAAGAAACTAATAACGGAACACGTAGCTTTTGTATTGTGGACCCAAAGATTATAGTTATCTTAAAACAACATCGCTTCCGTAAGAGGCATACACAAAGCTCCAATACAAAACTGGCTTAATGCATAGGAAGCTTGTTTTAAGTTACGAAATAGCATTGTTATAATACTTAGCTTAAAAATAATGTAGCTCTTTAATATCAAAAAATGTTAAAAAGACTTTATTTTAGTATTAAGAACTATCGCATTCATAATAAACATTTTCTAGATACCTATATTCTTAAGAATCAATTCCTGCAAAAATAACTGGTACTTTTTTAATAACAAGTAGGTAGTTTATAGGCTGGATTATTATTATTTATTATTATTATGGCTAGTAAAATAATACTTTTTAATTTATGACAATGTCAACAAGCATAGTTATAAAAGGAACGCATCAAACCTTGATGATTCTGTCACTCAAATATTTAAAAACAAAACCAGTAAATCTGTTCCAATTACAAAAGTTTAATTTGCGTTCGTGAATGAGAATGAGTCACTCATTCGCTGTGTCGGTCATACTTCGTTCATTAATACTTTCGAGTTATTTGTGTTTAAAAATGTGTTACTGGGCCAACTTTGATGTCTCATATCTTTGATTTATCATTAAGATGTTAGGAATTTTCATTGAGACACCATTTTCTTTTCGTTTTTTCTTAGAATATGACACGATCTGATGTTGAATCTGAATTTGTATGAGAATGATGGTGTTTAAGAATAGTTGCGCGATAAGAAGCATTCTAGTTCTTTTTTTAATCTTTCTATATTTTGTTTTGTTTTTGTTAATATTATTTTTCTCGTTTAAATGAACCCTGCTCATTTAAGCTTACTTAGCAGGCTAGCCAATGTTCTGAAGATATTTTTATTTTCAGTCTATATTTTGCACTAAAAAAATTGCAAGTAATGCAAAACTGCATGTAAGCGCAGCAAATATAAAAGAGTTTATCGATTATAATCTTAATGCTATCAGAATGCAATGGATATGCGATGTCTCAAGTATATCAGATAACATACATAAAACAATTTTCGGCAACATCAAAAGATTTAGAACACGACTAATGTAAATACATGTAAATTGTCACTCATAAAGTGATCGATGGTTCTGTCAGAATATAATGTTTTATTGTACGATAACAAAAGCAGCTGATTTGAGAAATAAATAAAGTTATGATCTAGTTTTAAGACAGCTATTTGTGTGCCAAAAACAAAAAAGAATTAGTGTCGTTATTTAAAAAGTTTTCTTTTTTATTTCCGTCTATTAAGATTTTAAGTAATTTCTTTTTCTTTGTTCCGTATATCAATTTATAATGTATTGTTTTTTTGTTTCAGGTAAAAATTAACTTTAATGTTTATGGAAAAAAGTACTGTTACTGAAATTACTGGAAACGCAGTCAGGTTTTTAGTTTATTTAATTACTTTAATACAGTTATATCCTGTCCAACTCAGGATGTGAATTCGTCATGGGCGTTCGCCATAACGTATTAAACCTCTATGGTGCAGTATCCGAGGTTAAACTCATTGTTCACGTAGGTAAACCAAAATGGCGGCGGTTTATAGCTGCAATAAATGCAACCCCAAGGTTGGTGAGATCATACGGCGAAAATTAATTGTGAAAGTTTTGTGTGGTGCAAGTTGAAAGCGGGAGCGCACTGATATAGAAAGCGAACTCCGAAATGATAAATGGGTACTTTATTTTACAAAGATTGTGTCATGTAACTTTGTAGATATATTTAGAAAGTATTTAGACTACAAAAGCGCAAATAAAAATTTCAGTAAGTGACGCATATAAAATTAAAATCCTAAGTCATTTCTTAACCTAGGCTACAATGTAGCCCTTATTAAACGTAAATGTACTAAAAGAAGGAACTTTAACCATTTTAACTTAAAATCGTTCTTTTTAATTACCATTATTTCTATTCTAGTACGAGCCATAATAAAAACAATATTATTCTAGTTAATTTTACCCACTACATCCCATCACTTGAACCACACACAAGCTATATACATAAAGTGCCACAGCTGTAGATTTACAACCGGCCGGCGATGCTCTCATTTCATAGTGGCTAGTGACACATTAGCACTATGCTCATCTATTCGGCACTTTTGGTACCGCCGTTATTGAAATGACTACGTTTATTGGGACATCAGGACATGACGAAGGAGTGGCTATTTGTTATAATTTATAGTTACTTTAGTTTATGAGGTAATAGTTCAGTCTTTACGGTTTTGGGTGTAGGTTTAGGTATGTATGAACTATTTATTGAACTAGTGAAGCGTACTTGGGAGTATTCATTGAGCATGACCGTGTATTTTATGTTCTTGTTTGAGAGACCCTGCCTTACCTGGTAAATAGGTAGTGGACCAAATAATAGGTGTAAATTATATTTGCTTTATAACAACCTATATGAGGTTGTTATAAATCAAGTCAGCCTGTCATAGTTTACTGCTGGAAATAGAGCATTTAGAACAGTCGGACCCAGTTAGCTTTCTCAGGTTTAATTCAATTCAATTCTTTATTGCATACCATGATGTTACATAGGTGGTCAATACAGTAAGTAAACAGCTCATTATGGACCCTGTCGGGCACAGCAAAAGTAGGAGAGAGGAGGAAGATGCTAATTATTTTATGAATTATATGCTTTATTATATTATTATACTTTAACTAGTGGTTTATTTTATGTTATTACATCATTTTTATAAAGCTTTTTTATAAATTTATTTTGTACTAATTTCTATAACCCAGTCTAGGTTGTCCGTGCTTTGCGCTGTCTGGCATCTATATATGTACTTATGGTTAACTAATCAAGCGCTATCGCTCATAACTTAGGTCACAAATGAAAACAGTCAAACACTCAAATACCAAATTGTTAACGCCAGGTAGAACAAACCTAATGAATATTAATTCTGAGTTAGCTGTTAAACCGTGACATTTTTATTTAACTTAACCCTTTCAATGTGCAGATGCATCTGTGTCAATACGCATGAAAAAGACAAAGGAACGAAATTCTATTGTAGACTGCATAGTACATTATCATGTTATGTTTGAGGAAAATATTTGTCTCCTGAGCCCGCGGACACTGTTTAGAGCGGGATGAGTTGACCAAAGATCCCTTGAGCATCAAACTTCTGAGAAAGAAAGCTTCTTTTTGTTTTTTTTTTTTCATTTTATCTTTTCCCTTGAAGCACACTAGTGTATGATGATGGTCGACATTTTTAAAATAGTATAGATCTAGTTATCTCATCACATTCTCGTAAGGGTCTATATACGTATTATTGTAATTATAGGTATTTCGGGAAGTCAATTATTGAAATATACTTAAATAACAAAACGCTTGAACAACAAATGTTTGATAGAAGATAAAATTTTATTATCTGTTATATTATGTTTGGTATTTGTTTACTATCTATTGTTATAATAAATAGTCATCATCCCATAATATGATTTAGATATTAGTAGTACTACAAACGCCGACGCTCAATGAACCGTAGGCTGCACTGCCCACTATGCATCGGTCAGCGCGCAACGCGCATGCGCGAACCTTGTATTATGATAGAGCGTTTATAGCAAGTTTTAATTTGAGAAAAGTTTAATAAAGATTTTATTACTTATAAAAAAAATAGGTATTATATAGATAAGGAGACATTTTATTAGATTATAAGGGTAAAAAATAATAGTAATTATAATGTAGGTAAGTAGAAACTTAGATGTTTACAAGGAAATAAATGTTTAGATCAAAATGCAATTATAAGTTCGTATTGTGTTTGTTGGCTGTCAAGATTGTAATTAAGTTAAGCTTCATACTAAAAAGGTAATGCAATAATTTATTATACCAAAAACATTTTAAGTAAAGTGTTGAAAACTTTACAACCGAGACTTCATTAACAATCATCCTTAAAGAAAAACATGATGTATCTCTAATTGATGATGTCAATATAAGGCCCAAGGTTGGCAATAAAATATGAACGGATACGTAAACGCATTGTTTCCCTTCCCACGAGAGTTCTATAAAAACTATACGAAGCAAACAAATAAACGCACAATCTTAAAAACGCGTTGACACCTTCCAAGGACCTTTTAATTACCATCTTATTTTGCTGCTGATTAAACAATAAACAAGCGATTTTGAAACTTATGCCCCTTAATTTAAGGTACACCGTGAGTTTTTTTGGAGGTAAATAAAGATTGCAAAGGTCAACCCGTTGCCTGCGATCGTATGTCAAGTTCATTCAATTTCGTAATCGATGAGTCACATGTCATTTTTGACATATTCGCATTATGTCATTTTGTAATACAATTTTATAATACACGTCATCGTGAATTTTATAGTTGGTGCGATGATTTGCATAAGGCTGCTATTATCATTTTAAATTGTTCGCCATGAATATTTATGAAGATTGATCTCATGCGTTTTGCTTTGCAGCAAAAATCCCAGCTTATTCCATAATATACCATTATGGAATAAGCTGGGATTTTTTATTTGATTTTTAAATCCCAGTGTTAAAATTTAGCCGGTTAAAAAGTACTAGATCAAGTGTAGTTTTCAGAGCTGGGGGCAACTTAAGAAATAAAAACTCGGTTCAACATATCTACAGTTACATAAATTAAAACATTTTATGTAATGTTTGCATTACTTCATTTACCAAAAAAGTGAATCATAACCTTACATGTTTATTACAATAATTAATAACCGTATCATTTTCGTGCACCATAACCAAAGCACATAAACTATATTTAACAATGACTTCATCACTTCAAAGGACACCGCCGTCTTTTGCGTCCAAAAACACCGCAAAGTTATGTCAACGCCATGAGAGGCAAATATTTTCTCCCGTTCATTAACAAAAGATGTGTGTCAGGCCATTGTACTAGTGTCAACATGTCACTGCTCCACTAATTAGTTCCGAGGTGACGTACCACTGACAGACTGTCACTATTGTAGAAAGTGACGACACATTACGTCACTGTCAAAACTTATTAGGCCTTAAAATTTTATAAACGTCATTAAATTTGGAACAGAGTTTTATGGTGCCGCTGTTTTAGGGTTATTTATAATTTATGGACATTGTTATATTTTGTTGCGTTTTATGCCATATTTTGATTGCTTATTTTAATTATGATTTTATGACAGACATTTTTCACTGAAATAGCCTTTGCATTTTTAAACCAACGCTCTTACCTACGACCTTAAGCAAGTTAAACTAAGTATTATATAATATAGACACATAATTTATTTTACTTTAGGTAAATACGGTTAAAATAAACAAACAATCATAATTGACCATTAAAAGCTTCATCCATTTCCCTCCACTCCCACATTCCTTTATGAAAAATACATACAATAAATCCTCTTTCCATTAAGCAATAAGAATGAGCTTTAATAATACCGATTAATTTATTAATTGTAATTATATCTGACGGCTGCCTACGGTGGGCCGTGACCCACAATCGGTGACGTCACGACCTGACACACGGACAAATAATGCAGCTCCTGCACCTGTGACTTGATGGATGCTCAATTTTATATAAAAAATGACTGGTCCTTTAGGGTTCTTTACAACTTTTGTTTTAAAGTTAAACCAGTTTTCAGACCACCTGTAATACAAATGAAGTTTGTACAGTAATACATAATTATGTTCTTTTCTGTCATCTACATCAACTAAATTTCTAACCTAATAAACCACCTCCTAGTTACGTAAATAATGATGGAGTAAATAATTTTGGATGAATGATGCCAAAAAATATAGACAATTCAAAGCTATCAAACTTATAGTTTATACCTATAATTCAGTATGATTATTGCTTGCTTATCAAATTAGGACACATACCTACTAATATCTACCATGATAGGAATTATTCTGAAAGAAGAATCAGCTGAAAATATAATGTACGGAACTCTTGAAGTCGTAGTGACTCAGATTATGTTAACTGGTGCTTGTAAATAGGGTAATTATGTAAAAGATAAAGACCGTAAGACAAGGAACAAGTCAATTGCGACCTTTTTCTTAAAACCTCTCTGAAGTTATAAATGATTAACGACTATTATTCAATATTCAGACCACGGCCAAGGTAATAAATATTAACGAAATATATTGTTTCACATACATGACTGTCCTTTAATTTATTGGCAAATAAATTATAGTTTTAGTTAAACTAATTTAGTATTTGGCACAAATATCTAGTGTTGATAGTTGATAGTAGATCTGTTGAGAATGCCAGTTAAAATATTTTTGTTTTATTGGTTTTATAGCTGTTTTAAGTGCCATTTAGGCTTAAGGAAAACATCCTGTTTTGCTAATATTTTTTCATTGGTCCCCTACTAAAGGTAATTTACATATTAATTTTATAGCTTGTAAACAATACTTAGTTTCTTATCTCTTGTCACCAAAAAACCTCAATAAAAATATCTATAAAGTTGAGGTTTCCTTCATAAAACTTTGATAAATAAGGATTATTCGCTATTAGAATAATCTATTCTATTTTTTACCCCCCAAGTCGTAATTCGCGAAAACGTTAAAAGAGACTCGTTCTGTTTATTCCGACGGTAATGCGAAATAAATAAAACATTTGAATCGGTCTCGGGCGGAATAAATCAGTTTTTGCCGTCGACCAAAGACACCTGTCTCATACACAATCTTTGCAGTTTCACCGACGGATGATAGCGGTGTTTTTTAACGATTTTCTTTAATTAAAATAACTGGATTGAAGGAAGTTGTTACGATGTTTCTCGAATCGAGAATTCAGCTGTCAGTTTTACACGAATTTAAAACTGGAATAAGTGATTAGCCCTCTCATGCAATAGCGGTTAACCGCGGGGGCGGCTAGCCGCGCGGTTAGCCGCATTTCCAGTTTTTATATGCAACCGCTTGTGATTGTACGCACTTAACCGCCAAGCGGTTGCATATTAAACTGGACAGCGCGGTTAGCCGCCCCCTGCGGTTAACCGCTAGTGCGTAAGAGGGCTAAAACTTTTTTCGCAGAATAAGAAAAAATAAAAGTTTTTTTTTTAATAATATGGTGTTCTGTTGTCATTGTTACCACATTAATTTTACTATCGTTGTTACATCGAAGGCTACTTAAAACGATGTAAAAAAATCAATTGTAATCCAATTAACACAAAACCGTTATAAAATGTTAAATATAATAAAAACAAGCGACATTGTTTGAATTAATTAAAATAACTCATTATTATTTATGGTGCACATTGACATTTAATGACATTAAAATATGTAAGGTTTGTTCTTCCTCAGTTATATATTTTTTTAGAATAATTGTTTATTTATTTATGAAATAGTTTTGTTCCTGAATGGGTGTTTATAATAAATAAAAAATAAATGCGGACAACATCACATACATTGTTCTGAACCCAAAGTAAGTTGCTAAAGCACTTGTGTTATGGAATTCAGATACAACGAAGGTACCACAAACACCCAGACCCGAGACAATGTAGAAATTGTATTTTCTACATTGACCCGTCCGGGGATCGAACCCGGGACCTCAGAGCTAGCGACACCTTGAAACCGATGCGTACGCCACTCGACCACGGAGGTTGTCAAAAAAAGGTTGTTTATATTATTGCAATGTGATTGTGATTACTGGATTATGTATTAATGAAAGGTTAAATAAGAGAAAAACGATCAAGTGTGAAACGCACACGATGGGTTTAGCTTAATCTTTATTAACATTTGACATTTGACTTATCCATCTATTACGATTATGAAAAACTGGATGTCGATAAATAGAGTTTTTAAACAAATTATTGCAAATTAATTCAATCATTTATCGCTATGGGCGATTAAATCTAATTGATATAGAGCGTTTTAAGGCACATCATTTATTGCATATATTACTAAAACCTTAAATAATTTTATGACCAACATAAAATATATTTTGTGCTAAAATCTTCAGTTATATCTCACATTCAGTCGTAAAATCCCACTGATAACTATGAAACTTAGAATCTTAACACATTAATGATCATTAATCATTATATCTACATAAAATAATCTAAATCCGTCTTAATTATTCTTAACCTAACCCAAAAAAACACTTCTAAACATCGATTTTAATTTCAATAATTAACAGAATTCTTGGAGGACGTATAATTAAAAACCTATAAAATGTATTAACGTAAATATTAAGTTGTAAACTTTTACCTAGAAATAGAGAGAACCTGAAAACGAATTGAATATTTATCATCCACAGTTAAAAAACATTTTAAGTTATAAAACAGTTAATGCCACATTAAAATTTATGGGAAAAAAAAAACTTTTAAGCTTATTTATGTTTTTAAAATAAAACTTTAATTCGATAAGAAAAACATCAAGGGTTTTTAGTTTCCATAGATACACAATGCGTTTATCACAAACGAAATACAAGAGTCTTCGGGAAACACTGCAATAACAACCTTACAACTATTTAGGAAGTGCAATATTCCTAAAAGCAAAACAAATTTCAAAGCTCACACTAATCCCTAACTTTACGATCTTGCTCGCCGCATCACACACCCGTGTGTCACTAACTCATTGTGAATCCAGACCAAACAGATGGATATCTAAAACGCTTTATTTATTGTATAATTTGTGTTACAAATAGCGTATAATTCACAATGGCTGCCCGGCTTGTCATGGAGTCGAGAATAGATGGTGTAGTACAGGCTTGTCAGTAAGACAAGTTTGTTTCAATATAATTAATAAAGAAAAATCGATGAAAAAGTTCTGTGACTCTATAAATGTCGAAAAACCGTACGTTTTTCAAATAATGTATAATGTATCGTCGAGATAAATAAACTCATTGTCAATTTATTATTTAATATAAATAAAAAGCTGTAGTTATAACTACTCGTTTCGTTCAATTTACAAGCAGATTCCCGCTGTCATTGCGCATAAAATCAGCTTAAGTATTCCTACAAATTACAAGAGAATTAGTGCCAGCTGCATCTTGTCATTTCGCGTCAACTCTGAATTAAATCGCTTTCTGCCTCTTAACTATACCCGCACTATAATCCTATGTGACATTGACACTTTGCACGCCATGACAGTTCTTAATAAACTAATTTCAGAAAAAGCTTCAGAAATAAATTAATGGCTGACTATTGTAATTTATTATTTGCTTACTACTACTTGAATGATTTATAACTTCAAAACTAATAAATAAATATCCTTCTTAACGTCAACGAAACTATTTGACACATATTTTCGCGCGAAACTATTTTTTTTTCTCAGCCTAATTAAAAAAAAAAACTAAAGTGTTTTCTAAATATAAAATTGAATGATAAATGTTTTTTGAACGACAAAAAATAGGAACTAAGTATACGTCATGTTAGAAACATTTACGAAATGAAATCTTACGCACGTGTTCAAGAAAAAAATATGTTAGTTGTATTTTTTGTAGGTATTATGTCAAATAGGCTATTCTGTAACCGGATCGCGTAATACAGATGCTTGTTAACTAACAAAGGTTGTTTTTATTGGCAAGCGGTGTTTCCGAGAATCTATTCAAGTTCTACAAACGATTTGCTGTCAACCTGTGTTCGGATTCGCTAAAACGGTTGGCAAATAGTATTTTTGATTCGTTTGGCCTTTTAGATACACTTTTTAGATTTTGGGAAAGTTACAGAGAAAGTTATATTGGTCAAGGATTTAAGTGCTTTATGTGTGTAATATGTAACTTAAAATAAAAATTGTCTATATGTAGTGTCTCAAAATTTTGAGATTATTATCTCAAGAAGAATATAGATCAGTGCGGAAGTATTTTGGAAACATTGGCTTGCATAAATATTCTTTTCTTTCACAGTAGACAGGCAGTGACAGTTTAAAAAGGCACTATATATCACCAGACAGTGCTTTTAAAATAAGTCTAAACAAGATATATTTCTGTTGTTCAGCAAAACACAATTCATCTTCATTTAAAACAATAACAATATATTTTACTAAAAACTTGCATTTGTGGAAGCCGAACATGAAAATATAACTTGTCTTATCCCTATTATGTGTCTGTCTTATTTACATACCGTCATTCAACCAGTTAAGCTACACAAGTAGAAACAGTGCAATATGAAAATCGATCTTAGTGCCTTGAAATAGAGGTGATATCAATATGTTGAGGGTTGGTACTGTGTGGTGGACTATACACAATTACTCATGAAGCCTCAGTCTTATTTATATCTTGCTGGTTTATGTCGTAAACGGTGACTAAGTCTCGTCTTACTTATGATAAGGTAGGCACGATTTATTACAAGATCTTGTCCTGATAAATCTTGAAAGCAGAAGATTGTTTTCATAATTGTTTGCCATTACTAATGAATAACACTCATTGCTGTTTTAGTTAGATATATGATTGTAGCTGTGTATATTAATGCAGCATTTGATGTGGTATAATTAGAAATTTTCATTTTGTTGCGTAACTTGAGTCATTGCTAATAGATTGACGGGCCTAATAATTTGACGGGCCTGTTGGTCTAGCGGTTAGTGACCCTGACTGCTATACCGGAGGTCGTGGGTTCGATTCCCACTCAGGACAAATGTTTGTGTGATGAGCACGATCATTTGTTCTGGTCTGGGTGGCATTTATCTATAATATGTATGTATTTAGAAATATATAAGTATGTTTATCAGTTGTCTGGTTACCATAACACAAGCTCTCTTAGAGCTTAGCTTGGGATCAGATTACCGTGTGTGAATTGTCCAGGAATATTATATTATTATTATTATAGATTGCTTTTTCTGTCACACATTTAACAGATGATTTGCTAAGTAATGCAGCGTTGGATTCTGTTCGATATTTTTGATCGTAGACGGTATGCAATGAATCACTTTCCATATTGTTAAAATGTAAGTCAGTTTCGCAAGTCCCAAACTGCATGCAACCTTGTGACCATTACCATATCTTCCAGGACATCTTGTAACCTCGACTACCCAGTAAGTCACAATGGTGCCAAATATTATAATGATACACGATTTTTATGTAATGTATGTAAATCTCTCCCGTTGCACTGACACTCTTTAAAAAGGAAACCTTAAGATAGTGCGATTAAGATCGATTTCAGTTAGAATGATATGGATGGAAATGGGGTCAGATATTCGCAAATTATGGTATGTTCAGCATCAATAACTCAAAAGCTCCAAAAGGCTTTCAATATCTCTTAGTATCATAATTACTTATTTTCTGGTAGTAGCTACGAGTGTCCTCTATAGGAAACTACACAGTATTGGTAAAACACTTCCACCAAAAACTTCTAAAATTAATAAAGTGGTTCCGGTTTGTCTTTGGTAAAAGAAGTACAGAAACTTCTTTTACCAAAGACAAACCGGAAACGATTTCGCAATCTACCGCGAAATTTTAAAACACCTTTCCAAATGGACGGCCAGCTTGGAAACTCTAACGTTAACAAACATGTTAGACTACCCATTCAGAATACATAAGAACTAGAAAAACTAGAACAACAAAACCCATTCTTGCATCAGAGTGCAATCGTGACAGCTCTTCCAAATTGCATGTCAGATCCGTACTCCTATTGTATGTTTCCGTGGTACGCCTTGCATTTCCATAAGCGCTGTCAGAGAAACACTTATGATAATCGATGTCTGGACGTTGGACAGTTATTGTATTTTTATTGCCGCTAATAATGTTCAATGGTGATCAATCTTTTCAGACATATGAGGGTATTGTGACTTTGTGAGCTTATTGGGGACAGTTTGTAAATGCACTTTTGAGTGATTCTTTGCGCTTTCAGTTTGGAGTTATGATCATTTGCTTTCAGACTATTTGTCATACGTGTGTTATGTCATGATTTGGCAGGATTGGCTCAATGCATTAGAATGTCTTTTTACGGAAAATTAATATTTTTGGTAGAGAGATGCCTTTAGTTATTTCTGGGACGGCTTTAAACTATCACTGTTCCGAAACCTGTGATACCATTTAGTTTAAATGATCGCCATAACTAAGTATCGCGACATGGTTTAAGTGTATTTTCCGCCTAATTTTAAACAAAAAAAGCCGAGTTTACGGATTAAGCCTTTTTCCAAGTATTCTAATTACCATATAATGAAGCCATTTAGCGATACGTTATAGGTAATTTAGCGATGAGCTAAAGGAAAAATCTGAGTAAAACCTAGCTGATTATAGATTCAAGGCATGCTTGTAGTCGGGATCAGTAGTAACGGTGTGATGACATCAACGAGAATCATCACGGACCACATCATTACAATGACAAAAGCCCTGACGCACACATATAAATATAGTATAAATGTATTTTACTAGCATCTGATCTAAAAAGACTTCAGGCTAAGAGTATTAAATACTTATGTTGAAACTATGAGATGATTTCTCTAGAATTCATAAATGTTATATGCATTATGGTGCATTAATAAGGTCTTTCGAAAGTCAAGACATACTTGACGTATTTTGGGCATTCAAACCGATTCAATTTTTGTTTTGGTATAGTTTTCAAGTTTGAGCATGCTAATTTGTCATACTCTTTATTTAGGCAATATTAATAACAATCTAACAGCACATACATTGAATTGCCTCTTAAATATTAATCCTAAAAATACTTTATGAATCAGTACTTCAAACATTTCTTCTTAAAACTGTATATTTTATGAGTCTGCAGTACTAACAAGACTCATTTTATTTTATACTTGGATTTTCAGAGATTAAATCCGACATGAGGGGTTTGAGTACTGAAGAGGTTGCCATTTCTGAAGAGTCAATAGCTATTAAATTACATGTAATCTTGAGGGATCGATGACCTGGGTTTTATAGGTGGTTAATACGAGATGCGTTGGTATAGGCTATGAAACTTATGAGCCATCAAAAGTAAGAATTACAGCTTCAAAGAAACCTTTCACCAAGATACTTATCGTAAGATAAGACGAAGACCGTAAATGTCTGAAAGTTCAAGTTATTTATCTACTTTTATTTGATTTTTTAAAGTATTAAATAAGTGTTTATCTTCCTGTGAAATGCCTTGTGAAAGCAATGGATAGCATGTTGTTTTAGTTGGTTTTCGTATAGAAAATGCAAAAGAGTGTAGCGTTTAAAACGCTATACAAATATGCTTCATATTAAAAAATCTGTTTTTTTGTGTTTTTTTATCAATTTAATTACAAAAAATCATGACATTCCTTTGAACCTGTCATCAATGACTTTTATGACATAACCGACAATCTAAGTAAATAAATGGAAACCTAGTTCCTAGGTACAGCCTATATGGCTATCATCCTTAGTCACTGCTGACTCAGTCCTAAGCATTACGACAGCTATTACAATTCTACAAGCAGAAGTGTATCAGTCACTGTGTATCTGACTTGAATTAAAATTAGGCTAAGTAAAGGATGCCTTGTGTTTAAGTGAGTCAAATATTGCGAAAATTTTGAGTCATTGAAAAGAGGATGTTTAATTAATGACATACAGGATGTGTTGAAATGAATTCCTGAAAAAAGATGACACGAAAACATGAATTTCTTTTTTTTCGGAAATATTGCACCGAAGTTTACATTTTTTGAGAGAAAATTTGCAATAATCATTTGCATTGGGTACAGTGCAAAAGTATTACTATTTATTTAGTAGCAGTTTGATAATAGATTACCAGCTGATATTTTTCTTGAAAGACCAATCATTATTCGGTCTTTGTAAGCGACGGTCAACTACATAAATTTTAAGAAAACTCATTCAGACAAAATAATTGTTATTTACTCACAATATTTACACAACACCGGTACATATGGAGTGATTTATAAATAATTACCATCGACCTACATGCGTTTGTATGGTGCATTATTTGTGCAGTGATGCAACGTGCGCAGGAGTGCATGAGCTTCCTAGTAACTGGATATGTCGAACACCTTGTGTTTATCACTTTGATCTAGTCCGAATAGTTCAATGATAAAAAAGGTTGGAATTCTAGATGGTTTTTGGGAGTAACGAATTTCAGGTAATGTTACCAGTCAGATAAATCGACTTCGTTGCTACTATAAAACCATTTAAGCAAAACATATTGTATTTTTTTGTGAAAAAACATAATACGTAGGTATTACGTTTTTTTCACAAAAAAAATGTTCGTGTGATTATACTGTAAACAAAAGTCGTTAGGAAGAAAAACAAAAGAAAATTAAGATGAAAATCTTAACATGTTATCCTCTCAATTTACCCTGTTATTCGTCTTATAAAAGCAACAAGCACGATTAAGTCTGCCCGTGACCATGATACCTGCAATGGTATATAAACGGGACCTAAATCAAAATACCGCGACAACAACCGTAAAAAAGCAGTTTTATTTATTTCGTTAAAAGATTCATCATTGACATATTATTATATTTTCATAGTAAACGCATTAACAAATAAAATATGTTTACTAAGTCTTACAAATCTATGAATACTTCTACTAAGTTACGTTAACCATGATCGATCTTATCTTCATTGAACTGACACGGTGACGTCATCGCATCGCGAGTGAATGAACAAGAATGAACATGTTCATTCATTCGGTAATCCGACGTTCATTCATCTAGGCGGCGTCAATCGGTTTATCAAGTAATTAAGTAAGGTCGAGTTTATTTGGGGTTAATAGAGCTTCCGAAGTAATTTAATGGTAGATGAACTTGTTCATTTGTTGAACTGTCACTGTCATGATGACATTTAAATTTAATGTTAGAGATTAACATTTACGTACTATATACATAGACTGCTACTATCGCTAGTTTCCCCTTGTGCCAAGCGAGAGCAGTTTTAAGTCTACTGATTTAAGGTAATTTTCGCGCAACGAGAAACTTATATACGAAAATATCGATGGTTTTGACATTGTTAGGATAATATTAGTGTTTTAGATAGATTTCTTAAAACGGCAAGCTCCATCTTCATACATAATTCACGATAAAACCATTTCACACTAGTGCTTACGTTCAAACTCTAATAGGCTCACTCTAGTTCCTTATGTTTACTCTAAGGAGATTAACGTATGTGTGGTTGGTGTGGAGGTTTAACCATTTGGTATCGAAATAATTGAATATTAAGTATTTTATAATTCAACTTTTTTTAACTCAAGTTTAAAATTATCACTGTAGTAGTTTTATTAATTAGTGCTTTCAAAATTAAATAGCCTAAAGGTCAAAGTCATTACAAAAAAGTTACTAGCTGAAATAAATACGGTTGACAAACTAATAACTTTAAATGAAGCAGAGTAAACTATAGGAGCGCCGGTTAAAAAAACTACAGAAAAGTTCTGAATAAATATCACATAACTAACAATGACATCATTAGTTGTTATTTATTACTGTTCCCACATAAATTCCATTTAAAAGTATGTTACTGTACTTCAATTACTTATAATGTAAATATTATCATTCCATTATATTTTTTTCTATTATAAGGATATATAAGGATAACCTTATTAATTGCTAAGGTATAAAATTAATAGTAAGTACTTTGACTTAAGTATGTAATCGCCCACTACGTATAAACTTTCTGTCTCTTAAGTCCACAATTTTCTACAATTGTTCTACTAGTTTTACGACATAAATTTATTGAAAACTTTTTTAATATCTTTACTATTTGACTTTCAGTTTTATACCTGATATTTCGTAGTACATCACTAGGTCGCTATCCCCGGAGGCTCGGTAAGTAGCAAGTTACTTAGGGCCCCTGAAAATAACCCTTTTCGGATATTCTCATATTTTTCTTTGATCTCCGAATATTTTCTTGCCCTTTGAACTGAGAGCTTACGTAGGTGTAAGGGATTCTAAAGGGTTCATCATTTTAGGGTTCTTTTACCTGAACTTTTGCTTTTTGTAAACATTGCCTCTTCATGAACAGTCAAAAGCTTCAGCTGGTCTGGTAGTAAAAACAAAGTTTTGACATTGTATTTAAAAGAGTACCTACCTCAAAAAATAACCTATTTTTTTCCACAAAATCCGTATTTCAAGATTTCTATGAGAGTAATTTGTTATAAAAATAAGCTGAATTAAGTCTACCACCTTTCACTATTCCGGAAAGTCACAGATGAATAGATTACTGGAAACAACCACACAATTTTGCCTCACAATTTCGTCGACATATTTAAGTCAAGATTTATCTGGGATACAATTAATTAAGCATTGCATCATGTAACTTGTTCATTGGATATTCAGCTTCCAGCTAACAAGACAACAAGAGCAAGTATAACACCTCTTACCGTAATTACAATCGATGTTAAACAATCCCTTTCTCTTAAAGGTGAACCTTCGAATATTTCAACATTGGGAAAGCCAATTAAATTTACCCTTTCGGCTTATCGCTTTAACCCGAATAAATTAATACGAGATTGTCATTGGTATTGGAGATATGTGAGTAACGGACAAGACTTACGACATGGCTGTAGTTGTTAAAACTGGATGACTTTCACCGAAATTGGGGCTGAAGTACGTGACGTATGAAATGCCTGAAATGTTTTGGATAAGAAGATAAATGTATAGAACGTTTCGGTGTCTCTGAAGTCGTCAAGTTACTGTTAGCGGTAATTTACATGGTAGACATTTAGGTACGGATAATGGTGGAAATAGTCTTCACTGCTATAAAAATGAAGGTACCGTTTTCAATGTAGTAAACTTGGTGTTGTTAGAACGGAATGATAATGCAAAAATTTGACTATATAGTGGATTATAATCAGAGCAATAATCTTTATCAACCAGATACGTAAAACAGAGATAAAAAAATCGATAAGTCCATGTTACTAAGTTCACCCAAAATCATCATACTAATTAGGTACGCTTAGGCGATTTTGCGAATTGCCAAGAACAGCCATAAAAGTTTTGATAGCAAAACAACTCACTTTGAAATCAGCCAATCTTGCTTCAATGTTATCGTAGTTTTAAATTCCGGAAAACGAATAAAATAGCAAAAACATTTAGTGCTTAAATCTCAAGGTCTTGTCATCTAAATGCCCAATTATAGTATCGCCAAGTGACTTATGACGTTCCTTCTATATTCGTCTTAGCTGATTGAGATCGATTATAAGTTCAAGGTTACTACTCCGAGAACATCGTAAATAGTAAATTGCTATCAGATTACTCATAAAAAGGATATTAGCATGAGTGCTTTCAATGATTTTGCCTGTTTATAGATTTTTCTAATACTTTTTGGTGGATCTGGTTTTAAAACAGGTAGTGTATTGGCTATAGTATTACATGTGAAATATTTTCTAGACTGTTTACATTTATTAAACCAGTTTTCCTTTTTTAGTGGATAAATCTTCTTTTTATATTGCATCTGATTAATTTTAAATGACTTCAATCAGATGAATCCTTGCTTGTTCTCATTCAAAAGATAAAATTGTTTGAAACGAATTCCTTTGCCGCGAAAAAATCCGTAAAACGTAGTTTTATTTCAATGTCTAATATTCGCGTAAGAAACCTATATCTACGAATTCCTTTATTCATATGATGTAAAATTAGCATTTCAGTGACGTAACATGATGCAACAAAATACATAATTCTTACAATACTCGTTAGTCACTCCTCTTTTAATAAGCTTACGAACAGTCGAAGTTAAAATTAATTTGATGGATATACTTGTCCCGACACCGGTTTCTGCTAAAGTTCAGTGTACGGTTATTTAAATGCATTTCGGAATAATTAATGCTGGATTTAAACAAACGTGTTTCAGTAATAATTAATAATATTATATAATATAGATGTATTTATAGGATCATGGTCGGCGACTTGCTATTATACCGAATCTATACCCGTCTGCCTGAGCCAAATGTAGGTACAATATTATTATTATAATTATGATACCAGAAGGAGATGGTAGGACGAGCTTGAATCCTTTTCCATATTATGGACAACAATAGCCCAGGATCAGGAGAATTGGAAAAGGAAAACTAGGTCTTTGCCCTGCAGTGGGACGATAACGACTAAAAATATAATAATTATAAATAATAATCATGATACCTAAAATGACACGGAATAATAATTATAAACTGGAAGATTACGCGGCAAGTGTAACAGAGACGTTGAATGATTATGTATTTATAGTAGATGGCATATCACTCAATAAATCGATTGATGTAGAATCCACATTTAATAAGACTCATATAAGGAGATAAGACTAATTATGATAATTAACGCATCGGAATGCATTGCCGCAATGTATTCCAATACATACTAATTAGCAAAGATTAAGGCTAACGACAATATTAATGAAGTGTAAGAAAAAGATAAGGAAGACGATGACATTAATACAAGCAAAATTTATTTTACAGTAATATAAAAACTTAAGAAAGAAGAAAAAAATCTTCATTAAATAATATCTAAAATAAGGCATTAGGAAATTGATTAATTAAAAACCATTTCCAAATTTCGGATCTCAAATTTGATTTTTAAATATCAACGAAATGCTATCAAAAGTGAGCTAATAACTTTAAAAATGGCGGACCCCACACATCGCTTAATTGCAAGTCATTAGCAGAAGCGAAGTTTTTCTTCCAAGTCGGAAGGATAAAAGCTGGTGAGGAGACAAATGATGATGTTACTGCTCAACAAAAGAGGTTTAACACAAAAAGATCTGGACAGGTAGAACCTGATTGATGAAACGTATTGATGTTGATCTCTTTATTTTTAGCCTCAAATTGGTTAAGACTAAAAAGAGGAAATGCAGACAGTCAGTTTTAAGTTATAAACAGAATTTTAAAATCCAAATCTGTGGTGTCTAGATATGTACTAAATAATAGAACATAAATCGTTAAAAAAATAAAGGTATCGGAAGAGTAAATGGAAGGTGTTTACTTAGCAATGGAAAACAGAGAAGATAAAAATAAAATCAACGGTTAACTTAAACTTGTTATCAAAAATACTATTACTGTCAACCAAGTAATGAAAGCTATTATTATTAATCTACCTCCTACTAGTCTTCCCACAGAACGAAATCACGTTAATACTTACGCACATTATAAACGCACAACACGTAAGAGTTAGTATTGTTAGAACAAATTTAAAAGATCCTGGTTCGCTATCACACGGCGCCAAAGAGGTCAGTGAACAAATAACTGTTATTAAAGCTAATGTACTAGAATCCTATATACATAGGCATTATACATACATAGGTAGATATTGTTCCTCGAGGCTATGGAAGATGGGCTTGGCCAAAAATTGCTCAAATTTTTGCTAAATGTCATGTGACTATTAAAAATGTGTTTCGAAAATGTGAAATTTCAAAAGATTTTATTTGATGATGTGTTGTAATATGAAGCAAAGCACTTTTTTTTCATATTTTTTTTCCATTTAAGAGTTATGCCACGGTGACTTTGACGCAAAAGAAACCTTAAATTATCAAAATCTAAAAAGTTTCTTTAAAATCTTTTAATCTACTTAACAATTGCCAGGTACAGGTATTATTGCTTACAACACTAATAAATATTTGTCACATGCAGGAATTTAATTGTCTATTCAGCTTTACATTATACCATAAAAAAGTCCGCATTTTGAGTACTCAATATAAAATTTTCAAGATAATCTACACATTTTATTAATAGTGATAGCTCCAAACAACAAACACTATAAAGCAAGGAATTAATATGTTGCATAGCATTACATGCTTACATTACCTAAAGTTAACGGTTCATCCTGACCCCGGAACCGAGCAGTGTATTACAGCTCGTGCCAAACAACAGTGTTTAGGCGTGATGCGAAAACGTGTTTCACTCACTTTGATTATGGACGAGGATTATACTGACGACGGAAAGACGCATCCCGATGTAAGATTGAGTTACGTAACAGATAGGCAAAACGATGAGAATAAGATTAGTCATGATTCAGATGCAAAATGACTCAAACATAGGTGTGATACCAATCTAATCCCATTAAATGCAGAAATTTATTTTATGGATACAGTAGGAATTTAGCAACTTAAATTAACATTAATAAATAAGCTGTATGATGACATTTTTAGCCAGACAGACTCAAAATTCCTCTGAAATGACAAAACCAAATATGCAAATAAATTGCGAATTCCAAGTCAGCTCTAATATTATGCAGATGTGTATCAAAGCACAAACAGAACAATTCTATTGTGCGGGATCCGTTGGTATTTTACATTGAGAATTCCAAATGCCATCTGAGATAAACCAAATCTAGTTTTAGTATAATCCTTAAAAGTGGATGCAGAAAAAATGTCGCGAATGCAAAATGTTCGTACAATAGAAGAATTCAAACCGGTTTGAATGAATCGACGTAACAAAAACAACGTTAATGTTATAATGTTAATTGTTATACACTTGACCGTGCCTTAGCAGTCATGGCCAAATGTTGAAACTTTTTTGTTGCAAACGATCTAAATATTTTAGGAGTAAAGAAGTAGAACGGACTTAAATATTTGGAGCCTTTTTTTTTGGTAAAATTCCTCGTTGTTGTGTATGCAGTAATTTGCAGGTATAATGTATATTTCAAAAAGTTCTCATATAAATTGAAAATTTTCCAAACATCTGTTTTCTGGAAATAGGATAATAATATGGATTACGTAAACAGTCATTAGCCATACGTCCATTTACAAAAATGATTTTTTACAGCGTCCAATTAATACGCTCGTAAGTCAAAACATATTTGTATAATTCTCAGACACCAAAGAAAAAACTGTATCTACAATCCTTCTTATAAGATCAGTGACAAGCTTGCTACCATAATTAGTAATATCAACAGCTTCACGATTCAAGTTATCGATAAGTCACACGAAATCAGCATTCCTAAACTAACAGTCGATTCGATTCCTTTTCATTTCCACATTCCTAATGACACAGTTGATTGATCTTCGCCCAAACGTTTTTTATTTCCTTCCACTTTCTATCGCTAACGTGCTAACTTGAAATATCCATATTAAGATGTTTGGACCGCTGCCACTAATCACTTCGTAATAGCTTGACGGATATGGATATAATTAGCTATGGGAGTAGAATTAATTCCAAATTAGCTAATAAATTACTTTGCAACTTGTAATAAAAAATATTAGGTTTTGTGGACTGTACTACACAACACTTACCGCTTTGGGAGTTCTAGTAAATATATTTAGGTTTGCAATGTGAAAATAAATTAAGACTATGCTCACAATGATCAGTTATCTCATAATTGATAACTGCCCAAGCTGCTTACACTGCACATTCTTGTCCTAGTTAATAGTTACAAACAATTCTTGCATCAAACCAACTTTAATAACACTTATACTTATCAACATGTTTACATCAGTTATGACTCTCACACTTCCAACAATAACACCATCGTTTGTTCTATAATGAGCACCATTGTCCACCCTATTAAGATCATCTCCTAAAATACCACACTTATCATATTAATCAACACCAAAGTATACACTAATAAGTACAAGAACGATCGCGTGACGGTAATAAAAAACAAAATGGTGCTAGAACATGGGGGATCCACAATTATCCTAACGGCAGCTTGTTAAACAGATCTTATCCGTCCGTTCCTTAGTTTTAATGAGCAAGCCTAATGGGATTTTTGACATCACAAATTATATGATAGTCCTACAGTAAATGGGTGTACATACAAGGTTCTACACCATTTTATGGTCAATTATCAAGTTCATCGATATGTGTCGATGTTTTTTCTATTAGTGGGAGTAATAAATGTAGGTGTTTTAACTTTCAAGTAATTGTTATTAGGTAAAGATAATTATTTAACGTTGTAATGTTACTGACAGTGTTATTATGGTAATTTGTCAATCCTAAGCTTCTATGCAATCGTAATTAATCTGATGACATATTAGCATAAACGATGTCAAACAATGTTAAATTTGAGTAAGATAAATTAGCGATTTAATATGATATCACGCTTGCTTTAATGCTAATAACTTATTAAATGTACTTATGAAGTTGATGATTATAGGAGTCCATTTAAAAAACCGTTATAGAAATCAGTTTCCACGAAAACTCTTTAAAATTCGAATCATCCTCATTCTCCAAAACAAAGGCATTAAAGGTTGTCATTGTGTTAGAAACTAAAAAAAAAATGTAATAGGCCTACAGATACATAAAATTAACGTGTAATTCTGATAATAATCGTGTTTAAACTTAAACCTTACTTATTAAATCTGTGAGCGCTCAAGTTAAAACATTTGAAAAACGTATTTCGTCCGCGTCAGCTAAGCCATGTGTAATGAGCTGTGTCAATGCTTGACAGTCTTTAAGCGTCTTTGTGTATCGCTTTGCATAACTTAAACATAATTTGTATTTAAATTGAAATTATAAATGTGTTCTTTGCTTTTTCGATTTGTTTTCGTTTTGAGGAAATTTATCTTGCTTACACCCGGTTGTTGCTTTGTTGGTGTTGATGTTAAGACTATTAGTTTGTTATACTTTCTCAACTGTAGTTGAAGCGAGCCAGTTGGAATATTATTTCGAACTATTATTTATGTTATCTTATTTTCCAATGCCTTAAGCTATCGAGCCTAACTTTCGAAGGCACAATTTAAACTACATCGTTTACTTAATGTTGATTAAATTCAAAACCTTCTTACCTGATTTTCATTTCTAAATAAGCTGTCATAGTTTTACATTTTCCATCAACAACATACATAAATCAATCATCATCAATATCCCATAAAATCAATACAAAAATCTGTTTCTTGGATTACGTAAAACGACTTCGCGATCTCTAATAGCATAACGTAATCATTTAACTGTGCAACTCTTAAAAAATCGATAAACTCTTAATACATGTTGGATAGTGACTTAACTTCGGCTACAACTTGAGTGTGTGGTTTTTTAAGACCGCCAATATTAAAATCGTCACTAGAGCGATCGTAGAGTAGCGTCAGAGGCCGATTTTTTTCCGAAATAATATGCAGTGCCATCAAACCTGGCCCCGGGTAAAAAGGAAGTTTTCTGCCGTTTTGCGTCAGCATACCACTCCATTTTCCTAAGGGAGGAGAAGACTATGAGAAATTACTTGAAAAAATTATAATATGATGATGAAAATAACAGTTGATACGTCCCCAGTTCATCGTTTTCTCGGAATCTCAGATTTCTCGTTAGAATATCGCGTGTGAATCCAGAGTTACCGCGTGTAAATGATTAATGTTTTGTTTTTACATTACAGGTAAATGTTCAACCAAGTGACACGTTGCTGTATAAACAGGTATTTAAGAAATTTATCCGCATTTTGTGTGGTTCGTTCAACTACAGTGCAGACATCTGCAAAAATGTGAAGAGACTGAATTTCATGACTTCTGTTATAAGTTTACATGGAAAAAAATATTCCATTAATAACCCTGCCATCCATTGGACTACTTGCATGTCACCACCACTAGTCTGCATAGTAATTTACACATTTCTTTGAGTTTACGTAATAATTTTATACGATGTTTTCATAACAGGCTACAGCTTTCTGGTATCTAATCTTTATAGCTGTAGAAAGCGAAAACATTTTGCTCTAACCATAGGCCAAATAAACCTAATTCATTTGATCTGTGTTACAGACATACAATTGCCAATACCTACTTTCTTTTTAATAGCATCCTAATTCTGAAAGCGTTTTGGAAGCAATTTTATGGCTTGCTAATTTACAGCATCCTTCAAAAACACCGCTAGAAAAAAAGGTATCATCAGTATCACAGATACTTCTGTCGTTTGTTTGATCACCACAAGCATCATACATGATGCTATACACCAGAAAACAAAAGAAGTCAGCCTAACCCAAAGAGATATGGCAGGATAACTTTGACTCTTATTGAGTAACATGGAAAATAATAATGGTAGATGATATACCCAATGTACTAATAACAAGTAAATAACTAGTAATGTTTCCTCTTCCCCTTGGACCGCGAAAGCGTATGGACGTGTGCCCGTATACCGTTTTTGTTTATTTTTAATTAAATTTTTCGACAAAAATAAAATAAATTAAATCAAGTGAAGTACTAGGCATGCATAAGACAGTGGAGATCGCCGAGTGTTTGTGTAAGCGTGACAGCAACAGTAGAGACAGCGTTAGAGGCGGAGCTTCGCTGCGCGTGCGACGGACTTAGTCATCTTCGCCGCTTGCTCCAATTCAATAGCGAGAGCGATTAGCGGGTAAATATTTTTGCTGTGGCCCAAGTTTAATAAATAGTTGGCATAACATTTACACAACTAATACAGTATAACTAATTAGAATCGCTGTGGTTATTATTACATAAAATACCGTTATCATGCCACTAAGACGGACGCCCCCCGCCTCACCCGCTCCATCAACCCCAACTGTTGAATCTGAGAACGTACAAAAATCCTTATCAACACTCGCTAAGACAACGTCTAATTCGCCTTTACAACATAGTGAGTCGGTGCCCGAGCTCCATACCATAAATGTCACTGAGCGGAAAAAAAGAAAATTTGACAACAAGAACTTCGACATTAAGGATGTTATTAAGGAAATGTTTTTGGACTTTTCAAAAGATCAAGAAAAACGATTTGAAGAACTCAAGGCGAGTATGGAGGTACTGTCTAATAAATATGATGAATTCTTGTTAAAAATCACAACCCTGGAGAAGGAAAGAAAGGAAGATAAATTTTTGATAAAAGAATTGGAGGAAAAACTAGAAGCAACTGAGCGTAAACTATGTGGAACTGGAATCGAGATCCGTAATATACCAAAACAAGACGGAGAAACTAAGGTATCATTGTGTAATGAAATTATACAATTAGGTAAGACCATTAATGTTAATATCGAAGATTCTACCATTAAGGACATTTACAGATTAAAATCTAAAGATGGTACTAATCCAGTCATCGTTAACCTAACGACTGTCTTGCTAAAGGAAAAAATTATCAAAGGTGTCAAGAACTTCAATAAAAACAAAGAGAGAGGTCAAAAATTAAATACTACTCATCTAAACCACACCTACCAGTTGAAACCACTATACGTAGCGGAAAGTCTTACGTACAAGACTCAGAAGCTTTACTTTTTAGCTAGACAATTCAAAAATAGTCATGGTTACAAATTTTGCTGGACTGCAAATGGGATCGTATTTCTTAAAAAAAATGAAGATTCGTCTTACTTACGTATAAATAACGCTATAGACTTAGATAAATTAAGGAATACTGTGTGACTATTTTTCGTCAAAACGAGTTTCTATTGTATAACGTTATATTTTTTCTTATTGCATGCTCTTTTTTCAAACAAATCTTTATTATATTATATTGTACTTTGCACATTCTACACACATTGTTTACACCACAAACTTGCTACTCCATTTTTAACCACTTTTAAAAATATAGCTAAAACACTTATCAGACATAACACAGCACATACATTAAATACACCCAAAGACGTGTACAATACTTTCAGCTTACTAAAACACCTAACAAATTGCATACGGCTATATACTCTGAACCCAGTACCACTTAAAACCGTAAATATTCTGTACAGATCTTATATCTTGCTCCTTTATGTATTCTCCTACTTGTCTCAAATCCATAAAATCATGGAGATAAATAAGTTTATGAAATTCTTATTCTTTTCTATTAACCTTCGATCATAATACTGAAACATCTATTAACAATGAACTAGATCAACTTAGTGTGGCCGAATCGAGCACATGTGATATAGAACTCTCTGCAAAATCAGTATATACCGATAATTCTTCGTTTAACATCATGGTACAAAACATTAGAAGCATTAACCGTAACATTACAGGACTACAAACCGTTATGGCACGATCAAAAATCGATTGGGATATCATCATCCTATCTGAATGTTGGATTTCCCAAAAACAACATATACCTCATATTAGTGGATATCATTATGCGCACACTAGCGATAATAGTTCTCAAAACGAAGGCGTCGTAATATATTACAAATCTTCTTATTCATTTGACATATATGAACCTGCAATAGCAGACGCTAATTGCTTGCAAATTAAAATTAATAACCAAACCGTTATTCTGGGTATCTATCGCCGTCCAGGCGTAAGAAATATCACAAGTTTCTTGGATTCCTTAAATAAAATCTTATTAACGCTATCGTCGTACCAAAATATCTTCCTTACTGGTGATATCAATATAGATATATCAGCTTTAACCACGGATAACAGAGCCGATGACTATCTCAATCTTCTTGCCTCACATGGACTCATGCCTGCACATTATATTCCGACGCACTCTCGATCATGTCTCGATCATGTTGTGATTAAAACCAGATTATTGGTCAAATGTTTAGTGTCACACACTACTCTTACCGACCACTACACTGTCATCATAAGTCTTTCTCGCCTCCGATCGTCGCATCAACTGCGTACAAAATCAATTACCCGTACAGACTTGGCAGCCTTAGACAATAAAATGGAGGTACTAGACTTTGATGACATTTATTCATTGAAAAGTGCTGACGACGCTGTTTCTTTTTTTCTAGGAACTCTTAAATCCATGATTAGTTGCTGTACTAAACAAATAACTATACCAAGACGTAGGCGAATCATTAAACCGTGGATTACTCCAGGCTTACTACGCTGTATGCGTAACCGCGACAATCTACATCTCAAATGTAAAAAATATCCTGATGATATTAATAACAAAATAATATACTCACGTTACCGGAACTTTTGTAACAACATCCTAAAAAAAGTCAAGCAACAATATGATAGGAATGAACTTGCAAAATGTGAAGGCAATACAAAAAAAATATGGGATACAATTAAAACAATAACATCTACTAAAAAACAAAACACTTCATGCTTAGATTTAATAGACTTGAGTAAACCACGTGAATCAGTAAATAACATCAATCAGTTCTTTGTAAACATAGGTTCTTCATTGGCGAGCTCCATCATAAGCTTGCCTAACAACATTCAATATTCCACTCCACCTCGTCGAGATTCCTCTTTTGTACTTTTGCCTGTTGATGCGTGTGAGATAAAGACCATTATACTCTCTCTAAAAACAAGCTGTGCACAAGGACTTAACGACATTCCTAGTAGTATATTCAAGAGATATTCCAACATCTTATCTCTGCCCATAGCATATATTTGTAACACTTGTTTCTCTACAGGCGTTTTCCCCGCAGAGCTCAAAAAATCTCTGGTTCACCCAATACACAAGAGTGGCAGCAGAGACTGTGTCAATAACTACCGACCAATTTCAATTTTGCCCGTATTATCTAAAATTATAGAAAAAGCTATCAAAATACAGTTAATAAAATACTTGGAATCTAAAAGGATATTATCTAAAAATCAATACGGATTTCGTAGAGGAAAATCAACTAATGATGCAGTTCACCAACTAACTGATACCATTGTAGATAAACTTGATGAAAATAAAAAAGTCCTTGCAATATTTTTGGACCTAGCAAAGGCTTTTGACACGGTCTCTGCACCACTCTTGCTAAAGAAACTGGAACACGTAGGCGTACGCGGAACACAACTGGACTTACTTCACAGCTATCTTAGTGATAGACTTCAACGCGTAATAGTCGAAGGATGGCAAAGTGATGATAACAATATCAATATTGGTGTTCCGCAGGGAAGTATTCTTGGGCCTACCCTCTTCCTAACATTCATCAATGACCTTTGTCAATTAAATCTTACTAACGGCCAAATCATCACTTTTGCCGATGATACAGTTCTACTTTTCCACGGAAATACATGGGAAGAGGTCTATAGCCATGCTGAGAGGGGGTTCTCTTTGGTCGGAAGCTGGTTAAATAATAACCAACTCACATTAAATACTAGTAAAACAAAGTATATCACATTTACATTAACAAATACCCGCTTCATGTCAAATTCCGCTCTCAGCATAACCGCCCACTCATGTAATAATCATTCATCAAACACGTGTACATGCCCTAAACTTGAAAAAGTGGACTCTATTCGATACCTTGGTGTTATTATAGACAGAAACCTGAATTTTCAACCACATATAGACCTACTCTGTAAACGTTTAAGAAAATTAATATTTATATTTAAAAATCTTCGCCATGTTGCGGATTTAAAAGTACTTAAAACGGTTTATTGTGCACTTTGTCAATCGCTGTTGTCCTACTGCATCACATCATGGGGAGGAGCTGCTAAAACTCACATGATAAGAGTTGAACGAGCACAAAGAGTAATACTGAAGGTAGCCCACTCGCTATCCTTCTTTTATCCCACTACTGAGTTGTACCAGAAATGTAGAGTTCTTTCTGTTCGTCAACTTTTTGTCTTGCTAACAGTTTTGCGGAAGCATTCTCTCCTTCAGTATAACCCAACTATAAACGCAAATAAACGTAATAAATCAAAAGTATGCTCATCTAAGATCTATAAAAGTGCACTATCCCATCGAAGCTATTGCTTTCTTGGCTCCTATTTATATAACAGGCTTAATGGTAACCTTAATATTTATCCATTGACTAAGGCAAAATGTAAGCAAGTTTTAACCACGTATTTGTTAAGTCTAGACTACGTTGCAACTGAAAATCTCTTAACTATAGCTATATAACCGTACAGACCCACAATCACATCTCACACACATACATTTACACACCCTCCCACACACACACCCTCCCACACACACATCCTCTCACTCACATTATATTTCACATACAAACACGCAAATCATAATTACTACCCACCTTTTTTTTTTATTTTTATTTTGTTTTATAGTAAGTTAATCTCTGAAATGTTTTTTTTTTCTTTTCTTTTTCTTCTCTATATTCTTTTGTTCGTTATGATTGGTTTTTATAATATGTATCTGAATAATTTATAAGTTACGCTACGTTCGAGGGGGGGCCTGGTAATCTGCGTGACAGGGTTTCCTAGTGCGGATACCAGTCTCCCACAAAGGACTAGTGTGAAATGTTGTTATGAACTTAATTTTAAGAACCTTTGTGGAAGAGAAATAAAGAGTTTATTATACCTAGCCTGTTGGTCTAGTGGTTAGTGACCCTGACTGCTAAACAAGCATACCACCCAGGACAAAGCATGATCATTTGATCTGCGTCTGGGTGTTATTTATTTAAATGTATGGATTTAGAAATATATAAGTATGTTCATCAGTTGTCTGGTTTTCATAGTACTGGCTCTGCTAAGTTCGGAATCGGATGACCTTGTGTAAGTTATCCCAGAATAATTTATTATAATAGAAGGGGATAATTGAGGCCATTACCCTATAAACTGATAATCGTGACATTATGATATTATGCTTCTATATATTTAAGCTGTGTGTAGTAAGGGAAGGCTGGTATGCCTATGGGTAGTTTATAGCATGACCTAGGCTAGGAACTTTATGTGCGGTCTAGTCTTACGACCTAGCTAGGCACCTGTTTGAACCTAAACGTGTTTGGTGGCGACACTTTCCGTGTTTACTATCGTTTCCATATTCTAGACACCTGTTAATTATTGGTAAGACTAGAAGTCTCCGTCAAAATTGCCGATATAATGATTCGAGTGAATGATCTTTTTAACGTAATTAGAGAATCGGGACTGAGTGAAACATTCATTCATTTCATTGATAAAATTACTTTTGATATGACTTATTATAATTCGTATTAATTTATTTGCTACCTACATGTTAAGAAGCTTCCTTGTTCTTTATCTTAGAAATTTCGAGTCATTAAAATATTGTAATGTCCCATCGATTCTTCATTGTAATCTGCGGGTTCAATGACCAGATTACACCTACATAAAAAGTTGTCATGCGATCAATACATATTTAATGATTCTTCATCATAGATTCGTCATGGTTAAGTCAAATACATCTGAAATTCTGTAAAAAGTAAATTATTTAAACTCTCTGTTTATTCATTTATATGGAGGTATCGAAACATTTATACAATACAATACTCTTTATGGTATAGAGAGTATTAATATACAGACACATGTTCCTTTACTTTCGTGTTCACTTGAGCAAACTGAATTAAATACCTTTGCTTAATCACCGACTGTGGACTGTAGACATTGTTATTTCATTACCTCTCATAAATTTGGTATTTTTTTATAAATGTTTAGGTCACTATCCTTTACAACTATTGTTTTTTGTGTCCAATCAAAGCTGTGTCACTGAAATCAGTTTTAGTTAACTGACTAGCTAGACTTTAGCGTTTAGAATTTTCTTCAAAATAATTTAATTACTTTTAAAGTAAAACTGTTCCTGTTAGTCAATTTCAAATGCTTCCTTTCACAAATAAACAAAAAATTAACATTTTATCGTTCTTTTAAACACCATACTTAAAATAATATATATACCTAAAATACGCCGCAAAATAGCCTAGTTCTGAAAACGACCTGCACTATCGCATTCAGGCATAGTTTTGAAGTTGATAACTTAAACAAAGTAATGCATTAGGCAACGTGTCGCAAGCTGTAAGTTTATCTTCAGTAAGTAGGGCAGCTGCACCTGACTGGCCGCTGTTAATTACGATAATTGTGTTCATTCACAACTACATAACAAACTTTGTTGAATTAGGACTATCCTGAAGACCTTTTTGATGATACGGAACTTCTACTGTTCAGTTTTGATCCATGTAGCACCTTTTTCATGTTTCGAAAGAACTTTAGTTTTTAAATCCTTTTTTGTTTACAGTCATTTATTTTCTTGGAATTTGCTGTTTATGCGTTTCACTGATATTTATTTAAATTGTAAAGTTTCATGACTATGTTAACCTGCGTTCCGGGGATTAACGCGAAATATTCCTTTGATGGTTTCTACCAAATTAACCTGGCCGAGGTCGCAAGTAAACTTTAAATTCTGACGTTTTTCCTCATTTTACAAAGACACTGTTCAGCATAGTTTATCGATATCATTCACCTTAGCAAAATATGACTTATCGAGTACTTGAATTGAAATGCAATAATCTTTTTAAAATCCCTACTATCTCGGGCATAATTCGTTACACTTGATATCAAATAATCGGTCACATAAATCCTTATCTAGAGAAATCGATACCCAAAAAGGTACTTTATTTCTCAGCTACTAAAGTCTACTTTCTATAGTTTGGTTAGAATGCGGAAAAGTGAAATATAGAGCAGTTGATTGATTTACATGTCCGGACGTCGGATAGACGGTCGGAAATAAAAAAAGGTTATTTTAAATAGTTTTGTAATATGTTTCACTAGGTTAGTGGTGTGTTCGTTACTTGGATAACGGATGGTACTAATTCAATTATTTTTATATGTGAACGATGTGAGTACTAAACACGTTTGAGGAAGCTTTAAAATTAATTAAATTAATTAGAAATGGATTCGTGTATTTGAATAAATTTGAAGATTTGTAGTATTTTCATTAAAGTTTATTTTTTGCTGAATATCTTTCCATTTCCACTTGGATATTATCCTAAAGTCTTAGCTAGGTATACAATTTATTTGTATGTTGTCACGCTGTACCTATTTCATCTGACTGTAAATCGATGGGTATTTAAGGTTAAGCCTTATTCGTTGCGGTTTATATTTGACGTATCCTCCTTTCATCTTTAACTAAACCCATTGGTCGCGGTTGTTATGATCATCAGAGACGATTGAGTCTATAACTGGTACCATAAAATACCATAGATCAAGACAATTCAGTCTATAATAGTAGAACTGGTCCTATATAAAACAAGAATTATTTAATTCGATTGCGTTTCCTTGATGATGTTAAGACTACTTGCAAATAGTTAGCTGCATCTAGTTAGAAGTGGGTCGATATTAAGATAAACTTATTTTTAGTGTAGGTGGTATTCCACTTTCGAGACCCTTAAAGTTAACGAGAATCTGTTTACGTTATTTTGAAACAAGTGAAGCACAATAATATAATAGTGATTTTAGTAGTCTAGATATCCGGATATGTTTATTAACTAAAAGAGAAGTTTAGGAGTGAAGGCATTAAGAAGATTTTCTTAATCATGTTTTTGTTTCTTGGTATATTAATAAGTAATTTTGCGTTGTCTACATACCCTGTGTATTGCTCATTCGTCAGATCTGGACGCACCTGACGACCTAGGTTAAAAGCAAAAAAGCACGCAAAATTACAATCCGCAAGGAAATTATACATGTTGTAAAACTCTATTAGCAGCAATAATCCTCCACTATTCCCTAATAGAATGAAAAGAAAAGACGCTTCCATAAGAAAAACTATAACACGGTCGTAGATCTGGCGTATATAGGTAACTGGGTGTAATATTATGTGTCAGCAAACAAGATACGTTATCACCGCGATAGGATTGCGTCGACGTTACGAAACCCAAGGAATGTTCGGTTACTGCAGTTCCGTATTTATTTGAATATTTTGATGGTGGATGTTAGAATCTGTATTGGATGTTGAGAAATTGTTGCAGTAGCTTTTTGATTTATTTGACGACCTCCGTGGTCGAGTGGCGTACGCACCGGTTTTCAAGATGTCCCTAGCTCTGAGGTCCCGGATTCGATCCCCGGACGGGTCAATGTAGAAAGGCATTTTTCTACATTGTTTTGGGTCTGGGTGTTTGTAGTACCTTCGTTGTTTCTGAATTCCATAACTCAAGTGCTTTATAGCTACTTACTTTGGGTTCAGAGCAATGTATGTGATGATGTCCGCATTTATTTATTTATTAAATAATGGTCTTGTTGGAGGCTAGGAAGTACCAACCTATGTGAATAGACTGCTAATGTTTGAGATGATGCTGATAATGATGAGTCAATTTTATTTAGCTTTCTTTTTCATTTTTGAGTTTGATTGGAATCTTACCTTGATCTCGAAAAAATAAAAGATTTATGGAACTAAATACTATGAACATTGCTTTAAGGAAAAATATGGGAACAAAATATGGTGTGTTAGGAGAATTGCTTTATGTAACATTTCTATAGTGTTATTAAATTTGACTATCTAGGCCCATGAAGATAGGTAAATAACAGAAGTCCCTTTAATGTTCTGATAAATGCCAAGGTTATATAATCTGGTATGTCAGGCTGCCTATAGGTATGAAGTATTTATCAGCGTGATGTCACGCATCAGGCCTTGAGTGTTAGACTCCAAGCAAACAAAGTTATCGAGCTCAAGCCTAGATATCCGGATAATGTTTGAGTGACGTATTTAACAAAATCCACGTTACATACATAATTTAGATTATGGAAAATAAAACAAAATTCCAAAAAAAAAAAGAACTGATTGAAACAAATTATTTTGGACTACTTAATACTACTTAATAATACTTGTCATAGCTATTTTATGTAGGTAGCACATTTTATCTTGACATGCATAATTACATACTGTGTTACTGCGTAACTCCAGTGTATTCAAATTCGAAGAAACAAAATTAACTTTATTAACTGAACAAAATCTCTAAATCAACTATAACATACAAAACAACATTGGCAACACCAATAAAGTAACGTACAAAACATAAGTAATTAGTAACACCAGTACAGTACGATGAAAACTTAATGGCGGCTCTGAACACGAGGCGAGTCGCTGCGCAGTAACAACCTTATGCGCCAGTGGGGGTGCGGGGCGAGATACTGCGCAGCGTTTAGCTAACTTCAGAGCCGCCCTTAAGTTTGAGTCCAACTATACAGTACCAACTACTACTACACCCATAAAATATTCCCAACGAACAGGTGTCAGACGGTAATTTCTCCCCCAATAAACCTCACACAACAGCTAGTGTTTCATAAGATATTAAATCTGCTAAATGCAACACTGCATCTACATATACCGGAGATAAACGGTAATTATGATCCTGCTATCGTAGAGTGCATTATAATATGCAAATGCATACAGGGATGTTCTATAGTAATTCGTCGGAAGAAATTGCTCTTAGATGCAAATTTTAGAGTTGGATAGTGTCTTATTTTATGATGATGGTCTAGCTAAACTACTATATAGGATAATTATTAAAATAGTTGTTCTTACTAATGATCAAACATGCTAAAGTTATGAGTTTCTCAACGGGTTAAGATTGTACGTTCTTCAAAATCTTTGAAGTAAGTGAAAGCCAGCATTTCGAATTTCATCTGCGTATGGTTTCCTCAGAGAAAAGATTAATATCTAAGTGAAAGATACTTTATATGTGGTCCAGACCACACACTCCACTAAATCATAAATCATCTAACGAAATTCTTAAAACATCACATTGAAACTTAATAGCCCTAAAATTATACAACATACAATTAATATTTTACAACACAACAAATGTAAAAATAAACTAACTCCAAATATGGGTCCGCTATAATTCAGAAGAGTTGAAACTAATGATTACATAACTGAGTGTAATTATGCAAATGTTATATTTGACAGAAAAATGCTCTTAGTCACAAACCCGCCCACTTGTGCCACTATAAATGGAACTTTGGAATCAATGGCCAACCTTCGTGAACCGTTTCGCAAAACTATTTTGGATTCCGGTTGTTTATGTAAATATTGCTTTGATTTCTACCATTGATTTGAAGTACCTGTTACCTCAACGACAACCTACTATACTACTGTATTGAAACCCAATACTTGAATTCTTGAACTCATTTCATCAGAAATTGATGGTGACCATTTATCAGCACTAGGTATGTCTCGAGTTTATGAACCGTTATGACAAAATGATGACGCAGTACACAGCATTGATATTAAAACCTAACCTTGGATCAAAATAAATTTAGAACTGGCTAGAAAGAACACAGACATCTACTCCATTAGTTCGACGAAATGATCAATTGAAAGAATCGGCCACCCAACACGCACTGAATCAATGCCCAATAAAACTAAATTATTTGCAAGAATTACAAGTGATTCTACGAATTTCATTCAGACGTTAAACCTTTAAATCCAATATTACATACCAGTTGTCGTTGCCAAATTGATAGAACTCACAGTTCATTTGCCAAACCTAATTTTCGATTGCGTTACTGAAAATCAAGAACGAACTTTGACTGAATGATCGCTCATACTTTTGTCTATTTTGGGATCGCCCACGAATACTATAATAACTTTTCCTATAATATCAACAATCAAAGCTGTCGACTTATTCGTAGTATTTGTATATTTACATAATCTTATCTCTCAATCATCTATAATTATCATACAAACGACTACTTACAAAGATAATGAGATAGCATTCGATATTATGGTAGCCAAGGAAGTTTGCCTTACCGATATGGTCAGAACGCCGAAAGTTATTTCTGATTACTATATGTACCTACTACTAAATAAACTACAACGATTTATACCAGATCAAATTATTAAGGAACTAGCAGTAGAATTACATCAGAACGTAAATCAAATTCGATAATATATTCAGTCTGAAATGACAGTTTTTGACCTAAAATTACCAATAAATAAGTCCTACTGACTTGAGTTTACCGTAAGGCAATAAATTCAAAAGTGCAACAATAACTTGTTTGGATCACAATGAGCCATTATGAGGACACGACCAGAATTTTAGTGGATTAGGTGTTTTGCAGTAAATAGATAAATTTAAGGCTGTTTTCCCATAGAATACTAAGTGCAAAAATGGTAATTTAAAGATCTGCATACAATGTTGAATTTTAGAAGAAGGTTACGTTAGATTAGAAATCAATCACAGAAAATCACGACAATAACACAGTAGATATTACTACTATATACCCGTGCTTTACACAGATTTTTTAATTCTGCTCTTCAAATGGGTCTTATTACAATACCTGTAATAGCTATGGATTAATTTCCCGTTTGAAGTAATGCAGAATCTGCTTTACTAAGTTTAGGTAAAACATTTAGGTTATACAATCGTATGAATGACGTAGGTCATGGACATTTCCTTGTAAGCCTACCCCAACAATTACGACTGACTAAACCTTAAAACTAGGTCAATCTAGATCATTCACAATATATTTTTGGACCATCAATTAACGTATGTCCTTACTCCCACACAATTATTTCGATATTTGTCCAAAACATTCGGCCAATTTATTTGGACTACTGCGAACCACAAACTGCTTCACACTTGACCCACATTCTGAATGAGTTGTGAACTATAAACAAATATGAGCTGAGTCTAAACTAGGAAGGATTAGTTGATGTCACCGACGCCTTTGCGTTACTACATTTTAAAAGAGGAGTATACTAAAAGACAAATGACAATATTCCGTGATAGAACAGCGTAAACTAAACGGATTTTTAACCGACTTCAAAAAAGAGGAGGTATGAAATTCGATCGTATTTTTTTTATGTTTGTTATCACAGAACTTTTGACTGGGTGAAGCGATTTCAATGATTATTTTTTTATTTGAAAGCTGGTGTTTTCCATCTGGTCCCATTTTATACTACCCCAGTTTTGACAGTGAGATCCATAAGAAATAAATGTAAGACTTATTTTAGAAGTCGTTTTTTTTTCTTAGAATTATTCCAGTTCTATCAATATACCCCTATTTTTTCTTGTGTCCTTACAGTGTCTTCGCTTGACCAACCACCTAATTCATTAAAAACCAAGTTGTTGAAGGCTACGATGCTTGCCAAAACATTAGCATTTAGGCATTAAGGCCGAAATTAGCAATAATTTACCTCATTTAGTTAAATTAACTCTTTGTTGTATGTTCAGGCAATGTTCAATGCATGACGCGAAAAATCGATTCCCTTATCAAGGTTTATCGGCGTTACAGGTATTGTATTTCGCTATAAACAACTTAATGTTGTTTGGAATGAGCACACATACCTATTGATAAGTCTTCTATTTCAACCTAGAAATCTAGCCGTTACTAAGCAACTCTTTTTGATAACAAAATCTGAATTAAATCGATTCGGGATATTCGCGATTTTAAATAAAGGTCAGAGTGGTAGGTAGTGCAAATTCTACTGTTTCCTGTCGGCCTCAGCTAAGCAATATAATAATAATAATAATCCAGCCTATAAACGTCCCACTGCTGGGCACAGGCCTCTTCCCATACAGAGAAGGCACGAGCATTGATCACCACGCTTGCTCTCTGCGGATTGGCAATTTCAGGTCCCAATTTTGGAATCCAGGTTACCTCACGATGTAAAGCAATATAAACAATAAAAATATTTTTTACCTAAACATCTCTAAAACCCGAAAAAACGTGAAATTTATTTTATGTTGAGCATTTTTCTCCAACACTGACCCATTTTACACCATTCTTGATGCCTGATGGTGACAGACAGGGTGGTCTTATTGGCGGTAAAAAATGATGTTCAAATCCCAATTTTCCGTAACTTTCTCCAAATCAATCTCGTCCTACGTAGTTCCGACATCACTATCTTTCCATCATCCATTCACGTCAGTGTCGCGAGTGACACTGACGTAATATTTCATTCACTGACAGCACTCGTTAGTGGAGAGGTCACTCGGGTACGTAAACATGCGTAACTTATTATCTATAGGCATTCTGTTGATTCTATACATTTGGACCTGTGGTATCTCATATACCACAGTTATAGGAATCACTAGTTTCTTCTGCTATCTACATAAGGATTATTCAAAATCTTTCCTTTCTTACCTAAGATTTACCTTCTCCTTACTAAGGATTTTTTTTTAAGTGGATTACTATTTGCCTCATCTTCATTTATGGAAAATCGTGTTACAAGTAAATACTAAACTATGTGCGATCGGTTTAGGTCTTGTTTAGAAAACTAAAACAAACACAGTCAAAGCAATTATTTGAGTAGAGTAATAAGTCACGTTTGCTAATGTTAACATATAAATATTTTTAGTACACGTGCTCAAAACTTTAGAACCAATATATCATTTTAAAATCATATTATTTGTGTCGCACGTGGAGACTTACGTAATTTTATGTTTTTACACAAAAATATATTTTCCAAAATACAAATAAATTAATCATAAGTTATTTAAATTGCGTGTGATATATGTTAATTTAAATTATGGGATTAGGGTGCTAATCTTTAACTTGATTATGTTAATTCTAATGATCAATATTAATAAAACATTTTGACTTTATGATTGGGCTAAACAAATTATGAGATGTACGACACATTGACTGTTTGTGACCGTGTAATTATTCATGAACACCATTAATTCTGATTTTTGTATGTTAAATATTATTAAATGTAAAACTTAGTTACCAATTTTAACGTTTACTAACTTTTCATTAATGAGATCTCTGCAGATAGCTTGAGCGCGCAGGCTTTGACTACTCCATTGGACTTTTGGCGAGGACCTTAAGGCATCCACCCAGAGCATTAGGAAAAACTAATTACGTCAGCAATGTACACCAAGAGCACCACCTGCGGGGTTCGGACTTCAACTTGGTGCGTTGCTAACAAATACTAACTATCTTTTTCCGGGCGAAAATATAGATAGGTACGTAGTATATAGGTAGGATTTAAAAATCGCATTACTTTACGGGTATCACCTTTCAAATCTAATCAGATCTAACAAGCAAAATGCGACATTTTCTCCCTAAGATCTAAACTAGAGGCAGTACAATGTATCTAATGCCTAAAACACTAGAACAATTAGCGTGGCAACAATTAAAACAGCAATTAACATGGCAGATAAACTCGATAAACAGCAATAAAGATATTGCAACGCTTTATTAATAGCCGCCTTGCAGATAAGAGAACCAAGGTAACCGACATAGCTCGTAGAATTAGCTTGCTGAAGTGGCAATGGGCTGGCCATGTCTGTCGAAGGACCGATAGCCGTTGGAGCAGACGAGTCCTAGAATGGAGACCGCGGCTCGGCAACCGTAAGGTAGGACGCCCGCCCGCCAGGTGCACTGATGACCTGAGAAAGGTCGCTGGAGGGGACTGGATGCGGAAGGCGGAGGACCGGGTGTTGTGGCGTAAATTGGGAGAGGCCTATGTCCAGCAGTGGACTATGATTGGCTGATTGATTGCAGATAAGATAGGATGCATTCCGACTATTCTCAGAACTTACCTATAGTAGATACTTCTGTTTACGTGATAGTTCTCTTTACATCCTGATCTTCTCCTGTTTATGTGTCTATAGTTCATGTTTTTATAGTATTCATGTACTATTAGCTAATGACTAATTCTACTGACTGCCTCGTTGGCCTAGTGGTGCTAAGCGCGACTGCTACGCTGGAGGTCTTGGGTTCGATTCCCAAGTCGACCAAGGTTAACACCTTGGTTGAGTTATTCTATGAAATTCTCAGTAGCAGGTCGGAGTTTGAATTAGTGCCCGGTAAGTGGCAGTAGGCTCGCCTCCTATTACATGGGACCTAAACATATCGGCGAACTGTGGGTGTTCATTGGTACACCACTGCCTACCCCTTCGGGGATACAGGCGTGATGATATGTTATGTCTTTATGACTTCTTCTAAGACAGCCCAACTAATAATAGTCAGAGTCTTAAAAAATAGTTTTTCGGTAGCGCAAGAAAATGAGAAAATAAACTGGCGGAAACAAAAGCTCTCTCTGCCTACTCTTTACGACTGAAACTATGTACACGACTGATAGATCTTTTTAACTAACTTGTTTTTTTTTTTCTTTTATTTTTAGGTAAGCCCCTGAAGACTTCCTGGTTAATACGCTTTTATGGTAGAAGAAAAAAAACAATACGAACCTAAAGTACAGGTAAAAAATATATTTATAGAATGGAAAGGAGCATGTTGTCGATTATAATACTCTTTCGCTGTTTCCTAAATACCTACGACACAAAAAATACCGAAATTATAATCATCTGATTCTTTTGCTACGGTACTATATCGGTTACCAGAGATGCTGCTCTTAATTTATAGACCTCTTTAAATTTGCATTTTATCGGCAACTGCATACAAACAGCCTTAAATATCTCTAGCGAGGAGACGAAGCGACTGGAATAAGAATATCTTTAACGGTTTAGATCACATGCTTGCTGCTCATTCACACAGCCAATATTCAACTTTTAGGTAACAGTGCAAACCGTTCTAAACCTAGTTTATTGGACAAATTAAAAATTAACATTTATTAAAAACAATAGTGGACCTAATTTTCTGAAATTTGTATGGGACCATTTCTGAGGTAGGTATATCGATGAAAAAAGGAATTTTGTCGTCGATTTACAATAACTATAGATACTTGCCAAGAACACCACACGAATACCTCCTCCTTTAAAAGTCGAATGAAAAATAATTTAAGCTAAGAACATAAGATACAGCGTGCTCCTATAATTACGTCAACTGCCAACGGTTAAGTCTGGTATACTTCATGGCAGCTTTTACTAGTCCCACTTATTTCTCCCATTCAGTTTTAAGTGACAATAGACTAGAAGGCCAATTAAGAGTGTCTATAAAACGTCAGTGTCCATTGTGCATTATTGAGAGTCGTTTGGAAACGATAAAGTGCAGTGGCGTCAAAACTGCGTAATAAAGTATAATAGACTTGACATGTTTAGTTTACTATTTGTTGTAAGTTCGTTTATGGTATAAGTAAATGAAGAGTTATTGTGATAGGTGATTGAGTTTGGAAAGTGGAGCAGAATAGTATGAAGCAGTACCTAAATCCAAAACGGAAAGACATATTTTATAAATGTCCCTTCTTACTTTTACAAGTTCTTCTTTTACTTACAATGTATGTAGTTATCATTCATAGACTTGTGCTTGTGAATTCATAACATATTGTGTAAAATCTTCTTTTAAACTATCGCGCTACATGTTTCTAGTATATAATATTATTATACAATCTTTTGAAGTAGGAATTGTGAAGGGGAGGCTATAAGAGAAAAACGCCACTGCAACTTTCTTTAATCGATATTCTTTCTGAGGACTCAATGTAAATTTTGATGAACTTAACATTAGAATCTTTAAATTCATATGTAAATAAAACATTTTTAATTATTAGGTATATTTATAAGTCAGACATTTGCCAACAACGAAGTACGAGTGCAGCGTAGCCAGTCTGTCTGTCAAATAAAACCCGCTATCAACACAGATATCGTATCAAGGTTGCTTTCTCAGAATATTACTATAATAACCATCCTCGATTATCGCCTGTTAGTATAGGATTAAGTAAACAACGCCCAATTCCCGAAAGTATCGAGATCGATGTGTTTATTGCATTATCTTGGCCTTGTAATAAAATCGCGATAGTCTTCTAAGAAAACTCGAAACTGTTAAGACTTGTACACGTATTTAGGGGCCATTGTTATATGTTACTAAAAATAAAAAATATATTTCGTCATAAGACAATATTAAATGATTCTTCGAATGAAAAGCAGTTTAAACGACGTTCTTTTGCCCTCAATTGAATTTGATTTGTACTTAGCAGAAATTGTGACGTCACACGTGAATGTGCTTATTCAAGGAATCTTTTAGTTGAATATTTTGAGTTTAAGTGAATAGGAAGGCATTAGAATTGTTCATGTTTCTTTGGCGAATAATATAATTGGTTTTATCAATACTTACGGATGATAACTATGGTAGCAGACGTCCATAAATAGCTAGATTGATGTTTAGAATGCAATATTTATATTTTTTTGTTTTTGTGCCTTTAGTTAAATAATCATTTTTATACCACAATTTATTAAGCTTGTTCTTGTGAACCAAGGTTTATAAATTATCTGATATATTAAGTACCTATTGTAATAATGCATTTGCGCATTGATAAGAATTAACTCGATACTCGATAACACCATTTATATGCAATCAAATTATAATTTAAGAAGCCGATTTTTCATTACATAAATATTTTATTAAGACTAAATAATGTCAATAACGACACTGATAATTTCAATTTTTTTTTTTTCATTTACAATTTTCACTTTCGTGAAAAATTACTTATCTATCAAATAATATTTCTGTAATAGTTTTAGTACGTACATTTCTCATTCAATATCACTTCGAAATCCACCCACGCTAAACCAATCCAATAATTCACTAAAAACATACGACAATCACAAATTACTAATGCACATTACAAAATGAACAATGTAATTTAATAAAGTCACATATAAGCACATAAAATATTTCGAGCAGCTGCGGTGCCGCTCAAAATACGCTCCCGTGTATTTCCGCGACAAAGGCCTGTTATCGCGGCATCAGAGACACTGCCCTATATCCCTGAACTTTCACCACTATACTGGTTTAACTCGGCTTTATTTACATTTACCGTTAATACCCCACTGTTTATTGTTGCAGTTATTTCGCAGATATCTTGGTTAATGTTTTATAGGATAGTGGTAACTGCAAGTAGATTGTAGAGCTCGTTAACGTTTTAATTTTCGTTTTGTCACGTGCTTTTTTAAATTAAATAACTACATAGTATAAACAGTTAATAGTGATGAAATTAATTTAATAACTGTGATTAAGTTAATGATGTGACCCTATTCATTTGCTCATATAAAACAAATTCTTGCAGATAAAGTAAGCAAAACTTGTAGGCAGGAAAATATGAAGGTGGGAAATCTATGTCATGAACTATACTTATACAGTGACACCGTGTGGGCGAGCGATAGGTCAAACTGTTTGCAACTCTGCCTGCGCCCACGCGTTTCTTTGCAGACGGCCCGCCGCGACTAGATCACGTATTTTTCAACTTTTCGATGCAGTTTTTGGAGATTTTATCATTACTTTATCTTTACTTTATATGGCCCTTGTCGCTTGATCGCCTTACACGGACCTTATTATACTTGCTTTATATCCACTTAAATATTTGTGAGTTATTGAACTTGACACTAGTCACAATTTAATTATTTACAATGATATAATATTTAATTTATTACTCGCAAGTTAGCGAAACAATGTTAAAATCATAAAAAAATAGTTCAATATACTTTACTTATACGCACGCGAAATATGTATCTTTAGACGAGTAACGAGAAAAACGTTACGAGTAGGAAAATAAACGTGTTTACGTTTTCACTTTTACTAGTGATGTATGACGAAAAAGTTAAACACTTAACAAAAAATGGCCAAACGAAAATATAAACGAAATCGTTACGTCATTCCAAATTTAAAACACACCTCCCACTGAAAATTAAAGAGTTTAATAAATGGAATATGCATGCACGTTCACTAAATTCCAATTTTAAATTCACATAAAAATAAAGTTTCGTATGCTGCCAGTAGTAAAATTAATTTTCCCGCGAAACCGTGCTACGGTTACATAAGTCAAGTGTTTTATTTAAAAACGTTTGTTTAAACTACATGCAACTTTGTTGGGGAAATATTTTTAGTGATTAGCAACAGAACAGCTTCTAGCCTTGAATCTCGTAAACTAATAATATCCGATGTTTCGTTTAGCGTACAATCAAATATAATTTGTTTTTTGTAATAATAAAACTAAGTGAACAAAAGCGGTTTTGTTGTGAGTCATAATATTATTGGGCTCTATAAAATCATTTAACCTTTTTATGGTTTGAAGTAAGAATGTTTTGTGTTGAAAAAAAATAGCGTATTAGTTACTTTACTTGGTTTTCCTACGTTCCTAGTTTTATTCTTTTAATTAAAGAATGTTTAATTAGTTAAAAGTTACATACATCGTTTTAACTCTCAGTTCGATTTATTTCGAGTGCCTATTGAATGTAATCTCTCCTTGAATGCATTTAGCGAGTATTGCAATAGTAACTCGAGTAATGTGATTTCCACGCTATTTTGGTCTCAAAGGAAAATAGTGAATCACCTGCAAGTTTCGCTTGCATGACTTATCAGTCGACTTATTTGGAGCGGATCTAATATGAAATTTAATAAGAAAATCTCTCTCTAAATTATAAGTAAATAAGACCTTTTCGAGTTACTCGACCTACTCAGTTCGTAGTTTTGCAGTAAGTACGAACACTTACAATAAAAGTTTTTTTTTTAATTTGTTACTGAGCTCTTTAGTTAAGGATCCACTACTATTTTTTTTAATATGGGGCCAGAATATTCGTTACGGTGCTTCGAGTTTTGTCTATCGTTGTTTCTGACTTATTCCTAGAGAACTAAACTCAGACTGCTAGGAAAAGAAAGGCGATGTAAATCTTACTGTAACCAACCAAGCCTTTTACTTAGAAACAAGACAAAATCTAACAATTAGCGCTCATTGAAATTCGTGTCTGGGTCCACACAATTAGAATGTAACAATGGTTTACGATAACTGCTGGATAAGAATAGCAATGTTTACGCTTTTCTTAGAACTCTTTAGATATCTACTTTAAATGTCAACATAGTCTAGGTTTCAGCCTTGGTAAATACTAGATCTAGCCTGACTGGATTGTTTATAAAACGTGTGTAATACGAATTAAATAGGTGCGTTATCGTCAACGGCATTTTACATATGGCATTTCGTATTTAGCGTACCTAAATTTGTTTTAGAACCTAAGTGAGAAAAGCCTAAATGCTAAACAAATTATTTAGGTGTTGATAAATGAATCCCGCCTATTATAAAGATATATTTATTTAACTTTATGCATCTACAGCTTCTCTTTACAGGTTATTACGTTTCAATAGATGAAGTTAATCTGATGACAGCAAGCATATTATAAATCAAGGACTAATACTTAAACTATTACAACATAAATACTTATAATGAAACATTTACAATTCACCAATACATAAGCCTTGTGAACTTGTTTAAAAATATTAACTTCCATTCTAAAATATATTTTTTTCGTTATTTTTTATAATCAAGCAGTATTTAATACAGTATATAACCAACCAGTATTTTAAATAAATAAGCATTCCACAAATAAAACCTCCTTTCGGGTTCGAAGCTGTGATAAGCATTAGCAAACATGTTTTATGCAACAAACAGTCTTGCAATGCATTTAGCTCAATTTACACTGCAGCCTAAAGTGCTGGGCAATCAACTAATCTCATTTTGGGTACCGTGTGGAGAATTACTGCACTCGAGAGTTTTATAGAGCTGTACATGAAATAAAAACAAGGGTTTGTATTTGTAAATTTTAGTTATGCTTTATTATTTCATAAGTTTCGAAAATGAATTTCCTATAGTGCTCCAAGAAATACTTCGAAAATTCAAAAGGTTTAATAAAACAAAAAATTGACATTTTTTTTTTAAATTATGAAAACCACCTAATTAGAAAAGGGTACGGTATCCTTTATCCAGTATTAGTATATAAATAGCTAAAAACAAAACATTAAAGCTTATATAGCATTTTACAAGTTACAAGACAGGATAGCCCTTACGAACATAAATTTTACATGCCAATAAAATAACTTAATTTCTTCATGTTCTTAGTGTATATTGTATTTATTGTAAGTGTAAACATTATGCAGGTATATTCATTAATCGTCTTGTTTTATTAAATATTCTATACATCATATTCTATTCACTTTTGTATTTTAATCTGGCGATCTGAGTGAGTTGTTGCCCCACATATTTTTATGGTGCCACTGGCGGTATTGTTGTGTACCGGGTTGTGCAGCTCCCTCAAAAATGGTTGAGCTGCATGAGCTATTCGGGGCATGCTTGCCGTCTGCTGGCACAGGCTTGCTCAGATCGATCTGGTTCTTTCCTCTAAAGACCAGTCCAGTAAATACTCTGCATTTGTTTACACAAATTTACTATTGTATTGTCAGGACTAAAAAGAGACTGTGACCCCCGAGTTTGTTTCGACATTTCTTCTCAGGGTAGTCAGTTAGGAAATGTCGACCACATCTAGATTAAGAAGACGTGTGAAAGTGATTGAATGTAGTCCTATTTGCAAAATAAAGAATTTGAATTTGAATTTGAATAAATTCAAATTACTATCATTGTCATTAATCAATCATACTACAAGACAAAACAATGGATCAGTGAGCGTAACCATCAGATTATATTGTTAAATCGTTGATTAAATCTAACCGATTATCTTAATCGTCGTGTTTATGTTATACAGGATACAATCATTATAAACTTTATGATTATGTGCTTAACCTATCCTTATTTCTAAATGTTAAGGAATTATGTTCAAATGTGAAAACCGTGTTACTTTAAAAATTGAGTGTGTTTACACTTTACATGCAAATTACATTAAGCTAGATATACTAACTATGATCCGGCCGAATTATATTTCCCCATAAAAATCAAGACCAACTGACATGTGTCAGAAACGCATTCGCTCAGCGTCTGAACCATATCTTCCGACCTACATTAAAAAATACATAAGAGAAACCATTTATAATACGGCTGTCAAACCTTATTTATCAAAATAATACTGGAAAAGGACGAACAAACGTACTGGTGACGTATATTGTAACATTTACGGTACATACTTAAAAAAAAACCTAACAATTTTAAAAATAGAATTTTCTACCATTGTATACATGTTTTGTTTTACTTTCTTGTTCTAAAACTAAATACAACATGCGTAACTAGCCACACAGTCTACAAACAAACAGCTTCCATTACACAACATTAATAACAACTGATTATTTAAATCTACAATTGGAACAGCACCATTTAAGGTGTGGTTCCATTCAGACATTGTTGCCAGCTTTGGTCAGTGAAACCAGCCTTAAGCCTTGGAAGAAAGTGGTTCTATTTGTTTGTTTCTAATCTTAAGGATACGGAATGATTTAAATGTTTTTGTTATGGTAATGTTTTGATAGGAATAGAAACTGTTGTTTATATTACTGCCTGTTAGTAATTGAATGAAAACTGGTTGGGTACATTTTTTGCTGTATGAAATAAATAAAAGTGTTCAATTAAATAACATATTATGAGGATGTTTTGTATACCATTTTTCTTACAGTGCAGGGAAACGCAACGTGTGTTGTTGTTATTCATATTTTTATTAAAGAAGGTAAACATTGCTTAGTCATATATTAATATTGATTCAACTGATAAAATTGCAAAATAAATAACAATGGACATTATAAATGTAAACAAAGCTTTTAAAATGACCGTTACGTATTATGAAAGAGTTTAAGAATAATAAAAAAAAATACATTTAATTTATCATCGATGTTCCAGATTCCAAAATGTTCGTCTAAACTTATAGATTGACCATGGTACCTATCAGCATAAAATCCTCATGGGGAGTTCATGTTTCTATAAATAACAATAATTTATACATTGGTACCAATGATATTTTAAACAGATATGTTATACACATTTAATTTAATTTAATTTATTTATTTAGAATAGAACGGTACTACACCAATTACACTATTCCTAACACAATGAACAAAAATAACAAAAATGTAAGTACATTAAAACTATTCTATCGAAGTAGGTATAACACATAATAATTAAATTAGAAGCTATAGGTACATCGATAAATCGTATAAGGTCTTTTTCACTTTTAAACACTTTTGGGCTACCTAATATATAGGTAAAACTAAAAGTCCTATAGAATAAATCACGCAGCCGATATAAAACCCGACAACCGACTGACGTGTTATTTTTACGTCACCATGACAATCAGTGAAAAGTAAATGTTTTAAGAAAAAGGTTTGTGAAAGGAGTACGCCACATCACCCCCCTCCAGAGACCGTCAAGGGCGATAAAAATTAGGAAATCTGACGCGACGACCAGCACGAGTGGTAAAATCTTGGCTACTGCTAGGTGGAGCGACTTCTATCGGGTCATCTTTGTCAGCCAAAATGTAGGCTGGCTTAAGGCGGTCAATGGAGACCGTGACCTCTCTGCCCTTAAATAATATCCTGAAGACCTTGTCTCCCCTGTGCAGAACTTTGTGAGGACCTGTGTACGCTGGCTGTAGCGAACCACGTAATGCGTCTTCACGAAGGAACACGTGATCAGTGGTCTGCAGATCCTTAAAAACAAAAATACCGGTCTTACTGTGACGAGATGCTGGCGTTGGATGTAGGTTATGGGCGAACCTGCGAATGCGCGCGGTGAAGTCAGTGACGTCGGTCGTTCCTCCGTCACTAGGAGCGAAAAATTCTCCTGGGAGTCTTAGCGGTTCGCCGTATACAAGTTCGGCTGACGACGCTTGGACATCATTTTTTAATGCACTCCGTATACCAAGCAATACCCACGGCAACGACTCTGTCCATTTGTCATTTGCATGACAAGTGATGGACGCTTTGAGTTGCCGATGAAACCTTTCTACCATACCGTTACAGGCTGGGTGGTATGCCGTTGTCCGCTTGTGCCGAAAACTAACCAATTTGGACAACTGTTCGAACAGGGCTGACTCGAACTGTCGACCCCTATCCGTGACAATGTTTGCGGGACAGCCAAATCGGGCAATCCATCCGGAAAGCAGCGCTTTAGCTACTGTCTCGGCTGTTATGTCGACAATAGGTACGACCTCTGGCCACCTGGTAAATCGATCGACTGCCGTCAAACAGTACCTAAAACCTTGCGAAATTGGAAGCGGGCCCACAAGGTCAATGTGGACAGTGGTGAACCTAGCACGTGGGAGATGATACGACCCCAACGGCGCAGAAACATGCCTGCTCACCTTGCTTCGCTGGCATTCGAGACAAGCTCTTGCCCACTCCCTGCAGTCCTTCCTAATACCTGGCCAAACAAAACGATCCGCGACTAGTTTGGCAGACGCTGAGACGCCAGGGTGGCTAAGGGAATGAAGACTGTCGAATACTTGCTTTCGCAGCATTATGGGCACAAACGGTCTGGGAGGCGTTGTACTGACGTCGCAGTACACAGATAAACGCTCTCCCGGGACCTGCACCTTCTTCAAAACCAAGGATGATCCTTGGTGTAGTAGTTCGGATAGTTCTGGATCTGCAGTCTGCGATTCCGCGAGGGTCCCGAAGTTGACCGGTACCTTTAGAGCTTCCACGCGAGATAAGGGATCGGCCACGACATTTTCCTTACCGGATATGTGCCTTATGTCGGTGGTAAACTGGGCAATGAAGTCTAGATACCGGAATTGTCTTGGTGAGCAGATTTTTTTCCTCTCATGGAATGCGAAACTAATCGGTTTGTGGTCCGTGAACACAACGAAATGTCTGGCCTCAAGCATGTGGCGAAAGTATTTTATTGCCTCATAAATGGCCAGCAGTTCCCTGTCATAGGGGGAATACTTTGTTTGTGCCGGACTGAGCTTCCGAGAGAAGAAAGCTAGCGGCTGCCAGCCATCATCGCTAAGCTGCTGTAACACCGCACCAATTGCAGCATCTGAGGCATCCGTAAGTAACGCGAGCTTGGCATTGCAATCAGGGTGAGCTAAAAGAGCCGCATCAGCTAGACTTGCCTTGCAGTCTTCAAATGCTTGCAAAGCACTCTCTGCAAGACATATAGGATGTGAGCCCTTTGCATTACCAAGCAAAAGGTTGTGAAGCGGCGCCTGAATCTGAGCTGCATGTGGAATAAAACGCCTGTAAAAATTGATCATGCCCAGAAATCGGCGCAACTGACGAATATCTTTGGGCGGCGGGAAGTTTTTAATGGCCTCGATCTTGGCGTCAAGCGGCTTGGCGCCCTTCTCGGTGATGTGATAACCTAGGAAGGTAACCTCCTGCACACCAAACACGCACTTTGACGTGTTGACTAGCATTCCGAAGTCCTTCAACCTACCGAAGATAATGCGCAGGTGCTGCTCGTGCTCAGCCTGTGTCCTAGAGAATATTAAAAAGTCATCCAAGTAACAGTAGCAAAAGTCTAAACCTCGGGTCAACTCGTCCACGAAACGCTGAAAAGTTTGGGCTGCGTTGCGCAGACCAAACGTCATGTATGGAAACTCATACAGGCCGAATGGTGTGGTTATTGCCGTCTTCGGAATATCGTCTGAACTGACAGGTATCTGATTATAGGCCTTCACTAGGTCTATAGTGCTGAAAACTTTACAACCAGAGATGCTGTGCGAGAAATCATGTATATGCCTAATTGGGTACCTGTCAGGGACGGTCCGAGCGTTGAGCATCCGGTAATCGCCACAAGGTCGCCAACCATTATCCTTCTTGGGGACGAGATGTAGCGGTGATGCCCATGAACTCTCCGATGGTCTGGCAGTTCCGTTGGCCATCATCAGCTGAAACTCCTGTTGAGCAATTTTTAATTTGTCTGGCGCTAGTCGCCGAAATGGTAATGAGACTGGAGGGCCTGGGGTAGTACGGATGTGGTGTACCGTGTTGTGTGGTGTAGTGCGTGGTAAACCAGCTGGTCGGGTAATGTCAGGAAACTCGGCCAAAATTTTGTGGTACCCCGAATCACCAGAAGAAATTTTAACAGAAAACAAAGACAAATCTGAGTGATTCGAAGCTACCGAGAAAATATTTGTTAGACTATCCAACAGTCGTTGGTTGCGACAGTCAACTACAAGTGAGTAATAACTTAAAAAATCTACACCGATAATCGGCTTTGTCACGTCCGCCACGACAAAACGCCACTTAAAGTCTCTACGTAGTCCTAAATCTAAATTTAAATCCAAGAAACCAAATGTCTTTATAGGCGTCCCATTCGCGGCCACAAGTTCATAGTTCGTACACACACGGTTACTTAGTAGACGACGCGGGTAGACGCAGAGGTCGCTGCCAGTGTCGACCAGAAACTGCGTCTTGGTGGTCCGGTCCGTGACGAAAAGGCGACCAGTCGAGCGAGGGCAATCGTCTGCCGCCATTACCGACTGCCCGCGGCGTTTCCCTGCCGGTAGTCGCAGGGCTTGACGCAGCGCCTCGCCTTCTCCCCGTGCGTCGCGTGGTACCAGCACACTGGATACTGCTGGTAGCTGGAGTCCGAACGGGTCGACGAGCGACTGCGTGAGTGTCGTCGCACATCCCGTCCACGGCTGTGGGAGCGGTTTGGCAAACGGCCGTCACGCAACTGCAGTGTGAGGTCCTTCAAGGCGCGCCTCAGCTCGCTGACCTCAGCAGCCAACTCATTGATTGAGGGTCCTGCTGCCGAAGTTGCTGCGACGTGGTTCGCCGGCGCAACGATGTCCTGGACGCGATCCGCTAACTCAGCAAGTGCCTCCAGGGTGCTGTGAGGCTGCGATGCCAGGAGGGGCTGGATGCTGGTGGGGAGACGACTGCACCAAATGGTGCGAACGAAGTCCTCGGGCAAGGTTGGTCCTGCCAAACCCTGCAGGTGACGAAGAAACTGTGACGGCTTCCGGTCTCCCAGCTCTTCATGCATCAGCAGCTGCTTCACCTTCCGCTCCTGAGAGGCAGAAAGTCTCCGCACCAGTTCTGCCTTCAGTTTCTCATACCTGTTGGACGCGGGGGGGGACATGATGACATCCTTCACCTCTTTGGAGTACTGAGGCTCGAGGTGTCCTACAACATAATTATATTTGGTGACGTCATTCGTCACCCCGGCGTTCTCGAACTGCGCTTCTATTTGCGCAAACCAAATTTCGGGTTCCTCAGGCCAAAACGGTGGCAAGCGCATGGCCACGCGGTACACCTCGGCTGGCTCGACCTTTGAACAAGTCAGGCGCTTAATCTTACGCGCACGGTGTGAAACTTGGTCGGCAGGCTGCGACGACGCGGTGTGCTCTGACTCACTGCCACTCATTTCCAAATTTGCGTTCTTTTCGGGGTCACCAGTTTGGGCTACCTAATATATAGGTAAAACTAAAAGTCCTATAGAATAAATCACGCAGCCGATATAAAACCCGACAACCGACTGACGTGTTATTTTTACGTCACCATGTTTTAAGAAAAAGGTTTGTGAAAGGAGTACGCCACACACTCTTTTACTCTACTCGCTCACAGAACTTCAAACATTCCGACAAAAATAATCCTCTGCCACTCGCAAACACGTCACACTCGGGTCTCAACTCCAGGAATTGGTTCAGTAATTTAAGAGTGCGGGGTAAAGGGGATTTAGCTCTGCTGACAGTTCTACATGATGGTGTTGCAAAAAGATGATGCTTACGGTTGCGACAATAATTGTCGGGAGCGAAAATGCAAAGAAGCTCATTGTGGAGATCAGGCGCATCAATCTGGCCGTGAGTGATTTTGTAAACAATCAAGATTTGCTGCATCATTCGCCTAACTTGAAGTGAGTTGTAACCCAGACTTCCCAGCAAAAACAGGGTTGGGTACAGATAAGGGTAATAGCCGTAGGCACGTTTGTGTAAGTATCTTAGAAACGCTTTCTGTACCTTTTCTATGAGTAGGACATATGTGCTCTCATGTGGGTTCCATATGGCAGCACTAGATTCTAATTTACTACGTACGAGAGTATTGTACAACAATTTGATGACGAAACTAGGGCATAAGAATCGGGATTTCCCGGTTCCGAAAGAACCGGGAATTCCCGGTTCTGAGGGTCTTTGAAAGAACCGGTTCTGTAAATCGGAGAACCGGTTTTTTCGGTTCTTTCGGTTCTTCCATTATTTCTTAAAATAAACTTAGAAATACCTAAATTCACGCTAAATATCAAGTTATTATCAAATAATATTGTTACAAGTATCTTCTTTTACAAATGAAGAGGACCTTAACAATGAATTAAGTCAAGCTATTCTGCTCCTGAATCGATATCGAATGACCTGAGTACTACAGTCAGGGTAGAAATGGCTCTGTTTGAGAGTGGTAGCATTGCCACGTTGAATGGCTATGGCTATGCCGATTCTCTGTGCATCGAACATACGAGCCCTCTGATCACGAGTAGAGTCTACCAAACGATTAGAAAGTTCTTCAAAAAGATTTCGTGCACTTGGACCCCACGACCCGAGCTTTTCAACCCCAAACGGCTCGAAAATATAATTACCCACTAGGTTATTATTCTTTCGCCGCTTAAGGGTCTCCGTAGCTCCAGCAGCAGCGCCAGAAGAGGCCGCGGAACTAAGAACGTGGGACTGCGCAAGGGTGTGGACGCACGTTGCGTCCCACACCAAAGGCCGACCCAATTTCCAAGGTAGCAATGACATACCGTCAGGTTCCAAAACAGCTCACAGCATCCAAAATCGTACCAAGAGTGGTTAACGGAAGTACCTGTAACCAGAGGCCCGATTCCCATACTCCCATATCCAGGAGACGCGCTCGCTCTACAGTGTTGATGGACGGATTAATTAATTATTTCCGTATCAAACTGCAAAGCGGCTCGTTCCACTGACTCTGAGAAGAACGTTACTCGGGTAGATCTACGCCCGGGCAGGACAATTCGCAAATATTTACAGCCTCAGTCATGCACATAATCTGAACATCAACTAGAGTGGACCCTAAGATTTGCCTGGTTCAGAGACATTTTCAGTACTGTGGACCCAAGACAAAAATGCTGGTAAGCCTAAACTGGAAACTTTACGTACACCTAGCCGACCAAATCGGATCGGCAGCGTGGCTTGGGTCCAAGCTCGGTCATCCAAAGTTACGTTAAAAATGGACGTTAACGTGGACAGAATAATTTTGAAGAATTTTTCCAAAAGCGAGAAATGTTTTGATAATTGTGAAGAACGAAGAAATTTGTGAATTTTGGAGCAAAACAACAACGTATTAAATATAATAATAATAGCAGAATTTAAACAGAATTTGAAAATTCTATTCGAAATTGATTGAATTTTTTTTTAGATTTTATTCTAATAACTTATTTCAAACATAGTTTTCGATTTCTATAGTGAATTATAAACAACTTCGAAAAGACTGATTTTAGTGCACTGATTATTGCTTAATGTTACTGAAAAAGGATGTTGTAATTATGAGTATAACTATAAAAATAATAAAAAATGCTTTTTCCAATAAAGTGTGTTTCATCCATTCTCTTTTATTCGTTATGGTAGTAGAAAATCAGCTTTTAAACTAAAATTTATCGAAAAGAACCGAAAGAACCGAAAAAACCGGGTACCCGGTTCCAGCTTGAGTTTGGAACCGAAAGAACCGGTTCCTAAAATAGGGCCGGTTCTCGATGCCCTAGACGAAACAATCGAAAAAAGTGTTCCGCGCAGCGCGGCAGCTAGCGAAAGAGATAGCGCGATAAAACCCATAAGAAAAAAAGAGACAAATAGTGTTGTTGTTAATGGCAATACGTCCCAATTAGGACGTTTTCGAGTCTTCACGATTGCACGCTTATAACATATCTGTTTATTAGAATATCATTGATTGGTACCTACTTCCTCTTACCTACTACCTAAGGGAAGATAATACTTATTTGTAGTTATAAATTGCGGAATATTTCGTTTACACATCTATTTTATTAAATTCCGGCCGTGCCAAACGTGTAATAGTTTTATGGGCCCTAAAACGTAGCAATTATAAATTAAATTAGAATTACATCATACTCACTCACCGTGGTGTTGAAATATAACGTGAGGTCTTTGATTATATAATGTCTAGATGGAGCGTCACCCTACATTCATACCAAAGACAACTAGGACGCCATTTGGGTATGTGTGCGTGCAGGCGTCGTTTTACACTATACGTCAATGTCTCTGTGTGCGTAAATAGTGATACCAGCTATTACAAATTCTCCCATAAATCACATTAAATAAAGACGAATTAATTATAATAAAATATTTACTTATTTTAGTTATATGTTGGTATTTATGTGGTATTATTCAGTTTAAGTGTATTTTAATAATAATAAAAAATATTTTTATTAAGTATTTACTTTTTAAATCAATAAAAAAAAGAAATTTGGAGTTGTGTGTTTGAATCGAGTATTAAATCAACTAAGTTAGTATTTGGTACAATATTAAAACATAATGAGGTATAGGTACTTTTACATTGAGTTATTTATTTTTTTACTTTTTATTTATTTTTTTATTTGAAAAAGTACATCAGCGCTATTTTATAAACGTAACGATAAACCAACAAATTTACCCACAAAAATGGGAGAATGAAAAACAGAAACTGGCAACACTGATAAAATATGGCGTGATTTTAACAATCATAAAAATAAAATTAATTATAAAGTTTATTTAAATAGTGTGTAGTAGTTTAAGTGATAGGTGATGTGTGTTGGTATTTTTTAGCCTTCCTTTTTAATTCCAGCTCACTTTAGAAGCACATACTGTCATTTTATCGCTGTTATGTGGTTATTCCTTAGAGCGCGTAAAACGTAGTGTCACGAAAGCGGCACGATCTGTACTGGTGGCGGAAAAGTGCTTAACAACCACTTTTGGTTGTTATTTTTTGACACGTCTCCGCGCACTTGACAGTCCATCTAGACATTATATAATCAAAGCGTGAGGTCATCATTTCCGACAAAAATAACATATTTCCATAAATATGTATCTACCTTTTCATATTCAAACATTTATGTGAATTATTTATTAAATACAAATAAGTGTCAAATAATTAATCTCTTTTATCAAAATAAACCTTAAATTAAGGCGTATTTTCTTTATGAATAAAAAAGAATTTCAATTTAAATTAGTTTAAATTCCGAATGCTTATAAATAAATTATGGTTATATTAGTAATAATATATAAGGATCTATTTTTAAATCTATCGTTTCTAGTCTATGATTAGAGATTGGAATCCTAACCTAAAATTATGTTATTTCGAGGTTTAATACAAAGGCTTTTAGACCAGCTAATTAATTTTACAGCCCGACCCACTCGCATATACATCGTAAAATTCTCAGACTATCGCAAAGATCAAACACAAATAAACAGCGATGGCATTGTACCAATTAATTTATGACTACAAATGCTTCGATAATCATCGTGTTCCCATCTTTATTTATCATAGTTAAACACCGGAAATCGACGGCACCGAAATAAACTAAATTACGCGGCGTATTAATAAAAATGTTAATCTTCATTCATCCAATAATGGGCGATCAATCTGTTTCATAATCGGCGATCGAGTCGCTAATCGATTATATTATTATCGATATAATGTATCGGTTAACAATGAATGATCGTTATCGATTCTCGTGATTCGATTTATGGAATTTCGTATAAGTCGAGATTGTCGTGATCCATATTGTTCAGACTGGTTTAAAATGAAATATGTTTGAATATTTTATCTAAGCAATTTACAATAGATATTTGTTTTTTTTGATAAAAGACAAAAGACCTGTAGTTGTAGGGCGATAGAAGTTTAGGTATAATGGACTGTAATGGGACTAGCAGTGTTGTATGAAACCGGGGCATACAAAGGGCAACTTTGGGCCTACCCTTTCGTTAAATGCATGATACACATACATTTTAGTGTGTTACGTCACTTGGCCTAGAAAGTCGACCTTTACGGCAGAATTTATGCGTGCATAAATTTAAATTGACATAATAATATACAGGCTGCACCGCTGTGCTGGCCATTCATTTACGTCCGCGACCGATAATAGCTTGCGACCTAGCCTCTTTAATGATCATGTGTTTTTCACTTTAATATTGGATGTATATTTTAATTAATCGCTCCTACAATAAACTGTAGAGACCATTTGAGAGATAGTGGGCGTATCATAAATATGGGTGTAAATTTAGTAGAAATTAAAAATGTTAATCTTTTGTTAAGTAATTAAGACAAGGTGTAAATAAATTTATATTATTTATCATATCTAAACTAATCGACTATTAATAAAAGTAGCAAATACCATCAACGACTTTATTATCCGATTTTTCCAAATAAATCATAATATGACAAAATGGCTCACTCAAAACCAGAATAGGTCTGAATTATAAACTGAACATAATTTATTATAATATAATACAAAAACAAATCAGTAGAAGTCGATAAAATTATCCGTCATTAAAAATCGATTGGAAATCGATTATGAATTTAATCGGATCTCTCGATTGATATGGGGCAGTTATCATATAAATTATATGAGAACTAGCTAATTTCCCTTTCCCATAAAAAGTCTAAGTTTTTAGTAGTGAAGTAGAGAGTAACTTTCGCGGATCTGGGGGCACGGCAGTGCCCCTGCCAAGTCTCGAGCAAAAAAAAAAACGGGCACAGCCGTACCATACTTTTCTCGAAGCGTTTCGCGGCTATTCCACCCCCCCTGTATCATTGAAACGGAAAAAGCTAAGGGTTTAGGTTTTCGATGACCTAGAGAAAGCATTAAAACAAGCTTAACCTCAAAATTACATGACATTTGAACCAATAGTTTTAGAGTTATGAGCGATCAAAGTTACACCATTTTGTCACTCACTGACTGACCGATCATCAAAAGTCTAAGGTACTTCTAGCAAACTTAGAACCTTCAAATTTGGCACCAAGATAGGTTTTTAGCTACAAGTAAAGGGAAAATTATAAAAACGGTAAGAAATTATATACCTTAGGAAATATTAGGAAACAAATTTACATTTGCGGTTTTGTAAGAACATGGTATATGAATTTTGACTGCATTGTTAACTTTGTTCTTCGTTTATGTACAAAAAGTAAAACAAATCGATTTATATTATTAAAAAAAACTAAAGAGATGTTAAGAGGCACTCGGATGGAACGAAGTTCCTTTTAATTTAAGAAATAATTTGAATGAATGTAATTACCATAATTTAATTTAATGAATTTGATTTAATTAATATAATTTAATTTAATTTATTATTAAATAAAAAAATAAATATGATTAGTTGTAAACGCAAAAAAACATAGAATTAGGATTCGAACGCAAGACACGCGGCTTATCAAACTCGTCGTGTGTCAACACCGCCATCTGAGAAGTTAGGATATCTATCAAAAATCTTAATCATAAAACTGTTCACTAATGACGTCATTAAAAAGTTTCGTTACAACTTTTCGTAATAAGATTTTTTTTCATAAGAACTTCGTTCCGATACATTGTAATAATGTATTGAATTTACATATTAATAAACAAAGCTAAGTTAAAATGAAATGAATAAAGCTACAATCTTTCATCCACATAATGCAATGCTATAAATATTCTATGCTCACTCGAAACATGGCTGTGTACCTGGTCTAAATCGCGCTATGGTTTCTATCTCTTACAGCTACCGCCGGTAAGAAAAAAAAACCTTTTAAAAAACTTTCATCTACTGAAACTAATAGGTTGTTAGGTTCCCTCATTGTGCCGAACTTGTGGAATGAACTATTTATATACGATGAACTTACAATTAATTTGCGACAGCTCAATGATTTTGACTTCGTTGCCATGCTCAATAGAATATGTGTTATGCAAACGATATCCATTTGTTCACCATGGTTCAAGAGAAATCTTTATTTTAGGTTGCTGAATTTGAGGTTATAAAAGTTAAATTCTTCAAGGTTTATCAAATTCTAAATAGATATTCGTTTACTATTTGAATTGATATTGTGGTAAATGCTAATGGCTCCCACCTTTTACAGACACTTTCATGTTAGTAAAAATCTCATCTTGGTGGCCCAAGTGAATGGGGTTGTCGAATCAAAGTGCCATCCCATTGGGGTGGTTATGCTAAAATCACAATGTATTTTAACTAATCCTAATACACAGGTTTATTAAAACAACAATTTACGCACCGGCGAGACAGTGGTCGGTTTGTCCGATATCCACCCGGTGTAGACATTTCTCGTTAAAACTAGAGTAAATTCTCTCACTTAACAACAAAACAAAAGTCCACAACAAAACCACTTGAGGAATGTAAATGCTCAACTCGATACAAATAACACGTAATGTAACAAAAGTAAATACGGAGGTCTATTATACAGTGTTTACGAATAACCGGCTAATTATTTGACGGATAAATCTACCCTACTTATTATTTTTCTATGTTTGTAAAAGTACAAATATGCAGATGTAGGTACTGAGATTCAATTAAATAAACATTTATTACGTTTACCAATGCTAGCGTAAAATAAATGCTACTAAACATAGCATTAAGATGAGACACGGCGCCGCATAGTCAACAATTTCCTATATGCATCGCTTAAACCACGCGACATAAGGACATAGGTTCCTCCGTTTTCACCTATGGTCAAGTATACGTGGCTCTTTCAAGAGTGACAAGTCTGGGTGGATTATATTTGGCAAATATCGATTTTAAAAGCATCAAAGTTCAGGAGACAGCAATAGTTGAATATAATCGACTCAGAAATATTTACCGCCCAGACTTGTGTGCCTTAAAAATTACGAAACATCACAATACAGGCAACAGAGTAAGAGACAGGGAATGGGCTCTAAGCAAAGCAGCTGCTGAAGCACAAGTAATAATTAAAACACCTAAAAATAAAAGAAAGAGACCTACCAAAAATTAATGAGATCCCACCAAAAACATTCAATGTAAAAAAAGCCAAGTCTCTCTATGCAATTCTTCCATCGTAAAAAGTATTGAGATAGCATAGGAGCCAAGCCCTGTTTAATTTTATTTGTAATAATAAATAAATATTTTGTGACTCTATCAATAGTTTTGTTTGCATTGCAATAATAGTGACTTGGCCATGAGCACAATAAGGTACAAATATAAAACGGCATATTTGGAGCAGTTGAAAGTAAATAATAAATAATATCAGGATACCTTAACCGACAGTCTGTATCATCCAAGATCAGTGAACTGCACATGCACTATGGCGCATGTTAAGTGCATAGTGATCTCAAATTCCAATTAGTTACAAAATCATTTTAACGATATTTGCACGTAATTACAAAGAGCAAACGACATTTAACTTGTGCTCATGGCCAAGTCGCTATTATTGTAATGCAAACAAAACTATTGATAGAGTCACAAAATATTTATTTATTATTACAAATAAAATTAAACAGGGCTTGGCTCCTATGCTATCTCAATACTTTTTACGATGGAAGAATTGCATAGAGAGACTTGGCTTTTTTTACATTGAATGTTTTTGGTGGGATTACAATTGTCTCGATAAGCTGCTACCGAGTGATCGATTCGAATCGATTCTTTAATTAATTGACAGAAATCGATTTGTGATAACCGGTGTGACCGGTAGCTTGTATTTGGTATGTGTGTTAATTATTTAGGAGATGAAATCATTAGCTTTTTTTCAATCCTATTTTGTTGCTTGCTTAGAATTTGCGTCTAAGCATATACCACCTATTTATTTAAAACTTGTTTTGTAGGTTATCATGATTTCTGATTGAAATAATCATAATAAAAATGACTTTTAAAAAGCTGCCTGATTCAGATATAAATGTCAAAAAATCTATTCATTTCAAGAACGTGCAAAATGATATTATGTTTTTTAATTCTAACTTAAGAATACCGCCTAAGGTCACGTGATTATCAATTATCGAGTCGCACTTCCTTTATAATTTAAATCAGCGCCGCATCTGTTCTGCACTTCATCAAGTAAATAAACATCGAGCAAAAAACATCGAATAATTGAAGAGCGTTTAACATCACTACCTGCATTCTATAGTTGCTACAATTTAAATAAATAAAACGAAGCATCCGGAAAAGAAAAATAAAGAAAAAAATAAACGTTAATTGCGCGAAAATGAACGTCAATACATTCCTAGTGCGCGAGCGCCGATGGCTCGTCGATCGCGCAGGTGGCCACGCTACATAATAATTCTTAGATAATTCCCATCAAGGTCTCGGTTTGTACTATTTTTGTACTAATTGAAAAAAATACAAGTGCTTACGGTGGCCATCTGCTCACATTTTTTGGGACGAGTCTAATTAGATTGGGCATGGTATTATTAGATTTAAATACGAATCAAAATGAAAATTCTTTTTAATTAAATTAAATGCGAAAATATGTTAAAGAGCTAATCAAATCGTTTTTAGAAGTATGGAAACAACTCGTGAGAAAATCATCAGATACCCCGAAAAGGATTAGAAAATTAAGACCTTTATAAACGACCTTAAGAACATTATACACGTGTCAGGAACAAACTAAAATTAACAGGCTCTTACTTAAATTCACACTTTGACAACACAAACCGCAATGTTAGCTAATTATGACAAGTTAAATATTGTTTTCAAACATAGCACCTTTAGGACGTTGAAAATGACAATTACGTACAACACTCCAAGGGCTAACAAAAACAACTTAACTTGATTGTTAATAATTGTAGACCAAAATCGTGAGAACATAATTATAATTAAGACGATGAGTATACGACTATACTACAATAACTATTACGGAGTAGTGACAGTAGGCATTTAAAGTACAAAATGTGTGCACCTTCCTGATAGAAACTTATTTGTCAAACTATTAAATAGCATAATACGCAGACTTTTAAATTGAAACTTATTTAAAAGTCTGCGTCACGGCTTCGCGAGCTATTTTTCAGTTACCGATTTCGTTTGTTAAGAAAGAAAGAAGAAAATAAGGCTTGTGCCCTGAGAAAAGTTGACAGTAATAAATGGCGTTATTATTATTTGTAAAAAACATGGCTAAAGAAAATGATCGTAAGGATAATCTATACATGCATATAATCACGCCTCACACTTCTTTACACTTGCTACATATCTATTAAGGATAATCTTATCCTTATAATGATGTAACATTTGGTCACCCTACAGCCTCTTCAGCAATCCACATAGTGGCGCCGGTAATTTAGCGGTATTTATATTGGATCGCCAATCACGTAACGCGGTGTTATTTAATCTGTGTATTTTGTTTGAAAATAACCGTCTATCATTCTTCTATAAATATTCTTGAGCGTTAAAATAACTATGGAGAATGATGGATTTGCTACATAAAAGGTGTTTTATATGGGCACTGGAAGAATGTGTTCCAAACAGGTCGTGATTAACAGGAAGATATTGGTTTATAGTGGCGAAAAATATACGACAAAATATTTGCCCTATAAACGAATTGTAACATTCAAAACGATATCATACGATACGATATAATATGTAGAACACGGATTTTTATTTCAAGTTCAAATGAAGGGCATTTGACATTTGTCAGGAATGCATTCTATCAACGGCAAGATTAAAGGGCCACATATTGTTCATGTTACATTTATATCAAAATCTACCTGAACATCAAACCTACATTTCACAGTCTTCATAGTTCAAAGAAATCGTGAATACTGACCACCCCAGTCTCTAATTACTTCTCTTCACACTATCATAACCTAGGTGTTAGTCACAAAGTTTATCTCATCATATACTAGGAGATTATCTGATAGAAACAATCAATCTACACCAGACGTAATAAATCATTCTAATCTATAACCTATAGCCGCTAGATCGTATTCACGCTAAATTAGTGCACAATACGTCTGCTTTATTAGATGTAATTATTATTGACTGTGACGGCAACAATTGCTTATGAAACGTAGCAATATATTGCCTAATACATGTAACACACACTAATATACTGAGCTTGTATAGATAGGTACAAAATAGGAGACACATAAGTCATAATCATAGATTTAAATACAACTTACCTATTGTATACAGCAGACTGCAAATCCTCGAAGATCCACCTTCTTTTGTTTTGGTTTGTAATGCAAAATGTCCCTGGTGAAATAGCACTCTGGACACTATCACACACACAGAGAAGTGACTATCACAAAGTAATAATGTCCACCTTTCATTATATTCTATTAAAAAACAAAACTAAAGAACAGTATTTTAGCATTTCACTCAGCACTTATAATGTAGCATTCTTTATTAAACTAACTACTTAAGGTTACCGAACTAACACCAAATCTACACATCCCACAAAAGCGTTTCATATTGTAGTACTTATATAACACAATAACATGAATTTTTCAATCCACTACAAATTCTATCTTGCACGGAATGCCAAAATTATCACATTGAGTAATTCTATCTCAATTACTTTGAGTGAGGGTAGCACAAAAATAATGATGATGTAGCGGAAGAAGTGAGTACCCACCTAATATATAAGTGACACACAGACATGACGACCTTTACAAGATAAATGTACGTATAGTTAGTAGGTACAAGAATTAATATTTATTGGCACATTCTGTGAAAGATGCAGCAAGACATTGCACTTGGCAACCATTTCAAATATCTTTTCTAAGAAAATTTGTCATGACATATTAGTAATAACATATTCTATGCTAGAATGTCAGGGATACAAATATAAATCGATCGATTTCACAACAGTGACCAGTTTTCCCTTAAACACAGCTACCAATATGTTTTCTATTACAATTTTATGCCAATGTTCGAACTTAGAACACGGAATTTTATGAGCGCGAAAATAAATAAACCGTTACAGCGAAAACGAACAATTTGCTTCGAATCATAATTTTATATGTTTGTACAGGTTGCTCTCATAATTTAAACCTATAAATAAGCTGTTCAAGGGCTATATTTTCGCTGACAGACACAGAACTAGAATAACATATTAAAGTAAATACGTTCGAGTTTTGTAAAACATAGTAATTTGTTATATTATATTTATCGTGTATAAATCAAAGGAATGGTTTATTTTTTCGCAATTCTTTCGTCGCGTATAAGAGCCGATATTATTATTTCGCAACGTTCTGGTGGATATGCGGTTATAAATAACTCTATGAAAATAAACTACGTTTAAATTAGTGTCTTATTTTTGATCTCGCGGATAGAATTTATTGGAAAAACGTTAAGATGTTGAACGTTGGGTAAGGTCGACGTTTAAATATTGGTTATTATTAAGAATACAATGCGATCATCGTAGTTAAGAATAAAAAATATTTTTATTTAGCATACCTACTCAAGGTTTCAAATGAAATAATACTAAAGTTTACTAAACGAAAGCACACAGATGTAGACCCCAAACTGGGCATAGACTTTATAATAGGGACCCGATCAATGTTTGCTGGTTTATTGATTAAGAATGTCACATTTCTTGATATGCAAGTACACATACACATAAAATACCTATCTGCATTTTACACTAAATACTAATATAATAAGCAACACACTTTCCAGTTTACTTACGCTCTCGGTAAAGTAACATTACACGTAAGTAAAAGTAATTTATCTGACATGTCAACACAAATGTCACCGAAGCCAATCTTGATGTTTGCCACGCATTAGAAAATACTTGAAAACAGTGTAAGCAGAGAAATTGCTATTCTCTTGTCTGGAGAGAATCAAGTAATGGCCGGTCATTAGGAGAGATGCCACTTGTTCTGCGGAACTAATTTAATAGTATAGTAACATCAAAAGCACCTATACTATCAACTATCGATAATAAACCTTATTGTCTAGGAAATAAAGTCAGTGTGAATATATTAGCCAGGTGTTCACTTGATTATTGTTCTAGCAGGAGACAATCAAAGAGAAACTGCGTTGGTAATTGAACATAATTGCCTATGACTCTATAACCTAGAGTAGGTCCGAAACGTAAGTGCGTTGGTACTAAAATATCTGCTTCCTGCCGCCTTGGGTGGTCTAGAAATCATTACTATCCTAATTACTTGAGATTCCCTGCCACCTCTTGAGCAATTTTCTTGGCAATCCTATTTCCTAGAAAAGTCATGAAAAACCACTGTCATTATAAACATTTCTAGTACACATCATTTTAAAAGCCTTAAAATTACTTCTCTGTTTTATGCAGATACGTATCGTGATCACAACAATTATTAGTCGAAGCAAGAAATTACTTTTTTAAGTTTTATGTAGCTTTTCCATTCTTACCTGTATAATCTTAATTGATCTTGAACTCATAAGATCGCTTACATAAAATTATTAATGTAAACAGCGTGTATTAATACAGGCCACTTAATCGGGCAATAGCCTTATAATTTTCAGCGCTAACCCTAAAACGCTGCGGTAATAAATAAAGTGACCGCAAGCGGGTTCCCTCTAGTTCCCGCTCGTACTCGCTAATGGTTGCCGTGAATTATGTGGTCAACGCGGTAATTATGTGTAAACATGTAAACAACATAAATTCAACTAGTCGCCTCGGCAGTGGAGGGTTAGCGTTTTTATTGTTCTCTGTTACAGCTTTATGTTTGGTTTTAATTATGATGAGGTGGATGAAATCAGATGCAGTAACGTGATTTTAATAGCTCTTGAAATACAACATCTATTAATATCATGTAACGTATCGTTTATTTAATGTTGACATAATCACTTAAATCAAAAATATGTATGCAGAATATTATTCTTATGAAAATATAATTATTCAAAACTCTTCTAGCAGTGTCTGAAATGTTCAGAACACGATAACTCCGTCTGTACTAAATAGCTTGGTAACATCCTAATACATGGAACTCTTCATAAATTAAAACAATAAGTGGGTCATGGGTACACAATATCTTATCTTACATCTTCGGAGAATACCACTTAATCACTGGTACACAACATGTAATATATCCTCCTTTATGTAACACTTGTGCATGGTTACCCTGTTAACGAAGGAATGTCCTCCAATGAATATACTTAGCACATAAGCCCCACCATGAGATCACATAAAACAAAAATGAAAACTACTTCATATATTTTTCTATCAATCATTGCTCGCTGTGTACCCTTCATGAAACAGTGTTTACAATCCCAGTCCGCAATGGGCATTGTACTATGACAAACTTCGGCTTGGTTATGAAGTACATGGTGAGGTTTGAGTTTTTGTTTAGAAAACAAAAGGTGTGGTATTTACTGTAAACAAGAAAGCCTAATGGTTTGTCGTGTAGTCGAGTAATTCATATGTTAATATCATGTAAAGGTTACGTATAATTATGTCATAAGCTGGTTGCTTTTGAAATGTTACGGTACACTCGGAAAATTGTTAAAGTTTTATTGTAAAACAACATTATTTATTCGTACTTAGTTATTGTTTATCAGCTCTTTCCGCATTTCCATTATTATTTACTAATTTATGTGTCGCAATTTGCAACATATGAATAAGCGGGCTGTTTTTTTTTTTGTGTGACCCTTCAAATCCACTCACAATTAAAAATTTCACATGTGAAAGCACGTGCATTGGTTTACAGTCGAATAGATTTCAATACTTACGCCGCTAACTGCCACAATAACTGTTTACCAAAAAAGGTAACATAATCAAAGTCCTCAACATCATAATAAAGCTGTGTTCAATCACAAGTCTATCCCATCGGCGCGAACCATTACACGCGCCGTCGCCTCGCCACCTATAACAGTCCAAAGGAATTCCAATTGCTATCACTTTCCTTCCCAGAAGGCGACAGATTCCATCAATAAGACACACGATAGCATGTCCTGTAGCTGTTTATCTTACAGATTATAAATGTTAAAGAGTCTGTCGGTTGTAAATTTAAGATTTTTGCAACATTAAAACGTGATTTAGTCATAATTCATACATTGTCGTTGCTAATGTAAACTTTTATGTGAAAATTAATGGCAATTGTATTGGCAACCCGGGTCTGATATATGATATTTACTATGTTAAAGATCAATTTTTATTCTGATCATGGTGTCAATACTTACCATAAAACTATGGATCTAGTCGCGTAACAAACACGTAAACTAGAAAACATGTCCCAATTGTCAAAAATCGTGTAAAATTTTATCTACATTTTTAAGGTTGTTTTACAGATTATCTGGAACAAAGAGACAAACGCTACCATATAACATTCACATTCCTAATAAAGATCATTCAGACATTCTTAAAACTTAATTAATTGATTATTTACGAAATACTGATTTTGACATGTTTGAGTAGAAATATAATTGCAAAATGTATGAGTTTATAATATGTTCTAAGGCCTTCAAAGGAGTCGTTATAACAAATTTATGATGCTGGCGACATTAATTGAAGAACTACTTTCGATATTCGAATTTGTGCAACATTTTTATCGATTACTATGTTTGGTATCGAATACCTTTTATAGTCACTCGATTCAATAAACGGATAATTTGAATAGTTACATAGCTTTCCCAAATTCCGAATATAGGTAGAGACAATTAAAGTTAGGCCGATGAATCATATTATTATACCTAACATCATCTAGGCTCTCTGTTTTTTGTTTAGATTCAATAAATAAATCACTTTCACTTTAAAATGTTAACATATCACAAAGTACGACAAATTATAATCAAAACCCGATCACTTTTTTCTCTTTATCCTACAAAAAAACCTAATCAAAATCGGTCCAGCATTTTAGTATATAAGAATAGTACATACAGACAATACATTATGTTCCTAAACACTTTGTATACGAGTATATAAACGTTATGCAAGTGTTCACGTCATGTTCAGTGTTGCGGTTTAAGACCTACGACCGGCTATAATGCTTAAGATTTATGTTTTTTGAAAGGTACATAATAAATGTACATTCTACAAGGCAGCTGCTTAAATACTATGTTTAATATCATATTTAACAATACAATTAAACATTGTAATATAATTTGAAAACACTTTTTAAACATTTTTAATAAAAATTGTTATAATCTATTTGCAGCAGGAATTTATAACTAGCGATTTCTAAGTTCAATTAAATTATTAAAAACTGTAGAAAACAAAAAGGTACCTTATCTGTGTAATTCATAATATTGTTAGGTTACTATACACTCTTTTACTTACACATTGTACAATTTCTGTAAACCAACTCATAACGAGTTGGTTTTTCCAACAAGTCGGTAATGTTTTCCCCTTTAGTCCACTTAATTTCTCAGCAGCGAGTAACAAAACAAACATTCGCAGCTACCACTTAACCTGGGACCCTGAAACGTTTATAAATCATCATTTATAAGCCAGTTTAAGCTGATAAAACGACTCTCAAATCTTATGAAACGATAAATCAATTTGGCGTTATTTAAATTTTTGACAGTCGAAAAAGGTCTTAATGTATGTTGACACCCGTTAAATGACAATGACTACTAATTGTTGAAGAGCCTGTAATTCTGTTCATAAGGGCTTGTCAGAATTATGTACTACAAATGCCATACTAATATGATGGCATACAGTCACGAGCAATACACATAGCGAGAATGTAGAACAAATATAGTGAGATTTTTGAAATGAAACACTAAAATAATATGACGATGATGATGTACATGATTAAGGAACTGTTGAAGAGAAAATCTATAAAAAATGCTAATTGTATAAAGATACATTTGTATGTGACTGTACACTAAAACAGTCGACTCTTCTCTAGCGTATCGATTATATTTTTACTGTCACTTAAATTATAGTGGGACTGTCTATAAGGTTTGTACATAGCTTTTCAAATGTCAAATAAGCCTCCAATTACAAACAATTAGAGCCTACTTTATCTTTTAGTATCTAGAATCACGAACACCCAAAAACACAGAGCTCATTGTCCTTTTACAACGGTGCTTTATTCCATTGATTTGTAAACAAAGAATAGTAGAAGTACTCTATCGAAAAATCCATTTCTTAGAAGTCCCATTTGAACCGGACACGTACAAAGTCGCGGGCGCTAACTAGTCAATAATTAGTAAGCTGACACCGCATGTTGACTTTGACGCGATTACTTGTGACGTCATACGGCTGAATTTATGACAATCCCTAAAATAAAAGACAGTCACGCCCTGGAAGGTCGAATGATCAATATAACGTTATTTCGGATGTAGGCGTCTAAAATAAACAATATTTCCTGCCCGATACAACACATAAAATCGATAGTTTATTCGAAATCAATAATAAAGTACACAAAATAAAATAGCAGTGTTGTAATGCAACCTATAAAGAAAAATACCTAAGACCGACCTATTTAGCACTTCACAACAGGGCCAATTTTATTCCATCAACATTTTTCATTCATTGTGATTTTTCTTTCATGAATAAATATAACAGGAATTAAACAACATTTTAATATTTTAGTACAAAATGAAAGCCAAGCCCAATATTACAGAACTAGCTACTACATATTATTACTGTATGTCATTGTATGCAACGCTCATTCACTTAATAAATATAATAAAATAAATAAATATTTTTAGAAAGTAAATTGCAAAACAATTACCATTCATGCGTAAAATCCCTGCATATTTAGTAACGTGATATCATGAATCATTCTGTAAATGATAACGTACTCATATAGATATTACGTAATCAGTAACAATGTTGAACTTTCTTACATAAGTACTTAGGGATTTACTTATCTTTATAATTAGGTCAAGTATTACGCACTCATTAATATACAGATTAAGTTTTTTTTTAGTTCTTTTTTTAAGTTTCTTTTATAGAATGATAAAATAAGTATAAATCTTATTTTATAGCTTTTATTTTTTATGCAAAGATTAGAGTTTTACGATGTTTTTTCAAAGTAATTTGTATATATAAACGTGTAAAACATCACAGTTAGGTTACTTTTGTATTTTTTTGCGTATAGCAAGTTCTATATTCTGCAGTCAAGAAACCTTTTTTATTCGTGAAAATTGGTCTGTTTTATAACAGCGTATTTTCTTTTATTTAAACGTAGTTTTATCCATTTCTCATCATATATTTCACGCTGTCTTCTATAGCCTATTCATCGTGAATTGGTATGTATTAAATTGTAGAGTTTTTTTTTCTAATTCTTAACTTTGTTCAACAATACGACATAGACCAGATATTTAGAGTCCCAAGTTCAAAGGAGCCGTTTTTTGACAGTTGACATTCTACATTCACCCTTACAGGACTGATCTTCAAATATTTATCTAAAACCCAGATGGGACCTAGATAAGTAGTGCCTTTGAAGTTGTTTTTTTTCTAACAGTACACTCAAACACATGAGAATTGCTACAACGAAGTTTGAAATTCAACCTTCTTGACAAGGCATGTAAACGAATTCTATTTTTAAGTTTGACTAGTGATGTTCATCTGATTGTACATGCTTGTAACAAAACGCAGTCGGTCTGAAGGATCAGTTTGTGGTACATGTGTGGACCGAGCGCACCTCTTGAGGTGGATCAGAGCAATCTTGAATTTGGAACTCAAGTCGAACAGTGTTTGAAGTGGACTACGTGTTGTTTTGTATTTGGAATTGTTTTGTTTTCATGAATGATTAGATTTTTTTTATTTTAATTATTGACATAATTATAAGTTTTGTGGTTGGTGACCGGTGAGTAATTAAACTTTTTTTACTACAGAAAATTACTTTAACTTTTCATTTTCATTTTTGTAAAAAATAAATGAAACAAATATTTTTATGTATATTTTTCTGACCTAGCCATAATTTCATAATATATCTAATAGAAAAAAAAAATTACCCAAATAGAAGTAAATCGAATTCCTTGCACAGTTTCCGATATATACTAATCCTGATACTTTAAATAGGTATATATTTAATCAAAAAATATTTTTCAACAAAATTCTAACCTTTAATTAGGTACCTTTGCGTAAGACCTACGTATATTTGCTGTGACTAGCAAAGATAACAATCTTAAGCAACTATCTTTAAGGAAAATCTAGTCAACAAACTAAGTTGAATTAGCATCATATGAGCTTCATTTGAATACTCGTATTAAGATTCGATATAGGTCGGTCAATGCCTTACCAAAAAGTTTTTATACAAACATATTTGCGGGTGTTCAAATTAGGAACTAACGTGCAATAGATCAAAATATCTGTCAAAGTGACAGTATTTGAAGCGATGACAGCTACTCGTGCGACGCTGACATCGGCAAGTTTATTTAAGATTGACATGACGTTCGGCTCGTCTGCAGCGTAGGCGTATGCAAATCAGCTAGATATGAACCACACGATACATAAAGACAGAAGGATAACTCCACATTATACCTGTATGAATAAGAAGGTAATATGAAGAAGTGACGTTTAAAATTATGAAATGATATTTTGAAGCCTTTTTTACCTTATGAATACTTTTACATTGGTAAAGGCGTTAAAAATTAATGTTAGCTATAAAAAATATAAATACCGTTTCTGAAATATTCTGCACCGGCAAACATAACTACGTAGCGCAGTCACTTAATATTTGTACTCTACTTTTGAAAAGTTTTCGAACCAAGTTTTCTTTTTATAAACCTTCTGAAGTTTCTTATGTACAAATCAAATCATAATTACATACCATTTTCTATGGTGTCTGGATAAACAGCACTTTAAGCTTAGGTCATTATTCACTATGGTTTAGCCATGCTCATTGCCAAAGCTTTAACAATGGCCGCACCCATAGACTATAACGGCTAATAATAAAATACGACTCATCAACGTCTCATCAAACATTATTCAAAAGCGTCAATAAAAATCTCCTAAAAAATAACATAATAAAAAGTTACGACCAAAAAGGATTCATTTTATTATCTAAGGCATAATGTTACCTTAAATCTTAGTAACTGGCTGGTTTAATAAATGTATTCGAAAATTAAAAATACATTAAGTATTTCCCTATCAGATTTATGTAAATTAAAAAAGTTTGTAAATAATTTGCTCTAAATTTAAATGAAGACTAGGATAATAAAAACGGCTAAGTGGTTTAGTTTATTAAAACTGGTGGGCTGGTTTGTAGAATAATTAAATTATAATTAAATTAGGCCTACACGTGCCGTGGAGCGATTTCCCGAAATATTAAGCTGGCTGATGTTAATTTGACTCCGGACCTCTTAATGTCGGAACATTTTCAGGATTAATGAACAGGAATACATTTCACACAACATTCTCTAACAAGGCTTCAGTATAATAACTGAACATAAGCTTAGATAAAGTTTAAAATTATAATTATTTGTAGTGGGTATGTCTATAATCAGGCAGGTATGCCTACGGAAAGTCTTAAGGAATTTCGATATTATTCTTTCCATTTATATGCTCTCAGATAAAATAAAGTGAGGGAAAAAAAAGAAACTTAAGACGAGACTATGCTTGCAGGGCAGCAATAAAACAAATACTACATATTTCGCGCCATTCCGATGAACTTATAACATCCTAGCACACCACATTGCGGTCGACTCTATGCAAGAATGTGGCAGTAAAAAACTAATCCAGGATGAAGTTATGCAGTAACAAGAATAATATTCTAAATAAACATAATATTGTGTCCTTTCTCATGTGAGTGCACCTGCGGTGTCCAGTATTCGATTACGCGCGACTCGATTCACTGACTCAGCTTATCAACCACCTGTGAAATGCTGTAATCGATAGTCATTTGAATCAGGTTGTTATGTTATTAGTGTAAATAACATTATTTTGATGTTTCCTGATAGGATGCACTGAGATTTTAGTGCACATAAACCTCGTCTGAGATATATTTATTCTATTTACATTTTAGTAGCATAGTGATATTTTTTTGTTCACTAAACAAAAGAATAAGTTTGGACCATACTAGACATGTGTTCCTAGCTAAGTTTTTATTCACACTGGTAATAAAAATAATAATCAGGGATAAATTTGTGCCCTTACACAACATTGTTTAATGTAGGAGTAATATAAGCTAGCCCTAAAACCGGTAGTACCTAATGTACAACGTAATTTACTACAACATCGCGATTAAATTTCTTCAAAAATAATGAATACATAGTTAATTCCAGCCTAGATTCCTTGCATAGTGTGTCAAAACACATGAGCACACTGAGCTGCTTAGCTTTCGCACAACGTAGCTTGACGGCCGGTGGTCACGAACTGAGGACACGTGGTCAGAGGGCTGTCAAAATGTACCTGTTGGGTTAAGATTCTTTTCTCAATTGGTCCTACTTTTTTAACGTATGTGGAAGACCTCAAATTATATATGAGATATAGGTACAAAATAGAAGCACTGTACTTTTTCTAGTAAAAATTGGCTAACTCTGTTTTAGGAATTAATTGTTATTTTCCATGGATATTGGATGTCCCCCAAATCATTTAAATTTTACATTCAAAAAACACATTTAAATTTGGTTTAAATCCATACTTAAGAAAAGAAATTATCTTAATTGATTAATTTTTATAAAGTGTCTTGTTTATTTTTAGTTTACACTAATTGTTTTCGCCGAATAGTGCGTCTATTAGCTAGCAGCCCTACCCCGTGATTTATGTTGTAGTTTGACAGTAAAATGAGACTATACATTACACGATCCGTTCATACGTAAGTCTGAACGCCGCGAACGTTTCTCTAGAAAGTCTAGAATTATATTCGCTTAGAATTGGAAACGGAACAAAAGGCCTGAGAATATTGTTAGGCTTGATTTATAGTTCATATTATTTGACAATATAGTCAGTGTTGTGCATTGTCTCTGAATAAGGCACGTTGAATGCCTTCACTGAAGCCTTTCCTTAGTAATTGTGATGGCTACATTTATATACAACGCAGTTTCACTTTACATCTGAATGGAAATCGCAAATAGTAACAATCAAGAAAATTAATAAATAATAAAAAATATGCTACAATTTAAAATAAGGTTGAGAATTTCTTCTGATATTAAGTCCACCTATATAGTACCTAAAGTTTGTAATATATAAATGAAAAGTAAAAAAAAATACTCCACGTGCCCAAAATTCTGATAGGATCTAACTCTAATAAATGATAATAATATCAGCGCACATTTAATTTGTTTCCCATTTTTATGCAAAACTTGCGTCGCCTTACGTAATAAAGTGTACTCCCAACTTGAGTACGTGACTGTATTCATCACAGAAGGCTGGCATTATGGAAAATCTAAATTAAAACAATATAGGCGCCGGCGGTGACTTCAGAGCAAAGGAATTGCAATTTCATGCTCAAGATTATGATAATGTTGCCTCTATACTACATTATTGTAATATAAATACTAGCTTATGAATATACATGAGTTGTTATTAATGTTAAGCTGCAGTTTGGCCGTGAATGCTTGGTTGTACATGACTTTGGCGGACCTTGGTTTGATATTCTAATAGTTACATAATAGAGACTTTTGGTGATCTGTCGTATGAACCTATTTCAGATGCTATGAGGTATATTTTAAGCATATTATATTGTTAGGTGCAGAATTTTGCATTGGTTATTTTATATAGTTTTGTTTATTTTGAAAGGACACATAAATCGCTTAGCTGCACAACAGTTTGTCTGTGCCCCGGGGTAGAGTCGAGGCCTCTTCGCCTTATTAAATTAGCACTTATCTGTTCTATTGCTATAATTTACGTATGAAAATACAGTTGATTATCTCATTTAAAAAAATATATAAAGATCAAAAACTCTGAATAACTTATGAAACTAGATAAATATAACTAAAAGTAAATAACGTCACTGACAGACGACTGACTCTATCAAAATTTTTCGCAATAGCCCCTGAGTTAAAAATTACAGAAAAAAGCTCTCTCCGTCTCCTTGGGTCTCCAATCTTCGACGAAGCATTTCCTACTTTTATAGACGAAAAAATTCAAAATTTTAATGATGTTTCGGATAGACTGCACCAAATTAATATGCATTCGGCCATTACCCTAATTCGGTTTTGTTGTTTCGGTCCTAAATTAATTTATTTCCTTCGTGCTTCCCATTTATGGAAGCACCCTCAACTTTTGGATAAAATGGACCAAATTTTAAAACATACACTCATTTCAATTTTGAATGTGGCCTTGGACGACCGAGCTTGGGCTCAAGCCACTCTTCCCATCCGTATGGGCGGGCTCGGCGTCCGCAAAATTACAAGTATTAGCTTACCGGCTTTCATATCCTCGGTCCACGGCACTGATAAATTAATCAGGAATATTCTCAGTTCCACACTGATTAATTTTGAGGTGCCGTGCTTCACCGAGGCTGTGGATGCCTGGAAAATTGCCTGCCCGCATTCAAATACTCCTGTCTGCCCATCTTCCCAGAGACAGTGGGACGAGCCGCTCTGCAGAGTAGTTCAAGAAAATCTACTCTCTTCTTCCAATACTTCTGCTGAGCGTGCGCGCTTACTGGCTGTGGGAGAGTGGGAGTCAGGCCTTTGGCTTCAAGCATTGCCTTCGTCGAACATAGGCACCTTGTTCGACGACACTACTTTCCGCCTTGCTGCTGCCCTACGCCTTGGGGCTTCGTCTTGTACCCCGCATCGCTGTCACTGTGGCGAAGTTGTCAATAGCCTCGGACACCACGGCCTATCATGTAGCCGTAGCGCGGGCCGCATGGCGCGGCATGCTAATATAAACGATATTATCCGACGAGCTCTTGTCGCCGTGGGCGTTCCAGCTGTACTCGAACCCAATGGCCTGGCACGCGACGACGGCAAGAGACCGGACGGTATGTCTTTGTTCCCGTGGAAGGTGGGTAGGCCTTTAGTGTGGGACGCTACTTGCGTCGACACTCTTGCGCCTTCCCATCTTCCTAGCACGTCGTGCTGTGTTGGCGCTGCTGCTGCGGCTGCTGAGAACCTCAAGCGGCGGAAGTATTCCAACCTAGTTGGAAGTTATATATTCGAGCCGTTTGGGGTTGAGACACTTGGTCCGTGGGGTCCGAGTGCACACAGTTTTTTTAAAGATTTATCCAGACGCCTGATTGACACTTCGCGTGACCCAAAGGCTGGCTTCTACCTAGGTCAGCGCATAAGCATTGCCATACAACGTGGCAATGCTGCCAGCCTTTTGGGCACACTCCCAGTCGACAGCGACGTGGGTGAATTTTTTGACGCCTTATTTTAGTTCTTAGTTTTATTTAGTACATAATTTTTCTTATTTAATGTGTAGGCTTAGTTTTTACAATACTGTAAATATTGTCAGAAACTTAAAAATAAATGGTATATAAAAGCAAAGACACATGAAATTAGTAAAATATGAGAAGTATAATGATGTAGGTGTAGTCGCCGTAAAACACGTAACACTTATGAAACCAGCGCACTGGGTTACTCGCGTTCGTAAACGCGTTAGCAAAACATAAAGACACAATAATGGCCCGAGTACTGAGATACTGTGTTATGATTGTTTTAAAAAGAATAATATGAAAAATGATTCAAACATTTTAATCTACTTAATCGAGATGAAATAGTAACTTTTTCAAGTCCAAAAAAGGTAATTTTGCATGTACGCGCTTTTTCACGTTGTACTGTATATTACTGTATTCGAGATGCAGTTATAAAAAATATTACAAATCACAATAATTTACATCCTTAATTTAAATTTATCTATTTTCAATTGTCATAGTATATTTTAATACTCAAATACTTATTTTATTCAATATTTTCCCACATACAACGTAGAATTAGTGCATTTTCCAAGAAAGACTCTTTTATTTGGTTTATAAAAGATTACGAAAAGGAAAGCATTTACAGCTTTCATCACACTTTATTAAATAACGAAACTTATTTTATAGGCGTACAATAATTACTCAATCTTTGTAATTAGGTTACCGGGCATCGAATCAAATCTAGATGTTAGTCGTAAAAAAGTTGACTGCGGCCGTAAACCGGACCATTTCAGATATTACAACGGATCTTAAATGGGAGCTAGGAATTATGATTTAATCATACTAATCCTTTTATTCCTGTACGTTTAGTATTTATTAGTGAATACCGTCACGTCTTGGTTAACAGTAACTTTCAATAGGATAGGTAACTTTTAACTTTCTTTCAAGGGACGAGTAATATAAAAAATAGTTTTAAAGATTTAACAAACCTTAACTGAAACGAGCACCATAGTCTGCAACGTAACGCATTCTCTCAGCAGTCGAAATATAATGACTTACTAGTAATTTAGTTGCTAAGAAATCATCAATAAATACTTATGAAAATCAAAAAGATAGAGTTATCATACAAAAAAAAGGGCTGATATTTAAAAACAAAAATGTGTGTAAACTTTTAAAAAATACGTAGAGGGGTGAAATAAAAAATAGCAAAATTTAAATTTAATACATTACAGTTAGCCGCACAATCTTTTCAGTTGAGTGAAATGTATTTTCCTCACTTTTTTTCTTGTATTAAAATAAAAGTAAAAAGTAGGCTTCCATTAACTCCTCCCCAGAGATAGTTTCGTCGAGACTTGTATTTCCCCGGTGGCCAATTGAGACTAGTTTCACTTTTTCCTTCAAATGTCTGGACAATTGCTCTATCTTGTCTGACAATGATGAATTGGCAATTTGTAGTAAAACATACTTTACTGGTTTTTATTAGATTTTCTGTTTATTTTCACGTCAGGTATTTTTGGTCTGTTGGCGATGGAATTAAGAATGTAAAGGTAGGTGTAGAACCCATGCAGAAAATTATTGTGGCAATGTATTTATAAATATGTTTGACGACACTACATTACAAATCTTTATATTTTTCAACTTTCGTGTTACATAATAAGTCATAAAACTTCCTCTTGAATTGCTCTATATTATGCTGAAAACTGCATTATAATTTGTAAGTAATTTAAAAGTTGCGAGCAACTGCAGTTTATGCTATCAAAAATATGTTAGTACCTACGATAGATCTTCATTGATAAACAACAAACGATCGAGCAACAGATCAAATTCTCTATCCAAACATGAATGACTGACGTTAGCGTTTTCATTCAATACTTCATTCTATGAACGACTGAACAGCTTACGTCGCAGTAAGCAGATTCAGGTTACCTTGCAACACGACGCGCGACGCAGCAAACACTTGGACAGTGACAATGTGCTTGATAAGCGTTATAGTGCATTCCCATGTCTCGGCTTACGTTCATTGACCCTTATGGCTGTTGTAATTGAATATTGTATTTACTTTTCGTTATTAATAACTTCATTAATCAGTCGCTTAGGTACGATTTTTGTAATGGACAAAGTCAGTAGTAAAAGAGTTCCTATATTTATCTTTATTGATATTAGGAAATGCAACTAATAATGGTATAATTATATCACTTAGGACTGATAACTGAAATTAAGATAATAATAATTATAGATAAGATAGGAACGAATTCCATTTAAATCACCACACACCTATCTTTACTTGACACACTGTTCCAAATTCAAATACTCAAGCCGCCTTTCTTTTGTTTCAGATTCGCTAGTGCATCGAAAATTAAAAGTAAATAAATTATTTTTTTTGACATGACATAATAAAACCTCAAAATTCCAAGTTTTTTTAAGTGTTTATAAAAAATATGGATTTGTGTAGTACTTTAAAGTGTTAGTGTTTTTGGTGCGTTTGTGTTGAACTAGTGAAAATTAAAAGTGAAATGGAAGCCATGGAGCGGAGATGCAGATTCGCGGTTACCGCTGCGGTGCTATTCATCATATTTTCTACACAATGTAAGTAAAAATATTTATTGAATATCAACGTTTATTTAGTTCATCATTTGTTTTTTTTTTCGTACTTTAAAACAAAAAGCCCTATGTATAGAAAATAATGGGTCTATACCAGATGTGTCCGACCATCTATCAAACTTATTCAATAAAACGTATAAATTAACGAACTAAACTTAAATATCAGCATCCAAATAAGCATAGTATATTCATCTAATATCTAAATAATACATAATATATTAATATTTAAGATCTAGGTAAGTCACAGTATCTAAGCTAGGTCACATAACTTCCTGATATCTTCCGCAAGCACTAACCCAGCTTCACGCCGTTTCAGCTTAACGAGTCATCTATTTTAGACAAACATTACAACTTCAACTCCCCGTTCTAGTTTATAGTTAAAAGATATGACCTACATCTAGTTTAGCGCTCCTTTGATCTAACTAACGTTATTCTAGACTTTTAGTTCCAGAGTAAAAGTTTTACAGCAAAAAATACGTTGGAAGCAGTATTTTTTCTCTCTATAATTTTGCTCAAGTAACGTAACTAGATAGCCACTTTCTATAAAGAGATCATTAGTATATTCTGTCAGTAAAAAAAACACTTTTTTTTTTCTTACAAGAATGAGTAAATAAAAAGAATCTCCAAAAAAATACTTTTTATAAAAGCCAGCTACCAAACTACGCCCACAGTTAAAAGCAAGACAGTTTAAATCGATACTATAATTCTCAATAAACAATCAGTGTCAATTCTGAGACAATCAAGTTGTCAAATCCTGTTATTCGACCAATTGAAAACTTTACAATAAAAATAAAACAACAGAAATATCAGAAGCGCAACACTCGATAAACATCCCACACTCAAACGAAAGTCAACTTTAAGTCTTACTTAAAAGTCATTCCGTCTCAATTTTCTTCCTTCAAGTGACAGAGACAACAAAAAACCTTAAAAAATAATATTGAGTGAAATTTCAGTATCTTAATTGCTTCTTAATTACTGCAAAACTGTTCTTGAGTGCTCTCTTTTTATCAAAACATTAATCCTTCAATTCAATCCTAAAATCGTAATTTTAATTCATCAAAGTAATTGCAACAATTTACTCATGAAGATTGAATGACAAATCTTCATTCAACTGTAATTGAATGAGAAATGGTTATCGTTCATACGATCTTGAAGTTTCTCAAGGTCAATTCAAATTCTTTCCGGCCAATATTTTAATGTGTAATCTTTTCTTAAATATATCAAATAATTCATGTTCTTAGCGGTTTTCCGGTAAGATGTTTTTTACATCTATAAATGTATTTTTAGATTGTATTTCGAACGCGCCAGATTGTCTGCATTGAATGTTTGAATTCAGATTAGGTTATTTGTGTCAACTGTCATTGGTGTACATTTGTAAAACATGATCTCTTATTTATATTGATTGACATGACTCAAATTTATTATTATAGATAGAAGCTAGTTTTATTGGATAAATTAATAACCGCCAACAAATACTAGTATTTGTACTCGATGAATGATTATTCTATTAGACGTTTTTTTGACGGGAGGATAATAACCTTTTTTAAAGAGATTTTTTATTTAGAACTTTTTCGGTAACATTAGTAGGTATATTAGGAAGAATACCGAATGACCAAAGCAACCACGGTGTACAGTGAAATATGACGGCTTTCTTTTATGTTTTTACTAAAATAAATTAGGTAAAAAGATTAAGAAGATAACTGTTTTTAATTACAAAAGATTTTATTTTTAAGCTTTCTTGAAAAAGTTTCTCAACTGTCTAAAGAAAATGTAATCAGTCAATCTTGTAAATGTCAGCTTTAGATTTATTCTTAAAAAGTATCTAAACACGAAAATTTTACACAAAATAATCTAAAAAAGTATAGCTAAAAAACGTCTGGCCTTGATAAAGAACTTGATCGCGAATCTATTTAATCCGCCCACTTATATCTTAAAACTAATGGATTTCTATACATTAGTAAGATAACTGATAAGAGGAACAATGGAAGTAACATGATACCTTTCAAAGTTATCATCGCTTACTGGCGCCCAAAGTGGGCTAATCGCTTACTGGCGCCCAAAGTGGGGCCAATCATTTCCTAGCGCCCAAAGTGGGGCCATTACGTCATTTGAAAAACAAACATTGTTTCACTTAATGTTATTTTTGTGTTTCCTTTTGTTTATATTTTAATTTGTACGGATGTTTAATGTTGCTAAGCTTAAATATAGGTTAGTTGGGAATAATAATTTCTATTGAAGAATAACCTTCGTGTTCAGTTTTAGCTTTTCATAACGTGAATTTAAATAACAACAATTGGTTTATAAATAATGCACAATTAAATCTCTATGCTATTAAATAGGCCACAAATATTTCTCACATAGAGTTTCCAAATAACTGTCATAATATAGTTCCAGAAAATGCTCAACGTATTAAATTCGAAATTCCGTAGAGAAACAAGCAGCTAATTAAATTAGAGCATCGTTGAAACCACACGAAATTTCTCTTCTCTCGGAAGGATATAAACTGAATATGAAATAGTCTCTCACATAAATATGTGGGTACAGTCGGTGACAAGTCAGTGGCAACAGTGAATTGCGTAAATGATCCTTATGACTTCAATATGGCGAAGTCATGACCAATATTTGGACCGTAATTAAATGAACACGGTTTGGCTGACGAGGATGCCCTTTAAAAATTTAACCTATGCTACGACTTTTGACACTAAAGACGAAAAAAAGATCATCATCCAGGTGGCCTAGGATTCAAATTGGAATCTGAAATTGAAAACCCATAAATAAGCAAACGATGTTATCAATGCTAATCACCTACCCTATGGAGTTTCGTGTCGGCTCTTCTCTATAGAAATGACACTTTGGAACCGAGCAACTAGAATCAGTAGTTTTTGACGTAACGTTTCGCCTTTTTTTTGGTTTGTAAGAAATAAAAATATTTTGATTTTGAAAATTATTTCCTTATGAGAAGAGGTCTAACTCCTGGTTAAGATCCTGTATTATTTTAAAGGCGAAGTCTATATGAGAAACTGTTACGTCTGAAGTGCAGTGGAATGTATTCTCCAAGTTAATGGAACTATTAATTTTATCGCAGCACGAATGCCGCCGCGGCTGCTCATTCGAAACTCGTATAAGTTTATCGCTGCAGCGCAATTATTTTTAAAACTAGCACATTTTCACTCTATTCCCTGAATTTTTCGTTTGCGGAAAATTAAATTTTTATGCTGTTGCAGCTTTTGGGAAAATAAAACGGTTTTTTTACTGTACGTGTGCGCACTGAACTGAAATTATGATATTTACTTTTAGGTGCAAAATGCGAGAGCAGATTCTAGCAACGTTAGATTTGTTTAAAAAAGGATTTTTTACTAAAAGTTCAGGTCCGTTATATAAAATCAGGCGTGTAAGAAACTAAATCAATTGTTCTTTAAATTAGCCACGCACTCGATGTTTGTCTAAAAACTATCGTAATAGGATCAGATGTCGTCGATCTCAAAGGAGGCAATTTGATTACTTCGTGCGAAACATTTAAAACTAAGAAAGAACTTTTTTATCGGCTAGCTGTAGCTTTTAACTAACAGTTTTACTTCTTAAACCATTCTCTGATTCAGACTAGTTCTAGTTCAGACTAGCTGTACCCGCGCGAAATATTTTGCCTGCGTTTAGTTCAGCTAATATACACCGTGAAAATTGAATCGTTGTTTTCCCGCGGCAAGACGATTACCCATCAGTAGTACTATCGAAATACAAAGTTTAACTTAAAAAACATAATGTTTTTTTTTTCACATCATTAAAAAAGTATTCATAAACTCGAAAGAGCGATAATCAATAGTAGTTCACTCACTAGAGATAACGTAGGCACCTGTAGGTAACACGAAACGCACACGCCGCCGCCACGTGTTGTCGGCAAACTTACAAAGAAAGAATCAATAATAAATGTTCAGAGCAAAATAAGCTCTCGGTCATAGTGATACGGTATAAATTAGCTTGCATGCACGCGGCAAGCGCCGAAACACAATAGAATGCCGCCAAATGTTGCGCTCTGTGCCTACGGCTTAGTTAGTGTTCTGTGCGCGAACGTCGATGACGTCAAGTGATGAATGTGCGATGAAAGTGCTCAACACAGAAGGACTGCATCCTTATCATTTTTTTTTCGTGGCGGGCCACACCCTTGGCCACCGAGGAGCCCGGCCTTGACTCCCTTGGACTTTTATTTGTGGTAGAGTCTGAGCTCAAGAACTTGGTGTATCGTGAGGAACACCAAACACGCGACTCTTTGATAAGTGCGATAGTGGACACTTTTAATATCGTGAGACGTGACAGAGACACTTTAATGAAACTGAAAGACAATCAGTTAAAACGTGCTCGTTTGTGCATTGAACGTAGTGGTTTACATTTCGAACAATTACTCCGCTACCGTTAAGTGTAAGTACTCGTACTTTGTAAATAAACATTTAAAAGTAGGTTAGGTAATCAAAATCATTGTAAATAAGTCGATTCCATTTTTAAATACCTACGCCTTAAATACTTAATTATCAAATTCCGACTTTTTTTAAAGATACCTATTTTGATTTTTTAAGTATTTATGACGATCCTAAGCCCGTAAAAGTTTGAAGCGAAAATTTGAATTACTTATTGGTTTTGTGTTTTATTAAATCACGAGTAGCGATCAGCTGATTTACACGCGAAGTGCAACGACCGCGCGGCGTTCGGGGTAACCGCGCGCCCGCCCGCGTAGGTATAGCGCGATGTATTACTACTGATTCAAGTCACTTTCGAGTTTTGTTTATAACAATTGTTAATCCGCCATTTATTGAGTCTAATTTTTTTTACATATATTAATCGATTGTATGACCGATACAAACTCATTTCGCTTCGGGAAAACAACGACTTGATATTCACCCTGTATACCTAGACTGAAAAGCTTGGAGAAAATTTTGGGAGACTTTTGCCTAGCAGTGGGATAAAAAGCTATTAATTGGTGTTTTTTGAAGATTGAAGATACTTTCTTCAGGTTTGACCAACCCAAAATATAGCCAAATCTACTGCTTCTCATTGCCTCTTTACCGCAGTACTTAACACTTATGACATTCGCAGGCGGGAGCGTGGAGGGTCAGAGGAACAACACGAAGATGTCGTACGTGTGTCCGCCCAACTTCATCCGGCTCGGACATAGCTGCTACTTCTTCAGCGAGAACAAGGCCACCTGGCAGAACGCGCTGTTCGCTTGCACGGTAAGTTCATATTATAAGATCATTTAAACTGCCTTTGGAAGTCTAAATTCATAATTTCGACTAATTATGTATAGTAAAACTACACAATGTTCCAATGTAGGCTATAAGTACTGGATAAACATGAATCGCATTTTCCTAAGTCTCATCAAAAGGTCTGAATGACTTCACCAAATAGGATAATTATTTTATGTTATGTTCGTTATTGTAAAGAAAAGTCAGCTAATATGCTCTATATGAGAAGTAAACACTTAGTAGATTCTTTATATATGTAAAGTACTTCGCAAAACGAACATTTTCCTAATCGAATTCAGTATATGGTTTTATATGTCGGCATTAGCAAAACGATAGATCTCCTATCAAGATTGATGGAACCAGACAATAACTCATTTTAAATAAAACGACGAAACATTAAACATCCCAAACGTTAACAAAACAATAATATTTTACAACCATCAAATGCCATTGTCCTCATCAAAAAATGTGACTGGACTTTTATAACCAATTAAAACATTACCTTTTTGACTATATTAGCCATATTCATAGCTATCAAAGAGACATTAAAAGTCCGAAGATAAATATTAAATAGTTTATAAATACAGCCGTTACGTAAGAAACCAGATGATCGCTATATCAATTAAGTCTTAAATTCCTGGTTCTATTTCTGTATACCCTCCTTTGATCGGATCGTATTTATATGGTATTGGTATGCGTTCCTATAGTTTATGGAGAGAAATGCTATTCTTTATAAACAAGGAATTAACGCGTAAAGCTTGCTTTTTAAATAATTTTGTAACTTATAATCATATTAAAAGTGCTCGTCAGTTTTTTAGATTGATATTATGTGTGTATTTTTCTGATTACGCCAAATATTAGTCTTTAATAATATCTAATGTACTTACATTTGGCACATAAATCAGAAAAAAAAGCAATTTTTATTTACCACAGTTAAAGTAATAGGAAATGTTTTCAACACAATTTAATTATTTTTTTGTAATTTTACTTTTTATCATAAAAATCTCAAAAACCAGTATCGCCCATAATATTTGAAGGCTTAATATGCAAATACTTACCACAACAAATATTATCTCACCAAACAACATGTCATTGACGCATCATCGTCTGATTAAAACGCACTAAAGCAATCAATTTAACAATTATACTAATTCTGTAACCTGTCAACCGTTGATTCGAATTTATAGCAACCACTAAACGCAAGTGTTTCGTCCTTAACATTACGAACTGCGCGTGCGCCGGATCATGTTATTCGAGATGTAACCAAGACCTTGACATATAATTTAATTGGATGGTTTTATGTGATAGCTTTAATTTGTGTCCCAAGACCAGTGTGTTATGGTAATTTTTATCCTATTATTCTGAGATACTAGATAATATTTGCATTCTTAGTAATTTATTCATTGAGTAATTCTAAATTCATTATCATTATAAAAGGCAATCAAGGAAAACGTTTTGTTTGTATGTTATTTATTTGTCATAGAATACCTGTAAATATTTGTCTGAATAAATTAAAAAACGTAGATTCAAAATCTCAAATGTAAATGTAAATAAGTTAAGTGTGCATACAATTTTACGTTGACTTCATATAGCAGTTAAATGCATTTGAATGAGTTGGAAGTGGGTTAACCGCAGTAGTTGATCGGTGTCGATGGATTTGAACCCGTTAACACCCATGTCGTCTGGAAGTCTAGATACTTTGCCTATTATTCAGTATATTTGATCTAAAATTCGTCACTAATGCTCCAAAAAAATCCTTATAAAAACTAATAGTAAAGAATTTTATGGAGAAACAAAATCAGAAGATAGGATATAACCAAAAAAAACTTAGAGTTATTTTTTATGTAAATTTTAAGTAAATATTTTTAAAACAGACTGCTTCTGCGTTAAAAAATAGCAAACAGCTCAGCTCTATTAAATATTGTTAAATATTCAAGACAAATATTCTCAAAAAACTGCCTTTTAAGAAAGCCGCTCTGTTTGAAGTCAACTCATTAAGTATGTATGATTGTTTGCTGAACTAATACTTTAAAAGCTGCGTTATTAATTCGTTCAATGGTTTTGAAGGTCATGAGGCAGTTACAAAGCATTTTTAACTTACAAATCAATGGGTTAAGATCTCATTTTAAACGTCCAGGTGTTGTAGTATCATGATAAAGTTAGCAATGGCTGGGCGCCTAGTACAGCTCTGAGAGAGCTTTCACATGTTACGATTAAGACTTCATTTTATTTATCTGCTGGGTTTAATAGTCCTAAAATATTCATTATAACTTATTATGGATAGATCACATAAGCAATTTTTTATTTAGTTGAAGAGCAAGGAAATTGCAACTGCATCACTTAGATATCATTCCACGAATGTGAAGGCAACGTGCTTTTCAAAATACTGCCTTCAACATCCAAAATATCTTAAATCAAACCGCCACTACTACACAGTAAGTGGTTAAGTTAAATGTTGAACAAACAACTGTATACGCGATAAATAACCAAAGCTTTTAGCTTTAGGCACAAACATTGCAATTCACAATAATGGACAATCGTCTATTAAAACCACGTTCATTTAACATTACCTATTGCACTTTACCTACTAAATTGTCATGTATTATACAGACATTTATATATATTGTATCATTCAGGATAATTCAATGAAGTCATCGGTCACAGGAACACAAAGGGCACTACAGATCTGTATAAAGTATTCCATTGTCTAGTTTCAAGCTATTTACAGCATAACTAAATCCTATTTTAATAGTGGGGTTGAAACGCTCGGGTCATGGGGTCCGAGCGCACGAAATCTTTTCAAAGAACTTTACAAACGTTTGGTAGAATCTACTCGTGATCAGAGGGCTGGTTTGTTCCTTGCACCGAGAATCGGCATAGCCATTCAACGTGGCAATGCAGCCAGCCTTCTGGGCACGTTCCCCGCCATTGACAAGGATGACGATGAGTTCTTTGACGCCGTTTAGTTTTTATTTGTGTAAGTTTTAATTTTAGTATAGTTAGAGTTTGTTCTTAAATTAGTTTTATTTGTTCTTGTATTAGATTTAATTATGAATAAAAGTACAACATAATATTTGAATGGTTATAGTGTTGTTACTTTCGCTATTCAGCTTCTACACAACCAAGGATAATGCCGTTATTGTTCGTGAAGTATTTCTGAACAATGCCTGCGTTTAACACTATCTTGAACAATGTTCATAAAATCTTTATTGTTTTACGCAAGCCCTTAAGGGATAATGAGTCAATTTATGATATTTCATATAACTGCTATTTTAATAAAGTTATTTATCGGAAAGTTACGAGTAAATAAAGCTTTACAGCCAAATAAGTATGTTAGTTAATTTGGTGAATATAATACTTGGAATACCAATAATGAATACGTACCTGAGCTACTACTTAAATGTACAACAACACCAACAGTGCAGACACTAAGTTCTATTACAGAACTTGGTTTTAGTACAGGAAAGCCTATTATAAACCAACATCTGTAAATTGATGCACAGTGTTTATCAAAAATAAAAACTACATAAAAGTGAGGGCAGAGATGCACTCATTGCATCTTTTTGCATGTATTGTTTTTTGCAAGATTGCAGGACAAGTATAAGATAAAAATATTGCACGAACAAAAAACTCAGAATCTCAGAAACTTCAAATACTAACAACTAAAAATAAACTGATTTGTAGCCAATATCCACTAAATATTCCTGCAATGCTCCATTAATTTTAATATCGTGCGACATTAGCAAACGTCAAAACACGTGTAAAGCTGGTTCGTTGGTTCAGAACAGTTGTGATTACCATACGAATGGCTGAAATGGAGCGAGCACCTCGGACGGTCGTGAACCGCCAATATGATGCAAATAGCCGCGACTCCTTGCTCACAGAACAATACCGCGGATTAACGGAATGTCAAACAAACTTATTGTATGAGCAGAGACTGCAAAGGATGGAACGGAATTTTGCAGTTTGGTGTCTGAGAATAAAATGGTTATAAATACTTAAATACAAAGTTTGTTCTGTTGTTTAATATAGAACACAAAAAATAGATTGTTCAATAAGTTTAATAAATATTTAAGGTTGTATGTAGTCATATTATAGGACATTCATCTTTGCGTATTACGAGTACTTTCATCCTGCTTTCAAAACCTCAATGAACAAATTCTCAGATTTTCTCAAACATTACAAATTAATTCTTAACGCGTGTAAATGTTTTGTTAAACACTTATAAGTTGTCTAATTGCAGGATTCTTGCATAAGTCTATCATTTTGCGGCATTAAGACGAGCATAGTAATCAATATGTCTAGACAAATGCTTTGTTCTTCTCAGCATGTTAAGTAAAGGAATTATTTTATTCTATTCATTCCGTACACATTAATCATTCGAGAATAATGAGTGCTATATTGTATTCGAAACAGCATACTAGAGACTTTCGCGAATACTTTCCCTCAGATTCGCAGAAAACTACTAAGTTTAAACTTAGTGCATTTTTTACTTAAATAGTATTTAGACTAGGGCTGCCAACTATTTGTTTTATTTATTTATTTATTTTATTTTCTAGTTTTCGAGTTCCTCTTTGAATTAACTTGAATTATTGACACGGATTATGTTAAAATCCTATTATACGATGCATTTGGCCTTTAGAAACAATATTTTTGGCACAATTTTATTATAATATTCCGAGTCATCTCATTCATCTATTAACATTGTTTACCATTCATCCTCATTATTTTTAACCTTTTTGTCGTAATTTTTTGGTAAGACAGCTTGAAACATTAATAAGACCTAAGGCGCACACAAGTGGCGTTGCACTTCCTCCTCTTTCCTCCCCCAAAAAACTCATGTAACAACAGGTATGTCAAGGTTTCCAAGAAATCTATAGATGACCTATATATTAGTGCATTTGTTGTTACCTAGCACAGCTGCCTGACCTTAGTTCGTGCACGATCGATATCAGACTAATCTTTGTGGTATAAAATGTAAATTTGTTTGAAATAACTTGGTAGTTCACCTCTGTACCGCAAACAACCTATATAAGTCACGAATTGCATCTATTTATAGACCAAATGCAATTTAAATAGTCACTATTAAAATTGCATTTGCTCTAGTGACATAACAACTAAAATTGGTCAAGTATTATAATTATTAATATTTACTTTGAAACGTGCTAGATTCAAAAAAGGTATTTCTGCATTTACGTTCAGATTCCCGTGAATTATATTATTCATGATTTAAGTATAAAAAACCTTCCTGATATCTCTTTCATTGTTTATTGCAAAGGTCTTTGAATTTTCCTTAATCTTCATATTCATTCAACTGTTTTTGACGGTGAGGAAGAAACTAATTGCACAGCTACATTTTTGCTGTAGACAAAACTAGCAGCATTTGCTGGATTTTTTTTATTATATCTTTATTACCATGATCCGTTACATGTCCCTAATATTAAACCGTGATGTGATAGAAGCTTTATATTTCTTACGTAAGGAAAGTAATCAGGTGGGTGGTATGCCGGATAAACCATGGATCTGGTAGTTTATGTCGTATAAACATTGACACAACTCTGACGTCACTCAGTATGTAACGAATGTGTAAATCCGTAAATCTATCAATGAGCATGACGTCAGACTGTGTAATCTTGATGAATAGAAAGATCCATTGATTTCCAGAAAAGTTCCTGATGCGTGCATCTATTTCTTTGCTATCATTCCGGTTTCTTTTGTAGCCTACATCAGATCCCACTGCTAGGCAAAGACCTTTCTCTCCGTCCTCCAAACCTATCTGTCCTTTGCGATATCTGGCCACATTCGACACGTATAACTACTATCATCATTTTTCTTAAAAGTCCGGTGAAGCAGTCAAAGCCTGCGCTCAGGCTAACTGCAAAGATCTCTACAAAAAAAAAAAACATTCTTCTTAATCATAAATTTTGCTATACTATGTCCAATCAGCAACGAAGCTAGCGTGGTGCCAGTGCTGCCTTTTCTCTTCATGATAAGAGGTTTTTCCCAACAGTGGGATATTATTAGGATCTATCTAATATCTGCATACATTGAATGTAACAATGCACAAGCTGTACCTTCACTGGTTACGATAAACTTAAACGAAATTCACCACAAACACACAAACATCCAATCACATTGAAATACCAATAAACAAAATAAGTAACACTACCAATAACAATGTTTTCTCTTTAATAATGCAAGACGTCCGCATGCTTCTGTAATGGCGCAGATGTTATGGAAAGTGACCTTAAAGCGTACGAAGAAAAGGGAAATAATAAAAAACTAAGAACTGAAGTAATGATGATACCGGATAAATTGCATGCTTGTCTCTTGTCATGTTTTGGTCAATCTTGTTTTTGAAACTGGTGTAATTGTTATGGAATCTTGAAACAGGAAAAAATAGTATTTTTTGCAATTAATTACCTTTAAGTCTATTTATTTTGGTGTATACAGCATTAATCGATTGGCTTATAAATAACAATAATGTATAAATGAATTAAAAAATGTATTTTTATGAATGTCGTTTTGTTCGCGAATTTGTCTCTTTTTGAATTTACTTAGTCCTTTCTCTACTTCTTTTTTAGACTCAAAAACTATCATACACCAATTTATTTATGATCTTAAGAAAGGCGAAGTTACATCACTCGCATACTGGACGTATTAAAATTATTGACGTATAGTTTTATTAAAAAAACACGTGAATCATCTGTACGTGAACCTGAAAACATATTACTCTAAATATAAACCTAGTGCTCACATAGCATTCACAGCCCATGACCATCATAATCTAAAGATACTTGCACCAATTTATCCAATATATCTATACATAACACTACAAGATCCCAAAATAATACACACTATACCTAACCCTAAAAACAAGACTCGTACATTACAAAATTCATATAACATTTGCGTTTAAGAAAATAAACTCAAAAATTCCTGAGAATAAGCTTCCGTAATAATGTAAGATCGATCGGAATGTATAAAACAACGGATTGTTTTCAACAAACCTTCCGACCTACTTACACAGCTGACTCCTTTAAACGGTTGTTTGTTTAATAAACGTATGTTTCTATTAGACGCATGAGTTACACTAAGTTATGAATAAATAACCGTTGCTATGGTTACTTATAGTTTTATGACCGGTAACGTTTTTCGTGGAAAGGCGTTATGATTAACTGGAATTTATAAATGATGGGTAACTTACGAATGAAAATCATACACGTAGTGATTTTAAGACAAAGTATTTAATAATAATAATCCAGCCTATATACATCCCACTGCTAGGCACAGGCCTCTTCTCATAAAGAGAAGGCACGAGCATTGATCACCACGCTTTCTCCCTGCCCAAATTTTGCCCTATACTAGATCCCAGCTGCGGCGTGCCCAAATGCAGTCTTTGAAACTTCTCTATCTATCGGGTTTTTTTTTCTATATCTGTCTGTAAGTGTGTTACATATGTGTCTTGCCATCCCACAACTATCGCCGAGGTTGACCTCGACGTCAATGTCCTCCCTCAAAAGCCATAAAAATAACTTAACATAACAGAGATTTAATAATAATTCTTTAAAAAATAAAAGTATTTATTTGACAATTTACATCTAATAACATCGTTAACAAGTCAGCCAAAGATATGTAATTATCGCACATTCTTAGATCACGGGACGAAACCCACAGAATTCCACGTATCTGTGTATTTAAAGCAGATAGCTGATTGTATCGCGTGCTGTATTCAAATAGACTAGACCACCCCGGCGTGTGGGCAAGGTAGTCTACGCCAGGGCTTGACAACCTGAGGCAAACTTTTGTAATACAGTTTTTGATAATAGAAATAAGGAATTTAATTTCAATTAAATTCAAATGAGTATCTTGAACTCATTTGAATTTAGTTGAAATTACAAATGGATAAGGGAAATTATATGCTCTACTTTAAGGTATAACACAATTTGTTTTGCTAATTTAAAGAATATCTAACCAGATTCAACTCGAAAAAAAAAAGTTTTAGTTTATATCATGTCACAAAAAGTCATGGCTTTATGAAAATATTACATTAAACTAAACGATTCATTCGAAAAAAATATATACAATCTAAACGATATTTTTAAATTATACCAGCTCTGTAACTAAAACATGTTCAGCACCCCTGGCACAGTAGTGTTGTTTACGTTATCTCGAGTAAATGATTTCAGTGTGATACACATTACACGTGTCTGGTATCGATGTAAAAACATTAAATCAAGTGCAACTGCATCCAATGTTTACATCTACTAACCTTGGGAGGTCGGTAGGTGCTATATCCATGATTTTACTAGTTGAATACTTAAAATTTTAGATAGATTCAGAAATATATTTTTTCGACTTTTATTTAAATGTGAACACTGATATCTGTACTGAATTGTAGCTACCGTTGTTACATGATATTAAAATTTTAACATTTTCGTTTTGGATATAAAACATTGGATTTTCACGCACAGGAGTAATTAAATTAAATAATAAACGATTTTTTTAAATAAGTTTGCGAAAATTATAAACAATTTTTTTTTTTAAATAAGCGTAGGATAAGACGATAAAATCCAAAGTTAGCTATCTCATTTAAGATTAAGTGAGGTTTCCGTGCGGTTAAACTTACCTCATCTATCAAAGTCGCGAGTTAACATAATAATGTAGGCAAAGGTAAAAGTTTAACGAGTCGAACTTGCGAGCGTATTGCAGTATCGTCCAAGTTAAACCTACCGTCCTACTTCCAAAGAAATGGGGTTTCCGATATCAAACGAAAGTGTTAATACAATAAAAGATTATTGGAAACCGACAACTACTTTTACTTTAGTTTGTATGAACAACCAGACGTCAATCGTATCCAAATTATTATATTTTCCTGTATACTTACTGAATCGCACAAACATGCGATAAGAGTCAAATGTAAATAATTCCGAAACAACGTTAAAAATCTTAATCAAAGGCAGTTTTCACAGGTTTATTATTTTTATGTCACATGAATGTATTTTGAATTCTTGAAAATATTTTCCACAAAACCTAAATTATTCAAATAATTCACATATTTATGGAAACATGATCATTATCAAACATCCTGGATTCATTCCAAAAACCTATACTAATCTAAATCATTGTATGTACGTCTGTCGTAGATATTTTAATCTATCATTCGTTTAATTTTTTCTTATCTTCATTTCCTAAGAAGAAACGTCAAAACAAACTTCAGAGTAAACTTTATTAAATGTTGCGCAAATATTTTTGTAAAACGCTGTACGTAATCAAGAACAGATTTACAGTATAAACGATAAAGAAATAGCTACATGGCTTCCCGTGTTGATTATAATTACACAACTAATAAACATTTGGCAGGCCGCACTATCTTTATTTTATAGATTTTCTGACTGGCAGCATATTTTAACAGCAACAAAAGGCTGAAAAAAAGTATCATTAAGCGAATAGCCTAGCTCGTAATTTTTGTTCTCCATTGCAATGAAGGCTACTGTTATTGCGCTCAGCAGCTGGCGCCACTAGCACTTGAGCTGTCAAAAATCACCAAATTACAGACTTTTAAATTTTGAACCTATGTTAAGTTGACGCCCAAACCCTGCAGGGGGTGCCCTTAGTGACGTTGCTGACGTAGTTAGTTTTTCCTATTGCTCAGCCTGGAGGCCTTAAGATCCTCGCAAAAATTTCAGTAAAGCAGTCAAAGCCTGCGCTCAGGGTTCGACTGCAATTACAAAGATCTATACCAAAAAAAATGAAGTCGTTTTTTACCTAGCAGTATGTCACTAGGTCAGTGAGACTGTAACATGAAAATAAAATATAATTGTGTGGGCGCTGCGTGTACGCAATGCCGTAATGTTTTACATGCGATACGTCATCGACAAATCCCATAATTTATTTCTGGCCAGTTATTTATACGTGTCGTATTCAACACGATGGTAACGAGGTGTGTCATGCATGAGATAATACACGATTTAAGAAATAAACATCCGATAACTAAGAAAAAAATAATAATTTTAGGTAATTTACTGTTCAATATCCCATTTCTTACAAAGATGACAGTAAAAGTTTGATGCCAAAAATATAACACAAAGCTTTTAACTATCGCGCTGACTTAGAGTCTGCTTGCGACCGCGGCCGGTGTAACCCGGTAGAAACGTCAAGCCCCAAAAAAGGCTTTAATGCATGTACGCGCTTATTCCCGTGAATTATATTACTACATAACACAGAGCCTTTTTTTAGGTAGTTGAGTCCTTATTTCCGTAGAGTTACATTTTATGTAATTTAAACTAAAAACTAAATAGACACTGCAGACCTAAATGGATGTTTAAATAGTTAGTTACACACACTCAAATTATTGGTAATTAACTAACACATAAAATATAAACCGCTTTGTAGCTCTAACCACGACGTTTACTCCGCAGTTAACTCTCCAGTAATGCACCGGCTACCACGAAGAATTTAACTTATTTCTAAACGTCTATTAACATATTGCAGTTATTATTCTACGAGAATAGGTCAATAGTTTAAATGTTACTGCGAAAAATTTTAATAATGGATATACAGTACCAATCCTATAAATATCGATGAAATTTGTGCAAGAGCTCTGTGAAATTATTAAAATACCACACAAAAAAAAACACTTTTCTAACACCTTTTTTAATCATCGATCAGCTCTCCCTTGTCCGTATATATTTCAATGACAAGAACCGTAGACTTTATTCATATTACGTACTTATATCCTTTAACACCAATGGTTCTCAAACTAAAAGTCCGAGAAAGACCTAAAGAACTTTCTTCTTCAGTCACGGTATACCTAAATCACAAAAAATACACGTGTACACAATATACCTACATAGTTTATTAAAATATATTATGTTTTGATATACGAGTGTTATAGTTTCTTGTTTGCTTATCGTTCGACAACTAGGTCGCAGACAGATTCCTTTTTCCAATCTGTCATTTGTTACAGTTGACAGTTCGCGGGAAATGTCACGGATTATTATTTACGCAGGGTTCTGGTTATAGGGTTGTTTATTTTCTTTTACATGTCTTGATATTTATTTGGTCCATGTGAGCAATGAATTTAGGATATTTTTTCGTAGTTATATTGTCACGAAATAATTAGGAACGGGCTGGGTTCAAATAGCTTCACATAGCAGTTCACTGGATTATTACTATTAGCTGGAAAATGGCCTTTCTCTGTTTGGGTGGTTGAAAAGTTAATGAAAATAAATTAAATTATTTTATTTAGTCCATTTTTTATCCAGTGCTTACATTATAAGTTCTTTTGTCCTTAACCATTAAGTACAGGTAAACTATAACAAATAGACCATTATGAAAACATTGATCAAAGAAATTCGTTCAAACTGCGGTAGCTTTCATTTGAAAACCGTCGTTCTAATTAGTGTACAGTGGGCACCGTGTGATCTGGTTAACTGTGGCCCACAAACAACAGGAAGAGTCGTAAAGTTTTATCGATATGCGGTGTGTGCCAAAAGCACGGGGTTCCAGGTACCATCGTGGGTGCGAGCCAACTCCAGCCAACGACAGCCAGCTAGGCACGTCGGCTTCCTTAAATGAGGCTCGCGTAGGTTTATGATTTTTATTAGATCCTGTTACTAACTGGATTAGGATAATGCGTCATCTGACCCTATTGCCAAGTGAACAGGTTGAAGAAGTCAGATAGACAGTCCTTGCTTGTAGATACATAAAAAAAATGGACTGTAGCTTAATCTGGAGAAACTGTACGCCAATTCCAGCATAACATGAAAATAGCCTGGGCAGCAAATTTATTTATCAGCATACCCAGGATAACATAGTTTCTAAGCAGTGCAGCTGCATACACTTTTAAACTAACAAGGCAGTTATTAAACAGTTATAACATTATAATAAAAACGCAATCACAAATAAATTACAAACAAAATCAACAGACTATCGTCCAGCGATTATTCTTACATTATTGTTATGAATAGATTACTTCATACTTAACAATACAGCTCCAGGTAATAAGTTTTTTATTATGTACTTACTGTTAATGTCAACTACTGTTTAATTTTGTATTTTGCTGTGTCACCATCTGTGTTCATAAGTAAACATTATTAAAGCAAGCTGTAAATGTTGGTCTCTTAATCCTATTAGAGGCTTAGTAATAAGTGATTTTCCCAAAATAAGAAAAAAAACCTTCGTTTGAAAACCTCCTCTATGTATTTATAAAGTTTAATAAAATAGAATTAGCCATTTTTAAGATTGCCTTTGACGGATAAACTAGAATACTTAAATAATTATAGAATAGATTCCTAATGTATTATCAGTTGCAATGAAATCTTTTTTGTATTTATTTATTTTCTAAGGATATATAGTTTTTATTGTAACATTTTTATCATTATGGATTAATAATCCAGCCTTTAAACGTCCCACTGCTGGGCACAGGCCTCTTCCCATATAGAGCAGGCACGAGCATTGATCACCACGCTTGCTCTCTGCGGATTGGCAATTTCAGATCCCAAATTTTGGAATCCAGGTTTCCTCGCGATGTTTTCCTTCACCGTTATGGATTACGTAACGTATATTTAAATACTCGATGACAATCGATGCGTCTAAATTAACATGAGACTCAATTATTTAATCAAGTCCAGAGTCAACTATATTGACCCAGTAAGAATTTTTATTAGATACAATTGTAAGTGATATTCCTACTGTTAATAATCACTGATATTAATTGTAGCAAATTCTTCTTATCACAACAGTCTTGGGCTTAGCAAATAGGAATACCAAACGTTTTATCAAAAAATTAAAAAGTTTTCACTTGATAACCGAGGGGTGTATCACACATATTAAAATCGCAGTCATGAATAGACAAATAACACTCTTAAATAGGAGAAAAAAGAATTAGGATATCGTCAAAGTTGCAGGCACCCGGTGGATGCAATTGGCTAGTTGTCGTTCATTGTGGCGTTCTAGGAGGGAGGCCTTTGTTCAGCAATGGACGTCTTACGGCTGATGATGATGATGATGAAGCGGATATTTCTTACAAATGAGGATCATTTCTTTACCACATCGCATAGTAGTACTAAGTCAGTAAAGTCATGCCATACAGCCCAATTTTACCCTCGGTATAATTTCTATCTTATCTAGTCTCGAAGTCTCCTTAGTCTCGCTATGTTTAGTACCTAATTATAAAATAAATAAGTAAATTCAGACAGCATCACATACATTGCTCTGAACCCAAAGTAAGTAGCTGAAGCACATGTGTTATGGAATTCAGAAACGAAGGTACCGCCAGAAGAACACCCAGACCCGGGACAATGTAGAAAATTACCAATGATAGGAGCTAGCTACTTACTTTGGGTTCAGAGCAATCTATGTGATGTTGTCCGCATTTATTATTATTATTTTTTTCAATTCCAATTACCCTTAACTAGAATTCTCAGTTTTTCTTTTATTCAGTCTACCAAATTCAGCACCTACTCGGTTGTAATGTGTTTTGTGAATCGCTACATCTGACGCAAAAAGCGCGTCAAACGAAGCTATTTTCACGGGCGTTAGTCACCGGCCTTCAAGTCTCCAATTCTAATACTATGTCTATAGTGACGTACCGTGGGAAGACCTACATCTGTATTCTAGATTTTTAGCACCTATTTTAGGTACTAGTTTGCGAATTTAATTTGTGTTAGTTTTGTAATCAGTTAACAGGTCCAGGTTGTTACATGTTTGTAATTGGCGCAAAAAGTTCAATTTCAATCAATTCATAGCATTTTTAATTTCAATGTGAAGTGTTTATATTAATTGTTTTAGAAAATATGGTTTACATTCTAAATGATTCAAACTCGTATAAAATGTACTAATATTTTTGTGTTTTTGTTTCCAGGTAAGCATCTTTGGAAATATAGACTTTACTGGTAACGTTTGAAAACACTATAAAAATAACGGTTACATTCGAGAAGTTACGATGATGGAATTTAGAAATACGTTTAATCGACATCGCCTTGGAAGGGCATCATGTTCAGACATGTACGCTCAGTTGACCGGCTATTCGCAGCTAGATAAAGGTGATCGTGATTATAATAACAATATTTATATCAACAACTTCAAAGGCTTCAACTATTACTGGAATTATATTAAGTACTACAAGATAAGTGTATTAATTTAGTTGTTACAAACGATGGCAGTTCGCCGATCTCTTCAGATATCTGTAACAGAGTATCGCCATCGTAATCTCGATAGGAGCGGTGCCAAATTATTCGAGATGCTAACTGTTCTACCGTGAACTAACTAATGGGAACTGCATTATACGGATTGATGAAATATCTGCTACATATAACTAGTGCTAAAAAGTGTAGCTCTATGTAAAATTCTATTTATCTAGGACTATTGGAATGACACATATGAACTAGAACCCTCAGAAAGAACGCTGTTACAACCGAACAATTTAAAGCATTCAAATGACGGGCCTGTTGGTCTAGCGGTTAGTGACCCTGACTGCTATACCGGAGGTCGTGGGTTCGATTCCCACTCTGGACAAATGTCGTGTGATGAGCACGATCATTTGTTCTGTGTCTGGGTGTTATTTATCTATAATATGTATGTATTTAGAAATATATAAGTATGTTTATCAGTTGTCTGGTTACCATAACACAAGCTCTCTTAAAGCTTAGCTTGGGATCAGATTGCCGTGTGTGAATTGTCCAGGGATATTATTATTATTATTATTATTATTAAATAAGCATAATATTTTTAATACGCCAATTTTAGCTTTCCCAAAACCTCTTGTTCTTTTTTCAATAAAATAGGTAGCTTTATTTTATTGTGCGCTCCTGTATCCTTTGTAGGTAGTTAACTATTATTGACGATTAATTAATTATTTATTGGACTTTCATTTATGACTTTCTCCTAATTACTTAGCTCAGAAGTCATAAACGTCAAATGCGCTGGACATTCCAACGTTTACTGTTGCTGAATACCAACTATAAATTGCAGAATGTTTAAGTCCCGTCTATTTTAGGACTCAAGAATTTAAGAATTAATGTCTACGCGTCCATTGTGAGAACATTTAATTTTAGTCGTAACTGGCCATGCTTCGATAGAAACTGTCATTGACAGAGCCTTATTACAAACCAATAAGGAACATATTCTTATCTGTACTCAGACTTTTCGTCAAGCTTATTTTATTTATCAACTCAGACTACATCGATGACCTGCTGGACCTAGGCCTCATAACTTGCTTTAACACCCGCAAGGGTATTTCCCAAATTGCAATAGCCGAGCGATGACAAAACAATAAGCTTGGACTGTAAAAAATATACAATCAGTCCTGACAAAATATGTAATGACGATGGCGATCGGTAATACGAATTTTAGTAATCATTTAAATTGTGATTACTAAATCCAATGGTAATACCACGGCGGGTCCTCTGCTTTCCACATCGAGTTCAAGCAAGCTGCCATATACAACGTCAGGCGGCCAATGCAATCGCCAATGAAATTCCTTACCACAGCCGAGTTCATCAACACTATCAATGAAGTATCAATCGCTCCAGCAATTGATAGAATAGTTGTCATTTCTTCCATCATGTACTGTAAACGTGTCACATTCCTGCCTCCCATTGAGATCAATTCTGATGACATCATGCCGACACTTACACAACACCTATTAGGAGTTGCTTTTCCAATTGCTACTGTATGGTCATATTTATAAGGTGTAGTTTATGTTGCTTGGTTTTTGCATCTTGTTAATTCAATTTCTATAGGGTTGGTGACATAGTTGACTTAAATTGACGTTGCATGGACTTATTCTTTGATAATTATCAATTAAAAATGAGTATTTATAATTTAGTGCATACCAATTTTCTACGCCCGAGAGGACGCCCACAACAACTGAGTTTAAAACTGGCTCCATTTTCGATTTGCCTAAAATACAAAGTTTATCTAACAATAATGTATCTCGAATTTGAATTCAGCATACCTAGTGACTAATTACGTATTTACAGTTTAAATAGCAGTGCAAACTCTATTGCTATTATTTCAGGCATACGAGTACTGTTTCAACATTTGACTCATTCGGCTCGAATATTCGTGTACATTTCAACTGTATAAATAATGTGAACAAATTTTATTATTTACTGTTATGACTACTTTACAATTTGCTCACTTACGTCATCAGCATGTGAGGTCATAATAATAGCAATATTAATAGAAAAGGAATGTTTATTCATAGGTTTAACGATTTTACGAAAACAGCCTACAACCCTCACATACGTAACCTTGCTTTTGTAAAGTTAAAACAAGAAATTTATATAAATCTTCCCCGCTAAAATCAGTCTTAGTTTCAATTGAAATGTTTTAAAAGAAAGAAATGTAAATTTCTCATTTTAGCGTAATAACCCTTTGAAACACATTTATTTTCAGATGTAGTTAAGTTCACTTCAAATGTACTGAGACACACGAATTATACAAGTAAAATACCAAATATAAATAATAATTCCAGCCTATAAACGTCCCACTGATATTATAGCAAAAATATTTTATTTAAAATATTGTATCGTAAAATTTATGAGTGATGCTCATGTTCGTTATATGTTTTGTTCATGAATATTGCATTATTAAACATAATACAATGTGAGGCAATATATTTAGACAATATACATAATATATTAAAATTTTATTAATAATACTATTTTATCCAGTAATATTTTATAGCATAATATTCCCGTAATATAGTAGGCGCCTAGAACCGCACTGCATAATTTTATAATTTTATGTCTACGCATTAGTTCCACTTATATCCACTAAGCGTAACTAAAAAGACCGCAATTATACATAAACACTTAATAACATATTATTATATTTCATAAAACACATTGAATTAATGTACAATCAGCAACAAAATACCATGAACATAATTAGATAAACTAAATAACAGATTACTATAAAATTTGTATTAAATAAGTTGAAGAAAACAATATAGCTGTGACAAGAGGACTTGCTAAAAACCATGTGATAGTCGGCTAAAAGTTGTATGTCCTTTTTTAAGATTTCAAGCTTATTAAATGAAAAGACTAAAGTAACAAACATATTATATAGAGAGTTCCTTTCTAATTTGAATATTAGAATTAAAGTTGATAATAAGTTGATAATAAGTAAACAGTACCTATTTCTGTTTTTTGTGTTAATAACACTTACATTGCTTAGAACCCAAAGTTAGCACCCAAACCACTTATTTTATAGAACCAGGGATCACATAGTAAATATATATGTATATATCAATGAGAAATTACGAAGGTTTCTATCATAAATCTTTTCCTACGGAACTTGTGCTGCAGGCTGTACATTCCGTAGTGTAGGATGACGTCACCGTCCACGTAAGCTTGCACAGATGCGCGCCGTAACCTACATTCGCGACATTGGACCTATCTCGTACGATTGTAGGTAACCGGCGGTAACTTACTGTTGACATACGTAGAGGTCACTAGTTATGTCATTTTCGTTACAGTTTTCAGAAACATTGAAACTATTTTCCTGGTATTTTTTTAAACAACAATCTTTTCTTAAAAACTTGGTATCACGCAGGTTATCATCGAGACATTTTAACAAATCCTAAAATTTAAAAGAAACTACTCAAACGTGTCACTTGTACCGCTCAATATAAAATAATCTGGCTTTGGTTATTGTAAGGATTATTGATTCTTGACATTTAAGAACAACATTGGGAAATATATGCTACTACCTAACGTATTTATTTCAATAACTCTATTAGCAATAAAATCCACATTCCATCAGCAGTCATTAACCTTTTCTCTCCTATTTAAATTACTATAAATTCATTTTATATTGTTATGATTTTAAAAAGATATCAAATTATATCACAACGCTCCTTAAATATTCCTTTCTCTTTCTATCCCAAAGGAAAGTGTATCTCCATCTCTTTCGTGTAAACATTAATGAGCCACTCAGTTTCAATATTGGTTTAATCATAAATTGTTGATTGGCCCATAAAAATGATCGGTCATGTTATTATAATGATATGTTAATAGACTTTATTACGAGTCAAGAACGTTAGTATTATATGATAACCATAACTATAGGCTGGTTAAGTTTTAACCGACTTCAAATAGGAGGATTCTTATATATTCGAATGTATGACATGTATTTTTTATGCTTTTTCACCAATTGTCCAAAAGCCTTTCGTTTCTCGTGCAGCATGCATAGCATTTATTCTAATCAAAGTCACATATGCAACAAATGCCCCAAAATATTCTACTGATAAAAGTGCTATAGAAAGTCGAAAATTCTCGACATATGTCCAAGGCTAGGAATAGTACAGAATAAGAAAAAACATATATCAATAATGCCTAACAGAGCATAAACATTCCCAATTGATTCTTCAATAACGTTTATCAACTTAAACTCATGAAATGAATTGGTAACGAACGAATATTGACACTTTATTGGTGCTACAGACGTGTCCAATGAATACGACCTCGCACAGCTTAAACTAAATAAAGTTACATTTAATTTATTATTGAATGTTCAATTGCATTGCATCCATTTATTTGGCTTGGAGTGATGAGGAGTGAAGGTCGAAACCTGACCCATAACCATTCAGATCTTTTAGAGTACATAGGTTCCTAAAAAAGCTTTATAAAAATACCGGCCCAAGCACTTAATTTACGGTGTTAAATAAAACGCAATTATTAGGTTAAAGATTAGCTTTCATGGATTTCAGCTGTCATTCATCAATTATTTATTAAGTAAGTAAGTAAGTTAAGTATTAATTACCTCAAGTTAAATAACGATATCATAAAAAAACCCATTAAATGAAATGAAATATAGGAATTTTACAATGTAGCGTTGTTTAAAAAAACTAACAGAACCACGACAAATAAACTCGAATTGTCATCTGAACATACGTTACTCTCATTTCACAGCACCCACTGAACTGAAACTTATAAATATACTACTACAAATCGACGCCCAGCTTAGAAGCACAATAAAAACAAAAGCCCATCTAGGCAAGTGTACCGTCTTAGTCAGCGATAATGAATGTATCGCTAATTAAAGAGTTCACAAGTATTCTTACATCTCAATCGCATGACGCGTTGCATTCTTATTATTTGCTGCATTGCATTCGCTGTGACAAGGGAATGTTTTGCTCCTATTTTTGAAGTGAATGTTCTATTTTCAATTGTATCGGTGGACCGTCTGTTTCATATGGTAGTAGTTTATCGATCTAATTGTACTGTGAAACCAACTTTTTGAGTTGTTTTTGTTTTACGAAAATATCGTGACTGTTATATTTTTGAGGGAAAATTTGCATAAAAATCCGCGTTCGAGCTGCGTACGTACTTCAGTTTATGTGAATTCGCCTGAAACGCATAGTTGACCTATTTATTTAAATTGATTACCAGTGCGGAAGTGGATTGCAAAAGGAAAACGAATATATAAACCGCAAAACATTCCTATGCAACTTATCATCCGTCAAATACATGCCTTATTAATTACTCTCCACTATTTCAAAGTTCGCCAACTTGTAATAAGAAGTTCTGCGAACCGCGGTACTATATTTCACGAAGTTTATTGGCTATTAAACTAATATAATATAAGTGTTGCTCAATACACTAATGATACAAGATGCTGCCTAGTTACAAATGACAAACAGACAAACTGACTAGACGGGGCTTGGTATAAGGTATAAGATACGAAACTTTGTGATTTTGCTCGTAACCAAGCTCCATTTAAAAGTATTGATATAAATAGTATATATTAGTATAGTAGTAATGTTTTAGGCGCTGACCACAAATAGATAGAGCAAAGAGCCGGATTATGAAATCCTCAAAGCTTTTCGAAACAAAGTGTAACACTTTTGTTGTCATTCCATTACGTAGTGCCCTTATCACTCTTATAAGTATCAAACCTAACTCATACAGTACTTGACTGTCAGATACCTCACTATATGAAAACAAAAGAAAATCACTTAAGTAATCAGACTTGCGTGAGACAAGGAGAGAGCCCTTTTCTCTGTAGTGAAAGAAGACAGATCGATAGGATTACATAAATTAGATAAAATATTCTCAAAACCAGTTATAAGTACTTTCTTAATTATTCTAAGACACTTCTGACAAACGGTGAAGGAAAACATCGTGAGGAAACCTGGATTCCAAAATTTGGGATTTGAAATCGCCAACCCGCAGAGAGCAAGCGTGGTGATCAATGCTCGCGCCTTCTCTATATGAGAAGAGGCCTGTGCCCAGCAGTGGGACGTTTATAGGCTGGAATTATTATTATTATTTTATTATTATTCTCAAAACCAGGTTTCACGAGTAAAATTCTCCCCGTCTACCTCTTACCCCTTACACTGTTTCTTGGAACCGCGTTCGCCAGCTAACAGTGACCGATGGCATTGGCACGCCGGCTTGTATGTCTGTATTGTGACAGTACGGGGGAACGGCTATTACTGAACCCAGATCACCCACGCAGGTGATGACGCGAAGGACAACCATGCAATTCTTGATAATTAAGCGTATTGTGGGTTTTATGGTTTATGCCGCATTACAAAATGGATTGATCACCCTGACATCACCGACTTGCAATCAATACGCAATACTCAAATAGTTTAGTGCCCTGACCCTGTAGTCAACGGAAAACGAGTACTAGAATAATTTAAATGAATATAGTCTGCATAAAGTTAAGTTTACACTAATTTTAAACAAAGTAAATAATTTCCAGAGTAATAACCTCCTGTGTCTTTTAAATATTCTGAAAATGCTCTTCTCTCCGATCTTTTACTTATATTTTTGTAGAAAGATGTGATAAATACATTTTTCTAAAATTACTATCCCACCATTAGTGCACAGAAACATAAATGAAGAACTAATAATGATATAGATAGGAACCGCTATAAATCATAATGTATCATACGGAAGCCGCGTTTAGTTATTATTAATTGGGGCTAAATATAGCGTTCAGTTAGCCATTGATTTATTTAACTCGGGTACGTTCACCTGCCTTTATTTATGCGTTATTTTATAGCTAGCCTCATATGGCTCTGCTTTTATATGGATTTTTTATTTTATCCCTTAGTTCAACGTCTCCACGTCCTGTCAGAAAAAAAAAACGTTCAGAGTTGTTTGAAATTGTTTTACTGTGCTACTAGGTTTCAATAAGTTCTATATTATAAAGAGACATGCAAGGTTTTTTTTCGGCCATCAACAAAAGTAACAACAGATAGTTTTACGCAGCCATTTAAGCGATATGTACAGCAAAACAAGTTAAGTTAAGCTGGCCGACTGTACTTACCGCAAACCACTCAATAATCATTCCCTCCTCTATCGCATTTCTTTTTGCTTTAATTCCACACAATTCTAATTCAATATGAATTAGTTCGTTCAATTTAAGTCAAGTGCGGTGATATTTCACTCTGGCTGCAGCGGATCAATTAAGCATTATGGCCGCCAATTAACGAGTTATTAATTAACTGTCAAGTCGAATGCGTTATGAAGTACGATTTGACGGTACGTCATAATTAAAATTTAAAAATGGAATGGTAACGTCATTATTTGAATCTGAAGTGTGGACGGCTGTTGTTTTATTTTTTTATGTAGTTTTAATTTGAAGAAATGATAGTTACATTCTGCCAGTTAAAAGGTATCTCATTAAAATAGTTTTTAATTGATACTTTCTATTCTTTCCATTTCACAATAATATAGATAAAGTATATGGAATTTGTTGCTTCGGGGTGGTTACTATTTTGGGTCAGCTTTTTAGCATAAGGTTACCCATTTAGTTGACATTTATGTTTTAATACAACAAAATTGGAACAGGTTTCTGATTTTGTCTACTGATAAAGTAAATGTAATGATAACTCGATAAAATCTAAAAAGCTGTTTCATTTAATTTATTTTAGTATTGATGATTATCAAGATAATCGTTATAATTGTCACGGCGCCAGACGCTTTTATAGGTCTGCAAATAAAAACATCAAACATATTTTTGAGGACGATATTTTTTAAATATTTTTTTAGTATTTTATCTATCTTATTAACAAAATCCTTCAAAAAAAAGAGCCTCAACAATAGCTGGACGAACTTAAATGCTTTATACTTGGTACTGCATATCCACAGTATATCGAAGCCATATTGAAAGAAATTGGGAGCAAAAAAAGAAACTCATCATATTTACAACAGTGATACATTAGGAACAGCTTTATAATTTTATTAGTTATCTATAAAACATTCTATAAAAATAATAATATTATAACCACGAAAACAATTTGTTATGAAGTTGTAACTCATCCGTAACTAAAAGGAAAATATTATTCTGACAGACATTCAGATACTCGTAAATACGTACGAGATTGTTGTTGCTAAGTATACCAATCTAAAAGTAAAAACTAACGCTATGAACGAACAGATATATTGATTTTGTTTCCATGCGTGCTATTTCGTATGCAAGGCAAACGAGACTAGCGGTTAACTTCGTTAATAAAATATTAAATGAACGATTTTTCGTTGAAAAATCTAATTTAAGCAAAAATCACGTCCAATTTATGTTATTTAATAAACATTTTCTGTCTCTACAAATATCAATAATTAATATATCCAATTTTTCTATTATGGTTTTTATGGTGTGAATACCGAGCAAGCGTGGAGATCAATGCTCGTTCCTTGCACTCCCAGAAATGTGATATTTATAGGCCGGTGTTATTATGATGTTCAATTTTAGGCCGCAAAACCTATCTAGTGTATTATATCACTCGCAACAAATAAATCGAGATCCGAACATAAAAAATGTCTATTTACCTAGATAAACACCATTACCGCTATCAGCGCATAACATAAACCGGATAGTTATGCAATTACAGCCGATAGATTCGACCGTGATCTTGATTCCGTTCAATTCGATTACACTGTCAATGACGATCACATGTCCGATACGATCAATCGATTCTTATTGCTTATTTATCGGACTATTGTTCGGTGTCATTACGAGAATATCGATGTTTTGAAAGCTCAACTCGATATGAATCGATTCTCGCGGCACGTGCGGAATTCTTGTAATCACTTTTGACGTTTAGTCTGCGGGATACGTTTGTTGGTTTGTAGTTTCGATTTGACTTTTTATATTGAATTCCTTTGGTGGGACACGGTTTGTGGTTGAGCTGGTGCGAGCGACTGTTAAAATTATGGATACCTAGCGATTCATCGTGGCTTTGTACGGGTAGATAAAACGTAAATCAATTATACAAAGCTTAAATCACTCTATCCAATGGAGAAAACCACTTGATTATCCCTTCATTACTTTTGAGTGTAAAGTGTTCAGGCAGACATACAGCCGCGGCGGGGGACTTAGTTTTATAGTAATTATACAAGTAAAAATCAATACATATTGAAAAACCAGTCACTTTAGAACTGACAATGAATATTTAGTAAACATAATTCATAAACATGAAAGTGGCCGTGATCTTGACTCGTCATATTTCGCATCACTCGATGTAACAGTATCACAAGATTGATCTATTGTTATTATTTAAAGTGTTCTACTTAAGATTAAGACACTACTGACATATGAGAAGATGCAATGGAATGTAACAGGAAATGTCAAACGTCCTCGTGGTTGGGATAGTCTTGCATTGCCATATCAGAATCGAGCTAAAAGCTCTTTTAAATTCGTTAGTACAAAGGTTTTTTATTAAAGTCTTGGAAAGTCCAGTTCAGTAAATATCTAAACCAAACAAAAGGTCATCGAATCGCTACGCCAAATAAGAAAATTCTTATTTTCAATTAAATGCTAATAACGCTAATTTTCCTCCTATGTCTGGCATCCTTAACGAGACAAAACGATCAAAGAAAGAATTTCTTGCCTCACTCAATTCTCCCCAATCAAAAGCATAGGGTAAAACCGGGATAGATGCCTCACTGGGATAGATGCCTCGTTTCTTAAAACTCAACAACCAGAGAACGAAACAGCAAATTTGTTGTTTACATACGCGCCACATGCACCCCCCATCTCTGTGACGCGCGAGTTGTTGTGCTAAACGGACGTTTCTCGCTTGTGTGTCGAATTACATTCTCAGCGGACACGACGATGGCTTCAAAATTTCAAAGTTAAGTATTCACTATTCCCTATCTTTATAAACAGTTAAATGATTACATTTTATTTGAATTGTTTTAATACATTGGTTCTTTGAGAACACATTTAAGAGTCAATCACTGATGTTTGCATTTATTTTATTTACAAAATATTGAGAGGCATCTATCCCTAGTGAAAAGGATAGTTGCCCCGAGTTTACAAGGGATAGTTGCCTTTAGAGGCATCTATCCCTCTATACTGCAAGAGCCTTATCGAAGTATTTAAAAGTCATAGTCGTGAATATTTTCGTATTTCCTAATAGTAGAATATTAGAAAACACCAAAAAAAATGTATCCAACTTTAATTTCATAATTCGAATGTGATGAGATGAGTGTAGATACAGTGTTTTATTTATACTTACTTTGCTTATTGTAGGTGAGCCATGCCAAGGAAATACAAAAGAAAGGACAACAGAGCAGCTACAGTCAGCTTTCCATGAATTGGATAAAAAGAATTAGGGATCAATGAAATATCCGTAGTAGAATAAATAAATAAATATAAATAAATGCGGACAACATCACATAGATTGCTCTGAACCCTAAGTAAGTAGCTATTAAGCACTTGAGTTATGGAATTCAGAAACAAAGAAGGTACCACAAACACCCAGACCCGAGGCAATGTAGAAAAGGTGATTTCTACATTGACCCGACCGGGGATCGAACCCGGGACCTCAGAGCTAGCGACACCTTGAAACCGCCACTACACCACTCGACCATGGAGGTCGTCAAAAGAATGCTTCGATACCTATAATAACACGAAGTCCAAATCTGATTGGATCCAGTGCGTTATGTGTCAGAAGTGGCTGCACGAAACATGCACTCTTTTTAAGAATTATTGCTCACGATGTGGAAAACTTAAAATGTCCGTTTCCACTTAATGAAGGATAATTCCTTACAAATATGTTGAGTTTTTCAAATGTTTAAATAATAACTAAGGTTAAACGAAATTATTAATTTTTATTTTGTTAGAGATTCATTTCTACGTTAAAACGGGAATGTTTCGTTTGAGATGATTCTATATGATAGTTTTAATATGTTATCGCTTAAACACTGACATGCATAAATATAATTATGGTTAAGCATTTTATATTACCTACACATGAAGATAATAAATATATATTACATTGTGATTACGTGTTCTTGTTAATTATTTAAAAAGGCATCTATCCCGCATCCGAGGCATCTATCCTCCTAAGTGATTTCATAGTGGGGCATCTATCCATATAGGTAGGCATCTATCCCCAAAAAATGTGTTTCGCAAGAATTACATTTTTACAAAACCAGTAATGGTTAGGTAAATAAATACAGTTTCTAAAGCTTTATGAATGATTAAACTAACTATATTACAGGGTCAATCTAAGCAAATATGTTTAGTATTCAAATAATGAAACACTTTCGAAAAGTGGGGCATCTATCCCGGTTTTACCCTACGTCAATTGAGTTTCATCAACTTATAAATATTCAAGGCGGCCTAATACCAAAACCGTTCGTATTTACATGACAACCGCTGTCGATCACTCGCTATCACAATAGACCCCGCTTGATAATACTAACGTATGTCACTTCAGAAAAGTTCATGTAATCTCAGATTACAACCGACGACACGTGCCTTTTTGCATCTTCAGAACTAAAAAACAAACGAATTTGAATCTTACTTCGAAGGAACAAAGGTGATATGCTATGGCAAGGACGGTATAGTAAGTTTGCAGAAGAGCATATTAAGGTGTAATTCAATGAACTCACTGCAGGATAATTTCTGTGAAGGAAATCGAAGATAGTATTATTATAATTATAAATTTATTATTTAAATATATTATTTATTTTTATAAATTTTTCAGACGATTTATGACCACAACTCCGATTTCAGCTCCTTCTCTTACATATATGTGTACAACTGTACAAGTCATTTATAGACCTTAGTACTTCCAATCAATACTACTGAGAATAATCTGTCTGTCCTTCATTCTTTACGATCTTGCGTTTTACTACTTTCCCTATTAGTAAGGAATACTAAACCGTCTAAAGATCTAATCTAATAACACTTATTCATAGAAAACGGAAGCTAATGGTTTGCAGTCACAGAATCCACTCGTTATTTTTAATGCTATTTCGTTTCCATTATAAATCTTTTGATTGATGGATAGTAGACATTTAAATTGATATTCTTATGATAACTGTTTCGTTGGCCTAGTGGTGCTAAGCGTGACTGCTAAGCTAGAGTTCTTGGGTTCAATTCCCAAGTCAAAAAGTGTTGTTTTTCTATGTAAATTCTCAGGAGCAGATCGGAGTTTGGATATGTGCCCTGTTAGTGGCAATAGACTCGCCCCCTATTACATGGGACCTTAGCATACCGGCGAACTGTGGGTGTACATTGTTACACCTCTGCCTAACCCTTCGGGGATACAGGCGTGATAGTATGTTATGTTATGTTTCTTATGATAACTAGTTCGAGTTATCCATAAGCGACAGTATGGGCTAACGGCTACTTAATACTTAAATACTTGTAATATATTTGTTATTGCGACTTATAAGTTGTACCGTAGATGAAAATAGTATTCAAATATTCTGTTATGACTCACAACTAGTCTAGCTCAAATTGAATCATTATTAATGATGTCTGTAATGTTTTTCCATGAAATCATAGGTCAACACAAACATCTATTCATTTTTATCGCATTATAAACTCTTTAACAAATAGAAGTCGTTACTACTGTTTACTCAAGATGTTGTAAAATAAAATCTTAGCTATGAAATATAATCTATTTCATATTATGTCTATAAAATATTGTTATATTTATTTATTATACTAAAAATAAAAAAGTTTTTTGTACAACGTTAAAGAATTACCTGTTGACAAACATGGAGTAATGGAGTGTTAACATATTATCTGATAAGATTATATATATTTAGTTCTATATATTTTTAGTTTTAAGTTATAATAAGTTTCATTTTTAATATTAATTAGTCTTAGTCATCATGCCCACAGACAAACTGTGCAAACAGTTTTGTGGGCTTTTATGTATATGTTGTTTGATAATTTAAAATGTTTAATAAATAAATAAATAAATAAATAATAATAAAGACACGCTATAAAATATTGTTGTTTTGCATTTACGCACGCGCGTAGTGTAAATTTGAAACACTAAACTTTGGCTCTGTCTCACAAAATATAGCATAATAGCAGTTCTTACAACGTTGATCATAAGTAACTATTACTATTATATAATACCAAAACCTACACTTTTACCCACAACAAGAACTTAGTGTTTGAAAGCACTTACATGCTCTTAGCGCCGTAATAAGAAACGTCCATTTCAGCTCGGCTTACTTCCACGACAACCTAACATAAATCCTTATATAGTCCTAAGTACATGAACACCACACTCTATTTACAATCCTATTAAATCGAGATAAGGTAGGAATTTGTTTAGCTAGATAACGTAGGCATGTAAACTAATAAAACTGAAAAGGAATTATGCTTGTAGTAAGCTATAAAGCTAGAACAGGTCGTTAAACGGTGCCTTACATATTGGATTTTCTTTTAGATTACCTCGTGATTGCGTTTTCCTCGTCATTATTGAAGCTTCATTATGAACGATGAGTGAAAAACTTTAATTGCTCTCATCTGAGACCTTTCGCTGCACAGCGAGATAGCGAACGCTATATACTTTGTTGTATCGATCTCATAGCTGTGGGGGCTTATAGGATATTAACTACCGTCTATGTTTCAGCAATCAGAAATGTTGGAAAAACCATACAATAAGATACTTGACGTGTTTTAAGAAAACCTAATTAAAAATTATTTTGTTTTGGCTTTAAAGCAGAGAACTAATCTTGAAAATGGACTGCTTATTGCCCTTTATTTTTATCGGGACAGTGATAAAGTTTCATTATTATCACAGATGTTACATACTGCAATAGCTACAAGACAATGCAATTCCTTGCCAGCAGTATTTCAAGAAGTCAAGGCAAAATTAAACATCTCATTTAAAAGATAACACGTGCTATTTAACGATACAGCACGGAAATATTTGTGGCTTTCAACATTTAGTTCATAGTGTAAAAAAAGATTGCATTACAGTACATGTAACCTAGTTGGCAGAGATCAGGGGCTGTCACAATTTATATCACCGTAATATTTATACATCGTTCCCACGCTACATCATCGTAAATAGTCCCAAACTAACGAATCTCAGACTGTGCTCGGATTGTTTCCCGGAATTTATGCCAGAAACGTATTAGTAGCAAACTCTAGCAAAATAGGTTCCTTTTCTGTTTAATTTTCGAGCTTTTTAGAATCGTTTCAACATTATTGCTTTATCGCGATCACTGGAATCGATTTTGTTCAGAATTTAATTTTAAAAACAGATTGAAACTACGTTCTATTTTAGAAATGAAAACGACCATCAAGAATTTATTTTGATGAAAATGCTTTTTAATTTTACTTTAATTAAATATTTGCAGTAAAAAAAAATAACAATTTATTTAAAAAATTGCAAGTCAATTTAATAACTGCGCGCAAAGCTATCTGACGTGCGTAAAAGTATTCTGAATATGAAGTTCAAATATTTGCATGGAACAAAACCTGTTCCATATATGAATTTTATGCATGAGACTGCGAATGAAATTGCCGCATAGTGTAGGTTAAAATAATAAAGTTGAATAAAAAATACGCGTATAGATAGATTGGTCTGTTTTGTCCTGTATATTCTATAAAAGAGAATTGAGTCGTTAGTTGACCTTAGAAATCTCGTTAGATATCACAAACTAATTCGAGGATCAACAGAAGTAGATGAAAGTGAAGTGGTTGGCACTCTGCCAGACACCAGAACACTGAACTTGGCGCGGCTCACTTATATTTCTATAAATTAATTGGAAGTACGTGAGGGAATTCAATGGGCCAGAATGTCTTGGTATTTTGAGAAGCTGTCAACAAGTTGACGAATGGTTTTTCACTAATTTGACCTAGATTTTATCATGGCCTATATTATAATTAATGGTTAAACTATTTTACGTTCCTTACATTTAATTGTAACTTGATTTTATATGATCGTGACGATATATTTGTTTTACTTTTTTTTTGATAAATTTAAATTATAAAGCATCATATCAAAAATCGAATAATAACTGCTACCCAAAGCTGCTACCGTTAAGTCGATGTAATAATATTGAAGATTCAATAAATAGTACTCACTTAAGCTTACGTTGTTACTTAACCGCTTAAGAGTTAGAAGGCTTCAGTTCCGAAAAAAACTACAAACTGTTTCCATAACTTCAACAAAACAAAAGCCATAATAATCTAAAACATCCTTCAGTAAACTATATTGAATGGTGATCGCACATCATGATTCATACTAAAGCTACAAATAAATCTAGATCCACGTCAGACTGTCTAGACGTCTATCTCCGAATAAACGGCTCATGTTAAAAAGCTTTTATAGTAATATAATCATTGCTCAATTAAGATGTTGAAAAAATATGCTTTTGTAAAAGGAACATTTGTGGATTCTATACACATTATGGTAATAGGTACCCACTTTGCCTAGTAACAGATCACATCACTTAATTTGAACCATCAAAGAAAAGTTTTTTTATAAACAACTTATGTGAATACTTTTGTTAAATAATAAAACTTGTCGATCTTAATACATACAACATCACACATAAACACAGACATAATCAAATAAGAAAAAAAAAACAGTTTAAAATTGGAACGCCCTTAATATTTAAATTATTTAAAAGAAGCCTTTTCTGTTACTCGGCTCCATGTATCTTCTATTGTTTTCCATGTTTTTTTAGTACAGGCCGTACATATCACCAAGAAACCATAAACAGATGTTGTAAATTAGTAATAGATAACAAAATAATAATCCGTGTGCAAGCACAGGAATTAAACTGTCAAAACAAGGAAATGTTCGCAATGACGGACATTTTCACCGGCCCATATTGGCGCGCGAATCAATAATACTAGAACGCGCATGAATTAAATCAGTAAACTTCCCTACAAGCTATTTCCGACGTTAATGTGCTTTATATCTTAGTAATGGTATTCGTGCGTTTAAGAAGGTATAAATTACTATTTAATAGCTTCGTAAATACTCTGTGGTGACAACAACATATTTAAATTTAAATAAAATTTTATAGATCAGTCTATTTATATTCAATTCTGAAGGAGGGATTTTTTTACAGAATTCGTTAACCATTTTGTAACACATGGTTCACAGCAATTTTCTTATAATTAGCAAGCCCGCTTATGAATGTTTTAAGCCTAGCAACAATGATATTATAATAAACAGATATGTTGTTAGCGCGCAATCGTGAAGACTCGAAAACGTCCTAATGGAGACGTATTGCCTTTAGTCTGCGTCACGCATCTCGACGAGTGACACACTCGAACGAAATTTACATAAAAGCTTTTAAATGTCATTGTGTGTATCCAGAAACTGTATCATTTATGATAACGAAGTAAATAAAATACAAGGAATCTCATACCACATGTAAATACGCAATATACTTCGATTTAATAATATTTTTTATTTATTTTCCTAATATTCTGATAATTGGAGGTTAGAAAAGAGAAAGAGACGGTAAATACATTTTTTGTCGTGAGGACGACAAGGACGCGTGATCGCACACATATAGAATAAAAGTACAGATGCGACTATTAGGCATTAAAGTCATCATTACCCCAGAGTTCTGTTTTCCTTTTTTCTAATGTTGGATTATTTAATCATTTGTTTTTTTGAAATAGTCGATATACTTAATTATAAATTAAACATGTCATGTGTGGGTAAAGAAAATATGAATAGCTTACCCTTATTACCTTAATATATCGCAGAAAATGTTTAAATAAAACTATTTCTATTTCCACTTTGTCGCTTTAACATCGTGATTTATTTCTCACCTACCTACCTTTAGTAATGTCGCTTAGTTGTTATAGGCACAAACCGTGGATACAAAGGAGACGGGGATTTCTGGGCCAAATTGTAATAAGTTAAGACATGGCTTAAAAAAAAGGTTATATTTTTCTATTTCAAAGTGTGAAAAATCAACTCAATTTACAATCTGGAAAATGAAATATCCAATAATTCAGTTTAGGTTACGAAGTAAATAGTCTAAGTAAATACTCTGTTGATGATGACATTAAAATGTCATCATCAACAGAGTTCATACTATTTACGAAAATGCTTTCACTAGATGATTTATTTAATTAAAATAATTAAATCCATTACAATTAGAGTCTTAAGAGATTAAGTATTACATAATTAAGATAAATAGATTCACATTTAATAATCGATGATTTTATTATTTAATCTGTGCTAACTCTGACTGGACATGCATGACATTGACATTGATCGACATTCGACACTAAACGAGTGTGGAATTATCTACCTTAGAGTATATATTATACAAGAAACTAAAGAGTGAGCCTATCTGGGTATGAATCGTCAGCACTAATATGAACTAGTTTTGTCGTGATTTTTTTTAAAAAGACGGAACGCGCCGTTTTAATCATTCTATCTAAAACACTAATATTATCCTAACAATGTCAAAACCCTGGATATTTTCGTAAATAAGTCGGTCGTAGGGAAGCAATATTAAAATATTATTATAACTGCATCGTAGGCAAACGGACGGTGGGCTGCTGCGCCCATGTGATGTCAATAATATGGTACCTTAGTTGGGCTAGGTACCAAGATAATATAGTACCACCTGCACAATTCTTAGATGACGTTCTTGTAATAATAGAAGATGAATAAAAATACTAATAAAATTGGATTTTCATTTTTGTGCATCATCTCCTTCCCACTCTACAGAAATATTTAAAATCCTGTCTAAATTATAAGAACAAAAAAAACAAAACCATCATAAACCTTGACTGCTAAGCGAACTAAACAAGCCATGATAGAATCACTCTTTAGTTTCTTACCTATACTCTAAGGCAGCAAAGTCTAGTTTTTTACTTAAACTTAATCTCTTTTATCTCAGCTCTCAGATTGCCAAAATCTGCCATATTTTTAGTGATTGTTTGTTAATATAGTAGCTATCAATTCACACCAGTTTCATCTTTTTACATTCTGGCCCAAAATTGTATGAAAGCGTATCCGTCTCCTTTAGTAGACGCGGTTTGTACCTTCTGTCTCGTTAAATTTGTTAGTCTATGACGTTTGTTTAGATTGAAGCGTAATTGACAACACTAATTGTCTCTTTTTTTCTTATGGGTTTTATCGCGCTATCTCTTTTGTATCATTTTGACATGTGAGCTGCCGCTGCTGCGCGGAACACTTTTTTCGGTTGTTTTGTATGGGTGTAACATATCTGTTTATTATAATATCATCGCCTAGCAACAAACATTAAACTTTTCTTGCGCATGAAATATTGTTAAATCTGGCTGAATATAAAAGTAATGTTCTGCACCTGTAAATAGACACACCTATTTATGGCAAATAAAATATTCTATTAATAAGCCTTTTTTTCCCCGACTGTGATATGTAAAACTTTTTTCACGCAACCTTTTTGGTTACTGCGTAGGTTGGATTTCGTTAGATTAGTTCTATTTTCAACTTTCGCGCTAAATCTATTCTGACACATCGAATATTCCATTCATCCAAATTCAATCATTGCAATAATTCTTTTTTACTTTACTTCAAATCAATCGATATTATTCCAAACAGATTTCTTTTCATCATGTTTTAAAGCACTTTGTTGCTTCTACGTCATAACGAAAAATGTATCGAATGTGTCTGTCCGAATGTCAGTATTTCTTTCAGACCAAGTGACTGACCGATAAAAATGTGGACTTATTTTTTTTTAAATACAAAAAGTGCTGAGAATTTTACTAAAATATCGCCTATAGCATATGTGCACTATCGCCGTATTAAATAATGTATGCTTAATCAATGAAAACCTCTCCTATGTACAACACTTGTGATTACTAAAAATTAAAGACTCATCTTAATATTTAAGACCTCAAAACTGCAATCAATTCGATCTATAATTCAAGCTGAAAGCTCAAGCTCAAGCTTCTTCGACTCTAATACAATAACGTATTTAAACAAATGGCTATGTTATTAAAAGTTCTAGGGAACATTTTATAGAAACCAGCAGCATGTCTTCTAGCGCGCATCAAAAACCAATCAACGTACAATTGAGCTAACCTTGCGTACCGATAGCCTAACAACATTTACCGCCCGAACCTTTCATACATAATGCATTTTTAAACCAATTCACTTTGTATTGGCTCATAAATAAAGTCAATAAGAAACAAGTTTATTAAAACACACGTGTGCCAATAAATTAAACTGACAAGAAAACACCTTCAACTGGTTTTACGGATCGTTGAGGCTTTTATATGCGGGTGTATCTCGGCGCCTTGCCCTTATGTAGGGATTTAAACATTTAATGAGGCAGACGACTCTAAATTCAAACAATTAGGGTAATAATTAGTCCCAATAAGTAATAATTTTAATAAATAAGAAAAAGGATTCAATTTTCAATAGAAAACCAAACCCGTAAATATGTTTTATTTAAATATTCGGTGACAATTTTTACTCTCTCTTTTAACTAGATGACCGTACCATACACAGATAATGCTATCCGCGTAGCTGAGTACTGGTCCGGGAAAATCTAGCATTGCCATGATCGACACGCTTAGAAGAAGTAGATGTTGCCTTGTTTCCAAAGATTATTTCTAATATTAAATTCAAACTTGCACCATTATTAATAGGTTTGACCACGTTAAACGTTTTAAACTTTGCGTTTAAAACTACATGTATATTGTCTTACTCAACACGCCCCAGCCGCTTCCCGTGGGTGAGTGCTGACATAAATACTGTCGCCCTAACATTTATACGGTATATTCCGACGAATTGTTCACATAAATTATATTAAGAAAACTATAATGAACATGTTGCAAAATCATTATGAATTTATTCCTCGTATTTATTTCAATGAGGCCGTTCCGAAGTATTTGTTGAAATTATAACTATTCTGAAGTGTCGACACTAGTAATTGCTTTATCGAACAATGGAAATTAAACATTGTTTCAATATATTCTTTAGTTTTACTGAAGATTTAAAAAAAAAGAAGTTTAGCTTCATATTTTTTTAAATCTTTTAGGGTAAGTGGCAAAGTCTATTGATTTGATCAAATGGGTTTTTCAAATCAGTAGACTTGAAAATGTGGGCAAAAACAGCAAACAGCTAATCTAAAAAATATTACTTTTCTAACCGCACCAAAATCTCACGTAAATTGTTCTACCATCAAATAAGCTTGCTTCTAGTTTCTACTGTAAGTCGACAAGAGTGATAGCGTCTAACATTTGTCAGTCCACATGAATTATTCCGACAATCCCTAGCTACGTCAGATCCGCTCAATTTGAGCTAAAATTGTGGAACTTGTCGCCAGATGGTGGACGTTTCTTGCTGGAATTGCTGGTGTGGTGCAGACTAATGTAATTGTTTGAGGAATTCATATTGTGATGAATTCTGCGACGAAATAATTTGATAAGTGTGATCAAAATTGGACAGTGCCAGAGAACATTACACGGGCTGTAATCAACAGAATACATCAATAAACAATTTAGTAAATTACTTTTGATGTATTTGATGCTTTACTGATGAATTTTGTTGGTTAAAAGGACACGACAAGGCATAAAATAAATATCCTTATAAAATAGAGCCGTAAAATAGATTTAAGAATTATAGAAATGTTCCCGTTTCGCGCCACCTATCAATCATAAATATAGGTAGGTTTTGCACTAACGGAAATTATTTACGAAATCAAATTATTATAAACACGAATTCAGAACTAGGTCAATCCAAAGTTATTAACCCATTGCATCACTAGCAACTTAATAACGTTATTATCGTTCATACTTCCTTCCATATACCAAAACCATTATAATAATCCTGTTTCCAACCAGTTTTAGATATCTGCGCAGTGCGCATGCGTGCTCAGAGTGCAGTCATGGATGTTATTAGAACCTAGCTTTATAATTATGAGATGCAATTCTGTGTTAGGCTTGTATAATTTCTTGTTGTATCCTGTAGTATGTTATGTTTATAAAGGCACAAAATGAGTACGTGTTCTAAAGGGTATGCAAAAAGCAAAAAGGAAGCTAAGGGTATAATGCAGGTGCATCGAAAATATATATTAGGAAGGTTTATTGAACACATTTTTACCATTACAGTTTTCTAAATAAGAAACTCTTACTCTTCTGCATAAAAAAATCTACACTAGTATAATTTCTGATACTACATCTTCATTCAACGGCCACGTCATTTCAAAATACAACCGACACAGTAATGTGAACCCGTGAAACAGCGCCATAAACCTTTCAATTAAAAACAAAACAAAACAACGCATCTAAGCTAAAAAACTAGACTTAATCAGCACTGGAACGCATCCAAAAAGGTCAAGGATTAGCTCACTACTCTAATTCTTTCCTTTGTATGCTAAAACGCATTTAAAAAAAGAAAACATGTGGTTCGCTTTAAATTATTGCTTTTGGCTTTACTTTTTTTATTTGGTGCCTGTTGCCATGCCGACGTCTGGGCAATTTGAATGTCTGACGGGTAACCCTGGCTTTGAACATAGATGTAACGAAACAATGTAAGTGAGTAAATGTGTTTAGAGGTTGCACTATGGTTTAGTATGCTTTTCTCAGTAAAGTATATATTTAGATTTTGTTTTCGCCAATCTGTTAGTTTAATATCTTATTTAGGTAGTTTATATGTTCTTGAAAAGTGTTTAATTCTTTGCATCAAAGAAGGGTCCCGCGCGGCATTTTACTGTGGAACAAGAAAATAAATAAAAACAATAATTAGAATCCTGCTTTTTCTTGAATTTATTTCGTTTCTAAAACAATCGTAATGTAAAATTAATGTTATTTGAGCTGCACGAGATTGGTATGAATTTAGTTAGGTGCTTGGTCTAGTAATAAACACATAATATAACTAAGTTCAAAAGAAGGAAACGTCCCAAGCGCATTGTCAATTAGTCGAAATTAAATTCAAGAGTAAACCTCCTTGTTTAAATTGTTAGAATAAGTGATAAAACAAATTGTATTCAATTATAAAAGCAATAATAAAGTGTTTTAACATACGCCAATATTTTTTTTATGAACGATTATATTTTATCCTTTTGCAAACAAGTTTCTGTGTTGCCAGTGTCATAACAATAATTTAAAGAACAAACAAAAGAGTTCTTATTTATGATATTGCCTTCGTATGATCAAGATAGCTTTTTAAAGTTTTGTCAATGACAAAACATACTGTTGTTTTGAACTTTAAATTTTAATATATATGAGAACTCTTGAGAAGCTCCTCTGTTTTTTCATAGGTTAAAAAGTACAAAATGGTTGACTTAGATATATTTTTAATGGCCTTTTATTATAACTACAATTTATAAACATTTGTTGTTGTATTAGATATAAGTATTTAATTGTAAATAAAGAAATATATTATTTTATTTATACAATATGAAATATTATATTCTTATCACATATACCAATACAAAATAATGTCATCTGTAAATTACAGTAGTGTTTAGAGATGAGTGTATGAATAATGTTTGTTAAATTAACGTTGATAGCCGTTATTCAGCGCAAGTCATACAAATGGGGCAATGGATACTAATGTATGTATTATACAATTATATTTGATATCATCAATTATATACCACCCTGATAGTAAAATCTACCAGTTACCAACTGTTTTAAGTGAATAATAATCGATTTTACTCTCTACTTACTACATATTAGAAGCCCGAAATTAATCCATAATCCATACTAATTTTATAACTGCGAAAGTTAAGTCTCTTCGTTCTTCGTTAACTGCTAAACTGCAAAGCCACTTTTATGCCTATATAATATAAATGCGGACAACATCACATACATTGCTCTGAACCCAAAGTAAGTAGCAATTAAGCACTTGTGTTATGGGATTCAGAAACAACGAAGGTACCACAAACACCCAGACCCGAGTCAATGTAGAAAAGTGACTTTCTACATTGACCCGTCCGGGGATCGAACCCGGGACCTCAGAGCTAGCGACACCTTGAAAACCGGTGCGTACGCCACTCGACCACGGAGGTCGTCATATATCCATCTTAGGATCCATCCTAAGATGGATATAGGCAACTTTTAGTGTGATAATCAACATCCACGAGGTCAGAACCTAGTACGCTATGTGCTCATTACAATTAAAGCTTAATAACGGGAAAGCTATCCACTTAAAACTTCCTCTCATAAAGCTACTACGATTCTTGGCCATATTACATCTTAGCGGTCTGCACATCCCACATCAAACCACAGATAAAATCCCAGAGCTCGATATTAAAAAGCTTCGAGGCGTTAATAACTTAATAAAACCTTTTTACTGCAAACCTTGTGCTCTTTCTCGTAAACGTGATAACTTAGCTAGGAATGTAGGTAATAGGTAACTAGGTAATATCTTAATAACATAGATTAAGTTTATTGCGAGTCTACACTTGATTATAAATTTGTTTAGACAGAACAGTTTAGACTTATATGGAAGGATTAACGAGCGTTAAATATGACTATTACGAAGATAATGGCGAATAGAATCAATGAAGGCAATCGTTTAATCAGAACAACGGCTTTCATCATGAATAGGGATTTTGAATTATTTATTATAGAGCTCTAACTGTCTCTTTATAAACGCAAACGTGGTGACGCTATGAAGAAATTGACTTAGCTAGTCTTTTACTATTATACCTTTGAGATATTTATTCAGACCTGAGTTTATACTTTTTTCATCTTTAACAACTTGTTCAATTTCGTCCTATTAGAAAATTTCGAAAATAATATTTTCGCTTAGATAGCACCGATAGATACATTGCGACTAATACTGTATAACAGAACTGCAAAAGCACCCACAACCAATATAAACATACATGCACCGCTTAATAAACGTCAACTAAGTTATTCAACTGTTTTACATCAGAAGACAGGCATTGAAGGCAAGATCAGGCAACGGTATGGCATAAACATTCATACTACCACGTTAGATATACACAAACTGGGACAATTGACTGAGCCTGACGTCATCACACAAATGACGTGTTAAGGCTCGATTTGTATTAAACACTTCGGTATTGAGATTGACGTGATCGTGGTTGTTGTAAATGACGGTCTTAGAGTATGCAAAGTCAAGCGTAGAGTGCGCGCATCGCTAGTAGCCTGTTATGCCGAGCGTACGCCAATTTTAAATGTATGTTATTCGCTCGTATAGTTGATTTAAGTGATGTTCCGATAATAATAATAATAATAGATGACGACGCGACGCTTGTTCATTCTGGCGCTCACAGATCATACTCTGTTCGCACTCTATAGTTTTCTTATTTTTGATCTAATACAGTATTTGATTTGGTGCTAGGAACACAAATGACAGTTGGCTCCTAGGAACTAGTTTAACCTCATAGCCTCATAACAGTAAACCGGGAAGGTCACAGTTGTTTTGTTGCCCTCAATATGTAACAAATCAAATTGGAAACATCTTTTTGATGTGTTCAATCTTTTCACTCGTCAAACTGATATTATTGATCTTTGTTAGATGAAATGGGTACTAATTACAATAAACAATAATCTTCAATAACACATTATACTAAGAAATAAACAGCTGGGGAGTTAAAGAGATTCAGGTCATCCGGCAGAGCCATCAGTCACGTTAGATCAAACATGGTTGACGGGCCAAGGCTTCACTTTGAACGGTTTCTAAATTTCAGCAAACACTCAAAGATGAAAATAATCATCGCCTTGTGTACAGACGTTTTGCAACAGCGTGGGCGTCTGTTAGGAGAAGTTTCTAACGGTAGACTGTGACTATACAGCATTATCTAATCTACATTTACATCTTTATACAAAAAGTACCTCGCTACTATAGTTGACAAACATTTGAAATCGATATACGCGTTGATAGATACTCATATAAACTAGTAAAGCGATTATTAAATACAAGCCCAACCGTTTAAGTTTCTGAATTAAATTTTCCCAGTAACCATTTAAGCTGAAAGAAGTTCTCATCTTCAGAACTGCAAATGAATTTACGACCACTTGTAAATAAAGATAACTAGAAATCGAATGTAGTCCAAGTTATTTTAAACCCAAGAACGCAACAGCGAATACCTAAGAGTAGCAAAATGATATTACCATGAATGGAGAAAGTCTGAACTGCTATACTTAGCAACAAACCAAATAGTAAAGTCCTACCAAGTACTTGGCACATCGCCAAACTGGAAACAACAACCGACACACTTCATTATTATTTCACAGAAGTGTCCCTAATTTAATTAATTCTCACCCACAAGCGAACAAACAATTTCGCACGGCTCTCTTAATGAATACAAATATAAATGACAATAAATTTTGGAAATCCCAACTGTAAAACGTACTATATAGGTCATAAAAATAGTTCCTAGACCTACAAAGTTTATTAATATGCGTGGGACATGAGTCGTGAAATACTTTGTGTGAATGACAATCAAAGCTCGGACTAATAAGCATATAGATGATGAAATGTCATTATTGGGTGACGTGACGAAGGAGCTTGGATGACACAGAGGTGACATCAGATGGCTTCCTGCCACACCTAGCTGAGCTTTGGTTAATTGGCTATTATGATGTAGGCGTTGATTGTAGTTGATAGTATTTGGACAATACACTCGACTTTGTCATCGTTGTCGTACGATAAGGTCAATGGCAGCTACATCATTTTTTTTTCGAACACTACTAATACCTTAAAGCCATGAAACCTCTGTACAATGGCTCTTTTTGACGGTGTAATTTTTTTAAATATTTCTCTAAATTTAAGTACTGTATAGTATTTCTTGCTACTCGGTCAGCTTTGGACAACGAGGTTGCATTTGAAACTATAGAGTGAGCCTATCAGAGATTAAACCGTAAGCACTAGTGTGATCAAGTGTTGTCGTGAATTATGTATGAAGATGGAGCTTTCCGTTTTAAAAAATCTATCTAATACACTAATATTATCCTAACAATGTCAAAACCATCGATATTTTCGTATATAAGTTTCTCGTTGCGCGAAAATTAACTTAAATGAAAAACGAAATGTACTAGGATCAGACTAAAAACTGCTCTCGCTTGGCACAAGGGGGACCTAGCGATAGTAGCAGTCTATGCATATAATACGTCGATGGCTTTGGACTTGTCAAAAATACAAACTACGCTTGTGTGCTCTTAAATATATTATATGTCATTGTTCTTATTGATGTTCTTTTGTTTCAGGACCGTGACAGCAACCTGACCGTCCCGGCGCGGTGGGAAGACAGAAATCTTCGCAAGTACCTCAACAAACCTGATGTTGGTGAGTATCCTAAATCACTGGTACTATGACTATCCAGATGGTCTTGTGGTTAAAGACCCTGACTGCTGAACCGGAGGTAGTGAGGTCGATTCTCACCCAGAGCCAATCTTTGTGTGATGAGCATGATTTTTAGTATTGAATGTATTTAAAAATATGGTTATGTTTATCAGTTGTCTGGTTACCATAGTACAGGCTCTGCCTAGTATAGGATCAAATGGCCGTGTATGATTTTTCCCAAGATATTATATATTATTATAAAATCAGAGCGGCTCCACACAGCAATTATAACTAGCAGTTGATAGATTAATTGGTGACACTAACTGCCAGTAGCTCCGCCCGTTAGATTAATTGGTGGTTTTTATGGGTATTTAATGTCCTCTCAACCTATTTATGTAATGTTAAATGATGATAACCCATTTTGATAAAAACTACAAGAATCCTTAAAACAATCTTTCAGAATTGGAAGGCTATTTTGACTTATTAATAAGACACTTGTTATCAGAGGGCAAATCCAATACGAATGATCTTCATCACATTTTCATGTTCTTTTTGCAGTTAAGATTATTTTGTTTTTTCTAAAATCCTTAGATATTTCTTGTGTTTTTAGGACTCCATGGCTTGACATCGTCCTAGATCTTTATTCCTAATTATCCTATATTATGGTCCTTATGAACCATACCATCTACACATATTCAAGTATTCCTTCCTCATCAGATAAAGCCAGTCGCTGGATCGGCGGCATCTACGACTACGGCGCCAAGTCCTGGCGGTGGGGCGGTGACCTGCGCAAGATGCACTACCAGTCCTTCTCCAAGATGAAGAAGATGTCCCCTGAGGAACTCAAGTGGCAGTGCATCGCTATGATACCGGAACTTCTGTACAGGTATGTAGCATGGACTAAAAGGACTACAGAAGAAAAATATTTTTGTGTCTAATTTAATTTAACCGACTCTAAAAGGAGGAGTTTTGTTTCTTTTCTATATTTTGTTATGCGATATCTATGTACAGTTCCTTCTACGCTTTATTTATTTATATGATTTAATAAATAAATAAATATCTCATCAAACATCATTTGTGGATCAAGTTCAAAAAAAGTTTTTTTCGTCTTTATAGCTGGTCACTTATCAATTTCATTAAAATCAATAATTATATTTATAATATTATAATAAATTATTTAATTATGGAAATAAACCTAGGAAACATTATTAGTAAACATAATTTGCAGGAATACATAAAATACTTTAAAAGCAGTAAGTTATAACGAGTTCTGTCGTCCATCATCAAATTCCAAAGACAAACAATCGTGGTCCTGCGAACCGCGATAAGTTTTACGACCTGGCCTGTGTTGGTCCTTTGTCCCTGGCCAGAATGACGTCACCAACACTATTCCTACCATTTTTAATAGTCACATATTGTCCTAAATGTTCAAGGTCGTGGACCATTTGGCGCCTTTTGGTGTGGTCCTATTGGTCTTTAAGTCTTAAATTTCATTTGTTTGTGGGAATGTTAACAGTTATATTTAAAGATGTAGGTCACAATGTTATTAGTTCTCAGTAATGATTCACTGCTCAATCGTATTAACGGTCTTTTTGAAATGAAACGAACGTTGTCTTACAATATTCATGAATTGTTCGTTCACCGCAAGCACGTTTACATTTATCTATTTGACTCTGATTTCTCATATTATATTCAAATGAAAAGCATAGCTTGAAGTAATAGCAAAATATTCTTGAGCGCAAAACATAAGTAGGTCGTCACACAATGTTTTAACCGACTTTAAAAACGGAGTAAGTTCTCAATTCGACAGAACCCTTTTCTTCTAAAATGTAGCTATAAATGCATCGTTATATTATACGCAGGCAAAGTATAATATCTATAACGTATGAAAAAGAAAGCAACTGTATCATATTTTTATAACATTGAAAGTGAAAACAATTTCACTTTCAATGTTATAAAAATATGATCAATAACTTTACTTAAAGATAGTACTTAGGCATTTTAAATGCAGAAATATTTTAAAGTTCGTCAAGTAGGTAATCGAAAGTGTTTACTTATTTTTGACTGAAGAGAATAACAGTGCAAAATATTTAGGTGAATGGAGAGATTTTGTTAAACACTCTAAAGAACAGGCGGTGCCTAATGTATTACCTATAAAGACTTAATAGATTATTTAATATTTTATATGACGTACTATAGTAATTAAAAAAAGAAACAGAGATTTATTTCTTAATCTATTCCCGAGCATGATTAGCCGTTGATCCCCAGCGTACCCTGAAAGCATTCCCGACATACATTAAACATTGATTAGTTTAATCACGATCAACGCTAATCGCTACAGGTGGGCGCCACGCAGCTGCATCGAGGCTCGCCACTTCATCTGCCAAACCAAACTGCGGAAGGTGCCAAAAGCCAAAGTGAAGGACCTCCGTCGCCGCTGGCAACGCATGGGCAAGATCAACGAGATCACAGCACCCAGCGTCAGCAGGGAAGTCAACGACCCCATGATGGTGAATGACGTCACAGTCAACCCGGTACACAACCCGAAGTCGTACGATCTGCGCCCGAACCAGCCCCGACTGGGCCCGAAGCGGCACGGCGTGAGGACCAACAGCATCCATGGCGCGAGGAACTACGACCTGAGACCCAATGAACTGAAGAAGCGACAGAGGCCCTCGATTCGCCGGCGGCTCAAGAGACCGTTCCCAGGGTAAGCCTTACTATATTGTTCTAGAAACATGATTAAAATGAGTGTAGATTATTTTGAAAGATTACAGCAGTTTCATTTGCACGTTGTCAATATTTTCGATGCAAAATATTAAAGGTGCGCATAAATGTATAAAAGTGATACCTTAACATTTTACGACCCATTCGCGGTGGCAACTTTCTTTTATAAAAGCCACCTAAAACGCAAGTGCTAAGATACTCGTACCATGAAAAAGAAATACATTGCCCATTAATAATACTTAATGTTTGCCCAACTTTCTCCATTACAGGCTAACTGCAATCAATTTTCCCGATCGCGTACTTTCGAACAAAAACACATTAAATGTACATTTATTGCAAACATAGATCACATTTACTGCAATCGCTTCAACTTAATCGTTCGATGTTTGGAATGGCCCAATAATTGGGGTTTATTATACCAATATTTGGTGTGAATATCAGATAGTATACATTTTGAATTGCTTGTTTATTCACGCCGAGAGAAATCAACCTCAAAGTTGGAGAACTTGCCACTAAAGTTACATTGCGCAGATGTATTGTATTGTTTAACACGTGTTCAGCGTATTGTTGGGAAATACATAGGCAATTAAATAAATATGGGACTTCTGTATGCTAGTTCAAATTATCAAAATCACGCGACTTGAAAGTTCTAACAAGAAAAAGGGGGTTCGTTATTGTTTCCGTATGAAAGTATTCTAGGGCTTGTATAAAAAACTACATAGTCTTAAATAACAATGTGTGTGTCTTCCAGTTACACATGGAACCGGCGCGACCCGGAGGGCTCGTACCGGCGCAACGCGGAGCTGCTGCGCTCGGGGCGCACGGGGCTCACGCCGCAGCAGGTGAACGCGCACCTCGCGCGCCTGCTGCACCTGCGCGACAAGCAGCTCGCCCGCCGCAAGCGCCTGCGCGACGACGACTGGCTCGAGAACCAGCCACGCCAAGCCCTCGCACGCACACACGCACGGACATACACCGTCGACAACAACATCAGCGCCCTCCATCCAAAAACCATCGTCGAAGAATTCAACATGGACTTCCCGCAACAACCCATCGCGCTACCCCAACCGAAGCACAACAACGGCTAAACGATTAATCGATTCCGATGATCGTTTCATATCGATTATTCAAGAATCGATTATTCCTCGAAATTAATTTTAAGTTCCTCGCGAATTTTCCGAACTATTTCCGACTTGCTCGTTTTATTTATTGGTGGCACTTGAGATTGTTTTTCGTTCCCATCATTAGTGAAGATTTACGTACAATAGCGATCTATTGATGGAGTAATTGGAATTTTGATTAAGATGAGAATTTAGACGTCTTTTTATTAGTTATTAGGGATGGGAGACGAATGTAGTCCTTGGCTTAAGCCATGTAGTCTTTTAGTCTTCCCTAAGGGGGCAACACGTCAAAATTTCCACATCCCTAGTCTCAAGTGTCACCCTATTGTTCTTCTTCTCTTCCTTCTAGAGTAGTTCGAACATACGAAGTTTCTACTCGATACATATTCAGCTTGCATCCATACTTAATAACTGCAATCCAGTGTGATTCTTGTCAATGTAGATGTAGTTACCACTTGTTCATCATATTTCTCTATAGTATTGCTGGAATTTTGATGTTGTATTACGATTATAAAATTAAAGCTTTTATTCGTATCAAGACTCAGCAGAGGTTTTTAAACTCTAGCATTAAACGGAGTATTAAAAATCAACAAATTGTTACTACACTCTACGTAGGTATTAAATATTGATAGATCTAACTATTTAAGTCAGGGGAGCTAGTTAGGCGTTTCTTAGTTTTCGGATGCTGTGTCATCCATTTTTATATTTTTAATGATTTTTTGTTTGTTTCCACATGTTTTATAATCATTTATTATGCTGTGCTTATCACCGAAGTGCGTCCTGGTATCTGTTTTATTTGTATGTATTTATAATGTACTAGTCAGTAAGTTTTATGGAAATATAAATCTAGAATACTAAAAATTATAATCTTATCTGTAATTTCAGAAATGTTGATAATATTAATGAACATAAAATATTACTGATGTGGGCACTATAAATCGTTGGAACAACTCTTCAATGTGCACTAAATCTTAATATTAACATTCTCACTGTTTTAAGTATATTTATTAAAATTAATAATTAATTAACAAGCAAGTGTCGTACATCATGATTGGCATTTCGTGTTTAATTAGCTATGTAAGGTTACGTTCCATATGTTTGTTATTTTAGTTAAAACCTAATAAATTAATATTTTTTTACTAAACTGCCAGTTATATTAGTCCTCGCATTTATGAATATAAAATCGCATCTCTTGTAAGTTTTTGTAAAATATTTATAAGCAGTCATATTTGCACGTTTTAATGTTAGAAGTATTGATTCCAATTTAAAATATCGTCGGTTTCCTGATTAACTTCTGATTCTGCAAGTAAAGCTAGCCTTTCGGAAAACTTCAAACATCTGCAAAATATGTAACGGTTCTTTAAGTATCCCAAACTGTTATATCGTAATCTCTGTAAGTGCCAACCGCCATTAGCTCAAGACTTTTCAAATAAACATTAGGGTTGAACTGCCTAAAATCTTTTTAATACTTTTATCCTCAAAGTTCTGAAACTGTACTTAAATCTCCATTTCCCATAACTTATAACCGACGATATTCGAATCAAATTCTGGTTCAGTCATTTCAAATTCATAATTAGAATGTTACAATCGATTTACATACGCCATGTGAATCGATATCGATAAATAGTTGTAGTAACTTATGATTTTAGTTTTCGCGACCCTAGTCTACTAAAACTAGTGACATACTTAGTATTACTATCATACCTCAAAACAATTTTTGAAATTAAATGTAATTCTTATTATATTACTGTTTTCTCTAATATTTTTAGTACTAAATTTTTCATATATTTTGATCTGTAAATACTACTTAATTGTAAATTTTATAGTAGCAACACCGAGGTACTGTGAATTTGTTTTTAAGCAAGTAATGAACTTATTTATAGGAACAAATAACTTCTTATTCTACTTTAAGTATTAATATTTACTATTATAAGGAAATAAAGAATCATCAGAATTTACTGCCTTTTATTTTAGAATGTTGTCTACCTATGTGGACAGGTTAATGGTGATTTGGTGGACTACACGAATGTCATGCTCATGATAGCGGGTTCGAGCCCCGGTATTAGACGTAATCCCAGTAAGGAAAGACGTTTAATTGTACCTATTGCTTACTAAACACCTATTTTATAGAAGCATTTCATTTTTCCTGTATGGTATTGCAGTATTTGGTTAAAAATAACATTAACGAAACATGTAGAGATCCGATGTATCAGATCAAAGTGTTCTGATATAGACATAGACAAATCTTGTATTAAATTGCCAGACGTAATTCTATTTATGGTACATTTATACATCAAAAATACCAATTTATATTTACAATATATTATTGTACCTCTGCACTATTTGTTTAGTGTATTACACCGCCATCTAGCGTCGAGTAGTATAACTAAAGAAGTAATAAAACTAGCGTCTTAAGCTTTTTAAGACTTGCTTAAGTTAGAATAACACAACAAAAAATATAATTTAAACGACAGTAATTAGTTTTAGTAAGTAAAATATTTTTTAACTAATCCAGACACGCTTTTATGCTTTTCCCTGTTGAACATGTCTGACACATAGATGGCGCTACTTAACACTAGAATTTACACATACAGCAACTTGTTTTGTTTACAGTGGAGTATTTATTTTACGTAGTAAGAATATACAATAAAATATATTTCAGCTAGTGAATAGGACAAATATAATTCGGTTTTTATATAATATTTGAGTCGAACGATGTAGGTACCAAATTGCAATCTTTCGCTTAATAAATAATTTAAGATTTTTAGTACAGTTCATTTATTACTTATGTTTTGTACACCTAAATAACAGAAAAAAAACAATACACTGTGGTAAAATCAAAACCCTACTGTTGTACTTCTATTTTAATTTAATAAGTAAAGAATAAACTTTATTCGAAATTATCAGCCATTATTCCCAAATCTGTAGGTAACATTTTAAAGGTAAGTTAAATAGCACAAAACAATGATAAATATCTATATAAACCATGGAAATGTACAAGCAAAGCTATTTATTTTCAGACTTCCAAAAGTCGGCTTAACAAATTATCATAAATCCGCGAAGGATCAACGACCCATTGACCGAATCCGCGTAATTTCCACCTTCTGAGAGATGTGACGATACCGTTACCATGGCAACCGCGGCCAAACAACGACTCACCACGATACCCTATACCAAGAAATAACACGAACACTTTCATTCAAACACCTTACCTAATCCATTGCTGCTTTTATTAGGAGTAAAGAAAAGGACTGTCTATACGAACACGTAATGGAATTCAAAATACTGTATCGATAGAAAGTTTTTCTTTTCATAGTAAGGAGTTGAATCTAGTTAGGCATAAAACACGCAAATATATATTTTCATCCATTGTGTTAAGGGTTACGATTACGATACAATCAATAGGAAACATTCTGGTCGGTACTATTTGAATGGGAAATTGTATCTGAAATGGCCGTTTTTATGGATCGAGGTCACTTTTCACATCAATTTATAGCCGCGCCGCACTCATTTTTGTATCATAAAAGTAACTGTAAATCTAATTTTAATTTTGTATAATATACCATAAAAACCCCCTTTTACCAATCAAACTTCATGATTTTGTCAGGACATCAAGTACCTAGCTGAGCAAAAATCAAACGTATTTATGAAGAGTTTATTATATTATATTATATTTATTACTTTCAAAATACGATTAAGTACTAGGTTTTCAATATTATGTTACACAACCTTACAATGTTACAGACTCAATTCTTTTGTCATAAAAATATAAGCATTTGAAAAAGGATGGTCATTATGTCTTTGATATCAACAAAACTCAACAAAGCAACATTAAGCATAATCAGCAGATAAAGCGCTAACTCAGCGCTTTCTGAAAACAAAAGTCAGTAAGTTAAGCGCTAACCGCTGTGCCCATTGTTTAGTCACCTGTAACCTCGAGGTGACTCGGACAAGACTATTTCAGTCACATTTTACATAAAACCGTCCACAAGTTGCAAAGGCCTATCTTGGTAATTTATCGCATAACTTGCAAGACGGAATGTTTGTGAATTTACTTAACACCTTGTTTGTCGCTTTGGGAAATAAAATAATTAGTATACAAGTTGGTAAGTTTTATAAATGAGGTTTTTCTTTGAATTATATAATAATTCATACAAACTGTGTACAAGCTGAATGCATGTAACAAGGCCTTAATTAGCAATTTATATAACAAGCACCTATATCCTGAGAAAAACTTCAATTAAAAAAAGAAATTGCGGAATCAATTCGCAGTTGCAAATTGAATTAAAATCTAAGCCAATACCATTTTGTTTTAACATTTGGCAGCCATTTAGACTAGGTGTTTTCTTGCCAGTTCCTATATACAAAAGGAAAATTTAAACAATGCAAGATACTTTATTTTTTATAAAGCTTTTATTATGCATGTAGGTTGCATACTAACCAAAAAGATATTTGTTTTCTTTTTTTTTTCTAGCCAGTACTTTTCGCTGAAGGAACTAAATCACATATTATTATTCTTAAAGATGCTAAAAGTTTCTACCATTCTGCTTCATATCCAACTACACAGGGAAAACTATATTCTAAGCCTATTCTAGTGAATAGGCTTTAAAATTAAGCCTATATGTGGATGTAAACACATGCTCGAGTGTTCATACGCAACTGATTGTGAAGTAAACATGACCTTCCGGCCAAAGTGGGCTATTGCCTAGTTCGCACAATTACCGGAGCGATTAGCCTTAACATTACTTAGGGGTGTGCTGTGACCCAAATACAGGAAAACTGCGTAATAACTACGTTGCATGTTCGGATTTGATAGGACAAACAAAGAAACTAGGGAGAGCAGACGAAATCTTACATCGCATGGCTTTTTTGGAAAACTGGGATTGAAAGGGTCTAAAACCGTTGCGTCACATTAGAGAAAGATAGCCCGACTGTAATGATAATAATCTTATGTAGAATTGATATGGAAAAATGATGATACACTTACAAAGTATGGTCAACCGTCTAGATGAGTTGTCTATGTATATGTAATGTTTGTTGTATATTACAACAGTCTATAGTAGGAAAAATAGCTGAAGAAGTAAAGAACACCAACAAGAGGACAAAATGAAGTAAAAAGTATACCTCTATATATAATATATATAAAAAAATACTACCTCTTGTATATATAATACAAATCCAAACTTTTGGCTATAGAGCCAAGTCTTGCTAATATATCTGCCTTCCAAAGTGCAGCTACAGCCAACACCTACGAACAATAACAGTATGTGTCAGCGTATTTGCATAAACAGTTCATTTTACCCAATTATCGATCGTGTCCGATACAGATCTCGCGTGATAGACAGGCACCTAGACTGCCTAGCCCTAGGACCTACCTCTATGGTCTATCGACCGCTATTCCACTGGTTCCTGGATTAAAAATTATTTCTAAAGCACTGTATAAAAGTTTCATGTGTTAGAGGAGAGAGTAAAAATAATGTCTTTTAAAATTGGTTTCTTAATTAACGAAAAGAGCACTCCTTGAATGTGCATTTAGAAATTGAGCCATCTCTATACATATTTCATAAAAAATAGGGGTAGGTACGAAAGCTAATATAGCGCAACTAAAAATTGAAGACACAGGTTTGACTGTCTTAAGGTTGCTAAGCCAAACATTTATTAACTGAAGCAATTGGGCCATTTAATACACTTAGATTTAAATACTGGTATATTGCTTACTCATGGAAAATGTTCCAGGAACAACTTCGATTTCATGATGTCATTTGGTTTCAAGGTCAATAAAAAGCTTTTGCTTAACTGCTCGTCAAATCAACACGATTATAAACCTTCTTGGAACCGCTATGGCTATATATACTGCCATTGGACTGTTCAAAATCATATTACCTAAGTACTCAAAAAACATTAGTCTTCTTTAATATTTAGTCTACCTTTATTCCTTTTGAATAATGCCTTTACTTTTATTAGACAAAATGGACGGTAGAGCTAGTGGCATGCATTAGAATACCCCATAGTATTCTAGTGATAAAAGTTGACGTTTCTAAATTATATACCACAACTTTTCTCTTCTTAGCAATAACTTTATGTCCAATATTCATATTTGACAACACAATGTTCTAAAGTAAAGGTCAAGCCAACACATAAAGCTGCCAAAGAGCTCGCTTACCGCTTACCGTTCGTTCCCATCAGCATCAAATCTAAGATCTAACTATCAATAAAACAGCTTAGTTAAAGGTGGTATAACAAAATACATATATTTCCCAACAAAAGGAGCTATAAAACTTGAAGTACACCAATTTACAAGCAAGTGACGCAGATCCAGTTCAATGGCATTTGAATGTGCCACGCAACTGATTTACTATGCATAGGGGCTGGTCTTAGCATCGTGAAGTCGCCACGAAACGTTTGAAGAAAGCGTTTTGTACAGGGATTCTAAACCTAGGGTTAAAACTTGTAACACTATTTGTGATCCGACAAATAAAAAGCTGAAGACACACTTTGTGCTCGTTGGGGATCTGATAACATCAGCTTAATCCGACTTTGCTATATATGATACTATGATACTTGCAGAATCAAGCCTTAAAGCTTTTTTTGTCGTCTGTAATTATATTAAGAAATATGCTCCTCTAAAGCAATTAAGGATATGACGAGAATAATGTCATTTCTTTACCAAAATTTCTCAAAAATCTTAAGTAAATACACATTTAATGATAGCTTAATTTTAAAACAGTTGAAGTCGAAGATGTTTTAGGTTGAGCACCTCTGTCTCACCTCGTGGTAATGAACTTGTGTGATATCGAAGGTGCCTGAACTTTGATAAATGGCGCGATATTACGAAGGTCTGCTGGAAACGCTGTATAATTAACTAGCTGGAGTTTAGTGTTTGTAAGTAAACTTATAGAGAAAGTGGTTTATTTTGTAGAACGCTGATGGCTGATATGAGAACATGTTTAGATAAGCTGAAAGTAGCGATCAGGATTAAACTTTTTTTGGAAATCCAGTTTGTAAGAAGAAAATTACAGTAATTTCTAAAATATTTTAAGCTTTGGAATATTTTAGAAAAAAGATTACATGAAAAAAAAGAAAATTATTTTAATAGGCAATTTTACAACTGCGATATATTATGTAACTTATAGTGTGACCCCTGAAAATCTCTTTTATTTTTTGTTATACCCATTATTTTTTCTCCTATCCCATGGTTGTCCTTGACAAAGAAAAGAGTGTACAAAAGATTTTCTTATTTTCAAGAGTCTAACTTCCGAATTTTTAAACTAAGTAAATTATATAAAGCCGCGGGTGGCTTGGACAAGGAATAAGTTATACTTTAAAACCCAGTCTTTAAAGTGGAGCAAAGGAGACGCGAGCCAAGATTTATCTAGGAGTTTGCAAGATTAGCCCAAAGTACGCCATGTTAGAAACTATTATATAAACTAGACTAACTGTCGTCACTGGTTATAATATATTATGATGTGTATGAAGTTTTCAGGATAAAATAAACTGTTCTGAAATGAACATAAGCATGCATCACACTATGCAGTGTGCACATTGCACGTACGCTCACTGCTACATCAATAAAATAATAATGAAGAATATAATAATGTGTAAATACTTAAATCATTATAATAGTAAATGAAAAGACAAACTTAGACCTCAGAAGGGACGGTGTGGTGTGATGAAAGCTCTCTATAGACGAGTATTACCTATGAGACACATAGAGCCGACCAAAGAGGTTTGAAAACTAGGAAAAAGGAAAATAAGAGTATTGTCACTTGGTTACACGTTTATTTCATCATATCAGCCATTGCACGCCTGGACGAAGCCTCCCCCAAGGAGCGCCACAGCGCACGAGCTCCCGCCCTTTGCAGCCAGTCACTGCCATTTTTTACTAAATTATATTTAACTATTATAACATATCATCACGCCTGTATCCCCGAAGGGTTAGGCAGAGGTGTACCAATGTACACCCACAGTTCGCCGATATGTTTAGGTCCAATGTAATAGGGAGCGAGCCTATTGCCACTAACCGGGCACAAATCCTAACTCCGACCTGCTACTGAGAATTTCATAGAAAAAACCAATAACACCTTGGTCGACTTGGGAATCGAACCCAAGACCTCCAGCGTAGCAGTCGCGCTTAGCACCACTAGGCCAACGCAGTTATTATGCACTAGGTTATTAACAATTAAATAAGTGTAAAGTACAGGTAATTATCCAGTCTAATGAATTCACAAGCTTTATTATATGGGCTTGATGACATAATCAATACACGGTCAAGGTTTGCAAATTATAACGAAAGGGAAATGTTATCGATATAGTCTCGATTGATTGATTACACTTAACTATTTAATGACAGCACTATTGCAGGTCACGTCACTGAATGCTACCCTATAAACATTTTCTTCCATCGTAAGTTATAAATAGAATGATAAAAGAAATGACAACTTCTAGGTCAGTCGGCGCAGTTGACTTAATGGTGGGCTGTAGTTTTGTTGTTACTATTTATAACTGAAATACTTTTTATCATGACTTCATTTGTATCATTATTTCTTTATATTTTAGTTATCACTAGATTAGCGCCAAGTTGTCGATAATTATGATTTCGCGGGCCTTCCGTGTCAATTTCTACTATCGCAAAGGTATAAAGAAAATTAAGACATTATTTCAATTTATTAATATTTTATAATGACTTGATAAAAACTTATTATAAACTGTAGTATATAATATCAATTATAAGTCTTTTGCGTATATAGTTTAGTTAGATTACCTATGGTACATTTATTTATGTAAACGGTTAATACTGACCGCTGAAAAAAAAGGCATTTGTTAGACGTTTTAGAGCTAAGAATAAAACCTCTATTGTTATTCTTGAAACTGAAATCGATCGTTTAGAACACCCTCGAGTGGAATATTTTATTTGTAAGAGTTTATAATGAGCCAAGAAGTAAGAAAGCCTTTTGTTTAATTGTGCCAAGCGCCAGTTTAAGCAATTGTTTAGAAAATCTAATTTTATGAACTCTAATTTGGATTCTACAACCATACAATTTCTTCTTGTTAAATTGAAAAAGATGTCTTCATTTATGGGATTTTAACCTGCGATTTCTAAAAGTTTGTCGGACTTCATGTCAAACGTTTTGTCTTTTGGTCAACCAATCACAGCATTAATTAAAAACTTTACAAAATTGGGAGTGAGCAATGTAATCATTATAACTAATGTTTTAAAATAATATTAATGTTCAATCATTACGTTACTGTAATTTGGATACTATACTAGATGGCTGTTAGCTGTGCATTATTTATACTTCTAAAGCACTAAACAGCGTTACCTAACTAGTTTTCTCCTAACCCGAGCTTTTCTTATAAGTTTTCCTGACTTTTCCAAAGAGAATAATTATGTGCGAGAATTTTAATGACATTTTCTTTCTTTTCTGACATTATTTTATTTGAATACAAAGCTGATTCAATATGAAGTGATGACGTCTGTCTCTACAGTAGACACAAATGCAATAATAGTAAAAAATAGTAAAGCAGCATGCCTTATGAAACTAAGGTCGCAATTTTCACATACCTAGATAAAACTTAGGCTAAAACTTTAGGTATTAGACATATACATACAGTAAATTGCGATAAGCTTTAAAGTATTTCATTTTGTAGGTAAAAGAAGGCTCATTCCTTCAGTTTTTCTGATAAATCTTATCACTTGAAACTTTTTTCATGCTTAACTCATAGGCATAACAAAATGACCAAATTGAGTCATCGATACCTCAAAGCTTCTAAACAGTTACATTGTAAACAAACCAATACACTATATTTTATTACCCAGGAAAAGTTTTTCAGTGTATCCCTGACTATTTTAACGAGACCCATTGAAAGTTGCGATTATCCTCATATTTGTGGCGGTTTGAAGCGTCAGCGGGGGGCGGGGGGTGCCATGTTATGGTGGGTACCAGTGGCCTGTACGACAATAACATTGGTCATGGATATAGATTGTGTGGAATGGAATTAGTTTGGCATCATGAGCTTTTATTGAAATAGCTTTTGGTTCTTTTTTTCGTAGTATTTTTGGTAATGCTTACGCTCTCTATATTTTTGCACACGTTAAATTTGGTTAAGTCTTTTGACAATTGTTTTCTAAACTATACTGTAGATGTTTATTTTGGGAACTTTAAAGTACTCAGGTACTTAATGTGTTCCCGTAATATACCTACTCCGTTTAAAAAACCTTACCAAAGACGTACAATATTCCAAAATTGAAATTTTTCGCATTTTAGTATGGTATAAATTAGCTAGTCATTTAACGTTTTGGGGAAAATGATAGCTTCATAAAATAGCAATGACCACTTTCCTGACTACAATGGACTTAAATTTCTCATAACTATCATTAAGTCATATCCAGAGCCTACAACTCTATGTTCAACAGTGGTGGTTACCGAGGGTGGCACGTGTCCAGCGGTCAGTATTCGCCCCGCGGCCGCCCAGTGCACGCCATGGACTAACTGACCAGTGACCACCATGACGGACGACATACCAGGTGACTGTGTTCTTAGTTTGAATCTATCTATAAATTGGGGGGCGAAATTCTATTGTCTGTGTTTGCAACTCCATTTGAATTTATTCTTAATTTCTTTAAAAAAAAAGGTTTTATGTCAAGTTTTGAAATTAGAATAGTGTTTACTAGTCGTTTGTGGCTTGTTATGTATACTTACAGTGTATACATTTTGCATTCGTTTCATTCGCTAGTTGTGATTTACAGAGTAAATAGTGCTTTGTTAGTTTTGAACACTTGTTATGTCTTCAAATATAACCTTTTTCAAGGTACTTTATGTTATGTTGCATGAATCTACCAAATAGTTTGGATGTTAACGTTATCAATGGATGAATCTGTAATTAAAGCTTTTAACAAGACTGTACAATACAAGATTTTCCATTCTAAACATAATTTTATGAAAATCAATCAATCATCAATTTTGCTTACGATTGTAACATATAACAATAGTTTGAAAATGCTAAACATTATTCATACGTTAGATATTTGTAATACAGTCTAAATGATATTTTCCTGGTAGTTTCAGTTTGTTTAAACTATACTATTTCCCTATTTCACCAATGTCATTCACCTTCACAAGTACAGTCCACCACACGTCTGTAATTACAATTTGACATTAACAGCGTTCTTATTTCAAGGCAGTAATTTTGATTTTCGTAAGTGGTTATTACCAATGGCGCGAGGTTGACCGTACATTAAAACCTCTAAGAATTCCTTACAACCCTACAAGGTTCACCCCAATTTTGGAATAGTTACATATTTCGGCGCGAAGGCAAGTAATTATGGAATAACTCTTGTTAGTAAAACATGCTCTGAAGGATTATTTACATTGAGTAAGGAGCTGACTTCAATTTCAAGGCAAGTCAGTGCTGACCTAATAATGTGATTGTGTACTATTTTCAAACTCCGCCGCAAAAAGAAGGGTGATAACACAACACCCTCCTTTTTGCGCCGGGGTTTGACATGTCAAGCTGATTGTTTTTGGCATTGTATCTCCTAAATAAATTTACCGATTATGACAACACTGATCTAGATTTCATTTATAAAATTAATGTAAAACTATATTTTGCATACCCGTAATGAGGGTGGAATATGTTCAGCACTATACCTACACTAACTTAACATCCTATGTACCACCATATTTCAACCATATTTAATATTGCAAATAAATGATTTATTATTATTATTTAGATTTAGATTTTGAAAGTTTTCAGAAATATATAAGTATGTTTATCAGTTATATGGTTTAGTCAGTAGGGGCTCTGCGTAGTTTGGAATCAGATGACTGCGTGTAAGTTGTGCGTGTAAAATTGCAAACAGGTTTCTTATAACCACGAGAGTGTAGTCAAATTATTCCTGATTAAATATTTTGGAGTAAATCTACTCGCTCGGCCACTGGCGCTTGTTACTGACCCAATGTAAACTATCCTTAATGTCGCATAATGTAGGGTCATATTGCTTTTAAATTCAAATATCGATTGAATTAACTGGGTCGACCGCTTAGATGATACGTTCATATCACGATATTTAGGGTAAGAGGCGGATGATATTACCCAATTGTTGCATTCCTTGAGACATTTTGTATCATCTTCTAACTTGAAACGTAAGTGGTATATTGTATGAAAGTTGTTTTCAATTTCTTATTTGAAAATACTGGCAATTTTACAGGTTTTGCTGCTCACATGAATACTTCTATTTTCTGAATAAATTTGAAATTATAGGATAGTAAATAAATAGCTATGTAATGATGAATCAACCAACAGCTTTTTAAAGCAAATACCTGGTCTTTTGTACACTTTTCCACAAAACAACTTTCCAAGTCAAATGTGTAAACTTGTGAACGTTGCAAAAAATAGTTTAATGTTAGAAAACATGTAAATTTAAATAAAAATGGACGTTAACTTTACGGTACAGTATATAAAATTAAATGGCCATAATTTACAATAAAAAAGGCTTTATTATTAGCTAGTGTAGAGTAATGCAGGCAGTGACGTTGTGCATTCTGCCTAATTACCATAAAATAATAAAACACGCTACGTCACGGAGCCTTGCATGCGTTTAGTGCAGTGCACTCCCTGTCTGTGTGCACGCAAAACTATCTGCATTCGAAAGCATTTCCTAGCAAATGTTTTTTCATTGTGTCGTATAATGTTACTGGTGGTATGTACTGTACATGATTTAAAAGTTTAAAAACGTACAGCCTCCTTAATACAGTGAAGGTAGAATCCCTAATCACTATTGGATAAAACATCGGTTCATACTCATTCTTAAACAATCTTTTGCAAGATAGATCTGTACCTAACAGATCTATGATTCAACCTAACCTCTTCAATGATTAACTGATCCCAAATTCGCAATCCTGTTTAGGTACATGTTTTGTTTAGATAGTATTTTCTGTCAAAACTAAGTTATTACGTGATCTCTTGGAAGAAAGGCAGATAATTAGTAACTATTTTAATATATTCAATTTCTCCATCACTGTACTATAATAAACACTATTCTTAGTACCTACTATTTCTTGACTTATGTTTAAATATCTCCAGCCTATAGATTAAATAGATAAAAATGAAACACGCACTGTTAAACATAATTCGGCTTTTTCACAAAACCTTTTTAGGCGGTAATTTTAGCTTTTGTTGATCGTCTGTCCAATTTTAAGGGTCTAAGTCCCTGATAAGCTTAATTACCTACGTAGCCTGAGCTGTCAACCATTACATAGTGAAGGACGAAATTAGCATAACTTATTATTACAAGCTGTACATGAAATTAGCTATGATTGAAACGGCCATGCCTGAATTAATTTACAAAAAATACATGTTGTTATTTCATGTAGACCATTTAAGGGCTACTTGACTGAAAACATCTGATATGCTATTTTAGTAATATAAATTCACTTGCATGTGATAGGCCATTTAAGGTATAGTTATGACGTAGTCAAATATTTAAAATAATGTAAAAAGTTTTGAAGCAACTCTTCTTTTATCCATCTGCAACAGTTTACAATCCAATTTCCTATCATTACTCACTCAGTGCTATTGAATTCTCGTACCATGTAATTTCTCTTTATCCATCGATAACTACGACCAGTCATACCGCACGTCATTAGGGTTAATCTGATCAAATCTAAGGTCTGAAGCAAGGCCATACGCCGGATGTTACGTGACTGACCCCTAATGGCTCTTTTACATTTTAACTTTCGATAGCCGAGGGTACTAGCACTCTGTAATTTGGCTAGCCATTGACGTCATGTATAAATCTGAAGTTTCTTGGAATAGAACCTATTCTTATGTTTTAACACGAGAACAATGAATTAATTGTGTAATTATTTTTGTGAAGCAGTACCCGTCTGCTCATTTTTCATAAAGCCATTTCCTTCACCTTGACAAGCGAAAAAGTAATAAATATTCAAACACCTCATTACCAAACTTACTTGTTTGAGTACTTTTTTATTGATAGACATTTAGACAGTACGAAAAACTATAGAGAAACCTATATAAATAATTAAATGAAAAGAAAATAGTTTATTCAAATATCAAGCAGAATTAGAGAAACCATATATCTTGCTTAACTTTTACGGTAACCCTGCAGTAATTAAGTAACCCCAAAATAGGGCTTCATGACCTTTTGCAATCTCTGTGCAATATGCATTCATAACTATATATATTATATCTAAGTAAATCTAGCTATAAAGCACATAATTATGAAGAATGTCTTCAAAGCTCGTTATCTTGCTACTACTTCAAGCCATTATACTGAATTGCTCGTATTGACGTCTGTGCCAGCTGGCTTATCCCACGATTAGAAGACAAATAACGTAATAAACGTAAGGTATAAAAATACTATGCACTATAGTATGCAGTCAGTAGCTAAGGAAAGCTGATTCCTATTGCTTTGCGGGGAATTTAGTCAGTTAGGGCCTTAGTATCCTAGGACATGGAGTTGTTACGTCATTAAAAGATCTTCAAAAGAAGTATATATCAATATAACGGTTACCAAGAAGTAAATATTTAAATATTAGAGATGTCGAGGAAATATAGGTAAATGGACACCTTTTTTAATATTTCTCTAATTTTAATACCAAGTTCAGACTTGTAATGTGTCAGTATTTATTTCTCGTAAGTAACAATAGCTTTGTTTTTTTTTATTATTAAATTTGTAGCTATGTCTACAAAATCTATCAGGTTAGTAGCCTCTCGCCCAGAACAATGACCCTAAATAATTATAAGTAACTACTTCCATATTTAATGTAGTAAGAATTTCACTTAGTACTCTGAAAATAACAATCACATGTTCGTTTCCCAAACAAAGAACCGGAAAAAGAAACACACCTACCAGTGATTGACCGTATGGACTTGAGCTTAGATTAGACAAGTTATTTTTATTCCTTATTGTACGCAAATAAATATTATTCAAAACTTCTCAACAGTAGTAAAAGATGTTCTAAACGAGAGCTTAACTCTTTTCCTTTGAACATGGATGGATCACATAAGGGTGCACAAATATTATTTTTGCACATATTTCAGAAACCGAGGCTTATATTTCTATATATATAGTTTCTATAGAACATTTGTTTCTCTTTTCCCCTGAACTAAATGCCGCGTATCCCGACAGAGACTGGCGCGGTGTTCACATTCGGCAAGTCGCACTTCGCCGACAATGAGCCTAGCCACTTCTTCATCAAGAACGACCCCATCGTCGCAATCTCCTGCGGCGACGAACACAGTGCTGTTATATGCCGTAAGTATTTTATGATGATTAAATGTATGTCGTACCTACTTATGAGCGCCATTTTTAAAGAATGCTCTACTAACTTTCTAAATAATCTTCTGATCTTCCTGAATAAATTGCTTTTACACATAAACCGATGGCCCCTTTTTGATACAATAATTGGCCACAATGCAGGTCAATTACATACAATTTTAAGATATTCAAATGGTTCTGTATTTCCGCAGAGAACGGGCGCGTGTTCGTGTTTGGCGGGAACGCGTGGGGCCAGCTCGGCCTAGGCCACAAGGATGAGGCTACGAGGCCCAGCTGCGTCAAATGGCTGAAGCCACATCGTGCGCTCTTCGTGGCTTGCGGGAGGGCACACACTGTATTTGTTACAGGTTATTAAGTATACATAAAGACTTTACCTTCAGAGCAAATAAGAGTAAATAGTAGAGAACACGCAATCAAAAAAGGATGTTGAATCTTTCCCATTTTAAGTGATGGACTTAAAAACATAAGCTGCCTTAATTAGAAGTGGTAAATAAAATAAAAATGGAAATATGAAAGGTTAAATTACTGATTTTTTAACTGAGACTAAATTTGGAATATTTGCTACCAGACTCGAACGCGATCTACACTGTGGGCTGTAACGATGAGGGTCAGTTGGGCACGGGTGACATGGAGCACCACACGGTGCCGCAGTACGTGGAGCTGGAGGGAGACACCGGGCCTATCCGACAGATCTCCGCTGGAAGCAATCACACTGCTATACTCACAGGTATGCCGCCAAAACTAAGGAATCTAACTATAAAATTGTGATCAAAACTGTGAAAAATATTTAGCAATTATCCTGGACCTTGTTGTTAAGCGCACGTCAAAACGTTCAAAAAATTGTTTATGAAAGGTCATTTGTATAGCAGTGCTATTATCTATGTGCCTACGGTCGAAAATTTTCTCGAGAAAACGATGTCTGAATATGCCTTTAAAATTTGCAGTATATGGTTTTGATGCATTGTCAAAGATAGAAGGTAGTAGGGAAAAGAATATCACAACCACCTTCAATACTGGTGCAAATTAAGGCGACGAGCTGAATGATACATGGTAGTAAAGGAAGCAAGAGGAATCTACAGGCAACAATTAACCCTTTTCCTGATCAGGCCAAAATATACCTTATGATCCTGAGCACAAAGTCCTAATCATCTTGTACCACCAGACGAGGGCCGCGTATTCGTGTGCGGCTCCAACTCCGAAGGCCAGCTGGGACTAGGCGAGGACACGCGCTCCTGCGTCAAGTTCACAGAGCTCAAGTTCATGGAGAAGATCGCCTTCGTGGAGTGCGGATACTACCACACTGTGTTTATTACTGGTTAGTTCGCAATATACATTATTTAGGGGAGAGATGAAGAATAGTGCAGAATAGCACTGACCATAGGAGGTAGAATTATGTCTGTAGTGCAGTTTGTAATTTTCACACTTGTATGGAATCTTAAGCGTAGAAATATTAAAGGACAATAAATTTATTATTGCGAGTAACATTGACCCTGACTTCTGTACCTAAAGAAACAAGACCTAGGTACACTTCGCAATACACTCACATCAAACTCAAGGGTTGGCTTTATTTTAGGATCAATTTCTCTAATGTTCAGCGCATGCACGCGATGCAATACAGCTTATCTAGAATGCCTTCAAAGACAGATTGATAGATAAGTTGCTGAACTATCATATTATTATACTAAACTGCTACATTCCTTATGACGTCAATAGAACGAACTAAGAAGTCTCCAGGTCAACGACCGGTGCCGAAAAAGTTTGATAGCAATTTGACTAAATTCAGCCGTTCACTGACCCAATAAAACACTTAAGTATTCAATTAGTATGTAAAGAGGTAAACTATAATTTACGAAATTAGATTTTCTGAGATTCTCAGATTACACTGAAACATATTTCTTACTTTCACCGGCTAAGAATTTGTTGACCTTTGAACTATTCTTAACCTTTACTTTATTTTACTGAGCAATTTTTTTTGTAGATTTTTATGTGTCCCACTGCTGGACAAAGGTCTCCCCCAATTTGGTCTATCTGCAGACACCTCCCGCCAACCCTTTAATATCTCAATTTCTTCCTACAGCAAAAGGAGCAGTTTTCGTTACCGGTGACAATGAGAACCAGAAACTCGGTATACCAGACAAGCCGACAACAGTTTACGTGCCCGAAGTGTTACCTCTCGACATTCCTATCAAAAGTGCGTGTTGTGGTGCCGCACACACCTTCCTACTATCCATGGACGAAAGCAAGATCCTGGCGTTCGGTTCCAACGAGAAGGGGCAGCTTGGTCTTCCGAAGAATGTGGAACATGTGACGGAGCCCACTGAGATTGATATGGAAAAGATGTTTGATGGTTTCCAGTTGAAGTTAGTGGCTTGTGGAGCGATGCATACGGCTTTCGTGACGGGTGAGATTGTGTTTTGTTTATCTAGTGTAGTCATGACATACGTATTACGTAGGTTAGAGTGTCATTTATTTAATTATGTAGTCACCCGTGGTGAAAGATCAGTAGACTGATCTTTCACCACGGGTGAATTTCATCGCCTTAGTAGTCGGCTTTAATGCAGAAGCTGCACTGCCACTTTTATTATATTATTATCATACTTTTATTATATGTCGTGACCATTACTAACTTAGTAATGGTCACGTTCTTATACTTAAAAAAGTCGTTTACGTATATTAAAACAATACTTTTCATCACAATAATTTTGAACGCAGCCGGTTTTTTTTTTATGCGATACAAAATGTTTTTTTAGGTACTATAATTATAAACATTTAAAACCCATATCCATTAAAATTTCTCTTAACGTACAACAAATAACAATAAATGTTCTTTATTTTCACTCTCTGTTCCTATAATTATTTTTGTTAAATTTTTTAAATAAAGTCAAACACCTAATGTTACTTACCTAAATACCTGCACTGCATGTTGATTAATTAAACGATTTTACTTCGAAAACACAACAAACAACAACTTATTTCAACGTGATTGGCTGTTAAACCTTGTCGTCAATAACAATTAACGATAATGAGACGTTTTACTTGATTATTAAACTTCACAATAATGAAATGAAAAACGAATGACACACATACCACCGAATAAAATTTACTTAAAAGCATTTCGTTTCACCTTGCGAGCCTGCGAGCTTGCTGGCATACATTTAATACCGAATGTAATCGGTTCATTTTCATCGGCACGTCAACATAAACAGTGTGTAATTGGCCTTCGCCGGGGCGGTTTCATCAGCAATTCAGTATTCGATTACCATTTGTCGTCGATGGTCGTATAAAACTCAGCTCTCGTTTCAGACAACGGTTTGCTTTACGCTTGCGGTGAGTCCCGACATAATAAACTTTGCTTGGAGGAAATTGACGATGCCGACAACGCGAACGATGGAGTCCCCAATCAATACACACCTAAGCGGGTCACCGCTATGAATGGGCACATCGTAGACAATGTCGCCTGCGGAGGGTGCCACACGCTACTGACAGCCACTAAGGGCTCCAACGCGGACTTCACCAACAACGACTTCAGCGTGGTCGACGAGCAGACCCGCCAGATCTCTCTCACCGAGCTCCCGCCGCTGCAGAAGGTACCAGGCATGAGCAAGCCCGAGGAACACGCGCACGTTATCGAGGACATCACGAACTCTAACGTTGACGTGCATAACACCGATAACGTGAATGGAAATGTGAACGAAGAGGTCGGATCGATAGATTCATTAGAGGCCAACGTCAGCGGCTCCCATATAGTAAACATAAACGACCTTGAAAACGAAAATGGAAGCACGCATGACGCCACCGATATAAACACAGACGCGATTGATCCAACTCCCCCTAATGTTGAAACAAAAGTTATGGAGGTCATCGAGAGTATGGACACTATGGCCGACAAGGCTGAAAGCAAAGTAGAAGAGGTTTTAACAGGTGCAACTGCCCAAGTGAATGAGAAAGTGGAGGCCGTCGAGGAGTTTGTAAAGAAAGCCGCTGTGGTTGCACCTATTGCACAAGATGAAGCAAAAAAAGTATTAGATCTACCAAATAAGATGTTAGAAATAGCGAATTCTCCTCCACCTAAGACACCGATATTACCAGAGTTATTGCACGTTCCCGACTTGTCGCAGATAAGTCCGGGACTCAGTAGGCATAGTGATGACGGTCAGAAGAGTGAGGCGGGTCAGTCTGAGAATGAAACAATTCCGTGCGGGTCTGACAAGTCTAGTCCTCAAGCGGGTAAAACAAAGACGCAGGCGGTGATGCCTATCGTCAGGAGTGAAGACCACATCGACGTCCCTGAAGATGCAGAGCATCCTGAGGAGTGTGACGTGGTAGTGAACAAGACGCCAGAGAAAGGCCGGTTCGCGCGTATGTTCCAAAATATAAGAGACAAAGAAAACTCTTGTATGGGAAAAGGAAAAGTGATTGAAGAAAAAGTTGTCGGTAAGGTATTCCCAATATTTAATTATTTATTTATAGACATAGCGTGTCGTTAACTAATGGTCATTGAACGGATTACCCTTGGGGAGTAAATTCGAGGGCTAGCCTAAGTATCTGCAGTGTTTACATCTATGTAGAACGTGGGTAAATTTTATTGCACTGTTTTCATTAGAGACTGAGTTACTTTCCTCTTACACTTTTACATGAAGTTTTGAAACAGCTTAGACAGAAAATAATTTAGACTCCTTCATTTAATTATAGTTTTTCCCACTGGCGTAGCTTGCTAACGATGTCCATATTATTTCTTACCAATTAAACAACGCATAGGTAATGTATTGTTCCTTTATGTAGTTACATTACCATATAACAAGATTTATACCACTACACTACGTGTTGTGCATGTGAATCATAGTGATATGATACGTGTGTTTGGGAAACCCCCGCGGCAGTCGGCGTGGCAACCGTCTGCCGCTCGGCTAGCCGAGCTGTCAAAATAACCTATTATATTATGTAGCTTCAGTAAATGGCAATATGGTAATTGATTACATGTTATAGAAACGAATTTAATTTTCATATGGGACCTTCTCGGATATTTATCTATCGATAGCTAAAATATGTTTTTTGATCGCACAGTTCCTAGATATTGCGTAACAAACATACATTGAACATGCAGAAGAATTTAGAACCTCATCTCTTTTTATTCATTTCTGCTCCATTTATCAAGTATGTCTGTGTTGGTGCCCACCACAAACAATAAAATACGGATAAAAAAATCTTATCCTAAGCCATAAGTTTTAGTTCAAATTGGACACCTCATTGAAATGTAGCACCTACTACAGCTTACTGGCACTAGTTGTCTATTGTCACTTCTACCACTAAATAACATAACATACCATCACGCCTATATCCCCGAAGGGTTAGGCAAAGGTGTACCAATGTACACACACAGTTCGCCGATATGTTTAGGTCCTATGTAATAGGGGGCGAGACTATTGCCACTAACCGGGTACAAATCCAAACGCCGACCTGCTACTGACAAATTCATAGAAAAACCTAATAACACCTTGGTCGACTTGGGAATCGAACCCAAGACCTCTAGCGTAGCAGTCGCGCTTACAAGCACTAGGCCAACGAGGCAGTTTACTAAATAATTATCGAAGTATATTAATAAATACTATATAATTGACAGAGAACGTGCACAAAGGTCTCGACAACGCGGAGGAGAGCATCCACAAGGTCGAGGAGACGGTGGAGACGGAGATCAGGAACCAGACCAACTCCAGGACCTGCACCATTCTGTAACTGTTACGTCTTTGTCTTACTAATAAACATTTTTATTATTGCTATTGTCTTGTCTTGGTATTTATTAATGTGTTAAGGTCCTGTGGGATGAAGTTACATTGCCTGGGTACATTAAAGTCCGGTGAAGCAGTCAAAGCCTGCGCTCAGGCTGACTGCTAAGAGACATACAAAAAGAAAGGCCTGGGTGCACGTAAAATGTAGCCAAATGCCAGATGACGTCAAATATAGCGTACACTAGTTTGAGTTTTATAGAGTACTCAAACTTTGCGCAAATTTGCTTATGCTACCTTTGTCGATGGTGGACTGTAGCGACAAAGAGAGTTTTAAAACTCAATAAAAAAATCTTTAAAGATAAGATTTGACAGTTATGATACCCACCCATCCGTACTTAAATCTGTGCCACAAGACTGTTATTTTAAACATTCAAATACCAAACAACAGGCGGTCTACAAGAATAAATGAAAATATTCAAATACTATTACGAAAATTATAATTTAATCAACTATTAGAAATCAGATTACCTATACTTATTAAAATCAAATCCAGTACAGACAAAAGGTATACATTTTTTACCAATTAAGTAGTTAGAAACATACATAAAAAAATAACATGAAATAAAAAAAAGCCTAACTTAAACCATACAGGGTATTCACTAAGTCAATGTACCCATCATACATAAAAGTAATTTAACAGTTACAAACTGTACTTAGATTTACTTGTGTTGTGTACATAATAGTGCAGCTTTTGGTTTATTTGAAATTGAGCTTTCAACTTTTTCCCGATTTTCAAGACCATTGCCGTTTCATTACTCCGAAGCCAAACAGCTTAAACAACAAATAGATGCGTTATTATTCAGTCATATTATATGTTTTTTTTTCAGTACATAGAATGAAATAAGAGTATGTATGTACTTACATATTTTACTCTTAGCTCTAACGTTTACAACGACACCGCAAATATCGTTAGAATTTTCGAAATTTTCACCTATTAGGAGCAATACCTGTAAATAATTATAATGTTAAAGTACCCAAAGTTCATTTATAAACATACTACTGAACTGCCTGCGACAATAAAATGCCTGCAAACGCGCTTCTGTGATTGCCTAATTAGTAGGTACTATTTTTTTTTACATATAATCTATGCTCTCATAGCTTATATGTAAGAAAATACCCCCTATGTATGTGTTGATAGATGGGTTACAGATATCATTGGGTAGGTTCTATATTAAAAATCAAGCACATAAGGGCCTAATTTTCATACGTATACGTTCATTGCTAAGTATTGTCATAAAGTAGGTTCTACAAATCAAGAACATACTCGACTAACTAGCTTTTTTTTTCTGGCGTCACCTAATAATCTGGGAAAAGCTGCTGCATGGCTAAGACGTAAAAAAAGCCAACAAAGTGTTATAATAGCCAGTCATATTGAGGATAGGTACTCACCGCATCTAGCCAGATCCTGTCCAGATGAGCGATCTTCCCGCCATCCAGTAGCAGCATCCACCGGCCCCCAGACTTGTTTGCCTCATCCTCCCACATCGGCCTGATACCCTTCTTAAAGATGGCGTAATCCTTGCCTTTCTGCAACTCTGACGGCAGCTTCATGTGGTGGTATAGGCTGAAAAGGAAAATTTATGACTATTCTGCTGATAGATAAATAAGTTGGGCACATTGAGTAGAAAATCATACATGCATATTCATTTTATGATACGTATTTACTTGACACAAGAACAAAACACAGGGAACTACATAAATAGGTACATTACAATCACGACTGTTTCCTGTAGCGGTAGGCAGAGACCACTACTTTCCACTTGCTACGATCAACAATTATTTAACTACTGGTAAATAATTGTTGTGTGCCTACTTGAACTAAATTTTAAGTAATTTTTGGCAAGAAATATCTCAGAGTAATTCTAAAAAATAATAATTCTAAATCAGAATGAATGTCTCCAAAAGTATATCCTAAAGATCCTAACCTCAAAAATTCAGAGTTTTAGAGATAGGTACTTCAGAGGACAGATACATTTTACGATTTTCAAAATTAAGACGTAATCTGCGTCATCTACCAAAATACAAACGATCACAACACAAATTTAAAAAGAAGTTGGAGTATCTCGATATATTTAAAAAAGTACCTACTACCTACATAAAAATAATAGTTTTATATTCCATCTACTTGTTTACGTAAATATTTACACATAGTAATCTTATTCATGTACTTACCACCAATAGTCTTCAACCGTGTTGAAACTGGTCATCTCGACAAGATTCTCCTCCCAATTCGCGCTTTCATTTTTGAAAAGCCAAAAGCACCATTCATGTTCTAATGGATGCTTTAACTCGTTCATCTTTAACTTACTACATAAACATTGTTCACAGATAAGGTGTGTAGTCATCTACTTTAAATAAAATTGCCACAATAACACCACTTCGTATTATTTATCACTAAGATAAAAACTTTAACCGCTAACAATAGCCTGATCGAACAGAAAGCTGCTATTCGTTGAACTTTATGATGTTCATTGGTTCACGACTTCGATAATTTGTCAAACTAATAACTTTAGGTACCCAATCGTAGTTAATGTTAATTTAAACATAAAACAATAGATGTCTTGTTTGTAACTTTGTAAGTAGTAGGTATTCACTAATGCTGTGCGTTCTTTTTTCAAACTTGAAACAAACAACTGATGGTCTATTCCAAACTTAAAAATTCCGGCCAGACTATCATTTTTAAAATTTGCGAACTTCATTCTTTTGGTTATTCTTTCGATCGTGTAAATAAGGTTTGAATGCTCTGTTTCGACCCGACCGAACTTCACTTATATTAGTGTACAAATAAAATTTGTCATTACAATAATTTACTATTCATCTTTTTAATCTATATGGACAAAGGGACGACTAAATAAAACTCAGATTAAGATTTTTTATATAAAATGGTATTTAATGTTTTATAATATACTTGCATCGTTGAAATGCTGTTACAATATGACTGACAACAGACAGAAGTGTTAACGTAATATAAGCGGTGTTTTATCAATAAAATAATTAAAGTGCTACATGTAAAAATATGTTACCTTCTTTTTAATACTAACAATTTTTATGCCTGCAACCAACAAGTACAGTTTGACACAATAACACCAAAAAGTCATAGATTACAACTTATGCACAACTTTAGTACAAAAGTCAGACTTAAATTTAAAGTTTTCTATCCACAGACGTAACATGCCGTTAATAATAGATAAATTATGTGAGACAACTCCTTAAAATCAACCTAAATATCATACTCCTGGTAGCTATTCAATGGTTAGAAAACACAACAACAATGTATGAGATAGCCTTATGCATAGCTAAAACATCACGACGCTTACTTACAAATATTGTTTTAATCACGGGTCCTTTTCTCGAATTCAAAAAATCGAATTAACTGAAAAGGAGGGGTAATTCGAGCGCACAATGTTGGCCAACAAATCGACTAAAATGTATCGTAATACTTAGTGTATATAAATAATTTTAGTCGACTTGTCGTGCACGGACTAACAACACGCCTTTCACAAACAACATTCATAAGACATTGTACCTAGCTACCCCATACGGCTGTTCAATCAGTGCACGAACTATAATAGTAACTAAACAGTGTACAGATTCTTAGTGGCCGAACTATGTTTCACCATGGTGTCCCGATGTACTTGGAAGCCGATTTTCCCATGGATACCCAGTTGCTCTTTAATTTTTCTGCCGATTTCGATGTTGGCGTGCTGCTTAGAAGTGTCGGCTGTCCAAACTCCTGGAAAAGATCAATTCAGTTTGAATCAGTATTTGAAAATAAGTAACCATAAAATAAGTCCTAGAATGGAGACCGCGGCTCGGCAACCGTAAGGTAGGACGCCCGCCCGCCAGGTGGACTGATGACCTGAGAAAGGTCGCTGGAGGGGACTGGATGCGGAAGGCGGAGGACCGGGTGTTGTGGCGCAAATTGGGAGAGGCCTATGTCCAGCAATGGACTATGATTGGCTGATTGATTGATTGATTGAACCATAAAATACTGACAAAGACTACCAGCTCATTTATTATAACCAATTTTTTTACTGGTGCTTTATTAGTACGCTATATTTCATAGACTTCTAGATTACTTAAACAATATAATCGGTAACACAGACAGAAACCCGGCGATAATCAATTACGAAATAAACCGACAAAGCAGTCTACCAAACAAGTTGTATTCGTATCTTTTAATTAGACTGTGAAGGTTAGAACATAATAGTTTCGCTTTAAAACAGTATTATACAAACAATACTTCACTGCAATGAAAAATTAGAGAAAGCAATACCAAAACTCTAGAGCTAAGCTTCTAAATATAAATCATTCACTTTCAGTATTTCATTCTATTTATTAATTTAAATATTACAACACATGTGCAGCTTTATCATGTAGTGAGTGTAAACATATTCAATTAGTTTTAATTCTCAGTGTTATATAGTTATTATGCTATTATAATGAACTTACCAATTTTGTCGAGTTTCGCTCTCACGTTAACAACAGCGCCGCAGATTTCGTCAGAGTGGTCGAAGTTTTCGCCAATGAGCAGGAGAACCTGTAATCAAAGTTTAAAAACCATTATACTCTAATGTAATCAGAAAAATATCTAGTTTTTAGAAACAAGTGACTAGCCAACACTTCCGTTCAGAGAAACACCAAGTGACAAAAATAGCATATACATATAATAATGTGTATAATCAAACATTTATGAAAATGTACAAAAGCTTGGCTGTTTTGTATAAAAAATAAAGAATAAGAACATTATTTACTTTCTAGTTTGAGACTAGAAAGTATATAATATATTATCTTTTCAAGTGGGAATCATGATCATGCACTATCTAAATCTCAAATGTTAGATTTATATTTTCCGAAGTTAAAAAATATTTTTATAAATATAGCTATCATAAGTAAACTAGGCGTAAACATGCGTGTGTAACCATATTTAGGTGCACATAAAGGCTAATGTAAGCTTTATGTTTATAGTGACATAACTGGAACTATATGTCAAGGTCAAATTAGCGAAAATACACTCAAGGTACGCAAAATTTACTTTCATTGTGTTAGTTTCAATGTCAGATGACGTACCATCATACACTCTTAATATCCAATTAATTTCATTATAGCTCAAAAATACTTCTATACTAAAGCAACAGCTAGAAAACAGAATAGTTTGAGTTAAATAAAACTACACCATTCTATATGAATATTGCAGAAAATATCTAAGCAAGTCATAAATATTTATCTTATACAGATGTAGAAACTCAGGTTATCTAAAATCACTGCAGCACACTCACATCTCTTATGTTTTCATTATAATTATAGTGGAAGCATTAAAGTACACAAAATACATACCACATCTAACCAGAAACGGTCAAGATCAGAGTTGCGCTGCTTCTTCTCGAGACTGATGAGCCACCGGCCGCCCATCTTGTTGGCGTCATCCTCCCACATGGGGCGGATGCCTTGCTTGAAGACGGCGTAGTCGTGGCCTTGACGCAGCTCTGATGGTAGCTTGATGTGGTGGTATAGTCTGAAACAACCATAAATATATTTATATTGTTGGACTTTATTTATATTAAAGAGATACTCATTTACTGTAGATGATGATCAATGGTAACAAGATAGCTCATATAAATGAGTCTGTCGAACTGAAAATTTACTAATTGGAATAATGTTTACAAGGTATGCTATTAAAAATATTCCATTAATGGAGTTCTTGGTTCAGTGTTTATGTATTTTCGGGAAATCCCCTGGCGCCGTTTATTTGCATTAGGGTATTTCCTGTAGCATGTGTACAACCACTGAAATTCGTTGGAAGGTGTTAAGTGTGCAGCGGCTTGTATACAACAGACTTTAAACAACTTTACATTAGTTGTGACACATGCCAAATAGAAAGAAACTTGCTAGAAAGTCTAATTCAATAATAAAAGTTTTTTATTTTAAGTTATTTAGTTTTATAAAAGTTATACTTCCGTTTTGTGATCTTTTTGTTAAAATATTATCTCTTACATTATGAACATATGTTTTGATTTCTTATTAATTTAAATCTGTAAATATCAACAGTCAAAATATTGTAAATGTCTAGGCCATTATTATCATTAAGTTAGATATTTTACAATACTTTGAAGTTGTTATCAGAATTTTATATTTGTGTGGGTATGTTTAAATTCTTTTTATATGCTAAAAGTTTATGTTACTTAAACATGAGATAAGACCTCGATTGGTTGTACTAAAATTGTTACTACAGCTAAACTCTGAATATCCAAAGTAAGTTTGTAGATTGATGTACATTTCATGATCATAACATAACTCAAATGATGTAATGAATTCATTAGGTATCAGCAAATATTTTGTTATCAACACAAATATATTAAGTCACACAGATAGTAAATCTGCTGAGATAGTAACAGAGTTAACATGGTACAGTTACCTACAAAGTGTAACAAGCTTACCTCCAGAAATCTTCCACCGTATCGAAAGTGGTTAATTCAATTAGGTTCTCCTCCCATGTCTTGTTCCTGTCATTATCATAGAACCAGAGACTCCAAGTGTTCTGCAAAGGGTGCTTGATCAGGAACTCGGGCGGGACCTCGGCATTGGTGCTGCTTTTGGTCTCTGTCGTCGCAGACCCCTTAAACACACAAGTCATTATACTATATACTTTATTCCTAACCTAAAAAAAAGTTATCAGGAAACTTATTGGATATGCAAAATATTTATTTTTAAGTATTTCTATTGATGTATTACGACTTTTCAGTTATGTAAAAGGGTAATACTAGTAGAAAACACTGAGAACGCGAAACAAATGCAACAGTGAAAGTTAGTGCAGCCACATCAGCATATATCTTATAAAGTAAAGGAAGAACAAAATTATTAATGCTTAATGTGGGTAGGGAGTGCAAATTAAATCACAATTAATAGTAAAATACTCACCTCTACTTCTTCGGTATTATTTCCAGCCATGTCACAACTCACAAGAATCTCACGATGCAATTTTTTTTTACAAAAAAGAAAGACAGACGGATATAATGTTGCAATCCTTACCCAATGTTTTTTTCTTCATTTATGGGCATTTTATGGCTACCCGTATTTGTTACCAGACACATCACAATCGCGTTAATTAATTTTATTTACAAAACTCTTAATTTTATCCTTCGGAATGAGGGTCAGAAAAGAGGTACCCAGATGTAATTTAATTATTGATTTAACATTATTCTTAAGTTAAAAGAGTTGTTAGTTTTTAACTATGGCAGCACGAAATTGTCAAAATCGGACATCGGAGTTACCCAGTATGAAAATACAACATCATTTGTATTGTTTTCTTTAAATTTCTTTAGAAATTTAATGACCACTATTTATATACATATAATCCTAGTTTTGCATTATTATCATATAATTACAAAGTTGCATGTTTTCTTGTTTTTATCAATCGATAAAACTATTAAATTTCTAATTGGAAACACTGAAGTCGTTTTACCTATATACTCTTTGGAAAACCTCAATTTGCCATTTCCTTCAATTTCAAGTCAAGAGTGGCGCCGGCTTTGTTGTACTATTACACGATTTGCCGGTTCATATAACGAAATATTCTTACAGTAAACAGTTCAATTGCAGAATATAATTGAAAATGTCTGTCCAAACCTTGCTATTAGACTTCTCACTCGACCCCGCCCGTCTTGGAGACGACAACGGCCAAAAAACAGTTTTCGGTCAACTGGAAACCGTGTTGAAGGAATATATTCCGAATCTTATTTTGGCTACCGAGTTAAAACTAGAAGGCGGCTGTCTGAAACTGTTGACCGGCAAGAAAGGCACTACGGTGTCCGTGAGACTGTTCGACCGTGGCCTCGTCACTGTAAACATTGAATATTACAAGGAGGAGAACGAAGAACCTTTAATTAACCTCAAGGTAAGCGCGCTGTGTGATGTTACATTATCGAAATATATGATAGTATAGGACTATAGGAGAACGAAGTGTTAATATATCGTAGTATACGACACACATGTACGACTTCGTCAACATCACCGACTTGCCGAGTGAAATCATTCAATTACGCTGAGCGATTTTGATCTCGATTTGAAATAGGGTTGTGTAAGAAATGTTTTCGCAATAATTTAATTTCCCAAGAACATGTTCTTTTAAGTCTAGAACCTAGTAGTAATCATAATAAATTATGATTGGTGATAAACATGAATGAAAAATCATTTATTTAGCCGAAACACCATAAAAATAATCAATAATTATGTGCATTAATTAGAAACTTTTATTGACTGTTCTCGTTACTTTGTATTTTCTCAATTTGAATCCTAATAATACCATATAAAATAACTAGCCAAGAACCCAAAGCAAAATAAAGGCAGTACAAAGCCTTGATATTATTTTGGATGCAAGTGCAGATTTTTTTATTATTGGGATTCAAATTCTTTAATTTATAATATTTATAGACATGTGAAGGTTGAGCGTTTAATTTATTTTCTAGTGTTCTAAACTACTGGAAAGTTCGGTAAGAATGTCATTGGACTGCGAAAGGGTAAAACTTTTCCCGACAATCAAACGTGGTTATAAATTTGATGTTTACCTAACTAGTTCAGGTTAGCCACGGAATGCCACTATTTTATATTATCCCTTTTTATATTGGTTTGATGACATTATCCTAGTATCAAATTAGATTTTTTTTTCTTGTATGTCTATGTATTTTTTTAAGTCTTGATATTTTTATTTATAGGTTTCTACACATTGCTTAGGCTGTATCAAGTTTTCTCAGAATATGTTCTTTTGCAACAGTTTTTATTATAAATAGGATTTTTATTATACTGCCAAACATATTTATTATTATAAATTTATTTAGTTTTATTTATGTACAAAGCGCTATACTAGCATTATTTTTCAGTGGCTTTTTAATTCAAAGCTTTAAATAATTATTCTAAAACACTTATTTAGATTATTGTATTCATATTCATAATTATTTTGTGTATAAATATATATATTTAGAGTTATACTCTTGGCACCCCTAATTCTGATAAACGAACATAAATCAGTCCATTGACTGGCTGCAAACAAAATAAATTTCAAGGAAAAGTCTAGTTAGATTAAATAACGATTGAAATATGTCCAATCAAAATCGTTATAAAACATCAATTCTAAAAACTTCGATGTTTACATTATTCATCTTGCATAAATCAATTACTGTTCCAACTAATTTCACAATTCATTTATTCCAATCATTTCAGTTTGTAAAATGTACATTTTTATCGTTTATCTTATTGCCTTTATAACACACACTGTACATAAAACACTGCATTACATTAATTATAATTATTAATTAATTACGCCATATTCACACGTTCGGGTTGCTGAGTACCATAATACCGAGAAATAATCCAAAAAAAGTGGGCAAAGTTGGCATGTTTCACGGTAGCCGATTTAATCAAAATTTTCTTTTTCGCGCGAAACTTTTTTTCACCTAAGTTTGTGCCGGCGGATATTCAGTACTACCCGGCAACCGGGACATAGAAAACGCTTAGGGCTATGTTTATTACAATATAATATGAATATTTACTAACCCTATGCATGTTTCATTGTTTCCTCACATTTTTCATAGTTTTCCCTACATGAATGAACCAAACTAACGAATCTTCCAGTATTTGCGATGACGCTCAACCTTATTTGCCCTTAAATTTATAATAAATAAACTGCATGTTAGACGACCTGCATTATTTTCGTTTTTCCTTCTTTATGATTTATTTTTTTAATAGTCGGCGAGAGTATTGGAAAGTCAACTGAAAAAATACATCACTATTATAAAATCTCAAGCTTATGCGCCGCTAAAGCGGTGCCTCTTCGGCAGGTATTACCCGACTTCAGGTAAGTGGTGTATTATTCTACAACTTTAAACTTGTCATTGCACTTGCTTTATTTACGTAGATTCATACACAGTTGATTCCGCCGGCAATCGGCGATTATGTGGAATAAATTTACCGCTAAAGGACCTTTAAGCTTTTTAATAGCAATTAAATCACCGATTGCCGGCCGTAAATCTATCACGTATGTAGTAGGTAATAAATCTGATCAAAAATAGAATGTAGAAGATCACCATTAGTTTAGACGCTTATTGTAACTTGTAATTATTAATTATACTTGTGTCTGAACTGATAACAGAATTGAACTTTGGTTGAAATTATTTATTGCTCTTTATTATCAAGCAAGTATGGTCATAAAATGATTTATATACTATAATAATTTGGAAACACTACCCACTGCTTGTAATGTAAAATCTAATCGGATTGACCTTCGTATCAAATATAGTTAGTTACGAAAATATTTTCGTTCTAGTTCTTGTGTCCTTAGGTCATGTACGTACTGTAGCTATAGGTATTGTACCTCTTGAGAAGTGTATAAATTTCAAAGTATTTACAGCATTCTAATGTGTCGTTAATTTTCAGATGAGCGTCTCCTTGAGTACGATATCGATGCGGTCATATTCGATGAACAGTCGCCGTTCCAAAGAGTCCAGATCGTCCATTCTAAAACCCTGGGCAATATGTTGGTGCTAGACGATTTACAAAGTAAGTAATTCAGCAAATAAGCTGTTAATGCACAATTTGGGCGTTAGATAGAGTGTTTGGTGGTTGCCGTGCGCAAGTTGACCGCGGCAACCATTGGCCATGAACGATCATTTTTAGGGAAAAGTTGGAAGTCGTCCGCTCAGTGCCTAATTGTTATTATAACATTCACGTTCATATTAGCCTTTGTATTCAAAACAATAAGTTTGATATTTCTGTTACGTTAAGTACCTACCTATCAATGACGCGCGGTCATGCGAGTCAGTTAAAATTATAAACTTTATTGTTTTTACCTATTTCAGATATTTCTGAGGCTGATCTTATATATACTGAAACTCTGATGCAGAGGGGCAAGGAGAGTTATGAAGGCAAAGAAATTGTGATCTTAGGTAAGAAAGCTAAAATACTAGCATTTTACTGTCTGACGTAACCGAAGGCCGGTACATTAGCCGAGTAAACACGCGAGCCCACCGCCTATAATTTATGTAACCGTAAGTTCCGCTTTTAACCCTCCTATATTCGGGAAAATGGTTCCTATTACAGTTGCAATTCTTGCAGTGTTTATGCATTAAGGCTTGTTAACCCTTTGACTTGGGCCGTGCCCGCCAAATTGATGCTCAGACGCCAATCAATTAATTGACACTTACAACATAGTAATGTAACAGTAGTATGTAGTATGTGGCTTGTTTCAAAGTGCCATGCTTTGAAATTGAGTATTGCGGCAAAATGCTAATTTTATAGTTATAGATTTTCCTATGTAGTCATGTAGTAACATCGCGGCAAGCATGGGCTCTGAATTATTCATGTACCTACACGACTGCAATGAAACGGTTCCTTGTCTACTGAAAAGTCTCTATTTTCTTGTAGTTTGGGTGAGTGCGAGTAAACTCACAAAGTGTAACATCGTACAAGATCTACTTATTATAGATCATAAGATACAGCCCTCTCACAGACAGCGGGGGTTCAATAATAGGGCCCTGCTGGCCTTTGTATACAGAACCCTTATACGATAAACTTATCGGGTATTCTAAGCTTCTTTAAAAGACTTAAGTTCGATACTAAAACATATTCAGAAAAATACAGTAACTTCAGTCGAAAAGGGCTTCTCTAATCTTGTCTTTTGAAGTACCTACCTCTAAAAGATTGAATAAAAGAAAGATTATTTCAAGCGACTGCTTCAAATAAAAAGCTTTAAAGAATTCAGTATATACAGGATAAAGTTCTGAGACTAGTTCAACGTATTTTTTACCGGGATAAATTGGGATTTTCAATCGTTTATGTGAATAAAAAGATTCAGCTCATTTATGGCTGCAAAGCTTAAATGCTTCACAAGGTCAAAACATCGCAGAAACAAGGATAAGTGGCGTAGGTAACTGAATACGACGAAAAAGTAAATAATGTCGCGGCGAGCTGTTACTGTTTTACCAGTCTGATCTGTATGATATCATGTGTAATCAAGACGGTAGAACAAATAGTAATAATGTATGTAGTTAGACTAGTTAGATAAAGTTTAAAGCACTATCACGCAATGAGCAACGGAACTTATAATGGTGGCACTATCAATTAAATACCAAATCTATTTCTTTAGCTCTTTACACTTCCTTTCAGTCTCTTTCTTGGATATATAACCCACAAAGAGAGCTTTCATATACACTCTGACTATCTATCAACCAAAGATCAACAAAGTATTCGTATCATTTTATTTACAAAAGGTCCATAAATATTGAAATGGTAATGATACGAATAGTTTGCCGTGCCCCTTGGTATAAATGTAAATTCACTAACTCGACTATTTAGGGGCAATTTCACCTTAAAAGACATTTATGTTTAAAAAACGTAAACTCAAGCTTAGAAGAAATAACGCCAGATCCGAGATTAGCTAACTCGTGTGGGTGAAATGTGCCCTAATAATAATTGCTTACAAGGTACTAATTGTTTCAAGGTGGCGGCGACGGTGCTTTATTATACGAACTGCTGAAGGAGAAACCTAAATACGTTTGGATGTTAGAGATTGACGAAGTAGTGATGACCGCTTGTAACAAATACCTGCGGTCCATATGCGGGGACGTGCTCGAGAGAAAAAAGGGCCCCAACTATGAAGTAATTTTATGTTTTACTTATTGTGATGTCCTTTTATGTTGTGTGATGTATACTCGTACTTTTTTCGTATGATAGGTGGTTTTAGGTGATCTGACTAGCTGAAGACATTTAAAATCGATTAGCTGTAAATTGGTTTAATATTTGGTAACAACGGAAGGGAATATATTTTATAATAAAGTACCCAAATGTTTTTAACATAACGTATTGAGAAGTCGTACTAATATCCTTAAAAATTCGAGTAAAAAGAGTTGAAAGTTATTCTTTTAGAAAAATCTAAATCATTCAGATTACATTGTTTTGCCTAAAATCGAAACTCACCTTTTTCTAAAAACATGCAGTCCTGTAGTATTACTTTCGATGTACTTTATACAGGTAGGTATGCAACGAAATGATAGGTCAATCTAAGTATACAACTGACTGGTAGCTACTAAGCTTCTAACTACTTCACAAAATGTGTAATTATAACACCAAATGTCTGGTCTATATAAAGCTTTTACGTAATACCGGTATTGCACGCGACGCGCCAAAAATCTGTCACTGGACGGGGAAATTGTAAATAAACTGAAATTATTTATAGTTCACATTTCGTGTTTATTATGTACCTAGGTAAAATGTTTACTAGTACATAGATAGAAAATAATTTACTTACTGAATGTTGGCTTAGGTACTTTAAGACTGCTAGACAGTCTAGCAGTCTTGAAGTGCCTCAGCCATTCTTAGGAAATTTTGAAACGCTACTAACTTTCCAATTACTTGTCTGTTTAACACCTAATTGATGTTCGTTTTCCGGTGACCGTTTCCCTACCGTTTTTTGTTCGCTTTTTATGTATTTGAGAGGTCTATAGTAGAAGGAAGAATAATTTATATTACGAGTGCATAGAAGATCTATATTCAGCTCATGTTTGGAAGAAAGAACAATAATTATCTATTCTTTCGTTTTCACGCTTGCCAGACTGTTTTCAATCGTCTAACACAAATTCCAGGTGATCGTTGAAGATTGCATGCTGACGGTAAACAAGTTCATTACTGAAGGCAAGAAGGTCGACTACATCTTCGGCGATCTGACCGACATACCGATCTCGGAGTCCGCATGCGGCGAACTGTGGGAGTTCATGATTACCATACTGAACGCGTCCTTCAAGATTCTCAAGCCGAATGGGAAGTTTATGACACACGTATGTAGATTTATTGCATTTTTTAGGGAAATTTAAAAGGAGCTTTGTGTCTTTAATTTTTTTTAAAGCAGCTTTTTTGTTTGTACATGAGAAAGACAAAAACCCGATTCCTGATAATTCTTGTAGTATCGTCAATACAAACGAATTCGCAATCAAAAGATACAAGTTGCGAATATTTTTGTTTGTTGTCATATCGTAAACTAATAAAGCAGTCTTAGTGAGTGGTAAATGTGTAAAAAATAGCTTGCGCTGCAAAACAAAATGCATCTATATGTTACAATAAAATATTCCAGGGCAACGGAGCAACTTCCCCCGAATCTCTGGAGCTGTACGAGCAGGAGCTGGCCAAGCTGAAGCCGCCAGTCAAGTACACGAAGAGCAAAGCCTTCGTTCCATCGTTCCTCGAAGACTGGTTCTTCTACCACATAGCCTTCAAGACCACCGACAACGGAGACGCTTAACACCACACCAAATTAAAGGCCGAGATTAACACTGAGATAAGTAAACGTTATTAAACCAGATTATAATACTGGTCTGTTAATGTTCCACTGATAGGCAAAGGCCACTTTCTATAAGAGAAAGGGCATTCAACACAGTTGCCCACTTGTGGGTTGGCGATTTCAGATTCCATTTTAGACACCAAGGTTCCTTACGACTTCTGTACCTTAATCAAATGTGATTACTTGTACAAAATGTGCATTTGCATGTAGACTACAGACTACCTTACATATTCACCCTGAAAACATAACACTACTTGTTTTAAGCGGTCCTGTAAAAACGGTACTTGATAATAGCAGGGTGAAGACACACATGTTCCTATTGTTGTTAGTAACGTTTATTTATCTCAGTTTCAATATTTTGGCCATTGATATCCGTCACTATAACTAAGAAGAAGTAGAGACGGAACCAAACCAACAGAATATATAAATCTCGGCCTATTCTCACGATTCTACTAAGTCACATTAATGCCATTAGATAACACATAATAAGTTTGAAACGATCCATCGACACACATTTTATTAATAATACGTACACATTCTTTTAAATCTCCCTCAATATTTTCTATTGGCAACATTTGTTAAACGCGATACTATTCTGTTCGCGACTTCCCTATCTAAGTCCTATTTTCGTTATATATTATATCTATCTAGTCTGTCTATCAACTTCTAAATACGTAAAAATTGTTTGATTAGTTAAGAGAAAATGTTGTTTTGTTTAAGCTATTCCAGTAGCATAAGATCTTATTAAAACTTATTTCAATTCTCAATTATATACGATTTCTTTGTTTTGTACCATTGCATTCAATCTTCATGATTAAAGCATTGATACTTTTTACATCTCCATATAAGATTTGGCATCACAAATATTTTATGTACCTACTCTAACTGTAAATTGATTACAATTTATTTTCAAAGATATATGGTACAAAAGAGCGCGTTCTTACAGTAGCTATGTTACTTTAAATTTATATTACCTCATACTTAAATGTAAACTTTTGTATACATTTGTCTAATTCTTACCTACCCTTAATGTGTGCGGAATGTGTACGAATGAAGCCTTCCAAAGATTCAGTTCAAAGTAAAGGGTATTACACCAACACAACAGTATTGTGGCTAGTCCACCCGGATAATGCCAGTCTTTATGTAACTAGCTGTAAGGGGTACATATAAGTGATTTTATTGCTAAGTTCTCTTGTATAAGGCGATGTGATCGCCAATCAAGGCATAACTAAAAAGTATTATTTCGCTGTTTTGTGTAAAACTAACATTTTGTTTAATAAGTTTCTCTTTTACATAGTAATTTTGTGAGAGTTTTAATTTTATTTTAAGATTGTTGTACGATTTATTTCTCGCGAATACTTCGGTAATGCCCGAATAGTTCCGGTATTGTTCCTTTGTTTTATTAATAATAAAAGTATTTAAACTACTTTGTCTTTTATTAGTAGTCTTATTGCCCTAATTCACCTCCAAATTGATGGATTTAAAATATTTATAAAGTATTATATGCATTTATTATTACATGGTAATAGGTATCCTAGTATAAAATCTTTACTGCTTCAAGTACTGCATCCTCATTTTCCAACAAATCATATTGTTAACCACTATATTTAAAATTAATAAAGCTATTCAAATACCCACAAATAAAATAAAACAAAAAATATAATCATAACTTTATAAAGATAATTTACAAAAAAATACAAGACATTTATATTTTACCTTACTTAATATGCATGTTCTATATTTTGTGATCACAGTATAAGCATATTTGGAAATGGAGCGAAAAACATAGAAATTCATTATTATTTGGATGTTTAAATTATAATATCTGCAATATTGATTGCTATCGAGACCTAAATAAGTCAACCTTGTAATATGCAACAGAAACAATAATTATTGTCAAAGTTAACTGGGACCTACATACTCGTTTGCAAGGGAATGTTAGGCATAAGATTGCTGTATTTTGTATGATTAAGCTTCGAGATAAGATCCATTTTTGAGTATTAAGTTCGATAGTTAATAAGGCGTTTCTTCTAAATTTACAAATATTGACGACATCTCCTTTCGCAGGTCAGATATTTCTTAAGAAATAAGCGGCAGCTTATTATATAATTTATAAATATGTTATATATTTTTAACTATTGTGTGTTTAAATTAATTGTGTTAATTTTTTAACTTCAATAAATAGCTCCGTTTTAGTGTAGACAGCTATTGCACATATCAGACCATTTTAGAACTCATTCTTCGACTAAAACTTTTTAGTAATATTATTTCGACTGTGAGAAAACTCGAAAGTTGCACAGGTTATGTTCTTTAACGGTCGGTAATTAGTTTTATACGTCCAAAAGGCGGACTGAGGAGGTAATATGTTTGACAGTATGTATTTTCTTATAACAAATTGCCGTCTCACTTTACCTGCTTGGTTTAATAAGACTTTTTTTTCAAGAAAGCAAAAAAGCATTGTACTTAAAACCCGCTTGAAACTAGCGTAACATTGTCCTTACAACGAATATGTGTTATTTAGGTCTGTTGAGGGTAGTACATAGTAACACGTATATATCTGTACAACGCTGTGTTATTCGGCCTGCCGTAATCTCGCGAGTCGCTGCGTGAGCTCGTCCTGCTCCTGCGACACGACGGTGGCCGTGCCCACTGACGTGCTGGGCACGCCCGACGGCAGCTCCATGTTGAGTTCCAAGCTGGAAATAAAATTGGAAACTTGAAGATATATCATACAAGTTCAATATTAAACTCGGATCACGCCCGTTAAAATCTAATAACCATCTCCGGGCTAAAATCTGTTGAGGTCATCATGAACGGGCATTGCTCTTTCGAAAGATAACCATGATTTTTTTACCAGCTAACCAACATTTTGATGACTATTTCCAGTAAGTACTGCCAGCAACCCCAAGGGACTTCGAAAATATGGGACCCTTTTGATTAGAAGCCTATAAAATGGCCTGAAAAACAGATGTAAGAAGTACTTATTACCGCAGCGGTGTCGCCCGCGGGAAAACTATCTCCGTTTCAGATGTTTGTTAGTTGCTCTGTCATTTGGGGAACTAATCAAAGATTATGAAAATCAGTCCACCCTTTCTTGAGTTATAAATGGAGTACCTAATGACGGGCCTGTTGGTCTAGCGGTTAGTGACCCTGACTGCTATACCGGAGGTCGTGGGTTCGATTCCCACTCAGGACAAATGTTTGTGTGATGAGCACGATCATTTGTTCTGGTCTGGGTGTAATTTATCTATAATATGTATGTATTTAGAAATATATAAGTATGTTTATCAGTTGTCTGGTTACCATAACACAAGCTCTCTTAGAGCTTAGCTTGGGATCAGATTACCGTGTGTGAATTGTCGAGGAATATTATTACCTAACCTGACTATTTACTTATAAAAGTTAAAGATAGCATACCCAGCTTCATCAGCGACTTGCTGCAATAGATTATCGACGTCACCCTGAGGCACTGTGGTGGTCGTCGTCTGTGACATGGCGTTCTCCATGTACGACGACTGCACGTCCAGGTCTTCGAACTGGCTCTCGAACTTGTCCATGAGTGTCGATATCTTCTCCAAGTTCATTGATTTCATCGCCGCGTCCATCGCCTTTACTACACCCGCCATGGAGTTTGTGACCTGAAATGTTGAATTTAATGTTATGCTTATCACATAAAAAATATTATTTGCGACGATATATTGAGACCAGAAACTTTAAAAAAAAAACTGATTGTTATAAACCTTGTTAATAAGAGCAAATAAAGAAATGCGAGTTTTTAAATGTGGCAATTCTTTCAAAATCAAAATTTTTAAAGGTTGTAATATTTTTTATTAGCTTAGATTGGTTTTAACATGAACAATGCAACAACTTGTATCACATGTTTAAATAATATTAAGGTCTGCTAAGGAGTTACTTTGTATGCCAGACATTATCTCTCTTGACTGATCCATCATTGTTGTTCTGTTAAGCATTTAAACCAATACTTTGTAAGCTAACCTTTCTAGTTGTAAGTGCTGTCTGTACTCTGCTGGACACCGCATCCACTCTGGCAGACATTCTCAGGTAGTTGAGAGCTTGATTCTTCTGTCTGATAGCATTCTCTGCGTGTATCCGCGCTCCTTCCAGGTTGCCCTTCTGTATTGCCTTCTTGGCTTTCTCTTTCTCCAGCTTTTCTTCTTTCTCACATTTTTTTGAGTTCCTCTCTAACTCTTTTACAGCAAATTTTAAATTAAACAGGTGTTCTGATTGTTGGGAGTTAAGGAATATAGTTTAGAAGCAGCCATTACAATTAATTAAACACGAATCCTGTTCTTAATTATATATGTAAGTAACAAAGCTAAATATAAATAAAGCAATGCATCACACAATGAGGGAGGGAGTCTCATCAAAATTGCTGCAATTAGGAAAACTATTACTCAATATCCTGTACCCACATAACATGCTGATGAAAACTGTGCTATTCCTATCCTGTGTTGTTTCTCAGGGCTAGCTATTAATACTTACATCCTTTTATTCATTTGTAAAAATAGTATTAGTAATGATTTATCTACCGGTAATTTTGGGAAACCCACCTAATATACCTTGATGAGTCATTTGTTGATTCTTTGCAATAAACATTAGCCTTTTATCAGCTTTGAAAACATAAAGGATGATTAGAATGTCATTATTTACATAGAGTGATAAAATGTGAAATGATATTAAATGATAGTAGTTGCTCTATTACACAAAAAGGATAGTTAAGTAAGTTACAGCAAACTTGTCAAGTGATGTCTCTTAATATGTTAGAGCCACATTACCAAAGAGTGGCCTTGATTTCTAAGTAGGTAAATGTAGTAGAGAATAACTTAGATTTGTATGACTTAATTTCTACATAAATAAATTAACACACGAAATGTAAGACCTAAAGGTCTAAGCACTTATATTATTATGGAAATAAATCACAAACAATTACTAAAAGTGGGGAAATACCATCAATGCGATCCATAGATGTTACACACTTCTTTTTGCACCTTGTTCGTCTTCCTTGTAATATAATGATGTATTCCTGTTATAAATTAAACGTAGAATTTTTGTTCCCCATATCCATTACACAGAAATGAAAAACGGAGTGTCAAAAACTTTCGAAACTTTAAAAAAGGATACTCTCCATAGCGGATGACGACATTTCGTTCCCCAGTTTGACGGCTTATAAAAAACTTTTAACACAAAAACAATAAAGGTGCGAGGACCTTTGAGTTTAGCACTAAGCACAGCCTAAAATTACAACTAACAAGGAGTTGCAAATAATTATTTGTAATATGAATGACTCACGGTCAGTCAAAACAATTTTCGCTTATCTCTAGTCGAACTGTCAATAAGTGACATTAGCCAATCCTTCTAGTGTAGTGCAAAGCTATTTTTTTCTAAACGTTGAAATTAATCGAAAACTTTACAAATTCAAAATTATTTCCTATTCTGAGGATAAAGCAGTGAAAAACGCAAGGCAATAAAAATATTTAGAACTTTGTTTCGCATAAATTGATAAAATATCTGGAAATATTTTCAATTATTTACTTTGGGGCTGATATTCTCGTATTATTTACTGAGCAACTGCATAGGAAATTGTTTATGGTCTATTATTTTAGAAAGTTGGTGCAACTGTTTATAACAACAAAACGTCAAAATAAAATTGAATTGAGTGAAAAGTGTTCGCTGCCGGATTTTATTTGGAAGTGAGAGAATCGGAGAGCGTCAAATAAATAATCTTTAATATTTGTAGAAATCCTTTAAGAAAATAATTTAGAAATAAATATATTTAAATTGTAGTGCTTCCTTTCTTTAAGTTTTAATATTATTTTCGATTTTTGCTTAGTTTGTGACAAAAGCAGAAATTCCAAACATAGTATCGGATAAGTAGAGGACATTCGCTGGGCGTAAAAAGAAAATGGCGTGTGCTACTCTTAAAAGAAATTTGGACTGGGAGTCCATGGCCCAAATGCCAGCTAAACGGCGACGATGCTCGCCATTTGCAGCCAGTTCAAGTACAAGTCCTGGAATTAAGGTGTCTGAGAGCAGACCATCGTCATTTGGAGAATCCGTTATTGCACCTGCGAAACTGACCCCAGGTTTGTTTATTTTTTTATTATGACTTCGAAATGCAACGAAGCCTTTGCTAGGGTTTTTAATTTATGATATTAGTATGTACTGATAAATAATATGTATAATTATTACAGCTGTATTATCTAACGCCATTGTTTCCACTGCATCATGAATATTTTTATCGCGTTAGAGCGAGATGAGTGATGCATGAAGACTACTGCGTGGATTTTTTCATGTCCTTTTGTTGGTTTTTGTGTTTAATCTCTTGCTCCCGAGTCTTTGTAGCGTTAAATTGTAGGTTCGTTTTTACTGCAACCCAAGTTTTTTGTCAAACATATGCACTTCAAGTGATTTCAAACTGCATACTCAGCATAAATATGCATGTTTCATTTTAACAAATGTTATTAATTACTAATTGGCTGCATGACTAGACACATTTAAACAAAGCAAATAATTGCTTATGTGAGCTGTTTTATTTGAATGTTCACATAAATTATTGCTTATTCATTACAAAACATTTAGATTCTCAGTTCACTAAGTTGTATACAGAATGTGCACTTGAGTTGCTGTTTAGATTTTATCATGAAGGTTAAAATGCAGAGGTCTTATATTATTTATGAAATATCTTTGTGCTTGTCAAAAATAACATGACTGGAAGATAAAACTGAACATAAAATATAAAACCTATAAAGAATGACATATTTTCTATTCAATAATTACACCATCCTTTTAATATTAATAACATTAATATTCTTTACTTAACTTCACAGTAACAGTACTCAAAACATTAACATTCATGGTATTTATTATTTTGTTGGCATTCTACTAAATTTAATAATGCTTTTATAAGTTTTCCTTAATAATTAAAGGAGTAATTATTCTGTCATTGTCTTATGCAGGTAAACCAAAAGCTAGTAAATAACAATATGAAAGAAAGCACAAAATAAATAACAGCTGTCAGCATATAACAATGGACAAGTATTTCTTTGTGCACTTTAGTATTGCAGTCACAGAAATGAAACAAATTAAGGCAAAACAGTGTCATGGTCTTGATAATGGTTTCTGATTAAGAATTAATTAAGGTCTATGCTATTATTCATTCATCCAAATTGTCCTTACAAACTGGAATGTAGTTGCTTAGCAACTGTCACTAAACAAAAAGGCCCTTCAGGTATCTAACCTTTTTTGTCAGTTGCACAGTGACAGTTACATTTGAATTATATCATGTCATGCCATGGTAATTTTCATAGAATAGATTTTGAATAGTTTACATATTTATATTATAATAGTAATAATGAGTTCATAATATGCTTTAATGTTGATGTATTTTATTATTATGTAATTTTAATGGTGTGCCATAAAGAATATTCTATCTATCAATCTAACAAAGACAAAACCATGGCCACCTTGGTCAATTATACTTTGACCAAGGTGGCCATGGTATTGTCAATATTGGTAAAGTATTAATTTATACATAACTGGAAATTATTCTTTACCATACTTTTAAAGGTATTATTATATTTATCACCTGTAATTTTACTACTTATTAAATAATTAATTGTTAGGTATTGTATGAAAGTTATTGCATGGCATACAGTGTGCCTTAGCATGATAAAAAACGGATTCTGACATAAATAATGAAGTCTAATAAATATGTTAGATATGTTATTACATCAGATGAATAAAAAATGACATTAAATATTATTATGAAATTGTAAAGCAATCAATAAAACAGCTAATATGATTAAAAATAGATTATAAAGATTAATTAACATACAGTGGAATGTTGGTTGGATATTTATTTATTAATAGACTAAGCTACTGTGCTAATATGCATATTGTTCTAGATTTAGTCTACAACAGCATCTGTGATGAAATATATCTGTTAAATTAATTGGTATCAATGATTTCTAAATTAACATATATTTAGATGAGTAGGCCCTCTACATTCACCTTAATTTCTTTCCAATAGTCTTGCCACTACTAATTCTGGATATTTGTATAGTGGTGATTTATTGTTTATATACATAGTGATGAAATATGCTGATACAAGATACTTACTGATGGTTTTAACTGCATTTGAAAATGTTAATGGGAACAATTTATTTCTATGTGGGACTCAGTTACTGGAAATAATGATATTTGGGGAAAATAGTGTTTTTTTTATATCTAATCTACAGTTTAATTTTTGTAACTAAACACCAGCCAGAACATAATAATATGGTGTAGTTTACCTTGTTGAGAGGAGTTATTCTAACAAACCAATACATAACTTTGTTTTAAACTCAGTTTTACATGTAATCACTGAGTTCAAACCCTCCATAAATCACTAACTAACCATGATGGATGAATACTCAAGTGTTACTCAATATTATGCTGTCACTGTAACCCCTGAATTTATTTAACATAGCTTGACAATTTTATCTCTCTTCTTTACACCTCCAGGTGTAAAGCATGTGACCTTTTCTTCCCTTAGTCATTTCTGTCCTACTGCAGGGCCATGACCTCTTTCCCCTTATCCATTTCCCCTGGTTAGAGACTTTAAAGATGCTTAAAAAATTACTGGAGTTTGCATATTCACCATACACTTTGTAATTTAAAATGAGCATTATATTTATTTATTTATACAATACAATCTCTTAAGTTTAACAAAGCAAGTAGCAATGTTGCAATACACTGCATTATCAACAAATAAAACATATTTAAGAGACAGTGGTTGCCACCAGACTATTTACTAGAGTAAGTATATTAAGTCATGTAACATCCCACTAATTAAACATTGGCCCTTTCCATCCACAGAACGCGTAGCACAGGAGATATGTGACGAGTTCAAGCGCCTGCAGCGGCGCGGACAGCTGCGGCTCAACAACGCGGCGGCCTCGTGCTCCTCGTCCAGCGGCTCCGAGGGCGACTGCTCGCCGCCGCACCGCTCACACCACACACAAAAGATACATCACCGTGCACTCTTCACTTTCAAACAAGTAAGACAATACAACAAACATTTAACTTAGGGATAATTGGTCACAACAAACAATCATCTTTGTTGTTCATCTACTTTTCCTTTCAAGGATCTTTTTGTATAAATAAATGGAAAGAAGCCAAAACTTTGAAAAATAATGTATCTTCCTTATTTTTAATGTAATATTTAGCAATTAGAAAGAAGAAGGTCCTTTCAGAATTCTGAGGGTTTCAACCCCTAAATATCGAGTGATCTTTTTTACTTAGCACCACATTTCCTGGCATTGTGGTGCAGCTCTTTCTGCTCATAAAATATAGAAAATGACAAGAAAAAAAAACAGGTCTTTTGTTTGCTCAAAAAAAAAACTGCTCAAAAAGTTCGTTTATATTTCGTGTTTCTTATAGGTATTTAAATCTGCAGCAGAAAATTATAACTTATTAGTATCTATTGTATTTATTTTAATTTGAAATGGTGTTTATCAATGTAATTCTCTATTACCAGGTGCGCATGATCTGCGAGCGAATGCTCCGCGAGCAGGAGGTGGCCCTGCGGAACGAGTACGAGTCCGCGCTCAGCACCAAGCTTGCCGAACAGTACGAGGCCTTCGTACGCTTCAATCTGGACCAGGTAGTGAGTCACCATACTTCATAGTCATGGATATGAGAGTTATCGAATGTCTGGAGTAGCTAGAGTTAATAGGATAGAATTTTGCATCTTAGGTTTAAGGTTCACAGATACAGTAAGAATTTTTGTTTGTAGAACATAGGAAATGCTTGTACCTTCTCTGTTGAATTGAGCAAGTTAGAACCATTAATTAAGGTATGTTTTAAGGGATACAATAATAATAAAAGGATGTCGAAAATATGTGTGAAATGCGTACCGAAAGTATGGAATATTAAAGTTGTATGGAAGTATAGTACAGATCAAATAGGAATAGGTTGGAGGACGAAAGAGTTTTTTATTTATATTATTAGGTTCAAGATTTTAGAGAGAAAATAAATGTTTTTTTTTATGTTTCATGTGTGCAATGACAAAGCCATACTGTCTATCATTTTATTCTTATACTTTATTTAGTTTGAATATTTGTCTAACTTGTACATTTGCATGACAGGTTCAGCGCCGGCCCCCGCCCGCCACGTGTATGCCGCTCGGCATGGATGCAGAGCACCACATGCACCAGGACCTTGTCCCCAGTTGTAAGTTTACTTTAAGTACATATATATGATCAACAGCACTGCGTCATCATCTGCCTTGTATAAACTACTGCTGGGTATAGACCTCCCCTTTCGTGTCTATTTTAAACAATATCAGGCCATGTCAGCCCCGCCAAAACAGAAGATGGTCACTTTCTAAAAACCTGAAGATGTACATTGCCATCGAAGTCAACCGCGGCGAAGGTTGTGTGAGGATCTACTCCGATATTCGTGGCGCATGAGGCCAGATACGTGTTTAGTGTACACCTATTGTTAATAAAAATATTTTGCCCCAAATGTGTCACAATTGTGAAATCAAACATTGTTCTTGACACAAAAAAAACTGCAAATATCACAATTATTGTATAAATAATAATGCAAATGTTTCTATTTTCAGATCTGTCCTAATGAGAATGGCGTCGGCTATGCGGTATAATACTGCAAATATATCAAGACAAACATATTTTGGTATATGTGAATATTATATGCGGGAGTAAAGTATCCTAATGAATCAAGACATTGTGATTGCTCGTGGAATCTGACGCTGGCTAATATTGCGGATAATTTTCATTTAAACAGTACAGTATTATTGTACACTGATAGATACAGTTCTCCCACCACATTGATTTTGTTTCAGTTCGGGCCAATAGTCCTACAAATTCGCAATGTTGCCCGCGTAAGATTCCACAGTTTAGTTCATGCCACATACACATAATTAGCTTTTAATGCTTTAGGTAAGGTACGCTGGATAATTGTGTTCATAGACTGAGGATCGATGAAGACGCGACGACTTGTGGCCAGACTTGACACTTATATTAGCTCTGGTCCACTAATTGTATTGGAAAACGGGTTTGTTAACAGAATTATGTCAAGACATTTGAGCCAACTATACATTTGTATTTTGTATATTTTCTAAAGTAATGTTACAGAACCTGTAGTTTACATATTATAACACGAGTAATAAATTCACGCAGAGTGCCTCTTAATCATTTTCCTCGAAAGTGCGAATTAGTTAGCCATAATTTTTTTGATTGATGATTATTTTTACTGTACTTTTCTTTATAGTGTTGTCGAATTATAGTTGTAGTTCGTAAATTATATTTGATTGTATGTTAGGGCGCAGAGTTCCCGCCCATAGCTCTTATGAGACGGCCTCTTGTATCAAACAGTTTGGTATACCTTTAGTACTCTATATACAATGTATTCTTATCTATAATGGCTAAACTCTAGCCAAAAATATTTAACTATTACTGAACTAATTTCCTCGAAATTAACTCACTGATACATGGCTTTTAGAGAATGATTAATTAGCTTTATTTAAATTTGTAAGTTATTTTTTTCTCAGTAATGTATTTGATGGAACTGCGAAGATGTTGACGGACACTGTAGCCGAGAATGCTGTGTTCGGCTAAACATTATTGGGTTTGTTTTATAATAATTGTTTAGTTAGTAACTTTTTATTGAATACAAAAAACGATATTTGTTACCAAGCATTATTCAATAAAAAATAGGATAGGACTTTTTTTAAATTGTATTATCAGCTCTTTATTGTAGGTTATTGGCGATTAAGAACTGAAAATAAATTAGCTAAACACCCATAATCTGATTTTTATTGTCTTTCCCCTTTCATGTCCATAACGTTAGCCTCATTATTCTTAGCAAGCCACAAGGAACGCAAGAGTGAGCCGGCTATGTAAGCTACACACTTAAGTGGAAAAACAGTCTGACAACAAATAAAATGATCTTTATCTTTACAATCGTTAACTGACCAAGATTGCATACTTTGTGGCTGTTACCCCCACCTGTTACCTTTAGGAATAGTGTGGGATTAGGGGTCAACAACCATCTGGCTGCAAAAGCCTGTGTGAATGGCAATTATAGGTTTTGTACCTACGCGAAGTTATAACCCTTTGGGTAACGAACCTAAAAATGAAGTTCGATTCTAAACATGACAACGTTGGCCGAAGATAAAAGCTCATAGTCGTGGTGTATTTTCTGTTGTAGCGTAATTTAGGTAATTACCTATCACATTCATGATACCCGAAAGCTTATTTTTATAGATAAACAAAATGATAAATGGATAACCTGAGGTCAAATATTAACTATTCTAGTGTGTAAATTATTACTCAATGTTAATAGTTCATGAAGATTTAAAAACCGTTAATAACTCAACAGTATCTCAGTAGTTTTTGAGACGCTGTTAGGTATTTTTTTTTTCTAAAGGCTTTAATTTGTAAAACACATTTACATATCAGCGACGTAAAAGGTACTTTTAGATTTCGATGTCTATAATTACCCTTATATATTATTATAGTTACCCTGGTTTTCGACACTGTGGATATTTTTAGTGAAATATACTAGTGCTGTATGATCTATTAATCTGAGGAATCTGTGTATAAGACTGTGTTATAGGTATACATCTAGCTAAACTATTGCTTTGCGTAAATTCGACTTATTTTTTTAGAAACTTATATTCCTACAGTTTGTGCGCTGTAGCATGGTGCGGGTGACAGTTGTCAGTCATGTTTCGTTTCACTCTTGAAAGTTGCCGCGATTTACAATTATGACCTTAGTATTTCAGATGCACCATATTTGTAATATATTAAATCATTAATCACGGTTCTTAATTAAATTAAACCAACCAGAGTGTTCTAGTTTACAAAAAAAATATATATTGGAAGGAAAAATAAGCAAACTGTTATGCGTATAACGTAACGCCAAAGACTTCTTTAGTGATGGGATGTACTGCTACGATGGATATATCGATATTTATATAACTAATAAAAAAGTACATTTTATTCGTCTTAACTCATATCAGAGTCAGAAACATCTGAATTGTGATTTTTTTTAATTCATCGTCTGAATCTGTAACTGATATTATTAACGATGATTCCATAAAATCACCAATATGAATATCACGATCCCAATCAGACATATGTTTATGATAAATTTTATATTCAAAAATATGTATTATTAAATAATTCAAAAAGTAATATTAGAATTAAATTTAATATTACAATTATTTTTATAATAATGAAAAGGGAATGTGATTTTTGCTGTGAAAAACGTCATCGATAAAAATAACTTGCATAACGTTACATCCTTAGCCATGTGATACTGATAGATTTCAACGTCATACTGACAAATGTCACCCGCACCAAGCTACAGCGCACAAGGTATAACTACCTACAACAATAATTATTTAGTGATAAATTAATGTTCATAGTTATAATAATTATTATTTTATCGGTATTTGCTTATCTATGGTCAACGTCAATCACTTCGCAGAGATTCATTCGTTCCTCTGACCGAAAACTTCACTCTTTGAACGATTTATTTTGTCATTGTCATTTGTATTCTAAAGGTGTTAATGAAAATATTTTCATTTATTTTGCTAAAGCTACAGTGTTCTTTCGAGAGAGATCAAAATGAGTTTCGACTTGGCAAACAATGGCAACGATAAAGAGGACCGAAAATATTACGATCGCAATAAAGGGGACGACTTGCAAATCTCTAGAACAGATATGAATATGTTGATAATGAACTATCTGGTAACAGGTAACACGACATAAAATTAAATAGGTTTAGATGTATGATTGTTCAATAATCTTAACACTTCGCATGAAGGCTGATGTTTATGCAAAATCCATTCAAGGTGTACGTTTCACAACAAAGAAAATACCACGACAGTGTTACGTTTTGTAAATAAACTGCGAATCGTGCACGAATCTCGATACCTTTATTTCTTTTATGTTTTGGTAACGATAAGGTGGAATGAGAACCTAAATTATTATCTCGCATTAATGTGACATCCAAAGCAGCAGTGTTATTCATTGTGTTAAAATATTATTCTACAGTTATTTTGACGATATTGCTCTTTATGTGTTTAATCCATAATTTTATGTAACACATTCGTTTAAGTATATTTAATGCTGGTAATTTATTTACACCTAAACATACAATACCTTTTATATCAAACTAACAACACTTAACTTTCAAAATATGTAAGGTCATGTATAAATATCTTTATATCTAAATTAAAACATTAGAATTTATTCTATGGGTATATTAATTAGTTAATAGTTTAATTAATTATAAATATCTTATCTGTTTACCCAAAATAACATGTTTAACTTTCATTCTCATTACTAACTAGTCAATAGATATACCAAGTATAGATAAAAGTTGCATATTTTCATGTATCCAATATGTAACTTTGTTAATTATACCACATTGATATCAATGCTTTTGTTTTAAACATAAAAAAAAAACAAGAGTACCTCCATGCTTTTCACAAATCTTCAAGTGTTCAACTGTTTTGACTTACATATCAGCCAATATTGAACATCCCAACATATTGCAGAGGGTTTCAAGGAGGCAGCACTAAAGTTCCAACAGGAAGCGGGGCTACAAGAGCCCGCACTCTGCAGCTCACTAGACGAGAGAATCATGATCCGTGAGGCAGTACAGAGTGGTCGGATCCCAGACGCTATAGCAATGGTCAATGCTCTACACCCAGAGCTCTTGGACAATGACAGATATTTATATTTTCATTTACAGGTAAAGAAACATATAAAAACTTTTTAACAAAAAAATAAAACCGCCGAAAACACTGAAAAGCAAAAAATAAGAAACCTTTTTTTATTTAATCTTAATAACTAAGTTCTTAAACGAATGTGAGTATACCTAAATAATTTCGAGTCGGCGCCAAACAGGCAAATTAATTAATTACAAAATATAGGTACTAAATTTTTTTTTGAAATTTTAATGTTCGTCGCTGGAGATTTCATTGCATTGCTAAGTTGATTCGAACTCAAACTCACACTCAAAACTTTTATTTGCTTTCCACAATGGTATTAGTAAGTGGGAAGTAAAGAATATACATATAGACCATCGTGTTTTTGATTTGGTTGTTTCTTTAAATTTAAGGTAATTTTGTGATATTTGTTCATTGATAGTTTGGCGCCGCCTCAAAATTATTTAGGTATACTCACATTCGTTTAAGAACTTAGTTATTAAGATTAAATAAAAAAAGGTTTCTTATTTTTTGCTTTTCAGTGTTTTCGGCGGTTTTATTTTTTTGTTAAAAAGTTTTTATTTTATATTTTTTTGTGGCTATAATATACTAATTGCTACATGCTGAATTTTTTATTATTTTTAAAATAGCTAACGACCTTATTTTAGTATTCAAATCTGTGAGTGAACAATAAACCACCCCTATTTTCCCACCCTTCGGGTTAGATTGTATGGGAACAGCTTCTAGGTATCTAATAAAAAAATAATTATCAAAATCGGACTATTCTGTAATAAGTTACGCGTTGTCATATATTACAATCAGTTAGTGAACAATCAATATATCCCTGTTTTTCTACCCTTAGGATTGGAATATTTATTCCAAATTTATATGGGGCCAACTTCTAAGTATAGCCTACTGAATAAAAAAAGAATTATCAAAATCGAACTATTCTGTAAAAAGTTACGCGTGGTAATGCATTACGATCAGTGCGTGAACAATCAATTAACCCCTGTTTTCCCACCCTTAGGGTAGGAATTCTTATTCCAAATTTATATGGGACCAACTTTGGAGTATACCCTTTCCAATAGAAAAAGAATTATCAAAATCGGACAATTCAGTAAAAAGTTCTGCGTGATCATACATAAAAAAAAAAAAAAAAATATACGCGTCGAATTGAGAACCTCTGTTTTCGTCGGTTAAAAAGTAATTAACCACCATCATTAATTTAGTAAATTATATTTTTTGTTGGAAAAAAACATGCACTGTTGTTTCGAATATTCATATGAATAAATAAAGGCAGGGAAATATGTGAGACTAAAGATATTTTGATCATCTTATCTTCCAGCCATTTTTATTTTTAATTCTGGCAAAGAACAGGTGCCACTAGTATAGCAATCAGGGTCACTGACCTCTAGACCAAAAGGCCCATCAATAAGCTTTTTTCTTAAAATTGATAGGGGTGCATTCTAATATAATTGTTTAGTTATTTATTCAGATAGTCTAATGCTTGTTTCTTCTTTTGGAAAAATGGCCCATCCATAGGACATTTTAGGCTGCTTAGACATGGACATCATCATCGGTCTATTGCAGTCCACTGCTGGACATAGGCCTTTCCAACTGCACAATACTTTGTCCTATCCACAAATGGGAAACATGTATATGTAGTTAAATAAATATTCCTATTTATGAACAGCAACTGCAACTCCTGGAGCTAATCCGCGGTGGTCGAGCAGAGGAAGCCCTGGCGTTCGCCAGCGCCACGCTCGCCGAAGCCGGCGCTAACGACCCCAACGCTCTCACAGAGCTGGAGCGGTCCCTCGCTCTGCTCGCCTTCCCCGATCCTCACGCGTCGCCCTTCGCTGATCTCTTGCTGCCGTCACATAGTCAAAAGGTGAGAGTCGATAAAAGATTGCAGATAATTAGCATAGGTAGCTTAATGTTGTGTATGATAAATCATCCTCAAGAATTACTACGCACACAAGATCTGCTTGAAGCAGCGGCTTCGGATGGTCCATAACACAAAAAGTTAGAGGCGTGCTGCACACGTAATGGACGAGAGTGATCAGCAGTTAACACAAATTTGTATGTTGATAAATGATCAGCATTTCGTGTATGCGTGGCCTAATACTGAAAAAAACCCTATTTGTGGATGTTCAGTAGGTATAGAGTTCTTTCATGATGCCTAACCTACATGTTATTTTTCAGATTGCTAGCGAACTCAATGCAGCTATTTTAAAAATGGAGAACCAAGAGTACACCAATCCTAAGCTGTGCAGTCTTCTGCGGATGATCCTGTGGTCGCAGAACGAGCTCGACAAGCACAACATCAAGTACCCCAAGATGACAGATCTCGCCAACGCAACTATAGAGAAGCCAAAGTAATGTGTAGAAACTCGCTTTTTATTTTGTAATTACCTCCTTGCTTATCGTGTCCTTCAATCCATTCATTCACGTCATAAACTATCAGTGTTGTACTCTTATTTCCGTTTCTTTCATAGGCTCATGTATAGTAGGTATATCTTTCTTCTTTTCAATTCATAATATTCTCTCAAAGATGAGTCAGATGAAGTTTTTTCGCGTTTTGACGACTCTCCGCCTATCTATTTTTACTATTATTTTAACTTAATGCAAATCTAATGTACTTAACCAGAGTATCTGTGATGAATAGTCAATCCTGTTGTAATGAGGCTACTTAAAAATGGATTTAATGACGCAAAAGCTCGACCTTAGTCATGGATGTTGGGGTATAGATATTGACTTGAATTAAATTTAATTAAAATCACTCAGAAAAGAATAATGTATTGTAGATATTGGACAATTTTAGGCATGGCCGGAGACTGTGATCTGCTGCTTCCACCGCCGATGACCACGACGGAATAAGACAGGACAATCAACTGTAAGACATAGACAACTAGCATTTTTTTATCAATCAACATTTGGATACATCTTGTTTTACGGGTCGACAAAAATATATTTAATGCTAGGTTAGACGTAAAATTGTATTTAACTCTATTAGGAGTGTAGATATTATATAGAATTTTATTGTTACACATGTCATGTGAGTGTCAGAACAGACAATACCTAAACACGGAATCACTATAGTAAATACAGTTGTCGGTTTTAGCCATTGTTTCATAGAATCGCTCAGTTACCTCCACTTATAACTTAATATTGTAAAAGTTTCAACAGCGAACGATCATAACAAATTAAAATGAAAAATCTCTGTAATTTAAGTATTTTATATGTAATATTTAGAAATAAAAATATTAATTATTTAAGAAATAACATTATTTTATTTTTTACGTTATAATAATTACATCCACTTTTATTAAAATTATTTTAATGTTTACAGTTGATAATATAGAGAATACATTGTTTTCATCTGTTGTGTACAAGAACTCATAGGTATAAGAAGACAAGTTTAAACTCATTATTCAATAAAGATTGACCATGATTTGAGGAAGACGACAATGCCACATAGAGCATAAAAGATTCATTGAGCACTGGATATATCAAAAGATAAGCGAATGAACGCCGCTGCTACCAAGCTAACTTCGATCAAGTAGTTGCGGCGCTTATTCACTCTACGAGCTAAGTTCAGTTACTCCACAGCTTTGCTGTTGGTGTGACCAGCACTAAGGTTACTTTCATACCTTAAGTATATTAACAAAATTTATTTTACTGCCGGCCAAGTCTTCAAAAAGGTTTTTTGTGTTTATATCTTGCAAAGATAGAGGGGGTCAATAATTGAACTTTGAGTTACGAGATCTCTTAATGAAGTTAGTGGAAATGGGTCTTAAAGATTCGTCAATGGACGGGTTTTGTTAGTGTATGACCTGAACAATTAATCTTATTATAACACCTATTTGGGTCATCTTATCTGCCCGTATCGCGCAGCCAACGACGCAAATTTTCGCTAAGTAATTAGTTTAAATGTGTAAATTAGGCACATGGAACATAATCGAGCTTATAACCGACTAGGAGCAGCGTCAAACGCCAACAATATTAAAATAAACAAACAAAACATCCTTTTCACACGTTAGTAAGATAAAATGTTTTCATAATATATTGTATCTAATTAATCAAAAAGGATCCCATTGTATGCCACTGCACTTCATCTTATACACAACATTCAGTCTACATTTCGTTACAATGAAACAGATCACTATTGTACATTGTAAAAAAGTCTCTATTCCTCCTTCGATTGACGTAAGGCACGTAGTGGGTCATGACTCGTCGGTTCCCCGCTATTCTTTGGGAGAGCTTACGCGCGAACCTGTTGGGTAAATGTCACCAACCCAGCACGTAGTCGAGCGCCTTGGAGATCAGCCCGCTCGACCGCTGCGGGACCGGGGCGGATGCCAGCGGGGTGGGACACAAGGAACGCACGCCTGATTGTCTGAAATTAAGTGCAAACAGTCAGCATTGTAATATTTTATTTTACTTTGCCAGTACAAATGTTCGCCCATAATATTTGATGAATTCCACAATGTTAAGTGAACGAATAGTCAAACACGTCCTTTAGTAGTTTTAACTTGTCCATAAACAGCACAGTCAATGACATGACGATATTCATGTTAGGTATATCACAGGTCACCAACCTATGGTACTCCTAACTTAAATATTGTATTGACAGCTGTGGTCAAGTTATTTAGCCCAACAGACAACTTATGTTTAATTAAATAAAAAACTAGTAACTATACAACAGGGTTAATTTCCACCTGTCTCCTGTTTGTGTCGGAAAAATAAATAAAGACAATCATGATTTCCAAGTTTCAGACAGGTAGCAGTCTGACTGTTTTATTTTTCTGTCAGTCCTGGTTGGTTCTCTAGATCATTAGTAAAAAAACATGGTGGAAACGCAATAAAGAATTGAATATGTTATTAGAAATAATGTATTATCATAAATAGAGTTAGTGTACCTCTCAGGCGAGGTGATCCCGGGGCTGGTGACGGCGATGCGCGGCGGCTCCTTGCACTCCACCACGCCCACCATGACGCCCGGCAGCACCTGGCGCCCGCTCAGCGACATGGCGCGCTCCTTCTCCGCGCGGGTCGCGTACCGCACGTGCGCCCAGTTGCCTTGCGTCGGGTATTGCTTGTCTGGAACACATAACACATGTGATTACAACTGTGTGAATGAAACTACATAGGTATTTCTCGGAGACAATAATTTAGTATTTTTCAGTACATAATGTCTGATGTTTTCTTTTCTATGAATAACTTAGCCAAGTAATTTATGTTTTAACTGATACTACAAATATTGTAACTGATTACAAAAAAAATTGTTTAGTTGGATGGAAAAAGTTTTGTTCATGATATAAATCTTGATACAGGTAAACATTTACCCCTATTTCATATCCAAAAATGTATACTTTGTTATATTTGTTGTATTTTGGATTTGTACAAATATTTTCGTTATGTTCAGAACTGAATGAATTTTGCTATTTAATAGTTAATATTTCAGTACAGTTGGGATTTTTTTTGTCATCGTTGATAGGATGGTTAAGTAGCCTTACCTAAGATAGCACCACAGTTACTAAACCGTGCCAACACAGTGTTTGCAGCATTCGGAGGAAATCCAAAGACTGTGACCCAGTACTCGTCCTGTTCATGGCAGCCATCTTGCCAGGGAGTCACCATGGACTGGTTGTTTGTAGCATTCATATTGCCATAACCATTCTGTGCCATAGAATTGTTATTATAAAAGCTATCTTGGAAGAGAGACTTGTTTATGGATGGCTCATTGCTCTTGATGGTGTCAAACAAGTCTTCAATGGGTGGTCCGCTGGGCTTGCTTGTGTAAGACATGTTGGGTGGAGTAGGAATGTTGGGGTACATGTTCTGGTGGTTGTATAGTGCTTGCTGGTGCATAGAGATGTTCTGCCGGTATGCCTTCTGGTCCGGAGTTGATGTTTGGGTTGGACTGGTTGGGGACCCTGTGAAACATCTCAACTTTATAGTAGGTGTACAAACAATCCTTGTAACTGGGAATTGTCTAAGATTGTGACTTCTACTATTTTGAATATCATAGTACTCCAGTTACTCTAAATTTGTTATGTAATAATATATTGTTTTAGTATGGTTACGAAAATGATATCTCATTTATTTTTTATTTAATACTTTCTGGTCTTTGTATGACTTCACAATTAGCTAAATAACATGCTAATTTATTAGAACAATATAGGTCTTATTGACCTCATGAATACATTAGGATGGTAGGTACTTACCAAACGCAAGACTTCTGCCCTTCGTCGGCGACAAACTGTTCGTACGAGGAGTCGTCGGGGGATTTATTTCACCCAACAGGAACGGCGGCAAATATCCCACGTTCGGGCTATTTGAAGGAGAATGTGTTGGACTGCCTAAATTCATTGGCTCCATATTGATATATTACAAGATATTCAGGCCTACTAAAGATTTACCCAACACTTTATTCAAAAGAGTAGTCGTTGGTAGTTTTATTTATCACTTTTTTAACGGCTGGCTGACACGCTTTTCCGCTGTCACTAAAGAAACAAAATTGTCTTCTTGACGTTTCGTTTAAGTTTACGGTTAGCGGCAATAAAGACAAAATACCGGAAATAACTACAAAAACATTCAAGGGTTGAGTGATATTCTCGTATCGGTCGTAAATTTGAATCCTCCTTGACATTTGAAATGAACACGATGACAGATGAAATGTTTTCTTGAGTTCTCGAACGAAGAACCCAATATTAATTCGCTACAATGCAATAATTGGCAACATTGATTGATATTTGTCAAAATAATTCAGTCAAACAAGCGAACATGGATTCTTTGGCTGCAAAGCCCGAGAATTTTGATGCGTTTAGTAGAAATGAATACGACAGAACAAATTCAGATACTCCTACAAACATGTCAGAGAATGGTAGTAATATTGTTCATAAGTTATTAAATAGAGAGGTAAGTTAAAACTCCAAATAACAGATCGTTTAAAAGCTTGATCCTGGGCTTATGCTTTATTTTTTTTCGTCTGTTTCTAGTCTATTTTTCGATGGCTGATGAAGGATACAACCATTTTAAGATCAATTACTTGTTTTCTTTAATCAGTTGTTGTAATATGATTTAGTAATCTTAATTCTATCATAATTTGATAAATAAAAACAAATCTCCATAAACGATGTAATTACTCGCTAACGATCTATTAGATTGGAAAGGATTTCATAACTGATTAGTTTTGCTGAGTATATTTTGAAATATAAACAATCAGATATACTTTGATAGGTGTAATGTTTTTTTATTTTTAGTTTTATCTCAGTATGATAAGCATTTATAAAGATTTAAGGACCATTAATTAATTTTATTACATTTTTTAAATACCTTACAATTCTTGTGTCCCTGGATTTGTGCAGGTAGTGTCTAAAGCAAAAAAAAAAACCTAATCAAAATGTTGGAACATATTGGACAGTTTACTTGTTTATATGAAATATTCACTTAAACTCAAATATGTAAATTATAAATAACAACTTCACCAACATTAATTTTAAAGATACAAATATTTGTAACTTTTCAGTAATTGGTTGTTTTCTTTGATGTTCATCAATTTATGAGCCCTAGTACTAAGCCCTGAAAAGCTTTATATTGTTCCTGGTGCTTTATTGACCTTATTATTAAGATTTTTTTAAGTATTGATTTGTATGATTACACCTTATTAATCACCAACCCGTAGAGAGCAAGCATGGTGATCAATGCTTGTGCCTTCTCTATATGGGAAGCAGCCTGTGCCCAGCAGTGGGACGTTTATAGGCTTTTAAACTTGAAAGGTTATTGAAGAATGATTAAATTGTTTGTAATCTAAAAATCTCACCTATTCAATGTCTTAAGATTAATTTATCTCAAGTCTTCGTTGCTATTATGGCAAATACTTAATGTAGAAAAAATATTTTGTTCCTTTCCTCTAAAAATTAGATTTGTCCTCTACAATATTATCCAGAATGATTTGTTGATTCACATTCAAAATATTTACCCAATACTTACAAATCCATATTATAGTGTAAGTATATAAAAAATAAATGTAAAAACGTGTAAGTTTAAATGTAATTACTGTAGTTATCAATTCTTAAAATTGTGTTCATTTAGTTTATTGTAAAGGTTAGTGACCAAGCAGAGTTCATGGCACCTGATGGCCTTGGATATACTACTTAACAATCCTTTATACCATTGATATTGTCTTACCAATTAACATCAAAACAACATATGTATGAAAGATTTTTTATAACCAGTATTACTGGATGTAAATTATGATTATATACTTACAATAGTTTTAATAGACATGAATAAAATGGTCAAAGATTCATATAATGGAGATATGTCTTTATCTATTGCTTCGTTAAAGAGATTTTCCTTTTTATCACTGGTACCTTATGGATCTAAACCAGTCAAGCTAGTCTTACACTTATACCAATACTCAATACTTTTATTGCTTTCTGTAAGTAACATAAAGGTGGAATTAACAATGTAGAATCATTTATAAACCCTGTTGGGCTTAGCAAATGTGTGTGTCCAGTGTTTATTTGAGTGGGCTTACTACTGCTTTGCTACTATCACATTTTGTGTTTTGTAGCTGAAAACTATACAAAGAATAGACAAAAGAAAAAAGTCACCTATTCTAATCCTTGAATTATTTGTAGATATTCGGCGGTACATCAAGAAAGACAAATGACAGGAGCCGCAAGGTGTTCGAGCGCATCCCGCCGCGGCTGCGCTTCTGCCTCATGGACATAGTGCCGATGTCCTACCTCCGCGAGCACGTGTTCATGGGCTTCTCGCAGTGCGGGCAGTTCCTCCTCAGCTTCACCTACAGCTACAACACCCAAGTCTACTTCAGAGAGAGTTCTAAGTTCACGTGAGTATGCAGTGGAGCATAGTTATTTCTTTATTGTACATAGGTAGAACACAAAATGAAATAAAGAAGAAACATGTTAAATAAGCGGCCTTCTATTTGCTCTCCTTATGCACCTGGCAATCTCTTCCGGGCCAGCTTAGAATTACCTTAGATGACTATAAAACTGGAATTTGTAGATTACTCTAAAAGTACATTTGTTTAATTGTACTGTAATTTGGTTTACTTGGCAACAGCTGTTTGTGGAAGTAAGCCTACTGATCGGTTATTACCTTAATCTTAGTAGGCAGGACTGGCCTGTATAGAACAGGCAGGCCATTTTATGTAGTTAAATTCTATTAGGCCATAATGAGAAAGAAACCTTATGCCATTTTGGTCTTGTAAACAAATTAAAAGAAAAAATGAAGAGTGTATTCCCATTCTTAATGATTTAGCTTTTGTGCAGTTGGATTAAGGATACAATATTGCTATCTGTCTGCATCCTGCTCCTATTTATGATCAGAATTAATATTTTTTACAAACATGATAAAATAGGGTTGAACTTTGCTTGAATAGAAAGCTTTTGCTCTACAAACCAATAGTAGCTATAACCTAGCATAAAATTATATGTTTTAATTCTATTCTAGTAGTAGGTTAAGTAGTAAGTTTATTTTTTATGTTATCAGCTGTATTTGTCTCACTACAGGGCAATGGCCTCTATTCTCCTCCAAAATACTCCAAATTAAAGAGTATTGCTGTGTTCATGTAATGCCAAGCTGTTTTCATAATTGTTTATGGCAATTGCGAATATTGTTGTTGATAATATTCTGATTAGCTACAATGTGATTAGAGTATCTATATGTATTATAATCTCTAAAAACACCAACATCAAATTATAAGTTATCTTTTAAAACTGGATGGTAACAACTAATTGCTGAGTTCATTGTGGTTATAATTTCTTTTATTTATCAATTTCTCGTACTTAATATTTTTTATATAACTATCATATATTACGAAACACATCTATTTATCTGATACAAGTACATAGGCTTCATCAATATTCAAATTTCCTAGATATTTCGATACCTATATTTGATCATAAAGCAATGTGATTTCATTATCTTTTGAAATACCAGATTACATAGTTTATTCAAACAAATTAATAAAGATCGTGTTGAAGATAAATATTATGAGCTTATGAAGCAAACATCTGTAGCTGAACCCGCACAATGCCATAATATTTCAACAGTAACCTAATTTGAACGACTGCCAAATATTACGACAACCGCCAGACATAAGTACTTGTAGGAAAATAATAAAGAACTTTTTTAACTAGTTTCTATGTATGTTGTTATTTAGATTCTGTATGGATAAAAGTACATTCTGGCAGATGAATATGGTTTTGGTTGTTCAGAAGAATAGATAAAAATTGGGTTGAAAAAGAGATTAGAATCGTTCGCTTGTGCTCAGAATCAGCATATATTTTGAGCAAAGTACGTCGTACTATTGGCTATACCGTGCCTATGGGTACAAGTACAAGGCCAACAAAACCGGGAATCAGGATGCGACTAATCAACCAATAACATAGACTACCATGGCACAATTTTCATCACGCACTTTTTCAATTTACTATAATTAAATTTAAAATAATCATTTGCGCACACAAACTCATTTCATTTAAGTTTCCGGTGAAGATTTTCCTTCTTTGATTTGCTAGCTATTATAGTCCAGCCTGTAGCATACATGTTTGTAGTAAAAACTAAATAGGTCGCACAGGTCAGGTAACTAGTCACTCGGTATGCTGTTGCTTACGGTTACTGGTAAGAATCAAAGCCTAGCCTAACGAAGTTTAAGCTAGGTAGAAGTCAGAAGGTATGTACGTAGAGTTTTGATTGCTACAAAGTGAATTCTCTTGCAGCCTCCACTTTCTCTCGTGGGTGCCTGGCCGGATAGTGCGGCCGGTGCACAGCGTGCCTCTATTCGGTGACGACTGTGTAGACAGCAAGGTCACGATATCCATGGCGCAGTGGAAGCACAACCCTGGCGTGCTCGTCGTCTACGGGATTGCGTGAGTATACCTTACACCTTTATATTATAGATAAAGGTTGTGAAGGTGTGGGTCTGAAACGTAATGTTCGTTACAGAGATTCCTGTTCTGAAAGGTCCTACCTCAGTGTGATTGGAGTACCTCGTCTTGGATGTAAGAAATGTGCAACATTCTCGAGGGATGAAGGTATTTACAACACTATCACTTTACAAATATGTTAAAATAAATTTAGGTAGTTACATATTCCATTCCTTTTCCAGATGATCTTAACTGGGGCAAAAGATGCCTAGAACACAATTTCGCAATTCACACAAAGTTTTTCTGTACATCAGACTCTAGTATGTATGAACCGGTGGTCCAGCTAGCCTACTCAAATCAAATTATAATATACACAGACTTCATACACATACTAGAAATTGATTTTGTAAAACCTGACCAGGAGAAGAGTGACAGAGAAACCGAGGACAGTAAATACTCTTTAGATAGGGAGGAAGTTAACTCAATGGATACTAATCCCAGTACTCCTGCATCAGATGTTTCCGCGCCCTTCCAGTCACCGAAGTACCAAAACAACGTCGTCCAGAACATTTTAGCAGATTTCTCAGACTTAGAAATGGAACCATTCCAAATGTCCAAACCAGTCCGAGTGCCAGATGTTATGGGACAGGAGTTATGCATTCAGGCGTCGTCTATATCTCACAACTTGGTGGAGGAATGGGAGGGACCGTCACCTTCCATCAGAACACTAATAAGCCCACCGCTGCGATCACCGAGGCGACGGCCCGCTGAAAGCATGTCACGATTCAACGAGACGCATAGAATAATAGCTGAGAAAGCCTACGAATTCGTAGAGGAAACAGAAACAAAATGTGAGAAGCTCAGCATGTTTAGGAAAAGGAGGCTAGCTGACAAGAAATACGAATTCTCAGAAGATAATAACGAAAACATAGTTCCGTTTAGGGTTCTGAGGAGTAATAGGAAATATTTTATCGGATCCACGAATAAAAATCAGCTGCGGCGTCCGAAGTCTCCGCCGGTGGAGAGCGTGGTGCTGAGAGCTCACAACCAGATCAGCAGGCCTCCGTCACCTACCACCAGCGAGCTGAAGAACCCTGGGCTCTCCACGCTGGAGTCTGACCACAATAGCGAATCAGAGTACCGAGTGACGGAGATGCTGGATGACGGGTCACTTAAAACTGTTGCCGTACACGATAATACCTCAAAAACGCTCTCAGATTGCCCTGTAAATGCTCAAGACCCCTACCTCGTACACTCCGAGAACTCAAAATGTAGTAAATTCTTTACCCGGTACTTTGTGGAGAGTGATGATGAAATTACATCCATCGTTACGGATTCCGAGGGTAAGTTTTCAACCAGTTTATTTTTAGCGTCCATTATCTGCTTACTCAAGTGATTTATCTTCCGTGACTCAGTTTGATGTATGATAGTTTTACAAACAGGTTTTTGTTGAGATATGGCTATAATCGTCGAGTAATTATTTTATACAATGTAAACGAGTACACAGCTTGCTGGTAAATGGTAGTGAGAAGTCATGCGTATCTGCTAAGATATTAAATTAAAATGTCTTTGGTTTCATTCAAAAATATCGCAAGATTTTAAAGAAAGCTAGTATATTTTTTTTGTATACTCATAAAAACTGAACTTACAACAATAATATAATGAATGCAGAGAAAGCAAAATGTTGAAAAAATATTTATAGCTGTAGAAAGTTCAAGGTCATACGGCAACTATAAAAAATATTAATTGCTCTTTTCTGTACTATAAATATACTGTACTTAATTTATCGCCTTACGAAGGACCTATCATAATTCCATGATCTTTTATCCTTTTGACTGAGAAGAATCGTGGTATTTGAACAGCCTCCGATTTCTCCTTCGAATATCGGTTGAACAGACAGCTAGAATTTAGTGATATAAATAGTAAAAGTTTCTAATTTTTATAAGTCCAAGGTTAGGATTTTCATTTCATCAGAAAACCTTTCTGATGAAATGATGTGCAATTGATGATCAAATGAATGTTGATATGCGATTTCTCAGGAAAATGTGATCCGATTAAAAAAAACAAATTTATCAATAACATATGCTTCAGTCGTGGATGCATATAAATTTCATTGAGGTCTGGTATTCATGTAATTAATGATTGTGCAGACGACTGCATCTCGGGCTACCATGTAGCACTCCCGCTGTCAGCGCACGGCGCGGGCTACTCAGCCCTGCAGGGCGTGGGCTCCGGCGCGTGGGAGCGCCTGTGCTCGGCCGCCCCGCCCCTGCCCCCCCTCACGCTGCGCGCACACCAGCGCTCGCTCGACACCGAACTGCTCTGCAACGAAGTCTGTGGACGACTGTGTAACATTAATAAGAAGAAGTTCATTTACTGCTTCGATTGGGGATGCCATGTTATCGATGTTTGCCAGTCCAGTGGGTGCTTGTCTGGGGTAAGTGTTCTATAATGTTGGTCTTTAGGTACAATTCCAGTAAACTCCGTGTATAGGCACACTGTCTAAAAAAAGAACCTCTTCCTAGTTCAACTTTCCAATTTTGTATCTTATGAATAGGAAAGTCAGTTTCAACGCTAATGATGCCGCTATTATTATCGCAATGTGGTTAATACATATTATGGCACGTGGGCCCAGTGGCCCATGTGCTAGGTATAATATAAATGTCCTATCCACATTAATAGTAAACATAGGCAATTTTAAAATTACCTTTACGGAAAAAGAAGTTAGATGTAGCCATCCATTTATTGGATACCAGATATTCTTCGATACTTTGATTAATTTTAATGCAATGCAGGCCTATAATACAAAATTCCTTAATAAACATGATAATTATATGATCAGCTGTGCGCGATGTGGATGTGGGCGAGCGACGACACGGGCGCGACGGCCGAGTGCGAGGCCTGCAAGGACGTCAGCGCCGGCTGTCTCGTGCACCGACAGCAGTACGCCGCAGAGGTAATATAGTCAAATATTATGTACTCACATGCAATGAAAATTTTCGTAATAATTATTATCAGATGGGTTTTATACGGACACATTTGACCACCGGTTTCTTATGCTCTATCAGTACAAAAATCATCTGCTAAAACTACAATAAATTAATTAAATAAAATGTTGGTCTTTGTGAAAAAGTCCGTAAAATTTTCTTTTCATTTCCTACTAGTTTTTTCGATGACTAAGGCAATGAAACACTTTTTACAAAAGCGTTTACGGATTTTGGATTATGTTGTTAGGTTTTTCTTGGCATAATCCTGCTTGTATGTTAAGTGGTAACATTTATGTATTGTTGTCCAGTGTCTGTTCGTATGGGACCTAGTCAGCGGCGTGTATAGAACCGAGAGGGTTTCCATGACAGAGGACTCCAGCCAGGAAGGAAGCAGAGGTACTGATTTATTATTCTTTAACTTTAAGTTTACCATTTAAAAAATATTGCCACTATGAAAATATAACCATTCCCTAAACTTCTTACAAAAGTTTAAAATAACATTATGATAATCAAACGAAAGCCAAATAACCATTGTTCCTAAAAGTTGACTTTGACATACATTAAATTACTTTTTTGTTATTTCAAATTATTTTATTTTTAATAAATACTTCATTTCAATATTTCGATTTTATAGTACCAGGAGCGGACAGAGCCCGGGAGCTTGCTAAGAAGCTAGGCCCTATCAACATGCCACCAGGGAATGAGAACAGGCTGCTCACCACATTGACAGGTAACTATAAAAAAAAAACTGCTAATTACATTCCATGGTAAATATGTATAAGATTTGTTTTTCTAAGAACCATAATAGATTGTTGCTTTTCTTGGTAGGGCGATCTCTAAAAAGACTGACAGATGTGGACAACTGCATCGAAATAACAAAGAATCACCCTGACAGCTCGGAATCCGAATCGTCGTCCGAAGAAGACAGTGACTACGACTGATTTTATTACAGCCACCTCTAAAGCTATACACCTCTTTGGACATTCAAGAGGTACAGAGTCATGTACCACCGAGGAGTTAACAAATGGAGTGCTTAAGTATTTATTAATACTAAATGTTCTGCTAGTTACAAATTACTAACGTATTGTATTACCAACAGCAAATTATAGGGAAATGATAATATATTTTGTGTATCTCTTGTAGTGAGTGAAGTTTGTATGACCAATCCACCTAGCTCTCCATTTAGTTAATGCTCTGTGTTCTGTCACAAAGTAACAACGAATGATATTGTTGTAGCACCCTATGTATAGTCTCTAGGTGTGCAGCAATATTATAATATTTCTGAAACCTTATACTCATACGAACCTTAAGTCTTAGATGTCTTTCTGTCGCTATATTATCCCTTAGAGAGACAGAGATAGCATGAAACTTAAAGGCGTCTTAATTTGAATTGCGTTTGAGTATTCGTAGTATTCGGCCATAAGTGTTCCAAAACATTTCAGTATTTTTGTATATTTATTCTGCCTCAAATGTTTTGATCTTCCTGTTTTTATAAATGTCTATTTCTTAGTTAAATTCGCGTTACTGTGGCTAATCCTGAATCCTAAGTGACTAAATCTGAAGTATTGGTGTTACCCTAAATGAGACACGGATTTATAATAAATGTTGACACAGTTGCGCGAATTTAGATTTCGAATTACAAATGCAGCCGCCAATTTTTTAAACCCATTCCATTTTCTAAAGAATAGTCTGAAAAAACACAAATACAAATATTAAGATTTTTGGAATGCTATGTAAATAAAATAATTGCAATATTAACATTAGGAATGTAACAAATCAATGGATCGAACAAAATATTTCATAAAATGGAATCTGTACTAATTGTAAAGTAATCTGCAGCTGATATTATTTCGTATATTTTCTTATCACATTTAGTTCATCTTTATGTCTACGACCAGTAATCGAAATTTCCTGTTGAATTTGTATTATCGTTGTTAAATTCTAATATGGAGTAATATAAATTTAAAGTAGTTGGCACGTAACAATGATATTAATCGATCTGTTTGTTTATAAACACACATGTTTGTTTGAACATGTATACTTTGGGATATACGTTAGTACTGCAATAGCACAGACGCCTTATCAAGTTATGTATCACCAAAATTGGCTAGACTAGCATTGTTTGACATATACAATGCGCTGTCACCTTTGTACTTGATAGGGTGCCTACCCTTCTTAGGTTTACCAACTTTAAGAACAGGGCGTGTGTGCAGCGAGCATTTTAACGTGGTCTTGAGTTGCACCTTTAATACATCTCTGGCCTTTCTGATAGCAGTTAGTAGGTTCTATGTCATGTATGCCATCCCTTAAATTTAAAAAAAAACGCTGTATTATACTCAAACTGGCCAATAACCGCCGCATGATATTTCAATGTACATAATTATAGGATTTACGTTAAATGTGTGGTAACTCATAGTGTAAACAATTGGTTCATGCATTATTTTGAGCCTCAGTATAATCTTAATAATATATAATTTTTTGTCTATATTATTCTAACTTTGATGTGAACTTTAAGAGCGTTTTGGAGTCTGTTTGGGACGATACTACATATATATATAAGATAGGCTTAGGTTTTAAACCGAGTCCTTCACAAAAATATTTAAAATTTACTTGTAGAAGATACACAACTATCAGTGTCCAACCACATCGGCTCAAGCGGTGGTGTGACGAGCGCTATTAATTAAATTATTAACTTATCGGCTATTACCGTTATTAATAGAATTAATAACATTCAGTGTTAGCTAAGTTATTCCATATTCAATATCTTTTTATGGTAGCCACGTTTCAAATCGTAGTGTTTATATCGAAAATATAAAACTGATAGATGTTGTTCATTGTTGTCTATTTATTACAGTATCCAGCATTTATATGTGTAGTGTGTGAGAACTACATTGTCTAAGATGTTAGTGTATGTACAGTACGGTGCAAACTTAGTGGCGGCTCTGAACACGAGGCGAGTCGCTGCGCAGTAACAAACTTATGCGCCAGCGGTGGTGCGGCGCGAGGTACTGCGCTAAGTGTAGCTAACTTCAGAGCCGCCATTAACTTTGAATCCAACAATATCTTGTATTCAACGAATGACCATTGAAAAGTATATGGGCACATTTGAAGTTTTACCACAATATTCTTGTGTCGGCAAGACTTGCGTTCTGTAATATTCACATGTGCTAGAATCATGAATAGAGAACCTAGGCTCATAATAAGGTTGTGATTGTTTGAACGTAGGTTTGTTAAGAGAAGTGCCTCTGAGACTTGATACTAACCCTCCAATCTAACACTTACCTATTTTTGTGAACTGTATATACTTATTTTATTCTCTAAAAGATCTATCTCGAATTTCCTGTTATTTTCTAAAGCGTAATGTTCAACTATGATATATCTTTTTCTTTTAATTGTAAATATTTTTTTATTAGTGATGACATTTTTGATCTCGCAACTTTTTTAGACTACTTTGGAGGGTGTACATACTACGTAATTTTGAAGCAAATATGGAAGCAGCATGGACTAGTGTATAGGATCTTTTAATATTTGTTGAGCTCTATAAAAAATATTTGTAATCTGTACTGATGTTTCTTTTTGTTGCCAGTTTTAAACATTTGTGACCATTTGAAATAATTATTTGTAGAATAAATAATGTTTTATACAGTAATGCCCTGAAGTTACGTAACAGTGACGAACAAGTTTATGTTCAAGAATTGCACTGGCGATGGTTCTTTCGAGAAGATTTGAGGAATAGTGTGTGGGGAAATGGGGACCACATGCCATACAAAGGGATTATTATAAATTGCATCAGCAAACATTAACATAAAGATTAATGGTAATGACACATCAAAGGGCCGACAGATGCAACTCAAAGTTATACCATCTGAAATGGTTGAAGCTGAACATGAATATTTGGTTTACAGTTTGTGAGCAGTTGTGAGCTCTAGTCGTAAGAATTAGATGATAACTTGTGTGTAACAGCTCCAAGCCAGAGGCAATCTGATTATCTAGCAATACTATGGTTGTTTCTCTATCATTTCTATTGCCTTATCTCAATAAGTTTGGATATTAATTGTATTAAATTGGCTTACAGTAGCTAGGTAAGCTAACTGCATTTAATTCTTGTCTGTCACCAAATGCAGTGACAGTGTTACTTGCCATCAAATTGTATTATACTATAGATAGGTATGAAACAATGCATGATGTAATAATAACATGAATAATTAAACTGTTGTTTTATTTGCTTTATATTACAATTTCATTGGGTCAGTGCACAAATTGAAAACCAGACAGCAGATTTAATTGGCTTTATAGTGTAAAGCGGCTTCTTTTGACATTATTTTTAAACGAAATATTACCAAATTTAATTGACCAGTATTATTAAACACATAGCTTACATTGAAAATAAATATCATTATTCTTAATTTATTGGTCTACAGATAGTGGTAAGACAATTGGATATAACATTGCACAATTATAGCTTCTAATCTAAAGTGAATGAAACTACATCATGACAACCATAACAGATCCAACTACAATACCAAGATAAACTGACTACTGCAAGGATGTTGTTGTCAATTACACTATTATAGAAATTAAAATCTTATACAATAAGTAATAAACATACTTTCTAATCCTAGACCTCTTAAAATTATGTGTTTAGCAGAACCTACAGCTGAAAAACTTACAAAATCTGAATTTAAATATTGTAAAATACCAATAAAATGTTAGGAAATATTTATTAAAGTCTAAATTCACAAACTATAAACATCATCACTATCTGGCTCGAGTTTGATGGGAGGGCTTTGGCTCTGACCAGTTTCGTCTATCAAGCAGTCTAATGATAACCTTTCCACATCATCCCATGACAATTTGTAGAACTTATCTTCAATTATTTTTAAAAGACGTTTGGCGGCACATGTCGCGTCGGCGTCTGACAAACCAACCCTCTTGAAATTCTTCAGTGTAATCTCGTACAGACCCTCAGGCTTTTTAACCACTAGGTTTAATTTTGTACCCTCCTTTATCGCAGGGTATCCTTCTACTGTTTGTTCGTCCACCAGTGTACGGCCCAGTAATAACAATTTCTGTTCTTCAACTGGTATGTCTAATTTTTCGGAAATCATCTGTTTTATTTCAGATACATACGTGTCTGGTTGTACCTATAATAATAAGTTCAATGTTATAGTTTTTCGAGTAATATTTCATTTTGCATTCATCATTTGACGTGTAATTAGTAAACTTACCTCTAGGGTACATTCACCACCTTGCAATTTTTTTACAACTATTTTCATTTTGAATATTCAGTAGTAAACAATTTATTTACTGGAATTACTGCGTGGTATTTATTTATTACAAAAATATTAATTCAGCATGATACAAATGACAATGACAGACGAAAACAAATTAAGTGACGTCGCACTTCGATTAGTTTAGTTGCGTCGAAAAACATAACACGTTCGTCAACTCTTTTACTCATAGGGCGAATCATAGCTGTATCTCACAGATGAAATACATGCTTATCTCTGTTGAAAACATGAAACGCGCTTTTTAAACCACGCATGTTTTGACTTTTAATCAAGTGTTGCAAACAATTTTTTTTATTGCTCAACTCTTTTAGGGCACAATAAAAGACGAAGGCGGTTTTCATCTAAAGTAAGTACCCAGCCATCTGGATTTCCGAAAAATTATGCCAATAATTTAGACATAAAAAAAAACACTGACGTTTATTACAAATGTCATTGTACTCAATTCTTCAAGTTTCGTAAATAAATAAATAATTACCAAGGTGATATTTAAATACTTTGGAGAGTGTCTATTAATTAGAAGTTATATAGGTACGCAAAGTAACATTTCAATGGATAATATAACAGTAAAAAAAACAATTGAAATCGTTGATGACTATCCGAATAATGCTGTACTAATCTTTGAAGCAGATTGTCTAGAAGGTAATTTCTTGTAAATAAATAAAAGGAATAGGAAGTTATACAAATATAAAAAGTAATATAAGTTTGGAATGACAGTACCGATTGCATTTGTGTACTGAGTAGCCAGAATGTGTTTTATGATTATACAGTACCATCTAAGCATAGGTAATTTCTCTAAAGTGGAAGAGGTCATGGCAAGTTGGTAATAAGTAACTTTATTTATTATTTATCTACTTCTTTTCAGAACCTTAGGATGAACATTCTACAATACCACGAATTTAACGAGAAATTTTAAAAACTACTTTAGGACTCTGTACTATAATGACATAGCGATAACATTTAGAGAAAAAGTACAATTTAACTAAATGAAATTAACTTTTACTGAATATGTAATGTTGCGTCTTTAGAATCACATTGATACTCGTCTACTATTAGGTACTTTGGTGACAAAAATACTTTTGATAAGACAGTATTACCTATTCGAGCTTCATAAAAATAATTAACTATTACACATTTACTTATTTAGCAGTTCAGTATTTCTGTTTAAAATTAGTATTTTTCAAAATTACACCTTAAACTTGTGTTTACGAAATCTATTAGCAAACAGAAATAAAATACTATTTAGATTTACTTTTTTCACACTAATTAGTAAGTAACTTTTAGCATCACTAGCTTGAGATTTGGCCGGGGTGTCCGTAGCCTAGGAAACGGGTGTAGCTACAGGACAACAACATTGATAAGTCATTTCCTATCGTGTTACATAAAAATTGGCAAAACGATAGCAAAATATAAGCTTACTATTGCTTAAATTGCGTTTATCGTGAACAAAATATTTTAGAGAACTAAGATGATTTTGACAGTTCGAAGTATGGATGGCAGGTGGGTTTAATATATTCTCGATAAATTAATTTGATAATAACCTGAAAGGTAGATAACGTTAATAATGATTGAGTGTCGCAGTAGTAGGAGAGATATGCGTGCTTCTCTGAGCGTGAAGCGTCCTCAATGAGGTCCCCCTCGCTCCCGGGCGCGTATCAATTTTATCAAAGTTATCGGGAAGGAGGGATACATCGGCGGTGCCAGGTACGGCACGCGACTGGGATTATTCACCTGCGGAATTAACTTTCGGGACTATGTACTACGCACTACATAACGTCCCCAATAAGCACACTTGAAAGACCCTAGATATAATAAAATTGGTATACATAAATATCAATATTGTACTCATATCACAAGTTATTTTTTAATAACATTATGATTTTCTATCTTTTTACCTTTTGCTCTATTAGTAGAAAACGCATATACTGCACAAGCACATATAGTAAAATCTTAATTAGAAATTAATTCACACCTCCTCTACATTTATCAAAACACAAAACAAAATGAAAATATCAGTAACACCAATCTTAATAAAACAATTTAATGATCTAAAAGCAAAAACACCTTATATTTAAAAACAATGCAGTAACTAATAAACATCAAAAATGTCAGTTAGAGTAACAATAATATAATTAGATAAACAATATGAAACAGTCAGTGATGCGTTACATATGGTGGCACACGGCAGGTGGTGTCAGTGAAGCGTAACCCAGCACCTGCAGCCACCCTCCTGTCCCTATCACAATATCACACACACTACCTCTGAGCCCACACCACTGAACATTAAAAACAAAATTCTCACAGATACAGTGCCAACCAAACACATAGAGACCGTTGTTTGATCAATACTTGATGTCATACAAACCAGTGCAAAGTCACAATAATGTGTAACTGTTGTGTTCTAGTGATATTTTGTTGTAAAAATTAAATTTTAATCCAAAATGTCTGAGATGGGGTTTGAAAATGTGTTTTACTTAGAGAGTGAGTGTTTTTATATAGTTGTTTTGTTGAGAGTGACGGTGCGGAGGGATGGAGGAGGTGTTGCCAGGTTACACTCCACGGATACTCTCCGCCCATGCTCCCGGCAGATCAATAACATCTCTATCACTTAGGATAGTGTTATGCAACAATTCTGATGAATCATTTTATTTGACTATTTAATTTAATTACTTATCTTAAATTGTTTGTTTGCTGTAATTATTTGATATCAAGTTTTATGAAATGTAAATTTTTGATACAAGTGTCTTTAAATGTGACCTTGTTTTTGTTATTAAACATAGTTCTAATTAAAACTAAAATGATTCCTTGATTGATTTTAATTGTGTGCCAATTATTTACCACTGCTAAGCCTTATAAGTGTTTAGAATAAGTATTAGATACTGAAATAGCTAAGTAGCTTATGTAAGTTTTCTGTACTGGAATTTGCAAAGCTAAGTATATAAATTAAATACAAAATGGTTCATGTTACTCTTTCGTAAATGTGCATTGTAAAGTACCTGCCTGCATGATAGTTAATTGCAAAAATCTATTGGGGTGAGTTACCCTTTGAAATGTCCCTAATTAGATGGCAGCAGGTATGGCTTTCAATATAATTGTGAGATTAAAATGGCTTCTAAAACTTTTGTGAATTAAATGATACCATATCCACATTTTATCTATACATATTTTTTTGGGCAATTAAAACGATTATTATTATTTTTCTTTGTTTTTTAGTTTTATTTTTTTATTGAATTTTTAGTTTATGTTCAATATTTATTGGTAGATATTGAGAGATTATGATTTAATGAAAGTCCGTACGTTATGTTCTTCAGATTTTGAGTGCGCGGGCGACGAAGTACTTGTGGAGTCGTCGCCGCCTGCCTCACCGGACATGGCGGCGCGGCTTGCGGCCCCCTCACAGGTAAATAATAATATGGAACAATATGTTTATATGAAATGTGTATAATACACATAATATAGTTAGTAGACAGTAATTATTTAAGAATTTAAGGACAGAAATGATACGATATATACATGTAAAAATTGGTCGCCAAATCAGACATTCTTTACTATATAAAATTGATTAAAATGTCTTACGTAGATACACTAGAAATGTAGTAAATTAATACTTTGCGTTTTATAAGTTTCATTCTACAAGAAAACCATATTTTTGCTATATCTTTTCCACGTTTTGTCGGTAGACGAAAATTTACAGTACGGTTTTAGGGGGTTGAAATGAATATCCTTCTAAAATTAGTAAGTACTAAGACTCCTGCTTCACTACACTTGTTACGATTGATTTATTTTAAGACCTATAAATCTTGTTTCGAATTTGGTATTTTTCTATATTTTTCCTAGTTTTATGAGATATTTCTTCCCCTATACAAGTGTCTTGCGTACATAGGGTGGCGGCGCCGGCGGTGCTTCGCCGAGCGCCGTGCGTGAGCTCATCGTGATACCGGAAATACCCAATGCTATACATTTGCAGCACGCTATGCAACAGGTAAACTATGTAAAAGAACAACCAAAATATTATTGTAAATATATAAGTCCTTAAATGAACAATGTCTTCAAACCTTTGCTTGACACAGCTCGAGTTTTTCACCAACTACGCAATAGCCTCGTTGATACTTTCACGTATCAGCCAATATCTAATACCGGGACCAGTCTCCGAAGACTGTAATATGGCCTAAAATTATCTACGATGGTCCTTTTCTCAGAAATCTAACCCCAATACATTATTAGCGTGAAAAAAAATTTAAATATTCAAATCTTGTGATATAGAAATAATTTTTCCAACATTCTGTTGTCGCACTAGTAAATGATGATCTTATGAATTGAAGTTCTGGTCTCAAACCTTTATATAGTTCGTAATTCCTCATTGATGGATCAGATCAGAATCCTCTCAAGCCGTTTCTATAAACATATTTCCCATTTCTACAAGCACATTTGCTCGCCCTTTCCCAGGTCAACGAATATCTACCAACAGCATGATAACAGTTCTTGATTCCGTACTGATGGTTCAGACTAGAATTCTAGTAGCCCTTTCTTCGTTCAGACTAGAAATCTAGTAGCCCCTTTCTATATTCATAATCGTTCTTTGCAGCAAGCACTTTTGCTTAGCATCTCTCATCTAGGGTACGTACATCCACCATCCTTAAAACCTCCATATGACTGACGAAGTTCCTCATGTTCTCCAGGTAACCAGCACGGTGGTGGAGGTGAACGGCGACAGCTCCGGCCACTCCAGCCCCTCAGCCGACGGCCAGCACACGTACATCACGGTAGCAAGTGAGTGTACGTACTTTAATCTCATCACGGAATGTGTATACAGAACTTGTGTCTAGTGTAGTCTAGTATGTTATGTGATGTTTTATTATTGTTTTTAATCAGGTATTGCTTTAAACTGCCAGCAATTGTCTTTTTTTGGTATTCAAAGCTCGAGATACATCTTTTTTTTGGCAGCTTTACACAAACTCTTCAGAAAGATAATTCTGAAAAGAAATAGTTTGTCTCTTACGGTTTCCGTAGTCATGAAACTGTCTTACACGACTTGACACTTAATTCTACTCTATTTTTACTCGACACATTTCCTCGTGTATCTGCTAATATGTGATAATAAAGACGACAAATAGTGGGCGCTAGACGTAAACACGTAAAATAAAGTCAAGATGAGGATTGTGACCATTCTTGAATTGAATGCGTTGACAGTTTATTGCGATATCTACTTTATAGATTCAATGTATTTTGTTACAACTTTTAATAGTCTTGTAGCATAGCAGCATTTTCTATATTGAGCTTTATTTCGAAGACGATAGAATCGGAAATCGTATTTATGCAAGCATGTATTATTTGATGTTGCACATAATGTTGTTTTAAAGCACTTTTTGTATGATCGTGTGGCCGTACAGTGCAGGGCGCGTGGAGCCACGGCGTGCCGCGCGTCAAGACCGAGGATCATAGCGACCCAGAAAGCAAGTTCCTTTACACTTTTGTTTCTGCTTTAATATATAGCAGTTTGATGGCATGGGACATCTTTACTAACAAGTCATTTGGGTTGGTAATTGCCTCGATTATAATGGTACTTGGTACTTGGTGTGGGTCAAGGTTTTTTGTTGACCGTTCAATATATTGACGATTCTGTGCCGTATAAGAAATAAAAACTTTATTAAGTACTGTTACTACCGTAATGTCTTGAACAATATGAACTACGTACTCTTGCTATATTGATGTCGCATATTTGAACCGGCTGTATATTGGACTGTCGATTGATCGTCATTAATAAGTTCATTCTTTTAAACCATTGTCATTATTAATAAATCCGCTACTTAACCCTGTATATTAAAACTTTCTTAATTAAAAACTATGATTACATTTTTAACAATTTGTAAATAACAAATTCATTTGTGTACATTATATAATAACAGGACAGTTTTTCACAAATTGCTTTTATAAACCAACTAAATATAATGTTATGGAGATTATTTAGAGATCGCTCTGTCAAAAGCCTTCGTAGTTTTTTTCGATCACAACAGACGGCCATTTTAATATTTTATGCTGAGCTTAAATCTCAAACTAAATCTGCAGTGATTCCCTTTGCGTTTCTGCTTCACTTCACAAAGTATGTCACAACACGCAGATCAGAAACCTTTGATGGACAACAAACAGACTACTTATATTTCACCCTCTGACATCACAATACCTGATTATCTTCCACCTGTCGAGATTCGAGATTAATGCACTGTTCAGTGCACCCCATTTGTTATTAAACTTTATAAAAAAAATGATTGGAATATGGACCTTATTGCGTAGACGTAAGGGCCATTGAGCATTCTTTTATTATTGAAAGAGATAATCCCTCACGGAATCATCGTATTAATTGGCAAGGTACCGTACAATTTGCAGGTGCGTTTGCGCATTACTTTTGATTTTTCATGTAATATTTTGGTTATGTTTATTATTTATCTACTGTTTATTTAAAGTGTACATTTTTTACTTACTTCTGGTAAATATATAGTTCATATTTATCGTGTGATAATGATTACGTGATTGGGATTTTTAAGGATTATTGTTATCAGTTTTATAACAAAAGAGCAAGATTTAAATTATATGTCATTCTGAGATTTGTTGGAATACTTTGGTGTCTGGGTGGGCTATGTGTTTGCATCAGTAATCGTATTCATCAACATTTAAATAAAATACCCAAAAAAAAAACAAAAAGAAAACTGACAAATTAGATATTTCTGCGACATTAATTTGATAAACAAATAAAAAAATACATGTTGCTCAACCTACATATTAACATCAGAAATAAAAGTGTTTTTTTCCTACAAAACAAAAGAAAACATGTAACCATTACCGTGCGCGTGCGATACAAGGCACATATCAAGTTCCTAATTCAATCTTCAATTTATTTCGTTCATTTTACAAATTGCACGCGAGGCCGTACAAAGTAATAACAAAGCGTAATTGCAATCGCCCTTGAGGATTACGTACCTGAGCGCTCACTATCAATGGGTGCCTATCAAGGGGATGATCCCTCTGCCACCTGCGCTGGTTACGTGTGACGTAACGCCGGCCACGCGCCGCGCCGCGCGGGGAACACTTATATCATTTTTACCTTACACATGTCTATGTGCCAAGTGGCTCCTACACGATTTTATTGTGTTTTATTGCTTCTTATTGGAAAAGGGATTTTATGGATGCTTTTCAGTCTGAGCATTGTTGAAAATGTCTGCCGTTTTGCGTATGAGTTTGAATATAATTTAGTTGGGATATTAGATTTTTGTGTAGGATTTTTATTTAGGAGTCCTTTGTTGCTTGAAAGGAAAATTTATGATAAGTAGGCGCAATGTAGGACAATATTGAATTTAAGGTTGACTATATTTTATTAGAAAAAATATCCGTAGGTATTATTGATTTTAGACTAAGTTAACTTAAGTATTTTACTTGTTACTAAGCGATTTATCTTTACTGCTTAGTTAATAAAAATATTTCTGCGAGCACACATAATAAGTCCTATCCTTGGAATTGGAGAAACAGCAACATGGTAAAATCGGATTTTAGGCCTTTTTTATACCTATCTTCTAAACAATTGATCTTTCATTAATAATGTGCATTCGGATGTTAACTCTTATATATTCCTATCTTCCAAACAATGTATCTTTTATTAAGAATGTGCAGCATATTATTAATGAGAACGAGAGAATAGCAAACCTATTTACTAACCAAAATATTTATTTATAGAAAAAGAAACAACATATTTTTACGCTTCTATCAATAATTTATACTTATGTGTCAAAAATACTTTCTTTGATCTCACTCTGAAGCCAAATATTGACCGTTTGTTAAACAAGTGACAACCTTCGACAGCCATATTGTCCGACTTGCTAAACATTACATAACATTATATACCGACACAAAAGGGAAATGTCTGCGTTTATATCGTTTACGTCTATATTACACCGTCTATAACAGGTGGGGTGGGGAGAGACAGAGAGAGGGATAAACATGTTGAGTGTTAGAGAGGGATGGAGGGTAGAGGTTGGTAATTGGGATGTTGTTCTGGGAAGCGTAGGTCCAGCGGCGAGTTGCCTGGGAGATCTCCAAGAGCATGGAGGTGCCTCGATACCGCTCGTATTACCCCTGTGAGTTCAGTCTTTGTGTAGGGTCGAGTGGGACGGACTACACTTCATTACGGAATCTAGTGGAAATTTTCAGTTAGACCTACCCTTTGTTTTAAGTGGTGTTAAGCTTAGTGAATTTTCCTAACATTATCAGTCGAATTTTGACTAATTTTGTCGTGCTTATGTAATTAACAATGTATATTCCATGCAAATAATACTATTTAAATAACCTGCATCATTAATTCTCGGAAAAGACACTGGGGGCATGAATGATTAAATATTTTTGGAATTAATTTTAATATATTTTTCTTCAGGTGAGGGTGGCAACGGCGTTAACTACCACGTCCAATATGTTACGGAGCCGCAGGAAATATACACACAAGGTCACCAGACACATATGTGAGCTACATTATATTTTAAATACCTTACTTGATATTATTTTCCTTAGTTTTCCAAGAGTGTAAAAAAGTGTTAAAAATTTCCAATTTTAAAGGTACAGCTTCCTTTTATTATTACTTGACTATAAGTTTCTTTTAAGAAACTACCAATTCCTGACTTTATATAATGACAAGAAAAAGCAAAAGATTAAAAATATTCCTTGTTTCTATGTCTAAAAGACTTGTTTTGTTTTGGAAACCTTAAAAATACTTCGAATTAATAAGAACAGTGGGTATAAAAGAACAAGAAAAATTATGTTTTTTAATCTGCTGAGCTGTGAATCTCTTTGTCCTGAAGTGTTTTTAGCACATTCACATTATAAATGCGAAAGTTATATTTTTTTGAAGACTTATTGATTACATTTGCGAGAAAGCATTATCAGGCCAGAAAAAGATGAAAATAGATAACCTTTTTTATCTAGCGGGTGCTTTTTCGATTGAGCGACTAAGATTTTGAAAATACCCATAACGAACAACGAAAAATTTCTAATCCGCTCTTATCCTTTTCGGAAGTATAACTTGCTTTTTCTGACATTTACAAAAACCAAAGTGGGGAAGACATAATATTCCACAACAAGGTTTGTCAGACAGTTAAAGATATTTATATTCTTTCTTCCTAATTAACTTTTTCCAAAGCTGTCCTGATTCAGCTTCTTTAAAAAAAAATCTTTTCTTAGTCTTTGCCCTAGCTATAATATGCCTTATACAATAATGCTAATATTATACTATCATCCTAGGGACCCGTTACGTTCATATCCCGTGTACGGAGTGACCACTGTGGGCACCGAGGCGACCGCGGAAGGAACATCGGCCGACAATGGCTGGGGTGGAGCTTCCTCCGCAGAATATACTGCTTACGGCGTTGTGGTAAGTGCTTTAAACTTCTTTATTAGGTCCGCACAAGAAGATATAGACTTTTTCATGAGCAGGTTTGCTTTTCTATTTGTACGGTTTTTAAATATGACGAAAGCAAAAAGTTTGGAGCAAGCATCCTTTTTTAAAAAACGTCTCCCGCTTTTTGCCTAAGCGTATGCCTTGATTGCTTTATTGGACTTTTAGCAAGAGCATAAGGCCTCCAGCCTGAGCAGAAAAAAATAAGTTACTACTTAAGCAACGTAGAGAACCCCTACTGAGTTCCCATCTCCACTTAGTGCGTAGCTAACAATCTTAATAAAGCAAACATTTGGTGGTGTGGAAAAAAATGTGTATTACTTGAAATTATAGTTAAGTAGAAAATTTAGAAAAATACATACAGAAGTCGCCAGACTAGAGATTTTAAAAATGTATGAAGTTCTTCCACCATTTTGAATGCCTCTTTTTAAATGTGACTAGGTTTAACGTGACCAAAAAAAAAAATACTTACCGTACCTCGGACAATGGTAAAATTGGAACAAGAATACGTAGTTGGTCACTTACTTGTCGTTGATTTGAACGAGGTTATTTGGGTTTTTACGCAAAATGCACATTTTGACAACAAATAAAATAGATCAGACTTTCAGAAAGCGAGGCTGATCCCCAAATACTGAAGATGAAATTTACTTTAGGACGGTCTTAAAGGGATATGTCGCTACTTTATGCTTTAATGCGGGGACGTTAAGAGCGGAACGGAGATTTTTTTTAATAACTACTAGGTATTCGTCATTCGGACGTTATATCGGACTACCTTCGTGGTCTTCAAAGGTGGCCCGGAATCGGCTTAACCGAGTGCGTATTACCATACTACTCGACTGGATGTAGATATGCTACAGCAATCGGAAGCGTTCCGCTAGATTCACCTCCGTACTAATGCGATCAGCTAATCGACAAAAGGCTCGTTTTGCCGGTCGAGCCGAGCCGATGCGAATGGTATTAGTAACACCCTTATTACGTATACATAAAGGCTTTCTTGACCGGCGTCAGTCGATTCCGCGTCGATAAGTGTGAGGAGACGCTAAAGGTACAAGTTGGTAGCGGACTACATGAGGCAGCAGCGGACGACACGTCGCAGCGACCCTACTGGTTTCTATGTATTTCTGTGAAATCAGCTACGTAGTTGGCGACACGAAGCTAGCGATGCGCGAAGGTAATTTATTGGTCGCTGCGACACGTCATCTGCTGCTGCTTCATGTCGTCCGCTACCAACTTGTACCTTATGTGTAATATTCCACCCACTAAGTCGGCATGTTATGTAGGTGGCCGGCGACGAGGCGGAGGCGCCGGCGTCGCCCGCCACGCCGGCCGGCGCGCCGCAGCCGCCGCGCATGCCGCCCGCCACCGTGCAGTGGCTGCTCGACCACTATGAGACCGCCGAAGGTGGGTCAAGTGAGGAACACTGCATCATTACTACCTTATATTGCAGCGCTGCTGTAGCAGACACTGAAAATGTGGAATGTAAATAATAATATGGGATTGGGCCATTACTGCGGCGGCGATGTAAATTAACAAAAAAATTAAACAATTTATTAGTTGTTTGTTGGGTCGCATGTCAGACGAACTTTGGGATGCGAAAACTCAGAGTGGGTCCTACGTAACTCTAGACGAACATTTTTGCAGACCGATAAGTTGGTGGAGAGACCAACTTGAGTCATATTAAAATGTGTTGTTTGATTTTAAAGTGCAAAGAGATCAGTATAGTTTTCCATACAGGTGTGTCTCTCCCGCGCTCGACGCTGTACGCGCACTACCTGCGTCACTGCGCCACGCACCGGCTGGAGCCCGTCAACGCCGCGTCCTTCGGCAAGCTCATCCGCTCCGTCTTCATCGGCTTACGCACGCGTCGGCTCGGCACCCGCGGCAACTCCAAGTATCACTACTACGGCATCCGGGCCAAGCCGGGGGTCGAGCAGGACCACAGCGACCTGAGAGACGACATGCTCGACCAGCACGATAATATCGATGATAAGACCGATGTCATGGATATACAGGTAAGATATTGTATTTTTTTTTCTTGGTTATGTAAACCTTTTTTATGTTGGGATCACAATATTTATCAACTTATTTGGATGGTTTTGAGTATTACTTATTTTGGGCATTTACCTCGTGTGTGTAGGAGGGCCGCAGCCGGTCAGCAACGCGCGAGTCGGGCAGCAGCCCGGCGCACGTGCACCGCGCGTACCTGGGCGCGGTGTCGCCGCCGTCGCCGCCCGCACCGGCGCTGGCGGGCTGCGCGGGCGAGCAGCTGGCGGCACTGCGCCGGCACCACCGCGCGCACGGCGCCGTGTTCCTGGCGGCCGTGGCGGCGCTCGACACGGCGGCCGTGGAGCGCGCGCGCCGGGCCTTCTGGCGCCGCCCGCCGCCCGCCCTTCCCCGCCGCGCTCTGCTGCGCCTGGCCGCATCCCGCGCCGGCGCCGCCTGGCTGCGCCGCGCCGACCTGCAGCTCTACCAGCGCGCCGTCGACCTGCTGCTGCCCGACGTGCTGCGCCCCATCCCGCCGCAGCTCACGCAGGTACACCACATACATACACACACTGACACCTCCCGCGCCGCGCCGACCTGCAGCTCTACCAGCGCGCCGTCGACCTGCTGCTGCCCGACGTGCTGCGCCCCATCCCGCCGCAGCTCACGCAGGTACACCACATACATACACACACTGACACCTCCCGCGCCGCGCCGACCTGCAGCTCTACCAGCGCGCCGTCGACCTGCTGCTGCCCGACGTGCTGCGCCCCATCCCGCCGCAGCTCACGCAGGTACACCACATAAATACACACACTGACACCTCCCGCGCCGCGCCGACCTGCAGCTCTACCAGCGCGCCGTCGACCTGCTGCTGCCCGACGTGCTGCGCCCCATCCCGCCGCAGCTCACGCAGGTACACCACATACATACACACACTGACACCTCCCGCGCCGCGCCGACCTGCAGCTCTACCAGCGCGCCGTCGACCTGCTGCTGCCCGACGTGCTGCGCCCCATCCCGCCGCAGCTCACGCAGGTACACCACATACATACACACACTGACACCTCCCGCGCCGCGCCGACCTGCAGCTCTACCAGCGCGCCGTCGACCTGCTGCTGCCCGACGTGCTGCGCCCCATCCCGCCGCAGCTCACGCAGGTACACCACATACATACACACACTGACACCTCCCGCGCCGCGCCGACCTGCAGCTCTACCAGCGCGCCGTCGACCTGCTGCTGCCCGACGTGCTGCGCCCCATCCCGCCGCAGCTCACGAAGGTACACCACATACATACACACACTGACACCTCCCGCGCCGCGCCGACCTGCAGCTCTACCAGCGCGCCGTCGACCTGCTGCTGCCCGACGTGCTGCGCCCCATCCCGCCGCAGCTCACGCAGGTACACCACATACATACACACACTGACACCTCCCGCGCCGCGCCGACCTGCAGCTCTACCAGCGCGCCGTCGACCTGCTGCTGCCCGACGTGCTGCGCCCCATCCCGCCGCAGCTCACGCAGGTACACCACATACATACACACACTGACACCTCCCGCGCCGCGCCGACCTGCAGCTCTACCAGCGCGCCGTCGACCTGCTGCTGCCCGACGTGCTGCGCCCCATCCCGCCGCAGCTCACGCAGGTACACCACATACATACACACACTGACACCTCCCGCGCCGCGCCGACCTGCAGCTCTACCAGCGCGCCGTCGACCTGCTGCTGCCCGACGTGCTGCGCCCCATCCCGCCGCAGCTCACGCAGGTACACCACATACATACACACACTGACACCTCCCGCGCCGCGCCGACCTGCAGCTCTACCAGCGCGCCGTCGACCTGCTGCTGCCCGACGTGCTGCGCCCCATCCCGCCGCAGCTCACGCAGGTACACCACATACATACACACACTGACACCTCCCGCGCCGCGCCGACCTGCAGCTCTACCAGCGCGCCGTCGACCTGCTGCTGCCCGACGTGCTGCGCCCCATCCCGCCGCAGCTCACGCAGGTACACCACATACATACACACACTGACACCTCCCGCGCCGCGCCGACCTGCAGCTCTACCAGCGCGCCGTCGACCTGCTGCTGCCCGACGTGCTGCGCCCCATCCCGCCGCAGCTCACGCAGGTACACCACATACATACACACACTGACACCTCCCGCGCCGCGCCGACCTGCAGCTCTACCAGCGCGCCGTCGACCTGCTGCTGCCCGACGTGCTGCGCCCCATCCCGCCGCAGCTCACGCAGGTACACCACATACATACACACACTGACACCTCCCGCGCCGCGCCGACCTGCAGCTCTACCAGCGCGCCGTCGACCTGCTGCTGCCCGACGTGCTGCGCCCCATCCCGCCGCAGCTCACGCAGGTACACCACATACATACACACACTGACACCTCCCGCGCCGCGCCGACCTGCAGCTCTACCAGCGCGCCGTCGACCTGCTGCTGCCCGACGTGCTGCGCCCCATCCCGCCGCAGCTCACGCAGGTACACCACATACATACACACACTGACACCTCCCGCGCCGCGCCGACCTGCAGCTCTACCAGCGCGCCGTCGACCTGCTGCTGCCCGACGTGCTGCGCCCCATCCCGCCGCAGCTCACGCAGGTACACCACATACATACACACACTGACACCTCCCGCGCCGCGCCGACCTGCAGCTCTACCAGCGCGCCGTCGACCTGCTGCTGCCCGACGTGCTGCGCCCCATCCCGCCGCAGCTCACGCAGGTACACCACATACATACACACACTGACACCTCCCGCGCCGCGCCGACCTGCAGCTCTACCAGCGCGCCGTCGACCTGCTGCTGCCCGACGTGCTGCGCCCCATCCCGCCGCAGCTCACGAAGGTACACCACATACATACACACACTGACACCTGCCGACATACAAAATTGGCCTCTTGATACTCGATTTCCAACGAAAGAAGACAGCCCCAATTCCTATCCAATATAAAAAACTATATGAAATGATTTATGTGCAGGCTATCCGCAACTTCGCGAAGAGTCTGGAGGGCGCGCTAGCAGCGGGCGCGGGCGCTGGCGGTGCAGGCGCGGGTGGGGCCCCCGGGCCGGCAGCCCGCGCGCAGGCCTCCGCCGCGGCCGCGCTGGCTGCCGCGCTGCGCCGCTACACCTCGCTCAACCACCTGGCGCAGGCCGCGCGCGCCGTGCTCACCAACCAGCACCAGATACACCAGGTATGCATACACCTCATTGACGCCCTTAACTAACTCTATAATCGGATTTTTATTCGCTTTTTGATAAAAAAGAACGACATGATGGAATTGTCCAATAAAATGTTTTTACGAGCACACTCATTTATTCTGCCTGGTACACAGGGAGATACGCCGAAACCGGTGACAGCAAAATTCTTGAAATAAAATAAAAAATAGCATCCGGAATGTTTCTGTAGATGTTAAGTATGTTGGTAACTAAGTACGAATATCGTGTCTAGATGCTTGCGGACCTGAACCGCGTGGACTTCCGCGTGGTGCGCGAGCAGGCGGCGTGGGCGTGCTCGTGCGGGAGCGCCGCCACCGCGCACAAGCTCGAGGCTGACTTCAAGGTACGTCTCTGACATGTAGCTCCTAGACACCGACAACGCGACACGACGTACGACACGACCGCACTGACGCCTCTCGAGACCGACGCTTCCTAAGACTGACGCCTCTCGAGACCTACGCTTCCTAAGACTGACGCCTCTCGAGATCGACGCCTCTCGAGACCGACGCCTCTTGAGACCGAAGCCTCTCGATAACGACGCTTCTCGAGACCGACGCTTCCTAAGACTGACGCCTCTCGAGACCTACGCTTCCTAAGACTGACGCCTCTCGAGATCGACGCCTCTCGAGACCGACGCCTCTTGAGACCGAAGCCTCTCGATAACGACGCTTCTCGAGACCGACGCTTCCTAAGACTGACGCCTCTCGAGACCTACGCTTCCTAAGACTGACGCCTCTCGAGATCGACGCCTCTCGAGACCGACGCCTCTCGAGACCGACGCCTCTCGAGACCGACGCCTCTCGAGACCGACGCCTCTTGAGACCGAAGCCTCTCGATAACGACGCTTCTCGAGACCGACGCTTCCTAAGACTGACGCCTCTCGAGATCGACGCCTCTCGAGACCGACGCCTCTCGAGACCGACGCCTCTCGAGACCGACGCCTCTTGAGACCGAAGCCTCTCGATAACGACGCTTCTCGAGACCGACGCTTCCTAAGACTGACGCCTCTCGAGACCTACGCTTCCTAAGACTGACGCCTCTCGAGATCGACGCCTCTCGAGACCGACGCCTCTCGAGACCGACGCCTCTCGAGACCGACGCCTCTTGAGACCGAAGCCTCTCGATAACGACGCTTCTCGAGACCGACGCTTCCTAAGACTGACGCCTCTCGAGACCTACGCTTCCTAAGACTGACGCCTCTCGAGATCGACGCCTCTCGAGACCGACGCCTCTCGAGACCGACGCCTCTCGAGACCGACGCCTCTTGAGACCGAAGCCTCTCGATAACGACGCTTCTCGAGACCGACGCTTCCTAAGACTGACGCCTCTCGAGACCTACGCTTCCTAAGACTGACGCCTCTCGAGACCTACGCTTCCTAAGACTGACGCCTCTCGAGATCGACGCCTCTCGAGACCGACGCCTCTCGAGACCGACGCCTCTCGAGACCGACGCCTCTTGAGACCGAAGCCTCTCGATAACGACGCTTCTCGAGACCGACGCTTCCTAAGACTGACGCATCTCGAGACCGACGCTTTTCGAGAACGACGCCTCTTGAGACTGACGCCTCTCGAGACCGACAACTCGAGACCGACGCCTGTTAAGACCGACGCCTCTCGAGACCGACGCTTCTCAAGAACGACGCTTCTCTCAGCGGCTGTATGATAATAGCTTGTCCCTTGTGCAGGCGACCCTGGGGCGCGGCGCGTCGCTGGAGCAGTGGGCGGGCTGGCTGGAGGGCTGCGTGCGCTCGGCGCTGGCCCCGCACGAGCGCCGGCCCGACTACACCGCGCGCGCCCGCCGTCTGCTGCTCGACTGGTCCTTCTACTCCTCGCTCGTTATACGCGAGCTCACTCTCAGGTAACGTCTTGAAGGGAAAACTACACTAACGTCTTTCGAGTGTTATCGTCTTGCCTACGCTAACGCTAAGCAGCTATTCAACTCAAGTGGTGAAGAGGGGTAGGTAGGAGGGTAAGTAACTCAATACTGGCTAAGGAGAGAAGAAGCACTCGAGACTTTTTAGCCCACCGAGTTTCCCAAAGGCAAAAGGCAACATCCTTGTTTTTGGAAAGTATATCATAACGAAAATTACGTTGAATGTCATCCGCAATTCGCTAAACACCTTGTCTCATGAGCTATTCACCAGAAGTGAGGGGCAAGCTTTATGTTTGAATCGAGTTTGATTTAAAATAAAATACCTGACCAAATCAGCCTGCTGACCATAGAATCAGTGTCATAGCTCAGAACAAACCTATCGTATGAACTATAAAGCAATAATTGAATAATGTCCGCGGTGTGCAGGTCGGCGGCGTCGTTCGGGTCGTTCCACCTGATCCGGCTGCTGTACGACGAGTACGTGTCGTACCTCATCGAGCGCCGCGTGGCCGCGCATCTCAACGCGCCGCCCATCGCCGTCATGCAACGCGATCTGGTACCTATACACATACTTATACACCTCATTTTACACTAACGATATTCTTTTGACGCTATCACTCAATTGTAAAACTACCTAGTAAAGTGGAAGGAACGCTTCGGTCAGAATTCGTGTTATAACGTACTTGTTTCGATCACAATGTTGCTATTACATATTAAGTAAAAAAATATATCGATAGTTTCACATATTACAACGAAGTGTAAGAATATAATAAAACAAGGTGCCATCCATCATTGACACTTCGTCTACCAATGAACAATCTGTCAACTACTTTTTTTCCCCTTTCAGAATTAGAACTAGGTATAATAATAATGCTCAAAGCGTCTGTGAAATGCGTAGTGTAGCTCGAGAGCTGCAAAAGCTCGGCATCAAAAGCCTCTCCCGTTTGAAAGATACTCGTATCTTTCAAACGCTTTTGCGCAGCAGAGAGACAATATAGGTTACATAAAAAATTACTATCTGGAACCGAATAATAATTAACTAAATTTAACCCAAGGAACAAGAAGAAGAAGATCTGCCAGAAGAACAGATCCAAGACGAGCCTGACGATGACGACCAGGACTGGGAGTGGGACGACGACGAGGAGGAGGACGACGAGCCAGACTGCAAGAAGGCCAAGATGCCGGCCGAGTAGACCGCAGTAGACCACAGTAGACGGACAGGAAGACCGGCAAGACGGGCGAGTACAGCTATATCCATATAGTAATAAGCATATAACTTTCTGTGGCCTCTAGTCTTTCATATTGGATGCCGATAGATGTTTCTAGCAGAGTTATCCCGGTTTCTGAAAGGCCGATCAACGCAAAAATTTGGTAATGATATGTCAAACCTCAATTTAAGGTCTGTGGTTGGCTGTCAGACTTTAGGTCAACCAATCACAGTCGTGATCAGTTGATTTCACAACAGATTAAGTTGATCAGCCTTTCTTAAACCGGGGATAAGGCATACATTGCAAAATACTTCATAAAAAGAGGGGAGGAGAAGGAAATATTGTCTGCCACAGTCGCTCGTCCGTGCCGACACACACATTGGTTTCTCAGGAGAACTTTTACTTGCCCAGGTATATTTGTCATCAAGTTGTACTGTTCTGTACATATCTTGTAAACTTCTATCTACAAAAAGTACCTGAATGTACATTGACACCTGAAACTGTACAGGATTGTAAAATTTAATTTATTATTTATCTAGGGTATTTGTACATGTTGTTTAATAATTTCGTGAATGAGTTTGTTATTTATCAGAACGCGGATGTTGGAAAATAGTCTTCAAATTTTGGCTAAAATCGTGAAATATTAGCCTAAACAACCCGACTTATGTATATCGGGGTCAAAGTCATTCAGTGTTTACTCGTTGTAAAATGTGAAACCGAGTCTGCAATATCTGTCTTACAGGCTGGTTTCACTTACTCATAATCTGTGGTAGCATAGTTATATGTTATATGTAGTGATAAACATCGCGACTCCTTTATATAAGGCTACAAACATCTATAAATTATTGCTTGTATCATCTTCGTAATTGCACATGCGACAAGATGCAAACATGTATTTAAAGACATCTTATTTAAGGTCAGTTAGTGTTAGATGTTTATATTATTGTAATCTTGTAAATATTCATTCATTGCAACGAAACTAGTGCGAAACTGTAACAAGGTCTCATGAGTATTAAAATTAAATTATTGTTCGCCTATATCGACATGATTATGAATCACTGTCTATAAAACACAATTTTGATATCTGGCTAATAGATTGGTATTCGACATGTATCAAAATCGATTAAATTTTCTCGATTTTATAATCGATGCGTTTTGGTAGCAACATGGCGCCTTATGTAGTCGAGATGATAGCTTCAATATATTAATAAATTGTCCTGTGTTGATTGGAATCGGTTGTGAATATAGGATGCCTGCATCTAGTAATAAAACCTACCAGGACATAAGTTTGATAAATAATACCAAATTGCCTTTCGAGTGCAATTACTAATATATTCAAAATAGCAAATCAAAACATTTATTTTTAATAATATCCTAGTAATTTTATAAAATACAGTGTAGTGGCATGACCATCATACCGTTTTCAATACTTGATTTTCAAACTGTTTACCTTTCTACATTCTTAATTGACAATATTAAAGTCATTTCATATGTAGAATGTTCCAAAATAATTGTATTAGGTTATAACGGAATTGTATCTCTTTCCCTTGAATCTGGGAATCTTAAACAGGAAATTGTTACATGATTTTATAATATGATAATAAATAAAAAAACATTAGGATAAGGTATATTATCGTAGGTCTTCTGGTCAATGTTAAACATACATTAACTGTAAATTATTACATTCTTAGTGTATTGTCTAAGCACAAACTGTTGCACGTATGTATTGAAAGTAAAGAATCATTCGGTTAATAAATAAAAAAAAAGATAAAAAATTGTTTCTTCAAATTTTTCTGCACTATTAACGACAATATCCAATTTATGTCCAAATTAAATATTAAGAAGCCAGCAATGTATATTTTTCAATCTGTGTAAATATTTACTGCCAGATGTACGAAATGTTATTGTTTAGTGCATTTTGTCTGTTAATATTGTTTAAAGTTTTAGTGTTTATTTGCTGCCATCCATTTTCCTCGCGATTACTTTAGTAGCACTTGTCCTTATTATAAGAACATAGAAGTTATAACATTAATATTTTTGTTATAACGATGTTCACCTGAATTAGTCCTTGTGTCCTTATATGAAAATATGTAGTTTATTGTAGTTAAATGTAATTACTATTTAAATAAATATTGTCCTCTTTATTCATAAACTATTCTTGCGTGCTCCAACATAATTGATATTTTAAAATTTTGAATTTTTTACTGATAGCATTCCAATACGTATTGCATATTCTGTTCCACTATGGAATCTAGAAACACTCTTGAGGACATCAAAATACCTTCTGCTGACAATATAAAGTAAAGTTTATGAATAAAGCGGCTTAGATTAAGATGTTTGGGCAAATACAGAACCAAAGCTTTTACATTGCCAGAGTATAATAGAACATTATTTAACATGTATATATTGATTTACAAATGTTAAGTTGAAGAATAAGATGATTTTAATTAAGTATACCAAAGAGTTCATTTTGCTTATACAACTTATAGATGTTATTTATACGCACATGGTTTGTTTTTCAAAATTATTGCATTTACCTTGCAGTTCTGCACTTTTATGTGAACATGATATTTATTGAGTTTTCTGATAACCACACTCCATTGAATTAAAGACGATCCATCAACTTTATTCGTCGAACTTAAATTATTATATTCGGTGTAAATAAGGGTAAAAATGAAAGATAGTCTTTCGATTAAAAAAATATCTTCGTAAATGCAAAATTGATTGTATAAATGTTACCTTATTGTAGGCTAAGTCACCCACTGTATGTTACACGATGTTGTTTAAATATAAGTATAGTTTAAGTAGTATACGAATTATCGTCACTATATATTTCGGTATTACCAAAGTATGTTGCAATTTCATAATATAGGTAGATGAACGTCATTCAAAATTTTAGCTCCTAGAATAATTAACTACTGACTGGGCTGACCGATAATATAAGAAAATAATAGCCAAGTAAGGTTGAATGCAGCAAAATGATCCAAAAACTTATTTCATGTCTTTAAATTAATTTTGCTAAAAAAGTAAAGTTCAAACCGATTTTAAATGTTCTTTGATCTTGAAGAATTGTTTGCCCTTAAGGCTAAGTGTAATATTGTTCTAAAAATTTATTTTTATCTTACTAAATAATTTTATATTAGCGGTCAGTCTAGTTTATACTACTAGCCTTATCCACAAGCTCTATTTCAGACTTACTCTTTCGCCTCGCCTTAATAAATATTATAATCTTTAAATAAAAACTAATTTACGCAATCCATGTAATTACATAGTTAAAACTACTGGGTCCACTTATACCTTTCTTGAGCTTGTGAGTAAGTCTATTGTACTGTAAGACACGTCGGTCGATGTCGTCGTTATATCAATATGACAATATGGATGTACTTTCATTAATCATTTCCGGCTTTACCTACATTTTAAGTATATTTTTTTATCTATTTTATATGATTCAGTAAAGTTATAGCAGATGTCTACTGCCTTCGACGTTGCCTTATATGATACATACCTCTGATTGCTTCGTTACTTGGTATACGCGCTGAAGGTTGTGTTGCACAGCAAATAATATAACCTGATGTTGTGATTCGTTTCGGTTTAGTGAGTAACTTTGTGAACTTGTCCATCCGAAGTGTAACTTAGCTGAGAGGAGTATATTTATTGATGGAGTGACAATAGTACTGCGCCGCCCGGGTTGCGGGGCCGGGCGGCTCCCCAGTGCCTAATATCTTAAAGTTTAAAAGAAATAGTTTATTTTAAAGATATAAAGTAGACATATACAATCATCAAAATGCCTTTGTCGGTTAGTAAAATATTCACACACAAAATCGTAAAGTTATTTTAGTCGTTTTTATCGAAATGTTTATTTATATTTTTGCATTATGTATATCGCGGAATTGCACTTTATAGGTATAATAGGTGTCTCTGTGGACAGTGCTCGAGCGCGCCGCCATTTTGGTAAGTGCTCGAGTGCTGTACACATATAAATGTTTGTACTTAATGAAGACCATTAACTGGATGTAATCGTTTAGATGTTAAGATATCTGTAATGAGTGTCTTGATTATACAGGCAAACTGTAGCTAAAAGTACTTCTTGATATCTCCATAATATAGCATTCCCATACAAAATACCCACATATCTATTGTTAGTTAACTTTTTACATTAACGTTCAGATGGAGAGTTAGGTATTACGTGTATATTGTGAATGGTATTCACGTGCGGAAAGAGGAGCATACAATATCGTCTGAGCTAATGCAAAGACTAACGTGACAATACAAAAATAGTATTCAACAAAATTGTCAATTGAACATAATAATGTTTGGCTACAGTAGTACAGTTAGTCTGACACATGAGCTTAACATTTTGTACCGACTTAGATAAGGGTCTATCAATTTGTTCTTTATCCGATGTTTAAAATATAACAACGAAACGTTTGGGTTGCATTCCTGTAATACATTTGTAATGTTTAACTTCTAATTGGCGTAGACCTTACATTATCAAACTTGTATAAGGTAACTTAAGAAAACTTTATAAAGTTTTTTATTCTCATGTATAAATATAATATTTTCTGTCAAAATCTATATGTGTCTAGTCATACACGCGCAGGAGTGCACCCGCTACCCGTGAAGCGATGTGTTAGGTTAGGACGTGATTATTCATTGTTGTAATCATTATGACTGTAGCGATGGCTCGACGTTTGTATGTGGATCGGGAGAAGATTATGTGTCTGAGAATAAAGCTAGTCATGTGTTTATATCTGTGTTTTATTTATAAAATATACAATCTCGCCAGTGGATTTAACTAGCAACTTCTAAAACATAGTTACTGTTGCATTTTCAAAATAGTTTTAATGGTTACCTTTCTCCAAAATATGAAAGACAATAGGTAGAGGTGAGGTAATAAAATAAAACAAGTTTTGGTTCTCATAATAAATATTATTTCAATATTTCCGTATAACCTATTTATGTACAAGTCGAGGCTTCCGGAGCGACCAATCTCAATTAAAATAATATTTACAGAGAAGCTTTATATATAAACATATGAATTGCACTGCGATGCACTCATCCTCACTAGGACACACATACGTATCACATATACATACGATATATGAACAGTACAAGTCATAGAAAATATTACTTTTATCAACCGTTAAAATAAACGACCTTACTCCAAAACTTGGTTTACTAGTTCGTAAATCCATGACAAGTAAAACAATGCAATGAAGTAGTAAATCTAACATTATGTAATCTATTAAACACACAACTGTCAATTTAAATACAAAAATATTAATAATATAACATAAGTATAATTATAGTAAAATATTTCACTAAAAATCATAACATTTAAGGTGCCAGCCGCAACAGAGTACATTCGGACTATAAACAAGCAAGAGCCCAATCACCAAGATGTGGAGTAAGAATATAATGTTCTATATAAAATGATATGAAATCGATCGCAATAATATCAATTTTAAAATACATCAGCTTCGCGAAAGGAATGACCGAACTTCGTAGAGATCTGTTAGTGCAGCGTTGCGAGAAATGATCGAGCGACAAACAATATGCCTCAAAAATAGACGGTTCCGTTTTTGTTTTATCCAAAATAATAGGAATTTCTTTGGTTCTAACACTAGCCTATCTAACCTATAACTAGCCTCACCTCGCGGGAGGCGACACACTACGTAAGGCGTCTCTTCGACGATGCTAGCGTTAACCTAAGTCCTAAAGTAACCGAGCCGTGTTTTTGTAGGGAACCGTGCGGAGGTGCGAGTGTTGACGAGAGCTCACATGGCGAGCGCGGCCGAGCGCTTGTCTCTGTTCTTGTTGCGCGCCACCGTGCGGGCCTTGCATGCCGCGTTGTTTTGTAAATGCTGGAAAAGAAAATATTATTACATTTTGTTTCTGGAGGTTATTTTTTTTTGAGTACGTTATTTGCAAGTCCATCATATTAGATAAGTGCATAATAACACGTGTAAGTGAGTCAGCAGTATAATTTCAAAGCATTGATGATTGTTCACTATATCGAAGAGATGGCACTTTGCCATAAAACCATTACATATTCAGATAATGGGTAAACCTTGGCATGTTTTACAGTATTTTATTGGACTATTGTGTTAGTGGGTAACTAGGGTAAAAGATGTAGTTTATGTCTTTTTATATAGGATGCATTGGCAAGTCACTTGAGTAAAATATGAAGTATTTAAGTTGTAAGTTTGTTACGGAAGTACAAATAAAAATACGTTATTTTTTTTTTTTTTTTGCGAAATGTTGTTGATATTTTTATAATATTAGTGAGGCGTGTATGTGGCGTGTAACGTACCCGCTGCAGCTTGTTGAGCTTGGTGGTGGGCGCGGCGTTGAGCGGCAGCTGGTCGGACAGCGCGAGGGCCGCGCGCAGGCGCAGGTCGCGCGGCGCCAGCGCCTGCAGCGCGCCGCCCAGCGCTGCGGCCAGGGCCGCGTACGCGCTGGCGCCGCACCACGACTCCCACGCCGCCGTCTCCGTGCCCACGCGCACTGACACGCACGGTGCACTGCCCTCCTGCACAACACAACACATCTATGTTATAAATTACCACACTAACAAAATATTTACGTTGATAGTCTTATTTGTAAAGGATGAATCCTCCTTTCGCAACAGTTGTTTACACATTTGCAAGATTGATGAAGAAAATAATCTACCAAAATCAATATTAAATACATATTTTTGTTTACGGTACTGACTCTTTCTTTTATCATGTCGATCAATGACAATATTAGATTTTCCCGGATCAGTACTCAGCTACGCGGATAGCATCATCTATAGCATTGTACAGATCCCCGCGTGTACCCATTATTTAAATACAAATGATATTATAGCAACAGTACATACCTCGAAGTACTTGAGTATATCCCTGAAGGTGGCCCGCTGCACCTTGCGGTCGCGCTTGGCGCGGAACTTGTGCGAGTCGCGCGCCAGCTCCGTCAGCCGCGGCAGCAGCGCCTCCACCGCCGCCGCCAGCGAGCTGTCCGCCACGCCGTCCTCGTCTGTTACTGTCTCGTAAGCAATGGCTAAAGCTGTGCCAGCTGCCATGCGCACCTGCACAGAAACAAAAAAGGATTTAAATACATTATTAAAAAAAACAACAAACCATTCATGAAGGTTAATAACCCCAACCCTAAGCTACAAATTTTAATTTTATGATAAGACGCAGGTGACAATTTGAAAATTAAGGAAGAAGGATTTTGCCTAAAAGTCTTACAGTACAGGATAAGTATTACATGGATCGTCATAAGCCGTTAATAAAACTTTGGAAATGCACTCATCTATAATTAAATTCTTCAACCTTTTGAGAGTTGCATAATGAAACAGTTACATTTATCGCTTATTTCTTGAACAGTTCAAAAAGTGTTTTACCTCTAGCGAGCAAGCCTCCAACAGATCAGCGAGACGGGCGAAGCTGGGCGGCTGGTTGTTGAGCAGCGACAGTGCGTGCGCGGGAGACAACAGCGGCAACAACAGCGACCAGCCGTCTAGTGCCGCGGCGTGTAATGCTCCCGCCGCTAGGAGAGCGCTTGATACTTTCACGCTTCCGTCACCCTGTAGTTACAAGACAATGTTACTTATACATATTTCGTCTAATAAAGACTACCGTTAGCAATTTAACCACCTGGGGTAGTCGATAAATTAATGTCAAAAAATGATAAATTCTATGATTACTGGTGGCCTTTTTTATGTTTTTAACGTCACAATCGATGAGCACAATAACTGCACCCTTCATAAGATATGCTTTACAGAACAATATTTGCGAAAATAATACAGGCTCCAGTTTTTCTGCTATTTACTAAGTTTTTTGTATTTTTGTTCCTGTGTATCACATTTTTCACATTCACATGAGATCATGTCACTAGATATATAATAATAGCAAGTTGTGTTGACACTTTAAATCAGTCTTAAAGTCGTCACTTCAGCTTTAAGTGCCACATACAACTTAAGTCAAATTAAAGGGCCCTAAAAAAATTACTCATTCAAATTTCATGGCATCTTTTAAGTTACCTTAAGATAGCTGGCGCTGAAGATGGTCTCGTAGATGCGCATGACCTCGAGTATCTCGGTGAGGTCGTCCTCCAGCAGGTAGCACATGACGGCCAGCGCCGAGCAGCACTCCGTGCGCGTCTCCAGCGACGACGACAGGTCCGTCACGGCCGCTGTGAGCGCCGGCCGGACTTCACGCACGAACTCCTCCGTGCCTTCCTCGCCGATCTGACGGATAGAGGACATTGGTTATTTTAATGTTTCTAGGAATTGTGAGGTCTGATTGTAATTTGATTAACATGGTCTCCATTTTAGATCTGACAAAAAATTTAAGATATTATGATTTTTATTTCTATGTAAAATAGTTAAAGGACCTCCTCATAACTACTTTTCTTTGAAGACACAAAGAGATGTTTTTTAAAAACATTCTTTTTCTGTCTAATTATAGAATCATCTGACAAACTTTTGTGAGAAATCTGTTCTTTACTCAGATAGCCAGTATCATGGCATCAACTTTTGTAGGGGTCCAGATCTTAAGATCTCTTAGACATGGACCAATCATGACTTCCTTTACATTTTCAGTAAGTTAATCTTTCAAGTGTAGCTACTGTACCTGCAGAGCTAGCAGGGGTGCTAGCGCAGCGGCAGCTTTCTTCTCGCCATCCTTCCCGCGCCTCAGCGCCCTCGCCACGTGGTCGGCGAGTGTGGCGCGGTGCGCGCTCAGCACGCTGTCTAGCGCACGCCGCTGTAGCGCAGCACGCAGTGACGTCAGAGCTGTAGCACGCGCCGCGTTTGAGCGCGCATTCAGGGCTTCTACTAATTCTAGAACCTTCTCTTCGAATTTCTCTTGGATCTCGTTTTCTGTGGAAGGAATGTTATTGTTAATTCGAATCAAAAATTAGTTTAAGAGGGACTCGCAACATAAAATAATTGCAGTAGTGGATGATTCCGGGCTGAAATAATGACGATGACAAGCAGAAGTTTTCTTCAGTCGAAATTAGGCCTATAATACCAATGTGGGTTTTTTTTTCACGTGAATTTCATTAAATATTCTTGGGTACATCGAGAAAAGTTACAATTGCTAAGCATTCTATAGCGTCAAATATAGCAACAATTTATCGGATAAGCAATCAAGTTATAAACGTCTGTATTCAGATGTATAACGAATTAATTAGCCACGCGAATGGGTGACATTCGTTTCGTTGAACGTTTGCCACTTTGTTTCGTATTAATTATATATATAAACAATAAATCTTGACTAACTTAACAACAACTAACATGACATAATATTTGCGCCAAAAGCGGCATAAACCCAAGCGGCCGTATCATAATCATAAAATTACATGCACGTCATCTATTATGAGCGTCTTGATAAAAACTGTATAAACAATGCTGCAAAATATTCCGCGGAACATTTCATGCCCGAAATTATTATTCAAAATAGGCGAGCGCCTATAAATTGACAAGGTCACATAACCAGACTTGATAAGTCACTTGATAACCTTGGAAGCTACCAATCTCGAGACTTTAAAATAGTATTTTGCACGTGAGTGTATAATTAACGCATTATATTGATATAACAATATTTCGGCTCTGTTCTGACATAATATGGAATTTTATTGGTTCGCGTATCATGTGTATTAAATACAGAACAAATATGGCTGCACGCCTAAGCAGCAGTCGTTCGTCACATATTTAGGCAGAGACAAAAATATACAAACAAAGAGCAGATAGGCATTAAAAAGGCACGCACAACTAAACATTATTCTTAAATCTATTTAATTAGGTAAATAAATATTTTTCCGTTACAGCCAAAAAATCGGACTGATGATATTTTGGCTAAAATATACAATTGGATGTTACATAAAATGACTGTTTACGCTTGCTTGTCATGCATGCGGAATATGACATTGACAATGAACGAATACATTGAGTCACGGCATGGAAAATTGTACAGACTTGTGGTGTCATCGCACTTAAGTGTACGTGGTTGGTGCTATTAATTAAGATGGTTAACGAGAGACAAAAAGATTTAAGATGACGCGACAGGTGAACTCATTTAAGAACTGTAAATTAGCTTCCGTATTTAGAGACTTTAATAGAGATTCATCGATTTGTGTAAGCAACCCCTTGGACAGAGGGTCGACTTACTTAAATCGATACTCGGGAATCCTTACAATCACCAACTTTCAGAAGTTTGGCACATTTGGCTTACTTTAATCGATACTAAGGAATCCCTTAAAAACCACTAGCGACTCTAAGTGCGGTATTTAGACTATTAAGTGCTACTTTGTATTTGTGGAAAATGCTACTTTGTATTTGTAGATAATGTAAACGTAATGTTTTAACAGGTTGTGAAACTTATCGGTATAAATAAAGCTGCTGATTAACAGATAGAACAATATATTACGAGAATATTAGTTATCTCATTCTCAGTTACGCCATTGGAGTTTATCAGCTAGAATAAACAGTATGTGATCTTGTCTAACATAGTAGCCTTGATGTTATAATTAGGTATCTAACCTTTATTTTTAATAATGTTAACTATGTGAAATGTTTATATAACAAATATCAACAAGTTATTGGTCTATCGGCAAACCATAAACAGTAAAACTTTCAATAATAACATCAAAAGGTCACTGAAAAGTTTCGTAAATAAGGGGGTAACTCGATTGAAGTAAGTTGGTAGTACGACCTTGTAATAAGGGCTAATAAACATTACGTCATAACATTAAAAAGGTCATCTCTATCCCCGCGCAATCAAAACGCGTCACTCTTGTGAGCGTTAAATAAAATCTTTACTTTACCGTAGAATGACGTAGAGAATCCTACGTACCTATTACGTCACAGTTTTCTAACCGATTGCAGTATTTGCAGTGGACGTAAGTAGAACGTGACGCTGGCGATAATGGAATTTGTTGATAAGACTGTATTAGTTCCATGTTTACTGATATTATGTGATACCAACTGTTGGCTAGGGGTTTAATGGAAAAATGTTTCAGCAAAATTAGTTAAACATTACTGAAATTTAATAATTAAAATTACGTAAGAAATTTAAAACTTGTTTTATATTGTATTGCTGGTATTTTAGCTAGTAGAAAATGAACTTCTCAGGAAGAGAAATAAGGTATATCTACTTACTATTGTTAAGCTAACTACCACCGTCCTACCTAATAGAATTGTAAACAAAATTCATTGAGTATTGAATGTAAGATGACCTTCAATAGATCAATAAAATGGAAAACACTTAACAAACAACTCTTTAGCTTTCAAATGGGACAGTTTCGATAATAATTTGGTGCTGCTATCATTAATTCTCCATTATCCGACATTAAAAGCTTGACAAATAAACGTAAGTGTGTATTGGGCTAATGTCCGGCGTTACTCAGACGTCCTTCCTAGGTCGATGACTGCCACTCGACATTTGTGCAAACAAGTTCATAGAGTTATCGTTTCTTAGAACTTTAAATAATGTGTTTTCGAAATAAATCAGTGTCATGTTGAGGTAGCTAAATAAAAAGAAAATAGTGACAAACTCTAGTAGTAGGGAGAAAATAGTGTTTAACTGCAGGTTTTTTGTTTAAACTACGACAAAGTACAGTTTTCAGCACCTACTAAACTACACAAAACTCGTTAATTAATACAATTTAGCTTGTGGAATTTATAATTAAAAACAAATCAACAACAGTTTAAGGGCAATAGGCAAACAAATAAGCGACAATTCATTAAAATCCAACTTAGCAACAATGTGAGTCATTATTTATTTATATTTATTTGTATACAGCTTTCCTAATCGACTGCCAAGTTTTGATATAACTCTTGAAACGTAAACAAACGGATGATTCCTATTTATTTATGAGTTTTCTTGGGAATATTGGCAGTCATCTAATAAATAGCTGAAATTACCAAGGAGGTCATATATTAAAAGAGACCGAGGTTTTATTACGACTACATGTCCGTTGCCAATAACAGTTATGGCTCCATAGAGAAATTAGGCTTTTGACTCAGTTCGAATGACCTTAATTTATGTTAATCTTTGGTTAGAAATTAGAATGAGGTCTTGCGGTATTTTGGTATTTAAGGACGTTAGAATAAGAAAGGCTAAAAGTCTTTTCTAAGTGTTAAAATCATCGGGGCTTACATAACAAACACAGTGTTGATAAACTGGGATACTGAAGATACTATTTCATAATAGAACGTATTTTATTTAGACGCTCCGTACAAATTTGACACAACGCCAAGTAATATTGGGGTACTTTTTAAAATTACACCTGCATTGTTCGTTGGTTATTATTTGACACGCGATCGTGGCTAGTGCTTTAAGTACTTGTAAAAGATATGTTTATGCACGGAAAACACAAATTACCGACTACTTTACGAAGGATTTTTTTTTTTATTTTTATCAGCAGGTTTTGCTATTTACTTTATTTAATCTTATTTCCTTGATTTAATAGTCGTAATCATTTTTTGTCCAATATTCTGGAGACGTAAAAAAAGCTGGCTAGAATTTTTGTTATTAATTTCGATTACTGATTCACAAGGTTTCATTTATTATGTGTCTACAGTTCGAGTCACGTTGCCAGTATTTTGTGATACGCACGCACATGCGTGTTCCACATAGCGTGCATAACTCACTATTTACTTCCTACCACAGCAGACATTTTTTGATCATGCTCGAACCGTAAGCTAAAATAAAACCAAATCCAACCAAGTCAAGTCCAAACCAAGTCTTTGTTGTCTGAGGGTTGGTTCCAGGACAGGATCAGAAAATAATAGTAAGCAAGACGTGTTTATTTTTAAGGGGAACAAATGCAATGGGCAATGTTTGCGAAAATCTTAGTAATCATAACGGTGTTAATCAACTTTTGACCATGGCTTGGCTCTAATTGGACTTAAACTATATTAGTCTACACAGTTCTTAGCTGTGGCAGAACAATAAATCTCTAAGCCTAAAGGTATGTGAACTAACTTCATTAAACGCATTCCTACTCAAAACCATTTATAGCATATCAGAAATATCAGAGGAATTTTAATTATAAAATGTAAAATTTGAAGCTTAATGAATAATGAACGCGCGCAGCAAACTTCAAAATATTTGATTTTATGTGACGCTTTAACATTATTTTTATGCACATCGACCTAGTACAAGGCCCTACTCAATAAAACTAAAGGAGTAATTTTCAATATTCAGAATGATAATTATTAGTCAAATGAATTGCAAAATTTACCGCGTTTTGTAAACGACTGGTGACTCTGCTGTTTATGAAAAAGGTAAAGCAAGATAATGCAGTAATTGTGCGCATTTCTTACAAAAGATCTGAGACGAGGTCCTTTCCCTTCAAAGGAAAAAAAGTCTCGTCTTTATTTTAGCCTTTAAAGAACGTGGTATTTTTCTCGTTTAACAAAATATATTTCAACAATGTATTTTGTTACCATAAGCTAAACCGCAATTTAACTTTATTAACAGCATCTTAAATGTCTATCTATGGCAAATGTTCTCCTTAAAGCGCTAAAGACAGCATAACACGTACCGGCATCTAAGAACTGCTTGTTATTCAGTATTCGACCATGAGAATATTAAATAATTGATTCTACAATATAGGTAAACGTAGTCAGGATGTGAGTGAATAACTTACAATAGCACTTACATAGTAGTAGACAATGTGTGACGCATGACATGTCACTATTACTTAGCCCGCTCTAGATTAGATCACAGGAAGCTGTCTAACGCTATCAAGATTGCTAACGATTGCTTTGTAGGTCTCACGATATTACCATATTACTAGATGCAACTTGTTGACATAGAAATGTAATCTGTTTCAGGGTGCAAGAAGACTTATACTAACTTTAAATATCACCAACTGACAGCTAGAATAATAAAGAAATATTAGACTAGACTGTAGAATACACATAGATGAATGTATATAATACAGTTTTCCTGAGATTTGCAAGTCACTCCACATAAGGGAGAAAGCTATAGCCATCACGCGGTCTTTGATGCGATCAATTTCTGCAGACTGTCTGGCCGTCTCTGGGTGTTTATATTTTATGCCAGAAATTCTACGACGATGAATCAATAGTTCTGAAGAATTCAGAACAATTCCGTATAGGAAGGAAAAGTCATCCTTGATATTTTTCATGTAATGAGGGTTTAACCGTTCTTTGATTGGAAATCCTGCAGTTACTAAAGTAAATACCCATATTTCTAAGTCATTAAAATCTATTTTTAATTACACATGTGTACTTAGATACATAGACCATTCTGACCCTAAACCATTCGAGGATCATACAAATTGTTTGGCCTAGTTCGACGAATATTACCCCAACTTAACGCAGGTCGATTTTACCCCTATTTACAGATTTTTGTGAACATACCTGCATCATCATGGTTGCTCTTGAGGTCTGACTGGCCCGAGATCTCCGAGCAGTTGTCGATGGTCATATCTATGCCGGCATCCTCGTCCGACGAATAGGGCTGCTCCGTTCTTCTGTGCTCTGAAATAACAAAAATACATTCTGAAATTTTATATGAAAGTAATTTAGGGTTCATTTACATAAGACAGTAACAGGCGGGGAAAGCAGACGAATACCAAAAAGATTAAATCGGGATTATTTAGGTCAGCAATTGTGCGACTAATCTACAAAAAGGCAGCATTGGATCAGCATTGATCAAGTCAGTAACTTAATGTCACATAACACTAAATATGAGGATTATACATTGTCAATTATGAAAAAGAGGTGTTTTCAACTGCAGCAGCACAGTTGCAGACTGGTATTATATTCTTGATTCAAATGTAATAATAACTAGCTTTTGTTTTAAGAGTATTGTTAGTTATAACCGCAGTTTGTGGTGGCGACATAGTAATGTGATATGTACGGTTAGCAAAACTAGGTTAGTAAGAAACCACCGAAACAAAATGCGTAGTGAAAAGGATGGCTAATGTTGCACCGGTGTGCTGGGTCAAACAATTAAGATAACGAAAATCATAACTGCATTTGGTCTCACTATATGACAAAAATAATACCCTTCAAATACCTCATATTATTGTGGAAGAGAAGTATTTTTACAAACTTGAATTATTAAAAAAAAAATGTAATGTAATATTATGTCCTTAACTACATAATTTTCTCAAATTCACAATATACAGATACACAATGAATAGTAGGATAATTAGGATAGATTCATTTATAGGGAATTTTACAAAATAAGAAACAATATTAAGAAAAAAGTTTTGTGACTTTAAAGATTGCAAGTTACTAACCTATATAAGCCCTATATAAGGGCTGACCTATTAAAACTAATTGGACAATTTCATAACGATCCCGCTAATTACGGTACAGTGTAAAACACAATCAACGGCACAATAATGGTAACTTGCAATTATTGCACCTTATTTAAATGCGGTAAGGTTCATAATCACCATCAAACTTTTGTGCACTTTAATGTACAAGGCCCAGTGTCAATCCCTACAGCTGTAGTCTATTAGAGATGAATGACCAAAGAGGTCTTAATGAAAATTAAGGTAAAGACAATTCCGGGACTTCGAAAAGGACTTATAATACATACTTGGGTTACAAAGTGGCTTGCATTATCTAACAAGTACCCAGAAAGAGCAGGGACAAGCTTGTTATTATTAAAATTGTGAAATAACTTTGTAACATAAAGCAGAAGGACATTCAATGACCTTAAGTCAAGGATTTGTCCTTCAAATAAGGTCAAGTTCGTCTTGTAGAAGCTTGGCTATACTTATGATGTATTATTGACTAAGCAATGAGTATGGAGCTCAGTAAAACCTCATTGGGTGAAGTAAATAATGGAGTAGGTAAATTGCACACCCTGACGTGGCTAAGTCAAGTGCAATCGGAACAAAAAGTATGAAATACTTTTTATGTAACAATGTGTAATATTTTCATTGCTGTGTTGTGATATTTTTTATCAATATTTTTAGCTATTTGATTTTTTTAAGTCTGTACCATATTTTGACCCTTTCTTAGATATAAACATAGAAGTCAGTAAAACTATTATTATGTTAAATGACCGGATTTCTAAATCTGGTTAAATTTCTATATCTAATCACCAAAGTGCAATAATTACATAATATTGTAAAATAAAACTTGTACCCACAAATCCATCACTAATAAAATGCAGCTTGTATTAATATTCTCAGCAGCAAGCCATACAACTGTGTCAGTGGGGCGTTCACATTGCACTGTCTATCATTAAATTGCATAACATTTGAACTTCTTGTAATAAAGATATATAAGTTTACTTAGGTATAGGCCACATGGAGTTTGTTTTTCATTGGATTACATAATAATTGTTATTGTATTAATAGCACACCTCTGCCTAACCCTTCGGGGACACAGGTGTGATGATATGTTATGTTTATTAATAGCATAGCTACTCTAATAGGCCATGATAGTGGTTCAATGACTGGATTTAATATGCAGAAGGTATTCTGTATTCATGATCCTAGTGTGCATAGAAAAATCCTTAACAATTAGATTAAAAGCTACAATCCTACACAGAGATATACTGACATAGATGTCATACAACAATAACAGTCCTCTTTTTGCATTAGGTATCCAAATTACCATTTAGCTCTTTAGTTAATTTGGCTTTTGGAAAAGGAACTAAGATCCTGAGTAATAAAAAAATTAAAATCTCAGTTCACCATGTACCGTCAAGCATGGTGACTAATCAACAAACCCTTGAAATTATTGTGTCTGAATATAAATTATTGCATACATTAATGTTAATGAGATCATTTTTTAATTAAAACAATATCATAATGTATTCATTATAAGTCTTCTAATAACAAATCATTATTTGTGGTCATTGGAGGTAGTAGTAGTTGCTTTGGTACATTTCTACTTATTAAAAACTAAGAGATACATAGAAAATGTATTAAATACCCCATGCATTTCTTTCATTGATTGAATACAATAAGTGCACAAAAACTATAGGTAACAACAAAGTGAACATAACAATGTTCTATTGAGTTGTCTTGTCCATTTATAATAAAAACGTTTGTAAGATTATAGCAGGAGTTATCATAACATGACATCTTTATTGTGCTGGAAACATAATTCTAAGTTAACAACAGCTCCATTCACTACTTTTTAATGACAAAGCATCTAATGGTCTTTGATCCAGGAAGTAAACATTTTACACATAATTTATATTGTTATGTAAAATTATATAATGTACAAACTATCTAAATATGGATAGCAAGGCCAAACAGTGTCAGATAAACAGTCCAAATGTCAAACCATATCACTTGGCCCAAACTTTGTTTAGTATTTGTAGACAAAGCTTGACCATCTCGAAAATAACATGTGGGAACTTCACAACGTTATGACACTGTGAAAGTAAAGGTTGCTTTTAAAATTGACACGAGACTTGCGAAACCCCACAACAACGATGCTTTACAAGGTCTATACTCAGATTTAGCCTAACATATGGTGCTTTAAGTCCTTCGTCTAGCTGGCATCCAGCATAATGACCATGAGCAAATAAAGTAAACGTCACACGTCCCGCGGAAAGTCCGCCACCACAAGGTCGCCGCGTGATCTCATTCTTGGCGGAATTCGAGCTCTCCACGCACCACATAACCAAACTAAACACACTTTGATACCAAAATAAATCCAGACTTACCGTATTTTCCTTTTTTCTTTCCTTTAGGCATGGTGAAAGGTTTGTTTTTCGAACGAAGCTTACTTACAATAATTGCTAAAATATATATTCACTATTTATTTAAACTAAGTATGTCACTTAATCAAGACGGAGAAAAGTTTAATATATCAGTTCTTGTTGAACGATTTGTGCACCGAATGTAACATAAAACTAAAATTTCAGAAAAACTTTTTAACATGTTTAACCGTGTAACATGCACACTTGACTTCGCTTTGCGCAATGCGCTGTCACTTTTTGTATAAAGCAGGGGCCACGAGTTACGCCATCTTTTTTGGTTGGTGTTGCCATTGTTAAAAGATTATTTCACCCATAGAAAATATAAAAGCGGTCATTATTTTTTAATAAAGAAAGCAAATGAAACGCATTTATGACAATAAACGTTAAAATATAATTTAAAAGGTTAAAGTGTATTAAACCTTTCTGTATGCTGTTAAATGAAAATGTACATGATTTGGGTAAATTGTTTATTTTACCCGTAATGAGTAACAACATTCATAATGGCAACATATAGGAGCGCGCGTCATTTTGATTCATAGAAAGAAAACTGTACGTAGATTAAATGCCGTTTAAAAACATTGTGCAAATGTTGTGAAACGTGCCAATGTTACGTATATTTCATTTATTGTGTAAACCAAAATTTCATATTATATTGTAAATCACAGTTTTGTAAATGTAATTGAAATAATTGACTTATTTGTAAGTAAGTCATTTCATTCCCCTTGATATGATTCTCTCCTACTTGGTAGAAAAAAAAACAATTTATAGATGTAAAAACTAATAAATTTTTCATAACAGATAAACATAATCCTTACAATGTATCAAAATAATTATTCAGCCTAAAATTTTATTTTATAAATTCCATTAAGTATTGATAATTGTTAGTTGAATTATAATTGTTTTTCAATGGGCTAGTAGTAGTTTCTTACATCCCGGATTCTAATAAATTATTTTTTGTCGTTTTTTTACTTGGTAATTAAATATCCGAAGAGATTGCACCTCTCTCTTTTTCCAATGAAAATATTTTTTTTTTATGTCATAAAACATTGCTTGCATGTTGCGCAATATGGGCGCAAAGCTCCCTCCAAAAGAGGCTGCGGTCGATCCTGCGCAGTGTGTGTAGTGTTGTTAAACAATTTAATCATTTCCGGGATCTGTTATGTTTGTACTTACAATAGGTTTATAGCTTATATACTAAAACATAGCTATGTCGGCCTGAATGCGGAAGGTGGAGGAGTAAGGTTTGAGTGATAAAGCGCAGCTCAGGAAAGACATAAGTATAACAACAATAAAACAATATAGGCTTGTATTGTATTTGATTCATTGCAGATTTCCTCCCTACATCTATGAAATTACTTCGTGTTTAGAGTGGTGAACATAGACCTAGTATTCATTTCTCGGCCAACCTGATTATAGACTTCTGAAGTTAGTAGACAGATTCTTAAAAATAGAGTTAAAGTTTCATATTTACTAATTAACGTTTCATTCAAAGGACATAATGTTTGAATATTGAATTGTTGTGGGTGTGAGTACCTATCTAGGTAGAAATCTACAAATGGATTTAGGTTACACAAGTATCTAGTAGGCACATCGTTAAGTTTTTCATAAGAGGAGTTAAAAACAAATGTAATTTTATAAGAATTTATTTAGAAATCAACGATAATTTAATAGACATGAGCTCAGGCACATTAAAAAACATTATTACAATAAAGTAGCACTTAACTAAAAATAAATCAGGAATAAAATAAATACTTTTGTGTTGCATATTTTTTTTTCTTCAACGTAAACAATACATTTTTTGGTTACATTATTGCATGTCGTTTGTAGACATTGAGATCTTGGTTCCTATATTTGGTTAAATTATTATATATTTATTGTTATCATAAATTTCTGGAACGATCTGTCACTACTTACTCAAAACATGAATTACGGTACTTAGACATGACACCTACTGGTTTAATTAGATTTAATTTTCACACACTTATTTCAACAACAATTTACACATACATTCACTGGAATTACCTATTAAAATACAAGGAACATAATATCTATAACATTACATATTTAATTTTAATAAGATTAATATTATGCTCAAGTGGTTAAATCCTAACTTAGCATTGGATGCGTTTTTCACTTGAGTATCGTTTTTACGCATTTGACCGACTGCATTCCAACGGGCCTTCGCTTCTCTTGACCCGTATATCTTCCCGAATCTGAATTCTGCGCACTGCACTGTTACCGTCGGTGGAAGACCCAAGTATATCAACCGAGTGCTGTTCCTCTTCAGGGCGTTCGATCCTCGCATATCCTCCATCTCGTGACCATTGATGTACCAGCGGAGTTCAGAGTCGGGAGCGCCGCGGCAGTACGCTTGAATCAAGTCACCTTCTCCGTATTCCTCTGCTAAGCCATCCAGCAGCGGCCGCCGGTGCTCGTGCCCATGGACCTCCATATGCGCAGTTCTGGTCTCGAACTTGTACGGAGGCACATCCCTTTCGATATCGCACCGGTAGAGTCCAGTAGCTTCTTCTGTCAAAGCTCCTAGTCTTAGTCGGCAGGCGGTCGGGCCACAGACCAGCATTTCCACAGTGCCGACTCCGAGGATGGGGAAGGAGCGCGTGCTCGGCGCAGCTCCAGGTCGATATCTGAAGAATTCGTTGGAGCCTTTGAACCAGCTTAGCAGGGTAAAGTTGGCATCGTAGCGGCACTCGATGTCGACGTCGTGCTGTCCAGGCTGCACCACCTCGGGCACGCTGAGGTGCGTGATGTTGAAGGTCCGCGCGCGCACGGCCGCGCACGCCGCCAGGAACAGCGCCAAGACCAGCATGGTGCCGGGACGCGCGCGCAACTCGCACTGCGCCCTAACCTAACCCAGCGCCGCTAACGCGCTCTTAATTAAACAGTTTATTAAACTCCGACACTTAACCGTCCGACAGATAAAAGGATCCCTCATTGACAAAGTTTTTTTTTACTAAATGTAATTGATAGACAAATTGGTTTTGCTAGGGGTGGCTAAATTATCGCTAGTGTTAATTATTTTTGGGGGGTGTGCCTACTTTCCACTGATTAAAATAATTTGGGAACATGCATAGCTCTCGACCTCTTTGTATACAATAAAAAAAACGAAAGCAAATAAAAACATTGCAACACAATACATACAACAAAATGAGTCATATCTATTGCGTTAAAGCATATTGCGAAATATTATTGTAACGCCTCTCATAGTAAACACAACAGTCATACCAAGAAACGTCACATAAAGCATCTAGATACCTAATACATATGTGTAGAGAATGAACTTGACAAAGCAATGAACTTCATTCCTAACATTTTTGTACAATTGTGAAATAAGGAAATATTTTTTTTTATGCAACACTTGTGATAAGAAAGTTTTATCAAGTTTTTCTGACTAATATGGCGAGACTACCACCTGTTGACATATAATTGTACATATTGTGTAATATAAACAAAATACAACTACTCATAGATCCCTTTTTTATATCGACAGAAATATTTACATGTTCGAATATCACGTCGGGGCATTTCAACTTCACATATTAATATTGTGCAGTTATGCGTCATTCGAATGTTTATTGCAAAATATTAAAATAGCTTAGCTTTTATCTTCGGTCTATTTCACCATTCAAAGAAAGTGAATGGAATGGGTCTCGCGTCGCGTTTTAGGGTTAACGGCACCTCCTGACTCGCGAATTACGCAGAGTGTGTGTCATCCAATCATACCAAACGAGACATAAGAACAAATAATAAAATGGGAGATATCCGTTGCACCGAGATTTTCTCGGAATTGATTTTTTTTAGCTGCTAAATTTGCTTTGAAGAGGCCAGACTAAATCTAAAGACTTCTGCTGATAGTATTACACTACTTTAGAGTTTAGAAGACTATGAATTGAATTTTAATAAGAGAGTAGTTTTTGATAACAATCATGTCATGGCTTAGTGAATGTCTTAATACGTCACTAAAGGAAGTAGTGATTATGAGGTAGATAACATAATTGGTTGCAATTGAGATTACGCGGCATGACATTTAGCGTTTAGCTTCCTGGACGCTCTACATGTATTTTGAAAGAGCTTTGGGTAGTTCCTCGTTTGAATCTCTTTGTGTCTTCTGCCAACTCTCTCATGACTTCCTTTAAAAAAACAGCAATCCTTGTCACTGAAAATACTCTCCCGTGTAGCAAAACCTTAATGCAGAAGAGACTCAATTCAAAATACTGGCTTGGCAACGTGGATCATGGTGATGAGTTTCAACGTGTTTCAGCTAAGGAAACAGTGACCTAGCTTTTATTAGCAGCCTGGAGACTAGACGCAGTCTGTCTGGAGGCCAGGATCATAAGAGGTGAAGGTCCATTATTCATAAGAGTCAAAAAACTTTCCCCTGTTGGGTCACACCGCGGCCGCGTGCCCACGCGCTCGTCTCGGAAACAAGACATTACAATTTTATTACCAGTAATCATCTTAAGTGTTATCAGTCTAATTGAATAATGCATCGGCATAGTGACCGCTGCCGACTCTGTTTTGCTAAACAACGATAGCTATCTGGTTTGTTTTGGTTACAGTTTTCTAGGAGCGGATCCTTACTGACTTTGGACCTGCATGGAGATAGGAGTTGTACTTAAGGCAGGCAGAGGTATACTTGTGGGAAAGACCACATGTGGATACTGAGAGAGGTTTACGAAAGGGCAGGATATTTGTGCATTATCACTGTAGTCGATTTGCATGTGATGACACATTTTTTTTGTAAATAAGTAACGCAAAAAAAAGTCTAGGGCAGAGAAACTTGAAGGAATTTACAGAATTTAAAAAATATTGTGAAATCAAGAAACAGGTAATATTTTTTTTTATTAAATGTAATTTTCCTTGTACCTAGAAAAGAGATAAAATACTACAAAACCGATAACTGCTGTGGCTACTGACCGCTTTCTCATTGAACTTGCTCCACGAATTTTATTAAACAAATTGTATTATTCACGTGTGATATCACTATCTTTGCTGATAATAGTAATATGTGGTGCTGACCTTATTTTTTCTTGATAATATTCTTTAGCTTAGTTTTATTTTCGCAATATTACCTTCACCCGACCTTATGTTCTGGTGATCAGCTATAAGAACAATGAAAATGTTTGGTTATGTTTGGCTGGTCTAAAGACTGAAGAGAAGGCAAAAATAATAAGGAAATCCAGTTTTCTCCACTACTTCTATATTTTTACCAAAGTTTTAAGTTCGGTTGATAAGATTGCAAAAACAGCCCATATCAGCACAACTTTAGTAATACTAACCGTTGACCCTGTTTGAAGAAATAATTAGCAGTTATAGCTTTTCTTGCAGGCTATGTCTTTACAGAATTTGTGCTATGCAGGTGAAAATAATCTCACATGGAGCATAGGAAGGCATGGTTTTGTAAATGAGGCAAGTACGTAAGCGTTTAAAATACATGTAGCTAAGTAATTTGGAGAAGTTTCTTTTATAGATACTGCATACTGTATAATATATGTTCTAAGAATATTGTCCTGTTATAATTTTTTTTTAAACAAACACACAGATCGTGTTTGTATGATAGTAATATCTTACCGGATGCAATAACTTAGAGAGCGCTATACGAGTGACCCTCCAAGCAAATTGTTTTTAACGATACATTTTAATATTACCCCTTACTATAACTCTTTGGGTATTATATTACGATGCCGGGATCAACTCATCAATTGTTTGTTGACAACTAGTCAAAGATATGTGCTCATTGTAAATTGAATTTGTGGTGACGATTCTAGATCAAGAGATTTTTTATATTTTTTTTCTGAATACATAAAATATAAAAGGATCGTTTGGATCCTGTTCTCTTGCTCTATGTAAAATAGAATAAAAGACAAGAGGGAGAGAAGGATTTCTTTTTATTTATTAATTGACTTTTTTAAACATTTTAATTTACCATTTCTCATCTAATCTATATAGCTACCTACTTTTGATGCTTGTATCACGACGAAAGATTTAATATTTTTTGTAGTGCTTGATTGATACTTGTCTTGATGGTCGTCATAAGCTTAAATAATTCCATATTTCTTCATCTAATCTTCCGCATCTACCTTGATAGACTCATCCTGCCGACAATGGCCTAACACGGAGGGGCTCATAAATTGCTATATTTAATTAACTAATCATTAGCTTTAACTTGTATTATGCGGGACGGTGTAATTATAGCGCTTTCTATTTGATCTGATTTGACACGCTCTTGGACGGCATTTTTGTATTTCCGTAGTTTTTAATTACGGTTATTTCTAGTAACGAATAAGGTATGCGAGCTGAAAGTGATACGAGATACACATATATCGTAACAACACATTTTATTACCTTATATTATAAAACTGAATATCCACATATTACTCAGTTCAACGGGTTGAGATTCTGTATTCTTGTTGGAAATCAGATAGGAAGTGACTCCATTAAAACAGTGTTGATCTCAGAGTAATTACTAAAGCATAGAGGGAACATCAAATTTCACTATAGTTGTACTCTTCTTACCTATGACACATTCAATATGAAAAAAAGGATAGATATATAGTTTTAAGGGATTTTTGCAGCTACGTTGTCCACTATTTTTGCTTCGGTAGTGATGTGCCGTATTTGGTAGAGGTATCGAAATAACTTTATTTCTTGACTGAATATGTACTTAGATTGAATGTATGTTATTTTTATGTAACATTTTTATAAAACAATTATACTAAAATTAAATCTTATATAAATCAATATAACTAACATGCGTCAAAAAACTCATCATTATCCTTGTCAATGGTGGGAAACGTGCCCGAAAGGCTGGCAGTATTGCCGCGTTGAATGGCTGTGCCGATTCTTTGTTCAAGGGACAAACCAGCCCTCTGATCACAAGTAGAGCCTACCAAACGTTCTTTAAAAAGATTTCATACAAACTCAACCCCAAACGGCTCGAAAATATAATAACCTATTAGGTTACTATATTTTCGCTTCGCATACATTATATTATATTTTCGCCATTTATGGGTCTCCGCAGCGCCAGAAGAGATCGCCGAACTAAAAACATGGGATAGCGCAAGGGTGTCGGCGCACGTTGCGTCCCACACCAAAGGCCTTTTTGTAAAATATACATCACCACGGCAACCAATACAAATTAAGTCCCAAATTTACAAATTATCAAGGGTTTAAAATAAAACAAATACGTAATTGGTTGACTAAAAGATCTAATGCAAAAATCTTTATTTTGATCGGCCTTTATAATGTAGGAGTTAAAGTAAAAAGAAACAAACTAATTTTTTAATAAACAAAAACTCTCTGTGCCCCAAGGTTTCACCCGCGTGAATAACTAAGTGTAGTTCCTGATGTCTTTGTAGTTATTCGGTTATATTCGGGGCGGAGACGAGGACATTTTTTTCGGCTATGCTTAGTCCAACAGCTTCTGGCTCTTGTTAGCACTTTACACCAGTTCTTCTATCATTCGGAGGCATACTGTAAAATAAAACGAAATTAGGTACAATTTAATAACATAAAATTAATTATCGTATCGAATAATATCGATGAAAAATTTCACTTCACTAGCATAACATAACCTCACAAATAAACATATTTCGTTTTTTTAATATTAATTCGCTTACACGATATAATAAGTGTAAGGTTTCATAATTTAATGTAAGGTGTAATATTTTTTTTTTGTTGTTTTTTAAAAGTAGTTTTCAATGTTTTTTTTTTAATTTTTCTTATACTGGTAACACTGGGAAGTTTTGGCGGGAAGGAGGAAAAAAACGGGTCGAGAGACTTGGCGGGGTTTTGGAGAGTAAAATAAGTTTTGTTGATACAATAAGTGTTTGACCTAATAAGTTTTGATTTAATAAGTTTGGATCCGTCTAATAAGTTTGGATAATATAAGTTTTGTTCGAGATCTGTGGTTTCATTTCTGAGGTATTTTATATCTCAGAAGTGGGATAAGCAACTAAAACTGTAAGTACACGCCTACATCTTTTATATAACTTATCTTTAACTAAGTTGTTTTACGATTGCAGAGGGTCTAAATGTATTTTTTATTATAGAGATATTAACGTTTTATACTACTTCTGTTCGGCAAAGTACTAATGTACTATTCGGTAAGAGACTTCTAGACTGACATTATACTGACAATTATTCACTTTAAAATAGCTATGGTGTGTTGAGTATTGTAAGCATACCTTGTTTTTATATGTTTTATTAATGTCCTATTATTTTTATAATCATAATTTAATTTGACTTTTATGTTGTTTATTACGAGTACAATAAGAATCTTTATTTGTGTGAAACATGGATTACAATTTTGATAGTTTACAATTTACATGATTTACATTTTTTTATGATAGGATTAAAATTTAATAAGTATTTATTATTATAATTTAATTTAGAATTTAATTATATTAACATATTAACTTATCTCTATTCTATTTTTTTTTTTTTTTTTTTTTTTTTTTTTGTTGGCTATATATTGACGCCAAAAGAGTAAAAAACAAAAAAAAATACTAATCTTCAGCTTGGGAGTTTTACAAACAGAATCTAATGTTTGCAATTTTGCTACGAGTTTCAGGTCATGAATGGAGATGAAACTGCGCCTCGGAGTCTCGGAACTCCTCGGCATAGTCGGTCACGCTCTCGACGTAGTCCCAGTCGAAGGAGTGGGCATAGATATGATCGCAGCCGTAGCAGGAGTAGCAGATTGCGTGAGCAAGAACAGGCACTTAGGTGTGAACAAGAAAAAGTGCGTTTGATGGAGACAGAACTGCAAAAGTCACGTGATGAAGAACTACGTCGCAGGCGGAGCAGACAGCCCAGCGTGCACACGGCGGCGAGGAGACACGAGAGCCGCTGCCGTAGCCGCAGCCGCAGCCGCGGAGGGAGCCAGGTGACTGAAGCGGGGAACAGGAGACATCACCGCCTAGATAGGTCATGTAGTCCTACGTTTTCTTCTAACGATATTGTTAAAATTATACAGAGTATTAAAGAAGTTCTGCCATCTCAACCATCTACCCTTAACACTTCCTCAGTAAGTAATAAAAATATTATACCTGAATTTAATCCTTCAGAAAAAAATCAGCGCATGGATGTTTGGCTAAAGAAAATAAACGAATGTGCAAAGGTGTATGGTTGGGATGAAAGGACGACAGTGCACTTCGCCATGCAAAAACTGTCAGGGCTAGCAAAGACATGGTATGAAAGTCTTGGTTCCATTTTGTTCACATGGGATGAATGGCAAGTTAAACTGTTGAGTGCGTTCCCGTGTGAACAAAATTATGGACAGGTTCTGGAAGACATGTTGAGGCGAAAGAGTAGACCAAACGAAGTCATTGAGAACTATTTTTATGAAAAGTTAGCACTTTTGAATCAATGCGAAATTACTGGTAGACGGGCCGTAGACTGCATTATTCACGGCATTACCGATAGGACTATACGTTCTAGCGCTTTAGCATTGCGATGTGAAGAACCTGACCAGCTGTTAAAGTTTTTGCTCAGCAATAATAAAGAGGTTTTCACAGCACCTCATCAAACTCACCGAGAGAAAAATGTTAACGCTGTCGATGATAGGGCAAGAAACAGGTCTAATTTTAGGGACGGTTCAAGTTTGTATTGCTACAACTGCAAGGAAAAGGGACATCCGTTTTCTAGGTGCCCCAAACCTTTGGATAAGTGTGGACATTGTGATAAAGTTGGGCACAAATCGGACCAATGTCGTTTAAAACAGGTCTCGGGGACAACTAAGACTGATACAGCGGCAAAAACTATGCGTATTTCAACTTCTAATTTTAATAACAAATTTATAAAAGAAGTGAATGCAGAAGGTGTGTTGCTGGAAGCCTTTGTTGATCTTGGCAGTGACGTGACCCTTATTAAGAAATCCAATTTTGAAAAACTTGGGCTTCATCATGACCAAACTCCAACCTTCATGAAGGGTTTTGGAGACAGCCTTGTGAAATCTGTTGGCTCGGCCAAATTGAACTTGGTTATTGATGATGTAAGCGCTACTGTTCCATGTAGGGTTGTAGAAGACCATTTGCTAGAAAAACCAATGCTAATTGGTCAAAGTTTCTCTGAACAGTCCCATATAGTTCTTTACAAAGATGTTAACGAATTACGATTTTCACACGTTGGTAATGAAATACCAAATGACAATAGCATTGAAGATAGGGAACAATTACAGAGGGTGAGAATAGTGACACATAATACATTATTTGGCACAGCTAGTGTCAGGGCCGCAACAGAAACCCTGTTTACTGGTAGAGTAGTGCTCGACACGAAGATTGTAGGGAAACCAAACGAGCAGTTCATTGTAAACGGAGGAGTCTACGAGGTCAGAGATGGTTCATTCTTTGCTGTTTTAACTCCGTGCGCGGTGCCATGTCGCCTCCAAGAAAATTTCGTGTTTTCGCGAGCCGAAAGGGTAGACCTGATCTATAGACTTGCTGATGTAAATGTTCTTCCTGTTATACACCCACAAACTGCTGTTTTTTCAGCCAAACGGTTTGAAGAGAGGGAAGTGAAAATAGGTGAGGACGTGCCTGGTAGTGACAAAGATAAACTTCTAAGTTTACTCCGTCGCTATGAGGATTGTTTTGCACAAGATCTAACCGAACTGGGTTGCACAAATGTGACAGAGATGAAAATCGAATTGAGCAGTCAAAAGCCTGTAGTCTACAGACCATATCGTCTTTCACATCATGAACGAGAGAAAGTACGAGGAATGATAGACGAAATGTTGCAAGCAGGTATTATAAGGGAATCGACGTCTAACTATTCTAGCCCAATTATTCTTGTTCGGAAGAAGGACGGCAATATGCGGTTGTGCGTTGACTATAGACTACTCAATTCGATCACGATAAAGGAACGATATCCGATACCTGTTATTGAAGACGAGATATCGAGGTTATCCGGGCAGGCTTGGTTTATAACGCTAGATTTAATGTCGGGGTACTACCAAGTACCAATAGCGGAAGACAGCAAGCATTTAACGGCGTTTGTCACGCCAGACGGCCAGTACGAATATAATCGTATGCCGTTTGGTTTGGCAAATGCACCCGCTGTCTTCCAGAGGATGATGAACCATGTTTTGGGAGCAGCTAGATTCAATAAGGCCACCGTTTACATAGATGACCTATTAATTTTTGGTAAAACAGCTGTAGAGTGCATGGACAGGTTAGAGGAAGTTCTTGAGTTGTTACGGCGAGCAAATCTCAAGCTGAATCTCGCGAAGTGTAGTTTTCTGCAAAATAAAATCGATTACCTTGGGTACGAGATCAGCCTAGACGGGATGCGGCCAGGCAAAACAAAAATTCAGTGTGTAGAACATTTTCCACGTCCTGTAAATGTTCATGGCGTACGCCAATTCCTGGGCCTTGTTAGTTATTTTAGGAAATTCATTTATTCTTTTGCACAATTGGCTCATCCCCTCACTAAATTACTGAAGAAAAATGCTGTATGGGAGTGGGAAAATGAACAGGAAGAGTCATTTAAAGCTTTAAAAAGTAAGTTATTAGATAGACCTGTACTCGCCCTATACGACCCTTTAGCAGAAACGGAACTTCACACGGATGCTAGTAGGATTGGGATTGGTGGTATTTTATTGCAGCGTCCAAGGGATAATGAAGGCACTTTACACCCAGTAGCATATTATAGCCGCCAGACGACGCCTGAAGAGAAAAATTTCCACTCATACGAGTTAGAAACTCTGGCCGTTATCTGTTCTCTTAAAAAGTTTAGAGTTTATCTTCTAGGGAAAACCTTTAGAGTAGTCACTGACTGTAGTGCACTACGTTCAACGTTTAATAAACGTGATATCATCCCCAGAATCGCTCGCTGGTGGCTAGCTTTACAAGAATTTGAATGTTCTGTAGAGTATAGGGCAGGTTCCAAAATGGGTCACGTGGATGCTCTTTCTAGAAATCCAGCTAATGAAGCAGACTCCCATGACCTGGTACCATATCCTTCAGTCATGGTAATAAGCGATCAAGATTGGTTGCAGACCCTTCAAATGGGAGATACTGAATTGAGCAGAATTCGAGACATTCTGAGTAGCGATTTGGATCCTAAAGGGCTAGAATACATAATGGACAATTATGTTGTGAAGGATGACAGACTGTTTAGGATTATAGACGGTGACAGAGAAAAACTAAGATGGGTAGTTCCGAAGGGTGCAAGGTGGCAGCTGTGCAAGATGAACCATGATGACATAGGTCACGTAGGATTTGAAAAGACTCTAGAACGCATCAAGAGAAATTACTGGTTTGCCAAAATGACCCGTTTCGTAAAAAAATATGTAAGTGCTTGCATAGATTGTGCGTATGCTAAAAATAATAAAAGCCAACGGGAAGGGCTACTCCATCCTATTGAAAAGATCGCGGTACCATTTCACACATTGCACATCGATCACCTTGGACCCTTCGTAAAATCAAAGAGAGGATTCACACACATACTAACCGTTGTGGACTCTTTCACAAAATTTTTATTTATTAAACCAGTTAGAAATACGAACACGCAAAATGTTGTGAGAGCTTTAGAAGACATTTTTGATACCTTTAGGAATCCCGACCGGTTAGTAAGTGATCGAGGGTCCTGTTTCACTTCAAATTCTTTTAGAAGATTTTGCTTGGATCGAGGAATCAAGCACGTGCTTAATGCAGTTGCTTGCCCAAGATCTAATGGGCAAGTCGAACGATACAACAGGACCATTCTGGATTCACTCACTGCACAGAATTTAAGAGACAACGAAAAGAACTGGGACGATAAATTGGGCAGGATTCAATGGGGCTTGAATAACACTTTGCAAAAGACGATAGGTAGATCTCCAGCAGAGGTGATGTTTGGAACTGCAATGAATAGTGAAGTTAATCCGGCATTGAACGAAATAATAGAGGAAACTCGGGAAGTTTCAGATATGTCATCTATACGTGATGAGGTAAAAAAGAAAATCGATAAGGCTCAGGAATCACAAAAGTTTTATTACGACCAGGGAAGGCGACCTGCACGTGTTTACAATAAGGGAGACTTAATTAAAATTACCAAAGTCACTTTCCAGAATGATGGTAAAAGTAAAAAGCTTCTACCATCGTTTGAGGGTCCTTTTAAGGTCGAAAAGGTATTGGGCAACGACCGTTATAAAGTGGCTCCCATTGCTGGATTTGAAGGGATGAAAAATAAGCGTAAAACGACCGTTGCCGCAGACCGAATGCGCCCTTGGATTCATGTGGCCTCCCTTGAAATAGGGGATGGTGATGAAGAACATTGTGATGACACAATGAATAATGATCTTACTTCTGATTAGTTGAATGGATAAATTATTTGTTTACCGATCCCAATACTATTTTTTTTTTAATATGTTTTGTTTTTTTTTTATCAAATTGTTAATACAGTTTTTTTTTGTCTACATAATATTGACCCGAAGTCAATGCAACAAGTAGTTATTTCATTTAATATAGTCTTTATGTACTTACCATTATTACTTTAAGTGAGGATAAATAGATTGATCGATAATTAATACTATGAAAATCGGTGTTTATTTTGGTTAGGTTACTTAAACTGTGCTAATATAACATTGCTTTACTTAGTTATTTAAGTGAGACATTATTTATATACATAATTAGTGACTTGATGAATTTGAGATAGAATTCTTATGTATTAAGTTTTGTGCTATGATTTCTTTTATAAAAGTAATGTTGATGTAATATGTACACATTGTTCTCGGTTCTTGAGGAATTCCTCGTTTGCCAAGTGTAAGGTTCCACCTGGTTCGTGTATGAGGTCATACACGCCATCAGGATGGTCGAGTGTAAGGTTTCATAATTTAATGTAAGGTGTAATATTTTTTTTTTGTTGTTTTTTAAAAGTAGTTTTCAATGTTTTTTTTTTTAATTTTTCTTATACTGGTAACACTGGGAAGTTTTGGCGGGAAGGAGGAAAAAAACGGGTCGAGAGACTTGGCGGGGTTTTGGAGAGTAAAATAAGTTTTGTTGATACAATAAGTGTTTGACCTAATAAGTTTTGATTTAATAAGTTTGGATCCGTCTAATAAGTTTGGATAATATAAGTTTTGTTCGAGATCTGTGGTTTCATTTCTGAGGTATTTTATATAAGTAAAAAAGATAGGCTGAAGGGATCATTATCGGTCTAATGTGTATGTTATAAGTGATCGCATACAAAAATTACGCATGATTTTATTAGAAAATTGCAAAAAAACACTTACCGTTGAACGCTTACATATTTATTGATATATTTCCGTGATGAATATGATTTACACGATAAAACAAAACAACCCATATTACACGCTTATTTATCTGTCCTTTGCACCTTTTGTACACAATCAATTTGCTTATATTATGCAAAAAAATAATATTATTTGTAAGATAAACAATGACCAGCAACGACTGACATTCACAACGTATGATACGACTAAATCAAATACCTGTCAAATACTTTGGTCATTTTACTGTGTAGAAAAGGTTCTAATCTGCAACTATGTGCTCTTTTAATTGGTCGTCTAAAAAGAGACCATTTAACACCATTTGACAATTCTGGAGCGTCCATTTAGTTTGAAGCATATATGAGTCCATATATGTTTGTCTCTTTCATATATACCGTCTGCACCATAAGGGAGAGAAGCTTAGATTCATCGTAATTTGTGTCTATTTTGTTCGCTCCGTCTATGTTAGTTATTAGTCTAAGGTGTTGATCCGAATCCGGTAGGGTTAAAATCCTAAAAGATCTCAATAGTGAGGAGGTCGGTAAGTTATAGAGCTTAGGAAATTGGAATAAACAGATCAGAAGTTCACCGAAATTCGTACTTTTTGACTATTTCATTGAATTCTGAGAGGGACAGCGCGAACGCAGTCCCTCACTACCAAAAATTACGCGTCCGAGTTATCCACATTAGGGATAATCGCAAGGGTCAACCCGCCCGCAGTGCAATGGGAGGGCCTCGCCCTGGGAGAACCGCCTTCATGATCACGGTTTCTCCTACGCCAGGTAAGTATGATTTCACTACGGAAGGCTCGGGTAGTCGTTCACTCGCCGAAAATCTTAACACCGCCATTCAGAAATATGACGTCACTAGCACAGAGCCATCTAGTGAGGAATTCGGAGCAACGTAGCGCGGCACAAGCAGCATTGTTAGGAGAAAATGTGACTCATCGATGGTATGTACTACCGCCATCTAGTAAATCTAAGTGAAAACCTAACCGATCTTGAAATCGTAGCGAAGACAAATCTTAAACTAGTTTTCGTAATATTGGACAGATGGCGCTTTATAAAGCTAAGTCATTTCATAACTGTGCCTCACTGATATTAAAAAATCCCAAAGTGAATCGTGATTCAAACGTTCTCATTAGTTTAAAAATAGTCTAACTAAGTCATAGATCTAAAATTTAGTGTTTGCCACCCATTAGCATCATTTTAAAATATAACTCCACAAAATATAGGCTAAAACGTGGAAATTGTGTTTTAAAACTAATCATTATTTCAGGAGATACAAAAAATATAAAAACGTCTAGATGGTCCGGTCAAAATTAAAAATAGAGTTTATACCTAACTTCCGGATATAAGGCAGAACTTTTAATGGCTTTTCGAAAACAAAGAGACAAATTCACACCAAACTTTTCAATAATAGAAACCAACGTACGAACATAACACACATAAAGGAGACGGGGATTTCTGGGCCAAATTGTAATAAGTTATAACATGGCTTAAAAAAAAGGCTATATTTTTCTATTTCAAAGTGCGAAAAATCAACTCAATTTACAATCTGGAAAATGAAATATCCAATAATTAAGTTTGGGTTACGAAGTAAATAGTCTAAGTAAATCAACGAGGTTGGATTGACTAGAGCCAGTCTAACGTTCTTTGATCCGAGAGCACGTCTGTGATCACCCGCCAATTTCAATGTCACGTCCAATTAGTGTCAAAACTGAGCGCGCCGCGTTTGAATCTCCCGGTATAAGTGACAAACATTTAAATCAAAAATGGTGAATTGCGTGGTGCTCAGTTGTAATAAACGATTAAAGAAGAAACAATAAACAAAACAGTGACATTTCTATTCATCGGTTAGTAGTATGTTTATAGAAATTAACCTTTTTTTGTAATTATTTAGTAGGGCGAACCAGGGGGTGCGGGGGTTCGCGAGGGGGGGAGTCCGCTTCGGTCCCCCCCCTCAAAAATTCTCCGCGACCGGCTAGTGCGAGGCAGTTCCGTTAGATTTTTCGATAGTTACTTTTTTGTCTCAAGTATTTTGATTAAAATTAAGTTTGTGTTCCTTGAATTGATTTATTTATTTAATAAAAAATTGTTTACCAACAGATTCTGTATATTCATGACATCATAAGTAAGATAAATAAATAAGATATACTTTTGCGAATTACGAGTTAACCAGCATTAACAAAAAATGTGATAACAGGATAATTTAAATATGAGTAAAATTAGAATAATAAGAACAAAATCTGATTGACAAACAATATTGTTCAAAAGTTTTTAGAATTCTACAAAGAGCTTTTGGAATTAATAAGTTTTATGTTTCTGATTGGTAAGTATGCTTGAATGGACTTTTTAGGTAACTTATAATTAATTAATTTGATGCTGGTAACTAAAAATTAAACTTTATGAATTAATGTAGCCTACATTAATTCATAAAGTTGAATTTTTAGTTAATTTGCTTTTTTTTTTAATTATCTCAGATCCTTTAAATGACTTTGTTAATATTCACACCTATCGATAATTTACTATGAACGTCTGTTGTCGCACGGACATCCCTAAGCGAGCGGGAACGCACAGATTAAAAAGTGCTTTCGTTTGTACCAATAGAAAAGTAGCGATAGTAGCAGTCTATCTGAATCCTACGTCGATGAAGTAAATACTCTGTAGATGATGACATTAAAATGTCATCATCAACAGAGTTCATACTATTTACGAAAATGCTATCACTAGATGATTTATTAAATTAAAAAAATTAAATCCATTAGAATTAGAGTATTAAGAGATTAAGTATTACATAATTAAGATAAATATATTCACATTTAATAATCGATTATTGTATTCTTTAATCTGTGCTAACTCTGACTGGACATGCATGACATTGACATCGATCGACATTCGACACTAAACGAGTGTCAAATTATCTACCTTAGAGTATATATTATACAAGAAACTAAAGAGTGAGCCTATCATCTGGGTATGAATCGTAAGCACTAGTATGAACTAGTTTTGTCGTGATTTTATTTTATAAAGACGGAACGCGCCGTTTTAATCATTCTATCTAAAACACTAATATTATCCTAACAATGTCAAAACGGTCAAATAAGTCGGTCGTAGGGAAGCAATATTAAAATATTATTGTAACTGCATCGTAGGCAAACGGACAGTGGGCTGCTGCGCCCATGTGATGTCAATAATATGGTACCTTAGTTGGGCTAGGTACCAAGATAATATAGTACCACCTGCACAATTCTTAGATGACGTTCTTGTAATAATAGAAGATGGATAAAAATACTAATAAAATTCGATTTTCATTTTTGTGCATCATCTCCTTCCCACTCTACAGAAATATGTAAAATCCTGTCTAAATTATAAAAAAAAAAAAAAACAAAACCATCATAAACCTTGACTGCTAAGCGAACTAAACAAGCCATGATAGAATCACTCTTTAGTTTCTTACCTATACTCTAAGGCAGCAAAGTATAGTTTTTTACTTAAACTTAATCTCTTTTATCTCAGCTCTCAGATTGCCAAAATCTGCCATATTTTCAGTTATTGTTTGTTAATATAGTAGCTATCAATTCACACCAATTTCATCTTTTTACATTCTGGCCCAAAATTGTATGAAAGCGTATCCGTCTCCTTTCTAGTCTGTTGAAAACTTGGCCCGATTCCGCATAACATGGTCGTTTGTACGTAAACTTGTCAATTTGAGCCGATTTATGCGATGAGCGCCGCCCCGACCAAAGCGCCCTCTGCAATCAAATGGTTGAACTTTACTTATTGTTAAATCAGAGAGATGATGCAGTACACAAGTATTGTTTCATCTGATAAAATGAGAGCAGAAGGAAGGACGCTTCGAACACGTGAGTAACAATACATTACGGGAAAAGTAGAAAATAGGTGATCAAAATTTTAGGAAAGTAAGTTATGAAAAATCTCGAAACTTTTGCGACCATAGACACCAACGAGCATGAAGCTTCGATCAAAAGTTAGATGGGAGAGTTAGCAGAATTAATTGCCGAAAATCGGAAATCCGTTCAAAAAATAATGTCGTATAACTCAATAATTTTTTAACCAAGCAGAGTATGAAATAATTCAAATTATGAACCCGTAAATAACATTTAAACGCCATTTATTTATAGACCATCAACATAATAAACAACCCTTACGTGCTATCGCAAAATACCCATTTCATAATATCCCTTATTATATCACAAAAATATATTAAGGCATTTTGCATCGCCGTATTACTTTCGATTCTTCCTTTTTATCGGACTTGCAAACACAGAACTTGTGTGTCCAGTTGTGTATCACTTCTGTATGAAGGTTTGTGCACGATTGTGTACTGTGGTGGTTAGTTGGTAAACGTGGCTTCGCAGATAGGACACGCCATGTTTCGTGTGGCACGCGAAGGCTGGATAGAGACAGTGCCCGCATTTCCATTGGTCTTGATAAACCGACTGCTTGCAAGGAATGATCGCGTTTCGCACCACCCATTGATACCGCGTTAAAACTGTATAAATTAGCTGTTGAAACCAATTTGTTAAACCCTTTAGTGATCTGGAGTAATTCATCAAGTTCAGGTTTTGTTATTTTCATCTGTTTGTGGGAAAGGTTTTTAAGCATTTTAAGTAATTTTTAAAGGTTAGAGAAAAAAAAGTTTGGATACTTAATTTGAATAATTTTGTACGTCCTAAGCAACACCGGGGATTCTTCCTATAAGGATAATAAGGATAGTCTTGAAATAAGATCAAATTAAACGAGTTGTAGAGCAGGGTAACGGTGTAGATTCTAGATTGTAAAATGCATAAGGCTCAACCACAATTTCCCATAAAAATGCATATTTATCTTAATCTGGTCATCTAGATCCAACCAGTTTTCCACCGCCATCTTCATAGAATGCGGCTAGTCTACCGGTAAACACACTTCGGCCGGCATTATGTAAATCCCACAGTTCTCAGTGCTTATAATCTATGTATTAGCAAGTTTCCTTATAAGTTATCTAGCTCGGCCCAAGTTCCCCCATATAAATGGAAATGAAGACGGCCCCGAGTGGAATCCCGTTTTTTATAGCGTGTTTTTCAATTTAGCCCATACTTTACTTCATTATGAAAGTTTGCCGGTTAAATAACAGCAATCTAACGATTTTGTTTGAATCCTTGAATATTCTAAGTAGTATGCGGTAAAGATCCAAAGCAATAATACTAGAAACGTGTATTTTATGGTTTATATTATTGTGCAGTGAAGAGTTCACTTCATATAAGTAGCAAGTGGTAATGTAACCTTCACCAAGTTTAATAAAACACTTTATAAGATTATACGGGGCTTGTCAGTTTGAAAGTAGCGTGGGAAAGATAACATCCCTGCTTTAATTACTGTTTAAAAGCTTATTATCAAGGAAATGCTTATGATTCTCTAATTTATGGTTGAAAGAAATATTTAAAAGGACAAACTAAACTTTGCTCCTATTTTGACTTTGTTACTATAAAAAAATGTATTAAGCCGGGTTTACTATTTTAATAAGTTTCAATACTTTTGTATGTCTTGATCAACCATAATTAATGTAAGAACACGTTTAGTATTAGTTCAAAAACTGATTTTAACTAAAAAAGAAACTAACTTAAAAAATTACCAGTGCATTTTTAGTAAGTGCACATTTAATTTATTCTATAACCGTTTGTGTACACGCTGGCTGCCGTTGGCGCGAACATCGCAAGGAGGTACACAATTATGAACATTTATGAATAAAATTCACATACACACGCTATTATTTGCTCATCTTCCGTTTCGTTCTAGCACGAGAAACTTATTTCTGCACGCAAAGAGCTACAAATGTTCTGTACATGGATGTAGGACGCTGGAAATGACTTGAAGCTTACGCAATAAAAATGCTAATAATACATAAATGTATTTTTAACATGTTTTAAGTATTATTTATTATATTATTTTATGTTTTCACACTTAAAATTACGTTACATATTTGACCACCTGCAAAGTTTATTTTGAAATACTTATCGACCGTCGATTTGTCTCCATTTTTTTTTGTCTCCGTGTCGCTTCCCGAGATAGACAAGTTATTTAGTAACAAATTATTCTTCAATCAAATACGGCGACAGGCCACTGAGGATGACAATTAAAACAGTATTTACGTTTGTACCCATATTGGTTACTAAATCTACAAATCTACACTATAATATAATATACCTGGACAATTCACACACGGTAATCTGATCCCGAGCTAAGCTCTAAGAGAGCTTGTGTTATGGTAACCAGACAACTGATATACATACTTATATATTTTAAATACATACATATAATAGATAAATTACACCCAGACCAGAACAAACGATCGTGCTCATCACACAAACATCTGTCCTGAGTGGGAATCGAACCCACGACCTCCGGTATAGCAGTCAGGGTCACTAACCGCTCTATCAATACAACAATATACTAGGACTCTTTTAGTCAAATTAAAAAGGGAAGCTTTTTATTTCATGCCCACAGCTCAAGCCATGCAAGGTACGCCTACACATCTAGACAGCGCGCTTCCCGCCAGCGCAGGGATGAGTTTTCTAAAACTTGCCCGACTGTTTGTAATTTTAAAGTAGAGAGTTACACGTATACCGGTTTTATGAGTTTTGTTGGCGGGTCCGTCTGAATGGCTGGACCATTATTGAGCGGTCGTTAGGAATTGACGGCAGTTAGCTGCGATCGTTAATGCGTAGCAATGAGATCTATGGACATTCCTGAAGGGCTTTGTTAGGTAGCCAAAAGTAGGTACGAGGTATCTGATGCTAACTATACGAATAAACATATTGTTTTTTTATTTTATACAAATAGGTATCAGTAAACTAAGGACTTAGAACTCATTTTTTTAAATAAATTATTGTAAAAGATGAAGAGCAAGCTTTTGTGAATGAAATAAAGTTTTTATAAATTATCAAAATATTTACTTCTTCAGTTTCGGTTTTCTATCTCAATGAAAAATAATTATTCATCGGTCATATATTTATCAGTTGGATTAGAGAGATTAGAGTCATATCGCATTATAGCTATGTCATTTTATCAACATTTAACATCTAAAGCAGAATGTAATGTCTTAAGGAATTTGGACATTGACATACCTCTGATTCAGACATCTATGCATTAGCGGTTAGATAATGACACTGCAGGGTAACACGATACCTCATGATAAGACTAGTCTTGATGACGTAAATTAAAGCTTATTATAGCAAGTGATAAATACAGGAAAAATGTACCAACATCAGTTTACTCTGCCTGAAGCTATGGAAATTGCAGCCACTTTATAGGTTGCAAATATGCATAATTGCACCTGCAATGAACCTGTTCTAGATTTATGGTAAGTGTTGAGTTTATTTCACTTAAGCTTTAATAACTTTTAAACTATCGCGCTGCATGTTTATATTAATATTATAGAACGGGGATTAGCGCGAACATGCATAAATACCTTTAGGGCTTGACGTTTCGACCAGGTTACACCGGCCGTGGTCGCAAGCAGACTCAGACTCAGACTCAGTCTGCTTGCGACCACGGCCGGTGTAACCCGGTCGAAACGTCAAGCCCTAAAGGTATTTATGCATGTTCGCGCTAATCCCCGTTCTATAATATTAATATTCACTTAAGCTTGTTAAAAATATTACGGACCGTGTAAACCTATATACTGAACATAATATTGTTTGTAATTTTGATGTAGCAAAACGCAGCCGTATAAATAGGGATATTAATGAAGCATAGAACCGCATTTTGAAATAATTATGACAATCATCAATTAACTTGATGTATGGGTAATTGATTTATAATTTTCTTGACAAGTACTTAAATAACATTAAGCACATAAAGAACTGGTGTAATATTTCATAACGCAATTCGACGCAGAAGATAAATTAACAACATCTATCCCAAAACCAAGAAGAATGGAAGACAAGACAGAATATACCTTGATTTATTTGAAGTACAATAAATTACCTACGCTATGCTACGCTCACGCTACGCAGTGCTACGTAATCTCGCCGCTTCTGAATGCGTAGCATAGTTCGTAGCTACAACTATGTGCGGCGTGATACAAACAACTGACTAACATTGTTTAACAAGGGAAATCTTGTGTTCATTAATTGTGAGTGAAACGCTCTGGGAAAATAACACATTATTTTAAACACATTTCATGGTAAGTCTGCACTGTGCTTAGGTTTGATGATCTTTAAAACGCCTTATTTTGTAAACATTAAGGTCGGAATTCGCTCGTTATTTGTACTAACGCGATTGCACCGAACGTGGTTTAATCTTTTTTACAGGAATAGCCCGTGATCTTTCATCACTCACTCACTACATAAGGAAACCTTTGATACACAAATTAGATTTTAAAATCATACCAAATTGAGTTACTAGAATAGAATAGCAACACACATTCTACTAGGAGCGGCAAACAGCCCGCCGCGTCAGCCGGACATCCGGTCTCTCCCCCCCACATCCGCCCCCCCTTCCGCTGCTGACGTCACAATTAATCTTGGGACCATCTTCCGGTGCGCTTGTTTTTCTGTTTTATGCGTGCCAGCCTCGTTTACGGACGAGATTGAAGCTTTCATGCCCGTAATCCTTTAGCTGGTAGTCACTAAGGTAGTTATTGTGCTTTTACGTGTTGTTTTATATCGGGGTTAATGTTTTGATGAGTTTCGTAATCATGGTTCGTTATGAGATAGAAATGAGGGCAGATGATGCTGAAGTAAGTCAGTAACGAAGTATTGTACAATTAATTGAGAGATCATAATTGAAGAAAAACTTTTTGATCAGGATTTTAGGCATTAATAGACATATAATAGGCAGTAAAGACAATGAAAATATCTAAGCATTCATTAAGGTTTTTTTAATAAACAAAAGAATGCAGTTCCGTCCCATTAAAAATTCGGAAAGGAAGGCCGATAGAGCCGCACTCATTAAAACCAAAAATCTCTTTAAATCAAGTTCAAAGCACGCGTACCCGCGCCTCCCCTTTTCCTGTGTCTTATCCTCTGAATTTAGTATCAATATAACCCGCGTCTCCCCAGCGGAGACTGATCACTTTTCCTTATCTCCCCTCGATTTCCCATCATTAATTTTTTGCCCCATCCTCCTCTCAAACGCTTCCTTTCGGCGATTGATTGTGACCAATCAAGGCGATGACACTCATTTATTTTGTGTTCCTAGTAATTTATTATTATTGTTATTGGTGTGGTATATTTATTGTTGGTCTATTTTTTTGCGGTTATTAATAATTAGGAAGATAAGAATTAACTTACAGCGAAGGAACTGCGAGGAAAAGCGCATAGCGTTATCAGTAGCGGTAGCATTTATCAGTAACAAACGTATTTTCTGAAAACATGAATAAGGAGTAAATAGTCGTATGCACAATGCACATAGCTTTAAACTTTTCTTTTTAAAGAGTTTAGTCTTGCTAAGCTTACAAAATAAATACACACAAACGGTACAGTCGCATACAAAGAGGTTCAAGCATTTTCTATTCTTGACTAACATTTCTGCATTAAATCGAAAAAGTACAAATATAGGTATTTTAGGATTTTTTTTATGATTATAATTAAAATCCTTCGTGACGATTGCACTTACCTCTCCTATTTTCTTTTGTCCTGTAGTAGCAATATTTAAGCCTTAAATAGATGAAAATTATGTTTTGTATTGTAATTATATACCTTATAGATAAATTGCATAATGTATTTTCTAGCCATCTGTACAAAATGGTAAGTTGACATTTTGCCAATCTTACACAGCTTATATTATATAGGACGTACACATAAGTCCGGCACTGCAGACAAATAAATCGCAGTAGGAAAGAGCCAACATTACTTAGGAATTAATAAATTCTCCACATCGTATTATTAGTTCTAAAACGTTTGGTCGTTAGGAGAAAAGGCGATCGTATAAAATACTGGAATAAAAGCGTTCAGACGTCTAGAATACTCTAGAATGTTCCAGAATTTAAAGGAATAACTTTCTATAGATATGTTACTCGCTTCTAAGAATTTTAAATCGCGTTCCTGAATTTAATAGTGTTGCGCTTTTCGTTCAGGTTTAGCTAACAAACCGAGGATCTTACCACTTTCAGAAACCATGATATATTTACTGAAACATCCGAGAAACCTGCGGTTAAAAGAAAAAAGTTGATAAATATTATACTTATTAAAAATACAGTAAGCTGCAAGTTGAGAAAACAAAATGTATTGTATAAATACAATAGACTTAATTGTACCCAAACCACTTGCATCTCAACAGAATTCCGACACGAATAAGAGGCTACACAGCAGGTTCTATAATATCTGTGAAAAGTTTTCCTAAATAAAACATGCCGAGCGTATCTATTAACCAGTCTTAAATAAAAACAATAAATACATACCAACTGCATCAAAGATTCCAACAATCGGAATGTTTCAGACAATCTTACTCATCTACACCAACGGCTACTAACTCGGTATGTAGTACGAACTGGCTAGTTTTGACAAACGATAGACATGGATCCGATTTGAAGCTAGACGCGAACTAATCACGCCCCGCGGCCGCCAGGTGGCAGCTCTCAGTAAAGGATTACATACATGCGTGTTTGTATTGGGGTCGGCAATTGTTTTACAGAATGGCAAAAAAGAGTTGGGAAAAATGAGGGTGCTGCCTGCTCCGGTCACATATTTAGTCACAAATGATCACTCTTTTTTATATTTTTCCAAGCTCTGCTAATACTGTTAAGTTTAATTGCGGCGATTCTGTACAAGGACATTCGATTTTTTTGGAATAGTATATTTAATTTCATCTGTCACCACGTCAACTCTATTTTGCCAAGCTACTTGCAAAAGAAAAAAAATGCGAATGGTACTACTTTTTCGTTAGAAAGATGCGAATTCAATAAAAAAAATAGATCTTGGTTTTCTAATGACCGTTAAATCTGACAGCGCAATGTTAAATACTCTTTGGACATACATGGAGATTACTCACAGCCAGCTTCGTAGCTTTATTGCAAGACAATCAAAGGTAATCACTTTCAATTGAAAACAAAAAAGAAACGCCATCTAATAGCCTCTTCAGATTCCCATTTCGCATCGTTTAGGACAATGTTAGATGCAGATGCGTTGTAATTGCATCCCCAGTGTGTTCGCTCCCTAAGCCGCCGGTCGAGTGAAAAACACGCTTGTCAAGCTGTCTGCCGGACCGATGTCGGAAACGCGCCGGTCTGCCGGACACACGGCCGTACGGAAACGAAAGCAATTCCGTGTCGAATTCAGTGAGGGTGCGAATTAGGGATGTTATTGCTTGAAGCACGGGTAAGGAGTATTGTTTAAAATCAAAACTAAGTAAGGATAGGATTCAAAGCATTTTTAAGGTTTTCTCGTTGTCGTATATGTGTCTTTTTTCAGGTAGACTGTTGTTAAGTATGTTTTTTTTATTGGGTGAAGTTTCGGAATGACTTATCGGTTAATTACTGATTTGTGTCATGGAGCTAGATTCGGGACATTGGAAAAAAAGGTTACTGAAAAGTTGAGAGTTTAATATAAAATATCGTAGTACCAAGTAGCCAATAATCTTGGTCTATTAGGTAACAAAATTCCGCCATCCATTTTGGAGGTTTTCTAAACCTTTTTTGTAACTATAAGCTTTCTATCTTGAGCACAGTGTGTCACGTTGGCTCCAGTAGCACGTAGCATGCACGTGACAGGCCACCGCGATGCGAGACGATATTTTTCTAAAACTACCCTCCCTCTACACCTGCCAAACTGATGTACAACTTAGATACACTCTTATGCTTCCAATTTGTTCCTTTTAAAGTTTTTTACTATTGAATTATGGCCGACTCAAACCCCAAGTAACAATTCCACAAACCTTAACGATGATAGAAATTGCGTACATTACATTGAATGTATGAAAATTACATTTCATTTCCATAAGTCATCTGGCTTAGACACGTGACGTTCATGTATTTTAGGGATTCGATCAGTGCTAACGTTTGTAATAATGGTTTTAGGATAGGCTGATCTCGAAAAGCTGTCACCTGTATAAGTTACTTGCAGCTTGACTTGTTCGTGTATAGGAAATTAACAAAAGGATGTATTATTTTATAACTGCAGTAATTAACAGGCACAGTAAATAAAAACCGCAGTCACAAAAAAAAAAAACATTTCGTCACGAGTGCAATCTACGAGTGTTCGTAACATAAAAATAAATAATACTGGCCACAAAAATATTGCAAAGCGAAACTTTAGTTAAAAAATAGTGTTCCAAAATTGAAGTGTCAGAGATTTAATTGAGTCGGTTATAACAAAGTTTTAGCGCCAAATAAATCTGTGACATTGTCGTTATAGGTTTTGTGGTTTTAATTTCGTAGGTAATTGGAATCGTTTTTTTTCTAATTTCTGCTTCGGAGTCACAAGCTAGATACATGAAATGATTATTATTTTTGTTTGAACTAATGGACCCGCATTTGCTCCATTACACAGTAGTTTTTTTTTATTCTAAAGCAAGTTGGCCATGTCGGGAATTCTAGAGTTTTAATATTTATGTTTAGAACATTATCTATTAAATAGCTACATGTTAAGATCCTCTCATTTTCACTTTTACAAAAACTGTTACTAACCTAGTCGTAAAGTTCCAGTGTCCAGTGCAACCTCTCCCTTAGTTCCGTGAGTGTGACACTGACGTGTGTGAGCCACGTAACGTCCGTCTTTCTGATGCGGTCACGTGCCTTTTGGCACAAGAACTTATTACGCTCCGTATGGTTCTTATGTTGTGTGGTGTGAGGCAGTAAAGTGTTAAGCTTGATGGTTTTTGCTGTACATTAATTACTTGCCTACAGATTTTTTGCATAACAATACTTACTGATAGAATTTATTACTTACATATTCACTTTTTAATCCTCATTTATTTAATTTACAATTTAAGACCAGCTGGTAGTAATGGCGTTAATGATAAATGTATGTGCTAAACATGTCAATAAACACGAGTTTTAGAAAAGCATCTGTAAAACTTAAACATAAGGTCCAGCTGATGCTACAGACTCACACATGTTTTATGACCTATTGCAGCAATAGTCTGTCTTAAATGTACCTTATTTACACTTGCAGGGAGTGGATGTCTGTTTAGTTCTATTTAGAGGCATCTTTTATTTCCAGCTAACTTCTTTGTACAACTCTGACGTCATAATTCGAAAAAATACAAACTAACTTGACTCTAACACACGTTTCGGATTGCGAAGCTGCCATGGTATGTAACTGTCAAGTAAATATGTCAGGGCAGCCGCCCGGGGCTTGCGTGTCGTCGCCAGCTGCCAGCTACCTACCTGGTGACAGCCGGCGTGCGTACATTACTTATGTGTTATTGGAACGATGGTGGGATGATTTTTAGACTGCTCTTAAATAGACATGGTTTTATTTGAAGTTTTGTAGTAGTTTTATAGCTTTTATTGGAATTCCGCTACAGTTATTGTAGGTACCTACTAGTGTATTGTAATAAACTTTATAAGTTTGCTTGCACGCGCTGAATACCTGGAATACCGTTTTTAGTTTAGTTTTGTAAAAATGATTTGCATTTGATACATGCCTAAATTAAGAATTAACGTTAGGCTACTATGTCCTTCAATGCCACTTAGAGCCTTCAATATTTTTGTATCTTGTTTACTCTTCATAACTCAAGGTAAAACGACGTATGACTTTCATGTTGGTTAATTGGCAGAACTACTAACCATACGCCAACAAAGCTAGTGCCAAATAAGCTGTTAAAACAAACAGTGCACATAAATCGTTGCTCCTTATGTAAATAAGTAGGATACGTAGCTCGCGGCTCGCGTGCCGTCACCAGCCAGTTACCTACCGTGTGACAGCCCTCACAATATTTATCGAGAGCGGGTGGCGCGCCCGCGGCATTGTCGAACAAGAAATATGGAGTAGAAAGTGTCGGTGTTACGTTAAACTGTTGATTGCTCGGGATTACCATGTATCCCGATAATGATGGACAAAACAAAAATTCCGAATTTTACAAAGTCTATTCGAGAACATGATAAATAAACAATAAATAATAATAATAAATAATATTCCGGGACATCTCACACACGGTTATCTGATCCCAAGCTAAACAGAGCTTGTGTTATGATAACCAGACAACTGATAAATGTACTTAAATATTTCTAAATACATACATATTATAGATAAATAACACCTAGGCGCAGAACGAATGATCTTGCTCATCACACAAAGATCTGTCCGAGGTGGAAATCGAACCCACGACCTCCGGTATAGGAGTCAGGGTCACTCACCACTAGAACAACAGTTTCTGAAAAACTGTTCAATTTAATCTATTGGCAAATCACTGATCAAGATTGTGATTGGTTGACCATTGGCATTTTGGTTGACAGATAATTAACAAATGCTTGTATTTAAAAAACCTACGAAGGGTATGTCTAGTTTTATTTCAATAAATATATTTGATACGTGTCGAGCAGCTACCCAGAGTCAGTTTTCCCGGTTCGAGTTTGACAAGGCATTCAGAAAGCCAAGTCCCTTCTCACATGTTCCGGCACATGTCAGCCGTATAGAACGTTGTTTGGATTGTTCCGGTTTGAACTGTTTAATAAGTAATTTAGTTATTTTCTGCTGTGTTACTCAGACAAATCTATGATAGGTTTTCAAGATTCAATCCACGGACGCGTCAATGTTTGAAAACTCTTTTCTAATTTGTGTCATGTCTGGGTGTTTGTGATCCTTGTTTCTGCTTCCATCATACAAGTGCTTTACCTATGGGTTCAGAGAAATGTATGTTATGGTGATTCTATGACACAAATTCGTTAATTACTTTGGTACAGAGCAGTGTATACGATGCTGTTAAAATTTTTAGTAACATTTTTTTTCTAAGGTGCAACCTAAAACATTTTTGCCCTGATTTGGGTTATTTTTCCATTTTATCTCAATTGAAACCCAAAACTACCCATAATGCTAGTCCGTCTTCCCGGTGTTTTATGGCAACACTGCAATCCGGTGGGCAGGCGACAGTTAGGAGCAGCTACCGCGGGCTCGCGTGACGCAGGCTCCGGTGCGAGATGCTGATGCCAGTTTGTTATAGTGATTACACGTTCAGAGCAATTATTGCGCGAGGAGGCGGAATTGTAAATAATAGCGGCATTTTATAGGTTAAGCTTGTTCTTCGATCCAAACTAGCCTTATGCCTTGAAACTTGAACATACAAAAAGAAAAAAAAAAGAAAAATCAGTTTGTTCAGAAAATATGTACTTGTCGGCGCACACAAGGAGGTTCAATATCAAGAGTGACACATTGTCTCATTGTGTAAATCTAAGTACTTTCGAGTGATTGAGTATTAATTAGAGCTTTAGTGATTATTGTTATGTGATTTTGGTTTTATTTCAAGTTAACTTGTTAAAGTCTCCAAGATAACGCTTTTAATTCAAATAACCCTACTCGTATTACACACATACCCACGCTGCAAGATGAATAATTCTGATGAAGGCCGTCCTGTGCTTTCATACTAAAATAACATTTAAACAATATACAATAAAAAAAAAACAAGGTTTCTCAGTGTTTTTAGAGAAAGAAAGAAAAAATAATGTTGGAGAACTATGTAGTCTGTTTTGTTTTTCACTTTGTACCATTCATAACAACTATTAAAACAGTTTAATTTTCCACACACTGAACAACCAACTGAAATACATCAAGCACCCATCAAACAAAGCTGAAAACATCAAAAAAGTTTAACAACCTCGTAGTACTGAAACTTGGATAATACGGGCGAAATATAAATAAGTCGGGCAAGCCCACTTCTCGAGCCAGGTAAATAAACACGCTATCAAAGAATTCTGGCGGGTTCGGAAGTTGCACCTTACAGATGTGGGGTAGGCTTAGAGTAGAAAAAAGTAAAAACTATAGAGTGCGCGTATCACTAAAAGAACTTTGTGACTAGTGTATAGCATTTTTTTGGCTGTTTCTAGTACATTTGCTGACTGATTTAGGCATATTCCGTGCAACGACAGACGTGTTTGGGAAAATATCGATGGTTTCGATATATTTAGCATTTAATACTAGGTTTTGGGGTAGTTTTATGAAAACTGTGGGCTCTGTTTTTGACGGCAAAACTAGTTCATAATAGTGCTCACGGTTCATACCCTGATATGCCCACTCTGTATTTCTATATCTATTCTCTGTCAGGGTAGGCCACACAACTTGACAGGGATCAAAGTTGGCAGCGTGTGAACTGCTCTAAGTTCCAAGTGATTCCCGGAACACATTACTGGGACGTGTGAGGTGGCTTTCATATTGATGGTAACGAGTTCAAGGGGTGAGAGAAAAATTAAGGCTTGAATGGCTGTTTCAGTCACTTAATTTCCATCTGAGCAAAAGGAGTACGTGTAATTGCTCATTATGTAATACGTGTTTTGGTTGGGAACCTAGAGGATTCTTGAGTAAGTTTGATCAATGTTCCGGTGATTTATAAAGTAATATGGTGACTTAAATGGCTGAAACCTTAGCGTGAAGTTATATATATAAGATGCAGGAGATTGCTAGCAGGTCAAATTGCATATTTCCTTGCATAGTTCCTAATGGCAAGAAATTCCAGAATGGCAAAGTATTTTTTGCACTAAGTTTGAGGCAAACTGACAGTCATCAATTAACTATATAGCTACACACTATCTACACGATCAAGGCTATCTTCCTATCCTAAGATCAAGCAAATCACTTGCGTAGATTAACCCATATTGATATTGCTGAGCTTACAATCTTGACTACACTATCTTCCCAAGACAATGCTTTGTACCAAGTGGCCTACTAAGTAATTACACCAGTACTTCCAAGGCATACAGCAAGACAACACCTGTTGGCCTGTCACCATACAGAGTTCACAGAACTTAGAGTAAGACAAGTTCTCTAGCAGTAAAGTGCCTGAAATGTGTGACGTCACAGTCCCCAAGTATTCAAATCTTCTTAAAAGGGTGTGGTACACAAATATCAGCATATCTATAAGAAATACGAAATCCGTTTACGTAAACAGGCCTTGGGAAGTGGAAACTTTTGGAACTCCACGCGTGGAATATGTGAGGAAGCGCGAAGTTTTCCAACTCTTTGAGTTGTTCCAGATATATTGCCGCGTACTCGAGTAAAGTTTGGGTATACTGCGATTATCCTGGCGACGTGTAAACAATGTACAGGCTGCTTTATTTTATGGTCGTAAAAAACGGATTTTTGTTTCAAGCTCACATTCAATAGTCTAATACAGTCTAAATTTTATTTCCCGGTATTTTTACATCAAAGTGCAACTATGTTTGATCGGACATAATTTTCACTTTTTAGCTAAAGGGTGACTTTGGCTCTGTGCTGTGCTTTAAATTACAGTTAGGTTATACAATTAGGTTCGAGTTTTCTTACTTTGGTAATGTAAAGTATTATTTTCTATTTCCCATTTATCAGTTTTCAACTTATTTTATTCAGGGCTCAAGGAACTTGGTTCCTTATTTTCCGTCCGACATAAGATCCCATCTTCGATATTAAATAAGATACACGTTGCACTATCTCCAAACAATTAATCGTGGTATATTGTTGCGGCTATTTGATGGATAACTAACTATTTTCCTCCTATCTAAGATTAATGGGGTTTTGGAAATTGATACTTCTGACCAATATTATCTGTAAATAGACTCATCTGAGATGGTATAGTGTTACTAAAACCTCTTTGGTTCTCTTATAACAAATTAGTATTGGGGTGGGTTGCGCAAAATGTTAATAAAAGGAAAAATATACTTGTTTGTCTCATAAATCATGTTTTTTCCTAAAACATTTTGAATAGTTGCCTGACTTACAAAACCTTCAGCTGATACGATAAAATATTGCCAAACAAAACAAAATCTTAAATACTGAAGAAGAAGTAAAAATAGTTCAAAATACACAGATAATGACAATTTAAATGTACTACTTCATTTAGGGAACACCATGTATGTTGCCAGTTTATAAGTATCATTACTTAAAGCATCGCATACCATACTTAAGCTAATTCCCCCGTTAAACACAGATGGAGTTTGTATCATTTTCTGTAAATGCTTACTAAGTACTAAATTCTTGTGTTTAATTACTGTAATAAAATAACTAAGCAACAATTTAATTTATTCTTATTTCAAATAAAATTTCAAATTAAGAGTATAACCGACCAGACATAGACAACAAAACCAATCATGGCGGCAAAAAAAGAAATCATCACTGTAAAGAGGTTTTATCACGTATTTGCAGTCTCCATGTTTTTGCTGCACACAGACGTTTTAATCTCCACCGTTGTACGGTAAACAACATTTTAGGAGCACATAAAGGGCCGGTCACAAAAAGCCCCCTGTTTGCTTTGCTAATTGAATTCATTGTTATACAAATGATGTTTAAAGTGGACCGTTTTGCGCAATCGTTACAAAGAATTATGTTTTAAGCTCAAGATTAGATAAAGGACTGTTTGATTGGATTAGAATTTGGTTTAAGTTGCATTATACTTCGAAATATTATATAATTATATGCATATTGGTCTCTAAAAGGATCGAGTATTGCGACTTACGTTTTTATTACATTCAATTTGGCTCAAATAGCAATTTCTTGAAATCGAGGAGTTACATGTTTAAAACATATTGACAAAAAGATTACTTAAGTTAAATACTTCCGTATACCGAAAAAACTTTTCCAGAACCCCCTTAATTCAATAAACGATATCCGTGCCACGGAAATCACCCAGTCTTCCATTCCAAACACAAACAAGACATAAAAACTCGAATGTCCAATACTAAAAATAAATAAAACCAGCCAGTTTAGTAAGTTTGCTAAGAAACACAATAACGACGAAGTTCGGATCGCCCGTATTGACCCACTTGTTTTGGGAACAGCGGCTTTAACAGTAAAATGTAAACTTTTTATGTTTTCATGGTATCGGCATTGTCTATGGTAAGCTATACGTCAATAGGACATGAGTCGTTTCGAAAGTCAAATATTTGGGTTATTTTTCCGAATCGAGCTTTTGTGAAATTGACGGATGTAGGGTTTTTTTCTTTTTTCCAAGTTTTCGGTTTTCCGTTTTCAAATCCATTATTTTGATACAGTGACATTTCAAATTCAGATTCTGTATTGAATTTTGAAAAGTTTCTAAAAATACTGTCTTCGTCCGTTTAACCTTTTTGTTTCTCGACTAGACGAAGCCGCTGTTATGTAGCTTTTATATGCCGGCTCACGTTGTTTGAATACCATACATTAGCTTCCATTAAATTCTCATATAATCATTTAATTACGACTAAAAGCCGTCATTAAAAAGTATTAACTGCGTAAACCTCAGGCTATTTAGCTGTGGACCTTTTGGGAGGTCCTTTTATCCCATTTGAGTGTTAAACCCCGTGAGCCTCGCTGACGGAATAACAAGAGCGCATTCGATTAGCCGGAGATGTATTTGAAACGTTAATGGATGCCGTAATAAAAGGGACAATTACCTGGGAGATAGGTTAAGTAATAGTATAATGATAGGTTAATTGTACCTCTATTAGACAAACAATTATGCTATTTGAAAATAGGTCATTGACACTGGAAATTTCGCAAAAAAATATTTTCCGACTTACCCATATACCGGAAAAAAGCACCTATATCGTTAAAAGTTTTCGCTAATTTCAAAACAGAGCAAGATTTTGTAACACAAGTGAAACAATATAATTTGGCCTCAAATGCTGCCGCAAAAGCGAAAATATCCTCCAGTAAATGACCTTAGAAAAATAAATTAAATTCAAAAGACTCCCTACATCATTAAGCGCACTTACCAACCGAGCAGACTACCCAACCAGTATCTTGTCCCAAAATCCAGTAAACTTCGGCAGTAGCATGCAAGAATCCCTCATACATATTCAAGGGCAAGGCGGTCATCGGCGTGTGTACCCTTAATACCACCAAATGTATATTTGATGATGTTCTCAACAAGAACGTCTGGGACAGGGATGCCGAAGTTTGGGGAAGGGTTCAAAATATTGGTGGTGAGAAAAGTGCGTATCGGCGGTCAAATGTCAGTTAAGGTCGCAAATCTTAGAGCAGAAGATTTGAACAACTTACATTGATAAGATGGCTGTCTATCTGACACTTACGGCTTATGAAAGATAAACGTGTAATTTCTGGCAGAAAATGAGAGCTTTATTTGCTATTACATTTTGGGTTAAGCATAGATAACTGAACTACAGTTACCAGGATTTTTAGGAAACTCGATTCTCTCTTTTTGCATTTCCTGTGGTTCAGTGTTCAAAAACGATTATCTATATTTGTTACTGTTATTAACCAAGTAGTACAACAAAAAAGCAATTGTAAAGCATTGAAAAACCACAGGCTTTGCCAACCCTAAAACAATCTAGTCATTTGCGACGGTTTATATTCACGACAGGCTTGTTTATAAAGGGTGCAATGTGTTTAAAAAAATCGGGTAACATCTATATTTATATGTACCGAGGTCTGTTAGCATTGAGATGTCTTTCTGGACTGTTAGGCGTTTTTATTGCGAGCCTTTAAGGTTTATGTCGTGGGGGCTGGCCGAGGACTTTATCGAAGGGAGCTGTTAAATAACTATTAAGATTCATCACGTTTTTCCACTTAGACGAAGTATTTTATTCGAGGAGACTGACTGCTTTGTTGATTGGTTTATTATCATTAATTCTAGTACCTTAAATATATCCAAAAGATTCATAAACAAAGGCAAACTTTCGCTTAGTCTTTCGGACTAAAAGTGTTAGCGAACCTTATAAGATATTTGCTGCATAAAGACAAAAATATTGGTCTGATACTTTCGACTATTTAATCGTCCGAAAATAAATCTTTAGTGCAACTTGCAACTTCCACCGACAATTAAGCATCCAACTTTCAAGTGGGTTCAAATCCTGTCTATCTCTTCATTGTTCGCTCGTCAATAGTAAGTGGGCATGACGCCTCGCCAGGACCGACGTGTGAATGGCGCACCTTCAGAACCCTGAGATACTCCCACATTGTCACGTCAACGTCCCGATACTGAAATAATGAGGATGTGTTCTTCTTTATTCATGTGTCCGTTTACCCATTTGTGGGTACCGTTTTTTTAATAGTTGGAATGTTTATGTTCCATATAAGATTTTATAAATTATGAGCTGGGGTGAAATGAAGGCTTGTAATAGCCTAATAGTCAACTGGAACTTTGGAAGTACAATTACATACATCAGAATGGATCGGCTAATATTACTTGATTATTTTTTTTATCTTTGTGTATAAAAAAAAAAAATATACACAAATATAACAAAAATAAAAATTGCAAGTGATAAAAAAGGAGTTTAATGAATCAAAATTTACTTTTACTTTACCAGCAGGTAAGGTTGGAAGAAGACATTGTATTAGTTATATGTATTGAAATACAGCTTAGACATAATTAATTAACAGTAATACATTTACTTAGCAACTAATTATGTTGCAGGACAAATAGCTTTACATTATACAATCGAATACTAATCACGTGATAGACTGTAAGGCTCATTAGTTAATTGTTATTGATACTGATTGGCGTATTACGTAATTATACACAGAACACTTTGGAGTATTGAGACCCTTTGAAAATTATTAATTAAGTTTGGTAAAGGAACCAATGTGATTGCTGTGCTCAGTGACTAACCCTCGTGGGGTAAAAGTCCTGTCGTGTGTCGTTGGAATAGTAAATTTAACATTCGACGACCTCCGTGGTCGAGTGGCGTACGCACCGGTTTCAAGGTGTCGCTAGCTCTGAGGTCCCGGGTTCGATCCCCGGTCGGGTCAATGTAGAAATCAACTTTTCTACATTGCCTCGGGTCTGGGTGTTTGTGGTACCTTCGTTGTTTCTGAATTCCATAACACAAGTGCTTAATAGCTACTTACTTTGGGTTCAGAGCAATGTATGTGATGTTGTCCGCATTTATTTATTTATTTATTTAACATCGAGGCAAGTCAGTTCGGAGTAGTCTAGATCCTGACTGACTTCGTCGGCACTATAATATTGAAACATGTAAAGATCACATTGGTTGTATATCCGTTTAATGTACCCAAAAAAGCCCTTGACTTTTATACCTTTCCACACTTCCAAATCTTTATTTAAAATTGTTCAATTTCAAAGCTGTATTATCTTATATCAGTTTTCGTAAATCTATAAGTACTAGGACTTCAACACGCCACGGCGGTGACAGTCACCCCAAACTTTTACCATTACCACCGTATCTCGGATTGAATCGTCACGATTGCATCAAATTTATAACACGGCCGATCTTCGAGAAGTAGTTCAACTTAAAACTGGCTTAAATACTCGATTCTTATCTTTTTATCTGGTTTAAAGGAATCCTTTTTTGTTCTAAGTATTCTGTTTAATGCTCTCAAGGAAAAGATAGTGGAGTATAATAAAGCTAAGCAAGACATACTCCTACTTAATGCGCTTTCTTCTTCGTTGCCTGTCGGCTTGCACTGCCACTTAGAAATGGCTCGAAATGTTCAGTTAAAAAGACTAGCGAATATATCCGCTTAAGTAATGATAAGTTAGGTAACGTATATAAAAAGAACATTAATATCGTAATAAAGACAAAACATCATCATTGTTATTCAAAAACATCTGTATTGTGACAAAAACACCGTTTTCAAATTTACAAAACAAAGCTATTTGAAAATAAAAGCGACGTTCCATTTATAAAAAATCACTGTCTCCAAAGGTCCCCTGTGAAAAATTATAACACGGAGCTTACATTTTGTTGTGAAAGAAAAAAATGTTTTCCCTTTGTGTTTGAGGCGTAATATTTCAGAACGCGCCTGTCGACCCGCGCTGCCTCGGAATACGCGCTTCACCTAAAATACATTATTATTAAAACGTTAGAAATTGCATCGTGTAATGTGACAGCGATGGGAACGATGAATTCCGCCGGGAGAGAATTATTTTCTGGATAATAATGTAGCTTGAATGGGATATAGGCTTGAGGTATTAAGGTTTATTTACAGTACGGTTTGAAGAAGATAATTTTGCATAATTTGAGAGGCACTGATGCATAGAAAATGTGACATTAGAACGCTCAAGTACCCACTAAGCCACTTTAAATTTTAATGAAGTATATAAAATCGGAGTACTTTTTAAAACTCTTCGAAAACAGTCGTAAATTTTGTACTTAAAAGTACCTTAAACATCACAAGCAATCTTTAAAAATCGCAGTAATTTTTCCTTAGCATTAACTTTTAAACAAATTTATAACAAATCAAATAAGGCGTCGTTCCACAATGGGATAATTAACTCACTTAACTGACGTAATTATTCTTTTGACGGGAATAAAAGGAAAACCGTGAGCCGTGACATTTGTCCGACGTCTCGCTATATAGCCGATGTCTTGGCTTTGTTCTAGAAGAAATAAAATGTCTTTATTACGACCAGTCTGTGGCAGAAGAGGGTTATTGTTTTACTTGATGCGAGTCACGTTTTAGCGAAACTATTTGTTCTTTTCTAATAATTAGGAGGATAGATAGAACATATAGGGGATATACGTGTTAACGTACTCAGATGCCTGCAATTTTTAACCACTCTTCAGTTTTCTAAGTTGTTAACTGAACATAAGCTGATAGTTTAGCCCTATAAATGTTCATTAAGACACAAAAATAGATTTAAATTAAAATAACGCCGACGATATACTTACTAGTTATGATAGGATCAACGATTTCGTCATCTTTTATGTAAACCACATAACTAAAACTGCATCTCTCCCGTAACAAACAGACCAACAAAATAGCAATAATTATATCCGAATGCGTATACATTGAATTCGTGGTATAATGGATTTGATTTATCGAGGAGAGGCGGCTACTGCTCAGTGGTTCACAAAGGACCTCATTCATTGTCCCCAGTCGTCTGTCGGTGACAAACGCAAGCGCGGCGGTGGGCCGCGGCGACACTGTTTGACCGACACATCTACAAATAGATGTGTCGGTCAAACAGTGTCTGTTGTTATTATTATAGGGACATATATGTGTGAAGGTGTGATTACATGTTGTAGAATATAACAGCGTTATAGTTTTTTCAACAAGTTTTGTCATGCTAATCAATCAGTTTAGACCATTGCGGTCAAATTGGTTTATACCATGATTGTGGTAAAAAGTTTCCGAAAACCGATTTTCCTAATTTTAGTAGTAAATGTTTGTGGAAAGCTACATTTTTTTGTTGTTAAATTTTATATTATATGTTATAAAATATTATACAAAATAGACCTGCTTTAGTAACTTATAGCTGAAAATATTCCAAATACAAGCCTTTAGCTTAAAGTTCTGGTATATTTTAGATATCTACTTAACCGGACTTATGACGAGACCTAACTATAGTTCCTGCTTGGGCTTCAAATTGAGAACAATGTAGATTAACCACATACAGCCAGCCACACATCAAATGGGACACCAACTTACAAAAATAGACCTTATTGCTACCACATAAAGACTATGTTAACATGAAACTGATACTGTGAGGTAGACTGTACATATAATTCCATATAGAAAGGCTTATCCGATAGTTCTCTCGCATCAACATAGTTTGAATTACGCGACCCGGGATTACCCAATGTATCCCACTGGTTAATAATTAATTTATACAGTGTGTCCCTTTTGTTGCAGTAATAATTTATATACAGGTAATCTCCTTTGGTGCGGAAACCTTATTGAAAGCGGTTTATAATACCAGTAATGTATTGTAAGGGTTGCTCGTCTAATACGGAATATGTATGGTATTTGCTGCATTTCAGCTACGGATGTTGTGTTACTATCCCAAGATATGTTAGGGTCGGGTTTCAGTTACGTATAATACTATTTCTACTTGATCTTATAAAAACACAATATTTTATTATCTGTCACTATTTCTACTTTATTTATAACACCAGTTACTGTTTATCGGATCTCCAATACCCATTTTACTGGGAAGTACATTACTGTGATTACTGAAAACTGATAATTTATTTACATTTTAACTCTTTTTGGTAGAATTCAATAAATTCCTGAAACTACTCAGCCATGAATTTTATTGTAGAACTTTGTAAATAAAAAATAGCCGACGTTCAACGATTTTCACCGAGCATTGTTTGATATTATTTTCAGTTTTGATTAGCATGATAGTAGAGCAACACCAATAATAGAATAAATAACAGTTACAAATGTACATGTAAATTAACATAAAACAGTAAGCGGAAACTATTGAAAACCGACTATAAATTAATTAAACAATACAATTTACAAAATACCGTGACATTAATGTAAAACAGACAATTCACAAAAGAGTGTTGGGAAATGGCGGACAGTCCCGGACAATCCCGGAATGTGCCCCATGACAATACGAGTGCGTATAACGCGTCATATTATTTCAACCCGGGACATTTTATTCGTAAATGATTTGCGAGTAATGTCCCGTCCCCCGGGACGTCGCGAGATGGAACGACAAATAAAATTATTTTTAATAGTAACTGTAATTGGGATATAAATGTTTTAATTAATTTGTTTGTTTTGGCTTTTAGTTTAATGTGGGGTTGCAAGATTTAATCAATCACGTGACGGAAAAAAAATTAATATTTTTTTGTACTTAACCAATACACAACAAGTAACAAAAATCATATTTATTTTTAAGCGACTGCAAAGGAAATAGTAGTTCAGAATATATACTGACAGTTTATGACATCATAGTTACGTATTCATATCTATAGTCGCAGTATTCTTTACATTTTTATTACAAAGACTCAAATTCACAAGCCATTTGAAACTGTACATCGAACTCATGAAAACTAGATCGTAAAGTCTCGTTTTATTCAGCAAAACACTGTAGGTAAACTAGGAGCTAACACAACGCATGACACACACAATGTAGGGACTGGGAAAACTTTCGTTGGCACAACACTATTCTTCTAAAGGTGGAGACACATAGCGAAGATATGGAACAATTTAAACTTACGAGCAAATAAACTCAACTATATAATTTAGATTGTGGCTTATATGCTTATGATGTGCGTTTTAAGAAGTAGGTATGACTATAGTGTTGCAGTTTTTCCTTGAGGCTGTGTCACTTGATGTGATTATTAAACGAATCATAGTCATTAATATATATTAGAAAGCATTTTAATTTCCATCACCTACTATGCTAGGTAAGAGATTTTTATCACTCGAAACATCTCGTACAAATAGTGTAAAACGTGCCTTACCGGTAGGTAAGGCACGTTTTACACTATTCCGAAACTTCAAGCAATCGGGGACGACAAAACGTACATAAAACAGACTTTTATTCCACAATAATCGTTGCATTTTACTGCAAAAGATTCCAAACGTTTGTAAAAGTTGTGCCATCGGATACCACTAATCGTCTCGCTGTCAGCTCTTGCACTATTTGTTGGTGCAACGTCGTTAAACTGCGATAAACTTTTGATTAAGTTTCACTCAAATGAACATAGTTTTCCGACTGTTAGCTATAATTAATCCTAGTATTACAGCGTTTAAACGACAGTTATTCTGATTAAAGCTGAGTTTAATTGCATTGCTAATAGGTTTGATGAGTTATCAAACTGCATGTGGTTTTGAGTGTGCTGGTTCACACACCGATGTTTTATGGGCATTAGAGTACAGTTTTCTGTCGTTTTGACATTCTTAATGATAGATGTGAATATCGTAATCATAAAGCCATATATTATTATGTTTTTAAACACTGAAAATTCTCAGTAATACGTCTTAACATGAACATATTAGTTAAATCATCAAGCTCATAATATAATTTCACGAGAAAATATTTTTACATTTAAAGCTTGCTAAGCTAAAAAGGAAATAGATAACCAAATTGTATTTAAAAATAGACTAAAAAAATTTTATCTTTAAAAATCCTCTTAACCCTTAGCTCGCCGGCGGTAAATTGGTGTTTTTCTCATAAACTGTGCATTACGTGTCGTTGCCCGGAGCGGTCGCTCGCCACCGAAGTGCTTGTTACAGGGCTACATGGATTATTCGTGTATGTACATTTTGAAATTATGTTATAACATTATACACTTCGGCAGGTTCAGGTTAATGTGTATGAGTAAAGATTTTATTGGTATATCCAGTAGCTATCATATTCATTATTGTTCGTATGGTTTAAAAGTGAATCTAAAGACTGTAAAAGTTAGACTATTTAACTTTTTAGAATCAGAATCATTTATTTGTAAAACAAGGTATTTACATAAGGATCTTAAGTTATTATAAGTGCTCTATGTTTTGCCGTTTAGACGTACAAATATTAAAATAAAATGTAAGAAATTTTATAATTAAAAACTACTTACATGAGAAAAAACAAAATTTTACTCTAACATATTAAAATACAACTAACATCTAGCATATTAATTTGTATGTATTGAAAGAGGTTAACACCCGTATTCATGAACGTTACTGTGAGGTCTCATAGTGCGCGCGGACGCACAGGGATACAAAAACCTAATCATAAACAATACTTGAGGGACGAACGACACTATGCGCTCATTATAATCAACGCACAGATAAAGTAGCTCGCTAGCTATTTTACGCAACGCATAGTGCGACAAATCAACACATGACAAACTGGTATCGAGTATAAGGTTATGTTTGTAGTGATTTGTGATACGCTTATTTGCACATAATATAGTAGAGAAACGCAGATAATCTTAGAGGTTTTTAAAGGTCGTAAATAAACTCATTTTTTGAGGTTACATTGCAAACGCTGGCTGAACCCTACGAGTTAGATAGAAAAATGTACTACAGTATTGTGAATGTAATATAGATCAATATTGCCCTTTCCAGAATGTAATTTAAATGAATATTTTCGAAGAAATTACAGATTTAAAATGCAGGGTCGGTTGGCGCCCCCCGGCCGGTACCCGGGGCGCGTGCCTATGCCAAATAGTGCGTCGAAGGCCGCTCTTTGCCCTATAGCACTTTATGGCTTTATGGCACTATATTTAGTATCAGCACTACACCCGTGCAAAGCCGGGGCGGCTCGCTAGTCGCTAGTATAAAATAAAACAAATTTATTTCAAATTTGAAGATTTTATTAATAGTTCCTTTTCCAATTTCATTTTTTCTAATTGCAAACCATGGAGTTGTTTTTCAAAATCAATTAAATTTTCTTCCCGTTGTATCAGGGCCTCCTCATACATAGCTTTATTCTTGCTTCTGTCTCACTACAAATTTTCTTGACCTGAAAGATAAAGTGCATATTTATAAACAAGTGTGCTGCGTTATTGATTATTTGCATCTGAGTTTAATCCCTGCCCACACCTCTTGAATTGACAAAATATTCAGTTACCTGTGCTAGTAGTGGATATTTCCTTTCGTGTTTTTGGTTGAGATGGAACATTCTTGTCTACTTCTAGATTTTATGATCTCCCAACTTCTTCTTAGCTGAATGTTATTCCTAGGCTTCACATAGGACTGTGCATTATAGGCCATTGTCAGCTCATCCCAGGCCTTCTTCTTCAACTCGATGTTTGAGCGTGTGTACGCTTATCCTCAATAATAGGCGGGTCTCGCACTAAAGCTACAATTTGTTCTCTTTCCGAAGAAGTAAATGGTAACTTCTTTGAGCTGAAAGAAAACAGTACGTGTTATTATTTTCACAACTTTGACTATGGAACAAACAGAAACATATTATAATATATAAGTGCTTACCATGTTTTGGGTAATTACGTAGTCATTATAGACAAAAATTGTTGAAAATAATGTAAAACTGTTAAAATGTTTTTATTTTGAAAAATCGCGGTTGACGTTTAATCTGTCAGTCAACCCGAGTGAAGTCGCATCACATCGTTAACCAATCACAACGCCGCATTCAATGCTATGAGTCCGCACAGCAAAGGGTCCGTTAAGTATTGTTTATGAAATGAATGGCCTGCCATGACGAACGCAGTGAGAAATGTCTTACTTAGCACAGTGTTGCTGCCATACTTATGTAAGTAGCGTTCTTGAATACGGGTGTAAATTTCATAGTCGTCTTTAGTCCCTTAATCATCTAATCGTATGATAGTGATAGTTTGTAAAAACAAAATGAAAATTCAAACATGTACTGGTAGAAAAAAAGACTACCTAATATTTAAAATTTTCTGAATTTTCTTCGTTGTTTCCTCCATCTTTTCGGCAGTCATAACTTTAGTGTTTCCCTCAAACGAAACCCCAATTACAACACGGAAACATTACAACATTATACCGATAACCCTGAGGCTTTCTAAACTGTTCCGAACTTGTGCAATTAGAGATCAACAGATGTTTTCATATCAATCCACGATTAATATCAAACTTGAAGGTATTAGTGTTGTTTTTACATGCAACCCCTTTATTGGTGAAGTTTGATTGATTTAAAATATTATTGCCCAATTATTGTAACACAAAAATGGGTAGAATGGACCTGGTGCTTTTATGGTTTTATATTGGATGAGTATTATGTATACCTAAAAAGACAAACCTTCTTCAGCTGATCTGAAAGATTTGAAGGCGTTTTTTAAACTAAACATCATGTAAAAAAAAACTCAGGAAAGATCTGCATTTTCCTAGTAATCATCTTAAAGGCGCAACTTTTTTATATACCGACACCCTTGTAACCTAAAAACTCTATAATTGTCTCTCATATCACCATCAAATCGTTTTTCAGTCACGAACATCCAAAGAAAGGTACTCCACTGGGTCACTGCAGGGCTATAAATAAATTGCCTCTTACCAGACCACCTCGACGCTCGCGTGGTGATCATCACGTAGATAGCTGAGCGCCGATCGCTTGTCCACTCTCTTAATTGGACACAAACCACTGGTCCTATTGTCACACTTTACCAAAATGATTTTTATCTACTTTAATTTATAGTTCGTTAAAAGGTTTAGACTTATTAGAGAGGTGTTTTGGATAGAGATCTTATGAAGATGTATCTGTTTGGGTAATGTTAGTTTGGTATCTGTTAAATATCGATGTGTTTTGATAGGATCAACCTTTGCTTACATGTTTCCTCTGTCTTGAATTATGTTTTCGTCCTTTTCATATAATTCATAAAGTTAATTTGTTTTCATCGTAGGTACTTTACAAATTGTATATTCTTTGTATTGGATATATTTTTTCACAAAGACGAAGATTTACTTTATCGACAGAATTTTATATGATAAATTCTACAAATGTTTTACATAAACTTGCCAGGATCTTGTATACAGATATAGACATATTTATCTGAAGATGCACAAGGGAAATAGAGGCAAAAAAGCAGCAAGTGCGAAAACAATCTATTGAACCGCGCTTTAGTTCACTTTAGAAATATCACCGGTAAACAGTGGAGCATCGGTAAATAATGACGAGCCGATGTCGTTCAATGGTGCGTTATGTCAGCCAGGCAGGTAGTAAATAATTTGTAAATAATACTGAAATGCACTGCTTTTTACATTGACAAGTTTTAGATGCATTAAAAGTTAAGTTTTGTGGAAAATTATAATATAAACGTCATATCACATACGTTTCAAGTCTGGATGGTTCATGGTCTTTGTGTACGTGATTTATAATTTTGACGGGGCATTTTTTAAAACAAAGAAACTCCTAGACCTTTTAATATTATGTCAAATCGTAGACGATAGGTAAATAAGTTAATAAGAAAGTCAAGTGAGTTAGTTCATGCTTCACTTAATGTTAGCAGTTACTGCGCTGCATACTAAGCTGTGAGCCAGTGGCGTGCAACGTTCGGTGCATTTTAATACTGTTTAGAATGACACGCCGCGCCGTAGTCTTACTTGGATTAAATATTTACAGCAAAATGCTTTGTAGTGTTAAGAAAAGCGATTGTTTAACGCTTATTTCTATAACAAATTTGCTTATACAATGTCTTGGTATAAAAATCTTTATGAATAAACTTTTTACTAATGACAATTTATTTATAGTTGCTTGAAACGTGTCTTCCTATTTAGATATTTTCCTGTTTATACTTCACTCCACACAAATTGAGTATATAAAGTTCAGAAAACTTAAAATTTATCCAGGTAGGTAAGTTTAATTAACGAACAAAGAAAATAATTTAACACGAGCTCTCCAAAATCCTCAAATAATAAGGAAATGCAAATGTACCCCAAAAACGTTGAGTAGCAATGGTACCTTTAGTGGCTGCAAGTCGACAATTCCCGCGGACGTGGACGAAGCGCGGCATTAGTCTAATGTTCAGCACTTTACATCGGAAACACGTGACACCCAGCCAGTAACGCATTCACTTCCCACTAGTGATGCGATACACTCGGATTACTTCGCAAATAGTAAACCTCATAAAATAGTCTGCCCGTGAACATGATACCTGCAAAGGGGTCGAAACGTCGGGACCTAAAATCTAAATATAAACCGCGACAAAATCCGTAAAAAGTATTTTTATTTCAATTTCATCAAATTAATAGATTATTAATTTTGACTATTCAGTTTTTTTTTTAGGAGAAATAGTATTAAAGTGATTCAGGAAAAGAACTGTAAGAAGCCTTATGTATCAAGCTCTAAACTTTGCCTTCACACGATTAGTATTAAGAAAATTTTATGAATTGCTATTTTTTTAACAATTTTAAATCGATTGTCACTGACCATGTGCTTATGACATAATATGCTATTGTGTGTAATTGTTTTAAAAATATTGTAAAAGAAATTGGTTTTTCGATAAAAGTTGATTACTTTTAGTTCGTTTACTGTTGTAGATATTTTTTTTTTGTCTTTGCAGCTATCCTGAGCGCAGGCTTTGACTGCTTCTCCGGCTTTTTGGCGAGGACCTTAAGGTCTCCAGTAAGAGAAACCGTTGCAGACTAGTCATTTGTTTGTCCTTTAGTTTTAGTTCTCCCATCCCTATCCAGTCCAGTTGGAGTCGATTATGACGCTATGCAGTGCGCTGTTTGACGATTTATTACGTATAATGACGTCATCTGTTACGCCGCAAGCGGTTATAATTAGTGGCAGTTGCGGAGTGGTCGCCCACCTATACCTATACCGACGTCATGAGTGCGGTTAGTGAGAGTTGCCTTGTTTACATGCCCAGAACTTTCACAGCTGCTCTGCACATTATTGTGTTCGGTTTAGGGGATAGTATTTTGTATGTTATTTTAAAGGTAAATTGATTAAGCGAGTGACGGAATGATGACGAAGGCACTGTTGTTAAAAAGGCACCTGTGCCACGGAAAAGGCTTGGTTTTAATTTGATACCTTGACGACACAAGTTTTACGTTGCGGCAGAAAAATAATCCACACTGTAAATATATTACCTATCCAACATCAAAATAAAAAAAAACTTGCTAGTTCAGAAACCATAAAACTATGGTGTGAAACCTTTTGTTTCGCCAAATAAATAACACAAGGTAAACATCCAAAAGAAAGGGAAACTCGTAAAATCTGTAGACCTATTACAGGGAAGAGTGCGAAAGAAAATATAAACCTCAATTTACGTCTACTTTAATGAGAACAACAAACTATGGTTATACATGCAAACGTCGACCATATGTAACTAATACCATCAATTTTCATGACTACCAACCAACGAAAACTGAACCTTGGCCCCTCCTCTTAAAGTTTATTTTCCTTTGTGGTATTGGTAAAGAGGTATTGATAGGAAAATATGTGTGTTTCGCGTGGGCAGGTGTGAGATAGGCGGCGGAAATGAGTGGAGCTGCGATGACGGTACGGAAAGAGTGCGACAAGATATGTGACGTCACAGGGAAACCGGTAATGCTCGGAACATGAGTTATTTTTGTGTAGATCTGATTTACTGTACTGCTGTTTGCAGTTTGCTGAGGTGGAAGATAAGTTTCCCTTCTCTGTATGTGAGGAGGTAAACACTTACTAGTTATTGTTTGAAAGTTATCGTTTAGAATATTATTATGGAAGTTTCATTTTGTCAGTTTTTCCATCGCTTAAGACAGGTTATTCTTTAATTTCTTATTTAATTGTGAACTTACGAAGTAGGAAATAACTTACTAATTGTTTCATCGCTTGAGACAGATCATTCTGTCAATTGCTTATTTACTTGTGAACCTGTAACTTTTTATGTAACCTATTTATTTAAGCTTATTGATTGTTTCTATCGATCAAGAAATATGAAGCTTTCTGAAGATACTAAATTAAACTTTTTAAGTCAGTATCTACTTGGTCACTTTCTTGACTATGAAGATTATCATGGCAGTAACCAGTAGCCATCTTAGCACTACCATTACTTAGAATCACTACTACTAATAACTATAATATCCATTACCAAGTCTCCACGGCCAGAAGCTGACGAGACAATGCGGACCCCGCAATGGACGCTCCACTGATCAAATCAGCTTTAAATATCGCTGAGCAATCACGACCCGGCTTACCGGATGGGACCGGATAGAACCGGATCTCTGGAAACTGACGGACAAATAAAACGCCACGTTAATAGGTATTACTTTTGCCTTTTTACTTAATATGGTTTTAGGACTTTTTGGTCAGGTATTTTGGAATTAGGACTGTAATTCTCAAAGTATTACCTATTATTATTTATAAGTTTATCAACGCAAAAATAATGTGTGGAAATTCCCAAATAAATGAGAAAAAGAATTATGCTTCAATAAACACGACCGCTATGAAACTTATTAAAACAAATGAGAAATGTCACAGAAAACACACAGTCACAAATAATTTATTTACTCAAGTTGTAAACTGCCTCGGTGAGCTTAGAATGTTGTCAGGTTTTACCTCTGCATCCACTGACCGTACTCATAAATCTAGGATAAATTCCCAGCGAGTTTAATGAGATTTTTCAGTCGCCAATGAGCTAAAGAATTGTGTAATACTCTAGGAAATGGCTTACAATTTCCTCGGAAGTTGAAATATTCGTTGGCTTGCAGTAAAGTGGTCTAGATACGTATTGCACTCATTCCGACGTCGCTAACTTTAAATTGCCGAGTTTTAAAGGTGGTCACCGAAGATTAGCCTATTTTTTTTCAAGTTTTGTATTTTGTGGGCTACATACGGTTGCAAAATTACAAGTGGCTGTAAGTAAGTTGTGCTTATATTTTGATTGACCCTTTGATGAAGAGACTAATAAACTAAATAATGACTGATATATGAGTATTTGTAGGTACTGTAAATGGTCTAAAATCTAAGACAGCTATACCATACACTGTATACGTGCTTTAGCTTAACAAATTATTTTGTTAAGACATCCAAATTGTTATTCTCAAGGTAGCAAAGACAGTTTCATCAACACCAATTTATCTTCGATCACGTTTACGTACTATGCAAAAATGTATCCAGAAAGCTGTGATTTGTATTACTTAAATAAAATTCAAACTTACTTATAATTAAGATTATAAGCACGTCTAAATATTCAATTCTCTCCAGACCAGTCCAAAAAATCTCTTCAAATTTCCAAGTTAAACAATATTTTCGTTCTCAAGACGGAGGGAGTCATCACGCCGCGTCATGTCCCGTTTAGCTTACTAAGAGGGTATTTATGCTAATAATTCGCGAAGCCCTACCGCAGGGAACAATTGTGTCAATTTATGACCTCCTGAATTCGGCGGGGTTGCCCTGATTTTACTGAGACGTAACGAGTTTCGTCCCTGATGGGGCCTGAAGTACTTGCAGGTGGAAAACGATGTTTTGTATGCTGCGCTGATCTTGGGATAGCTTGGTATAGCTGTGTTTGTGACCGAATGTTCTGGCAACGCGTACCTCGAAGGTTATGGCCCGATAGAAAGAGGTAAGGTAGGGGAAAATCCCTGAATCAAACTACCGACGTGAAGGGTACCTTTGTTGCTCCCTTTATGATTCTAAACAGTCTTTCTTATAGTTGCCTGTTGAATTTATTTGGTTGGAAGATAATGAGGTAATTACAATGGTCTGACTGTAATTGGGCGTAATAACGAACTCGTTATCTACCAAAAGGCTACTTAGGTATAAAGAAGAAATGGAAGAAGAAGGAAACATGAAACTGACTTAAAAGTATATCTACAATATTAAAGCTCAGTGAGATAACTAAAATATAGCATTTACCTAGACAATGAAACTTTGTGTAACTAGACAACAAAGTGAAGCCTATTCCCTAGCTGATAATAAATAGTCAGTATCAATATCGAATTGTTAACTTGATAAAGATTATTTTCTGTAAAATGACAATACAAACCATGTAAGGGTGCGTCCAGATCTGTAATACTCGTTCGGCGCTCCTTCGCGAGATCTAGAGCCTTATATTTAATGGTAAATAGAAATGCGATATTTACTTCCTTCATCTTCTTATATCAGGGATCTACTGAGCATCTTCAAGGATCGTTCCAATCTATCTTGAACAAGCAGCGAACGCATTCAAAAAGTCACCTAAAATCACAATTTAAATTGCGTAGCGTTGTTCACCTCCACTATTATTTTGGGGAACCCTGCAGTTTGAAACACACCCAACTTCCCACTTCCCAACTTTTTGCCAAAAGCGAGATGGAAATGGAAATTCGTTGAAATTGTTTCCCGTTTCGTCGTGCTGTGCGGAACACTCCATCGTTTATTGGCCATCAATTCTTCCCCTAATTGGTTCGCGTGAAAAGTAACTTGGAGCGCGGTTGGATGTAGAGACGATGGAAGAGACTGGAAATTCTAATTATTATAGAATATATTTAAAAGGATATCATTTTGTGCATCAACTTGCTAGAACTGTTAAAGGCATTTAAAAATAGTTATTTGAATACAGAATTTGTTTTATGCAAACAGATAAAATAATTATGTAACTATAATAATCACGCGAGTGTCATGAAAAGACAAAAAAATATTTAATTATTAGTTGTGAAATCGAATAAGACTACATGTCTTTGTTAAATCGTTCAGTAAAAATAAATTGCGTATTAATTTGCTATTCCAGTAACTTTTTTCATGTAACTAAAATCCTATAAAAACACTTTGAGCTCTATCCTGTTGACTTTAAAGCATATTTTCGAGAACTTCCAAACTATATTTGTATCGGTTACAACTTAATTGGAAAATCGTCGCTGCACCTCCTAATACTGAGGATGCACTTCAACCAGATTAGGAAAGGTTTTTAATTTTCAGGCGAAATGGACGCCAGGTTATATTTAGCTAAGTAATAGTATCCTTCAGGGTTCAATTTCCCCTGGCAAAAACAGGGAGTGCACTGAAGCGTTGCGTATTTACACTGTATAATGTTACGTAGCATTTTGCACTTTATCATCATCAGTCCAGCACAGGCCGGTTTAATCCGTGCATTCAGCTTGACTGTCAGCTACTTATATGACCCGGATTATTCTGGGAATAGTGTAGACAAAATTTTGACACGATGCTGGTTTATGGAGATTTTGTAGCGATCTTTTATTGATATTACGTCAACAATATTTAAGCTTTAGGTATTTTTATTTTCAGATAATGTTGTTTACGCCACTGTCTTTTTTTATTTTCACATGTTTGAGAGCTGATATAACCTCGAATTTTCCCTTAGTCCTGTTTTTCAGTTGTCCATTTATAGACGCAAATATACACTGAAAAATACTATGCGCAGGTACGTAAAAAGCATTTAAATTAACAAAAATGTTCAACAACAAGAGATAACAAACTCCCCTCGTCAGCAATTTCTTGGTATTCTTCCGTCGTATCCTGCTTTATCATTAAAAGCTTTGGATGACAACAATGGCTTCCACTCGGCGCTGAAGGGCTCGACACCTGTCCAAGAAATCGCTCCGAAATAAATTACGTAAACACCTAACAAAGCCTACTTGAACGCATTTAACAGATTGGGAACACGAAAAATCTTTGCACTTTCAAAGCACACAATACAATAAAGAAAACCAGTTTACCTCGACCCCTCAACTTATATAAATAGATCTATAGGACAGTTCTTATTTAGCTGGTTATGTCCTTGAGGTTCATTATTCTAATTGCTTTTTCGTACAGAACTGGAAATCTCTTCAGTTTTTCGAGTAGCACTCACTTTGGGAAGTGAAAACGTGGTAATTAAATTATTTTCTCTCATTAAGGATGAGGAGATTAGTAAGGGATAATGGTACTCTTATCTGTTTTGTTTAGTTACAACCTTCAATGTCAGGAACAGGTTATTAAAATAATAAGGAAAATCTACGCGGATTAGAACCGAAGATTGATTCAACACAATTGCTCTGCGGGATCGAATTCTTTCAAGATAACCTTTTTTTTAAACACTTGTTTATTTTTTTATCCGCCAACCAAATATCCTATCAACTAAAATTAATGATGATAAACAACCAATATTTCTTCATTTACTGTTTGGCTGTCACCTAGGAATGCAATTTCACAATTTATAACACGAAGCATTTAGTTTATCTCCTTCACGGGGTTACACAATATTGATACAATGAGTCATCCAAGACATTAATGTGAATCTATTTCGCTATAAACCCGTAAGCAATAAACTTGAGATTCGCATTATGACGTCACCGTCTCTCATAATGTTTGTTGTAAAGCTATTAAATTATTTGTGTCACCCCACGCGGTGAACAATTTAAGCGGAGCGGGTTCCAATACATCAGGAGTGCAGTATAGTCCTCTGCTGTGTGCTTAAGGGCTCGTACTCAAAGGAGTCGAGCTATAATCAAATTACAAAAATTAAATTAATTTATTTCTCAAATTAAATTCATGGTACAGCTGAGTACAGCGGTGTATCAAAGTACTGTCGAGTATTTAATGTTTGTGTTATCGATGATACAAGTATTGAAAGGTCAGTTGTTCGGAACATATTGTAAGTTACAGATAAATTAGCAGTGCGGTACAGTGTGTGATGTTCGCTAAGGGTTTGTATACGTAGGAAATAATATAGATATAATTGAATATTGAAATAAAGTGACGGACACATTTGGAGAAATTTCTCTAAGTATAATAATTATACTACATTCCTAAAGGCAAAAAACATACCTAATAAAATGATTTATAAAGACCGTTTTTGCTGCTATTTTGTAATGTAACATAACCGAAATTACTTCATTACGCTAAAAATATACAACATACAGTCCCCAGTATACTATTTCGGCATTCATCGTTTGAAGTTTAGCGCTAACTAGTTGCAGTGTAATGTAACAATCAAATTATTCGGGAGCAAACATTCGTGAGTTATGTGGCGTCGAGAGCTGCGATGTGTCAACAGTTGCGGAATAATCTTATGCATCGCTTGTTTAAAGGTTCCGCCACAGTGCTACTGTGAAACTGTGAGGGTAATAGAACTGTTTTAAATGAAACGGGAGTTATCACAAAGTTTTCGAAGAATGAGACTGTTGTTATTTAATAAAGGCGACCTAAGAAGTGACTTTTCATAGAAATACTATTTGTGTCATAGCCTTTTGTCCAACAAACTTCTGGTTCTGTTCTCAAAGTTACGTAAATCTCTACAGCCTCATTAAATTTCTTAGAGTTGTAAATAAAGCCATAATATTTTCAAAACACAATTAAAATACCACTGCATTGTTCGCACCCTTTACAAAAGTTTCTTTAAAACAGTTTCCGCAGTGTGTCCGAGCCCTTAAGTAACAACTTGATGATTTGTTATGATCGCCCCGACTGCGCTCAGCGGGCGGCCAAAAACTGCATTAACGTCTAACCAAACTTGATTAAACAAAATTCAACTTTAATCACCAAACACAAAGTTACATTTTCCTATAAACTCGCACACGCAGAAAATCGCAAAACAAACGAAACTAAACGTTGTTGCTGTTACAATTAAGGAGACGATAATGAATTGTTCTGGGACTGACATTTTGTACTTTATTGTTGGTGTTATAAAGTTGAAATTGCTTTGCGGGGTGTTGTTTTATAAAATGCAGCCGAATAACATCTCTGTTCCGTATAATAATTTTTCGATGTTAAGACAAGGGTTAATAATTTATTCTATTTTAATCTTTGGTTGTTTGTGTTTCGTTAAAAGGTTGACGGGCCGTGGCTTTTGAATTATGTAGATAAGTTGGAGGACTTGATTTATGACTGGTCTATAATACTGTTATGTAGGCGGTACAGTTTCAGTCATTCATTATACATTCCTTAATATATCAGTATTCGTTATTGGAATGTTCAAGAAATGTCCAAGAGTATTTTATAAACATAAAATGTTGAATCGAGATGTAGATCAAGTTCTTAGCATTCAATAATCCCTGGTATCTAAAATATGTATTGATGAGTCGTAAGCATTACCTTTGGGCCAAGTTTTAATATATTTAGGCCACCTATGAAGATGCATTTCTCCAGTAATTTACCTGATCACACATTTAACTGATATTTATTGCTGATTTCGGGATCTATACGAAGAGAGACCACCTTTCCTAGTCATACCGGAGGTAAATTCTTACAAACTGCTCTATCCTACAAATCACCAGATCATTGACTCGAAGACAATAGAAACTAAACGCATCAGTGTCGTATGACAATATGCAAATGTACTATTATTAAGTGCCAGTTGTAAGATGCAAATAGGAGAAATGGGTTAATGTGAGATTTCTACTGAATTAATGAGCAAACGATCTAACTTGAGGTTCCTTGTAAATTATGGTTACAAAAGCAATTCCAATTTTTGATGGAAATTTATGTAGAGTCAACATTTTATTTGCATGACATTATGACCTTTTAATCAGAAAACTTAGTGTATTTTAATGAGATCCACTCGTAGTTATTTCTTTTTTATTATAGGTACAGTGGGGCGTATTTTATGGGATTAAAATTGGTGATAAATGAACAATATTTCAAGAATTTATGGGAAATGGGTCATTTCTACAAGACCCTTTGAGCCGAACCAGTCATTTTTTAAGCATTGTAACGCTTTTACAAGTTAATTAGACTTTCTAGCTAGATCTAGATTTAGCTATCATAACAGGAAAGGATAAGACCTCGAATAAAAAAAGTTTAGATTTAATTATGCATAGATGTCTCAATGGTAAAAGGGAGAGAAAACTCCTAAACACACATAGCATCCAAGATCTAAATAACGATAATCTTTAAACTTGACGTACTTATTTACCTCATACGTCACAAATTGATCGAATAAACTTAAAGTAAAACTCCAGCAAACTCCGGCGTGCAGTCCGCGAAGTGTCACTATTGTTACCGAACTATTTTTATATGATTTAGAAGTTGTCCGGGACCGTCCCGGGCCGGATTCAACCGGATTCAGCCGGATTTATCCGGGTATGTTAAACTTTGTCGGTCGATGCTCGATTTTTGGTCGAACTTTTTGCTGGTTTCTTTCGAGTGTTTTGTAGTTTTCGTTTCGTTGATAGTTTAGGTTTCTGTAGGTGCAAAATCTTTGTGGTAGGATTATGTTGATTGTTTATTGAAATAAAAATTCCAAGATTTTAGGCCTATAGAAATTTTCTCTTTTATTTTACTTAATATATTGAAACAACAGCATATTCTAGCTTTCCAAAAATAACTAGTTTTCCGCTAAATTATTTGCATATGAATTCCGGCGGTGCATTCATTACGAAAACTATTTAGTGAGCACATGGTGAACACCATTGTTTTCGCTTAAAACAGTTTCCGCACTCCACCTGCTTTCGTATTTCAGCAAACTTTCATACGTACTTAGTAAATGCTAAGCTAAATATAATCCACATGGGAATTCGCTTAAAATGCTACATGTGTAGCGAAGATTAATGTTCTGGGTATTGTCTAATATTTTGTAGGGAGCGGGAATTTATTACCGACGCGCTATTTGGTCCAGGTCGCCACATTTCAAATCCTATTTGCGGCTAATTGCTTTACGCTGGCCTGTATGTGTTTAAAGAGAATTATTATAGGGAAATCCTGGATTTGGGAAGTGGCCTGAAGTGGGTTACATGTGTTATTTAATTGGTTTCTTAAGAGGTATTGCGTGGTAACGAAAATGTACTGTTTGTGAGAATACCAGTCAGTATGTAGAAACAGTAATATTTTATAGGGCTTATATATTTTTTGAGTTTGACGTTCACCAGGTTACACCAGCCGGGGTAGAAAGCAGACTATACATGCGGTGTCAACCAAACGACAAACATACCTAATTGTTGTTCTACATACCTTATGTAGAACAACAAAACATTGATGTAGATATTTTTACAAGTACGCTAACTAATAGGGTGGTCTCCAAATAGGTTCATTCCTGGACTGCTTGCGGCCTTCTTGATTAATTAATGTTTTCTTGTTATTAAATGTTTGTGATTTTTAGTCACACATACAGTTTTACAATAATTTATAATTAACTACAGTTATAGAAAAATAATCAAATAAATACGGTCAACTGACAAAAAATATTTTTTTAAAATATTTAACAATCTGGAATTTGCTATCGCAATAAAAATAGCACCTCAGTACATAACCTCAAAACTACATAACCCATATCCCAAATTCCAGTCTACTAATAAATTAAAATGGCTGTAACATTAAACTGCATTATTTGCATCTTGCATACATTCCTGTAACGCAAGCTTGCCTACTGTGTGTTTATCCTTCCGCAAATATTTACAAGCTTTGTTTAATTCAATATAGTTTCAGTCTGTGATGTATGGACTATGTTCGCGTTCATGGAAATTGAATATGGGAAGCAAAATTGGTACAGGTTTATTTGATCTTATCTAAACTCATTTGATGTTAAACAGCATTACCATTATGAATGACCGGTATTTTAGCAGATACTTTCAAAATAGATGCCTTTGCCATCGATTTTTTTTAATTATCGGGCAATAATCAAATCTCCGAACACGAATCCGAATAATCGTGCCGCATTCCCTTTTTCATGCTCGTTGGGTGACACAGATGCTTAAACCTATAAATAATATATATATAATATATAAATATGTATAAATGGCGAAAAAAAAACCGTCAAATTAGTTGTATTTCAATGTCTCACATTCACGTAAACTTTTGGCTACATTAAATTATCTTGTCAACGAGGTTACTCAATAGATTAACCTTTTAATTCCCCTGGCTAGGTGCCAATCGATAGCTACCTGTTCCCTGGGGTCGGCTGACCTTTCTGCCTTCGTGATAAATTGATTCTTTTGTTGATGAAATACACTGGTGGCGCCCTCTGCGGCAAGATAGTGCGGATTGGGTGGTTATTGTTCGTTGGAACTGTTTTAGGATAAGTGTGCAGGAAAAAAAACCTTTTTTTAAACGCATGTCAATAAATGGTTTATTTGCAAATATTTAATTTCACTTACGTTTTGACTTTCTGAAAGTTCGTAGTACTAATATTTTATGCAATTTATTCTAACGTTAAATATTTACGAAAGCTTTTAAATTGATTGGCTATCTGCCACTTATGTAATGTATTTTTTTGAATCACATAAAAAGAAGGAATCGTTATGTTATTTTCAGGACAAAATCTATACATATCTATTTCTATAGCGGGCCCCAATTCCCTATCGCCGTAGAATAATAAATCTATTGGCGCGTTTCTTAAGGCGAATGATTATTTCTTTAGGAAAACAACAATGGCTCCACACAATGGTCAATCCTGAACTAGTTCGTGATAAGAGCCATTCGTAAATGTTTGATGTTTATCAGAGAACGGGAAATATTGGGGAAGTGTATATTTAGCAACTGTGTATAACTTCATTGTTGAGTCGTTTGGTGTTCCACATGTCCTCCTAAAAAAGAATTTCGGATGTCCTGGCTTTCCTCAATACTGATTAACCATCGGTCGTTACCTGAATAATTTTGATATATTTTCTAGACAGAACCGCGACAAAATTCGTAAAAAAGTAGCTTTATTTCAAGGTCTAACATTCGCATAAATCTAAGAAACCAATATATTTTATAGAATTCCAATATTTAGAATCCGAAATCGATATCCCGCAATGAATAAGGGTTGTAATCACAGCTCGTGAGCTTACCTTATCTGAATGACAAGAGATTGTGCTCAGTATTAGGTATTATTTATCGGCATATAACACATTTATTTAGCTGCATATACAGTGTTATAACTAAGATCAATAAACACCATTCTACCACTAAGAAGGCACCGCCTAACATCGTTAACACATCACTTTATACAACTGCTACTACTGTTTATTAGAGAACTTATTAAGAGGAATACAACGGGTGGCGATAAAACTCCAAAGGGCCTATATGTCAATAGCCGGCCATAAAGCGAATACGTTGCTAATAGGCAATTATACCATAAACATTGCCATAAGAAACCAACAAAGTAAAGAGATTGTTTTATTACTTAAGTGGGTGGTACACTGGCTTTTAAAACTGTATGAGGAACGCGAGCGCAACGCATGCATAGCTCATTCATTTTAAGGAAGTCGTCACTCGGCTAATCTCTCTTGATTTTAAGCTTGATGAAGTGGCTTCTCTAAAAGGGACGAAGACGATGAGAACAGTCTGCTGATCCAAGTAACAATTTAGATGCAACTAAATACTACATTACGATATTATAAAAGAAAGTCCTTTTGGTAAATATTTTAAAACTCTTTCGCGAGTCAATAAATAAACATCTTATAGGTAAAGTAAAATCATGACACCTGTTACCGCTGTGGTGTGTGGTGTGGGCTAGCCCAACAGCACACCGCTATACTATTCCGGTACTGAAAACTAGCGTAAGTACGAAAAATAAAAACAGTATAAAGTCTGGTAGTGTGCACTAGCGCTTTATCATCGCACGTGTGGCCACTGCATGCGTAAACCGCTGCGACACGCAACACCAGTGTACCATCTCTCTAACTATCAATACAAAACCTTTTAGCGGGTGAATAGATTTTATAGCGCGTATTGAAGCAGACTCGAATAAATTATGACTCAAGTGTATGGTTTATGACGTTTTATAAGCCCTGGCTTTATGGTTCATATGTAGGAGCTTTCAGCGTTAGTAATCCTCTATTAACTGTATTTATGCTGATTGGAGAAATAAAATTGTTATTGTTTTATGCGGTTAAACAGTTATAAATCATAATTCATAATTTCCGTAAGTCGATAAATTCCTACAAAATAATTGGTCACTGTAATCATAATTACTGTATTTACTCATAAAAGCCATCTACAATGATTAGAAACATGGTTGGTATTAGTGCTACATACTTCTCACAAAGCTAACATAAAATGTTGAGGTGGTTTACCTTGTGAATCTGACTTGTACCAACAACAGAATTAACTAATAATTTATTTATAAAAACATATTCAAAAGAAAAATACCATAAAAGATGAAAACTACCCGTGTGGACACTAAAAAAGCCCCACAAAGATCATGCGGGTAAAAGTGGGAAGAACAAAGACTAGGAAATTAAAAGTAAACTGTGTTTGTTCTCTGTGGTCAGTGTTCTTGTTAATTGTCCATTTTTGAAAGCCCCGAAGCGAACAAACGTGAAGGTATGCTCCAAAAGTGTTGGAACAAAGCTTTGTAAGATACTGATATGTGAGATGATAATACAGTGTTAAGCAGTTTTAGCATTTAAAATTGGGGGTGTAAGGATGATATTAGCTTGAAAACGTTTGCTATAATTATGAAAAATAGTAGTAAATAAATTTTCATGTTGACATTACAACTATGGTTTTTGAGAATTAGCTACATTAACTAGAACGCACGCGACATAGGGACAGGAATGCTGCAGAGATCGCAAAAGACAATATAATTTAAGGCCAGGGAATATATTTTAGTTTTTGTACTCTCAGGGGGTTCACAACAGCTACGTGCACCTAACTTCAATAATCCCTAACAAAACTACACATTTAATAAATCGATGAAAACCCAATAATCCCGAACATAAAAGAACAGTAAAAATCTGTTCCAAAACCCAAGGCTCATATTAATATCGAAAACTCATTCTCCGAAGCCAGTCCGTCCTTGACCCGACACGGCTAAGACGCTCCAAAAGACGTTTACGACGAAAAATATTAAACGGCACACGTTCACAATAAGGTTTTACCGAAAGCCCTTCGTAAACGGCCAGAATGCCAGTAGCAGTTTTATACGGAACCGTAAACCTAAACGTTTAGAGGTAGAGGTCTCTGTTATCTACCCATCTAGCATATTGTGCGTTTCGGCGGCTTGTTACGATCGCTAAAGTGCGGGTGGAATGTACGGGTGCGTATAATGTGCCGTGCCGCAACGGTAATACTCAGATTCATTGGCTGTAAGATTGAAATTAATTCATTTCTAGAAATTATTTAATTATTATTAGATTAATAAAAGTTATATGGTTTTCAAGCAGTGCTCTTGCTTGTTCCTTTTGTGTGCATCTTAATGTGAAAAAGCATTAGTTATGCTACTTGCTAATCGGAGTACGTCGTGCAAGACTATTGGTCTGCTGTACCGAGGGACATAAGTCACACCAAATCAATAAATAGTAATTAAAACTTATAAATGCGAAGTTCTCATAAGCGTTGGTTACACAAGTTATAAGCACCACATAGTGAAGCCTTAAGATAATTACGAAACAACATCGCGACCGAAGTCGAAATACAATCCCGTATATTCTACCTGGTGCTTTTCCTGCAATAAAATTTGCATAACTACGCTCCTTGGCACGGGAGAGGCGTCTTATTAAATTTCCAGCCCCTCGAAAAGTCATTAATGGTTTGTATTTAACCACCTACCAGTGTTATCTAGCGATAAATCATAAGGTATCAAGTGTAATGGGCGTGCGTGGCTGGCGATGACTTTTATTGCGTCTTCAAGATGCCCGTAATCCCCGGATCTTGGGTTTCCCGACGCGCGCGGATTACCCCTAATCTTTTGTTTATACGTATTCTTTTTGCAGCGAATATTATGATATTAACATCACTAATTCGTCGCGGTTCGGTATTCGCGGAAGGTAATATATTGCTCTTGTTTGCTTAAGCTGCCGGTTATTCAAATGAGATTCTTTTGCTTAAAGTGATGGATTGTTTTTGCTTCTGTTGTAAGAATACTTTGAAGTAAGAAATGTAATAACGAGCGTAAAGTAAATATACCTTCCGGAATTTTTGACATTACTCTTCGTTACGTGACTTAGGTATTTTTTACAACTTATCCAGGAAGTATTAAGGGAAATAACAATAATAATTGATTTAGATAGCGTGTGATCATAGATTAAACTTGTAAAGAAAATTAAATAGTGTCAAAAAATGCAATGAAGTTGAGCTTTCCCGATAATTACCCCAACAGATTTAATATGATTCAAAATGTAACTTTACACTCGAACACGCTGATTTGTGTCACTCACATCTGTCACAAACATCAAACAGAGCACAGATAATATTCGACCAGACGTCATTAAGTATCACATTACTATCCGTCCGAACAAAATTGGCATTCATTACCATACGCTCATTACAACATGTCACCCATATTCGTGCTACACTGTGTCGCTATATTTGGCACAACTTTGATATCCGCGGCAACTGTCAAGTGGCTTCCAAACTCAAGCTTCAAGTTACCAATAAACTTCAAAGACGGAAAACTTCCCTGCTCTAAACAAACCGTCGTGTTCCCACAAACGATTGTTGGTTCAATCAAAATTGCATCCGGCACTGAAGTTAGCGGATTTATTTTACCAGAAGAAGGGGAATTGATTCTAGATGGCTCGTTAACTTTTGGAAGCAATCCCGCTGACACTAACTGTACTGATGGAAATTCTTATTACCTAGATGTGTCTTCCTCTGCATGGAAACAAGCCGACGTTTGGAGCTCCCCGAAATTTAACGACGCCACTCCTGACTCCGACAGGATTCCATGCTTTAACGATATCGTCGAGTTTCCAACAGATGCCAAGTATACCGTCGAGCTGCCGACAGCGCCACAGTATGTGAAAGAACTCAGAGTCGGAAATCAAAGTTACAACAGCGAAGAATTTTTAGAACGTGTTCGTAATCAGGTAGATGAAGAACAACAATTTATTTTAAATAAATTTATGGGAGTTGGTGTTAGAATGAAGCAACACATGTTTTGTTCACAATTTGGGTGTGCCTGCCAAGCGTTTGCTCTCAAAATTGACTGTTCTACGAAGTTTTGTCCGAAGCCATCCTGTGTGAGTCCAGTGAAACCTCTTGGATTTTGTTGTGAAATTTGCGGCGGCTACATATTGTTTAATCCTGATCAAGGATTCGACATGAAGGCTTTTAGTGAGCTTGTTGATAATACTGTGAACACAAACTATAAAAATATTGTTGAATACCACATAGGGTTTACTCCAGAAGTGCCTCAAAGGAGAATACAACTGGTAATAGTCGATAAAGGTGCTTACGAGGGATCTAGTGCGGAAATCATCAATTCTATTAGCTATGCAATCCACGCCCATTGGGTCAGGGGGCCAAAGATTGCCGAGATAAGCGGCAGCCCTTTAGACAAATCGGGTTTGGGCGGCAAAATCTTTGTATCCATGTTTTTCGCGGTGGTTTTGAGTATGGGGGCGTTGTACGTGTACTATTATAAGATTCCGGATCTGAGATTTCCCATTTTCTCTCAGAATGGCGTGGGGAATATAATGTCGAGGTACCAAAGGCGGTCGGACAGTGTCGTGAGTCTGACTAGAAGAGACTCAGTGATCAGTGGCACTTCGCGTGGTAGTACTGCTTTTAGAAACCCCCTGTATAGTTCTAAAAGGGGGCGTGTGGAGGTGACCGAGTCTGTGGTCGAGGACTGAATTTTTGTTAATGTTTTTTTTCATATACTTTGATAGTTAAATCAGTTTATGATGTAAATATAAGTACATTGAAATCATTTTTCATAAAAATAAACAAGATAATAATTTTCTGAAAGAGATACTTTTTAATTCACCTTTTTATATTTTATGTATAAAATAAATTAAATATTGCTACTATAACAAACATGATATATCGCAAATTGACATACCCGCCCACAACTTTGTACTCACAAACTCTCTAACATCAACCATGTTTATAATTACCGGTATAAAGTATATAAAAGTGTTCTAATTACGAGTAATGATACGTCTGTGATCAGACCGCCCGCGCGCTCTGCGGGGGTCTCCGCTGCCGTACGGCTAGTATTATGTTCTGGCCATGATTCATGCTGCTAAGTGAAGCGATTCTTGTAATTATGAGTATTTTGAGTTTGGTCTATTCTGGAATTTGAAAGTTATTTGAATGAAGAGGTCTTCGACTCTATCGATGCAAGTTTTGGCTTTAGGGGTGGTCTGACTGTGGCTGTTATCTGTTTACCTGAATAAATATCTGTTTAATAAATAAAGTGCAATTTTTTTTTTGTTGTTTATTATTATATTTAATCCACATGTTTTTTTTTTTTACCAATTTCCTACAGTAATTTATGTTTATATACGTATTTCTTATACAAGGTGGACGATAGAAGTAGAAAAAAATACCACAAAAGAGTTTATTGTATTGCTAATGCATAGTAGTGCGATTAACTATAAAATAATGTTTAATTTTAGTAGTTTCTCTTCTCCAGAAAACTGCATAACTTAATCATAAATACATATTTAGTTCTTCGCGACTTCTAGGGCAGAAATGAATATCTTTGTCGATTAAAATAAAATGACCTGCTATTAATTATTGTTTTAGTTACCAATAACCTTTACGAACATCTGTAGATACCATAGATCGATGCGTTACCTTTGTTTTTCCCGTACGCTGAGTTATGGGGCCACCTACGTTTACCCACACACGTCATAACAGTTGCGTACGTGACACACGGATGAGTTGTGTGTGTGTCGTGATGTATCATAAAAGAGGTTTTATTTATTGAATCATATTGAACTATCGGGGTTCAGGAGAATTATTGCCGGAAAGTATGAACACGAGAATAATTGAAAATGAAAGGTTTAATTAATATTTTTTGTTGGAATAATTTCGTATGCGTGATAAATTATGATATTTATTTTATTTTTTATCAGAATTCAAGGACTAAAATATACTAGAAACACATAAGCTTTAATACACCTAGAAAGTTTATAACAATTTGTTCTTTTATATCAAGAACTATGTGGTAATACCAGAAAAAGAAAATAGAATAATAGTTTCAGAAATAAACATGAATAAAGGTCCTTTACTTCCATACAATGTATTTATTTATCCTTACAAGTAATATCTCTACGCTTCAAGACATATTAAACTCAGTACAAAATTACAGCTGTTTTAAGAATCACTCTTTCCTGACGTATTGTCTTCGCGACGACCGTAAACGTCACTTAGAAGCTATAAAATAAATAAAGCGTGCACTAAAACTATTTCTGAGTAGTAACCCTAAACTCATATATCAAAACTGCGAGCCTCGTAGGGTTGTGCCGGAGCGCTATAAATCAGGGCTGGCGATAACTCACTAGAATCAATTGGTATTTTCGTTTCGTCGCCGAAAAGTTTTTGTTAAGACTGGGTGAGATGTTATGTGATAGCCAATTGATATTTGATCTATAAATAAATACATAATATTTTAACTATGTATTTCTGAGTGAGTTGGTACGTTTTTTTGGATTTTGGAAAATTAAAGCTAATAATTAAATTTACTGGACAATATGTATACGAGGGAAGTTGTCATGATCATTAAGTCTTCACCGACCAACAAGAATCTTTAAAAATATCAATTGTCCAAGTAAATATAATTAAGATTCATAAAGAAATAGAATTACGCGTGCGATGTAACCACCACTAGGCTTAAATGTCACTGCTACCTAATCTTCCCCAACCGATCAGAAATGTTTATGTTAATTGAACTTGGCGTACGCTATTTCCATAACTGCAAAAACGTTATCCAGACGAATACAATTAAGTTTTATTTACACACAAGCTATAATTTTACGTAGATATTTCAATAAAACTCCGCGAACGCAACTCAAAACTCATATGCATTAAAACCATTTATGCTACCTTAATAAATGACTTTGAAAACAATAAAACTGTGAATTTTAAAATTCGCCATCTTTTTCAACGTGTGCACGCGACAGCCCTGTCATAAATCTAGTGGCTTGCTTGTCAAGTGCGGCGCGGCGCTGGAGCGCGCCCGCTCGCACATTTACGACGCGCTATAAAGCACTGGAACGCGATGCACTGACATTTCGGATTTTTTGGCGCGCTTTTGCAGTGAGTGGCGGGAAAATGAGTTGTTTGGTTATCGCATGTGTTTTTTTTTTGTAATAACGATGTTGTACACAATCGTTTAGTGGAAATGTTGCTGTAATTCGTGCATTGACAATACAGCCATGATGGACCCATAATGTCAGAATGACGGTAAATTGTAATATTGTTTTAGGTAGTAGTAGTTACAGGGCCTTCATGTTAGTTTGATAATATGATAAAAACTAAAACAATTTATATGGTAGATCCTTTAAAGAAGCTTAAAGTACTTGTATCTCTCGAATATTTCCATTTCCTTCAATTCTTTCGTTATTACCGCATCTCTGAAGAAAAATACAAATCAAATAAAATTAATTATCATACTCGCTATTTCCGAAACATAACTTTATCTCAAACCTCTTAAGGTTGAAAATTGTTTAACAGTGTTTGGTTTTCCGAAGAAAATACATCACTTTTCAATCTAGCTTTTGTGCAGGCTGTGGTAAGACGAAACTATTCCATTCAGTAAGGGGAAGTAATTCGATTACACTTCGTCTCATTTCTCCCGAGATGCCGTGATTCGCCATAATTCGGGAATGCATGCGATTCAATGGGAATTTAAGTAGATTAAGATATAGGAGCTGCCTTTGTTTATTTGTGAACGGTTGTGTAATAAATTGATGATTACATTTTGGGGACGCTGTTCTGTATTATGTTTGTGGAATGAGGTTGTATTGATTTTCAGATGGATTATACGTACGATATCTGTAAGATCTTGAGTATGCATAATATTAACTCATTTAGTTATTTTCAAAATCCTAGATGCTCAGATCTACTACGCATTTAAGAATGAAACCCACATTGTACTTTTTTAATATTTTGTAAGCCCAAAGTGATACTAGCATTATTTGCTCAATAAGTCGAGTTCTACACCTAATTAAAAAAAATAAAATTCTAAGATGCTAATAACAAAAGCAGTTCATAAACCAAGCTCATGCCTCGCGTATCGAATTTGCTTGTCGTCAAATTAGGCCACGAGTACCTTTTGTGTATTTTTGTACATAGAGCGTACATTAGAGGTCCATTGTGCCGCGTTTAATAAGGCGAGTAAGCTTTCCACTGTCCTTATACGGTGCCGTCGCGCAAACGAGGTTAATTCACACGATCTGAGCGAGTGGACGATAGAAATAATGGACTTGGTATTTAGCTGTAATGTAGATCGTTATCTTAAGAACGAGATGGATTTATATGAGATGTCGCTGATAATGTTATTGAGTAGTGCTGTCGCTTGGCGAGTATTGTTTATTGTTATGGGGTTTGATTATCCGTAAGATCTGAACGATTACATAATATTGTACTATGTTGATAAAACAACAATATACCAATAAGAAATATCATGTTAGCGTTAATTAAAATATCAGAGAGATAACACACTTTCAGTGAAATTAATTGTTTTAATTTTATAAATAAGTTCAGTTACTCATTTTCTTACAAAATTCGACACTGTTTTGATACACAAAACTCTTCCGAAAAGTGGTATATCTTTTAAAGCATTTTATAAAACTATTAGAACAACCGACAAGTTACGATCGTATTCGTTCAGATTGTGTTAATTCAATATATCCACAGGCTTTAACACTATCAAATCTTCTAGTTTCATTAAACATCAGAACACAACATTACCGACTCCACAGTTTCCTAATTCATCATTTGTAAATTATCTCGGTCCCGACACAGCCATGTGTTGCTTTTTTGTTTGTCCAAATGACCTCTCACTTCCGCTCACTCGCCCGATTACTGGAGCCAGTACTTTCCTGTGTGCTCGCCGAAAGCAGACAGTGTAAACAGAGCATAAGCGATAATTGAAATGAATGAGTAGGTATATTGTGATTATTTCGATGTTAATTGTAAATGCTAGGTTGTAATAGAATATTGCGGTTTCAATTGTTTTAGATATATGTAACATATTTTGTATCCCATCTGTTGTGCATATTGGAATTCGCAGTTAACCGTTGAACTTCCAAATATAACGATTTTAATCGACACGAATTTATTTATTATTCCTTATTTAACTTAAAAAACATATTGTTGGTAAACAGATGTTTCCTGTCCTGCCTTTTGAAGGCAAAAATAATGCTTCCAATAAGCTTATGTAAGGGATTATCCCAAGCTTTTACGTTGCCGATATAAAAATAAAATGAATATGGCATAATATAAAAAAAAAAAATACAAGACGATTTTGGAAGTCTGAAAAGACACATTTAAAAAATGCATGAAAGCGTGGTTTTGCAGAAAAAATAATAGAAAAAAGGAAAAAATGGGGCCTTCACTGTATGAACTAAAAGATCGAGTCGCGTCCAATTTAGAAATGTTTCGTGTATCATACACAAAATATTGCTAATAGAGTACTAAAATGGATATAATGCAAATTCATTATAGTTTTCCTAAATACTCTTCAAAACCCATCAGATAAAAAAACTACACACATCCCATATACATTAACCCACGATCTAAACCACATAATACATTTCCCATATAACACAAAAATCCTCCAGCATTTAAATACCCCGCGACACCACGCGACAGATGTTCAAGTGTGCTCGTGTGAAGCACCCTTAACTGCGGTCGACTCTTCACAATGCGTGCGCTGATTACTGCGTGCGTGTGAATGCGCCTTTACCAATCTAAAGAGGTTTTAACTTTTTTTCGCTACTGTTTAAGTATTAATGAGGTTGTTATGTTTGAGGACTGCAAATGTTCGGATTTTAAAATAGGAAGTTTTTTTTTCTTTTTGTTTAATGGTTTTTAAATGATTTTTTAACCGGTATTAAATATACTGTTGTTTTTCATTTGTTTGTGATTTAGGTTTTATTATAAATCTTATTTACACATTATAGTTTTTTTTTGGTTAGAAAAGAGAAGATAGTTGAACACTTTGTGTGTATTTTGTTTTCGACAAATGGCGATATAATCATTGTAATAAATATCTACATCTAATTTTAAGTAAACAGAAGCTTTGAGAAAAGACGCAAGAAAATAAATAAAGAACTAAATAAAGACTTAAAAACTAAATTCTTTCGAAAAAAGCTTAAAATTTTCCAGATAAAAGCGCCAAAGATAAAGGCACACAACATACGGCCTACACGGCTACCGTCCCTCCAAAAAGTACTACACACTTTTTTCACCCATTTCATTAGTGCAAGCACTTACGCAGTAGCTAATTTATTTTTATTGTTCGAAGTCTTTACTCCCATAAAACTTACCTTTCGTGAATTTATACTGACGGCAGCAACCTTTAGTTGTTGTAAATAAGGGGCCGATGTATTGTGCTATTGAATCTTGCAGTCTTACTGTTTCGGAGAAGGAAGTTGGAAGAGGAAAGATTTTTTTGCCGAACATTTTAGTGTTTTTTTTGGAAATGGAAAGTTGTTGTTGGAAATGTTAAAATACTCAAAACTATTGAAAATATTATGTAACTTTGGAAAATACGTAAATAAGCTTGTTTAAAACAGTTATCATTTTGCGAATAATTTATCATCCAGGTAAGCAGTCCTCAAAGTTCAGAACAGAAACAGTCAACTGATTCTTAATCTCCATAAATAAGTGGAATAGCTCTCATCTCCCACAGATATATCATCGCGAATATCTCAAGCAATCACCTTAGTGCACAATAACTCCTACTTTACTAGAATATAAACTACGGAATATAATGATAAATGATAATTTGTGTAAATCACACGCGCCCGCCCGTAACTCAGTGTAATTGGCCTGCCGTTAAATTATGTAAATCTCTGATACTTATGTTCAATTTACATAAGTATGATTTGTTGTGCAACTACTAATGTGCCGGGTTGAAGTTCACACATTCATTTAGTGGACACTGGCACTGGGTGCTGGGCACTGGGCACTGGGCACGGGAAACTTTTTGACTAACGGGTTTTTGTTACTAGTTTCGCTGCTGATGTTGGCGAAATTGTTAGTTTTCGGCGTTGTTGTGGTAGAACATTTTCATATTGCTTTTACAACGTTGACATTGCCGCTATGCCGATGACGTTTGTTGGTTAATTATTTTGTCAAAGAAGTCCATTCGAGACTAATAACTTACTTAGTTAACCAATTCTTTATGTAATAATGATTTGAACTATGATCACACTCTTTGTAAATATTGAGCATTGTGTTGAGACAGTGTACTTAGTTATAAAAAATGCTGGTATTTTTGTGAGCTTTTATTAAATATTCTTTCCAAGAAAATATGAGTGTACTACGTGAGCGCGACAAATGGATGTGCGAATAACGCTTATTCGACAAAACTGTACTGCGACTCACCGTAGTTCGAATGCACGCTAGTGCGACACACTGAAGATCGACATCTCGCTAGTGCGACAAACGATTGCGCGACAGTAGTTCGACACTACGGTAGTGCGACACTACGGTCGTGCAGTACGTTGGTGCAGTATTGCAGTAGTTTGACACCTAGCAAGGGTAGTGTAGTACGTTGATGCAGTATTACAGTAGTTTGCTGAGATAAATTTTGAATTAAATATATTAAATAAGTAGATATTAAATAATCAAACGCCGTCGCTCGCTTCGCTCGCTCCATTGCAAGGTCACAATATCTAACCTAACCTAACCTATTGATCTCTGTCACAAAGTTGAACCTAACCAAGCAATGGATGTCTGGGCCTATGTCGGTTCTATATGTTTATGTTCTATTTCTTCATATCGCACTAGCGAGATGTCGATCTACAGTGTGTCGCACTAGCGTGCATTCGAACTACGGTGAGTCGCAGTACAGTTTTGTCGCATAAGCGTTAATCGCACATCCATTTGTCGCGCTCACGTGGTACACTTAGAAAATATATCATTTTTTAAGACGTAGGCACACATTTTTCGGGCTTACCCTAGAAGTGTTTTCCACCGGAGTATCGTAAACTTTTTACGCAGCATTTACGTTCGAAACGCTAAAACATGTGAGTGGAAATACACTACAATTTGTTTTTATGTTGTTGTGAAAATGTAGATAATGTATACATAAGTGGAGGTATATTAATTGAGTACACAAAAGGTGTACTTAATAGTCGATAAGGACTTAGAACAAACTACTTATAACACGTATAAACAGTCATATGTTATGTGCTTTTAACAGGAAATAAAAAGACACGTTAACACGATAAAGTGCCGCAACATCCTATCTGGATAACAAGCGAGCAATCTTTATAACGCCGGCTAAAAAGGAAAAAGTGAGAAACCCATTACCTCCACATTACACAACACCCGCAAAAAGTCTGTTAAAAACAAGGAAATCTATTAGCAACAAAAACCAATCTGCGGAGACTGAACATCATTATCGTCTGGTATATATATTACATACGTAGGTAGGTAGATATACAGTCAGGAATGTTTGCGAAGATCTGAATCCACAAAACGCCTACAAAGCGTACCCACCTTATAACATCAGAAGAATTTTAACGAGATGCTAACTTGTTTATAAATTGAATTTTCTGAACGCAACAGCTTGTTGCCTTGTATATAACTTTGTCAGAGTTCGATGATTTTGTAGGAAAATTGTTCGAACGAAGTAATTTTATTAAGAGTAGGACGGGCAAGTTGTTATCCAATTTAGTGGTATTTTGTTTTGTTAATAGCAACACGGTTCGATACCTCGCGAGGGAATGTTTCGGGAATTTGGGTCCGCGATGTTAACTCGTGAACAACTCAATTAAAATTCGAAGTTAAGACTTGTAATACGAGTTTAAATGTTTTGTCCACTTTTTACTACAGTGAAGAGCCAATGAAATTAAATGTAACTAGTTGTAAAATGAAAGGTGGATGAAAACATTTCACTTTTCTTGCTATTTGAACTATCCAACTTAGTAAACGATACATGAAACATTTTTGTTAAATATTCTCAGTTGCAAAACATCGTCAGGATGCCAGAATTCCAAAATTGGGGTCTGCAATCGCTAATCCGCAATTGAGTTAGCGTGGTGATCAATGCTCGTGTCTTCTCTATATAAGAGGAGTTCTATGCCCAGTGATGAGACGTTTATAGGCTTGTATTATTATTTTTATTCACAGGTGCCGTTAAGTTACCCATTCTAATAAAAAGACAACCAAATCATTGCTAACACAAAAAATACCCCAGTAAAGTCAAACTTCCGGTACTTTCAACACCTTTTGAGTTACAGAAACACGCAAGCTATGTCTAAATATATATTATATAGCTGCCTAACAACACAACACTATAAGAGCGGTCATTATATGGAATCAAATTACAATGGTATTCATCAGGTGCCCTATAATTGTATCTTCATACCATTATGGGGCAAAATTACTCCCGAGAAAGTCCGCCGTATAAGGAAAGGACTTTCTCTAAGTTATGTTGCTTGTTGTCGTTGTAATATGGACATATACGATTATGTCTAATATCCTGTCGGTTGATATTTCTATGTTTTCTTATGATAAAGTTAAGTATTATCCTATCAGTTGAGCTGAATTATTTTCTATTAGTCTTTTTTTATTTTGATTTTTTTTAGAAAATGGGATCCATTTCTTGAGCAAATCAAAACTCATGTATGTCACGTTTATCAAGGTATTTGTAATAGTTATTTAGTATAACTTTTGTCTATCTCTCTCCTCATAGGAGGATAAAATGCCTCATAAAAGCTTAATCCTGTATGCCTCATAAAAGCGTCTCATTATCAGATTAAACACAAAGCATTAATAAATGTACAAAACATTTTCGAATGTCTAGTAACATCACAAAATCTCCGACCAACCAATCAAACAGCAACCACCAAACATCGATATCGGTTAATCCTAATTTGGTATCCAATCTAACCATTGATTCATGGTCACTTAATACTAACGAATACTTATGGTGCACGCTTGACATTGAGCCGAATATCCCGGACTTTCTCCAGCCAACCAAAAATAATAGTCTCGTATTGTGCTAGGATTTGAATAACATGTGATGTAGTGATTTAATGTGGAGGTGTACCATTTGTTTCCTATTGGAGTTCGTGGGAAAATATTGAATGAAGACCTAGTTACATCTTTTGGTAATACATATTTTACTTTGTAATATGAATTGTAACTTCTTCTTTAATCTGCGTACTTTTTGTAGGTGTTATCTTATAATGATAAATGTGTAAGACGTGTAACTATGAAAAATAAACTACAAAACATAGATATTTCCCATAATAATAATAATAAAACTAGCATACCGATTATAGACGTTTCCTTACCGTACAGAAAAGGCATGTTTGATCACTTATTTGCGGATTGGCGATTTCAGACCCCATTCAAATAAATATGTGGTTATAGGGCAAAGCAATAACTAGACCACGTAATAAAAAAAACCATAGTTTGTACCTAAATAATTCAACAGTTTATTCACATTTTGTAGAAGCCAGAATGTAGAATACAATAGAAACATTAGCAACAACAAACCAAGTAAACATTTTTACATCCTGTCTAAACTGGCGCGTACCATAACTAGACAGGTGTGTGCCTGAAAGCCTCCATTCCGTCACTTAACACAACACAACTGAAACCATCGCAACAATTTTAAACATACATGAGTGACAATATCCAGGTCTATTTAAAACAATACGGTGTCGTCACCCCGCAATTACTTTAATCACCGAATTAGCGCGCGATTACGTCACATAAATGAAACCATTTGGGTCCGGTTGACAGTAATAACCCTTTGTAAAGATGGTTGGAACTCGGCTCTATGTCACGTGATACGGAGGTTATGAAGCCTTTTAGCAATTATTTCGTAGTTCTGGTAAGGTTATGTTCTAAGGTAGCTATTACGGTTAAGTGCGAGTTAAATATATTGTCCTTGTTTGTAGTGTTTGGTGGGTTTAATGAACTCTGTGGCTGGTTCGTTAACTCCAATCTACATAATATATAATCACATAAGTTTATATAATAACACATTATTCTAATTGATAATCAGGATTTAAAAAATCTTTCTACTTGAACCTCTGTGGCAGTTACCTTATTCTCTTAGTGTACCTAAAATTGAAAAGATTTTTAGTAGGTACCTAAAGTCAGAAAAAATAGGACGCAAAATTAAACTTTCCTTTCACCCTCATTAGTCAAAACTTGCAAACACAGACGACAGAACCGAATCTCACAGATTTAGTTTCAAAAAGCTTTTCCATTTTATAAGAAACGCTAAAACGCCAATCCATCAAAAAGTTTTCTTCAATAAAAATAAATGTGGGTGAATTTGCATGCGTCATCTTAGGGACCTACCCTAAGGGGTGGTTTGTAATGAAGGAAAGCAAGTAATCTGATTGATAGACCACACCCCTTAGTTTAGTGGTGGCTTAACCCTTGAGGTTATAAGGAACTTCATGAATCATTAGTGAAGAATGATGATAGTGCTATTTTTAAAGTGATTTTTTTTTCGGGATAGTTGTTTGACTTGTGTGTAGAGATGGATTTTTGTACATACTTGTAATAAGTAAAGTAGGTAGCCAAGCTAGTTTATTGGTGGCAGTTATTATGTTAGTACATTAGATTGTAGTTATTTAGTTATAGGTAGTAGAAACACTAAAACATTTAATGGTCAGCTCCTAAGTTTTCTTAGCAACACAATGTATCTTGTAATAATTATAACTGACGTGCTAGGTTATATTCTCACCAACAGAATTATGCAAAATAAATGGAAACACTCCTGTTACTCGTTACCTCTACCTAACCATGTATATTTACTGCAATTTCCTTCACAATGTCTAACAAGATTCCTTCTGACAATGTAAGGGAAGCATACTTAGAGTATACATAAGGAACTAGAGTGAGCCTATCAGAGTTTGGACGTAAGCACTAGTGTGAACTAGTTTTGTCGTGAATTATGTATGAAGATGGAGCTTGCCGTTTTAAAAAAATCTATCTAAAACACTCATATTTTCCTAACAATATCAAAACCATCGATATTTTTGTATATAACTTTCTCGTTGCACGAAAATTAACTTACATGAAAAACGAAATGTACTAGGTTCAGACTAATAACTGCTCTAGCTGGTACAAGGAGAAGCTAGCGATAGTAGCAGTCTATGTATATAGTACGTCAATGGAAGCATATTATACACATACAATACATACCTATAATACATACATCTAATGTTTCCTCATTACCACTATCACTCGCACCATTATTCATAATTCTAATTACTTTCGTCTTTGTTCCATTGTGATAGCGACAGTTTACAAACAATGCCATACAGTGACGGAGAGATAGATTGCTCACTGCACAACAACAAGTTTGACGGTTCGCATTGAAATGGAGCAATGGACGGCAATTGGTTGACATCGGCTATTGTGTTGTCGATTCATGCATTTAAGATTGGATGCAACTATGTATGTTTTTGTGTTCTGATCTTTGATTTGCGTACGTTTGCCTGTCACACGAATTTTAGGCATATTTAAAAGCGTAAAACAGTTCAATAACCTTAAAGACTTCATATTTTATCCAACAACAATAAATTAACCATTAAAAGCCCAAAAAATATCAAAAACTATAACAGACATGTTCATTACAGTTGCATCTTTATCTCACCCCATTAACCCTGCGACTGCGACGGCGATAAATCAAAACGTCATCAATCTACGTTGAAAAGTGCAGCGGTGATTAAGACGACGGTATGCCACTCGTTACCCCGCGGATAATTTATCTCGTGGTATCCAAGCGGCGGGAGGGTTAGTTCTTTAGGTTTTGTGTTTGAGTTGTATTAATGATGGTTTTTATAGTCTTCAAGTTTTTGATTGTAAGTTTATTCGCGCTTGTTTGTAGTTACAGCTTTGTTGGCGGTGATAGGATGTTAATGAATGGAATAGCGGGGCGTGGAAGCTTTAAGTTACGAAAACTGTGTGGCCTGATATCGAGCAGTAGGCCAGTTGGTGTCTTTGACCTGAAAGTTCGATGAGAGAATTATATGGTTGAAAGACATGTGGGCTAAAAAAGTAGTTCTTTCAAGAAAAAAGAAGATAATGTTGTTGAAATCGAACACTGACTTGCATAATTTTTGCTCTTTGGCTAGCAGTAATAGTATGGTATAATGTTTTTATTTTTGCGTACAATGTATTGCGTGCTATTTTTCTCTTTAGATATTTTATTCATATGATATAAGAATAATGTTTTGACGTGAAGTTACACATGAACGCTTGTCAGCCGGCGAAGGCGATAACTCATACAATTCACGCGGATGTCTTCCGAAAAACATCGTAAATGATAAAATACGTGTTCTCAACCAGTGAGATGATACGAATATTTTATTTGAGAAAAACACTTGATTTTCGTTAGTTTTAGATTATTATTACAGAGCTAAAAAACTAATGAAAGCCGGTAAGACTTTAGACATAATTATATGCTGTTGTAATAAAAGTAAACAAATTCAGCACGCAGTACTATTATTAACTGCAGATTGGTTCAACTAAAGGATCAAATATTTTATTTAAAAATGTAACTTCCAAGACCTCTAAACAAAATAAATCATAAGATTTTATGTTCATCACAAAATATTTTCAAAGATTGTTTTTAGTTAAAAGTTTCTTGTAAAAATCAACTACTATTTTCCTGTAACCCTTCCTCGCCTCGTCGCCACCGCGCCATTACGCTGTGGTATGTTCGACCGCAGCTTTGACGCGGCGTGCGGCGGGTTTGGAAATTCATATAAATATCACTCTTGCGGTGGCAGCGTTGTAGATACATGGAGTCGAGAAATATTCCTGGATATTAATAATTTATATTTTAAATATTTGGTGTTTTACTTTTAGAAGTGTACTTCTTTAAGGCCATTATAGAATCTTTTTCAAGAAAAATGTGTTCTTTTCCCTAAAAAACAAATGACTAAAAACTTTTGACGAAGAAAAGTGGTGAAAGTCATTATGACAGTCAATAGGCCTTGGAGTTTAAAAAAATACCTACTTTTTGTATTTTTTCTTGCTTTTAAGCTTACCTTTAATCCTTACCTTTCTAATTTTCTTTCCGCTTAAGAGAACCTTTTACTTATGTGACCTTATTCTTCGTATGCGGGAAGTGCTCTCACAGAAAGTATAAAACAAAAAAAGCGATCGTAATGGAAAAGTGGTTTTATTATTTAAACTCTTCTCACTGAACATCGATGTCGTAGGAAAATATGATCGATTTACTTTTAAAACTTATGGTTATTTTTTTGGTGGAATTAAGAGTTCTGTAGTAAGTACTATATTCTGATACGAATGATAGTGGTTTGGAGCAATTTAGTTAAATTATTTTATAAATAATTTGTATTAAATTAAAATAATTCACAAGCCAAATAAAAATATTAAAATAAACACGCCGCCTCCATAATGCCCAACAATCACCAATTTAAAAATAAACATTCGAAGACACCCAAAGCCTCGTCATTAACCCGGAACAAACAAACAAAATTAAAAACCATAATTTATCTTTATTGCAGCTGCACCCGGAAAAAGAAAAAAGAAAAATAAAACACTGGCTGGCCTGATCTTGTTTTAATTGCCGAAAAGGGAAGCGGTCTTTACAAAAGGGATGCTACTCAAATTTAATTCCGCAAATCGCTTTCACTGTTTCAACCATCGACGTACTATATGCATAGACTGCTACTATCGCTAGGTTCCCCTTGTGCCAAGCGAGAGCAGTTTTTAGTCTGATCCTAGTACATTTCATTTTTCATTTAAGTTAATTTTCGCGCTACGAGAAACTTATAGAAGAAAATATCGATGGTTTTGACATTGTTAGGATAATATTAGTGTTTTAGATAGATTTTTTGAAACGGCAAGCTCCATCTTCATACATTATTCACAACAACACTTGTTCACACTAGTGCTTACGGTTTAAACTCTGATAAGCTCACTCTATAGTTTCAAACGTATACTCTAAGGTTTCAACCCTCTTGGTCCAATTCTTGACGGAATGGGATGAACGAGTGAAGTATGGCTTAATGAAGGGAAATGCGGTCCACGTGGAAGGTTTAATTATTTATAGAGATGTAAAATTTCTTTGTTACTGAAAAAGGGAATCTGGTATGATCGCATGATGTGGTATCGTGTTAGATTAATATTTGATACAGTAAATCGAGAGGCTTTGGCTATTTCGCTTTTAATAGGTAAAAACAATTGGGAAGTTATAATAGCCTATAGGTTAGTAGACACCCAGCTTTTTTACTCACTGATTAACTACTTCTTTTACCTAGCTACATAAAAACTGATTTATCAAATATTTTTCAGTAACTTACAACACAGTAGTACTTGTACACGTTTGTGGCCAATAAGTTCTCTTAGTAAATATCAATTGTGATTCATGCCTGAAAATTCAAACGTCGCATCGGAAACACGTACTGCAAGTACCATCTGAAAACAAAAAGCTATCACACAAAACACCAACACTTGAATCTTCATTTATTACTATCGAAGCTTACAAGTATGTACCCAGACATGTATGAACAGTAATTAAGCTAAGCTGGTGCTTGTCTACTTAAGTGACCTTTCATCAGTCCATCCCCACGTGTCTAACGACGCTTAGTTAACTTAGTTCTAGACTTAGAGCTCACAACTTTGAGGGCTAAGGATGTCTATTATGAACGGTATTAATGGCGTATTACACTTAAGTGATTTTAATCGTGCAAGCGATCATGTTGGTTTGAATATGGTCTTTACTCTCAAACAGTAAGGTTGGTTTTTGTAAGTCGTTGTGAAATGTTATATGACGTGCAATTTTCAGTTTCAAGTAACCAAGCAAAATTTTCAAATCTATGATTACGACATTAGCTATTACGAAAGAAATATTAAGATAAAGTATAAATTGTGCAATAATAACAGCATGAAATCATTACAATACAATTTCTGATAGGTTCTTATAATACACAGCATATTTTAATAAACTCAGGCTAAAATGAAGCTTCATATGGCTGAAAGTACATTTGAAACCTTATTGCAAATAAAAAAGAAATCAATCAATCTGACTATAGAATGCTAAAAAGGAAAAAATAATAAAGAACATACTCAAAACGTTCTTATTTCAAATGTGACAGGTGTTGGTATGACGTCACGTCCAGTTTTTATTCCCGATGAAGATGTGCGCGCTGCATCCAAATAACTTCTCAAATATGAACTCTGCGGAATACGAATGTGTTTAAACTTTGTGGAAATGATTGGAATTTTCTAGTTTAATTAAATTTTCCACGTACCTCGTTTAATCTAGAATTAATACTGTAAATATGTGAACAAGTATTTCTCATGTATGGAATTTTAAGCTTAAATTATGAATTTATTTTGATTAATATACATTTAGTTTGTTAAAAGTAAAAAAAAACAAACATATCATCACGCCTGTATCTCCGAAGGGGTAGGCAGAGGTGTACCAATGTACACCCACAGTTCGCCGATATGTTAAAAGTAATACTTTTTAATTTACTGTTTAATTGTTGCGCGCTGCCTTTTTCGCCGGATACGAACAGACCAAGTCAGAAAGTCCTTTTGTTATAATTTTTGACGTTTGATAAGTGCTACTTTATAGCCCAAGTTTTATTTTTGTATTTTTTTTTTCATTATGCTTAAATATACATATATACTTAAAACCAAGTTTGTAGCTTGCATAAAAATTTCCACAATAGTGTGTGGACAGTTACAAAAATAATAAGCCAAGTAGGCGAGTGAAATTCTTTCAACCAGATTTTTTTCAGTTCTACAGAATACTATAGTCTCAACTAACATACTAGAACGATACTTCGCGAATGAAGCTCTAGTAAAATGTTAGTATCTAATAGACGAGTGTATAATAATATAAAGCTATATGTAGTGTGTTCTGCGGCTACTCTTTTGTCGCGGCCCCCATCCATTGTCGATGTCGCGATACAAGTGCTTTTACCTTTCAAAAGATGTGCCGTTCATACGATGTGCACTTAGTTTTATTGTAACATGAAACTTGAAAGCATTGAAGACTGTTAAATTACTATGGACTAACATTGTCATGAACTGTTACAATTTTATCTAATTTTTTAGGGAAAAATATTACATGTATATATTTTTTTCAGGCTGAACCTAAAGCACAGAATTAGTTACATTTTGTTATATTAATAACATATACTTTGTCCGTACCATGTTTGTAACTGGAACCACCATCTAAACTCAACAATCAGTTAAATTTTATTTTTTATTGTACAAAAACATAACATTTTAAAACATTGATGTACAGACGCGAGCTCAACTCAAAATCGAGTAATCTGCTTCGTTCCATAATTATTTTTTATTCAGTCATACTAGCTCCATCTAAGTAGTTCCAACATCAAAAAGTATTTTCCCGCCATATATGCACACACACTCGTTCATACAAGGGAGCGTCTAGGGCATGTCACACGGCAAAATGCCCTGTCATTTAGACAAGCTATTGTGTGAAATACACTCGTATGTTTAATATCTGCAGGTAAAGAGCTTTTATTTTGATGTGACTTTGAGTGGTGACGTAAGAGCATTGGAAAGGTTAAGCGACTTGAGCTGCGGCTATCATTTGGATGGGTGGCGCCAAATTTTTTATAAGTGAGTAATAATTTGTTAAGCTTGAATAGATGGTGGAGGAAAAAGGTATCCTGTATGCGCCGTGTCGAAATAAAAGCTTTTTTAAGCTTTTAGTTTTGTTTTGTATAATACCTACTGCTTTATTCCATTTCCTATACCACGCTTATTTTACGTACGATTTTACAGTATCTACAGCATAGCGGGTATAAGCAGGAATATCAGAAAGGCATTAAAAGGCTTGGCTTACAATCGTAGCATTTCTAACATCATAACTGTAATCCGAGCCGATACGCTCCATTAAAATAGAACAATAACCATTAAAATCACAATTATATGTAATTTATACCTATTATTTCTGTATTTTTGGTCCATAAAATATTAATTAACGGATTAATTCACACACTTGAAAACTACCCCTTACGTTATTGAAAATAAGGTTTATTTTTGTGTGGGTGGTAAGATGTGAGCTTAGAGCAGCGATTAGCGAGCTATATCTGTATTTAGTAACCCCGCGAAGGATGATCCTGGTAGATGTAGCCGATGTAGGGGAATGCTGCACCCCTTATGTTTCATTAACGACTTTGTTCCACAGAGTGATGAATGTTTAGATGTGATCGATGGTTCTTGTACCGAAGGGTTGTAGATAAGTGACAAACTAGAAAAACAAAAGAATTATATGGAAGACTGTTGGTGGAGAAAAGAGGTTGATATAGCAAATGGCTTGAAGAGGTAAACTTACTCTTTGGATATTATAGCCAAGAACTTTGTTTATTCTAAAGGATGGACGATATATTCTACTGAGAAAGAAGGGTACTAAAAATGTAGCCCACTTAATCTCTGAAGGTTACCTACAGTTGGGGATAGAAACAAATCAAATCTAAATCCTCTTAAGGTACTCGTAATTTCAGCTCAAAGCCTTGTTTCATAAATTCAAATAACAAAGATGTTATAGTCTTTAGTAATAATGTATTTCTTCTTATTTTTCTTTACAAACCTAAGTACAAAGATTATGAATCACAGCCTAATGCTTTTATCCTAACTCATTTACCGAGATTTATATTATCATTTTATAGATATATTTTTTTGAGGTACCACTACCCTGTATTTTTAACTTTCTAGTTACTCTAAATTATTTATATCTATAAACCTATCCTGTCTATCCGTTTCTTCACCGACGCGTGTCGCATCCGTCGACACAATGACCCCGCGTAAATCTACCGTCGTGCCCCCCCGCTACCCCGCGCTGCCCGCACGGCCCGGACACCGGAATTCATAAATTATGATTCACTTGCTCACTGAAAACCTTTTTTATGGTAACGCTTATTCGGTAAAAAGGGCGTTTTTATTTTACCCGTTTGTCGCTTTACGCTGCTTTATTGGAGGGAGTTCCTAGTTATGGATTCTTGTTTTCTGTTATACTTATGTGTAAGTTTTGTTGTGCAATTTTTCCTGAATATTGCTACTATTAAGAGGGTTTAGCAGAAAGCCCCATGCATATTATTTAATGTAGAATTATGTGGATAGAACCTGTTGGATATTTTGTGTTACAAATTCCATTTTTTTTTTAATTTAAAGAGTGCTAAGACGAAGATTAACTGAGGGCATAAAATAATGACGCATTATGTTACTAATATTGCTTTAATATAAAATGAAACTTGTTCTTCTTTAACAGTTTCTACTCCCTATCTAGTCTCGTTAAGTATATTGTTTAGCAAAAATAAGAAAATTGCAATTTCTTTACCAGAACAGGCTCCTTTCTGGTTACCAAGGCATGTTAATTACATAGTCTAAGTTCCCAACAAAATACGTCACTGTCTACACTTGATGCCACAATAAGTGCTCAATAAATAACGAAGACAGGTCTTATCGCTGTCGTGTAAAGATATTTTATAATTTATAACATCAACGTTGTTTTAATATTCCGCAAAGTTATTAACCGCGCTTGTTTTAATTTGAGCCGAGGAAAGGATAATTACTGGCTGCCTTTTGTCCAAGTGACGTGTAATATCGTTGTTGATGAATCGAGTATAATGTAAACTTGAGATCGTGTTGGCAATCAAGCTTAAATTAAATACTTTTCGTTCGTGATTAATACGTGTATTATAATGTTGGCAGGAAATTTATAATGGCGGGCATGTCGAGCAAAGTTTTTTCTTGTTTTTAATAAAGGTTATAATTTTGTAAAATAGGTTTTGATAGTTATTTCGAACTGCGGTATTCCTTCAAGAACTTATTACTAAGCCGACGTTTATGGTTTCCTTTATGGAATATATTCAGGATATCGATTATCTAGTACGAAGCATGACTAACATTTAACAAACAACCTAGGAAATGATTATGTACAAACTTTGAACAGAGTGCATTTTGACTTTTAAGTCACCTTTAGTTAGTTTCACCAACCGCATACATACCCCCATAGTTAGAGAGGAGTGTAGCTAAAAGATTTCATCATAACTAACCCAACCTCACTCCGCACTTAACTCCGCAACAAGATTAACGACGCAAAACATATATAATTCATAAATTTCATATTAAAAAAATCATTTTACGACTTCCAGAAAATAATGTAAAAATATTCGGGGGCTCACTACTTCGTCACTGGTTTATTACTATGCATAGACATTAACACCCGTTTATAACCCCATAGACATATCTCACGGTGTAAATGTCAACAGGCGTAATAAAACACATGACTGACTCCGTACGGATAGCGTCTTGACATGAATTTTAGATCTACATACATAAAAATGTACGCATGTATAGGTCGACATGTATAGGATGGTGTATTGGTTTCTTAAGTTTACGCGAATGTGAGACATTGAAATAAAACTACTTTTTACGGATTTTGAAATTGAAAATTTAAATTTTGAAAAAAATCCGTAAAAAATTGTTTTATTTCAATAGGATGGTGTGTTAAAATTAGTAGTAGCGTGAGAGGAAAAAACAAGTTGAATACATTGTCGCTTAGATTTCCGGTAGAGAAGGTAGCCAAATGAACTTTACCTTGTTCCTATACAACTGGCTACATAAATGTCTTAGATACTACTTTAACTAATAAAATTATGTACGGTAGTGTCGTATCACTTATTTTTTGATAATTATAATTAGTGCTAGAGGGATGTCTTGTAATGACTAACTTTTTAGAAATCTTTAGGACTTTTAGGACTGAATGCTTAGGGCGTTTTCTTTTGTATGTCCCTTTTGCAAGCTTGAGAGTTACGCTCCCATAATACTAATAGTAACATACGCTCAATGGCAGAAAAAAATACAGATCTGAATTCTATTTTGCCTTTCAAACAAAATAGTCGTCAAGCATGATCAAAAAGACTCAAGATTGGCTATCCCAGAGGTGGTCTTTAGGATACCATCTGCATTTCAGGCCACCCTGTACACAGAATGTATGTTCGACTGTGTCTGCGCCGTAAAATGCCATAAAATTTACGAACTGTAAGAATATTCGCGACGAGTTTTTACGCGACATGACTTTATAGGTTTCTTAGGTATGGAGGCGAATGTAAGGCTTAGGAGGTATTTAATATGTGAATATTTAGGCTAAGTTTTCATATATTATAACTATCTTAAATAAAAAAGATTCATTAATTTAATTATTTTCATATGTCAATTTTAAAGTGTAACTAAGTATTATATATGTTAATCATTAACATACTCGGCTCTTTTTAAGTAGAGTAGAGAGAAGTAAAGAATATAAAAGTAACAAAAGCCAAAATTAATAAACGATAGAAAAATTAAAATGGCTATTTATTTATCCTGGCATAGTAGATTCTTATAGTACTTGAAATGTAGTGGATCGCACAAGTAATACAAAAACAAAATCGATAAATTAAACTGCTTAAATGAAGAATATATGAAAAGATATTATCTTCGTTATATTTTTTTATTATAAGTTCATTTTTCGTTCTCAGAACCCACAGGCATATGATCATGAAGTGACAGCCAGACTGCCTACTGTGGCGATCTCGATTTTGACACGTGTCTCTCATAAAGTGCCTGTAAAATGCTCGTAAACGTCAAGATATGACAATGTTGATAAAATCTGAGTATAAACATGTGGGTGTTATTAATGCAACATAAATACAACTGCAACTTTTTTAACCGACAACATAAGGAAGTGGTGCTCAATTCAACTGTATGTATTTTTTTCCAGCATTCATCCTAAAATCAAGACTTAGGTGAAGAGACTCAGCGGCTTCTTTCCCGTTGATTAATTTTGAAAAAAAGTATATAATGTTTTCCAGATTATTAAATGTCTGAGAGTCTCTAACCTTACCTAGCTTTTCAGCAAAGACTTACAAAAATATTAATGGCAAACATAATGCAGGATTTTAAAGAATTACCGATAATTCATGTTATAACATATCTTCAATACTTCATAGAGTTTCATAATAGTTGTCCACTAAAATATTCGAATTCCCAAATCATACTGAACAAATTGACGTCTAAATAATAGCATTTACGATATTCCAGGAATGTCTAATACTGTCGGGTATTGCCGAAGTTACCTAGGTCCTAGTATAATCACAGTTTGGAACTAAGATTTGATATTAGTGGAGTTAGTCTAACTTAGGAGACGCTTATAAAGTACGTCTGATCTGTTTCCTTTAAGTACTTGCTCTTAGAACTAAGTTGTAAGCGTTTTTATTAAAATGAAGACGACGTTTTTTTTTGGCTTCTATAATTCGAATTAAAGTTAAAATAATAACTTTTAAACTATCGCGCTGCATGTTTATATTAATATTATAGAACGGGGATTAGCGCGAACATGCATAAATACCTTTAGGCCTTGACGTTTCGACCAGGTTACACCGGCCGTGGTCACAAGCAGACAAAAGTTTTTAATTAGTTCTAATTTTCTTTATTCATTTAAAAACCTTATACGATACATTGTTAACGTAACATATGGAAAAAGTATAATGATTATATCCTGCGACCTCTCACACACGGTCATCTGATTTCAAACTGAGCAAAGCCTGTATGGCAACCAAACAACAGATAAACATACTTACATATTTCTAAAAACATACATAGAATAGATAAATACACTAAATAATGAAAAATAAAGTCTAATTTCGATATCTCATATCATATCTCAATATCTCAGGGAGATATTTGGAGTTGAATTCTAATATTAAACATACATAAAAATACCATATGGGTTCCTACTTAAAATATGTTATCAAGTCCCTTCCGTAAATTAATATATTTAACGACAAGAGGGCACTCACCTTACCCCTTTCCAAGAATAATAGCCGTTAATATACAACAAAGCCGTGTTACAAACGAAAAAGGTTTCATATAATATTAAAATCGTATTAACTCACAATACGGTACCTAACATTTTTAATTACGCTTAAATAAATTCATTAATGGCTACTCCGTATAGTCATGAGCAGAAATATATTATGTAAAAATAATGGTGAAATTGGAAAACAATTTTATCTAGATTTTTTGTTGAAACTTAAGAAGAGAAATATGTAAGGAACTGTTTGCAATGACTTCTTCATAATATTAAAGTTTTTTTTTCTTCGTCGGTTGGTCTTATTTTTTCATTACTTATCCATTTGTCAGGAGAATTTTTGATGAGGTTTTGTTTAATTTCGCAAAATTTAAACGTATCTTACAAAAAAACTACTTAAAAATAAGTATTATATTTTTTTCTTATGGATCCTAGAGTCATAGCTGGACCAAAATGATTTCTGGTAAAAAATATTAACATTATTAGTAGCTACCTCTTTTTTGAAGCCGGTTAAAAACCAAACCAGAATTGAAGAGAACATCAGTAAAAATATGCGTAGTATAAAGGTACCTATATATTTTTGCTCATGACTGTACAGGGTGTATGATAACAAGCGTACCAAATAGCTGTTTAGTGCCACCCCTTCCTTTTCCGAGTAATGATATATCTGAGTTTTTATCATGCGTGTGTAACTCTGAATCATGCCTAAAAGTCCTTTTAATTACGCTATGAACAACGCGAGAGATATGAGTTATATGAATTTAAATGTTTTATGAAAATATTTTGGTTATTCGCTAACAATGTATTAGTGAATTGTTAAATTGTAATTTTTGTTGCTAACAGGCTGATTTTGCACGTGATATTTATGTGGGATTAAACACATACCTACTATATACTATGTAGCTAACATTTACAAAATAGCAATGTTTATGATGAGATATTTATTTATTTTTCTGATATATCTCATGTAAATTACTATCCAGAAAAAGTGGTACGAGTCAATAGTTATAAGTAAAACCGCTTTACATAGTCTCCTGTATCATTAAAGGTCGGCAAAAATAACACAGTATTTCAGTGCACAAAATATTATATGACTAAATTCAGTCATACACCCTTAAGATTGGGTCCTGCAACAAATCTCTGTATCCTGAATACGACGTTGGCTCATAAACTTCAGTCCGTGACGTATAATATGCACTTAACGTACAACTGCGAACATTACCAACTTGCACGTCCAACTAGTACCAACTCGTGTCGGTACAAACTGCCCTCTTAGCAACTGGTGTGCTTTCATGTGGTAAATCAAGGAGTTGAGGTTTTGGGACATGGATCTTCTACTACCTCCCTTGGATATAAAATATTTTACTCTAATTAATGAACACCAAAAAAAGTTTTAGAAAATTAGTTATTATTTTCTTTCAAATACTGAACTGTATAAATTTTGTTACCTAACTAATATGACTACATCTTTTTCAAATAACCCAGTTTTACATGGCTTCGTCGTTTTATTATTTAAGAAAAAGTAATGACACACAAAATTCGGATGCAATGCCTTTGCAGATCCAAATAGTATTTCTTGTAGAAATCTATGTCATACATTATTGTCGTTGATTATTACAGTTTTACATATCTAACCAAAGCCGAAAATAAAAATGGGCTATTCTCCCAAAAGAATGCCGATAAGCAGCAATCTAACAATAAATAATCCAGTGTCCTGCGAGTGTATTTGCGAGCCGAAGGGTAAACAAAGCAAGATGAAGATAGGAGTCCATTCCTCGGCAAAGGGTTTTTGTCCTAAATACGTTTCGTCAAAGGGCCGGTGACAAACGGATGCCTGCCTGAGGCGCGGTTGTGGACACACAGACATACAGAACAATTAGTTGTGGCTGGCACGCTCAAATAGTCCACGAACACTTTTAGGAGTAGAATAAATAATGAAGTGTAGGTAATCGGTGATTAGAGAAATACGTACCTACATGTTTTTGTTTTCGTGATTTCACTTTGATTTACTCGTAGATAACTAAATTCCTTGCCCATATTTTAAAGATTTAATTTTTTTTTGGTTAATTGAATTTAGGATTTCTAGTCAGTCAAGCGATTCTGTAGGATACAGTCATGTTGGAATTCGAGAATCATGCATTTTGGCTTACAGTTTGCTGTTATGTACATATTTGATTATGGATCTTTTTTGAACCTCTGTTTAAGACAGTGAGCAATAAAAGTTATGTTAACGTTATTAAAATAATTCCATTTATCCAGCGGCGCAGTTCAAAATGCAAATTCGTATATTTTCTCAAAGATCCTCAAATATGCGCGGCACTTTCGGTCAAGAATGGCATTCTGGCACTTTTCTTTGAACACTATTATTGCCACTAACGAAGTTTACCGCTGCCAAGGAAAATAGACGGAAAATCTAGAGGAATATTTTGGAAGAGAATTCGTACGATTTGTTTTAGCGTCGAAAGTCAACATTGATGTCAATCTTCTCGAGCAAACGAGACAATTAATTACAAATGGTATCCGACTCAAATGTACATTTATTTTGAGATATTCATTATCTTTCTTGAGTCACCTACATGACATCTTTCCACAGCCTAAATTATATAAATCTTAGTTATTTTATTTAAGTACTCAAAAGTGCAAACAAATATTATTTGGGCTTTCATGCTTTTTCTTGAATAGTAAGCTAATGCTAGGCAAATGCCATATAGAGTATTCAAGAGCATTAATCACCACGCTTGAAGAGTGCCAGAAGTGTCTAAGAATAATTAGAAAAAAAAACCAAAACAAATATAATTTAATTTAATCCTGTACCTCACAATAACACTTGTCTCGTACTGCCCAGTGTACTTAAGAGAGCACTTCCCTATTTCAAGTTACATCACTTTAATGTTATTTGTTGTATCTTACTTCAGCAGCCCAACATAGGCAAAGTTATCTTCATGATCCACTAGACAAGTTTCAACTGTAATGGCCACTTCTCATTAAGCGCTCCTCTGCATGTGTGCCGTAAAATTATAACAACTACTTCAAATATTATGACGTCATAAAGTGCACGCAATCTGGAGGGATGGCCGTCGCTTTGTTTACAGGAGATGGAAGTCTTTAGCTGCGTTTATGAAGATGTATCAAGATAGCAACATAAATGTTAATTAAGACAGAATATCCTTAGCATTTTGTACATGTTCTAAAGTTATTTGCAGAATATTACAGTTGATCCTTTTATATCCAGTGTAACTAATGTGGCACAATTATATGATTAGAAATAATTTTATAAGTATCTCAAAAATATTAAAAATCATTGTAAGCAAAAAGGTGTCACACAGAAAATGACCGACGATTTGGGCAACTGGTAATTAAGTTATCTAATCTAACAACCTTTTTCACTAGACTACTGTCAAAAGGTACAACCATTCTGTAATTTAATTCACAGTCTCCCATGATTGTCTTGATTAATACTGTTCCAGTCAACCTAACTTATTGTGATTGTAGAGTCAACCATTATTTGTTCTCTGTAACTAATTGTGTAATAACAATATACGGCCATATAAATATCGAGAGCAGGAACAAAACTAAACAAGCGTGGAGCGACAGATATATACGTTTATACATTATTTTATAAGCCATTGATTGTAAGATATCGGCGCTTGATCAACCAGAAAACGACAGCCCTTTAGTTCCGTGTTACTTAAATTATTGATTTTGTTACATATTAAAGGGGGGAACTTGATGATATGTGATCTTGTAACTTAAAATTAGTAATTTTTCTTGAATTTTGCATTAAAACATGTCAAAATTAACCAAGATATTCATTTCGTCTATTTCCATTGTGAGAAGATAATACACCCATTATTGTTTGTACCAAAAATAACCATATTTTTACGCTCCCAACCGCACATACAATGTATTTAAAAAGCTATCTACACCATCAAATACAGAGCGAACTAAATCACAAACACAATGCCCCATAAATGTAGCTAATAAATAAAGGAGTGCCCACTAAAAATCATCGAACACAACCCCGATACAATTGGAAAGAGTCTCCAGCGAACAGTTCGAAACTAGAAATCGATGTGCACTGAACGTCTTAACTTGTTTCGACTCGAACAAAGAACCAAGGAAAATGTTGGATTTTTAAGCCACTTCCAAAGATCTACAGGTACTTTAGAAGATTAACTTTCGGTATTTTTTGTTCGATAGTCTTTTAGAGAAACTCTTTTGGTTCAATGTTTTCGCAGAATCGCGATAGTTTTCCGTTTGACTGTCGATTTTGTGTCCGCATTGTAGGAATAATTCCACTAGTCTAGAAACTTTTTTGTCGTCGAGGACGAATTCTCGTTTTATTGTTATGGCTGAAAGCTTTTCGGAATCAATAAAACCGTAATGTGCTTTGGTTTGTATCTATTGTTTTCTATTGAATTTGGGATTCCAATTTTTAGTAAAACCTTGTGTTAGGATAATTGCTGGCTCATTTTAGATCTTATTTAATGTTTTTAGAAGATTCGTGACTTGCTTTCGGTTCCTAGTTTAATATTCCTCCAGAATATTTTGCCAGTTTGAACTGTCTAAATCGTCAATACCTTAGGTTTCACTCACAATGACTGACACAGATCATCTGTATATCTCAAACAGAATAGCCGAGTAGCACCGCCACACGCCACACATCCAACAACCTCGACTTGTTTGTTCGTCCCAGTTACCAAAACTTTTGAGTCTACGTGTTCCAATTTGACAGCAAATAATCCTTCATCATGTACACACGAGTAATTTGAAGCAAAGGTGGCTTAATTAATGTTAACGAACTCATTAGCGGCGTTAGCGTTTATTGTTTGTTACTGAGTCACACGTTAGGTGTAATTGGTGCGGATAAATATTGATGTTTAATTAATATTTCGATATGTGGATGTTCTGTTTGTGTTTTGTTAGTTCCTACGAGTTATGTTTGCCTGGTAGCTGAGTGCTATTGAGATGTGTTTGGTTAAGATAAGTGTCGAATTGTAGCGATAGTATGAAATTGCAAATGCTGACAACACCTCTGTTATTTTGCGTAACAAACAATTGAAAAACAATGCTTCAAATATAACTAACTAGCGGCCCGCCCCGGCTTTGCTCGGGAGCAACGCTGATACCAAATATAACTACACAATCATAAAGTTCTGTAGGGCGAAGCACAGCCTTGGACGCACTATTTGGTATAGAGGCACACGACCCCCGGCCCCCGCGCGGCCCTCAAGCCGGTATCGCCGCAACCGCTATGTCCCTACATTTTAAATTTGTAATATCTTCGAAAATATTCATTTAAATTACATGCTGTAAAGGGCAATATTGATCTATATTGCATGCACAATTTATTAAAGGTACTTAATTGGATAAGGATTAATACTGTATTGCTTAAAATCGCTTTTTCGTAAATAAGTAATAAATAAACGATAAAAATGGTTATTGTGGGTTATCCTCAAGAGATAGACATATGCCATCGCGGACTTTTTTGTAGATCTTTTTAAGGTGCACAATACTGTAGTACATTATTTTGATCTATCTCATAGGGTTCAGCCAGCGTTTGCAATGAAACCTCAAAAAATGGGTTCATTTACGACCTTACATTAGAAATCTCTAAGATTATCCATATTCCTCTACTATATTATACATGTATTATACATATAAACATTCCTCTTGAATCACTCTATCTATTAAAAAAAACCGCATCAAAATCCGTTGCGTAGTTTTAAAGATTTAAGCATACATAGGGACAGACAGCGGAAAGCGACTTTGTTTTATACTATGTAGTGATATTGAAAGTGTTAACGTGTTGTGGTAAGTAATGCGTGCTGTCGTTGACGGTATTTGAAAGTGACATTTATGTACAGTAAGTTGCACTATTGATTTCATCAAAGGCCTTGGATTTTCCACATAACGACATTTCCGCATCCACCATCATAAATAATCCCCAACATAATACCTAACCTCCAAAATCAGAAGCCAAACTTGTCTCCCTTGAATAAGTTGGAAGTTGGAACGCATACCGTTATGCGAGGGTACGCTCCACTGCACTAATAGCCCGTGACGGTATAAATTGCAGACTAGGGATGGGTAGGGGGCTGATATAAACATTGCTTAGACATAAACGAATTGTGATTCGTTGTGTCTTGTTCCTAGCTCGACATTTGATTTCAATTTTCGAATGTATTGGATTTTGTTTTTTATGCTTATTATTGTGTATGGCCTTTTTGTGTGTTTAGATTTGGAATCCGATCAAAACACGATTTAATTTCTTGTTGTGTTTTATTTCTTGAATTAGTGACGTCCAAAGTGCGATATTGGTACATATGAGCTTTGGAATATGGCGTACTCGAGTGTTATACTTCTATACAAGTAAATTGGCAATGTACTAAATTTGTATTAGAATAAAATTGTATCAATATTACATAAAAATACTGCTGCAACCTTGTCTGCAAGAGGAAAACTTTTTTCGCATTTTCCGAAAAAGATACGGATCAATAAAATTACCATAAAAAAATCCAAAACAGAATGAGCGGTCCAAACAGTGACGTCACGCACATCGTATTGCAATTTATGACGTCATGGCCTATTAGAGTGGCACCCCAGTGCTCAACTAAGTTGGAGCTAGTGCAGTTGCATCGTAATCACATTTGTTATTGTGATTTCCGTAGTGAAGTGGAAAATAGAGAAAATGGGGGACTCGTGTGGAAGTTACAAATGAAACGACTTATGTGTTGTGAAGTCGTGGTTTGTATATCAATTTTGGTTTCAATAGTTTCTATAACCGAGCTGGTCATGATGGTATGTAAAAAGTATGGGAATTAAAAAAAAATATTACGTGATCGTTTTGTGTCTTTAGGTACTTTTTTGGTTAGCCTATTTTGAGTCTTCCTGACTTAATTATTTTCGTTCCTATAATTTATGTTACATTGAAATTATATTTTCTTGTGAAAAAGGCATTGTAGATATTTCCTTATAAAATTCGAAGTGAGGGGAGCCTACTTTAAAATTTTGAACTTAATTTTCTATAAAACTCATTAAAATCAGCAAACTTAAACACACCAAATCGATGACGCACCCATCTCATTTCAGCATCCCAAATTCAAAATCACTTTACTACTTGAGCTGCGTATTTGACAGGCAGCGAAAGATTTCCACAACAGCAGGCGAACGGAACCCCAGTACGGGCCCATTTCCCCTGCGAAAGAATGCGGCACTCAGCGAGGATATTAAACTCAAATCATGCGAGGGGAAGTGCTTAGCCGATGCATGTAGGCGGGGAGCTGCATCTGATGGAGTACTTGTTTCGTTTTTTTTTGTGATAGTTTTAAGATATTTTCAAGTGCAACAATGGAGTGTATGATTGTGATGTGTTTTGTCTGGTTTAATTTACTCCTGTTCTGAACTGCTTTTAGCAAAATAAGTAAAACATGAAAATGGCAGTGATTACTGTCTTTAGGGTTACCGAAATATTAACTTATTTTTCGATGAAGTGCGGTAATTAAATTTGAACATTCACGTCAAAATCTATAAAGTTTTCCATTTTACATTACTCTTCGGAAAACTGTGCAAGTAAACCTCTTTTTAGGCCCCATGACTTGTATTAATTTTAAGTCTAAAACCGACGGACTTGTTCTAATTAAATGAAAGGATGATCCCTTAACATCTATATCACCATGTGCCTAAAGCTAATTTTATCTTCATAAAACCCCTTTGACCCAACTAAATCACCCACAACATATCTGTGTCCAAAGCCTCCCTATCTCTCCGCCTAGATCTTGCAACAAACTTTCTCTGTTGAATGCAGCTAATGACCAGGGGTCAGTCCCCTGTCATCGCAGTTTAGGGGATGAGCTATATTGAAAACTGTGGCCGGTCCCCACCGGTAATGACACGTAACGCTTTTGTTCGAGACTCTTCGACTATTTGTTTTTATTTGACGACTTAAGTGTGGTTCGTATTGTTTGACTGGGATTTCAGCTTGCTTTTGTTTGATTTTTAATCGCTGGATATTTTGTTCGAGTTCGAATTTGTAAAAATCCTTTTTCATTTTCGGATTTTTTTAAGATTTTTTGTGCCGAGGTTTATCTGTTAAAAATAATTCAATGCCAAACTATTTAAAATAATTATAATTCAATGCCAATCACTTGGACAGATATCCTCGAATTGTTAATCTTTCGTATCTGTAAAACTGGCCCGAAATACACCACTAAAAATGTTTGAAAGACGATGAAAAATAACCTACAGAAATAAGAATAATATAAAATATATTTTGTTCACATTATATTTCATCTAGTCAATAACATGATACGTGACGAGTTCCTCGTGTAAGCAAAGAGGTTACTTTCAACGCGAAAACTGTAACCCTCAGAACAAAACCATAAACAGTATCACAGCATCCAACACTCTTTCATATTTCATTTCATCCAATACAACTCGGCATAAATCTTATAGGAATTTAATATAAAGACTACGGCACACCATAAATCCATGTGCCCTTAACTTATTTATAAGTCGTAACCCCCGCGGTTCAATGGAGGCTCTACATCATGCCTGAAAAGCCTTTCAAACCTTCAGGTATTGTGGCCGTTTCATAATTGGGGAAGAATGGGAGTTACCGTACTTGTAATGGACGATAGTCATAAAAGGTTGTGCGGATTTTAGAGGCTTTAGGTGTGAAAATTTTCATACAAAAATCAGAATCAGAATTGTATCCCTCTGTGAATCTCTAATGAGATGCAAAATGCAATTTACAGATTTAAGTTTACAAGTTTGACAATTAATGTTCTAAACTGGTCATTTGGACAAAATAATGAATGGTAAACTGAAGAATTGTATTCGATATTTGCCTTGCAAGAAAAAACTTTGAATGATTGCAGTGACTTTTCAAAATTCTAGCCTGCTATGAAAACTAAATAACTTAAAAGTAAACAAAGTCAGGTATAAAATGTAGATTCTAGGACGTGTAGGCGTGCCGGTGCATCCGTTGTCCTCAGCCTATATTCACGTCACGAAGATATTTAGTACACTGAATGAGACAGTACGAAGAAATATTATGCAGGGTGTTAGCAAAAGGGTGTATCTATCCAATAGGGGTGAACAGTACTAATTGTATAGAGACAGTTGAAAAAATTTCAGCTAAAAATGAGCTACTAATAAAATTCCATTTATTTTTTGTAGTCTTACTATGCAATACTGTGTTATTCAGTGAAATGGGTTGTGGAGGTCAGCATTCGCTCTATTTAAAATACGGTATTCAGCGGAATCTGGTGAGATTGGAAACAACGACACATTATGATTTGTAGCCAAAAATCAAAACAAACAAGTCACCGCACTGCTAGTGTCAATATCGTACTACGTCACTTACTAAATGTCAAATACTTCGCAAAATTACTAAGATAAACCAGTCTCATCCAGCATCCACTGCGCCTAACTAACCCGGTATAACTTGTACCTACAACCCTTCCATGCGACCCAGATTTTATCCCACTACACTGCGAATGAAATTGCTAGTACACACGTGTTTTATACTCTGTATTTTTTGTATTATTCGAGCCTGAATAGTCACTGTGGTAATGAAACAGTACACAGCTATTGTTTCTAGTGTTAATAAAGAAGTTGTGTTTTTTTTGTGTACTGCCAGCGATTTTGGGTTGCAGGATTATTTGTGCAGTTATTACGGTTTCAGTTGCTTTTTTTTTGTAATTTGTACGGTGGTTGTAATGTTTGTTGCATTTGTATAGGATTTTTTTAAGATTATAAATTCTGATATTTTTTGTGGTTACTTTTTTCAGTTACTAGACAGTTTAATTTATAGGTATTGTTGTACCTACCTACCAACGAATTAATCTGGATGAAAATAAATAAATGTTAAGGGGTATCAAGGGGATTCCTAATACATTTCGACGATAGTCTACCATTTTACGTCATTTGCCGTATTTTGGCATTTTCTCTACTGATACATAATTTGAAAGCTACTCCAGTCGTACCTGTTTTCCGATCTCTACATTGTAAACTACGTTATATAGTAACATTCGCGATTTGTTTTCCGCCAGAGGTCGTTGACCCGTGCCCTTTGTTTTGGGTTACGGGGTTAATTTCCGCACGAGACAAACATTTGTCTAACCTACAGGTATTTGCTTATAGTCTGGACGCTTGTTTGTAAACTATACGTTCGGGAAAACTATAGTGGGGCAAACTTCTAAAACTATAAATAGAAATACAGTTTAAGATATACAATTTTCCGTTTTGAATAATTTCAGCACATGTAAAAGTTTAAAGATAAACACGGTTTAGGAATTACTATATTATGCTTATAACTGAAATATAGTTAGTGTTAGAGACCGTGTACAGTTTTAATTTTATTTCATGTTGGCATATCCTCTAGCATCCCTCACATTCAGAAAACTACATCAGACTTATTTTATAAACATAATATATTATACCCACATACTTTCGTCGCAAGTTACAGAATGCAAAAATATGCAAAAGGAACTTTTCTGCTGTTTTCTACTGCTCAGTACTTGTGCAATGTTTTAATTTTTATCGGTCTCGTACACTGATACTTTACACACATTTATATTATACTCAAATATTTTTCTGACATGTATGTTTAAGATTAAGTCCCGCAACATCTTACATACCTCAATCAAATCTAACGAAGATCACAGACAAACAGATCGATGGCATTAGGGAGCTCTTTGATAAGATAAGATAAGATAAGATAAGATATATTTATTTGTTAGAATATGGTACAATTAAGATATTACATAAAAACATTTTGCTCCATAATATTCTGCCGTTTCCGACGCACAAATATTTGAGAAGGTACAAATAATGACTATACTAAAACTTACACATAACAACAAATTGCAAAACAATTACTATAAAATAAAAGCACAATAACACTTACATTTAAAATTTCCAATCAGGCTTCTCGTTTAAAAAATCACTGATCGAATAATAGCATTTAGATAAAAGGAACTTAAATAAATTATTTTAAAAATTTCTTATGTTCATTTCTTTAAAACAAGCTGGTAATTTATTATAAATATGTATTGCCATGCAAAAAACGTTTCTCGAGTATAGTTGTATTCTTTGTTTGGGTATATTTAATTTGTGTTTTTGTCGACTAGCCCTTTCAACAACATCATTATGTTTTTCGAACAACATGCTGTTTTTATGCACGAACACCGAAATTTCAAATATGTACATTGACGGGAGTGGCAAAATGTGATGTTTTTGGAAACATGGAATACAACTATCTAGCTGGTGCAGTCCACATAGAGATCTTATGCATTTCTTCTGCCCACTAAACACTCTAATGGAGTCGACAGAGTTACCCCATATTATTAAGCCGTATCGTATTACTGAGGATACATATCCGTGGTAGGCAGATAATGCTGCCTGCATATTGGCTACACGTCTTAAGCGATACAGGACATAAACAAATTTCTCTAGTTTAGTGCATAGGTTATCAATATGTGCCTTCCAATTACAATATTTATCTGTGGTTATGCCCAAAAACCTGGTGTTTTCGACTTCACTGACGACATTATCTTTATATTCTATTTTTAGTGCTTCCTGTCTAGTATTGTATGTCTGAAATCTAATCATTTTTGTCTTATTTATATTAATTTGTAGATTGTTATGCCTTAACCAGTCTATAATTCTAACCAAAGTTCTATTTATTTCTTTTTCATATTCTATATTATTTGTATTATTTTGAATATTAATGGTAATGTCATCTGCGTACAACACACACTTATGTGTGGTTATATTTGGTAGATCATTAATATATATTATAAACAGTAAAGGTCCCAATATGCTCCCCTGCGGAACGCCATAATTATTTGGCTTATATTGAGATCTGACGACTGCTTTACGATTTTTAAAGTAACTTGATACCTCAACACACTGCGTTCGACCACCAAGATAATCTTCTATTAATTTCAACGCATTTCCCCTTATTCCATATCTATTTAATTTAAGCAATAATAACTTGTGATCTACGAAGTCAAATGCCTTAGACATATCAATAAAAATAGATGTTATTGGTATTCTTTTGTTCAGACAAGTTGTAACAAGATTGATTAAATTAAAGCAAGCTAGTGTAGTCGATTTATTTTTTGTAAACCCAAACTGTTCCGATTTTAAAATTTGATATTTAGTAAAGATATTTGTGTGGTCACTTGTGTACGTGAACGATGCCATTGTAAGGAGCCTGTGTTGCCAGCCGTGAAGGGACTGGCGACCATGTGGCTATGCCCAGTTATGCTATGATTCCGATGTAAAGGGTAATTACAATAGGATGAATCTAAGTTGGGTGGACATAGTAGTAACCATGAATGTGTGTACCATGGATAGATAGATGTTGAAACGCTTTGAAACATTGTGCATGTATGTATAACCAATAATTATTTTGTCAAGTCCTATTCAAATAGAAGGGCTATATAAGCGGGCTTAGAGTATACATAAACAAGGAAGTTTACTTTTTTATTCTCTAAGCTCCATATCATTTTCAGTTGGTCTTTTAGCCATATTAATTTCGGATTCCAGTCTCACTCAATTAATTGATCCGGATGGAATAATTTGACATCTTGAAACGGCATTTATCACTTATTTCATCTCATCCTCAGTTGCCGCCATATTTTCTTTTACATTACTAAGTAGATACAAGTTTTGTACAATATGCCAAATAACAAGCAACAATAATTACGATCAGTTACCTTTAGACATTTTTCAAACTATGCAAACCAAATTGCAAAGCAAGAATCATTTAAATCATATCAGAACGTCCAGACGAAATCTCTAGTTATATTCCTTAACTCCAGACCAATTTGTTGTAGGGTTGCGACTTACTCATGTGTGTGTAGGATATCCGTAGGGAGGCGGTGCACGATGCATCAAAATTGGTGGCGGATGAGTCGGTCCAGTGCGCGATATTATCTGCGGGGCGGCTTGAGATAGGCAGCCATGTTGGATTCGCATTTGCCTTTAAGCTGGGTAGTTAGTTTAGGGTTATGTACTACGATTTGTGGTATTATTACTTTTGTTATATTGGTTTACTATTCTGATTTGTACGATAATTTCTTTCGTCAAATGGATTGGTGTTGAAAATTGAATTGAGTTTCATTTCTTGATTATTTCTTAAGGAAGTACAGTAGACATGTGATTGGCTCTAGCTAAAATTACTATAAGGTTTAAGAATAAACTGTTTCTTGATGAAAGTTAAAAATAGGGTTTTGTTTATTTCCTACATGCATAGTATTTCCTAGGTAAGTAGTTGACAAGACTTTCGCAACAAGGTGTGCGAGTATATTTGAGATAATGTGGTGTAAGTTTCTTATAATCTATTTTTTCAGTTGAAAGTGTAAAGACAATAATATAAAATCGTTGTATAAAAATAACATTTGCGTGCCCCACTGGAAAGTGCAGACAGGACTTGAATGCGCCAAACTCATACGAAAAAATTCAGAATAACGCAGTGATAAAATACTTTTGAAATATACGTTGAATTGTTGACACAGAAAAGAGTTTTAAACTCAGTAAATTTTCCTCTCAAAACTGCAAACAAGTTGACCGGGAAATATAAAACTATTTTTCACTTCAATACCAAACAATCCCGGGAACGTTACGTCACTAGTTATCTGTGTCCGTGTATTCTGAATAAGTCGCCTCGTCCGCGATCCCGGTGGGATACCTTAAATTCTCGGGAAGGTACAACCCTTTACGTATAAGGTATGTTTGAGTCGCTCTCAAAAATGGAGTATTTGCCTGAAGTATTTACTGTTTCGTGATTGTTGAGTGTGTAGTTGTAGGATTTGTTGCGATGTATTTGTATTGTGATCTGGTATCATGTTTGTAGAGAAAAAGAGCTTCTTGATCTTCTCACTTTTTTGGTGGTGAAAGAAATTGGTTAGCAACAAGTTATACGTTGGGGTAGCCAACTGCTTTTTCTATAAACATTTTGCACAATGTTCATGGGCGGATTTAATGCCTTAACCATACGAATAAAAATATATCATACCGCATACTACACGGTAGGTGTAAATACAATTTATTCGTTTAAGTTTTTTTGGTAATAAAAATCAATGGCCTGAATATCAAATACACCTCATTGTTCCTACTGTTATGCGCCATATTTTACAGTAGGCTGTATCATAAACTAGGTACAAGTACACATATATCTCCATTTCAGTTTATTGAACGGCAACTTGCCAAGGACGACACAAATCTAACATTTGTACCTAGGTAAAGAGAAAATATTACAGAATTAGTAACCACGTAAGTTATAGTAACCATGGTAACTTGATTGGGCATAGTGCTGCGATATGGAACCCCACATGCGGCAAACATTTGTGACATCCGCAAATGTTTGTTCAAACTTTTGGCGTTCTTTGTGTATGTGAGTTGAGTGTTTGTCAAATAACTGAGATTTCTTTCCTAGAGCGTAAATTCTCTAAAAATATAAAATTTCTAGGCACCAAATATTTTTCTCTGAAAAAGTCTTGACCTAGTTTCGTGAAATATACAGTTTCGTGAAATATACTTACGTATTAACAACGCTTTATGCATTTCCAGGTCAATCTCAAGGTAACCTACTTTAAGGCAATTTACAGCAAGAAATAAGTCAAAATTAAAAAGGAGGTTCTCGTCAATTAATTAAACAAGGAAAGGGCCGGCTCTAAATAATATAAAGGTCGTTAGGGTGCAGTCGAAGCATCATTATCTACAGAATAGGTTGTGGTTTCAGTGCGAGCGGAAAATTTAAATTAAAAATGAAATTATCCACACGCTTAGGTAACAAGGATTCTTATTAATTTCGCAAAGATTAATTACTATTTTCTTTACAAAAACATTTTCAAATTTACCGATTTTGAAAATGTTTTTGTATTAGTTGAAAAATAAACATTAAAATGTATGTCGTTAAACATATTTTCTTATATCCATAATTATGGTTATGTTACTTTTAAAATTATGGTAATGTAATTTTAATTTCTGTAAGTAGTTTCTTAAAACATAACATATCATCACGCCTGTATCCCCGAAGGGTTAGGCAGAGGTCCACCAATGTACACCCACAGTTCGCCGATATGCTTAGGTCCCATGTAATAGGGGGCGAGCCTATTGCCACTAACCGGGCATAAATCCAAACTCCGACCTGCTGCTGAGAATTTCATAGAAAAACCCAATAACACTTTGGTCGACCTGGGAATCGAACCCAAGACCTCTAGCGTAGCAGTCGCACTTGGCGCCACTAGGCCAACGAGGCAGTCAATTGTATCTAAACGTATAATAATATGAGACAAGAGTTTATTTCACTCTGTGTGCCCAGACTGACTTCCAAAACGGAAGAGGTTCTATGTCCTACTGTATTTACGTTGTTCTTTTCAGATTCTACTACTTTGACAAAGGATTTAAACACACACGCTTTGTCTTCATTTTTATTTCCTAAATTCGCTTAACGCTTCTCGCTATTATGAGAGCCTTACGATGAAAATAAGCGGATATTCCTTTTATTTTTCAGACGAAGCAATTAAAACCGGGGACCTCTTCAAAGAGTGAAAAAGGGTCCGAATAAAATTTAAAAGAGTGATTATTGGTATAAGGAATTAATTATAAAACTTTATGAGCGTTTTATGTGGCTTAGCGGGTTCAACTGTTTTACGAGAAAGGCTTGATATTGAAAAATATATATGTAGAGGTTATAAATTCATAATTATTTATTGTACACTCTTAAACATAAAACCTATATTATTATCACTACAAGTATTAAATATTACCGCTTGAATGGTGTCTTTCCATTTCTTACTATGAAATCGGTATGTTATGAAAAGTTACTGAAGCCGTCGTCTGCTTTAAATATTGTTAATTAGAATACTAGTAAGCACTGCAAGTATTGTTTGACATATATTTTTATAAACAAAGGTAAACTTAAGCACGTCCATTCGATAATTACGTGAAGAGAAAATATCATTACAATTTTCGCCGACATATGGCTTGCTAGTGTAAACAGGATTTAAAACTTCTATCTACTTTAAGAAAGAAAAACATGTACAAACAAACCGTTTTTCAATAAATTCTTCATAAAAATATCTTCATACCTTAACAAATCACGGCCTGTATACTAAGTAAAGAACCTCATAATCGTGTACTTTATTACAGCGTGTGACGTCACGAGCCAGCGACACAGGCAATTTGTCAGACGAGCGAACTCGAGCACTCAATAAGCAACCAGCCAGGTGCGATATTAAACTGACGCAACAAGTTACACTACAGATTGCTCTAGATTTAGATCACATGAGTGTAGAGAATACTTAATTTTTTGGTCATCATCATCAGCCCTTAGTTATTTTTAACCTCAGTAAAAGAACGCACAATATACGTAAATTAAAAGGTGCTGGGCAGATAAATAATAACACATGCGGACAGCATCACATACATTACTCTGAACCCAAAGTAAGAAGCTAAAGCACTTGTGTTGTGCAATTTATAAACGAAGGTACTACAAATATCCCCGACAGATAGACGCGTGACAATGTAAAAGTTGGTTTCTACATTGACCAGTCCGTAGATTGAACCTAGGACCTCAGGGCCAGCGACACCTTGAAACCGGTGCGTACGCCACTCGACCACGGATGTCGTCTTAAATAAGTTTGAAATGTATAGAAACAGACAGGTCAACAACATTATAGTCTGCTTTTAAATATTTTCTTCATTATAGACTATGCGGCGAAGACCAGACTTTGCTGCAGTCAGTAAAAAGGCGCTGTCTATTATTACAGCAGAATGAAAAAGCTACTTTTGGTTTCAAGATATTTGAACAACTGACGTTCAGATATTAACATAAGATTTACGTATTAATGTACGAGATTTACGTGTTCTGACGTATTATGGATTACCTAAAGCAAATAGTTCCCTAGGTATTAAAAATTGCTTACACGTGCCGTTACCGATACAGAAAATCTTATGATATTCCTAAGCATGTTACATTAATAATATTATGTAGTTTCTGCATGTTGAAATTGAGTTATTTGGCCTCCTGTAACAGAATATTATATCGACTTTAAAATTAATAATATTAACTATCAAATGGCTACTTTGGGTACATGACTTTTTGGTTCACTTTTTTATTTTCGACTGTTTTATCTGTCTAACAAATAAAACACAAGTAAAATTAACTAAAAAATAAATCATCGTACATTTTGAAGTAAGTTAAAAAATAAAATCAGCGCAAATCGATTATTTCAACAAATCCCCAAAGTTTCTCTAAAAATATTCCCATCCAACTAATGAAGACCACACAATTGCCTGACTCGCAACCAGCAATGCATGATAGTCTATCTCTTGATGATACGGCTGAGCGACACAGGCAATTCGTCGAAACTAGAGCACTCGAGCAGCCAGCGAGGTGCGATATTAAAACGCAACAAGTTTCAAAACAAACCCTTGAATGAGGTTTGTAAAGGGCTGAAACTGACTGATTCGAAAAAGGGTCTAAATCACATATTACTAAAACTGAAATTAGAGAAATAGTTTCATCAAATATACTAAATATTGAACAGAAAAGGTTAAGACAGATTGATAAGAAAGTGTTTTCAATTGAAATATTCATGGCGTGCAGTCGTTATAAAAACAATGAGCTAACTACACACCTGGGACAGCCCAAGAGGCTGGACGATCACACAAAGGATATTCCTATGAAAATTTATCAGTAATAAACTACAATACGTGCACCTACCTTGGTCTGCTATTTCTGCTGCCGATGATATGTCTGCGCTATGATTCCACCACAGCTGATTGCTGAAGGCCACGAGCTGCTCGGAATAGGAATTTCTAGCAGAATATCGATCGAGTTGCCGTGTTGAGTGTGCGCGCGTCCAAGATGGTGAGAAAAAATTGAAGAATTTTAGTAATATTTTTGCCTACAAATACTTGACTTGGCATGTGACGTAGGCATATACTATATATTTACTTACTGAAACAAGTCAAGACGAAAACCATACGGCAAGGAAGCAAGCCAGAAAATACGAGTTTAAAACCCTTCAAAATTCTCGATGAACTCCCAAAATAATTAAACATTATATTATGAAAAGAAACTCGCTTGAAGACAGTTTAAATTTAAGTGCAAAGTTTCCTCCTACTTAGAGGAAGTTTCAACGAAATCCGATGATTCAGAAACGCTTAGCAAACTGCAAACATTTTAAGTACTGTGTTCGTAAACCTATTAACATATTGGAAGCGTCAATTGTGGGGCTTGAGAAGCAACTCTGGTATATTCTTTAAGTTCAGGGCCTTATTTATGAGATCGAAATGTGGAATTTTTCATAAGAATTTTCACGGTGTGTAAAGTCAGATCCTATTTGTTGGTTTTAATGTACTGTATAATAAAATTAATATAATAAAATGAACATGGCAATGAACAGTTAAGTGTGAAATATTTTTCAGTTTGAAGGTATTTTTGAAAGATGTTGTGTTGGATGATGTATGTAAAATTCAATATTTTTACGATATATGATGCAAAATACTTCAATAAGATAGATGCTTGGATTTGTTCACAAAAGTTCCAAACTATAGTCTACATCTCAAAACAATCGATTATTCTTTCCTTTTATAAATCTTCTCTAATATCTGTCATAAAACGAAATTACACTCTATACCACCGGAATAAAGTCTAATTCAGAAAGTAACAGTATGTAGCACTGGTCTAATCTGAGTTTTGTTGGTTGTGCATGTCAGTGACGTGTTACGTCAGGCGCGATTCTCTTTTGTTCGTCGATAATGTAGTGTGACGTCACAAGGGGAGGCAAAGGAAGTTTCTTAGATAGATGTATATTTTTAATTTCCGAAAATGGATGGCGAGTATTGATTTTTGGTCCTTCCTATAGTGCAATAGTCTGTTACGTAAATTGGAGTCTGATGCAGAAATTGAATTATTTCGTGAGAAATCCAATGTTGTTTTCAATTGAACACTGGACAAGCTTGAGTTGTAGTTAAATAATTTAGGTACATAAAGTAGAAAATTTGTATGAAGACAATGTAAAAGGAGTACTTATTAACTTCAAGAAATCAATTAGGATTTAATAAAGATGGCTTATACAAAGTTCAATAAGTCGGGAAGTCGAACCCACAACTTTGCCCCTAAACTTTTAAGCAATAGCCGTGTGTTCCTCCAAAAAACTTTGAGCATGTTTCGGTGTTAATATTTCGTTTATTACAAGTCGGAAGTTTCTGCAGAATGAATAGCGGTTGATCATCAACTTTTATATTCGTCCATTAATAACTTAACGCTGTGTACTGAGTGCTTTCTTATGTCTTAAATGCGAGGAGGAGCCATTTTTTCCCGTTGTGAAAGATGGGTGTGGTGTAAATGACGGGCTACTGCGGATTTTTGTTCTAGCAGGCTTTGATGTAACTTTTTATTTTTGTTTCCAAATACGACTTCTAATAATTCTTTTAAGTAAAAAGACAAAAGTATGTTGGAAATATAAACTTGCCAGCCATTTGATATTGACCTTATTGATGAGCATATTATTATTAACATCCAAAACAGAAGCCTTATGGGATGATCTGATAAACTGACATTAAAAATACACTTTATTGCATCTGTATATGAAAGCGCGTATAAAGTGCAGCCATAGCTAATTTAAGTATAAAATGACTACTTATGTATTTGAAAGCTTTAAATTACTAAACGAACTAATGACAAAAAAAAATATTTACTGGCCTGTACCGGTCTAATGAGTCACATGTATCTTTATTCTCGCTTATGCTCCCAACTTGGACCACCCCCTACCTCACTAGGGGAGACGAATGACAAGAATCAATTAGTTTTTGCGAAAACTTTTTGTCCGTCGCTTCATTATCATTGCTGTATAAGATGGAGATGTCATGAATATATTATAGGGAAGGCGTTTTAATTTCTTACAGTGCTTGTTGACATTGTCCTTGAGTGGGCGACGAAATTGAAATTATTGAAGTACAATTGCTTTTTCTTTAACTGTTTGTTTAAAGATGGAGGCGATTGACTTTTGTTTTTTTTTGTGATAATTGTTTTATGAACAAAGACAAAAATAATTTCGTAACTTTATTTGTTATGTCCAATTCAAATTTTGTCATATAAATACCCATCTAGGGTAGTCAGAAAAATGGACACTAGTCAGATTTAGTAGAGCTTTATAAACTTCGTTTTAAGTAACACATGTCGCTATATTCGTTATAAAAGGCTTTATTTATAATCTTTCATTGTTCCCATGTAAAACAGCGAAAACCCTTTTTTAGCATTTAAATAATGGTCTCCAAAACCCTAAGCTCACAAAATTATGACTAATTTGAAAGACCTAATTAGATTTCGGGAAACTCATATTCACATTAGCTTTATAACTCGGTAAGTCTACTTAAAAAGCCAAAAACTCGGACTAGAGGGTATAATCTGGCTTCGTATTTTTGCTGAATTAAAACAGCGGTGCCTAAGCCCAGCTAATTTGAGGCCAGTCATCTAAAGCTCGTTAAACCTTCCGAATTCTCTTATTATGTTAAAGACAGAAGGTTCTGGGACATATTTTAATAATACTAAGTCTGTTGATGATGTTTTTGAAGCGAAAAAGTTGCAGTCTTACATTATCGTAGTAGAAAAAAAAATATTTTGGCAGTTTTTACTGGTCCAAAATGTGTGTAATAGTTTATTACATCAGTTAACTGACATCAAAATATGTAATATTTGGATGAGTCTCACGATTTTAATTGTACGAAAATGAGAATCCCATGAATGACTTCATTACAGGAATCTTGGATCTTCATTATCAGGAATTCATTACTTAATCAGTTTAAATACTCCCCACCCATCGTTAAGGATTTTTAAAAACTATAATAAAAATGTTCCTAACAGTGCAAATGAAGAACGGTCTCCAGAGGCCATTAGGTTTGATAAAAAAGTTTTATTTCTTCTTTTAAGTACAAGGCACCCTTCGCGGTATGCGTTAAATGTTCTATGAAAGCGATGTAAAATTAAATTTGGAATTTAATTTCGTAATTCGAATGCGCCTTGGTTTTTTGACGTCGATCTGTTATATTTAATTTAAGAATTTATAACGTAATTTAATTTTAATTTTTGTAATAAAATGTAATGTCGGATTGTTTCGTGTTTTGAATCTGGATTTAGGTATATTTACTTGGCAACAACGTTGTCTTTTTTTACTAGTTTAAATAAGACTAAAACGGAAAATAGTTTTTTATATATTGTCAATGATTGAAAAACAATGTTCCACTGCTACAACTCAAATCAATTTACAAATTATTTATGTAACGATTACTTAGTTCAGAGGTATGACTGATGCCAAATAAAAGATTGAATCTTTTACTTTTTAACGGTTTTACCACGACGCAATTCAAAGAACCTTTAACTCGTAGATTGAACATACCACACACCACAGTCGAACCTAAATTGAACTTTAAAACCAGGACCCAGCACCCACGAATTCCAAAGTACCAATTTTAATCGCGTTTCGCTATTCGAACGCGAAATCACTGGCCGCAGACAACGCCCGCTTAACAGTTGAAAAATGAAAAACAATTCCAATTTGGAACGTCAACCGTTTGAATTTGGGAGCGAGGCGGCGAGGCGTGTGTCGGCATTGCGCGACAGAACGCGGCATGCGGGGGTTAGCGCGATGTGGGAAAGCATTTGGACTCGGTTTGCACGGTATTTAAAGTGCGAGTATTAGGTGACAGCATTTAAGGGTTTATTTAGACCTAAATAGGTTGAACACTGCTTTTACGTTGTACTGCGTTTTGAAACATTTATTTCTATTCCGTGTTACAAACTCTAAAGCAATAAAAGTATGCTGTTTTGACTGCAGGCTCAGAACTTCAGCGTTGCTAACTAAAGCTTGACCAATACCTATTCAAAACATAAAAAAATACGATGATTTTAATTACGTAATTTTTGGAAGAAAAGTTGTAATACAGAACGTAAACCATGATTTGCTGTACACATGCTAATCACGTTTAATACCATATTAAAACGTACATTAATTTAAACTTACCACATCGAAGTATTCCGCACTGCACGTCAGTCTCGCCAAAGTGACGCTTCAGTGCTTGTGAATATGTTATTACACGAATTTCAAGACGCAAGACTGTTCCTTTGTACAGCATACAAGTAAACTAGTGTATGCCAGCCTTTAGATGTAGTTAGCTAGTGTGTGCCAGGCTTTAGAGGTATCTAATGATCCGGGGCTCGTAATCGTGAAATAGGTCACTCGTTCTAGAATTGTTGAGTACACTGTACTGTACTGGCATGCATAAAGCATTTCCCGTTTGTTTCGCATGTGAATAGAAATTGTCCTATAGTAGAAAAATTTCAATTATTTTAGTTTCCGGAAATAGAAGAAATATTTAATTATTTACTATTAATGGAAAGTTATTTCATATACCTATGGGAAATGTACAATTTATGGCCATAGAAACAACTTAATAAAAATCTTGGCTTTCAAAACTCATGCTAAAACCGAATTAAAATCTGTATCTGGAGCAATGAGGCTTGGCAACAAAATAGTTTTAAATAAAACAGAGCTTTATTTTATAACTTTAATAATAACGTTACATTCTGTGTTCCTTATTTAAATGTAACTGTCTTTATACACCGCAAGCAAGACTTGCTCTTAAGAGACACAATACAAAACCGCTTTTATTGCCTTCAACCTAAGTATTAAAATGGCTTAAACCTAACCAGATTAATCCAAATAAAGATATTGTCGACCACCTCATTATCACTCATTAAATTCCCAAAAAATCAGGCACGAACCAATCAGGAAGACAGTTCAGGGTAATGTGGCCTCTATATCATAATAATAATAATAATAATAATAAATCTTTATTTGCTGAACATAGGTGTTAACAATACAGATGGTAAAAAAATATAATATAATAATAGGACGCTATGCTCTACCTATTAGGCATGCAAAAATTTATGTTTTATAGTCACTGCTAACATAGTCTTAACATTTTAAAGAATATAAACATACATTTAGCAAGCTGACTAAAAAACAAATAAATGAAATACTTAACTTACTTAACATTATAAGTGAGAGAAAAATAGCTTTAAAAGTTCTAAGAATAATACTAGAATGAATGTACAACTTAATTAAATAAAAAGATCTACTTAAAATTATCATTCAAAAATTCGGTAACGCTATAGTAACATTTTTGAACTAAAAAGTCCTTGAAATATTTTTTAAATAAATGAGTTTTCTGCTCTTTAATTTTACGAGGTATTTTATTATATATTACTATTGCCATACAGAAGATATTTCTGTGCAGTAGTTCCGTGTTGGCTCTACGGACTCTTAATCGCGAGTTGTCTCGTCGGCTACGCTGATTGGATTCTCCTAGAGATTCAAAAAGTTCTGGATTTCCTTTGACAAAGCAAGCTGATTCAAAAATATATAGTGATGGCATTGTTAAAATTTTGTGCTTAATGAAAAATGACTTACAACTAATTCGTGGTCCTATATTGAACATTGCTCTAATGCATCTTTTTTGGCATTTAAATACCTTGTCTTTATCTGTGGAGTTTCCATAATATATAATGCCGTAACGTAAGATGGATTCTGCAATGCCGTGGTAGGCCAAAAGTAAGGCATCGTGCTTCAGTACCCGCGATAGTTTAAAAAGAGCAAATGCTGCGCTACTGATCTTTTTGCATAAACCATCAATGTGTGGCTTCCAACTTATATTGTTATCTAATACTATTCCCAGGAATTTTGTATGTTTGACTTCATTAATTTTTGTATTTTGATAGTGTATATTAAGTAATGGAGGAGTAAGTCTTTGGTTAAATTGTATTATGTTAGTTTTAGATAAGTTTATTTTTAAATTATTATTGTTCATCCAGTTAACTATTTGTGCTAAAGTGTTATTTACATCAGACTCGTAATTATTTCTATCAATACATTCTATTATCGCAGCACTGTCATCTGCAAATAGTGACATAGGTTTGTTTATACTATTAGTTAAGTCGTTTATATATATAATAAATAATAATGGACCTAATACGCTCCCTTGCGGTACACCATATTTGACAGTGCGGTCTTTAGACATATGAGTTTCTTCTAGTTTTTTTAAAGTGTTTATTCTTGTTATTACTGTACATTGCGTTCGTTTACTTAAATATGAATTAATTAGTTGAAGAATATTTCCTCTTATACCATACGCATTTAACTTTTTTAATAAAATAGTATGGTCGACGTAATCAAAAGCCTGCGTCATATCACAAAATATTCCGCAGACAGGAGTTTTTTTATCAATATTAGTTATAACAACATTAAGAAAATCATATATTGCTTTATTTATAGTATTTCCCTTTCTAAAACCTTTTTGGGCATCAACAAAAATTTTATACTTCTCAAAATAGGTAGATATTTGCTTGTGTAAATATTTTTCAAACACTTTAGAAAAAATAGGTAAAAGAGCAATAGGTCTATAGTATTCCATACACTCGCGATTTTCTTTTTTGAAAATTGGTTTTATTACAGCCCTTTTCAGTCTATCAGGGTAAATACCTGTGCTTATACTAAGGTTAATTATGTAACTGAGTGGTTCAGCAATACAGTACTTTACTGCTTTAACTATTTTAGTTGAGACTTCATCATATCCTACGCTATTTGTGTTTGTTAACTGGGATATAATATCTAAAATGTTAGCCGCTACACTTGGTTGCATAAACATAGAGTTACTATTACTTATTACATTTTTAGTACTATTATTAGAGTACCCTGATATAGGAACAACTTTGTCAACAAAATAATTGTTGAAGGCATTTGCAATAGCCTTGGGTTCTTTAATTAATAAATTATCTTTTAATACAATATGAGATATATATTCTTTTTCTTTCTTTTTATTCTTATTTATTATAGACCATGTGGTCTTACACATATTTTTTGAAGTTTTTATATTATAGTTAATCTGTGAACTCTGAGTTAAATTAATTATTCTTTTGAGTATTTTACTATATGTTTTATATTTTAATTTATTTTTTATATCTTTTTGTAACCTGCTTTGCCACAATAGCCTTCTTTTATTCTTAATGCATAATTTTATTCCTTTAGACACCCACTTTGCCTTATTTATTAAATTTACTGCTTTTAATTGAAAAGGAAAGCACAAGTCATAAAATAGCTTAAAATCATCTAAGAATACATTATAAGCTTCATTTGGGTCCTTAGTCTTATAAACTTTACTAAATGATAAATTATGTAGATAATTCTTAAATTTGTTAATATTTTCAATTGAGAAGTCTCTTTGTTTAGTTCGCCAAAATGTTGTTTCTTTTTGTTTTTTAATTGGCACTTCTAGCAATTGTGCTGTATGATCAGAAAGGGACAGTTCAAATATTTTTGTTTTACAAGGTTTGTATATGTTATGAAAGAAATTATCAATGCAAGTTTTACTTTGCAATCTAGTAGGACTTCTTAGTTCAATTCTAAAATTATAATTTATTAGTAGACATTCGAGATCTAGAGTAATATTATTTTTATTTAATACATTAATATTAAAATCTCCTGCAATTATCACATTTTTGCAATTAGTTTTACTACAAAAACTTTTCAGAAGTAATTCAAATTTTTCAAAAAATATATTTAGATTATTCAACTTAGGTACTCGGTAGATACATATTATAATTACATCACATTTTACTAATTCTACTGCACAACATTCGAATAATCCAGAGATACAATACTTAGAAATGTTTAGGGCCCTGTAGTTAAGTGTTATATTAGCGTGTGGGACGTTATCGGCGGTGGCGATCTGTGTCGGCCGGTGTACGGACACATGTCCTGCGTTCCCAGTCGGGTGGCTCATTAACTTTTATTGGCGCAAGCTACGACACTTGGATTGACGGTGCTCTGTACGTGTGCATTGTACTGCGATAGAACAGAACTGTACCAGATTTCATACTAAAAAAAAGTAAAAATCTAGATATTTGTTGTGCTTTTCTTTAGTTTTAAATCTTTCGGTATTTAGTACATTGCATCTTATGAAAATAATAATTATGTAAGATTAAGTCGGTAAATACTAAATATATAAAGAATAAATAAAGATCATTTTCGAATGATTGTTTATTGAGAAAGTATTTTGAATAATCAAATGATGAGTGAAGTAGATTCTTTCAATTGTAATACTGTGGCAGTCATTACATTCCTGCTTACATTCATATAAGAACCATTGCAGTTTATGACAAAAGAACCAAGCTAAAGATACAGTTATCATCCCCTTCCATATATATTTTTTCAATGTAATTAGTAATTGACAAACTGTGATGGAAAACATCGTGAGGAAACCTGGATTCCAAAATTTGGGATCTGAAATCGCCAATCCGCAGAGAGCAAGCGTGGTGATCAATGCTCACGCCTTCTCTATATGGGAAGAGGCCTGTGCCCAGTAGTGGGACGTTTATAGGCTAGAATATTATTTTTTATATTATTTAATTAGTAATTGTATCAAATTGTATGTCAATACATTTAAATTTAACATCAGCTGCAAAATACTAAAATATTAAATAGTGATAACAATTGCATTTCACCAAACGAGAATACAAATTACAGCTCTAATTAAGCTGAACATCGAATTAGAAATTAAATTGAATAGGATAGCATCAATCTGTATGACAATACCGTGCCGTGCGACGGAACGCACAACATTCAGCACACACTATCGAATTACGTGGCGCATGTTACGGGCGACGCATAACTTTTTATTGCACTTGTGATAGCCGAATCAAATTCCACACGTCCTTGTTGCTGCTTTATATAGCCTTATTTACAACCAATGTCCTTTATTGACGCCTCTTTATAGCCGAATTAGAAAATTGACGGCATCGGACTAATAAATTTTTATGTGGTGGTTCGACGAGTTTGTGATTGAGGGTTAAAACACGTACGAGATAGGCTAGAGAATAAATTAATCTATTTACTAATAGATATAAAATGTTGTTAGCAAGAAGAAATATTTGCATGTCGACATGACACAACACGTAAGTATGTTTCTAACCGTATTAAATGTATGAAAACGATATGCTTCTGGCGTGCTTCTGGCGCGCCACGCCACGCCACGACACGTAAGTATGTTTCCGGCTTAAGTCCATGCTGGAGATATTGTAAAGGTATGGTAACCGATTAAAAAAAATATTTACTAGGTACTCTCACTGATTTGATTACTCACTGATTCTGAGAGGTGGCTAATTAAATCGATATTAAGTAACTTCGATAATCATTAAGTACGGCAGTTAGACTTGTAATATATCATGTTTCTTTTTGTCTAATTAAACCACACGTCTGATGCAAAATCTTCCCGATTTTAACCACAGGTATCTAAACATACATGAACGTATCACCAGTTTCATAACCATAAATCCAAAACTTCAATAGCCAGTCTTCCAGAAATCCCTTTTCTTAAACTGCTTTTCCTATAAGCATCTTGATCAGAGGTATCGGGTAGCACGGTAACACTAGTAGCTACCCAGGTAGCAACCTAGGTATGGTACAGGATAGCAGGCGAAGTCAAGTCTAATTAATTACATTACACCGCGCGGTAACGATATTCAGTGTCCGGTGTGCTAACCCGTTTTATTTTACTTTTTAATGTTACCCACACTAGGGTTAATAATACTTGTAAGCAAGAATGATTTTCTTTGGTTTTGTAGTTGTTTTCTTAAGTCTTAATAGAAGCTTAGTTTTTTTTTTAACAGTGTCTTTTCTGATAGGTTTTATTGGGTTTTTCTATGAAATTCTCAGTAGCAGGTCGGAGTTTGGATTTGTGTCCGGTTAGTGGCAATAGGCTCGCCCCCTATTACATGCGACCTAAACATATCGGCGAACTGTGGGTGTACATTGGTACACCTCTGCCTAACCCTTCGGGGATAAAGGCGTAATGATATGTTATGTCTTTTCTGATGTACCGAATAAAACTTTATTTTGTTCGTTTCTGTTCCTTGTAACATGTGCAGTCGACAAATTATTTACGAAACTGTAAAATGATCATGTAAATATATTAGTTGAACAGAGATTGTCCTTGGAAAGTAGTTAATTGGGTCAAACAATTGAATTGTATTAATATTTGGTTAACAGTTGTGGTTATTAAATTACAGATAGAATGTATTTTAATTGATAATGCCGATGTGGTAATCGTCGGACGTCTGTCTGTTGAAAAACATGCGATAAATAAAAACAGCTATTAAAATTCGTGGTGTAACGATGTTTGCCAACGCCAAAACATTCCTAATGTTTATCATGAAGAGACTGCCTTTTTTATTGAGTGATTATTTTCCCACTTTGCCAATACCTCAACTCATTCTTTTGTTCTGTATGATAGGCTAGAAATTATATTACTAACATACAATTGCATTATAATAATATAATTTATATTATAATGTTGTATAACTATTAACTTACACACTGAAAAGGAATAAAGCTCTTCGTCAATCCATAAACTCTGTTTAATTTTTGCGTTCCCTTTGGAATCGCCCTTTTCAAAATGACGTGTCCATACATCTTTACATACTCAATTTTGTCATTTAAAATATAGCAAAACAAAATATCTATTATTCAAGCATCAACTACAAATGCACACATAGAAATTATATTATTAAAATTGCAATTGCATTTTAATAATATAATTTCTAGCTTATCTATGGAATTCCATAAACACCATAGTCTTTTAATATGATATGTAACACAGCGTTTGAGATCTCTACCTCAACGTCCTCATTTCCTACATTGTAACTTATAACATAAAACCGTATAACGACTAATAAAAAGTAAAGTATGTTTATTCTGTGAAGTTATTTCCTAGTGATTGCAGACATTGTATCTATATGGTACAGTTCTTTTGTCATTGTACTTTGTGATTATTTTATACGATGGTCAGATGTTTGTGGTACTCCTATTGGCTCTGGTTTCATAACTTACTGCCTTTTGATTACATACTTTGGTTTCAGAAAGATGTATGTGATACTGTCCACATATTTTATTCATTCACATTAAAACACGATGGGTTCCGCACTTTTCAAATCAAATCAAATCATCTTTATTGTGGACTATAGGTATACATACATATTTACATACATAGTTTTCATTGAAATAAAAATTTCAGGACAGATATATAGTATAGTTTTATTTACATGTATCTTAATTATCATAAGCGTAAACTAGAGAAAGCAATTCCGCGTTTTTTTTTTCTAATTCTGTCAAGGCAGTCTGTTATGGCAGTTAAGAAAACCAATTGTCTCCAAATATAGTTGATATTCGTGAAATTTAATTTCAGGCCATTTTCATTTCAGAACAAATTATTACCTACCCTTTAAACACCGACGAGAACCCACACCTCATACCTCACAACACCGAAACCTGCCAACCTACAATCAGCCCGGAAATGAATGACATAAATAAGTAAGAACATTAATAAACAGTCGGTATCGGCTCGCGGTTAATAATGCAGCTCTAACTGAGGCCTCGCTGTTAATAATTGAAGAGGGAGCGGATTATGTGGACTATTGATCAGTGTGTTACTACACTGCTTTGGTTAGAGTGCGAGCTCTGGCTGGTTAGAAACCGTGGGGAAAATAATAGAACGAATTATGTAGTAAACAACAATATTTTTATTTATTTACAATTCAATACTTAATTATAATACAAAAAAAAAAAGATACAGCTAAAATTAAAATTTATATAAATAAATAACACTAATAAGCGTCAAATTAAACTGTAGTGAACCGATTAAAAAAGAAAAAGAAATTCCTGGTAGAGTTTTCCATAGGTTCAAATGTTTTTGAATTTCGAATAACATAATATGGTAGCGAGAACATAGTTAACTGTCTGCTGGAATGTAGTGTTTCATTTTTTTTTTGCTGTGCCTTCAGTAAAACTATACAATTTTTTTAATTGTACCGGTTATGCTTCCTGTAAATGTATTTATGATATTAACTAGATTTTTATGGCAAACAATTTTATCTACAAAAAAAAAGAAACAAAAAGAAAAACTTCACAAGTAATTTTTGTATGTTTTAGACAACTGATATGATGTTCAGTTTATTATTGACTGACATCGAGGGATCTAATTAGAGTAGTCGCGTTACAGGACGTATTTATTAAATGTTAAGTGGACAAATCGATTGGCCACAATACCGATATTACTGTGTCTAGGTTTGTCGTACCTTTATACTAGATTATTCATACAACCCTGTGGAATGATTTGAGCAGTTGTTTTGTGCGTATGTTCTAGTTTATTATCATAAGCTTTGTTCGCACTATAGGATTTTAGATCGGAATATTTATATTTAATAATTTTACTTAAAATCTCAAATACTTGATCTGCCAAAATCATGTACACTCATTATTTATTTAATTCACGCTACATAAGACATTAGAGTATTTCACCTTAATAATTTTGATGCCAGACATAAAATAAAATTCATAGCTCATTTAATAATTAAGGCAGTTGGCTACTTTACCGTCTATAATTTTGGTAAGAAACTTGTCAGCAATGACCACGAAAAACGTCTGATATTCCATCTTTACAATTATACAAGCCACAAATATTGATATAATGTTCAAATAACTGAAGAAAACCACAGAAATCAATCGTTCAATTAAAATCCAATCATCCGTATTTTATGGCACAATAAAAACAAATACTGATAGCCAAGGCACCGCTAGCATGGCTACTTTACCAAGGAAATAAACATGTTAGAAATAATCCATATTCTTTTTACACTATGTTGTGTTGTCGCGCAACAAACACAGAAGCCAGTCTTACTGAAACTAACTCCGGAACAAATTAGAGATACATTCGACAATGTCATGTCTGATGACTACATCAAAGTACTGGCGAAGGATTTCGCGTCGAAAGCAGCCCAACATTTTATGAAAGAAATGAATAATCAGAAGGCTATCCTCGCTAATAAATTAAGTGCACAAATGTATAGGTATGTAACTGATATAAATGTATTTCAAAACATTCAAGCTAACAATATTGCTTACTTTGTTCTGTCTGCCTCTGTTTTATAATAATAATAATATGACCAGTGCCTAAATCTAACAACCAACGACATTGATATGAGTTTTCTTGTTACGCTAGGCTTTAGGTAAAATTAACAAAAATAAACAACAAAATACTGATTAGTCATTTATGAAAAAATTATGTTAACATTAAGTTATTTTCTTTTGTTCAGAAAAAAAATTAGACATTTGTTACTACTTCCACTGTAGGTATCCTTGGTATTTAATATAAATAAGTAAATCAATATAGGTTAACTTCCAGACCGCCACCAGTTGCAAAGAGACCCGAAAGAACGCAACCAGAAGTACAAGTGGAGTACAAACCAGCAGAGCTAGAGACAGAGAAACCCAGAGAGGCGACTGTGGAGGTGCAGAACCAGCCGCAGCTTCAGGCTCAGGACCTATTGAACTCCCAGGAGGCACTCCGACTGCTGAAGGACCCCTCACCAGACGGTGATCACCTAGACTCCCAGTCTGGAGAACTGAGTGGGGAAAACTCGAGGGACTCGATACCAGTTATAGAAGTGATGAAGATTAATGGCAACTACTTCAGAAGGTTGTTAGGATTACTATGATGTTGCAGATTTTAAAGATAAAGATTTTTTTATTGTGTGGTTATTTTATTGATGGTGCTTGATTGTTGACTGCTGGATGTAGTATGAGGCTGTCTGTAGATAAAATGTGAGAGTCTCAAAGAGAATAAATGGATAGCCTTTAACGATGAAATAGATACATTATCCTCATTCAGACACGCGAAAGGATTAATATGTCTGGACACAAGAGAATTAATTATTTTCCTCTTCCAAAGAAAGAACCCGAACTTGGTATGTACTCGTATTACACAACAGTTACTCAAACATTCTCAGTAAGACAGACCCGTATTTATAATACATGAACTTCCAAATCGACGCGGACCCATTCGTATGTAATTCCGTTCACGAAAACGAGGAAAGAAAAAACGGCACCTAAATACATCAGACAACGATCACTTATTCACTCGTACCCGAGTTTCATCCTTCGTATTATTATAAATGTATAGAAAGCCGTGTTCCCATTAAATATTTACGGGAACCTTAAGGTGTACTCCGGACCGGGATTACGCCGCGAGCCACTATTATAAGGTGTGAAAAGGGTCTCGGTATACCTATAGCCATTAAGGTAGGGAATTATTTTATCTTAGTGTGTTTGAGGTTTGTATAGACGGCGATAAGGCGAACCACCCTTGTATAATAGGTTAGAGCCAAGAGGTTCTATACAAACCGTTACATTACTTTTCAATGAGCGTCCTAAGTTTATTTTTAGGTTTTTTTTTGGAAGTTGGCCGTAAAGTAAATGTTTGATGCTCGTTCCAAGCTTAAGTGTTTTTATATGTTGAGTAATTTGTGAAATTTTAGAACTTCTTGAAACGACAGTGGTATTTTATTTTGTTAGCAGTTCTACTATATTCGTCAACATTTTTCCACTCTGGTGTTCTCCACAGTACACATAATTATCTAAACCTCAGTCAACTTTATCATTTATTAAAATTCAAAACTCTTTGTGCAGTTATCAAAATTAAAATTCTTTATGACTATGTAGAATATGTGGTAAATAGACTAGTTTTTGCTATCTACGTTGCATTTTAGTGGTGTGGCAAACATTTTCACTGAAGATACTCATTATAATAAGCAAGTTTGTAGCTCCCCACTCGTGTACTAAACTCCAAGAATTTTATGTTGGCTAACTTTGAAAAAGGAAGTAAAAAGGATTTACTGTTTTACTTAACTCCTGCAGAATAAGCAAAGTTTCGAGTACAGTAATGATATTATAATAGGCACTTGCTCCAGTGCAGGAAAGAGTTCTGAAACAAAGGAGTATTAGGTTGGATCACCGTGTTTAACTGAATCATTGATGACCAATTTTGCAGCATTCTAGGCTACAACAAAATAAGACATCAATATTACTAACATAACAGTCATTTTAACAAATGAATAGGTCTGATTTGTACCTAAATTTAATGAAATAAAATTTTATTTTGTTTAGATACCATTGAAACATATCTAGTTTTTTATTGTGACTAATATTTTCCATCAATTTCATTTTCATTAATCGTAATTTATCATCACAGATATCGTATGGACATTATTATATTACGGGTTTTGATGAAAAATGTTCAATCGAGCAGCATTAACCAAATACAAAACCATCACGAAATATATTTCCCTACCGCAGACGCAACCAAAAATGACATCATAAATCCAGACTTTTCATTACAAGAAATCGCAGCGATACCTATGCGCATATTCAAGCCATTCATTTGCAAGTAAGAAGCAAGTATGAAGCGCACAATGCTTCGAGAACGTACACCCATCCATACAATGGAAAGGGAAGGAAAGGCAAAGGAAAGGCGAAGGAAAGGCGAAGGATCTTCGTTGAAACCGAGAGGAAATCCGCGAAAATCGTCGCGCCCATAACTCACATAGCTACATGAATTATTGATGGTACTGCCCCGCCTCGGATTACGTTATAAATAAATACGGTAGCTGGATTTTAAATGTGGACTTTTTTGGTGGACGTTATTAACGGTTTGTTGAAGGTTAAGGAATTAAAATTAGGTTGCTTGCGATTAAACTAAGCTGCTAAGTTCGATAGTCTGTCATGACGCCTATCTGTCAATTTTCAACGATCAAAAATCGGTCATTTTTCAAGGTCACGAGGAGTTTTACTTTTTGCGACTACTTTTTCTTCTTTTGAAACGCATAAAATAGATTTGAATATTAAATATCCGATTTTTATTGTACAAGTCCAAAAATAGTTTAACAATAATATTACCCGATATTTGTATCACATAATATTGACGTGTGATGTATATTTACGAGAGATAAACTACAAAACGTAGATTCAGGAGGATATTCAGTACACACGCTCAAAGGAATCCCAGTTTTATTCACCCTCCATTCACCCTTCAATCAGCCAGCTTCCATATCGGGCCAAAATATCTTTTAAACAGTATCTACGTACAGTCGGGTCCATTTGCTAATTATCTGTCTGTCTGGACACAATGTCATACTGCGATTGGGACCATTCAATATTCATAGTGCATCCAAAATGTTATGTAAAATTGCGGTTTTGTGATTTGGTTTTGTTTGACGTATTTGATGCGTAATTGTTTTTTGTTTATAGAAAATTAGTTTATTATTATTTATTCTCTTAATTAGTATTTGGAGAAGTGTGTGTTATATGTGAATTATTAGATATTGATAAATAATTAAATGTATTGCAGATAAAAGAAAATAAAAAAATAAGGTGTACTTTATATTATTATAATAGATTTAATTGTTAATTTACATTTCATATAATACTACAAACTTTAATGAGACTCGATAAAATATTGATTTATAAACATCCTCTACTGTATTAGTGCATCGCACACCTTACTTAATAAGTTCGAGGCTTATAACCAAATTTACCTTATATAACTGATCTTGAAGCTTATACTATTATATATTATAAGCTCCAATTCATACAGCAAACAAATCACAAATAATTCAATAACATAACGGTTACATAACTTTTACCGCCGCCATAGTTCTGTAATCCCCGTCACTCAAGCTCACAAGACTGCCTAAATGGATTATAAGGTATTAGCGTCGCTTCAATAAGGTCTCAGGTTCGATTCCCGTTCGCTACCGGTTCCACGGATTCTGGATTTACTTATCTACTCGTAGTTTCAAAAGTGACATGTTTATTTTTAGCCGTTTTTCGGGAGAAATTACTTTATCTCGGGTTGGGCGTTCCTATAATTGAAATGAATGGGCTTAACATTTTTCAAGGATTTCGTGTGTCGTAATAAGCGTGTAATATGGCGATGGGTTGTGTTATTTTGTATCACATAAGCTGTGTTTATCTTGTAGTATTTTATGGAATTTACTCTCATACCTAATTTTTATCAAGAAAGATCAAATATTATATGTTTAACAAATTCTTAAAAGCATAATCTATACATTCCGAAAGGAATGTCCAAATTCGTTTCAAGTTTTTATTTGAAAAGATATTTATAAAGTAAGAAAGTAATAAGAAAGCTACCGAGTGTCGAATACAGTTGTAAAAATAATCCAACAAATAATAAACAAACATTATTAAACGGAATACTTCATTAAACCGCGACAGGTCCAACAAACAGATTGAACGGAGTAAATAAAAATAAGTAAGCAATGCAAAAGAAATGCGTTCGGATATCTGAGGCAGATAAGCGGAATGGAAACGTGAGCCGCTCGGAGGTAAGCGACGAAGGACGTGGCACTCTATCCACTGAGACTAGTTGTCTTTTTATAAATCGTAGACCAACCACATGCAAAATAGGATAGCAAAAGTAAATAAACTTGTAGTTAATGTAAAAGTAGATCAATGGAATGTGAAGGTAAGTCAATAAATAGGCTGCCAAAAATGGTCGGTTTTAGACAGTCTTTACTTTTAGACATGTATCGAAATAAATAATAGAAATTCAGAATTGTACAAAAGAAGAAAACGGTACAGTATCATACAACAGATTTACCAAGAACTTAACTCAGGGGAAATAAAAGAAGAAAAGTAAAGGCTACTTCAATTTGAAAGCGTAGAGTACGTACGGAGATACGCCCAACCGTTGACTCCAGTTACCATTTGATCCTCACAGCTAGGCCATTAGGTTACTAAGAAGAAAAAAAGAACCTGCTTCTAAATATATTTGACGTTCCACGTTACGATACGCCGCAGGGGAGTGAAACTGTAGCCGACCTATTTTAAATTTTTCCTCAGCTCGGACTATACTTAACTGTGTTTATATGTAACTCTCCGATTTCCAATGCAATGTTTACGTTGCCGTGTTTCCCGACTTTGAAGCCGGATTCTAGAATGATCTTTGAAGCTCCGAGTGTGTTGAAATAAACAAAGTTTTAGATTTATTTCGTGCAAATAAAATATGAAGCGAGTCTGAAGTTGGTTTGCGCTTATCCGAGTTTGAGACGCAAATACTTTGAACGATATGGTATTGATTTTAATCTTAGGAACAAGATTCATACCTTCTCGAGATATTTGTCTTCGAAATTATCTTGCTGCTAAGATTTTGGGTTAGGTTAACCTAAATTGAGTATTTGGCTGACCTAAATCCATGTTTATCAATCCTATTTTCGGAAGATGAAGGCAAAGGTATACTGTTTACATACCCAAATGACGTCAGTAACTAAGTCCTACTTCTGTGACCTGCGGTACCCATTTCCTCCAGACACGACAAACATATTTAAGAAATAAGGTTAACAATCAGATATATATTTATCCAGACTTATATAAAGGTATACTCGACCTCTTTCCCCAAAATATAAATGATACCAATAAACGAACAGAACAAGAAACGGTAATATCACTAACTTGCGTTAACGTCCCCAATTATCTTTTTATCAACTAGATTACAATCTTAAAAGGCAACGGTGCGAGACAAAAACCAATTCAGCCGGCAACCTCTATTTCCTGAATTTCTGTGTCGCAATGGCCTAATTTCTATTCAAAGTCTGGACTGGCTGGTCCGACGTGACACGAATCGCGCGCGCAATTGCCCTTTATTGTGTTACAGCTGGTTTGAACTGGTTCGGGACGGTTCGGGGTGGCGCGAACTGGATCGGCCCAGTTACACGGGTGAAATGCGGTTTAGTGCGGATTTACTGTTTGTTAGTGCTGCAAAAATTTCAATTGTTTTGTAGGTAAATGTTTTTTTTTTCAGCTTACGTGGTACAGTTGTTAGGCGGTTTCAAGTGCCTGAAAAGCGCTTGTAGTTCGAAGTGAAAATAATCAGAGCAGTAACGAATACACAGAGGGTATTAAAAAGAAATAAACGTTATTTTTACTGCAGAAAATATAACTGACACTAAGACTGCCTCGTTGGCCTAGTGGTGCTAAGCGCGACTGCTACGCTAGAGGTCTTGGGTTTGATTCCCAGGTCGACCAAGGCGTTATTGGGTTTTTCTATGAAATTCTCAGTAGCAGGTCGGAGTTTGGATTTGTGCCCGGTTAGTGGCAATAGGCTCGCCCCCTAACTATACACCTAAACATATCGGCGAACTGTGGGTATACATTGGTACACCTCTGCCTACCCCTTCGGGGATACAGGCGTGATGATATGTTATGTAGAAAATAACCAGAAATGTCCCTCTCTTCCTATTTCTATTTTGTTTACTTTATATCCTTGACCTGACGCTAACCACGACGAACAGTTTCTTAGAATATAACAGCGCTATGTAACACAATAAATTAATGTTCCATCATAGAAACCTAAAGACCTCGGAAACATCTTATAAAGCAGTCTTTATATATCTCAAAGGAGCGCCTTCTACCCGGTAATTAATCTTTCAACTCTCACGTCTTCAGTTAAAGACTGTGGTCCTGTTAGTCGCGGGAGCGAGTTCAAATTCACTATTAAAACTTGTAAGTCAAAGAGGACAGATAAAATGCTATCCCAAAGATTCAAATAACCTTGATACCAAAAATTGTCCTCGATATTCCAAATAATTTCAGAATGTCATTCATAAGGTTCTTCCATGTTTGCTCTTTCCTTGTATTACGTAGTAAGTGCATTTATTTGTTTTACATCAAATTGTTATAAACGATGAAAACGGAAATCTGTTAACCTTTTTAGACCAGAATTTTCGGAATACGTTCCTAGAAACGACTGTTTAGCTTTTATTTCATTAAAACCAATTGCAGGACTTAATGAAAATTCAATATCTTAGTTGTACGGCGCAACTAAATGTAATTCCGAACCTTTACTATTGACTCTGCTTCCACTCTCAGTGGCACTAACACTGCTTTTTATTTGTTCTCTTCCGCTTCCTCTACGTGAGAAAGCGAGCCTTTATTCAGTAACTATATATTACAGTTAAACTCAAAGTTCGCGATACGAATATAATGAGTTTCATATCGAATGAGGAGTTTCAAAAGTACGAAGTACCGACAGAATGAGTCATTATTTCCCAGCAGCATCGGGGCTTGGCTTACAATTCGTGTTATTGTAGATATAGGTCGGATATTGAAGGAATCAGAAGCTATTTCAATGTGTGAATTTGATGAGCTGTAGAATTATGTAAAGAACGAGACTATGGTCTTATTGTTGCTAAGGTGTTTATAAGATATCGATGTTGTTTAGTATGACTGATAGAGGACATTGACGTAGTAGCAAACGTTGAAATTATTGTTATTATAATCTTAAAACCTACGAAACTTTAGTTTAAGTCAGCAGATAACACACGTATAACCAAATCTGAGAATGTAGATATTGACAACACATAACTGTTAACATGAAAGGAAGACAAAATTACAAACAACTTTAATATGCGACAGTAAAACAATTAAAATTCCATTCACGTCCAAAATATTATTAAGAAAAAACAATGTCAACTAATTACTAGTCATTATATAATTAAGAATTTAACAAAACTCCGACAAGACGGAACGTAATCAAGATTCAAGGCTCATTGTGAAGCAAGTCAGGTCGCTTTTGTCTTTTGCCTTTCTTTTGCACAACACATCTTTTTACGCTATTCCTTTTGTTTTTATACGTTTAATTTAATCCCTTTGTTAGGACAGCTGTTCTCTGGGGACAAAGAGAAATGTCACTTCTGAGCTTACTTAGTACGTGGAGATATCGCCTTGTCGTGCAAAAAGTTCGGTTTAGACGCCTTTAATTTTATTCCTGTTTAAGGATTTTTCTGTTTGCTTACTTTTCGTATTTCCAGTGTTATCTTTTTTTGGGTGTTCTTCTCTTCGGTTTCCTTTTAAGATGTATATTTTATATCGTCTGTGATTTCCCTACTATGTTCGGGTTTGATTCTAGTTTAAAAAAATGCTGCTGAATACCAGTATTTAAAACAAAGAATTGCCTTTTGAAGTAAGGACAAAAAAACTAGTATTTTTATTAAAAAAAACATCCATCAATTTGTCGACCCCAAACTAAACACGCACTGATCTCCACAAAACCGCCTCTACTACATCCGGAACATGTTTATTAAATTAGCAACACTCACAATGAGTAATCCATTACTCTCGAAGCCTTCATTAGCGTCCAGAAAGCGAACGCAGCTAATGAGAGAATTAAGATGCACGTTATAATTATGTCACACGATATTTACATCAGCATTGTAATGTCCGCCTCTTATTGTGAATCCTAACATTCGATGTAGGTAGGTTACGTTTTAGTGTTGGTGGTACCGGGATTTTGAAATTCCGTGATTGTAGTACCAGATTTTGGAATGTACTTTTCCTGGAAATTGGTTATACCTGAAATAAAATATTAGTTTGCAACCGTCTCAAAGAATATAAGGACTTATTTGCCATGTAAGCACTATCATGTTTTTCCCAAAAAGAAAAATAAATGAATTGATTTGCATTGAACAGATTTACGAATTTTGGGGGCAGTATATTTGGATAATATTCTAGTGATTTTTTGCTAGTTAGCAAAAAATCTTCAAAATTTTATTATATAAATTTTTTATATTTTATTTTATATTATATTATATACACATCATTTTTTTTTAGTACAACATTATCCAAATATGCTGCCCCCAGAATTCGTAACCTCTTTACTTTATTTGAATCCCGCTTATTTCTTTCCAATCCCGCGTTCCTTGCCATCACTAAAACTGAATCTCGTCAGTCAGTTAAGACCCACCGTGGGTGTTAACACTCCGGCAGGACCAGTTGCCTCTAAATGAAGTTGTAAGCTTTGTATGACTTGCCAACCTATTGTGTATCATGGCAATGCCTTTCAAAATTATAACAGGTATGCAATACAAAATATATGGAAGTCAGTGGTACACAGTTATCCCAAAATGTTTGCGTGCTGTTTAAATATCATTGTTGATGTCAAAGTCGTTTATTATGTTACTGTATCTATTTATTTGACTATTAATGATATCATCAAATGCAAAGACTTTCGATGTATATAAGTGAGATGATACACATTTTTTATTGATAATTTTGTGATTTTATATCAATAAATGTTGGTGTTAATTTGATGAAGCTTTTTCATGGAAAATTCATTCAGAGCTGTGAGGATACGTAAATACCTCGTAGGTGTATTTATTATTTTATTCTCATTTTTTTTCTCTGCAAACATAATATGTATTCCAAAAGAGAATATAAATGCATCCGAATGGACTCCAATATCAAGCAAATGAAAACGAATCCCAAACAAATTCTAAAATAAAACTAGTGAAGTACCGAACGTCATCGAACTGACGATTCGATCGCCAACCGACATTGCAACTTTTTTTTAGTTTCCGATCACAACTTTAAATTACTATTGCAAACTAGTAACGTCCTATGCAAGTTTAATAGCTTTGAACAACATCGACACTTCCACCAACAAGAAACACAATTTTCTAAAACAACGAAAACATCGCACGCTTTTTTATACACTGAATGCTTTGTTAACTACATCCGAAACAACATACATACCAACCCAGCAATGGATTAGACGGATTCGATCGTTTAATGGTCGAAGTGCTTCGTGGTACAGGGTCGTGTATATTTGTTTTACGCGGTTCATTCAATCAATCGCCCCAGTGAATGCTGATTGGTAAATAAGGTGCCCGTTACCGTACCTTTACCTATACATTTTTTTGCAATCGCGCCCGTATCACACAGCTTAACAATCTGTCAACAGCAATACGGATTTTTGTTGAAAAATATTGTTTAATCCAAATTATTTAGGTCGAACGAAGTTGATGATTTGTTGGGACAATAGAGTGGAGCTGCATTGAATAGAATTTTAATTGAGTGTTCAACCGACTAGTTGTTTGAACTTTAATTAGATTTAAAAGCAAGTATTTTGGTTATTGTTATTTCGAAATCCATGAAACTTCTAAGTCATTAAAATATGACCGTTCAGATACAAAAATGTATAAATAATACCTAAATGGATTCTGTCCTCAAGCCTGTCTGTCTAGTATCAAGATTGGAGTAAATTTTTACTTGTGTGATTTGTGATTAGTGCCATAACATGTTCACTTAGATAAAACTGGTTCCCAGTTAATAATTAAACAAACGATTTTCTTTCTGCCTTCGTTTCAATAATGTTAATATTAAAAACATTTACAATAACATCCAAAAAAGCCAAATCAGAACCAAGTGATAATATTCAGAATATTACAGCCGAATATTGTAACGACATCGAAATGTACGCTCTTATGGAAAATCCACAAAGGCCTGGGGTCGTTTGATCTTCAAATAGAGAGATTTTCAATTTACATCGTATTCCGAGGAAACTGGGAGGTCGAGGAAAGTCGCGACACTATACGGAACTCGATATCGGAAACGATGGGATCTTGTAACGTATTTTGCATCGAAATCTGTTGTGGTGAAGGTAAAGAATGATGTGTGATTATTTATTTGCATGTTTTCTGCGTTTTTGAAGTACCTAATTTTAAATTAAATCTACTTCAATGTTATTTAGAAAAATATGTCCTCAAAGAACAAATAACAGGACACTGCCGTACTCAAATACGTAAGATCTGTTTAACAGTTTGGTATAGCCATTCAACGTGGCAATGCTGCCAGCCTTCTGGGCACGTTCCCCGCCATTGACAAGGATCACGATGTGTTTTTTGACGCTTGTTAGTTTTATTTATTCATGTAAGTTTTAATTTTAGTATAGTTAGAGTATGCTCTTATATTAGATTTAATTGTGTATATTCAATAAATATATTACAAGTTATTCTAAAATACGTAAGTGACTTAAGGCATTCCTAATTATGAATTTGAGTAAGCAACTTCTCTGTCTGCTGAGAGTTGGCCCACTTAAAAGGTAAATATGGAATTTCGTTTAGTTAGTTTGGCAGAATGCTATGTTATGCATTTACGCGCTAATTCCCATAACATAATATTGCTACAAACATGCATAGCGATAGTTTAAAGTTAGTATAGAATTGGTCTTTGAACTTTGCTCACCTTTTCTAGAATTACTTATTACCTAAAGTTTTATATTATATCACAATATTTATGATATACAAATTTAATTTTAACACAATAAATTTTAATACTTAACCATCCAAAAAGCGTCAACGTGCTAACCATGAAATTCCCCATAGTAGTGGTTGGATGTTTTGATGGCAGGGGAAGGGATGCCCTCACGAATAAATAACTGGAATATTTTCAATAAAAGCCGCGCGGCGAGACGAGTGATCGACGTCACCGATATTAATTTTTATTTTAAATTCTTCTATATCTGAAGGGGTTTTGAGACATACAATGGTGGTAGACTCTTTGTGAGGGATGATGTATGAAAGTACTGCAATAAAGGCAATGATAGTCGTGAAAATGTCAATACCAAATGGTGAAAAGGTCATATTGCATGTAATGCATGCACAAATCCATATTGCGTGGTCACATGGTCACCCAATCTATCAGAAGGATTGAAAAAGTTTTTCTTTTATTATCCATTAATGGTGGCTCTTCACCTATACCGTCACAAAAACTGTATTAAATAAACTACTCGATTTTAACTGTCCAAAATCTTCTCACAAAATAAACGACAAAGTGACTCTTTTATTTACTTTGATCTCTCAAAAACTATTATACAAACGCAGGTTATTCTATTGTCGTCAAACGAAGCCACACTAAACAGTTCACAAAACTAAATTTATACTAATAAATAATTTTCCTTCTCAAGTTGAAACTCGACGTCTACGAGCACTAGACTAGCCACCGGCGGCAACGGCGGCAACGGCGGCAACGGCGGCATTCATAATGCTTGAACACCGTTTGTAGTTCGCAACATTCATGTGTAATCACGTAGACTGTACAGTTTCATATTCACTGCTCTGTTTAGTTTCAATCATTTTAGTGTTCATAGTTGTGTATTATTTCTTTGGGTACCTTGCTTTGAGTTGTAAGATAGAACCTGGTAAATGAAATCATGAAAGTAAATGTGCTATTTATAATTTCAGTAAATAATTATACTAATACTAGACAGTACCGGAGTGAAACTGGAAAAGAAACAATAATGTCTAGCTTTTAACGAAAATAAATTATTTATAAGACCGCACTAAAATCTTGTTCGACTCTTGTCGGTGCAGTTCTTTTCATTTATGTCTGTCCTGTGCACACCCACTACTCTCTTACGTATTAACATCATCAAATAACGATCTACAAATCTCCTACTAGTCATTGTGTTGTGACTACCACGAACTACCAACGTTAGAGCTGTAACACTCGCAGACACTTTTATCGCCGCAACCATCAAAGACTTCACCTCGACCATAGTTTTATTCAGCTACTTGATAATAAAACAAGCGTCTTATAACAGATCAAACCCTCGTAAAAACACGACAACAAAACATTTTTACTACGAGATCCATTTTTATGGAGTTTTTAGAACAACTCATCATTTTCCCCATAAACTTATTATAATGGATTCATGAAATACCGAGTTTGGAGCGTTGTAAGAACATTTTAGTACCTATTTGAATGTTTATAAAGTTGACGTTGAATTTTATGTTGAAGTTTTAATATTCAAATCGTCATTAAAGTGAGTTGTGTTACCACGTTTTAGTGGTCTGGTGGAATTAGTAGAAGAGTACATTCGTTTGTTTATTTTTGTAGAAGTGACGTTTTATTGGCTGAAAAGATGTCACTCTTGAATTATGGTTTGTTTCACATTTTATATTGCCATATTCTTTGAGGTGCAGAGGCATAAAAATAATGCAAATAAAGGCAGGTTTACACATTCGACAGGGACTTAAGGTTTATTTTGTGATATTTACGTCGTCATCTTCGTTTGATGTATATTCAATGTTTCGATTTTAAGTCAAACGACATTTAAATAAAACTACTTTAACGGATTTTTCGCGGTTTGTATTTAGATTTTAGGTCCCGACGCTTCGACACCTTTGCAGGTATCATGGTCACGGGTAGACTGAGTCTGCCCGCGAAAAAAATCCGTAAAAAGTAGTTTTATTTCAATGTCTAACATTCGCGTAAATCTAAGAAACCAATTTCAAACGACATTTTTGTCTCATTCCCGTATTTTAATTACTAGCGATTATTGTAAGTTTGATGAGTGAAAAAAAGCTTGAGAAAAAATCTATGGAATAAAACCGACATACAAATCTTCGTCCTGTTTTAAAGCATTAAGTATTTAATAATTGTAATTTCCACCTTTTAAGATAACCAACAACAAACCACAACCAATACTGAAACAACGATCAAAGCCGTAATTTGGAGTGAACACAACATTAACTCGATATTAAGTTGAGCGTTAGTTCGGCAACTCAATAGCGGGCGCATTGCGGGGTGACAAATCATGAAAGCTTGAGTAACTCCCACTGAAGCGGCGATGGAAGGCGAACTTTGGGCAATGCAAATGTGTCGCAAGTTTGCGGTGATTAAGAGACATGCCGTGGGGTGTTGTAGGTTTCATATTACACTTGTGTTGAGTTTTGTGTTTACCTATGTATGTGTTATATAAGAAGTTTTTGTTAAATGTAGTAGGTAAATTTGTGTCTTTTGCATCATCATCATCATCATCATCATCATCATCATCATCAGCCGGAAGACGTCCACTGCTGAACAAAGGCCTCCCCCTAGAAAGCCACTATGAACGACAACTCGCCAATTGCATCCACCGGGTGCCCGCAACATTGACGATATCCTTTGCATATAATAGAATAAAAAAATAAAAAAAAATTGACTGCACTACCTACGGTGGAACTCTATCCACTTTGTTATTTCAAGTTAAGAATACATTAAAAATAAATCAGAACCAGGATATTAATTACTATATACCTAGTGAATAAACCCTTGGCGACTTATCCAGAAGACAAATAAATATCACCGGAAATGTCATTACCATAGTGTGCCCATATTGTGTCATAGGTACTAAACTATCAAAAGCGTTATTAACCTATCAAGATATACCTAGCAGTACGCTGATCTATTCTTCTCATGCCAATAACACTAACAACCAACAATTAATCGCCATCAATATATCAGAAAATCAATAATCACTGAGATTTCAGTGGCTCGTCATTAGCCGCACAATGGCATTGAAGGCAGGAATGTCAATATCTGAGCCATTGTGTGCGCCCTACGGATGTGGGGGGAGACAATGACGTATTACCTTATGTGCGTACAGTTGGCTGAACATATAGATAAAAGGGTGACTCTTCCGGGATATAAGCGGTTAAGTTTTTTGTTGTTGTGGCTGGGATTAGCTTTTAGGTACGGTTGAAATTCATCTAGTTACTCATTGGTGCTCCTATATTTGAAAATCTACTCAGGACCAAAAAGCAAAAAAGATTGCTGAAAATATTATACTGCGGTTCTATTTAACTTAAGGATATGCAAACTACATAAAAATCCAAAACTCTAAGACTGACGAAAATGTTTTTTATTGGTTATATACTTGTAGTTGTAACCCGTTGTAACCGTTTATACTACGCTTTACTACAGCTGCAATTTTACATTACAACTTACAAATTGTACATTAGCTAAACTTGCAAAAGGAACACGCAAATACCAGTATCTTTTAAAACTTTTTACCGATAAAACGACAGCTTCAAAAGCCAAACACTTTATCGTCAATAAAATAACATAACGATGATCAATGATCCATCGTACTTAATTCAACAAAACTAATCTAAACTACATCAAAACAAATTATTATACTTGACACAAACAAAATTAAAGATCACAACATGACGTTGACGGTCATAAGTGTCCATTTGTCCATTTGTCCCAATTACGTGTATCTAATGATATCCAATTTTTATCAATTCAATGGAAACAGTGACCATACCGACATAGATTGATGATACTTATATTAGATCATCATTAGCTATTGCTATCCGTATGTAGATAGATATGCTTTTTATTAATACATCTAATTGAATCAAGTGCTATTGTTGGATGGATTGCAAGATGATTTTTTGATTGATGTCACGGTAGGTGGTAAAAGCTACGGTTTTTCGATATCTGAATAATAAAATATAAAATAGTTAATTTATCATTTTATCTCACACATTGTAGGGATGCGGGATGGCTCCTTTTTATAAAATGCAAAAAAAAGAGATGACAGAAAGGACAATGGCGAACTCTCATACAAATTTTTGTTGACATAATTTTGTTGCGTCTACTAATAAAAAAAATCTTAAAATATAGAGTTTAGGTTTCTGATCAATATTGTCTTAAGGCTCACTGATGAACGAAGTCACGAATAAAAGATATTTAAGTTTTAAAGAATTTGAGGCTAGGTGCAAAGAGAATAGTAGGGTAGGTGTTTTGTCATTTAAGATTCGTTCAAACCATAGACTTTACATATATATAGACCGATACTATGGCTAGTTTCCCCTTGTGCAAAGCGAGAGCACTTTTTAGTCTGTATCTAGTACATTCGTTTACTGATTTTAGTTATTTTTCGCGCAACGACAAACTTATATACGAAAAAGTCGATGGTTTTGTCATGGTTAGGATAATATTAGTGTTTTAGATAGATTTATTAAAACGGCAAGCTCCATCTTCATGTACAATTCACGACAAAACTAGTTCATACTAGTGCTTACGGTCCAAACTCTGATAGACTCACTCTTTAGTATCTTATCTATACTCTAAGGTTCAAACTAAAAGAAGTTCAGTTATTTATAAGTGAAATTAATGGGCTCCTGTAAGCAATTAAATACTTTTGCTCGACCTTGCATTTTTATAAGAGACATTCATAGGATTGTAAACCTCGTGAAATGGTCACTAATTTTTTAAAAGATAAAATATAATTAAACTATGTTTTCCCTGGTATCGCTTTGATCATGTAGTGTAAGAGAGAGTAGGTATCTTTTAAAATCTATAATCCTGACAGAATATGTTAATGTTTTCTTATAGGCTTTCTTTGCAATATAACAATATTGTTAAATGCACAAAATCTATAAGAAAGAAAAGAGAAGAAAAGAAAGCCTATAAAATAGCTGCCCAAATGCATGAATGAAATAAAAAACAGCATTAATTCTAACAAGGGATTGTCAAAGAAATTAAACAACATATTTATATTTTTTGGTTATTTTTCTTCATCATATTTTATTTCATCCTCCCTTATCACGATATCATCCAGGAAACCAGCCGGTGCTGAGAGGCTTTACACGGCTTTCCATCGTGAAAAACATATCGTCTTTTACACGCAATAAAATTCAAAGTAAGAAGCAGAATCGGAGTTAAAAGTTCACAGCACAATGTCGTCGTAAGTGGTAATCGGAATCCTTTGGCAAGCGCACGTCACAGGAGAAATGTTTAAAGTCCATAAGCTGTCCAGAACAAATATTAGAAATAAAAACATTAATAGATTCAACAATAATAGGAGTAACGAATGTTTGAATTGACAGATCACAACGTCTGTGGATCACAAGCATGTCAATTGACATAACTAAAAATGTCACATTGATTGTATCCGCTGTTGTTGCCATGCTGCAATGAAGTTTACCCGTGAGTTTACGTAATATTATTTTGATTTCATTTATTTATTTCGGCAATGTTGGGAAGAAATAACATGTCTTTAGATTATTCTTGTTCATATAACTTCAATATATTCTAAAAAAACCGCTTTTCTAATTTACTAGCGAAATATATTTGTATGACTTAGTTTAGATTTAACTTTCACATGGCAACACTCCAAGTACAATTTAATCAATTGTATTTCCTATTTAAAATATATTTTTCATAGAATTAGACGTTATTTAAATAAAGCTTGAAAAAACGTAACTAATTATTTCATGTAAATCTGTAATGATGACGTTTGTAGACGCATAAGAATTACATCAACAATGATTTCGCCATTGTCCTTTACAAATGTATTCCATTACAACACAATTTACTTAACTTTTATTTTCTATCTATGAGACGAGTAATTTTTGATAACAATTATTTTAAGATAATTTTCGGGGGTAGTTGCAGACTCACATTACTACCGAAATATTGACATAACTAAAATCCAATTCTTGATACCGTCTTCCCAGCGTGACGTAACCATCAATACACAATTGTAACCAACAAAGCCTGACAGAAGCCAACCTTTTTAAAATATTTTAATCAGGTTTACGTTTCAGTTACGTTACAAAGCCAGTCTCCCCTTACTGCATAACATAACACCATTACTCGGAACTCTACGTATCTATTATTAAAACGGAAACGATAGTCCATCCCTTTATATTCTTTATTCGCAAGTAAAAACTCTTGGGGTGCATAAAATAACAATGCTGCACCTACATACCTACTTACACGACTTATAGGTAAGTTAGATGCTTATTGTGTTGGTAATGACTCGATAAAAGTATTCAATGATACAAAAGTGATGTGTGCGAAGAAAAAGAATATGTCTTTGTTTTTTTATCGTACTTTTGAAGCCAGAAAAGCGTGGGACAAATAATATAATAATAATAATCCAGCCTATAAACGTCCCACTGCTGGGCACAGGCCTCTTCCCATAAATAGAAGGCATCAGCATTGATCACCACGCTTGCTCTCTGTAGATTGGCGATTTCAGATCCCAAATTTTGGAATCCAGGTTTCCTCACGATGTTTTCCTTCACCGGACAAAAATGAAGTAAAAATTGGTCATGGAAGATTTTATGTAAAATAATGTAGCCTCTTTTTATCTACTCGAAAATACATTATTACATCTATGATAATGAGTATACTCCATCTTAAAAACATATCAACGAAATCCCACTATTTATGTAAAAAAATCAATGAGACAGAAAACTCCTACCTTTCACTAACAAAACTACTAAACAAAAGGTAAATGTATTTGAAAAGTCCGTTTGTTCTTTTGTTTTTGTTCCATTTTCCTTTACCAACAGATTTATTTCTTTATCATTTGGAAACGTTTTTGTTTGCGTGAGTTGATTAATAAGAGACGAAACAAAAGACTGTTTGAAGCTGAAAGTGTTCTGGTGTGGTTTTGTTTGGTCGTTATGGCTAAATGTTTGGAGGAAGGTGATCTATATTTATATAGAGGTGTTGTAATTTACGGCAAAACAAAGAGATTCATTTTTACTGATCTTATAAAGCAAGGTTAACATTTATAAGAAAAAACACATAACATATATCATCACGCCTGTATCCCCGAAGGGTTAGGCAGAGGTGTAGCAATGTACAGCCACAGTTCGCCACAGTTTAAGAAAAATACGTACGCTGTTTATTGCTGATAAACGCATAGGTGTACAATTTTAAATTGGCTAGTCTTTTGACTCCTTGTTTGGCTTTTTTCACTTGAATTAAAATATATGTTTAGCGGTATGTTACTATGTAAGTAAGTATAATAAATGAAGGAAACAACAATAATATTTTGCAAACCGCGAAGGAAACTTCCTTTATTTCTGATACACATGCAACTTTCCAATTGCCATTACATTCGATTCATGTTTAAAACAAAGTTCAATTCTTAAAATAGAAATGCGATTGCCTTCAGTTTCGTTTCCGATCATAGCAACAAAAGAATACAATTTTACTTTGGATGTGTACAAAATGAAACATTTTTAGGTTATTAATAATAATAATAATAATTCCAACCTATAAACGTCCCAATGCTGGGCACAGGCCTCTTCCCATATAGACAAGGCAAGAGCATTGACCTTCACCAACCAACCTCTAGGTAATTTATTTTGAAATCTTTGTTAGTGTTTATACTAAATAAAAAAAATATATTAGCATAGTTACTTACCACTTCTACCTGCCAGTTTGCATTCTAGACTCACAATAAAATTAGCGGAGTTGAAAACGAGACACAAATTAATAAATAAATATTATATGTGTAGAAAAATTAATAGCTTAAGAATAAGCAGGTTTTCTGAGAGTGATATGTTAACAAGTAACAGAAAAAAGTTCTTTGCTACATTATTTTCATTTATGTCATATCCATATTTCGTAATCCTTATGATCTGAGAGTGTAACACTTGCCAGTCGCTACCAAATGACCGTCTACCTCACGGCCCGGGTTAACTTGGGCCAAGTAATACGCTAATGGATTAGCTCCTGATAACCACTGAAGGGTTAACAATACGAAACAAACAGGAAAGAGGTTGGCACGTGCAGAAGTTAGATAAAACAAGTTTAAGAAATAAGCGGCACCTTTGTAGATCATTTATAAATGTGTAATACTTTTTCAACTATTGTATGTCCATATAAATTATTAAATAAATAAAATAAAAACAAATACGTTTACTAGAAATGAGGTTAATAGGTAGTCAGTGAGGTGTGTGTTCTTCTGGTGATAACTTTAATTTAAGACTCAGTTTAAGCCAGTTGCAAGTTTGTTAAACGTCACTTTTGTAAACAAAATCGTAAATAAAAATAAACCGTGGTAATTCTATATTTCAAGAACTAAATAGCTAAAGGTATCAAATAATTCTAATACAGATTTCTACATTAATAATATCCAACAAATCATACATCTTTGCCATGCCATGCCATACTGAATGAGTCAGTACCTATATCAAGTTTAATATCAGATCTATTCGATGTCCACTGTAATCTTATATTACTTCAGTCGATAGCAGTATTGCATGTTATTGAATATTCCTAACTTAGTTCTGCTTATGTTATGGTTCAAGACATATTCAATTTGAAGAGGTGAACTAATATCATCAATTTTATGAGTAAGTAATCTAGTTGCAGGCTTAACAGGATCTCGTATTGAAAGTAAGTAAATAAAAAATAAATAAAAGCGGACAACATCACATACATTGTTCTGAACCCAAAGTAAGTAGCTATTAAGCACTTGTGTTATGGAATTCAGAAACAGCGAAGGAACCACAAGCACCCAGACCTGAGACAATGTAGAAAAGTGAGTTTCAGAACTCAGAGCTAGCGACACCTTAAAAACCGGAGCGTGCGCCACTCGACCACGGAGTTCTTCAATAATAAATACATAATTATTATCACGCCTCTTTTCCTTGTGGGGGTAGGCAGAGACCATTTCTTTCGGCTTGCTCCTATCCTTACACACTTGTTTCGCTTCGTCCACTTTATCGGGTCGGGTTTATATTTATACAAAACCGGTAGTCAAAAACCTTCTTCAGTATAATACATATTGTTGTATTATCTGGCTCTGTTTCACGAAACTTTTAGTTATTAATGTTCGTGGCATCTCCTAATCGTCTCATATAACGCAGGTCTCGAGATCGTATGGGTCTCGGTAACAAAATTCTCGATTAAGGGACGCCTTACGCATTAATGTACCGTAATTTAAGGAGGCTATTTTCTTGCAACCTATACACTTTAGATATCGCTATAAATATTTTGTGTAGGTACACACAAGTATATGTTATGAAATAGGGAATTTTTTATGAGGATATTACATACATTTAAAATGAAAGAAACACCTGACGTATCTTAAATAAATTGCTTCATCATCATCATCATCTGCCTATAGCCGACCACAGCTGGACATAGGCCTCTCCCATTGCTAATTCCTTTAAAAATAATTTTCATTAACTATAAATAAAAAACATCTTAATCTTGTCAACTTACAAAAAAAAAACTGTTCACAATCGATTTATTCGTTAAGGGCTTATGGTGCTACAGACTAACAGATCGACTCTTTTGTGCATCGTGGGTTTAAATAGGTTTGCTGGTCTTGCATGTAGGCTGTCGTTTTCCCTCTTACAAACAAGTGAATATCTCTTGTCAAAGTTGACAGGGATTTCTATGAGTGTAGGAGAACGCGACAGGTCACTTCCATTAGGCAAATGGATCGAACACTGCCCGACACAGATTTACATTGCAAATGTTACCGTCAAAGGCTGGCCAGACGTTTTTGTTGTTCTTATTATTTTTTAGTTTTTGTTGATAGGTGTATGCATGTGCAATTTTCTCTTTTTTTTCTTTTTAAAGTGATTGTGATTTTTTGTCATGAGACAATTGTAAAAAGTAAAAAAAAAAAAAAATGGGCGGCTTATTGTTCAAGCAAAGCAGAAGACAATATTTGTTTTTAATTGTGTGTTTAATTAAAATTACAGGTACAACTTAAAACTGGCAATAAATATTTTGAATGCCATATACGTTTGCAATATTCAAACGCGCATGCAAAAACTTAATCTAAAAAAAATACAAAAACAAAGAAACTATACATATAAAATGTGCCCGCATCTTATTACCCCCTGATTTTCCCTCCCCATGTCGTCACATATGTTGGTTGACTAAAGAGGACGGCAACCAATAAATATGAGATAAAGATTAGGTTTCCGAGGCGTCTTAGATCAGCTCCATCTTTGTCGATTTGCCTTCGTTTGAGCCCTTCGGGAAATTCAATGCAGTATCGATTTTTTTTAGTGTTGGCCGTGTGATCTTATATCCTGTCGATAGATTTTTGCTAAGGCTACATTTTTTTTTATCCTTTTATTGATTTATTCACAAATTTAACATGTTTACAGTTTACACCAAGCGATGCCATGAGTATTAATATTAAACTATATTATAAGTTATAATAATAACATTAAAAAAAATATACATACAGAATTCAAAACAGCTAATAAAATTGACTAAAAATAATACTGTAAATTTAAAAAATAGCAAACAATTAAATCATTTCCAACATTAGTCCATAAGGCATGAGGCATAAGGCATAAAATATATATAATGAAACAGTAACTTCGTTTTATATAAAGAAACAAACTAACAAAAACCATACCAGCCTGTAACTGTCCCATTTTAAGTGAAAAGTCTATTCTGATTCAGTGAAACAATATTGTATAGTTTTTATTTTGTCATGGTATCGTGCCGTTGGACAAAATATTTTAAATTCCTCAAATGTGCAAAAAATACACGGTTTATTCCAAGAGCTTGATTTTTCGTGCATACGCAAAATATTTGCGCTTGCAAAATACTTTTGATTTAACTGTGTAAAATATTATTCTCAAATAAAATATAAAAAACAATCGTTCCGATTTTAAAAGTATTTCAGATCTATAAAATGCATTAATTCTTTATCGGGAGATGTTTTCGATAAATTGTCGAAATCAATCACTCAATTCAATTGTTTGTTGATACGTATCGATATTAATCTTCTTATCGATACAACACTGCACATCACTAAACCACACGTATAGGATTACAGTATAGCAGAATACCTGAGTTTATTGTGATGGATTTTGCAATACTTCACATGTGAAGGAGACGGTAAATAAATAGTAAAGTTAGGTAAATAGGAGAGAGAATCTGCCTGACCTGCCGTAGGGAAATCAGGTTAGCTTATAGTAAGAAAAGCAGAGGGAATTTATACTGGATTTGCTTTAAAGTAATTAAGCCCTCTTAGGATTATAACTAGGACAGTAGGTATCTTATTCTGTTTGTTTATTTTTGTCACGTAATATTTTTTGTTGCGCAAGAGCTGATCTCGATTTTGAATATACCTTTGGATAAAGTAAGAAAAGATTTAATGTGTCTCTAGATTCATGACTTGTATGAACTTGTATGATGCTTTTTTTATGCAAATGAACAAAGATACAGCATTAAAGAGCTAATAAAAAATGATTTTCTATGAAAAGTTACAGGCTTATCAACCGATTCGAAATGCGTAATCAGTCAATATACAATAAAACAAGCAAAAAGAAGCTTCATATTTTTCGCTCTCTATCATTATTAATGTATTACAGAAAGTGACAAAGAACAGCATGTAATAACCGTGTGTTTCACACAAGCACCTCGGTTCTAATAAGCAGCCATTACCGAAATTAAAGCATCAATCTTTTACAGAGGGCGCGATGGCCCGCACTCCTGGAAGATTTGCGGCAAAGATTAAGATGCAGATGTGACTTCTTTCGAAAATAAATTCTGTCGTAAATATAAACATGTTTGTTTTTTCAGAGGTCCTATTTAGTAATATGTCTGTATTTCAATACTTGGACGAATTAGAATTTGTATATTAGCAAAACACGTGCTAATTAATTAGCACGTGTTTTGCTGTGTGTCGGTGTGTCGGTATTGGTATCCAATGGTAAAATCAGGCGAGTAAAGCAAAGCAAATATTGGCTAGACAAAAACAATACTTTTAGTAAAAAATCTAAACTTTATTTGCTTCAGGTATTCTCAAGAATCTACAGTTGACAGATAACCGTCCTTCACAGAAATTCATATAATCTAACAATATTTTTAAATTTCACCGTCCTTGTGGTTAGGTTAACTTCACTTTTGTTCAAAGCCGTCGTTCTGTGAGTTACATAATCCACGCACTAAGCAAAAGTTGTGTTGTGGTTACGTCATAAATTGCCGTTTACGGTAATAAATGCTTATAACGCTAAAGGGATAACGATTATGACTTGACAAGAATAATATTTACTTCATAATAGCATGTTCTTAATCTGTATGAGAGGCAGGATATAGTAAGATGGGAACCATTTTTTTTAAACCATTTTAATTCTCTACATGCATGCAAATATAAAAATAGTTTTTATATATTTTTTGTTATTTTATAAGATCTCTGATTGATAATACATAGGGTACAATCCTTAAAAATATGATAGCCAAATAAATCTACAAGTGTGTTAACTTTTTATTTACAAATGGTAGAAGACATATTGATGTCAATCTTTTGCAAATCAAACGGCGTTATGGTACATTTTTAAACAAATCTGCAAAAAAAGTTTTTGAGAACACGTTCTAAAATTACTTGCTCCATATTACAGACATGTTATTCCAATATCCTGCAACAGAAACAAGATACGCCATCGCAAAACAATGTATGTTTGAAAATCTATCAAAATTTAATAATATTTATTCTCTCGTTCAAACAAAAGATTTTTAATCTTCCCATCTGAGTTGCGGAAGCGGGAACATTTACAAAGCGTCTACCACCTTTGTTTACGCGAGGATATTATGAGTGACGTTATCGAGTTGTTTTGTGTCTATCGCCTGTCATGCACTGACGGCTGAACAATAACCGGAGTAGATTACGAAATGGAAGTGAAATTAACTTTTGTTATCGATGTTTCAGTGGGTATCTACTTTTTGGAAATGAAAAGTTGTTTTGTGACTTTTAGGTCAGTATCTGGTTATCTTTTTTTGTATGAGATTAGATTATATAAGTCGTATGAATAGATATAGTAATGATGTAATAATTAGTGTTTTTTTAATCCATTACTTAAATTTATTTAATTGTTTTAGTCGCGTATCATATACCAGAAAATATGTAAAATTAATAATTCTTAAAATACTTTAAAAATACCTTACCTATTAAGAATTTCGTAAAATAAAAAAAGGAAATACTCAAGAATGAAACACTGGACAGATCGTATTCTCAATTTTTATTTAAATATTCAAAAATTATTTAAATATTCCACCGAAATATTGCAATAAGGGCTACCAATAATGTTTGACAGATGAGACAATCCACGTTCCGAACCTTTGTTCATGATATGTATTGTTTAACACAAATAAATCTGAACGCACCGCGCGACGGCCCAATGGTTCCGTACACAATAATACATAATAAATTCCACTGATATTATTGTCATGTAAATTCAGGAAATGGAAAGGATTTTAATATGACCAAATGTACGATTTAATGTTATTTGTTTGTTTCGGAATGTTTAGGTTAATTAGAGCGGTCGGCTGGTTGCCGCGGTTTGAATGTGAAGTGTGAAGAATGATTATTGAGTTACAGATTTTGAATGAATTCGTGAATGTGGAAACTCTATGAGGTATGAAGTATTTAAATTTGGGAAACTATATTTGTGTTCTGACAGAAAATTATAGTGTTTTTTGATTAATGATTTTAGTTAAATAGGCCTTAATTTAGCATACTATGTTTTTATATTTTTTTAATACATTTTTGTATTATTCTTTATTAATACACAATTAAATCTAATATAAGAACAAACTCTAACTATACTAAAATTAAAACTTACATAAATAAAAAGTAACAGGCGTCAAAGTACTCATCGTCATCCTCGTCAATGGCGGGATACGTGCCCCGAATTATACATTACTAGCAAGTAATATACGTATGTAAAGTAAGGGTATTTTGGGATTTCCTTTGCTGTGATTAGCAGTCAGTCAAGCATCACTAATGATCTTAAACCAAACTATTAAAACAGAAGTGCGATAAATAAACACACAACTCCAAAACCGAACACCAACTGAAATATTCAAAAAATGTTTTCGAAAACGGCACAAAATTCGAATTCGGAATAACAGTGCGTCCAACCGTTAGACTGACTCGTGAAATTTTAACTAGCCGCCCGCACTGTGCACTTTTATTTGCACTGACGTGTACGCTGCGATACGTCGCCTGTTTCGGTAAACTTTAGTTGCTAGTACAGTCAACAAATTGTTTTTGCTTACATTACACTGCGTGCCAGAATAATTGGCTGTACACTTGTTCATTCACGGCTGATGGACATCTGGTAATGACTTGAACTGTGAATTCTTTTAATTATGAAGTGAAGCATTGTGTCATGGTGGGTGGATAGTAATGTATTTGTGGCAGTTCAGAGATGAAATGGTTTTTCGGAAATAATAATATAATAATATTCCGGGACAACTCACACAGGGCTTGTGTTATGGTAACCAGACAACTGATAAACATACTTATATATGTCTAAATACATACATATTAGATAAATTACACCCACTTCGTGTGGGTGGACAAATGATCTTGCTCATCACACAAACATTTGTCCTGGGTGGGAATCGAACCCACGACCTCTGGTATAGCAGTCAGGGTCACTAACCACTAGACCAACAGACCCGTCAAAAATCACGTCGATACAAACAACTTAATTTTTAAACAAAGATTGAATGCTGTATTGTATTTTCCCTTGGGATAATGTACTGGTTCACACAAAAAGGATTAAAAATTTATTTAAACGGTATTACTTCAATACAAACAAAAGTTAAAAAGTTTCACGAAGCTATCCACTAAACATTCAATCTTGAACAAACAAACAAAATAAAAACTTTTTAACAAAAAAATTAAACCGCCGAAAACACTGAAAAGCAAAAAATAAGAAACCTTTTTTTATTTAATCTTAATAACTAAGTTCTTAAACGAATGTGAGTATACCTAAGTAATTTCGAGTCGGCGCCAAACAGGCAAATTAATTAATTACGATTACGAAAAAAATTAAGTACCTATATGTACTTAATTTTTTTGATTTGGTTGTTTCTTTATTTTTAAGGTAATTTTGTGATCTTTGTTAATTGATAGTTTGGCGCCGCCTCAAAATTATTTAGGTATACTCACATTCGTTTAAGAACTTAGTTATTAAGATTAAATAAAAAAAGGTTTCTTATTTTTTGCTTTTCAGTGTTTTCGGCGGTTTAATTTTTTTGTTAAAAAGTTTTTATTTTATACTTTTTTGTGGCTATTATATACTAATTGCTACATGCTGAATTATTTATTATTTTTAAAATAGCTAACTACATTATTTTCGTATTCAAATCTGTGAGTGAACAATAAATCACCGCTATTTTCCCAACCTTAGAGTAAAATTATATGAGACCAGCTTCAAGGTATAGCCCCCTATCTAATTAAAAAAGATTTATCAAAATCAGACTGTTCTGTAATAAGTTACTAGTGGTCATATATTAAAATCAGTTAGTGAACAATCAATATATCCCTGTTTTTCTACCCTTAGGATTGGAATATTTTTTCCAAATTTATATGGGACCAACTTCTAGGTATAGCCTACTCAATAAAAAAAGAATTATCAAAATAGAACTACTCTGTAAAAAGTTACGCGTGGTAATACATTACGATCAGTGCGTGAACAATCAATTAACCCCTGTTTTTCCACCCTTAGGGTAGGAATTCTTTTTTCAAATTTATATGGGACCAACTTTGGAGTATACCCTTTCCAATAAAAAAAGAATTATCAAAATCGGACTACTCAATAAAAAGATATGCGTGATCATACATAAAAAAAAAAAAAATATACGCGTCGAATTGAGAACCTCCTCTGTTTTCGTCGGTTAAAAAACTACCTAAAAAGGATGAGCCCTCAAGGTAGATAATGAAATTCATTACTGAGTATAAAAATAGTATAATAAGCAGTGAATAATAGCCTCGAGTTTAATAATGCAGCTGAACGATATCACAGCTGCAGTCATCGGCTAAGGAAATTTAATCCAATGAGTCTACGAGTGACTTTAGACTGACATTCACATACGAAAATAAAAATCAACTCTTAAATAACTGGTTTTATTTTAACTATTTTATTTTAGTACATTATTGGAAAGGTAAATTAATTGACCTGACACAATTAAGCTGTGCGATGACAAAGATGTGACGTAGCAAGTTCGACGAATTGGTTACAAGTGCGTAGCAAACGTAGCGGTGACTGCTACGCCGTAGCGTCATCGTCATTTTGTCTACGACGATTTACTATGGAAAATGTTTCTATGTTTTGCTATGTAATCTTATCTCACCTGATTGTTATTACACGGACTTCCAAGGACAATGTTAAATTACGAATTTGAGAAGTATTTTTCAACTTTGAACTCCCGAAATGTTTTCTAAGGAGTTTGTCAGAGGACAAAGACAAAAATTCGCAATATCTTACAGAAACATTGCAAGTTTTCTAAAAACAATAAAATTATAGCAAAATTCTCTCACACAGGACAAAAATTTCAAGATTTCATACGACACATTAATTGAAATACCTCCTCCACATTTTTCCGCGCTCCCAAGCCGGGGAAAGGCTAAATCTAGTAAATTAGTTTCATTATCACTGTGTCCCAGGTGCTTCACAAAGCGCTTGTTTTTGGCGCGACTAGCCCCCCTCGCACCCCCCGCCCCTTCACACCCCCTCTCTCGTCTTAACCAGCATTATTAAGTTGAACTCTTTAGTTAGAGTAGTTTAAACTTAGTCTTAAGACCGATTAGTTACCTTTCTTTGTTAAATTGAATAGTTCTCGACTTTTTGCAGACGTATTGTTGAGTTCGACTGCAAATAGATAGGAGGTTGGCCGGCTTAAATAGTTTTAGTAAAGTTTGTGAAAGAAATGGTAGTTTTAGTATATGGAGGAACAAAAAAACTTTATAAAATAGTTTTTTGTTTCAGTACGCTTAACTATACTTTTGTTGATTTTAACAAATTTTTTGCTTTTTAAAAAAGCATGTTAAAAAAAATACGGATAAATTAATTTTTAATGAATTACCCAGCTGACAACAAATTAATCCCAAATAAACAATAAAAAACAAAACATCACACAAAAACCTGAATCAGAAACCCTTATCCAAAATGCATTTAGCAGGTCTTCATTAAGCCGTTAATTATTTCGTCAACATAATTAATCTTGGCACAACAGCTCTTGTGCGATGTCCGTGTTTTAATTAAATGACAATAACAGGATATTTAAAATTAATTTGGTCGCAGCCCGACATTATCGCAAGGAGAGGTGAGAGGACGAATTTATCAGCGCACACTTGAATGCTCTCGTGTAAAATTAAATGACATTTGACGTGTGGGTCAAGGGATAAGAGATTTGGTGATGGTGGTGAGATAAGGGTCACTACATGATTTTTATTTGCATGATTGACTCATATGATCCGGGCAAAAGTATAGTCTGGTCATGTGAGCACTGTTTTCCTGTATTTTGACTGCCCAAAAGTCGGGCGGTGTAGGTAACCAAGCTATGTGTTGGGGGTTCGATCCACGCATGAGATGGGCATTTGTGTTATTTATACAATTTTTCTCTGGGTATAATATGTGTGGCTAAGTAGTGATTAAAATTACTAGTATTGCACTTTGCAATTATTAATTAGAAAAAAATGTTGACCCAAGCTTAGCGTAAATAGACTTTGTTGATTTAAAAGGATCGGAAAATAAATGCCTGGATATTTGTGAGGTAAAAAGGACTCTGATTTCGACCCGCTATCGCCTATGACTTGTAACCTACCTCAACTGGTACAAACAAAATTAAATGCAGCGTTGAAATTCGGCAATGCTTATATAATTAGATGTCATAATTCACTGGAACTGACGCGACTCTACTTCTCATTTTTACCTTCGCTTAAAGGATTTTATGACAAACAATTTATGAAGAGTAAATGGAGCTTTATATTTTGCACTCTCGTGGAACAATGGATTAACTTTTATAAATGACTTATTTTCTTTGTAGGAGCCATTGCCACTTGGGAATAGCTCATGTTTCTCTGCGAAGATTAGGTATGTTATAAAGTTACAAAGATAGTACGCTAGCAAAGTAGACGCCACCTAAGACGTAAAGACGTATCGTAAGAATATTTTTAAGTAAGGTTGTCTCATACATAGTTAGGAATGAAGACTCTATACCACTCCTCAAAATTTTCCACTTCTAAAAAAAAACTCATCAAATTGCTTTTTTCATAACAGCTCTACATTTTCCTTCCATTATTGACTGACAATCATAAATATTTTTTCCTACAACATTAAACAATAATACCATTCCAACCTTATTTGTCGACTCAATTATTTTCTCATTGACAATCGCAAAACAGGCACGTTGGCCCGACAACAATAAAAACGGACAGCAAGCAATACGACTGAATAATGCTGAATATTTCAGTCTTCAGTACATACCGCGGTGTATCGATACGTGTTTTTTTCAGTCCAATGGAGCTTTGTCCCGAAGCGAACTAATACTCGATAAAAACAATGGCTCTCTGAGTAATACATTTTTTATTATAACTGTTGTGAATGTTTCAATTTTCATTATAAATAACGTTGTTTGATGTCGAGTGTTCGGTTTGTTAGTTATTGAGTTGTTCTGGTGTTGGAATACGGGCTTCCATTGTTTTTGTTTTGTCTAGATTTTGGTTTTGTTTTCGTTTTAGATTTAACTGGTAATAAAATGTTTACGCTGTCTGGGTTTTAGTTTATTTGAGTGATTACTTGTGTAATGGTTTTGTTAAAATAAAATCATATTTATTTGTTTAGTAGAATATACAAATATAGAAAAACAGTAAACATTTATACATGATGGATGATGCTATAAATGATTTTAAAGAAAATCTATAGGTTACCGACAAAAAAAATATCTTCATTGTTTTCATCTATCACACTGAAATGAAAAGCAATTCACAGTTCAACAAAGACTAAACACAGCTTAACCATCTCTATTTCACGTTGTGACGTCACAGGGCTCTATCTTTATTTAAACAATTAAAAATAAATGAGGTCTTAGCTCTCAGCCAGACGTAATAAACGTACTACCGAGTAGTACAGGGTAGTACAAAGACAGTGTTTTGTCACCGTCGAGTAGTGCTCTTCTAATTTAACGTCTCTACAATTATAGAGGGAAATCTCGCTTTTAATATGCAAATTTGTATTGTAAAGATTATAGCGTTGTCAGTCTTGTTTGAGTAAAAGGAAGAGGCTATTTTAAAGGGGTACTTTGTTGATGTATGTGCTAAGTAAAATAATATTATCAGCTAAGGTGTGTGAATATTATGTGATTATCCAGTACAAAAAAATTATATATAGTCGTATACGAAAAGTTTAATAAATTATGTTCCTTTTTTAAACTTTTTACTGTTGCATTAGATGTTGTTATGACTGCTGTTTTGCTGTAAACCCTTAAGGGCAAGCCGGGGCTTTATAAAAAACTATGCAGAAAAGCTGAAATTTTTATGTCTTTCCATTTTCCTTGAAAACTTAGTTAAGGTAAGGTAAAATTCAGGTGTTACCTTAGAGTAGAGCTTAGTGTGCCATCACTCGTGGTCTCGTAAACAGTACGTCGTACCATATTGCACCGGAAGGTTAGTTTACTCATACATTATCCGGAGGCTTGCCTTAAGCCACACTCATAAAGCCAAATTAGCCGTGTCTTGGGGTGGTACACGGATAAGAAGGATGACCAGCGTGTTGGCTGATTTTAGTACTTTGCTAAAACAAGCCAAAATATAATGAATATAAAAAATGTATACTAACGGATAAGTAGTTATATTGGTCTTCTTGGCCTTAATTAGGAGTATTTAAAGGTACTTGTCTCTCCTGCTTACTGAATAATTTGGAGGTATCTTGAAAAGCATTATGGGATTTTGAATTGTGACTATAAACTTAAGGAGAAAAAGATTGATTAAAAAATACAATAAAGTACAAAGGAGGTGCAAGTTTAAACGATAGTTAGTCTTAGAGTTTAGATTCGTTTTCGTGATTAGAATCAGTTGAAAATATTAAATATATTTTTTTGTAAGAATATCCTTACATTGTATGTAAACAAACCACAACATATCCTCACCATACTTTCACACAGTGTGTCACTATCCCAAGACTTGCCTCAAACGCATTACAATGCCGTTGCGTTTTCCCACACGGTATGCCATTCAATTCCAACCCTTATCTATATACACATAAGGTACATTAGTTGCATTTTCTATATGCTTAATTATATTTGTCCAATGTACCTGTACACGTGTTATACTCAAGTTTTAATGTTGTTGGGCTTATTTCTTTGTTACGTGATCGCCAAGTTAGGGTTCATTACATATTACTCCGGTTTTATTTTGGAAACTAAGAAGCAGAAGGCATTCATTAGCGGGATGGAAACTTCGTGGAGTTTGTTATGGGACAAAGATACATCAAATACATACGAAGCCAACATAAGTCTGTATGTTTTTTTTGGTTTTCTTTGATCTTATCTTGAAGTTTCAATGCTATAATCCAAATTCAGAAAACAGGTCATGTTTTTTTGTTTAATTAATGTCTGATGGAATGATACACTGATCGGAAAATATTTCCTTAGATTTATTTTTGGTTTACCTTTAATTGCCAATTATTTTCATGTAAATTGTGAGTCCATAGTTAAATGTGCGATAAAATTGCGATTAAAGCATTCATTCGTAAATCATATAAACACCACATATCATTTACCATATATAAAATATTATAAAGGATTGTTTATTTGCAGTAATTTTATTGATCATGCATATATTTCTCCTCAACATTTCGCAGTACCGGCACGCGAAAATCTACAGGCCTCATCAAACGTTTATTAAGCCGAATTAAAGGATTAAGTGCTGTTCACAGCTGTGTCAAACAAAGGCCTTTCATGTTCAGCTTTTTAATAAAATATTTGCTTTTTTTGTTTGTTGATTTTCCTATACTAAAAGTAAATGGATGATGGAAGCGTTTTTTATTTAATTTTTACTCCTATCATACCATATTGCACACGGAAAATAATAGCCATAATAACAAGGAAGATAAAAAGTAAGTATTTTTATTTTTTGTGCTTAGATGAAGGAATATGTAATCTATATTGAAAAACAAAAGCCAAACAAGAAAAACTAAAGTAACTGAAGATAGAATACAAATAAAAACAAAGCCTACACAAAAACTATTCCTCATTCAAAGAGACTTAAAAAGAACAAGACAAACCAATACTTATCCCATGCAAAAAACGTGAGCCATGTAATCCTACCTCTCAAAGAACAGAATAATAAAAACACAAGGTCCGCCGTGTACAAAGCCTAATCCAAATTAAAGGAGGAGCCCTTTCCGATTCCATCGTCACTGGGCGGAACTCATTTACCTAAAATTGGGAGCAATTTATTAGGATTCAGAAAACGGAATTATTTTTGGTCGTGGACAAATTTGTAATGTATTCTGTTTGGACAGACGATGTTTGGGGTAAGGATTACAATTTGATGATTGGCATATTTTTGTTAAAGTTGACTTCATAGTGTTTGATGTGTTAGATTTCGTGAATTATTGGGTTAAGTATTAAGTGTTTATTTATAGCAAAATTATATTTCTTGTGTACATTTTTGTTTTGTTTAGTTTTGTATATTTCTTTGATGTTATTTGTTTTACTACCCCTTGGTAGGTCAAGGAAAAGGTTACCTGGAAGAGATTGCCAGGTTCAATAAGGCCGATTTTTGTGCATGTTTCTATTATTTTATTTTGTAATTTACTGAACTATGTACGATAAAGAAGGAAAGAAATAAATAAATTTCATGACTCATATGACTTAGCGAAATCAAAGAGGAAGTCAAACTTATCAGAAATGGTGATTGAGATGAGTTTCCTGAGTGAACACTAAAAACGGATAGCTGACTAGGTTACTACGCTATTTTTAAACTAGCAGTATTGCTAAACTATAAAATGTCGTTACTCTCGTAAACTTCAAGTAGGTAGATTTAGTAAGTCCTTGTAAGTGTAGATTTTATAACCTACATGGAATTTGTCAGGCGAATTTGGATGCCAAATATTTTTGCGTCAATATCTTTCATCTAATCGGCAATTTGACTATAAGCGTTAGGTTTATCTTTAATTTTTAGTTGTGTTAATTCCTCATTCCTTCTTTAGTAAGAGAGCAAGTTTGGTGATCAATGCTCGTGCCTTCTCTGTATGGGAAGAGGCCTATGCCCAGCAGCGGGACGTTTATAGGCTGGATTATTATATTATTATTATTTAAGAGAATGAGCCAGCCAGAAGAGTCAGTATATAGTGGAACAATAACAGGTTGCTATCATAATTCATTTTTTTACATCCTCGCCCTCCTTATACAATATTTTTAAAAGTTAAATCAGTTGGGTGCGTGTAGTCAAGTGTATGTAAATCAGTACACGGTGTAAGCTAGCACAAGTTAGTATTAAGTTTAAAGTTGGTAAGCAACTTGTAACGTACGTACTTATTACTTGTTAAGTTACCTAACTTTGTGGGAGGATGTGAAACACACTTTGTTATACACTTGTGAATGACAAAATGTGTTTTATGTATATATTTTTATTCTTTATATTATTGTAAACCGAAGGCATTATTTTGATTGTTAGCTAATATTTTGAAATTTAACTAGACAACGTTGCTACTATAGCAATTTTTTTAAATTAAATTTCGGTAAAATTATGATACACAATATCTGTTTTTAGTACAATTGAATATGAGTGCCATTATCATTATATTTATTTGATCTGGAGACGCTAGCTAACGTCAGACGGCAGTGTTGTCGAACATTGGTTATATCCTTGGAATTTAATATTGAAAGTTTCTGATAGAGATCTATGTGTATGTTTTCTGTTAAAATCTTTGTCGTTTTCATTAGTGAGTAATAACTTTTAAACTATCGCGCTGCATGTTTATATTAATATTATAGAACGGGGATTAGCGCAAAAGCAGTCTGCTTGCGACCACGGCCGGTGTAACCTGGTCGAAACGTCAAGCCCTAAAGGTATTTATGCATGTTCGCGCTAATCCCCGTTCTATAATATTCATTAGTGAGTACCTAAAATCTACTTACATCAAATCATCAAGGATCAAAGTTTAACATATTGGCCCTCCTCTCCTAGTTTTAACATAGCCAGCTCACTGAAAAAAAAACAAAATCGCTCATAAAGTTCTAATTAGAAATTCATTTACAGAACGTTTCAAACCGACTTCTGTAAAAGCAAGACTGCTCATAAACCGTTAATTCCACGAATACTCTCAGATTACGAGACTCGCTATAATTAACTAAAAATAGAGCAGTGACCGTTCGGAACACTTAAATCTGTAGTTAGTTACGTTTAGCCATACTTATAGAGGGAGTTTCCGACATCAAATAAAAATATGTAATAAACCCTTTTTATTTCGCAGTAAATGAGTTCCGGAGCCCGCTTCGCTGACGGGGGATTAAGAAGGCCCTACCACTGGTCTTAGAAAGCGAGTCTTTTTGTGAGAAATAGTTTGGTGAATGCTTTTGAACCGTTTTAGGTCAAGGTTGCTTTAGGGTTTCGTTTCGGGTTTAGTTGGCTAGAAAATGGTGGAGTAATCTGGGTTTGAAATGTTTATGTAGTGGAATGGTGTGGAACTGAAAGGGAAGTGAAATAAAGTCGTTTGGAAATTGGGCAGGCATGTATTGAATAGGTTTTTGATTAAGCTCTGTACGCCTATTTTCGTATTAAAGGTTCAATACTGCACCCATGTCTGTAACCTATTGAAACATATTCAAGATAACCATAATCACATTTTAATGTTTTTATGTTATCAATTCGTAACCTTCGAAGATGAAACTCATCACATAGTCGCACCAACACAAGTAAGTTTCGAGATTTCAGTGAGATCAAATAGTAGGGTCTCATAAAAACTGCAACGTTGCTTGATGGGCAGAATCTTTTTGCTTCTATCGTAAAGGTGATTTAGCACAGAAATTAATAAGAAACCTTCTACGAAATTGATTAGGAGTGAAAATTACGAGTTCTTGTTGTTTCCACAGTTTTTGTTTGTTTATCGACTAGTAATGGTTGTAGTGTAATGTGTTTTAGTAAAACATAGATTATTGCTAGTTGATAGTGCCTAGTTGATGTGAGAGCAAATTGTTTCATCAAAGCGAAGATTAACCCTTGTATGAAGTCGTTAAATTACGGTTAGGACAGTCTTATTTATTTTTCTATCGTTTATTATGTATCTGTACTCTGTAGAGCAATGATAAGGTTTTTTTTGGCTCTTTGATCAACTCATCCCGCGGACTCAGTTGACTAAATTATTTATTTTATTATTTTTCTTTGGTTAACTGATCCCGCATAGAAATTTAGCCAAATTTTATTGCATATTTTCAATTTTAAGTACAGGCGGAGCGGAAAGTTTAAATGAAGGAAGACTAAAAAAAAATGTTGAATCTTACTGACCATATGAAGCGTTCTTGCACGTACAGGTGTATAAGAAAGAAATGAATCGCTGGCCCATTGCTAAACATCAGGAACCATACGGGTTCTTTTTAACAAAAACACATCGAACGCTTCAGTGAATGATCTGTCTACATATTTTTTTTTTCTTAATAATATTCATCCTTTACGATTACGAAGCAAGTTTAAGATACCTCAATTATCGCAAAGACTTAATATTCTTTAGCAATTTTTACTATAGTTAAGCTTTGTAGAAATATCGCTTGGTTTAAGAGGTCTGACATAAACTGACATTATATGTATTATTATATTTTACATATGAGCCGAGAAAAATGTAATTACGTAAATAGGATTTAGGTACAATTTATGCTTTATATACCTACGAATTACAATTTGTAGAGTCTCTCTCTCCAAAGAAGCGGTCAAAAGAGGTGCAAAGAAAAGGTGTTACAAAATCGCTTGACCCGATTCTAAATCAAAGGCTCCACAATAAAGAATACATACAATTTATTACCGGCCGCTTCCGACGCCGAGTGCTTTGAAACAAGTGCCTTTGTTTCGGTTTGTACCTCCATCTGTGGTTGCCTTTGATTGTGTTCTTAATATTTTGATTTAGAACTGTTTAAATGATGCTCGTGTTTTGTTTTGTGGGGATTGATTGATAAGGTTTGTGATTGTTTGTGCGGCTTTTTTGTTACGCTAAAGACTTTTTTGCATAAAATATTTTAATTTATTAAATTACCTATACTATTACTACTATTTTAATCGATTTGCCAACGAGCAATGGAGCGCAGCATATTAGGTATAAAACTAACAGATCGTGTTAGAAACACCACGCTGCGTTCTATAACTCAAGTGGCGGATGTGGGAGTAAAAGCAGCCAAGCTCAAGTGGGAGTGGGCTGGTCACGTAGCGCGAATGCAGCCTGACCGATGGGCAAAGATCGTCACCCACTGGAAACCGGAGGGACATCGTCGTCGAGGTCGTCCTAGGCGAAGGTGGTGTGATGATCTAGTCAGTTATGCGGGTCGCACGTGGCCAGATATCGCAATGGATAGACAGGTTTTGAGGACGGAGGGGGGGCCTTTGCCCAGCAGTGGGATCCCATGTAGGCTAATAAATAAATAAATATAAATAAATTACATAACATACCAAGGTGGCGAAGACTCTTAATTTAATTTCTTTTATCAGATCAGTAAGATCATCAAAATAAATAAAACACAAAAATATAGGCGTAGGTACTCAACATTTATTTTTGGACCCAGTATCTCGAGATTAGTAGCTGTATATTTTAGCCACTGTACTAAACTGTACTAATATATTCAGCACTGTAACTAAATTCTATTAAACTAAATATAAAGCTCCTAAATGGAAGCTTCTTATTATATGATTATGTAAGTAAAATTTTACTACAGTGTATTTTAGCCAGCTTAGCAATTTTTCTAGAAGTTTTATAGCAACCGGCGTAACATGAGGAGTACATACTGGAGGCAAAGATGTAATAAAACTTGGAAACACACGGACGTAAATAAGTGATGATCACGCTACAGTTTACAATCGTATAAAATTATGTTATTTATTTGCAGTGAAAAATAAGTTTTCAAGAGAGTTTATTCATTAATCTTAAAGCTATCTGTTTTAGGGTATAATAAATAATGTATATGCAATGTCTCCGCGTAGATGCTAAATTGTGGTAATACCGAAAGCAAAAGTTGTTAAATTCAACATTCATTTGTTTAAACTTAGGTGGTCAAATCTCTTAAAAATATTGGATTCTAATTATTTATATTTATTTACTTCTTAAGTTTAAGTAGTGTGTAATAACATTCAAACGAAAGTTCCTTCATTAGTAAATATTTATCAAAACTATTTTAATGTTCTAAATGCAGTTCGGACGGTTTTTAACCAACTGCCGTCCCATATGTTTCTCATACAGTTGGCGCACAACTTATTGGAGTGTTTTCCTTTAAATTTAGGGCACAGGACGTGACCTAAAGGGGGACGTTTGTAGACGAATTACGAGCTAAGTTTGCAGCCCGAAATATAGCCGAGTTAGAGGTAATGTGACGCAGTACGCAAACTTGCCCCAATTGGTCGCTCGTTTGTGATTTGTTGGGGCCCAAGGGTCCGGCTCAGATTTTGGGTATGTGTATTGTAAGATTGGGATTATGTTTTGAAAGTTTTCTGAGTTAAGCATATATGGATTAATTAATGATTATTTAAAAGTTTTGATGATTTTTTGTAAGTAGTTTCGTGTTCAGCCCGATTTAAGTTTAATAAGTAAATTGGTCTTAGTGGGTAGTTAGTTAGGTAAGAGCTATAATACTTGTGTAGATGTGTACTAGATGAAATTGAAATTTATGAATTCTGAGTTAGTTTGACATACCATCCCTTTAAAAACGGTAATTATAAGACATGTTATTATTAAATAGGTATAATAAAAACCTGAGATTAAGGCTCATTTATGACTATAAGATAAGACTAGCATTATAATTCCAAGTATCCTAGTAACTAAGTGGAGAACTTAAAGGATCGCTCATACGAACAAGCGGTAAACTTAGGTGTTAGGTCTAAGTAATGGTGTATTAGAAATGTTTGGGAACTAGTTTAAATTGTACTCCAGAGACAGTTTCGCGCGTGCTGTGAATATACTGTTGTTTTGCAAACGGATCGATATACTATAACAATAGTTAATAATGGAAACATTTAAAAAAAGTTCAATATCATTAACGTATATTTTAATCCGTGTTGCAATTAAAACAAATACAAATAGTTAGGTATAAGTAACACTTATATCATGACATTTACTGATAAAGCATCGTCACTTAGTAGATAAATTTGTTTGTTTTAACTAAGACACTTAGAATTTCATGTTTATTTTGCATTATTAAAATCAGTATTTTGAATGCGTAGAAATATTTTCATAATATTAAAACATTGAAAGCATAGGGATCAAGTCCTTAAAAATATAAAACAGAACAGCTTAGTCTACCAAAACTCATCAATTCTGAAGCCATGAAAATTTCGTGTAATATCCTCCCCACGTAGTTTACAAGTTGGCAAGGAAATAGGCACATTAAGATAAACGTAGATGTTAATTTATTATTCATAGTACATTAAATACGTCACGGTTAGCTGTAACTCATGAGGATGCATAGCAATGTGGCGGAGGGTAAACATGCAGCGGTGGGGAGGGAGGCCTCGCAGCATGAGGTCTTGGTTTAGTTATAAGTGTGATATGCCAAGAGAATTTTGTTTTAACAAAGAGTTTCATTTTAAAACATGTGCCAATTTCTCTTAAAACTGCCTTTGATAAATATCTTATTTATTGTAGTTATAACTAAAATAAAATAAATAATTACGTTAGTTAGTGGCAATAGGCTTGCCCCCTATTATATGGGACCTAAACATGCCGGCGAACTGTGGGTGTACATTGGTAAACCTCTGCCTAACCCTTCGAGGATACAGGTAATGGTATGTTATGTTATAATTCTGCTATTATGTATAGGCATAGGTTCTCAATTATGTTTTAACGCTGTTGAATATGCCAGTGACATGACGTTCTTGTAATCATATTTCATAGATCCCATATGGCACGGAAACCATGAATAAACGGAGTTCTACAACATCCAATAGTATGAAGCTCTGTGTGTTAACAAAACAATCAAAATAACGTCAACATCAATCACTACTAACTAATACCTCCAACTAATTACATCCCCACAAACATATCATCAATTACAGAATTAAATTCGTTACAATAAAGCGGTCCCCTCGAGCCAAAGTTACAATTTCCAATCCGCATCGATCCCAGTTCCAAACTGCGAAGACTCCAAGTTTTCGAGTTCGAACCGAAATGATAGATAGCTGGAATGCTTCCCCAATACGTGGATACCGAAAGTTGAGGGAAAGGACTTTGAATAAGGTATTTAATTAAAATTATGTAAGTGTTACCTTGGGTTTGTGGTTACATGTAATTGAAAAGGAGAGAAATTAATGAAATTTATATGGGATAGGAAATTTATATGGGATCACCTCTGAGATGTAAACTATCGATGATAACAATAGTGATTGAAGTTGGTTGGAAAGAAAAGAAGAAAACATAATTGTAACGCCATTTACTTTTGAACTGAGTTCAAAAAAGGAAAAGGATCTATACTCTCCTGTATGTACTAATTGTACTTTTCTTGAATTTCATAGTTTCCGATGCTGCCGAAATATTATTTATGTTTGAGATGAGAGCTTAATAAGTAGTTATGTTGTACAATAATACATGATGCCCTACTTTAGTAGTCTTTTTATAGAGCGCTAAAAGTCTAATTTGTTGCTATTTCAATTAGTATCATCAGGTATTATGATTTGGTAGTACCCAACACTCATAACCAAATAACTAAAATATAAACACATAATATTACACAAACCAAAACAGTACCAGTAAGCTGAAGCACAAAGGACAACACGGTAAGCGTCGTCGTCAGAATTCGCGACATTTTGTACACCAACTATGCAGAGTTACATTCTTACCAACTAATCCCGGTAAGCTAACAAGCAGTTTGAGCGCTCCTTGCATCCACAGATTATTAAGTAAGCAAAACAGGCGAGCTCGAGAAGAAAATGGTAAGTTGAAGACTGATCGATCGAGTTTGGGAGAGTCGTGTTAATGAGGAAATTTGAAGCTTTAAATAAATTGCTATAGGATGACGAGTATTAGGTACTGCATGTCTTATTACTGAATATGGTATAGCGTAGACCACTGTGTATCAGAATACGTATTTTTTCTTAATTTTCAGTTATAAGTTTCCAATTTTACGTAGAGGTAACTTTTATATTATAATTGTAAATCATTTTAATAACTTTTAAACTATCCCCGTTCTATAATATTAATGTAAATCATTTTTTTATTACCTTAAGTGATTGATGGATGGCTTAACAATTATTTTTGTTTGAATAGTATTTATTTAAGTCAAACTTAAATTTATCACAATACAGTCAAATAAGATAGCCATCAATTAATCAAATCAGACTCAACATTTTCACTGCTTAAATGCAAAAGGCAGATCAATTTGTGTTCGAAAGCCACTTGGGCGGATTCTAAGCCCAACAGTAAGTTAAACTTAAAAAATATTTCAGATACTAGCTGTGCCCGCGACTTCGTCCGCGTGGAATAGTTACTTTTCGGGCAGCATATTTAGAATTAGGTTTTTATACTTTACTTTCGCTTGGGTAGCGATAAATTTACTTTACAGATGCTTCTCTGTATACGATAATTCAAATTGACATAACTTTTTTATTTATGTACCGATTGACATGAAATAAACACTAAATGTTAAGTGAAGCTTACTACAATACATTCGTGACAACCGCAATCGAGTAAGCCGTTTCTGAGATTAGCGTGCACAAACACACAGACAAACAGACAAAAAAATAATAATTATAATTTCAGGTTCGGCATCGATATTATAACAACCCTTGCTACTTTTTTTGTTTATATTTCCATTGTACAGACACCACTTTTCTACAATTTTATTATATGTAAAGATTACATCTCACTTAATTTAAGTCGCTTATCCAAATCGTAAACAACAAAAAACTCCATTATTTTCGTACCAAACTCTTTCAGTACATAACCGTCGGTGTTACCTCGATATTTATCATTTGAATGGCGTTCCGTACACATGGGGCCAACAAAACTGCTATACATGCACATAATAGCGCCGCTGGCCCCCGTAATGGCACACAAGTGTACTCCTACTTAGATTTCCTGCTCATAGTTTTATTGGCTTTTATAAAAATGTGGCTGTAATGTTTTGATGTAGTGTGAGTTTTCGTGCTGGGAAAAGTTATGGAATGATTTTCTTTTTAGTGGTAGTATTTTAGATAAACAAGTTGAAAGGATAACTGTTCAACTTATTTTTTTATGTCTTTATTTTCCCACTGCTGGGCAAAGGTCTCCCCGATCCGACTCCAGACCCTTCGGGCTCGAGCCACATGACACCAATCCCTTAAGAAGCGATCGATGTCATTCCACCACCGTCTCCTCGGCCTGCCTCGTCTGCGAATTCCGGTATTAGGGACCCACTCGGTAGCTATTTTCGTTCGACTTATTTATAACCTTAAAACTAGAGACTAGGTATATGAATCAGAATCAAAGTTTGTAACTGATTGTTTTTTTTTTCAATCTGTAAACGTTTTACCAAATTTATCTACGGTTCCTATCTTATAAAACCATCTTAAGTTTAATTTATTTTATTTATATACAACGAAATACATTTTATTCGAAACACATAACCTGTAAATAAAGCGCAAGGAAATCCTTAATATCCAATAAGTCTGAAAGACTACCCTCTTTCGGAGATATTTGTGATCCTCCGAAATATTTCTCCGATACATAAAATATAACGTACTATGTATAGAAGAAATACAGCCAGGTGTGGCATGAATTCCCGATGAGCTCCAAACTGAACTAGGACGCTAACAAGACCATTTAATTAATTTTTAATTGATTTCGAAAGTTCGTGTCGAAGCGCAGTGCTGTGAGGGTATTTTGACTGGCGAATGCTGTTTTTGTGATAGATGATTGCACTAGTTTAGTGGTTTACATATTTTTTTTTAAGTTGGGTATATTAGCTAATATATGTTTGCTTGATACGGGGTGATTATTAAAACCTATCACAAATGTAAGAGTTTATTTATTTAGATTATTAAAAATACGAGTAAGTCCTGAAATAGATCGTGTTTTTTGATAAATTAAATATACCGTATCATAGTTAATAGGCAATGAAGCTTAAAAATGTTTTGATAAAATATCATCATCACTACATAGTATAAAACAAAGTCGCTTTCCGCTGTCTGTCCCTATGTATGCTTAAATCTTTAAAACTACGCAACGGATTTTGATGCAGTTTTTTTTAATAGATAGAGTGATTCAAGAGGAAGGTTTATATGTATAATACATGCATAATATAGTAGAGAAACACGGATAATCTTAGAGATTTTTCACGTCAGGTCGTAAATCAACACATTTTTTGCGCTTTCATTGCAAACGCTGGCTGAACCCTACGAGATAGATCAAAATAATGTACTACAGTATTGTGCACCTTAAAAAGATCTACAAAAAAGTCCGCGATGGTATATGTCTATCTCTTGAGGGTAACCCACAATAACCATTTTTTATCCTTTATTTATTACTTATTCACGAAAAGACGATTTTAAGCAATACAGCATTAATCCTTATCCAATTAAGTACCTTCAAAAAATTGTGCATGTAATATAGATCAATATTGCCTTTTACAGCATGTAATTTAAACGAATATTTTCGAAGATATTACAGATTTAAAATGCAGGGTCATAGCGGTTGCGGCGGTACCGGCCGGGGGGCTGCGCGGGGGCCGGGGGGCGCGTGCCTATACCAAAAAATGCTTCTAAGGCTGTGCTTCGCCCTACAGAACTTTATGACTGTGTTATATTTGGTATCAGCGTTGCACCCGAGCAAAGCCGGGGCGGGCCGCTAGTAGTCCATAATATTGGCTTGTTAGTGACAAAATTTCACAACAATTTCAAGAATCCCTAATTGTGTCATCAATAGCCTTAATTATAATATTCGCAGAATTATGAAATGTTAATTTACTCGTAGAATTCCAGTTATAAATATCGTAAAATAAATCGCCAGGTCTTATTTACGGCAGGAAAGCTTTTAGCAAACACTTACATAAATCCAGACAAAATCCGTATTTTACATGAGTGATATACGATATTTGAAACGCAATAAAACCGTATAATACCGATGCATAGGGATCGTAAGCCATATTAATACATTACAAGAAGGATGTTATATTGGTTTACTTGTAAAATTGCACCAATTTAACGACGCTACGGCTGCAAAGATTATGATGTCCGGGAAACGTATATTGTACGAAATTAACCGGACGACATCGTTTTAATATCGTTCTCGTGATTACCGCCTCGGGAACGTCTTTGGCCGTTTTCCAACTAGGATACCGTGCATTATTATAACGACTTTGTTCTAAGTGAAATATCGACACAGTGTGCGCTGTAAGAATTTTAAGAGCCGTGAGAGGTTTGTCGAAGTTAATTTCCCAGATGATTTGGTAGATAAAATGTAGGATGCTGCAGTTGTGTTTCGCGAATGTGCGATGCAAAAGGAGGTCGGTCTGTTAGTAGGTGAATTTTGTTGTTGTTTGTATTTTGGATTGAAAAGTGAAGTGTAAGAAGAATTCTTTATGAAAATCATTTAAAAAAAAATGGTTTCTGCAAGAAGAACTAAATGAGAGGCAAGGATAAATTTGCACCACATTATTTAAAAAAACGGTGTATTTTTTGGGTGTTAAGATGCTCTAAGCGTGTTCAATAAATAACACTGAAATATTATGACAAAACGTAGATCAATAATAAATTATTTGCAATCCTCTACAGAATTGTCGCTGCAAAGCGTTCTATGAAACTCCGCCATATGAGAAAATCGACTTATTTAACTTATCCCGTATGTAGTCTTAATTAAAAAGTTCGCTCAGATCGGAATAAAATCTAACTGATACACCTCACTAGAAGTCTCTCAGTGAAAGTACTTTAATTAACGTGGGAACTCATTATTTCTTATTATTTAACTTCTCCACATGACTTTGCCACGTACGGTTTTTTCTGATTGTTTCAGAGTACATTTTCAAACTTTCGATTTTTGTCTGAATATGAAAATTCTGGTTTGGTTGGTCATCAGCTTTTAATGCCTTTGTTATTTCTCCAATGTATTTATTGACGTCCTTATTTAAATGTGAATGAATTTTTAATATGAGTGGTTGCTTGTTTCAAATATTGGGTTACAATGTGCTTGTAGAACCTTAGTTGCTTGTCATGTGTAAATGATAAGAAAAAAATGCATATTGAAAATTTTAAAATATATATTTCTCAAACATATTTGTGTACCAAGTAGCATTCGCTTTACACTTAAAGTAACCCCGACCACAGAATTTACACCACAGGTAGTCAAAGGTAATACATTTTCATAGATCAGACATTTCATCTGGTGGCGTTGTAAATAATGACGGGGTCACCATTCAATGCTAGTAGCGGTCAAATAATATGTGTTCGGACTTTACACTCAACGAGATGCATTCCTTGCATTTTTCGGAGCTGGCCCAAGTTATAAGCAGTAGAGATTGTCTTATGTTTAAGGGTAATTTTCTGGATATAGTAAACTAAGAGAGCTATGGGTTGCTTATCGCAGTTGGAGTGGATGTAGAACTGGTAAGACTGGTAGCCTTTTCCCAATTATGTTGGGGTGGTCTTACTGGATTCAGCTGAATACCGTATTTTACATGGAGCGACTGCTTATTTGACCTCCACAACCTATTTTACTGGGAAACACAGTATCCCACAGTAAGACTGGTTGTCAGAATTGACTTAACAACTGCCAAAGACCTTTGTATGACAGCCCATGTAGAACTAAAGAAAATAATAAATGGTGTTTTTTTTACATAATATGATAATGAATAAATGAATACGAATTTTAAATGAAGGTACCTAACGGTATATCTGATGATCAATCGCTTATAGCTTGGTACAAAGATTTAAAGTGGAACTTTTCCAATAAATGTTACGTGAACGAGGGACGAATGTCGCTGCGGTCGCGCCGTGCATTGTTGCGCGCCCTGCGTCATTGATTTAGACCCGCTTCTGACCGGTTCTAACCAGTTTTAAGCGGTTTTAACTGCCTTTAACCGGATTTAATCTTTTAACCCGTCGTCCGCTTTGTTATTTGAATTGGAGGGTCAGGTGTAGGGTCTTTCAGAAGTTTTCTTTTGTTATTGATTGGAAAAGTAACAGGCCCGTTGTTTGCGGTCGAAGGGTTAAAGTTTTGTTTAGTTGTTATTATCGGATATTCATTCAGGGCCTGTCTGTATGAAAGTTTGATGAGTTTGAGTTATTGTGTGATGAAAACGATGGAAAATAGAACAGTTTACATTGATTGCGTGTTAATATTAGCTTATTCATTGTATTGACAAACCAACTAATTAGCTATAAAACAAGTTCAGTGAATAGTAACAATACGGAATGGAATACAAATATGGAAGGCCGGACAATGTGAAACATTACGATGAATATTGTATTGACATTCAAATTAATACAACATCAATGCAAACATTTGTGCAAGCTTGTACTTCGTTATGCTAATAAAACTAATTTACTGCAACTTTATCAACAAATAGAGATAGCTTTTCAAAGGCGCTTCATTAAATGAGAAGTAATTACTTCACAAATCTTAATGTAACCGTGTAACTATTAAACTGCCAGGTAAAGAAGCCTATTCATACTGAAATGAAATAAACACCTAATGTATAAAAGGCCATTCAATCTATTATCACTCCGAAAAACAATTTTATCAAGTAAAAATAGTTTCAATATCGTGTCAATTTTACTTAACATCGATTCGACACAAAATTATTTTTATTACTTTTAAAGCCAACATTATTGAGAGCTTATTGTAATCCACGTTAAGCCATGTAATAACTTTTGCACCGTATTAACGGAACCCGATACAAACGTATTGGTTTCCTACAAAAAGTAAATAAGACGTAACTATGATTCGGTGGAAGCTATCAAACATCCGCCGTGTCTAAACTGCTTGAGGATAGTTTGTGGTGCAAGTGAAAAACTAGCCGAGGTTTCAAAATCAAAATCAAAATATTTTTATTTCAAGTAGGCCTTGTTAAGGCTCTTTTAAAACGTTAAATTTACTGACTCTACTGCAGGTTCCAAAATGTCATTCCAATGGAGAAGAACCGGCAAGAAACTCCAGAGGTTACTCTTTTAAAAAAAAGGTTAACATCAATGATACCAATACAATTAATTATAAATATCTACAAATATGCGACAACAGCGTAAATAGCAATGTAAAAATGTTTGTGCAGTTTGTAAATTTTATGTTCGGACGTAGTTTAAAATGTTGGTATCAGGTTTTGAATCCACCTAAGACTAGATTTTTTCAGGTAAGAGAGAAATAAGGAAATAGGGCATAGATATAGAGCTTTCAAAATATTATGATGTAAGATATAGAGGAAAGGGGATGAAAAAAATATGAATTATACAAAAACAACTCTGTTAGTAAAACAAATAAATTATGTGCTATCACAAAACTAACTACTACAATAAGTATATAAGTATAAAAATAACTAAACAATGATCTTGCTGTTAGTTACTTAAAATGTTATTCATTTTTGTTAAATACAAACAAAAGATATTGGATGTGCCCGACAAGTTAGGTGAATAAAAATTATTGTCGATTTCCGCTGTCCGCCTACACCTTGCACCAAACCCACAAAACAGTACACAACTAGTATACATTACAGATTATATTTTTTCTTTCCCGTCACGCGACACCGCCGGCCAGTGTCAAATATAATTTTCCTCGTTAACTGGTCGCAATTCGACACCTATAATCGAACCCCAGTATCCATAACGGAAACCTTAGAAAGTTTTAACTGAAAGGTAAGACAGAAGGCTCATTTGTAATTTAACTCGAAATGTTATTTACTACACTATGCTTTAGTTACAATGCTGTGAGTATGATAAAAATTTAGTTCTTCTAGGACCAAATAATTTTACAGTTTATAAAATGGCGATAGTAAAAATTACAAAGTAAAGTAAAGCTAACTAATTTGCACTAATTAAGAGTTAATTTTCATCAGGTCAAATTGTAATAAACAGGGTCAGATAGCGTCCTAGATGTCTTGTAAAAAAGAGGTTTTTAATGTTAAAGCATCTCGATCGTGTCCATGGTATGTGTGAACCAAACTTTTAAGTTAATTACGTAATGGGACTTCTTTACCTATTTCCTCATATTATAAAGAAGACATTAAAATTTTATGCGCGCCGCCTGTCAGCTGTTTTATTTGCCATTTATTATCAAAGATTAGGGATGGCATGTTTATTTTTTCTTAATAAAGCACTTTTGAATATTAAGTGGGTATAAAACATGCGATTAACGAAATTATTCGAGTTTCGAATAGTGTTGTAAATTGAGTGGTTTGTGTATTTTCGAATTTAAGTTGAGTCATAATATTTTCTTTTGATAACTTATCTTGGGAGATTATTTGAGGAGTGTAATAAAAATGTAGAACATAATTATTAAGATAAAATAAGTTAAGTTATTATGAGTTTGAGAAGAATTTCAGAAATCGATGAATATTAATAGACTGTCACTGTCTATTTAATTTATGTTTTAGTTACAAGTGGATTCATTCATATACTTAAATTGTTATCAAGAAAGTGTGTTATAGAGATAAGCGCTTCGTGTGAACAGCATCACATTGTGTGAAAGTGTCTCTTATCAATTAACTTGACTATTTTAATGGTAACTACGTGTTAGGAGAAAGATGAATACTTAGTGCGAGTATGTTTTAATGTGACCTTTTTTTACATGACTAATTCTATGAGTAGTGTATATGATTACTTACGGTCTTTAATATTTAGAAGTTATAAAAGTGGTGCACTATTTATCCATCGTCCACAAATACATTTGTTTATAATTAACAATGACAAGAATTAAAGCAAAAAAATAAATCTGAGGCAGCAAAATGAGCAAATCTGCGGAATACTTGTTTTTTATATGTGTTTATACATCACATAAGCGAGGATCAATCTAGAAGTCAAATAGATTTTCAAAAATTGTGCAACGAATAACCCTCACCACAATTATTTAGCATTTGAAAGGACCCTAGAAAGTCTTAAAACGCCTAGTTTGTGCAAAACTATAAACATTACATAAAGTCATGCATGGTAAAAGACTGTTAGTTTTAGGAATAATTTAACGGCTGTGTCGTAACGCTATTCATTATACGTTCTATTAGAATATTAGCAAAGGCACGCGTTTGACTTTAAATGTTCCGAGAACAGTCGAGGAAGTGTTTAAAGCTTATGTTCCGTGTCGACTAGGCGGAGTGCAGACTTGGCGGAAAATTTTGTGTTTCAAGAATAAAATTGAAGGCTCAATTTTATCTTTATTTACAATACTAATAATAATCTTTATTGTTTCATAAAAAGTTAACATAGGTGCTTCAACGACGTACATTAAAAATGTACAATCTATGAGTATGATCAATGACACCCAAGCTAGGCCTGACCTGTGTTATGGGCGTCATAAAAATACATATAACATTTAAAAAACAAAATTAAATAAACATTTTAAACAAGTTATATTTTTTTTTCTAATGCATCGCCACGTAATGGCATGTAACCAAAAAATATGTTACTAAGAAGAATCAAAGGGAAACTTTGAATACAAAGTTAATGAAATAAGGATAGCCAAGCAGTATTTGCTGCAACTCGCAAATTCCCAATTCACCAGCGTGATTCGGGTTCGATCTCTGGTACCCTCAAATTAATATTTAGTAAATTAATAGTTCCTTTTAATTTGAGTGTTCAATAAATATGTGATTTAATAATTATGTTACATTAATTCTCTCTCTAGAAACGGAACTCTCTCTCTGCAATAGATATTTTACTTATAAAGGCACCTTTGTAAATTGGTTTTCAAATTTCGGTGTCAAAAATTCGAGGGGTTGGCGCTGCACGCTGAGATACAGGACCTGTCCTAGTTCGGCTGCAGAGGCTCCCGCGTTGTATTGTTGAAATAATGTTATTAAGATATTTCAAACACAATTTGTATTACTTGGTGAAAATATTTTATTTTTTTCATACAAATAATGTTAAGAATGTTCTTAAGTCTGTTAATATTTTATCCAAGCCAATGCACGAACATGTTAAAGCCGTGAAATGTCTCTTGTTTCTGTAGTGTAACTGCATTAGTATCTGTGACGAATCTCTCATTAGAATGTTAGGTCCACGTCCGGCCTCTTTGTTACAATCAACACTTTTGTTTGCGCTCGTGCCCATTGAGGAAGCTATTAAATGCCGACTTAACAACTAAAGGCTCTGCTGATGTTTGTAAAAGGTTTATACATATTATTATATTAAATGATCAATGTTCGCACTTTCTTTTTATGGGAAGAGGCCTGGACCCAGCAGTGGGACGTTTACATACATACATATAATCACGCCTGTTTCCCGTAGGGGTAGGCAGAGACCACTTCTTTCCACTTGCTACGATCCTTACATACTTGTTTCGCTTCATCCACTGTCATAATTCTCTTCATACATGCTCTTCGGTTTAAGGTACTCTGGGACGTTTAGGCTGGATTATTATTATATTACGGGAAATGTTTTTGTTTGCAGGGTATATGATACACAGTATTAATTACTATTCAACTATCATATAAATATAATTCACGGCAATAAGCGCGTCCATACATAAATACCTTTTTTGGGGCTTGACGTTTCGACCGGGTTACACTGGCCGTGGCCCTAAGTTCGTGCCTGTCCATTATATCGTTTACACCATTTTGTCTCTCACATGAAAGTAATAGAGCTGAATGAAAAATTTAATTAAATAAATCCAACTCTGAATATCCGCTCTAAATTGAAAAGATAAGACTTAAATATTATATGGAAGCTTTGCCCGGATTAGAACCTTATTAGAATCGAGTATCTTGTAGAGAAGGTAATCTTACTGATAAAAAAATACTGTCTGTTTAAATAGTTTGAATTAAAATAAAATATTCCCGATAACCTCATAAATATTTAGAAGTTTAAAACTAGGTATATAATTTTACAAAATACACAGTTACATAAGTTGGTGTTGCTAGTAGAAAAACGAGTAAATCTAAAGCTCTCGAGCTTCTACCCGGAAACCGGGTATTAGCTGCGACCTTTATTGAGTTATACCCGGGGCCAATTGTTTGTGTAATATTTGCTTTCGATATTATTTACTTTAAGAGAAAATTGCAGCGTTGTTGATTTAGCCATGGTGCGTCCAATAAACTGTGAGAAATTCCTAGAAAACATTAAAATATGAAGTAAAGGTAAAACAAATTTTAATATTGAAGTGATGAATGAAAAGCTTTAGGCTTAAATTGAATTGCCCGGCTTGATAGGATATTTTGTATTACCTACAGGCTATCATATTTCTAGTAATATAAAGTAATTCTACACAATGCTGATGGTTTGTATTTTTTTATTTATCTATCATCCAAAAGATCTTTCTGAGCTGATTTATAATATAAAACTTTATTAACACCTTAACCATAACATTTAACGAAGAAATCACTTGTGTTTCTGCTAGTTCTGAACAAAATAACTCTTTTCGGAATATCAAACTGTATCCTCCCAAAATTCTCATTAACGACACATCCCAACTAAATTACTAACACGACTAAGATCATCAAAATTAAATCCTCTTTAAACATAAATTCACAGACACCGGACATTTTCGTCTAGTCCTGCAGTACAGGACATTTCATGGCACATACCCGGCTTCCGAACTAACTTCCTGGAATGAGCGGAATAAATCCGGACGTCACTTGTACGGAACATACGGATGATAAACTGCCTGACAAGACGTCAAACTTTTTTTAAGTTACGTCATCAAGTCTGAAATTCGTATTTAGGACAATAACTCAGTCCACTACTTACTGGGTGGAGACGGTTACTAATAATTTGAAGGAAAAAATTGCTCAAAGTTAAAGTAACTAGTCTGTAATTTTTGTAGCTTGAAAATTGAAAAATTGGAAAAGTTGAATCTAAATATTTTGGGAAGCTAGTGCGAGCTTTCCAAAATGTTAAGATTGGAATGGGAAAGTGATTTAAAACAATGATATTTCTGAATTATCTTGGTGAAATAATTATTGCATGCTTTACTTATTATATAACATTTCGGCCTAACATTTTCATCTCCGTAGTTTCTATGTATTTCAGCGTATCACATCCCAGCTCTAGCAGGATACCAATACTTTACATAGAACATTTGACATGATTTCATTATGTCATTATGCAATTTATACAAACACATTTAGTTCGCCAACAAGTTCGCCATCCCCATCTCCTGTAGCCAGGCGTGTCAACACTACCATAGCACCAGCACTGCCGCTCACTGCCGGCTCAATAACACGGAAAATTATATCGCTTCGGGAAACAGCTGCGGACACGATCACTACTTACTTTCAATACGTTTGTATGGTTGTATGGCGCATTCAGTTAATGCCTTTAAAGGTTCGGTTCTACAGTTTTCTTATTGGCGTTTTCTGATTCAAGTAATGGTGCTCCGTGATTTTCCAGCTGATTTGTTTGTATTTTCAAATCATTGTTTAAAAAAAAACTTAAAGATTTGTTAGATTAATATTACTTCCGATTATGTCATAGAATTCAGCATAGGATTGCTACTGAAGTTTTTCCAAAATTTTGCAGGGTTTACAGGTAACGGAAAATCAGGTCTTAGCGATGACTTGTTCTAATAATTCAAATTTCAGTGACTCTTCAACTGAAATAAAGCCTAGATTACTGAGAATTTAACACAACAGTTAATTTACTTCTAACTTTTACAAACTTGTTACCAAAACAAAAAATATCTTCAAAATCTAAGATAAATAGGAGGACATTTCGCCTATAACCCGATTCATTAATCCAGTAACAATAACACGTTTCGTCCATTACAAGCGACACTTGCTTAATGGACGTCCAATGGAACATAAATAACGGTATTACTATTTGTGTCAAAAAATAAGTGACACCCATCCCATACCCCTTTGGGCTTTAGGCTTTTAAAATGTTGTTTGACGAATTTAGATTTGCGATTTTCGTTGGTTTATCGAGTGATTTTTAATTTTTTGATGTCCGAATCTGTGTCCGATGCTGCCAGGTTACTGTTCATCTTTCACTATGACAACATCAAAAAAATATTTTGTAAAGTATTGTCATCTCGTATTTGGCTAGTGTCTTTATTTTAACTTCACAAGACGTTTGCAAGTGATTTAGAAATGGAATACACTTCCTTTTTCCTACTTTTTTCTTCCTTAGGGTTGATATCCAAAAAAGGTGTACCATTAGAATTTACAGGCCTAAGATCATGACGTCATTTTCCACAATAGACAACCGATCAATTTGTCCTTTAACCAGCTGATTAAGCACAATCCCCTGAGTTAATTAACCCTGTATCCTGCGATATCAGCGCACCCCTGAATGGCGAAGGTATTGACGATGACGTGGCCAGTGGGCCGCAAACTGCGATACTATGATAAAACTAATAGAATTTTGGATTAACGGTGACCATATTGTTTGGTTGTGGGTTATATACAGTATACATGTAGATATAGGCTTTATAGTATTGTTATTGGCTGCTTTATTATTTTTCATTGAACGAAGGAAGAGAAAATATCACTCAACTTGAACCATCCTAAATGTCAAGGGCACATTTTCACATTCTGCTTCAAATTAAGTTATTTCAAAAGCATGTTTAAATCAAAAAGTTTTACAGAGTATGCATATGGAAATTGTTTTATGGGTACGCTCAAGTTTCCCAATAAATAAACTTACAACTTTTTTTTACCTATATCAGATTAGTCTACGCTTACAATTTTTCTCTTCGATGCATAATAAAATATGATTATTTCCTTAGCCACCAAAACCCTGCCAAACTCATACAGATACCAAACATAAATATCGTTACAAATATCTCAAGAAAATATCTCAAATACAACCGTTCAGTAGAAATTTGACAGGAACATACAATAGCTACATGGCTCGCTTGGAAGGCGGTGTCGAAACGTCCGGTCAAGCCGAAGTGACGGGCATTGTTGCCTGTTGGTTCCGTAGTCCCAGCCACTGTTGTAATATTCTTGGTTAATATTATTAGCGGTATTTGTATCTGTTCTATATTCATCGATTAACTGTTCTTGTCTTAATTGTTGTCACTTTATCGATTATGATGCTGATGCTTCCGTTTTGAAATAATATATTATAATCTATCGCGCTGCATGTTTATAGTAACATTATAGAACAGGGATTAGATCGTAGATGCTTAAATACCTTTAAGGCTTGACGTTTCGACTGGGTAACACAGGCCGTGGTCGCAAGAAGAAATGACGTTTAGGAATATTCTCCTATTACACAGAGCTTTGGTATAATTTTATTACAAAATAAAATTCTTCATTTGTTTTTTTTTCCCCCTAGCCTATACTGTCCCACTGCTGGGCAAAGGCGCCGCCGCGAACCAGCCCTCGCGGTATGCGACTAAGTCATCCCGCCACCTCTTCTTGGGCCGGCCTCGGCGACGCCGTCCATTCGGTTACGAAAATAATTTAATTTTTACATAATCTTAAGTCTGTTTGTTTTTCTTTGCAAGGTAGTCTTGGCGCAGTGGCGCAAAAACAAAAGGAATTAAAAAAAGCTCTGTCGGAGGGAAAATTGATCTCGTGCAGTATTGTAGATATTACTTAATCTATAAGTATTACAGTTGTCTGCTCAACTGCAATGGACATTGTAATACTAAGCTTGAAAGGACAGGCGACACAATTTGCAAGTAAAAACATATACCCTTGTAAGTATAGAAGACATTAAAGATAATAACACAGCTCGTAAGTCAACGCTTCTGAGTTATGTGTCTAGGTCGCGGTGAAATTAAAGAAAAACAAAAGCGTGTCACTTGCCCTCTGACCCAAGTTACAAGGGATAAAGTATAGAATATGAGTGTTATATGCACCCCTAAAATTTAATCATTTATTATCCACATAGTATACACAGAAATACATCTCACTCTTGTTATCTAAAATGGATTCGCATGTGGAAAAGGAACGTATGTACAGAATCTTTGTATGAATCTAATTTGTTAATTGAGTATGAGCATTTTATTAAAATTAGTAATAGCAGTCATAGAAAACTTCTGTGGTCGAGTGGCGTGTACACCGGCTTTCAAGGTGTCGCTTATTCAAAGGTCCTGGGTTCGATCCTCGCACGGATCAATATAAAACCACTTTTCTACATTGCCTCGGGTCAGGGTTTTTGGGTTGCCTTGGAAGTCTCTGAATTCCATAAAAAAAAGCTGTAATTGCTTACTTTTTAAGAGCAATGTGCACATTTTTTTATGCAGTAAAATGTTTAATTTAAAATAAACTTATGTTGAGCTCAAAATGCTTTGTAAAAGGAATAGTCCCCGCGACTTCCTATCGTTTGCGGCGTCCCAATAAATTTGATATGTGGTAGCAAACTATCTAGGTGGGATAACACGAGCGAGCTTACTTTATTCTCGCTGGTAACGTGACGATGTATGGCGACAGTTGCTGATACAGTAGCTGGCTGAGTCATAAGGTAGACTCTGTGCAACCTTTGTGGTTCGAACTCTTTTGTGAGTCAAGCTTAAAAATTTAAATATTTGTAAATAAACATTTGTAAAATACACATAGATATAAGTATTTATATACATGCTTTTGATTTTTTAAGACCACAAAAGTTGTTAATTTTTCGAAATTCTAATACTTAAAATAATGCATTAAAAACTTGTGATAAATAATAAAGGCAAAGCTTTGGTAATTTTTAGTGCTTTCCAATGAATAGGCTTCCTTGTAGTTTTTTTCCTCAAAAGATATGAGATACTAACATTTAAATGAAGACATGACTATTGCAAACTTACACCTGTTATAATAATATTATGGATAGGAAGAGAGATGGAAGCCTGCCAAATTTTAATTCAGTCGACCTTAACAAAAAATGTGCTTAGCCCCCAAGGAACAGGTTCATTAATAAAACTTAATTAATTTCGCATTAAGTCAGTCAGATTGGATTAAGTGAACGTAGCTTAAACGAATTATTGGGGATTTGGCAAAATTATGGGGAACGGTAGTGAAAATATACAAGAGTTAAATTGGTGCGTGCCCGCGCCTGTAGCTCTGGTGCAATCGGTTTGTATGTAGCAAAAAAATCCAATAACAATAGGTTGTAGGGTTAATTAAGCAAGTTACGTAATAATATCTTGATTCTTGTTGTGCGGTGACTCGTTTATTCTGATTTTTTGTGACAAACTCTCTACTGAATGTTCTTTTCACCTTTTTTTGATATTTATACCATTTAGGTGACACAATGTATGATGTTAAAGTAAACCGGTGTATTATTTAAATGAGACGAAGAGATGCATTTTTTCTACGTTTTTATGTAGGTAACATAAAAACGTATATAAAATGCATCTCCATAACAAACGTAGGGAAATAAGCAGTACAGTCCATAATTAAATAATAAAAAATTATTAGCAAAATCAGGGTTTTTGTAGTACAAACAAATTGGGTATTACAATAAAATGACATGTTATTTACAAAAACAGTTGGGTGCAATGCTGTTATCTATCTAGGTTGCTAAGCAACCTGTATTTAGGATAACAGACTAGCCCCTAATAAGTAATCAGTTTACAGTACATGTTATAAGAATACTGGACACTTACAGTAGAGTACATTATATTTAATTCCTTATGTTTCCACGATCGGACGGATTATTATCGAGTCCCCCGACTCGCTGTGACCCGAATATTTTTATAGAGATATCTCCATTGATTGGCATCTCTCGAGGTACGATAGTGACGTCATTCATGAGATCAGATGTCACTTTGTTAACATTATTATGGAATATTTTAGATAAGTACGAAGCTGGTCTGTTAAAACCACTAAGGTGGTAAAATGTGCGAACTGCAATGTGGTGATTAATGAGGTATTAGCCTTTATTTGTAACAAAATAGACGTCATGGATGAGGAGAGTATAAGCCGCATATGTACAAGCGCTTTCACCGTAGAAGACATATCTACCGCCAAGGACCTCCTTTTTGCATCAGTACCAAGTACCAAGCGTAAGATAGTGAGAAAGAGAGATGGTAAGGCATTACGGGACATCGACGATATTATTTGTCTAATCAAAGAAACGGATCCTGAGGTGATGCCCATCTTCGTTGCGAAGGAGCTACAGAAATTGCCGCCTGTTCTGTTCGATCATGTGGATGTAACGAGGCTTCTTAAAGATCTACTCAAGATTCAGATAAAAACGTATATAAAATGCATCTCCATAACAAACGTAGGGAAATAAGCAGTACAGTCCATAATTAAATAATAAAAAATTATTAGCAAAATCAGGGTTTTTGTAGTACAAACAAATTGGGTATTACAATAAAATGACATGTTATTTACAAAAACAGTTGGGTGCAATGCTGTTATCTATCTAGGTTGCTAAGCAACCTGTATTTAGGATAACAGACTAGCCCCTAATAAGTAATCAGTTTACAGTACATGTTATAAGAATACTGGACACTTACAGTAGAGTACATTATATTTAATTCCTTATGTTTCCACGATCGGACGGATTATTATCGAGTCCCCCGACTCGCTGTGACCCGAATATTTTTATAGAGATATCTCCATTGATTGGCATCTCTCGAGGTACGATAGTGACGTCATTCATGAGATCAGATGTCACTTTGTTAACATTATTATGGAATATTTTAGATAAGTACGAAGCTGGTCTGTTAAAACCACTAAGGTGGTAAAATGTGCGAACTGCAATGTGGTGATTAATGAGGTATTAGCCTTTATTTGTAACAAAATAGACGTCATGGATGAGGAGAGTATAAGCCGCATATGTACAAGCGCTTTCACCGTAGAAGACATATCTACCGCCAAGGACCTCCTTTTTGCATCAGTACCAAGTACCAAGCGTAAGATAGTGAGAAAGAGAGATGGTAAGGCATTACGGGACATCGACGATATTATTTGTCTAATCAAAGAAACGGATCCTGAGGTGATGCCCATCTTCGTTGCGAAGGAGCTACAGAAATTGCCGCCTGTTCTGTTCGATCATGTGGATGTAACGAGGCTTCTTAAAGATCTACTCAAGATTCAGAAAGAAGTGAATGATATGAAGGACCAATACGTGTCGAAAACCGAGCTAGAAAAGTTATGCTCCGATAAAATGTTTACATACAACAACAACAATAATACTTCATTAGACGCGAATGCGTCGGTGACCTTGAACACTTCGCGTAGTAACAAGTCAATAGACAGAGACAACATGTGCATTGAGGCCCTCACCGCGGCGCCCGCAGAAAAAAACACCAATTTCGACCTTAATAACACGCCGGGAACACGGGAAGACTGTGACGTCAGCAGCCTAGCGCAGGTGCGCGCACAGGTGTGCGGCGAGGCGCCGATTTCCGAGAATAATAAAAATATTAAAGAATGCAGCAAAAATAACAATTTATTTTTTTCGGTTGCCGCTCAAAATCCTCGCAATTTTCAACCTTATAGCATGTCTTCAAATAAAAATAATTCGGTTGTAAACACAAAACAGTTGACAATGGCAGAAATGTTAAGACGAGATGGTGATTGGAAAAAGGTGGAACAACCTGATGACTGGACCTTAGTACAAAAAAGACGATATAGAAATCGTTTTATTGGTAACTCCGGAAAAGCAGACTGTGAAACGGACAGTAAATTCAAAGCAGCTATACAAAAAGTGCCCTTGTTTATATCAAACGTGCACAAAAATACGTCTGAACAAGATATTGTAGACTATATTCAAAGAAAAACTAGCGAGACAGTTACATTAGAGAAAATAGACATGAAAATAGAGAGAAATTACAATGCTTATAAGCTTTACGTAAATAAGAGTAAGGAGGAATTATTTTTAAATGAAAATTTATGGCCAGAAGGAGTTACATTTAGACGGTTTATAGCGTTTAAATATAGAAACAAGGAACAAGAAATTAATTACGGTGATAATTAAACGTTAAATAATATAGATATACACCTAAATAATTTAAAGTGCCTACAAATATAATAACAAGTAAAAAGTATTGCTAAGTAAACTATAGTTCCTATTAAAATAAGTTATTAATAATAATACTGTCTAATAATACAAATAATAATATTATATAAATATAATTTAAATAAAAAAGATTTGTCACATGGAAACAAATAAGTTTGTAAGTTTTAATTGTAAGAATTTCATTAGGTCAAAAGACTGTATAAAAAGACTGTGTCAATCTGCGGATGTCATAGCACTACAAGAGACCTGGCTGATGCCGCACGACATACCCCTGCTGGGCGAAGTTGGTGACGACTTCGGCTACACCGGGAACTCTGCCGTCGACATAACAACAGGGGTGCTGCGAGGGAGACCGCACGGCGGTGTTGCACTACTTTGGAGAAAATCCACCTTCCCGACGGTCAGTGTAATAACATGTAGATCTGTGCGTCTCAGTGCTATAAGGATCTCACTTTTAGAGCGGGCATTATTAGTTATATCTGTTTATATGCCAACTAACTCTATAGATAATTTAAGTGACTTTACTGAGGTACTAGGTGAGATTAATTCTATAGTTGAGAGTAGTGATGTTGAGTGTGTATATATGCTAGGGGATTTTAATGCGCACCCAGGTGAGCTCTTTGCATTAGAACTGTTAGATTTTTGTAGTGAACAGCATTGGAAGTGTATAGATTTAGATTTGCTACCATTGGATTCCTTTACATTTATAAGTGACGTACACGGGTGTCGAAGGTGGCTGGACCACTGTGTGGTTACGGGGGCAGCACAAGACACTGTTGTCAGTATGACTGTTCTTTATGACTCATATTGGTCTGATCATCTTCCTATCGAATTAGAGTGCAATATTAATTTAATTAAACCTAGAATTAAGTCATCTCACTTAGAATGTAATAGAGTTATCTGGGGGGAGAGGGATATTAGTCAGATTGAAAAATATTATCAACACTGTCATGAGCATTTAAGAAATATAATCGTTCCTAATGACTTCAGTTTATGTGCAGATAAGTATTGTTCTATTGTTTACCATAAAACTTTAATAAATAATCTGTATAGAGATATTGTTACGATTTTGAGTGAAGCAGCGAAATACAGTCACAATGCACAGAAAAGTAAAAAGGGCAAGCATGTTATAGGCTGGAACAAACACGTCAGGGAGGCTCACGCAGCGGCTCGCTTAGCTTTTCAGACATGGATTTATAACGGCAAACCTAACTCTGGTTCTAGTTTTAATAATATGAGTGAAACACGGCGTATTTTTAAAAATAAACTTAAATGGTGTCAAAATAATCAGCAGAAAATTAAAATGGATATAATAGCCAAATATCATTCTAATAAAGACTTTTCAAAATTCTGGAAAACTACAAATAAATTAAACCCTAAGCCGAGCCTGCCTGTGAGCGTCGCGGGCGTGCACGACCCGAAAGATATAGCTAATGTATTTCAGCAACATTTCAAAGTAGAATCAACTCTAGGGTCATCTACACCGATCGTGCGGCCGCTGCAGGATACTGAGGTATTGAATGTTTTGTTCTCTGCCAAGGATGTAGACCTCGCTATAAAATCAATGACGAGAGGTAAGTCTCCCGGACATGATAGCCTCAGTGTCGAGCACCTGCAGCACGCCGGTGTCTATCTACCGAAACTCCTATCTATTTTATTTAATTTATGTATCTGTCACTCATATCTACCAGACGACTTAATGCGGACTGTGGTGGTGCCTATTATTAAGAATAAAACAGGAGATAACTCAGATTTATCAAACTATAGGCCTATATCGTTAGCAACGATAGTAGCAAAAGTGTTGGATAGTCTGCTTAGCTCACATTTAGATAAGCATTTAGACCTACATGACGCACAATTTGGCTTTAGAAGCGGGCTGTCAACAGAAAGTGCTATCTTATGCCTTAAGCAGACTGTACAGTATTACACCGCACGTAAAACACCTGTTTATGCCTGCTTCCTAGACTTGTCAAAAGCTTTTGACCTCGTGTCATATAACTTGTTATGGGATAAGCTAGAAAAAGATACAACTGTGGCGCCTGGGATTATATCTCTGTTTAAATACTGGTACGGTAATCAAGTTAACTATGTTAAATGGGCGGGGGCTCACTCGGATGTGTACAGGTTGGAGTGCGGGGTGAGACAGGGGGGGTTGACTTCACCTTCTCTCTTCAACCTGTATATGAATCGACTGATCGGTGAGTTGAGCAGTACTAATATCGGATGTCACGTAGATGGGACTTGTATAAATAATATAAGTTACGCTGATGATATGGTCCTGCTCAGCCCATCGGTCAAAGCCTTACGTCAGCTGCTACAAATATGTGAGTCGTATGCGGAGGCCCACGGACTTAGATACAACGCTAAGAAGACCGAAGTAATGGTGTTTCAGGCAAAGCACAAAAGCTACTCCACCATGCCGCCGGTGTCTCTATACGGCACGCCATTAAAGAAGGTCTCTCAGTTTAAATATCTGGGTCATTGGGTTACCGAGGATCTGTCAGATGATATTGATGTTGAGAGGGAACGCAGGGCGCTGTCGGTTCGCTGCAATATGTTAGCTCGCAGGTTTGCGCTCTGTTCTGAGTCAGTGAAACTGACACTTTTTAAAGCTTACTGCCAGTCTTTTTACGCAAGCAGCCTGTGGGTGAAATATACGCAGAGAGCTTACAGCGCTCTGCGAGTGCAGTTTAATAATGCATTTAGGGCGCTGATGAGGTTGCCACGTTATTGCAGCGCCTCGGGTATGTTCGCGGAGGCGCAAGTTGACGGCTTTCATGCCATCATGAGAAAGCGTTGTGCCTCACTCCTGGGTCGCTTACGTTGCAGCTCCAACAGCCTCCTGAGTGTATGGGCAGAAAAGTGGGAGTCACCAATGTTGTGGCACTGGATAAAGCTGCATACACAAATAAATTAGTCCTAGCATTTATTTTAGTTTTAAGTATTGTTTATGTATTATGTATAATTTTAACTTTATAAAAAAAAAAAATGTTTTGTATTATTTTACTTTTATGTTTGTGTTATTTTCTTTATATTTCATTTTGTGTATTTGTGTAATTTTTGTTATGGGTTAATACCTGAAAATAAACTTATTTGAATTTGAATTTGAATAAGCAAGGTTTAAGAGAATAAATAGTGATAGTTTTTTTTTTTAATCCGATTTCTCATATTTAAATCATTGAAAAGGTTTTAGGTCGGCTATAAACATGTAAAGTAAATAAATGTGTTTTATTATTTCAATTTCCGAGCATTTTCGTACCAACACAAATCAATCTTTTAAGTATCTTATTAGAATTAGAACAAAATTATGTCATCACTTAGCGTTAGACCCATATCTTACTAACACAAGATCTATTTCAGTTCATTTATCTAAATAATACATTCCAATATCTTCCAAAAGTCATGGCGTCTATATTTAACGATATTTTAAACGCATTTAAATACAAAATAAACAGTGTCACGTGTCACATCAAAAGGGAACCCAACAAAAATAGCATTGAGAACAAACATTACTGTTTTGAATTTATTTTTAGACCTCTTACCAATTAACTTTTGTCAACATACACAAGCAAAAACAAACCTTACGCCTTTAGAATAAGACATATTTAAACTGCAAAGCAAAATATGCAAAAAAATAAGCTACTTATGTCTAAGCAAGCAAAAAGCAACCTTAAGTTAATACAATAACGTTCATTTGTTAAATATGTAATAATTGGTTCTCTAAATTGAATTTCGAAGGGATAGTTGCGCATATGCGTCGATTGTCAGCTGTTTGTGTTGACATGTCCAATCACATGGAGGAATTTTGAAAGTATAGTTTAAAAACAATATAATTTAGGTGTTCTATATTAGATTATTAAAATGTTTATAGAAGCTATTCAATTTTGAGTAATTTATGCCATGTTTTAATGGAAATATGTTATATTTGTTTGAAAATAAAATTAAAAACGATTTTTCTTTTTATTTGCTCTAGAAGAAGATTTTACTATAAAATATGTCAGTTTACATTTAAATTTGTTTATTTAATTTGTAAAACAATTTGTTCATGCTGTCCAATGTTTTGATTTTTTTCATCCAACAAAACCTTACCACTATAGAGCAAATTAAGGCTTGCACAAACCATAGTAGGATAAAACAAAAGATATGCCATATAATCTACAATTTACCCTCTTAACTTGCTAAGGAGGTGTATATCAACTTTCGGTACAGTAACGGCGATGTTCAAAGCTAAGAGTGGGTTATGGTCATTTGCATTAGATGTCCATCGCCCACAGACTATCCTCAGCCATAGCTCACTGCTGACTTATACGTCTTCAACGAATTATATGCGGAGGTCTTAATGTAAGGAAGTTATGTGGGATTCGAAATGACTATATTGAGTCATACTTTGGGTCATTTAATACATTATTAAGTTTGTGTAGGTGTTTCAAGACTGCCTCGTTGGCCTAGTGGCGCTAAGCGCAACTGTCTTCAGTTGGGGTTTCGTTGTCAGTCTTGGGTTCGATTCCCGAGTCGACCAAGGTGTTATTAGGTTTTTCTATGAAGTTTGGATTTGTTCCCGGTTAGTGGCAATAGGCTCGCCCCCTATTACATGGGACAAGAGAGGAAGAACTACTATACTTGCACTAAAAAAAATTACAGACGAGCAACTAGAGTCATTTACCTTTCTTAAATGCCTGCAAAGCTAACCTCAAATAAAAACCTTTTGATTTTGAGAATACATGTAAGTGATGACAAAATGTAGTTTTTATTATTGTACCTACAAAACAAGATATTATTATCATAGATGCCCGTATATTCAGGAATCGATGACTAACCTCATAAAAATATTTATATTTAACGACGCTCATAGTTTAACTCATAATTTAATGTATAACGGATCGTTGCGAAATGGCCTACATTGAATACCACATCCGTTGTTGAATTAATATTATTGTTTACATTTGGTTTCCTGACCTAATTGTTATTACGAAACTGGGTTGATCGAATTATATGAATTCGGTTGTGACGCATGACGTTAAATAGACAATTAATATAATTATTGGAATACTAAATGGATTTGGTATAAATAACAATAATAATAAATAAATAAATGCGGACAACATCACTTACGTTGCTCTGAACCCAAAGTAAGTAGCTATTAAGCACTTGTGTTATGGAATTCAGAAACAACGAAGGTACCACAAACACCTAGACCCGAGGCAATGTAGAAAAGTTGATTTCTACATTGACCCGACCGGGGATCGAACCCGGGACCTCAGAGCTAGCGACACCTTGAAACCGGTGCTTACGCCACTCGACCATGGAGGTCGTCAAATTAATTATTATTAATTCATAGATATTCATCCTATTCCGTGCACATGCAAATACCTGTAAAAACAATAACATTACTGAAAATTTTGTATCTGTGACTGAAAACAGGTCAACAACAAATAACTGATGAGTAATCGATGAGCCATGAAGATTTTAATTTCACTACTTTTTGTGTTCTTAACATCAGGTTTCAGGTTCTAAAACTATTCTAGCACAAGTCTGTTCGTTTTCCGGCTTAAGAGTTTAATCAATCATTTTCCTAGTCCTACGTAGCCTGTTATGCTATCTGAGACCAGTACAACAAAATCATCTCTTATAGATAACAAGATACACCAATTTATAAACGTCCGCAATATAGTATAGTGTACTTTCATTTCCAATATAAATACCGCTCTTTTGCGACAGAGATACCCTGAAATTCAATATAGTCTAATAAATCAAGCGGTTTCTGAATGTAATCGTTAGGAGACCAGTAAACCTCTTAGCACGCTTCATAGCCTAACATGATTTCCACAATAAAAAAGTTACGAGTAGCTAAAGTAAGATGGATAGTGGAAACAAAATCAAGCGAAAAGCAACTCTATACCTTCGAAATAGAGGTCATGTCAACGTCAGAGAATTATAAACTTGTGCTGATTCGTACCCATTTGCGTCCATAAAAATGAGTCCAGATATAAAAACTCAATCATAGTAGAGTACTGTCCATCCCAGGCAGTCAAAGGAAAACTAATAAAAAGGAATCCGCTTAAGGGCTCACATCTTCATACGATATAATCGATTCTCTAGTGCCCTTCAAACAATTCTCGATTACAACATCTGTTACAAGGCATACACACAAAGTTAAACTTACCACCCAGCCAGAGCAAACCAAACCTTATACCATTACATTAAGGACTACACCAAACGCAATTCTTAATTTCCATTTGCATGGCACGAATTGATTTGTCAGACGAATTTAAACTTTATGCGCTAGCCTTAAGGGGTATATTAAATATTAATAGGTAGTGGGAGTTTGAGTATGTTTGCCACATGGTTGTATTTTATGGCAAATTATTAAGAAATAATTGAAAGTCCCGCCTCCGTATTAGAGGGTTGGTCGAGATTTATCACGGAAGGTTCTTTCAAAAGTTTTAATATATTTTTATTTATAGACAAATAAAACGCTGCATATTTTTTGAACTGCCTATGTTTATTTATTGTGCCTTAATTAAAAGAGGAGAATTTGTTTGAAATCTAAACATTGTATGACAACATAAACTAGTTCTTTGATTGTTTATCTTTAAAATTATTTGTCTTTTTGCTTTTGCAAATTCATATAATATAGTGTATAGGATAAGAACAATGTTATAAAAAGGTGTTTTATGAAGTTAACCAGAAACTATTGATTTTTTAAGTACAGAAAAACCAAAAAGATTTGCAATGTTAAAAATTTAACTACGCAAGTTTTAATTGCAACATCAGCTTAAAAATGTTTATCTAAACTTTGACAAGTACCTGAAATCAATTAAATTCCTTATTACATATAATTTCTACACACTATCACAACAGAAAACAAAACGGAAATAAAACCGATACGAATACTTCCGACGACAAACGAAGATGTCCGAAGCTTATTAAGCTGTGTAATGATATAAGTAAGATAAAACCGCTAATCTTTGCCAAAGTACCGGAGCTAACTCGCAACAAATAGATCTAACATTCAATGGCGAAGGGAATTCTTTTGATATAAATAGTTTTGTTGTGACTTATGCCCTGTGAACGTACAGACTACGTAGGGTTTAAGCTTAGGAGAGCTTGTCTTATGGTAACCAGACAACTAATAAACATATTTAAATTATTTCTAAATACACACATATGTATTATAGATAAATTACACCAAGCCACAGAACAAATTATCGTGCTCATTACACAAAAAATTGTCCTGGGTGGGAATCGAACCTAGGACCTCCGGTATAGCAGTCAGGGTCACTAAGCACTAGACTAATAGCAACGTCAAATAAATTTTAGTTGTTGTTGTAATTTTTCCCTTTTGTCGGTTTGTCTAATTATTTCAAAACTATACCTTTACAAAACAATCCAATCATACATATAATACTTAGGAAATATTTCAACAATTTGCACAGCTCCAAAGTCTATTTATCTTTCATTATAATACTTCGAGACTTCCAAGAAGTTTTAGATCCCAAAAACATTTAAAAATAACCTATGTTTAGTCTGCATTCTATATCGTATTGAATGTTATGACAGAGCCCATAGTATGAGCGTACAGGAGGGTGCAATAGGGGAAAATGCAATTAATTTTATCACAAAAGACCCATTCGACTTATCAAGGAATCTCACACATTAAAACTACCATTTAGAATCCTATTACAAAGAGATAAAGTAGGAATTTGATTGCGCAATTTAGTATATTATAAATGTTTTGTCGTAGGAACGACAAATAGTTTTATTGACAGTAAAGTTGTGTGTTAATGATCTGGCTGCATTTGAATAACAAATGTTTGTGTGAAAGTTTAGAGGGAAATCTTGGGATTTTCTAAACATTAAATTCGAAATATTTAGCAATCCAACTTACCTACAAACCATGAGAAAAATAACTAGAAAGATCCTGAACCTCGTCTGTGCGGCTTTGATTAGTTCAAGTACTTTTATTTTATCAATCCATGATAATTGGACATTACTATAATATTTCAAAACCCTAGGAAGTATTTCCACTAGGTACACAAAAATGAATGCCATATTTTCTGTTATGAAAAGCAAATATAAACTCAAAAGTACTTTCAACGGGTCGTTGGGCGTTACACACCACAAGCGTTACGGACCGCGGTGTCAACTGCCCAAGAGCTGTTTTTGAAGTGGTTGTTTTACACCGCGGTGTGTAACACCCAAGGACTTTTAGCAATTGGTCGATTGGAACCGCACAATAAAGTAGGTACCATTTTCTTATAGTACAACCAGCAACAAAATAAAATTTAACAAATAAATAATAAAAACAAGAAATGATTAAATATTTGAAAGAATCGACAAGATTTCTTATTGATGGTACATTCAAAATTTGTCCTAAGTGTTTTTGTCAAGTATACACTATTCATGCAGATATCGGCAGCAACGAAGAATATGTCAATGTGGTTCCCGTGCTATACGCATTGCTTCCCGACAAAACAAGGGCTACATATGAAATTTTATTTCAAATTATAAAAAGTCAAGTGAAAGAATGGAAGCCTTCGCAAATTTCAATGGACTTTGAAGTGACTGCGATTTTAGCAATAAAAGACTTATTTCCTGAAGTGAACATAGTTGGGTGTAATTTTCACTTTAGCCGCAGTTTATGGCGTAAAGCTAAGAAACTAGGAGTGCTTAAAACAAAACTGGGTGTAGTTCACGTAAAATTATGCACACAATTATCACATTTTCCTCCGAATTTTTTGGATGAAGGGTGGCTATACGTGATGGGAGAAAGTCCATGCAATACTGAAGTCACCAAACTCAATGATTATTTTGTTAAGACATGGCTACAAAATTATATACTCTCTGAAACATGGAATACATTTAATGTAAGAGATAGAACCAACAATATGGTGGAGTTTTTACACATTAATTCGTTATTATTCACTAACCACTTTTCTACTCAACTGTACGAACAAATAATATGCATCAAAATTTTAATATGAACCTAAATCGTCGTTTCATTCTGTGGTCCGTATCAACCTATTCCAAAAGATACCATGGGCGTTTGACACCGCTCTAACCACTGTGGTGTGTATGAACCTATTCAGTATCAGTACTTGGGCGCTACACACCGCGGTCCGTAGCGTTCGTGGTGTCAAAAGCCTAAAGACCCCTTTCAGGGTCGTTGGGCGTTACACACCACAAGCGTTACGGACCGCGGTGTCAACTGCCCAAGAGCTGTTTTTGAAGTGGTTGTTTTACACCGCGGTGTGTAACACCCAAGGACTTTTAGCAATTGGTCGATTGGAACCGCACAATAAAGTAGGTACCATTTTCTTATAGTACAACCAGCAACAAAATAAAATTTAACAAATAAATAATAAAAACAAGAAATGATTAAATATTTGAAAGAATCGACAAGATTTCTTATTGATGGTACATTCAAAATTTGTCCTAAGTGTTTTTGTCAAGTATACACTATTCATGCAGATATCGGCAGCAACGAAGAATATGTCAATGTGGTTCCCGTGCTATACGCATTGCTTCCCGACAAAACAAGGGCTACATATGAAATTTTATTTCAAATTATAAAAAGTCAAGTGAAAGAATGGAAGCCTTCGCAAATTTCAATGGACTTTGAAGTGACTGCGATTTTAGCAATAAAAGACTTATTTCCTGAAGTGAACATAGTTGGGTGTAATTTTCACTTTAGCCGCAGTTTATGGCGTAAAGCTAAGAAACTAGGAGTGCTTAAAACAAAACTGGGTGTAGTTCACGTAAAATTATGCACACAATTATCACATTTTCCTCCGAATTTTTTGGATGAAGGGTGGCTATACGTGATGGGAGAAAGTCCATGCAATACTGAAGTCACCAAACTCAATGATTATTTTGTTAAGACATGGCTACAAAATTATATACTCTCTGAAACATGGAATACATTTAATGTAAGAGATAGAACCAACAATATGGTGGAGTTTTTACACATTAATTCGTTATTATTCACTAACCACTTTTCTACTCAACTGTACGAACAAATAATATGCATCAAAATTTTAATATGAACCTAAATCGTCGTTTCATTCTGTGGTCCGTATCAACCTATTCCAAAAGATACCATGGGCGTTTGACACCGCTCTAACCACTGTGGTGTGTATGAACCTATTCAGTATCAGTACTTGGGCGCTACACACCGCGGTCCGTAGCGTTCGTGGTGTCAAAAGCCTAAAGACCCCTTTCAGGGTCGTTGGGCGTTACACACCACAAGCGTTACGGACCGCGGTGTCAACTGCCCAAGAGCTGTTTTTGAAGTGGTTGTTTTACACCGCGGTGTGTAACACCCAAGGACTTTTAGCAATTGGTCGATTGGAACCGCACAATAAAGTAGGTACCATTTTCTTATAGTACAACCAGCAACAAAATAAAATTTAACAAATAAATAATAAAAACAAGAAATGATTAAATATTTGAAAGAATCGACAAGATTTCTTATTGATGGTACATTCAAAATTTGTCCTAAGTGTTTTTGTCAAGTATACACTATTCATGCAGATATCGGCAGCAACGAAGAATATGTCAATGTGGTTCCCGTGCTATACGCATTGCTTCCCGACAAAACAAGGGCTACATATGAAATTTTATTTCAAATTATAAAAAGTCAAGTGAAAGAATGGAAGCCTTCGCAAATTTCAATGGACTTTGAAGTGACTGCGATTTTAGCAATAAAAGACTTATTTCCTGAAGTGAACATAGTTGGGTGTAATTTTCACTTTAGCCGCAGTTTATGGCGTAAAGCTAAGAAACTAGGAGTGCTTAAAACAAAACTGGGTGTAGTTCACGTAAAATTATGCACACAATTATCACATTTTCCTCCGAATTTTTTGGATGAAGGGTGGCTATACGTGATGGGAGAAAGTCCATGCAATACTGAAGTCACCAAACTCAATGATTATTTTGTTAAGACATGGCTACAAAATTATATACTCTCTGAAACATGGAATACATTTAATGTAAGAGATAGAACCAACAATATGGTGGAGTTTTTACACATTAATTCGTTATTATTCACTAACCACTTTTCTACTCAACTGTACGAACAAATAATATGCATCAAAATTTTAATATGAACCTAAATCGTCGTTTCATTCTGTGGTCCGTATCAACCTATTCCAAAAGATACCATGGGCGTTTGACACCGCTCTAACCACTGTGGTGTGTATGAACCTATTCAGTATCAGTACTTGGGCGCTACACACCGCGGTCCGTAGCGTTCGTGGTGTCAAAAGCCTAAAGACCCCTTTCAACAGTTCGCGGCATCCACCTCAAATATTCATTGTTCAATAACCAATGCATTCCCATTACCATACTGCGTTTATAAACCGAATAGTCCCATTTAAAGGCGAATGTCCCAAAATCGGTCGCACTAAAACCTTTTACAATTAAAACGGGCCATTATCGGGTGTTCCTAATCCGGTACATTTAAGTGAATGGCCCACCTCACTGGCCCGACCTTTGTGCCCCGTTTTAAATGCAAATTTAATACGAACGCCATTTGTTTGAGTATCGATAATAAAACGGTATTATAACGATGATTCTGGTTCATTTAATGATGTTGGTTTCACAAATTCAGACTTATGTGATTGAAAAATCAAAACTCATATACAATTCTCCAATATTGATGTCAGAAAAGTAACATAACACACCATCACGACTGTATCCTCGAAGGCTTAGGCAGAGGCGTACCAATGTACACCCACAGTTCGCCGGTATGTTTTAGGTCCCATGTAATAGTTAGCGAGCCTATTGCCACTAACTGGGCACAAATCCAAACTCCGACCTGCTACTGACAATTTCATAGAAAAACCAAATAACATCTTGGTCGACTTGGGGATCGTACTAAAGACCTCTAGCGTAGCAGTCGCAGTCGTGCAGATTAGTACCTAATTAAATAGTATTTACAGTTGTCGAAAAGTAAAAAAGGTTAAATTACAAAAATACAAACTGCTCAAGAAGTCAACACACAACTTTAAACCTTAATCCAACATCACAAAGACCTAAATCTTCCAGCACAGGTACACAGTACAAGATAAAGTTCCATTAACATCTTTAGCTCGAATAGCTCCAATGTAAGTCATAGTTAAGAACTCTTATCTAAACTTGAATTTAAGTTCAGTAGAGACAGCTCGTAATTTAATTAACGTCAGTATAGTATTTATATTGATTAGTTCAGACACTTTGATTGTGACAAACTGTTGCTTGCAGTTTTGTATGCTGATATTTAAATTTAAGACAGGTTGTAATGAAGGTAGCTAGTAACTAACCAGTACGAAGTTTTTAATTGAAATCTACAGAAGAATTAAAACGAATGTATGCCTATTTTATAATATTAAGGTAATGGTATGCAAGTAATAATTACGTAAAATAATGAAAAATAACATCACATACATACATTGCTCCGCACCCAAAGTAAGTAGCTATTAAGCACTTGTGTTATGGAATTCAGAAACAACGAAGGTACCACAAACACCCAGACCCAAGACAATGTAGCAAAGTGACTTTGTACTTTGTCCCGTCCGGGGATCAAACACGGGACCTCAGAGACCGACACTTTGAAAACCGGTGCGTGCGCCACTAGACCACGGAGGTCGCCAAATAGGTTGAAGAATTGGCATAAGAGTGATGACATTGACATAAAAAACTAAAACTATTATTTTTGTTAGGTTTCAGTACGCAAACACTGAGCTTCTGGACTGGAATACATAAAATATTGTATTGTTATATTACCTTACCATATACATATAATGTAATGATAAAACAGGTTTTATAGATATAATAACGCTCTCAGGCTCACCTAAGTTCAAATCTCAGTGGTCATGAGAAATTTAATAAGAGGGCACTGGATAGCTTTATGCAAATGTAGGTGAAGCCATTTTAGGTAAAGTAAGGCGGCGACGACACAGTTAGGAAATGGATGTTAGGTCAAAATGATCAAATTCAATATTAATTATTCTTTAGTACCCCGATGAGTGATCATAGACCCTTCGGAGGCCCAGTGTGAGTACGATCTACGGAACTTGATCTACCAGCACTTGCTGAAGTGCCTAGAGTGTCCGGGCACCTGCATTTTGGGAGATTTAAACCTCGCCAATAATGCTGCCGTTAATGGACTCAAATACTACCAGTATTTTGAGAGGAAAAAAACCAATCGACTAGAAAGGTATATATACTACTACTATACTTGGATGTAATATGGGTTCATAAATAAAATATCTTTACCGATCTTTGTGAGCTATAGTTACAAACTTACTGGTATACATAAAACACCTTTGATTTTTTTAAATGCATGAGCATGTATGAAGGGAATTATGACAGTGGATGAAGCGAAACAAGTATGTAAGGATCGTAGCAAGTGGAAAGAAGTGGTCTCTGCCTACCCCTACGGGAAACAGGCGTGATTATATGTACGTATGTATGTATTTTTTTAAGCCTAAAAAGTCAGGATGATGAGAAAACAGCACAAAGAGTAAAAGATTTTGTTAGATAGCGGACTTTGGCAGTGTGCCAGAATAATGTAAAGTCCAACATACACTTTCAATCTAATGCCTGCGATATTGGGAAATAGATTGTAGAAAAATACTAGGCGGACGAAATTGCATAGAAATTCTGCCACTGTGTAACAAACGCTGCATGTACTTAGGTACTTTTGACATACACAATAGTTAACTGTAATTCAAAATAAATAAATCGTCTTAAGAAGTTCACGGAAATGTAATGGAATTAAGTCCATCTATGTTTAATAAGTAATTTTTTATCGAACTCGTCAATCAATGCTCTTGAGACAGACAAGTGGAGGAAAAGAAGGGAGGCTTTTGCACAGCAGTGGGGTATAAACAAAAAAAGAACAAGTAATAGTAATTAATAATAAAAAAATATATTATTAATCTTGGCACATGTCAGCTCTTAACACCTTTTTTTTATGTTAAAAACCCCAAAAAATCACGATTAAATCCTCACACATCTCACTTTAAAACCCATCGATACAAAATGTCCCCAAACAACCATAAATATATAAAATATAATATCAGTATCGCAGATTCCTGTGACGCTTCCACTCCATCGATAGTGTTAGGAATATTGAAATGTCACGGCTCCAAACCCGTGAAGTATTAAAGTCGCATTGCAAGGAGGCCGGATTACCGGGGGAAAGTTCTGCATTCACTTTTAGAGATTTCGGTATTATATGATATTCGTGTTGAGGTATTGAATGTTATGTGTATTGTCGTGTCGTGTCTGTTTTGTTTTATTTGATATTTGGGTTTAGTTTGGAATAAAATAGTTGGTTGAAATCATTTGAGTGGATTTGAGTATTATCTCTACCAAGATGTTTTCCATTGTGTCTTACAAAAACTTTCAAGTTTTACGTTTATCACAGAATGTATAATAAAAAATAAGTTTTAAAGAAAATTAATACGATCTTTTAATTCGGTCAGTCACTTGAAATGAAAATTTCAGACCATTATTTAGGTATTATTTTGCTTTCGGCAAAGTAAATACAAAAAATAAACAAGTTATGATACTAATTAAATGGTCTCAATAAACTAATTATTTCGCTTCAATTATGAAGACCCAAGCATTTATTTCTTGTAACTAAGTTCAGAAGTAATAATCCGACAAGCATACATAATTTATAATAGAGAAAGCTGCGAGTAACGTAAATATCTAAAGTTCAGAATACGCTTGATTAAAAAAGCGACGTTAATCCAGCATTCGAACGTCAACCTCTGCCCTTCAGAATTCACAATCAACAAAACAATAGCAACATCTAAACATGTCTTAATAAGACAATAATCTTCTTAATATGTCGAGTCATGTCAAACAATACTTTGTAACTTGGCAATATTCAATACACAATATTAGATAAAATCTACACGATGGAACCTTGTCCCATTGTTCATTTGAAGAATGCCGACATGTCCCGAAGTTAAGAATCAAATTAACATTTTAAATGCGAATCAATTTGTTGTTGTTACTATTGATTCTCGATAAGTTGGTGTCAAACTACATTCTCATCTCACCGTCCTCAGTAAACATTTACTATGAATTTACAGGTTAATTGAAATAAAATTACGAACTTTTAGAGGTAGACACTGCCCATGGCCATGACAACTGCAAAGACGTCGAAACGACATGAACGAAAATAAAAAAAAATACAATGAAGTAGTTTTATTGCAATGTCTAACATTCGCGTAAATCTTAGAAAGTAATTTACTAATATACTTTAAGTAAGTTCGCTTTATGTCAATTTGATTTTATAATTGAAGCGACGAAGTTAGAAATCTGCAGCTATTTTAGAATTTGAATTTAATTCGTAAGTACACAAGCGCTAAAAGTAAAAAAAAAGACAAATAAATACACACCTTTATAACACTGTATCAAAATCGATACCATTTATTAAGCCCATGTATTTTGGGTGGTCTTTCAAACCGCGTAAACTCCATTAATTTTACGAGAACATTTGGATACCTATAATCATTTTCGTGTTTCACTTTAAAATTCGATAGTAATGAGAATCATTAGTAGGGGATCAATATTTATTCAGCCGATTATGCGTGCGAAGGAGGGTTTTAATTTACGGAATAACATGGTGAGTTCGATCGGTAAAGTGAAGTGCATAATGTATAAGGATTCATAAATTCATGCTCGGTCGCAGCTGTGGTTAAAGATGACTGAGATATGGCATTAATAAGTATAGGTATTTTTGAATATACAGTATTGCTGTAAAGATAATGTTTTGTAGAAAAATTGGGACAGTCATAAAGGTTTCTAAATTATATGGAATAAATAATATCAATTCGAAAAATCTAAAATGACGCAACGATAGCTAGACAGTCGTTATTAGTTAGTAAGACCTTTTCTTTCTGAATATGAAAAAGAAAAAATGTTTTCATAATATCAGTGAAATTTTTCCTTCGTTGTTGGGACAATAATTAATTTGTATTTTTCCTTTTATTAATAAATCCTGCGTGGTAGGATCGAAGACTAAAAATTCACAAACCTACACCACCAATTTGCATACAAACATTATAATTACATACAAAATAAAATATGTACGAAGTGTGAACACAACCGAATTCAAAATCGGTTCGTCGGTTTGATCGAGTTATGCATTATTAATGAACATACAAGTAATTACAGGGCACCGAGATTTATTGCTTCACAACCAACGTTTTGTTTTAACCAAGTGTTCTGAGAATGATCGGCGGTGTGTGGCCTCTGATTGAGACATCGGGACCTCTTAATTTGTGTTATAATGGTTAGGAGAATTACCCTGTTGCACTTACCTAAGCATTTTGATGTAAGCGCTTGCTTTGAATCTAAGAACGCCGGTAATAGTTATGCAAGCGGTGAGTCTTTAAACTTCTTGTTCTTTCATATTCATGTTTCCATTAGAATGTATTGGAAATAGCTACCTAACTTACTGCCAGTGTACAAAAGATCGCAGTTGGTGCTGAAATAGTGATGAAACACTATTTCTTTTTTTTTTGTCGCCAAACTTCTGGTGCTATAATTTTCCTCTCTGCGCTTGGTGCTACATTAAATGTATGTATGCCTGTTTTTTTTAAGTTTAGTCTTCACACAGACCCTGGACAAGACCGTCAAATAACATTGGTGTGAGTCTGAGTCGGATCGGTTATGAGTTTGGATTCCAAAAACAAATCAGGTTCGATAGTTACCGAAAAAGAACAAATTACAATCGAATAAAACGTTCGAAATCTGAATTACATAAGTCGATAATGGCGGCATTTCCATTTAAAATTAAATTTTGTTTCGATAAGCCTTCTTAGTGTCCCCGTTATCAATTCCGTTCCGTTTTACTTTAGGACTTGTTTCGTAAAAGATTATAAAAGATTCCCATTTTATTCTGTAAAGGTTTTAGTTTTGCTAAAGATCTCTTTGCTCGTAAACGGTTTATCTGTTATCTTTTTATGTAATGTGCCTGTTTTATTTAAGTGTTACTTTAATTTGTTATGAAACACCGATGCTTTTAAACATGCCCGTTGTCGGTCGAGGTAATTCGATTTCTGATTATCATTTACTTTTATCATGAAAATGGTTCATGAAATATTAAATATCCATTTATTGATGTCGTTTTGAACTGTGTTTGGTATGCGTTTACTGATTTTTATATATTTTTATGAAACTGAAATTTGTATAAATCGTTTAATTTTTATTTACCTATCTATCAAATGTTTATGACTTGAGTATCATGATATACGTTTTTCAGTGTTACTATACATCAGCTATTTAATTGTAAATTGTTCACTACAACGATTTATTGGCAACATAAAAAAGTGATAATTCAACCTGAAAAATAAAATTAACAAAAGTAGTTTCAAAATACACCGTCAAAGTTGTACAGTTCAACCCAAAACCAGTTGACACAGAATCAAAATATCACATCGCAAATCTCAGTGGTACAGTGGCACGCAAAAATTCGTTTAAAACTCTAATTAATATTCGCGATGGCCGCTTCGTTACGGTGCATGCACGATACCCGTACTTTTATTAAAATCGAATCATCCTTTATTAAATTTGTATCAGTATGAAATTCAACGGTATTATGTGCGTTTGTGGTATCCGGAGTTAAAATGCAGCTGAACTTATTTTTTTTTTTTTTGTAGTTATATTTGTTTGATTGCATTCGACGGTGTGAATGTGTTATTTTATGTGGTTAGCCGAATAAATTCAAATTAAGAGAATTGTGAATGTTTCCTGGCGTGGAATTCTCTTGACCAGATTTTGGTCACATTGCTGGTAATCTTTTTTCTGATAAATAAAATAATAATAAAAATGTTTATTTGTACATAAAACAACACCTCATATGCATATAATAATAAAGTAATAGCAGGTTGTACAATAAAGTCAAAAATTAATATCAAATTTCCGAGCTCCTAAACTAGGTACGTAGACCTGTATCTTAGGAGTCAGAGATTTTACGGCTTCATTTTATATAATACAACCGTGACATTTTTGTTTTAAAAGAATAGTTGTTGTTAAAACAGCAAAACGTAGTACATGAGTGTGACAGAGTGAGTACTGAGCATGTAAGTGGGTATTTGTGTTAGTGTGAAGGGGTTGTGTGTAGTGGAGTATGTGTGTATGAGCATGTGTGCTTCATGGGAGGTTTGGTCTATTTATGAATTAATGGTCAATATGTTTTCAGCTTCGTCATATGTTAAGGGTTGTAGCCATTTACTTAATTTATTTTTTACTTCGTGTGAGTTGTATTTATACAAAGAGATGATTTTATTTATTTTGTTATACATGCGTGAACTTTGAGCCAAAAATTGACGACTTGCAAATGCATGTCGACAGGGGATTGTGTTACATATAGGGAAACCTTGACGCTTTTGAAGCAATTTTTTATCTAAAGGTAAGCTAGAGTGTCTCCGCAAGATAGAGCGGAGGATGTATAATTTCCTTACTGTGAGAACTGCGGCTTCAGAATATAATTTATCGGTGGGGTAGTCTCTTGGTTTAAAAAGCATCACTTTGAGAACCGCTCGTTGTGCACGCTCAACAGAGATCATTGCGGTTTTAAAGGTTCCACCCCAGACCGGGATGCAGTACGTAATTATAGATTGACATAGACTGAAGTACACAAGATTCAATATTTCAGAGTTAGCGGAATGTCTGAGTTCTTTAAAAACGTATATAAGTCGTCTAATTCTAGTACAAAGTGCTTCTATGTGTGCGCGCCAGTTCAGGTTTTCGTCAATTATCACTCCCAGATATTTAATATTTGGAACCATGCTTAAAGTCAGACAGTTACAATTTAATGATTGATTAGCGGGGCATACGTGGGCTTTAATTGTATTAGATAAAGACGGTGGAGTAGCTGATTTAAGGCGACTGAACCTAATTAATTTTGTCTTTTCTAAATTTAGCGTCAGTAAGTTAGTAGACAGCCATTTCATGATTAACCGGAGTGCATCTTCTGCTCTGTCTTTGACTTTAGCCCAGTTTTTGTCATACACTAGAAGTGCGGTATCGTCTGCATAGCAGAAGATTTCGCAGTTTGATATAGAAACTTTGCATAGATCGTTGATATAGAGCAGAAAAAGTGACGGTCCTAATATACTACCTTGCGGAATGCCAAAGGTGAGTTTATTATATGAACTTGTTACAGAATCAACAATAACACACTGGGATCTATCACAGAGATAGTCTGTAAATAATTTTAGAGCTGTTCCACGCACTCCTAAGCTTTCCATCTTTGATACAAGTCGGGGGGCAGAAACCGTGTCAAAGGCTTTAGTTAAGTCCAAGAAGATACCGTAGCAGTTCAGATTATTATCTAGCTTGCTCACCAGACTATTGTTAAAGTCGGAAACGGCATCCTCTGTGGAAATGCCAGGCCTAAAACCGTACTGATTTTGAGCTATCACTTTGTGTTTTACCAGAAAGCTAACTAGGCAATTGTTTAGAATTCTTTCTAGAATTTTCGAAAGTGAGCTCAGAACGGAGATAGGTCTATAGTTTGACACCTTATCTCTGGCCCCGCTCTTATAAATTGGATGTACGACCGCCATCTTGAAAGCTTCGGGGAAGGTTCCCGAATCAATGGACAGATTACAAATATGGGTAACAGCGGGGATAAGGGCATTACATGAATTCTTAATAACTCTGGCTGGAATATTGTCCCACCCCGTAGCACAGTCACTGCGCAGGTCTTTGATAATTCTACCAACTTGTTCCTCATCCACTGGAAGGATTACTAGGGAATTAGATAACTGATTAAGCGGTAGTGCATTAGAAGTTGTTGCGTTGTTGGCAGTAATTTTTGATGCCAAGTTTTTGCCTATATTAGTAAAATACTCGTTGACTTGGTTTGCAGATGTTTTAACGTCAACTGAGCTACTCAGAAGTTCGCGAGGGGATCGAGTTTGAGCGCTGGTATTTGTAATAGATTTGATCACTTTCCACGTTGCTTTTGGGTTATTTTTGGCTTTTTGAAATTCTTCCTTTTCAAATGCTCTCCTCAACTTCTTAACTAGAGCATTACAAAAATTTCTGTACCGCGTGTATGATATTTTAAGGATTGAATCCTCGGGCCTCTTCCTGACCTCGATATGCATTCTGTCGCGGTTTCTTAGACATCGAACAAGGCCGGTGGTCATCCACGGTTTTAAAACCTTGCATTTTTTATGAGTTCTTGCAATTCGAGCATGATTAGTAATTACACGTTGTATACTAGCAATCAAGAGATCAGTTGCTTGATTAGTGTTCGTACAAGTTAAGATAGGGCTGAAGTCTGTGCTGTTCAGTTCCTTACGGATGGCCTCATAATTATACTGGGTTATAGTCCTTTGCTCTTTACATTCCGATTGGTTATTGAGGAGTAGAAACAGGCAGATTGGCAGGTGATCAGTAACGTGGGAGTCCAATATTAGTGCGGTGGAAATCTTTTTGGATCGAAGCAAAATATGGTCGAGACAGTTGTTAAGCCTGGTAGGTAATGAATGCGCAGGAAGGAGTCCAAGAGAAGCGGTGAGAGTTAGATAGTCACCAGCGTGCCGGTCAGTAGATCCTGACTTGATATCGATATTCATATCACCTACCAAAACTATGTTAACATAAGATTGTAGAGAAGAAACTACGGTTTGCAAGTCGTTATAAAAGTTTTCTAGGTTTTGGTAGGAGGGAGAGCGATATATTGAGACTATTGCTGTAGAGCCTGTACAGGATACAATACAGTTAGCATCCCGGAATGGTGGTTCAGACGTTACACTTTTTAAACTTTCTCTAATATAGATCACAACTCCGTCATTTTGTATTATGTTATTAGTCGAAGCAAATGATGAATAACCTTGTATTATAGGAATGGGTCCAGTAACCTGTAACCAGCACTCCGTCAGAACCAAAACATCAAACACTATTTTCGTAGTTGAAATCATCATTAGGAATTGTTCTAAGTTTTTATTAATGCTTCTTATGTTAGCATGAATTACTTTAAAGTTATTACTAAGCATTGGGACAAACTCATGACATTTTTCAGGAGAGCATAGGAACGATTGAGCAACGGATATGTTATCTAATTCATTGGAAATTTGATTTAAATTGGCCATTGTTTACCGGTTATTATAAGTACACAACATGGAGATAGGTAATCGGTTAGCCTGCCTGAAGAATTACAAAGTATGTAACATATTATAATATAGAAGGCGCAATTTTTACAATGCAACAGCAGTATATATGGACAAAATAGATAAGATGTGGTTGTATATAGAGCCATCGAACCCAGAAATGCCGAAATATCATAATTATTATCCTGAGTAAATCTGTGATTATGTGTAGTGTTATGTGTTTGCAATTGCAGTGTAAGTGATGCGTAAATACAAAATAGAAAGTAATTAAAATCAAAATAAAAGTAGTAAAGAGATACAGAATAAGATTGAATGCATGCACAATCCAAAATATAATGTGATGATAGTCATTGTTGACCTGACACCACCAATGTTGACGTGGCCAGACATTTCTCCGATTTAATTTCAATAGGCTTTTCAGCTGGATCCTTCCGCAAGAGAATTCTACCGTTGGAGTACCAGCAGGAGTAGTTTCGTGCCTTAGCAACCTGTCGGGCGTCATACAACAACTTTTTGATTGCGGGAGGTAAATGTTCATCGACGTATACGGGTTTCTTTTCTCCGGCAATCCCAATCAGTTGTGTGTTGAGCTTGTCGTTGATGGACCGTTCTTTATTGAATTTTCTGACCTTTGCGAGAAATTCATTTCTCAGATTAACACATCCGAATTCAGCAACAATTGGTCTACATAAGCCCGATTTTCCGGGTATACGATATACATCTCGAAAAGCAGACGTCTGGATATTCATGTCAACAATCTTCCCTACTTTAGATACCACAGCAATGAGTTCTTCCGGTTTTTCCTGCACTTTATTTGGTATATTGCGCAATTCGATGGTAGCTTGCCGTGACATGAAGTTCATGTCTTGTACCTGCTTCTGCAAACGGCTCATTATGTCAGCATTTTCCATTTTCTCCTTCTTCAGTTTCGATATTTCAGAGGTGAGATCTTCATAATTTTGGTTTATGAAGAACATGCTGCGATTCATTTCGGCATTCGTTTCCTGGATTGAGAGACATTTCAGTTTCAGCTCGGCTACTTCGCTGACCAGTTTTGATAAGACAGAAGATTGTTCATCCTTCCATCGTGTTAGCAGCTTTTCTTGCTCGGCTTTCCAGCTGTTTAACATATCCAATAGCTCGGATTTAAAGTCCGACAATTCGGAGGATTGATCATCGTCGACTTCTTCTTTATTTGGGGAATCGATAAGACGCTGACGTTTAGATCTGTTTCGTACGGTGACGTTTTTAGGGTCTGTTTCCGCGATGGAAGTGGGGATGTCGGGTTCAGATAAAGACTGACCGTGGCTCATGCCTGGTTTAGGCGGTGTTCGTTGCATTTTTTTTTTTTTTCAGAAATTACCAAAAATAACTTAGAAAAAAAAAAAAAAAAAAAAAAAAAAAAAAAAAAAAATTTGAAGGGTAGAAACAAATTCCGATCTTAGGTTTCGAAGTCACGACTTCTCGGTCAGCGGCGAAGCGGACTATTACACAGTGCCAACCGAACACTACTGCAGTGCTCGAAATACGTGTATCGTTTGTTGTGCTTCGTCAATATTGGTCGGTCTCGGTGATTCCTTTGTTTAGCTCACGCGGTCAAAGTCCAAAAAGTGAACACATTTTAAAACATGTTACGTTCGTTATAATGTAAAAATGCCCACACACTTGTTTAGTGCTGGTATTTCACTGTTATTTTTGCACACGATTGACACTTAATTGTTGTATAATATAACTGTATAGTTTTAACGCTGTTTTATGCACTTTTACTTAGTTTTAGAATTAAAGAACACGGAGGTAAAAAAGTACGTTAGTGCGCGGTGCCGTCACGGACGAGACTCAAAAATGATGTTATCAAAAATTCGACACTTTTTTATGGTTAATCTGCTATTTGTTCACACACACACATTACATATGGTGGAAACTTATTGATTCTTTTTAGGTAAAAAAAAACTCTTGATTAGCGAGGCTATCACTCTGTAGGTCAAAAAACATCAAACAACAATGATCACAATCACGGATATAGATAAAACCAATAAACCAATCACTTTACGTTCTTTTACAGTCACTTATTAAAACTACAAACCACGCAATAAAAACCAAGCATTTCATAAAAAAAAAAAAACAGTAATGAAAACCTTCGGTGAAACATTAAAGGCATCACACACCAGAAACCAAAGCTCATTAACAAGAACAAGACCATTTGTTGAATATAAAAGTCGATATACACTAAAGATTCAAATAAATACACATTGTTAAAGTCCCCTCACTTAATGCCACCTACGTACAATTAAGTATTTAAATGGGATTTTAGCGTTTATGTCAGTGTATGTTGTGACTTTTTTATTAGCGATCGGAGATAAGGGATAGGAAGATTTTATTGATACGTATTTAAGCTGTTGCTATGGTGAATGGTTGGGGAGCCACACACGTTAAAAGACCTAATAGCTATTGAAAAATGTTGATTGTTGATTCTTTTAGTGACAACGTTGAATAAGAGTTCTTGCCTAACACCAACTTGTGTTTAGTGAACATGTATATTATTATGTACTTTCTTAGAAATTTTACGATTGACACTATCACCATTTTAAACTAAAGATCTATTGTATATATTATAACATAACATACCATCACGCCTGTATCCCTGAAGGGTTAGGCAGAGATGTACCAATGTACACTCAGAGTTCGCCAGTATGTTTAGGTCCCATGTAATAGGGGGCGAGCCTATTGTATGCGTCTAAAATTGCGAATGGTGCCTTGTACTTCTCAGTACCACTGCAGATATAAATGGAGTTTTAGCGTTTATGTCAGTGTATGTTGTGACTTTTTTATTAGCGATCGGAGATAACGGATAGGAAGATTTTATTGATACGTATTTAAGCTGTTGCTATGGAGAATGGTTGAGGAGCCACACTCGTTAAAAGACTAAATAGCTATTGAAAAATGTTGATTGTTGATTCTTTAAGTGACAACGTTGAATAAGAGTTCGTGCCTAGCACCAACTTGTGTTTTAGTGAACGTGTATATTATTATGTACTTTCTTAGCAATTCTATGACCGACACTATCACCATTTTAAACTAAAGATCTATTGTAACCATCTAAAATTGCGAATGGCGCCTTGTACTTCTCACTACACTGCAGATATAAATGGAGTTTTAGCGTTTGTCAGTGTATGTTGTGACTTTTTTATTAGCGATCGGAGATAACGGATAGGAAGATTTTATTGATGGGTGAATTTCAACAAATGCCATTTTTCTTATCATATCGGTGAACTTTTACAATTTTTATTGTTTTGCAGATTTTTCAGGTTTTATGTAATCTTTAGGATACAAAATGTCCCCAAATTTAATATCATCAATGTATCATTTAAGACTGAGGAGAAAATTCAGTTTGAATTTTGGTGTCCACCGATGTGAAAAACCGGCACCGATTATTTTTTTTGTACACCGATATGATAAGTGTATCCACCGAAATGATGTACAAATCCAGCGATATGATAATCTATTCACCTTTGAACATCGAAAAGGAAATAGTTAGTAGGTACTTAAAGGTGACTTAGAAATGAAGATCTGAACTTAGGGTAGATCACATCCAAAGAGAACTGAGTTCTTAGATATAAAATAAAATGTATTTTTGAAATTATGTACCTATTTTTTACGTTTACTAGAGGTCATCATCATCATCATCATCAGCCGGAAGACGTCCACTGCTGAACAAAGGCCTCCCCCCTAGAACGCCACAATGAACGACAACTCGCCAATTGCATCCACCGGGTGCCCGCCACTTTGACGATATCGTCAGTCCACCTGGTGGGAGGCCTGCCGACGCTGCGTCTTCCGGTTCGTAGTCGCCACTCGAGAACCTTTCTTCCCCAACGGTTATCGGTTCTTCGAGCGATATGGCCTGCCCATTGCCACTTCAACTTGCATATTCTTCGAGCTATGTCGGTGACTTTAGTTCTTTGGCGAATTTCCGTATTCCGGATCCTGTCGCGCAAAGAAACCCCGAGCATAGCTCTCTCCATAGCTCGTTGAGTGACTCTGAGCTTCTCCAAAAGGCCAACCGTTAGCGACCACGTTTCAGCGCCATATGTCATCACTGGCAACACACACTGGTCAAAGACCTGCGTCTTCAGACACTGCGGAATTTTGGACGAAAAGATGTCGCGTAGTTTCCCGAACGCTGCCCATCCGAGTTGGATTCTTCGGGCGACCTCTTTGTCGAAGTTGGACCGGCCTAACTGAACTATCTGTCCAAGATAGACGTAGTGGTCGACAACTTTGAGAGTATCATTCCCAACAATAACCGGTACAGGTGCGACATGGACATTGTACATGATCTTGGTCTTGTCCATGTTCATTTTAAGACCCACCTGTTGGGAAACGATACTGAGGTCGCTGAGCATAGTATTAAGCTCCTCCAGCGACTCTGCCATGATCACTATATCATCGGCAAAACGAAGGTGAGTGATGTATTCGCCATTGATATTGATGCCGAACCCGTTCCAGTCCAAGAGCTTGAAGACGTCCTCCAACGCACTTGTGAACAGTTTCGGAGAAATAACGTCTCCCTGTCTCACACCACGCTGCAGTTGGATTGGCTTCGTGCTCTCGTCCTGTAACCGAATTGACATTGTGGCTTTACTGTACAAACACTTCAACACCTCGATATACCTATAGTCGATATGACATCGCTGGAGGGACTGCAATACAGCCCAGGTTTCGATTGAATCGAAGGCTTTTTCATAGTCCACAAACGCTAAACACAGTGGCCGATTATACTCTTCGGTCTTCTGTATAACCTGGCGGAGCGTGTGAATGTGGTCCATGGTGCTAAAGCCTTTTCGGAAACCAGCTTGTTCGGGAGGCTGGAAGTCATCGAGCCTGCGTTCGAGACGGTTCGTAATGACCCTCGAAAACAACTTATACACATGGCTCAGGAGCGAGATGGGTCTATAATTCTTCAACAAGGTGTTGTCGCCTTTTTTGAAGAAGAGCACCACCACACTCCTGTGCCATGATTCTGGCGTAGTACCCTCGAGTATGACGGAATTGAATAGCCTCTGGAGGACTAAAAGTACCGGTTTTCCACCCGCTCTCAGAAGCTCCGTTGTAATTCCGTCATCACCCGGCGCCTTGTTGTTTTTAAGTTGTTTCAGAGCCACTCTAATCTCGTACAGGCTGATGTCTGGGATATCCTCAGTATAGTGCCGGGTCAGTTTGGCTCTAGCGTCCTGAGCCACACTGACAACGGGTTTACGTGTCGAAGTGTACAGCTGTCCGTAAAACCTCTCGAGCTCCCTCAATATCTCCGGTTTCGATGAGATGATACTGCCATTGTCGATCTTCAGCTTCGTCATTTGGCTTTTCCCAACAGAGGAATTTCTCGCGAACACTTTGGAGCCCTGGTTCCGCTCAATTGCGTCCTTTATACGGGCAGTATTAAAGGAGCGCAGGTCGTGACGCGTGGAGTTAGAAATTCGCCTATTGAGATGACCGTATTCCGACATATCAGCTGAAGATTGCAATCTCATCTCATTCCGGGCTTCCATTAGTTTAATGGTTTTATTGGAGAGCTTCTGAGGTTTTCTTCGGCGTGGGGTCCTAAAGAACTGGGAACCCACTGCTTGGACAGCTTCCACCAACCCGCTGTTTATCTCGTCCGCAGTTTCGCATTCGGCTAGGCACTGGAAGCGATTACGCAGTTCGAGTTGAAAGGTTTCGGGATTCTGGATTTGGGCAGGACCTGGACGGAGCGTGGACTTAATCAGACGAGATCGTTCAAGCTTTACATTGATATTCAGTGTGCCTCTGACAATGCGATGATCGCTGCCGGTTTTCACCTTCCCGATCACAGAGACATCACTGAATATACGCTTCTTGGTCGTCATGATGAAGTCGATCTCATTTTTGGTTGAACCATCGGGGCCAATCCACGTCCACTTCCTGGATGGTCGCTTCTGGAAGAAGGAGTTCATCAAATAGAGTTCCTCCTTCTCCATAAAGTCGACCAGCCGCTGGCCCCTCTGGTTCCGCTGCCCATATCCAAACGACCCTACTCTCAACTCATCGCCATTCTGAGTGCCCACCTTAGCGTTGAAGTCTCCCATAACAACGGTGAAGTAAGATTCGGAGGCATGTATGGCTTCGGAGATCTCCTCATACATAGCCTCTACTTCATCGTCAGGGTGTGTCGAGGTCGGCGCATATACCTGGATGACCTTCAACGAATACCGATCGGTGATTCTGAGTATCAGGTACGCTACCCTGCTTGACACACTATCGACTTTTATCACGTTGTTAATGAGAGACTTACGGACGAGGAACCCGACACCACCCTGGGATTTTCGGTCTCCTTCCCGGAAGAAGAGCATGTTGCCGGAATCTAGGATTATCGTATCCTGCCCCTCTCGTCGGATTTCAGATAATCCCATGATGTCCCAACGCAACCTGCTCAATTCTTCCTCCAGCTCGACAATCTTCTCGTCAGTCCGCAGCGTGCGGACGTTGTGCGTTGCCAGGGCCAAAGTCCGGTGGGGGCGGTAGCGCGAAATCCACCGGGGATTCTTAGCACCCCCTGCTCCTCCGTTACCTGACCCGCTACCATAGCCAGGGATAGAAGAGCTGCCGGGTACTGGGGGCCGTCGTGCCGTTTTGTCTGTCATTATGGGGGGGGGGGGGGGGGGGGTTGCCATAATCCCCACGCTTGGCAGGCGGCTTGGGGATCGCAGTATTGTTGTGATAGTAACAGAAGACGCTGCTGCCCATCTTCTAGATTTTTCCCTTAGTCGCCTCTTACGACACCCACGGGAGGAGTGGGAGTGGTCAATTCTAAGCCGGATACCACACGGCGTACTAGAGGTACTTAAAATTAAAAAAAAAATGATTATTTTTATTATTATTGTCTTAATATGAACACAAAAAACAAAAATCCCATATCTAAGTTTAGCTAAACGTTTTCTTAAATGTTCCTCTCTTAACACAGAATCGCTTTTGATTTAAGCTTTGCTTATTCTTTCCAGCAACCTATTCCACCTGTTTTTCTCTTCATCTTTTAGTTTTGGACTCGGCATTCTTAAACAAAATTAAGCTACTATTATGTGTTCTTTTTAGCTATTAATTATTTCGTATATAATATTATTACGTACTTACTATTTTTTTAAGATTTTTTTTTTGCCATAGAAGCTTTTAATGCTTATGGACGTATTACCGAAAACATACCTCCCTTATGATACATTTATTTATACATCTTCTACTACCCAGTGGTATCGTGGTAATGATTTTGGCAGTCTATGTAGGTAAACTTACCTTGAATGTATATATGTACGAATGTTTGTATGTAGGTACATATGTATGTGTCTGTATGTATGTTTGTATGTGCCATTGTTTCTTTGTATACTTAACGAAATGACACGGGATCTACCGATATGATATAACGACTCACCGAGATGATAAAATGATCTACCGATATGATAAAGCAATCCACCGATGTGACAAAACTGTGCGTTGATCACGAATCAAAACACCGATATGAGATATATGCCACCGATTGATTTTTTCTTATCATTTCGGTGTAAATTATCACATCGGTGGTAAAAAAGACCACCGATTACAGCGATATGAGAACAGCGACATGAGAAAATACACACTTTTTAGAAAATTATAAAAAATGCATAATATCTAGGATAAATTCAATAACAGATAATGAAGCTAATTCACTTACTACCTCTGTTAGAACCAAACAACGATAAATAAACTACTCATTACACTAGAAAAATGCAACCACCGATTATATAAAATAATTGTCCGGGAGCAACTGAAATGGCGTTCTTACAGTTTTGGTGGGCATATGCAGCGATTTAACCCACTTCTATCCTGACTGCCCACTAGCACACACCAACGAGGGAAATACAATTGGGGTGGGGATGCTGTCCGACTCGTCGATGTAAAGTTATGTTTGAATTACTTTTATCCAGCGATATGAGAATATTTTTCAGGACAAGTACGTTTGTGCCTCTCAGTAATAATAATCGTTCAATTATGTAATAAAATATGCTATATATATTAATAAAAAAACTAATATTCTATGAAATAGAATAAGTTATATACCTAATTTACTTATTTTTATTAGTGTATAAGCTGTTTTGTTTGCAAAAGAAGTAGTGGGACAGCACCGATTTGCAAAAAATAGAGGTTTACGTATTTTATTTCTACCTTTATAATAGTCCTAGGCAAATCATATTTTTGCCACAACCCAATAACTACCTATTGAATACTAAAAAAAATAATTCAGAACTATATTCCTTTTTTCAAATACTAATTTCAACGAAGACAAAAAAATAAGGCATTTGGGAAATTCACCCTGATACGTATTTAGGCTGTTGCTATGGAGAATGGTTGGGAAGCCATGTGCGTTAAGAGACTCAATGGCTATGGGCACTTTTGACTGTCATTGTTAAAGCGACAACGTTGAATGAGCGTTCTTGCGTAGCATCGACTTGTGTTTTAGCAAACGTACATATGTGCTTCCTAAGTAATACTGCGACAGCAATATCACAGATATGAACTTATTAAATATAACTTTCTAAAATTTGTTGAGGTGTCGCGGGATACAGATAAGTGGAAGGACATGGGGAAGGCCTTAGCAAAGTTGTAGAACAATATAGGATATCATTAAAATGCTGATAGGACAGCGTATCTACCTCTTTATGACGACCTCCGTGGTTGAGTGGCGTACGCTCCGGTTTTCATGGTGTCGCTAGCTCTGAGGTCCCGGGTTCGATCCCCGGACGGGTCAATGTAGAAACTCACCTGTCTACATTGTCTCGGGTCAAGGTGTTTGTTGTACCTTCGTTGTGCCTGAATTCTATAACACAAGTGCTTAATAGCTACTTTGGGTTCAGAATCATCAATGTATGTGATTTTGTCCGTATTTATTTGTTTTATTTATTCCACTGTAGAAAATATTAGTAATATACAAGATCATATCGCTGTGAAAATAACGCTGAAAAGAACGAAGAGTACTTCAGTACAATTGAGAGAAATACCCAGCTAATTTTAATTAAAGCTTTTCAGAGCAAAAGCTTAAGTTTATCCTTTGAAAGACTGGCAGCATTTAAATAATTTAATAAAAATATTTTCACAGCCTGAGGACGGGAGAAAAATGGAGATGCCTTTATTCAAGTCAACTATAAAATTAGGTTAACGTAATCCTTATAATATAAAGATGAGATGAAAATGTTTCTGCATTTTGTTCCGAATTAAATTGCATGCAATTTTGTCTTGCGCTCGTTAATTTTACTAACAAGATGTTCTAAGTATACAAGTTATTTTCATTTGTATTACAAGGCCCTTTTTATTAGTGTGAAAAGTCATGTGATCATTTATCAGCTATATCTTTGTTCTACAAAAATAATTTAAAGAAATATTTTATTTAAATAACTCTTTTTACTTTAAATTAAATATTTATTTACACGATTACTGAACGTTTATGTACTTGTCAGAAGCTTATCTTGATGCAATATTAAGTAAAACGGGTTCTTACAACCAGTTGAGGTTTTATGAATTTAAGATTATAAGTTTTTTTGTAAATATTTGTAAGTATAGTTACTAGTACTTATATATTGTGTGCAGTTTTACCTTTAATTCGTATGAATATGTCGTAAAGTTTTTGGTAAAGGTGTTGTATAAAATAATGCAGTTAGCAGAATGTAAGAGAGAAAAAACGTTTATTGGCATACGCCACAAATGTAAGACTAGGTATAAGTTATCAACATTATACTAAAAGCTGTATCCATCTGCCATGTAGTACGTTGACGATGAAAATAAAGTTTCATTGATGTAATTTTTCGTCTTAAATGTTGAGTATACATAAGGTAGTAAAAAACTTAGAGAAAGATGTTATTATTTTTTCAGTAAATAAACTGAATATAAGTATCAAAATATGTGAAAAAATGCAGTGTATTAGTAAAACTTACATAATTATGTATATTTTACTAAAAATAAAAACATAATTTATTACACTTTCAAACTACGATCGTAAAATAACCAATTCGCTATCGGTTTTGGAATCTCATTAACAATTTAATTAATTGAAAATACACATGCAAGATATAATTTAATTTAGTAATTAACTACAAAATTTTACGTATAAAAGGCCGGAATAAATGATTGTGATTTGCGGAAATTTATAGTTGGTGTTTATCAAGTAATTTGTATTTATAACCTTATTAAGATAAGGGTTATTTTATTTTGTCTTCAGACTAATTAAGGCCAGGTTGGCAGGAATATAAAGAGGCATTTTAATGGTAATATCAGTACTAATTGATGTCATATATCTTTGGAGAAAGCTCGCTTTTTTGTGTGTTATGATGCCGTATTTTCTTCAGTGATAAAAATAAATAAATAAGAATTTGTATTTCTTGTTTGCTTAAAGGCGGGACTCCTCCTATATATTATAATATAGATATTATTGTAACAAGATAAAAAGATTGTAAACAAATAAAATTAAATATTAATAAGCATTAGATTAGACTACCCAGAAATCTTTAAACAGATTACCAGATAACCTTCTATAAGATACGATGCAGTAATCGACCTGAAAATCTCATGTTCCATAATGTTACCTAAATTATTATTACAAATATTGGAACATAACTTACGTATTCCAATTGGATGATTCAGCAGAAACTCAGGATTAAGTTATAAAACCTTTATGAAGAAATTGATTCGTTCTCCGAGTTGAAAGGCCATCAATTCTCGCGCACAACTCTTTGTTTTTGATCACAAATTTACATACATACATTAATGATGGAACATGAAACCGTAAGTAATAAAATAATATTTATTGGTCATTTTTAAACGCATTTGCCCGCATTATTATGGCTATTCCGTTTTCACGACTCTATTATAAAGTGCACGACGAAAATAATAAAATTTAATCCGACTCTAAATGCATTTGTGGGTTTGCTGTTTGTTCGTTCTTTTGGTCTTGAGTAGGATTTTACTGAGAAATGGCGTAATGTAGGTAAAAGGACATAAATTAAAACTACATATTACTATCCTGCAAAAGATTTTTGGAAAAGAACCAGTTGGGAAATCTAATCTGTTTAATTGTACTTGAAAGATATCGATATACCATCGATACTTTTATTTGATGACAATATAGTAATAATAATAATAATCAAAAATAATAAGATTATGGTCATAATAGGTGTCATTCCTCATCACAAATGGATTCAATCTTCAAATTCAACATAAGCACTTTTACTTTTAGCTAAAAACAAACAGCGGATTGATAATGCAGAAAAACCTTCGTATTATTAACATTAAAGAGTTACTCATTTAATATTATTCTTAAAACAGATTTTTTTAAACAATTTAACTATATAGGAAAATCTAGACTAGGTCTAATATTTCATTTTTTCTTTTGACGTTTTCTAATTATATTTTCTTGTTATATTTTTGTTGAAAGCTTTAAATGATTATGAGTTGCAAGTTTGCGATGTTTTTGTTAATTAATGTAAGGCATTTAGTTTGAATATTTCTGAGAATCGTTTGAGAACGAAAGAGGGTATTAAAAGTTAAATGATGTGTCGATAGCGATCTTAATTTTAATGTATTAATTAATGGCTTGTATGTTATAATATACTTATTATTTTAACAGTCATCTCTCTGAATAAGAGTTGTGCCTACGATGTTTAAATTAACTCTACTTTTCAATGCACATCAAGATAAAAAATATTATATACAAAATTCAAGCAAAAAATGATATTGTCGTAACATTAATTTGAGTAATATGTAGGTCGGCTAGCCAACATTACTTATTGTTTATAGCTAACTATTATAAAGAAACAAAACAAACTACTAACATTTTATATACTGGAAGAAAATTTTCAAGGAGTCGAGCTAGATTGAGAGTAAGACGAATAAAAAATAACTGATAAAAACCATCTGCTTGCCCTTTTAAATATTTTCATAAATATTATTTAATATCATATTAAGTTATTAGCCTCGACTACAAGCAGGTGACCATTCCTCATACCAATTTAATAGCAATTAAAATACATAAATTAAACCATCGTCACAATTTTATGTTTTAATTACAAGCGGGCTCGGATGCTAAACTAGTATTTTAAATCGAAAGTACTTGATATCGTATAATACGATCTTCCCGCCTTTTATTTATGATAGTAATAATGTCTTAGATTCACATAAATCTTAGTTTAATTATATGTTACGTTTATTGTGCAGTTGGTCGGTTTGTGAATGATTCTCTTCGATTTGGGGTTCGATTTTAAATATTAGCCTGAATCAATTTCGGGATGCTAAGCATCAATTATTTGAAAAATATTTATGTTAGTAGTTTTCTTTTTGTTAAATTTAAGTTTATTGCTTAGTTAAAAATATATGACCAAAGATTAGCATTAAATCGTGTGTACTTTAAATATGTTTTATTACAGTTCTGTATTTTTAGCAATACACTTATAAATTATATTAAATCATCTCTACCTTAATATTTCTAAACATAAATTTGCAATTTCCTCCTATCATATTTGATGTATTGTCTTGATGGACTTAATTTTCATAATAATGTAATATACGTATCTTGATAATATATCTAAGCGAGTATTATTCAGATATCGACAGTTTTAAGGGTTCATTACTTTAAACTTCCGTTTTTTTTTTAAATATGATTTCTTAATATTTTAATTGATTGTAGAGATTAAAAAGTATTACGCGTTATGATTGGAAGAGCTTTTTAATCAAATGAAATATTTTGGGTTTTTTATGTGAACCGCCACATGTTTGGAGTCTCTTTTTACCATAATACTTACTAAAACACTAAAAATTATAACATGATTACCATCAGTAAAATTGTCTTTCAAAGGTTCCCATAATTTAACGTCATTTACAATTTAAGGTTACACTAGGACTAGGACGATAGCGTCCTCTCTGTGATCTATCTCAAGTTATATCTCTACCGCTAGATTGGTTGTATAACAGGTTTCAGCCTTCAGTAAATAAGTAGTCTTTACCGTCGATAACTAGGTATCTCTGTTCCAAGATAGCTCCGCAGATTGGTTGGAAGATCAGTCCCCCGATAAAAACTCTAGTAAATGAGTCAAATTTATTTGCTCTGAAACTTTATTCGAAGCTGGTATTTTACTCAATCGGGGTAATCTTGAAAAGAAAAAATGTGAATTACCACCCAAGCTGACTCAGTTGAAATGAAGGTAAAAAGACTGCTTTTGAACAATTTTGTTAATGTACTTTTTTGATGAATGAAAAGAAAGTTGAAGCTGTACATCTAGTGTTTAGTTTAACTCAGTACCATATTAATTTAAGTATCCTCACTTTATTTATTTGGTCTGTTTCAGAATTCTAGTAGGTCGGGGATAGGTGGAATCATGACTAATTGAAATTTAATAAATTTAAATTGAACTTTGTAACGAGACAATGCGTAATTAATAATTCCTAATGGCAGCATTAACATTTGAAATTTTAGTCTTACATTTCATCCACAATTCTCACGCTCAAAACCCCGCTGACATCTCATCGCTTGTGGTCCAAAACACTCAAATTCTGTCGAGCAAACGACGACAACCCAAGATAAGGTACGGCAGGTCTTAAAAGCCAAGGTATCGAACAATTTGGAATTTTATTATGACGAGGGTACCAATGTTGATTTGTGACGTTCGACTTATTAAAGTTTTTTTCTTTTAACTCGAGTTTCGGTTTATGGCTTGAAATAAATTAGCGGTGGAGTTATTAGGTTTTTGTGTTGATTGGGGATGGAGATTGTGCAGCATTTGAAAGGGTTTATGTTTTATTTTACGATCGTAGGATTAGGGAGGCAAGTATTAAGTATCGTTAATTAGAAGAGTGTTTTTTTTTAAGTTGAATGCTATGTTTTTAAACGTCTTTTCTATATTTTTTTCTGAAGATTTAGTTACTTATGTGAGATCAATACTTAATGACCAATATTAAGGTTAATTACATACTGTTGCTGGCCGTAAGCCATTATTTTTACTAGGATTACGTACAGACAAAATCGATATCCCCAATTTTTCCTGTTCCCACAATAACCCATTCTGTAATCCTACCTACCACAGCCAGACTTCCCAATATTTTTCCTCTCGTCCTTAATTATTTCTGGGAACAAAGAATCCCTGGACGTCACAAGACGTGTTGTTCCCACTGACAGACATCGGCGCCAGAACAAATTAATCGATGAAATCGGACGCCGAATATAGGAATCGAATGATCGAAATATTGGACCAAATGCGAGAAGACAAAAAGGCTCTGATGAAAACGTTTCTATTTTGAGGTAAAGCTAAGGATATATTTATAGTTAAATATATAAAACATTGACTACAGTTAAAGTGTAAACATGACATGGGAATGATATCAGTTCATAATGTCGTAGGTACCTGATTTTTTTTTTCTCTCGTCTGACATTTAGTCAACTAACAATGACTTTCAACCTATTTCTAGTTTTTAATCAATAGCAAAACATTACAGTATTGGATCAAAAACGTTCGCTCTACTGAATTCGCTCAACTTTTAATTGGACAGAACAGCATAAAAATGTCAGGGTTTGTCTATGAAATGGTGCCATTCTAAATTCTAACAGTTCGATACCTTCTATTTATGTTTCCGACCAAAATGGAAGTTTTGTTGGAAATGAAAATACAGAGCATCCGAAATTGGTATATTTTTTTATTCATATACAAAAGTTAGCAAACGTCAATGTGAGGCAAGTTAAAAATAGTTCTAGCAGGGTTAGGCTTAATCAAGAGGCAAGTCAAAGTGATTCTTCAGAATGAGAGATTCTAAAGAAAGTCCCACGGAGAGAGAAACTGCCAGTGTGATCAATGAAAGTCCGGTGAAGCAGTCAAAGCCTGCGCTCAGGCTAACTGCAAAGATCTATACCAAAAAAAAAAAGTGTGATCAATGGTTAGAAAGAGTAATTCACTAAGTTGGTAGATATTAATAGAGGACAATCAATCATGATGAAGAAGAATGCAAACGTTAATTTTTCCATAAAGCTATAAAGAAAATTTCAACAAGAAATGTATTATGAAACTAGTTGATATACCGATAATTCTCTTTGTGAAACTAGTGAAATTGGGTCCGATGCTCAAAGGCAGAAAGGAGAGCTAACAGGACGACGTGCGAGCGTCTGTGACGTCACTAATTGGTGTTCGTCAGCTCAGTCTCAAATTAATCGACGTATTCGAGCAGTTAGCCGGACTTGAAATATTGGATGCAGTTGAAAAAGCTGACAAAGTGAGCATTGTATCTCTTTCATTTAACAGAGAGCTATATTTTTCGCTGGTTTTGCAGGATTGATTATGCAGTTAAATTCGTTTCGTTTGGCACGTTTAGTTTTGGTTCAGATATTTTTGTTGGAAGTTCATACGCAATATGCTCATTTTGGTTATCATATGCTGTTTGTCCGATTCGGGAATAGATAGATCACAACATTTTGCTGTTTTTGTCACAAAAAAATTCACGATTAACACGACCCTACAAGGATGTGTAATGAGGTAAAAATTACCATCTACAAACAACAAACAACTAATCAGTGATCCCCTAATATCTGGACATTGTATCAGAGCCGTAGGTGGCCGCAATCCGATTAGATGGCAGTTGCTTGATTAATTACTCGATAAGTTGATAGGGCGATCCAACATGGCGTTTGGACGAAAACAAGGGAATCGGAAAGAGCCGTGGGTGGTCCGGTTATTGTCAATAGACGATTGCTTTAGATTTTATATGGTTGCTGGATATCGTAGATTTTATTCCGTTGATTAAATTAGTTCTTTTTTCTTGGTCCGTTTTCTGTCGTTTGTTTTTTTTTTTTAACATATTTGATCTTTTTCCTATTCACGTCAACTTGTCTATTCAATAAGTAGAAAATGTTTGTTCTTTTTGCGTAAGATATTTTGTATTTTATAAAACATATTATTATCTAAGTATATTAGATACTAATATGTCAAGTGATACTGTATGTATTTGACTATTTATATATCTTAAGGTCATATTCAATTGTGGAATAATTATATAAAAATCCAATCCATATTCGTAATTTAGGAACAAGTCTCCATGAAATAAAATATATTGCGTAATCCTTACGTATTATGTAATCTTGTCCTCGTTTTACGAAAGAGTTAATCCTCAGATGGGATACTTTTATTTCATTTTGTATAAAACCTAATAAGTCCTAAAACCTAATTTGTAAGAAACCATCTGGGTCGGTCTGGATGCGGAAGGCGCAGGATTTTACAGTTTCAAATATTTCAACTTGGGAGAGGCCAATATCTAGCAATGAACCGTAGAAGGCTGAAATAAAACTGACAATACGTCTTGTACTAAAAGCCATCTAAAAAAAACCTTCGACATATAAATGACAGAGATGAGAATTTAATGATTTATCCACTTAACGTTTTATTACTCACCTTCCCCGAGTAAAGCTAAGATATCTCTCAATTTAAAATCACAGACGTGTCTGAGACAAAGAAACGTGTCTTTACAACAATAAAAACCAAATTATCCATTTAAGCCATAAATCTTATTCGTAGGGTTGATTCCTCGTAAAAGTCATAAGATTCGGTGAGGAACAATCTACACTTTTAGTTGTCAACCTTACTATATTCGTAACTACGAATAAGGAAATTCAAACTTTATAATAAAAGTAACAATATTGCTAGATAATTATCGTTAGTGTAGGGTTGACTGATGAAATTAACTGATTTTTTGTCTTAGTGATGGAAATTTTATGTGAGCCTAGCTTTCGGCACAAAAGCTTAGTGCTGAATGTTTCTAAGACTCTTGAATTTGACTCTAAGAATCATGACGTCTTTAATGTTTCAAAATGTGATCACCTGTTTGATCATTTGATATTGTTTCGTTTTGTTTTTTTTTTATCCTTGTTTAGCCAGTACTAATCGTCAACCACTATACGATCGTATTTTGTTTTTTATTCCTGTTGTACATTACCTTTCCCACTCAAGCCATATTAGTACCTATCGGTCTATAAGAACCTTTTTAATCCTCGAGGTTTATAGCAGACTGATTTACAACCAATAAATGAGGTTTCCAATCACAGCCATATATCAGGACTCATTTAACTTAAAAGCAAATACTCCTTTCTTAAATTAAACAATCGTAAGTGCATTCGCATCATTCTTAGCTCGCCCACTCCTTTGTCCGAGCTATTTTTGGATGTGGTCCAAAGTTGAATAGATGCTAAATGCGGCTGGCAATTAAGGGTATTGTTTGTAAAATATGTTTGGTGTATATTTTTATGTTAGTTTTTGTCCATTGACCTAAATGTTAAGTCAGCCTAGAATTTTTAGCCATTTGTTTCTTCTTACTTACAGCTTATATGGGTTTATTGGTGATTAAAGACACTGTGATTTTAATACATAAAGTATTAGAATTAAAAAAAACTGCACTATAGGTGACGGCAACAGCAGATTGCCAGAGTTAGATTTAAAAAAAAAATATCTGTCTCTGCTTTAACTATTTAACTTTTCAACGAATCCATTATATTATTTTACAATCAGGTAGAATTTAATATAATGCCATAATTTTCGTGATGTAGTCTTTGTATGTATTAGTTTGCATTTCTAACCGCTCCGCTCCCCGCTACCTCTCGCACTTCGACCCACACATCGACGTGTAAGGTAAGTCACGATCGGCCACCGAGCCGAAAGCGACATTTGATAAAATCGTTCCCTTTACCAGTTTGACCTGGTACCTCTGAACGCGGCTGCCCCGAGTTTGTCTTCCACATTGACTTGTAAATGACTGGTGTTGTTGCAGACAATTGTTATACGATATTATGGTGAAACGAAAGGGAATTGGCGGCCATTGATTTGGATTACGTCATGTTTTTGTTTGTTTTTTTGAGTTTAGAACTTAATCTGATTTAGATTTATGGAATAATATGTTTTATTCATAGCTATTTTACAACATTTTTGTACAAAGTCTTGTTTATATTTTGGAACGATAATGTTTGTCCCACGAATGTCTTAGGCTTAATTTAGTTTAGTAGTTTGATTTACGTATGTGTGCTTTTCTTGTTTACGTAAGTAAGTCCATTAAATGGAATATTCTAAGAATTATTACGGTTCTAGGCGAAACCTTATTAAATATACTTTATACTTCGACACGACTACTTCCTTACCTCCACGATACTTCCACACGATATAACCACGTACGAAGCCAACTTGACAATAACTACTATTTTCTTTAAAAATCCTTAACAATAAGAAGCTCTAAAAACTTACAATAGACTACCACAGAGTACGGAAGGCGCCAACTATTTATCATCTACATACATGTAAGCTGACGCCTTAAAGATTAATTTCCTACTTAGTTTCAACACGCGACATTCAACGGAGAAATTAATTTCTCGTACAAAAAGAGCCCTTAGGTTGAAAGGAAATAGTTGGAACCCTTCTGCCGGTGACCTTACAATGCTTGATGAATTGACGCCCTGTGACGTCGGGTGACACCGCGTCTAAGTGGTGACGGATAATGCGTTTAGTTTTTGTTTGGTGCTGTGATAATTAGTATGGAATTAATTTCCTTATGTTACGTTTTTCACGTTGAAAATGTAGGCAGCTTGTAGAATTAAAATTTTAAGGGTTAGTAGACTAATAAACATTGTTTGGCACTAGTTACAAGTCATTGGACCAGGGATCAACATGTAAGAAGGACATCTAAACTGAAGATTTCAACAGAATTAGATCAAGTATTTTATGAAATTTTTGTAATGTACAATTACACATTATTTGTTGTAACACCAAACCTAAATCAATACATACCTAGGTACTGTTCTTTTTTTAATTTTGAATCTCCCAGTATTTCCAGTCTTAAAGTCCGCACCATAAGCTTTTCGTGATTTAAAAATCTTTTCAAGACCTCTTTTACCTTTTCCAGGACTTATCCCACCTAATCTCTAGCCAGCCTACCTTCGCCCTTTGTCGCCGTCTACGGCGATGCCCTTTGCGATTGATTAGTCGACATTTCAGTCCCTTTCAGTCATAGGGCGTCTTCGGAGAAGCCACACAAATACGAGGGTAGTATTAAGGGTTGCAACTTGCGGTGGAATTGTAAGTACATAGGTTGGGTTTATCGTGAATGTATCTGTTAGCCTTTGAAACGTCAGTTCATTAGTATAACATGTTATGTAGATTATGTATGTAACTAAGATACTCGTAGCAGTATGTTTTGTTATAGAAGAATTTGTTATTGATTAGTTATACCTACTTACTTGTAACAATTATAAGGTATTCAGCTGAATCCGGTAAGACTGGAAGCCGCCCAAAATTAGTTTGGGAGACAGGCTCGGCTGATGATGACTTATAATAATTTTAACTGGTAGTATAACTCGGAACTATAATAATAAATTTTAGTGCAATGAAACGCTTTTTAATTCTTAATTAAGTTTCCCAGGAACACACCTTTCCTCCAAATATAATAAAAAAACAACCATATTTTTACGATTATAAAAAATCGTTTTTTTTCGATCACGTTTCACCTTTGAATTGGGGTTCGATAAAAAACTGACGGTAGCTTCTGAGTAATTTTTATTTTATGGCAACACCTGCCTTTTATAGTCCCCTAGTAAAGGGTATTATAATGTATTTAAATGCATTCCCAAAATGTGTGATGGGGTGTGGTGCCACTGTTGGCGAGGTAGTTTGCACCCTTGTTTTTGTTATTGTTAAACTTCTAAAAGAATTTAATTTCATAATGAAAGTAAGTGCATTCATCCATACTGATATTACTTTACATTTGGTACAAAAAATCTGATACTCTGTAATCGATCCATCTCAAAAATGATAGACGTAATACAGAAGTGTCTTGACTGACAGATGTGAACAACGCAAACCACAAAATTGATACCTACATTGCAACTATGAGAAAGTATTGGATGTAAACAAGTATTGTATAGTAATTATGTAATGTGAATAAAATTTCGCAGTTAGATTTACTATTAATTGAATCTGTACCTGTAATAAAATAATCATTTAGTTAGGTACACATGAGAATACCATATTACATCGAATAGTTCGAAAAATAGGATAAGCATGTAAGAGATAGTAGGATGTTTTGAGTTCTCCTTTTCCAATAATTAAACTAATATATAACACCCATTGAAAATAAACCAATTCCCTGTAGTTTAAGTGATCAACGAAATTATGTTTAAAATCGACTTAACCGAGATCAATATTATAACAACCCATACCAGCTGTAATTGGCACCACACACCCACCGTGTCACTTGACGCATAACGTAACGCTAGTCACCTCGCAAGCTGACACCTGCCTACATGGAAACTCAACAATAGTCACTCGGAAAGCAAGTGGCATAACCGAAATTAAAATGAAAAAAAAAAAAGTTTTTAAATTGTCATTTAGGTTTTAGATCGCGATGTTTGGATGCGAGGTGTCGTGGTTGGTCATGGGTAGAATGAGGTGATATAAATAAAATAAATAAATAAAAATCGTTTATTTGGAACAGAAACAGATACAATTTTAAACAGATATAAACGATAGCAAGATATAGGTCTTGAAAGTTGATGTTTGTCTAGAAAGACTAGGTAGAAACCTTTCTTGTTTTAATTCATTAGGTACCTATTTACTTGTGCTCCGACCTGCATAATATTATGAGTACTGTATTGTAAAAAGTAATTACGAACCCACAAGCGCTGCAACCATCATCTGCAAAGATGCTGTGGCCAATATAAATATATATATATATTGAGGTCTTGCAGCACTACTCTTGGTGTTAATTTTGTGTTTTAAATGGTCCCATTATTATTAAGTTTTAATCATCTTAAATTTAGGGTTTTATATATTTTTCATTTCAACAGCGTCACGAAACATGAGAAACATTTGTTGCTATCTTGGAAATATTAATATTTTTAATTAAAGTATATTTTTCATTCCAAAAACATTTTGTAAGCATTGAAGTTTGTTGCTTGACATATGTAAAATATAATACTCGAGTTGATCCTCTCTTACTTACCTCTACTTAATCATATTCGTCAAAACTATTGTCATTAGTAATTTATTTAAACTCACCGCGGTTGTCGCTCCATTAGTTAAACTTAACTTTAGTAAATAGCTGAAATTCTTCGCTTTTGTCAACTTTTGTTTAACGTTAGGCATTCGTGGCAGCAATTCGATAGGGTTACGTTTTGTTTGATCTTTTGAGCTTGAACTAAAGAATTTAACAAGTGAACGAGACAAGTGTTCGTGTGTGTAAGAATGTGTTGTATCTTCTTTGAAGGATAGTTTTTTTCTTTTTGTAACTTTACTTCGACTTGTTTTTAATGATTAGTGCAATATAGCAGCTGTATTAGTTTTGATGATTAGGGCATTTATAATTAAGTATTAACGTAAAAGTAATCATATTTGTAAACCATACTATGTAATCGTATGATAATCATACTATTACATAGTATGGTTTAAAAAAAAACTTTACTACTATCTACTCTCATTTAATGCACAATCTTTTTTAAGATACTCAATTTAAACTATATCGGTAATGGAAACTTTTTAGACAGTAATACTTCTGAAATATTGGTCTCATAAAGACTATGTAGTTTCAATTCTAGGAACATAACTAGGAACACGAAGATATCGTTTGATCTCATTCTGGATTATATTTCATTTAGATCAGTGCAGTATGACACTAGAAAAAAAAAGCTACTTACCTAATTACATATTTCATGAGAATCTAATCATAATATTACGATGATTTACTTACAATAATATATTATTATGATCAGCAAGCTAGTATAATGTAATCATTATATCAAAACAATTATGTTGATTATGACTGTTATAAATGGTTTCTCGAGATTGAAATGACATGATAATGGCTTGAATGAAACGCTAACAAAATTATAAACTGCATGTTCCGTTGTCTAAAGTGATTAATTGGCTTAACAGCTTGTGTTGTTGTGTGTGAATGTAACCTATTTTTCTGTAGACCTTGTAATTGTGTATCTACGCTTAAAGATTGGAAAACTTTTTTTAAGAGTTAGTTAACCAGAAAAGTCTGTTAACTAAACATTTTCTGAAGTATATAAGTGTGGTAATAATACCAACCCTTAAGACAGAAAGTATGTACAGTGGGTTTCAACATTGTGTAACCAGATTCTTTTCAGAACGAATATTACGTTTCCAATAAGATTTTTTGTTAGTGAAATAATAATTACAACGTTTTACTATACCATTGGACTATGGATATACCTGTTATATCCATAGTCCAATGCTGGGTCCATACCTACCACTCTTCTTTCTTTGCTCTTTACTTCAACGACTATTATAGTACGGTGCAAATTTAATGGCGGCTCTGAACACGAGGCGAGTCGCTGCGCAGTAACAAACTTATGCGCCAGCGGTGGTGCGGGGCGTTGTACTGCGCAGCGTGTAGCTTACTTACTTTAACAGCCGCCATTAAGTTTGAATCCAACTATACAAGGATTTATTACACAATAAAACAACAAAGTATGCACAGTTAAACATAATTTATTTCATATTATTTAAGTATCACAGATCCATTTATTTTAATATTCATCACGTTAACAAAAATATATATAGTTTAGTTGGTGGTGATGACACCATTTACATAGCATAGTTATGTTCCTACATTTGTAACTGCGATACATGATATTTACAATCTATCACATTATATACAATATAGAAACGATCAAGGTTTGTATTTACTGCCGAAATAAACTAGAAGGAAAACTATTGTAACTTCTAATAAAGGAAAAAGTATTTTCTTACATTAAGAATATAATTAATCTTATTACGATCTCAAATATGAGAATACATCTTGCTGTTGCTATGTAGACTCAAATCGATCTCAGAACTATAGAGCAAAAAGTTTTAATCACAAAATTCATTGGATTTAAAACTTACAAAAAATATCACTGTTGCAAACAATTATCGGTATACGAATGAATACGGGCTTTAAAAATAATTTAATTGCACAACTGGCTATTTCGAATACCGCAAAAAAATTACCTTTTATTTAATTAATTGTCATTACATAAATTAAAAAGTATTTCAGTTTATAAAAATGCAACATTCGATTGTTCTTTACATTCAAATACTTTTTCTTTATAGCCATATGAAACATATCAACTTTAAATTAGGCCAGTATTTATTTAGTAAGAAGGTATAAAACCTGTTTTGTCCATTTCAGCAGTAAATACACTTAATAAAGAAGTTTGCAAGATCTCTTCTACTGAGTAGCTGAAGTTCGTTCTTTTCTCTACGCGATATATAAAGGGCAGTGTTCAATGGCAGTAAGTGAATAGGGTACAAACTAATCGAGATTATTTCTAAATAGACTTATACAGTTGTTGATGTTTAGGGCAGATTTGAAGTATCAAGTAAATGTTGTTTACTGGAATTATAAAGGGATGTGTTCAATGTATTAGACTTTTCGATCACCTTTTTAAGAAAGTAAGAATTTAAATTTAGGTAGAAACATATTATACATATTTTGTTTTTTCAAAATATTGTTTGAGAATCTGGGTAATTCCATAGGTAAGCCAAGCCACCCACAATATGAAAAAAATATATTTTTTCTTTCTAAAAAACTTAATTTCAACTAACTATATTCAACTCTTTTTATGAACTACACATCTGAAAACGTGGGACCACACATTCTCAACAACACATTCTAACTGCTCGCTAGAGAGCATTCGAACCAAACGCTCGCTCAAATACACCAGTGACTTGAGCGCTTGTACCATTAACCACACTCGTCAAAATGGCTGGTCCCAGCATTACACAGACTTTAGTCCGTACATTGACATTTAATGATATTAAGAAAGTCTTGCAACTGTATTCGTCTAGGGATTATCGCGTATAGAAAGGACTTAGAACTTTGTCTTAGTAAGTTTACATTGAATTAGTTTAAATGCAGTTGTAAAGTCTTTATAGTAAAAGGTGATGCCGATGAATTTGATACTATCCAATTAGTTTTCAAGTTGTTGACGTAATTGTTCGTTTCATTAAATGGATAAAACTAGACTGTACTTATATACCAGAAAGAGATACCTTTTATCAAGAAATGCATAAAAAGCTTAAGACTTGTTTTTTAGAAATTGATGATATCAAAATCATTATGGTTGGAAATTGTCCGTCAACTAATTTTGATAAAATACGACCATTACTGAAACCTCAATCGGTTATCAGCAATCAAGCTATGTGGTATAAAATACATTACCTAAATGGAAATATTAATTTGCTGAAATGTGTGTCGAGTAAATTATTTTGTGGGACTTACGTTAATAGCACAAATTCATCTAACATCGAGTAAAAATACTTAGTTGTAACTTTAAAAAGTAGCTAATTAAGCTCAGAGTTAGACACGTATAACATTTTCTTTTAGATTATTGCCAAAATTTTGCTGTGGCAGTACATATTTGGCACAAAGTTCAAATCTTCAAAAAGTAAGGTGAAAATAATCGCAAGCAAATAAAGTACGAAAATAAGCAAATTTTATCAGTTAATAAAACACTCAAACTCTATACAAAAAATAACAAAATAACCAACCGCCGCCGACTGTCAGTCGACGATGTTTCTTTAAAAGACATTGTAGGCACTATTATTGCTAATATAATATAATTTATTCATCGATCGCTTATCTACAGCATAGAATATTCTATACAAAATATACTACGAAGATTTTACAAACTTAGGCCGTCGGCCTACGAAACTATACTTTTTTCTAACGTAACATTTAAACTACTCATTACATTACCAACAATCGTCCATATACATTCGTTCGTATAGGCCTATAGTTCCACATATATCATCATTCACAATTGTCTTATTGAAATACACATAGGTACGTACCGTTGAGTCGAAGTCGTTAGTGACTGTAGTGTGGTCGAGGAATTCATAACCAGGAGGGTCGTGCGTGCAGCATGTCGGCGGCGTCGTGGCGGTCCATCTGGCGCAGCGCGGCGGCCAGCGCGGCCGTGGCGCCCGCCCCGCGCTCGCGGCACTCCCACAGCTCCAGGATGGCCTCCGTCGGCGAGCTTTTAGTCGCGAACCACGTCGTGTACCGGTCCACACCCAGCCGGGCCGCCAGCGCGCGCCAGTCGTTCCCGCGAGCATTCGGCGGGTCCAATATAGCGCACAACTGCCGTTTTATGCGAGTACTTAACTTAAACGGTCCCTCCGCCGCGCACTCGTTGACGCCCGCCTCGCTAACTGTTACGTTCTTTTTAGCGCTACTCTCGCTCCCGTCTTCGCTGCGGCACATACGAGCCTCTAAAAGGTTTTCTGTTATGTTAAAACTGCGCTGCGACTCGGCGCGGGGTGAACGTCCCCGCGGCGATCGGCTGCGCACGTCGTCGAGGGATATTCGGAATGTCTGCTTGTATGAAGGATTGGTTCTCTGACAGGCGGACACGCTGAAATCGATATTGTCGCAATCGTGGGTCCTCTCTAATACAAAGCTGCAATGCAATGCATTGTAATTCGATCCCCAAACATGTTGAAACGGGATTTCTTGGTAACCGATGCCGGGTTTGGCTTTCCAGCCGGGGCTGACATGTTCCAAATTCAAACAGAGATTCGAACCGCCGTCTTGGAATAACAAAGTTTTAGGGCGCTCGAGCAGAACGCCGCCAAGTTTCTTCTCCTGCTCCTGACAGTAGTAGGCCGCGCAAAGGGTATCCTCAAATACGTACAGTCTTATACTATAGTCGGCATTTGTTTCGCTGAGCACGGCCGGCGCATATATCGCCAGCTGAAGCGCCTTCACCGCCTTCCCATTAAAACTTTCACCGACTAATACAAACGTAGACAGCATATCGGTCACTAGGAATATTTTATCGTTGTCGAGTTGAGTGAACACGGGCGTATTGATCGTTTCCTGTCCGAGGCCGACGATTTTCTTCCACTGCGGCTGTGTGTTGTCGGCCTTAGCGCTGTTGTGGTCGATGGCGTACAGCGCCAGATTCCAGAAGCCGTGCTTGAGGCTGGCGCAGTGCGGGATTTGCAGGATGACGGACTTGTTTAATTGAAGACGCGGAGGGCCGCACTTAACTACTGGGCTGAGCTGCGTGATACCTGCGGGGCGGAATTTGTTGTGAACACTTCGTACTTTACAAGGTACCTACGTAATATGTTGCCGAGCCGGCGTGCCTAAGGCGAGCGTTTTTTCTGAAGCAGAAATTATAGCTCGCTGATACCACAGCATAATTACACATCGTTTAAAATTACCTTTGGAAATTGTTCTCTATCGTATCGCAAAATCAATTTATTTTTATTAGACTTATGGCGAGCAAAGTTATTCAGTTCAGACTCATAAATATTCATAGCAATTTGCTGATTTAGGGCATAATAAATACGAGAGTGGAACAAGCGAAAATATTTATCAAAATTAATTTATGTATAACGTCAACAAAGTTCAAGTTCTAAATAAATTGTAACATGACGAATTTGAATTTCCTGATTACGAAGAAACCTGACTTAGTGATAGTGAAATATCGAAAAGTTTACATACCTTTGCCGAGTCTCGGTCGATATCTATCATCTTTGACGACCGCTACGTAGATCTGTTCCCTGCGGCCCCTACTAAGGGCAGCTTCGGGTATCGACAAGGCGACGCCGGCAGCGGGCAGCGCTAGCCTCGCGCCAGCACTCGACACTGACAGCGACTGTGACGTGGGCGAGTTCGACACGAGTTCCGCTAGTTGGAGCGTCACAGACTCATTCGCGGCGTCGTACATAGAGCCGGCTAGAAAGGAAATGTTACTTAGTGGTGTTATAAGTTGGACTTGTTTAAATTAGTCGGTGGTAGGAAAGTTGTAATGTATTGCTGTACTGTTTATTATAATAGTACTAGTTTATAATAAATGTTGAACTAATTTTAGATATCACATAAATGATACTAGATTAAGATTATGAAAACCAACTGGAAGTGGAAATAACCATTCAGATTTGAACTTAGCGCTCATAAATATATGGTAGATCCGGTAGAGATTTTTAGATGCATTGCATAAAACAAAGGGTCTAGGCAGGTTGTTCAAAAATATAATTAAATAGTCTGTATTAAGACTTACAGCTAGTGAAACAACTGGACGCTGAATGTTCAGACTCGCTGTACGGTTTGCTGTCGTAGTCATCGCTCTGACCCTTGCTTGACGCACACGGAGTCACCTGATGGTCTACCGGAGATGCATAACTGTGGACAAAGGGACTGTCAGTATTCGGCTGGCATTTGTTTAGAAATTACTACACACACTACTTACTCTAAAGATACACAACCGTAACCTATTTAAATAGTAATATAACCTTTTTAATAAAAGATAAAATTGATTGTTTAGGGAAACACAAAAATGTAAAGCAAAAAAAAAATATTTCATCACAAATAATTAATGCAAAAAACCACAGACTTTAATGAAATTCATATGGGACTATCTCTGGGACCACCCTATCAATTACGAACATATTTTTTATAGCGATCCTAAATTGATGGACATATTCCGTAATAAATATGCAGAAAAAAAACCTCCTTCTTTTGAAAACCTTTAAAAATTATTACTTCTAGTGCAATATTTTCTAATGTGAGTGAAGATTTCATAGAAGTAATTTCAATCTAGTCTACTCACGATTTTAAATCAAGTATCCAACCATCCACATACCCATTACAGCCTCTTTTTGTTTCAATACTATTAACCAACATCGAAACCTATAATTTGTATTATCCTAACAAAAACATTTACGTTTAAGTTCATTATAAAGTCCATTCATAAAACATGCAGCTATTAATTTTTTGCGCCATTGTAGACTAAGATTTAGTAATTTACTGTCTAAAGTATTTATTTAATGATATATATAAATGCTGGTATTTTAACATTAAATGCAAATAAAGTTTAAGTTAAAATATAATTAATCATGAAAATATATATTTTAATTTGTAAAGTGTATATTTATTTTGTGACTATTATTAATGCGCATTAAATTTGAATATTATGTGGACTAATTGTGCAAAAACGTAATGATTTATTTGATGATCATAATCCCGTATATTTGCATAATTTTCGTTTAAAGTTTGTTTTAACTAAATTGCTATTTATTGAAACACGTTGTTTGGCCTGAGGACTTATTTTAAGTAGACATATTTGATATAAAATTTGATATATTATGGTCAAATCCTATGATTAAAAACCTGTTTTGATTATGATTTAGTTAAGAATTTATTATGAAGATATTTTAGACGTATTCTGGTTACTTCGAACTAAACTATTTGTGCAATGACGAAAACAACTGACTAACGTCGAGTCGAAATATTTGATTTAAGAATTGCACCATGCAGTTTCCTTCGAGTATTACCTTCGTGGTAAGATTGATACTTGATAAAGCACGTTCTTCCTTTGCTCGGAAAAATTGCACGAATCGACGGTCAAGAGCAGACATGAAACTTAAATAGACTGTCGGCTTTTGATGTCTGTAGTATTATTTCTTTTTTGCCGTAAAAATGTTATTTTTAAATTCAAAGTAAATGTGTCATCGATTTTAGCGAATGATATTACAATATAGGGCGGAATATATACATGAAGATTTTTTGTTGACCTACGTAAGGACATAAACTTAGACTTAAATAGAAAATTCTAAACTTTGCACACTATGTTTATGTTTGGTGTTTATAATCTAGTGAATAGTTAATGTTTTAAGTTAGTTATTAAATTTTTCTTTTAATGCCTGGCTATAATCACCGTTTCTTAGGAACATCTACAACACTTGAGGTTTGTAAATGCGTAGCCTATTGCGTGTATTGTCTTTTCCAATTCTTGTTACTTCTATTTAAATAAACATCAACTGTTTGCAACTGTACATAAAGTTCCTTAAAGACTGAACAATACTGTCAAAAAAAGTTTTACCGCAATCTAAACCCTACACATAAGCAATACAGTTTATTTTCCCAAAACTCGCATCACCTACCTATTAGTAAGATGCGGCACATCATAATGGTGTTCAGCCCTCGCGTCCGGCTGCGGGTGCTCGTATCTCGGAGGCCGGTGCTGCATCAGGTCAGGGGCTAGGGACAGCGACTGCTTCTCCACTGTCGGGTACATCTCCGGTTGGAAATCTGCTTGGAGGAGAACGATAGTGTTAAATGAAGTAATTGGAGTAATTATGAAGTCAGAATAGGTACTTATCTGATAACATTATTTTTAACTGACTTCAAAAAGATGAGGTTCTCAAGTCGTCGAAGGACCGATTACAAAAATCTCTGCCCATATAAATTTAATGAAAATTGCTCCAGTTTTTTTTTTGTTTTTTTTTTTTAATATTTATGTGAAATCAATTACTATAAGTATTTACCAAAAGTAGCGAGTCTACTTTTAATTACATTCAAGTAATAACGGCAACTGCAAAATTTAAGTAATAACGGCATCAATCTATAAATTAAATTAGGTTTAATAGAATGTTGGACTATAACGCCCAACCGGTCATAAAATAATCCCAGTTAATAAATAATGTAATTGATTCGATTATAATGAAATCGATTATAATCGCTGCGATATCGATCTGAGTAATTGCCTGATTATGCGCGAGTGTCAACGATCTCGGAAACGGACTTCCGATAGAAGGGTCGTGAGGAGTCACTATGTTAATTTGTAATTGTTAATTGGGCTTGATATTTTTCATTAGAACAACGGACACATTAGAAGTTATTTATTAACTTGTTGGTTTTAGTTTTAGGTTAACACCGAAAACACCAGAAGAATGGCGGTCAAAAAACAAAAATTCAAAAAAGTTTTTTCTCTATTTACAATCATTGTTGTGTTTTGCTACAGTATTGTTTACTATAATATTTTAGTATTGCTTCTACTTTGAATATTTTACTACATGTTAAGAAAGCGCGAGGCTGTACCATTTAGAACGAATATAAAACATTTTTTATTACCATAAAATTTCTTCTCACACCATGGTCTTATCTACAGTTTATCTATGATTCAAAGTAGCATTAAAGCCAATACAACTTACCAGTTCTCGTCATAGTATACAGGGAATGGTCCCTGGTCTTCCGCTGCAGCAGTTTGTAGACCACGGCAGCTCCAGCCAGGAAGACCACAACAGCGACTGCTATACCTATGTATAGAGGTATGTCGCTGTGGGCTGCCACTGTTGACAAGAGAAAGAGGTTTAAATGTAATTTACAGGAAAGGCAACAGAAAAACTTGATTATAGTAGGTTAAATTATACAAATACAATAAAAACTGAAAATTCTAACGAAAAAAGAAAACAAGAAGTAGATACTAAAATACGAATATTTTTTCAACAAGTCAATGAGAATCGCTATTGTACAGTTAATCTAAAACCCTATTGCCATTCATCACAAACATAAATCACTTATCAAATTGTTACACAATTCAATTAACAGTCCGTTACTACTGCACTTACAGATCCATCTTCAAGTAACAGAACAATATAATTCTCACGACTCAAACAATAAAAAGCTACTGTCATAACACTAAGAAAACTTTTGCTTGTCATCTCGCCTTAAAACCTCAAGTTGTAAACTCAAAACACATTCATCATTTCAAACAAAGAAACATAAATTACAAAGTTTGTTCGCTAACTTTTAAAAGCGAACACTATCCCACTTCACACCATAAAGTTTTGTATTCAAAATGTACAAAAAGAGGATAAAACCATCAAATTATTAAGCACCTGATAAACTTTTGGAACTATAAAAAGTCGACCAATTCACGAGGAACTTTGAATAATTACAGAAATTTTCGTGACTGCATCAAAATAAGGTTGAAAATCGCTTGGATTTGAATTTTTTAACTGCATAACGAAATTTGCCTTCGTTTATTCAAAATGATCGTCGATCCATGTTTCTGGCAGCACCTTAGCATTATTTATGTCAACGCGCCTTAAAAGCGAAGTCTCATTGCGAGCGGAAAATGAACTCCTCAAATTTGAGTTCGACTTTTGATTAGAGAAGATTTTAGCTTCAGTGGAGACTAGACAAAGTTCCCAAGTAAGGGAGCCAGATCTTGTGGGATCAAATGAACTACAATAACTGCAAATAGGATTCTGTGAGTTTAAGTAAAAGATAGAATAATACGGGATTTGCGAGATAACAATCCAGACTCTAGAAATAGAACACAAGAAACATAAAGTTTCTCGGCGTTCGGTCAGCAAATTCAATTTTACAATAATAGTTTTCAGTTGCAATATTTGTATTGTTGTTCGAAAGTTGTATAAATAAGAATAGGAACAAGTGCTGCAATGATGCACAGTACAGATTTAAAATGAGATACTGATGATCATAGTAAATCAAAGCTAAGATTGGATTCAATATTTTATGTTAAACATTTTGTTTTTCATTGTTATTGTACAAAACTATATCCAATACCTTTTCATGAAGCGTAATTGAATCTAACGAAGCTTGTAGTTGTAGGTAACTGTTGAAAAGGGGTAACATAAAAGTTGAGTAAACATCTCCGCTTACAATCCCACCCGATCTTCCTGCGCGGCATTTCTTAACGATTTTTTGTGCATCTGTGCCTTGAAAAGGGCTCCTTATTGGCTTATATTTAACGATTCTTTTGATGCGTGTATAGTGGCTGTTAATACGAGTTTAAGGAAATTCTTGAGACATGTGGTGTCTTTAAAAAGAGGCAGCTAATGTACTTCACGTGTTGTGCCTTGACGTGTTGAATTTCAGGTGGTTTTTATGGATAAATCTACAGTAGGGCTAAAAATCTAGTCAAAGCTACTTTGGTGTGGGGACTAACAATTTTATCCTTCCCATCATTATCTTTCATTAGCTATGTACTAAGTTCGTGTTCTTTGTGGATTACCTTTGTCCCTGTTTTCTGTTTTCTGGCAGCCCTTCCATTGATAATATCGGCACGAGCCGTTGACTCATTGGTTTCTTAGTCATGCACCCACATGACATGTGTTACCGATTATGCTAATTCACTCGTCGACGACACACAAATACGGACAAACTGATATTTTAAATATGTACACAATGTTCCCCGTTTCCTTTCTTTGATCGTAATTGTTGTTCAAGTTGAATAAGAAATTAGAAAATATTATCTTCCAAGATAGGCTTTAGTATCAATAACAAATTTAAGTCAAGTAGGCACCTGTGATCTGATACAGAACAAAGGATATCTAAGGATTTTTTAAACCAATAGTTAGCTAGTTCCCGTGGGAATTCTAAAAACGACACCCATGAAATCGTGGATAAAAGCTAGTATTAAAAAAGTTTAAAGGTGAATGCAGAATTCTCAGCGCTATAGGTCTCACTAGTTGAATTCAAACAATTGAAACACGACAACTACATACAAAATCTATGGAGAAGTACAGCTACAATAGCAAGACTTAATGGTCGAAGAAATGTGTGTTCACCTGTAATGGTGCAGCATGAAACGATTTTCCATGCTTGATTTTTACAACTTCCACAGCAGCTAAACATTGGATTACAATGGACATGGATTTCTTGGACAACCTTCATTCCCGTATTCCTTTCGTCTACAGTCGTGACACAATAGCAAAACGAATTAATAGGCTGTTAAAGTCTCGAATAGCTAACGCGGAACTTTAAGCGCGGAAGTGAACGAACGAATGAATGAATGAAGTCATCGCGCGCGCTCGATAACGCGATAACGATCTTGAACGCTCGCGTAATTAAAAACAAGTCGGGCTTGGAGTGTTGCGCTTAGCGCTGCGGTGTTGCGACCTGTTTTGTGTTCATTCACTTTTCATTCTTCAGCTGCTCGTTCATTGATACTCAAATTAACATGTTCGATTTCAATGCTAGTATTATTTTACTCTTTTCTTTTCAGCTCCGACACATTTTACGCGGTCGCGGAGTAAGAAGGTAAATAAATATTTCATTATCGAGTGGTAAAATACTTTTAATCGGATCCCGTATACGTTTGCATATGGTGCATTTCAAAATGTGTCTTTATTGTTCTGCGAGCTTTTACTCAAATTTTCCTTTGTAAAATTATATTTAAACGGAATTGAATCAGTGCATGTCTCCGATAATTATTCCAACAATGGTCTTAAATTCCGTTAAAGTAATTAAAAGCAGCTCAGCTTGAATTCTGTTGATGAATATGTGCCGCGAATTTTATTCATTGTTTAACATCCTACTTGAAAAGTAAGTGTAAAGTAGTAAATTTATAATTATTTTTTAAGCTATAAGGAAATGGAAATTTATTTTTAGGTACAATTTATCATTCACCTTAATTTTGTATACAAGATTTTTTTAAAGATGTTTGTAATAGACCTAAGTGGAACTTACTCCTTCTATGTTTTACCGAACCTATAGAAATCTGAATACCGTTGTGGTACCTCAAAGACCTTACAATGTAGCTATACACTGTATCCATTGTTCAAAGAAACTTATATATAAACATTCCTTAGTACTTTGCGTTTTTATCAGTAAGTATATCAATTTCAAGGCCAGTTTAAAAAATGTGCTTGTTCTAATTCCTATAAAAAGGTGCCATTAATCATGAAACACAGTCCAAAGAACACATGATATTAAATATGTTTTAATGATTTACGTCATGGTTATAACTAAAAAATTATCCAGTTAGTAATGTTAAAGTTATTGGTATCATTAACCTGTTTGTGTATTTGTCTTACTCAAGTAGACTGCCTCGTTGGCCTAGTGGTTGTAAGCGCGACTGCTACGCTAGATGTTTTGGGTTCGATTCCCAAGCCGACCAAAGTGTTATTGGGTTTTTCTATGAAATTCTCGGTAGCAGGTCGGAGTTTGGATTTGTGCCCGGTTAGTGGCAATAGGTACATACTGGCGAACTGTGGGTGTATATTGGTACACCTCTATGTGTGATGGTATGTTATGTTTATGTAGTAGTAATATTCTTGCAGACGTATGTAACTATAACATGTATTTTTAGCTTTCACTTTCTTTAAATGACGGCAAGTAAAAAATCGTCCAATATAAAAAAAGCATTTTAGAATATTTCTTTAAAATAAAGAGACGAGTCTACCAGTCAGAGTAACCAAAACTCCATCATATACATTCCCATTCCGATTCTATTTTTCTGTCCGAACCAGCTATTATGTATAAACGGCGTATCGAATGACCGGCATCCGAGCCGAATGTAATAAATTAATAAACATCGCGACCGTACGAGCGATTTAGGACCGATACTGATCGATGTAATTGCTGCACGCGACGCTACCATGTGCTGGCCTTAAGTGAACGGTTTGAGTTTTCTGATGTTGATGGTTTTGACTTGAACTGTAAGAGATATATTGTCTGATGGAATTCATCCTTTTTAAAGGATGTTGGACTTTATTACGCCAAGGTGTTGCCTTTGAGTGTTGCAGATCAAATGTTCAGAAACAATTTGTATACAATGTATATCTGGAATGGTGTCGATTCCGATTTGGGAGAGTTTTGATTTATGCTGTTTTAAGTATGCATTTTTTATTTGTTATGTCACTAGGTACCATGAATGACGTATTTTTGCTGTTGGGATCAAAGCTGATGAACAACTCAAACGAATTGGGTCTACCTATTTTAAAAATAACATTATTGTATCATGATTCTTTGTAACGTAGAATAAGGAAACTACATTGAAATTATAATATAGATAGATAAGTTAAAAATACTATAGAAAAAGTTCATGCTAAAAAACACTTTGCTGCAAGTGCTCTAAAACTGACAATCAGTAAATTGTTAGACCTAGTTCAGAGATCAAACCAATAACATATAACACAAAGCTTAAAAGAAATGCTCAACCATAAACTATCTATCAACGGAACTGCAACTTTATGGCTGGTATTACAACGAGCAATACGATTTTCTTTTGAAAGCAATAAATAATTTACAATCACTTCCAACTTAACATATTGATAGTTTGGAAAGCCATTGGTGTTAGCAGTAAAGCACTTTAAGACGTACATCTAACCACACAAGTGGAACTCTTTGGACAGACTTACTTTCTACATTCTATTTTCGGTTAAGCTGCGAGCTTCTTCGAATCAAAATTTCAGGGGTAATTAATGATTATCATGCATTGTCATTATCATGTAATGTATTGTCTTTACTCATAATAATATAATAATAATAATAATATTCCTTTATTTCAGGCAACTAGGGCCCATAGAAAATACAATACTTATATAATATAACAATAACTATAAACTAATACATACAATCATAAACTTAAAAACTAAATATAATCATAGATAATGAGTAAAGACAATACTGATCCAAATAGATATTCCTTTTAGATATTTGCATGAGTGATTAATACGTTTAATACCTAAAAAAATGGTGTCATTTCTTTTTAGGTTCTGTATAACTTAACTACGAGTACTACTATCTTCTAAACAGTCTAGTATATACCTAAATAGACATGGATACTCTCTAAAATACCAAGTATTTAACTTCTTTCACAATTAATAGTCGCAATGCATCAATCAATGGCATCGATGCATATAGACACTGACAAATTCCTTTGGATGCACACTGGATGTTTCTGGGTCACTGGGCGACAGTGCATGGCCATCCGCCAAACTTTTAAATACTAGGCGAAAGCATTGCACGTGTTCTAGCCTGTGCCAAAGCTTCAAGCATACCATTGGTTAATTGATAAGTGCATCTTAGCGTAAGAAATTTACTTCGCATTGAACTCATTTGAATCGACATAGAAATGTACCTCATTTTCCTTTACCTGACGGGGTACAAATCGATCGATGTTATAGCATCGACTTATCACATATGAAATGCAATAGTGAATTGAGTACCAATTGAGTATTGCTGGACAAAGTAAGTAAAAATAAAATACCAGATGGTAATTTTTAGAATGCGTGAACTTTTGTCGAATTCGTGTCTTCTACAGAAAGACATTCGACTAACAGTCCAATCATGTCGTCAAAAATGAAAGTGTGTTGAAATTTAAACGCGTTGAGTTAAAAGTCCGCGGATGTCGGAAATATCTGTTCGGTGTTCTATCTTCGTTGAGCGCTTGCGTTGCCGCATGTACGTCCGTACGCAATGGCGCAACACTGCAGTAAAACGTACTTCATACAATAAATCTCCTTCATAAACAAGTTCCAAGTCCCCACACGGTTTATAGCCAACCGATGTTTGAAATTCAATAAATCATTACATCCGCTACTTACACCGTTGAAATCAAAACCGCAGAGATGTTACGGGAATTAATTTACGTACGATTATCGGATTAATTTCGAAATTTGTACACTATGTAAACATTTGTCAGTGCCAACGGCGCGGTGTCCGTTGCAGAGATCCCAGATAGGGAATCCAATCGAAATTTACAAACCCTTGTCGCTTTACCCATAACGTGGTAGGAGGGCTTGCGGAATTAAATTCTCTCGAGTTGCATCTCACACGAATGTGGTGCTTAAAATCTTTTGTTCTAGAGGCGGTATTCGCGTGAATGGAGAAGGACGATATGTGAATGCATTTTGCGATCGCCTGCTGCGCTCACTCGACGAAATCACAACAAATCATTCACGAGACCCACCTCCAGTAATGATGGCCGCATCGCATATAAATTGGATTTTACTGTTGTTTGTTTATGCATTAATGTTTGATTAAAAGTTTTGTACGATTTAATTTAATTTGAACGAAACCGCAACGGTTGACGGTCGATAGCCGTTTTTTAATGCAATTAACATGATAAAATCAGTGACCGTTTCAGTGTCGGTTAAATATGGGATATTACGGTTCATAAATTAAGTGAGGATATCCAGTGTGGTTATGCCTTTAGTGCCTACTGAATTATTCAATATTCTTAATAAACATCTCAACGTCTTCATTTCTACAGTATTGGAGTAATAAAGTATGAGTGGGAACGATTTTAATTAACGATGCGTCAAATTGAAATGCATAAATTCTTCGTAAATTTCGAGATTTATCTCCAAAGTTAGTTGAACATCGGATTCCGGTCCATAGCTCAAACAAAGCTTTATCAAACACTTCCATTTAAAAGCTACTTTTCACTTCTCACAATTTATGTTCCGTCCTCAATACAAAAGAAGCAACACTCAATGCACACGGAGATTCATTCACATTATCATAATAATACACCAATAATTTGTACTATGAAAAGATATTGTGAAAAATAAAAAGGTGTATTCAATAAATCTGTCGAGTAGAAAGTTATCGATAGTTCACAATTCGTGTTCAAACGGTTCTTTCCTATTAAACATGAGTGTGTGATGATACTAATCCGCTTATGCAGTTTTGGTAGCAGTGCGGCGTTGAGTTGATGGTTTGGCAATTTACGGGTGACCTACTTGTGGTCAGGCATTAAAAACGTGAATGTGTTTTAAATTTGTACGGAAAATAAAATGAGTTTTAAATAAAACAAGGTGGTTTTTCGGTAGTCTATAACTGTTTACTCTATAAAATCGTGTAATGATGTATGATATATGACGGCTTAAATAAATAAATTGTTGATGTTTAACATTATTTCGTCACATATTTATTTAATAGCCAGTATCGTAAATTATGGTGAGTATAAAGATTGGCCAATGTTTTATCGATTTGACCTCTTGCAACATATAGGTATATAATAACTGTTGGCTATAATATTGTGTCCATTATGTTGGATCCCTTAGAAATATAAAATCCCCTAAATCCTTCTCAAAGAATCAATGTATCCCCAAAAGAATGGATGTATCAGGGAGCGTTACATTTTTCATTTAGCAAAGAGTTTCTAAGCACCATCTAAGCGAAGAATCCTCACTTTATTCCGATGTTTAGGCAACAAAAGATGAAAAGGCGCTATAAAATTTCACCATTTTCCCCCTTTTGTATGTGGCAATTAGGCTAATGAAGTGGCTCCAGCGAGCGCGAATGAATGCCTCCGCCCGAGTTCCTCGCATTCAGCGCTCACCTTTCATGTGGGCAATTTGCTGATGGTCCACATAATATAGCCTTACTTGAATTACTTGGAGTAATTGAATTTATTGCGGATAAAAGTGTGTATTTTAAAACCATAAAGCCAACTATCTTGTTAGTAGGCTTAGTAATTGGCTTTTCGGTGTATTTATTTTGGTTTATCCGACTTTAGCTTGTTTAGCCTTATTTATATTATAACCACATAATAATATGAGACAATTCCGGTAATGAACCAAAACATTCATGGAAAACCGTAAGGTCCATGATATAGGCTTTTAGGGTATAATACCTACACTACAGTTAGATGCCTTAGGTAACGTTATGAAACTTTTAGAAACTTTGACACAGAATAAATAAAAGAAGATCAAAAGCAATTTGAACAGCCAGACATAATATCAATAACAATAGAAAACTAATTACAAATTGAAGTTGTTGACTGTTTACGTTACTAGAAAGTTGTTTAAACCTTGAAGCAAATTAATTTTCTGTCGGTGTTAATTAAACTCGCACATTTGGATGCTGGTGAAAATTTTCCTTCAATAGAACACAAGCAGCTAGTTAGTCGAACTCATAGCTCTGCACACATTCGGAGAAACTTTGCTCATAAAAACCTTTAATTTGCACCGACTGTTAAAACAGCACATATATTTTTATACAAACAAAGAAATAAAAATACTTGAGTCGTAAACGTTAAAATATAGAAAGTAAAATAAAAAGGAGCGACCGAATCAGCGGCTCCTTCAAAGTCGAAATAAAAATCGTAAATGATTTAGCGTAACTCGAACAAAAAAACACAGACAGTCGAGACAATTTTTAAGGCAACAGTCCATAACTGGCAACCGAAAAAATCTCCGCCAAAACCGAACACAATAGATTGATCATCCCAATAAATAACAATCAATCCACACGACGCTAAACAAAAACAATTTACAAAGTCAAGATGGCGGATTTATTTGGCGCGAAAGCGTTCGCGAAGAAGCCAACATACAAAACCAAAATGGTATAACCCCGAGGCTATTTATCAAAATGTACGATAAACAGAAATGGGAAATTGAAACAGAGTCAACGGGGACCAGTGGAAATGATTTATTGCCATTATAAACAAAATATGGACTGATCATTTTCCATTCCGAGATTGAATTTAGACCGCCAAGGGTGAGGTGTGTGTTAAACGCGCCTAATGTCGTGTTTAATGGTCGATCGGTTTCGAGTAAAGTCGTTCAATATTATGTATCTTTGGTTTATGTTACTGTGAATAATACATTCAATGCATTGTGCGACCATACTCTGAATGGAAACGATCATTGAATAATGTTTCTCTTTTGACCATCATAAATAATGTTATTCATAAGTTATATGTTACTAAAATATGAATAAAAAAATATTAAAGACGATAACAGAAAGAGTTTTTGAGAAGTTAATTACCATATTAACCTACGGCAAAATTTTGACGTTAAAAAGATTAAACAAAAATAAACGTATAAATGATTTCATGCAAAAAAAGCAATCGCCTGAAGACTACTTTTTAAATTGCTCCACTATAAAACGAATGGAAATCGAGAAGATGGCCAGTTTCACAGGTAGCTGTGCGGAAAATGTGAATAAAAAAGTCCATTTACAATCGTAATAAAGGCCGCATGCAGAGGTATTAAAACTAAATAATACCCTGGAATCGGAGAGAGCGGCCGAAACTGAATATTCCAAATGCCGAGTGCGCCGCGAATATCTGCAGAATACCTGGCTTGTGGCCGTTAATATCGCCCTATCATATTAAAACCTTTTTGTGCTAGTGAACATGGAAATGAGAATCTTGCTAGTATCCCTAATGGACTTACTGTAGAAGTATATTGGAAGGCTCCATAATCAAATACTAGAAAATGTAACAACTTTTAACTGACGTAAAATTTGGACCCGCAGGTAACATTAAAGAAGCGTTTGAAACAATTATTAATTAAACAAGATAGTTAGAAAATGTTAATGTTGATAATTAATTAATGGTAGGTTCCAAATGTCTTCGTAAGTACCGTTGATGAGTTTGTTGGTAGGTATTTTGAATAAGCTCCTTTAGACTTGGATGAAATATTGTATCCAGTATGTAAACTATCTAGTAATACCAACTTATTAATTATGTTCTAGCAAATTACTGCGTTTAATAAAGCAGAAGTTACTTCAGCTATTCCTTTACCGTTTACAGTTGAAATAGCTTAGTCAGAATTAATTTGTAGTTTATGAACGCTACACATCGAAACTATTGTTGAGAACATTTATGAATGGGTTTTGGTTAACGTTACATATTAGCTGTCTGTCAGTCAGTATGTGAGCAAACTTTAGCTGAACATTTGATATTAAATGAGGGTTTAAGCGAACTTATGGTACCTATTGTTTGATATAAATTAAATTTCTGCTTACGTATGACTCATTCTCTCTAAATAAAGAAAATTAGAAGTGAATGCTCTAATAATCGTTAGACTAGACAATATTAAAAACAATGAAAAAGCCTTTTATAGAAAGCAGTTTTTGGATGTGTACTGTGACTAAGCGTCTATCTGAAATCTCGACTATCTTCAAACACATGAAAACGGTTAAAACAGAAACGAACAATCCTAGATAGCCCATTTACGTCTACAATGTTATCATATAAAACTTTACTAACTTAAGTAAGAACGCCATAAAAATTTACTCCCTCTTCTATATTTAGACGATATAATACAGCCCAAATGGTCACGCCACCCGATTTTAGTATCTCTCGAATCTTTTGAACGCGACCACCGAGGGCTGACCTTAGCCTCACCTTGCCTCCACCTTTATGTTGATTAGAGTTCTTTAAGCCGCGGGGGGCGGGGGAGCTCTTCACAACTTGGAAGGTCGCAGTTATTGCCAGACTGTTATGTAGCGACCAGTATAACATTTCATAGTTATGGCTGAACGGAACGGAAGCGTATATTTAGTGTGGCATCTGTTTCTGGAGCATTTCATAGAAATAGTATTAATTAAAATGTCCCATGGTGGATAGTTTCATAATTTGTAATTCCCATGACATGGGCTCGTAAAGTTCTGCCCGAATGTTTGAGTTTCTCAGTTGTCAAGTCTATTCGTGGCATTGCTGTTATGAGATGAGATATGAGTACGATTAACGTTGAAAAATTGTGTTTAGATACGGAAACGTTATGAGAAATGTCGAGATTATTAGCTACAGAATGTGGCGAGAGCTGGCTATAAAAATAAAACTATACGCAGTAACGGTTTCACAATTTAAACAAATGTTAGATTTTGTGGTTTGAATTAGAAATATCAGTCAGTTTTATAATATAGTGCTGTTAAATGTTATCGGTGTAATATTTTAAAGATATTGTTTATTTTACTAGTGCACTTAAATTTAATTGCTTATTTAGAGGAACGATCTTAAAGCATCCATAAAATAATGTAATTCCTACATAGTATCACAGCACGCATCTTGCGTTCACGGAGAAGATTATGGTCTATTTTGGTTCATTGACTGTAGAATAAAGCGATAAAATTGGAATTAGTAGTATAAATAACCCTCAACAACCTCTAATGTGGTTGCTTCAAATACCTTGAATTTCTACAAGTCAAAGTGTGTCTTAAAACGCTTCCATGCAAAATGATACATTTGCGTATAGATCACCAGAAGTAAGGGTGAAAGATTTGGCTTCCTAGTTCTACATAATGGCATTTGGTGTTGCTACGAAAAAGCTCATAATTTGCACACGGTAGCTTCCATACAGCTAAATTCTGATCTTTTAACGAATTTTTTCTCTTAAGTTTCAGCATCAGAAACCCAAAAAGTCCCTTCCCAAGTTTACTTAAATTATTTCAACCTCAAAATGAGATCAAGGTCCATGACAAAGTCAAAGTTTCGGGTCGAGTCTGGCCGAGACTGGCACAGGGCCGTAGAGAAGGGCACGAAGATAGAAAGGCCCAGGTCCAGCAGTGGGACGACAAACGCTGTAGACGATGATGATGAATAACTCACCTCCATGGACTCCACAGTAGTCGCCAACGCAGTCGGCGTGCTGCGCATGCGCGCCGGAGCACGGCGTGTCTCCGGTACAGGCTCGGCGTCGTGTCTGCCGGCAGTCAGCGCCACAGACCGACCATTCCGACCAGGTGCCCCAGCGACCGGGTAGAGCTGTGGGAGAAAGGAGGTTTTAGTATTTGTTAGTGGTTTTGATGACAGCTGGTGGAGGTTTTGTGTTGTTAAGGTGGCTTGATACAATGCTTGTACTCGTACTAGACTTTTGGTTGTGCCCGGCCTACGATTTTGTGATGAGACTAAAGCTTAAAAACAGAAGCGTTTTCTTTATTCTGCCATGTTTACATTTCAAAACCTACCAAAAAAAATTACAGTATCTATTTGAGTTTAAGTACATGATACTCGTATTTAGATATATCCAAAGGTACTAGTGGTAGATTAATAAAAATCAAGTAGTTTTGTGTTGTGGAAAATAAAAAAAAAACAATGACAAGGTTTTTGCATTTCTTATACTTTCGATACTTATACTATCAAAATAAATTTCTGTATGAAAAAATACATTTCACTTTATAGCAAAAACTTTAACGCGACCAAAACAGATCAGATTTGTGACAAAAAAGTAACCGAAATCTAAAGCAATGTCAAAGATCAAGGATAACCATTTTTTGCTGTCACTGCATCATCATTTATCATTGACTTGACACGGTTCCCTCTGACAGACATATGGATATGAAAATCAAGTTGGGTGTCAAGTTTTCAGAAATGTGGTTTATGTGTCTGTCTCTGGACTATATTTAGTTTCGTAAAGACGAAGTGTTTTTTACAATGAGTATAATGGTCAGTGTATTAAGTAATTATTTTTAATTAGACTCACTTAGAATCTTCGTCGTAGAATAAGTAGCGTTTACAGTTATTTTAAAATTAAGTTACTTAACAGGTAAAAAACAGGTAAATCATTAAAATGTGTGACTGTGACAAATATGACAAGTTTTTCTATATTTATTTGATAGTTATTTTTTAAAAACACCCTAACACTTATGTAGAAAAATCACCCTATTTAAGAAAAAAGATTATGGTAATTTTTTTTTTATTTGTATACATAATCAGCCAGTATTACACAACCTTAAAAAAGGTGCAGCTCTTTTAAAACTCTTTGCTTATTTACAGAGTTCATTTGAGGCAACCATAAAGGAAACGTTTATTATATACCTACTTGAAATAATATTTTCTACTTTCTTATTGGACAGTTTAAAATTGGAACTTTAATATGAAGTCCTGCTGAGATTGTTCTCATGGGCTAGTGTAATATATTTCGACGTTTCTTTAAAAAAATATATTTTGTGTTTTCTTATTTGGACATACAAGAATAAAAGGTTCACCTAGGTTTAACGTAATGAGTTTACAGGCCATTGTCATACAAATGTGTTTACATTATTTTTTTGTCTCTTATTTTTTTTTTGTTGGTAGATTTGTTTGCAGTTAGTCTGAGCGCAGGCTTTGACTGCTTCACCGGACTTAAAAATATATTTTTTTTCTCTAAATACCAAGTGTTCCGTTTGTCATTTATTTAGTTCAGAATTATTTTACTTTTGCGTCAGAGCTCATTACCTAAGCATCAAGCTTGCTAATATATTGCAGTAATAAATCATAAAATCGTTAACAATAAAGATATTAATCCTCTTTTCATTACCAGAACAATTACGTTTAAATTAAAACCAATTAACGTGTTACGATTATTAATCGTATATCTAGTAATACAAGATGGAACTATCGCCCTATAAATTGAAATTAAAATACATTGGATGGCTGTACGTCCTTACATGCGAGCCGGACATAAATCACAATGTTTTTTAAAAAAGAAATAATAGACCGCTCATACTGTGATGGTGTATGGTCCAAGGAATGGCGGTAAGCGATTTATTCTAAGTTACAATATTGTGAGTAATAGTATCGTTTGAGTTATTGATTGAACGGAGATTTTGCAATGTATAAATTATTTAAATGACCTAACTTTGTTTGTATTATATGTTGTATTTTTTGTACGTCGATTTCATATTCATTATAAACACAATAATGTGTACTTATTAGGACGCTTCGGATCTACTTCTTTGTAAAATAAAAATTGTTATTTAACTAGTAGCAAGAGTATTAAAGTACCTAAGTAAGATAAAAATATTGTTATATTATGTACTAGTGTTATTTTCATGCCAACTTTGAAAAATACTTTATTTTGAATTACAGAAAAATCCCAAAATTCCAAAAATAAATATCGGGGCTCCTTTTTTCTTGACACAGCTCTCACTTGGGCCACCCCCCTCCGTTAATGTGTGGGTGTACACGGATGTAAAGTACAGCAGTGTGCAGCATTTCTTATTAATTAATGCGCACACACATAAATCAGTCCCGGTTCGTTAGACTAACAACGACATAAAGGACTTTCACGTTTACATTATGCTTTTTTTGTTGTCTTGTAAAGCCCTTGTTTGATTAGTGGGTAAACTATTGTAATCGCATATAGAATCTGTTCTAAATATTTTTATAATTGATTTTTTTTTTATAACTGGCCAGTATTTTGTCATTTTTAAACTTACAACTTATTAAAAGCTTGATTGGGACCTAGCATTTTTTATTTATAACTGGCCTTCTTCTAAGCAATCTTAAACTTAGTACTTAATAAAAGCTTGATTGAGACCTAGCTTACTTTTATATAACTGCCCTGTATTTTATCATTTTAGTTACTTTGAAGTTATTAAAAGCTTGATTTGTATCTCGTCAAAGTTACTGTATTTCTCTCGTAAACTGATTAAATGATTGTTGAAACTAAATATTATAATTCTAAAAACCTAAATAATTTCAGAAAATATAGCACATAATAATTGTAACAGACAGAGATTGAAAAAAAAATACAGTTTATTTAAAAATCCTTTTCTTATAAAACAATATCCACAAACAGACTCTTATCTCAAACTTTATTATGACGTCATCAAGTTTAATCGTCCACAGTGTAAACGTTACTTAACGTATGTAAATAAATTGAGAGAAATTGTCTCCCGCGACACTTCGGGTGTCGTACAGAATTTTTAAGAAACACTCACATTCAGTCTTACGACGATATTTTGTGTAATAAATTGAGTAAATTGTTTTACGATAATACTTGGTAGGGAAGGCTGAGAAACGGCTGAAACGTTTTGTGGATTTATCTTAGGCCGTTTACTTGGTATTTATTGTGAAAGATAAGATATTTTTACATGGTTTTCAGGATAAAAGGTAGTTTTATTTTTGGTTTTGCAGATATTAAGGACAATAAAATTATTTGGTTATGTAGGCAATACTAAAAATGTTATGGTTTAATTTATATCAACACGTAATGAAAGTATGAAAAAAATAATACTAATGCACTTTACAAAAACAAAATTTATTTATTTATAAAAATCAAGGTTTTGACGTTTTAAAGCTAGCATCGGATTTATACTAATTAATGTATGTTCAACCAAAGGTTATCAACACCGTAACAACCGTATCCGAAACCAGAGATCCTAAACATTTCCTCAAAACTCCAATTTAAAATGAACTCGAACGCATTATACATACAGTTATGTAGTTGATCAAGCTTTGAGAGCAAGAACACATGTTCCCAATTAACTCATAATGTTACGTTTCACGGTTCGAGACGGCTGTCACTTGATTGGATTTTATTGTCTACCCGGTTGGTCTATTCCTTTGATGAATACAGCAAGAAAGTTTGTCGAACATCATTGAATGAAAAAAAGGACAACATTTTGGGTTAGTATTTTTTTGCACTTAATAAATGAGCAATGAAGTATTAAGGTATTTGGTATTGATTTAAATTTGTATTTTCATTTTTTTTTTAAGACAGCATCCTACTCTATATTACTCGTAGTTACTTTTGAAACTAAATATTGAAACATCTTATTCAACTATGTAAGTATTTGTCCTTTGATAGTAGGTACGGAAGCCTTGCATAATCTTCAAGTCAATATTATTATTATGCTTCATGCAAATACTTTGAGACTAAGTTGAATAACCTCACAAGTGTGAGCAATGCTTGTTACTGTGAATTTCATGACCGCTAAAATCTTACAACAACGCAAACATTGAAAATGAACAAAGGACAATCCAACCCGGAAACACCGAATAAAATAATTTCACGCATCCTTTGATCGAGCAATTTCGCGAACATCTAACAAGCATTCCATCCTACACGACCGTATGTCACTCTCTTTGAAGTGATTTCAGTACTCACTTTATGACCATATAGAATTAAATGGCGGCTTTTTTACGACAGAGATGTCTAGATATGATGTTTAAATGCTTATTGTTATAGCCACGTGTGTTTTATGTCTGATTCTTGAGTATTTAAAGCCACGGCTTGTCAATTGAATGGCTCGTGCCCGATCTTATGTCTTTGTCTTTGCGAGTTAGGGGGCGATTCTGTTTTGTTTTATTTTAGCGTAGTGTTGTGTAGGGTTCTAATATTGTATTGTTGGAAGTTCGTTTAGTTAATTACGCAGTTGATTGAGGAGTAGTTATAATTTATAAATTAAGCTGGAATGTTTTTAAGTAAGTAGGTTTGCAGAAAGTCTTCGGTCTGATTTACATTAGACAAAAAAAAAAACAAAATGTTTATCCATGTAAAGTACAAAATTTTTTAACATCTCTCGCATAGGTAAATCTTAAATAGTAGACGTAATTTTGCCTCTGATTTTCGCTGCACATGTAAGGTACCTACACATAAATTCACGATTACATAGATTCATTTGCATTTATTAGGTTCTGTAGTGTATTTTTCAATTCTATCAACCATGCCAAAATGACAAAGATCCGTAGACGCGTATATTTTGTAGCAAAGTTTAACAGATACATAATAAAACCTCTTTTCAAGTACACTTACCGATCAACAACTGTTGAGTGTTATCGTATCCTTGCAGGTCCATGTATCCATCTTCATTGACAGCAGTAACAAATAAAACGGATTTCAATAACAACAATTTAATAACAACCTTATTCGAAAAGCTTAAAGTCTAAAATTAAATGTAGGGCAAGGAAGGATTCTCGCTTGAAGTAAATAGTGATAGAGTAGTTGGTTGCGTTCGAATTTTCTTCTTTTCTGGCGACATGTTTGAAAATGGAACATGTTTTCGAAATGTACATTTTATTTTATTCAATTTTTATTTTAAATATTTAAATTGGATATTATAAACTGATTTTCTTTTTTAAGTCGAATTGCATTATTCTTGAAATCCGGGTTGTGAAGAGTAACAATTTAAATAGGAGCGCATTCTAAATAAACAACCTTATTATATATACAACAGAGTTTATTTTCCTTTGTAGAGTCAACAGAAGAAAGCATTATGAAAGCTGAAGTGTTTCCAATAATAAGTGATATTAACCGATGCTTCCTAAAATTATATTCAAAACACAATTAAACAATCGTGCATCTGGTTTTTGTATGTGATTCATTTGTTTTGAAATATTAATATTAATTCAGTTCTTTTGCAGTCAGGAACGACCAATTTGTTTTTAACCGACTTCAAAAAAAGAGGAGGTACTCAATTCGATTTTGAAGTCGATTTTTTTGTTAGAATTATTAACACGCTATATGATGCGAAACTCTGTGATTTCTAAACTAAACTAAAACTATGTAATCCTTTGAGTACATTATTAGTTTTTGATGTATAACTATCAAATTATAGACGAAGTAACTTGTTCTTAACTATAATATAGTTAATGAAGATTATTATATTAATACTTGAATATAGAGAGTAATACAATTTGTAAATGTATATGTTTGAAAACGCGTTTGGTACGCGTAACGGATATACCTATTAACCTCATTAAGCAAGCTAAGTATAATAATTAAGAGTGACTTCAATGAGTATGATTGATTTAAACTCAGGATCTTCCGTTAATTAAACCTCAGCTGTTAATAAATACTCCTCAAGGTAAACCGTACAAGAAGGAAAGTATAAAGTCGAAAGTGAATTTAAAAAGAAGAAAATTATGGTAATAGTAGATGATGTTAATTGTTGAATATTTAGTATTTGAAGATTGAATATTTTAACCAATTTGTTTAGATTACTATTTTCAACTCCTGTTCTTTTGCAGTTGCATATTTGAAAAAAAGATACGTCTTGTTCTTTAAAGTAGGTACTTATCATAGTTAGTGACATTTAGCGTTTACTTAAACTTATTAGGAGGAAAAAAAACTTAAAAATAATAGTATCAACTCCTCGCACAGAATGAGACTAGATACTGGCTGCAAAATCTAACACAACCAACAAAACCAAAATAAAAAGAAAAGAATCTGCATCATAACCCACCGCTCTGACACGGCACGCAGTCCGACGTCCTCTGTACCGCCTGCCCCTGGCAGGGAGCGCCGCCATTCAGCGGGTGCGGCTCCGTGCAGGCGCGCGTGCGCCGCTGCCCGCCCGTCGCGCGTCCGTTGCAGCGGCACGGGGACCAGGGACCCCATGTGCTCCAGCCGCCGTTTACTGGTGGACAAAGAAGAAGAATATTAATAACAATTTCCAAACGCGTGGTCGACACGTCGCGTGACCCAAAGGCTGGCTTCTACCTAGGTCAGCGCAAAAGCATTGCCATACAACGTGGCAATGCTGCCATCCTTTTGGGCACACTCCCAGTCGACAGCGATGTGGATGAATTTTATGATGACCCTTTTTTCTTATTTATTGTGTAGGCTTAGTTTTTGTATTATTTAGTAGTATTTTAAGTTTGATTTCTAAAATATATAATTAACAATGTTACATAAGAGGTGGACAGAGTGCTGAAGACGGTGAAACGCATCAAATGCATTCTGGTGCTGGTCTCCGGGCAAAAAAAAAATATTACAAAAGGAAGGTTTGGTTATGGCCATCTGTAAACCAGGATAGGTTTATATTTTATTCTTTGGTAAATGGTGGCAAAAGGCATTTGCCCTACAGTAGGTCATTTTGAAAACAGCTTATGAATTTCACACCTATGTTACACCATCAAACACAAACAATTTTTGATTGACAAAGTGTGATACTACGATTTCTATACAAATGTAATGGCAATAAACTAAACAAAAATACAATTACTAGTTACCTAACTAAAATACCAGCGTAAAATTCCTAAACACATTTGCAGTTCGTAATAAATGTCAAATAAAGTTTACCTACATTAAATTATTTTGCCATGTCCATTAAATTATTGGAACTGAGTACAAATTCAATGCAAAATAAACATTAAAATATTATTTGAAGTCGAGAGTGTAATTTATGTTGTCAGTTATTTTATTTATTGGTACGGAAATTGCTTTAAATGTTTACTATGTTAGCTAACTATATTATGGTAGTGTTTGCATTATTATATTATTAATTAATATATTGCAATAACTACTAATTACTGAAAAAGCTGTTTCATATTTTAAACCAAAAAAACTTAATTTAAACACGCAAACAGCTTGTTCCTGGAATTTTTGTCAAACTAATTATAGGAATAATGTAGTGTACAGGTTTTCCGCTACCATTTGCATAGATAAGTTATTTAAAAATAAAACACCTAGCAAAAACTATATGGTCAGGACATCATACTTATTCGGTTGGAACGCTAACAGCATATCTAAACATTCTAAACACTAGTCTACATAACGTTAAAATCCCTATTCCGTTTTTAGTTCAAGCTAAAACATTGACGAACTAAATTAATTATTCTTTTCGGTACAGTAATGATTTAAAATCGAATAAATCAAAAGTGTATTGTTTTAAATATAAAACTGCAAGACATTGGACCTACCTGTATGTTTCCTTTTTTTAGTTGAATATAATTAGTCATTGTAAAGTTGAGTCCAGGTCAACTTAAGTCCGGTATTTTGCGTAAAACGACTGCTTATTTGACCTCCATAACCTACCCTAGAGTAATACTACAAGAGTCATAATAAAATACGTATAATATAAACTTCTCAAGCAGAATCTAATAACAGAAACGTCATTATATTTTATATCTACCAACCTATTTATGGTAAGAGAAAATGTCTTATGGCTTCCCCGTCATATAAGTTTTATCTGAGTTAGCACCATCGGTTTTACGGACATTTACAGTTAAATAAATATACGTATTGACATGGAATTATATTAGTCAGGATTTCCTTGATATTATATTGGTTTACTAGCCTTTCAATGATCATCTACTTAGCACGTGTATTTATGTACATAAGGGTAGAACATAATCTACACTAATATAAAAATTGCAAAAATAGCTCTGTCTGTCAATCTGAATTTCAAAATTAAACTGCTGAAATTTTTATGAAACTATTTATTGAGTACGCTTAGATCCCAAAAAGGGTATAGGCTGCTTTTTGCCGCGATAACCGACTCGCACACGAGAGATTCCGCGAGTAAAAAATATTGGTAAAAAAAGGTTCTTTAAACTATAGCCAACCATAAAAAGTTGTGCTCAAATCAAACATATACAACAGTAATCCACATTAATTTATTATAACCTTATTTTTTTTCGAAAACTTTCAGTCGCTATTTTAGAACTCTGAATATGGAATTAAGCTTGCCTAATACATGGAATAGAAAATGTTCTTACGTGGGTATAATAGCCATTACCGTAGTATGTAGGAGTTAAAAAGTACACCACAGCCTATAACTTGCCGCAGATGAATTACATTACATCAAAAATGAGAAACCTTTCTCTTAAGGTTTTATTTTTTGTTAGAGATCTTTGCAGTTGGCCTGAGCGCAGGCTTTGACTGCTTCTCCGGACTTTTGGCGAGGACCTTAAGGCCTCCAGCCAGAGTTTGTATATCTTAAGGCGTTGCTAATAAGAATAATCATAAATTGAACTAAAAAATATAAATTTATTTATTCATCTTTAATTCTTTACTAATAAATATTATTTTGCGCAAAACCTTACTGAACTGAACTGCACAAACTCCAAACAAAAACAAAACACAATCTTAAAATCAACGCAAAACTCACGCAAAATCTCAACAAAACTTTGAAATCAAGATCTAAAAAGTGTTCCGTAACAGGCAGAACCAGAGGGCGTTGTATGCTATATCTTTTATGAAGATCAGCCGCACGCGAGCTAGCGTGCACCTTCTGTAACCTAACGACCTACCTAGAATATACTTTAGCCTAATAATACAGTGTAAATGATACCATCTATTGTATTACAGGTTTAAAAAGCTAGATTGTAGTGACGATAGGTAGTGTTAATTATATTATTGTTTTAACTTGAAATATTGTTCTGGTTGTTTGATAGTGTGACCTGGTTGGTGCAGTGGTTTTAAATTAATTGAAACATGGATTATTTATGCGATTTATGCGACCTATAAAATTAATGTCAATAGGACAATACTAATGAATAACAGTAACTTTTAAAGTATTGCGCTGCATGTTTACAGTTTTTAATTTAACGGGAAACGAAAAACTTTTTATAAAACAGGTAATAAATAGGTACCAAATATTTTAAAAACAATTTCACTTCAAATCAAACTTAAAATATAATTTCTACTAATTTCATTTAAACAACTTTGTAACGCACTTAGTATTCTAACTTCTAAATTAACAGCTCATACACATTTAATTCTTGTCATGATAAATCTCAAAAGCTTACCTTTAAGCAAACATAACATGCAAATATACCGCGCAGATAAAGTTAGGCACGTAGCTGCTGATTTGATTAAAAGATAACTTATCGCTGAGTTAACAGACACTGCTGAATTTGCTCGCCGATGACCGATACCGAGGATGACTGATAAGGATATTGCTATCACTGTACTTGATGGACAGATTGACATATTAGCAACTGAATGACGAATTTTGGCAATAAATCTTTACTAATATTATAAATGCGAAAGTTTGTTTGGATGTTTGTTACTCTTTCCCGCAAAAATACTGAATTGATTTTAATGAAAATTTACAATAATGTAGCTTAAACATCGGAATAACACATAGGCTATAATTTATAAAGATGTTGTATGAATTGTCATTCGCGTGGGAAATTTAAGAGAAAATACGAATTAATTGTATGCAGATCAACAATTTAAACCATGAAGATTTAGGTATTTTTGGAACTACAATGGTTCATCAGAACCTTGCCAATCTAAACTAAATATAAAACTCAAAAGGCTATTTCATAACGAACAACTATTATACACAAAGCCATCTTTCAGGCTATTAAACACCATAAAGACCGTAATTCTACCATATTAAATTTTCTTTGAGTAATCACTTTTAAAAACATTAAAAGCAAAAACCTGTTCAAGTTAAACATCTTAAATGCTTTCATAAGAAAATGAGAGCCTTTTCATAAAATAAATCTGCTGTCATCATCGCGGTAGGTACCTTCACATTTCAACACGTGAGCGGACAAAAATAATAAAAATGTAGATGGTATTACATGGTATATTACAAGTATTACAAGCTTTTTTTTCTAAATTATGGGTAATAGGCGATAAATGTGAGTTAATATGGACGTAAATATTGTGGAACACGACTCATCCGCAGCGTACAACCAAATTATGTTAAATACAGGAATATTACATTATACGGTGGGGTATTAAGGTAAGATACGAGTGTTAGCCACAGATCTGATTGAAGTATCGACTTTTATTAGTTTTTGTCCAAAATGTTGGAGTTTGAATAAAAACAAATACAAATAGCCCAGCAGTGGGACACAAAACAGGTAACATAAAAAAAAAAATAGTCTTAAGTTTGGTGTGAAATATTTCATATGGTTATGGAATAGATGGAAATTGAAATATGACACCATAGTGTATTATAGAAATCATTAAGTTAATGTTGAAAAAGCTTTCACCTACACAAAATTGAGTGATAAATAACTCAACCGAACTAAATTTATGCAAATCTTCGGAGATTATAATGAATCAATTTATTTTAAAGTTCATAAGTATACTATTTCCTGTTCCATTGTAATTTACTATGAAATGTAAAAAATATTTAAATTAAATGTCATTATTTCATCTCATCGACATAAATCTAAAAAATCCCACATTTTTTATTAAATTTAATTAATTACAATAATTTATTTTCGGTGACACAATTCAATTTAAAAATTAAAACAAGCGTTTTCTAATATTCTATTAACTTATTTTAAATATAAAAATTAAATTTAATATTCAATTACCATTAGTTGGAAAATGAAAGAATTAATTTTTCAGAACGGGCCACCCGCGGTGTATAATTTTAGTGTAGTTCGCTCAATAAAAATTGATTGCCTCGTCGCATCGGGTTTGTTATTAAACTATTAAAATACTGTTAATATTAATAAAGTGTCTTACATTCTAATAGCGGTTGAGGTATCTATAAAAGTAGATTTAATGCGTAATAAAATATTTACGTCCGAACTTTCCGAAGTGTTTTGACTTTGGTTTTATTTAGTTTGGTTGAAACTATTCCATTGTCATGCTCAACAGCTGTTTGTGTTGTTAACATTTGCTTTAATGATCGGAACATGGGCGCGACTTTAAGTTTCTGAGGTGTTGCATAATGCAATCTTTCTTGTTCCATTTCACTGTGTCTACCTAGAGGATAAATAAACCTACACATAATAGGATAAAATTAATAGAAAAAAATACAGTACCTATGTACCTGTGAATATTCATATTATTTAAGGATAGTAAGGCTTGCCTATACAAATTATGATATCAAATATTAAGCTTATAGTTGATAAGCGAGAGACTAAAGAGTAGCATACAATAGAAAAAATAAAGTTTTCCTTGACAGGCCTACAATCCCAAAGCTACCAAATAAAACTAAGGCATTCAAATAAAAGTTTTATTACATCAATCGGATTACGAAACATAATATATTCATCTAATTACTAACCAAGGGACTCGTCACCCTTCAACATCAGGTCAGCACATTGTTTGTTAATTAATATAACCGTTTTTTATTCGTTGGACCAACATAAACTTTTAAACGTTATAAAACAAACGCGTATTGAATGACGAGTGTTTCTGTTGAAGTGTAAATTCAAAATTGTTACTAAATTCTAGTTTTGAGAATTTTAGTTTTATTGATATTTTAGTGTTGGGTTCGGTAGAGTGAGGGATATGATTTTCCTTGGAAGCGAGTAAATTTGAAACTACTGGTATTCGTGCATCCGAACTTTTCAATAATCCTGATATAGAATACTAAATACTTAAAATGAAATAGAAAGATAATATGATGTACCTAGTTAGAATAATTGAAGCATAGTAACGACCAAAACCAATATGGATACACTCTCCAATTTTTCATTGATTTTTTTCTTCAATTCTAGATTAGCATTGCAAAACGTACTATGGAGAAATTACTGAAAAAAGTTCCTTAATCATGACGTGCATGTTTTTGTTTTTGAGTTATAACAAACATCTTGCTAATTTTATGTTACAATTTTTAGAATATGAACATTTTACATCGAACATTTTCACTGTCCATAAAATGATCATATTTCAATGACATCAAGAAACTGTATTACATAACACTATTGAAGTGTCCCCACACTACAAGTAGGTACTACAACATAACAATAACAGTAAACACCAATGAAAAAGATAAACGGAATAAATAAAAAGGTTTCTTTAAATGTATAAACGTGCAAGACGACAAAGAACACAATCAAGCAAGATCATTATACAATCGTGCAGCATAAAAACCGGACAAGTCCGAGTCGGAGTCGAACACGAAGGGTTCCGTACAAATTATCAATAAAACAGGCAAGGTATCTGTCTGTTGTTTGGCAGACACCTAAAATACTTGTTTTATTAATCTCATTATTAAAGTTTATTAGTAACGAAATACTCTGTGACTATTTCAAGCTGCTATTGCTGCATCACTCTGTGATTATTTCCAGCATGCTGCGTTTGCAATAATAATAAAAAAAAAACACGATTTTATGTGGGAATTGAGAGCCCTTTAAATATTTATTTTGTTCTGGGTTTGCGGTTTATCTCTTATTGTAGCGGCAACATAACGATATCATCTGCAAAAATTTCATTGTCTACCTATCATGTTCATGAGATACAGCTTGTTGACAGACGGACCGACGACAGGAGAGCGAAGTGTTCGAAATATTGTTCAATCTTAGTGTCAGGGTGTCGATTTACCATTTATGTACGGAACCCTAAAAAGTGAAGCGACGACACCCGCCCACGCCCCACAATAATGACGATATATATCCCAATTTGCGAGTGAACGATACATTCCAACAACAAAGAATAAACCCTTCTAATAGCAGTAATTGGTGAGAAACAATTACAGTACAAGGAATCGTTGGAAGCGAGTCGACTAGGTTAATAGATGAATTTAAGTTAGCTTACAGTCGTAAATTCTGCCGTTGTGTTAAATGGTTAAAGTATTGATTAGATTTTAGATAAGTTCAACGTAGTGAATACCAACTCAATGTAGAATAGAAAATGTCATGCTATGTGAAATAGTGCAGATAAATATCTTACTAAATGAAAATTTGTTCAAGTAAACCAGACATGTCGTCAAGCATCTGGATAAACTAACATGAATTTCTAAAACCGAATGTCATAACGAATCTATCGAACGGAATAAATTTGTCACGTACAAATTCAAGTGGCACTAAACATGAACCGGTTAGCACTAACAACATACCAGAAATCCCAGCAGCTAGTCACGGCACTAAAATTAAATATGAATCATCTATGCGAAACAGAATTTCGGACGTGCAAGTCAGAGGTGATGATTGGTATCGGGTAGATGGCGCCAGCGTCGCGTAGGCGGCCTAATGACTCTCCCATGCGCTCGCGCTTCGCTATAATTGCAAGCTATCGGCCCATGCCCTTTGATCTCACTGAAGTAAAGATAGTTATTACGTACACCGAGGGTGAAATGAGCGTTAAACAGCTTGTCTGATAAATTATACGTGAAATAATGAAACGTGCAACCATAACTTGTTGGGTGAGGTGTACCTATTAAATTGTCTAACGCTCTTTAGACGGTAATGGCTGCGGTATTTACTACTTCAAGTTATGGATTTGATAAGGATACATAAATTCTTGATGAATTTAGTGTTGTTTTACTTCCTGGTTTATAATGTCTAGTAACTATTAAATGCTACGCTTGTAAATTTAATAGGTATGCCCATTAGAATTGTTCTGCTGTCTTTTTTTTTTAACAATAATACGAAATTGTGAATCCAACTTCGTTTGTTGTACAAAATAATATAAAACTTTTTAAATAATTGGGTTCACGTTTCGTATCGGTGACACTCGCGTATGGAATATTTTCATTTTGAACACGATATCAGTAGCTCAACTCTCTGTTGAAAAATAATATTTAGTATATAAAACTAATTGGACTTACCATAAACGGTTAAAAGGGCTGGTTCAGAGATTCTTTTGCCAGCAATATTCTCTGCTACACAGCTGTAGTTTGCCATATCCTGTTGACAAAAGAAATTATTAATAAAATAATCATCAAACAAAAACTAATCTCAACTCTTTATTCTCTCTATAATATAGATAAACTCAAACTCAAAATCTTTATAAGACCTTAACATGCAAATAAAGATTTTGAGTTTGAGTTTGAGTTTGAAGAGGCAGTCATATTGCAAATCATACGTTGGAATTGTCCTCCATCTACTTATAGAATGGCAATAGCACCTAAATAAACAACAAAAGCAAATTCCCAGTAAATCATTCAATTCAAGCAAGAAGGATTCGAGCAACACAATTATAAGATCACATATATTCTGCTAATCTTCTAGAATGGCTGGCGACCTGCACTTAATCTAAGATGTCATAATGTCTCGATTATACAGAAATCTGCGTCGCACGTGGGTTATAAAGGTTTATTATGAGGTCGATAAAGTTAACGGACGCTATTTATCCAACTATCACGGCTGAGCTTAAGGTAAAGGTATAGAATCAACTTAATGCCTGGACTACTAAAACTGGAATTCCTGAAGATGACGTCACGGTAAAGGGAAGCGATAAGCCCGAAGTAATATTTTAAGGTGTGTTATTTTAGGTAGCCCAGTAAGATATTGCGAATCCCAAAAGAACGAAATATAACGCAAAGATTAAATCCAAAATTGTAATCCTAAACCTCGTCTGAATAATATCTAATTACAAAACAACATAAGCTTTGTCATATAAATATTTGTAAAACAAATCTAAATTAGCGCCCGCATTGCTATAAAGGGCAAAATATAAATTAAAACTGTTCATTAAAGCACCCATCTCCGTAATATATTTTTACAACCGAAAAGCTGAATGTGTTAAAATTACAAAGGACGGGAGCCATTAATTTAAAAGACGTACAACACATTACGATCATATTCATTAAGAAAATGCTCTAGACACCTTTGTGAAGATTATGTTACACACGAACCCACAATGAGAGAGCGACTGACAGTGGCAGCAATTAATCCATGTCTGCTCACAGTGCCTAATTAGTGAGAGCTGCGTAGCGGAAACCGGAGATGGAATGAGTTATTTGCGATTGTGCCATTATTTGGTGATGCGGTTGAAAATATGGTAGCGGGATTTTTGAAACCTTTAATTTTATAAATACAATAAAAATACATTCAAGACTGTCATAACGTTTGGTCTTGGTAAATATTTACGATGACATTTTTGCTGCAGAAATCCGACGCTTGGCGTTCTCGCCATTTATTTTCATAATGGATAATATCTGTGCAATACTGATTATTTGATTGCATAATACGAAAAATACGACCAAAAAGTTATGGCCAGAAACTACACTGAAACATTCTTGTAAATTGGTATTCTACCACTTTTTTAACTTAAATTGTCCATTTATCGCCCTCAAGCAAATCTCAGCCATAAACGAACAAGAAATTAAATAAGAAAAATACGTGGGTCAAGTTAAATTAATAGCCAAAGATAAAAGGTATCTTTTTCCATGAAATATATAATTGGATTAACACAAGCTTAACACTTTTATCACAGGACATCCAGCAGCTTTGAAAGACAACACTGGACGACAAAAAGTCGGAAAAAGAAAAGGAACGCACGCTCGACAGCGACTTGTGTCGCAATTAATAAACGTCTGTCGCGGTCGACTAATTAGTCGCAGTCGCAGAGATAAAATAAATAATTTGCAATCGTGCGACAAGATGATGCGATTGTGCGCGCTGACGCTTTGAAGGAGCATTTTAATGAGGTGCGTGTCTTGAAGTTAGAAAATATGTATATTTAGAACGTACATACATTAAATGTAATTGGTGATTTAATTAGAAGCGTTCATGTACGACTAATGCCGCGACATAAGATTTTACGTAATGATAACCCGTCAACAAGAGATTACGTGTCAAGTTGTAAATGTGACAGTCATTACGATATAATTAAGCTATAGGTAATTAAAATTCATTTCAGTAGTTACAAATTTATGCAATGAGGATAAATTTATAACCACTGCAATAAATAGAATAGTATTATGTAACTTAAATATTATGCTTCCCAAAATATATAAATTCCAACAGTGGTTACAAAAATACGTAACACAATGTTATTTGTTAGCCTATAATCTTCATTTTCTTCGAAATTGGCCACGTGTTGATGTAGTCATTTCAAGTAGTATTGGGATCACTGCAACATCTGCTTTACACAAACGACTTAAGATTTATTTTCAAGTGTCAGAAGTGTCTGTACAGATACTTTTATTACTATACAAATAGTTGGCCTAGTATTGACATGTGTTCATAACGCGACTGTTCTTAGATCATGTTCATACTTATTGTTTGGATTTGTGGTCGTATTTTATGAAGCTTTTAGTATTATGGCATTTAATTTATGGATCATAAACGGTGTACATCTGGGAAGCTGGTCGTTGGGTGGTTCAGTAGCATGTTTCTAATTTATATCATTATGATCTTTTTGGTTTCCGGGGTCAAGAGACTTAAAACCGTTGGTACAAGTAATTTTAGTAATACTTTTTACATCTGATTCTGGATGTTGGAACTTATGACATTCTAGTTTTGGAGATCGCAAGTTGGATCACAGGAATCGAACGTCAATAAAAATCAAACAATGGTGACTAAACATAAAGGTCGTGTGAAAGTCAAGACAGGACAGATCTAAAGGATTGCTTCTTCTTTTAGTTGATTTGTCTTGACTTGTCTGTCTCCTCTTTCTTGTTTTGTCAAAACATCTCGCAGCCAGATTTTGTATGCGCTTTTTTATTTCGAATTCTCCGAAGTAATGTAGAATTTAAGGAGCTTGGCAGCCAAAATAATTTGTTTACATAATCTTTTCAACTGTACTTCTGTTACTGATTTGTTTATTTAGTTACATCTGAAGCTAATTCGATTTCAATTTTATTATCAATATATTCGTTTTATGTTTTAGTCTGATCTGGAATCTGGCCCAGCAAAGTTTTAATTAAGTGATTTGATAATTCTCGGAATCCCGAATGGTCTCTGATTTTTTGTTCTATCTTGGATCTTTGGCGCTAATTCTTTGGGCACGTCTTATAATTTTTTGTTTGGTTTATATCTCTCGGTCTGTAAATGGATGCCGATGCTTTTTTAACCATCCAAATAATGGGTGTTTCAGGGTTTTCGGTATTATAAGTCGTGCCGCAATTAAAATTATAATTTCCCACTTATCAATGGGGTAAAATAGCTTTCGAATTATAGAGCAGTTTCGGTTCATAGTTGAACGTTTACATCTTTTGCCAAATCATTATCTCTATCTTCATCTATTAACAAATCACTTACTTGCAAAGTAGCTCTAGAAATGAGCAGATTCCCTTCAGCAGAGATGAGTACATTGTGGTCTTGTTGCAGCGGTTGGCCGTGCTTCAGCCAGGAGACGCGTGGGGCGGGCGCGGCGGCGGGTGGGGAGCAACGTAGCGACGCCGCCGACCCGGCCTCCACTGATGTTGACGTTGGTGATATTGCGAATGGCTTCTTCAGATCTGTTGATCGAAAAATATAATTGAAATTCTAAACAAATTTGACTGAACTGGTCAGTCGCGGATGGGACAGGTGGAAGAAGAGTGGGTAGGCTTTTGCAGAGCAGTGGGAAATTTTAGGCTCCTACTAAATAACAACAAATCGTGCCTTAATGACTATGCAATTCCGTTAAGGGATTTAGGTAAATTATTACTTTAACTTTTATTTCATTACTTTAGCTACCTCTTCTGACATAAAATATTTAACGCTTGTCAAGTAACGTCCAACAGTACATTTTATGGAAAACTCATAAATACACCGTTGGAAGTTGCAAGTGGAGGTATTTGTGAATACGGCTTTACTTTAACGCGAATTTCGGGTAGTAGAGGCGACGACAAAGTCAATGGACATTTGCGAAATTCCGACATCAATTACTTTTCACCGTTCAACAAAAATACGCAGGAAATGTTTTAAGCATAAAATACTTCTGTCGTCCGAAGTTACGTCCTTAATTTCTTTACGAAAAAGTTTAACGAAAAATCTTTTAGTATTTTATTTTTCCAATAACTGTATCCTAAAATATAGCAACTGTTTTATACGATTTTAATAAAAATAAGACATGAAAATAGAGCAGTCCGTCAGTTTCCAACAATGAACCAATTGCCCTACATTTTTGTCCGCGTCATGGATCTAATCAATCATTTTTCCCATCCCGCATAAACTCTCAATTAATTAAATTCACTGAATGAAAATTGACGCAACAATAGTGTATAACAATAATGAAGTTAATAATATAACAATTACACGTCAATAACAATTATTGTATGCTTGACGACTATTGCCAAAAGATTATGAACTAATTCAATGAAGTTGCGCAATGATATTTGATCTAATTTGTTTGACAAGCGGGTGCTTGGCATGACAATATAATAATCTCAACTGTAGCTAACAACTTGAAACTTAACGAAAGATCAATAATTATATTGATTAAATAAATGCTTTTAACGAAATTCCATCGTCTTCAGATACACACGATAGAGAAAATAGACTGGCAGACTCGGACCCTTTTTCGATCATGTAATAAAAATAATACGTAAGAAGAAGTTGTCGGTAATGTTAATATAATAATAGCTAACTAATTAGATGGATAAAAGCTTTGATTGTGTCTGAGTATTTTAATAATGTAAGATTTATATAAGACGATAGAAAGAAAAACACACGAGCAGTGAAACGGAGTACATTATATAATATCCTACAAACCGACTGCCACAATTTCAGCCTAATCATAATACCTGTTATCCACCAATCAGAACCATCATTACATCACGCCAACCAATCGGATCACGTCAAAACGAAGCAAGCCTTCTCACGTCAATCACAATATAAAAACAGCGATACTCGTTATATAGTTAATGCGCGACAGTTTCACCCACGCCGATAATTGTCGCTCATTTACCAATTTAACGGTGTTTTGGTGTGTTTCCACCGTATAATTGAGTGCTATCTTAATTATTGTCTGAGGCTGCGTCAAATTATTTGGTCGGATGTGTAATTTGTTTTTGATTATTGAGGTAAGTCCAGAATTACGTTAGGCTTTTGTTAATCGGAACTTTTTTGGATTAAATGGTTGTTCTTATTTCAGTTTCATGTCTCTCATAGTGACTGTGCCCTTGGTGAATGCATGAATATTTGGATGCCTATATGAATATTATATTATGTAGGTACTGAGTCTCAGCGGGCTCATATGCCTTGATTAATGATCTGATGAAATATTAATGTTGACAGATACTTTGTTTTAAGTCTAGACGTTTCTTATGACATCACCTTGTGACTTAGATTAGTCCTTATTGCTCAGTCTAAGTCTTAGGTCGATCGTTTCTATGCCTTTGATTTATACTATCTTCCAATCGATCACTTAAATAGCCTTTGTTACATCGGCAACTTTTGATGGTAACTCCTTAAACGGAAGACAAAGATAAATCGTTCAAATAAGTAACCCACACAAAACATAACAAATTTCTAACACTGCGAAAACTAATACGGCGTACAGTCGGCACAAAATGTTCTGCCCTCAACTCCAAAGTGGTTAAATGTAGTGCGGCCATAAATCTGTTGGGTGTACGCTCCATTATTTGCTCTCACAGCTAAGATATCGTTGCACTATGGAGGTGAAAACTTGAGAATTTTCTGCGACTGCAACTTATAAACATGTTGAAGTGATATTATTTGTCAGTGTATTTCAACACAGTACGTTTCTTTCCGTTCTTTTCAGGAGAAAAATGAATGGTAATAACATCGCTGCCGGCGCGGAGACAAGTTTTATCAGTAACCCTAGCGCTGGTTACTTTCTGGGAAAATGTTTGTGGAGCAGACAGTGAGATATCATCGTCCAGTTTGTTACGTACTAGTTGTGTTGGGATCGGTGTCTGGACATAACTTGTATATAAGTACGTAGTTTATTTGTGAACGTGCCAAAATATGAATTTGTGAGGGTCGTTGTTTGTCCATTTAACTTGTTGGTTTTGATTTAGATTTCCAGTTAAAAAAATATAGGCCTTCTTTATGGTTTAAATATTATCAAAGTAAGTTTAAATTAAAAATATAAACACTATTTTGCTCCAAGTTTTTCTCTAGATAAAATTCTCGCACATACTTTATCGTAAAAAGATACGGCCACAGTATTGCTAGTATGTTACTAAAACCACTGCCAGTAATTCCCGAACGGCGGTGACTGGTGGTTTTAATTGAAAATTCTCAGGTAGAGGCTGAAATTGGAACAATGCCCGAGACGCCCCCTATAACTTTAGTGCCTAATACTGCTATTGGCTTTGTGGTTTCCGAAGAATAAGCTACTGTAGCACCTCTTTCATGGGTATAGTAAATGGGGCCTAAGGGATTACTACCAAGAATGCTACGGAAATCTAAGAGTATTGGAGAAAAATAAGATTCTTTCAAACAGTATGTATGCATGTATACAATTACATTTTCTAGTAAAGTAATGATTTGCAAGATTTGAGAATAAATCCCCATTTACAATTAAAAAAATTTGGCACAACAAAGAACGGTTTTCAAAAATAGAACTTAGTTATCTTTTGTTTTACTTAAGCATCCAGTTACAATCATTCGTTTTAAAAGTTGAAGGCACACGGTACTGATGATAATCTACCTTCCTTTATAACTCCACAAACTAATTGATACTTTCACGCGCCGCAAAACCAGAAACCAAATAATTTCGAATAAAAACTGTGGATTCCGTGTAACTTTAAACTCCACGTCTGATGGGCGTAAATGATAAGTGTTAGGTAGATCCGGGGGTTCGTGTAGAGTCATAAATTACGAAGCGCGTTTCATTTCCTCTACGAAATTCGTACCTACTCGACCGTAGACTTAGGAGCGCTGGATTCGGTTCTATCGCTTACGAATTCATTTTCAATTCATCATGCAAGATGCAGGATCTCGATCTCCGGTTGAGAGCAAAAATTTGTAAATAGAACGTTTGGGGATTTATTGAGAATGTTTTCGAAATGGATAATGTGTATTTATGGACTGTTGACAAAATGATTTCAAAAGAAAAAAGTGACAAAATAGAAAATATGGTATTACAAGAGAACATAATTATTTAAGAGAGTACACATGAAAGGTTTTAATACCCTAAGGTAAATTTCGAATCAGTGAAAGCTAAATCTAGTAAGAAACTGCATTTTGCATAAACACCAAGCCCGTTAATAGCTTAGAAACACCATAATTATTTATAGCACTCATTTCTATTCATGTAACGTATACTAAATCATATTAACGTACTAACAATAGTGAAAGCTTGAATAAATATAAAGCTTATACCAGACATTGGTTGAAAGACAAATTGAAATGACAATCATTTACCTTATGCTTGTCAATGAAATTGATGGAATGGACGTTGACCATCAAAAAACACTTTCAATGAAAGCTTTGCTGTATAGTTTTAGCTTTATTTTTAGAAATAGATATTTTTTTTTATTTTTGTTGTTGGAAAATAAAAAAAAAAGTTCTAAAAAAATTGGATGCAATTTTAGATCTTTGTTCCCAAAAATCCAGTGCGCATCCAAACTTCGTTTTTGCTGTCTGCTCACATTGAATTATATCCACAGCAACACTGGTTTCATTTAAGTCTTTTTCTTTTCATATCTAGGCACCTTTATTTACCGTAAAAAGTTTGTTTGATGATGAATATGCGTTCACATCTGGCATAATGGAATTCGTGTGTTTTTCGTGTTTCCCTACGAAATGTTTTTTGTATTGATCTTGTTGTAGTCATTGCTCTTTTAGAGATATTGTAGAAGTGAACTCAAATTTATGTACGTAAGGAAATTAATTATGTTTATCTAATAATTATTATTTAGTTTATTATTATATGAATTGTTTTAATATGAAATAATCACTTATTTAGCCATTTCCTTAAATCGAAGATAATCATTCAGATTCCTACCATCATACCATTCGTCAGTTCACTTCTTTAATTACCAATAATGAACAGCATAACTAAAAGCCAACTTTACACAATCAATGAAAGTTAAATATAGACATGCGACGCGTTTACCGATCCATTAAAAGTCCCTACCATGGCAGTAAACTTGAAAACATCACATACCGACTTGGATCCAGTAAATCGTGGTAAGCGACTTAACTGTGACACTTTTACGCGCACTTACTATTCATCTATTATTGTTAATAGCTTCATAGATACTGTTTTCGAGTTTAAGTAAGGATGTACCTAATACGCACTGTGTATTTTGGGAATTAATGAGCGTGTAGTCTTAACGCTTATGTGAAACAAGCAACAAGTATATTACAAGTAAATGGTATAGTATAATATATTATCTAGTCACACAAAAAGACACGGAAATTATATTTTATGTATTTAAAGATAAAAAGATATTTGAAATGTAAGAAATATGAGACTAAGTTAGTTCATTTTAGTTAAACCAAATACTCTTTGCAAATATTTGATAAAGTATTTCACTACATGGACAAAACACAACGATAAGAAGACAGTACGACCAAAGATAGATCAATCAATTTACACGCTGTTACTTTAAATTAAAAAAGATACCCTGCCATCCCTAACCAGATTAAAGCAAAATAAAGTCCAAGCCCAACAACTGAATAAAAGGTAAACGTAAACCAGTCCAGTAATATTCAGAGGAAACTCATAAACGTCTAAATATACACAATACAGAAATCGAGAGACACATTACAGACTCTTAATTGTGCGAAGAGACTGTACGTGGTAAGCACGCACTAAATCTACCTCCTGACGGCTTTAATTGTTCGTTCACAGTTTCAGAAATAGGATGCTAGTGTCTTCAGTCAGGTTAATGTGGAAAAACGCATTTGGTGGATCTAGCAGCTGGTCTTTATTTACAGTCAAAAGAGCTTTTTTCTATGCTTTTTTAATTTATTGTGTCAAATCAGGCACAATTTGGATGATTATAAGTATGAATATAGGTGATAAGAAAAAGTTTGTAAAAATTTACCATGTCTAATGGTATTATAAGAAAAATATAGCAGTGAATTAAATTAATTGTTTGTTTTGGATTTGATTTGACTTTAATTCATATTTTCAATTCCATGGTTGTACTCGTAAAGATTTGTGATTTGTTTATGGCTAACATAATTACCGTCATGCATTTCACACTTAAAACTTTCACCAATTTAAAATCATGAACGCTATGCCTTTCTTTTAGCCTCGGATCATGCAATGCTCACAATAATAAATTTACTAATATCTAATATCACAATTTATTACTTAGCGAACCAGCTTCAACTTTAAACCGTTGTTCCACTTCTAGCTATAAGTATCATATACAATGAACTTTATGTTCAATAACACGAATAGGGTGTGCAATTGCAGCGAGCATTGAATGTTTTGAATTACATTCTGATCTAATCTTGGTTTGTGTTGCTTAATATATAATACCTAGTGACGTTGAAGTGTTGTGTAATGAAAGTATGAGGCGAGATAATGTAAGGAATTAGCGCGGTCTGTCAGATTTGATATGCTGCCTTTCTTAAGCGGAGTTTAGTTACGGGCGTGATCCTTCTATAGAGTCATTTTTTATGTCCAATTTTTATTTAAATTCATTTATGTCCTAAGACTGGCAAGACAAATAAAGTAAAAAAAGATAATGACCATTTTTTGAAAAAACATTGCAAATAAAAGCAACTCATGGTTAAAATGAAGTTATAAATAATAATTATGATCTATAAAAGAATCATTCAATGCTCAATAAATCATTCCTTATCTTTCGATGTAATTATAACAAACGTAACGTTATGTTAAACGAGTTGCATCCAAATAACAGCGTTCGCTCTTGACCGCCTCAAGTATTGCCCAATACCCATAAATCCAGGCAGCGGTCATTCCGACGTTTATTTAATATGCATAGAAGATTTACCACGAATGGGTATTGAATTTAATCGAGCAACTGTCCGTAATACAGTTTATGAACGATATTAATGGTGCCATACATCACCGGAGTTTGATGGTGGAGGTACTTTGTCTTGTCACAACATGCTCTTAAGTAAGTTTATTTTGGTAATGCTTGATGTACAAATATTTAGAATGAAAGTTCATCAAAGCTTTCGAATGCTCCATTGTTTCGAATCTGAGCAATTTATATCAGCCACTAAATAAATTTTAACGACTACTGTTCTACTTACCACAAAAGATCTCATTAAAGTGTTTGCTTAAACAATCAATGGACGTCGAATAATGAAGAACATTAATATCATTGTGCATTAGAAACATAAATTCGTATTGTATTTCGCTATTAATTACAACAGATAACTTTCCTTTATCTAATTTAATTTTTCAGATTTTTGGTTTGGACTACAGATTGATATCGGATGTAAGTCAGGAACAAATTAGTACGCTCCACGCATTTAATTTTCTCAATTTGGTTCCCAAATTTTTCCGTGTCATATATGAAGAGAGCCGTGATCCGTAGCTATTAACGAAATATTTTCGACCGGAGATGGGCGTGCAACAATCCCAACTGGGTTAGTCTAAAATCGTCTACGGAAACTCGCCACGAATTATGAGTTTTGATGAAATGTAACTCGACGGCGTGCCAGTTCGACAGGAAACAATATATTTTTATAACTATCCTAATACCGAGGAAATTGGAAATATGTGGGTTATTGATAGAGCTATCGATGAAATATTAAATAATAAAATAATTTATATCACTCGATTTGAAACATAAATGCTTTAACTGATTGAAATTTCATTGGGAGGTAGTCAATTATTAGCGGAAATATTAAATTATTAATGATGGATAATTTTTTATTAAGCGTTTTATTGAGGTGTATAAATGGTGAGTACGATATGTATGGTGAAATTCCGATTCCAATAATTGAATAATTTCAACAAAAAATAGTCACAACAGCTAAATTTAATTATGCCATTCCCTTAACTGACCACATTCTGTAATAAATAGATTATTTTACATTCAGTAAGTAAAATAATCTACACAGTAATATGGATAATACTTACATGCCAACTCGACAACCGCGGGCTGACTTCTAATATCGCCCCTACTGCTCCAAGCATTACAGGTACAAGTGAACCTGTCTTCACCAAAGTATTCATCCAACTGATCCCTCGTCACATTACATTCAGCTTCCACAATCCTAACCCCACTCTGAGGATCCACAAACTCAAACTGTGTACTAGCCACCGATCTCACATCATTACATTGGAAATACACTTGAAGAGCATTAGCTGCCCTACATCTTAACACTGCAGGTTTGTTCCTCACAACAAAAGCATGTTGAGGTTCTAACAGAAACATTGGTAGATCATCAGTAGAACTTTGCAGAAGATGGTCACCAGATAAAGAAGGCAGTTCGTCTGCATCTTCTCTATTCTCATGTTCATCTTCTTTATGTGATTCGTGGTCATAGTCTTCTTCTAGATAGTCCCTGTGATGTGTCGGTGCGTGGTTCTTTTCTGAGTTGTATGGGTCTAGGGCTTCAACGCCCGCTGGATGGGCGTACTCTGGTCGTAGGGGTATAGGCGGTGTGGGAGCCGCTGTGTTGTGTTCAGCCTCTGTTGTGTTAGACGCCTCTGTAACAATAGGAAAAATATGTTTAGTTAATAATCTACTTGTATGCAACATTTGATGCCAAATATGGATATGTAGTATCTTACACAATCAGTTTTTTTTTTAATATTTCATATCATTGAAGCTGCTGATTGTTACTAATCATTATATTTATTTAAGAATTATTATTTGAATTATTATTATATTTGAATCTGCGTTGTGTCTTTTTGTTCTAGAACAGTATGCCATTTTCTACACAAATCTAATTATATGTCTGGCATTTTCATACCGAAATTAATAATTTACCAAGAACAGGAATGTAACGAATTCCTACCATTAAAACTTTTAAATCATATCGTGGGAACAAATTAAAGTAAGTACACGGCGCTACGTTCGCTTTTCAAAAACGTCACAAACAATTTAAAGACCAATTAAAACTTCACGAAACACCAACGCTAATAAGACTAATAGCTTTCGTTTGCGTACAGACTTATTCTAATTGCGGAGTTAAAATATATTCCATGTCGTTCTGGATAAATAGCAACTGTCATAATAACATGTACCCTCCAAGTTATGCCATCGATTTCACTCCCAGTCCGCACCTGGTTTGAAGCTTCACTCGTGCCTATTTACACGCAAAACATAGATATTTGGATACTGTATACACCCCACTTAATAATCTCCGCATTCTGCAATCAAAAATCGACTTTAAAACTGCCTCTTACATTTCAAATTCCTATGACGTGATACGTGATTCTTCCCTCACTCAGAATTTTGGCTAAAATCGCTATCAGCACATCAGTGTATGTTACTCCTACACTGTTGACAGTATTACTATTATTTGAACTAGGGAATTGTACGAAAATAAACCGCAACCCGAGCGAACCGTGGATAACTTAATTAGTTTCACTTCCGTTCAGCTTATTTCTATTTCCGTTTTCGTGGGGCCGAACGATATTTCCTTCTTGGGATCTATTTTTCCTTAATAGGATTTGTTTCTTCGAGCATTTTCCGCTTGGTGGCTTGAATTGGTGTTAAAATGATTAAAATACCAATTTACTGCGAGACTGCTCCGGTAGGGCTCGATTCTTGTACCAAAGTTGCGATGTTTTGGCAGGGACGTTTGGAGAATATAATCTTGTGGATTAAATTTTTGAAACATTGTATATTTAATCGCAATGTTATATTATTGTGATGACCTATATTATCTATATTTTATTAAACGATTTCTATTTGACATTTGTTATCGAATTACGAAATATCAAACTAACCATTATTTTAAGTACATACCAGCATACCAGAGTTAAGGAGATTTATGAGCTTTTAATATAATCCGTTTTACAAATACAAGTGACACAAAACTTTACAAAAACAATTAATAAGCAAGGAAACCCATGTGTTGGGCAATCTCACAACTTGATCCACGCTTCTAATTATAATCTAACTCGTTTATGAAGTCAAAACAAAATGCTTAACGCATTCTAATTATAATTCGAATTCAAACGAGACAATTAATTACCATTTCCACTTTAAAATAAAACAATCTTCATGTCACAGTGACGAAGGTAAAGTCAATTACATATTCTATTTGCTCCGAGCCTTTCTGGTCATCTCCATTGAGTAAGTCGCCTGTCAATTTTAATTGGTTTTTAGCACTTGGAATTTGATTAACGGCTTTATTAGTATCAAATATTTCGTAATCTTCAAAAAGATTCGAAGCTTTATCACAATTTTAATTAATGTCCGATTCGAGTGTAGTTGCTATCGTATTTCTATTGATATGTTTCCTATTGACTGGTTTAAATCAATGCTTTTGTTATGTAGGTCGCTCGTTAGGGCTGGTGAGCACGTTAGACAAAGCTGGTAGTATTAGACTTTTAATTAAATTGAAAAAAAAAAGCTTTTCTTTCAAGGAAGTAGATTAGAATTCTTTATATCTAGGTATTTTTAAATTCTATCGAAGTTGTATGTTATATTCTATCTACAAATTAAATTTACACCTTAAACAACTCTTAGTCCGTGTACTATGGTTACAATGAATGGAAGTCGTGTAGATGTTATTAAAATTCCTAATATACCAGCCTGTAACTGTTTCACTGCGGGGCAACGGCATCCATTACAGCGTCGGAATGAACATAGATCTCCAACAGGAATAATTAAAATTAAAGCTTAAATATGAGTTATTTCGTTCAAGTTATGCAGTTGCGAGTCATTTATAATTGATTTACAGCGAAGTGGCCAGCCCTAACCATCTTAACTAAAAGAGCATTCACATTTCGTGTACAAGTGTTATCTACAGTGTCGAAACTCCATTTAAACGTTACAAGAAGCGTAACTAAACCGATCGCCGTCACGACGTTCGTAAATTATAAATAAATGTCTAGCGTTTGTGCTCCGATCGATGTGTGGCTTTGATGTTATTGGTTTTATGTTCTAGGGTGAATAAGCTGTAAAGCCCGTTTGTGTCTTAATGCCGCTTTAAAAATTCAACTAACAAACAATGTTCTCAACATTTGTTAAATGTAAAACAGCTGCTGGATGGAGAGATTTTTGTGAAATAATTCAAGAGAGCTGTAGCTGCTTTACAGTAAATTGAAAACAATAAGACACCTACACAACTACTTCAGAAGACCTCTTATATAATTGGACGTTGAAATGTGTCCGGCTCTTGCCATTGTCTGCGAGGGACATTCGTTATTTTTAAACACTATCTCCAGTCTTATAAATTCCTATTTCTAGTATATTTTCCTTAGTTTCCCCTTGCGTCATAATAAACAAATCACTTTTAGCATTTCACACATAACAAATGGTGTGTTTTCTTTGTTTTAAAATACCTCAAAGGTTTGGAATCACAGAATTTTAAATGGGACGAAATGTCGTGTGTTTAGTGACGTGAGACGCGCACCGTTTGAACGATGGTCGGCTTTCGGGGACGAAATCTAAAAACAAAACGATATATCGGGGTTCGTCATCCTGTCATTAAGTATGAGCAGTACCGTCACATGTTAACTGAAGTTGTGTTCAGTTGTGTTGTCTTCTTTGCTGTTATACCCATAATTAAGTCATTCTAAATTGAGATTTCTCAGACTTAAAGATGGTGTCAATTTATAAATGCACATTTTAGAATATATCATGATTGTTTCCTTCTGTTTCTTGTTATAGGGCAATGTTTTTTAAATTAATATGATTTTTGAGTTTAGTTTTTGTCACGAAGATGCTGGAAATCTAAGTTAAACTGATTCCGGTTTCCAATTAAAATCTCGAATCATCTTAAAGGTTGGAAAACCAGCAACGCAGCAAAATTATTTAAAGCTGCTAAATCAAGTATCAAATAATCAGCAACCACAAAAACTAACAAAACTTGATCTAAACAAAGTGAAAACATTTCACCGGCATTAAGTTTCAGGCCAAACCGCTGTTAGAAGCTAGTACAAAATAATTAATGAAGGCATCGATTTTATTTCAGACAGCACTTTTATTGATGGGCCGTTCTTAATCAATGTCTGGGGAACATTCTCAGACCGTTCCATTCGTCTTAAGATGCGCTAACAATCGAGTTTATTGATGATACCAGACAATAATTGTGTCTTGTTACCTTTTAAATAAAAGGTGTATAACAAAGAATATTTTAATCTGAAATCGTGCATACGTTAGCGTGTAACGAAAATTGATTATTGCCGGTTATAGCAGAGTATGAGTCAGAGGAATAACTTAAGAATTTTGACGCGGTTTGAATTTGTAAGTTATGGATCACACTTGCGATTGAAATTTAGATTCTTGAAATTTGAAATGGCGAGATGCTACTGAGACCGAACAAGTAAACGATAAAGTATTTATTACCGATCACAATTTGAATCTATTTGTGAATTATATTACAGTTAAGCAACGTAAAATTGGAGAGGCAACAATGATATAGTAGATGTAGGATGTTTTTGATTTTTCTATCGAACACATTAAAAATAACGACGATACTAACCAAATTTAGTATCCACTTATATTGGGCATCATAAAACCAGATCCATTCATTAATAGCGTCCTATCTTAATACCAAATCTAAAGCACTCTATTTATGTACAAACTAAATATTCCCATTAAATTTATTTAATTCTATCTGATACTTAGCAGATGTAGCTGTTACATTAAGTGGGTATACGGTACTTTTATAAAAGTTTGTTGTAATGGCGGCCATATCGGGTCGTGGTCTATTGAGTTGGGCGATAACAGAACCTTTATGCGCTGCAGCAGTATGTACTAGGAATGCAGTTGTATTAACATAGCTTGTTGCTGTGACCTGACGCGGGAGTCCAGTTTTTAAGATCGGTCATGCGGGAACCGCTTTAAAACAAACAAAAATAAGTTGTACCTAATCATCATAAACCTCAACTTATACGCACATAGGATCGAAACAAAACGTAACAATACTAGTAATTAGTTTTTTTTTTAATAATCCAAAACAACAAAAAACTTAACTTCAAAATTTAGTATGCTCCAGGCATAGTAAAATATCTATTATTCTAACTGAATCATTTACGTCACTTAAAACCCTGAGTTATATAACAGGGTGCAGTAAAATAGTGGTTGCATGAAACTCATTTCCCATTACCGAGTACTGTCGCAACCCATCCTTTTTAGCAGAATATTACGGAACGAGTCTGTCTAGAACACTTAAATTTAACACCACTTAGGGCTGTCTCTTAAAGCAAAAGATATGTAAAGATAGCACAACAAGAGCGAAGATAACACACATGTTCATTCGCAAGCATTAACAATACAATAAGCGGATGTATTACAGAACATCTGTAGTGCACGTCACCCGACGATGCTTGATGCAGTTTACTAGCAAATGCACTTAGCGCCGGAGAGACGTAAAAAGATGCACTCGATCTATTTAATGGCACTGTGGGCGGGGATACGCGAAGCTCGAAATAAATGGGCTATGATGGGCTTTGTAATCCGATGTCGCTTGCTGACGAGCTCGTGAAAAATAACAAGGAATTTGTTAAAGAACACTCTGTATTGAGACATGAGAAATCAATGAAGTACAGTGTACAGTGAATTTCTTTAAATAAACTGTAGCCAGAAGTTAATACCATTATCCATTGTCCAGTTTAGCAAGATAAGATAATGCATTTTAATTAAATGACTCACAATCAAGTAAGTATTTCTCAATGCGAATGCGACACTGAATTTATTATATGTAACAATTTATTAGTAAGATACAATAATACCGTCTGTTGTACTTAAACCATTGAAGCATTATTTGCAAATACAAAATATGTTCCACTAGCAATACAAAACATTTTTGGGGAGGAATCAGAATACACTTCAAGTGTAGATCTCGACAGGACAACAAGATCGACAATACATTTCAAATTACCAAAACAATTCGACCGTTAACGCACAACATTTGAAGGTGCAAAAAAAGTGTCTCAAAATTCTTTGACGGCGATTTCTCACCCCGGACCACACCCACAAAAACTCAATAGTAATACGATACATAGAGTGCCAGTCAAGAGGTTCTCAAACAAGATAATCCCTTTGTTAGTTGGGTTATAATGCTGGCTTCTCCAGGGAGTATTTTGCTATTATTTTGTGTTTCATTCACGCTAGCAGCTGCTTACGAGTGGCCGTTTCCGATTTCAACTTTAATGGATGTATGGGGTTTTTGCTTAACGTTGATGTTAAGATTTTGTGTTAGGATCTCAAGTTTGCTTTCGTCAGGTGTTGCGACAATAGCGGTCGTGTTAACTTGTGGTTTTTTACGTTGAACAAATTAACAAGTTTTAATCCTTTAAACCACTTTAATGATGTTGCTGCCTTGGAAATTGGGTCGGCCTTTGGTGTGGGACGCAACGTGCGTCGACACCCTTGCGCCGTCCCACGTTCTAAGTTCAGCAGCCTCTCCTGGCGCTGCTGCTGGAGCTGCGGAGACCCTTAAGCGGCGGAAGTATAATAACATTGTGGGTGATTATATTTTCGAGCCGTTTGGGGTTGAAACGCTCGGGTCATGGGGTCCGAGCGCACGAAATCTTTTCAAAGAACTTTCCAAACGTTTGGTAGAATCTACTCGTGATCAGAGGGCTGGTTTGTTCCTTGCACAGAGAATCGGCATAGCCATTCAACGTGGCAATGCTGCCAGCCTTCTGGGCACGTTCCCCGCCATTGACAAGGATGACGATGAGTTCTTTGACGCCTGTTAGTTTTTATTTATGTAAGTTTTAATTTTAGTATAGTTAGAGTTTGTTTTTATATTAGATTTAATTGTGAATTAATAAAATATTTTAATGATGTCGTGTTTTTGGGAGTTTCTGCTTTAGTTTCTTGGTAACTTAGATTTCATTGTTAGACTTTGGCAAAACTTTTGAAATCCTAATAATGAGATGACACCTTGAGATGTTTAAATAGAAATCGTACACGATTTTACGAAACATAAATAATTCTATGTCCAACAAAGGTCTCGACCCAAATCGGTTGTAACCTTAAAGCCATCATTAGCTCCACTGTTCACATACAGACATTCATTGTAGCCATTTAAAAGATCGTGACCAGTTCACACTCCAAACCATCCTCTATGAGTATCGATTCTCTCTTTTCATTAACGAATTGTAATTTTCACACGTAAGTACGTTCGTGACCTAGATACTTGAATTTCGAGCTTTTGCTTAACAGACAATGTTCTGTTACATAAAATAGTGTCGTAAACTGATGATGCCTTCAAACTGTGAATGCTTTCATTTGTTCACGTTGAAATGGCCAAAGTTTGAAATGTACAGTGTCCATTGAATACTTAATTCTTAAGCATAATCTTTTTATTTTTTCTACAGATATAATTTTAAATTCCTAAGCGGAAATAGCTAACCAAACGGACTAATAAGATTTACACAGCACAAACTGTTAGATGGGCCAATAAATCACATGTTTACATAACAAATTCTGTCTTCAAAGAGGAAGTTTAAATTGATTTAACACTAGAAGCGGAGACAGTGCTTCAGATGACAGCCGTAAGTGACGTGTTTTAAGATTGCAGAGAGCACAATCAACCACACAAGAGAGGTGACAACAGAATACGAAAATCAATCTTACTGCCTGTGACATAAAGGTGTTGTTGATGTCAAAGCTTTACATACTCATGTGCCCACTGTACTTATAGTGCGGCGATCGACAAAACTATTTTGTTATGGCTGTGGCAAATATATATATTTTCCACAGCCATAACAAAACAGTTAGACTCTACTACAGTTACACATTACATAATAAAACAACAAAACAAATTATAATTTGTAAGCAAAGTTACCGTTAAACAAGTAACGGTCCTAGACTAAAATGTATTGTTAGATTAGTTTAGCTACGCAAATATCAATTTACTAAACTAAAACTATTTCGATGTATGAAATTGAAGTTATTTCGATCAATTTAATCAAATTACGTTCGGTGCGTTAAATGATTTTAGCAAAATATGGTTGCAGAAACTATATTATAAAACTCACTATTTTATAAGATTTGCAATCAAACAAAATAAACATAAATCAATAACACCGCGATGCTCAGTCAATACAATATTACAAATCATTAATGGAGCTGGTTTTTTATTTCACAAACTATTTACTGAATGATAGAAAACAGATAGGTAATGTTTGCCATCGTCAATCTAATCGCGTTAGCTAAACCAATCTGCATGATCATGCTTATAATTACCAATACCGTGTCCAAATAATACAGTTTGATTAACTGTACTGTCATGTCAATCGTAAAAAGATGCACTGTGACAACACGCACCATCATTCCTAACATTTTACAACGCACCATCAGATTTGACGCCCTCAATACTGATAATTTCGTGTTTGTAAGTTGCATTATCGACTCGTGACAAGAAACTATTTCTTCCTCTTTTTGCCACTCGACTCGGCATTGTATCAACTTTTTTATACCGAAGATCCGTTGGTGACAGTTACATTTTTTACCTTCTTTATCAACTTTGAGATTAGGTGCAAGCTCTGCAGTTTTTTCACAATTTTTTGTTACCCCACTTAGATTTTTGAGGGTCGCAGATAAAGCGATGTTTTATGAGAATTTTCGCCTCTCCATAAATCATGGCTGGTAATTAAGCGTGAAGATATGGAGTTTGAACTTTTTAAATTAAGGACTGTGACCTAAATTCATGAAAGTTGGGGATTAGAATTTCATGAATATTTCCACGGAAGTTTTTGAGTAAACGTTTGGTGAAATTAAAAGCTTGTGGTGTTACTTTATAAATCACTGTTTATTTCGGTTTTTGTGTGACTGAGAAGTTTATTTAAACCTTACTGAACCCTAGTGCAATACCTACGTAATGCACATTAAAGAGTCACTACATAAACACACCTTAAAATATTCAATTCAACTTCTGCAGCACTCAAGCCTAAATGGCTCATATAAATTTAACATTTATTTTTACTTAAAACAAAACCTGCCTCACGTTTTGTCTCACCAAGAACAAAGAGCAAAAAAGGCTAACCGTAGTACTTACCATGTTTGTCGGCGGCGACGGCCACCCATAGCACGAGGAGCAGGACACCCCCCCGCGCCATGTTCACTTGCGCGCGCGCATCACCTAAAACAATAACGTTGGAAAGTTAGACCAATATTTACTTAGATGACTTTGTATTGGTACTCATTGTGCGGTGTGTGAACGCTTTAAAATTGTATTGTCCTTTAATATTTGTTTTGTTTGCAGAAGTGTCTGATTCTTATTGGTTCTATGGAACTGTGTGGGTATAAAATTATAGTGTCAATAAAATTGTTTTAAGATCAGTCTTGGCGTAAGATACAAGTTAAAAGAAATAACAAGTAACCACAGTGAGTATGACCTGACGTAACTTGAGGAATCCAATTTGATGAAGAAAAATTACATGACGTCAAAAGTAATATGAGAACCGTTTCCAATCAAAAATAATAGTCCCGACATCTTCAGCGAGAGAACAAAAACGTCTTACATATTTCAAGCATCAAAAAAAGTTGGGAACACCGATAGCCCATATTTCTGATCATATCCCAATGTACAAGCCTACCGCGTCATTAACCAGAACACTTTTGTATGGCACCGCACCGTGACTAATAGGACCCTTTAGGGCCATTTTTGGGGAAAAAATAAATGGCCCTATTATAGACCGGTAAGTAGAGGCTTGTGGTAAAAAGCCGATTTGGTGTGACGAAACATATTTTATAGAAATTGGACATGTTGTGTGAATATTTTTTGAAGAACCGCACTAAGTATTGTTTACAAAGTTTGGGGCGTGATCAAAGAAACCGCAGAGAAAGTACTTTAAGTTAACGAGACTGAGTACTACAAGGACCACATAAAAGTTTACTTTGTATGAATAAAAATAAGCAAGAAAGATTCTTTAAAGCAATATTGTTCTGAGGAAATGCAACAAACTCTATCAAATAAAAGAATATAAATGGTGTATCAGCTGCTTGCAATCCCACGCATTGAAAGAGTCGACTGAGAGAAATGGGTTAGTGTGGTACTCCCATTAACAATGGTACGGCCACCTGTCATGGCTACACACACTTATGATCATTAAACCAGCACGTTACTGTTATAATAGAACTCCCAACGGTACTTGTTAACAAATATCGATACCGCTTAGAATCAACCTTCATTTACATACTTTATCTTTTGTTGACTTCGGAAAGAAATTTTATACAATGTGTATTATTGTCGATACTAACTGATTTCACAAAGTTTTTTTTTATTTTGTATTCTATGAGTCGATCCAAAGTTTTGATTTTGGTAGAATTTGACGAAAATAAACAGCCAAATAAATAAACCAATATCACTTTACCTGATATTGCAATTAAACATGATTAGGATCGGAATTTTCTACTACAAATAAGACAAGGTCAAACATAAGCAGATACACATCTAATTTGTTGAACCAACAAACGAGTAGTTAAATGTTCTAAACTGCGATAAAGCACGTGATAATTACGTAGATAATCAACCAGTGGCTATTGCCGTTAATAAAGTTTATGATGGAAATGACGATAGCGAGCGATGGAGATTAAACAATGTGAACAACGGATTTGAATAATGTAGTGAATTAAACTTACGAGTAGGAAAGAGTGGAATAACAACGGATTTGGATAATGTAGGGAAATTAGTTATCAATGCTAAGGAAATTGAAATATTAGGAAATACTATGAAATACAAACTGACACTGCAGTTTATATAAATTGTGAACTTGATACTGAATTTGGCTAAGACGTAGAATTGTCTAAAGCTGTAACTTAAAAATCTGACAACAAGAACGATGTTATCAAAGAAGACCAATTTAAGAAACCCATCACATTGAAAAAACTATTCGTAAAACTTGAAGAACATAATTCAAACTCAACACTATCTGGCCGATGCACTTAACCAAAGATATCAACAATTCAAAAGCGCACAAAGGCGAACCCATAACAACATGAACGAGTGTCAATAAAATTTTACAACGAAACTCGATTACAGAATCAAGGCAATATTTGCTAGGTACCTTCTAATCCGTAGAAACTAAAACAAATGCTACATTTGAAGTTACAATGTAGAAAACATGCTTGTAACATAAAAGCTTCTATTGGATAAGCCTCGGATTGGATTATAAAGACGCGTGGCGTTATAGCTTCTTGTGGCAACAATGTTGTTAACTATGAACATTGTGTTTTGAACGAACTGTCAAATATTTTTTATTGGGTGGGTGGGTCGATAATCTGATTGCTGTTAAATTTTAATAGAGCTTTTGAATGTACTAGTAAGGAAAAATAAATATTTAACAAATTTTAAAAATAACTTAGTGGAGTTTTAAGTTTATGACAAAGACTTCCTTAAAGTACATTTTGAACAGAATGTCCAGATTTTAGAAGAAACTTTAAGCTTTAAACAAAGAACACGTCTTGTATTAAATCTTAGTAAAAACTAGCAGTAAGTTACGCGAAACTTTTCTTTTGACGTTGTCGCAGCCACTTTAAATGTATATATTTGAGTTAATTTTAACTTGAAACAGTTTTGCTTTAAGTGCAAAAGCTTGCCCGCCATTTTGTAATTACGTCATAATTAAACTTAACTATGAGCTATAAAAATACGTATTGTTAATAAAACAATTGAAATTGTCAAAAATGTTGTCTGTTGTTATTATTATTGCACAAAGATATTGTACTGTTTTTTTTTCAAACCTGAAAACTGAAGATCTTATTCTTCGAAAATTTCGAGTATTGGATTCCTATATTTTTTTTCATATTACATTTTTCACGTTGTTGACAGCAGTAGTACATAGTAACACGATAGTAGGTATACTATTATTATTTTCAAATTTTAATTAACAATTGTTTCTAAAATGAGGTAAGTACATGAAAAACACAAGATTTCAGTTAGGTATTGTTTACCCGGCAAGTCTCTACTCACACTATCTACTCCATCGGTACCACTGCTCACTAAACTCGTTTTTTAACAATCTTAATTACATCGAAGAACATTTGGATAAATATCATGGACTTTAATATTAATTATAATAATTTAGATAGGCATGTATTCATTTCCGTTAAAAGTGGAACAATTTCAGCAATTATCTAAATAAGAATTTATGATATTGAATTGGCAGTTAGGCTTCGTCTTGATGTGAATATTTGGCATCGTAAATGTCTATTCGTTCAATATTAATGTACGATCATTCAATTTATTTCAATTTATCTCTTCTATCATTATTGGTAATAGGTATTCAATAACTCATATCATATCATTGAAATCTCAGCGGAATAGTCAAATTACGGTACTTTTTGTAGAGTGACAGACATTTATACAAAATAATTACGATCCAAAAATAATTAAGTATATATTAAGTTTTAATTTTTAGAACGTTTGTTACATTGTATTAGATAATTAATTTATAACTTGTACATAATTTTAATAATTAATTAAATTATAATCATAAGAATGTATTGCTTAGATTTTCACATAATAAATTTTACAAATGCAGAATTATCACTTGGTTAAAGTCCTGTTTTTCTTTGACACTTGAAACGTCTTACAGCCTCAAGGTTCCATACATAAATGTATGTATTTTTTATCGATGTGATTACAATTTCATTTTGTAGCTAGACAACGTGGCATCTTTGTCAATTCAGACGGCATTAGTTAACATAAACTGGTTCTATAAATGTCCTATCAAAGGTTTTATTTATGACTCTGTAATCCTCTGTAAGCCGTTTGATATAGATAGAAAAATGTTAATAATGCGTAAAATGCTTGTTTTTTATCATTAATAACATAAAATCAAAACGCTTTTTCTTTAATGTTACATAAGCGATAAAAGAATTAACAAGTGTTGATGAAATGTTTCTTTATTTTAATTAGGTATAATCTGCGTTACAATAAATTAATACATTCATATAATCACACCTTTTCCCTTGTAGGGGTAGGCAGGGACCATTTCTTTCCACTTGCTACGATGCTTACATACTTGTTTCGTTTTGTCCACTTTCATATTCCTTCATACATGCTCTTCGGTTTAGGTTTTATCAATTATTTCCCAAATATATTTATGTAACAATCAAATTATGACCATTTTTCTCAATCAAAATTAGGGCACGTACTGACTATCGAATGACTTATACAAACATCCTCAACAAAACTTCCGATCATTAGCCAATGAGAAGAGCACACAGTTACAAGGTGAAGCCTTCTGTAACGTTAAGGAGGCTGCGCACGACTGATGGTTACTATAGATTAGATTATTTTTGGTAGATATAGAGGACCTATGTTGTTGTTTCTTTAGTAAGCTTTCATTTTTAAAGTTACGTCATGTTTTTCTTGTATGGGAATGCTTGTGAGGAGACAAATTTTTTGAGACTTTTTTTTTAATTAAATAGTTTGATCAAAACGTATTATCGTTAAACTAATACGAGGTACCTAGAGAAAGCTTATTCTCTATTACTTACTATATCAATATAGCTAATTAATGTTTAATTTACGTTTTCCATCGTACCTAACTGAGAATCGTAAAAAGAACAACTTTCGTAACTGCTATTTTGCCAATACGATATTCTATCTCATAAAATTAAATAGGTACACCACCTACCAAACCCTTACATCACATATAAACAAAACAAATACTTCACAAACATCCACATTGCCCAACAGAAGCCTATCAATGGAATCCATTCAATATTTCGCGACAACTGGCAACAATCGCACGACGATCGCAAGCAAGTCACTTTATTGCCGGCACGCTACATAGCTCAGTCGAACTTTAAGATAAGGGCTTCCGTGGCTCTTATCGCTGCTGTAAACAAACATAAGATTTTGCATGTTTAATGAACATTCGTGTGTTCATTGTTGGGCTTATTATTTATTTATTTTCTTGTATTTATTGTTTGAGGAAAGATGATTGCTGTTTAATTTTTACAGAGTAGTAAATGTACCAAAAAACATAAGGCGATCGGTCTCATTGCGGATTTAAAGAATAGTTGACGATAAAATTTTTATTATATCGATACAAAACCTACTTAAAAAAAAATGGTCTTTACATTTTACTTTTAAAGAATAAGAAGAAAACAATTGAAAAGCAAAACAAATTTTTGCTTACTCGCTAGGTACGTAAGTGCGTAAAAGCTCACTAAGTTTAAGTAGAAGTCAGAATGATATTTAGACAAAGTATTACTATTCGAAACTTATTTGATGCTCCTATAATTTATAACAACAACATTAACGTACATTAAATTTACATCGCACGAATAATGTCATTAACCTTTAAACCATTTTAAGATTGTTTAAAACGTGTTCTCGTATTATGATAAAACGTTATATAAGTCAGCAATAAAAACAGATATAAATCATTGTAGATACATATAACCATTAAAGTTAATACCAATTTCAATTAATAACTACCTTGGGCCAGTTAGAAGGGCTTGTTTTTACCGTACCTACAATTATCCGTGATAAATTCTCACTATCAAAATGTACTTCTAAGGCCAGTGTAGAGGTCACTCTTGCGATAGACTTTTAATAATTTAATGTAACACTTAAGAAAAATCTTTTGTGCTATCGTTATTCAAAGAAAATATGTTGATTAGAGGTCCAAGAAATGACAAGAATAATAGGTTGTGTGGTGACTTATGAGAAATAACAAGCTTTTATCACGGTACACACACGGTACGGTACCACGGTATCGTTAAAGGTAGGATAAGAAATCATTTTATCACTGAAATCTTGTTACACCGAACAATGTCTTAAAATTATTATTATTATTTTTTAATATTTATACCTTAATTTAAGTAAAAAGTTAACTCTACAAAACTTAAATATCTATTGCTCTACAAATAGGTACAAAAAAAAATGTAATAAACATTCATAAAATTCTACTATTTTAGTTAAGGAAGATGACGAGGAAAATTCCTTCTGCTATTAATTACCCAATAAACTATACAACTTTAACACTTACGTCTAACCTGCGCTATAATTAAATTAATGCCAATCCATTATAAATTAAATAACTGTAAAATCATTCGATGCCATAAAATAACCGCTAAAATTAACGTCCAATATTATTTACGACTATCATTGACTATCAAGAAATAATTTAGCTAATCATTAACAGAACACTAAACCTATTTACTGATAAATTAGCTTTAAGCGCACTGAAAGTCCTATTGAATTATGTGGCTGTTACCTTTATTATTATGAGGCACTTTATATTTGATTTAACTGATGTAAAGACTAACAACGATTACAGATTGACCACTCTTCCTAAATGCTATGCAAACTCTCACAATTAGAAAAAAAAAGATCTTAAAAATACCTAAAATCATAGTTGAATGATATACAAGCTTTAAGCTCTCAAGTCATACAAAACTATCTGCACCTAACGCTACGAAAATCGTCTCACAATTATCAGTATCTTCCAAAAATCTGAGCCGCCCATCGTTAGAGTTTTCCCCTTCCTATCTTCTGGACCATCTCCTACACGTGACAAAGCATCGTAATAGGAATTGACATTAGCCTATTTATGCTGTTCATCTTATCAGATGGTGTCTCTCCTGCCGTCACAATTGCAGCCGCTTTTACCGTTGTACCTCGTAAAAAAGCTACATAATAGTTTTGGTGCTGTCGTTGAGTAAGATTCTGATAAATCCGTGACCGACTTCCATATCTCTTAGACATAGTTCATGTCATAAATCTTGTTTTATCAAAACTATCTGTCATATAATTGGATGGAAAGTAAGTAGGAACACTCAAGAGAAAGATACGTATTGTTTTTATAGTTACGAATGGTGCGGCACGCGATAAATGTTAAGTTCTTGACAGCAGATAAATGTTATTGAACGCTCTCGATGAAACGATAAGCTGTATTTAAAATAAATTGTCATTACAAAATATAACAAAATAGTTACCCGAATAGAACAGCCGAAATAGAATGCATCAGCGACTATTTACAAAATAAAAACAATCCACAAGAGCTTCACTTTAAACTTTAATAAATCCGTCATACGCGTCAATGTTGTACACGAATAGTAAATAACATCACAGTTGCCAAAACGTAATCAGTTTCACTTCACGTATGTAAATGACACTAAGGAAAACAGTTTTCACAAACGCGGTATCGTACGCAACGCGGCTGCGACGCGCGACTAGCAGCGACCGTCCCTCACGGCCGTCCGACTTCAACTGTCGCGGCAACAAGGGACCCGTGGGGGAAAGGGACGCAGGGGCGAGAGGGAACCTCTTCAACCGAGGAGATAACTTTTGATCTTTTTGGTACCATAGAAGATTTTAATGATGCACTCACATCTGGAGATTCGACAGAAAAAGTGCGCGTCGATGTTAGGCGTTAATGCATGTCAAGGGCTTAGTAGAAACGACGTGTCAAAAAAAGCTAAGATGCGGTTGCGGGTGACATTTTTAAAAATAGTCACGTAAGACAAACGTTCGATTCGATGTGCGATGAAATTTTGTGAACGTAACTTCGCGAGCTTTAGATTAGAATCTATGTTGAAAACTGGCAGGAGCAAGTTGTTCTGCAGGGAGACGCGCTTTATACTTCAGAGTATTATTTTCACATCATCCGATGTCTTGGGGCAGACAATATTGTGCAAGGTTTTTGTCCCTGCCCCGCACATGTCAGGGTACAAAGGGGCGAGGAGCGGAGCAGGTACAAAAGATCCGAACCCCGCTTCAAGTTACAACGGCCATAGATTAATGACGGGAACATTGTGGAGTTAAGAACCCAAAAATTTACAACTACATTGTATTCGCTGCGTAACAAAAGAGCACAAAAGATAGGATCGGCTTCTGTTATTACCTTATCGTTTATCTGAGCGCTGATTTCTCTCACTTTTCAAGTAATACGAGTTACATTATCGACGTGGATTTCTTTTTTTCAGCTACTACAGATGTTTGGAGGGCGTACCGTTATTGCATACAAATAATCTTTGTGAACCTTGAGTATTCTCAAAAAAAATAACATTTCAATAGGATCCAACATAAAAGGAGCTTATGTTACATTTGTCAGTAATAATCTGTGGGGAGCTAATCATTCTTCAATTTATCACTTCCCAAATTTATTATTACCGTTTCTATTAGTAGTGCTTACTTCCTTCCAAAGCGCCATGTTGAATTTTTATTTAGGTGTTAATATCGGGTTTATATGTGGTGATGTCATATAATCCTTGTTCTGAATGTTAATCAAAGGATCACTTTCAAAGAACATGACTGTCTCTTTAACTATTTTTGCTTTATTAATGGGCTCGGGTTTGGGCTGACTTGTGACTTGGCTCACGTAGGTTGGCGTCAATTAATTCAATGTCAAGCGTTTGACTTGCCTGTATTTATAGGGATTGTAATTAACTAAACCTGAAATCGGTAATTAAACGTAGCTACTTTGGCTTTATATTTGAGGTTACTAACTGTATTCAAGTTTATGTTTAATAGGATTATTTCTATTAATCGGATTGCGTTCGCATAATAACTGTATTGGTATGTAAGTAATCGTTTTGAGACCGACGATCATGGTTAAATAATTCAGACAAAGCTGTCTTGATTGCGGTCAAACACAAGCCTTATTAACATTCATTAGAAAAAACGCTGACAGAGAAAGTTACGTCTCTGTCAACACGAAAGTGTAACATAATTCCCAAATGTATCACACTGATTGATAGCTTAACTAAACAATAAAAGTACAACGACGCATAAATCATACTAAACAGTAGTACAGCGCTGAAATAAAGGCCCCGTCACACGGGCAAGTCACGGCCAGTAATGAGTAATGGGCCAGCGTTCATTACTCAACGACGCCCCGCAGTTTACGCGTCATCTGTCGACATGTCTCGTGGGCTACGACACTAACTCCAGAACTGTGAAGTGTGTGTGAAATGGGGAAATATCTGTTTTTTGGTTGAGGATTGATTCTTGGGTTTAGTGTAATGGATAAGAGGGTTTAATTTTGAAGCTGAGCCTCTATGATAAGTTTTTGTCATTTAAAGTGCTATGGAAAGTTGTCAGGTGTTGAAACTGAAAAGCAAAGGATGTGCCATGTTTGTATCAGTCGATTTATCATCATTTTGTATCCATCTGGGACAATATATTTTTTGGGGTCCATAATCTAGAACAGAAATATGTGTAACTTGGAGACTACCTCCACCACTGGTCCAAGTCGAGACTTTCTTTTTATTTGTTCTGTATTTCTTATCAGTTTTTAACCCGAACTTATTTACAAACACCCGAATTCGAAAGGTGGAACTTAAAATTAATTTACGGTATCTACACCGTCAACATTTTCACTCAATACCCGAGCTTCGAGGTCTTACATTGTCAAAAAATCGCGTCGACATCGCTGCTCACCCCATGAATTCACAAACCGTGAAGATAACGCCAGCACAATGACAGCGAAAGCCAAAGGGTTGATATTCGGGCTTTAAAATATGCTCATCAATTTTTACGACATTGTCGTCTTGCTCCCGTACTCCATAATTTTTACAACCGCTGTGGCCAACTGTGTGCCATGTGTGCGATGGTAATCTTATGGCGGTCGCAAAGTTATTACTGTACAGAGTCCTAATTTTTGGTGGTTTTTGATTGCAATATGTTGCTCGTAAATGAAAACCTTTTGATTCGTGTTTCGAAATTTTGGAATTTTCGTTGATGCGTATCGAAGGGTGTGAAAGTTAATGTGTTTAAGCAATGACTTAGTAACAATTTATATTATAAATTGAATTAAGAAACATTATCGAAAGAAAAAAAAAATGTTAATATTAAGCATCCATTTCAAACCAAATGTTTTCATAATAACTTTTAAGCGCTCTTGTCCCACCAATAAGCGTAATAAACACATTAAAACGCAACAAAGAACCAGTCTCATCAAAAGAAGTTAAAAGATCATCATTATTATACAGTTCTCGAACACACGCTACCTTTGTATTCCTGATAACTACCGAACTCAATTCAACGTCGCGTAGCACTTGACATGGTCGAAAAGAATCTTCGTAATAGAGTAATCTTTTAACAACAATAGCCAATCACGTTGTTCTATCCCATGGACTATTATCATCCTTGAGTTCAAATCCAAGAATAACTTAATACAGACCCCAATTAATTTTGTTTGGATAATTTAATCTGGCAAACCGTTTAAACCACAGCCCTGATTACTTAGAGAAACGTGAGATTTGCAGAGCTTACTACGCTTACTGAATTAAAGAAGATCTTGTGATTTTTACATAAATTAAGGGTAGTCAAATGTTTACTAGCCAATTATTTTTCTTCCTTCACATTTTTTAGACCGTCTTATTTCCAATTCAAATTCTCCTTTGATTAGGTTCTAAGTATAATTTGGAAACTTTCGTTACCAAGGCTTTTAAATCAAGCCTCGCACTGACCATTAATACCTCAATTTATAATCTTCCCAATTTTTTCATCTCCAAAATGTGGACTAATTAAAACGGCGACCTCAATTCGTTCTTGCTAATTAATCTTCACAAATCGCCCTGTGGGTTCAACCGCAGTTCTGATTGCTTGCGACCGCTTCCCGCAACCTCCTATTTGTTATTCTAAGAACGTGCAGCCCCGTCCATCCGTTGCAGCATGCACTCCTTAGATGTGGCCCGCTCTTGCGACTTTTAGTCGTGGAAGTATTGATGCGATTGTCGCTGCTATGAATTATGAATTATTTTATCGGTATGAATTGATATTGATCGAGCTTCGATCACATTTTCTGTATGTTTTTGTTTTAATTTCGCATTTCATTTTAAATGCCATTTGTGTTTAATTGTTTATATAATTGTGCGGCCTTTAACTGTGTTAGCAATTCTTAATAAGTTAAAATAGATGGTGATATCCGGGACGTTCTAAGAGACATGTAATTTAAGCTTCATACTAATAAGTCGATTTTACTACTATTCCTTGAATTATCTGTTATTGTTATGTAAATATGAAATCAATACCCTACAAAAAATACCTATAAATTTATCAATGGACTATTAAATCGCAATATAGACAATAAGTATGTCCGGTACCTTAGTCATAGGAGCTTTACACTCACGTAAGCCAACGCTGACGTATAAAAGTTCGTTCACGGCCAATTGACGCTTGTTTTCGATTGAACTGGAAGAATGAAGTCTTGAATCTTTACGACTGGAATACCGTGTGCTGAATTGTAAGAAGATAGGGTTGATGAATCTAAAGGAATAGAGACGTGCTGTTTGAGATTAATCGGTGCGGGTAGCGCTTGTTAGTTACGTAAGCGTTTCGAATGATTGATTTTCACTAAAACTGACTAAGCAAGTTTTGAATGTAAATAAAGAAAGTTATCACAATGTGATTAAAAGCACCTTTCTATACTTGTCTTGACTTGTATTGTCGAAATAAAACAATAAAGAACTTGAAATGTTTGTTTCATTTTTTAAAACAGCTGATAAGATATACCAAAATCACAACAACAAAAAAGAAGAAGATTTAAATTTCAAACAGAAAGTCGCAAAAACGAATAGAACACGCAATAAGAACGTAGGAAATGCGGAAAAGCATAACCGTTACGAACGATTTCTCTCCAACAATAGGACAAAGTACACGACACTCGATGAAAAAACTCTACGAAGCTTAATGGAATCTTTACAAGTCGATCTATTATCGTTCGAAGAAGTCACGTAGAATATTAGACGCCCGGTTGCTCGATATTTGATCCCGAAACACGATCTGCTAAGAAGTGAATTGAAAAGCGAACGGTTAACGATGTAAACTTGGGATTAATTTTCTCGGTGTTTGAGTTGTACTGAGCAATGAGCGATGGACTTGCCACAGGCGAGAGTCAACAGTCGCCAGAGATATAATTTCAAAGTTGCAAGCCATTACGCAGAATTCCTGACGCGCCCGAGTATATTTTAGAATTTTCTGTCCACGAAGTAATAATAACGTTGGGAAGGATATTACTTGCGCGTTGAAATTGCTATGATTTTTAGCATTTTGATGTGTTACGTGAAATTGTTGGCAGTTTACAGCGACGCGGCGGAGTTAAGAATCGTAGATATGTTTAAAGTTGGTGGAAGTTTCACTATTTTATTGGTTTTGAACACTAATAAAATATACATTAAATATTTTATACTGGTTTGGGTTTTAACGAGTTACTTAAGTTTTATTGCGATATGTTTGGGGGTACGTATTGGTAATTTTAAACTAGCTATTTTCTGTGGTTTCATCAGTCTTTTAGTTCAGCTTATAATTCTTGTAGCTTGGTAGTAAATAGTCTATTTCAGAGATACGCTGTTAATCATTTACTTAATTACTAATTATATTATACTTCTAAAACGAAATTTCTTGCTAAATTATATTAATTAAGATTTAGGTCTTGTTTGTTAATGTAGTTCTTGGTAGACTTCTGCGTAATATTCCTCAAATTAATGTTCGTTTAACCCAAATTACATTGATTAATTACATATAATATTTCATGTATCAAATTCTGTAAACAAGTATCCGTTCAATTAGTTTCTATTTCGGTACGATGCATTAACATTTATCAATACTTTATCTAAAGTCGTGACCCTTCACCAATTTAGTTTGTAACGTCTTAAATATTGTTGAGCATACAACATTACATGTTAACGTTTTATCTTTAATTAGAAGTTACGTATCATCAGCATTTGTTATATTTGAAGAGTGTGTAATATGTATTATTATCGATAGTTTCTTAAGAAACTTATTTTATGTAGTACTGATAGGAGGCAAAACCTTATACATTTTATTATTTATGTATAGGTATGGCAACAAACTAACATTTCTCTGAAAATTTTGGTAATGCTGTTTTTAGTAATGATTGTATGGATAGTCAAGTCGTATAGGATTCGATCACCGCATTGGAAAAACATTTGTAAATCCACAAAATGTTTTTAGCTTGTTTAATCGGGAAACTTAAATACTCAACATATGGATTATGATTATAAATAATAATGAGACCGGCAATCTTGTTAAAAACAAAAAAGAATTTAGCTGTCATCACTTTGTCAAACAGCTCATCATAATTAACCTACTTGTTTCATATTTAATTGTAAATGTAACAATGTTCCCATTAATCCATTACCGTCTAAGATCGTAAAGCTCAATAAAACCAACACTAACAATAACTAAACCTAGTGTTTCTAAATGGAATCTCTTGGAACAAATAAAGCCAGGACTAGAAATAAGAGGTCTGCACATAAAACTGGTCCGAGATCTTTTATTGTAGCTAATAAAATCTCCTTCAATACTGGACCGTTTGAATTATAAAAGGATATGAAAGCACGTGAACTAGATCCTGGGATCCTAGTAGGCATTTTTTTTGTGCCGTACAACTCTAGAGTTTACATGAAATTGCATAACTTACTACCTGTACCTATATTTGTTTATTTGCTTAGTCTACAGTAGTGTATACTATGATAAGTGATTTCATGCTGGTTTAAGCTTTTTCTTTTGACAGGAATTAGATACTTGGATTTAGTATTTAGGGTTTGGTTACCTATTTTTTTTAAGTCATAATTTACGATTTACTATCTAATGAATACGGGACTTTCTTATTGTTTAATTTGCGCCTCCTAATTCTATGTGAAATAACGTAAACCAAATTAAAAAATACTTCCTAAAAGTAGAAACTAAAAATAATTACACAAATACGTGCTTCAAATAAAAAACCAATCCCACATAAGCCCTATCACCATCTAAATCAATCCTGCATGAAAACCTCCATCCGTACATCATCACAGATATAAACACGATCGCCGGAGGCGGCAGGATCGTGTGCTACCGGTGCGGTCGGTCCACGACGCCATTTGTCTAGGCCCCGCGGCACTCGTGCAATTTGCATCTCCTGACCACGCCTACATGCTTCCACACCGCGACCCATTGTTCCTTCCAGAAATCCTTTATCCGTAATCAAGGGTTGCTCTTTTTGTGCTCTATATTGGTTTGTTGTTTTGTCACGATTTAGATTTTTGTTTACTTTGGATTATGAAATGGGTTTTGGAATGGATTATTTTGTATTTGCGATTTCTTTAGCAATTGTGGAACGTTTGAAAAAATAGTTTGATCACCGATACCCTATTGTTATGAAAGAGATGGTCTCATATTATATTGATTAGATTAGTATATTACATTAGCGTTGGTTCTTTTTTTTTTTCATTTATGAAATATATTATTCTATCTAATTCCTCGACAAAAATATTTAATACAGTTTTGCTCTCAACAAGTTTGTTAATAAAAACATGGGCAACGTTATGCTAATTAGCAAACACAATCTGTCTCTGAAATCTTTTACACCATCATTTAAGGGCATGAATGGGTATCACTAGAGCGTCAAGTGTACCCCATAAGTGCAACTTCCAACAGCTAAACAAGTGTGGTATGATAATCAGGCAGCCATCTTGTAAAAACCTAATGCACTTGACCGTTGCAATACGTTTTTCCTCCAATCAGAGTAAACGGTGATCACTACGGATGCTGGTAATTACTTTTATAGGAAAACCAATTAAAGGCATTTAGTTTTTTTCAATCTAATTAGGATCATTGGTTCTTGAGATAGTTAAATGGATACCCGGTTGTAATGATCGATTTTTTTTCTGGAGCTCTAACGGTATTGGTTCCGTGTAACGTTAGGTGATTTAAATAAAGTACATTGTTAGGTTTGTTCGCTTCATCTGGTGTACTGCGACCTCATGTCCTGTTTTAAATCCGTTACTAAAATTGATTGTTTTTTAATTTATGGAAGACTTAATTTGGTTTAATATTATTAAAATTTTACACAAGAGTATTGGTTTTCAAAAAAGGTTTGTTTATCAAAACAAAAAGCCTCATACTTGTAGGGAAAAATGCATATTCGAATTAATCATTCAATATTCAATCAATTGACACCAAAAAAAAAAGGTTGGGAAACCCGTAGCTTCAGTTAATACTTAAAAAAATAACATACCACTTATTTACTAGTATTTTATTACACTTATATACAGAAATAAAGAAATTACACCCAAAATCTCACGCTGCTACATAATTGACTCCATATCAAAATTCATAATGATTGGCATAAAAACTAATACAAATACCCCATTACGAGAAACGTCAATCATCACCATTATCGTAAAATGTTCAGTATTGGATGTAATCAACTATTAATTACATGTGTTTATTTATCTTCTGTATATATAAGTACCTGCCTGGGGTTAGATCGTAAAATTATCGGAATAGGTGATGAACCCCGCGGTGAGGTAAAGATTATGATCTGATGTGAAGATAGGACAGTTATTTTATGCCTACAATCAGTGGAAAAGTTAGGTGTTTATTTTTCTTAGGCATCTAAGAAAAACTAAACCCTGAATAACTGCGACAGAATCCGTTAAAAGTAGTTTTATTGAAATGCTTATTTGATTGTAATTGTCACGTTTTTTTTTTCACACACTTATCGCTATTTTCAACAAAATGATAAAAATTTATTTGTTATATTTTCTTTTTTTTTTTTTCATAATAGGTACATATTTAATATTCTTTCTAAGTTCATTAGTATGTTCATCGTATATTTAACTTGAAATGAAACAAAAGACCGCCAAAATGGCAATAAAAATCCTATAGGAACCTAATACTATAATTTTTCCAATAAAAAATACTTAGAATCTTTAATGCAGAAATTATTTCATTACTTATTACAATGGCAAACTGATTTATTACTTTCATCGTGTCTTATCTTATTATAAATCAGAGTCATAAATCTAACAAACGCATGATTCCATAGAAAGGCTTTTATTTCTACCTTGTAACTAATAATAGTTTTAATTTGTAATTTACGCGCATCGGCACCGTCTCCACTCTTTCCGGCCTACTCTATGTAAATGGTGGTTCCTTTATACTTGGAGATAGAATGACATTAAAATTCATAATAACTTTAATGCTGAAGCAATGAGATAAGGGTTTGTTCAGCTGAGAATGTATTGGAGATAAAAATGGAGAATTTTAGTAAAAAAAAATGGAATAGAAGAAGCATTTATATGGTGGGTGGCACTCTGTCTATTTTTTGGTGGTATGTAAAGCAACACGCATGTGTTGCACGCAGAGCATTGCATAATGCTCTTCCCAAAAAACGGAATTTTCGATTAAATAGAAAATACTGTTAAAATATCTTATCTATAAATCGTGAAAAATATTATTATTAGCATCTAAGCATTTCGTTAGTTAACATAATATATCGTTAGTTTAAAAATACCTTCGTTAATAAGTTACAAAAATATAGCAAAATCGTTTATTCAACAATTACCCCACAAACAGAAAGCAAAAACAAATAAATAAACTCTACAACAAACAAAATCCATTTATACACACCACACAAACGTTGTCTGTACTCGCCATTACGATTATATTTTACGGAGCAATTGCAGTTCACACTTTATTGCCGGCCGTTCCCTTCGCGACACGTTTGCTATGAAATATGCGATTTTATTATTAATTTTGTTCCCAACAATTTACATACGCTTCGTTAGCACAACTTCAAAGGGTTGTTTAGTGCTTTTATTTTAATTTCTCTGTGGTTTACATTGTGTCTTTGGGATATGAAAATATCTTGCGAACTTGTAAACTGTGGTTACTAATATTATGGTCATAATTATACACGAACCTATTTAAAGACTTTGGTATTTGATAATAGCAGTTACATTTGGGCTGAAAGAAATTCATAATTTTAGAAATTTGAAGATAAAATGGGGTACACGGACAATAAGGTTACCATAGGAAAATTTTGTTATGTATATTTATACCTTGGGCCCAGTGTCGATAAGAAATATACAGAAAAATACTTAAGGTATTTAACTTCCAACCCAACACACAACAAAGAAAAAATTAAGCCGCAAAAATAAGTAAAGAAAATAAGATTCTTAACAGAATCCTCTACATAAAAACATTTGGCAATGACACGAGATAAATTGGAAATTCAATAAAAGAATAACGTTGGTATCGATGGCAATTTTTTTTCTATTTCATTATAATTCGTCGTTACTTTGATCAGTACAAAACCAAAATAGGACGAAGTTAGAAATAAAAAATAAAAGCTGAATGATACGAAACTGATTTCGTCATTGGCATTTGTTAACGACCTGTCAATATGTATACATACAAGTCTATTATAAACTATCTACGTGTCTTCCAAGATGATCAGAAATCAATCCCTCGATGAACTTTGAAAAAGTTAGGCATAATATGAGTTCGTTTCATATCTTTACGTACTAAAACATTGAACGTATACTTTTAGAGAAAAAAAGCATGAAGTTTCACTTTGAAATATTGTTGCACAAACGCGAAATCGTCCAACATAATACAAATAAGACTTTCATTTAAATAAGGAACACAATTTTGCTAGCATCATTCAGTTCTGTTTCTCTATTCTCAAGTTATCACAAGCATCGCGTCAACGTCAGCGGTATAAATCATAATACAGACCCGCTGGGCCGTAATACTTTTATTTGACGGCAAACATTCATTTTTCATACAATGAAGCTGAAGATAAAAATGTTCTAGTGGCGTTACATGATGTGAATTTGTGAGACGGCCTATTTACTTTCGCGATTTATAATGATTATGGTGCGTATGATCTGGTTGGGAATACTGGGGAAGAGGAAATGGGTGCGTAAGTAATAGACGGTTTAGGGAAATTGCTTGTTGGACCTCGTGATGGTGCTAAAGCGATTTGTTGGAAGCGTTATAATGGAATCAATTGTTTATAGGAATGACATTGAACGAAAAAGAATTAGACAGACATTATTTTCTGATGTGGTTATAACGAACGAAAAATAAAAAATTGACTATTGCTGAATTTTATTTGTTCAATGGTTAAAAATGTAAGCTCCTTTTTAAGTCAAATTTAAGAATGTGTGTTCAATGACTTTTTCTTTAAACGCGACTGAGGTAGAATCCAATTTCATCAGGACAAACAAAACAAACACGATCCAACAATCCACAGGAACCCAAAATGAAGTCAAACCTGTAGATAAAAGCCCAATTTTTCGGCGACAACGAGCAACGAGGCGGATCATGACTGAATGCCTTATTTGGAAGCCAAGGGTTATTCGAAGGACGTCCCTTTCTCGGAGTTCCCTGGAGGGACCACTCTGTCCGGAGTTTGTCACGTAGGACGCCGTTATGTCCCAATTTTTCGTCCTTGACAGTCGACATATCTCTTAAGAGATATTTGAATGTTCTGACTTGTAGATTTTTTTGGAAGTTAGGATTAATTGGGATTGTTTGGGAGTTCGGATGTTATAGGTCAAGATGATGATGTAACATTTTCAGAGTTCAAACGTTGCCAATTATACCAAGAAATAAATATAACTTTGAACATGTGTGTTTTTACAACATAATACATGTTGTACGGTACCTTTGTATAAGAGGTTGTGCCAATTATAATAAAATCAAATGAATAATCTGATTGAAAAGATATGAAATGATAAAATTTTCACATTCTTCCCATTAGCTAGATTAATTTGAATGAACTGCTCTTAATGAGTATAAACCGCAGTTGCTCATGAGAATCGAGTTAATTAAGTTACTATAAAACTGAATCACTTGGTTCAATTTATGTGCGAAGGTTGAATTAAAATGTAATTAATATATTTGTACCGAAATGATAAATGTTATCTTGTCAAGCATGTGAAATAGGACTATTTAATTACAGATATGATGAAGAAACTCATCTTTATATGTAAATAAATTATTGTTATGATAACAATAGATATTCATAGTTTTTTCAACCTATCTTAACGTATTCCCATTTCACATGATTTGAAAGTTTATCACTGTAGAATTAATTTATCAAGTTTTGAAGCTCTCCCATAACGGTTCTTAGTAAATTTAAATATTCCTACATTAGAATTTACAAAACGTGAAGACCAAATCAAGAAGCAACAAAAAATGCCTGTCATAGCCAAAGGCTACTAGTAAATAAATCGACCCTTTGTCCCATCCAAATATGCAATAAAAACTATCTTAGACTTGTATGTTTTCTTTTCTGTTCAAAATAAATATTGTTGTTTTGTTACTGATTTCATAAGCTACTGTTATGTAAGGATTATGTTTGACCGATGTTATTGCAGTAGTCAGACTAATTTTATTGTTGGTATATTCATATCATTGGAAGATGAACAGAAATTCTTTTGTTTCATCAAAGACAAATGCTGACGATCTCCGTGGTCTTGTGACGTACGCACCGGTTTCAAGGTGTCGCTAGCTCTGAGGTCCCAGGTGCGATCCTTGGACGGGTCAATTTAGAAACCAATTTTCTACCTTGCCTCGGGGCTAGGTGTTAGTGGTACCTTCGTTGTTTCTGAATTCCACAACACATGTGCTTTAGCTACTTAGTTTCAGAGCAATGTATGTGATGTTATCCGCATTTATTTATTTATTGAAAAATTCGGTTTCTAAATTGTTCTATTTGTATGTTGAACTTTATTATATTGTGTAACAGAAACAGGCGAGCTAAGTAGTTTCCGTCAGTTTCATTTACCAAATCTAACGTCCAACTAAAACAGAACATAAATTACTAACATTTTGAAACGTTGAAAGGCGAAATTTAAATTCAATGGCTATATTTCACCGCCTATTCGAATGACGTATCTCCGGTGAATAAAGATGTCTTGGCCTGACCTCAGGTTCAGTTGGCTCTGATTGAAATCTTGATAGATAAAATGTTTAATGCTTGTTCCCCGTAATTTCTGTACTAACATTTAGTAACATAAACATAACAAACATAATATATCATCACGCCTGTATCCTCGAAGGGTTAGGCAGAGGTGTACCAATGTACAGCCACAGTTCGCCGATATGTTTAGGTCCCATGTAATAGGGGGCGAGCCTTTCGCCACTAACCGGGCACAAATCCAAACTTCGACCTGCTACTGAGAATTTCATGGAAAAACCCAATAATACCTTGGTCGACCTGGGAATCGAACCCAAGACCTCTACCGTAGCAGTCGCGCTTAGCGCCACTAGGCCAACGAGGCAGTAACATTTAGTATTGAGTTTAATGATAGTGATAATGTGGCGCCAAGCCTTTCGCGAATGAAGGCGTAACGTTTGCGTAAATATGATACCTAATGTGTTTAGTTATTGCTTAAGTTACTTGTTAGACTGCACCTAAAACTAACAACACGTTTTATGGATGTTTTATTGAATATTACATAAGCGTCTATTGATTTTTGTTACTTTGCAAAGACGTTACGTTTGTTCATCAAATTGAACACTATTATTTTCTCAAACCTATGTAGGAAAATAACATTGTGTCCACATTTGACTTAATAATTCAGTCATATTGAAATAATTTAAAACTACTTTTACGGATTTTATCGCGATTTGTATTTGAGTTTTAGTTCCCGACGTTTCGACACCTTTGCAGGTATCATGGTCACGGTATTAACTTGGTTGTATGTATGTAATTCAGTCAAAACTTGATTTTCTTTGAAAGAGGGCTCTGATTTAAATGTTGTTTATTTAAATGTCGTTCAGATCGGCTATCTTTTATACCGTGATTCGATAAATTTAAGTAAGCTCTATTGATTTACTACTTACTACCAAAGTGTCTTAACTAAAAGCTAAGTAGTTTAAGTAACCTTTTTGACATTTAACCGTACCGACAGGCACGAACAGAAACCCGTTTGTTCCGGTTATTGGTAATATTTTGAAAGCCAGTCAGTTCATAAATAATATCGTCACGTCATGCCCAAAAGGGATAAGGGTTTAAATAACACGATCAAGACTTATTCGATTCACGTCTATTGTTTATTGCAAGCGATCTAGGATCGAACTATGAAGAAAATTGACCCTATAATAATTATGTTACTGTAAGATCTGCCTAATTATAATTATAATACGCTACACAGGCTCGCTTACGCACTTAATGCACAGACTCTCAACACGTTCACACTCCCGCCATTATGGCTCTCGTGTCCTGACGTGGTGCGAGCGAGACAGTGATTGTCTGTGTGAGTGAGAGGGTAAATGCACATACACTACATCCCTTCCTTATCACATTTTTTATTAATCAACAAGTAATCAAGATACAAAACAAAATGAACAATGCATAACTCTAGTACGAGAGTTCCTCATCGGAACTTAATCAACAAGTAATGAAGATACAAAACAAAATGAACAATGCATAGGTCTAGTACGAGGGTTCCTCATCGGAACTTTTCGCCACTTCCTGATTTTCCTTTTCAGGAGCTACGGATTGCCATTCCCCTTCTACTTTCTTCAGATGAATAATATTTCTCCGATACGATTGTCCCGTTTCATCATTCCTCACAACACAATCTCCTGCATTTTTACTTTCTACAGTATACTGACTTGGACTGAAATTAGGTGTCAATTTATTTGTATTTCCCATGCTTTTAACATAAACCTTTTCACCCTCACTTATCTCTGACTCAACAGCTTTCCGCTTCCTGTCTCCATACTCTTTTCCTAACTCCTTCTGAACCCTATCCCTGTCTCTCACGTCCGAATCGTTTATCTTTTCACTTGTACTTCCTAATGCGGGTATCTTGTCCCTGTTTTGCCTTTGGAAAAACAATTCTGATGGTGTCCGACCAGTAACCGAGTGGGGTGTGCTATTATACATCATCAGATACTCGTATAAACATTCTTTAATATCCTTTTTTTCTGTCCGACCAATCCGTAATCTTTTCACAATATCTCTGTTCTGTCTTTCAACCTCCCCGTTCATTTGAGGCCAATATGGAACTGTATTGTAAAGACGAATATTGCATTCTTTGCAATAATCACGGAATTCTTCACTTACAAACTGTTTCCCGTTATCGGCTGTTATAGAAACGGGGAACCCAAGTCTGCTAAACATTTCTTTCAATATTTTAATTATTTGTGTGCTTGAGATTGTTTTGGTCACTTTCACTTCCTTGTATCGACTGTAATAGTCGATAACAACCAACAAATAATCATTACTTGGAAGCGGTCCTAAAAGGTCCATTGCTATGTCGATCCATGGTCCCAATGGCAGTTCTCGCCGCTTCATGGGAACTGGTGGGTTTGGTAAAGCCACCAAGGTACACCCTTTGCATGATTTCACTAAATTTTCTACATCCTTGTCGATGCGTGGCCACCAAACCTTCGATCTCAAACGACCCTTCATTGCTACAATGCCTGGGTGACCTTCGTGTGCAGCATCTAAAACACTTTTACGGAGACGGTTTGGTATCACGATTTTGTTTCCACGTAACAGGATACTCTCAAAGAAACACAACTCCTTTTCGAATATTTTATAGCTTCTCACGGTCTCGTCCCAGGCATTCTGAAAAAGTCCATTCCTAACACCACATATTTCTTTGTCAGTCTCAGATGCACTTACAATCTCGCTCATTGGTATTGCCTGGGGTCTCGCATAGTTAACCACCTGACACACATGTGTGTCTTCTCCATCCGAAGGATTGTTAATCAATTTGCACAATCGTGACAAAGGATCGGCGATGTTGTTTTTTCCTGGCTTATACATAATTTTATATTTATAGGATTGAAGGCGCAGAACCCAACGCTCTATACGTGCACAGGGTTTGGATTTCTTTCCAAAAAGGACCTCTAAGGGTTTGTGATCTGTAACAAGGTCGAATTCCTTGCCAAACAGAAAAATGTTGAAATGTTCAACCCCCCAAACTAAAGCCAAAGCCTCCTTCTCGGTTTGGCTATACCGCCGCTCACAATCTGTAAGGGTTCGATTTCCGTACGCAATTATGCGTGGTCCATTTGCGTCAATTTGAACAAGAACAGCTCCTAATCCTACTGGGCTTGCGTCAGCTATCACCTGAGTTTTATCATGGACATCATAATACCCCAACGATTGGATTTTTGTTAGTCTTTGTTTCAAACTGTTAAAGGAATCTTGTTGTGTCCTAAACCACAATTTCTCAATGTTGGCATTTTTTCCCAATCTCTTCCTAAGTAACTCTTTCAAAGGTTCTGATGTTGTAGCTAGATTTGGAATCCATTTATTAATATAGTTGAGAAGGCCTAAAAAGCTTTGAAGTTCTTCTATAGTCTTTGGCACACGAAAATCCACGATACTCTTTACATACTTGTCTAGAGGTGTTATACCGTTAGGTTCGAGATGATGCCCGAGAAAATCCACACTCGGTGTCTTAAAAATGCATTTGTTGTCATTAAGTAACACGTTATTGTCTTTCAATGTTTGCAATACTTTCTTCAACCTGATATCATGTTCTTTCTCATTATCTCCGTACACCAGAATGTCATCAATGAAGTTTATTACTCCATCACATTGAATCAACATTCTCTCCATTATCTTCTGAAATAGCTCCGGTGCACATGTGATACCAAACATTAACCGCTTATAGCGATATAAACCATTCGGAGTTATGAAGGTGGTTATATGTCTAGAATCGGGGTGGATTTCAACCTGGTGGAATGCATTCTTTACGTCGAGTTTGGTAAAGAATTTGGCTTTATTTATTTTGGGAAGCAATTTGTCCATAGTGGGGAGAGGATGATTCTCTCTCATTATTGCATTATTAGCGCGTCTCATATCTACGCATAATCTTAAGTCTCCATTTTCTTTCAGGATCGGGACTATAGGTGAAACCCATCGAGAAGAACCTTTTACCTCTTCGATTATGTCCTCATTAAGAAGTTCCTTGATTTTGTCGTCAACTTTCTTTTCTAAAGGTATAGGTACTCTTCGGCACGGTTGAGAAACGGGTTTCACGGAATCATGAACTGGTATTTCTACTAGGACATCTTTGAATTTTGGGAACGGTGTAATCAAGTTTTCCACTTGATTAATACCGATACCTATTCGTAATACCCCTAATTTCAATGCTGATGTTTTCCCAAGTAAGTCTCTTGTTCCTCCACTAATTACATAAAAAGTAGTATAATGTTTTTGACCATTTGCTTCAATTTCGGCCTCAAATGAGCCTTTCACTTTTAAAGGAGACTTACTACCATAAGCGAGGAGAATTTTGTTGGCATCTCTAATTTGGTTTTTTACCTGTATCCCATCCTCGTCGCCACTTGTAAGATCTGCCTAATTATAATTATAATACGCTACACAGGCTCGCTTACGCACTTAATGCACAGACTCTCAACACGTTCACACTCCCGCCATTATGGCTCTCGTGTCCTGACGTGGTGCGAGCGAGACAGTGATTGTCTGTGTGAGTGAGAGGGTAAATGCACATACACTACAGTTACTATTAATTTTAGGATTTCAATTGAATTTTTTTTTGATTTATTAAAATTATCTACCTATGTGCGATCAAAATTGTATTCTTTCTAAATTGATTTATTTTATACAAAATATACAAATGAAATAATTTAATTAAACTACAAAAAAAAAATGCAGTATAGAATTTCTATTGTAATTTATTATTAAAATATCTCATTTCAAAAAAACAGTCCTTATTATTCTGCTTTTGTATATAAATGAAAATGTACCTCAGCTTTGTCTTTATCACAGTGTAAAGTGTCACTAAACTATTCGCAGGGTGTGTTACTAACTCGACGTTTTACACAACAACATTGGGTAAGGACTCAGTCCTAAACAGCCATTTAGGAGTAGCTAAAGTGACTAATAGTTTAAAACACAATTTGTAACAGGTAACTTCGGATCATTAATTGAATTTACAACACAATTCTTCAGAGCCCAAAATTATTTATTGACACAAACTTAATAACAAAACCAAACACAAAATAATTAAAATTAAAAAACTTATCAATAAAACCAATCTATAAAGCAACAATCAAAATAACAGGGAACCCCACAGATTATCTAAATGAAGATACAATAAACTAAAAAGATTTTGAAACCGAAAAACCATAAAAAGTATTTATACACACAAAAAAACAATACCCCTGCTATGTTTCTCATAGTTGTGCCATAAGGTTCAATCAATCAATGTCCTTAGGAATAAAAAAAGGTGAGCTTACGACCCACGTAAACTTAGGGGATCCAAAAAACTTTGACTTGTATATTTTTTTGGTTCAACCACAGGAATTGTTTCTGATGTTCTAATAGATGTGGGTTTGATTCTATTTTCGTTGGTTATTTATTTTGGTTCATGTGAATTGAATACGCTGTTTTAACAAAAAAAAGCTGATAGGTATACATTGGTATTATCATGAAAAAGCTACCGGAATTGAGAATTTTTATGTTGCGACAGTACATCTTATAATGTACTTATTTAATATCCACAATTCACAATACCATTACAATATCCTCGTAAACCAGAACTTTAATCATTAAAATTTGATAAAATAAGAATTTATTAGTCATATTTATATCCAACCGGTAATATACGGTATTCCTTATTCTCTGAATAATGGAACTCAGTGAAGATAATTCAAGAAATTGAAAACTGCATGACTTTAATTAGTGTAAATGATTTATACACACATATATCTCTCAAGATCTTAGGAGCGCCTCCATTAAATATAAAATATGCCACCGATTTAACACCGAAACAGTAGCGTATGATAAAAAATTCCTCACATTATTTATCACGCTGTAATCTCATACATTCCCTGCACATTCATCAGACAGCGTCTCGGATGTAAATTTTGGCGAATTCCACATACGCCCAAGATTCTCCTTAAAAATTATGATTACCTTCCTCTTTGACAAACCCCATATTTCTCGCACTTAGCATCCCCTCCGCTGCACCCTGATCCACGGATGAAATGAATATTTATAGAGGACGCTGGGCATTTTTATCGCTTTCCAACCCAACATTCGTACCTGCAAGAATGAAGGGAGATGTCCAAAAAAGCGGTCGGTTTCATTAGAGGTATAAATTAGAATGCGCGTGTGGACTCCGCACTCCCAAATTTGGGGCTTCGCAGACGAACGTATTTTTGTGTATTATACTTTCAAATTCTGAAATTTCTCGAAAACCGCATCGGTTTTCGGATCGACATCATTATACTGACAGTTTCTTGTTCGTATTGTCATCTCAACAATCGGAAAGTTACGTCGAAGTAGTTGATTTGGCTTTGATTTATTTTTTGGTAGTTATAAGAATTGGTTGCATTTGTTTTGGATTAAAATGATCGACATTTAAGAACGGCTTTAGCCCTTATATAGAGTGGCATGACGTCAAGCCTTTGCTCTGCAATGGGACAAAAATCACTGATAGTAATAATAATTCAATCACCGACCAGCCGACCATAACATTTTAATGCATCGAAACATATCGGGCATGTGGTTATCGATATTTTAGGCCAATATGTGCTCATAATTTTTGAACACGTGATAGCTATTTAACTAAAATTTATCACTAGTTTGAAGGGAAACGTCACATTATCATCAGAAAAACTACTCGTTAAAATATATTCTTAACGGGAGTCCTTTATTTGCTGTTACGTCAAGCCATAGATGCCATGTATGTGTGAAGTTATATTTTTTTCCTAAAAAATCTTGAGTGTAAAAATCTTATTCGTCAAGTCATCTTAAAGGATGAGTGTCGTTGTGATATTGTTCTTTATGTTATTATGATCAAAAATACTTTATGTAACTATGTTTATGGTATTAATCAGTCCAAAATACGCTACCGTAAAACATCATAATTTAGAATCCCCTTTCCACATCCTTAGAAGTCCCGTTACTTTCAAAAATATCTTGCTATTAACTATTCCATTTTATATAGTGATGACATTTAAACACAGGTCGAGTCGGCACCGAACGTGTAGCCCTATAATTTCGTTATCAGATCATCTCGGCGCCCAGTTTTTGTGCCCACTATCTCACGGATCGTCATTGTTTTCGTTTAGGCTTGAGGTTCCTTTTTAGTTTTATTGGGACTCATAGGATTAATATTTTCTATATTTATTGAGAACGGTGGGTTGATTTTATAGGCATAGATTTTGATATTTTCTTTACGAGTTTTTGCTTTTCCATTACATTTTAACCCGAAATTGAGTTCGAAATGACATCGATGTTTTAGAACTTCAAGAATCTTCATATCACTACATAGTATAAAATAAAGTCGCTTCCCGCTGTCTGTCCCTATGTATGCTTAAATCTTTAAAACTACGCAACGGATTTTGATGCAGTTTTTTTTAATAGATAGAGTTATTCACGAGGAAGGTTTATATGTATAATACATGCATAATATAGTAGAGGAACACGGATAATCTTAGAGATTTTAGTAAATGAACAATTTTTTTGCGCTTACATTGCAAACGCTGGCTGAACCCTACGAGATAGATCAAAATAATGTACTACAGTATTGTGCACCTTAAAAAGATCTACAAAAAAGTCCGCGATGGCATATGTCTATCTCTTGAGAGTAACCCACAATAACCATTTTTTATCGTTTATTTATTACGTATTTACGAAAAAGCGATTTTAAGCTATACAGTATTAATCCTTATCCAATTAAGTACCTTTAATAAATTGTGCATGTAATATAGATCAATATTGCCCTTTACAGCATGTAATTTAAATGAATATTTTCGAAGATATTACAAATTTAAAATGCAGGGACATCACGGTTGCGGCGGTAACGGCCGGGGGCCCGGGGGGCGCGTGCCTATACCCAGTAGTGCGTCGAAGGCTGTGCTTCGCACTACAGAACTTTATGATTGTGTAGATATGTCGCAGACAAATAGTATAATTTGGCATTTTACATACGGCATCGCCAGTTTAAAAACGTTTGCGGTTATGTAATATGCCCAAGGCAAAATGTAGATTGCCGTGTCACTTTATAATATGCCTCAACATTTCATCGAAAATTTAAACACCATATACATAATGCCGAGGCAAATTGAAGTATTTAGTTTTGAGGTTATCCAGCACGTCAAGAATGCTAAGGTATCCATAGACCCTGGGTCGTGAAGGACTCCTGCAGAGTATTTTTGGTCAAAAAACCATGTATTTGATCGAATATTCATATATTCATAGGCTCAGAAATCAATTGCTTGATTAGGTTCGACTTTGTGACAGAGATCAATAGGTTAGGTTAGGTTAGATATTGTGACCTTGCAACAGAGCGAGCGAAGCGAGCGACGACGACGTATGTAATTCAAAGTTTTTCTCGAGATTTTAATGAGCATAGTCACCCTAAAATAACACTAACGTCGCATTATAACGATTGAATGAGTTGTCATTTTGCCTTCGGCATATTACATAACCGCAAACGTTTTTAAACTGACGACGCCGTATGTAAAATGCCATATTATACTATTTGTCTGCGACAGATATATAGTGTAGGTATCAGCGTTGCACCCGAGCAAAGCCGGGGCGGGCCGCTAGTACAAAATAAATTAAAAAAAAAGACTTTCTTACACCATACCATCATCATCAATTTAGACTATTAAGTTCCAAAAACTTTATTAAGTAATTTAATAATTTAAACGAAATCAGCTTCCTGAGAACCTAATGACGATAAAAATACACATTACACCCAATCATCTTTTTTCGACTAATAACAGCTTTCTTGGTCCCGTAAAAAATCCCGAGGGAACTATATCATCATCCGGGGCCTAATCACACACGGTTTATAGACACAGTGTAGGGTTGACACTTTATGGTGTAATTACTTCCGGACGAACAAACCCTAATTGACGGTGTCTCGTATCTATGATGTATTGGTTTATCAGTCAACGTCAAAGGTTAAAGGGTTAGCTTGGTGTAATTAAATTTGAAGCTAATTGGAGGCTTTGGAAGTATGAAGATTAATTGTGATTATGGGGTATGTGTTACAATATTGTGCCCGTTGGATGTATCGAGGGCATGTCTTTTCTGAGTGAATGCGTGAATCTGTGAGCGTATTGTAATGTCATAGATAAGTATTATAAAATCTATGACAGGAAATAAAGAAAAAAAAAAAACATCTGTGTGGAATCAATTTAATTAATTGATGAGTTTGATGTTTGATTCCAATTGTTACGTAGTAAAATTTCATCCAATACATCTTACTATAGTGACTTAATGAACAATATTGAAATAAAAAAGCAGCATATTCACTAAAAAGCTAACAATCAAACCACGCTTAACGAACCTAAACAATATGAGAAGAAAATTCCACCACAAAGGGCATAATTTAAAAACGGCAAAAATAATGCAATTTTTCACCGAGAGGCCAACACAGAACATATTCTCGATCTAAAAGAGAAACGCTAACGCTTTCTGGTTTAGTCTTTATGATGCACGCGGCTTAATTGGACGCATTTACGCCGATGGCTTTTAGCCGATAGCGTCACTTTCGACATTTCCTTTGATAAGGCACGTACAGTTAAAAGGGTGCTAAAACAACAACACCCCGTTTACATATTTAATTAAGATCGTATGCGAATTTTTTAATGGAATTTTAGTGGAATTTTATATTGGGTTTTGATAGTAAATTGGGTATAAACTAGTGTCATCGTCAATATTGGATATTGATGTTTATTACGAACCATGTACAAAATATATTATATTGGAGGACGTAAAACTTTAATGGTAGTAATCTAGGCTTCATGAGAATGTTATTTATTTATTTATGGTTACAGCGAATCATGACTTATGTTTGGTAAGCTTAGAATAAACAATACTGCACATCTAATTAAAGGTAAACACCGCATGCTTTGTGTTTTACAGCTCAGGAAGAAGAACAGAAGTAGTTATATTATGTTATGTTATTATGAGTGTTGCTAGCTTAAACTAAATGTTAATTCTTATAACTATGTTAGTAGTAGTAGTAGTAGTAGTAGAGTAGTTTGTTAGTTATGGTTTGAATTGTGAATTATGTAACAGCTCATTAAATTCCTTAGTCTCAGTGAAATTGTGACTTCTGCAACGAATTTTTTTGATAATTATTGATACGAATTAGATATAATATGATCCTTCAAGTCTCATTATTTTAGATTAAACTTCTTACTAAAAAATAATACCTAAAAGAAAATTACAGTCATTTACTATCCTTTGCTTTTATTTTATAATGCCTCTTAAAATGTGCACTCGATTCAGTGTTCCATTAAAGAATCCGGGACAACTACTTTTTCTATAGCATCGTTACACCGAGCTCTACTCTTATTATTTCCTTTTTCATTGGTATCTTGCCAAATATGATAGCCTTGTTGGCTTTTTACTACTAGCAAGATATTGAATTTCTTAAAAATCTAGTTCCAGTTTACTCTCTTTAAGTGTCGTCTTAGTGTGTAAGCAAATAATTTACTAAACTCTTTTGTCACAGTCTGGTTACAAGTTTTTTCATCTAGTTTTCCGTCATAAGATCTTATTTTGTTTATTTTTTTATAGAAGGCCAGATGACAGAGTACACAAAATTACGTAAATGTGGGTTTTTTAAATGAGTCCATTTTAGAAACTTTATAGTCTTGAATTGATATTTTATATTGATGACCAAATACATAACATATAAAATTACTTCAGAGGTATTTACCACATTACATAAACAGTCAACAATTCTAAGGTTACCAGTATTATGGCCTTTCAAATGGCCACAATCCATTGTAAAAATGATGTCCAAAATTTTTATGACGAAATTAACACGGCGATATCAAATTCAATTTTATGTAACGTACTCAGCAATAATTTTGTTGTATGTCCCTCTGTAACCATACACTTGTGTCAAGGGACTCATTTGGACAACAAATTCAATATTTTCAATGCCCATCCTCGTAAAGTTAGTTATTTCATTGTCCGTTTTATTAATGTCATGTTTTATGTTCCTAATATTTGCATTTCGGATTACCATGACCGATATTGCTTTTGAATAAAACAATTTTTGTATGTAAACAACGAAGGTTGGTGCGACCTGGATACGGTATCTAGGTGGTTGAGCGAAGTGATTTAATTAAAAGTTGGTTGAATACTTTCATGGAATATTAAATGTAATATCAGATGTAAAGCAAAATATATTTTGATGAGATTACATTTATTTCAGGTCACTCTTATAGTAATCATTTGAAAATTCAGTATTTGCCCCATTTCTTCTTTATGAAATAAAATCAAATTAGTGTCAATGATGTTGCCGTTCTCGTGTCAATTTAATAATCGTTCAGAGTAACAATATTGTTTTCCTTATAGACCAAATTTTTCCTCAAAATATTTTCTTAATTCATAATACTTAGACTGAACAGCAAGAAGAGGAAAATGAACCATCATATTAGCCTGCTATTACTGACATTGGACACCCCAACCCCGGCCATGACGAAACAAAATAAAAATGCGCTTAGACCAGTTTTTGAGTGTCTCAAATGCGATTTACATTTATTCATCTTTGTCCGTCCCCTTTTTTGTCTCTTTGCCAGCATTGTTGGCTGAAACAATGGGTGTAGTATCCGGAATTTATCATTCTAACACCATCGACGGAAATGCTAGTTGATATGTGTTTATAATATGGAATCATGGTGACTATCATGGCTATTTTACTCTATAAATGTTTGTATAGATCATAACAATGATGTAAGCGATTGTCTGGTGCATGGATCGCATAGTAATTGTGAAAGCTCTTGGCGAGGTGTGGTCTGGGAGATGGGAATCTTTGTTGTTAGATTTTATCACAGGTATCTGTTATTGGAAGTGTATTATGGGACTGGAGACATATTTATTCATACGAATATTGAAGCTTGGGTAACAAATTGATGTGATTGTTAGATATAAGTTCGAATGTGACCACCATTTATATGTTATTACTTATCAGGCATGAATTACGTAATCAAATAATAATGTTATTTAAAAAAAAAATGATGCAAACTGTGATACATACTTTAGGCAATAAAAATTCCAATATTGTCTCCTCTCCAATCCAAACTCCACCACACTTAACCTGAAACAAAATACACCATTTAGTTAAATGCTTTAAACTTAACTAAATCTAAGCTTATGTGGATATTTCATCGCATCCGTGTTCCCCGAAAGCGTAGGCCAGGTTCGTTGTTACACACCCACATTTTCTCAAGTACTTTGTATTAGAAAATAAGCCTATTGCAATCAGATACCTACATTGGCTATCTTCCGTATTCATAAACCTTACTTGAAATAACTAATTTTGAGATGATTCAACCGCCTCCAGTAATGCACGTCTGTGTTCCAGTAATAACGGTCAATATTACATGTTATATCATATTTAAGAAAATACATACTTATTTATTTATACAATGATTTTCTGATTGGAGACTGAAAAAAAAATCGAATTTTTGTTCTTATTTTTGATAAATTATTTTTTTTTCCAAAATAACGTAGCATTTATGGGAAAATAACGAATTATTAAATAACTATAAAACTTGAGATATTATATTCTATTCCACTCACACGTATTTTTATATTCCAATTTGAGTGTCGGAATTCAATGAATAGCATATTTATCAATAATAAATTTGATGTTATTAGAGTTATTGTCACATAAAAATGGTAAGATGGTTTATAGAAACGATTTCTCTGATCGATTTTAAATTGAAATAGAAGTTCTTTTATTTTTATTCTAGTTTCCACCTACGCTTCTATTTATAGCTTTGATATACGTATTTATAACGTGAGCTTATAGATGTGAGAAAGTAATGCAAGTTAGTAGATAATATAAGTAAGCTTTGATTTTTTTTCTTCAAATCCGTTTTATGATTATTATTTTACAGGTCGTATAAATTTCAGCCTTACTTTAATTATGAATTACTAAGAAATTGCTAGTTGATCGCCCTAAGACACTCATAATGTGGACTGTTGATACTTACATGAAATATTTGATTGCCAAACTTGTTACGTTCATATCAAGTTACGTACACACATAAAGTAAATAAAATACAAATCAAATAAACGTAAAATTTGAGAAGACTTTGTTACCGAATCATTTTAAAACTATTTCAAAACAAATAAAACATAGAATACACTCATCAATAAACACAAAACGATCCAATATTATGATACAACTGACAATAACTTAACAAAACAGACCATGTTTGTTTTAAAAACAGTAACAGAGAGGGGGTGCTAAAAGTTAGAGTTGTGCTGAACAAAATTTTATGGCAGGGACGTCCGCCCACGGCCGGAATCCAGGCGCCACCAACATTAGACAATCCGATATCGATATCGTATTCAACATTAACGAAACATAAAAAATGTTTGACGTCACATAAATTACTCCGTAAAGGAGCCGATTGGTTTCACAGATCCGCACCACTAATGTTTATAGCTAATGGATGTCTATTGACTGCGTAATTCCAAATAAATTTATTAGCCTATTTGTAATTTGATTTTTATTATAGTTACGGGAATCGTAAAATTCTTTGTGGTGACGCTGTGAATGGTAAATTTATTTTAAATGAGTGGAACTTGTAAAGAGTTTTTTGGCCCACGCGGTGCATGGTGTATGGCCGATGTCTCTTCAACAATACTTTTACACGGCGCATGATTTGGAGGACTCTGAATAATGTAGGTCTCTAAGGACCGACACAATGCTTCGGGTATAATAATAGTTGTAGATTTGAAAGTGATTTGAATATGAATAGGCCCCCTCCCGCGCTGGCTCGTAATAACAAATATGAAGTGTTGCTTTTATACTCTCCCCTTATGATTTTGACTCTGTTATAAAGAATTGATTTAGGAATGTTATAGTTTCGAAGTAATTATAGATCTGGTATTATAATGCCATATATTATATTTTGTTTTGATTTGCGCGGTCGTTATTTCAATCTCGTATTACAGATGGTGCAATATTATGATCGAAGTACTTTTTATTTTAATATCAAATGAATATCAATTTATTTCTGAGTAACTTTAACGTTTTTTGAACTTTGAATAAAACGTAAGCAAGGCAAAAAAGTTCGGAAGGATTGAATAAACACGAATCCTTTGCTTACTTAAGACGTAAGAGCTTAAGTTCTTAGTTTGTTAATGTGTATTTAAAGGATTCGGGTAAAAGCTTATTTGAATGTTTTGCTTTTTTCTGCTTAAAACCCTCTGTCACATTGACGTTAATTCAACTAAATGTGAAAACACACTACTGTTAAAAAATAACAATAGATAAGTTTAATATGCTCCAAATTCGATAAATTTAAATCTTTAATAACCAAGCGTCTGGTTTCAAATACCCCCGCAACTGATCCTAACTGTACCCTTGAAAGCAATCATAAATAACTACAATTATCCTTCATACACATATCGTTACATACAAATCCTATTTATTCTGGGGGCGTTAGTAAAGCACCCCTGGACACCGGACAGATATCGATCGTCAGAATTTTTGCAACACATACGTCACATGTGGCCGCTTTCCATATGCAAATTAGTGTTTCCCCTTGGTTTAAAGTGTTTGCTTTTTATGTCTCCTCCTACATTTATTTGTGCACTTATTTATGGTCAGTGCTCGTGTTTTGTAGCGAGAATTTTATCATTCGAAAACAGAAAATGTTTTGGAGTTTTACGAAAATGTGCTTTTTTAAGCTAAATGCGCTTCATCCATTATGGGATTTCTGGCGCTATGTGGAAATATGACAGTATTTACCTGAACATAAATATTGTAGCCTTGTTTACGAGTCAAATAAGTTTCATACTAGAGGTATCATAGGTACTGAATGCGTATTTTCCCAGTTCAGATTAAACATCAGTTCGAGTTTGGCTTTAATAAAGTGCTTCCTCCGGTGACAATCTGATACTTCACTGACGGCTCTTGTCACTGCCTCTTAAAATATCAGCGTCTCAAGAGAGATCAACTTATTTATCCCAACGTACATTTCCTCACAAAGAGAGCGAAAAATAATTATTTCGCAGCTATTAATAACGCGACAGTAGCAAACAGCGTTAGGGCTGCGACACGCTAGAAATAAGCTGTCACGCGTCATATCAAATCGAGTGTCACGGTAGAACGGGACGCAGTAATTTAGGCGTGTTGCGAGCGACAGCCCTGACTTTTAGCTTTTGTAACAAATCGAACCGGGGATGGTATTCGTATCGGGATATATGGTTTTGGCAATTGTTTTGTGTAATTCAGTTGAACGTGCGGAATTTAATTTTCCGTCTGTCACCAGGATGTTTACTATTGACGCAGAAAACTTTATTTCTTTTATGTTCATACGTGAATGTAAATTGATTATGTCGTGAAAATTCTTTTGAAAGGATCATTATTGTATGTGACAGCAGTCAACATCGTTACTCATTTTCATTCCACGTATATGACATCGGATGAGTCCAGTTGACAATGATTTTTAAATACCTTTTGTATCTTTATGTATAATTTAAAGAGCTTTAGATGATTTCTGAAAAAAACATTTTTATTACATAGAAGTAGCAATTTAGTTCATTAGAGACGGAAATTTCATATCCAACATCTACATCGGAACACTCTTATACTTCTTCATATAACTTGTAAAAGACTTATAAAAATATGTCTCATATTGTAATATAGGTCACTAAACAAAGAAAACACTGCAATATTTTTTCTTGTCACAAAATATTTTTAATAACCCAAACAAAAAAGACGAGGTATCGTCCAAAATGCCCTGTCACGGCTGATACGCGTGACATGTGACACGCCGCTGATTAGCGACGTGACAGCTCAAGTAAATGGCTGACAACACATGTAATTCCTGTACACATTCTCATCTTATGTGCGCACAGTATAAATACCGTGTTTCTTAGTATTAGATGAAAGTATGACAAAGGTGAGTAAGAAAATGGAAAAATAACAGGCAATTAGAGTAGACTCTGTAATATTTTTATGTAAGTATAACAATTTTACCCCAAAACCTAATAAGTAAGCTTTTCAACTTACTTCAGATGATTTTTTTTAACCTAATTTGAAGCAAGAAAATTGACCATATTTTATGTTAGTGCCATACCAATTTAACTGTATTAACTCCATTTAATTTTGTGCAGTAGTTTATGGTTGATGGGCGAACAAACACAGATACAAAAAAAGCTTTGAAAGCTTAAACGACTTTGGAGCTATCCTTTTTATTCAATAGTTCCACACACACGCATTACTTACGATTTAAATAATTGCTATAAAATACTTTAAAAACTAATAGAAAAACAAATGCAACTCGACATAGTAAGGTCCATTACTCAGCGTTCCACAATATTATATCATTTGAGTGACATCTTCCGATGCTAATGCGTGTGGGTTCGAGGGTCGTGTCTCAGGCCCGTACTATCTGTAGTATGAATCATTGTAGCTAGCCTGCTTATCTGTGATTGGTCAGTTGTTTTGTAAGCGACAATTTTGTGAGGATGGTAATGAATTGAGTAGAATTTTGATACATAACATATCATCACGCCTGTATCCCCGAAGGCTTAGGCAGACGTGTACCAATGTACACCCACAGTTCGCCGATATGCTTGATTCCCATGTAATAGGAGACGAGCCTATTGCCACTATAATTTTGGTGTTAATTTTATTTGGAATTTGAGGTGAGGTAAGAGCGATAATGTTAATTTTGACTTGTAAATTGTGGTCGTAAGTGGAATTTGAAGTTTGATGCGAGTTAAGAATGGTAATGGTAATTATGACTAAGTAAATGATTTTGGATGAAATTTTGAGACAGTTTGAGACAGCTCCAGCGTACTATCTGTAGTATGAATCATTGTAGCTAGTCTGCTTATCTGAATATGATTGGTCAGTTGTTTTGTAAGCGACAATTTTGTGAGGATGGTTACACTCCCCTCAATTCATCATTGAGGGGCTTGTTGGTGGTAAGTGAGAAATAGTAATGCTAATTCTGACTTAGTGACTTATATTGAATGAAATTTTAAGACAGTTTGAGACAGGTCCAGCCTTCTATTTATAGTATGAATCATTGTAGCTAGCTTGCTTTTCTGAATGTGGTTGGTCAGTTGTTTTGTAGGCGAAATTTTTGTGAGGATGGTAATGAATTGTGATGTTGGTTGGTAATCGTGTGAAGGGGGTGTTGGAATTGGTTAAGAATGTTAGTGCTGATTTTGTATGATATTTCGTTTGAAACAAAACTGACACTTTTGATGCTTATTTGATACTTATTTTGGGTGTTCGCCAATTACTTTCGAGACTTTTTTTATTAAGAGATAGGGTAGGTGTAGGAGAGGTAGTTCACCTCTTAATTTTTATTAGGTTTAGTTAATCTACAAAGTCAAGACGCTAATTTAGTGTTTAAAATCTTCGGAATCCAATTATGATTCTAGTTCATTGTATAGGCGAATTAATAATATGATTACAAAACAATCTAATACAGCCCTAAAATCAACACCGAGAATTTCGCAAATTATGTTCAAATAGATATGTCAGTCCCGGCCGCGCATTAAAGGCATCTAGGTCAATTACCTAGATAAAGACCGGAGCGAAATTGCCGTGTAATCAATGTATACCCATAAAATGAGGCGTAGGTACCGCAGCCGATAATATTACCCCATACAATATTAACACTTCCAGTAAAACATCGTAATTTGTACAGATTATCTGTCGGTAGCTTGTTTAGATATCGAGATATGCAAAATTGGTTTTCGCCACTTTTTGGAGTATTGATAGCAATATTGAATTTTGTGACACGTTTGACAGATGTGTGAAACGTGTCGATAACGGGTTTGGTATTAGATTTTTATGAATGTTTTGGAGAGTGAAGACTGACGGTAGGGAGGATATTAAAAGACTATGGCATAGCGTTTATTAAATTCGACAGCCAAAAATAATTTTAAATTTTTGAAAATTTGAATTGTTTATTACACAAACAGGTTATTTTAAGTTAAAAACACAAAAGAATAATAGAAGATGACAAAAAAGTCCATAAAATTTTAAAGAATCTGAAGCCAGAAAAACGGATAACTAAAAATACATGAAAGAAAAGATACATAAAAAGCTACACTCGAAATATACCCCAAGAACATCCCAAAGCCATCATTTACAGAAATGTTTAAACTCGACACGACGTAACAATGTACTGTCAATTTCCAAGACCGAAGCACTTGATATCGCCCCAAAAACTCGTATGCAAATAATTGACGGATCCACCCCAGCCGAAAACCCGTACGACTCAAAATCGTCACGTCTGGCGACGCGTGCCACGATTAGGAACACGTGACGAACAACCAACCACACATTTATGACATCAGTAGCCTTTATTACAAAGCACTAAAGTCTATTTTGTGGTTGTGAACATTTTTGTGGTGGACTGTATCTCTTATTCGACAAACACCCTTTTAAATGTAGCGAGAAATGGAACACTCATCATGTTGTGTACATTTTTTTGACGGTCGAAGTGTCTGTATGTGAAGGGTTATTAAATGGACTCATTTTATATGTTTTAGATGTATTTTTATTAATCGCCTATGTAAGTAATGTAAGTGCCATATTTCCTTTTCTTTGTTCTTAAGGAGATTCGTCTCCATCCTTTCATCTTTTATCCTAATTTTTCCCTCTAAACAGATGGCACATATTATTTATTTTATCTTTTGTGTCCATACTTATTGCGACTTAAATACATAAGATAAGAAATGTATGTGTATGTATTTGTTGTACATTTATCGATTGGGCTTTCATTCAATTGAAATTCATTTTGAAATGTGATTCATTCTTTCTCTGTCAAAAACTTTCACAAAAGCAAAATTTTGGAACTAAAAACAAAAGACAATCTATAATACAATATTGCTAAATAATAAGGTGTTAATTACATTTCATATGATACCGTTACCTGCACTCCGCCTTAAGATTTACATAAATCGATAAAATTTATGAAACTGTAAATTTGCTTACAGATAGCATTTACGATTATCAAACACCTGCGTACTATCACTGGTTTGAATTAAAACGATAACATCTTAACCTCAATGTATTTATTCCTCCATTAAAGTCAAGATTCTTTATATATTTTAAACAATTACAGACACGTACTAATAGGCTAAGGTTTTATTACTTCAGTTCCATGAAAATTGCGAATTTTTATTTCGAAAGTGTAAATCACTACGATAAATATAAACACAAGTTGTACCACGTGGCATCTTTTTAAAGATTCAACTTGTTTAAATCATCACATTTTTCATTCTTGTTCATTTAATTATTTCTTATAGCATATAATCACGCCCCCTTCCCTTATAGGGGTAGGCAGAGACCACACATTTCCACTTGCTACGATCCTTACACACTTCTTTCAACTCTTATTATATTTAATCTCATACATAGAGGATTACTTACTTGATATTAGTAATAATGAACAAAGTTACCTTTAAAACATTGTTTATTTTCCTCATTAATGTTCTAAAATTACCATTGAATTTTATTAAAAGTTTGCGTTCTATAAAAGTTCTTGCAATTTTCCCTATAAATCCGCCGTAAAAGTTTGTTGATTATAAAAGTCACAATATTGACGTCACGGTTAGTTGTTTAAAAAAAAAACGAGTAGTTAATAACGAAAAGATTGAACTCGAGACTTAATGAACTCATTATAAAGTTTCGAAGAGCACCAATTTGTGGTGCAAGGTATAAGCGATTTGCAATCGTTGGTCTGATTTGAATTTTTGCTTTAGTTGAATGTGCGAATAAGATGTCCGGTAGTAAATGATGTGGTACTAGTGTACCACTGTGTAGTTTAGAGTGTCTCTTTTCTTAACTATTTTATTCATTCGTACTTTTAATCAAAGTAAATCTATTATATAAAAGTGAATCGCTAAATGTGTTGGCAAGCGCATAACTCAATAACTCCTGGACCGATTTCCATAATAATTTTTATGTTGTGTTAGTTATTATCAGGAGAAGGTTCTTATGAAAAAAAAAATGGAAAATTGCGCGGAAAAAAATAAATAAGTCATCACCGGCCAAACATAAAGGCACCGGGAACGGGACCTAGATATTCATGCGGGTAAAACCGCAGGGCACTGCTAGTCTATCTTATTATATAAAAATGAATCGCTAAATGTGTTGGTAAGCGCATAACTCAATAATGCCTGGACTTTTTCCATAATTATTTTTTTGATGTGTTAGTTATTATCAGGAGAAGGTTCTTATGAAAGAAAAAAAATGGAAACTTTAGCGGACTTTTTTTTAAAGTAATTCTGACCTTTGTTACTATAGTGATTTGTTGGAATTATCTCCGTCCTCTATAATATAAAGACACCGGGAACGGGACCTATGGATTCACGCGGGTGAAACCGCGGGGCACAGCTAGTAACAAATAAAAAAATATCAAAAGTTCGTTTTAATTATCTCATGAGCTTTACATTGTGTCATGTGTTTTGGTTCCTTCTATGTAGACTTACTTACTTCTATTTTAACTCAAAAACAACATCAGTGCCTACATCTTTCTAAAGAACTACTAACTCTCTTACTTTACTTGGACCAAAAACAAGTTCTCACACTCAACCGCAAGGGTTCCGCCGCTAATTAATTGGAGGAGACTTTTCATTTGTCAATTGAACCCACCGTTAGCCGGGCTTCACCGGGTGTAAAAACTGAACACGTGACCGGGTGCAATTTCACCCCAGGGCAGGCCTTGTTTATTGAAGTTAGGCATTTCGTTTTGTTCGAAACGAATTCTAGAACGCGCGTGACAATTGTTTTCTGGATTTTGTTTACATTTTAGTGAAATTTAATAGTTTCGAGTACGCTGATCAAATTTGATTTTTAATTTTGAAGTGTATTTAGTTTTCTTTTTGAGTCGATGGGCTCGAACAGTTACTGAGTTTCGATACGTCTGAATCGTAAGCGATCAAAGTCCCACGATTGTTATTATAAAGACTAAATAAAATACTGTTAAAAAGTTCTTCATTGGTGTGGTGATTAAATTTGCCTGCAACTCTTTAAAATACAAATACACCTCATTTTTGCTTGGATGTAAAATGAAGTTTGTTTTTATATAAAATGTAATCAAGTTTTCTATTCCTAACAAACTGTATATTTTAAAACGCTGCTCGCATAGAAACTAATCCTACGTGCCGTGTATGTTGTAGCTTAGTTTTGAGTCCCTTAAATGAATTAAACGCCGTAAATTTTGCAGTGGAGAATATTCTGCAACCTCTCTGCATAAAGTAAGCATAAATATCACGAGGTCCATCGATACGCCTGTGGACTTTGTAAGTTGGGAATAGCGAGCAATTCTAGCAAACTGTAAAGTATTTGTTCTAGTCTATAATCGCTTTAAAGGCTGAGAAAAGCAAGGGATAAAAGTACTAGACAGTATAAACAGACGACATAATAATATTTTCAACAGCAAATATCATTAACATTTTTATAATTTCATTTCCTATTGTGTCCATTCATGTTACCATATCACATGCAATAATTATAATACGAACGAAGTACTCAAAGACAATTAGTGCCAATCACGATGTTTTTGTTTTCGGTTCCCGAACTCTCAAAAAGGACTTCAACATCCCAATTCTTCAGATGAACGACAAGAACAATTAAAAACACAGACAAGGAGATCCGATTCCTGTTCATAATGGTATATATTGTAAAATCTATCTTAAATAACACACACTTAGTAACTACTCCTCATAAAGCCACTGACATTAAGGTGGGAAAGCTGAGAATTCATTAGAACCATGAGAATTCATTGATAAGCTGTCAGAATGAACTCACGCCACTTCAGGCATAATCTCACCCATTGTATTCTCAAAAGAACAATAGTAGTGCTTACTCATCAATCAATTATTTATCACCTATTAACTGTATGCCGATTATCATAAGCTTTTTGTTTCATTGTTTTTCGTAGCTTCGTTACAAATCATTGTAATTTAAAATGCATGACTTTCTATGTGATTTTTGCCAATTAGCTGTTTGCTTCGAATTGTCACGGTCTACATACTTTCTGAACAGATTATTTATTTTTGTTCCACTACCTTTCCGAAATACTATGCATTCAATTACACCTATTTCATCAATGTAATTTTTGAGAACATTAGAAATATAATTAACATCACCTACTTTAATGACTGAACCATAATTTCAAATAGTTACATCAGCCGCTTAACTTTTGTGTTCAGAATTTGTTAAATCACAACCTTCAACTTTACCTTCAGCAAATAAATCTGGGCTATAAAGTCGGTCCTTGACATCAATCGGCTATCATCGCTTCTCCCTTTACCATAGCCTCCTTCTCTCCTACGTTAACGCTCGCTGTATATTTCACGGGCGGTCTGCATTTAATAGCCCAGCGGTTCCCCGATAATTTTATTATTGGTGGATTTTATTTTCTTTTTTCTCTGCCAATGACGTGCCAGCGGGTCTCATTGAAATAAAAATAATAGCGCTAGTTTAGTAAAATATCTTGGCGGGGGTTCGTTTTAATGGCCCTATCTGCATGCTTTTTTGCATTTTGGTCTATTTGGTTGAAGTTGGGCGGGGTAGGTATTAATTTTGTGGGCAATTAGCCTGATAGTTATGGCTTTGTTGGAAAAAAGTTAGGCGGTAATATATGAGTATTTAAAAGTTCTTTACAATGTGTTTTTAATTTCGTTGCTTTGTCCCTTTGATTATATCCGTGTCACTATTACCTATATAAAAAGTGAAGAGACTCGGATGGACCAAAATATTAATTGTGTTCGATAACATAAAGTCCGGAAACAAAACAATTTATATTTTTTCGCGAAGTACTGAACGCCTCGAAATCAATACCGACAGGAAAAACTGATAAATTTTCATCTAATTTCGCAAACTCTTTACAAAGAGGTTTGTATTTTTTACTGCCGAATATTAATAAAAGTTCTGAGTTATCGCTTTTTACCCTTTATTTGTACTCTGTTATTAATTTACCCTTGTAAACATTTTATCTTCACGCAATTCCATGGGAACTAAACATTTTTTTAACGTAATTCAAAACGATGACTCCATTTTCTAAATTAACAAACATGACATAATCAGGCCCCTTTTCTTAAATACTTTTTGATTCATTTTCGAATTTAAACCTTATGTCTTACAACATAAGGGTGATAATAAGTTAAAATATATATTAACGGCATTATAGTGTCATACAGGGGTTCGATATGAGAAGTGTGGGTTCGAACAATAAAATAAAACGGTTGAATGGCTCGATACGGTACTGCGGGGTTCAAATCGATTAGTACCGTGATAATAGACTTATAACAGGGTGTCAAACTATTCAATATTAGGCGAGACAGTCCGAGAATTAAATTTAACCTAACTTTACTTGAGCATATACGAGTACTAGATCAGAACTTGTGTAGACTGCTTGATTGACAAACAACTGGACTTAGCCGAACGTACAGTAGAAAAAATCGACATACAATACTTATGAAAAGAATAGATTTTTAAACCAAAGCTTAAAAAACGAGTCTAATATTAGTAATCATAATTCATGACATAAACTTCAAAGAGTTTTTATTAAAATTTGTCTCCTAAAATGAAATAGTATGGTCCCCGCTAATCCGTGCTTGATAGCTTGATCAATTTGCAGTAAGCTCCATCTATCTCAAACGCTATATCTTAATCGCATTACTATTTTTGAGTATCGTAGGTACTTACTTAATAAATAATTTACTTGTACGTCTATGGAGAAATCTGCTTACTTGTAGATTAATTTGACACTGTAGGTGGACCGACAGTTAAAATATTTAAGAAGTAAATAAGAGAAAACAAATATTGATTTTTCAAGATTTTTTATTGATGAAATATAAACTGTATCTCACGTATTCGGTAATGTATATAAGAATATTCCCAAATATAAATAAAGAAGAAACGCCACTACAAATCATCCAAGCATTCTTAAAACCAAACAAATATTCTGGGAACCCAATTAAAACATTATTAGTCTCCCAAACATTTTGACAGCATCAAATTTGGGCGCAACACAAAAGGAATTATATGAACTAGTGCTGTCCCGAACAGAGAATAAAAATAAATCATTCATAACACTCAACACTTCGCAACGAATCGATTCAAAAAACTACGTTCATTGAATCGATAACAATGAAAATCGCTATAACAAAAGCATCCGCTTCGTTTGATTTGAGGAACGGGAGATGTGCGAGGAACGGGATATTTAATTTTATTTAAAATTTATAAGTATTTATTTATTCAGACTTGTACAGGTATGTGTATGTACTTCCAGATTCATTTTGACAGAAATGACAATTATGTACTGCTTATGAGAGTGAGCCTATCAGAGTTTAAACCGTAAGCACTAATGTGAACAAGTGTTGTCGTGAATTATATGTATCTTCACACAAGGAAGGTCAATTAGATGTCTACCCACACGGGTTTGTTAGTGTTAATTATCCCTAATTAAGTATATAATTATTAAACAAATTGTACTCAGTAGTAACTTAAATAAAAAAAGGGTATTTATTTTTTCTAACTCACAAACACCGAAATCTCTCACAACTTAAACCATACATTTATAATGAAAATCGCCATAACAAAGAACGGAGCTTTGTGCAGTAAAAATATAAATAAACGGCTGAACAATAACTCCTAAATGCATTGTTTTATAATGAACAATGAATGCACCATTAAATAGTGCTTTAGCACGAATGTATGATTGTTATGAAGATGTCACATGCGTGTTTCGTGTTACTAACTAGTTTCAAAAATTAAGTTTTGAACATAAAACAAAGTGTACACAAGAAGTGATAAAATAAAAACTAGACACAGGACCTACAAAAAAAAGGAGATTATTAATTTCTCGTCGTTACGCTTCTGAAAAGTCGTTGTTACAATTTGTGTCTATTATTGTAATTAGGTTCTTTATCTACATAACACTATAGTCTGTAGTACATTGCTATTCCGGAGGTCGTGGGTTCGATTCCCACCCGGAACAAATGTTTGTGTGGTGAGCACGATCATTTGTTCGGTGTATGGGTGTAATTTATCTATAATATGTATGTATTTAGAAATATATAAGTATGTTTACCAGTTGTCTGGTTACAATAACAATAACACAAGCTCTGCTTAGCTTGAGATCAGACAACCGTGTGTGAGATGTCCCGGAATATTATTATTATTAATCACCAAACACCTACCCTACATTCTACACTTTTATTACTTTCCAAATACAGTACAGTCACGTAAAACTTATGAATGACAAATAAACATTAAGACCAAACATTCGAAAGTTTCGCGAGCAAATAATAAGTATTAGCGATATTTTGGACTCAAATATGAACTTATGGTGTAAAATAAGAAACTATAAAACACAATGTTGCTAGCAGTTAAAGTATTTACTAGGAAAACATCAGCCGTCAGTTGTTTAATGAGTAAATATGGATACTTAAGACACAAGAGAGTCGGCGTTGTGCAACTGAGAGACCAGTTATTATTCCTCACGTTTTAACTTTTTTTTATAATTTGGAAAAAGTTGGCCATTTAATAAAATTGACAACAGAAGAAAAATTTTCCAATTAAAACATCGTACTTTTTGTTTGAATCATGAAAGACAAAAACAAAATGTACATTAAGTTCAAAGCTTAGGAATTGAAAAGGTTTTTAGAGGTGTAATAACAACCCATATAAATGTTATTAATGCTGATAACATATCTGTAATTTTACCATTAAAATACCACAACAGTGCGTAAACATCGCATTTAAAGTCTCTTATCACACACTTACATAATAAGCGATCTACAAGCACTCTCAGCTGCGAGATTCCCATCGAACTGTCTTCAGGCATTTGTACAACAGTTGCAAACTATTTATCTATGGGTCAGCAAAAGCAATAAAAGTCTACAAATAATTATTCACAGCACTAACATTTGCATAACGTTAGGCGTGCACGCGATACCGCCATACAACTGCAACTTTACTAAAACGGAAATCCATTAATGTTTTTAGTCGCTCACATGTCACCCTTATCAGGGACGAGGAAGCAATGTATGTTGTACAAGCCTGTTCGGTTGTGAATGAGGTACGGATTTCAGCGTACAGTAGTGTTGGGGTGGCAAGCATCTGCATTAATGTGGAAACATACAAGCTTGGATCGGTGTGTGAATCTGTGTTCCATTGGCAATCGATGAACTATGTCCTTCTGGAAACGGTTCCGTTCATAAATATTCATAAGCGTTTGCCAATTCTGTTTATCGGGTAACGAAAGAAATGCTGAGAGACAAGTGACATTTTCTGGAATCGATAGCATAGAGGTTATCATAATTCAATAATACACGATTTCCCAAGTATTTTCACGCATTATAATTATAGTGCCAAAAAAACCATAAACTTTTTTTGAGCCTATATTTGGGAAAATCGCATCCAATTTTGGCCCCGTCCATGGTGTCTACTCAAATTATAATATGCCGTGTGTTTCCATGCAAAACGTTATCGAGCCCTTATCTGGCGCTTACATACGCACCATGGAGCTTCGCTAATCGCCTCATCGCTTTGCTCCCCATAGATGAAAACGCTGATAATAACCTGAGGGTTTTACATCCGGATCTGAACTGAAGAGCAGATTAGGAGCAATTTGCCATGGCCTAAAATAAGATAGCTCCTATAAAGGGGTTTAACGATGAATGGAATTGGTTTAGATTTTATGGAGAACAGATCCGATATGGGATTCCGGTTTGCTGTTTAGAATATTACGGTGACGCAGAATTTTGGGTTGGCGTAATCCAAATAAGTAAGAATCCTTTGGGGTTCAACTTAATAGAGAATCTGAATAGTATCCATGTGTATTAACTTTCAAATAAGATTCAATTTGTGGGGTTATGTGAAAACCATATTATGGCATTTAGATGACTCGCCAAATGGTATATGGAATCACAAAAAAATGTAATAGACAAATAATTAAATAAAATGTATCATTTGAAAAACAAGAAGGTATTATTTAAAAATTGCATCGTTCAAACAAAACAATACAGAACATTCCAATTTATGAAGGATAAAAAAAAACAAACACCTGTAACATAAAAAGAAACTGTCGACATCAGAAAAAAAGCAATACGCCGCCCGATATTAAATAAAACACAAAACTTCCAACTATCTCCGGTTCAGAAGAACATATAACCGAAAATCTACCCTCATTACACAAACGTATTTCGTTCCGGGCATAATGCCAAACATTCCTGGATTGATTCAGATACAGGGCAGGTCGAATGCATAATACATGTGACCTTACGATCATAGTCCCTGAATATGAGAGCAACTGGCGAGGCCTGAAGGGTTTTGACAGACTCCGCTGTATTATCCTAGCTACAATTCACATGGAAATTCAACCAGTATTTCTCCTCTGGAATAAAATATTCGTGTGCTCCGTATGTAGCTTTTGGAGTGACGCATTACCATATCTTTATTATTTGATGAGAATATAAATTATGTTGCAACGGATGGAAGGTGCTGCTAAAATATGCGTGTAGATTTTCTGGCCAGTTTTAATTTCACTTAATTTATGAGTTCAGATGCGGCTCGCTTTCGCCCTCAAGATAAATCCTTTATTTTCCGGTTTAAAAATAATGTATGAGCTACTCCCAAAAAATGATTTACCTTCGCAGACTATCATTATTATTTAAGTGTGTAACACCTGTGTTGCTGTATTTTTTACAATTTTTTCATCGATAGCTCTAATCTCTATTTTTATAACTTTCTTTGGAGTACCATGAGATTTTATAAATAACAACGGAAGACCAAACATTGCCGCTCAGCTTTTTTATTGTCAGTATTTAATTCTTCAAGCTTAACGAGATTACCGCATCATACAATGACGCTTAAAGCCACCATAAAAAGGCGCCGATATATCAAACCGCATACTTTAGAACAACGTAGGAGCATGTTGAAAACTGTTTAATCATATTTCCCCTTTGATATTTCAAACAAAATCCAACTAGTACGAAGCTTAGCGCTTGTTCGAAAATAGTTTTTGAACAAAAATTGCATAACAAGTTCTTGTTTGAGAATAGTTGCATATGATAATGCTTTTCTTTACAACAGGCCTGGATTGTTTTAGTTCAAGCATTCGCAGTGCAGGTTAGATTCAAAGCTGAACTATTCTTGTTTATATTTTGTTATTCAGTAATTTTTGTTTGTTGATTGTTGAGGTATGTAGAATGTTGCGGTTTTATGGAAAAATGTAAACCGAAGTCCAACAACTTTGTGGTAATGTAACATTTTATAGCAGGACTGAATGCAATAGGCTAATAAAACATTCTTCTGTTTGAATGCTGTTAGCTTGTTAGTTATTAAACACACAAATCACATCTTCAACTACCTGGGCTTGAACGTGAAATATATTATATGCGTTATATTATCCCGATAAGGAAATCGACCGACTACCGTAAAAGCGGATGCTCCACTTTGCAGTAGGTTTACTAAGACATTTCTATGCAGATCCAATATAAAAGAGAAATGATGTCAAAAAGTAAATATAATATTGTTTCGATCGTTATTCTCGCAGGCAACGAGGGCAGCCTTTGTTGAATTACTGTGTCTATCAAAATGGCATTAGTAGCTTCAAATAAGGTAATATGCTTGCAGTAAATTACTTGAGTTGAAGCAAAATTATAGTTATAACATGTTGAGTCGGTAGCTGTATGTTCTATTATCGATGTAAAATTGGGTAAAATACAAAGCACATAGAAAGTTATTCTTGGCATGTCATAAAAATTGCTTATTTACATAAGATTTAATTTTAGTATTAGAAAGTATTGAATTGTAAATAAAAAGAAAAAAATAATAATTATCAAAAAAAATTACAAGGTTTTACGTTTCTTGAACGCATCCTCGTGAATTATATGGTAAGAACTCAATTGCTACTCCTTTTTGAAGCTAAAAACATTAAGGCACACTCTTTAAACTACTATTTTTTGTGTTTCGAAAATGAATATTATTACACAGATACGTATTAAAAATCCTCGCTAACTTTACAGCACTGCACTTACATGGTGCACTGCATTAATACTGACCTACTAACCCGTTATTTATACGTTGTTTCATGTTTAAGCTTCGCTGCAGTGGCCTTATAAAAATGGATGATGCTAGGTTTAAAATGGAACTCGGTTACAAGTTTAGTTTAGACCTATTGCTGGCCTCAACTGATTTATAATATGGGTGAACATGAAATATGTTTATAGTGACTACCAGAAAAAAAATAGAGGCTAGTGTAAATGAGATTACCTATAGTAAAGAAGTTGTTTGTAAGGTTGAGTAATTTTTCAAGTTAGGTACCTTCTCTGTTTGTTTAAAAGACAACAACTTTAACAGACAAGGGATCAAATGGCTTTATAAAAATTCTGAATACGAGTATATTCAAAAAAATTAGGCGATTTTTAAAAACCGCTTTATCTGTGCTTTTAGATTTTTTTCCTTGCAGTAAAACCTAGAGGCCTTTATTACATGCTTCTCCACACACTTAAAAAGTTTTGATATTTTAGTTTGGAACTATAATCGGCAAGAGTTTGTTTCCAGGGAATAAGAAAATTGTTAAACATGACACGGTTATACCTCCGAGGCCTAAGAAAAGCAATCTTATATTCTAGTGTTATCGTTTTATTAAAATAAAATTGAACGTATCTTTAAGCAAAATAGAAAAAAATATGGAGAGATATTCATTTAATATGCCTTTAGAAAAGAGTTTGTAGATAGTGACTTGATTAAATCAGTTTCCCTACCTTTAGATAATCAATGATTGCTCTAGAAAAAGAAAGAACAAAACATTTAAAAGTATTTAAGAACAACTTTATATTTACACTTTCCATCGGTATTTTATCTTGTAAGCTTCTTTGCTCATACATGGGTATCAGTGACACAATACATATACATCACTTTTTCAATAACTTTTTTATCATCTAACCGTGCATCATAATATTCTCCCAAATCTCTTTCCTAAACAATTTAATTAAGTCTAAAATGGAAACATTGTTCAAACAAAAGCTGATTAAAACTCAAAACCATGTACGGTTGAAGCCAATCCTTAAAACGTGACTTAAGTACTGCATCCTGATCACAAGATAGCCCATGTTTAGAAGCGAAAAAATCAACCGCTGTATAACCCAACGGCTTTCTCCGCAGCATCCAATCTACCAATTATAAACCTTCACCGAGAGGATTTAGCCCATTATTTCATTGGAGGAAATTAACAATTGTGTCCAAATAAAGTTGTTGAGTAATTCCAGCATGTCAGTTATCATTTGCCTTGTGTTGTTAAGAGGACGGGTTGATTGACTTATTTATTGGACGTTGAACTAAATGATTGGGAATTAGCTTATATGACATTTTGATTGAAGGATTGGACTAGAATTACGCGGAGCTTTGTTCAGTGGCGCAATTACAGGTCTTGTTAGATTACTTTTTGCTGTATTTCTTGTAAGCATTTCTTTCTTAATAGAGTGCATACTAATCGCTTTGTTTGTATAGCCACGTTCCATATTTACTTACGAGCGCACAATTAGACAGTTTGCGAAACGTAATATCACAAAATCTGGTACCTGTCTTAGTTAGAGACCTTTTTGCAAAATTTCTTTGTAAGGTTCACTTGAAATTTAATTTAATTTCTGTGTAGAACATACCAGGATAAAAGCATAAATGCAAAAAATATATATTACCAACAACAAAAAAAAATAATTTCTATACGCGAAATCTCTTTCAACCTACTTAGCAAACCACACGCATCTCCCAAAAACAATTTCACCGAGCCGATAGTAAAAAAATACATTTCGCTATCATAGATACAAAAATAATTCATCCTTACGGACGTGGAGGCAATGAAAGTAGTGATACATACAAGGTGGCCCTTGAAGCCACCTGCTCTTTGATCGTGATTTGAAACCAAACAGTACGGGAACTGTTTACAGAAGCCGCTATATCGAAATAAAAACGGCTTACTTATTTTAATCGATGGCTTTCAAACCGAGTATAAACGTTTATTCCTGTCTTTCAAAGGATAAATATAATAATCGTTCTACATAAATAAATCTGTTAGTTTAAAAGTAATGAAAGTAGCTTTATGGATGGTAGTTCCGAATGTAAAAATAGAATTGTTTCTTGAATTATGAATGGAATAGTGTTGGATGTGGAGTGTCAGTGTTCTGTAGAAGTATCTTTCTGTGTGGCCGCACTATAAATAAAAGACGACTGTGTACTTGAATATGAAGATGCCTGTATTAACATTTTGATGGGCTGACGGCAGTGGCGGCTTTCACATTTGTGCATAGAACATGATCATTGGCACTTAGCTTATGTACAATTTTTCACTATTTTAAAAATATCTACCTCTATTTTATTTTTAGTCAAGCTGTTTATTATTCTTTTGAAGTCATTCAAATTTTACGTTCAATAACTGTCTTAATTTTTTTTTGTTTTTTATTTAACTTTTGACCTCGGTGTGCCATTTTGTCAACCTTATCCACATCAAGTTCAATACTATTTTATACCAAAAGATTGGTATTTATAAGACGGTAGAAACAATACCAAACTCAGCTTAAACTGAAAATATGTCTGTCTAGAATTTACCTTCGTCTCACAAACCGCGGTATTTGCATGTTAATTTTAATGAGTGGTTGTCAGCTCGTAAATCCCAAGCCCACGCTGATCGACAAAACAGTTCCGTCTAGTTTCGTATTGTCTGTCATTTGTAAACAAACGCCTATCTAGTGTTCGGTGTTCATGAGTTCCGTACAAAATGACTGTCGTAGAATCGTCGAGCTTAGTTCTTGAATGCATATCTTTATCATTCTGTTCAGATACATTTCGGAATTCTAGATTTCTTGGATGTTCGGTTTGGAATAAATTGTTAAGTAAAATAAAGTGTATGGGTTGTTTTGTTATTTCAAATCGGGGTCTTATTGACAGTTTTGTATTGTGCAAAATTTGTTTGTGAATAAAATTGGTACATAAGAACTTGATAATGAAAATTTCAATGAGATTTCAAATCTCAATTTCAATTCTACGACTAACAAAAATAGCTCCAAAATAAGATAACAATTAAACTCCCGAAAATCCAACCCAATTCAAACAACCCAATCGTTCAAAACTTCAAAACAAACGTCAACTGAAAGTTTTGTAGCGACTTGTACAAGTCATTAAACCGTTAAATTGTCAACTCGCCGTCATTGTGGAAACTTAGAGTCTGACTACACGGGAACACTGTCGCCGTAACTTAACGAACGAAAGTTTGCAAGATAAGTGGGTCGTTACTTGTTATGAAACGTTTGACATATCGATCTAAGAAAGTTTTTTGACTTCGGTTGAATTAAATTTTCGGGTAATAAGGCCGTTAACGAAGTTCGACTTGAAGGGATCTTGAGATTTATTTCAGTTGAGTTTTTAGGTACCAATTTGGATTTGAAGGACGTTTGGTTACATTTTGAAAAAGAATCAATTATTGTTACCAAAAAAATGAGTAAAGGAAATGTTCACCTTATACACTGGGGGCTTTCCGTGAGAGATCTAATGCCAATTATTAGTAACAGTTCAATCAGTCAGCCCTTCAAGGAAGTAAACAAACACAGTTGGCAGCAACAAAATCACTGATACAACCAACCTCGTTACTCCAGAAATCCTGCTCTTTAGACAATGCTAGTTTGTTACACAGTTAAACGCAAGGCGCCAAGGGAGGCACGTTAATCTGACAAGTAACAACAGAGCTCGGCCACTGGCTGACTTAACGGCCCCTGTCACTCCGCCAAGTAACTTTCAATTAGGCCCAACCCTCGCATCGGGACCGCAACGATTCCATCACAGACGTTAACCTCGTATTCCAACATTTACATCGCTCGTACAACACCAGATTAGTAACAGAAGATGCTAATGAACTTGGCAATGGATATTGCAGTGCAAGGTCTGGAGAATTAGTAGTGTTAGTCACGTTGTAGGGTAATCGTGGCTATTCTTAGCAATTAGACAAAGCAGAAATTAGCAAATGGCAACAGTACTGTGTGGGTGTCCTCTGGAATCTTGTTAGGGGTCGAGTGAGTCACTTGCTCGAGATAACAATGCCGCCCAAACATCTTGTCCTGGTTTCGTTGGGATGGCAAATTAAATACAAAATTCCACTCTCTTGCTTAAGTTTTAAGTATAATGATTTTAACGGCCTCACAATTGATGATCAGAGATAAACAGTTGTGTAACTAAGACTTAAACTTAACCTTGTGGTCTGAAAAATATTTACGGTTATTTTCATGCATTGGAATATAAAACAAAGTCATCACTTAATGATAATGTTGAAATACAAAGTCACCATAATCTAAGTTAAAACTAAGGCTACTGCGGATGAAAATACATTCAAAGTAATACTTCAAAATTGCAAAACTGCAGCCGGTATTCCGATATGACCACAATAGTAAGGCTAGGCACAGTCACGACTCACATAAATATAATACAAAAATTAGCATAAAACGTTCGATGGGGAAATAAGTAGGTACTCATAATACTACATGCCATATTCTTACAGACCGCTTTTATGGACTTTCAGATATCACTTAAAAAGATCTACTTAACTTTATAATCCTCATACCTAATAGCTTTTGTAAGGACATAATACTACAGGTTTACAACTTTCGTTAACATAATTTTACTATCATAGTAATAGTGACAGAGGCACGATTTTGAAAAAATCTAACTCCTATCTACAAGTTTCGCACTTTCCACGTAAACAACTAAAGCAAACCTTGACACCTACATCCAAAAAAACCTCCACCGAATTTCACTCCAAATGTTTGTTGAACATCAAACACCATTCTAAGAAAGTAATCATTTCCGAACGAAACGAGTGCAGATCAAATAATCTCCTTTGACCAGAACCAATATTTGAGATCCAAATGGTGCGTTTGTCAAGGATCGGAGTGACACCGCTGCGATTTGAATAAACAACTGTTCCGGAGATTCCTATCGATAAAATTTGAATCTACATGATTAGGTTCTTGATTCCACCGTTTCGTCTATTTTGAATTGCTAAGTGTCAATGAAGGCAGCGGTAGCTTGTAAGCCTAGTTCCTAGAACTGGTGGTCTATATAAAGGTGTTGCAAAATGCTTCGGAGTTATTTTTGTGACAGGATAAGCTTTTAATGTGTTCATTAAAAAAAACAACATACTTTTTGCCTTAAACTCCGTTTTAAATATTAACTTTCAAACGCGGTACCATATAAAAACTTTTTTTTTTTGACACTTTTTTATTGAAACTGAATAAACTACACAATTTTAAATAAAACATTGATTATTTTGAACACTTCAACAAATACATACTTTGATAAAATAACCAACAATAAAGTTTCTACGTATTTAGTAAAACATAAATTAATTTGTTTGTGGAGCTTTATGTCATAGTAATAAATCAATAGGCAATAATCGTTATAGTACTAATTTATCTGCGCGTCAATCACTTAATTAGCACGATGCACGGGCTACAAGAATCAGTTATGAATTACGATCTGTTTTGTTAACACCTTTTCTTAGGCTAAGTGGTGAGTTGGTTAAAGGTACCAAGTATGTATGACACTGATGCAAGTGATTGACCTTCAATCAAGACATGCATGTCTTGACTCAGGAGTCAAACGAAAAAAAACACACGTTACCATAAAATCTCCTTTAATTAGACATCATTTTTGCTATGGACAATCCTGTGAAAATATTTTTCATGTACAACGTAGTTATGTATATTATTATAACATAAAGTTTGAAACATCAGTAGAATAAAGACTCTCATTATATGAAGTAGCAAAAGAAAACATTGAACAGTAGCTGTGCATTTAAAACATAATTTTATTCATGCTTAATAAGGTATTCATAAGAATAAGAAAAAGTAAAATGATAACAAATAAAAATAGAATATTGTATAAGTCGGTACAAAAGCAATAAAATAAGGACAATAGCATCCAACATCGAACAATGAAACCATTGTAAGAAAACCATTCACGCTAAATGACCAAGCATTAATTGCAAATTCAGCAGATAAGAATGAACAACTACTTGTATGACACTTTCTCGTAGATAGCGATGTCAAGTGTCAAATGTTCGCAGATAGAGGTGCAATATGTTTGTCCGGTCCAGCATTATCGTAAACAATAACCCTAAACATTAAGCAATGGAAGATAAACGAGAGAAAATTGATAGTATTCCGTTGTTAATGGATGGAATTTACGAAGCCCATGGAAACTGTGGGAAGGCTTAAATTGGAACCGCTTATATTAGACTGCTAATGGAACAAATTGCGACGACGATGCTGTTTTAGAGGTCGTTACTATATTTCATGGGATTATTTCCTTCTATTGTCTAATAAGCACTGTTAGATTAGATATTGTGGATCTAGCATTATCGCGTTTAGGGCCAGTTGCCATTAAAACAAGTATTACTGCCACAATGCTCATTAGGGAATCGTTATTTATCTTCGGCTTCTTGAACAAACACATTTAATAAGTGGCTAGGTGGGAGCCCAAAATTATGAAACTGGTTTTTTTTCGCTACTCACTGTGGTGTGTGCTATATTATTTCGTTTATTGTTCCGACTATTATAACATTTAATCGATCATGTAACATCTTAGGAGAACCACTAAGTGCTTGTCAATTAATCAGTTTTGCATTAATCTGTATTGTAACCGCAGCGACCGCACGCAGACATCTACACTATAATAGACTATAATACCATCCTGAGACAGTGGGATAAGACTTAGTAATCACATTATTAACAGATAAGCAAAATACACCAAAACTCCTCATAAAATATCGACAAAAGACCAAAAGCAATTATAGACATCAATTAAAACTCAAGACTGGCCGTCTTGAAATAATTATTCCATCCAGAAATATATATTATAAAGCCAGTATTTAACAAATAATAGAGTAGATCAAGAGTGAATATTGGTGTAAGTATTTAATAGTAATCAATGAAGCTATAAATTCGCTAGTGCTCTCGAACACTTCGACTTTTAAGTGGATTTCAATAATGTAGTGAGTGTACTCCAAACTTAGAAGCTCTTGATCTCTCGTCTGTCTGTCTAGCTGTAGATTTGTTGCCGTTTTGATAGTAATTCAGACATTGGATAAAAGTTCGAAATGGATCATGATGAAACGCCAAGCCGGGTAAATAAAAAACAGACGTCATTATAATCTTAGATAAGGCATGTTAACAGTAATCAATATTAAAAGTTAAACAAAACCATCAGTAAAATTACTACACGGAATAATCATTGAATAGCTCCAAATTATGAGACAATGTACTTAGTAAGCTAAAATCGTAGTTCATTTCCTTAATCTTTATAAATTTTACGAATCACTACATAATCCCATAAAGTTTAACTACGATAAATTTATAAATTTGGAAACCACAATAAATTTTAAATCCCAAAACATATTCAAAGCTGTGAACGAAAACACTAAATTTCCCCTAAAAATAAAACATCTAACATTTATATTTCTCGTATTACTCTATTCGATTATACGGTTCAAGCAGGCACTTAGAAACGAGAATTCATTATGTCATGCTTCGACACATTTTAAAGTTATTTTGTTTCTAAGAAACGTCTCCGCTGCACACAATCGTTATAAATCCACGTTCGACTATGGGTATTTCTAGTACCAGTTTAATTTGAGCTTCCTCTTTCTTCATGAGTTTAGCAGTAAGAGGTTTTATTGATCGGTCGTAAGTTCCTACTTCATTGGTCATGGTGACCGCTTCAATGGTTTATATATTGCTGGTTCGCTATGCATAGTTATTTCTCTCACGTATATCGGAAAGGGCATCGAACTTATATTGTTATTAGTACTGATATGGCACTCTTTATAATAGTTAGAGCTATTTACATGATCTCATTTGCAAGTATGTTATTTGAGTCATGAATGAATAATGTTTGTGACAAAGATTTTTCTGTTTGATCGTTTCAAAGAAACGGTTTATTTTTAGTGCGAGCGTCCTCGTGAATAAAGAATTTTCAATGTCGGAATTAATTAGGTGTAAGATTTTTCAGAAATAATTTTAACACTGGAAGGAAATATTCTAAGTAAATAATAAAATATACTCTCAGAAATTATTAGAAACGAGAGCAAAATTAGAAGCGTATTTGGTTATCGATCAATATTACCGCAAGATTGAGCCGTCCCAAATCAGACGGATTTAAGCGGCCCGAGCTAATATAAGATGTTGGAAATACCTACTAATAGACGTTCTGGAACAGGTTACATTGAACCATGAACAATCGATGATTTATTTACAAATTACTCGCTCCAGTTCTATTGTATTTAAACCACAAATGAATACATCGACTCTAATGATCAAGTTCCCATAAAATTTAATTTACTCGAGTTAATATTTCCGTCATCAATTGTACATACATTACATTTTAAGTTACTCATGAATGCCCATGTCTAGACAACCAGTCTCATGTTGCCAATACAAGAAACAAGCTAATACACAACTTCAATTATAAATTAGTTTCAGTAGAACACAATTTACTAATAAACCTCATAGAAAGCGGCATCTGTTCAATGGTCTATTCATTCTATGAATGCTATCATTAATAATCTTTTCTGTTTCAATGTATTCAGTTCTCGTATGTCCATTAGTTAATTTGACATGTCTGAAATTAGAAACATGATTGCTTTTATTTATTTTATCAAATCTGTTTTGCCAACGTTGTCGGTACGTTTGTGATCGATTAATGTTTTTGCGTCCAATGCTGTTAGGATTTCCAATATAGCATTTAGGTTTTGCATTATGAGATTAAGAACTTTTGGCTTTTTTAGTTTTATTTGTTTAATTCTTACCAACACAATGAATAACGAAATTGCTTACTGTTGAATAAAGAATTTACTTTAATGAACTTTCGTCTATCGATCTTGTCTTAGTGTTCTCACTACACATCGTAAACTGTCTGTGATATTAAAATTCTCCACTACATGGCCTACAACAAACTGTCATTCTATCATTGCAATTCTTTTACCGTCCTGGCGCCTTGGTAGCAATTTAAATACAACGATGTAAATACCTGTCCATTGTCTGCTGAGTATTAAATTAGCGACTTGTCAATAACATTTACGATTTCCGATGGATACCAAATTACACTTCAAATCGAAGTGTGAATACAGGAAGGTGTAGTCACGATACGAAAACAATAAACCTCTTTTCCATTCACCTTTAGTCCTATATGAAGAGTAATTAGTTAATGTTAATTGCCTGGGAAGACAGTATTGAGCTCGGTTTATTGATCGAAGTTCGATGGCTGGTGCTATGTGGTATGCATGTTAAGAAGGCGTTTTTTGTGTCAAGTTTTATAGAAGCGTTCCGATTGGAGATTCAGATGATAGATACTACTACTGTTTTGTCGTTTTGAATAGGATTGTAATGTTAACCCAACAAACATTTTAGTGCTTACGGCAACATTTTTTTAGAGCTCTCAGTATTATATATGGTATATAAGAACTCTGATAGCAACAATCGACTCTACAGTGGGGTTAGTTATAAATAATTAAACCTTCCAGAGGAATAACAGTAATAAAGGAAAAAGATATAACTTAAGACGGTAGTATGGAATTTATCGAAACCATTGTATAACTTATTCTTATAGCTTTAAGAGGCACAAACCAATAAAAGCAATTGAAAGGTGTCTACTAACACTTACTAACGGCTGATATTCTACTACTGAGGTAGTAAAATGTCTTGTAGCACCTTGAGGCTTACCCTAATAGCTTCAAGAAGTATTAAACGCTGTGAGTGATTGTCAGGTGTGTACTAACACTTACTATCGACTGGTATTCTTAAAAAGAGTTAGATAAATACTTTAAATACTTTTGTACCACCTAACAAGTTTTGACGAGCCTTAAGAGTTAGTAAGAAAACTATAAGCATCTAAGAAGTGTTGATTATAAGTCCTATAGAGCTAGATTCTGCAAGAGTTAGAATCCACCTTTAAATCATTGCAGGCTACATAGTGAAGTTTATTGGTAGTAAAATGTGTTTTTTATAAAAACTTGAATACAGCAGCAAACATTATGCAAATTTTATAACTCTTCATTATCGCTTTAAGTTGAGTAATAGGATTTAAGTCACTTAACCTAACCTAACCTCAAAAAATATAGTTTAATTTGTTACGTTTGCAACGCGACCTTTATTTGGAAATATTTAATTGATTCAAAATGAAACCATGGATAGTTAAAAAACAAATGGGTGGAGTCAAAAGAAAGGCTTTGAGAGAATATGAGAATATCATTAGATTATCGCAAATCCAATGCGACGAGCCTACATCAGTTGAGGAAAAAAAAAATGACACAGTGACTAGAGAAGCATTACATAAAGTGGAGAAACAGTGTTTCCTAAATCAAAATCCAGAAAAAGACTTTGATGTTATCCCAGGCAACAGTTCTGACATCAATAGGAACAGAAAATACAAATCCAGTGAACTCGATAACGATTCATATCAAGAGCAACCAATTAAAATACAACAGGGTTCCGTACAACAGCAAATTATCTCTGATGTTAAAAATCCTCTAATCTGTGACGATCTGTTACCTCTCAGTAGTTCAAACAACTCGGATGACGAACAAGAAAGTGAATATTTGAAAAATATAAGTTTTAAAAATGATTTACGAACATGGGCTCTACAAAAAAATATAAGCCAAGCCGCTTTAAAAGATTTGCTTTTAATTTTAAATAAGAGATTTACGGATATTTTACCGTCCGATCCTCGAACGATTTTACAAACGCCAACAACAATTTGTCTTAAAACAATCGAAGGTGGTGAATATTGGCATCATGGGATTATTATGCCTTTATCAAATATACTTGGAAATTGTATACCGCTGCCAAACAACATTCTTCTGAATATAAATCTTGATGGCTTACCCATATTTAAAAGCTCTAAATATGAGTTCTGGCCTATATTGGCTAACTGCATTTATCAAGGGGACACTAGTGATCCATTCATTATTGGCATTTATTATGGAAAAGGTAAACCAAAAAACCTAAATTCATTCCTAGAAGATTTTGTGAACGAAATGAGCATCGTTTTGGAGCAAGGAGTTTGTGTTAAGGGTACCAATGTGAACGTCAAAATTAGATGTTTTATTTGCGATTCCCCGGCACGCGCATATGTCAAAGGTTAGTTTATACACACACACCACACACACACCACACACACACCACACAAAACACATACACACACAAACGTACACACTCATTTACACTTTCTTCCACTCTTCTCTTAATCTTGTGTGTCGATTATGAAATAGTAGGTAATTCATAAAAACATTTTATTACATTTTCAGGTGTTTGCAATTTTAACGGGAAAAATGGGTGTTTAAAATGCACAACCGTAGGGGACTACTCACACACAACGCATACTGTTGTATTTTCAACAAAAAGGTCTTCTGCAAGAACCGACGAAAACTTTAGAAGAAAGATGTACGGAAGCCATCATAAAATGGATTCACCCTTATTAAAACTACCTATCGACATGGTAGAACAATTTCCCGTTTCAGATTCGTTGCACTTGATTCATTTGGGAATTATGAAAAGGTTACTAATAGGATGGAGGGACGGAAATTTTGGGAGACTTAAGACTAAGTGGTGTGCACGAAATATCGAAAATGTAAATGTATTTTTAAATCAATGCAAACTTCCATCTGAAATTCACAGATCAGTAAGAGGTCTAGATTGTCTTGCTCACTGGAAAGCAAGTGAATTTGGAAGTTTCTTACATTACTTGAGCATAATTATATTGCCAGATGTCCTTGAGCCGGAAGCTTATAGTCATTTTTTGACTTTATTTTGCGGTGTTACAATATGCTCCTCTCAAAATTACAATCAATTACTGCGACTTGCGAGAGAAATGTTTGATTATTTTGTTGATAATTATAAACAATTTTATGGCGCTGATTATATCACGAGTAATGTCCACAATTTGTTACACGTAGTCGATGAAGTGGAAAGGTTCGGCCCATTGTCAACATTTAACGCTTATCCATTCGAGAATAAATTATATGTGTTAAAAAATATGCTGAGGCAGGGAAACAAACCACTTTCCCAGGTAGCTAAAAGATTATCTGAGCAAAATAAAAATTTTACATCATTGCCAAAAAAAACGTTTGATAAACCTTTTTTAACCAAGCACAAGAATGATACAGTACTTCACTTCGAGCACTTTGTATTATCGTGCAAATTTAAAAATAAATATTTTATTTCAATGGCCGGTGATATCATTGAAATTAAATATATCACAGTTGAAGATAAGCAAATAAATATTCACAGCAAACAAATAAAAGAAGAAATGTTAGTATTTGAGAAACCAATCAGGTCATCGTTCTTCAATATTTATAAAGTTAGTGAAAGTAGCATATTACCATCGGCATCGGATGAAATTATATTATATCCTAAAGATGTAAAAAGTAAATTAGTTTGTATAAAAAAAAGTGGTTTTCTGTACTTCTTACCTCTTTTACATACAGTTTGAAAATAAAAGATTGTTATGTTAAGAAATTGTGTTTTATTTTAGATATGTCATTTGACTTATATCTACTATAATAATATCTACTATATAATAGTAATATAATCAGTCAAAAAGTTATTTAATCAGTCAGTGGATGATTTCTAAAACTTTCACACCAGCGCGAATGACTCGGTACAATATCGCAAGACAGTTATGAACAAAATCAACATGTGTTCAATCATTCAACTATTCTTACTTACATTAAATCTTAATATTAGTATAGCTATATAGGAACCATCATAAAAGTAACCATACATAAGCAAAATGTTTTCAATCAAACATTGCTCGAAATTTGGTCGAACAAAACTTTGGTAATTGAACAAATTTAGACTTAGTATAAAAATAAACAATAAAAAAACAAAAACATAATATTTAATCGTAATAACAAAGAAAAAATCTCTTTAAGGGATCCGCATTTGTAGCCCGCGAAACTGACCTGCAAATTGCAAACACGCAAGAAAATTTGAATTTCGTGGGCTACAACTGCGGTTCCCCCTTAAAAAAAGCTAGGTAAAGTCTTCGAAAATTATTTACGACGATTCGATGAAACTGTTTTGTAGGATAGCTAGTCAACTTAAAACTGGTATACTTTGTTACGCGACGACAAAGAAGAAGAGGGTTATTTTTTGAAAAACGTGGTTGAGTACCGCACACACACTCTTAATAATCATATTGAAGTAAAATAAAAAAATAATCATAATAAAACTAAAAACTTACACAAAAAAAATCTTAAAAGCCTTTTCCAATATTCATAATTATGGCTAACACTTTAGCCACTAACATTCTTATGTAAAATTGGCCGATTATTTTTTATTTTTAGGAGACGGGCTTTCTCTCTCTTCTTTTTAGATATTCTTACGATTTTCTTTTTCGGGATATTTTTCTTGATCTGAAAGTTACTGTTAGATGATATACTTGGCTCATTACTTTTATCTTTGTTTTTTGGTTCTTTTAATGTATTTTCTTTATTTTTTTCTGAGTTAGTCACTTCCGTTGTATCTATTGTCATTTTCTTACCATCATTTTGTTCTCTTTCTATTTCTTTGATTGCAAAAGAATTGTTTGATTCTAAGACACAATTTTCATTACCTTTATGTTCGTATTCGATGTTTTTATCTGTTTTTACATAATTTTCCTCATTTATGTCGATTTCCTCATCATTGGAAAAATTGTTTGAGTGCACTTTATTCTCTTCTTCAATGTCTCTTTCTTTCTCCGCTTCTTGATCTTTTTCTTCTGGGTTATTTTCTGTAATTGGATTTTCTTCGACGATGTCACTTTCTTTTTCCGCTTCATGATGTTTTTCTTGTTTTTTCTTTTCTGTAACTGGATTTTCTTTATTAATGGTCTCGTCGTTAGTCTCATTAGACGTATCTTCATCACTTGTTTCGTAATCATTTGCATTTTCCGCCTTTGAAAGTTTTGAACGTTTTCTTGACGTCGAAGCTCGTTGATTTTTTGCCATTTTTCTCTTTTTTGAGTTCTTTAGGATGTTCTTGAAAAAACTTTCATTCTCATTCATTGTGTACGTTTTATCCCAAGAATGAACCATCTCCCAAAAAAAAGACAGGATGTGTTTAAAACTTTTCCAGGCAATTTTAGTGTCACTTCCACGACTACCTCCACTCCAAGTACATTGGCATAGAAAGTCTCGCGAAAATAAGATGTCTGCCAATGTATAGGCGCAATCAATACTCTTACCTCCGTTGCATAACACCGAATACGTGTTTTTCATTTTTTGTCTTACGCTACTCTCCGATAACTGCTGTTCTAATTCATGTAACTGCTGTATATTATCAACTGGCTTGGTATAAAAAGCTGTGTTACTTGGTGTAGAACTGGATTCATTCAAGTAAGTGACCTGGAAGTTGCTATCAGTTGCTTGAGTTATTTGAGAAACTGCATCATCCAACTGTATTGAAAATAACGCAACTTTCTGAATGATAATGTTCTGTACGTTTTTGATACTTTTAAGCTCATTCAAGATCTGTGTTTGATTAGATAATATAACATTTTGTATTTCCAAATTTTGTCCAATATACTGATGTTGATCAGTTGTGCTTTGATTGTCCTGAACAATGTGATATTCATAGACGTTGTCCATTCCAACAGAGGGTGCAGCTGGCATTTCGGAATTAATATTATTGAATCCTGATGCAGCGGGCATTTCGACAATAATATTATTGGATCCTGATGCAGCGGGATACACCTGTAAAAAATATTTCAAAATATCATATCGGCCGTATTGCTGTGTTAATATAAATATATATATAACTTCGAATTTTTAGGAACAATGCATGTTCTATAGATTTTTAACTCTGACTACATAAAGTAATTACGTATTGAGACATTGAGTGATTATAAAAATCTTTAAAAAGTTGTGGTGATTGTGTGCAGTCGACATCGTACACTATTACTTTAAATGATTACGGACGACATTTAGAAAAAATATATTATATTCACAATATAATATGACTTGCGTAGACTGACGCTAGCGCGGGAACTATATTTACAAACGCGTTGTGAGGTATCTACTTAATGATGAACAAAATGATAACTACCAAAAAATAACTTACAATTTCATCTGCGATAATGTTTAAATTTAATTCCCGTAAAGGATTTTCAGAAATCGGCTTTTTAGAAGTATTTGTATCGTCTTCAGTGTCTGTATGATTCAGCATTTCATTTAATATGTATTCAGCCGTCTCGTAACTTGGAATATTTCGTCTTTTCACCACACATCTCAATTGCTTCCAATCAGCTTCCGGTGTGGATTCGTTTTTAAAATGTTTAGCCTCGTTTTTCCGTGGCCATTTTAATATATTTTTGTCTTCCCAGAAGGAAGGTACAGCGAACAATTTGTCTTTATTATTTTCATAAGTCTTGACGATTTTGAAAGGCATTCTGAAAAAAATCAAAATTCAGGTAAAAAATTATGAAGTAGGTACTTCCCACCTAACTTATCTAACTAAAGTGCGTACAAGCAGCCCCCAGCCCGTACACTCCGCACTCGTTATCAACTTATGAAGTTACTAGTATGAAGTTATAAGTAGGTACGCGCCGGACTCGTCGGCACGGGTTCCAATAGGTACAGGGTACCTATGATACACTTTATATAACAACAAAGATCTAAAACCCTCATATTTCGTGAGAGTCGTTATTTATTTAATTCATCATGATGACTGAATCTTCGTAAGTAGGTACTAGAAGCGCGGTAATAGTAAAATTCCTTTGAAGCCGCCGCCGCAGAGATGTGGCTGCGCGCCGAGCGCTTTCGATTCATAGATATGTAGGTAGGTACCTACCGGCCGCCGTGGTTCGCACCGACAACAAGGCCTCTACTCTGCCGGCACTACACACTCGCGCGAGCGGACACGAGGCCGAGATACATGAGAAGGACTACAGCAATTTTAGAGTAACGACAATGTAGGTATCTCAGCATCGTTTCAACTCGCGCGAGCGTGTAATGCCGGCATTATGCATAATTATAGTATACCTACCTACTTTTGCTTGAAACCACTATTGCCTACTCATATATTTGTTTCATATAAATAGGTAACAATACGTACTATTATTTCAACATTAAAAAGAAACTACCTAGGTACTTTCTTAAGCGCGTGCTAGACGGATGTAATCCAAATTATAACAGATGGAAAGCAAGTTCTCACCAAGGTCACCCCTGAAGGGGCGCTGGATTACATTCGTCTGGCACATCCTATAATGTCATTATTTTTATGTGCAATTGGTTTTCAACTTTTTTGTATTTAGAAAATAATATATGTTGAGCTAATATTATTATTACAAAATTATACATAATTCTTGGATTTTTTGTCATTCAGTCAGGCGTGTGATATATTAAAGGTTTTCTTCAAACGATAACAGAACCCTAAAAATTATCAGATTACAGCTCCGCGTAAAACTATTAAACAAGTTAAACCTATAAACTCTTTGTTTTTTCACTTGTCTAAACATGTTTTAGAACTTCTAGTGCCATGCAAGTGCTTACTTTCAGTATTTAATCACTACGGGAGGAATAACAGAGTTATCAGGATCCTTAAGTAATTAGAACTAAGACACCATTTAATAAAGATAACCTATAAAAAATTGTGAAAGAAAAAACTTGTTTAAACGTTACTGGTCCACTTATTTACTTACATTGTTTATAATTTTCAATTAAAATGTCTAAAGGTGTTACCAGGAATTGATAATGACGATAAATTAATTTAAAAAAATATTCGGGCAGTATTTTTTACATAATTTTATCATCTAAAGTAGTTTATTTTGAAGGCGTTTAAAAAATGAGATGAAAACTAGTATATATTGTTACCGTAAACTTACCGCCGCATGAGATTTAATACATATAGCACCCAGTAATCTTAAACACTTGACTTACCTTAATTATTTTATTAAAATACAACACCTGTCATCACCATGAAATATTGGGGTACTGACAAATATTATCACTATTGACATTAACAAGAACGTAAAAATGTATGAACACAGTTTAAATATTTAGCTCTTTCGGTAATATTTATTGCTACTAAATAAGTCCGATATATTCTTAAGTTATGTATTGGTTACAAGAAGTAACCATGTGTAACCAAAAAAGTCATTAAAGTGGTTTCCATAACTTGTTTACTACTTTAGCTTGCAGTTAGAACCTGTGTATAGCTTATAAAACACTTGAACTGGTAACCACTGCTGCAATAGCACTGTCTTAACTCTTCTTAATCACTCATTTATCACTACTCTATAACCATTAAGTCACTTCAAGCTCTAAAATCAACAGACCCAAATCAGGGTTATAAGAGAGATACAGAACGCTTTATCACCCAATTGTTAGTGCCTTTACAGAACCTTTGGTCCTTAATATTCTCTTAAGCAGCTCATGTAGCACTTATTCTTATAACCAAAATGTTAGTTGGGAAAGGCGTTTGTGTAATAGATTGGGTCATAATACTGTTGGTGTGTATATGTGTATACATTTGTTTTGTAGAAATGTAGTGATGAAATTTTGCATAAATTAAAAACAGCTATGTGGATAAATAACAGATTTTTACTTGCCTCAATTTAAGCTATAAAGAAATTAATTATTTCTGATAGCAATGTAAACATTTCAACAACTTCAATCATTCAATTTATCGCCTCCAGAAATAACTATAAATAATAAGCATTTTATTCAAGCTTCTGGTATAAAGCCATTCAGTATTTTTTATCCACAAGTAAGCGCCTTATTCAATAGGTTCTTAGAAAATGTTCAACAAAACTAGGGTCAAGGCCGTTTTATTAGTTCAAAGATTTTGCATGAAATTGACTTCTTTGGAACAATATAGTGGAAGAATCCGGACGATATTTTGTGAATGAATGGAAGTTGCTTTTCATAAGCTGCTGTAATTACATAGCGATGAATTAATAAAAGAGAGATTTTTGTAAGAGAAGAGTAGTCTAATTTGATTATTATTAATTTTGTTCTTGTCTTTTTTTTTCGTAAATGGCGATCTTAAATTAATAAGTAAGTTTTAAAAGTGCACTGCAAAGTTTTTTTTCTGGTAATTTATGACCAACATGTTTCCTTGTCGTTTAAGATGTTTGGTTCTTTGCGTTTATCTTTGTTTTTTTGTTATTTATACATTAGTGACACAACAAATGTTTTAATACCAGTTCAAACTACACTCCCTACCATAAAATTACCATAGATTTGTGCTGTATTATCTTGTAGATCTTTCCACGTTACACATATAGGTCGGTGTTGTAACTATTAACACCTCCATCGTCCTTGGACAGCCACAATGAAGCATTGTTAACTATGATAATTTGTTTATTCAGAGAATCATTCAATGAACTTTTGGGGTCATAAGGCTGGTGTTAAATTAGAGCAGTAAAAAACGGTTTGGTGTTGATTTTTTGTTGAAGAATGTTTGAATGATCACTAAACGACACAGAGTAGTCTAGAGTCAGACCTTTGCCCAGCAGTGAGACACAAAAAGGGGGAGACCTTTGTTCAGCAGTGGACGTCTTCTGGCTGATGATGATGATGATGCGACACAAAAGAAGGTTACATTAAAAAAATAACGGGAATATTGTAACAAATTTTCAATACTACGTCACAAAACCGCTTTCTTGACTGGACTGCAGAATGTAAATAAAAAACATTCCTACAAACAAGTAAGTTACATTGTATTGTCGACTTTTAGAAGTATACTTGTATGGTGAAGTTAGAAAGCACGTAGCTAGTATTAAAAATAACCATATTTACATTTTGCTAAATAAATGGTGAAACCTTGTTTTGTTTTAGACCTACCCGGTGTGTTCTTTACCGATTTCTTTCAATGCTTGTTGTACATTGTTAAAGAATATTCAAGTTTTTTTTAGAAAAAGAAAGTGTTTTTTAACATAAAATGTTAGAAATGTTTTTATCACAACAACCTTTTTTAGACAAAATTTATATGGATAGAGGTTTTGACAATATAAATAAGCTAAAGTAGCAAGCAGCTCATCTAGATGTTTAAGATTTAGAGTACCTAGGTAAGTAAAAAATAGGTCCCTATCTACACTTACTTACTTACTCAAATCAAATAATATACAGGGTTAAATTGAATGACTATTGTAATTTTCAGAGCTGGTTCAGAATCAATAATAGTTTGGATAATAAAAGGGTCATTTTTATATTTCACAATAGGCACAACGCGCCAGGCGGTTGCCTGCGAGGCTGAAATCTTTCAACCAATCGAATGCTTAGGAATTTAAGATTTTTTATACATTTTCAAATGAATGCTGCTATTTTATTTTATTTCATTCGACATTAACATTCAAAATGAACTTTCGGTGCGATACTTTAAATTATATTTGGTCATTAAAAACTCATATAATTTAGCCTGTATATTTTCCTATACTAAAGATCCTTCCTATTTAATAAAAGCAGGCCGGTCGATACCTCGTTAAGGACGTTTAACAACTAATTCTTCTTAACTCCAAGTATTGAACTGTTCGTTATAAGTTGCCGCGCGACGGCGGTTAACTGTTAACTCACTAATAAACGAAGGAAATTAATTTTAACTCCAGTTTCGGGTTTCAGAGGAATTATATAATAGGTGTTGGTGGTAGTGCTTTTATTGAATTATAATTGTTGAGGATTTAATTATTTATTTAATACTTTTTGCACACTGTTTCACAAAGGCCGACTTAATGCCAAAAGGCATTCTCTGCCAGTCAACCTAGAAACAAAATAATCGTGGTAGATGCACGAGTAGAAAATGGAAAAAAGTATAAATACATACAAATATATGTAAAACACAAAATATAAATAGGTATATATATTATATAAATATAGGTATAATTAAAATGAAATGAATTATGAAAAATAATACAATATTTGTTTTCAAGAAATTGGGTTTATGACTTACTGTGCTAAGTGTAGAGTTTCAAGTCTTTGTTGATAGTGAAAACTCTTAACTCACGTAAAATAATAATTGTTGACTATGAGAAGTAGGAAAACATGTAGGAAGAATTGAGAAACTGAGTTATACCTACACACTAGTCTTTTTAGCATTAGTACTATTAGAAATCATAAACACGATTTATGTAAATTGTATTTATGTATTTAGGTATAGTAATAAAGCAACATAAATAAATGGGAATAAGTATAAACTAACAGCTATTTCCTAACGAATGCACATATAAATTCGCTAAATGTTCGTTTTATGACTGTCCCAAATAACAGAAACATGCTTTTAGAAAATGCTGTGTTTCGAGTGGGGTTAAATTTTAACATGGAAACGGTTACTTTGGTGAAAAGTACTTGACATTTTCTACACCTTCTTGCAAAGTAAAAACGAACCGATTTAATGAAGTGTTTTTTTTTAATGGGACCACCTCTGAATTAAACCGTATCGATAAGAAAAATATAAAAAAAAAACATAAATCAGAAAATCCTCTTTTTGAAGTATTTAGAAAAAAAATCCAACGTAGCATTACAAAAGAGCCACTATGCTTATTATGCCTCCCTGTGTTTAAAACGGAACGGAAGGAGATTGTAATTATAGTAAAAAAATACTTGGATATTTAACTGTCTTTAATTTTTCCCCCTAAAAGTAGGAAAAAAAATTAATGAAGAATATAATGCTGAGCCTTTTTAGACTTCTGTTCACCCATTTCCTCAACAAAACAGAATCGCAATCATAATTCTACGCGAAGACGTAGTGTCCTAAATAGTGCAATTAAACACGATTTATCAGGAAACATTTATTTAGATTTATAACCGTTATAAATTGCATCGTCGTCACTTGCATATGTGACCTACTGCAACTATGTTTACTGGAAACAATTAATTTTCGTCACTATTATCATACTGACTGTAAACGCGTCCAAAAAGTAACATTAAATTGATAAGTTCACATTAATCTTTTGACATTAGTTCTTTTGTCGTAACTTAATTTAAATCTCAGGCAGTAATTCATTTTTCTTTGTCTCATCCAAAAAAAAAAAACTATACTAAATGACGTATATTTTTTTTATTATTTCATGTTGGTAGTATGTGTTTTGTTTGTATTATATGTATAAGTGTGTTTTAGTTTATTTTTATATTCTTGAAACATTTTGTGAACAATTACTTAGTTACCATGTCTTCTGACCTATGTTTTGCACAAGTTTAACTTGCATTAAATTACAATTAAAATCTTATTATTTTATTTGTTTGATATCTTTTGAGTAACTTTATAAGTTTAGACAAAGCATGTAGGCAACTTTTATATCTAAAACGATACATAGAAACATACATAATAAAACAGCCTTCACAAAATCAGATAACAAAAGCATATGACTGGCACATTACAAACCAAAGAATAACAGATGTAATTAGTGATACAGGTTATAGTAAAAACTATTGTAAGAATATATTTTAATTGCCAAATGTGTTAATGAGAGCTGCGTACGCTTTGAATAGTACCGGCGTTTGAAGGGCTGGCAAGGTTTAGTTATGTTACGTCATATGTATTAGGAAACGAAATTAATGGATTGTTTAACAAATCTTGAATTAGTTTCTACTTTTAAGTACCTACTTGTTCTTTTTAAATATTGGAGAAAATAATATCGCATATTATAGTAATGTTTTTTTTTATGTTATACAACACTTATCTTTAATATACTGTTGGATAATTTCGTGGAAATTGCTTATTCCTATTTACCAAAAACTTCCGAGATTTCTTCCCCATATTATGTTAAGATTTTTCTACTACTTAACTAAGAATCTAACACTAAACAAAATCAAATTTGTACCAAATGTATGAACTATTGGTCACAGTCGTTGAACATTAAACCGAATCGTTCCAATGCGCAATTTTGACGTTTTGACGTTTAGTAGAATACCAATTTTCCGAAAATGGCTCTGCTGGCACGCCACTATGAAGACATTGAACCGAGTGTAAATAGCAGACTTGGGCCCCTGAATGATTGTAACGATCATCAGTGACGGACAATAGGATTCAAATAGCGATCGTGACGAATAGTAACAGTTTACCGCGATGTGGCCTGACTGAGGAAACGCTGGCAACATTGAAAACGAATAATAATGATGTTGGCTGTTAAGATGGTGTGGCTGGTGATTGATTTTGTTAGTTATTTAAACTGAGAAAATAATGCTTGTATATGTTGAAATAAAAGTAGGTTTTACAAATTATTTCGAGGTATATTTTTGCATTTTAGGTCCCGAAGTTATCGAAACGTCGGAACCTAAAATACAAAAAAATACCGCGAAAAATCCGTGAAACCCAGTTTTATTTCAATTTCTAACAGTCTCGTAAACCCAAGAAAACTTGTATACTTCTTTTTTATCGAACTTAGTCTTTTGCTAAAGTTCATTCACGTATCTACGAAGATTTCTGGCTCAGAAATAAGTTTAAAAAGAACTATAAATAATTAAAAGTGGGATAGTCATTTCTCTCAGCTGTCAGTAGTAAATATTTTAGTGAAGATACCAGTTTCACATAACAACAAAATCATTATAAATACAATAGGTACTTAGTCTATAAAAGTTCCTAGTTACACAGCAGCTATTGACACAGCTCGTAAGAAATACTAAGTTATTTACTGACTACTCATATTTTTATGTTGTTTTTAATAATTAAGGAAAGTTTTTCATTAGTAGCGAAAGCTTGTAACTTCAAAGTAATAATCTAGCAAATACCAAGATTCTAAGTTGTCGTGTATAAAATAATTAGCATCTCCATGTTGGCACCACTGATGGTCCCTGACACTGAAACACCTGACAAGTGACAACACGCATATTTTATTGTGATGTTTAAATATAAATTAATCTGTATAGGTATCTATTGTTTTCTGAGAGTTTCATGTTATTTTGTATGTTTACTCGTGTGTCAGGTGTTAAGAAAATGCTTGAGTTTTAGAAAGCTTTTCATCGATTCCTATAAGAATGCCATTTGAATAAGTAACTAAACTATGTGGCACAAGTTAGACTTAACGCTCTCTGTAATATTAAACATCGTGTAAATAAATACTACTTTGAACGCTTAATTTTGAAAAAAAAAATGCATCTCAATGTACAAAATATATGCCTTCATATTGAAATTCAGATCTGAGCCATTATTATTAAACGTTTGATTTTATCGTAGGTAAATAAGATTAGGGCAAAGTTTGGTAAGCAATAATTTCTTTCAAAGGTTTCAGAACTTAATAATATAGTTATGTACGTTGTATTCCTCAAATAAGTTGCTTTACATAGTTTTAAGAACATACGCTCCATAAACACCATAGTTTCTAAACATAAACTAACTTAAAAACCAAGCAAAATCCAATACTCACATCAACCACAAAACTATCCTTACAACAAGAAAATCACAACACCACCACTGTAGCTTAGAACTTGTCACAAAAACACTGAAAAAAAAATGTTTATCGTGTTAAGTCGGGGCATAAAGTCGGGCATACGGGCTTAGTCGACTGGAGCCTGAATGCGACTGGCGTTCCGACTAGCTTCAATATGTCTTGGTGGGTGAAACACAGGGGATTGTGTCGACTGTGCAGCTTTATGTAGACTTTAGGTATTTTGTCTTGACTTCTAAGTTTTTGTTGTGTTAAGTATTTTGTATTCTGTGACAGAGAATTTACGGTGTCAAAGGTTTTTTTTTCGTTTTTAAGGATTAAGTTGTTTTTCTATTGAAAATAGATTGTGATAAACCTGACACATCTTCATTTTTAGTAAACAAATACAAGCATAAGGTTTAAATAGTAGACTTTTCAGATAATTAAGTTGAATGTAAAATAATCCATAAAAGTACTACAACAAAAGTAATAAATCCTGTAGTTATTGTACAATAACAAAATCATTAATACGTTATGAGAACCTTTTACCTCACACAAGAACGCATTAAAAATAATAAAAGCAACATTTTCCAATGATACATCAGTAATGATCGAAGGGCTATTCAAAGGCTTAAAGTTCAGCGGTATCATGTTTTTATTATTTCAATGCAGAAATAAATTGCACTGTCAATCAATTGAAATTGATGGAAAATCATTTCTTTGTTGCCGGCCATTAACGATAATGATTATAACAAAAAAAAGTATAAGAACAAAAATAGCATTTGAAAAAGAATGATAATAATTACTGAATTATATTATTCCAAAAGTTTGAAATTCAAACGCAATAAAAAACAAAAGACAATCGATTAAAATAAACACAACTAAAACACAATTGACACGCAAATCAGATAAGAATAAAGTGCTTTGACACGGCAAAGAAAATAAACAAAACACACACTACACTGGCGACACAGTGTCGATAGCTGGAAAACGGTGAGTCCACTGTTTTTGCCGGCATTTGGCGCGTGCGCGGTACCCGCTTTGATACTGCCAGCTAAAAGTTCAGTCCAGTTACACAAGATTTATAAACTTTGTAACACAGACAACAATTTTAAGTAATTTAATTTGCACTACATTTCTAAGCGGTAGGCATTAATCAAAATAGTACACAGTAGCTAAACAATCAAGGCAACCAGCATTTTAGATTTCAATAAATGAATTTTAATCAGGTGAAGTGATTGAGTTATTTTGTATTAAAACATAATTATAATTATAGTATCGCTGTTTTAGACCGGAAAATAAATCGAAAGCTTAATTTATTTTCTCAAACAACACGGCAAGGTTTGAATAAGTATTTTAGGTTATAACTATTTATTTTTATTGCAATTTTATATTATGTTCAGTTTAAGTTGAACAAAAACTGCCTCGTTGGCCTAGTGGTGCTAAGCGCGACTGCTACGCTAGAGGTCTTGGGTTCGATTCCCGAGTCGACCAAGGTGTTATTGGGTTTTTCTATGAAATTCTTAGTAGCAGGTCGGAGTTTGGATTTGTGCCTGGTTAGTGGCAATAGGCTCGCCCCCTATTACATGGGACCTAAACATATCGGCGAACTGTGAGTGTACATTGGTACACCTCTGCCTACCCCTTCGGGGATACAGGCGTGATGATATGTTATGTTATGTTATGTTATAACAAACCTTAAAGCCTACGTGTCGATATAATACACACACTACAATGCATTAACTGCATTAATAAAGTTGCTCTTTATACTCTTAGTCTTAATGATCCTCTTTGAAAGATTCTTAGTAGTGGCCGGAAGACACGTGCCTTGAAACAAAAGCAATAATAATTTCTATTGACTTTTAAATAGCTAGGTTAGTACTAAAACTGATACTAAAATGTTTCTTTAACGGCTTCATTAACTATTATATTGATGGATTCATTATGAGAAATTCAATACTATGTTATTCTTTAAGAGAAGTAGAATAGACCTCACGTACACATTATGCTTTTGTCAAACGCTTGGTGCTTTCGGGACAGAATAGCGAATTCCTATTGGTTATTTGAAACAACTTCGCCGCGTCGCAATGCTCGTCTTCGCTTTGATAAATTATCGTTCTCCGAAACAAAAGAGCGATGTCTTTTTATAAACTAGTTGCCCAACGGTTAACTGGCTCATCTGATTGGGAAGAGACATATTATTATATATGATAATATGTATAATTATGATAGATAGAAGCACAAGAAAACCTCTAAAACAAGACGTCTTTTGAAATTTGCATGCGTACTCTTAGACGAGGATAACATTATTTCTTTTCATAACAACCGAATTCCATTGTAATCAAACAAATTCTTAAATGACAGATACTTCATAAACTTATTATTCGCAGATGAAATCGACGACAAAAGGTTGTCAATCGTAACTTCAATCGAAAGGTAATTAGTAATATAAAATGACTATAAGTACTATGCAATAAAAGGTAATCATCATTCCTGAAGCTTTTGTCTTCAATAAAATGAGACTTCAAGGGGACCACACGTCTTGTGGAAGACCACCTGGAAGAAGACAGAGATTACGAACTAAATGTATAATAACTATTAAAGAAATGTTAGTAATTACGCAGCTTTGAAAAGACGACAAACATACATTCTTGTGTGATGGTTTAAAAAGCAATTTTCCTTGAGCATTGGAATCTGAAATCGCTAATCAGCAGAGAGCAACCGTGGTGATCAATGCTCGTGCCTTCTCTATATGGGAAGAAGCCTGTGCCCAGCAGTGGGACGTCTATAAGCTGGATTGTTATTATATGGAAAGAGGCCTGTGCTCAGCGGTGGGACGTTTATAGGCTGGATTATTATTATTATTATATATTAAGAAAACAAAGACATAGAAAAACTCTTCTCTTAGAAATATCTAATTCTTATCTAACGCTTTAAACAACGCGTCAGGTCTAACTTGTCAGCTATAGTACAACAACTCCGAGCACCGAAGAAAGTTCTATCACCAGCAACAACAATTTTGTCGCATAACTCTCCAAAACCGTACACGAAATAACATCATAGGAAAATACACTCAAACTCCTACGTAAATAATGTTACAAGCAACACAGTTTGCCCAACGTGTACCCATTTTAGCACAACAACTAAATCTAGGCATTATTTCACGGCACCCAGACGTTTCTCTCAAGAGTAAAGGCGAAATGTGAGCACTGAATGAAATTAATAGATGGTGTTTGAAATGTTCACGGCTTCCTATTCACCGCTGCGAAGTTTTTAGTTGCATGCATTTTCATGGCGTCTTTGGCTGTGGTGTTTTCTTTGAAAGTTCAAGTAACGCGATATAAATTGCAGCTCTTTATACACCGGTTTTTGAACAAGAAAACTTACGAGTTTGTTCGGTGTACTCTGTTTGAGTGTAAGGCCAATTTATTAACTATTGCGCGGTGTTCAGGCTTTTAGAGGGAATATTTGTGAGGCTAACTTTTACCTACAAATATTGTTTTAATATAAACAATAGTATCAGGTTATTAATTGTTAAATTCAGGCAAAAGTCAACACATGAAATTGAACATAACTCGATAAATAACGCACTTAACTTATGTAGTGCAAAAAGCTACTTTCCCAAATAAGTATACTTGTACATTTATTGCGACAGACAATCCTTCAGAAACATCTTTTTCCTCACAAAAACATCAATCACGACAAAAAATATACATTTCTTTTCAAATCCATCCCACCCTTTGTCGAACACACAAATAGCGTTAGTACATACTCGAGGCACTGCATTATACCCGTTATTTAATGCTTCGTCGCTCACTAAAGAACCTCTTGGAGGGCCATTTACGAAGTAGGGTCGCAGATGAGCAGACTACATCACGGATGGGTGGAAGGGGACCAAGCAGGGCTGCAGGTGTAAGAGAGGTCTGGATTAAAAGTCCTGATTGAGAAGGGTGTTGGTCATGATACCGTAAATGAATAAGGGTTTTGGGTGTAACGGTTTTTGCTTTTTTGTTTTTTTTTGACCATGTAACTGAATGGTTTCTGCAGGTTTCAGTAAGTGTAAAATAATTAGAAAATAACATACAAGACTTTTTGTAGACCTCGGTGGTCCCAAGTAACGAGAATTAGTGCCTTTTTTGGTATCTAATTCCCTTTAAATAATGTTACTTTAAACATGCGGCGCGATAGTTCAAAAGATAGAATTAGTAATATTCATTTTTTGATGAAAGGTATATTTCAGCCATATTATATTTTATCATTTTTAAACCAAAATTAATGACGAATGGGCTTGTCTTAAGTAAACGGCCATTTAAACCTCCGCTAAAAGGTCCGAGGTCCGGAATAAGCAAGAGAGGTAGAATGTAAATAATGAAGTCAAAATTACCTGAGATTTTAAGAGCTTTTGGGAGTAGCCAATTATTCTGTGATGTTTAAATTTGAGAATATTACGTAATGGATAGGACACACAAGTAAAAGTATTTACGTTTTAGTTATTTTAATGTGATATGTATAACGTATCTCTTTTTGTATGAAGTACATACATCAGTATATATGGCCACGCGAATATCAAATAAAAAAGAACATATACAAATATTTTTCTAAACCCAAAAGAAGTAACTTAAGCAGTAACTTTATGGGTTTAGTAACTATAATAATAATAATTTCTTTATTTTTCCTCACAATAAAGAGCTCAATCTAGGTTTCACATATTATTATGTTATTTTTGTTGCAATGGGAAGAGCTAGAGTCTGAGTTAGGCATAAATTTCCTGTATTCCCCACGGAAGAACATTAAGTTTTACTTAATACGATGTGACAATATAATTTTTTTGATAAGGAGATATACTATAAAGGTACCAAAAACACCTAAACCCGAGACAATGTAGAAAAATGTTTTTTTTTCTTCATTAACTTATCCAGAAATCAAACCTTAGTAGAGTTTACCCTACTCAACCAGACTTCGGTAACAGTAATACTTACAGAATATGAAATATTATGACCTAGAATACCTAGATCATAGAATTCCGTATCGTTAACACATTACATGCATGCCTACCCCTTACGTTACAACCCATATTAAGGTCAAGCCTGAAACTAAGATTGGCATTAAATTACACTGACCTTTACCGCGCTAATGCCCCGTATTGTAAGGGTTAAAACAGACTGAAAGGCTAATTTTAGAAAGTTAGTAATTAATTGTGGAAGAAAGGAAGGGAGGCCTTTGCTCTGCAGTGGAACAGTTCAGGCTTTAAATAAATAATAATAATAGTAATTAATTACTCTACATTACCTTAAAAATTTTGGTGTATTTTTGAAAGTAATGATTTGCCAGTGTGATATTCTCATTGATTTGAATTAGAACATTAAGAACATAATATTCATCATCAGCCGGAAGATGTCCACTGCTGAACAAAGGCTTCCCCTAGAACAAAATATTACAATTATTATTATGAATATTTGTGGGATTTTAATACTCTTACTATGTAGCTTACAGAAGAGATATACCTACAGTTTACAATTGGGGAAATCCAAATTATAAGTAGTACCTCTCACTTATAATATGGAACTCCCCAATTGTAAACTGTTGTATATATGTAAACTTAGCTTTTACCACTATTTACGTAAAAGCTTTCATAATATTATCTCACAATAGTAGATAAAAGCCACATCGGGACTTGCCTGGTTCGAACCCTATGTACCATATGTACTTTCTTAATAATTCTAAGACACTTCTGACAAACGGTGAAGAAAAACATCGTGAGGAAACCTGTATTCCAAAATTTGGGATCTGAAATCGCCAATTCGCAGAGAGCAAGCGTGGTGATCAATGCTCGTGCCTTTTCTATATGGGAAGAGGCCGGTGCCCAGCAGTGGGACGTTTATAGGCTGGATTATTATTATTATTTATTATCTCACAATGTCACTTAACTTCTAATGTATTCAAAAATACAGCAACAAAACTAAACTATTCTTCATACAGTGTACCCAAGCCCTAAGGAGTATGCAACATAGAATTTACACCGATGCTCAAAGCTGATTACAATCAGTTATTTAACTAACATAAAGATAATATCTAAAGTTAGTAAACAGACATTTAACACAATCTAAAAACACGGACTGTGCATTAAGTAAGCATCTAAGTTATCGAACTATGCTTGAATTTCACTGGATAAGTGGAAGTATAAGTAGTAGTGCTTTAATAGTGGCGTTTAAAGGTTTTGGTATGTATGCATAATAATGTACTGCATTTCGTCTTTGTGTACATACAGAGACAAAATGCAGCATTATCATCTATTCAATATTATATTGAATAGAAATTTATTTATTTATTTATTTATTTATCACATCACATGTCTCCTTTGCCATTACAGTTTTTTAAAACTAATGCGACAAAGTAACTTAAAAATAAACCTTAATTAACCTTACATGCTACACAGTATGTGGCCCTTGTGAAGTCACTCAGTGCACAGTTAAATACATCTATCTCCTCCGCCACCGTGTTGAGAGTGCGCAGCGCACGAGTGAGCGGTGCGCGCCCCAGCAGGTTAGTGCGCCCCCTCGGCACCACCAGCAGCTGCGGAAATGTATTTTTTAATGCTAGTATAGTTAGAGTTTGTTCTTATATTAGATTTAATTGAGTATAATAAAATGATATTATGTATAGAAATGCATTAACTTACACTTTTCATACGATTTAACTTTAATAGTATGTGTAAAATATTGCAAAGATATTCGTTGTTCAATGTAAAATATCTTGTTGTAACTATCAGTAAGTTGTTTTGTTAATTCATATAGTGGAAATCTGTAGATCTGTAGATCAAAAAAATTATTCGTATCAAGGACCGATTATCATAGAACCTTATCACTATCACTATCACTATCACTACATAGTATAAAACAAAGTCGCTTTCCGCTGTCTGTCCCTATGTATGCTTAAATCTTTAAAACTACGCAACGGATTTTCATGCGGTTCTTTTTTAATAGATAGAGTGATTCAAGAGGAAGGTTTATATGTATAATACATGCATAATATAGTAGAGAAACATGGATAATCTTAGAGATTTTTGACGTCAGGTCGTAAATCAACACATTTTTTGCGCTTTCATTGTAAACGCTGGCTGAACCCTACGAGATAGATCAAAATAATGTACTACAGTATTGTGCACCTCAAAAAGATCTACAAAAAAGTCCGCGAAGGTATATGTCTATCTCTTGAGGGTAACCCACAATAACCATTTTTTATCCTTTATTTATTACTTATTCACGAAAAGACGATTTTAAGCAATACAGCATTAATCCTTATCCAATTAAGTACCTTCAAAAAATTGTGCATGTAATATAGATCAATATTGCCTTTTACAGCATGTAATTTAAATGAATATTTTCGAAGATATTACAGATTTAAAATGCAGGGACATAGCGGTTGCGGCGGTACCGGCCGGTGGGCCGCGCGGGGGCCGGGGGGTGCGTGCCTATACCAAAAAATGCTTCAAAGGCTGTGCTTCGCCCTACAGAACTTTATGATTGTGTTATATTTGGTATCAGCGTTGCACCCGAGCAACGCCGGGGCGGGCCGCTAGTACTTAATAAAAATGTATTGCACTAAATCTAATTTATAATCAAACATGCACTAAATAATAATACCTACATTATATTCGCAATTTATAGTTATATTTTCTTTCTTAAACACTATTAAGTACACAATATTGTACCTAGGTCTTGTCTGAGTAATATGACTCTGCGAAAAGCATCCTTAGAATTTCACTTTCATTTAAGCTTATTACCTTACTAACACTAGAAGTCTCCTATTCATACTTTAATTTGCTGAACGAAATCCAATCTCAGTCTTACTTAATCTCGTTCACAATTCTTAAGTCCTTTGATAAAAAGATAACAAGCTACAACCTTATTTATAACTACGATTATCCTTCGTCTAGAGTCATTGACCTTTATATATTGAAAGTAAGTACATTCAATCATAATTACTCACTATTGTATTACAATACTGGCCGTATCTTAGATGGAGACCGGCTCCATATATTACAAGCGTAACAAAAACAAATCATGCCGCGACAGATACAAGATAAGCGATTTCGTATGCATCGTAAATTTGTACGTGTTACAATTAAGGCGATAGGATACCCCAACGTCCTTGAGCATTGAACGTGAAACAAGCGGCCAGCGCTGACCGCCCCGCGCGCCCGCGTATTCCCCCGCACGTCAAAGAGTATCACCGGAGGCAGATGCGTTCGAAGCATTTTTGTCGCTACCTATTAGCTTTTACTCGTATTACAAAAATCGATTGAATGTGTATTTTGAGAACAAAATATTCTTTAGTGAATACTGTTATTGTAGTTAAAGTGAATCAAAATATAGACTTCAATTAGTTATTTTGTAAATAAATAATAACGCTTTTATAAATGTGCTTACACAAATAAAAAAGGTCCAAGTGCGAGTCGGACTCACCCATGAAGGGTTCCGTAGTAGCATTAGCAAGCAAAGTTTTGCTTTTAGCTTTGTTTTTCATAGTGTGTGTATAAATGAAAAGAATAATTTGCGGTTTTTGAACATGTCCTATATCTAGAAAACTTATGGCTACGTCTCGTTTTAATGTAGTTATCTAAATAGTATAAATATATTTATATTTAGCGTCTACTCGCAAACAAATCTTAATACCTATTTACTAATAGTTTATGCACTAGTAAAAATAACACTAAAACAACAACAAAACTTAAACTAAATATTCACAAACGTCCAAGCGCAGACAAAATGTCCGATTCCGAAGATCAACCGTACTATTGTACCAAACTTACTATCTGCATTGTGTTCTCTTTGACTGACTTTGACTCAATTTTTATAATGCGGAGACCGCTAACATGCGACACAGCCTCCCCGTGCGAACGCTAGGGTGAGACTGGCCCTCGCATCTCGTGACCGCGACGGGCTTAAATATTATGGTATTTTTGATTTAACGGCACGTAAGTAATAATTTTGTAAAATTTTGAACTTAAATTTTATAAAGCATTAAATTGTTTATTATTGTGTGAAAAAAATATTCAAATCGCTTCAGTTGTTTGAGAGCAGTAAGCAAATTATTGAAAATTTAAAGAGGATATATTCGATTTTTTTACGACAAAAGTATGAAAAATAGTAAAAAAACTAAACTTAAAATTTAAAGTTAAACATGTTATGCGTATAAAGGTATTTTTTTTAATGTATTTGGTCCATCCGTCTAGTAGTAGTAGTCCTTCAAAGAGAGGTCTATTTTGTAGTTTGGCCTACCCTTTCGCCTTAAATGAGTGTTCTCTTAGGGCTCCTATACATTTGGATGTTGACTATATTTTACTATGTACTATAATTTTTGAGGACAACCATTCGGTACGCTCCTAAAATTTTCATTTCTTTTTCTGTCTCACTTTTAAATTTTTGTATGCCCAGAATTGGAGCGATCCCGAAATATATGCGCTGAAACAAAATTTTAATTTACTTGTTTTTTCATCTTTAGTGAGAAATGCTCATTGACCTATACTTTTAATTAATCTTTAATCTAGGTGCCACAAGAATCGTATTAAAAAATCCAGGCTTAACAATAGTCTGATTTTGAACCAATAAATAGTACCTAAGCATCATACCACACATACCACATACATACCTATGTATCTAGATTCATTCAAATTCGGTATCGGAACGTCTTTGGTAGCAACCGTTTACAAATCACATGTATTGGATCCTTAACAGTTAAGCGGAGTGACTTTACAAGTTGTACCTGTACAATGTAATTGGAACGTCAGTGGATATTGATCGAGATAAATCTCGATTGAGCCGAGCGTTTCTATCAAATGTGAAACGCCAATTTATTCCTTGTTACAAATCCTACAGATATGTCGGTTTTCAATTAAATTTCTGACGGGACTAGCTTTTGTTATAGCGTTATGTTGCATATAAATTGTTCCATAATTTCTGCTGCTTGTGAAATTTCATCAAGCAAATTGCTGTAGTAAATGAATGAGGTAGTTCATAAAATCTGTGTTAACGTCCGTTTGTACTGGGCCGGGATTTATGTAGGAAACCTTGCTAAAGGTTTTATTGTTTGCCGTGACTAATTTATTTAATACTTAAGCTGCTTTTGCTTTGTTTCTGTTTTATTGCTAGTTTGTTACCCTTGCGTCTTTTAGATCTCTGATAAGATTGCGACTATGTATGCTAAATGTTACTATTAAAATGTAATATTTTACTCCTGTTTATGATACAATAATATATATGTATATATATATATTTTTTTTAATAACCTTCTGTCCCACTGCTGGGCAAAGGTCTCCCCCAACTTGCTCCAAGCTGTTCTGTCTGGAGCCACCTCCCGCAAACTCGGCAGATAGCGACCGATGTCATCGCGCCAGCGTCTTTTCGGCCTACCCCGTCTTCGATAATATAATTAATAAACAAATATTTAGTGCAGTTTTATGAAGGTCAAATAGATTTAACTATTTTCTTTCCTCTTTGAAATGCACTTTTTATATTGCAAGTCTTTTTTACATAAATATACTTACTAATAGATAACTTCAACAAATATGTAAATAAACAAACAAACTCCATAAACTACAAAAACAGATATAACACGATTTACACCCAATCATTTATGAAACTACTGATTACAACTATCCAAACACGAACATAATATCGAAAATGATAAAAAAACTAATAAAGAACCGCGGCTTCGCCCATCGCGGGGTCAACGCGTGACCGACGGACAAAAAACCTATCTTCAGCTGTTTTTATCAAAACATTTCGTAACGCAGAGATAGTGTGTTTCGTTACGTTTAGAAATTTGATATTCAAATACATTTTCTATTTGTTGTTGAAAATGATAAAACCTTTTTGAATGGAACCTATCTGTTTTATTATGAGTTACTATCAACAGTTCTTCGTTTTAGCTCTATTTTATTACTATGAATGGAATGACATCAGTTCTGAAAATAACATGTCACAGTGCAATAAATTATGTAAGTTATCATTTTCTGAAATGCATTACATTGTAAACAATAACATACTCGACGAAAAGTTCCTTATTTCTCCCAACTTTTGCGCCTTATGTATTTAAATGCTGCTTTACAATTTTCGACATTTACGTTATTTACTTACAGAATTAAGTTTCCAAATATATATTTACTTATAAAAATATCTACTCCTGACTTAGACCTAGGCTCCAAATCAGTTAATTTTGTCAGTTAATCAAAATTATTCGTTGGCCTAGACACCCATTTACATTAAGAATCTCCCTTATAAGCTTCTAATATCTAGCAGAAAAGCGACCAAAGCGATAGCAATACAAAATACTTTTTATAGTCACCCAATCCGAACCATTCAATAGCGTTTTATTGCCAGTACGAAAAACTGGAATCGTGGCTATAATGTATTGGATTTTTTGTTTGATGCCCATGATTAGGCGCGGAGAAAGTAAAGGGGGCGCTTTGTTCGCTTACTTTTTAATTTCAAGATCGAGCAAAGGTATTTGGAGTCTTTAGGGATTGCTGTCTGGAATATTCATGGTCGTCTTTGGTAGGTATTATGTATCTAGTTATAGTTTAGCATAGGAAAGTGATATGATCTTTATTTCAATGTAGTAAGGTTTGTTCTCGTTTTAGTTGTAGCAACTGCCATGATTAGGTACTACAATCTAAATATCTATATGATATAGGTACAATTTTCAATTATTATTTATTTATTTATTATTTAAAGCCTGAACTGTCCCACTGCAGGGCAAAGGCATCCCTTTCCTCCTTCCACAAGTCTCTATTGTTTGCCACTCCTTCTTAATAAATCTTCAATAAGATTTTTTTTTTTAACTATTTTCATACCGATAATAACCTTGCTTCCTTATTAAGTAAATAACAATGGTCTACAATTGAGACATTTTTTAAAACAAACACGATTTTCAGTTGTTTTTTTCACCATATCAAACCGACGTGATTTACAAACCAATTCAAACAAAACTGTATCAATGCGGCCTTTTATTACATTGTACATTATCGATTACACAATTGGATTCATAAATCGATTTATTATCCTTACATTGTCACATGCGTTTGACATCGATCAATCACTCGAGTCAGTAAACATGACTCGATTGATAAAAATATAAATATCCCGGCCAGTGGCCTGGCAGTAATTGAGTAGTTTCTACAGTATACCGATAATAATCGTTGTTGTAAAAATATTATAGACTGGCTCGTTTATTTTGAGGCGATTGTTGTAGCTCATAAGCTTTTGTGGGGTTTATGTGACCTATATCCAATCTAATTAAATTTTTGGTGTATGTATAATAAGTCAGTCATCCTGTGGTTAGAGACATAATTAGAATTCGCGACCCAGACGTCATATTACAATAAAAACTGTCAAGAAAGAAGCATAAGTTTCTTTCCCAAAAACTTTATAGAACTATTTGAATTCTGGAACTTATTTCTTAAGTGCCTAATTGCACTTTATTAAAAAGAAAAATAAAACAGCTAAAATTAATGATTCTTACAAAAAAATACGACTTTAAAATATGTCTTATATGGTTTTCTTATGGATCCCACTGTCTTAACTGGACCAAAATGGGACCACTCGGGAAGCACCACTTTTCAAATAAAAAAGAATCATCAAAATCAGGTCACCCAGTCGAAAGTACTGTGGTAAAAAAGATAAAAATTACAGTCAAATTGAGTACCTCCTCCTTTTCGAAGTCGGTTAAAAAAGTTTCAAAAAAAAAAAAAAATCAAAATGTTTTTATTTCTTATAAACCAAAAAAAAAGGCGCTCAAGAAACGTTACGTTAACTCTACTGATTCTAGTTGCTCGGTTCCAAAGTGTCATTCCTATGAAGAAGAGCCGGCAAGAAACTCCATAGGTTACTCTTTTAAAAATAAACTTATTACAATTATTTTACATTATTGGTTAAATATATGCGTCAACACCGAGGTAAAACTACGTTAATAAAATAACGAAAAAATAAATTAAAATAATAATAATTTATGGCAATCAAACCGTTATAATGAATAATAAAAACCGCGTTGTTGACGCATTCACAACAAAAAAGTACCAAAATTTAAAAATGAAATTGTATATAAAATAAAATAAAAAGAAAAACAGTTTTACATACAATACATATGTAGTCACAGAAAAAAAACGAAATACCCTAACAGGAATGTCAAGGCATGTCAAGTGCCTTCAGGAAATACAGGCGGCTTATGAACTCATTTAAAGTAAACAAGCAAATCTTAAGGACCGCCAGGGAGGCCACATGTGCAGATATTAAACACTCCACGCCCTTTTGTCTTCCACGTAGTCTTTAACTTTATAATACGCTTTCTTTATAAGAATAGATTTGACACAAGATTTGAATTTCTTACCGGGCAGGTTGGTAATGACCTCTGGTAGTTTATTATAAAAACGTATTGAATTCCCTAGAAATGATTTTGAATTGGTTTTAGTAAGCCGAAATTTAGGAACTACTAATTTATTTTTATTTCTGGTATTAACGTCGTGATAATCACTTTTAACTCTAAAACTAGAAAGATTTTTACGCACATACATAATATTCTCGAAAATGTAAAGGGAAGGCAAAGTCAAAATGTTAATTTCTTTAAACTTTTCTCTCAACGACTCTCGAGGGCCCATGCCGTATATTGAGCGAATTGCCCGTTTCTGCAAAATGAAAATGGAATCTACATCGGCCGCGGACCCCCATAATAGAATACCGTAAGACATTAAACTGTGAAAGTAAGCATAATAAACTAATCTAGCAGTGGGTATATCAGTAAGCTGCCGAATTTTCCTAACCGCGAATGCAGCCGAACTTAACCTAGACGACAGTGCCGTGATGTGTGGCCCCCACTGCAACCTAGAGTCAATTGTTATACCAAGAAATACGGTTTCATTAATTAATTCAAGCTGGTCACCATCAAGCATCAAATTTAATTCTGATTGATTAAGGGCATTAGAAAGCGAAAACTTTAGACATTTAGTTTTGCTTGCATTGAGAAGCAAGTTATTTGTAGAAAACCACTCGGAAAGAACATTAAGGGCATTATTGAAGGATGATAAATCTGGTAATTTTCTATTAATTTTAAAAATGAGTGAGGTATCGTCCGCGAATAATACAATATTGGTTAAATTAGCCATCATATAGGGAAGGTCATTTATGTATGCCAAGAAGAGAAAAGGGCCAAGGATTGAACCTTGCGGCACCCCCATTCTCACTGTAGATCCAGATGATGTTACGCCGTTTAAACCTATTTTTTGAAGTCTAGTTGTTAAATATGACTTAATTAGTTCAAGGGATTGTCCTCGCAATCCGTAGTGTTTAAGTTTAAGGACCAGCGTCTTATGGTCGACACAATCAAAAGCCTTGGAGAGATCACAAAAAATACCAATGGCATCCTGAGATCCCTCCAAAGCCTCCAAAATGTGAGACACTAACTTAGCCCCGGCGTCGGTCGTTGACCTTCCCTTAGTAAATCCAAACTGGCGTTCATGAAAGATGTTATTTTTACTAAAGTGCAAAATTAATTGGTCTAATACCAATCCTAATCATAATTTTGACGGGCCTGTTGGTCTAGTTGTTAGTGACCCTGACTGCTATACCGGAGGTCGTGGGTTCGATTCCCACTCTGGACAAATGTCGTGTGATGAGCACGATCATTTGTTCAGTGTCTGGGTGTAATTTATCTATGATATGTATGTATTTAGAAATATATAAGTATGTTTATCAGTTGTCTGGCTACCATAACACAAGCTCTGCTTAGCTTGGGATCAGATAACCGTATGTGAGATGTCCCGGAATATTATATATATAATCACGCCTTGTTTACTATATCAGTTTACAAAAACAAAGAGGTCCCTATCATGTAGTTTTTAATCAACACTACGCAATAGTTGCCCGCATGGGGGCTGTCAGTGTTATTACAATTGTCATCAGCTATTAACGCCGTGAACAATTAACTGGATTAAGTTGAACAATTTATTCTGAGGGGCGTGTTTTGGTGGGAACCGTAAACGGATCAATAGTTTGAAGGTCGACCTTAGATTGGACTGTCTTAATCTGTTTTACTTACTGATCAGAATAGGGATGTATAAAAAGAGTTAAAAATTTACCTACTTTGTTTCATATGTCATTGTATGTATCGTACCGTACCTATGATTTTTTTGTAATTGTATTAGTGTAATGAATTGTTGGTGAGCCTAATAAATAAAATAAAAATAAATGTCTGTATTATCATCGATTTGTGTATTGCCCTAGTATATTGACGTATTTTTGTGTACAAGAGTAGTTTAAGCTTATAATAAGATATATAATATGTAAAAGCTCAAACACGAAAATGATTTTTTACTTATGTTTATAATAAAATCTAATTTATCATAGCTAATAATTATTATTAGAAGCCTGAGATGGGCCAATGCTGGGCAAAGGCATCCCCACTCTTTCTCCATTTATCTCTCTTAAGAGCCGCGACTTACCAGTTTGGTAAAAATGAATAATTAAAATTAATAACATTTTTATTTATATGCTCAAAACAAAGATAGTTCAACAACCTAAAATAATAAAAACTAATAAATTATCAACTCATTGTTTTCGAAGCTACAAAAAAATCATTTAAATTTGGTATTAACGTAAACATTAGTAGGTTTCCGTGCGCACGCGCCGATCCGACTTCAAAAGAAGCGGCGTTCTGCATGGCGGCAACGCGGCGACATGATCATAGACTAGTTTATTATTACGTTACAGAATCGACGCTAACAAGGTAAAAATAAAATTAATTTATTATTAGACGGTTATAAAACAGAGAGGTTTGGAAGAAGAAGAGGGAGGCCTCTGCCCAGCAGTGTGATCAGACGCTAGCTAAAAAAATTATCAATAACTTAATGTTTTTTTTTATATCGTATCGTGAATCATCATTACCAAAAAGTAACTCAGTTTCTAATTTATAAACCGTATTTTTTTATATAAACCAGCTCTCTCTAAAAAAATATTTGCAAATTTAATGTAATTAGTTACGTAGATTGAATCGTAATTATGAGTACAAATAAGCACCTCAACTTGATTAGTTTTTTTATCCACGTCAAAGATAAACATTTAAAATTAAATATTAGTTTCACCTGTCACATCTACAATTATTTCTTACTCTATCTCTGACCACCACGGTCGTGATAATCGTGACGGAAGTCAGCCTGTCGCTTTATAGAAATGTAGACACTTTGTGGAAACTGTTAATACACTGAATATCATTAACGCGCATGGCTTGTGTCAAACCACACAACGACCGGATCTTTTAATTGTGTAAAGTTAATTCTAATTATTTTCAAAGATTCATTAACGAATTCCAAATAACGGCGGTTTTATTGGTTGTGTTTCTTTTTAAGTTTTTATTTTTTTAATTTACATTCAGAATTGAATGTTTATTGTTTTTTCGTGATGTTCGTTTTGTGAAATTTGTTTAAAAACGAATTTTGTGGCTTTCATACTTTATTCAATAAGTAGTTTGTTATTAAGTCATCAATGCAATGTTTTCAATACTGACAAAAGAAAACGTTTTTTTTTGGTTTCACTATTAGGCTGATATTTGTTTATAAAAAAATCATTAAATGAGGACAACCCGTAAATGAGGTTACATTTTTATTTTAAGTACGCCACAATGATGACTTCCATATAGTCACACCAGCTAGACACACTGGTGTGACTATGTGGAAATATTTTCCTCATAGTCACATCAGCCAAATCTCTACACCTTATAAAAATGAGAGTTATCAAAATCGAACACAATACTTAAATAGGATCGTATCAAATCTTTTGCGTCTCTAACCATAACGAAGTAACTCATCCTCACTAACTGTAACCCCAAAACAATGATAACACTTTCGCAAATCGTCCGACACGGAACCACAATCGCAGGGGTGGTTTCGACCCCCGAAATTGAATTTATTCAGTTTACAGAGGACCGTCGGCAAATAGCACATTGTCTCAAACATCCACAATCACATCTTAATGTGTGTTTAATGTATTAATGAGTTAGAGGGGAGATAGTCAAATCTAGTTGCTTTTCTATGTAAGGAGAGTTTATTGCAATAGTTCATTAATTTTCAGAACAGCCCTCTTTTAATTCTCGCTTTCTTGATAATGTAGGTACACTTTGTTTTATGTTTGATGCTATCTACAATCATTAGTGTCATGGCGTTTAGTCTGGTGAAAATGCATTTATTTCATAAAACAGTGATTTATTGGCGTTAAAAAACATTGATGTTGATTTTCACCAATAATTGTGGCACCATGATTATTAAAAATTTGCTTAACATCATATTTAGTGTTTGCCACCAGTTCATAATTCCTAGTTTTTTTGTATCGCTGCATGTTATAATCCTAACCGATATATTTTCTAATGCAAGTCACTGGTCGGTCAGTGTACTGGTCATTGTGCCTTTTTTTCGTATTGAGATAAGCCTACTATAAAATCTCATTCAACTCTCGAAGAGAATGATCGTAATGACCAATTAATGTTTCGTAATGACAGTTGACAAAATGCCAACTATCGTAAAAATTGCCAACTGAAGCAGGTCATTCAGTCAATTCAAGCAACTCTAAAATAGCTGAATCAAGGTCCAGGTTAAAGACACCAATTTGGATGAAACTTTTAAAGTCCAATACCATCCATGAGCGTGTATAAAGTTGTAAACCGAAGATTCGGACTCAGCTGAGTCCTCGAGCCCAAGCAACACATACTATTTGTTTTGTGTTTAATCGCTCCGATTCAATATTGACTCACTATCCCGAATAAGTAGGTTGTCAAACTTTACGTAGATACTAAGATGTCCTTTGTCCTGTATTTGTTTGTTTAATAAGGACCGTTTAGGGTACAATACATTGTTTGTTTTTGTTAACCGTGGCTCCGAAATTTTAAACTGTACCCCTTTACTTGTAAGGATAATATTTGAAGATAAACAATGTTTTGTGTCCTATTTAAAAGACCACTACAGTTTTTATACATCTTTGCGTTATTTAACACGATATTAAAAGCTTTTGAATAAAATGATTTTATATTAGAGTCTGTCTATCAACCTATTAAATACAAACCTAAATTAAAACTTACAATGAATTAACTACTAGATCCTAGGCTATCAAATTAGTTTGAATAGTATTTTTTGTCGTCTTAATGAAAACAGAATTGTCTAAATTGTTCTTCCTTTTTTCATTGAATTTAGCATGACACCTAATTTATTTTTTGCTGTCAAAGCTGACGATTTAATTTCAGTTATCAGATTAGATTTAAATAGCTACACGTGTTTATAATATAATAACTAATTTGTTATCAATGAAAGTTCTATTTATTGTTGTTCTCGGAAGTGAAATGAGGAAAATTTTATGAATTACATTTCTTGTTAAACTTCCTTGTCTTATTACCTATAACTTGAAGAAAGGTAAGAAGCTACGATTTGCTCAAAAATCGAAATCCATGCAAGACGACCCGTGATGATTAGCAACAAAATAAAAGCATAAAAAACTCTAATTACCTAAGCCAAGAGTCAATGTCCCAACATCAACTGTCAACGACAGTTAATTCAAGAAAGACAGTCAACAAAAAAAGTTCTCACAAAGAAATGAACAATCTAAAAATAATGACATACATTTCATTGACATCTTCAAAAACGCCGCCTTTATCCTAAGCATCCTTTAATGTCTTATCTCAAAGCAAAGAGTTGTATCTTCCGGAAGAAAATAAGCTTTTTCACACAAATCGAGTGTGGTCCCGCGTGGTGGCGATTTCAAAGTGTGTGGTTTGATCATGAGATAAAGACAGTGTGGGCGGAATGTGGTCACATTTGTGGTCACCTATTTTGGATGTTTTTAGATTAATTAGCGTGATTGGTGATGTAAATGCTGCTACTGTATTTAGGCATAAGTATTATTATCTTGATCTTCAAATTGTTGAGTGGTTGCTTATCTATTTAGTTAGTGGTGGCTGGATTAATGTAGTTTTAATTCCTTCTTACCAATTGTAGTATTAAAAAAAGAAAAAAAGTAGAAAAATTAATAAAACTACTAAAAGTATACTAGGTAACGGCAGTTGTTTAACAACCATAAAATAAAACGAAATCTGCAGAAAAGATAACTGTTTTAAAAGTCAAGTCTATGTCTGAATTAATTTAAGTATTAATCTTTAACACGAGAAAAATAAAATACAGTTCTAAACCTGTTAAAAATCAAGGTAGGCTTCTAAAACAGATCTAATCAATTGTAGATCTTATCACGTAATAATTTAATTACCGCTAGCAAGAAACCTAAAATCATTTAAAATATAATACCGACCTACCACGCTGGGAACTATAATAGATTGTGGAGGCGTGCCACCAAAAAACCGGGCTCAAATTAAAATTTAAATCGCATTTGCGACTTTTTTCCTACTGCAAACAACAATACGTAAACCTACAGAAGGTCCACTTTGAACGAAACTATAAAATTATAGTTTTTTAAATTGAAAATGTTTGCATGAAGTAAGTACAAATACAAGTCACGAGAAAATTAGCTTTAAATATTATTTGACTATTTTCATTGTTCTTGTACTTAAGAGAAACCTAGATTTATTTATTATAATTTATTATTCCCACCTATGCTCTTACAAACTTTTTTTATAGTTAAGTTTTACTATATTATTACGATTTATTAGTTGTAATTTAACTATTATTATTATTAGTAATTACATTTTTTTCTCGTCATTTACGTGGTTAAAGAGAACTGACCTTCTGTATTTTTCTTTTTACATCTCCTCCGCTCTGACGCTTTGATCTAAAGATATGTAAAAAAGGTTCACTTTGTTCCGCTGTCGTTAAGTGATGGACAAAAATTATTGCGCATAGCGAATCTAAAAAAAAGGTATAATAGTTTTGGGCACGCACTCAAATAGTTCGGCTACTAGATTTGTGTGGTTTAGATGAGTTTAAAATACTTAATTAATCTTCAAATTGTTCCTAATGATAGGGTACTCTTTTAAAAATAGTATTTTTGTAGTTTAATTTTTAAAATCATAATTGCGTATTTATTGAAATTATGTATGAAAACTGGCCAGCGTCGTTTTTTTCGTTTAATTACATAGGTATTATAATAATATTTCCCATCGAGAATCTTTCGTATGAATGTTATGGAAATTTAAAGTTTCAATACTAAATGGGACTTTATCAAGAAAGTAAATTATAATCTAATAATAGATTCTTAAATGATTTCCGAAAACTAAATATCGTGCAACTGGCAGTTAACAAAGAAAGATACAATGACAAACAAAGTTACCAAACCAGCATTAACTATTCAAACTAAACTACTTCAATAAATACCGGCTTTTATAACTGGCCGCTATTAAACAGTAAGATTACTCACTTAACCTCAAGTTAAATACTTTGTAAAAGTTATACTTAAGTTAAACTATACTTAGTAAACTAGGTAAATTATACGACTATGTAAAATAATAGGGGAAGGAGAAAATAGTATAGTTATAATAAGTTTGTGTACCGTTATTGGTTTGTATTCGTTTTTTTATGTTTGACATAGTTGATAGATTTTTACTAATAGATATTAAATTTACAGTATTTTTTTTTTAATTCTGCTACCCTTCTTGGCACGTTTCCCGCCATTGAGAAGGATGACGATGAGTTTTTTGACGCCTATTAGTTTTTATTTATGTAAGTTTTAATTTTAGTATTATATTTTCGTCACACATTGGCATCTTATGATATTAAAATCCAACAAATTATTCTAAAAGACATCACTCCACATATTTTATATAGCCAGAGAAAGCATTACAAATATTAACGAAATCATTCTGTAATCTCTTACATAAGTTACCAAGACATCCTATTAATCGGACTTAACCCAACATAAACGTTACGATTGCATCCAAACTCAAATTACTTAAATAAAAATAATTGTACATATAATTTAAAAAGTCAAACGGATCGTGACCGACACGTTATGCCACTACTAAATATGTATGAGAGCATTAAAATAATACCAAAAGGGATATGTTGGAAGAAATGGACCAAGTACCACATACGCTTTTAGTATGTCCAAAATTTCAAATTACCAATCCATTGCATTACAATAATGATGATGAATTCAAAGTATCCGAAGAAACGCATCAATGGAATGATGTAATGAATTTGGTTATTCATAAGTTGAGTGGCGCAGTAAAAGTCGTGGGTTGGTCGGGTTATTTGAATAAAACGAGCCGGGTACCTTCTGAACACGGGTGCATTACCATAGAACATGAAACTGTTTAGTGTGGACCATTTTTCTCCTGTTAAGATTTGTCTTGAGGTGTAAGTGTATCACGTACTTAATACATTGGAATATTTTTAACCCAAAAAATTATAATACTCAGTAATTTTCTTCGGTAAAAATGATGATAAAAGAACAGCTTTAATTAATACTCCATTTTTGTTGTGACCTGTGCCTTAATGAACAAATTAATTAGCAAGTAACATAACAAGTTTAATTCAATGAAGCAATTAAAGGCATTCGACGAAGCAAAAACCAAGCTGCTTATAAAGGCAATATGACAAATAATAAGATTCAATACAACGAATATATACCGTCCTAAATTCAGTAAAAAATAATTGCTTGCTGACGAATTAACAATAGCCATTCACGAAGTAAATGACCAAATTAAAAACAGATTCCGACGACAGACAAAAAAAAATCCAAGAATTTACAACATGGAACCGAACATTTGGTCTGAATGCCAAATCTGGTCCCGAACTAAGACAATCGATCATTCGGCGGGCCATTAAAGAAATAATGTACGTAGTGTACGTCCCAAACGGGATTTGTTAATTAAAAATGTCAATCAAGTGTGTCGAGAAGCGGACGATTTAGTATCTCTTAGGATCAAAGATTAAAAGTTTGGAGGTGTTTAAGTGGAATTTAGAAGAAAATTAAAAGACTAAGCAATTAAGCTTTACTAAAATGATGTGGGTTGGATTTTTAGGGTTTCAGATTATACACTGGGAAAATGAGAAGCGAATAGTTTTTTTTAATGTTTCTTAATTTCAATTATTATTAAATACTTGCACAAGAATTTTGGGCTGATTCCATCTCTATTACGACTATGATATGATTTTTAATCTATTCTTCAATAATGTGGGCCATGTGTCCGACTAAAAGCGTCTTACAAGATATAGGCATTAACCTTATGAATTTACCATTTCTGTGACATAATCTTTGAACCAAAACAGTTTACTGGAAACAAATAAATCGTCAAATTAAATATATTTAAAGCTTTGAAGTTTATCGCTTCAGCGGCAAGGATCCCGTTAATGAGCTGATAGCTTTACACTTATTGCTATTTTAACACTTTTGGGAACAGTTAACGTTAATTATGTTTAGTTGTATTTCATTACGACTGATGTTCTACCGGGGAATATATAAAACAAGTTGGAAGTACATACGTCGTCGTTAACTATTCTTTTCCTTTGAGACAGTTGACTATACACATTGGATAAAGAACTTTAATTTCTTCTGATTTGCTTTGCTTGCTTTTCATTTTGATGGTTTTTATTAGATCTGACCAGCCTAATCCATAGCTCTTTAATTAACCTCTCTTAAGTATTTCGTTTTGGTGCTTATTGGAAATCTTCTGAGGCAGATCAGGAAATGTTCCATGGTTTTAAGAACCTTACACCAAATATTTTTCAAAGAATAAAATAAGCCAAAGTTAAAATTATGTCTTTAATATCTATAGATATAAACAAGATTGTATGAATGACAGGCTTCCAATTTACTCTTTATAACTGTACCCTTATTAATGTTATGGTCAATATTTTGCTCGTCATGTTTTTCGAATATAATTACAAGTTCAATCTGAACGATTTGCATCGGTAGTCGATTGCACAGTTTCTGAGAATTACTTAAAATATCTTATGTGGGTACTTCAAATTTATTTCAGTTTTATCCTCTGAACGAACTATTATTTGACTTCATAACTTATTTTATCATCTCTTGCGTTTTTATGAACTTGTTTGTAATATATAGATTTTGTCTGTTTTTTAGAACTACTTAGGTGTCTTCAGAATCTGGTTATTGTTACTTTTTTTCATCGTCATAGTCATTATCATTATCACCAATTTATAGATCCTTTTAACACTTACACAACGACACGAAAGCCGTTGACAAACAAACAGCTTTACGGCTCGACTTATTGTTATTTAAGCCCCTTCAAACGAATATAAGATTTTATAAGATATCATTCTTGCGAGATACAACGCTAATTAATTGTTTGGAGACGAGAAATGAACGTAAAGTACGACTTTAGATGCTTTTATCACTTGTAACCTGAGATCTAAGGGTTGGGATAGACGAGCGGGTGGTAATGGCGGTGCTTCAAAATTCTGCACGGTTTTTGCGGCTCAGTGCTGTATACGAATATTTTATTTGAAACTGTGGGTGTCTTTTTAAACATTCCTTTGAATACATTTCACTAACTTTGTGAACTTTTGTCGGAAAAATATATTTTTTCTTCTCTGCAAATATTGCACACATCAAAATCATATGCCTACCTTCTTTTTTTAGGTGTTGCTTACTTTGATTTTGTTACTCAAGGATAACACTTTTAAATGTGGTATTTGGGTCGCACGAATTTTATAACAACCAACGAATTGCAGTTCACTTATAAAATGGTTTACATGTTACAGCTCAATTTCCTATGTCAATTTTAGTCAGATAGCGTGATTAGTTAACAAAAACAGCCCGTCTACACAAAACGTTAGGCAATCGATACTAATGTCAAGGGTTGTGCAAACCGCAGAACTTGTTCGTCTAACTGATGTCCGCAGTATTCGTAAACGGTTACCTGTAATGATGGCACCTATTTCCGCGAGACATCTGTTATCGCCCGTCTCGGAAACGTGTCGGGTTTTGTTACCTAACTTGTTTGTTTGAGCTCCGATTTCAACGATATCTGTAGCTACATCTACAAGAGTTGTGAGATCTGTGTGTGCTATTGTTTTGTGGGTAATTTCAAAATAGTTTTCAGGGAAATCTAAAAACCAATTTACTATACCTTAGAAATTGTAAATTTCTATAGTTATGTATTTTAAGTAGGTATCCATTAGAGCCATTTGGTGATCAGATACCACGTCAACACTTTTAACAATACTTCTTCTGAAGAATAATAAAGTCCTAAAATGATAGTATAAATAGTATTCACAATTTTGAATTCAACGGTTTTATGTTGCCTGAAACATAAATATCCCCGCTTCCCAGAAGTTTTAAACATTCACGAACAAGGTGCACTGTTCCATCATACCACATCGTAAAGACTTACAAAAGTGCACTCAAGTAGTTATAAATTTATGATGTTATAAATTCTTGATAACACACGGTGGCCTCTTACGTAAATTGATATGGCTATGTTTTGTTTTTTAATTTATTGGCCGCTGTAAACATCGGTCGGTGCCATCTATTTGTCGCTGTAGCCACTGTATCAACGTCAGATAACAAGACTTCGTTTCGAAAGCTTAATCTAGATACAGATTTTTTTATACGCTGTGAACATTTTGATTTTTTAGGTTGAATTTCCTGTGTGGCTTTAGTTTGCTGAAAGTCGAAAGTCGTGTAATTTTTAATATTATTCGCTATCCGAAATGTTTAATTACGGATCCACTGTTACGGTAACTAACTGCATAATTCAAGATAGTGCCGTTTTGTATAGTAAAACAGATATTATTACTAACATTAAAAACCAATCAAGAAAAAAGTTATAAAAACGGCACTTGGATCTAGATCACCGCAAAAAACCTATCCATATGACCCAAGACTTAATTAAAGGCTACATAAAATTGATCCATTAAAACGTTAGCAAAAAACTTTAATACCGAAACAACCCAAAAACGCGACTCATTCCGAACGAGAAAAAAAAGCCTTTAACACCGCGAATAAAGATTGATGAAGAATCAATCGAGGCATGTCCCACAGATAAAGGCAATGTCCACGCAATCAATTTTAATCTGGAGGCTTCCGTCTCACTCGCACTTGGACCTTTTATAGTAGAAGAGAAAGAGTCAGGTATAAGTCTGGAAGTTTTGATGCACCTTTCGCTATTACGTCGATGACGCCAGCCTACTTACAGAATTAAAGTCTGCTAAGGAAGATTGAGGAGGGCACCTTATCGGGTAAGACAATGATGTAACGAAAACGCTGATGGATATTGTAAAAAATGTTGCTTGTAATAGGACACGGTGGGCTCATAGGCTATCTATGATAGCATATGCTGCTTCAATATTAACGTAAAAGCTCTTGAAAAACGATGTCGCAGGTTTTGTATGGTTTATAATCGATGTTTTTATTCCATAAAGGAAATATTCCTTTATGGAATAAAATTTGGGAGATTAATGTTTTGTGTCGCCTATTTGTACCTCATTAACCACCGATTGCAACATTTATATTTTTTTTCTTAAATAAATCTTTATCTGTTTAATTGTGTCAAAGAGGAAGCTATAAGTAAAATGAAGAGGACGTAGGCACTTAAAATTAATTTAATTTATTTACCCAAATACTTACGTTTAAGCGTCAAAAGCATTTGATGATAAAAGATGGATTATGAAGCCGTACAGCTGTGTAATAGGCGCTTATCTTCCTGCCTGAGCTGTAAGTCAACCGAGGAAAGTAGGTTAATACTATGCTGATAACCATATCGCTACTAGCATTTTTATTATTATGTTCCTGTTCGAAACAGAGTCGGCAAGAACTTTGCTTAAAGTGTTAAGTTTAGATCCCCATTATTTCGACACATACCTTCTGCTTAAAAATGGTATGGGATCTTATTTTAATTCTTCTTGTTTCAATGAAAGTGGGATAGAGGCAATATTTTATATCTCTTTTTAAAAAGGGTAGCTATGGCTAGTAAACTTCAGCAAAAGGTTCCTTGAATTCTTTCGCGGTTGAGTTTTTGGTATGTAACATGAAATATTTTTAATCACATAAGCCTCTGTACGTCGTTGGTAAAACTTTGGCTTCGACGAAGCCTTTATGTCGACGAAGTAAAATTTATTTTGGTGACTCTTTGTTATCAACGACTGGCAGTTAACCGGTAGGTATATTTTTATTGAAATACTTTCAAAAAGCTTTCGGAAGATAAAATCTTTGACAAATTCGCAAGTCATTCAGCGTAAACCAGTATACCTCGGGACTTTCAACACACGAACAAGGAGGACACTATAATTTATATGCTTACAAATCTGATAGGATTAAACCTATATCTTATAGGCGACCGGTTGCTTGAAGTATTTGCTCACAGTATTGATGTGTCAACCTGTATGATTAATGACGCCTCACCTACGTCCAAGCCGGGAAGATGAAACCAAACTCATTATAAAGAACTTTTTATGCACCTTAAGTTAGGACATAGAGTTCAAAATCCAATAGCCGCAGGTCTTTGTAGGTTGGTTGTTGTGTTTTTTTGCCATCTTCGGCGCATGATATTGTGTTGAATAATATCGATTTATTGCTTGCAACAATTTACAATATTGATGAATATGGTCGAGGGTATTATATCAAATTAATATATTAAGATTAAAGGTTTCTTGGGCCGATTTGTGATGTAAAGAAAAAGCTTTTATGAGGCAGGAGCATAAACTTGCAGAGACCAGTTTCGTACAAAATGTAGACGATATTGATCACTGTATTTTTACTTTACCTACAATGGCGTAGGAAAAAATGTTAATACAAAAAAATATATGAAAACTTATCTAAGTATGACTGTCTCTAAAACCACAGACGACGATAAAACAGGGAGTAAAGTTTATCCGTTAACTGGTACTTATCGCAATAGTAAACTCAATTGCAACGAGTACAAAGATAAGCCTAAGGCATTCCTCACCCTTCAAACCAATAAAAAACATCATCAATACAAACCAATAAAAGTTTGTCAGAATTTTCCCCGTGAAGCCACAATATAAGAAAAGTCAGTAAGTTTGAGGAGCTCGAGACTTTTTTTATTTTTTAGAAGAGATTTAAATTTACCTAAAAGTTTACATAATTTCAACGCCCTAAAGTAACCGTAAACGTTTCCAATTAAAATTAGCTGAACTAAAAATATGCAATCAATTAGCTAAAAAGTGACCTGAAAAATCTAACAAAAACAATTTCCATCTAGAGCCCTAAAGAGTAAAACTGCTATATACCTTCTGTAGGTACACACAATGTGAAAAAACCCAGAGAATCGTGGCTAAACAAAGACATCGATATTTCCATAAATATTGTATGGTGTTCCGTACAAATTAAAGGCCTAAGGCTGTTTCCTGGCTTACCGCTGCAGGTTATAACATTTTGTTTGACCTGGGAACGAACAGATGGTTCTCGTGTTGGATTCCGGATGTACGAAATCATGGAGGCGTGTATGTATGTGATTCTTTATACACATTTTAAAGAACATGTCCTAAGGAATGTTTCTTAATCTTTGTAGCTTTACTTCGGAATCTAATTAAAAATAAATTTCGAAGCTCAATTACCTTGTCATGACGATGACAATTTCATCATCTTTTTCATACATGTATTTAAAAGTTACAATAAAAAATGGATGAGTATAACACAATTCCAATCTATAATAATAAATTTCTCAAACGATATCGTTTGGCATATCCATACTATATTCGTAGATCCACGTATCACGACGCAGACCGACGTTTATTAGTCTTTTCCCTAGCAAGGTGGTGTTTTTCTAAGGGGAACGGCGCCCCACACCATAAAAAATTCACGCCTCGACGGTAGCCTTTGGCTAACCGTGGTTTTTCTTTACAGAACTCATTGTAGGGGTCTCCCAGCTGTGAATTTTTGAGCAGTTCGGAAATCAAATGTCAGTTTTGAACGAATTTGCAATATGCATGATAAATGCGTTTTCTTTTGTTTCAGTGGGATTGCTTTGGGGAAAAAATTGTATACCGCCTGTGGTTGATAACATTTTGGGTTTCGATTTGTACGGGTAAAGGGATGTTTTGTAAGAGTACCTACCTACTTAATCTGTATCTTGGACAATATGAACGTAGAAACGGTCACCTTCTAACGATCACCACGTAGCTTTGACTTCAATTCCTATTAGAGTTGTTAGAATCTGGATGTCTTCTTGTTAATTCAAACTTTGGGACACTATAAAGATATTAGGGTTTGTGTCGACGAACTGTTTAATCTATCTCTTATAGTGCTATTGCACCAATGCAAACTTTTTAAAAAACTCCCATTCAAATTCATCTACCATCACACCATACGGCGAAGCTACATACAAAAAGGGTGGTATTCCAATAATGTGTGGCATGTCTGATGAACAGAACAATTCTGTTTACACGAGATAGTTATGGCATCAGCGTCAGTGCGTGTGTTGGAGGCGTGACCGCGAACATGTCCACGGTATTCTGTTGTGTTCCGATGGGAACTGGTGTGTGACTATGATTTGGTTTATTTAGGAAATCATATTGTTAATGGGAAAGATAATTTTATTCATGTTTCTCATTGATAAATTAATCATAAGATTGTAGAAATTGTAAAAATAAATTAAATAACGTTGTTGAAGAAAACAATTCTGGTTAATTTACAAATAGCCTAAGTAATACTAGGTTTTATCCTGATGGAATGAAATAGCACAAACACTTTTAATTGCCGCCGTAACAATCGAGACATAATTTTAATTAAGGAATTTATTATTATCAGTTTTAATTATGAAAATTCATTTATTGGTGATTTTGATGATTTCACCAAAATTACCATCATCAACCATAGCTTCAAACAGGGCATTTAATATTCAGCTACTAGAACCATTTAAAAAGCCACAGCTATCCAGCCGCAAAAGACTCGGACCATCGGCAAAATTGAATACAGCGGTCCCGCCTCTTACCTGTCCCTCATTATACGAACGAATATTGAATAGCGTATAGAAAATACACAACGTGTTGCCAGAACGATTGGACAATTTATTGACCATGTTTTGACGTAAAATGTTGCGGGAATACCCTGTGTGTGGAGATTTTAAGCTGGATTTTTTGATGAAAATGTGTGTTTTGCACGTGAATGCGCTGACTTGCGACATGTAAGGGTATGCTTTTGCATAAGATGGCCATGTTAAGGTCAAATTTTAAAAATACACGTTATCAATAATTTTGACATTACTTTACAAAGCCAAAAAGGGGAAACGAGATGTTACAAAAAAAAGTTGATGACAATTTTTAACGCTGTTTATCTATAGTTTGACATGTTATTAGTAAATTTATTGTTGCACCTGTATGGAATTGAAAACTCAAGAAGATGTTTTTATTGTTTACTTAAAAGTCGCTTTAATTAAAAAAAGGTGTCATTCAATGTATTTTTTTCTATTAATCTTTTATGTGTCCTACTGCTGGGCAATTTCAATGTAATTACCACACATAAATGGTTTACCCCTATTTGAAGTAGCAATTACATTCAAACATTCACATTTATACCTTCAGCCAGTATTTCTGCTTTCATAACTCGTTCAACATCACAATTTGTAACTCAATCACTATTAATCTTCGCGTCACTTAGAAGCAAGTCATCATCAATCACACTATAGAGTGGTGCAGTAAAATCGACACGTATCGATTAAACGCATACATTAGTGCTGGGACAATTATTACGAGCGGCGCCAAAATAAATTATCGGTGATACTTGTAATATTTATACACGATACAAATTATGGACAGAAGGCTAAGCTTTGTTTAGATAATTTTGGATTATATTATATCATCTCGAATCCTTATCAAATAAGTCAATGTTAGACTTTTGAACGGCTAAACGGGGATTTGGAGATTTGCAGGAAGAAGTTGAAAAATTGAATCACTGAAAATAATGCAGAGAGTTCTTGCTCAGCAGTGGGACGATTCAGGTTTAATATAATGATATAAACTTCCGACCGGAACAGGTCTTCTTAACTTAAGCTCTTTTTCTCTACTATTTAGGTCTACCTCAGCCAAATTATTAATCTTGGGCAAATGACTAAATGTGGTATGGTTAACTATCGAGACGTTTACAGTGACAACCAATATCGCCAGACAGTTCTACACACATCGTAAGGATAGGCGTTAGAAATGGCACTTTTGTATTTTTCACTCAGTGGCTATTATTGTAACTAGATACTGGACATGATTTAACTGCTTTAATTGCAGCCATTACGATATTATTACTATAGGCGCGTAAACCACGGACGTAAACGGCTTTTAAGGTATACGTAAATAAAATGAGGAAATTGTAGATTGCCGTATACGGAGCAATAAAGATTATGTGATCAATTGTTTTATTGTTTGTTACACCATTCGTTCTGTTTATTACGGTATAAAGGATTTCATTAAAATATTTGCTGGGATTAACTATGCTGTGTTAGAAATTGGTTTATTAAATACAAACCAATAATGCTAAGTATGGATCTTTATATAAGCCATATCGTCATGTCATCCATAATTAAATTAACAGTAATAATTCAGGGGAATGAGCGCATAAATGCATTTATAAATACTTATTTGGGTTTGACGTTTCGACCGGGTTACACCCGCCGCTGTCGTAAGCAGACTGACAGAGTCAACATGCAGCGCCGCGCATCGAGTATCGCGGCGATACTCGATAGTTAAAAAGTTAGTAATCATGAAATTTGATCCATGTATAATGCAGGTTTACAGTTGTAAATACACCTTTCGAATCAGACTACAACAACAAGAGTACCAACCATCTTAAAGCATACAAAAGCTACATTTAAAGACCATCATAAATAAAAATCATACATACATAATTATCATCACACCTGTATCCCCAAAGGGGTAGGCAGAGGTGTAGCAATGTATACCCACAGTTCGCCGATATGTTTAGGTCCTATGTAATGGGGGCAAGCGTATTGCCACTTACTGGGCACAAATCCAAACTCCGACCTGCTACTGAGAATTTCATAGAAAAACCCAATAACATACAACAAATAAAAATCACTAACAATTTAATTTCAACAATTCCCGTTATCACAACAAAAATGTAAAACAATATTAAAAGGCTTAATCCGTGTCGCCGTCATCGCTAACAGTCCTATTCACGCGAACGGTAATTAAAACGATAAGTTAACATCGAAAATTAATTGAATTAGTGTTTACTGACTATTAAATGGCCTCCATGTAATTTGAAATTGGTTTAGCATCGATATAATTGGTCGAACATTTTATTGGTCGCTGTTTCCTGTTACTGTATTGAGCTGGGTATCGTTACAACGGTATTTTTTTGTTATTTGATTCGGAATGAATAGGTTTTATAGATTTCGTTGGAATTGGGTAGTATGATATTTATATTTTTCAGAATGGTGCTGAATGTTTTTTTGTATATGTCGAAGAGGGATGGCGGGCGGTCGTTGTTGCTCAGCTCTCCTTCTGTTCAGCTCTCGTTTCATCGTGAATGTATTCAAGGAACGCGGCGAAGTCGGTTTCTTGTGTTATTTTCTCGTGCATTCCACCCGATGTCATCATGTTTTTTGGAAAATACTTATTTATTTAAATAAACAAATTGATAAAATGTGTATAATAAATTCAAATGGGTATTGAGTCAGGTCTCTTTTCATCACGGCAACATTTGGCAAAAAAAAAAATATATCTACAGGTTGATGTTTTTTTTTTTGGTTCTTAAAGAAAGAAAAGTCTTTTAAGGCCTTATATTTTTATATTAAATGTAATGATAATTTCACTTAAGCACATAAATATCGACACAACTCTTTCCTGATACGATGCTTTACTGCTGAGATAAGCCACAGCATCCTGTTTTGTCACGAAGAGATTAATCTACTTCAACATAATCTGAGCTAAGTGGCTCACTAACGATATCTGATTCTATGTAGGTGGCACATTAAGTAATAGCAGGGTAGAGGACTGAGAACTCAATTGGATATGTTGGGTTCAATTCTGGAGATACCTCTAAATAAATTGTTGAACAAAAGCCAGTTAAAAATTATTTCAATATTTTTGACTTTGAATTTTACCTTGTATTCATAGAAAATTAATTAAATTGTAGATAATTTTTTAGCGTTATTTCCACTGGTTTTATCATGCCGAGTATAATTTAATTAGTGCAGTGCATTGGTTGAAAGAATAATTATGATTTAAATTGATTGAATCGAGTTTAGAACTTTCAGTATAGAATGTGAAATAAAAAACGTTATAAAAGAAATACATTTTGTAACAAATAAAAAAAAATAGCTGTGGAAAACAACATTTAAACAACATTTAACTCAAAAGAAACCAAAAATTACCAAGAACTGAATTCCATACCAAATCCCTAACTAGGACTAATACCTAATGAGTTTACGTAAACTCATAAAATATAATCTGGACATAAACTGGGATATAAATTGATCGATCTATGTGGAACTTTTTGCTCAACCTCGAAGGCCTTTGTAAATTGGGCCTGCAGGCAAGCACTTTGATTACAAATTTACGATCGAATCAAATAATGATATTGATAGAATATTAGAACAAGGACACAATACTGGTGTAGTATTTGAAACTGTTTTGCCACTAAGTTTTGTAGAGCAACCATTTAGCAATGATTTAGATGACTGAATTAGAATGTTTAAAGACGTAGGTTTCAATTTTGTCAAATGCTAATTACCTAATTAGGTTCTCTAGATTTATAGACAACATAACATAACATATCATCACGCCTGTATCCCCGAAGGCAGAGGTGTACCCATGTACAACCACAGTTAGCCGGTATGTTTAGGTCCCATGTAATTGGGGGCGAGCCTCTTGCCACTAATCGAGCATAAATCCAAACTCAGACCTGCTACTGAGAATTTCATAGGTAAACCCAATAACATCTTGGACAACTTGGGAATCGAAGCCAAGACCTCTAGCGTAGTTGTCACGCAAAGCACCACTAGGCCAACGAGGCAGTCAACGTGCGTAACGTATAGACAACACAGGAATATTATTATCTTGTAGGAGACAAGGCCAAAACTGTCCGTGTATACTTATGTATACTTATTCTTTTCCTTAGCTAAGTTACGATCAGCTTCAAGTCTTAGTGGATTGCACAGAATACTGTGTCTTATACGGAGCGAATAGGCTGTCTATCGTGCCTACTGCAGGTGTTCTATACATAAGTTCTCCAACAAACACAAATACCAACATAATTCTCATACTGATCAACCATTTATCTTATAGTTTATATATACCTATAATTATATATGTATTTATCTGCAGTCGGTAGCGAGAATTCGGTCACGGCGCTACACAGCCTTTGATAAACGCTCGCTAGGTGTATTTTATACCGACAGATTAATTTAATAATGGGACCTGTTTAGGAATTCAGCCTTGGAACGGAGACAATGTACTGATAGCTAAAGAATAGTGATACAGGTTGCTGATAGTTGTAGACAATTTATTTGGAAGTGAACCGGAAAGTATGACGGATGTTGACTGAACTAGCGATAACTGTTTAAATCATGTAAAAGCATCGAAAAATGTCGCAAGAGTTGAAAAAAAAGTCGTGGACGAAAATGTTTGATAACATTTATTAAATTATAATTATTGTAAAAATAAGGAACTAAAAAACTATCTTAAAATACAAAAGTATGCGCCTTGAAAAGTTGAAGCAGAATAAGTTTGGAATGAAAGTAGAAACATTAAGTAGGTCTGCGATTTGGAGTTATTTTATGATTAGCTATACCCATCTCTTAAACATTTGTTATTATTTAGAGATGATCATGATGGTTCCCACTTACCATCCAGTCAATAGCTTAGCCGTTTGACGGCTGTACTACAAAATTAGTAGACTATAAACAATTTGCTTATTTATTAGGTACCCAATATACAACAAAAAGCCACTGAATTAAACAAACAACTAGAACAACCCCCACACCCATTATGACAAGTATTATCATTATAAACAAAGACAACGAATTTATCGACTTACACTAAGTTGGGACCTATCAGCGCATTTACAATGCGGTAGTTACGACAGTAATCCAGTTACGGTTATCGAATTAAGTCAATTGTTGAGTTACGACGCACTTCACTAGCCATTGTTTAGACAGTGCAGTTAATACGGAAATTTGTTTTGATTGAATTGCGTGTAGGGATGGGAAAGCATTTTATTTAATTATCGGTAAATAATGTGATGAGAATGGGATGAGTTGGGGATGTGTCGTTTAATTTAGTTTTGAGCAAAGTTTTCGGTTTCGGTTTTAACAAAATATATTCGTTCCGCCGAACAGCTATCCAAATTTAAGATTACAATAGTCATTTTAAAATGTATTTTTGGAAATTTGAGGTATTCCAAAGATATGAATCATCTTTTTATTAAATATCGAATAGCTTAACTCACATAATTTGAGACAGTATGTTTGAATGATTAAAAATCATGTAGTAATTTTGGTATTAATGGTTAATGACATAGTTAAGTTCGTTTTCAGTTGATCGGATTACCAATATTATTAAAAATAAAAAAATCGTTTATGATTTTGCCATATTGCTTTTTTCTATTATTTGTAGTACTTTTCACATCACTAAACAATTACGTCACCATCATTGTCCATAACAATAATAAACTTATCTGTTAATATTTCACAATGGTAGTAAAGTCCTGTATAGATAGTGACAGCCTCTGATATCTGATAGTTAAGTAACAGTGATAGATCCTAACTTAGTACCTTATTCTAGGTGACTTTGTTATTCCACTTTCACTAAAAACATTATCGCTGTCTGATATTATTATTAACACTGTCATTTATTGTATATAAATTACAAACAAAAAAATATTTTTTTATGTCATATATCTAAAATTGCCAATCTGCAATTGAGCAAACCTGTGTGCGCCTGTGTCCAGTGGGAAGTTTATAGGCTTGAATTATAATCGAATATTATGTCAGCAAACAACAGAGACCTGTGGAAGTAAGGAAGAGAGGCTTTTGCCCTACAATGGGACAGTTCAGGCTGTAAATAAAAAAATAAATAGTTTTGTCTCTAGTGCTTTTAAAACAGTTAAGGTTACATGCCTATAGTTTATTATTAAAGCTAGTCTCGAAAATATTATTTGTTAAAAATATATCGAACATACCCATTTGCCCTTTGTTTTTTACTTTGCAATACACGGATGCCATAAACGAGAAAAATATTCATCTAAAAATAAGTACCTATGCATTATTTTTCCCATATTTTTAATTAATATCATTAATTATTTCAACACGTTTTGTACTAGCTTAAAAACACTACACAAACACCTAGCAACATGCAAATAATGTAGATAAGTCAGCCGTTGACAAATCCATTACTAGGCAGATAGGATCTCAATAAAAGTATAAAAGAAGTAAAGTTAGTCCGCTACCAGACGTTAGTTAGGGCCGTGTACTAACATGACGATTAGCGATTGCGTACTGAATGCTCGTTTAGAGGTAACAAAAGGCTAGTAAAAAAATACATAAATTTTTAAGTTTTGTGTTGTTGGAAATAAATTTCATTGGTTTTTTTTAATTTTCGAATTTTCTATTCCAGTTGAGCTTAATGGGTAAAGCGAGCCTTTAACTAGCAATGGAAATGGTTGGGTGGGAAATGATAACATTTTCTTTTATGATAATTAAATGCTATAGAATTTGCATGTGCAGCTACAAATACAATGCATAATAATGCATTGTATTTGTAACTGCACTGTACAGTTTAATATTTCACTAAGTCAATATTTTTTCAAGAAATAGAATAATATATATGTCTTAAAAGTAGTCCGTTTAAGAGAAAAATTGTTTGAGCTTCTTTTCGCATGATTACATACCAACATAAACACAACATGACCTATAAAGAATTACAATATGAAATACCTTGTTTATTTTGACACTCACTACCACCTCACTACTAATACTGTATAATATTCGAACTTTATGTTAAGCCAGTAATTTAGGCCGAGTACTAGCTACTGCACTATCCCGTACAAACACAGCACGGCTAGGTACACTACGAAGCTGGTTTTAAAGTCAAAGCAATAAACGTCACTGTAGCATTGCGATTGTAAAGTGGCGCTTTTAAAACTGAACAAATCGCATTAAAACGGTACAAGGTATAAGCTGATACGAGTTATCCTAGTGCATTCGACAAAAATATATTTAGCTCAAGTAATCTAAATTCTGCAATTGGTTAATTCCGGCTGGTTCATGAAATATATTAGAAGCAAAGTTAAATCCGTACGTTTTCCATGTGCAATTAAAAATATGTATTTATAAAATGATGTCAAATGTACTTTACCAATGAAGGTTATTTCAATAATTTAATCAATCAAAATAGTAGTACTATGTATCGTTTAGAGTGCCAAAATTTTGCATCAAATTTAAATATGTGACATCTATTGATTCGAAAAGAAGACCTGTTTTAAACAATAATAGGATCGAATTTTTGAAGAACGGCTATCTAAAATCGCCACCCGCCTGTAACTTACACCGATCTTGTTTTCCGTATATCTGTCGCCTTAATAAGGCAAGTATTTGCATTGCAATTGTTTTTACTGCTTGTTTTTAATTGACCAATGCAAATTGATTAAATAAACTACTATTTACTTTGCACCCTTTTTATGCTAATGCTCGCGTCGGAAGATAAAATTGTATAATTTTATAGTGTCTGTAAAACAACTAGTTTTGTAGCATTTTTTAGATACAAAGTAAGCTTTCCAATTATCACAAATAACACCACACTGAGTTAATAAGTGCTACTATTTAGCCTTTATGAATAAAGAATATTTGAATTTGAGAAGGTACATTTTTACTTACCAACATATAATCACGCCTCTGTCCCGTAGGGGTAGGCAGAGCCACTTCTTTCCACTTGCTACGATGCTTGCAAACTTCTTTCGCTTCGTCCACTAATAAATTTCATTTTTATTTAACATTTTATAATTTAAATATATTAAAAAATATCACATATATCGAAATACCACGAGAGCTTTTTTACGCTAGCAACAACTTCGATTACTGTAAAGATCTTAGGATTTATTTACACACAAAATCTTTAATTTTAAGCATTTTTACTTTATTCTTAAACAATTAATACTAAAGACCAGCCCCTATTGATCAGAAGTGCGATCAAAGAGTAAAGGTGACCTGTTAAATGAAGTGAGACATTGTGCTGCTCGACCGTGATTCGTAGTGGGTGGGTTATGTGGTCCGAACATAATGATATTATAGCCTTAACTAAGTTAAAGGAATTTTAATAAATTATTTTCTTGGTTAAGTATTTTAAACTATTGAGGTGTAGTTTAACGTAAGTATTTTTTTGCTAAAAAATGAATAGATATTTTCAAAGACATTTTCTTATTTTTCCATTAATAGTAGTTGTATTGATAAAATTCGCGTATATTTAAAAATAAACCATGTTTTTTTATCAATGACTAAAAAAAAAAAGGTTTTGAAGCTTAAAGAACTAAACTGAAGAAAACAGATTGAAAATACTCAAATCACCAAAAACTGCAACTGTTTTCTTAAATGAAAACACAAACCAAAGCTAAAGTATTCACAATAGGTATCACTTTACTTGCTCTAAATAAAAACAAAAGTTGCATCGATAAAGGCTGAGGTGTCCTGTTTCGTTAAGTGAGACATTTTGCCGTTCGACCGCGTTTCGCGTGGGCGTGTGTAATGGAGCCTATAGTGTGGTCCAAGAATATAAACATTATCTATTTAGGTGGATTAATTAATAGAGGATTTAATTAAATATCAATAATCTATACTAATATTATAAGGAGGAAAGATTTGATTGTTTGTTTGAATTGAATAGACTCAGAAACTTCTTCACCGATTTGAAAAATTCTGTCACTGTTGGGAAGCTACACTATCTGCGGTTAACATAGGCTATATTAAATTTTCAAAAAAGTTAGGGATCCATAGGATATAGGTATTAATGCGGTTGAAACCGCGGGGCACAGCTAGTGTTAAAGATAAGTGGATAAACGCTGTTGATTTACCTTTTTAGAATATTTCGAGTTTTGCACGATGACGATATTTCCTTTTGTTGTCAAATAAAGAAAAGTAAAAAATATATATTATGTTTTATAGGTAATTATTGGTTAACGACTAAAGAATAAAATTACATGCAATAAAATGTATTACAGTAGCCTCAGTCGTAATATGTGATATAATTGAAACAACACTCAAAAAAACCTTTAACTTAACCCCAATTCCTAGAAAACCTTTGTCTGACCCAAAAATCGAACCCGAGACACGCTCATACATCACGTTTGCAACCAAATTAGCATTTACTGAAATGCCAACACTATCCACCAAACAAAAGGTCATCGGAACCAAAAAGCTGTAAGACCTTCGTGGTCGTGTGGCGTACGCACCGGTTTTCAAGGTGTCGCTAGCTCTGAGGTCTCGGGTTCGATCCCCGGACGGGTCAATGTAGAAAGTCACTTTTCTACATTGTCTCGGGTCTGAGTGTTTGTGGTACCTTCGTTATATCTGAATTCCATAACACAAGTGCTTAATAGCTACTTACTTTGGGTTCAGACAAGGTTCAGAGCACTGATGTGATGTTGTCCGCATTTATTTATTTATTTAATATATTAAATACGCTTAATTCTTATGACTTGTACTTAACTATAGCGAGGAGATTAAGTTGTAAGATCACTCTGAACCCAATACTTACATCGAGATAGCATTTTTACGTTCCTACTGACCCTAGGATAATAATGAATGAACATTATAGTACAAAGCTATTTATTGAAAGATATTAATAAAATAAAATAGCATGTTGATGGTCGGTTTTGAATTACTAAAGTTATCTAGACTTTGTATCAATATTCAATAAAATATTTCTAGATTTAAATGGCAGAAGTTTATAGAACCTGCATTGATAAAAAAATATATTTATACTCAAAAAAATACATTTATACAAAAAAATAACGAGCAGTACACTATATTCATTTATAAAAAGTAATTTTCAGTGAAGAATCACGCTACCAAATCATCCTTTTATGAACAAGGATACTATTTCTGAACACTACACGTCAACCTTCCCACAAAGTCTATTAATTCTTTAGCAATGGGACCTATATACTAAACCATAACCACTCTAAATGGCCTATAAAATATAGCTACAGTTACCGTAATAATCAGAATTTGTCTTTAACGACAAACACTAGAACAGTCGCACATTTGCGAGTGAATAGCCAACTGACCAAGATGAGACGATCACGATTCAACGAGGGCGTGTTGTGGGCGATATTGGGAATATTTTGCTACGTTAACTATATTGCTTATTCTAAGTGACTTGCTTTTGTATGTGACTCATTTATGAGATCAAGTGATTTGGAGTGACAAGGCTAGTCTTTTCCGGTAAATTAATTAATGTCCACATGATATTGGATTTTTGGCCATAACTTGCCAGTCTTATACTATACTATCACTACTGCATAGCGCTGTACTTTTACATGCTACAGCAATATATTTGGAATCAATCACAATATAATAAATAGTCTCTTAAAGAGGCGTTCGATCAAGGCCTACAAGGATTACTACAAGGATTTTACAGATCAGGCATAAAAAAATAATAATCTCAACATACAATACACTATCATTGTAAGGAAAATTGGTTTATTCTTTAATTGTCTACAACCTAAATAGAACCTAACTGTAAATAATGCAATATAATGATAAAGCAAACCACGAATTATCCAACCAACTGGAATACCAACAACATTTTTCATCCAAACTTCACTAACCCAGCCAATTACCAACTAGTCCCAGATAATGAACATATCTACACCCATTTCCTAGCTCCTAAGATTGAATCTAGTCCCATCAATAATGCTATCTGCATTCAATATCTAGGCTTGCAGCGGTGACGTTATACTGCAATGTATGGCCCTTAATCCGTTACCATTTAAAGGCAAGTTTGCACTCGCTATAATAAACCTCACATATTCATTTGCATGTCAAAACAACTTGTACTTTAAGACTGGTTGGGCCCACGATTGTGGATTTAGTTTCATTGTACTGTACAAATTGCTTTATGTGAAAAGGGTAGGACTATTTGGGGTCTCTATTTTAGGATAAAAATGTTGTGTGCTCGTCTACGATGCCAATCGTAGCGTCTAAACGAATGGACTGATTTTGATAGTTTTTTTGTTTACAAAGCTGACTCCATCGAAATGGTTTTTAGTTTACTTTATGAAAAATCGTTTTGTAATTTGAAAATTTCGTCACAAGTTGCTTAATTATTTTATTTATAGTTCTTCACAATTCCAACTCCATTTTGATCTAAATACTAAAAAGTTGTTACCAATCTATTTAAAGCTCACGCAAGATTTAATAGATTATTATAATAATCCATATTTCATTAATAAATACCCAATAATGCCCCGAGCTTGAATTTCAACGACCTGCAAAGTGAAATGGGTCTAAAACCTACATTTTCCCTGTAGGTAAATAAATCTATTTGAAACGTCTCGCCACTAAACTTCTGGACATTCAAATATTAAAATATCAATGCTACATTGCCTGCTCAGTTTCATACAAAGGCGCTAGACTGCACTTATTGTGCGATATTTTATTCACTAGTTTTCTATGCTAGTGGCACAGTTTTCATAGAAGTTTACTGTATTTTGCAACTGTTCGGTTTTCTGTTTTATTTATAAACATATTTTGGATACTGTTTAGATATTTAGAGAGGTGAAGTCGGTAATTAACCATCATAGTATGATGGTTACCATCACTGTGATCACGTGATCACTTACTACAAATAATGTTGAAATATAAAAAAAGTTGTTATAATTATTTCACAACTTATAGATTTCTAATTTGTAAAAAAAAATTAAAGACATCGATCGCTTCTTAAGCGATTGGTGTCATGTGGCTTGAAACAGGAAAGTCAGGAGTCAGACGGGGGAGACCTTAGCCCAGCAGTGGGATAGTTAATAGGTTAAATAAAAAAAAGGATTTTCAAGTTTTATTTTTAAAGTTTCAATCATACAAATAATAAAAATGTAACAAATAGTCATAATATTATCTTCCTACATGTTGCGTTTTCAGACCATTAATTCAAGGTTTCCTCCTGTTTTCCTTCACACATTGTTACTTATCACTAATGTCTAAGATTAACGCACGTTATCCCGTTTTGGGTGAGCTTATTGTCATCTATTCCACTATTACGAGCGACGTCCCGTTGAGCATTTCGGTGGACTGAACACTCAGATATAAATACCACTACATACAGCGACGATTATTTGAATCCAAAATATTATAAATACAGACGAGAGTCGGGCGTGTCAAAAGATGTTTAAAATATCCATTTTAAGTAAATATTTCTCGATATATATAAAATCTCAAGGCAACTAAAAACGAACAAGTAAAGCTTATATTATCATCGTCTCGTCGGACTTCTGAGTGAAGCGTTCCGTACCTATATATTTATAAGTTATTTTTCTTTTTTACTACAAGACGAACGGACTTAGTAGGTTTAGTATTAGTCGTCCTTTCGGTACGGAACCCTAAAACAAACAGAGACCTAGATATTGATAATTATTATTAATACTTACGTTCATGTAAATCCTACATCTATTTTATATTTCCTTTAACGTTATTTAGTGCAATAAAACTTAAATAAATTGCGATAAAGTTATGAGTACGAATAAAATCAGAGGCAATTTATAAGCATGATGTCAACTCTCCTATGAATTATTTACTTGTAGCCAATGGTTAGAAACAAAAAGGTTGCATTTGAAACTATAGAGTGAGCCTATCAGAGTTTAAACCGTAAGCAATAGTGTGAACAAGTGTTGTCGTGAATTATGTATGAAGATGGAGCTTGCCGTTTTAAAAAATCTATCTAAAACACTAATATTATCCTAACAATGTCAAAACCATCGATATTTTCTTATATAAGTTTCTCGTTGCGCGAAAATTAACTTAAATGAAAAACGAAATGTACTAGGATCAGACTAAAAACTGCTCTCGCTTGGCACAAGGGGAACCTAGCGATAGTAGCAGTCTATGCATATCATACGTCGATGGTTAGAAATGTTTCAATGATTGCGAAAATACTTATCATACTATAAATTGTAATGCGTTTTATAAATAGATTATTATTTATCTACGTCAAAAATTGGTTTAGTTTGTAATAGTAATAATTGCAAACTCTTATTAGGGGAGGCCTTTGTTCAGCAGCGGTCGTTTTCCGGCTGATGATGATGATGATTATGATTAGGTCTTTTGTTTTTTTCAGTCTGTCTGTCTTTTTTTTTTTTATCAGAGTGTTACTTATTTTAATTAAATGATTCTAAACTATTAAAATATTATATACTTGCTAAATTAACAAAATTCTAAAAAGTTAAAAAACCTTATTTTTATTAAATGCGTTGAGTATTTTTATTATTTTAAGAGTAATTTTATTATATATTTTAAGACCTTTAAAACACACTAAACGTGCAAAAATGTTTCAACCCTCTGCCTGCCTAGGACTAACGACATGTTTAATAAAAGCTAGACAATGTAAGGGTACAAAGTAGCCAAAGGTTTATTTTAGAACGTGTTAAAATTCAAAACAATAGCCCGCTGTTTCCCTATTGACAGATGTCTAGGGTTGACCCACAGTAAATATACTTTAGAATTAACATTAAAAGTTCTTCATCGATTTTTTTAATACTTTTTTTAAACCATATCCGAAAAATTAAAATGCTTTTTTTTTTAATTAGTTATCTTTTTTTTCTTCTACAATAACTCAAATAAAGCTATATTATAATATAATTTATTTGTCTCTATCAGTCAAGCACCAAATAAAAATAGTTGATCTATTTCAGTAAAAACATTTTTTTCCGCTGAATATGAATTTGAAGAACTTTAACTGCCTGATCATAAGTGGCTTTTGTTAATTTACTAGTGAACCAAGAATTATTTCTTAAACAATCGCTCACAAAATCAGTTACCATTACCAGTCCTATAAACAATTTAGCCACAAATTAGTGGCGCCAACCTGTTGTAGGAACAGAGCAGTAATGAGACAGCCCGTGACATGTTCACGAGCCTGTTTATAACAATAACTTTACACTTACGTCAACACTGAGCAGTGACGATTGCTGACGGTTTTAGTGACAGTCTGTAGAGCTGGTGTGAAAGTCTTTTAACAATTGTTGGGTACTAAAAATACTTTTATGCTGAAGTCATTACAACGTACGGACTAATTGATATATTGTTTCTAACAGAGTTTCTGAATTCTACTTTAGTAAAAGCACATTAAATCATAGTTCTATACCAGATTCTATAGTTTGTTATGTATATCACAAAATGATATAGTAAATATATGTATTTCTTTCCCATTGTTTTTCATCGAAATTATTTTAATTAAGAATAAGCAATAAACTTTTTAAGAAAATTTCATATTTCTGCAAAGTGGATTAAAAAGTAAAAAAAAATAACTATTTCAGCTGACAACCCTGAATCTATTCTGTACTGAACGTACAAATTAGTGTTGCCAGTTTGTACAGAAACTGAACGTAATGAGACAGCCAGTGACATGTTCACAGCTTTTGTTTAACTATCGGTTAGCGCTAACTCTGTGAAAGAGAAACAATACTTCTACATTGTCCACCTAAATATCTATGTAAACAAACTGTGCTCTCAAAAGTGGTGCAGACCTAGTACACCTTTTTATGGCAGGTATCAAAAAGGTTTCCGGAAGGTTCCGAATAGAAATTATTCTTTATCTGACCACAACACTTGCCAAACACTAAGCTTTGAAGTAAAGAAACCAATACCCTCATTAAAATACTGGTATATAAATCGGAGAAACCATTGTAAAAGTAACATTGAGAAATTTCGTGAATGCATTAAAAATATTTCATGGGAAAAAGAAATCGAAGATCACAGTTTCAACAGTATGTTTAACAATTTTCATGATCTATTGTGTCTGTTATTTAATCTCTGTTTCCCATTAGAGAAATGCAAAATTAAAAGAACCGATCTTGCCCCAAAGTGGATTACCAAGGGCATAAGAATAGCAAGTAAGAATAAAAGAAAATTAATAGATGATTATTACCGACACAAAACCTTACAAGGCAAATTTAAATACAATAGATATTCCAAGTTGCTAAAAAAGTGTGTACTATCGTCAAAGAAAAATATCAACATGACCCATTTACTAAAATCAAAAAGCAAGAGTAAAGCTACATGGGAAATCATTAAAGGTGATGAGTATAATTACATAAAAAATAATAATATTGAATGGATAAATGATAATGGCACAAACGAAGATAAACCTTTAAAGATGGCTAATAAATTTAACAGTTTCTTTATTGCTGCAGCACAAAATAATGTATTTCCAAAAGAAAAGAAACCTTATAACTATTTTAAAAATTCTAATGTAGAATCATCCATATTTTTAACTCCCTGCTCTGAAAGCGAAGTTATACGTGTTATATATTCTTTAAATAATACTAAATCAGTTGGCTACGATTCTATTAATACATTTATATTGAAATCTTGTGTCCAAGAAATAACTCCAATTATTGCATACCTAGTAAACTTATCTTTCGAACATGGAACTTTTCCTGACAAACTTAAAACCTCGATAGTTAAACCTTTGTATAAAAAAGGTGACTGTCATGACGTTAGTAACTATCGACCAATAACACTCATTCCTATTCTATCCAAAGTATTTGAGAAAACGATGCATAGTAGAATTACAGAATTTGTCACAAAGTATAATATTTTAAGATCAGAACAGAATGGTTTCCAAAGAAACAAATCGACCACACTTGCTGGGTTTTCACTCGTACGCAGCATTACCAAGTATATTGACGCAAAAATACCAATAACCGCCATTTTTTTCGATATGTCTAAGGCTTTTGATTGTGTGGACCATACAATTCTACTTTATAAATGCGAAAAGTACGGTATCAGAGGTCCAGCACTGTCATGGATTGAAAGCTACTTAACAAATAGAAAACAATGCGTTGAATTATCAAATATCAATAAAAACCTAGAAATGGAGAGTTATAGGTCAGCATACATTGAAAGTAAATATGGCGTGCCGCAAGGCAGTGTATTAGGACCATTGCTATTTATTATTTATATAAATGATTTACCGTGCGCCATAAAACACCAGTCGATACTTTTCGCCGACGATATATCAGTTCTCATTCCCTACACTGATAAGTCACTAACATATGAGCAGGAAATAAATTGTACAATTAACTCTATCATCTACTGGCTAGAACATAATAATCTTCGCGTCAATGCTACTAAAACAAATTATATAGAATTTAAAAATTATAAGACAAAATCAAAAAGATTAAATATTATCTGTAACGGCAATAATTTATTAGAAGTACAAAATACAAAATTTTTAGGTATATATATTGATCAAAATTTAAATTGGAAACTACACGTTAAAAATCTCTGTAAAAAAATTAATCAGTTTGTTTATGCGTTACGTAAACTTCAGCATACTGCGGGTCCTAATGCCGCACGTGTGGCTTATTATGGTTTTGTTGAATCCAGTCTTAGGTATGGATTGCTATTGTGGGGTAACTCGACAGATGCTAACAGAGCATTCCTTACTCAAAAGAAATGCATTCGAGCTTTATGTAATGTAGGTCCTCTTGAAAGCTGTCGAACTCTGTTTAAGGAAAAGAAGATATTAACATTGACGGGGTTATATATACTGGAAATTTGTGTTTTCGTTAAAGCAAATCCAGAACACTTCGTTTCCGTCCAAGAAAACCAACCTAATGTCTCAAAAAGAGATCCAACGCGTCTGTTGATGCCGTCATGTAGAACTGCATTATTCCACAAGAACTGTCTCATAACGTGCATTAAGGTATTTAATAAGATTCCGAAAGATATACGGGAACTACCATTACTGCAAATGAAACGTAAAATAAAGCACTGTTTATTAAACAATGTTTATTATGACCTTAAAGAGTTTTTCGACCATAGATTTTAGTACAGCATTAATGATAATTAATTGCGTGATATTGCACCTAAGTATATTATTACACTTAGACTGAATTACCTAGTTGTATTATAATTCACTTAACTATCTAACTAATTTTATCTATTTGATTTTTTTTTTTAATATTACATATTTAAATAACACCATGTCTGGTGTTCATATTTTCGCATGCTGCATAAGGCATAATGTGTGGAACTAAATTTGACTTAAATACTAACATCTGTCTGTACCCATATTTAAAGCGAAATAAATGATTTGATTTGATTTGATTTGATTTAAATTTTAGTTAGTTTTTAGAAACTTAGGTATGCGTATAGTTAAGCTCTTATTTTCCTTTTTTTTATTCCAGAAAATAATTTTATGAACTTTGTGCGAAATAGTGTTATTTAAGTTATTATATAAGTGGCCCATAATCCCAAGACCTTTGTACCTAATTTACTCCCTTATTCCCTCATTAATATAAGTGGGTGCATAACTATTTCAAAACATAAGGCACACCAATTTAACTTTACCCATTTCTAAACACAAGGCACAACAAACCCTTTATAAATAGATCAAACAAAATCAAGCCTTCCAACTGGAAATAAAACTAAATAACAGTCTATTACCACATCACTCAAAACGGCCTCGTTTTATGAAATCCTATATACAGTAGTATCGTAATATTGCTTACAAGTCCACAAATAGCTAGAAATTATTGACTGTGAAGCTAGCATAGAATATTCTATGACTCTGCCTTGTCATTTTCCGATAAACCTCGGTTTATAGGAGCACTGACTTTATAAACAGATTGTATCTTTGTTATTGTTTGTTTGTGTTGATACCTGTTTAATTTCGGCATATTTATAATTAACTAAACTTAGCCGAAATTTTACTGTTGTAAATAGTCTTTTAGAACAAGCAATAGTTGTGAAGTAAACCAATAAAAAATAAGAAGATAAAATTATTCAAAGATTGTTTTTAAACACAAGCGTCATTGTAAAAAAAATATTGTATATAGTATACCTATTAATTCCATTGCCAGAGTAGTAGTAGCACTTTTAATTGCAGTAATAGTTGTACGCAGTATGTGTAATTAACTAGCGAAAACCAAACATCAATGGAAAACCCATCCACACTCACAATTTCCTAAACAATAAAACTGTCAAACATACAATAAACGTCTTTTAAGAACCTCATATTAGTAGTAAATTGCACACCGTTTACCCACGACAAACACATGCCCACTTCACATCATTCCATATTCTCAATAATATGCCTTCGTTCTGTATTCCTGGACTCTTGAACAATTATTTTGAGTCTTCACGTGTTATTATTTCAGTTTGCGACGTTGTTTCTTTGAGAATAAGCACTTTGCGAACGACGGCACTTTGCGTGGCGACTGTGGCAATTATAGGATTATTGTTTTACACTTGACGCCGTCGCGGGGTTTGGGTTCCGTGTGTATCACCACATTTGTTGGTGGCAACAGTTTGATTGGCATAATAGCTCTTTCTTTGTAAAGTCGGAATAGTTTTTAATTTAGTTAGGTAAATAACTATAAATATATTTTCTTTAGTTAGGGGTGAGATTTTTCTTTAACGATGTACTGTCTACAGAAGTATGTATCTAATAAAGTGAATTTCTAGTTTCTTTAAGTACAAAAATTACGAACGCAACTGCCAAATCATTACCATTTCTTCAGTCCACGTTGTACTAAAATAGCGCAGGAAAAATGGAAATACGTAAAAGCCGCCTATTCAAATTACGTGCTATCTAACTGAAAATCAAAATATAAAATCCAACAAAAGCTCAACTTTACATCAAACAACGATTACCGATGACGTCACACGGCACGCTCCGCCAAGTATGTGAGTAAATATTGAACAGTGTCTCGAGTTCTACGCAAACTTGCGCTAGACGCTATTATCAGATTTGTGTGCATGCCGGAGTATCGGAATCTCGCTCAATGACTGCTGCAAATATGTAGTTTACATGTGGTTGCGGTTCGAAATTATTTAGTGTATCACATTCAAATCACAATATTATGTATTTTTGGTAATGGTTTGTCGTGAAAACCGAGTTCTCAAAGGACAAGTTACTTATATCTCACAAAGTAAAGAAAATATCCGTGACGTTATAAATAGCACTTATTTCAGAATACTGACAATATTGGATAATAGATTGTAAACAATTTAGAAAATCATAACAACCCAAATTGTTACACAAAATAATTGAATAATCCAAATTAATTCGCAACTTCCAAAAGACTGGTATCATTTTTGATCTGCCTCCATTTCAAACGCTGTTCAACAATTTTAAATAGAATCAACATTTTAAAAGTTTTTGCTGAAAGTGAAAGTAATTTCTCGAATCGCTGATCCCAAAACATTGCTGGGAGCCAAACTCAAAAACAATAAACAGATTCCCGAAGCTTTTCTGCAAAAATTCCAAGATAATTTTCCCGACGGTAAAGCATTAAGTCGAAGGCCTCCGGTTTTGGTTAGGGTACCAATCAATTATGACGTAGCGAGCAGCTGCGTTTTATCAATATTGGCACGGAACAGTTAACGGTAATGAGTGACTTTATTACAAATGATACTAGGAACATCTCTCAAAAACTTATGAACCCATTTTGGTTGGATGAAATATATCTTTTATATTTTTAAATTAGTATTTCAAATACATTAGTACATAGCAGAATCATGTTATCCCATCAGACTAGTTATTGCCACTAACTAGAATGTAAATCGAAAATTCTACTCTATATCTCAAACATCTTAGCAATAAATTTATAAGAGTTACTCAAGTTTATTAATTGATTATCAGTTCCACTATTTACTCATATTTCATAGTCAATATACAGAATGTCATTTATTCATTTAATGTTACGATCATTAATCCTAAAACGACATAAAATATCTACAACATTAGGAAAGCCATGTCCCCAATTTGGTGCAGTATTAGTTACGCCACAGTCGGCGTCTACCTTAAATATTTCTTATAAATATTCCTGCTGAGTTCCTATACAGATTTAATCTTCAAAAGGATTGTTTACAATAAACATTTTGATTCCAAGTTAACTGAAGGATCGGGGGGACCAACGGTCGGATCATTTACAATTCTAATTAATCTTAGGCATCAAGATGAACGTCTTACCGTTTTGTTATAACTAAATTGGATGGACAGAATTGTCCGAGCTTTGCATTCTGATGTACACGACCGAATTCCCTTCGCGGAATACTAATTTTGGTTTAGTGTAGTCATTTGTTTTTATTATCGTTTCCTATAAGGAATTGGGCGAGAAATTAAGATGTTTGTCTCATTTTAAGGAAGGTAATTGGGAAAGTTAGATTAATTCGGGCTGATTTATTAACAGGAAAATGTAGATAATTTAGTTCGAGTACTTAATAAGTGCTTAAACATAAGGTCGGTTGTTCCCATAGGGATAATGGCAGTGTTATTAGATAACAATATATAAAAGAGAAGTAATTCAACTTGTATACTTAGTTACCTAGCGTGTTGCTCTACGTTGCTTAATGGGAGTTATTAATCTAATAAATTATACCTTTCATATTACATTCGTGGTTTTTTAAGGATCATCACTTTTCCTTACCTATGTCATCTCAAGCACTCTCACTTATATCACAGAATCAATCACTTCATTGGCCCACATTTCTAGTAATTTCTAACCAGTAACGTATGTAACACACAACTCTAATTGCCTGCCTTTGTCCCTACGGCTGCATCGTAAAGCGTTCGTGACCGACATACCTCCGCAATTGGTTTACGTCCAACAAGATTACAGCTGGTTACTTCAGAGACACAATTCCTGTAGAGGTAGAAGTAAAGATGTAGTAGCAGATTACATGATACTTAGTTTAGCAGTGGGTTTACTATACATAGATTAAAGGAAACAAAAATATGCAGAAATGCTATTGGTTGGTGATAAACTATAAAAAATATATAAATGGTCGTAAATCGGTAGGAATAAACGGCATGGTTATACTCTTAAACAGTTTTTACTTCTAAGTACAATAATGCAAACGAAACATATTTAGAAGACACTAAAGTCAACCGCAATTGAAAATGGAATTGTAAACTTCAACAATTCCATTTTCCATTTCATTCGATTTTCACCACAAAAACTTTACAGTGAAACGATATTTTTCATTTTCCTGAGACGCAGCAAGAAATATACCCTAAAATGATTCAGTACACAAACTGGCAAGAGTGAAAAACGAAGAACTCCTAACGACGTCCGTGTGGAACTCGGACCTTGATAAGTCACTTTCCGATATGAAACGTACGAACAGAATGCTACGTACTCCCGTGAATGACATTGTATTCGATATCCATAACGTGACATTTAAGAGTGTACGTTACTCGACCACGGAGATCGTGAAAAAAATATTTTAAAATATCAATTTATTATCTACGTTATGTTGTTTTTTAATAAAAAGTGGGTAAAAACCCAAAGGTGTAAGTCATATAAAAACAATCCTTTATAAAAATGTTACCTAAACACTGTACTGTTAAATTATGATCCGGAATAAGCAAAAATCTACTAGAAGCCTGTTCATCTACATACATTATGACTTGATTAGATAAATATACTATACTACCTTTTTATGCATTGGGGACAGATGGGACAATAAAACCTTGGCCTATTTGTCATAATCTAAAAATGATGCATATTGTAATTATGTAAAATGAAATACATCAGTCTAACTTTTCAATGGTATCTAATCTTCTCACCTTACTGAGACTACCAGCTCCTACCGAAGTACCTTCCATACATACTTCATAGTGAGTTTATGCCTACAAGCGTACGCCTAGAGGCCCAAATTGAATGGCCCTGCGTTTTTAGGTAATTGGAATCCAAGCCTGAATACTCAGCCAGATTAATATTGGTTGTGTCGATGGTACGAGCGCCTATGGTTAAATGATAACTTAGATGAATTAAATGGATTAGATGTAGAACAAGGCATGTCTTTTATTTTTAAAAAGCAATTGTTGCCCTCCATTATTAGTTTTCTTCCTCTGTTATTCCATTGGTTAAAAACTGGTAGTTGGTACTGGTAGGTACAACTAATGACGGCAATTTTCTCTAATCACTTTGGTCAAATTTTATTGCTTAATATAAAATAAAACTGGTGCATATTGATTTCCATACTGTCAGAATAAATACGATTTTCCAAACTAAAATGTGGATGATTGCTGTTTCAAAAACATCATTAAACGTTAACTTTTTACGATAAAAATTTGCGACCCATGTTAAAAACCATTTCAACAGATTACATAAGCTTATTCACTAAAAACGAAAATCCGCTCAAAATTCAAAGGACGAAAATGACATTCATACATTTTCCAATTCCATTACGCGTATTAAAAGTTATTCAATACATAAAAAATCGTTTGCCTATTATATCGAGACTCAAGAAACTCTTTGAAAATTTTCTCAAATGGTGATAATTTCAATAAATTTTAATAACGCGGAACCCTTGAAAATGTAAAAAGGTAATATTACTGATAGCTTTCAAGGGGAGTCAAAGGGACGCAGCTGCTTCGGTTCCGTACATCGCAATTACCTTGCTTTGAATAAAACTGTTTTTCTTAAGAGCTTTGTGGAACTCTGACAATCGTGTTGGGATATGAAATGAGTTTTAAGACGTGCGAGAAAGTGGAGGGATAAGCTCTTTAATAGTCTCCCATTTGACTGGTTTTCTCTTTAGAGTTTTTAAAGTTAAGTTTGCGGTGTTTCCTACAGAAATACCTGTAGAAGAAGTTTCAAAATTCATCAGCATGATTGACCTTGTCAGTTAATTAATTTACATCCAAAACTCAAAATAATAAAATTGTATAATAAATTGAAATCTAAGTACCATTATCCAATTCAAAAAATAATTAACTGAACATAATTACGAACTAATAAATCATATTAATGACAATGTAATTTGAAAACATTAAATTGAATATGAGTAACTTTCTTTTGGTAATGAAGCCCATTTATAACTCCCTCTTCACTTTTTTAAGGGACATTACTAAGATTTATTTGAGGTGCCGTTTAGCGAGTAATTAAGAGGTTCACCGTTACTCTTTGACGGGAGATGGATGGTTCAAGTGGTACTTTGATCAATTGCGGTTTGAAGTTAGAATGCTGTAATTGATTTCACATGCGAATGATTTAAGAGTTTTTAGTTTAAAGCTTAATGGTTGCAAATGTGTGTGCTTCAAGTTTGACTGGTTTAACAAACATCTAAAGATATTTTTCTTATATAAATTATTTACACGGCTTTGCTCATTTATTTTATTATTATTTATTTATTTTATTTTATTTGTTAAATATACAATTACAATATGTAGTGCTCCACAAAACCGTTTTATCGGTTTGTCTGTGGACGAGTCGCAATTAAGTTTAGTTTACACATTAGTTTACACATATACATTTAAAAGTTATTTACATATTATTCATAGTACACCATACCATGTTTTTTCTTAAAAATGCATGATAAGTCAACGACAACTTTAATTCTTTATAATTTTGAAGTCTGAAGATAAGAAAAATACATGGCTTTTTACAGTTTGGCAGGTTGACAACAAAGACATTGTAGAAAGAACCCGCTTGCTTCAATAATGGAACCCTAAAAGAAAAAAATAACAGCGTCGACGGGGTTTGTCACGTAATACGATACCAGACAGTTGTCAATTGATAAGAAAGTAATAAGGAAACGAAGGAAATGAGATGAACTAATGGGCTGTTTAATTTCTGACACATTTTTATAATAAAAGCTATTTTTCTTCCTATTTTCCTGATAAATGAGTTTTATTTAACGGTAAGAGTTATTTTCTCAATTATTGGTATCAAATAACGTGCGGTCCAGTAGAAAATGAACTCGAATATCTATATACATAAAAATGAATCGCTAAATGTGTTGGAAAGCGCATAACTTAATAACGCCTGGACCGATTTCGGAATTCGGGAAGAAAAAAAATAGAAAATTGCGCGGGTAAAAACAAAAATAATAAAATTAAGTAATCCTGACCTTTGTCACGATAGTGATTTGTTGGATTCATCTGTGCCCTGAATAACATAAAGGCACCGGGAACGGTACCTAGGTTTTCATGCGGGTGAAACCGCTAGTTATAAATAAAAGTTTGTTGGTTTCAAAAACTAACAGACAAAGTTGTATTTTGATATGGTACACGGCTTTTACATCAAATTTAGTTTCAAATTGACGTAAAATACTGGATGTGTGCGACTGAATAGAATTTGTCGAAAAAGTACCGAAAACACTTAAACTTGTGCGAGACCAAATATAAAATCCAATTAAACCAGCACAATATTTACTTTAGCCGACACAAGCATAACTATAAACGATAAGGGTCTGTGTTGATGTGACCGTGTTCGTCGAACGTTCGGGGCTGTGCTCGGGAAACAGTGATTACGAAATTTTGCATTGCGTAAGTACTTCTCCAGGATGTATTTCGTAGATTTTTTTTCTTTATAAACTCTGATACCATAGAAACATTTACGTTTTGATTTTTTAAACGTTACTTTTTCAGTTACTGTTGTCAACATAGCTAAAAAAATAGTAGGTGGGCCGGTAAAAGTTAGTCTTCTATTTGTGAACAAGCTCAATTTAACAATAGGATTTCAGAATGTCATAAAAGTTCTTTAGAGTAAACTAATAAAATTTAAACTCAATTGAGGTTCGACATTCGCGCTTTCATCGAACATCACACCAATAAGCGCGTACCCTAACCGTTTCATGCCAGAGTCATTAGGCATTCAATTAAGTAAAACGCATCGCTGTTTGCGGTACACTCCGCGCCGATATTTGCCGTCATTTGAATGATGACAACAGCTTAGATAGGGACCGTTGTTCCGAATCAAAGGAAAACGATTAAAGGACAAAAGGTGTGTTTAGAGGAAATCTTGTTACGTGTGTTAATGAGAATGATTGTGACAGAAAACATGGGAGATGTTGAATAGAATGATGCCTGTCTTATGTTTGCACGCTTGGATAAAGTTTGCTTTTGAAAATGAAATATTTACTTTTCCATGTATTCAGATTCTGAAAATTTGGTTTATCTTTATTGTATCTACGCTTGTATCCTTTGCTGAGTGACGACATTATTTTTGACATACGACATATTTTGCGTTTATATTAATTTGATCAACGTTACACACACTTGTATAATTTTAGAAATGAATGTCTTAAGCAATATTTCCCCCTTTACCAAATATTTGCAGGTATCTCTTGTATTTCGTGTCACGTACTCGCAATACGGTGCAGTTTAGCCGAATTGCTCGATATTTTAGAACGGACGCTGCTTTTGCATTTTCAAGTATTAAACGTGTATCTTTGGATCGAAAGTTTGGCTATATGTTCGTAATCTGATTCGAACAATGAGTTTATATTGTTTAAGTAAATTGGACTCTTAAATATTGTGTTATGTAGTGATTACTACAGCAAAGTATAACATAGACCACCATAAATCGATGAAAGTCACTGTCAATCTGACATGCTTAATCTTTATTCGTTCGTGCTATAAAAAAAATTAAAATAGATCCACCAAAAAAGAAAACGTGCTAAATCCGTTGGAAGTTTAGAGTATTTTACAGAATCGTGTAAAAAAATTTATGTAATTCTTCTGTATAAAAACCGTGGGTAATTTTTCTTACAGGCTTGGTCTTCTTTTCAGTAAGAATTATAGAAATACTAAAAACAAAACATTTTGCTAATACACATGTAATGTTACTAAATCTAAAGACCACACAAAGGACAATCATTTCCTTCAACATTGATCTGAATCATTGCGACCAGACACCGAAACATAAGCTTAGGACATTTGCTTCTTGCCTCGTTAATGACAAGACCGATGTCACCCCGACCATATCAGTCGGCGGCAGATCGCTCAGAGATATCACTTCAACATATTTGTATCTCACTCGGTATTCAGAGTATTTTTACTGCAACTTCTAAGAACGATTGTGTAATGTGTGGTACAGTTCACTTGAAGAATGTTCAGGAATTCTTGATAGACTAAGTAAACTTAGATGGTTGTTCTGGGAATTATTTTACGCTGTTAGCTAAGATTTGTAGTATATTTACCTTTTTGATGCCTTGTTGCGAGCTTTAAGTGTTGGTAATATAAATTATTATTGGGAGTAGTAACATAAAATTTCTAACGTGTCTAATTGCAGTTATGTAATAAAATATGGAAACAAATAATATTACTTGATACTAAATACTCGTATCACGTTAATTAAAAACACTGGCAGGTAAAGTTTGCAATTAACTACACTAATAAGTCAATACTCATCTTCGGTAGAAATCCGAAAATACATCTGTTCTACACATCTTCAAACCTCAAAATATCTTTACTTCATCATATAAATCATCACACTCATTCAAATCAAAATTCATCCGCAGTACATTCACAAACATTTCAACATCCATTAAAATCTTCAACAATATCTCCAAAAATAACCAGCTGACACAATCCCAACAAAGTTCAAAACAATGAACTTTATTCGGTTCATTTTAGTTCAACAAAAACTTCGTCAAGAGCTAACAAAAAGTATCCTAAAAAAGAGGAAATCCTGCGCAGTGACATCTGCCATGTTGACGTGGTGTTAGTTGGAACGCGTCCAGAATTCGCGACAATTGTACCGGATTTTATTTCGGAACGCTTAGGGAACTTATGTTGGTCGTAAAATTTTAGTGCTTCTGCTTAATTGGAGTGTTGAGTTAGGTTAAGGTGCTGATGTCTTAGGTGGTATCGTATTTATTGAGTTTAAATTAACGTTTAAGTTAAATGTTGACGCTTTGAAGAAATGTGTACTTCAAACGGCTCATTGTAACTTTAATAGAAGTATATAGACAGATTGTAGTTCTTAAAGTGTTTTGATTTCGCCTTGCAGTGTTTGCATATACCTCTTAACGAAAAGCTGCTTCCTAAAATACAGAACATAAAAAAAATTAAAAAGGATTGAATAGCGTTGATTGGCACTCTTCATTCTGTCCTGATTTTTGCGTTAAAATACTATTGGTACCCAAATGTTTCATTTACACAGTCTACGCCTTACTATTTAGTAAAGATGTAAAGTACTTTTCCAGTTGCAGTCACTATCGCTTTCTTTTGCATAAATTTCATCATTTACAAAAACCATATTTATTTCCAACTTTCCCCATCACCTTAGCCGAGATGTAACGGAGATAGCGTTTTAATTGACTATGCGGAGATAAGCCGCGTTATTGATGACTACCAATTTGCGGCTGTCGCAGCCTTAATAACGTACCTTAGGTGGAGCTTGTGTCTTTAATCTCTGGTAGGAATGTGCAGGATACCAAATCTGATGAGTTGATTGTGTCGGGAATCCAAATCTTGGAGATTGAGTCTGTGATTATCTTGTTCTATGAGGTAAGTATATTGATAGTTCTCTGACATCTATGAGTAAGGAGTTTTTAAATTGCCAATGAAAGTAAACGTTTGATCAAACCTTGTAGAAAGAGTATTGTGATGTTTTGGGCCGCGAAAAAACACGAAATCTCAAACAAAAAAAAATATATATAAAAAGCAGAGATAGATTTAAAATTATTTACTTTTTTTGGACAGCTTTTGTTATAATATAATTTAAATCATCTTTTCTCGGAACTTTCTAAACATAATAAATGTTAATAAGTTAAACATACTTTCAGAAAAATAGATGAAATTAATCTTGACATCTAAAACCTCTCTACGTTTATTTACCCTCTATCACCACTTACTATGACAAATTTAAAACCATCAAGAAAATTTCTCAACGTTCAGACAATGGCACTATTGTGGACAATTTAGGTTAGGTAAGTTCACTCAACTCCGGCCCGTGCTCCCGCAGGATATACAATCCCTTCGCTATCTACCAAATTATCACTTTCGTCCCCAACCGTTGCAACATTTTCAGTCTGTATACCATCCATTACTTTACCCGCTTCAACACGTTCAAGTTCGTTGGTAGTGAAAGCAGCAATGGAATGCCCGGCGTTTTTATTTATTTTGTTTTGGTTGGCCCGGTGGTGCATCAGTAACGCTATACCACGGAACCTCATGCGGTTTACACAGTAAACACAATATGAAGTGACTATTGACTATTCCTGTTCTCAAGCGTTGTTCGTCTTTTTAATTTTGCATTTTCTATATACAGGATAGGTTTCGGATTTCAAAAGCTTCTTTGAACTGTCTGCTTTTAACCTTTTATTATGAAATAATGAGAGCCCACGGGATCGTATTACCGCTCTTTATAATTTTGATTGACGTTTCATCGATATTCCTTTGCCTTTTGATTTCCTTGTTTTTTAAGATTTTTAAATTCATGTGAATTTTTATTTTTAAACTTAGATGTTAGAGTATTTCAGTGTTCTGAATTTAAGGACATTGATATGATATTTCTCATGATTGAATGTTTTCACCTGCTTTACTAAATAGATACATTATTTAGGCTGTTAATTATAATTGTAAATTAATATAAAAAGAATTAATTATAAAAGTGGATGTGGATGAATTTTTTGATGTCTTATTTTAGTTTATAATTTTCTTATTTGTTGTGTAGGTTTGTTTTTTTTTAATTATTGTAAATATCTTAAGTTTAATTTCTAATTGTAATAATGTAATCATGCAATAAAATTGCTTATAATAAGTAATCATATGTCTAAAATAAATCTCCAAAACCATCAAACAAGAGTTTGATGGTTCCATTCACAAAACTCCACACTTTCGTACAAAAGACATCAAATATCAAACACCGATTACATCGGATATATCAAAGTTTAAACAGTAAAATCGGAATCATTGGGTTATCTGAGTTTATCTATAAGATAAGCAAATAAGCGAGGTGTCGATACCGGCGATGGCAGCAGATACGATATCTGATGAGGAAGTAGCGATCTGATAACGACTGTGTTTGAAAATTATAGATTTGTGACGTTTATTTATACGAAGTGCACTCGACGCTTGTTAGAATTTATTTGGATTTCACTTAAGCTTTCGAATGAGTCAACACGTGTTCTAAACAGGAGTTAATTTAATTTATGCACACGATTAAATTAAATTAATTTTATATTGACATAATTATTAAATAATACCTCTTTTTTACATTGTTGTTCACTCTTTATACAATGTTACAAGTTGTTGGCATAGCTGAGCTAAGAAATAAATTCAATGTCAACAGTATTATTTGTTTCTTAAGGCAGGTGCGAATATTTTGCTCATAATTAATTATTAGTAAATATATAAAAAAAATATTATGCAATATTTTTTATTTCTGTTGGATTGGTAGGAAGATGTATGATAGCTACAGAAATGTATACCTGAAGTTTAACAATAGTAACCCTTCCGCCGCAACCGAAATTGGACTTTTGCAAAAATCCTGCCTTACCGCGGATTGGGGTCGGCGCCGCGTACATTTTTTTTTATTCATATTCGCATGGGTATGTTAGGTCGAATGCTGCATGTATTTTAAATGGATTAATTTGTGTCGCGCCCGTGACCCGCATCACGAGGGTTACTGCGTCCAGAATTAGAAGTAAAATTGTTGACGTGGGTCATTTTGACCCCATTATATTTTTTGTCCATCACGTGATGAAAAACGAATGATTTTTGGATGGGTGATGTGATATTTTAAGAATTGGTGTCGGTTAGGGTTGGATTGACCGCATATACGTGAGTTAGGTTTCCAAATTGTCGCATATTTTTGGCATCTATAAATAGCAGGTCACGTGTTGATGGGTTACATTTAGCTTAAGTGACAAAAATACTTTGCCTTTCTTTTGTGACTAAATAAAAACGGTGTGTAAACAGGTACAACCGTTTAACGATATTAAAATATTAAACAAATAAGTTGAAGAAGTAATCAAACAGACGGTTTCACTCAATTTTCCTTATTTGTACAAAGTATTAAAATATTAAAACAGCAATTATGTTATAAAAATAGTTTCTTGAAATAGGACTGAGTCCTTTCAACCTGTACCAACAATATTTTACAAAAACACATCACTAAATTTCTTTAAAGTGGAAGAAGAAACTTTGTGGTCATAAATCATAATTATCCCGTGGTACACGTGGGTCCTATATATATTAATTAACAATATCCCTGGGGCATATTTCTAGTGTAATTAGACACAGTCGGATGTAGATGTTTGAGCATACATGTGTCTCCAATTACTCTTCATATTTAACGCTCGTGAGAAATTGATGGAGAATATTTTGAATGTTGAGGAAGCGTGTTTTGACTTAATCACGAAAGAAATATGGATGAAGTTTTTTATTTTTTTGTTTGTCCTTGAAATGTTTAGGGTGCTAGAACGAAAATTTTGAACTCAAATGAATACTTTACAAATGATAATTTTTGAACCAAGTATTTTATTCTTCTCTGTACCTAATTTATCATCTCCATAATTAATAGTAACAATGCCCATTTAAATATTAAGCCCATCTTACTGCAAATATGTAAACACTGAAGTATTTCGCAAATGGACTCATCGCAGTCATCAGCCCATATTTTTTCGCTTTAAAAACAAATACCAATCCAACCAAAAAACCACTTCTATTTCCAACCAAAAGAATTTCGATACAAAAGCAAAAACGTACTCCGCCATTTCCATTCACAAACCTATCTAAATCAGTTTATCTGGCCAGAATTTTTCCTCAAAAAATCCAACGATCCAATTTCTCGATATCAGATAGGTGTTTCTTTACCAACACCTTTATTTTTTTGCATTAGCTTTCGCCGTACGTTTCGTTGAACACATGAGGCGAGAACACATTTGCCCGTATTCGATATTTCAATTTAGATTTCATACTTTTCGTTTAAATGAAAATCGAGTGTTTCATAATATGTCGTGGTTCTTTGCAAACTGAATAAGAATTTTTTATTATGTCATTTCTTTTAGAATTGGTTGCCTTTTTCAGACTACCTTCTAATGCCTAGATGTTTTTAGAAATGCCAAATCGTGTTATAAGTTACGTCAAGGGTATTTTTGAGATAATTACTAAGCCTGGTCACAACATGCAGCAGCACAAAGTCGTCTATGAAAAATCATCTATGAAAACAAAACTACTTAAAAAGAATGGGCATCAATACAGGTCAATTAACTTCAAACAATTGATCTAATTGATGATGAACCAGTTATTGATCGAATCGCAAAACTAAATACATCAAGCCTGTAGCCGACAATCGAGTTTCATCATAATCTAGGTGTGTATCTCCAACAAAATATGTTTTCCAATATTCAATCAGATGAAAACCGTCGCAAATTTAATTTTTCCCTTAATTATCTTTGAAAGCTGATCAAAAATTCCCAGTAATTTTCAGTGTGCACGATGCATTACACCATAAACTTGAAGCGATGCAACTGAAAGGCTGCCAATATGAACTGCTGAAATTCAGCGTTTGTTTTCTCATTTTTCCGAAAATATTCGATTGACTTTCTGTGTTGCTTTGAATTTGTGCCTGATATTCCGTGGAAATGAAAGAGGGAAACAAATGGTAGTGACTATTTCGTGAGTGAATCTTATAGAGTTGACAGGAAGGGAATTATAAAACAAAAAAGTTAGTGTTTGAGAAATAACGAAAATTATGAAATGAGAAATTATAAATTCACGTTTATAATTTTAAAACAATCTAGAGTTTCGAACTGAGATGCAAAAAAAAATCAGAACACCAATATTTTAAACATAAAATTGGAATTTTCAAACAAGCAACTAAAACCGATTTCGCACTCAATCAACTCAAGACTTTTACGATTCCCACACAATGCACTAATTCCAGCTTTTGTTTTACAATAACTTCACATTAGCCCTAAATCATCTTCACCACATTTCGCGGTTACTACATAAACGTGGGACCTGGAGAAAAAAAATGAAACGTTCAGTAATCGACACAGTCACCAGTAAATCTTCCGTCCAATAAATGGCTGGCACCGGCGGCGAATCGAAAGGTGCTGCAATTAAATCCCACGAGATTAAATGGACTCCATCCATTTGTGGTCTTGGTGTTGGTGTGTGGTGCAAGTTAGGAACTGGGAGCGGGATGCAATTTTGACCTGGAGATTTTTTTTTTAAATAAATTGCGAAACTGAATTAATCTACAAGTATACGTAATAGTCATGTTGTCTTGTTTTTAAAGAATTGTTATGTTTTGATTTCATAATCGTATTAAAATAAGAAATTTCTTTTCTTATAATTCTATTTTAATATTTTAATCCTTTAATCTTTATCTGGCACCTCCCTAAATTTTCCAACTCAGCTATCTTAGAATAATTTATTTTTTTGTAAAATTCATTTTATATTTATTATTTTTCATCAAATAAATTCAGTTTATAACTCTTTAACTTATAAATACGTATTTCATTTCACTTTTTTGGAAACATTGCGATGACTATAAGCCGCTGGCTTTTATAACTTGTACCACAGACTTTAGCAATGTCCAATGGCTAAGTAATTAATGCTTTCATGTAACTTTCTTATGTGTAACGCTACTGGGGGACACTGGAAGATTGGTAACAGATAAAGGATACTTTGAATCGGACTTTTCCCTTTTTTCAATTAAATTAAGGTATAAAAAATTAAGAGGGATTTGTGGACGTTTCAAGTTGTGTTAATGGTGATGAGTCCTCGTTGAAAGAACAAAGGGTCTCGTTGTTTAAGAGTTTCGGGTTTTTGTGAATGAAGGTAATGCGAAAAGAAATTACAGTGGAGTAGTGTTTTGAGATGTTTATTGTCTTTGCGGTCTGGATACTTTTAAGAGCTTTTTTTGGTTGTAAAAAATAAGGTGCCTTTTTAATGTGATGTTACTGTAGCCTTATTTTAATCTCAAAGAGTAAGGAAGATTTAATAAATTAATTCTTTTTGGGTATCAACTGGCAACTATTCAAAATATTGCTCAAAAACTTTATAAATACATTGTATAGCAAATGTCAATGTAAATAACACATACTTGAATTGAATACATTCATCACATCCAGCGATGTCGTTCAAAACAAACCAGTAATCATATAAGAAAAAAACAAACAAACAGAATATTAAAAAAGGGTTTTACAAAGTTAACGCTTACATTAAACGGTCAGGCGGTATTCAGATTACTGTTATACCAAATAACATTATACCGCCACAAAGCACCTTAACCACCAAATAATAAAGACGAGATTCATTTGTTTCGAATGCATCGAAACAATTGCAAGAAGTTTACAGAAATTAGCCGACGTTTGCAGCTGTTGTCAACTTTATGACTTACAAAATAAGGACCAATTGCGAGTGTTCTGGTTGCTTCGTAAGTTTGTGGAGGTTTAGCATAAATTAGCATGTGGCGACCGCAGAGACAGGCCGTATCAATCACGATAAATACTATTTTGTAGTGACACCGGCCGCGGGGCTTCGTGCGGCGTGCCTGATGATACTCCGTAACGAGCGGCTCGCCATTTTTAAATGGCCTCGTGAAAGTATTGCAAATACACTTATTTGCAGTACTTTCAAAAAAGATAAAATTTTTAAAAGATTTTAAAAAAGAAGAAGGAAAAGATTTTAAATTCTTCATAGAAACACTTTTCTATGAAGAATTTAAAATCTTTTTCCCTAGGTTTCATTTTAAGTAATTTTCTGAACAAATTATAGAATTATGAAATTATTGGATGCCATGCCTCTCATACCCACTAAATTGAGTACGCATTTGACAATTATAGTAAATTTTAGGTGCTTTGTTTTGAATTTTAGGTTTACCGACATAACATAGTAATGATATTTTCTTACATTGTACATCTCATGGGTTCTAAAGCACCTCATTGGTAAGATGAAAATTAAAAGAGCTTTAATGCCAAAGTCGTAAGGTTTACATTCGCAAATCACTGTTGCATCTCTCAGACGAGATATTCGTGAGATCACGAAGCTAAAACAAAGAATTTTCCCATAACTACATCGCCTTACCCCGTCTTATGAAATCCTTATCAGCTAATACAAATAACCTAATTAGGCTTTATCTCCATAGAATGTTGGTATCAATTTTATTATCTCGAAAGCGTGGGACACCATTCTTTGTACAGCCTTATCTTATTTATGGGGTGTTTATCAACGATACAGATGTTTATCATTGAACTTTGAGTCGTGCTCAAGTATTTTGATCGTTTTTGAATGATGCTCAGCTATTATTAAAGTGGACGAAGTTGGGTGAGGCGTTTCTAATGAAAGTTCATGTAGATGTTATCTTTTTAGAGATGTATCTTTAAATGCTTTTGTTTTGATATTATTGTTGTTGCTTTAAACTAAATATTTTGACTCTGTATAACGAGGAGTGGTATAAGAGATTACTACATCAGAGTAACCGCTACATCATGCGGGTTCGATTCCGGCATAGGAAGATTATTTATTTCCATAAGTATTTGTTCAGGTTTTTGTAAAATACCTATCAGATACATTCGAAACCAGAATAAATATGTGGTGTAACTAAAAAAAAAAAAACTTCCGTTTTAAAATTTTGTAAGTAAGCCTTAAAGTTTTATACATTTTGTAATTCGTTCACTCGTACCAAATACCAAATATTTTTTGTCAAGTAAAAGAATTACTCAAAGTACTATCCAACTTAAATATGATAAAAATATTGGTTATAACAATTAAGACAGCAATTATCTATTCCCTTAGTCACCTCATGTCGTATGTATAAATAATGTAACTAGCAACATTCTATATGTAAATAAGGCTATAAATACTTCTAATTAATCTGAAATATTCTCTACATAAATAGACAAAATAATTGCGCGGACTTTATAATAGCACTTGTTCATTAGACATAAGATAGGAGAAACTTGAAATAGTGTTGTGTATTAAAGTATCGATGGTCAGATACAAATAAATGGCTGGTTAAGTAGGAGTAACATTCTAGTTAGTCTGTGGATATTAATATTATCAGTGTGGAGTAAGCATTAACACGAACTTGCACACTCCTTATTTCGAGATAAACGTAATGGAAATTATGACTTGTTCAGACAAGTCTATTAAGAAATGAACAGAAACGTTTAAATATTCTCTGAAGTTGGGAATACGAAAATGAGTTTTATAGGTTTTAAATTGATCAGTAAACTGTTTATCATGTAACAGGAATAAGTGTGTAACGGCTGAGTAAATATTGCAACATGTATTGCAACATTTCACACCTGTATTAATTAGTAGGCAATTTAAGTTTTGAAGTGAAAACTTCTTTTGCGGCGTTGTACACTTTTTTTGTAGTGGGGTATTACTGATCGAAAATTCGTAACACGCGTGTCATGTTTGTGTGGGATTTCGCAATTTATAAATATGATATTCTACCCCATAAATGGTAGCACTTGTATACTTATAATTAAAAAAATTCGTGCAAAATTATTCCCTAACCATTCCAAAATATCAAAAATGCTCGACGTTAATAGTCAAGTTTTCACTTCCGCCGGCACTCCCGGAGTGCAACCCGTCGTTTTTTTTTATTTATGTATCTCATGTTCTTTTCAACTGACTTCTTGTTATGTAAGAAAAAGTGATGAAACATACATTTGTTTTTGAAGGAAAATTATGCACCCAAAATTATTCCACATAATTTAATCGAAATTAAATTTCATCTCGATCCAAACATGCAAAATTCAATACACTTCAGATGTCTGTTAGGGTAAATTGAGTTTCAAATACTGAAGGACTAATTAAGCAGCTTACAGAATGCTTCCAGTAATCCGTTGTGCTGTACTGTAGTGTCAAATATTGATTTCGTATTCGACGTTCAACGAATGTACGAGTACTCGAGCATTAAATCGCAGCGCTGTTTGAGAAGCACGAGACTTGTTCCGACATCGGTGTCCGACACTCAACGAACTGTTTAGTGATGTGAAACTGTTTTATCGATAAAAGTTAATCGTTTCAATTACCATTTGACTAGATGCATTTACAATACGAAATATTTGTCGCTAACATAATACCAAGATCATACAGTTTTTTGTTACAACACATATATATATAAGAAAATGCTTCTTTCATGTGAATGCTGTGAATACAAGGAGTGGAGATGAAAGCTGAATGCGCTAAGCTTAAATTTTTGTGCACCGGGCAGAATAACATATTATTATACACAAGTATTGAAAACAAATATTGTGTGCTTAATAGTTTCTTACTAATGTTAAGATAACTCGTTCAGAATATAAAACTGATCGCTCACTTAGTCTAGTTGCTGAAATACATTACACAAAAGCATGAAATTAAGGACTCAAAACATAAAAATATCGACATTTCTCAAGGACCAACACGTCCCGTGACTAGTAAAGAGTTAGCAGGATGTGTGACACGGCTCTTGAGGTAATTGCCGCATTTCACACTGCACTCGCTTCTCGTCTTATTTTGATTAGATCCTGCGGTATAGCTGGAAAATCTTTTGAAATTTTCCAAAAATGCGGTTTTGGTACTGATTTATATTTTGAAAGGAATAGGTATCTACACAAGCACTTCAGAATTAGTTTCTAATTTAATATCATAAGTGTTTTTATGGAAGTATTGTGAAAGACAATAATGACGGAATTTTCTCGATAAGCCATAATTTTCTAAGGTTAGGTAAATGGTTTACAAGAAATATATGTTATGAAACTTCTATTTTGTTAATATTAAAATGTTGTCTCACTAGATTGAAATGTTTTTAGCAGTCTATATGTTTTCATTCATAAACCAACAATATTTTCACTAAGAAAACCAAATCTTTCGAATAAAACCGCACCACGAAAGTCTTCCATCGTATTTCTCGCGTGGTCGAACCTAATGAATCAGAAGTCGTTTCGGCTCAAGCAAATTGTGGTCGCAATTAAATATCTTAATTAAACATGTTCGTTGGTTCAATTCCTGCGTTTGACTTGTGGGATACGAGTTAACACGTGACACGTTCGAGCTTTGGTTTTGTTTTCGTGGTTTCGTTGATTGGGTTTGGAGATATTTCTCTTATTTTGGCGTAATAAATATTAGCAGGATTTTTGTAGTATGACCGAAATTTTTGGCCTGTCGTCCTAAATTAGCTATTTTGAATTACTTACTTAACTCTAAGCAGACCCTTGAATTAACGGTCCTTCTAAAATTAAAACAAACACAATCCTTTTGCAAAACATTTCATTACGTAATCGTCTGTAAATCATGTTTTTTATCTTAATCTAATATTTCGTATTGATTTACAAAAACGCGCAGGTTTTCCTCAAAACCAAGAGAAAAAATACATCTTGGAGACTTTGTATCGAATTTCTTAAGAGATTACAACTTTTTTGCTAAGTTGGGGTTCTGAAAAATGTGCTTTATGGTACAGAACTTAAGGTCTAGTACGACCGCGAGGTTAAAAAAGTTTTACAGTAGGGTGCCAGAAATATGGCGTTCGATGAATAGGAAATTAGATCGTGCAATGGGAATGAGATATTATAATAGATGGGATTTTCCTACAGCGACGAAAGATTTTTTTGTTTTTATCAATTCCGTTTTGTTTTCACGAACGAACAAAGATTGGTACTTACGCTTAGAGGCGGTGAATTCAATAGGAAGAGATTTAGCACTTGTTGCGATGTTTGTTACAAATCTTTATGTAACTCGGTTTAAGGAAGCTTTTAGCTTGTCTTACAGAATATGTAGTATCTAACAATGCTTATTGTTCAAAGTGTAATAAATCAGGATTATTTTTGCTTTTTTTTTTAATTCGTATTTACTGTTTCCTTTGGTAGTCATCGGCTCAACTGACTGATATACAGGTGGACCTAAGACTCTTACATCGATGTCATGGTTTTGCCACTTTGGCTTGTTCTTCCTTTTAATACTTACTCCTCAAAACTTATCCTAATTCCTTAGTCATCTAACCATCTGAATCTATCAACACTTCGTTATCACTTCAAAGATGACTTTGAGTTTTTAAATTTCACGTTAGCTATGTGTGGTTAATTAGTTTATTCTTAAGATGTAGATAAATTACTGCAATTGGTGTATGCCGTTGTAATTTAATAAATAAGTAAATAAATGATTTTATAGACCATATAAGTACCATAAAAATACCAGCATCTGAATTGAGACCCTCCTCCTTTTTTAGAAGTCGGTTAAAAACTACTACCTAAATTGCTTCTACAGTGCATGTTTCATGTTACAAATGCAAACACATTTTCGCCAGTACAATGCAAAACACTCTGAAAATAGAATACAATATCTAAGCGTTGTTTTTCAATTCGTTCCAGCTTTTCAATGGGAGTATTCTAATATTCTTTCTTGCTCACTGAGCCGAGCTTCCCCTACAAGGCACGGCTAAGAAATATATTTTTATGTCTACCTCGGCTTTAGCAATAAAGGAAGATTAATATTTCGTATTAGGATTACGTTATTCTCTTCCTTTCTTGTTTTTTTATGGGTTTTCAATGTAACTTGTGTTTGAAGAGGATATACCTATTAGATATGAAAACAAAAAAGTGTATTTGACTTCTTATAAGCCTTTAAATCATAAAGCAACGATTTGGGTAATTAAATTTTAAAGAAGCCAAGATGTAGGAATCTTTAATCTCAAATCTGTAAGTCTGTCCTTTGAGAAATAAAACAGAAAACTATATCAACACTACGAGAAACCCCGAAAAATAAACAATTAATTTTAATCAATAAAACTTTGCAAAACAGGACAGTTAGCAAAAAGTACAGTCGGAAAGAAAAACGAATAAGTCCCAAAGCCGGGTACAGGCGGGTAATCATTTAATTAGGTGGCACCCGGCGTTAAGGAGTTTCGGGGGATCAGACGAGCTTACAGTTTGTCGAGCCATCAGCCAACTTTATTTATTAGGCTTGGATTCATTCTTGATTTTGGGTAGAAAGGGGAAAGTTTTCAAATGTTCAAAACGATAGTGATTTCCTGAAAAAAAAACTTAACTAATTTATATTATGTTCAAATATTATATCGCAAAATAATATTAATATTGAAATTGAATGAACAGGAAATAAAATGATAAGTGTTTGTATGAACAAGTGATTGGTAAAGGTTATTTAGGATTTATGTCTTGTAAATAGGGAATATAAAGAAGAAGAACTTAAAAATAGTAGGTTTTCTGAATATATATATTTTTTCCATTCCCGTATACATTATGCAAGACCTTTTATTTTTACAATATCACTGGATAAAAGTGTCGGTCAGAACGCAAACAACGTATCGGCTCACGTTGGGTACCAGCAAGCGTGTAGAAATTCTCTAACAATAAGTTTGCAGGTGAGGTGTAATAAAGATAAAAAAATCCTTATTTATATTGCATAATTGTCTTGGTGATAGAATTTATTTTAAAACTAATTTCAGCTTCTTTGTTATCTATTTCTAATTAAAAGAGATGAAATAAAGGAAATAATAATACTAATAATAATAAATTGCTTCATTATCACTGACTTTTGATGCCACAAAATTCTGTACAAATTATGTATCGTTTTTTTTTTTATCTAATTCTGTTTACCCATTCATGACAGTAATCTAGGCCCACCCGATAATTATCACCAATGCTTTCGTTACTTAGGCTTTTAGCTGTTATTCCACACTCGGTAAATATTGTTATGTAGCTATATTATGTTCTCATGTAAGTGAATTTAATTCTTTATGAGAATAAATTATCTTAAACCCGAATATTGGCCCCTTTCTCTAGGTCAACATTCTTATTAAACAATTGAACTCTTGAAACACAAAATGAAGGCCAGTGAAAATTACATATTTCTAGACTTTTCTTACATAACAATTATATATTATCGATTATACACACTGATGTAATTTCTTTATAGTAAAACAAGCTAAAGCACGCGGGTCTAGTTTATTTTATTTATTAAATATATTTTTTTCTTATTATTGTTTACAAGAAAATAAATAAAAACTTTCTATTAACATTCACAAAGTAGGTCCTCCGTAACTAGATATACATTGTATTACCCAAGAAAGAAAACTTGCAGAATACCGTAGGTACAACTATAGGAAATTGTAAAATTACAATCCCATCAAAAACATTCTGTAAAAAACTAGCCAAGTCTTGATGGAGCTGCTTGTTTATCTCTAAAAAGTAATGAAATCTAGACAAAGTCGTACCAAGTCTAAGGTTCCTTACTGCGATTTCTTTATTATTCTAGTTAATGTTGTGTGACTTGGCCGTTGAACATTCTTCATACGTTAGTGTGTACAAGTCAGTATTGATACTACCTATGTTTGTTAAGCCAGATTATAGCCCATACTGGTATTGGTAATTGGAAACTAGTACCTCATTTAAGGCTGTTGTTGATTATGCAACATAATATGCATTCAGCATTGACAATGCTGACTTCTGCCCTCTTTTTTTTTGTACTGTCTCATCGATCACTGATCTAACATAATATAGACGTACAGACGGACTTCTCTCAATGATTATCTTAGTCCGTCTACTTTGGATTTCTTTTATACAGTTTTGTATATGGCTCCTAAACATAAGTATTATTGATATACGCAGCTTAAGCCTACAATTGACTAGTTAGTGAATAAAACTTGTCAAAATGGTAATTTTCGATCGTCAATGGGTGGCGGTCCTGGCGATAGATAGGTGCAATGGTGTCATGAAGCACCTGGTTTTGTACCCTTGTGTACCTTTCAACGGCCAAGTCACACAACATTAACTAGAATAATAAAGAAATCGCAGTAAGGAACCTTAGACTTGGTACGACTTTGTCTAGATTTCATTACTTTTTAGAGATAAACAAGCAGCTCCATCAAGACTTGGCTAGTTTTTTACAGAATGTTTTTGATGGGATTTCACTTCTTTTTGTACGTACATTGATTTATTTTATTAGATTTTCTTATTTGACACCTTTTTTTTCTTTTTAGGAGTAATTTTTATGTATATGTTTGTGTGTATATTTTTCTATTACAATTCTTTCTTTTTTTGCAGTATTACTTAATATTTAAGTAATACTATAAGTTTTATTTAGGATAGCCGATTGTAGGACGCCGAGTATTTTAAAAACAGCAAACTAAACTCAAAGAAGACTGCAACTTATCGTTTTCAATATTTATTCTCAACTCTCCGTAACTAGCGATGACGCGCCGAATCACAGCTAGCGTTGGCGGGAAAACGGGTTGTCTCACAATGCAACCACTTATTTTATCATAACTAATGTTTTAACTTTATAATAATGTCATTAAATGATAAATTAATTATATTATCAATAATCATTAAGTTATAGTTTTACAAATATCGAGGATAATGCCTCGATATTTATACATTCACAACTTTTAATACATTTTAGTCATAATTCTCTTTATGATTCTTACACGATATAAAAAACCTTATTATATTTCTTTAGGTAAAAACCGACATCCCTACTTATTATATTTCTCTATGCCGACATCTGACAGACGCGTTATTTTTCGTCACCATGACAATCATTAAAAATAAATATTTTAGGAAGAAGGTTTGTGGAAGGAGTACGTCACACTTTATTAATATTATTATAATCCGTCACTAATAATAAACTTCCTAACCTATTGAAATATTCGAATTGTTATAATAACAACTTGCTAATCTAGCGACGTGTGCGGGTATTACCACCACTCTCAGTCCAATGCATTATACAAATCTTGAGCGAAATTAATATTTTAGTGTAATTTGTTTGTTTAATTTGTGTTATGTTCGAGTAGAATAAAGTAAATCTTTCTACTACATCTTCTTCTAAAGTTGTAAGTATAAGTATAAAAGCCAGTCTAGTCTTATCCAGAGTTTTCCTTTAATTTTATTTATATGCGTATTTAGAGGGAAAGCTGACGGAAAGACTTTTGAAAATTCGGTTATTGAAGAAAGTAGTGCTATCGTTCTACCGTAAGGTTTGTGAATGAGATTTATTAGAATATCATTGGAATGAGAACGTAATTTGACAGTGTGTGATAAAACTAATGTCAAAGTGCGCTCGTTTCGTATAGTTGTTTACATAATTACCAAAATCATTTTATCATCTGCACTCGTAAATTGGAATTATTGACGTATAAACAAGGGGTTACCATGACGGTAAAAGGGAGCCATATGATGAACTTTTTGAAACACTAGCCGTAGTATTAAACAGCTTGGTGGTAGTACGATTCGGAATTAATATTCTTGCTGCCAGTTCAAATCTTAGGCGAGATACCCTTTTTGTGTTTTTGTAACTAATCTTTTTAAATTAATATTTTCTAAAATTATGTTGCTTTTTACGACATACAAATATTTTGAATGGTTTACATTTTTGTCGTGCATTTTTTACACAACACGCATAAATAATGATTATTATGTGTTTGTGTTTACTATTTTTCTTTACGTAAGTTTGATGCCCTTTGCAGACAAAGAGTGAATTATGGCGGAAAAAAATTATGTTATATCCGTGGCATCTTCTATAGTACTTCCTTGACAAAGAATAATTCATGGTATATTTACTTGTGATTATTATTACTTATTGTTTTTACTCAATGCCCAATGATCATTTTATAACACAATTCGTTAGTGACTACTAACTCTTAACTCTTCATAATAAGGCAGCTGTAGTTGTTGTTGCCTTGATCCAGGTAAATCATAAAGATTTTGTAAAAAGAGCTTTCTTAAAAATGAAAATAAATTGACATACGTTTACATTACCTCCTGCACACACTGGAAATCATTATTTCATTATAAAAATATTCATACTAAGTTCAGAATCCAGCGAAAAACAGACGAGAGCGTTTGTATGGAGAAAAGTCCCCCACCTTTCCTCTTAAAAGCAGAAGGAGAGGCATTCGCCTAGCAGCGGGACACTATAGGCCAGACTTTATTAGGAGATGTGACCCACTACTCTGGATTTTTGCAATGACAGTCGATTGTTTTAAGTACGAATAGTATAAGGGGGCATTACCATATCTCTAATACAGCTGAAACCAGCTGAGGGTTCTTCATCAGATACTTCAGACCTTAGATTTTTGGGCTCCACCAAGTTAAATATTTTCTGTAAAGGCGGTATGTCGATCTCTAATAGTTTGCTTGGGCTCGTGTGTGTGCTTTCTAATGAGGGTCACCAGCTACTCCAGCTTGTCGATTCTGTAAAACTCACTCAACAACTCGCAACTCACTTCGCTATTCACTTACACTTCGCATCACATTCCAAATGACCTTGATTTTGCATTCTGTTAACATCACTTAGGCGGTTGCGAAGTGAAGTGAGTTCTGAAGCGAGCAAAACTGCACTAGTGATTGCCACACTCAACAAAATTTAATTCGAGATTTATCGGTTTTTTTATTTTACTAGTTTTTGGCTCAGAATTTTAGCTGTTTTGATATTTAAATCAAAATTTCTTATTTTAAGGAATTTAAGACGGCTAATAAGTAAACAATACAGAGAAAACTCTAAATTCGTGCCGTGAATATAATCTACATAATTAACGATAAAAATGACTGACAGTCAATATCATTACTAATCTGTGGTCAATATTTATATTATTAATCTTGTGAGTTGCGTTGTTTTGTTCGAGTTTGGTTTGATAATAATTGGAAAATAATCATGAAGTAAGTATATATTCCTTGTTGTATTAATTATAGAAGTGTTTATTTTGTTTTCTAATCTGGTTCTAATAATGTTTCAGTCCAAATGAGACACGTTCCTCTCACCCATCGTCGGCTCAGGTTGAAACTCTGGTAGAGTTTATGGAATAACAATATACAAAACTTAATGACTGCATAGTATACCTACAGACTAAGAAGAAGCCAGAAAAAATAAAACATAAACATTCTTCTAAATATTAATTCTAATCGGAAAATAATACATTTCAAAGTCAAAGTCAAAAGTTTTATTGCATACTAAGTGTACATTAGATGTTATAAAAATATGTGGGACTTATTACTTAGTTGCCTTTTACAAGCATAGCAATATAATTAATACCTATTATAAAAATCTAACACTCATTCTAAAACAATTAGCATCTAATAATTAATATATTTATCCTTTACAGTTGTAACTTTTTTTTTTGGTTTTATCTAATTTATTGACTCTATATAATTTCATACTTAATAACTAGCAAAAAACAAAGGGTATATTCTAGGTACTTATAGTTAGGTATTAGCTGACACACAGCTACAATAGGGATATAAAAGAACATATTTATATACATAGTTTATATATTCATATGTTGTAACTATATTAATAATTATTTAGTAATTTATTGTTCCTATTTATATTTATAAAAATTGTTATTTTCAAAATATTCCTTTATGGAGTAGTAACAATTCTGGATTAAATAATTTTTTAGTTTTCTCTGAAATGCTAATAAATATTCTTGATTTTTTATACCTATTGGTAGCTTGTTAAATAATTTAATAGCCATATAATATGGACTTTCATTTAACATTTTAATACGGGATTGTGGTAAACATAATTTATTTTTGTTACGGGTATTGATGTTATGAGAATCTTCTATTTTTTTTAATGTGTTAATATTTTTATAAACAAATGTGCATATATCTAGTATATATATTGATGGTAGCGTTAATAGTTTAAATTCCTTAAAGTATGGTTTACAGCTTTCTGTATTGTCTATTTGAGCTAGGATTCTAACAAGTTTCTTTTGTATTATAAACAGATCGATACAATTGACATTGATTCCCCATAACATGACACCAATTTTACAAACACAATAGGTACCCATCAATATATTCAGGAATTACTTGTCGTTTCATTACCTACCTAGCTAGGCACCGTCTCCAAAATAATATTAAATTGTATTAAGTATAGGTTAATAGTAGTTTAGGTTCGGTTTATTAATGTAGGTAGGTAATAAACTTCATTCATAGTTAAACTGCGTAAGCAGTTTTGTGGGGCAATGTAATGTAACCTAGTGTTAAGATTTGAAGAAAGTAAATAAATAAATCTAAATCTAAAATAGTATTATTTTTAACTTTTAGTGCTTTTATTCATTTTTGAAATGGTTTTTTTGCAAAAAATTTTTTTTCACTCGTAAAATATATGCTTATTTTTGGATCGAGATTGAGTGCGAAGTGAGCGTCGAAGTGACTTAGGAATTATCTTACAGAATGCCAGATAAAACGTCATCTCATACATTATCTGTCAAAATCTCGTATTTGATTTAGTTCAACTCGCAAACACGCTCGCAAGTGTGGCGCTAGTGCAGATTCGAATTATCAATCGAGTTACAGAATGCCAATCAAGAAACTCACTGCGGATTCAGATTCGAATTTTAGAATGAAGTCTTACAGAATCGCACTACAGATCTTCGATTATCCTAGTTTTTATAGTTTTCCCTTTATGTGGCCATTAAACCTTAACTCTGTACCAAATTTCAGCTCTTTGAGTTAATGGGAAGTACTAGTTCTATTTTGATGATCATGAGTGAGTGAGTGTCGTAAATGCGAAACTTTGGTTTCGCTTAACTTTGGAACTTAATGAGCTACAGACCTGAAATTTTAGATTTTAACTATATAATTACAGCTAACTGGATGCCGAAAATTTCTGCGATCTGGTCTTATCCAGAGGTTCTCAAATAGAGGCCTGAAAATGTGGCGAAATGGTTCCAGTAAAGGATGGTACGGCAGTGTTTGCTTCGCGCTCGACTTGGCGGGGGCACTGCCGTGCCCCCCGATTAGGCTACAAATAAAAAGAATCCATCTCTTGTTTAGGACCTTGGATATAATCCATGGTTTTCCAAACACAACTTTTTTTTTTCGTCATTAAAATATAAGCGTTGTATCCTACCAACCTACATCAACCGACTAAGCCAACATCAGTCCACTGCTGGGCAATTACCCATCCCAACTTATAATACGTTTCTCACTTTCGCTGACAAACCAATCCAACTATCTTCATTTTTGTATGTACATATTTTTAATGTTAAATACTACATGTTTGTTTTGCATTACCTTAAGTCAATACAATAATTCTATAAAAGGCCAGGTGATTTAGTCGTCGATAGTCTTCGTTCAAAATGTTGCTCAAGTGCATCTTTGCATTTTTCGCTTTTGCGAGCCTCGCTCATGGGGTTCGTTATGATTACCATTCAGCTAAGCCAGTAACCAAATCTCTACTGGCTTATTACGAAAAAGTTAATGCAACAGAGTGAGTCAAACTTTTTTTGATAGTTATGTCTTTAGTTAATGTTTTTTTCACAATACGACCTCCGTAATCCGTCCGTCCAACGGTTTTCAAGGTGCCACTAGCTCTGAGGTACCGTGTTCGATCCCTGGACGGGTCAATGCAGAAACTCACTTTTCTACATTGTCTGGGGTCTGGGTGTTTGTGGTACCTTCGTTGTTTCTGAATTCCATAACCCTAGTGCTTAATAGCTACTTACCTTGGGTTCATAGCAATGTATCGGATGTTTTCCGCATTTATTTACTTAAGATTCCATTTGATCATTCTTAACAAAACTATCTACAGTCATATTAACTTCAATAGACCGCTTAAGCGATAGTATTGACCAGTTTTCTTCCACAATGCTCGACAAGTTTCAAAACCGTAAGACTTTGACTTTAAACTTCGGTTTGGGCTTTTGGAGTACAATTATAATTTAAATAATACTATGTCAATTTAAACCGTTGTATTCAAACAGAGAGAGTAATAAACCATTGAGCAAAATTAACTGAAAGTGGTCAAGTGTAGTGTTAGTAGTAGTAATGCTTTTGTGAACTAAGACATGATTATGTAATTGTTTCAGCACTTGCACTTTTGATGTGCAACCATGCGACCCCAACGAATGGAGACGACTGGACGGATCCTGCAACAACCTGAAACATCCCGCTAGGGGAACTTATTTCGTTCCCATGCCAAGGTTGGAAAAACCACACTTCTACAACGGTACGTAACGAAACATTACTTGCTAAAATATGTACAATAATTAAAGGATTAATCAGAATAAGCTTAAGCTTATTATTATTATGTGAACTACATATTTTACTATGAAATGTAAAACTTGCCAAAAACATCTCTCCCACCGACACATCATCATTTGAACATTAACCATGCCATTCGTATCACTTCATTACTCAATGTTATAAGTAACAACACTATGACTGTCTCACTGTTTGATTAATACATCGCGGAATAAAATCGGATATTTGTTATTGGTGATTTTCGTATTCCGTGAAAAGGTACCCTAAATACGTCGCCCAAAATGGCATATAAATAGTACATTTTTTTAATAGAATGATAGTGTTAATAATTCGATATACAATACATGTCCTAAAACTATGTCCTTTATTTACAGGCAATGATCCCAGAAAAGCTGAAAGCGGCAAGGATCTGCCGATACCCAGAAAAGTCAGAACTACTCTTTTGAAGGTTGGAAAATCCAGTCACCCCGACCTCAGCCAGCAAGTTCCCGGATTTGCAGCTTATGTGCTGATGGACATTGCATCTATTCACGACATTGGTAAAGACAATTTTTAAATACTCTCATTTGCAATGTGTCTAAAAAAATAAAAGACGCAACGAAAACCAACATGACAAATAATTAGAACAAAAATTGACTAGTTTTCAGTTTACAAGTTATTAATTCTTTGCTTTAACAGATTTTCATGTTTAAGGAGATGACTAAAAGTCATGTGCTTTTTAATACCTTCCCGTAAACCAGCCTAACATAATTAAAAGTTTTTTGAAATTCCATCTGATATGCAATATTTTATTATCCTTTGAATGGATATCAGACAGAGCAGACCTAAAAGCCGTAACGATCTCTCACTCTCAACGTTATATCTTTTTCAGAAAAACTGGTATTATTTAAAACTGATTGCTGCGAACCCGAACACATGAATGATCCTGAATGTACTCCCAACATCATCCCGGAAGACGATCCCGTGCACAGATTCAGTGGAATCCGCTGCATGAACCTGACCAGGCCGCAGACATACCAAGACTTCCACTGCACCAAAGAAGAAGTGCCTTCTCTGGTGCGTTTATAATACTTATATTATTATAGTCTTCTTCGTCGTATAGGGGACAAGCAAGTTTTTTTATGACAGAAACAGTAAAGTATGTTATGTTACGGTTTAAATATTGGACAATTAACAAATATAGTCATGTAGTTGACTGCCCAGGCATGGCTAAGAGCAGCAGCAATCAAGATATGATATAATGTTGCTCATTTCTCGTACAAATTGTTATCATCATCATTATCAGCCTATAGCAGTCCACTGCTGGACATAGGCCTCTCCAATAACACTCTACTTAGTTCTATCCTCGGCTTCTGATTGGTTTTGGGCATCATTAAAAAAAAACTAAGTCGTACAATTTTTTTGAACCAAATATATGATATTAAATTAGTTTTTCAATTTCAGATTATTAGAGCAACTCCCACCTTTGATACATCTCCCGTTTACAATCAATTCAATGACGGTGAGAAGACCAGGGCTTACAAAGGTGGACTTTTGATAACCGAAGAAGAAAACGGAAGAACTTTCCCACCGACGGGACCTCGGGGACTCTGCTTATTGAACCAGGCACCTAAAGAGACTAGATGTTACCAAAACCGTGAGTAGTATAATTTTGATCTAAATTATTTCATAGTTATAATACTTTTACCAAAACTTGTATACTTTTACTATGTGACACTTTCCTGGACGTACAAGTCTAGTCACAATGATATAATTAGTTTTCGTGGATAAATGGGAAGAGTCCCATCAGTAGTGGAGAGCTACACTGCTTTGCCATTAATTACGCACAAACAGCGCATTGAAATATTTTCATCGTCTTTCTACTGCCTAAGTTTTTATTGCTTATAATATATTTTTGTATGTCGCTAATGGTTCGTGTTAATGTTGTTATTTTTTTATTTTATTCTATATGAAATAAATAAATACTTTCTTTATATTAACACATTTAACTTTATTTTTACAAACTTGAATGTCATTCAGCTTTTTGATCTTGGATGTATATCATCATCTAAACACGTGTTCACATCAAGTATCACAATGCCTTTTTTATTACTCAGATCTCAACAGTGTCCTGCCAATCAACATGTACACTCTATGGTTCTTCAGAAACCACAATTATATAGCTAAAAAGTTAGCTGAGGTTAACCCACACTGGGACGATGAAACTCTGTACCAACACGCAAGAGACATTAACGTCGCCTTCCAACAGAACATGTACTTCTACGAGTGGTTACCAGCCGTTATTGGTGAGTCGCTTATATTTCAATACTTCTGATTTATAAGGTAGAGAAGACTTAATTCCAATGTGATCTTGATACTTTTTGGAAGAATTTATTATCTAATGCAGACATATTTTGAGTTATTCTACAGCAATCAGTCGCCGGTGTTAAAAGATCAGTAGTTTTATCCAAATTGATATTATTTCATCGATATCAATCTTATTAATTAAATAATTTTGTCAACAGGTTTCGACAATCTTGTGAAAGCTGAAGTACTGAGCAAGGATCAAGGATTCAGGGACGTCTATGATGATGAGACTTACCCAGTGATGACCGTGGAATTCAACTATGCGTTGCGTTGGTTCCACACAATACTAGAAACTACTTCACAGTTAGTATTTTAGCTGATTTGACAATCGTTTAAATACCTATACCATAGTCTCGTGAAAGTAATTCTAATTAATTTCCCAGCATAATATAAAAGGTTATTTTTGCTAGAAATATCCTAACAAATTGTGTTTGTTTTTCAGTTTATACGACAAAGACGGAAACATGGTTGGAGACATGCCTTTACTCGAGATTCTGTTCAGAACTGGTTGGGTACCTGCAGACAAAAACGAGGAATACATTACCAATGGTTTCATGAGACAACCTTGCCACAACTCTGACCACAGTATCGATTACGATGTAAGTTCTAATTCGTTTGCTAAATCAACGAATCTTGACCGAAACACTTTTTTTCAGTTTAATTTCGGCTTCAATTGTAATTTTACCTAGTAAACAGCTGTGCAGTCAGTAAATGCAAGAAAAAAGTAAATTTTTTTATCCAAATGATTTCGACGATTTTTTCTCAAGCTGAATGCCAGTACTAAGCTGTTAGCAGAACTGATTGTTAACTCTTACTAATGGACTTTATACACACTTGTTTTAAGGTTGGTGAACGTGGTCTTCCAATTGTCCAAAGGGCCTTGGATCTCGCCACCAGTGATGTGCACAAAAACCGTCTGTTTGGTTTGGCTCCTTACATCGACTACGTCAAATTATTCCACAACATTACTGTTAAGGACTTTGACGATTTGGCTCCGCTTATGGAACACGAGGTAAGATTACGATGTATCTTCATATTTCTGTTCTTCGGCATTTTTCATCTACAAATGATAATATTTTCTTTGTCAAAACACTTACTATTTAGTGATAATATGATTATATGTTTTAGATGATCTACAAACTTACACTCATCTACGAACACGTAAGAGATGTGGACTTGATGGCTGGTATGTGGTCCGAAAAGATTATGAAGGGAGGCAGAATACCTCCCACCCTCGCTGCTATCATGATTGATGCCTTGAAAAAGGCCATAAAGGGAGACAGACATTGGTTCGAAAGACCAAACAGGCCACATGCATTTACTAAATGTGGGTTTAACTGACTATAAAAAATTAATAATTATTATTTTTCTCGCGATAATGGATAAATAACTTTTTGCTTACTTTTTTCAGCTCAAATGAAAGAAATAAGAAAGTCGACTTTGGCAAGGCTTCTGTGCAACGTTGGAGAGGGAGTCAGTACAGTTCCTGTACATGGTTTCTTCAACGTCGGCCCTAAGTAAGACTAATTAATTTATTATTACATTTACAAATATGTTTCTTCGTCATGCAATATTGTCAAAAATGCTCGACTAGTGTCGACCCTGGGTCTCTTCTAAAACTTTTTCCTAATATGTTTTTTTTAACGGTGAGACCGGTTTTTATCCGAATTAAAATAAGAAATATTTAAATTCACTATGAGTGCAGGTACAATTTGTATGTTTGATGAAAATTACATTAGGTAGTATAAAATAAGCAGATAATAAAAATACTGATAATGACTTTTTTTTACAAATTCACAGAAATCCATTGGTTGACTGCAGCAAGATCCCACAAATGAAATTCTCTGCTTGGAAGGAGAAGTGCTAGTTGCAATAGCCCAAATGTAAGAAAATGAAAATGTTACACGTTAAGATTTTCTGCAAATAAATAAATCGTTATGTTTTGGAATGAAAGCTGTCCGTATCATTTTTACCTTCTACTTATTGATTCCTTTACGACAATGCTTACATGATAAGGGATGTAATGTGTTTACTTCAAAGATTCGATTAAGAAAGTCAAGTTAGTAAAATGCTTTAAAAATTCATATCCCTAAGAGATTTTAGTTTCTGCCCAACGTTGACTACTCAGCACTAATTTATTCCTACTTCAAATACTAACCGCTAGAAATTACCCAAAAAAAAACCGCTAGAAAAATATATAGTAAAATTTTTTTTCGCGCGTTTTATGTGAATTATATAAAGGGCGATACCCCAAAATCCTCTTGAGTACCTGCTTGTATACTTTAATCTAGTACAAGAACAAACACTTACAAATATCTAAACCAAAAAAAATCTAAAAAAACATAATAAGCCTCAAAAAACTCATCGTCATCCTTGTCAATGTCGGGAAACGTTCCGGAAGGCTGGCAGCATTTCCACGTTGAATGGCTATGCCAATTCTCTGTGCCAGGAACAAACCAGCACTCTGATCACAAGTAGAGTTTCCATGTCTTAGGGTGTTACCACACCAATCGATCGATAGTCGATCGATGCCATCGATCGACATCGGTCGACGTCGATCGATTAGTGTGGTAGCTTTTATTGATCGACGGATACCGGTCGACTAACCAATCGATCGATTGCCGGTTGATCGGCATCGGTCGACGGATGCCTAGTAGAAACTGTCGATCGACGTCGACCAATCCATCCTACCATCGATCGATGGCATCGATCGACTATCGATCGATTGGTGTGGTAGAAACTGTCGAAGGACGTCGATTAATCCATTCTACCATCGATCGATGGCATCGATCGACTATCGATCGATTGGTGTGGTAACACCCTTAAATATGTAATGACCAAAAAAAATGTTAGGATTGTATGTCGCAAGAAGTCAAGACAGCTGTATATTATGAATAGTCTAAAAAAACGGATCTTTAGCAACTTTTGTGTTTTTAAGACTTTATGAAAACCAGAAGGTTTTACCCAGACTGTGATGCCGTGTCTTAAAACCGATGAAAATCGTGGTTAGTCATAACAAGAGATTTAGTATGAGAAATAGGGACAAGATTTTGCAATAATCAAAAAAATGTCAGGATTTGTAGATATTTGAAAAAATGCATAACGTTGGTCATTATTGGAGGTAAGAATGTTTTAAGTAAAGCCTGTTCCATAAAATGCTTTTCTTTACATGCTGTTGATTTTATGCAGTGAAAGCCTTGTTACTTTTATCAGAACATTTATACCATAAAATTTTAATAGTATTGGACCAAGGAGACTACCTCGTGGTACTCCAAAAGATGGTTAACGCTAATGTAAAAACAAATAAATGTATGGCTTTTCTCAAGATTATTTTTACTTAGGCCGGTCACTGGTTTATTTTACTTAAACATGATTTCAAAAAAGATCTAACACGTTCCCTCGAATCCTGATTTTTTTTTAAAGTTATATAGTATAATGGTATATATAATCAAATCCCTGATATAGGTCGCAGAATATTACATAAGATTGATTAATTTTGTTTACGATGAGCATAACATTATTAAAAAATATGTACTGTACAGCCAAATTAATGCCCATCTGGCCCACGATTTTTTTTTGTCATTGCGATTTAGCATCCACATAGGTATAAAATATAGTCAATATATAATGTGTTTGCTTATTTTACTTTACACAAGTATTTTTTTATATACAGAAACCATAAATTAAATTCTCACGGACAAGAATTTATTATTTTGTTTGTCTTTGTAAAATGCCTCGTGTAACCTGTGAAAACAAATTTATTGATGAATTTTAACACATTCTTTTACGCTTAATACCCACCATCTATCTAGCAATGGAATTACAAAGGTGGACAACTAAATGGTAATTTTAAATGCATGCATTTTATGCAAGGTACTTTTTTTAGTAATGCATTAGCTACGGATTAAACAGTCCTAGAAAGAGTTCTTTTAGCAGAAATTCCATTTTAGTAGCCTACAACAAATTTAACGGTTTTTGCGTGCTTGAAAACAGAGCAGAATAATAATATAAGTTAAATACCAGTTGCAAACATAATTCTCAATATTAATAAATGTATAATTAAGTACAATTTTAACCCGTAACTTCCAGTAATTACAGCTTTTATTGTGTCTCACTGGTTCATGCGTTTCTTCAATTCTTTCATTACAGTACATAACAATAAACTATTACTTTTTTCCTTACTTTGTAAATTATCATGCAGAGCTAATATGTAACTTTAGTGATCATATATCTGTATTAGTTCAGTTGCTAATAAATCACTTTATAAATAAATCTTCATAAAAAAATTGGTCTCTTTTTTGCAGAAGTTCATGTTCAAACAAATGATTGTGAAAGAACTAGAGAATGAGAAGAGGCTATCAAGAGACCCTTTTTATAGTATTTGTTTGTCTTGGCTTTTGTTTTGAGGACATGTTCTTAGTATTTCCTAATTATTAGATTACGTAAGATTCCATTGTTATTATTATTAATTATTTTATAATTATTTTCAGCATTTATCATCCCACTGCAGGGCTAAGGTTGATGACTGCGGGTGTGTTTGTTTTTCTATTGGTAATTGAGTTTATTTTTCTATTTGATATTCAAGAAAAAAGTGTAAAACATGTCAACACACACCATCAATAACAACAAACCGTATATTAAATGTTTTTTGTTCGTTGTATTTGTCTTGGGGTTGGGTCTTGGTTCGTTGTATTTGGGTTCAGGGGGTGGATCTACCAGTTATCTGTCCGAATGCTGGCTAGATCCACTACGGGTACGCGACCCCGGACTGCCCTAGCTGTTGCCGTCACATTCATTGTACCTCCGTGATGGTAGCATCCTATAACCCATCCTACCTTATATCCTTTCCAACGTATCCTTTCCCAATTCCTTATCCCGCAGGAACGCAATGGATATTCATAAAAATAATTTAATTATCCAAAATGGCGGCGATGTGGTTCGCCACCCATCACGTCTCGTTTCTTGCGGGGGCGAAAAGTGGGCCACGGAGAGCCGCTTCGCTACGTTGAATGTAAGAGGAGAAATGCATGGAAAGGTGGATGAAGTATGTCAGATGATGGATGTTGAGACAAAAATTAAGAAAGGTATGCTGAGAAGGTTTGGCTATGTCGAGAGAACGAATGAAGAACGATTGACGAATAAAGTGTATAAGGCGAGTGTGAATGAAAACATGCCAGGTCAAGAGTACCATAAACCGAACAGCATGTATGAAGGGAATAATGAAAGTGGATAAAGCGAAACAAGTGTGTAAGGATCGTAGCAAGTGGAAAGAAGTGGTCTCTGCCTACCCCTGTAAGGGAAAAAGGCGTGATTATATGTATGTATGTATGTATTTGTCTCTGTTTCGAATAGTAGAATAACTATTAAAGTACGGGAAAAGTGACATGTATTTTTGTTCTTGTAAAGAACAGTGGTATACGGCCCTTTGCTAGATACCCACCCTTTGCCATTTTTTTCTGGAATAAAGAGTTTTGGGAAACTAAGCGTAAACCACCACTGAAGTAATAAAACGTAAAGGGGCGATCAAAAATCTACGGAATATTTCTTGTGCGGGACCGACTCGCGCTTGTATATTTTTTATTAATGTTAAATACCAGGCATTATGCGTCGTATCATCATAAATCAATACAGTGATTATATAAAAGGCCAGGTAAATCAGTAGTCGATAGTCTTCGTTCAAAATGTTGCTCAAGTACCTCTTGGCAATTTTCTTATACGCGAGCCTCGTTCATGGGGTTCGTTATGATTACCATTCATCTAAGCCAGCAACAAAATCCCTACTGGCCTATTACGAAAAACTCAATGCAACAGAGTGAGTAAAACAATAAATTCACTTTTTCAGTGTCAAAAATATAAAATTACATATCCTTACTGGATTTGTGTAAAAAATCCCGATTGGTTAAAAAATTTGTTTGAACTAAACAGGAACCAACAAGGAAAAACAAATTCCGTGTAGTATTAAAATGTTACTAGAAACCTCCATTATTGTTAGTACTAAAAGACAAAGAGATTTTTGGAGATCATTTTTGGTGCTTATGAACAAATTAATGATTTTGCATTTGTTTCAGCACTTGCACTTTTGACGTGCAACCATGTGACCCCAACGAATGGAGACGACTCGACGGATCCTGCAACAACCTGAAACATCCCGCTAAAGGAGCTTATTTCGTGCCCATGCCAAGGTTGCTGCCAGCACGTTACTACAACGGTATATAAAAAGCATTACTATATTAATCCAGCCTATAGACGTCCCACTGCTGGGCACAGGCCTCTTCCCATATAGAGAAGACACGAGCATTGATCACCATGCTTGCTCTCTGCGGATTTTCGATTTCAGATCCCAATTTTGGAATGCATGCATTTTGGTTTCCTCACGATGTTTTCCTTCACCGTTTGTCAGAAGCGTCTTAGAATAATTAAGAAAGTACATATAACTTTGAAAAAGCTACATTGGTACTTGCCTGGGTTCGAACCTGCAACCTTGTGCATACAAATACCTTCATTGAACCGCTAGGCCACCACTTGCTAGCTAGAATAACATTATCATTTCCAGATTTTAGTATCCACGGTAACCCTTAGATTCCATTCTGGTGGTTCTTACTATGAAATGTAAAAAAAAGAATGTGACTGCTGTATACTGAAACTTGATTGAAATATCTATGTTTCATATAGTAACTAAATTGTAAAAGAGTTTTGTTCTTAGAAGTGTGTATGAAGTACCTATGTTGTCCAAAATGTCAAAAATACATAACTCTAGAATTATTTTGCCATAGATATTTTGATATACGCATAGACGTTTAAAAATGTACCTTTTTTTCAGGAAATGATCCTAGAAAAGCAGTTAGCGGCAAGGATCTGCCCTTACCGAGAAAAGTCAGAACTACTCTTTTGAAGGTCGGAAAATCTAGTCACCCCGACCTTAGCCAGCAAGTTCCCAGCTTTGCAGCTTACGTGTTGACGGACATTGCATCCATTCACGATATCGGTAAGGTCTATTTCTTTTATCACTGCCTTCAATACTTATTTTGTACTATGTAAAACAATCAGACGAGTCATGCGGTTCTTAGGAAATGGTATGATCGCATTCAAAACTATTAGTTATTTCTGTGAAAACTGTTCTTTATAAAATTTATGAGCATATTTTTAAAATCTTTTTCAAATGGAGACTTGGGGGGCAAAATAAAAATATCATGGTTTTTGGTTTAAAAATCACAGACTTCCACACCACCATTTTTCTTTTGCTTAAATATTCTTACCCTCGACTAAAGAAGAGGGTAACAGATTGGAAGGATTCAATCAAGTGGTTGGCCCTTTTTCGATACAAAACTTTAGTAAAACTCGGTGTCTTCCTTTATAAACTTTGACTTACATTTTTCGTCCAAAAAGTGAAGGCTATAACGATTTCTAAAAAATTCTATAAATTAACTAATGTTACAGAAAAGTTCGTTTTATTTAAAACTGACTGCTGCGAGCCCGAGCACATGAATGATCCAGAATGCACTCCCAACATCATCCCGGAAGACGATCCCGTGCACAGGTTCAGTGGCATTCGCTGCATGAACCTGACCAGGCCGCAGACATACCAAGACTTCCACTGCACAAAGCAAAAAGTGCCTTCTCTGGTAATTTTACATTTGTTAATCATTTGTATCATCTTCATCGTGTAGGCACCAAAGAGACCATGAAAGCGATGAGATTATTTGATTATTTACAGATTGTTAGAGCAACTCCTGCTTTTGATGGATCTCCCGTTTACAATCAATTCAATGACGGTGAGAAAGCCAGGGCTTACAAAGATGGACTTTTGATAACCGAAGAAGAAAACGGAAGAACTTACCCACCGACGGGACCTCGGGGACTCTGCTTATTGAACCAGGCACCGAAAGAGACTAGATGCTACCAAAACCGTAAGATAGTTTAATTATAAAATATTTCTGATATTTTCGTCACAGTATATATTTCTAGTTTGTCAAGTTACTACCTTCTCAGATAACTTTGTAATACTACTTTTAAATACACTTTAAAAAAAAACGAAACTGCTGATCTTATGAGGAAATTTGGCTACGGGAATTTTGGAGCGAAACGACCAAATCCCGTCGAGTCAAACAATGATCAAACAAGCCTTGTTTGATCATTGTTGCATGATTTTCTTTACTAATTCTGAGAACCCAGCCGATTGAAATGCTCTTGTTGAAAAGTATTTGTTCGATAAAATTTGTCTTTATTTAGATGTCAACAGTGTGCTGCCAATCAACGTGTACACTATTTGGTTCTTCAGAAACCACAATTTCCTAGCTGATGAATTAGCTAAGATTAACCCACACTGGGATGATGAAACCCTGTTCCAGACCGCAAGAGACATTAACATTGCCTTCCAACAGAACATGTACTTCTACGAGTGGTTACCAGCCGTTATTGGTAAGTAACTAACGATATCCGTGATTAGAAAGAAGTGGCCAATCAATAGCTAAATTCTAGTTGCATTTGTTTCGTTGACATTCATTGTTAAATATACCATTCTGCCAACAGGTTCCAACAATCTTGTAAAAGCTGGAGTAATAAATAAGAATAAGGGATTCAGAGACATTTATGATCCCAAGATGTACCCAGAGCTGGCCATAGAATACAACTATGCCTTACGTTGGTTCCACACATTATTAGAAACTACTTCACAGTGAGTAATTTTATCGGATTTGATAATAGACTGAAAGTCCTCGTAGTAAAAATGATATGGAACTCCTATTAAGTTCTCAGAATCATGAAATCAATTCAATCAATAGTATATAATGAAACCAAGATTTAATGTGAGGATTTTTTCCATAACTTTTGTACATGCCAACCAATTGTTGTATTTTCTTCAGGTTATTCGACAAAGACGGAAACATGGTTGGAGACATGCCTTTACTCGAGATTCTGTTCAGAACTGGTTGGGTACCTGCAGACAAGAACGAGGAATACATAACCAATGGTTTCATGAGACAACCTTGCCACAACTCTGACCACAGTATTGATTACGATGTAAGGGCTACTTATTTAACTTAAACCACAAACCTCAACAAGAACGCATTCTTCTGCTAGTCTATACTCTCTTCGAACTGCAGTTCCATTAAAGTCTTTGACTGCGATTTCACTTGGTCAACTCCAACGCTCGCTTACTAAATTCCATTTCATTCTGTACGATATGAATTTTATTGTTTTCCTTTTAAGGTTTCTGAACGAGGTCTTCCTATTGTTCAAAGAGCTTTGGATCTCGGTACCAGTGATTTGCACAAAAATCGTCTGTTTGGTTTGGCTCCTTAAGTCGACTACGTCAAGTTGTTCCACAACATTACTGTTAATGACTTTGAAGACTTGGCCCCCCTTATAGAACCTGAGGTAAAATGGCGTTGTATCTTCATCCTGGTTTGGTTTTTTTTCCCCCTAAGAAATAAAATTATTTCTATTTCTAGATGATCTACAAACTTACACTTGTATACGAAGATGTAAGAGATGTGGATTTAATGGCTGGCATGTGGTCTGAGAAGGCAATGAAGGGCGGCAAAATACCTAAAACTCTCGCTTCTATCATAAATGATGCCTTGTTTAAGTCTATCAAGGGAGACAGACATTGGTTCGAAAGACCAAACCGGCCTCATGCATTCACCAAAGGTGGGTTTCACTTATTATGATAGATAAAGAATCCAGTTTATTTTAGTAGGAGAGGTAAATAACTTTTTCTATACTTTCGACAGGTCAACTAAAGGAGGTCAGAAAGGCGACTTTGGCAAGACTTCTGTGCAATGTTGCTGAGGGTATCACTGAAGTTCCAAAGAACGGTTTCTTCAACATCAGCCCCAAGTAAGACAAATTACTTGTACAAAGTACATGAAATATTGTACTTGACTGATTGAACTTGACTTTTTGTGTAATAATTTTACAGGAATCCATTGGTTGACTGCAGTAAGATCCCGCAAATGAAATTCTCAGTTTGGAAAGAGAAGGTTAAATGCCATTAGACAGCTAGACAAAGAAATCTTTAAACCTTTTTCTGCAGATTCAAGTAAATAAACCGTTATTTAAGATTAAAGTGACAGTATTATTTTACCCACTTATAATTCCTATACTGTTTAATATGTGATAAAAATTGGGCTTCAGAATCAGTCAATTGCGGAAGTGGATTATTTTGATCTTAGATAATAATATCAATAAATTGCTAACAAGTGGCGATTCGATTGCCTTCTATAGGAACTGAATACTGCTTGCCAATCATCGCCTACACAACGCAAAGTTATACCAACATTCTTGAAAATTATTAATTTTGAATTTACTAACACTGCGTATAAATACAAAAAGAAATAAGATAGACTTAGCAGTTTATCTTTGGTTACTGTAAGATTGGAAAGTTTATATTTTTATTCCGTATCTTTTAAGATTGTCTGGATGACTTTTTTTAATAACTTTATTACCTGGTAACAACTAATCGATTTCAATCAATTTGAATTAATTACGATTGGTCTTAACAACCAATATCAGAAGTTTAGAGGGATTTATAAAGTAGCGGTTAACGAACATAATTATAATAATATGAACATTATAATAATAACCCTGCCTATAAACGTCCCACTGCTGGGCACAGGCCTCTTCCCATATAGAGAAGGCGTGAGCATTGATCACCACGCTTGCTCGCTGCGGATTGGCGATTTTAGATCCCAAATTTTGGAATCCAAGTTTCCTCACGATGTTTTCCTTCACCGTTTGTCAGAAGTGTCTTAGAATAATTAAGAAAGTACATATAACTTTGAAAAGTTACATTGGTACTTGCCCGGGTTCGAACCTGCAACCTCGTGCATACAAATACGTTCATTGAACCGCTAGACCACCACGACATATGAACATTAAATATTATTATTAGCCATAATCGTCCCACTGCAGGGCAAAGGCCTCCCTTTCCTTCTTAAAATTCTCGCGGTCCTGTGCTATGGTTGTTCATAATGTACAAAACGAGTCAAGCTCGTCCCGACATCTCCTTAAATATGATTAGAAATCAAAATTACTAGAATAAAACCTTTTTCGTAATATAATAAAGAGCAACGCTTTAACAAACTTTCGCTAGATGAAAAACTACTAAAAATACTATTTATGTTATAGATTCAGATGGTGGTAGAAAGGTGATACAAAAATTACATTATCATAATAACTTCGACTATTGAAACAAATTATTTGCTATTGCAGTATTTTATTTATCATCATTTCAGTTCGATTTATTTGCTTATAGTCTAAGCCTTTTGAGCCTTCTTATCCAACCACGCCTGGAAGTTGATCTTCGGAATTTTGCTACAGCTTACTACAGGATTCCTGAAAAAATAAATGTAAAACGTGAAATTAAACTACTATACTATACTTCATATTCTTTCAAACAAATAATATTTAGAGTCTCCTTCTGTTATTTTGATCTAGATTTATATAAATAAATTTATTACTTTCCGATCTCCACGAAAAAGAAGTTGACCATTTGGTACATTTTGGTAAGTCTAGTTGTTAGATTAGACGAGGAGCATACTACTATAAAAATATAAGAAAAAGGTTTTTAAAGAAGGCATTCATACTCAGGGCTTATGTTGAAGAAGGCATTCCTTTGGATCTCAGTTACACCGTCACCCACAGCACAAAATACTAATGCTATGGTTGCTTTTCTAATCTCCTTCAGCTGATCTGAAAATATAATAATTGGTGTAATATATTTGTAACAAAAACAAAATAGCATTAAAGCCTTTTTTTTTTCTCTTGTGTCTCTTTCAAGAACTACATAGATTTATATTATTTTGAATTTTCCGTTAATTTTCGAAAATATTGGTGTTCATAACTTTTTGAAAATTGCCTTTTGTGTCATATATTTTTAAGCAACAGTAATATGCGAGAACCGGTTGGGACCGAAACTAATCTGACCTCTTTAATGGTTCTAGTGAGGATAATTTGGTGTTTGTTAACCTATCATGAAGTTTATATGGCTAAGCTTTATCGTCTTTTTTATTATTACCTTTAGTAAATGCGTTTGGCCTTTTGGAACTTTCATACCAATGTCTGTCACCCTTCCTACTTCTGAGGACATCGTCGTTCAAAATGCTAGCCAAAGTCGCGGGTATCTTTCCTCCTTTCATGGGATCTTCGGCCCACAAGCCAACAATCAAATCGATATCTTTAACGTCTTCGTAAATCTCTTGTAGGAGCAGAATTTGCTAAAACAAAAAAAATGGGAACATATTTTATTGTTTTTATAACTTTTTGGTTAGCTGACCCTGTCTTTTATACTAAGGGGTTTCAATTACGGATAAAATTGAATTGAAAGGGTAAGATAGTTTTATTTTTGTGCAACATCAATTTATTAGTCTTTGCTTTTAAAATTATAGACATAAGCACGTAAGTATATGAAATTAAAAATACAACAAACCTCATAAGGAATACGAGTGTATTTTTCCAAGTCTTTGAAGCTGGTAATTTTATTATTGGTGAAGAGATACACGTAGTCGACGTACGGGCCAATTCCAAGGTAGCGGCCTTTGCTGACGTCACCGGCTGTGATATCCAGAGCCTCTTGAACAATCGGCAAGCCGCGCTCACACACCTAAAAGAATAACAAACGTAGTATAAATCATCTTAATTAACATTATGATTAATTGAATAAGGGAATTGTTTAGATTACCAAAGCAAGTAAAAATTTTGTGACTACGAAATATAAAATTCTCAGCAACTCATTCTTGTCATAAATTACGAAAACATTTGGGACTTAATGATAAATATTTAGTTTAACTTTTAAAAAGAAATGGAATTAAGTCTGTAGAAAAACTTACATCAAATTCAACACTATGATCAGCTCCATGGCTGGGCTGTCTAATCAAGCCTTGTGTGGTGAACTCCATATTATTGTCTCTGGCTAAAAATCCTGTCCTGAATGTATAGTTGAACATCGGCTCTTCTCGTAAATAAGTTCCGGTGTTATCAAACATTCTGTAATGCATAAAATTAAATTATTCATGAGCTTCAAATATTATTCTCCGAACTGATGATGTCTCTGTTAACTTTGCCACATTTTGGGCTCAAGAATTGTATATTGCTTTATCCAAGTAATCAAAAAAATCTGATAACACTGGGGGATTACGTAAGTATTTAAAAATAACCTTATTAGTACTTACTTTAAAGACGTTTCTTGGATAACGTGGAACCAGCGAATAGCAAAAGTATATTCCAGAGTTAAAGATGGGTACGAGTTCTTGTCGTATTCATCCTTGAACCCATCGGGATTCAACCATGATTTCGAGATGATACCTGCATCCTTTAGATTATCCTCACCTTAAATTGAACCAGAAAATAAATTTTTATTTCTTTTACTGTTCATATTAATTTCAAGTTTCTCTTTTTGTACTCTTTCTTACCTTCCAAAGCTAACAGCCATTCGTAAACATACACTTGTAGAGAGACAGCAGTATTTATTTCTCTTGCTGCATAGAACAAGGTGTCATCGTCCCATCCAGGATTCACAGCAGCAAGCTCTGTGGCGATGTAATTGTGGAATCTCACGAATATAACGGTCAGTACTGTCATAGGTACTAGGGTGTTAGGATCTAAAGATGAAAAAGGAAAAACAAGTATTATTCTAACTTCAAAATTATTTGTAACATACATACATTGATTTCTTAAAAGAGATTTTGCGAGATCCCCTACTTTCTCTTTCTATTTCACTCTGTATTCGGCTATCCACCATCTGAGACCTTTACATAGTCTTTGTCCATTACAAACTTATGTGTAATGGATTTCGCCAACAACTGTAATGTCATGTCTGGCTCAGGCCCTCTCAGTAATTTAGTAAAAAACTTACAATATCTGAAACATCTCGTTTCTCCCGGTTGATTTAGTGGACAGCCTGCCACAGGTCCGTTTACAGGCCAAGTTTTGCCATCTTCAACTTCAGTTGCCAGCAGTCCTCCAGTTTTGGTTCTTACTACATCTGATCCACGGTTTTGTGGATTGTAAATGTTGGAAAAGTCTCTGACGGGTGTTCCGTTTGCATACTGTAATTAAATATTAATGGTAAGGGAGCGCTACGGACCCAAGTTCCTGATGAGCAAGATCGTACTACTAATTATGACGAAATAGGTTGTTTTATGACTAATTCATTCAGTCATTACAATATTACCCTTTAATTATCTATCCCACAATGTGACGCTTAGGTTATAATGAGTGATATGTTAATTTATAATGTGTGTTGTGATATTACATAACTTCTGATGTATGTTTTATTAATGTTATATTATAAAAAATACAAATTCTAACATACCGGTACCGGCGCGGATTTGGTGGTGCAGGAATAGTCTTGGAACGTTAGAGGTCTGGTGCTGTTCATACAACGGATGCTGGTGAATCTGTGCACCGGATCGTCATCACGAATGATGTTAGGAGTACATCCATAGTCGTTCATATGCTCCCGTTCACAACAGTTAGTCCTACCTTGCAACATATTTACTGAAAAACAGAACATATATACGCTGGAGGCCACAATTGGAGACTAAAAACTGAGTCATGAGTTCATTACAAATAGAAATGTCTTTCTATTTGTAATTATTATATTTTTATTTTATTTTTTTGTATTAAACTCATAAAGGTGCCTAAAAAATTTTATATTATTAAGAACGTACTCGTATCGTGTGGGGATCCAACGTCGCTAAACATGAAAATTCCAAAGGCTGGTATCAAGTGGGTGAAATCAGGATGCATTGAGTTTCCTTGTTTCAACATGTTAGTCCGTAAGAGTCTTGGTTCCATTAAGTCTTTGCCAGATGCTGATTTTCTTGGGTTAGAAACTATAAAAAAATCATAACAATTAATATTAACAAAGCTTTGGTAATCTTTGATGTTTTGGTATATTTACAAAATATAACATTTTAATGTCCACTAAAGACAATTTTACGTAATGTATTTACAAAACACCCAAAACGTTTCGGATCTGAACAAGTGCCGTAAAAATACCAACTCATTTTGCAAATGTTTTCCAAACTGAATATACTGAAATATTTTTAGAAAAAAGCATTTTACTTTACCATTGAAGAAGTTAGCAGGCAGCAGCCTTTCTCGAGGTACAGAATGTGCGCCACTGGCTGGGTACTTCAGGCTGTTGCAAGTCCCATCTACACGCCTCCTCTCGTTTTCATCACATGGCTGGATGTTGACGGTACAAGCTCTAAAACATGAAGAGCCCCTTTTGATCAGAGGTGAATATTCAAGCATACTTAATAGGGATTTATGTGCTGTTTTGGTCATTGGCCGACACTACTCTAGATAGGCGACCTACTTAGCATTCCACAAATGTTTTTTTTTGGCTCACTAGTTAAAAAAAATAGTTGGGAATTATATTAAATAGTGCAGTGATCTTGGATTCAGTATAAAAATGCCAAACTCTGTACACAAAAAACGAGGAATAAACTCAGCAGTCGATCTAAGACTACTTACGTTAGTGCACCTTTCCCTTCATAAAAGGCTAAGAGTTCGTTCGAGGCGAGTTCTCCAGAAACACTGTCATATAAGACACCATGGCTCAACTTTGTACAGACGCACAAAACAAAAAGGTAATGAAACAACATCGCAGACTCGGTAGTGAATTTTTTGTGGCCAAAATCTCATTTAAATACATCGTCTTTGCTTGCTTAATTCGCTTCACACAAATATGTTTTTTAAATACGTATTCATAAATTAAGTTTTCATGGAAAAGTATGTATTTGTTTATTTTAAAGCCTTTGTCCTTGCAAGACTCTTGTTGACACCTGTATAAAAATTATGATAAAACATGTGTACAAAGATTTTTCGGTGCGATTCTACCTCGCGCATCAAGAGTTCCGTACCGATTTGATATTCACGGTAAAATGAAATTGTGTTTTTTTTTATATTACAGCAAACTATTTCCTCCGGGATATTATTTTGGCTTTTTTAACAGGTTTGAATAATGCTGACTATTATTTTATGTTGAGACAAAAATTAAGAAAGGTATGCTGAGGAGGTTTGGCTATGTCGAGAGAACGAATGAAGAACGATTGACGAATAAAGTGTATAAGGCGAGTGTGAATGAAAACATGCCAGGTCAAGAGTACCATAAACCGAACAGCATGTATGAAGGGAATAATGAAAGTGGATAAAGCGAAACAAGTGTGTAAGGATCGTAGCAAGTGGAAAGAAGTGGTCTCTGCCTACCCCTATAAGGGAAAAAGGCGTGATTATATGTATGTATGTATGTATTATTTTATCAAACTATCCAAGAAAACTCTCTCACTCTGTACTTACATTATCTATCCTCTGAGGATGTAACGCAAAGTGACTGCGCTGGTTAACGGATTTAGGCACAGGAGTACTTTAAAGTTTAATCAATGAAATGATTATCTCAGTCATTTCTGAAACCAAAAAAATAGATTCTATTTTCTGGAGTTACTTATTTTTTAGCTACACTGATAACAAAGGACGTTGGTGTGATTCATTTCAGCTCTAAAGGAATCGAATATTCCTTTCGAGCTGAAACAGAAATGTATGGGAAAAATGATGTTACAAATGGCTGCTAATTTTAATTGTGCTGACAAAGATGCTTCTTTTATTTATTTCTTTGAGAGACACCACATGTTTTATTTTGTTTGATAAGAAAATCCGCGGCAAAGGTGGTGTGATGATCTAGAAGATACCGGTTGCACGTGGCCAGAAATCGCAATAGATAGACAGGTTTGGGGGACGGAGGGGGAGGCCTTTGCATTGGCATCCTATGAAGGTTATTAAAAAAAAAGAACATTCCTTTTTAATTTTTCATTAAAATAACGCTTTTTAATTTCGTTAATTTTACATTATTATACAGAACTAATATGTATCTAGTGGTCAAATAACTTTATTGGTTCAGTTGTTACTAAATCGCTTGATAAATTTTCTCTCTTTTACACGATTTCATGGTGAAACGTGGATTAGAGGCAGTTGTGATAGCAAGAAAAAAATCGTTAACCTAAACAACAAAGAATTAAATACTTTTTCCATAACCCTTACTTTTACTAAATATAGCGATGGGTCCTATGTATATGCCAGACTGCGAAATCACAACTTAACAGGACCCACTAAGGATCAATATGGTATAACTATAAGATGGTAAAATCAAGTATAATAAAACTTTGCAGGCTAACTATGACAACTATTCTCTTCGTGTAAAAAAAGTTTTTTTTTTTCAGTTTTTCTAGTGTACATTTTGACCGGTGTAGGCAAAACATCGTGTGGAACCTGAATTCCAAAAATTTAAGTTTGAAATCGCCAATCCGTAAGTGAGCAAGCGTGACCTGTGCTCTAGGCTTGTACCCAACAGCGGGACTTATGGCCGGATTATTATAATTTTGTTATTACATTTTGACCCTTTCGGTCTGAATTTATTTTTCGACAAACCACGTATACGTGTCAATGTGATATATTTATTACAATATCTAGATATTTTGGACAAAGACCAATTATCTATTATAATATTATAAACTGTATTTAATTGTGAATGAATTTTATGAGTACTAACAAAAAATATATACATTTAAAGAAATGTACTATATTTATAGGCTTTTACGCGTCGAATGCTAGCTAAAAATAGTTTTAAGTTTCAATCGTATAACGGCCAATTGACGTATTGGCTTTACACTTTTAAAATGACGCTACATAGACCTTTCTACAAGAAATAATATTTCCGTGCATAGCTTATAGATTTTTTTAGCTCACTTTATGCACCAGACTCATAATATATTACGTTTTCCATAAAAAAGTGAAAATTATCAAATTGTTAGTTTAGCCCTTATACATGACCCATGGAGGACACCCAGGACCCATCGATATTCTCTTCCTATATGTATATTTTTGTCCAAATTTAGGTACCTGGATTTATAGGACTGGTAAAGAACAAATACACATCTTATACAAATTAATATGTCTTTATTACTATTAGAGTTTTGGTCCGTTTTTACACTTTTTTTATAATTTACAATTACGCAGACTTTTGAGCTTTAGGGTCTGCCCAGCGACTGAAGTTAAGCTTGGGGTACTCGCTACAGCTGACTAGAGGGTTCCTGAAATAAATCAAAATGATAAGGTTAAGCGCAATATACAGTTATTTTATGATATGATCGTCAACGAGTGGAAGATATCTCATTTGCTCTTCGTCGATGACCAGCACAAAGAGGAAAGACAAAGTAAAAAAAAAGACGTAGTAAATATTGAACAGCATTTAAAAGTAAAATATTCCTGTTTAGAGGAAGAAGTGGCCGTATTGTGACTTTTAAGAATCTAAATGATAACTAAATTATACATTTTCTATCACATTCGTCGTTTCATAGTGTAAGGAATAAACATATTAAAAAAATACTTACTCAGGGCTGATGTTGAAGAAAGCTTTTCTTTGGACTTCGGTCACACCGTCACCGACAGTGCACAACAGCAACGCTAAGGTTACTTTTCTGATCTCAGCCAGTTGGTCTGAAAAATAAAATGAATGATAATTTTAGAAATTTGTAATAAGAGTTCATAGGACAAATATTTGGCTAACCAAAATAGAGAAGAATAAGTAAAGATATAAGTATGTTTTTTTTTTTGTAAAATATTTTAATCTAGTTTACTGACACCTGTGAGAATAAAATTCTATACACTTTCTCACTAATGTATTAGGTTAAGTTTTATAGTATATTTATCCTTGAGCTTCCATTTATCATTCAACAGGGCCCTATCACTTATTCGTGAATTATAATATTAGGTATGTTCTTCTCACCTTTAGTGAATGCGTCAGGCCTCTTGGAACTCTCATACCAATGCCTGTCGCCCTTCATACTCCTGATGGCGTCATCGTTCAGGATGCTGGCGAGGGTGTAGGGTATCTTGCCACCTTCCATGTAGTTCTCAGCCCACATGCCTGCTATTAAGTCTATGTCTTTGACATCGTCGTAAATTTCTTTAAGAAGCTCGATTTGCTAAAAAGTTTTGAAAAAATTAATTACTTTGTTGACGATGGAAACACAATGATAAAAGTTTCAAACGCAATTCAAAGTTACCCCCGATTTCTGAAAGACTAATTCACTTAATATGTTGTCAAATAAATTGCTAAGGGCTGTCATTGGTCGACCGCAAAGATAGCAATTCCAATCACAGTGCTCTTGGCAATTGTGTGTTAAGTGCATACAATGGGATTTGGCATGAAATTAATTTTTGTACTGATCAACGTTTCAGAAACGGGGGGTAAGAGTTTTAAATCACACAATGAAGATGAAAATAAAACATGAATAATTACAAACCTCCTCGCTAATAATTCCAGACAAATCTTTGAAGCTAGTGATGTTACGTTTATGGAAGAGGAGAACGTAGTCAACGTAGGGAGCCATTCCAAAGTAGCGACCCTTGCTGACGTCACCGGCTGTGATGTCCAGGGCATGTTGGACGATGGGTAAACCGCGCTCGGAAACCTATGAAAAGAAATACAATTTATATAAATACAGGTGATGAAACTGTAGATGAAGGAAAAAACTTAAATCCAGTACAAAGTAAAGTAATTACTTATTATTTCGGGTATTATAGCTAAGGTAGTTGCATCAAGTAGTCGATATTGACCGAAAATTGACCTTTAAATATTGATAGAGTTCTTTAGATGTTTTTTAGCGCCTTGCATTATTTCATAATTACCGGCAATTATCGTTACACCTACCTATGTATATTATAATTTTGAAGGACTTTTGAGTATACAGCAATAACGTTTTGCTTACGAACATGAATTAAAGAAAAATTGCGTTATGATTACATATTATTACAATTTTCTACGTGTTTCGTAGAAAATAGAATAACGATACTGTGCGTCTTAAAATTTTGGAAATTTCAACGAAATATAATAATAGATCATTACTGGATACTCTTATATAAACTAGTCTTGATGATACGCCTCAGGAGTTTTAGGATATATTTTGAATACTCACATCGAATACAACAGAGTGTTCGCCTTTGTGACAAGGTTGTCTGAACATGGACTGTGTGGCGTACTCCATATTGTTCTCTTTGGCCAAGTATCCGGACCTGAAGGTAAGGTTCAGCATGGGATCCTCTCTCAGGAAAGTACCTTTAGTGTCGTACATCCTGAAATTGAAGAAAATAATAATTAAACTGTAGTTTAGGAATAATATTTTAGAAAACCGCGGTTCAGCAGATGTCAATACTTTTTGCCGATATATTTTATGCATAGGTTTTTTTTTAATGCTATTCCACATCAATAGATACTCACTTCAATGACTGTTCTTGGAACAAGTGGAACCAACGCAGAGCAAATGTGTATTCCATAGTTAATAATGGGTATGAGTTTTCATCGTAAACGTCTCTGAATCCATAGGTGTTGAACCATCCTTTGGAGATGACCTTCTCTTTCTGAAGATTCTTTTCACCTGTTTAAAAAAAAACAGTAACTGTTAGCCAAGAATTTTCTAAAAGAGTAATCTTTTTGATTCCATTTATATTCTTTTTCTTACCTTCTAGGGCTACCAACCACTCGTAAATGTAAAGCTGTTGAGAGACAGCGATGTTAATATCCCTTGCTTTGTAGAAAAGGGTATCGTCATCCCAGCCAGGGTTGACAGCAGCCAGCTCATTGGCGATGTAGTTGTGGAATCTCACAAACCATACAATCAATAAGGTAACGGGTATCAAAGTGTTGGGATCTGAAAATTCGAAAGAAGCAGAATTAGAATCTATCAACCATCAACTAAAAAAATAAGTCTTAAAGTAGCTCACATTTCAGATTTGATATTCTAATATAAAAAGGTGTAGCATGATTTAGCCTTTAGGTGAAAAGTGAGAAAAGAGAAAAGGAAGCATTGAGACAGTTTCGACTAAAATACCTAATATACACATGTTAACTTACAGTTTTTGAAGCATCTAGTTTCATCCGGTTGGTTCAATGGACAGTTTGCAACAGGTCCATTTGGTGGCCAGGTTTTACCATCCTCAACTTCAGTAGCTAACTGTCCTCCACTCATTGTTCTCAATACATCAGAACCAATATTAGCAGAATTGTAAATGTTGGACAAATCCTTGGCAGGCGTGCCCTTTGCGAACTGTAAATCAACATTATATATGTAATTTTCTTTAGAATCTTTACTAAAAAAAAATAATGAGTTGAAAATACATACCGGTGAGGGTACAGGATCTTTGGTGCATAGGAACTCTTGGAAAGTGAGAGGCCTGGTGCTGTTCATACAACGGACATTGGAGAACCTATGTACAGGATCGTCATCACGAATCATAGTTGGTGTGCATCCATAATCGTTCATACGGTCCTTTTGGCAACAGTAGTTACGGCTGAACAACATGTTCGCTAAAATGACAAAAATCATGAAAAAAATATTTCTAATATAATTCTAATGGTCAGAAAAGGTAAAATAACACTAGAACTTACTGGTATCGTGAGGTGATCCGACATCAGTGAACATGAAAATACCAAATCCAGGGATGAAATGATTGAAGTGGGGATGGAATGCCTTTCCTTGTTTCAACATGTTAAGTCTGACCAGCCTAGCTCCTGTCAGGTCATCCCCTGACTTTGCTTTCCTGGGGAACGAACCTGTAATAAAATAATTTTGTGATCTATTTATGTTTTCGTAAGATTTCTTTTTTCATTTTGTGTAAGTATCTGATAAGTTTGTTGACAGTGCCTTGATTTCGATGATCTTAAGCTTAATCTTTTCTGGAAAAATTGTTCTTGCATCTGGGATAAAATATTCAAACTAATAGGTATTTACCATTGAAGTAATGTGCGGGCAGCAGCCTGAGTTGCGGTACATTGTTCGTGCCCCTGGCTGGGTCGTTCAGGTTGTTGCAGGTTCCGTCCACGCGTCTTATTTCGGTCTTATCACATGGCTGGACGTCGAGGGTGCAAGTGCTGCAATGTCATTAACAATTGATCAGTATTATGGTCTTCAGAAAAATAAAAGATGATATCGAGTCAGTGAGGATGGTTTGAATGGTGCAATAGTCACTGAAGAAGTGTTCATGAAGGATCACCAACAATTTATCAGTGATATGGTTGGCAAAAAGATGGTGATGATGTATTTACGAGGTATTAAAATGTATGGTTCTTGCTAAGGCGGAAAATAGTACCGTACTTTTACTAACTAAACGATCGCCTTGTCTCCGATACCGGGGCTCACACAGGAATGTTTAAGATAAAAATATATTTCGAATCTAAGCTTGCCTTGTAAATGCATGATTTGATTTTTTTGTAAAATTTGAAGGGAAACCAACGAATAAAACCCAAGTTTCATTTGCTAGTCGGGGTGTGGTATTAATTGAACATTAAGATGACTACCGGACTAGAAAATAACCCTTTACAGCAATAAAAGTCGAATCTAATTATATTAATTAAAAATTGGAGCCTTACCTTAACACACCAAACTGCTTGTAAAATGCAATCTGTTCTTCGGTGGCTGGCACGCCAGTGTATCCATCATACAGAACCGCGTGGCTCAGTTGTGAACTTACGAACACTACTAACAGACTATACAATAACATCGCAGAAGGTTGTGTGAAGATGTGACGCTAACATATGTTTATATACCTTTCCTTAATTTGTCTTTCTTTGCAGATGAAAATTTTAATAGGCAAATACTGAATAAATTAATGCGGACAAGCGTGAGTGTAGTGATGCGCGGTTCTGCCCTATAACGTATTATTTTTTTTTGTACCAGGAGATTGTAGTTACTTGTTGAATTGAATGTTATATTGTTGTAAGTAAAAATGTCCTAATTATAGTGATTCAAGCAAAAAATAAGGAGAGAGTTTTTGTGAGTTGACCGATAGTGAAGGTTGGTCGCACGTGAGGCGTTTGGTCTGTTGATTGGTGATGTTCAAACCACTAGGTCTCCAAATCGCAATGGCTTTTAAAAGTTATATATATATACTACCTAGGAGGAGAAGGAGGAGAAAAAACTACATAAGCAGGGGTCATGTTGGCCCTGCGACTAAGCGGGCAGTCGTCATGATGGGCGCCAGATGGAACCAGGTGTTTTTCTAGAGTATTCAGAGCCTTATTCGAGGCTCTGGAAGCCCTCACTCTAGCATTCTCCCTCCACTATTTAGATGGCAGGCTGGGTTATATATGAGTTTCAACAGAAAAAAAGACAGTCGCTCCACGTGTGAAAGGAATATGCTGCAGTTACAATTTAGGGTAAAATTATGTTTGTAACTTTTTTGAGTGCCTCGAAACAAAAATTAAAGTCCCAGTGCGGGGTCCTAAGGAATAAAGATTTTAATTTAATCTGTTATGTCAAAACAGATTTCTTTAGATGTTTAAATCTATTTGTTCAGGTGTATTGAATCATTTTCCGCATAATTTTATTTTACGATTGCGAATAACATTGATTATTGAAGTTAATTTATTCCATTGTGATGGTAATGAGCTGTAACTTATTTTGTAATTGTTTAGTTAAATTTAATCTTAATACTATATGTTAATGGTAACTATCCACGACAAATGTAGGGGAGATGGCACTTCGCTGAATTAATGATGGAAAAATATCGGAACGAACGCGTCTAAATAAAAATACACAATTTTTAAGGCCTAAATTGCTGAACTATACACTAAAAAGAATGAAAAAAAAATACAAATATTTCGATTAAGCTTTCAACATCTCTGGAAAAAACAATTGATTTCTCACAGACAAGCAACAAGTGCATAACATCCCTACAATCAATTTCTCACTTTACAACATCTTTCCCAAAAGAGCCTTGTTATATCCGGGAAAAACTTCTTCAAAGTGGAAATATCCGGGTCAATTGCTTCGGGCACTGTGAGTAAATAAATTAACCGCTATCGAATATCCGTAACCCGGACCGAGAATCGATAGCATATGGAAAGGGATTTCGGTGTAAGGTTTCTTTCCGAATATAATAAACGGGTAGAAGGTTTTTTTGCTCCCAAACTTGATAAGGATCGGAAGGAAAATTGATTGTGTATTGCTAGGTTTTGCTGACCGTACTGTTTTCGTGTACCCGTATATTGCTTGAATTTTGCCTTTTTTTTTCGACAGAATATGTGAAAAGAGAAAAAATGGATGTCTTTCACAGTTCTACTACTAACTAATAATAACTAACTAATAATAAAGTTCTTCCTTACTATGAGTAATATCCTGAAAATAAGACTGTAAACCAGCAGTTAGAGATATTATCGGTCTAAACCGGGGCAGATTGCTTGTTAAAAAAAAGTACCTTTGTTATTTTAAAAACATGTGACTGAAATCGACAGTTTACTTTGTATATATTAAGAAAACACTTTTAATATATTGACGCAGGTAAATAAGTGTAAAAATGTTATTGTAAACGTGATCGTCATTTTTAATTCTTTCCGGGTCTAGTACAGGGACTTCCTCTGGTTCTTTTTAATAATATATTCAACGATTGGCCTAATTTTCTTTCTTAGCTGTGTTGGGGTTGATCTGCACTCATGTGTAGTTTATTGCAGTTTAGCTGGACACTAGTATTTCCCGCAGAATAACTGATTTCAATTCCTCAAGCATTATCAGCGTTGGGCTTTCCAAGCGTCTCGGTTACTTATGTTGTCTGATAATTCTTAGATACTATTTTCATACTCACTTTCTCCTTTAACTATTAAGCATTTTCAGAATCCCTAAAACTTTCTCAACTTTCATATGGCATTCATATTTTTCCTACTTATCTACAAAATTTGGAACACAAAAACGTGAAACAGGTCACGTGTATTGACTTTCTTTAAAATAATTAAACATAATATTAATATAATGTAACCGTACGTTTTCTTTAGCAATTTAGTTTGTAAATAAGGAACACGTGATGTTGGCAAAACACATCTGTTTCGACATCAGTGTTTAAATTTTTCAGTGGATCAAAAGCTGCGGTATACTCCACAAGTCTTCAAGATTTGGGTGGATTGTTAAGGGCTCTATTTTTGAGGCTACTCTGACCTAACTTTTATTTCTAAGTTTACCCTAAATTTTGTCTTGTATCAATTAAAGACTACTTGGACAATTGCCTCCATCACCAGGGATTTCAGAACAGCCTAGAGCTCTACTTACCTAATAAGGAAAACCGCGAGCAACACAATTAGCCGACAATCCCCCAAAGCAATTTGTATCAATCGCACATAAACTAAGGAAGTATAAAGAAATAAAGCGGCTTACAAACTTTCTATCCTTAGGGATATCTCGCACTAGCGTGATTGAATTAGTTCAAACAAGTTTGGGTATCGGTTGTAGCCGGATGATTTTGTGGGGAGTTATATTTCATTGTTTTAATTACAGTTTTTGGTGCCGAACCTCTGAAGCCTTCGAGAAGAACATGCAAGGTATTATATTCGTGTTGTTCTGTATTTATTTCTTCCAAGCGAAACAATTCCTTAAAAAAAAGGACCAAACGGTAATGTCAAATTTATTTCTATTATGTCTATACTAAACATATTTGGTTACAAGTCTAATAGACAAAAAAACCTTGTAAGTTTGCATTAATTCGCATAGAGCTGAACATTGGTGGAGGGCTCAAGTACGCCATTATAAATGAAATATCAAAAGTCTATAAAAGTGGAGAAGCTAGTAGGTTTAGTTTGTCCACTTTTAAATCAGTACGACTAAAACGCAAACAAACAAGGTAAACTCAAAAGACCAAAGCGACCAAAGAAATTTGTATTCGGGCCCTCTCTGCTCGTGACCTGAATCAAGTAATAGCTTCATTCAGTTTTCATTGGCCGTCGTCTTGTTTTTCAGGAATCATGGAAGGTTTTGTTTTTATACCGACGTTAACTTTCCCGATCAGGTTTCATGTTTTTTTATGAAAGGATTGGCGCGGCCTTAAAATGTGATTTGCGAAATTAGTTTGGTACTTTTGTCATTTTTGGGAGTAAGGTTTTGTCAACAGGAAAATTAACTCTTGTAGTTTAGCCTTCAGGGTCAGAAGTAAAATATTACATTAAATAAAGAATCATACAATATTTTTTCTACCTATGGGAATATAAATTCTGCATGTGCATAAATACCTTTTTTTCACTATAAACATGCAGCGTCACAGTTTAAAAGTTAATAAGACTTTATCCCTTTGACTAGTAAACAGATAATTAAAGTAGGTATTTAGACTTTAAAAACAAGTACTAGTTAATGATTTTCTGAAGTATATGAAAAAAAATCAAAATTGAAAGTTTAGCAATACTACAACAACTGTTGTTTAATTTCCAAATAACTTATTAACATGAGAAACCAATTTGTCGTTTACATCTGTTCACACAATATTCTGCCACGCCCCTACAAATGATAGGTAAGTCTACATGTGACGTCATATCCTTTGTCATATTGTTATTAGGTTGGTAATTATTATTTCTGTACACTGTCATAATACGCGAAGCTTACCTTATTATTATATTTCAGGGAAATTGTATTTCTTTTGAATATTAAAGGATTGAAGAAATGTTTTGTGTGGTTTTCATCAGATGCTTGATGATTGAAAAGTCTGTTATTTATAATATTTAATATGTAGCCCGATTGAAAGAATGTATAAGTATGTTTATCATTTTTGGGTGTGTAATAATTATTGCGACATAAATTTCAGCCCCATAAGTGAACTTAAACATGTTTTTGCTTTTGACGTACGTAAATATTTTTTTCGAATTATTGTGAAACATTTTAGTCTAATTTATGAAAATGTTATGAGCATGTGCTATATCAGGAAATAAATTATAAACAATAATAAAAAAATTGGGACCAATGGAAGATTTTCCGAGTTTTATATTTCAGGTGGCAACACCAAAAATCCCACGTCAGGTATTTAAAAGATTTTTCATGTTATTTCGAGGTCAATCTGACGTGACCCAAATAAACCGTAGGGGACAAACGAAAGGGTGACTTTAATATACCAAATGCATATTTGATGATCCCATAAGTCGCAGGGTGTGGTTAAGCCACGTAAACTAAGATAAGCATGGTGTTAGTTGTCACACAGATATATTTATATGCTAATAGTAATATTAAAGCCTTTATTAACTAACTTTGGAAGGGTTGAATAGGAACTTAATAATAATATCTGGCTACGCTGATAGTCATTAAACAAATTTTAGGTAATTTGGAAAAAAATGGCAACAATCAATTTTAAACATATTTTCGAAACCCCAATGCATTTTATTTTGACACGTTATTTAATGTTTACTTAAACAGTTCTTATGCTAGTGATATGAAGTCATCGAACCTATTTTTGCCGAATAATATGGACGGAGATGGCGGGACGAACTGGAGGCCTTTGATTAGGAGTGGATGACCACGGCCATAACCAGAGAGAAATGGAAGAAGGGTAGAGAGGTCTTTGCCCTGCTGTGTTAAAGAAATGGCTAGCAAAAAATATATATATATAGAAACAAATATTTAGAATATATTCAAACATGTCAACAACCCACTTTTTGTCTCAAATAATTATGATTTTTGCACATTTTTGACATATTTACCCGAATAGGGTAAAGTCAGTAAAATAAGTCTCACAAAGTGTTTCACCAAAACAGAGCTCAATCCACATCAACGTCATTGTCAAACTTTCTCGGAAGCGCAAAGAAAACTTTTCCATTATGAATCATAGACAAGCGGATAGATTTCTTTCAGTTATTATTAATGATAAAATTTAAATTTTAACGCTTTCAGTCGAGGTGAGTTCAAGCCAAAGAGTTCCTTCGAACTTTTCAAAGTACAGCGATAACTTAGAGTTTGGTTCAAGGAACAAACACTCTCCTTATGGTTCACTTCAGCTTTGGTTTCCTGTTGAAAATTTGAAGGTAAATGTGCTATTTGAGTACTACCCGTTCAAAACATTTTTTGAAGATCATGGTCATTAATTTAATCCACGTAAAAAAAGTCTACTGGAAAAACAAAGCGTTTAGCTGCATAATTGTTGGGTGAAAATTTGTGGTGCTAGTAAAGAAACAATTGTATTTATTTTAAGACTGATGATGGACTACTTTAACTGGAAATGTAATAATTTATTTAACTGGCCCGGTTATTAAAACATTTACCGGGTAAAACGGGGCTTTAGTAAGAAAAGGACTATGAGACCTCTTTTGTTCTTCCTGGTTCTTCCGCTCTTAACTTGGACCAAAAGTTTAAAGACAATACAAAATTTAATTAAAGTTTAGTCTGGATAGTTTATTGGTTTCTTGGTGAGCCTTTGTTATATGAAAGTAGTTTTATGTCTTCACTTATATTTTTCGTTCACTTTTATTTAAATAGATGAGGGTTATAATCTTGAAATTTTGTATTTCAAGTCAGTTTTTGCAAGATGGGATATCGTTAAGTAAAATAATGTTTATGCTTAAAAAATAATAATTATTATTTACGGCAAGCAAATGCTCTCCCACTGCTGGGCCAAGGCCTCCCTCCCTTCCTTCCATTCTTCTCTATTGAGAGCAAAGGGACTAGTTTTAAATCATCATCTCATCTTAAATAAATAAATTTTACTATGTAATATTTGAATACCCTTAGAACTAATCCTGACATAAAATTCATGGCAAGATAATAATTTTTCAACGCAAATTATAAGAAACATCATAATTATACAGTAAAACCACATTTGTAAATTATCAAAACAAACTACATTTACACAGAAAACCATAAGTACATAAAAGCAGCAAACCAAACACACAGCAAACGACGTTGAAAACTCAAAAGTATCCATGACATCTTGTCTCGAAACATTACTCAAACACTCCAGTAACAAGTTATATTTTTCATTTGGAACCGTCTGTGGAGCACAATGGAGCCTTTGTGGCGTTTCTAACGAGAACCCTCTATCGAATGCCTTCACTCGCTTACACTTTGTGAAACTTTAGCCTGAGTCTCGAGGAAGCGACGGCTATCAAAGTGAGTACGATGCGTTTAATGTACCTTTAAGTTTATTGTGAAACGTTCTTTGATTTCAAAATATTCTGTCTCATGTAATGGTGTAGTATCCGATTTTTTTATAGACGCTAACAGCACATGCCAGTATGTTATTTATTTTTATTGTTACTTCTTTAATTTAATGCTCTCCAGATTGTATAATATTGTTTACCAATGTGATGTTATTGAATTCGTTTACTTAACTTTAACCCACCCAAAAAAATATCACAACAAAATCACAAATAAAAATTGCCAAACAAAGCTTTGGACATAAAACCAAAAGTACGTACTTCAAAATATTAAGAAGGAAGAAAAAATATCTAATCATCTGTCGTGGACACGACACGAAGACAAAATTTCGCAAGAGAGAACAAATTTATTCTGTCCCTAAAAGAGTAAATTACAAGAAATATTGCCAGAGCCAAATGTTCACAGAAAGTTCTGGAGGGTCTCTGAAACGAATTGGCATTTTCTTCAGAGGTTTCACGAATAAATTCAACTTTACTTGAGTTTTCTAACTAGGAATCATGGATTTTGATTGTCAGCACGATGTCTTGATTGACTTTCCTTTGTTACCAAAATAACTCAGAAAATTTAAAATTTAAAAATTAGGTACTAAATTATAAAAAAAGATGATGTCAAAGAAAATAGAATTGGACCAAAGTCTAAACTTAATGTTACTCTCCTAAATAAAGAAGTCATTAAAGTTCTAACAATTATGTAAGAGAATTATAACGATAACAATAAGTTGGGTTCGACAGTGAAATCGATAGCAAAGAACAAAGCGTTATACTTAACTATACATATCACGATTGCCGACGATAATAATAGACCAAAGAGAGCTATTAGCCTTATTAAACTGGTAATTACTGAGAATTAGAGCATGTTAAACTATGTTGACCTGAATATAGGTTTGGAATGATAGAAATCTCTGAAAATAAACTGATTATAAATTTTATGTGGTTCTATGTTTATGTCCATACTAGAACTACATATTTTAAGCTAGATTTCTTCTTACGCATTGATAACGTATTATAAATACACGACTGCCCAAAAAGGAGTGTTATGTTTTTGTTAGAAATTCATTGGGCAGCCAGCAGAGTCTTTGAATCTTATTAAGTATTCCAGAACCTTTTTACGACAAGATGCAAGAGTCATATTAAAACTAAGCAGGTAATTTGTTACGTCTCATTGCCTACCTCTATACGAGTATCTGCGAGTAAGTACAAAGTTCTAGTTATATTATGACAATGTTTCCTTTTACGAATTCCATTATGAAGCTAACTTAATACTTAATTCATGACGTCAGAATCAAGTTAAACCACAATCAAAACCTAGTTATCTACGTGAAATTAAATTTCACTTTCTGCGGACTGACGCATAAATATTTGAAGAGGACAGTGTTATTCCAAAGCTTCGTATTACGGTAATTACCGGGAATCCCGAGTTGCCGCCCCTCCGTTCCGAATAATGATGGTATATTACTTTAACTAAACACACCTGAAATATTCCAGCTCGATTCTTGGAATTAAAGGAAAATATGGGGGTGGTGGCTTTAAGAAGTTAAATGTGAACGGATTGTTGTGATGGTATTAATTTTCGTTTCGGTATTAGAAGGTAAGTAATGATTTTTCTTGGATTTAATCTAGATAAACTTTTAAGAAATTTTAATATCTAGTGAAATTACAGAGATTGATTGCGATGATGGAAGATCGGATAAAACCATCAATTAATTAAATTGGTAATTTAGGACAAATGATTTAGTAATAGTCAGAATATACCTACCATTTTTCTGGAAGAAACAATATTTATTATCAGTGATGCCTTTTTTTAGGTAAAATAATGAAATAAGTCATCCCATAAAAGTGTCAAGAAATAATCAGTTCTTCAACAAGTCCAAAAGATAATCCAAAGTTATGGTCTCGAAAGAAGTGAACAACTAGAAAATCCCCCATCTCATTTAAATTTTAAACAAATGAAAACTTTTCAACACAAAAGCAAAATTGACAATATCGCAAGACATCATATTGCATCAACCATTTGCGAAGTAAAGTAACAATTTAGTATAAATGAGACCCACTGAAGAGGATCGCCTTTTGTGAACAGGCACATCACTTTGTTTCAAAAGTAACTACCTAGCAAAGACTGGATCTTAACAATCTTAGCGAATACAAAAACATTCAATAATAAACTTTATTGTTAAAGGAATAAGGGACAGTATGTAATCAGAGACATTGTTGTCGCTACTAGTCTATGTCATCTCAAAGGAGACTAAACAAGCTATCAAAGCTGTGCTTATATTGTATGAGAATAACGTCGAAATTGAAGTAAATTTCATTTTCTATTGTAACCAAGAGTAAGAATGTAATATTGGTGTATGAATGTTTGGATTTTATTACGTTTTGTCAAAGAAGATGTTGCTGTAATCTCATTGATTTTTATTAAACTCGACATCCTGCGAAATTACTTTCTTTAACTACTGTGGTTTCATTCACTAAATTCACTCCCAAAACAAAGAGTTATTATAATTAATTCACTTCATTATCATTAAAGTTAACTTTTATAGGAATTAGTACGATAAACAAAAACGAAAACTAAATAACAAAAGATGATGCCTGAAAAAATTGTTTTAGCAACATGAATAGCGAAAAACAAAAAATATTGTTTTATTATGAAGTTAGTATTGTATGTATTTTCCAAAAAGTCATATTCACTCACAGATTCGTCAATACGCGTTTACAATTTATTGATTATATTTATCCTTTGCTTGTGTCAGTCCGTCATAATTTTCAGTAAATTGGCATAATAGTTTCGTATATATTTTAAAATATTTAACATTTCAATGAAGCATGATAAAAAAAAGAAAGATTGCCAGTAAGAAATTGCCAGGTTTCAGTAAGGCCGCCTTTTGTACAAATTCCTCACAATTTTATTTTTTTTGCCTGCATGCGTCAAAGAAATAAATAATCATATACGCCATAACAGAAAGATTTTTTCGAAAAATAATATTTTTTTTTGCCAAAATAAACTTTCTTAGTTTTGAACGCCATTTTCATCCTTTTTTAATCTGCATCACAAAAAATATCCTCTTATTCTGCAGTAAAGGGCGCATTTTAATCATACAGAGATTCTTTACGTCCTGACGGCAGTGAGATATTAAAGTAAAACAAAACACTTTTGTTTGCCCCCTGCCTCGCCTGCGTCGCGTGTGTAATTATTCGTTATTTTTTTCGCATTCGCCATTTTTGAGGCGTTGCGTAATAGTCTTTTTGCGCCTTTGTGTTATTATGTTGTTGGTTTTTTTGGTGAAGGGTGTGAATTGTGTGCTTCATGTTTGTAGAATGGGTTTGTCGCAGTTGTTAGCTTGGATATGATGAGACTGTAAACATTTAGTCTAAAAGTATATTTCAGTCCTTTTTCGTTCTGTATTATCTTTATTTTTTATGCTAAGCACTTTTAGTATTTTTTGTGGAAGACTTAATTTTACTAATACTTCTTTTTAATTAAAATAAATTAGGATTTCTCATGCTGTTTTTAAACTTTTTCAATTTATAACAAAAAAATTTATGACACAATATTAATTAAATCACCCTGGTGCAAATAAAACATCTTGCAAAATTTATGAAGACCTTATCTTTTTCAAATCACTTGTGTCGCTAATATCTTTTTCTTTTTCAATTATATGAAGTTTTTTTTTCCTTTTTCCCTAAAATTGTCTTTTTCAGTTTTTTAATGGAATTTTGTACCTCTATAGCTTGCTTCACAGCCCCATGAATTCATTAACAAAGGTAGAGATATCTTCGGGTCACTAGGCTCGGCTAATCAGCTAATCTTTCCGACAGTAATGGACTGGAAGGCATCGTTTGCTAAAGTTAAGTGGAGTGCACGTTAACTTGCGATTGTTTTCGGCTTAGTCACAACATTATAGACTGCTAATGTTCTTTTGTTGCTTTTTGGTACTTAAAGAACAATACATAAAAAATAGTCAGCTTATCATATTGTACATTTGATGCTAAGCTACTTAACAAGTTACATCCTGAGGTTTATTTGTATCATTTGAATGCTATAAGGGTTGTAGATTGTCATTTATTTTTTCTATGGTGTAGAGATTACTGTACTGACAGCCGAGTGGTATACAACTCACCAAGGAAACTAATAACGTGTAGTAGGTTCGGTTACTGAACATACTTGAAAGATTCATTAGTTTTACAAACACGAAAAGCATCCGAGATCACATTTATTGCAATTTATTAGAATATAAAATTGCATAATAAATACGTAAACAGAACCTCACTAGACTCACCACACGTAAGCAAAATAATTTTTGCTTCATTTACAGGTTTTATACAAATATTTAAATAACTGAAAGATCCCGTTCAGTGGACTTTCCCTTTTACAAGTTTCACCTTTAATTACCAATCGATTAGAGAACGCTTCTCAAATTATTTTACCGCGGTCAATTACATTTACGATAATGCTGACTTTGGTAAATTATATTAAATTTTCCCGCTGACGCCGAGGTAAACCCTGGACAAAGTTTTAATGTTTGTTATGATTTATCTTGAAATTGAATTAATGTTATTGTAAATTTTAATGGTTAGTTAGTGGTCTAAACTTATTAATTTATACTAAACTTATTAATATATATTATTTAATTTGAGAGCTTTTTTATAAGTATTTTTGTGGAACAAAGTATTAGAATGCATATATAAATGTACCTGAACAATATGGTATCAAAAAAGTTCGATTTAGACGATACTTAAAATTTATCCCAAGCTACTCACACATTTATTGTTTGTAAACAATCAATATAAATATAATTAAACATACCAATAATTATGCATGCATTATCCATTCATAAGCCATCACATTTACACAGCATTGTTGTAAATTAATCACTTAAAAATGTATAAAACAAACGACAGCCGATCCGCTACAATGAGCCCAATGTTCATTACCAAGTCACTGTAAAATGATAAACACAGACATTTCGCAAATAGTCCATTTATGAAATTGTCGATTTAATCAGCAATGTTTGATCCCGACTGTTTGTAAGAGCAAAATGCTAATTAGTGATTCGATTAAGTGATATCGGATTGAATCCTGATGGGGTCACTGTAAAATTGATTTGTTATAATTAAAATGAATACAGTAATGAGTGTAAAAGATTGATTGTTGTTTCTCGATTAATATGTTCGATAAACACACGTTTTCGTATTGCGATGCTGTACATGGGACAAAATAAATGGAGTTTTCTCTTCGACTGATTCAATTTGCTGATTTCGTATCGATATTTCCGCGTGTATGTCGTTTGCATATATTTGTAACAGCACTCGCTTTTTTTGCTCATGGGAGAAGATAACAGAATTTATTCATTTCATTTGTTTCTTTCTGATGTCGAATACGCACTTTTTCTTTTTAAAATAACTGACTGTTTTTTATACATCAAAAAATTGTATTTACCTCCTATTCATTACTAACAAACAAGGTATGACTATTCTAAAGAAAAGTAAGTAAGTATACTTACATCTTTACATGATTTTTTGTGATCACTTTAAATTGAAAATAAAACAAAAATAGGTTGACCTGAATTAAACAAAAACTGGCCACTGATTACAAAATTCATAAAAACAACAAAGTATGTAAAAAAAGAAACAATTAAAAATATCTTTAATTAATAATGTGTGACAAATTGAACCAGTTATTCAAGCGTGAAACGAGGTTATAAATTTTATTGCAAGAGCTTATCTTGAAATTATCACTGACTTGGATAATTAACGTATACACAAAGTTATTTTATCAAATTAACCTTATTTTATATTTTTGTAGTATTTATTGTGCCTGTGACTTTTATAGAGAAGGTCGAAAAATGCAAGTGGTTTAAATAGGAAAGTGTTATTCTGCCTTTGTTAGGGCAGCAGACTGTTATCGTTCGTAGTTATCGAGTCCAAAAATAGTATTTAAATGAATTAAGTTAGTTAAGTACTAATTTATCGAACTTAATTCATTTAATTTTCCTATATTTTCTAAAGTATACAAAAATGCCTAATGGGTGCTTATATTCCCGAAAAGTACAAACAAAAATTTTAAATATTACAAAAAATGGCCTTTTAACCTTATAATTGGAACTAATGAGTATACTTAGAAATTTTTAGATGTATAAAATTCTTTCGAAAAATTCGTCTATTTTATTTACATACGCACGCTACTGAAAAAAAAGGATATCGAAAAATAAGTTATCAGACTTTTGTTTACCCTTTAACTGAGTTAACTAAACGGATATTGAGCTCTAGATTGCTCTGAAAATTAAATTAAAGGGCAGCGAGACGCATTGATGCGACCCTTAATAGGTGTATCAGTGTAGCCCTTAGGGATTGGGATTCCACGTAATACGATTAGCCCAGATTCTGGTCAATTACAACCTCCAAGATTAAGACCTACTTAGATATTTGACTCTTGTGTCTTCTATACTATAAATGTATTTCTAAATGTAAATAAATAAATAAATGCGGACAACATCACATTCATTGCTCTGAACCCAAAGTAAGTAGCTATTAAGCACTTGTGTTATGGAATTCAGAAACAACGAAGGTACCACAAACACCCAGACCCGAGACAATGTAGAAAAGTTAGTTTCTACATTGACCCGTCCGGGGATCGAACCCGGGACCTCATAGCTAGCGACACCTTGAAAACCGGTGCGTACGCCACTCGACCACATCGTAAACTGAAATATTGCTATTTTTTTGTACTTGAAACATATTTTGTTGGATTTATATACAATAACAATAAAAGCCTGCCTATTAAGTCTTCAGTTGTAACTACTCAAAATTGCTGACAAACTTTGATAGAGCAGTGCAATAATAAAGTATTTTAAAAAAGCTGTATCGGTACTAGTAGGTATACGAAGCAATCGAAACAATGCTCAATAAATCCAAAATCTCTTCATTAAAAGTATCTAATTTCAAGCAACAGCAATAAATTCAAATCTTAATTGAAATCCCAATAATAACACCATTTATCTCTCACAAGCCATTTCACTTTCAAGATAAAATTGCGAATCATTCCGATGTTATTTTTATCGAAACATATTCGGTAAGTAGATAACATATACGTATATGTAATGTTTGGCAAATATATTAAGCGGTTGGCTAACTCAATTTTATGGGTGAAACGAGTTTTCGGGGGAGGCCGCGGAATTGGCTTTTCAAATTATTACGATGTAAGATGGGAACATTGACATTGTCGAGAATTTCGGGATATGCGTAGAGAGCTTTGTAGATGGGAGGTTTTATTTGGTATTGAAATTAATATTACTTATTTAATTGTCAAAGACGAAGGTTATTAGTATAGTAATAAGTTGCTGAATCTTTTTTATGAATCCTGTTTTATCTGATGATCTAGAATAAGAGAATAAGTTAACTTTTTGTTTATTAATAATCAAATGATAAAATCACATAACTGGTTTCTTAGGTTTACGCGAATGTTAGACATTGAATGACAGTCTGCCCGTGACCATGATACCTGCAAAGGTGTCGAAACGTCGGGACCTAAATCTAAAATTAAAACCGCGAAAAAATCCGTAAAAAGTAGTTTTTTCAATCACATAACTGTTTGTGTTGCTTTCCGAATTACACCAAACCAGACATCCATTGATAAATTGACCTACTAAATCTAAGCAGTCATGAAATTGCTTCTGAAAATGAACTTTCTATTCAAATACGTGGGATTTAATTAGCTGAAAATCCTCATAAAAATAATATATTGAAAGATAGAAAATAACTGTAGGAAAACTTCAAAGGTTGCCACACAAGGGATGTAAAAGAACTCTTCAGCACATAAGTAGGTACTTGTATCGTGTACCTATAATAACATACCGTTGCTATGTAAATTTGTTTGTGTAGGGGTGATATGTAGATGAATGTATGTATGCGAAGAATCTATTTTGGGTTAGTAGTAAAGTGGCTAAAATAATAAGTGGCCAAAAACTGGGCTATCATATCCTATTTTAGCACAATTTTGTACATTTAAATGGGGACATGTCATAGTTTCTAGATCTTGATCTACTACAAATACGATAGAAAATAAGTAAATAATCTAAACCAAATTATTGATTACTATCTTGACCAGTGACTACATGCTCAGTCATTCAATGCTATCATGAAAATATGAATTAAAAAAAAAACATCTTCTGATAACCTTTTTTTTTTTTTTCCCTAGCCTATACTGTCCCACTGCTGGGCAAAGGCCTCCCCCAATTCCTTCCATACTAGATTATACTGCGCCGCCTCGAACCAGCCCTTGATAACCTTATAAATTATTAAAGTATAAATATGTATAAATTGTTCTAGCTATTTACGTACGGTTAAGTGAATAACTTAGAAAGCCTTTCCCTCTATATTACCTACATTAAATACATTTTGGACCAAAAAAGTACGAGAAGAGAAAATAAAACCGTAAATTACATTAGGACCGTGTGTACGACATTCTGACGTCACTTGAAGTATTCCTAACATCAAAAGGATTACTTCACGGAGATTTCCTTGGAAATACTGGTCGTAAGCAGCGACCTAAATCAATTGAGTTCGATAAAATATATTGAGCTTATCTTGGGTAGATCCAAATCTTTCGTTGGTTAAGTATTAGGTTCCAAAACCTTGTAGGGAACTTTTATTTTACTGGTGCGTGCCTTCAAAAGAATTTTGCTCAAATATTATGTATTTAGGAGGTAGAAGATCCCGACAGGACCTAAATAATATAAATATAATAAACCTGGAGAAAATAGCTACTCCTTACAGAAAATTAGCTGTGTAGCCATTTTTTTTTCTGAAACTAATACTAGAAGTTTTTTGTTTTAATATCTATCTACTTATGAATTTTCTAGTAAAATTAATTGATGAATTAAATTGATTGAAGGAAAGAATTCATAAAAAGACCTTTTAGCGGATTAGCGCTTAAAGTAAATAAAGTTACAAAATTACAATAACTGTGTTTAAAATGTTATTCCCCCACATCCCTACCAGGACAACATAAATACAGAAGACATTTTAATCTCGCGAAAGAATGAGTCAGATGCACGTCATTGCAAGTCACAGCACATATCCAAACGTTACGCGCAAACAGAAACGGTAATGAAGTGAAAAATGATTTCAAACGGTCGACACTCGCTTTGAACGTGCTTTTGTTTCTCAATGTTTGTTGAAAGACGTTCGCTGAAACGAATATTTTCTTTAGAAGTGTTTTTTAAATATAAACTTGTAGGTATTAGGTTCCGCTCCATTGAGGTAGATGAAAGCTGTAGTGTGTTATGATGTTTTTGGTCATTACCTGGGAAAATATATTTAGATTTTTTCTTAGAAAGCAAAAATATTACAAATTTTAAGGATGAATAAAAAGTTTTACATATTGAGTAAATGTCTTTGCTTCGTTTTTCCTCGTGTTATTTTTAAGTAATTACGACACACAGTACGACATAATATAAAAAAAAAAACTACGTCCTGTAGACATTATTTAAAAAATATACCTAAGATTGAAATTCAAAGAAAAAAAGAATAACCAAAATATGCTTATGACAGTGTAAACCTCCTTTCACTATGTCTCCTTGTTTTTATTTGCCATGAATATATTTAGAAGCAGTACGTAAGATCCCTCAAATATTTCCGATGCTACAAATAGTTATACGACATAGGAAAGAGCAAGTAAAATCAATATATCCATCACTATCAATAATGATAAATGATCGTCCAATTTGATGACTTGCTAACGGTGAGCGGTGTGTCATTTTTCATGGGTTATTACTTTTTATTGAACAACTTTTTCCCCCAGCGACGTTCGAAGAAGCTAGTCGACAAACGTTTTATGTAATGGGAACTATTAGAAAGTAGCTGCTATAGAATTAGATATTTGGTTCAGATGTTTTGGTGATGAATCATTTTAGTTTCAAAATACTTACACTTTAGAAAGGAAAGCCTGAATACAAATGCAAATGATAATAGTCACAGTTCATCAACACGAATCTCAAAAAACAGATATAACTAAATAACGCACTTCACATCTTTCCTTTTCATTCTTTTTATTTTGTTTCATTTTACTTAATTTCTGTAATGATAATTTAATCATTGAAAAATAAATCAGAAACGTAGCTGAAAGAAAAAGTAAAACAAAATTATTTGTTGAATCAGAACTACTAAAATGATCCAGATACAAAATCGGGTTTACAAGTTTAGCAACCTTCGATGTCCCAATAAAAATCAGAACCGATAGTTTCTGCTCCGTCACCAGCATAACAGTTCTATAGGCCAATATCACCCCGACCTTAAAGATTTTCCGCACAAATAAGCAATATCGTAGTTTGTCCAAGCACTTGTGTGCCAATAACCTGCACGTGTTGGCTCGTATCTCAATTTGATCGCGTACTTATTGCCCTCGAAAATCCCCTCATCACCAACCAAAATCACACCTTCGACCTTGAAGTCAAAGTCCAAAATTCAATGCAGTTGTTGCTGAAGTTTATCAAATTTTTCCTAGTTCAGTAGATGAATTAATATCAGATGAAAATGACAAGTAAGAATTTGATGTCGATAAACACTTATGAATATTTATTATTCTGTCAATACCGATCGCTGTTTGTTAGGGTGCTGAGGAGTTGAGGCTTAGTTAAAATGTTCTATGAGTCACGCTTAGATGAGTAAAATTATAAGACGTTCTATATGTTTAATATAAAATTTGAGTTTTTTTTTGCATCCACTATAAAATGTTTGCCAAGATTCGTCACCAAAATATTTAGCCTGTTAAATTTTGGCTGCAGTCGTGCCTGCAATTTTGTGTCCAGACGTGGCCATAGATATAACCCAGACACAGGCTATATCATATCCAGCAATATTCCGAGGGCTCCACCCTCTGCATTCCGTCACATTTTTTTACATCGGACGTCATGACGCACGCCACAATTTGTCACAATTGTTCCACCCTCGCGTTTAATATATTTCAGCGGCCGTGTCTCGTTGGTCAGCATTTGCCTGTTATTTGAAACTCCAGGCACAGTATAATAACACGTAGCACTATCAACCTTATTTGGTAGATCCTGAAAATTTATAAAAGATACCCATAACGGTAATGTTACTAAGCAACTCTAAGCTAATTCTACATTATTATGGTAAGTAATTAGGGCAGAGTCTGAGATGTAAGTTGACACTGAAGTTAAGAATGTGTTTATGGTTCCACTTCTGACTTCAACTTTTCTTCAAATACTCTTTTTTACCGACTGCTATATATTACCATTCTCCTAAGCATCTTGTATTAATGAATCTATGATCCTTGCTACTGATAATTCTAACCAAGCCAATACACTTACTGATTCCGTAGTGGAAATCACACATTCATGGTACAATCAACGTACGCCCGTTCCGCGTCGCCTCACTAATTGTCATCAATTACAGCTAGCATATTAATTTGCAGGCTTCCCTGAGATCAATATATGTAAAGCTAGATGCCTTACTTTGTGCTAACGTAATTGGTGCCAGAATATTCCATGAGGCAGTTGATCCTTGTGGTTTGACATTATGTGCTTAATTGGTTTGTGCACAATATTACGTCTGACGGGATGAGCATAATAAATTAAGTGATCTAAACGTACGTATCGTGCTTGCTTCTGAATGTACAGTAAAGTATAGAAAATATATCTGAGAGTTAGTTCACTTTCTAACAAATTTAAAAAACTATGTCGGACCTATGAATAACAGTAGCCATATGATTCAAAGCCACTGCAGCATGGTTCTTTAATTGGCGAAGAAGTCGTGGAAGACTCAGGATGAGATGGAGTGACGAGTCAACAAAAATAGAAAAAAGGACAAGGAGCGAGGTAAGCCTTTGCCCAGCAGTGAGACAGTTCCGGCTATTTAAAAAAATAAAGTAAGTAAACAAGCAAAATTATATAAAAAAACACCTTTATTTTACAAAACTTATATTTATAGACCAAAAACTCACCTCAATTTAGCAATTAATATTAGTCATAAATCGTCTGGCATTAGACGCTCAGCACTCGCCAGCATTGTAAGGTATACTCCGTCATAAATTACCGAGGCCGACGAAATTAAAACGGTCTCTGTAATAATATCTACACAGATATTAAATCTGTCTGTATTGTTAAGTAATAAGATTTATTTGGTAATTTTGTCATCAAATTGGAGGTTTACCTGGGAGGAGGGATATTGGGAAGACAGTCCTTCCCAAAAAAAAAAGTACATAACGTTACTAATCCAAAGCAATGCTATAAAGCATTACTTCTAAACGAACCAGGAAAACATAATTATTTCCCAAAATTACATGACTAAGTACATACTTACCGTTTAGCAGCCAGGTCAACGACATAAACACAAGAAAATACCTGCAGGAACTAATTTAATGATATTTGCATTATGTCAATATTTGATGCAAATAATGCCAATAAGATAATAAATAAACATAGCGGTAAAGAATCAATAATTAACGTCATACACTCCCAAATTTTATTTATTAGCTCAGCTGTACCTTCTCATTCAACTTCGAAATAAAATTGTAATACAAAATTTATCTAGCGAGTCATGAAAAGGCTTTTCAAATTATATGTACATAATCCATATATTACTAATTAGCTGAATTCCAGGGACCTTGGAAAAAAATACAAGCTTTTTTGCAATAACAGTCAATTTTGTTTTCAAAATGACTACGGCATCTCTCGGGGTCTAAATTATTAAATTTTTATTATTTCAAACCATAAAAGCCGATTAGAACCTCCTTTTTTTGAAGTTAGTTAAAAACTATTGTTTTGTGCACTAATTACGTAGTTGCACTTAACAAGAAAGTTTGTTCCCAACCAAACAAAATCTATTTTCGTGAATTTCTAATACGTTAGGAAGTTGAACGTACTGCTCACTGTATCAGAGTGAATTGAGACGTCGACGATGGTGACGTTGGTACATGATCTGTGACGGCAAATGTACCGGCGCACAGATTTCCGATCGCCCTTGTTCTTATTTATGGAGCTACCGTATCGCTGATTTTTGGATCTTTTTCGATTTTAGTTGACTACTTGGTGATTTAAGAAATAAAAGACCAAATTCTTTTACTAATATCGGCAAAGCAGTGAATTATAGAGGGATAAATTGGAATGAGTCAATAATGATCGCATGATTGCATGCAACAATTATTCTAGGCCAAGTAAATTAATGAAACAGTGCCAAATTAACGCTATTTACTTATCTGTCATTCTAGACAAGTGATGATTTGGGTAGGTTTTCATAACATAAAATTAAAACGAAAAAAAAAACTGAGAATGCCTCACCAACCAGATTAGACCATCTTGTAAGTAAATGACAAAGCTCAGAAAATTGTGCAAATGGAATACTAGGTTTACAGATCGCGTAAGAACAAGATCCATTCATTATGGCTAGTTGAGTCCGACTTGCGTGAGATAAAGCCGCACTGATTGATATACACCACGTTTTTACTTATCTCACTATTTATCTAACACAGACATATTTATTAACACAAATAAATACTTTACTATGTAAAACTGAGTTCATTAATTTTCTCACAATCAAATCGATCGACATTACACACTAAAATAGTCTATTACATGATATATTTAACTCCTTACTGTACCACAAAATTGGCATTAATCTGCATAACTTGCCTATACAAGTGTCATTAACCAGTGCACAGAGGTAGGCGCCTGAAGACAACTTATTGCCTATTCATAAGCTTTTAACAACATTGTTTATACATTCCAGATACTAGAACACTATTAAACTAATCCTTATGCAGATAAACATACGCCTTAATTTACCATCACCAAGAATTTATCGTCCGCAAAATTAAGTTTGTTAAAAGGTGCCAAATGTTTTGCTGTTCCACCAAGTGCTGATTTGCAATAACAATCCTTAACGTTTAGAAAATAAAGTTTATAAAGAAAAATGTCTATCCTGTGGTTTGGAAAGAATGTGCTTATAGTAAAGTCGGCTCTTCGGCTTGTCATTAGGAGATATTTGCAATGGTGCTCACTTGAAATTTATGTTTTCATGAATATTTTATAGTAAATATTGCTTAGTTTGCTGGGCAGTCATCACGGGTCGTTATGAAGCGAACGTTTGCTTTTAATATTTGGTATTAAATATGGATGAAGACGTTAAAGTGTTTTTGTATCCTCAATTTACATCGGAGAGCTGCAATTTACTGATAAATTACATATTGCACGGCATATCGGTTTCGTAGAAAATAAAACGGATCACAAAAAATATTTAAAGAGCGCTTGGGTTCTGATGTTTTAACCAATGTAGTTATTTATTTATAAGTTGCATTTATATTCCGTTTCGAACTAATATCGGGTCTATATCTTAGTTAAATATTTATATGATCTAATTTTGTATATGCCTAAGTTTTTCTATATCGATGTCATATAACGATCAAATAATCAATGATTCAAAGCGAAAGATTTAAGCATAAGTAGTATATTTACAAAATTCATGTTCCAATGCATACATTTTGGTAAGCAAGACCATAGTCTTTCTTCTGGGATATTCGGATGCAATTTCTTGCCATTTCTGAATTCCTAACAACATTAAAAGACGATACAAGTAATTTGTACTTTAAATTAATCTTCAGTTATTAAGATCTTTATTTTAAACGTCTCAATTCACATAAACATCATCTGATTTGCATATTTCACGGAACACACTACACGACGAGTTAATTCGCGTAGTGCGGGTACAGTGTAGAAATATTAATTAAAACCCTCGACGGGGGGCATGGAACAACTAGCGAGGTAGAAGCGAAGTGATCGGGCCTTTTTATGCCTACTACCAAATTGACTCCAAGAAGTTTCTGATTATACCTAAGTAAATTAGTAAGTTGATCAATGACAGTACCTATTGATGAACTAACAAATGTACCAACATATGTATTCATCGTGGTCATTTGTGTATAGTAAAAAATCTAAGTTCATTTAGGTTTAGCTGGTAATAAGAATCAAAATATCTACAGCAAAGAATTTAAAGATTCCACGTATGTTCACAATGGCATGAGAATTTTATGCATTTATTTACATCGTTTATCATTAGACGGTTTTTGCATTTATTTGCAAATTCGCTAAAATCATGCTATTTGTCAATAAGTAGGCACCTAGCTGTGTACTGCTTTACAATAAGTAGGCACCAATCGTCTAAGCTTTGTCCACTCTGTAATACTTATTCGTTGTGCTTAGGGATTTGCAGCCGATTTACATATTTCTAAATTGTGCGGCGGATACTGTGGTAGTGTTTACGTTATCGAGAACGATCATTTATCTCTGCTATGACATTATGTTTGATACTTAGTTCATTTTATCGTATTTAATAAGATATTGATCCTCGTCACTAGTCTGTCCATATATGATTTTTAAGCACTGTCGTGTACGTATAATACAAGCCCTAGAAAAATATTCAATACTTAGGTTTGTTAACATCTAAATAAATAAATAGCTTATTAACAATCTTGCGATACGCTAAATACAAACATCATTGAAGAGCACAATTAAATACGACCAAAACAAAAGACAAACCAAAGGAAATAATTTAAAATAATACCCAGGACTAACTCACATTGACACAAACATAGTTGTATTCGACGTCCAACAGTGCCACAGCGGGATATTCGTCCTTATCGAAACGAAATCACGCTTAATGCTTACATATATCTTATGACTGACTTGAATAACATATTTGTGACCAAGAATGTATAAAATATTAATTAACAGTACACAGTACAATTATTGTTCGTTAGTAATCAGGGTAGTTTGGTCGTGCATTTACAAATTCTGGCCCTCTTATTTTGGTACTAATACACCTTTACTGTCGTGGTTTCTTAGGGGTTCAATGAACGGATTTGTATGTAACAGGAGGTAAGGTTTCAGGTTGGAGCCCAGGCAATTCCTTCTAAGCAAAACCTGGATACCAAAATTTGGGATGTGAAATCGCCAATCCGCCGAGAGCAAGCGTGATGATCAATGATCGTTCCTTCTCTACATGGCAAGCGGCTTGTGCCCAGCTGTGGGACGTTTATGGGTTTATTAAAACACCTATAAGTAAATTTTAATATATTTTCAAACAGGAAACCCTTTCCTTCAATGTTGAATCTGTTGCAGTCATATATCATATAAACTCCATTTTTTAAAACTCCTTCATCTACTGATACAGTTTATACACTTTCCTTGCCATCCAAATGATTCAAAACACATTTTGATAAATACACAACAATAAAAATATACATAATGTTAATTCCTGTGACACACGGGTCAGTCGTATTGCCTATTTGCGAAAGTCGGCACGTAGGCACGAGCAATGTTCCCAAATGTGTATCGATTTCCATACGCTGTGCGCTGAATTTTAAAGGGGGACCAAACATTGTCTCTTATTTCGTGTATGGTTTTTGCTGCTAATGTATTATGGAATTGTACGTATAAGTAAGTCTTGTTTTGGTGAAATTTCATAGTGGTTATTGGTGTCTAAGGTTTTTGCGAATTTTATATAGACTTTGACGTAAAACTACTCTTTACAGGTTTTACGGACAAAACGTCGGAACCTAAAATAAGACCGCGAGATAATAGTTAAAAGTAGTTTTATTTCATTATTTAATTGCAATTTTATTTGAGAGTTGTGAACTGCAATTTGTAAATAGGAATCGTGGTTTTTGTTACATAATTAATTTATTGGATTGTAAAGTACTAGTCTTCTATTAAATGCATATTTTATTTAAAATATTTGTATTTAATTTGCGTATATTCCCTTATGAATCACATGAAATACCAGAAACTGGAATCGGTATCGAGTATTCAACGAATATCCATATAAGTAGCTATACATCAACAGTACCAATAAAATAGCGATTTGCCACAAAAATCCTTGGCCAAACACGCAGTTATTAAATTCAAAGTTTGCGTTGCGGGATCATCAGTATTCAGGCCCAAATATTAAAGTTGGCCTAAAGAAATATTGCGCGGTAACCGCGGGATTAACTTGGTGTCAACACTGTCCCGCTTAAAACGTACACTGCCGGGCAAATACCTAATGTGACACTCTGACATTTTGAATTTAAAAATAATCTTACAAATATTATAAACGCGAAAGTTTGTTTGGATGTATGGATGTTACTCTATCACGCAAAAACTACTAAATGGATTTTAATGAAACTTTACAATAATGTAGCTCATACATCGGAATAACACATAGGCTATATATAACTTGTAAAGATAGTGTATGAATTGTCATTCACGCGCGTGAAACCGCGGGGCACAGTATTTATCATTTAGTGTGAAGAAACATTGTAATATAATATTTTAATTCTTCATTAAGTCTGAAATTCAGCAGTTACATGTGATGTATTAATAATACCCTTTTCTCCTGGATTAAATGTTTAGTCGCAATTAATAACAGAACAGCAACTAAAATATATTATTGTAAATAATAAATGCTAATTCCTTTTATAAATAAAGCTACAATAATAAATTAGATGAATGTAAGATGTGTGGCCTTCAGGCTCTCAATTTTATTGCATTTTGTTCCAGCAAAATGTGCATAAAAACTACGACCAGGAAAAGAAAATGGCTAATTTTAAATAATGAGTTGTATAAAGTAGTATTTTAAAAATAAAATATTAGGTATGAAATACAAATAATTTGTAATTTCAAATGCGCAATTGTGCATTAAAGAATGACGTCTTCTATGACGTACGTTATTAAACATCAGACGGGTATATTTTAGTTTTCTATCATATTAAAATAAGTAAAGAGAAAGCCTGAGAGTAGTTACACCTATATGACAGTAGTTTTTAATAACTAATGTAACAGTCACCTTACAATAAATAGGAGGAACGTATTAATATTCTAAATGTCTATAATTATGCTAAAGATAGCTTTTAGATAATTTCGTCCTGATCACCTGCGATAGCGATAATTTTAACTTGCTGAAATTTCTAAATCTTTAAAATTTTATTGATTTAAATTTTTTCATCATATATATTATGTTGTGTTATACTTCTGCACTGAAGTGTAAGAGGTTTACACAAGGTTTTAACCAACTGGCGGCAGTCTGGGTTGATTTATTTGTCTTTAGCTGTAATGTATATACTGCTCTATTGGGCGCTCAGCAAAATGTTATATTGGTATTCATTGATAAGTTCTGGTGGTCGATTCAGCTATTTTAAATGCATGTCAGTGTACTTGTCAAATCTACAATGGATATCCTACAATGGCATCAGGGGCAAGTGCATTGTACTGTGTAAACTTATTTTACTCTTTGCAATTATCGTCAAATAAAGCGGATCTTGAATCGAGGCCCTGGTTTTTACTACATCTCTGACAATATCGTTATATCGTCACATTGGCGCTAGTATCGCAACAATCGGCTTAGTCTTATACTTACAAGATATAAATTATTGATCGACTCTGTAAATTAATATAAACACACATATGGCTATCTTGACAATATTTTTAAGCAAATGACTATATTCGTATAAAAAATATATTTGTGGACATGTAATAGGCACATGCTCTATTCCAGGTAACTTAAAACTATTTATATTTCTACCCATTATCGTCCCACTGCATGGCAAAGGCCACCCTCTCCTTCTTCCGATTCTCCCGGTCCTGGGCTATTGTTGTCCATATTATGGAAAAAGAGTACTACATAGTTATTTAATTTATGAGGTAGATATCTCAAACGGGAAATAAAATGTTAAAAATGTAACAACATATAATATCCAACGAACTTTCGCTTACCTTTCATGAGAGTAATACGATTTAATGTTTTACATAATGTCTAGGACAGATTTAATAATTATTGTTTTTAAACTAATTATCTGATAATTTTAATTTCTTAACTCTAGTTAATTATTATTAAAAAAAAATACAAGCAAAACAGTCAAAATAGATTAAAACTTATCTAAGTTATTGTGGTGCCAAAACAGTAGGTTATTTAAAAATAAGACCAACAAGCATAGCCATGCTACAAAATAAAGTAAGTGTACTCAAGGTCTTACGGAAACTATTAAACGTTATGATCTTTGAGATAATAAGGAAAGATTAAAAAATAAATGATCATTTTGACGGACCTATTTTTTTTATATCGGAACAACTAAAAGTATCAAAATAATACAATATGAGTATAACTTTGATGAGGAGCAAAAGAAAAGTAAATTACAATAGGTACTACTCAATGTCAGAAAAAAATGAATTAATTTTATATCACTTTAAATATCACACACTTTCATGCACTTTTATTAAAAGAAATATATACCTTTTACTATAGTAAAACTAGAAAACAATAATTCTGACAAAAGGAAACCGACTTCAAAATAAGTCTTACATGGTTTTGTGATGAATACCATGATTGTCGTAACTGGACCAAATTAAATGGGACCACTCTGGAAGCACCACCTTTCAAATAAAAAAAATACTTAAAAATTTGTTCACCCAGTCAAGAGTTCTGAGGGAACAAACAAAAAAAAGGCGTTTTGAATACCTCTTGCTTTTTGAATTCGGTTAAAAATAGTTCTATCCGGAAGCCTAATTACAAAGCCTTGATACTTATTATTGTTTGTTGAAAACACGCTGCCATTGACGGATAATTATAACATTGCATGTTTTTGGTAGAAATGCTATATCCTTGTTTTCGTTTTGCCAAATTGTTTTAATTAAATTTTATAGTCAGTTCCGAATACCAAACATTCATTCGAGTGATATAGGTAAATAACTAGAATTAAAATTATAGAAATAAACTGTACTATAAAAAATACTAAACGAACAGACCGCAGATGTAACATTAATTCAAAATCTTCATCATGCATTTTCATCCAAACTAAACATGTATTCAAAATTTCAGAACTATCGGAAACCAGGAAGATTCTCAAATGTTAAGCTTATGAATAATAAGATGTTCTAAAAATGACGACCTCTGGTTTATTTTTAGGCATTAATATGAAAATAAGTACCTATGGCTAAAAATAAACCAGAAAAAAACTTTGGTACAGGCATCTGTTATGAATTGAACGTGTACAAGGTCTGTCATTAGTAAAACCATTTATTTTTGAGGTTCAAGACTAGGGCATAGGAACCGGGTTTTCCCGGTTCCGAAAGAACCGGGAATTCCCGGTTCTGAGGGTTTTTGAAAGAACCGGTTCTAAAAATCGGAGAACCGGGTTTTCGGTTCTTTCGGTTCTTTCATTCTTTCTTAAAATAAACTTAGAAATAACTAAATTCACGCTAAATATCAAGTTATTATCATATAATAATGTTACAAGTATCTTCTTTAACAAATGAAGAGGAACTTAATAAGGAATTAAGTCAAGCTATTCTGCTCCTGAATCGATATCGAATGACCTGAGTACTAAAGTCAGGGTTGAAATGGCTCTGTTTGAGCGTGGTAGCATTGCCACGTTGAATGGCTATGCCGATTCTCTGTCCATCGACCATACGAGCCCTCTGATCACGAGTAGAGTCTACCAAACCTTTTGACACTTCTTTAAAAAGATTTCGTGCAGTCGGACCCCGCGACCCGAGCTTTTCAACCCCAAACGGCTCGAAAATATAATTACCCACTAGGTTATTATACTTTTGCCGCTTAAGGGTCTCCGCCGCTCCAGCAGCAGCGCCAGGAGAGGCTGCTGAACTTAGAACGTGGGACGGCGCAAGGGTGACGATACACGTTGCGTCCCACACCAAAGGCCGACCCAATTTCCAAGGTAGCAATGACATACCGTCAGGTCTCCTACCATCACCGCGCTCCAACAGTACACTGGCAGTGACAAGAGCACGATGAATAATGTCATTAATATTTGCGAGACGGGATATACGTCCTGCGCTCCTGCTGCAGGACAGGTCATGGCAACTGAGGGAAACAACTGTTTCACCACAATGACAACGATGGCATGCGAAACAAGGTAAACTAAAACGTTAACTGATGGCGAACCGGAAAGTATTGTCATCCAAAATCGTACCAAGAGTGGTTGACGGAAGTACCTGTAACCGGTGCCACGGTTCTCATTCTCCCATAGCCAGGAGACCCGCGCGCTCTGCAGTGTTGTTTGACGTATTAATTAATTCTTGCCGTATCAAACTGCAAAGCGGCTCGTCCCACTGGCTCTGAGAAGAAAGTTGCTCGGGTAGATCTACGCCCGGGCAGGACAATTCGCAACTATTTTCTGCCTCAGTCATGCACAGAATCTGAAAATCAACCAGAGTGGACCCTAAGATTTGCCTGGTTACATTTTCAGTACTGTGGACCGAAGACAAAAATGCTGGTAAGCCTAAACTGGAAAATTTACGTACACCTAGCCCACCTAATCGGATCGCCAGCGTAGCTTGGGTCCAAGCTCGGTCATCCAACGTTACGTTAACGTGGACAGAATAATTTTGTAGTTTTTCTAAAAGCGGCAAATGTTTCGATAATCGTGAAGAACGAAAAAAAATTGATAATTTTGGAGCAAAATAATAACGAATTGAAGTAATAGCAGAATTTAAACAGAATTTGAAAATTCTATTAGAAATTGATTGAAATTTTTTTTAGAGTTTATTTTAATAACTTATTTCAAACATAGTTTTCGATTTCTATAGTGAATTATAAGCAACTTCGAATATAATGATTTTAAAGCACTGATTATTGCTTAATGTTACTAAAAAACGATGTTGTAATTAGGACTATAACTATAAAAATGTTAATAATGCTTTTTCCAATAAAGTGTGTTTTGCCCATCCTCTTTTATTCGTTATGGTAGTAGAAAATCAGCTTTTAAACTAAAATTTGTCGAAAAGAACCGAAAGAACCGAAAAAAACCGGGTACCCGGTTCCAGCTTAAGTTTGGAACCGAAAGAACCGGTTCCTAAAATAGGGCCGGTTCTCGATGCCCTATTCAAGACTACACTCGATCATTATACAACTAAACATTGTTTACTAATTAAAATTCTGTATGTTAATTAAGATTAACACCGCGATAACATAATTCGACTTTAAACGAGTTTTTTCGTACATATAGTATATTATATTTCTTGTAACCACCTTTATTCAACGCCTATACCTGGGTCTCGATTTAGCTATTTAAGAGTTGCTTAAATTGACCGAATGACATCATTTGGTAATTTTTATGTCAATTGGAACTGCTAACTGTCATTACGATCGCTAATTGGTCATTACGATCATTCTCGTCGAGAGTTCTATGAGACTTTATTGTAGGCTTATCTGAATACGAAAAGTAAGGACAATGACAAGTACACTGATCGACCACTGACATTTAAAATAGCGGAATCGAGGCCTTGGTATTTTCCTAGTTTCTTCAATGAACAATAATTTCTTATTGCGTGTAGAACTCGATCGGTGCATGTGCAATAAGCGCATATGCCAATAATGCGTACGCATGATGTATTAAAGGGCAAAGCGATTAACTCAAACAAAGGAAGTATTGCACTCAATTATTCGGTACTTAAAACTGTTTAATTACTAGAACATTAATATACAATATTGTTTTATGTGTTGATTAAGTAGTCATTGTGTCTACATTGCAAAAATCATGCTGAAGTAAATTGGTATTATCGAATTATGGTCATAAAAGTTACTACTAAGTTGCTTAAATAATTATCGATCTTTAAAGTACGTAGAAAAGAAAACACAAGTTTAAGTTAAATTGGTGTGCTATTTTAAAAATGAAAATTAATAAATTCTGGAAATTTTCGATATTTATCTTTTCATTAATAATGACGATTATGTATTTCTACATACAGTTTACAACACCACTTACCACTGCAAGAGGTGCTTTGGGTTCGATGCCAGCACGGGAAACCCGTTTTTGGATTTCATCAATGGTCTTTCTACGTCTAAGTGTTTTCGTGTAAGTTTTCACTCGAGAAATAATTATAAAAATCTTAGGTAATCAAAAAGAGTAAATCGAGATAGGCAACGATTGCAGAAAAATTGCTTGTACCCAGCAGTGGGTAATTAAATTAAACTAACATTACCTTGTTGTAAACAATGTTAATCTCTAGTTATTAATTAAATCCAAAATGATAGGCGTTTGATTAAATATCCTTGTAACCGACATTTAACCTTGCTCGAAAAAACAATCTAATGTAGGTCAGTGCATGATTCTTAGAACTGCGGTTAATTATTCTGATAATACATTGTTTGTTTACTTGACTGGTATTCAAGTTTATGCATATGAAGCCGGAAGCAGGAAAGTATTATTAAATTAAATACGGAATTGATTATATAGCACCTTCGTAAAGTAACTGCAAACACGTACTCATTTGTTGTCATTGTCTTTTTTTGTCAATCCCTATTAACACCCCTTTTCTTGGATTTCATAAAGAGCATTTTAATTACATAAAAAAAAATTTAAAAAAATAGAAAAAATCAAAAAGCCTTTTATTTCTTGCAATTATACAATTATAGTAGGAGTAATGTTAGTAAAAAAAAATACACATTATTAGTTATTCTGCAAGAACCCCGGATGAAGGCCTCCTCCAAAGTTGACCATTTATTTACATAGACCTACATCCCAAAATGACATTCAGTTTCTTGGAGTTTATAAAAAGTGTTCTAACTAAATGTTGTGGTTTAATTTTGTTTGTTGTCAGGTTTCGATATCCAGTTCTGAGGAAATTCTGTACCACCTAACAAGAAAATAAATTCTAGGTCTGAGGTCTAGGTCTTTCAGCATCCTGTGAGATAACCTAGGTTAGAGCGAGACGAGAGATCTATGCATCCAGCCTTTGTTGGCTATTTAGTGATAAATGTTTTAAAACAAACAGATGCGTGTTGATTTGTTGAAGTTATCGTACAATGCCCCAATTCGGATTAAGGCTAGCAGCTACTATTGCTTGAAGAAAAAATCTATTTGTTTTTATTTTCTTGAAACTAGTTTAAAATTCTCATTTTATACAAAGGAAAATGAATAATATAGCATAAATTGAATTATAACTTTAAATACATAAAATAATCGCATTAAATAGTAACAATCTTATATTAATTATTAATATCCACAGTTGTCAGTAAAATCTAGAGGCGCTATGAGATTAAACAGAATAGGTATATTTTTTGTTCCTGTATAATTTTACACGATAGTAAGACTAAATAATTAGGAGGATAACCAAAATATCTTAACTGCCAAGAAAACAGGTATAAAGGTAAGGAAAGACATTGAAAGTGATTTATAAGGATAAACTTTAACTCTTGTAATCTGAGCTGGGTTGTTAGTGCTTACTGCCGCATTTATTTGATTACCAGCTGACCCAATATCACCCTAAAGCGACGTTTTTTTTTTTGTAATTTTTTATAAAATTTTCGTTTTTACTTACCTTGTCCTTAAAATTTCAAATAACAGAAAAATAGATCCATATTATTATCAGTCAAGTCGTCTGTCAATGTTGGTATTGATTTAAAAATAAAATATTTTATGGATAAAAAAGTAAAGTGTAAAGCCAAATTGCAAAAACGTACTTATATACTTTTTTTCAAGGATGTTGCAAATATTGCACAACAAAACAACTATTTTAACAACTGTAACTGGAACATTAACATGTAAATAAGAGAAAACACAGTATTGTATTATCTTATTTACTTATTTCAGTAAGTGTTGTAAAAAATACTTGTTACTATGTGTTGATATGGCAACAGAACGATTCACGAAATGGGAAGAACAGAGCTTCCCCCCTGTACCACCACCACTGTCAAGACGAACGCCATCTCAGTCTACCCGTGACCATGATACCTGCAAAGGTGTCTAAACGTCGGGACCTAAAATTTAAATATAAACCGCGAAAAAATCCGTAAAAAGTAGTTTTATTTCAATATGCCTCTGAATAAAAAAAAATTGGATTCAGCCATCCCTTGTTGTTTTGCCTTATTAAGATTGTTAGCAACGCACTAAGTCTAGGTCCAAACCCAGCAGGGGTTGCCCTTAGTGGAAGTTGCTGACGTAGTTAGTTTTTCCTTTTGCTCTGGCTGGAGGCCTTAAGGTCCTGCCAAAAGTCCGGAAAACTGTCAAAGCCTGCGCTAGGGCAAACTGCAAAGACCTCTATCAAAAAAAATCCCGAGCTAGGTATTCTATCTCAAATGGGCTAGGAAGTCTGTTGCCCTACCTAAAAGACCGCCACCCCCTATTTTTCTGAGAGGCATTCCAGAGATGATACTGAGTAAACCTTATGTCAAGCGCTGTGATTGTCAGACTGGTTGTCAGACTTTAGGTCAATCAATTACAGCCGTGATTAGTACATTTGACAACATATTTCATTGAACAGACTCTTTGAAATTTGAGAAAGATCAAAGATTGTTCACCAAGCTAGCTCTCTGCGGATTGGCGATTTAGATCCCAATGTTTGGAATCCAGATTTCATCACGATGTTTTCCTTCACCGTTTGTCAGATGTGTCTTAGAATAAATGAGAAAGTACATATAACTTTGAAAAAGCTCCAGTAGTACTTGCCTGGGTTCAAATCTACAACCTTGTGCATACAAATTCGTTTATTGAATTCACCACGAAATACTGGAAATATTAAAAAGTTGTAATTAATTTTCGTTCCAAATAAGCCTACTTTACTATAGGTAAGAGTATATTTATAGATTATAGAGAAGCGTTACACTACATTAACAGAGAGTTAACACAGTTGCAATCTAAATAAATAATGACATCAACATTATCTTCTTATTTAATGCCAAGAATGATTAATTTCTTGTATCATCACTTGAGTATACATCAATATTTTTTACTATTTATATTACTTCGTTTTTCATTAGGATTTACTTCTGTAGTAGTAAAAATGAAACATTTAGTGCCGCAAATAATGTCATCGAAACGAAAACCTCACGAAGTCTTGAGATGGATCTATCATAAGAATTTGTAAAAGCTGGTGTCTTAGTAAAATATATATAATCCAGTCTATGAACGTCCCACTGCTGGGCATGGGCTGCTTCCCATAAAAAAGGCACAAGCATTGATCACCACGCTTGCTCTCTGCGGATTTTCGATTTTAGATCCCAAATTTTGGAATCAAGGTTTCCTCACGATGTTTTGCTTCACTGTTTGTCAGAAGTGTCTTAGAATAATTAAAAAAGTACATATATACCTGAAAAAAGCCACAGTGGTACTTGCCTAGGTTTGAACCTGCAACCTTGTGCTAACACTTCACGACACTAAAATATATTGTAATAAGAAAACCTTATATAAAAAGAAACCTGGCAATGTTTTGACTATACTACATGTGATTCCATAACTAATATTTCCCTAATATTTTAGGGAAATATTAGTTGTGGTTTTTAATCCATAGAGAACTATTGGTTTAATACATCAAAATTTATTTATTTATTATTTATTTATTTATTTTTTATAAATTCTTTATTGCTACTTGCAAATCTCATCTTTTCCGTAAATGGGAACCAATGAATATCTCCTCCCGTTAGCGTCCGAGAGCTATGAGCAAGGGCAGCAAGCATTTATAGATCTTACGTGGTTCATATAAAAAAAGAAACCTGATTATGTTTTTTTTGTCATACATAAAACTTGCTGGTGTCACGTAGTCAATGGTGGCCTTTATGCCTCCATTCACTCATTGCCGTCAAAATATTTGTGCACACAGATGACCAATTGCAACGCGAACAAAAATGTGGGGGCTACTACTAGAAACTCCTATCTTTTATTTTATTCTGACAATAAAATATAATCGATAATCAGAGTAAAGACCTTAGCCCAGCAGTGGAAAACTAATAAGGTTACATAAAAATGAGAGTAGAATTTTTCGAGTTAACATTAACAACACAGTATTTAAATATTAACGCTTTCGCTTGGCTTGCATCTAAACCTTTCAAAACATAAGATTTCAACTTTACAACCCTTTTTTCTTGCAAAGGGTCATAACAATCAGTACAGACTTTTTGGAGACGAACCTGAACAGACATACAGACTTATTTTTTAATGCATCATCATGAATCATATACCACCATCCATACTCCCACCAAGTTTTTGCATACAAAACAAACATTGAAAGTATAATATACCTCGCACTGCACATAGCCAATTACTTCAGCTTATTAGTCTTCCAATCCTTATGAAGTTCGTACGCGAATAATGTTATTAATTTATTTTGTTTCGCTGCTCTGTGGCGTGAGGGCCGCGATCTTTTACGACTCGTTTAGTGGGAAACCGATAACTGCTGAAGAAGTTAAGCAGCATGATAAGGCTAATACTACTTTGTGAGTTTTCTTTTTTTATGAGTTTGATAAATATTATTTTTTTTAATTTTTTTAATTAAAACATTTTTTTCATCCGAACTTGTTCTTTTGCAATTTCACCATCGACTTTAAGTACAGTAAAAACATGTAAGCAGTTTCGCAAATTGGAATGAAAGGGTTTTAATTGTGAGGCTTAATAAATGATTCGATTTTAAGCATGCAATTCCCACATACATAGCTGAAATAACCAAGCATGCAGGTATGGAGTTAACAATTCCACAACAATAAGCGTACTGCAAAGCTGCATATTAGCAGATCTTTTAAGATTTCAGGGCTATACTACCTAGAATACTTAAAATGCGATAAATGCTAACTGATGACTGATGAAAAAGTTTCACTGTATTTTATTGGTGTTTATATTCCTATTCGTTGTAAATGTACCTATATGGGTTTTTTTTAGGCAATTTTTTAAGGAAGTCTGTATTCGTCACATCCCTTTGCAGTCCTTATTCCTCATAATAGTAATAACTACCTTAAACCTTAACCTTTTAATGCCTATGCCCAGCATTGGGACCTTTTAACGTCCCAATGGCACAGGCTCTTCTCATATAGAGAAATTGAAATTTCCATTTGCGGATTGCCGATTTTAAATCCCTTAATAAACTTACTCCTTGCTTAATGTATTTCATTTACAAATGATGCTTTTAGTTGGTGCGTGAACGAGATCGAGCCATGCGACCCGAACGAGCCGCGCCGCGTGGACGGCACCTGCAACAACCTGCAGTTCCCCAGCAGAGGAGCCACACACACTCCACTAGTGAGAGTACTGCCTTCAGTCTATTCTGAAAGTAAGGCTTCTTCAATCACCGCCTTTTTGTTTTCGTAGCAATTCTCTAATGAATTTTAGCTGAGGATACAGTACTGGAGATATGTCGGACTGTGAAACCCTTTGGATAACCCATCGATGAGTTTATTTACAAAAAAAAAAACGAAAGACATACAGACGAATTCAGAACCTTTTCATTTAAAGTCGGCCGAAATCGCCCCGGTCCTGTCTTTGCTTTAGTCAAAGTCGCAAGGTCGCTTACGCAACGTCTGCGTGGTTCCGAATAGATCTTAAATCACCTAAGTTATTGAAAAAACAGTTGCAATTGTTCCATAACAATTTTGGGTTTTCCTGCACCTATATGAAATAATACATTCTGACAAAAATTCCATCTGAGTCAAATGCGCCCTCAATCGAGAATAAACTGGTATTGTTGGAAATTTCAAAATCCAAATTGGAATCTAGATCGAGTAATTTTTTGATAAATTTTTCAAATATTTTTCATAATTGCTATGAACTATTGGACTGTCTCGGTTTCGTGGGGGTCGATTTACTTATCACGTTTATTTAATCTCCAATGGCGATCTCAAGTGAAAAATACTTGTTAATGCTTGTTTCAGACTTCGAGCCAAAGAAGACGGCGGCTGGTGAAGAGATGCCCCTGGCCAGGTACCTGAGGACCAGCCTGGTGCCGGTCGGCCGCATCCCCAGCCAAATGTTCACAGCACTGGCGATTCACGACTTTGTGTTCATGTCTGCTGATATTGCGTCCCTTCATGATACAGGTTCGACCTATTTTCCTGCATTAAAGTAACAAAAGATGATAGGCAGCACAATATCACACAAAGTTTCAATAGAAAAGAAACGTGCTTTTCTTTCGACTCTGAAGTATTAAATTAACTCTGAAAACCGTGAATTGGCAAAATTTTAAATAAAGGTGGCCTTTCGGTTTTGTTCAAACGCTTTCGTTTGAACAGAACCGAAAGGCCACTTTACTAGGTGCAAATAACAGAACAACATACTGCTACCACTCAATCTGTATTTCAGATAGAGAGAATTTTATTACGTACTATTAACAAATTCCATATTCACAGTAAACTACATCGTTTGGAAGCCATATTGCTGTGATGAGAGAGGCAAGGCTGACTACATGTGCGTGCCTAACCAGATCCCAGCTGACGACCCCGTGCACCGGTTCTCAGGCATCCGTTGTATGAACATGACGAGGCCTGAGACCTTCCAGTCTATTGGATGCCTCAAGAACAATACTGAACCTGAAAGAGTAAGTAGTTTATTGTAATGTTATAGAACGGGGATCAACGCGGTATGCGTAATTTTAGGCCTTTAGGGCTTGACTTTTCAAGGTTAGGTTACACAGGCTGTGGTCGCAAGCAAACTGAGTAAGTAGTTGTAGAACAACTTATACACAATAAAAAAATATCGATTATTAACCCATTTTTAGCTGTAATGGAGACGAAACGAGCATTGATCACAACGCTTGCTGTCTTGCGGCTTGAGATTTCAGATAGTCATTATCAATTTACATAATAAAAAAAATAATTTTGAGAAGTCTTATTGATAGAGGTTTGGTTTCAAAACTGTAATCTTGTTCGCAAATCTGGTCACTAAACCTCGTCTTTGATTTATGACATGACCGTCTAAAGATTTTGGTGATACATAATAAATTTCTTTACAAGAAGTTTTTACCTACCTATTATAGATACTTTACATCAGGTCACAAGTCCATTGCCATTTTTGGGACCTACAAAGGTTTTATCTCCATACTTTACCAGCAAGGCATGAGATTTTTTGGTCTTATGTTTACCAGAAACAAAATATAATATAAGCGTGCAACTTAAGCACTTGTTGTTTACAAGTAAACTAAATGTCCTTCATTGAACAAGACCTTTTTATCATAATAATTAATGTTAAAAACTTTTATTTGCACAGTTGTCTTTGCATGCATAATATTGTATTAAGACGTTTGTTTGCTATATTACTTTTGCATAAATATTTCACATTGGTTTTAGGATGCACCTGAAATTTTTCATTTTCGCATTAAGAAAAAAGTAATCTAAAGTTCATCATAGTGGAACAGTTTTACAGTCACAACAATTTTAGATAAACGCAAAAACCTGCATTTATGAAATAAACACATTATGAGACAAGGTTACATCCTTACTTACTGGGGACAATTTTTGGCTTTCACCTTTATATTAAAAAAATATATGAGCATTTGTTCTTCTATTTCGTTTCAGATTGTATCATCAACACCGCTACTAGACCTGTCTGTTATATACGGCAACGGACTACAAGCTCTTCTGGAGAAAGGTAGACAGTTCGAAGGTGGAAGGGTGAAAGTTGAAGTGGAAAACGGAAGAATATGGCCACCCAAATACCAGACCGATGCTAACATTTGCTTATTGAACCAAAGACCTCAAGAGTCGAGATGTCATCAAATGCGTGAGTATCATTTCACAAGAAAACAGGCATTTACAATTTTGAAAACACGCGTTTGCGTTAAGAATAAAATTATATATAATATATAATTTTGCCCAGAACATACTAAAACCTCAATGAAAGGCAACAAACCAAACGAACAGTCAACAACAACATGATAAAATGGTGTTACGCAACAATTACGAAACCAATCCTGACTTTGCCAAGACAATGACTCTGCATGAAAATGATCAGTAGTGGACAACCATGTTTCCAATATTTACCTTCAATTAATTTCTTCCAGCCGAGGATGGCGCAAACACTCTTGGCGGTATCAACCTCATGTCGATCTGGTTCTGGAGGTTCCACAACGTGATTGCCAAACAACTGGAAGCCGTCAACCCTTGCTGGGACGACAACAAACTGTTTGAGACGGCCAAAGATATCAACATTGCAGTGTCTCTGCAGATCTATTACTATGAACTGTTGCCTCTCTTTTTCGGTTAGTATAATCTGTTTTTCTTCTTTACTTGACTGGATATTTCTGTCAAATTTTGAAATGATTTCTTTTTTACCCTCACTTTCATGAGGATCTCTCGCTACTACTTTGAGATTAATAATTTTGGTCATTTACTATAGCTGTTCAGATTCTTTGCTTTTTTCACTTCTTATATCTCTCGCCTACTAACTTTGGTTTATTTAAATAACAGGATATGAGAACATGGTTAATGATGGAATACTTAATCCACACGGTGGGTACAGAGACGAATACAATCCTAATGTTATGCCACAAGTTTCTTTGGAATATCCGTTCATTTTACGATGGGTACATACTATTCAGAACGGTCCTTTGAAGTAAGTAATATTTTATGTCTGGTTTTTTTTGGGCTAGTAAATAATTTCTAACACTAAACTTTTGTTTCAATTTAAAAATAGTTTATCTTTCTTTTATGTATTTTTCACATCGTAGATAAAATCTTTTCCTATATTTAGCATTAACCTATTAGGAAACGTCTGACTGTAAGGCAAACTTTGTCCTTCCTACGACTTTCAGTCAAACAATTACAAAAGAACAGTTCCAATTCAGCGAATTCTTTTCAGAATGTACGACAAAGACGGCTACTATATGAAACAAATTCCTATCGTTAACCTGACTTTGAGGACTGGTTACATTGGCTTGGAAGACAACCTTGATCTAATGACACAAGGAAGCTTCAGGCAAGCGAGTGACAACGTCGACTATACTGCTGATTTTGATGTAAATACCTTTGAAAATATAAGTAACATAACATACATAACATATCATCACGCCTGTATCCCCGAAGGGTTAGGCAGAGGTGTACCAATGTACACCCACAGTTCGCCGATATGTTTAGGTCCCATGTAATAGGGGGCGAGCCTATTGCCACTAACCGGGCACAATTCCAAACTCCGACCTGCTACTGAGAATTTCATAGAAAAACCCAATAACACCTTGGTCGACTCGGGAATCGAACCCAAGACCTCTAACGTAGCAGTCGCGCTTAGCACCACTAGGCCAACGAGGCAGTCGCAGCAGTTGAAAATATTATGCACCAAAATCATTTAAGTATTTTAGATGACGAATCTTTGATGAAGATGCATCTTAATCGTTGTAGTAAAATGGGAGTGAACGCAAAAAAGTTCGACAGCCAAAGCGTCAGCCAACTCTCTCTCTGTTTATCCTCAATTATTATTTTTTCTAAATTTTTTAACTTTTACGTATTCTAAACATCTTAAAGTGTTGTCCCGTACTTGTGTTGTACATAGAAAAACAGGCCATTTAAATGGTATTTCGTTTTTCAGATAACAGAAGTTGGCTTGGGCCCTCACCAACATGTTTCAGATATTATGACAAGTGATCTATCAAAGAACAGATACTTCGGCTTCCAGCCTTACGTGAAATACAGGGAGTTCTGTTTCGGCCACAAAATCAACACTTTTGATGATTTACAAGGCTCCATTGATCCTGAGGTAAAAAATTATAAGCACAAATAAATTAAGAAAATAGTTCAGTCATACGCGTAGTTTGTATTTATTTAAAATCAACTGACAACTTTTTTTGTACTCCAACTTCTATTTTAAGGATGCCAATTTAAGCAAAAGTTTTGAGAGTTGTAACATCTGTATTATTTTATTTATTGCTATTAGTTATGACCTTTTAAATGAATACGTAAATCTTGAACATTACAGAGAATAGAAATTCTGCGAGAACTTTACGACACTGTGGGGGACATTGACCTCTTGGCTGCAGTCTGGGTAGAAAAGAAGATGCTTGGAGGTTTCACTCCTCCAACCTTCTACTGCCTTGTCGCGGACCAACTGAAACGTAACATGATCTCCGATAGACATTGGTATGAGAGACCGAACAGGCCAAATGCGTTCTCTCTCTGTAAGTTTATAATCATCTTCTTTAACATTTGTTTTTCGTACACATCGTCACAATAATAATCAATAAAAACTGTAAGGATAAGGGTGCGTCCACATCTGATGAACGAGCACTTAAAGAGCAGCACGCGAGCTGCTCGCGAGCCGTTCGCGAACCGCTCGTGGCATGCTCGTGAGTAAGCCGTGAGCGACGCGCACACGTCTGTCAGTCGGCGTAATTGACACTAGTGCTCGTTCGTCATATGTGAACGCACCCTAAGAACAACAATCATTAAGTAACCTCATTTTAGTAACCATTTTAACCAGATCTTTGCCGTATGTCACGGCACATTTTAATTTTTTCGCAAAAGTTTAAAAACTATCTCAAATTCTTTTAGCTGCTTATGAAAGCCTTTTCTTGTTATTTTTCCAGCACAACTAAGTGAGATCAGGAAAGTCAATATGGCGGGCGTTATGTGCGATGTCGGAGACACGGTGACGCGAATCCAGCCGCGTGCCTTCCTCAGGGCTGGTTACGAGTAAGTTCACTGAAAGACGAGAAATGTTTGATGAAAAATAATTTTACGAATTTCACAGTATGAGTTACTGAAATGGTATTTTTGTGTTAGATAGAAGTAAGACATTCAAATTTGAGGTTTTCTGAATTAAATTCTGTCTGGTCCAAAAAAAAACTGTTATTTGATAGGTATCTTAGCGGGTCTAATTATTAATTCCATCAAATTCAAAACTTTGTAAACGTGGAATAATTATAATTTTTTCATTTGTTATTCTTTCACATACAGTTATGCAGTATCTTAAAGAATTATTTATTTTTATCTGATGTGCACATTTTTTCTACTGGTACGCTAGAGGTCTTGGGTTCGATTCCCAAGTCGACCAAGGTGTTATTGGGTTTTTCTATGAAAGGCTCAGTAGCAGGTCGGAGTTTGGATTTGTGCCCGGTTAGTGGCAATAGGCTCGCCCAATATTACATGGGACCTAAACATATCGGCGAACTGTGGGTGTACATTTTTACACCTCAGCCTAACGCTGATGCGGGATACTGGCGTGATGGTATTTTATGTTATGTTTTTGTTTCAGCAACCAAATGTGCAGTTGTGACCAAATTGTGAAAATGGACTTCACCGCGTGGAAGGACGAGTCTTGTGGAGTTCAGCAGCCTTGGAACGAATCGCCTTTTGACGCTATCAGGCGTAAACTACTGAAAATTAAACTTTTTTAATAATAACTAAATAAATATGATGGAATTGGTTTGATGAAGATTATATATTTTTGTACCTTTTGTTAAATAATTTAATCTTTCAATGAGATGTTGAAATAAACGTTGATTTGTATTGAGTGTTAATTAAATATTTACGAAAGTTTAATAATCTTTTATTTTTGTTATATGTTTAGCCTTTGGACGCAACTAATGATCAAAAATCATGAATCTTCTATTTTATAAATTTAATATAACTTTAAGCACCAACCTACGTAAAGTGAAAATGACAATAATAAGTCCGTCCAACCTCATATTTTATAGAGCTGAGAACTTATTATTAAAGTAAATAGTAATGAAAAACTTTTTTTTTCCATAATATAAATAACATCTCTTGTTTATGACTTATAAGGGAAGAGGGGGCATGACGGGGAGGCGAGGTAAGATGGGGTCACGCACATATACAAGAAACTAGACTCTTGCGAACAGAAAGCAATAAGCCAATAGGAAGCCATACTTGATCAACCGTCAGCGCGACAGTATCAGTGAGTGTGGCGCACGCGTTTTTTTTTACAAACGAAAATCACGTTGAGTGTTTCGTCCATCTAATTTTACGCATTTAAAAACGTCTTTACTGTAAGGTAATTATGACTACCCAATTTATGTCTTTTCCCGTATATGGTTATTAGTGTTGTTTCCTTTGTTGTGGTATAGTTAGACAAAAGTTCAGTTAATATTTTTTATTTGAGAAATTATTTTTATCTAAATCAGCCTTTGGGGCAAGACGGGGTAGTGGGTATGGGGTAAGATGGGGTAGTGGATATGGAGTAACATGAGGAAGTGAGCTCGAGAATTTGAAAAAACTGAGGAAAGTATCCAATGCTAACGACCCTCGGCTAAAAAAAAATGGTAAGAAGAACAAAAACTACAGTTGCAGTCAAAACGAAAAATGACGATAATGAAGATACAATTTGTCTCTATTGTTAAAATCATCCGAAGATTGGGTAGGCTGCCAACTTTGTGGACGTTGGGCTCACAATGGTTGTGCTGGTGTGGATGATGAAAACACCGAAGAAATTCATATTTTTATTTATTGTGACAATAATTAGCTTACCCCATCTTGCCCCGTGGTAAGGGGCAAGATGGTTTTTCAAAAGTCCCTATTAAATCATTTATTTAAAAAAAATGCTATAAGTTCATCCTCCAAAGACTATGCCAAATGGTAGTCAGATTAATAAGACATTGTGCCATAAATAAATAAGCATAATAAACGTAATGATTATACTGCATTTTTGGTAATTTCCTTAGATACCCCATCATGCCCCCCCTTCCCCTATCATAGGTTATAAAATACAGATTAGTTGATATTTTTTACTATTCTATGAAAATTAGGTAGCAAAGCTTATCCAAATATTATTTCAATAGGTTATAGTTGGATTAATAAAATAGATATATAAACAAAACAAAGCAGGCATTTGTATCCCATTCAAACACGGAAACATAAATACACACACACACTTGCTGGCTACTTGCCCACTGAGGACACATCCACTCGATAGATCTACCTTTCTTTTTACTGGTAATGAACTTACTGTAACTTAACTTAGCACTTAATAGTGTTGTAAACATAAAATTATGACTAGGTAGGAAGTGCGAGGTTCTTCCAACACAAGTACCTTATGAAAACTTTCTGGGATGCCCCGGCTTACTTGCAAAGATTTCCTAAAATAAAATGTATGTTTGTTTCCGTTATGCCCTAAAAAGTAAAAAAAAAAACATTTAAGAAAAAGAATTGCGTTCTTCTCGACGCAAACGGTCCACAGCCATGGTTGCCAGCGATATTTTTGTTCCATATTTATCTTCGGTAGCGAGTGGCCGCCACCGACACACGTGTGCGCTAAGCCTAAACAATATATAGAAAAAAAGGTGTTAAGTCGCTGTTGATGGCCACCGATAGTTGTGGTCGGAGGCTCGCTTCTACCGAGTCTTCAGTTCTAAACCAGCCAATCACGGCTACTCGCGTTTTCGGCCACGGGACCTATCACTCAACTAAATAATTAAATAGTTAATGGTTCGTTAACCTCCTAATGGCTATTACCGTGCTATCAACATAAACCAGTTAGTTTTATATCTTAGAGTCACGCTGATTATTCTTGTTATATTCGTGTGGACGACACGTCAGGATGTTGTCTTTACTATTTGTGTTGAGTAGTGCTAATGCTGCTTTGTTCTATGACTCCTATCATGGTGTTCCGATTACGATTGATGAAGTTAAGCGACATGATAAAACTAATACTACTTTGTAAGTATACATTAAAAAAAGTTTTATATAAATTCGCTCTGTTTCTTTTCGAATCGTTAAAATGCTATAAAAAAATTGTAAATCATCATTAGAGTATATAAATTATTTTTTATTTAAATCATTTTACGTGTAATTTTAACACATATTTTATGAACTTTCCACTCTCCTTAAGAAATATATTCCTGAAGTCAAGATTGAAAAATACAATTTTTTCATTTTTTGACAACTTAATAGTGACAAGTCTCACGGATTAGAAAAAAAATCTTTGTTAAATAGTTAAAATTCAATCTGTTATCAATACTCTTAATTTAAATATTCCATAATCTTATTGCTTAGCTGGTGTGTAAACGAGATAGAACCATGCCACCCCCTGGAAGGCAGACGCGTCGATGGTTCTTGCAACAACCTGCGATACCCGTCCCGAGGAGCGAGTCACACGCCCTTCACGAGAGTATTGCCACCTATTTATGATAAAGGTAAGATTATCCGTTAAAACAATTGAATTCTAAAATAGCTAAGACTTTTTGCCCGTACCTTATTGTGCATCTGAGTTTTACTCTTGACCAAAATAACGAATATTAATTTACATGCAAACAACCTCTCCCATTTAACACACTAAGTAAAATCTTGAAACTTTTGTACATCTGACAAAAGCTAATGCTTTTTATGCACCAACCAAGCATTCATATTCGTAATTTAATTTTTGAAGCCTACAAGTATGCTAAAAAACTCTTCAAAAGTAACCACCTTTATCTGTCATGTATCATAAAACCATCTAATTGATTAATAATCATCTATTCAGTTTCCATATACAAGGAGTTTTCATTCACCAGATTTCGAGCCTAAGAAATCGGCATCAGGTAACGAGCTGCCCCTCGCCCGGTACCTAAGAACTCGTCTTATATCAGTGGGAAGAGTGCCAAGCCAAGTTTTCACGCAGCTCGCTATACATTTCTTCGTCTTCATGTCAGCCGATGTCGTTTCCCTGCATGATACAAGTAATGTATAATTCAAATGTATTTTTTGACTAATTTTCGTTTCTACCTGGTAAGCTTAATTTATGAACACTAAACTGTCGTGTTTTTTCCACATGCGAGCAATTATTTCGAAAAATATTTATTTTCGGATACCATAAATATTATGAGAGTAAGGAAATTTATGTTTTAATTCAAATGGAAGCGGATATGCTATCTTTATTTCTACTGTAAAACTTTACACCTCGATAATAATGCTATAAACACGCTATTTATTGCGCCATAGTAGACACGTAAAAGCTAGTTGTTCTATTAAGTCAGGGTTAAGAATATTTTACATTTTAGGAACCAAATAGGAAGTGAACTATTATTTAAAATCTTTTTTATGTTTAAGTCGCTTACCCAATGTTAATTGACATTTAAGATTTGAGTAAGGCACTTGTCCTTTAAATTCAAAATGTAAAGCATTGTTGGAAAGTTCAATATTTTTAACCAAGATTTTTGTTTCATTTTTTTACTTGTTTCCAGTTAATTACATAGCATGGAGACCATACTGTTGCGCTGAGAAGGGCAAGAACGACTCTTACTGTGTCCCTAACAAGATACCGCATGACGACCCCGTGCATCGCTTCTCTGGAAACCGCTGCCTCAACATGACCAGGCCAGAGTCTTTCCAAAGCATCGGGTGTATACCTAAGGGTACTACTCCTGATAGAGTAAGCAGATAATTTATTTTACAATTTATATTTGTTATGTCTTTATGGTATCTGAACGAAAAATCTGAAAATGTTTAATTTAATTTGAAATACTTAATGTGTACATAAAATAATAAAAAAGAAAATTTAAACCCAAAAACTAAAATAAGGCATCAAGAAGTGAAAAAAAAGTTTAAATAATTCTTAAGTATTATGAAAGATTATTAATTTAATTTATTAAAAGATAAAATCTTATTTACTGCGAAGCAAATAACATTACGTTATTCTAACTCTTTTATTTAGCTTTGATAATGAATCAACACGTCTTTGAACTAGCAATTGTTTTGATACAAACTTTAATTTAGAAATACTCAGAATTTTCTCAAATAATCGTGCAGGATTTTTAAATTTTCTTCCAGATCGTATCATCAACACCCCTCCTAGATCTTTCAACAGTATACGGAAACTTACTAAGGAGTTTAAATGAAAAGGGAAGGCTATATAAGAATGGGATGTTAAAGTATGAAGAGGATGGCGGCAGGATCTGGCCTCCCAGTGTTAAGACGAATGCCAGCGTGTGCTTGTTGAACCAACGGCCTCATGAAACTAGGTGCCATAATATGCGTAAGTGTACCACTTAAGACTGACCGAATCTGTTTAAAAGGTATCTCTACATATTTGGGGACTAATACCAACGAAACCATTTTTCTTGACAAGTACTAGATACTTTATATGGAAAAAATGGCAGAACTTTGCACGTAATAATGAACCCCTTAATTTAACTTATGGCTAAAACATTCCTCGCTCTTTTCATCGCACTTCTGTCGTCTGCTAGCATGGATGTTTAATTTTAAGAGAATTAAAAAAAAAACACTTTCACCCCACTTTCAAAATACAAAAAATCTTAATTTAGGTTTTTGAGTATTATTGTAATCATTAACTTTATTGTTTTAGCGGAAGACGGCGGGAACACACTAGCTGGTATCAATCTAATGGCCGTCTGGTTCTGGAGGAACCACAACTTTATAGCCACGAAGCTGTCGCAGGTCAATCCTTGCTGGGACGATGAGCGGCTCTTCGTTACAGCCAGAGATATTAACATCGCTATAGCACTGCAAATGTACTATTATGAGCTTATGCCGATATTTTTAGGTAAGGAAAATAATGACGTAATATTTTGATGAAATTGTTGTTAATTTTCAACATAACATAACATATCATCACGCCTGTATCCCCGAAGGGGTAGGCAGAGGCGTACCAATGTACACCCACAGTTCGCCGATATGTTTAGGTCCCATGTAATAGGGGGCGAGCCTATTGCCACTAATCGGGCACAAATCCAAACTCCGACCTGCTACTGAGAATTTCATAGAAAAACCCAATAACACCTTGGTCGACTCGGGAATCGAATCCAAGACCTCAAGCGTAGCAGGCGCGCTTAGCACCACTAGGCCAACGAGGCAGTCTTCTTAATTTTCAAACAATTTATAAAAGTATAGTAGAAGTATACTTCCAGTCTTACCATGGGATACTGTGCTACCTAGTACAATGGGTTGTGGAGATCAGATAAGCAGTTACTCACAGTTAGCAAAAAAACATTATTTATGTAATAAATAATACATAATGTCTACACATTAAGTATACTTAATTGACTGGTATTGAAATAATAATTTATTAATATTCAAAATAATATGTATAAATAAAAAAAACAACACACAGGTTTGCTAAAAATAGACGAAAAACTATTTTTAATTTATAAACAAAAAACTTTTGTGATGTTATCGACCTTGATACAAAAAAAAACTGCAATATAAATGCACAAATAATAATATATTTTAATTTATTTTTAAACCAGTTGGAGTCAAAGAACCGTTAAAAGCAGACAAGAACATAAAATATTTATATCCGTTTTATTTATAGTATAAAATAGAATTACATAAAGCGAAACCGGTCAAATTACCATGATCATTAATAAATATAAAATAAATTAACACATTAATAAGATGACTTAATGGTACTTAAAAAAACTGGATTTTAAAGATTTACAACGTTTATAAAATAGGTTTGTTGACAAACAATAAAGATATAAGAGTTTTATGTAAGACAATATTTTTTGTCTCATTTATAGACAACGACAAAAAAAATCTGAATATGTTTAAGACAGGTCGTTTTAATAATATGAAGGCAAAGCAATGCGCCAATATCAATTGTATTAAATACTTTCCAGAAATGTTTATTCTTTACATAATATTATTACCATCTAAGAAATACAAAAACATCATGCTCGTATAAAAATACATGTAAACTGTTAATATTGAATGAATTAATCATTGATCTATTTCAGGTTACGAGAACTTAATTAAAGACAGAATTATCATACCAACTGGAGGCTTCAGAGATGTTTACAACGAAAACATTTTGCCACAACTGTCGCTAGAATACCCCTTCGTTTTGAGATGGGTGCACACCATTCAAGAGGGAGCTTTAAAGTAAGCATTTTTAATGTAAACTAGGCTTTATACTGTCTAGTGCAGGAATGCCTGACAGAATACACGTCAGGAAAAAATGCACAAAAAACGGATTGTCGGATTTCGCTAGTCGGCGGCTTAAAAAAGTATGATTGTTCACTGCAATGTCATTGTTTTGTTTCTTTTTAAATGATCTTGCATTTTTACACAACGCTATATTTTAAATGTTGTTATATTACGGTGCACGTTGTGCACTTTAATTGAAGGAACACGTGTTAATTGAAAGTACTGTTATACTAAACAAAGATACTAGGGTCTGATTTTCCAATCGACAAATAAGATTTATTCGTGAGTAAATATTCTCGTCTGACAGATTTTGTATTGTGAACTTATGTACATAATTTTACTACTGCTTTAACTGAATTACTTATATCAAATTAAATGTCCTTAGAAAACTTACAATAATGTCTAAGTATTTTATTTCTGTCCGCGAGATTAATAAAAAGTTATATTCTCAAACAATTGTGATTTGACTCGTTTGCCTACTACAATAGTATAAGACTCTTGTAGTAGGCTTCTGCTCGAGTCAAAGATCCAACTTTCAAATTCTGTCTGACTAAACAGATGCAGAATCTAGACTGACTAATCTCTTCACAACAATGATCCATATTTAAACTACAAAAGTAAAAAGTTCTCAGCGTAAATACTATCCAATATTTTCCAGAATGTACGACAAAGATGGATACTACTTGAAGCAATATCCCATAGTGAACTTAACCTTGAGGACTGGTTTCTTCGGCGTTGATGACAATATCGACCACATAACTCAAGGGAGCTTCAGGCAGGGAAGCGCTCATGTTGACTATATTGCTGATCCTGATGTAAGTAAAATTCAACAATCTATCAATCAATAGTTTCTATGTAAAGCCATTGATAAAACTCTTGAGGATGTTTGATAAACATTTTTTCTGAGTTTATCTCTATTGGTGACTTACTTGTGTATCATAATAAAGAACTGTATTTAGTTTCTTGATCAGAAATTGCTTGCGTTTCCCATTTTTTGGGCTAGATATATTTTAAAGAATAAGTTACAACTCCGGGATAGTTTGCATTGAATACCTGAAAAAATTATTAAAATTTATGTGCGTGATATTAAAACCCAGTTGATGTCTCTTTGAAAGACAATTTAATTTAATTTTAAAACCAATAAAACTATTTCCCACGCGCTATATATTTCAAAATACAACAACTAAATTACCCTCTATTTTAGATAACAGAGCAAGGAATGGGCCCACATCAGAAGGTATCAGATCTGATGACGAACGACCTATCCAAGAACCGCTACTTCGGCTTCCAGCCGTACATCAGGTACAGGGAGGCTTGCTTCGGTACCACCATCAGTAGGTTTGAAGATCTCAAGGGATTCATTGATCCCGAGGTAAGAATATCATAATTTAAATATATTATTAAACTTACTGGCTAGTTATGCTGTACCTACAACTATGCTGTGCCCAACAGGGTCCATAATTGTTTCGATACCCACAAACTGTTAAAATGTACATTTTGGAAGCAATAAATATTGAGTATTGAGTAGCTAATCACATTAATAACAGTATACAATATCGTTAATTATTATCATTATTTGAATATTGGTCTTTACTAATGAATGAAACGTGAAGGAAAAAACACAAGGCTATGTGTGATTTTTAGTTTTTCTTTCTGTTCTCAAGTAGTACAGTTGATTGTTAATTTTTAGTTTTCAGTAGTCAAAGTAGGTTTCATATATTTTTGTCTTATCAATTGTAATATTTTGCAGAACTAATCTTCTTGATTTTTTATTTGTTTCATTTATGCGAATTTCATAATAATTTGCAATACAAATTACTTACTCAGTAAATGAGGTAATTTATTAAGTATGTATAAACTGACAACACCTGCATAGTTTTATTAGTACAAAGTTTAAAAAATCAACACAATTTTGTTTTTTACGCTGTCGCTTGTTAAAGCTATTAGTGAAAATGACTATTTACTTTCCAGAGAATAGAAGTCCTAAAAGACGTATACGAGAGCGTGGAAGACATAGACCTTATCGCTGGCATCTGGGTGGAGAGACCTATCAGTGGGGGGTTCGTACCACCCACCTTCTACTGCCTAGTCATCGACCAGTTGAGACGCAACGTCATATCAGACAGGCATTGGTATGAAAGACCTAACAGACCCAATGCGTTTACTGCACGTAAGTTTCAACTTTTTTTTAAGGTTGTTATATTTCCAACCAACATAACATCTTAACAGTTTACACCAAAGCGATGCCGATGAGTACCAATTCTTATTAATAGGACCGACATTATATTAAATAATATTAAAAATAGACATATATTCATACAGTCTTTAAAACAGGTAATAAACTAGAATATAAAAAAATAACACATAAACAATATAGTAAAATATTTCTAAATCAAAAATCTGTTATAAAGTTTCTAAGCACTTTTGAAAAGACATATAAAATAAAACTTTGTTTGGAGTTATTGTTGGATGTCAAGAAAAAACGGTTAATAAACGTGGGAATTACCACCTTACAAACTAAATAACATAATTATTAAGTTTTTTTTTGGTGCTAAGAATAATGTGATTTCCACTTTATTACCTTGAGATAATTGTGTTTACTTATTTTTTACATGTCTTATTTTATATTTAAATAACAATAATTATTATTTTCGGTTCTCAGAACAACTTACCGAAATAAGGAAATATAAAATAGCAAGACTTCTATGCGATGTTGGAGATACCGTCACAAAAATACAACCTCACGCCTTCCTGAAAGCGGGTTTCAAGTAAGAATCAACTTTATAGTCACAGAAATTAAGTTCATTTTTGTATTTTTGTTTTTTTGTGCAGGAAAAGTTTTCTTGCAAAAAATTATCATCAAATCAAGGAAAGTTACTGAGCGAGCTGTGCTTTTATTTTCCAGATAATAGGTAATATTTTTATTATTTTTCTTGTGTTTTTTTTTCTAGTAACCAATTTGCCAGCTGCCGTCAAATACCTAGCATTAATTATGGAGCATGGAAGGATCTGACCTGCAAACCTACACACTGGACACAAAACAAATTTTAAAAGTCTTAAAAAATCCATTTTGTTCCTAATATTATTTCACCTTATCAACTCAAATAAAAAAAAATCTAACATTATTATTGAATCTGGTTTTATTTATTAATTAAAGTGCTCAGGTTTTTTTATTCTTATTTTACAATTCTATATTATTATTTATTTAAATAATAAATGTTTTATTTACTAATCCGTACTGAATTGCTATGTTTATTAAACATAAAACATACATATTTTATTAAATTATTCACTGACTATTTATTAGAAAAAAAAAGCAAAACATCATTGTATTTAATATAATTTATGGACACAAGATATTGTACAATTTATTTACATTCGTTATATTGTAAGTAGGTAACAATTACACAAACGTGCGAATAACAACAAGCATTTATTATTTATTTAATTTATTTGTTTCATTTATACTTAATTCTTTTAAAATATTTTTGTTTATTTGTGTAAATTAAAAATAAGGTTCCACCGAGATTTGAACTCGGATCGCTGGATTCAAAGTCCAGAGTGCTAACCATTACACCATGGAACCGACAATTCAAAAACACAAACAGCCTTTCTCTTTGAAGAGCCCAATTAATTACGTTTACTATGATGACGTTAGCAGGCACAGAGTGTTACCTGTTTAACGTCGATTTAAATCAAACGTTCGAATGCTCACACTATCCCCATCATATTCCTTAAAACGCTAAAGTAATTTGATTTCATACCTCCTTCAACACATTTTTCTTCACTTATTTTCTTGTACTTGTTACAATATTTACACAGTTGGTGTTTACTTTAAACATTAATTTTATCCTTAATTAAAATAATAAAGATTTTTTTTTAATTGTGCTGTTTACACCAGACATTTTTTTTACACTTCAAACGAAACTTTGATACTGACACTTCGTTATTTTCCGTCAAACTTCGTACATCTTCGTATCTTAATTCAATATTAAGGTGAGTATAAATCAGTGACAATGAAATGCTGTTGTTAGCGGCTTATTCTAATCAGTCTGTGGATTAACCCGCGCTGTAAAATCGATGTTTGGTGGATCTCCACAATTGCCGAGGGATTACTGAAAGCAAATTAAATTATTAATGGTTTATTAAAACGGTGTTTTTAGTTATACGTATACATTTTAATTTTGTGGTCGAATATGATTAATAAAAAAACTATCATTTTAGATACTTTAAAAATAAAGTATTTTAAATGTTTTTATTTAATACTAAAAATAAATATAAATAGTCACGTATTATTGAGGTATGTATGCTTAGGTAGAACTGATATTCAAATAAATAAATAAAAAAAACACGAGAGCAAAAATAACTTTTTTTTTAAACAAGTCTTAGGGTCTCAATATTTATTTACAATCGGGCAACTTTTTAGATTTTAAAGTCAGAGCTACGGTTCTCATGAGAAGTATTATAAGCGTCAAACACAATACCTTTGTTTATATTCACACACAAAAATAACAAAACTATACACTTCAGAAACATTTTTAAACCCTTTTCTATTCGTTTGTGCCACAGAAATGTTTTAATGTTCAACTTTAACTGGTTATTTTAGGGTTCCCTAATGAACAAGTAAAAACGAATCACTGGTCTTTCTGACCACGTAAGTAAAAAACATATCAGCTGTTTTATAAAACGCTCTACCTGATTCTGTGGTCTGTGGCACATGCATTTTTTCACATTTTACAAATTGTGAATATGGTAATAAGTAGAAAAGGCTAAATGACGTAATTATTCTACGAATAAAAAAAAGTCAAAAATCCTAGTTTGACTACGTTTTCCCCTACCTAATAAAACATCAAGGCTCTTACAAAAGCCCTAAGGAATCCGTACATGAACAATCAACCACACTTCTCTACATTTAAAATAATGAATATACGGCATAGTTTTCTTTTGTTTCTGTTGCAACAGCCATGCTAATAAACGCATTGTTATATTTAAAACAGGTGAAAAATAAAATGCATTCTCGTCACAGGGTAGACAAAGGACTTTGGTTGTGGCTTAGTATATTATAAGATCTGTACCTGTATGGGTTGGTTAATTATGTTCATGAACAAACGGTAATAATTTTACTCTCCCAACATATTAATCTTTTTATTTAACAGAATATGTGGATGGGTAGGTATGTGTGGTAAGATAATTACACATTTGGGTATACTCGGCAGAAATAGCATAACATATAAAAATAATTTCAAAAGTGTAGTCTTTTGGTCTAGGGGCATGATCCTGACTACTAAACTAAAGATCGTGTGTTTGAAACCTATTCAGGACAAATCTTTGTGTGATGAGCACGATCATAAGTTCTGGGTTATTTTTAAAACGTACCTATTTGGAAGAAATGTTATGTCACCGGTTGTCTGTTGCCATAACACAGACTCTACTTTAATCGGAATCGGATGGTCGGATGTGTGAGTTGTCCTAAGACATGATATTAATAAATGGTTGTTATAGCAAAATAAAGTTTCGGAGGACGGTGAGAGAGGCCTTTGCCCAGGAGTGATATCCTGAACCTTAAAATAATTTTAAACAGACTTTACTACGCAAGTTCAAAAGGAAGGTTTCTTTTATAAAAATATAAGGTTATGAGAGTCGGTTTCGAGAGCTAAGGCTTTTCTACGTCAACGTTCATTGCACTTTAATATTTGCATGATATTGCGTCTGCCTGCAATATACTCCTTTGTGTGATTTGGTGGGTTGTTGCTAGAAAACCATGCTCGGTTATTGTTTGTTGATATTAGGGTTCCAGTTATTTTGCTTTATTTATTTTAGCTATTATAACCAATACGTATTAAATTTAAGCGCTATTTTCAACTAAAATGCAACAAAAACTACCTGTTTTCAATATTTTCATATTCGAACTTTCGTATTTTATTCTCGTCTGTCTTTTTATGAATATTATTACCCACACATTCCATCCACTATAAGCTAGTTAATTAAATAATTAGTCAACAAGAATTAATGACAATCACATTTACACGGGATCTCTTCTCTGATAATAATATAATCTGCAGATAAGAAAATCTTTTTTTTAATTCATCCACAATTGCTAGAGGTACCGCTTAACAGACATACAAAAAAAGGCAAATCAAAGCCCTCCTCTTTTTGGACTACTTAGTCATGGTTACGATTAATAGCTATCACCATCAGACTAAAATCATTAAAACACACCTAATCAGTTGAAACCAACCCTCATTATCCAACTGCCCCGTCTCTTGCACCGACTGGTCTTCGCAATGCAAGTGACGCGCCAACAGTTAATTACAGTAATGTAGTGACGCCAACACGTGTATCGTGTTATGTTCACACGTTGGTTCTGACCGGTAAGGGTTGGCGCAAGTTGGGAGATGAGGCAGTCAATTAATGGAACTACCACTCTGGTAGTTGACATTGGCATATTCTTTAGATTATTTTCACGGCAGAGTAGAATTTATGACGAATAAGAATAGCCCAAAAAAAAACTATTTGAAAGGGGTAAGATTTTAGAGCAATGTCGCACAGTAAAGTTTAATGGTTGACATAAAAAAAATATATAATTATTTATCCATCAGTAGAAAGTTAATAAAATGAAAGTTACAAGCTTGTGTTTGCATCGACAAAAAGCACACGATATCTCGGCTACTTTTCTTCAGATTTCATTCAATTAAAAAAAAAAGCAATAAAACATGTTTTCAGCGTAATACCATGTAAAAACTATAAATTAGAGGGATATTTACGGATCCTATTAACACTAATATAATTGAAACTCTTACCGTTATTGCACGCGCAAACTCTATGAAATGTGCCGCAGTAAAATATCTAATCGATCGTGTGGCTTAATTGGCGAAAACTTTGTACGGCTGTTTTGCCATTAATTGCTATAAGCCATATGAATTGCACTAAAACATAAACGTTGCGACATAAAAGCTACATATTTTCATTATCACATTTGGGTACACACACAAAAATGTGTAAAAAATGATACCGGTTTGTCATCAGAACTTTGTTTACCTTGTATGGCAATAAAAGTAGCCGCGGCCCTTATACTGAATTGCGACACATATCTAGGCATTTTTTTCTAGGAAAGCACTTCAAACAGTAGGTCCCTTCTGTCATACAAAGATCTTTGGCAGTCGTTAAGTTCTGCAACCATTCAAGCAATTCTGACAACCATTCCTGCTATGGGATACTGTGTGTCCCAGTAAAATGGGTTGTGGAGGTCAGATAGGCAGTCGCTCGATGTAAAATACGGTGTTCAGCTAAATCCGGTGAGACTGGTAGCCGACCCCAACATAGTTGGGAAAAGGCTCGGGAATGATGATGATCAAGGCATTATTTTTACTACCTCTTTCACTTTGCAACCTCATAACAGCTCAACGAAAACCATCAATGCATATAACAGGCCACCTAGTTTGACATCAATCAACAGTAAAGTTGTATAAAAAACCCCTACCAGGGTCTCGACAGCGAGCCGCGGCTGTCAGAGCCCGATCCCGTCAATTAGTCACCCCAGTGATTATGATTCACACACGGCCAACCCCAGCATCTGGTCCTAATGATCGCGAAACGCGACTGTAGGACTGTAGTAGGGGATATGTTTGATTTTCATGTAAAAATTATGCTTATTTGCAGATTTTTGTTTTTATAATACAATTTAAAGTTGAAAACTGATTTGGTACTTATTGGGTGCGTGTGAAATTTCTATAATTATTTTTGTCTGAAAGTGCGGTGTAAAGTGTACATTGGTACACCTCTGTCTAACTCTTCGGGGATACAGGCGTGATGATATGTTATGTTATGAAAGTGCGGTAAACGATAGCTTAATTCTATGACAGCTCTTTAAGATTTTTTCTCTTTTGCCACGAGGATATTAGAAAAAGTTAAGCATAATAAGGACTATTACCACTCCAAGTCATATTCAGGTAGTATAGCGACTTATGCAATATGTGAAGGTTGCTTAGTATTTTATGGCAGTTTTATTTCAAAAATTTGCAATTTACACGTGTCGCAAACAAAAATCGCATTTCGTGGCCAGACGTTCAAGGTAACAATAAATTTCTGAAATCTGTGTAAAGAAGTCAAAATCAATTTATGATTATTCAGTTGTTTTCAAGGACTGCATTGTTGTCATAATGACAACTTAGATGATTTTACGTTTTTTTTTAAGGTAAATCTTTTTCAAGTATACATAACCCATACAGAACTTTCTAATTGCCTGACAAAAATTTGGTCAAACAGTTTTTTTTTAAATAATATTTATGTTTGTAAATAATAGTTTATTTTGATTTAATATTTTATTTATATTTGAGCACAAAATCCAAAAACATTTCTGTTTCCAGCCTTCTTAGTTTCAAATAATACCTGTCTATTTGAAGTCCCTTGTGGCTTAGTTCCCAGACGTATCCCGTGACGTCAGCCAAAGAGTACCCATTACTGGTACACGGTAATACTCTTCCTTACTCCAGATGTATGTATAATACTAGTGTATTCCCAAATGGGATCGGCAGAAATAGGTATGTGATAGCGCATTAGGTTTCTGAAAGATCAATATAAAAAAATAATTAGTTCTTTTGGTAAATGTTATTTGTTGATAGCACAGGGTTGTTATGTCGCTATTTTAGTGAGATTCGTTTATTCCAAACTAATTACGTTGACTGGATTTCGGCGTAAAACACAAAATATAAAAAGAGCTCTATATTACGAATCAATAGTGTAAATTTTTTCCAACAGCATATACCACGAGGGTCAAATGTAACTGGACTTGTTATTCGATGCGATTGCCTACAGGTTGTTTTGAAACTGTGCGCTAAGCGATTTTTAGAGAGATTTTTAGCACTTACTATCAATAATCTCGTGTTTTCAATAATTTCATCTTTACTTAACTGAAAGTTGGTAACAGCAATTTTATTTCAATTTTAATAAATACAATTGTTAATTAGATTTGTGCTTTGTTCGTAAATGAGTAGTCACATTAGACAGGCCATAAGTTACAATAAAAATGCGTACCTAAATCAAAATTTGTTCATTTATTGAATGCTAAATAAACAAATCAACCTGTATATCAGTTTGCAACATGGCTGCTCGCGACAGTGTCAGACACACGGTACAATTTTTAGAACGCTTCACTTGGCTATCAATACTACGTTATATTTTTTTAAAGGGTAGTACAGTGCTCGAAATTCTGTGGAATTCGGTTACACAAGTCGGGTATAGACAATTTAATTCTGCTACTTTTGGGCTGCCATAGATGAAAACCGTAATAAAAAGCTTATTATTATTATTGGTTCTGGTTAGAATTATTTTACAACTAGCAGCCCGCCCCGGCTTTGCTCGGGTGCAACGCTGATACCAAATATAACTACACAATCATTAAGTTCTGTATTGCGAAGCACAGCCTTGGACGCACCATTTGATAAAGGCACGCGCCCCCCGGCCCCCGCGCGGCCCCCCTGGCCGGTACCGCCGCAACCCCTATGTCCCTGCGTTTTAAATTTGTAATATCTTCGAAAATATTCATTTAAATTACTTGCTGTAAAGGGCAATATTGATCTATATTACATGCACAATTTATTAAAGGTACTTAATTGGATAAGGATTAATACTGTATTGCTTAAAAACGCTTTTTCGTAAATAAGTAATAAATAAACGATAAAAATGGTTATTGTGGGTTATCCTCAAGAGATAGACATATGCCCTCGCGGACTTTTTTGTAGATCTTTTTAAGGTGCACAAAACTGTAGTACATTATTTTGATCTATCTCGTAGGGTTCAGCCAGCGTTTGCAATAAAAGCGCAAAAAAATATTCATTTACGTCCTTACATTAGAAATCTCTAAGATTATCCGTGTTCCTCTACTATATTATGCATGTATTATACATATAAACCTTCCTCTTGAATCACTCCATCTATTAAAAAAAACCGCATTAAAATCCGTTGAGTAGTTTTAAAGATCTAAGCATACATAGGGACAGACAGCGGAAAGCGACTTTGTTTTATACTATGTAGTGATAGTGAAGAAACACTTGTCTTGATAGTGTCTGACAAACTAATTTCTAGAAAGTAGGATATTTTCGTATTTTAAGGCTAGCTAGCAAAGCTATAATGTAATAGAAAAAAATAAAAAAAAATCGAAACTCAATAAATTCATGAATTTTACATGCTTGTCAGATCTAACCTTACAAATATTTTGTCAGCAAATTAGCAATAATTTTCCACTACAATAAACTACAATCTAGTGTGAATTTAGGTACAATTTGCGGCCAAACACTCACTAATTGGACACCACAAATTGGTTATCGGCGGTCCAGTGAGGGGGACGGTAGCAACGTGCTGTCACTAATTTATGTATTGAAGATACTGGCTTAGTTGTGTGTAGACTTGATCGAAGGATTACACGATATTGTGAATGATTATACTATGTGCAATAATGTAATTAAGGAAGAAAAAATGAAATTGCTCTACTCTTTTTATTTTTAAGTTTTTACTAAAAATCTAGACAACTGGGCAAGTAAATTCGTTGCTGCTTTGAAAAAAAAGCGCCTTAATTAAAAAGCCTAACATTCTGACTAAGATCATTGGAAGTACCTAAAAAATAATTGAATTATAGTAATGTAAAAGTTTCAAGCTTCCAATCAGTGTAGGCTTCACTCACAGTCTGCAGGAAAAGGCTAGCAAATCTCCGGACATCCACCAATCCCACTTAAATTCTTAGCACGACACCTGCAAAACAGGCTTTCAAAATATCATTGACAGCGATAAACACGGACACACGACGGATGTGCATCAGTTTATATGTCGATATAAAACTCAATAAAAACTCGATTGTCAGAATCGTTCAGAATTCCGCCAACGATCGCTGATTCAATAGCCTGACCATTTTACATGCTCGGCTCGTGCGAGATTTGAGTGTAGACGGGCGGGCTTTCTTATTGACACTAGTAATTATTAAATATTTAAATTAAATATAGAATTTAGTTTTTTTTTTTTAATATACATAAATATACATAAAATATTCTTTTCTATGTTTTTCCCTTTATTTATAATTATCTCAAAAATATTGAACTTTTATTTGACGTAAACGTCTACGTCAGATAAAAGTATATGTATATACATACACGTGTATTCAAGAAAGCGAAATAATTAAATGGTGAACACCAAGAACAGCTGTACTTATACAAAAAACAACTGGTGTGTTTTTTCTGCCTGTTTAGATTAACCAAACATGATTATAAAATCATGGAATGCAGAAAGTTCTTGATTTGTAATGATGGATATCTTTTACAAATTCTTATCGAGCAAAATTTAGACAAACACCTTTCGACGTTCCAACCGCCGCGTTTCAACCGCAGCGCTTCAACCGCTCGTCTAGCCCACCACCCAGCCCGTTTGACACAGGCATTGCTTTATCTGATTTACACTACATCTGTGCATTCTTTAGTCTGGCGAATTTCCTATCGGTGGTATTTACATAGATCGTTGCACTTACAATTGCTTTCGATCCTGTAATGGAACAATTTACACATCCTTTGTGAACGGCGAATAAGAGGATGTTATGTGTGTCAGCTTGTTTATAAATGTGTCACTAAGGCGGTTGTGTTTTGTCTTTTTAATGCTTGAAGAGTATTAAATTTTGAATTAAGACTACGTGTGTTGAATGGGTTGTTCACCTAATTAATTAAACGAATAACGATTTATTGAAAGGTTAAAATATTCATGGAATGAATTGAAAAAATATGCAAAAAAGTTCATGCGCTTAGAAAATAACGATTCAACGACGTAAAGTTTACTACAAAAATATGGTCATGAAAAAAACTGTCAGCTCCATCTATTGGACTTGTATACGTAGTAAAAATCGATTAAAAAAAAAAAAGAATAACAATTCCTCTCACCATTTTTGTTTTATTCTTCAAAAAGCAAAACTAAACATAATATTTTAGATTTACAAAAATATACAAATAGGAAATAATATATGACATTACATTATGTATTTGGCAGTAACTGAGACTGGTAGCTGACAACTCAAACCTTCAAAGTAAAATACAACAAACAAAATAAAACTGTCATCACATATTTCCCTTTTGAAATACAAAAAGTATTGTATTACTAAATAAGCGAGGGACCGACTGTTTATACGTTTAGTATTAACAAACTTTATACACCTGGAATCCCCGAAAAATAACCTTATTTACAAAGAGATAGGGTCGGTTTTGACTGCACATGAAAATTTGCTACCCCCATGTATTTTTATTAGGTTTTCTAGTGTAGGGTAGGTCGGGGGGTGGTTGCTATGGAAACGGCACGGATGTCACTGTTGGAGAACAATCCAGTTTGTTTTAAAAGAGAAAATGGTAATATTCTCGGATAACATATTAGGCATTTTATCCCCATTAAGAGCATAAAGGGTGAAAGAGTTGAACTCTTAACCCGTATATGATTGCCAATTTACCCTTTTTAATTCAGTTATTTTTAGAAACATTAAATAAATAATCAGTTATTCAGAAATATAACTTTTCTGTTCTGAAAAATAACAATCGTCTACGATACGTACGACCGACGACCCGGTTACGAAACGAGATTTCATTAGTATAACATTAATTTTGTTTACTTCTCAAAAATAGATGATTTTACAGGTAAATCTTGTTTAGCATCTATTATTAAATTGGAACACAAAATGATCTACATTCAAGCTCATTAGTCCTATGACAATGAGGATTGTATTTATTTTTTCGTTTGACACTTCTCTCGTAAAACAAGAAACCAAACCTTCTGAAGACAATCATCATAATCATCATATCAGCCTTTTGCAGTCCACTGCTGGACATAGGCCCTTTGCACCCAGTCACTGCCAGCTACTTTCTTCAGGCCACCGGTCCATCTAGCCGGGGGGCGTCCTACACTACGTTTGCAGAAGACAATACATAAGAAAATTCCCATAATCTGATAAGAAGAAATCCATCTCCAAATCTTGTAGCAATATTCGCCAGTCGTTGAGAAACTTTGGCCTCTTGATAACATCAATAGATACTTAAGCACCCACAAACATGTTTACTGGTGATTAACACAGAATGTGGCCGACTCAGACAGTTTGCAACTCCGCAAATTGAGGGTATTCACACATTAGGGGGTTGTGTGCAGTGACTGTGTGTCTAGCTGGTATGTTTTAATATTATTTGGAATATGATTTTGAAGTTTCGTGCAAACGAAAGTTTTTGCACTTCTCAAAGCTGCGAAAAACTCTGTTCGTCTTATGAAAAAAAAAAATGCTATAATAGGGAAAATTGGAGAAAACGTACTTAATTGAATATAGATAAGTATATTACAAAGAAAGCCATTTCTCCTTTTCTTCCAAAGATGTTGATAGATTTTTCAGTGAATTCCCAGGGAACATGAACATGATTATATTATGCCGTCTCTTGAATACTGTGAAGAATTTTTTAAGGCATAAGAAAAAATATTTTAAAAGCCTTAACATTGCCACCAGTCCATTAAAGGCTATTTAAAACAACATACCCTATATCTATGTAAAGATTTAATACGAACCCACTCAACAAATTCCTCGCAGATTCCTTTCAACTAAACCATACAGTTCCCATACTGTAGTCTAGAAATATCCTGCGCAAGTACATTAGACAATTTATTACTCATCATAACAGTATTAAGTGCTTCTTGGAAACTGTTATAACTCATTTAAATGGAAGATGGAAATAACATCGCTTTGAACGATTGTAACTATCTAATTAAAACATGAGTCTAGATGAAATAGGTTTTACTGTCTGTGTTAGACAATGTAAAAAGCTTGTAAAAATTGTGTATATTATGTTTGGAAAGGAATTCGATGGTTACCAATATTTAATGTTTTTTCGTCACTGAGTATTTAAAGCGCGGTACGTATCATTCGTTTTTTTTTTCGGAAACGCTTTTTTATTGAGGTTTTTAAAAAGTGTAATAATCAGTCTATCTGACTCAGATCAGTGTTATTATTAATGCGATTAAATGTGATTTATCTGAAACAGTTAATTCACGCAAGTGCCTCCATCTTTCGTACTTTTGTAACTACGATAAGATATTGAAAATGCAAATAAGTTTTGTGTTTACTACTCAGTTCTACAAGACATTTGAACACTACTCTTTACATATTATTTTCATCTTTATTTATGTTGAGTTACCTGCCTTTTTCCTAAGAATCCCACTAATTTCAGATTGGAATTTTGTCATACTGATTTCAGTGTTCAGAATAATTCTCGTTTACGTCATCTCTTATTACATTCGCCTTTAGATATTTCTGTATCTTGATAAATATTACTTCCGTACAAAGAATCTTAAATCAAATTAATTAAAATTTTCAAAATCGCAGCACTCGCCGCGGGGCGTCAGACTACTGCAAACTGAAATTCCTTTTCAATTAAGCCAAATTTAGATGGATTTTCGACTTTAAATGGAATGAGAATAGGGTTGGTTTTTGCTTGTTAACGAAGGCCAATTACCTGACTGGTCATTCGCTCACTACCGCCAGTTTTCCAAGTAATATAGCAATCATTCATTCCTTTTGGTGTGTGACAGTCACGAGAGATTAATGTATTGCGATTCTCATAACAAGTTGAAATATTAATTTTAACATTTGTCTTACATTTTCGCGTAGAGATGGGAACAAAAGTATAATTTATAGTTGGTATAGAATATGAAATAGTAAGAGTAATATATAGAGGGAAATAATTTATTACGATGATTAAAAATTTACGGACATTTTTTACTTCAACAAATATTTTATTTACATTTGGTAAAAAAGGTATCAATAACTCATCTTGTGGGACAGTCGGGTTAAAATTATTTATGGTGAAGTCGGCATTTGGGATCATCATTTCTCCTTCCAAACAGAGAAGTCCATTTGTGGGATCTCGCTGCAGTCAACTGCGGGATTCCTGTAAAATGATGGACAAAATATAGCGCATTGTCGATACCTCATAACTGTTCACACGAGGACCCGTACCTACAACGTTACTCACAAAATTGTATGCGGGACTGATTTTGGATCTAGAAACCATATTGCTAACTAATGCCATTAATCAAAATGCTAATAAAATATAACGAAATAATCTCGCTATGATTATGACGTCACGATTTGTCAAATAAAGATACCCAAATAGCCTACAGTTTCGAGCGATGGTCGGGTCCAAATCTCGTTGAGCAATTCAAATACGAAGTAGGTAATTCTAACACAAGTGAATTTATATCATAAATAACTTTAACTTAAACAGTTCTTACTTAGGGCCGATGTTGAAGAAACCTCGTTTCGGAACCTTAGTGATACCCGTAGCAACGCTGCACAGAAGTGTTGCCAAAGTTGTTTTTCTAACCTGCTTCAGTTGAGCTGAAAAAAATATTCCCAAAATTTATATACAAAGTTCTTGATGTAAATGACTTATTTATCACACAACGTTAAACCCACCTAAGGTAAATGCATGTGGCCTGTCTTTTCTTTCAAACCAATGCCTGTCTCCTTTGATGGATTTATGGTAGGCATCAATTAAGATGGCGGCGAGGGTGGGAGGTATTCTGCCACCCTTCATAGGCTCCTCAGACCACATACCAGCCATCAAGTCCACATCTTTCACGTGTTCGTAGGTAAGTTTAAGTTTGTAGAGCATCTGAAACATACAATCATTTCATCATTAAACTAGTAAAAGTATAGAAAAAAATTGTAGATGAAAAAGAAGGTGAAGAACCGAAAGATGAAGGTATATCGCAATTTTACCTGAGTGTCAATAAGCGGGGCCAAGTCTTCGAAGTCCTTAACAGTAATGTTGTGGAACAACTTGACGTAGTTGACGTACGGAGCCAAACCAAACAGACGGTTTTTGTGCACATCGCTGGTACCGAGGTCCACGGCTGCTTGGACGAATGGAAGAGCACGTTCAATCTAAAGGTACAAAGTCTCATTAGTTTACACTAAATTCAGGTATATGTAAATGCCGGTATCTGCTTAAAAAAATTCGCCAGAATCGTTGAGATAGAAAGGAAAAAACATTCTTGCAATTATAATGCATTACTAGTCACCAGTAACAGCGTTTATAATATCGAGATTGGTTTTAGAAACAAGTAGAACTTACATCGTAATCAAAGCTGTGGTCAGAGTTGTGGCAAGGTTGTCTCATGAAACTATTGGTAATGTATTCTTCGTTGTTGTCTACCGGCATCCAACCAGTTCTGAATACAATCTCGAACATAGGTACGTCCCCAACCTGATTGCCTTCTTTGTCGTACAACCTGATGAAAATAAAACAATTCGTTAGATAAGTAGGAAAATATCAAAGCATCCTTAGGTACGTGAAGTCTTTAACTATAACTTCAATCACATTGATATGTAATCAGCACTTATATGTTATAATAAAATTATTCTGAGAAATTAAATTCACATTTCATCAAATCTAAGACGTGCCGTTTAATATTCCACAGCTTTTAAGACAACTTAACCCATTCCAAAAATCATTCTCGTAGAATCATGGAAATATGAAGCAATTGTTATGGTACCACAAGATTCTTAAACACTTAGTTAAATTGATATCAATTTAAATATAAATCCTTAAAAACACATAACAACTGTCAAGCATTTCTTATATTTCATGGGCTGTAATCACGAGACAAACTAAATATTACTTACTGTGAAGTAGCCTCCAACAAAGTGTGGAACCAACGCAACGCATAGTTGTATTCTACGGACAGCTCTGGGAACATCTTGGGATCATAAATGTCTCTGAATCCCTTATTCTTGGTAAGCACTCCAGCTTTCACAAGATTGTCGAAACCTGTTGACAAAATCATTTATTAAACAATTTGGATTAAACCATTGATCGTACGCAACTGGTAACAGAATGCAGTATTTGAGCTTAAAGAATCTTGTATAGTTTAAGTATTCGGTCAATTGCTGCGTCATTATGAAATTATGACCAAATATAGTCTTCTTTAGACATTTGCATATTTATAAGCTACTCACCAATAACGGCTGGTAACCACTCGTAGAAGTAGATGTTTTGTTGTAAGGCAATGTTAATGTCTCTTGCGGTCTGGAACAGAGTTTCATCATCCCAGTGTGGGTTAATCGCAGCTAATTTTCTGGCGATATAATTGTGGCTCCTGTGGAACCATACAAGGAACACGTTGATTGGCAGCACACCGTTGACATCTGATAAGGACATAAAATTTTTTTTTTAGAGAAATCTTGAAAGTGTAAAAAGTCTTCGTAAAATTGACTTAGTTACAAAAAGACTAGACTTTTTTTGTTTCACCAATACTCTGACGTGCATCGAACATCGAATCTCATATTAACGTCGTTTCGCATACTGTGTTATCAACATAGAAGAACAAAGTGTTAAGATATCTTACGGTTTTGGTAACATCTAGTTTCTTTTGGAGGTTGGTTTAATAAACAGAGTCCACGGGATCCAGTCGGGGGGTAAAGTTTTCCGTTTTCTTCTTCTTCTGTCAAAAGTCCACCTTTGAAAGCCCTGGCTTTTTCACCGTCATTGAATTGATTGTAAATAGGAGATCCGTCAAAAGCAGGAGTCGCGTAAACAATCTGTAAGTGAGTACTTATATTACACATGCGAAAGTAACTGTCCGTCTGTTACCCAGTCACGGCTAAACAGCTCAATCGATATTGGTTCTTAGAAACAGGCGTAAAAATGTTGCGTTCACTGGAACTGCAATACTGATTGCAATCGCGGTTAAAAACTAGTAAATGATTAATAGAAGATCATCTTTCCTTTTTTATGAATGTGCAAAGCATAAGAAGAACGTAGCTGGACTAATGAGATGTCTTAAAATGACGATACCATTCTAGGTATCGTTCTAGTTTTAGCTGGGCAATCCACCACCAACTTTTTTAACGAACTACGATTGATATGTAAATCACGGTATGATTCACTGTCGCTATGGTATGAAGGCTTGCTTGTAGCCATGCGATAGAGATGATGAAATATAAGTGTGAACTTACTAGAGCGGGCACTTCATCATCAGTGCAGTGGAAGTCTTGGTAGGTCTGTGGCCTGGTCAGGTTCAGGCAGCGGATGTTACCGAATCTGTGCACGGGATCGTCTTCCGGGATGATGTTGGGAGTGCATTCTGGATCATTCATGTGTTCGGGCTGGCAGCAGTCAGTTTTTTTTAAGACGAATTTTTCTGAAAAATTAATATTATTAAATGAGAAAAGACATTTAGATTGAAAACAAAATACTTGAGTTTTTCTTAACCCATTTCTTAATATTTTGATTTGATACTGAAATCTATCTTTTTTTTAATCGAGGCTTGATTTTCTTTAAATTTGAACTTTTAACTCCCGGTGACTTCAAAAAGTTTCAATGCATTAGCAAAATATTAAATTGTCATCGAAACAAAAAACTACATTCTAAACGCTATGCCAACTTTTTGTTTGTATCTATGAATACTAGCTGTAATAAATGGAGTAATATATAGAATTGTAGAGCTTGTGAATTGTATTGCATTTTAGTCTTACTATGGGATACTGTGTTTCCCGGTATAATGGGTTGTGGAGGTCAGATAGGCAGTCGCTCCATGTAAAATACGGTAATCAGCTGAATCCGGTAAGACCCCAACACAGTTGGGAAAAGACTCGAGAGATGATCTTCTTCTTATCGAGTCGATCATTGGCATTTAAATTTTTCCCGACCAGTACTCAGCCACGCACACGGCATTGTCCGTTGCCTCATACAGGTCCTCGCGTGTACAGGTGGCGGGGCACGCTGGACAGCTCATTAAGTGAGCCATGGTTTGGGGGAGGATGCCGCACTCACATGGCTCAGGTGTGCTGTAGCCCCACCGGCACATATTTTCATTGCACCGGCCGACTTGGGTCCGGAGTCTATTTAAAGACTTCCACGTCGGCCAGGGTAAACTGTGGCCGGGAGGAAGTTTTTCGGCCGTTGGGTTGGGTGACATGGTTGGGTACCTACTTTCCCAAAGGTCGACTCTAGTCTTACGAGCATCGGCTCGCAATGGGAGAACATCTTTCACCAAGCTATGTCGACTTTTGAGCCTCTGCGGTACCGGAGAGATGATGATTGAATAGTAGAGCTTACCAGTGTCGTGAATGGATACGATGTCCGCCAACACGAAGGCTGCGAAGCTGGGTACCTGCTGGCTGAGTTCAGGGTGACTTGATTTACCAGACTCCATAAGAGAGGTTCTGACTTTTCTGGGCAACGGCAGATCCTTGCCGCTAACTGCTTTTCTAGGTTCATTTCCTGTGAAAATAGGACTTAGTTTTTAAACGTCACGCTAAAACCCGAGAACGGCTAGACCGATTTGGCTAATTTTGTTATTGAATTATTTGTGGATATCCAGAGAAGGTCAGTAATAGATTTTTGAAGAAGCGATTTTTTTCACCAGTCCTCATAAGCAATCGTGGTGATCGATTTTCATGTCTTTTTTATATTGGAAGAGGCCTTATTATTTACGCCGGATTATTACAACGTTTCGTAACGTACTGTTATAGAAATGTGGTTTCTCCAGCCTTGGCAGAGGCACGAAATAAGTTCCTCTAGCTGGGTGTTCCAGGTTGTTGCAGGATCCGTCCAGTCGTCTCCATTCGTTGGGGTCGCATGGCTTCACATCATAAGTGCAAATGCTGGAAAAGTAATATGTAAAATTAGTTTCTCTGCTATTACTGGAATTTTCACAAAATAAATCCACTTCCTGATTTGACATGTTGTATGATTATTCGCTCTATTGAATGCGATGAATATCCACTTTCCACAGTACTCATTTTTTTATGCTAATTAAAATGTTTTAAGTAATGCCCGGCTAATTGCAACCCCGATCGTTTGAAGGTAGCTATGAAACTAGTCGGGCATTTTTGAACATGTCCGGTTAATAAAGTCGCTCTAGTAGTCTCTTAAAGTTAATGAAATTGGAAAGATTTTTTTATTATTTCTTTGAAGGATCCTTAAGGAATACATTGAATAAAATCACAAAAAAAAATGTATTACTCACTCTGTTACATTCTCTTTTTCGTAGTAGGTCAGTAGAGATTTTGTTGCTGGTTTAGATGTATAGTAATCATAGCGAACCGCTTGAGCGAGGTTCGCGTACAGGACAATTGCCAAGAGGTACTTCAGCAACATTTTGAACGAAGACAATCGACTACCGAATTTCTCGGCCTTTTATACAATCGTTGTATTGACTTAAGATAATGTTACACATATTTACTTAGCTTTAATATAATTAATTGATATTTAAAAAATATATACATACAATAAAGGAAGTTGGGTTGGTTTGGACATAAAGGTGTAGAACCGAGTGTTATACCAAACTTTGGAGAGGACTATGTGAAGTAGTGAACTGGCAGAGGCTAAGCTGATCGATTGATAATTGTGTTTATTTTACTGACATAAAAAAAGAGTTTATTATTGGAAAGCTTGGAGTATAAATGGACTGAAATGATTAAGTTTTTAATTTCGAGGTCGGATTTTGCCATTACCAGCAGCTGTCACCATGAATAATTTCAATATTTGACTATAACTTAATTTTGCATACATGTTATCAAACTGAACTCGTGTGCTTGATCACGTAGTGCAATAAGGAAAAGACTAGTGTGTGTGTAAGAATTTCTTACATAATAATTAAAACACACCGTTCTTATGCAAGAAATATGTATTTTTTAATGACCTTCATTTTGTGTTTCAAGTTGTGGAGTTCAATTCTTTAATCCTCGTGTACATACAAACATTTAAATCACGTGCCCAAAAAAAATCAAGGCGTTTTCCAACCAAGTCAGGGTTCGGAACAAGACAAGTGTTAGTGGATCACAAAAATGCTTATTCCGAATGAAGAACAGGGGGTAGATGAAAAATCATCTACTTCGTGTATGGACCACGGACCGTATAACCCGGTCGAAACGTCAAGTCCATGTATTTAAGCACGTGTGCGCTAATCCCCGTTCTATAATATTACTATGCTTATTCCGAGTTCCAACGCGGAGATCGAACCCGCAGCACGTCGCTCTGTAGGAGATGGCGTGAATGGCTATCCGTACAGTCCAACAATTTATGTGATTGTCTAAAACAGAAGAATTTAGATAAGAAATTAAGATTTGAGACTAAGAATACGAACTAAGCAATTGATATAAGTATTGTTAAATAGGAATACAACAATTAATAGGCCAAATAAATATAAGTTTTAAAAGGAAAAAACGGAAAATACATTAAATTGTACACCCAAACCGTTTTTATAGTACAAAATTAACCTTTTTTTGCTTTTTAAGTAAACATAAAACAAAGTGAGTTCAGCTTGCACGGAGCAAATTTAACTAAAGACATATGTTTAAAGTGAAACTAGCGAATTTAAAACTTATTTCCTCATTGCCAACTAATAAATCATCAAATGGAAAAAAAGTAAAAAAATGCTAATATTAACTTTAAAAAGTCAACCTGCTAAACAGATAATGGATAAATTAAGTTTTTTATTTACTTTTCCTCTAACAAGTATGTTTTTGGATAATAATCTAAGCATTTTTGACATTTCTTAGCTTTAAAACTATACCGTGACCGTGCCCCTTGGTAGACTCTACTCGTGATCACAGGGCTGGTTTGTTCCTTGCACAGAGAATCGACATAGCCATTCAACGTGGCAATGCTGTCAGCAGAGAGAGCAGATGACGATGAATTTTATGACGCGTGTTAGTTTTTTTTATGTAAGATTTATTGTATAGTTGTGTTCATTGATATATTATATGTTAGATTTAAGTGTTTAATTGTAAATGAAATAAAAATAAACATAAAACAAAATTCATAAAATTAAGATATTAATATTACCTCAAATAAAGATACATCTCAATACGTTTATGGTCTTGACGTACAGATAAGAATCGCAATGGAGTCACGCCCATCCCGTGTCCGTATGTCTCGTAAATATGTTATTAATATCATCGGGAATGATATTTTGATGTTAAGGGGATGTTAAATGTTTCTTTTTTTTTCTTGTTGTTATATGGTATTTTGTGGAATTACTGAGTTCAACTTCTTCTACTAGGTACCTACCTTCTACCGTTCGTTAAGGTCAGATATCACTTCAAAAATAACGTCAACACAGATTTTTTTTTACAGAGAAGTAAATTATTTTGGAATTAGTATCCTTTTCTTATTAACTTAACGGTATTTCAGAGGATTTCCTTCCACGGATAAATAGTATCCATTAAGCTATTGAAAATATTTTTTATCACAGAAAGATATATAGTTATCACTCCAATGCTGCAGTGGTGGCTAGATCTGGTCTTGACCAAAGTTTAAATGATCTAGAAATATTCCCAAAAGCATTCTGTCGGAAACTTTCACACTATTCTCGTTCAGACCAAATCATACAGTAATCAAAACTGCTGAATATACACTAAATTCAACTAAAACTGTGCCTTAAATGCACCTACATGAATATCAGGTATTACAATGCAAGCCTTCGATCGAACACTTGTTGAAGGCAATAAATTGCCCGCCACCCGAGGGCTAAGTCGTGATGGTAATTATGATTCACTAATAAATGCCGTTTAATTGCTGCCCAGATATTTTAATTTGATGTGCCTATAGGCTGTTTTGGCTACCATGCCTTGGAATTGATGAATAAGGCATTATTGAGATCATTCGGGGGAACAAATAAAGATTTAGTTTAGGCACTCATTCTGTTTAGTCAACTAAACCAAAGGAAGGACTAACTTATGTTGTCTATATTCTAAGACTTAACCCTTACTTAACTTAATTAACGTTTATACTTTTTTAGAAAAAAAATGTAATTTTAATCGTAAATTATATTTGAATGTAAGTAACCTAAAACCCTAGAACCCATTATAAGCGACATGTTTCCTAAATTATACTTTTTATTTATCGTAAATAACCAAAGCTTTGGAAAACACAGAGATTTTTTACGGTAAACAAATAATATTTTGGCGTAAGCTTGAATGCTGAAACCCATTATAACCGACATCCTTGCCGAGAAGTACACGAAGCTATTATAATGTAAAATGAGCATTAAATCTACTAACTACATTTCAGCGTCGGATCATAATAGGAATTCCTGAATGCCTACACATAACTACGAACTATAACGCTTGTTAACGTAGAGATATGTAACAGTATGCAAATAGTTTTAACCCCTGAATATATTAGCGAAAGCCAGAATGATTAATTGTAAATGAGTTACGACTTGCCTACAATTTGGTACAGTGTGCGCATATCATTAAAATTTAGTTTCTTCAGACTTGCCTCTCTGATTCAGAGAATTTCAGACTGGAGTTAGGGGAAGAGAACCCTTTGAAATAATTTTAAACATATTGCTATGGTTAAGAGGTGTAGGTAATTTAAACTCAATTAAGTGTGCAAAGTTCAATTCAAAAGAGGCTGCTTTAAAATAATGCGGAAAGGAATATAATTTTTTGCTAATCTTATATCAGCAAAATTACGATATTCAACACTATTTACTTCAGTATTTTTTTGATAAAAGTAATTTCGTCCAAGAGTGAGTCACATTATGAAGTACTAAATATATTTTTATGCCAAAAATGGTTATACAAGCGATCGATTTCATTAAGAATTAACGACACTCATTGCAACCCCTTGTTTTCTCAAGGAAATTGGCATGGTCCCCGTAGGCTGGAGGGGCGCATTAAGTAAACTTTCTTAGAACGCCTAAATAATAAATGACTCAAAATGCAAGGAAATTATTTATATATTATGTGTATCTTTTAGTTGATTCTATTAGGAAGGAGAAGGGAAGTCGTTTGCTTGTAATGCCTAGAGGCACCAGTTTCAATGCATAAAAACCTGCTACTACTGCTGCTAACCTAACCTAGGGTTCCAAAACCTTTTGTTTTGGAACTTAAACTTTTCAGTATCTATTTCCTGTCGTTCTGTGATTTTGATTTCAAAACCATGATACAAATCGTTTCCTTCAGAGCTAATTATATTGAATTCTGCGTGACGTAACTATATTTAACTTTGAAAAAGCCACATTGTGACGTAACGACGTTGATAAAAATGGCCATAACAACAATAGGTGCTGAGCGGATCGAAAGAGAACAAGAGTACACACAGACTGCTTAAAGCAGTTCAGTTGCTTTTGTTTCGTCTGTTTTCAAAAAGCAACGGGTGGAAGGAGCACGTTAGCAGTGGTTGATAGCTCGTGTAGCCCGTGTGCGCTGATCACTCCTTAATACTACGTCCACTGTTCAAAATCCGATGGATAAAATACCTACATAAACATATATGTATAGCTTTCGTTATACAAGAAGGTTCTCTACTTGCACCCCGTGTAAACTTTGTCTTAAACACACAAGAAAAAATCATCCCTTATACATTCATCCGGGGTGAAATACATCCCCAAAATAAACGATGCATTATTAAATTCTGTTCGTTTGATGTACCGGAATAAACAAGTTATATTATATATATTATATGACAAAATTTCATTTTGCTCTTAGCTTTTCATTTGTTTTCAGAGAAGAGTTACATCACTGTACAGAGTTTTAACGAAAGGATATATCTATACAAAAGGGGTGAGCACACAGTCTCGTCTGGTATAAGGTCAGGTTGTGAAATTTGAGATCAAAATGAGTTACTCAAATAATTTTTCGACCAACTTATTGGACGTCGAGACTTATAAATTATATTCATTTGTATAAATTTACGAGTCCTCAAAACTAGGGTAGAAACTACTAGATTAGATTCATTGTGTTTATTGCTCTTTATATTTATTTTGTAAATTTTTATCTTACTTTCTTTTTGAATATCTATGTTCATAAAGAATGTACTGTTCAAAGAAACGAAGAATTCCTTTTAGTGATCTTATTTATAACAATAGTATTCAGAACTTCTTTTTTGCATTTTTCTCATAATGTATAAGTTTGTTTTTAAACTGGAAACTTTTGTTATAAGTTTAAAAAAAATGTTTTATAATCATTCATTGCTGGTGTGATATTGTTATTATTTATGGAATCAATAGTAAATTTCTTTACAGTAACTATTCCCTTTAAAAGGCTACAATAATATATCAATTTAAAACATAATATTAGTATGTTTAGGCCATTAACTTTAATTGCATGGGAAACGACGTTGCCAACATAAGCCTAATTATAGTGTAAAGTCAATCACAAGAGATAAATAATTGTAAATATGTAGGCGCTACTTTTTATTTCCAACCAAAATACGAATTACACTTTATTTTTCACCTTTCAACAATAACTGGTAATTTTCGACCAAATCATAACTTTTCCTATAATCCAGGTCACATTCTCAAACCATTTAAATCTCTTTCCTATTTACAGAAATTATTACGTAAGAAAGTTTTTAGAGTTTCGTTGCCGACTGTATTCTCGAACAAAAACACATTTTTCACTATAAATACTGCCGGTCCCATTAAGGACGCATCAAGCATTTAAAAGGGTGTTTTAAACATAAGACAAGATATTTATAAGTCTATAAGCTTGTAAGTTTTATTTTGTGAAATAAATTGTTTGAAATTCCATTTATGTTTCGTACTAGATGACCGTTCTCCTAATAACGTTTGCTTTTATTTATTATATGATTATCAGATTATTTTTTCAATGATTATTTTCGGTTTTCATTAAAATATAATAATAATATTCCGGGACAACTCACACACGGTTATCTGATCCCAAGCTAGGCAGGGCTTGTGTTATGGTAACCAGACAACTGATAAACATACTTATAATATTTCTAAATACATACATATTATAGATAAGTTACACATAGACGAAGAACAAATGATCATGCTTATCACACAAACATTTGTTCTGGGTGGGAATCGAACCCACGACCTTTGGTATAGCAGTCAGGGTCACTAACCACTAGACCAACAGGCCCGTCAATTGAAACTCATTTAGAATATAATTAAATTGTAAGATGAATAAGTTATTGATTAACCAGAATCTTACTTAATTTAATTCAGTTACATAATTTAAGTTTTAAAGTAGCTTATACAACATGAAGTACTTCAAACCAAATGTAAGCAGTCTAAGCATTGATACACAACCATATTCTAAAAATAACTAAACAGTGTGCGCATAACAAAAACATAACAAATCTTAAAAAGAAAACAAACAGAATCGTTCGCTTCACACTACTGTCATATCACTTTGACCGTTACCAAACAAAGCATACATAATCTTAGACCTTATTACTGACAGGGCAGAGTTCAATTTACTTTATAGCAAAGGTCATAATCTTGGCGAAATAAACAGACAACTTAATGTCACGCTGTCATTCACAGATTATGCAAAGTAGCCGAGGTATTTTTCTTTCTATTACCATAATACGCGTGGCAGAATGTTTGATGTAATGAAGCAACGTGGGAAAGGCTAACAGGGCCTATACAGAACTATGACTATAAAAGCACAACTCAAAGGGACTTCAACTCTATGTGATACAACAAAGAGTTTAAAGTACAATGATTGTAGTTGCATGCGGGCTTGTTTGTCCGTTTGCTCTGAGCAAAATTATCAAATTTCAGAGATATCACGTTTCGAATGGCCCCTTTTTGTTCTAATGTAGTAGTAATTGATTTCTAGTTCACATAAATCGTTAGCGCACTTAGCTACAATTAGTTTCATTTCCGAACTAGTTTTCGGGTCGTTTCGGCTTTTGTCGGCTCCCTCGTTCGTCAAATTATCATATACTAGCTGTGGCTCGCGGTTTCACCTGCTTGAATACCTATGTCCCGTTCCCGGTGCCTTTATATTATTGGGGGCGGCGATAGATCCAACAATCACTATCGTTACCAAAGTCAGGATTACTTAATATGGTGTTAAAGTATTACTAAATTTGCCGCGCAATATTCCATTTTTTTTTTCTTTTATAAGAACCTTCTCTTGACAACAACAAATACAACAAAAAAAGAATTAGTGAAATCACTCCAGGCGTTATTGAGTTATGCGCTTACCAACACATTTAGCGATTCATTTTTATATATAAGATTTTGTAATACAGGATGTTTAGCGTAGAGTTACATTGTTCGTCGGCACACAAAAGATAAATAAAGTGGTTCTGAGTGGGAAAGTTAGTTGCATGAATCACGAGAAATATGACTCGATATTAATTTATTGGTTTGATTAGGAAGCCAATTCGGACATTGTAAATTTCTCACGGCACGATTATGGGATAATCTGTATTGTGTGAAAAATATTTTTACACCATACCAGTTAGTTAATATTTTTACTATTAGACCACTGAATGAAGACCTAATATCAAATCTGTGACCTTGACTATTTATTTATTTATTTATTCTTTAAAAAGGAACATGGTATTCTTACGAACTAATAAGTGTCCCACAAAACAGTATAAACTGTTTGACTGTGAGATCAGTTTTAGACATTTTTTAACATTTCTTTTACATTTAACATATTTTATAATAAAAATTTTGCCTAATAAAATGCTGAAACATAATATAGTATAATATACTATATTATATCTCAACATTCCATCAGGCAAAATTATTTATATTGTGCTTTATATATATACACATTCACAATACACATAATATATATATATATATATATCGTTTTTATGGTAAGGTATCTAATAAATATTTCTTAAGTTTACATTTAAATTTGTTTTTATTGCACTCATCTCGGATGGTCGCGGGTAAACTGTTGAGAATATATGGAATACGTTTTTTCAGCGTTCTGTCACCATACACGTTAGTTACTCTAGGCACAACAAATTTACCCGAGGTCATCGCCCTCGTACTATACGTATTACTAACATTTACTAAAGGAACACTAAATACACATTATTATGTACTAAAACTCGTCTTAGTTATTTTTCGTCAATTCCATTCAACAGCTGTGCCTTCACAAATCAGTCTCAGTTCCGCTTCGTCCTGTCAGTTTAGAATTCGGCAATATCCGTAACAATTCGTGTTTAAATCCGATTTAACCGAATGCGCAGGAGTGGCGCATGCCGGTTGCCAATTATAAGGGCCGACTGACAAATGTGGATGGCTGTGTACAATCATACACAACCGCTACTTACAATGGTCTAAGAATTTACAAAATTACAGTCTAAAATATAATTCAATTTTCTAACATAGCAAGAGTTTTTTTTGTTATGTATATAAATATAACTCTGAAATACGTTTTATATAAGAATTTACACAGGCGTTAAAATTTTTCAATTATGCTTTTTGCCTGGATGCTTTAACAAGAATTTCAATGCACGGCAGAACAATTCTAACTTTAGTCTAACATTTTGGTCAACATAGTAAATATGGCCATAAAACAACTGCAAACATGATTCATTTTCTCAGCAAGAAAACCTTTCTTGACTGACATAACGCAGTAAATTCATTTGCGATGACAGGATCAAAGTCTTCTGTCACCGAATGTACCAGCACGCTACGTTTACTTTGATAAATGTACTGTACTGTGTGCTACGTTATAACAGACAGTCAACGCGACATTTAAGTTTAATTTAACATACCTAAGAACACGGATGTCTTAATGACTAATGCGAACATTTTATATACTTTGTCAAGTATCATTTGTTCACTTCAAAGTATTTTGACTGACTTTAAATTGTTACAGGAATACTAATTATAATATTTTACGTCGCTTACTAGCAGTGAGCAAGCAATCACTGAACGATGACAAGCATTATTTTCTGAAGGAGAAATTTAGGCTGAAAAATAATGATATTTAATTTATTATATATTGGCTAAAGTACGTAAATAGATAAATATGGAAAACATCACGTACATTACTCTGAATTAAAAGAAGCTAAAGCACTTGTTTCATTTTTGGCAAAACGAAGTACACACAGAACTGGCAATGTAGGAAATTCTGAGGATCAAACCCAGAGCTGACGACACGACGCCACTCGACCAAGGAGGTCGTCAATTATTGGAAAATATTTATTCATCCCGCCTATATTTTAAACACGCAAAACTTTTTTCAATCAGGAAGTTTTAAACTTTGATGATATTAATAATTGGCCCAATTATTTTTCTATTCTTCTTTTATGAGAAAAAAAAGTGTATTTCTAATTTACTTTAATTAAATTCACATTATTCAGTGTCACGTCGGAGGGAGTTTTACCAAAAAGTTTTTCCTCTGATTTCTTTTTGCTAATTAAAAGCGAGCTTAAAATTCCGGCTTCCTTAATAGGGTAGGGTTCTGAGAAGGTGACAATTGTAGACTTATTGATAGAAAAGTTTGGGTATTTCTGTACTTTTCTACAATATAGATTCTTGCCAATTATGATTTTCCTCGAAATTCTTATCAGTTTTTTTTTCAAGCCTTGCTATGCTCGTGTCAAATTTTAGGTTTCATTGGTGTCTCGAATGTTTCAAGTGCGGATTGCCAGAACCAATACCCTTATTAGTCACTCGAGGAATATTTTCGAAGAAGAAAGGAATCAAAACTTCCAAACGTCTACACGACAATATTTCATCGCATCATGCCATTAAGTATTTGCTTGGGCTTGTAAAAGTCGAACGAACGCAATGAAAATTAAGAAGATTCAAACGAAGATTTAAGGACAAGCTAATTTCGGTTCTTATTCTCAAGTATCGATTGCTCGCCTCTCCAAGGTATTAAGTCGATTAGGGGAATCGAGTTACTATGGTGATCTCAGATCCAGTAGGTATTTACGTTATACGTCAAGAAGGGGAGACTATGAAACCATAGCAGATGCTGGAATATGTATAGCTAACCTTTGTAGAAATGTTTTGAAAATAAACAGACATAAATGATGCACCAAGAACCTTTGCTATTATTCAATTACTTGTAGTGATTATTTCAAGAATTTTCTGATATTTATTAAAATTACATGCATCTTACCATTTACTAATAATAAAATACCCTCAACTCAAGTAAGATTTTTTTTATTATCATTTTCATACTTTCCAATGCCCATATCCCATATCTTCCCTTAACTAAAATTTTATTCAATATTTCGTCTATAAATAGAGAAATACCAGCCCCATTTATCGACGAAAATATCTTTCAAAAAACTAACCATCACTATATTAAACGTATACATAGCAGACAAATGCCATCAAATGTTTCATCGGAACTCAATAACACAGGAATGGTTGTTCGATGTATTTTCAGAGAAAAATGGCCAGCAGACTTCAATGACGACTAGTTCAGATAAGCTGCAACTTTCCTTCCAAACAATAGTAAAACATTGAGCAAACATCTCACAAGCACTGGCGTACCAACAATAGCCGCCGAACAAAATCGTATAGCCCCCTTACGGAACTCGTAGACATTTCTAATAGCCCTTAAGAGTGAGGCAAACAGTTTTACTCCATTGTCCACTTCACTCGACATTGTTACTTGATAACAATCTTACTTTTTGCTTCCCTGATAAAGGACTTCCGACTTTATTACCACGGTTTAAGAGTTTGTATGATTGGAAACACAATTTGGCGCTCCGTTCGTGCCGTTTCCATGGTAACGGGTATTGTCCAAGAATTTTTTCCCAATTTGTTCAATCGAATTTAGATTCTGTTCCTCAAAAGTTAAGGATGTATCTTCTGTGCAGTGATATTTGCGCCGGATATTTTTATTATGAGAAGAATATTTTTCTGCAATTGAATTTTTATTTAGTTGGAATCGATGACATTATTACTGTTAGATACCTTGTATTTTTGCTGTGTTTTGAGATAGAATCTTCGTTCTGGCATTTTCTTGCCCTACTTCTAGAGTCACGTCCGTTTTATATTTAGCTGCAGAAAATTATAACAAGTCACTTGGGAGTCAACAGAAAAATGCTGTTTCACGAACTCTTACTAGGTTTTCGAAAAAAAAAATTGTCTTAAACGTAAAAAAATACTAATTTGACCCTAAAACTTCCTTATTTGAGGATGGTTTAATTTAATTGCATCAGAATTGGGCTTACACTTAATATTGCACTGGTTTGAACTTTCATACATTCCCCAATAATAAGTAGTATATTTTTGTGGTTCGTTTTTATAACGTACCTTAAACATGCAAGGCTCGGTAATATTTTTAAGTACACATAATATTGCGACCAAAGCATCACATTCATACCCAAAAACAAAAGCCAAATGGACTCGGTGGCCAACAATTCTCTCGACTATCGCATTGGAGTGTTAAAGTTGACTATTTTTGTACGAGAGCGCCTTGTTATGAGAATAAATCGCGCGGCGAGACAACAATTTTTGAATTGTGCCTGTCTTTTAGACGCGATGCTATAAAGGGTACTGTATATTCATCTGTCCGGGTTGTATCAGGTTTTCTGTAAACTGTTGGAACGAAATACCATTAAAACAAAACATTTTCATTACTATTATCATACATTATTTAATTATAATAAATTATTTGAATAAAGCGTTTAAAAAACAGGTGTGTGTGTTTGGCTTACAGGAATAAGATTGATGACAATTGTAGTGCTTAAACATAAAACTAAAACTAAGATAATATTATGATTGTTGAAAATAATGCTGGAACGAATTTGCTATGTTCGGCAGCCACTAAAGACTGTGTGGTAAACTTACACCATTTAAAACGTTTTCAAAAACAGCCAAGGAACTCTTTAAGAGGTAAAATTCGTCATTATTATTTTAAGGCCTAAAGTTGTGCATGCATTTTGGAGTAAAATATTGTTTGAACAGCTGATTGACATGAAAATATTAATGGACCATGATATCATACTGGTTGTTTAACCATTTTTTTTATTAGTTCAAGTGTAAAAGGTGTGTATAATGCCTAAAATAAATTAGCTGCGGTCTTGCAAATTTTTCGGAATGAATAATATTGTCTACCATCCGCATATTATTAAAGCAAGTATATGGCAATGGACAGAAATTCCACTGAGCTGCTTAGCTCTTTGTTTCCCAAAAACATTTATAATGATATAAGAGTAATTGAAATAAAACTACTTCCTTTCCCGTTTTTTTAAATATAACTTACCTACATTTTTTCGCCATTGCAGGTGTCATGCCAGAATCCGTTTAAAACTTGAATAGTTTTATTTTATTATCTAACATTTATGTAAGCCTCAGACAGCCTTATACCACGATAGGACAAAAGCTCAGCCAGTGACCAAGCTTCTTAACTTTGAAATATCTGCGCTTGATATTTTCTCCGCAGTTTCCGTTATCTTATAGTGTGCAATAAATACTTCAAGTCAGCCGTCACAGTGGGGCATCCCTGCATGATTATATATAGAGTAAATAAATAAAAACAGAATAAATCTTGGATACAAATAGTTCTTACCGAGGTTGAGAATAATTGTGGAATATGTTTGCTTAAGACGCGCTTCTAGGTTTATAATCATAAAAGGTGCAAAAAATATTTTAAAAGCGACAAGTAACTTCGTTATTTTTTACTTATATTTTTGTAATTTATCTGTTAAAAAATGTCATTGAAGAATTTTTCGAGAACACTGAGAGTCTGAAATAATTTTCATTTGCGATCTTTCACAAATGAAAATTATCAATTGTGAAATAATACTATAATAATAATAATATTATTTCAGATCTCTTGTTAGTAAAAAAATCGATTAAGATTCGCAACGGTTAGGCAGATTCAAAATTTAAATTGTCTATAGAAAATAATTAGAGTCTGTTAATCCGTTGCTAATGTAGGTCAAGATTTTATTAAAAAGGCCAATACATTCCTTAAATACCTAACAAGACCAACTCATAAAACAAAAAAGCACAAACCCATCGAATAATGACAGTCCCAAATCAGAGTAGCTACAGAGCGCAGACCGGTCAATCAACAGCCATGGAACAAGTGCGCACATTTGGCACACCATGCCGCTAATCCCTTAATTGATGCGTCGCCCAGCTTTGTTTCATGGTAATGCGGGTTCCTGATAACTACAAATATGTATGCTGCAGAATGCAGGCTGCCCCTTTAATATTGCTAATTTTGAATCTGAAATTGAAATCTTACAAATTGGAGTAGTTCTAAATGCTGATAAACGTTTTAAGCGTCGTATAAAAACTTAGATAATAATGTGAATTGCTGAAAATGATTTTCTTGCTTTTCTTTCATATACTTTTGAAGATAAATTGATTTAATTACCTACATCTGTATAGTTGTGTCAATGTCCCTATAGCTGTAAAACTATACAGGCGAGTGATATTAGCAAGTGAAGGTATTAAATCAGTAATTAATATTCCATTGAAATCCAAATACAATTCAGCTCCAGTTAATCTGGAACAGATAGATAAAACAGCAGCGAACAAAACTTCAGCACAAAATACAGCAGCAAATGAACGGTAGTAAGTAATCCTTTAATTGATGCAACACTACCTCTTGTTTCGATTCAATCCGATTAGCGATTTAAATTGCTGTTTGTTGTCGCTCTTTGTACGTATCAATTACAATCTGTAGATTGAGAACGATTATTTTGGATTTATTTAAACTGAGATTGACGATCGAGGATTAACCTAATTGTTGAGGATAAAAAAGGAGATGACATTTTAGATTTTTGTGTAAATACGTGTTTCTTTTTAGATTTGTTTTAGGTATAGCGTCTTTATGTTTACTTGTTAGATAAAGTTATACAGTAGTAGTATCGTTTTTATAGACAATATAAGAAACCTCAACTTCTGCACTATGATTGCTGCAGACTTGCAAGTCTTGTAAGATAAAGGTGGGATAATAACCATAATTCCGATACACCAACCAAGCAACCTTGTTGAGAAAGTCCCGTTACAAATACAAACTAACCAAATTACCTAACTGTAAAACGGCTCTCATTTACCAGTCAATCAAATAGGTAATAACACAGAAGTAAATCCTCAATAGCCGTACTTTTCACACCAGTGGCGGTGTCAATTTTATGTAAATAAACACGGCTCGGCCTGTCATTACCGTCAACATGTCGGGGCTAAATAACAGCGTGTGTAGAAATGTCCTCGCTGGTAACTATCAATTATTGTTGCACTGCGGTGTATGGAGCCCCTAAGTACGCAGGCTTTTGAAGGATCCTCAAGAGTTGAATAAGAAAATTTATTTGAAAACTCTAATTGTCAGTATTGGCAAAATAGATATGAATTTATACATGGAAATAATTATGTGTCTTGATGAAACTTTTTTAGATGCCTTTTCATAGAGAAAGTTGCAAATCAATTGTGGTAAGGAAAATGTGGGAAAATAATTTAAAAAGTATTATTGACTCTTACTTAATTAAAAGGAACACAGGAGGAACACAAGCAGTTACTATCACAAAAACGGATTACTGAGAAGTCACGCATGCTTCGATACCACATGGTCAAATATTGGAACAACACTTTTTCTTCTCTTTATAGTCAACATGTAAATATATTATGTAGTTTAAACTGCAATATCATTTCAAACAACATAACTTCTGCTTTCAAAATATATCAAAATGCCATTCGTCTTTTGTTGCCTTCAAATTTGAAACCAGAACAGAACAGTTTCTATTCTCATTTCAAATTCGAACCGACGAATAGAATCGATCAAATATTGACATAACAGATCGCTCTCTTCATAGCCATTTACGAAATGGTGAACGGCAAACGTTAATTAGCAAGGGGCAGCAATTTGCGGTCTTCAAATTGACTGAGTCAGTGTTTGAGTGAGGAGGCCCGATCGGAACCAATGCTGTGTCAATTATGTAGCTTGTGATTTACGAATTGTATGTCATGCTGACTTGGTTTTTGAAGATTCTGAAGAGTAACAAGATTTTCTTGATATGTATTGTAGAAGTAAATAATGCATATCTCTTACAGGTGGTAAAGTGAGATGGTCTAAAAATATTACACTATTACACTCTGATGATAATAGATAATTAATGAATGATGATGTGCTAGCTTACTTTTCCTTCAATAATTATTGTACTGCACAAATGGTACAAAAATACATACAATTTTTCTTTTCGGAAATGGAAGAAATAAAAGACTGCAGTTATAGACCAGACGAGCACCACAGTTATTTTTAAATGGTTATAAATAATTGTTTCAATAAGATAAAAACCATGAAACCTTTAACTTGAACCATTATAATATATTTTCGTTGCATTTAGGTAGCAACCCTATCGCCATACTGTTACAAAAAGTGCACGCCATCCATCAGGGCAGACAGTAAACACTGTATTTACAAATGACACTGAATTAACAAAGAACGACGAATACCTTCTACAAAAGGATATTGACAGACTTTGCGTGTGGTGTGAAGATAATAATATGCTGGTTAATGTTGGGAAATGTTATCATATTAAGTTCTCTCGTAAAAAACAAAAATTTAATTCTACGTACAAAATGAGTAACCAAATATTAAGTAAAGTATCTGAAGTTAAAGACCTAGGTATAACTATAGATTCCGAAATGAAATTTCAAACACACACTGAAATAATAATAAACAAAAGCAATAGAATGCTAGCATTTCTGAACCGTAACACCAGACAATTCAATAATTTGCCAGCACTGAAAATTTTGTTTTCCGCATTAGTCAGAAGTCATATAGAATATTGCTCCATCGTCTGGTACCCAATTTATAATATCCACATTCAACGCATCGAAAGAATTCAAATAAAATTTATAAAAAGACTCTCTTGTAAGGCAGGTATAAGGAATTCCGTTAAAACCTACGAAGATAGACTAAATTACTTCAAAATGAAATCTTTACACTGGCGTCGTGATTTTGCAGGTCTTGTTTTCTTATTTAAGATATTTAGTCAAGCTGTCGATTGCTCACCACTTCTAGCGTCTATTAACATTAACATACCCCGGTCATCAGCAAGACTGCATAACTATAAGCCGTTTGTTCCTAGTGCTCGCAAAACCAATTACGGAAGTAATGCCCCTCTTTCCTACATTCTTAGAAGGTGTAACGACATTTTTCATGATTGTAACTTAGACATATTTTCAAGCAGCCTCACTCAGTTTAAAAGAGCTGTGCTCAATAACATGTAATTTCTTAATCAATTTTTTATTTTATTCTTCATATTGTCATTACATATTTAGTTCAATAAAACAATCTTATTCAATCTAATTTAATCATTATTTAATATTTAATCTTATATAATTTGATTTAATTCATAACAAAATCAATTTGAAAATGTTATTATTTATAATTATTTTGTAATGTACAGATAGCTCAAAATTAAATGCTGTGCTTACCTTTAATTTAGATGCATGCAAAACTATTTTATTTGTAAATGAAATGTAACAGGAATGATTCTGTATGTATTTAGTTGGTTTGCCTTAAATAAATAAATAAATAAATAAATTTGTATGCATTTCGCTGCACTCAATATGGGTGGGATAGCGTGCTCTAAGAGTTTGCTAATAAATGCTGCACTATGCTTCAGTAGGTATTTTATACAAGTGTATTTATCCACTGAAGATGTGTCAAGAGATTATTGTTGGCTTATGCCTGATTACGGTAGAGCTAGTCGGTAATGTAGTTCTGTGTTTGGTGTTGAAATAAAAAATAAACTCTCTAGAGGAAAAATACGTTATGGTTAAACATAATTTTCACATTTCTTACAATCCAATAGTTTCAAATTCTTTCCTTTCTTGTCCAAGCCTTTCATTTCAACGTCAATGATTCAAATATCTGTCAAGTTTTTAGTTCAAATGTTAGAAACCTACTTCTAAATATAATTTAAAATAAAACGAATTCCAGCCGTCACAACATAGCCATCTATCTACCTGCAGTTAAATAATGAAAATCTTCCTCCCCCTAACAAGACTCCAACAACAAACATTTAAAATCAAATCCATCACCTCATTGCAAACCTAAAACTTTCCAAATAGTCTACGTCACACCCCTGATACCTAAACAACTTTAAAACAAATCAACAACAAAGCAAATTCACTCTTATGTCTATCGGAATAAAATCTTTTAAATCAGTTCATATAATTGGTAAATGAACTAAGTTAGTAATTCACTTGGTTTAGTCAAAACTGATCTTTATTTCTACGGGGTTAGATTGATATTAAGTTATAAGTTTATAGTGGTAAGTCAGTGGACCCTCTTTGCATTGTTTGAGAAGACGTTTAGGAAGAATGTCGCAGCGATTTCGGATATGTCAGTCGCGGCCGCCTGTCACGTCATGTGGTGGAGTGTTAGGGGAGCAAGGGGCTACTAAATGAGCGAGGAAAATCGATACCTGTACTAAATCGAGTATTTTTGGATTGCAATCGATTACTCGATCGATTGATTATTTCGTTCAACTCATCGTTGTTTGTTTGATTATTCATTACACCTGTATAAACAATTTATTTATGTCTGAGAAAACTTTCAGCATGACTATCCTTTTTAAAAGTATTGTTACTCCTCCCATTGTCGATATTACTTTGAGGATATTAATTATACACCTGGTTATGCCAACGAACATATTATAAGGACATACGAAAAAGTAAATCTATTGTAAATCTCTTTGAATTCTGATCATCCTTTCAAACTGTTCTACATCCTACTTTTCTACTAGCGTGTGTCCTACCCGCTGTAGTAATGGCCCACAAATCCTGCGTCTTCCCAACCATCAAGTGATTGCTTACAGTAGGAGGGTAGATTGAATAACGTTTTGTTTATTTTTGCTTCGTCCAACTCGTAAACAATAGTCTCCGGTTTCTCAGATTATGGAATATAAGCCGGTTCCAAAGCCGTTGATTATATTTTCATGTTCAAACTAAGTGGTTCATAAGCTTTGCTTTTTGCTTATCTATTTATTTCTTTTCTCACTCTTTTTTAAGAAACGTTTCGCTAGTTTTCAACTAGATGTTTCAATGCAAATAAAGGATGATGATATTACATCTTACCTTCTCCAAATTTACATGCAATTTAAAAAATGCCATGACTCACAACAAACACTCAAATTATTTTGCTCGTCTCCAACTAAGGGTTTTTGACCCTTAGGGTCAAAAACATGCAACATTATTGACAAAAAAAATTTTTTATGGCTATTTAAATAATATATTCCAAAAATAAAACGTGTGAAAAACAAGTGAAGCCTGCTCACGTTTTCACACCGGCTCGTGTTCTGCAACGTGTGTGTAATTAATACAACAATGATGGCAATCAATATTTGGTCACAGTGTAAATGTAGGTACAGAGATCAGCCGCAATGAAGTCATGTCAAAACAAGCCGGTGAAAATAAATGTGATGATGCGAATTTTGAACTGCCTATTTTTAGCTGAAACAGAGCAAGAAGCAAAAATATGCTGAATATGGTAAAATCTTTCCAAATCAAAATGGTTGTTACATGAAAATAAAAATACAAGAATATCATAATCTGACTCAGCTATTCAGAGCATTCCAGAGTGAATTAATGAAAAATGATTCCTAGCAGACCCTCCTTCCTAGCATATCGATGTCACGTGGTTTGCTATATCTTTCTCTGGTAGATGCTGTTATACCAATACCATTACAACGTCAGCAATAAGGTCTCAAAATTTGTTGTTGCCACTGAACTGTGATAAACTAAATATTGCACAACGACCAGACGATATCGATATATGCCGAAGATCTCACCTAAGGTTTTTGGACCCCAATTACAAATACCTAGTAATTAAATAAATAGAACCTTGTTTGAACAAGTGGAAATTAATGACAATATACCAACATAGCAAGACCTTGAAATGTATTATTGAAACTGAGAAAATTAAACAAATAGTTTTTTTCGGAATTCGTTTAGATTTATTTAATATTTTTTTAGTTAATGTAGTAATACAGCTGCTTATCCTCAATATCAGTTTAACATCTCATGAAGTTTTCCAATTAACGATGAATTGAATTTGCCTTCAAAAATTCAAAGAATAATCAAGTTTTATCTCTATGTCAATTTAAATAATTCATTAAATATGTATCCGAGCGCAAAATGTAGATCACAAGGTACTACAGTTTACTAATCTCCCTCAGGTTTCAATTGATACGATGTAAATCACTTTGTTGTTTTTTCTTATTTTAATCAAGAGGAGCGATGGTGACATTAGACTACGTGCAAAAAACTTAGTCTGCTACCACTACTTAAAGAAATATAAAATTTGGAGTTTGAAGACTGGAAATAGCAGATTCTTATTATAGAAAGATTCGATCGTTCCATGCGCCTTCGAGTAATCAGGAAGGAAGATACAACAAATGAGGAACCTTCTACTTTTGTAAAGCCACATAAAAATAATGTACGGGACCTACAAACCAAATAAAATAAAACTTAATACAAACACCATGAAAATACTCAGACAATGCAAACAAGAAACTGAAATATATACAGAGTGGGTGTGTCAAGTGCTTCGCCATTCACACTTCAGCAGAAAGATGGAGAAGGTGGTATACGTATTGGTGTTAACATCACTGTGTGGTGTGTTGGCGCAGACCACTTACTACAGCTCGTACTATGGACTGAAACTGACCCAAACTGAAGTCGACCAGTATACCGCGAACGGTACCTTGGCGTAAGTAGTTCTATTCTTCAATGGTTTAACTTTTTTCGAAGTCTTTATCACTGTTAACCAAGGTTTAGTTAGTACTTTACAAGGAGCTGCCTTTCTAACTTCTACCACTCATTAATATTGGATCTACCAATCATTAATATTGGATATCACTTGTCCTTGGAATCTTGCTTGGGTCGATAAACAAGTATATTTTACGGTCTGTTTGATGTTAAAAGATAGAAGAACAGTTTGGAAATTAAACTGTTTATTATTTACAGATAATTTCGCAATGCAATTTTTGTATTATTTCTAACGTAAATTAATTTTATTTAATGATTTATTTACTTGTCTTCAGAAACTGCACGAACGTGGTAGCGCCATGTGACCCTAACGAACCCAGACGTATTGATGGAACCTGCAACAACCTGAACCACCCTTCCTTTGGAAGCACGCGCACTCCGTACTACAGAATACTGCCTCCCAAGTACTATAACCCCAGTAGTACAGGTAACAAATAAAATCTACGATATCTCACATACTTTAACTTTAAAGTTGTTATTTTTCCTTTGTTAAGGTGTTGAACACCATTAAGAGTTTATTTTTCTTAAATTGTATGGTACATAACTATTAATATGTTTCATCATCATCATGTCCCTGCCCTGTTCCCTATTATTTGGGGTCGGCGCAATGCGTATTCAGCTTCCATTCATCTCTACAACTTGTCGTCCCAGTATTCACTCCTTTCTTTCTCATATCATCTTTCATAACTACTAATATGTATACTATTTAATTGGCAAAAATCTAATATGTTTATTCTTCTCAAATCCAAATATAATGTTATAGTAATAATATTATGAAACCATATTTATTCCACAGTATTTGACCCACAAAGGACCGTAGCCGGTGAGGAGCCCCAGCCAGCTCGTCTGGTCAGAACTTCCATCTTCTCTGAAGGCCGTGTCGATGACAGAGCACTAGCCAGCGGCATCACTCACTTTGCTGTCTTCTTTGCCACTGATATCACCAACACCCGTGACACAAGTAAGTAATCGTTCTAATGATTGTAATAGGGGGCGAGCCAAATCCAAAACTTGCTATTGATAATTTCATAGAAAAACCCAATAACACCTTGGTCGACTTGGGAATCGAACCCAAGACCGCTAGCGTAGCAGGCGTGCTTAGCACCACTAGGCCAATGAGGCAGTTGTATAATAAATATGTCCCTAAAAGTAATTGCAAAGATCAGTAAATGTTTTAAATGCGGCATTTTTTTACCATTTATATTTTTCCATTCTAGCTAACTACGTTTCTTGGAGAACATACTGTTGTAAACCGGAAGGCGCTGCGGACTACGCTTGCGCGCCCAACAGAGTGCCAGAAAATGATTACGTCCATCGCTTCTCTGGCATCCGTTGCCTAAACATGACCAGACCTCTGACTTTCCAAACCTCTGGATGCCTGCCTCCAGACACTACACCTTTGAGGGTAAGTTTTGAGTCGTTAATAGACCATCTAATTTAGATTTGTGGCTTTTCTACTGATGAGATTTTTTGAGCTAAGGGCAACCAAAGAAAAGAAATTTTTAAATAAACTGTGAATATGATTCCTTAACGACAATTTGAACAAATGCATTTATTTCCATAGATATGTAGGTACAAAGGGTTTAAAACTAATCTACTATTTCCAGATTGTAGATGCTACCCCTACCCACGATTTGTCTCCTGTTTACGGAAACGTGGTCGAGCCCGCCAGGCGTACCTTCTCAGGAGGAAAGCTAAAGACTGTTGAGGTCAACAACAGATCATTCCCAGACACATGTAAGTACCTATTTTTAAGTGTGTTTGAAAGTTTTCAATATACGGTTTCATTAATTAATTGATTAAATGATTTTAAAGGTGTACTGTATACTATAATAGTAAATTAAAATGTACCTATATCATACTGAAATTAGATGAAAGGGGATGGGCTACTCTTTTTTATAAACTCTACTTTTATCGTCCAAATGTCGACTGGCAAAACTCGTAATACTAATAGTAGACAATGCCTGTTGACAATTTAATGAGTCTCAGAATTTATTTCCTAAGAATTTCGGTACAATTCAGTTTTACAGTCTTAGGTACAAAATACTATATTTTTTTTCTAAATAGAACTAAAATAAAAATTTAAATCTCTAATAATAATATTATTTATATTGACAGCTAGCATCGGTCTGCTCCTCGGCATCAACTTCTTCGGAATCATCTTCTTCTGGAGGAACCACAACTTCATCGCCACTCAGCTTGCAGCCGTCAACCCGACCTGGACTGACGAGCAATTATTCGCGACCGCCAGGGAAATTAACATCGCCTATGGGAACCAAATTTTACATTACGAGCTTATGGCGACATTAATGGGTAAGTCAAAATTAATGTACTTGCTCTTCATATCTATTTTTAGATCATACATGTATCATATTATGAGTTAGAGTATCATAAATGTGCCTAAAGTGGAATTTTAATCCCCAACGTATAAAGAGGAGTGCTGTACATACATGAATAGTCCTCTTATGTTTGAAAGAATATTTCATAGAAAGCTACCAAACACTTTCTAAAATTTGTTGAAGCTTTTTAGTTTTTTTAATTATTGAATACAAAACATATATTTTTTGTACACATTCTATCTTTTACATGATTTATATATTTAGACCGATCAAATCTAAGTCGTTATAAAAAATGTACCCTGCAATTTTACTTTATATGCTTATCTTAATTCACAGGACATGACTACTTAGTGAAGAGGGCTATCATCTCAAGCAATCCTGGATTCAGAGAAACTTACAATGCAACCTTGAAGCCACAAATATCCCTGGAATACCCCGTTGTTCTGAGATGGTTACATACTCTGCAAGACGGAGAATTGAGGTCAGTGTACCAGTAGAATGGGTTTTTAATTTTAGTTTTATGTGTTCGAAATATAGTATACGCTAATCCAGCAGTAAACTAAAGAGAAAAGTATTATTCTTTCTCGATATTAAACCATAAAACCGACCAGCTTAATTAACATATTCAATGTCTTTTTCAGAATGTACTACACCAATGGTACTCAACAATCAACATTCCCTATCGTGGATCTCACATCCAACACTGATTTCCTGAAAGTAGGTAACAATATGGACTACGTCACACAAGGATGTTTCAGACAGCCCACCGCTAACTCCAAGGACTATATCGTGGACCCTGATGTAAGCATTAATTTTAAAGACGTGATTAGATTAGTCCAAAATCAAAATCAAAATATTTTTATTTCAAGTAGGCCTTGTTAAGGCTCTTTTAAAACGTTAAATTTACTGACTCTACTGCAGGTTCCAAAATGTCATTCCAATGGAGAAGAACCGGCAAGAAACTCCAGCATTGTCCCTCTAGTATTGCTAATATAAAGTGAAATGATTATTTTGATGACTTTTAATGTTTTTGAAATGGTTGGACATTCTGTGCTCTGACATTTAACTAGTATTTTTATGTGAAAAACACTCTTCGAACTATTAATCTTTGTCAATTTATTGCCATAAACTAGCCATGGTGTCTATTAGATGTTCCCAAGGTAAAAATGAGTAAAATTATACACTACTTCTTATCGACTCAATGATCTCTAAACTCTGTTTGACCAGAAAGTCGGCACTTGATTACACTAAAACCTGTTTTAAACTTGTGCGTGATCATTTTTATTTTAAAATTCCAGATCGTAGAAAGGGGTCTGGGAAGACTGCAACAGTCGAACGACATCATGACCAATGATCTTGCCAAGAACCGTCACTTCGGGTTCCCAAGTTACGTTCACTACAGAGAGCATTGCTTCAAGACTAAGATTACCTCGTTCGAGGGGTTGATTGGCATCGTCGATGAAGAGGTAAAATCTATTTATTAGTAGAAAAAGAACTTTTCTTTAAAACTATATTTTTGTGGTGTGTTAATGCAATCAGCAATCGATAAACTCCGAAAGTAAATGTTGGAAGCACGGTCTTTTGAACCTACTTTTCTTACTAGACTTATGTCAATACATAAGTCGTACTAAAATTAGTAGAATATCTACAGATCGGAATTATGTAATAAATAAGTAATAAAGACAAGCTTCTCAAAAGGACCGAAATAAAAAAAAACCATGTTTATGTTTTTCAGAGGATTACCCAATTGAAATCACTCTACAAGGATGTGAACGACATTGAACTGCTGACTGGTCTATGGGTTGAGAAGCAGTTGGAAGGCGCCCACGTGCCTCCCACATTCGCCTGCCTCGTGGGCGACCAACTGAAACATTCCATCCATGCTGACCGCCATTGGTTCGAGAGGCCAGACAGACCAAATGCGTTTAGTGCCGGTGAGAAAACTAAACAACTACTGTACCAATAAAATTTAGGTTATAACACACTGAAAAAGTCATTGAAACTGACCAAATTAACTTACTTTTTTACCGAGTTTGGCATGACCAAACATCCATTTTAACCACACCCAATCAGTCTAAATATATTAAAGATGATAATGGATTGTGACGTGAAGTCAAATACTTACTTTGTTTATTATTTTCGGATTAACCCATAGTTTGTGAAAAATGGGCGTCTAGCATTACCTCAAAAAATACTGTTGTGAACAAGTCATAGAAAATTAAATAGGTACCTAATTGTATTTTTCTTCTACGAAAGCACGAGTAGGACCATACAATGTTATAATTTTGTACTGATCATATTATCATTTCATTGTCAACAGCACAACTGGCTGAAATCAGAAAAGCTTCAGCAGCCCGTATGCTGTGTGACATTGGTGACGCTGTGACTGTGATCCAGAAACAAGCTTTCCTGTTGCCGTCTATCGAGTAAGTACAGTCTTATTATAAGGAACTTGATAAACCCCTGAGTGTTTTTTTAATCATATGACCTCTTCTGTCTTAGTTTTCTTATAGTCTTTTAAACTGTTTTTACAGCTAGTCCTTCCTCCACGTTTTTCTTAAATTCCCTAATCATTAAATTCTTCAACTGTCTCCAGACAATAAGATTTTTTTATTTGGAGCTACTGAAAAACAAAGGGTACTTCTAGCAAATACTCGTATAGTATAAGCATTTGGACATCACTTGTTTCTACAATAACATTTAATTTTTCAGCAATCCGATGGTCGCTTGCAGCACCATCCCAGCCCTCGATTATACCAAATGGAAAGCGACATAGACCGACAGCCAATCGCACAAATACTAAATCTTTAACATAACCCTCCTCAAAATATATGATAAGACTTACAGTGATAAATAAAAGAATGTTTGGAATGCACCATGGCCCTATATTGGGGCCGTATACATTGTATAAAGTTATATCTATTCTATTGATGACATTACATGCAAATAAATGATTCAGAATAAAAAATATAAGTTTTATTTAAAAACTAAATGCTTGTGATTTTGCAGCTTTAAATTGATACCTACCCTTACATTGATTATATTATTGAAATTCTGTTTGTATTACGCTGAACTAGTTTCTTCAGACGCCATTGATAGCGATAAATATTATCCTTGTTCTTCTTTTCAAGAATAACTAAACATTATAATTGTAAACTACAATTCGTAAATATATTTTAATCTATTAAAAACAACAGGTTTTAAGATACTAAATTGTATTTAAAATAAGGTTTCAAATTATCGACAAAATATGGAACTAAGCAAATATCTTTATGCTGATCTAACTATTTGAGATACGAGGTTTCATTCATGGTTATCACCCGTTTTTCTTTTTATAAATGTACTCATAGCTTTCAAAACAGGCCTACTAATTTAATAAAGAGCAACCTATCTAGATGAGCTCGAGGCACCTATGAGATAAAAGAAATTAAGAAGGCTGTGGGCGGTAGCATGCACCGTGCGGTCCAAACTGGGTATGACCGAGCTCTATGGAGGGGCTTGACATGTGGTCGCGATCCTCAGCAGTGAGGGACCGATGAAGAAGAAAAAGATCTTAATAAAAATGTTCGTTGCCCATTTGGTCATTTTCATTCTATTAAGTAACAAACAAATATTAGTTTGAAAATGTCTGATTCGGGTTCCGTAATCTTAAGAAAATTTCTACTGTCCCTAATTATTTTTTGTGATCTGCGTGTGTTTTATCTTCAATTCAAATGCGTCACTAGAGAAAAAAATAGATAATAAACTAGCTTAGTAGGCATTTATTCCGATCAACACATAAACCGGTTATTTAAGTTATTTTTGGTACTACATAAGTAAACTACTAAATTTATTTTTGTCTCAGTTCGAATTTAAGCCTAGAAGAAAGATAAAATGTTACTATTTATTTATTTTGCAACTTTGTTGTCTGGTCTAAGTGCTGTTATTTATGATAGAATAACTGGAAAACCTGCCACGAAATCTCAGTTGATGGTCTATACCGAAAAGGATAATGTTGAGTAAGGGTAGTTTTTCAATAGTATATTCACAAAATAAGTCAGAAAGCAAACACGTCATTTGCTCTAATTGTATCTTAATCTCATAGTTTTGCAAAACCTAACCATAACGCAAGAATTTAAATGATAAAATGTAAAGCACTGGCCACCTCGCAATACCGTTGCTTAAGAAAAATTGTATTGTGATACATATCAATAAAACTGTTGGCCAACTAAAATCAGATGCAGAGCGTGATGAACATTAATAATATAAAGAAATAGTAAATTAAGTCCTAATTGTTGAGTTTATCTGGATCGGTGATCACGGAATAAGTACACAACCAGTTGTTGTTCTACCTCCCGATAATACCCCGGTCGAGGCGTGTGACACGAAACGATCCGATGATCCTTTAGCGATAGAAACTGCAAAGAAAATATTATAAATTTTATATTGATTTCCGCAGTAAATTATGATCTTGACCAAACAGCTGTTGAACTTTCCAGCCTTTTTTTCATTTTTGGGATTATACGGACAAGGTCGATTTTTAATTGAAGAGCATTAATATTATATCTGCCTATTAGTTGTATCTTGCGACCTAAATAAGAAACATTGGAAAGCGAGACCATTGCTTGTTGATTAGACAATTCAAAAAGGAATCACTCTTGTAAACAATAATGTATTTTTATGAACTATTGGGATACAATCGATACATTTAAATTGATACTCTCAGATCACAATTAGATGGAACACACATTAATCACGGTATATAAGAATTCTTTAAGTTTCCTTTGAGCACTTTCTATATCTTACTTTTCCCTGATTTTCGTTATCGCAAATTGCCAAAGAACACATGACGTAAAATCTATGGTTTTTTAGTGTATGCACAATAAACATTGAACCTTGCGATCCAGAAGAATGGAGGCGCGTAGACGGCACGTGCAACAACCTTAAGCATCCTAGCATCGGTACACATCGTACTCCTACCGATAGGCTGCTACCTCCAATATTAAATCCAAGTAAGTATTTCTATTTCCATCCGAAGGGACAGCCTATATTCTGTGTGGGTAAAGATCACAATCCAAGAACAACAGCTAAAACCATACTTCATATTTTAGACATTCAAAGAATATGCTTTGAGATGTTTGCTATTCAGACTGCTTCAACTAATTCAAATTGTGTTCTCAGATTACGAACCTGCCAACACAGTTAACGGTGAACCATACCCACTCGCAAGGAGAGTTCGTTGTGAACTCTTGTCAGAAGGCAAAGCTTCTGACCTGAGGACCACGCAACTGCTTTCATACTTCTTACTATTTCAAGCCGCCGATATCAATTCTCTTCATGACTTTTGTAAGTATTATTCGATTTAAGACTTTACTAGGCATACTACTGATTCTCTGGTCTATTTGCTTACGTTATATTTTTTTTCAACTGCCTTATGTATTCAGTATCAGTCCAACTACAAAACCCTTCATATAATTAAATCATTAAACAAGTACAAAACATAACTATAACAAGAAAAAGCCATGATTCTATGAATTACTGTAGCGTTTATTTCAAAGATTAAGAAAGGAGGTGAATTATATTCCTATAAATGCCTATTATATTTAATTTATTTCAGATAATTATATTGTGAAAATACTATACTGTTGCGAACCAGAAGGCAAGGATGAGTACATGTGTACCGCGGAAAAGATTCCAGTGGACGACCCGGTTCACCGGTACTCGGGAGTCAGGTGCATGAACGTCACCAGGCCCGAGAGCTTCCAGACACATGGATGTCTGAAGAATGGAACTACCTTCGAAAGAGTATGTAACAAATGATCTTAGAAAGGAAAAAAATACTTTTATCACATTTTATTGAATAGTCTGTGATGACCTCAATGTAAAAAAAAATATATTTAAAGATAAATACTAGAAGAGAGTAGGATTTTTTTCACTTCCCAGTTTTTTTTTTATTTCATATACTTTGAACGTGCTTTTGTGCTGCTTAAATGAAAAGATCACTACTTTTATATAAAGTAACATATTATTATATCATAATTATGAATATATTTTGTTTCCAAATAAATTTTGATTCTGTAACTGAATCTGTTTTTAGATGACAACAGCAACTCCTGTGCATGATCTATCAAACATCTACATGGATATGCCCGACACAGAAGATCTGAGAACGTATGAGAATGGGCTCTTAAAGATCGAAGAAGACCATGGGAAATTATTTCCACCTTCTGAAACTGAAGGCAATGGCATTTGTCTATTGAACGAACCGCCTAGAGAAACACGTTGTAATCGTGCTCGTATGTATTTCTAATTTTTACATTGTTATTATCTTACAAACTACTATTCTATGTATTTTGATTATCAGACCATACATCATTGTTAATGAGCTAGAATAGCACTGGGCTGGCCATATCTTCATAATTGATCTCACTGTCAAACAGTTTGTACTGTTTTGTGGGACACTGTTAGTTCATAAGATTACCACGTACTTTTTTAACTAAATAATAAAAAAAAAACATTCGTAGAAATGACAACCGTTGGGATAAACCAGTTCTGAAGTGGAGACCGCGTACGGGAATACGTAGCCGCCTTCAGACAAGGTGTAATGACAATTTGCGCAAGACAGCTGGCTGGCTGGATGCGAGAAACCGAGGATAGAACTAAGTGGCGTTCAATGGGAGAGGCCTATGTCCAGCAGTTGACTGCTATAGGCTGATGATGATGATGATAACATTATTATGATTCCATAACAATATGAATTTTGAATGATTTTGTTTTTAATATTTCCAGATGCCAATACAGCTATTGCAACAGTTCTCGTGATAAACATTTTCTACAGGAACCACAACTACATTGCTACTAAGTTACACGAACTGAACCCATCTTGGGATGACGACAGATTATTTTTCACAGCTCGAGATATAAACATAGCTATATCATTACAAATATACTTTTATGAGTTACTGCCTATCGTTTTAGGTAAGTATTATCAATCAATACGTGATTTATCTTTACTTTTGTTTTAAATAACCATTGTATGGCAACTGATGGACCCAAGTTGCACAATAAGTTCACAGATGACAACTTAAAAAAAATGGTTAATCTGGATATAATATCAAAGAAAGATATTGCTATTTTCTTGAATTGTTAAAACTGAAAAAAAACACCATGGTACGATAGAAGAAGTAACTGTTATTTAGCGAGGGCCAAATAGCCTTCAAATGTGCTAAAAATCTGTTTTACCTTACAGGCAAAGAAAACATGATCAGAGCTGGAATAATTTCTGATTCCGATGGATTTAGAGATTTGTATGACGAAAATGTTTTGCCGCAGATGTTTGAAGAATTTCCTTACGTGCTAAGGTGGTTTCATACCATACAGGAAACGGACCTTAAGTAAATTATTACACCTACTTTTTAAATTCTCTTAATTATCGTTTAGTGGATATTTACTTATCTCCATTTCAGAATGTATGACAAAGATGGATTTTATTTGAACACTATTCCTATGGTAAATATATCTTTACGAACGGGCTATCTGCCCCTGGATGAAAACTTGGAAAAAATAACTCAAGGCAGCTTCAGACAGCTTGGTGGCGCTTTTGACTACATGATTGATTTTGATGTAAGTAGTAAATGTAGTCTTTAACTCACTATATGAATGACTTAAAAAAAATTGTCATCACAATTCACGTTTGTGGAAATATCGAAGGCCCCGTAAACGTTTGAAAAGCTGGACTGAGTTAATCTATTTTTAGCAAATAAAATTGTAGTATATAAAATGTTCTTTTTGAGACCATATGCCATTTTTTTTTTGTATCAAATAGATATACCATTTTTTAACAATGTCTCTCTAAATATTCTTTTTTAAAATGTTCACAAGTAACACGTTTAAAAATATTCGTTTATTCGTGCGCAATGGATTTGTTTTCTATTCAAGATGGCTGAAAGAGTAATAGGAGGTGTGCATTTTTCATCGGACATATCAACGATTGACCTAAACAAAGGCAGATACTTCGGTCTCCAGCCCTACGTGAACTACAGACAGTTTTGTACCAATCGGACATACAAGTCATTTTGGGACCTGAAGGATGCTATTAGCATAGAGGTAACATTCTCTAGTAGGCTATCAGAGAAGAGTGTCGGCGTGTTGTGAAGCTTGCCACCAACATCTGAAGTGATGACAACGACCACTCTGTGAAAAGTGATCCCTACAAGAAAGAACATTCTCTATTGCTTTTTAACATAAACGAAAATATGGGAGTCCTAAGACAGATAATTACAATTACAAGACTTATTTTTTCCAGCGCATTTACCGTCTCAAACAAACGTACGAAGATGTGAGGGATATCGAACTGATGAGTGGTCTATGGGTGGAGAAATACGTTGCAGGTGGACTAGTTCCTCACACCTTGTACTGCTTGGCTGCAGATCAGTTGAAACGTTCCGTCATATCAGACAGGCATTGGTACGAAAGACCGAATAGACCACATGCATTTACACTGGGTAAGGTTTCTAAACTGAAATAATTTAAAATTACAAATAACAATATTCACCAAAAAGTTTGAAAAGCGATTTTTTTAACTCCCAATTGGAAATAAACTGAATATTAAAAGGAATTAAAACTTACTTGTTCCTTGTGTCCCATTTTTGCATAATTTTTTGTTCATACTATTATAAGGAATAATTGTATTTTCAGCACAACTGAAAGCAATACGAAAGGTCACGGTGGCTAGCCTCATGTGCACTGTCGGCGATTCTGTGACTCAAATACAACCAGCTGCCTTCGAAAGTATATCGAAAACGTAAGTAAGGTTTACAAATAAGCTAAGCTAGAGAAAGAAAGTAATAAAACCTCTTAAAAAAAGTAGTGTCCATAATAATGTTGAATATTTTTTTTTTTGCAGGAATCCGCTTGTGGATTGTAAAGACATCCCTGCTTTAGAGTTTACCGCATGGGCAGAGTAATACATCCAATACAAGATTAACCTTGAACACAAGAAATCCACAAATATTTTGATTACGAATTTTCAGTACGTCAGCTACATTTTTTAATCCTCCAAGGAACTGTCATGAATCGAAGTTTTTAAGCAAATTGATGATTGAATACGTAAGTAAAGTTAAAGTATTTTAGACCAACACTGGTGTTTTTACAAATAAATTATATTCGATCTTTTTTTTTTAGTTTTATTTCTGCCAAACATCAAAAATTGTTTCTATTGAGTTAACATTGTAAGTAAGATCTTTGTTGTATTTTCATTGTAATTTGTTCACAGAAATGTAATTAAAATAAATTAATTACTTACACCTGACGTGATAGTGCTATTAATATCATGTTTTTTTATTTTTTTATTTTAGAGCAACTTTTCATAGAATATGTATCCGTAGTTTGCCTAAAAAATACCCGTTGAGTACGGAGCTCTAAAAGGCAGAAAAAAATAACATTTCAATGACGCATTGGAACATCTATAATTCTAGATCAGCACTGAAAGTTAATCGTTGCGAAAACACAAACCTAAAAAATAACTGCTCATGCTCGTCGTTATACTATTATAATACTATAAAAATGTACGTTATTATAAAATTTCATTGATTCAACGAAATTTATTGCTCATGCATTATGTATATCACACATGCAAATCATATAAACCAATTGTTTTAACATTTTGTCGTATCATTGTTGAATACATAGTTACAATCTGCTCAATAATTTCTGCTATTTTTAAACTTGATTCAGTAATAAAATGATGTTTATTTAGAATTTTAATTAAAAGGTGTGTTTTATTTACCCCAGGAACACGGTCCTATACAATACAGACAATAAACTAAGAAAATCCTGTTCGACTGCATAGGGTGGTGTAGGTCTCACCATTTGTTACCGGGAATTCCCAAACATTTGTCACTTTTGTTTGTCCTGGACTCTTTAATATTTTTATGAAGGACTGCATGCAGCAAAGCGTTAACGCTAACAATGGATGAGATTAGAAAATTTAAATGGCACAGCAAAATAACGGTCTATGATCAATAGTAGGATAAGAACATTATGAGTGCTATACTTGGCACAGGGTAACAGGTTGGCGCGGTAGTATGGTAAAATGCGTTACCGTCTGGTCCAGGGCAATAGGGAATGGTGAAGCATTCCGGTGGTTTTAGCCGGTAGTAGTCCGGCACACACCTCCGTCTTCCCAAAGCGGAAACCCTTTGCAAATCCTCCATGGACTACCCATGGAGGATTGGCAAAGAATATTACAGGATAGGCATTAAAATAGGTCCTATACCTAGCTGTGGGATAAAAATCTATATTACATATTGAACTCAAAAAACATTATCCTCCTTCTAGGTAAAAAAGGGTTCCCGCTATCGCTTTCAATAAGATTTCGGCCTACCACAATAAATAAACATTAATATTTCGTAACACAATAATAGTATCTGTAAATTAAAATTATCATTCTGACAGTTATTGTACTTTTTATCTGTTAGTATTTAGGTCATCACTTTACAAACCAGTTTTTAGTTAATTCAAGGTTTAATAAGAGTAATAATAATGTAAAAAGAAAATATAATTATAAATTAGCTTAAATACTGTTTTGTTACTTATCTCTTTGTACTTAGGTGATCAATTTTCAAAACTAGTTTTTCCTTGAAGGTCCTTCTATTTAACATCTTAAGAGCTCATTTTGCTGGTAGTTCTAATTTAACTAAATGTAAGTTGCAAGTCAGTTAAAATATTAACATTTTATTTATGTTGTTTTAAATTTTAATTTATGGTAGTATAAGTGGAAAACTCAAAATTTCAGTGGAATTAAAGCAGTTGATGGTCTATCAGGGGAGGGATAATCTTGGGTGAGTTATTTTTTTACTTCGAGTCCTAATGTCCTATTAAACGTTAAAAAGTAATGATGAGGTTATATCAATACAAACAAAACTTAACTCAGTAATTTACCTGAAAGTGACTCAATGTATGCTCTTGAAACCGTTTAAACCTATAAATTTTTATTAATTAATCATACAAGTATTTCAAATCTCAAATAATGTAGGTCATGACGAAACAACAACCAAATATGAGTAATCACTTCATCAGCTGCCTAGCCTTTTCCAAAATTATGTTGGGGTCGGCTGCCAGTCTTACCGGATTCAGCTGAATACCGTATTTTACATGGAGCGACTGCCTATCTGACCTCCACAACTCATTTTCCTAGGTAACACAGTATGACAAAGTAGTAAGACTGGTTGTCAAAATTGACTTAACGATTGCCAAAGATCTTTGTATGACAGTCGGGACCAACTGTTTATCTAGCTTTACGAAACCGGAGGAGTCTCGGTATGATATAAATGGTCACTCATCCACGAACCAACCGCGGCGAGCGCGGCTAAACCTGCTTGATCGGTCAAACCATACGGCTTAAACTTAGCCACGAGCCCCTCCATAAGTAAAACATGAAAAGTCTTTAAATAAAAGAATCGTTGCAATTGTGAAAAACAAGTGAACGGTTAACTTGAAAATACGTTTTCTCAAATTAAATCAATTATAATGCGATTGCTCCAAGCTTCAAAGGCCTATTTGAGCCTGTTCTTACCACATTATTTTACATCTAACGAAGAGCAGAACCGGTAATTGTTTAAATCCTTGGGGAAAGCCGTTGTCCAGCAGTGGTAATTTTTAATCTAAATTGTCACGATGCTATCCCAAACAAGTAGCAAGCATTATCCTAATTTGTTTAATGGTACAATGACAAATATTTACATTTTCACACCGGCAATGGATTTACTACCTACTTATGTAATTTTTGACAAATGTTTAACTTTTGGAACACAAAACCTCTATAGAAATAAAAATGTTGGCTTTACATAATGTAGGCTTTTCTTGTTATTTTATAAAACATGCGATGTCAAATGATGTTTCCCGTAAATTTTTGTGTGTCTTTTTTGTATTGATTGCTGTCATTTCTAAGGTTTTTGGGGTCACTTATGTAATCCGAGGCATACATCAAACACGCCTTCAGGATGTTACCAATTCAGCATATTTAAAAGCCAAGTCCCACTGGAGATGGCGGGACGAGGTGGATTCTTTTGATAAAGAGTGTATGACCACGGCCCTAACCAGAGGGAAATGGAAGGAGGATAGAGAGGCCTTTACACTGCAGTGGGACAGAAATGAAAAAAAAAGCCAAGTCATACATACTCAATATAACCATTATTTAATACTACTATAAATAACAAGTAAACCTTTCAATGTTACTATGTGATTTTATAATCATTATGTCATTAATGGTAATAATAAATTGTGAAAATGAATTCGAAAGCGCTAGGGATGGCATTTGCTTCTTCCAAAAACTAATTAATTTTTATATGCTTTCTTATAGATATATTTCTCATTCTTCAAGAAAAATACGTATTAAATCATTATATTTCGTGTATAAAGGACAAAAATAAAATATTTGTTTAGCATGTCCAAGCTTCTCTAGATCCTATTGTTTATTGAGTTAGGTTGTTCTAATTGTTTATAGAAAGGATTTTTAGTTTTGTATTTACAACTTGTATGAAAATAATGTTTATATCAGTTGACCTTTACCAGTCTACTGCTGGACTATAAAGCTTTCTCTTATCTATATAATCACTTCTTGAAGGTTTCTCAGATTTGACCACCCTTCTGATTTTAGTGTTTCAAACTTATATAATATGTAAACGAACATGACATTTTTCCCTATCATTTTTAACTTTAAAAAAAATACTTACATAGCTTTCATAAGTTTTGTTTGTAGCCTACACCTAATCCCACTGCTGGGCAAAGGCCTCCCCCTCCGTCCTAAAAATTGTCTGTCTTTTGCTATATCTGGCCACGAGCGTCCCGCATAGCTGACTAGATTATCACACCACTTTCTCCGCGGACGACGGCCAATCGATTCATCATTTAATGTAAAATTACTATTTTTGTGTTTTTCTTAATTAATTACGCAAGTAATCTGTAAGACTTTTGTAAAATCCGCTAAAAAAAAGTCAAGAATAAAAAAACTATTCTGAGAACCCTAACGAATACATTCACCACTTTAAATAATTGGAACACTTGCGGCCAATCTAAATAAGATTTTCCATTCAGAAATTAGAGCAAATATTACATTATAACCTAATATTTGCAGTAATCTTGGTATAAGAAGCTACAATTTCACTGGTTAATTATCAGTGATCCGTCTTCGGCAACACGTTCAATATGTTCCTGAAAAGCATATTGGGGCTCGTCTGCTGCGTGCAGCTCATCTCCGCAGTGAGGTACCACAGGTTCAGCGGTGAGAGAGTCACTCCCTCTGAATTGGAAGCCTACAGAGCAAACAACACTTTAGCGTAAGTAGTTTCTTATCCTATATACAAAGTTCAAAAATATATCTCTTATGATATTCTCTATTCTGGTATAACACACTTTTTGTCACCTAAAATGTCTCCATTAAAGTTTCCAATCATAATTCAAAAAATCTTGGTTTACCTAATAATATACCGTTTTCAGGAAATGTACCATTGACGTACAGCCTTGCAGTAAAACCGAAAGACGTCGTATTGACGGATCCTGCAACAGTCTTCAAAACCCATCCAGGGGTACCGTGACCGTGCCTCATCGCAGAGTCCTGCCCGCTGCCTACCATAACGGTAAAGTAATTATATACCATGTCGAAATAGGCTTAAATATCATTTTAGCTTAGCTTAGCACAACTGAACTAAATATCTTTTCACAGGCAACGAAGAAAGGAGATCAGTCTCTGGCAAACCTTTGACGCTGCCGAGAGTAGTCCGTACCTCACTTCTGTGTGAAGGTCTTTCTGTCAACCAACACTTGACCTCAGCAGTACCCGGCTTCGGAATCTTTTCCTTCGGAGATGTTGGAAGCGTTCATGACATCAGTAAGTTTTTTTCTATTTGTTTTATAGTAATTATTTAGAATATAATTTATTTGTTGAGTTAGTTTCAAATGAGCCTTACCGAGATTATCAAATCTTCCACTTTCGACCTTTGAAATAAAATAACTTTGCCACAAACGGATATTGATACTTCGACTTTTTGCAAACTATTAAAATAACTTGATATCTATTCCCATTGGGTATATAATTTTAGATTATAAAATGACCACTGTGTAAGAAATCTACTCCTTTTTCAGAATTCTTCATGGACAACAAGACCGACTGTTGTACCGCAGAAGGACAGAAAGATTTTCTTTGCGCTCCCAACTACATCCCAGAAGACGACCCCGTGCATCGTTTCTCTGGCATCCGTTGCATGAACTTAACCAGACCACTTGACTTCCAATACTTTGGATGCACCAAGGATCCCGTCCCTGCACCCGTAAGTAACTTAAATATAAATTCTAAAAAAATTGATATTTTTTAGAAAAAACATACATTTAAAGAAAAAAATCTAAATGATTGAGTGGTTGTGCAGAAATAAAAATAAAAATACTTTCACAGATCGAAGAAGCTACCTCCGTCTACGACTTGTCTGCTATCTACCACATCGAAGATAATGTAGGAATTCCGGAAAGAACGAACCAGGGTGGCGAGCTCAATGTAGAGGTTGACAATGGTATTGTCTGGCCCCCAAGTGGAAACGGATACTGTCCCGCCTCCAGCCCTGGAGACAAATGCTTTGAGAACTGTAAGTCTCAACATCACACGCTTTCAAATGAATCAGGAGAAAATATTTAAATCAGACTACTATTCAACTTTCATGGTAATTCTGTGACGTGACGTCTGTAACAAAGTATGTTTCAAAATTTCAGTCTCCAACGCTCTTCTCCCCGTCCAAATGTTCACCGTCTGGTTCGTGAGGCATCACAACTATGTGGCAAAGAACCTGGCTAAGGTCAACCCAACATGGAGCGACAACAAACTATACTACACTGCAAGAGACATCAACATTGCATACGTCCAAGAAATGCTGGTATACCAATGGCTTACCACTTTACTCGGTAATTACATTTATAATTAATTTCCAATTTAACTGGTCTCATTTCAATTTAATTATCAATAATTTAAACATCTATTAGTCATCTACAACATCAGGTTTATAATATTGCATGTTATTTTTAATATTTCAGGAAAGGACGATTTGGTGAAATCTGGTTTAGCTTCCGACAACACCGGCTTCAGGGAAACTTATGACGAGAAAGCATACCCCATCATTACATTGGAATTCGTCATTATTTTCCGTTGGTTCCATCTTATCCAGAACGGTATTGCAAAGTGAGTGTTTTAAATAAAGTATTATTAATGATCATCTAAAGTCTTTGGTGAATAGGTAGTACTTTTATGCACAAACAACTAAGAACTTAGCTCTTACCTTGGCTTATGTGTAATAGTTTGGTGCAAAAGTTATATACCTGCCTAACTACTTTTACTTGACAAATTATTGTGATCCATTTTTTCAGATTGTTTGACAACAAGGGCAAGGTCGTAAGGGAACACCCTGTAGTGAACTCAACATTCAACGCTGGATTCTTAGGTGAAGGCGACAACATCGTTGGCCTGACCCAGGGTATATTCAGACAAGAAGCCGCCAAAGCCAACACTGGAATTCATCCCGACGTAAGCAATTTCTTGTCAAAAGCTATTTGATTTTAAGCAGAATTCTTACCCATCATACGAGAAAACTGCTTTAGAAGTCTAGTCATTATTTTTGTACTAAATCCGAAAACTGCAACGTTTTCAATAGTATTTATGTAGAACAACTTTCTTTTCAGCTCGCTGAACTTGGTCTGCCTAACCTCCAACTGGCTACTGACGTCATCACAAGTGACTTGCACAAGAACCGTCTGTTCGGTTTGAGACCATACGTCGACTACGTCGAATACTGTTTCAAACAAAACATTAGCTCCTTCAAGCAACTAGAAAAAAGGATTCCCGCCGAGGTTAGCATATAAATATAAGAATTTTTAAATTGTTTGAACATTGTCTAATGATTATTGTTGCTTATATAATATTTTGTTTTCAGAAAGTTTCCATCCTTAAGGATCTCTACGAAGACGTCAAGGACATTGACCTGATGGCCGGTTTATGGACCGAAACTATCCCAGAAGACACTCACATTCCTCCTACTCTAGGATGTTTGATCAAGGACAGTATCCACGGGACAATTAAGGGAGACAGACATTGGTACGAAAGAGAAAACAGACCCCACGCTTTCACTTACGGTAAGCGACTTAACCCTTTTCATTGAAGTACACAAGCACAAAACCAAATTGCAACATTTGACTTACTTTTCTTTTAAATTGCAGATCAACTCCAAGAAATCAGAAAGGCATCTTTAGCTAACCTGCTGTGTTCGGTCGCTGACGGAGTCAAGAAAGTGCAAAAGAACGCTTTCCTGAACATCAGTAAAAAGTAAGATTACTTTTGTGTTTACCCCGGCCGCTAACGAATAGTTTTAGTGTGAGACAATATTTCCAGCCAGCCACCAAATCTTATTATTTAGTTAGGGGTTGTGTTAAAGTCAGATGTTTATCTAGTTCTTCAATATCGCTGGTTTTTCAAGATAACTTTAGACTTGTAAGAAACAATATTAAATCAAATCTCTTTTTACAGGAACCCCTTGGTCAGTTGCGAGAAAATCCCCAAGATCGACTTCACCAAATGGGAAGATAAGAAATGCTAGTCAACAATGAAGAACAATACACTAAGAACTGAACTCATTAGTAAAACAAAAGACGCTCAATCAAATGAAATAATTATTATCTGATAGACAATACCTACGTGTGTTAATCTCAATTTCCTTATCAATAGCTTCTTTGTAAGCTTGTACAATCTGTGATTTGTTAAATACTTAATTTTATTGTGTCATGTTACTGCGTTTTTAAATTGCAAATAAAAATGTTAAAAAAACTGTAATTTTTCATTTATTTCAATAACACAAGGCAGTATTAAACAATCATTATCGGCCTAGCCTTTTCCAACTATTTTGGTGTCGACTTCCAGTCTTACCGGATTCAGCTGAATACTAAATATTGTATTTTACATGAAGCGGCTGCCCATCTGATCTCCACAACTCATTTTACTGGAAAACATTGTATCACATAGTAAGACTGATTGTCAGAAAGGACTTGCAGACTTCCAAAGGTCAACGTATGACAGTCGGGACCAACTGCTTGGTTTTCAAGGAACGGAGGGGTCTCGGTATGTTTATAAATGCTCACCCTTCCACAGACCAACCGCGGAGAGCATGGTTTAATCTTTATTATAGGTTACAATTAGCTCCTCCTCCCCTCAGAAAGGCAGTATTAGAATTGTCAAATGGACTTTTTTTTACTTTCACCACTTTTTGCACACCAACCGTCACAAAAGTTGAATTTATAAATAATGTAAATAATGCTCATAAATGCGTATTTCGAATATGCTAATATTTGCACAGCCTTGTATGGTAACAAGTAGGGGAAGTGGGGGAATAAAATATATGACTTGGCCTGAAAAGCCAAAATTTATTTAGCCCGCCATTTAGATAATCAAAATATTAGACACGTATTGCTGCTTTAAAGTTCAGGAGTGGAGGTTTGTGACGACACGGGTAGGTTAAATTTGAGCTTAGACGTCACGCAAGAATTGTACTCGCTATCTTCATAATTCTTTGTTTGAGGGACATAAGAAAAAGTATGTGTCTTATATTTTTTTATTATCAATGAAAGTATAGATAGTAAAGGAAATAAAAATAAGTCGTAATTCCTATTGCAGACGGATAATCAAATAAACGATATACAGAAATCAGTCTGTCTTTATTAAACAGTTTAATACAATTGATCTACAAATAAATCTAATATAAGAACAAACTCTAACTATCGTAAAATTAAAACTTACATAAATAAAAACTAACAGGCGTCAAAGAACCCATCGTCATCCTTGTCAATGGCGGCAAAACGTGCCAAGGAGGCTGGCAGCATTATTAAAAAATAGTTATGTCGGCGCACCTCAGCGAGCAACCGCGCTGGCCACAGAAGGGAGTGTTGCGGAGGCCGGGGGGAGGCCCCGGCTAGCGAGCCCGCGGCCGCACTCTCTTCACTTCACTCATCACCGCGCTTGAACACGGGCACTTACTTGTTTTCTTTAAATTTGATTATATTAACGGCATAAACCTATTTTAATACAGTTCACAAGTTTTATTTATAAGTCCCGTTACGGCCCCTACAGTTTGGTCCTATCGATCGTCTAAATTAACGCCAGTCGTGTCGGTATCATTCGTCGATTTCGCATCGTCATTATCAACGGTCAAAGGTCATCGCCGATGCCGCGTGGAACTTCACCGTGGCCACCGAAAATCGAACTTTGAAGACAAAGGAGTCGTCCCCGTGCAGCGTGCTTCACCTTGGAAGGAGCTGAAGTCATTTTCTGGGAGTATAACTACTTATTTGAGTGAGACGTTCCAATTAGTTATTTTTTTTCCCAACTTTTCTTAGTGAATAATCGTTTTTTTTCCACTTCTTTCCTTGAGCAAGTATAGTTCCTCTTTCACAAGTTATTTCTTCTTAATAGTGCTTTAACGTAGTGTTTTGTTTCGACGCTTATTCATAATTGCTTATTATATAGCAACATCTGTGCGCGCACGCAACTCACCGTTACACAGATGTTAACGTGACCGATCTCAGGTAATAAAACCGGTCCCTTTTGTTTGCGCACGGCTGTTTTGCCATTTTTCCTATAAGAAGCTCATTAGTGTTATCATTCGCCTTACTGTAAAACACGTGTGATCGTTCCTTTGTTAATTGCACTTCAAAATGGCGGACACTTTAAAGACTTTGCTTAGAAAACGTAGTTCGTTAAAATCGAAGCTTACGATTTACAGCAACTTTATAAACTTAATTAAGAGTAGTGCACAGTTATCCGAGATGCAACGATTAGACCTGCAGGAACGTTTTAATAAGTTCGATTCCTTACATAGTCAATTTGACGATTTGCAGACAGAAATCGAAGTACTTGCCGATGATGCTGAGACTGCTTTCGTGGAGCGTGAGGACTTCGACCGCCAGTTCTTCAATCTGGTGGCACTCACGCGCAGCCTGCTCGGTTCTTCGGTCAACGGTGCTGGTTCTGAGGCGGGCTTCAAAGATGCTGACTCAGGTGCACATGTTTCTAATAGCTTTGTTCGTTTGCCAAAGATTGATTTGCCTCATTTTGATGGGAACTACCAATGCTGGCTCGAGTTCCGAGACACGTTTACGTCATTGATTCACGATAACGCTAGTATAAGTAACATTAATAAATTCCATTACCTGCGTGCATCTTTACAGGGCACTGCAGCCTCCATAATTAAAAATATTGAATTTAGTAGCGATCATTACAAAATTGCTTGGGACTTGTTGTGCGAGCGGTACAACAATGAGTACCTGCTTGTGGCTAATCATTTGCAAGCTTTATTCTTTGATGTTAAATCAATAAATAAGGAATCTAGTGCCTCCATTAGAAATCTTGTAGACATTATTAATAAAAATATTCGGGCACTAGCAAATTTAAAAAGACCTACTCAGCATTGGGATGACGTCATCATCTTTGTCATGGTAAAAAAGCTAGATTTAACTACAAGTCGTGAATGGGAGGAATACAGGAATAACAATATAGTAGGTTATCCAACAACTACTCAATTTTGTTCTTTTCTAAACAGGAAAGCAGACTGGTTGGAGTCTGTGGAAGCTAATGTTAACATTAATAATTTTCAGGATATTAACATTGTTGCCCTGAATAGTAATACAAATTTAAATAAAAATTATAATTCTTCTAAGCCTAAAATTTCAAATAAAATTTCAAATTATAATAATAAAAATAGTAAATGTCCACTTTGCTCCCAAGTACATACTTTGTATAAATGTCAATCTTTTAGAAGCTTATCTATAGAAAATCGCATACAAAAGGCAAAAGACTTAACCGTTTGTCTTAACTGCTTACGTATTGGGCATATTGCTAATCAGTGCAAGTTTTCAAATTGCAGATATTGCAAACTTAAGCACAATACGCTTTTGCATTTAGAAGCTAGCGAACTCAAACCACATTCTAATCCTTTGCCTTCTGCACTGCTTTCTGCATCGCCATCTACTTCAGATGTCGCGCTTTCAGTTAATTCCATGCAGCTTGCTACTTCTTCGCATGTTTTCCTGTCCACAGCTTTGGTGAACGTGACCAATGCGACGGGTAAGAAGTACCCTGCGCGAATACTGCTGGACAACGGCAGTACGGCGAACTTTGTAACGCAGAGTTTAGCGGAGAAACTGGGTTTGTCACAACGCGGTATGAGCACCAAGGTAACGGGTATTAATAATCATGTATCCACCAGTACACAGTCTTGTCACCTCTCAATAGAGTCTTTATGCTGTGCCTTTGCTGTAGATATTGATTGCCACGTTCTACCTGAGATCACAAAGGTCCTGCCGTCTTCGTTCGTGAATGTTAAACATTTGTCCTTTCCTTCAGGCCTTACATTGGCAGACCCGAACTTTAACGTTCCGTCGGCTGTCGACATTCTAGTAGGGGCTGAAGTATTTTGGAATGTCATAGGGTCAAACACGATAGACTTAGGAAAAAATCTACCAAAATTGTGCGAAACAAAATTTGGATGGCTTGTATCTGGTAGTATTTCGCATCAATCTAGTTATCTTTCCTCTGTTTCTACTCATTTTTGCCATCATTATAGCGTCACTCCTGACTTAACTCAATTTTGGGAGCTTGACCATGTCTCACCTAAACATTCACTCTCTCTTGAAGAGAGAAAGTGTGAGCAACATTTTGCTGAAACCACCGTCCGTAATAGTGATGGCGCGTTTGTTGTCAAAATGCCTTTGAAGGAAGATCCAAGCTCTCTAGGACATTCTTATGTCAATGCTAAAAATCGTTTTCTGTCCCTAGAGCGGCGATTTAAACATGATCCTTCCTTCCATAGCAAATATTGTGATTTCTTGCGAGAGTACGAGCGTTTAGGTCATATGACACTAGATTCGGACTGTACTTCTTCACCTGAAAATTCCATTAAAAAATATTTTATTCCACATCACGGAGTCATTAGGAATTCTAGCACCACTACTCAACTACGCGTAGTCTTCGACGCATCAGCCCCTACAAGTACGGGAGTGTCACTTAACGACATTCAGATGGTCGGTCCGGTAGTGCAAGACGATCTCTTTTCTATTTTAACTCGTTTTCGTCAGCACAGGTACGTGGTCTCAGGTGACGTGGAGAAGATGTATAGAGCTGTTCAGCTCAGTCCAGACCAACGTTCTCTTCAAAAAATCATTTTCCGTTTTGATCCATCAGAACCTCTCAGATCGTACACGTTAAATACAGTGACCTACGGTACTGCGTCTGCTCCCTATTTAGCCACTAAGTGTTTGGTAACTTTGGCTGATAACATTGAGGATAGTCGGGTAAAGTCCGCCATACGGCGAGATTTCTACGTCGACGATTATTTAAGTGGGGGGAGCACCATATCTGAAACTGTAGAAGAAACTAAAATGGTAAAATCGGTTCTATCTTCGGCTAAATTTAATTTACGCAAATGGCGATCAAATAACATAGAAATTTTAAAAGAAATCAATTCAACAGTTGTAACACATGATGATTCTAATAACACTCTTCAATTTTCTGAGCATGGTCTTAATCCAGCTCAATCTAAAACCCTAGGACTTAACTGGGTTTGTGACTCTGATTCACTCACTTACACAATAAATATAACGTCTACTAATAAAGTCACTAAACGTCATGTCCTCTCTGTTATCAGTCAGATTTTTGACCCACTGGGCCTCGTAGGTCCGTGCGTTGTCGAAGCCAAAATTCTTATGCAGCGTCTTTGGCTGAATAAATACGACTGGGATGACGCAGTATCGCTCGAGGTGAGGGACGCTTGGTCTTTGTTTGAGAGCACTATAACGGCTTTAAATCATTTAAAGATTCCTCGTTGGGTTTTGCATGAAGACTCTATTTCACACGAAGTACATGTTTTTACTGACGCGTCTGAAAAGGCATACGGCGCTTGTGTGTATATTCGGTCATGTAATAGTGTTGGAGCCACAGGTGTACAACTTCTAGTTTCTAGAAATCGTGTTGCGCCTATTAAACCTACTACCATCCCGAGGCTTGAACTGTGTGGCGCCTTGTTGGGTGCAAGGTTGTGTACTAGAGTTCAGGAATCTCTCACCATCCCCATTCACAAGAGTAGATTCTGGTGTGACTCCACTATTGTTTTGGGTTGGCTCTCTACTCCTTCTAACCAGTTAAAACCCTTTGTTAGAAACAGAGTAAATGAGATACAGGAGAGCACATGTGGTCATACCTGGAGCTACGTACCGTCGAAAGACAACCCGGCTGATCTTGTTTCTCGTGGTCTCCGGGCCGATATAATCAAGGAAACACCTCTGTGGTGGTCCGGACCTTCCTTTTTATTGCGTAATGAAAGTGAATGGCCCACAATGCCAAACACTGAGAAGCATGATTTGCCGGAAGTAGTGACTCATTTAAGTATCAATAGTAACGATCATTCATATAATGTTCATCACACAGACGTAACCTCTCATTCATCTTTCATTCATAACTTGCTATTAAAGTACTCTAGCATAACTAAAATTCAAAGAATATTTACATACATACAAAGATTTATTTACAATTTAAAACATAAAAACAATAAATTGTGTGGCACTCTTTCGTTGTCAGAACTAGAAAATTCATTAACTTCAATTATTAATTTCTCACAGCAGCAAATGTTCCCTGAAGAACATCAACTTTTAAAAACTAAACGAAAATTGCCACGCAAAAGTAGATTACTTCCTTTGACGCCTTTCATTGATGATCACGGACTTATTCGCGTAGGCGGGAGGCTTGATAACTCTCCCTATGACTTCAACGTGAGGCACCCTATTCTTTTATGTAGTAAACACATTCTTACTAAACTAATTTTTCAAATGCAACATTTAAAGCTTGCACATGCTGGTCCACAACTGTTACTGTCGCACATTCGACAATCTTATTGGCCGCTAGGTGGTAGAAACTTATCTAGAGCTATCGTGAGTAAATGTCTTAAATGTTACAGGCATAAGGCTCAAAATGTGCAGCCTGTTATGGGTCAACTACCATCATCTAGAACAAATTTTGAGTCTCCCTTTCTAAATTCTTATGTTGACTATGCCGGGCCTGTATTGGTAGCCGACCGCAAAGGGCGTGGTTGCAAACTTACAAAGGCTTACATGTGCATCTTTGTTTGTTCGGCAGTAAAAGCTGTACATTTGGAGCTCGTCACAGACCTTACCACGGAGGCTTACATGGCCGCTCTAAATCGTTTCGTGGCGCGTCGAGGCAAGCCCCGAAGCATCACGTCCGATAACGGAACTAACTTCGTAGGCGCGTCTAATGAAATGACCAAATTTTTAAGAGCATCAAATGTTGCATCGGAAATGGCGCAGGAGGGAATCGAATTTATTTTCACGCCTGCTTATAGCCCACATTTCAATTCACTTGCTGAAGCTGCTGTAAAATCTTGTAAGCATCATTTAAAAAGACTGCTCAGTCTCACGCATTTTACCTTTGAGGAGATGTCTACTTGTCTCTCTCACATAGAGGCAGTGCTGAACTCGCGCCCTCTTACGCCTCTCTCTTCCGACCCTAACGATTATTCAGCACTCACACCTTCTCACTTCCTAATTGGACGACCACTCTTATCTGTACCGTGCTCTCAGGTGACTGATGCCAAAATCACGAGCCTGGATCGCTGGAAGAGGATCCAGTACATTCGACAGCATTTCTGGGGACGCTTCCATAATGAGTACACTTCTCTGCTGCAGGCTAAATCCAAGTGGTTCCATTCCAGAGGCGAAGTGAAACCAGGGTCTTTAGTCCTTATCAAGGACAAGACGGCGCCACCACTGCTCTGGTCCCTGGGTCGGGTCACTAAGACCTATCCCGGCGTTGACGGAGTCACGCGGGTGGCTGAACTGAAGACCAGGAGGGGCACCATCCGTCGTGCCTTCAATAGCATCTGCCCTCTCCCTATTGAAGATTTTTGAAGACGAGCATGCTTCAACCCGGGGAGTATGTCGGCGCACCTCAGCGAGCAACCGCGCTGGCCACAGAAGGGAGTGTTGCGGAGGCCGGGGGGAGGCCCCGGCTAGCGAGCCCGCGGCCGCACTCTCTTCACTTCACTCATCACCGCGCTTGAACACGGGCACTTACTTGTTTTCTTTAAATTTGATTATATTAACGGCATAAACCTATTTTAATACAGTTCACAAGTTTTATTTATAAGTCCCGTTACGGCCCCTACAAGTTATTAACCTATCAAATCGTTAGATGTTGAAATTTAATTGTTAGATAAAAATAATCAGCAGTTATTAAACATTAATCAAATAAAAAAGATTTTTGGGCGCTGGGTTAACCCGTCTGTCGGATTTTTTTTGGGTTTTTTAGTTTTTCTTTTGTAGTTCTGGTCTTCTTCTCGGTTCTTTCTCATTCTTTTTATTTTCTTTTGTTCTTTTTGCACTAGGTTTACTTTTTCCAGTCATCATCTCCCGAGCCTTTTCCCTTTTACATGGAGCGATTTATACTTAACATACTAATACTTTATTTTCTCACCACACATTAAATTCCATTACAGCATCACATGAGAACATAATACAGTTAAGTATTGGTACATAGTTCATAGCAGGTTACTAAACTACCTGAAAATATGTGCTGGAAAATAAAAATTCGATGCTCAGCAGCTGTGGGATGACCATGGAAATAATTGTCACAGGTCTTATAAAATAAGGCATATTAAAATAGCACTAGAATAAAACACCGTGAAAAATTACACAGAAAGTTTTTTTTTCGGTTCCGACTTTTCAGCATAATCCCGGTCCAATATTCCCCTAGGCTTAAAAATTCAGGAACTAAACATGTAATTTATCTTTAAAAAGTGGTAAATTTTGAGGCAACCTAAAAAACTGTCCTTAGCCTACAAAATAAAAAATAATATTTCGAAACACACGGCGTTCAAAACCCATATTCCGATCCGAATGCCACGAAGGCCAACATATGAATGAACAATGAAAATATAATTAGCTTTCGACTCTATTTTAGGATATTTACTTAGTAATTTTGGACAAGTGTTTAACACTTGGAACACAAAACATTTTTATAAATAAATTATATTACATGTCCGTAATATTATGCAAGTATAAGTTATCGTCTAGCGCGCGGTTTCAGTCGCTAATGCAATAAATTTTATTTCTTTGTTTTTCTATCGATAGATTTTTTACGTACATTTATCTCACTAATAATGGGGGAGGGTTATGTTGATCGCCGTGCTTTTCCTGATCCAATACCGAGGCTCGGCTGGAAGTGCATTCGATTTCTACGCGTGTCCTTCTAAACCAAAATGATTGGCTAATCTAATTACAAACCTTACTAATTATGTTATACTAATTGTTGCCTGTAGTGTTACACTGTTATAAACTATACTACTATACTTTGTCCATTCTAGATACAAGCATTCTCTGTACCAAGTTTCATCAAAACATGTGAATCAGTTAAGCTGTGAAAATGTAACCGGCAGACATGGTTATTTTTTACGGTTATAATATTAGTATATAGGGCTTAATAATTACTATGTATAAATGCTAAGATCATATCATAATTATTAATTGTTGTTATAAAACATGACATGACGGACAACGTCTTTCCTATTTATTTATTTTTACACTCCTGCCTTTTCTGAGGGGCTCCTTGCTAAGTGTAAGCCGAAACGTTTGACCTGTAATACATATTAAGTCTGGCCTGGCCTAGATAGGTGACTATTTAGATTCATACCAAGTCCCCTCGTTGCGTCGAAAAGCACATTATTTCGTTGGTCTTTGGCAGACGTTAAGTCAATTCTGTCAACCAGTCTTACAATGGGATACTGTGTTCCCCAGTAAAATGGGTTGTGGAGGTCAAATAGCGTAAGCCCCCTGACGCGCACATTGTGGTGGCTGGCGTCAGGGTGAATGTTAAGGCCCAGATGAAATACTTGGGCCTAATCCTGGACGCCAAGTGGGATTTCGGCTCCCACTTTCGGGATCTTGCGACACGGCTTCTTAAAGCGGCTAACGCCTTCTCGTGGCTCCTTCCTAACTTGGGGGGGCCACGGGTCAGCTGCCGCCGCCTCTACGCCGGGGTCATGCGATCAATGGCGCTCTACGGAGCCCCAATATGGGCAGACGCCCTCTACAGAATAGAGAACGTGTTCCTCCTGCGTAGGCCCCAACGGGCAATTGCGCAACGCATTGCGAGGGCCTACTGTACGATGGGTCACGCAGCTGCATACGCCCTCGCCGGCACTCCCCCTTGGGAGCAAGAAGCAAAGGTCCTGGCTGCTGTATATCATCAGACAGCGGCCAAGAAAGCGCTCGGGGAGCGCGAGTCTCCGGAAGAACGCGGTGCGGTGCGGCGAGAGGCCTGCGATGAAATGGTCCTCCGTTGGCGGTTAAACCTTGCCAACGCCCGCTACGGACGCCGCGTCACTGAAGTTGTGGGTCCTCTCCTGGAGACATGGCTAGAGCGGCGCCACGGGTTTCTCACGTTCCGTCTGGTGCAGGTGCTGTCTGGGCACGGGTGCTTCGGATCGTACCTGTACCGAATCGGGCGGGAGGAATCCCCTGCGTGCCACCATTGTGGCGCGGCGGAAGACACGGCGCAGCACACCCTCGAGGTCTGCACTGCCTTCGAGGTGGAGCGCCGTGTCCTAAGCGCAGTTATTGGTCCGGACCTTTCGTTCGCGAGTGTGGTCAATGCCATGCTCGCGGACCATCGCATCTGGCGGGCAGTGTCTCATTTCTGCGAGGTCGTCATTTCGCAGAAAGAGACCTCGGAGCGCGAGCGGGAGGCTGACCCTTCCGCTCCATGCTCCGCCGACGGCGGGTGGGTAGGGCGCGGACGAGATCCTCCGTAGCCAGACCTGCCCAGAGGGGGATGCAGAGGGCGGGGACGGGGGTCCCTCAGCCTTCATTGCACGCGTCTCCTTCCTTGCTGGGCGGGCGTGGTGTAGTGCCATGCACTGCCCCCGCTGTCCTCCCTCCTACATAGGACGGAGGTCATGTCGGGCCCGCCACTAAGCGGGCAGTAGCCGGGGGCGTTATGGTGTTAAGACTTCGGTTGGACGCGTATCGCCGCCACTAAGGCGAAGGATGGCACCAGGTGTTTTGCCGGAGTAGTCGGAGCCTTTCTCAAGGCTCTGGAAGCCCGGACTCTTGCATCCTCAACCCCCTGGGGATGCAAGGCTGGCTCACAAATGAGTTTCAACTGCGAAAAAAAAAAAAAAGGTCAGATAGGCAGTCGCTCCATGTAACATACGGTATTCAACTGAATCAGGTAAGACTGAAAGTTGACTCCTAAATAGTTTGGAAAAGCTCGGCACATGATGAATTCTGCCATTTCTGCTGCTTCTTATATTATATCTGTATCATGAGCGAAAAATACCTGGACATACCAAAATAATTTACTATGTTCAAATTTCTTATCTCACACATGTAATTTTATGTAGATGACGTTACGATCATAATGCAAGTCATACCTACTGACTTAATACAATTATTACAACATTATTTTTATACTGCAACTAGCTAAGACAGCGGTTTTACCCGCATCTTAATTGCAACCTATAAAAAGTAGCAAATTCTATTCAAAGGGATTTTTTTATGGCGATAAGCTTCAAATTACGTGGGAAAAGGAAAGTGATTATTTTCAGTGTTTTTATAGATACGGCATGTAATTTTTTTTTTACTATCCCTCTCATGCTTTTTTTTACGAAGACACTTGACGCTATACGAAAGACGGGTATAACACCGCTCTGAGCATTGTATGTATGTATCTAAATTGAAAACGTTTTTGACTAATACTTTTCAAATCATTAGTAACGCATTTAAAATCCTTGCAGCTACAAAAATGTTTTTGAAAACTGTAATTTTATTAGGGCACTTTATTTTTCACACAGCGATTCGATGCCTTCAATGAAGAATATGTAGAGGTCTGTAAATCCTTACTACTCAATAGGCCAGGTTCCATACATTTCTGCCGGTCATCCTTAGTTCTGCCGTTTTATCGCGAATAAAAAATCAATCTATCTATTCTCACAAAACTCTCACATGTCTATATAATACTAGATCGCTTTACATAGACCAAAGAAAATATACCAATGTTGAAAGTTTATCTATGATTTTATGATCATTTATATGTCAATAATACGAGTAGCATTGATTAAAAGTTTAAAGTTTCAGCTATTAACTTAGTTTTGTTGACTACCCAAAGCGAAATGGTTCTTATTATAAGTGCTAACTTTTATAACTATTTTGTAACGTCATAGGCAGCAATCTACAAACACACAGAATAACTGACCGTTATTATTATTATTTTCACGATTCCCGTCAAGTTATTTAACACTAAAGACATACCAGCCCATTTACTTCACAAGATTTTTTAAATCATCTACGTCGACCGCCATAAAAAATAAACTTCCAGGAACATTAACCATTAATATTAGTTTAAAATAAATACAATTATTTCATGAGATTATATCATACTTGTACAACTTCAAAACAGATGACATTAATAAATATTCAGATCATAAATTGCAACATTTGCGGCCAAGTTGTTTTAATGTAGTTAATATGTAATATTTGCTCCAACTTTGCTATATATAGTAACAATTGTACTGGGTAATTATCAGTGATCCGTCTACGGCAACACGTTCAATATGTTCCTGAAAAGCATATTGGGGCTCGTCTGCTGCGTGCAGCTCATCTCCGCAGTGAGGTACCACAGGTTCAGCGGTGAGAGAGTCACTCCCTCTGAATTGGAAGCATTGAGAGCAAACAACACTTTAGAGTAAGTGTTATTTTATTTTGTTTATAGTTAAATATTTAAATCTAATACTAGAACAAACACTCACATCTATACTAAAATTAAATCATATCTAAATAAAACTAGTTTAACACGTATCGAAAAACTCATCGTCATCCTTGTCAATGGCGGGGAACGTGCCCAGAAGGCTGGCAGCATTGCCACGTTGAATGGCTATGCCGATTCTCGGTGCAAGAAACAAACCAGCCGTCTGATCACAAAATTATCTGTCCCATTTCAACATGGATTACAAAATCTTATCTTGCTTAGCCTATTTACTATATTCTAAAACGAATTCATTATTTGACTGTACAAATATATAATTAAAATTCGATAAAGATATTAAAATTTCACGTAGTAACTAACAGCTTTTTCCAGGAAATGTACTATTGACGTATTACCTTGTAAAGAAAACGAAAGGAGGCGTCTTGATGGATCCTGCAACAGTCTTAAAAACCCATCCAGAGGTACCGTGACCGTGCCTCACCAGAGAGTCCTGCCCGCTGCCTACCACAACGGTAAAATGAATTCTATGCATAGAAGCCTTAAAATTCATTTTAGCGAAATCGAAGCAAATATTATTTCAATTCATTTTCACAGGCAACGAAGAAAGGAGATCAGTCTCTGGCAAACCTTTGACGCTGCCGAGAGTAGTCCGTACCTCACTTCTGTGTGAAGGCCTTTCTGTCAACAAGCACTTAACAACAGCAGTACCCGGCTTCGGAATCTTCTCCTTCGGTGATGTAGGAACCGTTCACGACATCAGTAAGACCTTTCATTAATTAAATAGTAATTAATTATTCCCTCTTTACTTACTTTCTACTTATGTCGACTTTTGTTTTATAAGAGAGACCGAAACTCAATCAAATCGTAAAATTTAACTTTTGTCATAGATCAAATATGTCTCATACAAATCGAGCTTTTCACTTTTTATGCAGGATCACAATGTCTTGATTGCTAATTCAATTGACGACAATGTGGGCACTATTGACTTAATATAATTCCTATTTTTCCAGAATTCTTCATGGACAACAAGACCGACTGTTGTACCGCAGAGGGACAGAAAGATTTCCGCTGCGCTCCCAACTACATCCCAGAAGACGACCCCGTGCATCGTTTCTCCGGCATCCGTTGCATGAACTTAACCAAACCACTTGACTTCCAGTACTTTGGATGCACCAAGGATCCCGTCCCTGCTCCCGTAAGTAAATCAAAGACATACAATTACAAGAAATATGAAACAAAACATTATTAAAATAATAAGTAAAACAAAAAAAAATCTAAGTAGAGATGAGTGAACGTGACCATGAAAAAACTATACTAAACCCACTTTTACAGATTGAAGAAGCTACTTCCGTCTACGACTTGTCTGCTATCTACGTCCAAGAGGACAATGTAGGAGTTCCAGTCAGAACAAACAAGGGTGGCGAGCTTTACGTGGAGGTTGACAATGGTATCGTCTGGCCCCCAAGTGGTAACGGATACTGTCCTGCCACCAGTCCTGGAGACAAATGCTTTGAGAACTGTAAGTCTAACCTTTTTATTGCAGCCAATGATTTAGGAATCCATTCAAAACGTTTTGATTTTTTTTTTAGTTACTGTGTACATAGTTTTTTGTTTTATATCTAATTTGTAGTATCGGCCTGTAAATTTTAACTGTTTTTCAAAGGCTATTTGGAGGAGGAATGAACAGCGGGACATAAATTAGATATAAATATAATAGTATTCAGTTACCAGAACCAGTTAAATCTGTATTTGCAACTTTGTCCAGACCAATTTTAAACTTTCAGACTCAAACGCTCTGCTCCCCGTCCAAATGTTCGCCGTCTGGTTTGTGAGACATCACAACTATTTGGCCAAAAACCTGGCTAAGGTCAACCCAACATGGAGCGACGACAAAATATACTTCACCGCAAGAGACATAAACATTGCCTACGCCCAAGAAATGCTCGTCTACCAATGGCTTGCCACCTTACTCGGTAATAACATTTTCTTTGGATTGCTATTTAACTGTGGTCTTGCCGCTTTCCAGCAATGATTGTATTAATTCTTTATGTTTTAAGTTGACAAAATCAAAATTCATAAATTTGAAATAGGCTATCATGAAGCACTTTTTAAGGTCAATCACATTCCTAGACAGTACCAGAAGAAAGCACAAATCGTCACCAAATACAGACAAGTAAAAGTAGTCTAATTGTGTGTAATTTTGCAGGAAAGGATGATTTGGTGAAATCTGGTTTAGCTTCCGAGCACACCGGATTCAGGGAAACTTATGACGAAAAAGCGTACCCCATCATCACATTGGAATTCGTCATTGTATACCGTTGGTTCCATCTTATCCAGAATGGTATCGCTAAGTGAGTATTTCTAAATTAATATTTTTGGAAATTTGAAGTGATTGCAGACTAAGTAGAACTTACACGCAGTTATAAAGTCATGCTTATGTCATAGGTCATCTTTTGCAATCCTATGTTTTATCTAACCATTTAGCTTCAAACAAACTGAAAAGCTAGTTGCTATTGCTTGACATAGTTATTGTAACTAATTACTTTGAATTTTACAGAATGTTTGACGATAAGGGCAACCTCTTGAAGGAACATCGAGTAGTGAACTCAACCTTCAACGCTGGATTCTTAGGTGAAGGTGACAACATCGTTGGCCTGACCCAGGGTTTCTTCAGACAAGAAGCCGCCAAAGCCAACACTGGAGTTCATCCCGATGTAAGTAACTGTCAAATTTAATTTGGACTGTTAGGTTCCAATCACAAGTCCCGTCAGTATAACGAACAATAATAATTGTTGTATAGTAAATATTTTCTAAAATATATAATCTGAAAACAGGTACCGTGTTTCGATGCAGAAAGTGCTATTTGAAAACCACTAAGTTATTAGAAAGAAACATAAGTAGCAGTTTTTTTTTTAAATCCCCTAATACTACCTTAATCCTTAGTATTATCTATTAATCTTTTCAGATGTCCGAACTTGGTCTGCCTAACCTCCAACTGGCTACTGACATCATCACAAGTGACTTGCACAAGAACCGTCTGTTCGGTTTGAGACCATACGTCGACTACGTCGAATACTGTTTCAAACAAAACATTAGCTCCTTCAAGGAACTAGAAAAAAGGGTTCCCGCCGAGGTAAGCATTTTTAATACAAGAACTTTTTTTTTTTTTTAATATTGTCGAATCATTATTTTTGCTAACATAACATTTTGATTTCAGAAAGTTTCCATCCTTAAGGATCTCTATGAAGATGTCAAGGACATTGACCTGATGGCCGGTTTATGGACCGAAACTATTGCAGAAGACGCCCACATTCCTCCTACTCTAGGATGTCTGCTCAAGGACAGTATCCACAAGACCATGATTGGAGACAGATATTGGTACGAAAGAGAACACAGACCACATGCCTTCACTTACGGTAAGCGATGAAATCCACATTACTCAAGTATACAAACAAGTGAAGAGCTGCAAAATCAAATTACAACATTTGACTAACTTTTATTTTAAATTTCAGATCAACTCCAAGAAGTCAGAAAGGCATCTTTAGCTAACATGTTGTGTGCGGTCGGTGACGGCGTTAAAGAAGTGCAAAAGAACGCTTTCGTGAACATCAGCAAAAAGTAAGATTATTTTACTTTATTCCACGTCACGTTGTAAATACCGTTCAGTATTTAGAACTAGTTTAGAATGTTGAATGACGTAAGTTATTAATTAGATTTTTTTACAGAAAGTAACACAAATATTAAATCATCTTTCTTTTTACAGGAACCCCTTGGTCAGTTGTGAAGAAATCCCCAAGATCGACTTCACCAAATGGGAAGAGAAGAAATGCTAGTCAACAACAACGAATATACCCAGCGGTCGACTATTGTATTAGAGAAAAGACACTCCATCAATTGAATGGTATTATGATCTGATAGACGATACCTACGTAAATTATAATGTGTTATCTTATTGTAATAACATTCCCAAGTCGAATAAAAATGTTGAAAATATCAGGACTTTCTCATAAAGACAAACTTTTTTACTCCTAATATCAATCCTCTGAATGACCACCCAAAACCGAGTAATTACAAAAAATAATTATTTGTAAACCAGGAGATTTAATAAAATTAAGAGTGCATTCGATCCAAATAGTAGAAACCATAACTCCAAAACAAGATAAATGCCTAGAAGAAAAACTACCATTCGTTTTATTTAGCCATCAGTAAATTTGCTTTACAATGATATTTTCTTTAAAAATTGTATAATAATATGTTCATCAAACATCTCAATCGATAAGTAGTTTCGTAGCAAATTGGCTGTGGCAGCCGGACTAACAGATACGCGAGTTATCTCTCTCTGTTTTTACCTTTCACGGAACCCTAATAACACTTGAAAAACGCTTATTTATCAAACAAAAAAACACTCCAACCCTCGCCACTCGAGGAATCGATACACAACAATACTTCCATCAAAGTTTAATGGCGTCAATCAATACTTTATGTTTGAACTAAAATGCAAGGTAGCTTGGAAAGGGCAAGGGGATCGCAAGGTAAACAGCGGGGGCCCACTGCGGGTAATTTACCAATTTACCCCAGCTTTACTAAGCTAGGGGTCTGATTACCAAAGCTATCACAAAACGATAAATTGTTTGTGAAAAATATTCAAAGTTTTGAGACGACAGTAATTTAAAATTCCAGAAACTTAGTTTTTTTTTTGTCATTGATGTGAGGAAGGTCTGTAAATCCTAAAGACAGGGACGTTACCCACTACGCTAGATCGTAGTGGGTTTTGGAAATTAATTAGGTACTTATCTATTACTGATTTAACTAAAATTGACACTTAAAGATAACATTGTTACTATAACCTATAACATTGTCTCTCACATGCCATAGTCTAGGTATTAACATTTTGGACCAAAATAAAACATAATTTGGTTTTTCTAATAGCTAGTTAAGGTGTTTCCATAAGGGGCACACGATTTTTTGTCATTCATGACGAATTTGTGCTGTAACCGCGACTATTATTTTATAATCCTTCTTATATTTAAGTCCACAGTTTTTGTACGCATTCTGAAGTTTGAAGGATATGCAAACAATGCGATATCATCGAAGCAGATCCGAGGGCACCCAACTGTTCAGTCCAGGTATGTCTATAGTATTGGCAATTAGTCTAATAGGTAACCTCACATTACAGTTCACTTTACATGTAATTTAATTACGCACATGAGTGCAAACATGAATAAAGAAATTCAAATAAGTTTCCTATTAAAATCCTTGTATTATTATTTTTAGATTTTTCTTTAATTCACGTTGTTTACGACGTCGGTAAATTAAATAATAAATACACTCGTAAACATGAAAAATTATAATTAAGAATATTTTTGACAAGAGTAAAACAAAAATTATATAATGACGCAATACGTCAAAAACGGGCGACTGCCTCAACAGCCAGTACTTTCATATTAGCTTCTAGTGTTGTCATGAACATCCTCCCCCCCCTTGGAAGCTGTGTTTCCAAGGAGCTCATGGGAATCTCCCTTAGGCAGAGCGCAGACTTTTGTCAACGCCCTTTTGACGACGCCCTTGGACGTAGTAATGTCCACAACCCTGCAGACTCCGTCAGGTCCATAGTGCTTCTTCTTGATACGCCCCAAGATCCATTTCATGGGCGGCAGCTGATCGTCCTTTACTACGACCATGTCTCCTGTCTTTACATTGCTTCCACTGGATCGATGCCATTTAACCCTCTGCTGAAGTTCCGACAAGAACTCTCGTGACCATCTTGACCAGAAATGCTGTCTCATTTGCTCCAGCTGCTGATATCGCTTTACAGAGATCTTGGCTGTGACCGGAGATGGTAGTGCCGACAAAGGACGCCCGATAAGAAAGTGCCCGGGTGTAATGGGTGACAAATCAGAAGGATCCGCTGACAATGGGGTCAACGGCCGCGAGTTCAAGATTGCCTCAATTTGCGTAAAAAGAGTAGTAAGCTCTTCAAATGTTAAACTTGTATTGCCTGCTATACGTTTTAAATGAAATTTAGCCGCCTTTACGCCAGCTTCCCAAATGCCACCAAAGTTAGGTGCATAAGCTGGACTAAATTTAAACTCAATACCTTCACAGAGACCGAAATCAGAGACAGACTCGTTAGCGGCTTTGAGCATTCTGCCTAATTCGTTATTCGCCCCTACGAAGTTTTTGCCGTTGTCGCAAAAAATAGTACGTGGTTTACCACGTCTAGAAATGAATCTACGTAAACAAAGTATGAATGCGTTAGTGCTTAACTCCCCCACAACCTCCAAATGCAAAGCTTTCGTGGCGAAACAGATGAAAACGCACAAATAACATTTACTAGTTTTTGCTCCACGACCCTTGCGACTCGATATAAGAAACGGACCCGCAAAATCTGTTCCACAGGTCTCAAAGGGAGGAGCTGGGTTAACTCGCGGGCTGGGTAAATTACCCATTATGGGTTGAATAGTTTTTCCCTTTAATTTTGTGCACTGAACACAATTATTGACGGTCTGTGTGGCTAAGACTCTGCCACCGATGGGCCAGAAATCTTCCCTAATCAACGATAGTAACAGTGTGGGTCCACAGTGTAACAGACGATTGTGTTCTTGTTTAAATAAAAGTTTCGTAAACGGATGTTTCGCGTCAATTATAATTGGATGTTTTTTGTTATATCCTACCAGCGCCTTTTGAAGGCGACCTCCAACCCGTAATATTTTGTCGTTGTCTAGGAAAGGATTAAACGACAAAATTCTCGATTTACGATTTATACATCCAAATTTTTCTAAAGAACTAATTTCCTGTTTGAAAGATTCTCTTTGTGAAATTTTAGTCAAAGTAGACAAAGACTTCAGCATTTCCTTAATTGTTAATTTGCCCGTTATCTTTGTTTTTGACTTACAATTTTCTATAAACCGCATTACGTACGCTAATATTCTTTGCATTTTATAAAAATTCGAACAAGTAAGGAAAAGCTCGAAGCTAGAAGTCTCACCGCTCTGTACGTGTAAACTAACTTTAGTTTCAGGTAGTGTCGTGTGAGTCGTATGATGAACTGGCCATTCCGCCTCTGGTCGCTTTAGAAAGGGCGCACCGTGCCACCATAATATATTTTCTTTCAGATGTTGCGGCTTCACACCTCGAGTAGCGAGGTCAGCGGGATTATCCTGGGTAGGCACATGCCGCCACTCATATTTCGAGGTAAGTTCACGAATCTCACTTATTCTATTACACACAAAAGTTTTTAAAGTTTTTGGTTCAGAATTAATCCACCCTAAAACTATGGTTGAGTCAGTCCACAAAATACAACGAACGCAATTTTTAAGGTGTAATGATTTTACAACCTTAGTAAGAAGTCGAGCACCTAATAGAGCGCCTGATAACTCTAACAGAGGTATCGTTAGTTCCGGCTTCAATGGTGCCACCTTTGCCTTGGCACAAAAAAGATGGACTGCAACCTTCCCTGTCATATCAGTAGACAAAAGGTACAAACACGCACCGTAAGCCGTTTGCGAAGCATCCGTGAAACAATGCAATTCAACTTTGCTCGGAGTCTTACAAACGACGTGCCTAGGGACCTCAAAAGTGGATAAAGAGTGTAAATTTGAGATAAATTCCTGCCATTCAGCTGTAATATTATCTGGAATTGGATCGTCCCAGCCGTTTTTTAGCAACCATAATTTTTGAATTAATGTTTTGGGAATTATTGTAGTGGCTGACAATAGACCAAGAGGGTCAAATAACTTTGACGAGGTCGAAAGAATATTCCTTTTGGTCACCTTTGGATCAGCCTCAAGCAAAGTAGAAAAGCGTAAAGTATCCGTTTCAGGAGACCATTTTAGCCCTAAAACCGTAGATTCTTTAGAGAAGTCCTGACTTTGATTAGTTATAGGAATATTATCGAATATATCAGGTACATTTGTACGAAACTTACGCAATGGCAGACAAGCTTCCGATAATTTACAAATAACATCTTTTAAATTTTTCTGTAATTCAGGTTTCGAATTAGAACCTGTGTTCAAATCGTCCACATAAAAATCGTTTTTAATAATATTAGCAACGTCTGGGTTATCCTTACACTCCTCTGCCAACTGCACAAGGCATCGCGTACTTAAAAACGGCGCAGAGGCTGTTCCATAGGTAACCGTGTTAAGCTGCAGAACTTTGAGTGGTTGAGCTTCATTGTCCCTCCAGATTATCAACTGCAGATGGCGCTGTGATTCGTGCACTTCGATTTGCCGGTACATCTTTTCAATGTCACCTGTTACGACGAACGCATTTTGTCGAAAACGGAGCAGGATTGAAAACAAATCGTCCTGCACCACAGGCCCTACGAGCTGAATGTCATTAAAGGACTTACCACTTGCAGTTTTACAAGACGCATCGAAAACTACGCGCAGACGTGTCGTTTCACTCTGTTCGCGTATCACGGCATGATGCGGCATGTAATACCCAAAAGGAGGACGGTTAATGGCTGATAAATGGCCTAACCGTTCGTACTCATCAATGAATTTTTTATATTCTTCTTTAAGAAGTGGAGATTTATTAAGTTTTTTCTCTAAGCTTAAAAATCTAACTTTAGCTCTATTATAAGAGTCACCTAAAGCGTCTTCAGGTGACTCACTCAGAGGGATTTTGACTGAGAAACGGCCTTCTTTAGTACGTCGCACATTTTCTAAAAAATGACCTTCACAGACCTCTTCGACCTTTGAGAAATATTTTTTATCAATAGAAGGTAGTTCTTCAATCTCCCAAAATTTTGAGAGAGACGTTTCAATGTTTTTTGAAAAGTGACAAACCTTGTTGATAGAGTAAGACTTAATTCCGGTTGGGCCAGATATCAACCACCCAAACTCGGATTCCTGAAGAGTCGGCTTGTTTCGCCCGAGCTTTATTTGATGACCGTGCACTATCTCCCAGAACACGTCTGCGCCTAGTAGCACGTGGATATCAGAAGGACTGAAGAAACTCGGATCAGCCAGCTCAATGTTCGCAGGTAAGTTAAGCATTGAAGTGTTTAATTCAACATTTGGCAATTGACTTGTAATCTGTGGTATAATAAGACACGACACTGTCAATTGAAAAGAATTAACTCTAGATTTTATTTTTAAATTACATTGTTGTGAAGTAGCGCTAGTGTTATTATTAATGCCCAATATATTAACTGCAGCTTTCTTAGAAACAGGTAAATTAATTTGCCTTTGCAATGTCTCTGATATAAAAGATGACTGGCTGCCATTGTCTAGAAGTGCCTTTACATTATATGTTTTATTAATGTTTGGATCTAAAACTTCTATTTGGGCAGTACATAATAACACCTGCCCAGGCACCACAGCAGATAATGAAACCTTATTATTATCATAGGTACCCGAAGAAGTACTTGGTAAGTTAACTACCTCATTATTTCTATTGAAATTATTATCTAACGACTGTTTGTGTAATAATGTATTATGTTTATTTTCACAGAGCCGACAGCCCCTTCTAAAGCAACGAGAAGAACGATGACCCGGTCGGAGGCAGTTCGAGCACAGTTTCAATCTGGCCACTTCACTCAACCTCGAGTCAACATTCATGCTTTTAAACTTGTCACACTCGTGCACAAAATGATCTTTTGTGCAAAGAACACAAGATTTATTAAAATTAGACCCTTCCTTAGACACTACAAAGGATTTTGTTACCTTTGTATCTTTACTATAAGAAGGTTTTTCATACTTGGAATTATCAAACTTATTACTGTAGTGTACAGTTGCTAAAACATCCGCACGATTACGTAGAAATGTATAAAAATCTTCAAGACTAGGTGAGTCAGACAACGAGTTCCTGTGCTCCTCCCATTTGCGACATGTGGCGCCATCTAGTTTGCTAGTCATCATAAAAATTATCAAAGTATCCCATGAATCAGTAGGTTCCTTCAATGTATTGAGAGCACGTAAGTTTTTAGTAAAATAGTCAATCATATAACGTAATGATTGATAAGATTCCTTTAAAAGAGGTTGAAAAGAAAATAATGCTTTTAAATGGTTGTTAACCAAAAGTCTATTATTATTATATCTATTACACAAAAGCTCCCAAGCCAATTTATAGTTTTCAGCTGAAAAGGATACTGATTTTATGACAACAGTGGCACTACCTTCTAACGAAGAACGCAAATAGTGAAACTTATTAATCTCCGGGATGTTGTCATTTTCACTTATTAATGAATTGAATGTATCACGATATTCTAGCCATTTTAATGAATTTCCATCAAACTTAGGTAAATTAATAGTTGGTAACTTAATATTGAAAGATTTGGAGGCTCTGGATGAATTAAGTGAATTTGAATCTAAGTTGTTTTCATTATTTTTATGCACATCCGAGTAACATTCAATATAATTTTGAGCTTGAGCAATTAATGAACAAAAATTATCCTCAATGACTTCTCTCTCACCGATCTGTACCTCAGAATCAGATGAAATTAACTCTATCTTTCCTTGTACATCATCAAATTGCGACAATAAAGATTGAAATCTACTTAACTTCAATTGAAGTTCATCAATCTGAACCTTAGAAATAATCTTATAATCAATAGCTTTAACATTGTTGAAGTATTTAGTAAAGGAAGTTATTCTAGCTTTAATTGTACCACGTACATGTACTAAACCTCTTAACTCTTCCGCCATGATAGTAAAATAAGTACGAACGAATAACGCATTAAGCAAATATAACAATATTAAAAGCCAAACCGTGCAGACCGCTGTAGCTATGTACAACAGTCATGCCTTCAAACCCAGTCCGTCAGCTGATCCCGGTGCCGGTGACATAGCGAGGTTCGTTGAACACGAATTTGCTCGAACAAGTCGCACCACACTCACATTTAGCAGCTAACGTAACGACGGCAGCTGAAATAATTGTAATTGTGAACAAAATGCTTTTATGCCATTCATATGCACCTATTTAAGAACGTGCAGAGAAGATAAAGGTTAACTTAGCATGTAGTAAGCTGTGAAATTTGGTATCTTTAACCCATAAGAATAAGCAGAACGTGAAAAGGTATGTGCTTGCAAGCCCAAAGCTATGTGCAGATGCAATTATTATTTCGAATTATATTCGTGCCTATGCAAAACCAAACTAGGCAAACTTGAACTCGATAAATTTATTTTATGTTTTAAAATTTTATAAGCTTTAAAAAATGGCTACTTTCCTTATCGTCCTCCATCGCAGCAAGCAAACGTGGCTCGGCAAATTGGCAGGTTTCGATCACGTCGGGGTCACCAAAATGTTTACGACGTCGGTAAATTAAATAATAAATACACTCGTAAACATGAAAAATTATAATTAAGAATATTTTTGACAAGAGTAAAACAAAAATTATATAATGACGCAATACGTCAAAAACGGGCGACTGCCTCAACAGCCAGTACTTTCATATTAGCTTCTAGTGTTGTCATGAACACACGTAAATAAGTTAAAACAGTCAGTCTAGATATCAAAATATTTCATAAACGGCAAGAATTTAAAATCTATAAACGAGATCCCCAGGAGTTCAAAAACTTTACAGCAATATTTACCACTACAGCATTTATCCAACGGAACTCAAAGGAAAATTTTCTTGCGCCTCGGGAATCAAATAAAAACTGTGGTTACTTTCCGACTCGTGTCCACAATAAAACAAAGTCGCTGTAATACCAGAATTAATATCTGTGATTTCCCGTAATAAGGACAGATGGCACTACTTTGTCCCTCACTGGGGCACCCGGAAAAATCTGTAAACTGGTTAGCGGAAGAAATGTTCTGCATTTACGAGGTTAAACGTTTTGTTACATTTTTTGATATATTGTTGCAATACGATATTATTAAATGGGTAAAGTATGCACATTTATGCGTACAATTTCTGGTACAGACTTGAAAGACATTTTGCTTTTGAGAAACCTCGTCTCTTTACACTCTTACATACCTATTGAATGTAGATTATCACACATCTACATTCCCGATTCAATACCATACTGCTCTCGTTCATAAGCCCATATACATCAAGCATTCAGTCTTATTATAAATTTCTCAGTAATCCTGCATCAGTCTATCACCAGATAGACTCTATAGATAAATATCCAAAGCTAAATGAAGTCGGCTTCCATCAAAGCTCACAAAGTACCCCAGCAGGTCATGTTAGCCATTGAATAGTAGCAGAACTCGAATCACAATTTACAGCTACATCATAAGCAACAATGTCTCTATGTATGCACTATTTCGACGGAATATCACCATCTCAAAGCTTCTCAGTCTAGTACTCTTTGTCGAGATTAATTTGTAGATGTGTAATTAGGTAGATTAAGCTAATGTAGAAAAGGTTTTTTTTTTTAATATATAAAGCATATTGTGCATCGATCCCGAATTTATTAAAAAAACAGCAAGCTGAAGAAGAAAAGAGTGTACCTATTTCTAATTCCGTAAAAATAAATTGTAGAGATGAGATGTTAGTCGAACTTAAAGGCTCGGTGACAATTTTTATATTTTTTACACGACGAAAGAGAAAAGGATTAGCATCTTAACATAAATTGATTACTTTCACACTCGGAAAAATACAGTATTATGAAAATTTATAATAGCAACTAAGATTCCCTTAAAGGGATACTTGAAGATTTTTCACAACTCGGCTGCTAATTTTTTCCAATTTTCATCTGCAAGGACTATCGCCTCTCTTTGGTCCCTCATCTTTGACAACACTCCGTAGAATTATGAGAATCGTCTCGCTTCCGCGTCGTAAATCAGTTTAACGTCCTCTGAAGACCTACCGGGGAACTGGCCAGTGACGGCTAAATGTTAAGTAGATACCTTTTTACCTCCCAGCTCTGGACCTGTAAGTGGGACACAATTTATGGTTGGACGACTATGACAATAATTATCACGCTACTATAAAACTTGCCATTTTTCTTGCATATTTATTAAATTCATTAGTTGTGAAGTTTCAATGGGATGGCAACATGAATTAACTATTTGCAACTTAAAAAGAACACATGAGAACGATTAAAGGAAATCAAAATAAAATAGATGTAAGACCATAAATATATGTATGAAATGATGATAAGAAATGAAAACAAGAAAACTTTTATTTTTATCAAGTGATATTTTAGAAGTCAGAAAATAGAATAGAAATTTAACAGAATTTTAAAACCCTCCTATTCAAAATGGTATTGTTAAGAAAACAAAAAGAACCGATAATTAGGATGGACCTCTCTCACTGAATTTACTTCTCTACTCAGCAGGCAAAGTAAAAGAAAAGAGTGAAATAAAAAAAAACGTCTCTAGCTAACGTAACTATTTTAATTAATGGAGAGGTGACCTAAAAAATAAATCTCAGAAATACACAAAACATAAATACATCCAAGTAAGTTTATTACTCAACTCGTTTACCTCCACCTGGATCAAATATACCCCGTCGGCATTTAAAGGAAAATTAGTTAATTAAAAAATGCAAGTACCGTCCGAACCGGCGTCTCGGTGTTTAATGAAACAAGCAAAAAATAAAAAAGAATAAACAGAGAAATTGTTCTTAATAAACTTGTCACGCGAGAGGGTGAAAGTTAATTTCCTGTTTCGTCCAATCTACAAGATGGCGGACTTTGTCCACTGCTTCGGAAGACACAGATTTTTTTCGCTTGGTATCGCTATGTAATTAGTAATCACTCACAAGTCGTATTTGATTAGTAACTCGGCAAAGGTTTTTGTTTTCTATCGATTCCTAATTTGACAACTAATGACTAACCGGATTGGTTAACGTTCCTTTGTATGACAGCAGTGATTATTTCTGAAGATAGTTTACATTATCGTTCACAGCTCTAAAATCCCTACTGATCGGATATAAGCCAACACTTTAGTGTGGCTATTTCTCTTAAATAACTATCAACTTTCCCATTATCTTCATCACTATTGATGCCATGTTTCAAAGATAAAACAATATTTTCTTCATTGAAATTAAAGTACTTTTTACGGATTTTTTCGCGGTTTAATTTTAGATTATAGGTCTCAACGTTTCGACACCTTTGCAGGTATCATGGTCACGGGCAGACTGCGAAAACCAATAGGTATCTTCTTCCTGTCTTTTTATGTGTAGTTGACCTAACAGGGAAAAATTAGTGTTTTATTGGCGACCACGGTTCCGTCGGCTGTCGCGATGTTATTTACCCTCTCGGCGAGGGAAGGTTAAAAAGCCTTGTCGCCTTAATGTGATTTAACTTGAGCACCAACATTTCCTGTTGCTGATTGTTAAGATTCAAGATTTTTTTGTTTATTATTTGTTCGTCTTAATTGGTACTCGTTATTATATTTAGTCTGAAGGATATTTAAAATCGGAGTCTTGTAATGAAATGCTTGTAAAAAGAAGTAATAAAATGATACACTCATTTTACTAGTTTAAATTATGGATCCAGTAGCTTATAATGCTTAATTAGGAGTTTGATCTTGCTAAAATAAAAATAACTTCTGAAAATCTAAGTATAGTTCTACAAAAGTTCGCATGTATTTTCACAAAAGCTTAACACAATAACAGAAATTAAACTACTTTTACGGATTTTATCGCGGTTTGTATTTGAATTTTAGTTCTCGACGTTCCCGACGTCAAACCCAAGAGCAGCGCTGCAAGACCTCCAGACACCGTGAGCTCATATTGCTTAGGCCGGAACACAAATAATTAATAAAAATATGAAGGTAGAACGAGCAACAACAACCGTCAAGACGAACACCACCTCAGACTGCCCGTGACCATGATACCTGCAAAGGTGTCGAAACGTCGGGAACTGAAATTCAAATACAAACCGCGATAAAATCCGTAAAAGCAGTTTTATTTCAATGTCTAACATTCGCGTAAACCTCAGAACTCAATACAATAACAGAAGCTCAGCAAACAACATAATTTTATTATTCACTTTAAATACCGTTTTCACATTCATTTCTAAAGAATACACTGTATGTGGTCCTCCGTAAAGGATATGCTTTATGTAAATTTATTATTACTACGGCTTCTGTAGAGTCATCAAACCCACTCCTTTCACATGCACAGTTGGATGCCATAAAAGGGTACAATTTCCTTTCGAAATCATAGGAAATAAGCTCCCTAATAACAGTATACAAAACATCCCCTAGCAATTTGGAAAATTACAAAATTAGTACTTTCAATATAAAATCGTTGCACCATAATTGCAGTTCTGAAGTTTTTGAGGGGCTCGTGATCATCCCCTTGTCCTTGCCTAGGATTAGGGGTTGATTAAAGGGTAAGATTGAATTTGTGGGGTAAACCTGTGGTTGTAATGAAGATGTTATTATTTGCGTAAATTTGGATTGCCTGCGAGAGAAATTGGGGTAATTAAAAGGCGATGGGGAGAAAACGTGTTGCTTGGAAAGGGAATTTCTGTTTTATTGGTGTACCGACTTTTATGGCCATGATTAATGTTATGTTGTACACGATATACAATTTTATTTTTAATTATCAACTAAACTAAACTTAATATTATATTTTTTTAAACCAAAACCTATACAACAACCTCAGAAAACACCATGTTTTATGAACATCATCATAGAATATCCTGCAACTACTTTTGTTTTGATTAGAAAATCAAAAAGTCTCGTACAGTTAGGTGGCCTAGTCAAGCAGTTTTCTTAATGAAGCCATCACCAGAAGCTATCAACAACTTAAATAATGAAACGGAACAATATCTTAGAACATTCTTACATACGCACCACAACATGCTCACTGTCAGACTATAAACTGTTTCTGGCTCCGTAAACGTCAGTAGGACGAGCTTCATCCCAACTTACTAAACGCTCACATAAATTTAACATTTTATGTGGAATTTATGACGTCATTTGGCAAATGTCTTCGTTTGTTAAATGACTGTTATATCTTTAATAAGACTGCTGATTTTACTGGTACATAGAAGGCTTTTATGTCGTTGTTTAGAAAGTTCAGTTTCTTCTAGAAGACAAAGTAGCAATTGTTAATGGACTTCAATCAGATTGGCCCGTAAAGCGTGTATAGATCTAGTTTGCAGTTGCTAACGAATTTAAGTTATTGTTTCCTAGTTTTCATTATATTACCCATTCGGACTTTTGTCTAGCGGTTAATGTGTCACTCTCTTTTGCCTCGTGCCAGTCACCGCCATTATGATCCTGCACATATTCAATATTGCCAGATTGCGAATAAGAGGTTGTCTTCTACATGTATTATCTAAGTAAACCAGTAGTGGAGTATAAGCTTCCATATAACTATATATGCTCGCACTAAGATGATTAGTTAACCTATTTTATGCCATAACACCCTCCCTATTCCTGATTCCAACTATTCCTGAAATTCTATCTTCAATTATGAACATGATCCTCCCAACCAGTCCTAAGTATTTCAATCCAGCCAGTTACCAATTCTATCTAAAACCCATCTAATATTCGGAACATCTCGATACTAGTTCTCGAGTGGGAAACAATTCGATAATCGATTGGATATTCCTTCGCAAAGCACTGGGGAGTTGGTTTCGACCACGGTATTCGATTCAATCGGAACGATTACTGATTCAATATCAGAATTGTTCGGGCGTTATGTCTTGTGTTCCAAGAGGATAATGTTTGGGGAATATTAGGTTTCTATATGACAATATATATTTGTCTGTATGCGGTCCTTCTATCGGAGTATCTCTCGTTATCCACTAGAAAATGTGTATTTTAAAATATTGCAAAATTTGCTCCGTTGCGGTTACACGCAAAATTCTATGATAATTTTAATTCCAGAGCCTTTAACATAGAACATTTACTAGAAACTTTTAGAACAACCTCTTCGTATATTTACAATTATCAAGCCATAATCGATGAGCTGTTAATCATACAATTATAGCATTCCAACAAGTACAAATGAAACAATAGACAATTTACCTCCTAATTATAAAAGCTAACAGCGTAAAACTCCATAACAATGCCAACACTAGTTACGGCCTGTGCATTCGACCAATGAACCGTGCGAAACACTTCATCATTTGAATTCGTGTCGCTACCATACGTTAATACGTCATATCAATAGCTACTAATGACCAACAGTTAATTAGGCGTCATTGCGCGCATCGCCATCGAATGTGGTGGATGTACATTGTACGCTGTTTTGGATGAATTTGAATTTTGAATTAGAAAACAGAAATAGGGATCATATCAAATATTTTCCGGTTTTTCACAGGCAGGTTCCCGTTTTATTTAGTTTTCAAAAAGTAGCTTACTTTGTATCACTGTATGAAATATAAAAATTCAAATAAGAGAAGATAGCCGTATATTATTATGCCTGAAAGAGTAGCTCAGCAAATATTGTGTGGTTTTTACGCAGCAGTAGATATCGCGCTATCGAGGGATCACCATACGCACTCATGACTAGTAAAACGCATAAAATCTCCAGTTTATAGTACAGACAGAAATATCAGCAAGCGAAGTAATTGAAGGTAAATGCGGTTTATAACTACGGAACTAAAACCAAAGTGCATTATACTGAGTATAGATTTAGCTTGATGGTGTTCAAGCGGTAAGTAGTATTTAAGCTATTAAGTTTTTGGAAATTAGGTGCAACCTTATTTACTTGGGAGCGAACTTTAAAAACTCACATCCAATTTGATAGCCTAGTCAACTGAGATCTGGCAAAGATAGAAAACTGAATGGTATTTTTGAAAAGCTTCTATCTAAACCACAGCTCCATAGCTTAGAATGCCGTCATGAGTGTACACTGTACGTACACCGCTCAGCACACATCGCCACAAGAGTCCAACAAACAATGTATGGCACCGCACCGTGATGACGTCACTTGCCACTGTTTGTATCGGATGTCATTGAGAAGTTTAGGGCAGGCGTCGAGATCACAACTGAATATCAGCTGATACCACTCTTTGGGCTTAATAATGTTGGTCTAATTTTCAACAAGTTTCCAATAAGCTGACTTTCATTTCAGACTGTAAGACCAAATAAATGACTACTTTTAATCCAAACACACAAATTAAGTCAACTAGCAATAAAACAAACGAGAGTTTAAATTAAATTAATTATTTATTATAGCAGAGCGATTTATAACCTTGTCCCCTTGAGAAAATAGCTTCTGTTTTTCACCAACTACATATTATTTCTTTTTTATAGTAGGTTTCAGTTTGATTTCCTACTAAAATAAGAAGAAGAAAATTTGGAAAACACCATTGAGGCGAAATGATCCGTATCAATGTGACTCATAAAATCTTAGAAGTAACACCCATAAATTACCATCTTTAATGCTATGACTCACATAATTGTCTTCTATTCACCGAACCAGCCTTCGAAATTACATATTTTCTTGAGAAAATAGGAAATGTTCGGGAAATATTAACCCATTTGTCTGTTATTCTCAGAGTAAGCTAGTAATTTAATTCTAGTTATTTATGTGAAGTCAGTAAACAATATTTGTTATAAGACAGTTATCTAAAATCATATTCTGGAATCCGTGCTTTTCAGGAAATATTTTGTGTATGATTGTCATGTTTTTCCAAGAAAGCGAATAGACAGGATCAACAAGAGGTCTGAACATCAATATATGATTCAAGCTACTCACCTATTAAAATAAGTGTAAAAGGTTTCTGAGTAATTGCATTTTGTAGCAAACTGTTTGTTTCTAAAACATTTTCTTTTTTATTGCAATTACTTGGATACAATGAAATAGTTCGTAAGTTGTATCGACTGGAGTGCGACAAGTCGGAGACATTCCACGTCAGTCGCGAGTCGAACGCGACAATCGCAGAAGTATAGAGTGTATGTCTGACGCTACTACGACACTTATATAGGCGGTTATAAAATGACGCTCACTCAAAAATAAGTTAAAAAAAAATGTTCAATATTAAAATATTTATTTGCGGAATAATGTGAAATAAATTGGTGTTTTGAAAAGTTTAACATTAGAGAATTAGAAATTATTATTTTTCGGTTTTTAATCATCATAGTTAATATATGGTACGCTAACTAGCTTATCCAAATACTATTGACAATTAATAGTCGTAATTCTAGCTTTACCCATCAAATGTAAGCTTAAAAATTTAATATGGACATTAATTTATTTTATTAGTATTCTTAGTACTCGAACTAAATCTGTATAACATTATTGGATGTGTACCGTGGTGTGACTTGTCTCGTGTATTTCACGTATGTTGTGGACAGGCGCACACGACGTGCATGTCTCACGATCCGAGACGAACTGAATTAAAATGACGCTTTTAGACACAATGAGAGCAGCTTGGGCTATACGTTGTAAGACTAAGATCTAGAAAAGGTTAATCAGAAAAAAATCTGTACTTGAAGACTTTTAAAAGAACTCGTTGTAAATAAACTACATAGAAAGAAACTGGCTTTTTTGACAGCTTCATCATATTTGTATAGATTTTAACCTTTTGCTATCGATTACATCTTTAACTAATTCTAACTTAATTCCCGAGTGTTCTACTTTACTAACTGCATACTCTACAGTTTTTTTTTGCTTTTGCTGCACAATGCAGCATTTTAACGGCTTTCAGTCCAAAACTCGCAGTCGGCACGTCGAGTCCGCTGCAATCGAACATCTCCGGAACATTCTGTAGGTTATACTACCGAATAACAGATAACTGCCTCTCGATTCATCCAGAGAAAATTGTACTCTAAGGCTAGATGGAATAGGGTTTAAACTTGATTAGCTAACGGTGGTATTTATCAGGGAGCTTGCAAGGAGAAATGCGTCAGTGCATACTTGTGAATGGAGCATCATTTCTGGATATTTCGCGTAAAGATTCTTGTGTTTCCAATACCGGGATGGCAATTCCTTGATTATTAGGACGGGGCTAATTAGACGCGATTCAATCGAATGTTTCATGGGAAAATGCTTGATTAGAGCAGGATTCTTAAGCGAGAAATTCGCGATTAGCGCTTTAACATCGATTTTGTTAGTATTCAAAATGGCCTTCGAGTTCTTAAAGAGAGACGTATGTTCTGATATATTTATTGATTTTAAATATAAATGTAAATTTCTCCGCCAGCCACATCATTACCGTTGTGGCAAACATTATCAAATTCTAAAAAATCCGTTCCTATTTTAAAACGTGTTCCCCGGGGTGCAAGGCCTTCTGTTGCTTTTTATCTTGCAAAATGTGTTCGTGTAGCATCTCGCGAAAATACTTTAAGTGCCTGGGAACAATTACTCACCTTCCCATACAAAATTTTACACGTACAAAAAAATTTGGCTTCTAAGAAATCCCTTACGGCCCAAATTAAAGATAATTGTAGTTTTTCAAATCCTACTTTCCAGTCCAAATTCACATCACAAAAGCATCACGTACCGGGTGATATTTCTCGGGTCGTTCAGACCAAACTAAGTGAAGGTGACATTAGGGGAGCTGCCAAAATATTGTTTAGCAACGACGAGGTTGCACCATGCTCTCTACAAACCCTCTCCGCGCTGGAGAGCAAACACCCTGTGCCTAAAGATAAGCTTTCTTTTCCTGATCCACCAGACCCAAATTTACACTCTTTTCAAATTTCAGTAAAACAGTTGGTCGAAGCCATAGGTTCTTTCCGGAGCGGCTCCGCTGGCGGTTTGGATGGCTTGACCCCACAGCACCTAAAAGACCTCACAGGCCCCACTGCCGGTGAAGCTGGCGAGTCGCTTCTGAAGGAACTTACAGCTTTAATAAATTTAATGCTTGCAGGTGGGGTCCATGAGGGGGTCATTGACACCCTTTATGGAGCCAACCTCTGTGCCCTTAGCAAAAAGGATGGTGGTATTCGCCCTATTGCTGTTGGCACCACCTACAGACGCACGGCAGCCAAAATTTGCTGTAAGTTGTACAGCAACGATTTGACTGATAAATTTCAACCGCTTCAGTTAGGTTTTGGCTCAAAGGGGGGTTGTGAAGCTGCCGTACATGCGCTGTCCACATTTTTGGCCCACAGGAAAAGTGAGGTTATTCTTAAAGTTGACATAAAAAATGCGTTCAACTCAGTTAACAGAGACACCTTGTTGGCAGAAGTCAAAAGTGAAACCCCCAAAATTTACAGTTTCCTTTGGCAATGCTACCGAAACCCTTCAAAATTAGTTTATAAAGACAATGTTTTAAATTCGGCTGTTGGTTGCCAACAAGGAGATCCGCTCGGGCCGGTCATATTCAGTTTAGCCATCCATCCCATTATCAAAGAATTGAAATCAAAATTTAACATTTGGTATCTGGATGACGGAACTCTAGGAGGCGATGTCGACACTATAGCAGATGATTATATATCCCTTAAAACAAATTTACACAAAATTGGTCTTGATTTAAACACAAGTAAGTGTGAAATATATATTCCAGATACACATCTTGATAAAAATTTGGCTTTACAAAAAATCCAAACTATAGTGCCTGAAATTAACATAGTTAATAACTCCTCTCTTCGCCTTCTAGGGTCCCCAATTTTAGAAGAATCATATGAAAATTTTATAGATGATAAAATTGAAAATTTTCAATCAATTTCGAATAGACTTTTCAAAATCTCTTTACATTCTGCTATTACTTTAATTCGTTTTTGTTGCTTTGGTCCAAAATTTACATATTTTCTTCGTTCTTCACGATTATGGAAACATTTACCGCTTTTGGAAAAAGTTGATAAAATTATTCGGTCCACGTTAACGTCCATTTTCAACGTAACGTTGGATGACCGAGCCTGGACCCAAGCCACGCTGCCGATCCGATTTGGTGGGCTAGGTGTACGTAAAGTTTCCAGTTTAGGCTTACCAGCATTTTTGTCATCTGTCCACAGCACTGAAAAGTTGACCAGGCAAATCTTAGGGTCTTCTCTGGTTGATTTTCAGATTCTGTGCATGACTGAGGCAGTAAATAGTTGGGAAATGTCCTGCCCGGGCACAGATCTACCCGAACAACGTTCTTCTCAGAGGCAGTGGGACGAGCCGCTTTGCAGTTTGATACGGAAAGAATTGATCAATACGTCAATCAACACTGCAGAGCGTGCGCGTCTCCTGGCTGTGGGAGAATGGGAATCGGGCCTCTGGTTACAGGCACTTCCATCATCCACTCTTGGCACCATATTGGATAATAATACTTTTCGGCTCGCCATGAGTTTACGTTTAGGTATACCCTGTGTCGCATGTCATCGTTGTCAATGCGGTGAGACAGTCGACAACCTCGGTCACCATGGCCTGTCCTGCAGCAAGAGCGCAGGGCGTATATCTCGCCACTCAAATTTGAATGACATAATTCGTCGTGCTCTTGTCACCGCCGGAGTACCAGCTGTTTTGGAACCCAATGGTTTGGTGCGCGGCGATGGCAAGAGACCTGACGGTATGTCTTTGCTACCTTGGAAATTGGGTCGGCCTTTGGTGTGGGACGCAACGTGCGTCGACACCCTTGCGCCGTCCCACGTTCTAAGTTCAGCAGCCTCTCCTGGCGCTGCTGCTGGAGCTGCAGAGACCCTTAAGCGGCGGAAGTATAATAACATTGTGGGTGATTATATTTTCGAGCCGTTTGGGGTTGAAACGCTCGGGTCATGGGGTCCGAGCGCACGAAATCTTTTCAAAGAACTTTCCAAACGTTTGGTAGAATCTACTCGTGATCAGAGGGCTGGTTTGTTCCTTGCACAGAGAATCGGCATAGCCATTCAACGTGGCAATGCAGCCAGCCTTCTGGGCACGTTCCCCGCCATTGACAAGGATGACGATGAGTTCTTTGACGCCATTTAGTTTTTATTTATGTAAGTTTTAATTTTAGTATAGTTAGAGTTTGTTCTTATATTAGATTTAAATGTAAATAATTGAGTGAATGTCAGCTGCCTGTCTGCTGTCTTACTTGCAAGAAGTACCTTTATTTTTTCTTACATAAAGTACTCTGATATTTACCAGAGTCAAACGGTAGCCGAATCTCTATGGTATTAAGGAGCCTATTTTTCAAGTACGATTTCTCCTCAATGTTTCCAACTTGGTCATCGATCTCAGTGGTTCCGACCGGTCATGTTTACGAGCAACACTAAAAGATAAATTAATAATATTTATTTCAGCCCTCCCTTTCCTTGTCCATCCCAAGGTTGTCTGTAAGAGACAAGGTACGCCCATTGAATAATTTCTCTTTTACATTTTGTCTTCATTCATTTGTAAATTGTTTTATTTTAAGTTCTTATTTTCGAAGACGTGGTTAATCGTCAATTTATTCGGGGGAACAAACGGTTTATTATTTGTTCTGGAGTACTGTGTTTAGAAAAATTTTATAAAAAATGTATCATGATCTCGGTTTCGTTTAGGTATTGTGTATCTAAATCTGCATGTTTGGTTTTACTTACATATATCAAGTTAATATATATTTATTTGTTGTAATTTAATGTAAAACACAGTTTTACTATTAAATGTATAAAAAAAATATTAAGGAGATAAAAAAGGCCAGGTTAAGAGTATCATTTAATAAACAGAACAGCATGTATGGAGGGAAAAATGAAAGTGGACAAACAGAAAACAAGTGTGTATGGATCATAGCTAGTGGAAAGAAGTGGTCTCTGCCTACCCCTACAAGGGAAAGACACGTGATTATATGTATGTTTGTAACAAAAAACATTGCGCGCATTTTTTAGACCTCAAAGGCGAGCAGATTATAGTCTTGGCTTATTAGGAGGATAACTAGACACATCATCATGTTTATTTGCAAACCTTTGTAAACAGAGACAGCAACTCCATCTATTCGTCGTTTGGAAAGTGTTATTACAGTAATAGTTTCCGGAAAGCGGCGAAACAATTAACTTAATGAATATGCGGGTAGTTGAGCAAACAGTGGCAGTCGGCGCGTCTCGTGTGCAGTTTGTGCAAGACTTTGCCGAATTGGCGATGCATTCTGTTACTTGTTCTGTTTATCACTGCGATTAGGTTATATAGGTAGACAGATGCTACTGTATGTAATTTCATTATTAATCTTTGGTGTATAAGTATGAGATGATTGCTATTTCAGTTTGAGAGCATGTCTTGCAGCAGATAGTGTAAGGGAATTGGCAGATGTGTTGAATCGATATTTTACGTTTTTGTTTTACAAACACTAAGTTTTTCGTTTTTGAAATGATTTCAATTATTTGAAATAGCTGGCGTTAAGTGTCAGTACATAGTCAGATTGACTGTTCGTCTCTGTATCCGTCTGTGTGGTATTGTAGTTCCTGAAAATGCGGACCAATCATAACGCTGTTTTTTGTGTTCGAAATTTGATGTAATCGAGATGTTTTTTAGCTTATTTATGAACTTACCATTTCATATCTGAGTAAGTATTCAACATTTCCGGGATGCCAGGATTTCCTAAATACTTACTTTATAGTTGCAGTACGTACACGAATGCTCCAAAACTATTATGCGAAAGCTTGAACATAATATATTTCCCAGTACATTATAATTCCCATCGCCATCAGTAAATCAATATCCCGTCGCAGCAATCACGCATGCCACATAATTGTCTAATTGATTGATTAGTGGTTCCTATTAGTGCGTCCGCTACAATTACTTAATAATACATTTGTGACTGTTATTATGCCTGTAATTGTACTGTATCGATACTTTATCGACAATTTACTCTATTATATTTTATGTGTGTTTTATTTACATTAAATTGTTATTTCCTAGATGACTAACCCATTAACAAATGCTGTTGAATTAAAAAAGTTTCAGTTGACAACAAGCAACATTTTTTGATGTCCTGTTTAATGATAGAATGAAATTTGATGTAAATGGGTAAATAATATATAATTTATATTAAATACTACTTAAGAATATAATAATTATGTAATGACTTTTTATTATTTTTCTCACTATCAATGTTTTATTCAGTTGGTAAACTCTGAAGACGCTGTTACCAGAAGCTGTGACCTGAAGACATTGTGAATGTGACTGTTAAAGTTACTTATTAACCAATATTTAATATTAATTAATTACTTGTTTGTGTAGGTGTTCTTCATACTATAATATGCTATTTATGTCTGCGTTAATTTTCGTATTAATTTATTAACGAACAGTTGCAGTTACACTTATTTACTCAATTGTTTTCTGTAATAAACTTCAGTGTCTGAATATCGAATATCAGTTTTGTAAACTTAAGTTCTATAATTAAAGAAAATTAAGATGGAAAAGGACATCCCGGAAAAAATGTAGCTTTTATTGTCTCATGAATTGTTCACAAATCCTGGAATAATCTGAGTCATTGTCTATTCCGGGTATCAAATAATCTTGTTTGTGTTACTCATTCTAGGAATCGTGGTTACAAGTAGGTTAGTCATAGAAATAAGATCGTTGTTAGCCTTTCAGACATCTCAATCGCTAGGTCATAGAATATATCTGATTGAATTAAGATGAACTATGTAAAGTTTGGACTTATTTTATTATTTTGTACCGGAACTAATTTTATTGCACCTGACTTGCTTCTTTGGTAATTTTATATCTATGATGTTTGAGAATTCAATCTTACTTTTGTGTAATAAGACCACATTAATTTTGGTAGCCGTTTTGCATTTTTATTACTAAATAATTTTGACGACCTCCAACTTGGTCGAGTGGCGTTGTTGTCCGCATTTATTTATTTAGTATTTAAATAATTGGTTGTAAGCATTGAAAAAAAAAACTAATTAAAGAGAGCAGATTTACAACTTTAACAAAATAAAATGGAAAAAAAATCTTTTGAACGCATATTTACGACAAAAACCCTACAAATAAAATATCTCATCCCAACCATAAATAAATACTCTTTCTAAAAACTCAAATATCCTAACCTCCGTTTATGACACTGGAGTACTTAAATTGTCCCAATTAGTGTGTTTCAAGAGACAAATGTGAGCAGTTAAAGGAACTTTGAACTTGTTTTAGTCATACGATTTGACTAATGGGATGCACCGAAATAGCTTTGATTTGTTACTTGAGTAGCGACGTTTTGTAGCGACGGGACGATTACGATACGACTTTGTAGTGAAATATCGTAGCAGTTGTTGTTACATATCCTTTACCTACTACAAGGTAGTTCTCCATTCTTAACATAATATAATATAATATATTATCACGCCTGTATCCCCGAAGGGTTAGGCAGAGGGGTACCAATGTACACCCACAGTTCGTCGACATGTTTAGATCCCATGTAATAGGGGGCGAGCCTATTCTCCTATCCATTTTTATTCTATTTAAAACTTCATGACGGTCAAACCTTGAATAAATTAGGTATTAGACATACCATCGGTCACTATTAGGTTTACATTATGCCTGAAGAAGCGACGTTATTCCAAAAAAAAAAAAGAAATGATAACATAAACTGCTTCTTCGACTTTTTAAACAATATCATTTCAAAATATTATACTAACCATTTCAAATAAAAGGGTCTACGAAATCGTGCTGTATAAATATTATATCGACCTTATTAATAGCTCTTATCTACAGTTTAAAAGGATTTAAAAATATTTTAAGTGTTTTTATTTTATTGAGTGATCGAACACTGCTATTAGAGTGTATGTTTCTCTGTTTAATGTTTGTACGATAGTCGTACATATTCATTTAAAGTGTTACACAATACGATATCTGAAATGCTGTTCTTTGTCATAAACAAGACTATTTGAACATAACATAACATATCATCACGCCTGTATCCCCGAAGGGTTAGGCAGAGGTGTACCAATGTACACCCACAGTTCGCCGATATGTTTAGGTCCCATGTAATAGGGGGTGAGCCTATTGCCACTAACCGGGCACCAATCCAAACTCCGACCTGCTACTGAGAATTTCATAACACAAAAACCCAATAATACCTTGGTCGACCTGGGAATCGAACACAAGACCTCTAGCTTAGCAGGCGCGCTTAGCACCACTAGGCCAACGAGGCAGTTTGAAGAATTATTGGAAGTTGTTATTAAATAATAGTTAGCCATAGAAAAAGGCAAAAAGGTGTATTTTGAAGCTCGGTTTCGGTTTGAAGGTAATACTTATAGGACCGTATTACCATACGCAGGCGATCTGTGGTACTTTTTTCAAATCCGTCATATATTTGACACTGCTGATGACGCAAGCACTTTTTACAATTCGTCGATAAAAAATGTGAAGCCAGTGGTAGGCTACCTGCAAATGCACCAAAAAGGACAATGCTCGTACTATAGTGAATATTAAAATCATATACATTAGCAATAAGAGTACTGTTTTTCTAATCAATTATTTATGAATTTAATTTATTTGAAAATTTATGTTTTTAAAATCTTGCCAGAAAACCTAATTCCTTTAGCACAGAGAGTCCAGTAGTAATTTCTTTAGACTAGTAGCTCTATTTTCTTAGTGGCATTATTATTGTATAAATCGGATTAGTGCTATTATAAAAAACCTTAGCTTTAAATTCTTAGTAAAGAAAATTATTATACTTGCATCGAGTATATCTCGCTGAGCTCCATCAAAGTAAAAGTAATTAATACTGAGAATTAATAACCGGCCATTAATGCAGCTACTGCGCTACTAGTAGTCTTTATGGTTCGCTACTTACGGATAAGGGCATTAGCACTAGAACAACTTTGTTAAAGCACATTTAAAAGTAATGGAAATGTATTAATATCTGTTGTAGTTCTAGATATTTGATTATGAAATAGTTTTAATTGGGATTTTCTTGTTTAGAGGTCCTTGCCCTGCTTTTATTTTGGATAAAGCAAGAAATATTTTATATTTAAGTTCGTTCATACCTTACGGTTTCGCTTTGTTTCAATATTTATATGTATTCAATAAATATGAAGCAATAAGATATTTGCTTTGGTTCGTTATAATAAACAAATAAAAACAAAAGAAATGTTAAAAATTAATTTATTTAATATCACAGATTTAAATACAAAATTTACATTAAGTTAGTATCTACATACTTAGCTTAAAAATGAATGCATTCAATGAAAATAGAATTATGTTATTTTTTTGCAGTACTTTCTCAGATTTGTTTCAAACAAGGTCAAACAAGGTCTAATCTTAAGTAAAATATACTATTAATCTTTCACCTTTATTGTAACTGTAATTGCCAAATATTTTCATTGAATACGCTCAAGTACAATATACAATTATACAAAGCCTACTAATAAACAATAATCATAAATGCGTATAAAAATGGCAGTTATTCATTGAATCATTCAGTCTTAGAACAAAAAGTTATATTACATTCTGTACACAAGAAACTGTACTTATTTTATTGAAATCTACTCTTTAGCACATAGATAGCAAGCGATCGCAAAGGAATTTATTATTTCTTTATTTATTCTATACAAAATAAGGTACCACACACACTATTCTGTGACGGTGTAAATAGTATGTGGGTACTTGTTTCGCAGCAAAAAACAAAGAAGTTATGAATCAGAAGATATATTTTTTTAAAGTTTTTTTACATGTAGTCCACATGTAAAAAAACCTGTCCCACAAATCTACGTAAAGATAGGTAATGATTACTTGAACTTATCCAAATTGGTCCAAAAATAACAAGTTTCACATACATATTTTTAGAGCTTTTTTCGTTATAATGTTTACATTTTTACTTAGGCCAAAACTTATTCAACAACAAAAAAAAACTTTAAAATCCACGATTAGAAAAGACAAAATAAATAACACTAATGAATAAACAGTTCGATGTTAATAATTTTATTAGCTCGAATCCTGTTGCTAGGCACATACTACAGAACTAACGGGCTTTACTAACAAATCTGAGAATCAAAGTAGAAATAAGGAATACTATAAAATGAGCATGAAACTGAATGACCAGAAAAACAGCTGAATGAAAGTGAAATAAACCTATTTTTTGCGGATTTTGTCAGAGCCCATGATACCTGCAAAGGTGTTGAAACGTTGGGACCTAAAATCTTAAAATAAACTTCAACAAAATCCGTAAAAAGTAGTTTTATTTCAATATCTAACATTCGCATAAACATATGAAAGCTAATGAAAATTGAAAGATCTATGAATATAAACCGTGACTTTGAAACGAAAAAACAAATGAATACCCATTAGTTCCAACAAAACCATCACATAACAGCATCTACTTGACAATAGTTAGACATATCTTATCTCTATAGCTGGTATCCAGGTGTCCTGTAGGCAGAGTGACAGCGACATCTACCTTCGACAGTGACGTAGGCGACGCTGTCACCAGCTCCGCCAGTTGAGACGAACATTCACTTGACCTGGACGTCATTGTTCGAGCTGCAGGTAAACAATGAGCATTTGTGTAAAGTGTTTGTATAGGTGTGCTTGATGTTCTAGTGTAAGTAATGTCACAGTGTCCTATCATAGTCTAGTTACTTTCAACACAATTGTTTGTTTTTTGGCAGATACAGTCACATTAGATGACGTGAGTTAACTTCGCTTGCCACAGAGTTAATAGTTTTTGAATCGACAAAAATATACAAAGTTACGGTCCAATGCTTTCCATAAGAGGGGTAGACCATAGACGAAACGAATGAATCGAATTCGCACCTGTCCTTTTAAAATATAATATCAAGTTTCAGTTATCAAGATTTAGTTACAGATTTTTTGTATTCTGTCCTGCTTATCTTACTATCGTTGTACCTACTCAATTTGACGGACCATGAGAACGATTAAGAAAAAAAAACTTACAAAATCTCTTTGTTTTGCTGAAAATTTGTGAACTATGTATGATATATGGAACAGGTTCAAACTACAATAGTATAGAGTGTCGTGTGTATCGTCAGTACTCACAATTGGTGTAACAACTGGACGCAGACTCCCCGGAAGGACTGTAAGGCTTCATCTCGTAATGGTTACTCCCAGCTGACGACTGATGTCTACTCCGGTTCCCAAATGGGGATGAATAGCTAGGGGCGGAAGAATAATGGCGCATAAACCAAATGGATGTGAAAAGTTATTACTATACAAACAGCAATATCTCCTAACATCAGTTTTTATGTTACGGCCTTCTTTAGGGTTGAAAATGAGCTAAACCTTTATCCCCACTGAAAATATTTTTCTTTAAACTTTTGGGTGGCATGTTTTTTATTATCATATTTTTAAAAAGGATATTTCAAATCTTGCAAAAGAAATACGCACAAATTGTGGTTATTGTACAGTATTTCTTTAAAGTTTTAGGTAGTAATCATATTTCAAAAGTGCTATACAGATTTTAAAAACGACGCCTTCAAAGAAATACTTTAAGTGCCCTTAGATTTTCTCTCCCAGTACCACAAAAAATCCTCTATTTTCCCCTTCTTACCTGTCTCTAACATGTGGCATGTCATAGTGGTTATCAGGTCCGTGCATCCAGTACTCGTTGCAGGTCCGCGTGAGGTCCGGCGCCGCGTTCCCCTTGTCCCTGCCTGAAGCGGTCTTTGGTATACCTATGTGTTGTATAAATGGTTCTGCTAAATCGTAGGGAGAATGTTCGTGGTGATATTTAGCGCATTCAGTTGAAGAAAATGTTCACTTGAAAGACAATAATTAAAACATTTGCTGATCGATTTGGAACACCAACAATTAACGTAACTCTTCATGATTATTTTCATATCAAAACTTAGCACACAATGGATGTACTATTTTATTTTCAAGTAACGATTTTTTGTGGAAATGCTTACCGATCCTTCCCGCTGAGTATCCAGGCCTGCCCTTATACTTGCACCACACGTACATGATGGCAGCGCCGGCTATGAGCATGGCGATTGTGATGCCAACACCCACGTACAATGTGGTGTTGTTCGTGTAGAATCCTAGACACAGAGGATTATTGATAGAAGACTCAATAGTGTCAGTAACACTACAGTTTAGACAAAGACATAATTTCCTTAAAAAGATTACAGGTGTAGTTTGGAATTACCTGGCATAGATGTTCAGTAAAAGGTTTGTGAAGGGATGATAGACTTATGCCTCGTATATACTAGTTTTCGGGTTGTTCTGCTCAGAACGCGAAATAGTATTTAAAAAAAGAAGTCTGTTGAAGAATTCTCAAGAATTGGATGTCAACATTCTCAATACAGTAAAAGTCAAGTCTTACTCATGCCACTAGTGCACATGCCGTCGACGCAGGCGGCGTGCTGCAGCGTGGAGCCCTGGCAGTTGTTGCCGGAGCACTGCCGTCTACGGATCCTGACGCAGTCGCCGCTGCAGGAAGACCACGAGCTCCATGATGACCAGGATCCAGCTTTAACAATGACATCATATTAACACCCGCTTGTCAAGAACTACATTTAAAGAATCCTCGAAAAAAGGTTTGGTTTTGAGTGTGAAGTTTTAAACTGCCTCGTTGGCCTAGTGGTGCTAAGCGCGACTTCTATGCTAGAGGTCTTGGGTTCGATTCCCGAGTCGACCAAGGTGTTATTGGGTTTTTCTATGAAATTCTCAGTAGCAGGTCGGAGTTTGGATTTGTGCCCGGTTAGTGGCAATAGGCTCGCCCCCTATTACATGGGACCTAAACATATCGGCGAACTGTGGGTGTACATTGGTACACCTCTGCCTACCCCTTCGGGGATACAGGCGTGATGATATGTATGTTTGTATGACATTTTAAATCAGAAATGTTTTGGTTACATAATCAAGCCAGGGACAAAATATTGTTTATCCATTTTAAGCGGCTAAAACATTGATCATCATTTTCAACCGTGTTCATTGCATTCTTATTGGCGGCAAAACGTTTTTCTTTGATCATCATTCACTTCAATCCTTAACCAAATAATTTCATATCCACAAGCATTTTATTATTATTATTTATTTAATAAGGCACAAGGTACATTTTATGACATACAAAAAGTCCAACAAAACTATATTTGGATAGTTTGTCTGTTGGATCGTAACATTTCCTACCATTTTGGCAGCTAACGCAATCCTCGTCGCTCTGCGAGGCGTGCCCCCTGCACGGCGCGCCGCCATTGGCAGGGGGTGGCTCGGTGCAGCTGCGCACGCGCCGCCGCCCGCTCGTAGCCGAGCCGCACCGACACGGCGCCCACGACGACCACTCTGACCAACCGCCGTTCACTAATACCAAATTACGAGTCATTCAAATGTTTTTGAATCCTGCGTTTTGTAGCGAATGGCTAAACCTTGAACTAGAACACATAGCTCAAGTAAAATTGACCCTATTCATTAAGTTTTATGCATAACAGAATTTACAGCCCCCGTGAAATTAATCGGTCCGTAAATAATATGCTCGTTTGAAAGTATACTCATTGCTCGATTTCATTCTACTATTTCAAGTTTGTCTATGTCACCGATTCCTTCCTAATAGTTGTAGCCTTTTTCATTTTCCACAAGTTATAAATAAACATACTAAAGGTATTCAATACTATCATATAAAAACTAAAAGCCACATTAGAAAACAATGTCTGTCTCATACATAGAAATGCTATCATAATAGAGCACAAATTATATCACCACAATGGCGTCTTGGCCATTCATAATAATGATGGAAGTTATGAAAACTTACCGTAGACAGACAAAACAGCGACGTCGGATTCTCGACGCCCGGCGATGTTTTCCGCCACGCAAGTGTAGTTCGCCATGTCCTGAGCAATATTCATTATTACACGTGTCTTTCTGTTATATGATATTACTTACTTCTATTATGTAGGATGTTAAACTTTCAAGAATCTGAACTTAAAAGATAAATAGTGAATCTAGAATTTTGTTCCCATTGAAATTATTTTCAGTAAGCATCTTATTTTGTCAAGTGTTATTTAAATTAAAAATGTATACTTTAAGACTATCCACATAATATCAACCCTTAAAAGAACACAAGCTAGTTAAATCATTATAAAATCAAATGTCAGAAACCTTACCTGTAAGCTAACTTTGGGTAACACAAGCGTTTCAACAGTAGGTTCAATGGTGACTCCATTCCTGGTCCACCTGACGGTGGGCGGTGGAGCTGCTGGTGGTGGAACACATCTGAAGGTCACGGATCTTCCCGTTTCTATCGTAGATGATAGAGGCTGTTGCAGGAATTGCTTCTTTATGTCTGTGGGACAAAGTTGTTATTCAATTGAAGAGTTCTCGCGTCAGATGTTCGAAAGTTTTTGTGGAAGGTTGATTGTGTAATCAAAATTATTGCATCATATACCAAAGCTATAAGTATAATAAAAAATAATAAAAAAATGAATATTCAGAGTTAAATTTCTAAACTATTAGCTCTGAAGATTTGCTTTAGTTATTAAAGCAAATCTTCAGAGCAAAATCGCATCCAAATGCTAAACAATTAGTCAGCATGAAAATCAGAACCACCGCATTTCATGGGCTCTTACGTCAAGTGAAATCAAACAACAAATAGAAATCTGTCGAACTACTTTCGTCGAGACTTTCTCTAGAACAAACGGAGATCCACCCTCGTATCACAAATAGAAAGCTAGTGAGCATTCATCAAAGTGCAAAGTGCTCGAGTTAACGAGCGGAAATAATGTTTCCTCCATATAATGGTTCCGTTACTCACCCTCTTAAAAAACGGGGGATGAAAATAAAAACAGTCGTAAAAAAATTTTTGGACACATAACTTCAAAAGAGCTGCGCTGAAAGGGTAGGAAGTATTTTCGTAGTAGAAAATAAAGTGTGAAGCATCGTTATAATCTTGATAAACCTAATTTATCCTGTTATGACAATCATCACGATGTCTGCCGTATTAGAATGGAACCCATATTTACTTATTTGAATAGAATGATACAAAAAAAAATACCACTCAACAATACTAAGCTAGAAAAAATCTATTACCGTAGAAGGTTCAGATTTATTAGAATAATACAATCATTAAATAATAGATTTTCGATATTTTCTACTCGACAAGAAACAAAACTTTATCAATCATTTAACTCATGTTCTAAAACCAAACCATGAAATGACAACATTTCCATCTTTACTCCGAATTTGTATTTTCATATTTTCAACATTTCCTGTTTCAATTTTAATTTCAAAGTCACACCCAATTCCATCGAAAAGTAATGAAGTTGTTAAAATATTCCACCATTTTGAAATGTCATTTCGTTGATTATTTCTTTCGTTGACAGGGCGAGTCGCGGCGTGGGGTGTTTATTTCTAGACAATAGGCGTGCCCTTAATTGCCGGCACTCCACTTTATTTTCGTCTCCTTCTTATTGTAACAATTTATGCGTTACGTTTTCAGTTTTGTGTTACGTTTGTTTGTTATATTTGTCTTATTTTTAAGAACTGTTGACGTTTAATTAAGACGGAATTGTTTTTCTATTTTTCCGTCTGCTGTCCACTGTCTTTTCAAAGTTCACAGTTTTATAATAGAATTTTTCTCTTGTTCTCTCAGGCACGAAGCAAAGATTTAAATTCAACACAATTCTAGAGTTACGAATACAAATTCTGTCGGTCTACTACATAGTGATTTACATCATTTCAGTAAAATTGAGAAAGAGACGTTTTTAATTTTCTGCCTTCTCAGCACATGACATAGTTCGTGCCATGAAAAAGTAACGAATTTGTTGTCTAAGAAACATCTATTTTTATTACTTAACCAGCATTGTCACAGTAAAAAACCTTTCCAATTTTTATGGTAAACTAATCTAGCTGTTTTACGAAAACGTCTAATGTTACGACTGACTGCATAAAATAAACATTCGCAATAATCACTGAACTAAAATGTTCCACATTAGTGCATGTTAGCCAGACAAAAACCTGTTCTAGTACTTGCAAGCGACAATCTTCCTGCAAACCCAACAAAACACTGTTATATGTGTCTTCTTTGACATAACTAGTGAGACCACTTACCAACTCATTGCTTAAGGATAAGAAGGGCGTAGTAATTGATAATCACAGCGCAGTAAACATTAGAGAGTACACCAGACAGAGTCCATGAAGAAAATGTTGTTGAAGGTGTCGGTTTTCTAAACTTTAACGGGATAAAGTGTCAGCCGAACAAATATATAACATTAGTCTATTCACACGAGACTTGAAACAACAAACAAACTTTCCGTAGTGGTCTCAATTCATAAATCTTGTCAGTTATGGTCTTGTGAGGACGTTCCAAGTTTTAGAGAAATGGTCTGACTATACATGGGTCTAGTGTATTGAAAATTTAGTGATTAATCACATAGACCTATCCACCCATGACGAAAGCTGGCTATAAATCTTAAAAAAAAAATTGTCTCATGTTCCGGATCATTTCACATAAATGAATGGTATATCGATTATGTTATAATTAATCAATAACCGGTCGCTCCCATAAAATTGATAAATCGTCTCATTAGTATAAACAAAAAATATTTGATCTCGAAATCGCTCGAAGCCTATCGACTCCTAAATAATAGAAACATTCGAATGTTAATCGGTATCAAATGAGAACATCGTTAAGCAACGGAAACTAATAAATTGTTGAAATAAAATATATTAGTGAAAACAAAACTAAAGGCGGCATAGTTTTTAATTAGTCTGGCGATAGTCGTAAAGTTTTAATATTACCTGCTGTTACAGAATATTGATTAGAAAGGGCACCATGGTCCGTTACACCTAATGTTTGGATCAAAGACAAAAAAATATTGGTTGCTACCTGTGACCAACTAAAATAACCTTATGTTCTAAAGTTTCTTAGTCTATACAAGCCATAAAATGCCTTAAGTACTACGTCGAGAACTTGAGTACAGCTTGTTTCCCAAGGGTTCCATCCTAGGCCCGATAACATTTAAGCCATACAAAATCATTAAATATGCAAGTATTAGCCAATAACACTGTGGATAGACAAGTACGCCGGTTTTATAATTCTCCGATTGCTAAGAGTGGGTGGGTATTAGAACATAAATAACGTCAGCGAAGAAATTTTTGGTAAGACTTAATTATCATCTATCTTGGTATATTAAGATGTTTTATTGCTACAACTGAGTTTTAATTATAGGCTTGAGATTATTATTTATATCTTTTCTTTATTATACAATCTTATATGGTCAGAGTTTATAACAAAAAATGTATTCTCAAAACGAAAAATATAATTTAATTTCTTTGTTTTTGAAGAGATGTCTCACACATGGCTCTTAAGCCTAATTTTTAACTTTAGGGCTAACTTGAAACAGACTTGTTGGCGGCAAAAACACTTCGTAAAAGTCGTCGCCAAACGACATAGCGAATGGCGCATCGAGCCGGTTAGAACTGGGGCCAACTATGACAGGAGCATCGATTTTATGTTAGCTGAGCCGTCCGACTTGGATAATGATAATTATAACGAGAAGATAAAGATTATAATATCATGTAGCAAACTCAGTAAAGATGCAAAACACTTTACTGATATGAAAATGTTCGATGTAGTTGAGATGGAAATAGGTAATTGAGATGACAGTAATGAAGGTTTAGAACAAGAAATACTCACATGCATATTCAATGAGAACACCTTGGCTTCTTATCCTGCCTTTACTGTTCCACGCGTAACACTCGCAGCTGTACTTCTTGTTGGCTCCATCGAGCTCATTCTTCGTAACATTCAGTTCTGCTTCCACAACCCTCACTCCGTTATGAGGGTCTACATGTTCTAACTGTACAGTCTTATCAATTCTCACGTCGTTGCATTTGAAATAGACTTCTAGAGCATTAGCTGCTTTACAAAGCAAATTAGCTGGTCTGTTCCTTAGAACGTAAGAATTTTTAGGCTCTAGTAGAAATATTGGTAGGCCGTCTATCGTTTCATCGTTTTCTGGTAAAGGTATGTAATCATCCTCTTCGTCACTTTCAGCTTTAAAGTCTGAGAGGTAAGGATCAAAGTTGAGTAAACCATCTGGATGTATGTATTCTGGTCTGGTTTCTTTTGTTGTGTGTTCTGGGTCTGTAACAAAGTAAAAGATAGATGTAACTCAATATTTTATCAGCGTGTTTAATAAGATTTCGATGAATCCCCTTTGATACTTCAGTGTTCGCTATTATTAGAAAGGCAGATGTACCCATCCGTTTTATTTTAAGATTGCACTTTATGATTATGATATTAATATAAAACCATTACTCTGCTGTCAAATAAATGATTATAGATATACGATTTTAACTAAGATCATGACCTGTTATCTAAATACTAGGTTTTATAACGAAGTACACTCGATGTTCTTACAAAAATGCAGTTTAATTTACTTTACATTTGTCTGTGTATCAAAGAAGGCATTTAACCTACATCAGTAGCTGTCTTTTCGTTGATAAATAGCTGAGATTACAGCGAGTGAACCAAGCCGGTGCCACTGCATGTTTTTAACTAAGATCATAAATATTTAAGCGCGCGTATCTGTGCTATGAAAATAGACTAGATAATGGTGTAATCAAGGATGCATACATGAATCATTCATATAACATGGTATATCTAAGTTACATTTAATAAGCCAAATTTTACCTAATATTTTTGTAATGTGGTAATCGATTCAATTAGTGGTTATATCTCGTGGCTTCTGTTTTCAATGGGCAATGGCCAGTGACTTCATACTCAGACGCGCATGATTTATTGTAGATCTTGAATTATTAATAACATGTGGCTAGTGCTCTTGCTATTTTGATTAAAGCTATAAGTGTTACATTCAATGTAAAGCATTTTTTTTAATAGCATCGATTTAATTTTGCAATCATACATAATATCTATATTATAATATCAACTATTCTAGTATCATGATTAGGTATGTCGTTGAATTCTTTACCGACTGTCAGATTGAATAAACGGTGGTTTTGCGTAATGGGACTCAAACAATTTGTTGACTACACGATTTGATTTAGATACGAACTAATCCATAAGTTACTGGGATTCTGAACTTGCCCATGTCTAACATAAGTGTTAATTAAATATATATTTAATTAAAAAAATAATGATCATGTGTGAGAAAATAAAACTCTCTTTTATAACCATATTGTTTTGTTATGACGCGTTTCGGTCGCTGTATTATTTGCATTATGCATTACTTATTAATTTTCTTCGTCCTTTATAGTAACATTATTTTATAAAAAGTTGATTGGTATGAAATCAACATAACTTGTTATTTATAAATACGCGAAGTTACACGAATAATGCCTGCGCGGTGACTCAACAATCAAAGGGTTACAAAAACGCCCCTTTTAAAATACAAAATGACCAGTATGTGAGATAATAATCGCAAGCTAGCAGACTGCTTACCTCCATTCATTACATTTCTGACACACATGACAAAAACAAATGAGATCCGCCAAGTCCTTGTCCAAAACATCACTGTTGTTCACTAAAACTTCATTCACTCAAAACGCGATGTTTTTTGTTAAACTGCAGAAGGAACGAATGTGTGTAAAGGCGTGCGCGCGTCGCGGCTCTCCGCGGGATACTGAACTTACCCCATAGGCCCATACGTTATGGTGATACATTGTAGCCCATAGGATGTGCAGAGTTGCTCTAATTAATATTAATTACGCTCCGTAATGTAATTTTTTTGTCTAATGAGAAGAAGAATTGGAACAATTGAAGAGTAAATAAAACATTCAAAAGTAAGGGGCGGAAATTAACGTGCGAAGCTTCTAAGTAAGAGACTAATTAGGTTTCATTAGAATTGATTCAAGATCGAGGACAATGAACTTCAATGTTTACCAGCTAATAAAATTAAACATAAAATTAAAAACAAAAAAAGCATTTCTTTTATTAAGTAAAAACAGAAAATTGGATATTAATTCCATATGCCAACCTATTTTAAATCCATAATAAAACGTTCGATCTTTGCACCATATGTTCTAAGTTACTCTAACTTACTTACACAAACTGAAAAACAAAGCTCTACGTGAACTAACAACACTATCCGATATAAATAAACAACTTTACTCAGCTTCCAGGACAGTCAGCGCCATCTATATTTAAACTAACGCAGAAGCTCACAAAGCTTCCTAAAGCTTCCGCAAAGCTCGCAACGTCGCTTTTAAAAGCTCTCCACGAAATGACTGTTTGAACAAAGTAGTTCTAAATGGAATGGGTAGATGTCGCTTTATAAACTTTAATGTGATTAAGGGCCAGTAGGTGGCACTTTCTTGATTCGTGGTACTGCCATCTGTTTATCAGACTATAAGTTTTGGTGGTCCTTTATTCTTGGCCCCTTTACTATTGTTACCCTTCATTCCAACCTTTATGGGTCTACAGTGTTTGAGTTTATTGCTGTAGCGAATAGATGGCAATACTAGTGCCTATGTAAGTTCCTGTAAACTTACCCTGGAATTTTCTTCAACATTTGGCTATTTATTTATTTATAAAAGAAAGGCTCTCCAACATCTTCTGTACATGAGATCATAAACAGGAATAGGAATACACGACTTGGACTTACACAGTTGCCGATAATAGGTTAGCCAACATTTACAATATAATAGTGAAAAAAATGTAAATTAAAATATACGCAAAATTAGAGCAATAAATCAAAAACTTAAATTTAGGGTTATAAAATTTAGGGCTATTTATTATGATCAAACATTGGAATATGTCAAAGAAACAATTTATTTGCACACAATTTAAAAAAGGGTCATTATAAATGTACTCCTTTGAGTTTAATTTTAATCTCAATCTTTAACCATTTTCACTTCCGTTATTTAATTTTATACTCAAACTAAACAGATGTAAAGTAAGTTCTGATTTCTGAAATGCTTACCCATTTTTTTTGTTTTGTTTTCTATAATTTAGTATTTGTACCCCTCATATTTAAGTCAATCAAGACTTATCAAAATAGGTAGGGTTGGACTGAGCGCTGAGTTACTTCTATTCAGGAATCGATATAACCAAAAGGACTTTTTTTACTAAAACCTTTGGCCCCGAATATATTACCAGAACATTTTCACACGAAACGTCTTCGTTTGAAATTCTAAATGATGGATTTCAAATTCAAACTTGGAAGAGCAGTGTTGCCAACATTGAATATTGATTGCACAAAAGGCGTTTGGCGCCAAAGCGTATTTTCAATTGAAAATTATTCTCGAACCATCGACTCCTTTTGATGGAGCAAAAATATGTAAGTAGCTGAATTCGTCAGTCACATTTTTATTCTGAATAACATTTTCTGTCTCCCTCGCGTCTGTACGAAACAGATCTCCCTTCCCTCTCTTAATTTGCGGTACGGAAATTCAAATTTGACGGGTTGGCTCGCCTTTCCGTTGAATTTCGAAGTATAATGAGCCTTTAAAGGTGGAGCAATCAATCGAAAATATCAAAGGTTTACTTATTTTTCGGAAATATTTGTGTCTGTTGGATTTTACGTAACCGAGGTTATTTGCTCGCATACCTCTACCTTCGTTTAAATTTTTCATAAAACGTAGGTGCATTTTGGTCGCAACGATGCCAGGGATATTTTCATATTACTTAATTAATAGTCAATTGTAACTTACACATTGATGCTGATTATTTTTGATAATAATTTTAGTGTTTTTATGAATCAAGATCATCATATGATAGATGATAGATAATGCAATGTAGAGGATTCTATTAAGACTTAAAAAAAATGTAAGTAGCTAACATAAATGTAATTTGAAAACATAACAACTGTGTTTAATCTATCTTTATATTTTTGCTTAAAGTGGCCACAAACTACAAATATATCGATAAACAATACTAAGTATGAAGTAGATACATAAATCTATAATCACATCCGATAACAGTCCTATTCTCTTGCAAGAGCTCCTCAAAATAATATCGAAAGCGTTCGCCTCTCGAAGCGATTATCATAATAGTTTAGTAGCAAAGTGGATAAAATGGACAAACTTAAGTAAATCCGTATTTGCGGAGCCGCGGCCGGTTGTTAGAGACACTCGAACCTAGTTTGTACTGAGCCGCTTGAGTGTGCAATACTTTTATACTTCACGATATAATAATCCTCATTTTATTTTTCTATTTGTTTTTTCGTACCTTCTCTATATTAAAAGAGGCTTGTGACCAGCAGTACCACTTTTATACACTGCTATTAATATTATTTTATAACAGTAGTTTTTGCTTATGTTATTTGTTTTTCCTAAAAGACTTATGATATGCTTTCAATGTACAGAAAACCAGAAAAGTAGTTATTTTTTGTTTGGGAATTATTTGGGCATTTTCAGGAGATATCCAGCAGCACTAAATCGTCTCGGTCCCGTATCGTACAACCTAAACCTCCCTCTACAGTGTCAACTTTGTATTGTACCCCGTTTAGTACTCACGTCACGTGTTCCAAACGAATCCGAGACGAGAACGAGGCGTCTTCAATTGTTCGAATCTTGGAGCTTAACTCGATCAACCGGGTTTAGTTGCCAAGTGATAAACCGCTTACCGACCGCACTTTTGTGGCTGATTTGGGATCGATAGTACTGGTCTGCTAGCCTAAATACAGGTTTAAGTGATTAGGGATGGGTGGATAAATGATGGCGATTAAGTATTTATTCTATCAATGGGAGTTAGAAGTCTGCGAGGTAGAATTTTTTTTTTGGTATTTTCTGGTCTAAAATGTTAAGGGAGCATAACAGACGTCGTTTATCGTAATATCGTAAAAGGCAGTAAGATTATTTTTTTCTTACACAGATTTAAGTAACAATCTATTTTGTGCTACCCTAACATAAGCGTTTTATGTTAATATTTCAAAACTCTTGTCTTTAGGTATTTAAACCCGTTGCTTGTTACCTATATCACTAAAGCAAAGTTTAAAAAGCATGAAATCTATTTTCCAGTCTACAAAACCTAAAGCTCTGTTGTTTCATTAAAAAATCACGTTCATAATCCCCCTAATCCCCTCCACTTGTGTCATCCCAACTTATTTCATCTTCCCTCTCGCTCGCACACAACTGTCAACATTCCCACAGACTATACGCGAACTTTATTAATTTATTTTTTTCTCGTCGAATTAAAACCTTTATCTGATTATCTTTTATCGGTTTTTCGTCGGAGTAATAAATAAAATAAAATTATTTTATTATTTCGCTCGTTCAGTAAGCTGATGTGTTTTTACACTGCAATGATTTTGTATGAATGTTCCATTCTTTAGGCTGTGATGTTTGATTAAATGTTATTGATAATGAAAATGAGTTTTTTGCGGACACAGGTGCACGAATATTGGAACAAGTGTTGATTGTACAATGTTATTTTATGGCTAGTAAATATTAATAAAACACAGTTATGACAGAGCGCATAATCTTTAAAACTTATAGACATGTAAGTTTTATGGAGGCCCAATTTCGGATTGTTTATTTAATCGTCTTTTGCTACACTTGTAATATACTGCTACTACTACATGTTAGCTAAAATAGTCTTATTCAAATATGAAACATAATTATTTTTGGTACTCCAGAAAATGCTCCGTGTGCACATTTTCATACAAAATAAAACCACAAAACATACGTAGAGCAAAATCTACCAAACAAATACATCTAATTCTATAACTGACCTAACACAAAATAGATTTGAAAGCGAAGCTCCGTAAGGCAGTAATCCGGTGGCAGCTAACCGATATAGCATCGCGTTTGAGCTGTGAGCTAGAATATAATCCGCGAACAACCCCGCCCTACCCTTTAACCAATACGTGACCGCAAGCATTATGTGGTGTGAAGCACGAATGCTCGTAGATGTGGTATATTTTTAGTTTAGTTGAAAACCGTAACAAAACTTTGTGTCAACTTTCAATTTTCTTCTGCTTGACCTCAAAAATATAACACCTTCTTACATAACATCAAAGACAACAACATTTATATTTGATATTGCTCGTTGAGGTATATGTAGTTAAGAATCCTCATACATATTTTCATTCCTGTTTTTGTGTTGAACATTTCTTTAAAAATACCAAGTAACAATGTCGTTCCCATAAAATAAGAAATATATACTTTTGGTACAAATACTACACAAAAATAAGTAAAATATGAGACTAAAATGTTCTTTTTTTATGACTGTAAACTGTTCATTGTGAATTGTTATTCACAGTTTTCCGTGGTTTGTGCTGTTGCACACACCACACTAGTATTTAAACCAAACAATACCACATCCACAGCCCCCACATCCATGGCACAGCAGGCTTGTCTCTTGTCTCTCACAATCGGCTCAGTGTCCGGCGTACCGTAAAATTGTATTTGACGTTCGCTCGGACGCGCGGACGCGGGGAGAGGCCAAATTAACGCGGCTTAGGAGAAAATCGCCGTGTTATGATATTGTGGCGCGCGATCATCGCTTTAAGTATGTTACCGGATTTATGCGCTTTTCACAGTATTTTATGTTATTTTTATTTCCTAACTGTTAGCATTTGGTATATGTTTTTTGAACTGAACTTACAGATGAAGTTACTATTGCGCTTTTATGTTATTTCAGTTTTTTTTTATATATTCAGAAAAACACATAGAACTGTAAGTCTTTTAGGCCTAACTAAATTTAAATGGTAACTGATTAACATTAAAAAATTTTGATTTTATGTACTGAACAATAAATTGATCAAAATATCTACACATGCAATACACCATGCTAAAATTGTAACATGTAACTTTCAAAATAACACACATTAACACAATGTGCATAAGTAACATTATTTTTACCTTAATAGTATAGTAATATAAAATAGTAAAGAAGCATTTTATTCGTAATTCTCTCGCAATTGATACAGGCTGCATATTTCGCGCCAGTCTGCAGGCCGGTCCCGCGGGGGTTGATAAAAATTGACGCTAAAACGTCTCTCATTCGCCCGGAGTGGGAAAATCATATTCTGTTAAACTCGTTATGTGTCCACGACTCGCCTTGTAGCGCTGACCTAGCAGATGATAAAATATGGTGGATAGTCTGGCTATTTCGTATTTTTTATTAATTTATATTTAAATTAATATACCATCCAATAATAGGCTTTTTTAGTTGAAGAATCCTCTCACAATATGCGTATATAAATAAGGTCTTTATTTAGGGTCAATAACATAACTGTCAATAAACATTTATAAAAAATCTTAAAACGACCTATTTCCCATATTTTATCATCTTTTTTTCACATCATAATTCCCCATCCTTGGACATGTTTCCTTAGCAGAGCTCTTAGTAATCTGCCTACATTTATTTAGTGCCTATGAAAATTAAGCCACTTTAATTGCATATGATTACTTTTCATGCATATAATAATCATATCAAGATCAACTTCAAATAAGAGTTGAACAATATTCATTTACTACACAAAATGTTTCTATTCGTATCCACGTTAAGTCCAACATAGCTACTTCGCTGTGAAAGCAATACTGTATTGAGTTTTTAGTGTTCGCAGGCTCAACTGTCGTCCGATAACACAAAATATTGGGTGCGGAACCTTTTTACCGTCGAATGTGCCCCATGATTGATTTTTTGATTGGACTACTGTCGTGCCCCAGTAAAGCGGCTTTAGGTGATGCTTTTTTAAGGGTGCTACATTTGTGCTAAACATTGTTTAGGGTTTATTTTGTAGTTTTTAAACGTAAAAATAAACAATACAGTGTTACAATTTTTGATATCGAGATTGTTGCTAAGCTGTAGGCATATGCTTTGCTTCTAGCAAAATCTCTACATACTATGCAAGATTATTTTCTTTATTGCTAAAATCTACGATACCAGGTATGAGGGCAGGTTTTTTTACAAGTGACTTAAAAGCAGTAAGAGAGTTTGTATCTGTTTTTCTCAACAAAACACGAAAAAGGAAGCTACTCTCATTGAAATAAAAAAAAAAAAAAAAACATTTTAATGAAAGGGAAATAGCAAGGCATCAATAGAAATCGCATTATAGAAAGCATGTTGCTTTATCTACTAAGTTCCCTGACAGCAAATGAATTGCTGATCTGATGAATGATGATTGCATGGCTTTACGTTATGAGTGAAAGTACAGACGATGTATGATCATAATCTGCATATTTTCTTTGGTTGACTATTAATGTATGAAATCTCCAGGCTCAGATTATTGTGTGCATCTTCTTATTTATATCCAGGAATATTGTATATGCATGTGAAGTGTGCATGCAAAATAAGTTCTTATAATTATTTCACAGACTTCTTGTCGTCAAGTTCTAAGATTAATTTCACACAATCTGGCTAAAACTTCTGGTCTCAATACAAAACGTACTCCAACCAATATTCTCACAGGAAAAAACCGACAATGACCGTACAGTGGGACAAATGTCGGGAAAATTAATAAAAAAACAATAGGAACTCTCCTGAAACCACTGAGCCGGTATCTCTTACAATTATAGAACATTTTTATTCATTTATTTTGATCAATTCAAGTCAAGCACCTATCGCATTGCACGGGTTGAAAACTTTACAAACTTATTTACCACCCCAAAAATACATTCTCAACCTTATTTGTATGTAGATAGGGGTTGTTTTTATGTTCATGGGGTGCATAACTATGTTTGTATGGGGAGTGTAAGTGGTTATCGGAAAAATGGCTTTTGAAGAACACTTAAAATATTGGTCGAGAGGTTTTCGTTGCAAGACGACACGATTTCGGTATTAATTTAGCACAAAAGAGGTATTGTTTAAGTTTTGTTGGTGGGAAATATTTATTGGGGTGGTTATTTACGAAATAAACCACATCATTATTGCCCACTTTGGGACATTATACAGGAACAAATTTTATTTCATGAAACAAAAGATAAATAAGCCGTAGAGGTTTTTTAGGTAATAAATAATAATATATTTATTTAATCAATATATTTATTATTTAATTAATATATTTACCTCTACTTACTTGCTTACATTAGTATAATTGTTGAAAAGTGAGTTAATGCCCACATTAATTCCAAATTCCATGAAAGTCCATAAACTATTCCTATCCGTGTTTAATCTTGACAAAATAGCTTTTTTTTTCATTAGGAATATAAAAAGTCAGTCACTGGATAAAACTAATGTTTCAATGAACTAAAAAGTTCCGTTGTCAATCTTTTCATCCTACCTTTATCTAACACCATATTTTAATGATTAACTCAAAACTGTGGAACCTAATCTCATCAACACATACTACATACGTAACATTTACTTTCACAAAAACCATAAGTGTTTATCTCAGTACATACCACCCAGTACATAAAAGCAGCATCAAAACGGTGCGGCGTATATACGAGTATTAATAAGGTACATACTTTACTGCGAACATTGGAGGGTGTCGACTTTGCCGCTATCTCCGCCGGCCGTGGTTTGACCGACATATTCTTAGCGCTCGCCTTACGAACTCAGGAATAGAGGCATGGAGTAGGTTACTACTATAAATGTTTCTCTGATACCGAGAAGACTGTATTTTATGGTATGCAAGCAAAAGTTTATTTAAATTGTGCTATCTGTTTCTGCTTGATGCTGATTTTACATACTGAGGCTCTATAAAGTATTACGAGGTTTGGATCCTTGAAATCTGAGTGCAAAATAATAAGACTTAACATAATTATGATGCTATCGGAACAAATTGATATTATCGACTTAGGAATTGAATACTTGAACAATATTTCTTAGCAGATTAACCTGAAAGATCTGATCAGGCTCAGAGGACTTAGTGAAGCAATACCAGCATCTCCCTAAAATTCTAGTTTTACTCTGTAATTTTCCATGCATTTTTCAAAAAGAAGTCCTCCTCTATTCCATTCCTTTCTTATTCTAAAAGAAGGAATATATTTTTACGATTGCCACGCCATCACGCTCAATCCGATGAGTTAGTGTCGCAGAGCGCGCGCGACATACGCTGTTCTATATTCAAATTGAACGGCGCGCCGAGACCGCCGCCATTTTGTCGTCGTCACCCGAATAAGATGGCGGACGCTAAGAGGCTTATAAGAAATGTGCTCGGTATGTTTATTGAGGGCTTTTGAACAATATTTTAAATAGATTGTGTAACGAGCGAACTTGAAACGTCTTGGTTGAATTAACAAGATGGTTTGCGGTGGTTGTTTTAAATTAAGTTTTATTATTTGCTGGTGGTATTTTCTCTGAAATAGATGTTTTAAAGTTACTTATTAAAAATAATTATTTATGAATTCATTTATTCAATAAATCATACACCTCAATCTTTTCATTTATGAATATTTATCTTGTGATCTTAAAAGCGACAATGATGTACCTACGTGAAACTAATACAGACCAAAAAAGCGTGTGACAAAACCAAAAGAGGAAGATTTTCAGTCTTCTAATTCTTATGCGATCATCGCAAGCTTTCCTATTTACTTAAAAGTACGAGTTTCCTCATTGGTTATTTAAATGTAACCAGTCGCGAATCTTATAACCATAAGTGTATTCGTTCAGTATTTTATAACACTCACATTTAAGAGTACCTAAATAAACCGGGTGTCAACTAGGTGTTAAACCATCAGGGTTCCCACGTAGAATGATATTCCCCATAGTTACTTTATTTGCTAAGTAAATAAAAGTACAGGGACCGCTTCTGTCAGCCCTAAGTCATTTCGTTAAAGCCCGTGTATTAGACCCTATATATTTATTTTAATTCAGCGTTATTAAATCCAAGAATGACATAATATGCGATAATGTAATTAATTTTTGAGGAAACAAAACACTAACCTTGCTTCTTTGGAATTCTACCATTCAAACTAGTCTTACTACGAAGTCGACGTCCAATACTCTGACAATAACGAGTATACTTCGAAGGGCGCTAAACAATCGCTTTGTTAAGGCAATGAAGACGCATTTGAGTTGAGGGTTACCAGCACATTTATAATTGGCTTTAATTATCTACTTAAGTGTAAGCTTTTGATTGTTTGGGCAGCATTAAAATGCATAGCTTAGTGTTGGATGGTTACTTTTTAAATTTTTAGTACCATACAGTAGCTTTGAATGAAAAATCTTTCTAATCAATGTTAAAATAATATTATGAATTTATGTCACCAGGTTTCATCCGACTATATTTCAAATCACTAAGATTTTATTTCCAAATATTTTTTTGCAGCAAGGAATAAAGATCTCAAGACTTCAACCTCCACAGCTTCTTTTCTTCACAATACATTTATCAAGATACTTAGTAACACATCAATGAACAACGAACAAGTTAATTAAGCCTAGTACACATCGTTTGGGCAGCCCTAGCCGTGCGTTCGGCGTGACAATGGCCCGACTGAATAGTTATCTGTTTAAACCTGGATTAGCACTCGATAAACCATGATTAATAGTCCTGCCGACGGACCGTAGCGTTTGCAAAATAATTCTGAAGTTTGTTATATAGAATAATATGCTGCAAATTTGGATTTTACGTTCATGATATAAATATATTGAACGAGTAATCTTTGTTATATAGGTCTTTATTTTCTTTTTATAAGGTATAGGATGAGGACGCTTATCTGGTTCCAAAGTTGCTCATGCTACACGATCGTTTCAGACAATGGTAAATTTTTTGATACGCCCAAAGAACATAGTTAATTTGGATATAATATTTAAAATGTACCTTTTACTTCACAAGATTAGTTATTCAAGCAAGCGCCAAAAAAAAAAGTATTTGGTGGAAGGGCTTCAAAAATCACTAAATCATAACTTTTTGGAATTCGTTTTTCATTTTCTAAGCATAGAAAAAAATCAGTAATCAAATTAAATAAATATTAATTTGTCGCCAGTACTCGTTGGTGCGTATTCTGCGCGATGCGCGGAAGGTTGCGGCGTGCCGCTAACAGATAGTGGCCGCGCCGCGCCCGCTCCGCTTCCGCACCGCACCCACACCGCACGACCTGGGATTAGCGCGCCGGGATTTATGGCGCGCCCGACGTGTGAGGATACTCTTTTTCACCGTATTTAATTACAGGAATAAGGAAATTGTTATTGTTGATATGAAGGTTCGTGGGAGAGTCGTGTGAATTAATAGCTTGACTAGAAGTAGCTTAGGTTCATGTCCCGACTTTTATTGTGAAACAAATATCGATAAACGCTTCTTCACTACATAAAGAATACTGTATCATACCCTTAATTATGAAAAAAAGTAACACAATAAAGAATCAACTTGTTTTGAAAAAAAAATGTTCAATTTTAGAATTATTAATTCTGAAGCAACGTACTTATTCTGCTACTATATTTTGTTTGACTTGGTATTTGTAATCCAAATCCGGAGGTCAGAAATTTCGAAATCTTAATCTCTCCAAAGACTCTACTTAAATACCTTCTATTTAGGCGTAGGCGCTGCTTAAATCGTCTGTCAAGATGTCTGAGGCCTAATGATAATGATTACCTAAAAAAACAAACCAGTGCCTAGTTCCTTTGGTATACACACCATATTATATAATTGGATCTTCGAATCATCCCGATTGGGCTCAGGATCGTCAGGTATATAATACTTGATCGTCGCTACAATATTCAGGATGTTAATCTTAGATTGAATTACAATATCGTGTTCTGGAGGCTGTAGTCTGAGCCGGCCTTCGCATATGTATGTCGAAATACAGTGGGATGTTTTAATGTTATGCAGTAATGTCATGTGATGGTAGACAAATACGATAAGTTTTTAAATTAAACAAATGAAAAGATTACTCAAACTTTATTAAAGGGAACATGGGTACGAGGACAAAAATCTATGCAAACGAAAAAATAATTGCAATAAGAAATGCCATGCAAGTTTTAAGATCGTTGCAGACTAAGAATTCTCTTCAAGATTACCTCTCGGCTACTGAGGCTGTTTGAGCCTGTATACCATTGTATAATAGTTAACACAATGGCATATCGACACTACTTTACTATTCACAGAACCATTTGACAAAATCAACACGATTATTGAAATAACAGACATTTCCAATCTTCAGGTAAACCGCATCACCCTGTATATTCAAGACGCAGCAATACACGGGTTTATGTAAACTGAGTCGGTGGGAACCACATGTCGGGCCACACCTGACGGTCGGACACACCCTGTATAATCCCCGTCTTAATTAAACATAGTGATAATCTATTTCTACAGAGAATCTGATATATTGATATAAACCAAAATTATGTTATTTTGTACATGATAGTAATTTTTCAAATACATCATGGAAATATTTTATTTTTTATGACTCTTCATGCCAGAATACTTATATTTATTTTTACATCAAAATACTTTTTTTTAATTCAATAAAATCGAAAAAAAAAGTAATATTTTTATTAAATTCAATCTAATAAAATCATCATACCTAGTAGCGCATGAATAAATAGCGCATGAAATCCATTACGACTTTTAAGCGATCAATAACAAAAACATTAAAATAAAAATTCAATTCTGAAAACACATTACACAGCGCCACCAAAAATCCCGAGCAATTGAAACCGCCATTCATTACAAACCGAGAATCGCGCAAATGTTCTCATATCGATATGAAATCGAATTAAAATCGTTATTGAATTTGTAAATATCGAGTTCGTTGTCCAATCGAGCGTAGTTTAATGGTTGTATTATACGGAATGTGAGGAACAACTGTTCGGAAGTGATAGGAAATATTGAGGAGTGTGAAGTACTCGCTATGGCTTGCCTGATTGAATTGAATCTGTAGTTCGATGGAAAAATAAAGTTGGAGATATTTAATGTACCCGGAGAGTAAACAAGTGGGTGATAAGGATAATCACTTTTATATTGCATTTCATTATTGAATTAGGTAACGGGCTATTGTTCTTTTTTCATTTAAGGAGAGTTTTTATTACAGGATGTAAAAACACGATCTAAGATTATTAATCTGACGCTTTTTTTCAGCTAGAATTTCATTTAAATGTCTGCGGTCATTAGTTAAATGCTTGAATAAAAGCTATTTGTTCCGAAACAAATCACTTAAAAAACCCTTTGCTCGAATAAATCATATTTAAAAAAATGCCTATCAGTTCATTTGTACCAGCGCATGCCGCTAAATGCGATCAAATCTAACAAAACATAAATTTAAATTTAGAAACGTAGGGTGTAAACCCTTTGTGTTTCAAAAATCAAGCGGTGTAAGCGACAACAGATCGCCCAACCTACCAAAACGACACTATGGGTTTTATAGATTATATTTCATTACATTGGTCGCTCTGAAGACAAAAGCCTGCAATGTTATTCAAAATACTGCGCAATGGAGTTCTAACAAAGCAGCAACCGCGAATTTTTTGCTACAATGCCGCATCGGGCTATGTCCAATGTTGGTGAGCTTCAAATATTTTCGAGCGGTGAATTCGCTTCAAGCGCTGTTTTTACAAAAAGAGTTTAATAGAATTTGGCGTATCTTACTAATGGAACGGTTGGCGTAATGAAATAAGGTATTTCTGCTCGTAATGGAGAATGTTTCAGACGATTTATTAAAAAATCGCCCGTTTTTCAATATGCGGCTGCTATTCCAAATCTGTTGCTTTATTTTTGTTCACGTTCGATTTTAGCTGTTCTAATTGAACAGGAATCTCCCTTACTAATTACAAAAGTTATGTCTAACTGCCTATTGAAAATGTGCGTAAATTATTTTTGGTACATTAATTATTGAGATTAGCTAATGAAACCCATTTCGAACCATGATAAAAAAAAGTGTTGAAAAGGAAGTAATGCCAACATACCTAAACACAAAAGGGTTTTGAAAATATTATGTAAACAATTTTCTTAAACGTTGCCCGCAAAGTTTCTCAAAAAGTCCCTAAAAAGAAAAAGAAAATCACCAGCAGCGAATCAGTGAAACAATAAAATTAAGCATTATAAAAACACCTCGACCGAATTATCTTAATCTGCTTCCATATACCAACTGTCAAGTTAAAAAAGAAAAAAATCCTAAAGCTTTATCGCCAATCTCAACGAACAAAGGGGGGAAGATACTTAGCATAATGAGTGACATTCCACTCACCGTTTAGAGGGAGCAGGACGGAGATATACCCATTATAGTGTGCTGGACAGAGAGGGGTGACGATTTAGAGAGAACAATATCGCAATCTTGTTTCTGGACCATTTCCCTTAATTAGTAGAGGACAGCAGGATTGCTTGGCTCTGAGTTACTGCCGGATGTGGACGCTAAATGTGTGAAGGGTTGAATAAGTGTGTCGTGTTATCACACAAGAAACTTTTAATTTATCTGGTGTGTTTTCATAACATGTCTTACTGATTTGCTCCATGCCTTACTTTGCACAGAATAACTTAATCATTTATTTGTTTACAGCGTCCACACAAGAAATAGATAAGACACAGCATAGAGCCAAACTCGATTCCATTTAATAAAAAAATATGTACCAGAAGACCTGAAGTGTCATTTTGAAGAACTCAAATAATCCATCATATTTTTAATTACAATTGCGATGACGAACCAATCTTCAAGTACCACAGACCACCAAACAAGCTTTCCATATCGCAAGGTAGAATAGGATGTAACTCATATTTGATTCATGAGCTCCAGTTCATTGGAGACAGAGCGCTGATGTGCCAACCGTCTGTGCATGCAAAGCTGTTATCACTTTATTTATGTGATGTAGCCATGTGGATATTATTGAGGATGCCAGCCAACTGTAGTGTCTGGTGGAAGGGTTGCATTTTGGAGACAAGTTTTGCTGATAGCGTCTTGTAAGGTGAAGTTTGGTTTTCAACACTAATAAAAAAGGAATTCATAACTGGCTTGTTAGTGTGAAAATGATAAAGGTTTCAATAATTATGAGGTCGATTCATCGATCTTAAAAAAAAAACTTGTATTTATTATTTCTTCTGGATATATATCCAGAAGAAATAATAGCGAGGGACAAAGAGAGACATTCGGAGTTGACGGCCAACCTCCAGTAGGGGAGAGGCACCGCCATAAGAAGAAGGATATATGTACATTATATCCTTACAAGGTACAATAGTTCTAGGTAATCTGAACACTGGAAACATTCAGGTGTACGTAGGTAATTTTCACAAGCACGTAGTAATACCCAAATTGGGTTGATTCCTACCAAGTGACTGCTCAAATTTAAGCACGATTTAAATTCGCTATTGTGAAATACACAATCCTATTGTTTCCAACATAATATCTATCACCAACGATATGTCCCATTTTCAACCACCATTAATATTATTAAACAAAGACAACCCGTTTACAACTGCGCGGTTAGCAAAAATCTTTCCATCGAATTAACCCTACAAAACCGACTGTGGGTCGTAACGACCGCACCGAGAGGGCGACGCGGTTGTTACATTAAATTGAGACATTTAACATTGAGAGCCTTTTGTGTTAATGGTTAACACGGATGACACCGTGATAAATATGGAACTGTGGCTAAAGTGATGGGATGGACGAGAGGAACTTCAATGTACAGATTTAGATTAGCTGATGACAGGCTTGACGGAAATAGTTAGTACATCAGTTGCAGGAGACTATAAAACCTTTCTTACTATGATATGTACAAATTCTTGATCCATATGATAACAGGTACAATAATTGGCATCCATGAAATATGTTACAAGAATACAATTTGAAATATGTTACAAAATTTCAATTACCACCTTGCTGATCAAATTAACATTTGTTTGTACAGATGTAAGTTTTAATATTATATGCATAACTTAGATAAAGTATACTTACAAATGAATCATAATTATCTATCTGACAGATGACACCTAATAACGTTATGCATGTTACAATTTTGACCATTTCGACTGTCAACATAAACTTATGCCGGCAAATCTGGCAATGTAAATCACTCCAAAAAAAAAAGATTCGCCGCTAACTTGGCAATAACTAAAAAACTTGGCGCCAAAAACTGCAGAATTAATTAAGTCGCTTCTATCAATATGCTCTCACATTACTTGGCAGAGTTCAGAGCCTTCTCTGGCAATGGGGGGAGAAAATCAACAAAAAATAGTTCATAAATCATAGAGGGCAGACGGGCGGGCCGCAGAATTCTGAATACGTAATGAGCCACCTTTCTTTTGAGGGTTACCGGCCACATTTTTATCGTTCGTACGGATTATTTTTTCCCGTTATTTGTGGATATTATGACGTGTTTTGGCAGTTCTAAGCTGCTTTATTTATTGACGGTATTTATCAAACACAAATGAGGTTATCAGCTTACAACTTTTTATGTAATAGAACCAACCTACGGGACTATGAGTATTTTGTTTATTTAATTCTTGATTTTCATTATCAGCTTTTAAAATGTTCCATCTGTCACTATCAATATAGTTTAATCTGCTCTAAGCAACTATTAAGCTATGGGTGTCAAATGGACACAACGACTTCTAATACTCTCAATTAATCTCAAACGGCGCTTAAACAGGTAAACATTGCATTACCCAATTATTAACAAAAGGAACCTCACGACCCCCCTTTTCCTGTAGAGTGGGGGGCACTTATTCACGCAGTGCTTCCTGCCCTGTGTTCACCGGCTTTGTATTTTTCCCAGGGAACTTTTTCTCTTCATTTGTTTTCGTTTTTTCAGCTTCAGGATTTCTTGAACCCATATTTCACGTTCATATTGTCCCCAATTTGCATCTAGACTCAGCAAGAGTTTGTTTTTACCTTTAAAGGTAACATTTTAGAAGGTTTTCTGTTGTTCGCTCTTTTTATTATGTTTTCTTTTGCGTTGAGTTCTTTGAAAATGATTCGCTGAATGACTATTATGTTTCCGTTGTATGTATCTACGTAATATTTGTATGAAACTAACTTAATTTATTTTCATACGATTTTTATTATTATAAGAATAACTACATTCATTTAACTAGCTCGCCCTTCTGAATTTGGTGAATCAATAAAAAATAACAGGCCAGTTTGCATATTTCTGTTTAATAAGAGTCAAGTAGGTATGTAAGGATCGTAGCAAGTGGAAAGTTTGTATATATGTATGATATCGGACAATAATATTTGTAAAAATTGCCAGAACCATCTCACTTCAGTTCATAGCTCTTTTTATGCATTCTAACAATCAAAACGGTTCAAAGTCATGTCATTTTTTTAGAATTATTTTTGTTTATTCCGTTCAATTCCTGGCCCTTTCTCGTTGCAACATACACACATTTTCACCAAATACTTAAAAAAATAGATATTCTATTCTTTTAAGCCTAAAAGTTCAAAGCCAGCATGACAGCAACTATCCCTAAACACCACATATGCCTAAGTGGGTCGTCATAATTAAAAGCCGACCACTCGACTTGGGGTTACTTAATGCAATTACAGCTGAATTTTTCGCGACATATGGCCTTAGATGCGCTGCGAGGTTAGGGTGGAGTTTTTTTCTAAATATCGATAATAAACGAATGAGACTTGAGTATTTTTGTGTTTTTATGCTGCTTTTATATCGATTATGAATTTATTTGATAAAGCGTTAAAGATATTTAACCAGAAAGGTTAGAGGGCTGATTATCATGAGTGATTGTGTTAATATGGTTCAAAGTGCAAGATGCAATAGTTATTTTTCTTTCCTTGTTGATAAGAGAACTGAGAGCTAAGAGAATGCTTAACTAAATAAAGATTTCTATGATTCGAATTTGAAAGATGGAGAACAAGATCTTTTTTTATATCTATGCAAAATCGTTTGTCTAGGATATAAATCATTCTCATAGTCACCAGTTAGAAGGATATTCCAACCACTCACATTAGAAATAAATAAAACGAAAGATGTTTCAACAAAAGCAACACTACTATCATTTAACAATATTAAAAGCCCTTTTTCATTAGCGTAGGGCGTTGTCCCCTGGGCCTTAAGCCCAAAGGTACATATGGCGTGTAAATGCGAGTCGTATTGAGTATCAGCCCTTCACGTTGTCCTAAAACGTCTGCGGTTGCAAATTGTACTACATTTGTGCAATGTTGTTGTAAATTCTTTGAAGTACTTTTTTAGCAACCCGTTGTGTTACTTGTAGAACTTTCATTGAAATTTAATTTAGTGTTTGTTTCGGTATCACTATAGCAAAGCTAACTTTAAATAAATTTCAAGTTTCAACTGTCATCAGTCATGACATTTGAAACATGATAGTTTTGAGAACCCATTTCCTCACCGGTCTTTGAGAATGTTATGCTTGGAATATTCTAAAAGTAAAATATGAAGGAACTAAATAACGTAAGATTTATTTCTAATTCAAAAGAAGAAGCTTCGAATAACTTGATTTGATGAAATACACAGAATTGAGAAACACGCAATTATAATTTTACCATAAATGTGGAGTACTTCAAACCAGAGCTCTGATTGCAATGATAACTAGCCTTGGGGGATAGTCGGCGGCCATTATACTTATTGCGATCAAATGGCAGTACACCAGCGCATATGTTGACTGATCGGGACGTTTACAAGCAGCTGGTACATGGTCTTGATACTTTACTATTTGATTTTCATGCAGTACTCGTAAGTGTTATTAATTGAAGACTGGTTTGGTTAAGAAAAGGCATAATATTAAATCGCCAACTGATTTGTATATTATCAAAAAAAAAATAAGATCAACGATAGATTTAGCTTATTTTCTTATATATTTTGCCGTCTAATGAAAGTGGAAATATTTGTGTTTTTTTTTTTGTCCCTTTATAATTTAATGAAAAATAAAACCGAAATCAACAACGACTCTAAAGTATCAAAATCTTTTACCATACAAAACCGATCGCTAGCTATTGTCAAAGCGCACAATATGCATTATTGCGCCACATTGTACAAAACATTATTTATTTGCACATGCACAGGATAACACGACAAGTGGGTGTCCTGTTACTACTTGTGTAATATTGTAATTGATGGATTTCTTCTTATAGAATTAATTTATAATACTTTACAAAAATACCAGTTACAATAATATCGGAAACTTGCTTGTGATTCAAAGCAAAAAATTATCTATCAACACGTTTAATTACGATTTCATTGTTTCTGAAGTTGGTTTCTTATATAACAAAAAAAAACTAAAAATAGTTCCAATTTTTTATTTTTGCTGCCTGCATTAATTCTGTCTGTTGTTTAAGATTCTTGCAAAAAAAAATATCATAATTTGAAAACACTGCTACTTTAGTATTCTTGTCTATCATTGTAAAAAGAACTCCTATTACGAGTCAATATTCTTCTAAAATGCAACCGTCACCATCCATCATGACCTCATAATATCGATCCCTAACTTCTAAGGTCAGCGCAATACGATTCTCTTGAAATACTTGTTTAACGCGCCGCATATGGTAATGGGGTACCACCATGGGGGCGTATTGTCCAAGTCGGCTTTTACACCATATGCTCCAAAAATTCAAAAACAAGTGTTCACCAAATCCCACTTTAATGCTCCTCGATCACTCATACGTTTGCATTCGAAACCGTAAATTGCAATATTGAACTTTAGTGTTCGTAACATACAGTTGATAATAATTTCAAAACTAATAGTAATTTGATTAATAAATGTGATGGTTCCAATTTCAACCCTGATGATATAAAGGTTAGGTTCAAAATCACCAAATCAAATCTAACTGCAAACATGAAAGTATTGAGCGCAAGTTTTAAAAGCGCCAAAACTACCATAAACGAGCTTGTCAATTCAACCACATCAGTAAAATCAAATTTTTAATGCCATGACAATAAAGTTGAATTTGCTTTGGAGGTTGCAATAAAAGAATTTCTACAATTAATAGGGTGAATGATCCAAAGGCCATTGAGAGTACAAAAGGGATGATTATGTAGCAGGGCTGTATTATTGTTGATCAGGACACCATATGGTACGTTGGTATTAGAAGAGTTTTGTATTATACAGATTAAACTGAGCATATTCCAATAAGCAGTACAGGTGTTGTTTAGATTCGCGACAATGTTGTTTGTGTCGTGAATAATCCGCAATGTATTGTTAATAAAGTATGCTACAGGATAATAATGCTACTTTTGATCGTCCTTGAGCTTTTGATTTATGCAATCAATATCACATTAGTAGATAAATTAGTACATTTCTAAATTACTTGTAACTTCTTATTTAAAAACCTAATTATTCTCCACATCTTTCAAAATTTGATCAATCTTAAACAAAGTTCGTTATCAGTTTCATGGTATTTTTATTTTAGAAATGAACATTTTAGTATTTTGGCTTCATTTAAGGCTCTCTCTGTTACAATTCCATCAACCTCAATAACTGGCATCAAACAGGCATTAACCCAATCAAGCAAATCAAACTAAAACAAAGCCGATACATTCACACCCACTTCATCATTGTCTGGACAATCGTGTCTCCTAAGGGACGCGTCACAGGCTCGTCCAATCGGAACAGCATTAGCAGGAGCAGCTAATCTGTCGGGACCTGTCCGGGACCGATCGCAATCAAACTTGCACATGTGAACTTTGCTCCAACATCATCCGTCACTGAACTAAGATTAATTTTGTCTGAGTTTTCCTTAACGGGTTGTTTGTCGTGAGGTGAAGTGATTTTGTGAATATTGTGAAGTGTTTGTAAGGTCCATTCTATGTTTTTAGGTGCCCTCATCTAAAAAGCGCCTGACGGAATACTTAATTGTTCTCATCTCTATTAAACTTCCAAAAAAACGTGAAATTTTTTCAAGAAACTTTATATTGTTGAACTTGAGCACTTCAACTTATTTTTTTATTTGCCAAAGAACACAATCTGCTTAATAAAGAAGAACTTCTTATATATATTTAACTTATTTGAGAATGTAGTAAATCCTATCACCCATCAAAAATATTTTCCTACATATTTGATATTTATATTATTCTTTACCAAATTTCAACCCTACCAATTCAATATTCCAAAGAAATAATCTTCTAATCTGTTATTTGGATGGTATAACGTTGGTGCGAACGATGCATAGAATCCGGTGTTTACCGCTAACCCCATGCACGTGCCATGGACCCGCGGCGTGTGCCAACAATTACTTATCGAAGCTAGAGGACACATCGGTAAACGATTTAAGATTGGGAATCATTTACAATTTATCGGTATTTGACGTAATATTGATTTACTGTCGATAGTCAATGGGGTAAGGTGGGGCTTATTTAATAAAAGATTTGATTTATCAAATTGGCACTTTTCTAATCAGAAATTGCAACTCTGTGCATTTACAAGAAAATCTTATTTTACCTCATTAATCTGTGTCGAAATTGTGGATTACGTAGGTACAAACTAGTTTGAATATCTTCCAAATTACCTGATAACTTTGTTTTTTCCTTTTCCCAAACGTATGTTGGGGTCGGCTTCTAGCATTGCTGAATTCAGCTGAATGTTTCTTGTTCTTCTGATCTACTTTAATACCAAGTTATAAAAAATTGTTTCCGTTCACCACAGCAATATTCTTTGACTGGTCAACTGTAACCGTATCTTCGCACAGCACAAATCGTTTGTTCCGTTGTGATCACTTCATCAATCTTCGTGCAGCAGACCCGTCATTGACATCTTATTACGGATAAACACCGACAAATGGTCGAAGAAACATCAGTCGTAAGAATACTTTGAGATATCTTCGAGATTCGAGATAGCTTGGAGTATAGTTATAAAAATGAGACAAGTTTTATAAAAAAAAAAGAAACTAGATTTTAGATTAAATGCATGCAAAAATAAGGTAAAGTTAGAACAACACTCATTGTACAAATACCGACTCAAATTACAAGTCCACTCAACAACTATAAAACATACTACAATATTACCTCTAACATAAGAAAACCATAAAAAGCAGATATGTAAGTACACACAGAAGAAGAAACATATTATTTTTCGGCAAAGATATTCATTTTTTGCTTACGAATCACTTTTATTGTGGCAGAGAAGACAAATGACTCGTGAGCCCGCCTCATTTTCTTTTTGTCCATTCCAAACACATTTTTTACTAGTTCGTTATCATAATAATATTATGATGGGAGAACAAATATATTTGTTCAATAGTTTTATTGCCATGGAAATATTTTTACTTGATTTAAGTGCTTATTGTACTTGCGCATTCTGTTATTATTAAAACAATGTTAAATAAACTTTATACAATATTTTGTAAAAGTAACGAGCCTTACAGTAATATAAAACAGTATAATCGAATCCTAAATTAATTCTGAGTAACAACCTTTTTTTCACACCCGACACGTAATCCCAGCAATATTTCTTAAAATTTTCTCATTAACGCGCCAACCAAAATAAATGGAACAGATTTTCATTGAGATCCAACGAATGGCCAAAAAAATGGCAAAAATCTGACAAATGGTTTTCCTTTAACGTCTGCGCCCATCTTATTATCGTTACCCACTACCGAACAGAACTCATTTGGGTCTTCTTTTAGCTTGTCTATATATTTCCTATCATTCAAATTTACACCCTGTATCCCAACTTTTATGACCGATTTTACTTTGCCACTTTTTACGGCATTAGCTTCGTTCGCAGATATAGGATATACAATTTTATTGCTTTCGCGCTTAAGCTCAATTTCGTTCGCAACATCTTTGAGTATGATATCAATTTGAGGAGAAGCGTCTGTGTTAATAGCATTATTCGCAATCTCATCTATACAGTCGGGGGTTAGGCCGACTATATGAAGTATCATTTTTTATGCGACATATAAAACATATTTATTGCAATCATAATCGTTTCAGTTTCTCTAGTGCCATGTTTGGTTGAGATAAATAGAAGATAATGTTTGGAAAAGTTTTTATTGATTAACTTACTTTATTTTTTATTTATCTGGGCCTATTATTGTGAGAACTTTATTGCTCATTATCATGTATTTAAAACTTTTGAAGATCCTAACTATTTTTTACTTTCGATTCAATCATTTTAATTGCCGCTATGTATCTGTAATATTTACTTTCGCGGAATTATTGTAATCGATATTTCAAAGTGTATGACAAGATGCAATAGTTTTGCAGACTGTACACAGTGTATAGCAAAATCAAGCACAGTTTTCAATATCGCTCCGCCATTGTCAAGCTGACCCTACCACAACTCAATGCGCTCTCAATTCACAGCAGTTATTATTATCTTGACCTGGTGATTGAGCTCTCCTGCTCTCTATCGTCGTGAGGCGCTCTCATTGGACGTGCGATTCCTTTCACGCCTCCCGCTCGTCTCCCATTGGTCCGTCTCGCCACGCCTTCACAACTTCGAACGCTCTGTTAAGGGTAGTTCAAAACCCCACTTATATATTTTTCACCCTTATGTTACTCACATTCGTATTGAGGCCGTCGGGTGGTACGCACGCGACTTCACCATACCGCCGCTTCATACGCCGCGATATAAGTGCGAAAAGTTTTAAGTTTGTGTGCTGTTAATTAAATGAGTAAACGATGACAATGGACGTTCAAAATAACTATCAAAATTATAAAGAGACTTCTCCTGATAATAAAGAAACAAATATAAATATTGAAAGTGCAAGAACTTCGCAAGTTAAACCAGAGATGCAGTCAACTGTCCTCAATCCAGGAAAAACTACGAAGAGGTCATTTGATGTTGCTTTTCTGATGATGCCGGATGAAAAAGTACGACCAAAACCACCAGAAAGACAATTACGAGTTTCTAAACAACTTTTTAACAATGAAGAATGGGAGCCGGTGCCAAAAAGAATGTCTGAAATATACAAACACAGCGAGTACTCCAATTCAATGGATCTGAAAGATCAAGACGATGACCGAACTTGTGTCAACAACAACATATCACCGAGTTTTAGCTCCGATATTAATATTGACGTCGGGACAGATGAGTACCCAAGTAAATCTATGTATTGTAGTGACTCTGAGAATTCGGATCGTTCAAGGAGTCGCCCAAACTCAAATGAAAGTGCAGCGCGCCAGCCAAAGTTTTTGCCAGAATACAAAAATAAGATTTTCGACGATCCAACATTAATTAGCATGCAGTCACGAGCGAGGTACGAAAGGTATTCAGACAAGTCAGATATGTCGCCAAAAAGTGCATTTACCAAAGTTTCTAACTTTTCTATGAGATCACCGAATCCATCCGTCAGTCCTGACAGCCTGCATTATCAAAACTCTGTGAGCCCGCCGCTGTCAGCGGCCAGCCCTCCGTCAAGCTCAAGCTCATTCAACAAAGCACCAGGTTTTAATAATCTTCTTACACCCGCTCATTTAATAAATGGCAGTCACTTCTTTAAGGCGCAAACCTTGCCTCCATCGTCACCAAATTATCAAGAGACAGCAACTCATCAACGATCATCAAGCTTCAATAAAGGTTTGGAATATCAAGACAAACATGACTCGAAAACTCCTCAAATGTCTCCAAACAAGTTGAACTTTTTGCCGTTCAGGCCTGAGATACCGTACCTGCAAGCTGGGTCATCATACCCTTTTGGAGTACAAAACTTCCAGCCACCGAACCCTGATTTTATGAAGTTCCCGGTACCACCGAGAGAAAATCCTTTGATAGCCAATCCTGCCGCAGCTATTTTAAGTACGTTATTGCCTCCAACTTTGGCTGCATTTTCTTTGCCGTCGCAGAACGTTTGCGCTAAGTGTAGCATCAGCTTTAGAATGACATCGGACTTGGTGTATCACATGCGTACTCACCATAAGAGCGAGACGGCGATTGACCCTCACAGAAGGAAACGGGAGGAGAAGTTAAAGTGTCCCGTCTGCAACGAGAGCTTTAGAGAGAGACATCACTTGACTAGACATATGACAGCGCATCAAGACAAAGAAGGTGATCTGGACGAGGTGCCAGCTGGTCAAAGTTATAGTAAGAAGAACAAACAATTTTTCTCACACAACGGCGGTTCTCTCGTACATAAATAAAAGTTATGAACAAGTCGCCGCTGTTAAATTCAAATTAAAGTCTTTAAACTGAGCAATAAGTGATTCTAATGAAATTGAATGTATTTTAAATTTAGTGTTCAATTTTGAAATGAAATTGCTTCATGACACTCGTTATGTAAATGATTCTTCGTCTGTGTCTACAGTTCGTTTGGACGATTGTAATAAAATTAGTATGACTATAAATAGGCAACGTGTGTCGATCGAGTCTGTGCTATTGTTTCGATAATGTTAATTGTTGTTATCACCTAATCTATGTGCAATATTAGTTGTTAAGTATTTATTTTGTAAATATTAGTTATAGTAGCGGATCATTAATTACAGAGATTTAAAATTCAATAATGTTTTGGTTATTTATCCTTCGATTACCTACGTTATTGATGATAAAATAAAAAACGACACCAAAAAATAATTACACAAATTTCAATGCTCTAAAATCTTTTAAAATAAATCAAAGCTTAATTTAAATTGTCCATACGATAAAAGTTCCACACACCAACAAATACACTCCTGAGAACAATTCCACCAATAAAATAGTTAAAAACCAAAAACTAATTACCAAAACGGCTTTTATAATAGTTACAGCACCCTACCGATGAATATATGAGATGCATAGCTCCTAGCATTAGACCCGCTAACAAGAACCGTACCCAATTTATGCGTAGGGTCACAGATATAGACGTCGCAGTACCCCTGTTTTGGCTGATTTGATTTAAAATAATGTCCTATTTTGTTATCTTTATGATTTTATTCCCTTTTAGGGTGAACGTATTGGTGTGAAGATTTGGATATATTTATGTGGGATGACTTAGGCCAGAACTTTTTAATGAAAAGTATTTGGAAGGTAATAATTAATTGCCATGCCGTTGCTGTTAAATGTAGGGTTTTTCTGAGACAAGCTGCATATTTAAAAAAAAAAACATTTTAATTTAATTGACTTTATCAGAGTTACTTTTTTTCAGTATAACAGTGAAAGTTTACTTTATATTTTATCTATCTTTAAAACAATATTTCGTCTGCAATCTTCTATAATGCTACTAAATTGGATGAAAATATTTTCCTGCTATCCGATTACCCATTCTGCACTAAAGAAAATTCAAAACACATAACATGTAATCAATAATCAGATTAATCATCTCTGCCCTATAACTCCATTGAAAGTGACTTCCCTCTATTTAGTGCGTAACTAAGGAGCCGTGTCGAATTGCTTGCGAACGCCGCGATTCCCATGTGTCGTGTACTCGTGACGTCAGCACCGATGTGACCGATGTGACCGATGTAGGTTAGTGCGCGTCGCTGGAGGGACTGCCGTGGACAATCGCTATGGGAAACACCAGCTTTGATGGTTGTGAGAAGATAATAATATGGTAAAGTGATTTTATTGTATGTTTTATGTCAAATTTGTATATATAGCTCATTTATTTATTTATTTATTACACACCTTACATCTATCATTACAGGTAACCCTAATTCAATAGATCAAGTAAATCTAACTTACACTAAGCACATAATATTGTCAGTTTCTACCATGACCTGTAGTTTTTTTGACTGCTAAGTTTTGAACAGCTTCCTTTAATGCAGGTGGAGGCAGGCTTGGCCATTCTCCTGTAAAGTTATAAGTCATCATTTGGGGGAAGTATTAATGCTTAATTTTAATATTGATAGAGATAAAATATTACTTGTATTAATTACTCATTACATAAAAGTCAAAAACAAAATATAATATTTTGAAGTTAGTTGCACACACGTACCACCCAAATATTCTGGTTGTATTAATTAAATCACCTTCTAATTTAAATACCTTTGCAATTTCATTCTCTACCTTATACCTTGATTTCCTGGTTAGATGCAAACACCAAATACTTATTTGCATAAAACTCAATAAACTAGAGCACTACAAGTTGCTTACCAAAAGACAGAACTAACAAAACTCCGTAACTCAACTTTTATTTCGGCCAACGTTCGCATAACACGGTATTCTAAAACTGAAAACTTGTGACAAACATATCTACGCGACTACGTGTAACTGTAAGTACATCTGTGAATGTGTAAAGTTCAGGGTGTCTGGTAAGTAAGAGGACAATATTTCTGCTGGTCTGCCGAACCGTGAGTAATTCAATAGAAAATATTCATACTGGGGCAAGCGGGCGCCCCAACACGGATTATACGGTATGCTGTTTTTATAACTGATACATTTCAAGTTGCAAGAGACCTATTTATTCAATTTATTAAAATTAAGTATGTATATTAATTTTAACTATTCAGTGATTTTGAGTGAGAGTGAGTGAATCAATTATTCTTTCTCTAAAACTACGAGTTGTTATTCGTATATTTACGTAAATCTGGCAAACAAAAATTTAGGTAATAATATTGAGCAACTAGGTAAAAAGCAGCGCAGCAATAACAAAATTACTGGATCTTCATTTTTACATCATAGGATAGGAGATATGTGATAGGATAATGAACTAGTCATTTTACACATAAAAAGAGACAGGTAGTTTATTTAATAATTAACAATATGTACAGAATGCCTTAAAATATTTACAATACTATAAAAACTAAGCCTACACATTAAAAAGGAAAACTAGTCATTATCACATTTTAAAGGAATCCCAGGGAACCCATTTCTATTTCTTCAGCACCCTGTATAATCCGGGTAGCAGACGCCAGCAGTAAGACGGATGTGTCGCGTAACGCACAGCTACATTTGAATACCCGGGTATACCCGGGTGCAGCCCCACACTCAAGATATTCAGCTTACTTCGGACTTTCTCCATATGACTGGAGAAATATCAGCATAAGGAATATTTTGTGAAAATTCTAACATCGTTATTAGCAGAATGACGTTTAGTGTTTAAGTCCTGCAGTTCTATGCAACTCGTCACGATTTTCTTAACTACTTACTAACTTGAAATAAATAACAATTGTAGCTTAGTAAAGATTCAGGATTATTTCACAGATCATCATCTCCCGAACCTTTCCCTAACTATGTTGGCTCGGCTTCCAGTCTTACCGGATATATTTCACAGATATTCCTGTGATATTGCAAGTAAGAAAAAGTTTCTTGTAGAAAGAAACTTAAAGCGAAGAAGCAGTTGGTTCTTGACCTTCGTCGAAGAAGAATGAATTACTGAAACTACAAACAGATGGATATGAATGACTAGACATCTACACGAACCATTCAAAACATTAGACGGTCATGCATAATCAATGCAAAAGCAATATTTTCCACTCAAATAGCTCCACAGTATCCGAAAAATAATAAATATGTATTTTCCAGAACGCATTTACAAGATTACAATATTAGCGAGCAAGTCCTCACGCAGCGAGCGCGTCATTACAAATGATAAATAGTCGGCACACTTCGATAATCAAATTCTAATTTCGAATCTGTTCTACCCTCGCGAATATTTTTTTTTTTGAGGCAAGGGAAAGGCAGTAGGCAGCCTGTTTTGTATTGTGAGAAGATTGTGACTTTATTAACCGTGAACGAATGGTCTCTTTAACCGATTCACCACGGAGGCCACGTGACCCGGAACCGATTATGGTTCCGTACCCGATTTGTATGTATTTGTATGTAAATTGGTGCGTGGGGTGAAGAGATAACCGGGCGTGCTTGATAGGGATCTCTGTTATTGAATTAAGTGTTGACGTTTAGTGATTGTTTAGATGAATGTCTCTCTTTGTTGGAGTTGCTTTATTGTTTCGATTCTTTTAAGTTAAGGAGATAATATTTAAATCTGTTTTTTTTCTTCCATATAAAGTATTCACGGTTAAGCAACCACAATAATTTACTCTCTAGCTAGATACAGCTCTAGCTCAAACAAAGAACTGTAGCATTCAAAGTTTCATTAGGCTACTTAGGTTAGCAAAAAACAAATTCTGTACGAAAGTTGTATGTTCGTAATTAGTCCGTAAGGCGCATCTGCAACTAGAAATTCAGTAGTTGCCTTCTGTTTCAAAACAAAGCAAAAGCCGAGTAGCGTCTTAAAACCCACTTACAAAAACGTAAATAATTCCAATGAGACATTAACAAATTATCTCTAATTATATTCAAGAGCACAATAGTACCAGGCTAGCATAACTAAAAGGAACAATAGCAATGAGCACTTCCTACACAGACATAGGGTGGGCAACAACGCAAGAACAGACGGAAAACATTGGACACGCTCGCCGAACAAGATACTTGTGACGTAATACGGAATATTCTAATTTAATTGGTAGCTTCATTATGTTTACACTAAGATGTTGATATCAAGGAGATGAAAAAAGGATTCTTCTTCTTCTTAGCGTGTCGATAAATGGCAATACTCGTATTAGATTTACCCGGACCAGTACTCAGCTACGCGGATAGCATTATCTGTAGCACTAGAAAAAAGGATTAGTAGTGTGAAGGTTGAAAAGTAAGAAGTAAGCGATGAGATGGCGAGAAGAGAGATGGAATGGATGAAGTGATTCTGTTCTAAGTGAAACAACTTAAACCAAGATAGAGAAAAAAAGGAAAAATAAAACTGAAATGTGTGAGAGGTGTTGAAAGATTTAATTGTTTTTGGAGATTTATCTTGTTTCCTACGTTAATAGTGAATTGTGAAGATTTTATAATAGCTGAAATATCAGTTCACTGGCATAGGAACACAAATCCCTTTATTTGAAGCTAGCACAAGACACTTAATTCCATAGTTTACCTACCGAATTAAATGAAATATTTAGTATTTCCTGTAGTGTAGTAAATTTTTCACCCACATCCAAAGCCCAGTAACCCATACATTGTCCCCGAGCACCTTAACCGTACCTTTTAAATAGTAAGACAATGGGATATCGTAAATAAGAGCAACTAACGCACTTCCGTCGTGACGAAACTAACAATGATACAATAGCATGCTTCATGCTTTGGGATCTTCCGTTGTACGTACTTGTTTGATTGTAGTTCAGTCCTTTATGAAGTAGGCTTGTATTTTTTTAAGGTATAATACATAAGAGGATTAATTCAATATTTATTTTGTGTCCCATCTGATGGAAAATAGAAAGTTCATGCATTTGCATAGGACAAATATTTCAGATGTTTGGGTTTAGAAATTCGGTGGCTACTCGTACTACTAACAGTGAAAGATTGCAATAATTAAAGTTGGTTACTGTTCAGGTTAGTTGTGAATTTAGTCATTAATTATATGATAAGTCTAAGTTTAAGCTTTGCTAACCTGATTTTCAAAGAGATGCAACGATGAATTTCATTCCTATAAATAACCCTAATAAATAAAAATATTCCATTCCGCATTTAATAAATACACGAAATAAATTTCAATTCAAAACAGCGAGTGTTTTCACTGAATTAGCAGATGGTTGGCCCCAAGCGGATACTATTCAGAATAAACCTGATTTATAACGCCTTATTTACATTTCGTTGGGACTACATCTTGGAAATGAAAGCATAAATGAATTTAATAATAGTTTATATGAGTTTGTTTGCAAATGATACAATAAAGGAAATAATATGTTATTGTCAACTGCAGTTATAATCTTTCCAAGCAGATAGGTCCAGTTTTCCGATCCTTGTCGAACTGCAACTCATGAGACGATTTCTGTAAAAAAAGCTTTCTTCTATAAAAATATCAACATTGTATGCCTTTATTTGCAGACAGTTCTTTGGTTCAAGGGTTATTTCAGCTACATGTTGTGTAAAAGATTTTAGGTATTTTCAAAAGCGAAAAACAGTTTCAAATTATGTTATTGATTCAGAAAGCTAATGCAGTGTTACAATAAATGACCAGGCCAATAAGAAAATAATTGATAAGTGACGTAAAGGTATCTCCACTTTCTTGTTTTCTTACGTGCTTGTTTGTGTTTATTTTCTTTGTGTTGTCTTGTGTTCTGTGCTAAATAAATGTTTTTTTATTATATTATATTCTTTGAGTGGAGCCTAAAGTCCATCCTGTCATCAGAACATAAAGTTTACAGTTCACTATTTTTCCTGTTAATTGCTTACCTTTTCGATATACTTTCAAAAGCGGATGGTTGTATCTGAGTAACGGAGTCACCAACGGCGCACAGGACGCCAGCCACCGTGACCCTGCGTATTGCTTTCAATTGTGCTGGAAATATTATACAAAGTTATGAAAATTAAACCTGCCTTACTGAATTTAAAACTTGCTTAGAATATGTTTACTAATGTATTTTTATTTATTTGCGCTATTTTGCTATTCTTGTAGAAGATTTACTATTGTGGTTTGCGCATTTTTTTATTAAATGGGATTATTTATTTTCAAACAAAGTTCAGTAGAATATTCATGTAAGGGATGGGTAATTTCTGTCAAAATCCATTGAACGCTTTCCTGAAATCCTTCTACTTCTTGCCTCATTTTAAAAACTCCAAAGCCGGTACTATTTTATTTATCTAAAAGTAACTTACGTAAAGTAAAAGCGTGTGGTCTATCCGATCTTTCGTACCAATGCCGGTCAGATATGGCGGACCTTATCAGCTGTTCTGCACTCAGGCAGTACAGGGTATGAGGAACCGAGCCGCCCGGGACGTACTTCTCCGTCCAGAGACCACTCATCAGTTCCACGTCCCTCACATCTTCGTACATTTTCATGAGGCGGTAAATACGCTAGAAGAAAGAACCTATTTTATTTGAAGTTTCAAATGCGTGAACCTCAGAAATCTTAAGTAACTAGAAAAAAAAGGCTGATGTAGATTCTAAAAGGTATGAATGGAGAACAAAACATTCCTGGATTATTGGATGCAGACCGAACGGACTAAACTTTTGAGATAATTAGATAATATATTATGTATATATTTTTTTCTTTTTGTGACAAATATTCGTCCATTTTGTTATACCCTGTGCATATATGGAAAAAACGTTTGGTGTCTATACAAAAAACATATCCAAGTTCACATTATATTTATAACGTATGATGTGACTTTTATATAGAACGAGAGTCCCCCATGCCAGTTACTTAAAAAATCATTAAAATTACCTCTGTATCAATCGCATCCTTCAGGTCCCAGAAACTCTTGTACGCCCTCCCGGTACAATACCTTCTGTAGTTCACGTACGACTGCAGTCCGAAGTACCGGCCCTTGGATAAGTCGTTCATCGCTACATCCGATGACACTTGTATGCCGCCTAACACTCGTTCTGACATCTGAATTAAACAAAACATATTGTAATGAATGACATATACAGTACTATAATATTTCGGTAATAAATATTTTGATATATTAAATATTTATTTTTTTACTTTTGTAATATCTCTCGACACTAATATATTCTTGCTTGTAAGTCATTAGTCCCACACTTGATTCGCTTTCTACCTAGCCTTATTTCGAAATAAAAAAATAACTTTTTTAATATATTTGATTTTCACATCCAGTCGTCTACCTTATTGGTATAACATTAAATGACATAATAAAATTAGTGAAAATATAGCCAGGGAATCTCCATAGGGCAAAATTATTTGCACTTACATCAAAATCTATGGTATAGTCGTAAGCGCCACTGTATTGTCTGAAGCTGCCTTGAGTAAACTTCTCCAGGTTCTGATCGTTCGGCAGCCACCCAGTGCGTAACGATATGTTTATCATGGGCACGGTGTTCAAATAATATCCTTTGCCGTCATACAACCTGTATTATTGCGGTTGAAATTATGGATTTAGTTGTTGTTATTATTAGACACTGCTTAAGAAAATAATCAATATATTTGAAAACCCACGGCAAAAAGTCTTGAGGGGTCAAATTGATCGACGTGGCTAGTTAACATCGCACAAGTATTAATCATGTAAAATAGAACATTACTAAAACACATTTGCGGTGCGTACAAGGTACTAATTAATCGAATCACAAATTGATTCGTGTAGATACTATTATTGGTAGTATTATTGCATTTTTCTCTAATCAAAACTACACGTAGATGTGCATTAACCCATTAATTACTTTCTATATTTTCTCGTGAAAGTCATTGGAGAAAAAATTCAAAGAAAATAAAATCGGTTTATCCGTTTTGAAGGTGCAATGCCACAACCGTTAATCATAGAACATAAGGAACTTGAATTATTATTTATTTATTAGTAATTAAATAAACTGATATAATATCATACTTAACGTCGGCTTCTTGTATGGTGTGGAACCACCGCAGTACATAGGGGAACTCATCAGACATCTGCGGCAAAACCTCTTCATCGTACATATCTCTAAATCCGTCATATTCAGAAATTATCCCGTCTCTAATCATGTTTTCTCTACCTTTAAATAATTATCGATTAAGTTATTTTAAATAACAAATAATGTTTTAAGATTTGATGGAAATGTTGACTCAATATTCTTTCATGTTCGATATAAAGACAAAAATAAGGCTTTAACATTGTTTAAAGAAGACTAAATATAGACGGTTTATTTTGATAAGTTATCTTTATCAGTTCAATACCTTAATAGGTTTTTAAATTAAAAACAACTGTTTCAAAACCTGTTTAAGTTTATAAAATAAATAACAAAAATACTGGTTTATTTTAATTATATTGTTTAGTCATTATAAGTCAATACATTTAATCAGACGCTTGTTATTTTTATTTATTTAAAGAACATACCATCGCGCTTTTATTTCCCGAAGGGTTAGGCAGAGGTGTATCAATGTACACCCACAGTTTGACGGTATATTTAGGTCTCATGTAATAGGAGGCGAGCCTATTGCCGCTAACTGAATTAACTTGAACTTATATTCATTGATTTAGTTTTAGTATAGCTGTAAGTGTTTGTTGTTACATTAGATTTAAGTAGTGAATTTTAAATAAAGTAGTCCATCAAGAAAGTTGAAAAAAAAAACAGTTTTAACGTACCAAATACGACAGGCAGTAACTCATAGTACAATATTTGTATTTCTATTGCTATGTTTATGTCTCGAGCAGTAAAGAACAGTCGGTCGTCATCCCAACACGGGTTCAATCTGTGTAATTCTTTTGCTATGTAGTTGTGGAGCCTATAGAATTGCAGCCCGAAAAAAACAGGCCCGATTGCTGTATTGAAATCTGAAATAATATTTATTATGTATATGAAGTAACGTGGACAAAAATCGCAAAAACACAGAGGTTTGGAAGAAGAAAGGGGAGGCCTTTGGACCCCCCCCCCCGATCTCACGTAAGCTAAAATAAAAAAAGAACTTTTTAGGTACATATTATGACTAAAACTGTAATTCGTTCTGTGTAATTCGTCTTTAGCAAAGTCAATATCAAAGTGGCGATTACACTATCATTTATAATTACAAAATACTCGTAATAAACGTTTAAATAATCGATAATAAAGTGATTGCCAAAAAAATAAATTGAGTCGCACACTCTGACTGCCAATATTGACGACGCCTTCTTTCACGAGTCTGCTAGCAGAACTTTCTTAAGAAATAAGCAGGACCTTTGTACATAATTTTTAAATATGAAATTTATCTGTTATGGTATTGTGTGAAATTGTAAAAACTTACGTGCTCGATTGCATCTTGTTTCCCTCGGAGGTTCATTTAAAAAGCAATCTCCAGTGCCATCCTTAGTGGAAGGTGGAAATAACTTTCCTTGGTCCTCTTCGATCTTCAATAAACCATTCTTGTAAAGCCTCAGATCTTCAGAACTCGTCATAGGGTTGTAAACTTGAGAGAGGTCGAAAACTGGCGTTGATGAGGTCATCTGAAATAAATCAAATAAAAGTAGCTCGCTCCTTGCGGCGAAGTTTAAGTTACTAATTATTATTAAAATACTTAATTTAAATGAAAAATAGTAATATGTTTTGTAACTACGATAGAAATCATTACTTTTATAGGTCACATTGTTTTTTAATTGAATTTTTTTAACTTCTAACTGGCTACTCTAAGAAATGTTGAAACGAACTCTGCAGGGCTCAATAAGATATACCTAACTTAAAATTTTTCGAGGTTTAATCCGTAAACTAACTGCCTCGGTGACCTAGTGGTTGAAAGCGCAACTGCTACGCTAGAGGTCTTGGGTTCGATTCCCAAGTCGACCAAGGGTTTTTCTATGAAATTCTCAGTCGGTCGGAGTTTGGATTAGTTCCCGGTTAGTGGCAATAGGTTTGCCCCCTAGGCTATTACATAGGACCTAAACATACCGACGAACTGTGGGTGTACATTGGTACACCTTTGCCTAACCCTTCGGGGATACAGGCTGTTATGTTATGTAATTCGTAGAGTATTTATTTAGTATTGCTGGTACATACCCTTACAAACGTAGTTCCATTCTCCAGACAGCCGTGTGTCTGGAAGCTCTCGGGCCTGGTTAGGTTCATGCAGCGGATCCCGGAGTACCGGTGCACGGGGTCGTCTACTGGAATCTTGTTCGGAGTACACATGTAGTCAGTCTTGCCTCTTGGTTCGCAACAGTATAGGATGTTTTTCATGTAGTTAACTGAAATCATAATAAATATCACTGTCTATACATTAGGGATGAAGATGCCCAAATAAAAATACACCTACTGAAAGTTTTTCTAGCTCAGTTATATAAATAATATAAAATTTATGACCTCTACAAAAGCGTCTAAAATGTTTTTCAACCATATGTTTTTTTACTATGAGAACTCAATTACAAACTCATAGGACTGTACCTCGTATCATACCGAGTTGTATATAAAAGATGCCTGTCGGTAGGTAAGAATCAACAAATCTACTTACAAACATCATGAAGTGAATTAATATCTGCAGATGCGAAAAGCAGGAAGTATGAAAGCAGTTGCGTGGTCCTCAGATCAGAAGCTTTGCCTTCAGACAAGAGTTCACAACGAACTCTCCTTGCGAGTGGAAACGGATCGCCATCCACAGTGTCCACTGGATCGTAATCTACAATACAATGCAGTTTATAAAAAATACAAGATCAGAATAACAATAAAATAAAAAGCATAAAAAAGAAGTAAGATAATTGATTACACATAAATGTAAAAAGGAACATCTTCATTGATTTTTATGAGATATGGCCAAGGGCACCCACCCTATTGCCAGAGATATCGCGTAAACAATGAACAAACAGTTAAGTGGGTTACAACAACTTTTAAACCTTTCAGTACATCACAAAATATAAGATTTAACACTTTGTAATGCAAAAAATTATTCGTTATTTTAGTAATTATTTGCATAACTTTTGTATGCATAAATGTACAAGAACTAACTGGGGTTTAATATTGGCGGTAATATTCTATTGGTAGGCGTCCGCTGCGTGCCGACGCTGGGGTAGTTCAGGTTGTTGCAGGACCCGTCCACCCGCTTCCATTCTTCTGGGTCACACGGCTTTATGTCAACTGTGCATACACTGAAAGGATAACGCAGGTAATATAGAAAATAAATTTACTAGTCAGCATCTATTATGTGTGAGATATCAATAGATTTCTCACACATAGTAGAGTCTTTTTAGGTTCTTTTGCATGTTTTAGGTCCTACTCATTTAGTATTACAGGTTTTATTTACGTTATAAAAAAATATGTTAAATTTAGAAAATTCATTTTTGTAAGTTTATAAATAACTAGGCTTGGTACTATAATTCTTAATTCAGTCACTCCGGTAAATAATCAGTAAAATAATTTGCATGATATAAAATAAAAAATAAGAATGTTCTTGCAGGATTTTTGTTCATCTTAGGCCAGTTAATAACTAATTAAAGAAGAATGAAAAAATCTACTCACTCAAGATTATTCCTCTTCTGATAGAAATTCAACTGAGATTCAGTAGCAGGCTCTCCAGTTATACTGTCATAGACTACAGCATTCAGACCACAAAACAGACTGAAAAAATAAATAAACATAAACATTGTAACCGCCTGTATTACTTGATAAGATATAACAACGAACGCAGTAACAACTTCTTATTTATAACGATAATAACTTAAAATTAACACCGGTTTTAAAACTAATATAGACACGTTTTTAGGGTTCCTTACGAAAGTAAAAAGGGGTTTATAAGATTAATTTTTTGTTCGTCCATCTGTCTGTCTGTCTGTCTTTCTGTCAAGATTGTTTTTTAATTTCTCGTAATGATTTTCAGTTGAAATTCATTTCATATAAAATTCACAGTTTACGAACTCCTGATACATTTATGATCCAAGCTTTTATGTCCATGCAATTATATTGCATTTCCCATATACTTGCAAAAAACTTCAAACGTATTGTATCGATCACAAAATTCGGCATGATGCTGTCTAAAGCCATGATTAAAGAAAAAAGTACAATTATAACATTTCTTTATTTATGTTATAAAAATACAGTTTATTTAGCAATATAAACTTAATTCCAATTAAACATTTTAAAACACCAGCATTTGTACGGAACCGCGCTTATCCGATTTTAATTTGTACTCTGGATCACTTCATACAAAGCACTTAATTGACTTAATTTACAAACGTACGTTAAGAGAAAAACAAATTATAATTATCAACACTGATAACAACAGAATACCAGTCACACTGCCTACCACTTAGTAACATACATTAACTGTGTCACAACTACTCTAGTAGTCTGGTGTACTTATAGAAATGTAGGAATATCTGACACTGGTCTTCTAAAGTACGGCCGCTGAAAGAATGCGTTTATGACACATGTCAGCATGACAGCAGGGACATAAAAAAACGTGTTATATTATTCATTGTAACCAGGTCTTATGATAGAGTATTGCATGATATTATTAATTTTTAGGATAAATAAGTGACAGTAATTTATTTGTAGTAATTATTTCGCCTTATAAGGGTAATTTTCTTCCAGATGTCCATCTATCAGAAACGCATTCTCTCAGAACTATTTTTGTTCATCACTGTTGCCATATATTCGCTCTGTATAGCAAAGGGCTTACTCTCCTTCCATCTCTCTCTGGTTATACCTGTAGTTAACATTTTTTTGACAAAGGAGTCTAGCTTGTCCTGACCTTTCCATCAGGACCTAACGCGATTATTTATGTTTCTTTTTTATTCACTAAAAAAGGAATCACTTGGTTGACAGTTAGAAATTAGAATGTAAATTATTGGTTGAGTAGATTTACGCGAATGTTAGACAATGAAATAAAACTACTCTTTACAGATTTTGTCGCGGCAGTCTGCCTGTGACCATGATACCTGCAAAGGTGTCGAAACGTCAAAACCTTAAATCAAAATAAAACTGAGACAAAATCCAAAAAAGTAGTTTTATTAGAATGTAAATAGCCTGCACTTATTGGAAGCCGATCCCAATATAGTTCCATATCTACATAAATTGCAATATGTATATTTTGCAATAGCAAGCTTTTTCTCTTTCGCAACCAAAGTATTTGGAAATAATACTATCTTTAGGTCAAATAGATAAATTAAAAATCATTGCAACTCACATTCAAATGACGTTATTTATTACCGTATTGCGTTTTTGTTTTTTTCATGTACGATTAGAAATTATTTAGGAACTTGTTTTTATTGCAGTCAGTAGATAATACATGTCAAAATATTTAAAGGATCCAATAACAATACTAACCATTTATAAACTTGATGCCTTACACACAGTTAAGACACATTTGATAAAGGCAGTCTGATAGCATTGACCTAATACGTATAATAAGTCGATTTCACTCTTTACATACCTGTAGTAGTTAGGTAAAAAGTATATCATCATCGCCTTTGAAGGCTTCTAGTATCACTATTACTATTGTTATTACTATTCTGAACAAACTGGTGACTTTGTACCTTTTAATGTTTGCAGCATTCACTAAATCATCATAGAGATTGTCTATAAACAGATGAAGCGCGCTGATAATGTTAGTAGAATAATACCTTCGTGCACCTTATGTGATTGCCTTTTTCTGAATAAGATCTGTCACAAAACACACTAACATTAAATTCATAGCAGTGGCTCATGAAAGTTATTGAATAAACGGCTAGGTCAATAACAGATTAGTAAGTTTTTTTTGTTCTATATGTGCGTTACATAAAGGCATTTTTATAATTTTGATGAATCCAGTTGTGTGTAAATAAATATGTAAGTTTTGAGTTTCAGTCAAAACCCGTACACATTTAACGTAAACATTTAACCAGCAATTTATAAATGATCGCTATGAAACACGAAAACAATAAAGTTGGTAGCGATATAGCGAACGGTTGACAAAACACCGCATCTATTTAGCATATGAATTAAATACGGTGAAATATGGTTTAAATTAATATGGATATATGCCGGCAGAGAGCAGCGCGGGTGGGCTTCGCTTTGTACCTTCAATGTTCATGCGAAAAATCAAAAGAATTGTAATAAATCATCTTTTTTATGCCATAATTTCTTTTCGGCCAGCTATCCAGTAGATCTCTGAAAAAGTAACAGTGTAGGTCAGAAGTGCATAAAATCAAACAGGCAGTAGGCGGCTTTAGGTTCTTAATATAAATACCAAACTCTATGTTATATTGGTTAACCATCTAAGGTGTTTCAAGAATCTTCTTTAAACATGGCTAAGCAATCAAAATTAAACCTAGAGACTGAATGATACTGGGTACAGAGAAAAGCCCTTCCTATAAGGTGTTACAATTAAACCTAAAAGAGCCATTACTTTAAATCACAATGTATATTAAAAATATTTTAATAAAACTATTGGTACAAACTATGCCGGTGGTATCCGGCTTAGAATCGACCACTCCCACTCCTCCCGTGGGTGTCGTAAGAGGCGACTAAGGGAAAAATCTAGAAGATGGGCAGCAGCGTCTTCTGTTACTATCACAACAATACTGCGATCCCCAAGCCGCCTGCCAAGCGTGGGGATTATGGCAACCCCCCCCCCCATAATGACAGACAAAACGGCACGACGGCCCCCAGTACCCGGCAGCTCCTCTATCCCTGGCTATGGTAGCGGGTCAGGTAACGGAGGAGCAGGGGGTGCTAAGAATCCCCGGTGGATTTCGCGCTACCGCCCCCACCGGACTTTGGCCCTGGCAACGCACAACGTCCGCACGCTGCGGACTGACGAGAAGATTGTCGAGCTGGAGGAAGAATTGAGCAGGTTGCGTTGGGACATCATGGGATTATCTGAAATCCGACGAGAGGGGCAGGATACGATAATCCTAGATTCCGGCAACATGCTCTTCTTCCGGGAAGGAGACCGAAAATCCCAGGGTGGTGTCGGGTTCCTCGTCCGTAAGTCTCTCATTAACAACGTGATAAAAGTCGATAGTGTGTCAAGCAGGGTAGCGTACCTGATACTCAGAATCACCGATCGGTATTCGTTGAAGGTCATCCAGGTATATGCGCCGACCTCGACACACCCTGACGATGAAGTAGAGGCTATGTATGAGGAGATCTCCGAAGCCATACATGCCTCCGAATCTTACTTCACCGTTGTTATGGGAGACTTCAACGCTAAGGTGGGCACTCAGAATGGCGATGAGTTGAGAGTAGGGTCGTTTGGATATGGGCAGCGGAACCAGAGGGGCCAGCGGCTGGTCGACTTTATGGAGAAGGAGGAACTCTATTTGATGAACTCCTTCTTCCAGAAGCGACCATCCAGGAAGTGGACGTGGATTGGCCCCGATGGTTCAACCAAAAATGAGATCGACTTCATCATGACGACCAAGAAGCGTATATTCAGTGATGTCTCTGTGATCGGGAGGGTGAAAACCGGCAGCGATCATCGCATTGTCAGAGGCACACTGAATATCAATGTAAAGCTTGAACGATCTCGTCTGATTAAGTCCACGCTCCGTCCAGGTCCTGCCCAAATCCAGAATCCCGAAACCTTTCAACTCGAACTGCGTAATCGCTTCCAGTGCCTAGCCGAATGCGAAACTGCGGACGAGATAAACAGCGGGTTGGTGGAAGCTGTCCAAGCAGTGGGTTCCCAGTTCTTTAGGACCCCACGCCGAAGAAAACCTCAGAAGCTCTCCAATAAAACCATTAAACTAATGGAAGCCCGGAATGAGATGAGATTGCAATCTTCAGCTGATATGTCGGAATACGGTCATCTCAATAGGCGAATTTCTAACTCCACGCGTCACGACCTGCGCTCCTTTAATACTGCCCGTATAAAGGACGCAATTGAGCGGAACCAGGGCTCCAAAGTGTTCGCGAGAAATTCCTCTGTTGGGAAAAGCCAAATGACGAAGCTGAAGATCGACAATGGCAGTATCATCTCATCGAAACCGGAGATATTGAGGGAGCTCGAGAGGTTTTACGGACAGCTGTACACTTCGACACGTAAACCCGTTGTCAGTGTGGCTCAGAACGCTAGAGCCAAACTGACCCGGCACTATACTGAGGATATCCCAGACATCAGCCTGTACGAGATTAGAGTGGCTCTGAAACAACTTAAAAACAACAAGGCGCCGGGTGATGACGGAATTACAACGGAGCTTCTGAGAGCGGGTGGAAAACCGGTACTTTTAGTCCTCCAGAGGCTATTCAATTCCGTCATACTCGAGGGTACTACGCCAGAATCATGGCACAGGAGTGTGGTGGTGCTCTTCTTCAAAAAAGGCGACAACACCTTGTTGAAGAATTATAGACCCATCTCGCTCCTGAGCCATGTGTATAAGTTGTTTTCGAGGGTCATTACGAACCGTCTCGAACGCAGGCTCGATGACTTCCAGCCTCCCGAACAAGCTGGTTTCCGAAAAGGCTTTAGCACCATGGACCACATTCACACGCTCCGCCAGGTTATACAGAAGACCGAAGAGTATAATCGGCCACTGTGTTTAGCGTTTGTGGACTATGAAAAAGCCTTCGATTCAATCGAAACCTGGGCTGTATTGCAGTCCCTTCAGCGATGTCATATCGACTATAGGTATATCGAGGTGTTGAAGTGTTTGTACAGTAAAGCCACAATGTCAATCCGGTTACAGGACGAGAGCACGAAGCCAATCCAACTGCAGCGTGGTGTGAGACAGGGAGACGTTATTTCTCCGAAACTGTTCACAAGTGCGTTGGAGGACGTCTTCAAGCTCTTGGACTGGAACGGGTTCGGCATCAATATCAATGGCGAATACATCACTCACCTTCGTTTTGCCGATGATATAGTGATCATGGCAGAGTCGCTGGAGGAGCTTAATACTATGCTCAGCGACCTCAGTATCGTTTCCCAACAGGTGGGTCTTAAAATGAACATGGACAAGACCAAGATCATGTACAATGTCCATGTCGCACCTGTACCGGTTATTGTTGGGAATGATACTCTCAAAGTTGTCGACCACTACGTCTATCTTGGACAGATAGTTCAGTTAGGCCGGTCCAACTTCGACAAAGAGGTCGCCCGAAGAATCCAACTCGGATGGGCAGCGTTCGGGAAACTACGCGACATCTTTTCGTCCAAAATTCCGCAGTGTCTGAAGACGCAGGTCTTTGACCAGTGTGTGTTGCCAGTGATGACATATGGCGCTGAAACGTGGTCGCTAACGGTTGGCCTTTTGGAGAAGCTCAGAGTCACTCAACGAGCTATGGAGAGAGCTATGCTCGGGGTTTCTTTGCGCGACAGGATCCGGAATACGGAAATTCGCCAAAGAACTAAAGTCACCGACATAGCTCGAAGAATATGCAAGTTGAAGTGGCAATGGGCAGGCCATATCGCTCGAAGAACCGATAACCGTTGGGGAAGAAAGGTTCTCGAGTGGCGACCACGAACCGGAAGACGCAGCGTCGGCAGGCCTCCCACCAGGTGGACTGACGATATCGTCAAAGTGGCGGGCACCCGGTGGATGCAATTGGCGAGTTGTCGTTCATTGTGGCGTTCTAGGGGGGAGGCCTTTGTTCAGCAGTGGACGTCTTCCGGCTGATGATGATGATGATGATTGGTACAAACTATACGGTACAAAGTGGAAGGCATTAGAAAGTAAGTCGAAAGTAATAAGCTGGCTCGGGCGACAATATTCACTGAATACATTATATTGTGTCTTGCTGCTCCGCGGCCATGCTCGGGTAGCTACCAACTCTTAGATCATGTATGTTAAATACGGTTATAAATAGGTTTGTGACTATAGTATACGTAGGCTTGCTATACGCCATAACGATTTTGGTGAAAATATCAGCAGATTGTTCTTACTTTAATTTGAAATTGTGACTTTTTTATTACAAACGTAGAACTCCATCAAATTAGAGCCTAGCCTTTTATATTGTATCTGGAATTACTTAAAAAGAAATCTTTTTCCTTCAATCTTTATTCAAGAAATTTTAGAATATATTGTTATAGTTTATTGTTCGTCTGTAACAACAGGGCTAAAGCTTTAACTGTTTTTATTTTCTTTGTTTCATTTATTTAATATTTTTTATCAACACATGACGTTGATAAAAAAATATTAAATAAATGAAACCAAATTTTTAAAGTTAAACATTCTAAAACAAACATAATTTTAAAGCAGACAATCTTCTTAATAGCTGGTAGCAGGGCTACAAATTCGTCGCCTATAAAATGGAATCCAGCGTGATCCATTAAGGTTGGATTTGATCGTAAATCGGATATCACATTAGCTTGATGTATTTACTGATGTGGATGCTTATATGGCGTTAAGGCGGGTGTTGATGGAAATGCAGTATTTGGTTTGAAGTCAAATGAGTATGGAAATATGAAAAAGATTTATTAATTATCAGATTAATTTGAATATTATAGAATAATGACTTGAAACGCCGCAAAAATAAAATCAAATTATCTCGCGTAGAAACCTTTTACGAAGCGATTTTTAACACTTTATGTATGCATGACTGCTTCGTGCTGGAAAAAATCTACCAAGAACGAAATAAAGGTAGGTATAATATTATTTTTCTGTCCACGTTCACCTGGATTTTTCTTTGGATACCAAACAATAGACCAATATAGCCGTAAAAGTATTTCAATTCTTGCTCCCCTTGAAACGAGCTGAGCCTTAAATAAAAATATGATTACTAGTTGTCAAACGTTCGCGATGTCTTCGATCCCTGATTTATGGATTAGTGAGAATGTGCTCAACTTGATTGTGTGTGTGATAGAGCACTCGGGTTTGCTTATATATGGGCGCGGGAAATAATTGCCGAGCGTTTTAAGACATTCTTCTTACTAAACTTTGGTACTGGTAAAACGTTGCCGGAAAGAAATGAAAGATGAAATAGTTTTTATTATGAATGGGTGTTTAATCTAATATAACTTTTTTGTCTTATTTATATTGATATAAGACCGTTAAACTTATATATACTTATGGTTTTATTAGTAATAATACCGAGTTATTACTTAGGAGCATACAGTATTTTCGTATAGACACCCAATATTTTTCTTTACTTTTTTTTCAGTTGCCAGCTAATAACTTCTAACTGTTTTCCTACTTGGAACCTAACTGGATTATTTTCTGAAGGCTATTCACACATTTAACATTTTAATCATATGCTATTTTATCAAGCTTATCCTTACATATGTTATGTTTATTTATGTATGTATCCTTAGATAATCATTGACAGACTTATTTAAAGCCTTAAAATCTTACTTAAAGCCAAGTGATCCTATGAGGCATTGCTTTTTGTAGTACGGAACCCTATCTAACAAAAGAAGGTGAGCACACGTTACAAACAGTACAGTAAATACAGGTTTGAGTGTCGTAGAGTCACATAAAACCGGCGCACCGTCACGATAGCGCTGTAAAATATTGACAGCCTCCATGCAAATATTGCCTTCATATAATAATGCGATATGAAACGAACAGCGGAATGTCTTTGTTTATATTTCAATGTGGTCTACAGTGAGACGAATGAAAGAAGCACCTTGTTTGGTTATCCTTGCTTCTCTTATAGCTAGAATTATTTAATATGTCTGTATAGTACTATCATTATCTGTGCAAATTACTTCAAAACGTAATGCAAAAGTGTGATGAGTGCCTAGTTACTAAATATAAATGTTAGATTTTTGCTGCTCGAAATAAGATTTTCAAATATAATACTAAACTTTTTTTATAATAAAAATTGATTTGTCAGTTTAAAGTACAAAACACTCATGTTTTCTATCGTGTTGGAGTATGAAACTGCTGCTACTTACAAAAACTAGATATCTAAAAAGTTAACTATCTTTTAAGTTTTATTTCAACAGATGTAAAATATAAACAAAAAATATAATGCAGTTCCATTTAAAAAACGGACAAAAATGGAACACAATACCCGATACAGGCTGTAAAACAAACAAATGCCTATCATTAATCTTATACAAAAATGTGCATTGCATTGGTGAAAGCTTTTTTCAGGCTTGCCCGACAGGTGGCGGAAACACCCGAACGTTATAAGTATGACGTTCCGCTATCGACGAGTGCTATCCCTGTCTCTCATAAGCTGCGAGAGAAGGATGGAGAGGATTTTAAAGCGCAAATTGAGAGAGGCATCGTTTTCGGTGGCCGTACAGGAAACAATACTCGATTTGGTGAATTAATGACTGAGCAGGGGTGCGTAGGTGAGTGGTTTAATTTTTATTTTATTTTTCAAAAAGTGGCAATATTTCACCAAGGTACCCCCTTGGTGAAATATTGCCAATTTTTTATGGTACTTTTGTTATTTCAGCAATAGTTAACTATATTCCAATTTGTTTTAATATGTAGCAATCACAATCAAGTTAGGAACAGTTTGAAATTAAATTCACAAAAGCCAGAAAAAAAACCTGAACCGGTTTCTTAAACACCAACAATAACTACTGTGTTCCAAATCCACTATTACGCCTACCTAGAACAAGTTTATTTATTTCTGAGTATTTCAGACCAACTTTTCTCCCACCTGTATGTTGCGTACCCCTGTCTCGCAATATTTCAGTAAAACAATGGTCATACCAGGATCAACGATACTCGCACGGATCAGAGTGCGGATGGTACGCGTACGATCGGAAGATACGACCAGTGTGCGGACGGAGAGCCAGTTCGATTACTGGTTCAAAAGCAAAGCCTAACCATTTCCTGGAAATGGTTAGGCTTATTGTAACCAATATTTCGTAATCTTATTTGAAAGTAAATTTGCCTTATGGTATATCACGGGCCACCTTTATGTACCCGATTTGATAATGTTGTACCTGCTAAGTACGTCTTGTTCGTTAATCAAAATATAAAGTAGCCTGTTTCCATTTTGAATTAAGCTGTAGTATATTTTATAGGATATAACATACTAGAAGATCTCAAAAAATACCTAATCTATCAGTTCTTTTGATTTGCATTATTTACTATACTCGAGGATTTCGTATGCAAGACATCTAAATCGACCAATCTAGTAAAAAAATAATAATTGTAAAACAAACAAGATGCGAAAGAGTGAAGCTACACTCGCGATTAGCGTCGTCCGTTCCGGGCCGGTTCCGGCGCGATCGGAATTAGAATGGCACCGCAACCGTTCCGATCATTACGCGTTCCGGACGACCGGACGACGCCGACTAATTGTGGATACCTTTTGTTCCCACCCAATACATTATGAAGCGGCATTAGATTAGAATTGGGTTTACCGTCAATTGTTTTTGGTATTGTTTTCATTTAGTGGGTTGTTTAGATATTGTATTGGTATGTAAATTAAGTACAAACATTCTCATATAGGTAAACAAAATTGCGATATCTAATTATGACAATGAGACAGTGTTATTCTAAAATAAATATTTTCTGCTTGTCTTTTACAAATCCTAAGAGTCGTAGAACGCCAGAAAAGCATTATTTTATTGTAATTTAAGCCAATTAATTATATTATTCTTCGTAAAATTTAGTCGTCTTCAGATTGACTATTGGAATATTAAATGCTTGCACGTGTAATCTTATCTATCCATAAATATACCGATATCCATACCATTTAAAACATAATAATAAAAACTCAAACTAATTCAATTAACGTAACGAAAGTTAATCATTTCGAACTGAATGTAAACTTTCAAACAGAATCGCATTACCCACAAATCACGAGAAACTCGTAACTAGATAAAAACATGATTTTCGAACAAAACCCGGAACTTTCGCGGCTCTAATAACTGCTGAGTTAATGACTTATGCCGGTGGAGTGTGAACGCACTTTCTATGTTTTTGGATGTCGCTACCCCCTTCATTTTGGTCTGGTTGAAGTACATAAGAAGTAAGGTTTGATTTTAAAATTTTAGTATTTATGTCAAGATTTTCTAACGACGAATCTATTTACCAATAATTGCTAATGTACTACTATAGCTTACTTATTCTAACCAAAAAGATTGCAAAAGTACCAAAATAAACCAAATGATTTCCTCAAAAAAACACTCGCCATACATAATACTAATGTTTGGATATCAAAACTCAGATACCCATAACACAGTCAAAACACCAATCGAATCGAAGCGAGACCGAAGATACTTTCCTCAACAGTTCATCGAATAACATAAACATTATCGCTCTCGAAATAAAACAACAAATCGAGAAAGGAAACATTATGTAGTTAAATCCGAACTATCGCGGTAGGCGGCACTCCGGCCATTATCTTATCGAGTGCAACGAATCAGTGAGCAAGCGAGTTACGGCCGTCGCCGAACGCGCCCGAACTTTGCCGAGAAACCTTTCAAAATTCGAATTCTAAAAACTGGTGTTAAGGGGGGTATTGTATTATTTTAGATTTTTGTACAATTAATTTTAATACCCGTCGTATGTTTTAGCAATATCTTGCTTGTTAGAAATATATAATTTAGACCTCAGAAGCCATGAGAAAAAATGACCTTACATAGTGTTTTGATTTTGCTTTGATTACATAGCATTATATATTCCACATAAAATAAGAATAGTCCAACAAAAAAACAATGCTTCTTACAAAAATCGCCAACTAAAATGTTGACCTACCATTGTCTGTATATGGTAAGGCTTTTATTTGCACTGGTAAAGATAGTCACAATTTGAAAACTACTTTCCAAAAGGAGATGCAGCTAAATTATCCGAATAGCTTCAAATACCTATGTCTCTGAAACCAATCATCCCAACCCTCATCTTTTGTCATTGATTTCAATTTTTATTGTTTTTCAGTAGTCCAATTTGTAGAGGCTTTTGCCCACGGTCCTTCTGACATTGTGTTCCTATTATAAAAGACGAAGGCCGCGTGGAAGACCCGGGTGGAGATGGAGGGATGAACTAGACGCATTACAAAAGGAGTGGAAACAAACAGCTAACAATAGAGACCTGCTGATGGAAGAAAGGGCGGCCTTTGCCCTGCAGTGGGACAGTTCAGGCTTTAAATAAATAATAATTCAGTAGTCTAATTGGTTACCATCCCCTTAAGCTCAGCTCACCTGCTAATCGACACGCAACAGTGTCCTCGTGCCTGCGAGTGTCGAGAGTGCCGAGTGTGTCGGCGCGTTAAACCGATATCGTAATGACTCGACAAATGGCATGGAACGAGAGCTTTTATTTTAATGTATCATGAGATTTGGGTTACAATTGCTTACGTGGAAGATCTATCTTTGTTTTTGAAAAGCCGAAAAATGAGCCAGCGAATCCATGGGATTATTATGAGATCAGCAACAAACGCCTCTAAGATAACATTTTATTAAAAACAACGAAGCATTTCTCTAAATATTGCATTGTAAATAACTCAATCCTCTAATTAGGACTTAGAATATATTGTATACAAAATATTCTTTACCTATTTCCACCCAACCATGATAAGCGTTTTAAATTGGATATTACTCGAAAAAAAAAGTAGAACTTACAAAATTCAATAGAATGCCAACTCTAACTCTCTATTGATTTAATAGCCCATGTTTTGTTTATTTAATAAAATTAAGTACTACTTTCTATACTCTGCAGTCAATTCAAATTCTCGAAACGGCTCATTGATACGTTACGGTCATTGAATACGACAGATATTGACAACCCTATATCTACATTATTAAACAAAAAAAGTGTTAAATTAGGCACAAATATGAGGTTGCAGCAGCAACAGGGTTGAACGGTGTCTGTTTAATATTTATGAGTTTCGCAAAACGCATCAGTGTGCGGTTTGTTTAATAGCGTTGTTTTTAAACGACTATTTGACGGGGAGAGAAACCCTTTAGGCTATAACTGGGGAGCTGTAGGGTTGACACGGATGGTCTGTTCGTTTACCCTGTACTATTTTGATATTTTTAATTGTTATTCTCCAGAAATTAAGCTAGTTTACAAGCTCTTTGCTTTATTACTGGTTACAAAGTTATTTTAATTTTTTTAATGAATGTTATTACGGAAAAAAACATATTGTTTGAAGATTGACACACATTGAATGCATCCGTGTGAAACAAAACGCTGTATTGTGACAATACGTTAAAGTGATTTTGGTACCTATGTATTTTTCTGTTATATTTAACTAAATACGTCTATTGAGTACAAGATTAATTTTATCCATTTCAGCAGATAAAACTTCGGTTGACTAGCTTTGTCTTCATGAGGCATGCATAAATAAGAAGTCGTGGTAAATAATATCACTAGGCCTGCCAACCCTAGAGGTAGTCGCTGCGGCCGCTAAACGGTAGCGTACCCGCTGAAACCGCGTTACACTGTCATCTTCCAACACAATCTTCGCTAACCGATTTATATGGGAATTGATAATAACAATAGCACACATTTTTATAAAATATATTTGAAATGTAACCTGAAATAACATGATGTTCGTATGTAGTGCCCGAATTATTGTAGCTTCTCATGAGTAAAAAAAAAACTGGAAACTCTAATTTCAGTTGAAAATGTTTTTCCAAATATAGCTTTCCTGTAAATGGTAATTTAATGTAGGTATCTTATGATCTTTTCCAACATTGGTCTTAAAATATTCACATTTAATGAGAAGCCACAAATTACAATTCCGATTTATATTATTGATAATTCCGTTTTGTGTAAAACTACTGACGAAACCCATTTGGAATACTTTTTAATAATTGCATAATTATTTTTTATTTCGAAAACTGTCTTTAAAAAAGGCATAAACCTTGTTTTATAGAGCGAGCACTTCCATTACACAGTATAACACGTTAAATAACATCACAACAGTTGTCTAAGTTAAAACGGATCTGCTATTTGCATATTCCAATCTCGTAGAGCCCGCGGCTACGCGCTACGAGTCCTCCGCTACGCGCTACGAAGAGACCCGCAAAAATGCTTAAACAGAAGTTTAGTATCTACTTTTATTTAGAATATTTATGTGAAACTTTAGTATTCAATATTTTTATTATGGTATTGAAAATGTTTTTTTTTTTGTTAACAGCTAGAAATGACGTTTCATTTTCCTCAAAACGAGTACGCACTTATCCAAAATATCTTGCTTTTTTTTTAACTCTGTATGGTACATACTCGAATCAAAGCCTACGCAACGTTTTACATAGCATGCACAAAATAAAACGCCTATAACGTTAACGTCAGCCCGCCCGCCGCTTGGGCGCCGCCCTAACTTTCCGTTTCAAGCCATTAACGGAAGGGTTTGCCAATTAAACAGTTTTACATGGCTTTAGCTCGATTTTATTGTGGTTGAAATTTGCATGAAAATAAGCTGAAATGGGAAGAGATTTTGTTTTGTTTTCGCACGATTACAGACCTTACTTTGAAGATTAAAATTTTGTTTATTAGTTTTTGCGTATGTTACATTAGTAGTTCAGTCCATATTTGTAAATGGTAGTCTTCTAGCTACTGACTGGGAAATGTATATAAGTAAACTGATTTATTCTGCTCTATAATAATATTCGTTGACTTTACATAACTCCAACTAATCAGAAACTAATTTAAATTTACCTGTTCTTTCATCCATCATCACTATTGACCATCCTATCACTTAACCAATAAGGTATGTGCAGCTATAAATCAAGCCAAATCAAACCGCGTTACATAGTGTCACAGGCTAAACGTCTTCACCGGCTCAGGGGTAACACTGAATCATATTTTGTTGTGTAATCAAATGCGGATCGCACCCTTAGTGGTGACGCACTAGCCATATAGAAAGCTGCGGTTAAGATGATATAAGATAAGTAAACGTAATTTTAGTTGTAAGTATTGCTATTAACGGCCCTAAATAGTTTCCTAATTAATGACTTTCGAATACTTTTTATATAAAATTAACAAAATAAACGTAGTAAATAATATGATTTAACAAGAAAACAGAGCTTTTTTGTTATTTCTAGGAAACAATGTTAGGTATGTATACAGCAGCATAGGCCTTTATTGGGCAATTTTGATCTCATCAATTTAGGTCAAAAATCTAGATCTTTAATTATTTTATTGGGCATTTAATCCAACAAAAATTAAACTAAACCAACTAACTGGTTTGAACCGCTGCAGTTTACGAGCCTAGTGCGTCTAACCATTAGTGAATGACGTTTGCAGCGCATCAATCATCCGCGGCCAATTCATTACCAGCACTCGGCGCAGATTGCCCGGAACTATTGCTAATATGTACTACTGCCATTACTACTCGCCGTTTAGCTCCTGAACGAAGCAGGAAATATGAAATCATTATGCTTATGATTATTTGGTATTTAAAAATACGAAAGAATTAAATTAATAAAAAATTCTAAGTATGGTAAAAATGGTTGGATGGCAAAGTGTAAGGCGGCTGATACAGGTTGATTTGATTGATTTATAGTAATAAATAACTAGACACAATTTTTTAACGAAAATGCTCTCCTTTAAATGTTGCAGGATTTACGTCCATTTTCAGACCAACCAACTTACGTTAATCGTATGTAATAATAATTACTTAAAATAAACTTTTAGTTCATTATCAGATTAACACTTTCACAATCAATCTTATGCAAGGGCCTCCTTTTAAGTATATGGAATACCTGTGCTAGATGACCCCGTTCTTCATAATCAAATTAGTATTATTATGAGGTCACACAGAGTAATCAAAATTACATATATAGCACTGTCTAAGATTCTATCTTCCACTTTTTTCCATACTGGACCTTGTTCCTTACAGTCATCTACTTTACAAATATTGTCGCCACACTGACACTGCCAATATTTCGGCACGAGATCGATCATGTAAGACCTGACAGGCTGTTCATATCGAGACAACTTTGTCCGCACATATGTGAAGACTCTGACGTCACAATGCAATCTACTAAATGGTTACATTGAGCCACTAAACGAATTTGTTAGAAACTCGACACAAGTTTGATTTTTTTAGAACAAGTTTGCAATTCACAAAAACTAGGCTACTTGAACGGGTGTTTTTAAATTACAGAAGTAAATGCATTCAATTAAATTTGATTATAGGATAAGTTAATTGTTTACAGTAGTTGAACTGTTTTTTATCTATGTGTTGTTTACTTGAATAAACAAGCTATTTCTAATTCTTTTTTACCAATTTTTACCAATCAAGTCAATAGTTTACTTCTTCCATGTATGTTTCATATAATTCGGTACGTTTTGACTTATATAATTCTTAATCTAATTTCTTTATACCATTCTAGGCTACCTATTAGACGAAACTTACTGTTTTTTACCTCTCAAGCTTTACCATTTCTTTTACCAGATACCACATCCACCACAACTCGCTGTACCCGTCAAGCCGTCGGACAGGTCCACTGCGTCCCGTTGTCCAATTTAATTATATTTGTCGGGTCGCGGCCATTTTTAATATTTCCTCACATGTCCTGACGCATACGTACTGTGGAGCGCTTGCCAAAAGTTATATCTGCTTTTGTGACAGCGTTTTCAAGCTGGACTGTTTTCACGATCATATTTTCTTCTGGCTCTTTGAATGAAAAAACACAACCTTTTTATTTTTTATAGAAGGTTGACCATGTCCTTTGATTCAAATCCACTGTTCTTTTGTTATTGAATCGACAAATGTATGTATTGTTGAATGTATGTAATGTATTGTTCTGAGGCATGTAGAATTATTGTGAACTGTCTCTTCCCTTAAAATGTACAAGTCAGAGGATTAATATTTTCTTCTTAACACCACCTAAATCATGTTGTAACACAAAACAATACGTTGACTACAATACAGGGCCATTTAATCACGAAGTAGCTTATTGTAACGTTATTACGGCGCCCTCTGGCCCACTGTGCAGCAGTAAATTTCAATCAAAATGATGGTAACTGCCGGGCGGACTGGCGGACCGATTCTGCTGTGGATGCTCAAACTATGTTGGAAATATTAATATAACATTTATTTATATTACAATTTATTTCAATTCAATAACTAATACAACAACAAACACTTAGAATTTTACGAAAATTAAATCTTAAATAAATAAATAAAACTAACACGCGTCAAATAATTCATTAACATTATTTATATTGTATGTTTAACTGTAAATGGCATTATCACAATTTTAAGAAAAAATATTGATTATTCATTTACAACAGACGTAGTTTAAAACAGTTTTACGTAGTTCAGGTACAAACACTATCTTATTATTTAGTGTAAACTTATGGAACATTATTAAATAAACAATTGATTGGTGGTAAGTTTCTACTAAATATTATTATCATAACATTCTGTTTGTATCAGGCAATTCAATTTGAAAATAATATTTTTTCTTTCTGACTATATTTATCAAGGCAATAGAGAGGACTTATTATTGTTCTTAATTGTTACTTCATTTACACACTAATGTAGTTCCTACAGTAAGATAAAAGTTTGTGAGGAGGTGGTAGCTGAAATTTCTTAAGGTTGTATTATCCTTTCGTTCTATTTAAAAAAACAAGTAACATTTATTTTCTGTCTCTTTTAAATCTAATTTAAAACTCTTATACAATATTATTAAACATATTTTCCATTATGATATTACTGCATATAATAATATAATCATCAGAATCTGCCGTCCGGGCGGCGACGGGTGCATGAAATACGCGCGCCGTGTCGGCCAGAATACACGACACGACACTTTAAAATATTAACATGCTACACAATAACCCAATGAATGGATTATCCGTTTAGAATAGTTACATATAAAATGTGACAGCTATTTTGGAGAGAAATTAAATAATTGTTTTAGGTTTTTTTTAAGTCGCTTTTTCTTTTTTCTTCTTAATAGGTAGTTTGAAGTAATAAGATGTTTTTTATCCATTGACTTTACACATTAATTCATGTCAACAACAATTTATTTGAAAATTACTTGTAGCCGCACATAAGCTGTGCTTATAAATTATTCAGGTAGATCAAGATTAGTGAAAAATGTATACATATTTTTCCATGTAAACCTCTGAAATGAAAAAAAAATTGACGTAAAATAAATATTTGTAAATAGTGGTTTTGTAGACGTTGTAGCAAATCTTAGACCTCAAAAATCTCTAAAAATATGTTTACTACATCCAGTCCAAAGTATGTGGCCAACAAAATCGGCAAATAAACAAAACATAACAGATTTGTTAGGCAGCAATAATGGGGAACAGTTTGTCGCTAGCGTCAACTAAAACATGGGCAATAACTTTAAGAGTTCTCGCTATAAAACACGCGGTAGGCGACAATACGCAGCCACTCAGATGTACGATACTGCAGACCTGACTGTTCTCTTAATAGGAAAATGTTTATGTTTCATCGGAACTGATAAACTGAATAGGAAGTTTAAAAGCACAAAATTATTTGCATCATAGTTGTAGTATTACTTATTATGTTAAAGTTTTACGTTAAGTGACCTTAGAAATAGCTTTTTAATTTGAGTTCAAGGTAGTTTTTGGCGGGCTTGCAACTTTGGTCACAACTGCATAAGAAGTAATGTAACAACTAATATCACTGCTTCGCTATTTTTCTATCGGGAATACACTATAACAAAAAAGTAACGATATGTCCAACATAAGTACAGAGCCCCAATCTTGCTTTGATGTTAATCTTAAATAAAATTTGAATCTATTAATAATGAAATTACCTCTGTAAGTGACAAGACACTTATAGACAAAAAAAAGGAAAGGAGAAAAAATGTGAAAGTAAGGATTATGTTTAGTATAAATTATGAAAAACACATTTTTATATTAGAAATAGATATTCGTAGCTCAATGTACCTTTGGCAACAATATGCGAGAACAATCCGACGTGAAAGCCTCTCCGTATGCTCGCGTATGTACATAAGAATGGCCGAGACATAACGACGCAACTCTTATGGCTAAGTAATTGAATGGAGATGCGAATATAAAGTATTGAGAGGTGTTATCATAGCAAGAGGAACGAGGGAACATTTAGGCTTTTATTTAAAGGACAAAAAAGACCTACCTTCATCTTTAATTTTTTTGTTTTTGCAGCAACTCAGCATGCTGGAGGTTTGATTGCTTTGGTAAATTGGGAAAGAATACCCAAGCATGGTGAAAGATGCTATAAGGCAGACAACGAACGTAGGTACCTTATATTATAAAATAGCTGTAAACTTTAAGCAGTCCAAACATTCTACCTGATTTGACAACCCGGAAATGTAAATTCTTTCAAAATCAAAATCAAAATGTATTTATTTCTTATAAACCAAAAAAAAAACGCTCAAGAAACGTTACGTTAACTCTACTGATTCTAGTTGCTGCTTTAACACACCTAGGTGTTTGTTATACAATATTTGACTTGAAACTTCTGACGTTAAAAACAAATCCACCCCTTATATACCTATCAATAACCGTAGGTATGTACAAAAGCTCTCAATAAACAAGTGTACCTGTGTCATCCATAAAGCACGTGCCGATCCGAGTTCCGTTCCGCCCCCGCTTCCGGCGTCCGGGCCGGCGCGGGCCGGAGCGGGCCGGAGCGGGGCGGAGCGGGCGCCCCGTATGTAAATGTAACGACTCCTAGATACCGACTTGTTTATGTGATTCAATGCCAACTTCGTTTCAACGGCTACGAATTGTTTATTACTATATGATGTGCGTTTTAATTTTTATGTGGAAACTTTTTGAGATTGTTTTGATGTGATTTGAATATTGTTGGTGGTTGCTGGTGAGATATGAATTTGAAAGGTGGAAAGAATCTAAATTTTTATTTTTTGTTAGAGAAGATCAAGACTCAAAACTTTTAAATAATTCTTCTTTCTGGGCAATAATGAGTTAATTTACAATATTTTGATACACAATCGCCAGTCAGAATTTAGGTATGTTACTAAATACAATAATTGAAAGAACAGTTAAGTTAGTTTAATCCACAAAAGTTTTCTGATATAATAAATTGTTTTTTCATTAGTAGTTTTTTTATTATTACTTTATTACAAAGCCGGAAGCCTTTGCCAAAGCCGGAAGCCTTTGCCAAAGCCGGAATGTACCTATCTCTATATATTTTCGGTCATGTCGATCGGGTAGGTATAAAAACACCTGCATTGTATTCAAAGTATTTTCCGAACCCAATACATTTCCTGTTTTTACGCAGGTTATTCCACGGAACAGGGTTCTGAAATATGTTATTATCATATTCAAGTCGCGAGGAATGAAGTCCGTAGTACAGTTTTACGCCCCGAACCCGCCTTCCCATTACCTTACCGCCCGCGGCTCCGTGATAACTACCAAATAAGACGTGGATTTAGAGTATACTAAAACGGACAGCTTTAAAACTAAATAAACTTATTACTATACTAAGGGAATGATTTGTATTACTTTCAGTGAACCTGAGATACAGTGACGAAAATTACAGAGGCAAAGCATACATAGCATTGTATTTCAGTTTTCTACGCTCCTTTTACCAAAATATGTTGTGCTCCGCTTCCAGTCTCACTATGTCAACTAAATACCGCATATTGGAACATAAAGACTAAACATAATTTAATAATTAAGTTCTTCTATTATGTATATCGTTAATTCCTAAATTACGCTTTATCCTAATATATTTTTTCAGGACACCATCACACGATGATAAAAACCTTTTCAAGAAATCAGATCCAGTACTTTCAAATCCTTGTAAAACCCGGTGTGCTCGATAAAAAATAGGAAGAGGTCTAGCGTAAAATATGTAACATACATATTGGCTGCGGAGGAGCCGCCATATTGAGGGAGCGGCCCACTGATGGGCTTGCATACACCATAGCTAGGTAGGTCCTATATGATAAGAGTAAGTAGGTTATACGGTAGAGAGTAGCAATTAAGGAGGATAGAACTTAGATGATGACTTAGGCGAAATAAACTTTAGAAGTAAATTTGTGCGTCTAATTTTTCGTACGATTTAAAAACATACTTTTTATAAACTATGTTATCGATGGAGATGCAAAATTGAGATCTTTTCACTATGATAGTCATAATATATTGCCATTGTTTCGAATAACGCCGTTTCTTTTTAAATAAACTTTCACTTCCATCCGTCGATTATTATGATATACATCATATATTCAGTTTTACACTATCCAAATAAGTAGTTTATACTCTCCCTTAGATCCACCTCAGATTTGAAATAAATGTGAAAGAAGAGCCCACTAAAAGTGAGGCAATAGAGTAACAATGTGCTTCCCCGACGGTCAGGGCCGAGGGGTCAGTGCGGATCCAATTTATGCACAATCTTACCTTCCCTTAGAACGAATTGTTTTTGTTCCAAATAGAATTGTCTTAAGGGTCACACTTTGTACGGTTTTGTTACATCATTTTTATGTTTAGGTTACTTATGCGACACAATATGACGGTCTAATTTCAGACATTCTATTTAAAAGTGTCTATATTGATAAACCTAAGAAAGGCGTTACTTAAAATAATAATTACATAAATTAATAATAGTTTATAAGCATAAAGTAGGTTGCGAAATGCAAGAACCAGATTTCAGTTAGTTACAATATTCTGTGTTCATGTTTTTCTTCTAACTGAAACTACAAACCTAAGATTAAATATTGTGAAATATCCGATCCTTTTAAATGCACTTAAAGGCTTTATTATAAGCTTTGAATACATTTCATATTTAGAATAATTAAAAAATATAACTCTCACACATTTTGCCAACCATAACAAATTTTTGCTCTGATACTGAAATAAAACTGAAACACCAATAGAGAGGCAGAAAATCTTAATGAACCTGTAACCACTAACAACATTAATAAGTATAATATGTGTCTCACCCCAGATACCTATAAATTACAGCAGCGGTATATCATAAGGAATATGCATAATAATATATGGTATATGAGACCGTACAAACAAACAGTTGTTCTAGCGAGAGTTACTCAGGAAGTGTGGTACCGCACACAATGTCTTATGTTCAACCGACTGGATGTGGTCAGAGCTACGAAGAAGGTGGAGAAGGTATTTCATTTATATTCTCTCCTTCTTGTCTTATCTTGTGATATTACATTCAATTGGAGAAGCTAAATTTATACTCAAAATTTGGTACTCAAAATAACTAAAAGTAACCCGATTTTTCCAGATTTTAATGAATGTGTCAAATTGGTTATACGAATGACTTTCAAAGAATCAATTTATACTCCGTTATTTTATGTTAGTAGGTCAAAAGAGTACCTAACTGCTCTCATACCATGAGCAATTTGACATTATAGTTTGGTAGGGATTCTACAAACCCCGGTCTTTTAGATTTGTTTCAGGCGCCTATCAATGAAGGCCTACTAAAAATTCATATTAGTACGAGGTATTTTTCAGAAGGGTGAGTGAGTGTTCACCCATCATTACCACATCCGCTCATCCGAGCGCCTCACATCCCGGCGCGCGCCCCACCGCCGCCACTCACATCGGGAGTTATGCAGATTCCCTCGGTATTTATCGTGAAACTTCAACAGATACGGACCGACACCGCGAATCTGATTCCGTTTGTACTATCAACCAGATTTATTGACTGTAATAATGTTATGGGACGTTTGTTTTCTGGCGTACTTTTTCGTGATAAACAATAGGTACATTCGGCATGTATCAGATTTTGGGGGAATATTTCGACGTATGTAGATTTTAGAGATATCTACGCAATACGATTTTTTTTATTTATTTCTATGCGAGGCCTCGGTTGGAATATTTTTTGAAGGGGGTGATAGAAAGAACTGAATCTCTTGTATAATATTTTCTATCGCTGTGTTTTGGACAAAGAAAATATTCACGAAGGTTTAGATATTGACGCAAAACATTTGTACTTTTCTTTATTTTTTATCAATGTTATTTTTATACAACTCTTAGCTATATTATCACACGTATTAAAAAAAGAAAGCAGTAAGTATTGCAAAGATTTTTTATAAAATGATACCTTACCAATCCAAGAGAAAAAGCTTAATGTTAAAGTTGGCAAAACTGTTACTATTCACGTTTACAGTATATATCACAAAATATGGTTTCACTACATAATAATATACATTTTGTGAAATTCATTTTTCGTATCGCATTTACCTATAATATTCAGTATTCCTCTTAAAATCATGAGTAAAACCTGTCTTTATCAGTGAGCGTGATATTTTAGTTGAACGCGTACCTTCATCCGCTCTCGTATTCAAAAGGTGTTGCCAGTCATTACTCGCGGCAATATAGATGTTTAAGTGAGCATTTAATATTTTATTAGCAAGATTCGCGGTGAACGCGTTGGCTCTAGGGTTGCCACAAGGAGAAAGACGAAGAACACTGCAGCACACCTAAATATAATTAACGTTTGAGTATAGGATACTGTGTACGAACCTGTTCGGTTGACCCATACTATTTATCCCTGAAATTAAATGGGTAAGTTTCTAAGGTTTACATGAAGTAGGTCTTAAATTCTAAATATGTGGTTAAGAGACTTCCCCGTTAAAAATAAGGTTCTGCTTTTGCTAAGTCACCAGAATTTATCTAAGTACGTATCCCATAGAGAACTACATAATGACGGCTTTGTTTCGAAAAGCACGTTCACAACCGTCCCTCATGGTATATTGAATACAACTGGATTCAATTATAGTACCAACAGTGTCTCTACAATGTTGAAGTGTAGCACCCCTGCAGCACAAGAAGCGTTCTCTAGTGTTATCTTGATCACGTAACGCGGATCGGGCTCGCGCCTTGCATATTCCTCGCCTTAAAACCTTATCGTTTTATATAAATTAATTGCGCGGAACAGAGATTTTCGTGGTTACAGCGCTCCGAGTACTTACGACTGAGGCCATGCAAACAACGGTCTGTTAGGTCTTCGGCCATACACTATATGAAGAGGGTAATGCTCCATTCAAAGACAACAAACATTTAAATATGGACGATGTCATCAATTTTCATCGTATACCGTCCTCATAGTCAATAAATCCTATACTACCTACTACGAGAAAATATATGAATGAGTTTCACACATTCAGTACATTGGAAAGCCAAGTAGTAGGTACCCAAGTAGCACCCAATGATCAACCAGTATGTAGAACGTTTTGAAAAATGAAACAATTCAATCTTCCTTTTGAAATCGCTTGTTTGAAGTCCCCACAATATTTCTCAGTTATCTAGCTTGTTGGTTAATTGAAATCATTTTACGTTGATTTGGAGGCATCATAAAATTTGATATCTACTCTTTCAAAATTGAATATCACTGTACTAATTATTATTAAAAATATATAACGGATTTAAATTAAAAGATTGAGTATTGCTGTTTAATGAATTAATTAAAAATACATATATTAAAAGATATCAGACTTAAGGAGAATGCTGAAAATAATTGTTGAACTATTATCGTACTTTATTTTCGGTTCGTAGCAAATAGTTATAGTTAAATAAACAGAATTAACCAACAAAACATTGAATACAAATTTAAATTCGTAATTGATAATACCGTGTAATTAACTTTACAACTAGTTTGTTGCATTATGATCCATTCATTTAGACTTATGTAACAAGTACTCAACTTTCGACACACGACGAATACAGTTTCCAAAACTCTGAGATTAATTTGCCACTAAAACTGGCCCAATAAAAAACGCCTAACAACTATAAAATCAATCTTAAATCGAAGCAAAACAAGTGGCAAAGTAAAACAAATAGCGACAAAAAATAATAAGCGATGAAAACAGTCACCCCATCTGAGGCAATACCGCGTTTATAGTTAGAGAACAGTCCCCCGGGGCATTATAACTAGCCAATGATTATTTTGTTTCGCTATCGGGGGGTCGATTCTGGTAACAATGCTGTTTTTTCGGAACATTTTGAAATGTTAAAAAATTGTGATTGTTTCTTAAGTTTTTTTAGTACGTACGACTAGAAACATGTGTGTATATTATAATAATTTATGTGTAGAATCATTTGTGCATACAGTATACTTAGGTTCTAGTTATGCTTTTTTTATCTACTGATAAAACATTAAATTGCCAAAGGAACTGGAGTAAATAAACATTACAATTTTATCAGACTTACACATATTATTTTACTTCGTTCTGCATTTTCTTGATTACACTTCATTGTTTTCGCTTGTTTCATGCTTTGTCTAAATAAATTACCCAATTCCTTGTTTTACAGGTTTAGAAAATTAAAAGCGCTTTAATTACCACCAACCAATGCAAGTTAGCGATTTCAGAACGAATTCTAAATCAAACTAAATTAATTTATCATCGGAATAAGCGCCGCATCTCCCTCCGCCCCTCTTAAGATGCTCATAAACATGTTTTTGTCGCAATAAAAATGATAAATCATCCGGTTTTTTATATGGTCAATCAGTAGATACAGTGTTTTCCCCATTGACGGATATTATCTATGTAGTCACAGTTTTTCTTTAATGGAGGAAACTTGACAGTGTAATAAGAAGCCCCGATCATGATTGATGATGTTATTATAAGGGGTAGCCTTTTTATTTGTAAACATCTTTTGCGATCTCTGATTCGTATTTGAGAGATGATTCTGAGCGTACCAAACAAAAAACAAAGTGTATTTATCCTGTAATAAGCTGAAATTAGGGATCTAATCATCAAAGTATTTCAGGTCTTGTTTAGAAATTTAAACTTGTAGAAGTTTATAATCGATTTACTAAAGAGAGTTGGATAACTAAAGGTACCTATAGAACTAAACATAGACATAAAAATATTAATTCTTTAACTTACCAATAAGCAAGGTTATATTTATCTTAATATTAATTCAGTTTTATTTTTCAACCATCTTATTTTTATGTATCTAACAAGGAATAATAGATTACCTACTTACAATGATTATAAATTATGAGGCTATTCTGCAAGCAAAGCTTACGTTATGCCTTATTGAGTATGCGACGAAAACAATCGCTGAATTATTGCAGAATACGACCGCAAATAAGCATTATATCATATTTTCTTTAATAATATTACTCGGGAATTATGTGGCTCTACTTTGTTTTTACGCAATCTTTGCGAAATCAAAACTTTGCTTATCTGAAATACCCTTTTAAGTGCCTATTTAACTATCTTTTCTTAACTTATACCTACTTATTAATATACCACTTATCATGACAAAAATAAATTCATACCTAAGCGTCGATACTGTTCAAACAACAACATTTATTTTGACAACTATTTTGCTAACATTTCCTTTGTAAATAACGGGTGCCATTTAGTGATAGGCAATTCACTTCTCGTTGAAGGTAAATAAGGCAAGTACTTCAAGTAAACATACTTTACCTAAAATACTCGGAACCATCAAATCAAGTTATATTTACCACCGCTATAACAAGCGACAGTTTTTCGACAACACTCAAATATATTTTCGTCAACAAAACTAGTTAAACAAAACGACACAATAAGTCTCAACAATAAACAGATAACAAAAATTAACTTTACAACTAGTATACAAACATTTCATTCCTTATTATTCATCCCCTATATTGCTTTCCAACAAGCAACACTGTGCCTCACTGTGTCCATTTTTAAAGAGGGATGGAAAGACACTGTGTTTAAAAATTGTGTGTGTTTATTAACAGGAACAGTTTACATTATGGTGTTGGAATCGGCGCCAAGTTTTGATGATCATGGTTTTATTAACCAATATTGGTTGACGGAATTTCGGTAGTGGATGGCACCGTCGGGGATTGTTAATCGTTGGATTACTAAAGTAAGCTTTACAGTACATTATCCTGGGTAGATACCTAATTTGATGTATAATATACATTTTTTCACGAATATTCAATACGTATTCTGTAGATCCATGTCAAAGTTTCCATGTAGGTAAGAGACAGGTTATTTTTATTTTTCAGGCAAAATACTTTGTCTTAATATCTATCTTTCTATATATCTTTTAAATTTATCATACAGGTAGCAGGAAGAAGAGTTAGATGTAATTAGATTATTTTTAATCAGTCAATGCTACCTTATATTTGAAATAGGAGTGTACTACGTGAGCGCGACAAATGGATGTGCGATTAACGCTTATGCGACAAAACTGTACTGCGACTCACCGTAGTTCGAATGCACGCTAGTGCGACACACTGAAGATCGACATCTCGCTAGTGCGACAAACGATTGCGCGACAGTAGTTCGACACTACGGTAGTGCGACACTACGGTAGTGCAGTACGTTGGTGCAGTATTGCAGTAGTTTGACACCTAGCAAGGGTAGTGTAGTACGTTGATGCAGTATTACAGTAGTTTGCTGAGATAAATTTTGAATTACATATATTAAATAAGTAGATATTAAATAATCAAAGGCCGTCGCTCGCTTCGCTCGCTCCATTGCAAGGTCACAATATCTAACCTAACCTAACCTATTGATCTCTGTCACAAAGTTGAACCTACCAAGCAATGGATGTCTGGGCCTATCTATATGTTTATGTTCTATTTCTTCATATCGCACTAGCGAGATGTCGATCTACAGTGTGTCGCACTAGCGTGCATTCGAACTACGGTGAGTCGCAGTACAGTTTTGTCGCATAAGCGTTAATCGCACATCCATTTGTCGCGCTCACGTGGTACACTTTTGAAATAGCTCCAAGTTTTCTATGTTATTTTTAATTTTGTCTTTAAACTTAAGTTAATGTTAATCTCCAGTTTATAATTAACGGAGCTCAGTGTAACCGGTCGTCAGTTTCCCTGGAGATCGGCAGTTAGTCGCGGCGTCGCCTCTTGATTGGGTCCGTCGTAAACCGTTGCTCGCCAACTATGCTCCTAGGGATTCTGCTTTTAATATCGATAGATAGAAATGTGTAGGTTTAAAAAAGGAGTGGAAGTTATAGCAGATCCTTTGCTAGATGGAATATAAATTATTTACCAACACAATGTTGCATAGTATAGTATAGTATGTTGCATAGAGTTTAAAATGCTTGCCCCTGATTAAAATTTTAATTAATTTTATGAACTTACCTATATATTTATATGCCTGTCCCTGTCTCTTTATCTCTGGGTCTCTCCTAAGTAAATATACAAATCATAATTTTAAAACATAACTTTTACCTACGAACCTTTTGTAGGTAGGTACATCCTTTTTCCAGTTATGTAAGAGATGTTAATTATTAAGTTTGACTAGAAAGGATACATCGATATTGTTCGCAACACTATTCACAGCTTTTAAGTTTTTGAGTCTAAAGTTTCGTGCGTTTAAATTCAACGACTGCATTGTCCAAAATTACCAATATGTTTAGTCTTAAATAAAATTTAAAAAGTATTCTACTTATATTGAAAAAAACTGCTGCTGTTAGGTTACACTCATAAACAATAAGGCATAATATAGGAGTGTATTGACTCACTCTTGTCTCACCCTTGGCACAGTCTCGTATTCTCACCTTTTTTGATCATGTATGCCGCCGAGGTAAAATGGCTATTGGGCGACTTGTGGTCCAGGGAAAGGTTAAGGGTATCAGGCCACTAGGAAGATTGCCTATGACCAAATAAAAGCGGTAGTTAATGTCTAATCGTCACTACATTATCGAGGAATACGGCCATCAGAGAAGAGTGGCGGCGTGTTGTGAAGCTTGCCACCAACACCTGAAGTGATGACCACGACCACTCTGTCAAGAGTGATCCCGACAAGTAAGAAATTGTCTGACTTTTGACCAATAAAAACTTTTTGCCGGATGGCTACGAAAAGTGCTACGCTTGTTGCGTGTAGCCGAAAGATATTTTATTTTTTATATATATTTATGACGTAGCTCAGGTATAGAATTTGCAACAAAGACGAACTTTAAACAATAATTAATTAAATAAAAGCCTAAATTAGTAAACAGATCGGTACTAGGCTAGTAACCTTTTAGTTTACAATACTCTAACCATCTCTGCTATTTAGGTAAGTAGGTACGTTGATGTCGTATAGGTATTATTGTAAATTAATTGTATTTCTAAACATTGATGATAACCTTCTTTTGAAAAAGAAGGTAACGAATTTTCTTGCCGGTTCTTTTCGATAGGTAAGACATTTTGGAATCTGCAACTACAGTTATCGTTTAAAAAAGATTTAAAAGGCCTACTTAAAATAAAAATATTTTGGGTATTTACAAATATTCCATATGCGCAGATACCTATAAAATAGTAAATATAATAACTACCTATTCAATAAGTATGATAACAAGTCGTGTCCGTATCGTGACCAACTACTCTAAAGAACCCCGTATCAAATTCTCACCCCGTGAATATTCAGAGCAAACCTATGTGTTTTGTTTGACAACTTATTGGCGCAGAAACTGTTGTTGTTCACATTATTTGTGGCGCTTGTTTTGTTTGCCAGTAAACGATTATGACCTCTCGTGTTGTTGCGGGAATAGGTAAACAAGTTTGCCTAAATTTTAAATGGTGAACATAACAGCTTTGGTTTAGATAGAACGATTTGCGTGTTGGTTGTTTGGCACAGAGATATTCGGTATTCTGTGCTGTTTGAGTTGTGCTTGCTTAAACAAAACAAGTAGGTATATACTTAGGTAACTGGTTTACCTACCTATCTGTCATGTTCCCAATAACAATAATTGTAACAACATAGTAAGTATTATTTAGTGTCGGCGCCACCTATGTTTTTCATTCATCTCTACTAGGTAGCTTCATCGCAGCATTCAGTCCTTTCTATTTTATTTTATTCCACGGTTTTTACCTCATAAATCATCTTTTACACCATCTATCCATTGCTTTCCTGATGCTGAGTTGTGGTAAACGAACGCAAATTTCGCGCCCATCTCCACCAGCGTCCTTTACTACCAAGAACATTCATGATTAGATGTAGGTATCTAATGATGAATGTTGTTGGTAACCCATAAAAATGCCAAATTACTTTTTGTTGAATTTAAAGTTCTTTCATGAAGATTAGCAGGTAGTCTAGTAGCTCCCTCTTTTGTCTGAGCACAAAAACACTCATTCGCGATTGTACTGCCACCTACAAGACACGTAAATATAGGATGGTACGCTTAAACTTTTGACCTTTTTGTAACTTATGGGTTTCAACCTAGATGGCGTTACATACCAAAATATTACAAAAACACAGACTCAATTGTTTTTATTAATTATTAATAAAAACAATTGAGTCTTGTGTTTTATAAGATAATTATTATCTTAATCTGACCTTTATACGATTTTTTTTTCATTATTATTTTGCTCAGTAGGTTGTTTAGATAAATCTTATTAGACTTGATTTCTGTTAAGACTTTAGTACCAATAATAACTATTATTTATTTAGAAGGAACATTAATAAGAAACTTGATTGATAAATCAAAACAGTTGGTCATTATTTTACTTTATTCAATCTTTTGCTTGCTCAACTAAACAGTTACTAACAGGGGGCTCACTAAAGAAAACACCAAATGGGTTTCTAACATTTAATAAATTTCTCCAATATTCTAACATATTGACACATAAGTTCTACACAGTTATTTAAAATAACACATTTGTTCACATTGCTTAGTTTCTCTAAAGAGACTTTTATACTCTCTAACTTATCTTTGACCATCGGAGCAATAATATCATTCAAATTATTATCATGGGAGCAAATGGCTGCCGAGTATATCAACCTACTCACATCGGAGCTCTGATCGTAGTAGTACTTAACAACTAATAACAGCCCATAAAAGTTATAACTTAGGCCCTTACAATCAATATACAATTCTTTATTCAAACCATGACTGTTTATAAAAGAAATCTGATCCTGTGATAATTTCAGTGATTTTGTTCTTAAAAATGATGATACTTCATCAAATGAAAACGAGACATAATCCAAGTCATTGGCCGGCAAGAAAAATCCATATTCCGTAATCAATTTCAAATTATGACTGTCACCATAACAAATGAATACTTGTGTATATGCCTCAAAATCACTTTTAGTGTATATTGAAAAGTGTATATTAGAAAATAAATCCTCTTTTAAATTACTAACATCAATATTCTGTATATTTTTGCTAACCAGCAACTTGGTCTCGTTTCTTGCATTAGGACTATGGTTTATCATATCTAAATATGGACATAATGATATTTTTGTATTATCACTTACAAGGTTAATAATTGAATTCTCAACATTCTTCAAATCAATCACTTTTGTTAAATCCATAAATACACATCTAGTATTTACTGTAAAATAGGCCCACTCATATGTGGACATAGAAAAGGACTTTTTAAAATCTGTGATTATGTTGTCTGTACTTAAATTATTCAATAAAATATTTACAAATACATTATAAGATGTCTCAATGATATCTTTTTGCTTTGAAATCACAGCCTGTATATCGTTATCAATACTAAGTTTTATTTCATTTGGCAAAAAGTAAGGAACAGTGTATTCTTTTGGCAAACTTTCTAAGTAAATGTGCCACTTGGTTTTGTCACTCTGGAATTTTAAAAATGCAAGGTAAAATGCCATCAAAGACTGAAACGACACAGATTGCTTATATTCTACTAAACACTGTTTGGAATTTTCTAAAAATATCCTACAAAATAAATTATCCATTAAAATCGTAGTTACGTTGATAGTCAGGTTTAGCGGTAGATTCATCAGTTCCTCTCCGCATTGTACTTTCTTCTTTGTCAGCACACCTCGGCCAGTATCATCGAATATAGCTAGGACTAGCTTATTGTTCCGTTGCATAGCATTTTCCGCAAGCCAAGTGTTTAATAATATGATCTCTTCTTGGTCATCACATGCACAGAAGGCGCGCGCTTTCTTTAGGCTTCTCTTACGCCGCGTGCGGCCCATCGCTAGGTTCTTAATCTAGCTCATTGTTTAATAATACAAGAAATCCCTTATATCTATTTCATTTATTGCTTGATTTTCACTAACTTAGTTAATTAATTAATTGAATTTGTTTGTTGTCATGACAGTCAGTCGTACACACGGTGCACATGACATGTTATGTTATTTAGATCGCGTTTTGTTATTCTTCAAGGTGAACCTACCAACAGTACCAACATAAAATAGTTCACAGAAAGGTATCCACAAACATTCAAACCCATATGCGAACGACAATAACTAAGAGCATTTTAATAAATCTGTTGCAATTTTCTTATTAAATGTCTACTCTTCATAAACCTTGTTTCCAATAGCATATCGAATGAACAAAACACACCAAGAAATTCAAAACGCACAATCAATAAATAAAAGATTCGTTCATCAATATAAATTAAAAATGCGTCAAGTCAAAATGAATTTAATTTAATAAATTTCATTTCGTAGACTACCTGTTAAAATAAGTGAATTAGTTTCTTAGTTCCCTTGGTAGTTTTTATTAGGTACTTCCAAGTATTTTTATTTCAATCATAATCCGTTCAGGAACTAAGTTTAGAAACAGCACCGGTCGACGTTCGTCGTGCGTTTTTAAATAAACAGTCAAAAAGTTTAACGAACGGTTATCGCGTGTAACTTTACTAGATTTTGTTTCTGTAAAACTTGGTGTAACTTAACGATAGTGTTCAACCACATTCTCCTATAACTATAACTATTTAACGTGTTACAAAATGTCTCAACAACAAACTAAGAACTGTATCACCTTACGAGGGTCTGCTCAAATCCTTTGTGAATATCTAAGTAAGTTTTGATGTAACTTAATCATTATGAAAATCTGTTTATTTAGGTACTTTCTAGAAGATATCTAATAACAACTTGTAACACTTTGTTTTACAGAGTTCGCAATAAATTCAGTTTTATTCCAAAGAGGTTTATATCCACCAGAAACTTTTAAAGCTGAACAACAATACGGCATTACATTGCTTATATCTGAGGACCCACAAATTAAAAGTTTTTTGACGAATCTTCTTACACAGAGTGAAGGTAAGATACATTATTACTTAAATAAAGCTTCCTTCTTTTATTTCATGGCACTGTTTACGCCTACTTATTTACCTACGACGATGGTTTCTTTTCGACGTTACATCTAAAATTTTATCCTTTTATTTCCCAGTACTATCAAATAGACATAGTAATAATTTGGTTGCCATATTTTTTTATTTATTCAGCCAGTTATTAATTTCAAATGTAACTGGTGACAAAATTAAAAAAACTAATTCAATTGTTTTAAAATAGCAAATTTTATTCCATTATTAGTGAGTCCAGTTTTCTGTATTCATTTAATCTATAATGTAAGCTTATTACTACTTATTTAAAAGATGCACTTTCAACATCAGTTCCTTTAAAATTAATCTTTTAACCTTTATATCTTTCAGAATGGATTATCAACAAGAAAGTAAACAAGCTGTCTTTAATAATCCTCAATGTGGCCAACAAAGAAATTCTTGAGTGTTGGGACTTTAATGTACAGTACGAAGATGGTGATGCGGCTTTATCCAAGGAGAAGAATGAAACTGTAGGCAGTAAAGACGTGAAGAAGATTCAGCAAGAAATCCGGGACGTTATGTTGCAGGTAGCCGCAACAATATCTTACTTACCATTCTTAGACTGTAGATGTTCATTTGATGTTCTCGTACATGCTAAAACAGACTGTGATGTGCCTGATAAATGGGCTGAAGCGGAGCCCGTAGCTATAGCAAACGCACAAAATGTACAGTTGAAATCATTCTCCACTAGTCTACATAAAATGGAAACGGTTGTTAGTTATAAGTTTGTAGATTAGTTATTTAGATGTAGAAAGCTAGTTTTACTTAAAAAAATTAAGATTCTCAATAATGTTGATAACCTGATTATGTTTACAAACAGTATTAAATTGTAATTTTGGAATTGATTTTACCAAAGTTAATTTTTAATACATTTCTTTAGTCATCATGTCATCTGTTTTGATGAAATTCTTGCAGCATGGTAAACAGTTTTACTTTTTAGTTTTTGTACATATTTTAAGTGAATAAATTGATAATGTTTTTAATAGCTTTTTTAAATTTAGTGTGACCATTATGGTCTTTTATAATGGCATAGTTAATGTAATATTTGTCAATAACTTAAACATCAACATGCTTACACTGCTTGTAAATATTGCCTTTTAAGTTATTATTAATTTGCCTATCCTGTGATTCTCTTATAAACAAAGTTTGTTGTTCTTAAATAACTCTAATGTCACTCTAATTTTAATAAACTTAATTTTTTTGCTTCAAACATACAACCAGCCATTTGATCATAGTTTTAACCAATTTATATAAGGCAGTAATTCTCAATTGGGTATCTCAATCAAATCAGATCAACTCAAAGCTTATTCCAACTTATTTGTTTTGCTTGTACTTATTTTATTTTAGAAATTATCTAGAAGCTTAGATAAACAACCAATTTGTTGTGCACTTGTGTTAAATGTTTTAGTGCTTATATTTAGAAGGTAAATACTAATTAATCTAGTGTAAAAACATTACAGTGTACTTGTAATTTTTGTTTGATCATAAACTGTAGACTGAATAATGCTATTTTTTTATACAAACCAATATCACTATTGTCTTATTTATAGAATGTTGCTCAAAACATTACTGACCATGTTATTGAGGCACCATACTTTTTCAGTTTTTGCTTGCAACAAACAGTTTTCTAGGTGGCATTGTTGATTATTATTAGAGAATGCTTATACAAGTATTGTGTTAGGGAGTGTCCATAACTGACGAACCGCGCCGTTCGCGAACCGTTCGCGGCATGCTTGTTCGTCAGATGTGGACGCACCCTTATACACTTAAAGTTGCGTTCAGGAGCTACCGCTACAAGCAATACTTGCCGTGCCTAGAGATTAATTTGAGTTTTATTTCACTTTACTAGAAAATACGTATTTGGAAGCCAACCCCAATATCGTTTGGGAAAATGTTAGGCAACAGAAACAAACAAAATATTTATTTTGGAATGAAAAACATCACACAATATTCACATTTCGTTTATTACATAACAAAGCACTTATATTTAGCAGTTACAGGCTACAATAAATAACACCTAATCAGCAAATAATACTGTACATGACTGTTAATATAACTTAACAATTTCATTAATATTGAACTACTTGATAACGTCACAACGTAAACGGCAAAAATAATTGGCAGTTTGTAAAATAAAAAAGTCAGTTTACAGTAAGTTAAAATATTCTAGAACTTATTTAAATTCAAATTAAGTAACCATGTGGCAGTGCTAAATTGATGCCAGTGTAAAAATAGAAGATCCTTTTGTTGTATCTCTTTACAATCTTATAAAAATATTTACTACAATGAAAGGCTGAAAACATCGTAAGGCACGCGATTAACAACTGTTGCGTTTTTCAAGACAATTTCACATTTACCTAATAATAATCTTGCAGCAATTTAAACAAGGATATCTAGGTATATAAAAGATTTCATTCACACAGCATATAATCACAATTAGCATTTACATTAATTGAGTTGCGATACCACTAGCATTCTCGTTCTATGTTTTGTACGGTAATATTTGAACCTATCTTATTTTGATTTAATAAATCAAATAAGAGGCTCAGAAACTTTCAGTAAAAAAAAAATGTAATTTAAAATTGCGCAAAAGATATATTTGTTTTTAGTGTTGGATTTATTTGCATTAGTAAACGGTTTAATAATACCTGTATCAGTTTCTTTAGTGTCCATAATTACTGTGTTATCTTTAAAGTTAGAAATTGCATAGTAAAACTATAAGTGAAAGAAGCTTTATCATTCAACATAGCGAAAAAGTTCTGAGAATTAAATAGGTGCCTAATAGTCCAGTGCATGCCACTTTTAATGAAATTTAAGCAGCAGTATAATTACATTTTGAAACAAAAATCTGTATTCAAGCTTAATAACTACGTGTACCGTTCAAATAGTAGGAACATAGTGGAATAAATTTTGTAAAACTCACATTTTTTAAGCACCACATTACTTATATCTAGGTATCATACAGGCTATATCTAAAGCACGTATTACATTTAATGGGTGTATATTTGTATATGACAAAGTTGAGGTCTCCAAGTCACTGTTTTAAGGACTCTTAGGAATTAAATAGTTAGACAGGTAGCACACACTGCCTCCTAAGGTAGAATTTGTTGCCATTAAGACTTTACACATGAATTTTCTCAAAAAAGGTGAAGTCGGCCTTATGAAATATACACCCTGAACTTATCTACATAAAAGTTATAATTATCCTGTTTATTAAAAGCCAGTCATTTTAGTACAGTTTTATCAACAAAATCCCTAGTTAATTTTTTACATTGAAATTAATTTCATTCTCAGATATTATTTAAAGTTTCTGTTTATTTAGTATTTTTAATTAATCTTAAATTGGCAGTGATGAACTTAATAAAACAAAAGCAAAATAATATCAACAATTTGCAAATACCTCATCCAATAACATTTAAATGCAGGAATGCTTCTTTCTTATGAATATTAAATTAAACGCCAAAACATTTTGCTAAAGTCGCCTTACATCGTTTCGTTGTCTTCACCAGAGTGGCTCGCCCTTATCTGTGTAAAGAAAATACATGTTAGTTATAAAATAAACATTTAATCGCATGCAATGTTATGCCTACGAATTATTGTTATCTCACAACAAATAGTAAGTGAAGAAGTTTTAGAGTAAGAAACATGCGTTCCGCATGCATCCCTTATTAGTACCCACGAACATAAAAAGCATTAGTCTGGAGGAGAACAAAATGAAGAACTGTACAGTTTAAACTTATTAAATATTAGTTACAGTTTTCCATTTATAGAAAATGAGTGCGGATGGTTAGACGAGTGCACGACATAAAATAAATTTCGAATAAATACATACCATTTCTGATTTTTCGATTGTCGATGTTCGTTCCGTCGCGTTATTTAAGGGTTAAAGGAAAATGCAAATGAAAATAAAAACAGAACGTTGTCGCCTTTCTGTTAATTCCAACACTCATTCTTTTATTGTGATTTTGGTATATCCATTACATAGACTTAACATGGTGTTCGCGCCTTAATATTTGTTGTGAGAATACAATACTCAAATAAAAATGTAATGACGTCATTCAAAGAAAATACACACACAAGTCAACTATACAAGTGAATTGTAGTATTTATTAAATGAAAGTTTTTAAGTACTTTTTTAGCAGTGCTTGTAGTGAATGTTTACCAAAGAGTTGGGAATTTTCACGAACGACGCCATTCCATCTTAGACGTATAAATGCCCTAAAATCCTCAAAATTTTATTAAAAATAAATAGTCAGTTTTCTACTTTAATTACATAATATAAATAGTGAACTTAAATTCGTAAGAACTTTATACAAAATGAAATAAAAAAAGAAATTAACAAGGATTGTATAACTATTGTGCAAGTTTCGGTCCCATATAGCGAGTTAGAGAGAAACAGTGAAATAAAAATGTTATCGCTATATCCACAACCATACGTCCAATTAGACACACTCGTAAAATTATATATAAATTAATTCATTTATTTCTACCTAGCTATAGTTAAAACTGGTATCTGACTAGGTGATGTAACGGACCGGTGAAAATGTGGGAATAGCCTTTTTTACTACATTGTGGCTGTACTTGCTATGCTCAGTGTTTGTTAAAACATGAGAGTATCAGGTAAGTTACTGTTCTGTGTACCTACTCATTAAACTTGTTTTTTTTTTTTGCTTTAAAATAAATCGGGTAAGTCTCAAATATTAGGAACCGAGACTGCTTATCACTGATAGCTTTTTTTATATGGACTTGAAATCATGTGTTTAATTCAACTTGTTCTGTGTATCTATCTATTTCTTATGCATAGCAAGCACGCCATTCTATTTTAAAATTGTATTTTTGTAAAAAACCCTTACCCTAATAGATATGTACATAAGTTGCAAGTCTCTTTATCATAATATTACATACTACTAGTTATCAAACCTTACAGTTAATAATAACAATAATAAATTGCAAATATTACAAATATGATTAAAATATTTACATCTTCAATTATAGAAGAACAAATGGATTGCAAAAGTTATCGCTTTATAGTATAAGTTAAAGAAATAGCACTTTTTGCAATACATATAAAAATGAAGTCTTAAAAAGGACTTTATTCGGTTATCACCAAAGAAAAATCGATAAAACTCGTGAAATGTTAAGAAAATCAGTTCAATTATAATTATAGTTAATATAATTGTTGGAACTGTTAAATGGAAATATACTTAAAAGTTTATAATCTCACTGGGCTATTAGTATAAATAATTTAATAATAATTTAAAGCTCCATGAAGTTAAAATGTTACCGAATATAAATGAAATGTACCTACATAAAAGCGATAGATATTTAACGACTAAAAATCAATACTTTAGAATCTACGAATCGATTTTTAGGCTCGAGATTCATAGTTAAAAAATCTTTTATTTACAAAATTTCAGCGCACTGCAAGCGCGCTGGCTACTAAAACAATTCCTAAGTATTCAGCATAGACACTGTCGCAACATTTGCTTCAGCTCGTATCTGCATCATTCTCGTATTTTTCCTACAAGCGGTCGCGATGGAATCACTAGGCTTAAGGGCTGTGAAAACTACGAAAACAGTAACATTAAACAAATAGTAGACAAACTATCAAAATGTGGCAGCATTAGCATAAATTATAAAACAAATAAAACATATTTAACATTGATAATGTTAAGAAATATGAATGTAAATCTACAAATAGATGCAAATATCTGTCTCGTAAAACGTAAAAGTTTTCACAGTCCAGCCGAGTGCGTCGGAAAGTCGCGAGCTAAAAATTTTAAATTTAAAATTGGAACGAGGTGGGTTATGCGCCTGCGCTTCGCTGGCTAACAGTAGTACGTAATCGAGAGGCCCAGTTTACATGTGTAGGAATGGGACATACTGCTTCTGTTCGATATATCCTTGTTCTCGCAACGCTGCCCGTTGAAGCCTTCCGGACATCTGTAATAATGAAAATACAATATTTAATTCATGATTTATTACATTTTCGGTTAAATTAATAGAAAATTACTGATATCGATAAAAACATTAACATCCATAGTGGTGAAACTTACTTGCAAGCTTGCTCCTGAACGATTTCGAAGAACAAGCAGGTGCCTCCATTGAGGCAGTAGGACGACGGGTCGGGCATCGGACACGGCGAGCCCAACGTCGCTAAAAAAGTCAAACATTAACAATTTAAAAAATTGCTAGAATGTGGATTAAAATACATAGACCCTATTAAATAAAAAAGAAACTGTAATACCGCGCTAACAAACGTAATTATTTATCCAACTTAAGCCCATCCTCATTTTGTTTACCAATAAAATATCCTGCCAATGAATACTTAAGTACAATTCGTTGATTGATCATCTGAGTAATCAATTGATTCATCGATAACAGATCAGCGGCATAAAAATTGAATGATACAACAAACTCATTAGGTATACAATGTAACCGATCACCCTATTGGCCTGTATACAGACATTGTTTGAGCGACATTCGCAGAACAAGCAGTAAGTTTCACAAGCGTTCCCAGTACAACGGTATGAACATCAGTAAACAATGTGACATGGTTTGTTGTGTTCGTTTGTTATGCACTGGCATTGATACTGTTTTATGGGGTATCGAGTTCGTTGATTAAGTATCTTTATGATTGGATAGAATGTAGATACTTGGATTGTACAACTGAATCAGTTAGAAGATATTTCTTATCAGTTACAAGGGCAAACTGTCACCTACAAATATCAAATGACTGGTCCGAGTAGTGCACCTTGTAGGACTCGCTGAACTTTTAGGATTTTTCAAAATCTGTCGTAGTTTGAAGACTGCAAAAATAATACCGAACATGAATAACTAAATACTCACTCGAGTCATCAGGCGCAGCTGTGACTGGGGGTAGAACGCTGACATTAGCGCTGGCGATGGCTGGTGGGCCTACCGCTCCTTGCGCTCTGCATTCATACGTCGCTGAGTCTTCGCTGCGCGCGTGCCTTATCACTAATATCGAGCGCCTCCTGAAAAATATTACATACACATTTAAGTTTCGGTAGAAAATAAAATGACCTAATTTTGCCAATAAGAAAATAAACATAGAAATTAAAATATTTAATAGGCTTGTTAAACGAAGCTTGAATGACAAGTGTATTAACATATACATAAGTACCTACCTATATCTAAATACATAGTTCAGAAAGGCAACTTGCGCGCCAGTCATACAATTCTCAACTAAGCCCTTAAGGACAATCCCATACTATTTGCAGATACTTGATTCATTTGGCAAACTACTTGCTTGTGCAAAATATCTAAATCATCATCAAAATACCCAACGACCCATGAAATTGTCCGCGACGCTCAATCATAATTACTTCATACATCCATTTTAATCTACTAAGGTGCTGCTGACATTTCTATTTCTTGGCCTTATGGTTTAGTATTGCTCAACTAGGCAGTAAATTCATGTGGTGTTGCACTTCCAGGCAATTTCAGGTCGGTCAATGACAGTCGTCTGCAGTTGCGATTAGTGCGTTGCAATTTAATGATAGCACCATATGAGTGCATGCCTCATTTGTTTAGAGACAACATTGTAACTATTGACTTTAGTCGGTACTTATCTAGTACACAAACATGATCCCGTTTTGGATCAAGATCAACATTGGAAGTCAACTGGGTCATTACAGTAGCTAGCATTAGATGATAGATACTTATAATGATAAGTTTAATACGCGTTTATTTATTATTAATGAGCATCATTATGACTTGACTAAGGATAATATTTACTCATCTGTCTTTGAATGTAGCTCTGTCGTGTATCGTGGTACGTAAATTAATTTCGAAGTATGTCAGTATGTGGAACGACCCAAAAAAATCATACATACAAGATGTAATACATTTAGGATAGTTTTTAATTTTCTTTTGATCTTCATTTTTGTAGAAAGTATGACGTTATATGGCAATCATGTTAATTCGCATTCAAGACAGGTGATTCGCGTCGAAACAGTTATTTCGTGCAAAATGTTGACATTCAAAGGAAATCTTGATGTTTCTGATATTGTATTACCTGAAGTTTTGCACCCGGAATCTCCTTAATGCGATATCGGCAACAGGCTTCCCGTCCTTATACCACGAAATACGCGGGGGCGGCCGTGCGCTAGCTTTGCACTCCAGTCGCACCCTGTTGCCTCGTGTAGTCCTCACCGACTGCATTGGTTCCACGCGCGCTGGGCTACCTGAACATACACAGAAATTTTATTAAACATTAGTTCGTAAATCATGCAGAACTTTGACGTTTAAAATAAACGAATATAGAGCATAAGCGCCGAAGTGAATGAATTAGTATCAGCACTTTGACGCCGTAAGCTAAGCACAGCCTCAGCGCCAATCAGGTCAGGTCAGGTATCACCACATAAACACTTAACGAGTCGCCTTCAAAAGTCCCGAACTAAAAATAAGCCGCTGTCATTAGGGCAATGGCCTTATTATTTTGTGTGACGAGTAACATATGTAAGAACCGAAATAAACTTGTATTATCTAAACGGGACTCACTCGTTCGGACAACATCCCATCCACGGGCGACGGAAAAAAATTGGCTGCACTGAAACAGTGTGTAAAGAAAAAAATACGAAAGCGTTAGTAGTAAATCATTAACTATTTCTTTAGGATGTGTCATCCTTAATGTCTGGTTGGAATAGATGGGATTGCGAAAGCTTGAACGCATTTTATGTTAGACATATACATATTTTTATATTAATTCGACTTCCAGGCGCCCGATGAAATCTTTATAAGAAGATATTATTGTAAATTTTTACCAAACATTAACAAAATTTGGCACTGCGCCGCATTACGTGGAGTTTTGTAACAGCTGCATGCGTGAGTTCTTACAGAATTCACAATTAGATTCATTCTAAGTTGTCACAGACGATATAAAGATAGTCCTCCGATGACTTTTATGACAGGAAGAAATTTTCTACAATGTTTTCACAGTCACGTGTAGAATTTTAGAAGATGGATTTTTAAAATGTTCCAAGTTTTGAAGGAATTTATTTTAGTCCATATTTCCTAATTGGTCCTCTCAATGTCGAACATTAGTTTTAGGCTAAAATAGTAAAATATACTTATATATCACGTGTTTCTTCAAATATTGGTACACTTTATTCATCTAGGAATCTAATCTAAGAAGAAAGGCAAGGTCTGACGTCACCACCTACGTCCCTTAATACTCGAGTATCATCGTATACCCTACACCATGCCCTATGAGCTCACCACAATGACGTCACTCATTCAATCTCACGCCCACTCGCTATTTCATTCATAACTTTAGCGTGATATATGATGGTGAATCTTTGATCGCTCTTTTATCGAAATCGTTTTGCGATAGTTTGTTGTTGAAATGTTTATGTGAAGTGTTACATTCTGAGAATACATTATATTCTCCTTTGTGTTAAATAGGAAGTAACCATTAGGGTACTTGAGTTATCGAGATTAAAGTCGTTTTCATTAAACGTATCACCTGTTTTGTGTGTAGTTTAATCGAAGCATTTCGTAGATATGTTACGAGAATATATCTATTCCGATAGGAGTTCAATCTTTCTGATGTATTTTTTACAATTTTGTGCACTAAGGCTTATTTTACTCTTTGATTTTATGTAGTAGTAACGCAACGATTTGCTTTATTCAGACTTTTATGGAACCCATTCAGTATTTTGCTAATAGCCTTAACCGACACGCTACAATACGCTCACGTCCTTCTTTGTGAATGAAACGCCATAATACCATATGAATGGAGTATCATTGGCATTCGTGCCAATCCCATCACCCACGCGTCTAGCGTGACCTGACGTCACAGGCTTAGCCCAAAGGTTTTGGCTTCCAAAATGAGAATTCATACCGATACGATAGGAAGAGTAGAAGAAGGATATAGTTAGTAAAACTTATATATTTCCACATGGAAAATTATAACAAATATCAATATCAAAAATTGTTGTATCTTAAATGATGCGCCAGGCAATTCTAACCACCTGTCGTTTACCCACACATGTTTGTTACTAAAAACCACATTTTTGCATTTGATCTATATCAAGGAAAGGTAACTACGATTCCTTTTGCATCATTATTAGACTTTAAAGCATGTGCATTGCTCTGATAAATTAGCACTCCGAATTTGGTGTGACATCGTCAAGAAGATGCTGCTTCAGATGAATATCACCTGACCGTTTTTAGTAGAGAAAGGTATGAAGCTCAAAAATTACTTCTTACTACATTCTCTCGAAAACGGCACATCACTACAGGTGCTGATTACCTCACTCCTCAACAAGACATCTACTAAATATCAGTCTGCGATCGTAGACAGTGGCTAATCAAATACATCGTCACCTAATATAAATAGTCGGGGAGCTAGGGACCACATCCTGAACGGAAACTGAATTGGAACATCACAGGTGAAGTGAACTGGCTCCCATCCAAGTGACTCAGAACGGTATCGTTGGAGGCGAACGAATGACAAACAATTGAAGAGGCGAAGGTCGGAGATTCATTACCTGTTGCGACTTTGGTACTGTTAATTGGTATTGCTAAGCTGAAAGCTATTGGACATTACAGGAAGATGGATGTTCTTTATTGTTCTTAAGACACAGAAACTCACTGAGTTTTTAATGGTTTCTTGGCAGGTGAACATTTTGTAGTTGGTAGTGCATTATGCGGTTGAATGCGTCTCGTGATTAATATTTTAAAACAAAGTTTTTCACAATGATTAAACCTTAAATTCAATAAGCTTGTATTTAGTATGTTTTAATTACAAATCAGATTTCTTTTATTATGTTACCTGTTGGCCAGTACACCTACTTGCAAACGAAAATGTGTTTTTGCATGTGTTCACTAATTTATTAAATTTAAAAAACTTAAAGCTATTAAAATTAACAGAGAAAAACACTGCAGTTGATTAGAACATTATCAACTCACACTATCCACCTTTTTAAGAGGCTCTCATAAGTTCGCTCGGCGAATAACAGATGGCGCTAGTAATTTCATATTACCCAAACCGAACGTCAAAATAATGCTACACAACTTTTAGTTACAGCTAAATAATAATCGCAGATTGATATGTTATCCGAATCAAAAGTAACTATAAAACAAATTGTTTATTCAGCAATGAAATTAAGGAGCGTTAGTGTGCTTGGCTGATATAAATATCCAGTGGTAATTAAAGACAGCGAAGACGGGCCGACAGTTTCGAAATAAACTGCTTTTTATTTTTAACTCCGTAGCCACAATAGATGCAGTTTAGTTTGAGTGCTACGTTCGTTATTTGTTGATTTTATCTATTAACATTTGTAATCGCTCTTTGTAAGAGTTCGTGGATTGAAACTGATATTAAAATAATTTTATAATTACCTATTTAATTCGTTTTTGATCTTGTGACATGTGCTATTTATACCTCGGTACTAGTATGAGGACTCATATTTAAAAGAAATAAGTTTTATTGCTTCTTGACAATGTTTTTTTTAGATATATTTAGTTAAGGGAAGAACAGTAGACCGCAAATAGTTAAGTAAACATTCTAATTACTAACAAAGTGATCACTTTGTTCGAGACGGGAAAAAACTTGACTTTATGAGTCTCATGAAGTTGATACGCAGTTACTAAGTAACTTAAATCTCTGTAAGTTGCAATATATTTGAATGTTAAAAACTATCCATGTATAAACTACTACATCTATCATAACACGTCAAAGTCATCTTAAATGAAAGTCATTAAAGGGTTTATTAAGATTAACTTTCAAAACATTCCTTACAAACGATCATCGTATGCACTTGTTCATTTTTTATCCCACATAATATAATATCGACAGCAATTTATATTTTACTACGGATCAGAAGTAATCTCCAGCAACTGTGGTGGCATCGTGTGTGTTCCCGGCAAGGAATTGCGTTGCAATCGCCATAAAAACATGTTTATATCTTCATCGGGACGATGGGTCGAGAGCTCTCTTTATTGCTAATTCACAGTTTTAGAATAGTTTGTTATATTTATCCTATAAGTTAAGATATGGTATTTCATCTGTATTACTTGAGCAGCCAGCTTTCTCAATAACCTTAAAGTATCCACTTGCAAATTAAAAACGGCCCCTCTGAGTACTAAAATATGTAGGTATTAAGAGCAATAAGTCTACGTGACAACTAAAATCTAAAATATTTTAGACACGAGTAGTAATTGCCTGTCTGCAGAGTCTTACCCCTTACATATATCTTTTAAGATGACCCGAAAATATGAAGGAAACAAAAAGAAACTTACAGCCAGATTACCTGATCGTTGTCTTATACAAAGTTGAAAAAATTAAGATAATGCTAAAAGCTTCATTCTATCATATTAACTTTGAGCTTGTATAAAATTCTAAGTAGTAAGTGAATAAAGCCCCTTAGACGCAGGTTACTCAAAAGCGTCGGTGGTCGATCGGGAGGACTCTTAAAAGTTTTAGTGCTTCAGTAATAATTTCATAATAAAAAGCAACATTCAATCATGGGGTTGGTTGCCATTATAACTTTACTAAGCTTTTAAAGTTATGAAAAATGGCCTCTTAAATTCTGATAGTTATTATTAATGCGTGATTTATTGTGGCTGCTCTAATTTAATAAGTTTATTATTAACTAAGACAGATTCATAAAATTTTATGTATGGTCTTAAACTTGGATAACATATTATTATCCTACAATATTTTGGAATATATTTCACATACACGGGTTTCGTCAAAAATTTACATCGTTTTATTTGGTCAATAGCATATAAAAGACGATCTAATTCGAGGAGGAGCAGTCAAGAGCTAAATTTGTTGTTCTCCATATTGAAAACATGATATTACAAAAGACACGTTCGAAAACCTCGCATTAAATACATTCACTTCGGAACGAGCGTGATTACAGTGACTGATTGCAGAACGAGTGGCGTTCCAATTTTTTGAATTTAAAATAGTTCTCCCACTATAGGTAGTAGCTTTGAAATGACATCGTACAGTCGTATGCGTAAATATAAACGTAACGATCTCAACAACAAAATACGTTACGCTGAGTCACAGGTTTTCCTTGAAATGCGTCGATACATGCTGTAATTTTTCTCGGATTGAATGAGACAGATTTTCTACAGAATTTCAGTTATATCACCCTACATGATTAGTAAGGAGAAATAAAAGATGGGAAAAATTATTTACTTATTAAGAGATTAGTACTTAACTCCTAAGCCTAATGACGGAAATGCTGTCTTTGTTGGGTAGGCTTAGATAAAAATCGAAGAAATTCGAAACAAATAATTTAGTTGCACTACCGAACAAATTTGTACCGACGTAATAATTTAACATCGATTTATCGCTGTCATTACAAGGAATTAGTTGTGTTTACCAAAATCTGTTAAAGCATAAAGGTCAGTGCGCTTTCACACCCACTGTAAAAAATGTCAACAAGTCTTAAAACCGTTTAAAAAGTTGGCAAATTCGCAGCCCTATTAATTTTGCGACTGTCCACTGACTTCGATGACCGCTGACATTTAATAGTGAAAGGGCAAATTATCGAGGTACAAAACGTTTAATTTTATTTGATTGAAACAGTAAAAATAAATTTTATGTGAAATAACCATATAGGCAGCAGCTTTTTGCCATTTAAGTATTATGCCATGTTATTTGAGTTTATTGCATTTCTAGGAAAAATCCCTCGGTCTATATATTATCTTCTGAAAGCAACGTATATGTGATCGATAGGTACCTCGCTCTTTTAATCTCCCTAATTGATGAATAGATATTAGTAATAAAAAAGAAATACCATTACAACCAAATCATAGAAACGTAAATCTCAAATAATGCTACCCGCGTTAGGTTTCAGTATCTAAAATCCTGACCAAGCTGAACACCGCCATTAGATTTTACATAAACTTTTCTAAATAACACCGTCAAATTTTATGTGCACGATTACGAACTAATTTGCGAACAAAAAGATTCAGATATTCCATCCTACTTCCATTTCCAAACTAATCTCAAAAATTTGAAACAAAAAACTTGCAAACCAGACGACAAACGCAGTTGCGATCGGTTTGTTTACGCTGCGCCGGCGCGGGCGAAAAAAGCACGTAGTACGCATGTGCGACGCGCGGAGAGGGGAGGCATTCTACTACGCTACGGCGGCGATGACTTCGTTTTTTACCACAATCGGGTTTCCTTTTGACTTGAGCGCCTGGTTTTTTCGTTAGCGCCCAGTTTGGCGTAGCAACTCCATATACAGTTACACCGGAGAGGCAACCCCGCAGAATTGTTTTTAAATGACGACTGCTTGAACAGACGACGCGACGCGCGTTGCATTGTAGTGCATCCTTCAAAATACTTCAAATGATTTGTAGATGGATTTAATATTGACGTGTTGTTGTCCTAAAATTACAATTGTTTGAAGAACTTAAGTATCGAAAACTAGTATGAAAAACATTATGTTTAAAGGATGTTGGTCAACGCAGGGTTTTCTTGCAGAATACTTGATGCATCTTGTTGTAATAAATATAAAAAAAAATACTTAACTTTATTACTGAATTAACAACGAAAGCATTGCAAATACATAAATAGTTAAATTGATTAAATAGTATATTTATACCTAATAAAGTAAGTAAACTTATTGAACTGAAGAAGTGTAAGACACATAACGGAATGATAAATTAAAATAGACCAATGAATACCTAGAATAGAATTAATTAATGTCTAGCAATTAAATAGGGCATAAAAGTCTGCTTATGATCAGTGTTTGTTAGTCTATACGTGTTGTCCATGAACGCACCAGTGTTCCGCGCTTGGACTGTAGTCGGCAAATAAATACAATCTTTTGTTCATCCCCACATGGTCCGGAGTTACGATAAGCAACTCCATATCCCATCCCGGCCGAGGACAGTAAAAGTATCCATTTATTGTTGTTTTTTATTTATTTTTACTTGCGTTTTTCCTTATTTTTATGACGATGAAATATCAGATCTTCTAGTTTCTACTGTCAAAATATCATTTATTTGCTTTCTTTTAAATTAAGATATAAAGTATGTATTACAGATAAGCTCAACAAAAAATATAGACAAAGTAAGTAACGATGAACACTCGGCGGGCACTCCGAAATAGTTTTGCGGGTAGACTGTGACGTTGCAAAACATTTCTTCATAATTTATTTTAAATTATTTAAATCAAACGATTAAAGATAAGCACCAAAAAAGGATCAAAAATACCGATCCGATAAAACACGCATGATTATACCTACATTTAACATTCACTTGAAAGTAAAACGCACAAGCTCGCATTTAACAAATTATCACCATTATAACCGTATAAAATTTCGTACGAAATCATCAGGTCATCGGAATACTTTAAATTCACGGACAATACCCACCTTCAGGCATTTTACAATTTAAATATTTATAGGGCACGCGTGGTAGCGAAATTTCGTATATTTTTTGTGGATTCCAGCAATTTTACTGTGGTTAGATTGCGATCGCGTGATTGTTGGATGTAGAGCGTCTAAAAAGTGAGGAGTGATCCAGGATTTGGATGAAGGTGTTACTAACCCCTGTTGCCTTCACAAATCCCCTGTTTTCGTACGAGAGCATAAATTTTGCTTTTGTATATACTTGGCACATTTTACCATTACGTAACGTTTTCGTTATCAGCATTGTCGTATCGCCTAATACGAATACATAGGAATACTACAACAAGGCACACATCACTCATTGACAATTCCTCAAATTAACATTAAACCAAACGTAAGCAAACTACAATTTCCATGTAAGCTAACAGTTTTTCACTCAAACTAAGAATATAATCTGATGCAATCTCCATTTGTCTTATTTATCATGGTCTTCCAAGAGACAGATCATTTGCACCCTAGTAATTGGCAGCCCCGTCGGGACGTTCACCATTTTAGGAAATATTTTAAAGGTTCGATGACTTTTGTTTAGAGGTCGGCGATAGGTTGCCATGCAGAATACAGGATGGGAGCAATTTTGGTGATAGCATGACACAGCTGCTTTTCTCTGACTAATGACCAATTGATTTCCATGTAGTAGTCTAAAATAATTTGGGGACGACATGAATTTGTAATGAGGGGAATATTGGTTTGATATAATTTAGGCATAGACATAAGTTATCCTGATTAATATTCGTCTGTATTAACATTGAGATTTCATCGATTCTAACAGATTACTCTGTTGATTATTCATTTAAATTAGTCAGAGGCATTCCTGCACCGTGGACTTGCAAAGAGTAATGACTATCAAGGACTAAATAAAGCAATGCAACTCTACGTTCATGGATCACAAACGTGACTGTGATGTTTATAAATGTCTAAATTACTGTATCAATCGATTGAATTGTACAGGACGTACTAACACCAAACACCATTAACATTTTGGAAGCTTCCCCCGTCTTATAAATAACATGTTTTAGTTTTACAACGTGTCCTAATTTACGCGAATTAGATGTGGCGCGGATGTGCGAAGAAACAGAAATTGCGCGTAATGAAGCTTTCCAAAGACTTCCAAGTGATAAGTCAATAATGACGAGATTTTTTTAGAGTAATAGCAATGATTATAATTATAATCATTGCTATTACTCTAAAATTAATACTTATCGGTAATTTCCATAAAAATGTTTTGAGAAGATATTCTGTACTCTAAAGCTATAAAACCGTAATCTAATAATCAACCCGCATTAAAATAAGGTGTAATCAATAGAATCTAAAATCTTCATCATGTTATTTACTTCGAAATATATTCACAAAAATAAGTTCGGGTATTATGTATACTCTCGAATTTAATAATAAACTTATTAATACGGATGTCACCAATGTAAGGAATGCAGAGCAACCAATTGAATAAATAAACAATATGCAAAGTACGGAACCTTAAATAACTATACCGGCAAACATAATAAGAAAAAGCGGCATTAATTAAAAACCAAAACATTCCTAAAACAAACACCAAACAATAGTTACAGAAAACCTTCACATAGTGATGTTTGAACAAAATTTGATCACAATACTAAACCTACTGTGTTTGTTTTCCACATGGATTGGGCATATTATAAAGAAAGAGATAGTTAAACAGAATTTGTTTAAGATGAATAAAGAAAGAGTATAGAAACACTTGAGACCACAGCGGTTTGTGATGAAAGGACGGGCAGAATACAAATGAGAGTTGGTGACAATGCATTGGAATCCAGAGTCGGCAACAAGTAGGTTAAAAGGTGAACATGGCAGCTATTACTGTAATTAGAGGTGTGTTGGCATAGTGATGCAAATTACGAGGCAATGTGGACTAGCTCGAGTTCCCCAGGCGTTTCGGAAACGTAAATATGTTTATCAAGAAGTTCAGAGTTGTTACTGGACTGACGAGTGGCACCAGAAATCGAAGACTATTTTGAATAATACTTTTCGGCATGATATTTCTTTGAGTCACTTAAACAATCTAACCACACATTCAAATATTTCAATTTTGGTTAGATTTTTACATATTAATCGATTCAAAAGCAAAGCCATAGCAACAATCCTATGAACACGGCGCCACTTAATGATCAATAGTAACGTGTATGGTTTACAAATTACCATTTTGCATAAGTTATGTTGATGCTGCGCTTATATGTGGACAAGCCTGTGGATCAGGATAAACTTTGGATTAGATGCTTTGCCTATAAGGTATAAACTTCCCTTAAGCACTTATAGAAATATTTGCAACAGATAGTTCTGTTATAATTATGTTTCAAAATACAAAAAACAGTAAGTAGCACTGTAACGTTTTGGTCTTTAACGCAATATTTAAGCTACTAATAATTAATCCTAAGTTTCTTATTCGAATGCGTTTGAGGACAACGAAGTGGTCTAATTAAACAGTTTCGTGAACTTTTTACTGAAGAACCCATAATCGGCCTTAATCGGCGGGTAATTAAGGCGATTGCTATCGATTCGGCCGTGGGAGATGCCAGCACGACGAAACTGTCTGTGAGGCCGATTTTTTGAACTTTCCATGAGTAAAGCGCATTAGCAAATTGCAGAACTAAGGAATAATGGAATTTCACCTTTTTGTTGGAGAATGGTAAATGGTTATGACTGGTTTTAGCAAGAAAAGTATTCAATACCAAATAAGTTTCACTTTCGTTAGATGAGTACATTTCGTGCTACGAGTATAAGGGGTCGTATTTTATCATAAGGATTATTTTGACCACTATATTTTACACAAACGTATTTTTTCAGTTGAGCCAGTTTTTTGGCGAGAAGTTTTATGGTCGTCGTTTAAGAGATGCCCTGCGTTTTAACGAATACATTAATTAATTAGATCTATATTTGTTCCATCGAAATATGCATAATACGCAATTTGTTCCGTTTTAGAGACTATCAAATTCTAAATTACATTTTTACTGATATTAAATACAAGTATATTGTCTTTCCAAATTCAGAAAGAGACTTGGCAACATTTCCAGCCGGAAGTCAGTAAGGGAAGAGACGAAATCCAATAAAATTATCTATTTTTATCAATAGCAGACACAATTTGAAACTTTGGCAGGATGGCGATATTCTATGGTATTAAAATGCCAAGTCAGTACCGTACTTTAAGATGTTTCGTCCGTTGAACATTTGGGGTCTTAGGTAAATAGGGCATTGTACTCGTAGATAAATAAGGTGATGATGACTTTGTGAAACGCAGCCCGTCGTTACGATGGTAGTAAATCGAGTAAATCTAGCATTTACAAGCGTATTTAGGTAATGGTAGCATTCTATTCGTTTTGTACCTATTAAACGTTTCTACCTCTTCTGTTTGTGAAATATATCGGCGAATGCGATTTTACATATGTAATTATGTGAAAGGCGTCTGTAAATTATCTAAATTAAAGAAACCTTCGTAACGACTACATTATTGTACCTAACCCTTAAAAATGTTAATGTTTTGCTATTAATACTTTAAAGTAACTACTTAAACATTCGACATAAAAAAGCATGAAACGATAACAAAGCAAAATAATGTTTTAACGATAAACACATCAAACTCATCTGAAACATTAAACCAGAATGCAATTAAAGTGGTCGCAACAAATCATACGCAAACCTTCGATAAACATAATAAAGCTGGAGTTATTGCATAAGAGCGGAAAGTGGTGAAAACATACTGACATGGTATAAATATATCTCATTCAAAATAGTGTCGGGTGGCCTAAATACTGGATTGATGACGATACCCGAGAGTGTGGGGACCTTGACAATTATCTTTCATTGTACAATACCAACCTCAAAAAACACAGTATCTTGGCTAAGGATTTTAAACCGTCAAATTTTCGTTTTGTTTGTTTGTATATGTATTTTTCTAGATTATTTAACAAATAGCCCGACTTCTTAAAGTTTCAAAACCCAAACATACTAAATAATAAACGAGGCTTTTGAATGTACTCTTATAAACTTGATATATTTCACTAAAATCTTATTTTATAAAAACTACCTAATCAATCGTTATCTTATCGCAGTTACACACATGCCTTAAAAGCTCGTTTAATTTATAGCTGCCAAAATAATTGAAACCCTTCAATATTTAAATACGCAAAAGTAAATCACTTCATTATCTTTATAGAGACACTGCCTTCGCATCCAATTATTGACACTAAATGCGTTGAAAAAATAATAAAAACGAACAATAAAGCCTTTTATCTTTATCGCTGAATCCCTAAATCAAAGACCGGGATCAAACATCAGACAAAATAAAACGAAGAAAAAGCAATGGATAAAATTGAGATACTGTTAGTTGAGCAAAAAGCATTCCGTTAGTCCTTGCCGGAGGCGCCTGACCACAAAATTCGCGAAACTAAAAGTTGAGAGGGATTTTTTTACCGTAGGCTTATTGTTATAAAACAGTATTGATATTTTGTGACATTAATTTAGTTTTATAAACACAGATAAAAAAGTTTTAATGTTATTCCAGTCTCTTAAATTGTACACATCCACAAAATTTAAGATTAAAATCTTTTAGCATTTGTTTTATTGTGATTAGAAAAACTAATCAGTGTACAGAAAAAAAACTGAGTTGACCAAATAGGTTATAGATTTATTTTACAAAATCGACTATAAGTTTACTCAGGTTAAATAAAGACATTTTAAGAAGCATTTGCAAGGTACAGCCGAAAGGAGAATTAAGTACGCGATGACATCACAGACCAAGTGCGAAAGCGTCACAACCCGAAAAAGCGAACTTTCCCCTCCCACGGTTTTTTGCCAGCTCACATTGTTTTTGGCCGATGGTTGCTGGCATTTTCGGAATTCAGCCATTTACATAAATACCAAGGAGTCTTTGTTGAGCCGCTAAGGCGCCGCAGAGGGAACGGGTTGCGTCGTAGTTGCGTACGCGCAGTTGTTCGTAAATGGCGAATGCTGTTGTTTGTTTTCTGTTTTTGTCAGTCTCCAAAGTTGCAACATTTGTTTGTTATCTTTGTTTGAGGGTTTTGAAAAAATTGTATCGAACCAGTCTAATATTACAAAGGAATGTTTTTCCCCCTTTTGAAGCTATTTTAATTTGAAAGAAACATGAATTATTAATGATGTTGGAACATGATACTAGTCTTTGTATTTCTTTGTGTAATTTAGATGGTTGTTCAAATTGACTTTATTCATACTAGATACATACTTAATTGTTCAGTAACCTATAAATTCAAAACACCATTAATGCTGCAGTTCATCAAAACTTCATGGCGTCCTAAGCTATAAAATTGAGACATAACAATCGAAATTATAATTAGTTTTCAATATATTCAACTCAGAAGTCGAACCGAAACAGGTCATCAATCTTAAAGAGCCGTGGCGCCGTCTTTTCACTGACCCCAACACCCCATTTTGGTATAAAAAATAAAAAAACAAACCACCGACGCTACTATAAAGAATGGGCAGCAAAAACCATAATATTGTTCACAAAATTAAAGACCAATGGCTAATCCAAAATAACTTTTATGTCCCTAAGCGTAAAGGCGAAGTTAAAGCAAAATAAAATCAAGAGTTTGGTAATTAGATTCTGACAGTTTGAAATCGGCAAAGAGGCCGACTGTCAAAAAGTCGGCGCCAGAATCAGCGTGTTGTAAATAAAACATTGCAATTCTAAATTTACGATTTTTAGGTTTGGCACGTTCTGTTTCGGCGCAGGGCATTAGGCGTATATATTACATTTATATTCGCAGCTCATTGTTTTTATAAGATAAATAAAAGTGAAAGTGTTAGGTAAGATTGACACAATTGGCACAGTTCTACATGCAAAAATATGCATGGTAAATTCAACGCTAATATACGACCCTATTGAGTAAAATTTACGACTTTAACATTCTCTGATGAATCATTGTCTACATAATATTATGTTGGTGATTTGCTTCTAGCATAGCTACAAGCGTAGCGAGATGGTTGGCATACAAACGACATTTTGTTTTGAAGTATCAAATATTTTTAAGTATTACTTAGTCCACTAGGACCTAGTGCTAGGTATCCATAAATATATTTTTAAGAGACTAATGTGAAGCAGATCTTCTAAATAAATAATAACAGAAGCTCTCTTCGAATACGTTGCCAATGGTTTTATTTGATAATATTTTTTTCTATTATTACGCAAATTGATTCATCCAGTGTGGTGTAGCCCAGCGTTTATAGTCCACGTAAATTTATTACTCACAGAAATAAGAGCTTTTTTCGAACTTCGGTATCATCAACGTATATTCAGCTGGATGGAATTGAAATATGATTTATGTTTTTGTAAATCGTTTTGAAGTTATAACGTTAATATTTTGTGAAGACTCCTTTCATACTATTTTGTAAGCTAATTGAATATTTATTATTATATAAACAAGGTTTATTTAAGGTGTACCTTCATTTTCAATTTAAGATATTGTTAAAGATAGAATACTTATACCCTTATTTTAATTGGCGTTAGAGTTACAAAAATAGTAACAATTAAAAAAGGAAAGATGGATTTGTAGGAATTAGCCTGAAATAAATTAAAATATTCTTCAGAATCGTCAGTAATCGGCATTAATCAGCTATTCAATCAGATTAGATCAACCCAATATTCTCTATAAGTTAGTACCTACGCATAAAACTGTTGGCATCAAATCTAAAACAAATCGGCCATTTACTATGCTTCTTACTACAAGGTATATAAAAATATAAAGGTGCATTATTGCTCACATAAATCAAAGGCTTCTTACACTATTCGTAAAACGAAATACGTTTTCTTTAATACAAGAAACAATTTGAGGAATTGATAGATGTTGTGCGAGTTGCGATGGACATGAAATGCGGGATTAATGTATTAAATAAAGCATTTTTATAATCTCTTTGTCCTTTCACGAAAATCTATTTACTTGCGTTCAATTGTTTCCTTTTTTTATAAATAAATATAATTACCCCTTTTAAATTTAAGAAAGTAAGTAACTCTTACTTTGGAAACAAAAACAAATTACGTCGATGCGAATAAAGGTTAATAAAACACTTTACAACCTTCAATTGTAAGGCACCAACTGTACAAAAGTTATAAATAAAACAAAAAAATCCATAAAACAAAGAACACCGCACAATACATAATACGCATCTGTACCATAAAAACTAACATTAAAATTAACAATAAAATAAAACACAATTAAATTACTAGAGGCCCGTATCTTGAAATTTATCGGTCTCGCTAATGAATAAGATAACGCAGATGCACCTGCACATGGTAACTATGATGTTACCGTTAAACGTGTCATTTACCATAACATGTTTTTCTTACAGGTGGTAACTATACCCCATAAGCCTTAAGGGTAAACAAGTTTGAAGCTATCATTAATTGGGATGACGTTGATGGCATGGTTACTATAGAGGAAAGTGACGATTATTAGAGATTTACGTGAATCTTCTGTTTGCATAGAATGTTTTAGTTAAAAAAAACCTGTTACTGTATTCCTACCAAACCTTTGTTACTGGGCTTAAACAAGAGGACGAAGTATAGGATATTATATCTAGTAGGTATCTAATGAAATTAGGCAGGCATCTAATGTTAGAATGCCATCCTTCCAGAAGATGAATGTAGAAAAATAGAGCAGTTTTTATTAAACCACACAATACCCGTAACATTACTAGACGATTCACTGAATTTAATAATAGTTTATTTAACCAACTAATACAACAAAATAAGTTCCATCGACGCTACACGAGAAGCTATGAATATAAACACTTTTATCTCCAGATCAACCAAACAGGTGGCAATTATTGTAATATAGCTTCACATTTATTGGACCCAAAGTATTTGTGATATGAATTATTGAAGAGATAATATTTAAATGTGTCGTGTTCTGACTCACAAGCAATAAAGCTCTCGCAAAAAATATTGGAGAAATGTGGTTGTGTGTAAATTCGAAGCTAGACTAAGAGTCCCTTACTAAAATAAAGAGTAGGGTTCCATGACAAGACGGAATTATTTCATGTGCAAAATTTTTATCGTCTACAAGTCTCATACTGTTTAATCACTTTAGTGTTTAAAGTAGGGCCAGATACACATTAAAGAATCTCTTAAAGTTAAGAAGCGTTTAGAGATTTGCGGATAATCACTGGTAAATAAACAAGATCAGATATATAGATTGGATTTAACTTTAAACCTCACCTGTGAGTAATCACTGGTGACCACTGAATTCGGTTTAATACTGACTCAGACTGTGAAACTAGACTATGAAGAATTGTTTACTACTTTGCGTAAAATTTGTTTTACTTGGAAAATTAAATTATGATTAACGCTCACGTTTAGAGCTAGAACTTTATCCTTATTTATCACAAGTACCTATTAATTGGACAACAAATAGGTGTGCTTTTATTATTTTTTTCAGCTTTAACACTAGATTTGAATAGTTCAGGTACTAAAGTCAAACATACATCTTTAAAAAATACCTATGTTTTTTATTATATATAACTCACGAAGATTTCACAAAACTTGTCTAATATAAAAACTTACATAACAACAATAAATTTTCATTCATAAACTATTCAGCTGCAGTTCATATTCCGTTAAACGCTCGCTCGCTCGTCCAGACGTATTATATTTAGACCAAGTGACTTTTTTCGTCGCGTCAAGTATTTTGGTTGCAAAATACCGTTTCGACTCAAAGTCAGAATGCCAACAGTATAATTTATAATGTCATAACTATGTTCCTAAATTAATGGATGATACGAAAAATAATAAAGTAGATACTTTAGTTTTCTTTTGCACCAATTCATGTTTCACTGTACATCATCATTTTACTGTACCTAAATATATTACGAGTAATATATTCAAAATAATTTATTTTACGACATCAGTGATTTCACGTTTCAAGCAAAACATATTGGTATTTACAAAATATCTGTGCTGACAGGTGGTAAAAGGCTTATGTCAGTTCCACGCAATCATCGAGTGCGACACTTTTAACGTGTATAAAGTTTTTTCCCTCACTGTATAATGTGACCTGGATTTTTCAGATTATTTTGGCGAAGAAGGCGAATTTTCTGGAAAATCAATGACGTATTCGTTGAGTTATTAAGTTGCCAAATATATCACGTAAACACACATAATTAAGAGGCCTTAATGATGTCATATCCAGATGAAATATTTCTCTTCGTATTTGTAATTTAGAAATGAGGAACACTAACAACCCATTTGGTGTGTTCAAGACAAGAATTATTGTTGATCGTGTTTTATTTTCACACTTTATTCTGACATCAATCTGATGTTAATGTTTTGACAAACAACATCTAACTGCTATCAATAAGCCAAATGATACTTGCTGAAGCTTTGTAACGTACCGACGTATTACACACAAAAAGTTATTATGACTTATTTATGTATCTAAACAAAGTTTTTATTTTTATTTAGGTAAGCGTTTTTACATGCACAATAGCTTATTCGTTGAAAATGTATTTTCACCGTTTCTTTGGAAACTGTCAGTCGTTAAGCACATGTAACCATTTTCAAAATAAACCCTCATACAGAGACTTTTCGATAAATCTATGCTTGTTAAGTGCTAAACTTAGTTCAAACAACTTAGTTATACTAAATCATAACTAAAGGAGTATTTACATAAGCAGTCGCCCTCAAGTGCGAGTGTTATGATTTCAATGATACGTAATGGAGGGTATTTATGAAAACTCGGTGTAAGGGGACACCTACTAGCCTAACGTTTGTGTGAAAGCACGTAATGTCTCAATTTGAATGTGCACTATGGGGAAAAGAAAGAAGTTCGGTAGAGATAGGAAAAAAAGTGATTAAAATTATGTCTATTAATGAAAAATTATGTCTATTAATGAAAAAAGCAGAGGAAGTTTATCATGCGTTATCAGTGACACCTCAATGATAACTAATCGTAGCGGAATGGAAAGCAAAAATGTTTTAATTTCAATATTTTAATTAATAATCTTCATTGATTAAATTGTGAATGCTGTTTTTATTACTTACAACAGTATGTATAAATTATAAATGTGTACTAAAAAGTTAATAGGTCTCAGTGGCGGAGTTTAATTAAAACTTAAATATATTGAACCGTACTATTTGCACTGAAAACAACCCATGTTGATGCCCGATTACAATAAATTTTAAATGTAACACTACATCGTTGCGTAAAATTTATAACTTTTTAAGCTTTGCAAGTTTACTACGCATGAAAATGAACTTTAATGAACATTCTTAAATATATACCGCATTATTGGTGACATAAATTATTTCGCCCAAATAAGGCTCCCCTAATAAGGAAGAAATATAAATACCCGCGACATTTCCAAACGTTTCCACAGTTTTCCTTGCAGACGGTATCGTCCGACGCGCCGTCTCGACCGCGCTATTTCGGTCCTCGCCCGCCCAGCCAAGTTTATTGACACGACTTAACTCGCTATACTATGCCGGGATTTAACTGCTAATGCCTCACACCAAAGTGCTGCTAGTGCCGTGCTAATATGTGGTAAGGAGTTTTGAGTTGAGGCCCTTAAATCGTAGAACAATTTGAACTAAGTTTCAGCTGTGAGTTGCACGCTCAAAACTCTTGTAAAACATCAATGATACCAATCGCTTAGCCTTTATCGCTGCCTAGTCTATTTTACACAAACTTACAGGCCCGGCCACATGTTTAACTAAAATGTAAGGTTTAACTTTTTATAAGATTTATAAACTTTTCAGTGCAAAGAGATATACTCCAATCGAAATACTGGAGTTTAAGGCCAAACTATATCCTTTGCCCTATCAATATTTTATTTGTTTACACTTTTAAACTATTAACATAGTCAGATCAAGTTCTTCTGTTGATGATAATTATCAGTTCAGTGAAAACTCCACCTATAGGACATCTTACATCATTCTCTAAATCTTTATGAGTACTATCGCCTCTTCACCTAACCCTTACACTAAGACCTTCATCCTTCCTAGCTTAGTTGGGCAATACTGTGTATGTTGGATTTGCTATTGCTCTTACTAAGACCTTATATTTATAGATTATGGCTTTTGTTACAACATGTTTTTTATGTTTTATGGTATGATGGTTTAACGGCCCATATTCCACCTTTTTATGATTTCGTAAAGGTTGCATATGGGTAATTTTATTGTTTTTATTTAATTGAAAATCCTGTGTGGTACAATTATTTTTCAGGCAGGGCACGAACACACTACATATTTCAATTGTTTTATCTGAACCGCTTGAACAAATACAAGGTTACTGCAGAAATACGACTGGTTTCAGATCCGACCGACCCTTTATCTTACTGAACCTTTAATTTTTAAATTCCACAAATTTAAAATAGCTAACTATCCAGCAAGTGCTGGATAAATATGTATTAAATATCTTTTAAAACAGTTCAGTAGATTACATTGAAGCCTGTATGATAAACGTTACCGAACTTTTTTCTTGTTTTTCGACTCAAGTGGTCGCGTGCACACGGCAGATGTTGAAGCAGCTGCGCACGCGCCGCCTCGCGAAATGTAACGAGATCGCGTCAACGATGCCGCGGTGACGTCATAATTATGTTATTATGACCGTTATTCTGGCTGTCTCTTTAGTTTTGTTTTAATGTTATGTTATTATATTACTCCATAGATGTAATTTGGATGTTTTAAAACGATTAATGGATAAACGCTTGCGATCTTTGAAATGCTCTTGATAATATGTTCAAGAATTTTATTTTAAAATTATTCTACGTTTCTTATTTATTTTCTATGTATTGCAATAAACATACACGGGTTTCATCAGTTGTATAAAATTGTTATAATATAGGCATGAGCACAAACATGATTCATAATTTAGAAATTCCAGGTAACGTCAATTTACTGGTCAGGAAACGGGACATTAGTTTACTTTTAGTTGCAATAATTTAAAGGAATTGGCAATTAATATTTTAGTTTCACTTTGATACTGTTCTTAGTCACTCAGTAAGGAAATATGTTGGTATGTAACAGGCAAATAAGATTAAACTGGAAATGGTTTAATTAATCAAACACAATATGCATTTGTTTACTTGCTAATATATTTAAGTACAACTCGGTGTCATAATTTCAAGTTCTTCGACTTTAGACTTGTGCAGCTAAAAATATACGAAGCTGATTTTTCGTGTAGAAGTGTAAATTAAAATTGATTAATTACCTACTCTATGATCAAAAACAAACTAAATAACACTTCCGACTCCAAACAAGCTTAGCCCAACGAATCAACGACTGTAGTCAAACAAGTACCTACCGCCAGGTGGCGCAGGTGCGGCCACGCCCCCCGGCGCCTGCGCCTCTATTACTAACGTAAACGATTAACTTTACGCAAATCGTTATAGAGTTATAGGTTGGAAGGTACATACTTTGTGTAGTTTTATTAGATACTGGATATGAGTTCGAGATCGTTCCGTGACACTGAAAGCCAACCCCTACATAGCTTAGGAAAGGCTCGATGATTAAGAAATGCAAGAATTATTATGTTGTGTAAGAAGTTAGCAGATTTGATCAACGTCTCAGGTTATAATGGATGCATTAGATACGATTTTAGTATGCTAATTATAAAAAGCAACGGAAAAATTGACATAATAGAGGATAGAAGTTATTACAACGAATATTCCACGTAATTTTGCTTCAGCATAACACAATACCGCGCTCATTGCCACGAATTTTCAAGTTCAATAGAACCATCTCCGGTCATGAGATCTTGCAATTAACAGAAATCTTCCTAGAATATATTTAAATGATAAAGGAACTATAAAAAATAGATAATAATATGTATGTAAGTACGTATGTGTTGCTACGGGTCGTGGGAATATAGAGCCGTTGGCACAATGGTGGTAAAAACTGCTTTGCACCGGTTAGTGCTAATTAACTCGGTTTGTAGTTTGCTGGGGTCGATTTACACGATAGCACGATAGTGTTGGATTTGAATGCGTTTTATAGATGCGGTTCAGGGTTTGAAGTTAACCGGCCCACAGTAGCCAGTATTATGTTATAGTCAAAGACATTAGCGGAAGACAGTATGTGGCAGGCATATATTCTCATAAAATACGAAACTGACATTAGTTACTTTTAATAGCGGGTCCAAGGGGATATTTTAATCCTTTGTTGAGTGCATTAATTTCACTAGTAATCTTTATTCATCTGATTTTCACATAGCATTGTCTTTATTATAAGTACTCTATTTTTACACGATTTCATTAAATCATTCAAAATTTAGACATTAGTTGCCCACGCACTAACAAAATCTACCGTCATTCCTGTAACAATAAACCGAGCTTGCAAATGTATAAGCATCCTTTTCTTCCAAAAGATAATAGAAAGAGATAAGAATATGAGTAACACGATACAGAGAGCCGAAACAAATCGTTTCCACGTATTCCATTGAACAGTATTCAGTGTATTTAGGTAACATTGCCAATAGTAATTAGTCGTTAGATAGGTCAAGGTTGAATTATATCGTTTCGCCAACGTTTTGTTTATTTCAAGTATTTTCGTTACATTTGTTTCATTTTTGAGTTATTTTTAAGAGGTACATTATTTTGGTGTAGAGTTTTAAAATTGGTAATTTAGACTTCGGTGATATGAGTTCTAGCTATATTTTATTTTAGTCGTGAAATAACATTATGCCTGGTGATTTTTGCAAATATTTTAGTATTAATTTGCTTTTGTTTTATCTATTGCTTTTAGTTAGTCATCGCTCTATGCTCTATGTACTATCCATAAAGAGGCCCAACCTTTTAACATAAACATGTAATAATTTATTCTGTATCTTAATTTCACGGGTACTTACCGTTGTACAATACCAGTCAAACATGTGTTTGTGTGTTTACGTGTATGTGTGTTGCCGTCTAGACTACCGACAGACAGGAAATCACAGTGTGTCATACAAACCATTTATCTTGTTAATATGATACCTCGTCACAGTATAAAGTTATCAGTATACTTATGCAAATTATTAAATGTTTTTATCCGTTTTTCTTGAATCGATTATCTTTTCTAACTTAATTGTTTTATCTCTGTATATCAGTAAGTATTGCAATATGAATACAGCTCTTAAAAATACCATATATTTTAAATTTAGAGAATGTTACATTTTTTCATTCATAAGTATATTCTGAATGAAATTAATGTACTTTAATTACCTAAATTTAGGCATTACACATTTCAACAACCAAGTCTCTACTGCTTTATTATGCAAATAAAAATATTATAATTTCATTACATTAATAATGGTTTAAAATCTTGTAGAACTTTAAGCGGATCATGCCATGTGTAACATTTAAATGGTCAGTTGTCATACTGTTCTGCCTACACTGTGGCAACATCAATGGACACTCGATATGCATTCTTCGCTTTTGTTTACAATCTTTATCGTGTTCCGGAAATTTTGCTAATGTAGGATCTTTTTATTGCATACATACGTAGATACGAGTATAATTCATTTTATGGGCATTCTTCTAAGGGACAAGTTATACCACGCCTGGTTGTGGGTCTCAAAAATGAAGTTTGATGAAAAGTTGTAAAGAAAATTTGAATCGTGATATTTTATTAATTGGTACTATTTATCATAATTTAAATAATAGTCAAATGCTTTGATTTATAATGATTGCAATCTGCTTTTCTGTGATCATTTTATAGGTTTAGCTTTAGCTTCTGGAACTTTACAATTCATGTATTTATTTACAATAATCTCGTATGTTATTAAACAGTACTTACAATTTAACTGCCGCATCTAGTTAAAACTAAATCGCGGTATGCCGTACCCAAAACGGAAACCAATGTTGCTCGGAATACCTATAGCATTTTGAAACTGAACTTGTTTATAATAACTGACGTTTACTATTATAAATCTTAAGAGATACACTTCTCTAGAAATATTTATGAAAGTTATAGTGGTACTGAAAAACTGAAATATTTACGAGTATTTGTAATATATTTCGTTAGGAATGAAGAACAGTATAAAATTGTGAGTGATTCGTAAATAAAGAAAAGTTTGTATATTCTTGAAATATGTACTTGGAAGTACATTTCCCTAACTTTGCGCAAATATGTTACCGCCCGGGATCTTTTATGTATCCATAATTTCTTTTTAGTTTTTATAACACCAATAACCAAAACAAAGCATTATTAGCCATAATCCCGTTTTAACTAACTACCGAACTATCTTTTCATGTGAAAGTTCAGCGAACTCTTAAGTTTAATGCCTAACACAAACGCGCCTCAGCGATGAAAAACACATTAACAGCCCGCGGGGAAGTATTTTTGTTTGTTGTTGTCCAATTGTGTAAATCTTTACTTTTGTAACGAGTTTACCTAATGGGAGAGTCTTTTGATCCATCTAATTTGTTTGTAGATCATTAATTGATGGTTTCCTTTATACGTTTAGTTAGGTTTCAGAGGTTAGGGTGAAACAGTTGGTGTTCCATGTCTAGTTCAATATTGTTATTGCGTATGTGTTATACAAACCAGCGAATGCTAGAAAAATTGGTTCTAATTCTAAGCTCTTTTAAATAAAGGAAGATGTGAAAAGCCCATTTTTATACATATGTATAACACTCTAATAGCACAAAGAAAACTTCATGGCTTTGACAAATTCGAGCACAAAACCCTGTACTTTAGCAGACGGAACAAAACACCGCTGTTTCCTAGAATGGTCACAATAATCCACATGGACCAAAGCGACCGCCATTATCACCTTCTTGGACAACTTAATAAACTCCGATACTTCAATAAAAACATCCCTACATTTTACACAACCTCATGTTACTATAAACTTATACTTAAACCCTTTTACGTCCTAACATTTGATTATAGCACTAAACTTTGAGCGCGTCATCTGGTGTACAAAGATGTTATTACTTTATTTACGACCTCCCTTATATTATTTAGTTATTATACCTATCTACTCTTTCTGTGTACTTGCGACGTTTAATGGTTCATAATAATTTTATGTTGTGATCAATCAGATATGTATTTCATAAAGTGTTTATAGGCAGTAAGCAATTTATAATTCTTATTGCTTACTCTGTGGTCCAGTTTATGGTATGGAGATTGAGCATGTGAACGGATTGCGGTTTGTTTGGCTGATAGCTTACTGTTCAATATTTATAGAGTTACGGAATATTAGTGGTATTTAGTCAATCAATCAATCAATCAGCCAATCATAGTCCACTGCTGGACATAGGCCTCTCCCAATTTACGCCACAACACCCGGTCCTCCGCCTTCCGCATCCAGTCCCCTCCAGCGACCTTTCTTAGGTCATCGGTCCACCTGGCGGGCGGGCGTCCTACCTTACGGTTGCCGAGCCGCGGTCTCCATTCTAGGACTCGTCTGCTCCAACGGCTATCGGTCCTTCGACAGACATGGCCAGCCCATTGCCACTTCAGCAAGCTAATTCTACGAGCTATGTCGGTTACCTTGGTTCTTTGTCGGATGACCTCATTTCGAATTTTATCCTTCAAAGAGACTCCGAGCATAGCTCGCTCCATAGCCCGCTGTGCAACTTTAAATTTGTGGACTAGTCCAACCGTTAATGTCCACGTTTCGGCACCGTAAGTCATAACAGGTAGGACGCACTGGTTGTACACTTTGGTCTTCAGGCATTGCGGTATAGGCGAAGAAAAGACTCGACGAAGTTTGCTAAACGCTGCCCAGCCCAACTGAATTCTCCGATCGATTTCCCGCTCGAAGTTGTTTCTACCAAGCTTGATGACCTGCCCTAGGTAGATATACTCTTGAACAACTTCGAGCAACGATCCTTCGACATATATCGGTCTCGGCCTGACATGTTCATTGAACATGATCTTGGTTTTATCCAAGTTCATGCCAAGACCGACCAGTCGTGAAGCTTCATTTAGGCCATGCAGCATCTCGCTTAGCTGGTCCACCGACTCTGCTACTATGACGATGTCATCGGCAAATCGAAGGTGCGAGATGTGCTCACCGTTCACATTTATACCCCGTCCAGTCCAATCCAGAGTTTTGAAGACATCCTCGAGCGCGTTGGTGAACAGCTTTGGGGATATAACATCCCCCTGTCTCACCCCCCGACGCAGCTCGATCGGATTCGTCTTACGGTCATGGAGCTGGACAGTCATGGTGGCGGTGTCATATAAGCATCTCAGCACCTCGATGTAGCGCCAGTCAATACGACATCGTTGCAGGGCATCCAGAACCGCCCAAGTTTCGATGGAGTCGAAGGCTTTCTCGTAGTCCACAAAGGCCAAACACAGCGGCTGATTGTACTCTTTGGTTTTCTGCACAATCTGCCGAACAGTATGGATGTGGTCTACGGTGCTAAAGCCTTTTCGAAACCCGGCTTGTTCTGGTGGCTGGAACTCGTCGAGTCTTGTAGCGAGGCGGTTAGTGACTACTCTCGAGAACAACTTGTAAATGTGGCTCAGGAGTGAGATAGGTCTGTAATTCTTCAGCAAGGTTTTGTCTCCTTTCTTGAAGAACAGAACCACCGCACTCCCACTCCACGCTTGTGGTGTTAAGCCTTGGTGAATGACGGAATTAAAGAGACTCGCTAGCTCTTTCAGGACTGTGGTCCCACCGGCCTTAAGGAGCTCGGTCGTAATTCCGTCATCACCCGGCGCCTTGTTGTTCTTTAGTTGTCTGAGAGCTGCCTCTACCTCGCCCGGGTCGACATCCGGGATGTCCTCGGTGTAATGGCGCGTGAGTGGGGCTCTGTGGTCATCTACGCCTTGTCTCGGTGGTTTAGTCGTCCGTGATGCGTATAGGTGTCTATAGAAACTCTCAATTTCCTCCAGAATCTCGAACTTAGAGGTGACGGTCCTGCCATCCCCGGTCCTCAGTTTCGCCAGATGGGGTCTGCCTAATTGCTGAGCGAAGACTTTGGTGCCTCTATTTCGCTCAATCGCAGCCTCGATCTTACGAGTGCTGCAGCGTCGGAGGTCACGTCGCGTCAGTTTCCTGATTTTCAGGTTTAGGGACCGCCTATCTGACGAAGACATCTGGGCATCTGGCGTTTCTCGTCTTTCCTTCATAAGTTCGAGAGTCTCTGGTGAGAGTTTGGACTCCCTTTTACCGCGTTTTCCGGGGAACAACCTTCGAGACACACTCTGTAGCGTTTTGACCACTGTGTCGGTTTTTTCGTCAACATTGTCCGTGGTTTCCAGCAGTGCGAAACGATTTTGGAGTTCCAACTGGAACTTATCGGAACCTAAAGCTATTTGGGGCAGCGTGGGTCGGTGAGTAGGTCTCATCATCCTAACTCTTTCAGCCTTAAGGTTGATATTTAGAGAGCCTCGGACGAGTCTATGATCACTACCGGTATTAAACCTATTGATCACCGAGACGTCTCTAAATATATGCCGCTTGTCCGTGATGATGAAATCTATCTCGTTCCTCGTCACATTATCGGGGCTTCGCCATGTCCACTTTCTGTGGGGCTTCTTCTTAAAGAAGGAATTCATTAAGAAGAGCCCCTGGGACTCTAGAAAGTTGACCAACATTTGGCCCCTGTGATTTCGGCGCCCCACGCCGTTAGGTCCGATTATCGTTTCGCCGCGTTCTTGTACTCCCACCTTGGCATTAAAATCTCCCATAACAACGTTGTAGTGAGCCTTCCTGGTACCATGTAGTGCCTTCGCTATGTCTTCGTACATGGTTTCGGCTATCTCATCAGAGTATGTCGAGGTCGGCGCATATACCTGCACCACCTTCAGGAACTTCCTGTCGGTGATTTTCAATAAGAGGTACGCTACCCTTGTCGACACACTACTGATTTCCACAACGCTGCTTGTGAGACACTTGTTGACCAAGAAACCGACACCACCCTGGGAGGGCCTATCACCTTCTCGGTAGTAGAACAGGTCACCTGAATCAAGGGTTATCGTGTCCTCCCCCTGTCTTCGGACTTCGGATAACCCCAAAATGTGCCAGTTTATGCGACCTAATTCTACTTCGAGTTCGGTGAGGTGTTGGTCCAGCCGTAGACTTCGTCCGTTATACGTCGCCAGGGTCAGTTTTTTGAGGTGGTGGTAGCCTCCCGTAGCCCGGAGATTCTTAGCACCCCCTGTCCCGCCGTTACCGCGACCGCTACCTTGGCCGGGAATAGCGGGACTACCGGGAACTGGGGGCCGTTCTGTGAGGTGTGGCTCCATCAGAGGTTTCGGCCTACTAATGCCACGCTGGCCAGACGGGTTGGCATAGGGTTTGGTCTCGAGTTTTCCTTCTCTAAGCAGTGATTGTTGGCTCTGCTCAATTTTCCCTTAGTCGCCTTCTACGACACCCACGGGATGAGATGGGGTGGTGACCTTCGTATTCTTTAGGTCCGTCACCACACGGACGTCTTTAGGTCCGTCACCACACGGACGCGGTATTTAGTAATAATATTTAAATATTTTTAACCGATTACTACCTACACTTTAATAGTTACCACACACAATGGGTACATTTATTTTATTTATAACTGAATGGTTATTATTACGCATTATTCAATTAATTATCACGATTAAGTATAGAGTTGGTATCAGATTAAACTGGGATCTACCTTCTTATAAGAGCCATTAGAGCTATGACAAGTGTTTGTCGGTTATTCAGCTATATAATTGTTCTAAACATAATTTTTAGAATGACTTAGTTCGTCCTATGATTTTATAAATTCAAAACTTAAATTCTGCAACTGCTAAGCCCCCATTGTTCTATTTATTACTCCTATTCGATTCCTAATAAACTATTCTATTCTAGGGATATCCCTACATTCATCGCTCATCCACTTCAGCGCATGATTCATTTCTCAAGTACGTGTCGGCTACTGATCTGTTATTAGCGGGCTAGTGATGCGCTATCTAAAAACAATTGTCGATACTCGATGGTCGATGGTCGGATCTCGAGTGTATTGCGTTGAATGGTCTTATCGAGATTAAAGCGTGCTGGATTGTAAGTATCGATATGTAGAGCTTTGCGTATTTGTTTAGCATGATTGTTTTGATCCTCAGTTAGCTTAGTAACTGATTTGAATAGAGGTTGATGTGTGATACTGTTGTTTTTATTGAATAGGTCATCGGTTGATATTGGGATGGTCTGATACAAATTATATACTTGTAAAAATAATCTCTTAACGTAGTGGTTGCTTCTTTACTTGCGCCTAACACTTGTTTTTTTTTTTCTCTTGAGATATTAAAGTAATATTAATAATATTTGCAAGGTTGGGTAGAGTTTTAAGTAAACTTGTCTGATACCTAAAATTGTTATTTTCATAGAGTGTGAACTATAAGTACTTAAACAAAAAAGAACTATTAATTAGTGAGAACCATTAGCGGTTTTTATAAACAAGGCGATGCTATCCGTTAATATTAGTTATCAAACAGACAGACACTGTTTGTGTTGCTAGTTGCAAAAACTCTACAAAAAAGTATAAACAAGCTTCGTCGATGTTCCATGACACTTGGTTCCTGACTCGAATCTTAAGTGTGAGAAACATTTGAGGTAGGCATGAGTGCCTACTGTTATAATATTACCAGCTTGTGTTAATTAAGTTGGTCAGTTAAGGTCTAATGGAATAACAAGATTTATTTAATGACTGTATTAGACCGAATAATTAATATTGTTGATCATGAAAATTAATACTTTTTACTTGTTGCTAGCCACTTTGTCTAGGGTGACTACAAAAGATGTATAATACATAACGTGTCCCATATGTTGATAGAGGCTATGAACTTTATGCCTTATACTAAAATCAGTGAAGTAGCTATCGTGAGAAGAGTTTGTTATGTTATGAAGTCATAAACATCAACAATAGGTTAATTTTTTGTCTAGCTCCAGGTACAGGCCTATTTTTATTTTAACGAAGAGATGAATAATCATGTACAGAGGGTTACTTTTAAACTTTGGCTCTTGTTATTTACGTTTAACTCCAATAAGTATAATGTAATATATGCGAATATTTACTCACATACTTGCAAAATTATGAATGAAACTCGGTAATACTACATACACCGACTGAAATCAGAAACAAATCTGTACATTGAACTAAATACGATTCACAAGTGGTTGGTCAATTAAAATCATAATCATTAGCGTAGCGCCACCCGGGCAGGCAGTAATTTGTGCCGACCGACTGGCTCGGTAGTCAACGACTAGTCACGGTCGTTTCCGTCGAAAAAACACGTCACAACAATATCGTATCGCCAGACGAATTGATGTAATCTGTTAGAATTTTTGGAAATAACTCTTGATTTGGGCAACGAAAGAATTTGAGTGTTTTTGGTAGCGTGCTTTAGAAAAACTTAATTAACATCAAGTGGGTATATCTTCGTTGTATTTAATGCAAATAAAAATATACCTAAGAAATCAACTGATGCCTATATTATTTTTCTTCGAATAAACCAGAGACAAAAATAAACTCCAAATGATACAGACCGATATATTTTTCTTGTAGCTAAATCAAATACTAAAAACATTGGATCTATTGTTTTAGCACAAAATTCTGGTGGGCTTTTTTTCTGAGGAACATAATTAGTTTAGGCGGTGTGAACGAAATCGATAGTCGATGCAGCGGAGCGTAGCAACACTTTTTTGTTAGCTGTTCTAATGCAAGGTATAGGCGAAAGCGATATAATACGAAAGTCATTTTAATGTGAACTTACAGTTTTGTATAAAGAAATTAAGATTAAAGAAACTAACAACTTTAGCCCGATTTTACTTTTGGAACAATAAAGAAGACCATGGTACAGTTATTATTTTTTGTACTGTAAAGAAGCATGTCTTGGTCTATTTGTCATTCACGCTACAAGTAAACAGACATACTTTTAGAAGTATGTTTTTGCGCACTAGTAGGACAAAAAATAAATTTAAACTTTACATTTTAAAATTTTGACTTAAATAATTGCATTCGAAATATAAAATCGCTTTTATCAAAAATTTACTCCAAAACCAGCCAATTAGTAACATAACTACCATACTTAACCGTTTTTGTTTCAACAAAATCAACTTAGACATTTCTATAAAAAAATCTTGTTACCGCGAAAATCTGCATTCAAATACCTAAATATAGAACTTAAACTTTTTGCTTCCAACTTATTACCAGCTTTTGTCTGCATGGGAATAAGAAGTTTATTTTGCTTAATGATGATTTTGTACACCATTATGTTTACAACAATGTCTAATTAAGTAAACTTGCATTTAAATTTTAAACTGCACTGATGTGCATAAAATTCCTCTGGCCAGAACTCACTAGTGGTAATAGTGACTTGTGTGATTCAGGCATTTATGTCACTCCGTAACACAAGTGGCCCCGATATCCATGTAGTTTTGAAAAATCGAACTCTCTATGCAACTGAATAAAAGCTATAATTGCTAATCATTAAAATAATCGCTAAAACACAAGTATATAAAAAAGTTTATCGACTCAAGCACGTGGTTTTCATGAGGTGAGGAATGTGCAGTTACGCGCCTTACGCACACCGCGGTAGCTTCGGATCCATCGTCAGAACATAACTCAGGCGGTGGGCGGGAGTTAGCGTGCTCTACCTAAATGTGCTCTCTGTTCAGATAATACGTATTAACTGTTTGTGTAGTTCCCAGCAAAGAATAGACTAGTTCCTCACGTGGGTGATGTAAATTTCTATGGCTTGGTGCAATTTCCTGTCTGCTAACATCAAATTGCTATTTGATGTGTCTGTCTAATGATATTGAATATTTTTTGTTATTTTTAAGGTAAATTTATTTTGACGTCTATTGGAAGCCGTTTGACAAGTTTTAAAACCTAAAGTTAGCCATTAACCTTAAGTAACAAATAGGTCGAAGCCGTGATCTAATTTTAATACATTGGAAATTATAGGAAAGATGATTACTATGAATACATTTTTGATTTGAAGTCAAATAAAACAAACATTGAAAACACTGCAGATCTTGCGCACAATATTTTTAAAACCCACAATTTAGAGAATCCAATCGATACTTTCAATGCTCAGGTTTTTAAATAGACTTTATATTTTAAGATATTCTGGGCATTATGACAATTCCGGAGTCGATGCACTCGCATTCTGATATAACCATGAGATGTTTTTACGTAAATTCCCGAGAAATTCTTGATACTAGATTCTATTGAACACCTGAGTAGGTGTCAGACTAAATAAAACGCGCACGCATGTTTTGTATGAAAAATAACACTTTATAGGCTTTCCGTTTGGAGTTTAGAAACTCTAATCTTAATTTATCTTAATTTTCTCCAGTTCTTTTTATGCTTAACATGTCGTTGGATATGTAAATAATTGCATGTTGTCTTACAAGAAGTATATATGTAGGTAGATGTAATAAACCTTTACTGAATATGAAGCCACATTATTTTTAAAGTGATTGTTGAGATAGGATTGGTTTCTGTAAATCTAGGCTATAACAATCAATACGTTTCGATCATCATTTCTGTTACCACATAGGCTGGTATCGACTCCGTCGTGGTAAGCGCTATAGCGAACGTCTAAACCAACATTCTTAGCTAAAAATACACGAACGCATTTAAAGCTACTACTGACTGAATCTAATAATAATTCTAACAAGTCATTCGCGAAGCTGAGTAACTCATCTATTGTTGAATTTGCACTTGCCAATGTTTTAGTTTTTCATTTGTTTTGGCAACTCCGTGACTAATGTCATTGATCACAGTACCTTCTGTTCGATCAAATGAACTTTCTTGCTTCGAAAGCTTGATTGGAGAGATGCCAGTCGATTCTTAATCTCTAGCCTCAAGTGCATGTTGAGTGTTCTCTTAAAGAATAAAGACAGGGGATTTACAGGACTGATTGTAGTTTTAACCTAAGGTATCACTAATGACTTTCAACAGATACTAATGTGTTAATGTAAAAATATATTTTTCAGAATAATTTATTTATTCCATAATAAAATCGAGCCATAGTTTCGATCGAATCTTGGAGATCGAAGATCAAAAAAATATTTCAGTGTTGAAAAAGAATCGGCGAGCGTACGTTATTAAATTTATTACTTTCCTTTGTAGTGTAAATTGCAACAAGATAAATTGTGACTTGAAAATATATGATATTATTTATGCAATATTTTTGGCTTTGATGCATTCTAATCGCTCTATAAACATTTAAGATAATTCATGAACATGCATTTGAAGTTACAATGCATTCATTTTTCAAATCTTCATTTTCCTTGTCAAATAGATCTGGCAGGTGTCCAAAATACTAAGAAAAAAATTGTCTGGAGTTTCTTTTAGCTGACAATTTGTGCGAAAGTATTTTTTCACCGTCTGAATGATCAATCTTTTTTATATCTTCGTATTTTTACCGGGTTTTTTATCTAAGTTTCTTGGTATTTACTACAAGCTTACGGGTCAAAATTACAATCATGTTGTGTATGTTGTTATTTAGAACTTTTCTAACAAATCGTCAGTGTAAGTACCTCTACAATGAGTTCTGGAAATATTTTACATTACATAGTTCTTTTCATAAAAAGAACATCATTCTAATCTGGACTACTCTTTCTTCTATTTTAGGCTATTTGAATGTTACGTAATTAAATACTGAGAGATCGTTAACCTAATATTTAGGATATTGATAACGGATGTGATGATACATTTTAGTCGTTGCTATGAAAGCAATTCTACCTCGTTTTTGGCGGGTGAAATCTAAATTTAACAACTTTTCTCCAGTTTTCTTTTAAACGATTGTGTACATTAATGTCTATTTTTATTTAGATTTGTTATACTATTTCCTTTTCACTGAAATTTGTTGTAATAGGTGTAAATTTTTCAATTAACGTTTATTGCGAATTTGCTAAGAGACCTCTCATGGTGATTGATCAGTTGCAATTCCTAAAAAAAGGAAAGCATTTTCAACAACCACCTTAAAAATAGGTTCTGAAATAACGACAATGTTTGTCTCTCATATTATTAAAGGAGCATGTTTCTGCCTATACGTACGTTAAACTCTCCAAGCCTCCAATATTACTCATACGTGAGTGATCTTGGATATTGGCTCCTTAACCTTTCGCACCGTTACCTTCGCCTACTTCAAGCCGCGTAATACATCACACATCAAAATTACCCTGTATTATCTTGTTAACGTGATATTAAATCATTTATCTTTTTGATTTGTATAAGATCGTTATCAGTGAAAAATTGTTCTGCTGTTGTTTAAGCTCGATCTGTGTCATCACGATCAAACGAGCGTTTATCATCACTTATTTAGTTAGAGCCATTGGATTATTTGCACTTAGATGTTATGTTTTGATGGTGAGATTTCCTTCAGTCTTTTGTTTGTTATTACGAAGTTAGTTGTCTTTCTTTCTTTTGTCTTCCTAGATTTAGAGTGTGAGTTGATTTGTAACTCTTGTTAGATTAGATTTTTTTTTCAGTTATTCAAAGATTTAACGCTGATTTTATCCCTGTGGATCTTATTTTAATTTGATTCTATCATCATTAAGAGCTTAATGATGATAGGATCATATTTTGAAGTAGGTAATATTGAAAGAGGAGTCAATATTACTGCAATATATGATATCTTCATTGACTTAAACAATCTGAACTAATTGACAAGGATCAATTTGTTTCATAAAGACACCCGTCAGTAAGGCTGTCACCTCTTCAAATATTACGTCAGCCATGCAAATGTCTTGCAAACGTCTTTATAATAAACATAAATAGACAATCAGCGGAATGATTTATTTCCTTTGTTTCACGGTGCGATGAAAAATAATGACCTTATAAACGGCTGGTACAATAGTTAGGTATTGTGCGTAATGGTAGATGCCTATATACAGGTATATGGACATAAGTATGTGGTTAGATTGCGTCGTAGGCTGTGTGTATGGTCCTGACACATTTTTTTTATTTTGTTCCCACGCCTCGTAATTTGAAATTTAGAAAATTTGTTTGATTTAGCAAAGATGTTTAATTTGTTCGTGTTGAAAATGAAGTATTAAATTTTAAAATAAGAATAATACTTCGATTACTTAAGTTTATATTAGGTACAACAATATTTAGGTACTGTCAAAACCGCGATAAGACGGATCATGTGCAAAATTATTATAATTAATTAAAACCGTTTTCCGTTTGATCTACACCTTTGAACTTGTTAATTATAGAAAGACAACAAAATGAACTCGTTGCAAACCACGATTGCGGTCTCATGTTGATAAGGATAATCCAATTAATTTTGTTGTATTGTTTTGTGTCATCTAATTCTAAGCGGAAATGTTTTAAAACTGTATAACTTTTTGATCCAGGTATAACAACCAAACATATCCATTGATGTATCTTAATGAAGTTGAAAATAATTTCAAACAGAAATGCATTTGGTATCAAAACAATTCATCCGATCGATCGATCAGTAAACATAACGTGTAAAAAAGATTGTTTACAGTATAAAACAAAATTGCAATGATATGTTTTGGCAGAAAAGATTAAAGCCTCGGATATGAGTTGTTATGACAATATCAATAAAGAATTCATAAATCTTTACTACCGGGTCTTACATTTGAACGAGAAAGGAATTCAATGCTATTTCTAATTTCTTTGCTGCATTTATAAAGAAAACAGTACATCATTTTTTTTTTTCAAAATTTATAAAAGGCTCTATTCAGTGTAAAGCATATAATGAGTGTGAAGAACTATAAAGTACTAAATGCAGAGATACAATGATCTCTGCATTTTTTCCTAGGTCATCTTCATAATCAATCTAGTATTTGCTCAAATACAATCTCGTTACTAGGAGCTTACTTTTGATAAACGACCCTCTAATCTTACAAAACTCCATGACATTAACGCAAAACCAGTTCACCTAAATCCACAGTCTAGACATATAACACTAAGTATATAACTACTTAGTTTTATAAAAATGGGTCTGATCTGGTTAAATGTAAACAACCGGGTCAACGTATTGTAGCCTGTTGGATTCCGCGAATACTAAATCACACGATCAATGTGCTTCTATTCGGCTTCGATCAAGGCAACGAAACATTTTTGTATTGCTTCGTCATGTCATATGACGTAACTTTGGGTAACACTTTAGGTTGGGATTACTATAACTAATAAGCTATCGTTTTCTGCTAGATCTCGTTTCTTTATAGGATAGTCTATTCGACCTATTTTGCAGACGATACGAAATTGTTGTACGTCATGATAGCGCACAGCTTAATGCATAGGATAAGTTATTCTCTCAGAAAATTTTAAATGGGTATATAACAAAATACGAATGCGTTGGCCAGCCTTGACGGTATTACTTTTGCCTCGAAAAGCTTCTATCGATTCTATTCGAGTTATTTATCTTACAAGACGATGACTGTGTTTATTGTACACTTTCCTTCCTTAATGTATGTCACGTGAAGCTGTAGGCTGTCCAATTTCCTTCCTGCTACTTCTTATCTAAACTAATCTAGTTCCTAGTCCTTCTTCCAAGGTTAAGAGCCCAACTAATCTCGCAATCTTCTTAGCTTGCCACCACACATCTGATGAATCGAAAACAAAGCGATGCTCACTTGTTTACACCTCGATAAACTAAACTTATAATAATTGATACGGTTGGTAATGTTCTGGGAAGCTTGGCTCGTTGGCGCCAACGTTCTGCCTAGGGAAATAAACAACTGAATGGCCCGAACATTCGGCGGAGTTGAAAGGATTTTGAGGTTAAGATACTATACTTATGTTTTAAGTCGTATTTGATCCTCATTTCGAAGAGGTTCTTCTTCTTCGATGTCAGCCCAAAATTTATAAACGACCTTCCACAATACATTACACTTGTACCAATAAATGTGTGGTTAGAACTTACCGGTAAGTAATTATTAACTACATTAACTTTCAAATGGGAACAGCTAAAAAGATTAATGAGAAGCGCATACCACGCATGCCTAACTAAAAATGTACGAAGAGTTCCCTTCACTGTTTACGTGTGCTCAGACGTTGCAAGTTCATCTGTTTAGTCTAGGGTTTAATCCCGATGGCTTTCTTTATTTTGTGAAGCGAGTCATAATATGTCTTCTACAGTTTTGACATACAAACCAAACTTGGAATTAACGGGAAAAAATTGTCTCCTACAATATTCAGTCACCTATCTATTATACAATTTTAATTTTAGATTAAAAAACGTTGGCAATTCGAGGGACTGATTTCTCAGCCTCGAAATTTAGGTATTATCAATCGCCTACAGTTTCTAAGAAAAAACTAATAAAGAAATACCCTGAAAATTACTAGATCAGTCGTGTCGTAATACAATATTGCTAGCAAAATTGAAAACTTCTCTACGTAGTGCCTACTCTGCTGCAATATTGAGAGTTTCTTAGAAATGGTCTATATTCACTTACACAAATTTACGAGTAAATGACTCATGTATATGATACACGGTAAATAGATGCCAAAATATAAAGGCGCCGCGGTAGCTAGAAGTGTTGTGTATTATTTATTGATTTCTCATATAGATCGACCCTTGGAAACTATCCCAGTGTTTATTTAGAATCAATGTTGCTAAGTTTTCTCACTACTACTTCCAAATAACAAAGCCTCGCTGATGGAGGAATGATATCTGTTGCACAATAATAATAATAATAATTGTTTTTGTATATATTTAAAAATGTATTTTATATGTTAATTGTTAAGTAAAGAGAATAATAATAATAATATCCAGACATTTTTTTTTTCAACTATTAGCATCCTATTTCGGTTTCATTTCGTTTATATGTCAAATAATAAATGTTTGTGCTTCAAAGAAGCACAAACATTTATTTCATTTTAACATTTTCCCTTAATTTTACAAACAAATTAACTACACTTTTTTGAATGTTTAATAAATTAGTCATGCGTTTTCAGACGCTGTTGGTGTGAGATTGCATAGTTGATCCATTTAATCTTAGAATCTGAGCAATAAATTATTATGATGTGATTGTGGTAGCTAAGGAATCTAGAATATGTGAGTATTCTCTGCTTACTGTTGGGTGTCGACAGAAAATGGGTTGCAGCAATAAATTCGCAAAATAAATGGCGTCACTTCCAGAATTATTGATTGTATAAAGGATGATATGGTTTCAAATATTGAAGTGAATGCAACGTGTGATTTTACCAGCTTAGTCAGAGGATTGTTTATCAAAAATGTTACTTAATTGCCTCAAACGGGTATACACCTACTGAGTACCTACTTGATAAATACCTTAGTGATGGCTCAACAATCACCCAGTGGCTTAATTGAGCCATTGACATAAAGCATTCAATGATCTAAGAGCTCAATCTATCCAAATAATATTTACTGTCAATCATTGAAAAATAAATACATGTCATAACGCCGGTAAGATCAGTCAGCAATGACAAATAAACGGTACTTATTTATATATAAGATTAATGTGTTAATGTCAGCTTGTAACTCTATAAACGATAGATTGATTAGGACGGCTGGCTGTGGTGCAAGTGAAGGCCTGCAGCGTGGTCTCATTTATTGAGGAGAATTCTAAAGCTCGGACTCTATAAAGCCTCAGATTAATGACAACATAGAGATGTAACAGTAACAGTTTTGCTCCGTGTTAAATAATAATTATAACCAAGACGATAAAAAATTGAATTAAATATTTACGAAAGAATAATAAGGCTTCTACAATAATTGCTTGCTGTAATAAGCTTAAAAACGTTAAACGAAAAAAGAAAGGTTTATGTGAATTAATTAAATGTGTGTAGTTAACATATTTTCTCGAATTTATCTGTCAAAATTATATGTAAGCAAATAAATATCGCCTTTGTCCTCAACTCGTACCACGGCACCACGCGACCGAGGTCGACCATACATATTAGGCGGTGGCCAGACTATGTGACGCGCGTTTGCAATGAGCCCTCGCCTTACACTGGACCTACTACTCACCGTGTACACTACTCCCAATATGCATTTACGTACTTTAAGTGGTTTCTTAAGAAGTTTGCGACTAAATATGACCGCTCTGGTCGTTTGATCTGCTAGTTTATTGTATCGAGTGTTCTGATTGACTAACGAGCATGCTTTTATTTATGTTCTGTCGTAAGTGACAGATGTCAATTTATAAATTCTAATTGTATGTATTAAATGTAACACCTAGAATTAATGCTATATGTGATTTTTTGTTGATCTATCAGGGACAGGAATTTGTCATAAAACGTCTTGAACTTAAAAGTTTCGTCAGTGGGTTTTATTCCTAAGTTAAAAGCCGAAACTGACAACTATGAAAACGTTTCATTCAAAATCTTCATAAAGCTATATTTACCCTTATCGCAAAATGTAAGTGCTAATTTTTACCTTTTTTACCGTAAATGAGAAAACATTACGATAAATTCTGAATTCGATCGGCAAACGACAAGGCAACTCAATTAGGTGGCAATATTTCAAATTAATCTCCTGTCCCTTATCATTCGAGTAAAGCCTTTAAATGGACATTTATATCAAATAGCCTAGTTGCATGAATGATACCAGATGCAATGATAACACCACATTTTAATGGAGTAATTAAATATGTATCATATTTAAACGTGCTATCTGAAACCGGTCGATTACGATTAAGACGAATGCTCTGAGTAATTATAACGTTGTTTGGCGTTTTGTTATTTTAGTTGTGTCAGCTTGTTATGCTCTACTGTTGGCAAATCTTTTCTTATATCAAGAAAATGTTTGTTAAACTTCTTTATATTATGTGGAAAATGTTGTTGGTTATACATTGATATTATTATTTATCAGTTCTTAAACTCTGTACCTTAGCATGTATTGTGTAACCGTTTATTTTCCCAAATAAAATAAATATAAAATAATATTTTAGATAAATTAAGTTTTTAGTTGCCAAAAGAGTGCAATATTTCAGTAATTTTTATGTAAGGCCGGTGCATTGGGATAGCCCAATCCATCAAGTTCCTTCCATTCAGTGAAAGTTTAAGAATTCAATATTATCGATAAATTTTCAATAATTGAATCCTTTAAAGTAGAAGTCTTGATTCTATTTAAACTTTCAAGTACTACTATAATTACAAAAAGATTGCACTTTCGTCGACATTTTATCATTTCGGTCGACATTTTCACCCGTTCGGCGCGCCCTGCAATTAATTCTAAATGTCATATGATTCGACCACTTTAATTTTAAATTTAAGTTATTTACTGATAGCGTTTATCGTGGGAACATTTGAGTGCATCGACAATTTTATATCATTATGTTATTTGAACACCATTTTATTATTTAGGGCTCTAAGACATTAATGTGTTTAATTAAATAGTAGTGCAATTTAAGAAAAATATAGTAAACCTAATTACGCTTAACATAACTCAAGTAGTTTTTCTAGTAAGACAACTGCTATGGTGTTAAAGGCTAATTTAGTTTTCCACATTATTTTCCTATCCTATATCATATTTCGTGGAATAAATAATGGTCCTTTGACTTTCATAGAACAAAGTCATAAGGTGGGTTTTTTTGTGTCCTTACAAGTTTATGTACTGTGTCTAGCATAGCACAGCGTCTTTGTTAAGGCAATTTTTGCTTACCTAAGAAAAATAATAATAAGATACAAGTTTTCCCGCTGTCCGCTTACTCTTTACGCCTAGTACAATCGCCCTCGACATTTGCACGTGGTAAATTTTACCGAAACAAGCTGCAACCCGGTCAGCGATTACGCAATATGTCGAGCATAAGATAGTTCGACATCATTATACAGAAAAAGTGCACCCGATTTATTATGGACGTTTCAATTTCCCATAAATTTGATGCAAGTGCTTACAAAACGGTCTGCTAGAAGATTTATTCCTATTCTTCATTGCACAATTTTACATTAAACAGAGGTGCACGTTGAACGTATGTGCCTGTGTTTTTGAATTTATTTTAGTTAGTCTTATTCTTTTTTATATTTCGTACATCTAAATTACACTCGCAATAGAATAAAAATTTTGCTCTCCTCGCTTGTTTCAAAAACTTCCTAAAGTAAATTTTAAGTCATTAAAAAGAATATAATAATATCATAGATTGTAAAGGTATTATGACTGATATAGCATCAAATAATGCAGAACAGTAAAATGTTACCACGGAGGTATAGAAGGAAATGTCCTTTACGATTGTATTTTTTGCTTAGTTGAACTTATGTTTCAAAGCTCTTTCAAACATCTTTCAGTCCTTTATAATTTCATGAAATTGTTTTTAAATTAATATTTATAATATAAATAGGTATATCGATTGTACAAACAGAACGTGAAACAAAACTCAAACTGTATCAACAAGTCTACAACGTTCATCTCTCAAACTGAAGTTGTCAAAAAGCCTAAAATAAATGCAGCGAAAGAGACGGAGACATCGGCATAATAAATGACATAATAACTAAACACGACGCTACCCGATGTTTACCGAAGTCGATTACGTTCGTACAGGTGCGCGGGCGCTCATTATTGTACGCGGGTGGCCACTGATGTCCGCCGTATTACTGTACAGTGTTCCCCGTGAATTTTACTGGATATTATGTATAAAATATGCAATATGCTGTTTGTTGTATGATACGTATGAAATAAATTCAGACACACTTTATCTAATCGCCTAATAACTCTACAAATAAACTCTACTTGACAGTTACAATTTGTAGTTAAAGGTGTTCCGGATTGTAATTGAAAACAAAAAAGGTTTTGTAAGCTGCAAACTTCAAGCCTAAATCAAAAATTGACGTTTCATCAAAATAGCGCATAAATAAATAACAAATAGTGCCTTTTATGTAACATAAGCCATGTATTCTATGTTACAACTAAGGTGAAGACATTAATTTTCGAATCGTTAGAAAAACCCTGATCCCGTTAAGGCATGGCGCCCGTCTGATCTTACGATCAGTCTGTACGTGAGTCGCTTGTTTATATATTATTGAATATGGATATTTGCGGAAACTAATTGTGTTTACAATGCTGAATTTGGATTGAAAGAAAAAATCTAGCGCATACTTAAGGTACGGCTAATCTTGATGGAAATTACAGCCTGCTTATGCCCTTATATTTATAAAATATCTAAATTATGTTTTAGAAGTGTGCAGGAACATGTTATAAGAAAATGAAATGTAGGTTTGCAATCATAATAATAATCCTTTCAATAACCAAATGATAAAGTAGAAAAAGGAAATAAAAAGTATTATTTCAATCAAAGACTTTTCTAATAATATCCCTATTATGTAAATTGTTTAGTCAGATTTATACAGACAAAAATGCTAAGAAACTATTCTTTTTCGAAGAGCCTTTGCTGCCTATTCAGGAGGAAATTATTATCATTACCTAGAAACAAAGGACTACCTTTGAAACATTTATTGCCTTGTCCAAAAATCTAAATCTCACCTCAATGTTAGATGATCAAATGGTCGATTCGCGTTAACTTTGCCTTAAAACTTCGTCCTAGCTTTAATTATAACGCGTGTTGCGTAACATGTGAGTGGTTCGAAGTGAATATTATTTTAGGAGTTCAGAGACCGTGCTCTCGCTTCCACGTGTGCTGCAATACCGACCTTCTTCACTAAATCATAAAGTTATTTTTTCTTTACATTGTATTTCGATATTTATGTCCTTTAGGTTATAGTAGGCCGTCACATGTCGCATATCACTCAACGGCTCGCTTCCTTTTCGACAATAAGGAAAAAAGTTTAGATGCGTCTTTTTGGTGGCGTTTTGATGAAATTAAAAGGTGATACATTATTACAAGGAATATTTTATAGATAGTAGGGTAGGTAGGGGTAGAATAGGTAGATGAAAAACCAGAATTATTATGAAGGAGTAAGTACCTAGGACAGTCTACTAGATAGTTAAATTTTGAATATTTTAATGTTAATAGAAATAAAATAGCAGATAGTATGTACATAAAACAGTCAACTATAAAACATATCGTTAAATAAAGCTGTCATGAGTTAAATAAATCATTTTACAAACAAAATAAAGAAGTGACTCAATATTAGTAGTTACGGTATACGGTTACACTTGGAGCAATGAAAAAAATCTGTTTGGCCTAAAAACACAGTTTTTAAAAACAATAAACAAATTCAAGTGCCCAAATCCGCCCACCCTTCGCCGCTTCCTAGTATTATTGCCAGAGAGCGGTGCAAGAAATCCCTTAGCAACACGCCTGTCTGTCAAATAATTATGTCACACGATACATGATTATTGACTAGTCATCTTAACACTATTTACTATTAACAATTAAATTGAAAACTATTACATAAAATCTACTCGCACCTATTGGCCGTAGTATTCTTATTGCCATGCTTTCTAAATTGTTGGTTTCTAACTAATCATTACTCTTTATAAATGTGTAGGATTAATTGAATATTAACAAGGAATTAAATTAAAGTTTTATAGGGCAAACCGTTTTATTAAGCGTTCGTGATCAAAGAAAAGGAACACCATAAATAATATTCACTCAGTAAGACTTCAAGAAAAGCCCACTTAACCTCATCTATCCGGAATTCGTTCGCCTGTTCAATATAAAATAATAAGCACATGAAAGTGTCTGTTTTGGTAACATAAAGGTGAATTCAATGTATACATCACCGGCTCCGCACAATCCTATTGACCTCGTTAATCGCGTCTTATTTATTTAAGGAAAATCTATTTTGGAGTGTTGTAAGGTACTCGTCTAGATAAAGTTGCGTTTTCGTCTAATTGCAATGCGATTGAGATATCTATCGATCTATCGCTTATTCAAGAAACTTTTAATCAAAGTAGGTATGCATAACCCACTGACGTATGAATAGTTCATAACTAGTCAAAAATCAAGATTGGGCTACGGCAGTGGCCATGCTTATCGAGTCATACTTCTTTAATCTAATACACAATTATATTTCTAAGTAAACAAAAGTGCAATAAAAATCTTAATTATTACATTTTAAGAATCAGAAATCAGGATTGGGATCTTACTAAATTTATCATTCCTGAACTAAATCTCTAACCCACTTCTGAAATCAACTTAATAAAAAAAGAAAAATGTGAAACGTAAATATTGGCAGAACCATAATATAAAAACGAATAATGTAGAGAAATTCCTGTACGAAAGTGTTTGGTACTAGATCGCTTAAAAAATTCCATGTGTAAAACAATTAAGAATACCCAACTCATTTGTACAATCTTAACAGAATTTCATGCCAGGCTGTCTATCAAACCCAAAATTGAATAATCTATTTGGATTTTTTAATCGAAGTTTGTTTACATTCCTAACAAAAGTAGAAAAGCTACTCTCTTGTCACAAATATTTCTTGGATTGAAAACATGTTTTGAATCGTTTTGTTTATGCGTGTTCGAACGATGGTGATTACTGTATAAACACAATATACTTAGTCGTGAGGAGAAAATAATAGGAAAAGTTTTTTCGAAATTTATTCTCGGTCTGTTGATGAGTAGAACTTACGATTTTTCGTGTTTCTGAAAGCTCGGATTTTCTACTAACGAGTGGAGATGACATACTTCCAAAAAGCTCTCTATTTAAGAGATAGATTTTTGACAATTGTATTTTATTGCTCTACGTTAAAATACCATTTAACCCTTTTAATCCAAACACAGGATTGAATTTTCTGCGATCATTTACGAGTTGTCATAGACATTCAGAAAAAATTATGCTATTTATTATTTTATAATCATCTGATGTATTTGGAATAGTTTAGCTACACTTTGGCGCAATTTCTTCTTGCCGGTAGGTAGTTTCATTACCCAGTAATCGCTTTGTTAGTTCAATGTGTACGTTAGCGTTTTCCTCAGATGGCGTTTCCTGGGAAGTGGACAATGGCATGGTCTCTACCAAATCGGTCTCTTAGTGGTTACACGAGTCTTGGAATATTCGACGTCTTGTTTGATCAGGGAATGTATTTATTTGATCTATTACTGAAGATTGTACGTATTAATAGGATTTGGAAGGATCCCATGATTTTCTTGCAGTTAAAAAGGCAACAAATGATTTAATTTCGTAAAGAAGACTTGCATTTTTAGACGTTATGCTCTTGATTTTGTATTCTACAAGCAGGAAAATAACCCTCACCCTATATTAAAATGAATATGAAAACATCGTGACCTATCTGGTAGCAAGTGAATCCGGGGTAAAGTCGTATAGCAGAAGGCGAGCAGTAACGGGCCTCGACCGCGCCAGTATGTGTGGCAGACGAGCTGGCAAAAAGCGGGCTCGGCGATGTCGCCTTATTCGATGATAACGATTATTATGCGGCCAGGCGAGCGTTATCAAATGTGAGGACTGGACTGATTCCTTCTGCTTGTTGAGGAAAATATGAGTAGAACTTGTTAGGTGCAGTAAAAGTTACTACTTAATTGTATAAAAATAGTGCCTAATTCCAAAAATCTGTCTTGAAATTCAGTAACTTTTCTAGGAATTCTACATCAGTTAGGTAAAGATAACAAAATAAAGTTAACCCCAATGCGTGTTAAAAAAAATGTGAATAAAAGCTCATATCCTTTCTTCCCGATTACGTAACCTATTGGCCAGATCGTTACCTAACTGAGTAGACAGAATTGAGACATAGATAATAAATACCACAGTTAGACCTGTCAATTGGAGTTAATGGGTAAATTGGACGAAAAAACGACTCCCAGGACAATTATTCAGTTGGTCTTAAAGCTTGGTATGCGAAGACTGTTGACCTAATCAGCACGATTTGTATTTTGTTTTCATTTTAAATGCAGGGCAATATCTTCTATAAGAAAAAGAACAAGCGTAGCTTTAGATGTTGTTAGTTTTTTGCAAGAATTTTATGTTTCCTATTAAAGTTTTTCTATTTACTTACCTATAGCTGCAAGGATCTACCATCGCATAGAATCTTAAGGATCAAACCTCGCTTAGAAGGCAAACGGTACAAAACGTAATAAAATATACCTACAATTTAATTTTGTCGTTTTTTTTTTGGAATCAAACTTAGTCCTTAAAAAAATGATCGGTTAGCCCTGCAGTCACGAAATACAATTCAAAATGTCATTAGGCAATAAGCGATTTATAGGAATTGTCCTTCAGATACTAAGTCCTATGTTCACCAATAATATTTTATTACCGACTCCTAATTTCAAACTGCAGTTGTCATAATTTAATGTTTGGTTGTACGCATGTCAGTCAAATCTATTAAGCCGTAAGGATAATAGGTACTAATGGAGTGATTCAGTCTGCATCAAAATGTTGTTAGGTATAGAAACAACATCAAAATTAATGTATAAATTGAAAATATCAACACTTTTCCGTCGGAATTTCTGCTAATTGAAAAGATTTCGATGTGCAAAACAAAAAAAAGTTACTACTCTTTTTTTATTCATACCAATAATCTTTTAAACTCTGCAAACTCCATAACTCGTATCTATGTGTCTAAAGTTTCAAAAAAGTTTCTACTCGTAGTAGACTATTAGAAACTATTCAGCTAATCAGACATCACAGGTATTATTTATTACATTCTGAATTACAACTGCTCTTAATATATTGACCTCTTAAAAAGTGACGTCATCCATCTTAAAAACAAAATAGGAACGGCAAACAGCCGCAGACGCGCCGTCTAATTGGAACCACAGAAATACCTTACCGACGTAACGTGACATATAAAAATTCCACAATTTGGATATATTGGTCTGGTTTCACAAAATACTAAGCGAATGAATATATTCTTGTCTTTCATCTCTTGTCTGTAGGGATATAAAACGTGATTGCATTTTAAAAATAAATGTGTGTTTTCGTTAGGAAGTAGCGCCGTGTATCGGGAGAACTAGTGCATGGTAGTGGAGTTAGACTTACTAGAAGTTAAGGTTCCTGTTCTTTAACGACGAAGTTAAGTGTTACCGATGTGTTTGCGTAAAATAATATACATAAAAAATAAGTTTAAAGAGAGGTAACCTCTGTGTTAGGAATTGACTCTACGCTCTATCATATTGGTACATTTAAGTTACCTAAGTTCCATTTGGAGAACATTTACTACTTAGAATATATAAGACTATCATGAACTTAAACACATTTACTAATCATTCCTAGCAGACTAAAGTTGTTCACACTGAAAATACTACTAGAACTACTACCATGATTACCAAACAAAAATGGTACCGCAGAAAATTCTAGAACACATCCATCTCTTTGTACAAAGAAAATGAGCATTACCTGCTTCAAGTCATAAGAGTCGGCTGAGACAAATTGATTCCGAGTATGCGAAATCTTAGGGCCGACAACCCCGCGGCATTCGCAACGGGTGCTAAAACTGACTTGTTATTGCCCACCAGCTTTGACAAGGTGCCTTAAACTATTTAATATTCCTCCGACGTTAGGCTAGTTAAAGTTAATGAAAATACGAGAATTTCGCTTTCCGCTTCTCTTTAAATTTCGCTAGTTCATGTGACTGAGTTTATTTTAAGGTACCTAGAGTTTGCTTGTAGTGTGTAGGTAATATAAAACTTATGGTGTACCAACAAACGAAAGTAAATTATAATGAAAAGCTACACTTTTCTGAAACTTAAATGAAAAGTTGACAGATAGAATTAAATACCAAATATATTGAAGTTCTCCAAAATAATATTTTTGCTAAGTGTCTGAAAAGCTAGTATTTTCAACGTACAAAACTTGCTTATTTACTCTCTACTTGTTCCAATAGTACAAAGGTAAGGACAAAAACTTGTTATTTTCATGTCTACTGTGTAAACAGTTTCAGCCATATAATTAAAAACCGGTAGTACCTATAAACTAAGAGTTAATTTCAACTAAATTCAATGACTGCATTAATTCGTTCGTTATAGTCGAGTGGACAGCGTGCAAACCAATCGACCTTTTCAAAAATGACTTTACGATCGCACCTCGTTACGATTACATTATGTGGCTGGACTCCTCAACTTTATCGTATCTGATGCATTTTCATTACAGTTGTTCATTACGTGGCTTTAGCAACCAATGACACACAATTAATGTGACCGGCCGGTAGGGGTGCCAGCTTTAAGTAGTAAAAAGGACTTTTTCCTGCTTATTGTTTCTATACTTAGTATTAAATGTGGAAAAAATGTTGCTATGAAATTACACGGTATTTTATATTTTTATGTGAAATCATAAATTATTAAACGTAAAATGAACTATTAATCTCACTATAATTAAATATCTAGCTAATTGATACCTATTTAGTAGCTTGAATAAAATTTACAAACCCAATTAAAGTCAAATAATTTATCTTTTATTTTAGAATACCTAAGTGCTTAATTAAAAGAAACCTATTAGTCTATCTTTCGCACGATCAAAATAAACGTTTAATACTCAACAGTAAACTTAATTAAATATTGAAACAAACAGACTTGCAGCGGCACTTTAATACCTAAGTTTTTATTAATTACTTAATACGCTACAAAAAATGTTTATTTTATATAATGTTGGCAGCCCTGCGGTATTAGGGCGGGTACGGATATACGCGTTAATTGCGAGGCCACCGTGCCCATAGATCGATCGACACCATTGTCGAAGCCGGCCTAGCGTCGCGGGCCCCATCACTAAATCCCACCATTTTTACCTAGCATTGCAGTTTTTTGATAGATCAGTTATGATTTCTAGTGCAAGGAGAATCATTAAGAAAGGAATATTTATTACGACATTTATGATTAATTTAATTAATGTCATAAAAATCTAGTTACTTTTTTTATTTAATTCATACCCATTGTAGACCTGTCTAGACTCTAAAGCGCTTGAAAAGTCAAAAAAAGTCAATAAAATAAATGAAAAATAAATTTAATAATAAATTAATTGCTAAAAATAGCAAGTAAGATTAAATTTTAAAAAATTAGCTCTTTACGTCATGAAGATACAATCCTGTTTTTATAAATAACATTATGTACACCCTATTGGTACAAGTATCGATATTTAGCACAGTTAATGGATTGATCGGTGCAGTAATCTGTATTCTAGCTATCTAAACTTTTTAGATGGTTTGTTAAGCGGTTAATCGCATTAGCCAAGATTGATGTCAACGAACAAATAGGTTTAGTAGTTGCAACTAAATACTTTACAATTACGCTAACGTTTATATTTTATATTTGAATTTAAAAGAAATGAAATGTAACAAAACATGCAAAAAAAAGAGCAAATATTTTTTTAACTTTTTGAAATTGACAATATAAAATGTAAAATTTCATGTCGGTTAAAAGTATTCAAAATGAAAGTAGTAGCCCTACTATTGGTATCAAGTCCCTTTAATTATAATATACAAACGAACGCACACGCAGACAAACTCGTATTGTTTTAAGACAATTATTGATCGATGTCACGTGTCAAGCTCAATTCCTTATCTCCATTTAAAGGTTAAAGAGTTGCAGCAGCTTACCCTTAATTATGCACTTAGGGTCAGCGCGCTGGAAACTGATAGCTCCGTAATTTCGGAGTTGAATTAGTAAGCGACACATGCGATAGAGTTGTGTCTGACCCCACATTAACATTACTTTTCTTTGATATTCAAAGGCTAGTTTAGAGAGAAGATTCTGATGTTTTGTATTATGAAATGCGGGGAACTGTTTGTGTTTTGTATTTGTACCATGCACCACATATTGGAGCATATGGTTTTTAATTAATTGTGTGAAAGAGAAAGACCTCAAAGTTACCTAAATAGTTAAGGATTAATCTAGTTAATGGCGTGTTTTATACGTCCATAACACTCTCGTAAAAAGATGATAAGTAGGTATGAATGATAGTCACTTGTTTTCTTTTGGATTTTTTTTCAATCTTTGTACTGCCGCGGCGCTGTATGGATTACTGCAGCATAAAGCTTATGTTAAACGTTTTTAACGAATGCATGTAAAAAATAAGCATCAAATACCAACAAGTAGTTACACAAAAGTTTAAGCACATTATGCAATGACGGACTCCGAATTAAAAATAATGTTTTTGTATAATTAATTTTAATTTGCGTCTTTTTGCTCATATGACGTCATAGCAAGCTCGATGTATGTGAAAATATTGTGGAAACTAAATATTCATAATAGGTTTAGTAGTAATTTGCTTCATCAATTGAATTCGAGGTTATTGACATTCTGTACATGTATACTTAATAATGCATGCCTAATAAATGGTCCTTTTACCAGACTGGAGGCTATGTGTCATGAAAATGAGCTTTGAGTTAACAAATTTAGTGAATAAAGGAAATATTTAAACAATATTTCCTGTGACTGGAGAAATGTATGCAGCAAGTACAACAGATAGACCCATTAAACATGCACAATAACCCCATAATATCACTAACGAGTACACAACAGTCTTATAAAGATAGCGTACATCATAAAATATAATAATTTTACGTATGTTAATATATAATAGGACAGTAAAGCCAGCGGAGTGCGACGCGGTAATAGAGGTGTGGCAGGGCGGAACGGCATGTTAACAGTGCCACTACTGAGACCAAAAAGTTTTAGCGTTAATTTGACTCTATTTACACTGGGATACATGTTTCATTGCTTGGGTGGAAAGCACCTACTAGATTTTATAGTCGTTTATGAAGTTTCGGTTGAGTTTTTTCGATAGTTTTCTTAGTATTATATCAAAGGATTAAACGTTTGCTAGTAAAGCTGTTGGGATCATTTTAATTAATATTGTAAAGCTAAACGAAACTAAAACTTGTTTTTTTCATACTTGTATTATGCACTATGCTGCTTTTCCTGTTTAAAGCTCTTTTATAAGATGCAGACTTATAATTGACATTTTCAAAACAAAGGTAGTGAGTATGTCTAATTGGCACACGCATAGTAAGACCGTTAAAATAAACTACAAAAGATAAACCTATTTCAAAAATAAAACAACCTATTTAAGTGTCTACGTCACTCTCATCATTCAAACTACACGAATATTCACGTAAACCAGACACGATGCGTGTATAGAGCAGTAGACAACATCTCAAACACTTGCCGTAAAGATTTACAATCGCACCCGACATTAACAAAGGAAAAAACGAAGGATCCACGAAAGGTAAACATTTTGGCTAAACAACGTGCGGACGAGTAAACAGTAACCACGTTTTACGTTCAAGAGTAAAGGTGAAGTTTGGTGTTATGATACTGAGGATTACTGATTAGGATACTGGGGGTTATGCACGCCTGGTAAGCGTGGAAGACAGTAAAGTCTCATATTGTGATCATAGGGGCTAAATGTACCAAAAAAGTGTAGTTGACCTGATTAACTGCTTGTAGAGCGCATGTAGAGTCCTATGTGGTTACTCTTGGTAAAGACTATTCTATAATACCAAACAAAATTAGGTAATTCTGCATCTTTTACACATTTTTCGCATAGCAGTATTTCAGAAATCATTAAAAGATTGATGAATCCCCGACTTTGACATACAACGTATTTGCTAAATATCGGTCCTTTAAATAAATTACTTTTCGATAAGCCCAGATTAAAGAACCTTTGCTTAATTTTATGAAGTTTAAATTCAATTATCGTCGCGATATTCTTTTACGTTACAAATGTGTGTCATTCATTTACAAGGAGACAGGTGCAATTTGCCAAAATAATTATGGGCGTGGTTTAATTTATTTAACGGATTCCGCACTGAAGGACCGTCATAATGCGAGTAGTAACGAACGATAACCTTTGCCTAGAGATAATTAGCTTTGGAACTTATCAAAAGGAGAAAATTTATATATGACTTCCATATGATTTCAGGATTTAAAAAGCTTTTATTAATTTTGAACTGCACTTTCGTTACAGAAGGTTTTATTTAATCTTTGCGACCTCTACTGATTGATATCAGTATTGATAAGATAACAAATTAATATTTATAGAAACTTTTTGAATCTCTTGTTATAAAGTTACAAAAAAGAAATATTTTTTTGTTTATGTAGCGAATAAACGAAAAATCATACTTTTATGTTTGTAGAGTCAATTGACGAGTCAGTAGTTATTTCGTTAGTACCTACTATAGATCTTACGGAATATTAGATTATGATCTGCTTATTTTTGACTTGGACCAGGTGTGAGCCCACTGTTGTGACAGACCAGTAGCCAAGAGTTCACGTAAGAGATCGCAACTGGCAACGACATGTTCGAACTAGAGCGTGCGATGACGTCACCCATTGAGTCGCGCTCAACGGATCATCACTTTATCATTATTGGATGTATATCTTTACGGCCTTTTTACGTTGTTTTGTAAGCAGACTCTTCTGTATCAATAGACAGAAGTCTGCGAAGTAAGGACCAATTTTAATTCGCTCTACCCTCCAATCCGCATATATTTAAACTAAGGCCTATTTTTTATATACCAATAAGTAACCCAATTTGTGTGGAAATTCCTTATCAGTTGACATAGTTATAATAAATTTTCCCAGTAGATTAATATAATACGTCACTTAAATTTGCAATTTACGTAAGGATACGTGATAAGAATAAATTGATTAAGCTTTTTACTTAAATTGAGAGATTAGGGGCAATTAACTTTACTATAACGATGCTGTTAAATATTAACAATGTTTGCTGTAAGAAAATGCGTATTTAAGTATGTTGGGTAGATTTGGTGGAAAAGCTTTTAAGGCAATACATTTATTTGATTGCTAATTACTAATAATGATTCTTCGAATAAAATACAAACCGTTGGTATCCATAGCTGCTGCAGTCGAGGCATGTGATATTTTAATAAATGAGGAATTTTCATTCAAAAATGTATCACCTCTCTGACACCACGTGGATCAACGTAATTAAATCAAATATATCATAAATCTCCTTAATTAGGACAATTACTACTTTGCTGACAGTCAAATGGCAGATATTCTGGAACCCATTAATTGAGAGTCAGTGCGTAAAGATGCAAACGATGAAAATACAAAGGTACTTATCAAGAATGATGTGTTCATACAATTTATATTCAAACACTTGTACCGACATTATTGTATTATTTACTTTGTGTAATCGATGTTTCGAATCTAGGACTGAACAAATGCTCCATTCTTAAATCTTTAATCGGGCTATCTACCTACGTACCTACTTTACTGCTCTACTTTAAAAGTTAATTGCAATCTCATTTCGTAATTTCTTTAGCTAAAATTCATTTTTTTTTGTTTTTAGTTTCATAAACGAAATGTGTCAAGGATTTGTCAAGAAAATATTTTTTATTATGAACTGGAAGATAGCGTTTCATAATGTGTTTTTGTTTCAATATTAATGATGTAAGTTGCGTTTAAATTTAGCTCGTATTATCTGTTTCCTATCCACCTGACCGTTTATGAAGGGTGCATAAATGAGGTCCGGCTTTGTACGAGTAAGAGGCATGCGCTTAGTATGTTTTGCAGCGGACTAGCCGACCACTATTCACTACGGAGCCAAAAATGGACTCATAATGGCTACTTGTTTGTACGATACACCTGCTGTCATCGCATATTTGCTAGCCGTATTATTTGTATAAAGTTCTATGTGAAGCTAATTATATTTTCTATCGATGCGACTTATGACTATAGCATGCATGATCACATGGAATTTGACAGAACGTTTAATCAAAAATGTAGTTATAAATTGTTGTCAGCGATACCTTACGTACGTGTCCTCAAGTTCCATGTGACCCGGCTCGCATCACACCACGTCCTAATAAAACACTGTTCACTCACTGTAACCAGGCTTGTAGACGGCACGAATCCTCTTAACCAACTTGGCAGTCCTCTTGATGGGAGGGCCGAGAGCGACCGCGGAGTGGCCCCGTCTCTCGGCGAACACGATATAGTTGCGGCGGTTCTTGAGCGGCACCTCGAAGCGGCCGGAGCAGTCGAGGTGGTCCGGCGGCAGCTTGAGGCGCAGCACGGCGTTCTCCCGCGGCCAGTGGCCCTGGTGGCGGAAGACGCGGCGGATCTGCACGGTGGCGGCGTCGCGGGCGAGCGACTGGACGCGCGCCTCGAAGGCGGCCGGCGCGCGGTAGGCCCGCCAGGCGACGTCGGCGCGGTCGCAGTAGAGGCGGCGCGGCGCGGCGAGGACGGCACAGCACAGGCACAGCAGAGCCCACAACGCCGCGCGCCTGTCTGTCTTCATCGCGCCATCGCAACAGCGCTCGGTGACTCCCTGCTCGACGCTCGTACGCGGTGCGCCTATGTTCTCCCGTGAGCGGTCGGCGCGCGACTGGCCCGAACTGAATCATTCCCCGCCCACACCGAAATAGTCGCGGTACGGAGCGAGCACGCGTCGCTAATTTATCTCGTCTGATGATTAATTTGCGCTTGTTATATGTAATTAGTGGGTACCATGTCGATTGTTTGATTGGCGGGTGATTGGGGTGCGTTTGCTTCGGGTCATGTGAAAGTTCAAACCTTAAAATTGTATAACTGTACTCATTGTGTTTAATTTGATTTAAAAAATAACTTTCTTTTTATATAAAAAAATTATGCAATTCTTTTAAGCTGTAATTAGAGCGTGTAAAAGTTTCTTCGAGAGGAAAATTGGTAGGGGTGTTTGTAAAACATGTTATCTAGTAAGAGGTTGTTACCTACTGTAGCAGAGATTTTCAACTAACGACTTTCGCTTCGTAGCGACGTCTACGGAGGCGCTGTAGCGCGTAGACATTCCGTAGCTTTGACCTCAGCCGTAGACCTTGCGTCCTTGTGGTGGATGTTACAATTATTAATATTTTGAATGTTATACAATTTTTTATTAAACATTTAGATACATTACTTTATTACCTAAAACTAAATGATAAGAACAACCATTTTATATTTAGTTATATCAGTTTTGTTTCGTTAAAGGCACGAAGCTGTTGAAGCTTCGATCAAAAAAATCTAAGGTCCTAAGCGTTTTTTATAAAATATATCTGTAGCGCAAAACATTTAATGGCTAGTGCTGCGCTAACGAATTTCATGTGGTTAGTATTTTTAGAGGTCCTTTCGACAACCATTATCAGTTTAATATAAATAAACCATAAAAATATTTATTAAATGTTAACATTTGACGTCTAATTATAAATAAGTAATTAACTAAGTAATTTTATTTTTGCCTTGACTGGCAATAAAAAAAATATTCTCATGAAAAAATCCTTAACTCTTCTATAATTTATATTCCGATACCTACACAATATCCGTTAACAAATGAATCAGGAAATTATTTACCATTCATCTCAACGACTTAAGATCAACCGAACCAAACAAAAACAACTGTCAACTTCAAAGTATTGTACCTACCACTAATGTGTATTACTCCAACAAATGGAATCCCGAAGGCCGAGCTCCCTTGATACCTGGAAGCAGCTCGCTTCCCACAGGAATGAATGATTGAGACCTAACGGTGTTTGAGACCAATTGCCTCACATCCGGTAAAAAAGGTAAACACTGTGAACGCGGTGTTTCGGCACCGTACTCTCAGGTAGACCGTTCATTCATAATGGTTATGAATGACCGATCTGTGTGGGGTTCCCTGGGTAACTAAGGGATCCTTAAGAAAAAAAAAAGATTATCAAAAAAACATACACCACTACTCTACGTTCAGAACTTACTCTCAATTAGAATAACTTGCGCTTATTAAAGGATAAAAGAGAATTTTAAAGCAAGTAAAAAAAAATGCTATTACTATACCAGTTCATTCTTAAAAACGCTTGCTGTTGTCAATGTTCAAATAAATTATAACGTAATTTATGTTTGCTTTTTGTTTTTGAATTCGATGCTAATATCCTATGTTGATATGATGTTCATACATACAATAAAAAAAAAAAGAAAAAAAAAAACAAACTACAAAAAACCTACAAACATACATCAAAACTTATCTTAAAAACAAAAGCTCTTCATAAAAGAGAACGGAACCCTCTATTCAAATCGGTCTAATTTTTTCCTCCGTCCACAAAAACGGCGGGCGCTGCGGCCGGAACTTACCTTTTGTCGTCTACCATTGATACAAGCACGTGCGTTACGGTGTGAAGCCGGCCAATTGTAAATGTATTACATAATAACTATACCCTAATAGCTTCCCATCCAAAAGAAATGTCTTCGTTCTCGAGTTTTCGATAGTCAGCAAGAGTATCATTTGAGAGAACATTTTTGAAGGTTACCAAAGTGAGTCATCAGGACTTAAGTTGAATTTATTTTAAAGAATAGGTAGAATTACTATTTAGGATATTTATAGATTGCTAACTAATGTATTGTTATGCTGATGCACTGTTTCGTGTTTATGGAGTTTAAGAAGGGAATGAAAATGACTTCATAAAAAGATCAGCTAAATTTGGGGGTGTGTAACAGTAAACTGTGTCAATATGGGTATAGTCAACTAGGTGCGATAGATAAGCTTTACAGCTCTTTTAACCAGAACTATATAAAGTCGAAAACAACCAGCAATTAGGCTCTTCCATGTAAAACAAGTGAAAATACCTGTCAAATCCGAAACACATGTTACTTCACGAATAAAGAAAGGCAGATCAATAGCCTCTAATCTGCACTAATAGCAAACAGGTGGGCTTTGTGTACTGTACCTTGATTGTTTGTAAGGGACCATAAATAGGGCTAGGTGTATTTGGCAACACGTGTTTGTGATTACTTTCTGTGGGAACCTCAAGAACAATAGTTTTGGAAACTGTTTTGTTTTGTGCCTTTTGTTCTTATCTATTTGTTGAGCTTTCATTTACGAAGTATTGAAATGTTATCCTGTTTATTTTATTTAAGGTTTGTTAAAGGTGTTAAGGTGATATAATGATCTCAATTTTACCAAACGAAAATACAATTTAAGGAAATTGTACACTTATGCCAAACATGGTATATTATTGTAAAACTTGTGTATCGTCTTTGTGTACAGTCAGTCTCCGACAAAATTCTTTCATAGTCAATTGAAACTTACTCCATCCGACTCGCACAGCTTCAGAAAGTCGCAAGTTCGTATAAAAGTGTCCAGATGGTCGAATTTCGTGATGTCTTCATTACAGCCTGCCCGCGGTTGTAAGTCATCTTAATGCAAAAATGACAAAATAAATTATAATGTTGGTGCCCGCGCGAAACGCTAACATTTGGCGAGAGAGTACGCTAGGCATGTTGCTCTACATTACATTTTTGTAAGTTTCTGACTGTTTTGTTTTACTATAAGTACCTATTGATTTGAAAGATATAAAATTTTAACTTTTAGTTGACTTCTTATCATGGGTTTAAATGTATCTATAGACACGTAGAGCTTACTTGTTTTTTTTAGTTTAAGTGCGAACGGTAAATATTGACATAAATGTTTAGGTACATAATGCAATTAAAACTTAAATTTTGGAAAATGTATAAAATTTTAAGTATTTGACCTAGCCTTGAATCTGAAGTTATTAAAATAACAAAGATACGAAATCTAAATATGTGAGCTAATTAAGGAATATCTTTAAACATATTTATCTAATTACGTTTTATTTTATGTAGGTTACAGTTCAATGTTTTTACATTGATTTGTTTGAATTTGATTAAAATATAATAACTAAAATCGGCTTAACTAAACATGAGTAAAATTTAAGAAAAGCGCAATTTTGAAGAAATAAAAACAATAAGATGAACACTTTTATTAATTTCAACCAACTAACCAGCTAAGTAGAGCTACATTGTGACATTCACATCTCGAAGGGCCACCCTCAGTGACGTTCATTTCTCGTTAACCGTATAATTGTTTAAATTGTCATAATTTCGCCCGCATAATGTTGCCACATAAATATTTATTTATCGACCTACTACTGATAACGAAATTGCTGATGACCACCGCTCTTCACATGATTTAAGAGCCTGGTACCCGGTTTATTTGGACTCCCACTTATTTGAGGGTACACTCTTTGGATAGTTTCTTGCACCAGTTTACTCTTAGGTCGATGACTTTAAAGGATATAAAAGTATGAAAATAATAATGTTCCATCATGTACCATTTATAGGGCTAGAAACTGGACATAAACAAAAAAAAAATAACTTTCGAACAGCCATATCGATATTTTGGAGGTATTGTTGTCGTCCTGGCCTACGATTGCTAACTAAATTTTGGATGTTTTAACGTCTTATTGTATTTGTTGACTGATGACTCTACTCGCATTATGACCCAAGTTCTACATGAAACTTATTCAGTAACTGCATTTTTCTCGTGAGGACACTAACTGATCAATAATCAAAAACTGCAAGATGCCACGTGCTTCGTAACCTTTTCTTAATTTATTTTCTACATTCATCGTACAAAACTTTAAAACAATAGTCGATCGACATATCCTTGTAAATAGTAACGACTAACAATTATAATTTGTTATCTGATAGCTTCCATTAAAACTATAAGATTTTCATAAATTCACGCAAATGTTTAACATAGTCGTCCACATGTTCTCCACCTGTTTTAATAGAAGGAAGTATCAGAATAGTGGGCATAGAAACAGAACGTATCACCGCTAGTACAAGTCCGTGAGCAGAACACTTACATCGGCCGCCAAAGTATCCATTCGGTAGGTCGCGAGTGGTTTATTTCTCTCGCGCCCCGGAGTAAATATAACTCGCATGTTACGGGTGTTGGGTACCACGTGTGCTAGAACTCGAATGTAACTCACGTGGTGGCGACCATGCTTTGTAATGTAGGATAGGATATTACAAATTAGTGTTTTTTTTTAGTATTAACGTTATAGATTAAAACACTATGTAGCGAAAAATTTAAAGTAAGTACCTAAGCTTAGTTAAACATTGTGTTTTAAAATGTTCTTTTCATGGGCGTATTTATCGTATTGTAACCAAAACAGGTTTAAGTTTGATATTAAAGTGCTAAAAACTGTTTTTTATAGCTATTTCTTAATCTGATGGTTAAATGCCACAATTCCATGTTATATTTTCTAGATACGAAAGTCTTTGATCTTAATTTAATAAGATCTAGCATAATGTATGTCCAATGCCAAAGTTATACAAAACCCATATTTCACAGTTCCCCAAACTCGCAACCTATTCACTTCTGTTACAAACCATTTGCTATCGAATCTGGAACCGGTAGTAGAGATCTTTTCTCTCACCTTAACCACGTGACTCAGTGACGTATATTTTCTCTACATTTGTTAACCATATCAGGGTATTAGAGTATTTAGAAGCTATTTGAACTTTGTCTACGTCTATTTCAATATTAAAAGTATATAAATATATGCATGAAGCCCTCAATATAATTAATAATAAACAATACGCAGTAGGGTTATTATTAGATATGACAAAAGCTTACGATAAGGTGCAATTCGATATATTATTAAATAAACTGTATAACATCGGTATCCGCGGAAAAAGTTACGAATGGTTCACATCATATTTAAAAAACAGAGAACAAACTGTAGAAATAGAATATTATAATTATAAGTCAAAACAAATTGAGCTAATTCGATCCCAAAACATGCCCGTAAACGCCTCTATTCCACAAGGAAGTGTGATATTCCTTATTTATATAAACAATCTCCCTAACCACATAAACGAGTCATGCGTATTGTTCGCCGATGATATCTCTATCTTAACATCATGTGATAATGTTATAAACCTAATCCAAAAACTAAGTACTATACTGGACACTGTAACGCACTGGATGAACGAACATAATCTTGAAATTAATTATAATAAGACAAAAATAATACCTTTCCACCCCCGACAAAAAATACCTTTAAACATAAGTTTCAAATATAATGGATCTATATTAGAAGTAGTAAATAAATTCACCCTCTTAGGCCTAGACATAGATTCACACATAGACTGGAAATCACATATTCAAAAAGTAAGAGCGAAATTATCCAAGTTTTCATATGCTCTCCGAGAAATCAAGAAAACCACAGACCTAAAAGCAGCACTAGTAACATATTACTCGTATGCATTCGCATGGCTCAATTATGGCGTCATCCTATGGGGAAATAGCACAGAAGTCCCTACATTGTTCACTTTGCAGAAAAAAATGGTTCGAATTTTAACAAACATCGAAGATACAGACTCCTGTAAACCTCACTTTAAAAACCTAAAAATATTAACCCTGCCCTGTCTCTATATACTCGAAATTTGTAAATTTGTCAGAAAATATCCTCAATTTTATACTAAAAGGGGAGATATCCAAACCAAAATTGATAGACCTTAGACATGGAAGCAGGTTAAACTTACCCACTTCACGATTAAAAATGCACTCTTCTAGTACATTTGTCATGTCCATTAAAATATATAATAAGTTACCGGAATACATCAAAAATATAAATAAAAATAATACCTTTACCAACAAATTAAAACAATTTCTTATATCTAAAACCTATTATACTATTGATGAGTATTTTAGCGATAAGTTACAACAACAGTAAAAACTATACATACATACATTACAATTCAATAAATTACACTAGAATATATAACAATAATAGAATTAACACAATACCTACATATCATTTATTTTATATTTATTTTAAACTAAATTTTCCTTTTAAATCAAAAAGCGCCTTCATCCTCTCTCCTAGTTATTAATAAAACTTTGCTGTGCCCGACAGGGTCCATAATTGATTCGATGTTTTAACATACCAACTATATGTACACATTATGGAATGCAATAAAGTATTTGAGTATTGAGTATTGAGTATATTATCTAGCTTTTAAACAAAACTTTGTTCTAGGCACAACTGTTTGTGCCTTGGGGGATATAATAATTATTGTAAACTTTGTACTTAATATCATAAACTGATATTAGACGCTGCGAAGACACATAATATGCTTTTTTACAGATGGAATTTTTGGAAATGGCCAACGCTCCATAGCAAACGCACCAATATAATCAAAAAGTTATTAGATCACTTGTCACTTAGTGAAAATTGTGTTGCATAGCAGAAATCCACAACATTTTTTAAAAGCAATCAATTTTAAATAGTCTGAAATGGGACGTGGGTGCAGAGAAATGCTTTTATTATGAAATGAAAATGTGTTTTTGATCCGGAGAAATGCAGTCATCCACTTAATTTTACATGCAATTTTCCTGTTCCATATTTCATGAAAGCACTTGCATGCAGAATGTAATACAGCACTAGTGATATATGCCAAAATTACGGTTACTCTTCGTCTTAATAGTGGCAAACACTCATTATACATATTTTTAAGAGGTATTTGATAATAAGCTTTAGCGGCCAGTTCTCTTATATTGATATAAAACTTCTGCTCATGAACAACTCAAACACCTAAAGTCTTATCGAAGCGTCACTCGCCTTAAAAAATAGGGACAAGTCATTTGTAAAGTTCACAACTCACTAACCCCGCAAAGCAGAAATATCGTTTTGAAAAAATCGTTCGACGTTCCAGACGGGCGTTTAATTAAAAAATAAACAGCGTAAGGGCGTCCTCAGACGGGCGGCGCGGCGGCGGCGCATCTGCGGTCGGTCGCGTGTCGCACTCACCCGCCGACTTAATTAGATACGAATATATCAAACGAATGGAGCTGAAGGTGAACAAAAGTTTTGCGTGTGTGTTTGTTTTACACTCTGTTTTGTATGTTAGCTAGTATCGGCAGTTTTTATTGTTATTTAACTAACTTTTAAAATAAGCCCATTAAGGAGCTTCATGGGGAAGTAAGGAAGTTAGAATTGGTGGCAAAAATGATGTTAAAACATTTTCAAAGCCCATTACTTAACCTGCTTGTGATGTTTTAGTTTTTAGATAAACTAACTTTTCTGCCACAAAACAGCTATTAAATAGTATAACGTACCTACATTGCGACATACACGATATTTTAGTCAAATATTTTAGGATTTAAGTCGACTCCATGCACTCCTCTCGTCCAAACGGTCCCGTACACCTGTACATTGAATGATGACGGGTTTAGTCGCGGAATGTGTGCGTTTATAATATGAGACGATATTTTCATGAATCTTATGGAATCTAACGTTATAGTAGCATCTAACATCCCACCGCCTGAGTGTAGAGCTTCCTCGAATAAGGAGATTTAAGTATCCGGACATATGAGCAATCATCTTTGCTATTAGTATTTTGGATTGCTGATTTTTTATGTACTTCTTTGAATGAAGCTGTATGATTGTAATTTTCTGTACCGACAAATAGAGAAAAATACAGAGAACCAGCAGGTTGAAACGATTTTGTATTTTAATCTATGTTTAAGAAATACCCTAAAAGTCTACAATCGCCTTGAGGTACCTAATTTTTCATATTGGACTAAATCGTTTTGAAGGACAAGGCAATGTAGCAAATAACCTCTTTTTTTCGGCAATTCCCGATTAGAGTAATATTTGGAGACGGGGCGTTCCCCGTCTCCAAATATTACTCTACACCTGTACATTGCACGATAAAGGCTTGGAATGCACACACTAATAATATGCGACTTTATTTTCATAAATTCAGCGGAGTGTGGTACTTCTGCCGCGGGCCAATCGTGTTTGGGTATTGGTGCTTCGAATGCTAAGCTATTCAATATTTTTTAGCTAACAATAATTTGTTTTTTTAATGGCACGCTCTTCAGATTGGGACCGAAAGCTTTAGCGGATTTTGCTAGCAATTAAGTTGGAAAAAAAAAACTTAGAATAATAATAATTACATAACAAAATGCAAACTAGCCTATTTATTACTGTGTCAGTTACATACATTCACAAAAATATATAGACAGTAGGTATTATAAGTACCTACTAATAGTAACATTAAAGGTAATGTATAAAGCTGTAGGTAACAAAATATATCTTAAATTTATGCTAAGGCTTACATCTATTCATTTCATCCTACATCCATTCAAATACTAAAAGGTGTGTCTAACAATCATACAAAATATTCAAATATATATATATATGAAATTAAGTCAAAGAACTTCTTGAATGAGCACAGGTGTAAAACGTAGCTTTTGGTGCAGCACATCCCAAAAGTTTGGGAGGTCATCATTACTTTAGATTATAATCGCACCGCACCGATCAATTCGAATCGATATTTAAAATTGTTAAAATCGTTATCGCGAAAACGTATCGATACTCGAATTTCGCATCGATTTAAGGTGCCACGATGAATTCCGCTCCCAATACCTCGAAGAGTTCTGGGTTTTAAATGAAATGAACATCGGGATTTATTTGATATTGACTGGGCACATCAACATAACTGCCCAGAATAGAGATTATTAGGATTGATGATCTTAGTACATTGTATCCGTGTACCAATGTTTACGGAAGCCTAGAAAAATAATGCTCTTTATTACTTAATTGAAAGTTATGCGATAGTGTCAATGTAAAAAAGCAACAATTCTAAAACTGCATTCACGATACAAAACAAGGCTGATATGGGGGGCATTACAAAACCAAAAATGCAATTAAAAATAGTTTGTTAGCTAAACCCACGTCAGTCTGACACTAGGCTCTAATTAAAATACTTCTTTGTTGCTAAGAAATATATCTTTAGGATGTTAACTGAGGAATCCCAAAAAGTATATAAACTTCACCACTTCGGTGGCAATGAGTTTTTTTTGTCAGTTTTTTATTAGAACGGTATCACATTGCACATTCTGAAACGGGCGTTTTTATTTTTGTGATGCAAGTTATTTCATAATTAGGTTATTATGTCTTTGATCTTTAAATTGCACATAGCAAGGATCGAACTCGTGTTACTTGGTACAGAAAGCTAAGTAATGATCTACAGTGCTCAAGTCTCAATATTATGACGCAGAAATAAATCGATCGCCTAAAAAAGGTAGATGCGCGCGCGCACGGAATGCGTACAAAATGGATTTAACAGTGGCGTGCACAGGTGCAAATCAATTATCTTCAGTGTAAAAGGTGTAATATAAGTTCAATATTATGTTTTTGTAGGAGGAGAGTCGTGACCTAAAGGTTTGCGGATGTTATTGATACATTACACTTAAAAGAGCCAGGTTCCTTCCCTGGATGGGCCATCACTTCTAGCCAGTAATGACATATTGTTCTATTAACCTTATAATATCTTAAAATCCTATTTTATCAAATAGAATAAGACTCACGGTATTTTCCACTTTACCCGGTTGTTATCTATATTTATATACCCATAGGAAAAGTAATTGATGAAACTAATGATTGAGCTTTTTTGGACGTTAGTATAGAAATCTGGTCCATTAGCATTGTAAACCTATTCTGTCGATATTCACAGTGTGCTAAATATTCAAATTCTTGAAGACCGTCGTTTAGGAACATCAAACTGTTCGCATGTATAATTAGTTTAATTACAATACCTGCACATGGACGGATTCCAGGCATACTATTTGGAAATAGGGTTAATTTAAAACAAAAACTAGGTCTCGATATTGAGTGATAAATCTTCCCATTTTTTGCTCTTTTCATGCATGCATGTCAGTAGCTGTTAAGGCGAAGTTTTTCTTGACCCTATATTTATTGATTTCTTTCTTATTTAATAGGAACTTGATGTAGGCATTGAATCATACACCAATTTTATCTTTCAAAAGAAGAATGACCACGACTATTGCGTAGTTAAAGAGACTACATAAAAATAGTTTATGATATAGATTATTTTAATACTGTAGTGTCTCTCAAATGCCAGTAAAACTAACGGTTTGACGAACGAATACTGAGTTAAATTCCTAGCTGAAAAATTATGGTGATATAAGAATAATAAATGAAATACCTGATGATATTGGGTATACCTCTTAACAACAAAAGCTTGGATCGAAGAACAAAATGCATATAAAATGGATAAAAATAAAATTTGGCAAAATACGAAGAGAATGCGTGGGAGTTGGATTGATGCCGTTTTCTGACTCATTTGATCGGGACACTCAAATAAGATATTTATTTAGGAGAGGATCAACACTTTTAATTATGTACCTATTGTTTTATTTTTATATTGGCTTTGTGGTTTACTAAGTGGGCTTGTGTACGTATTATTGCTTTTTAACTGTTTAATTTTTTGACCTTGCATCATTATTCTTGCTGAATTATTGAGGGACAGTCCATATTGCATATTGCTGACGTCTACTCGTAGTAAACATATTTACAAAGATTTTTTTTCACTGCCCTTATTTTTATAGAGATCTTTAAGGACGAGTAATTGCAATACCACTTTATTACTCAACTCTTAGGGCAAATATAAAAATATTACCATAGCAACAGCTTTAACAGCAGTAGCACCGGTCACCATAAATGACTAGAATATTGTTAAAACAAACAACAATTACAAAACGATTAGAATGATCGGCGTCAGATGTGCCGTCTTAGTCTGCTGACCACGTGGGGTAGATTTGCAATAACGATAAACCGCGCAATGGAACAATTGGGGTTGGGGGCTTTCACTGCGAACTTACGCGTATCCTGGAAACAACTTCACAGGAATACTCGATATAGGTAGCCTATTTTTCTCTTTCGGTTAATACTTACTTGACCATGACCAGGTTTGTTCGAACCCTTGTTTATCATTATATGTTTCTTTTCTTTACGCCTATTTTTTGGCTTGATAGAAAATACAAGCATTTATTATACGTATTCACGCGAAAAGCTTTTTTTCACCTTTACGTTGTCCTTCCTCTCTCCGTCCTACCATTAGCATTAGAACTCTTGTAATTTTTTTTCTCTATTCATTAATATGAGTCGTGTCACTATGCTAAAGAGACGATCATCATTTCTGATTTAATGTCAGAAAAGGGTAGAGCTATATAGCCAGATAGTACCATCTCTTTCACACCAGACCTGTGATAGCTTACACTTCATAATTCAGCGATACCACAGGCATGGGTCCTGACCCCGCCACGCATGGCGGCGCGCGGCGCTTCGCCCCCAGACAAACTAATTACACCGCGATAACATCCACGCAGGAGCAGTCGCCGTGACGGGCATCTTGATCGCATGTGAAAGTGCCTCCTGATTCAAGCTTTTTATGGGTTCTGTTAAGTTTTGTGGGATTTTACTTGGGATGTTAAGTATATAAGTCTTCAAATCTGTCTACTTGGGTGTAAAAATGGAATTGCATGTCCTAAAGACATACAGTTCCTGTTCCTAATCCGGAACAAAAATTAAAAAAAAAAGACAAGTTAATAATGTCACTTCTGATGATAGGATTTGAACATTTAGTTAGAATTATTAACCTTAAAACTATTGCGCTGCATGTTTATTTGCGTAAATAAATCAGTGTAGTTGCTAATAAGTCAATAATCTTTAGTTTACCGTGTCTTGGCAAAGTTTGTCGTCAAAAGTTAGTCGAAGAACATCAGCTGTCAACGGACATCGGAGAAATTTGAAAACATAATATCCAGCTAAGTATCTTTTCGTATTTATGGTTAAAATAACAGGCCTATACACCATAATACATAACATCGCACACGACTCATTACTCATGAGCAACGTCCAATACTCACTGGCTTATTTTATGTCTCCTTTTGTTTGACAAACTGTGGAAACAAAATCGACGACGTAAACAATCGCCCCAGACACTATTTACTTACTCTTAATTACTGACAAACACCTTACACACAGGTCTTTTTATTAGTTATAAGTGTAAATTAAAGATTATATTGTAAACATTTATTTCTTCTTTTCTTCTCACCTACCGTCTAATTAATTAATTGTTAAAGTTTCTTTATTTAGTACATTTATTAACCTATACAATTACATCCTGTTTTATATCAATTATAATTTTCTGTCTAAGTGATTAACTTGTTCTCTTTTAAAATTAATATACTCTTAATTATAATTCTTAACAACTATCCCTCTCCATTTCAAAAACTTTGCTTAACTTTTCACCTCTTTTAAAATCTGTATCTAGTAAATAACAACTACACTAGATATTTAGCTGTACCATTCACTTTCCAGGTGAAGATACTCAGTGACAAACATGTTGACCCGTAGAGCTGTTGCAAGAGACATGGAGGATAAACTCCGGGCAACACTGAAGGAGCTAGAATCATCGAAAACCCTGTGCAAGCAGCTGCTACAAGAAAGAGAGGACAGCGAGGTTGAAGTCAAGAATATTGTGGACAAGAACACCACACTTAAAAATGAGCTGGCTGAACTACATATTGTACATATGGACCTACTCGACCAACACCAACACCTGCAACTTGACTTATCAAACTTTAAACAGTGCAGTGATACTTATGAAATAGCTCTGAGTCGGATAACAGATCTCGAGCATGAACTTAGTAACGCCCATAGTACTATTATGTTTCTGGAGTCAGCTAAATGTAGGGAACAGACCTCCAGCACACAGAGTTTGTTCGATGAGCTGGTTGGTTGTTCAGCGGCAGATATTTGCCAGCCAATTATTACAATTGATTTAACTGGTGAGGATGCCATTACACGCCCCTTATTATTTAGTCATAATAAATTAAAAAAGTATATTAAATTTAATAAATTAATAAAGAAATCTCGAATTGCATTAAGAAAATTAAAAAATTTAAAATCTAAAGTAACTCATCATAGGAATCGCGTTAATTTAATATCTCAAGTCAATACATATACCAAAGAACTTGAACAATGTAGAGAAAAGTATGATGTTGACACTTTTTTATTACAAGATGAGTTATTGCAAAAGGAACATTTGTTAAAAGATGTTTTTGAAAAATATGCTGATTGTCAAAACCAACTTAGTAAGCGTATGGTCGAGGCCAGTGAGTTGATGGACTTAGTGCAGTACAATGCTGAGAGATGTGAGTCTCTGACGAATAATTTCTCATGCAACTGTGCTCACTCTGCACCATCTCTGACCCCTCCTGTATCCCAGGTAGGTGCGGTCACTCAGCCATCAGCTGACAGTGACACAGATTCCAAATGGATTCTTATTTCTGATAAAATAGGAGCAGGATTTGGGACATTGTTACACAATTGTAACACACACAATGTTACAAATCTCTGTTACCATAATACTCACTTTAGTAAACTTATTAACATTATAAAAAATTTGAACCTTCACAAAAATACCAATATTGTTTTGTTAGTTGGTAACAGCTTAGGTATTCAGAGAAGGGACATTGTTGATGGCATCACCACCTTGTTGAGTCTAGATATAGGTAAAATTATACTTTGTGCTCTGCCTTATGCAGATACTTTAAGCACTGAACAAAATAACTTTGTTCATTATTTGAACAATACATTATGTATGTTGACAGGTTGTCATAGTGACAAATTATTATTTTTTGATACTAATAAGTTTATTAGTGGTTTTAAATTAACTCAGGAAGCAATGTATCTTCCTAAACAATGTAGATTTTTAGTGGCTAGGTTACTAGCATTTAATATTAACTCTGTTATAGGAGATATAACACCGAATAGGTTAAGTACTGATAAATTGTTATGTCTTAGCTCTAACAATGTAGATTGTTTAAACTAACAGCTCAGACAATAGGGAAGCATTCTGATAGCATTCTGCTATATCATCAGAACATAAACCGCTTTTCTGGCAAAATTTTAGATGTAGAACTTTTAGTAGACAAGTATGTCATTGATATTCTTTGCTTTTGCGAATCCTGGTTAAAACCAGATAAAATGCTTTTTAATGTAAATAATTTTGCGATTGCCAGTGCGTTCAACAGACTTTCAGCTATTGGAGGCGGATGTCTTATTTTATGTAATAGTAATTTTAGGTATAAGGAACGTCAAGACATCACTTCATGCTCTGTTGACCGCATATGTGAGGTAGCATGTGCAGAGATAGAAGGTATTATTGTTCTTTGTGTGTATAGGCCACCAGCATCAAACTTGTTGTCTTTTTTGAAAACAATGGAGGAAATATTAATTAAAGTATGTAGAAATAATAAATCTGTATACATCTGTGGAGACTTCAACGTAAATATTTTAATAGATTCGCAGGAGTCTCGTCAACTTTTATCATTATTTAAATCATTTAATTTTGACAATATTTTTAATGAACCCACTAGAATAACTGCTACTTCCCAGAATTGTATAGATAATATTTTTTCAAATCGTGGGGTATTAAACTTTAAACTAATACCAGGTATTAGATCAGACCACATGGGTCAACTAGTGTCTATAAAAACTATAAATAAATTAGAATTTAATAAATCTATTACCGTAAGGCCTTTGACAAATCACAGACTGCGTTCATTAAAGGATAACATTGATAGAGATCTTAATTGTTACAAGTATTCGTTTTTAGGAGAACCAAATGCTGATTATAGTAAACTATTGCACATAATTTGTAAGTCTTTTAATAAAGTATGTCCACAAAAAAACATAAAAGTAGACACTAAATGTAAATTTAATGAATGGGCCACAAAAGGCATTAGAATCAGCAGAGAAACACTTTATAGCCTTTATGAAAAGAAATCTTTTAATTTCGATACAAATTTTCACAATTATGTTAGAAAGTATTCTAAAATATTTAAGAAAGTATGCGTATTAGCTAAGTCAAAACTTATAAGTAGCCGTATAGGCAAATCAGATAATAAAATTAAAACAGTATGGAAGATTATTAACTCTGAAACTGGCAGTAGTAAACAAAGAGATACAGAAATATCATTGAACATTAATGATCAGTTAATTTCACACAAGCCTAATGTAGCAAAAGCTTTTGAAACATTTTTCGAAGACATACCAATTAAAGTAACTAAATCTCTGTCTTCATCTCCTATACGAGCAGAGTCATTACTTAAGCAAAATTTTAATAGAGAAATTCCAAAGTTTAGTTTTAGTCATGTATCTCCTAGCGTTGTAAAGAAATCATTTAAATATATAAAAGTAAAGACCACTGAAGATTTATGGGGCATATCTGTCAAAGTAATTGAATCAATAATTGACACTATCGCTCCGATTCTTGCAAACATCTTTAACGACTGTGTGGATAGTGGCACCTTTCCAGATTTAATGAAGCACAGTAAAGTAATTCCTATTTTTAAATCAGGTTGCAAGAACGATCCATCAAACTACAGACCTGTTTCAGTTCTTCCTGCTTTAAGTAAAATATTTGAGAGATTGGTATTAGACCAATTAATTTTGCACTTTAGTAAAAATAACATCTTTCATGAACGCCAGTTTGGATTTACTAAGGGAAGGTCAACGACCGACGCCGGGGCTAAGTTAGTGTCTCACATTTTGGAGGCTTTGGAGGGATCTCAGGATGCCATTGGCATTTTTTGTGATCTCTCCAAGGCTTTTGATTGTGTCGACCATAAGACGCTGGTCCTTAAACTTAAACACTACGGATTGCGAGGACAATCCCTTGAACTAATTAAGTCATATTTAACAACTAGACTTCAAAAAATAGGTTTAAACGGCGTAACATCATCTGGATCTACAGTGAGAATGGGGGTGCCACAAGGTTCAATCCTTGGCCCTTTTCTCTTCTTGGCATACATAAATGACCTTCCCTATATGATGGCTAATTTAACCAATATTGTATTATTCGCGGACGATACCTCACTCATTTTTAAAATTAATAGAAAATTACCAGATTTATCATCCTTCAATAATGCCCTTAATGTTCTTTCCGAGTGGTTTTCTACAAATAACTTGCTTCTCAATGCAAGCAAAACTAAATGTCTAAAGTTTTCGCTTTCTAATGCCCTTAATCAATCAGAATTAAATTTGATGCTTGATGGTGACCAGCTTGAATTAATTAATGAAACCGTATTTCTTGGTATAACAATTGACTCTAGGTTGCAGTGGGGGCCACACATCACGGCACTGTCGTCTAGGTTAAGTTCGGCTGCATTCGCGGTTAGGAAAATTCGGCAGCTTACTGATATACCCACTGCTAGATTAGTTTATTATGCTTACTTTCACAGTTTAATGTCTTACGGTATTCTATTATGGGGGTCCGCGGCCGATGTAGATTCCATTTTCATTTTGCAGAAACGGGCAATTCGCTCAATATACGGCATGGGCCCTCGAGAGTCGTTGAGAGAAAAGTTTAAAGAAATTAACATTTTGACTTTGCCTTCCCTTTACATTTTCGAGAATATTATGTATGTGCGTAAAAATCTTTCTAGTTTTAGAGTTAAAAGTGATTATCACGACGTTAATACCAGAAATAAAAATAAATTAGTAGTTCCTAAATTTCGGCTTACTAAAACCAATTCAAAATCATTTCTAGGGAATTCAATACGTTTTTATAATAAACTACCAGAGGTCATTACCAACCTGCCCGGTAAGAAATTCAAATCTTGTGTCAAATCTATTCTTATAAAGAAAGCGTATTATAAAGTTAAAGACTACGTGGAAGACAAAAGGGCGTGGAGTGTTTAATATCTGCACATGTGGCCTCCCTGGCGGTCCTTAAGATTTGCTTGTTTACTTTAAATGAGTTCATAAGCCGCCTGTATTTCCTGAAGGCACTTGACATGCCTTGACATTCCTGTTAGGGTATTTCGTTTTTTTTCTGTGACTACATATGTATTGTATGTAAAACTGTTTTCTTTTTATTTTATTTTATATACAATTTCATTTTTAAATTTTGGTACTTTTTTGTTGTGAATGCGTCAACAACGCGGTTTTTATTATTCATTATAACGGTTTGATTGCCATAAATTATTATTATTTTAATTTATTTTTTCGTTATTTTATTAACGTAGTTTTACCTCGGTGTTGACGCATATATTTAACCAATAATGTAAAATAATTGTAATAAGTTTATTTTTAAAAGAGTAACCTATGGAGTTTCTTGCCGGCTCTTCTTCATAGGAATGACACTTTGGAACCGAGCAACTAGAATCAGTAGAGTTAACGTAACGTTTCTTGAGCGCCTTTTTTTTGGTTTATAAGAAATAAAAACATTTTGATTTTGATTTTGATTTTGTTTATAGTAATATAATTCACGGGAATAAGTGCGTAAATGCATAAATACCTTTTTTGGGCTTGACGTTTCGACTGGGTTTCGCAAGCAGACTTCTGAAGTAGTAGAAACACCAAAAAAGGTATTTATAAATGCATGTAGTCAGAAATAATGTAAACCTCAAAATACCTATCCATTTAATGCAGGGATCATCTTTTTACAATTTCATACCTTTTTTTTTCTTTTTACTCGTTGGAGAGTCTTGTTGTCTTTTGATGTATCTGTGACTGTTTCAAGTGATCGCATTAAAATCGAATAGGCACTGAACAGTATGTTACCTATCTGTGCGTTCTGATAAAGTAATTGCCCAGTGATATCATAGCGAGTAACTAGCTCAGCCTTCATCGTAATAATGTCTAATAGGTTTCAATTTCAACTTGATTCGCATTGAATAAATGATTGTCGATTATTACCTAATGATTTAGGTATTGTTGAGATAACTAGCGTTGATCGATTGTTACCAAAGGCTAAGGAGAAAAGGCTAGTGACTTCAAAATAAAAAAAATACGTTATTTAAAGCTTAATTTTTTTGTATGATATCTTTTTTTATGTAGAAAAAAAAATGTATGTTTCAAATGCTTTTTACTTAAATGAGCATTTAATTTATTCAACTAAAAAGAAATCCAAAACTTATTGAACAGTTGCTGTCGCAAAGTAAATTCTTATTTTATAAATTTATGTTACGTTTATTTTGTCTATGGCCTACAACATGCGTCTCTACCTTACTCAAAAGATATAAATGTCAAATCGTTTATCCACTTACAAATTATGTTATAAATAGCTTTACACGCGTTTACAACTTACGAGATTGCTTATGACGTCACCATTTTAAACTACTTACGTAACGAGCTCTAATCGAACTAAAGCTCTATTTCGTTTCTACTTTGATTCACGAAAATATGCTTTCTTCGTTTTTAAGAGATACCAAGACATATTTAGATAATAACGAAGTCTGGGAAGATTGGATATGGTCTTAAATAAAGGAAATAATCTTAAGTTTAAAAAGAACATTAAATAAAACTTAAAAATATACATATAATAATATGTTCTTAGATATAGTTTAATGAGAACTCTACAAACATAGGTAGGTATTGGAAGGTAGAGCACATATCACTGAGGGATTATCCTCTGACGCAAAGTAAAACATCCGAAAAACTTGTTAAAAAAGACTTGCCATAAGTATAATATGATCGACAATAATGAAATTAGCTCATAACTTAAAGCTCTGCTCACCCCAAGCAATAAAGTCGGAGGGTAGGTTCAGACAGCGCGCTAGCCTTGCCGGCGCCAACCGTTGCCTAGCAACCAGGCGCCGAAGAGACGCGACTACTGCGGATATGCGATCAGACTTACTGGAAACGCCTTCATTTATAGCTTTTGAACTTTTAGAAGTAATAAGTTGAAAGCCTAACGTGAAAATAAAGTTCATAGGTAGGTAGGTACTTTGGGTACTTACTAACCTTATGCACTTTTTTACCTGGTATTCAATGATAACATGAATTTAAATTACATATATGTTAGCTACTACAGCTACGTAGATTATTTTCGGTTTTAGTAAAAATAAAATTAAGTAAAAAAAATCATTAATATTTTTATGGTTTTTTATCTACGTCTACACATAACGTAAGTGTGTTATGCGATTCAACAATTATTATTGTACATAATTAAAGCTCTGCTTCTTTAATAATATTCCACATAGAGATTCATAATACTTATTTAATTTATTAAAGTGTGTAACTTTATGGTTTTTATATATTATATATTAGCCTGAGTTCAACCATGAAGTTGATAGCTTGTTTAAACTTGATGTAAAATAACTAGTAACTCTAATAATATCTAGGCACCTCCAGTTACGTTCTATAGTTATGATCCGACGATTATTATAGTGGACTTAAAATCCTTTATAACTGCTTATTCTTGTTATATTCTACAGAATACCGTGCTTTAACGATAGCTGGCTACGATCTAACGAGAACGATACGATCGTTTATGTGTGATCGTTACGATTTTGACAGCTAGACGCGTATTTTATGTTCACACACAGTATTATAGGTACGATGATAGATACAGTCCCGTCATCGCGACATAGGAACCACCTACTTAACTAAAATGTGATCGTCTATAAAGTCCCATCTATTAAGAGGTCCAACTAAATTGTGAGGTCTGGGGTTGGCAATAAATCCTATCGTTTTCTTTAATGTCAATTCAATCATAACCAGAGAGCACTCGCCTAGTATTATACTACTACTAATAAGTAGGTAATATAAGAAATAAAATATTAGGCTAGGAAAAATATCGAATCAACTTGGTATTCCTTAACACATATTAATATATGTTAACCTACCCACTCCTATCAGGTATAGGGCAGTTCCTTATAGAGCCGTAATACAATAGTAATAAAGAGAGCAATTAAACATAAATATTCTTTAGAACAAACAAACACTTTTTATTTAATAATGAGCTATTGTTAGCGTGGTGTCAGGAGTCGGACCTCTCTGTCTCAAAAACGCATCCTCTCACTCACACCTATCCTATACGTACGAGGTATATTTAATTAAGTATGATAAATGATCTACATTGAGGCATTAAGTCAGCTTTGATTCTACTTGAAGATAGATGGAAACAGTTGTTAGATTTTGATAACTGTTTTGCTTTCCTCAGACCTATCATGTCTGTCTTAGACATTTGAGGTATAAAATATACTAGAAAGATGACACATGGCTCGGTACAGAATTTGCTTTGAATTCCCAGCATTTCTAATAAAAGCACCATAGGTTTATACTTTTGTTTCTCAATATTCAGACCAAATATTTTAAACGACATTTAAATAAAACCTAAACTTTCCCACATGTACGTATGCGTACGTGGCAGTGAAACGCTCAAATTGGGCAAAGCTGGAAACGACCGGGCCTCGACCACCCAACGCCATTGTCCGGTGTCGGTCGACCAAGCAATTTACACTTGTGTGCGTACACTTATTGGCGGGCTACCGGGTGCGCGAGCGCAGCTCGATAGCGATTTTATATCGATTATTTTATATTAAGTTGCGTTGAATATATCAGCAGTTAACTTTTAAAGTGGTTTAAAAACTACTTTGAATAGTTTAGACAAACATTGATACTGCTTGCGTAGATTTACCAAACAAAATGCAAGTAAAGAGCCTTATTTTTATTTAATAAATTATTACAGGTTCTTTTGGAATTGGTCACTAATTATTCTGCACGAGTGTTTAGTCAATGAACATAGCATATTTAATGCTAAAACATGTGATACTAACAAACTCAATTTGTTTATAGCCGAATAGCTTTTACTACTTTACCCTCTACGCGAGTCACTCAAAAAATTATAAATGACACATTTAAAATTATAGCCAGGATTATAATTCATATTCGCTATCGAATCGAAAGTCGTCAGCTCACTGCAAGCGTCCGCGGCGGCCGGCGACCGTGGGAACTTGCAGATTCCGCAAGATTAATCCATCGGTCGATGCTTCCCGCCACTTTGCATACTTTATTTATGTCTTTGAGCTGTTTTAGATTATATTCAGAATGTCGCATGCCTTCAAGATCATTAAGATTATCGATTTGTGAGAAATTATTACTTAATTATTATTGAGCACGATTAAACTGGTGTTCTTTGTGGGTGCGATAATGCTTTTGGATCTGGTTTTCAGGTCAGTTCAAAAGTATTTAGATCTGTTATAACTTTTATATTTAGATTGTAAACTTTAGCTTTTATATATTTTTTTATTAGTCTAAATTAGATCCCACTGCTGGACAAAGGCCTCCCCTTTCTTCTTCCAAACCTCTCCATTTTTGGCGATTTCTGTCCATGTGCGCAACGCATAACTGACTAGATCATCACACCACCTAATCAAAATAAACACCGTAAAATTGTCATGTGTCTAATGGTAGAACGTAAAAACCTAAGCTTTAACGAGATGAAAATAATATCAATAGTCAACTTATTCCTTGCATTACTCTAATTGAAGGTAATTATATCATAATTATTACGTGATTATGTTCCTTACAGGATTGACAATAAGAAGTAGATCTGTATTAGGCGAGTTAAGCGTAGAGATTCATCTTCCATCCTCCATTTGGTTGTTAACTCCTAATCTGATACGTAATAAGTGTCATTATGTGCTTGTAAGTGTCAATAATGACATTGTCGGCATTTAATAACAGAATAATTATGGTTATCGGAAAAATATGATTACTGTGGCAGTTTTTCTGGTATTCGCTCTATGGACGTATTTCACTACTCAAATAATTGAATAAGGCTCTATTTGTGCCCGAAGCCCTGAACTTAGTTACGTTTACGATAAATCATAGCTAAACAGTCCTTTAATGTCAAGTCCGAAATTCCCCAGACAGCAAACATTAAATTTAGTATACCATACATTTTGGAAATTCTCATCACGATACGCGGAAACATTCACCAGTAATATAATTCCAATACGCAATCCGCATCTAATGGCATGACACACAAGGCAATAATCCTACCATAGCCATAAACTTAACAGTCTTGGAACATAACACATCAAACTCCAATGATCGAACTAAACAAATATGTGGCGACTGGTACTATCGACATAATTACTGCGTTTTAAATCTGTTCACACACAAGTGCGTAGAACTGTACGATACCATAATCCTTCACTCGTCCGCGACGCTATTTAAAGTCGGCCCTTACACCGTAGAAGCGAATATTGCATTCTTTGCATACCTGTGCGGTTGGTGGAAGTCAAAGACTGCTAGCGGTTTCCAAAAGCACCTTCACACCAAAATCAGAAATAATCCAAAATGTCTCAAAAGGTATTCGAGGCATATAGCATGACTACTCTTCCAAGTTTTATTCTAAAATAAAAACTATGGAATGTATATATTCGGATAAAACAATTTTGACAACTTGTTCAACGACATGTTGAAGTCAAGCATCTAAATGATTGTATTGTTCATATCCGCAATAACTTCAGGTTAAATTCCTTATTATCTTCTACTAAATCTGCGAAAACTGAAAGCTGACACCGCCTTTAGGATAAAGCTAGGCAGAAATAGAATTAAGTGTTGAAAATAATTTTATTAGTACGACAAATACTCGTTTCTCATTATTCCTATATTATTATGTATCGTACTTATTTCTCTAGTTTGGACCGCACCATAAAACGGCCGATGTGAGAATTTGCATCGAATGGAGTAGGGACGCGACACAGCCTCTGCCGGGACACAGTTCGTATGTATTGTGTGTCGTTTTATTATCTCTGATACGCACCTAGATGTTCCACGGATATTGGTAATGCGCTTTACAATTCTTTTTTGGTAGTGATTGCTTTTGAATTGTTTGTGAGTTTGAAATTGTTGAGAGGTGCCCAGATAATTGGGTGAGACGTATATAGGACTTTCACTACAAAGGTCTAGTTACTCTTAGTATCATTTAGTAATTATGTACATACAATATATCATCTTATATTTCTGCAGGTTCACCGTTCGTAAGGAAGCGTATTAAAAGTACATCTAATCATATGTATGTGGTGTCCCGAAGAACAATACATACCTAAAATGGATCTTATCCAAATTCGATTAGATTATTCAATTATTGTTATGTTAATTTTTACGGTACAATACATACATTTTAAAGTACAAACTGCCATCCCTGAACCAATAAGCACTCGATGCTATATTTCACAGGATCCTTTAAAAATAATTAGGTGTTATAAAAGGGAGCCGCGCAGAAGCTACGTGCGCCCCTGTCACAGAGAACGTGTCTACAAACACCTCGGAGGGATTAAAAAATAAAATTGAACCCAGTACCGGGAACCACCCCGACTCGAATAATAGCTTTCGCATTAAACCCCGACAGGAACACGTTTGTATCGCGCTGTCATTGATGATCATTTTTTTGGGCGTTACTCTGTTTGTCGGAAGTCACGAATTGACGGCGACTTAATGTGGGAATCGTAGCGAAAGTTACGATATTTTTATTTTTGTTGAGGACTTTTTGACCGCTCGCTGGTTTGTGTTTAACAGTTGGTCGGTGTGGAATTCGATCGGATTTATTGAAGTTTTGTATTCGATACTGTATCAATGTATCTGTTGCTGTGACAGGAAGATATTTCTTGTAAATAAAGGCAAATTTTAGACTTAATAGGACACCTCCATACATACATGTAGGTAGTACCAAGTAGCTGATACAGTTCGACACTGAATGCGTCCATAATATTGAGACCATAAGATTTACTGTAGCCTGTAAAAATAATTAATGAATATCCAAAATATGGTGTTTACATTAAAAACCTCAAAGTAATTATGAAAAAATGCAAAGTACCTATCTAAATAAAAACCCTTCTATTTAATTAATTGTCAAATCAGCACATATCGACGGGTCCTACGTATACTGGTGTAACCCGCAAAACAGCGAAATACGTTTTTTTGCACCAATAGCCTTAAAATTACCTTAACTTTATATCCTGTAAAAATTATATTAAATTATCAAGTAATTTCAAAGATACAAACTTGTAAACTAATATAAGTGACATGATTTTCTGCCACACGACCATCTAAACTGATATAAGTCACTTGCACCAGTGTAGGTAGTCGCGTGCAACGCGACACGTGGTCGGGAGCACGTTACAACACTGGTATAACTGCGATGCGTTTTAGGTTACATATTGATTTATTAAAAAACTATTCAGATTTGGTTTGTCTTGATTTAGTAGTGGTAACATGTCACAACAATGAAGCGCTCAAGAGGTCAAGTAATGATAGATTTATAAGAAAAAAAAAATAGTAAAATAAACACTCCAGGAAATTACGAAAATAAATATTAATTGACATTTTAAATAGTATGATGATATATTTTGTATTGTTTGATCATATATAAAACAAAGTAACTCAATCTTTCGTTTTTGATTTTAAGTTTTGCTTCCCTTTTTTGAAAACTGGCAAATAATTCCATGGGGGAACTTTAAAAAAAAGGAGGAGGTTTTCAATTCGGATTATTTATGTTCGCGCATATCTCCTTTGCTTTCCAAACCGATTTGAAATATTTTTTTTCTTTGTTGGAAAGGGCATACTTCCCAAATGGTCCCATAGTCACCAAGTCGGGATCTGATGATGGAATTTTGGTGAAATCGAGGGAACTCTTCAAATGTTATAGCGTTATATAATGTTATAGGAAAGCGTACAGCAAATTTGGTTTTTTCTACAGCAAGTGAAGCATTTGCCGTTCAAAAGAACCATTCTACCATCAGATCTGATGATGAAGCTACGATGGCCTCGTGAATGTAGCCGGAATTCGTTGTTTGTGAGATGCGTGGCACTGTATTTGGTTTGATGGAAATTATCATGAGAATGATGAATGGGTGAAGGCCATATTATTATTAATATCTAAGATTTAAAATATATCACTAAAAATAAACCAATAAAAAACTTTGTGCAAAGAATAAACTTACTTTAAAAATCGATAATAACACTAAAAAGTTAAAAATAATACTATAACCTACCTAACTATATTAATAAGCCAAACCTAAACTAGTATTAACCTACAATACAACTTTATAATTTTATGGAGTCGGTGCCTTGCTAGGTATATACAGGGTGTCCGGTAAATAATCCGACAAACTGTGGTGGCTGATACCTGACGTCAGGCCCTATCAAATGAACGCAACATATGTTCGCCGAAAAGTTACAGGTTTCGAGTTACAATCGATTTTCGAAAATTTTAGAATTTCCTACCTTGCATCAGACTTTTCCATTTTTCTTGCTGATACATAGCTTTCGCAATACTTTTTGTGCATCAAATTAATCTTGAATAGTTACTCTATCCTTTGATAAGTCTCATATTTATCTAAAAGAAGAATATAGTGGCGATAACGCCATTTGTTTTACAATTTTCACTTTCGGTTTTTCTTAGTGCTCAACTTTGAACTGCAGTGGTGAAAAATAAATGTATGTAGGATTTTTGTACAACAATCTTAAAAACTTGCTTGAATATTGGTGATTTTGGGAAGGTACAATACTTGCATATTTGCTTTATAAAATTTGACAAAATAAGCTGCTGAAGTACACCCGGGCCTATGTTTTGAAATATTACTAATGTAAATCTGAGTAGAAATGCGACGTAACTTAACGCGGATCGTTATGGTCCAGTGAAATAAGTTATTTTTTTCTAGCGATTAACTAGTGACACGAAATAATTATGGTCAATTTCAATTTGGAAAATATAAAAAAAAAATGCTCGTTTAAATTTTTACAATGATACGGAACCCGTTAAGTGCAGATGAGTTGGGCGTCTAAAACCAGCTAATTCAGTGTTGTTGCATGAAAAATAAGGTGTTATAAAATCGATTTATCTAGTAAGAAAATACTGAAGGTTAAGGTAACTTTACACTAAAACATGTTTTAATCTGGCATAGAGAGTTAATGACGAGAAGAAAATACCTCATTTAATAGTACAATGACGATCATGGTTAAGTTACGTATAATTTTTGCTCAGATTTACATTAGTAATATTTCAAAAAATAGGCCCGGGTATACTTCGGCTGCTTATTTTGTCAAATTTTGTAAAGAAAATATGCAAGTATTGTACCTGCCCAAAATCACCAATATTCAAGCAAGTTTTTAAGATTGTTGTACAAAAATCCTACATACATTTATTTTTCACCACTGCAGTTCAAAGTTGAGCACTAAGAAAAACCGAAAGTGAAAATTGTAAAACAAATGGCGTTATCGCCAATATATTCTTCTTTTAGATAAATATGAGACTTTTCAAAGGATAGAGTAACTATTCAAGATTAATTTGATGCACAAAATGTATTGCGAAAGCTATGTATCAGCAAGAAAAATGTAAAAGTCTGATGCAAGGCAGAAAATTCTAAAATTTTCGAAAATCGATTGTAACTCGAAACCTGTAACTTTTCGGCGAACATATGTTGCGTTCATTTGATAGGGCCTGACGTCAGGTATCAGCCACCACAGTTTGTCGGACTCTTTACCGGACACCCTGTATAATTACCGAAAGTTCCTAATTAAGAAGATTAAATTTTTTAGTTTTATTATTTTTAAGATGGCAAGTCCATCGATTTTATTTTTCATTAAGAGTGCCGCATAGAGGATAGTAATATTATTATGAGTGCCATAATAATATTAACGTCCGATTAAAAACACCTATTAAGCATAGGTAGGTCTGGAAAAGACTTCAATTTTGTATTTTTATTTCATTTCCTGCCTCACCCTTTAAATATTTAAGTTTAATAACAAATAACAATGCAGAAAACTGTTGCAAGTAGTTTTCCAGTACTGAGTAAACTGGTGTAAGTGTTTATAAGTCGATAAAAGAAGATGTTATTGTTAATATTATAACCTCATATTAATCAGTAGATTGGAAATAGCATATTAAAACAGTAAAATTCTTAAATTTTCTCTTACTACAAGAATAAGCAAGTACATTGTATACTGGTATAAGTGGCCACTTGTATCAGTTTACAGGTTTTACCATAATAAATAAAACAAGCTACATCAATGCAAGTGACACTATTTTCCAAAGTATAAAAAAAAATTAAGAAACAATAATGCAATCTTGTTTCTTAGAGATTCAAATATAACATCTCAAAATTTCAAGTATTTCTACTGATTTATGACAAAATTACAAGCTTTAGAACCTTTGAACCGCTCTCCTGAACAGTTGTGTTTTTGCACTTGTACCAGTATACGTAGGACCCGTCGATATGGCCTGACTTTCTTGCAAGAATGATATAGGTCTTTCCAGAATCCGTAGATGAAGACCTATACCAAAACAAATGACACTGAAATCGAAAGTAATATCAATATACCCTTTAATAAGTCGAGACGCGTCCACCAATTGGATCAGAGTTGAGTAGTAGATCTCGTTAGGTGCGGCGCTCCTCGGGGACCACCAATGCGCTTGCGCCGATGCGTGGGTGTCACTGGACCCTTGCAGATTTGTGGGGGTTTACGCTAAAGTTACTTGCTGCGAAGGTATCTTGTACCCATGTTTGTTACCTATCACAAAATCCAAATAATGTTTTTTTTTTTTTTGTGAAAAAGGGGCATATAAATAATCTGGTAAATATGATTTCAGCAGTAGGTAATATTTTTCATGTAGGTAGATATCGAATGGTATTGCAAGATTTCTCTTTAATTTATTAAACTTGGGCATTAATAATATTTTTGAGCGAATTTAAAAAAAGAAGAGGTTCTATCTAAGACTGTATATGAGAGAAAGAAGGTACCATAGGTTTTAAAGATAATTGCCATCAAGCTATTTTGCCAATTATTTAATATTTCCTTCAAATGAAAATGCATTATTGTAATGAAACAGTTTCTCAATACATTAGAACAGTAAACACGGTCCTGCAAATTAATCGGCGTCGTAGTGGGTGTCGTCAGGTGCGGGAGACCACCGCTGCGCCCGCGACCACTGTAATATGAACGTAAGGCAGCGCGGGGGCTTTGTTGCTGTTCTATTATGTAAGGTTACATAAAAAGTTTTCAAGTAATAAGGGTTTAAAATTTTCTGCATTGCAAAAGGCAGAATATTGGAGTGACAATTATTATATAGAAGATGGAGAAAAAGTTCAAGGTAAACTTAATTATACATCGGCTCATATCTTAATCTTACCACGTAAAAGTTCCTACATACATATGAACTCATCATCATCTTCGTTTAGCTGACTGAAAAGTTGTACTGCATTGAGGTAAGGAGTCAATAAACTACTAGGTACTAGTCTTTCAGTAAAAAATTATCCGTGGTATAAAAATCAAAGTAAGACACCTCAGCAAGTCTAATTCCGATCAATAGATGTATACAAATTAGACTTGTTTAGGTTCAGCATTAATTAAATTAATAAAGGACGAAACATAATTAAATTATAACGCGAGCCTAAAAGTCAACGTTCCCGTTCCTTGGCACACGAATAAAGTCCCTTGCGACTTTTTTTTCAACTTTATTTCCATCGCGTTGTGCCTCCAAAATTGAGTTGTACGGCTTTCGCGGACTTTTTTTGTGTTTTTTTACTTTTTGCAACTCCCCGGCGGTCGTCGGTAATCACTTGTATGTTTACTTATTTATTAACCAACTTTGCGGACGAGTTGTAATGACTTTTAGGTACAGTGTCAGTGTCGGTAAATATTTGATAATATTATGATGTGTATTCTGAGATGAAGTGGAACTGTAGTAAATAAAACCTATGTGAATGAATTTTGTTTTCCGCCTAATTTATATTAGTTGAGAACAAGGCAAGTATCTATCTCGTTTTTCTTTTCTATACCCAAAATAGTATATTAGCGGGTAATGCATTATAACAATCTATTATAAGATAACTATGTTGTACGTTTGTTACAATCGATTTTCATTTTTCTAAAACTTTTATTTTCTTCAACTTCAATTCAGAACAACTAAAATTCTCAACGTACACTTCGAAAACAGAAAATCAGTGCACGAGACAGTTCCTGTCAAGGATAACGGCAAAGCTAAATTATATCGATGCAGATAAAAAAATTACACAGACTTATCACCGTAGCAGTACCGCGATGTTGGTGGCATTCCCCGCTTTTTTTTTCTCCCAAACACATGTACAGGTGGAAGCAAAACTGTTGAGGAAAGTAAGGTATTACGTAACATTGAGGACCGATTGAAGGTAAAGGCTGCGGGTAAAACGAAGAGAATTTGTTGTAAGTATAAGCTAAATGAACGGATTTGTATGCACGAGGTTGCAGGTTCGAACCCGGGCAAGTACCAATATAACTCATCAAAGTTGTATGTACTTTCTTAATTATTCTAAGACACTTCTGACAAACGGTGAAGGAAAACATCGTGAGGAAACAAAAAAAAAAAAAGAGGGATCTGAAATCGCCAATCCGCAGAGAGCAAGCGTGGTGATCAATGCTCGCGCCTTCTCTATATGGGAAGAGGCCTGTGCCCAGCAGTGGGACGTTTATTGGCTGGATTATTATAATAAGCTAAATGACATGTAGTTAACTTACTAACTGATGGTCAAATAAAGAGCTTTTGTTGCAGATGAAACCCAGAAAAGTAAAGCCTTTTTGATAAGGGTACCACAACCCTTTTCTTACTACGATCCGTAGCCTTGCTGCCATAAGTTAAAATCATCTTCCTTGAAAAATAAATCAGGTAGCTACTTAAATTAGCAATGTTACAAAAGTACTTACCAACTTTATAAACAAGTTGCTGATTCGTTCCCGAATAACTTTCCTCCTTACGGTTTTTGCCAAAACTTTTGTTCTCACCAGTACTTTATCGGTAAGGTAAAAAGTGGCGGGTAGACATCGCCCCCTCCCCGCACTAAGGCAATAAATCATATGTGTAGTTAATTATTTTGATTAAAAGAGAGGGCGCAGTGAAATTGTACCGCCCGATATCTGGGCCACATGCCTCACACACAAATATTTTAAGGGCAAGCCTTTTGGTTGAGGCTTTCATGCTGGTGTAATTTGCACGCAAGTAGATCAGTAGTTATGATTTGTAGTTTGTAATGTTGTTCTCTTGAATTCTAAGGGGCTGAACTTCATAAATAGTGAACCTCTATTTAGTGAACAATATGTTTCGTTTTAGAATTCTTCCAAATTGTGTTGGGGTCAGTTTTCTTTCGCACCAGATTCACCTGGATATCATTCGTTATTTTATAAGGACGTTCCACATAATATCGGACTTCTAAGACCCATTTAGGTACTGGGCAGTAGGTACCCCTTAGCAAGACCAGTAAAAGCTTCTCAAAGATCTATGTCAGCCAGGACCAACAGCATCGTGTTTGCAAACCAAAACATCTAAACTGACCAAAATGTTTAAGATTCTGAGGAGTGTATACCTATGTTATGATATAGGTGTTATCCATACACCCAATTATTACTTTCATAACAAAAACACGAGGCGATAAAACACGAAAATAGCGTCGGTATACCACTATAATGCATCGTTAACTCGGCGGTGACCCGATTCGCTATCCCAGCGTTGTAGGTGAGGCAGAAATAGCTCGTCCACCTGTACCGACTTCGAAATATGGTCTTCTAAAGCCTTGTTTTGTTTTCAAACGCGGGTTCTATATGGGAAATGTTTTGTAGGAGAATTGAACCCACGTGGAATCTGTTCTTGCCGTGGTTTAGATCAATCACAAGGAGGGTAGTATCGAGGTAGATCTCATACGATACGCTGAATGAACTTAGATACCTGGTTATATATGATGGCAAGTATGGAAAGGAAAAAATTATGAATTTAAAACCTGAGTAAAAATCTGAAACAATAAGCTTAGGGACTCCACAAACCTAATTGACCTGTAACTTTAAATTTGCACAGTGCATGCATCAAAGTACTAAGCTGACACATTGAAATAGTTTCGTCAAGGAGACGGACATAAATCCTGTCTTCTTAAGGAACCACGCATGCAAATCGTCACGTCCGCGCCACTCCGCTTTGCCAGCCAATTACAAATCAGTATAATAAGTTCTCAATTTTAAAATATCAGTTCAGCGCACAGACGTGGCGCTTAGATCAGCACACTAACCTGACGATAGGCTGACTAATATAACATGTCTCAAAAATCTAGGACACCATCTAAATATAACACTAACGATCAAAGGGTATTACGCGGATGCGGAAGACTATTGCATATAGATATTTTATCGAGTCGACAACGTAACGGCCCATTAGTGTTTTGGGGTTCAGTTCGTGGGATAAAGGATCTACTTTTTTTGTGTCTCTTGTACTTTGACAAACATTGTCCGAGTTGTAGATTTTTTTTTTCTCTATTTAAAAATTGTTATTGTAATACTTATTACTGTACTGTGTACTGTAGTTGTGCAATGATATCAAACAAAATATTCTAACTTTGTTTGTATTTTATTTATAAATATCTTATTACTATTTAGGGACCTCTTGCTACTGCCTACTGTTAACGACGTTCAAAATGTTTAGTAAATGGTATAATAATTCATGTTCGCTCGATATATTTTTTACGCTTACGCTTGCCCGTTTCCGATATTGATCCCATTACACCTATGTTTGTAAGTAAATATTATGATAGCGGGAGTAACTGTAAGATAATGGTTTACGCGGATTTAGATGAAAATCTTTTTATCTTTATTCATTGTTTAGCTGGCCGCCTTAAAGTTTGATTTTACTCGTATGCATCACGGTGTAACCGGGATTCAGATAAATGAATAACTTCTGTTTACCTTATATTATTTGTAAATTCTGCACTACATTTTTTTTTATAATATAGCTGTTGACAATTTATGTATTAGCATGGATTAGATCGATGATTCATTGAAAAATATAATAGCTTATGCTCAAAAATTTCAATCCTTTGATTGTAGCACAGCGTAGTGCAAAGCGAACCTGGTAATGATAATAAATATTATCATTATACAATATTGTCGAATACGAAAAAAAACCTTTTAGAATGCCTTTTTATGTTTTTTTTAAACACCAATGTTCTTTTTTTTTAATGGAAATTTTTTTAAACACTAAAAAATTTTAGTGGAATAATAAAACGTTTTGATTTAGCGGCCCATTTTCTTCTGTCATTGTCAAATTGTTTTGCTGTCACATGCTTGTCAAGATAGACCTGTCTGTCAGTTTGCCACCATGGCGGCCTTACTGCTGTCAAGAAAGAAATTACCGAAATTAATTCAAAATAATATAAAATTCACAAAATCTTACACGAGTACGATATCTAAAGTAATTGTAAACGGGCCGCGGTTAAATTTAGGATGGCGACAATGTGCTGTAACGAGCAATCACAGAGTAATATTTTTCTCGCTCTAACCTTTTAGTTTGGTCAATTTTTCGAATTTCTAGAAGCTTTTCTGTTAAGGTATGATGTTCAACTTTGTTTATATCAATTGTAGGTTTATTCCTCACAATCCAACGCCTCTGGTGGGTCAGACACAGCGAAAAATGTATTGGCAGCTGTGTTGGCAAACAAACCAAAAACTGGAAAAATACCTGTTGGTAAGTGGACAAATACTTATTATTTGTAATGAAAAACCTACAAATATTCATATATTCAGTAACCTGTTGTTCTGATATTAATGCGGAAGTTGTAGGAAGAGTTTCAGTTACATAATTTGATAATGACCTTGTATGGAGTGCTATTTGACAAGACTGAGTAAGCACTAGTAAGCATATTAAGTTATTCACTGATAACCCTAATATTACAGCTAATACTCCACTTTAATGATTGGGAGCAGACTGATATGAATGCTTGATAAGAATGTAATAAAAAATGCTAGGTACTTGTTTTTGTTTTTAAGTACCTATTCATATTTGAATATATTGACTAGAAGCATAAAATTTCCACTAACAAGGAGTGTTTAACTTGTTTATTTTGACATCTTGAAAATATGCTAATGTGACAATTGTTATTTACTTAAGAACCAATATGATTTCCTGCTTTATAGTGTAACTGAAAACCTTATTTTGCTTGGGAGTCATATTCTCAATTATTATGTTTAACTCATACATTATGTATTAAAGAGAGAAATTAATTCTAATATGATTAATTCTTATTGCATGGTTCAAGTCCAGCTGAATTAATATAAATTTGTAATAAACAACTTTCTACCGAACTAGCTTTTAAAAACAAATAAGTTTTATATTATGTAAGTTATTCCGTAAGGCATCTATCCTGTATGTCTGTCCGTCTAGCTAGTGTGCTATTTTTCTTTATAGCTAGAATGTCTTACATTGCACTTACACATGCAAGCTTAAATAAACTCATGTGAAAATGATCACATTTACCATTATAAATATTAATTAAAATTAGATTAGTAAAGTGCTTCATTGTTTATGTTTATCACTTTGTAATGGTCCGTCTGAAGTATCTGCACTGTCACTGATCTGTTGTTATGACTCTGACATCTTTATACTGTATTTCTCCTTTTGTGATGTTGCCTATAATTGTCGCACACTTCTGTTGTTGACTGTCAACATTCGTAACTAACAAGTTAATTTTACTCATTTGATACGCACTTTACTATCTAGACTAGATGTTATTTTAGCAAAACCTGTTTTGCTACTCACTGTAGAGTAGTACTGAATTTATTGCTATGTTTATTTTGTGTATTTTTTGTTACTAATACTTGGTTGGAACGCAGCTCTTTGTTTATTCCCCTCATATCCTTTACCGCATGATCCCCACCCTGCTTGTTACGCATTCCTCTACCCACATAGCCTTTCCTTTGACGATATCCTGACGGTTTTTCCCCTCCTCTAGGTATCCAAAAAAGAGACTGCTTTCACCCAGGTGCCTCTGTTTTGTCTCGCGAAGATATAAACCTGGGAGATGCGAAGCCGGTGTCGGGGATGGATATGATCCGCGGCATGATGGAATATGTATGGCCTAAGGTAAGAATTTGTACCTTTTTAATAATGGATGGTATGGAGTTACGGAGCATCTGAGTAAATATTGATGGCCTTGAATATTGATGTAGTAATTTGTTTGAGGTATAATTAAATCAATTTTGTCATTTATTTATCATTTAGTTATATTTAATGAAAACAATAAGGCAGTAATGCCTTATTATTTGTAAATATTGTCATTAGTACACAATTAAAGGAATGACTGTGCTACATTTTACCATTTTTCTCTAGTAATAATAGCATTATGCTAATATTTATTGACTGCTGTTTTAATTGATCTGTTGTTCATTATGAATTAAACAATCAATTCAAAAAATCCTTAAACCAATAAAAACCTATTGTGTGATAATTTCTATTATGATTTAGAATTTAGATTTCATTATTATATTATTGGTAAACATGGACTAACCCAAAGACATGACAATACATGTATGTAATTTGTATTTCTTAAATTCAAAAGCACTTTTACTTTTGATTAGTGTTACAATAGAGAAACAGCATCGCATAGTATTAAATTGCTCTCTCCATGAAACTTTACCACCTCCACTTTACACTTGTAAATGTATCAATTTTTTTTTTACCTTGGGGTGTAAGAAAGTAAACTTTAGAGTGCGCGCATATCAGAATATCATTTTTTTCGTAAAATTAGTTTCAAAACATCTTTTTTGACACCTGATAATATCTAAAACATCATTTTTTTTTTCTTAAAATAAATATTAAATCAGTAAACGAGCGACACGCGCACTCTATAATTTCTTTTTACTCTTAGGGTTTGAACGTTTCTCACAAACCTGTCACACAATTCCAGGACAACCTGATGATCAGAAGCCGCGTGATGCTCTCGCTGAGCCTGCTGTTCGGCGCGAAGATGATGAACGTGACGGTGCCGTTCCTGTTCAAGTACGCCATCGACGAGGTCAACACCGTCAGCACCGGCCCCGCGGGGGACGCTCTGCTCGGCATGGCGACTGTACCGCAAGCTGTCGGGACCACGGCGTTCAGCTTGTTGCTTGGATGTGAGTATGATAATGTAATATAATGGGGTACATGACTATTTCTTATGATGTCCTTCATATATATATTTTTTAACCTTTTATATGTCCCAATGCTTTGCAAAGGTCTTCCCCACTTTGCTCCAAGCTTTACTGTGTAGTCTTGTGTTCCATCAACCCGGCAGATATTGATCGATCAGAATCAGGTCATCGCGCCAGCGTCTTTCATGTAGATTACAGGAAAACAAGGGGCATCTATTTAAAGTAGCTAAAAACTCATTAATTAGAAACTCATTTGTAAGACACATTGTTAAGAATTTCAAATGACGTCTCGATCTTGTCATATCATGTGAAATCTCGACTTCATTGGAACTCCTAAACTATGATTCATTTTACATAATGAAATTGTTTCAAAAATTTATTTATTTATTTTATTTATTTATTGAATTTGGCTCTTCAACAATGTGTACACTGTTACATACAAAAAAAGAAAAACAATTTAAACTTAAGTCTAAGTGCCCCATTACTTAAAGAAGAGCACTACATGCACTATATTACGCGTCTAAACAGCCAATATAACCTTGATAAAACAAAAAAAAAAAAAAATAGAATAAAAACATGACTAACATTAAAACAGAAAATCCAAAATACGAAAGTAGTACAAACACAGAATTACACTTATTTATGCTAGTTACTATGGTAAAACATGATTATGCTTAAAATATATTTTTATTACAGGCACAGATGTATGGAATAGGTCGATGTCTTCATCGTTTTCTTTGTATACAGCATACATTCTATACAGTGGGCAATGCTTCCTTAAATTTGTTTTGCATTTTGGCATGAAAAATAGCTTCCTATTCGACTGTCTTGGTAGGTTACGTGGCATATGGAAGGACACTTTATTGAGCAACTCAGGACAGTCCAAAGAACCCGTTACTAGTTTTTTAAGAAAAATTAAATCCAACATGTTCCTTCGTTTCTCTAGCGAGACAATTCCAAAATATTGTAATCTTTCCCTGTATGATTTGAGACTTTTACCCATATTGCAATGATAAGTCAGATGCCATAAAAACCTCTTCTGCAATCTCTCGATACGCTGTATGTGCACATTATATTGAGGGGACCAAACTACACTACAATATTCTAGGTGACTTCTGACTAGGGAGTTAAACATAATTTTTTTGGTATTTACCTTTTTAAAGGATTTGCACTCTCTCATGACGAAACCAAGTATTTTTGTTGCCTTTAGTATGATTCTGTCTAAATGCTCAACGAAACTTAGCTTTCTGTCAAATTGGACACCCAGGTCTCGTATTGATTCCACTTCTTCAAGTAGTTGACCGTTAAAGTTGTATGATGTGGGTGTTACCAATTTTTTTTAGTAAACTTGATGTGCTTGCATTTTTTGATATTTAAATACATCCTGTTGTGCTCACACCACTTACTCAGTCTATCTAAATCGTCCTGAAATTGGACCGAATCAGCAGGCTTTCTAATTTCTTTAATGGCTTTAAGGTCGTCAGCGAAAAGATAAATATTACAGTTCTTAAAGCACTTGAAAATGTCATTGATGAAAAGGATAAATAAATATGGTCCTACATGAGATCCCTGCGGAATTCCTGAGGTGGCTGTGTATGAGTCTGAGTTGCTGCCATTCATCACAACCCTAAGCGTCCGCTTTGACAGATATGACGAGAACCAACTCAGCAAGGGATCCGACACACCATAGATTTTCAGCTTTTCAACTAGCAAATTGTGATCAACCGTGTCAAATGCCTTGCTGAAGTCGGTGTAGACTGCATCAACCTGAATACGCGCATCAACCGCTTCAATAATACTTTCAGCATAGGTCACCAAATTTGTAGCAGTTGATTTACCTTTCATAAACCCATATTGGTTATCTATTATAAGTTGTGACATATGACTGGACAATACAGGACATATAAGTGCTTCAAAAACTTTTGCTAGTACAGAAAGAATAGCTATAGGCCTATAATTAGTCACATCAGACTGATCACCGCTCTTGAATACAGGTACGATTCGAGTCTCCTTCCATATGCTCGGAAAAATACCCTGACGTAACGAACTGTTGAATAATATACTCAAAGGTAGCGCCAGACTATCAGATAACTTGTGTAACAGCAAGGAAGGTATATTATCAGGTCCAGCGCCCTTGTTAACATCTAATTTTTGTAATTGTTTAAGGATCTGATCTTGTGAGATTGTCAGTTGGTTTAAAATATTGTTACTCAAGCAGCTATGTACGCGTATATGCTCATCGCTTTGATCAGCGCGATATACTTTAGAAAAGTGAGTTGCGAAATAGTTACAAATTTCTTTAATGTTGTCGGAACTGTTCACACCGTCTGTCATAGAGCTGGGGTAGTTACTAGCTCCACCTCTCTTCATCTTTAAATAACTCCAAAAATACTTTGGGTTTGATTTAATTTTAGCCTCTATATCAGCAATATATGAATTATAGCAGGAAGTAGCCATACGGTTGCATCTTTTTTTCAGTGACTCCAAAGCAATCGCGTCTAAGGGATTTTTGTATTTTTTTATTCTAATTCGTAGGCGGTTTTTCTCATTCAGTCTTTTAATGAGGTCTTTAGAAAACCAGTATGGATACCTCCCTTCTTTAATTACAACTTGTGGCACGTGTTTCTCTATTAACTCATTCAATATATTATAGAATCTATTTACCATCTGATCAACAGTCATAGAGAACAGCAATTCGTCTGTCCAATCAACCTTATTTAATGCTGTATTAATTGCCACATAATCCGCCTTTAGATAATTTAATCTTGTTTTGGGACCACATTTTTGATGTTTAAGAACATGAGAGAAAGAGAGCTCACATAATACAGGGGGGTGGTGCGGATCAATTTTAGAGAGAACATCCACTGGTGAACTTACACTAATATTTTCTAAATTCGTTAACACCAAATCAAGAATTCTATAATTATGATTGCACAAACAATTATACTGACATAGATTATTAAGCAGAATAAAATCCCAAAGAGTCTGTTCCAAACTGGAGCAAGTCCTCTGTGGTACTTTTATTACATTGCCATCGGATCCCACCCAGTCAATGGACTTCATATTGAAGTCACCTACTATCAAACAGTCACCAACACGCTCCAACACACTGTTTGTGTTATCAACAAAATGCTCCAACAATCTGGGCTGTATTGGTGAGGGTAGGTATACAGTACAGAGATAAATGTCTTTAGTTTTTCCATTCACTCCAAACGATAACTTCACCCAGAGATCATCGCATGAACTTTCAAAATGGACCAATCTGTGAGATTTAAGTTTATTAGTAATAGCTATGAGGACCCCACCACCGTCATTTTTGTTATTAAAAATATTAATGGTCCGGTCTCGCCTATAAATGGTATATCGCCCATCCATGATCTCTGAGTCAAAGATACCACTGACTAACCACGTTTCAGTAAACATAATAATATCATACGAACAGCAGGCTACCACTTGATAAATATCTTTTAATTTCGACCTGATACCCCTGACATTCTGGTAGTAAATCTTTAACTGATTGAAAATCATAATATAAGTCTAAATACCTTATAGGAATAAACTTAAATTTTGACTATTGTAATTTGTCTAACGTTTCGGTATCCTTAATATATTTGTAGTCTGCGCCATCAACCTTTCTGACAAAAATCCTACCGCCACGAACCCATACATACTGATAACCCAAACTCTTGGCTTTAATCCTAGTTGCAGCATGCAGGGCTTTGTTTGCAGGAGACAGATGTTCCACAATGAAAACACTTTCCTTTTTACCACCAATACCAAGCAGAGCGGTGTTGAGCTTCTCTTCTGCAGTTTTATTCTTTTTGAACTTAATAGAAGCAGCCAGAAAATTATCTCTAACTCGCGGACAGCTGAATTGAACAACAATAGATTTTGGGCGCTTGTTAGACTGGGTTTGTTTTGCAATTCTAGTGACATGATGTATGCTATTCTCTGCTAAATCACCTGCTATAACTCTATTAATATTCATAACAGTGGACACTAGATTCTCATTGCTGTGCTCAGGCAAACATTGAATTTCCAAATTCGAGGAGCGAGCTTGTTGTTCTATCTGGTTCAATCTCCCGCTCAAGTCTTTAACGGTGGCTTTAAGTTGCTCATTTTCTTTCTTTATGTCCGAGACTACTTCGGTGTTCAGTGAAAACTGCGTCTTCATTTCCTCAAACTTCTCGTTCATGAAACCCATCGACGTTTTGAGTCCCTCTATTTTGTCCGTTATCGCCTTTAGTTCTTTGTTGACATGGTTCGCCAAAGTTTCGTTGAGGTGCCGCATAAGATCGTCTATTTGCTTCTTCATGATGCGATTAACTTCGCTTGACGTAACAGGCGCTTCCTTTGGCGAGACATCGATTGATACATTTGTCGATGTTCCTTTTTTCCTTAGCGTTATGTTCGGATCACCACTTTGGCTGTTGCGTACGGGGGTGTTATCAGCGTTTCGTATCTTAGGCTTACAGGACGGACACAGCCAATTATACTGTTCACTTTGTTGAAAATCAGAACCCAACAAATTTGTAAGGCAAGAAGGGTGGTAGGGTTTTTGGCACGAAGAACACTTAAAAATAGAACTTCCTTCCGTTATACTTTCTGAACAGCAATCACATTTCATATTGATGACGATGAGTAGCCAATAAAAGTTTCTTGAAAAGTTGATAAATAAAGTCTTACGCACGTTAATAAATTGCACGCTAATAAAGGCCCATCAGCTCGTCGACGCGACTCGAGTCGGCGAGAAGAACGACGTAAGCGCCGTGAGATTCGACTAACTTACGCGTTACACTCAGTTCACTGTTTGTCAACACTTAATGTCGGTATATTTATATTACTTGCCGATTGTTTATTGTCGCTTTGTCGTTGTTTACAGTTTTTAGCACAATATTATTACTACTCCGCCAATAACAGTCTTAATGGTTTAGGTTTTTATCAAAATCAAGTAACTGGAATCACTTTTAACACGGTGTTTTCTATTTTTTTGTCGGAACAAATGGACATAGGTGTTGCGCGCGTAACGAATTTGAACGAAGAACGAGATTTGAAGAAAATATAAAACATGTAACCGTTTTTTTATTACATAATCGAACTACTACATTGATTGTGTGTTTTCATATTCCTCATAATAACAAAATTCTCTTATAATAGGAGATTAGGTACTGTATCAATAACATAGCGGATATTAACAAAAAGTGAACTGTTTGCAGACGGCGTGGCGCGGTCAACAGCGGCGGGTTTCAACGAGTTGCGTAACGCGGTGTTCGCGAAGGTGGCGCAGCACTCCATCCGCAAGCTGGCCTGCAACGTGTTCATACACCTGCACAACCTCGACCTCACCTTCCATCTCGGACGACAGACCGGGGCTCTCTCTAAGGTACAGTTTGTTTAAGCCCACTGCTGGGCAAAGGTCTCCAAATCGCCTCCCGTCAAACGACAAATTTCTGTAATCTCGCCCCCGTTGTTTCGGCCTCTGTTTTAGAGTTCTGGCTTTAACTATTTAAAAATAAACTGGCCAAAAATGTTAGATGGTGGTTGTGAATCGTACTTGTTCAGAAACATAGAATTATGCGATATTTAAATCAAGCACTTTCGTAAGACATTCATATCAGCTACCTTGATTAAATGGATTGATATGTTGGACATCTATCACTTCACATGCTTTATCAACAGCATTGAGTACCAGATTAAATACATTCTAATTAATAAATAAATGTGGAATATACCACAATGTCACCGACACCTATTTTATTAATATTTTCCCCCAGACGATAGACCGCGGCTCCCGCGCCATAAACTTCGTGCTGTCAGCGATGGTGTTCAACATCGTGCCCACCATCTTCGAGTTGACGCTCGTCTCCGCCATACTGGGCATCAAAGGGGGACTGGCTTTTGCAGGTATGTGGCTCTTTAAACTAGTTTACTAGTAAATTAATGTTTTTTTATGAATAGTTCCTGAAAAGAAATAAATTATCGTTGTCTGTCTATTTTATATTTTAGTGCGATACATGTTTGTTTTCATCGGTAATTACTTGACCAAGTATCGCTATGATTATATATTTGTTGTAATTCTCGTATTTAAATTCTTAACTCAAAGCAATAAGGTCTGTATTTTTATTTTGTTGCAATTTGGTTTTAACTTGCATTTTACTGCGAACCGAAAATTGCCTATGGAATAAATAAACGTTGTTTAAGGTTGTATTTCCCCTATTCAAATGTAAGGGTGCGTCCACATCTGACGAACGAGCATTACACGAGCTGCTCGCGATGATGCTCGTTCGTCAGATGTAGACGCACCATAATGCAATCTGTTTCCAATCCTAACAAAGAAAAAAGAGAATAACCTAAAAAAAGACGGTTTCTCGATACTAATATCTTGTGTGCAACGTTGCAGGCATAGCGTGGAGTTGCGTGGGCGTGTACGCGGCGTTCACGCTGGCCATCACGCAGTGGCGCACCAAGTTCCGCGTCTACATGAACAAGGCCGAGAACGAGGCCGGCAACAAGGCCATCGACTCGCTCATCAACTACGAAACCGTTAAAGTAAGAACACAAGAGGCTACTGGATAGATACTACTCCGGAGTTTCTTCTCTCAAAACAGCATGTTATTAGTAGTTGCTTGTATATGCAATTGTATATAGTAGAAAACAAGCAATTAATGTATGCTGCGGTATACATGAGTTTTGGAAATATGGACACATTTATAATATTGAGGCTGAAAAGATGAAAATCCTATATAAGGAATATGGTAAAGACTATATTCCTAACATAGGTTCTTATTTTTTTTGTTGCTTTTTTAATGCTCATTTGGTGTCCGTCGTCAGATCTGGACGTACCCTTATATTCAATATATTTTGCCCTTAGATCTGTCTATAAATATACTCTCACGACATTATTATTATACACTCTGCAATACTTTTAATCAAGATAAAACCCATTTTTTTTCCAAATATTATCTCAAAACAACTTATATTAACTCCCAGTACTTCAACAACGAGAAATACGAGTTAGAGAAGTACGACGTGTCGCTGAAGAAGTACGAGGAGGCGTCTCTGAAGACGGCGTCCAGCCTCGCCGTGCTCAACTTCGGACAACACGCCATCTTCAGCGCCGGCCTCAGTGTCATCATGATCATGGCCGCCAATGAGATCGCTAGAGGTACATCTTAATAGTATTTTAAAACTATTAGGCTATTTTTTGGCTGTTGAGCAAAGGCATGTTCTCGGAATTAATCCCCCGAAATTCTTAGTCGATCGATTTAATCTAAAACTACTTTCCTTCTTCTCCAGAACTGCTTACTTCCAATATTCAAACTGAAAACTTTATGATTCAATTGTGAGGGTTTACCAATTTAATGGGAAGTCGGGTAAAACGGTCAAAACCAATGTTCAGACTAGCAATAGATGTCTCCACAAGTAATATTTATTGTTGTACTCAAAATTTTATATACGGTACAACGATATGGGTTACGATATAGTAGTGATTTCATGTAAAAATTCGTTGAATTCTGTATCATTTTACATTTGTGTGTAAGCCATTATTAAACTTTCATATTCACTTTTATGGTATAAAATATTTAATATTGTTTTAAAACCTTTAACGTGTTTGTGTTGTCAGGCAACATGACGGTGGGCGACCTGGTGATGGTGAACGGCCTGCTGTTCCAGCTGTCCATCCCGCTGGGCTTCCTGGGCTCCGTGTACCGCGAGGTCCGCCAGGCGCTCATCGACATGCAGACCATGTTCACGCTCATGACCGTGCAGTCCAGAATCAAGGTTAGTTACATTACTAAATTATCTATAATGAGAGTAATGCCACCAAACGAATGTAAGAAGTATATGATAAGTGGTCGTGCAGAATGGCATAATCAAATAGAGGCTAATATATAGTGTAGACTGGCATATGTTTTCTCAGCGTTAAAAACCTAAGACTTTAATGCAGCGTCGCCTGCCGAGTTTAGTTATGAATCCACTCAAATACTTTCACAAAATCGACGTAAAATATATTTTGCCAATTTTTTCACGTTGGTGTTAATTCAATTTGAATTAGCAGGAAGTTCCATTTCTTTAGCAGTTGACTTATTGAGGGCGATCAAACGAGTAACTATCGACAATATTATCGCTCAAGAAACGTACATCAAAATGTAAAACCCATGTAAATGAATGAGATGCATATAAAAATTATTACTCGCTGACTGTTTACACTGACTAGTGTTGCGGCGACAAGAACGTTCAAAATACTACTCGCTGTACTCGTTACTCGTACATCGCCCGCAATGTTACAAGAGCCTATCTACTTAATTCAGAGGTTATTTTCAATAACAACCTACCTACATAGAACACAATACTGTAAACATTATTGTCACTGTACAGGAGAAGGCGAAAGCCCCCCCGCTGGTGGTGAACCCGCAGTCGGCGACGATAGAGTTCCGCGACGTGAGCTTCAAGTACATCAACGGCAAGCCCATCTTCAACAACCTCAGCTTCAGCATCCCCGCCGGGAAGAAGATCGGCATCGTCGGCGGCTCCGGCAGCGGGTGAGCAAAAAAAATAAAATAGTATGGTATATTCCACTTTGTTCACCTGGGTGATATCAACAAAGTGGACTTTTGTGTCTCCTCACTTCACCTCGGACACATTTCACCCAGGTGATATCACCTGGGTGAAATGAGCTGGCTTTTTTTGTGTAATTTTTTCACCTTGGAATTGTATCACCCAGTTGAACAAACGGTTGCGAAAGTTGACAATAGGTTCAAAAAAAATTAAACAGATAAGTACCCTTTAACCACAAATAGAAAAGCTCGACACAGCTAAAGCATATCAAAGTGTACGTATAAAAACTAACAAAAACTTTTTTATGTTTCAAACAAATAACACTAAAAGTGCAAAAAATTACAGTATATATCTAGATGAACGTTGTGTGCGAGCGGAGATTTTAGATTATATACGTTTTCAATGTCATTATGATGCAATGAATGTCGTGGTGACAACTCTCCACTCGTGTAGGCTTATTTACTATCTCCATAGTAAATATGCCTACAAAAAAGATCGCCTTAATAAAAAGTCGTTTGGTTTATCTCCAGTAAATCGACGATGGTCCGTCTTCTGTTCCGGTTCTTCGAGCCGCAGTCAGGGAACATCATGATCGCCGGACAGAACATCCGCGACGTCGACCTCGCCAGTCTCAGGAGAGCCATCGCTGTTGTGCCACAGGTAATTATATCATTAACATGCTGTAAACAATATTACAGCGGGAAAAAGAGCCGCTCTAATTCGTCATACGGTCTAGGCCTTTTTTACTTAATCTAGATGACTTTGACGTGACTGACGCACTTTTTCATATATTTGTACACTTAAGAGACCATTTTCGACCTCCTTAAAAGGTTTTTGTTTTTGTATATTTTATCATTAGATGACTAGTTGCAGTTTTTTGTTCGCTGAGAACTAAGTCCCTAATCATTAAAGTAATTTACGGTCTTGCATAATCTTGCTAGAGGAATTTATGCCTTAAAGTGCTGTAGACAGAGTGGCATTTTAGATCTAAACTCGAGGGCGCTCGAAAGTTACCACGACTCAATGTCTATCGTCAGTCAATATACTAATATGTTTTTCTGTTCCCAGGACTGCGTGTTGTTCCACGACACGATCTTCCACAACCTGCACTACGGCGACCTGGGCAAGTCTCACGACCAGGTGTACCAGGCCAGCAAGATGGCCGAGCTACACGACTCCGTGCAGACGTGGCCGAAGGTAACGATCATTACATTTTAACCGACGCCAAAAAAGGAGGAGGTACTCAATTCGAATAATAAAGCGAAATCGAGGAACAATTCCATCGTGAATGACGTGCAAGAAATTTATATTTCTGACATTTCCAACCTCGGTTTTGAAGACGATGAACTTGCAAAACCTTATTCATCAATAATTGCGAAGCGAAGGAGAATGCGCAAAATTTTGTAATAGTGTATTATAAGTGATTAGATACCACCAAAAATAAACGTGCGACTTACTCTACTTCATGGTGGTGGGGAAAAATGTGATTTGGCCGAATGCGTGTTGAAGTTGACTTTGCGACGCTCGTACGCTAAAACTATTATATGTACGAAAACCAGATGAATGTATAATTGTAGGCAATATTCTCTTGTTTAATCTACTACCGAGCTATTTTTATCGCAAAATGGGCCTGAAAGGTGCTATTTACAAAATCTGTTTTTGAGCGTCATTTTGCCAATATGGTGCCAAAATTGCCAAAATTCGAAAAGAGCACGTCATTATCTATAAAATCACTCGACACTCCTGGAAAACTTTCCAAGTAACCCCCTTTTTGAGCACCAAATGACTGGACTATTATTGGTTAAGCCTAGCTTGATGAATATGATAGGTTTTTTTTTCTTTTTTGTAGAGATCTTTGCAGTTAGCCTGATCGCAGGCTTTGACTGCTTCACCGGACTTTTGGCGAGGACCTTAAGGCCTCCAGCCAGAGCAATAGGAAAAACTAACTACGTCAGCAACGTCTACTAAGGGCACCCCCTGCGGGGTTCGGACCTCGACTTAGTGCGTTGCTAACAATCTTAATAAAGCAAAACAGCAAGGGATGGCTGGATCAAAATTTTTATTATTTAGGGACATATTTTTATTGCTAGTTTGGCCGGCTCGGGCCAGCTTGATCTAGGGACGGGAGGATAACATTTACGTTATTATTATTTATAAAACGCGACGGGCCTCGCCGGCGAGGACGTAATATACGGCGGTTGTGTTTTGTATTGCTACTGCTAGCTAAATCGAATGCTTCTTGGAGAAGCGTTGTTTTATCATCGGGGTAGGAGAGAGTATGTCTGGGGCGTTTAATCTTAGATATTACGGAAGGTACGTATCGCGCGGCCGCTACGATTAGCGGGTTACGGTGGGTTTCGGAGGAGTCGAAAAATCGGATCGCGGCGCGTTTCATGAACTGCTTGATTGTTGGCAGCTTTAAGTCACAGTGCAACTGCAAGTTACGGACGTAACCTGGAGCGCCTGTGGCTCTACGCATGAAACGGTTTTGGAGAGTTTGCATTCGTTTGAGTCGATAATCAGGTACGTGAGAGAATACGACGCTGCCGTAAGTCATGATAGGTCTCACGCACGCAGTGTAAATTCTCTTCTTACAAGTAAGAGAGAGTTTACTGCGCTTGTTCAACATACAATGAAGTCGGCCGAGAGCGAAGGCGCCTCGCGCGCGTGCCGCTTTAATATGAGCTATGAAGGTAAGCTTCCGATCAAGGATTACGCCCAGGTATTTGGCTTGCTGCTCCCAAGGGATAGGCTTGCCGAAGAGGGTTATAGGTGGAGGGGGAGCGGGAGGCTGCCGTTTCTTGCTAAAGAAAACGGCTGCGCTCTTGGTAGGGTTGACTTCGATTCTCCATTTCGTGAACCACTTCCCGAGGGTCGTGACCGCGGTCTGGAGAGTTCGACCTATCGCTAAGGGCCTGAATAATAGATGGCTGTATCGTCGGCGTACATAGCTACTTGGGGTTTGCCACCGCGAGGAATGTCGCTAGCGTATAACGTGAAGAGGAGTGGAGAGAGTACGGAGCCTTGAGGGACTCCGGCCCGGATCGGGTGAGGGGAAGAGAGGGTGCCCTCAACGCGATAGCGAAAGAACCGATTCGACAAAAAGTTTCGGATGATGAGCACGAGACGATCTGGCACCTCGAGTTGGTATAACTTGGAAGATCAAGCCATTGTGCCAGACCTTGTCGAAGGCCTTTGCTATATCGAAGAAGAGCACGCCAGTGAGCCTTCCACGCTGAAAACAAGCGCTTATATGCTCGACTATGCGGTGGACTTGTTGGACGCAAGAGTGTTGGGTTCTAAAACCGAACTGCTCGTCTGGTATGAGACTCCTGGACTCGGCATAGTCCATAAGACGGGAGTAAATAATTCGCTCGTATAGCTTCCCAAGAACCTTGAGTAAGCTAATTGGGCGATAGCTAGTGGGAACTGCTGAATATGATAGGTGTCAGTGAGAATGACGACTTAACTTTGTAGCGTCGTCGTAACGGATGATTTATATTGGCATACGAAAAAGTATAGATATTTAGCATAATACTTTTTTTTACACTTAAAATTTACATTATATACTTTATTCAAAGTCGAAATGATTCAATTTGTTCTAAAAAAACATCATGGAACTGAATTAATTTTCACTGACAAATGTCATAATTTTAACCAAGACGTTCGTAAAAAGTTATGTCATATTGCAAAAATGATAGGGACGAGACACCTCGATAGAAGTAAATAGATTGCACAAAAGAGTATTTAGTGTTATTATCGACACTGACTAAAATAAAGATTAATATTAATAGATTTTATTAAAAGGTTGCAAGTTAAATAGTAATATGGTAGACCATATTATTATTTAACTCGCAAATTAGGTATGTAAGTTTATCCGGATGGAAGCTTGCAACTTAATTTTGAACCAAATCACATTTTGTTGAAGTTATCTTCAACTGATAGAGCTAAAATTTTGCGTGCATGTATAAATCGGATGACATGCAATATTATTATGGCATAGAGCTGATCTGATGATGGAGCTGGAAGGTGGCCATAGGAACTCCGTAATAAAGCAAAGCAACTCCTTCGCCGCTGGTTTTTTAAAAAGGGGTTTTTTCTTATTTGTTAGATGACAATAAAAACTGTATTTAAATTTGAATTCTCGACGTTTTGTCTGAAGTTGACTTTAAAAGGCCGACGACGACGACGACGATGATGATCTACGCTTACGTTTTCTGTTTTCGATTTATCAATACTTTCATTCTTTTATGGTTTTTAATTTTATTTTCCATTATTTTTATTTTGATAAATGCAAATATTCACATAGTCAAAATTCACTTTAATTTTTAAGTATCGATTTAATAAACTCTTTCCCAGCACCAGTCACACTCGTTTGACACCTATCATTTTCATCAAGCTAGGCTTAACCAATAATAATAAGCGTACTCGTGATTCTGAAATCGTTCTTTCACAGCCGGACAATTTTAGTAAAATCTTTTACTTCGGCTTTTTTATGTGACAACACATGGCTACATTATACAGGGTTCTAAGAAAACCCTGTCCGATCCGTGAAGGTGTTGTGAGGTATCGGTATCCGATAACAAAAATGAAAATAAAAGAAAACAAATAACCTCTAAAAAATCTCAAAAATCGAGGAAGAGTGTCGGCGTTGTCACAGATGCTAGTTAATTACCATAACAAATGGTTATTTCAAAATCCATTATTATTGTTTCGATTAAATAAAAAAACAAATTTTATTTGGAATGTATTTGTGAACCAAGTAAGCAGCGCGACAGTAGCGCGGCAGAAGCGCATTCCTTCACATTATAAGAACAGCCGCGCGTTAGAACAATGACTCATCGCCGACTGAGCGCACGCGACGGCCGTGGCGGCAGAGTGCGACCGCCGCGCTGCTGGAGTCGCCTAAATGTGAAAACGCTCTTAATCACCCTGTCCGGTGGGTCAGAGTTTTCTTAACATCCTGTATAGCTTTTTTTAATTTTCTCCTGAACAAAATATAACGCAATTTTTTTTCGTCCTATAATATGATGAACTATGTTTGTGTGTGTGCAGGGCTACCAGACGCAGGTGGGCGAGCGCGGGCTGAAGCTCTCCGGCGGCGAGAAGCAGCGCGTGGCCATCGCGCGCGCCATCCTCAAGGACTCGCCCATCATCGTGTTCGACGAGGCCACCTCCAGCCTCGACTCGCTCACTGAACATGTATGACACACATTATAATAACAGGCTACACACGTTCCACAGCTAGGTTCAAGCCTTTTCTCATATGGAGAATTAAAGAGGATTTATCACAACACTTGCTTACGTATTACATAATGTCGTCTTGAACGAATTGCAGATTTTATTAACAATTGTGACATTTGAAAAAGGGTAATTTTAGGGTAATTATGTGCCTGAACATAGGCAATTTTGCAGCCCAAGAAAATGAATTTTAGTTGCAGTGATTGATTAATCAAGTAAATACATTTACTTTGAATATTTTGTGTTATGTATAATCTACCGAACGAGCATTACAGTAACAGCTGGAGAGTTGTTCGCGAGTATGTCGCGAACGCACTAGTGTCATTAACGCAGTCCTCCAAAGTTGCGCGCGCCACTCCCAAAATCGGAACAAGAACAGCTCCCGAGCTGTTCCTGTAATGCTCGTTCGTCAGATGTCGAAGCACTCTAACTCTGTCTGCCACAGTGCATTACGGTTGAAAAGTGATCGTACGTAACATAGTAACTGTCTATTGAGACAATAACTCGAGATGCAACTAGCGTCTGCCTCGGTTAGTATAACAAAAGGTACAGAATATGCCTTTTCTTAATTATTTATTTCTGCTATCTGTAGGCGATCCTGCAAGCACTGAAAGCAGCGACAGTGGGTCGCACATCGATCTGCATCGCGCACCGGCTGTCGACGGTGGCGGACGCGGACGAGATCCTGGTGCTGGAGCGCGGCAACATCACGGAGCGCGGCACGCACGCCGAGCTGGTCGCCAACCCCACCTCGCTCTACAACCGGCTCTGGCAGAAGCAGAACAAGGACTTGGGTAACTCGCCGCCACCGCACCTCAGTGGTAAGCCATAGGGAGCCTTCACACTCAGAGATACAAGCCAAACTGTTACCACAGATGTGCTTTCGGACTGTTTTCTCCCACTTCAGTGGTAATATGAACCTTGTGCCTTTATAGAGGCGTATTCCAGATTTGCAGTCGATTTGCCTTTCAAAGTGTTACCACTGATGTGCTCTCGAACTGGTAATGTTTACCTTGTGCCTTTATAGAGGCGTATTCTAGTTTTACCACTGATTTGCAGTCGTTTTTATTCAGTTCTTGGTTTAACAAGGGATGTATTGGAAAACTGTGAGGATAATCTTTTCAGTCTAGTGATCTTATACCAAATTATCTCATTACCAAAAAAACAACAAAAAAAGAATTCCAATAGTTCCTTGTTGGACTAATTATTCTGTATAGTGTTACAAAGTTGTGCAACGATGTAACTAAACTAGACAATGGTTTTCTACCATTTACTCGCGTATTTTTTTTTTTTGGATCTTGGCAAACATGATTTTGACATTACAATACTTTTTGTATTTGAAGGTTTTTGGATCAAATACTAGTATTTTTGTAGTTTAAATATTTTATTTCGATCCACCCTCCTTTTGTGCGCGTTTGCGATTGGTAAGATCTTTAATATGATGTACCTTAACATAGTATATTTCATTATAGAACACACTGTTTACGATTGCACCATTTTAGATCTAAAGTAAAATTAAGAAATTTGTTAAGTTTTTTTCCAGTTTTGCTAGAATTTTAGTATTAATTGTAATGGAAACAACATAAATTGTTGACATTCAATATATAACAGAGTTTCTACCTCGGGGTATACAATTCAATGACTAGACAGACAGTCGAAATATTTTATGAATATTTTATTTATTTTATTTTGAGCTTTTTTTTACTGTATTTTTATTTTATAATAAAACCATAAATGTGTCTTGTTGCCTCGTTAGTTTGTTATTGTAATGTCAAAGGCCAGTAACATGTTAAATAGCAAGTCTGATTACCTATGTGCTTATGTAACATCACAAGTCCTTCATAAGGGGGTAGTCAGAGAGAACGCGACATGCGACAAATACGTTATTGCCACACTTAGCATGTTATACACGCACATAACTTACATTAATGTTATGTATTTCACGCAAACAGCTCTAACTGTGTTATTAGCCTAAAGTGTATGTTATGACAGCTAAGTTACGTCAGAGGCTAAAGTTTACAACGAATGGTCGACTTATCAAAAATGGCCCTACATTAGGGGTATGTTAGATTTCGAAAACAAAGTTTTATAATATTAAATTATTAGATTCATAAAAAAGAAATTAGATGAACCTCATTTCTTTCTACTCATTCACTTTCAGTTTTAAGGAATACTTTATTAATATACGTTCACTAAAAATATTCTAATAACACACACTTACTGAATACTACAGTCAGTTTAAATAAACACTTGGTTCTCGGTGTGATGTCATGTTGTGTTCTTTGTTTTTGATCGTTTTGAGAACAGTGTTAATTTAGCTGCACATAAGGTCACATACCCTTAAATCGTGGCATAGGGCCATTCTTGAGGTCTTATCCTTTGGCCAATTACGGCGCAAGACAAGCGAATAAATGTTGAGTATTGAGAAAAGTGTATGTAAATAAAAAGTTTATAAAATGTACAGTAAGTAACTTGTTAAGTATATTATTTTGGTTACATAATCGTGTTTTATTTTAGACCTAAGACACCTACCTCACCTTTTATCATAATTCCTGTTATATTATGGGGGTGAAATGGCTGCTTTTGTCTTTAAAAAGGGTGCGCTGTAGTAAATTCGTTCCAAATTTATTTATTTATTTCTAAATTTTATTTAAATTTTTAAAACTTTAGCCTATGACAATCATTCCTGAAGTGTGATTAATACTGATTAATGTAGAAATTTAACAAACCTAGGCAATCAGATTATATGAGTTACGTCGTTGCACCTTTGTTTTATAATGATATTTGTTTTTGTTTCATCTATACAATTGCACCCTGTTTCACCCCCTTAGTGAATTGTTACTATTACGTCTTTTAACAGCTGCTGCGCCAGAAGTCTTCTTGGTTTCGATTCCCAAGTCGATTAAGGCGCTATTAGGTTTTTCTATGAAATTCTCATATTGGGTCGGATTTTGAATTTTTGTGCGATTTGCCCGGTTAGTGGCAATGGGCTCGCCCCTTATTACATGGGACCTAAACACATCGGCGAACTGTGGGTGTGCATTGGTACACCTCTGCCTAACCCTTCGGGGAATGCAGGCGTGAGGGTATGATGTCTTCTATCAGATGACTTGGCGGTATTTGAAACATATATATTAAGCTCACTATTGAGCAGCTAGTTACTGACTTTCTAATACATTGTAATGGTGAACAGCCGACAAGACTACTTGCCAGACTCAAGCAAAATACAGTAAAAACACTGAAACTTAGCGCTGAGAGAATGTGTTCCTGATACATGTATGTCAGTTGGTCTTTATTTGTATAGAGAAATAAAAACCGTGTTATATCAATCATTGTTACCCGGCAAAATGATATTGTTCTGAATCATAGTCTTCATTTATACGACTAACCTAAGTGATAGTATTTTATTCTTAAATTTACTACCAAATGTCAGGAATGGATCTCTGAGGGGCCGTACAGCAAGATCTGACTATAAAGCACTCGCATACAATTTTCAGGTACTTACGCAGCGACAAAAATATAAAATGGTTTAAAAAAACGTTAACGTTTAAGGTTTCTATGAAAAGGAAACTAAAAATAGTAAACTGTTAAACACGTCGTTTGCACATAAGTCTGGATACCGAAGAACATTGAGCCAGGTAATGTATTCTTTAAAAATATACATATATTGTAAGTATTCATAGCTGCTTCAAATGGCCATAATGACTGAGGAAACCTTATATAGCTTTTAGTGTATGTAAGTATGTATGTATGTTTGATCTGGTCTAATCTTGCAAGTTAAATTAGAACTTCTTTTCGACATCTGATTGAATTATGTAAAGCAGTACTGTGATAATCTAAAATTATGTTTTGTTCGCGCTGGTCTGACAATAGAGCCTGAAGTTGGCCAGAGGAAAATCGAGTTTTGGCTTGTTTAATTATTTTTTTTCTTTGCTAGTACTATGACACTAGGTGATATTAAATGTAATTAATTAACTGAACATACGCATACACTGATTACACACTGGAATGGAGCTTACTACAAACATCGGGTTCGATTCCCGTATGCGTAAGTTATATTAAGTAAAATCTCTGTTATTGATAGAGATAATAAATTAACAGTAAAGTAACTATGTTTATTGACTCCAGTCAATAAATCTAAGAACTTTCTATATTTGCAGGTAGCCGGGATAAAAATATATGAAAAATGAGTAGAAACCTACCCAAGTGAAATAAATGTTGTCCAAAAATGTAATTTCGGTTCGTTATGTCTGACAAGTATTCTAGTTAAGTGTATATTAAGTACCTACAGTTAGGCTGCGGTTGGGCCGGTCATTAATTAACTTTTTTTATAGAAACTACAGTTTTTTAGTGCAATTATTGGTCAGGTAACAAGGACGTTGGGTTGACCATGTGAAATATTATGTACATGTTTATTCCCTTGGGTTCTGAAAGACTGTTCTAATAGATAAAATATAATTTGCTCGTCTTAAGCTAGGTCACATATCTTGAGTACGTTTAGCAATCAACCATATTTTGATTTGACCAGTCTTATGGAACCCATGGGTTAGTCTATAGTATGCTTGGTTTTGTATTGTTTAGTATTGTATTATTTAGTTTTTATGGGTCAATGACCTCCCCAGCCGCACCTCAGCTGCTAGTGTCAGTGTTTTTCGAAGTTATTGCATTGTTATTTATTTACTTAGTAATAAAATATCAAATGTTTTCTGTGTTTTATTTAGTTTTCTTAAAGTAATAAATTTTGAAAATAATTAGAATACAGGTGTACTAAAGATATAAAAGAAAATAAGAGACAGGTGGCTATAAAAGACTGAGTGTGTACAAAAATTGCTGGTTCCATTCCAGATATAGTTACTGCAACTGATATATCCTTGGATATAATAGACTTTCTAAAATTAAAATTCAAAATTCTTTATTTGACTTAGGCTACAAAGTAGCGCTTATCAACGTCAGTCAACACATACTAACAAAAAAACGACAGCACCCTAAGGATCGGTTCATTTCCGGCGGAAGACGTATCATCGGCCGCGCAGCGCCAGAACAGACAAACACGCAATGAGACATCCAACCCCTCACACCTGACGCACAAACGCATCGTCAGTGAGAAGGATCGAATGCCCCACCACGCATCCGCCCGCCCCGGCGCCACACAACCGACAACACACGACGCGCCTCCGCCAGAAATGAACCGATCCTAATTCGTCCACCCTACAAAACGTAACACACTAAAAACGTAAGTATTATCTAATAAGTACATACAAAATGTCTTTATTTACTAAAATGGAGTTGATGGCCAGCGCTATAAAAAAGGTACCTATACAAAACCTCGCAGCTCTAACTTAATTTACTGGTGTCTGGTATACACTCAAGTCACAATATTAATTACCCGCAACTATTCGCGACATCGCGAACCATACGCGGCAACTATTTCCACAAAATCTGAGTCATCGACACATCCACAATAGATTATAGAGATCCCATGTCGCAACCAGTCACATTACAAATTTCGAATCTATTGATTGACATATTATCCGTTGCCATAGCAACTTATGTAACAACACCGACCTGTCGACTTGGAGTTATTTTCAACAATAAATATCTAGCTCGCTTTTCGAGCGTACCTATTTTATATAAAAATGGTGTTTTGTATGTGAAACAAAGAATGTCAGTGCTGAGTTTGATTCCCGAGGATAAACGTAAAGACTCAAGGTACTATGACTTTTTATTTCTCCTGCCCTGCTTACGTTTCTAGGTGAGTTTTTGTGAATATTCTTGTGACATCTAGAATGTGATTCTTTGTCATGTTTTTTTTCATAATAGCATATTTGTTTATAAATAGAAGTAAGTAAGTACCTAGGTACCTATCTATTTCTAATTTAACCCTGTGTAGATTTCTCAATGGCTTCGATTAGGTTAGGTAGGCACCCTCAGCTGAGGTTTCGACTACTTATGTAGATATTTTATAAGCGTAGGGTTGTAAACAGGTAGTTAAAGGCGCTAATAAAACAAGGTGAATAAATCAGTAGTTAATAATAGGTGCTATGGACACGACGGCGCTTTATTAATTCGTAAGAACTGTTTATTTATTTAGGAACCATTTTTTGGTACAGAATTTTGCAGTTAGAGAGTGAGCGCAGGGTGCTTCACCGGACTTTTGGTGAGGACCTTAAAGCCTCCAGCCAGAGTTAGGAACTATTTAAAATGCACTGAATTAATACCAGCTGCTTTGATCTTATTATATAGTAGGTATACTTATAAGTAGGTAGTTAGGTTCTTAACTATTGCTTATGAATATTTTGCTTTAAAAATTCGGTAATGTTTTTCGTAGGTACTTGCTGTAGGAGCTGTCCACGGTATCACCGAAAACAGTTTTAGGTTTCTTAAAAATTATTAAGGTTTATTAGGTGCCTTGGAATTGGCGCAGGCCTTTGCCCAATAGTAGGACAGTATAGGCTAAGAAAAAAAAGGTGCCTTGACAAGCATCGAATAAAAAAGAGATTTTGTAGTGTCTTCCAAAAAATAACACATAAATTACAATAACTATAGAGCCTAAAGAAGAGAACATAAATAAAGGCTTTTTTGTTTCACATTACCTAAGTAGGTTCCGTGGAAGTAGTTTCTTATGTTTCGCATTCATTTTATAAGTTGAAAATGGCGATAAACGTGTATCTTAGGAAAATGGGTGAAGTTGATATGAATTATAGTTTATAGCGGTACTGAACTAATAACTGCTGATGTGTTACCAAAAATATTGGCCCAAGAATAAATATATAGCTTTTCTTATCCTCAAAGCTCTTTCCAATAACAAGGTAGGTAGGTACCTACCCACAAATTGGTAGTGTCAGTTCGAGATTCATATACTTAGTTACAATAATATAAATAAATTCTACGTAGGAACCTAATTTATTATAGTCATAGTCAATTTCAGTCATGTCACATTTTAGTGCTATTACTGGTACTGCGATTTTATTCCGACATTGCCATATAGCAAGTATCTAAGTATTCGCAAATCGCGTGATTGCAACATCTCGATAAGTCACAACGTGATGGAACTGCGAGCTATCCGTAATGTATCGAGTGTGGAATCAATAGGTATAGTCAGCCGCAAAAGTAGATGACTATAACCATATTTCTAAAACTCATGTACCTACATATAGTTAATATATTATGCAGGCAATGCAACGTACATAGTAAAATGTGTTGTTTATTAAACTTTTAACTTTTACGATATTTTTTTAATGCTGACACTTATAGTCTTGTTTGCCAATTTATGTATATTACTGCGTAAACGAGTTTTACGGAAATGGACCTACCTACTCTACAAATATTAAAAACAGATGGATATTTTGGTCATACATTTTTGAAGCTGACTGTACCTATTGAATGTTACTTCGCTGATTCAATTGATACCGATGCTTAAGATACGTGTTTGGTTTGGCTCAAATGTTTGTATGTAAACTGTGATAGTTTAGACAAGTAGGTAGGTACTTAACGTAAGCAGATGTTAATCCGATGGGGAAATGATATCATCTATCTCAATAATTGAAACTTTATCATAGAGAGCTTACTGTGATAGTAAGCTGTTGTAGTTTAGTAGTAACGTGATTAATTATTTTTTACTTACTAAGCACATGAATTAAGTTATACTTAGGTAGGTTTAGGTAATGTAGGACCAAACTTTTATATTCTTAATGTGTGCTTATTTTAATCTAATTAATAAAATGAATGTACACAACTTCACATCCAAATGGTGATTTATATATTCATTTCGATAGGTACCCAGTTTTACCTATAACAGCTTTTATAAATATTTTTTTTACTATTTTTAAACTAACTGTGGGCATTAATTACAGTGCAGACCAATTTTGTGACCTAAAAGGACGTTACTAGGCTAGGCGATCAAATTGCGGCGAGCGTTAACGGAACCTAATATTAAATTATTGATGTTCCTCGAAAAGGCTACGCTGCAGTAAAACCCGCAATTGACCGTTCTAAATATTGTGACCACTCAGTATTGTGATACTACATTATTCAGGGTCCCATTAGGATACTATCGAGGACCTGCTTAAAGGATACATAAATACACAAGCAAGGCCTCAACCGTTCTTCAAAGGGACGAGGTAGACTACTTTCAATAAATATTTAGGTCAACACCACAAGGACTTATGTGTTATGTATGTCACCACGACAAAAGGCCTAGCGATTCAATCACTGGAATCGTATGAACAAGAGTTCAAGTTCGAATCTCGCCTAGTCTGCCTATAACAAAGTAAAATTTAAGAATTCTTAGTTGTCTAACGGATCGGACCCAGGAATCACTGATTCATAAGTAAGCAAGAACTATAGTGATCAATTATAATTGATAATTATCAATGAAAACGTTGCAGTTATTTTACCTTGAAGAATTTAGATGAAACGTTCTAATTCGGATATTAACTGTCGCATCATTTTTTTTTCTATATTTTTATGTTATCCTTGACTTTCATTTAGTCTCTCTTTAGACTTTATTGTCTATATTCATCTAACACACAGCCTAGAACTTAAACGTTAATCGTTCGAAGAAAAGAAAGTCGCTTACCACGCAAACTGTAGCTATTAATACTAATAGGCAATTGTCCTTATATTATCCTTGACATAACGTTGTATCTAACTGTGTTCCAAAGCTATCGAGCCTCAGTATTGCGTTTGATATCATACGAACGGTTGTATCTTGTTATTCTTGTTATTTTTACGTTCGATAAATTTCCAATGATTGCCTAGGATTGGGAATCGAAAAGATGCGTAGTTCATAAAAGCCAATTTTTCCAAGTCACATTTTTCTTGGGTCCCATGACGTTATTTTATGCATCGGTAGACTGCAAAAGTAAGTACGTACATATTCCATCATGAAAGGGATTTTTAGTTACCTAATAGTGAAGTAGATAAATAACTATTGGAAGTTATGTTATCAATGTAAATAGGTCAGCTTAAAGCCTCTATCCAGTTATCTTTACTGGTTTCATAAGTAAAATTCCAAGACTTCTACGCAGCCTAGATCCACTGCATAACGCAATGAGTAAGATTTTTTTTAACAAACTGGACCAGTTCCTATTATTTTTTACGTAAACATTCGTTTTCTTTTTCCGTATTCTTTTATTTTAGTGCCATTCGAAAATTCCTATGATCCCCTATGAATTCCAGAAAGGAATCCCTAGAGAGCGTGTACAGCAGCAACTCCCGGCTGAACCTGTTGAACAAGCGCAAGCGTCTGAACCCGCTGACGATGGACATGTCCAGCACCTCGCTGAACAAGTCGGGCGACCGGTACGTGACGCAGCGCGTGCTGTCCGCCAAGACGCACAGGGTGAAGCAGCTGCAGAACCAACTGTCTGATGCGCATTATCATCTGCAGGTCGGTGGTGTACGCAAAAAATAATCAAAAAATTAACTTGAAAAATGGGATTAATTTTATTTCAATATTAATATTTTAAAAACCTACGTTTAAAAAAAAACCCGAAAAAAGAAATGCCTTAAAAAACAGTTTTCGTCAATAGTTTTTTTAACAGAAACCGGTTGTTGTAATTCGTAACATGTGAATATATCCCGTTTATCCAATAGAACAATTCTGGAAAACTGCTGAGATAAAAGTTACACTTTCGTCTAGTTTACACTTGTTCCTGAAATAGATTTTCCCCTAAAACTGACGCGTCGAAATTTATCAAAGTGCTCCGATTTACCATTTATAAAAGGTCCACTATATCAAGCTCTATAAATAGAAATGAAAGGTTTTCCCGACGTGAACAAAGCTTCGCATTTTACTACTAAATAAGTCTCGATCAAATGTTATGGACGGACTGTTTTGACTTGAGAATAGGTACGAGGAACTCGTAAACCATTGCATCCAAAGTTTAGAAAAGGGTTTTCTCATTCCTTTTAATTCAACCATTCTGTTGTTCGGTTAGAAGGAATTGTGTGTTAAAATTTAAGTGGTTTAAATGTACGTATTCTTATTTTTTAGGAGTTGAGCAACGAGAACAGAGTGTTACGTGCTATACAGAAGAAACAGGAGATTGCGTTGCAGAGGTACGTGTGCACTAATATCCAGATTTGGTAAAAATTACCCATTTCAAAGTTGCCTATCTCTTTATAGAACTTGAGTTGTTACCTTATTATTAATTCCTGGCTTATGTTTCACTTTGGTTTATGTACAAAAATATATTCTTTATATTAGTCCCGAATGGGGACCCAGTTGGATTATTTATCTGAATTCCACGAAAACTACCATCCCATAAACGACCACTTAAGTGCCTTTCTGTCCCTTTCTAAAAGTTACCAAGAAATATGCCTATATTAAGCATAGTGTTAAAGTGCTTATACTTAATCAATTCAATACGCGTAGATACGAGAACTCCAACGCGGAGCTTCCTCAAGTGCTGAACTCTCACAACGAGGAGATGAGGATCCAGCAGTCGAAGTACAAGCAGCTGAAGCAGCAGTTCAAGGAGGCCAACCAGAAGCTGAAGGAGCGCGATATGCAGCTGCAGCAGATCAGGGACGAGCACCAGCATCTACTCGAGCTCAGCAAGGATAGGTAAATATAACATACCATCACGCCTGTATCCCCGAACGGTTAGGCAGAGGTGTACCAATGTTCATGAACCCAAGACCTATAGCGTAGCAGTCGCGCTTAGAACCACTAGGTCACCGAAGCAGTCGTAGGTAGTAAGGATAGGTAAGGAACAGAACTAGAGTGTATTCTGAAAAGACGTAAGCCAGTGTGCCCTGAGATTAAGAACTTTTTTATTCGGGTGCGTCCACATCTGACTAACGAGCATTACACGACTAGCTCGTAGCGGCGCGCGCACGTCTCGCTGAAGGCGTTATTGATATTAATGCGTTCGTGGAATGCTTGCGAGCTGCTCGTGTAATGCTCGTTCGTTTATTGTGGACGCACCCTTAAACTTCCTTGACATAAATTTTAATGTAAGTCCTTACTATTACGGTTGGACTATTAATTTGATATAATGGTGGATGTGCTCTCAGTGCGCTGGACTGTTTCCATGGCAGTGACGTCAGTCCCGCATTCACATCATCATCAGTCTTGATTTAAGATTTAATGGTATAGTCGTCGCAGAATTTATAACATTGGACTCAGGATTTTTCCATTTTATAATATTTATGATTCTGTGCTCATCTGCATCTGAAAATATATTACCTTTTGTTCAGAGAATATTTTTATCAACGTCGATGTTTATGGCAGAGCATTATGGAAGTTTGGATATCTACAGTCAAACGAGTTTGTTTATGAACTCGATCGACTGCTGTGTGATGCTGCATTAATAAATGACAAGCATTTTTGTACTTTAAATAAAATTATGAATATTTATGAATTTTATTATGAAATCTTATTGTTTTTATTTTATCATGGTTTTTTTTAAAGTAGGTTTATCTACGCTAACATTATTTTCAAATAAAGGCTTTTTTACTATTTTTTTTAATCTGAAATAAGTAAAAGCATTAGAAGTATTATTTTTATACAATATTTACATATTATAGAAAACTTTTAAACAAAACCATCTTAAAATATACCAATGAACCTAAAAAAATATACTTAATCAATAAATAATTTCAGAAATTTGCTAGAACGAGAGAAGCTACAATCGCAGGTGTCTGACTTGACTATGAAAGTGCAGCAACAGAACGAGACGATAACGATGCTGCAGCGCCGCATCGCGCTAGAAGCGAAGAACTTCCGCCACCAGCTGCAGAACGAGATCAACAAGCATAAAGACACCAGGCACGACCTGGACTTGGCCATCAATAATGCTGATAAACTTACTACTATTATTGAGGTAGGTGTAACTCATGTAATGGAAGCATATCGCTGAAAGAGCAGTCCTCGGGGAAGTAAATAGCCCAACGCACATCTCTCCGTGTCACACCTCATCTGCGCAACCACGACCACTCTGACAAGAGTGTTACGACTTAGAAGAAGAAGAGGTGTAACTCATGATATAATGCACTGTCTGGTAAAATGGGTGATAAGTATAATACTCGAGATTTGGGAAATCAATATTAAATGTCTTGCTGTCTCTAATATATTTAAATTAAGCTGTTGTTCTGAAAGTTTATGACATACCAGATGCCACACATTCTATTGACATATATTCCTTTAATAGTTTTTACCTTTGAATCAACAATATAATTCACCGACTTTATCTTTGTAATTAGTGCGACGAAGTTCTAAATGTATATTGCCCGATTTAAAAATTTATGTAAATAGTTGCCATTTTAACAAGCTAGTTACAATTTCATATTTCACTGTAGTATTAAGTTCTAGTACTTAATAAAGACTGAGACAAGATTCTTCCTCGCAATTATATTCGAGACAATTACTCTCTAATTGGATTTCCAAACCATTATCTCTTAGCGTTTACGTCGAACAAGCGCGGTTAGCTTTGGTAAATCCAAGTCGCTCGGATTTCTTCATAGGGAACTTAATCCGAGGGAAATTTGTTAAGCATAGACCTCGTTATAAAATACATATATTTGTCGACTCATTATAAACTGGTTGACATGGTAAAAGTTCATATGATTTTCGTTTAGACACATGAACTTTTTCTATGTCAGCGAAAGATTAAAGACTTCAAGTATTCGACTTGGTGTTACTATAGAGAACCATACAAGTTTAATATTTATATTATACAAGGGCATAATTACTTGGGTTCACCTTAGAGGTATAAACTTGGATGATATTTTACCAAGATATTCTAACATTTCCTTCACAATACGTTCAAATATCATTATGATTGTGATGTATTTTTTTAACTTCAAACGTTTTGATTAATACGATAACATTTCCGAGTATGTCGTTAAAGCTACATAATTTCCTCGTCAATATAACCGTCTTTATATTTACTGTAGATGAAAGAGAAAATGCTAAGTACAGCAGCGAGCAGGACCGTCAAGTCTCCGGTGAAGACGTCATCTGGCACCAACTTAGCCAAGCAGAGTCTAAGGGCCCGGTCCGAGGCCGACGCCTCCACCTTCCGAGGAAGAGACGACAAACAAATTGTAAGTACGGTGGTGACACAACTTGGTACTTTGAAACAGTATTTATTTTACCTTCCCGTTTCGCGAAAATGCTTTTGTTTCTTCTTTGTCGGCGATAAGGTAATCTTCCCCTTTCATAGGGTTCGCTAGGATGAGGCAGTTGTCTTCCGTTTTTACGGAGACTTTCATGTCATTTATGATATTAAAAAGGACGCATCGGTATTTGGGGTGTGTCTACCCCTTTATCTGCGCATTATTATAATTTTCCATTCATGCTCATTTCCAGACGTATTTAAATACAACGCATATTTTATTGTGTCTGTGTGTCTCGGCGGTTCCCTCGAGAAACCCTTTGTTTTGAGATTATCATTGTTTACCCTCTGTTTAGATACGTTTAATTCAAATTACATTGGAATGCTACGGAAAATTTTCCTTTTCGAAGTATGTTTTTCACGGTTTTAGTTACCTTGTTCAAATTATTTTGTGAATTAGAATAATTTCGAGGAATTTATACATGGATAATATTATTACGTTTAGAGCTATCTTACAATAAAATAACACGAGAAATCTAGAAACCATAATTAAATTGCATGCACTCTCTATATTACAATGTAACATATTGTTTTTTGAAACAAAAGTTTTGATATTTCTCAGGTGGAGCAAAATATAATAGCAAAATTATGCGAAAATTCTCGTACCGTGAGCAGTGCTTTATCCCACGATGAAGACACTTCTTCATCAACTGAACCTCGGTCCCGGTACGCCAGAAGTCGGACCAACTCCACAAGTACACGGTCCACCCCAAATACCGGAACAAGGAAGAGTTCTAAAAATTCCGACGATATCATGGATCTTGCTAAAACAGTCCAAGATGGTATGGCAGACTTAGCAATATTCGATGAAGATTTAGATTTAAGAGGTTCACCAGACGAACTTCAAATGAAAATGGAAGCCATGAAAACAGAACTTATGAATAAAATAAAACATACGGACGAGCCTGGATCTAGAAAGCCCAGTGCGTTAAGAAGAAAGTCTACTGAGGAGTCTATAGAAGAACAAATTGAAAGTGAAGAATCAGATCGTCCGAAATCAAGAGGGAAAAGAAACTCTAATGTATCCTTTTATGAAAAGGGAGCCATTGAGGAATCTGTAACTACTGTAGCGATTCATGACGGAGAAATGAGACGTGAAGGTAGTGCTTTAGAACGTAGAATATCTTCTGGCAAACCCCTAGAGAGGTACTGCAAAGATATCATTCAAGATATAGAAAAAAGTAGCAAAGTTATTGACAAACACATGAAATGTTTCAACCAATCAAGATTTGAAAGTGACAAATTGGTTCAACAGCTAGAAGCGGTGGATAAAATAAATGAATTCGTTAATGCCAATGGCGAAATACCGGAATCGGCTTTAAATGAACTGAATAACAACTTTAAAATGTTAACTGACCAAGTGTTTAATGAGGTGGTCCCGGTGGGCAGGAAGCGGTCTATATCTGGTAGGCGAAGCTCCCGGGACTCGAGAACCAACTTGCTTGGCGACGCGAACATGACCAACCAAGACATGCTGGATGACTTGTTGGGGAAAAAATGATATACGGCCTCAGAATTCAAAACTGTATACTCTCACAACTGAAACCAGAGTTTCACCTATTTCCGACGGTTTTGAACCTACATTTGAACATGTTTTAAACAACTTGACTTGCAGAGCTTTGCTTTGGCTAATTGGGTAGTTCACTCAGAGCTCGAAGTTCATTAAGACTACACAAACATTTTATATAATTAACTAGAATTTTATTTTTATTCTAGTCTAACAAGACAACTCCGTTTTTGTCGTTATTTAGAGCGATTCTAATTGGATGATGTAATGTTCTTTTGAGATTATGGAATTAGGACATGAAATATTTTTGCTAAAGTTTCGAATCCAATTTGCTTCAAAACTGTAATCATATAAAATTTGTCCGTTACCTAAAAATACTTCTTTCTGGAACAATCTCAAATGTCTTCAATTATAATGTAATTTGTTTATTTGATAACGCATTTATAGAATAAACAATACCAAAGAATAAAAATGTAAATTCCAGTCCAAATTATGTACCTAGTCTTAAATCGTCTTAATTGTAACGATCTTAGTAAGACCAAAATAATATATAATATTATGTAGATTAGTTGTGAGATGCCAGGTAGAATAAACATTATTTATTTTCGAAATATAGGAAAGGAGATGATGGAACATAAATTGCTGAACTACGAGACAGTGGTGCCTTATGGTAGGCGATTCAGTAGCTAGATAGATTAATTATTTAAAAGAAGGAATGTAGAGTAAAGTAGATTATAACAGCTGCTAAAATGCAAAAGAAAAAAGGCGTTTAGTCAACGAACAGAGAGGTAGGGATGTAAACGGAACTAGTGCTTTAGAACGCTAAAATAGTTCGAAACACTAATAGATAATTATGATTATTTAAAATAATAGAGCGTGCCCTTATAAATGTATTTAATAAAAACTGATTTGGTTTTACATAGTGTGAATTCAAAAACATCAAATTGATGAAATGCCATTTGTATTTGCCAGAAACGATGCTTAAATATTTTTGTAAAGCAAGGCACATCTCATGTCAAATGCGAGAAAGCTTGCTCTAATAATAAATCTATTTATTTATAGAATAAAAGTGTTGTGTGAAAGTTTTTGCGTGAAATGTTTTTTTTCTACGTCGATGTATATCTGAGCTCTTTATATTAATTGTTATTCATTATGTTACACCATGTGATTCAATAATGAATAAATATTTTATTTTTGGATATTGTTTACTTTATTTAGTCGTTTTTGTTTTACTAGCAAGACACTTATTTTCCCTCCGATTTTTTCCTACGTCTAAATAATAATATGTAGTAAAAAACGCACTGCGTATCATCATCATCATCATCATCAGCCGGAAGACGTCCACTGCTGATCAAAGGCCTCCCCTCTAGAATGCCACAATGAACGACAACTCGCCACTTGCATCCACCTGGAAAGCACTGCGTATAGTAGCAAATAAATATTTCCATGCTAGGAAACCTTAATACTTTTAATGGGGCCATGTGGAAAACTGAGAAAACATTACGTGTGTTTCTTAAAAAAAAGAATTTTCTTTATCCCGAGCGATATACGAAGTTGAAGTGAAAGTAATGCTATGTTTCACCCGTAAACGCCGAAAATGTTGAACCGAAAAACAAACAAAACTCGCATGAGTGGTACTTTTGTGTTACAATGGAGCAAATTTACTTAAAATGTAAATAAAAGGAATTTCTTGTTCTTCATATCTTTAGGTACTTTTATCTTGTGTGCTCCAATTGAAATCTCAATTAACCTGAAAGCGTGTTTGAGAGAGCTTAAAGCCTTATTGACAATTCAGTCTTGGGTGAAATTCAATGTTCAGTGGCCTTAAGGCGCTCCCCCGAGCAAAATGCGCAAAAACGGAGTTTTATTAAGCTATAAACTCGATATTTAAAACATATATCAAATTCACTGTTATACCAAATCATTATTTAATATGTTGTCTTTAATTTCAACAGAGCTTTTTCTTTTTAATGCAGCGAATATTTAGTAGTACTCATTTTAAAAATGGTCTATCAAAATTTATTCCTTGCATAGGCTCACGATGTACACGTATTTTATTAATGTAACTTATACCAACTGATTAAGGATTTAATTCTTAACATTTTCATCTGCTTTGTTTTTCAAAAAGACCAAACATCTATTTTATAATTCAAATTATTCCTAAAAATGGTCAATTTCACAACATAAACACAGTCGCGGCGGCGATTCAGCAGTCAGCCGTAGGCTCTCGACGTGAGAGCACGTCGGTTTTTTATTTGAAATGTCATTTACAATTTAATATTATGACAACTGTCAAAAAGTCATTGATAGCCCTATGTAGTTTTACACACGGCACTGGTGATAAAATTCAAATAGCATGGAATACATATTTATGTTTTACATAACATATCATCACGCCGGTATCCCCGAAGGGTTAGGCAGAGGTGTACCAATGTACACCCACAATTCGCCGATATGTTTAGGTCCCATGTAAGTAATAGGGGGCGAGCTTTATTTATGTTTTAAGATTTTTTTTTAAATCTGACATTGAAATAAAACTACTTTTTACGGTTTTTTTCGCGGTTTATAATTAGTAGTTTTATTTCATCTCATATTTATATTTGTTTAAATATGTCCAACTATCAAAAGGTCGAAATAATTCTTATGCGTCTACAAATGTCTTAATTACTTTACATGAAATAATATGTTACTTTTTTGAAGTTTTATTTAAATAGCGTCTAAGTCTATGAAAAAAATATATAAAATTGGAAATACAATTGATAGAATCGTTCTTTGATTTTATTAAATTCAGTTATTTATGTGTGAAATTAATGGGCTCTCGTAAGCAATTAATTACTTTTGCCAGACCTTGCATTTATATGACAGAAATTCATAGGAAATATGTTGAAAAAGTCTTTGATTCTGAAAAAGTAAACCTTGTGAAATATACTATTCAAAATATTTAATGCGGTTGTTTTATACTTATTTCTAGAGATATAATTATCTAGGTTTTCCCTGGCCTATAGCTTTGATAATACTTGTAAAGAATTATAATCAGAGTTTTTTTAATAATCCTGACAGAATAATATTATGTATGTTAATGTTTTCTTATAGGCTTTCTTGTTATATTGTTTAGTGCATAAAAATAGTCTATAAAATAGATGATCAAAAGCATATATGAAAAAGAAACAGCATTAATTCAAATACATTTATTTTTCATCCTTCCTTATCACGATATTATCCAGGAAACCAGCAGGTGCAAAGAGGCTTTAAAAGACTTTCTTCTCTCTCTCGTTCTTTTTCACGTAATAAAATCCAATTTAATTTAAAATCGGAGTCAAACATCACAGCAAAATTTCGTCGTAAGTGGTGGGTAATCGGAGTCTTTTGGCTAGCACAGGGAGAAATCTCGAAAGTCCATAAGCAGTCCAAGTCAAAAAGCAAAATACACTTCTCATCAAAAAAATCGAAACACTTTCGTTTTTATTGTTTTTGTCCTATTTTTTTACAAAAGAGAATTAATTCCATGAAAAAAAAATCATTATTGTGTAGCTGGCAGTTTGGTCATTACAGTAAGAAAAAAAAACAAAATTCGAAATTAGAATTTCATTTGTTTATCCTATAAATGAAATTAATCACTGTTTTGAGACAAATGTGTATTTAGGGTTGGAGTACGTTTCTCGTTTAAAAACTAAAAATTAGCGCTTGTCTTTAAACTTTTTGTTTCTTATTTCATTTACTGTGACTTTGGGACGTCTGAAAAAACTTTTTTTTTCTATAACATATGGATACTTCGCCCGCAGAAGCCGCCCAAGTGGTGGCATTGCTGGATTCTGGACTTAGTCAGCGTGTTGTGGCTGCAAGATTGCATCTAAGCTTATCATCTGTTCATAGAGTCTACAAACGCTATCGGGAGACTGGTTCGTTCACGCGCCGTTCAGGATCTGGCAGGAATCGGGTCACTTCTGAGCGAGATGATCGATTTATTGTAACAACTTCTTTACGAAATCGACGCCTTAACGCTTTTCAACTGCAGCCGCAGCTTCGTGTTGTACGAAGAGTAGCTGTAAGTGACTCTACAATAAGAAGAAGGTTGAAGGAACGCGGATTGGCACCCCATAAGCCAGCGAATGGGCCGAAATTAACTGCAGACCATCGAAGAGCGCGCCTTAACTTTGCACGCGAGCACCTAACTTGGTCATACCTTCAGTGGAGCAAAGTACTGTTTTCTGATGAGTGTAAAGTTATGATGTATGGTAACGACGGAAGGAACAAGGTCTACAGAAGAGATGGAGAACGCTTTGCACAATGCTGCATTGAAGAAAAGATCAGCTATGGTGGCGGTTCGTGGACGGTTTGGGGAGGAATCAGCGCCGACGGTAAGACAGAACTTGCCTTTTTGTCTGGGCCACGGCTGCCTGCACTAAACTCTCATCGGTACATCGAACAGTGTCTTGAACCTCATGTGATGCCCTATGCACATTTTATTGGCAACGACTTCATATTCATGCACGACAATGCATGAATTGACAGAGCTCACAACGCGGGCTTCGTACGAGATTATCTTACCGAAGTCGGTATCTCCATTATGGTATGGCCAGCAAGAAGCCCGGACATGAATCCCATTGAACATCTATGGGATGAATTAAAGAGACGAATTCGAGCAAGAGATCCAGCCCCAGAAACACTTAGCCAGCTGCAAAATGCAATCCAAGAGGAATGGGATAATATACCACAACAGGTGATCGTGACTCTCATCCGATCGATGAAGAACCGTATGGAAGCAGTAATAAGAGCTCGCGGAGGGAATACAAGTTATTAAATAAACGTTTCTTACATTTTTTTTTCATTTACGCGTGTTTTTTACCCATTTCCTTCATATTCCACATAGGGTAAAAATTACTCATTATACAAAATACGAAACCTATGAAGACTTAATTTGAATTTAGAACATTAACATTAGGATTTTAATACCTCATACTACTCACTATTAAATGACATTTTACATTTATTCCTAAATATACACATTTTTCTGATAATCCTTATCAAATCATAAACTGCGAGGTGTTTCGATTTTTTTGATGAGAAGTGTAGAAATAACAAATGCGCAAACAAAGATTTTGGTGCGCACAAGCAAAGTGACGTGCAAGACAATGTCAGTGGCATGACGCAAAATTTCACATTGATTGTATCCGTTGTTGTTGCCATGCTAGATTGAAGTTTTCATAATAGTATTTTGATGTCATTTATTAATTTCGGTGATGTTGGGTAGAAATAATAATATGTCCTTAGACTATTCAGATTCATAAATCTTCAATATATTCTAAAAGCAAGCTTTTATACATAGTTTACTAGCCAAAGATATTCGTATGACTTAGTTTAGATTTAACATTCATATGGCAACACTCAAAGTACAATTCAATCAATTGTATTTCCAATTTAATGTATTTTTTCTCATGGACTTAGACGCTATATTTCATGTAAATCTGTAATTAAGACGTTTGTATATCACGCATAAGAATTATATCAACAATTATTTCGCCATTGCCCTTTATTATGTGCGTAGAGTATTTCTTAAGTACTACTCCATGCGAGCGCGCTTTACACTCACACACTGTCAACTTCGTTCGTTCGTTTGAAGAATAAGGTCTCGTAATAAATTAGTGATTTAAATTTGAATATTGTGTCTATAATAAGAAGTAATAGTTGTATTTAACAAATAATAGTACAATACTCACGTGTCAGTGTTATCCAAAGAAACGAGTGTAAATAATAATAGAACTAAATCTTGGAGTGTAAATATTGACTGAGATTAAAAAAATGTGTAAATAGTGGACTAAATAAGAAAAAAGTGCAAAGGACGCTGATAATTAGTGCATTGTATAAACTTACACAGTGTAATTAACACATACAAGGGAGAAATTGATGAAAAACTACAAAAACAAGTTTGATAAGTCGTTAATGTTTAAACTAAAACGTAAACAAACATTAGAATGAACAATTGAATGTGACAGTTCAATTCACCACAGATAATTGGAATAATTCTCCAAATAACAGTCGATAAAACAGATTCATACATTCATTCATACACAGAACCGCCATCTAGTATATTGTATTGTCTTAGTACGACAAATTAAGTTGTTGTTTCCTAGAGTTGACACAAGATGGCGCCTACCGCAAATATTTGTGCAGGCTGTAGAAAGAAAATAATTGAAAGCAAACAATATTTACAATGCTGTGCCTGTCGCCAAGTATATGATCTTCTGTGTGCCAACATAACGACCAAACAGTTCAACAGCAAGAACTTGGAATACAAGCAAAAATGGACTTGTGTAGAGTGTAAATGCAAGCAACCCAAGGCTGACAACTCAAATACTCCAATTCGCGCAGGAAGAGCAGAGGTTGAATTTGAATATTGCACTAGGGTGGAGTCAGAGGAGAATAATGCAGCATCTCCCGACTGTGTATACATGGAGGAACATCAGAACAAAATTCCTACTGATAATCCTAATATGAATGTTACCACTCGCAGACAACTATCGAACCCAAACCGATATTCATGTGATAAGTCCAACTCGCCTGAAAGATCCCTTTTGGAAAATATTCGTGTAAGCATTCGAGAACAATTAGAACAAACCTTAAATGAGCGCCTGCCAATAATTATTAGCAAATTTGTATCAGAGCAAGTTGCTTCAGTTGTAAACAATACTATGGCGAAGTTAAACGATCGAATCAAACAACTTGAAAGGAAGTTGGAATTGTTAGAGGCAGATCAAAACTCTGAGAAGAAGCTACCTGAATTGCTGGCACAATCAAGCGCACATGTACTACCACAGGCAGAAAAGAAGAATGAAAAAACAAAACTTAGAAATACACATAGTGAGGCAAATGAATACGAAGCCAATGACCCGGACGACAAGACACAAGATAGTGGGTGGATAGATGTCCAAAGGAAACCGAAGAATAAACAGGAAAAAGGGATTATAAGAGGAACAGCCTCACCTGGTGCTACGCAAATAGAAGCATCTGAGCGCTGGCGATATCTGCATCTGTACTACGTGAAGGTTGGTACTTCTGAAGACCAAGTGAAGTCTCACCTCAAATTTATAAGTGGTAGCGATGCTTGCATGGTGGAAAGCTTAAAGGCGAGAGGTAATTACGCTTCTTTCAAATTGAGTGTGCCTGCTAAACTTGCTGATAGTGTGATGATTTCTAAGCATTGGCCTGAAAATGTTTGTATCAAATCGTGGCGTCAGAACTTTCGTAACAAAACTTTTCGAGAGCCAAAAACAACCCAATAGCATTACAGGCAACACTAGACAACAAGAAAAGCCAACACAACACATACTAGATCTTTATTATCAGAACGTCAGAGGACTCCGCACTAAATTAAAAACATTCCATCAAGGCTTATTAGCATCCACAGCCAACCTTTTTGCAATCACTGAAACTGGTCTAAATAACTCAATAAGTGACGGGGAGCTAATACCAAACGGCTACGTGGTAGAAAGATGTGATCGCGCAGACGGTCGCAAACATGGAGGTGTACTATTAGCTTGCAGTCCTCACCGCGGTGTTGAAATACACCGACTGTCTGTGCCCGGTGATGTTGACTTAGATAACCATTTATTTGAAATAGTGTCTGCTACGGTTTATCGTAATAATAAGTTCCTTTTTTTGTGTATTGTAGCATATATACCTCCTAACACCTGTGAAAGTGAGTATATGTTAATGTTCCACATACTAGAACAACTAAGTACTAAATATAATAAGGTTGTACTTGTTGCTGATTTAAATATGTATTCGGCTAACCAAGATGTGAAATGTTATTATGAGTATTTTATTACCTACTGTGGATTCTGCCAGTGCAACAATGTTAACAACTGTAACAATCGCACACTTGATGTTGTATTAACCTCCTTTCCCAGTGACGAGCTGAGGGTAGCTGAGGCAAGCGAGAGTCTGTCTTGCATTGACCCGCAGCATCCGCCATTGTATGTAACAATAGAGAGCACGCCCAATAACGGGCCGCCGACTAAATCTACAGCGAACTCGCCCCCAGACGTTTACCCTCGGTGGAACTTCGCCAAGGCTGATTTTTTTTCGCTTTACTCAGCTATCTCACGGATCGATTGGAGTGAAGTCTATGGAGCAGGCAGCGTCAGGGAAGCGTACGTTACTTTTTATAATTTATTTTATTTGGCATTAGATGATAGCACTCCCAGAAAAAAGGCTAAAGTCGGCCACTCTCGGTATATATACCCAGGGTGGTATACGGCTGAACTTATAGCTAACATAAAGGAGAAAGCGTACTGGCATAAATTATACAAGGGTAGCGGATCGCCGTATAATTATCAAAAGTTTTCCTACTTTCGCTCAATAGTCAAACGTAGTATTTCTGATGAATATGAAAATTACCAAAATCGAATTCAGTCGCAATTTGTTAAGGAGCCAAGATCGTTCTGGGCTTTTATTGGAAATAAACGTTCTAAACGTAACAAAACGCGCATCGTTAAGAATGGTGGGCAACTGTTAGAGGACGAGTGTGCTCAGGAGTTTGCGGACTATTTTAGTTCTGTTTATGGAAGAGAGGAACCTCAGCTGGACCCGACGGCGGCGGCGCTCGTGGCGCCTGAAGGCGGCGTGCGTGTTCACGTAGGGCAGCTTTCCCTCGGAGATGTGCGGGCGGCCCTTTCTCGTCTGGAGCCCAAGCGGTCGGTGGGTCCGGACGGGGTACCCCCGTACATTGTAAAAGATTGCAGGAAATTACTGGATAGGCCTCTGCACCACCTATTTAATCTCTGTCTTAAGGAGTGTGTTTACCCAGACGGTTGGAAATTGACTAGAGTCACCCCGGTTCCAAAAGGGAGGCCTGGGGCAGACGTCAGTGGATACAGACCGGTAGCGGTACTGTCTACATTTGCAAAAATATTTGAATCTGCTTTATCAACATGCATAACACCTCAAGTAAGCGCCTACCTTAGTGATGCCCAGCACGGATTTCGTGCGGGTCGCAGCACCAATTCCAACCTTATGTGCTTCATGAACTACGCAGCACCGGTGCTCGATTCTGAAGCTGGTGCGCAACTAGATATTGCGTATTTTGATTTTAAAAAAGCTTTCGATAGTGTAAATAATGACATCCTTCTGATGAAATTCGCAAAAGCTGGATTTACCCCAGATCTACTAAAATTTTTTGCAAATTATCTAGGAAACCGCAGGCAATACGTAGAATACAACGGTTATGTCTCACGTCAATACCGCACTATGTCAGGCGTAAGCCAAGGTAGTAATCTAGGACCATTGGAATTTATTTTAATGATCAATGATCTACCTGACGTGGTGACGAGTGCGAGGTGCTTACTTTTTGCTGACGACTTGAAGCTTTTTCTGCGTATTGTCGATGAGAGTGATTGTGAGCGCTTGCAAAGGGACATTGATTTAGTAATTAAATGGAGTAGGGAAAACAGACTGTTCTTCAATGTTACCAAATGTAATATAATGTCTTGCACTCGTGCTGTTCATCCTTTGTATCATCAATACGACATGGAAGGAACTATGATTCCACGTGTTACTTCAGTACGAGATTTAGGAGTACTAGTTACTAATGATTTGAAGTTTCGGAAACATATCGTAAATATTTGCTCCAAAGCCTTCAAAAACCTAGGCTTCGTCATGAGAGAAACCAAGGACTTTAATAACTTATCTGCTGTGAAGGTTTTATACAATGCGTTAGTTAGGAGTCAACTAGAGACGAGTGCCATCATCTGGAATCCCCATGAAGTTAAATATAGCCTCATGGTGGAGAAGATGCAAAACAAATTCACCCGATATCTATACCTAAAACAATACGGAGTGTATCCTTTTTATCCCCTTATGTATCCAACCTTATTTGTTATAGGTATGGTTGGATACTATAAGTTAGAAGTTAGACGTGATGTAGCACTTGCAAAATATGTATTCGAGGTCTTCCGGGGCAAACTAAACAATCCATCTGTGTTAGCTTCTTTGGGGCTGCTTGTCCCAAAGAGTAGATTAAGATGCAGTGCAAGACAACGTTTGTTTGAGGTTCCATCAGCTCGCACTAACTTGGGTCAACATGCTCCAGTTGCTAGGGCCATTAAATTATTAAATAAAGTTGCGAAGAACATAGATATTTTTAGTTGTTCATTGGCAGAATTTACTAGGGTGACTACTGAAATTGTTTGTTACAGCTTAGTGTAAATATAATATGAAAATTTGTTTCTATTGTTATTATTTTCTTTATTGCATATTTTATTAATTTGTTAATTGTCTCTTTTCAATATTATTTTTGTTGTTTTCTTTTTAAGGTTTTTGCGAGATTTTATGTCTAGATGTGTACTTTCTTTTATTATCATGCTTAAGTTATAAATGTGTATTTTATTTTAATTTCTAAGTGTATAATTTTATTTTCAATTTTAAGATTGTAGCTATTTTAATTATAATTTTACTATATATATTGCCAACATTGTCGCATTAGGTATTAACCTGTAAGGATAGTGTTGTAATATTTAAATAAATAAATAAAAAATAAATAAATAAATAAACTTTCACACATTCACAAATCATGCCGTATTGAGACAGCAATACTTTCTTCAAGAACCGAATTTTCAAAAGTCTCGCCGCCCGCCTTTGCTCTGTATACGTGCCTTGTTAGAATCACACTGAATAAATGGTTAAAAAAATATTTTTTGAAATTGGTCCAGCCGTCTTTGAGAAATCCCGAACTTCGAGAAATACTCAAACGTAAAAAAAAAAACATCCGCATTGAAAATCTCCTCCTATTTTCGAAGTTGGTTGAAAAAAGATTTTTGTAAAAAGACATTCAATACCTTTCTGACTAAATAACTTTACATCATTAAATGATTCACTTACTTGAGTTATAATTTTAGATACAAATAAAATATATTTCTCTTATCTTTTTTTTTAATCTTGCGAACATGATTGATTATATTTTTGTCTATAAATTCATAAGTCTACTATTTTTACTACTTAATACGTCGGTATATCAAACAGATGGCGTTGTATTTTCATAGAAAGTAGCGATGTATATGTAGAGGGGCAAAGAGGGGGGTTTAGAGGTCAAACGCTCAAAGTCATTTGCTCGGGGTAGCGCCTTAATTAACAAAAGAAATAATTGCGATTGGATTTTGTTACCATTACAGTCTTTCTGGGCCTCGGTGCATGTCAGTGCTCGGTCAGTGTACTTGTAATTGTGCCTAATTTTTGTATTCAGATAAGCCTACCATAAAATATCATTGAACTCTCGGAGAGAATGAATGTACATCGACTTTTATTGATGTATTTCTTTTAAATGTTTATGTGTACAATGAATAATTAAAAAGTGATCGTAATAACCAATTAATGATCGTAATGACAGTTAGCAGAATGCCAATTATCGCAAAAATGACCAAATGATGGTCATTCAGTCAATTCAGGAAACTCTTAAATAGCTTAATCGAGGCCCAGGTGTCAGCGAGAAATTGGTCTAGTTACTAGATTCTAGTTTAATAAATTTCATCTAACCGACTAGTCAATGGCGGGGAACGTGCCCAGAAGGCTGGCAGCATTGCCACGTTGAATGGCTATGCCGATTCTCTGTGCAAGAAACAAACCAGCCCTCTGATCATGAGTAGATTCTACCAAACGTTTGGAAAGCTGCCAGCCTTCTGGGCACGTTCCCCGCCATTGACAAGGATGACGATGAGTTCTTTGACGCCGTTTAGTTTTTATTTATGTAAATTTTAATTTTAGTGTTAGAGTTTGTTCTTATAGTAGATTTAATTGTGTTTTAATAAATATGAAACCGACTAGTTTGTTCAACTAAATAACTTAAAATCTAAATCGGATTACTAGAACTGGAATACTGTTAAGATTAAGTTTTACGTGTGGGTTTAATAAATTAATCTATAAAGTAAACTAGGACTCTAATAAAACAGTAACTCTGGAAGTTACAAAGTTGTTCAGCTATTCTAGTACTGGTTAATCAAATATTTAGATATTCTAAATCCATATTATTACTCGATCATCGTTGACCTTTTGGTCACTAAAGTCATCCTGAATTTAGAGACCAAAGAGCCAAAATATTAAAATAATGTGAATAATTTGTTTTCCTAATAAACTGATCAAACTTCATAGTAATCTACTCTATATATTTCTACACGTTTTCTCTAAATTATTTAAATCGGCCATATCTAAAAAATAATAAACGAACTGCAAGAATTTAAGTTTTAAAACGGCTAGCTATGTTTAAATATTTTTAGTTTTGAATGCAGTGATTTCTCGCATGGCCGGAATGCCTCTGCACAAGTCAGTTGACGTTAAACTTACCGACTGAATTCGTTTAATGCTGCCCTGCTTTGAATTCTTCTGTTGGACTTGAATACCACGTATGCCACATTAATCTTGTTTAAGTTCAAAGATTTGGATATTTTTTTTGACCATAAATACGACATATTTTTTGTTACTGATAATTTAATTTTCTTTTTCGAATGGAATTCAGAAATATTCCCATCGTCAAGCATAAATATTTATGAAAATTTAAATTAAGGAATAACTTAAAGTATTCCAAATTGCCGGAAACCCTTTATACTTATTAAATTGAATCGAATAAAGCACAAAGAAGAAAGAAAAATTTAACTAAATAAAAATGAAAATAAAATGTATTTCATATATTTTATGAAATCGAATATAACGTACAATACCTCTAAAACCACTTAAAGGATTCACGTCACATACGTTTCATAATACGGTAATACGTTACATACATTCCCAATACATTGCGTAATACCACGTTATTGCATCTCATCTGTAAGTTACAGGACGAATGAAACACAAATGTGTAGGCGATGTTATTACAAGGGGAATCGAAGGCGGTATTATATATCTTGCGCAAGCAAAGCGATGGCAAAACATAAACAAATATTTATTGATATCAAAATGATAATTCGTACTACGCATCGCTGTAACGTCTTACAAATATACATATAACTTCACAACATGTAAATGAAAGTATTCCTATTGAATTCCGTGCTATTGCTTTTGCAAGATACGTAATACCGCCCTCGATTCCGATATTTAATGTACGCAATATCTTACTGGTTTGGAGGTTTGTCTTTTATTCGAACTTTCCTTTATTCGATGAAGGAAAATTGGACAAACCCCTTTTTTTTTGTACTCCAAGTTATTTTAAATCTTTTTGCTCCGATTCTGAAAAATAAACTCTTATCAGTTATCATAGCACTGACTCATTCTATTAACTATACTTCACACAATCTTTTCTTTAGAACTCTTCTGCCCATAAATCTTACTCAACGTTACCCTTTTCCGTATTTGGCTCAAAAAATCTTACAACCGGGTTTCACTTTTGTAGGTATATCTCGTCCATATTCACAATAAGGAAGGTTGTATGTGTGCTCTGACTATATGAGGTAGCCGTATGCTATACAACCTCATTTTACTAGACAATATTGCATCCATTGAACTGAATAAAAATTTAATGCTCTTTGAAATTGGGAAAAGTCAATGGTGAATTAATCAGACAGTTAAACAAGCCAAAGGTTAGAAATATTGTATTATCTAAGTACTTTATTAAAATCTGGAAACTTGTCCATAAGACTATTTTGCATCACTTCTGGTATTCAAGAATTTGAGAAATAGTTTTCAAATATGATTTTAATGCTATATCCTTATAATATTATTTATGCATATTCTCGTATTCTTAAAATTCTGTCCAAGAATTCTAAATTAAATCAACATAGTTCGTGTTTAGATTGCTTCTGAGTAATTTTGAGCTAATGAATTGCGAACTAATCAATCAGGAATATACTAGGCAGGTTCTAAATAATTTCTGACCGATACTCAGACTTGATTTAAAGGCTGCCTGTCTAAAAGGGTTGATGGAAAGGGTCAGGTCTGATTCCATTCAGTCATTCGGAAAGGCCACTAATGTAACTAGCCTTGAGACACTACTGTTATATTGTGCTAAAATTATACTGAACCTGATATTAAAATAAATATTCAAAAACAACAGTGTTCCTTGAAATTTGACATAGGTGTAATCTTTGTAAAATTACTAAAAATATTTTTTCGTTACAAGATAAATTAATCCCAAGCCCACCTGTGGTTCATAGGAGGCTAGAGAAAGCTGCGTTGCTAGTAATGAAAATCTGTTTTTCTCAGTTGAGCAAACTTATATCAGTTCCGATTTAACGTTCATCCTTAGCATAACAATATAGTTAGCCATCTATTCGTCAGATACCAATAGTAAGTTGCTATCGCTTACATAAAGTGCAAGTCATGGAAAAACATCGAAAAGTATCTGCAAGCTCATCTTTCAACGGGTACGTAGCAGTGGAAGGGATTCGAATGGATTCTTGAGAAATGACTAGGAAAGTAAGTTAGTTTAAAAAAAAATGTTTTGATCAATTAGATCTTATTTCAGATTAGCGATAGTTTTTTCGTTTGCTGCTAAATAAATCTTAGATTTTAACATTTGTTAGCAGATTTAAATTGGAAAAAGAAAACCGCGTTTGATGAGTAAATGTTCAGTTTTTTTTTCTGACTAATATTCTTAAACTTAAATAAACGAACTTACTTTTTTAGTTAATTAAACAAAGCCACAGTTTTCCCACAATTACCGCTGCATACAATAAGAAGGCAGTATTTGTGTGTGTGTTTATTTGGAAACATGCATTGTGTTGGGAATGAGGTCGCTGTGTTAAGTTTACATTTCGGCTTCAGTAATGAGTGCCTGCTTACTGGGCATACCTGCCTTTATTTATAGTCTTGCAAATAAAGACTGTTCATTTCTCAAATGTTTATTTTGAGTTGTACTTAAATCAATTTTTCAGATTGTGTTTTGTGTCTTATTTCTATTAATTTTTAGTTTCACTTGCTCTTACGAGTATAAGCTTTAATTAGCTCTCTGCGTATTTTTATGGAATTTTGTAAAATATTGGCACTATTTAATTATTATGATAAAAATATAATAAAACTATAAAGTACGCATATCATGAAATGTGTAAATAATATTTATCGGTTGAGATAAATTATAAAACAAACTTGAATGACAACAAAAAAAATGTCGTTACGATTGTATCTCAACGTCGGTTAAGACTATGAATATGACCATAATGAATGCTCAGTCTACATTCATTGTGGCAGAAACTGCAATGTAGCTCCAGCTTCTATTTACCTACTTTTAAAGTTGCCCAACTTTTGAAGATTTATACTAATAAATTTTGGTAATACCGTATTGGAAAACAAAGCGATGAATAAGTCCGGAAACTCTAATAAATCTATAACTCTTGATTGGTAAAGGTTGTTCTTTGAAGAAGTATTTGTTAGGAATTAATGCGTGACGTCATAATATTATTTTGAAACGAAGACAAATTGTTATTTATTTTGTCTTCATGGTCTATTTTAATGAATTTCTCAGTGGTGTTCTCGTTCACAAATGGGATTAGAGAAATAATTATTATTTCAGTATTGTATTTTTTCAATAGCTTTCAAGCTATCACAATATTTTCTTTGTAATAAATTACCAATTAAACTTGTAATACCTAAATTTACTGGAGCTTTCTTAAAAAGAAAATAAATATGTTTTATTACTTACGATAACTTTTACAAGACTTACAAAACGACTGTTTTTATTGAATCACTTTACTTTGTGGGGTTTTTGTGCATTTCAATTTGAACAAGCTTTAGCAGCAATTAAATTGAATTGGTGGTCCGAAAATTTAATGAAAACATACAGATTCCAAAGACGCAGAATATAATACTTATTTATACATGGAATTATTATTAAACTACTTAAAATTTTACGAGTTGGAAGAATAATACGAAGGCAAAAAAAAAAAACGTTTGCAAATTGTTTATAATAATATTAGTTCACGAAGGATAAAAAAAAAACTAAAATATTTAAAATGTAACAAAGGAAGTTTACAATAATTTTTCCAATGTTTCCTGCACCTATTACTGATTTATTCTATTTAATATAGCTTACATTAACCACCTGCTCCTAAATGCATATTAACTACTCCAAGTTGCTCACTTACATAATTTTCTCAGAGATTCGGCAAGTTCTATCAACATGCTAGCAAACTGTTACTGTCAATGTAAATCTATGCTTATAATAATATATTATGCTTCGGATTAGCGACATTTGTCAATTAGCAAACTTTGATAAACAAAGGCTTTGATAAACATTGATAATAATAATATAATGATGAAGTAAGTTAAAGTAGTCTGCTGCTTGGTTTGGTAGTAATAATATTACCGCTGGATAGTCTGCTTACAATATCAATTTTCAGTTTGAAACTGTTTCATGACAATTGTTAAATTATCGATGAGCATAAAACCTTTTTGGGGATTTAAGTTTTTGTACATTATAAAATGCTTTACACTTAAGCACTTATAAATCATGTGCTATTCGGCTAACAATTTATAAAACAATGCAATTTAAAAGAAAAAAACCACTTGCTACATAATAAATAGACGACTCTTAAAAAGGACGCCTTTTAAAAAACGATGCCTCTCAAAAAACGACGCCTCTGAAAAATAACGCCTCTGCATAGTGACATTTTTTTTTAACTGACGCCGATAAAATACCTCCCCAAAAAAAAAGAGATGCCTCTAAAAAACTGACGCCTCTGAAAAATTACAGCTCTTAAAGAACTACGCCTCCTAAAAACGACGCCGGTTAAAAAAAGGCGCCTAGTAAAAACGACGCTCATTAGAAAAACGATGCATCTTAAAAACGACGCCTCTGAAAACGACTCGTCTTAAATACGACGTCAATGAAAAAGGTAGCCCCTTATAAAACGACGCCTCTAAAAAATGACGCCACGGAAAAATGACGCCACCTGAAAAACAACGCCTCTTAAAAAAGACGCCTCTTATAAAACGACGCCTCTTAAAATAGACGCCTCTTAAAAAACGACGCCTCTTAAAAAAGACGCCTCGTTAAAAACGACGCCTCTAAAAACGACATCTCGTATAAACGACGACTCTTATAAAACGACGCCTCTTAAAATCGACACCTCTTAAAAAACGACGCCTCTTAAAAAACGACGCCTCTTAAAAACGACGCCTCGTTAAAAACGACATCTCGTTAAAACGACGCCTCTTATAAAACGGAAGCCCCTTATAAATCGACGCCTCTTATAAAACGACGCCTCTTAAAATCGACACCTCTTAAAAAACGACGCCTCTTAAAAACGACGCCTCTTTAAAACGACAACTCGTTAAAACGACGCCTCTTATAAAACGACGCCTCTTAAAATCGACGCCTTTTAAAAAACGACGCCTCTTAAAATCGACGCCTCTTAAAAATGACGCCTCTAAAAACGACATCTCGTTAAAACGACACCTCTTATAAAACGACGCCTTTTAAAAAACGACGCCTCTTAAAAAGGACGCCTCTTTAAAAACGATGCCTCCGAAAACGACGCTTCTTAAAAACGACATATCTTAAAAGGACGCCTCTTATAAAACGACGCCTCTTAAAATCGGCGCCTTTTAAAACACGACGCCTCTTAAAAAACGACGCCTCTTAAAAACGACGCCTCTTAAAAACGACATCTCGTTAAAACGACGCCTCTTATAAAACGACGCCTCTTAAAATCGACGACTTTTAAAAAACGACTCCTTTAAAAACAACGTCTCTTTAAAAACGACGCCTCCGAAAACGACGCCTCTTAAAACCGACGCCTCTAAATATCGACGTCACTGAAAACGGAAGCCCCTTATAAACGACGCCTCTAAAAATCGACGCCTCATAAAAACGACGCCTCTTTAAAAACGACGCCTTTTAAAACACGACGCCTCTTAAAAACGACGCAACTTATAAACGACGGCTCGTAAAAACGACGTCTCGTAAAAACGTCGCCTCTTATAAAACGACGCTTCTTACAAACGACGCCTCGTTAAAACGACGTCTCTTATAAAATGACGCCTCTTAAAATCGACGCCTTTTAAAACACGACGCCTCTTAAAAACGACGCAACTTATAAACGACGCCTCGTTAAAAGCGACGCCTCTTATAACCGACGCCTCTAAATATCGACTTCACTGAAAAAGGAAGCCCCTTATAAAACGACGCTTCTTATTAAACGACGTCTCTTAAAAACGACGTCTCGTAAAAACGACGCCTCTTATAAAACGACGCTTCTTACAAACGACGCCTCGTTAAAACGACGTCTCTTATAAAATGACGCCTCTTAAAATCGACGCCTTTTAAAACACGACGCCTCGTAAAAATCGACGCCTCTTATAACCGACGCCTCTAAATATCGACTTCACTGAAAAAGGAAGCCCCTTATAAAACGACGCCTCTTATTAAACGACGTCTCTTAAAAACGACGTCTCGTAAAAACGTCGCCTCTTATAAAACGACGCCTCGTTAAAACGACGTCTCTTATAAAATGACGCCTCTTAAAATCGACGCCTTTTAAAACACGACGCCTCTTAAAAACGACGCAACTTATAAACGACGCCTCGTTAAAAATGACGCCTCTAAAACGACATCTCGTTAAAACGACGCCTCTTAAAAACGACGCTTCTAATAAAAAGCTTCTTATAAAACGATGCCTCTTAAAAACGACGCCCCTTAAAAACGACGCCTCGTTAAAAACGAAATCTCGTTAAAAACGACATCTCGTTAAAACGACGCCTCTTAAAAGCGACGCCTTTTAAAAAAAGACGCCTCTGAAAAAACGACGCCTCCGAAAACGACGCCTCTAATAACCGACGCCTCTAAATATCGACTTCACTGAAAAAGGAAGCCCCTTATAAAACGACTTCTCTTAAAATCGACACCTCTTAAAATCGACGCCTTTTGAAAATCGACGCCTTTTAAAAAACGACGCCTCTTAAAATCGACGCCTCTTAAAAACGACGCCTCGTTAAAACGACGCCTCTTATAAAACGACGCCTCTTAAAAACGACGCCTCGTTAAAACGACGCCTCGTTAAAACGACGCCTCTAAATATCGACTTCACTGAAAAAGGAAGCCCCTTATAAAACGACGCCTCTTATTAAACGACGTCTCTTAAAAACGACGTCTCGTAAAAACGTCGCCTCTTATAAAACGACGCTTCTTACAAACGACGCCTCGTTAAAACGACGTCTCTTATAAAATGACGCCTCTTAAAATCGACGCCTTTTAAAACACGACGCCTCTTAAAAACGACGCAACTTATAAACGACGCCTCGTAAAAATCGACGCCTCTTATAACCGACGCCTCTAAATATCGACTTCACTGAAAAAGGAAGCCCCTTATAAAACGACGCCTCTTATTAAACGACGTCTCTTAAAAACGACGTCTCGTAAAAACGACGCCTCTTATAAAACGACGCTTCTTACAAACGACGCCTCGTTAAAACGACGTCTCTTATAAAATGACGCCTCTTAAAATCGACGCCTTTTAAAACACGACGCCTCTTAAAAACGACGCAACTTATAAACGACGCCTCGTAAAAAGCGACACCTCTTATAACCGACGCCTCTAAATATCGACTTCACTGAAAAAGGAAGCCCCTTATAAAACGACGCTTCTTATTAAACGACGTCTCTAAAAATAGACGTCTCGTAAAAACGACGCCTCTTAAAAACGACGCCTCGTTAAAAACGACATCTCGTTAAAACGACGCCTCTTAAAAGCGACGCCTTTTAAAAAACGACGCCTCTTAAAAAACGACGCCTCTTAAAAACGGCGCCTCCGAAAACGACGCCTCTTATAACCGACGCCTCTAAATATCGACTTCACTGAAAAAGGAAGCCCCTTATAAAACGACGCCTCTTAAAAACGACGCCGCTTAAAAAAATAAGCTCATTAGAAAAACAACTCCTCTTAAATAAGGTCGCTTCTTAAAAAACGAAGCATCTTAAAAAAACGACGTCTATTAAAAAACGACGCCTCCTAAATTTTACGGTACGTGGGTCAAAACTTTGTAATTTGTTTTCTACATAGTTACTTAGGTGAAGCTAAAAAAAGCGTGATGATAAATGCTAGTTTTTCCAGACGTGTACTCCCACAATATAGTCCCGTGTGTTCCCACATTAAATCGCTCCCTCCTTGTTTTAACAAGTCTTTATAACTTTGTTGATCGATAGCTTTGCGGTTTTACAGTCACTGTACCACTGCTATGCTTTGTAAACATCAGTAAAACAATTGGTATTGATTTTTATTGAAGTTCATAGAATAATTATAATAGAGTTGGCATTTTCAGTGACTGCTACTGATGTAGTTCGGTCCATGTGATAATAAATAGTTAACGTTACGCATTAAAAAAAATAAAAAATGTTACTTACAACTAAATAAGAATTAATCAAAATAATAATATTCCGGGACATCTCACACACGGTTGTCTGGTCCCAAGCTAAGTAGAGCTTGTGTTATGGTAACCAGACAACAGATAAACATACTTATATATTTCTAAATACATACATATTATAGATAAATTACACCCAGACACCGAACAAATGATCGTGCTCATTGGTGCCGGTTAGGAAGTTTTGTAGGTAACCTAAATAAAACTGCCTTTCAAATATGATGTTAATTGTATTTGTTATACACAGTTACATAAAGATAAATAAATCTAGTGTTACCTGGAATTGAAAATAATTCTGAAAGATACTTCTTCATAAACAATTTAGTAAATTACAATGACTCTGTATAAAGCGTACTCTTATGATTATAATCACATTTTCGTCTACGTAAGAAATGACGTAGCATAATGCAGCTACATTTTCGTAGCAATCTCTCTATTCAATCTCAGTGGCGTTTACATTTTCAACAAAATAAACTTCCTTTGAATAATGTCGAGTTTAATGAGGACGCGGCTGACGGCATGAGAATTATTAGCAAGAGTGCTACGAAACTGCTACGCCGCTACGGTGACGCGACAGGCATTCTTGTTTGGTATTGGATTTCGATACTGAAAAGTTGGGAAGGATGTTTCATGTCACTCTATTTTAAAAACTGCTAAAATTGCGGTGTTATTGTTATATGTGTAACAAGCCCTTTATATGACGCGTGTAACGTGGCCTTAACCGTGTGAGCGTGGGGGGCTGCGTCCCGCCATTTTATGAACAATAAACCAGTGTGCTAATAGCAGTGAGTAGTTTCACTTGTCCCCGTATATAACAGTGGCGACGAGTTTTACCTACATATCATAAAAAAGTGTTAAAATGTCTTTTTGCGGCATTCTATCAGTCTTCGAACATAATGCCAGCGACTGGAATACGTATAAAGGGCGTATAACGCAATGGTTTCTCGCTAATAACATAGATGGGAAAAATGATTCGGCGGGAAACCGACGACGAGCGATACTACTCAGCGCACTCAGTGATGGTACCTACAAACTGGCGGCGGACTTAGCGCTGCCGAAAGATGTGCAAGAGGTGCCGTATGAAGATCTGGTGGCGTTGCTGGATAACCACTTTACCCCAAAACGGTGTGGCTTTAGTGAACGTCACAAGTTCTATGCCGCTACGCAGCAGCCGTCGGAGACATACACTCAATGGGCAGCAAGACTACGTGGACTAACAGTACATTGCGGGTTCAGTAATGTCGAAGAAGCATTACGCGATAAATTTGTAATGGGTATGGTAGCGGGTCCTGAGCGGGAAAAACTATTTGCGCGGGATTTGGTGACCTTGACATTGGCGAAAGCGGTGGAACTAGCAGAAAGCGTACGGTGCGCTCGCGCGGGCGCTGCCGCTTCTGTTTCTACCTCTGTGGACCAGGGAGAAGTCTTCAAGATCTCAAAAGGACATAACAGTGCCAACCCTTCAAGTGCCGAAAAGGAAAAGTGTTCGGTATGCGGTCGCGTTAATCACAAGTCTTCTCAGTGTCGCTTTGCAAAGTACAAGTGTAAAAAGTGCAACACGGTAGGGCATTTACGTAGAATGTGCAATAAAATTAACTATGTGATAAAGGGAGATGTGAGCGAGGACGACGACGGTAAGTCACTTTATAACATTAGTTCGGCTCGCGGGGAACCCATGACAGAAACGGTTATTGTAAATGGTGAAAAACTACAATTTCAAGTAGATAGTGGATCAGCTGTGACAGTGATATCCGAAAGGACGTACAACAAATTGTTTACGAGCGTTCCGTTACAAATATGCTACAATAGATTCTATAGTTATACTGGCAATAAAATGGATTGCGTCGGGTGTGTGCGGCTGCCGATTACGTATTTGCGGCGCACGCACACACTTAGCGTTTACGTCATACGTCACGGCGGCCCGCCGCTGCTCGGTAGGGACTTCATATCATTATTTAAATTAGAATTAACGCCAATTAATTATGTCAGTAAAGGTCAAACTAGGGTCGAACAGTTGCAATTACGGTTTCCTGAAACATTTTCAGATAAGCTGGGCGCTTTTAAAAATTATCGAGTGAAATTAAAATTAAAAGACGACGCCAAACCGGTTTTCTTTAAAGCACGTCCAATTGCATTTGCTTTACGCGACAAAATAGATAAGGAGATAGAACGATTACTTAATTTAGGTGTGTTAAAACCGGTTGAGCATTCGGACTATGCGTCACCGATTGTGCCCGTACTTAAGCGAGATGGATCAGTTAGACTGTGCGCGGATTATTCAGTTACCATTAACAAACAATTAGTAATAGAACATTATCCGTTACCTACTATACACGAGTTATTTTCTAAATTGCATGGGGGACAACAGTTTTCCAAAATTGATCTATCTATGGCTTATAACCAGTTTTTACTCGAAGAGGAGTCGCAGAACCTAACTTGTATTAACACTCACCGGGGACTATTTAAATATACACGCCTTGTGTTCGGTCTATCAAGTGCGCCATCTATCTTCCAGCGCGCTATGGAAACAATTTTGTCCGGCTTAGACGGTGTGTTATGTTTGTTAGATGACGTGTTAATAACAGCTAAATCGGCCGATCTACACATGGACAAATTGTGTGTAGTTCTTAAAAGGCTACAGGATGCAGGGTTAACATTGCATAAGGAAAAATGTGAATTTTTCAAGGAAGAAATTAATTATTTAGGTTACGTAATTAATAAGAACGGATTAAAAAAAGATCCAGCTAAAATAAAGGCTATCGTAGACGCCCCTATTCCAACTAACGTCAATACTCTGCAATCATTTTTAGGACTTGTAAATTATTACAGGAATTTTGTTCCCCGGGCGTCTAGCATACTTAGTCCTTTATACGATTTGTTGAAAAAAGAAACTAAATGGCATTGGTCCACAAGACACAGCTTGGCGTTCAACGAAATTAAAAAGCAGTTAACCTCCGACCAGGTTTTAACACATTTTAATTCAAAATGTAAGATAGTGTTAACTGTAGACGCTTCTCCGTATGGACTCGGTGCAATACTTTCTCAAGTCGGCCATGATGGGTTAGAACGACCTATATCGTTCGCGTCGCGCACGCTTAGCTCAGCCGAGAAACGCTACTCTCAGATACAGAAAGAGGCGACTGCAATTATATTTGGGGTGAAGCGTTTTCATCAATATTTATACGGCAGGTCCGATCCATTTATATTACGTACTGATCATAAACCTCTTATATCTATTTTTGGGCCGTATAAGGGTATACCGGAGGTATCAGCTAATAGGTTACAAAGATATGCAATGTTTTTAGGGGCATATAATTATGTTATTGAGTACGTTCGAAGCGCGGATAATAACGCGGATTATTTATCGCGAGCGAGTTTACCTAGCGAGGTTTTAGACTCGCGGGAGGACGGCGATGACGTAGGCGCACACGCCGCGGCGTCCGCGACCCCCATCGACCGCGCTAGCTACGTCAATTTTGTGGTTGAGGGTAGTATGCCGGTGACTCTGGAGGAATTACGCGAAGAAACTACTAAAGATACAATTTTAGCGAGAGTAATAAATTACGTACTTAAAGGCTGGCCTAAACAATTATTATCAGACTTGAGTATAAGGCCTTATTATTTATGTAGAACACAGTTATCTTACGAGAATGGTTGTCTTATGCGAGGACATAAGGTAGTTATTCCCGAGGCGTTACGCGCGCAAGTTTCTCGGGAGTTACATAAATCGCATTTAGGAATTGTGAAAACCAAGGCCGAAGCTAGGTCGCGATTTTGGTTTCCCGGTATAGACGCGGCGATAGAAACATTGATAAACTCGTGTGATATATGTCAACAGCTTCGTCCGAGCCCTGCCCGCGCTCCGCTCGTGCCGTGGCAATACCCACCGATACCGTTCTATAGGTTACATATTGATTTCCTAGGGCCTTTAAATCACCAAATGTTTCTCGTTGTTGTAGATGCGCACACTAAATGGGTGGAGTTGTATGACGTTAGCAAGTCAACAACTTCTACAAACGTTATAGAAATGCTATACGACTTTATGTCGAAGTACGGGCTACCGCATACGATTGTTAGTGACAATGGCACCGCGTTTACGTCACAGGAATTTAAGAAATTTTGTTTATTAAATGGTATTAGCCACTTGACGTCACCAGCTTACAATCCGCCTAGTAACGGCCAAGCGGAAAGTTATGTAAAGATAGTTAAAAAGGGAATTAAATCTAGTATCATAACTTCATGTAATAAAAGTGACTGTAGGTTAAGAATATTAAAATATCTTTTTGACTACAGAAATTCCGTCCATTCTGTCACGGGGTTCTCGCCGGCTGAGCTTGTTTTTGGGCGTAAACTAAGGTCGCGGTTAGACCTACTGAACCCAAAGCCCTCGCCGGCCACTCTCACATCTCTCAATGACAATGTTTACCGTCAACAGTGTTCACAAATTAAGTCTAGTGGAGGTAGCAATACACAAACATTCGAACCAGGAGACGAAATATTGTACAAAAAGTATCTTAATAATGTAAAATTTTACTGGTGCAAAGGCATTATTAATAAAAGACTAGGAAAAGTGCTATATCTTATTCAGGATTCCAGTTCGTCGTGTGTTGTGAAAAAACACAAAAATCAAATTGTACGCTACAAAGGTGACAAAGGTTATGTTTCACAACAGCACCTACAACATTATGACTTTGACGATTTTGAATGCCAAGACAAGTCGTCTGGCCAAACTCCAGCAGTCGCGGGGGAGGCGAATGTAGAAGATGTGCAATTGCCTTCAGCTGATGCTGCACCAGAGGAGGGTGCAAGAAGCTCCGACAGGCTATTGAGAAACATTCCCCGAGTCAATTACAAACCCTTTTTGTAACCATTTGATATATGTTTTGTATGTTGATTTGCTGTAATGCTTGTTTATTTTACTACGTTATGGAATAAGGGGAGGGATGTTATATGTGTAACAAGCCCTTTATATGACGCGTGTAACGTGGCCTTAACCGTGTGAGCGTGGGGGGCTGCGTCCCGCCATTTTATGAACAATAAACCAGTGTGCTAATAGCAGTGAGTAGTTTCACTTGTCCCCGTATATAACAGTTATAATATGTTAAATATTCATCATTGCTCACAAATGATATAATAAATATTTTCGTTGGTTTTTATTCCAGTAATTACGCTTTATTTTTTTGATCAATATAATCTCTTCGTGATTATGCTTAACCTAATTTTGAATCTGGATCTCAATCATGAATAAAGTGGACGCCAACCTGTGATATAGACCCATAATTAAACACATTACTTATTAACTTTCGTAACACTTTAAGTGGAAATTGTAAAAATAGTTTTTGAAAAATCAAAATACATCATTTAAAATATTTCAGAAATTTAATAGTTTTTCTTACATTTCTAAGAAAGATTTGATAAAAAATTAAATTTCTATTATTTAATTGCCTTCAAAATTACAATTTATTAATTGAGAGTACCAACACAGCATTTATTTTAAATGGTTTCAGGTTCTGTATTTCGAAACTGTTATTAATATTACCTACTATTAATTGTATCATCGTTGAGCAAAGGTTCAAAATACATAAAATAAGATTCAATATACATTTTTCTCACAAACATTTTCAGGTTATAGAAACAAAGTTTGCATTGTGATAGTTCCAGTCGAGACTTCATTTCCTTTTAAAGAGTTTTCTACCTTAGTGTTTGTAAATTATGTCTTGGAACAATTAACATTGTTCAAACACAAATACTAGGTATGCTCTAAATCCTGTAGAATAAGTAAGTAGAATTCTGCAGGATTTCGATCTTAGAACACATTGTTACATCTACAATTGTCTCAGAAATATTATGATGTATTTCACAAGCAAATCTAAACCTTATCCCTCACGGAACATGCTCTAAATTGAAACGTCTAATAATATCTTCAAGCTGCAATAAATTTTGAACCTAATTTCTTTGATTTTAAAGTTTAATTTTCAGTTAGTTCATCCACGTATAACAATAATTATAAATCTAAATGATGCAGTAAATTACGTTTGTGATTTCCTTAAAAGTTATTATAACCATTTCGAATTATTGCAAAATTTAAGCCTAGAGGAAGAAGCAATGAAATTTGAACTTAACAGAGCAGGCAATAAGGTGCAATTTTATAGAAATGTTGATTTGTAAACGAAGTGTAGATTTGTCATGTTTATGGGGTTCTAGAGATACAATTAAAGGCTTTATTGTGAGGCTCAATTACTTGTATGCTTGCGTATAAATCGTTCTGTTAAACAAGCCGTCTGTCACTTGATCGTCTTTTACAGAACAGTCTTCATATAAGCCTTCAGTAAAATTACAGCCTTGTGTAAGTTATGTAGGTAAAATGATAATTTTCTGAATTTTAAATTAAATAAAATCAATAAGTATATATGCCACTATTTTTCGTTAAAATAGCTTACAAAAATTACTTTCATAAAGTAAGTAACATTAAAAACGTCAAGAGATTTGTTTGACATTATAAAAGTATTTTTTTTTCTAGTAAAAATGCAACAAATGCGGCAATCAAGTTTTTAATATGTAATACGCTTATCCCATTATCCTGAATTCAGGATCCTAAATGAAATCGTTCCTGAATTTGCAATGTGAAATAAAGGTGTAATCACATTCAGTCTTCGCAAATGCGAATAAATCAACTACATTAAGCCCTCTTACGCACTTGCGGTTAATCGCGGGGGCGGCTAACCGCGCGGATCAGTTTTTATATGCAAACGCTTGGCGGTTAAGTTCGTACAATCACAAGCGGTTGTATATAAAAACTGGAAATGCGGTTAACCGTGCGGCTGGCGGCCCCCGCGGTTAGCCGCTAGTGCGTAAGAGGGCTTAGGCATTTGGATGAAATTTAAGATAGTGTAATAAGCGTGAGCAAATATTTGATCGACTTCTACGTAGTAAATATAAAGCGTATTCTCTTGTTTTTATTTGTTCGTTCTCTAATCAACTATGGAGTTCAAAGTTTATTGGATTTAGCCAACGACTAAGTTATCTAAGTCAAATTTAATAAAACTTGTGAGAGCGTAAATAAGGGCTTTTCATGGGATTGGGCCTGTCTTCAGCAGTTGTTAGCCTATCTTAGTAAAACGAACAGACATTATTCAGGATAAATCAATTTATTAAATACGACAAAAGTAGAAGTTAATTTACATAGCCGTTAAATGAATAAACTTGTGATTGAAGTGGTTCTTAAGTATCTTAAAAAAAGCTCTGTAAATAATGAATGTTATCTAATTCAAGCAGAATACGGTGGGATAATCTTGGTGGAAATAGACAAAATAAACGGATGTTTTAAGTACAGTCACATTGCAGCATTGGACAATCAAAACATAATTAATACCATATGCACGAAAAAAACTTATGAACACTGTTCTGACATCTTTTTATGGAAAAGAAAATACGTTGAGTATCTAAACAATAAATTTAATATCGTCTCAGAAATAAACAACAGATTCACGAAATACCGTTTGGTTTAGGCCAGGAGTCGTAGCTCAGCTTGGAACCTAATCCTGTGCCTCTGGCCCGACTAGCTTGTTCGTCACTATAATCTGCAGCAGATAAACCTTGGCAGGTCCAGTGCCAATACTAAGGGCTTAGTGGTCAAGTTTCGATAGGGAATAGGTGATCTTTATACGTATTTTAATATTGCTGATATTTAGAAATATAAATAGGAGTTTAGATAGATAAATAGAATTTTCTTCAGAAACTTTATTGTTTCTGAAGAAAATATATATTACGTAAAATGGTTTTTTATCGCTAATTGTGATAACTTCCTGACAATTACAGCGCTTAAAGGGAATCACAGAATTTCATACTCAAAATTGTAATCGAATTGTGAAGATATCATCATCTTATTATGGTTATATATATAATGCATTCTCGTGAACGAAAAAAATAAATAGTGATCCACATTTACCTCAGTCAAAATAAAATGACAAGATCATATTGTAAAAAGTTATTACAATCAGCCGAATTCAAACTTGTTGAAACTTTCACTAGACACATCTAATAAAAACTGACCGACTTTTATTCGACATCGATCTCAAGGGAAATTTGTAGAAACACAGATGATTACTATACATTATTCTTTATATTAAATTCTAGAACTTTCCAACCCAAATACAATTTATTCGTTGAACTTTTCGAGTTGTGTAACCAAAATTACTTGTCAAAAACAATCACTCAAAACTGAGTTCCTCTTTAACATGGTTTGTCGTTGGTGTTGTGTGAGGATCCAGTGTTAGTTGATATATCAGTATAAAATGCATCGTATGATAAATACTTGGAGACTCTTCATTATGTATTCGAGGCACGCTCCAAACCCGCTGATGTAAATGCTTACGTCACGTCCTTCACATGTGTTGGAGAGGACAACTTATAAATATAACTATACAAGTTAATATTTTATGTGAGACGTGTATTATTTATTAAGAGCCACATAATCCTTGTGGGATTATGATCTTAGTAACGCGAAAGTTGGGACGGATGGATACTTATTACTGTTTTATGTAGAACTAACAAAACGGGCACATAATTTGGTATAGTTACGAATACAGATGTTTTGTGGGTTGTTTGTAACGAGGGTTAACTCAAAGGACAGTTTTTATATCGATAAATCTGAACGGAAACTATGAGATTAGTATTTCGGGATAAAGTTAGTCAAATTGTGTTACATAAAAAGTTCTACTACGACAAATAAACTATACTGGTATTGATGCTTTATGCTGTAGTACCAACATGATAGTCTAATAGCACAGGATTCTGAGGCGTGATACAAAATACGTACCTACGCAAATAAATAATGAGACTTGATTTTTAATTTTTGAGTATATTTAATTTAAAAATACAACAGCAACTGCTGATTCGTGACTTCACGGCACTTTAGATACGTTTTATAATCATATTTAGGAGGATACATATTGACCTAATAGTTAACTGTACTCGTATTTCAACCAGTCATTCGATTTTACGGGCAAAATACCCAACTGTTTCTATGTATCCAAATCCTATTTATTTTCCTGGATTGAATATACAATTTTTTCTTTACCTACTACCTTTCTCATTCTCATCAAGAACCTTATAGTCAACCGACTATAAGGTTCTTGATGAGAATGAGAAAAGAAAAATAATGTATTTTAAACCATTAAACCAGGCCCTTTTTAGGTTTTCTTTAATTTCAAATAGCGCCTTTTCTTTCCCTTCAGATGGATATAAAACACAATAGGCGTTTATAAATATAAAGAAAACGAACAGAATAATTAAGCAAAGAATTTATATCTTTAAACACAAAGCTGCCAGTCACAGGGCAATGCCCTTAGAATTATCTTTAAAAGGAGGGAATTAATTAAAAGCGAATAATTTGTGTGAGTATTTATTTTAAACTGTGTCATCTATTGAGTGACGGTTTCAGTTTGCAATGGAACGAAACATCTTTCTAAGGGTGTTACCACACCAATCGATCGATAGTCGATCGATGGTAGAATGAATTACTGAACTAGGTATCCGTCGACCGATGCCATCGACCGGCAATCGACCGATTGGTTAGTCGACCAGTATCCGTCGATCGATTAAAGCTACCACACCAATCGATCAACGTCGACCGATGTCGATCGACTATCGATCGATTGGTGTGGTAACACCCTAAAAGCCCATAATAAATATAAAGGTGTTGGATTTCCTCATTCGGTGACATGAGTAAATAATGTCAGTGTTCAAACCTACTGCTTACCTCTATTCCACGGTATATTGTGCGAGCTTGAGTAACGTATAACAAACATTAAGATACTAAACAACTTACTTATTAAAAGGGGACGAAAATAAGCGCCAGAAATAGACAGATTATAGGGTCGTCGCACACTTACCGCAGTCACAAAACACTGTTTGTACATTTTATATAAACTCACTCGTCGATCTGCACACATTGCTGTCAGTGGTCAGTGTCAGATTCAGTGGTTGTTATAAGTCAAGAAAGCTACAAAATAGTCGACCAAATCGAATCGGATTTGTAGTTTGAATCGTAAATGCGGGATTCTGTTATTGTACCCAACAAAAACTTTTTAGATGTTTAATAGATTAGATCCAGCAATTGTTTAAGTGGAACAAATGTACCTTAATTTTGTATAATATATTATAAAAGATACACACAAAAGAGTGCAGGGTATTTTAAAACCCGCTGAAAGAGGACTGACATGGAGGATTAGTGAGATGGTTCGTTGATACCTTCCGGGGTTGGGACGCAAAATACGGTTTACAATTTGGCAAGGTTTCGTGGCTAAAAGAAAGGTTCGTGTGAGGTGACCCTAATGTTCTGGACGCGTTTGATGATTACTTTTATGTGGGGTCGTAAACCATGATTTGAGGGGATAAGACAAAATGATAATATTAAGCGTGAAATGCGTTGCGTTTGGTGCCTTATTGTGTTATTTGGTTTAAAACTTGGCCGCCGAATATGTGAATACGTGTAGTATATATTTTGGAAGGCCTAATAAACCTAAACTTACTAAATATTCAAAGATTCATTTTTTATTTTTAAGTAGTTATAAAATACCGGATGGGATTGCTAAAATAAAGTTTCAACAGGTAGTCGCCCAGATATTTAAAAAACCTGGTTCAGATAAAAGTAAGAAGCTAACAATAAATATCCTATTTATAACCAAACTATTTAAACATCTTGTTGAGTATTAGAGTCACCTAGAAAAAAAGAAACTAAAATGTTTTTTCACCTACGTAATATGAATTACTTTACGAATGGCATAATGAGGCTTATCGTTTAAATGGCTACATTTTCTGACTTATTTGCTGACCTTTGACTTAATGTGGGCTGAAGCAAAAAGCCTCTTTTATGTAGGCGTAGATTATACAGATGTACTTGTTATTTTTGTTGGTTTTTATACAATAAAAGTGTGTTTTAAGACGTTAAGCTATTTAAAAATAGACTTTCATGAGTTAAATGTAGTTTTTTAGCTTTAGTTTAACATTAAAACATTAATCAATACGAAAGATACTTTTAAGAAGTATTTTTTGAACTGTTCAATCAATTGTGTTAGATCAGTTTGTAATTCTGCTTTTTAATATTATGGTTAATAGTGAATGTGGAAAATAAAGAAAATATTTCTTATTACCTATTTTATGGACTCTTCCTTAATACCAACGTGTACAAGAGTAGGGTCACATCTAATCAGTCAGGTGAGAATAAATGCCAGGCGGCGACAGCTTGGCGGATATCCCATGATAAATGACCCGATCGGTACAAAAACTATACGGAAATACCTAAATACACCAGTAAATTATATCATCTAAAAATAAATAACAATTTATATAAACAAGACGGATGAGACACGGAAGACAGTTTACAAAGTCAAATATTTTTAAACGAAATGTAACATTAAATAATTCTTAGCACTCGTAAGATTCGTAATTTAAGTACGCGAAGTAGTTAGGCCCATTAAACTAAAACTGCTAGCATTACTGTAAAAACCAATGGATTTATAGCGTAAACAAACAGTTAAACTGTTACCTATTGTGCGATAAATTTGTAGAAACGTGTTACTGCTAACAATATTTATTAATATTTAATTTTGGCTATTAGTAACGTTTTAGTCAATGTGCTTTTAATTTTAGAATGTTTGTGTTTTGTAATCCGGTTGTGGAGAGATTTTTCTATTTGAATGAATAAAGTGAAGATAATATGGGAATGTCAATTTGTATTAAAAAAATGTGTTTTTTGAAACTAAAGGCTACAATAAGAGAACGGAATATGTGGAATATATCTAACTAAAGGTGCTCCCTCACCGGGAGCATTCACGTGTATCATAACATTATAGATTCGACTTTGAGCATTGCATTACATTACAATAATACCTCTCTGACTAACGAGCATTTGCGTGTAATGTTACATTTTCTTCTCCTTCACTGATGTATGCCCGTTTTGTATCATTACAAGGTGCGCATTGTAATGCTCGGTTCTCCTCCTTCGCTGATGTAATGCTCAAATATGTAACGTTACATTACACGCGAATGCTCCCGGTGAGGGAGCACCTTAAAATTTGTAAAAAAAGGAACAAACCCTGGAAATGTAATAAAGTTCATCATTATGGTGGTGTGTTAGGAGTGTTTTCAAGATCCAATTTAAGTTCCATTATCATATATGTAAGTATATTCTTTATTTCGTCACGGACTGCGTTCTGCCTTCAGGATTTTAGAGGATATCTACTCCATTTTACCTTTGAAGTTTAGGTAAATAATTATATTTTACCTATTTCGATTCCTCGTTATAACAGACTAGGTACTTCTAAGAAACAAACTGGACAAGCAAAATAGCAAAATATTATATTATAGCAAAAAATATAATTATATTATAGCAAAATATTCCGTTGAACCCATTATCATTAAAATTTGTTTACTGTAATTAGTTGTATGAAAATAATTAAACATTTTTGTTGTAAGTAAATAATTACTAAACTTTCTAATTCACTAAAATTCGTGAAACTTCCCAACAATGCGCAAAGAAATTGAATTTGAAATGAATTAATTAACATTTAATTAAGAAAACCTAACTTACGCTTTGATTGCAGAAGCCTTGCAGCTGTGCGTTCACAATTATCTAGAGAATGCAATTAATAGATAGATACTTATTTCACCTAAAGGTGCAAGAAAATTTTAAACAAAACCTTCGTCTTTTGCCGTATTTTTCCCATAATATGCTGAAGTCGACTGTCTGGAATATTATTTATTAGAAAATACAGCTTGAACTGATACTATTTGAAATAGAAAATAAAGTTTTACTTCATTCTTTTTCAGTTCATCCAGTCTCAGTCAAATTCAATGATATACGAGTAAAAAATGAAAATTCAAAGTGTTTCAGTATTTTGGAAAATAATTAATTTAAATAATATATTACTATATACCCCACTATATATGCCCACTGCACGTTCTTCAGCAGCACGTGTAAGAAAGTATGTTGACTTACAGAAGTATCTATAAACGAAGGAGGATGGTGTTGTGCCTTACATTTCTATTTAGAAGCACTCTCTAGGAAATACCCTGAGTGCTGGCGTTCTGGGAAACTGGGAATAGTTCTGATGTTGTTGATGCAGCGCAACCAATCTACTGATGGGAATTACATTTACTCTCCCACACTCTATTTACATTGTCATATAGAAAATTAAGTATTTTTTTTATATTTATTTGCCCTCGAGGAAGGCGCATGTCGTTTAATCGATCATTGTTCAATAATTTTGATTTTGAAGAGGTTCCGACTTCTGTAGTGCGATTCTGTAAGACTTCATTCTAAAATTCGAATCTGAATCCGCAGTGAGTTTCTTGATTGGCATTCTGTAACTCGATTGATAATTCGAATCTGCACTAGCGCCACACTTGCGAGCGTGTTTGCGAGTTGAACTAAATCAAATACGAGATTTTGACAGATAATGTATGAGATGACGTTTTATCTGGCATTCTGTAAGATAATTCCTAAGTCACTTCGACGCTCACTTCGCACTCAATCTCGATCCAAAAATAAGCATATATTTTACGAGTGAAAAAAAATTTTTTGCAAAAAAACGATTTCAAAAATGAATAAAAGCACTAAAAGTTAAAAATAATACTATTTTAGATTTAGATTTATTTATTTACTTTCTTCAAATCTTAACACTAGGTTACATTACATTGCCCCACAAAACTGCTTACGCAGTTTAACTGTGAATGAAGTTTATTACCTACCTACATTAATAAACCGAACCTAAACTACTATTAACCTATACTTAATACAATTTAATATTATTTTGGAGACGGTGCCTAGCTAGGTAGGTAATGAAACGACAAGTAATTCCTGAATATATTGTGATGGGTACCTATTGTGTTTGTAAAATTGGTGTCATGTTATGGGGAAACAGTGTCAATTGTATCGATCTGTTTATAATACAAAAGAAACTTGTTAGAATCCTAGCTCAAATAGACAATACAGAAAGCTGTAAACCATACTTTAAGGAATTTAAACTATTAACGCTACCATCAATATATATACTAGATATATGCACATTTGTTTATAAAAATATTAACACATTTAAAAAAATAGAAGATTCTCATAACATCAATACCCGTAACAAAAATAAATTATGTTTACCACAATCCCGTATTAAAATGTTAAATGAAAGTCCATATTATATGGCAATTAAATTATTTAACAAGCTACCAATAGATATAAAAAATCAAGAATATTTATTAGCATTCCAGAGAAAACTAAAAAATTATTTAATCCAGAATTGTTACTACTCCATAAAGGAATATTTTGAAAATAACAATTTTATAAATATCAATAGGAACAATAAATTACTAAATAATTATTAATATAGTTACAACATATGAATATATAAACTATGTATATAAATAATAATATGTTCTTTTATATCCCTATTGTAGCTGTGTGTCAGCTAATACCTAACTATAAGTACCTAGAATATACCCTTTGTTTTTTGCTAGTTATTAAGTATGAAATTATATAGAGTCAATAAATTAGATAAAACCAAAAAAAAAAAGTTAAAACTGTAAAGGATAAATATATTAATTATTAGATGCTAATTGTTTTAGAATGAGTGTTAGATTTTTATAATAGGTATTAATTATATTGCTATGCTTGTAAAAGGCAACTAAGTAATAAGTCCCACATATTTTTATAACATCTAATGTACACTTAGTATGCAATAAAACTTTTGACTTTGACTTTGAAATGTATTATTTTCCGATTAGAATTAATATTTAGAAGAATGTTTATGTTTTATTTTTTCTGGCTTCTTCTTAGTCTGTAGGTATACTATGCAGTCATTAAGTTTTGTATATTGTTATTCCATAAACTCTACCAGAGTTTCAACCTGAGCCGACGATGGGTGAGAGGAACGTGTCTCATTTGGACTGAAACATTATTAGAACCAGATTAGAAAACAAAATAAACACTTCTATAATTAATACAACAAGGAATATATACTTACTTCATGATTATTTTCCAATTATTATCAAACCAAACTCGAACAAAACAACGCAACTCACAAGATTAATAATATAAATATTGACCACAGATTAATAATGATATTGACTGTCAGTCATTTTTATCGTTAATTATGTAGATTATATTCACGGCACGAATTTAGAGTTTTCTCTGTATTGTTTACTTATTAGCCGTCTTAAATTCCTTAAAATAAGAATTTTTTATTTAAATATCAAAACAGCTAAAATTCTGAGCCAAAAACTAGTAAAATAAAAAAACCGATAAATCTCGAATTAAATTTTGTTGAGTGTGGCAATCACTAGTGCAGTTTTGCTCGCTTCGGAACTCACTTCACTTCGCAACCGCCTAAGTGATGTTAACAGAATGCAAAATCAAGGTCATTTGGAATGTGATGCGAAGTGTAAGTGAATAGCGAAGTGAGTTGCGAGTTGTTGAGTGAGTTTTACAGAATCGACAAGCTGATGTCACATAGTTTTCCAAAACCATGCAGACTAGAATTAATAAAACAGCAATAATAGTTTACTCAAGAGATTTAAAAAGTACATCGCTAAGTTATTTATATAATTTTCAACCGATTTCAAAAGATGAGGCTTTTCTTGTTTCCTGTTATTTTTCCTATTTATTTATGTGTGTTTATTCTAGAGTACTTTCTAGTATAATATCTGCAGTGTATCTTTCGTCATTATCCTAACATTGACCTTCACCTGTTGCTGTATATATAACCTAACTTTAAAAGCATTTCGCTGTGACTGTCTCGCTGCATCGCAAACTATCGCCAGCTGCATTCCCTCGAGAACAGTCCTCTCTCCGATTGTGTCCAGTGTTAACTGATGGCCACGCTTTCTTCGTTTTACTCAAACAATACCTTGCTGATTGGAAAGTTTAGATGGTGGAGTTTTTTCTACATTGTTAAGTATTAAATGTTGACGTTATATAAATCGCTTAGACCATTATAGGACGCAATATAAAGTTTTACAAACTTACTTAATTTTAAATAAAGTCTACTTCGACCTAAATTTGGTATAGGAAGGCTTTTAAACTTGTTTAAAATGAGAAAATTTATAATCAGCAGCAAACTGCCAACCTACATAATTAATTAAATATTTCTTGTGTAACAAACATTCACAAACTCTCAGACAGCACATAATATGTAAAAATAGCATTTTTTTACTAGCTTAGCAACACGCGATGCTTTTCTAATCTTAACACATTGTCCGCTCATCGTCCAATCTCCATTGATCTAGTAATTACATATTTATTTCCTTTGGACACGTATGTCGTAAATATTTTACTGCTCTCACAATAAAAGGTATTGGTTGTACACAAAACAATCGCTCGCTTCATCACCATAAAACCGCCGTGATATGTTTGGTCAAGCCAAGTGGGTACAGACATGTAGAAAAGACCTACATTGTTAATTGTTTATTAAAAACTTATCATTGAAAGAAAATGCTTGGTTTTCACCCTCAAATCAAACTAAACAAAGCATATTCAATTTCAAAAGTAGTCTTGTAATCGTTGAACCACAACTACATTCTAAACTAGTCTCATTCTTTAAATATTTGGTACCTAGGTACCAAATATTTACACACACACAACTCTTGCATTAATAGAATTCATAAAAGTTAATAAAAATAAAATCGTTAAAAACTCTTTCTTAACATTTAAGTGTTTATGTTCCCAGTCCATTAATTGTTGATCCCCTTTATGTCAAATATCTTATTCCTAACTTATTGTTTATTCAGGAATTCAATTAATACCTTCGAATCCCATGGTCCCTTCTCAATATATTAATTCTTGATTAATTCCGTAATATTATCTTCCGATAGACACCTTTCCAATTACCTCAGCATAAATAATGAAGATGATAATGTCTGTAATTGAGAATAGAGGAATATAATATACTAGCTGTGCCTCGCGGTTTCACCCGCGTGAATGACAATACATACACTATCTTTATAAATTATAGCTTATGTGCTATTCCGATGTATCACCTACATTATTGTAAAGTTTCATTAAAATCATTCAGTAGTTTTTGCGTGAAAGAGTAACAAACATCCACACATCCATTCTCACAAACTTTCACATTTATAATATTAGTAGGACTAATAATATAATACTGTTTTTTTTACAGGTATGTAGGTTTTTTATTCAACGTACTGGCACAATGTAAAAAAACAAGCGTGCCTACTCAGGTAGATGAGAAAATCCATTCCATTTTCAAACATCAAAAAACGCTTAGGCAAAGGTAGCTATTTATAGGCAGAATCATTTCTTTTTAAAAACGAAATCGTGAGGTTATTAAAAACCTATTTGTAGTAGCCCAATCAGATAGTCGTTTATTTCAGTAATATGCCTTAATTTGTCCCTCAAAATACACATTAAATATTCTATCATAGAAAAGCATCATTAATCTACCAAGGGAAATTGTAACAGCAGTATTTGTTGTCCGGGCTGGTTTGCCTATTGTATTCCTATTTCAATACACCCACATTTGTATGTACTTCAATTTGAAGAATGTTTCTGTCTGTCAAGCACACTGTATAGTTCTCATTACAGTATGAACCTACAATTGTTTCTTTAAAGGGTAAAGACCTTTCAGAAAACGACCGTTTTTGTAGTTTGTAGAGAGAGAATAGTCAGTGAAGGATAGTTGTGAGTTTGACCGACCTGTCACCGTTTTTACTTGTACACAAAAATATATATAAATGCGGACAACTTCACATACATTGTTCTGAACCCAAAGTAAGTAGCTAAAGCACTTGTCTTATGGAATTCAGAAACAACGAAGGTACCACAAACACTCAGACCCGAGACAATGTAGAAAAGTGATTTTCTACATTGCCCCGTCCGGGGATCGAACCCGGGACCTCAGAGCTAGCGACACCTTGAAACCGATGTGTACGCCACTCGACCGGACCGACGGAGGTCGTCATAATATATATATATGTTTCTCAAGTCATTCAATTTTGTTCCACCATTAACTCAGGCCTTACGTAATCATGCATCGAACTACTAATCTAATTCTTAGGTTACCTCGATAGACCAAATTTTGTTTTGAACATTGTACATTTCATAACGAAAACCCTCAGTGTATATTTGAATTAATTATTTCATTAATAATTTGTTCTCGACAGTCTTAATTATCATGCAACGTTAAAGTTTAAAAGTTATCTCACAAAGGGCTGATACGATTGCCGATATTAATTAGTTTAACTTTAAGAGCATCACATTAAGGGTATAGTCGAAAGGTCTAATTAAAAGTCAAAATTGAATAAATAATAAAAGCATATTTTTTTGGAGTTTCAGCGATATTATGATACTTATTTCGCAAAAATTATGGATAATTTTGTGTCAAGCATGTTTTTATTAATTGGTCTTTATACTAATAATAAAAAATACACCAGTATTGAATAACATCGTAAATTGACGTTTATTGTTTGTTTCCTGAGTGGCGTGGAAGTTAATGAATAACACTTTTGTGTTTGACACTACTCGTGTACGAGACCTCATTAGCTCGCCATTAATTTTGACCGTGATAAAGTCATACCATATTATATCGAGTGAACTCACTCAATGTTGATAGACATGAGCAAGAAAAATTTATAAAATAGTATATTTTGTACAGGTACTTATTATAATGTAGGTTCAACATTGTTTTTGTTTCAAAACTTTGCAGTCCTACAGAATAAGTAGGTACAGAATATGTACCTACTGAAATAGTACAGAAAAGCACCTGTTTTTCGCTTATATTTTAGTTAGTAAATTGTCAAGTAATTATGAAATACATTTAAGAAAAATATCATAACAAATCAAAATCAAGCATTATCAAATTAAATCATAACCTTACTCAACACACCCATAGCAACCAATTCATTTTAAACTCACCAAAATACATCATTTGAACGACCTTTGAATTGAACAGCACAAGACACGAAACAACTGTTCAACGCGATTGATTCATAAACAACCATTAAATTTATACAAGTACAGTACGATGCAAACTTAATGGCGGCTCTGAACACGAGGCGAGTCGCTGCGCAGTAACAAACTTATGCGCCAGCCGGGGTGCGGGGCGAGGTACTGCGCAGCGTGTAGCTAGCTTCAGAGCCGCCATTAACTTTGAATCCACCTATACTATTCTAGGTAAATAGATAACTCTGCAACTGCTGTATACGTTACGGAATTCGTTTATTTATGTTATTGGACAACGGCTCTAATTATACCTAAGTCTGAAACTCTATTCTATTTCAATAAGGAATTTCGGCGTTCGTCTGTGAAGTATCAAATTAAAAGATCATCATTAAATCGACATTTTATTTCGAGTTGACCTTTTCAGACACTTTTGAAAAATTAAATTACTCTTGTTACTATCGATACCATACTTTTGTGAAACTTTACTTTTTTACCCATAACTTCAAAACGTCAATTGTTAATAATAGCAATAATTTTACTGTTAATGAATTCTGAAATCATTTCAACAATCAGGTCGATCGCTCATCATCGGGGTCGGGGGTTCAAAATTACTTAAATACCTTAGGTACCAGATTCCTCACTTATCCCTCGATTTTCTCGTTTTAAATTCAACGTGGGCTCTGCTTGCGAATAGCCAATGTTTTACGGCACGGTCTGAGATGTGCCTTAGAGAACAATTTATCGGCTGATTTGAACCGCATTTTATTTTAAAGTTTAATACGTATTCCACTCCAAATAAAATAAAAAATCTTTGTAAGCAGAAATGCAGGTCAAACCAGAAAAAGAATTGTAGAATACTTAAGCATGATATTAAAAGCAAAGCATTTTGTGCTAATAATAGTAATACTTATACAATAAAAATACAATAATGCTTACAAAAGATTCTTTTTATACGGCCATTAAGTCTGGATCTATTTAGAAATATTTTATTTCTGTTTATAGAAACGAGGAAGTTCATTACAAGAAGAAGCTTATCACGTATTTACGTCTACTTGTTGCCTCTTGAAGTTACATTTCTTTACATTGAAGTAAAAAAATAAGAATAATATTTTATATATTTACGTAATGGAAAAAATATATATTCTATTTGTGATACAACGTGATTACTGCACGAGGCTTTAAAGGTCGAATGAGAAACGTTTTGTTTCAAAATAATTGTATATTTGGGGATAGTTCGATTGAGTTCGAAAGGCTTCTCAATTCTGAGAATCGCAATCGTTACCAAGTTCATTGTTGTCAACTGCGATTGATCGAATTGCAGAAATCGTTTTATTTTTAGTCTTAACTCACGTGTTGCGTTACGTTAACCAATTTTTAAGTGAATATAACTCCACAAGACTTGTTTTATATTATTATTTATAGATCGGTTAAGTGGTTACTTAAAAAAAGGCCTTATAATTTCAGAATTTTTTTTCTTAGCTATAAATTGCAAAGTCCATTCACCTACCTAAGTTACATGTTTCCTAACATTGCGCTAGAAAATATGGATGTGTTTAATCTGCTTAGCCCACCGTAGGCTAAGCTAATATAAGATTCTTATTAACGATACAATGTATGACGATATTATAATTACTTTCTAAAGTTGTCCTATAACGACTACGATACCTACATATACTCGAACCGGAGCTCGGAGCTGAGATGACAATGCTTAGTGATAACGCGGTTCCAGCAATGGCGAGCACGGGACTGGAATGGTCCGACATATCCCCACGTCGTGACTCGTGCCCTCGACGTGGGTGAAAGTCATTAGATTCATTAACCCCGCAACAAAAATGATGTTAATTACATAACGCCATTTTGGTGATCAACAAGACTACATAAATCTGTCCTAGTAACAGCAAACAGAACGGTTTAACACAATAAATAATATCAACAAATGTAACGATAAATAAAATTGCTCACAAACACTCGAGCTTTGAAATTAGCTTCAAGTAAATTGTACTTTTGTGGTATTGTGCTCGTCAAGTGGTTCGTAGTTTCTATGCAAATGTTAGATTGCAAATGCAAAACTTTTTCTTGTAAACGTGCAGAGAATTAGAACAACAATTACTTATATTTCTACTCGTGTATTGTGCAAGAAGCTTGTTCAGCGAGCTCACTATGAACTCTTACAGCGGCTCTTACATTGCACTGCACTGCAAGCAGCGAGGTCTCACTTTCGCGACAAAAGTCTTAATTTAAGGCAAGGCAAGGCAGGCACTTATTATACAGATACATATTTATACAGATAGTACTACATATAACTAAATAATTAATATTGGTAGATATCTATACCAGAGAAGATAATCATCCACTTTTGTTTAAAATTCTTAACAGTAAGTTCGGTATACATCGTAATTTTAAAGGCTATGTGCCTAAAAGCACAACATAAAATAATGTTCTAATATAATATATGTATCAGCCTTATGTATATAATGTAGTGTACTGTGATAATCTACCACAGCTTCCACTGATGTGAAATACAGACGACCTTATAATTTACCTAACACCAATCTGTGTAACGGCCTCTAGAGCTATTATAGGTACCATTAGACTTAGGTACCAAATGGTACCTAACGACCGCAATGTTACATTTACCATAGCAATGTAGTTTTGACCTATTTCAAACACATTCGTGTTTCATCTGTATTCGTACAATAAAGGGATCACATAACATCATTTATGTGCCCGAGGGGTGCATCGTGCATGATACAAAATTATCGGAAAAGGTTAACTTTGTCGAAACTTCTGTATTTTTCTAACAACACTTAAATTAAAATAGTATGATATGAGTATGTAGCTGATAGTATTTATTTTTCAATTAAATTATGTCGAGACTTATTTTTTTGTGTTCAGTTTTAGAACTATCTAAGTCCTGAAATAGTGTGTTTATTTTATTATTATTATTTATTTATTCTTTAAAAAGGAACATGGTATTCTTACGAACTAATAAGTGTCCCACAAAACAGTACAAACTGTTTGTCTGTGAGATCAGTTTTAGACATTTTTTAATATTTCTTTTACATTTAACATATTTTATAATAAAAATTTTGCCTAATAAAATGCTGAAACATAATATAGTATAATATACTATATTATATCTTTATATTATATTCAAATGCTAATTCTTATTTTAAAGAAACAATGTGTAAAAATAGTTTACTTTTCTTCAAGGTCTTATCCTCGAGTTAAAAATATAAGGAGAAAGCCAAAACTACACGTTGAAATATAAAGCCAAATTCAACACACAATAATGTTCAACTTTCATTTTCACCAGCCGGTATTCAATTCATTTTCCCTTACAAACCTCTTTTCTTTCTGAATTTCTTATCTATGCTACCGTTGTAAAGACCGCACGGATAATACCATTCTGATCTGTGCAAGAACCATAGACGTATTCCATTCAACTACGATGAATAGGCAAGCCTATTGTGGTATTATCATGGACCTATATTTGATAGAAGAATAGTATATAAATTGAAGATTATTGGATTTGCTGGACATTGGACTTTGCTGTTAAAATAGAATGTCAATCAATGGTTCATTCAATACAATTCGGATGCAGATTTCGGTGTTTTGTTGACGTTTATGATTTGATTTATGTCAGAATAGAAATGTATACTATGTGAATGCGAATAATTAATAAAAAAATGTTTTGTTAATAAAAACGGAAAATATATAGATAATACTATGATTTCAAATGTATTTAAAGATAGCAGAAAATTTTAAATTTGAGCTTATGTTTTATACAGAATAGATTCTTTTAAAAAGTTTTAAGGCAAACAATGACATCTTAAATAGTTCAATGCTACTCCAAAAACGATTCAAATAGAACTTGTATTTGACTAAAACCTCCTTACCAGTGACTCGCTAAAGTGGAACAAAAGTCGAAAGAAAACGCCAAGACATCAGATTGAAAAACTTTAAACAGGATTACTTAAATGTCAAGCACTATAAAGTTATCTATTAAACTTTAAGAAGTTTGAACTTTAAGTACGTGAGCGATATACAAAAACATGACTTTGATTTTTCTTTTAAAAACGATGAGACTCTCGTTAAAAATTGTTGTGCCAAGTATATTTTAATTTCTTGAGAAGCTGCTGGCTAAGTGTGAGTGGTTTGTTTTGACAGATAATAAAGGTTAACCCGTGCTCGTTGCGTTTGGTCCGTGGATGGGTGACGACATTTTGTAAGCATACGGAGACTTCTTTGTGGATTGCTTCTTTGTGTACTTTGAAAGCCAGTGTACGTATTTGTTAAAGAAACATTTCTTGTATTTAAACAAAATTTTTAGATAAAATGTATTGTTGAAACGTTTACGCATACTCCTTTTAAAACTGCTACAAAAATCTTGAACTACACATTCCAAACAAAAAATCTGTAAAAGCAAGAAACGCGAGAACTCAAGTAAATATACACAGTGAACGTCCATTAAGAAGGAACATTCATAGAAATTTACAATGAACACAAAAATACATCATACATAAATAATATATACTTCGTGTAAACAAGTTTCAGTTTCACAGCTTTCAGTCGCACGCGAACCTTGCGCCCGTGACGACGCATCGCGAGTACCTTGTGACGTCACAAAGTTTCACGTGTAAACAAAAGAAAGTGAATTAATAGGAAGGAGTTCTTAGTGCTGTTTTGTTTATGGAAGTGTGATTTAAAAATAAGAACTGTAAAGTTTTTGAATCCGGAATTGTAACTGCCAAGTTGTTTGAAAGAAAACTTTTTAGAACATTTTGTGATCAGTGTAACGTTGGATTTGTGAAAGCAAAAAAGTACGAAAGTGTATGAAATAAGATAAAATAATCATAAGACAGTAAAACTGACGAAAAATAACTTGTGACGTAAAAGGCCTCAGAAAGTGTTATCTAAAATACTTATTTCGGTAACTTTTATACTACTTTTTTAATCGTTTCTCAGTCGTCGCTTTGGGGTTAATGTCGCATTCATTTTAACATTTTATTTACGGTCATGTACTTTTTATGATGGAATAAAAACATAATTATAAATAACAAAATTATAGTCAACCTGTACTATCTCAGCATTCAAAGAAAATTAGTATTCAATTTTCACGGACTTAATGCTTACCAAATTATTATTTTTTTATTTAAATAAAATTGTTTTTATGTGAACTTTTTGAAGATAATAATGAGTTGGATAGATTTCCATTTGCAAAAAAAATCTGACATCTAAAGTAAGCTATGTGAATTTAGCTTCTTCATAATTATTTACATAAGCACGTATTTTTTTTTATACTTTTTTATAAGTAATTTTGGGTTGTAATATAGCCAGTAAGAAAACTATTTTTGTTTGTTAGCCATTGGATCCTCTAAAATGCCACCATATTTTCTGGTCATAAAAAGAAAAGCGTGGAATACTCTAATTTTTCGGAGTAATTTTATTATTACCACATTATCTGACCAGGAAATTGTATTTCCGTACGTCTCGTATGTAATTCTAGAATTTCTATTCTGGAATTATATATTTTCCCTTAAATCACGCAAAGATCTGAGTCCCAGTTTATTTTTTTTATCGACTAAATAAGTTAAGAATTAATTTATTTTTTCTAAAACTGTGGTTAATCTTGCCAGTAATTTCGAGACCATTTTTTGCTCTAGCTAGATGATTTTAAGCAACAATATTTAAAGGCGTTTTCTACTAAAGTGTGTCGTAACTGATATATCAAGTCTAGCATGCGTCAACGCTAAGCAAACAGCAGTAGGCTAGGCTAGCAAGTAGGTTTTACTGAAATGTGGATACTGACGCCTTTACAAACCTCTTTGGGGAGTATCGTACCTATAGTAGTAAATATTTATGCAACTATTACGTTTAATGGAATGGTCAACATGCCCGCGGAAATGGGGGGCTTGGGAGCTCTCGGCGGTGATAGAATGTAGCTATCGTGACATGTCGGAGTATTGTTTATATTATTTTAGAACGAAATAGCTTTTAGGTAAAACACCTTACTATATGTAGTTCATAAGAATTGGTACTCATGGCATCGCTTTGGTGTTGGTGAATAAATAAATAAATAAAATAATAAAAATATTATAATTTTCGATTACGAAGCGCTTTAAAATGGAGGGTTCAATCTTTGACGTCTGTGAGTTTGAATAAGCTGCAAAAGTTAATTCATGATAATATGAGTATGGTTATGTAACATTTTCAATACCATCATCATTATACTATTTATTGTCGTTATTTGTAGTTGTTTCTTTTTTTACCGTCTTTGTAATTTTTCTCCTGCAATTTTTCGCTCTCAATCGATTTTCAGTAAAACGCGCATATAATTGTCGTAAAATATATTCGTATATACATAAGAACGCACAAGTGCGTTCGACTGCAAGTCTGCAGTAACATAGAAATATGAGAATCAACCTTACTGGCTTGAAACAAAGCCAAATCAATAAAATATTGTTACGCATATTGTGTGGCGGACTGTGCAACCGCGGGAGATGTACCAAATTTCATATAAATCAGTTTAATAGCGTCTGACTGTTTAATTACTTTCCCATATGCTGCCGCAAAACAATCAAACATAGGATATAATTAATGTCTGACGTCACATCTATTATGTAGCCATAGATTTTCAGCTAGACACTCGCTTCTATTTTGATTTGCAATAACTGATGTGATCAAAAATAAACTAACATGTATGTAATTGAAAATCATACACACACAGAGAAACCGCGTCTCTTCAATACGATTCGACAGATCGATGCTTTTTTGTCGTGTTCTTAATAATCTAGATAAAGTATTTACAACGTTTACAAAGTGAACGTTTTTTATTTATAATAAACGCGACAATATTGAGTAAATTGCCAAAGTGAGGAGCTCAACCACCTAGTAGGTCTCTTACAAATAAATAGGTAAGCATAACGATGTAACGGTTTGTATTGTTTGACGTTCGATAAGTGCTACTGTAGCCTATATTGAATAAATAATTATTGAATTTGAATTTGAATTTGATAATTGATCATTTATTTCATTTTAATATTGATTTGAATTCGGCATGTTCATTATAAATGGCCAGTACGCTTGATTAAACATTAAATAACATTTAGCACAAACAGATTCATCATTCAATCTATTTATTTACTGGCTGTCATTAAGGTCAATTTACCTATTTCATCTAATACCGCACTGCAAAAAGGGTGATACTTTAAATCCAATACAACGAGTTATTTTTAATCTAGTAAACAATAAAAAGGAAACTGTATTAAAAAAAATGTTTAATTCAAAAGTGAAGTTATCCGATATTGTACGCTGCATTCTTTTTGTTGAAATTTATTATTGAAAATATTGAAATTGTTCGTTGGTTAAACTGAAATGCCGATTATAATATGAATATTACGTATTGTAATATGCGTAATATTATATTCATCTGCCATTTGATAAATTTTACCATTAGGCTGAAAATCAAGTATGTAAAAGTATAAAAAGTTTGTGATAATTATAATGTATTGTTCAATATCGACATTTTAAAATAGAACAGTTTTTATTTTTCTTTTTAAAAGTGTTTTGCAAAGGCTTTTTCTTGGTAAGATTTATTGGTTGGCATTATTATGATAATATTGTGGCGACGCTAAGACCTGCATAGTTAATACCTATTTACATTCTAGACCAGCTAGGAATAATTAATTCATAATTTATTTATGAGATATCCTTTGTTGGCTTGTTTATTTGTATTATCATTGATGTGGTTTAAGCAAATGTACGCGTTAATGAATATTAAGCTTTAGTGCCTAAGCTTTGAGCTTATCTTAATTTATCAACATCGCAAAGGACAGAAAATTAATTAGTTATGACATTATGTAAGTGTATTTTTATTTATAAATTTATACAAAACTTATATATTTATAGAAGTTCAGTATAGAAAGAAAGAAAGAAAGAAAAAATTTATTTGACACAGCAAAACACAAAAAACACACAAAAAAAAAATACAGAAAAAAAAGACAGACAAAACACTTTGCAGAATGTGTGCCTAGCGGCTGTGCCAAAAAGGTCCAGTTCAGCATATGTCAAGCAGCTAATGCTTGACGCTGGTTTTCAACTGAACCTATGATGGTGTGGCGTACGGATGTAAACCAGTTACATACTTATTTACAAAAAATACACATAAATAAATACAAAATAATAAGAAATAATACAACGTTATATAAAAGATAGACGTACAAAGGAGTTAAACATTATAATATAGGTAAACATAAACATAGATAATTGTGTATAGCACACGGTGACCGGGCGCACGCGCCACATTTCATTATGGTGCGTGCCGGCATTACACCGCTATAAATATAAATATAGCGCGTATAAATATTAGAGTGTCGTTTGTTTACATATAAAACCTGTAAAGATAAATCAGAATCATGTCTTCGCATAGCACGTGTGATATTAGTTCGACAACGTCGATTTACTAGGACAATTGAGTTTAGTTTCTAAAATGGATGGTAAGAGGTAGTTTGTAGTTGCTAAAGTAACGGTAGGCAGGCCTGGACTGGCCTGAAATTGAGTATAAAACCTCTTTCGTTAGTCTAGTTAGTTATTTTACGCTAGCTATTATATCTTTGATCGGGTTTTTCTCCAACTCCGAACAATGCTGCAATGGTGCCATATAAGTTTGACGTGACGGTTTGTGTGTCTGTGAGCGGCATTGTAGCTCCTAAACCAATGGAACGATTGTGATCTGTTTTTTTTTCAAGCTGACGCTATCAAGGGGTTTTTAGCTGTAATTTGTAAAGATAATAATATGTTCAGTATTTAGAAAATATTAGCAAATTTTTAAAAGTATTAAGAAATTTCTTATCTATTTGATTCTTAGTTGTACATAACGATTACAATCGTTCTTAGTTCGAACTACTTATTATTTGTTCTTTCAGAATGTTAGTAAACTAAATAAGAATATGTGGTGCGTTTCTATTAGATTCGGTAACCAAATTTTTCGGTTGGTTGACTTTGATTGATTTGAGTCATCAATCAATGTCTGCACCATGACACGCGATATAAACAATCTATTGCCCTAGTTTATAGTAGTAGTAAATCTCTATTTTAATTAAAAGGATCAAAATGAAAAAAGGTACTCTGAAAATGTAATAAAAAAAATTACACTTCAAACGTTTTACCGAAAGTTGAGCTTTCAAATTACATGGACGAAACAAAACAAGGTTTGCAACAAACATTTGTGGACAGCACAAATGTTTGGTCCAAGGTGGACGTAACAATTTGTTGTAGTAACTTCTTTACCACTCGGTCATCCAAGTAGTCATATAGCATATTATCTAATCTATCCATCTGGTCTATTCCCTAGGTAACCTAGGTGAGAAACATATCTTTACTACATATTAATACTGACAAAAAGTGCTCGTAAAATTTGATGTACAACATATTAGAGATTCATTACGATCCAGGTTTGCTTTCATCTCCAACCAGATGTGTTACGTACTCGTAAAAGTGCTCGCGATATATTTTAACTTTTCTTCATTGATAAATAGGTAGTGTGTATTTTATATCAATTGTGTAGAGGTAACTACTTGACTTTAGTTAAGAAATGTTTCAGGTTGGTACTCGTTCGGTCATTCGCTTTTGTCCCGTTATGTAGTTAACCTAGTAATAATATTATTAATTGTTTATTGTGAATTAAACTTAAAATATTTTCAATAAAAAATTAAATTATTAATAGTTTCATTTCTTGCTGTTTTTGAATCTATTTTCATAATCATCCATTTTTCTATTTGGTATAAATACAGATAACTTCTCGTGCTACCTTACTTTGATAATATTATGTGAACGTTTGGTATTTTTCCATAAGTCATAAATATTGCACACGAAACTGACACCTACCTCCATGAATCGGAAATAGAAAATAAATATATATAATAATAAATGCGGACACCATCACATACATTGCTCTGAACCCAAAGTAAGTAGCTGTAAGGCACTTGTGTTATGGAACTCAGATACAACGAAGGTCCCACAAACATCCAGACCCGAGACAATGTAGAAATGTGATTTCTACATTGACCCGTCCGGGGATCGAGCCCGGGACCTCAGAGCTAGCAACACCTTGAAAACCGGTGTGTACGCCACTCGACCACGGAGGTCGTCTAGTATTTGACAAACATCTGAAAATAAATGCAAAGGATATGAGCTGAGTAAGATACTTTAAAGTTATTGAGTCATCAAATGTTAATCTAAAGAAAACACGACTGCCTCTTTGACCTAATGGCTAAGAGAAGAGAATGTCATGTTAAAATATTATGAAACTTATGAACAAGACCTTTAAGATTGAAATTGAATGTACTCGATTGTTGGGTCGTAGGCGAATGTACGGGATTGCATATTTGTAACGTTAGTTTGAAATTTACAGTGCTGAGTTGTTATTTTTAAGGCGTAAGGTTGAGTTTCATAATTATTTAATACCTCATTATTATCTACCTACGTACTGCCTCGATATCTTTACTTTAGTGCTAGACAGCAGTTGTGATCAAACATTATTGCTACCTATTGGTTCTCATTTATTAATAGAATTTCTTGCATTACCATTTATAGACATCTAGTTTAGTTTGGTGACAGGTAAAATTGTTACATTATGGTTATAAAACAACTCCGTGAACCTTACAAAACTATTTTAAATTATTCTTATTATCCTAAGAATTTAAGAAAAACATCTGGTAAATGATTCTATCGCGATTTACTTTAAATCCCTATGTGAAACGAGGAGGAATAGGTACTTGAAGATATAGTTTACAAAAAAATAATATTTGATCAATGTTATTTCAGTGATATCAAATTATTGACTCTCTTTTCTTCATATAGGCTGCAAAATTTCTGACTCAAGGTATTAATGTAATCATTTACGGTCCGGTACATTTATTTTATGTGGACGTCGTCTTTCGACGAATTTATTGAGGTTTCCCCAAAAGTCCGGTTAAGCAGTAATAAATCTTGGAAAGTTAACTGCTACAGACAGTCAGAGAATAAAGTTAGGCCTAAAATACGAAAATGCCCTAAAAACTGTAATATTGAAGCTAATGTAACTTGACTTTTAACATTTACTAATAAAGTTAATACAGTTTTTACAGATAAAAAAATCACAAAAATAAGTAAAATTGATATAAAACTGAACTGGACCTTTTTGGCACAGCCGCTAGGCTCACATTCAGCAAAGTGTTTTGTCTCTCTTTTTACTGTATGTTTTTTCCTACTCTATTTTTTTTTGTTTTATCTTTGTGACTGTGTGTTGCTGAGTCAAATATTTTTTTTCTTTCTTTCTTTCCTTCTTTCTTTCTTTCTGATGCAGATAATTATTAATTTTTCCTTTCTATTGCTTAGTAGAAACATTAAATGTGCAAACATTTTTCTTACGAAAACCCTAACACAATTATCGTTCTCGATTCCGGATTAACTTGTAGTTCCACGTTTATATCTCTAATAACAATTGAGGGAATTAGCCAACTCTTTGCTGAGGTCGTTCCGTACAGAGTGTAGTGGCAGCTGCTTCGCCGGGCGTGGGTCCAATTGGGCTATTACCAAATGGCTGAGGTCGATACACTGATACCAATCTACTTATTAAGTATATGATTATGGCAGTGTACTGCAATGGGGTGGTCAGAGAGAATAGCAATAGTATATCTACTAATATTGTACAGAAGTATAGATCATTATTTCAGAAACCTAGTGTTAGTTTGGATGGTTTGTAGCCGACATAGGGGTGAAATATCAATCTGATTTTAAACTTATTTTTTTTTTTTAAATATTAAAACACTATCCTTACAGGTTAATACCTAATGCGACAATGTTGGCATATATATAGTAAAATTATAATTAAAAAAGCTACAAACTTAAAATTGAAAATAAAATTATACACTTGGAAAATAAAATAAAATACACATCTATAACTTAAGCATGAAAACAAAAAAAATATATAAATAAATAAAATTTAATTTTTGCTGATAACTACGTTATTGTTCGAAATAGATAAAGGCGCGGTCAACATGTAATTCAATTTCACTATATTTTATTTATACGTCACTAAAAAGTAAATAGTAGAAATTGTTATGGCTTAGTAGTACGTACACATATTACAACTAATGAGAGAGCTTAAGTACTAAGGGCACAATATTTACTTTATAAATAAAGAGCAGAATATGCTGTACTCAATGTGCCTATGCCATAACACTTGAAACCACATAGAACAAACCTAGCTATAAAATGCATCGTAAACAATTTTTTGTTTAGTTCCGACACGGGAACAAGACTAAATCGATCCGTTTGCTAATCCACACGTCATTCACACAAAAATAGATTGTAAATTCATTTAGAGACATCGGGACTAAAATCACGAAGGAGTTAGGTATCACGGAGAAATCACGATATTCGTGTCACGATTGTCACGATTCAGGCCCTTTTCCGTTACATTTAGAATTCCGTTCATTGGTAACATTGTCGCCAGATTTATACATTTGGTCCCTCTTGTGCTATGTGAGATTGTCGATGTATATTTTTGAAAGGATACAAAGCTTTTTATTACAGAAAAATTGTGAAGGTAGAACATTTAGGTTTAAGATTTTTCTGAATTTAGAAAGGTCAACGACTCATTCTTTCTTGTAATAGTATGTTTTTGGTGAAGATGTTACTTTAGCTGAGGCATGTTATCGTCAATTGACTGAGGTATTTACACTACATGACAAATCTTTTTATATTTAATGTTTTATATTTTTTAAATGGGGATAGTGTGTCTGGGCTTCCCCATTAGAAATAAGGATAAACAAATATTTAAATGAAAAAAAAACAAAATCAGTATGTTTTTCTTAGAGATCCAATTCAGTTAGTTTCGGTGGTGGCGATGGTTTGTTTGGTTCACAATCATTTATGTCCAGAGTTCGCTGCGAATTCCGTAAACTTACCAACATTTAAGGGGAACCCCTAACAAATGTTTGTCGCTACATGAGTTACGCACAACCCGTCACTCAGCACTCCCTCTAAGTGAATTTGTAAGTATTGTACAAATACCTCGTAAATCTTGAGCCGCAACAATACCTGTTGGCTGGTGCCGACGTATTTCATTGTTCCTCTAATAGTTTCTAAATAGTTCCACTAATTGGATTCAATGGGGCTTCCTTGGTTTATTATTGTTTATATAACATCATGTTCGGACATGTGTCAAGTACATTTGAATTTTATCAAACTACTTCTTATTTATTTATGTATACTTTACAAACAATACAAGGAGAATTTGATAAGTGTAAAACATCTTTGTTATTTTAGGAAAAATAACGAATAGGTACTCGAAATTAAGTGGTGCAGAAAGAACAACCAAGGGTTGGTACGGAAAAAGGTTTCAGACTTTTTTAATGTTTTTAATCTGACATTATGTTACAGTAGACCGACCTTTAAATGAACATATTCGGGAAAAAGGTTCAGCTTGTTTTTCTTTTAAAAATGTGAGGGATTTTTGGCCGTAGAAATATTTGCATTTAGCATGGATTTTCACTACCGGATATTTTTAGTCCATCCAGTCATCCAACCATTCATCGCAGTACAGTACATATGTACGTGTAGTTAGTTCTATGTAATCCAAAAGTAAAAAAAAACCAATTCTAACATAAAACTAAATAATTTTATATGCAAGTCTTGTTAATTCGTATCGTATGAAATAACGAACAATACTGTATACAACTGAAAGTATCAACCACAATGCAATAACTGCACTATTGGAAAATTGTGCTGAGAATTTGTAGCGAAAAACGTTCATTCAGTTTTTCCTCTTACAAGCAGTTTGTCGGGATCCGTCTGATATTTGCGTAATGCTCGGGAACTGAATCTGTAAGCGTTAACTGAACTGCTGTCAGTGAAAAAAATAATCGTCCTTTATTCTTTACTTTTTAATTGACTTCGAAACGAGAAGGTTGCCGTTTCGATATATCAACGATATGTTCTTTTTGTATTCTTGTTACGTTCATTTATATTACCAGTAACCGTTAACATAACATAACATATCATCACGCCTGTATCCCCGAAAGGGTAGGCAGACGTGTACCAATGTACAACCACAGTTCGCCAATATGTTTAGGTCCCATGTAATAGGGGGCGAGCCTATTGCCACTAACCGGGCACAAATCCAAACTGACGCATTGCTACTGAGAATTTCATAGAAAAACCCAATAACACCTTGGTCGACTCGGGAATCGAACCCAAGACCGTAGCACCGTAAACCGTAAACTGATTTTAATAATTATGTATGATATTAAATAATTATTTCATAGACTATTTTCCGTTTTGTTTATACTAGCTTACGAGACAACTGTAAATACGCGTAGTGTAAACAAAGTTTAATATTATATCGCATGTAATTAGCAACATCAAAGGTAATTACATCATTAAAAGAATCCTCTCAGCTTAATACCATGTTTGAGCTAGTTCCACGAAGGTCTTAATCCAATTTAATTACATCAACATGTGACGGGGAAAATTAAATTAATTGAAACCGGAGGTACCGTTTAAAATTACCAAATACCTTAAACTTTTAAATGTAGGTACATTTTCTAATTTGGGAACATTTCATTTTGTAGTTATTTAATTTTAAGTTAGCAGTAAGTTGGAAGTACAATAACTATATCAGACCGAAGATCAGACCTTGGTACTGCCAATAGCGACTTTAGAACAGAAACGTTTGAAATAAAAGTTCTGTCAATATTAAAGTTCACGAATGTATGGATGAACGTAAGTCTAGCGAACAAACTATTAACCCCACTACCTTTTTATGGACTTGTCAATAAATGGTAGCTACTAGTAGAGAAGGTCACAATGCTTTGCGTCATAGTGGCAATATGAACCCAAGTTTCTTATAGAAGAAAGCACCTATCGCGGTTGGAACCAACTATAAGAAATACAAAATATGGTAGTTTTAACCGGTGAGAGTCTGGTATGCTTAACCTTAGGCTGTCCGTTCACGAACTGCTCTCACAGTTAAGGTACAAGTTGGCAGTGTCTCTGCGACACGTCGTCCGCTACCGCCTCACGTCGCCGGCTGTAGGTCGCGTCAGGTAAAAAGAACGCTGGCGGAAGGTGGCCGGGGTACGTTTGCGCATGAGTATACAATTCGGCAGGCGAAGGTCGTCCTACGAACCAATAGCGCACCGGCAAACATGCGGCTCGTGGCCCCCCGCACTTCATACCACTAAACAGACCGATAAATCGCGTTCTGCGCATCTTGACAGCTAGCGTTCTTTTTAACCGACGAAAACAGAGGAGGTTCTCAATTCGACGCGTATTTTTTTTTTTTTTTATGTATGATCACGCATATCTTTTTACTGAGTAGTCCGATTTTGATAATTCTTTTTTTATTGGAAAGGGTATACTCCAAAGTTGGTCCCATATAAATTTGAAAAAAGAATTTCCACCCTAAGGGTGGAAAAACGGGGGTTAATTGATTGTTCACGCACTGATCGTAATGTATTACCACGCGTAACTTTTTACAGAGTAGTTTTATTTTGATAATTATTTTTTTATTGAGTACGCTATACCTAGAAGTTGGTCCCAAATAAATTTGAAAAAAATATTCCAATCCTAAGGGTAGAAAAACAGGGATATATTGATTGTTCACTAACTGATTTTAAGATGTGACCACGCGTAACTTATTACAGAACAGTCCGATTTTGATAAATCTTTTTTTATTAGATAGGGGGTTATACCTTGAAACTGGTCCCATATAATTTTACTCTAAGGTTGGGAAAATAGGGGTGATTTATTGTTCACTCACAGATTTGAATACTAAAATAAGGTAGTTAGCTATTTTAAAAATAATAAATAATTCAGCATGTAGCAATTAGTATATAATAGCCACAAAAAAATAAAAAATAAAAACTTTTTAACAAAAAAATTAAACCGCCGAAAACACTGAAAAGCAAAAAATAAGAAAACTTTTTTTATTTAATCTTAATAACTAAGTTCTTAAACGAATGTGAGTATACCTAAATAATTTTGAGGCGGCGCCAAACTATCAATTAACAAAGATCACAAAATTACCTTAAAAATAAAGAAACAACCAAATCAAAAACGCTATATACTATAATTATGTTCTTTACTTACCACCTACTAATTCCATTGTGGAAAACAAATAAAAGTTTTGAGTTTGAGTTTGAATCAACTTAACAATGCAATGAAATCTCCAGCGATCAACAATAAAATTTCTAAAAAAATTAAGTACCTATATATCGTAATTAATTAATTTGCCTGTTTGGCGCCGACTCGAAATTACTTAGGTATACTCACATTCGTTTAAGAACTTAGTTATTAAGATTAAATAAAAAAAGGTTTCTTATTTTTTGCTTTTCAGTGTTTTCGGCGGTTTAATTTTTTTGTTAAAAAGTTTTTATTACGTGACGCGACCTTTACCAACTTGTACCTTTAGACTCGATCGTGATCATCACACTCGAACTGCCCAAACCGCCGTTCTTATGTTTTTTCGAACGTTCGAAATTTTCGACCAGCTAGAAGCCGTTATGCGCGCGGTCATAAGTGAATTTCTGCGTTCGATCTTCGCACATTCCATATATTTTTTCCATTCAAATCTCGTCTATCCAAAGATTAATGTAATCTAACGATATCGGAAGAGCTTCGAACTCCATTAAAGTACCGTGCGGACGTAAATGTAAATATTGTGCCATTAGCTTGTAGACTTTATGAACTGGTAATGTTTATATAAATAGCTATTATACGTATCATCACACTAACACCTATTGGCTAGTATCAGCAGAAATGTATTGAATAACAACCACATTTTTTTCCAAATCTTATTATTGATCACGTTATCGGACGCTCAGTTGAATGGTCGTTTTAATGACACGTGACTTGAAAAGTTAAAAAATAAGAGCAAAAGTAAATTGGTACAGACTAGTTAAAAAAAAAGTTGTGGTTTCTTTTCTATTGTCGTTACCGTGACGATTTACAGGTAGACATAATTTATATAAACGGACAAAGAAGTTTAAAAAAAACTAAACGCAATATTATAATAATACATATCAATCTACTTCAGAACTAATAACACTTAACATTTTCACATTTATTACAAAGTTTGAATCATACATTCGTTCAAAAACATCATTTGAGATCCGTTTCTTGACAGATTTGTGACGTGGCGCGGAAAGATGTAAAGTCCTTGGCCTAGTCGCAAAAACAAGCTGGAATACTACGAAACATATTTTTTTTTGCATAAAAATAGTATTCAAAATCTATTAGTCAAAACGATAATAAAAGTAGACATTTATTTATTGCTAATGGGAAATTTACACTGGTGACTATAGCCGCTTCTTTTGCTGCGTGGCGTACATCGACATTATTCAATCGTCGAAACTGAAATCACTTTCCCCAAATTTAGGGGCAGTGATTTTCACTGTTCGGCAAAAAATTGCGGCTTTAGTCATACGTGTAAACCCCCATAACATAATAAAGATATCTACAGACTGTTTTTAGTCTTAGTCTTTTTAGATTTTACTATTTTGTTGTAAGATTTTCTTCCCTACCGTATATGCATTTTAGTCTTCTTATTCCATAACAGACACAATACATTGCTATTCTGTATAACTACAATGGAAATCTGTTCTTAGTATTGGATAAGACTTAATGAAAAATATTGCAGTTTCCAATTCCTATCATTATTTTTCCAAAGTAGCGATGATAATATAGTGGTCAAACCAGTTAAAACTTTAAGGTTATTTGGTACACATCTGTTTATTTCCAGGTAAATGCATGCCACTCATTTATTATTCGTAAATACTTACCAAATTTAATAGCGATAAGCGGACCGGACCATTTTAGAACAAACACCAATTTAGGCATTTCAAACAAAATCATATTGCGTGCGTAGTTTGTAGCTATTTTGATTTCGGAAACATTAAATATGTACATATTGTTAATGATGTTTCCTCGTTTTATCGATTATATTATAATGACGCTTTATGTCTATTATAATTTTGTGGTACTAGAGGGCTTTCCAAAGTGACAATACACGTCGCAAAGCACGTTCGGTGAACCCTGGGCAGTCAAACCCGCTACCATCCTTGTTAGCTGACCAATCTCTATACCTTATAACCTTGCGAGGGACTTCGTCTTATAGTCATGTGGGTAGAATAAGTATTGTGAGATCAAACTAAATGAATAAAGTACAGACACTGTTTTCAGACAAATGTATTCAAAATTTATATGCTTTCTCTTGAAGGAGGAAAAACTAGTTTATTATTTCCGAAAATCGTACATTTAGTTATTATTCACGTGAAACTCCGACAACGACGACATATTTTGTAATTTGCCCAAAAATATTTTCAAATGATTAATACGATGAAAATTGCTTTTTGATGTTTATGCAATAAATAATATTCAAAAACAATTTGAATAATGTCCTCAGTAAATACGATTACAAATACCATGATTGTTAACTATTTGGGTGTTCGCAAATACTTCGCATACCTAAGTACAGAGGTGAATGCTGTTTAATATGGCCAAATGCATTTATTTGTGTTTATAAATACGGTTCGTTGAATCAGAGAAGCGGATGCTATTAGATTTAATGGCTGCGGAGTCATTAATAAATATAATTAACGTAAACATTTTACGTAGATTTGTACTAAAATATCAATACTATTGGGACTGACTCATGTACTAAGTATTGCTGATTTTGAAGTGATGAGAAAGCTATAGAGTGTGAGCTAATAGTTTTTGTGTAATTATGAAAATTGTATAATTTGCTTCACTTACCTATATATTTATTTGAAGATGCAAGTTTCCGTAGGTTTAACTCATAATACTTTAGAATTGAAAGATAAATCACACAACTTAATGGCCATAAGCTTCTGAGATGATAAAGTCGCGCGAATGGGAGCACACTCCTATCTCTAACGAAAAAATTGTACATTATGAAAGAAATGCTTGAAATCGTTGAGTTAGGTACGGATTTACTTAATATTTTGAATCTTTTGTATGAATGAAAATCAGTTATATTTTTAATAAAATTACAATAAAGTTCCATACCTGAGGGTTTGATAAGACAATATACACAAAGATAACATAACCTTTTCGTTTGACAGAATGAACCTCCTTTCACTAAACCTCGTTAACTTTTGACATAACATAACATAAATGTTTACAGCCTTCGGTAGGGCTCTGCATACACATTTCCTGATCCAAAAGCCAGCAGTAAATGCAAATGGATTTGGTTCCATTATTATACGCGAAAGAATATGGGTATGTGTCGGTATGGGATGAATATTTTCGTAGTACGCATCATTTAAAAATGTAGAACCATATTTGTATATCTTTTTCCAAAAAAAAATATAAAAATAAGAAAAGTAGGAAAAAAAGAAATAATTAAAATAGTTTCATTATTATCTCTAGTTTCGAAAGTATTGAGGCTAAAATTATAACTATCGGTAAAAGAACTAAATTTTCCTAACTTGAATGTATAATTGTTGACGGTTACAACCTAAACATGTGTAACGTTGAAATCACAAAATAATCAATTTTTCGTAGATCTGCTTAACATCTCTGCCATTGAATTCTTGCATCTAATAAACAAAACATTTTTTTTTCAAGAATGTTACGTTACTTCATGTTGAATATATCGTGATTTTTGCATCAGGAAGTCCCACATACTTTATCAGTGAGAATCAAATCATCTTTTACACCAGGCAAGCGGGGTAGGTTTTGGCCCGGGAAAGTGAATTGAGTGCCAAACGTTCTGTTTGAATATATACCGAATAAACCCCGTTCGTGTTTTGTTTTGGATTGCAAGTGATTCTGACGTTATGTTTTGTTTTTTGTTGCTGTGTATTTGGTGCTTGTTTCTAGTGTAGGATTTCATGCCTTGTTTTTGCAGAGAGCAAGATTTTTTGTTACGGATAGGTTTATTCAAATAAAATTTTCTAAAAGGTTTCTTTAATTGGGATAAATAATTGGATTAATAACTTTAATTGCCAAGCAACAAATTAGCTAGATATCATATTCTGTTCTCTTCAATTTTAAAGCCGTGTTTCTAGGTTGTTAAAACTTATTGAAACTAACTGAAATGTGATCTAGACAACGAGCAACCATTTTATTTCCATCCAAATCACGTTTTATAACCAGTACCCGCTGCAAACACTACAAGCTATTTAAATGACCTATACTATAAACAAGCCATTATTTAACCCTGAAGCGGCGATAAAACATTCGCAGATACAATACAATCATTCTATTTACATTACAGTTTCTAAAAATGCTCGAGAAATATTTCAACGTCAACACTTGAGGCTTGTACAGTCGCGAACATGGCTTTGCGGAACTTGAATACTAGTTTCGAGGTGGGTTGGAATGAGTCTGAGGTGTGGGGTGTACCTCAGCTGGACTTGGATGTGTTCTATAGACCTGATGTGGTGATTATAGTGCTGTATGTGGTGGTGTTGACGGCGTCGCTGTCGGCGAATACGCTGCTCATCTTTATAGTCATCAAGTTCCAGTATATGAGGAGGTGAGTCTAGACTTATATGTGTTTTACTACTTACCTAAAATAGCTTCCGAGTGACCTTTGCTTGAAGATATCACGGCGGACTAAAAAGAAGTGGCCAGGCCAACTTGAGTCATTACAAAACGATAAGCCCATCCTATTACAGGACAGAAGTATGGGGGAGAGACAAAAAGAGGCCTGTGCCATGCAGTGACACAATAAAGATTAAAGTAACTAAATAACATAGTTACCGGCTAATTTTACAGGAAAAAAATATACGAAGTATTCAGTACCAAAAGAACTAATTTTCCAGGTTGGATACCTTTGTGTAATTTAAATTTAATCCGTATTCGGTTTGGCCCTTAGTAGACATCATAAATGATTGATTAACTTTACACAAACTCGCAACATTCCAACGCTCGCTGAAATTATATTATTTACTTTTTATTCAACTGATGTTTGCTATTTAGATAGTAACAGTATTGTCCATTGTTGGGCCCAATTTCTTTCATATCTATTGACTTAAATTAATTTCGATTTGAATTTATGTAATTTAGTAAGTAAGGAAAATGTGGAATTTCCTTTCCTTTGATTCTTTATAGGTACACCATACGCTGATTATATTCTTATTCAGTTTCAGAATATTATTTTAAAGATTAATATTTAAGAAGAATGTAAAATAATTATAGCATTTACTAATTTAATTTGAATATTTTGCAGACTTTGCCTAAGTAAATTTGATGCCAGAAAAGATTCTCATCTCTTTACTATTAAAACTTTGTTAATCATATTTATTATTAAGTGCGTATTTTGTTCAAGATATTATTATTTAAGAAATTCTGATTTTGTACCTAGAAAAGTTATTAAATGCCTATTTTGATAAAACATTAATTATACATATTATCTGATAACATAACTCAATCTTATAAATACCTTATTATTCCAGTAAAATATCTTAAAATTCATAAGATCGTCTTTCAACTGAATTTCCAAACATTGTAAATAATAATTCCAGCCTCTAAACGTCCCACTGCTGGGCACAGGCCTCTTCCCATATAGAGAAGGCATGAGCATTGATCACCACGCTTGCTCTCTGCGAATTGGCAATTTCATATCCCAATTTTGGGATCCAGGTTTCCTCACGATGTTTTCCTTCACCCTTAGTCAGAAGTGTCTTAGAATAATTAAGAAAGACATATAACTTTGAAAAGTTACATTGGTACTTGCCCGGGTTCGAACCCGCAACCTAGTGCATACAAATCCGTTCATTGAACCGCTAGGCCACCACGACTATTTTTTTTCTTTTTTCATTGTAAAGCCTACATTAAAATATTTACAATAATGTAAGACCTAAATTCAGCGGTTTTCAGGTGTCCTTATATTGCAATATAACTGGAACCCTACTTAATATTCAATGAGTGTCCACTTACATTTAATCAGCTTTCATTGATAACTGTAGACCTTTCCGAAGATAATGTATTATTAATTTAAGGCTATTTCGTAACCAGCCAGTATCACCTATAAAATAAAATAAATATTTTACCATTTTTAGTTTTGTAAGAGAGGTTTTAGCGTCCATTTACACGCCCCTTAACCCGGGCAGAAGGGGACGGCTTTTCTCAATGGGAAAATGAGCCGGTATACGTACAAGCATGTGAAAGCTCTTGAAAAACTGCTGTATAGGTTTTGACCGCCGGTTTACCAGCAATATTTACCTCAGAACTTTTAAGTTGTTATTTTTTTCTATGTCTGTCTATGGAGGCCTTTTGTTTGACCAATTGTAGGCCGCCGTGACGAAGCCAACTCTATCTCGCTTTTAGGGATTTTTTTATTTTTTCCAATGTTTTTTGTTAGCATATATCGGTACCTTCATAACACCACCTTCACTGATCGGACAGGGTTTTTTAACACCCTGTTGATTTTAATTGATGTTATCATTTTATTTTTTAATTCATTTTATCTTACTCTCATTGAATCTTAAATCTGTCCCGAAAAACTCTACATTATTTTTTTGTTCAAACTATATGCATTTTTCTTTTACAAATAAAAAAATCTACGGTAATCCTTGTACATTATAATACCATAAATCATAGTACACGTGTAATAATAAACACAGTTTTATTTGCTCCAGTAGTTCAGATGTTATACGTATGACGGTTGATCGATCATCGCTCATTCAAGTCCGTAAGATCCGCTCGACTGGTTAACCGCTCCCAAAACTTTTATAGAAATCTGGTTTTTGACATTCGTTTATGTTGACAAGGGAGTGTGACACGTGTAAGTTTGAGATATTTTTTTTTCTTATAATTATTATTTATAAATATTCATTTAATTCGTTATCTTTGTGATGTTATTAGCGTTTTCTGGGCTATCAATAAACTGTATATTGTTGATCATTTATTAATAATAACACAGTAGGGACACACAAGGGATTTCAACATACAAATTATCTCAATAAAAAACATTCGGCACTACAGTGCAAATATTGCCTATACAAAAAGTGCAAATCTCTCTATGTGGTACTACCAGTACTAAGCTAACAACGAAAAAAAAAGACGATCGGACGGATAAACATGACAGTCAGCTAAAAATCACGCGCCCAATAACCTAAACAACTCAATAAATCTGACAGCACACTTGTACAGTAGTACGTCACATCCGCTATCAGCCGGTAATAAAGCCGTTCGTAATGATTGACTGGGAGCTAGAGATAACTGCCGATGACGTCACCGAACTATTGTAGTCAATGAGGAGTAGTGTTGACGATCATTTTAATGTAGTGTGCTGTTGAAATAGGCTGAGATGAATGACTTCTTTGAATTGGGTGGGTAAGAAATAATTTTGCTACTGGATTTAAAGAAAGAGTGTAATAAAATCATTTATAATTATGTCGGTGGAGTGCTGACTTGCAGTGATTGTGGACGGACATTCTCTGCAACAATTAGCTATGTCAGTCACTTGAGAGCACATCAGCGAAGCTCTTAATAGGTATATCCAAGTCGCTGTGGCCGAAATCGGTCAGGATAGATATATATATATAATAAAATCATATGTATTAGCACTGCTATTTCTCCAATGTATTCAAAGATCGACGAGAAAATGGCTTAGCCGCTAACAAGGTTAAATTTTTCATTTTATTCGTAGAGTATACATGTAACAAATAATTGTGCAATGTACAATGTACAGTTTGTACTGATATGGAAGTTATTTAAGTTACGTTTCTTTTTCTGCACTTTTAAAATTAATAATAATTATTATTTGTAGAACAAAATATGATAGAGCTTAATTTCATCTAAACTTCTGTAAAAGAAACACATCTATGTAACTAGTTATATAACTTTGGAAGTCATATTAATACTCATTTCTATACCTAACTACTAAACACGTTTTAAGTGTAAAATTATTTACATAATCATGTTTATACATACTAAGTCTCGCACACCTAAGCCAGCTCGTTCGTAAACGCCTACTCATTCCCTCAGTTTTAATGAACACGAGAAAGTTAATTAAAAACTCTTTAGTCTAGGGTAGCATGTAATTATCTATCTTGATCAGTAATTAGACTAACATGCATATGATAAAACCTGTAATAGACTTTAGTACCAATGTTGGTGGTAATAAGGTTGATATTTGAATAGTTAATAATAATAATAAATGCGGACAACATCACATACATTGCTCTGAACCCAAAGTAAGTAGCTAAAGCACTTGTGTTATGGAATTCAGAAACAACGAAGGTACCACAAACACCCAGACCCGAGGCAATGTAGAAGAGTTGGTTTCTACATTGTCCCGTCCGGGGATCGAATCCGGTACCTCAGAGCTAGCGACACCTTGAAACCGGTGCGTACGCCACTCGACCACGGAGGCCGTCATAATAATGTTGGGTTAGTTACACCACATGCAACTGAGATGTAGATAGAACTTTGATTGATCTTTGATTTGTTAGATTCGTCTCAGCAATAGCAGAATTAATGCGAATTGCACAGGAACGGGAATTTCTGAATATATTGTGTTACTGATAATATTCTTGTATATTGGAATAATCAAGTTTGTCGTTTAGTAATTCTCAGTAGATACCTCAATGATAGGAAGTTAGTGTTGTTACCCACAGGGTGCTTTAGAAAGTAAGTTATATTCAAGCTTTGTGCCTGAGTCTTGGGTCATGTTTGATTAACCTCTCCTGGGAATATTGGTATAGAAAATATAAAGTGGTTAGTTAGTTAACTTATTTATGGTCATTTCTGAAAATTAACGAAAAGTACGAGCGTATTTTTTAACAAAGACGAGAGGATTATATTATAGGCGTAAACCGATATGCAGAACAAATACAAAATAGATAAGTAATTAGACAAGTTACAGACAGTTTAATATTTATATTTAAACATTTGATTTGATTTTTTTATTCTGTAATTAATAATAATAATATCCCGGAACATCTCACACACGGTTGTCAGATCCCAAGCTAAGCAGAGCTTGTGTTATGGTAACCAGACAACTGATAAACATACTTATATATTTCTAAATAAATACATATTATAGATAAATTACACCCAGACACCGAACAAATGATAGTGCTCATCACACAAACATTTGTGCCAGGTGGGAATCGAACCCACGACCTCCGGTATGGCAGTCAGGGTCTCTAAGCACTAGACCAACAGGTCCGTCAATTCATCAACTCTTTTAATCTCCCATATGGCTCTCAAAACTCATAAAGTAAGGTGAGCTAACTTATAATTGGCATAACAACTTCAGGATTAGCAATTACAATTTTAAAACAAAATTAATTAGACTAACTAAATAGTTTTAAATACAGCCTGACTATTTAACATTATTAATTACAAGAGGCTTTCTAATTCGCCTGTCGGGTACAACGAGCCATTAACTTGAGTGCTTATTGAAAACTAATTTCATAAGATTGGCTGCGGAGATGATTTTTAAAAATATAAATAAATTAGGCATTCGTTCAAAAAATATTTTTGTTCGAAAAAAGGCTAAAATTCCTTCATTTTTTATTTAATTTTGACAGTACACTGTTAATATGCTAATATCAATCAATTCAGCTTATTGCGGTACATTATTGGACTACAACAGGTAGATAGATAGATAGAATATACTTTAATGAACAATTAAAATCACATTATAATAAAATACATCAACAGTAAAGCGTACAATATCGGTTTTATCGCTAATATCGATATCTTCCAGACAACCAGATACTTCACATAATCATTATATTCACAACTTGCAACATTATTCGTAAACACAAATCAGATAAATGTAACCTATAGAAAACTTAAAAATATATATTAGTAACTAAGCTTAAAATGTACTTTAAAATCCTAAACTAAAGCACGATCCGAAGATAAACCATTTAGCTCGAGTGACATAATGAACTTAGTGCCGCAAATTACAACGAAATTTCTAGAAAACGCTTGTATGTCAAAAGTGTTTCCGTGAAAACACATTTCAACGGAACATGTTTACTTTGACCAAACAACACGATTGTCGAGATTGTGGGTACTTGTAAACTTAATTAACCCATTAATTTTGATAGATAGTTACTTTTATTCAGGTTAGTTTGTTTGACTTCAATTATAAGCAGGTTTGTCGATTCAAATTGCCGACTCACTATCAGACCATTTGTTTGTTTTTTTTTTGTATCATCTTTACCTAAAAGGTCTATACAGACATAAATACCTTTCGGGCTTGACGTTTCGACCGAGTAACACCAGCCGTGGTCGCAAGCAGACTGTCTTACTATAAATATGGGATAAATACGCGATAGTTTAAAAGTTATTAGGTCTAGGGTAAAACCGGGATAGATGCCCCACTTTTCGAAAGTGTTTCATTATTTGAATACTAAACATATTTGCTTAGATTGACCTTGTAATATAGTTAGTTTAATCATTCATAGAGCTTTAGAAACTGTATTTATTTACCTAACCATTACTGGTTTTGCAAAAATGTAATTCTTGCGAAACACATTTTTTGGGGATAGGTGCCTAACTATATGGATAGATGCCCCACTATGAAATCACTTAGGAGGATAGATGCCTCGGATGCGGGATAGATGCCTTTTTAAATAATTAACAAGAACACGTAATCACAATGTAATATTTATTTATTATCTTCATGTGTAAGTAATATAAGCCTTAATTATATTTATGTATGTCTACTAAATATAAAAAAAAACTGTTTAAGCGATAACATATTAAAACTATCATATAGAATCATCTCAAACGAAACATTCCCGTTTTAACGTAGAAATAATTATTTAAAATAAAAAAAAAATACATTCATATGAATCTCTAACAAAATAAAAATTAATAATTTCGTTTAACCTTAGTTATTATTTAAACATTTGAAAAAATCAACATATTTGTAAGGAATTATCCTTCATTAAGTGGAACCGGACATTTTAAGTTTTCCACATCTTGAGCAATAATTCTTAAAAAGAGTGCATGTTTCGTGCAGCCACTTCTGACACATAACGCACTGGATCCAATCAGATTTTAACTTCGTGTTATTATAGGTATCGAAGCATTCTTTTGACGAACTCCGTGGTCGAGTGGCGTACGCACCGGTTTCAAGGGCTCTGAGGTCCCAGGTTCGATCCCCGGTCGGGTCAATGTAGAAATCAACTTTTCTACATTGCCTCGGGTCTGGGTGTTTGTGGTACCTTCGTTGTTTCTGAATTCCATAACACAAGTGCTTAATAGCTACTTACTTAGGGTTCAGAGCAATGTATGTGATGTTGTCCGCATTTATTTATATTTATTTATTTATTCTACTACGGATATTTTTATTATATTTTCTACGGATAGTTCATTGATCCCCAATTCTTTTTTATCCAATTCATGGAAAGCTGACTGTAGCTGCTCTGTTGTCCTTTCTTTTGTATTTCCTTGGCATGGCTCACCTACAATAAGCAAAGTAAGTATAAATAAAACACTGAATCTACACTCATCTCATCACATTCGAATTATGAAATTAAAGTTGGATACATTTTTTTTGGTGTTTTCTAATATTCTACTATGTATTAGGAAATACGAAAATATTCACGACTATGACTTTTAAATACTTCGATAAGGCTCTTGCAGTATAGAGGAATAGATGCCTCTAAAGTCAACTATCCCTTGTAAACTCGGGGCAACTATCCTTTTCACTAGGGATAGATGCCTCTCAATATTTTATAAATAAAATAAATGCAAACATCAGTGATTGACTCTTAAATGTGTTCTCAAAGAACCAATGTATTAAAACAATTCAAATGAAATGTAATCATTTAACTGTTTATAAAGATATGGAATAGTGAATACTTACCTTTGAAATTTTGAAGCGTTCGTCGTGTCCGCTGAGAATGTAATTCGACACACAAGCGAGAAAAGTCCGTTTAGCACAACAACTCGCGCGTCACAGAGATGGGGGGTGCATGTGGCGCGTATGTAAACAACGAATTTGCTGTTTCGTTCTCTGGTAGTTGAGTTTTAAGAAACGAGGCATCTATCCCAGTGCGGCATCTATCCCGGTTTTACCCTATACAGATTTTCACAAAAAAGGATGCAAATAATTGTTTATGGCCCCTTTAAATATACAGAATGATTTTTTTGGTTGTAAGATACAATGATATTATGCATTTTATCTTGCGAATGACTTGATTGCTAGATACAAAATAGTTAATTATGAATTAATACTTATTTTTTGCAAGAGACCTACTTCAATTAGCCTGAGCGCAAACTTCGATTGCCTCACCGGACATGAATGATTAGAATCTATTCAAGAGCTAGGTAGAGAGCTTTACAATGTAGACACAAACCTATATGTAGGTATCCAACGTAAGCAATCTAGGTGATTAGCTTAGCTAACTTTGTTGATGGACCTATGTCATATACTATAGTATAAACTTTTTTCATAATATGACCATTAACGTAAAAGAAGCGATTAAAAGGTTACTAAAACTCCAGACGAAGATGGAAGGTTATTCGTCAACTTGTCCCACAATGATACAAGGTACAATCAGTAGCTAAATTTAAAGGACAGTAAATATAAGAATTAGTTGAAATTAACTACTTTTGAAAGAATTGTATCGCGGTTTGTTTAGGATTTAGGTACAGAAGTAGTTTTATTTCATGTCTAAGTCTCAGGGTTCATTGAGATCTGATGAATAACTTGCGAGCTGTTCGTGTAATGCTCTTTCAGTGGGCTTTCGCCATCTCTGGATGCATCCTAACATTTGCGTAAAGCGTAAAAGCAAAAATTATTTCTAAAGAAGTGTTCTTTCGAATTCTCTTTCATCCTCGCACAAAGTACATGAACATCTACTTCTCAGTAGGGGTTCGTTCTAACAGTTTTTATTGGCCTCACACAGGTTCGTAGAAACTACCTACTCTTAATGCTTGCACATGTTTCTTCATTACCAAGACAGTATGTAAAGCCTTTTTCTGCCTTATTTACATAGTAGGTACCTCTTACCTTAACTTGTTTTGTTTATGCCTTTTATATTTATGATACATTAAGTATATTATATTAGTTATAAAAAGAGCTAAGCCTCTTTTCAGTTTGGTTATGAATTAAAACGTATTCTCACGTTTACTGTTGGACTATTGGTACCCCTGCCTATACTCTTTCCCACACAGTAATACAATTACATGACTAGCTTAAATTATTTGAACGAACTAAATTACCCATATAAATTATTCATTCATAGGGCAATTTCGATACTAAGTATTCTTTGGCTTAGTGGTATTGTATATATAAAAGAAAATCGGTTTTCATTGACAACACATTTTACACACGTTATATTTTACGTTTGAGTAAAAGATAAGGGAATTAATATACTACAGGAATTTTAAAAATCTATAAACTAAAATTTAAGAAATGCCTTGTAATTAAAGCGCAATAACTTTCAAAACTTTTAACGGATTTTAATAAATAATAGCTAAGAACCATGTCGATCACTTAAGCTTACAAAAGGAAATACTTAAATGACTATCCCTCCATTCGCTTAGGAGATACGATGCCACATACAGACACAGACTGACACCTCAAACTTAACACACCCCTACTTTTTCGTCGCGGTTAAAATCGAGAAACTTAAAACCTTTTCTTAAAGTCAGTTTAAAAGAGGAAATGCGTCTCTGTTCCAGCTTTTCTAAGAATTACAAGAATAGGGCGTACCATACAAAACAAATAACTGGTTTTCTATGTAAATAGTTGAGATCTTTTATGTGTTTGTTTACTTGCAACCTCCTTGGAAGCCTTCTTTGTTCTGAAGTCGACTGAAACAGTGCTTGTTTGTAGAGTTACGATCTAGGTTTTAACTTTGGAACCTATATGCGCAGTTTTGCTATTTACTCGGCGAAACGGGATACGGTATCGCTTGGCACGGGATATGTTGTATTGTAAAGACCAATATTATGTATCTTGTGTATTTCTTTAGCGTTAGGCAATTAGTATTAATATTTAGATTTGACAGAGTTAGAAAACATAATGATTTTTTCTTCTTTTTCCTGATCTTTCCCCCATTCTTTTGGGGTCGTCGTAAAATATTTTGTCCTAAAAAACACCAAAACTGAAACATCTTTAATTATTACCTATTGTTTATTATTTATTTAAATGAACATTATTGATAAATAACGTAACATAAAATATCGCTTAACCGCACAGAGTCTGTTATCGCTATATAATATATTTTTCTTTCCTTTACCTTTTTATAAGAAACTTACACACCACACAAAAACCCTGAATTTTTAAAACTTGTTACTAATACGTAAATTTTTATACTTTGCTACTACACAATAGCTATCAACCTAATTTCAGGACAACTGCCTTCACCTTGTATATTTTCCTCTAGGTACCTTTCGTCAGTAACAAACAGAAATGTGTTCGAAACTCACATGACTTCCAATCCGTAATCCCCTGAATCCGGCAGTAATCCCCGAGGCAGTAATAATACAAATATATTGTCATGGCGTCGCTCCACAGTTGACGTTCAAACGACATCGATAAAGAAACAGTTCTTAATAAAGCCGTTATGTTACAATTGAAATAGGATACCAAGTTGCTTGTTTGTGACAGTATGCTTTTGTTTTTTGCAGCAATAATAGCAGGATCTTTGAATTGTAGACAGGTGGCGTTACTGGCAAAATACTTAGAGTCATTGGCACCTGTCTTCGACTGAATAAGTATGTTTTTTAGTTTTTAGATAAATCCTTAATTGTCTGTATGCCAGTACTGAAACTAACATGATTTCTTAAGCCTTCCTTGGCAAAAATCAAAAAAATAAGTAGTTTATAAATTTCACTTAATTTGAGCGACGTAAATGAGAGGTCTATCTTTTGATAGTACTTTAATCGCAATAAACCCGTAACCAGGCTTTACCTGACTGTAATTAAGCATTTTCTGACTCTCTTTTAATTTACTCATTAAATAACGAAATGAGTTAGGCACATAAAACACAAAACATTTTCCTGAACCCGCAACCTCCTAACATTCCCGTAATCACATACTCCGCTATAAAACCGAATCAAGACTATCAACTGGTTATAAAGGATATTATTATTATTTTACGGTACCCGAGTCCTGACTCTGTATGGATGTTTGACTTTTGACGGGTGGTGACGCACGTGGATATCATATCAAAGAATATGTTAAAAGTACAGACAGCTTTGAACGACATTTTGAAGGCTCACCCGGATATGTGATTCAACCTTTTTTTATTGATCTTTTTAACTACCTATGTGAAAGAGTATGTAGGGGAATGTTTGTCAAAAACAATTTTACTAGGGGAATACAGTTTTCTTAATATATTGTTTAATAAGATTTACATCTTGTTTCTCAATAAATAATAACTAACTTCGAGACATTTTTAATTATAACTACTTAATCTACGAAATTAGATCTTGTCCCTAATTACATTTTATTTAGATAAGCTACACTTTATTGAAATAGTTTCGTTAGCGATACTCGAGCTCCACTTTGTGAAACAGAATTTTCTTTTTAATTACCTTTTTCTGTTTCCTTATCTTGCAAAATTCTATCTAATATATTTTATTTGTGTTATGTGGTACTACTGAATATTCTTTTCATTTGCTTTGCCATTAGTAATGTCATAGGATATCAATCAGTTGGATTAATGACGACTGAATAGTATTTTGATATGAGATGAAGGGAAGGTAAATTTGTTAATGAAGATTAGCTATACGATACACCTTCTTAAGGAAGTAAATGGAAATACGACTTTATCGTAACAGTATAAGGTTGGTTTTTGTATTTAGTGTATTATGTATGGTGAGAATATACATTAAATTATGAGTTGATTGATATAGTGGTACATACAATATAGGATTATTATCATTAATATTATATATCTATCTTTTATGTAGATCATATATGATTTTGTAAACCTTAATCCCGAATACGGAAATAATCATTTTAGTTTACCTACTGATCTCCATTTCAAATCGTTTATAAAGACATACAAGATGGAGAGTGTAATTAAGGTTTTATGTTATTTAATTTAATTTCATTGTACAAATATTAGTAATCACATTTTTGGGTAGTAGGTATAAAATTGTTAAGGAGACTCTCTTATTTAAAATATTTATAAAGAGAAGGCTAGCAAGTTTTTATCCGCCTACTTAAAAAAAAGTAAACATTAATTCAAATGCCATAAATATTACATAATATACTTAATCAAGATCAAAGTTCTGAGAATCGTTTGTTAAAGCTCTATTCACAATTCTTTTTCTATTAAATATTCTGTTTGAGAAAGAAGGAAGCTTAATATAATTTCCTACTTTACTCAACATGTAGGATTATAATTCGCAGAAGGCGTAGGTTGGTATACATAATTATAAAGATTAACAAGTTCTGATGTCGTTACAAATGCATTAATAAATATTAATAAGATTTATTCTCTTCTCTTATCTCTAATAATCTCTATTTCTTAAGTAAACTTTGTCTTCTGAGTGCGTACTTAACTACTAAAATAAGGTGACGTATTGAAGATGCCCGGCCCGACCTGAAGTACAAAAATATACAGTAAAAACACGAAGTAAATTTAAAAGCAATACAGATACAAAATTAAATTATGTAGTTTGTGGCATCCTGTAACATACACCCAAAAAACATAGCCCTTAGAATCTATTGAATCTGACTGATGGACTAACAGACGGTCAAAAATGAGAGTTAGTCAGAGAAATCTCTTTTTTTTTTATTATTTTCTCTGTTAATCCGTATAAAAGTTTGCATTACCGGCCACTGGTCAGTACAACTTGAAGCTACCAAAATAATAATATTTACCAAGATTACATATTTGTAAGGACGCAGACATGTGTCTCACAGGCTAGCTTCCAATTTATATGGTAATCTCTGTATGTGTTAATTTGATGCGTATAATCTAACATTTTTGGCGACACGTGGCATGGTCATCAAGATTAACCTTCAAACCGTAAGATAAACAAAATAGTAAATAAAAAAAAAACAAGCATACTGTCCGAAATAACTGGCAAAGAGAAATAATTAAAATCAAAGAAGCCTTTGTATACATTAGGAACTTTTGTATGTTTTTTTTAAAGAGAAGAGGATTTATAAAAATGATTTTGTCGTTCTAAAAAAATATCTCAAAAAGGTTATGTATGTTGAGATACATACATAACCTTTTTGAGATATTTTTTTTTTAGTATTTTTTGCTTAAATATTTGAATGAGAGATAGTTACAAGTTCGTTGAGTGAAACATATCTATTTTCTAACTCTATCTAAAAACTTATGTATATAGCACAGTAGTCAAAAATACTCCGCTTTTCTTTCAAAGGCCTTTGTCACTTTTATTCTAAAGATAAATGTATGAGATATTCTGTTAATTCCTGTGTTTATCTAGTACCTGACGTCTGGCCACAGTTTACAGAGGCCGAGCGAGTACAATGACCAGTATTTATTGTCAACATTAGGGTCTCTTTGTAAGCACTAAAGGTCTAAGGGCCTCCACTAAACGTTAAGTGCGATACTTTGGTATTCATTTACTAGGTACTCACGCGATAATTGTATACCAAACCTTGTGGTGAGAAAATTACTATGATTTTATTTATTTATTTATTTAGAATGGGCTATTATAGGTATGTCAATTTTCATTTATGTTGTAGAAAATTCTAGAGAGAGTAGAGCTCAAATGACTGCAGTCATTTGAGCTCTACTCTCTCTAGAATTTTCTTACCTTATTTGTTTTCAATAAATTGAGGATTATGTCATGAGTAAAGCCACTTTTTACCAGTCAAGAGCTAGTAGTGGTAGTTTATCTCTCATTGGTTGAAATTGAAAAATATACTTCATGAAACGATAGCGAATCTATCTGATTTTTCTTCTTTTTTATCGTGAAAACCTTATTTTAATTTACTATCCTTCAGGCCCACAACACAATTAAATGAAATGCAGTCGGTATTCTAACCTTGGTTTAAGAAACGACTAAAGTTTGGAATTTAATTTCAATCAAAAGTGCAATTAAGACATTTCTCTGAAAACCAATTAAAGCTTAATTGCAAGGGGTCTAATTGGTGATTTAAAATAATGTTTACCGTGGTATCAAAAACTGCCAAAATGGTGAAATCTTATCTTTCTTCGACTATCAAAAATAAGGACATTTAATTTTTACTGTTTTCACGTATCTCGTATACATATCTATTATTTAGGAAATTCATTACATTTTGATGGGGAAAGATTAGTAATAGTAGTTGGTGAAACGTGCTAAATAAGTCACAAGATTGAAAAACAAAACTAATCTTAAAAGTAAAAATACTAAAACTATTTGCAAAGAAACACAGTGCAATAAACCGCAGAATGATTAAAACTTGACAGTACCTACATCTTTCAAGTCAGGCCAGACTGGCATTATTTCTCGTCTCGCTCCAATTTAACTCCGCGCGGATTTCTGCACTGGAAGTAATTGCACTAAGAGATTTTGACGACAGTTCTATTTTAAAATAACTGCTATTTTTACATTTTAGTGTTAATTTTTTCGTTTTAGATGAAGAATATTATATCACCTTATTTTTTTCGTATTGAAAGAGATGTAGTTTGCCTGAGTGTAGGTTTTGATTGCTACACCTGACTTTTTTTTTAAAACTCGATGTTAAAGTACGATAGAGTGTAATAGGTCGTATGTCATGTATTGATTTAAAACAATTAATTTTTTAGCTATGAATTTCGCAGTCTGTATTTTATGACACACTGATATTCTAAATTTACATTTAACCCTCAACTTTCACATACGAACTACACTGGTACCATTTTCATGCACGAGAGGACGTTATTTATTTTCCATTTCCAGTTATATTCGTCCTGCCAGCGCCGACTTGCAACAAGTTAACAAGTTTGTCGCCGGCACTCGGCAGCGGCGGGTTATTATTACCATATTACGTCCGTGTCGTAACCCCCGGATGCTATGTCGATAGGGAATCCGATACCCGGGTGTCGGATGTCGATACTTCTATACTACGTACTAGTTTACAAGTTATATAAATCTTTTGCTCTGTTTTATATTATTATATTAAATTACGTATTATAGTAAGTAGGTATTTTTAAAATGGTCGAAAATTGAATTTTTTTTTGGATTCGTGTAACTGCAGAATTTAAGACCTTAAAGTTATGTCACACAACGTTTTGCACACACAACGTTAAAAATATTTGAAAAGATTTCAGTGATCTGAAAATAAATATATGTTTTTATAAAGGCTTTATTATTTGTTACGAAAATCTCACATTCAAAAGTTATTCTACTTATAGACATTTTAATATCCAACCCTAGGATTTTATTCAGACACCTTTCAATACTCCTTGGAATACTCCAGACTTATTTATAGCCCATTTAAGAGATTTAAGCTTACAAAAGGATATTTATAATCGTGGGACATAACAATATTTTATCTGATTTCACTAAAGGTTACAATATGGACTGTTTTGCGGTTTTCCTTTACAATATTTTTAAGTCTTATACCAATATGAAGATGCATTGCGCTCTTACCATGAAATCCCAAAGCAGGATGTTACTCGTGTGGAAGAGAGATGATGCCATGTGCAGTGTAGAGCGCCGTCTCGCTTTTACAGCGGCATCACTCTTTATTATTGTATTGTATTTGTTATTACCAGTATTATACGGAAAGTAATATTGGTTTATGTAAAAATCTAAATCTACTAAAAAAATTCTACGTCTGTTTGACATGAACTTTTTGTGGAGATAGGACTACGTAGATTTATTACTAGAAACAAATTAATCATTATTTATGCTGTGCACCTATGAAAAGATAAGGCTTTAAAGTGAAGCATAATACTCTTCCTAATTCCTAAATAAGCGAAAACTGTTTCTGTTGTTTTCTTCACTTAATTAAATAAGCGTCAGTTAATTTGAAGTTTCATCAAACTTGGACAGTTTGGGTGCGGACAGTAATAAGGCATGTTCATTTACAAAGAGGATTTTTATAACATTTTTATTAGAGGAAATGTTGATTGAATTGACGTTTTGTTTCCGACTCGAAAATAACAAATAAGGAAGGTCCGATGGAAAATTTAAATTATATGCTGAAAATTGTTGCCAATATTTCCTGTATTTACAAGTAATTAAACATCAAAAAGTACTACAAAATTAATTGTATGTTTTGAATCTCCTGAAATAATTTGCCATCTTATTTCACAATATTAGAAGGGTTTTGCTGGTTTTGGGTACCTTGAAAACCTTCAATCTAATTATTTTACATAGTTGGAATATCATCTAGTACTTGAACACGTAATAGGGGCTATCATTCCTGAATACAACAATAGGTATTCAGCGAAGAGATGCGAATACCAATTGGCTAAAGTTAAAGAAACTTTGTCTGCCTCGCCGGACTAATTGGCGAGATCAAAGGGCTTCCAGCATTTATTCAATTCAAATTCAAAGTTGAATTTATTTAGAAATAGATTGCGATTGTTTTGTGGATGTGAGACAAACAAAAGAGTCGTTACTATCGTATTGTTAGGGCTAGACAACAAGAAACCACTGATAAGGGTGGATGCTTATTAGTGCGGCTAGTTTGTGACGTCAAGGGGAGATAGGGTCGTAACCAATTAATTCGCTACCTATAGTTGTGGTCTTTTATCGTGTCAATGATTTTTTTTATAATTATTTCTTTACACAGTAAGCTGGTTTAAAAGTTCATTTTTCTTTTGTATCACAAGACGTGATATATAAAAAGAAACTTACATATTGTAAAAAAAAAAAACACATTATGTTACATCACTGAGCACACATAAAACATTGGTTTTATAGCTCATTGGAGCTTCGATGAATAAAGCATGAAGGATAGAAAATTTTAGTTAACTGTAGTCGAATTTCACTCTACAAGCGAGACAAGGACCTTAGCTTAAGTCATACGGTTACATACACACAAGTTATAGATTTCAATAATAAAAAAAAAAAATCGAATACAACCCGACGTAAATCGTAAAATCGTCAAACGAAATATTCCAATATGCCATTGAAAATAAAAAATAAATACATTCCAAATATGAAAACTAAAATATTCTTGTCAGCCAGTAATAACCCTATCGTAGACAAAATATTGGCGGCAATAGTAAAGTACATTTTAATAAGCCCGTGCTTAGAATTTAGAATTCGGTATCGAATGGTGGCAATGTTGATTATTTTCGTATTTGAATTGCGAATCGAAATATACAACGTTTGTCGGAATTCTTTCAATTCCCGCAATAGAAAAGGTGTTTGGATTTAGTTTGAAAATAATAATTTATTTATGATTGAAAATTATGTATTATTTCGTTTTAATATAAAGGGCCGCATAAAAGTTATAATTCTTCGACTAGTAGTGTTTGATTTTATTTATGTTAGCTAGACAACTATTTATTTTTGTTCATGGAGTTACCATTTCAATTAGTAGTTTTTTTTTATGAAAAATACTCTATTCAATATACTTATATTGTAGGTAAATTATTTAAATAGCAACCATCTATAATAATTCGCTATTGAAATACATATTGTATCATCAACTTTTTTAATGGCCACTTAAATTTTTTTGCATACGTATTTATAATATTAATTAATTCGCTTTGAAGTTAACAACATGGATACTCAATCAACTGTAATTAATAAATGCGCAATTATTTTACGGAAGGTAGATCCTATGAAGATTATAATAATATTAGTTTTATAAGACAAAATTTCACATATTTATTTATCTTCTTACAAATTTCCAACATATTTGATCTTTATTGTTTGAAAGCAACTATTTCAAACACACGTGAAGCTAATTAAAGATTTATTTTAAAACTGCTATGTTTTAATATTATTAAAAAAAAAATGCCTTTAAATCTAGCATGTAAGTGAGGTACTACATAAACCTTCTTTAATTTCCTTGTTTCTTGCTTTTAACAGTCAATCCGAAAAGGTAAGAAATAAAACCTCTTTAATGTTATAGATAATAAGTTAATTCTTAAACTACTCCTAGGAGTATAGTTATATGTATACATAGTTAGAGATATACACTAATCTGTGAAAACTTAGCTTGATTATAGTTAAGCTGAAGTTCTTTTAATTAGTTCATTGGCTTTTGTGGGAGGTATCACAGTTAAGAGGTTATGGCTGAGAGTGCACGACCGTTAAGGTTTCATAGGTGCATGTAATATTTTGAAACAGCTGTTTTGTACGTCTGTAATTTTACATTTGATAAATCTTAGCTTAAGATGACAGGGTGAGATTTAGAGTAAGTTTTTATTTCTTGCTAAGAGTTTTAAGAATAATATGTTTTGAAGACTGATTTTTAACTTTAAATTAAGAGTTATTTAATTTACGCTTTTTGTACATGACAAAGCCAAGTTAATTTCATACTAGTAAGTATTATGAAAATCTTATAAAACAAAATTACTGTTTAAAGGCGTTAATCTCAGAAAACTAAACTCCGAAAAAAAAAATTGGATGCTATATCACAATTTTGCGAAAGTTGATGTATTCCATACCTTACTTATATCGTCAAAGCAAAACGAATGAAACCGCGGGGTAAAGCTAGTAAATAACAAAACTCTTCGTACTTTTGAGGTTTAAAAGGTTTAACACATTTATTTCATGTTCTTATAATGCTTGAGTCCCTTTCCAGAATCGAGAGTAATCTGGCGCGTAATAAACTTATCTGTGTCTCTGAAAAACGCTAAGAGGCTTAAGGAAATACGACGTCGCGTTATCCCACCTCTAAGGTCTTCAGATATTAAATCTTTTTATATATTACTAGGTTTTATCCGCGGTAACCACGTAGGTTTATCACAAGGACAGATATGTCATTTCTTATTTTCTTAGCTTACTCTATAGCAAGATACATAAATTGGTTTAGCGGTTTAGCAATGAAATCGTAACTGACAGAAAGACCTACAGAGTGTTCTTTAAATGAAAAAACTTTCGACCGATACTATAAAGTGATAAATTAATATAGTCAATGTTTTTCTTTTAATTTAACATTACACTAAACTACATTCACTTTATTTTTATATCTTCAAACAGCACCACTAGGCCAACTGCCTCGTTGGCCTAGTGGTGCTAAGCGCGCCTGCTACGCTGGAGATCTTGGGTTCGATTCCCGAGTCGACCAACGTGTTATAGGGTTTTTCTATGAAATTCTCAGTAGCAGGTCGGAGTTTGGATTTGTGCCCGGTAAGTGGCAACAGGCTCGACTCCTATTACATGGGACCAAAACATATCGGCGAACTGAGGTTGTTGTACATTGGTACACCTCTGCCTACCTCTTAGGGGATACAGGCGTGATAATATGATATGTTCAAATAGATATCAAATATAACTACATCACAATTGGCAAATAGGATCAACACTATCTTACTGCCCATCTCGCAAACCCGAACCTTTTGTGTAGAAGGCTGATTGGGGTCATAAATAGCAATTCTACTAGTAAACACTAAAGCCTAAACGGCAAATACCTATAAGCAACGTACACCAAAACCTAGACCAAAATAAGGCTCATTTAGGTCTACAGTTGTAATTACAGTTGAACCCTTTTCATTATTAGTTAGATCCCGGTTCCAATAAACGATCCCCGGTCTGAGGTTTGTGGTTCCTGTGATTGACGTAAAAATCTGTGATTAATCAGAAGTTTTAATGTTTTTCTGGACATTTGGATGTTATCTATAGTGTGACTGTCACTCCTTTAGCTTTTAAATTAATAAAACGTGTAGGTTGTACACTATTAATGTGTAAAATGTGTATTTGGAGTAGTTTATTCATCCGTCCTCGATATCCAAAATAGTGCAAAATTACCTTTTAAATTATATACATACATATTTTTTTAAATATTATATTCTTACTTGACTTTTAAATGAATGTGGCTTGGATATCAATTTGATGTTAATAAATGTTCTGTTTATGTTAATAAATCTTATGACTATCAAAGCTCCAACTGCATATGTAAGTTTGTATTAGCTACTAAATGTCTGAGTTATTCTTCAGCAACATCTAACTATAGAAGTCTCCAGGGAATATCTAATGATACACAATTACCAGCGAAAACAACTCGATGTGCTACACCCAATTTACACCACAAACATTTATTATAAATGGAAGCGCTTAATGTAAATGTAGTTCTGTTCTATTTCCTGGGGGCGAAACCACAACATATCAATTTAAATTATCAGGATCTAATATTTCAATTTAAATAATTACCTAGAGTTTCACAGACTATTTTTTGGATCATACTATGATAAAAAAAAGATCGAAATCAATCAGTCTTAGTATCTAGTTCCTGTCATAAATCTACCCCCACAAAATTAAACTCAAGCAACGATGCCTAAATAAAATTTTAATTCCTAATTATAACTTTAATTTAATTAACCTTAACTTTATTGTTCAAAATAATTAATTCCCCACACTTTTGAAAACAATATCAGAGTTTTCCTTCCGACCTAAACTAACGAAAAATTTTACGGTACAAACTTTCATTTTAAAAGTATATTTTCACTGAAAACCGAAGCTTTTTCAACGTTGAAACATCACTCAGAGCCTTTGCTGAAAATAATCTGAACAAAGTCAACGCTGTAGTAATACCCAAAAAATGAAACTGTAATGCAAAAATTGGAAAAGAAAATAGTTTTTATGTAGTCTAGTCACACAGATTTTAAATAAAAATATTACAATATGATGTATTTCTACCTAGCTAAGCTACCTTCGTTAAAATTACTTTATACTATTTTGTAGATGTTTTATTTACAGATAACGATGGCATTGCTTGTACAGAGAATATGTAGAGATATCTGATGAGACTAAAAGCAGATCTCAATAAAGGCTAGACAAAGTAATAAAACAATTGTTTCATTAGATCATTGTTAAAACATAAAATGAACATACACATTTAATTACCTTCAGACAGCTTCATATCCGGTGATCAGACAACTTTTTTCCACAAAACTCTTTAACGAACCAGAAGTAAGTTTTAATCAATGAAGATAAATTAGCAGCAGTTCTTTATAAGATACCATGACGTAATGAAGACGTTGTCTAATGAAACATTTACGATCCCCTATGTTGTAAAACTAAAACATTGCAGTACATAAAAATAATACTATTTTGGTTTCTTCTAAGAATTAGCGATGTGGATGGTTGAGTTCCGGTAATGAACAAGGAATAAACAAAACTGTATGAATGAGTGTAATGAATACTTGAATAGTTAAATTAATACTTTGAGTACGTAATGTAAAATTAAGAAAAAAGAATACTTATATGTAGGGTTGCAAGAAGAACGCCTCCTTTTTTAAACGACAGTTAGAATAATATAGATTCTACAGAAGGGTGAATTTCAGTTATATATATTTTTTAGTTGGACAAATAAGTAAAGTTACGTATTTAGGTTCATGATAAAATAGCATATCAAAATTTAACGCCTATTATGAAAGCTCAAATTTGTAGAGCTCCAAAAGCTTAGCCTACTTTAGAAAGTGAAGCAAAAGATAAATTATTTGAACTCTGAAATATTTTTAACGTTGACGTGACAAAGGACTCTCACGTTTTGTTCAGGACACAAAGCCGACAATCTGTGTTCTGTATATCAATGGGACGACAATTGTTTTTACGTTTGCATTTTTCAATTTTTTGGTCTGAAACGGGGACGATGTTTTTGAGCATGACCAGTTGGTTTGACAAATTATTTAGTATTCCTGTAGGTATAAATTCCTTGAAGTTTCGTAGATAAAGGGTTTCAATAGGTTAGTTTACCATAATTCATTTCTCATCGTCATTTTCCAAAATTATGTAGTTTTTGAATACCTTGATAATCATTTGCCATGAAGAAGTCTTAATGTCCTGAAAAAAAATGTTAATGTTGTTAAACAACATTGTTTTGCTATACATCGTTTTCGTACATCATTAAATTAAATACAATGTCAAAGGAAAAATATTTGAAATTATTTGTAAAAAAAATCTATATGAAACGTAGATCGTAAAATATTGTGACGTTAAAGAAACAAAATCGTAATTCAAGTAATTCCGTTATACCCGTAAAAGCACATTTCTAAAAATAACTTTAGACAATCTTCAAGACACAAGACTGGCACATTACAAAAATGTCATAACAAAGATTTGACATGACATGTAACAATATTCTATAAATAAAAAGCCAGTAAGCTTTTATACAGAAATAAATCATTTCATAGAGTTGCTGCCAAAATAGAAGCAGGTATACTCGTACACATAGGTACAGTCAACAAAAAAGTTGACAAACGCATTCATTCAGTAAATACATGCTAATTAATTTAGCTTTCTTGCAAATGATAGCGTTTATTCCTTCGTGAAAAGACTATTTTGTTTCCGAGTCACAAGAATAATTCCTGTTTACACTTTTAACTTTTGTTGCTGACAGTACCTTATTATAATTATGTCTTGGTACTTAAATGTCGCAGCACATGAGATTCTGCCTTTACTAACAAACGTCATTTAATTAATATCAATGTTACTAAATTGGTGTTCTTGTGGAACGCGGAAATATTAATTAGGAAATTACACGATGACATTGTATGTTTTTAAACGTATAGTGCTTTAATGTGGTTATATATTAAAGAAATGAGAGGGTTGTTAGTTACAGTTAAATTATTTTGACGTGTCTGTATGGGTATCTGTATTTCCGTCGGATTGTAGGTCTTAATGAAAAGCACTGGTTATGACGCAGTTTTCGTTCAAAAGATGACTTGATCGATTTTTTTTGTGTTTTTTTTGGTAGGGATCTTTGCTGTTTCCCTGAGCGCAGACTTTGACTGCTTCACCGGACTTTTGGCGAGGACCTTAAGGCCTCCAGCCAGAGCAATAGGAAAACCTAACTACGTCAGCAACGTCCACTAAGGGCACCCCCTGCGGGGTTCGGACCGCGACTTAGTGCGTTGCTAACAATCTTAATTAAACAAAAAAGGAAGGGATGGCTGGATCTAAGTTATAATTATTTAGGGACATATTTTTAGACGTAATATACGGCGGTTGTGTTTTGTATTGCTACTGGTAGCTCAATCGAATGCTTCTTGGAGAAGCGTTGTTTTATCGTCGGGGTAAGAGAGAGTATGTCTCGGACGTGATCGATATGTTTCGTAACTATTTCTTCATATTTTGAATTTATGCTTCATATATTTTAGGAGCTAACAAATATTCCTAATAAATAGGGGTTTCTTAAGTAAGGTTTGCCTTGCTCAAGTGTAAACAAAGCCAACAAACAGTGCACGTGGCCAATGCATAAATTCACACGAGGTCTTAACTCAATCAAAAGTCACGCCTGAGCATACTAAGCTCTGCCGTTCTTCACTCAGTTTGGAACAGACTGAACTTTGAGACTCCCGCTTTACCAAGTTTTGCGTACACAAAGACAAGTTGGCCCTTTATTATTGTGACGTATGGAGGTGAACCTCTTTGAATACAAAACTTTTTCTTGACGACTTTGTTTTTTAGATGCTGATAGTGATTTCAGCCAGTGGTTGTGTATGAATAGGTATGCATATTGGGTTAGTTATAAGTTGTTTAGTGTTACATTGGTACAGGAGCTACAAAATTCTGTCACTCTTCTTTTAGCGACGGGGCTAACAATAGTAATAGATTAAAAAAAAAACACGACATTTATTAATACCATTCATACGGTATGATAAATTGAAAACATTGCGAATATTTCTCCATAAAATTAGCCATGCAGAAAGATTTGTAAATCCAGGATTCTAGCTTATTTTTAAACAAAATGCACTCAATAAGTCATTTTTACCCTCCTTTTAAAACGATGTGCAGGCAATTAATAACAGGTTCATAAGCATAAGCACGGCTACTGCACGCATCATTTATCTTTAAAACGTCGAAGCCAAACCGTTTGATCTCACCAGTCGGGTGAGTATTTCCATCATGATTGTTTGTTTGCTATGACAATCTTATCAGCCTAGAACAATATTAAATAGATAAAATGTGACATTATGATAGGTTTTTATTATTCTTTCATAACGTTATTCTTTTTGGTATTTATCTAGATACAATAAAATAAGGTTTGCCAAGGCACTAAATGGAATAAAATGTGTATGCCCCATGGAAAAATATTGGAATATAAAATTCAGGAAGCTAGCTTAGGTGTAATACCAAAAATGGTTTTCTCTCTTTCGCTAGCTACCAACAGTACCGGAATTATCAAAAGGTATCCAAAGATGGTATCCAAAGTTGGTTGGGATTTCGCACGTCGCCAGTGGCTAGAGTTTTGTGTGCCCTGTGAGGATTCCTCTCAGAGTGCATGCGACAGACTTGTCGAGCTTAATCCCACTTTAGCTTGATAGAGGTTGACAGTTTGCTTCCATTTTATTATCATAAATTCCATATTTAGGCTCACAAAGTTGATTCTGTGACGTAAATGGAAACTTTTAGACAAATAGTGGTGTAGAGGCAATTGTACAGAAGTATTGTACAGAGTATTCATCATAATGCTTGATTACAAGTGTCCTCAATTTTTTTTTTTGCCTTAATCGATTGTCAATGGTATCTGAGAAAAGTTAAAGAAAGAAGAATATAATTATAACTTTGTTAAAGTACATCGGTGCCTGTACTGGGTTTGAACCGGCGCCCTTATAAAAAAACCGCAAGAAAACGGCGACATTTTTGGGCCGTAAACATGGGAATTAATATTATATTCTCTTCCTTATTTCTAACACGTCTTTTGCGATCAGATACTTATTTATTTAGACAACACAAATATATCGAGACGTGTAGATGACATATAACCCATTACAATATTCTAACAATGAAATTGAAAGGTTAAAAATGAATGCAGTATGTTCGTGTCTTGAAACCCAATAGCTTATAATTCAATTTATCTTTTTCTTTTTACTTATTTCACCTCACGTAAACACACTAGCTTGTGTAAAACGTCTGGTTTATATTAATTTCAATATTAATTCAAGTATGTACTTTTTCAAAGTAAATTTGTTAAAGCGTAATATTAGCAGGTTTTTTTCACCCATAGATATAATTTGCAGAGTCGCAGATGTTCGAAGCGTCAATCCTCAACAAAACTTTTTCTTTTATATCTGAACGAATATGAACGTTAGACTATGTTAGGGATGTATGTGTGTGTAGTAAAACCTAAATCATGACAGATTGTTTGTCTCTACTTAGCGCACTATTTTGTATGCTATTAAGGGCTAGGTTATTTTTAACATTGTGCGCTAGACGACACGATTAATAATAATTGGTTTCAAGATTTAATAAATGAATACTTTTTAGAAGTAAAAAGTTGACTTCCTACCATTTATTATAGAAAGCTCGATCGATGAAGATGACTCGTCAGTTTTACACAAAAACATGTTTTTGAACGGAAACACCGAGTCATCGATAAGTATTATTTGACACGTTGACGGAAATTTTAAACAAAGTGTTTTATATTGCTTGATAAATGTACTTACCAAAAAAGATTATATGTTTACAGTACGTCTAAATTAATTTTCCTACTTAAAATCATTATACTACCTATTTCATTTACAAGCATTAAAACACTGAAGAAAGCTTCCTGTTTTGATACATATAACGCAACTTTGTGCTGTTTAATTAATTTATTTATTTATTTATCAAAATGGACATTATTTAATATATAACCTAAAATATTGCCAAACTGCACAACAGTTTGTTGGCGATTATGAATTTATAATGAACCTACCGTGTCTACTAGTAAAATAAATTTAACAGCACAAAAATTAATTACCTAACTTCGGATTTCCATTTCCAAGGATAAACTTAGAAACTTTATCTAAAAAATCTATTTACAAATTCACTTTTTCAGTTACAATACTGCAAAATCTCGCCAAACAAAATATAATAACCAAAATAAACCGTTTCAATTCTGCTTCGTTATAAGCTGAAGATCATAACTTTGTTTGCTTACGTAATGTGTAGCTTAAAGTAAGTTGGCTTTAAAACACCGCCTTTTGAGGAAAGTAGCTCTTGATATAAGGTATCACGGTGCGTGCAGAATATTGCAGGATTAAATATAAGTATGTTTATATTCGTGATGAAAAGTAATTTTGAGACATTTTTGAAGTTGTGTTGATTCTAATAATGTAAGCATAAATTAAAAATAAACACGCTTCTTTAAATGTTTTAAGGCTTTCAATGTCTAATGCCGTTATTTTTAAGTTGTTAAAAAAAACATACGTAAATACTAAATTTACATACTGTAAGTAAAATATTACCAAAATACTACAAAACAATAAACGTCTAAAACGTAAATACAATAAATTTTAATATCCATTACAAAGTAGGTAACAAAATTCAAGGAATTTTCGTCTGTGTTTTAGAAGTCACTTTCATTTTGTTTAATTTTAAAAGAATTTTACAGCGACTAGAGTAAGACAAATAAAACTTATAATTGGTTTTCTTGAAACAATTTTTTGCCCTAAATAATGTTGATAAGGTGCGATAAAAGACGTGACCTGGATTATGTAGCCTTTTGATAAAGAACCTGAGAAATAAAAGAGGAATATTGTTTAAGTTCTTAGTACTCATAAAAATTTCGTTGAAACAATTTAAATTGATACACAGAAAATTATAATTACTATTTCATTTTTCACTGACTCAAACTAGAGTACGTTTGATTAAAACAATGAATTTGATATTCAGTACTGTAAATAAATTCAAATTGATAACTATTCTATTTTTTAAATCAACGAGAAAATATACTAATGCTTAAATAAGCTTCAAAACAAAACACGAAACAAGTTGATTACAAAACAACGAGCCAATTTATAAACAAAAGCATACTCAAAATGGAATCAGAAGGCGGGCATTACAATATAATGTGCGTAGACAACGCTCCCAAATGTTTATAATACGATAATTAAGCCCTTCGGAAACTCTAACTTGATTTAATGACAACATTACCTAGTTAATTGTATTTGAAAGCAAATGTGATGAAATGAGGTCTATTTAATTTAGGGGTTAAACTTGAGGTAAAGCTAGTTCGTCCTGAACCATTTTAGGATCTACTGAATATCTAGTAGTAACTTACCTGAGCCAAAATGATAGCCTGATATTTTGACATATGTAGATATAGTAAGTATATATGCTAGTTTTGCATTATAACCAAAAAATCAAAATATATATTTTTTTATTTAACTTAGGCTACAAAGTAGAACTTATTAAACGTCAAAAATTATTACAACAAAGACAGCACCCAAATGTAAAGTAGTAGTTACTTCAAGCTTAGATTCTGAGTCTAAGTATTAGGTCAACGATAAAGTAATTAACGGCTAGTAAAAGGAGTTTGAGGGTAGGTAAGGTGGCAAGGTAAGGTTACTTCGTAAGTCGAATAACATCTGTCGTCTCAAAAGAAGTTGCGACCTGATGATCACATGAAGAAGAAGAATATTGAATCTCTTGTAATGCCTACCAAGATTCAATCTTCTTCTTCTTGCAGATAAAGCGAATAAAAATACAAAAGATTGACGTATTGAATTTATTTATTTTCTGCATGTAAAAACTATTTCCATCGAATGTCAAACAATCTTTTCTCCACGTGCGAAACTGACAGCCGAATATTTATAAATAGCCTGGTTGCGAACGTTTAAAATTAGTTTTGTTGATATAGAGTCAATCGATAAACTATTAGCCTGCGTGAAGTCAATTAAAAAGCCTATAATGTTTTATTGTGGTTTAAAATTCTAAAGTGGCTGTATTTAAAAATATTTTTAACTATTCTCTGGTTTTAAGTTTGGGAGTGGTCTTTGCCCAGCAGTGGGACATTTAATCGGTACTCGGTAAATCGGTACTTAAGATGTTATATAAAAAAAACTTTAAGATACCAAATTTTGTTATTTTATGTTATGCAAAAAAATATGTAATTAATAGAATATGTTACGTCTTAATTAATACTCCTACACGTGCAGAAGCTTAAAAGGAAAAAATTAATAAAAAACACCTTTTCATATTAAACACATTCTTGAAAGACGGAATATAGGTCAAGAAGTTTGTTGGTTGGTAGTGTGACCATGAATCCGATCATACATTAAAACAGACAAAACAAAATAAACACAACCGGGGCTTGAAATAACAACAATAACAGATTGCTCATTAAATTAAAGTAAAAATAATTACTTCATTATTTCTTTTGTGATAAAAACAAAAGAAACGCGGCGCAGCTAAAAAATTACACGCGTTTGTTTACCGTACTTTTATTCGTCTAAAACAAAGACAACAGGGCTTAATTACTAAACATGATGCTTAGTGTTATCATCTTAAGAGCCGTGATAAGAAAAGTGCTTTTTACGTAAAGGAAAATAACGCACACAAACATTTGCACCTTTATTATCTTGATGTATCGATCATAAGTACATCATCATCTGCCGAGCCTTTTCCCTAGCTATGTTGGGGTCGCCTACCAGTCTATCTGACCTCCACAACCCATTTTACTGTGAAACACAGTATTGAATATTAAGACTTGTTGTCACACTACTACACACTTGTGGCCACGTACAAATCAATCTATAAATAACATTGCCAAAATAACAAAACAATGTTATGACAAATACAAAACATCTACAAAATTTTCAGATTACATGCACGAGTAAACATAATAAATCTAACAAAAGCGTGATTTATGTGCACCCTACATAACCCGTTGGATATTACCGAACAAATCCAACCTTTGATGATTGACGCGTAAATTCAAACGGATTTGTAGAAAATATTCTCATTTCAATGAAAATAATTGAGACGTGCCTTCAACTGTCATATACATTACAATCGGCTTTTCTTGAAACAATGTATATTGTGTTGTTAGCAAATGATAAGTGATGGCACAGATATCGGAAAACAAAAGTAAAACGAAATATTTGGAAAATTATTAAGTGTTTTTAGAAAAAAGTTTTGTTCTCATTAATTTGTCGATAATATATTTGTAGAGTGTCAGTTTACTTGTTATATTAATTTTAGCTTAAACCATTTTTACCACGAAAAATGACAATAACTCAAATATTTTGTTAAAAAAATAAATTTAAGAATGTATCTTCGAAAACCGCAGCTCGAACAATTTTATTATGGAAGATTTTATTTACTAAATAATTTTAAAAAATCAAGAGGATTTGTATGTCTTGGTCTATACTAAAGTATGTTGCAAAAAATCCTTTTTTACTATTTAGACATTCTGTATAAAAAATCTTACATGATGTTCTAAATCTTAGACCATCTAAACGGAATTCTAATAGACATTAAAGCGAAATCGAATAATTGTTGATTTAAGTCAAGATCGAGAAGTAACACATTGTTTACTGTGTATCAGATTGTAACTATAAATGCATTAATGCAATTGAATTTAGTGTTCCATAAATAATGCAATTTCAAAATATTGCCCTTAAACTTGTATGTTTATGTGCATTGGATATTAATTGCTAGGAATTAGTGCCCGAATATCACGAGTATAACGTATTTAGATATAGATAATATTAGGTACAATAGGAAATCAAATATTTCTTATTTGCATTGTGTAAAATGTCTTTTGAATACATAAAATCATTTAATATTATCAGCTTCTTCCACTACTAGGCAAGGAGTTTTTCCTCATATTGCCTCTTTCATATACAAGGGAGGAATTATAATCTTATTATCATTCCTTATGATATGATTATTTAATTTACCGCTTCCTCATGGCAGCGGTGAGAGAAAAGAGGATAAGGACATTTACTCATCAGGGAGAATCAATCGGAACGAAACAAAAGATAAAATGACTTTTCGCAAGAAAAATGAAATACGGAAACATTCGTTTTAAAGAAAAACCTACTCAAAATATTGGAAAAATAATAAAAATCCATAACTTGATGACCTATTTTTTTTTACTTAAGCTTTCTTTGTAATTCCTGTATTTTTCTCAATTGAATAAATAAACAATGCTTATTACAATCTTTACGAGCGGTGTACACCCAATTAGTCCATACTTGAATGCCCCACAGCCGACGAAATCGTTCGACTGTTCATGCGTTTTCGCGACAATCTCGAAATCATTGGAGCATAACACTGAAAATATTATTATATTATAGGCTAGAATAAGAATAAAGCGTAATCTTTATAATACATTGTATGGGTACAGACGGGAACGCAAGTGTGATACGATCAAGACGGTACGTAAGAAAAAGAAATCCTTTAAGAAAACTACTCCAAAAGTGTTTTTGATATTGTCATCGCTGTAGTCGTAGACCCGAATAAAAAAACATTTAAAATAAGACGTACATTGATAAAAAATATTGATAATATTTTTTTTATACAATAGGTAAGTTGTAACCTTGAAAAATTTGAGTGATCGTCTATTGTTAAGTTTTACATACAAGGGTGTACGATCAAACGATATTGGATGAAATTATAATAAAATATGGATGCCTTAATACTTTGGTATGTTTCGAAGTATTCTGGAACTTCGCTTAGTTGAAATTGAGCTAGATTAATGGTTGTAGGCTTTTCCTAGAAAATAACGTGTGTTTTTTTCACAAGGTAGGTATATATTTTTCAATAAATATACTTTCTGCCTCGTTGGCCCAGTCACTAGTGGTTCTAAGCGCGACTGCTACGCTACAGGTCTTTGGTTCGATTCCCAAGTCGATCAAGGTGTTATTGGGTTTTTCTATGAAATCCTCTGTAGCAGGTCGGAGTTCGGATTTGTGCCCGGTTAGTGGCAATAGGCTCGCCCCCTACATCTACATTACATGGGATCTAAACATACCGGCGAACTTTCGGTGTACAATCGGGGACATCTTCGCCTTATCACCTTACCGTCGAGAAACGGCTTTCGTCGCTTGCGCTCTTTCTAACGCTAGCGACACGCGGCGACGCCCCCTTATTTCTGATTTGTGTTTTAATAGTACCTATAATTGCCAGTGTCATTGTAAAAGTTGACACTGTGCACGAGTAAAACAATATATCGTATGTAATGTTCGTTGTTGTCGTCACTAAATACTACGAATGTTTTGACGACTTACGCATTATCTTTCTCTTATGCACATATTTTCATAAAAATTATTTCATTAATTATGTAAACTATAAATGCTAGAATATTAAGATGATTTTTTTTATTCAATTTTCAGTATATTTGCAAAAATAATAATAATAGAGTAACGAAAAAAGCTAGCTTTACCGACAGTTATGTGTTTACACATAAGTATGTAATTTATCGTTATTCTTACTCGGAAATCAAGGAACTGTTAGGTTTATTGCTCATGTCTCATAATAAGTTTCTAGATTTATTTTTTTAAACGTCTTGACAGATTTCGACATTTTTCTATTATTTCGATGGGTGATTAAAACGAAATTGACGATTTTTTACTTCATCTGTTGAGTGTGTTTTCTAAATCTGTTTTTATAAATGGCTGATCTGCGACCGTAGGTTGTGGGTTTGATTCCCACCTAGGACAATTCTTTTTTTGATGAGCACAATCATTTGTTCTGTGCCTGGGTGTATTTTATCAGTAAAATGTATTAGAAATATAATAATATGAGGATATTTATCAGTTTTCTGGTAACCATAAAACAAGCTCTGCTTACTTTGGTATTAGATTGCTGTGTGTAAGTTGTCACAGGATATTATCATTATGTTATAGTATTATTATAGATACTATGTCTTTTTTTTATTTATGTAATTTGTTGCATAATGTTATGTTTAAATGTAATTTGGGTTGAGAAAATATGAATTATTATTAAAAGCTAGTCGGGATTTTTATGTTTTTTTTTATATTTTGTTTACTTTATAGTAAAATTGCATCACTACTGCACACCTACCTTTAAATGTTATTATTAGTTGCTTTGTTTAAGTTAATTTATGTAGGATGCATAATGCATTTTACTACTGCTAAAATACTAATTAGATGTAAACTTAAAATGTCTAAATAGTATTTTAATACTATTTACTTACTAAAATCACCGTTTATACTCCAGTTTAGAGTTTTTAAGCTCAATAAACCCAGTATCTGAACCTTACCACCTTTCCCTGTGTGTAGCAGGAATTCTTTTCAATGGAGTCTGGAGTGTAAATTTAGTTGTGCCTTAAATTGTGATAGCAATATTTTATAAGTATGCGTCTACACCTAGGACACTTGTAACAAGGAGTAAACGCGCAACAAGGAGACGATGCTGGTCGGTCAACGACTGGCTCCATGAACTTCAGCATGTTTTTTTAGAAGTAAGGAATAAACAAAATAAAAAATATTAGATACTCAAAATATATTTTTATTTATAAGATTATTAAAAATATAAACATAATGAGAGCTACCGTTATGACGCTCACGTGTTGATGCCTCTAGCGTAGTTCAGAAAATGACAAAAACTTATAATTAAAGATTTACCGCGCTTGTCGCGTTGTGTTGTTTTTTACAGTCGGTTCTGAGTTTCGAAGTTCTCGTAATAGACAAATAACTCGTTTTAACTGATAAGTTGTATTTACTATGATGTTATGTTAGTAAGATGTAGAATATATTGTGGAAATAATATTTAAAGAAATAATTTAATAATTATTTGGTACATAACTCTCATTTTGATTAAAGTAAAACTGAATAATAACCGGTATTTAATTAATTGGTAAATCTCGATCTTTCATCTTTCATAAAAATCCTTGAATGAGTAGTTCTAACAATATAATGGTTCACTTTTGTTACCATTTGCCATCAAAATTATGACCCAAATCGACCATCGATCTTGGCGGTGCAATTAGCAACCACTTAGCATCTAATGAAGCTTACAGTCAATTACAAGTAGGGATATTATATCTATCTTATTAAAATTAAGTTTATAAGAATAATAAAAAACTTGTGAGGTGTCAAGGGACACCCGGATGGAACGAAGTTCCTTTCGATTAATTAGTAAAGTAATTATCATATATATATTTTTTTAAGTTATAATAAATAAAACAAAAAATTAACAAATATAATGTAATATAAACTTTATCAGTAGGCTCAATTTTAGTAATGGTATTATAACTGATATTATAACTGAAGTAGGAAACATAATGTTTGGGATTCTATTTTATTTAAATGTCTTGAAAAATCTGGATCAATGGTAGTATTATATTTTGTTGTTGATTCTGCTGGATTTAATTAATAATAAATTTTATTTAGTAAATAATAAATTTAATTAAGTTTATATTAATAATTTTACTAGGGTATTTTTTTGTATTTTTTTTTATTTAAAATTATTAATTGAATTTAATTATAATTTAAATAAAAATTAAATTAAATTAAAATAATAACTTCATAATTAATTAAATTAAATAATTATTAATTAAATTAGATAAATATTTTTATAATTAATTAAATTAGATGAAAATTTTTATAATTAATTAAATTTAATTAATAAAAAAATATATATATCACATATATATAAAATATATATAACACCGTTGGTTGTGATCGACAAGCGAGCCACGAGCTCGTTGTAAAGACTACGGTGGTTTTTTCGGTGCTTGTCATACCAGATTATAATGCGAGGCGAGACAAAACAGTTATTTCTCGGTGTATTGCTATAGTAACACATTTAGTACTAAAAGTCCGGTGAAGCAGTCAAAGACTGCGCTCAGGCTAACTACAAAGATCTCTACCAAAAAAAAAAAACATTTGCACTAAAACTGAAGTGCCTAAAAACGGAAGCTACATTAAGTGATATAATATTATTTATTAACAGCCATGATTATACTTAGAAAAAAATAATCTACTAAGAAACGAAAAAAAAGCTGTCTAGAACTATAAAGATTATAATTATAAGAATGACTGAAAAAACGTACTCGTGTTTAACGTATTGCTTGTAATTATAACACATACACAAAAAAAAAACGCCGTTATCTGGCGGCTCCTTTCGCCCCTCGGTGATCGACGCATAGTTTTTGACAACGCGCCGTGTCGCGCCAAATGCCAAACCGCGGTATAGCTTGTTCGTAAATCACAGGTTTCAAGAAAAATACAATTACATAATTAATGACGGTCCTTTATCCAGTCAATAAATATTATTTATTAGGCTTACGTCAAATAAACAAATTCTTATAACAATAAAAAAATTACACTTCGTATTAGTAATAGTAGGTAGCTATTTTACTGAATCCATAATATTTATTTAAATTATTTTTAATTCATGTTTAACAGAGTTTTACAAAAAACTAAAGGGAAGTCGGGCATGCATTTTCTAACTGCCGGGCCAAAAGACGGTTATAATCGAATAAAAAAACATACCTTGTATCAACTAGATATTCTACTTCAATGGTTTGATAACCAAAATAATACTTATGATTTTAGTGTCGGTCTAACTATCCGAAAAAGACAAACAAAAGGTATATTTCTATTCTTTTCTAACGCATGGCTTGCGCGCAGGATAGAGAGAGTTGCATTTTGTGCATTAAATTACAGTTCTTGAGTACACTTTAACGATAACAATAAGCTGTCGCGAGCAAAACTGAACTGTTTGACAATGAGTTTAAGGTTCATAATAAGATGTTACTGTTTTTTTATTGTTTCTCATAGAGTTTTTGTAGCTTTTATTCTACACCCGGCGTCCGTTTAGTGTGTTAATGTTAAAATACTATAATAGGTATATGTATAGTAATAGTATATATTATATTAACAATGCCAACCAATTTTCCAATGGCTCGCATTATACTCATATTTATATCTTTAGAGGTTAATAAGAAGATTATCGGTGGAACTTATAACACTACTTTAAACCGTCCGGGGGCTGAATATATACCACGAATGACTTTTTTAAACATAATAAAACTGCTAAGAATTATGCTACTATTATATTAAATATCCTCATCAGAATCAACGTCCCAATTTAATGATAGAAAGTTAAAATAATTGTTACAAGAAAGTTTTAAAAACATCTAGCAAACAAGTAAAAGGGTCGGAGTCGAGGGAGGTCGGAGTAAAAGGGTCGCCTTCTTAGGTTCTCAGCCTCCGCTGTCAGTCTTCTTCGTTGATGACAAAGTAACCATGTCGTCGCTTCCCGCGGGCAGTTATTTAGTCTTCCATCCTCTTACTATCGTCTTATCCACAGCCTTACTGTAAGAGCGCTGCAAACAAAATGTTTAAACAATTAATCCATATGTAATAAAATTCTAGTAAGTTTACAAAAACAACCGAAGACTGTAATCACAAATAGATTTCGAAGAATCAGACAAGTTGGGTTCGAACTCGAGACTGAAGTTATAACGGATAATACCAACCTACTAGACTATCGCTACTCTCTGCTAATTTGGTCATCTATGTATTACCTACATTGCTCTTCCGTGGTCTAAATCACCTACACGATTATAAAAAATTCTCTCTCAAAAATTAAAACGATTATTTTTTTAATCTGCTCCAATAAAAAAATGTTTATTAGCGCGAGCTTGTTTATTAATACATTTTGCGGTGGCTACCAGTGGCTAACTTTAATGAAAATACTTGACCTAACCAAAAACAACCAAAATTTTTTTTTTCAATCCAGTATTTATGATTTTATTTGAAATCATTTGGTCATAATAACTAACATGCGCTTTGCGAAAACAAGTACCCGAAAGCTCTGGTTTATGACTCTTTTGTTAAAAGTGAGCCGACTAGTTTTTTATCTTTAGCAGTGGAATTCTATTGTTATAGCTCCGGCCAAACCGGCCGACTTTGCTACTTATTGTTTCATTTTTTAAATTAAAATTAACACGTTTATTTAATTACTCTTTTAAAGGTAGATCTGTTATTATAATAACCGTAAAAATGAAATGTTATTGAAAAAAAAAACACCTAACAAAACACTATTATAAAAAGATTATTATTTAAAATAATGTGTATACCCTAAACAAGAATATAGCCGAGCTATCTATTTAACTATAACTTTTTCTATTTACCATACCAAACGAGTGATATGTTAATCACTCGTTTGGTATGGTAACATAAATCCCAACAAAAGTATGAATGAAAATGCACTGATTTACTTCATACAGAGCGTAAATGAAGCTTTAGTTCCTTTTAAAAGTATGTGTGACATGTAATATAAGGAAGTTTGAATAAAAAAAAAACTAGAATTGGCCACAAAGATCACTTTAAAATAATACACGCTTAATAGTTAAGATGTTAAAACATGAGACTAGTGTCAGATAACTCACGCAATCAATTATAATTATCAATTCTAAAAACATCCCTACTTAGCAGCACAACAGGCATTTTTACACATTTGTGTTAAACACATTATTAAAATGTCACCGTAAACAACACTGACTAAATCTATTTTCATGTTTAGTGCAATAATAATTAGTATCTAAAACAATTTTGACCGACTAGAATTAAGTGTTATGTAGTTCACGTTAATCTTTTTTCTTTCTATCCCACTACTTTGCAGACTCTTTATCTATCTGGTTTTAGAAACTGACTTATAAACACATAATGCTTAAAATATAATTAAAATGTTAATACTTACAAATATTCTCAGGTCATCCGCAATTTGACTTATAAATTTGTTCGCTCTTCGATCGTCAATTTTAGATATCACACAAACAAAATAAAAGTCCGGTAAACACGCGCGAGTATTCGTAAACAGTAGTCAAAGTCACGGAGAAAGCAGCGAACGTCAACAATGAACAAACAGTGAGATGCGACTGACGTCCACAAAAATAGTCAAAGCATATATTTCCATCTCGTTACTGCAATGTCCTAATTGGTCAACGTCCCAGGAGGGCGGAGCTTCCGTGCCAGTCGCCTGCGTCGAACGTCAAACGAAATCTTCTAAAAAGTGATAAGGCTTCGTTGTCCCCGATTGTACATTGAAACCACTCTGCCTAACCATTGAGGGTACAGACGTGATGGTATGGTATGCTTATGTTATGTTATAAATAAACTTTCTGAACACAAAAATAACTTAATCCAATTTGCGGAAAGTGCTCTATTAATAGAGTTTCCTTTTAAAAATCAGGAATAATCCAATTCAATTGACCCTTACTTTTAAATTTTCGCTTCAGCGGAATATTTAATATTGTATTTGACTTATTGGGAATTTACTTTCAGTGTGAATAAGGATTGGATTTACTGTAGAGGTCTCAACTCGGAATTTAATAAATTTAGCAATTGTCGTTGGTGAGCCGAGGGCCCTTGACGTTTCAAATGATACTCGCAGTGATCCCGAATTTATTTTTAGAGATCGGTATTACGAAGTAAAAAAATATAAGTAAGGGGCGACGATGTAATAATAATTCAATATTTCTTCAATTCTGACATTTTTAATTTCAATCAATCCATTTGTTTATAAAATACTTTTGTGTTCAATGGGCGCCCATGAGCTACATATTAAGATAAAAATACCGAATATAAATCAAGAAAAAATGATAAGAAAATTCATATTCAACATTCCAAAACGTCCTATAATTAAAGGACGACATTTTTGAGGATATATGAATAATCATATTAAAAAAGTGGACTTGATATCATTCATATCAAGGGTAATGTTTATAAACTGACTATTTCCTCAAAGGAAGCTAAGAAGAACTTTAAGAAAAATCTTTTTATTTACTTCATGGCTTAATTTATAACTTAGTATGGTCGTAAGTCTCTTTTCGGAATTCAAACCGAATAAACAAACTGGGACCGTACCGTGTTATTGCAAGTATTACCACTTTCACGGAATTCAGTCTCGATGTACAATCATACGAACAGACGTCTTAAACAACAAACAACAAGTTAGCGCGCTATCACGTAACTGACAGGCTCGGCATTGTTGATTTCCTTTAATATAAATGCAAATAATTCTAAACGCCCGTCGCTCCACACCGCTCCGAACCGCTCTGAACCGCTGTGAACCGCTCTCAACCGCCGCGAACTGGTTTAAACCACTTCAAATTGGATTTTCACCAGTGTGCTATGTATTTTACATTCCGAGCGTTTTATTAAGTTTCGGGACGTGTCACCTTCGAAAGAAATTGTGTCCTTAGGGTGTTTTATTAGAATTGCTAGTCTAGTAACTATTTCATTTTAAATCTCGAAAGCTTTATTATGCACTACAAATGTGTCCTCTTACATTTAACAGAAGAAAAATAATAAATTCGAAGGTTTATATTTTTTAAGCATAAAATATATAAACCTTCGAATGTAGAACCTTGCATTATCTTTTTCATCAGGTTACTAAGAACATTTACATGATTCACTGTGTATTTTATAAAACATACAGGCTTTGTTGAATAATAGCTAGGCCAAGGGTTTATACCCTTAACAGATGAACATGTGAATAATAAAACGAAGAGATTGATTGCGTAAAAGGTTCGCAAACAATTAAGGTTTCTTTCTAAACAAGGGAAAAAGGTTTTTTATTAAATAAGTTAAATTGGCATTTGATGAGAGTTCATGTCAGTTATTCAGCATGCGATCATTTGTAAAACGGTTGAGCGAATGACGATTTGGAAAAATAATTAACATTATGTTCGAACACAGATCCTTCTTAAGTGTAAGTAAAACAATACCTAGATTAATTCTTGACTTTTAATACAGATCAATTATTATTCCTAATTTCTTCTAATAGGTTACATATTAGTTTTTTATTATTTTTCTGCAAGCAGCAATATGTCAAAAAGCTTAATATTTCTTATGGTTTGGTAAACAGGACAAACTGGAATCCTTATATGAGGAGTGGTTCAGTACAATTCTTAACTGAGAGAGATGGAAGGGGGGAAAGAGGCCTTTGCCCTGCAGTAAGACGAAATAGGTTAAAAAAAATAAATGATTTTGCTTTTACATTATACGTTTCTTATTAGTTTCTTCCGTTTACGCGAATGTTGACATGGAAAAAAAAAACAATTTTATTTTGATTTTATGTCCCGACGTTTCGACACCTTTGCAGGTATCATGGTCACGGGCAGACTCATAAACTTTTCTGCTAACCCCTTCAATTATACTATAAGCTACATTATATTTTATACTGTACAATAATGTTTATCAGTTAATATTAAGTCCTGTTAAACTATCAAAGTTTGTCCCAAAGTGTTGTAAAGCGTACAACGACATCTGTTCGTTACTTAGTCCTGTGGCTAAGTCCATTCAGAGATACAGTATGTTGTTATTAACACCCATTCGCCAGACAACGCTAATAGCATAACGAAGTAATCTTATTATTTGTTTCGTAGGGCAAGGGCCTTTATACATAAGGATCGACAACACTGAACAAGACTCTTGTCTTTGAAGGGTTGAGGTTTTCTGGATATTTTTTTCAAGTTTTAAAGAGAAAGACTGAAGTGGGTTTGAGTAGTGTAAGACCTAATTAATGTTTTTTTTGGCGTAATTTGTGCTACATATATGTATTATGTTTGTTCGATAGTGTATTAATTGGTGGTTGCAAACTCATTTTTTTTATTTTAAAAGTAATTATGGTATTTTTTTGGATTCAAGAGAGAGAATCCTATTTAGGTATACATAGCTCGTAAAATAAAAGGTTTTTTACCTTTTACCTTTAATAAATTTATAATGTTGTAAATTTTTGGCCTACACAGTAACAAATAAACAACAAGAAATAATTATGTTTGGAAGCAAGTTAAAAACCAAAAATGAGTTTTTCATGATTAATTAATCGAAAACCCGAAAAACGTCGAAACTTTTGTTAATTAGAAATTCAGAAGGCTTTTTGTGTAACGTGACGAGACGACAACCCTGTATTGGTGAAATAATGGGATATTTCTGCGCCTTGTTCCGTATAATTTTGTTCTTAAGTAAAGGTTATTCCATTTACCAAGTGACGATGACCTCATCATACTGAATTATAACACTTAATCATCTGCCTAGATAGTATAAATACATATGCTAGGAGCATAGCTATGAATGAACTGCCTCGTTGGCCTAGTGGTGCTAAGCGCGACTGCTACGCTAGAGGTCTTGGGTTCGATTCCCGAGTCGATCAAGGTGTCATTGGGTTTTTCTATTAAATTCTCAGTGGTAGGTCGGAGTTTGGATTTGTGCCCGGTTAGTGGCAATAGGCTTGCCCCTTAATACATGGGACCTAAACATATCGGCGAACTGCGGGTGTACATTGGTAGACCTCTGCCTACCCCTTCGGGGATACAGGCGTGATGATATGTTATGTTATGTATAATTATGAATCTGACAATGTTTACGACAAATCGCTACGAAAACTTTGTTTTCAGACTAGAACCTAAATAGAACTATGTACAAATCACGGAGCACTCACACTTCATTGTAGTTTTTAATAAAAAAGTTATTGTGTATCTGGGTGGACTCTCCAAATACGCATTTTTGTGTACAATATATTAAATCTAGACCCGAATCATACTTGACCGTATTCTATTGGTTATTTTGGCTTTACCTAAACATTTTCGCCAACAATATGTAAATATAAGCAAATAAAAGCTTTTATGAGCGTTCGGAAATTAATTCATTTATTACAAACTGACACGTGTATTTCATTTACCTGTCAATAATGTGTTTGTTTTGAAACGAATTCAATTTGAATTTAGGTTAATGTGTTTGAATTTTATTTGATTTTGCAAGAATTTATTTATTTAAAAAATACATTGTATTGTTGTATTTTTCTATACGCGCTTATCATAAAATGTAGATAGATAAAATATACCTTTGAGAATGCTCAAAGTGTTGAAGCAAAGTATTATTTTTCGTGCAAGAATATCAGTTATTTTATCGGCGTGATTTGTTTCGATTGACTATTTATTTCGTATCTAATCTCAAACAGAGTCATTTATTGTCTGTCAATTATCCAAAGAAGATCGAAAACCAATAAGCCGAGCCTTCAACTGCAATTGTTTAATTTACTAATGGACCAGTAAGATATAGTCCTGTCAAATTAAATGACAGACAAGTAATTGAACTATGCTAAGAGTATACATAAGAAACTATAGAGTGAGCCTATCAGAGCTTGAACCGTGAGCACTGTGTGAACAAGTTCTGTCGTGAATTATATATGACGATAGAGCTTGCCGTTTTAAAAAATCCACCTAAATCACTAACATTATCCTAACAATGTCAAAACCACCGATATTTTCGTATATAAGTTTCTCGTTGCGCGAAAATTGACTTAAATCAGTAAATGAATGTACTAGATACAGACTAAAACCTGTTCTCGCTTAGCACAAGTGGAAACTAGCGATAGTAGCAGTCTATATACTTAGGTATATGATTAGTCTATGGAACTATCACTAAAATCTATCTTTGGAATGTATCTTCAGAAAATTCTCGAACTTTTTTCATATAATATATCAAACCTACTGAGACAAGACGGACGTTTTTATATTAAAATGTTCTTTCGGGAATCACAAGTTTTTGTCAATTTCTTTACTGTGACTGTATAGAAGTTTTGATTACAATCTTATTGTAGCCTGGAGACTCACTTTTATTAATATAGACGGAATTTATTTTTACTTTGGCTTCTGTCCGTTTGGGTGACACTGATGTAATTTTATTTGTAAATGGTCACAATGGTACTGAAATTGAGCCGAGTCTAGCAGGTAAAATGATGAAAATTCGAATATTAGGGTAAATATTTTGTTATTACTTAGGTGGTTTAATAGTACTTCATAAAGCTTATAAATGATGCTCATTAATGATAAAAGAACCTTCATTTCTACCTAGAAACGCTTAAGTAGTTTTTTCTACCTAGAAAAGACTGCAAAAGATGAACCGACACTTTAAGCTCGTAAATAAATAAATGCTTATATACATAATATTATAAATGTGACAATAACTCTACCTTTATGTTTATCTGATTCCTTTTCGCGGCTCAACCACTAAACCGATTTTAGTGAAACTTGCTTTTTTTGTAAAATATAACCGACATACACACGCAGGCGAAGCCAAAAAAAAACGCTAGTACAAAAAAAAAGATACGCTGAAGAAAAAACACTTAAATATTTTTTCTTAACAGAGTTACTAACTGTCGAACTTCAATTTATAGGTACGAATGTTGAAGTAATCTTCCAAAAATAGAAGAAACAAAGTTCAAGTGAACCCTCCAAGGTCTAGCCATCATTTAAAACTCGTCAAAGCGTCATTAGACTACAGCATGTTGTCTTACTTGAAACAAGTTCAGTTTGAACAAATTGTTATAAACAACGTCTTTACTGAACTTGTGAGATGTTGTTCTTATAAAAATAGGTTTCATTCTATAGATAATACCGACATCTGTATCAAATGCGACAGGTAATAGACCAATATCTTATACATGTACCGTTATGTTTCAATAGATTTCAATTAGAATCCTTAATTCGAGCCTAACCTTATGACAAAAAGGAACACGACAATTAATCAATATGGTTAAAGGGAATCTACAGTTCGCAAACTTACAATATACATATTGATGCAGTTTAAGAAATAAATTTTGCACATAAGCTTTTGCAAAAATAAACACACTTGCCAAGTTTAGCTTCACCGTCGTCTTCACCTTTAAAACTATAAATTACCCCTGCCGTATTAATGAGCTGCATTTTCAACGCATCGTAAATAGCTCTTACCTTTCGAAAATTCTCACAAACTTTCCGAAAATTTCTCGAAACTTCGGAAAACTTCAGAAGTTTCGCAACACCTTAAATAGTCTCTCGGGGACTTTCATCTCCTTAATTATTACTTAACATACGGAAAAAAATCATTAATCTTGTCCCTTCCCATACACAACATGAGGTATATATGAAACCCTCGATGCTATTAATCTTCATTTATTAGTCTTCAAGTTACACGGCATTAGCTCGAATGAATCGGGAATTTCACTGACCTATTTACTTCGGTATTTTGATTTACTTATACGATAAGGATATTAAGATGTTATATATTATCAATGTCTGTTATTAAACATATTTCTTCTTTCTTGTCCCGATTTTGGTTAAGTATTTAAGATCAGTTATGTGTAGTATGTGGATTGATTTTGTACGTCGTTGTCGAAATTTCACTTCTTAAATAACAAAATAAATTAACATTTACCTGCCTCTAAGCAAAACCATAATTTTTGACATTTTCATACTTAGCTACAGTCAAAAATTAATTACTTACCGATAAAAACAATCAAAACAATTACATTAAAATGTTGAATACACAAGCAAACAATTGATATTATTACATCGTCAAAACATCAAATAACTCGGTCTCGATATTTCAATTTTGCCTCAAGCCAAGCTCTCGAAATCTCCACAGTTACACGAAATAAACAAAAGATGGATTTAATATAACAAACCTCAAAGCATTCGTGAACGGTGGGTTTAGTTCAGTCAATCCCAAACGTTTTCATCAAACATAAATCAAAGGTGAAATAAAAGAATACGTGGATGAAATAAAATGGAATACAGAGAAAAGACCTTAGGGATAGGGATAAGTAGCGGTGTGTCGATGACCGGTGAATGATTGTTACTAATGTGTATACGAATTTGTTTAAATTTTGTTTTGGCTATCTAAGCAGTGAGGTTTTGAAATCCACTTACCTTTGACTGGACTTTAAGAGTACTAGGCTTATGAATATAACTACTGATGCGAAATATGTTTGATGTGTTTACTTTCGTTTGTAAGTTTTGGTAGTGTATTGTACGTGGGTAATAAAAGTTTACTGAAATAATGTAAAATGTCGTATGACCTTTTTAGTATAATCCTATATATATGTTGATCTTTGTTGTATAACACAAAGAATAACAAATTCTCATTTCACCAAGCGAAATGTTTGTAAACAATGTTTGTAAACAATGTGAAATACTACCAAGTCTCATATTGGCCATATGAAATAACTTGTATGTATCAAAGATCCTACTTGTCAGAGTTTATTGATCAGATGAAACGAAGGCAGTCAGTAGCGAAATGTTTGTGGCTAACGACTAGGCTCGCTTGCATCAACAAATTTAATCTGAGAGGAATGTTCCGCTTTATGTAATTATTCAGCTTTTGGTACAAGTTTGTGCGATCTGAGTACCATAATGGGTAAAGGACAGGAATATGTTTTGGACAATCCATGACAATTATGAATGATTGACCTTATTAACATACATCTTTGAGTAGAAGTTTATATAAGTCTACAAAAAAATGGAACGGATAATAATTTGTGTAATAATAACAACTGTCAAATAACCGCTAATCCGCAGAGAGCAAGTGTGGTGATCAATGCTCCCGCGTTCTCTATATGGGAAGATAGCCTGTGCCGCAGCAGCGGGACGTTTATAGGCTGGATTATTATTATTATTTTAATAAAATGTCGTCCACCAGTGATGCCATGATTTAAATTAAATTTTAAAAACATTACTTATTCAATACCACTTTACCACATTTGTAAGCTTCAAAGAGAGCCTTTTGCAGCAAGCGAGAAACATAAAAAGTGTAACAAAACTATTTAAAAAAAGCCCCTCTTAGCTGTTTCTCCATAAAAATAATTTTATTTTTAAATATCGTTCCTTGCGTAAGTTTTGCAATTAAACCCAGTATATCTTAGTAATAACTAAAAAAACACAAACATTGTGAGACAAGGGTCAAATGAAAATCAGAAATTAACATACGCCCGGCCGCTGTATAATGAAATTAGAGCCTGTTTAACCTGACTTAAGGCTGCATTGTGTAAGTTACGAAAGTAAATTAGTATAATTATATATACTTCATTACTTACATGTAGTTATGTATTCACTTTATTTTAGCGTTGAGTTACAGAATTGGATTAGAACCCTCCTTTTGAAGTTTTGTGAATAACAAGCAGAAAAAAAGACAAGTAACATTTGCTACTAGAATTAACAGAATTTCACAATTTTATTAGGCGTAAAACAAGTTCAACTAGGAACATTAAAAAAGTTTTCAATTATGACATAAATTGACTGACAAAACAAGAAAAATCTATTGGTTTCAATGTTCAGAATTAGTTTACTAGAAAATTAATAAATGACTTCTATTCTTGTAAAACGTTTTCAGCTTTCATTAACGATAGGTGTTTAGTGAGTTGTAAGTATTTAATTAACAAGACTTAATGAGAATGGAGGCTGTTCTCTCCGGATGTGCAATTAGCAGTGTTAGAGGTACGAGTCTTGTGCAGAGGGGATCTACCTCACTTATACTTATGTGCTTGGCTTTTTGAGTTAAAGACTTCGTTGTTAGGACTTTCCCTATAAATAAAAGATAATCAGCCTTAAAAACATTATTTAACATTAATATTTACAAAATTATTTAATGACGTCCATTTTCAAAGACTCGGGGACTTACTAATTATAATAATTCTTAGTTATTTATGAGAAGTAATTTTAATGATCAACTTGTATGCAATTAGACCAGAACGAAGAAAACACTCATTTTTTATTTCGACGTTATGATCGAATGCTTTACTGATACGTGCAAAATATTGAAAATAGAATATGTTTTGAAATAATCAAGGTTTAAAAATTAATTAACACGATAAAAGTAGCTACATTATAATCCAGAAGTATTATGTGAACTAGAAAATGACCGATTTTTCAAGTACTTAGAAAGCCGGATCTGACGAACGTCATTTCGTAAGTAGGCCATTTCGGTAATGAGCTTGATCACTTAGTATAAACATTAATGGAAATACGAAAGACGCTTAAACGGTTTCCACCAAGATGTTTAAAGTACAACTACACTGAAATATTTAAGTATGCTAAGTGCTTGTTCATTACCTAACGTTGGTACTGATGTCTTAGTATTATTTTAGTTGAATCATGAAAATAGGCACGGTATTATGATATTTCACGCTTAATTTTTGGAGATGTTAGTTGCAAAGAATAGAGAAGAATGGAAGGAAGGGAATAACTATATTTAAATAGTTAAGTGGGACAGTTTGGGCTGAAAATAATAGAGTAATAGTTGCAAAGATGTATCGGCCCAATAACCTATGATGTATGATTAGGTTTTAATCTATCTCGCGAGATTGTCAACTGTCGAAAGATTATGAACGGTAACATATTGCTCACAGTTTAACGCCTTTTTTTGGTAGATTATATTTATAAGTACTTAACTTGCAATAGCAAAGCGTAGTGTAATAATTAATATTACCTATCGCCTTAACATCACGCGAATAACTAATTTGACGGCATTAATTGTAAGTTTGCTCTCAAATACTACCGCTTTTCGCTCGTTAGATAATACATCTGCCTAATTATAACATTGTCTTAGCAAACACAATTAACAACGCGGATTTCCGAATACCATTTCACTCCGTGGTAACAGCTTTCAATAACTATCAGGTAACAAAAATGCCCTTTACAAAAGAAAGAAATAATGATTTAGATATAATTTCCATTCTCTATCAGCAAATTATTATAACTTTGTTTGTCAAGTTCTCTTTCCTTTCTTTAATAATATTCGAAAACAAAGCTTTTTCAGATAAACCAACTAATCTCATTTTGTGTAAATAAAACAACATTTTCTTTCAATAACGAGGTAAACAAAACTTGATGTCGTTTTCAATTCTATGTAGTTTATTTCTTTGAGGTTAACTGCAAAAACTGTTTCCTGGTTAGATTTTATTGCCCCGAGTTCATTGTTTTAGATGCGAATGTCATTAGATGGAATAAACGTAAGGTATAGTTTAGACCTAGGTAGACCTAGGTAAAAGGGATTTTAATACAGATGTAACTGAAATTATTCGTGTTTTATGCGGACAGGCGTTTGAAGCTTAAAAACCACTTCGGTTCTTCGGTGAAAACATTGGTAAAGGTTCAAACATTTTGGGGCACCATGTACTAAAACAACAGTATTCCTAAAAGGAATGGAAAAGGAATGTAGGGTGCTCAATAAATTTTATTTAACTTTCTAAGACCCCAATAACAATTAAATAATGCTTAAAGTACTGTAAAAATTTATGGATTACTAAGTAAGCTTTCTTTTTTACAAAACATATAATTATTACTCTCGTTTCAAAACACTTTGAAATATTATTCAGCTCGTAATCAGTATTTCAATGCTTTCTTACAAATGAAAAATTGGTTTGGATAATAGAAACTCGAAATTGATAAAATTACAAAGGTTTTCTCTATTGAATTCTGTCTCATACAAAACGGATCTTAACAGGTGCTAAATAATAACAAGTTATGAATTGAATTTAGCTAGAAGGTCGATTTTCTTTTATTTGAACACCGATAAATGAATACATAAAATATATATTATTATTGTTATTAGCTGTGTCCCTAGGCTCTGCTCGCATAAACGTTAGTTTTTGCTCCAAATATTAGCGAAAAGTGTGTTACGGGATCAAAGATTACTTACCCTATACCAAGTTTCCTGTTTAATCAATGTCGGTTAATCTATTTAGTGAGGTTACTTTTTCATTTAGAATATGAGCATTTGATATAGATTGGAATTTAATTTACAATTTTTTAGAAGCACACTTTAAAAAAACTAATGGTTTTTCCACTCCACCGTCTCTTTGCAACGGCACTTTGCATGTACAGCATAAAACTGAAAAGAGTTTTAATATTCCTTCAATAAATATCTCAAGTATTTACATACTTCGATATCACTCGTAAGGGCTCTGCACCTGCTTATTATTCAGTTTTATTTTATGAAAATCAATTTTGTGAGTTTGAAGTATTTTTATCTTTTACCCGGCGATGCGAAAGTGAGTAGGCATAAAGAGTCGTTAACTTTGGGATCAAGTTAATTGACTGTAAGTAAATAAGTGTCTAGGGGTCAAAAATCTTTGCTTGATAAGTGCGCAGGAAATATTTGAAGAAACTTTTAATTATTTTTTGGATATAATCTCTACGGTAAATAAAATGTTTTGAATAGGATAATTTATTAAATTATGAATCAGGTTTTGGTGATTTAGTTATTTTTTTAATGTTTGTGAGATCGTACGAAATGAATTTTCAACCCAATTATTTATTAACTAGTAGTCGCACACCAGATCTTTTAACGGCACCCTTATTTCAAAGTAATGAAATAAAAAATAAACACCAACCATTTGTGTGACGCATGTCAATACATTCGGTTAACATATTTGTACTTTTTGCTCATTCTTCCTGTCTTTGAGGTTAAGTTAGCCAAATAAAGCACGATAAAGCACGATAAAGGGCTAAAATGCCAGCGTTAATAACATAATCCTCTCTACTTTGATATTTAAATTCTTAATCAGGAACTTATTACAAAACTCTAAAATAACGTTTGATTTATGTTTCAAAAGTTTACATTTTAATTTTAATCAAACCCGATTTCCCTAAATAGTATTCGAACACATTATATCCAACAGTCAAAAGGTTATCGATTTTGATCTCTATTTCTAAGGTCAAAGGGTATTTAATCGTCTGCACTAAATATTCGATTAACCCTTTGGCTCGGGTCCCAATTAATTGATTGTTTCCCGGTAATCGGTAAGAAATTGTTAGGAACTCCTTGTTGATGTAAAGTTTTGTTTTGATTTGTGCTGAGGTTGTGTTTGACTTTAGGATTTAGCTGAATTCGTATGCGCAAAGTTAGTCCAAAATAAGTTGTTAATAATACAATTTCGTAAACAAAATAACCAAAAGTTATTACATTAAAAACAAGCTGAAATATTAATTGTGTATTCTAAACGTACGGGTGTAGAATTACAAAATAATATTTATATACTTTATTTTTCTATGGGAAAGTAAATAATAATATGTGTACAAATAAACCAGTGAACAAAGTTATACTCATAAATACGCAGGTTTTTCCAGAAATTGAAAAGAAAATATTTTTTAGGAATGTATTTTTTATGTCTTTTATTTAAATACGAAACCGTCCTTCATAACATATTGTTTGTTGTTTTAAAACAGCGTGATGTTAATGTTCCGTAAATAACTATTTTAAATAGAACACTTTAAAACCCCAGGTGTATGTAATAAACAGTGTCAGGTTACAGGGGCCTCTTTCCGCTATTTTAAATGCATGTCAATGGGTGTACAGTGTACTCGTCATTGTGCCTAATTTTCGTATTCCGACAAGTCAGCAATCAAATCTCATTGAACTCTCGAAGAGAATGATCGTAATGACAGTTAGCAGAACGCCAGTTACCGTGAAAATGACCAAATGAAGCAGGTCATTGGGTCAATTTAGGTAACTCTTAAATAGCTGAATCGAGGCCCTGGTGGCTTTCTCAATGAATATTTCACGTAGATATTCAAGTATTTTGTCGTTATGGAAAGCAATTATCGAAACTAGGTTGGAAGGATTAAAATTCTAATTTGGCTTTCCGAAATTGCATTTCTGAAGCCTTTGAAATAGGAATATTGGACATTGAGGCAAACGGTATTAGGTAAGTAAATGATACCTACATATTAAATGGAAATGGATGAAGAATGGGCGGTAAATATACTGAATGTTACCGAAAGGGTATTATCTGATCTATCCTAAGGGGTGAAGAGTACATCTAGAGTCACTCCTTTTTCACGAATTTTGTCACTTTAATTTTAGATTTTATGTCCCGAAGTTACGACACATTTGCAGTTATCATGGTCACGGGCATATCTAACATTAGCGTAAACCTAAGAAACCAATATAGAGTCAGTTTACAAATTGAAATTTCAGTCCAGAATAAGTTGGTTATATAATTGCATTTTTCGTATCAATTTTTATTTAACTGAAACATTTTGAACTGAGTCTTTGTAAACTTACTCTATTCCGGGAGTAAGGTTCACCTCTTTTGGGTATTAGTAGTTAGTACAAAAATTATTAGTATGTTTTTTTTTTAATATATTATTTATTATAATTTAACACTCATGTCTAGTCATAAATACTTTTACAATATTCTCTATTCTAGAAATATAATTGTGTCGCAAGTACGTGACGCAATTGTGAAAGCAAGGCAATCATATGACCTGTCACGAACATAAACTACAAATACAGTTCAGATGATATTCTACAAGTCTGAAAATAAAGCTAGTGTTATGATATAAATCACGTTATGTATACGTAAGTTTAATTATCTTGTTAATCGAAGGATTTTTCTATGACTTGGCGTAATGATAAAGAGCTTTTCTTCGCAACTAGAGTCGTTAATGTTTATGAAGTGTATTAAGAGACTTAGGTACTTGAAATAAAAAAAAAAAAGATTTTGACGATTTTAATATCATCTTATAAAATATTTGAACGTACATTTCGCCGTAGAAAAAATCTGTCGAAAAAGTACTTTATTGGCTTCACAGGTTGTCATATTTTAATTACGATTAATTATTTAACTATTTATTATTAATTTATTTATTTATTTAATCACATACAATTATAAGTATTATTATTATAAAGTCTTTGAAATCAAACCGTATCAATTTCGGTAATTTCACAAATAATCGCAATTTCCACTGATCTATGTAGTTCAATAAATCAGGAAGGAAGTTCTGTTCTCACCACAGACTTGCTAAATATTCTATTAATCAACCTCTAACAAGGAACTTCAAAATTGACACTTAACATGGACAAGTTACAGTTGAAAATTGACTGAAGCAAAAGCTACTACGAATGTCTACATTATGCAACGAGTCGACGAAACCGCGTGTTGTAGATCACGACGCTATTACTTTGTTAGTCTATATATAGATCGTTAGCTTTTGCTCTCGACTACGCCTGCCTGTTGGTTAATGCAACAAAAAACATCATTACATAACGAATAGTTTGTAATTCTAAAATAGAATATAATTATGTCTTATTTTGGATAAACTTTTACCCCTGTCAAGTTTAATCAAAATCGGTTCTGCAGTTCGACCGTGCAAGCGTACTAAACAGACACACAGAGTTTACATTATTTCAATAGTAAACTAAATAAAAAGCATACACATAGTTTTTAGTTTAAAAAACATAAATCGCAAAAGCGCATGCTACTAGTATTGTAACAAATTTCTTAGTACCACGCAAACATTAAGCTTTTGCAATTATTATAATAACTATAATGATATGTAATTATAGTGCATATAAAACGCAGTGATATAAGAAGCAGCACGCTAGCTTTATATAACATTTATTATTACATAATATTTGAAAAACTCCTAAGGAAAAACATTATTTTTTTCTTTGTATTATTTTTATTTATGAGAACAAGCCTAGCTTACATAACAATGGAATAGTTACTTGCTAGTATTACTATATTATTTAATCTCCGAAATTGAAAACTAGTCAGACTAAAACTAAATTAAATGAGATATATCTCTGACTTTCGCCGTTGCCATGGCAACGTTTAACCTTCGTTTTCAGTACGATGAAATTAAAAACCATTGGAAATGTAGATAGCATTATCTAGACATTTAGCACGTTTCTCCTAGACGAATTGCGTCAGCTAGACAAGAGAAAATAAATAGATTATGTGTCTGAACAAAAAACACTGTTTACTTAGACATATCAGATTCAGTCTGAAATGAGATGTGATTTCAAAGCGTAAAAAGAAATTATTTAATTTTAAACATTCAAATGCGATGTTGTTTACCATGTTTATTATCTACTATATAAAAATAAGTCGGCTTTTATTTCCTGACGCTATAACTTCAGAACGCACGAACCGATTTCTACTGTTTTGCATTTGTTGGAAAGGTCTCGGGCTCCGTGAGGTTTATAGCAAAGAAAATTTACTAAAAAATTCAACAGAAAAGCGGTTAATCTTTTTTTACATACAGCGCCATCTCTGATACATAGCGTGGTGGCAAAATGGAGTTCGCCGGGTTTGCTAGTTTCCTCTAAATATGTCTTTGGCTACAATGATACTGGCCATTGCTTTCACCGGGTCATGGTGTGAAAGCTCAAACAATTGAATTTACAATGCGACGAGCACACAAAAAACAGGAAAGTGGCTATAAAAACAAATAGGCTACATTAGGATGATGATAAAATTGACGAAAGACGTCATTTATTTTATATAATAACTCATTTCTCTTCTTTATTCTCTTATCTTATGGTAGATGGTAAGAAAATATTCGTGCGGGGTCATACAAGGCTTAAACTTTTTTCCACGTTGTGTAGGGCGCTTGACTCATACATTACCGTAAAGCACAATATCAATTATGGTCGCATAATTAATTACGGTTATATTTCACGAAAAGTTCACTTAAAATATAATAGAACGTTATAAATGGTGCTGTTAATTAAATCCTTTTTACATCACGTATAATGCGCTAAAAAGACTCATTTGTGCAAGTAATTATGGCTTTTAATGTCGTAGTCATAAAATACATAATTGCTTGGAAATTTAGCGCAAAACGATCACGTGTGTTGCATCATAAGTACAGTAATTAAGACACATTAAGTCGCGTAAAATCCTTGGAAAATGAAAGGTATTTCGCTGTAAAATTGTAGAGTGAAAAGGCATACCAAATGTTTGTGGTTAATGTTTAAACTCTCGGTGTTTGTAAATATTTAAACTGCTTAAATTATTGCTAAACATTGTAAAGTGACTTTAATTCACTGGTACCATCAATAATTCCGATGTAAGGTTGAAATAATATGAAGCATCTTTATTAAAGCGTATTTAATAAAGCATAAAAGTACACATATGTGAGACTATGTGATAGTAGAAAGGACCTTCTACACGTGTCGTTTCCAATAAAGTAAGTCAAAATACCTTTGGTCAACAAACTAGCTACCACTTAGTTGAGTTTGTAGTGTACTATTCAACTATTAGAGCACATTTAACTTACCACAAATTCGCTGCAGTAATATATTTCTATCACAAAACAATTTCCCAATGGAAATCCGTGTGTAATCTTTTAATGGTACGGTCAACCGCTCGCTAGAAACAACGAATTGCGAAAATCAGCCTTACACCTTTAAGATAAAGGCAATATTAAATGGCTATAAAGTGTGCAGTTAGCTGCAAAAATTAGGTGCATAATTAGATTTATAATATAATTTAATGAAATATAATTTAATTTAAATAATAGGAAATAAGGAGATATATTTAACTCGTGAAAATACGGACTTGCAATTTCAAAAAAAGCTATGTTACATACCAATGTATGTGATATAGCTTGTTTTAAAATTGCAGGCTCCGTCTTTTATGGATAGAACTGTATTGAAAAGAAATACAGTTTTAAAATTCTGTAACCAAGACGGATTGTCATCGAAAGCGTATAGAAAAGAATTTCTGTCGGCGAAACGAGCGACTTTGAAAGAGACTGTCACTACTAAATGAAGTGGCTTGTCTGATCTGCGTTATTTTGTTTCGACGGTTTTTTGTTACTAAATCACATTATTATTCTGTTCAGTGTTTTCTGCACCTGACAGTTCAACTTTTCTTGCTGACTGTACCGTTATTAAGGAGCGGCGACGGTTCACGTACGGTGAGCTTGCATGTGGCAACAAGCCAAGCATTATCTGCTTCCTTAGATTACATTCCCGCTTGACACTGTGATTTAATATGAGGCAGAGTCTTACAGTTTCATAAAAACGTTATGGATGGTCGGTGGACGATTGTAGAGGCCTGTGACCTGAAACTAGGCTGTGGATTTATGGTGTTTTTACTTAAATAATTTGTTTAAATCTGTAAGAAATAATTTTCCTAACCTTCGTGGTTTGAGGTAGCACGGGATAAGGTATAATGAAAGGAGTTGTGGGAGGCCTTTGCCAAGCAATAGGATACTATATTCTAGAAAAAAATATTGTGATCTAACTAAGCAATTAAATGCAATTAACATAATTATACTTTTTAAAGTTCAAGCCTTTTTTAGTGTAATTTTTATTGAAACTGTAAACGACAGCTCAGAGTTGTATTAACTAAATAATTCATATCCAATGATTTATTCGTTTTAGAAAGATCCCGTCATCTGATTTCAATTTGAATCTGACAACATCATGTGCTTAGTGTAATTAAGATTTACTTCATCTATTGAATTAGGGTAACCTGTAATGATAGATGTAAGGTGGGTAATAAATAAATAAATTTACTATCAAATAGAAAGTTTACTTTTAACTGAAAAAAAAAGAAAACCAAACTGTCTAATAAACATGCCAGTCGTAGAATGTGAGCCAAATTACCATAAATATGCCTTTCAGCGCTGAATTCTAAAAACCATCACGAATTCCAGCTCAAAGTAAGTTGGGCTATATTTTATTAAAACACACAAGCGACTACTAATTTCATGTAGCGCTGCTTGCCAGCGCTTTTTCTGCTGACCTTACCACGTACTCTAGTATTTATAAACAGAGAGTTTTTACGAGTTTTAGGTAAATTGAAACTAAGGTTACATAATTAATTATGTTTTAGTAAATTATTTTGTAACAGAGGATTAAAATAAAATTCACATTTTAAATTAATACTACGGTTTACTTAAGAGGTATGTATGTGTTAGTAGTTGTTTTATATCCTTTAGTAAGGCACAGTTAGTAGTATTTTTAAAACTTTATAATAATACACTAATTCTTATGATTTTTTAGCATGAAATGAAAAAGTAAAATGGACATCATTGTGCACTCCAATATATTTTTTGATATTTCGATATATAAATCGATAACCATATAATAATTAAACACACATTATTTTAAAGTAAAGTTAAAAAGCAATTGCAGCTAACAATCCACGTAGAATGCGGTTTAGCTATCTGCAGTATTCTGCAGTGATTTATTTGGCTCTTTGTCCGTGTGTTCATTAGTCTTTAGGAGGGTCTTTAGGTAAAATACCGTCTGTTTTCCAAGAATTGTTGTTGCATACTAATATTTGACCTCATCTGACCATACCACCTGCTTTTATATCATCATCTCCCTGTCCTGTTCCCAATTACTTAGGGTCGGCACAATGCGTATTTAGCTTCCATTCATCTCTATTACTGGTCACCTCGGCATTCACACCTTTTTTCTAATATCATCTGTCACACAATCCATCCATAAACTATAAACTAAACCAACAGTAAAACAAAACAACATTTTTAGGTACATGATTACTGTATTACATACATACATATCATCACGCCTCTTACCCTTGTACTGGTAGGCAGAGAGCACTTCCATTCACTTGCTACGATCCTTACACACTTGTTTCGCTTTTATTCCATATTCCTTCATACATGCTGTATTACAATCCTAATATTTATTCTAGATATTCAATGCCATCTATTATTATTGTCATCATCATTTTATCAACAGATTCATTTGCCAATTAAATCCACGAATGATGTTTCAATTCAATTTCAATAAATTATGCTGATCCGGCCAGTCACAATATAAATAATATGGTTATCCAAACTAGAGCTTATGCACGGCAATGTAAAATAAACCATATTTTTCAGGAAATAAGGTCTAGTTTTGTTAAAACTTACTGTTTTCGTACCTACTGCCTCGTTGGCCTAGTGGTGCTAAGCAGGACTGCTACGCTAGAGGTCTTGGGTTCGATTCCCGAGTCGACCAAGGTGTTATTGGGTTTTTCTATGAAATTCTTAGTAGCAGGTCGGAGTTTGGATTTGTGCCCGGTAAGTGGCAATAGGCTCGCCCCCTATTACATGGGACCTAAACATATCGGCGAACTGTGGGTGGTACATTGGTACACCTCTGCCTACCCCTTCGGGGATACAGGCGTGATGATATGTATGTATGTATTTCGTACCTACTACGGAATTTTTTGATCGGTTTAGATATTAGATCCTGTTCTTAAGGTACCGATAAAGTTTTAAGCTCTATTGTAACCAAGTATTCATCTTGAAGGCTTACAAAAGTTTTGCGATATTTTACTCGCTTACACCTTTTATTTAATCTGCTTGTTGTACGGTTATCAATACCTGTGCTTAACGTTAAATATAGCCTAAATAATTGTATGGTTTAAGTTGTTTTTATATTTATTCTTATATTTTGATCAATGTCAATTTCTATATTATTTTAGTCATTTAAATTGCTGTAGTACCAAGCCTATTACTTACGCGAAGAAAAAAAACGTTTGTTATCGAACTTCAATGCAAAAAAAACATACCATCGAAAGGAGAAGGTTCAATTCGAAAGTATGTTTCTTTTATTTACTGTAACGTAATTTGTTCGGTAATTAAGAATCAATTTCACAAATACCTGGGGTGGCTACATATAATAATCCAGCCTATAAACGTCTCGCTGCTGGGCACAGGCCTCTTCCCACATAGAAAAGCCACAACCATTGATCACCATGCTTGCTCTCTGCAGATTAGCGACTTCAGATCCCAAATTTTGGAATCCAGGTTTCCTCACGATGTTTTTCTTCACCGTTTGTCAGAAGTGTCTTAGAATAGTAACAAAAGTACATATAACTTTGAAAAAAAGCAGTATTGGTACTTGCTTGGGTTTGAACCTGCAACCTCGTGCATACAAATCCGTTCATTAAACCGCTAGGCCAACACGACAGTTCATCATATCAATTTCATTGAATTCCTATTATATTTATGCACAATAAATTACTTACGTACGTTCTTAGGCCGTAAACTATTTTATTTACAGACTGTAAATGTTTATCCTCTTTTCTGTAACTGCTAGTGTTTAGTAAACGCCCAAAGTAATATACTCGGTGAGAGTCTAGATCAAGACTAATTTTGTACTTGACTGAATTTCTCGGTCCATTTTTCTCGCGCGAGTAACTTTGTTTTTGTGTGAATCTTGTTGGGAAAACCATCTTTTATCTTCTAAAGTGCCTTGTATTAAGGGTTTCATTAACGTTGAGTGTTCATTATCTTAATTTATACTTTTTGCTGCTTAAGCTCGTGTGGTTTGACCTAGATGAGAACTAGGCATGCTTTTCATATAATATTTTGCTGTATTATGATGCAAATAACTTTGAAATGTGAAGTGAATAAGCTTAATTATAAATATAAAGTTTAGATATGCATTACCTAAACTTTATCATACAAATTTGAAACAATTTACCTACTGTGATGTATCAGAACCTTGTACCTTGTAGTTACGAAAACCTCCTAATGTTAAATCTTGACTTCAAAAAATTAATACAGGAAGACAAAATACGAAATTTGCTATGTAAGAAAGTTTAATTTAAAAACTTTTTCTAAAATACGTGTGTAAGTGTTTCTGTAATTTATATAATTTAATAACTAATGTATAATTTACCAACAAAATATTTAATCGTTTGGGCTTATTTGTTTGTTGTAAAGTCTTCATAACATGATACAGGTAGCGATCCTTAGCTAAGAGCTTACTAACTTATTGAATACAGGGTACTTGTGAACTTCAAACGAAAATAACTACCATATTATGTAAATATTTTACAAATTATTTTCTAATACACATACATATTTTAATTATAATTTCGGGGTGTGTGTGTAGTCATATGTATTTTCTTAATTATTCTAAGACACTTCTGACAAACGGTGAAGGAAAACGTCGTGAAGTCCAAAATATGGGTTCTGAAATCGCCTTCCAGCAGGGAGCAAGCATGCTCGCGTCTTCTCTATATGGGAAGAGGTATATGCCCAGCAGCGGGACGAAACTACTTAATTGAAGAAGAGGAACAGACTTGTATTACCGAAGTAGATCAAGTTGCTTGTTATAAAAACTTTTTATGTTGTTAGCGTTTGTCGAGCAATTTAAGGCATAAAGAGCTATGTAGGTATAAGGAGATGAGTCTTGTATTTGTGCTTTAAAAACGACATTACGTCGCCCTAATGCTTGTTTGTCCTATTTACCATTGGTAGACCATGAGAAGAGTTTTGTGCTCTAGTAGATAAGACAAACAAGCACTAGGGCGACGATTTTTCAACAAAATTATCTTAATTAAGTTTTCGTTATGAAAAACAAATATCTGAGGGGCTACAGAACGCTGCCAGCAAGCTGGCTAATAACTAAAGCTCTGAATAAATAAATATAGCAGTTAGAATTTACGAATACACTCAAGCATGAATCAAGCCTACCTTCTTACTTCTTGTCTAAGAATTCTCCAGTAAAGTACACTATTATGATAACCTGTCCAATCTAAATTAACTCAAGATTGTTGAAGTTTATTTAGGGCCTAAACCAATTTCACACTGTACATGAAACTGTCTGTTAATTAAGGTTCTGAAGTCATGAAACTTGGAGATTCCTTGTAGATTACAGCCTAATAGGTGATCTGTTATCTTGTACATTATCTGTGACATGAAACTTCATTAAATGTCCCTTGTAATTTGGAGTATGTTTAAACACCTACACATTCCTCAATTTGAACGGGTTCAACTATACTCCGTTTGAAATGTATGTACCAAACCATTAAAAAATGTATGTAAAATGTAATGCTTAAATGTTATAGGGTTCAGTCTGCGTTAAAACTTCTGTATCCATATTCTTTATGACATTTTTAACTATGTCAGTAGTCAGTCTAAAATAAACTTTATTTACACAAACATAAAGTTGATATTCGCTTACGTACAAATAAAAAATTGCACAGACATTTAAATAGACTGCGCAATAGTGTGAAACATGACATGCCTTTAATATTTGGTTTTCTTTGTTGCAGCGTCACAAACATATTCCTGGTGAACCTGTCGGTGGCTGATCTCCTGGTGACGCTGTTCTGTATGCCGGTGCAGATCGCCAAGTCTGTGACACTACTGTGGTACTTCGGCGAAGTCATGTGCAAGACTGTGAACTTCTTGCAAGGTTAGTACTTATTTTTAAAAACTAAATAAATACGGTAAACATCACATATACTGCTCTGAACCCAAAGTTAGCCAAAGCACTTGTGTTATGGAATTCAGAAACAATGAAGGTATCACGAACACCCGAGCCTATGTAGAAAAGTTGGTTTCTACATTGACCCGTCAAGGGATGGAACCCGGAACCTCAGACCGAGCGACAACCTGAAACCGGTTCATACGCCACTCGACCACGGAGGTTGACATTTTTACTTTTATACTGTCTATTGTTTCATATACTTAAATGAAAATGAAGTAATAACGTAAATTAAGCAAGCATCCGGTACCTTAACAATACATCCGTTATTCCTTAATCTTAGGAGCAAACAAAGAGGAAAATGTCAGAAACGGAAAATGCTCGAAAAGCCCTAAAATAAGAATAGATGCTTTCAAATTATTTCAAAGTGAAGGCAACACGCGAACAATGCTCTGAGCAATCTTCCTGACTGAACGAAGATTGGGTGCTGACAAGTCTAGCACGAACCTAGCCAATTATTATAATAGTCGTAACGGTGCAAAGTTGTATTGCTTAACAGGCTTGGCTCGTAAAACCCGACTGGAAATTCTAAAGTTCCTTAAAGAGCATCCCTTCTAAGATGTCAATGAAATTTTGTTTCGACAACGTATTGTAGAGCGGCAAAAAAAAATAATTTTAGAAACCAGTAGTTTTTCAGGTTCAAAAAATCTTTGATATTCAGTAAGTACCTAGTAACGTTTTTTTTCAGAACAAATATTTTCAATCCTTTTATTGCTGCCAACATATTTAATACTAATATCAGGACACTTTAATTAAATCGATAAGTTCCGCTTTCCGATTAAACAATCTGATCCATAAAATGGGTATCCCACCAAAAACATTCAATGTAAAAAAAGCCAAGTCTCTCTATGCAATTCTTCCATCGTAAAAAGTATTGAGATAGCATAGGAGCCAAGCCCTGTTTAATTTTATTTGTAATAATAAATAAATATTTTGTGTCTCTATCAATAGTTTTGTTTGCATTGCAATAATAGTGACTTGGCCATGAGCACAATAAGGTACAAATATAAAACGGCATATTTAGAGCAGTTGAAAGTAAATAATAAATAATATCAGGACGGTTAAGGTGTCGGTTAAGGTTAACCGACACCTTAACCGTCTGTATCATCCAAGATCAGTGAACTGCACATGCACTATGGCGCATGTTAAGTGCATAGTGATCTCAAATTCCAATTAGTTATAAAATCATTTTAACGATATTTGCACGTAATTACAAATAGCAAACGACATTTAACTTGTGCTCATGGCCAAGTCGCTATTATTGTAATGCAAACAAAACTATTGATAGAGTCACAAAATATTTATTTATTCTTACAAATAAAATTAAGCAGGGCTTGGCTCCTATGCTATCTCAATACTTTTTACGATGGAAGAATTGCATAGAGAGACTTGGCTTTTTTTACATTGAATGTTTTTGGTGGGATCTCATTAATTTTTGGTAGGTCTCTTTCTTTTATTTTTAGGTGTTTTAATTATTACTTGTGCTTCAGCTGCTGCTTTGCTTAGAGCCCATTCCCTGTCTCTTACTCTGTTGCCTGTATTGTGATGTTTCGTAATTTTTAGGGCACACAAGTCTGGGCGGTAAATATTTCTGAGTCGATTATATTCAACTGTTGCTGTCTCCTGAACTTTGATGCTTTTAAAATCGATATTTACCAAATATAATCCACCCAGACTTGTCTCTCTTGAAACAGCCACGTATACTTGACTATAGGTGAAAACGGAGGAACCTATGTCCTTCATCGCGTGGTTTAGACTTAGCCCCTGGCTTTTATGGGTGGTTATAGCATAAGCGATGCATATAGGAAATTGTTGACTATGCGGCGCCGTGCTTCATCTTAATACTATACAAAGTTCATATCTTTTTTTATATGCGTTGTTTAGTAGCATTTATTTTACGCTAGCATTGGAAAACGTAATAAATGTTTATTAATTTAAACCTCAATACTTACATCTGCATATTTGTACTTTTACAAACATAGAAAAATAATAAGTAGGGTAGATTTATCCGTCAAATAATTAGCCGGTTATTCGTAAACATTGTATAATAGACCTCCGTATTTACTTTCGTTACATAACGTGTTATTTGTATCGAGTTGAGCATTAACATTCCTCAAGTGGTTTTGTTGTGTGATATCGGACTTTTGTTTTGTTGTTAAGTGAGAGAATTTACTCTAGTTTTAACAAGAAATGTCTACACCGGGTGGATATCGGACAAACCGACCACTGTCTCGCCGGTGCGTAAATTGTTGTTTTAATAAACCTGTGTATTAGGATTAGTTAAAATACATTGTGATTTTAGCATAACCACCCCAATGGGATGGCACTTTGATTCGACAACCCCATTCACTTGGGCCACCAAGATGAGATGTTTACTAACATGAAAGTGTCTGTAAAAGGTGGGAGCCATTAGCATTTACCACAATATCAATTCAAATAGTAAACGAATATCTATTTAGAAGTTGATAAACCTTGAAGAATTTAACTTTTATAACCTCAAATTCAGCAACCTAAAATAAAGATTTCTCTTGAACCATGGTGAACAAATGGATATCGTTTGCATAACACATATTCTATTGAGCATGGCAACGAAGTCAAAATCATTGAGCTGTCGCAAATTAATTGTAAGTTCATCGTATATAAATAGTTCATTCCACAGGTTCGGCACAATGAGGGAACCTAACAACCTATTAGTTTCAGTAGATGAAAGTTTTTTAAAAGGTTTTTTTTTCGTACCGGCGGTAGCTGTAAGAGATAGAAACCATAGCGCGATTTAGACCAGGTACACAGCCATCTTTCGAGTGAGCAGAGAAGATTTATAGCATTGCATTATGTGGATGAAAGATTGTAGCTTTATTCATTTCATTTTAACTTAGCTTTGTTTATTAATATGTAAATTCAATACATTATTACAATGTATTGGAACGAAGTTCTTATGAAAAAAATCTTATTACGAAAAGTTGTAACGAAACTTTTTAATGACGTCATTAGTGAACAGTCTTATGATTAAGATTTTTGATAGATATCTTAACTTCTCAGATGGCGGTGTTGACACACGACGAGTTTGATAAGCCGCGTGTCTTGCGTTCGAATCCCAATTCTATGTTTTTTTTTTTTAACTAATCATATTTATTTTTTTATTTAATAATAAATTAAATTATATTAATTAAATTAAATTCATTAAATTAAATTATGGTAATTACATTCATTCAAATTATTTCTTAAATTAAAAGGAACTTCGTTCCATCCAAGTGTCTCTTAACATCTCTTTAGTTTTTTTTAATAATATATTTTGATTTGTTTTACTTTTTGTACATAAACGAAGAACAAAGTTAACAATGCAGTCAAAATGCATACACCATGTTCTTGTAAAACCGCAAATGTAAATTTGTTTCCTAATATTTACTAAGGTGTATAATTTCTTACCGTTTTTATTTTATAATTTTCCCTTTATTTGTAGCTAAAAACCTTTCTTGGTGCCAAATTTTAAGTTTCTAAGTTTGCTAGAAGTACCTTAGATTTTTGATGATCGGTCAGTCAGTGAGTGACAAAATTTAAAGTTGCACTTTGATCTCTCATAACTCTGAAACTATTGGTTCAAATGTCATGTAATTTTGAGGCTAAGCTTACTTTAGTACTCACTCTAGGTCATCGAAAACCTAAACCCCTAGCTTTGTCCGTATCGATGATACAGGGGGGGTGAAATAGCCGCGAAACGCTTCGAGAAAAGTATGGTACGGCCGTGCCCGTTTTGCTCGAGACGGCACTGTTGTGCCCCTAGATACATTATTACAATTCATTGGAATGAAGATCCTCATCGCGCGTTGAGAAAGGGGGTTAGGCGGAAGAAATTCTTACGAAAAGTAGTAACGACACTTTTTAATGACGTCATTAGTCAACAGTCTTATGATTAAGACTTTCGATAGATATCTTAACTTCTCAGATGGCGGTGTTGACACATGACGAGTTTGCCAAGGGGCGGGTCTTGCGGTCAAATCCTAACGATAAACAGTTGTCTTTTTGCGTTTCCAACTTATCATAATATATTTAAGTTTAAAAATTGTTTAGTATTTTTTTTTTAACAATTAACTAAATTAAATTAAAGTAATTTCTTTCCATCCGGGTGTCCCTTGACACCTCTCAAGTTTTTTTAATAATATAAATCGATTTGTTTTACTTTTTGTACATAAACGAAGAACAAAGTTAACAATGCAGTCAAAATTCATACACCATGTTCTTGCAAAACCGCAAATGTAAATTTGTTTCCTAATATTTCCTAAGGTATATAATTTCTTACCGTTTTTATAATTTTCCCTTTACTTGTAGCTAAAAACCTATCTTGCTGCCAAATTTGAAGGTTCTAAGTTTGCTAGAAGTACCTTAGACTTTTGATGATCGATCAGTCAGTGAGTGACAAAATGGTGTAACTTTGATCGCTCATAACTCTAAAACTATTGGTTCAAATGTCATGTAATTTTGAGGCTAAGCTTGTTTTAATGCTTGCTCTAGGTCATCGAAAACCGAAACCCTTAGCTTTTTCCGTTTCGATGATACAGGGGGGGTGAAATAGCCGCGAAACGCTTCGAGAAAAGTATGGTACGGCTGTGCCCGTTTTTTTTTTTGCTCGAGACTTGGCAGGGGCACTGCCGTGCCCCCAGATTTTAGTTTATTTATTTATTCACGTACATTTATTTAAGCATCTCCACGCGGACTTGAAGCATTAAGCTCAGTTATATCCTCCATTCGTCCTCATGAATATTTGGGTTCAGGTTCAAGAGAGCGTTAAAACCTTTCAGTGCCTTTCAGTGATGGTCATTTGAACCGCATAATTTTTGGTACATTTCATTGTTATTACTGTATGCCTTTACCTTAAGTTATATTAAACGGGTCAGCGAATCTGGAGGCATTTCAATATGTTTTTAAAGTCAGTAAATTTTTGGAATGAATAAAAACATGATTTGATAGGATTTTTGAATGTATAATTTTGCATAATTTTGAAAAGAAAATGTTTTTTTACGAGTCGTAATTTTCTTAAGCCTGCAATACACGTTGGCCGAGTGTTATCGAGTGAAGGCCAATACAAACATGTACACGGTATATTTGCCTTGTCTTGCCATCGCTCGGTGTCACTGGCCTAAGTTGGTTGAGTATGACAAGCGCCAACGTGTATAGACCTCATTTGACGTCGCTTGTCACAACTTGCAGTGGCTCGTGATCACTTGCTTCACTTCGGAGCGGTGTCGGTTTTTTTGCACAAATCAAAGGCGCTCGCGCGCGCTCCGCCAATGGTGTTCACATGTTTGTCTAGTTTCTCTAGGGTATCATGGGTTGACGTTTGTTGTGGGTACATTAGTTATTACTTTTCCGTACAAAATGTCGCTATCTACGAATTAAGATGTATTTAAGTTTTTGGAATTTTACCAGAATGAATATCAACATACTGTTTCAATGCACAATAAAAATTGACAGCGCCCAACATGTGGACGCCTCCTCAAAACTCGTCTATGTTGGCCATTTGCATTGGCTTCCTTCAAACTTGCCGAACATCTAGACAGTACCGCTTGCCTTGTGTCCATTTGTCTAGGCTCGCGTTGGTCTAAGCTTGGCCAACATGTATTGCAGGCTTTAGTAGAATAGCTTCTTTTCTTTTTATCTAGATTAATATTTCAGAACCAGACGGAACAGCATCTCGTTTAGTTTCTTTAACCAATAACTCTGTAACCACAACCTACAGATTAGTCTCTAGTTCGAGGTTCTAAAAAGTTTAGTTAACTAATGACACGACAAACAATGAAGTCACTTCCAAAACATTATCGTTTGAATTTCGTCTCCTGGATCAAATCAAGTTGTCAATTGTTTTGAAGTCAAGACGAGTAAGCTGACAAAAACGGATTTAATTAAGATTAACGGGTTTCTCCCAGTAGTGGCACCTAACGGGTAAATCGCAAAAGGCTCACTGAAATTCGTAGTTGATTTTATTTAATTGAAATGAAAGGGGTGCTATGTCCCGCCGAATACATTCACATTTCTTTAATGTAATATATTTTTTAATTACTTGATGTTTTAATGAATTTTTAAATACTGCTAGAACCGCAGTATGAAGAACAGGTATTAAAACTGCAATTATTGTACTTTGAAAATAAAAAAAGCTCTTGCAATAAAGTATTAAAAAGTAATATTAATGAAAGCCTACGAGTACAAATTTTGTGGTGGTTCTGTAAGCCTTCTAATACAATTTTGTTGGTCCTATTGAGGGTTCTTAACTTCTGAAATAACAGCTCAAGCACAAAATGCGGTTAATATCTAAGATGGGGTTGATTAAATTTGCAGATGTAATTGGGACCAATGGTGGAAGTGAATTGTTAACTTATACAACACTAGGCAGAATGGGGGACCTTTGAACCTTCGAATGAGATACAATCGGACCTCTAAGTTTGTGTGTGTATAGCATGATGTATTGGTGCGAGTGCAAGAATATATGGATATATATCAATTTTATTTTAAGGTTTTATAAATTAATAATGATGTAATTTAGTTTAGGTAACGCTGGGGCTATTATCTTCACGGGAATAACTGCCCCTAAATAAATAAAGAATAAAAAAAAACTATTTCATTTTGTTACATATTTTTTTCAGTTACAATATTTTTGACTTGTAAATTTTAAAGATTATTATATTTTAAGAGGTTTTTACGCAGTATTAGTTACTTCAATTCAGAACGAAGACTAAAATCCAAATCAAATCAAGTAAAGTGTTTTAACTCTAAAGGAACTTCTTCATAATGTGTTTGCCGATGAAACGAACATGAGGATAACATGTTCCAGTATTTATTATCTAGGACTTGTAATAAATATTATTTGAGCTATAAAATATCTAGACCACATAACGGGGTTTAAACTTCTAAGGAAAACATCAATTACTTAGCAACTTTGGAAAGAGGGATCCCAACAAATTACATTCAACTATTCAATACTTAAATCCCATATAACTACAATCACTTACAAATTTACTAAAATTTAAACTTATATAAAAAAAAACTAAAACTTCGTTCCAACAAAAAAAAACAAAATTGAAAAAAAAAACTTTTCAATACCATTTAAAACATTTAAGAAATAAAATTAACTTTTTAAAAGTTGAAGTTGTGTTTGCACAAGATAGTCAATTGTAAATGCACTTTTAGTAGCAATTTCACTGTTGCCTTTAAACTAATGGTGTCACGTCATTCTTGGCTTTGTGTTCTAAAAGGTGATTTTAATTGAGCTTGCAAAACTGAAAGATTTTCCGTCTGTTTACAATGAGGTATATTACCAAGCTGAATGTCTAGATAATTTTATATTTTTCTTCTTTTTTTTTCCTTAGCTTATACTGTCCACTGCTGGGAAGAGGTCTCCCCAATTCCTTCCAAATTTAATTGTTGATTGTGTTTTTTTTTGTACATAATTACTCTTTGAGCTGTCAATCTTGATGGATGGATGAATTTTCAAACAAAGCATCTCATAGTATTTCCTTATAGGATTTGATTGTGACTTGACTTAACAATGAATCTAAACCTTAGAGTATACATATGAAACTAAAGAGTGAGGCTATCAGAGTTTAAACCGTAAGCACTAGTGTGAACAAGTGCTGTCGTGAATTATGTATGAAGATGGAGCTTGCCGTTTTAAAAAATCTATCTAAAACACTAATATTATCCTAACAATGTCAAAACCATCGATATTTTCTTTTATAAGTTTCTCGTTGCGCGAAAATTAACTTAAATGAAAAACGAAATGTACCTTGATCAGACTAAAAACTGCTCTCGCTTGGCACAAGGGGAACCTAGCGATAGTAGCTGTCTATGCATATAGTACGTCGATGATCTAAACTGACAAAGGGTTCATTAAGCATGTGTTTGACATGTGACACCAGACGTTGTTTGTCAATACCAAGTCAAAGTGCGCGTACAATGTGTGTTGTTAGCTATTTATAGATTTTGAGAAACACGTTTATTGGGTTTCACGTTTCCGTGCTCAGTGTTTTAAGATATTTATTATTAACGAAGGTTCAGGTATCTTTGTTCTAAAAACATGAATGTTTACGCGACGTAAAAATGCAAAATGGGCTTTATTTAAAAGTTGTATTCCAACTAAATGTTCACTATTGTGTACCTACCACTCAAATTAGTGGATCCCATATAAAAAAAAAACTACGCTAAAATCTTTACACTAATTTTCAATCTTGATTTTACTAATGGATCAAGGCGTCTTTTTTGAAAATCACAATTTTAAAAATAAATCTTTAGATTAAAGTGAAATAGGTGGGCACCTTTCATTAGATGGTGTGAATTGGCCCTGTAAATGTCACGTAAATCTGAAAAGTTCTGTAGATCCCGAGTCTGTCTAATTGGGTATTCATCGCGCTCAATAAATGTTTGATAGTAATTTGCGTTGATTGGGGTGAAGTCAGGGTTGTATAGATCGTTTACACTTTGAAATTGAAAATCTGATCCACCAAGTTTATTGTTTTATTTAAATTCAATTATTAATATGGCATATAAGAAGGGCCTTACAGCTTTTTGTTTCTTATAACGAATCCATGTGGATTCGTTATAAGAAACAAAAAGCTGAAAAAAGCTGAAAAAGGGTCATTAATATGTATTAATGACCCTTTTTCGTCTTCTTCGCAGCACGTTCACTGCTGAAAGTGTGCCTCTCAAAATTCTTCTTGATGCGTATCTGTATCTGGTCCAGAACAAATTAGCTTTTTATTATATATTATTATAATTAGCAATTAGCTTTTATTCAGCACATGACATACTATAGGAAGCCTCCTTTCCCCATTTCCTCCTCCCCCACCGTTACCTATTGCGTTTAACTCAAATCATTTAAAATCGATATATTTATACGTCGGTTTTATCATCCCCAGGTGTGGCAGTGGCATCCAGCGTGTTTACCATCACAGCGATGTCAGTGGACCGGTACCTGGCCATCACGCAGTCGCTGCGCCAACCCTGGATGCCGTCCCGGCGCGGCGCGTGCAGCCTCCTGGCCGGGCTGTGGCTGGTCGCGCTCGCCATCTTCGCGCCACTCCTGGCGGTGGCCACCGTTGAAAGGGAGTACGTGCCGTCTCTATCTAGGACGAGGAATGGATCGGTGAGCTTGTTTATGTAATAGTATAGACGTAAGACGGAGCAAAGTTGAAGTTCAAGACGAATTTTGATCTGAAAGTTTTCGATGTAGGTATTTACTAGCAAAACTGTGTGCTTCTAAATAATGTCATTAATAATCATTTATTTTTAGCCATTATCGTCCCACTACAGGGCAATACTTAATAAGAGGCCTTCTTCTTCTTCTTCTCGAGTCGATCAATGGTAGTTAAATTTTCCCCGACCAGTAATCGTCGCCGTCGCCTCATACAGGTCCTCCTGAATAATAGTCAAAGAAAAACACAAGATGAAAAATTATCGTAGTGTTACCTAGCTTGATTTTCATATATCGGTAAATCGCATATAATCAAAAGGATTTACACTATTGAGCTTGAACACCCCGTAAGTAAATTTGATTGTACTGAATTGCGTGTTGAAGGTTTCATGGAAATATAAATGTTTGGCTTTGATTTAATTCGACGAAAGTTTGAATAGCAATACGTTTTTGCTCAAGCTTTCGGAGAAAAAAAGGTTTTCGTTATAGGCTCATAAATATTATTCTCCTTTTAAAGCATTTTTTGGCAACTACATTTTATATTTAAGCTCAGTATTGGCGTAAATACAATACGCTTTAAACCATCAGATATATACTTATATAATATTACGACGGTTACAATTCTTAGAAATCTTTTAAAATCTTCATCTTTCTCTCAGTTTTTCTAGCAATATTAGCATAGAAATTAAAAGCTGCATTCGTTTAACTCAAAGGTTGACGTGAAATATTTTAACAGACAAATGTCTGTTTAAGTCATACCTATTTGCTGAAACGTTGCACTTTAAACGGGTTTAGTGAGAGTGCAGCGGTTGTTCGCCACTCGTTATAAATATGAATATTTTAGAAACACACAAATGTTTGTGAAATCCCTTATATTGTATACAAACCGAAGTTAAGAGCCACGTTGAGATTTACTCTCGAATAATTTATTGGGATTTTTAATTGTAATTATTTCCTTTATTCTTCAATAAACATATAAAATACATTTATAAATATATACCAAAAAAAAAAAAACAATATACAGGTATACATTTAAAAATATAAAATATAGTGTCCAACCGGCCTCGGGACAGGGTCCAAGCTGCCGGTGGTTAGGACTCCAGAGAGAGGAACCTCCTCACAATACGCGCCGTGTCGAGAAGTACCGCTTTCTGGATCAAACCCTTCACCCAGGTGCCTAGCGAGAGCCTCTTAAGGTGTTGGTCGAGGCTCTTGGCTATTATGCCGTTGGCTGTAACGACTATCGGGACAATCATCGCTGAGTCCACCTCCCACATGTCGACAACCTCGTGCGCTAAATCCAAATATTTTAATTGTTTTTCTTTTTCAGCTTTCACGAGGTTCTCGTCATGCGAAATAGTGACATCAACAATGATTGCCCGTCGCTCCGATCGATCTATCACCACTATATCAGGCTTATTGGCTACAATAGTCCTGTCAGTGATGATAGATCGGTCCCAGTACAGAGTGACACGACCATTTTCGAGAACTGGGTCGGGCACATACCTGTAGTACGGCACCTCAGATTCCACAAGTTTGTATCTCAAAGCAAGCTGCTGGTGGATAATCCTGGCCACTTGGTTGTGCCTGTGCAAGTATTCGCCGTTAGCAAGACGAGAACAACCCGAAATAATATGTCTCAAGGACTCACCTGGACAGTGACATGCCCGACATATGTCAACTGTACCGTCCTTTATGATATATTTCCGATAGTTATTCGTCATGATAACTTCATCCATAATTGCACAAACAAACCCTTCGGTTTCTCCAAAAAGATCACCGAAGCGTAGCCAGGCTACGGACGCTAGGAAATCTACATCGGGCCCATGAAGGGTCCGGTAGTAGCGCCCGTGGAGCTCCTTGCTTTGCCATACATCCTCGCGGTCCTTGACGCTCAGTACGACAGGTTTGTGCCAGTTCTCTTTGCCTAAGGAGAGCGGTGTGAAGCCCTTATCCACTACCACCACATCTCGATGCATCCCCACGTCGACTTGGAGAAAATACTCCCTGAGGTTACATACCTCGCGATTATGGAGGGTCTTAGCATTTAGAAAGCCTCGACCCCCGCATTTCCGCGGGATATATAACCTCATTACTGAAGAGCGTGGGTGATGCATTCGATTTGCGGTTAGCAGTGTTCGGACTCTCCTATCCAAGGCGTCTAACTCAGTCTGAGTCCACTTGAGTACACCAAAGGAGTACATCAACACTGGCATGACCCAACCATTAAAGGCACGCACCCTGTTGCCGCCTGACAAAACACTTTTTAGTACTTTGTTCAAGCGGCCAAAGAAACGTGCCTGTAACGATTGCTTCACATCAGCAACGTTGATGCCTAACGCCTCTGACATACCCAAGTATTTGTAGGTATCCGTTGCAGAGAGAGACCTTAGGTTTATGGAATCCGAGAGCTGTATACCCTGGGATTCCACAATCCCACCTCGCTTCACATGCATGACCGCACATTTGTCAACACCAAACTCCATACTGATGGAATTACTGAAGCTTTCAGTGATCTTCAGTAACTCCATCAGCTGAAATCCGCTGGTGGCACAGAGCTTAAGGTCATCCATGTACAGCAAGTGGGAGATTACCTGGCCCCCTCTCCTCAACGAATAGCCCAGCCCCGAATTCTCAAGCAAAGTGCTTAGAGGATTCAAGGCCAAGCAGAACCACAGGGGACTCAGACTGTCGCCCTGGAATATACCCCGCTCAATCCTAATTGGTTCCCCACCCTGTTGGATATCTCGACATCCTGGATAGTGAAGAACCGTACTCCATTGCCCCATACATGACATCAAGAAAGCGCGTAGAGTTGTATTAATTTTATACAACTCCAGCACCCTCATGAGCCATGTATGCGGCACCGAATCGTAGGCCTTCTTATAGTCTATCCAGCATGTCGACAGATCTTTTTTAGAGCGGCGAACTTGTTGGCAAATAGCCGTGTCAATAAGGAGTAGCTCCTTAGTGCCACGGGATCCACTCCTACATCCATTCTGAGAAGCAGACATAATAGAGAAGTTAACGATATGTTCGTTAATTTTTGCTCTCAGAATGGACGTAAGGAGCTTATAGACCGTCGGTAAACAAGTTATTGGCCTATAGTTTTTTGGATCCGTAGCACTACCAGTTTTGTGGAGCAGATGGGTAGATCCTGTAGTCAAGAACTGTGGGAGCGAAGCCGATTCCACAGCAGACTGGAATTGAGAAGCCAAGCAACTATGTGAACTCCGGAGCCATTTTAACCAAAAATTTTGCAGTCCGTCCGGCCCTGGCGTTTTCCAGTTTGCCATCGGACGGACTGCATTGGCTACGTCTTGGGGGCTGATGGTAATTGCCCCCATCTCTTGTATTGGTTCACATACTTGCTCAACCTCTCGCATCCAGCCGCCTTCGGAATGGGTGACAGGCACCGACCAGATGCTGCGCCAAAACGAATTTGTGGCATCACCATCCGGCAGGCACCCGCCATCCATGGCTGACACCGGCCGCTCCCACAGTCTATGTACCCATCTTTGATCTTTTTGGAACATGCGATTCAGGTGAAATCGTTCCGCCCGCCGTTTATAGCGTCGAATACGGTTTGCCCATGCACAAACTCTTTGCTTAAACAGGTCGATGCGCTCTGTAACGCGGGCAATAAATTCACTGGGACTAATATCAGTCCCAGCATATGCACGCCTTACAAAGCGCATCACGCGTGGTCGCGAATTTCCCTGTTTAAACGCTTTTAGTTTTGCAATGAGTGTCCTAGCCTCAGCAACACGCTGCTCGATCCTGCACTGCCAAGCTGGTACGGCTGGTTTCGGTCGTGTAGCTATGTTACTATGACACATTGCAACATTAGCTACACGACATGCCGTAAGAGCTGCGCAGTACAAAATCGAGTGCGTGTCCCTAAGGTCTTCACTGCTCTCAAAGTAAACAGGGAGCAGTGAATCTAGGGCACCCATTATCGCTTTGTTGCGGTTATGCATGGGCAAACGAGGTAATCGAGGCCTCTGGTCGGGCGGCGATCTCCGATAAACCCGAATCGCATCCTCCAATGTACTCCTTATTAACTCATTGCACTGGGTACTTACAGTTATAGCCCCATCCTCCTCTTCCCCATCACTAGGGGCGGTGAGCGGAGCACCAGAAACTGGCGCTGCCACTGGTGGCGAGGTGCTGGTAGCAGGGCTATGCTGTATTTCGGAGCGCAGTCGATCAAGCGTTGAGTCATCCAACCTGTGATTACGCTGGATGACCCGCACTTGATCCGACAGTCGTTGTGCCGATACACTGACACCCGGTTCAAGAGCCTGAAACAGAGACAGCATTCTCGCACGGTACGCAGTGAGGTTAGTTCCCCCCTCTGTCGCCCCGTAGTATGCGCGCATGACATTCTCATTTATACTGAGAGTCCACTTCATGCGCCGCACATCACCACCGGGAGCGGGAGCCCTGTTCGAGGCCGGTTGGCCTGAGGGCGCCAAGCTGCACGGTGGCCGGCGTCTCCCCTGCCGACGCACAGGTGTTGGCGACGTCGGCGGAGAGTAATACTCGTCGCTGGAGCTCGACGCGACTGCAGGTGCCGGGGCTGGAACATGGTCCGGCAGCTGGGAGGCGGAGCTCGGCGACGGGTCCGGGGATGGTGGGCGTGCTGGTTTGCGAGCTCTGCTTCTCGTCAACATTTTATCCGCTCATATTTATTACTTCGTTCTTGTTTAGTAGAGTGACATCCGTCAGCTCATACGTAATTTTATTATGTAAAGAAGTATTTACATTTAACAGAATCATTTTTGAACTGGATACTATTTTAGATGATGGATATTACTTTAGTATATTAATAAAAATGTTATTTGTAAATAAAATTTAATTTTAAAATACGGATAAAAAAAATTGACGTGTTGACGTTGACAGAAGCGAAGGAGGTTTCTAATTGTAATTATTATTAGCGATATAAACTGACATTTTAGGTTCCATAAATTCTCTAATCAGTTTAGTTTTGTTTCAAATCGCCTGGTTGTTATAAAACAACTATTTGTCAAACTTGGAGAATAGATAACCGGGTGGTGCCTATCTAGCCTATGTTTAATTACTAAGTAATAATATTAGTTTTATCAAGTAGCGTTAGTACTAATTCAAACACTTAAACTACTATGAGCACCTGGGGCTAGGGAAATTTTCGGTTGAATGTGCAAAGTCAGGCCCGATAGGAACTGTGCCCAATAATGTAACGATAAGATTGTATCGCAGTCTCTTTATGTAATGGTCACTATCCGTGAATGGACGAGGCGTGTTGGACCGATTAAATCTTTGTATTTAGCCTTCCTCAATGTCCATCCATTACTTCAAAACTAACTGTTATCGGCAGTCTGTCCCCAAAAAATAACAACGCAATTTTTTGTGAAAAAGCGACCCGTAAAGTATGGTAGCGTTGCCATGGCAACAGTAACTACACGCCATTTTGGAATCGGCCGTGTCATAATGACGTAGGTTACGTCCGAATTTCGCAAAAACTTTTTGGAATAAAAATTGTTTGCGAACTCGTGACGATGATGTGCGAAAAAAGTGAAAGTTTTGTTGTAAAACGATTTATCGGATCCGCCATGTTCTGCTGACATCTACGGTTTTATTATGTGGGAGCTCGATGTAAATTTTTGAGGCGAAAGAAAATTCAAGTGATAACAGGTTCGGATTTCTTATGACTGTTATAAACTTCGTCAAATATTGGATCATGCTTACTTATACTTGGCCAAAAAATTATAACTCTAAATTTTGTTTCAGTAGGATAAAATTTATTATTCACCGTCAAACTCATAAAAAAAATGGAAGCATGAATTACAACGGGGACATAATAATATTATTTTTTAATGAGGTTCTAAAAAATTGAAAGTCCTAAAAAATTGCGAATTAATTACAATTAAATTTAATTTCAAAAACTTGCCGACTTTTACCACTTAATATTACATTTATTTTTGAAACTTTGATTTTTTTCTTTTGGAACTCATTTTTTCTACATCAAAGTCGCAAAAACTATGTAAATCTGTTTTAGTGGGTAGTAATCGTTATTCGTCGTGAATAAATTGGTAAGTTTTTGTTTAAGTTAGTAAAATACATAGTTTATGTACAAACTCAAAAATAATATGAAAATTATATACAGGGATTTTCTCTTGCTTTATTTTTAGGCAGCCCAGAAATGATTCATCATCGTGTTGAAATTATTTTGCTAAACTTTTTAATTCCCAATTTGAAGAGTTTTTGACTGATGGGTTTTAATGTACTTTTATAATTTAATATATTTCTGCTTCCTCATCATCGGCGTTGAAAAATATATTTTTAAATACTTAGAGGCCTACTTGTTGTAGGATTTGAAAATATTTTTCGTGAAATAGGGAAATTGCTATCCGAATTTATACCCTATATACAAATTATACCCTAACTATTGTGATCTATAAAAATTATTCAAAATTGTATTACTTTCAAATTATGTAAAAACAATCTAAGCCCCCACATTATATAAAAAATGATTTTCAAAACACTAACTATTAGGTATATCTTTCATATTATATTTAGTTGCAATAAAATAGAATTGATTTACTAAGTGAACTGTATATTAGTTAAGCATTAACGTTAAGCCCCTAACTAACAGAGCATTGGCAGCTCTCCAGACTGTTAATAAAAGATAGTGGGCCAATTAAAGGCTCTATAATACCCACTCGATTAGTTTTGGTTAAACTGCCCAATTTCAAAGATTAGAGATTATTTATTATCTCTACGTGAAAATTCAGGTGCACTCAACTGATTAATGACAATTGTATAGTAATCTGATTTAGCCTGATTATGAGCTTAATCAATCCACTTAACAAATATAATATCACAAGCAATGAGGTACTTTTTAATACTTTTATTTTGTTATTATAAAATAAGAGAGCTTAATTAAAATTTGGTTTCTTATAATTTGTCATCATTTATTTTATGAACTGCCTTAACATACACTCGAAGATGTTAATGGTTATAAAAAGGATTATTTTTATTAATTTCAGTAAGCCAACTAATAATTCGGTCAGTTAAATCACTACACTAAATTGCCAGTATCATTTTCCAGCCATTAAAAAGATGATAAAATGACCAATAAAATACCATCTCTTATTTCTACTCAATTTAAAATTGGAACCGTTAATATTTAAAGGTTAAACCTCCTTTTGCGTGACCAGTTAATAAATGAGAATCAATTTGTGGAACCGCCCGAAAGCATTTTAAAATTAATTCAGCAATTTCTGGGCAGTTCGGTTAGACCAGAAAATTAGGTTTTTGTGCAAACATATCGGAATTCTAACGCTATTTGCGAAAAGTTTAAAAAGAGTTTAATCGGTTTAGAGCATATGCTTTTAATTACGCTTATTCGACAAAAATATAATACAGTGTTTAAATATTTATTGTAGTCGTAATAGACTTCGAATAGAATTTAAATGTACACATTATTTATTTTACTCTTATTTTTGTTCTTTTAACTGAGTGCCAAATTTTACAGTACCTTACTCTCGACAGACTGGGTGTAGATATACCAAATAGTTCTCATTCTGTCAGATAATTTAAATAGCAATATAATGTACCTATGAATAGAGTATTGTAATTCATTGACCGTAAATTATTAGTTCGATATTGTATTGCCGTTAAAAGAATTAGTTATTGCCGTTTCTCCGTGGAAAGACAGATTTAACTTTTCTTGAACTCTGCAAATAGACTATGCAGCTAGAAGCCTATAATAAAGCTAAATGGTAGAAGTATCAGTACCTTTTTATTGACTCTGTAGTCAAGTGTTCTTTATCGTGCAATATATTACATAATATAATGAAAATGAACATAACCTTTTTTTTCTTACGTAATTGGTGTTTCTTTTGTAAAAATGTTCTTTTGTTTTTTCCGGAAAACTTAAAACAAAGCACTCGACGAACAAGAAAACTATAACGTAAGTGCGACACAGTACAGTTACTTAAAAACTTTACACTTCGTGAATAAAGTTGCGCGTCTCACAAATAAAGGCCCTCTATGAGTTTAACATTTTTGTGACGGTTGCTCGAATATTATACCGTGTCGTAATACAGTAAATTTTATTATTATGTAACATTACCCTTTGGTTATACACGTTTCTTACGTATATTATTATAGCGAACACACAATTTCATGTTATGTTAGCTTCTCAAATTGAGTAGGTATATACTTCCAGAAAAAATACTTTTACAATTTTTATCCCGGATATGTTACAAACTTGGCGAGTCCACATCTCATTTAGTCTTAGAACTAATCTAGCCAGTAATGTCTAATTATAACAATAGTTCCGACTTGCGTCACCGCCCGCGTCAGATCATTTAAGACCCCTATTGAGTCCGAAAGTAAACAGGCGATCGAGAGAAATAATCGTGAGTAAACCATTGCTAATGAATCAATGGTCTCCAATCGTTGTATTGGAACATATTATTATGAGGGCATAACATAATTAGTCCTTTATTGAAGAAGAGAAAACACAATTATCTTAAAATTACAGTTTAGGAAAGTGGTAAGTTTCATTTTGTAGCCTGTACTGTCACACTGCTAGAGAAGGCTTCCCAAGTAATTCTATTCACCATTAACCCGCGGCAACTCGAACAAGCACTCTCGATATGCGACTACGTCATCCTGCCATCTCCTTCTGGGCCACATGAAATAAATAATTTTGACATTCTATCCAAATCAAGTAAATTATTCAAAATTCCTAAGAACATAATTGCTTAGTCTGACTAAAATCATAGACAAGTTCAATAACATTTGAATTCTGATCGATTAGTCTCAAGTATAGCTTATAGTACTAATTTATAATGCTTTGTAATTAGAACTTAGATCACGCACTTGTGATTTGTGGAGAGTAATAATTTAATTTGTAAGAGGGTATTGGATATGAGATCGTTATGGTAACTTGAAGACTACTAAGTAGAAATTCATCTATTTGAGGTATGTGCCAAAGTTATTGGGTTTTTCTGTGAAATTCTCAGTAGCAGGTCGGAGCTTGGATTTGTGCCCGGTTAGTGGCAATAGGCTCGCCCCCTATTACATGGGACCTATACAGATCGGCGAACTGTGGGTGTAGTACATTGGTACAACTCTGCCTAACCCTTCGGGGATAAAGGCGTGATGATATTTTATTATGTAATGTTATGTTTATGTGCCGAAGTTTTGTGATTATCAACTATGTAGGTGACATGACATGTTCGAACTGGCTGCTATAGAGGATTGCTTAGAATTTTAATATTACTATCACAATTATAATGATATTCGGTTTAACGAAATGGAAATTTAAATAACGTTTTTGTATACTCTTTAGTTCATCATAGGTGTGATTTTATAAAGTGGATTTCGTCACTTATTGATGTGTATAGATAGATGGTATTTCAACGAATAAAGGAAACTCTAAACTTCATCATTTTGATTGAAAACGCAAATTGTTTTATATTACGCGATTATAATGGCGTTAATGATCAATGCTAAACACCACCAAGACAGCAATATCTATATAAAAGAGTCTCGTTAAAATAAACCAGTCTTTCCTAGAATAAAGTCTGAAATCAAATCGTCCTCAAACAAGTGCTTAAATATAACTTCAATTGAATATTTTACGTAAAGATTTGATTTTTCTTAGACAATTTGTTCTGTCTTTTGTGTGATATTGTATTCATATTCAATAAAGTAAAATACCAGCGTGTGGTGCTATAATCTAAATTTTAATTTTCATAAAAATAATATTCATGGTGCATGAAATGATTTCTAGTTGCCTATACAACAACTTATGTGTAATCAACGTAGGTACTGAGATTTTGTCAATTAAGAGAAATAAGATATCTGATTGTGAACTTTCATACTTTAATATTCGAATTCGGTAACCAAGCCACTACAACAACGACATAAAAATTTTAAGAGTTTCAAATGATGTAATATCAAACATTTCTTTATAATATATATATTTTTTTTTTATTTGCTGTGATTGTTATTTCAAATACATTTATTTATTAATACACAATTAAATCTAATATAAGAACAAACTCTAACTTTATAATATTATGTTTATCTCAAACAATCTTTCTCTAGAATTGTACAAAATAATGTTAGGACAAATAGTATTTTCAACTTAATCACAAACGGATACCAAGTTTATCAAAACTGCTTCAGGCAAAAACAGCGACACAATCTTGTCAAAGGCTCTACGTAACGTAAGGCCTACTATTATCCAGTGACCACGGACGACGGAAAATCGTGCTTCCGAGAACCTTCGCCCATTCTATCTCCGACCGTATTTTAGTTCGGTCAACAACAGAAGCTCCCTTTAAATGGTCCATTTGACATTTCCTTATAGCGACTATAAATCAGTCTTTCGGCCTGTCAGATACCGACGTGACCGTTCGAATTGTAATTGTGATAATCTCGCGTCACTTCGTAATTGGGTCGTGCTTAACTCACGAATTGGATTTTGAATCTTGTCGTAGTGTAGCACTACTTTAAATTAAACATAAAACATATTAACGGTTGAATTTAAGCTCTAAAATACTTTAAATTCTATTCGAAAAATAAACAAATATTAATATCATATTTTATGAAAGAACAATAATTATTAAAATTATTTATATTGCATAACAAACTGTTTAAATTTTCGTCAAGAAAATATTTCAGAGCTTCTTAAAACGACTCTCTCAAACACTTAAATAGTTCTAACTACAGGCATTAAAGCTAGCTCTGGATTTAGAATCTAATTTCTAGTATAACTTAGCGCTTTGCGGTTCTCTAAGTAAGCACTTAAAAACATTAATGTCTCGTAATGTTTTGGACAAGTTAAATGTTGTTATACAAAGTCTAGTTACAATCGTCACGTAGTTGAGACTTCTTGTCTTTGTTACTAAACTTTTGTAGGTTTTTCTCTACTATAAAATATTGACGGGCCTGTTGGTCTAGTGGTTAGTGATCCTGACTGCTATACCGGAGGTCGTGGTTTCGATTACCACCCAGGACTAACGTTTGTTTGATGAGCACGATCATTTATTCTGTGTCTGGGTGTAATTTATCTATAATATTATGTTTGTATTTAGAAATTTATAGGCATGTTTATCGGTTGTCTAGTTACCATAACACAAGCTTTGCTTAGGGTGGGATCTGATAACTGTGTGTGAGTTGTCCCGGAATATTATTATTATATGTAAAGTGCTCAATAGATTTGGGTTCCAGTAGAAACGATCAGTCATACTCATCATGTACATGTTTGTGTGTATTTTGCTTCACGCAAGAACTCGACGTATTTTGATACATATGATGAATGACACACCGCGAAGGGCCTGGATTTGTCTTATTTAAAGGTTTAGATAAGCCTTAATGTAAAGTATACTTTTTGTCAAAGTTGTCTGTTACAGTAGAATGATTTATAGGCTTAATTCAATGTGGAGAACTATTTAAATTATAGTACATAAGTAAAAATCGTACATAACAAACTAACAAAATCTCAATATATCTTTTGAATGAAGATGTTTTTATCTGACGTTTTCGAATTAAATATCAAGGCGGATAAAACTTATTTCTAGATACAATTTACCTGTTGCGGTTTTATCTTCAAGAAACCAAGTTTTGTATAGTACAAAAACGTGTTTCTTTTAAATCCTAAAAAAATACGCAAAACAACATCTAAGAAAGCTACTTTTACGACTTCATGCCTCGTTTTATTAAAGGCTAGTCTGTCTGTGTTTCATATCGGAATTTTCGATAAAAAGTAATTGAACAAGAAAACCAATTTACATTATGAAATAATATTTTATAGCCTTAAGCTTTGTTTCAATACAGACTATTGGTGTTTATATTAAGAATTCAGTGTAACTGTTTTGTTATTTAATCGAATGAAGGTCAAGTAAACGTGTCTTATACTTAAGTTATATACCTCCGATCCCTTGTGAACAGTCATAATTGTTGTACACACTGCGGTCAAAATAAATATCTAGACAGGCCACAAAATGTCCAGAAATTACAGCATCCCACAGGCGTCCTAAGAAACAAACCCTGAATTATAGAACAAATTTATATACCCACAGCTTCCTTAACAAATGAGGTCCCAAAACGCTCATAACTTCAAGATAAAAGTGCGAAAATATACTTCATTCTGACCATCAAATATACCACTAAGCATAAACGTAATTCTCAATACAATATTCTGGTGATAAATTTGTAGTGTTCCCTCCATTTTTGGTCGAACTTTTTGAAATTTATTGCTGAATTGCCAATGGCAAAACGAAGTTTCGCCAGCTCTCGGTGAATTGTGGACGAGCAGATATGCTATACAATGTCAATACATTTCGGAATGGAAAACTTGCATCTCTGATGAGACTAAAGATGGATGTCTGGATCGAATTGGATAAGAAACAATGAATATGTAAGATGTTTGAATAACGTTATATTATTGTAGAGGTTTGGACATATAAAAATATGATTCCAATGTGACTAAAATTCACGTTGAGATATAAAAGAAGAAAGAAAAAAGATTCCGAAATGATGATTATACAATATGGTAGTTTTGGAATCGTTCAACAAACGCAACCTTAAAATCATAAAGAAGGCTGATTTACAAAATTAAAAAAATAATAGAAAAATAAAACGAATTTCAGTATTATCATTTAAGTGTCACCAAGGTCAGAATTAAATTGGTTGCCATGGCCGTAATCGGCTAGAATCTCAGGATAGTAGCATAGTCTCATGGGGAAGTAAAACTATCCCAAGTTTAAATGAATCTCAAAGCGGAAATTGAGAGGAAACGAAAACTTTCCCTTACAAGCAATTTCACAAAGTGGTTTGAATTCAAGTTTTTCAGAAATAAAGTTACAACAAAGGAATTCTTGAGTTCATTTGCTTTCCCGGGGCAGGAGGTGAGAGCTTGTTTGATTATTGTAGCACTTGTTTATCTGACTTATACAGGGTGCTACGGAAATGCTATGTGACATAACTTTGTATCGAATATCGGTACAGGTATTGTATTTCACAATACATTCGCACGTAATATCCTATTTCGTTTTCAAAAAACGTTTGCATCGTACACAAACAATAGTTCAGTCTCTCAAAATTTTCAATCAGCATAGTTTTCCGCCGAAATAATATAAACGAACAAGTTGAAAACTTTGCCTTTATTATCGAACGTCCAATTTCCTCGAACGAAAGCAGTTCTCGGAGTTGGAACGATAAAACTAATTTATCATTGAACTTTAAAACCCGTGAAGAGGTATTTCAATACATTTTGTTGGTACCCTCAGGATGTGCGCTTAAAATACTGAAGTACTTTTTATTTTGAGGAACTTTGAGAAGGTTTTAAAAAGTTAATGCTGTTGACTTGATCTCGATGCGGTAACTTGAAAGAGGTAGGCTTTGAATTTTAGAGTTTATGTATGGTGGCCTTGTAATGTTTGCATTTATTATTAACAGCATTTTGAGGATTCTGATTTTTAGACATAATCGGAAAGTAAAATTTTGTACGCTTAAAAAATAGATAATAATTATCATCATCCCGAAACGGCTTCAGTTATGTGCTTTTTTTTAAATGTGTTGTATAAGTAATTACTTTGTTTAATTATATTTACTCTAATAAACCGCTGACTGATTAGATCGCTATTAAGTTAAGGAAAGAAAGTTCAGAAATATGGAAAATTCTGAACAAATAAGTTTTAAATTAAGAAAATTTTGGCTCTAAAAACCAGTACAAACTGGCTCTGGACAATTCAGTCCAACGTGTTGCATGAGTTATTTGACAATGCCAAAACGTAAATAAGGAAAACGAAACATTTCCTCTGTAATAAGTCAAGTTAGCAACATCTTATTAATTAGCTCTCGACTTATGTTCTTCAATTAAACCATTTAACTTACATTGCTAGAATACAAATTACTGTTGATTAAGAATAATTATCTTTCTTTTTGTCAGTATGAGCTTACGTTAAACGTCTATGGCATTTTTATAATTATTAACGCTAGTGAAATCACTTGGCAACAGGCCTATATTTTCACAGATGGTCTCTTATTACACCATTTAACAAAACTGATAATATACATACATACATACATATAATCACGCCTGTTTCCCGTAGGGGTAGGCCACCACTTCTTTCCACTTGCTACGATCCTTACATACTTGTTTCGCTTCATCCACTGTCATAATACTGATAATACGAACTTAAAAAAAATCCAGGTCCAAAATATCTGCATCCATATTATATGCTCAACAAACATGGAATGCATCAAATAGAATATGACCGTTTGGCGCGTATTTTTATCAAATCTCCTTACAATTGGAGAGACGACAGGTGCGGGCAAACATCCGACGATCGGAGCGCTGGGCTTGAACTCAATGTAGAATTCACTGCAACCGATTCTAGGATATTGGAAAAACGCTAAAAACCTACCACTAAATGTATTTGAAGCACTTGTGTTGATTTGAAAGACCATATATATTTATTTAACAACACTTCTCCTTGTCATATACGAAAGAAGGTTTTTATCATCATTATTTTTAAGATAAAACAAAAGTTTTATCAGCAGGACTTCTTAGTTCAAATGAAAGTTATAAAAATATTCCAGATATTTTCTCAGATAAACGGAGGTTATAACTTTTATTTTCTAAAAAAAACGACCAAATATATTTGAATTAAAATTAAATCGATTTTTCATCTCTATTTATATCCGGAAACGTGACCTACCTGCACAAAACCACATGAAACAGCTAAAGCTCTATAAAATCAACATTTAAAGTTCAGCTAATTTATTTCGTAACCCAGTGACATGCATCCAGGCAGCTTTAATGTGGAGGCTTAACGCTCCACTGTTTTGTTTTAGTTACGTTGAAGCCTGGCCTAGTTCGTAAAGGGACCATGGACCAGGAAATCGAATTAGTCCAGTAAACGAAGCCTTGGGATACGATGGTACTTGTATCAAAGGCTCTCGTGGCTTCCCGGAAGTTACTGTTTAGTATTTGATGTGTGTAGTACTAGGTGAAAGTAGCGGGATAGGATGAAATAGCAAGCACATTTCGTCATATTTTTTCAAATAATTTGTAGCTACGTTTTCTGGAACATGCATGAATGAATATTCGTATTGTACAATTTTCGTGGAAAAGAATCCAATATTTTTCTATACGAACCTCAAAATGAATAAGAAAAATTGGTTTTCCATGAATATCAAATATTTTCTGCAGTTTGTCAAAATATTTATTCCAATAAAAACAAAAGAGAAAAGAATTTGATTATTGGTTGCATGAATTTTACGAAAGCTTTTAGTACAGTCAACATCGATATTGCCCATAGCATCAACAGTAAAATTATGCTCAAATTCCACAATATTTTAAAGGTAACTTCCTGGAATCAAGTAATGTTTATTTTGCCAATAGAGCTGTATTTTTATAATTTGTTAATCGCGTTGGCTTGTTTGTGAAAGCATTAGAATTATTTCCTTGTTCTTTTATTATAATTGCTTACGTTACAGGGTGGTGGTAGGGCTTGTTTTTGGTTCATAAACAGATCATTGTATTTATATTTATTTTGAAATAACTTGTTTCTGTCTACCCCTACGCGAAAGAGAAATGATTATATGTATTTATGTATATTTCTATCTATTTTAAAGGATCGGAAAGAACACCCATAAAACTTATTAAATAGCCAAAATCTAATGTAATAGTTATCATCCAACTACTACTAAACTAAAGACACCGATCCCACATTTGAACACTAAATTCGTCACTCAGCGATAGTACTACATAAAGTGGGCAATCCCACTGATATTCACCGAGTTCGCCGAGTACTTTTCCAAATCTCAGGCTGCTCTTAAATCACGGATGGCCCAATAAAACCTCGATTGCTCGTCCACGAGTTATTTGTTTTCTCCCTCCGATGTACTTTGAGGAAGGGGGACGACACTTTACTACACTTGAACTCGTAAACTATTTTTATATTGCTCTGAGTGTGAAACAGAATCTTTGTGTTGCTATCTCCCCACGCAGGCTGTAAAAGTCAATTGAGAAGAAAATTATGTCGTCCGTGCGTGAAGATAAAGTAGGATTGTTTTGAGCCTGACTGAGGACTGTGGCGTTCCATGAGGCTTGTTGCAGGATTAAAGTCATTTAAGAAAATGTCAGCGCTTTTGAAATGTTTTCTTAGGTCAATAAGGAATAACTTTAAGACCAGCATTATTATGACTACCACCAACAGTAATCTAATATTACTTTTTTAGAAATGAGAATAAATAATTGATTGTTCCTAAAAAGAATATTACAGCAATTAGTAAACATTTCCAAATTGTTCTTTACATATTTTAATCGGCTTTGGACATTTTTAGATTTTTTTAAACGTTATTTTATCTAAATTATTAAAAGAAAAACTAGAAAGGTGCTGTATTTGACGAATAGTCATCCTTCTGAACAAAAAAGACAATGAAAACAATGTATATTATGCATTGTTTTCATTGTCTTATAATAATATCATCTTAAGATTTATTTAAATATTATTAAAATGGGCAAAACTATGTAACCAAGATCATAAAAGATAGGGTAACATTTTGCGGTTCAAAATTTACCGAAACACTTGATCCTATCGAGTATTTAAACTTAACAACAGCCTGTTGAAAGAAAGTTACAAGAGATTAACAAGAAAGTTGTAGATAAGTAACCACTTAGTTCTTAAGTTCTCAAGAAGTCTTCGTTCCTAAGCATGTTTACTTGTGAAGATGTTGTTAACAATAGCGGCTGAGATTTGTACTTCTTGCTTGTAAGCGGTATCGCTTTCGAAAGTAAAAACTTTGGATATTGTGTTACTTGGATTACCTTTTGTGTGTGTGACTGTGAAACCCATACATTTTATAAATATAATAATATTCCAGGACGTCTCACTCACGGTTGTCTGGTCCCAAGCTAAGCAGAGCTTGTGTTATGGTAACCAGACAACTGATAAACATAGTTATATATTTTTAAATACATACATATTATAGATAAATAACACCCAGACACAGATCAAATGATCGTGCTCATCACACAACATTTGTCCATAGTGGGAATCGAAACCACGACTTCCGGTATAGCAGTCAGGGTCACTAACCACTGGACCAACAGGCCCGTCAACGTTGTGTGTTTAATATTAAAAATGTATATATTATGCTGAGGTGACGAGTAATATTGAATGAAAGACTGACAAGTATTGCGGCAACAAAAATAACTGGGAACGGGACAGGGAGATGATACATAAGTACCTACAAACAGTACAATGGTTGGCTAAGAAATATTATAAGTGCTCTTTGATCAGCAGAAAAAGACAAAACATTGATACTCTTGTAATACAAAAACCAATGTCATTTTTTAAACTCAACAATATTTTCTTTAATAAATGTCATATTTCTCCGAATAAACCTAAAGAGGTTGTAAAAAACTAAGTTCCAATGCCGATATTATTGTAGTCCTATAACTTATATATTATAGGTTTTGCGTGGGTTTACAAAAGTCTACATCGCCGTATAATTTCGTCTAAAGAAATAAAATATATTCCATTTACATAACATTTTCTATCGACCAACTCGTGTCGACCGCACCCAAAACTTTTATATAAGAAAAAACTCGAGATCATTTTTCAAATTATTTGCGTGTTCGGAAAGAACGCCGTTTTCAATACACGGGATTAGAATCAATCTAGGATAAACGGCGAGCTAGCGGTTTTTTAGGGTTACGTATGTTTCAAAGCCGAAACCAGACCTTAGTTACCTGTTGTGTTTGATCTCAACTAAACTTCCATTGCTAGATTTGTAAATATATTCTTTTTACGTTAATATGTTTAAAAAAAAAATCGTTGTGCTAATTCTGATTTGTACCCCACCCCCACCCCCGGCGCAAAGTGACGTGAGTGAAGTGAGTTGTATTAAAAGTCTGACGTGTCAGTCTGGCTACCTGTCTGTATCTGGTGTCCCACGGATGGACGAATTATCCAGAAAATTTATTAACGCTATAATTAACGGCATTAATTATTTAAATCAGTATATCGGATTATCTAAGGCATTTTTTTATTAATCATCTCATGTTTGAGTCATAAAAATTCACAAATAAGCAAGTATTTTATTATGCACGATTTGTATAAAATTTTTGAAACAAAACACTCGTGTCTAAAGTGCGGAACCCTGCTCTAACAGTCTGTTTGTTTGTACTTTCTTCCAATACGTGAGCTTTTTAAATAAACCATTATTTAAAAAGCTCACGTATTGTATTAATCATTGGCGAGCTTTGCCAAGCTAAGCCCCAAATTGATAGAATACTCTTCTTGCCACCATTTCTTTTACTAAAACGATGGGTAAGGTCTTAAAAAGGTAGCTAAGATAATACTATTTTATGACAAAAGTTTTAGATCCAGCTTAGACTAACTAATCTAGTTAAATAATGTCTACATTGTAAGTCTCAACAATAATCCCCTAATTCTTTTAAGACCATTTTATTGATTTTTCCCTACATTCGACGGGCCTGTTGGTCTTGTGGTTAGTGACCCTAACAGTTAAACCAGAGGTCGTGGGTTCGTTTCTCACCCAGGACAAATCTTTGTGTGTGTCTTTGTGTAATTCATCTGTAATATGTATGTATTTAGAAATATATAAGTATGTTTATCCGTCGTCTGGCTACCGTAACACAAACTCTGCTAAGCTTGGAATCCGATAACCGTTATGTTATGTTATGTAATATCATATTGAGGGCACAAAATTAACTCAAACATTACTGTGAATTTTCTTTTTACATAAAACGAAGGTGACAGGTGACATACAGGATGTGCTCAGTAGCTGTAAGCAGGCTACATGCACTCCGCCATTACATGCTCTGAATATGAAACACAAAACTCTCGCTACAAAATATGTTCGCGTAAAACACGCCCGGTGCAGTTATATGCTAACTATGTTGACGAAGTCTAGACTTTTAAGCTATTTTATACAATCTTTGAGCCTTCATTCAATAACGGATTTAGACAGTTATTTGTAAGCTTCAAGTTAAGAACTGTAAAATTTAAGCTAAACTCGACATTAGAATATTATTATGTTTATAATTTAAGGTAATACACAGATTTACATAAACTAAGCTAAAAACAATCTCGATTATGGCAGATTTAAAAAAATCTCATCATATTCTGACCACTTGTTTAAGAACTACGATGTCACAGACTGGCACCTACTCGTCAAACTTTTAACATCCTGAGTAAAAAAGTTTCACAAGATTGACGCCCCTTTTTTAAAATTTTTGGTGAAAATGTAATGATTACGACCCACGTCGAGGGCGCGACGTGGGGTTATGTCAGACTTGCACCGACCAAAACACCCCGGTCCCGTTCTCGCCTTTGCTGGAGCCGCGGCATCGCTAAGCATTCTCACCGCAGCTCCGGCAGACATAGTGCCCCTAGGCTTGCACCACCAGTTATGTATAGTTATAATAAACTTAGTATCAGTATAACATATTGTTCTCAAGCTGTACACAGTATTGGTTAGTAACTGTTACATAAGGATATAGTGAATTGTTTTTCTAAGAAGGGCATTATTTGGATCTATGTCCTATTAATAGCAAAACCCCTGTCTTTATTAGACGAGAGTTTCCGTGTTTCACAAATAAATTGTTTATCTCTGAGAATGTATACTTACTTGATATATTAAACTTCACTAGTTGAACTCCCGACTTTGCTCATATTAATGTCGGTAGTACTTGTACTTTTAAACAACAGTTTTGGCTGTGATGAGTGTGTTATACTTATAAGTAAACTACAGCTATTAAAACCTAAAACTTGCTGGCTAAGTTTTCGTAAATAACTTAGTAGTGTCGTCATCTAGGTTTTTGTGAAATACCGGCTGATGATATTAATTTAAAACTTGTTTGGCTTAAAAAATAACTTTATCTTGTGTTCAATATTTGCTGTGGCATTACTTAAAGATAACTTATTTACCTGACAAGCTATCGTCCGCGGTGCGTCCACAAAAATATTCATAAAAATTATCAATACAGACAACCAGAAATCCTTAAAATTCGATAAAAACCCAGCCCATAAACGTCCCAATTTTGGGTACAGGCCTCTTCCCATATAGAGAAAGCACGGGCATTGATCACCACGCTTGCTCTCTGTGGGTTGACGATTTTAGATCCCAAATTTTTAGAAAGCAGTTTCCTGACGATGTTTTCCTTCACCGTTTTGTCAGAAGTGTCTTAGAATAATTAAGAAAGAACATATAACTTCAATAGATACCGGTGTACCAGCTGTTTTGGAACCCAATGGTTTGGTGCGCGGCGATGGCAAGAGACCTGACGGTATGTCATTGCTGCCTTGGAAATTGGGTCGGCCTTTGGTGTGGGACGCAACGTGCGTCGACACCCTTGCGCCGTCCCACGTTCTAAGTTCAGCAGCCTCTCCTGGCGCTGCTGCTGGAGCTGCGGAGACCCTTAAGCGGCGGAAGTATAATAACATTGTGGGTGATTATATTTTCGAGCCGTTTGGGGTTGAAACGCTCGGGTCATGGGGTCCGAGCGCACGAAATCTTTTCAAAGAACTTTCCAAACGTTTGGTAGAATCTACTCGTGATCAGAGGGCTGGTTTGTTCCTTGCACAGAGAATCGGCATAGCCATTCAACGTGGCAATGCAGCCAGCCTTCTGGGCACGTTCCCCGCCATTGACAAGGATGACGATGAGTTCTTTGACGCCGTTTAGTTTTTATTTATGTAAGTTTTAATTTTAGTATAGTTAGAGTTTGTTCTTATATTAGATTTAATTGTGTATTAATAAATAATAACTTAAATGAATATACAAGTAAAACCGTAACTTCAATAGATTGAATGTATTTTTCAGTATTATATACCTACAGTCTTATATCAACAGTATATTTGTAACAACACGTTTGTACTGGAGTTCCACTGCAAGTATTATTGAAGGCAGCTCGTTACGTGAGCAAACCGATGTCGTGACGTCACACACTTTTTACTTCAAAGATATCTTTATCGAGATAGGATTGATTTGTAGTTTGTTCCGTATACGGTTGCTTGCTATTTTGACCTTTACAAAGGTTAGTCGTTTGTATTACAAATTGGTTGGATAGTTGCTGCAGCAAGCAGCATTTAAATCATAATGAATATGGTAGCATACATAGTCCTAAAGAACGACAGTTTAATTTACTTTTAAATTGATCTGGTTTTTAACTTTAAATCACTCGTCTGGTACACTGTTAAGAATAATATTTAAATAAATTGTCTCACTATTGAGCGCAATCCTCTATATTGTTTTTTGTATTCATCGTTTTTCATGTTCACATTTAAATACCTCTGTGAATTATACTATACATAATATATATTCCGGGACATCTCACACACAACAGTGTTAAGCTAGAAAGCTGCTTAGCTTGGGATCAGATAACAATCTGATCCCAAGCTAAGCAGCTTGTGTTATGGTAACCAGACAACTGAAAAACATACTTATATATTTCTAAATACATACATATTGCAGATAAATTACACCCAGACACAGAACAAATGATCGAGCTCTAAATTATAATATATACGGCTTCTATTTACGACTATTCTCATTACTCAAAAAGTATTCAAATACTTTACACTTCTCTCAACTCCACATAGACTCCACACTTCTCTCCGCATAGTTTTGGTAAATCTTTCAAGACTGCTTTATCTTCGAAGTTTTTAATGAGATGCATTTTTTACTGAAACTAAGTTTTTGCATCTTCATTAGGGTTAATGCAATTTATCAAGTGGTCTGTTCAGACAGAGATCTTTGTATTTTTTGCTTGGTTTTGTAAGACACTAAAGAGAAATGGGGCCCTTTCGTTGCCACGTTTTATTTATATTATTTATAGCTGTATATTTATAGCTGTTTTCGTTTATAATCAATTTGTATCTAATGTAAATTTTCAGGAGGTCTATAATAAAGATAAAACCTGTTTTAATATCGTATACTCAATGGAGATTGCCGTTTTTTGTTTGCCGCGGTTGTGATAAATGCTTATTTTAATTTCTGTTCAATTTTTCAATTAAATAGTGAACTAGATCATCCATGATAAAGCACGGAAAACCCACTATATGCATGCATGTATATACATTTATTATAAAATTAATATTTTCACACATTTTTATTTTATTAGCATCATGACTGTATTTGTCAGTTAGTTGGAACCAAACTCTTTGGATGGTCGCCAGCTTTGTGTAGACGGTTCAATTTGTATATTATTATGCCAGTTATTTACAATTAACATAGCAATAGTATAGATGACAGAACATAACAGTCTTCTACTGTGTATAGGGTGCACAGGGGTCAAAAAATATGCTGAGGTAGGAAATCATCTTAATCATCGTAAAATAAAAAGGCAGTTTTCTTTTACATTATAATTAATAAAACATAAAAACTTGACGTTAAGAAAATTTGCAAAAGAAAAATATTCTGACCTACCAAAAGTAAAATTTTTCGTTAACATAAGTAATGACATTTCTATTACTTGGTTGTCTGTCACATTCGACCCTTCGATCTTTAGCTCAGTTTGGATGATTCGTCCTTTAATCTCGACTCCAACCTGTTGCTATCTCTTTATGCGGGTTCTAATTCAACAAGAATCTTATCGATGCGCGCATACATCACGCTTGACCAGACCGCCTTTATGTCCAAAGAGATAAGGTCCAAAATAAGCCAAATTTATTCGCAGCTTGTACGATAGAGATGAATAATTTAGTAAGGGTAGTATTTCTAGTGGTTTCCTTAAGTGGGGATGGCTTTTGTCCAAGAATTTTCTATTGCATAGTAGTTGTTTATGATACCGGACAACAATGTATTAAGCTAAGAGCATATTTAGCTACATGCAGATAAGAGGTTCATAACTTGTAAAGTATGGCAATGTGGCGACTTTTATTTAAGTTATATTTTAATATTATTGATACCTAGTTGTTGATCTTAAATTGCAGTTTGTTCTGCATTATTTTTTGCTGTTTCTTACGATGAAGAAATTAACTTACAAAAATTTTACGTTTAGTTTTTTGGGCATTTTATTAAATACAAAAAAAAGGAGCACGTAATAATAAATCTTGCAAAAGAGTTACGAGAGGTTTCTGTTTACCCTATTTTCCCGTTACTCGTTGCAAACAGAAAACTTTTCTTTTACTTACGAGGCCCATACAAGCCTCTCCATAATTACGGTTTCTCAAGAACTCTGTACACCTAATACGTCCCGGTTTCCCTTTACCAACAAAAGGGAGGGTTTTCTTTGGCTTTACCATTATATGTGGACTAGGAAATTCGAAGCAACTGAAATAATTGACCATGTAATAATTTCCTTTTTCCATATGTTGTAATACATGGGGTATAACATTGATTTGTCAGTTAAAATAATGAATTTCAAAAATGTAGAGTCAAGATACTTGACTCTATATTTTTGTTCAGTTAGAAGCACAACTGTTAGACAGGGATGTGTAGCGTCACCGTGGCTGTTTAATCTGTTCATGAACAATTGCTTGACAGATTTAAAAGAGAATGAAAGTGGGTTGAGAATGAATGAGTTACTCGTCAAATGTTTTCTCTATGCTGACGACCAAGTGTTACTTGCATCTTCAGCCGAGGAGTTGCAGGAGATGGTAACTGCTATGAGTGGAACTTTTGTTAGAAAGGGAATGAAGATGAATGTAAAGAAGACGAAAGTGATGGTGTTTGAAAGAAACGAGGCAGTGACAAACTGCAATATCATGATTGAGGATGAACCAATTGAACAGGTGAATGAGTTTGTGTATCTGGGTTCAAAGTTTACAAGAGATGGAAAGTGTGAGAGTGATATTGAAAGGAGAGTGAATGCAGGAAACATGGTGAATGGAGCTTTGCATTCCTTTATGAACAGTCGGAAGGTGTCTAACAAGGCTCGTTTGGCTGTGCATGGAGGAGTGTTGGTCCCGACACTCATGTACGGAAGTGAAAGTTGGGTATGGCAGAAGAAACATGAAAGCAGAATAAATGCAGTTGAGATGAGAGCGTTAAGAAGTATGATAGGAGTTAAACTGAGTGACAGAATAAGAAATAGTGAAATAAGAAAACGTTGTGGTCTGAAAGAAGATGTAGTGACAAAAATTGATAAAGGTATGTTGAGATGGTTTGGCCATGTCGAGAGAATGAATGAAGAACGATTGACGAAAAAAGTGTATAAGGCGAGTGTGAATGAAAGTGTCGGAAAGGGTAGACCTAGGCGGACGTTTCTAGACCAAATCGGAGGCGTCTTGAAAAAAGGCCAGGTCAATAGTACCCTAAACCGAAGAGCATGTATGAAGGGAATTATGACAGTGGATGAAGCGAAACAAGTATGTAAGGATCGTAGCAAGTGGAAAGAAGTGGTCTCTGCCTACCCCTACGGGAAACAGGCGTGATTATATGTATGTATGTATGTATGTAGAAGCACAATTAGTTATTCATTTATACATATAAAGAAAATAAGCTAGGTGTACGTAGGTTATTTAGCCGAATTTTTATCGCGAATTAAAAAAAAGTGTCTGAGTCTAAATAAATAAACTGAATAAATTTATTTATTGAAGGTTTCTTTTCCAGGTGTGGGTGGAAAGGAGCATCGAGTTCTGCACAGAGAAGTGGCCGGACTCCATCAAGAAGGAACTCTTCGGAGCCTTCAGCTTCGTGCTGGTCTACGCAGTACCTGGTAAGTGATGCCTTGACGTCGTTGACTAAAACATCATCATTCGTTTAATATCCTACAAAAAAAACATTATAGTTACATACAATTTTTTTTTATATTTCGGTTTAAAATGATTTCTTTGTCGCCATATTCCGTCTAATAAAAAAATTAGGTAACGAGATTCAGGCATGAGACATTCGGGATTCAGTAGAGCTATTTGTAAACTTTGCTAGTAGAGTAAAAAAAACTATATAAATTTAAAATCTACCAAATAGATTTTTATGTGGTTTTCAGCAATGTATATAGTGATTCTAGAGAAAGGTTTGTGCGAACCTTTCATGAATGCTCTGTCCATCGTTGCGAAAGGTCACTAGTATATTCATAAAAGACTAGGATTTTAGGCTGTATATTCCAGCTCAAACTCTATGAGAGGTATGACTGTATTTTGAATCACTTTTTATTTTTTTGGTTTCATTTATGTAAGTGCTATTAAATATTTCATCCTTTTTGTTGGAAATTCAAGCTACACATATCGCAATTTGAAACTCTCGTAAAAGTCACACTGTAGATATAGGTCTGCCCTCTTTCAAGTTAATTCATGCATAAAGATTGAAACAAAGTTTAGAAATTAGTTGAGGAGATTTAAAAACTAAACAAAATAATACATAAGAATTGAAAAAAAAACAAACATAAATGTCTATAAAGAACATTAGCCAGTCAAAAAATATTACTAAAATTGAAATTTTGAAATTTGAAATTGGTATTTCTCGTCATATAAAGTAATAAAATAAATATCTAAAGTACTTAGTGGTATTAAAAAAAGAGTTTCAGTTTAAAATATATTTTTAGATGTAACACATTGCAGAAGATAAGTGTTATATTGTTTTGTGTGCTTATATTGTTTCATTTATGTGACATAGTGTCACTCTAATTGACACGCTAAGTGACGTCTGTATTATAAGACTCAAGTTCATAGGACTCTGTAAAGTTAGGTTTAAATGTCTATTTTAAGACTCTACAACGTGTGAAAAGGTTTTATAAAGTGAATTCTAATGCAAAGGTATTTTTTAATGTCAACCTTTTTATTATGAAAACAAACAACCTCCACAACAGGATATTCAACCACTTTACCTGGGAGCGTTTGACAAACACATATCATATGCAGAAAAAATAAATTTATTAAAAACGTTTCATTTTAATCTTGCAATTCATGAAAATTAAAAATAATTATAAAGACGCTTTTAATGTTTATTTGAACATAAAGAAACAGTCATATACAGTGCGGTACAGCCCACATTACACAACGCTTTGTTCTTCTGTAAAAATGTCAAAACTGACTCAATCCTAAGCCTTCAGGGCACTTTCCGGTAAACATGAAGTGGCTACATCGTTTTTCCGGAAAAATAGGGCCACAAGGGCCATTTGTCACACGTTATATTTCACGGGTGACGGCGCAAAATGTGGACAAACAAACAAGCCCTCTACGACGTCAAGAGGCAAAAGCAATTATGCGGTGATGACGTATTTTCAGAGGCAGAACTAACTTCTACAAAATACTTTATCACACAATCTACTCGACTACCCCTTTTTCTACATATGTATTAAAAAGGAAAACCAATTTTGTTCAGGTGGTAATACCGGCGTCGTACGTAAAATACTGTTCTGAATCTAATTTGTCTGGTTCACTTAATTTGCTACGTGATTTCGTAGCGCGTAGCTCGTAGCCGGCGTAGGCTTCTACGATATACTAGTCTAGTAAAAAAGTTGGTTGAATAAATGGTATTTTGTGAAAGTATTTACTGCATGATGCCTTGTGACGTGATATTAAAAAACATAAATCATCTTGCTAGCTGTAGTGTCTCGTAAGATTCGTTTGTATCGCATGTTATGAACATCGTATTTCATTTTAAGGCTGATCTAAATTGCTTATTTGAATGTGCTGGTGGCTGTTTGTACTGACTTTGTCTTTAATAGTAATTTATCGATTGATTTTAGAATTTATGTACACACAATAGTTAAAAAATGTCACATATTTATAATAGATGTACGAAAGTGGCGATTTAATTTTGTTAGATTTTCTTACGAAATTAATAACAACTGCCTCGTTGGCCTAGTGGTCCTAGGCGCGACTGCTACGCTACAGGTCTTGGGTTTGATTCCCGAGTCGACCAAGGTGTTATTGGGTTTTTCTATGAAATTCTCAGTAGCAGGTCGGAGTTTGGATTTATGCCCGGTTAGTGGCAATAGGCTCGCTCCCTATTACATGGGACCTAAACATATCGACGAACTGTGGGTGTACATTGGTACACCTCTGCCTACCCTTTCGGGGATACAGGCGTGATGATACGTTATGTTATGTTTTTTCTTACAAAATAATTATTTACGTCCAACTTTCAAAGGGGTCGGTTCTTATCATAGTTGAACTACCCTTAATACACGACTTTTATTAATAGCCTTTTCATGTATCCTCCGCATATTAAACATTTAACTAATTAAATTAATTTAATAAACTCTTCTCATAACCACGATCGGTGCAGTATAATAATAATTGAGGTTAGCGAAAATTGTCGAAAATATTTTCAGAGTCATTAAAGGATTCAATAATTTTGAGTAATATTGTCTGCTTGGAATCTATTAATTAATTGAATAAATACTTACCTAATTGAAAGTTCTTTAATAGATCTTCTGCTAACTGAGTTCTACTACTTTCTTGCAGATGTCTACCGCATGATAGATCTAGCCTATGTTCTGTGGACAGAGATGTAGCTAAGCTTGATCGATTAAACTCGGTACAAGTTATTTAATGAACGATTCAGGTCTTCTTTTACCATCTTTTTTTTTATTTTTTTGCTAAAAAGTATTACCTTTTTGGGTTTTTGTTGAACTTATTTACGAGCAGTTAACTACGACAGTCTGAAATATAGAATGAAGGATCTTGCTCTATATAAACAATTTTTAATAACACTCTTTGAACCTTCTTTTTTTTACACTGATTAAACGGTGTGTTAAAACAGAAAAATAATTGAAAACTGATGATTGTTTATTTTTAACTAGATTTTTTTTAACATTGTATTTATTTAGTATCGCCGTCCTTAAAAATAATTACTAATTAAATGATCACTTATACAGGTATAATCCTGCGAACCCACAGTATAACGGAATTCATACTTTATTTCTTCCATCATTTAAGTGAGGTTTTATTTATTCCTGCGAATTGAATAAGTATTATCGATGGAAGATCTTTATCAAGAAGATATTTAATTTTAATACAATCTTAGAAAAATAATAATTAAAACCCTTTTTATTCTCCTGTATTTCGCATTTCCCAAAGATAATGCTCATTAATTTTGCAATAATATTTCCTGAGAATTAGGTATTTACTTAAAAGTATACATAACTTGTTTTGTATTACAGAAGGCATATCTTTTTAGGGTAATGGATGTTCCGAAGGTTTCACAAACTTTTAATTGTTGTACAAACTTAATTAGTTATTTAGGTAACTGAGTTAAAATAATGTTACTAAAGTATTATCTAACTCCAAATCGAGGTTTACAGGCTTTTTATATAGCGAGATTACGCTGGCTTTATAGGGCTAAGTTTTTTAATCAAAACATGATTCCCTGTATAGTACCTAAATATTGTTTTAATTTTTACGATTAGTTCGAATATTTTTCTAAATCCCTATTATTGACAGCTTTAAAAGCTTTAGACGGCGTGAAAATAACTTGGAAGTTGCTGTACATTGCCGAATATGATCGATCAGATATGCCACTATAGCCGCACGGCCCCGCAATGAACCGTAATTTAAAAGACACTTCTTGCATTGTCTATTCAAGCCTTATTTTTTTAAGTATTATTTTATTTACTACATAATAAAAGTATTCAGAGCGTGTTCATTCTATTTGTAATTTAATATTTTGAGACTTGAAAGCAAGCAACATAATTTGGAAGAATTATAAGATAGAATTTCGTTACTCATTTTAATTGATGTCTAGAAATTAATATTTACGTACTGCCTTAGTAAATTACACTATGCCAAAGACTTGCGCAAAAAAATGTGTGCACTATTTAATTTATACTTTTCATTTCCCATTTTCGTCGTAAGCTAGGCCTTTGAAGGCTCTCAAACGTACTCCTAAATACAGCGCTAGTATATGTTGTTGAATGCCAGACCTTTTCAATACCCGAGGGCAGTCTTAATAGAGGTCTCAAACGTGATTAAATTGTATACGATAAACTCAAGTCTTCCAACTTTAACTTAAATTATTAATATTTAGATGAATTTAGTTATTGCTTTTGGTAGTCTAGTTTTAGTGTTGTAGTTTATTTTATAGAAAGGGAGGTTGAGAAGGATTATTTAGTTGCTGTCTAGCCGTTTTAAAAGCTATTTTGAGATCTACATACAGTTTTACAGGATTCAGCTGAATTTCATGTCTATTTGCAATATTCTACTTCGTATATTGGGGTAATACGAAAACCTTTGGCAATTCTAGTTGCCAGAATTATAACAACCGTTTCAGGCAATTTGGTTAGAAAGAAATATTTTTTTTCACTTCATAACACCAAAATGAAACCTTAAGAAAATTAGGGTTCTGTTGTTTCCAAATGTAACAAAGAAATAAGGAAAATTTGTTGAACGTGGCTAAGAGGTAAGAAAAATATACCAAAATATTTGCTAACAAAATTACATGAAGCATTTGTATTAATAAAAGTCCTGGCGTAAATGTTAGGTTGTATAAAAAAGGCCCAAAATGTATGAAAGCCTTGCATAACATATTTCCGGTATAACGAGGCCATTGTTTAAGCTATCATAAGCCGACGGAACGAGACAAAGTTGCGTATCGAGTTTACTGGGGGGATACCTGCGATTAGTTAACCTTTGAATTTAGTTGTGAATTCAAATCGTATGGCAATAACTCTGAAAAATAATTTGAAATAATGTTAAATACTCAATAAAACTTAAAGAATTTCTCTCTGATTGAATTTTTTTGCGACTCGTAGCTATGTGGAAGCTTTTTTTTTTTTTTTACTAGCCATTTCTTTCCCACTGCTGGGCAAAGGCCTCTCTACCCTCCTTCCATTTCTCTCTGGTTAGAGCCGTGGTCATCCACTCCTCATCAAAGGCCTCCAGTTCGTCTCGCCATCTCCGCCTAGGCCTACCGCGATGTCTTTTGCCATTTAGAGGAAGCTTTGCCCGATGTTAAAGGTCAAGCCCGCTGACGGCGGTGGTTCCGTCAATGAAATTTGAATTCATTCGGATAACACGCCGTTGGTCCCGGCCTACGTTGATCTTTAGTAGTCTTTACCTTATTACCATTCTGACTACCAGAAACAACATGGTTATACTCATTTGTTAAGTAAAAAAAATTTAAGACGTCAGATAAGCAGTGCCGCTTTATGTTAAATTCAGGTGAATCCGTCAAAACGGAAGTAGACCTCAAAATAGCTTGGCAAGAGGCTTGGCAGAAGATTGATCCTACTACACGTGGATTCTGTCCATTTAGTTTTGCTATTATTATTATATTAAGTGTAAGTCAATAGTTAAAAAGCCATCCCTAAATTAAATAAGGAAATCAAAGCACCTACTTATTGTATAGTTATGTTATTCTAAGATTTCCGGTATTGTTCTAAGGATAAAATTGATCATATGAGGAATATTTACTTTGACTTTATCATTGTTTTCTTTCATGAATCATATTCTAAGCCTTTTGAACGTATGAAGTTACATTTGTTCCTTAACAAGCATGTCTTCAAAACTTGTTACTTGTTAAAAATGGATCATATACATAAAACATTCTTTTAGTAATCATTTTTTAAAATAATTGTGAAACTTAAAAATGATAAAAATAGAAATTAAAAGAACTTTGAGCAACATTATTTTCTTTTTAAGTAATACTTAAAGGCAAAGAAGTCAAAAAGAAATATTTTGCCGTTTTAAAAAACCAGTAACCGAATCTTTTTTTTGTTGCAACCAGAATCCGACTATAAACCTTTTACAGGATTAGTTTTTTATGTATATTTATTAATTGTATTTCAGGTTGCATTGTCGTGGTGTCTTATTCCCTGATGGGCAGGAGGCTGTGTTCCGTGTTGCCGCCCTTCGACCAGACGGAGGGCAGCGCGAATAGCCAACAGGTAATAAAAATTATTTTGAATACTGTTCTTATATCTTTTAAAAACTGTCATAAATATTTTTAACAAGTCAGTGCTGTAGTATTTTTCACTAGCTTATTTTTTGCTAATTATTCAGAGTTCGATTTCTATAATACTTGTATTTGATTACGTTTTTATCCTTGGGAAAATTGTTTTGTATTGTGGGATAGCTGTTATTTGACTTGTTGGTACCTGGAAATATTAGGCAGAAAAAAATACTAATATTTAGATTCTAAAATATAAACCGCGAAAAAATCCGTAAAAAGTAGTTTTATTTCAATGTCTAACATTCGCGTAAACCTAAGAAACCAAAAATACCAATTTTACATAGTTACTTGATAAAGCGTTATTTTTCATCAAAAGCAATGTTACCATTCGAAATTAAATTGAATTAGTTCACAAATAGAATAAAATATGAATTCTATTATCTCGATAAGCCCTTTAGTCGTTAATCATATTTTATGTACTACTACTAACCTAATTTGATGATACGGGAACGGTATAAAAATTACTATTTTAATATTTAAATTTAAGTTAAATTCTCGGAACGCCAGCGACACGCTTCATGAATGTTAACTCGATGTTTTAATTACTTATCGAGAACTGCGTTAAATCACACGAACCCAAATATATCTCTTTTCTTTATATTTGCTTTATTTCGATCATTGATCGATTACTGTGAATTGTAAGTTACAGTGGACTATGATTGGCTGAATGATGACTGTGAACTGTTAATCAGCTAAAATAGCTGATGAACAGTTTATGTTGTATATTTATGTTAAATATTTATTGTAACAGTATTTGAAAATAATTAAGCTTTTGCAGCTGTTACTAGCGAGATTTATTAAAGTCGAATGAATATTATAATATTACACATTTTATCCTTTTATTTACAACAGCAATGTTTAAACTTCACAATTTAGAATATAATAGGATATTCTTTATTGTATACCATTTATAATACATAGTTAAAATAATAAAGCAAACAACAAACATTAAGCGTACAATGGCGGTCTTGTTATTTACCTTAGTTTTTGATTATTTTGATCACACATTTATGATGTGGTCTTCTATATTTAACAAAAGTAAAATGCACACAGCGATTGCAATTGCTTATTAACAGTACAGAGTATGAGTGAGAAATGTCTTCTCAGGAAATACGTAACAAAATGTATTGCATTTATTGTATCACAAAAAGTGTCGTCGTATTGTAAGCCGGCCTGCCACCCGATGTCCATGAAATCCTATAATCCGATCCCGCGGCGAGGCATTGAAACATAGCTGTTGCTACTAGAACAAGTTTCATCATTTAGCGGAACAACGCTTAAAGGGAATATGAAGTGAAGAATTTATTGGTTTAACGAAGACTTGAGAAATGAACAGTAGTATTGAGTCATCCTTTTTTGTGTGGCTTCTGTATTAGAGCATTAAGCGTGTAAAAAATGGAAAATGAACGAACTTTTTTGTTATTTTAGGCTTTTGCATGTGGATATAGTTTACGCACTATATGTATAGATGCACCTATAAAAAATATTAATAAGGTAAATATTGATGATTTCAGTAAAAGACTGGTCTTTTAACCCCATAATGGCTAAAAATGAAATATGTTTAACCTATCGTCATTATCTCCCGAGTCTTTTCCCAACTAGCTAGGGTCGGCTGGCAGTCTTACCGGATTCAACTGAATACCTGAATACATATTTTACATGGAGCAACTAACTATCTAACCTCCACAACACATTTTATTTGGAAACACCGTATCCCATAGTGAGACTGGTTGTTATTACCCGACTGCCAAGAAGGGTTATGTTTTTGTGTATTGAATGTATATGTGTGTAATGTTCTTTATTACCTCATATCTTCAAAATGGCCGAATGGATTTCGATAATTAGGGTATCGTTGGATTTGTATCGATTATTCAAGTGTTCTTAGATATGTCACGTCAAACAAAAACCAACATGGGGGTCACGAGGAGTCAAAGATTGAGGTAAAAAAAAAATATGTTTGCTACACTATGGGTATCAAATTAAAGGGCTTGTAACGAGGATTCCAAAATGGTATATCGTTTACGTATAAAAAAATATTATGTGAAAAATTGTTCTTTATCCAAACGTTCTCTTGGTACGCTGGTGTAACCTTAAGAAACAGTTAGACGTATTATGATTTTAACTGAAAACTGTTAAATAAAAAATAAATAAATTTAAAAATAAAAAACCCGACTGCATAGAAAACACTTTAAATAAAAGCTGAAAAGAAAAAAAACAAGTACATACTTATTGACTGTATCAGTCGGGACCCATAATGAATGATTTTAGTCTAGCTTATTTAACCTATATATAGTATGTAAATAAAACGTCTTTTAATCCTTCTGATTGCTGGCTATCCTTTTGAAATTCAGGGAAAAACAAAAGAACAAAAGCCTATGTAAAGCGCTTGTAGAGAATTATACCATTATTGTTGGTTAACACCGGCAAGTCGGTTTCCGGTACATGTGGAAACGTGGTTATATTTAGTACTCCGATCTGTACGGTTGAATAATTGCGAGTAAAGCCTTCATTTCTTTCGGATGTGGGTGCTTGTGTATATTTCACTTTTGGAAACTGACGGAACTGAAAAACAAACAATTATTATTATTGAATTGTTTTTTTTTCTTTGTGTGCAGATAAAGTATATCTCGGGATTCAGCTTAAGACCGTATTTTACATTTAGCGACTGCCTATCTGACCTACATAATTCATTTTACTGAGAAAAATGGGTTGTGGAAAAATGATAAAACATTAACTGTAATGCGGTCATTATTATAAAGGTAAAATTATATGCGGATTAATAACATTTGTTACAAATACAATTATACGGTGCGCACGTGGACAGAAATCGAAAAAACAGCGAGGTTTGGAAGGAGAAAAGGAAGGCCCATACCCAGCAGTGGGATCGAACGAAGGCAAATACAAAAAAAATACAATTTAAGATGACTGGAACAAGTCAATAAACCTTGATACATTACTCCTCGTAATATCACCGCGGAGTGGGTTCCGAACAAACATCGTTACGCACACAATGGAGTGGGTTCGAAGAACAATGCCTTATATTATATTTGTACAAGGTGTTTGAGCTTATAAGATGTTATACCCACAGATGTGGTACATTACAAGAGATTTTGGAGCACAATCTTGTATACAAGTATTATTTTCACGTGGTTAGTGAAAAAGGTTATAAGCTAATAGGTTTTAAAAAAGGCACGTTTAAAGGCTATTTTTTTTAAAGCCAGTTGTTTTAGTTCAAAGAATAATTTTGAATTATTCCTCGGAACTTGAATTTTATGTCTCTAATAAAAATTATCTTGTGTTGAAAAACCGGCTCGCTGTAGGTATGTAACACTTTTTGGTGTTGTAAACTAAACAGTTTTCATCAGAATTATTTAGTTCCGTATGATCAAATTACAAAGTTTAGGTGAGTAAGTACTGAAAAGTAAACAATCATGTTTACTTTAAAACATCATGTTAACGTTAAGATTAAAGTAACTTATTCAATTTGTCTTTATTTTGACAGCATTAATATTTGGAAAGCATTTTGATCAAACATAATTATGAAAATAATTACCATTACAAAGTTTTGCTAATTTACAAAGTTAAGTATTTAGAAGCCTTAAAATTATACATCAGAAAGGCATATCTGGCATAAGTAAGTTTGTACTTTTTTTATTTATCATTAGTTCGATAACCATAAATTACAGATTTTAAATTCTTCTATACACAGTTTGTAAATTCAGTCAAGCCATAAACCACATGACTAAGTCTATATGGCCATAGTTGAATCTCCCTAAATTGGAATTCCTCTAAGGTTTCATATTCAATTTATGGTTTCAAGAGAAATAACTTACATATAAGTTTCTCGTGAACGGTAAACTTCTATTCTAAGTAAATACTTAATAGTATAATTAAAATGTCATAATACAATTTCCCTAACATTTATTCAGTGTTAAAATAAGCTCAGATCATACACATAATTTAAAGTGGGGTTTGCATTACTATTTCAAGAATATAACATTTTAAAATGTGGTTACATTTAGCTGTATTATTTTAATGCAGAATTTATGTTATAACATAGGACTAACGAACGAGAACGAACGAGAAAGAACGAATGAAGAAGTTTAATATGTAGTAATAGCTTTTGCTCGCGACACTCACGCTTGATTCTATAGCAGGATAGATTTGATTCAATATTCGTATGAACTAATAGAGTTGAGTCACCACAAGAATCAATAGTAATATTATGTAAAGGGAGTCAGCGCGTACATGCATAAATACCTTCTAGGGCTTGACGTTGCGACCGCGTTACACGTGGCCGCAAGCAGACCTAACTAAAAACTCAAATTAAAATTTAGTCATCTGCCTAGCCCTTTTCCCAAAATATGTTGGGGTCAGCTACCGGTCTTTCCAGATTTAGCTGAACGCCGTATTTTACATTGAGCGACTGCCTATCTGAAAACCGATTTTATTGAGAAATACAGTATCATATAGTAAGACTCGTTGTCAGAATTGACTTAACGACTGCCAAAGATGTAAGTATGACAGCCGGGACCTACGGTTCAACGTGCTTTCCGAAAAACGGAGAGGTCTCGGTATGTTATAAATGGTCACCCATCCACCGACCAACAACGGCGAGCGCGGCTTAATCTGTATTATTGGTAAAACCGTACCGGCTTACACTTAGCCACGATCCCCTAATTCATCTGTTTCTTTTCCATACATCATTTAACAACCCAGTACATATCATTATTACATTCTAATAAACAATCGGATCATAACCTCAGCATATTAAATACGATATCCTTTACTCTGCACTTTTATGTCGGAGTTATTACCGGTCGTTAAACATTGATGCGGCAACAGGTAGAGTCGGGGAGCGGGCTTGTGGGAAATGTTCCGTCATAATAAACGATTTTGGTGAAAAAGGAAACCGAGTAGAAATGAAATCCCATCAGAATTTTACGGTTATGGTGATAGAATTATCAAAATGGTGGCCTATTAGAATATAATCTTGGAAAAATCAGGTCACACACTTAATTTCTCAAGCACAATGTCATTTTTATCAGCTACCGAAAGAGGATTATTTAATGAACCTATATAATCCAATTTTAGTCAAAACATTTATGTTTAAAAACCTTTATTCGGATAATCATTTTAAAAACGAAATCAACCGTTTAAAATTCCGTCATTACCGTTTTCGTCTCAAAAGTCCTATAACATCTAATCTTACGATCTTTCACAATCCCTGAAGGATAAAATCTAGATTTAAGAAGACTTTAATCTAGACCGTTTCAGTGTTTATTTAGCGAACTCTGAAAGCGTTACGACTATTTTTATTGCCCATAAATCTTGAGCTCCCAAACTGTATTGTAAATAGATCTTGTTATTCAAGAAATCAAATTTTAAATTTGTATTACGATGAACGCAATCGTAAAATATTCTAATATGTTGTGGGTATTCATTCAATTGTAAATGTGTTTTTATGAGTTTTTATATAGTTTGTTGATCTTGCTTTAAAATGGGATTGTTACTATGTTGTTTTTTCATAATACATATAAATATTTTTTGCGCTATAAAATGTACCATACCTGTGGCTAAAAGGAAAACCAATATAAAGTTTAATTTTAATAAACACAATAAGAAGTATCTAAACAATTTAAACTTACGTACTGACAGTAATCTGAATCAAACAATGGTCTATACATGTCCCTTCCTTGCTTTTAAAATTCACGGACAATCCATCATCGAAATCTATATAATAAATATGATTATTTTACTGGAGTCATGGGATACTCAACCCAAATTACCTGTCCGGTAGTTGTGGAGTAGTATACGGGTATGCGACCCCGGCTTCCCTAGCTATTACCGTCCTATCCCTTGCCCTCCTGGGCGGTAATATCCTATATTTCCTATTCCTCCCTCCAGCTTACTAGTCTCCCTTTTCACACCACCTATCCTTCCCTCTCCCTATTCCTAACCTCTCCGCCAATCCAACGTATGCCGCGCGGATGGATGCATGGCTAAGGGCAAGCTTAGTTGCGAGCGTGCCACACTGCCCTGGGACCGGGCGACCCAGAAGTAGGCGAGCCTTACCCTGGCATGCGGGGCTCTGCTGGGGTGGACAAACATTTCCCTTGCTACTCGTGGGAACGCAATGGATAATCGGAAAAATAATTCTATTAACCAAAATGGCGGCGATGCGGTTCGCCACCCATCACGTCTCGTTTCTCGCGGGGGCGAAAAGTGGCCCACGGAGAGCCGCTTTGCTACGTTGAATGTAAGAGGAGGAATGGATGGTAAGGTAGACGAAGTATGTCAGATGATGGATGAACGATGCATAGATATTCTGTGTGTGAACGAAACCAAGAGGAAAGGTTGTGACATCACGGTTCATGGTCCCTATACGGCATACTGGTCGGGAGTCTCCCAAACCAGCCGAGGCTGTCAGGGAGTTGGTGTGATTCTTTCCTCTCGAGTAGCTGAATGTGTGATGGAGCATGAATGTGTAAGCCCGAGACTCTTCTGGATTAGGTTAAAAGTTGGGCTCACTCGCTTGTTTATCCTTGGGGTCTATGCACCAACGGATCTGCGAGGAGGTGGGTCATTAAAAGACCAACAAAAGAAGGAGGAATTCTGGGATAGCATGCGAGAGGTCCTGAATAAATGCGGAGAAAATGAACGGATCGTGATGTTAGGGGATTTTAATGGGTGGGTTGGAGTAAAGCGTGATGGGTATGAAGGAGTTCTAGGTACGTTTGGGGACGACCGAGTGAATGATAATGGGAAAAGGCTGCTTGAAGTATGCTTGGAAAAGAATCTTTGCGTGGCCAACTCAATGTTTGACCACAAAAAGATCCATTTGTATACAAGAGAGGAGGGTGAATCTAGAAGTATGATTGATTTTGTAATTGTGGATGAACGACTGAGGAAGAAAGTTCTAGACACTCGGGCATATCGCGGTGCAGGCCTCGACACAGACCATTTTCTGGTCATAGCCCGAATGCGGGGCCTCTTTAAACTATGGCGACATCGAGGAGCCGAGCCTACGAGTGTTTTGGAAAGAATAAAAGTGGAAAATCTACAAGAAGAAGAAAAGAAAGAAGAGTATGTAGAGAAACTGAAAGAAAGTTTCAAAGGCATAGAAGAGGTAAGTGTGATTGAAGATCTGTGGAAGAAATTTAAGAAAGGGATAGTGAATGCTGCTACTGAGGTATGTGGTGTAGCTAAAAGGAGAAAAGGAAGAAAGAACGATAATGTGTGGATGGATAAAGATGTTCAAAGGGCTGTGCAAGAAAAGAAGAAAGCGTGGTTGGATTGGTTAGCAACAAAAGCTAACCAAAAAGTTCAAAAGGCAACGGATGATGAAATCAAGGAAGCAAGAGTGAAGTATAAAAGATTAAAATCAGCAACGAAAGAAGTTGTGTCTAGAAAGAAAGAAGATCGAAAGGATGATTTTGATAGGAGGCTCACTGAAGATTTCAAGTCAAACATTAAGTTTTTCTGGAAATCTATCAGGACAGCCAGAGGAAAAGCTTCTACCTCGGAACTGAGTACAATCAGGAGTCGAGATGGGAGCATTATAAAAGGAAAAGAATGTGTGTTAAAGAGATGGAAAGAGTATTTTGAAAGTTTGTTTGAAAGAGAGGAAGTGCAGGTACAACGTCCGACAACTTCCATGGAAAGTAATATAAATGGGGATGAAAGTGAGATAAGAATGGATGAAATAGTGAAAGCGTTGAGAAGTATGAGATTAGGTAAGGCTGCGGGGTATGACAGGATTACCGTCGAGATGCTGAGGGCTGGACAAGGCATAGTGGCTAGCCAGCTGTATCGCCTTTTCAATTTGTGCTGGCGCAATGGACTAGTGCCGGGAGACTGGTGCAAAGCCGTTATCGTGCCATTGTACAAAGGGAAAGGGTCACGACAGGACTGCATAAATTACCGCGGTATAAGCCTTCTCAGTGTTGTCGGCAAATTGTATGCGAAAGTTTTGATTGAAAGGGTTGTGAATGAAACAGACGAAAAAGTATGGGATGCACAAGCGGGATTTAGAAAGGGAATGGGATGTACGGATCAGGTCTTTTCCTTGCGGTGCATAGCCGAAAAGTACTTGGCTAAAAACAAGAAGGTCTATTGCGCGTTCGTGGACCTAGAAAAGGCCTATGATAGAGTGGTGAGGAATGAACTGTGGTCAGCATTGTCCGTGAACGGTGTGAGCAGTGTCCTCATACGAGCATTGCAATCTCTTTACAGGGATTCTAGTGCTTGTGTAAGGATAAACGGGGCATACACTGAATGGTTTAATATCGAAAAAGGTGTTAGACAGGGATGTGTAGCGTCACCGTGGCTGTTTAATCTGTTCATGAACAATTGCTTGACAGATTTAAAAGAGAATGAAAGTGGGTTGAGAATGAATGAGTTACTCGTCAAATGTTTTCTCTATGCTGACGACCAAGTTTTACTTGCATCTTCAGCCGACGAGTTGCAGGAGATGGTAACTGCTATGAGTGGAACTTTTGTTAGAAAGGGAATGAAGATGAATGTAAAGAAGACGAAAGTGATGGTGTTTGAAAGAAACGAGGCAGTGACAAACTGCAATATCATGATTGAGGATGAACCAATTGAACAGGTGAATGAGTTTGTGTATCTGGGTTCAAAGTTTACAAGAGATGGAAAGTGTGAGAGTGATATTGAAAGGAGAGTGAATGCAGGAAACATGGTGAATGGAGCTTTGCATTCCTTTATGAACAGTCGGAAGGTGTCTAACAAGGCTCGTTTGGCTGTGCATGGAGGAGTGTTGGTCCCGACACTCATGTACGGAAGTGAAAGTTGGGTATGGCAGAAGAAACATGAAAGCAGAATAAATGCAGTTGAGATGAGAGCGTTAAGAAGTATGATAGGAGTTAAACTGAGTGACAGAATAAGAAATAGTGAAATAAGAAAACGTTGTGGTCTGAAAGAAGATGTAGTGACAAAAATTGATAAAGGTATGTTGAGATGGTTTGGACATGTCGAGAGAATGAATGAGGAACGATTGACGAAAAAAGTGTATAAGGCGAGTGTGAATGAAAGTGTTGGAAGGGGTAGACCTAGGCGGACGTTTCTAGACCAAATCGGAGATGTCTTGAAAAAAGGCCAGGTCAAGAGTACCCTAAACCGAAGAGCATGTATGAAGGGAATTATGACAGTGGATGAAGCGAAACAAGTATGTAAGGATCGTAGCAAGTGGAAAGAAGTGGTCTCTGCCTACCCCTACGGGAAACAGGCGTGATTATATGTATGTATGTATGTATTATTTTACAAGCAAATGGAGAAATACCAACAACCACTAGGAGCAAAATGCGGTTAAAGATATCTAACCCTAACTAGAATATACTAGAAAATATCTAAGAAAAAACTATAGCAATATAGAATTTTAATCTTTATAGTTCCTTAAGCGCCTTAAGGATTATGAGGAATAAAAACTTTTTGATTTTGATTTTCAACCTCCTTTTTCATATTCCAGCGTCTCCGCATAGTCCGCGAGCGCAAGCGGGTGGCGTGGATCCTGCTGCTCCTGGCGGTGCTGTTCGCGCTCTGCTGGCTCCCGTACAACATCCTGCAGCTGCTGATCGATGTTAACGCTGTCAATGTGGAGTCCGTGTCCGCCATGCTGCCGTATACGCTGCTATTGGGTATGTAGTCAATTTTAGAGACAGTTATAGAAAATAATATAGATGTTTTTGCAAAAAAAAAATGGTTTTGGACGAAATTTCGTACATGTATAAAAAATAGTTCAACAAAAACCGGATTAACATAAAAAAAAATGTAGCCCCAATGAATTCTGGAGAGTGAGAAGTTGCCGGTAAATTAATAGTGGAACGTCTTGTTCTGGATATTGTCATTATTTTGGGGTTATATATTCGCCATTTTTGGCTAAATCCAGAACAAGCAGCTTACCTTACTCCAAAAGGCCTATAATTGGCTACCTACCCACGGTTAGGGAGATGGAGGGAGATTCTCAAAAAGCTATATTACTTTCACGAATCGTGATTAATTCGTAAGATAGTCCTATATAATTTCGATACCAGATAATTTTTGCCAATTTCCATTAAGTAGCCATAAATAGAGACAGATATTTACTAAATTAAATATTTGAAGGGCACTTAACATAAGATACGATGATCTTCAGGTATGTCAGATATCTAATAGATCTTCAGAGTTCTAAGGTTCTTTAAAGGCTGAATTACGTGAACTGGAAATTATTAAAATATACGCATAGTTGATAGTATGTATTCCAAAAAGGATAATCATTTTCAATTTACGCTTTAATCGAGAATTTATGATTAAATAGAATTCAGAGTTAGTGGAAACGTTATTGTTGTCACAAATAGATTTATAAATTCTAATAAATTTAATACCAGACAATTATTGAAATATGTTTTCAATGTACCGATTTCATATTTGAAATTTCGAGCGAATTGTAATATAAAACTAAATCACAGTCTACCAAACGTCAAATACAGAGTTTGATTTTCGTTAATTAATAGTTTAATTTATTAGTGAACAAAAATGTTTCAGTATAATACTGATTGAGTCAATTTCAATTCGTAATTATTTTACTTTTCTAGCTAGACGCTATACCAAGTAGGTATACAGTTTGTTATGAAAACTGATTTAGGAATCAATTATTTAATTACCTCATTTCGAGCTGAAATTATGTTTACCGACTCTATACCAAATGTACTCTTCACCTCTTTTGGATAGATATACCTTTTTGGTTACACCTTGTATACGCTCCTACAAGGACGTTTAAATTGTAATACCTAATGTTACATTACATTAACATTCAACTATATTTAATAGTATGCAAATCGGATTACGCGCTGCATGAGTAAGCGGCATTGTGTCTATCGAATTAGATCGGAAGCGTGGCGGAAGATCGATCGGTAGGAATTCTATTACTCGAAAAATTCCAACTGCATATTGTAAGGAGAGAATTATGAAGCTGAGATTCAATCGGTTCTGAATATGGAGTATTGTGTTGTATTTACTTAAATTATCTTTGAGATTTTAGATGGTCAAAAATCTTTAATTCACCTATAGACAGAAATTTAGGCAGCCAGTGGCGATACATTGAATTAGTTTAAATTATATTTGTGCAAGTGGGTTGAACTTAAATGTTAAGGGTAAAAATAAGTCTTTAAATTGTTACCTATACTATGGCTCCTTGTATTTATTTCATAGATTTTTAAAGAGATTGAAGTAAACACACGTTAGAGCACGATTGATATCCCAAAACCTTATCAAACAATTCAATAATCTCTTGTAATAGGTACACTAATTCTTTAAAAATTATTTGTTTTTCCCCAGGGCACACGAACTCAGCAATCAACCCCATCGTGTACTGCCTGATGACGCGCAACTTCCGTCGCTCGCTGCGCAAGCTGATCTGCCACGATCCTGGTAACATACACTCTAGTACTCATTTCCATGTAAGTTACCTCGAACCATCAAATATAGTCAACTAAAGCTCCTTCACTCTTATCAAATATATTCAACTAACGTTTCTTCACTATCTCATTGGGTTATAACGTTACATGGAAGTCTTCTTGCATGCAATTTTATACGGAATGTTTTTGATGAGAATTCTAATTTCACATTTCATGCTAGAGACCGATGCTCCTTTAAATGGTTTGCTGGTGTTCATATGGTTACTTTTCTTTTAAAGATATTTGTAGGTAGTTTATTCGCATGCCTAAAACTTGTAATTAATCTTTGTAAATCTCTGTGTTTCTATCAGACAACAACTATATTATCTACTTATTTAGAAAACCTTTTCAAATACTTATTAAAATTTGACTAACGTTAGTCTTGTTCACTGAACCACTTAACGATATATTATCTACTCTTATGTAGCGTAGTAACTTCTCGTTATTTGCATATTTTTTGAGTCAGCTGAAAATAATTCTACCTACTAGCATTACGTTTAACTAACCTATTACATAGTACCTACCTATAGTTATAGTTCCGATTTCTATGTGTGAAAATAAACTTTAATTTCAAAGTCTAAAGACTACTTTTGCAATGTAGCTTTGTTGTCGTATACAAATAATATGAGTTACTGTCGTGTTCCTTAGTACCCATAATTAATAATACCCACGTATATCTCTCTCTCTATATGATATAATCTAGCCTATAAACGTCCCACTGCTGGGCACAGGCTTCTTCTCATATAGAGAAGGCACGAGAATTGATCACTACGCTTGCTCTCTGCGGGTTGGCGATTGATCTCTATTTGATGAATAGTCTATATTCAGTTGGTTACTAGATCGTTTATCATCTGGTGTTTCAGATGCAGGGCTTACGTCAAAAGTCCAACACGTCTAGCATGCGGACGTGCACGACGGTCACGTTCCGCAGCAGCAACAACCAGCTGGGCCGCTCGGGTACCGGCAGCGCCAGCGCGCACTACGGCAGAACCAACAGGACCGCGTCCTTCAGGGACAACGGATGGAAGGACCGCTATCAAAAGACGCCGCAGTTTCTGTAAAGCAATGACTTATGAGGTAAATTGTGGAATGTGATTGAAGTGACGTTAAACATGAGTAAAGACGTTCTGTAGTAAAACGGTTTAAAAGTGTAAGGTGTATGTATTCGTAAGTATTTCAACACTGAAAGCTTTTATTACGAAAAGGCACAAAAATCTGTAAATAAAATATGTGCTTGCGATTGAAATATTATTATGTGGTAACTAAACTACGGTGAGAAATGAAAAAACTTATTATAATAATATTAATTCATTAGAGATTATACTACATATAATTATACCTACCTACCTAGTCATTGAAACAATTTGCCATTTAAGTAATCTACATTAAATTAGAGCAACATTGCTATAGACAATTATTGTTTGTTATCTTGTAATAAATTCTAGTCCTTCGTTCCTATTTGCGCGATTTCAATGTGTCCAAAATAATTTAACTTCAGTACAGAAGCCTAATTACTTTGTGAAGTTACTACAAATTAAATTTATAGGAAGTTATGCGGCTTTAAATAAAAAATTCTAAAAAGGTCTCCTGGGACCAATCTCAATCTGTGGTCGAGAAGCGCCATCTATTAACAATCTTGTACGTTAAAACCAGAGCTTTAAATAACAGATCTGCGTGAAAGTTCAATAGATGTCACTATATGCAAAGGTTTAATACAACAGTCAAACCTGATAGTCATAAAAAAGCAAAATATTGGAAAACTGAAAGAAAATTAGTGAATAATAATAAGTTAATATTAGTTAGTTTAAGTGAATGATCTCATGAATGAGAAACTAACTCTTGGTAACATTCTAGTCAAAAGATGTCGCTTTTCTCAATTATTACGAGACGCAAAACTGAGCTTAATACAACGCCATCATTTGGCATTTTATTTAAATAATATTTTAGAATGCTTGTAATTAATGTTTTCTCTATTCTTGCTGAATTTGATCTCGAGACTAGATTTTTCAAGCGTATGAATGTTTAGTATTAAGTTATCTAAATTAAAAAATATTAGGTATGTAATTTATTAAGTAAAATAATATAAAAATTATCGGTAAAGTGTGATTGGCCTTTAAGGCAATTAAAGAAAATATATTATAAAGAAAATATATTTTAAAGAATGTGTATTCTTTTAATAGACTAGCTCCCGGATTGGTGTTGGGAAGTAAAAAATAGCACCATTTTCATCTCTATTTTCCATTAAAAAATCCTAATGAAAATAAAAATTAATTTATTTTTATCATCAGTATTTAAGAGTACTAGTCGTGTATAGCTAAGCTGACCTTATTATAATTCCTAGATCTATTATTTGTCACAAATATGTCTATTGTAATGTATTACATAAAATGTTATCTGTTTAATTTATTATTAATTTATGAAATTAAAATATTGAGTCATGTACTAAGATTTCTATGTGAAAATGAATTTGTATAAATAATGATGTATATAAAGTGAATGATTAAGTACTTGGTGTTTTATTTCTATATTCCATTAGCAACAACCTTGTAAATCTACATGTCTTTTTGGATTAAAAGCTTTAGTCGATCCGAGAAAGTGATTCTCTATTCTATATCACAAATTTAAAATATCTGATCTGTCTATTTAGGTTTCTGAATTCGAGAGTTCGGTTTTGGTTTTTATAAGAATAAACTGGGAGATCCATTTTGTCTGGTATCAAATGATAATTAAATATTTTAATTTATTTCCTACTAACAGAGTGCAAGCATTATTGTCAACATAATGATTTTCTTGTGTATTTTTATCTACGTACGTGATAAGAAATAGGATAGAAAGCATAATAAGAATTACTATAAAGTCAAATAAGTAATAATAATAAAGTCACAATTCCAGCTTCAAATTCAAATAGTAATAATTTTCTCACTGCCACACTGAACTAGGAACTTCAACATACAATGCAAATGGAATCACTTGAATAATTCGACACCTTCTAGCTACTGACAAACTTGCAGAGAACTTATTTGCAAACCAAGTTCCATCAAATGCTATTGTGAAGCAAAGACTAAGAGCGGTTTCGCACTATATCCGATCAGAATTCGATCCGAACCCGATCCGAACACGATAAAAAATTCAATAAATAAAAAATAAAAAATGGGCAAAGGCTACTACGCAATGGGAGCCAGCACACGGACGGTGCCGCCGAAGCCATCCCAGGAGGAGGTGGCGAGACGACCTGGGCACTTACATTAAGAACAATGGAAGGATTTGGGGGAGGGCTTTGCCCAGCAGTGAGACAGTATACGCTTATAAAAAAAAAAGAAAAATAAAATGATCTTTATTGTGCGGCGACTAAGGCCCATAGATATATAGAAATCAATGACGGAGATCGGATTCAGTGCGTAAATTACCATAGTAATAGTTCAACGGCTACTAAGGAACATAATAATATTTTTACGGTCCAGATCGGATTCAGATCGGACGAAGTGTGAAGCCGTAACATCGTGAATCTAAGAACCTACCTTAAACAAAGGGAGAAGACATTACAATTCGGAATTCGTCAGGAGATTTGTATAACGCCAAGTGTTTATATAAATTAGCATAATTACTTTTTGGCCTTTGTTAACGAATGGAATGGAGGAACGGAGGGATGGTGCTTCTGAATTGGTTTGTTCTAAATATTTCATTAAATCATTCCGGAATGAAATAATGTCGTTTGATGTTTCTTTTATCGTTTTCTTGATATCAAACTGTTGTGATTTTAATTTTAAGTTTAATACATTTTATATTATGGACGTATTCTTTTCAGTAATCTCTTTATACATTTTGTCATCAAATTCAATGTTGAACTCGTCGGGTAGCTACAGACAAGTCTATTTACTCATTTAAGTAATTTCCTTTTCAAATAATGAAATTTTAATAATTGAGGAAATCAAAGTACGTTCGTCTCAATTTTGCTAAAACCACCAAATATTATTAGGTCTATAGTACCCAAAAAATATTGAGGTTCATACCTAATAAAAGTTTTGGCAAATAGGTTCACTAAACAAATTTTACAGTTCTAACAACAATAAAAACACAATTATTGAAAGCTCTCAAAAACCAATTTAGGAACATTTTGTAGTTCCTAACACAAAACCTTCTCAAGGGCTTTGATCTATGTTTGGAACTTTGTTGTGCTCGTAGCTTATTCAATTTACCAACCCTTTTAAAATCTTGAATAGAAAATGTTGACTTTTACACAAAGGTTTGCATAAAATCTTTAGTCGCGTCTAATATTTTTTACTTGTGTATTTATATTATGTTTGTAATTAAATAGCAATGCAACAAAAAACCTTTGATTTATAGTTTCTGCTAGGGTTAGAAAAAACTATTGCAGTTAAAGATCAAATGTGTACCAGATAGCAACCAGAATCCATTCACCCCCCATACCCTTCTACATTTACAGGTTGCATTGGGAAAGGCGCAACAAACTCTTAGCAGCACTTTTAGAAACACAAAATTTTTATCCATCATTTTATGGTACCGACTAGGTAATATGGACAAAGTGGAAAACAAATGCTTATGTATGGTCGTTTAAAATTTGGGTTTATTGAATTTCTACTTTCTATGGTTCGCGTAGCACTTCTATAATTGTGCAATGTCATTTTAAATTTTACTTTACAATAACGATTTTCACCTCACTTTTTATATTTATTAAAAACGTTTCCAATAGCATGAGTGGGTACTTCAAGATATCATTTTTGAAATGTACTTATTCATGCCTATGATTTAAAAAGCGTAGGTGGAACGTGAATCACAACAGTTTTTTTACGAAGCAAACGAGTGGACTCTGACCTTTCATTGAATAGACACTATAATTGCAAAGTGGGAGAAAGATAAATACTGCCACTACAACTCGACTAATCAAGGCATTTAAATAAACTAAACTTTCTGTATCCAGTTGGAATAGTAACTCAATTAGCATAATTGATGGAGTGGAGTTTAGTCTAGCTGTATCTACATATAGATGATTCTTCGTCAGTTCAATGCATTAGTCCTTTGTGCTGTTGAATGCATTTGATCCAGACTTGATGCGGCACTGAGCACTCAAGGGAATAGCATAGGGGCGGCAAAACGTTAGAGGGAATAGTGTGGGATGTTTGGACGCCGCGTAAATTGAATTTAGAAAATAAAATGTTTGGAAATTCCGGTTTTTTTTCTGATAGACGGAAATCCTTCTTCAAAGTCTGGGTGTTCTTTGTGCATGTGATTTGTTTGTTTGTTAAACCCCCGCAAGGATTAAATTTTTGAGTGTGGGAGTCCCTTAAAAAAATAAAGTTAGGGAAGGTTTGCTCTATTTTCTTCGGAGTTGAAGATATTTGAAGCTTAATACTTGGCAGTACCGAATTTCACGTTCAAATTTTTATTGATTCATAGAATGTTTTTTTGATTTTAGTAGGTATATTTTTGCTTCTACATAATACAACTTGGTCTAATATTGATAGAGTGGGTTAGATAGAATGAGATCCAGTAACATAAGGCGCAAAAATAGGAACAACAAGAAAGCAAAATAAGGTTTCGTACTAGCTTCTTTTACTATAAAATATAGAGAAACATCTGAAATTCCTAGAATAGACGAAATAAATTGCTTTTCCACCTTTCTAAAGCACAATGGATGAACTTTACAATGAACGGTCGAACACAATAATACAGTCCATTACCGGGACATTTTAAACGTGTTGACGTCACGACATTGAATTTCATACGTCATTTATTATAATTATTCTGCTAGAAAGGTAAGCAATAACAGTTATTTACGTTTTTAATGCAAAGTTAAAATATATATTTAGGGTATTATCCGAACGCCAACTAATTTTATCTGAGGAATAATTTTGAATTCGACAGTTCTTCAATACAAAACCCGTTAAACATGAATTTTACCTTTCAACCAAAAATCATTCGTCGTCTGAAAACTTGGCCCTTAGTTACCTTAAAGTGCCTTAAACTTAATACTGCCGTCTGAAATCTGAGTTTTACCTAAAATTATCTAGAATTTTATTTAATATTATTTAATACTTTTCAGCTCGCCATGAGTTTACGTTTAGGTATACCCTGTGTCGCATGTCATCGTTGTCAATGCGGTGAGACAGTTGACAACCTCGGTCACCATGGCCTGTCCTGCAGCAGGAGCGCAGGGCGTATATCTCGCTACTCAAATTTGAATGACATAATTCGTCGTGCTCTTGTCACTGCCGGTGTACTAGCTGTTTTGGAACCCAAAGGTTTGGTGCGCGGCGATGGCAAGAGACCTGACGGAATGTCATTGCTGCCTTCGAAATTGGGTCGGCCTTTGGTGTGGGACGCAACGTGCGTCGACACCCTTGCGCCGTCCCACGTTCTAAGTTCAGCAGCCTCTCCTGGCGCTGCTGCTGGAGCTTCGGAGACCCTTAAGCGGCGGAAGTATAATAACATTGTGGGTGATTATATTTTCGAGCCGTTTGGGGTTGAAACGCTCGGGTCATGGGGTCCGAACGCACGAAATCTTTTCAAAGAACTTTCCAAACCTTTGGTAGAATCTACTCGTGATCAGGGGGCTGGTTTGTTCCTTGCACAGAGAATCGGCATAGCCATTCAACGTCGCAATGCTGCCAGCCTTCTGGGCACGTTCCCCGCCATTGACAAGGATGACGATGAGTTCTTTGACGCCGTTTAGTTTTTATTTATGTAAGTTTTAATTTTAGTATAGGTAGAGTTTTTTCTTATATTAGATTTAATTGTGTCTTAATAATTAATATTTCGTTAGAAATATTATGAGTGTTTATAAACTTTAAATTGAAACCTCACCATTTTTTTTACTTGAGGACAGAAAATCTTCCCAAATCAAACCTTTACGTGCTTTTAAAAAAAAAAAACAATATCACGTTTTAAAAATACACACATGGGAGGAGCAAATTTAAAATTCCTTAGAGTACTATAAATTTAAAAATAACGCTGCAAGCTCAGTCGTTGACGTAAATCCCACGCGGGGTTGATGGCCCTTCCTCGATGTCAAAGTAACTCGTAATGACTAGTTTTGAATATCTCAGTTAATTCATTAAGAGTACAGTCTTATCAGCAAGTAAGCAAAAGCCAAGTTTGTAACTATTTGTACTAACAGTGTCTCTGAAGTCGTCAAGATAAATAGTGCCTTCAAACTATTTATAGTTGTTATATTAAATATTGAAATGTTCAAAGATTAAGTTTTAAAACTTATTTATTAAAACATAATTTCAGATCTTTTTGAGATCAGAAGCATTTTGGAGCGTAAGACAAACCAATTTATGAATTAAACTTTTAATAATATTTACATTATTTATTATTTAGCACTAAAAGACGAATTTATTTAAAATGCCTACCTACGAACCATACACTGAAATGAATACGTTCAAATCTCAAATTACTTCCTTATTTCAAATTGCAGCACAAAAGCTTTTCCACTTAACGCAGGGCACATGTAAATTGAAACCTTTTCAATCTGTATTTCAATACATTCAAGTAAGCTGGCTGTATTAGAATGATAAATGGTACGACACAATTTCAAATGCCTTCGGTTTTGGTACTTCCATGGTAGGTGGAATAAAACAAAATTGGGGTAGAATTTAAAAGCGTGCACATAACCACGCATTTCAAGAACCCATAATAATATGTTTGCTCATATTTACCCATATTTTAGACAGGAGCTTTTTTAAGTTACATCTGACAATAATCTCAATCACATCAGCTTATAAAAAAAAAACCGTATCAATGTCGTTCAAGTCGTTGATACTACTGACAGATAAACAGACACAAAAAGGCACATTAACATAGGTATTCATTCTTAACAACTTAAACATTTTTGAGATTGGTACCTTAATATAACAACATTTTAAATTAAATCACCCAGGCAAAAAATTAACTAAAAAGTACAAGAAACAGACTCTCGTCCTATCGCAGTCGGTTTAAAAAATCATAACAAAATCTCAACACCAACATCAGCCAAAACCGCTGAATCTTGGTCCACAATAGCCATACCGCTGAACGTACTTCAAAACTTTTTAATTTCCAACAACTTGTCGTAATATTTCTCTATGGAGTTTCCATTTTCCATCAATGAGTCTGCAACATTTGGCGCGCTCAGCATTTCCCCGCACGGTCTGTCATTCAGTAAGCTTCGGGGCTTTCTGCGAATACCACGTGGATGTCGACGCTCCGGCCATTTTCGCGATACGACGAACTTACGAGTATACTAGAGTCAACTTTTTGTGAAAGTAATATTCTTACTTGAATTTAGAGTATTTATTTTTTAATAATTTTCGATTTTGTGTGTTCGAAAAGTAAAATGTTTTGTGCTAGTGTGAGAAATTGTGAAGTGTGTCTAAACTTGTGATAGTTCCAAAATGTTTTCGAATTTGACTTTAAACGACTTTTCAGCGTTACACGGTTTGAACATAAGTTCTGGTTTGAATGGTAGTTTCCAGTTTGGGTCAGAGTTGGATATATTCTTCCAGCCTGAGAATGTTCTCATCACGCTGTACGTCCCCATCATATTGCTGTCGATGGTGGCTAATATACTGCTGATAGTGGTTGCCGTGAAGTGTAATTATACCAAAAAGTAAGTTCTTATATAATTAATTTAAATAACTTGAACGTATTAGTAATACAATAATTTTAGGTTCTAAGAAAAGCTTATCGTTTAAAACTATAGGAATCGAACCTACAGTTTAATAAAATACTATCATTAAGTACCAAAAAAAATCTCGGTCCATTATCTACTTTTTAAATCGGATATAAATGACATATGGATTTTGATGACAGATTTGTAAGAACATAATCTTACGAATCTGTCATCAACCAAGGTAGCAAGTTTGGTTCCAGATTTGTGCACATTTAATGCAAAAACAACACTAACTAACGAAGAACATTGCGCACGTTTTTGTCAATAATCAGAAAAATAAAAAATGCCACATAGAGGAGGATTGTGGATCAATTCTTTTCTTCGAAAACAAGACAGTGTCTTAACCATGCCGCTGGAATTATTTTTTTGATATATTATGAACAATAATGTACTTGTATAATATCAAGAACAATATCTAAGAATATGAGCTAGTTCTAAGCTCTTCCAAATGTTCTTGTGATGTATATACAACGTGACGGCTTCGAATGCTGGCGCCAAGCCAGAGGCTTGTACGATTCACTTTTCTACAGAGCAATGTATTTGAAGACTGCTTGAAAGAGATTAGATGGAACACTATGAACTATTGCTTTTATTTTATTGCATAAACGTTACCTTCAAAAATAGTCATTGATTTTGGGATGATAAGAGAATTATAGGAGAGGAATTATAGAGGGGCTCAAGGCTAAGTGTAAGACGTACGGTTACGTACGGTACGTGGTCCGTGGATGAACATCCCGAAACCCCTCCGTGCCTCTGATAGCACTTAAAGCCCCGACTGTCATACGAAGATCAATATATTATATCGATTGGTGTAAATTCTGACACCAGTCTTAGATCTGGATATTGTGTTTTCCAGTAAAATAGGTTGTTTAGGTCAGATAGGCAGATGCTCCATGTAAAATATGGTATTCAGCTAAATTCGGAATACTGGAAGCCGACCCCAATATAGTTCGGAAAAAGGCTCGGAAAATTATTAAGAGAATTATAGGAAACAGTAACTCGTATATATTTCAGTCGTTTTTGGCATCTAATTTTTACCTTTTGCAAATAGGCCTCTGTTAGAAATTTGAACAATCGTTCGAAATTATGATTGGATTTATTTATTCCCAGAAATTCAATGACATGATTAAATGTCGCTTATGTTTATAGTCAGAAAATCACAGATAGGGCTTTTCTGTGAAAATTAATTATGTTTCTGATGTCAGTTCTGCAATTACTGTTAAAACATTTAATGTTCAGGACAATTATTCAACCCTCATTATTTTATATAGATATATACAGGGTTAATTCGACCTTCATTAATTGGAAGGACATTTCTTGAAGAAAATGTAAAAAATATATTGTTTTCTTCCGTCTTGTTTACTTCGCTGCAGAAACAATCAATAAATGATGGATATTTTCCATCTATCTGCTACTACGAGAGACTGACTAGAGTAAATAAATACTTTTCTTTCTTTCAATTGTTTTTGTGTTTCTTGCGGTATCGTGTTTAGTTTTGCGTGTGGAAGTACCTGTTTTATTTGCACGATAGACTTGCCCATTTTTTGTCATGGTTCCTAATTATAAAAGCGTACTTTTTAATTATTTTGGTTATTACATTATATCAAGTATCCTAAAATCATTGGTAGTATAGACAAATATGTTGTTGTGGAAGAAAACACTTGAAATATGCACACACGTTAATTTTGTTTATAACTCTTCCAAAGTTTCGTCTATCATTTATTCTCGTCGGAAATGCTAAATCAGTTTGGGCGCCGCACTTACGTAATTTAGGTCACAACTTTCTTGGGGGTCTCGTGATACAACCTAACTTCGGGGAAAACGGATGTGCACTCACAGACTTCCGCTTTGTTCTCTAGTAAGCACACGTGTTGCAAAATTAATAATATTTACATAATGGACGATGTTGCGAATTGATCAGTATTAAAAGTAAAAACATCCCTTTTCAAAAAATACCTTATGTACAAAGATAACTAAATATAAAAGGTGAGAACCTTTCGGTAACACCTTCTATATTTAGAAACAATAAATAAATACTACAACAAAGAAAATATTTTGGTCTTATAACTCTAGTCTATTCACCTATTTCAAGACGAAAAGGCATGAGCGATCCGCTGTTGTGGCCTGCATATTAAGAGGCAGAATCTTCATAACTGCAAGCTTGCAAAAAGTAAAAGAACAAGGTTCTCGCACCAAAGGCTGTACCTAAGTCTAGTGGCGTAATGCTGAGGAACTCAATCGTGACTTGGTGTATGATGAGCTTCGGTCAAGTCGACTAGCATTTTATAAATTCATTGCAAAGTATAGATTGCAAATAGTGTTATTTAAAGAAAATAAAACGGTCTTAGTGAAGTTATTGTAAGAGGCAGGTAATATAACTTTTTATTTGGAAAATTAAAGAAGTTGGTTGTAATTCCCTCATACTCATAAGTTGTGTGGTTTTGAAAATCAACTCAGGCATTATTCGTCTAAAGTTCGCTCAGTCACTATGTCTTGAATAAGGATATGAATCATGTAAAATCTATAGTATCTGTAGTCATCTTAGGGTAGGTAGGTTAGGGTTTTTGACCGTATAAATTGAGAGGTTATTAGTATTTCGGGTACATACTATACGAACCAAAGTTACTCTTGGCAAAAATATCATAGTCGATTAGTGTATGACTCAATTTATCCTATGAATATTACTCAAAAGGAATATTAAAACAATTTATGAATCCCGACTAATTGTATTAAGCCGTTCTTCGGATTATAGTGAAACATGAAAACTGATGCCTAACTGATGTCCGATACCTGTAAACTTTAGTTCAGGGTTATTTTACACGATTTGCTTCAGGCTTATGTGGCTGACTTCAAAGGCTTAGTAACTGTGGCTGGTATTGTTCGAGTGGTTTTGGTTTAACGTTAAGGTATTTAGAGATAATAGTTTTGCGTGATATTATTTTAATTTATAGATACATAGTTTTGTGACTCATAGCTAATGAGACAAAATTATGGTGAGGGCAAAAAATTAATTACATATCAAAGTTTAGTTTTCTATTGACAAGGATATTTAACAATAATGACGATCTCTTTATGAGAAAAACAACACATACAACTAGTGACAATGAAACAAAAAAATGTATGAGTCTATTCCGAAGTCGTTTCTCACACTAATTTACGGAAATTTGTGACTGCCAACAAAAAAAAAGACAAATGATTAGCAAAAAATATATTTTTCAAAACATTTACTCTCGTCCCTGAAAGTAGTTTGAGTATGTTCCCGTGGGTGCGGTTCCCACTATTTATAGATATTCTTTTTGTAAGTGACGTAATAACGAAAAGTCATTGACAATAATTTTAGATTTATTTTCAGAACTGTAACACACACAAACATTAATTTTAATGTCTATTTGCAATATTTATGACCAACAAAAAAAAAAGAAGGAAGTTCTTACGTCGAACTGATCTGTTTATTATCTCACAGACTTAAATAAGTCTGCGATATAATAAACGCCTGTAGTAATAGTACTATTTTACCATAATTACGATAAAAAAAATCAAGCCAAACCAAGTGCATTACAAATTCTTCTTTGTCGGAAAGAAAACAAAACAACCATCCTGCACAAGTGGAAATAAACACAGCTGTTCTCTCTTTTCCTTTAATCTTATATCACAAAAGGACGACAGATCAATACGTCAGAAGCAGATTTACAATTCCACTGACCTTTTAATAATCTTCATCTTTTTCCTTTATTGAACTTCGATGGAAAGTCTGCATTAATTAAAATCGTTCGTGATATCAGTCTACTGCTTCGTTATAGTCATAAGTTCGTCGAAGCGTGGGTTTAAATTTCGGGTAAATATGTTACATACGTTTCGGTAAATATAATTTACAAAAAAAAACTTATGTTATTTTCTTAGGTATACCATTGTCACAATTGGACCGAATTGGGGACAAACGGGAAGCACCAGCTTTCAAATAGAAAAAGAGAATCATCAAAATTGGTTCACACAGTCCAAAGTTCTGAGGTCACAAACCTCAGAAGTAATACGAATTGCGAACCGCCTCCCATTTTGAAAGCGATTAAAAATACTCGTTACACTTCAGGATACTGTGTGAAGGGGTTTACACCTCCGTATCTCGCAAAGTACATAAAGCAGTTAGCCCTGCGACTGATCTGTCTCCGATCGTCTTGGATTGCGGTGTCGGATTAAAAGACTGAAGAGTTAGAGCGTGAACATAGCGGTCAGGAGGAAATTGTTATCTAGTCTGTTATCATGAATTGTATTGACAATAGCGATATAACCTCGAGCATATTAGTTCCGTATAACATAACACTGTGGCACAGATATTTGTTCTCCTTCATATTAGTTTCCATGATTTGTTTGCTCCATGGGGAAGATGTTACAAGGACGGATGATGTTTTGGTGTCTAATCGAATTTGTCTTTGAAGTGTTTCCCTATATTGGGAGTTAGGTAATACCCTGTTGTTTGTTGATTATGTAGTGTAATAGGAGGAATAACTAAGCTGAATTCTACCCACACAGATGTATCAGTGGAACGTGCATTTGTTAATAAATTTTGGATGTTTTGACCAGTTTGCACTGGCCATGGTCGTGAGAAGGTTAGTGATTTAGTAAATGCTAACAATAATGCATTTTCTGCTACCCATTTATTCAAAACATGATGGTGAACATCACTTAAAAATTCTTTTTCGACTCTTGTCTTAAGAATACAATAACGTTTCCAGCTTTCTAAGCTTTTGATTGTATTATTTTCAGTACAAGTACAAAACCTATTTATTATAAATAAATAAATGCGGACAACATCACCATTATTCAGAACCCAAAGAAAGTTGCTAAAGCACTGTGTTATGGAATTCAGATCTATACAACGTGGTACCATAAACACTCAGACCCGAGACAATGTATAAATGTGATTTTCTCCATTCCAGTCCGGGGATTAAACCCAGGATCTCAGAATTAGCGACACCTTGAAACCGGTGCCTACGCCACTCGACCACGGAGATCGTCAACGATATGGATATTAAGTCCTAACTAATTTGGTTAGTGTAAGCATATTTTGCCATAATACTAACAATCTTTCAATATCCGTTACCGTAAAATACAGGATCCTAGATTTTATTTTATTAATTTAGATAGCGTGTTTCATATTACAGGAAAAGTTAAATTTAAGCCTAAAAAATAAATGCCCGGTCATTCGACTAATGAAAAACTCCGAATAAAATTATTCAGGCACAAAATTAACAATATCCTTTATCGACAATATTTGGTCATGATGTTCAATTTAGCTTTTTTGATGAATATTTTAGATCAAAAGATTTTTTGATTTGATATTCGTAAAAATTGATGAATTAATTTAATAAAACGGATGTCGAAACTCACAGTTCCGGTAAACTGACGAAAAAAAATTTTTTTGCTAGTTTTGACATTTGTAGGTTCAGTTCTGCGACAATGTTTTTAAACATAGCAACGAATTGTTGAAATGAAAAATTCGTAGGTATCGTTTTGGATATTAATTTAAAAATAGTAATCAAGTTTAAAACTGTACACGGTTTCAACTCTTGTTTTACTTTTTACATCTGTAGATGTGGACGGAATTTATTTTGCTATTTTTACTTAATACACACAACACGTGTTACTACTTAATACCGGACTTAAAGCCTTAAGTATTCTCTAACAGTTGTGTATTTAGTTGATGATGAAAATAAAAGCAGTTTTCTAAGCAGCTTATCTTTCCTGCTTCTTAACGAAGACAATAAAAAAATATTAGAATGTTAGATTGATATTATGATATGAGATACTTCGTTGAGCTAAAGCAATATTCTGGTCAGTGAGTTTTGGTTACCATCGTCCCGCTTTTTCGATTTCCCTAACATAGGACATTATAAGTACTGCATATCATTATATGTAAATACATAAGCAATATAAATGCTTATACCCCAATCTCAGAGCTCAATGGCACGGCAAATCGAATTGACTAGAGGGTTATCAAGCGAAAGACGATACAAGGCTTCCAAGAACAGTTAATGTCATATTATTAAAGTTTCTATTGATGTTGTGTTATTTACTTACTACGCTTCAACGGGTCGGATCTAGTGTTGATATCCTCATTAGCACATTAACGCTTATTAGCACACAAGGCTGTCTATACCGGATGGGAAAAGCCACAAATAAGCTAAATATATTTGTATAGCTGTAAGTCCTCCATGCTTTATTAAATAAATAAGTTACAACAAGTTACATGGTATTTGAAGCTAATAAATATATCTTACGTATGATGGTAGGGCTGACAAAATGCGTTTCTGACACATGTCATTTGGTCTTCATTAGTAAGAGGAAATAAAAAAACCGTGTTACGTTTTTTGTTGCAACCTGACCAAATTTTTTTTTTAAATTATTGTATAGTTTATAGGAAAAATAAACGATGGTTAATTATGTTTACTTTTCGCTCCACTGTTTAAATTATATTTTTTTCTTGACTTTCACCTGTAAGGAACGCATTCTCCCAGCGGCAGAACCATATTTTGATTTTAAAGCGATCTTTGTCCAATCAAACAAAGATGCTTGAGTCTATCTATAAACGCCAATATCTACGTCAGAGTTACTTTCCAGTTACACACATAAAAACAAAAACGCATCTGAATTTAAATATACCCGATGGATTCGTTACTTGAAAGCACCTAGTTAATCTTCAAAGAGATTTATTATTCCATTTATAAACCCGTTTGTTGGAAATAACAGTGGGTTTAAATTTATTGCTGTATTAGATCGGACATAACTTCGGAATTGGAGAAGCAGCGTTTATTTGAGTCGTCACGTTTTCGTTCTGTTTCGTTTTGATACGTCTGCACGAGAGTAAGTGCTAGTCTTCCAAATGGTACTTATGTCGGACCAAATGTAAGAGGGCTAGTAGACATTTAAAGATCTTTTGGAAAGGTGCCGTAACATACTGTGGCAGTTAGATGGTTACGGCCATAAAATATGCGCAATATTTCTTCATCATTATTCACTTAAATTTAGAATAGAATATTTATTTAATGTTTACTCCGCGAAAATTCTCCTAATGAATATACTCTTTTGTTAAGCAGTTAACTCATTGGGCAAAATAATCGCAGTGGCTATATATTGCGAGTTTGAAACTCGCACAGCAAAAATACTAGACCCCGTTGTTTTGGTCTTTAAAAACTCGGAAAAAAATCGTGGTATGGTACGAGAAAAATAGCAGAATCACGCTCGACTTCCATTGAATAGTTGCCTAAATCTACAGCTGAATATATTGCTATTTTTTCCGACTGTTACATAAAACGTACGCAGACTAAACACATGTTACGTAAGGCGACAAAATGCGGCAAACGGCAATACACGTTTAGATGTTATCCCGGCTAAATAATTCACGAAGTTGGTTTGGTTCTTCGTATTCTTAAGTAGGCAGATGTAGAATCCCTTACAACTTTCCCATCGAGATTGAAATCAAACTCTCCAAATGTTTTTAACTAAAGATTCTTTTACGGACGACCGCGAATCAGGAAAATAACAAAAGTAGCTTGACTTTTGTTATTTTTCCGACGTCTTCTTTTTGAAAATAAAGATTGTCTATCTATAGATTTACTTTTGTGAGTCATTGTTTTAATTTGTGGTGACTTAGCCGCATGCACAAAATCTGCTTGAAGCAGTTGGGATCTATTGTGTCATACTGCTACTGCCTGACGAACTACAGACTTCCGAGACCCCACACTCGCAGCAGTTGGACTACTTTGACCTGTCAACAAAACAAGCAGCAAGTGGGAGTCGCATGTAAAATGCAAGAGCGTTCGACAGACCGCACAGCCTATATACATACATCATATACCCTATTACGTACAATGCTAACTTCTCGAGCAGTTTCGTGTCCTAACATAAATGAATGTTATTTAGCACACGTAAACTTTGGGCCGGGAATTAGACTTGTCAATGTCGTACAAGTGTCAAACAACAAATCCCTACGCATCAGAATGTTTGGCAAATGGTTTCCAGTCATGGTCGGATACTGCTCAAAAAACTTAGTAGTAGTAAGTAGAAGTAATTTATCTCGTGCTAATAGATAGAATTCTATCTTTCTTTGTCAGCATAATAAACGTGTAGTTTATAAGTATATGTATAAGTATTTGATTATCATCATCGTTCATTGAGATTGCCGAGCTATTGTTGGTAGGCGGGCGAGGAGAATTAAGAACAGCGACACTCCACCAAACACGTCTTGCTGCAATGCGCAGCCACCAGACTCCTCTTCATCCGACAGCCGCGAGCAAAAGAGCCTGGAGTTGCGTCAGTATCAAGAAACGTCAACCCGCTTGTCATGTTTCAGCAGTTCCTTTTCACGCTTCTTAACACTAGAAATATCGAAGCGCCTACAAGTATGTAAAATTTGAACCATCTTTTTAGATTATAACCTAGTTAACAATCACTATTATAATCATAGAGGTGTATTTTCCTATAAATAAACTTAGAAAAGCTCAACTCCAACTTAAGGTATTATTATTATGTACAGTATACTTTGTCTATCTTCATATAAAGCAAATTTCATTGATCACAGCCTTGTTTGTCCAAATAATTGGATCCCCTTGCAAATATTTGTTGGGTCCAATATTTTCCCTGTCGTCTTGCTAATCATTGGGATTATGACAATGAGTATTATATTTTATTTATACATACCTAATAATAACCCTGTTTTTTAAATAAAACGAGTTAAGTGATGAATGCTAATCAACTCTTCTTCTTCTTACCGAATGCTAATCTTATTTATTAAATTTAGATACTCTGCGCCCAGTATATAATATTGTCCACACTAACTGCAGCGTTATTGCTAATCAATTTAAATGATAGCTCAAAAGAATAAGAAGGATAAAAAAAGCTGTCTTCACTCCTAATCATGACCTTTTAGTAAACATTGAATATCTAAATCTGAATAAAATAATGATACTTTTTCTTATTCCAGAATAAACTAAAATAAAAACAACAATAGAAATACATTGTATTGTTACGAAAATATTTTCTGATGATCAGTCTCCAATTACCGTAAATAACATAGTAATACGTTTGTCTATCGGTATTATAACAACATTTTTATCCATTGAACATAAAATAAATATTTATTATTCTACTCGAAAACATTTATCTTTATACAGAGTGTTACGAAACCCCTGTCCGATCCGTTAAGGGAGTTGTTAGGCATTGTTGTCTGATTACATTAATGTAGAAAATACATGAAAAAAAAATAACCTATTTTTTTTTCTCTAAATGTGCCAAATGTTCATAAAAAGGCCACTATTAACACCGACGAAAACAGTGGTGTAGTTTTTGATTTATCTTCAAATAAAGGGCGGCTACTTCAAAGTTCATTAGATATTATTGTTATTATCATTATATTCCAAAAATAACATTTTATTTGGGCATGTGATGGTGAACCCTATACCCCCTTTCGGGTCGGACAGGGGTTTTGTAACACCCTGTATAAATTCACGCTTCTGTATTATTCTTTTAAAAAAGATTTTAGAATGCAGAATAAACGTGGCAATTTCAATTGCTAAACTGTTCGGTGTTCACTGATTGTCGATTCGATTTGAAAGTGGATGAATGCGTCGGCAACTACAAAGTTAAATTGGATTTAAATTCGTTTCAATAACTTGTTGCAGTTTGAAAACTTTTGGCTTGTTGTAAATGTTGAAATGAACTAAAAAATATCGATGTAAAAAGCTACTTTGAATTTGGTGCGGAAATAATTGTGTCTGATTGTTGACCTGTGAAACGTGTAGTCTTTTTTGAGTGTTTGTAAATGTGAATTTTTTTTTCAGCCGCATTTTTCTTTTTATAATTTTTTATCTTTAGTTTAAATCATCTATGTCTAGTCCGAGCAGATAAATAACAATCATAATAGTTAATGAATGTTCCTTCAAATTTAACCTTAACGGCAAGACAACCTTGACTGAGGTTTTCCCTACTGACTTACAAACAAAGTAAAACTACTTGCCGCTAGTTTTTCAATTAGACTTGCAACGCATAAGCCGGCGACGCTTCTCAAAGGAATTCAACTTAAATGAAACAAACTGCAGCTTAACCGCCATTGCATACTGAACCTCACCACGATTGCCTTCTACTGCTCACGCCTTGCATTGAATTGTATTCCTTGTAGCCATCAGATAAGGTTTAAATTCCATTGAAAGGGTCCTCGGTTAAATTATGAAAATATGACAATTGTATTTTTATCTTTTGAATTAAAACTATTCTTGACTACGAACTAGAATTGTTTCAAAATAAATAAAAGAAAGTTAAAAGACTGCATTTAAGCTTTTACATTGCTCATTGTAAACGTTTCCTATTTTATGAAAATAGAGTCTATCATAATTCTAATATATTTCTACAGATACAAATAATTTCAAACGTTGATTTGAAAACGTACCTAATAAATAAGAAACAACTTTTTCCTTAAAACAATAAGGTTTATTTTCAAATAACAAAACTAAGCAGCATAAAGTTAAATTAATTCTATTGTCAATCTCGCTATAAGTACTTATAAAGAGAGCAACAATCTTTTCCTGTTCCAATCCTATTCGAACGAAGCATCAATGAAATCTTGTGAAAACAGAAATTGGACAAAATGACAAATTAAATTCCTGTAGAAGTCATCTCGCTTCGTCGGCAGAATTCTTTGATGTCCATTGTAATAGAAAGTGCATTTTGACAAAGCCTTTAGTATTTGCTGAAGGACTAATGAGAATTTTGTTAACTTGACAACAGTCCAATTGTAGTAAATCAGCTATTGATGCATAAATAAAATCTTGATTGAAATTTTGAAATAGGCTTAAGTGCGACTTCGAAATGAATTAATAGTAGTAAATTATATTTCTTTTACCCCTATGAAAAAGATTATAAGCAACGGCCAGGTATTCTACGCAATCTGTCTGTATGGATTTTTGTGGCATTATATGTCTGCATAAAACAAAACTTATTTTTTTTGTATTTTGGCATAAGTGCTAGGTTATGACTGTGAATTATTTTAGCGAACGGGGAAAATCAAACCAATGTAAGTTCTCTACATTCTTCGGTCATTCCAAGTTTATAATCCGGTGAAGCAGTCAAAGCCTGCGCTCAGGCTAACAGCAAAGACCTCTAACAAAAAAAAAAAAACAAGTTTATAATTATTATTCTTATAGATAAGGTTTGTTTTTCAATTGGTCAAAAATCGTTTGTTTATTTAATCGATGTTTATCTTAGCCCAAACTTAGTTGGCTTAGTATAACATGAAGAAAGTTTTACATAAAACAACTTAAAAGTAATTTTCCAAAATTGTGAATCTGACCCAAGTTAGATAGAGTCCGTTTTCTTTTAAGCCAAAGTTTTATTATTCAAGCAATAAGTTATAAATGTCGCGGTGGCTTAGCGTTTCAATTAACGGATTAGTATGCACAAGGTTGCAGGTTCAAACCCAGGCAAGTACCAATGTGGTTTTTTCTAAGTTATATTTACTTTCTTAATTATTCTAAGACATTTCTGACACACGGTGAAGGAAAACATCGTGAGGAAGCCTGGTTTTCAAAATTGGGATCTGTAATCGCCAATCCGCAGAGAGCAAGCGTTGCGATGAATACGTGCCTTCTCTAAATGGGAAGAGGCCTGTGCCCAGCAGTGGGACGTTTATAGGCTGGATTATTATTATTATATATTATTAATAAGTTATAAATGGCAAGAGACATCGCGGTAGGTCCAGACGAGGATAGCGGGACGAGCTGGACGACTTTGATAAGGACATGACCACGGCCCTAACCAGAGAGAAATGGAAGGAGGGTAGATTTGCCTTTGTCCTGGAGTTGGACAGAAATGGCAAATTAAAAAATAAATTGTAATGTGAAGAAATATTAAATAGCAGCATCAAAATAATTATGAATATTACCAATAAGTTTACTTTAAAGTCTTTCAAAGTCAAAAGTCTTTATTAAATCTAGTAAACCATCACACATGTAATTAATATAAATATGAGGTTTTTTAAATAATCAAATAAGTATAAAAGTAGTTAATAATATTAAAACTTAAATTTGATTACAGTATTAATTAATATTAGACTCCACGCTCTCAAAGTCAAACATTCTGAGTATTAATAATAAAGATTTGAAGTTTAGTATAATTTAATATTTTGTAGACCTAAAAACGAAAGCTTATTTACATATTATAAATGTAATTATTCATAGAATCTTTGTATAGAAGCTAGCTAACAAAGAGTTTACATTATCTGTATTTAATTTATCATCAAACAAAGGGTTTGATATAACTGAATTAATGAAGTCTTTCTAAAAGACAATAAAACAAGTGACTGTCAAGCTAATATACTAATTTAGAACTAGTCTGGAACCGAAAACTGGGAACTAAATGGATAGATAGATTGTAATTAGTAACCATCCTTGACATTTTAATCCATAGGAAAATGACAGTTATAAATTGATTGACGTTAATTATAAATCAATAAATTATGATCGGCCTGAAAGAGAGTACCTCGCTAAAATATCAGTGACTAAAATTTGTTGAGTGTTGAACACCGTTATTAAGTTCATACATACATGCTTTACCCCAGCCGCATAAATAACCTCTTTAAATCAAATTTCTGAAAATACAACATATCTTACATTCACACGCCATAAGGTCTGTTATAATGCTAGGTCATCACTTAATTTATTAAATAGAGAAATAAAAACATTATTACTGCTAACTAAACAGCTTTCTACATTTACCGGAATATTATTGCATTTTAAAAAAGCCATTTTACTTAACATCTTAGAGATCCCGCCGCGTCGCGTGTCACCGTCTAGCGACACTTTCGCCCTATTACTCTGTCCTCGCCCAGCCTACTCTCTGACCCACATCTTGTATGCTAATTGCTACGAGTACGTTCTTGAGACGTAGCTTGTTGCTAGATAGTCTACAACCCTCTATGGTAAATAGTCTCTTAAATATTAACAGCTTTTTTTTCAAATATCACTGCAAGATTTACTCACTAAAAAAGTTTCAATTTTTAATTGGTATACAGCGTCTTTAGTATTTTTAAAGCTCGCAATTAGCAAAAACACATTTCTGCTATGGAATCAAAGACAAAATAATTACCACATTTTGACGTACTGTTATATCGGAATAACTATTACTTAAAATATAAATTAAAACTGCTTAGTTTTCATATTGCATTGACGTCAATGCAATATGAAACCGTTGTTGTTTTCTTTATCGATTCCAATGGTTTTTTCCTCAGTTTTGGATTGGACTTCCGTCGGACATACTTATACTCCATATCTTTGTAATACGTACTTGATTATTTAATATATTTTTCTTTTAGTGTATTAAATGTTTTTTTTTTTAAAACCATCGTCCGAATTACTCCGTAACAGTACCCGTGGTCAAGTGGCATACGCAACGGTTTCAAGGTGTCGCTAGTGTGCTTAGGTCCTGGGTCTGATTCCCGGACTGGTTTCCTTTCCTTTGGAAGTTAGTGACCTTGTGAGTGGTACCTTCCTTGTTTCTGAATTCCATAATACAAGTGGTTTAGCTACTTACTTTGGATGCAGAGCAATGTATGGGATGTTGTCCGCATTTATTATTAAATAATTTCCAAGACCTGAGACAATGTAGAAATTTGTTTTTCTTCCTTTATAAATGGTACCTAAATGATTTTAGATTTATTACTTAATGCTATGATTACACGTTATAGATAATTTTAGCTCCGTACATCAAACGTTTACACTAAGTATTTAAGCTACCTTCATTGCTAATAACGCTGAATTATACATTTCAGCGAATGTTTACTTAAACTGGAATTTACATGAACTTTGTTTGACAAGGTTACGATTATTTGGATTTATATTGCTTCCCATTATTTACCTTGTATAATTTGTGCCTTACGAGAATGTTTGTTGTGAAGGGGTTATTTTATGCACAGCATTAACACAGTAGGTATATTTTTTATTAAATATAATATTTGAATACATCTAGACACACGGCGGTGTGTTCGCCAAGTTCGAGCAAAAAAGCGACACACCGGCCGTGGGTTATATTACTTTAACAGGAAAGCAAAAAAATTGTTTAGAAGTTTAGCGGCAAAAATGTTTAAAAAAAATACATTTTAATATTATGGAAGCCATCGAAAAATATTTCGGATGGTCAGATATGATATCGGTATTTGTGAAAACGCTTTAAAAGGAAGTATCATCTTTAGATTAAAATAACAGAAAATTTCTTGAATAACTAAAATTTCTTTTTAGCAAATTAAAAATATAAACTTTTTTTTTAATACTCGTATCGACGCTCTTTAAGATCCATTTTCAAGATTTTTAACTAGGACGTAAAATAAAGGTTATATAAAAAAAAAGCTATAAATGTTTTGTAAATGTACATTAACAAATTGTAAAAAATAATTACCCTTTTTTCATAAGCAGTAATTAATTTTTCTTATCAAAATTCTGATTTTAAATTTCAATTATAAGCGTGAAAGTTCGTAGTTTGTTTTTTTATAGTAAGTATTTTAAGCATAAATAAAAAAAAAAACGGTGCATTCAGAATAATGATCATAATTATTATTACAGTACACAAACAGGGCTCTTATATTTTGCAAAACTTAATTACTTTTATCTCAACAATCTTTACGGTTGTCTGCTGCAACTCTAATAAAATTAATTATTCTATAAGTGATCGATTTCATTAGTGTTACTGATATGAATAACTAACTACATTAAGTTAAATCTTCCTAAATTTTATTATACCACTAGTAAAATTCATAAAAAATTTGAAGGCCGACAAAGTAATATGTAAGAAAATTCTCAGCAGCCACTGTAGCCAGTCAGGGATTAGAATTGCATCCGGTACAGTTTCAGACAAAACTTTATTAGGTTCTTAAGTTGAGATATTGCAACAGTAACTGGAAAGGCTAGCTTCGTTCCCCGTACAGCCTTCAGATGTCTAGCAAAGCAATTATAAAGGGTGTCCCAGAAAGTATGTATCTATACTATCATCTGACAGACACACTGCACTCATTAAAAACAGAAGATATCTCGACTCGCCGCGGAACTATGAGCTGTGTGTACTAATAGGTTGAGTTCGTTGAAAAATCATAAACCAGTTTCATAGCTCAAAACCTACAGTTCGAAATCGCGGCATATACATAAGGGTGATATGGATACCTACACCTAAATTAATATCCTGAACAAATGAACGCTATAATTTCTGCGAAACCCTGAATAAGTGAACTACTCATTGGCTTTTTTGTATACGCATACGCGTTTACAGTTTTTACATAGGTACTTGTAAAACTGCAAAATATATTTTTCACCGGCTAATTTCATAGGCCTCTAAATCACGGGTCCGCTATAAAAAGTTAAATGTATCAAATGATTTAATACGCTTTGACCTATTTTAGCGTTAACATTCAACGTTTCTATCAAAGAGTGCAAATGAGGTCTTAACGAGCTTTGCTTTGACACAATTTTATCTCGTTTGAGGTTAATGAGCATTGAGATATAATTATTATATTACTGACTGTTATTTCTCGGTACAGATTTTTCGCGAGGCTATTTTTATGTTCCACTGTTGGCTTCTCTCAAAACCTTTTTAAGAATTTTTGTTATTGCTTAAAACAAAATAACTTAAGTCTGATATAAGATTTATATTGTTATAATTTCGGTAGTATTATTAACGTATAACTATAATTGATAATTATTTATTGTACAGATAAACATTAATAAAAAGTCGATGTACAGAGGCGAGCTATCCATTGTAAAGTTTTTAGTCTTTACATGAATCCTACATCGATTTCAATCTTTTTCTTTTGGATTTTTATTAATCATCTCATTTCAAGTTATTATAGGAAATATTACTATGATAAATGCCTTAATTTACAGCAATCGAGACCACACGTGCCTTCCCGGCGGCTCACGGCGCTCATATCTTACCTGTCATTATTATTGCTCCAATAAATCTCAGAATACTGGTCCCAATGTGTTAAGATGCCTAAGAAAGTAGGATATTATAAAGATTGGCAAGGTATTATTGTTAATTTTAATTTAACTATTTTTAGTCTATATTATTTTTTTGTATATATTTTGAAAGTTGGTTAAGTCATGACTCTTAAATACAAAAAAGAGGCTTTAGCATGTGATAGATTTTTTTTAATGTTTTTTGTTCTGGCACTTTGCCTTTCTAAAGGCTAACATAAATTCATAGAAGCTTTTAAAATGAATAACTGATTATTCAAGGAAGCTTTCAAAATGAACACTCTCTGGAGCGACATATTATTATGATATGAGATATAAATTGGTTTGTGAATAATATATTCTTTAAATATTGCTGTAGATAAAAACGAGGACTATCGCGATACAGAGAATTTGTTTAATAAAAACTCTGTAAGTAAGTTACTGGGACTTTAGGATAACAATTTATAAACATAACATATCATCACGCCTCTATAACCGAAGGGTTAGGCAGAGGTGTACCAATGTACAAACACAGTTTGCCGGTATGCTTAGGTCCCACGTAATAGGGGGCGAGCCTATTGCCACTAACCGGGCACAAATCCAAACTCCTACTTGCTACTGAGAATTTCATAGAAAACCCAATAACACATTGGTCGACTTGGGAATCGAACCCTCTAGTCGCGCTTAGCACCACTAGGCCAACGAGGCAGTACATAGCTGGTTTATTTTAGAACCTAAATAACAATTTATATAGGTTCTAAAATAAACCAGCTTGATCTAGATTGACTTAAATGCCCACGTTAGGCTATCAGGCTGCGGTCCACTAGTTAATTAAGGCGTTAACTGAGTTACGCTCAGATTTACTGTTCGTATGTGGGTGAAGTATATAACGTTTATAGCTCTCGTATCAAGCTGTTATGCTGAACTTAATAAGTTGCTTCTTATTTTTATTGTTGTGTAGGTGATGTTTTGTGATTCTCTATATTTGTTGGATATTGAGCTAGTTAGTTGTAATTCGTGTTTCAACAATTTTGTATCGGCGAGTTATTAAAAATATGGGTTTTTACATAACTGTTAATTAATTGCTAGGCATAGTCATTACACATACAATAACAACTTACTTAAAAGGTTTCTTTTTATACAAGTACGGTAACCCTGTATTAAATTAATTCTTAGAAATGTTATGTAAATAAATTCTTAAAAATAACGAGAATTTTTTTTACTGATTCATAGGTGGGTCAATGCAGGAAACTAGTCTTCTACACTGTCTCGGGTTTAGATGTTCGTGCAAGCTTCATTGTCTCTGAAATCATAAACCAAATGCTTATACTTTGTAACCAGAGCAATGTATGTTATCTTGTCCACATTTATTTTATGATTTTTATCGTACAAACAAACAAATCCTATTGAACCTAGCTTGTAAACACACAAACAGTATTGTAGATTGCCAGATAGTTATTACTTTACAAGTCGGTACAGTTTACAGTAAGATATGGTTCACTATCTCAGTTTTATAGCGCCGTTTATTCTGTAACGCGGATCGCTCGGCTGTGACTGTGTGTTTGTATGTCTGTGTGTATGTTATATAGATTTTATTTTTGAACAGTTGGTTTATAGTATTGTTTGTAGATGGATTAAATTATTATATTTTGATTAATTGCATTCGTTTTTTCAAAGTGTTTCAAAACGTAAATTTCAGTAGAGGTTATACGAAAACAAAGGCATTGACCGATTTGAAGCTATGTAGAAATGATATTTTAAGCAAATATACAAAACACAATCTCACACATATTTTTGGCTTGTGTGAAAAAAACAATGACTAGTGTTATTGTTTTTTCAGTTGAAAAATTATTTTTCATACTACTTTACAAAACATTCAATTTGTAAAATCTCTCAACAAGTAAAATTAACGAGATAACAACATTTAAAAAAGCAAACACGTTAATCAACGAAAAACAAACACACATCAGTGGCCCAATCAAGTCGTCAACATTTACTGTCAAAATAACATCAACATAATTTATTGAAAGTCAATGGCATCGTGACTCGTCAATATGAATCTCCTGGCATGTTTTCAATCAGTTTGGCAACGAAACATCCAGCTTACTATGAGCTCTAAAAGCTGAACTTATTCCCGCGTGGAAGGGAGACGCTGCTATGTGGAGTGTAGAGCGCGGTCTCGCTCACACACTGACGGACTATTGTAATCTTGTTTTTAGAGTTCATGGTATGAGTACAGTTCACATCAGCCATTATGTTTATAACATCGTAAAGACAGACAGGTGTTTTGTATTATGCTAACACATTTTTATTAGGGATTTCATGACGCGCTTGATTCATGCGATGAAAGGAGTTCTCTCGGATTGTTTGAATGATTGCTTACTGTTTGATCAGTCAACGCTTTGTGATTTCGTTTTTTCGATTTCTTTGTAAACAGCTTAGAAAGATCACACGCTTCACTTTTTTGGCTGAAACTGTACTTTTAAAAACAGTACCTACTTTGTGTACTCGAGAATACGTGTTTGAAATCGAGTGTCCAAATGTATGATATTTATTGCGACACACAGACACTATCGTACAAATATATTTATAACGTACATTTATGTTGTAATAATTCCTTTTTGATTCTTATTCTCATATGACAGCAATATTATTCGATATGATGTTATAAATTCTAAACGCGATATCAATTGTATTAATCGTAAAATTTAATTGTTTAAGAACAATATGATTTACCATCATAAAAGGATTTTATTATTATCTGAAGTCCTGAATAATTCTTAAAACATATCATACGGTTTTAATTCTGTTTTGTTTTTGATGTGCTAACAAATATAATAAATACTCAGAGTCAAACGCAATGCTGTCGACAACTTCTTAATTACATGCTTTTTCTACGCAGCCTGTGATTTGAAGCTTGACAAAACGTAGCTGCCAGTATGTCTTAATTTATACACGTATTTTTCTTTCTCTCTATCTCCATTCGTGTGCTACATCACATACCAACTTCTTTTTGACTATCTACAACATTGACGAAATACATTTTCATTTGTGTTTTTGTCAACAATAAAGTGAAGGCAAAACGTTGATTTCTTTCGTTTTATTTATTTGTTGTCCTTACTTTACTGCGTACGGTGAAATAAATGATGTGTTCTTCCTTGCCTGGCCTCTGTAACCTGGTCGAAACGTCAAGCCTCAAAGGTATTTGAGCATGTACGCGCTAATCCCGGTTCTATAATATTACTATAAAAATGCAGCGCGATAGTTTAAAAGTTATTATTCTTCTTTTCTTTCTTTGAAGTCATCATTAGATCAGCAACTGAGGTCGATATCCTATCAGAAACACTATAGATGTACCGATGGAATTAACACAAACACACCATCATCCCCACTTTGACTTTGATTAATCCCTTTACGGGTACAAACCGGAATTCTGATTCGTTTGGTTAGGGTACAATAATGATGATTAATGACAACGGGTTGCTATCAAAAGACGGCAAAGAAAGAGGTAATTATATGATTATAAATTAAATGAATGCGATGAAAAGTTATAATTAAATCAAAATGATTTAATACCCTTAATAATTTACTTAATGTAAACATCGTTTTCGTAATGATTGGACAAGAAGCTGATTAATTGTTGCTGTTATTGTATATTTTTGTGATTCGGGAATATTTGTTTTATTTCAACTAAGATAAGATTGAAATTCGTATGGAGACAACAAAACAATTAAAACTAAATGGATTACATACATTGTCCTACATATGTACAAAGAGATGGTTATAGTAGGTTTCATGTTTTTGTCAAAGGCTAGGAGATAAATAAATGAAAAAACTTATGAATATTACTTATTTAATCTTATAATACAAAAGTAATGTTTATTTATAACATACTTATAATTGAACTGTCATTATTATGTATGAGAGCTCAGCTAGCAAGCATATGCAATTAAGCTTACTCGGAATAATAGTTTGTTATACATTAATAAACCTTTATATTCATAACAAATCCGTATAAATCAATTAGTATGAAAATAAGCTGACTTCGACGCGCGGCGAGTAAATTGAAATCGAATTTATTCCAATGCAATTATCAGTTCTCGTTGCAATAGATAATAGCAATGATGTAAGTTTACATTTATGTTTTTTATTAAAAATTCACCTCGTTTCAGACATAACATTAAATAGAAGATTTTATATGAAAGGTGTTCCTATAACGTTTTATGACGCGTTATTTACATTATAGAAATATTTAAATTGAGGCGTCCACATTAGGTCATTCGCTTATCTTTCTAACACAATAATTCAAAATATTTACACAGGCGACCCATGTCTGCTATGACACGTAAACAAAACGATATAATTACTCTTAATCCATAGTATTCGTATTAAGGCAGACATTTCATGTATAAAGGTATAGTTAATACAACAATAAGTATTGTATTCAAGGAATAAGACATTAATGTTCGTGTTGACTCGTGTTTCGTCGGACTAATTCGGGAGTAAGGTCTTTATTGTTCATTTTGTTGTATTCAAGTGATTGGCCCGTTTAACACTTGTTGGGTGTAAATGGTAGAAGTTTTTACTAATGTGCGTTTTTATTTATATTATCACACATGTGAATGTCGTGCTGGCCTAGTGGTTCAATGAACGGATTTTTATGCACAAGGTTGCAGGTTTGAACCCAGGCAAGTACCAATGTGGCTTTCTCAAAGGTGTATGTACTTTCTTAATCATTCTAAGACAGTTACAACCGGTGCAGGAAAGCATCGTGAGGAAACCTGGACTGCAAAATTTGGGTTCTGAAATCGCCAATCCACAGGGAGCAAGCGTGGTGATCGTCTGTGCAAAGCAGTGGGACGTTAAAAGCCACATTGGTACTTGCCTGGGTTCAATCCTGCAACTTTGTGCATACAAATCCGTTAATTGAACCGTAAAATAAATCACAAACAATGTTCTTCAAGCCTATGTTACAAGGTTAACCCAGTCCATGTCAAAATTGATAATCTAGACTAAAGTACTTGTTAATTGTTAAAGCAAACTGTGTCGAAGAAAATTACTAAAATATATTTATTAAAATGCTATTTATTAACTAGCCTAGAGTCGACTTTGCTTGCGCTGTAGAACATACTTTATCTAAGGTACTACGTAGAAAAGTAGCTTATATGCAAATAGAAACTGTGACTTATGTTTTAATTTAAATTCTTGAAGAGATTACAAACATGTCTAGATGTATGTATGTACGAGTATATCAAATATATATGTATGTATTATGAGCAGTAAATTGAAAAACCTTATTGTATTTCTAAATACAATTAACAATGGTCGTAATAAATAACAAGGTAAAACTTATGTTGTTGAAACTTTAAAGTTATCGAAGCCAGAGCAAATATTTATTCAGTACTTGTTTGATTGTTGTTTTCCAATCAACAATGGAATCAAGTTTGATTGCCTATTACCTAACTACTGAAGCTCTTCATCGATACTACATTATAATTAGGATAGAACAACTTGACTTCCACAATTTAATTTGTTTTTTTTTTTATTGTTCCTACAGAAAAATCTGGTGCCATAAGAGACCTTAGGCAGCTTAGCAGTAGCAGATAATATTTCATAACGAAAAACTTTTTCATTCAAAAGCAAATTATCAAAAAAGGTGTACCTGGAAGAATAGCGCTACCCGAAAAAATGTCTAACGTAATCTAGTTCGACGAGCGTAATTTCATAAGCGGTTTCATCAGAAACCACACAATTGTACCCACTAGCGACTTCCTCAAACTCTTGATCAGCAAAACCCACAATTTCGCTTCCAATAAATTCTCGATTCATTCGATTCTGCAAGCTTTTCGGATTTACTCTAATCGAGCAGTAAGATCGATTCCCTAACAAAGGGCAACTCGTTAACCTCAAAATCGAACGCTTTCGTTGTTCAACCCAATCACGAGGACCGCTGTCAGTCTCCAATTCCTACCCTATTTATATGCAAAGTGGATTGATGAGAACACTTGGTATCCGATGTTACTGAACCACTAGACGGTGTAAAGTAAGATTTTGTAATGAGCAATAACTTGACATTGGATCAGTTAATTTATAAAACTAAATGCAATGTTGTCGTGGTGGCCTAGCGGTTTAATGAACGGATTTATATCACAAGGTTGCAGGTTCGAACCCAGACACGTAGAAATGTGGCTTTTTCAAAAGTTATATGGACTTTATTAATTATTCTAAGACACTTCTGTCAAACGGTGAAGGAAAACATCGTGAGGAAACCGGATTTCAAAATTGGGATCTGAAATCGCCAATCCACAGAGAGCAAGCGTGGAGAACAATGCTCGTGCCTTCTTTATATAGGAAGAAGCCTGTACCCAGTACTGGGACGTTTATATGCTGTATTATTATTTTTATTTATAATGCAATAAGATGTACACAAACGGACAAAAGAAGGCAATCTCTTCGTAGAGATTTGAAGATTACCTTTTTAATATACAGCACATTATTAATACACTCATAGAGACATAATTTGATAGAAAATTGCTCAGCTACGAAGCTAGTTTCATACTGTAAAGGTACAAAAGATACGTTGAGTTTTTTTGTGGCGTTGTGCCTTAGGTAATAATTTTATTTCGGCATAGCAACGAGAAAATGTCACTGCCATTACTTTTTCAATTTCCTTAGCAAACTTATCTGGTGTCAGAATGTCAAAAGTAATTCAAAGAATGTATCTTATAGACATCCCCATATAAATGTAAACATTTTGGAAAATAGTATTGGTGTGTATACAGCGATGTATAAAAACATGTTTAAATAAGTGGTTACGGGTTATTTAAGCGATCTACCACAGTTATTCTGAGCGCAGGCTTTGAATGCTTTACTGAACTTTAGTGGTTACCGGCTAAAGTCTAACTGAGGAGTTTGGATTTGTGTTATTGTGGTCAATGCTTAATTTATGATTTTAGAACAAAGTAATGACTGGCTAGGATTGAATACAGTTCAATCCTAGTCAGTCTTTACTTTATGAAACTACATGACTAGTGGATTAGAAATTTAACACACTGAAGATTGGTTAAAAACTTTACGACAAAAGTCAACTTTCTTATAATTATAGTAATCATCTTCTTTTTTTCGATTCAAACGTAAATTTTATAAAATAAGGTGAGCCCTGTATTTGGCATAAAAATCATGAAAAACTCTAAATGGATTAAAACATCATCCATTTATTAGATAAAGTTAAGGCTACTGACGGATTATTTGACGTTAAATAAGTTAAAGATTTAATCAGAAGCCTAAATTATAATCCTACCTCTGATCAGGCAAGACGTTTGAAGATTAACATTACTTCATAGGGCATTAATCTTTAACGAAGGGAAAAATCATTACTAATATTATAAATGCGAATGTTTGTTTGTATGGATGTATGGATGTCTGTTACTCTTCTTGCAAAAACTACTGAATGAATTTTAATGAAACTTTACAATAATGTAGCTTTTACGATATAGCGCATAGGCTATAATTTATATAGATAGTGTATGCCTTGTTTTTCACGCGGGTGAAACCGCGGGGCATAGCTGGTGTTTAAACGTTCGCAAAAAAACAATCGCTTAAAGGACAGTAATCATGCCAGGATATGAAAATGGCTGACGTGAACTCATCAATTATTGTGCTACACCACAATGAGCTTATGAACCGGAAGACGCAACGTTGGCAGGCCTCCAACCAGGTGGCGATGATATCGTCAAAGTTGCGGGCACCCGGTGGATGCAATTGGCGAGTTGTCGTTCATTGTGGCGTTCTAGGGGGGAGGCCTTTATTCAGCAGTGGACATCTTCCGGCTGATGATGATGATGATGAGTGAGCTTATTCTAGAATTAATTTATATTTAAAAAAAAAATATTACAAACAATTTTAGAAAGTAGGTATGTGTGGGATGTTTCTATGAATTCCTTTTTGTAATTTATAAAAGAATGAAATACAATCCAAGTTATTTTTATAATGCTACGAGGAAATCTTGGCTTGTTAAGAATTAAAATCGCAATGAATATAATTATGAAGGTACTCAGGTTTTACTAATTAATTCTGTATCTTTGTGATATTAATTTCTATAAACCAATTATGAACATTTTAAAGGTCAGGCATATAGTCTATTATTGTACATCTTGGTTTATATTATTATCAGTATGTAACATTATGCGCATTGGCTGAACATTGATATCTTAATTAATACATAATTATCCTAGTGTCTAAAGCTTATGATATTGGAAGCTTATTGCATATATTATGATAATAGCATTAATACCATGACTACAAATACCATACATAACACAATTATGTGTATCGAATATTCAACAAGATTGATTAATTAATTAAATGATGACAAACCTATCATTAATTTATATTTAATGGCTATTAAATTTGTAATAGTTGATCAAGAGAAATACTACCTACTTTTGTATTTTTCGCTTATAATGATAATAATATTTCGGGGACAACTCACACACGGTTATATGATCCCAAGTTCAGCAGAGCTTGTGTTATAGTAACCAGACAACTGATAAATATACTTATATATTTCTGAATACATACATTTTATAAATGAATTTCACCCAGACACAGAACAAATGATCGTGCTCATCACACAAAGATTTGTCCTGGGTGGGAATCGATCCCACGATCTCCGTTACAGCAGTAAGGGCCACTAACCACTGGACCAACAGGCCCGTCAAATTATATTAATATATTTCCACTTACTAATCTATTTTAAATGTTAGTAAAAAAACTTTCGAACGAACAAAATTATCCCGAAATAGTGAAGGAACAAAATAAAAGATTCTCCTATTCGCGTATTTATTTCGATAAGCAACGGATAGATTAATTTTATTTTTCCAACAGTTCGCGTAAACATTTTTGTTGCGTTTTTAGTTGGGAAAGAAATTACACGATCGTTTCCTAGAAATAAATATTGATATCGAGTTTAAAATTATTGCATCCGATTGCTATAAATTACGATAGACGTTTAGTAAATGAAGCATCCGGTGCTTGTATTATTGTAAGATTATTATATAAAGATGAATATTAAAAGACTGTAGACAAGGTATTTTGACATTTTCTTATAAAGATTACTAGCTATCCCTTGAGACGTTAGCACATATCTTTTTCACGTTTTGCATGAAACCTATTTTTGTTTTAAAAAGCCTCCTGACACTTTCATTACAATACAAAAAGTTTTTATTTTTATAAAATAAATAAAATATCTCTTTCACTTAAGATGATAAATTAGTCTAGATTACAATAGATTTTTGTCTTCTAAAGTACTTTTTTTCTTTTTCTCGAGTCAATGATCACTAAACTCTGTTTGACCAGAAAGTCGCCACTTGAATGGCTATTTCGTTGGCTTCCATTCAGTCCTGGACGGTGGCGGTGGTGCAGGACGGGCAGGACAGAAGATGCGCTATATCTTGAGTTGGGGCACCGCATTCACATTGGGTATGCGATCATTCAATCATTGCTCTATTTGCTCAGGTTGTCTCTGCAGAGGCCCACTTAGGTCCATACTTGGACTTTTAAATACCTGGTAATTGGTCAACTATGATTTAACGTCACTTAAAACACACATAGAGACATAATTTTTAAATATGAAATATTATCTGTTAATGTGTTGTGTGTACATAAATTATTAAATAAATAAATGATTGTTGTGCATGTCTTTTGATAATAAATACCTAAATAAATAAATAATTACTACACGTGTAAGTTTTTAGACAAAACATATTTTGCAATACCAAATAATCATGAAAAAAATAGTCTCATCATTCTGCCACGATATTAAATTCGATACCTATTATACCTTATTCATATTTCACACAAAAGATTCCAGAACTTACGGAATATACTATTGGGCTTGTTATATTGCTTCCTTTGAATTGTATATTAATTTCGAAATACTATACACGAAGCAACATTTCTTCAGATAACTGTTAAATCTTAGATCACAATATTTAGGTTGTATAGAAACACTTACTATAAAACTATCTGTCCCAGAAAGAGTGTTACTAATGTCGTATAATCCAATAATCGCAATTTCAACCACCAATTCAAAAAGAAGGGTGCTATACATTTATAGTTTTGCAAACCAATTTTTCTACACTACACTGTCCCTGGTCTGGGTGTTTGTGGAACCTTCGTTGTTTCTGAATTCCAAAACACAAGTGCTTCAGCTACTTACTTTGGGTTCAGAGAAATGTATATGATGTTGTCCGCATTTATTGTTTATTTATTATAGTAATTGTTTTTTTTTTCCATATTACAAAACTGCCATTATTTCACAATTACATAGCTAAAGAACAACCTTAAAAGACCACACTACATTTGTTACACACATTACCAAACTTTTTCTTACCCACCCGTCTTAGATTGCGTAGTTGTGACTTGATTACTTTAATTAGATCCCTCTGAAGAGCACGTCATTAGGGCTGGTGATAAGAAATTGTGAGATTAGCTTCGTTATATATTATTAGATTAGGTGTATGTTGCTAATACTGGGTACAGTCGGTAATGAGTGGTTATTTGAGATTACGGAACATTTCAGAGGGAATTTTAGTGACTGGTATATCCTTATCTCCTTATACTAAACCTGATTCCATTAGTTTAATAAATCGAATTTTTATAGTCGTTTTATGTTTGGTTTCTGAATGTGACTGAAAAAAAACGATCAAAAGAAAGTGAAAGGGTACATTTAGGATGTAGCATGTTATGTAGTAGCAAGTTAAAAATATTTTCTACTACGGATAAAAAAAAAGGTGCTATCGTTTACAAAATCGTATGTAAATAACCATTTTCAAATAATTATAGCATCTTTTACAATTGGTATATATTCACATTCTTTATCATTACACCTACAACATAAAAAAATGTGGAACATAATAGAGTAAAATGTTAATTTGTCTTAAAATCAGTTTTGAAATAAATACCTAATTTTATGTTTCTTAGAAGACGTTACTTCGTAACTTTTAAAACCAATTTATATGTGAATGAAGTATCTTTATTGCCGTTTGAATTTCGTTGCCGAATATTATTTGCCTTAACTTAAAACAGACAGGCCTGTTGGTCTAGTGGTTAGAGGCCCTGACTACTATACCGGAGGTCGTGGGTTCGTTTCCCACCCAAAACAAATGTTTTTGTGATGAGCATGATGTCTGGTTACCATAACACAAGCTCTGCTTAGCTTGGGATCAGACAACCGTGTGTGAGATGTCCCGGGATATTATTATTATTATTTTTATGAATAAAATACTCTTTTGTTATCTTTAGGAGGTTTTCATTGAAGTGCGCATTGCTTTAGCGTCTCTTCGATTTATTGTCGAGATATTGAATTCTGTGTGCTGAAGGGAATTCCGTATTCTTTTGTATTCGATCTCGATAGAAGCTTCGGGTAGCACTATTAAATGGGGCCCTACATAATAAAATTCTTGTATTTTTTTAAACGACTGTCGTACTAGGGATATAATTCACTATTTCATTGGAGGTTTCGCAAACATTCAATGCATATACACAACTAGCTGTGCCCCGCGGTTTCACCCGCGTTAATACCTTTATCCTATGGATCCCTAACTTTTTTGAAAATTTAATATAGCCTATGTTAACCGCAGATAATGTAGCTTCCCAACAGTGAACGAATTTTTCAAATAGGTTAAGTAGTTTCGGAGCCTATTCAATTCAAACAAACAATCAAATCTTTCCTCTTTATGATATTGGTATAGGAGAACAGCCAATCAGAATTCTTTAAAGAGATGAATAATAAAATGTTGCTATTTGTATATTGTTATCTTCTTATCGTCATCTGCCTTGATTTCCAAACTATGTTGGGGTTGGCAACCAGTCTTACCGGATTCACTTGGTTCTCGTTTGTATCAATACAAGCGCGATGCTAACGCGCGTTATCTTCTACTAGAGCTAAATATCTATACCGAAATTGTAAACAACATTTAATTACTGTATGTCATGTAAACAAATCTGCTCGCATATTCGTTATGTAAAGAACTTTCTATTTGAACGCGCCCCTAATTAACCCGTATTGTTTTGTTTCACTACAAATTAAGCGTACATGGGAGTTAATAATTTGTATTTGCACTATTAAATTCGTATTCACAAGCTTCAATAGTTTAACAAGAGTGATAGGGCCGAAGCTGTTTATAAGTAGCTCCCAAAGTATAATGTCGTAAATATTATAAAATCGAAAACCACACTTATCTGTCTGTTACGTTTTCAAGGCTGAACCGTGAACCGTTCAAAAAATACGGTTTGGAGTGAGATTAAATAAACTGTAAGGGTATAGGTAAATGTTTGTAGCTATAACTGACATCAAAGCTAACCGAGCACGCGGGCTAAAGCTAGTTACACTTTAAAACAAATAAGAAGCGTGGATTTGCAAATAAATTGGGATGCCTTCAAAATAAGTTTTCGCAAAAGTTTTAAGAAAATGTCCAACTTACGTACACTTAAGTTTTAAGTTGAGTTTCCTGAAAAGATAAAGTTGTGAAATCTTTGCAGCTTGCTGGTTTAAGATGTGGATAAAATTTATGCCAAGATTTGTTATACTATTATTTTAAAGAAAGTTAAGAATTATTTTAACACTTTCTTCCGCCGAAAGGAAAACAGGTTCAAAATCTATTTGAAATAAGATAGTGCCTGATTAAACCAACGCGTAGCCTGTAGAAAATTCTATAACAGGATCGCTTGGATTACTAAGATCTAAGCTAATCGAAACTGACGCTTATCGAGAAAGACTCCTACCGAGACCGACGCTTATCGAAACCGACGCCTATCGAGACCGACGCCTATCGAGACCATAACATCATATCATTGAGACCGACGCTTATCCAGACGGACGCCTACCGGGACTGACGCTTATCGAGACCGACGCCAATCGAGACGGACGCCAATCGAGACCGACGCCTATCGAAACCGACGCCTATCGAGACCTACGCCTTTCGAGACCGACGCTTATTCGTCGTCCGTCGATCGTCCATCACAGTTTCTTGTGCTCATCTGTTTTAGCCTCATAGCAATAATGTACCTTTACATCTCCTTGTTTCAGTGTCACAAACATCTTCCTTGTCAACCTATCAGCGGCTGATCTCCTGGTGACGGGCGTGTGCATGCCCATCCAGCTCAGCAAGGCCATCACTCTCGTCTGGTTCTACGGCGAGACGGTCTGCAAGATCGTCAACTACATCCAAGGTACATCTAACTTACCTTACATGCTAGTGACTCTATCGGTAGCTAATCTCTTGGTGACTGGCGTGTGCATGCCCATCCAGCTCAGCAAGGCCCTCGTCTGGTTTTACGGCGAGACAGTCTGCAGATCGTCAACTATATCCAAGGTACATGCTACTTTCCCTATATTTTTATGATTTTTTGGCTTCCGTAAATAAAAAGTTAAAAGGAGGACTCATTTTGTCTTCGCATACTGCCGTACTTTGAGGCGGTTATGTTTACTTTACGAAAGTTATTCATATAGATTTAAGTAAGTAAAATCCTAGAGGTACAAAGCCAACTCTTTTAACCCCTTCTTCAATTAATTTAAGGAATTCCTTACTAAAGATTTACGTATTGACTCCCTTAAGTAACATTAATTTCACTAAGTGCGGCAGTTTACATAATAAAATTTGTTCAAATCGGTGTGTTTGTGCCGATTTCTTCTATCTAGCATTTTTCATACGTTTTATTAGGATAAGTTTCTAGTATTACTAAATTCAGTTTAGCAGTACTTTACGTGTGTAACATAATAAATAATAACGTATAAGTTGATGCTATAATGTTTATAGCACACTAAACCCGAGTTTATGAGCAAAGTTTGTCTTCGAAGTAACTCATGTCGCTTAGTAGATTCTTCAGTCAATATTGATGGTAGCAAAGTTGATCGTCTTGGGTGCACTTAAACTCTAGGACGTCCTAATGTATCTATACATGAAATGCCTCCATAGTGCCCAATACGCGTTATATATAGCATTTAATATTATAATTTCGAACTTTTTTGATGGTCGGTCTGTGACACTTAAACGTCTAAAATGCTTAGACGATTTTCGAACTTCATAAGGAGTTAGTTACCTTCAATCTAATGAGAAGATATCGTTTTTTTCTTGTGATAACTGACATGACATTTACATTATATTGAGTGTGTGTGCTCTGTAGATTCGCAGAAAATTTTCGCCTTTCTATTATTAAATTATCTTCCAAAATGATTATCCCAAATTCTAGCAATTTTTTGCCCATTTATCAAATAATCCTAATCTAACTTTATCCTCTCTTCTACTAATTTTTTTTCTGTAAATAGTGTTACACGAGTCTGTTCCACGCAAGAAATTCATACATACATACATACATATATATGGAGAGTTCTGGAAATATTCCCATACATATTATATCTTGTAGCAAACATTAGTTTATGAGTGGTAGTCAAGTTAATGACATTTAAATAGGAATTCAGCGGCGCGGTAACTCGGGGAACTACAACTAATCAGGCTCTTTGTATACGCAAAAGGACAACAGTGTAATGAAAGTCATGTAACTATATTCTGCCAAAAAGTAATAAAATTATAATGAATGCGGATTATGAAAGGTTGGGAAAAAATATGTTTTTACATTGAACTAAAAATGTTATTTAAATGTTCCTTGTTGTTTAAAATATAAATTACATTGTGCTAGAGTCAATAAGAGTAGCTATTGAAAATTGACTGTTTTCTAATAATGACATAACTAGCGTGCTTCACAGTAACTAAGTTTGAAAATTAAATATTTTTTTTCTATGTTTAGGTTATTTTTATCAGTTTTCTTAAATAAAAATCGGAATATTGATTACTGTCAGTTATAAGCAGTAACAACGACTTACACAAATTGTTGAAATTTTAATTCTACTTTTCTGTAGCTGAGCAAGTTAGGTATTTACAGAGGAATTGAAATACTATAGTCTCACTGTATTATTACATGAAATTTAATAGGAAATACGTGGGTGCACAACTCCAAACATCTGTGCTTTCGGGAAACTTCGCGACAACAAACAAACAAACTGAAGCCTTGCTTAAATAAATAAGGCTTTCTAACCGAGGATTATTACAGTCATTTTCTAAAATGGAGTGAGCAGTTTCGTAAATGGTTAATATTATTCGACCGAGTATTAGTCGTACCCTCTAAAATTAAACGACGGGTGATCCGACCTAAGTCTGTCACTCGTAATACTGTAACGACGGTGCACCTCTATTCAATTATTTTAGGGTTAGGCAACGTTTTGAAGATATTGTAGGAAATTCAGATGGATTTTGAAAACACCTTTTTTACACGTGTTTTTACTAGCTTTTTTTGTTTTACCAAAGACAGAGGTAAAATAAGTATTTTTAAAGGATCTGATAATGTCTATAAAAATATGAAAGGACAGAAAATTCATTATTTGTAAGCATCTGGTGCTTACGGAAAAAATAATTCTCTGAACTAAATAAAATGGGTTTTGATAAAATATAGATGCTAGTTATTTAGGTAAAAAGAATTGGCAAAGCTTTACAAAAAATCTGCCAGAAATTACTATGTTAAATAATAGTAATGGAACCTTAACAACATTTCTTGGAAGTTTTACTGGATGTATAGAAAATAATATTGATGTAAGAATTTTTCTTGAGATCCCTGAATAATTATTTTCTTTAAATACATTGATTTTAGAAGAGATTTTTTCCTTCCTTTTTGTTCTTTCTTATTTTGTATAAGTATCTATTTGCATTTTTAAAAGTTGATATTGACTTATCAAATTTGTTAGAAGATATTTTTTTTTATTATTGTTATGGACTAGACGTATGTGTTAACGATCCAGAGTATTACATAAAGATCAAAGTACAAACCAGAAATTTAATTAACTTCGTTAATGTGATCTTTATAATGAATTTCTGATCGTGTTTCTACTTCAGATTACTTTATTTGATAAGGAATGTTTGAAAGCAATCTAGACCGAATCTTTCACTTAGATCTTTCCCTAGGGCTCATCGGATTTCACTGAAATAGTCTTAGTCTCTTATTAGATCAACCCTAATCTAATTGAATAAGTTCAAATACGTTGCGTAACTTTGTACCTAGCATCCAAGTGTTTTTTCCATTGGAAAAAAGATAAAAATATTACTTTTAGTTTAGTTAAGGAAATTTTCTTCCTTTTTCAGAAGCGAAGGACCAATGTAATTTTTATAATAGTTTCATAATTTTCATTTCTATGTTACACAGGACACCAACTTTCTTAAGGTCCTCAAATATTTTATTTTTTAATTTTGTCCCCCTTCATATCTGGGTCAATTCACTCTTCAAACACTTAGTTCAATCATCTTGTTAATCTACAACAGAAAGAAGAGCCTTCGTCCTCAAAATCGACACTTCAAGTTTCAATATAAAAGCACCTTATTGGTAAAGTTGTCTAGACAAAATAACTTAAACAATAATTCAGTTTTTTTTTTCAAAATTGACATTGACGAGCTTCTTGGTCTTGTGGTTAGGGTCTACTGAACCGGAGGTCATGGTTTCGATTCCCACCCAGGGCCAATCTTTGTCTACTGTTACCATTCGCTATGTCTAGGTGTGATTTTTATTAAAAAAGTTTGCATTTAAAAACACATAAGCATGTTTATCATTTTTCTGGTCACTAGAGTACAAGATCTGTCTAGTTTGAGATCAGATGACATTGTGAGACTTGTCTTGATGTTGAATAAATATACGTTACCTTTCATTGATATTGCTAAAAAAAAACTACTTAAATAAAATATATTTTCGAGATCCGCACATCTTTGAGTGACCATCGAAGGGTTCCATAAAACATGTGTCGGTGCTCAATGGTTTACGAGGGGCTATAAGGAGCCGATCTAATGGCTCTCTCGTTTAACGGCGGCAATTAAACCTACTTGTTGCTGTGCGGTTACAGATGGTTACAGATGACGGTGCGTAATTCACGTTACTATTAGTCATAATTATGTATTTTGTAAGTTGGTTACAAGGCAATATTGATCATAAAAATTAGGAATCTCAAAAACAAGAAAATTTCTGAGAATGTTCAAAACCACACAAACGTTTCATATAACTGCGAAAAACCGTAGAACTCGTTAGGTTTGAAACAAATAAACCGCATCATAATCAGTTCATTCATTTAGGAGCTACGATGTCAGATACAAACATCCCTTTGTTTCAAGAGAAAACATTTCCGTATAATAGAATTTCAAAGTTATAATAATTTAACCTTAGTTACCGAGTAAACAGAAGTTTCTGCGTGAGTGACAAGTAATGAATGAAGTTTACTATGTATGTAGTTACATCCGAGTATTAATTGTTCTAGTTTAACGATGGTAATTAAACGTCACTTGTCGGTAGAACTGAAGGCTTTATTTGACGTCAGTAGGCTTTTATGAGTACGTCGAATTTGGTCTATGACTTCATGTGGAGTTTGACAACGATTTCCTTTTGGGGACGATAATAAATGTAGTGTGTTAGCATTTGGCTAAGTAAATGAGATGTTTTTTTGAAGAAGCTTTAAGAATATAATATGCCTTCAGCTTTGAATACAAGCTAAGTTGAATATTATGTAAGGTGAAAATTTTATTTCAAAATTTCCAGCCCATATTACACTTACCACAAAAAAAAAGAACTTAACCAAATAAGAAATTGTAAACTTTTTAGAGAAACGTTTTGATATTTTTTCTTTAGATCCTTTATTTTATCTTGTTTCAGAAATAACTCATCATTTTCTCATTGTTCCAGGAGTAGCGGTAGCAGCCAGCGTGTTCACGCTCACCGCCATGTCAGTGGACCGGTGGCTGTCCATCTCCCCCGAACCACGGCTCCGGCCACCAGGTCGCAAGCAAGCGTTACTGCTGCTCCTGCTGCTGTGGTGTGCAGCACTGCTGATCTTCATACCGCTGCTCATGGTGGCGACCGTTAGGAGAGAACCCGTGCCGATCATATCAAAGGCGCTAAAGAATATATCGGTATGTATGATTCATTTAGTCTTCTAGATTTGTTATTTTCGGTTCCAGAGTACTTTTTTTAGTTGAATACCAGTATCGAGCATCGAGTAACTGCCAGTCTGTAATCTACGTCGTAGATTTTGTTGTAGATTACATTAAATAGTCTTATTCTTGATATTTAGGACGGACAAAAACTTACCTTTGCAGAAAGCCGAAATCAAAACACAACAAAAGGGGCAACTTTAAAAAAAAAAAGTATTTAACAATCTGTTTGGTTTCAATATTTAAAAAGGATACCTTCTGAAAGAAACGTTACGTTCACGGTACAACCCATTTTACTGGGTAAATACATAATTTTTTGGTTGGATAGGTTAAGAGGATTGGATTGTGGATTGAGGCACGGAATATCAGATGTATGATCCACTTAAATAAGAAATTCTAAATTGCAATACTTTGCAATCATTTAGATCAAATAATATTTTTCTCTTGATAGTAAAATTATATGAAACCACGTTATTAAATTCTTCATGTATGAGGTTCCAATATACGATGCGTGTTATTAGCTGGTCGTCAAAATTTATGTTTTAACTAATAACAATGCAGTGACACTGAAACGTTTATTAAAAAAAATAAGTTTGTTGACGTATTAAATACTGTCAATAATTTAATTGATTAGTCTCTTCAAAATCAAAATTGTATTTTTTTTTATTTAAGATAAAGGTCTTCATTTTACATTTCAAATAAACATTTTAACATTTTGTGAAAACACTTATAAGATGCACATCAGGTGAATTCATATAATTTAAAACCATTAATATCAAAATTAAATATAACTCGTATATTTTCTTCAGTAACGCGAGTTTCTAAGTATTAATTTCCTATGGAGAAACAGTTTCTTAGTATTAACCTGTTATTGAGAAACCACAATCGTATTACTGTACTAGTAATATGATATCCATAACATTCTGTCAACCAATATTATGATAAGCACTTTACAAACGTTTATCTCAGATAACTTAACGTGAAACTTACCTTAGACGTAATTCACTAAATTTCTATGAACTATTAATTACATTCAGAGACATAATTACAAAGTAAATTAACAAAGTTCCTTAATTAAGTCGAATTCATTTATATCATCATGTGGATAAATCGATTAATTTGTATTCAGAGTAAATACAATGGGTATTGGAATTCTATTGAATGTTATTTGTTTTGATTTGATAAAGTTTATGAAAGAGATTGAATAAGTAAGCGTACCGTTTGTGATTTAGTCGTCGTTCATATTTTAGTAAAATGTGATTTAATCTTCGACGAAAAATTATGGAGTGTAATAAGTTTGACGTGTATGTATGTGGGTCTTTTAATTTTGTTTGATTAATGAGTTAGTTGGGAGTGTTCTAAGCTGTCTGATTTAAATCTGTTAAATATTTCAAAAGTTACAAACATTTTTCCAAATATGTTGGGGGTTCTTTTATTTTTAGTTTTTGGTTATATTGACTGGTGTTTTTTTATTCGAAACAGAAAATGCTAGTGCTAAGATAAGCTAGTCAAATGATATATTCAAAAGCTAATTAATGATACCCTAATAAATAATTATTGGTTTACAGAGACCCAATTTTCTTAATGATTATATCTACTTAAGCCTTGTGCATTTTGTATCGATTTGCGCCGGTATTGAATGTAAACCATTTATTATCTAGTCCAATGCTCGTGGTTTTAAGCGCTCACAATATCCGAAATTATGGGCAGTGAAACAATTTAAGCACACCCATTAGTTTAAATGAATAGTTTCAAGGGATAATGGGCTAAAGTGGGGATATCATATTCCTTTGTGTATTGTTAAGTTAAACGATTATCATAATAAGCTTATAATATATAACGAGCTAGTTTAAAATGTTATATGGCTGAAAAAAAATAATGCTTTGTTAATTTATCTTTGTTAAAAGTACTGATAAATTGACAAGATGACCATGGGCCCAACAAACGACCCAATGGGTCCGTCTAAATGGCAAGAGACATCGCGGTAGGCCCAGACGGAGATGGCCGGATGAACAGCGGCTCGAGTCTGCTATTGACAATTTTTTGAATCGTCTGAGTGGGTGGCGTTAGTGGGTCCATTTTAGGATAATTACATATGTAAAACGTAATTTTAACGTCAAAATTGGCCATTGGAACGGCCAATTTTGACGTTCTGACATATTTTAGTAGAATGCTAATTTGTCAATAGCAGACTCGAGCCCCTGGAGTCCTTTTGATAAGGAGTGGATGACCCCCGCCCTAGCTAGAGACAGATGGAAGGAGGGTAGAGAGGCCTCTGCTCTGCAGTGGGACAGAAATGGCTAGGAAAAAAATACTGATAAGTTGAAGAGGCACAAGTTATTAAAAAAAATGATATAAAAACCCTATATCAATACGAATGTAAAGGAAGATATTACTTGTGTAATATAGGCAAGAACGTGAAGGCAAATAAATTAATATAACAGCATGTCTGACGATCACATTTTCATCGTCATCTTCGTATACACACATGTATATGTATATTATTACCTACATCTTCTAAAGTGACTTTATTAAAAGTCTACTTGACATTTCAAAGCTAAACAAATATAATTTTAAATATATACCTCTTGACGAGTATGGCAGGTATGAGGGAAATTCTGATAATTTAGTTTTGCATGAATGGTCCGGCATTCTAAAAATGTAGGTAATAAAATTATATTTAAAACGGATTCTATCGTGTTTACATAGATTTCAGGTGCCAAACATTGTTTTTAACCGACTTTACAAGAAGGTTTTCAATTTGACGTCATATTGTGATTACATATATGACAACCTCCGTGGTCGAGTGTGAATCCCCGGACGGGTCAATGTAGAAACCAACTTTTCTACATTGTCTTGGGTCTGGATGTTTGTGGTACCTTCGTTGTATCTGATTTCCATAACACAAATGCTTCAGCTACTTACTTTGGATTCAGAGCAATGTATGTGATGTTGTCCGCATTTATTTATTTATTATTTACATAACGATTTCTAAAAATGTTTTGTTTTCAGAGGTGGTTAAAAAAATCCAATCCATCCATAAAAGTCGATAAAAACATTGAAGTATCTTTGTCTTCGTGGGTAATCAATTATTTTATTTCAGTCTATGATATTCGCGTTATCCTCGGAAAGCATTATACTGCAGTTACACGAGTATCTTACTTGAAATCATCAATCAATTTATTATCAACAAAAAGTTTTTCTTTTAAGATCCTGCATTACAGCGTCCATTGTTTAAAAACATCATAAATCACTTGTTGGGTGTCGGTTAAAAAGGTTAGAGTACAATATATTTCACAGATAAAGTAATTTATGTTGAAGTTAATATTACTTTTTCGTGTTTCTTTTTTAGCGGGAAATACTTTCTTGTATGAGCACTTCATATCAAAGTTATTTAGAATTAATAAGGAAATATGAATTTGTATTATTAATGAAAAGTTGAGGATAAAACAGTAGGCAACAAATATTATAAGAGTCGCTATAAATAAACCGGTACATATGAATAAGTAGTTAATTACCTCAAAGTTACTCTTAATAACCTTTCATTCAACATGACTCTTTTCTAATTTACGTTTAACAATCATAGGTTTAATCATAGGTTACCTCATTTTCTTTAATATTCTTATGATAACTAATTGAAATTATTAGAGATATTCCTGTCTTCGCAGGTTTCTAAGAATATTTCTTTTACCTATAAGTCTAGTGTTAGCTTAAACCTAAACTAATATTGGAAAAATAACTCGTGCCATCTTACGCCTTAAATAATTTGACGACCTCCGTGCCCGAGTGGCGTACGCACCGGTTTCAAGTTGTCGTTAGCTCTTAGGTTCGGGGTTCGATCCCCGGACGGGTCAATATAGAAACCAACTTTTCTACATTGTCTCGCGTCTGGATGTTTGTGGTACCTTCGTTGTTTCTGAATTCCATAACACAAGTGCTTTAACTACTTACTTTGGTTTCAGAGAGCAACATCACATACATTGCTGCAATGTATGTGATGTTTTCCGCTTTTTTTATAATTTGACTTTATGTGTGTGGGATTTTGTTTTTTTTTTATATAATTTGACTTTATGTGAGTGGGATTTTTTTACGAAGATATTATGATTCTTATAAATGGAAGCAAAATATTTTCAGGCCGGTATCATATTACATCGGATATAAATATTTGCAATCTATTTGAGTTAGTGGTACTATAATATTATTGATTTGGAGTCAGCGAACCGAATATATTTACGTAAAGCGGGAAGTGTTTATTTATATGTTGAAGATACAAAGATGGAAGTAGTTACGGTTCACCGAAGTTAGGTCCTAAGGACCGAAGGGAATTGGAAGGGAAAAGAAAATATTGAATAGTTTGCTCAAAGGATTTCCTGTATTAACCTACCTGTGACCGAGTTTGTATGTCAAGCCCACGTGAAAGTTGTCAAGTAGAATAAATATTGTACACAAATAGCAGCAGGCAAAAAAACTACTTTAATTTAAATAATGTACGTAAAAAGAACTGAGTCGAGACAAAAAAAGAGTGCAGAAAAGTCTTTGCTTCAGAGAGGAACGGAAAGGGCTTTAAGAATAAAAAACAACTAAAAAAAAAACACAGCGATACGCTATGAAATATCTTTGACGAGACATTGAAAAAAAAACTACATAGTTTCCTTATCGTAATGACTACCCGTTATTATTTATATATAGTAGGTATCTGTCCGTGTCAAAAATAGGATAATCTAAAACCGTGGCCTTGATTCTAGATAGAAACGAGAGACGTGCACTTCTGTACGGAGGAGTGGCCCGGACCGGACCGCAAGAAACAGTTCGGCATGCTGAGCTTCACACTCGTCTATGCTATACCAGGTTTGTACATTGTTTCCTGTTCCATAAAACCTTTTTAGAGCGATTTTAATTAAGGATTAGTTTGAATTAGCCATCAGCCCCGGCTTTGCACGGTATTCGAAATGTGTCGGCTTTTGTGAACTAAAATGTACAATGTATCTATATATATCTAAACGTTTGCCTTGAATCACTCTCTTTATTTCTTGTTCTAAAAATTACATTAAATTTTATTGAATTGTTTAAAAGGTCTAAATGAACAGTCAGTGGAAGTGATTTCGTTTGATACTCTGTTTTTTAAATAAAATAATTGGGAACCCATGCCCGGTTACCAATTATTTTATTTTTCTTATAAATTTGATAGAAGAACAAGATGAAGATGAAGGTTCTGATACAGAGAAATTTAGACTTATATAACATGAAGTAATCAGTTCTGCCTACAAGATATTATGTTATTACATTAATAATTAAAAAAGCAGCAATAGCAATACTCTCTCTGAGAGCTTAAACAGCCTATCTATAATAGATCATGAAATACTGAGATAATATACTACACTCTGAAAACAGGACGAACAGAAGGGTAACGAAGGCTTAATTGATAGGACTTGTAGGCACCCTGCCGTTACCTAACCCTAAAATAATAGCCTAACAAAGAAATATGGTTATTGCTAGAATATAGTGCTTATCCGAGTAATATATGGCAAACAAGCTTCATAATAGTGTTTCACCCACGCCATTGAATCACTATAATTTCAAGCGTGCTTGATATTATAGTGAAATGTTGATTTCATAATTCATAATTCTTTATTGTACACACAAACATTTTAAAGATAAACATTAATAAAATTCGATGTACAGAGGCGAGCTTAACTCAACATCGAGTTTTCTTCCAGCAAACCTTTGAGTAAAAGTGAAATAGTTTAGATAAGTTGTGAGGCAGACAGAAGTGTACAACTAAAAGACATACACACAAATACTACATATAGTACGTATATAATATGTATAATACGTATATGATGTCTACATACTATTAAACATAGTCAGAAAAAAACTACAGAACAACTTTTCATATTGTTTCAACTTTATAGAATGATTCAACGGGAGGGTTTGTGTGTATAACTAATTAATATTTTGTAAACTCCTGCAATGACGGGCGGGTCGCTAAAACACAATATAATTATAGTTACACATTCTGGTTGATAGTGGGTATTCTTGACACGTACAGATTAATCTAGATATTTCCAAAATATTGTCTAAGGCGCAGGTCAGACAGAAGAGACGTAAGACGCAGACGAGGCGCAGACATTTGTCATTTTCATACAGAATGCATAAAAGCGTTGCGCCCGCGGCCCGTCTCTTCTGTATGTTTTCCGTCGCGACGCTTCTATACATTTTATATGAAAAGGACGCGGTAGAGACAAATGTCCGCGCCCCGTTTGCGTCTTATGTCTCTTCTGTCTGGCCTGCGCCTAAGGGTTAATTGGAAACGTATAACTTTGCGTTACTTAGTGCTTCTAGTTATAATCAATCTTATTCACTATATTAGTTTTAGTGTTAACTAACTATGAAGTAAAGTCGTGATTAAACTTAGATTTTATAATTCGAAATTGCTAAACCACCGCCAAAATGGTGATTAATAATCGTTGCTTCTGTTAGCAAAAGGATGGTCTTAAAACTAGTGTTAAAATGGTTTTATCGTTTTAACTTAAACAAATAAACATAAACAGTGATAACTGGGATGAAAACATTATTTATAAATTATGTATTCAAATTAAATAATTTAGTGACTTTAATACTTATTTATCTTTTCGACTATCAGAAATCAATTAATTTAAACATCAGACTTAACTAAGTATGTATTTACGGTAGAAAGATAAAAATATTTATCACTTATCAGTATTTAATATTTTTATATTAGAGTGCCGTTACTGTTCTGTAAAATGATGTGCGCTAACATTACAAAAATAAAGCAATCATCTAGGATTTCTTGCTATAGCAATTCAATAAATTGAAAAAGTACAAGACAGTGCTGAACATAAACTAATCGAAACGAATGTTACAGCAAATTACATCCGACTTAGTGGACTTACGTGTGGAGGCTGCTCATCAAAACTTTATAGAAGGATTTATGAAAGGAAAACTTTTCGATTAAATAATAATACTCTTGATATAATTTTAGAAAGGGATGGTATATGTAAAGCCTGGTATAGGTGATGAGAAAATTTGCGAGTTGGGGTTCATTGCAGGGCCGCACGGCAATACTGACATTTGGACATCGATCACAGACGGCAATGTAGAATAGAATAGAATATTCGTTATTGTACAAACTTAAAGTTGCATGTTTGAATATAATAAAGTGCAGTAAAGCCTACAATGGTGGTCTTATCGCTTATAGCGATATCTTCCAGGCAACCTTTGTACTGCATCTCGTACGATATTTGTTGCGGCATTAGCTTTTTAATCCTATATTTTTTCTTCTTTGAACAATATGTGACATTTATGAACTTTTTGCAATTTAACTGAAGTTATAGAAAAAAGATATTTACCCGCGACTGAACCATAACAAAATTCCAACAAAATGTGTCCTTACCCCCGATTCCTTATTGGTTTTCCAAATGCCTGTTTACACGGTCCCCATAACTTTTACTTGTAATCGTACGATATTTTCCAAGGGAAAACTTTGTTCAGTGTTCGTAATCACCGTATTTCCCCATTCAAAGTTATAAATATGAAAAATTTGGGGAAATATTCAGCTTGACCAATGAGGCTGAAATAAATAATGTTGACCTCTTTGGCAGAGTTTTGGACTAAGTAAATCCATTGTTTTTAGCACTTCAAAAATATGAAGATACTTTGAAATATTATACTGTTGCATTTTATAACCCATGGATTATAAAATAAACAAAAGATAAAAAAAAATGGATTTTTTCTATGTAAAAAAGACATACTATTTCCTTCAGAGAATATTATAAAGTGTTTCCGTAGGATGCTAAGTATCTATTATATTTTGAAACCGAGACAAGAGGGATTGTTACACAAGAGATGTTTAAGCACCCTTACCTAGTTCTATTTATATGCTCCCGATAGCGCGATCAATGCCAAAGTCTCAAGACTGATTACAGCGTAGTTACATTAATTAGGACACGTTAAGTTAATTTTAGCTGCGACTCAGAATATTACAGTAGATATGTGTTTTGATTTATTGACATACCTATGTAGTTTCATCTGCTCTTTCTTAACGGAAAAAGTCTTGTAGGGATAATCTTCGCTTGGGAAGACGAAACAATTTGTCGAACTCATGTTGGACTCTTACCGACTTATCTGTCTAGCTCTTTTTATCGAAAAGAGATTACTCTATTAATTTACATAACTGAATATTTCCTCTTATCAACAAATCTGACAATTCCAACTCATTCACGACTGTAATCGCATTTAAATCTAATGTAGATTTTTATTCACAGGATCAATAACAATAATGTCGTACGCATGTATGGGGCGCACGCTCTGCTCGGTGCGACCGCCCTTCGACATCGACGAGGGAAACGTCAGCATGCAACAGGTTAGTACAACACCACCAATATTACTTGTCGTGTAGAAAAAGAGATAAGAATTAGTTGGAGCGAGATGCAAGTATGTATGCAAGGTGTGTGAGGCAGAGACGGTGATATATTTTAGGTCTTGTAGACGTGCCATGTTACATGAAATTACATCGACTGCAATATGGAATGTATTTAGTTAGTTATGTAACATTTTCCTTAAGGAAGGGTCCGTTTTACTTAAAGATGAAACTATTCATCTCTTATACAAAGGGTTTGTCACGTGGTAAGGTCACAATAGGCCACGCTTTCTAGAGCCCGAATTCTGTCGGAATGCGGGGTCAATACACTTACGATTTAACATTTTTTTGGAGAAAAAAACTTAAAGACATCTTGAATGCCTATAATTTAAAATAAATATCATAATTTGTAATATTGATCTTTATGTATGTAGTTCAAAGAGAATATTTTAAGGTGAAATAGTAACCAGCAGATATTTCCTAAAAATACGAAAATATTATAATTTTCATGTTAGCGGTAGGACGCTTCTTCACTTCGTACTCAAAACTTTCAAAATTTACTCGCATAAGGAGTTACTTAACGCTCTCATATAACCCTTTGAAAGAACAATACTCATGAGAAAAGGAAACATTTATGCCTTTGTACAGAACTTCAGTCCTCAGAAGCTTATAAGTCGATTCACGTGAGGGAATTACAAGGCTCTGTGTGTGTGATATTTATTGAGTTATCTAAAGGTAGGCGACTGACTTAATCAAGACAGTTATTTAGTAACAAGCCCTAAAATTGGCTCTTAATAGATTTTATAGTTATTTCGTGTATAGCTTTGATTGCAATAATTGTTCTGAAGTTTATGAAAAACTATTAAAAATTAGGTATACTGCATGTTGTGTGTTTCATAGTCATCTAAAAAAAATTAAATGCTTCAAAAAATTTACGGAATAACTTCCTTACTTAATATTATAAATGTGAAAGTTTGTGAGAATGGATGTGTGGATGTCTGGACTCTTTCGCGCAAAAAGTACTGAATGTATTTGAATGACACTTTACAATAATGTAGCTAATAATAATGAAATATATATATATATAATTAAGGGAGTTGTCCCACTTACGGGCGAGAAGCGAGTAACTATGGATTATAAAATCGATCAAGAAGCGTACAGCAAGATAAAGATCAGAAGAAGAAATGAAGGAGATGCATATACAAATAGTTACTCGCCGACTGTTCACATTACCGGCGACAACTCTCTCAGCATTTGTTTTTTGCGGCGAGTAAACTATAAAAATATACTCGCCGAGCGAGACTCGCTGAGGGATACTCGCCCGGCGAACAAAACACTCGCTGAAGATCAACCAGTGTTATTCTGCATAAAAGTGAGGTTTCGAATTTAGAACAAGTTTTAGAAGGGGAAGGGAGGGCAATATGGAAGGCCTAACTTCACGATGTAAAAAACATTTCATTATTTTAAAGGCTTTATTCTTGACATTAATTTAATTAACGGGGTTTATGGTTTTACAAAAGAACTTGCCCTTGAATACAAAACTCTATCTTGCCCAAAAGCTCGCTGTCGATCTTATATTGAAGTTTCGAAAAACCATTACCAATTTTCCATGTTGAAATATCATTAGAATAAATCTATACTTAATAAATAAAACCGTTAAATGGAAATAACAACAAGACCTACTCTTTACTAAAAACACTGCCTGATAATGTGTGCATCTTAAATGGCACGCACGTCACGCGGTTTTAAAGACATGTACTATTTTGCCCTCCTTTCCTTTATTGTAGAATGTATTTAGTATAGAATGACCCGAGCGAGTCGAGCGAGTATCGCCTGTCACACTTGTCACTCGCTCATCGCTCGGCGACAAAACTATCAAAACTACATACTCGCTACTCGCTGCTCGCCGACTCGTTTTGTAGTTCATCGTTCTACTCGCTACTCGCTCCTCGCTCTAAGTGAGACAGGTGCCTAAAGCTAATAAATCAGAATAACACATAGGCTTTAATTTATAAAGATAGTGCATGAATTCAACTATGATATCACTTTAAAATATTTATAGAAAAACAGTTTTGAGATAATGCTTTATTACGCACAACTATTTATAATATTGTTTTAGATGAAAAATGTAAACGAATTAAACAAATGTTTACATATTCACGGACAGTAAAACTTCAAACAATTTTTGAATACCAGCGCAACTCTCGCCGACACATAAATAAACACGTGTGCTATGAAGATAATTACACGTGCTAAATACTTTTACAACAATTTATTATTGTACGAGAATATTTTATCACAAAAACATAATGAATATTATTGCATGTCGGATTTTCCGTACAGATTTATATTTTTTAACAAAAAACTTGTAATGATCAAGTTGTCGTGTGACCAGTCTCGTGGTGGCCTAGCGGTTCAATGAACAGATTTGTATGCATAAGGTTGCAGGTTCGAACCCAGGCAAGTACAAATGTGACTTTTTCAAAGTTATATGTGCTTTCTTAATTATTCTAAGACACTTCTGACAAACGGTGAAGGAAAACATCGTGAGGAAACCTGGATTCCAAAAGTTGGGATCTGAAATCGCCAATCCGCAGAGAGGATCTATATGGGAAGAGGCCTGTGCCGTGGGACGTTTATAGGCTGGAATATTATAATGATCAAGTAAAACGTTTTGTCTATAAATTGTTTTGTAGCTTATAAAGTCTTAATACATTGAGTAAGTTATCAAGGACTTTGTAGTTAGACAGAGTTCTATGAATACTGTCGTTCTATAGAATTGTTCGTGACAGAACTGACTTAAATAATGCCCGATTTGATAAAGGTTTGTGTAAGTGCCTTTCCCGCCACGAACATCTGTCATTGACTTGATGTGAATCACTTTATATTCAAACTTACGAACTCAACTTTTAACGTTTCTTTTCAAGTTTTACAAATGTTTTTGTGGCAGAAATTCGGTAATTGAAACGTCAAACAGTTTAAAGTTGTTGTTTAGTCTCATAATATAATACACTGTTAAATATGTACCGCGATAAAATCCGGAAATAAATAGTTTTATTTAAATTTCTAACATTCACGTAAACCTCAAGAACAGCTTAGTTTCAGCAGGTATTCGGTAACTGAGACATTTACCGTCCTTTTCTTACTTAAAACAATAGAGTTTCGTAATACTCTTGTTAAATATTTTATAGTAGGTATTTCACGTAAAAGGGAGGGAAGTAAGTTAAAAAGTAAAATGTCAAAATCTTGCCCAAAGTTATAATGGGCACGGAGATACTTCGCTATTGGCCTCTTACGTCAAATTACATAACACTTATTGTTACAACGTATTTCACAAGGGGATAGGTAATGTTCCTTTGAAGTTAAAGTGGATAGAAGAATACAATATTCAATATGTATTACATATGAGTAAAAAAAAAAACGAGAAAAAAATAGACTAATTATTTACTCACTTTAAAGAATGTGGACAAGGAAATATTCTAAAATGATGATCATTATGGAGTTATTTTAAAATGATATGAGTCTTACGGCTGATGATGATGATGATAACATGATTCTCCTCCTCACTTTTAGGCTTTTGAGTCACTTGAGTCGATAAAAGTACTTTATTATATCGTATGTTTTTTTTTTTTAATTCTGTGTAATAAATATATCTTTAAATCAATGGAACATCTGCAATCTAGTTAAGACTTTCGTCGCAGCTTATTAACCGACTTCAAAAACCAAGGAGGTTTATCCAAATGTTAAGGGTCAAGTTGTTCCAGGGTCTAAGGCTGATGAAGGAGCGGAAGCGGGTGGCGTGGATCCTGCTGCTGCTAGCGGTGCTGTTCGCGGTGTGTTGGATGCCCTACAACATCATGCAGCTGCTGCTGGACGTCAATCTCGTTGATGCTAAGGATCTCAGCATGATCCTGCCGTATGCGTTGTTTATTGGTGAGTTCGATGATAACTTGTGCTTCGATGTTAGTAGATTTTGCCGCTAAAACAACAAATGTCGCAAAATGGTGGGGTGATGAAAAATATTAAAATCATAGCCGCTAGCAGTAATTGGAACCAATATTTTTAGATTTTATAAATATTTGAACTTTTCTATATCGTTGTTGGTGTCATGTGGGGTTTAAACTTGAAATTTATCGTGTATGGGGTTCTGAAAAGTTATTAAACCTAAATCTTAACAAATATGAGGGCAGCCTGTAAAAAAATATTATGTTATGGTAATTCTTCGTATTTAATAGTCATTATCAACTTACATGTACGAGTACTATCAAGAAATGCCTGATGAATTCTTTAAAATTGCCGTTTTACGTCAGTGTTACTACAGAGGTTTTTTTTTAAATTGTTTATAAGTGAATTGTAGGATAACTTCAATAAATAATACATCAAAATATATTTTTGAACGAAACGGCTGTTTGAACATTTACTGCTTCAATAAAGTGATAATAGCAGGCGTAAATTATATATTTTATTATAGTAACATTCTAAACTGACATAATAAAAACTTAAACGGGTACGGTGTGTATAAAAAACTTATGTAAAACTACAACAATTGTTACCAAATAGTGTATATATTTATTTGAAGACTGAAATATACGATACAAGTCAATTACCAGTCTAGACTCAAACTCAGTCAGTCTGTCTGTAGGGCGTCAAACAGACAAAAATATATGTCATCATAAGATTTACATGAGTGACACACTTTGGGGAAATAAAAGACCTATTCTATTCTTTTTGTATACGATAAGAATATATTTTATTTCTTTTGATACGTATCAGTCTCTAAACGAAATGCGGACAAGTACTTTTTACTCAGTGTAATTTAAAGCAAGGTACTAACGGCGCTTATTCTTGCTACAAGCTTCTTATTTTTTTTTTTTATGTAATTTTTAATGATTTATTATTTTCAAAATACAATTACCTACAATATAAAATAAAAAAATAACTATAATCTGTTTATGAACTAACTAAATAAAAGCTAAATAAAGCTGCAATAGTTTCTTCATAAATTTTCCTAGAGATTTTACATCGGAAGTATCCAAACAAATAAAAAAGTAAAGACAACAAGTAATATAAGTTAAAAGAGTATAAAGTAACCATTTTGTTGTCATAGCCCAAGAGAATTTATTTAAGCGGATATACCGCAAGACAAGCAAACGAGAAAATACAAGACATTTTAATAAGGTCTTACAATAAGAACATTTAATGAGAGAAACATTTATACCAAGAATTTATATTTTTATAATTCAGCGTAATTTCATGAAGCTAGATTGTGGTTGGGATTTATTTTCCAGGAAATATTTATTTGGTTTACATTCTGCAATAACAAATTATCTCGAATACATATTTTAAATGTAGATTTATTAAGAAAAAAAATTTCAGTAATTTGCAAATGAAAAGATTTTGTACGTGTAATTTGTTATAAATATTGTTGATTAATCGCATACATTTATTGAAAATTCACAACAAAGTGAACTATGAACTTTATAATGATATTTATATTAATTTATATATTATTATATATTACCTAAAACGATATAACGGGATGGGAGTTTGGCTAATGGAAAACCTTTGTCGGCCTATCCCAATGGAAAATAGGTCATAACTATTACTTACGTATTAAAAAATATTGAGTTTAATACAGAACCTGTCAAAACAGTGACTACACACTTTTGTTGGCCATAGTTTTTATTATACAACGTCCGGTTTTGAAGCCAATTACAATAGATATTGTAATGGGTTTCGAACTTAATTAAACTGAAGCTGATATAATATTTACGGGTACAAAACTTATAATCAGTGAACACTACATAATTATATAATAGCAGTGTTGTCTAATATTTAGCTGTGAAGATTCTGATGATAAGGACAAATAATAATAAACATTAATTTGTACCCACACTTGCTTCTAATAACATTACTTAATAAAAATATAAATCAACTTAATAAATAATAGCACGTAACAGTCGATAATTTTACGAATTTACAAAAATACAAGAGCTGTCTTTTATTTTTTTCTTACGCTTCCGTTTCATTACAAGCTTAAGATTTAAGTCTGATAACGCCATCTTGTATGATATCTCGAAACTAAACAGATCATAATTTTAGAACCATGACTGATCTAATTTCTGAATGACCATACTTAGATATAACATATATTTTTACAGTTCTATGTTACCTATGACACAAGTAGGCGGTATCCATTTGTTTTCTAGTATTTTAAATACCTTTAATAATACCAAGCATTTAAAATTTTATACACCAACTCCATACTACATAAACATTTTAAACGAATTTGTTGAAATATTTTCTGAGTATGTTTAATTTGATTTTGTTATTTCGAGCAAATCGGTTTGTTATTTTTATTAAAATAGTTCTAGGAACCAAAACTGTAATCAGTGCATAAAATTCACTAGTTTTCACGAATACCCTGAGCTTACCGATTCGGCTTGTAATTACTATTCGCGTCACGAGCGCTCTACGTGTTTTGTATGAATTCGACGAATGAATCATGATTGTGCATTTATTGAAATTAAAACATATTTGCTTTTTAATCCTCTGTGATTTTTGTATTAACTGATTTAATGTGTCTGAACAGTTTGCTAATAATTAAAATCTGTTGAGTGATTTGGTTCATATTTGTTTATAATCAAATACCCATTTTAAGAATCGTAAAAAAAGATCTTTCCTTTTTTTATAAACATTGTTAGGAATTTGTGTTTCCCACCCATTAATTACCAGAACAATTATTTGCTGGAAATAGCAAGCTCTGCCGTCATATGGCAGTAAAAAAAACAGAATGATTTACTTATCAAATTGATGTGTTTTCTTCAAGGACCAGAACCCATTTGAATGAACCTTTTTATTTACTACCATACAAACATCATCCAATAAACTACCGTGACCTTTCTATATTCCCCCTACACGTCATATCATTAGTATTACCTGTAAATTCGTCCCACATTAGTGTTCACATGACGTCACCTAAATATTTCTCTGTACCAGGTCACGCGAACTCAGCAATCAACCCTATTGTGTACTGCCTGATGACGAGGAACTTCCAGCGCTCCGCCAGGAAACTGCTCTGCGGGCGCGGCGTGTGTCAACAAACTAATTTCACGGTAACTATACATTTGAAACATCGATCTAAGATGGAGATGGTAATGTATTGTTAATTGTATTTGTGTAACTATAACTCCTCAACACTATTTTGTTCAAACGAAGCTTAAAAATATTAAATATTAATTCAAAGGCATAAAAAAGAGGAGGCCCAGCAGTGGGTGATTCCGGGCTGATATGATGATGATGTTGAAGTTTCATAATTACACGTTCGCCCTCCACCGTTTTCTAAGTGCTGTGGAAAAGAAACGGCGAGACACACACCCCAGCAAAATTTATACAAATTCGAAAAAAACTTTCTCGGACTTCAAAGAATTTTAACAACACCAAAACCTAGAAAATTTAAGGCCGTAAAATAAACGTAAACTCAAAAGTTCGGAAAAGTTTCGCTAAAATTTAGTCTTAATTTGGACTATACAAATTCCCAAGATTTCACAAAGTACGGTATAATTCTTCAAGGCCACTTTTCATATTTGTCATAATCAAGGCCGGAACAAATGACTACCGCGCCTGTATCGTACATTTGTCCACTTGTCTAGACATTCGCACACATCCTGGAAACTTGACAGCAAATATCATAAAACCTTTCACTTAAATTGGGTTTCATTTGACCAGTCATTAGTAACGAAATAAATTCCATTTAATTCAGGTACTACCATTATAATAATGTGAGTTCAATAATACTTTGAAATTGATGACCGTTAACTTATATCCAATGCTTCCCAAGTGCATACGACTTAAGACTTCGATTGGAACTGTGGCTGAAAACTAAAAAGTTTTCCAAAAGCGTCGTAGTTAGACTAACTCGTTTAGATAATTGGCTCTTCTTTTTGGGACGACGCGATGGCCAAATTTAATTAATTTAATTATCATTATTTTATCACTATTGGATAATGTTCAGTATGATAAATAGTAGTATTAAATTTGTGTATCGAATAAATAGTACAATACTTTATACTTATTTGTCTCATGCGCCAGTAGTTAAGGACCATTTTCTTTACTTCTATCTTCCAAATAGATCATCGTTACAACGAAATCCTTTGCCATTTGTTTCAATTTTCCAGTTTGTGGAAAAACAAATGTTTATTTGTTGGAACAGATTTTATATCTTGGTCAATTTTAAACATAAACGTAATGCCAAAATTGAGACTTTATACATTTTACTAAATACTTGAAATAAAAATATAAATACAGGTAATAAAAAAAGTTCCATGAAAAAAAAATATATATTTACGTTCGTCTACGTGCCAGCAGGTACTAAGCTGAACTATCACGTTACCGACAACTTAATCCCGTCTGAAGAAGTAGTAATAATAAAATGTCCTTGAGCCAGTCATATTGAGGCCTACCTTAATATTGACACGATTTATATTGAAAGGCAAGGTCGAAGCAACGCCAATACATTACTTATTCACAACTGGATTAAGGTTCACTTCAAATGTTTATTTAGTTTTGAGGATTTCTGGTGGTTCTAAATCGTAAATAAACAGAGTAGACTTGATAATGTTAGGGTACAAGATATACAATATGTAAGTGCCAAGAGGTCTTATCTGCGTAGAGAAACCAAAATATAATCTTGTAAAGAAAACGCATGATCTACTTTAATTTATAAATGCTTACTTTAGTGAAGAGGTAAACCTTTTAACTATTGCAAAGCTTTGTATCGAATCATGGCTTTTTCCTAGAGCATTACATTTAGTTCGTTGTAGATACATACTCGTATCTATCTCTATGATATAAATGACTTAAGATCATGTAACTGTATTTTTGTACTGGTAACTGTATTTTTCCTAGTTTCTAAACATTAGTGATACATTTCCTTCCTTTTTGTAATGATCAACCACCACAAAATTCTCACAATGGTTCCTAAATGATCACATCCCCCCTAGCTGCAGTAAATTGTTCCCAATTGTTTTCCCTCGTCTCTCATAAAAAAAACGTCGGGTTCTCCCCACTGACAGACATGACAAAGGTTTAATAAACAATGTGGGAACAAGGCCACGTTAAAGAAATTAATGCGCCGCTGAAGACCACTAAATGGAGGGCTTACTAACAAATGTATGTGTTTTGTTCTGAAAGTAGTACAGTACATACGAATATTCATTATTCATAAATTTGAATCCGAGGATAGAACTAAGTGGCGTACAATTGGAGAGGCCTAAGTCCAGCAGTGGACTGCTATAGGCTGATGATGATGATGAAATTCGATTAAGGTATTAGCTCAGTGGTTGAGCTTCTGAGAAGGTGTAATCTTCTGGAATTATTACGAAAAACGAAGATTAGTTTAAAATTTTGCCATCGTTTTAAAAAAATATCAGCAGTTCGGTAGTTCCATATAACGACAAAAATTATCTTTAGTTTCACATGGATCTATTAATATTACTGGTGGCAATGAACTTAACATCTTTGTTTGTCTGCAGTGGAGGTGTGCGCAGAAGCCTGAGGGTTCATCGAGTGACTACGAGTTGTACCATGAGCCGCATAAGAGGTGTTACTTACAGGTAATTATTTTATATTACCTATTTCATGGAACAGTAAATTTAATAGGTGTATTCATTTATTCATTAATTAAAATTCAAAACAAACAACAACACAGACAAAATTCTTGAACAGTCTCGAGCAGTCACGAGTAATTTCATCAAAAGTTATTTTTGCTACTTATTTTGTTATGTTTTGAGATTCTCACTAATATTTGACAGTCTAAATTGTTAAGAAATTAATAGAAAGGTTTTCATAAAAAGAGCTAAGATTATGTACTCTTTGTGTTTGTGTATCTTTGGGCACTGCTGCTCCTGAGGATGCCCCGTGGAGGGGCGAAACACGTGTCGAGTATTGGTTTGGTTGCATGGCATGCTCCTTCCTTTGTTCTCACTATTCGTGTATGTTTGCATATGCATGAGGGCGGGAGGGTGGGCTTTCCTGCATGTGCACATTTGCATGAGGGTGAGGGAGGGGGGACTGCATCCTGCTGCCAAGCTTGGATTTTTGTAGCGGAATTAAAGCTAAATATTTTTCACAACATTTAATTTTAAGTGAAAGGTTATTCCGAGAAATTTATATTTGTACGAAATTTGAGGTGACATGTTTCTCTACGGAACAATATGTACTGCCCTTTGTTTTCTTGAAACAACTGACGGTGACAATACATGAGGGAAATAAGGAGGCAAAAGCTTTGTTGGAAACGATTAAGAGTTATTTGAATTCGGTGAATAAGAAGGTAAAGGACTTTTTCTATTTACAGTAGCTTTATAACTAGATATGAGAAATACCAGGAAGGATTTAACTTATAGAGGAACATCAAACCATAAGAAAAAGGATCAAATAAAAGATAAGCGCTACTACAAAGTGGGTCTTAGAGACATTTATTATTTATTAGGTATACAAAAAGCATAAAATATATTGTGTCCAAAATTACAGGAATAACAACATTTCTTATTTAAAGCACTTATAAAAATAAAAAAAATAATAGAAAAAATAATCTCCATACAAAATCTAAGTACAAAAATTAGAGTATCGTATGGCTATAATAGTTAAAGTACAACTGCCTTCCTATACGTTGTTATAAACAATGACAGTGTATAATGTACATTCATTAATAATTTGTAAAAATAAACTTAAGTAAATTAAATTAGAGGGCTAAATGTGAACATTCAAAAGAACCCCAAAGTTTACGGCACTTAATTAATATCCTATAAAGAATAAACTAAAAGTAAAAGTTACCTAGACATTTATTAATATCTGACTACCCACATCTACGACTCACAAGTATGCTTACTAAAATCCTTCGCAGACATCTTGAAAATTTTAAGAGAAAAATAAACATCCCTCCTTTACCAATTACATAGTACTTACGAAATTCAACTTTAGCCGCTTTGATTTAGAGTGCCTTTTCATGTGAGGGTTATAAGTTTATTTTAAAGTATTTGTAAGTGAGATAAATGTGTTAAAGTAAAAAGAGAATGTTACAGTAATATGTCTACCTCCTTCCAAAATAAAGCTTTCTCAATTTCTTATAATGACTTTATTCCCTTTAGAGCTTTTGTCCCCGTTTGTGGGTTTTACGTGAATGTTTTATTTTTTTGTTTTATTTAGGTCATTGTTTTTCAGCAAAATTAACCTTTTTATTTACGAGTACATTATGTCAAGGTAATATATATGGCGATAGTATTCCTATTTCAAAACATTGCAAGTATTAAAAAAAACCGAATTAGAGGTTCGATACTGTGTTCTAACTACCCCTTACATAATTTTAATTACAATACTATAGTAACGTAGTACGAAATTTATAATTTTGAAATCTCTAATTATTCAGTAAGTCTACCAAAACCAAATTTCATCACAGAACATCGCAATTTAACATAAAAAACCACAATATTTTCGAAGGAGTACCTCAAGGACATATTTTAGGTCCAACAACATCTTTGCCACTTCCTTCGAATTTTACACACAGTAAACAGTTTTTTTTTGAAACCAATACTGACTTAAACTAATCCACAGATGAACAATCTACGCTACAATGGGCACACGCATAACACGAACCTTCCGCGCGGCATCGAAACTCGTGCACAGACGACACAGCTCAGTCACGTGACCCGCTCGTCTCGGAGAACGGCGCCTGCACACGCACTGTCCGTAGAAATGCTGCAGCGACACGGACTGATTGATTTCAAACGTTGATATTAGACTTGTAGAAAATAAATATGAAATGTAAATAATTCATATATAATATTTACTACGTTTACGCATTTTTTTTGTCTGTAGAGGTTTTATGTTAGTTTTAATTCCATCTAGTCATGATACTTTAGGTGTATGGCAGGTTGTTCCTATGTCTTCACATCGATATATGGTAAGGAAATAATAGATGTAAATATTTTGTACGGTGTTGTAAATTACTGGTCATATTACGTTTTAAAATTTTTCTTTATTATATTATATTCGAAAAATTATCATTGCAAATATTCATAGCTTTTTTGTTATTGCTGCTAATTCTTAGGAAGCCTTTAGTTGAATGTTGTAAAAAGGTTTTTACTGTATAAATTGTATATTTTAGGAAGTTTTTGTAAGTTAAGAGGTATCAGAAAAATGTGTTAGACCCCGATAAGGTCTAATTAACATAAGTTGTTTTACGCCAGCTTTTTAGAATAAGTACAGCTTTTTATAATGAATCTTTGGAGTAACTCTGTTTTCACTTGAAAAAAGTGACTGGAAAAACGCAGATTTAATTCCGGTACATATCCAATCTGTAAATGTCCAGTCTTTGTGCTACAATTTGTTTTTCTAATGCAGAATTTATGCACACAGCACGCATACAGTCAGCAAAACTTATCGGACCAACAATTGCAATATAGGTTAAAGAAGAACTTTCATCAGCAAAATTATAAGTGAATAAGTCAAGCCAGGGTAATATAGGTCTGAAGTGAGCACGGTCAAACTTCTTACGTATACGAGTTAGGTATAAGAAATAATCATTTATAAAAACATTTTCAATGTGAAAGTAAAAATAATTAGCAAGTCTTGCAAATAAACAATAGCATAATTTATAAATTATACAATAGTAAAATTTAATTTGTACTATATATTCAATTTTTACTGCATCCAATAATAATAAGTGAAATTTATATTTTTCTGTCATGGTTTTTCGGTTTATTTGCATGCAACGTTTTATAAATGCGAAGATTATTTCATTGCGATCAATATTAAGACTTTTATTTCAGTCCAAAAATGACATATTATTATTATGTTAAATTAAATTTCAAATTATTTTTTCGAATCGTTTCTACCTTAAATCTTTCTTATCACCCAATTAGTAAATAAGTTTTACATGCTAGTCAGCTAAAAACATATTTTGTAAGGTAAAAGTACTATTTTTGTGCTATGATAGGTTGGTAGGATTTTAATGTCGTAAAATCCTCCTTAATAATGATTATGTACCTAATATTATTTCAGTAGAGGATTTTTGCTTATTATTCGGACCAAATGTAAATAATATATGTAAATAAATATTATATCTGAATGTTTAATTATTAAGCTAAACACTAATCAATGTAAGATTTTTTTATCGTAAATGTAATAATTCTTGTCTTTAATAAAGATTGAGAATACTTATAAATATTTATATTGTTTTATTATTTCCCTCATTATATCACGCAATTGTGTACTTACTTCGAAATAAAATTATTAAAAAACGCAAAGTGAAAAACCAAATAAATCTGATTACATAACATTATTTCTTGTTTATTAAGTTAAAACATTTTGATAAAGTATTATTTATTAATACACAATTAAATCTGTGAGTTCTGTGAGGTGTGGCTCCATCAGAGGTTTCGGCCTACTAATGCCACGCTGGCCAGACGGGTTGGCATAGGGTTTGGTCTCGAGTTTTCCTTCTCTAAGCAGTGATTGTTGGCTCTGCTCAATTTTCCCTTAGTCGCCTTCTACGACACCCACGGGATGAGATGGGGTGGTGACCTTCGTATTCTTTAGGTCCGTCACCACACGGGATGAACTCTAACTATACTAAAATTAAAACTTACATAAATAAAAACTAAACGGCGTCAAAGAACTCATCGTCATCCTTGTCAATGGCAGGAGCGCAGGGCGTATATCTCGCCACTCAAATTTAATGACATAATTCGTCGTGCTCTTGTCACCGCCGGTGTACCAGCTGTTTTGGAACCCAATGGTTTGGTGCGCGGCGATGGCAAGAGACCTGACGGTATGTCATTGCTGCCTTGGAAATTGGGTCGGCCTTTGGTGTGGGACGCAACGTGCGTAGACACCCTTGCACCGTCCCACGTTCTAAGTTCAGCAGCCTCTCCTGGCGCTGCTGCTGGAGCTGCGGAGACCCTTAAGCGGCGGAAGTATAATAACATTGTGGGTGATTATATTTTCGAGCCGTTTGGGGTTGAAACGCTCGGGTCATGGGGTCCGAGCGCACGAAATCTTTTCAAAGAACTTTCCAAACGTTTGGTAGAACATTGCGATCAGAGGGCTGGTTTGTTCCTTGCAGAGAGAATCGGCATAGCCATTCAACGTGGCAATGCAGCCAGCCTTCTGGGCACGTTCCCCGCCATTGACAAGGATGACGACGAGTTCTTTGACGCCGTTTAGTTTTTATTTATGTAAGTTTTAATTTTAGTATAGTTAGAGTTTGTTCTTATATTAGATTTAATTTTGATAAAGTCATTATTCTCTTATAGTTTTCCATAGAAAATAATTTGGTTTCATAACAAACTATCTAATTAAAGAGTTACTAAACATTTATTCTGTCAATACAATTTGATAATCTTGGTATACACATAAAACTTATTTAATAACTTCTTATTGTATGGCCCTTGTATACAGACAAGTGTGTCTAAAACAATACCAATATCAAACATTAAGCGTTATTTTTAGACATCATTGATATAAAAGCTCTGAATAAGACAGTTATTACAACAGAAAGAAGCAAATATGTTATTTCTACAAGAGTTATGATGGAGCCACCAAAACTGAGGGAGAATACTCCGCCGTATGTAGCTGAAACAAAAGAGTGAGTATGAACATTTTGAACTTGAACCATTCACACAAATAATATCAGTGTCACTTTTCTTGTGCCAGAAACTACATTTTTATGTAGCATTTTTTATTATTGTCTTCCGATTACCAATTGACTAAGTTATAATTTTGTGTGTTAATGTTAAGATCCCTCTACCTGTACAATAATAGTTCGCATATTTTATAAACCAAATATTGTGATTGATTTGAACCGATTAAATTATACACTAAAATGATTATCTACTATACTTTTTCATGTCAAGTCTCTCAAGTTTTTAAGTTAAAAGCCCTTTTTTACATCTTTCGTTCGTGTTCAACCTTGATACACATTTCATTAGATCACGTATGCCATTACTAACACACTTACATTAACCGCTTCTACCAGCCACCCATACTCCTTGTCCCAGACACGTTTAAATGAAGTCGTTCTCGATGTACTCATAGTATTAGCACACTCAAGGTTCTCAGTACTGAAAGCTTCAAACTAAACTGAACTCCAGTTAGTCAAGACGCTTGGTATTCAAGGCATCGCGCTCGTCTGGAAACATTTGTAGTGCTGTTTAAAGGTCAGAGTTATTTAGCTCATTAAACATGTATCGAAGTTGTTATTTTAAGTTGAAGTTTTATCTCACATTTTTAAAGTTTATTTAAGGTCTTGTGTTTTTTGTAATCTTTTATTTAATGAGTTTAGTTTTTTCAAGGTATCATTTCAAGGGAATTTTAAGATGGCAGCTGTCCCTACTATATCCGCTCATGTAGACTATTTATTTTATAACTCTATCAATGAGAGAAAAATAGAGAATAGTTAACATAAATCCTACTAATTTTAATGCTAAAACGAAACAAAATATTCATACTGACTAAAATTGCATTTATAAACACAAACATACTATGGATATATATCTTAAAAAAAATGAAAAGCCCGTTTATGCTAGTTTTCTATAGAATGGTTGTTATTATAAAGTTTTGTATTATTCCTCAGATTGCTTTGGACTGATGACAATAAAGTGCAATATTGCTTTTAAAGCGGTACAATAAAGAAAGCTATTAACTCCGTTGAGCGGTCGTTGGTGAAGCAAGAATAGTATTATTATGCTCTGATTGTTCATTTCAGTAAGTACTTCATGAGAAAAGCCACCAGTTGCTTATGACGATAAAATAACATAACATATCATCACGCCTGTATTCCCGAAGGGGTAGGCAGAGGTGTACCAATGCACACCCACAGTTCGCCGATATGTTTAGGTCCCATGTAATAGGGTAGTAATGTAGGTCCCACTGACCGAGCACAAATCCAAACTCCGACCTGCTTCTGAGAATTTCATAGAAAAACCCAATAACACCTTGGTCGACTCGGGAATCGAACCCTCGACCTCTAGCGTAGCAGTCGCGCTTAGCACCACTAGGACAAAGAGGCAGTCGATAAAATAAGTGGTTGACAAAAATACAAAAAAGATGAAAATGTTTGCTTTTTTGTTAAATGTTGTAAGTATTCTCTTGGTAAATAAACTAACAGAATACGAATATAGGACCTTGTTGAATATTATTTCTTTTAATTCAGACGACCGACAGTGGATGGAACTAGATTGGAATATAGTCTCTTTCAATGCTAAACCCATTCAAGTGTACCTAATAAAAAATACAGACACCTAAGTAAAGTATTGTGTACATCATATTTATTTGTTAATTTTTCCCTCTGAAGAAGTACCTACTTAGTATTTTTTCTAGAAATTTATTTTTCACGATGGATTCACGAAAATACCTTTGAGGAAAACTTAAGTTTAGTATTACCTAAGGAAAACAAAAGATTGTGCTTTAGAGATATTTACAAAGTTAATGAATTTTAAATAATGCCTATTTATATCATGCTTATTGTTAAAATATATAATTTGTTTTTTTACTTAATTTGAAATGTGTTTCAATCAGCGTTTTAGTTAAAAATCGCAGTTGGGATCAAATCCAAGAAAAGTAAAGAAATACTTCGCAATTTCAAGAGCTAATTTAAGGGAAAAAATATTTTAAAGATTACTATATTATTTAAAATATTTAATAAATAAAGAAAATATTAATATCCAAAAATTGAGGATAGAGAAATGCTAAAAGTTGGCACCTTAACCTTTCACTTTAAATTCAACAGTTATTTAATATGATTTTCAGGTATTTAGGTTCTATAAATAAAGTTCAATTTTGGTATTACTTTGCTTGTGATTCCACATTGTTACTGTAACCTCATTACATCGGAGACGGGAGTTAACAATTAATGAGTTTCCAATGATTAAATGTTTGAGGAAGTTACGCATAATGGCGCAGCTGTGAACTTTCTAACAAATTACACGTAATGACAACTTAATTATTGTACTCAAAAAGTTTATTTAAGACCGTGTTTGAAGCAAATAACTTATGCTTTTAAGTAACTCAGTTAAGGCGTTTTTAAACGACTTCAAAAAAAGGCGAGGGGTCAATACTAAACCGATACTCAAAGCTAAAATTAATCTAGTTGGGAAAATACGTGGATAAATATACGACTAGAAAACGTGCTTCACTTGTTTGTTAGTTCACCGTGGTTCAGACAAAACATCATATTATATCACAAGTATTATTTCGTAAATGTCGTTACTAACTTATGTTAGTACAGTCGCCATCAGATATATCGTAGCGGACAAGGTGACCAAATACTTCTGAACAATTTAAAATGTCAATAAGTTCGATTGAGTGAGTGAGTGTTCCGATTTTTTGGTTTGTAGTTTGCATAGAAATTATTGACAAGCATCTGCTCAGATATTAACGAGGTAATAAATGTTCAGATATTAATGGTAACTTATAGCGAATAGAACTTATTGACATTTTCAATTATTCAGAAGTATTTGGTCACCTTGTCTGCTACAATATATCTGATGGCGACTGTACCTGACTTATATTATGTGGTATACAGACAATATTAGTTGGTAACAAACCTTATATTCACAGTCGTAATAAAATCACAACAAGATAGAAGTTTCAATCAAAACAAGTAAGTAATATCATTCCATTACGAGTATGTCTTTAGAAAATTTCTTCCATTAATATTTTCATCACAATAGGCATAAGAAATTTCTTTGTAGACAGTGCTCACTTTCTTCATACTAAAATGACAAATTATAATTTGTATTCAAAATTTACTTTGCTCCATATTTGAGATTTATACAGTATTCCCATTATGCGAGGCTTATAATTAATTACGTCACGGATGGTCCTTTAATGAATGTAATCCGAAGAGAAGCTGTATGTCTACTTACATAAGTAAACTCCTTGTAATGAGAATTTTTGATCACACGTGTCTGTTATGATGTTACATTTTCTGTTACAGAGTAAGCCGAAAACGGAAAACAGCAAATATAATTTTATTATTAAAGATTTAAGAAAAATCTTATATGTGTTTATTATATGCTTGTATTATTTTTGTGTATTGCATATGTTTTATACTACCAATTTAGTTCATTAACGTGTCTATCGGTTATTAAAATGTTGTCCTGGTTTTTTAATATACATTGTGTCTGAACGAAACCAACCCGGTTTATTACAGACATTCCCAAACATTTACAATATTTGCTCCTAAAAAATACAAATTCGTTCGTTGTTGATTTGAAGTTGGATTAGATTTGACGTCAATATTGTGATTGCCAATTCCGTAGCACATATTAGACTTTGTAGGTCGGTTCTGAATTCTAAATGACATGTCCTACCGAAGCTAAATTTTAACAAAGTTCCATCCACTGCGAGTGATATTATTAGATGGGCACCGATCATCAGTTTCTTTTTTAATTGAAGTTCTGTTGGCCAATTAGTAGGTGTGAAATCAGGTCAGATTATATCACTGGCTTCAAAAGTGTGACGTCACAGACTAGCCCCGAGGGTGTCTGTGGCCGGTAGTTATAATGTGACTCACACTATTCCGATCAATACTTAACTGTTACAGCATTGAACTTGAAATATTTCATAACTTGGAGTTGAATGTGTTTTACCGCGACGAGAAGTAGAGTAATCCTCGATCCTCGTATCACTAGACAACACGATGGAATATTTATTGTTGATCTACACAACATGTTGTTTCAGTTTGCTTGTTTAAGCTCAATGGTGAATCTGGATTCATAGCTCTGTTCATTGTATCTTAGGTTACTTGCTGGGAAAAAAAACAGTATTGAGTATTAAAAAACCTTTTACCACGCCGGCAACATATATTCAAAGGGAAAAAATCTTAACGAAAACTTATTCAAAATCAGAAAGATGAAAATGCTTAAGTACTTATAAATCTCAAACTTTCCCATGGCATGAAAGATTAGAAAATAATTTATTATGTAAAAGGTCTTTTTGTAGTTACTCCCTATTATTTTCCTCGAAGGTTTTGCGAGTGTATTAAAATAGACCATTTTCAGGATCCTATCTAAAAAGGTTGTTGAAGCGTAAACCAGTCGGTCCACCCTCAAAGATTAAGATATAAGAGCTTTGTTTATAAGTAATCCTGATTTAGTTATTATCCTGTTCTAAAAATAATGTGGGATTAATTTACCTTTTAGCATTAAATGGGACGAAATTTTAAGACAGAATTAAATAAAATGCTTAGTATTTTACATCAAAAGAAAAAAAAATAGACCCATATTTATAATATTACCTATTTTTGTTTTAAACTAGTTAGTTCTTTGTGGTGAACCACATATCAATACTCAGGTATAAAAGCATCTTTAATTTAATTTAGAATTTATTTAGAATTTGATTTTCCATCAATTAAGCTTACAGTTCAAAAAGATCAAATAACGAAAAAGAAAATTCGAATTTGAACTCCTAATATAATGGGCATTCAAAATAATTAAACAGCCTTGTTAAAACGGATTTAATCAAACCCTTTTAGTAAATACTCAACAGAATGAAAACAAAGGATTCTTTTCTAACCACTGAAACCTTTGTAAATGATATTTAAACACATGCTCATGTATTGTAATGCGAATTAATAATCATGTATTACTGAGAAAATTATTGAAACCAGAAACAATGAACTTTGAAACATTCTTCTTTTACTATATGAAATTTAACAAAAAGATTTTATAATTAAATTTTTTATGGCGATTCAGACATCTTATTATAAAAATATAGGATTTTTCTGGTAAAAACACCTGTAATTTAAAATAATGAACTGTTAACTCACTGTATTGACTACCTTTGTAACATTATGGTATGCAATAAAGAATTGAATTTAATTGAATTAATATAAAGCCCACGGAATTCCTTAGTGTGTGTATTGATTCCGTAATAATTGTGTTAATAAAAAATACATACCAATAAAATAATTGAAATCGATGAGTAGCGTCAACTTGTAGCAGTTGCAGGTTGACTTGCCGAAGAATACTTGTAAGGCTGCCAGCTCACTTACATTCATACCAGCACTGAAATGAAGACAATGGAAAATTTAACATCGACTGCTAGGCAATATACACAGCAGAATTTTGTATTTCAATATAAAGATATAAATTTAAAGATGTGAATGATATAGTCTTGACAAACGGAAAGTCGTGAAAAGCAATGTGATCTTAAAAGAGTTTTAAGGTATTTTCCTACTGAAGGACAGAGCTCTAAAATTAAGCAACATAAGTTTCCAAATCCGTAGTGTGAAATTAAAGGATCTTAAATTACAAAACATTGGTGTACTTCATATCTGTTTACAATTTACGACCTTAAATTAGAAGACTCAAACACCACAATGTAAGATTTAGATAGGATTAAAAGCAGAAGATACAATGTTTTCGGGATTAATTAACAGTTCCTGAAATTACCCTGTAATCAGACGTCGGAAGTACAATTGTCTCGACGAAACACTAATTAAGAAGTTTGTTGATGAACAAAAGGCTTCCATGTCGAAATGAAATTAATTAATCCGAAAGAAATATTTAATTGGGAGTAGGTCCTTTAGAATTTTATTATTGCGTTTCAAATACTAACTCGTAGTGATTGATAAAATAAATAAAACATAACTTGAATAAGGTATACCTTATCTATAGAGAGATACCACAACTCTCGCTTTTTTTCGTTGTGTGTGTGTGTGTGTGTGTGTCTGTATCTCTTTAGACATGTTTCAAAAACACACTTTCTTTAAAGTTCTAAAAAAAAAAAAAATTACGGCATTGTTTTTTCTAAATTTCTCAATAGGTATACTGATCATCAGAATCAAATTAATAATGAATGTTATTATTATTTTACTTGAACTTAGTAATATTAATTAAACTCTCGTGAACCTTATTGATCGTTATAATGAGTACGTACAAGAGATAGTTGAAATAAATCAGTCGAACAAGCTCTATCGCAATTCTCGGTAGAGTCAGGTCGCTATTAGCTCTCATTGGCCTTTGGTATTTAGCTTTACTAAAGTAATCATATTTGTACTTAGCCTAAGAATACCTAGAAACTACGAGTCAAAATATAATTTAATATTAGTCGCAATTACAGGAAAGCTAGAGGTCTTGGCTTCGATTCCCAAGTCGACCAAGACATTACTGGGTTTTTCTATGAAATTCTCGGTAGCTGGTCGGAGTTTGGATTTGTGCCGAGTAGTGGCAATAGACTCGCCCTATTACATGGGGCTTAAACGGCAAACTGAAGGTGTACAATCGTACACCTTTGCCTAACCCTTCGGGGATACAGGCGTGATGGTATGTTATATTATTAATTACAGGAAAGTTACGGTTCATTACGTGTGTGACAGGGCTTTATACGCGTAGGAGACAACTCTACAAAGCAAACTACATTTGATTTTGAACTGCAAAGCGTAATTGTGGTCCTGTTACGTTACAATTTCATGAACGGTTCGTCAATTAGTTTCAATGGAAGTGACAATTTAGATTTATTTCCTAACATTTTGGGGGTTCGGTATTTCAGCGAAAATACACTTTGATTTTCTGTCGATAAATATAAAATAATATATTCATCAGAAAGCAATGGGAATTTTCCGATTGTATCTCATGAGTAAAAATGTAATAATAATAATTTGATGGATCAAAAAAATAGTCAAAAACTATAACGTAAAGTCAGTTTCATGAAATTCCTATAAATATCATAAATATTAAATAGACTTCGTCTACTAGTTTTTTGTAACAAAGTTACTGAAATCAAAACTTTTAGAAGCAATAAAATGTTATTACATTTCCAATAAATCAGGGATTCGAACCATTACAACACGGTAATCGACTACGAAACCGTAGCGCTTGCTACGCCGTAGCTTTTTCGTAGACCTTTTCTTTTGTTGGTGTTTGGTAAATAAATTATTATGTTTGGCTTAGTACCTATTACAGTTGAATAGTGAGAATTGCTTAAGGCGTAGATTACTGGGACTTTTTTATTTAGTCTAGAGATAAATATATAAAAGAGATTATATTTGACGACCTCCGTGGTCGAGTGGCGTACGCACTGGTTTCAAGGTGTCGCTAACTCTAAGGTCCCGGGTTCGATCCCCGGACGGGTCAATGCAGAAACCAACTTTTCTACATTGGCTCGGGTCTGGGTGTTTGTGGTACCTTGTTGTTTCTGAATTCCATAACACAAGTGCTGCAGCTACTTACTTTGGGTTCAGAGCAATGTATGTGATGTTGTCCGCATTTATTTATATTTTATATGATCTATAAAATTACTAGCTAAATGACTTACGTAGCTTCTTCTGGGTAGTTAATAGGTAGAAAAGGGGTCAGATCGCTGGTAACACTGTATTTCTTGTCCCAACACTCCATGAAACACACTGGATTGCACTTCATCTTGTCATTCGATTGGTGAACTGTAATGATAACTCTATTTTACTATTTCAACCGAATTAAGAAAGAAATTGATAAAAAAAAATTACACTACATTACTTTTGTAAGTAAGAAAGGATGGCCATTTTGCAAAAACAATTGTTTAGATTAAAACGAATTAATTTTACTTTATTGGTAGTACTTTCAGTTTTGATAGGACAATTAAAATAGTTCTAAACTCAATCAATTCAACTTTATCCATTGCTAGGAAGTTAAAAACTCACTAACAACAAAATAAAATAATTAGACGAAGAACTCTTGTATAACAAGCTTACATTTTAACAGGCATAATCAAATTAAATTAAACGAGATTTTCAGGTCGCCAAGGCGGTATGTCACGTGTCTCCTACCTTTCTAAGTATTATTATTATTTTCAGCCTTTGTCGTCCTACTGCAGGGCAAAGGCCTCCCTATCTTTTTTCCAATTCTCCCGGTTATAATGTGTTCTAACTATATTTAAAAAATCCTTATAACAAGAACTCTACATAAATTTGATGAATATTCAAGGCCTAACTTATGTCGTCGACAAACAAACGCAGTCGTTGATATTGTTCGGATTTATGGAATAATTTAACGTAATCACTGGAACTAATTGGATTTCTGTGCGCGAGACAATTCAGCCTCAACAGAATAGGCTTTAGAAAGAGGCTGTATTCGAGTTATGTATAACTTTCCGAGTGTTTTAGAGGTTAAGTACAGTTTTGTAGGTTTTATTATATTTATTGGAAAACTAAACAGTACTTATAAACTTTTGAACATCCTGAGTGACACTTTTTTGAAATAAAAAAATTAGATTTTTTTAAAATTTTAAGTATACCTGCGTTGTACCGGCTACCTTTGAAAATTTTTTGAAACTTATCGGAAATCAAATGCTTCGTCTTCCTGCGACTACTTTAACTATATACATCATAATAATAAAATGGTTCCTTAGTGTAAATAATGCAGTAAAGTATTTTTTATATGTGATACTGTATTTTATTTTTGTTATTTTGGTTTTATGAGCGACGAATTTTTCAGTTTTTGTCCCGCAGTAGGTTAGTTCTAATACATACGACAAATAGAGAAAAAAAACAGCCAGTCAATAAGTCACGATTTTGATATAATAAGTAACATAGTTCAAGGCTTTGTTACAAGTAACGTAATTACCTCTTGTTTTGCTACTTGTATCTAACATACAGGAAGACATCTACCCACTACGTTCACTCGAGCGTTTTTCTTGATAGACAAAAACGACACGACGGAATGTCTTGTTATTTATATACATAAAAAGATTTTACGTAAATAATATGTTTATTACTGTACTAGCTAACTTTGGCTATACATCACGGTAATTGCCTATTATTTTGGAAATCCTCTCGAGATTTCTAAGTCGAAAGAGGTTGTTTATTGAATAATTTGGTATCGAACGTTAGACGTCTACCAACATATTTCTTTAACTAATTAAAAGTACCTGAAAATTTTCGGTTAATTTAGTTTGAAACTAATTTAAATGCCAATCTATCACTGAAGGTATCACAAAGAGGTTTATTCATTTAATTTTAAAATAACTTAAGAAACTTTCATTGATTGATTATTTTGAAGTTTTTGTTAGGCACTATATTCTTTGTTTAGAAATAGAAATCATATAAATAGAATACCTTAAAATGCATGTCATAGTGGATTTATAATAAAGACATGTTTTTACAAGTCAAGAATAATTGTCTTTTTATGTCATGATTGAAACTCAAAGCCCAATAAGGTATTTATGCATTTCTCGCGCTAATTCCCTTTGAATCATTATATTGTAAGGTGCGTAATCTTTAAAAAAAAACAGGTTGTGATTACTTTGTAAATTTCTTTTTTGGGCTCGTCGGATTCGAGTCAATTAATATTTTACATAGATATTAAAATGTCAAAAATCTTTTTTTTTGCTATTTGCAAATGAAAATTTATATAATAATATCCAAACGATGTGCTGCCAGCCTAGACATTTCAAATTCACTTTGAACTAGATTTTGAGCTTCGATAAAACTAATATTATCATTTAGCACTCAGGTCAACTGGGAGAACAGTGGCAATATTCTAGCTTATATGAAGTTAGCAGTGAACGTGTATCGCAAAATGGTCTCCTATTATCAAGTTTTGATAGTTCCTGTTACCGAGAGAGAATGGAGTTGTATAGGTAGATGTTGACACATCTTTTTCATAACAAATGACGAGATATGAAAAAAGAAAAATCTAGTTTGTCAGAATATGAATAATAGTAAAAAAGGGACACTGGACAGGTATTTTTTTATGTCAAAATTAGACATCTTAGATAAACCAAATTAAAAGTGAATGGGGCCTCGCTAAATTATAACACATATATTCTTAATTGTAATCGATATTATAGATTTCAGTATTCAGTAAACCTAATATTTATATCATAAAGTATTTAAGCCCTCTTTACTTGCGATTTCTTAGTCTTAGACGACACTTGACATACTATAAATATTAACCTTTACATTCTAAACAAAGATACATTCGTTTATTTTGTTCAAAATAAAATGCCAATAAACTTACAATGCAGCTCATAATTGACCGTTACAAAGAAACTGATTTTATAAAAATCTTTCTTTTGAAAGATAAAGTTTATTTTCATACCTGTGACATTATTCAAACATTTTAAATCTTGGAACTCACAAATGCGCGTTGTTTTTTCTGTAACAAAATATTTCAATATAATTTTATTTGCATTTTATATTTTTATTTTTTATTTGTATAAGGTTACCTATTGAAATAAAATGATTCACTCAAAGAATTGTTAAGGAAAATTTGCGTTGTGAGAACAAAAAAAAATATATTGCTTTCTGATTGTGTATCACATTGATGCAAAAAGTGTACTTATATTATGCCAATAACATATTATTATGTATCTGCAGCTTCGATATTTTTTTAATAATTAAAATTTTCTTAATAAATAAACAGCTTAAGTTAATTCGGCTTTGTATGTACTCCTTTCTGAGAAAACCAACTAGAAAAAGCTTTATTTTATTATCCTTATTTCTTGTGAAAGCTTGCGTGCAAAGGTTTCAAGGTTTAAAATTACGCTATGACATTTATAATCAGGGCAGAAAAAAAAGAAAGATTCCCGCAAAAAGAGTTGGTTAGTAACAGCAACATGAAACCGCTTTTTTTTGAAGTCTGTTAAAAGTCGTCGGTTGCCTCGTTCGCCTAGTGGTGCTAAGCGCGACTGCTACGCTTTAGGTCTTGGGTTCGATTCCCAAGTCGACCAAGGTTTTATTGGGTTTTTCTATGAAATTCTCAGGAGCAGGTCGGAGTTTGGATTTGTACCCGGTTAGTGGCAATAGGCTCGCCCCCTATTATATATTTTTTTTATTTTTTCAGATTAAAAGCAATATTCTGGTAACTCGCCTTACCCTCGGGGATACCGGCGTGATGATATGTTATGTTATATTTATGTTACAACTCACCTCTAGGGTACTTATACGGCACACACTGACACTTATTTAAATAATTCTTCATTTTACACTCGGTAAGACATGTCTCGTAGCTGTATCTGTCGGTGTGTCCCAAAGGGGCCTCGTCGTGGAACCAGCACTCCCGCTTCTCGGGGTCCACGGTCCTGATGCTGGGGTCGCTCTGGAACACCAGGGGTTCAACTTTGATGTCCACTGACTCGCCGAGCGTGATGTAGCGGTAGAGGACTGTTGTCTCCGGGTAGTCGTTTGGGTCGCTTAGTATTACCTAGAGAAAGATTTTGAGAAAATCATGGTCTTATGTCGGCCAAATATATTTTTTTATTTATTTTGAACGGAAGGTTAGGGTGTTCCAATTATCCATATAATGTAGTACTGAAATTCTACATAAGTTGCAGTTTTTTCTTCATGTTATCTGTGAATAGTGAATTAAATGTTAAAATAATTATTTACACCCTTCGTTTATAATTGTGTTCACATTTTAAAAGTACGAATTCAAACAGCTTTTTAGGTAGTTATTGCATATGTTTTCACACAATCTAACCAATGAAGCACAAAAAGACAATTTAATATATGTTTTCAAACTGTCCCGACATTCAACAAATTATGCAAAGGCATCACGCCTCCTTTGAAACCTTTTACACGAATAAAGCTTAAATGAGATCCGCTCTAATTAACTTAGTCAAATGGTGAAACCTTAATTAAGTACCGTGTTAGGTTCTAGGTTAGTAAAACAGACTGTAGTTAACTATTTAGAAGAAGGTCATAGTTATTAGTTAAATATTTAAGACTGTATAACATTAAATTCCTAGGACATCTAGGGCATTAAACCAAGTATAATGAGTCCAAGTTTTTGTCTGCGATTTCAGCGGCACGTACAAAATGTTTTTTATTTATTTATTTATTTATTTATTTATGTATTTATTTATTTATTTAAAACACTTACAACTTATATTACAAAACGAAATGTTAACTCGTTTTGTGTCATATTTCAAAATACCCATTTCGATATTTCCGCGTGAACATGACAACACGCAAATATGACAACTTGATATTACTGTTTGACATATTTCCGGGCAAACTAAAAACTCTTACCTTGACACCATAATATGGCACTGTAGACCAGGTCGGGTAGTCCTCGGGTTCCACGTTTAATACAACACTGAGACCTGATCGTCTGAAACAAATTAAAAGGTAATGTAATGCTTTAAATAATTAAGAGAAGATTATTATATCATTATAAAAAATAAGTGTAATTTTTTGTCCATATACCATCATAATATTAACGAATGTAATTTACAATAATTTACGTCATCATTTCAAAATTTTATTCATACTATCTTAAAATACCATCATTGTTTAAACAGACAATAGCTACTAAACACTTCAACCTTTTGGTGCGTATAAAATGCTATCCAATATACAGCTCTATCAAATGAATTTTCTGTTTATTCATTTTCATTCATGCTAAAACTCACATACAGGGCTATAATTATGTACCTGCCCGACTCCGAAGTGGTGATGCTGTTAGGATATCGGGTATTCTTCGTGCCTTCATCGCTGTGGTCATCATAATACTCCAGATCCTGGTCAGGTGGCAACAGCGGCCTGCAAACAATTAGGGAAAAGGGTTTCTAGTTATAAGGGTTCGGACCTTTTGCCGCTTCATATGTTTGACGCAGTTGTGGGTAAGAGTGGAATAATTTTATGGTATATAAAGTAGGTTAGATATTGTAAAAGGAAGTTCTGGTTGGATTCGGATGGTAATCTACCAGGTTTACGATAAAGGTAGAGACCTACGTTCAGTAATGTATTAATGCTAGACTAATTTGATGGATTAATATAAGGTACCGACGACTGTGTTGAATTTAGTGTACGTTGTCCACATTTATTCATAACAAATGTGACAACATCTATATTGATCCGAACCGAAATTAAGTAACAACATAACATAACATAGCATCACGCCTGTATCCCCGAAGTGGTAGGCAGAGGCGTACCAATGTACACCCACAGTTCGCCGATATGTTTAGAAATTAAGTAGCTTAAGTAAATACAGAATCTAAGACAATAAATATACCACAAATAACCATGTGATACTACTTCAGAGACCCAGATCCGGGGAAAGAACCCGGGACCTCCAGGGTAGCACTACCTTGAAAATCCTGTATGTGTACAAACACAAAAACCGATTATGTTCCTTTTCAAACAGTTGGTAACAAAATAATTCCTTATTTACAAATCGATATGACCCAGTAACCACTCAAGGTCACGGGGATTGTGGATTGCTCCTTCCTGTTGCTATTCGACCATCATTAACTTAACGAGGACATTGATGAGGACAATATTATCGTAATGGAATTAAAGTAATGTGGTACAGTTGCCAACAAAATTATTCGAAGGAACACCAATAGTATTTAGGTACAGAGTAAATGTAAGCAACTTCAAGAGCGTGAAAGGAAGTAAATTGTTGAACGTTTTTGTTTGCTTTCGTTTTAACAAAATTATTATCTCAGGCTGTTTTAAGTATAATGGCAGAATCCACAATCTTCCGATATACTAGAGTTATGAACTGAGTACTTCAATAATCGAAAAAAGACATAACCACCGATCTAAGTCAAAAAGCGTATTTATAGATTTCATAAAATAATGATGTTCATCTCATAAAAGGAATAATAATAATCTAGCCTATAAATGTCCCACTGCTGGGCACAGACCTCTTCCCGTATAGAGAAGGCACGAGCATTGATCACCACGCTTGTTCTCTGCGGATTGGCGATTTCAGATCCCAATTTTGGAATCTAGGTTTCCTCACGATGTTTTTCCTTCACCGTTTGTCAGGAGTGTTTTAGAATAATTAAAAAAGTACATATAACTTTGATAAGTTACATTGGTACTTGCCCGGGTTCGAACCTGCAACCTCGTGCATACAAATCCGTTTATTGAACCGCTAGGCCACCACGACTTCGGAAAGGAATAATAATAAAGTAAAAATGGTGAGTATCTCTGTACATGATTATACTACATCTCGTATACTTTTGTAATTTACTCTAATGAAAACGAAATGGAATATAATACCTGTTACTGTTATTGCTCGTAAAATTGATACATCATTATCACAGCGGGGTAAATCTCGCCACAATCCATTTGCCGGAATAATAAAACCTCTACACGTTCAGATAATAACAATGGTCATAAGATTACCCGCCCACATGTTTACTAACAGCAAAATTACGTTCATAATGAACATTAGTAATTTTCCTCCATTTTTCAACCCCCATACTAGAGAATTCAATAGACGTTGTGTGGGGTTTTACAAATAAAAAAATTCTTGCTAACATTATAGGACTTTTGTGTAGCATTTATTTTAAGTATCCAGAGCATACCAAACTTCAAAGAAAATTTGGTTTGAAATTTTCTAAAACTTGAGCAATTCATGATATAGACAATAGAAAATGAAATTACATATTAAGAATTAAACATTCGTGTATTTTATTAAAAATTATAACAAATTATTATAAAGCTAATGAACAAAACAAAAAACACGATGGTTTTTTATTTTTATTCATATTATTGCTCTTTTGTTTCTTTTTTGTTTTGACTCTCTGTCTACACTTTAATCCCTCTGTATGTAAACTTAGATATACTATTCTAGCTAATATACCTAGTTTATAAGCAAGACAAAGAATATTCTTCATGCTAATATATTATATTCCTTGTCCAGCGGCAACAGGTATTAAACCTATCCTTGTTAATTACATTTGTATTAAAAGAATATGAGTAGAAGTCTCCTTTGTAATCTAAATCTCTGGTTGGCTGAGACTTAATTAGAAAAGTTTTCAACTCGGTCAAGTAGTGCTTAGCCTGTTCATATTAAGTTACTCCTTAAGTAGACTGAGTGAGTAAGATTTGGGAAAAAGAAGTTGTGGTCGGAACAAACGCTAAGAGCGATGGATCAAATTTTGTGACGCGGTGTAAATGGATAAAAATTATATCACAAGACTAGTTAGAATAAGATGCGGTAAGCAGTCTAAAATGACGCTCGATAAAACAGATTCTTTCGCGATTTCTTCTGGATCTAAAATCGCCAATCAGCAAAATTTATAAGTAAGCATCATCATCTCTTGAGCCTTTTCCGAACTATGTTGGGGTCGGCTGCCAGTCATACCGGATTCAGCTGAATACCGTATTTTACATGGAGGGACTGCCTATCTGACCTCCACAATCCATTTTACAAGTCAAGACCGTATCCCATACTATGACTGGTTGTCAGATTTAACTTAACGACTGCCAAAGATCTATGTATGACAGCCGGGACCTACTGTTTAACGTACTTTCCGAAACACGGAGGGGTCTCGGTATGTTATAAATGGTCACCCATCCACCGACCAACCGCGGCGAGCAGGGTCGGGCTTACACTTAGCTACAAGCACCTCTAAGTAAGCATGGTGATCAATACTCGTTTCTTCTGGACATGGGAATATACCTATGCCCAGCAGTGGGAGTTATTAATTTGCAATTTTACAGGGATCATCGGTCACGGGTAGAATAAAGGACAAGGAAAAATGCATTATAATAAACTGCGACTAAACCAAAAGATATATAAGTAACGTACAGTTCACTAGCGTCGTTAAGTGCAGCGTAGTTGAAAGTGCAGCAGTGTCCTTCGTAAGTCTTGATAAGGACGAACATTCCCTCACAGTTCCTCGGCTTTCTATTAAATGCGCAGAAAACCAGTAAGTCTTCACATTTCTGGTGGATCTAGAAAGCAATATTTGTAACAATTTAGAAACGAAATTTACAGTTCCAATATGATATTATCAGACGTACCAATTACATATCAAAATAATTAAGTTTAGTTAGTAAATGTGAATAGGTTTTTGAGAATGATGTAGAATGTTGGCCTGTTCCATACAATATTGTGTACCGCTGTTATCTTCCTTATCCTTAAGGAGCAAAATTGACAGTCTAAATGTGGTCTTATCATTCTGAACAATTTGGAAAAAATATTGTTTTTATTTTCAAATCATTTTTTATTAATACACAATTAAATCTAATATAAGAACAAATTCTAACTATACTAAAATTAAAACTTACATTAATAAAAACTAAACGGCGTCAAAGAACTCATCGTCATCCTTGTCAATGGCGAGAAACGTGCCCAGAAAGCTGGCAGCATTGCCACGTTGAATGGCTATGCCGATTCTCTGTGCAAGGAACAAACCAGCCCTCTGATCACGAGTAGATTCTAGTAGATTGTTTTTGTTGGTTAAAAGATCTTTTGTGTCTAGGTATTTGGCCCAAGTGGTGAAGGAAAGTTTCAATGTTTGGAATTCATTACAACGATTACTCACCTCTTCCATAATAGTATCCATGGTAAAGAAATGGTGTTTCATAATAGCCATGATATCAGTAAAGTTTTCAGAGTCCATGCTTTTCCTCTCAAAGTTCTTCAGAAACGGAAGTGATTTAAAGAAGTTTTGTATTTCTTCGTCTGTCTTATTATAATGCTTTCTGAAATCACATGAATCAAATTTTTATGCTCAATTGTTTTCCTTCATAAGAGAGTACACATTTTTGGAAATTTCTAACTGATGACATCTCAATTTTTATTTTAACTTCAAAACTAGTTGCACAATCGAGAACATAAACGAATATTTTGATTGTTTCATAATCAAAATTTGAGGTACATTTTGTTATTACAAACTTAATCAGTCAACAAGTGAAGGCCAATTTAACGCCTTTAGATTTATTGAAATTTCAATTTCTGTTAATAAATGGACACCGATCATTAATCAATGGATTCAATTTCAATACATTGGTTTTCAATCAAGTTATAAGTTAAAATAATTTGGAGTACTATTGAGTTGTTTTGTAAATTCTGGAACTTTTCCCTCTGAAATTGAGCGTTTCGTAACCGAAGTAATTTTAAATAACAATAACTTTGACCTTCAGTTTTATAAGTGGTAATATCTATTGTGAAATTTTGAACTGTTCGAGTTACCCTTTACCTAAAATAGAATATACTCTCAAATTTGAAGTATTATAACTGAAAAGGATGTAACATAATCAGCACTTTATAACAAAGAATAATAGAAGTGTGACTTAAAATTTCAGAAATTTATCAGTGCCCACGGTGCCCACGTAGATACTTGATATCAATAATTCAGCACTTCACCAAAGAAAATAAGGAGTGCTTGAAAGATTCATTGAAAGTGGAATACTCACAGAACTCGAGCAATATTCCGCGACTCTTTAAACGACACCATATTAAAATTGCAAATGCTGACCGTCGGGAACGGCACCTGGTTCACTTTGCAGTTCGCGTCTATCTGTCGAACAGGAGGTATTGTCTTAAAATAATGTTTATTTCTTGACTGTACAGGTAAATTACAAAATAAAATAAAATAAATAGAGAAAAAACATTTACAAAAGGCAACCTTTTTCTTAACAGTTAAAAATAAAATAATTCTAAAGTACACATGAAGATTGCATGACATACAAAATATGTATTTATTTTTAAAATTCTTTTGAACATACTCGTATAAACGAAATAGGTATTTAAACATAATCAAAACTTTGAAGATCGTAAAAAAGTGAAAATAATAGGTTAACTGCGTAGTCTTCTTCTTTTTGTGACGATGGTAGATTAAAATTAAAGCCCTGCCAATATGTTGGACATTAATGGTGGCATATTTAGCGTGCTTTAAATCATCCAAGTTGTACGATGGTACTGCGTGGTAAATAAACTACTTTTTGAGTACGATTCCGCAGCTGAATAAAGTTTAAAATTCTCTAAAAAAGCTGCATATTAATCACTAACTAGCGAGTTAGATCATTTACATTTATGTTAAAAACTCCTGCGTTTTTTCCTTTTTTTCTTTCAATTTTGTTGAAAACCTTTAAACTTTTAAAATGAGAAGAAAACCGTAATGAAAAACAATCTTCAACAAATTCGGGATGTTTTGTTGTTCAATAGTTCGTTATACGACAGACATAAAAAAGTCACCTTTCGGTTAGAGTGAACATTTCAGGGACTTGGTTAACCAGACCTTCAAAATTTGATAACAATTCCTTTCGTTTACTTAGTCTAGCGACCAACACGTGGGGTAAACTGTAGTAACATTGACACCCTTATTCCCAAGCCCTAAGGTTCATATTCGTCATTCATTATAATTTCTAATAGGCGTACCTTGAAGGCCTTGGAATTACATCAAGTTATTAAGCAGGTCGGGAATATTCTACGGATTTACAGTTAATCCGTTTAGTTAATTCGATCATGGTTTGGTATCTGTGTTGAAAATAGTTTCAAACTGATATTTCGGTCAGTTTACAGAAGTGAGACAATTTAAAATATCTTTTAGGTAGGGTAGGTTCTGGCACCGAAAAAATGAGGAATTCCTAAAATTATGTTCCTTTAAAATATCGTTATCTTTATCTTTTCACAACGATGGACGGTCATGTTTTTATGGCGTCATAATATTTTTATTTTCTGTTGATGTTGCTGTCAAGCCTTAACAGCCGTGCTCATTTGTGTGGGCTGTTTTTACCAGGCTGTCATAACTCTTGCATGAATAACCTAACACACCAATATACGGAGTGACTGTCGGTTTTTTGAGTGATTGGTTTATTTAACTTCATAAAATAGTGTGTTTTGATATGAAATTCTCAGTAGCAGGTTGGAGTTCGGATTTGTGAACGGTTAGTGGCAATAGGCTCGCCCCCTATTACATGGGACCTAAACATATCGGCGAACTGTGGGTGTACATTCACATTCATTCACCTTACGGGATGTAGTCGTGATTGTATGTTATAAAATGATAATAAGTACTTACAGCTGTATACACCTGACTCTCATTGAACTTCTGCTTGATTACCAGAATGAAAGCCACCGTCATCACAATATTGGTTACCATGACAACGGTCCAGAGGTTCCGTGACCTTCCAGTCTTGGTGGTGAACTCCTTCGTGCCGTGCAGAGTCGTGATCCTCTCCAGAAATGATATGAAGGCATTGTCGTTTTTCTGCTTCTTTGCCATTCTGTAATGCAGGAATAACTTATAAGTAATTTAAAAAAATTAAATGTCTTGTACTTTTATGTGAGCCTTATCGATTTTTAACACACAGTTTTCAAAATTCAATATTAATGCAGGTTTAAAGCATTTCTACATCAGGAATATAAAAAAAAATGAATGAAATGGAAAAAGTATAAGGCATATAAAAATAAAATTTGACTAACTACATTAAGTAAACGCCTCAGCCTAGAACAACATCATTCCAACATCCGTATCCAAATTCAACCATTCTAAGAACCTTAACAGTATTTTGAAATAACATGTTACTGATTCCCTGAAACATGTTCCCATCATCCCTCATCAGGTTCCAAGTTTCCTCCACAAACTTTGAACTCCTCGTCAGGACTCGAAGACACGTGTCGAGGGAACTGGATTAGGGTTCTCTGGCTATGTCAGAGGTCAAAAAGTCTTAAGCACCTGCCAGTGAGCCATGATTGTCATGTTACTCTTACGGACATCGAATAAGGATGTATCCGAGGTATATTTAACGTGACGGCGTTTTAAGTGATAGTGACTTGTATGTGGTCGCCCAGAAGCGTTTCGCAGTGTTATTATTTATCCCGTGCAATTTTTTATTTACTTTAATATGTTAAAGTTACACTTACTTCAAAAACTCTTGTAAAAAGTCGTCTGCGCGTATATTCTTGTTAAAGTTAAACTAAAGAGTGGCAAGTTCCTAATTACATTTTGATTTACATTCAGTAATTACACATTTTTATCTATTTACTTTTATTCGGAACGATGTCAGTTTGTTTGTCACTAAATAAAAGGTAATTTTACAACAACAAAAAAACACTTCAAAATACTTTCAGCATCCCTTTATGAATAGGAAGTTTAAAGTGTAAGACTTGTATTACCCAACTAGGTAAAGCAACCTTTGGCAACCCATTATGATGACAATAAAGTCAATAATCAAAAGAAGTTGAAGATATTTTATTATTTTTATGCTTTTAGACAGTTAATTTGAAATTAATTGAAATTCTTTAACAAGTCCAATTAATTTGAGTAGGGATCGTCTCTGATTTTGTTAACAACAAAAACCATAGTCATTAAAACAAGGCTGTTATTATTGGTATAGTCAAAACAATTAAAGTAACATTTACTTAAAACCTCTTTCCAAAATTGTCTTTGGTTTGTTTTAAATCTGTCTTTGAAAACAAAACACTCTCAATCAATTAAAACAACCGCAGTATTGTATTCCAAATTCGATTTCAAAATTGTTCGTAATTGGAAGCCGTTAGGTTTTTAATATGGCATCAAAGGATTTAAAAAGTCAAATATCTTCGAAGTTTAAGTTTTTCTGTAAGCATTGCACCCTCCATGGAGTTTATTACTTCTATAAGGCCAGGAGTTGGACTGTCCATATTATTTGGGCCACGATTATCGCTGCAAGTGTGGCCCTTTGTTGCTTCCTCGGGCATATGATATGGCAGAAGTTTGTTATGGTTCCTACTTTGACTGTGGTGAGTATTATTCTTGAAAATTTAATAAAAATAAAGAAATGATTTAATTTCTTTATTTTTATTGTTTTTGATTAACAGAATAACTGACGGTATTGATGAGAACGAAAGAACCTGACAGGTTGCCTTATGTATTGTACGTATTAAGCTTATAATTTTTACATAATTTTTAAAGGAATTACTTATGAGTAACTTATTTCAATAATCAAAAACCTTTCTAGGTAACTTTGAACATGATTCTTAGAAGTGTAAAGATTTTGTGCCTTTTCCTAAAAATATAATCCTGGTACAAAGTCTGTTATCTTTTCCTTCCTGAAGCGTGGTCAAAAGGTCAGCTTTTATCGAAAGAGGTTTATTTCTATTCACAGTTTGCCGAGTATTTGATCTTAATGTTGTTTTTGTACGTTTTGATTTCAACCAGTGTAGAAAAAGGATCAACCTTTTTGCAGATCCCTGTTTTGTGTGGAAAACGTAATTTATCTTCCTTGTGTTTAATTATACAATGGAAAGACTTTGGCTACAGTGGGACAACAAGCTTAATATATTAGTAGTAGTCCTTAGTATTTTTTATATTAATATTTATTCGCTTTTGACCTAATGATCATGATTATCTATCATAATAGTATTATGTCGTATCTATGTATACGTTATATTATTTACCTTTAAAGAGGTCAACAAGGAATAAAATCCAGGAATAGCTAAATAAACTAAATCACTTACAAGCACTGAAATATCTATTTAAATAAATCCCTAAACGTCCCATGACAACTCAATGTATACAAACATTAAATAATAAATGTAGTCCCGAGCTTTAACATAAATTTTGCTTTGTGGTCAAACTTTCGATCGTCGAGTTTTTATATAAACCGCAAAGGGATTTTATTTGAAAACTTTGATAATTAATTACAACCAAAGTCAACCAGTCAAATTAGGGAACCTTTTAATATATGGGTACTAATGTAGTAAGGATTTTCTTAGAAAACTTCTGCAGATTTTTAAAGGGAAAACAATCAACTACACCACAATCCTTTTGAATCTAAAAGATTTCTAGAATATCGTTTTTTTTAATAAGACTTTTATTGATATGAGATATTTTATACCTACTACCAGATTAACAACAAAAGAGGTCTAGCTACGTGTATAAATTATTTATATTAAATCCACAATGGTTTTACATATCGCCAGTAACAGATCTAAAAAACACTTGCTCATTAAAAACATACTTGTTACGGGAGGTCATTAACCTCAGTAATGAGCAGAATCCTGTACGACAAGGAGAAATATAAAACAAAATAAAATACATTTACTACAGTACAGTAAGACACGTTTGTTTCTGAGAAATGTAGATTTAAAGGATGTACAATTCCCGCGATTGTCACACGAAGCTCACTCATCATTCACATTACTTAAACCGGAGGATTTTACTTGTACCTTTACTATAAGATCCTAGACCAGAACTGTCGCTATTGTGGGAGCGAGACGCCGCAATACCCTGCGTATAGCAGCGTCTTGCTTACACAATGGCAAGAGTCTTACGTTAAGAGGTTGGTAAGCGCAGTGAACTGTCAAATACAGTGAATATATTTTTATGAAGACACGTTCGTTCCATTGATCGGAGAGGTTCCTTTCTAAGGTGAGACGGATTGAGAATATTTAATCCAGCTTTATTCACGATCAGCGATGTTTAGTATGGATTCAGTCGCGAGGGTAAAGATTGCCTTATTGCATGTCTGAGTGTTCAAATATCCTATGTGATAGTCCTTATGCCCCATGTTCGTAAATTAGATAGTTTTTTTTAATATGTTTTAGATATGAAAAACTGGGTGTTTTTCCATCCTAATTTCGAATGTTCTTTCAAATGTTTTCTTAAAGAGAAAAAAAAAACAATTGTCAACAATGCATATTTTTCACAATAACAAAAAATATCGCGTTATAAAGAAAAATAGGGATTAGGTTTCGTGTAACATGTATTATTAGAGATCCTTTTAAGGCTTAAATAGCGGGTTTTTATAACAATGACTATGAAAAATATATTTGTACTTCATATTCTTTGGCGATTATAATCTACGCCAACATGTTTTGTGTCAAAAACATTGTACAAATAGAACATTACGTAAAAAATAATCAAGTTTAAAAATTGGTACAAAAACATTACAATTGGTGTGAAAATTGTACCGAAAATTTCCAAAATAAATACGTTGGGGGCCGTACCATGATCTCTTAAGCAGTACTTTATCGGTTGAGTGAGCGGGACAGCGCTATGCGCAGTGTAGTGCGCCGTCTCGCTTCCACAACTGCAACACTACTGATTAAAAACATCATGGTATGGCAGGACTTACAACGTGTTTTTTTCTTAATACAGTTTCTTTACAGGTAGAAACAACTCACTACTCGATGGTAAACATACCGTTCCCCGCAGTCACAGTGTGCGACACAGAGAGAGTCTACTTACCTAAAACTGAGAACATCACCGATTTACTGTAAGTACTAAAGTAATAATATGCCCTGGGATAATTCACACACGGTCATCAGTCTGATCCCAAAGTATGCAGAGCTTGTGTTTTGGTAACCAGACAACTGTTCAACATACATGTATGTTTCTTAATACATACATACTATCGACAAATACTACGTATTACTCAGCAATTAACGCATTTATAGTTACATATGCAAGGGACTAAAGGAAAGGGAAACTAGTACAAGTGCCCTTTCTTATTATAAGTTCTGATAATGGTCAGCTACCGGTTTTCCGGGTACCGAAGAGTAAGTAAGGCACGAGAGCCTTCAAACACACCTGCTTGCTTTTCCACGCTAGAGAATCGTGCCTCTTCTCGAGGCATGTAACTAACTACTTGTTTAAATCAAACAGCTTTTAAGAATTTTCGAGAAAATTGCAATTTTTAACAAACATTTTTCCTTTCTCGGAACTTTTCGTAAGGTGGTAGGTTTTTCTTTTCATTTACCGGAGTTTAAAATGCACTTGCAAAGTGCCGCGATCCCAAGCGATGTAGTTATGATTATCTTAAACGAGATTTACTTTAACTTTATCCTATGAGCTACCGACTAGACTTTTGAGTCAGTTTTAAAAGACAAAATAATCTCCAGTGTGATGGAAATCTGACAGTGAAATTTTCTATTTTAAAAAGCAGAAGAGGATTATTAATTTAAAAAAGCTTCGTCAAGCTTTATTGAATTTCATGCAGGTGAACCGAACAAAATTCCTACCAATTATTGTCAATCAAAGTCTATAAGGTTCTGTTCAGACTGATTTTATTTGTCTGAACTTAAAGTTCATTGGACGTATATTAAAATTTGTAGAAAGTGTTTGCTAAATTCTGTAAATCGTTTAACATATTAGTTAGTTAATTGAAAAACGCAAATCAAATAACGTGTGTTATATTAAACATTCTTGGATCAATCGATCCTTAATTATTATCGCCTGATCTTTGTATAAGGGTAACCTTTGACTTTATATTGAAGGTCATTCAACTTTGTATAGCAGACACGGCATTGTTAACTACCTGTCTTAAACTACTTCAAAAGAAAGCAAGGTTATTTCACTGTAAAACTTTTGTTGTAGTCTGTTATTATTCAAATGTTCTGTAGAAACCGTTGCTTGTATTTTCCTCTTTTTTTTTGCAGGCTTCTTCGTGGGTTCAACAAGACGGAGATAACGGACTTTTACAAAAGTTTCACGGACATCCAACGTAAAGGCTACACGCCGGAGCCTTCTGTTCGGAAGATCCACTCGTTACTGGAAGACATCGGGTATCCTTTGAAAGTGTTGCTCGATACGGTAATGATGCCGGTTCTATTCCCGGAATTACAATGAGCCTTACAATTACATTCCTTTGATGCCTCATTCTCAGCTCGATTCCTTCATTCCCATTGATGGCTGATTTGATTATCGCTTGAGGAAAATAATGTATAAGATATTTTTTCCGAATCAGTGGGTTTTCAGAAATTTCTATTTCTATTCCAGTTTACATAATAAAGACAATTCCCAGCTAATTTGTGTCAAAGATTTACAATTATGTAATACAAAAATATTCTTGAAAGTAGAGTAGATGGTATTACATTAAAGTTTGTAATACTATAATAAAAATATTTTATGATTTTGTATCAGATTTAACAAATGCTCGGAATAATCATGAAGAAAACTTTAGAGAATGAAACTGTTTCAGTTAAAACGACCATGCAGTGACATGATTGCAGAGTGCACATGGAGATCAAAGACTCACAACTGTTCCGAGATGTTCAGAGCCGTATTCACGATCAGTGGACATTGTTGCCAGTTCGATATACCTTACTTCAGGTAAGACCATTAAAAATACTGAACGAAATGTTCGAAAGTATTTTGAATCACATTTTTCCCTTCAAGTCCACCACACAAAAACCCAATGATTCCAAAATCTTCCGACAAACATCTAAGGATACTATTAAAAAAATCGAAAATCAAAACCTTTTTTTCTGATGCAGCAGAAAGGACACGTTCCTTTGATGTACACAATCCATCCCACACATGTGTAAATACTGTGCTATACGTATATGTTTGTACTTGAGCTGAGTACAAAAAAACGGCCGAATAAATTCCTTTTGTAGACAAAGGTCACAAACAATTTCTAAACAAGTGTTGTCGTTTGTCGGTGATTCTTAGGTACTTTTTAATACTTAGTTCTTTTCGAAAAAATACTATTTAATAAAAATAATTTAATCTTGACACGTATTATTGAACATATTATTATATATTTGTATGAAGATTTACAAATTGAATACATATGGATAAATTCCCTTACTGTAATAGTCGTAAAAGGATCATTTTGAACCGAATTGCTTTGCTCATATCGTCGAAACCTTATTTTCGCTCGGATCTTCCAAAGTAAAAAAGTAATATGATGGAGAAAGCTTATTTTCCTATTCGCTACTGCACATTTTTATTTGAGCATTGGATAAAATGGTTTCATAAATTAAGCACAATAAAAACATTGAAGATACGAAACGAAGAGTATCAAACTTTATAAAATACTAGCTGTGCCCCACGGTTTCACCCGCGTTAATACATGTATCCTATGGATCCCTAACTTTTTTGAAAATTCAATGTAGCCTATGTTAACCGCAGATAGTGTAGCTTCCCAACAGTGAAAGAATTTTTCAAATCGGTCAAGTAGTTTCGGACCCTATTCAATTCAAACAAACAATCAAATGTTTCCTCTTTATTATATTAGTATAGATTGTTACTCAAGAAAGCACACAAATAAAATAAAAAATCACCCTTCAACTTTCTAAGAAAAATCGCATTTTCTGTTTATCTCTTTTCAAAACAATCACGCCTGTTGTTGACGTAACTGGGTCAAAACGCGGCCTGAACGTGATAAATTGAGACGATGATCTTTTGTTTCAGGCGTCACGCTGACAAACAAACGAACTTCATCTCGGGGCTCGATTCCACTGAGGCTCTTGATATCATTGTCTACGGACAAAACAAAGTTGATAATGACTCCGATGGATATGCGATGGTAAGAGAACTAAAGAATGGAACGGTATCGATTGTTGCGATAATAGTAGCGGGTAGGGGCACGAGTAGCGATTGAAGTATGAAGTAAACATTGTTCTTTTAGGAGAGTTTGGTTTAACAGACCCCAACGTGTAAAAATCGAATTACAGATAATTAAACTAAAAGTAAAAATAGATTGGTAGGCATTTTGAGGTATTCAAATCGTCAAATGTTGAAATAAGGATTATGACTTTTAAATATGTTACGAAATAAACCATCTGAAATTATTCGACATTCCTCATACTTAATTAAAATTTTCTACTGCATAAACATCGACCCATCTCGATTATTCCGTTTACCAGGATCCCAGATCCCTGAAGGGATTTTAATAAAAACGTTAATATAACAAATATTCGTGGAAGGTCGTTTGCTTCACGCATCGGATGAACGTATCTATCAATATTCTGCACAATACATATTTGTCATTTGAACCCGTTCAAACAGAAACAGTAATATAAAAACATTGAGGCATGGAAATAAACGAAATACCTTTTGCCAACTACCCGTCAACAAAATTATATGATACATGTTATAATCAAAATTGGAGAGGACAAATATGTGAAGAAATAGTATCTCATTTCATAGTACATGGGAGATAATAAGCCAGACTGACGAATCGTGAACAGTCTAACCCTTCAGGGAAAACAGACGTGTAGACGTATATTTCATAAGAATATGAAACTGTTAATGATTCAAATACGTAACATACCCAAGTACATTCAAAGTTATATTTTAATATCGCAATGGACTAAAGCAGTCTACAGCCCCAAAATATTAATCGGTTCCATTTCACATCCATTCGAAACTCAGCCCTATTCCATCACTTCAAAGTAGTTTTTTAATATTTCCAGTTGTACGTCTACGATCGCAAAGACAAAGTGACGCTTTTAGACAGCTTCATCAGTTTGACTCCGGAGTCGTACTTCGACGTGAACATCTATGTGTGGGCGATTGATTCCTCGCCGAGTGTCAAGACACTGCCCTTGTCCAGCAGGAAATGTATATTGGAGACTGTGAGTTGAATTATGTGACCTTTTACCGTACCATTTGTGGAGGTACCAAATGGTAAATGGAATAAGTTATTAGTAGAGAGGCCTAGAAAAAATAAACTGAAAAATAGATCACAAGGTAGGTACTACAAGTTGAGCGACAGGTAATTTTTTGAGAACTAAAAATATCTAGATTGGTCACAAAGGTTTTTGTGTTTTCATATAATGTCTATTCTAGGTTAATCTCACACTCAAATGAATCATAGACGGATAAAGTATCCTAAGAAAACCTAGACTTGTGATTGAATGGGTTGCTACCACCCACATAAGTACATTGATCAATGTTCGTTCTTTTTGAGACGAATGTAGCCTGACATTATTATAATATTATTGCTTGTCAAATCTTGGCTTTTAGTGAGCTTGTATCAATATTACCATCTCTTGTTGGGGGGACCAACAAATATTGATGATCATATTACCCAACTTCCAAATTCTATGTTTTTTATTTCACAACCTACGCTATTGCTTTTTAATTTGTTCTTACAAAAGATCAAATTCCCATCATCAATTTTTTTTCTCCGTAGAACATTTTTTGTACAAAATTCATTACATTACTCCTACGTCCGAACATAAAAGCTTGATACGTTAAATTTTGTCGTTAATCGGTGGGCCAATAGAAAACAATGAAGAATGTCGGTCAGATGTATCCCAGTGAGACATCATCAATCATTTGTCATCCTTCGATTGACGTTAAAACGATCCTGTAGAGTAAGTGTGGGAAGTGGGTGAAAAATAGGTCGCCAATGACAATGCTGTTAACACTGAGTGGTTAACTTTTTGCTTCAGAAGTCGAAGATCTCATGGAAGGTTTTTGTGCCCAAAATTATCTTAGGCATCTTTTCGGTATACTAATTGTAAGTGTATATGTGTTTCAGAAGTTTGCAACCTAATGAATTTTTATTTAAATGAATATTGATAAAACAAGCAGTAACGTGATATTTATCCTGTAGAAGATATTACTTTATAAAACAACCAGGCAATATCCACAAAACAGTTTATACACCAGTTTTAAATACACCAAACTTTTGATTAAAGTGATTTTCATTCGTGGAACTTTTATAAATAGCTCTGTCAACAACTGCTAACCACGCGGCCACGGTGAAAATGTTTGCAATTTAAATAATGGTATTGAAAATAAAGCCGAAAGAACTTCCAATAACACTAACAATACACGACCAATTTTACCTGCAACACTAAATTTTATCTGGGAATTGCGAGTTGCATCGGAATAGTTCATTATGGTCACGTCATCTATGACATATAATCTAACGAATATCCATTACAGAACAGATTAGATACATAAATACTTACTAATGAGACGGCTAGGCAAATATAGGTATGCCATTATCCCATGCCAGCGCAGGGCTTATTAGCTGTTAGTGGTAACGTTCTGCAGGGGATTAGCCTTAAAGGCCACTACTGCTAATAGCCCCATAAACAACAGATTTTCTTTCCTCATTACTATACTCTCACTGATTATTACACTGATTAAGGAACATGTACGAAACGTGTATATATATGATATTTTTATACACATCTCCGTAGCATGTTTCTTCGTGTGTTAAGAATACAAGAGCTATCTTCGTAAACAGAATGGATCAGCTAATCTAAATTCTGTTTTACACTTCGCTCAACAATAATTTTCTACTATAAATACCAATATGTATGTAAACACTAGTGTATAGTAATTAGCCCTTAAAATAAAATGTCAAAAGGAATTTGACATGCCAGCTGGGATTTTAAGAGGCATTCACGATAGCGTTTTAGCGTAGCGAATGACTAAAGACAAAGGGATGATTGCTGAACAAGTAGCAATTACATTAACAAATTGTAGCTATATTATTGTTGTTGTAGCTAATATGACAATGATACTGGCATGTGGCACTTTGACGGGCCTGTTGGTCTAGCGGTTAGTGACCCTGACTGCTATACCGGAGGTCGTGGGTTCGATTCAAACTATGGACAAATGTTTGTGTGATGAGCACGATCATTTGTTCTGGTCTGGGTGTAATTTATCTATAATACTCGTATGTATGTATTTTGAAATATATAAGTATGTTTATCAGTTGTTTGGTTACCATAATACAAGCTCTGCTTAGCTTGGGATCAGACAACCGTTTGTGAGATGTCCCGGAATATCATTATTATTATTGTTTGATACTGGCATGCAGAAAAAAAACTATTATACGTACAAAACTATTGTAATCGATGGGCTAGTTTCTCTTTTTATACTGCTATTTTAACGATATGTACTGATCTAGTTACGGTATACGCTGGTTGGCGGTGTGGTAAAATCCGATTAACTATTTGTTCGCTGAATACATTTGTGTCAGTTCGTGTGTGTCCCACCCTCGGTGCGGCAAATAAGCTTTTGTCATTCCTGTTTTTGCTGTCGTTGTGATTTTATGTTTTGTTGGGTTTCGTTGTTACTTTGATTACATTTTAGTATTTTATTTGTGTTTTCAAATCTATGTATAGATTTTGCGATGGTCTCTTATTTATTTTCTCGGATTTGCTGTATCTGCGTCATCAGTTTTAGCTCCTTTCTTTTTTGTATTACCTATTTAATATTTAATATATTTTTGGATAAATTTTTAAACTTTTCCTGAGTTAGTTTTAACATCTCTATTGTGTTGTTAATGTTTTTGGTTCTTTCATTATTTTTAAGTAAGCAACGTGTCTACTTTGAAATATGAAGGCTGTGTGTTTACATATTTTAGATTCCTCTTTTTTTTTACTCATTGAATTTTATTCTGTTTTTTTTCAATTTTTACTATAGTACTGCTAGACAAACTACGAACATTAATTACAAACTTCGACCTTGTATTAATTACCGAAACAGTTTGTCTGTGTCCAAGCGACGGGTCGGGGGTCGCTGTCTCACCCGTTTCAGGGTAATCTTTGACGGTACAGGAGATATCTACTAAACGGAAGAATTAATTCATTGCGGGCTGATAACAAAAGGTGATAAATAGATGATAACGCTTTATTTGAAAGGTACACAAATAACCTGAAAAAAATAAGTTATCTACGTACTATATTATTATCTCGTATATTGTGGGTTTATTAAAATAATTATGGTTACTCCTATAATACAGCTGAAGGGTTGACATTTAGTGGCGTGTGGGTTTGCTAGTTTGTTTGATATTATGTCTTAATACAAGAACAAACATTTGAAAATTAAACAAAAACAGTACAGTATATTTGCCTTATTCTTGAGGAAACAGGAGCCAGATAATTACAGTGTGGGTGAATTATAACGAAACAAGTAACATACATTATGTCGTACATAGTAATGTTAGTTTAGCTGTGCATGATACTCCAAAATGTATTAACAGAATTCTATGAGGATATATGTATATTATGAGTATTAAAAATGCTTTTAAAATAAATAAAAGTTATTTAAAATAATATTAAGTGTTTTTTTTAGAAAGTAGAAACAGGCCTCTTACTTTGCTGTAACGTGATGACGTAAAATTTTATCTACCTAATAAAATATAAATCTACCCATGGACCTATCACTAATATATAAAGCTACATGATTTTTCCCTTTTATCAGGACCAAGGCGAAGGCGCGGGTTTCTATGAGGGCTGCATGACGCGACTGATCCTGAGGAGAGTGGTCAACGAGTGCCGATGCTTGCCTTTCGATTATACAGGTTAGAATATTATATTGTGTTGTTACGATAATAATTTTAGATTTTGTGGCCGGTTAGTGGCAATAGGCTCGCCCCCTATTACATGGGACCTAAACATACCGGCGAACTGTGGGTGTACATTGGTACACCTCTGCCTACCCCTTCGGGGATACAGGCGTGATGATATGTTATGTTATGTATGTGATAATAATGATAGGTGATTTTTTGGCTATCAACAACATTGCAACTAAAACTTCAGAATAAGTATTGTCAGTACTAAAATTATGTTAACGGGAATAAGCGTGTACATGCAACGCGATAGTTTAAAAGTTTATAAGTATTGTTTGTGATCGTTACTGTGTTTTTAATTAACTGTCTAGAAATGTAAACTGTGTTTTGTATTTTACAGCTAAGGAATTAGGTGTAGATGACTACGGAATTTGTTCCTGGGATCGCCTGATTTGTATTTATCAAACTATTGGTAAGTTTTAATAAAAACCTTTCATTTTAATAATATTATTCACAGATTTAATAAATCACTGTAATAGCAGTACAGTGTTGATTCATGAATAGTTACTAATAAACTCATTTTCATCAAAGTTGGATTAAGTAAAAGAGATAAGCCATAATATATGTCCATATAACTTCATCCTATTCTTCTAGTAATTTTTTTAAGTTAATAACATATTTATTTTATTGTACCTATGAACTACTATGAAGTGTCCTTTATTTCCCAAGTTTTATTTAGACATAAATCCCAGATGTTCGGCTTAAATACTTCAAGAATAAATAAGACGTGCTTGAGTAGGCATCCATCACTTTTAGCCCGCTCAGTCACATTTGAAAAATGATGCGCTGTTCAATCCGTCTCCTTGAAAGGCCCGCTATCAGATAGTTGACAGTTTATAGAAGATAGATCTGTAGTTCCTAGATAATTAAATGGTCAACACTATATTTTATATTGTGAAAATAGTCCGACTATGTTCACTGTAGTTTTTCGTCGTCACAATTCTACGTATATGACGTTTTTAAGTGATTCTGGTTCTACCTATTAGAGTTATTTTCATCATTAAATAATACAGCTGTAATATTATTAAAGATAATACAGGAATATTCCATGATTATGTTGTGACAAACGTAGAGCTATCTAATTTCAAAAGAATGATCTGACGAAATTTGATAGTTCAACTCCGTTTTCCACCGACTTTATTACCTTCATTTTATACGACTCAGAGTTTTTATTTAATCCATTTATTTTAAACGGAAAAATAAGTAACACACAAAATAATCGTGAAGAAAGGCGCCTACACTATCTACTTGGTTTGACAACAGTTAGAATAATTGTCTAAAAATACCCTACAAACAGTATATAATTCACAATTACAGAACCAAGTGTAAAAAATATATTTAGCGATTAAATTTTTCTGTAGGTCAGGAACCACCACAAAAAAACCGTATTTTTTGATAACACGTAATTTTTATTTAAATATTATCTAATTATAACGTTTTAATTAGTGTTCACCTCCGTCCCTTTCCTTAATTAAAATCTTTAAGAGTCCTTTAGTTAGTCTTATATTTATAAAGTAATTAAAATTATGTTTAGGAACTGGAGATGATTGAATACTGGTCAAGCGCCGGTAAAAAACTTTGTGTAAAAGCGATATTTTTATTAACATTTTTTTGTGCTTGTTTTCTAGGAAATTATAGGTATAATATGACTACCAATATTGGAAAATTTATAATTACCTTGACTTACTTTTTATAGAGAATGATTTTTATTAAACTGTGTTGTGGAGATAAATGAAGTTTAAACATAAGAAATAATAATAATAATATTCCGGGACACCTCACAAAAGGTTATCTGATCCCAAGCTAAGCAGAGCTTGTGTTTTGGGAACCAGACCGCTGATAAACATACTTATATATTTCTTAAAACATACATATTTTAGATAAATATATCCCATAACTGTATCATAAGTCGTGTTTTAAACTTTTTTACGTTATTTGTTCTTTCAGAAATAGTCGAAGTAGATATTAAGGATATTCTAGCTCACAGTGAATGTTATCAGAGATGTGACTATGTGCAGTACGAGACTGAAGTGGAGTTTATTAAGAACCAGCGACACTTGAGGTATGGAAATAATTGATTTTATATAAATTTAAACTGTCTCGTTGGCCTAGTGGTTCGAAGCGCGACTGCAGCGCTAGAGTTCTTGGGTACGATTCCCAAGTCGACCAAGGTGTTGTTGAAGGAGTGTGGATTTGTGTTCGGCTAGTGGCAATAGGCTCGCCCCCTATTACATGGGACCTAAACATACCGGCGAACTGTGGGTGTACATTGGTACATCTCTGCCTAACCCTTCGGGTATACAGTCGTGATGGTATGTTATGTTAAATTTAAAAAATATGACTGGAGTGTTTATGTGGGTGTTGGAACATATTATAATCATTGATCGAAGTCTTTTATTACTTCTAAAGTATACTACATCGATGGCGATCATATTTTTCGAAATCAGTCCACTTTTTCCGCAGATATCGGGAAACAATTATAAAAACAAACTATTGAAGCACTCCTTGTTTTAAAAAATTATATAAATTTTTGGAATATAATACATTTTATTGCAAACTTATATGTAAATAAAGTATTGTTTTATGATTAGAAGAAAACTTTATTTCAAATATAAATAAAATTTGGAACATTTAACGTTGTAAATTTATTTGGAGTGATTCTTGGAATAATCTGATATTTTCAAGAATTAGATAACTCAACAACCTACTTCAGTGTTCCACAAAATGGTAATCTACTTGAGAAGCCAAATAAAATGCTTTGCTCAATTATGTATAACTAAGGCTTGATTAAAACCTAAATACTAATAAGATTAAAGTATATTTCGTTTGATATAGAATAAAGCTGAATAATACCAGGAATTCAAGGTTGATTTGCCTACACGTTATAAAGGTTTTGTGATATGAGATTCGAAAATGATTCGTCTTTTTGGGTAACAAAATATACGAAACACTTTACAAATGGTCGAGTTCTTCTTTGCTCCTTGGCTCAACTAGTTTATTTAATAATTTATGTATTCACACAATAGTTTAGTAAATATAACAAATATATAAATGACGTATAAAGGTGCTGCTTTTTTTTATAAATTTCTGTCAGGCGACCCGAAAATGGCCATAGTGTGCGACTTAATTCATGATTGATTTGTCTAATATATATATAAATTCTCCCCGTTTATTACACTTTGAGTTTTTCTGGTTAAGTAATGATTTTGTAAAATGATGACTATTATTTTTAGGATGTTGAACCAGAGTCGAAGTAGAGTGTTGGTCCATTTCGGTCAAACGACTTGTATGAAGTACAGAAGAGAAGTCTTGTATACTTGGGATCAGATGTTAGGTGAGTAAGAACATAGGGACTAATGGACTAATTTTTTAAAGAACTTTCCAAACGTTTGGTAGAATCTACTCGTGATCAGAGGGCTGGTTTATTCCTTGCACAGAGAATCGGCATAGCCATTTAACGTGGCAATGCTGCCAGCTTTCTGGGCACATTTCTCGCCATTGACAAGGATGACGATGAGTTCTTTGACGCCTGTTAGTTTTTATTTATGTAAGTTTAAATTTTAGTATAGTTAGAGTTTGTTCTTATATTGGATTTAATTGGGACTAATGGTTGTTAAATAGTTATTTGCTTCGAAAAAGTCAAGAAAATTATGAAAGCGACAAATTTTTTATTATTATTACATGTTTGTGTGTGTTTCAGCATGAAGTATTTAATTAACCTTTCACGTAATATTTCCAGGTAGTTAATTGTTTTAATACCTAGAAATAATAAGCAGAAATTTGATCAAAACAAGACTAAAACGAAATTAAATATTTAAATGAAGTTGGTTCAATAACAACTTTAGATACACATACCAAAATAACCTTTCTCCAAATACAACAAAAACCAAATTACAGGAAATAGGGAAAATATTACAATTATGTTAAACGTAAAATTAAAAACACAAAGTGGAAGGAATATGGCTCATGTTAAAGGTACACTCGTGTCGAGATTACTGACGTAAATTCCAAATTTTACATCAAAAACGTGTCAAACGGACTACGTAAATGGTTCTCTGTATTTTAAAAGCTCATCAATTTATCTTTGAGAGCCGTCGCGTTGTAAAAGCGTTGATATTCTCACATGATGTATTTATTTAGCTATTAGGAAAGATTCGTTGAAGATCCAGAAGAAAATGAGCATTTTACAAAACATTAAGTAGTCTGTTTGTTGTAGTGAGTTCTTATAAGGAACTTTGTTTTTGGAAAGTGTTTGTAACATAAGTTCTTATTAAAAGGTTTTATGGTTAAAAAAATTCGTAATACAAGTTACATTTAATGAAGGTCTTTTTTATGGTTGGGACAATCCTTAGTGACAATTTGGGTGATCTTTAAAAACTCTCTATTATATTTCAGTTTTCTGGTTGCAACCAATGTGTATTCTAAATAATTATTATCATCATTCATGTTTTACTCTAATTTTCTTACATGTAATACGGAAATGTAATAATATTATCGAAACAAGACTACAACCTTTATAGAAATAAATAAACCATGTTGAAATAAAACTACTTTTAACAGATGCTTTTGCGGTTTATTTTTGATTTTGCGGTCGACGATCAGCCTGCCCGTGACCATGACACATGCAAAGGCGTCATAACAGCGGGAAATTAAATAAAAAATATAACGTGATAAAATTCGTTAAAGTTACTTTTATTTCAATTTCTAATTTATTTATTTATTTATTTAACATGGAAGACTTACAGCTAAGGTAAACATAATAAAAACAGTGTGTGAGACTGACAGCCAATTAAAAGTCTTCACTTCTAAATAACAGATTGAAAAAGTGTGTGTGAACAACACAACATGTTAATGTTAAATGTTGGCATCTCAGAAATCAAAATATAACATAAATAGTTCTTATTGTATTCTGATATAACTGGAAAATTAGATAATACGTAGGTACTTTCTCTAAAACAAATATTAATCATTTTCTTTCCAGCTAACCTCGGCGGCATCTTCGGCCTCTGTCTCGGCGGTTCCATCATCAGCATCATTGAGATCATCTGGTTCCTCCTCGAGCTGGTCTTCATAACCCTCAACTCTTACTGCCAGAACGCCATCACTCCTCAACAGGATAACAAGAAAGTCTTCATCGTCTCTCAGAATTATAATAATATGGCTAGCAAAAAACTCCCGGAGAAAAAGGGGCACGGGAAATATAAGTTTGTGAATTAAATTATATTTATGTTGTTTTATCAGCAAACATAATGCCTGTATGTACTATGAGATCTTAAAGCAGAACTGTTGCATTGTGGAAGCGAGACGGCACACTAAACTGCGCATAACATCGTCTTGCTTGCACAACTGTAACGGGCTTGTTTTAAACTAAAAAAATAAAAAGTAGTAGTAAGTAAAACTTCCTTCTTTTCTGCGAGACAAGAAGGAAGTAGTACTTAAAACAACATAAAACAACAAGGGAAATATTTCTACTAATTACTTCAGAAGATAATATTATTATATCAAAGTAATTATGGACTATATAATATTCACGCTGGTTTACAACTCAAATTGAAAATGTTTATGATCTCTTAACGGATTGATGGTCACAATAAATTATAATACCATTAAATAGCAAAATACACTCAATTCTGTTTCCTAAGTTATTTCTCCAGTTATTAGTAGATAAGTTTGTAAAATAATGGACGAACAAATAAAATAATTTTCTTTTCATTATAGACTTCTTTTCAATAGCATGTTCAAGCTAAAAATAAAGTAAAGTATTAAAATTATGTAAGCGTTTTATTTCTTCTATAAAACTTCAATAACATTATGCTTCATTCCAAGAATATTGTGAAAGTGATTTTCTTTTACTAGCTATGAAACTTGCACTATTTTATTAATTAAAAGTAGTGCGAATAGTAGTAGAAAGCCCTATGAGAAAATGTAATGCAGCTAGATATAATCTGAAATACATGACAAAGCTTGAATACATCATGCATATTGTCATAATTTCATAATTATCGCAGGTTTTAGTTCAGAAAACTACTGATAATTCGTCATCATGATCTCACTGCCTTGTTCCTAATTATTTGTGGTCGGCGCAATGAGTATTAAGCTTCCACTCATCTTTACTACTCCTCATGACTTCTCATGATTTCTCATATCATCTTTCACACAATGTATCCACTGACCCAATGGAAAAAAAAAAACATCTTGCAGTAAATATTCACTGGCAAAACCAAATACGTAATTTTAAGCAAATTTCGGTAATATTTTACAATAATTCAATAATAACCACACCACATAGTAGTACATTAATATTCTTTTAACTTTGCATTGAATAATGAAATTACTGTCCCGTAAAACGTCCGCTCTTGATTCCTAATTGCTTTATCGGCGTAGAATGCAAATAATATTTTGTCTGTGATGTAGTTGATCTGTGATTTAATTAGTGTCAAAGAATATTACTGAGATAAAAATCTGGGGGCACGGTAGTGCCCCTGCCAAGTCTCGAGCAAAAAAAAAAAACGGGCACAGCCGTACCATACTTTTCTCGAAGCGTTTCGCGGCTATTTCACCCCCCCTGTATCATCGAAACGGAAAAAGCTAAGGGTTTAGGTTTTCGATGACCTAGAGAAAGCATTAAAACAAGCTTAGCCTCAAAATTACATGACATTTGAACCAATAGTTTTAGAGTTATGAGCGATCAAAGTTACACCATTTTGTCACTCACTGACTGACCGATCATCAAAAGTCTAAGGTACTTCTAGCAAACTTAGAACCTTCAAATTTGGCACCCAGATAGGTTTTTAGCTACAAGTAAAGGGAAAATTATAAAAACGGTAAGAAACTATATACCTTAGGAAATATTAGGAAACAAATTTACATTTGCGGTTTTGCAAGAACATGGTGTATGAATTTTGACTGCATTGTTAACTTTGTTCTTCGTTTATGTACACAAAGTAAAACAAATCGATTTATATTATTAAAAAAACTTGAGAGGTGTCAAGGGACACCCGGATGGAAAGAAATTACTTTAATTTAATTTAGTTAATTATTAAATAAAAAAATACTAAACAAATTATTAAATTAAATATATCATGATAAGTTGGAACCGCAAAAAGACAACTGTTTATAGTTAGGATTTGACCGCAAGACCCGCCCCTTGGCAAACTCGTCATGTGTCAACACCGCCATCTGAGAATTTAAGATATCTATCGAAAGTCTTAATCATAAGACTGTTGACTAATGACGTCATTAAAAAGTGTCGTTACTACTTTTCGTAAGAATTTCTTCCGCCTAGCCCCCTTTCTCAACGCGCGATGAGGAACTTCATTCCAATGAATTGTAATAATGTATCTAGGAACACAACAGTGCCGTCTCGAGCAAAACGGGCACGGCCGTACCATACTTTTCTCGAAGCGTTTCGCGGCTATTTCACCCCCCCCCTGTATCATCGATACGGACAAAGCTAGGGGTTTAGGTTTTCGATGACCTAGAGTGAGTATTAAAGTAAGCTTCGCCTCAAAATTACATGACATTTGAACCAATAGTTTCAGAGTTATGAGAGATCAAAGTTACACCATCAAATTTTGTCACTCACTGACTGACCGATTATCAAAAATCTATGGTACTTCTAGCAAACTTAGAAACTTAAAATTTGGCACCAAGATAGGTTTTTAGCTACAAATAAAGGGAAAATTATAAAAACGGTAAGAAATTATACACCTTAGTAAATATTAGGAAACAAATTTACATTTGCGGTTTTACAAGAACATGGTGTATGAATTTTTACTGCATTGTTAACTTTGTTCTTCGTTTATGTACAAAAAGTAAAACAAATCGATTTATATTATTAAAAAAATCTAAAGAGATGTTAAGAGACACTCGGATGGAACGAAGTTCCTTTTAATTTAAGAAATAATTTGAATGAATGTAATTACCATAATTTAATTTAATGAATTTGATTTAATTTATATAATTTAATTTAATTTATTATTAAATAAAAAAATAAATATAATTAGTTGTAAACGCAAAAAAAAACATGGAATTAGGATTCGAACGCAAGACACGCGGCTTATCAAACTCGTCGTGTGTCAACACCGCCATCTGAGAAGTTAGGATATCTATCAAAAATCTTAATCATAAGACTGTTCACTAATGACGTCATTAAAAAGTTTCGTTACAACTTTTCGTAATAAGGTTTTTTTCATACGAACTTCGTTCCAATACATTGTAATAATGTATAGTATTTACATATTAATAAACAAAGCTAAGTTAAAATGAAATGCATAAAGCTACAATCTTTCATCCACATAATGCAATGCTATAAATATTCTATGCTCACTCGAAAGATGGCTGTGTACCTGGTCTAAATCGCGCTATGGTTTCTATCGCATACAGCTTCTGCCGGTACGAAAAAAAAAAACCTTTTAAAAAACTTTCAACTACTGAAACTAATAGGTTGTTAGGTTCCCTCATTGTGCCGAACCTGTGGAATGAACTATTTATATACGATGAACTTACAATTAATTTGCAGCAGCTCAATGATTTTGACTTCGTTGCCATGCTCAATAGAATATGTGTTATGCAAACGATATCCATTTGTTCACCATGGTTCAAGAGAAATCTTTATTTTAGGTTGCTGAATTTGAGGTTATAAAAGTTAAATTCTTCAAGGTTTATCAACTTCTAAATAGATATTCGTTTACTATTTGAATTGATATTGTGGTAAATGCTAATGGCTCCCACCTTTTACAGACACTTTCATGTTAGTAAAAATCTCATCTTGGTGGCCCAAGTGAATGGGGTTGTCGAATCAAAGTGCCACCCCATTGGGGTGGTTATGCTAAAATCACAATGTATTTTAACTAATCCTAATACACAGGTTTATTAAAACAACAATTTACGCACCGGCGAGACAGTAATCGGTTTGTCCGATATCCACCCGGTGTAGACATTTCTCGTTAAAACTAGAGTAAATTCTTTCACTTAACAACAAAACAAAAGTCCGATATCACACAACAAAACCACTTGAGGAATTTAAATGCTCAACTCGATACAAATAACACGTAATGTAACAAAAGTAAATACGGAGGTCTATGATACAATGTTTACGAATAACCGGCTAATTATTTGACGGATTAATCTCCCCTAATTATTATTTTCCATGTTTGTAAAAGTACAAATATGCAGGTGTAAGTACTGAGGTTTAAATTAATAAACATTTATTACGTTTTCCAATGCTAGCGTAAAATAAATTCTACTAAACAACGCATATAAAAAAAAGATATGAACTTTGTATAGTATTAAGATGAAGCACGGCGCCGCATAGTCAACAATTTCCTATATGCATCGCTTATGTTATAACCACCCATAAAAGCCAGGGGCTAAGTCTAAACCACGCGATGAAGGACATAGGTTCCTCCGTTTTCACCTATAGTCAAGTATACGTGGCTCTTTCAAGAGAGACAAGTCTGGGTGGATTATATTTGGTAAATATCGATTTTCAAAGCATCAAAGTTCAGGAGACTGCAACAGTTGAATATAATCGACACAGAAATATTTACCGCCCAGACTTGTGTGCCTTAAAAATTACGAAACATCACAATACAGGCAACAGAGTAAGAGACAGGGAATGGGCTCTAAGCAAAGCAGCAGCTGAAGCACAAGTAATAATTAAAACACCTAAAAATAAAAGAAAGAGACCTACCAAAAATTAATGAGATCCCACCAAAAACATTCAATGTAAAAAAAGCCAAGTCTCTCTATACAATTCTTCCATCGTAAAAAGTATTGAGATAGCATAGGAGCCAAGCCCTGTTTAATTTTATTTGTAATAATAAATCCCACCAAAAACATTCAATGTAAAAAAAGCCAAGTCTCTCTATACAATTCTTCCATCGTAAAAAGTATTGAGATAGCATAGGAGCCAAGCCCTGTTTAATTTTATTTGTAATCATAAATAAATATTTTGTGACTCTATCAATAGTTTTGTTTGCATTACAATAATAGCGACTTGGCCATGAGCACAAGTTAAATGTCGTTTGCTCTTTGTAATTACGTGCAAATATCGTTAAAGTGATTTTGTAACTAATTGGAATTTGAGATCACTATGCACTTAACATGCGCCATAGTGCATGTGCAGTTCACTGATCTTGGATGATACAGACTGTCGGTTAAGGTGTCCTGATATTATTTATTATTTACTTTCAACTGCTCCAAATATGCCGTTTTATATTTGTACCATATTGTGCTCATGGCCAAGTCACTATTATTGCAATGCAAACAAAACTATTGATAGAGTCACAAAATATTTATTTATTATTACAAATAAAATTAAACAGGGCTTGGCTCCTATGCTATCTCAATACTTTTTACGATGGAAGAATTGTATAGAGAGACTTGGCTTTTTTTACATTGAATGTTTTTGGTGGGATTTATTATTACAAATAAAATTAAACAGGGCTTGGCTCCTATGCTATCTCAATACTTTTTACGATGGAAGAATTGTATAGAGAGACTTGGCTTTTTTTACATTGAATGTTTTTGGTGGGATACCCTTTTCTTGTTAAGTTAGGTGGAAGGGAAATGTTTTGTGCTAGAATTTTCCGCTTTTTGAGAAGGGTCAATAGCCAAAGGCGCGGAAACAATTTACCAAGTGAAACTGTTTTGTACTAAGTTAAGTGCTTTTTGGAAGAATATTAGGACATTAGGTACCAAAAAGAGAGAATGGTAAATAAATTTAGTTTCATTATCAATGAGAACCTGTAATAAACTTACAGGAAAAATAAAACATTAGTATTTACACCAAGGAAATTATTCTTAACCCAATTTAAAATCCCATAATTATGTAACCTTGTTTAATTTCATAACTAGGCGTACCATGACATTGAATATGGCAATTAAAACTCAGCAAAGAAAGGGAAATCATCAGTTCCTACCCTTTTTAATTAAAATAAATTGGGTCACGGTCAAGGTCACAGTATTTTAGGATATAAAAATGGCTGAACTAACGAAACTATTTTAGTTTTATACGGACCATCCATTAGATGGTATCGATTGGAATGCAGTTTCAGTTCATGCTTACACTAGAAATAGCTAAACTTTGGTTAGGTGTTTGGATACTGAAATAGATGAACTTCACCCAAAGTTATAGATTGTTAACATTGTTTGGTTTAATAATGTCATAATGGAATCAATCCATACACGCGAAAATGACAACTACCGAATTAAAATAATTTAAATCAATGGTGAAATTAACGTACTTTTACGGATTTTTTCGCAGTTTATGTAGAGATTGTCAGGTCTCGAAATTTCGACACTTGGAGGTATCATGGTCATGTGCACTCACAGGCAGAATAAATTTGTAATACTAGCCTCTGAAATCAATATTTAAATCAAGAGTTTACATGGTGACAAGTGCTATTTATAAAACCCTTAAATTTTTAGCCTTATTTTTTCCTTAAAATATTAAAGAGGTTTATTTTTTATCAATATTTTATTCATAGGTACTAATTGAATTTCTAAGCGGTTGATTGGAAAAGTAAAATAAATTTAATCTTATTTCCTCAAATTTGTTTCTCTTTGGTTGAGGTTTTATCTGATTTCAGTAAGTACATGAAAATCACTACAGATGATTAGTACAGACTAAACGTGAATGTTGTATAAAAATCAATAGTTGCAAAATGCATGGTGTGCGCTAAGGCAATAAGGCAAAGATTTATTTCATATAATAATTATATTATTCGCACAAAGCTTGGAATTCTCTTCGCCTACATTTTATCGTAACGAGTAACCACGGAGACGTCTCACATACGCAACAGACGAAACACTAATATTATATTTTATGGATTTGTTATTTTTATACCATTTAAATGAACATAAATTCTTGGTAACATAAGTTTTTTTTTATTGTTTCCTCATTGTTAGTTCTTTAATTTAAGAACTATAGATTTATCATTATGAAGGTCACCTAAATGACTGTCTATTTTTGTCACTACAAAACAAATAAAACAAGCAAGTAATTTTAAACGATTTTAGTGAATAAAATTAAAATTCAAGGTTTTATTCAACTAAAAGGGATTACACAACACCGTGAACAAATCGTATAACACGAAGGATCTGATTTGTAATTAGACGAGCATTTTAATTAACTTAACAAAGACACGTGACGTGACTTCAATAAATATAGACTTACATAGGTTGACACGCATAAATGTCTGTACACTGTAGACTAAATCAGATCATCACGCCTGTATCCCCGAAGGGTTAGGCAGAGGTGTACCAATTTACACTCACAGTTCGCCGATATGTTTAGGTCCGATCTAATAGGTACAAATCCAAACTCTGACCTGCTACTGAGAATTTCATAGAAAAACCCAATAATAACTTGGTCGACTTGCGAATCGAACCTAAGACCTATAGCGTAGCAGTCGCGCTTAGCACCACTAGGTGACCAGGCAACGAGGCAATTTACTGTAGGCAACTGTAAAATAATACTATACAATTAGATCATGCTCATGTAGTATTAGGGTGACAGCTACCATATTCAGTAATACAGTCAATGTACAATGCATAGTAGATCAAGAATTGAAATACAATTTGAGAACTTTCCAAGCACGTGTTCTAGATAGTTCTAGAATTTTATCGAATTTGAAATGGCTCCCAATTTATTGGTTTGTCTTGCTGCTTAGGCATACTGGCATGTGATTTTGCAATAGGACGTTATTAAAAAAACTTCCATTCAATGTCTATAATTTTCTTGAATAATCCTAACGCACAAACTCACAGTACATTCAGCTTATCTGCAAACGCATTTGCCATTCAGTATAAACGTACATTCAAAAATATTTAAAAAGATCTTTTGTTAACATTAAACCTTTATAAGTTAAGTGGCACTTAACACTTAAACCCCAAGTCGAATGTATTTCGAATACATTTTCTCGCGTCACTTCACAAAATCTTTGGCAATACAATAGCAGCGTCATGAATAATACATTAAGTGTGAATAAAACACTGATATATTGGCGCATTATCAAGTAACGCAGATGTGACGTCACAACATTTAAGGAGGAATTGAAAGAGGTGTTATTTTGTTTATTGCTAAGCTTTGTTGACGACCTCCGTGGTCGAGTGGCGTACGCACCGGTTTCAAGGTGACGCTAGCCCAGACATCCCGGGTTCGATCCCCGGACGGGTCAATATAGATTGTCTCGGGTCTGGGTGTTTGTGGTACCTTCGTTGTTTTTGAATTCCATAACACAAGTGCTTTATAGCTACTTACTTTGGGTTCAGAACAATGTATGTGCATGTGTCCGCATTTATATATTTATTTGTTGGGATTGGTTTCCAGGCTTACCGGTTTAAGCTGAATAAAGTGTAGTACATAGAGACTGTCTATTTGAACTCCACAGCCCATTTTCCGAGATACTGTTTAGTCAGTGTTCTAGATATAAGTTCTGATTGCTATTACCGGTAACAAATTAAGAACCCGATAAATTTAAACTGACCAAAAACTGCTAAATTATTACACTTTGTTGGTGTAAGGAACTTAGTGAATCGAAAACTTAACGCCCCGTCAGTAACTTTTGCCATCACAAAAATAAAGAGATTTTATTAAAATATCTCTTAATAAACAAAACGCAAAAAAAAAACAGAACAAACCAACTTTCTTGAAATCATATTTGATCTTCATTGATTGATTCAATATTATATCACTTAAACCAGGTTTATGGACAGTCTTGTCAGTAAAACAGTTTACTTAAAATTCTATGTAAAGTTGGAAATTCTATCAACTTTGATCAATAGTTCAATACATAAATGTTGATTGCTACATAACTGAATAGTATGATCTACAAACTAGATGAAATAGTCAAACGTGATTTAGAACTAGTCTGCTCTGCAAACTAATTATCTTCGGAATATCATCGATGTTCGCTTGTTTAGCGAGTAATTAGCTTCTAACCTCGATTCAGGAGTAGGCTGTACTTTGATAGTATGTTAGAAATGTATGAGCGATGCGCAGTAGAAGGAAATATGTTTGATTCTGCGACTAGAGTCAGTAATTTAACGTTTTAAGAGCTAAAAATAAAATAAGTTATAGAATCAGGCGTTACTTTGCGGAAATCCATGACATTAAAATTAAATGTTATGAAAAATATTTATGCTGCCAAGCTTGGATTTTTGTAGCGGAATTAAAGCTAAATATTTTTCATAACATTTAATTAAAAAAAAAAAAAAACTTGAAATAAAAATATATTGATTTTGATTCTGACGGAAAAATTACTCGTAAATATACTGAGTACAGTATAATTCAGAGCTAATAAGACTATGTGAATCACAGTTGATTCTAGGCAGAATCATGTATTCAATAAAAGTAATGATAACCTTACAAATTCACGTGTTATTTATCATGTGCTTTACGAAAATTGTGTGGTAGGTACATTCCTTTCTACTAAATCTAAAACTATTACATTAACCCAAATGTTCTAAACCTTTCTTAAATCTTTGGAGTTCTAGTGATTGAGTCACGAAAATCAATTGAAAAAGTATTGACGTCTTACCTACACCGTAATCTTATTGTTATACACTTGTTACTTCAACTTCAAACAAGCTTTTCTTACATGTGAGGCGATTCTCAGAATCACGTAGAAGGAAAAACCCTGATTCTTTAAACTGTACAATGTGTTAACATGAGTATGGATTCGACGTAACATTTACAATACTTTTAAAGGCTAGCAACGACTTAATAATTAATATTGAATTATACAATGCAAATCCACACACTACAAAGAGAATCGTACCGTACGGTGCAAACTTAATGGCGGCTCTGAACACGAGGAGCGTCGCTGCGCAGTAAAAAACTTATGCGCCAGCGGGGTGCGGGGCAAAGTACTGCGCAGCGTGTAGCTAACTTCAGAGCCGCCATTAACTTTGAATCCAACTATACGCGCCGCGCCGCCATGACATATCGCTATCTCAAGTGTTGTTCAATCTTTCGGTAATAGTGACGCGACGTATTAGTCGATTTCGGTAAACAATAGCGAACTAGCAGGGTCCCGCGGGTTTACCCGTGTAATTTTTAGTACCGAGGCATTATTGAAGTACAAGTATCTTACGGGTAATAGACTGACCATATTTCATACTAGCTGTGCCCGCGACTTCGTCCGCGTGGAAGAGTTACTTTTCGGGCAGCATATTTAGAATTAGGTTTTTATACATATACTTTCGCTTGGGTAGCTATAAATTTACTTTACAGATGCTTCTCTGTATACGATTTTTCTATGTATTTCTATGGATTTATTTATGTACCGATTGACATAAAATAAACACTAAATGTTAAGTGAAGCTTACTACAATATATTCGTGAAAACCGCATCTTAATCGAGTAAGCCGTTTCTGAGATTAGCGTTCACAAACACACAGACAAACAGACAAACAGACAAAAAAAATAATAATTATAATTTCAGGTTCGGCATCGATATAATAACAACCCTTGCTACTTTTTTTGTTTACATTTCCATTGTACAGACACCACTTTTCTACAATTTTATTATATGTATAGATAATTATATTTGACTAGCAAACCCGGCGAACTCCGTTTTGCCACCAGAGTAAAAAAAGATGTTCCCGCTTTTCTGTTGAAATGCTTCCTAAAACTTCTTTTCTATAAACCTCACGGAGCCCGAGACCTTTCCAACGAATGCCAAACCGTGAAAATCGGTTCGTGCGTTCTGGAGTTATAGCGTCAGGAAGGAAAACCCGACTTATTTTTATATAGTAGAAAGAATAATCAATTATACAAAATATTTTCAGAGTAAGTGAAATAGATTTTGCACGAAAGAGAAACAAACATCTGTACATCGACACAAATTTTCACACATTTTAGTCGTAATTCACAAATTACGTGGATACCTAATAATATTAGGAACGTTCAATTTCACCTTCAAATACTTTACACGTGTCGGCTTATATATAGGTTATCTGCAAAAAATTTCTTTATTTGAGAGGCATTACCTAGGCTTCTATTTAATTTGTTGTACTCTTATTTTTTTTATTTATTACGTTTTGTCTGCAGTAGTTTAGCTGAAGTCTATCTGTTGTCCCTGAAATGTTTCTTATTGGTGTAACGAAGCTTTAATTTGGTCAGACGCTTGTCACTAACAGAAATTACAAATCCAAAACTTTTTTTAACTGTCGACTTGTAATTATATTTTTTCTTTGTATTTATTTCTTATTACTTAAGCGGTTAATTAGGTGGCTACTTAAGCCAGAATAATATTGTTGTAGTGTGCATTATGATATTGTAAATAGGTAATGTAGCCAGCCATTATTATTCAAAGAAAACTTATATATCTGCCCAGCCTTTTTCCAGAACTATGTTGGTTTCGGCTTTAAACAAACCTTATTAACAATATAATAATAATCCAGCCTATAAACGTCCCACTGCTGGGCACAGGCCTCTTCCCATATAGAGAAGGCATGAGCATTGATCACCACGCTTGCTCTCTGCGGGTTGGCGATTTCAGATCCTGATTTTGGAATCCAGGTTTCCTCACGATGTTTTCCTTCAGTTTGTCAGTAGTAGACACTACTAAGACTAAGACTAGAATAATAAAGAAAGTACACATAACTTTAACTTTAACAATAATTATAAAATGTTTTATTAACAGCTGCTAACCCAGTTAAAAACATAATTTGCAATAAAAGGCCAAATTTCCTAAAACTTTGAGGAAGTCACCTCGTTGCTAGGCACTGTGTTATGTTAAATGCTTTGCATCCCTGAACTCAGCGAATAATGATGAGACTTAATGAGACGCTATGCAAATTTATTCGACTGCCATGAGCGCCAGGATAGTCTGGGAGTGAAATTTCGCGAATTGTCTGAACGTTATTTAAGGGAATGAAGGATTGTTTGAGTCATTGTTGTGGTTTTCAATTATGAATTTGTGGTTTTACCTAAACATCTAATGTAGACTAATTTGTTTGGTTTTGTATTACAGTACTTAAGAAAACCGGTTTATTTTTCAGGTTTTAGTCTAAATTCTGGATTTATGTTTCCTATAGACCTATCTTCTTGGACTTAATAACGTTACTGATCATGAAAAAAAAACGGAACGAAAAAAGTGGATTTTTAATCCGGAATTTTTCTTTTTTCATTTCCATGAATTATCATAAAACAATATGATTACGCAATGATTCATTTCATAAGATTTGAATGGAACCATAATTATACCTAAATCATCATAATATTAATTTAATAAATATCTCTTCATTCATAATTTATGCAATAATTCTCTGAATTTCTGTGATGAGTTTGTATTACGCCTACAACTTCGAATTTATAACGAGCTCAGTGTTCAAATCGCCGACCATCTTCTACTAGATAATATTCCAAGCTTGTTTTATTTGAATAAATAATTAAAGTAAATGTACGCCTCATTAGAAATTAGATAACCTCTTGTTACTAAGAGATTATAGGCAGAGATTAACAAAATCTAGGTAAAAATATTATCTACTTTCTTGGTTAGAATAGACGTTCATCAATCGTAATTATTTGGAAAATCATTATTTTGGCTACAAAATTTAACGGTGCTTAAAGTGTTTCTTAGGAAAAAGGATTCTGGTATTACTTTTGTCTTTGATCAGTAATTTAGGCATACCATCAAAAAACAGCTGGTCTGGTCACATATTCTTTATGTCTGATGGAATAGCTTGTACACAATTTCTAACAAAAAAGGCATTTTGATGTGTTAAGTGCCGTTTACGTGTACGTAGTCTGGAACCAAAAAGTTATATCTTAGTAAAGCGGTGACATAAGAATGTGGGTCAGCTTAAAATAATAGTCTTTGGACCCTTTTATCTGGTAGTTGAGTCCCGCAGGACGCGATAATGACGGAGTTACAAATTGCTGGTCCCTACCACTTACTGTTAGGTCGAGACGTTGACTAATACCAAGGGTCCCGTATACCAATTGCTTGATAAATGTTTTGCTTTCGGTGAATTTTGTTCCGAAAGAGTATTAAGTGGGAAAACGACTGATACGTATGTTATCCACTTTGTAAATGGAATCAATCATGTAGGTCAAAAGTAAAAACAATACTGTCCATTATTGCACCATAATGACGGACTCTGCAATTTAGTACAAAAACGAAAAATGCACAGAGTTGATGTCACTACAATTTCGGAAAAATAAAAAAAAATATTACTATGCCTGTTTCTTTATTCAATAATTTTCTCGACAGTGAAGCTATGTATATTTTGTAAGTAGGTTTGCTTAACACGGTACCCTAATATACCTCAGAAATTCTACTGTCACAACCAGACACCTGACCTTTATAAAGACACCTGCAAAAGAAATGAGAGGGACAAATAAAGGGGAATCTTCCGACAGTGAATAGTAATCTGATAATACCTACGATTTATTCTAACGCAAGTCTTTCAAAATGTATTTTGATTTCTGACAATAAATTCTTTCTATTTTGCTTTTACGTTCCTTTAACTTTCCTTAACCTTTAAAATAACACCTTTTTTATTTACTGCCACAAGTTTTATTTTCATACAAACGAAAAGCATCTTTAGACTGTCTATTCAGAATAAAATGTAGTTAGTAAGAAATACTCCTGAGTATTTGTTCTTTTTTCAGTTCTTTTGAAACATAAGGAACCCCTTAAAATCAAGTTATATAACGATTTGCTTTAAAAACTTCGACTACTGGGTCAGACTGATCCATTCGTGGCAAGGAACTGCTGTTATCATGGTGCATGTTAATTGTAAATTTTAAAAACATTGGTTTAGTGCATTCGCGGTCGTAAATAAAATAATACATTACCAAAATCGGCTAGAATACAGATCAACATCACGACGTCTAACAAAATTATTGCTATTCTCCTCAAGCTAAGCAAGCGCCGATAGGCAAATTCTTTTGTCCAAAAAAACAAAATCGTCCATTCAGCTGAAGAGGGGTGGTTTGCACTGAATTGTATTCGTAAAGGTTTCTCAAAGAACTCTTGTCACAAATCTTGAGTGCTCCTCTCATTACTGTCACACTTTCAACCACTTTGCGTCCAATGAGGCGGTTATTTAGGTGTTGATAAAATACTTTTTGTGTTATACTTTCGTAGAAGAATAATACAAAAATATGCTTAAGAAAAATATAAACAGTTTTGTATAGAGTTGGTAATAATATAAGGTTTGTTTGTAGATATCGTGGGTTGGTTGTACCTTTATCTACAAGGTGTTTTATATTTGTGTATGTTGTTGATCAGAGGAACTAATATAATGTTGACGTCAAATACAATAATGCTGCCCACCTAAACGTCAACACGGTTTAGCCGGTTGTCGTTGTCCGTGTAAAATAAGCGCTGGTTTCGTGTGTTTATAATAGAAATAAAACCTGTACTACATACCTTTGATGTATTTTTAAGCGACTTCAAAAGAAAAATAAAGAACCAATTTTGAAAATTATTTTTATTCAAAAGCTGGTGCTTCCAATGTGGCCCCATTTTAATTTGCTCCAATTATGACAGTGGGATCCATGAGAAAACCATATAAAACTTATTTTGAAATCGTTTATTTTTGTCCGAATTTTAAGTGAAAAATATTGTAAGATTGTATACGAATGTATGGCGAAAATGTCCCAAATTAGACTGCTGTGTCTAAAATTACTGAGAAGGAACAACTATGTTCTGTTAAAATAAATATAGTTACATTTCATTACTTACATTTTACTTCTCTTCCTATTTTTCATTTGGTACCACTAACGACATCTCTTAGCAGATCGAATAAACTAAAGGAAAGTTTTCTCTGCAAATCCGTCATCTGTTTGGAGGGCCGTACAATTCGAATTTCAAAATTGTCGTTCTACCGTTCAAGGAGGTTTCAGGACCACCATTTAATGTAGTTCCACAGCACGTCGCTAGATGTCTCTATTCTAATGAAGCATCTCAGATTAAGAATATAAATTGTAGATAGCGTTAGTAGTAATGTTTTAGTAAATTGGTGATAAGATTTAATGGTCACACATAAAAGTTTATGTAACATAATAAAATTAATTTTACTTATGAAATAGCCACCTGTTTTCGTAAAGGTTGTTCTGAGAGCAAGCGTGAAGTGTTGTATCTGGTTTTCAAGTAAGACAAAATCTGAAAAGATGCGTGCTGTAGTACTATTTTTTTTATTAGCTAGTATTTTCAGGCACCTTCCTACCAATTGTAATCTATTTTCTACAACCAATATATAAGAATAATTATTTTGCCATCTTGCTGTTGCCTGAAATACTCGGAAACATACTGCTGAATTACTACTTATTCACCAATTTTAAATGTAAAGTAGATGGTCTGACATAATGAAAGCAAGAGCGATTGCGATTATCTTAAATATTAATCACCAATGATTGCACTCGACTTTATTTAAACAATCTTTAATTCACCATTAAATAAGTAAAGTATCTTTAAAGACTTAATATTTCTCCCACATCACACCTCTGCAAGGAATTATGAACCTAAGATGAAAGCTTAGCTAACAACAACTGGGTAAAACTTGTGTACAAGTTACCTGAGGTTTAGTGATAACGTATCAGCCTGAAACTGTATAACGTAGGATCAGAAAGAAGCCTCACAACATCCTTTCTCGGGGTGTGTTACCTTACCGTGAATTCTGTACTGGAAACTGGGACGCAGATATAAAGCGAATGGTGGTGACATAGATGATAAATTATTTGGAAAATTCACCACTGAAATGTGTTTTAACTCGTACTTTTTCTAATAATTGCCATTTTAACCGCGCAACATAATTCGGTAAAACGTTATGATGATAAAATAATCGTTATCGATCCATTAAAAAAGAAAAAAATATAATACACTTCTTTTTTAACAGTACAATATATTTTCCTTATCTTAATATTTATCTTATCCGGTTGGTACGGAACCGTAAATTCAATATTACTCTCGCCAACGGCCATACCACGTTGAATACACCGGTTCTCGTCCGATCACCGAAGTTAAGCAACATCGGGCGCGGTTAGTACTTGGATGGGTGACCGCCTGGGAATACCGCGTGCCGTTGGCTTTTTGCACATTACCTTTTACAACTACTTTTTATTACAGCTATTTTATTTATTTTTTTGCCATTATTTATTATTGTTATTTTTACTTGTATCAGGTTAAAGAGCTACTATAACTCTTATCTATCTATTATAAAACTAATTTGCTCCAGTCTTTCAAATCAAATCAAATCAAATCATTTTATTCGTCAATGCAGGTGTACAATACATAAGGTGTTAGGAATTACAGGAAGTTCGCTACATTGTGCCTGTGGGCATACGAAAATTACATTAAATGAGAATTACTTATATTCTATTAAACTATGTTATTTATTTCAATTAACCTATTATTATGTATATAATACACATTTATATAATACTATCACATTTATATAATACTATTTAATTGCATCACTTATCACTTATATCTATTCATTGCTTAACTTTATATAACACTGTTTTTTTTTTTTTAATAAATATTAATTATTTGGCTTTCTTACTCTATTATATTTATATATAATACTGTTCATCTCTATTGTAATTATAGTTATTTCTTCTATTATACATATTTATACAGTCTGTTTCCAAATTTATATTCATTATATAATACTGTTATTTCTTTATCTTTATTTAAATTATTTATATTATATCATACATCTTATAATTATTCTAAAAATTTATTTGTGTGTGTTACTTTATTCAACCACATCTAGAAATAATTAATTTAATGTTTGATACATCTTTGTTCGTCGTATTATTATTTGCATAAGCCGGTGGTGTAAGCCGATCTATCTGATATTGTTATAGTTTATAACAATATTGATAACATTATTAGCAAAACTGTTATCTTACGGTACATTATAATTTTCAGCAGATATTATAGTGCTATAAATAATAAGCTGTCTAAAATGAAGTCTGTACAATCTTCTCTACATTTTAATGTAGTATTTACGTTTAATAATAAGTATGTTTAATTACATATTTCATTTTTATACAACAAATTATGAGCATTAATTAAAATAATATCTACACAACAGGAAAAGCTTACAATGACGGTTTCATTTATTTATAAATCAATGTACGCACCCAATAGACAAGCGATAGTTATTAACACATACAGAACAAATAGGTACAAAGAAGTACCTTTACTGCTTATTTCCAATGAAATTTCTTCCAGCAGCCCTGTGAAAGAATATAATATAATAGAGATGTAGACACAGTTTGTAATAAAATAAATAATAATCTTATTGCTAATAGCGATACCTTATTTAAATTCTTATCTTCCAGACAACCTTTAAACAATTAACAGTACTATATTTAAAATAATACACAATACTTGAGTCTTACAGAGAGAATAATATTAAAAGTAACTAACAATGTAATTTATTACAGGTGCATTTTATCTGTCCAACTGAGCGCAACAGAAGTGCCAGGAAAATGAAAACTTCTTATTGTATAAAAGCAATGATGGGTGGTATGATATATAGTTATGTATTTATAAATGTAATAGACATATTTTCCATTAAACCTTTAGATGAATAAAAACAATGGTAATAAATATACCAAACTGTCATTTTATTTTAATTATGAGATTGAATGTCAATGGGTAATGACGTCACCTAGGCAAACTAAGAAGTACATCGTTCAATTGAAGGTTTTAGGCCGATTGCTCATAACGCAACGTAAGATACTGAACAAGAGTATTCTCCACCAACGCCTATTTACGAACCTCTGAAAACTCAAATAGCAATAGTCGCTTGGATACTAAATTCTTCGGGTATCAAAGACTTGCGTGGCCTCGTTTACGGCCGTACAGAGGATCTTTGCTAAAGCTTTGGCTTTTTAAAAAGACCTAACAAACTATCGATTTTACTTTAACTTTACGATCCCACATAAAACCCGCGCAAGACTTTTGTATTTCTATCCCAATATTTTCTTCACCAAAAAACAAAATCAACAAAAAAGGTCATAATTTCCAGCATTTATATTTAACGGTACAGTCAAGCGAACAAATCACGTACGGTTGGATCACGTCTCGCGAGCCGACGGGACAGCGTGTTTGCGGCGTTCGAATTAAATTTTCACGTCGCCGTCGCAAGGAACAGCGGGACGCGTGCGTGACGCGGTCCGTATCGCGTGACACCTACTTGCGCGAGTACCTCTCGCTACATATACATCTTAATTCCTTAGGTCACTTTCTCTGCTTAGTTAAAATTTATGAACGCCGCTTTCAAGGTACGTTTGCATAAATAACGGAGGTAAATGTCAAATGCGAAAGATAAATTCTGTTAATGTATTTATTTTTTTATGTGTTTGAATGTTCTATTTATTAAGATAACGAGCAATGTACTGCTGCTACAGAGCGTATGTTCGTAATATTTTTACTAAAAATAACTGATGATTTACTGAACGTTATTCTGAAAAAATGTTAGGCCTGAGCGTTCAGAACTGATCTCAAAATAAAATAGTCTCCAAGTAATCTTTTTCTGATCATCTGATTGTGATCTCATTCGAGCCGATCTCTATAAAATCAGACCCTAGATTCTAGATTCAAGCCGGCATATACTGACATTTTGTATTTATATTGCGGCCCTTTGAAATCATACAAGAAACTAGATTTTGTCATAAAATCACGAATACTATTCTGATAGAACAAGATATTATTGGTAAACTGACATATACGTCCAGAGCGAATTAGTAACTTCAGCCGTGGGACCGAAGGTGACTCTCAAAGTTTAGCTTTGAACTCCTATTACAAGACGCAGAGTGCATTAACAACTTGATCGTGTATACGAAAGCTTCAGTCGAGAATTGACAGCATAATAAATAGTATGACAACATATATTTCGAAGCGAGCACATTTAACTATTGATGTCTAAGTTGTAAGTACCGCACGTTTGAACCATCAAGCCGACAGGAGCTGAATAATTAAATCTGGTCTGTTCTCAAGAAAAATTGATAGCGATCCGAAGCCAATCGGAATATTGGACGCGTGACCTGTGTACGAGAGTGGTTTTATTTTTTTACCCGTTTTACGGAGCCGACTGTACTTGTGCGTGTAAATTATTTTTTATGCCTCGATGTTTACTTAAAACGTGTTAGGACGTCTTTGGAATGTTGAAAACATGATTACATTAATATTTTCAGAATGAGAAATATGTTCGGGATTTTGGTCCGTTTTTTCTCATTTTTTGGCTTGTATTTCGATGTACCAATACAATGTGGCTTAAATAGAAGTAATTTTATTTTGTTAAAGTAGTTTCTAGCTAAACAGCTTTCTTACAAGTCCTTGTTAGGTACCGAAGCACAGTATTGACTTACTCAAAATTTACTTTCTTAATTTAACTTTTGAAACCTACTATATTATATTAAACCATGAGAAATAGAAAGTGTAGCAGTATTAAAGTTATAATAGAGACGCCACGTGGAACACTGTTTACTTTGCTCCATTTCCTGGTCCCTTGGAGGTATTATATTATGTTTTAGTATCGATAACCTGCGTATTGTTAGTTCCCATAGGGTAGGCAAAGGTTACAGGGCCAGACCCATGGTGTAAGTGGTGAACCAGTGTAACCTTTAACAGGTTCGGCCTACTTAGATATTCAGGAACATTATAGGTAGGTTGCCAAAATATCGTCACTAATTTAGCCGTATTCTCTTCTCAGGTAGATATAAATATACAGATGAATCGATTATTAAATTAATTGATTTTGTATAAGTTGATAGTTTTTTCTTTTGTAAAATAATTGTTTTTCAGTCACTCGCTACACCAGCGAAAATGTTCGAACAAAGAACTTAATTTATATAAAACCTACCTGCCTCCACAAATAAATCCTAACCCAACATAATAAACGTATACCAAAACAACTTTATTTCCACGAAACATAAACTGAACACAACCGAACGCGCGTGCGTTGTTCAGGGAAAAAACCGCCTCCGGAAAAGGGGGCACTCAAAAACAGATAAAATAACAGTCGCTATCAGTAAACATGGAATATTATTAGGGCACATAAACGCTCCGTAATAAACGTGCACTAGATTTTTATGGGTTTGTAATAAAAGTTCTGGTTCTCTTCGGGAGACAGGACAGAAGCAGTATTCTGTATAAGGTAAACCGTACGGGAAGATTCCGGAATATCGGTTGTGGAAATAAGAGCTTTTTATTATACTTGACACCATTTTTTTGTAAAATTTTAATAAAACCTCATATCGATATACATTATTCTTAATGATGAAACCTTGGAAAACGGCGTTAAATCACTTTAATTATTCTGTCACTGAAGCAGAACGATCTGAGAAATAATGAAAAAAAATACACACAATACACAAATAAATTACATACAAAGCAAATTTTTTTTTACCTATTATATGATACATGAAACAACAACTTTGAAAAACTCATGCCCAAGTTTATGGACAGACGTGTAAAACAGACATCCTTGAAAACCACATAATTCGTACCACAAATATTGACAGAACATAACAGGAGCTTGATAAAGCCAATACCCGGCTTAGCTAACGAGCTTTAAAATTCAGAATCGACATTCGATCTCACCAGAATACCGCCAAGGTATCGCGAGTGAGCAAAAAGTGACGTAACGGAAGCAACGGCTGTATTCATTCGGAATTTCAATGTCCTTTATCTGCGAGGAAGAGTGCCATAAACATAGTCGTAAATTTCGTGTTATTTGTGAAAAATTCTGTGCGCCACCACTTTATTTATACGCACTTATTGTGTTTAGTGGTGTTTTGTCTCTGTTTGATCTTATTTGGATTATTAATGTTGGTCTTATAATCTAAAATCTTGTATCCATTGGCGGGGTACCGCAGGACTAGAAATTAAAGTATCAACTTTTTTGATTACAGGAAATTTTAAGAGTTGCCTCGTTGGCCTAGTGGCGCTAATCGCGACTGCTACGCTAGAGGTCTTGGGTTCGATTCCCAAGTCTACCAAGTTGTTATTGGGTTATTCTATGAAATTCTCGGTAGCAGGTCGGAGTTTGGATTTGTGCCCGGTTAGTGGCAATAGGCTCGCCTTCTATTACATGGGACCTAAACATATCGGGAAACTGTGGGTGTACATTGGTACACCTTTACCTAACCCTTCGGGATACAGGCGTGATGATATGTTATGGAAATTTTAAAGATTTTAACTGCTTGTAAAGAAAATTTCGGGATCTGTCTGAAGAGAGGTCCAAATTATACTAGCCATACAAGGCAACATTACTGATCATCAGAAATCTTCAGAAAAACAAAATATATTTTAAACACCTTGACTATTACCCCATTATAATTCACGCACGATATTCAAGTGAGTTTTTAATTTCAAAGCACCACATAAGTCGATAGTCGATACTTCAGTCGAGGTTGTTGTACCAACTTGGAACTATTCATCGCCATTTTAATATTCATCAGAAACTGATACTCGCCTAACTTTCAGGATAGTTTTTAACTATTTTTACGTGGGTTGACTCCAGATTCAAGGACTTGAGAGTTCATAGTTTCATACAGCTTAAGTTTTCTTCATAGCTTAGAGAATCGATATACTAATAGTTTGAGAGATTTCAAGCAATAGTTAAGATATCAGTACGGATAACTAGACAGATTAATAAGAACGTAAACCAACTGAAAAAACACATTTAATGTTTAAAACCGGCCGTAAAATAGGTACTCATCAGTTGCAAGCGCAGGCAATTAAATGTAGAAAATATACAAAACCAAGAAATTAAAACGTCATTCTCAATATGAAAAGTGCAACACTGAAATGTAAAGTATACTTAATTAAATAACTGAATTCCACTAGAGATAATCAAAGTTAAACAGCGGTGAATGAAAAATAAATAATCGTGCCAAAAATATTCTGCAAGTGACCGAAGTGCAGACCCAAGTACATTTCGCACTCTTTATTGAAATGAAAAAAAAAACATTCAACATCTGACGCACGTGCGAAGGCTTCTTCTCGCCTAATTTTAGTAAACTCACTAGTCTTTTTTTATTTTAACCCATGTTTCATGTTCATCTGTAAACTTGGTCTCGATCCAGTAACCTTATTAACATTATAAAACTTGAGTTGTGAGCTTTATTACTGAAACCAACTATTGTTACAATAATTACACAATAACATTTATGTACACAATTATGACGATTCAATGAAAATCTGTAGGTAAGTACTTGGCTACATACTACCGTGCTCCAAATTTAATTTTACAGTGTAAAGTGTACAACACTTGTATTGCAGACCTTTTTAATCAACCGTATGGAATACTGAAATGCCGTGACATTGTATGAGCCTGTTTCGGACAAATTAAAATTATATTTTCATCGCTTAATTTATTTAAATATTCTTGGGTTTCTGTGTGAAGGAAATATGTGTCGGATGTCGGATGTTTGCATTCGCGGGCTGTAAAGCCTTTTGTTTCTGTAGTGCTCTTCTTGACACTAATTAAATATGGACGTATAAAGAGATTTTACAGCGGTAAAATATGATTCATTAAAATTTCAGTAGATAATACAATTTTGTGTCACAAACTTGTAAGTATATGAAAGTTGATGATGAAATACACACCAAAAACAAGTCTACAATTTCAGCAACTTTAATTTCATCATTAACTCCAACAGATCAAATTAACATCAAAAAAAATCCTAATTAAAACCGGCATTGCCACTTAACAAACTAACTCATTACTCAAAAAAAGAACACGATATATTTATTTTTTTAAAAGGGGACGCTAGCTTCGCTCGCTCAGTTGCGCTCGCTGTGACCCCGTTCCGCTCGAGTCGCGCTGGAGAGCGCTTGAAGCCGCTTCACGGCTCCGCGGCAACGCTTAGCATGCATGTCGCTCAAATATTCCCGCCATAATTATTTTTGTAATTTAATTGTATGTAGATTAAACTATATTTTGTTTTATTCAAGAGTTTTTAGTTATTTACGGTGCTTTTATTTTGAGCTGTATTTGCGGAGGGTGGTACGAATTTTTTTGCGGTGTTGTCGTCGGCTTATGATAGCTGCAACGATAACTTTATATATTACGTAATTAAATAATGTATTTTAGTTTCATTTTCTTTTTCAGTGCAAATGGATGTTGGATAAGTCGATACGGCTACACATAACATGAATTGTGAATAGTGTTATTCGTAGAACGTAGAGTTCCGCGAATTTAGATTCGATTTTACCGCGTCTATATTTCAGCACACCTACATACATACCTACCTGTTACATTTGGGCATAAAACAACAAAAAACACAAAGCAAAATATAGGCAAACAGCCTACAGAGTAATGAAAAGTAAAATTTTAACCATCTGCGCTACGATAGCCCCGGGATAAATTCCAAGGGTCGTAACAATAAAAACTTTTGGACTTCTCACCTCCTTAATTTAGCCACGCCACCTTTACACCGGCAACTTGGGCCACTGCTCGCGATATTATTCTCTTAAATATTTGAAGAGACCGGTATTCTTACAATTAAAGGATCACCTTTAGTTTTGGTGGAGTGTTTACTTATGTGCTTTATAAGTAGTTCTAAGACTTATTCGTAGTTAGGTTGAAATTTTAATCAAAAAGTGACGATTTCCCAGCTATGGTATAAAGGTGGGAAACAGTGGTAAATGCTTGTATTATATCTATTAGCCTTGTCTGATACTTACTTACTACATCGGTATGTAAGTTTATTTTATCAACCTTCAGAAAAAAGCCCAATGGCCCGACCAAACTAAAGATATTTAGAGAAAATATAGAAACAAAAGGCGGCTAATAAAGACAATCACATTTCAAAAATTTTAAGAAATATTTTTGTGATCACATAAAACGTCTATTTCATAAATAGTGTTTAAAGAAAAATCGTTTAGTATATTGGAAAAAAATACAATTCTTTTAAAAACAAAGAACATAAACAAAGGCCAAGTACAGGTCAACCCGTTACCACTTCCAAAATGGACCCTAACTAATATGAGTGGAAAATATGAGATGTTCCATTTGAGCTGAAACCTGCGAACATTAACCGAGGTCTGAAAAACCGTGTGTCGGGGACGGACCCGAACAGGCACCAAGATAACTTTTGCCCTGTTAAATAAAGACGACAGTTTTATTGAAAGTAGGGCCGTTTGCCTTCTGTAATTTTCTCGGGATACCCTTGTTCTGAGGTGCAAGTTGTAAGAATTTAGGTAAGTTACATCTTTTATTGCACAGATTATTTTTTGGCGTGGGTCGACCGTGTCGAATTAAAGTTTGTGTGAGTGAAATTTGATCTGTACTTAGAATAGATTATATTACAAATGAGTGTGAATCAGCGGGAAAGTGTGAATGTAAAAAATATAATAATTAAGAAATTAAACAAAGATGACTGTAATAATATTCTGGATGATGTCTATCATTTTAAAAGATGTTTTTTACACATCATCCTCTTTATTTTTAAATAAAGCATTATTCGATTATTACCTATCCTGTTCTAGCAGAAATGTAATCAATGATTTAACAAAGAATTTTCTTTATAAATTTTTAAGTTTCTTTTTAACAAGGTTACCTTAGTGCACATATTAAATTTTGTGCTATAGCTATACAAATAATCGGCACATTTGAAACACGATGAAAAACTTTGATTTTGGTAATAAAACTTATATTATGATAATATTTTAACTTTCCAAATAACATCGCTACCGCTCATCCCTTCAACCATCGCAAAGAGGAGATAGAGACATTTTTCGCTTTTCCACAAAGTTAAAAACTCGTTATTCGCGGGCGAAAAGTTAAGGGGAGCGAGCATTGTGTCTGGCGCTGAATTTATCGCGCCCCATCCGATGACGACGCCACGATTATGACAACAACTGGCAAATGTTAATTGGAGCATTTGCTATTTGGAATATTCCAGAAATGTATCCAGCTATCCTTGAATCTCGCTGAGTAGATGAATGTTTGAACGGCTATTGTTGCTGGCTGTCGTGCCTTAAGCTTGTTCCTGGTTGGAAACCCTATAATATGCTATTTGGATGAACCTGTCTACAGTTTTAGAACAATGGATTTTGAAGAACTATTACTGACATCAATGGACTTGCTGGTACATATTATGTTAGTGTTCATTTAGTTGTTGTTAATATTTAGAAACAGTATAAGGTGTGTCTCCTTACAGGTCAGTGTTTCTTTAAAATATTGTGATGTTCGATCGTTTAGTATGCTTTCCGTTGGCATGTCGTCAGTTCTTAATAAAAGAACAATGCTAGTGTAAGTATGCATACTTCAAAAACACAGAGAGGGCTTAAAACCGACGACATAGCCGTCATTATTATTACAGAGTTTTCTTCACAAAAAATACGAAAATAAAAAGAAATGTAACTTGAGAGGCGGACTATTGTTATATTTTCTTCATGCTCAATAAATAAAACAACATGTCTCCTTAGCACCGGTTGAACAGAACACGTTATTTACCTCATAAATACCTGCACGTACGAACGTTTTGCCCAAATTATGTATCAGATAATAATAACACGAGAAAAAAAGAAAAAAATTGGGAAAAAAACCTCTCGCAGGAGACGCACTTTATTCTCGCGAATAAAACACCCAGAAACATATGCCAGCAACTGGCTACAATATATATAAATATGTAACGCTTTACCCACCTACTTGATACTAGCAAGCCACGTCGGAACGAAAACGTACTCTTCTATCTCTCTTGCGTGTTTGGGATGTGATAAGGATGGAGTCTTGAAGTCGAGTCGAAATTTTCAGGTGGCTACAATACCCGTCCACTCGCTCCCCCCACAATATATTTTATGGAGAGCGCAACGTTCTTTTTGCAATAGCTACCAGAAGGTGCTCTCGAACCCTTCATATTTACGATTAAGTCGTGATCAGAAATATAAAATACTAGTGTTTTTGTCGATAGGCTCGATACACGCCGACGCTAGTCAAAACTCGATTTTTTGTACATTTTGTTTGTACAGCCGGATATACATTATGTAAAAGGTGTGTCTTTGTTTTTTCTTAAGATATAAAGAATACGCGTCTGTTCCCGAGTATCATAGTTCAGCTATACAAAAAAAGGGGATTTATTTTGATTACTTTTTTAAAAGTCTCACAAGCGAACAAATCCAATCAAATCTTGCTTAACGTTGGGATTATTTATCGATTATAAACATCCGAAACAAGTGTATGGTTAACAAAAAACCATTATCCAGAGAAAACAAACAAATATAACTACCAGAACAGAACAAATTACTCTAGAGTAAACTTATTGGATTTCAAAACATTACACACGAGTACATCAAAGATCTCCCAAAAGAACTAACCATTCCGTCTATTAAAAATGTAGAAAAGTCGATGAGTTTTCGAATCACGATCTGGTCGTAAAATGTGGATCGGGCACCGCGATATTTGATTTCAACTCGACTATATAATATGAGGGGGCGTGGTGTAGATATCGTCATTTTAATAAACTTTATGTGTAGGCGGGGCATTTCATTACAATATCTTTCGGTATATTATTAAAGAGTTTTATTAATAAAAGCCTCGCCAACTCAAATATTCTTGCTCTCATTTTTAAAGGTAGAATCTACAGCTAATCTTTCTTTATAATATTTCATTTATTTTTAAATCTTGCGAGATGAACTTGCTAGATAAAAATGTTTTTTAAATAACTTCGAATAACATACTATAATAACGAGGCATTTTGTCATTTTCAATAAATTGACAATTGATTGAAAATAGCAAAAAAAAAATTGAAGACACCGTAATCGAAAGTACTTAGAAGTTAGATCGGCTTTTATAATAATAATAAAATTTTATAATCATTTTTAAAATCACTTTCGATTTGAATAGTATTTCTACTTAGTCAAAAAGTTACATCCCACTACCCTAGCGCCCTCTGTAATAAAAGGGCACAAACAGTGAAGCAATTAGGCGCTTTATTTTGCTCAATTAAGTGGCAGTTACAAATTAAGAAACGAAAGCTCGCTCACAGTTAACAGATTATGTAAACACGGTAACGAAGTGACTGACTGAGTTGCTAATGGTAGGGGAGATGGATGCGGTAATTTAGACGGATCTTTCTCGTATTGATTTTATGAATATTTGATTGTAGTTTATGGAAAGCCGTTGCATAGAACATATTGAACAGGTACGAGTTATATGATACAAATAAACTTCAAATCATTGATCAAAACTTAAAAACCAACTTTTTTCTTATTTTTTATTTTTCCTTTTGTTAACAATGTTACATACTTGCAAAACACTTAATTGCTATATTTATTAAATTATGAATGGCTAGTACCTATTTTTTTATTTATCTTACCTTACCTAATTTTCTAGTGGTCTCTACATTATTATGAGAAAAACGTACCGTTTTCTTTTCAGCCTACCCATTAGGCTCTTGATAATTAAATATAACTCGTTAATCTACCACATCCACTTGAGTTCCTGGCTTCATCTACCGTTGTCACGGCGTGTCGCTGATTACAGCGACACCTGACGAACTGCATCCGCTCCGCGCCTAATTGTTGGAAAAATCCCAATTAGTTCAAGTTGAGACACTGCACTGGTTTCATGGAATTCCATTAATTTTGTTAATTTGCTTATACTTGGCTTCTACATTTATAAAGTATTTTAAGGCTTGTTTGTGATTATTGGTGATGTACTTACTAGTTTATCTTCTGATCCTCTTTTGTATAGCTACGTGGCTGTGGCTTTTGACCGTATGGCCTAAACCGGTGAACAGTCCCGTAGTCGGTTACACGCTTCTATTCTCCATGTTCCCATACCATCAGGGAAGCTGCTTGGCGTTCATCGAAAAACCTTGAAATGTTTGTCCAAACACATTTTATTGAAATAAAACTACTTTTTACGGATTTTTTCGCGGTTTATATTAAGATTTTAAGTCCCGACGTTAAATTGATAATTGATAAACCGCGAAAAAATCCGTAAAAAGTAGTTTTATTTCAATATCTAACATTCGCGTAAACCTAAGAAACACATTTTACTTAATGACATTTTTATTTGGTGGTTTCAGGTCCTTTTAGTGTTATCAGAAATAAGTATGTATAAAATAATGGTTAAATTTTGTTTTCGTCTGAGTTAATATTATGCTGGTACAGAATATCTACGTAGATAAGACTTGGCTTGGCGACAATGAGAAATATATTAACTTTGTATAATATATCCATTTCAGAAGAATATTAATTTACACGTTTAACGTAGGTAAAGCCGCGGGCATATCAAGTTAATCATAATATTTACCTTTCTTAGATTTTCTTGGAAGATAACTTCCATTTTTTTGAAAGGCCATGGGCAATCAAAACATCTTTTATTACAAAATCTAACTTATTCAAGATCGACATTACAATACTTTTGACCTTTTGAAATGAATTAAATTTTGAGATTTTTACTTTGTCGTGTTTGTGTTTCCTGCCTACCAGGCGTATTTTTGGGTGAATAATTATGTATTTTAAGCTTTGATTACGGGACGAAAAAAAAAATATAGAAAAAAATAGAGATCTTTGGCGATTGGGCAATCTGCTGGACAGCAGTGGGTGATGTCTTGCCAAAGAATAAGTTATATAATAATGATGATGATAAAATCTGATGTTAGATTAGATGGGTTATTTAAAAGAGAAAGGATTTTTTATTTATGATGGATGATCTACATTTCATCCAAGAAACATAGCTCAATAACCCAATCACATCAAAACCGAGACAATTAACGAACACTAACTTTACACAGCGTCTGCAACACCATCACACTAACTGCGATTAATTCCCAACAATCCAAAGTAAGGGCGTCTGGCAATAACTAAGCCGGGTCAAGTGTACCCCCATAACTCGCGGGGAACGACCGCACATAGAATATTTACACGCTCACTCAAACACCTTGCCTTTTGATCAAAACTTAGAACTACGGAGTCTAATCCGAGGAGATTAAGAAAAGTTGATATCATGTTACTGTGCTGTAGTTGTTGGTTGAATAGAGAAGTATTATAACTGTGGGCGTACTCGCTATGGCAGTTGTCAACAACAGCAATAATTTATTTCTTAAATACTATGTGAAATTACCAATTTCGCATCGTGTCGAATTATATATCATCACGCCCTACTCATACTGTATCCCCGAAGGGGTAGGCAGAGGCGTACATATGTTTAGGTCCCATGTAATAGGGGGCGAGTCTATTGCCACTAACCGGGCACAAATCCAAACTCCGACCTGCTACAGAGAATTTCATAGAAAAACCAAATAACACCTTGGTCGACTCGGGAATCGAACCCAAGACCTCTAGCGTAGCAGGCGCGCTTAACTGTTAAGGTATATTCAAATCCGTTGTAGGTAAAGTAGCATAGTTCTACTTCTATTTCTGTTTGTATAATAAATCCATCCCTCTAGTTTAACCACACTTTTAAAGATACAGTTGTGTTAATTTGAGGCGTTGTAAAAAGTTTAACGATTTTCACAGTTATTATTTGTTGTGCTTGTCTTGTCTATTTATTATTACTACTTATCTTAAATAAAGAATGGGAAAATGTCATATTTATTTTTAATAGAAAATTGTTTTGATGTCTTATTTTAGTTGCAAGTTTCACATCATTAAATCGAAGATATAGACTATCAACTGATGAATCAAGAATGAATCAGTTTGCATAATTTTACATAAATATTCTAGTTAACGAAAACGTCATAATACGGCTACGTAGTCACAGTAACGTTAGTTGGCCTGTTAAATTAGTTACCGAGTTTCTTGTTTACGCTTATAGTTCGAGGTAACGCGTTAGTTACCAACTCCAGTGTTTCTCCAAATGGCCTGTGAATATCCTGAATTACTTATGGAAATAGGATTTTGGTTATAAATAATAATATCGAAATAACTGTTACAGGACAGTCTTGTTGTGTTCCTGCTTACGTAATACAACATTATTTCATTCCAGCTGTGCAAGCGACTTCGTCAGCGTGGAATAGTGACTTTTTGGGCAGCTTTTATTCAGATTTTTTTTCTCTATTTATACAATAACAAATGTTCACCGTGATTCTTAAAATTAACATAACTTTTTTATTTATGAACCGATTGCCATGAAATAAACACTAAATGCTAAGTGAAAGTGCTTACTACAATATATTGGTGAAACCGCATCTAAATCGAATAAGCCGTTTCTGCTATTAGCGTGCACAAACACGCAGACAAACAGAAAAACCGACAAAAATAATAATAATAATAATAATTTCGGGTTTGGCATCGATATAATATCAACCCCTGCTACTTTTTTTGTATATATTTCCATTGTACAGACACCACTTTTCTACAATTTTATTATATGTATGGATGTAGATAGATGCATACCTATGTTGCACAAGAACCAAAATACGTGATGCAGCTTAAATTAATTTCTACAAAAAGGGTGTTTTAACTTTAAACGAAATTTAGTATCCTTTTCTGCTATCTGCTTAAAAACATCATTAGTAATAAAGCTAGTTTAATGGGTCAAACACTGTCTGACTCTTTACGCAGTGTCTCTTCAATAGTACAAGTGGACTACATTTCTAACTCTAGCAATAGAGAAAATGTATTGCCTAGTCTATTCTGAAATGTTTTCAAGTAACTTGATGTTATTTCCCTCACTAATCAGTGAATGTTATGATAAAAGTTTATGTGAACATTAGTGTTATTACTGGCCATACGATGCCAACAACACACGCAATTTCACCTATTTACATATTATTATGTTTTAGCTAAACATTCTGTTTTATTAGAATAGTTCGTGTAAACACAAACTAAATTATTTCACTCTTATGTAACGACCTTGATTATTCTCTTCAGTATAATTTTTAATGAAGCTCTTTTGCAAAAAGCCTTAAATAATTGCATAAAATACCTACAAGAAGCATAATAAAATGTAGAATATTTTTTTTATTTAAAATATTTATTTTCGTTACACTGTCTGGGGAACTCTTAATAATTTCGTGAATATCTGGCACCCTTTACGTCCACAGAATCCGCGAACATCAGCAAACAGTTGGCAACCAAAACACGCGGAAGTTCCACTCCCACTAAGCCAGCCTCACACTGCCCTTATTCAGATATTCACATAAAACCATTTCTATTCGGCAGTGGGTTGTAAATTGTGTCGAGTCGCCAGACGCGGTACGAAACACGTAGTGCCTTCTAAAATATTCAGAGGCGAGGGGGTGAAATAAAACCCTCTGCTGTCTACCAGACGGAATGTTGGCGGCGGTATTAACTTAACCTGGCCGTGCTGACCGGAAATGTATTACATGAAGTGAACTGAACTTTTAAGATGGTATCAAATTTTTATTTATCAAAGTTTCCATCTTCGGATCTACTGCAGTCCGCCTGTATATCTATCTATATACTGCTATTTCATCAAAATTATCAAATTCCATGATGTTACACACGGCATAAAGTTGTCTTCATTGCACCAAATTTTGTAATCAAAAATATTTTGTATTTTAGTTGTTTCTTTTTTTAACACGAGACAATGCAACTGAATTTTCATTTATTTTTTCTTTACCACAGCCAGAAGTCATCATTTAACCTTGAACTTAATCAGCCAGTCCTTAAACATGATGAACCCAATATAATTCCGTTAGGTTGAGATTCAAGTAAATTGATTGCGTCGATTACTAAGATTGAACCTGCACCATGAATGTTTAAGTAAGGTTGGGTCATCACCATCCATCTCCATCGAAGGTCGGATGGTACCTGATATGAGTTCATAATATCTGGATCAGTATTTACAGGGTTATATAAAACCCTTTTACTCTAAAAGATCCAAAAAAGTGCAATCTGAAAACCTATAAAGAATAAACAAACTACAAGAAAAAAAAATAGTCGCAATTAAAAAAAAACGGCATAAGAATTTTATGTAAGTGCTCAATATTGATGAAGCAAAGGTAACAAAAAATAAGAGAAATCTTTTCAAAAATTTCTCGTTTCAGTTTTTCCTCCAAGAAGTTTCTTCATTGGTCAGTGGACCACGGATTTAATTAAATAAGCAAGGATACAAGCTAGGTACGTAAACGATAAAAAATAAAAACAAAAAATGCTATTTTCTTCCTTATCAGAAAACTATGATAACTAAGAAGTACTAAAACCGATAATACCAAACTTTACTTACTATTGATACGACACATAAGTAGTATTAAAGTAGTGATTAAAAACCAATGAATGAATTGCAAACAGAACAATGAAATCGAAGGAATTCATTTGGGCACCTAATTCTGTAAAAAAATGAAATCGCAAGAAAACGGTGGCAACCAATTACTTCGTTATCTTGGGCTCTAACTGAATAAAACTCTGGAGCGTTTCATCATTTTCGCGTGGCAAAACTTTTAGTTAGTTTTTGTGCTAACTTCTGATTTATTACCCCACCGGCCATCCCTCACGGCATACTCTCTAATAAAGGAATTTACTCGAAAAAAGGTCAAGGAATTATTATTTTTTTCGCCCCCACTTGATGAAATTTAAGCTGGTTTTGACGGCGACTGTGTGTAATATTTTAAGGAAAAAGTTTAAAGTTTTTGTTTCGGATCTTGTTGGTGTTACATTGTGGGGATAAGGGGTTGAGCTGGGCTCGTGTGAAGAATGTTGTTAAATATTAATGATGTTCATATTTTTTTTTCAGATGAGTCTTCTATTTTACGATCACAACGGTTGAATCAAGTGTTTGAATAAATATTATTTTCCAAAGTACAAGAAATAACAAGTTGTTCTTTATATTTAAATTAAGAAATCTTGCAAGGTTCTTTTAACTTCTAACAAAACCATTAGACCGTTTTTAAAAGGTATCTACCTACTCAAAGAAATCAAATTAAATCAAACGTTATTTAAAAGAACAGTCATATATCAAATTAATAAAATAAAGAGAAAAGGGTAAACACCAATTAAATTATCCTGCAAATAAATCAGTGTTCACAATGTAATATTTTATAACTAGCATAATTGTTAAAAAAGAGCAGCAAATAATTTAAGTCAAATTACAAAATACAGTTGATGAAAAACCCGATTTAACGTGTTTCGACCTGAACGTATTGTTAGCTGCGCGAAATTTCCCAAAATTGCCTTCTTTAATATAAGGCACGAACAAATGTATGAAAAAACGTGTGCCGATGTACTACTTACACAGCAAAAGTTCGACTGATGCCAACGTGGGTAGGGAAAGCCGGAATATTTCAATATTAATAGTGATTTGGGTATTGTAGGATAGCCGTTCCTTTTTCGCTGTCCTAATCTCTCTGGTAACTAAAAGTCCTTTATTTTACTTTTGTGATATCTGTTTTATAAAGTAAGCGGAGTATTGATTTATGTACTGGTTGATGCAAAATGTTTTATTTTTGCAAAAGTTTTTAATTCAATAAGCTAATTATCACAAATATAAAATATGGAGACACTTTTTGTCGTCTATTTTTTCCTGATGGTGGTGAAAAATACGAGTACATGACGGGTATATTTCTAAACCTAGTGAAGGCGAGGGATAATAATATTGGAACCCTGGCCTTACCTGTTAATACTATCTTAAAGCTTCATTACAGATATATACAGAGCTGATAATGAGGATTGTACTTGAAGGCTGGACAGATGGCATCTCAATTGGTGGCTACAAGATCTCCAACCTACGATATGCAGACGATACCACTTTGTTCGCCACTAGTACCCAACACATGGCAGAACTTCTTGGCAAAATGGAACGCGTCAGCCTTGATCAACCGGAATAAAACGAAAATGATGATTGTCGACCGCATCAATAACAATTCTCCAGCAACTACACAAATTGCTAACTGTGATGTGGTTCAATCATACATTTATCTGGGAGCCCTGATTACGAACAACGGTGGATGTATCGACGAAGTGAAGAGGCGGATGTCAATCTCCAGGTCTGCAATGGACCAGTTGAAAAAAATATGGAGGAATCGTAACATATATAAGGCCACAAAAATCCGGCTAGTTCGGGCACTTGTATTCCCCATATTCTTGTACGCCGCAGAAACGTGGACCCTTCGAGAAGTAGAGAAGAAGAAGATAGACGCCCTAGAGATGTGGTGCTGGAGGAGAATGCTCGGAGTATCATGGACTGAATTCCGCACAAACGAGTCTATACTTCGAGAACTCGGCATCCAGCAGCGTTTATCATCTTTGGTACAGTCTCGTATCCTTACCTTCTTTGGTCATGTATGCCGCCGAGGTGAGGTGGCTATTGAGCGACTTGTGGTCCAAGGAAAGATTGAGGGTACCAGGCCCCGAGGAAGAACGCCTATGAGGTGGACTGACCAAATAAAAGCGGTAGTAAATGGCTCATCATCACTACATGAATGCACGAGGATGGCAGCCATCAGAGAAGAGTGGCGGCGTGTTGTGAAGCTTGCCACCAACACCTGAAGTGATGACCACGACCACTCTGTCAAGAGTGACCCCGACTAGGAAGAAGAAAGCTTCATTTATAATAGTAGTAAAAACATAGAAAATATGGTTATTTTTATCTGAGTATGGCTTCATATACAACCGCATCATGGACATCTGTTGGTCTCTCAAATACATGAAATCCGACTACCGACTATCACTAGTAACAATAAAAGCAAATAAGTAAAAGATAAATCATTATTTTCTTCGGCAATACCCAAAAATTAACCAGCCCCTCACGGAATGCCAATAACAATATAATGTATCATAAAGGCGGGTGCATAATGTCGGCGTTGCACGCGCCACCTGCGACGCTAGCGACACATTTTATGACCCGCCCGTGGCGCGAATTGCAACTAACTGCCGATACGTTCGGGAATATAGGGGCCGATAGTTTGAACGGGAACGTTATTTTGTTTGAAAGTTAGTTTGGATTATTTTTTTCTGTATAAATCTGGATGCTATTATTTTTCAGTTATAATCAGTTATAGGTATTTCACTAATAGGCTGCAGTGGGGTAATGCTTTAATGAACAAAATTAAAATTTCCAATCTATTTTGTTGCATGTTGAAGACAATTATTATTGATAAGGCTTAAATATTACAATTTCGTAACTAAATAGAAATTTAGGATATCTTTTTAAAATTAATTATGATGTCTTTCTTAAACATACTACGTTATTTTAAATAATGGTGTTTAAAGAAATAAATGTAATATTGATAAAAAATTATAAGCATTGATGTCAATTGAAGCAGCTGCGTTTTCGCACACAATTTATTTCCGCGTGATTTCCCAATCGGCTGCCAATAACCAGTGTGTTGCTGAGCAAAACTCGTGTTGTAAGCTATTTATTGCCTATTTACAATCATTCCGAGTCGCGCTACTGTGCGATTTACAACATAGTCCGCTATTGTGCCCCCAGCTTTGTAACACGCGTGAAAAACTTGCCGAGTAAAGAGTGAGAAATACCTCTCTTAAGTTTCGAGAAAAGACGTTGTTTTGTGATACGAGTGTTTTCATATACTTTTTGTCATGTTCTGAATTCGAATATTTTTGTGATCTGTATTATTTTTGCTTTTTTGAGGCATTTGTTTGGAGAAAAAAATATACTATATTATTGAACTCATTCATTCATAAACTCATACTGTACCTTCATTTTACCGTCGAATATGTGGAAAGTAAAGTACGCCTCTCTAAAAAAAACAGTTGATCTTTAAAATACCAAGCGGTTATAAGTCTTCTTTTAATTTGCTCCATTCCCAAAAGGTCGGAGCACAATGGTTCCATTCTTAACGAATTCTACGTACGTTGGTAAAACTAAGCCCCGATGACCGAAGCCGTAGAGTGGACTAATTAATGCACTGGCCTCAAAGTCTGGGCCTGGCCTCGGGAGGCCACCTTTGTGTTATAATTGTTTTGGATTTATTAGCACATGACGGATTGATAGGTTTAGCTTTTGATGTGGCCTCAAAGGGAACGGATACATTTTGCATTGTGTTCGAGAATGGACGGATTTAAACTTACTGTCGCATATCGTATTGGCTGTGGAAGAGATGGTTTTGACCAAAAATATAAAAGACATTTTTGATAGTGGGTACAAGGGACAATTTATTGCACTATATTCTTTTAAAATTACCTAGTAAATTCAATCATCATATTCAGATAAATTCTGACTTACAAACATAGCGCACTTTTGTTGCCGCAAACCGGAAACCAGTATAAATTTTTCATATGTTTCAGTCCAAAACATAACGACCAAAATGCACTAACCTAGCTGAACACAAATCAAGTTTCCGATGGAAACAGTGCAGCAAAAATAAAAATAAATCCAGAGGCAATCCATTAGAAAATTAAGACTCCCAAGAATTTCCCCAAGCTGACCGAGTGATTAGTATTCGTGTGGAAGCAGAGGTATCGAGAGTTATGACGGCCCGTCTCGGAAACGCGAGATGCAATAAAGTGAATTATGCACACAACTGCGATACTTTGTTCTGCACCCTCGAGAGTGAGGGTAAGACTTAGTGATGAGCGAAACGGTAGCGGAAAACTAAAGAACATATTTTTATGAAGGTCTCTGCTCCCGCTTCGCTTGAGATGTCCGTAAGCAAACAAGGAAAATGTTTTAAGAAAGCTGCAGCTGAAGGCACATGAACAAAAGTGGTTGAAACGAACAATAATTAACACATGTTAAAAAAAAATATGCACTTAAATATTCAGACAAAGATTCCTGATTTGTAATTTTATGTTGAGATATAATTAGATTTAAATACTTAGATTGCCGATTACTACACAACTGGAATGCAATTACCTTAGTAACCAGCAAAGCCTAGGTTCCAGTCCACCCGCCACAGACCCTCACTCAGCCAGCAGCCCGCCACTCGTATACCCACGAGACTCCTAATGCAGACTTACACAGAGCCGCAGTGTTCGTTCAATTTAAACTTTAATATGCAACCGACTACCGCGCCAAATTGGAAATAATGATCTGTGAGAGCACTATTTTATTTTTCCCGGCTGTATTGTGGTCGTGTTCGCTGCATTAATGCAATGCCGATATTACGATTCAGAGATATCATCATTTTTTATTTTGTTCGTTCTTTAAGTTTTTTTTTTTTATATTTTTTTTTAATGGCTGGCTTTAAAAACTGAGAGTAATGAAAGACTGTGCTCATTTAAAATTTTCCTTTTAATTAATTTAAAGTAAAAGGATTTATTTAAAGGTTTATTCTTATTTTTAATGATCATTTATTAAGAAGTAAAAAATGGAATGGCTCCTAAAAAGGAATATGTTCCATTTTAGAGTATTTATGTTTTGATGTTAACAGCAGACGTAAAATCAATGACCACGTCTAATGCTATCATATTTTCAGTTACTACCGACAAATTATACCTAAAGATAACAAAACGGCTACCTGTAAACATGAAATATCCAACACAATTCACAGTTATCCTGACAATAGGTCTTTACATTCTGTTTTATAGCTACACGATAATTTTTTCAATCGCTCCACGCCACATTTTATCGCTTATCCTTCGGAACTATAAAAAGTATATTACAGCCATAACACCATGGAATCAGCGGCTTTTTGCTACGAGATACAAATAAAAAGGCGATAACACATCACGACTAGCGATAAAAGTGATATACGCTGTTAAAATCACCGCGAAGCACCGTGTTTGCATAATGTAAGTTTTGTTTTGTGACTTATTGAATATGTCGAGGTGTGGCCGACTTTGAGTTATGGGGTTTGAATACTGTGTTAGATGCAGATCTAATTTTGATAAATATGTGATATTACTTGTATAACCTTCAAAGGTATATTTTCATGATTATATGTCAATTAAATAAGCACAAACGCAAATGCTTAAAAGTGGTTTAATCATCAAAATCTTTAGAACGTAAATTCATGCTTTCAACATCTCTGAAACATATAGTAAACTTACATTTAACCAAACCATTCCTTTAAATACAGAAAAATAAAAACTCAACCACAAAACAAGAATCAATGAAAACAGTTTCCACCGCTTTCCCTCGCAAACTCCAGTCAAAAACTACACAAATAACATGCAATCAAAATCTGCAAGTGAAATTCATAATCCAGCTTTTCAATTTAATTTCGAGGAACAAGTAGCTCTGCTAAAGAAATACCCGCTGCAAGGGACGCTCCGATGCCGCGATGCGATGTTCCGTCTTGTGATTTGCCAAGCGAATATAAATCCTAATTGCCACATTTTAAGGGCACTAGTCGCGGTGGTTTTTTGCTAAGGCCCTCTACATGGTGCTAGAAGTGCCGTGTACTTGAAGTTGGGGTGTGCCGCAAGGTAAATCTCTGGGCCCGGTTAATATAGTGTTGAATACAAAAAAATATTTTGACATAAATTGTTCATTGAATTGTAGAAAAAAGTCTAACTAAAAAAAAAGGAAACTATGAGTATTTGCGGAAAGTAAAATTAAATAAACATTTTTTTTTTAAAGGAACTGTTATTACTTCAATTATCAACTTTGGATAGCTCACAAAAATGAAGATGGCCCATTTTCATTTTTGTGAGCTATCCAAAGTTTGATAATGCTAATTATTACCAAGTTCCAACCTTACACATACTAAAATTACATGAATGAATTAATGTATTTGTCACAATGTACTAAATACATTCGCTGAAGCTTATATTTGTACCACATACGGTGAAAAAGTAAGGTTTCTTTAAGACGCTGTCTTGGAAAATTTAAGCCTGCATTTATGTTAGTTTATTTTTCGAGTGTTAGGTAATTCCTGCCGTGTTTTTACGCGCGGAATTTTTTGGTACCAATGGATTTTCTTTGTTCGCGTCTCATTTGAGTGACGACATGTGTTACAGGCACTCTATCCATTAGGATTCGGAGTATTCATTTTAAGAATTTTGCATACATAATTTTTTGAGGGTTGGATCAAATTTTAACCTTTTTTTATCACCCTTAAAGTGGATTTTCGAAACCTTACGTACAATTAACATTTTGAAAGATTTTAGATAATTAAGACACGACGCAGGTAAAGCTTCATGCAAATCTAAATTACGACACGCTAGTATTGAGCACCATAGTTGTATGGACAGCATTGACTTAGGAGCACCACAATTTACACGTGCCTGAATTAACAAGATGCTTTGTAGTAGAACAATGGGGGGTTAACGCAAGCCATTTGTCTATAGTTGAGGTGGAATGGTCGCTTCTGGTCGTCGATGGGGCAAAAACTATACGATGGGATATGAAAGATTATTCAGATGGTCATGACGTCACAAATATTATTACAACTAAGAACTATTGTTTAGTAATTTATATATTACAGTTGATGATGGTTTCTGTAACAAAGCTGAAGAGGTTATTTTAATAAAAAAATATTATACATTTCCGTTGTTATTCTTTACGCCGTTAAAGGCTTTTTAGTTTTACATCTGTTTAGTTGATAAAAAGTGGGCGAAATAATAGGACATAGCTGGTGTAGAATTAAGTTCAAAATGAAGTTATCAGATCAGAAACAAACGTAACTTGAAAGCTTGTATCAGTTGTAAATAGAACAGGTAAACCTTCAAAACTTAGTGGAAATTATTACATTAATTAACGCCAGTAATACCTGGAGGCTTTGTGATGAAACAATGGAGGCTTTACGTGAACCCATTTGTCTATGGTTATGACGTCATTCGATATTGGCTGTTGCTCAAAAATAGGTGAACGGAAAATGTTTGTTGATGAAACTTAAAATATCTTTTTCGTTTTGGATTTCCTTTCTCTTTTATGTTTGTCTAGATTGAGATTACTTTATGATCGTTGTTAAACCCATTTATAATCTTTTAAGGTAAGTTTCATTTGACTGGTTTAATCAAACTGAATTAAAGATTTCCTTTTCTAAGACGTATTATGTTTTTACAAGAAAAACTTGTAGATTATTTAGTCATAATAAATTGCCTAAAATAGCTTCGTTTGTTTTGTATGCAACTAAGAAATTTAATATAACTGATGTAGATTGTCGGCCACACTTATAATTAGTTCCTTAATCTAGTTGATTCTAACTATAAAATAATCCAAGTTCTTTCTAAAGACTCTAGTCAAGCATATTTTAATGTAAATAATTTAATGTAAATTCTCTTTTAAAACGTCTTATTTATTTCCATAATATCACAAAATCGTCCAGTAAATGGAATGTCAAGCGAAGTCCGGACGATTCGTCGCTAGAACTAACGACATTTTGTCGCGTCGCAAATTGGTCGCTTGCAACATAATATCCTTCGCGTAATAAAACAGCCTTTCTCAATTAATATTCAGCAACAGTGCCGCTTCTTGAATAATTAAACTTTTTTATGGAAAATAAGCGGAGACTACGGTACTTATTAGTCATGAAATGAAGTTAGAATAAAGTAATGCTAATGAACGGAAATTTGTCTGTCGGATGACACTCGAGGCCTCTTACAATACTCTGTGTACTTCTCTTAGTTCTTCAGCAAATTATAATAAAATACGTTATTTTCTTCCACTGACACATATTAATCTTTCAACTATTGACGTTCTATAAATCTTTTTAAGTTCTGAATTCGATTCGGCAAATTTAAATTCAGGATTTAACTTAAAGCATTTTAAGTTTGTGTCATTTGTTATCTAGGTAATTTTTCACTAGCTTACCGTTGCTATTATTTAAAGATACTAAATGCTCTTAAAATATTTCAGAAACTTTTAAAAACCTTTTCCATTTCTATCCACACTATCTTTCTCCATACAAAATGGGATTGTATACGGAACACGATAATGCGTGAATATATTTTTCTTTGTTTTACATTTCATTAGATGCAGAATGCAGCTTTAGTAGCAGTTCCAATGTATTGGTCTAGAAGTTCTATATCCTTTGTCTCTGACAAGGCTCTGGCGCGCGGCCAGCGAGGCCAAACCTTAAATCCTTAAATAGTCTAGTTCACTTGTAAAACTTTGAGGAAATCTGCTCCTTCTAAAAGATTCTTTTTGGCTTTTGTAAGGTAGTTTTCTATGTAGATTTAATTGGCCATTCAGAATACAGTAAAACTTTAGAAATCGAAAAGCCATAATGCTTATTACAGATGTTTTTTGATTATCTATGTGCATTTGTTTGGTTTAATACTGTTAATGTTTGTAGATATTTAGAGCAATGAAGTTACTTTTTAAAATTGTATTTACGTGTTAGCTTGTTTTGTTGTTAATCGATTACTTTGACATAATGTTCATTATTTTAAGTGGGAAAGATTTGAACCTAAGTCTTCCAGCATCCACATCTACATGCACCACCACAGCACCGATCGTGTCTTCTTTAATTAAAAGTCACATTTCGAAAGCAGAGCTCCGCCGTATTCATTATTTTTACGCCAAATAAGAGAGCTTCATTCAACGCCTCTATATAAAAGGATGTGACTTGTTAACGAAAAAAAATAAAAATTAAAAAGTATTTGCTTGCCATTTCACTGTGAGACCTTTTTTGTTTATTTATACTATGTATATTTATCAATTGTGAAGTTTCTTATATGACAAAAAAAAGACATTTTTTAAAGAGATTTTTAAAGTAATTGTCATAACGAATGATACTTTAATTAAAGTGAAGGTTGAGTAAATCTGGGTATTTTCCATTTAATTATAGCACTTTGATTATTTTTTAATCATTGCATCTAAGAATCTTTCTATTTAAAAAATGTAACTTAATCTTTTAAAATTTTATGTAATATATAATCTCTGCTACCTAGTTTACCGCGACTATTTATCGAGGATCTACTTGATACGAACTTTAAGTCGGGTATTTTAAGCGGAGATTTTAAGAGTTAACTGGAGTAAATGAGTTATTTTACGGTGCGAGGACGTAAACAGGTTACTTAGCCGGCTAACGGTACAGTTAAATCACTTACCGGTAATATAGGTGAGCAGCTAAATATAAATCTTAACGCTCAAATAGCTTAGTAACTAAGTTCTTATACTGAAAAAAAATAGTAAAAACATAATATTACAAAAAGTAAACATACAACTTATATTTTTGTGACAAAACTATTTTAAAGTGCATATTGGTAGGTAAACCCTCAGTAACAAAGAATTTTAAAATAGCATGACTAATTAAATTGTGAATAATACTGATAAAGAAAAGGTTGCTCAATTATTTGCAGGGAAATTTTGTACCGATATTGATGTCTTCTACTGTGCTGTACCGTCTAAATTTGGACATAATAAAATGATTTTTTTTAATTTATGATGATCTAGTCAGTTACGCGGGGCGCACGTGGACACAAATCGCGAAAAACAGAGAGGTTTGGGAGAAGACAGGGGAGGCTTTTGCCCAGCAGTGGGATCAACAGAAGCCTAATAAAAAAAAAAATTCCAAGTGCAGATCGAATTATAAAACCTACAGATTTCAATGAATCATTTTTACATTTTCGGCGGTTTTTGTTTTTACTTGTCTTTTACACTGTGTAAGGGCTATGTTTCACCGGGACACCATGGCGGCGCAACCAATTGCGGCGCCATTTTGTCCGTAAACTACCAAACTAGACACCATACAGACACCAGAGTCGCCACACCACACTGAGACAATATCAAAATGGACCTTGAAGAGACAGTACTACTGCTGTTTGTACGTAGGAAAAGAAAGATCAAGAGAAAAAAGAAACAGTGGTGGGTGACAACTCGTCAACATATACGACGATCTAAGAAGATGTCCGGATCGTTCTGTATCGAAATTATCCATCGTATGCAATTAACAAACAACTAAAATATTGAAATAAGCAGTTAAAAATAAAACATGACAGTGCACATGTGCTCCATGCAATGAGGTTGCGGCGTCACTGTCGGCCGGTCTGGTGGCCGAGTGAGTGAGCCACCATACAGCTCTATAGTATTTAGTGGTGGCACGACCAGCGTGGCGGCGTAACCAGTAACACTATGTGCATGCGTCCGAGTTGCTCGCGCCGCCAAATAGGTTGCGCAACCAAACGGACACCAAATGAGTAACTCTCTATAGAGCTGTATACATTTTGTTGGTAGCGGCGACTGCTTGCGCCGCTATGGTGTCCTGGTGAAATATAGCCCTAAAAGACAAGTAAAAACAAAAACCGCACGAAATATCGCCGGCCGCTCATCTCTGCGATCAATCAACGTCATAATCTCAAGATAAAATGCCATTTTGTAACACCCACTTATATTAGAGTCACTAAGGTATTGCTACACACTTAACTCGATTATTTAAAGCCTCGCCGCGTTTACTTAATAGCTTTAACTTATGGTCTTCGTTTATTTTCTCGATATAATGTTTACAGCATTTTAAATATGAGGGGAGTATGTTAGCACTTATGTTTATTATGCTGTGAAATTTTATAGTGGGTGAGATTGATTAAGTTAATGTCGTCAATGGATATGGAATATTCCAAGTATTTTTTTTTACATTCTAGACAAATAATGACTTGACTTTAAGTAGTCAAAGCCTAAAAAAAAAGTACCTTAATTGTCATAGCTGTGTCATTGTAAAATCGTCTAAAGGTTGATTTTGAAATTAGTGATTAAAAAATGACGAATGCAGTAAATAATTGACCCGCAAAGTAAGGGGCAGCAGTTTGTCAGTAAACTGTACTAAATAGATAAATTTCAATTTACCACAAAGAGATGTAAGATAAATGTGCGCGTTTTTCGCAAAAACAACTCAATGGCTTAAGTGTACCGCGTTTTTAGCCTGTGTCTTCATCAGCCGCATGTGTTGGATCATCCAAACAAATCCACCCTTAAGCCACGCATTACTTCATTATTAATGAACAACAAAAACAGTCGAGTTTTAACACTGCGTAATAAATGAATGTAATGTGAAAGTCTTACGGCGGATGATCTATCAACGTCTCCTCAAGATAAAATTACGTCACCAAAATTAGATTTATTATTGTCTTAGGTTAACTGAAGTGTGTCATGCGTTCTTAAAGGTTTTCCGACGGTTGATTTATTGTTCGGTTATTATGTAGACAGTATTTGTCATATTCCATCTGTTTGGATAGTTACAGCTCGAGCTTGGCTTTACACATCAATCTTTGAATCAAATGATCTCTGGCGGTTCTAATACAAAATGTTTTTTTTTAGGTCTAATTTTTGAGGACTTGATTTAACATTACACACGAAGCATATTTTAGGGACACGAGATGAATGGGAACGTAATTGGTGACAAAATTAAGATAGACACAGGACCTACATATAGGACACATTAAAAATAGATCACCTTAAAAATGATTGTGTAGAAACCTTGCACCTAGAATAATGTGCAAACAAACCCACAACAAAAGGATCTAGTTACCACAAATTTAGGACCTAACCTTAATTTCGACACACATCTAAGTTTATATACATTTGCATGTTGACCTTTCCCGTTCCATCGTAGACTTGCCCAAAACAGTGGGAGTCAGCGTGTGCGCTTTAATTGCGCGAATATTACCACTTGGCGGGCCGCCGTGTGGAGCCGGCGTTCGTGACGTAGGCGGGGTGCACATCGCTTCTATGTAGGACTGTAAGCGAATCAAGACAATTTGTTTCTATGCAACAAGAAGCTACCACTGTTTGAGTGAAAAGTTATAGGAGAATTTCTATTTCATATTTTAAATTCGTGGTGAATAAGGACCTTATTTTTAAAATTTAATATACTTAATGTAGACTTATACGTATCGTGTCTGTGGTACTTATAGTAACAGTTTTTTTCTTTGTAAGACTAGAGAGAGAGAGCATTCTATTGCCTTGTTTTGTATTTAAATAAAAAAAGAGGATTTTTACCAATAGCTTAATTTGACATGTTTCAAAATCAAAAAGTAAATGCCGCCAATAACTTGTAAAACCCACATTGAAGGCCTCGCTTTAAATCAGAACGCTAGCCGAAATGGAACAAAATTTGGGCGGGTGTAAAACTGCAAAAAAGGCGCGCGTGTTGGAGTGGTCGACTGTGGCACTGTATTGTTTCTGCGTAATAATGCCGAGTTTCTGATTTAAACGGCCGCGTACTGCACAGCGTGTTGCTCGTTTTTATCAATCCACTATCCTTATTGTTTGGGAGTTATTATTTCGTTATTTAAGCGCAAAGCTGTGCCTGTCAGTCTGATTGGTTTTAAAATTTATTTTTTTATATTTTTACGCAAATTATCTTCACGCTTACATCATGCAATTAACTTACACCCATATTAATATCAGGTCATAATTTTATTACTCTCTTATTGTTTCTAAGCTGCTCGCAATTAAGAATGAAATTTCAACTCAGCAATTAACGCTTCACTAAACGACTCAATTTTTCATTACCATATCCTCCCAAACTTCAAAAAAATATTTGCTACAACCACCAAAAACGCACGTTCTGTTTGAAATGATAATGTAGTATCATTAAAATATATTCAAGCACCACTTTAGCAAGACTTTGAAGATTAGTTTCGGAGTCATCAGTAATAGCTGACTCGTTCTCCGTCTTCGATGCAAATCGCGAATCGATTTTGCCGCCGCCAATCGGTTCTCCGAGAATTTAACACTTTTGAATTCATAAGCGCGAGATGGGAAAGTTTTTGTGAGTCTTCTGGTTTGTCAAATAACTTGTTATTACTGGGAGCTAGAAGTTACTTATTTTAAAAGGTTGTTTTAGGTGGGCTGAATTGTAAATGGAATCAGTTTCGTTCGCGGCCGTTTTATTAGGTTTTGTTTTGTCAATAATAGATAGATTTCATTCATTACATCATCAATAAGAAATTGACGCGAGACAATATTAGCTTATTTTGTATCTAATTAAATGAAAGATTTAAGAATTTGATAGTCGAATAGAACAATTACGTAAAAGAGAAAAACAGCTATTTATAGCAGGTATTTGTTTGTAACAAGATCACACTTGCCGAAAACCTTTTCAAAGGCCCTTTGAGTCATTATACCCTAATGATATTATAATAATTTAAGTGTACGAAAAATATTTAAAATTCAGCGTCGGTCCTCGTCAGTCACGCTCGGGATCGGGTTAAAATTCAACAGTTTTCGCCTTTTCCGTAATTTATTCAAATAAATTTTGGACATGCGACGCGACGAGAAAATGGCCCTGTTTAGGCACGTCAGAGACCCGTTTTGTATTTAAATTATTTGGTCATTACAAAACGGACTAATGGAAGATCAACACATATTTATTTATAAACAGTAATTTGTTTACAGTTATAGTTAAAGGTATCCTAAAAACATTTATATGAAAAAAAGAGCCAAATTCAATATTATAACAGTAAGATCAAGTTCTAACGAAAAAAACTTCAGACTTAAATGAGTACCGATTTCTGTACACATGAAAATTTATAAGAACTGATCACACAAGTATAATAATACACATTGTGCGCGAGCGCTCACGAGTGATAGACGCGCACGTCTTAATAAATCGTGTAACCGTTATTTGTTTTTATTAATATATAGGAGCCGTAGCTCATTAGTAAACGAGTTTGTTGTTCTCGGTCGCTCGCGCTGACCTTGAACCGTACTAGCACATATTTTTTATCTAACCGAACATGTGCTTTGCCTACAATGGAGGATAACGATATCAATGAAGTTTATACGGAGAATGTGGAGTTAAGAAGTGTTTTGACTAGCAGCAACAATTCCGTATCGGATCAAGACTTAGTAGAGCAATGTGGTATGGATATAATACTAAATGAAGAATCGATTAGACCCACAAAAAGGGACAGAGAGGAGGATGAGACAGAGTGGACAACTGTACAAAAGAATGGAAAAAAGATTAAAGAAAGTAGTGTTGAGATCTATATCAGCTCGAAAGAAACTTTACCGAGACAATTTGCCCTTGCAAGATTATTTAAAGAAAAAGAAATAAAAGATATTATTAAGGTTAAACACATTAATAATTACAGGGTCCGTATAGATTGCAAGAATGAGTTTAGTGCAAACAAGTTAGAAACGTGTAAAGAGCTTATTGATATGGGCTGGAGATTTAGTAGACCAGACTACAAAAACTACTCATACGGGGTCATCAAAGCCGTGGATCTCGACTTGACAGATGATGAACTTAAAAGTTGCATTACTTGTCCGGAAAACTTTGAACTGCTGTCAGTGCAACGCCTAAAAAGACGCAATATTAGTGACTCACCGGAAGAATTATGGACTAGAAGTGAAGCTGTTCGGCTGTGCTTTAAAGGAGATATGATACCAGCATATGTTTTTGCAGATGATTTGAGGATTAAGGTGGAGCCATTTGTGTTCCCTGTATCGCAATGTTCGCGTTGTTGGAAGTTCGGACATACAGCAAGAGTGTGCCCATCTAAGAAAGTATTGTGCCCTAAATGTGGCGGTAATCACCCGAACTGCGAAATACAAAAGTTTAAATGTTTAAACTGTGGCGGATCGCATATGGCTCTTTTTAAAGCTTGCCCGGCATACTTAAAAGAAAAGAAGCTCAAAGAACTCATGGCAGAATTTAATTGTACCTATAGGAAGGCCTTATTGTTGTATGTGACACCATCACCACGAAGGGAACATATACAACCCATTAGCGACACAAACATATCTCCTGAAGTATTTCCTCAGCATCATCTTAATGTGGAAGCCGCAGAAAGATCAAGCTCACCGTTATACGCTGAGATTGTCAAAACAAAAGCTGTTATTCACGCTACATCCGAGTCGAACGCACAAAAACCTATAAAAAAGCAAGAAAAGACACGGGTGGCTAAAGCTGATGATTGGGCTAACTGGGTACCGACAGAAACGGATGAATCTAAGGATTCTAACAATCACTTTAACTCCGAGGTGCCCCAAAAGAGAGAAGTGCATTTTGATGAGCTTATAGCTAGATTGAAAGAAATCATATTTTTGAAGAAATGCAATATAGCAGAAAAGTTCAAGATGGCGATCCAATGTTGTGTAGAATGGTTGATCTTAGTAGTTGTGGATAACGTGTCGGATTGGCAAATGATGAAGAGAATACTTGAATTCTTCAATGGAAGGCAGCAAAACTAGTATCAAACTAAACATTCTACAATGGAATGCTCAAAGTGTAAAACCAAAAGTGTTTATATTGGAACAACTGTTAAATCAAGAACGTATACATATTGCTGCGATAAGCGAGACCTGGCTGGATATGGAAATTGGCATGAGACTGAGCAATTACACAGTCTATCGTAAGGACAGGGTTGATGGTTATGGAGGAGTTGCTATTCTCACCCACAAATCAATTAAATCTCAGCTGTATGAAGTCCAACTTAGAAATCAAGATATAGAATTAGTTAGCGTAAAAGTGTTCAACTGTGGCACAATTGATAATATTATTTCAATTTATTGCCCCCCTTCAATCAGAACTTCTCAACAGGATTGGGATGCCTTATTTTCTATTGCTACCAAAAATACGATAATTCTCGGAGATTTTAATGCACATCATTCTAATTGGTCACATAAAACAGACAGGAGGGGCGTACAAATTTTTGAAGCATTAATGGATAATAATTTTGTCACTTTAAATAATGGATGCCCTACTCGAATAAAAATTGTTAACTTGGATTATCAAAAGTCCTCTCCAGATATCTCTTTGGTATCATCTGACATCGCATTGATGTTCGACTGGGCAGTCATGAATGAGACATTAGGCAGTGATCATAGGGCTATTAAAATCACGTCAGACATTCAGCCTAGCCCTACTTCAATAATTCGTAGGAATTTCAAAAGGGCAGATTGGACTTCATACAACGAGCTACTTAACAACCTCTTTTTAGAATTCAAATTTTCTGGAGATGTACAGGCGGATTATGATATCTTCATTGATTATATAAACTTGGCTGCAGATGTTTGTATCCCATCAATTAAGATAAACCCGAACCCGGATAGCAAATTCCGCCCTAAACCTTATTGGAACCAAAAATTGTCTAAGTGTGTTGCAGAACGTAGATTAGCATTGTCAAAGTTCAGGCGAAATCCAAATCCTCAAAATTTTGAAATACTGCAAAATAAGATTCGTGAATCACAAAGAAATATTCGCATAGCCAAAAGCAAGGGATGGGCTGACTTTTGTTCATCACTGGACTATTCTACATCTCAATCCACAGTGTGGCGGAAAATGAAGTGGCTGAAGGGACACAAATTTTCAAACAACTACATAGATCAAAACAAAGCTACTGATTTGCTGCTTAGCCTGACACCAGACTTTGTGTCACCGTGCGACATGACCTTCGATACAAATAACCCCGAACTAGATGTTATGGTCACTGCTTCAGAGGTTTATAAATGTATCCGATCTAAGGATACTGCACCTGGAAGCGACAATATCTCGTACTCTATGATTAAGAGGCTACCTCGGAACTGTAAAATGGTACTAACTGAACTGTACAACAAGATCCTCATCTCGGGATATGTCCCTAAACAATGGCGCGATATTGTGATTGTGCCAATCCCTAAACCTGGTCGGGACTCTTATAATTTATCATCTCTCCGTCCTATTTCGAAGATGTCATGTGTTTGTAAAGTTTTTCATAACATTTTAATACATAGATTAGAGTGGTTTATTGAAAAACATATGTTCCTATCAAGTAAAACCACAGGTTTTAGGAAACGCCGTTCAACTTTAGATAATTTATCAGTTTTAGTATCTCGCATTCAAATTGGCTTTTCCAAAAAACTTATTACAGCGGCGGTTTTCATAGATATTAATAACGCATATAACAACGTAGACGTCAAAGGTCTTCTGAAAATCATGCAACGAATTGGTGTAGGATCTTTAATTTGTAGTTACATCTGGAACTTTCTCAAGCTTAGAAACCTTAAAATCACAGTAGGTAATCACACCATTAGTCGTACAACCGGTCGGGGATTGGCACAAGGCGATCCATTATCACCTTTGCTTTTTAATTTAGCAACCATGGACATTTGTCATAGTAGCGGGGACGTATGCCTGACGCAATATGCGGACGATTTTGTGCTGTATACTTCATGCAGTGATGTCTTATCAGCTCAGCAACAACTACAACCTGCTTTGAATAAGATGTCCAAACTTCTTTTGGACTTAGGCCTTGAGATTTCCGCATTAAAAAGCAAAGTCTGTATTTTTAAGAACGGTGTCATGAGAGACACAATCTGTTTAAAAGTCAACGACATATCGCTGCCGGTGGTAGAAAACGTAAAATATTTAGGGGTTTGGCTTGACCGATCACTCAGGTGGGCCAAACACATTAATGAAACCCGGGAAAAGGTGTTAAAATTGGTAAACGTTTTTAAAATTCTTTCTGGAGCTGGATGGGGAATTCATCCCAAACATCTGAGGCGGTTATACATCGCAAGATTTTTGATTTTGATTTTGACTACGCTTGCTTTCTGTACGATAGTAGCTGTGAGACACATCTAACTAAATTGGACATGGCTCAAAATGTTTGTTTAAGGGTTATTGGTGGCTTCACTAGGACCACAGCCATTCACGTAATGGAAAATGAACTGAACCTACCTCCGTTAAAGTTTCGAAGATATTACCTAGCCGGCAAATATTGGCTCAAAATAAAATCATACGCGGATAATAATGTCATTACTGTACTAAAAGAACTTCAGGTGCATAGTCAGCAAGCACGGTGGAGAAGAAAGGTGCCGTCATTAATTAGAATTCAAGAATTTCTTGACTTGTTGCCGGTCTATACAAGTCCGCAGCTTGAATTGTTCTCATTAGACACCTGGGTTCATAGGATTGATTTGTCTCAAGTCGTATTTTCTAGTATAGGCTTGGTTGGGGCTAAAAGACACTACGGAAATACACAACTCATTGAGCTGTGCGCCTCTTTCTTAAATCAAAACTACTCCAATTTTTACAAAATATTTACAGACGGTTCCAAAGACAAAAATGGTTCGGGAGCAGCGTTTTTTGACCCTCAGACCAAAGCCTCAATGCAGTTAAAGGTGCACACAAATTGTGGTATAATGTATAGTGAGCTGGTTGCAATAGACGAAGCACTATCTTACATAGACTCTTTTGAAAGCGGAAATTATGTCATCTTGTGTGATTCGAAAAGCGCTATCCAACATATAGCTCGGTGTACCACGAATTTTAGGGGTACTCCGATTGCCTATAGTATAATAAAATCTATATGTAAGCTTATCGATAAGAAAAATAACATTGTACTTCAATGGATACCGGCTCACATTGGTCTGGAAGGCAATGAAATAGTAGACCGATTGGCAAAGGATGCATGTTATGACAGGTTGGTTTGTGGACGTCTTCCCGTGCACAGTGACTTCTTGAGTGTAGTCAAAGAGAAGTGCACTAAAATGTGGCATGAGCATTTCGATCAGAGGTCACTGAGCAAGGGAATCTGGTATCGGACGATCCAGCCAACACTTTCGCGATTTCCATGGTTCGACCAGGCAGATATGAGCCGATCCGAAATTGTAATGGCACTTCGGCTTCGTTCGGGACACATTCCAATGAATAGTTTTGCTTTCATTATGGGCAAAGTTGCTTCACCAAATTGTCCAGAGTGTGATATTGTGGAAGACACTTACCATATACTCATGGAATGTGTCCGGAACGAGCCCGATAGAAGCACTTTTTTTAAAAAGTCACTTGATGTTGGTAGATGCAATAGTATCCTTGCAGCTCCCTTGTCGAAGGATGCCAGAAAATTGTACAAATTGGCCAGATTAGCATTTAGATCGTAAGAAATAGTTTTGTATTTTGTATTGTTTTACTGTATCGTTAGTACCGATGAGGGTGGCATAATCAGTTTGTGATTAAACCCTCTATAAATAAATAAAGAGAAAAAAAAAAAAAAAAAAAAGTAAATAATAGTTTATGATCTATCAAACAACATTATAAAATTATAGAGGTTTTACTTTTTTTCTTTTTATAGTGCCTGTTTAATTACAAAAGGTTAAGAGTCAGCTCTATACATTGTAATTTAATATTTATTCCATCACTCTATGCATGGTTAATAAGTAAAACATGTAAGAACTATTTTTAACAGTTTTTACATAAATAACTACTTTGTTTTATCGTTCATAAGAAACAAAACAAGCACTAAACGAGTTATTACATAAAGATTTTTTATCAACAAACGTAATGCCGTAATAAAGTAGTAATCGTCATAGTACCATGTATATCGCTATCTCGTTCTAACGTATGTTGTCAACTCGTCAGTTGAGCCGTGACGCGCATGCGCACCGCGCGCCGAGGTCAGCCGGCGAACTGTCAAATATTAACATTTAGGTTAGAAACACTACTCCGTTGTTTTGTGTTATTTAGTGTAATAAAATATGTGCAAAGTATGTGATAATGAAAAGTTATGCAAGTGGTGTGGTTATTTAATTATTACACAAGTTTAGTTACAAAACAAAGACAAAACATCTACTCAAGATTAACGTAACAAGGAAACAAGGAATATTGAACTTTACAAGTGACGTGATACAGTTGAAAACACAATGGGGAAATTCGGCAAAAGGATAGTTCTATTTACATTATTTGCGATTAACTTAGTAGACCAGCCGGCACCTGAAGTAACCATCGAACAAGGGATTTTGAGCGGTAAAATCAGCACGGATGGGTCGTTTTTCGAATACATGGGTATTCCTTACGCGACGACTAATAGTAGCTCAAGGTTCAAGGTAAGCATAATTGTCCAATTTGTAGCATCAGAAACACTAAGCCGTTAGAAGGAATATGTCAATTTTAATTTATTCGGTTTTGTAGTATACAAATTCCTAATTATTTATTTGAATTAGTTACGAATCGTGATTTGTTTATTGTGAAGCCTGTTTACAAGCACGTATGAAACCTCGAACAATACGTCTCCAAATAATTACTACCTATAAAGTCCAAGGTTAACTATCGGAAGAACCAGTAATAATTATTTATACTTTGTGTGTTGTTGTGTTACGCAAACATAGTTGATGTATATTCATTATTTCTTGTTTAGGCTCCCCTGCCACCGCCCTCCTGGGAGGGAGTTTATAAAGCCGTCGATGAGATATATCAATGCCCTCAACCCTCACCGATCGGTATTATTGGGACTGAAGATTGTTTGAAAATCAACGTCTATGTACCAACAACAGCTGTAAAACCACTTCCAGTCATGGTTTACATTCATGGCGGGGCATTTTTAATAGGAAGTGGAGGGAAATTCATATACGCACCTGATTTTCTAGTCAATCGTGATATTATACTAGTCACTTTTAATTATAGACTCGGAGCTCTAGGATTTATTTGCTTAGGAATCAAAGACGCGCCTGGAAATGCAGGATTGAAAGATCAAATAGCTGCTTTGAGGTGGGTTAAGAAAAATATAGCTGCGTTTGGTGGAGATCCAGATCATATTACTTTATTTGGTCAAAGCGCTGGAGCAACGTCAGCGTCGATGCTGTTGGCAAGCGACGCAACAAAAGAGTTATTCCACAAAGTTATCGTTCAGAGTGGCTCGTCCATATCTAGTTGGGCTATCAACAGACAACCGTTGTGGGTGGCTAGTCTTATAGCCAAAGAACTAGGTTACGACACCAAAGATCCTCACGAACTATATGAAATATTTTCTAGAACACCTTACGAAAAGTTACTAAAGACTAAACCTAAGAAGCCACTTGGTATGTACTTTGATACTCAAATGATAAACTATCCCTGTGTAGAGAATAAGATTGAAGGAGAGGAAGCTGTTGTTACAGATTACCCATATAATATATTAAGTACAAAATCCAAGAATATACCAGTAATTTATGGTACAACTAGTAGAGAAGGCTTGTTCTTGTTGCCGGAAGATACTGATGAATCTTTAGCTGAAAGAGATGCAAGATACATCTTCGCATCAGATTTAGAATTTACGTCAGAGGAGTTAGCAGCCAATGTATCGAAACAGTTAAAAGAATTCTACTTTGGTCAAGACAAAATCAGCATGAAGACTCTTAATACAATAAGTGAACTAAACACACAACTGTATTTTGAAGCACCTGCCATATTAGAGTCACAAACTATAGCTAGTAATACGAAAGCTGATGTATTTAATTATTATTTTAATTATGCTGGTGGAAGGAACTTCCTTAAGTTTTTGAGTGGATTTAAAAATGAACAAGGAGCCAGTCATAGTGATGAAATATTGTATTTATTCAAAGGGAAGATATGGCCGTTTCCAATAAATCAGAATGATCAACAGATTATTGAGTGGATGACTAAAATGTGGACTAACTTTGCTAAATACGGGTTGGTATATTTTTCATAACTTATTTAAAAAGACATAATTGTAATAAGTATTTCTTATTTCTTTAATTGTAATTAAATTATATCTTTTTAGAAACCCTACACCAGCACATGATGATTTGCCGGTCATATGGGAACCTAGTGGCAAAGACGAAGTTAAAGTGCTGCACATTGACGAAGAATTAAAAATGAGTTCTATTCCCAATCCTAGAGCTAACCAACTATGGAAAGATATTTATGAAAAATATCGAAAAAAGAATAAACCAAATGATTTTTAATCTTTTCACTTTGTTTTCATTTATCCGTTTCGACAAAGAACTTCCAAATATATCTTATGACGAAATTTTCAAGAAGTGTCACAATTTTGGTTTTATTGATCTCAAACTGAAATTTACGATTTAACTTTAATTTTTATAGAAATAAATTCCCATCTACTTAAATAGCGTACATTGACCACAAACATTTACCGTTTAAGTTAGCTATTTTGAATGTTCAATAAGTTTAGAACTTTAGCTCTGTAGATTTTAGTTTGAAAATTGAACTATCAAACTTAAGAAGTGGCAAAAGAATACTTTTATTTACGTTATTTGCGAGGAGCTTGCTAAAGCAGCAGGTACCTCAACAAGGGATTTTGAACAGTAATATTATAGATAATAGGTTGATTTTAGATTACATCGGATAACCATACGCTACTTGTTATTAAGTAAGTTCTATTTACTGGACATGCACGCATTTCGTTGATCAACGTTTTTGGGAAATAGCTTTTCTGTGTAATTGAATTGTAAGTGTTTCCCAAACTGAAATTCTTCTATTAATGTATGCACGCTAGTATTTATGAGTTCCCGAGAAAGGATCTTTCTGGAATTCATTACTGGCTGGAAAGGAAATGGGTGCATGTCACGGTGATGAAATTATTAACTCATTCAAAGGAAATGCGTGGGATTTTGCAGAGAACAGACATTTGGAAGATTTACATTTATTACTGAAATATTAGGAGTAGTGTTCTCTGTGTAAATTTTCATTGGTGAGAATATTTTTACTTCTAAAAATATAATAAAACGTAACTGTTTAAGTTGTTTGTTACTATGCTATTTCCAGTGACAGACGGTGATGACCAATTAAATTAATATGAAACAATTGTTACGAAAATGTAATAATCCAAATAGTTCAATAGCAATGAAGTGACTAAGCAAGAAAATAATTGGTGCGACGATAACGTATCTATGAAGTAAGCATTGTTATCTGTCAGATAAAGATATGATTGAGGCACGTCAAATGAAGCATTTAACGTAACTTCTTGTGATAGTAAAATGTTGTAAATATCAATTAATCAGTTCAATAAATAAATAGTGACAATTAAACATTTAGTAAATAATAAATAAATGAGAAATTTGAAAATAATGAAGAACAGTAAATATGTAATTCTATTTACATTATTCGCAACGAATTTGATCGACCAGCCGGCGCTTGAAGTGAAGATTGACCAAGGGATTGTGAGCGGTAAAGTCAGTGGAGATGGGTCGTTTTTTGAATACGTTGGCATACCTTATGCCACTACCAATGTAGAGTCGAGGTTTAAGGTAGGAACTAAATCTTTGTTTGACAATATTAATGTATTAATAATGTGTAGTTATCGTGTGTGCACTAATTAGAATTTTGTATACTACTGAAACCGCTTTAGTTGTTGCATCTTTCTTGTGTTTCGTTTTTCACGATGTATGTCAATAAACTGCTATTTTAAGTACGCAACTTATGCAAGTTATTTTTGCTTTTCTAGGCACCGTTGCCTCCACCGAAATGGGACGGCGTATATAAAGCTGTCGATGAACATTACCAATGTCCTCAAAATAATCCATTAGGAGTACACGGTACAGAAGATTGTCTGAAAATCAATGTTTATGTACCAGCCCATGCAAAAGGACCTCTCCCTGTCATGGCATACATTCATGGAGGAGCATTTATCTTGGGAAATGGAGGAAAGCTGATCGTCGGTCCAGATTTCCTAGTAAAACAAGATGTTATATTAGTCTCATTTAACTATAGACTAGGAGTACTTGGTTTCCTATGTTTAGGTACCGAAGATGCTCCAGGTAATGCTGGATTGAAAGACCAAGTAGCTGCTTTAAGATGGATTCAAAGAAACATAGCAGCGTTTGGAGGGGATCCTGAAAATGTGACGATATTTGGAACAAGTGCGGGAGGAGTATCCGTCTCTTTACTTGTTGCGAGTGAAACAACAAATGGTCTTTTTAAAAGGGCTATAATGCACAGTGGATCATCTTTCGCAAGTTGGTCAATAACTTACAACCCATTGTTAATAGCAAGTAACTACGCTAAGTTACTGGGCTTTGATGCCAAGGAACCATCAGAAATTTATAATCATTTTTCAAACATGACCTACAAAGATTTGTTGTCAGTAATATCACCTTATGGTATACTCTGGCTTGTGAACGAAAAAATATTGAATGCGCCTTGTGTAGAGAAAAATATTCCAGGAGTAGAACCGTTCTTGACTGACTTATCTTTTAATTTGATGAATAAAAACCCCAAAAACATTTCACTGATGTACTCTTCTACAGACTTGGAAGGATTGTTTTTAATGGATGAGGAAACAGAAGAATCGCTTAAAATAAATAATGAAAGACCGATATTAATCGATAATTTAATATTTAAAACTGAAAAAGAAGCGAAGGAAATAGATAGCAAAATTAAAGAATATTATTTTGGCAAGCATGAAGTCAGTGAGAAGAATATTATGAATTTATCGCAACTGTATACAGATTTACATTTTGAAGCACCTGCGATAATGGAATCTGAAATATATGCTCGTAAAATCGACGCTCCTGTGTATTATTATTACTTTACTTATAATGGTGAAAGAAATTTTGTGAAAGGAAGTACAAAGTATCACAACGAAACGGGCGCATGTCATGGAGATGATCTGATGTACATATTTGATGGAGCGATAGTACCCTACAGGATAGACAAAAGAGATCAAATAGTAATTGACTGGATGGCCAAACTACTTACAAACTTCGCCAAGTATGGGTGAGTAACTTTTACTATTTATAAAGATACACAGATGTAGCTTACATATTTTATGTGGCTTAGATAAGCGAATATTTTTTATGAAACAATGTTTGTTGTTAGGTTGTCTACTTCAAATTACTTTCGTTATTTTGCATGTAGAGTGCAGTTTACTGCTGTGTAATAATTGGGTACTCTTATAAATAAGTAATTTTTAAATAAGCTCATCAATTTAGTCGAGTATTTTATGTTTTAGGGATCCAACTCCTAGTATAGCGACGGACCTTCCAGTGAAATGGATCCCGCACAGCAAGACTAAATTAAATATACTGGAAATAAGTGACGAACTAAAGATGACCTCAGTACCAAATCCCGATTCATATCAATTCTGGAAGGAAATATACGACAAATATAGAAATGTCAAAGTGAATTCATAAAGAACAATCAAGAAATTAAGTCTTAAATTGAAATATCCAAGTTATAAATAAACTGAATACCCACGGTAAAAGGTATTAAACAACTCAAATGTGTATTTATAATACGACATACAGTGGGAATAGCAAGAAACAAACAGCATAAAATAAAAGCTAACATTGACGTGTCTTCATTTTCCCAAGGCTTCATATTTATAAAATATTTTCTCAGTAAATATCTATCCACAGATCCGAGCTAATACAGTAATAATATAAGAAAATCTTGGAGAGCACATGTGTTTAACAATAGCCATTCTTATTCAGCGGAGCTCCACCGCAGAATATTCACAGTGTTCGTTCAAATTGTGCCAAAATATGAGTTAAAAATTTTATAAAACATGATTTATTGTACACACGGGGATGAAGTAGAAATTGAGGTTGGCTTTAGTAAGATGATCAAGTATGCGATACGGTAAGAAGCTAATTATATTATCTTACATCTCGGCGGGTTTCTTAAAGAAGGCATTATTAAGTATTCTAAATGTTAAAAGAATGATAGCAAAAAGTGCTACTTTGGCATTTTATCTAAGCCTTTAAGGAAGGAAATACTATTCAGCATAATTATTTTTGTGCTACTAAATGGAAAAATAACGCAATTGGGGTTTTTCAAGGGCACATAAGTATTGCGTAGGTATACTCCCTTCTATTGCGAATTCTAGTGTACCCTTCTAGAAAACTCAAAATTGGTGTTCTTGTTCACTTCAGTTTCGCTTTTATATTAAACCACGAACAGTGGAACTAGATTGCGAAAGAAGATATGTCACTCCAAATTTATTAAAAACTAAACTTGAACCAACAAAAAAAAATATTATTTAGTGTTACCTAATTTGAGTTAATTTCTAACTTAAACAAAGAAAATAACGGCGTCCCTAAGGAAATCAAAATGTAGCTAACGATAGAAGCAACATCTCGTACCTAATAGTGGCGAAGTAAACCCCTTGCGGTATACAATTACACTTCAATTAACGTTCACCGTCTAATATTTTCATTTGGTACCCAAAAAAATAGGTCCCAGCGCACACGCTACGAATTTTAAGAAGACATTACCCTACCGTTATCTAGCGATGTTTTCATTACCCTCCCTGTAGGTACAATTGCAAAATTTTATAAGTATTTAAGCAATAAAATTAAATTTACGAGGCTCCTTAACAACGCCTGTGCGCTTAAAAAGATAACCCCGGGACGAGTAAAGGCGTTATTTATCGCAACTTCGGACTTTCTATTCATAATGTTGCGGTGTAATATTTATATTTTTGGCGGTTATTAAAATTGTATTTGTTTGAACTTTTTAATTAGTTCGGGGAGATAGGGTTCCAGTTCTTGTTTTTGGAAGACTTCGCGGTAATTCCGTTTAGTTTCTACTGGAAGCCAAAACTGCTGAAACTGGGCATTGTTTATTTAACTCATTTTAAAGTCTTGTACTTCTTGTTTCGTAATTATCTTAACAGTAGAATCTTATTCGGATAAAATAATATGAAACTAAATATTCAAAAACCTCGTATTTTTAAGCAATTGACTACATACATTATTTAATAAATTCGAATACGGTTTTCGCAGAATCGAATCGAAATTATAGTGGCAGCACCGTAGCTATCTTGTATGTAAAATAATCCGGAGCTGCATTTGCCATTCATTGCGCTTTAGATAAAACACGCAGACATTTTTATTTTTCCATGTAAAATGTCCGTTTCAACACGATATCTGGGCCAATCAAGAGTAAGCCTTATGTTATGTACGTTTGAGTTTAAAATAAACTGTTACATTTGGAAAATATTGCCAGACAGTTTCTCGATTTTGAAAAAGGTGCTGGTGGACTATACTGTTTTTCTTTTATGGACTTTTGTTATATTGAGAGCTCACTATCTTATTTATATACATTTCGAGTTATGCGTCATAAAGTCCTTATATTATTAGAAGTTATATTTATATAACCTACAGCAGATGGTTTTACCACGGTTTATAATTTTACACTGTGTAACTTCATGGATGCTTACTATAGATACAAAAACAAGGTCATGTAGCTTTGTTAGACTCACTGACATAAAATCAAAGTAATACTTCATATTTCCAAAATTGTAACGTACTGATCTTTTATCTTACCGGCTAATCTTGAACATAAAACAAAATCAAAGTCGAACAACCTCAGACTAAAGTATAAAAAAAAAAACGGGATTTTATGGCCTGCGACAAAAAAATCGCACGTTTGTCCACAAACAGCGATATGAATAACAAAAAGAACTGTGGTTGTGGCGCGAGCAACCAGCGATAAACAACAAACAATTACACTTATCATTGGCTCGCTCAATCTTTAATGCCTTTGTTATATACAGGGCTAAAGCAGTTTGATACGTACACCGGCTAATGACGGTATTAAAATGTTTTTGTTCTCAGTTTTAGTTGTTAATCGACTGTTGTGACGGAGACTAAAGAATATTGTGATAAATTAAAACATAATGACGCGAAACATAAAAGTTAATGTAGATATTATCTAAACAGCAATGATTGCTACAACGGTTGATGTTGAATTTGTATAGCTGGGTTTAACTTTTAGAAAAGGTGAGTATTTGACTAGAGTAAATTACTAAAATTTGGAGTGGTTGCCTTTCTTTTGGGTGTGTTTCTTAAGTTCCATGCATCTTAAATGCTCTTTTACAAAACACTGTTTACGTCTCAATTCTTTTCATAATTTGATACAAGTGGAATTCAATTTAACTGAAAAAAGAAGATGAGAATACTCCCTGGTATCAGCATCTATTATCAAAATATTGTCTCCACAGCTGATGATTGCGTTTCTGTGTTGTCCCTCCCCGACCGGAGACGGCTTTACAATTTTGTTCCCCAAACAAGGGCCATATTGCCAACCCTAATTTATTTTAAATTATTGGTTCGCATTTTGTCCTAAATTTGGAATTTGACTTGATTTGCGCTGTTAAATATGGACGGGTCCTGTAATATGCTAATATCGGGAGGCTTTGTTAACTACCCCTTTTTTTATTTGAATTTAAAAAAGCTAAAATTAAGAAAGAAGGCGATACTAATTACTTGCTCGTTTCTAAAAGAGTAACTTTAAATGTGAGCAATTAATTTTGCAAACGCTTGGCTACTCTTTTGTTTTTCCTATTGCTCTGTGCTAGAGGAAGTTTATAAAAAATCGACCTCTCGTAATTTAAATTTAGAAAAATAGTTTATAATAGTTTTATACTGATATTATTGTGTAAATTGTTGTCAGTTATCTATAGTTTAGTCAATAAGTTAAGTATCTAGTCAAGTGCAGTGTTTGGTAAAAGTTTATCGCAAAAAGTTGGTCGAAGAAATCAGCTGTCAACGGTCACTGGAGAACTTTGAAACTTATAAGTCAAGGAAAGTACCCAAACTTTTGAATTAATGGTTAATTACAGACATTATACACCATAACACACCATCTAATCACACAGCTCATCATCGATGAGCAACGTCCATTACTCACTGGCTTATATTTTGTCTCCTTTTGTTTGACGAACTGTGGAAGCAAAATCGACGACTTAATCAATCGCCCCAGACATCAGACACTGCATTATTTACTTGACAAAAACCTTGTTTACAAGGTCACAATACATATCATTAATTTATAGCAATTGTTTAAATTAAGCAAATTCTTATTTTTTCCTATTTCTACCTACCTACCTTCTTATTATAATAGTTATCTTGTAAAACTTTAAATAATTTTAGAATCTATTGACTAAATAATCGTCTTGTATCCCTTTTAATGTTCATTTTATTTACTAACTATCCCTTAATCTATATTTACTTCAACATTTTATTTTGTTTAATTTAAATTTACTATTTTGCTGCTAGCTTTCCCTGCCACTAGATTCCAGTATCTAGATATTTAGCTGTACTATTTCAAGTTTCAGATAACTGATAACTGAAGAAAAGGAGTATGATGACCCGCAGAGCAACTGCAAGGGACATGGAGGACAAACTTCGGGCCACCTTAAAGGAGCTGGAGTCTTCAAAAACCCTCTGCAGGCAGCTGCTACAGGAAAGAGATGACAGCGAGGTTGAAGTGAAGAACATAGTCGACAAGAACACCACTCTCAAGAACGAACTGGCTGAACTACATATTGAACATGTGGACCTACTCGACCGGCACCAGCACCTGCAAGAAGTTCTTTCTTCTTTTCAACAATGCAGTGAGACACATGAAAGCGCCTTGAGTCGTATATCTGAACTCGAGCATGAACTTTGTAAAGCCCACAATTCAATATTGTTTTTAGAGTCAGCAAAAACTAATGAACAGGTCTCGAACACCCAGAGCCTTTATGATGAGTTGGTAGGTTGCTCAGCCTCAGATGTTTGTCAGCCTGTAGTTATTGATCTTACCGGTGATGATGTCAGTAAACAATGTCCTTTATTAAGTCATAACAAGATAAAAAAATACATAAGATGTAGTAAATTAATTAGGAAGGCCCATATGGCCTTAAGAAAAATAAAAACCTTTAAATTAAACAATATTAATAGTCATAAAAAGCACATTCACTTGGTAACTCAATTAAAATTATATACCAGTGAATTGGATCAATGTAGAGAAAAATATGATACTGACACTCAATTATTATATAAAGAAATAGTTTACAAGGAGAATATGCTGAAAGATATCTTTACTAAATATGTTTCCAATGAGGAACAACTTAGTCAGCGTATGTTAGAGGCTAGTGAACTATTAGACCTAGTCAAAGGCAATGCGGAGAGGTATGAGTCTCTGACAAACAATCTCTCTTGCAACTGTACTAACACTGTTACACCATCTGAGCCTCCAGAAGTTCCTTCCTTACCTACGGTCTCACTGCCATCAATTGATAGTAATTTTAACTCAGAAAAGTTCATTATAATTTCTGATTAAATAGGAACAGGGTTTGGTTCATTGTTAAATAACAATAACATTCACAATGTCACAAATCACTGCTACCCTAACTCTAACTTCAACAATCTAATAATTAAAATAAAAAATATGAAATTAAATAAAAACACAAACATTGTTTTATTAGTAGGTAATAGTTTAGGCATAGAGAGGAAGGACATTGTTTATGGCATTGACACCTTGCTAGGATTAGATTTAGGTAAAATTATGTTGTGTGCTTTGCCTTATGCAAACACATTAAGTAGCGACCACAATAAGTATGTACATTACTTAAATAACACATTGTACATGTCTACTTGTTGTCATAGTGACAAATTAGTGTTTTTTGACACTAATCAATTTATTACTGGGTTTCAATTAACCCATGAAACTATGTATCTTCCTAGAAGATATAAATTTTTAGTTGCTAGTTTAATAGCTTTTAATATTATCACAGTTATAGGAGATATAACGCAGAATAGGTTAAGTTTAGATTTAAGTCATAATGTAGATTGTTTAAACTTTCAACGCAAACAATAGGGAAGCACTCTGATAACATTTTGCTGTATCATCAGAATATAAATCGCTTTTCTAGCAAAATTCTTGATATTGAACTTTTAGTAGACAAGTATTCAATTGATATTCTTTGTTTTTGTGAATCTTGGCTTAAACCAGATATGATGAATTTTAATGTAAATAACTTTGCGATTGCCAGTGCGTTCAGCAGACTTTCAGCTGAGGGGGGTGGGTGTCTGATTCTATGTAAAGATTATTTTAAGTTCAAGGAACGTCAAGACATCTCTTCTTTCTCTGTTGACCGCATATGTCAGGTAGCATGTGCGGAAATAGAATCTCTTATTGTTCTTTGCGTTTATAGGCCTCCCTCATCTAACCTGTTATCGTTTTTAATTATTATGGAGGAAATTTTAAGTAAATTATGCTGCAATAATAAACCATTATATATTTGTGGAGATTTTAATGTTAATATTTTGATTGATTCGCCGGATAAATGTAAACTCTTATCTTTATTTAAGTCATTTAATTTAAATTATATTTTCAACGAACCAACGAGGATTACTGCAACTTCCCTTACTTGTATTGATAATATATTTTCAAATAGTTCGGTGCTAAACTCTAGATTAATACCCGGTGTAAGATCTGATCATATGGGTCAATTAGTTACTATCAAAGCTAAAAGTAAATTACCTGTAGCTAAAGTTATTTCAACTAGGCCCTTAACAAATCATAAACTAAATTCATTTAAAAATCATATTACAGCAGCCCTTTATTCTAAATATTCTTTTTCTGGAGTTCCAAATAAAGATTATAATTCACTCTTTGGTATTGTACGTGAATCGTTTAACAAAACGTGTCCTCGAAAAGATGTTAAAATCAACTTTAAGCGTAAATTTAATGAGTGGGCTACTAAAGGCATAAGAATAAGTAGGGACGTTCTTTACGGTCTTTATGATGAAAAGTCATTCAACGCTAATCCTAATTTTCTTAACTATGTTAGAAATTATTCAAAAGTATTTAAAAAAGTGTGTTTAGCGGCCAAATCTAGACTTATCAGCAGGCGTATAGATGAATCTGATAATAAAATTAAAACAGTGTGGAAGATCATCAATTCTGAAACTGGGAATAGTATTCAAAGAGATACAGACCTGTCTTTGAAAATCAATAATAAAATAATTTCAGACAAGTCAGATGTTGCTAACGCTTTTGAAGTATTTTTTTCAAATATACCAGTAGAGGTAACGAAGTCTCTTTCCTCATCCTCTTCAAAAGCAGAATCATTATTAACGACATCTATTAATAAAAGTTTTCCAAATTTTAATTTTTCTCATGTATCTCCTAGTATTGTTAAGAAAACATTTAGTATGCTTAAAGTAAAGACCACTGAAGATTTATGGGGAATTTCTGTCAAAGTACTTCAATCCATTATTGACACTATTGCCCCTATTCTTGCCAAGATCTTTAATGACTGTGTTGATAGTGGCACCTTTCCTGATTTAATGAAACACAGTAAAGTAATACCTATTTTTAAATCTGGATGCAAGAATGATCCATCTAACTATAGTCCAGTTTCAGTACTTCCTGCTTTAAGTAAAATATTTGAAAGAATGGTCCTTGACCAAATGATGTCACATTTTAGCAAGAATAATATTTTTCATGAGCAACAATTTGGTTTTACTAAGGGAAGGTCGACGACCGACGCCGGGGTTAAGCTAGTCTCTCACATTTTGGGAGCTTGGGAGGGTTCACAAGATGCCATTGGCATTTTTTGTGATCTCTCCAAGGCTTTTGATTGCGTTGATCATAACACTCTAATCCTAAAATTAAAATACTACGGATTACGAGGACAATCTTTAGATCTAGTATTGTCATATTTGTCAACAAGACAGCAAAAGGTAGGCGTTAACGGTGTGACTTCACCTGGGTCTTTAGTAAGAATGGGCGTGCCGCAGGGTTCAATCTTAGGCCCCTTTCTTTTCCTAGCTTATATAAATGATCTGCCTTTCATAATGTCTAATTTAACAGATATAATTTTATTTGCAGACGATACCTCTCTTATTTTTAAAATTAATAGAAAATTGCATGACTATTCCAATTTAAATAGTGCGCTGAACGTGTTGTCGGATTGGTTTTCAGCAAATAATTTGCTATTAAATGCTTCAAAAACAAAATGTTTAAAATTTTCACTTCCGAACGTTCGATCTCATCTAGATCATAACCTAATGCTTGATGGTAAAAAACTAGAATTAATTAACGAAACGGTATTTCTTGGTGTGACTATAGACTCTAAGTTACAGTGGGGTGCTCATATCAAAGCATTGTCGAAAAGGTTAAGTTCAGCTGCATTTGCAGTACGGAAAATTAGACAGCTCACGGATATCCCCACGGCCAAATTAGTTTACTACGCGTATTTTCACAGCATTATGTCATACGGCGTTCTGCTATGGGGCTCTGCAGCCGATGTAGATTCTATATTCATCTTGCAAAAACGAGCAATTCGCGCCATTTACTGTATGGGCCCCCGCGATTCACTTAGAGAGAAATTTAAAGAAATCGGTATTATAGTAGAGTAGAGTATAATTCATTTAACCAACAAAAAATTTAAAACATGCGTGAAATCCAAACTGATAGGAAAGGCTTATTATAAAATTAGTGACTATGTAGAGGATAAAAGCGCGTGGATCTAGGACCTTCTGCACATGTGGCCTCCCTGGCGGATCGTTAATTCATTTGTCATGTTGTTTAATAATTCTCGATTAGCTTCCCCACGGTCTCTATTCTTAGAAAGCTTTTGACATGCCTTGACATTCCTGTTAGGGTTTAGTTAGGACTACATATCTTTTGTATGTAAAGCTATTTACTCACTTAATTAGTTATTATTTTTTATTATTTTTTATTTATTGAGTTTAGTCTCTTTTTATTATTCTCTTTCTTTCGCACACGCGACCTTTGTAAATGTGACAACAATGTAAATTTTGTTGCGTATCCTATTAAATTTTTCTTCCATTTTGGATGTTATCTTTTACATTGCTATTTACGCTGTTGTCGCATATTTGTAGATATTTATAATTAATTGTATTGGTATCATTGATGTTAACCTTTTTTTTAAAAGAGTAACCTCTGGAGTTTCTTGCCGGTTCTTCTCCATTGGAATGACATTTTGGAACCTGCAGTAGAGTCAGTAAATTTAACGTTTTAAAAGAGCCTTAACAAGGCCTACTTGAAATAAAAATATTTTGATTTTGATTTTGATTTTTGATTTTATACGAAGTACAAATCACTGAGTACTTGCGTGCCTATATAAATTCCATTATATTATTCAAAATATATTTAAATGTTTTACTTTTTATTATTCTTTGAAGTTATTTTTCTAAAATAATTAATGATGTATTTAAAACACGTATAACCTTCCGTAAGAAAATTAAACATTATATCCATAAATAGATTTATAAAAAGTTTAACATTTCGTGATCAGGCACTTGAACATTCCACAAAAGTTCGATATAAAAACAGTTTCTCATCAACAAATTCATTTCAAGAACTTCGAACTCATTACGAGCGTCTTTACTTCGAGAATTTGTTTGTCATCAATCAAAATCTTGACAGATGCAAGCCGACTAAGAGCGGATTTCACGGATGCATTTGAACGAGATCAGTTCATCCTAATCTTAGTTAACGCTTTTATTTGAGTTCGATGTTTCATATGCATTACAGCCATAAGGTGAGTGCAGTTCAGTTGAAACCCATAGTTCAGATGAATAACATAGAAATGCGCTGTCGAAAAAGCTTTTCTACGAATAAAGCAATCCCACCTCTTATCCCTTCTAGCCATAAGTCAGTGTATATTTTCAATTTTCTGTATCAAAAATATTTGATATGATAATTCGCCTTGTCAACATGGAAGTACTTGGAGGAGGCCTTTGCCTAGCACTGGGACAATACAAGCTAAATAAAATAAAAATTGACCATTTTTAAACTTGATCAGGTAACCTAGTTCCAGGGAACTGTAACTATGAATGGTGAAGTCGCCCTAAGCGTTTCATTAGCAAAACCATATTTTTCAGTTCAGCCATTACCCAGGTGTTCGCAGATCTCCGTAATCAGTATGGCTGATGAGAAATGGCCGAAGCCTCGATGGTACCGGGGCGATCGGAAATTGCTATTGGATGTTTAAGTAGCTGCGATTTGTCATTGGATCTGAGTGTCTTAATTTTCTTTGTGAAGATTATGTTTGAATGTTCAGGTGTTAGGAAATAGAATAGTGAGTATTTAGTTTAGGCTTTTATCTATTTAGTCACAGTGACCTAAGAGTTAAACTATGAGCGTGAAAAATTTTGCGCTGTTTTGACGACTCGTATAATAATACATTTTATTTTCTTCAGTTTTGAATTAAAATCATATTAATCCTTTTATTTATTTTATTAGAAAATAAAATAAACAATAAAATTTTATGTATTTTAGTTTGCATGTTTAATATAAATATCTGACATTAAATAAATTATCAAACCCAACTTATTCAGTAATTTAAATAGACTAGACACAACACCTCTCCAGTACATCGAGCCAAAGTATTTCGTTAGTCACTTACCCCTTCGGAGAGCAAAATAGTTTCACCTTTATTAAACTGCATCATTTACATACATATTTAAAAGACAACCATTACAGCTGCACCATTAAACAAACATTATTCAAGTTCTCCGTAAATTCGGGATAATAATGCAAATAATTTGAAGTATAATTAGGCAGCTACTAGTGTAATGACGTGTACTCCGAGTGCTCGCTGCGAAGCCCTGGCTTATGTAAATTATATTGTCATCTTCAAGAATAGGCATTAGGTACCGACGTTCACCTGACTAGGTTTAAGTCTGAAGAAACTGGCGATGTTCACTAACTGCTGTCAGTACCTAAAATAGTATGTAGTAGCAACCTTTTTCTTTTTGTGTTTGTATTTTAAAATATATTTTTCGTAACAGCTCAGCTACTGTAATGATCTTTAAGAATGGTCAGATCATGTTCATATTGATCACTTTGTAAACTGGCCGTGGATTGACTATTGATTATAAAACCTTTTATAATCTCATACTGGTATTTTTATCTCTCTGTTTTACACAAACTTTCGGTTATTGGTACTACCTTAGTTGAAGGCATGTGGCAATTCTATTTCTTATCACTATTTCTCCATATTGTAATTTAAAACGGTTCGTTTAAAAATTAAAGAAAATAAATAATTTTGTTGCTCTTTTCTTACAACTTGAAGATATGCATGTAGCTAACTGTACATGAAAATGCCATCTCATTTTGAAATATAGATTTATATCTACTCTACCTTTATAGGACCATTTATTTATAGAGAATTTTTGAAGACAAAACTTATTACATATTATTTTATGTAACTAAAACTTTTTAATTAATATCTAAATCCTGCATCAAGAGAAAACAGCGCAATTAATTAGTTATTTTGCTATCTAATATTAAAATTTGAGTTACATTTATTTTTAAGAGACTTCATGATTTTTGTTTTGTAAATTTCTGGATAATGTCTTTTAAACCATTTGCAATGTATAACAATACTGCATATTTAATAGTAATTAGCCCTAAAAATTATAATTACCCATAAAATAATTACCATGAAGCTATAAAAGACGAAAAATAATAAGAGCAAAAACTTATAAAATGAGTTTTTTGTCCACAATCCAATGACAATAGCCAAAGTTAAATTTAGATCCATGTATATAAAGTTGGACTTGGCTTAGTTCAGTAAATGTCGTTCTACTGTTTAGTTTACTTTTAATTTATTCTTCCAAACTTTTTGTTTTGGCATTCCTAAAAAGTTTGTAGAATAGGAAAATTAAAAAGTATGGGAGTTTGCCAAGATTTTTTTGGTGAAAAACAAGCACGTTACATAGTATTGTTCTTAATCTGTTTAAACCAACTACGAGTATGGCGAATCCAAGAAAATTAAATGAACAAACACTCCCCTCTCACAAGAAGAAAAAACTTTTTTTAAACGCTCTCAATTTTGTGGATGATATAATAACAACAAAATGTTGTATACATTTACTGATGAACTCACAATGAGACCTCCACAAAAGAATATTTAAATTTCACCGAGAAAATAACACAATCTTACCAAATTGACTACAGCCCTGTTTTAACCATGAAGCAGAAGGTGAAACATAATTTTACAGCTGACCAACCTTCGCGCTGTAAAAGAAAAATATAAACCAAAATGCATTCTGCACAAAAACATTATACTACTAATTGAAACGAATGAAACAGAAAATACTAGTACACACGAAAGATGAATTCTCCGTACTTAAAACACCAGCATTAACACAACAAGCTCGAACAGAGCGTACTTAACAAGGCAATCGGTCTCGCAGCGCGAACCCTAATAATCTTCATAAGCCAGGGGCCGTGACTCCGTATCCTGACGATTATATAAATGGTTTGTTGCGTAAGTGAGAGGGCCGCAGTTATTGTGGTCGTAACCTTTCATGTATTTACATAGATGAGACAGAGGTAAATGTTATTAAGGGTTAGCTAGGACGCGGAATGCACTATGAAGTTGTTTCAAGTCGCTTCAGTGGTAATAATGATAAAGAATATAGAAATGACTTTGAATTACAAACGTAATCTTTCAGGTAACAAGCACATGGGCAAATTATATCTCGAAAATTTTGCAATCATTTTGTTTCGGTCCTTTTATAGACATCGTGTGTAATTTAATTATCGAATTTATTTTTATTAAGTGTGCCATTTAAATGTCATTACTGCATTTCAAAAAAATCCGGCGCGGCTGGTTCCAAGAAAAAAAATGCGTAGCTTAGCGATGAGCACTCTTACTACTTCCGTCGTTGCGTTAGCAGCGTTAATTTCCCGTGTGTTGCAAACAAAATACTTGCCACCCATAATATCTAGCGGTTCAGATATTTCAGGAGAAGTGTCTGTTATAGCGGGTTTGCTTGTAACACGGTAATTATGCCGTCCTAAGTGGGAGGTGCGTGTAATCCGGCGTAAGCCACGGCGCCGGCTGACTTCAAACGTGAATTAACTGTAATTGTTTACGCGGCTGCAGTCCTTATTGTAATGTGGGGCTATTGTGTGTGGACTTATGTGTGAGGTCAACATTACAGTAAATGAAGGTGTTTTTGGGATTGTTATCAGCTTGAAATTATTTCTTCCGACTCCTAAAATTTCTTGTATCACATGTGAGGTTTTGTTTATCTTATGGACTGATTAGATGATAGTCATTTACAACTCTGTTAGTAAATTATACAAACGTGAGGTAAAAAAATACTCTTTGTCCATTTTAGGCGACCTCTTGTAACCTACTTCAAAACGAGGATTTTCTCAATTTAACTTGTTTTTTTTATTTACTTTATTTTATAGTCCCATATTTTTTTTTTTTTATGTATTTATAATAAATTATTTAATATGACAATGACTATGTGGCTGCTGTTAAATCAACCATAGTTAGGTGCTTGTAATGCGCTTTGGCTATATATTAAACCTGGGTCAGTGGCACATAATATAAGCATTGCAGCAACAATAGTAATGCCTATTGCCGGTATGTAGTGCGAACATAATCCTCTGTAAGCTCCAATACACTGGTGTCATATTAGCCTTCAATTAAATGTAATTGCTTTGTGGCGATACCTATAAATATTTAATACTGAAGCTTATTATTGTCAAGTCATGACTAAGTGCTATGCATATTATTGTATAATACTTGTAACTTTAAAGAAGTTTGTAGAAGTACTTTGGCGTGTACAGATATTTTCCCAAACTAAATCGTGTGAATTTCAGAAATTCGTGTCATATAAATAAATCTTCATACAGAATTTCTTCCAAAACATTTCTCTTTTACTTGCAGTCAGAAACTTGTTTTTAGAATTACTACGTTACTATAACTACATACTATATCCTAGTTAGCAGTCCGAATAATAATGACAAACCACAAAATAATTATAAAAGGAGGAATCCAAAGTAACAGGAGCTTGGCCTCGCGTCAAAAGAGCAATATAAGAGGCCACAGACAGGTGGTTAGGCCAAGCCTTCGTGGTCTAGGATCACTATGTGGTGTTGGTCAGAAGTTTCAAACAATTTTTTATAGTGTTCAGTATTGATCCGAGTAGTATTTCTGATGAAAACTATTTTTTGCTGCTTTTGCTATCGGGATTTATGTAGAATATTTGATATCAAGATATAACTCAAATAATTTGCAGATACTTGGTGTTATATGTTTGCACCTGTTTTTACCTTCACAGTACTATCTTATTATAACTGTTTTATCTCATAGAATATACACGGATATGATCAGGCCAAAGGAGGAAAACGCTAAAATTCCTTTATATCCAGATAATCGTTCAAAAATCTTTTCCTCGTAAAGCGGAAAATTTTCCCAAAGATTTTTCATAATAAAGGCACATTGTAGAAGGGAAAATATTACACCAACTGGATATGCAACGTAACTTACCTATTAAATGCATTAAGCTTTTAACACATGTCTAATTCAGGGGAACGTGTACACAAGAGTTTGGTAGTGAGTGAACCTCAACTCTATGCTGTTATTTTAAAGTTGTTTTTAGTTTGACAGGAAGTTTCCAGATGAGATCATTCGAAGTTTTTCATGGAGAGAGCTAGAGTGTCGGTAGAGGCGTGAAGTTGGGTCGTCTCATTTATTATTGAGTGGATACTCTTGGGGAGTCGGTAGAATTTAAAGTTTGTCGCCCACTGTACTGTATATTACAGCATACACTGCTAATTTCCAAAAAGAAACAGCAAAACAGTTCCTCGAGATAGAAAAAAAAAAACAAACTAAGAAACTTACTCTATTCATTCCAATATAATTCAAGAACACACATAATTTTAGCATCAGAAATACACGCTCCAGAAAATGTCTAAAATATACCTACATGCCTCTGAAAATTCGACAAATAGCTGTCACAGTGAGCAGGGAAAGCACTCAAGTCGATTAAATGCCAGAATTCAGAACCATTACTAAAATATCTGTATCAATAGATTAATGTTGTGGAGGATAAAGTAAGAGCCAATAAAACTACCAATGAACGAGGAACGAGGAACCAATAAATAAATATAAGCTTAAATCAAACTTTGTAGAAACGAATGCTATTTAGTAAATTTTTACTCCTTTTGCTTGGCTGTTTAACCAGCTGCTACTACTAATATTTTGTGAATTCTTCTAGTTTTTCCCCGAGTTATATTATGGTAGACTAACACGTCACATACCATATAAAACAGTTTTTTGTTCTGTGAAACGACTTCTTGTCTTACCTTTTAGGATTCTTTGTCATCACCAGCATTGATACCACAAGTAATATAATTACCAACATAAAATACATTGTGTATCACTATCTCTTACCGGTGGAAAATGTTGTTCACCTAAATACTATGCAAAAAAAACTCCTGATCAGAGTCTAAATGCCGAATTCAGAGACGTTAATGATTACTTAACGGTTAACCAAGTATCTATTCAAGTAGGTCGATTCTCAGAAGTCTGAACGGTTGCGTACTGAGAAATCCTTTAAGTGACCGTTACTGACTCTGAGTACGGCAGCCAAGAGTGCAAAATATCAGCGATATATCGCAACAAGTGCATCACGACCCTAAGCCATCCCACATCGGCGGTATCGGTATTTGTTACTTGTTGGGTCATTTACATCTCTTTATGTTGTTTGCTCGCTAAATAACTTGTCGATTGTCGTAACCGCCGCATTCTGCCCGTCGTTTGCCTACCCCACAGACAACTTTATTCTACTTCTCAATTCCTTATTTTGATTATGATGTAAAAGTTTATGTTGGGCCAAGATTCAGATTAGGTGTTTAAAGATTTAGATTTTTAGTGGGTTTTGGTAGCTAATTGCTAATTGGGTAACTTTTGGTTATCTTTTATTTTTGATAGCTTTTGAAGTTGTAAACATTTTAATAAATTAGTAATTATTGTGTCGTGGAATAATAGCATTATTTAAATACAACCTGAAGGTTTTATTTAGTGTATTGGTTTAATAATATTACTAATGGTTTTTAAACACTGCGTGAAAAACACGTATGGAATTGAAAGCCATGTTATATCAAAATAAACTTTTAAAAAAAGCTCATGTTTAGAACACAAATAAATTATAAAACAAAATGGTTTGCTAATTTAATTCATTGAAATTCCATTCCAATAATAGGCACTCGAAATTCGACCAATCAAATATACATTACAATTAAAACAGCTAAACTTTCTGGCCAGACAAAGCTATAAAAACCGAACAAGTTGAACGACAGAGCAATCCCAACTCGTCAGGCTCGTCAATCAGGAGATTCAACAAAAACAACTGAACGCCGAACATTCGAAAGCGAAAATACGATTTGCTGGATTTGTTTCGTCATCCCTACTGATTTGTTAAACAACTGCGCGTGAAACTTCTATTGAAATGTACGACACGAAAATTATTGACGGGACAATGGCAAACCATTGTTATTGAAGACCTGGTTTTTTAGATCTAACAATGATGTGTGTTATCTTACTTATTTACAAATATAGGTATATTTTTTAATCTTTAATCTTTTTTTAGCATAGTATAGCAAAGTCGAACACTACAACTTGTCCGAAATATTTAAAAAGCTGAATCGCTACGACAATAAGTCCAGAACTGATAAATAGCTCTTCTGCTATTCCAACACTACTTCTCAAGTAAACATTTGACTCATAGAAAAATCAAGTAGTGGAAAGAGTCTTAGCGTCTGTTAGTAAATTTCCTAGTGTACCTATAATGAGCAGCTTCGATCCAGCTCGGGAGCAGAATAATTTCCATTCCATGATTGCGCACACAGCGACACCTGAGACGGCGTTTGTCAAACTGACAGACGCTCCCCTCTTTTTGTATAAACATCAAATATGTAACGAATTATTCATTGCGGTTCGCTCCCTCAGCGAGTTTTATTACAGTTTACATAACAGCCTGGACCCTAGTGTTTTCTCGTTTAGTCTGTACCTAGTAGCTAGTTTGAACTGTAGTGGAGTGAGCAATGTTTTCTTGTTTAGACTTCTTGCTTTCGAGCGATTAGTTTCTGTGTTTACTTCCTTTTTTAGTTATTTTCGTATATTTGTTTCAATTGCGTCCACATGTGAACTATGTGCACATAATTTATGAATTTGTCATCCATAAGATTGAGACTGTCATAGTTTTTTTCTGTCCTAAAAAATATTATTTAAACGATAATTTTTAAATAAATTTTAAGCTCAAAATAATAGTTGGTTGAAATGAGCATCTCTGATAAAAATACGTTATATTATCAAGCGATCCTCTACAATGTCTTTTGGCTGGAACGTCTAGCGTGAGACAATCAGTTCTATAAAGGTATTATTGTTTTAAAGACTCGCAGTCCTGCGGCCGACGTCGCCATTGTAAGGGAACCGCACACCGGGTGTGCTTGTCAGAACACACTGCTATTTACGTGGAAATGCTAGTTTTTCTTGTTCTTATGTTACGTAAGGATGAGCAGGAAACTACTCTGTTTATTTTTTCAATTCAATTCAAAGAACATTTTTTTATTGTTGTTTTGTCGTGTGCGGTTTTTATAGCAGAGGTTGGTAGACGTTACATGCTTCATATCCAATTTGGACCAGTGAGTGACATAAAAAAAGCCTTTGGCATCTTTTTTAAATCCCATTGCAGAACTATCAAGGTTCTATAACTCTTTAGCAATCACCTCGTTACGTTAATACCTTTCATTGTTTTCATTAGGCTCGCCTAGTATCCATTGTCCTGCCTGCGTCGCGCCTAGCGCTGCCCGCGGCCTATCTTAGTCTTCACGCTCTCGTGAAATTCAAAAACAACGATACGACTTTCTTTTGTCGAGACCCTCTTTGTCTCAAACAAGATACTTATCAAGCATTTACTCGTTTACCTGCCTGTCTGCTTTTTTTAATAAACCGTCTTGTTTACTATTCTATCGGGGAGGGGATCTTGGTGATTTTATTTTGTCCTCATTCTCCTCTTGTATTAAGTTACTCGGTAACGGTGCTCTTAATTTAACTGGGAACTTGGATTGTTTCTTTTTTGAGTGATTGAGAGGCTGCTGGAGTTTTGAACAACATTTTGTAAATTGAAATAGGTCGGTCACTTAATTTTATAACGTTATTAAAGTGACATTGGTTTTGATTTTTTACGTATAAAATTAAATTGGAGGTGTTAAGATATCGCTTGGAATAAAGGTGGAAGATTTTGCTTTAATCTCGGCTTTAAAGCTCGCACATACGTTAAAGTCCATACACAGAGTGTTGGTGTAGAACCAAATAAAAGTGGAGTCATTCCGGCATCGCAGTGGGTTAACGGTCTTCGCCAGTGCATAACTAACGGTAGGTTGCTGCCTTATCGCTAGTGAACCCTATTAAATTACCCATTTCGTCGGCTAACTCCACTAGCGAGCACGATAAGGTGATACTGTGGATATTTTTCTTCCATTCCACTTCAAGGAAGGCATTACAAGGTACAATTTATTTTATTTAAATGCTAGTGTCCTTGTTGGCTAACTGATAAAGTTTGTTGGATTGTTTTGAGGATAGATCTGGAACCAACGTAATATAATATTAACAACGTTATTACGTTGTTAATATTATATAACCAGCGAAATATTATGGTATTTGTTAAACATCTAAAGATAAAAGGTTTTTTTTTATATTTTAGGTTAAGTATACGATTTTGCGCCAATAACTCGAGAGATACTTAATGACATAGCCAAGGTAATAGCAATAGGAACCACCTGTGTGTATAAAGACGTGGGTGATTCCAAGCTGATATGATGATGATGCTAAATGTCAAAGTACTCACAATAGATAGACAAGTCTAGACACGTATTAATGCACAAACACAAAAATCATAATGATTAAAAAAGGGGCATATAAGAAGAAGAAGAAAAATAATCCACCAAAGAAACGGATCCGCGCTAGTTGTAATATGTGCCATGTTTTTTTTTAGTAATCGTGTCCTCAAGATATCGCTCGTGAAAAATATCACCCACACTTTAAATAACTTCTTATGCAATACCACCTGGTCTTCAATATTGTTTACCTTTCTCATGCCACACAATAATGACTAGCCGTATTAGCATTATCGATGGGTACACTAGAGCGGTACGTTAGGGTCCTCTACTCAAGCGCCCTCCACTCGGGCGGAGAGCAATGCGCCTTAAGCGCTGTTTATTATTTTTAGCCTTGTGGCTATTGCGAAGTACCTTCTTCAGAATCATAGAACGCTACTTTCATATACATTTTGTTAAAAAATAAAGATTAGATTTTTTGCTACATATTTTTAACCACTCCTGTGTTTAAAAAGGTTTTTGAGGTTTTAATTTTATTTTCTCAAGAGCATCAGTTCACTTTTGAACATAGTATTATTTTACAAAAAGATACTTCCTTAAAACTATAGAACAATAGACGATCGAGAGATCGTCCGTGGGTGTAATGTATTGGTGTATCATTATATGTATAATAGGTAGTTTCTAAGATAGATATTTTTTTTGGTTGCATAATTTGTTAATGGCTTAATAGTCTTTGCTCATAGACAATTAGTGCAGAACAATAAGCTAGTCCAAATTTTACCAAACTGAAACATAGTTGTAAAGTAAATATTGTGACACTCCTTTCAAAGGAGACTTGCAGTGAATTAGTGACTGGAGTAACCGCAGAAATGAAGTGTCGATTAACAACGAGTTCTTTTGTCGAGAGTTCTTTGCTGGAGCAGGGAACAATACACGATGTAGCCAGCTTAGTTTGAACTATGGTACTTTGTTCGACTCTCTTTTTGTCGTTAATAGTTGTAATATTTATTGTAAGGGAAACTGGTAAGTGGCCAAATATAAAAAAAAAATGATTTTAAATACGGGAAACTCTTGAATATTAGAATTAAATGAAAATAATTACGTGTCTGTCTCAACTTCAATTAAATTTCGATCAAACCCATTCACTATAATGAAACTTCTTGGAAATTTAAATTTGTAGACAAATAAGCCTTTTTCAGACTATTTAATATCAATAAATAATGCGAAACATATTTTGAACAGAACTGATTTTTTTACATCATTAAATCTCAAACGGCATACAGAATTATCTGTATGCCTGACTGAAAGACTCCCACATAGACACAAAGTAAATCGAAACGAGATTCATTACCATCTTAACACCATAAAATCAAACCAGCTCACCTCAATTGGGTCAAAGATTAAATCCCTAATTACGTTCATGAGGGTCGGTATTGATGTTATTAAAATTTAACGTAAACCGTCTCGAACCAAGTTATTATAAGGTGTTGTCTGTAAGGCCTGTTAAATACGACGCGAGAAACATCTTACAAGTCGCGATACATTGCCGGGTTGCGCAGCTATTGTGGCATAAGTGTTCGATTAGAAACGGCAATGTACTGCAACTTGAACAATATTGCTCGCCGTTTAAATAAGCTTTAATTAATAAGGTTAATGCGAGCATCGAGTGTGCGAGAGCCGTAAACGCCGCGATCCATTCATCGAGTCACCTCGTACTGGGGATGCTGGTTCATATTATTATACTATTCTGTCGCAGGTCCAGTAAAATAATATTGGCCTTGTATATTTGATTGTGAGAAAACAAATTGATGGATCAAAATATGCTTACATTATTATACATTTGATACGCATCACAAGAGGCTGTAAAACTAATTTAAAACTGCATATCGTTAATACGTTTATTTATTTTTGAACAAACAACATTGATTTTAAAATATCACCCGTTATTATTTAAAATCTATTTGTGTTTGATTACATTATTTATTATTACATCAAGAGTAAATTCCGTTTATGTAACTTTGATTTTCACATTTTGAAATAACACAATTTTAGACCTAAAAATATCTCTTGAAAAAAGGTTGCATAACACCATCAAACGTTAAATAAAAACAATTTAATATCTTCTGCCCAACCACTGTTTCATCATTCACGACCAATTAACACCCAATCAAACTAAACTAAAACTGTAAATCTAAGAGCAGGCCTCCAGTCCCTTAGTGTAAACGTTGAACAGGAGCCTTAATCACTATTTAATTATGCGGAACTCAGGCGTCGCGGAAAAGAGCCCAAGTTAGCGATTACTCCATGTTTTTGTTTCACCCTCCTGACACGCCCCGTTGTTTTGAGCCGCAATGAATTGTCATTATATTCCGAAGTACCCTTAAAGTGTGGGAAACAACTGTAAGTAGGAGTAAAAGGGAATGCGTAATGAATAATTATTAAGATTAGCAGTATCTTGGTATTACGCTCAACTTTTTCGCATTTTGATTTGCCATTTCACCGACCTTTGGAGGTTGTCGTTTGACTTTACAACTTCAAAGGAAATATTTAAAGTAATGTTGGTTGGTTTTCTTTGTATATTAGATAGTAGAGAACTTTTAGCTTCTTTTTGTGTTAATGAGCACTTATGTTTTGAAAGATACTTGTTCTTCGTTGTTAGTTTGGAGGTAAAGGGTTGGTCTGCGTTCAACGTTAGTACGATTAATTACTTCTGAGAAATTATACCGGTTGGAAGTATTCAAAGCATTTATTTTCTTTTATTTTATTTTTTTATTCCATTTTAATACGAATATACCTTCCTCTTCGTAACCACGTTACCAGGAAATCATAAGCACCAGAAAGCATTACCAAACGTTGTGAATTCACAGTAAAATTGAATTCAGCTCTCAAAAGCATCTCGGGACATAACCGGGATAATCCTCTCAGATGCAATAAAAACAAACAAATTGCACGTGAAGTAATGCGAAGAGCTTTGCCCACTCGCGGTAACGCGTGAACGCCTTTAAATCCTTATTTATATGATAACGCTATTATTTCTCGGCGACCGTTTTTGTTTTCTTATGTAAGTAAAGTGAGACTTGAGGTTATGGGCGATGAAGTCTGTGAGGTGTTAGACGGGAATGGAGTATTTATTTACATATTAAACTCTGTGTATATAGCGATTGGTGTTGTGGCAATCAACATTTTAGTATCCTATTGCTAAGATTGAAACCTTTAATATGTAAGGAAGAAATTGTTTCCTACGTGAAAGTAAGTGTAGTCCGATTAGGTATTTTTGAATTGAATTCTATTTAAATGATACTGCAATAGCATCATTGACCCACTTAAATATTGGAAGAAAGGCCAATAAAAACCACTAAAGAACACTTAAAACCAATTGTAACTAAAGAAATCGTAATTAAAACAAGCTACATGTAAAACAAACGCGATTCCAAATAAACCATGAAACTTAATTCCCCCGCAGTACGGCTTAAACGCGTACACCCGTCCCCAAAAGTTGTGTTACAAACAAGTGTGCGGTGTTATCACGTCGTAAAATAAAAGTAATGACCGCGCTGCGTGGCCCGCTGTACGCTACTATTTGAATATAGTGGTATTGAAATGTGGAATATTTTATGTATTGTAATGCTTATGTAGGTGTTAGGGGCAAATCTCTAGAATGATATTGTAAACGTTGATATTTACAATATATTAAAATTATGTCGTACAAAATCATTTTAAATTCCTATGACACAAAAAAATACTCGAGTCAATTCTTAGTTCACTTTATAAATAGGTATGTTTCTTTTTGCCTTCATATTGTAGACTTCTATTTGTTCTTTTAATTTGTATGTTTTTAATCTTTTGTGTCCACTTATTTTTATTTCTCTTTTTTATCTCATATTGTAAATAGCCTGAGTCTTATTTTGTACTGAATAAAAGCTTTATCTATCTATCTATTTAGTCTACTTCATGACACGTTTGTAAAAATATGTTTTGATCGACATTTATAGAGTAAAGCGGTGGCCGGAAATAGACTGTAATCATGAAAGTTACATTTGCCATCGGTTTGTCAGGCGATCGCACAAGTTGGCAGAACTTCAAGGTTTTATACATCGTTACTTGTGGATCGGTTCACTTAGATTCCTAACAAAGAAATCTATTTTTATTCAAAACCAATGTCCTTTTGTAACATGAATTTTATTACTTGAATTTTTACAATCAAGAGCATATCATTTAATTTCAACTTACAGTTTTAACATTTATATAGATTTTTTGTCGTTATCAGCGCTAAAGTATCATTATCTACTTACTATGTCAGATCACAGGCGAGTAGTACATCTCTTACACTACTCTAGGCTCTGCGAATGCAATTGCGATTTTTAGAAATATCTAAGGATTTTATATATCTTAGAAATTCTATATATATATATATCAAATGAATTTCTTAAAAAATCTGGTGCTGAAGACGTCTGTGCACAGCAGTGCCCAATTACCCCAAAAAAAAAACAGAATGGTAAATGGACCCTAAAAAATGGGTCTGAGTTTCTTGTATGTTTCTGATTTTACATCAGCCCAATATTAAAACAAAATAATAATTTTTGAATTTCGTTTTAAAACAGTTAAAAGAGAGCCCAATCCTAACCCTCAAGCGATAATAGATGGGATCGTAACCTATAACTAAGAACGGGATAAAAAATAAGTTGAAGTCGTTCGCCATCGCCCACATCTGCTGCTAATGTGTCCAACTTTTGATAAAGCCGTAGTGCCGAACAAATTGGGCGCTGAATCACTTTTTCATGTTCAACAGTTAAGTGATATTTTAAGGTCACGTTACAAAGTTCGGGTTTGAAACGAGTTTCGAAAAGGGATATGGTTCAAAGTTTAAAGGGAGACTTGCTTGCAGTTAAATAGAGCAAACAAAATTGTGAACAGGTAAAACGGTATGTTTTTTTTGAACAAGTCAGGTTACAACCTGGTTTTATTTAAATTGTAAACTAATATTTCAAGTACGTACGTAAGACTGCCTCGTTAGCCTAGTGGTGCTAAGCGTGACTGCTACGCTGGACGTCTTGGGTTCGATTCCCGAGTCGACCAATTGTTGACCGGTGTTAAGCCGGAAACCCACAGCAGCGCACGGAGAGGCTGTGCACGTGTGTTCAGCTTCGCTTTAGTACAAAATGTATGAGAGCGTTTCCACCGCAGCGCACGGACATGCTACGCAGCAATTGACGTCATAAACACACGCGTAGCTAACTCGAATAGGCGGAACGTAGCTCAGCCACGTGGCCGACCCACGCATCCCAGCTGCGTGGGTCGGCCATTTCTCGGCGACCCACGACTATGTACAGTCTCGAGCAAAAATATGTACACACATAATATTGTTAAGAAATTATTATAAGAATAAGCTACTATAAATAAGAGGTACAATTAATGTTCCTAGTATATATAAATACATTTAAGGTGTAATAAGTATAATTTATGTAAGAACTAAGTAATTTATAATACAGATAAGTAAAACAGATGTTACTACACAATAGCTAAATTATATTGTTACTTGGAAGAGCTATTGTCTATATTATAAAAATAATATATTGACTTTAAGTAATTTTTTTTTATTAAAAAAATATTTGATCCATTTTATTTTCAAGTGTCATCTGTCAGTATGCATTGATTGCTAGATGGCAGAAGAGATCCGACAAAAAATCTCACTAATTTCGTTTAACAATTTCGCATATTATTAAGTATACATATTTTTGCTCGTGACTGTACCCCACGCATAGCTATGAGCTGTGTGGGCGACACATCCGTGTCCGTGCGCCGCAGTGGAAACGGAGGCCGACGCCGCCGAACTAATGAGCCCACGCAGCAGAGGTGAGCCACGCATCCGTGCACAGCCTGCGCAGCGGTGGGGTTCCGGCTTTATTGGGTTTTTCTATGAAATTCTCAGTAGCAGGTCAGAGTTTTGACTTGTGCCCAGTAAGTGGCAATTATAGGCTCGCCCCCTATTAAATGGGACCTAAACATATCGGCGAACTGTGTGTGTACATTAGTACACCTCTGTCTACCCCTTCGGGGATACGGGCGTGATGATATGTTATGTTATATTTCAAGTAAGGTTGAAAGTTGATATTCATGATATTGCAATGTGTCATTGACCGTAAAAAAAGCAATGAATGACTAAAGCCTTATCAATATTATTTACTTGGACTCATTGATGTGAATCAGCTGAGATGATGATTCAGTAATGAAACGATAACATTCTGATCGTAATCCCAAAATACTGATGAGGATAAACCTAAGTATCCGGTACTTTTACTATTTTTATTGTTAGGTATTTTATTATTAATAGTTTTCCTTATAACTTTCCTGGAAGTTATATAGTAAAATAAAATTCGATCTTGATAATAGAATAAAAACTGTATCCAAGATATAACTACTTTTTATTTCAAAAGTATAACATAATATCCACAACCATTGGAATACAAATAATTATTTACAAACACGGGCAGGCTAGGTATGTATCATAAAATAAAAGATTGAAACAACATGATGATATTTAAACAGCAATTACCCAAAACTAATTATTTTTGGGAACATCAACAAATTAAACAATATCATTTTATTTTCGTACAAAGTAGTTTTAGTTTCGTAAAAAGTAAAGTAAAGCAAGTAAAACCCTGGGGAAAAACTAGATGAAATACCTCGATTAATGAGATGAATCATTGCACTAGAAACGTTCTCTAAGCACCTGTCAATCTATAATCTATATCTCTTCATCATTTATCATTTTGCTTGCACGGTCAACCATATAAGATTGCAGCATACCACGAAATTGAACTCTAGCACCTTGAGATAAGGACGAAAATAGCGTAAAAGCATCACAACTGATATGAAGTCTGTACCTTTATCTCAAGTGTGAAGAACACCAAAATATATATACCGAACATTGTTCATATATTCACAGTCATCTGTAAAAAGTAAAAGAACTCAAAATGTCTCTAAAAACTAGTGTGATTATAATCTCTGCGTTGTGCGTTGCGTTGTACAGTACAACCGACCTCAATCTAGGAACTATTGGCGGACAGCTGGGGTACCAAGAACAAGTGAAACTAAGCAGTTTACCATTGACCTCAAGAACGAAGAATGTTTTCTACACTTCCAATAACACCAAACTTATAAAGGTAATTATTTTATTATTTTTTGTTAAATATGATATTTTTTTAGATATAAATGTCTGGAAGTATCGATTACTTTAGCCTACTGGGAATTACTCTAGTGTCTGCTACTGTATCAGAAGTCTTTGTTATTTTAACAGTCTATTTTCATTAGGCACTTCACGTTTTTAAGTTTTACTTGTTCTGTATCATGAACTCGTTTTTAGTACTTCATCATTTTCCAAAATAGGATAAAAATATTTTATAAGTTTCTGGAAAAAAAAAATCTTATCATTAGTTTTCAAATGTTTTCCCTAAACAGATGGTATTGTTCAGTGTTATCGAGTATTTAATTAACCTATGATGTTTAAATTTCCAGGGTATATCAGCCATCGATCTAGGCAACACCAAGGCTAAAGTGCAGCTTGTCGATTCTGTAAAACTCACTCAACAACTCGCAACTCACTTCGCTATTCACTTACACTTCGCATCACATTCCAAATGACCTTGATTTTGCATTCTGTTAACATCACTTAGGCGGTTGCGAAGTGAAGTGAGTTCCGAAGCGAGCAAAACTGCACTAGTGATTGCCACACTCAACAAAATTTAATTCGAGATTTATCGGTTTTTTTATTTTACTAGTTTTTGGCTCAGAATTGTAGCTGTTTTGATATTTAAATCAAAATTTCTTATTTTAAGGAATTTAAGACGGCTAATAAGTAAACAATACAGAGAAAACTCTAAATTCGTGCCGTGAATATAATCTACATAATAAACGATAAAAATGACTGACAGTCAATATCATTACTAATCTGTGGTCAATATTTATATTATTAATCTTGTGAGTTGCGTTGTTTTGTTCGAGTTTGGTTTGATAATAATTGGAAAATAATCATGAAGTAAGTATATCTTCCTTGTTGTATTAATTATAGAAGTGTTTATTTTGTTTTCTAATCTGGTTCTAATAATGTTTCAGTCCAAATGAGACACGTTCCTCTCACCCATCGTCGGCTCAGGTTGAAACTCTGGTAGAGTTTATGGAAAAACAATATACAAAACTTAATGACTGCATAGTATACCTACAGACTAAGAAGAAGCCAGAAAAAATAAAACATAAACATTCTTCTAAATATTAATTCTAATCGGAAAATAATACATTTCAAAGTCAAAGTCAAAAGTTTTATTGCATACTAAGTGTACATTAGATGTTATAAAAATATGTGGGACTTATTACTTAGTTGCCTTTTACAAGCATAGCAATATAATTAATACCTATTATAAAAATCTAACACTCATTCTAAAACAATTAGCATCTAATAATTAATATATTTATCCTTTACAGTTTAAACTTTTTTTTTTGGTTTTATCTAATTTATTGACTCTATATATTTCCATACTTAATAACTAGCAAAAAACAAAGGGTATATTCTAGGTACTTATAGTTAGGTATTAGCTGACACACAGCTACAATAGGGATATAAAAGAACATATTTATATACATAGTTTATATATTCATATGTTGTAACTATATTAATAATTATTTAGTAATTTATTGTTCCTATTTATATTTATAAAAATTGTTATTTTCAAAATATTCCTTTATGGAGTAGTAACAATTCTGGATTAAATAATTTTTTAGTTTTCTCTGGAATGCTAATAAATATTCTTGATTTTTTATACCTATTGGTAGCTTGTTAAATAATTTAATTGCCATATAATATGGACTTTCATTTAACATTTTAATACGGGATTGTGGTAAACATAATTTATTTTTGTTACGGGTATTGATGTTATGAGAATCTTCTATTTTTTTAAATGTGTTAATATTTTTATAAACAAATGTGCATATATCTAGTATATATATTGATGGTAGCGTTAATAGTTTAAATTCCTTAAAGTATGGTTTACAGCTTTCTGTATTGTCTATTTGAGCTAGGATTCTAACAAGTTTCTTTTGTATTATAAACAGATCGATACAATTGACACTGTTTCCCCATAACATGACACCAATTTTACAAACACAATAGGTACCCATCAATATATTCAGGAATTACTTGTCGTTTCATTACCTACCTAGCTAGGCACCGTCTCCAAAATAATATTAAATTGTATTAAGTATAGGTTAATAGTAGTTTAGGTTCGGTTTATTAATGTAGGTAGGTAATAAACTTCATTCACAGTTAAACTGCGTAAGCAGTTTTGTGGGGCAATGTAATGTAACCTAGTGTTAAGATTTGAAGAAAGTAAATAAATAAATCTAAATCTAAAATAGTATTATTTTTAACTTTTAGTGCTTTTATTCATTTTTGAAATCGTTTTTTTGCAAAAAAATTTTTTTCACTCGTAAAATATATGCTTATTTTTGGATCGAGATTGAGTGCGAAGTGAGCGTCGAAGTGACTTAGGAATTATCTTACAGAATGCCAGATAAAACGTCATCTCATACATTATCTGTCAAAATCTCGTATTTGATTTAGTTCAACTCGCAAACACGCTCGCAAGTGTGGCGCTAGTGCAGATTCGAATTATCAATCGAGTTACAGAATGCCAATCAAGAAACTCACTGCGGATTCAGATTCGAATTTTAGAATGAAGTCTTACAGAATCGCACTACAGGTCACGGCAGGCGGCGTCAACTTCTCCTTCGTCAACGTGAAGCTGAACGGTGAAAGAGGAGAAAGCCTTAATTATCTCGTTCAAGTATATGTTTAATTGTATAACGAGCCTTTTTTTTACTCTAAATATTATATGAATTGTAAGCAATGGTTCATTGATCCAACAAATACATGAATTAATTTGAAATTCCTTTTTTTTAGTTTTTTTTTAAGTTTTCCTTTATTTATTAGACGTATGGAAAAATTACTTCACATTTCAGATTACAACATACTTCAGATTTCTAGAGATTTAGGTTGTCAAAGATATCTTGCAGATAAGGCGATCTATTCAGCGATGTATCTAACACCCGTATTCATGAATGTTACTGTGAGGTCTCATAGTGCGCGCGGACGCACAGGGATACAAAAACCTAATCATAAACAATACTTGAGGGACGAACGACACTATGCGCTCATTATAATCAACGCACAGATAAAGTAGCTCGCTAGCTACTTTACGCAACGCATAGTGCGACAAATCAACACATGACAAATTGGTATCGAGTATAAGGTTATGTTTGTAGTGATTTGTGATACGCTTATTTGCACATAATATAGTAGAGAAACGCAGATAATCTTAGAGGTTTTTAAAGGTCATAAATAAACTCATTTTTTGAGGTTACATTGCAAACGCTGGCTGAACCCTACGAGTTAGATATAAAAATGTACTACAGTATTGTGAATGTAATATAGATCAATATTGCCCTTTCCAGAATGTAATTTAAATGAATATTTTCGAAGAAATTACAGATTTAAAATGCAGGGACATGGTCGGTTGCGGGTACCGGCAGGGGGGCGCGTGCCTATGCCAAATAGTGCGTCGAAGGCCGCGCTTTGCCCTATAGCATTTTATGGCTTTATGGCACTATATTTAGTATCAGCATTACACCCGTGCAAAGCCGGGGCGGGTCGCTAGTCGCTAGTATAAAATGAAACAAATTTATTTCAATTTTGAAGATTTTATTAATAGTTACATTTCCAATTTCATTTTTTCTAATTGCAAACCATGGAATTGTTTTTCAAAATCAATTAAATTTTCTTCCCGTTGTATCAGGGCCTCCTCACACATAGCTTTATTCTTGCTTCTGTCTCACTACAAATTTTCTTGACCTGAAAGATAAAGTGCATATTTATAAACAAGTGTGCTGCGTTATTGATTATTTGCATCTGAGTTTAATCCCTGCCCACACCTCTTGAATTGACAAAATATTCCGTTACCTGTGCTAGTAGTGGATATTTCCTTTCGTGTTTTTGGTTGAGAGGGAACATTCTTGTCTACTTCTAGATTTTATCATCTCCCAACTTCTTCTTAGCTGAATGTTATTCCTAGGCTTCACATAGGACTGTGCATTATAGGCCATTGTCAGCTCATCCCAGGCCTTCTTCTTCAACTCGATGTTTTGAGCGTGTGTACGCTTATCCTCAATAATGGGCGGGTCTCGCACTAAAGCTACAATTTGTTCTCTTTCCGAAGAAGTAAATGGTAACTTCTTTGAGCTGAAAGAAAACAATACGTGTTAATATTTTCACAACTTTGACTATGGAACAAACAGAAACATACAATAATATAGAAGTGCTTACCATGTTTTGGGTAATTTCGTAGTCATTATAGACAAAAATTGTTGAAAATAATGTAAAACTGTTAAAATGTTTTTATTATGAAAAATCGCGGTTGACGTTTAATCTGTCAGTCAACCCGAGTGAAGTCGCATCACATCGTTAACCAATCACAGCGCCGCATTCAATGCTATGAGTCCGCACAGCAAAGGGTCCGTTAAGTATTTTTTATGAAATGAATGGCCTGCCATGACGAACGCAGTGAGAAATGCCTTACTTAGCATAGTGTTGCTGCCATACTTATGTAAGTAGCGTTCTTGAATACGGGTGTAAGTGTATTGACTATCGCACAGTAAAAAAATCGAAAACTATTATTTATTATTTTACATATTTACTAGCGTCCTAACTTTGCATCATAAGAAAAACATAAATTATACACAATAAATTTTCTCTTGAATTTACTAAAAACCATTTGAAAAATCGTTAAGTACTTTTTGATATTATCCCGTACTTTGTCCTACTTTGGACAGACAAAAGTGGCGGGGACTTTATTTTATAATAAGGACATATAGATATTCTTTACTTACAATTCTACAAGGAATATGTTCCTGGGATTTCATTCTCAATCCAACTGTCCTCATTCTAGTTTCCCCGAGAGATTTAATGAGGTTGTATGTCCAGTAGGTAGTAGGCAGGTATGCTTGCTAGACGTTCTCTGTGTAAGTTGAGGTCTATGTTCTAAGTATTGCAATTAAATTTTGATGACTAAAATGATATAGGTATGTAGCTCATACTAAACAAAAAGTTAAAAGAAAATGCACAATTTTTATGTATTTTTTATTTTTATCAATCTTATCTTCTGAAGTCCACTTTACAATTTAAATGATGATTACATTATAGGGATTAGTTTTCAATATTACTGACAAACAATGAAAATACTTCAAACCTTTCGAACACTAATTTAGTCTCAACATTATCCCAATCTTTGAGACCTTTCAAAAAACTAAATGCTAAACCTCATATTTAAACTAACTGTGCTCCAGGAAATACATGTACCAGAAATAAAAATCGTCGTTTTAAAAACATTGAATTAAATTTTATACTGTTTAGTTACAACGATGTGCAATAATCGCCGATCGTATATTATTTTCTATTGCTTACCACGTTTTTTAATACCCTCGTATCCAATCCGATCAATAACGCAGCTATTTCTAGATAAAACGTTATTAATGAGTTTGCTGATTAAAATTCCAATAAATAACAATATGGGTGTTTAATGAGTGCGTGTAAAGTATGCAAATGCTAGGTATATGAGACTACGCTCACATATTGGTCAGGGGGCATTGATGCGTGTGTAGGCCGGGAGCTGGCGGCGTTAATGAATTTATTTAAAATTCAAATTAAATTGACATTCGAAAACGCTTAACGGGTTTAATGAAAGTTTATAAATAAGTCTCTTTCGGTAGTAACTTACTAACTTCCTGTTTATTTTGTACCTAAATCAGTTTTAAAATTATATAGGTAAGTATAAAAAACGAAAAAAAAAATATAATTTTAGTTTGAACATATAAAATTCCACTGGCTAAATGCGTCCACAACTGAAAATGTGTATTCAAATATGACTTTCTTAAATCTTTCGTCCTAATTTTAATATTTCGCTCTAGTCAAATCTACGTAACATAGCAAAATGTACCAACGTAATAAATCCGTAGACTATCATGCACATACATGTAGTATTTTTGTCATATAAAGAGAGTCTTGTCTCCCGGCTCCCGGCCTAACATGTTTACTCTGGCCCCGTTGAATATGCAGTGCACTGGGCGTGCCCTAAACTCTTGTAAGCCTTTGTTTGGGCCCGATATTGGATCCCGACGTTTATCGGCCACTTTGATACACTCCCTAAAATATTCATGTTGTTTATACGCGAGCGTCCGTTACTATACAATCATGAGTTGTATCTTTTGGGAGAGGTAATTACCTGCTTTGAGGTGATTAAGCCATTTGTAAACGATTGCATTAGCAGCGTTGCCGATATTGTTGCAGGATGCAACTTATAATTTTATTTATTCGCATATAATTTTATAATTAAGCAATACTTCACTAGTGTACGACTCTACTGCGCCCTACGGGATCCACTGCTAAATAATTATTTACATTGTTGACGATAATTTGTCTTGTCTAATTGTTTTGACTAATCTCTGTGTGCCAACACGAAGAAACCCCAAAAAAGCCCTTTGCTATCTATTGTCGTAGTTATTTAAATTGGTAATATTTCACTATAAATGAGTTAGCAAAAAATAAGAACTTTCTTTTTCTTAATATTTAAACTAATCGATACCATTTAAATTAAATAAATTCCCCCCAAAATGAAGAGTAAGAGAGCTGACGCAAACAAATAGGGGTTGTTGTCGGATGCGGCGACATTACATCGCAATCAAACGCTCGTTAACACGCCAAGTAATTACTGGACTGGACCTAACTGCTGACTAATATTCTAGCAGTTTAGCGACACAGGTGGGATGTGTATCTATGTACATATATCTTGTTTAATTAAATACTTGTAGTCCTGGTGTTAAAGGTATCGATCTCCTATGCTTATTAGATTGCTTCAAGATTTTGTTAATTCTATTCAATAGGACTTTTAAATAGACGATTTGTTTATGTTAGGAATGCAATTCCGGTAATGGTAGATGAATTAAAAAAAACTTGTCTTCGATAGAATGTACCTTAAAAGTCGTCCCATGTAAATTTAATTACAGATGGTCCTTCTTCTAAATGTGGATAATTACTTTTTTAATATTAAGGTTCAGTGTCATTCTTATTTTCAATATTAATTTTAATTTTTAAGTAAAAATCCAAATCTAGTTCAACGACTCGAACTAAATTTTAAAGATAATAAAATAATTCACCATCAACTCTGCACATCCCTTAAACAAACAGCAAAATGATAAACACATAAATACACGTTCGTAATAGGCGTCGAGATAGTTGTTGTTGCTAGTAAAACTTAGCAACCACTTTAGAACTTAGGGCCGCAGACCGACGCTGTGACGTCACGCTCTATGTGGCTTTGAATAACTCATGTCGCTCTAACTTTGTGTACGATGTGTATTTTTAATTAATGTTGCCATTTTTAGTTGGATTTGCTGTTTTTGAGAAAGTCTTATTGATGGATGTTAAATTTTGGATTATTTTCGGAAAATTTTAAGATATGAAAAAAGTATTCTATTAGTTAAATAACAATAATCTCGGGTATGAGATAGGTCCATGCCCAGCTGTGGGATACCACTCGCTGTAAATTATGATTAAAAAAAAACGAATGTGCGGCTACCACAGTGCAAAGCTTCATTTTCCAGTTTTGTTTGTTTCAATATAAATTCTCAATGACTAAAATTATATAAAATTGATATTAGAAAATTCTTGAATTGTGATTAAAAAGCTTTCCTTACTAACTATAAGGCACCTACATGCAATGTGCAGCCGGCGTATCTAGGCGACGCGTGACCAATAGCGGACCGCGCGCAGGGTACCAATGAGACCAATATCCTCAATGAAAAACGTGGCACACAAATATTCCCAAGTTATTGGAACAAACTACGTTTTATAAATTATTTAATTTTGTTCTTTTTCAAAATATTAGTCACTTTAATACTTTTTTGATAAGATGTAGTAAAAAATTACCTGCCACTAAAATAAAATTATATTGAAAATACACACATAAATCTTTTGAGTATAAGCGTCAGTAGTACTTGTAATGCTGTATAAAATAGCAGTTTTTAAATTTGACAACCCTGTTCTACAAATTGTGTTATCAAGCGGGTTAAAGGATTTCTTTACCACATTTAAAAACATCATGACGTACGAGTACCTAATACATTATTTGAATTCTAAATCAAAGTTTGAGCTAGAACTCACCACTGAAAAGCAACAGAGATTGGCATACATAAGCAAGTAAACCTCACACGTGACATAATGAAGCAGACTTCTTAATTCCGTGCTATGAGCCGAGAGCCGCGGTCTTCGGCGCACCGGTCACGTCCCCTTTTTACAACCGCCTCAGCTGCTCGCCTGCCAATTCGAAGAAAAAACACGCCATTTAATATTTCATTCGAGCCCCAACCATTTCATGAGGGAATCAATATATTTTAAATTCTAATTCGGTTCAATACTCAAAGAGTCTTTTACAGCGGCAATCGATTCTGGTGAATATAAAGTGGGCTGGTTACCGCTGGGCCTGTGATTTTGTTCTAGAATTTTAATGTTTCATTGTATTTAGAATTTGAAGTATCTTGTTTTGTTTTTGAAACAGAATTTATATTTATTTTAGCTTTTTGTAGTATCGATTTTATTAGTATCTAGGTCGTTCTGTAGGTGGTTGGTTTGTTACATAACGCAGACGTCAATTATGTCACTTTAATTAGTACAAGTTAGGCTTTAATTGATTCATAACAAGGACATAAGTGACAAAGGCCTATCTGATGAACAGACAGACACAATTGAAATCGTAATACTAGAAAACTATTACTACTGGCTTTTTAAATTTAGTGAATAAAAGTAACTGTATAGCATGGAGAAATAATAATTCTAATTATTTTAACTTGCTAAAATTACATTACATTTCGTCTAAACGAAACAATTTGCCATTAAATACAACAAATTAATTAGGAAATTATTCGCTTAATCCATAATTATAAACATAACGGAACAATAACAATAATAAAATATCCAATCCGCAGAGATAACAATTGGCCAAATAGATATATATTGGGAATAACGGTAATCGCTCGGGGACATTTTGTTCATATATTCACGGGAACTAACTGGTTATAACTGGATATAACTGGACATAACTGGATTCCCGGTAATGAGGATTGTGGGCGCACATTAGCGCCATTCGCCCATAATTATAATCTATGTTTTGTTAAGCTGTTTAATTATATTTGTGGGAACTTCTTGCATGACTAACGTTTTACTGTAAAACCCATTGTATTGTAAATTGTTCTGTAAAACCTCTTTACAAGATCTTTAGTTATAGGACGTATAAATCCATAGGTTCTTACTGATATAAAGGGTGCCATTTGATCGTTATAAAAAAAAGGATTAAAAAGATTTCCGAAAGACAAGTTTTATTGTCTTTATTGTTGAAAATTGATGGAGCACTTGTCGTTGGTTGATAGATATTTTCTAAAAAGCCAAACTCATTTGGTTTTTAAGGTGTAGTTTTATACTAGGTATTACTATTGTGTGTATTTAAATAAATAACTCCACAATAGCTCTCTCAGTGAGAATCTTATTAACTAGATCTAAGTCCTAAGCTTAAGTAATTGACCAATGAAGTCGAAACCTTTTCATAATAAAAAATATTAAAAGCTCTCCAAATATCAAAAAGATTTGCAGAAAAATTTATCACTTTTGATAAAAGGAAAAACATTTACAAATGAAATAAATATATTCTATTTACAATGTTAATCTACGTTTATTTAAATTCTCGCTTCTTAGAGCATTTGCATGAATAATTAAGGACGATGAAATTTGTAAGATATTTAGAGAAGGTATTTGACTCCTTGGTTCATGGATACCTCATTACGAATAACATCCAATAAAAAATAATTAAGCATTTTCTAGTCTGAAATGATAGAACACGCGTCATACAAACAATATTGTTATTAATAACAAGAATCCTTTGCTAAAATTCATCACAATTCTAAGAACCAAACAGCGCAGTTTAAAATAAATGTGAGTTTTGTTCTAATCTAAAATAAAACTCCCACTCAAATGAAATATGAGCGTTATAATCGATGGTACAATCAACAGCGCGGTGGAACGACTCGCCGCCAATTCGCCAACATCGCTCACTTTATTCCATTCGAGTCTAGCTCGTCACTTTTATTCCGCACTTTGGCTTCCACCTCAATTCAGCCACTCTCGTCTTTCCCTGCATCTGAATTTACTGAATTATTGCCACAATGTAAATTCAATTCTAAACTAACAAGCATAAAGTTCAAGTTTCAATGTTGCAAATTCTATCTGCAATGTTTTTACTTTTCATTGCGACGGAATATGATGCAGAAATGTAAGATGTAAGGACAATTGAGTGTGGAGGGGTGAGGAGGAGGGGGGAAGGTATGTGTAGTGCGTCTTTTTGTCTCAACCGTGAAATATTTTTTTTAAATAGCGCTCTTTTTGACGTCTCGGAGGTTACAAAGATTTTCTTGTGAGTTGCAATTCTGCGTAATTTCTGTTGCCTCGCGGCGTATACTTCGCGATATGAGAATATTGTGGGATAATGAAGCGTTAAATAAAAGTCGATGCAGCCATTTTGCTTAGGATGTAGACTAAGAGCTCGTGTGTGTGTGTGTTTTTTTTTTAATAAAGTTTAATACTTGCCTATATTAGTTTTCACTGCTGGTAGCTATTATTAGGCATTTCTTATTTGAATTAGAGAACATATTCTAAAGAATAAGAAATATTATATTAGAGGAACTGTACCGAAGAAAATATGACTTTCTTTACACAAATAATTTTAACTTTTAGATAATGTTTACGATAAATAGTATTTTTTCTGCACTGTACAAAATATCAAACCCCTTATACTATTATGTTCTTTAAACCCTTGAACAAAACTCATGACAAACCGCATAAACAAGCTATCAATCAATCGTCACAATAAGTAAACAAGCAGAAGAAATAACAGTCAATCCAGCGCACCTTGCTCGCTGCCTATCCGAAGCTTATTTCATATTTCCTGACAAGACAATGGAAAATTTGACACCAGAATCTGAAACAATGTTTCGTCGGCACACTCAGGCCCCGAGGGATTTCAATATCGCTTTTCAGTAACAGCCGGGAGGGAGCCTTCCGATATGAAACCTCCTTGGAAGCCTTCTAATGTTTACTTCTACGTAATTATTAGGAACCGGTTTGAAGAATTTCGGTGGCATTTGGTTTGGTTCTGCCAAAGAAGCTGGTATATTTTTGTATGCGGTATATTGAATTATTGTTTGAACAAATAAATACGGTATTCAACTAAATCCGGTAAGACTTTTCTATTAGCCGACCGCAACGTTGTTGAATTATTTTTTAATGTGGCAATAAAAATTATAAATTGGGAGTACTTAGATGATCTTTCATAGAAACTTCCTATCTGTAGAGTAGTATAAACTTATCCTGGAACTTTAATAAAAGCTAAAAGGTAGGCATAGCTGGTCCTACTACTGTCTAAACACAAAAAAAAAAATCTCTTTTAAAACGTTAAATTTACGGACTCTAGTTCCTGGTTCCAAAATGTCATTCCAATGGAGAAGAAACTCTCTATATGCTATTCGTTTGAAACCAGAACCAGACCAGAAGACGAAGAAAACATTCAGCTTTGCTCCTGTAGAAATGCACTTAAGTGTGTTTAATTCGGTTTGTAAAGAAATTCTCAATACTCAATAGGCGGAGTTACGGCCAAAAGCTAGTCTATAAGTTAGTGTCAGACATCGCTTTATGTTAAGTCGTGTCAACATATCGCGATGTCGTTTGGGGATTACTTGTGTTCGGAGCGGGGGCGCCGTAAACAAGGACTCATCAAAACTTTATTTATTGTCCCACTATTATTATTGGTTATGACTTCAGATTATCTTATTCCCTTTGGTGTTACTGTTATGTGGCCTTGAAAATTATTTATGTTTAGTATGTGTTAGTAATTTTCTTTGTTATATGACTTTAAGGAGTAACTTTAATTATTAACTAGTTTATTAGACATTAAATATTTTTTTACTGCCCATTTTCGAAGATATGTCAGCTTTTGTTTTGGTTTTTTTAGTTGATTCCAAACTGTACCATAAGGTTATCAAAATAGAATTTTAAATCAACTGTCACCGAATTACGTATCTTACTATGAATGTTTACCGTTTCAAGTTAAGACAAACTCAAGTAGCCGTCTGCGACTTAAAACGCGCCCTTTACTCCTCGCCCGCACGCATCCGACGTTAGGTCTCAAAGGTAATATTTAAACTGCACCAGACTACTCCTCCACTTTAAATTCGCTTCAAGTTTTATGTCTACATTATACTTAGCTAGTTCTTTGATTTAACATGTCTTAGTACTTATTATTTGAATTGAGTCTAAACGTACTATCAAAAATAAAACATAGTAGGTATATAATTCCTAATGTTTCATTTATATTGGTAAAATGTCACAAAAAAAAAGAATTTATTCAAATTCTCCGGTAAATAATTATAGTTGAGAGCATTGAACCCTATTTTCTAAAATCAGAATATAATTCGGAATTTGGAACATGTAGAGGCAACCGCAGCCATGTTGATATTGCGGTGTCTGATGTGCGAGTGGTTAGCGAATGTGGCTGCTCAATGTGTACGGTTCACACTTCCAAGTCGAGCTCAATTACAGAAGCAGCTCGGCAAATAATCAAAGAAATTGTAAGGAAACTACAAATGGATTTGGTAAATTCAATTTTATTTATTGTATGAAATGAAGTGTATCGTGACGTCAACAACAATGCACCTTAATCTCCACTCAGTTCGGCATCACGTCCGACAAGTGCTTAGAATCTTCTTTGTTACGACCACAATATACAAGCTCAAAGAAATTGTGTAAAAGTATTTCCTTTGCAGCCGGCCGCGTCTGAGCGCTCACGTGAAATTGTAAAATATTGCAAAACGCTATACCCGATGGTGGATTATTGCGGTAACGAGAAATTTCCAACTGACATCGTCGGCGGATGCACGTACACCGATCTCGATGCACTTAGTACTGGGAACTTTCCCCTCGGTATTAGAAGATCTTTTTATAAAACCCACTTCCAAGCGGAAAGGAATTTTACTACCGACCAATAAAGTCGATAATTGAATCGGAGAATTTGATCTTACTGTTTAAGTGAGCATTAAGGAAAAGGATGTAAGATTTGGTTCGCCGATAAAACGGTTTGAACTTTATGATATTGAGCGTAAATTTGATTTTAAATTAAATGTACGAGAGTTTATGTTGCTTAAGGATCAGGGAGAAATGATAGCATTTGTAGACTAAACTGTGGGATGGCAGGCAAGACTGAATGCGATGTAAGTAAAGGAATTCTTTTTATTTTTCAATTAAGTCTAATGAAATCTACGGGAACGGTAGGTCGGTATAGCGGATGTTACAGCTCGATAGTTTGATTTAATAACTTTCCAATTTCTAGCATTCTTCTTAGAGTTTTTATCCGAAGTATTTTTAATTACACTTCACAATAGATTCCATTTTGCTTTGTGCTCTTTGCTGTTTCCATTGCACTACTAATACTTTTAGTGATGCATGACTTTAATTTGAAAAATATTTTTTGATTGAAATGGCACAACTAAATAGTATCACAAAATTTCAAAATATCAATTCGGCTCCTTGTTACATATTATTTATTGAGTGATCGTTTATTTAAAATTTTATTTGCTGCAGTCATTTTGAAATGTTAACTTTATTTAATAATAAAAAAAACTTAAAGTTCAAGTAATAGACATACACACTCACACTAAATTATTGCTAAATGTTAAATATCATTATATTTTTTGTAGCGTCTACTTAGTTATTTGAACTTTTTTAAGCTGTGCCCTATCGGATCCATATTGTATCTATACTATAAGAAATTGCAACACCTGTTATGTAACATATGGAATGCCAATAAAGACTTGAGTATTGAGTATTAAGTAATATTTGATAAGACTCAAATTAAGTTGCAAGTGAGCAAAACCAGAAAATCACATGACTAAAGAACCAAATTTTCCAAACGGTTTCATATGAAAGATTACATAATATTCATTACTCGAACACAAGGAAATATACCGTCAGTGAAATTGAAAGCAATACGTTACAAAGTTTTTAGAGTGCAAAGCGGCGGGTGATTTGTCGCGGCAAATGGCCGAGACGAGATTAACTGCCGGGGCTCGCCGATAGATGGCGGTGTCCACTGCCCGCTCTAGTAAGACGCCGCACATTTGATGAATGCAATTCTCGTATTAAGCCTTATTAGCAAAGTGATTTATGATATAAGCTAGTTGTATAAGGCTTTCAACGTTACAGTGGAATTAAGATAGTTTTATTGATTCACTTCCAAAATGTATTTGTACTAATAAGAGTTATTTTAACAATAAAAATCCATACGTAAATGCTTATAAGCTGTGCATAGAGGTCTAGCGGTTAACACAAAAATATATAATATATTATGTAGAAAAATGTATGGATTTAATCCAGACAGCAAATCCTCCAATGTACTAGCATAGTAATTTACTCTATTTCTAATATAAGCGAATGTTTCTTTTTACCCTGCCCTGGACCCTTATAATGTAAGAATAATTATTGGTTTTCATACCTACAATATGCTATATTCCATCAACATGACCTCTGACCTAAGGCTATGTAGATTAACGTTCCAAGACGTTGTGAGGTAATCGAGGAAATGCGAACCGCTAAACTATCTTAAAGTTAACTTCATAAATCAATCGTCTGTTTCCTAAAACTCGTTTAAAGTTGCTCTAAACCTAGCATTTCCTTAAACCGTCGCAAATAATTACGTTTGCAGATTAATAAGATAAAAGTTTACTTGCCACAGGGGTTTCTTTTAAATTTGTTTTCAGTTAATTTGATGAAATTAAGGCATAATGTTTTATAAGGTCGGCTACTATTTTTTTTTTAATTTGGCATTTTTACTCATATGAAAAATGTACTTGCTACTAAAATATTAAAAATAGTTTCTTCCGTACGTGACAACATTAAAAATATTATCTAAAACAAAAAGAAAGTACTCTTTACCCAACTTTGGTAGAAGTGTGGTATATCTGTAACAACCAAGACACAAGCGATTTTAATTTTATTGTTTTTTCAAACTAGCTTAAAACTAACACAATAAATTAAGCGTTAACGTGCAATACATAATAGATTTTCCGTTACAAATCGGCTTATAAGCGCCGTTATGTTTTTGCATATGCATAAAATTGCAATATTCAGTATCCATTACTGCAAATTCGTAACAGGCACTCTCTATAAATCTTGCTAAGCGCGCAACGAACGATATCGTGGCAAGTGAGACGATTAATTTGCAATTCGAAAGAGTTGAAGGATTTTTGTCCGTAGGGAGGTGCTTTAGTTACTTAATTACATACAACTGTGGAATTAGTTTGAGTGCATTTGCAATTGAGAATAATAATGGTTTATTTAAATTCGATAAAATTTTTCCTTGTTCGTTTAAAATTGAATTATGAACTAAATATTGCATTAGAAAACTAGAAGAGATATTAGATACTGATATTGAATACCTGGGAGCTGTTAGTCACAATAATTATTCATACACCTACGTTATGCACGAAATAGCTCGTAGGCCGTAGCACCGTAGCCCGTAGCAAGTACGTAGCAATCAAAATTCTGTTCGTAGCGGGGCGATTTCGCATCGTTCAGTGGGCTCGCGCGGACGCAACCAAAATTAATTATTACCCGTATTGCCCGTACGCTGTAGGGGCATTTTTGAATTGCCGTTATGACTTCGAAAATTACTCCTGTATGTTGCTCACGTGTGTTTTATAAGTTTATTATTTAAATTAGTTTAATTGATGCGGTTGGTTTAGTTTTGTGTTTACAACAACAAATTACTATATGAATATGAACTAGTTAAGCTAACAGTATTATCAACGTGATTGAACTTACTCGTAGCTCATATTAAAATTTTATTTACAAAGTTACATTGCTCTTTGATCAAAATTAAAAATTAATACTATTTTATCGGTTACCACTGTAGTATAATTAATACCCTCAGTTATTACGCCAATAATTATTATAAAATTAATCTTTAATTAATCATGAAAACGTCATCACAAATTACGACCAATATTAATTTCCGATATTTTACCTAACCCTCATTACGGCAAAAATAAACAGAGTTAAGCGAACGGTTATTCGCATAAATTCTAATAAAACGCTTAATAATGTATGGAATTTGTGAGGTCGGGCATGCAATTACGACGTATAATTGGGTCAGCTGGTAGCCCCCGGCTAATAGCTTAGCCTAAATCTATTGAACAGCTGATAATTGTGACGGAGTCAGTCTTAATGGAATCTTTGCTAACTCGATTCTTTAATTTGCATTTCGTTAAGTGTAAGACTGGATTAATCTGGTGCTGGAGCGGTGGGCGTCTGTTGAGGTTGTTTATTTTGGCGGAAGCAAGATGGAGGTTTAATTTTCAGTTACTGACGAATAATTAAAGGCTTTAATTGTAGCGTTGCAGCTTACATAAAAATTTCTGTTTTTATGAATTATACATATTGCTTTTTTTCATGTCAAGTTCGGTTGATTAAATTGATTTATAGCCTACAATTTTTATATTTACCTTTTACAACACAAAATACTGTACCTATTCTTTATTCTGAATACAAGTATAAGTTTAGGTACATTAATCTTTTCTAAAAATAATACAGTCAGTATAAACTATAACTACACTTTAGCATCAACATGTACATAAAAACCAAATTAAAACTTCACAAACTCCAAGTAAGATAACAGAACACTGAACAGCAACTGATCTCATTCCTGACTTAAGCACAAAAACCATCTAATTTTCTCTTGGCCGTAAACCCATAAATTCACAATGGAGCCGCGCGATAGAAGAAACTGTAACGCGTTAACGTTCCGACAACAAAGAGGCATTCAAAACGATCTCCATCTTAGTTAAGAGGCCGACACTCGAAACGCGTTCGTCAATGCACACTCGAGTTATTGCTTTCGAAACGAGCGCTTCCCTTAACCCTCACTACTAAACAACCATCCCGCAACGACTATAAATCCACAAAACCCCCATTTCACAAACATTGCTGGTCAAGTTTCAACTGACCAGTTTTTTAGGTTGGAAGCAAGCAATGGATAGCGTGTAGATCGAGAGGGTCGTGTTAAATGAAGCATACCGATCCACCGTTGGCGGGGATCGTGAGAGGTGCACGGTGTAAGTGCAGGGATGCATTATGCAGTTGGCGAGTCGATGGAATTACTGCAGCCGGGGCATTGCGAGCATCATCGTAAACTTAGTTCAGTTTCACTAATGTTTAGAGATGGTTTAACCGACTGTTAGCAACTTTGACAGCGGGTTTAATTCGTATTGTACATTCTGGTTTAGTTGTATTGATTGTGGTTCCTAAATGCGGACTCGAGTTTGTCTGCATATAGGAATTGAATACATTAAGTTAGGTATATAATACACCACCCCATCAGATAATGTTTTTAATTTGATTCAACTTTCTATTATAAAAATAAAGAGAAGATCTCATAAATGAGTCGGTGTTCGTGTGAAAATTTATAAAATACTGGGTCGTACGAGAATTGCATGAGGGTATTTTCTATTGATCCAATAAGAGACCCTGATAGAGAAATTTTCGTTAAGGAATAGTTTGTCTAACCACTGAAGAAAAATAAATATTTCAACATATTTTATTTAGTTATATTTAGAAAACAGTTATAAATTAATTTATTTTTTATTTTGTACTGTTTCTAAATAATATTTAAATTCGCATTCAATCAAATAATGAAGCCACATTCAATAACTCAGACTGTGGCCCACAATGCACGAAAATATTAAACGGAGTTCATTCCCAATTATACATTACAGTGTAAAATGGGTGCAAAATAATATCATTTTCGTTTTAGCAAATATTGTAGTTTTCTCCGCATTACAAAATAAATGTATCTTTTATATGCTCGAGTTGAAATAATACAAAGTCTTATTCAATATTGATAGCCATAACTTCTCAAACGGCGTCTACAGTCTATGCGAGAAAATGAACAGCTGATATTTATTTTACTTCAAGCACAATGTTCAATATGCAAATTTGTTTACGTTCTGTTCAAAGAATATTCTAGGACATTCCGTAGTGCTGCTAGTTTGAGGTGGTGAAAAATGAAAAACAATATACATGTTCCGCTTCGAAACAAAGCAACTGGTGTTCAATTTTTGTATTTGAAAAGTGGCTGGCAATTTTGTTGGTGTAGTTAGTGTAGTATAGCTCGAGGCACCTATGACCTATGAGATGGTGATGGCTGTGGGCGATAGCATGCAGCAAGCGGTCCATACTGCGTACGACCGAGCTCTATCTAGGGGCTTGACATGTGGTCACGATCCTCAGCAGTGAAGGACCGAGGAAGAAGAAGAAGCAAGTGTTTGTATAAAAATAAAATAATGTAAAAATATCTAATAATATCAATTGAAATCAGTTTAGTAAAAGGATTTCACAATATTTTTTTGTCTTCTATCAAAACAATATGACATATGTAATTATCTAAACCCACCATTTAAGCTCCGCAAGTTTACATATATTTTCTAAGCACAACGGACTATTTCAGACAACCACTAATACACAAATTTCCTTAACTTCAAATCTACCTAATTGGAACCTCTTTATGCTACAACCAGTTAACCCATTAATGTCTCAACCCTCTCGCTTTCGTCGCCATGTTTGGAGCTCATTAAACATTAAAGGACAATGGCGAAATAATTGTTGATGTTATTCTTATGCGTCTACAAACGTCGTCATTACAGCCTTACATGAAATAATAAGTTACGTTTTTTCAAGCTTTATTTAAATAGCGTCTAAGTCTATGAAAAAAATATTTTATATGGAAATACAATTGACTAAATTGTACTTTGAGTGTTGCCATGACTGAAAGTTAAATCTGAACTAAGTCATACGAATATATTTCGCTAGTAAACTAAAAAAGCTGTTTTTTTAGAATATATTGAAGTTTTATGAACAAGAATAATCTAAAGACATATTATTTCTTCCCAACATTACCGAAATAAATACATGAATTCAAAATAATATTACGTAAACTCATGGGTAAACTTCATTCCAGCATGGCAACAACAGTGACATTTTGAGTTATGACAATTATTATTGACATTGTTTTGATCTGTCAATTCGAACGTTCGTTACTCCTGTTATTGTTGTATCTATTAATGTTGTTAGTTCTATTGTTTGACCATTGATCAGTTGATCTGGACTGCTTATGGACTTTCAACATATCTCCTGTGACTTGTGCTTGCCAAAGGATTCCGAATACCTACCACTTACACGACATTTTGCTGTGAACTTCCGATTCTACTTCTTACTTTGGATTTTATTGCGTGTAAAAGATTTGTTGTTCACGATCTGAAGTCGTGTAAAGCCTCTCAGCACCGGCTGGTTTCCTGGATGATATTGTGATAAGCGAGGATGAAAATAGATAATCAAAAAATATAATTATACATATAATGTTGTTTAATTTCTTTGACAATCCCCTGTTAGAATTCATGCTGTTTTTTTATTTCATTCATGCAGTCGGCAGCTATTATATAGATGATTTTGTACATTTAACAATGTAACAAGAAAGCCTACAAGAAAACATTAACATATTCTGTCAGGATTATAGATTTTAAAAGATACCTCTGATTATTACTCTCTAAATTATCAAAGCGATACCAGGGAAACCTAGTTTAATTATATCTATAGAAATAACTATGAAATAACCGCATTAAATCTTATAAAACATTAGTGACTATTTCACGAAGTTTACTTTTTCAACATATTTATTTCCTACGAATTTCTGTTATGAAAATGCAAAGTCGAGCATAAGTAATTAATTGCTTACAGGAGCCCATTAATTTCACTTATAAATAACTGAATTTCTATTATTTTGAACGAATCTTAAATGACAAGACACCTAACCTCAAATGCTTTAAAACTTAAATATCTTTTAATCGTGACTTCGTTCATCAGTGAACCTTAAGACAATATTGTTCAGAAATCTAAATTCTATATTTTAAGATTTTTTTTATTAGTAGACGCAACAAAATTATGTCAACAAAAATTTGTTTGGGAGTTCGCCATTGTCCTTTAAACGCTGCATATCTACGACATACATCACGTGTTTCGCTTGATGCGTTGCACCAATACTGTTCACTCGCTCGCGATAAACGCTGCGGTGCTTTGTAAGTTGGACGCTGTACATTGACGGTTGTTGTTGAGGATTTTTATACGCAGAAATATAATTTATGATAGATTAAAAACTTTAGGTAATTGCACAAAGTTTAAACTGTGCTACAGGCATTAATTGGTGAAAACAAAAGGTCGTTCTGCTTCAGGTAAAAATAATGTTAATCCATTTATTGACTAATCACGCCCTTCCAGTTTTTCTTATAAATGTAACATATTCTTACACAGGACATTAATTATGGTGTGTTTTACCGTCAATTTCTGGCACGAACTGTTCCCGATTATATTTCAGCAACTGTTACTATAAAATTTCATCCCATATGTATTAAACACAGGATACTTTTCATATATTTTTATCCATAAAATCATTATTAAAGCTCTGATTCTAACCCTATACATTTACAATTAATTACTATCAATCAATGTCCTTTCCAATTCCCAGCCAGCAATGAACACCAAATTACCATAAACGCCAACCTATCGTTTGCATACCTCGGTACCGGCATCAGGTAATGCCAGTGATTCATAGCGCGGTGGACGGCGCTCTCTACTCATCAATATCGGAAAACGGCAGCGTTTGATACCGACGATCGTTATTACACGATGTACTGTGCTGCAGGCCGGTGAGGACGGGTTATGGTAGCACTAATCTGCTTTGTAGATAGACTTAAAGAGATAATCAGTTTACCTGTATTGTGTAAATATTATGGGTAAATATGTTGACTATAAAAATTTTGATTTCCCCGTTCAGCCATGGTATGGTCACTATTTCGATAGCTATATTACAGTGTTTTTCTTTTCACTGCAAAAGTTATAGTTCGTTTTTTGAAAGACATACTAATGTTTTGAGAAATGTTCAAACTTGAAGTAGGGTCATTGGCTACATGGTACTTTCAAAAATGAATTTGTAGATTAAATGATTACTAAAAAAGTTTACTGTTTAATGATTGTATTTCCTATTTAGTCTCGAAGATTCTCCTCTAATAGAAAATGGAGTCTAGGAGTGCTAGGAGACTCAATAGTACAAAATCAAAAGCCGTCCCAAGTCCATAACTCCAGGGATTACATCCATACAAAGCTAACGTACCGTCACCAACAAGTATAACTCTCGCATCGAGAACACTTAGAGTCACACGACATCGCTTGCCCCAATTAGTCTTTAAAGCGAAGGATTATGGCCGCGATAGTTCGGTTTGTGACGCCTCTCCTTTACGGACCTAGTGTAGGTATGTCCTAGACTTAGAGTAAAAAAACGAAAACTATAGAGTGCGCGTATCGCTAAAAGACAATTGTACCAAGCTCAAGTTTTTTTCAGTTTATGTTTTACAGTGATTTAAGTTACTTTCGTAAGTGATCTATGTAAAATATTAATGGTTTCGATGTAATTAGTTTGGAAAAGTTTTATTTAATCGGTGCGCTGTTTTGATACTATTTTAACGACAAAACCAGTTCATACTAGTGCACGGTTTGGGACAGTTTTATTTATACATTTCGGTGCGCTCTGTTTTGAAACAATTTGTATGATGAGATCAGTTCATACTAGTTCTCATCGTTCATACCCTGTTACGCGCACTCTATAGTTTCTTGGCCATCCTCTTAGGTCCTAACGTATCCAGTGAGGCTACAGAGGAACACTATTTGCGAGGTATCGTGTGCGGCTTTTGATGCGAGAGACCGTTACAAACCGATATGTTATGTGTTTTGCTCGTGCTAGTGTGTGTAGAACTAGACATCTCCTGAATTGACTACTTTGTGTACTGACGAATGTTTTTAGTGACTTTGATGGGGAATCGATATTTTTTATTCAAAGACTTAAAACGTTTTTTGCATTTGTCGAAAAGTGGCTACTGCCACTTTTCAGTTTAAGTTTTTTAAGTTACTAACTTAACACAGGTTTTTTTTTGTAAAACATATTTTTTTCAGTATATACTACTAGGTTTGCTTGAAAAACCTAATCATGCATTCAAATATAATTAATGCAAAAGCAACTCAGTATGTCTGTTACGCGATCTGCTGTAAAACACACAGCTAGTTTTGATGAACTTTGATACTGACAAAACTTCAACTTCAAAAATAATAGGCTACTTTTTCCGCAATCATTAGCATCCGTTTGGGCGTAAACGAAATCAAAAGCTATTTAATATATACTTTCTTTATATTTGACAGGAAGAAACATTCCTATACTCAGTATTCTGCATTGTATCAAACATTAGTCAATTTCCTTATCAAAATCCATTTAAAACCATCTATCACACAAAACAGCAAAGCCGACATCAATTGGTACAGATAATTCGTCTAATAGGAAGGTAATACGTAGTGGTGAGTGCGCATGCGTCGTGCAGTTAACCTGCTCTTGTTTGGGCACCCTTTGACCTGGCTGTTAGCTCATTGTTGCCCCTACTAATATGTTTGCGGCCCGAATATATGGCCGCTATGAACTGGAGCGCTTCACGGATCTAGGTACGGGAGGCGTTGTTAAGGTATGAGTCGTTATAATTTTTAAGACGAGCGAAATGCAAAATATATTTTAAAGATAAATTTTGCTTTGCATTAAGATGCTAATATTTTTCCTGGTAAAAAAATAATTTGCACTTTGTTAATTTTATACATTGAAATATAATCTTATGTTGTTAAAATGTAGTAAAAATAAACTCAAATGTTCTGTCTGTTTGTGGATTCTGTCAGTTGAACTTTAGATAAAATTTTAGATGCGAGCTTAAATCAATATCATATAAAACCTTTAATTATGACTTGCATTACAGATTTATACTATTTACTACTATTTACTATTTATACCTAATAAAAAAAGGCTGCCTCGTTGGCCTAGTGTTGCTAAGCGCGCCTGCTACGCTAGAGGTCTTGGGTTCGATTCCCGAGTCGACCAAGGTGTTATGGGTTTTTCTATGAAATTCTCAGTAGCAGGTCGGAGTTTGGATTTGTGCCCGGCTAGTGGCAATAGGCTCGCCCCCTATTACATGGGACATAAACATATCGGCGAACTGTGGGTGTACATTGGTACACTTCTGCCTACCCCTTCACGGATACAGACGTGATGATAGTAAAAAAAAGGGAACAGATTTTTTTTTTCATAGACAAAAAACGTCTCACATAAATGTCTATTAATCATGTGTATAATCCAACATCGACATACAAGTAAATAGGGTAGCAAGACAAGTTCAATATTAATCAAGTCGTCTCAATCATACTAAGTGATTTACTATCTAAAATCGTTAGATTAATCTCGCGCGAACTAATCCAGTCGCTTAATTACACCCTCACTAAATGTAGAGCGAAGCAAGTTTAGATGGGACGTTCATTAATTGTAGCTCAATGAGAAATTTATTTTGAATATTATGAGTAATAAAAATATTTTGTGACAAAATCAGAATCGTATACTATACATGTTTAATTAGTATTGAAATAACTTTCAAGCATTTAATTTATTGAATTGGTGTAAATGTCGTATCGGTTGTATTTTAAAAATTTAAATTATATTTCAATAAATAACCAAAAATAAACTTTTAGCAGGTAATAAAACTTTGTAATATTAATTGAATTGATAAATAAATTACTTATTGCTGAAGTTTGTTGTTCATACTTGTCCGAAATTAAAATTAAAGAAACATATCTAATAGCTTTCTAGGTCTATGGACGTATCAATCAAGTATTAGAGTACGGTAGCAGCGGTAAATACATAATTATTATAGTTTTCAAATATTCGCTATGAAATACAAGCGGGAAGTTGAAATAGAATCGCTCTGTTAACACGGATACCTGTATAGACAACGTTGATTGATTCCGTGGGCGGTATTATGTACGATTATAATTATATTATCGTATGAGAAAAGTCTTTAGAAATATTAATAGAGGCAAAAACATATTATTTGAAGGATTCTTGTATTTAGTGTCCATAGGCAATATTATGTTAGTCGTCATAAATGTCGTCATAAATACTTCATTTTCAGTGTGTCAACGATACATTAGTTCACTAGATACGATAAAAATTGTATAAAATATTTGAAAAATCGCAGATCTCAGGTTTGTGGTCTACTTTACAAGAGTCCATTATCATCTTCGGTTTGAGAAATATGGACACAAAAACAATATTAAATTGATCAACTTTACCAAAAAAAAAACCGATAAACTTGGAGGTGCACTCTGACAAATGTTATTTTTAGGTCGTTTCATATAAAAAATGCTTAAGTAAATATTTGTCATGTTCGAAAACATTCATCCAAAACAGTTCCACGAAAAATAAATTTAGCTAAAAATCAAAAGCTAACCCCTCACTTTGACAGTTCACATTTTTTGATAAAAAAATCACAAAATATTCGCTCGCGGAACCAAAGTGTGCGTAGTTTAGAGCCATCGGCGTTCCGCCAGCGAACAACAAAAACGTTTCTAAAACACAATGGGGCTGTTGTTGCCGCCGATTGCCAATATTATTGAATTTTAGTGGGAATTGAATTCTCTCCCGCTCAGCGGTGCACTCACCCGCTACGGTTTTGTTCGGCTTATGTAAAGACACTTGTGTGGACGACTGTACCGGCAATTTGCAACATGTGTGAACAAGCTCCTTTACAATTTAAGTTTGATGTACTGTGTACACTGTCTTTGTTCGAGCCACATCTTTCACCTTAAACTTTGTTTATAGATGACGTTTATTGGGTGCTTCGTTATAAAAGTTAGCTTATAAGACCCATAAATTAGTGGGAGAGGCGACTCCAAAATATTGATCACGACAAAAAATTACAAATAATCGGAATAAAGTTGAAACTTAATATTTTAAGACGAATTAAAAAAACAAGGATAAAAAACAAATACTGCAGGTTTTATTCCCTGTTCTATTTTGAATGTAAAAAGATGATGTCAGCGGTAGTTTTTCCAGCATTGCAAACAGGGCAGCGGAGTGCATGGCGCGAGTGCGCGTGACAACAATGTGTGTTCGCGCCAAAAAACCTTCTAACCACAACGTGATACTGTTAAGCATGGGCTTATTGTAAGCCGAAACCGAACGGAAGGCCGAGACTTGAAAAATTTCACCGAAAAAGAGTTTGCAGAAACAATACTTTGGTAACAAGCTGAAACACTAAATCGAATATCTTATCTTTATTGAATTCTAGTGGTGTGTAGTCTGACATCAGATGGTTTAAAGAAAAATTTGCTTAATAACACCGTCATTGATTCAAAAATTAGACTCTCATCACGAAAACACAACAAAAAAATTACAAGCCAATAATTTCAGAAAAATGAAATGAAATTTACCTCCAATCAGCCAATACTTAGGCGTCTTTAAAATAGAGGTATTTTACTTTTCTTGGTTAGATCTCACCACAGTCTAGTTTCCGTCATAAAACTAGGCCGAAACTCCACGTCGTATCTATCCCATCCCTATCCATCGGCCACTTCAGCCGCAGGATAACGTATTTTATTCTATTTACAAGGGCCACGCTTCTTGCGGTGGATTATGTAAATAACCTTGTATAGTTTTGCATATCTGTGTCTTCGCTTGCTGGTCAGGTTTTTGTGCATTTTTAGTCAAACTTGCTGGACAATTTTCCGTTGAGAGGGCACGTCGTTTTTTTTTTTTTTTAACATCGTTGAATATTTTTAAAAACTGTTAAATATACTATCCAAAGATAAAAGATCCTAGGTATTATGTGTATCGGGATTTAAGGTGATTGAGAAACCAGCTGTAAAGTCTTCATAGCAAATGGCATTTTCGACATTGATAAACCAAAATAAAAGATTTTTGTTTTAAGTAAGTAATCACTACATTAAGTCTGAACTAATAAATATTAAAATCTCGCTTTATAACAGCACCAAAACGAGCCGCATTAACTGAAAAAAGTACTATAAATTGCCAAAAACTTTCGCAGTCCAAACTCAACAAAAATTCATTCTTGAAGTAGTAAGTGTAAGCGTGTGATCTCGGGGCGATCGGTATCGCGGCACCTCCGAGACACGTCGCCAACTTGCCTGAGCTAACTCCGCCACTTGCTCCCGACTCTGTGCAGTACCTACCTACTGCGGAGACAAAGGAGCGCTGATAGCTTCTTGTTTCATGTTGTTACTACTTCTTGTGTTGAGTATATTGGGTTTTATAACTGTGTTTTTGAATTTATAAATGTTGCACGTTACATTTTTTTCAAACTCCTAATCTTAATGAAGCTTCAGTGAAGGATTACAGTTGTTATAAGCACACACACTCATCATCTTTGGTCCAATCGAGCATAATTAAGTATAAAATACTAGAATCCGACAGGTATCCTAAAAATAGTCTAAGAATAAACATACCTCTATCTCACAATGTGGTCGGATGATTAATTCCAAGTTGCATCAAAATGTTTGCATGTTTTCCTCCATTCTTCGATTGTCTCATTGTAAACAGAAAACAATAGAGAATCCAACAATTTGGATATAGAATAAGGACAACATATCTAAATGGTATGTGAAAATGTAAATAACATCGCAAGCCACTCTCAACGCGCTACAAATGCGGTTCAATATACCAACGCGTTAATAACAACGCCGCATGCACGAAAATTGGCATCTTTATAATCTCAGTTACGCCATATTAATAACAGTAAGTTATACGTTACCGGGATCCCGCGGCCCGCGATCCCGCGATCCCGGGCGATCCCGGGGGACTGCATTGTTCTCGTCACCGGGATATTGCGCAAGCCGGGAACGCGTGCATTATAACAATATTTACTGCCGCTAACGCTGTTAGATAATCAGCTTTACGTTTCAATTGTGTTAGGGAAGTCATTTTGAAGTTTTATTACTCTAGCTCTAGATTATAATTATTACGCGAAAATGTACTTTATAGTTTAGAGCCGTGATTTAAATTGTGGTTTGTTGGCAGCTTGTTTATTTCTGTGAACATTTTGGAACAATAGCGAACGTTATTTTGAGTGATGTCAAACTCGATGGGCGAACATTTTAATTTAGTTTTATTTTTAGAGCCAGTCAGGATTGCTGAAAGCCATCGTTAGATATGTTGAACATTACGAAATGCTTGCAGTCCCAATTAATAGATACATTGATTTGTAGTTACTATTGAGAATTGAGACTTTCCGATGAGACGATCTTAGGACTTACTACATTGCAACATGCCCGTCAACTATACCAGGAAATAAAAGTGTGAGTTAGATGTAAAATAAAGCTTTTATTTCACCTTTAAATAACTCCAGCCACGTAGTTCGTTATAATTTAGACTGGTCACTAAAAACATGAATAGTCGACACATATGAAACCAGTGACCGACATTTCGAAACTAATTGTAGCCCACAAACGTTGAATCAAACAAATTTTAAACCATCCACAGTGACTTTTAATCAAAACCAACTGTTTGAAACTGGAATCAACTGGCCGAAACTAGTTCCGAATAATATTTATCCACTATCAGCGAAACAAAAGTGAGCTAAGCAAGAAGTTTGCAATCCAGGCGACGCGGGACAAATACAATCTGTATTACACTTTATTCTACTTAAAATAAAGCTGAAAATTAACTGTGTTCTTTTGTTTTTTGTTTCACACCAACATATGAATCGCTGACTTAATAACCAGAGTAGAAATCACGGCTTTATTCCCTTGTGAGAAGATTGTTAATCGTTTGTGTGTTATCTAAAATAGGATGAATCCAAGGAATTCGTAGCGTCACCGTCGGAAGGGTCGAGTTCACTCATCACAAGTTTCAACTGTTTTTTGTCTTGGAAATATAATTTATGTTTAGTTTCAGGTTATTTAGAATTAATCTGTGGAACAGACGAGAACTTTGTCTATTACTGTTATCAGATTACTGTAAGATTGTTTTGTCTGGATATTTATGTGAACATTGTAGGATCGCGGCTCCATAGTTGAGGAATTCCTAGAACTTTGGAGAAGTGATTGGTGATTGGTGAGTGTAGGTGGATTGTCAAGTTTTTCTATTTATTAATTGTTTTTGTCTTTCCTAAGTGGAAAGGATGGTATAGGACGTATTTATAATTATGTAGGTATAAATTTCTTATTAAAAAAATTAAGATAATTTTGTGAACTTGTTAATTTTACATGTAGTATATTATATACCTAGAGACACATAATATGTGCTACTTAAGTTATTGGTGATTTCCATATGACTGATTTTCTACAATAACACTGAGTTGTTTAAGATTACAAGGTAATCCATCTTTCTGCTCACTTTGCATACTTAACGCCAATAAATACAAACTTCTATCCAACTATCACCTTTTACACAATTCTTAAGAAAATCTTTCACCTCGAAGATATTCAGGATCTTGAAAGGCCTTTTCATGCGTATTGAATGTCAGTATTGATGCGAGGGGACCTTCGTGTTATCTCAACGTAGCGCTAACGACGTGTCTTGGACCATGTACATTATGGTTAGTGTCATTAGCTACCTACTAATATTAAATAGGTTTGTATTTGTTTGTGTCTTTAACTTTTTAAACTGTCATTCGTTTCAGAGATTAGTTTAATAAAAGCATTTATAAAGCTCTGTGTGCTAAATATGTCCTTTTTCCCGTTTATCGTCTGCAAGTATGTTGTATTTTTCACTTGTTATTTACTACAACAGAGTTAGATGACGAATTTTTATATGGCCTACGTTAAGGTTCAAGAAATAATAATAATTAATAAAATAAAACAGGTTTATTTGTTTGGTTTCTAGATAAAAAACATTTTATAAGTCAAACCTTTTTTATTCTGATGTTCAGCCGATGGTTCTTCAATATAAAACAGTTGTGTGATTACGCCAAAACATCAAAGGTAATAAAACAATAATAACAAATGATCATTATTCTTCATGTTATGTTGTTAGGTTGTTGACCTAACAACATGTCGTTAAACATAACTTGACAAGTACGTTAAGGTACAGATTTTACTTAAGTCAACGAAAATAATATTATTACTAGTATTTTTTACTAAGAGACTTCGTAAAAATTTAAAATCTATCACTAAAGCGATATAATCAAACTACAAGCTTCAACCGGCAATAATCACCCAATAAAAGTAATCACTTAGCAACAAACAATTAAGTCGTTCCAATAAAATGTAAAGTCCAAAGTCTAACTTAATCCAGGTCTCGGAAGGCATAAACTGAACACGCCGTTTCAAGTTCCATTGAGACAACAACATTGAAGAAACGCTGTAAAAGTGTAAAACTTGCCCAACGAGAAACTTTCTGCTATCTGCTACTATAACAGCTGAGACAATAAGCTTTGAAATCTAAAATACTGCTCTCTAAAATTTTAGTTTGTATTGATATGAGTGACTTCTATAGAACGTAGGAAACACATTTTATTACAAGTGCACATGTGCTCTGGAAAATTTTGTATTTATGCTACTTAGATAAAGCAGGATAATGCACTTTAACATAATCTTCTAAATTAACACAGCATAATAATATGATGACTCGAAAAGACGTAAGTAGTATTACTTCCAAGTTTTAATTTAGATTTTAGTTTATTTAGATTCCAGATGAAATGGTATATGGGTTTGTCAACACGCCTTTTCCACGTAGTACAAAATTGTCGAGTATCGGGTATTGGTATCGAGTATCATTGTAAAATCTCGCGGTGAGAAAACTCTCACATTTTTGGGTGTAGATAAATATTTCTTACATTTCATTCATAAAACTTGTTTTTTATTATCATACCCACAAAATACCACAAAACTAACCAAACATAACAGATATTAAATCAGACTTCAGCTTATCCCTAAATACAGCATTAGGTTAACCGATCTAGTTCACATAAGGAACACTAACTTAGATTATTTCCCTTTAGCCGGCGTTGCTAATAGTGTCAAACTTGTGCTCAGACAAGTGAGTGCGACTCGACTCGCGATCGGGAACTTGACAAATTCGCCCGAATCGCGACTTAATGGTTACAGAGAATGTTACAATTTGTGAATTCAACTGGCTGTTCTCACTTACATAATAAATGTATTTTATAACTAGAATAATGTAACAATGTATGGATAGAATATATATTTAAATTACACTTATGTTTGTATTTCTTTGGAGTATTCTATGGCTTAATGGAATTAATATGATGGGTTATCGCTAGATTTGTCTCAAAAATGTAACATTGGTAATTTCTAAAAGTGTCGAATTATCATGTGACGTTTTTGGGTCTATATTAAATGGTTCTCATTTTTTTGTTGTGAGTAACGCAATGTGACAAAAGAGTATACACACATACAGTATACAGTACATACACAGTATACAGTTATTAAATACTTTAATAAAATTAGATTAAAATGTAAAAATAAGAGAATTAGGAATACGTTTTATAAGTATTGTTATATTTTTATACTATTACTATACTAGTATACTCTTGTTATTGAAGGAATAGAACTATAATCATACTCTATTCAACTTCTCAAGAATTATGAATTAGATATTTTTTTAATTTGCAAGCATTTGCCAGAATTCTTGAAAATCATTATTTTTAAAACAATTCTTGTTAACATGACATGAAACGAAACTAACGAAGAACGGACGAATTAATTTAAGTTTGTTAAAGAAAACTCTTATTTTTCTAAGAATTGAGGAGAAAAGGATATAGAAAAAAAGAAAGTACAAATAGAGAGAAGGCACATGTAAGAAAATTTAATCAAATTTTTTTTTCGAAAAATCCAAATACATTTTTGAAAAAAATTTGTAACAAGCTACTTACATGAATACCCTTTTGTAAAACAGATATCATAAATAGATACTAAGCAACGTCGCGGTATAAACTAGTATCAGAGAATATCGTCACACGTTAATATAACGTGGATATTGGGCGTTATCAGCGGTGACCTGCAAGATTATTGAATGGAAGCCTTTTATAAGCTCTCGGTTACTAATACCGTGACTTTACTTATTTTTTTAAAGCTTTATTCGGCAGATTGTTGCTACAAAAACATTTTTAATTTAATAGGTAAGTACTTTTGTTATAAATAATTTAAAATTAACTTAAATTATTTTGATTTTCATTATGATGTACATACAGACAAAAACCTCAAAAATATGTGCGAAAATTCTACGCCTATAGTGGTATTTTTTCTTTGGTATATCGATGCCAGGCAATATATCGAGCAATGTGGTTTTAAACGTTACACCAGCAATAAACTATTGTTTTAACATTGACCTACGATTGAAACCAATATCGTATTTTATGTGTGGTTACAATACAAGTAGATAGGCACAACAGAAGTATCAATTTAAATACCGATTGAAAAAAAATATTTTTTACAAGGCATGATCGTTTACAACGCTTAACCTTTTTTGCATACTAACTCATGTGTGTATATAAATATTATATACAAATCAGATTAAATATTCGTAGAAACTAATCAAATGCAGTACATGAATGATAGCTAAATGCTACGACGTAGCTTTTGGCTACGCCGTAGCAACAGTTCGATAATGTTTGTGTTTGTTAGTTACACTATATCAGTAACTTTGATGATCTGAAATCATATCCGTCTCAATATGCTTTTGCTTAGTAGTGAAGTTATTTCAGGCTGATAAGATTCTGAGGATTTCAAAAATTTAATTAACCTACTTTACTGAATTTGTAAAATTTATAATCTACAAATTAACTAAACTCAAAGCACGCAATTAACGTAAACAACATCAAAATACATATTACTAATAACTAATGATTCTAAGCTCAATACTCAAAAGTTATAACCAATCTGCTAAAATAAATACATAACTATGATTTAACCGAATTCACTCAAACATCAATGCAGTTTGAATTCGAACAGGCTATATTAAATAAGTGGACAGGAATGAAAGCCTGAAGGCTTGACGTATCGGGCGCGGTAATTTTAGTCGGTACATTAATATAGAATCAATCTAATTTGTCAATGAAAGTCAGTAGCAGACGCCGATTACGAGACGGAGGTGGTAAAATGCCGCTGCGATGGGAGTTCTTTTTTTCTTTCTTATAGTTTAGGTTTTGAGCTTTTAATGACACTTTTGAAGGCTAAGTAACGTTTAGTGTTGTGAATAAAATGGTCTTGCTGTTTTTATTGAATGATAAAATAGTATGTAACGAAAACTAAATGTTTTTTTATACTTTATTAATACATGTAAATATTAACTATTTTGCTGACTGATGTTTAAAGTTCCCATTAGTTTAATTTTGGATATTATTATTTTGTTGTAGCAACGTAGCATAGCGTTTTGTAGCAAACTGTTGAAGCTTTGCGTTGAGTGGTTAGTAAATGTTTTAATGGTATTTCTTGTAAGTAATAACATTTTTAAGCATGATTGGTGAAAAAAGAGTGTTTACCTGGAATATTTTGTGTTCATTTACTGTTCGTCTTTCGAGATAATTGGTAATACTTCCTTAAATATATATTCATGTTTGACTGTTAACCTAACCCTACCAAATAGTGCGGTCCCATCGATCAGCAACACCAACCAGAACAACCTACTCCCAGGGGCACATTTTAGCGGCGCGGCGTCTAAATCAGAAGCAATTAACGTCAAAATGGTAATATCGGTCGATACAGACTCCACTCACAGATTTATTCATCTCCTGGGCCACTCACAATACCTTGATTTGATTTATACATCAATCGTCTTAGCTACTGGTTTATTTAGTAGTTTTTCATAGTTATAGTTCCGATGTATTGGTTTCGTGCATTGTTTATGTAATTGATTGGTTGAATGACGGACGGTATTGTTTTTTTTTTTTGAGATAGAGTTCCTTAGCTATTTAACGCGATAGCTAGACTTACGAAATTAAATTTCAGATAGAAGGGTACATTTTACTTTTGTTATACTTTTTGGAGAGAAAATAAATGTTTAATAACTTTAATCTATCGCACTGCATGTTTATAGTAATATTATAATATCAGACTGCTTACGACCACGGCCTATGTAACCCGGTCGAAATGTAAAGCCCTAAAAGTATTTATGCATGTACGCGCTAATCGCCGTTCTATTATATTACTAAAAAATAATGTTTATCGTTAAAGAGTTGTCGTTAAATGTATAAATTCTGACGAAGGATTGTAACATATATTCATCAAAATTATTGTGCACACCAAAATTTATATTTGGATTAGGTACTTCAAAAAAGTAGTTTTATTTCAATAGGTACTACATAAAAAATATTATTTGACTGCAGAACCCTTCACATACACATAAATAATGATGACCCAGTAACGCAGAGTAACGTCTGTAGTCTTTAACGTTACGTCACGGTACAAGTTATGTGACATCTATTTAATCAGGTCAGATTTATCCTCAATCTGTCAATTTCGGACACCTTCCTAGATTGTCGATCACAGCTACCGTAAGAGCATCAATAAATTATTATAAGGAAACTAGGAAAGCCCTTATATGATATGATATAAGAAAGACTACTATTACTTAAAAATATTGTAGGTTTTTTAAAATTTATGTTTTCGGATAACATTATAAATTATATTGAAATGTCTAAACATAGAACAGCACCTTTAGAATTAAAAATTTAGTTTTCAAAATTAAAAACATATCTCGGCTGTTCAACAGTTTTTTTTTTTTGAAATGAAATAGATAAGAATAAAAAAAAAATGTTGAAAAAAAAAATGTGCATCAAGTGATGTTCCAAATAAATGCCTTTTTCTAAGAACAACCAGCAAGAAACTATATTCCTCTTTCCCAAGAACAGCTAGGTACTTGAACGACACTCAACGTTGATAAGGCTTGCTTTAAAGCGTTTCAGTGTTACAGTCCTGTACGCCAGCTACCTACTATCTCCAGTTACCACGTTAATGAACTAACACTTGTTATGCAAAGAGTTTATAAACTTCACGCTGTTTGAAGATACAGAATTTGATGAACTATTTTGTGAATTAGGTTTTTTTGTTTGAAGGAATTATGTTTGAGAATACAGGTAAAAGTTTGCATGTCTGACGTGAAAAATGAAGATCAAATGAAGAAAAAAGGTATGTTCAGAAATTTTAATGTGTTGTTGGGAGTAGACTGATGATGAATAATGAAGACTAAAATATAGTACGGATATAAAATAGGTATGTTAATGTAAAATAGTTTGCTGTTTATATGTTTAATTCGTATAAAATCAGACACAAAAGATAAAGTAAATCTAATATCGACACCAGAAACCCACGCGTGAAACATAAGCAAAGGTCAAGCTATTAAAATATTAACAAAAATAACAGAACAATTTAAACACAATTTACATTAAACTAATTAAGATGAAGTAAAGCCGAGATTGAGTAGTTTCATGTAACTAAGACTGGTAATAAACTATTTCTAGGAATATTTCCTCCGAGGGAAGAGCCTCTTAGGTTATTAAGGCGAAGTCGCTTTGTTCTCGCGTTCCTAACTTATTAACGTTAACACTACATTATCTTTAAAGTTTTTAACGAGTTAGTATATTCATTTATATCCGTCGTAAAATTACTTTGATTTGGTCTACTTCTTCTGCCTATCCTATTCCCAAGTAAAGTTGATTAAATTTTCGAAGCTTGTTTTTCGAAACTGTTTGTACAAATTTGACTGTTATCAAAAAACAAAAGGCGGGAGGCGCTCGTTATGCGCAAGAGTAGTCTACAGCTGCTGTCGACCTAAATACTCGAGTTACCTATAACTCGAGTATTAAAAAAAACACCAAAAGACAAGTAATCGTTAGTTTTCTAAAAGAAATAGAGCACAAAATTCTAAAACCCTGTTAAATTTTACCAATGGTAGATTAGACAAACAAGCACTAGGGCGAAGAGCTCACTCAGTCCGTGTGAGTTGAACGCTGACTGACTGGGAAACTGCTCGAAGAGTTCGTGTACAGGCGGCCTAAGAAACGGCCTAAGTGAGAACGGCGGATGATTTTTTCTGTTCACCTATGTTTAGTGTATAAATATCCCACATAATCCATCTTGTCAACATATAGTAATGTTATCCCATTTTTATGATATACATCCGAACACCCACAGTGGAACTGTGGGCGGCCTATGTATATTATTCAAAAACAAAGGCTATTATAAGATTTTGCCTCGAAGGTAACTGGTAACCCAATATTACTCAAAATAGTGAGAGTTATTAGAATAACAAAGTCAGTGTTTTCATAAATTTTCGGAAAACACAATAGTTGTATTTATTTTGTGAGTGTTATAGGATAATGGAACGGAGTTTAGGTTATGGTGTGTAGTTAGAAAAATATTTTAAGGAACTCATCCATCATCAACCAGATACTACGTTAAGTATAAAGCCCTCAGTCGCTTCTTGAGTGTGTATTTGTTAAATAACCCTCAACTTTTTACGCATTCACTATGATGTTTGCTAATCTGTCTTAAAGAAACATAAGCTGAGTGCAACAGGTATTTTTGTCCGAGCGCCGTTACTCAAACTAGAAAACATTTCTCGAGAAAACTACGCACTCATTCTTTACCCAACTTTATTATTTCCTTATTCAAATTGCTTCAGCGAGAATGTGAGAAGCTGCTCCAAATACGTAGCAATAACTTTAATGCTTAAGTCGTAATGAAAACAATAATAACAACAACCTAATGCTAAATAATTAAGTGTTCAATTATAATAATTAATTGCTCGACACGTAACTACTAATAAGTTGTGTGGGCCGGGTTCGGCGGCAAGGCGGGTGTAACGCTGACACAGGTAACTTGGCATTACAACTCGAGCCACGTAACCCAGCTTAATGTGGCTCATCAGGCCTGCAGCATCACTGCAAGGGTTGAACGACCGCGCGCATGCGTACAGACTACCTTTTTCGGTCTAAATAGCCAGCGGGCCGTCTTAGTGCGCGTTCTAACTGCGATCAAATTTCGATCTTACTATGTAACTGAGTGGATCGTTTTGGTGGTGCGTTCGCAGCGGGAGGAGGCAAGGCTCGGAGCTCAGTGAGTCGCGGACAGCCGTCGGCAGCGCGCGCGCCCTCCCGTCGTCCGGAATTTTTCCGCCCGAGAAAAGTTTTTCAAGTGTCCGTCGGACGTTGAAAGTGTCGGCGCGGAGTATCGCGGGTAAACGTTCCGATCAGTGCATAAGGATTTGTGTGCTTTAGCTGTTTGTGGAGAATATATTGTGTTTTATGGGGATTATGGGACGGTGAGTTTCAAATAAATAATAACAACTAATCTGTCCATGTAGTCCATATACATTTTAATGGAGTATTTGGAAAAATATTTGAAAATGCTTAAATATGAAAAATTATCACAATAACTTTTTGTTATTATTCAAACATAAACAATATATTTTTTTGTTTCAATTTCTTTCAATAAATTATATAAATAAGAAAACAATTTTTACTGTAATTTAATACATAGAATCAGATAAATTTGTTTTTATAACTTGTACATGCGTTTATTACAACATAACTGAAAAATCATAGAAACCCGTCGGTAAACTAACACTTTGGTACTGAATAAAATAAGTCGCAATACAGTAAAATTATCATTATAATTGATATTGATAATTAACAATCGTTGGAACTTCTATTTTGTAACAAAAGACTATCGTTACCATTTAATTTGGGCAATTTATTCACAGTCGGTAAAATTTTAATCATCTTTATTAGTTTTTTTACAATGCCTTTTTGATATAATTTAGTAAAATATCATGTATTTTACGTAGGTGGTGCTGCTAGCAGTAGAAGATTTTTAAAGTAATCCCCGTAACTGAATGATGGAAAAACGGCATTTAATTTGAGATTTCAGATTCAACTTTGAGATTTTATAAAAATAAATAATAATAAAGCCAGCCGAATAGAAAATATTATTTTTTTACTCTTCGGCTAGCTGATAACTAATCTAAGTAATTCATGAGAACTTTATATCTAGCAGAAAACAATCACCTTTGTGATCTTCATTTGTTTTCTACAGAATTAGAAGACGGATTTTCTCAAAAATCCCAAAAAGCAAGGAACCGAACGGATTATCGTCAGCGACGGAATTCGCCAATTTAATAATGAAAGTTCCATGTCAATTAGCTTACCGTTACTTGACGCGTAGAAACTTGGACTCGTAAGGATCGGCCACTTCGGAAGCCCCTTTTTCACTTAATTTGTTTTTAAGATCTTCAATCTTAAGTTTGGATTGCGCAAACTTTCTTAAAGTCTGCTATCTAGCCTTTTCATAACGTTAAGATATCTAGCTATAACTTTGAATAATAATAGTCAATGTATGGGGTTTACATTATACTGTTGTAACACATTGAAATGTAGTTTATGAGTTATTGTCCAAACTTCGTGTATCGGAAGAAAGTTCGGCCATTTTTAGTTTTCCAATCGGAAAAGTTAAGTTATCGGTTATTGTTATCCTATTATTACGGTTAGGTATAAGAAAGAATATAATAAAATGAAGGAAACGAAACAAAAATAAGAAATGAGAACCGTTGCAGCTAGGAAAATCCAAATAACATCTATTTTTCTATTTATTTCGATATACTCAATTGGAGAGGCATAATATGTCCAGCAGTGGACTGCTATAGGCTGACGATGATAACTCACTTAAATCTCATGATATATAGATATTGGTTTTTCAATAAATATTGCTTGTTTATATACAGTGACGAAATAAATAGATTTTCAATAAAGCTTAAAGATTCAAACAATATAATAATATAAGTTTTTCTTCGTCGTAAACAGCTTAAGAAGTAGTAAAAGGCAAAAATCTAATACAGTTCCGCTGAATTGAAATAGAATCTAGATGTTAAATCAAAAGTAAGAATCTGATAAAAAATATTACTTATATTCACTCTATGCAGGGTTTAATGAGAGTCTCTTCGAACGATGCCTAGTACGCTTAGTACATAGGGTAGTCAACCTAGGTACCATCCTTTATAAAAAGCTTATCTACACCATAGCATTGGCTACAGTTTCTGTATTATGAAAATTATTCCGTATAGACTCTTTCAGGACTTCTGTCCCGCAAGAACATATTCTGTAACAATCCTCATAGTCTTATAAAGATTGCAACATAATAAGGTATGTGTTCAATTACGTACTGCAATAAAAGCTCATAATAAAGAATTAAAATAGGTATTGCATCTCCATCTTGGAAATGAAATTCATTAAATACACAGAGTAATATACAAACACATCGCACTCGGATCCCGGCATTATGCAAATCTTTGTTTTACGTAATCTCTTAAGAACGGGATTTTTAAATTTAAACCTCTGAAGGGGTAAAATGGTGCAAAGTTTGCGTCGAGAAAAATGAGAAGATTGTCTTAATTACTTGAAACATTACTGTTTACATTACAAGATGTATTTACAGTCTCGGAATAAGGGGAACATAATTAAATTTATTACTTAGGACTACTAAAAATAAATTAAGTGATATTTTTTTATTATTCTTGAAGTACGGAGGATATTTCGAGTTCATAATTAGTAAAATATTTTGTATTTTTAGCAGACCTCATAATAAAATCCTAATCCTAATATAAAGAACCTAATATTTTAGAATCTCATTCGTTATGATACTTGTATTTTTGCTTATATTGGAAACTACATACATACATATAATCACGCCTTTTTCCCTTATAGGGGTAGGCAGAGACCACTTCTTTCCACTAGCTACGATCCTTACACACCTGTTTGGCTTTGTCCACTTTCATTATTTGGAAACTACAACTATCAAAAAAGTCTAAAATAAAGTAACAACAACGTTAAAACATGACTAGATTCTGTAAATGATGCGTGTTGCTTAGAATTTTTTGATGTGTGTATTATTATTACTATGACACACATGATGATATTTATCGAAAAATAACTAATAAACATTTTGAACTACCAATTTTTTTACTACAAAAAACTATTTTTTTTTCCAATAACTTAACATAGTAAATCACATAAAAAACAATATATTTAGGTATCTGAAACCTCACATCCCATCACATCCCATTCAAAACAGTAAACAAACATACAATATTATGCAAAACATATTAAAATCTCCACAATACGGTATTGAAATAGCAAAATAAGTGAAATAAGTGATGGAGGGTGCTGACGTCACCGTGACGTCACCGTTTACCTGTCACTCGCACGCACAGACAATGGCGCCTGCAATATGAACCCCCCTAACTTATAAGCTACAGTTATTGGGGATGAAGGCTTACCGATGGGAAAATACGATAAAAATGTTGATAGAAATGGTCAGTTTTAGATGGAAGTGGTCTTTAGATGTGTCTATTCTTTTATTCCTTGTGTTAAAAATAAGCAAGTATTGCATACATGTAAAAAAACAGCGACAAATATATTCACGACTTCTTCTTTCGCGGGTCTGCTGGCAAAGACTTCTTAAGTAATAAGCGAAAATTATTTTCCTTTTGACTTCTGTGTGTACATAAATTATTAAATATATAAATAAAATAACTCAAAATAGAGTTCTCATACACCAAAACCTTTAAACGATAGAGATATAAAAAAGGATGTAAGACGAAATGCAAGATCACAAATAAAGAAGAATACAAACTACTTTGATATATAAATCTAATTGCTGTAAGCAGCATATTTGAATTGATTTAATCTGGCACTTATACATTGCACTGTGGTGTGCGTATTGCATATAATTTTGTATAATTCTAACCTATTAGTATTTTGTTTACGATTGGGATTGAATAGGCTGTGATTATCGCTAACATTGTTTTGCGTGTTATCGAATACGTAAACTAAATTAAGCCCTACTAGTATTTGTATTAGCATTGAATATCAGTATTTAATATTACGCAGCTGCCTATCGGAACTCCACAAACCAAATCCTGTGATAAATCTGGTTCCTGGAGTAACAAAAATAACGAAAATAAATACATCAAATTTTATGTTCTCTTTACTAGTTAGATAGAATATTCTTTATTATACACCATTATTGATATGTTAGTTATTACCCGTGGCTCAACCCGACGTGGGTGTGTGTCATTTTGACTTAAAGTTTAGGACTCCATGTCTTTTCTTTCGATACTAGCACACCGTAAACCAAGTTTCATGAAAACTTGTTTAGAGGTTTAGTCATGAAGTTCCAAACGGTTATTTTAGATCGATTCTTATAAGTAGGTAAAATATGATAAATATTTTCCTGTGTTTAAATCGCTTAACAACAACATTAACTCAACCTAGCAAAGCGAAACCTGATAATTATGTTCTATAAATATACTAAATACGTATGTAGGAAGTTTCCTACAATAATGTTCAGTGGGATAACATAAACATGTATTTCTTGTTACTCCCGCGAATCATCTGTAAACAAAAGCATTATAAATAAAAATAGCAGAAACACAGACATTATATTACATGTAACTGTAAAATTACCATTCTCTTGACAATAACCATTATCATTGAAGATATCATAGAAATCTGTCTAACACAATACATAGCTCCAGGCGACAATAATACCCACAAGTTATTGACCAAGATAAGGCTTTATATAATTAAGTATCTCCACATAAATCATTCCACTTATCCTTCAACAAATGAATAATTATAATCTTCACAAAAAATACTCCCCTTTTCTTGTTCACAGTACGCTTGTAAAATTAACTTAATTGTAATCAGATAAGGTTTAAATTCGCATGGTGTATTGAATGCGGTCTCCTATACATGTCAGTTGCAGGTTCCGGAACAAATAACAATGGCTATAGTATGGTATTATTTGTGCCTTATGGGATACTATGGGATTCTATGTATTATTTGAGCGAAATTTGTCATTTTATAATGAATTAAATAAATGTGATTTACTAGGCTTTGTGTACTAGTTTTCATTGTTACACAAAGAGTAAGGAATTTTGGGCTTAGTATGGCACTAAAATCTTAAACAAGTAAGGATATAATTTAAAATTATTTCTTATTACTTAACAGTTTAACATTGATTGTGGAATTTACTATGGTTAGACTTCTACATCTAACTAATGAAGATAATGGTATCAAAGGACCAAATTGAAGTGCTATCCCAAATGCTACTCAAACAGAACTTAACTTATTGCAAATAACTAACTGCTTCGGATTGTCAAACACGCAGCAATGTAGCTACCTCAATAACAATAACACCGGTTGAAACCTCTATCACCAATAGACAAATATCTAATTGAAATTAAATTAAATAATTTTGTCACAGTAAGTTAAAGTAAAATATTTATTTAACAAACGTATTTATAAATGTAAAAAATAACCCTACAAAAATCACCAAGCCAACTCAATAAACAGAAAAACATAAGCCGTGCTTTTAACTTGAAAACAAAACTGTACGTAAAGTTGCATGCTCTTTGCTTCCGCACAGATGAGCACGAAAAAATTGTAACTCATATTACACGTATTTCATAGAAGCTTTAACATTTTAGCTTGTTAACGAGAGAATGCAGCAGAATGCACTGTATTTATGTTGTGCACTTGTTAATGCTATGTGACTGCTTTTTACTGTACCTACTATTTTTCCAACGGTTTATTTGTGTCTGCTTTAATTAAACATACGGATATTTCTTAGTGCTTAATAAATGGAGGTAGGTAATTAGATAGAGAAATAAAGACTTTTGTTAAAATGAGTTATCAAAATAACCGTGTCCTTCTGTAATCTTTAATATAGATAAAAGGAAAAAGCAAAAATAAAAGGTCAGAGAACAATCCTTCAAAAAGACTGCAATGAGTAATTTAAACAGCATTAATACTTGTAGAGATGTCACTTGGTCAGGATGTTGGGTCTAGTCTTCACTAGCGTTACAGTTGACAATATAATGCTGTATATAATATAACTAGCAACACTCCCCAGCTTCACACGGTATCCGAAATTACTAGACATAACTGTACCTGTAGCATACATATATAATCTGCATGTATTATGAGTATATATTATATATCTTCCTCAACTATCTGTTGCTGCTAACTGCATTGAAATCCGTTGCGTAATTTAAAAGATATAGGTAAGCATTTTCATAGTATCTAAAGTGTGAGATTTAGTATAAGTTATGTTGTTTTCCGTCTTTACAGAAAGTGTTATAATATTAATTAATATTTTAATACGAACATACAATTTTAACATGCTCTAAGACAGATATTCAATTTGCAAATCACAATCAAAGCCGTCTCATTCCTTAACATCCACTCAGAAATCCTAGAATACCTTAATAAAGCTTCAATTCAATAATCACTTTAGATATAATTGTGGTTGAGCATCGAACTAAAGGTTAGAGTTTCACGGTCCTAATGGGCGCGCCTTGAGAGTTCGGATCTAAGGACCAATGGCAGTGATTGCTGCAAGACGATAGGGACGCTCCCAATGCATAATTGAAATGAAATTGGTAGCTGACGCAACTGCGGATTACCTTACTACGGTATTTCTCCTTTGGATTATTGAAGGCGTTTTCAAATATGTAGTGGGTTGTTTAGGAATTTATTTGTTTTAAAAGTGTTTTAGGTATTTTATTCAGGATTATAATATATGTATGTGATTTTACATAGTCATTTATTCATTATCCAAACTACAGTAGTATATTTTACAAATATACAATATTTTCAAAAAAGTAAACTATGGAGTGTCTTGCCGGTTCTTCTCCGTAGGAATGACAGATTTGAACCTTAAATGAGACTCATAAACGTTTTGTAAGAGCTTAAAAGGTCTATTTGAAATAAATATGTTTTGATGTTGATACAAATTTATAGTTGCTGTTTGACATCAAAATCGCTAGCATAAAAAAAGTCTGTAGTCAGTGTCAGCAACAATGAAACTGTCACACATAAAATGGTAATTTATTAATAGCCTAAATTATGTCTATTATTATTTTAGGTATCCGTAAATTTGCTAAAATATCCACATATTATTAAGTATAATGTTCCACTAAATGAACAAGCGTATGTAAAAACTTACCTGTCCAAAAATACACTGGGAGCCTTCGATCCGTGACCTTTGACTCCCTATTGAGAATAGCCTTTTTATTGGAAAACCTAAAATGTTTGCTCACCTACATTTTGGAGGACTAAAATAAGGTTAATTATTTGCGGTTAATATTATCTATCTAGGACCAAAAAATCAATAAAATATATTAATTAATTACGGAATACAATGAATTCTTAATTATGGTGAAGAATAAAATATAAAAATTCTTCCGACCTTTCAATAGCTATTGAGACTTCCAAATCATTTATTCAACATAAAGTGTTTACTTGAAATATTCTCGTTAATATGAAGTCAAACAAAATTAATTAAGTTTAAATCTAAAGTGGCGAGCGCGGGTCAATATTTGAGGTCGCTTCGAGGATTCATACCAACAGCGTTCCGTGCAGCGCATTATATTATAAAATTGACCTTCCTCATCAAATCGCAGCACAGCCTTGGAATATTCAAAAATAAAGTTAAGCTTATTTGGTTAAAGATACACAAAAAATTCCTTGTGTCGGTCGTATTAAATTTTGCAAAAAAAGGCACTATAAAAACCACCTCATGAAGTCAGTTTAAAAATAATTTATTGTGTAAAAAAAATGATTTAGTTACCACTCTCAACAGAGAATTTATAAAATGAATGGTTTACATCTGACAATAATTTTGTATTCCGATCGATGCTGTAATTTTACAATACCTATATAAAACAAATTTGTAAGCAAACATCGACTTATAAGAAACATATTCCCTGCCTGTCAATATCATGTTGAACTCAAACAATTCATATGCATCTGATTGAATGTGTCATAAAATTAATAGTAGGTAGTGACGGCCTTGCTACTGAAAGCAATCAGATTTTTTAAATAGTTACCTTGTTTTTAATGATCAAATATTTTCTTGGCCTTGGTACTTAATTGACAAAATAACTGGACATCAGATTCAGCGTCATCCCAAATACATATTTCATGCCTCAGCTATACGGTTTATATAAGAAAAAGGTACATTTATTTTCAAATCTATATTATCTGTTACCAAAGATTGAAAATTTTAGAATTCTGACTAGTCATAATATAACAAGAAAATACTATTTTACAATATGTACCGACGAGGTAAAAAACTTTATATAAAACCTACTAAATAAACGAAGTACGCTTCTAAAAATATAGGTTATTCATTTCCTCCACTATAAAATTCAAGAGTGTAAAAAGAAGTCGACATATAATTTGATCAACCGTAGCGTCTAATAAGAAAAGTTAATTAAAAATAGTCTTCTACGTGCTGCCGACGATTATGAACATTTCTATAAGAAACTCGAGCGAAATTAACGCTTTTATTTAAGCTTTACCAATCTAATTGGACTAATTTAAGGAATTTGGTAACTACTATTCTAATGTGATAAAGTATGACACTATTGAAATTAACTGCCGTAAAACGTTAAAGGTTACTTAAAGGATTCGTTATTACCGCTTAAGTAAGTTGGTAAATCGATAAAAAGAAATCGGTTAACCCCACCAAGATCTACTTGTTTTCCGCTGTTTGCGCAAGGGAAGACCTACTATAGAGATGATGCAAAAAAAGATGCAAAAAAGTCATTCTAAGAGCATCATCATTGTATTTAACATTTTAAATTCCAGAGACCATTGATTCTGTGATAGTCATCATTGTTTTTATATTCCGACGGTTTATAATTGTTTTATTCCTGTATGAATCAGGATCAACTTCAAACCGACATTTAATCAAAAACTCAACCCATCTCACTTCAAAATACAAATATTAAAAACATTTATAAAACAAAACACTGTAAAAAAACAACACAACGCCACCCGCAAATTGAAAACTGCATCCAAATATTTAGGCAGCAATTACACTTAAAAACAAACGAACGTAACAACGGAAAAAGTTGCCAAAAATTCATCGTGACTGCAGCAATAACGAAACACGAAGCCTTTTCAATAAAATAAAACTACCCGGTTTGTCGGAGGGTTGACCCGACATTTTCAATACAGGAGAGGGTCCCTGGGGCCCCGTGCCGAGGGACCGGCCCTATTTGGGCACAAAGCGAGGGAATTTGCGAGACACGCTCACCCGGGACCCGAACCTAACACTTTACTCGGGAGCGCCGTGATTTTTCCACTGTTTAGATAAAAACAGGTTGTTAGCCGAACGATTGTTTGGTACCTGTCTGTTTATATAGTCTTTACTTTACTACTTTGTATTTGATTATTTATATTTATTCGAACCGTGACTTATTTTGCCGATGTTTTATTTGAAGTAAGGAGTAAGTGTAAGCTCTCTAGAAAAACATTTATTGAATGAAATTTTTCTTCTGCAAATACATCTGTGAACTATTTCTTCATAATTGAATGATATATTTTTCCATTCATATATGTACCGTAATACCTTCTGAAAGGGTTATGGCTTTACAGTAAAGCTCTGAAACATTAAGCGAATTTCTTGCTTTATCTTTTGTTCAGTAAAAGGTTTCACGTGCTAACCTAATTAACGGAACCTTGGCTTAATATAGAAGTGCATATTTAAATACTATTCTCCTCTACTGTGTATTTCTGTTCCATTTATTTAATCAGTTCAATACTTTTTTTCCGATGAAACTTACCTACGAGAGCAAAATACTTAGAATAGAACTTGTTTAGTGATCTCTTTATTTCACACAAGGATGACGTTATATACAATACTTAAGTATAAATCTTTTTTTACTTTTAAAGATAAAAATATTAATTTTTTATCTTTAAAAGTAAAAAAAGATTGGAGAGTAACTTAAGAATATAGCTAAACCACATTCCCTCACATAATTACCTCTAACCGATCATAAATTCTCGATATATTTCTAAAGATACAGCAATATACGTCTACTTATTCACTTTCCAGTTTCGTTTCCTCAAAAGATATAAATAGCACTTATCTTTATGCTCGAGCGCACAAAACTCGCAGCAATAACTCGAGCAACAGTTCCACGGGAATCTGTTGTGTAATATGTTCTCTTATATTAAGAGTTACTGCACAATGGCAACTGTTTAACTATATGTATTTAAACTTGGGTTTCTATCAAATTGCCTTTAAATTTTAGTTTTAACTTCTATTTTCTACTACTTTTCTATACGATTTTTTTTTTTTTATGAGGTATAATCACATATTGTCGGAAACTCTTTTAGAACTGTACTTTTGAGCAGATAAAGATCTGAGTGCTATTCTAAAATTTTAAATATTTATCTACTACAGCCATGTTGGTTGATTCGGTTTAAAAATTTTAAATTGTAATAATCTTGGCTAATGATATTGAGTATCACTAGAAAAAAAAACAAGATTTTTTTATTATAACTACAAAAACAAAGTCGTAGGTATTCGTATTTAAAACCAAAGAAAAGTTAAACAAAACCTAGTTCAAACTCTCACCATCACTTAAATATTCCTCCGGCAATATGTTACACAGGATTAATTATAACAACTAGGGATTAATTAAACAGATCCGAATATTATGTATATCCCGAGTTGAACCCCAAACGTTAAGTATCCGAACAAAAGTCTCTGAACATAACACTCAAGCAAGCTAACTAGAAAACTTTGACTCGTGTAATCCTCAGACCTGTATTGAAACATTAAAATTTTGAGCGCGGCAAACATTTCTCAGTTGCTTAATTAACCAACGAAATTAGTTATTGTTATGAAAAAGTAACAAAAGGGGAGAAACTTCGCAACTCGAGCTACTGGAGTGTGGAGTGGATTGCTGCGGCGCATGTTCTTAAGATATCGCGGTTCACTTTTCATATTTTATTCATTTCAGATCATTGCAATTTATTTTATGAGAGTATATATCATATAAATACGTATGTAATTTCCACTTCTGGAGAACTTTTAATAATAATAATAATATTCCGGGACATCTCACACACGGTTATCTGATCCCAAGCTAAGCAGAGCTTGTGTTTTGGTAACTTTTGTAAGTAGTACAGAGGAACATTTTGGGGATTGGCGATTTTAGATTGAGTACAAGCTTGTGATGCTTAGTTCTGGTGTTTTAAAAATTGTTGCTTTTATATCATATTGATATATTTAAAATGTAAAGTTGATATTAAACATACTTAAATGTTGCAATCGGTGGCTTATATTTTTAAGTAATGATTAAATTATAATATCCCCTCGATTAATCGAGTTACTTGCCTATAAATAGTATAATGGAGAAGGAGAAAATGATGTTATATCACACCCACGTTTTGCAAAGTATTTTAGTCTTATTAACAGCCCACTCATTTTAATAATTTCAAGCCAGCCTTAAAGTGTTATTACACTTTTCATCCCATCCCAACTTGCAAAATGTTCGGCCATTTAAAAGCATACTGAAAAATTTATCTCATTTTACGTTATCCTTTAGTTTCAGTTTAAATAACTCTTTAACAGCCACCTCGCTAACTTTAAGTAATCCCACTAGCGCAAAGCATAAAATATTAATCGCCTCCGAAAAATTACAACCGCTACACCTCATAACTTAGGCCGCCTTGTAAGGAAATTACACTGGAACCGAGAGAACTTCTTTTAATTTATTCCACTCACACAATATCCGACTTTAATACCATCGCATTACGAACGAGAATCGCATAACGAGGGGCACTCGGAGTTGATTCTGATTTATAACTGGTTCAACTATCTCAGTGTTTGTCTTTAGCCAATTTGAATAAAACACAGTGTTAGAGTTACGTGAGGTTTAAATATGATTGTATATTAATGAGATGAGGAATTCGGGATCATTAATGTATCTGAATAGATTAACAAATGAGTTATATTGAGTTGCGCGCCGGATTGCGCCGGATTGTGCCGGAATTTTGGGCAATTTGGAGATTTAGCTGATGTTGTTTTATGTGAGAGTTATATTACTTGTTACTGTTCTGTTTGTTGGAAATCATTTATTGTGTTTAATTAACATTTGATGATGCTAGTTATGACTACTTTTGGGGAACATATAATGATTAGCATTAATTAATTAAATGTTCTTCGTATCGTGTTGATTACTATTTGTAATGTGTCGGTGCAGAATTCTGCGGATAACTAATTAATAGCTTTCATAAGATATTTCAAAATGTAATAATACGTTATAAATGAATATATTATCGTCGAAAGATTCTTCAAAAAATGTAAGTGCGTGAACTACATAAATCATGGTCTAAAATGTGATAAACTTAATTCTATTTACCTAATTAAGCGTAATAGTGAACGCTAAATACTGTAATAACAGAATCCATTGACTCGTCTACAATACCTTTTAGTTAACGACTAAACAAAATTATCATTTTAGTTTACAAACAGCTTCCAAACTTAATAATTAGTTTTACCAGTAACGAAATATGTATTTACGCATAATTATGAATTTATTGAGGTAAACACTCCGGGAATAGATTCATAAAGTGATGCAAGTTAACGTGGGGGTGTTTTAATATTTGATCAGGCACTTCGTCAATGTCAGGGAGCACCATGTAATATAGCGAGGATGTAGCCAAATATACACTCAGAGGCACAATTAACCGGCCACCTTAACTTTACTATGTAACTTAACGAAATCACTGTGGAATTATTTTATCTTTTGACAATATTACCTATAGTTTAATAATTTCTGATAAAAAATAAAAAAGAAAAAGTTAGCTTGACTTTTTAAGAATCTAAAAAAGTTTGTGATCATGATGATAAATTAAATTTACTTACTTTTTTAACTAACTCAGAATCTACTTGAACCTATCGGTTCTTACGTAACGTACGGTTATTTTTGTCTGTGCGTTTGTTACTCGATATCTTCGGCTATTGCAGTTCGTTCTTTTAACATTTTTGTAAAATCATTTCAAAATCTATTTTATCACTTTTATATTTATTATATAACAAAATTATATATAATAATGCAGTACGTTTTTTTGTTATCATATAAATAATTCTGCATCTGATTCAAGATTACAGGTAAACGTAATCCGTTGTTATCAGGTTTAGCCTCATTAACCGTGAAATTCGACTTTATTAAGCCACAAGTTTGCTTGAATGTAACCTTAAATCAATCGTCGTTGTATATTTATTTTTTACGGTGTTTTCTATGGAGAATTAACAAGGGACATTACGAGTAAAAACACTAATGCTATTTTTCTTACTTTATTCAGAGTAATGTGCACGGTGTCACCTACCGAATGACAGTTGTAACCATAAATGAGAAAAAACTCCAACTTTTAAAACCTACATACCTTACATCTAATTTAATGTCTAAATGCTCCGTATTTGTACGCCTAACTAACAAACTACGTCCGTAGTTGTATTTTTTAAAACTAGACAACTTTGCAAAACCACCCTTGCTACATCAGTTTATACTTCAATAGTTCCTAAACGAAGTTGAAACATATAAATCTGAAATGTTATTTAATTCCCAGCATTCGATTTAAAACATTTCACATTCAGAAACTTTTTATTCACAAACCGCAGTAACAGTTTTCAATGAGTTTAAAAAGTCAAGTCAAAAATATATGAAATGAAAGCTAACATCGTTAGCGCAACAAAATGGTCTTGATACGTGTTCATTTTATACACGAGTCTGTTCTTAGAATTGTATAAATTCTATTTCACAGAACTTGGATTTATTTCTGAAAAGTAATATAATGAAATATGACCTGAAAATAAAAAATAAAAAAGCCGTAGGTACCGGCAAAAACAGGGAACAATACATGACGAAACTCAATTTCTTGTGTAATAAGGAAACATTTGTTAACCCGGCTCAGTTCATAAGGCCAAAAACTTAACCACAGCACCAGCCTTGTAAAGTAAACAGACACAAAATTTAACGCAAACAAACATTAATACAATCGCCATTTCAATTCACAACTCAACAACAACAAATTCGGAGGCAAGATACCTTAAAAAAGTTATATTAAACGCTGAACACAGGCCTGGGGTGGATGTAATCCAAGCATTATTTCGCTTTTCGACAATTACGCGCGGCTGCAAATAAAGACGTTTGGAGGGCAATATTAGGAGGGTGCGAAGAAAAAATTATCATCACCTCATACCGGGCTCGCAGATGTGGACTTAGAGGGCACTGGGGCAAAGTGAATATACATTGAATTTTTTTTATTCGAAAATAATTATTTTGAGTTCTGTTTTGCCCTATAAAATGTAAAATAAAATAAGTTGTGAAGGTCAGATAGATAGTTCTATGTAAAATATGGTAAGACTGAAATCCAACCCCAACATAGTTTGGGTATAGCCTTTCTACGAGCTATGTTGATTGAAAAAGACGAGTTCTATACGTAATTGAAGGAGCACTGGTAACTGTCTAATATCCACAAGTATAATTACCCTTGTCATTGCGGAAGAAATCGTGTCGAGACAAAGTAAAGAAAGCGCTTTAGCAGTAGATATTTTCCTTAAGAATAACCTAAGAACTACAAAGTAAAAAGAACACGTAATTCCGTCCCACCTGTAATAGAAAACGGACACTTCTCCGTTCTCAGCGATCAATCAAAAGCAGGTGTTTATAACGAGAATACTTGTGCACTGAATCTTGTGTCTTCGCGCCTTCAGCTCGGCCCTGTGTTACTCAAATAAAAAAGTAAGTTGAGAGTAATTTTTTTCTACAAGCTTTACACATAGCGGCAATAAAAACGCTCCACGGAGCTCGCGCCCGCCTATATTTCATTTCACTCCTCCGCTGGGTGGCTCCCTATTTCGGGGGTGGCTGTGGGTACTGTCTGTGACACTGGGAATGAAACTTTAAATGCTGCTCGGAAATAATGTGGATTACGTGCGCCGGTACGTCCCATGTTTTTTGTTCAGACAAAAGTTTTATTAAAATATGTATCAGTCACACTGTCTCCGCATGAAAGAATAATACAGACTTAATGTAATTGTTTGGAGCAATGAATACATTAAAACTCTCTCTCTTAATGTTTTCCAGGCTTTCGAACTGTTTAGGTACCTACACAGTGCCTTTACTTCTGACTTTATGTTTTGAACTCTGCGTCTTTATAGCAAAAGTGTTTCGAAAGATGCAGTAAATATGAGTTTAAATAGCAACATACAATAAACAAAGCTACATAAATTATCCAGATGGACCCATTTAAAGTAGCCACAATTGCGCTGTAGTTTAAAAACTACAACATATAGTGCTAAGTTACCATTGTCTAAGTACCAGAATTAGGTACTTATTCTTTTTTGTTACACTTGTTTTAACCAAATTTTAAAGCATTATAGTGAATATCTTCGTGTCTGCTCTAAATTATCTAAGAGAATCTTACCAAGTAAGGATCCCTAATAACGCTTCCGTAAGATAACTTTTGCTGATTAATTGCACGCTTGCACTTTCAGGATAGCGGCGTCTACATAAGAGAACGAATTAAATATTTACTATTGAAATGGAATAAAGTAATTGTTATAAATTGTGAATATTGTTATATTTATTTAAATGTAACGTATAATTATGTAAATGATAGGGGAAAATTGGTTGGCAATAAAAAAATAACTTCACATTACTACTGCATTACAAGTATGATCACGTAAAACTTTTGCATTTGCTACATTATTTATTTGCCCTTAAATTGCACTCACAAAAATTGGATGCCCAATTCTTCGAAAACCTACGTGAAAAGTAATATTACTAAAATAGCTGTACATTTGGTGAACCTCCCACACTTAACGTTTTATCCAACATAACGATACAGAGAAACACCAACACTGTATTTGTTTGGCTTTGAGAAACATTTCTACAGAATCGCGTTTTACTTGAAGATCATTTTAGATAAAGTGCAGAAAACAAAGCACTTTATTGTACACTTATAGACACAATGCACGTTAAAGTATAACTGAAGAATCCTCTCGGCCCCGAGGCATTTGCACTCGAAGAATAATAATGAAATTTGACCAGATTCAATTTATTAGGTAAACATTTCAACACCCTATAATATTTTTATTTCCCTTCAATCGTGACATCTTTCATAATAAAACTCTCAAACTCATTTGCGAGCCTCTTAATACCGTTACATAAGACGGTGGGAAAATGTTGATAGTCACGCTCCTTATTACCGGGCGAAAGGTTTAACATTTTCAATTTAATCGCATTATACTGTAACCCTCGGAAGTATTGGTATCGTGACGCAAAAAATGATCGGCGCATCCAAGATTTCCCGATTTAGAATTTTTCAATAGATGCCCATAAAAGAATTTGAGATGATGAAAAATGATCGGCTAATGTGGCCGGGCCATATTTAATTAAATGGTTATCTTTGCGTTATTTGTTTGAAGCAAAAACAACGTTACATTGGAAGACAATATTGTTACTTTTGTAATTGTGTCTGATATTAAATGTTACCTTTGAATAATTTATTTTACATGTATTTATCAAAACATCGTTTTAATTATTAGCCTTTGTGCTCCTCACGGAAGTCTGTTGCTATTCACTCAGGGTACTAACTTGTTCCACGTATTTTCGGCAAGTATCCTGTGCAAGGGCACTTTAGTTACATTGATGCAAATATCCTTTGCTTTGATCATTTTCCGGATGTCCGTATTGCGAGTTCGATCGGTCGCTAACGTTGCCTGATAGGCCTTTGTGTGAACCTTTTAAAAAATTACATCATCAACCAAAAACGATGCTGCTGACACTTGCATGAACGATGCTCAAATTGTTTTAGCAATAACTTTACTATTACGAACATTTTCAAATTTTCTTGGGTAGGCACTTGGTATAATATGATTGAATGATTAATGTAAATGTGAACTGTAAATAGTTGTCTAAACATCATATAAATTAAGAAAGACTTTTGTAGACACTTGAATTTTGAAGACTGTTGACTGAAAATGTTTATTGAAGTAAATATAAAGTCAGTGGATTGAAACTTAAATATAAATAAAAATATTAGTTTTGTTACTATTGTTTTTTTGGCTATTCTATAAAATACTGTATCACTAGCAACACTAAGTAAAGTTTACGATTAGCAGAAGTGAAAAGCAACAGCAAGTAAACAGACAAGTTAAACTAAGGGAAGTTTTAAGCTAATAAAGCTAGCAGCAACAATCTAAATCCCATTTCGGGCGGGCAAGGTTCACACGTAAGGCTGAAGATTAATCGCGGCTTGAGGGCGCTCGCGTTAAACCGACTATCACCTTCGCACAGTGGACTGATGCTTAAGAATTTTACAATAATACGGTGCAGCTCGGTAGGTGGAAACAAAGACGTGTATTTATTTGTAAAAGATACATGTGTAACATTATATAAATTTAGGTGGCCAAACAACTATAGGTATGTAAAAAATTGTGAAGATCACCATCAATTATTTTATATTTCTTCTATTTTTTCTAAAGGCACTGATTATAATCTCAGTATTTACGTGGATATCGTGCAGTACCTAGATGTCCTAGAGCTCCACGACTATTGAGTTTATTAACGTTTGCTTGAATGAGGAGTCCATATATTAAGAAATGGTTATCTGTAATAAACAAAATTACTAAAACGCACTTAACAAAAAACTTTGCAACATCTAAACTACACTAAATAAGTAAACTACACCAAATAATACGTTTAAAACTTCTTCACCATAAAATAGTGAAGAAAAGCACTTAAAACATATTTAACCTAGTTCCATCATCCAACTAAAGTTACCAAAATAGCTAAATCACAAAATACAGTAACAACAGGGACGCTTTGGTTCCAGGCTTTTAGCCAGTGAATTTCTACTTTGTCCCCCGTAATAGCGTTGTAGTTGCGCCAACAATTTATTAAACCCATGTTAGATGGCTTGCCCCGGCTTTAAAGAATCGTTATCGCAAATTGTTCAACTATGAATTGTATTTGGGAATTTGTAGTAATATGGATACAAGTTTGCTTTGTTAAATGTGAATAGAACAAAGGACATCATCCATTTTGGTTCAAAATTTGAAAAAAAAAAATTTTTTTGACAGAAATTTAAATGCAATTAAAAATATAACACTATTTTATTAGACTGGTTTTATCATTTACAGTAACTAGTTGTATTTTGAGACAAGTATTGGTCTTTGATCTTTAAAGATTGAGATAAATAAGAGGATACTGAGAACTATTGGAAGCCTTAATGAGAACAAACGACGGTGTATTAAAAGCTGAATCAACATCGCAATAGCTCAGTTAAAGACCTTTCTTATACATTTTATTCACACGATTTATTCCACAGAAAGATAAAATTATCGAAGAGAATAAATTTACAAAATATATATCAGGAAGGATATCTCAAAGGATGATATTATAAACACAAATTAAGCGTATGTTGGAAGGTTATTACAAGGTAATGATACGTCGATCCGCGGAAGTACAAGATAAACAGGGCTTCCCCAAACAGAAGCTGCCGAGTGGGTTTTTAACAAAATGAACGACGAACACTCGGGTTAGGGACTGGCCGCTGCCCTGCGGCACAACTCAGGGTTAGCACGAATTAAAATAACTTTATAACATTAATATTAGGTAAAGGTCAAACTCGAAGTTTAGTTTCTGTTTTCGTTGTATTTCTTCATGAAAATGTAAGAAAATTACCTCGAATGTCTATAGCTCGAAGGTATTGCTGTAGTTATATTGTTATACCTTACCCGCTCCTAACATCCTAAACTCATTACGAAATTCAGAACAAATTATCCCGATGTTTCCAGTCGTAAATGAACGACTATTTTCTATTTTGTGAAACTTGTAACTGTATATAAGGTTGCTGATGGCTATTGTATTATTTTGTAAAATTATAAATAGTTTTTTAAATATTATCAAGTATATATATATAATTATTGACAAAAAAAAAATAGCACCAGTATTTAATATAATTTTTTGTCAGTAAACTTTTCGTTTAACATAGCCGTGTTAAAACGAGAAATTAATTCCAGTCATCAAAATTTTTAATTTCATCAAACCTAAATCTAAACAACGACAATCACAAATTTAAACTAGTCAAGTTTCAACAATAACTTATGCAATATGCATATAAGATACATTCGCATTTCGAGCTGCTACATTACTATGCCTTCATTATTTCTGTTTGCTAACGAATGCTTCAATGCAATTATAACACAGGTAACATTTTGTATTTTAGTTCCACACGTTTGTGATTGTTTCAACATGTTATGATGGCCTCTTTGCATGTGTTTGAATAGAGTAAATATATTTTCTACTCCAAAGTTTCAACCGTGATGAGTACGCAGTCCAAGTTTATACAGATAAATAAAATCATGTAACAAATTCTTAAACCCGTAACTTGCTTATCGTACCAATAAAAAAACGAAATAAAAGTGTCAAGTGTCAGCCCTGCATAAAGTTGGGAGCGACAGCGTCGTAAAGATGAATCACAACCAGACGATGTCCGCCCGCAGCGGTTTGCGACGACCCTACAATCGATCGCGTTTCAATTCACAATTCTATTACAAAAGCGCCACCGATTGATTTCCAACGAACAAAACAAGTATTGGATGCGAAAATTTGCGATAATATTGACGGGCAAAACATTTTTATCGGTGATAATGGTACGGTAGTGGGATATTTATACAGGGTATTAGCCGATCAGGGGCGGCATTAACCGCTGTTATTTTTTCATTATACGGGCCTTTGGGGGCTTTTTATCAGTAATATTTGCTTGTAATGGAGCAATGATGATGTCCGTCAGTAAGCGACGAGGATTCGCAATAAATAACGGGAAGTAATGATGTATTGTTGCCGTCTCGACGGTTTCTACAACTTTTGGGACCGGACCAGAATTTGTACGGCTTTATTTAGATGTTGCTTTGGGTTGATGTTTACTTCCATTTGATACCTAAATATTTTAGTACGTAGATGGTACCTACTGAGTGATAAATAAATGTAGTACATGGATAAATGCTTTTAATGTCTGGGAGAGAAAACTGTAAATAATTAAATGGCATGTAAATAAATTGCTTATTTACTTTAGTCTCAAATAATATCAAATTATTTGAGTATGCAAATGCGATAAATATTTATTTATAGCAGTGGTTTGAATTTATTATTATTGAAAATAATGAGAATAAAAAACTAGAATATTGGTTTCATGAAAAAAAAAACATGAGATAATTTTATTTGACTTTTGAGTATTTGTTTTCTTCTGAAAATAACCATGGAAGAAAATAATTTACAAGGACGGCGTTTGCGTTATATAAGTTTCTTCGAAATAAACAAGTCATTTCAATTGCTAATACATTTATAAATCAAGAAACGATTTAATTCCCTTAACAATAACGATGAAAATCCTATATCAAAGATTACTGCATAATACTCAAAGAACAAAGAAGCTCTCTTATAGAATTAAAATCAAAATGTTAAAGGTTTTAAAAATGTAACGTGGCAACGGAATGGGACGCCGGAGCGACAGTAGAATTTTTAGTCAATTTCTCGTTTGACACAATTGAATTTGATCGCGGGATAAATCAAGTTTCTGGGCACGAGCGCCACTGACTTCCGCCGAAGCCGTCGGCTGTGGTCGAAGCAATGACAGACTATAATGGAGCCAGAGACTGCGAAGAAGGACTATTCTATATTTGGATCCCTCCTGGTATTGTGCAGTTTTGTTGTATGTGTCTATTTTTGAAATGATGAGTGTGTTAATGATATGTGTTGTAATAGAGAAGTAAAGCTTCGTTCATGTGAAATTGCAGGGAGTATTTCAATCATTACTTTTTGTTGAACTGCTTTTTTTTTAGTTCTAATAAACAATTAATGGTAAATGGGAAAATAAATGGTATATACAAAGTGATCTCGTTGTTTTGTTCAGATTTCTTTGAACCATTTCTCAGAAGTCAGTTCTTCAAAGAAGCTCTAAAAAAGATTTAACTTAAACATTATACTCTGAAGTATTACCAATTGAAGAGTTGATTCACTTTCGCGATAGTCGCTCATCTTTCTTAACTTGCGTCGTTCTGGCAGCCTTTGTCTCGGGCGCTGAGTCGCGACCTCAGATGACTCGTTTGCGGCTACTTAACGAGTCGCCTGCTCAATTCTAACTTCATTTGTGCCCTAATGCAAATCGACCGGCGGCTTAACAGAATATTTTGTCGCTCCACTGTCTTTTGTTTCCTTTGTTTATGTTTTGTAAATGTATATCAAGTTGTGTTTGAATGACGGATTGGATGGAATGGGAATATGATGGTTCCTGCTTATGATTGATTTGTACATTTTTTGGAAATGTCTTTTGTCAAGTTACTAAATCGGTTATTGGTTTTTGGGATGTCGTTACTTTTTGTACGAATGTTTTTTTTTACGAAAACAGGGAAATACTAAGTTTTTTCACAATCAATCGATCTTCGAGATCTACCTGATAGGTCTAACTAAAGCGATTCTGAATTTCACCTGAAACGGAAGCATAGCATAGTGTAAAATTTTACGTCGATCCAACATTAAAGGCTTACAAAAATTATAGATTTTCAAACAACGGTTTTGTTGAAAAATCTACCAAAATAACCAGAACTGCAGCCATTTTAAATACTGATGAACTAGCCGCCATTCCTCAACCATATCAATTAAGCCGCCTCGCCTGACAGATTTAGATCCAAATGTCGGCTTAGCTACTGTTATAGTACTAAGCAATCAAGCGGCTATTCCCTGAAGAGGCAGACAAAGGTGAACTGCTGTAGCTGGCGCATTGAATACCGTTCGATATAACGTACAGAAGCCATTTATCATGCACATACCTTGATAGCGAGAATTGCTCACAGATAATTAAAACTTAATTGCGGTTTGCTTGTAGATCGGGTATGGAAATAAATGGCAGTGTTCTTCGTCTATTGATTTGCAATTAGACGTAGTAATTTTCTAAACAGTTTTTTTCCATATTTAACGTTAAGTCAAATAGCACAAGGATGATCCTTAAAAATATCATTTCAGTGAAACGTTTATTAAATACCCCGGAATATAAAATGGTATTCAGATATTATCGTGTATTTTGAAACTCGCATTCAAAATAATATTTTTTTGGTAAATGGTCGGTCATTGCCAGTGTGAGTCTTCTAACCTAGTCATAAATAGTTATAGGCTGGTAGGGCCGTTAATATTACTCTAGTGATTTATACCCAGTAATCCAAGAGATTGCTCTGGTTTAGTACACTAAGCCAAATAACACCAGACACCCCAAAATACGATAATGATTCTGAATCGTTATCATTTTATTGACAATTTATTCACAATACGTGATAAACATTAAACACAGTGCGCATGTGATTAATTACCGGGCAACCCCACTCGTTTATCAATTTGTATCAGTATTGACATCACAAAACTTATTGGTTTTAATGATAACAGCGTTTTGTTTAACGCCAGGGAATAGGCTGGCAACATTAATGTAATTATGAATGTGTAAATAGATGATGGGTTCACTCATTTAGCGGAATCTAATTATTTTGTATAATGTCCTATTGTTACTAAAAAATAAATTGGAAATGGGCTTTGTGACTAGTCAGTTTTTCAGGAAGGTTTCTGTATCGCTCTGTGTATTAGGTTTCCCTGAACAGGTAGGCACAGTTGTTCCAGAGCACTCACATTTCATTAATCGGAGTACGAAGAGCCTGTTCCCAGTTATCGGGTACAATTTCAAACCGTAAATGCAAAACCAAAATTCGCGTTCGAAAGTAACAATTTTGGAACACGAAGCAAACAAGGTGGGGACTATGAGTTATTTTCAGTGTGTTCACATTTTTCTCCCCACCATAGAATTGTTTCAAGAATTTCCAAAATATTTCCTGTTTCTGTATGCTCCTCGGCTCCGTATTGTGCCCCTTCCCGAGGGTATCGTAAGGGGGTGCAAACGGATTACATCTAGGGGACGGACGTATTTGCCTAGTATCCGACTAGGGTGAATATAATATTACGTGGAGAAACTATACTCATATTTATATCAACCTGTTTATTTATTTATATAGCAAAAGAAAAATGTGAAGGCAAAAAATACAAGTTATTATTACAGAATAGACTAAAGCGAAATTTAGACATGCACAACAATCCATATATGTTTTTTATAATTATTTTGAACCTAGGTAAGATCAATAATTAGCTGTTTATAACTAGCGAAGCATTTGTATTTTTTACGGATTAAAACGACATATCGAGATCAAATAGTGTTTACTGATGGCGTGGTCATAGTTTCTCATGTCAACCGGGAAATAGGAAACCTTGTATTTGTCATAGCAGACTATGTCCATACAACAAAAGTAAAAAAATCCGTTGCAGTTTTAGGAAATTCCAATTCTGTGCATGGCAACTATTACGGTTTTCGAAGAAACCTCGATTTGAACATTTTGTCTGTGATGGACTGAAATACTCATACCCACGTTTTCTGAATAATGTCATATTGCACAAAAGCAATTCGGAAAGAGAACTAGTGATTGTTTTTGGAACTAAAAACTCTCACTAAAATGCAATGGAATGATACGAGTATATTTGTAACATATCATAACATATAACATACCATCACGCTTGTAGCCCCGAAGGGTTAGGCAGAGGTGTACCAATGTACACCCACACTTCGCCAGTATGTTAAGTTCCATTGTAATAGGGGGCGAGCTCATTGCCACTAACCGGGAACAAATCCAAACTCCGACCTGCTACTGAGAATTTCATAGAAAAACCCAATAAAACCTTGGTCGACTTGGGAATCGAACCCAAGATCTCTAGCATAGCAGTCGCGCTTAGAACCACTACGCCAAGGAGCCAGTTTTTTATTCATTAGCATGTTCTACAGTTATCTCGTCTTTGCAGATGGTGACGAGAAGCTGTGAGTGTGGGAAAGGCGCGTGAGGTTGTGTAGTCGCGCGATGCGAACGTGACGCACCATGACCCGCCGCGGACCCTGGAGGAGCTTCGCCATCAGCGTCATACAGATCATCACTATCATATGCCAAGGTAAGCACAGCCTACGTAACTTTAATTTCAAATATTGGAATTACTAACTACAAAATTGAACTACATCGTAATTTCACCAGTAAATCCTCTGTCTGTTTGGAGAAATTTCTTCAATCTTATTTTTTATTTTGTTCCGTGTTTTGTTTCGTTTTTTCCTTTCAACGGTTTTTGTAAGTTAATACTAGGGCCAGCGCTAAAGGTAATAGAGCGGTCAAAATCCGAGTTCCTCACTTGTCCAATATATTTAAATTGAGAAAAGGTCAAAAATAAGGACCCGGTTTCAGACACTTTTTATTACCTTGATCGCCCGATCCATGCCCGTCAATAAACGATTTTGAATTTGAATTATTCAAAAAGGCTTCAATTTCTTCCGAATCATCTGACCCGAGAACTTTCTAGTGTGGGTGTGCCTACCTTTTTTCTCTGTTCAATTTCTTTACTTGTATAATAATTAGATATTCAAGAAAATAAAAATTCTTGGAGATCGCTTGACTTACACGAAAAACTTTGAGTCAGAACAAGTTAAGACTGATACAACTAGTTATAGCTTTAAAAAATAATCAAATCTTACAATTTTTTTTATGCTCTTCATATTTTACGAAATTTTTACTTAATGACCAGTAGGTATTTAGCGAAATTTTATGTTTTGCTATCAATTTACCAATATTTCGTGATTTTATTATATTTGTATTGTTAAGCTCTATTCAGTCAAGAAAGGGAGATTTTATTTTCTGGGACGCTCCGTTTCGTGGGGAACTCGGTTCAGTGGCTCCAAGTCGTAAAATAATGATTTCAAATAAAAATAAAATTGCTTTTACAGAAAACATTATTTACGTTCATCTTGCGTGAATGTAAAATAAAAGGAAAACGTCTATGTTGACTTATTTCTCTGTTCTCTTAGTTCATAGACTGTCGGTGAGGTTTTATATCTTTTTCTATTTCCGTTGTAATTTCATCTTTGTTATTGGAGTTTATTTCAAAATTCCGAAAGAAAATCATTATCTTCCAAACATTCAAAAACTCGAAGCCATACAAGCAAATTCCATACATAAACCTTAACACATTTAAATGTGATGAGAATCAGGAACGCGGACGTTAACAGGCCACCTAACTAAGTTTTCCGAAATTACACGCGAACTTTTCGAATAAAACGAGACACAAAGGGAGTGAGCCCTTAATGAAGACAATATTTTGAGGGACTCTCAACTCGAGTAATTAAATCTCGCGGCTCATATCTCCGAGGAGTATAACTAGGGGTATAGACAGAGTAATTGGTTATTAAATTAGTCGTGGTGCCGATCAATTTGTGTTTCCACGTAATTTTAGTTTGGGTTTGGATGTGAGAGGCGGGAATTTAAAATGATGTTAATCAAGGGAATTGCTGCGCCATCTGGATTTTAGGAATATGTTATAGTATTTTAACTGTCTTAAAATTAACATCCAGTTCTAGCAGGTAACAAATTAAGACGTCTAATAGAAATGATAAAATTCTTCCAAACATCGTGAAGAAAATAAACCAAAGCACCGCCAACATGATCATGTAAAAAGCAAATACCGTTAAACAGGAGTAAGTAGACAACATCATTTGCAATAAGATATAAAGCGGTAAACTCGAAAAGGCATCCACAAAACATGTTTATACAACGCGTCAGGCGTACACTCAATTTAGCGATGTAAATTTATAAATGCCACGACACGCAGATGTTGGTCCCGCTACGGTAAACAACTTGAAAAATGTCACACTCAAGAAACAATATTACTTTTCTTTCAAACGAACTCCGACTAAAATATAAAATTTATTGCTATTTCGAATTGCAAATTGTTCTAAGCGAAAGCTATCATGAATGGGCAGATGAATTTGCAAGCGATACACCCCGTATTATTTCAGCGGTCTAATTTAGAATTATGAAGTTTCTTTTAAATTACTAAATAACATAGCTAAATTATTATAAAGTATTTATATTCTACACTTTTAGATAGTTCTTTAGTCGTTTTTACATAAGTAGTTATTAAAACTACACTTGATCAAATCAATTCTCGTAACATCTAGATCTTTTATACTTTTAATTGAAGTAAACCAACTATTGAAATAGTTAAACGAAACAGCCTTCGGGTCCCAATTTACGAGAAAAACAATTCAAATAAATGGCTATTCTAAATACCGATGTAAAATATTCAGAAGCTTTGGGCGTTGATCAGACAGTCGGCAAAGTAACAAAGAAAAACTGTAAGCAGAATAGGCAGTCAGATGATAGGCGTATGTGTGAGTGTGTATGTATGTGTGTGTCTGTGTTGAACAAAATTAAAGTTAATCAGCGAACGAAGCTCGGAGAAAGCAAAACGCTGTTTTATTTGGTTTACGGGGTAATAAAGTTATAAACCTGTCACTTGAACGATGCTGTATGAAGTCTTGAAAGTGTTATTATTTATTTAGGGTCAAGAAGGATTATGAGACAATTTGGCATGGGAATTGTAATGGGTTTTAGTAGGTGAATAAATGTTTAAAAGATACCTTTTTTAGTACTTATTAAATAGAGAATGTTGCAAGAAATAGACCGTAGCAGGTAGGTAACAAATTGTTGACAAGACGGTTTGAAGTTCTAAAATAAATAAAACTAAATTAAAAAAATATGATAATATTATCAGTTTTTATAGCACAAAAAAACCAAACTTGTCTTGGGCGTTACTGACCCACGTTTTTTATCCCAAAAAAACATTAGTCTTAGATATGTACTTCATTATAAAGAATGTTTCTATCAAAAGACTCATGAAGATCAATGAGCCAGTCTGTTTCAGTTCTCAAAAGAAACGAAAAATATATAATCGCTGAAAAGTAAAACATTTTCATCTTCCTGCCATTAATACGTAAATAAGAACAGAGTCCCAATTCTAAGAAAGTAATCATTCCATCGAAAACCGAAATAATCTAACGACTGATACACAAAAATGTCTATTGAAAAAATTATCGTTGTTTGCTTTAAGAAAAATGTGGTACATTTAGAGTGCCGTCGCTACAATTTTACCCTCGAATGATATAAACATCGGAGTTTGTAACGTACTTTTAATTACCATACTCGGCGAAGTCTGAGTCATTAGGCTGTGTGCACAACGGCGCCGTGATTCCAGTTATGAATCTTAAACAAACTCGACTGTTTTTGCTTTCTGTTTTACATGACGCGAGCTCATTTGCCTTTCTGTATTTTATCTTCTGGATAATGAAGGTGTGGAAGTAAATGTATATTGTTGGAAAAACATTAGCGCAGTTTATAAGGGTCGTTCAGGTATTCAATGATGTAATAAAGTCAACTTTAATCCTTATCGAACAGGCAGTTATCCCGTATTATCCTTATAAACGTTGGACAAGATCCCATTGGAACCTTTCATGCATGCTTAATATTTTAATCGAAGGAAAACGATCGGGCTCCCGTTATTTTATTTTCATTGCCTGTGACTTAATCACTATAATCTACTTTCAGTAACCACACGTTAATCAAAATGATTAAAGATTTTTTGATTCGCAATTTACTCCGCTTTTCTCAGAATGTATATTGTTATTTAAATAAAACGATAAATTAAGAATCGAATGTCAATTTTGTACAATAGTTCAATATACCCAGAATCGAGTAGTACGTGACATCAATGATGCGAATAAATGCTACCTACATCATAACAAAATAAAAACGAATAAATATGATGCTTCATAGAACTTAGTTTTATTTTTAGAGAGGATTTTATTTACGTGCGATTTTTCTTCGAATCGTACATTCATTTTTAATTTATCGTGAACTATTATTATTTTTAAACTTAAAAATTGTGAGAATCGGATTTAAAATATATATTTTTCGTTTTAAATTTGTGCAAAAAGTAACTATTGTTCTTTTTAAATTATCAAGGACTCAATACACTAATCCAAACCATTATTAGGCTGAATATAAACATTAACTTTTAAGGCGGTTTTAATGATCCGTTTTGTTAATAGACCATCAGTGTGGTCCCAGCCTAGCCGCGTACCCTTTACAAGCGCAGCGCTATCCCTGATCCAAACTGGGGGATCCAAAGTTGCGTAATAAACAATATTTTGCTTGTCATAACGAGCCGACAGCCTTCCCTAACTTTGCGGTTGATTAAAAATATCAATCTAAGCGCTTTTACATTCAACTCCACTCAAATTTGCCTTTATTTATCAGTTGTACTTTTTGAGAGTTCTTGGAATGTTAGTTATTGAAGAATTAGGAGGATTTATTTATTCGATTTTGAATATATCGGTATTTAGAACAAATTCTAATAACCCTTTAAGCAGTGAACTATGTAGAATCAGGCTGTAAAAATGTAGACCCATTTCTGAGAAAAGGAAAATAACTTGTTCTACATCTAAAAATTCTCTTGTAAAAGTATTAGACTTCCTAGAAGTAAGGATACTGTTTGAAAAAGGGAACTAAAAGTATCTGTTTAGAAACGGATAGATAATACAAAAAAAAAACAGTATTTAAAAGATTTTCTTTTTTCGAAGTTTATAAAAATAAAGATTTTTGAATGAAATTTCAGGCACTGGTACAATCTACCCTGTGTTATTTTACCTTAAGTTATCCCACCGCTAGGCCTCCCTCCATTCTTTGCTCTCAGCGGTCCCAGTCTTTGCTTTTTCCTCTCAATTGCCAAGGTTAGCATCTAGTTTGTCCCGCCGTCTTCTTCGCGGTCTGCTGCCTCCCTGACTTGCTGTAGATAGAACATGTGAATCTTGAGTTGATTACGTAAAACAAATTACATAAAGCTACTACCTGACTGACCATGTATCATTCGTGTGTATTTCGATCGATTTAAAAAAAGGAGGAGGTACCCAATTTGACTGCATTTTTTTTTTCCTCATTACTTTCGACTGCTGGTGCTGCCCGTTTGTTTCCCATTATTTGATCCAGTTTAAACAGTGGGATCCATAAAAAAATATGTTAGATTAATTTTGAAGTCGGTTTTTTTTTAGAATTATAAATATCCTAATGCATGTGTTAATTTCCAGTACTAACAGAGGAGCCTCGTTTCGCGGAGCCGATCCCGAACGTGACGGTGGCGCTGGGCAGGGATGCCAGCCTGCCGTGCGTCGTCGAACATCTCGGGACATATAAGGTGAGAACATCAAACACAATATTCTTTCTTCTGCTTAGCCTTTTCTCAAGCTATGTTGGAATTGGCTTTCAATCTTCCCAGATGAGGCTTAATGCCATATTTATAATATTCCGGGACATCTCACACACGGTTGTCTGATCCCAAGCTAAGCAGAGCTTGTGTTATGGTAACCAGACAACTGATAAACATACTTATATATTTCTAAATACATACATATTTTAGATAAATTACACCCAGACACCGGACAAATGATCGTGCTCATCACACAAACATTTGTGCCGGGTGGGAATCGAACCCACGACCTCCGGTATAGCAGTCAGGGTCTCTAACCACTAGACCAACAGACCAACCCGTCTAAGTGTATTTGAAGTGACTCCCTATCTGGTCTTCAAAACCCTTTGAATGGGTTACATAGAATACTGGCTACTTATACTGGCTGTCACAACATTTTAGAATTTATTTTTACAAGGTTTTCTTTAACATGCAGTTTGTAATACATAATTATGTATGTATGTATAAGTATGTGTATTTGTTTAGGTCTCTCCTACTGTCAAAATTAGAACTAGTTTTTTATTTAATAAATTTTAACGTTCTGATACTTTCGAGCTAGTCTGATGATGGGACCAAACTGTGGCCATAAGGGACTTCTTATGATGAAACTGTAGTAAGAAAATTTTGGTTCAAAGAAGACTAACGTTTACAAGGACTGTCTTTAGAATCAATTTCAAAATGACAAATTATTTAATATTTAAGTCACAATACGTCTTAAGCTTTAGTAACTCGATCATCTAGTGAAGTGAAAATATTTTAAATGTTAATCACCGCTCTAGTTCAGATCCGGCGGCATTCAGCCTTGAAGTGAATGAAATATAATGTAATTATCTCGTCCCGAAGCCTGTTCCCTATTATACGGGTATACCAACCATTATTAAGCCAATTTTGTAATTCGGTAAATTAATTCCATCAAATTTTATGCTTTTAATAGTTATAGCTGATCGAAGTTCGTAGTTTTTCAATATAATATAATATATTGAAAAACTACTATAATAACCATCCTGGGACAGCTCAGTCACGGTTATCTGATACCAAGATAAACAGAGCTTGTGTTATGGCAACCAGACAACTGATAAACATACTTACATATTTACTTTTTATTTAAATATATAAATATTTTAGATTAGAATTTAAATGACATTTTTACACCGAAAAATTTTCAACAATGCCTTTTCGAATATATTCGATAAAATAAATATAATAACAAATAGACAGACTTTTAAAATACGATTTCAATGATGCTCTAAAAGTATAGACTATAAGGATTCCTCCAACAGATATTAAATAATCTTTATTTAAAGATATTTGATTGAATGGAAATAGTGACAATAAAATATGGACTTATAAAATAAAAGTTTAATATCGTTTCTATTCACATGCTGAGCTATAAAAACGAGCATTTTTAAATAATAAAAATCAAGAAAGTCTGAACAATGATCTATTTATTAGATGTAAAATATTGCAACTATTTTGTTCATGTCATTGCGCTAGCTTGACTGTTTGTCATCACATATTAAGGACATAAATCTCACAACACAAAAACTTATTATTTGTACAAGAAAGATTTATTTTTGTCTTTCAACATTTTAATATCTGCCATTTATAAACATGGTTTCATAAAAATATTGTTTGCAAATATTTACTTGCGCTGTTGATTGATATAATTTATTTTCGAAGTTTTACACTAAGATTAAGTATTAGTTTCTTTACCAACTGCTCCTGTAAAGTTCTTACATAAATAAAATTAAAAAACTTGAATAAAAGCTTGACCTGAAAAAGTCTACCTGAGTTAATTATACCGCCATAATCAACTGACTCAATTACAGTACACGTTTACCTTAAACGCACAACAAGGTCTCGTCAAAAATCAAGATTTCAACAGGATAATTTAATTATGTAAGAATATCTGTACGTTTCCTCACAATGTTTTCCTCATTTCCCCGAGCCATGGAGCATTAATCATCGTAATTAATCCTATAATTTACCGTCTTTACACATTTTATTAAACAGATAGGTCTAGAGTTGCCGACGCTCCCCTACCCAGGCCGTCTCTACTAATAATTATGCTATAATAAATATCGCTGAACGAATTAATGCAGTAATTTCAGGCTGTGTTTCAGTGGGGCCGGTTATTCATTAAGTTTTACGTCATCGTCGGTACAAAGGTAGCGTACTACGGAGATACAATAGAGTTAGGCGCGTTGCACGGTAAATACACATGCGCTTTCTTGTAAAAATATAGTAAAATAATAATATTTAGCATTTTTTAAATAAATCGGTAGTTGAAAAAGTAAACTTGGCAAGGAAAAATATATTTACCTTGAATAATTTGAGCTTAGTTTAACTTATGATCACTACTGTACGTAAATATTTAAAACTATGCGTTCCACAATATGTATTTTTTTAAATAATTAATTAAAACATCACGATCTAAGAATAGTCCCCTTCCACAGATTTTTCTCAAATTAAACTATCCGACTATCAAGCAAAACATTACCTACATTGTTTTAAAATGATATTCAAAAACTTTAAAATCATAAAGTGGTTTGCAGCGCGCCTAACGCCAACATTTGCTCTGAACCAATTAACTTATTCATGAACGGCTGGGATGAGCCCGGCGCAACATTTAGATATAATGTACGAACGAGCATTTCACTAATTATCGCGAGCTGTCCTGCTCACCTCCGCTCGGTGAAAGGGTTGAGTATGTATTAGCTATTGATACTGGTAGATGGATGGCCTGGCATTTGATAAATAAAAAAACCTGATTAAAAGAGTTGGAAATGCCCAAGGGATACTTTTTTAAGAATTCATGGAACCGGTTAGAACGTATATTAGAGATATAAGATCACTACTTCAAAAATATACTAAATATTTTTATGAAAGTAGACGAATCAAAAAACTATATTTTTAATAAAAATAAACTGTATTAGTTTCTGGAAATAATCTGAAGGTACGAGTTCTTCCTACGCCCAATTATTACGAGATCTAAAACATGTCTAAAACTTTGATTTTCTAGTTCATTAGTCGAATAACTGAACAAGATTATAATTATTATTAAATTTTACAAAAATGTTCCTTATTTTACAACCAGTTACTTGCCTATATAGTATTGAAAATACATTACTTATTGAATATTATTTATTATTTTCTCTTCTTAATATTCAATTACTCTGATTGGTTCCTGATTTATGAAGCAGTCTCACACATACACACAGTTGATTACATCACTATATCAATTTAATTTTCCATGTTCTGCTCTCATTAAGTACATTGTCTTGTTCGCCACAATGGATGCGCAAGTTAACTGCGTCGGTGACAGTTATGTGGAGCACCTGCAAATATATGTCGCAGGATATAGGCAGGTCAATGTGCTCGTACATGCCTTGTTATAAAGGGATGTTGTGCGTATATTGTGTAACTATAACCAAATGTTGCACTTTGCACTGTTCCTAAACGCAATCGAGTGAATGGATTGTGATGATTTTTTTTTGACAATGGAATATCCTCTTCAGGACTTCACTTTTTTGTGAACCCTCGTTTAAATATAAGTCAATCAGATTTGTGTCAAAATAAATAAGTAAAAAAATGCCTTAAAAGATGAAAGAGTCCGTTACTAGTCCTTCTACAATGCACATCTATGAGTTATATCTGTTTCCATTCGTACAATAGACGTTAGTAAAATAAGTTTTCCATGAGTATATCAATTAATTTCATTATACTTCGATAAAATAAAGTTTACATAGTCCTACGATGCCCATGGGAAGAATCTAGAATAATTTTAGAGTGACCACACAGCCAAGTCGAGATATTAAGCAAAGCTAAACAATGGCGTGGGATTATTTCTGTCGACCTCGCTCACTGGAAGTTGTCAGGACATCACAACTCGGCCGGCCGCCTGCTAAGTCTCCGGCCACAACCACAAACTATTCACTATTTTTATGGATACGACATTTTGGCACTTGATTGCTGAATGTTACGATACTATTAGAATATAAGCAATATGTTTTCAGGTCATATTTTGTCTAAGTTTTTTTATTGTTTTCTAGGTGTTATTCTTTAGAATATTAGCAATATTTTATGACATTGATAAACTTACATGAGCACTACAGATTTCTTGGAACCTACTAATTCAAATCCAAAAACAATACGTTACTGTACTAGGAACTCACAGTTTCATCATGAACCACTAATTTTAGTTGGGAATCCTTCAGCCAATCATTTCCCAGTGTCATATTTCTCGTCCGTAATTAAGCGGGGAGAGCTCCCCCCGCGAACAATTAACTTATTCATGAATGTGCTTCAGTCCTAATTATTTATTTTATTTTACGATCCCTATTATCCTGTAACACCCGCCTCGTAAATACTTGAGCGGTGGAGGGTAATTTTGAATTTTGAAGTAATTTTAAGGCTGTAGACGCTTTATTTCAAATATTACTTCAAGATTTGTTGGTATCGTAAGATGTTATTTTGATGTATGTAAATAATGAGTTTTGTGTCCCGTTACTAACCAGTTTATTAGTTAATTTTCGAACTGTTTAAGGGAAATTTGAGTGGATTTATTGGTTAATTGCTTTTGATGAACTTCATGCCGTGATTTTAAGATTATAAATCCTAATAATTAAATTATTCCGTAAAATCTATTATATCAAAAATAACAGTAAAAAAACATTTAGATAATTCAATTGAAAATAAACTTTAATTGGATAATAGTTCGATTGATATCGGCGCTACGGTCGATTACATAGCAAACATCAATTTTGTTAATTTCATCGGGGGCGTGTTTATAAAACGTTGTGCTAACAATGAATACATTTCAATTAGCGGGTAATGTGCCACGATTATTGGTTTTCGTATCATGTCCGTATTCTGCATAATCGCGGGATGACGCGACGAATATTTTGATGGAAAAGTTCCTTCAACATTCTGCGAAGATTTCAGGATAATGCTGATAATGGATTCATTGGGATTTAGTTATGAAATGATCATCGTCTTTTAGTGTTATTATTTATTTCTTAATAATAGTAAAAATACATACCTAGTTAAAATAAGATGGTAAAGTAAATGACAAAATTTTAATTAATGTGCAATCAGCATTTTTTTTGAGTCAAATATTTTTAATATCTGACATCTAGTTTGAAGTCAAATATTAATAAACGTTATGAAAAATGAAAATGATTGTCAGTCTAATTAATAATTCTAAACCACCATGTTCAAATAAAATAAACGTAATAATCAGATAACAATATACATTTATCACAAAACCGCAAAATTGAAACCATAACATTATCACGGATATTTAAAACCAAATAAGCTTTTAAAATAATATTAAATCGGGACCGTGGAAAAGGTATCGTTGGAAAACGATTTAATAGGAGGGAAATAAAAATAGCAGTAGGGTATAGGGCCAAGGGACCCTAATCAAATATACCTTAGGAAGGTCCGGACCCCAGTATATAACCTTAGATTATGTTGGGACCTTAAGTGATATTTGGAAATACTTTTATTCTTCTGTTTCTTTGCACCTGCGACCGATTACATATTGGGTATTCGAATCCTGACTAAATGTATTATTTTTTGCTGTAGTAAATAATTTTATAGCTTTGGGTAGTTCTAGAGCTACCATTCTTTATCGTTCAAGTATTTTTTTTTTCTTCGTAATATAAAAAAAACTGTGTCCAGGAATGTTTATGAAAAGAAAATATTCTTTCTAAAGTTCAAAATATAATCTTACTTTATGTAGTACCGTGAAATAAACTTAAGAGTAAGTTGAGTTAATCCCCACACGGATGGCACGAGGACGGTGGCGGCTCTAAAGATAACACAACATAAACACGGCGCGAGCAAATACTTGCCGAGCAAACAGGTTCCCGCTCGATCGTCTGGACTGCACCTAATAAATGAGTTTACATACGACGGGAAACATGAACCCTTATTGTGCCTTGTAAAAATATACGACGGAAGAGCTTGAGGAAATAGAAACGCAATCGAACATGTTTTTTAACTTTCTATTTAATATTTCAGGCTTGTGATAAACGTTACGGTTTTCAGTCGGATATATTTTTAATCTTTTTCTAAATAGAAATACTAAAAATCAACGTAAATAATCCCAAAACTTTCTAAAACAGAAACCTAAAATAAACATGTCACAAATTAACTCAGGTAAAAACAAGCGGTCGCATATCCATTAGATCTCTATTTATAAAAGGCGATCCACGATAAATTCACACCGGATACAAAACTTTTACTACTGTCAACAAACAAAACAAAACTAATATTTCAAAAGTCAATAGTTTCGAATTTCGGATTCCGGATTCAAAACATTGGAACGTCGCGCCGCGGTCGGGCTCAAACGGGCCAAACGAGCCGAACGGGCCAAAGTAACGTTGGATGAAGGCACGCTTCAAATTGCCGTTAAGTATGTGGTGGGGATATAAAAAGGGGGCAAAGAGGCTTAAAGGGCTTTGCGGGGCTCGCAAGTGCCAAGTTTTCACGGAGTTATGCCCTTACAGCTTGTTTGTTCACGTGCCATTTCCTATGTGATTAAGTGGTGGATTTTGTGTGATAAAGTTTGAGAAATGTTATGATTGTTGAAGTACAAAATATTATTTTGAGGATTGTAGAGGTGGTTTCTGTTTTATTTTATTTATTTCTTGCGAACTTTCTTCTTTATGTAGTTACGTAGATATGAATGCAAAAATGACATGCATAATTTGTGAAAATGCATGAAAGCAAAATTTATTTCACATAATATTATACGCTACTTTAACATATAAAACAGGAATCCAGCGAGTCAATTTACGAAGAAACTCATTAAAATGTCTGTCAACACTTTATCTGCAAAGGAAAATTACCCGACAATTTCAATATTTTGCATGCAACACGCAAAAGCTGAGCGTAATGCAATTACATTGCGACACGCCCACATTGACAATGTATGCGCCGGAAGATTCCGCGTTACTACGTCCCATGTTGGGCGCCAATATTAAGAAAACTAACATTTTATGAAATATGACTGTGTCACTCAAAATTTTCAATGATACTTTTAGAGAGCTTATGCTTGTTTGTGAAGGATCGGATCAGGTTCGCTTCAATAAAATAATGATTGCTAAGAATTAAATAGATTTAATGTGTACACTTCGACGGCTCCGCGGTAAGTGTCGCCATCCGTCAATCACAAACTTGACAGTTATTAATATGACAATACCTACATTAGTCGAATCAATCGATGCCAAAGTAAAATATCACATCAGTACATTTATAGTGTTACCATAAGCAATCATAATATTACAATCACAATGTACACAATGTAATTATAGGTCATGTGGCTTACAACTCGGCCGTCCTTTAAAAGTGAGTCCTCTCACTTGAATACAAAGAAAAAGAAAATACAAGATGTAATTAATTACTTAATTAAAAACTATAAAATCAATATAATAATATTATATTGATTTTATAGTTTTTAATTAAGTAATTAATTACATCTTGTATTTTCTAAACATGGTAACATAAACATGATCAGTGATATTATCACTGATCATGTTTATGTTCATTCTGCTGTGATTTACGGCTTCATATATGCGATGTCACTTGCACGACACCTCTTCTTTTCTGCACTCACCCGCTCACACTCTGTCATTACATAGTCTGTCCGGTCATAGTCTGTCTAGAAGGTTTGCACAGTCTGCTATGATCTGCGGTCATCTGTGCGATGTCAATTGCTTGACACCATTCGCTATCTGCACTGACCGCTCACAGCCCATGCTCTACCTCACCTAATACACAGTCTGCTATGATCTGCGGTCATCTGTGCGATATCAATTACTTGACACCATTCGCTATCTGCACTGACCGCTCATAGCCTATGCTCTACCACATCTAGCGCACAGTCTGCTATGATCTGCGACCATCTGTGCGATGATGATTTCTCATCACTATTCCCATTCTGCACTGGACGCTCATAGCCTATGCCTAGATTTCTAAGTCATATGTCTACTATGATCTGCAATCATCTGTGCGATATCGGTTAGTGATACCATTCGTTTCTGCACTGATTGCTCATAGTTTATCACTACCAGTCTTATCATGTCATGGTTCTTGTCAAGTCTAGTCTCATTTAAGTTAAGTCATATCTCTATCCTCTTCATTCTTAGTTTTAGTTTTGTCAGAATTATACATAAATATTTTAATCATAATCATACATAAATACTTTTTATAATTAATTTAGCCGTCCGATTCAATACCACCATTGTCGCTTTCGCTTTCGTCACTGGAAATATTTTTATAGTTAAGCCAAGGATGTACCTTATCCGCGGCTACTACGTTCTCGTACCTTTTAGTTCCTCTCCTAGTAAGAGGTGTGTCTTCAATTAAATACCTATCGTTCTCTAAAATTTTTATTATTCTGTATGGGCCATGGAACTTTGGTATAAGCTTTTTAGATTTACCTATTTGCTCTTTGTCTACTATGGTTCTTTCAACTCTAACTAAATCACCAGCATTATAAGATCTCGCCTGTTTTCTATGTCTATCAAACTCTTTCTTTGACTTACATTGTTGTTTATCTATCCTATTTTTAGCATGAGACCGCATTTGTTCCAAGTCCTCGTCACTAACTCGATTTATAACTTCATTTAAAACTTCGCTGATAATATTTTCCGATGAGTTTAAAACCTTAAATCCAAACAAGAGCTCCGAAGGGCTTTTTCCTGTAGCTTTATTTACGGTAGTATTCATACCTAACTGTATATCGCCGACGTACTCATCCCAGGTGTTATCACCTTTCCCATGACTTTTAGTGCTCAAAGCGTCTAAAATGGTCCTATTGTAACGCTCAATTTGCCCGTTCGCTCTTGGAGTGGCAACTGCGTTAAGTATATGCTTAATATTGGAACTTTCTATAAACGTTTTAAATTTGGCACTTGTGAAGCAAGTGCCCCGGTCAGTTATAAGACGTGATGGAGTACCAAATACACAAAAATGTTCCTTAAATATTCTAATCGCTGTGGCACTTTTTGTATCCCGTACTGCTTTGATAGTAATAAATTTAGTGAAAGCGTCAATTATTGCCAGTATATAAGTGTTGCCTTTCCTAGAGCGAACAAAAGGACCTAAATGATCAGCGTGAACCGTATGAAAGGGAATATCTACTTTGGGTATTGGATGAAGCATACCCTCTTTGCGTCCACCTGGTGCTTTGTGGTGAGCACATTGTAGGCATGCCGATACGTACTTTTTCGTAAAGCGTCGCATTTTAGAAAACCAGAATGTTTCCCGTATCCGACTGAGAGTTTTCTCAAAGCCAAAGTGGCCTACATCATCATGGTTCATCCTAAGAACCTGCCACCGCACGGCTCTTGGAACAACCCACTTTATTTTATCGCCTACGATTCTGTATACATGATTTCCCTTTAATTGATAATTTTTGTGTACGTCCGCGATAAAATTTGTATTCTTATCTAGCAGTATGTTCCTAATTTTACCTACTTCCTCATCGTTGCTTTGTACGGTCGAAATCCAATTTGTAATATTAATATTTAAAACGTCAAGTACGTGCGTCTCATCATCATCAACTGTCGGCTCAGTGACAGGAGCACGACTGAGAGCATCTACATGTGCCATCCGAGTTCCGGCGCGATATTCGATTTCACAGTCGTACTCCTGAAACTGCACCCACCAGCGCGAAATCCGTGGTATAAGGTCTCGTTTAGTTAAAGTCGTCCGCAGCGCATTGCAGTCGGTCACTATTTTAAACTTTAAGCCTAACAAATAAACGCAAAATCGTTTTAAAGATGCTATCACCGCCAAAGTTTCTAATTCGAAGGAATGTAAATTTTGTTCGTCCTTAGTTGTCTTCCGACTGTAATGTGCTACGGGCTTAAGAATACCCTGACTATCTCTCTGCATTAGAATACCGGCAACTCCTAACTTAGAGGCGTCAGTATGCAACTCAGTTTCCAATGTTGCGTCGTACAAAGCCAAGATAGGGCGTTCAATTAAGTTCTGCTTGAGAGTTTCAAAAGCTCTGGAATGCTCGTTGCTCCATTTCCACACGAAATTGGATTTAAGAAGATCAGTGAGGGGGCGTGCTATTATTGCAAAGTCCTTCACGAACCTCCTGAAGAAACTTGCAAGACCTATAAAACGTCTAACGTCGTGAACATTCTTTGGAATAGGAAAATTTGATACAGCTAGGGTCTTACGTGACCCTGGCCTTATACCCTGACCACTAACCTGGAATCCTAGGAAGTCAATTTCCTTAAAGAAAAAGTTACACTTTTTAAGTTTCAATGTCAGGCCTGCCTCGGAAATAAGTACAAGTACCTTCTCTAATCGGGCGAGGCCTTCTTCAAATGATTTTGCAGGTATGAGGACATCATCCATAAAAACAATAGCGAAGTCAACTTTAGATTTAGCTAGTATTTTATTCATGGCCCTTTGAAAAACTGATGGGGCGTTTGCCAAACCAAATGGCATGCGCTTAAATTGGTATTGGCCATCAGGTGTGACAAACGCCGTTTTGTCTTGGGAGCTATCTGATATTGGCAATTGGTAATAGCCCGAAGCACAATCGAGAGTGATGAACAACGAATTCCCAGCTAACATATCGAGCTGGTCATCAATCAAGGGCAAAGGGTAATGTTCCTTTTTTGTTTTGTTATTGAGAGCTCGATAGTCTATGCATAATCTCTTCTCACCAGTCTTTTTCTTGACCAGTAAAATGGGACTGGCGTACTGAGAGTTAGACTCGCATACAATATCGGCTTCAATCATCTCTTGTACCATTGAACGTACAAGTTCTCGTTCTGGGTACGAAAGTCGATACGGGCGATAAACCACCGGTTTATTATCAGTCAATTCTATTTCCATCTGTACAACATTAGTAAATCCGAGGTCTTTTAAGTTATTTGAGAAACACTGTTTGTATTTAATTAACAAATCTTTTAATTTACTTAATTCATAATCACTTAAATCAGAACTATAATTAAGATCGGAGCAAAATTCATTTCCTTCAATATTTAAAACGTTAACATCAATGCAGTTATCAATTTTGAACGCACGAGTAATCAAGGAATCTTTTTTCAATACAACAATGTTCTCAGATATATTTTGAACTAATAAACTACCACGACCCTTAACGATTTCATATTCACCCGGAAGAAGGTAAAATTCATAGCCAAGCTGCCCACGGAGGGACCCTCGAACGTATACGGTTCCCGAATACATGATTGAACAACTTACTAGAATAACGCACATCTCTTTTGGGTTAATAGAAGTATCCGAGATCAATGTTAGGAAAACTTTACTTCCAATGTCGCGTGTAAACCTCAAGGTGTCATAGGTTTTTGTTATAACAATGCCGGGTTTTTCTGTAAAACTGTGACCAACCAATATAGGATACTTAATGACATCATCGCCCACAACTAATACGTCTACTTCTTCTGTAATATTCTGTATTTGTAAAATGACAGTAGCGATCCCAATAGGTAATACAATATTATTACCTATGCCTCTCATAGTGGGTAGATCAGATTCATCTGACCAAATAATTCCTAGTTTATTAGCGTCACTACAACGAATCAAGGTGCATTGACTACCTAAATCTACATAACCTGTTATTGAGTGTCCATTAAGCATCATCTCCATGGTGTATTTATCATTATTACAAGCGAAATTCTCAGTATCTACGCGTAATATTTCCTTTTGATTCGATTTATCGACGTTGCTACTGTCATTTCCTGAGGGTAGTTTTGTGCAATTAACAGTAGTGTGGCCTAGTCTATTACAAATGTTACATTTAAGAATTTTCTTGGTACACCTAAAACTAAAGTGTCCCGGTTCGTTACAATTATAACAAACAATGGGGCCAGTAGAATATTTAGTCTTTGTGTCACTCGTAGTGTTTTTTGAGCTGGTATTATTTGTTGAAGCATTAATTGGTCTCCTGTCATTAGATCGAAACTTATCTGTATCGCGCGATTGTTGCTTGATCGACTGAAAATATTCTAAAACTTGTTCAGGTTCCTGACATTTCAACGCTTTCGCACCTAATCTTAATGATCGATCGTCAATACCATAGAGCAAACAGTCTACAGCGCGCTTACCCTTTATATCACAGCGAGTTAACAAATTGATTTTTTCAAAATAATACATTTCTAAAGACTCGTTATATTTCACGCGTTTGGACAACATTTCCGTTAATAATTCAGCGTAGTCATCACTACTAGGGAATGATTCTAACAACTTATTTTTCCACTCGGACCACGAAAACGACATAGTTGGTAAAGCTTGGTACCATGCTTTTGCGACGCCTATCAATTTAGGTAAGGCATAATGAATAATTTGATCGTCGCCCCACTTATATAACCTTGCGCATTCCTCAACTTTATTAAGCCACATATGTATGGTCTGTCCTTTCGCCATCGGGTCAAAGTCGGGTATGATATTTCCTAACATAGGGAATTTGTTGCCTTCGGGGCGGTTATTCATTAAAGTGTCCACTAATCTAGTCAAAAGTAAATGTGTCGTATTGTCAGTGTCAGTACAGTTATTCGTATTGTAACGTCTTACCGGTGAGCGGGGTGCCTGGCGTGACGACGTAGACTCGCCGCTGCTACCCGCGTTCACTCTCGCCTGCTCCGCTCTGCTCGTGCTCCTCTGCTCGTGCTCACGCCGGCTGTTGCTGCGCTTGCGGTGCCGGCGATGTTGTCGGCGACCGCTTCGGCTCTTCCTGCTACTGCGATGCCTTTCACGATAGACACGACGATCCCGCGAACGGCTTCTTCGCGACGACGTATCCGAGTCTGAAGTCTCACTTTTCGAGCTGTACTCGCGCTGCTTTTTGTATCTCGTCCTACTCTTACGATCACGTTTCCTTTTTCTTGAGTTTGAGTTACTTGTCTCCATTATACAATTAGGTTAGGAACCACGTGGAAGAAAAAAAAAAAATCGAACCGAACGTTAACACTAGAAATATAGAGCTAGCCTGTCCTATCCCACTTCTGAGATGAAGGATCGGATCAGGTTCGCTTCAATAAAATAATGATTGCTAAGAATTAAATAGATTTAATGTGTACACTTCGACGGCTCCGCGGTAAGTGTCGCCATCCGTCAATCACAAACTTGACAGTTATTAATATGACAATACCTACATTAGTCGAATCAATCGATGCCAAAGTAAAATATCACATCAGTACATTTATAGTGTTACCATAAGCAATCATAATATTACAATCACAATGTACACAATGTAATTATAGGTCATGTGGCTTACAACTCGGCCGTCCTTTAAAAGTGAGTCCTCTCACTTGAATACAAAGAAAAAGAAAATACAAGATGTAATTAATTACTTAATTAAAAACTATAAAATCAATATAATATCACTGATCATGTTTATGTTCATTCTGCTGTGATTTACGGCTTCATATATGCGATGTCACTTGCACGACACCTCTTCTTTTCTGCACTCACCCGCTCACACTCTGTCATTACATAGTCTGTCCGGTCATAGTCTGTCTAGAAGGTTTGCACAGTCTGCTATGATCTGCGGTCATCTGTGCGATGTCAATTGCTTGACACCATTCGCTATCTGCACTGACCGCTCACAGCCCATGCTCTACCTCACCTAATACACAGTCTGCTATGATCTGCGGTCATCTGTGCGATATCAATTACTTGACACCATTCGCTATCTGCACTGACCGCTCATAGCCTATGCTCTACCACATCTAGCGCACAGTCTGCTATGATCTGCGACCATCTGTGCGATGATGATTTCTCATCACTATTCCCATTCTGCACTGGACGCTCATAGCCTATGCCTAGATTTCTAAGTCATATGTCTACTATGATCTGCAATCATCTGTGCGATATCGGTTAGTGATACCATTCGTTTCTGCACTGATTGCTCATAGTTTATCACTACCAGTCTTATCATGTCATGGTTCTTGTCAAGTCTAGTCTCATTTAAGTTAAGTCATATCTCTATCCTCTTCATTCTTAGTTTTAGTTTTGTCAGAATTATACATAAATATTTTAATCATAATCATACATAAATACTTTTTATAATTAATTTAGCCGTCCGATTCAATACCACCATTGTCGCTTTCGCTTTCGTCACTGGAAATATTTTTATAGTTAAGCCAAGGATGTACCTTATCCGCGGCTACTACGTTCTCGTACCTTTTAGTTCCTCTCCTAGTAAGAGGTGTGTCTTCAATTAAATACCTATCGTTCTCTAAAATTTTTATTATTCTGTATGGGCCATGGAACTTTGGTATAAGCTTTTTAGATTTACCTATTTGCTCTTTGTCTACTATGGTTCTTTCAACTCTAACTAAATCACCAGCATTATAAGATCTCGCCTGTTTTCTATGTCTATCAAACTCTTTCTTTGACTTACATTGTTGTTTATCTATCCTATTTTTAGCATGAGACCGCATTTGTTCCAAGTCCTCGTCACTAACTCGATTTATAACTTCATTTAAAACTTCGCTGATAATATTTTCCGATGAGTTTAAAACCTTAAATCCAAACAAGAGCTCCGAAGGGCTTTTTCCTGTAGCTTTATTTACGGTAGTATTCATACCTAACTGTATATCGCCGACGTACTCATCCCAGGTGTTATCACCTTTCCCATGACTTTTAGTGCTCAAAGCGTCTAAAATGGTCCTATTGTAACGCTCAATTTGCCCGTTCGCTCTTGGAGTGGCAACTGCGTTAAGTATATGCTTAATATTGGAACTTTCTATAAACGTTTTAAATTTGGCACTTGTGAAGCAAGTGCCCCGGTCAGTTATAAGACGTGATGGAGTACCAAATACACAAAAATGTTCCTTAAATATTCTAATCGCTGTGGCACTTTTTGTATCCCGTACTGCTTTGATAGTAATAAATTTAGTGAAAGCGTCAATTATTGCCAGTATATAAGTGTTGCCTTTCCTAGAGCGAACAAAAGGACCTAAATGATCAGCGTGAACCGTATGAAAGGGAATATCTACTTTGGGTATTGGATGAAGCATACCCTCTTTGCGTCCACCTGGTGCTTTGTGGTGAGCACATTGTAGGCATGCCGATACGTACTTTTTCGTAAAGCGTCGCATTTTAGAAAACCAGAATGTTTCCCGTATCCGACTGAGAGTTTTCTCAAAGCCAAAGTGGCCTACATCATCATGGTTCATCCTAAGAACCTGCCACCGCACGGCTCTTGGAACAACCCACTTTATTTTATCGCCTACGATTCTGTATACATGATTTCCCTTTAATTGATAATTTTTGTGTACGTCCGCGATAAAATTTGTATTCTTATCTAGCAGTATGTTCCTAATTTTACCTACTTCCTCATCGTTGCTTTGTACGGTCGAAATCCAATTTGTAATATTAATATTTAAAACGTCAAGTACGTGCGTCTCATCATCATCAACTGTCGGCTCAGTGACAGGAGCACGACTGAGAGCATCTACATGTGCCATCCGAGTTCCGGCGCGATATTCGATTTCACAGTCGTACTCCTGAAACTGCACCCACCAGCGCGAAATCCGTGGTATAAGGTCTCGTTTAGTTAAAGTCGTCCGCAGCGCATTGCAGTCGGTCACTATTTTAAACTTTAAGCCTAACAAATAAACGCAAAATCGTTTTAAAGATGCTATCACCGCCAAAGTTTCTAATTCGAAGGAATGTAAATTTTGTTCGTCCTTAGTTGTCTTCCGACTGTAATGTGCTACGGGCTTAAGAATACCCTGACTATCTCTCTGCATTAGAATACCGGCAACTCCTAACTTAGAGGCGTCAGTATGCAACTCAGTTTCCAATGTTGCGTCGTACAAAGCCAAGATAGGGCGTTCAATTAAGTTCTGCTTGAGAGTTTCAAAAGCTCTGGAATGCTCGTTGCTCCATTTCCACACGAAATTGGATTTAAGAAGATCAGTGAGGGGGCGTGCTATTATTGCAAAGTCCTTCACGAACCTCCTGAAGAAACTTGCAAGACCTATAAAACGTCTAACGTCGTGAACATTCTTTGGAATAGGAAAATTTGATACAGCTAGGGTCTTACGTGACCCTGGCCTTATACCCTGACCACTAACCTGGAATCCTAGGAAGTCAATTTCCTTAAAGAAAAAGTTACACTTTTTAAGTTTCAATGTCAGGCCTGCCTCGGAAATAAGTACAAGTACCTTCTCTAATCGGGCGAGGCCTTCTTCAAATGATTTTGCAGGTATGAGGACATCATCCATAAAAACAATAGCGAAGTCAACTTTAGATTTAGCTAGTATTTTATTCATGGCCCTTTGAAAAACTGATGGGGCGTTTGCCAAACCAAATGGCATGCGCTTAAATTGGTATTGGCCATCAGGTGTGACAAACGCCGTTTTGTCTTGGGAGCTATCTGATATTGGCAATTGGTAATAGCCCGAAGCACAATCGAGAGTGATGAACAACGAATTCCCAGCTAACATATCGAGCTGGTCATCAATCAAGGGCAAAGGGTAATGTTCCTTTTTTGTTTTGTTATTGAGAGCTCGATAGTCTATGCATAATCTCTTCTCACCAGTCTTTTTCTTGACCAGTAAAATGGGACTGGCGTACTGAGAGTTAGACTCGCATACAATATCGGCTTCAATCATCTCTTGTACCATTGAACGTACAAGTTCTCGTTCTGGGTACGAAAGTCGATACGGGCGATAAACCACCGGTTTATTATCAGTCAATTCTATTTCCATCTGTACAACATTAGTAAATCCGAGGTCTTTTAAGTTATTTGAGAAACACTGTTTGTATTTAATTAACAAATCTTTTAATTTACTTAATTCATAATCACTTAAATCAGAACTATAATTAAGATCGGAGCAAAATTCATTTCCTTCAATATTTAAAACGTTAACATCAATGCAGTTATCAATTTTGAACGCACGAGTAATCAAGGAATCTTTTTTCAATACAACAATGTTCTCAGATATATTTTGAACTAATAAACTACCACGACCCTTAACGATTTCATATTCACCCGGAAGAAGGTAAAATTCATAGCCAAGCTGCCCACGGAGGGACCCTCGAACGTATACGGTTCCCGAATACATGATTGAACAACTTACTAGAATAACGCACATCTCTTTTGGGTTAATAGAAGTATCCGAGATCAATGTTAGGAAAACTTTACTTCCAATGTCGCGTGTAAACCTCAAGGTGTCATAGGTTTTTGTTATAACAATGCCGGGTTTTTCTGTAAAACTGTGACCAACCAATATAGGATACTTAATGACATCATCGCCCACAACTAATACGTCTACTTCTTCTGTAATATTCTGTATTTGTAAAATGACAGTAGCGATCCCAATAGGTAATACAATATTATTACCTATGCCTCTCATAGTGGGTAGATCAGATTCATCTGACCAAATAATTCCTAGTTTATTAGCGTCACTACAACGAATCAAGGTGCATTGACTACCTAAATCTACATAACCTGTTATTGAGTGTCCATTAAGCATCATCTCCATGGTGTATTTATCATTATTACAAGCGAAATTCTCAGTATCTACGCGTAATATTTCCTTTTGATTCGATTTATCGACGTTGCTACTGTCATTTCCTGAGGGTAGTTTTGTGCAATTAACAGTAGTGTGGCCTAGTCTATTACAAATGTTACATTTAAGAATTTTCTTGGTACACCTAAAACTAAAGTGTCCCGGTTCGTTACAATTATAACAAACAATGGGGCCAGTAGAATATTTAGTCTTTGTGTCACTCGTAGTGTTTTTTGAGCTGGTATTATTTGTTGAAGCATTAATTGGTCTCCTGTCATTAGATCGAAACTTATCTGTATCGCGCGATTGTTGCTTGATCGACTGAAAATATTCTAAAACTTGTTCAGGTTCCTGACATTTCAACGCTTTCGCACCTAATCTTAATGATCGATCGTCAATACCATAGAGCAAACAGTCTACAGCGCGCTTACCCTTTATATCACAGCGAGTTAACAAATTGATTTTTTCAAAATAATACATTTCTAAAGACTCGTTATATTTCACGCGTTTGGACAACATTTCCGTTAATAATTCAGCGTAGTCATCACTACTAGGGAATGATTCTAACAACTTATTTTTCCACTCGGACCACGAAAACGACATAGTTGGTAAAGCTTGGTACCATGCTTTTGCGACGCCTATCAATTTAGGTAAGGCATAATGAATAATTTGATCGTCGCCCCACTTATATAACCTTGCGCATTCCTCAACTTTATTAAGCCACATATGTATGGTCTGTCCTTTCGCCATCGGGTCAAAGTCGGGTATGATATTTCCTAACATAGGGAATTTGTTGCCTTCGGGGCGGTTATTCATTAAAGTGTCCACTAATCTAGTCAAAAGTAAATGTGTCGTATTGTCAGTGTCAGTACAGTTATTCGTATTGTAACGTCTTACCGGTGAGCGGGGTGCCTGGCGTGACGACGTAGACTCGCCGCTGCTACCCGCGTTCACTCTCGCCTGCTCCGCTCTGCTCGTGCTCCTCTGCTCGTGCTCACGCCGGCTGTTGCTGCGCTTGCGGTGCCGGCGATGTTGTCGGCGACCGCTTCGGCTCTTCCTGCTACTGCGATGCCTTTCACGATAGACACGACGATCCCGCGAACGGCTTCTTCGCGACGACGTATCCGAGTCTGAAGTCTCACTTTTCGAGCTGTACTCGCGCTGCTTTTTGTATCTCGTCCTACTCTTACGATCACGTTTCCTTTTTCTTGAGTTTGAGTTACTTGTCTCCATTATACAATTAGGTTAGGAACCACGTGGAAGAAAAAAAAAAAATCGAACCGAACGTTAACACTAGAAATATAGAGCTAGCCTGTCCTATCCCACTTCTGAGATGAAGGATCGGATCAGGTTCGCTTCAATAAAATAATGATTGCTAAGAATTAAATAGATTTAATGTGTACACTTCGACGGCTCCGCGGTAAGTGTCGCCATCCGTCAATCACAAACTTGACAGTTATTAATATGACAATACCTACATTAGTCGAATCAATCGATGCCAAAGTAAAATATCACATCAGTACATTTATAGTGTTACCATAAGCAATCATAATATTACAATCACAATGTACACAATGTAATTATAGGTCATGTGGCTTACATTTGGTACCAATATTTTTGTGCCACATTATACATTTTTATTTAATTTTTGTACAAGTTTAGATGCTGTGGAACAGATGTACGCCAAGGACAGATAAATATTGATAATTTGCATTTTATGCATTTTTTTAAATATCTCTCGATATTCGAGAAAATTAAATTCACATTTAGGAATTTATGTAAAAATAAGTAACATAACTAAGTTATGCAAATAAGGAAACTTTTACATGCTCCTTTCAAGTACAAGTTGTATCTTACAATCAACGCCCTCCAACTTCGGCGAAGTTCGAACTACCCTACAAAATTCACGAGAACATTGTTACTGATATTCAATAGACTATAACTCATCTTGTTGAAAGCTAATAGAGTGAAGGTGAGTAGAAACTCGCAGCCGGTGCCACTTTATTAATACCCGGAACTGTGCCAGATAAATTATGACGTCACTTAATCACAATTCCGCCATTGCTCTTAATAGCAGCAGAGGTCGAAAAGCATTGATTTATAATAACGACTAATTCGACCGAGAATTATCTAACTAAGGCGCTTTGTGATCCAAATTTTGCTTCTAAGTTTCTAAATTGAGTCTTGAGTGGGTTTATTTCATATTTAATGAAGTGATTTTAGATCGTAATGATGTTGAGGGTTAAAGTTTCGCAAGATTCATTCTTTGTGCAATTCAAATGCATTAGGTATCTACTAGTGTTGTATAAATATAATCCAGTCTCCAAGCGGAAAAACAGCTGAATAAATAAAGTATCATCACTCTTTGTCTAAAGCATCCTGAACAATATACATTTTTTGTTCTTCCCAAAATGTTACGCGCACTTGGGGAGTCGTCTAACGTTAGACAATGTATGACTTCTTGTCTTAGCAACAGAGAATTTCCGAGGCAATCTTATTGTAAAACTGGTTCGCCGTAACCAAAATCAACAACAAAGGATAGAAAATCTCCGATGTTATTACACATATATAATTCAGCATCGTATTGCACCACCGCTCCTTGCAATCGTCGCCTCACAAACGTTCCCGGTCCGATAATTAAGATAAATAAGTAAGCAACGGAACTAAAATTCCGATTGTATCGCGAGTCAGAGGGTATCTGAGTCAGGTCTCGTAAAATATGCACTGTATCGAGTGTTCCGCAGTGCGGCAGCGCGCCCGTCTGCGGCGACTCTTGAATTTAACGGCAGACTCCGTCAGAGTAAACAACGATGCGTGGTTAAGCCAGTTTCGCAGTTTGTCGTTTGGTTTTAGGATTGTTGGTGGTCTTATCTGTTTGTCTATCTCGCCTGCGCTTACCGACTATACAATTATAGAAACAGATTTCCAGCTTAGGAGTTCGGGTTTAGGCGGCCGGCTTTTATTCAGCTGTTTTGTATTGTTTGGATATTTGCTTTATGTATTACACAATGTGTGTCTTTCATGTTGGTTTAAGCATTATGTTTACGTCTATCTATATAATTGTATATTTAAGTATCCCTCTCAGCGGACGTGCTTGCTTAGTAAAGTTCTAAATAAAATATAAGTGCTAATTAAGTACTCCGAAAAGTTAATTTCTTTTACTGACAAGAAAATTAAATAGACTCGGTCAAATGAATTTATTTTAGACGTCGGTAATGTAATTATAAAAAGTCGCTGTGTATAAAAACTATAAAACGATAATTATTCTTAATATGTAAACATTTATTCTGTACAAAAAAATATAGAACTAACAGTAATCAATGAAGATGATATAAGATGTAGTAGTAGTATAAAAAGATTATTTCTCCAGGTAAAATAATAGTTGTTATAAATAACCTCGTCAAGCCCACTTGATCACATGTTAAGAGGCGTGAGATCCTTGCGGGGGTGTGGCGGGGGGTGCGGTAAGGGGGGGGGGGGGGGGGGGGGAGGGGGGGAGACAGTTATTCGCACAACTATTAGAACAACATTATACCGGTTCAAACTGGAACTCAATTGTTGTAACTGATGGACTAATTACTCTTTTGTTACTGAAGTCGGTTCCGTAAGAATGGAAAGCTGTTTCCGGTAATATTGTCAGCTTTGAAATTTACAATGAAAATGTTATGGCTGCTTTATCTGATTGTGGTATTTAAGGAACTATTTTTGTATCGGTTTACATAAAAATAATGTTACCGCTTAGCTATTTGCCTTTCTGCAGTACTTATTTTAAAGGATTTAACACTGTTTATAATTAGTAACTGCGTTTTTGTGCTAACTCCCTTATTTTGACTGGAGAATTGTGGTTATTCAAAAACACCCTTACTCGAAAATTTGACTTACCAAAGGTGTTGGTTATCGTAGCAAAAACTATCCTATATTCCTTCTTGGGATTTAAGATTATCACATAATATTTAGTCTAATTAAAGTCGATTCAGAATTTTAAGTTACTTTTGCATTTGAAATATTAGAATGGACATAGTACGTATATAACAGAATAATGAATGAACATTCCTAATATTTTAGAGTAAACAGTTCCTAGGTCCAGTATGTTAGAGTCTCGTCACGTTTGGCTATAAATTGGTGGGTTTGAAAACTGCAATAAAACATAAGTACATACGAGCCATTTGTCTACAAGCTCTATCTTTTATACACTCCGGAATTACAGAGGAAATTAAGTACCTATGTTAGAAGTAAAAAAGTAGTTTTCTCCGACGCAATCCTCGTGTTACACTTGTTTCCATTAAAGTTTATAAAACACACGCAGTGTTAACTACTCGGTTAAGTTATGTAGTTTGTGGAAGTTTTTAATAGCAAGAACCTTGATTTTTTTTCTTAGAAAATAATTACATACGGAGAAAATATTACTTTTGTAAAAATATGTTTGCCTATTCTAGATTAAATGTATGTATAACATAAAATAATTACAGAAACTTTGAGACAGAGAAAAGTCAGTTCTATAGATTTGAATATAAATAGTTACAAAGAGCACCTCTTCTGAAAATGCAACAAAATATAATAATAAGCTGCAAATAATTCATTTACAATAGCACTACTCCAATGATAATACCATCGCACAAAAACCATAAAGTAAGATAGTAATCAGTCACACATACATAATAGAGCGGGCGCTGTGTTTAAATTCAATTTCCGATCCAGTTAGATGTGAATTTATACCACAGTTCAATCCATTCCCCACCAATAACCTGACTTCGGAGCGGCATAAATTTCACGTGGATATAGTAAAAGCAGCCGCAATAAACTTTCTATTTTAGTTTTATTGCTTTTACCAGGTAGGGAATTTGTAAAACAACTCGCTTTTGCTCGATATATCACGTGTACCGACGTCCAAATGATAACTGCGGTGGATGAACTGTCATCAATTTCGGTGTTTAGTATTCAACGTTTATACAACTGTTGTGTACAATAGTTTACAAAAGTGTTCTGTTTACATTATGGCTATCATCCAGTACGTAGTAAGAACAATGTGTACATTGCTATTACTGCGTACGGGTTCTCACTATGTGGTACAGAAAATGGACTTTATACGATGATTAAATTAAATAAGTAGGTGTTCACTGTTTTTTTTATACCTGACGGTATATTAGATGTATTGTCATTAACCAGTCATTTGAATAATAAAAAAAAGTATTGAGAAATAATTCGATGTTAGCAGAAACAATATCAGAATAAAACTAACATTTAAAAAACTTAAATATAAAGATATTAAAATATAAATGTTTTGACATCTAGATGCAAAGTCCTTGCCAAGACAAATCAAACAAGCAAAAACACCATGGACCTGCGTAGTTTTATCACAGAGTTCCCATGGCGATCCGACTCTATCATCAAATGAGCTACGTTAATCAGACCAACTCCATATTATAAACTTTTAAACTACCGCGCTGCATGTTTATAGTAATATTATAACGGGGATTAGCGCGTACATGCATAAATACCTTTAGGGCTTGACGTTTCGACCGGGTTACACCGGCTTAGATCGGGTTACATCGTTTAACACAACCGCGCGTTTCTGCAAGGCCGGATAGTGATCGTAATACGGACACAGTCAGTACAGTGTGTAGGGTAGTTCAAAAACATGGGGTAGATGAAGAAAAATCATCAACGCCGTGCACGGAAGAATGACACCGCATCTCCAGTTTGCTTGCGACCACGGCCGGTGTAACCCGGTCGAAACGTCAAGCCCTAAAGGTATTTATGCATGTACGCGCTAATCCCCGTTATAATATTACAACTCCATATTCATCCAATACCTTAAAATTAAGACCTTCTTCTTTCAATACCTAATTCATATTTCAACAATTTTAAATTACCTCTTCTTTCCGCAGGTGGCATGGATCCACATCGACCGCCAGATGATCCTAACCATCCACCGGCACGTAATCACGCGGTTGGCGCGCTTCAGCGTGTCGCACGACAACGCCATGACCTGGCTGCTGCACGTGAGCCAGGTGCAGCAGGAGGACCGCGGCTACTACATGTGCCAGGTCAACACTAACCCCATGATCAGCCAAGTGGGCTATCTGCAGGTTGTTGGTGAGTTAAGCTTTAACTTTGAGAGCGGTTTTGGAGTATCATACCATTTGGACTTTAGGGTGTACTTATCTAACTGCCTCATTGGCCTAGTGGTTCTAAGTGCGACTGCTACGCAAGACGTCTTGTATGCGTCTTGTTCATCCCTCCATCTAAGCTTGGGTCTTTCACGATGCGATTTGAAATTTTAAAGGTGTAATTTCAGATTTTGATGCTATATTGTTTCCCATTGACGTTGATGTAATAGAGGAAGGCATTCCTGGGTGAGGTCTATATTTTGTTGTTGAGCGATATAGGCTGAATTCATTTTCAAAGAATTTCCCATATGCATTCAATACTATACATACTTTCTTCACGAGCGGAAATTCACTTCTTTTTATTGTATAAATGTATTCTTTGATTCACACAATAATTTTCTTTTGGCATGTTCGAAAGCCAACCATCTAAGGTTGGAATTTCATTTTCGTAGGAAGCCCTATATCGTCTGTAAAGACAGGCCAATTCATCATATTACTTCCCCTATTTTTAGAAAACGGGTAATACCTATCCGCATCTTTATCTTAAAAAGTGTTTTCTATTCTGCCTACGTAGTTCCACAGGAGTTCGGACAGGCCATCAATAAGCGGCACCTATGGGACTGTTAGACGATAAACTATTCGTCGATGTACTCGAGTGCGATTAAACGCGATGGATACCCCTACATGGCCGTAGTTTATATCGCATGCGACACATACAGATGCAGCTTTAGGTTCTGTTGCTATGCTACAATTTTCGATAATATGTATGTTATCTACTTCAGTTTAGTGCTTTGTTAGGGATAAGAGGAAATTTTATCGACAATTTTTTAATTAAATTTTCTTCATTTTGATTTTACTAGATTGTATCATAAAACCTAAATACACACAAATAAATTAGTTTACAACCGTTTTCCTTCACCAAAGTAAGTTTGAAAGGGCAAATTAATTTACCTTCTTCACTGTTCGTTAAAATGATGTTTTCTGAATCCATTAGGTTCTAATTATACGTTCTTATTCACAACTGAAGGTATTCGGGAATATAATAAAAACTTATTAATCAAGAATGGGAAAATATCGACGGTGTTTACCGCTGATCCTGCTCAACGCTGAAACTTTTAATTACTTTCCTTTAGTATTTTGAAAAGGGTAATAGCTTCTTCTTTTGGTTCTTATCGCTTTGTGAAATAAACTCTTTGGTAAAATTTAATTGTTGTTTTATATCGACAACGTAAATTATTTACCGAGTTTATAAGGATGATTACTTTGGATCGTACTTCATTATTTGTTTTAAGTTCTTAGGAAATTTAAAATTGGATTGTCATCATAATTTGACGCATCATTAAACATTCTCCTTATTTGTTTAGATGCAAATATTTGTTTCCCGGAAGGCAACTAATACCTCTTAGTATATTGGTATGTTCCTGAACAATAAACTGTCGCCTCACTAATCTCGACTATCAATCACTTACCTGTTCTTGGCACCTATTGCTTGCACAGCTGCCATTGTTTACTTCCCAAAATAATGTTAATAATAATTCTATACAATGTACAACCAAATTTGTCGTTATTAGCAAATAATTTTGCACACCGACGTGAAAATCAGCAAATATGGAACGTAGCCAAAGTCTCAGTTACAATTGAGTCGAGATAACATTCGTATCTGGTGCCCAGTGGAAATGTTAGATATATAAAATGGTGTAGGCGTGGTTCGGTCCCAAATCACCGATACGGGTAACACTTAGTCTTTTATATGGCCGTTTCCTACAAACTTTTAAGTGGAAATAAAGCGGTGGTTTTTTCTCGTGTTTGCATTTTAAACGCGGCACGTTGTTTTTATCTTGTTTTTATTGCAGCAGGGTGCGACTTGCGACCGCTTACGTGTTCTAAATCTACTTCTTTTATCTTCTGCGAAAGGGTTTATTAATGGACTCGAAAATGTTTTCCGGGTTTCCTTTTATATATCACTCAGGTTTTTATTGCTTTGTACCACGACTGTTGAGCAGGGCATTATAAGGTGTTGTTTGTTGGGCAGTGCCGCCGAACATCCTGGATGAGGAGAGCACGCAGTCGGCGGTGGCGGTGCGTGAGAACCAGAACATCAGCCTGGTGTGCAAGGCGGACGGCTTCCCCGCGCCCAAGATCATGTGGCGCCGCGAGGACGGACAGCCCATCTCCGTCGATAGGAGGAAGAAAGGTAATCTTGTTTGATCTCCTTATTTTATTTACTTTGGTGTCATACCACTGCGAAGTTATGGACTCTGTTTCAGTGAGAAGAGTCAGTAAATAGGCGGCAGGCCAAAGTCACAAATCATAAAAAGCATCTATACCAGTTAGTTAAGATCTGGTTCTGAATATAATGCAGGAGCGTCTTACAAGTCTTAACAAATGAAACATTTTTATCCACTAGATACCTGTAATATTTATTTTTAGACCTAATATCTTACGTCTTCGATATGTAAAAAGAACTTGAAACATTCGGCGTCATTCCCTTAATTGAATAAATGCGTGTTGTAAAATAATAAATAACTATTAAATATCTGGTATTTAAAATATAATTTTCGAATCCCAGATGTGAAAATATAAAAATGAATTACATATTATATAAACTCAATTAAAAAGCTTTTACTGGTCCATTTTAATTTATTTATCATACAAAGTATCTTGCAACAAAGAAACTAACCAAGTCGATGCAAAGGGTAGCATTATTCATTGATTACATTAATTAGTAGCTCAGACAATATAGATCATACTGTAGTAATGAATAATAATAGTCTTAATTTATTAAATATCTTAGGTTAAGACTGAGATAATAAATTATGTCTGAGGCGAGCACTTAATGAACAGCCTAGGAGTCTGGATCCTTTTCAAAAAAAATATTGGTAATAAAATAATATAAGTAATAAAAAATAAACGTGGTTACCAATATTAAAAGTATTTAGATTAAAGATTACAATAAAACTAGCTTATCGGTTCATTTCGTTTTTATTGGCTACATTTCTTTTCATTGCGCCGTCGCGTCGCCTCGTCTCAACTTCTATACAGTATAGCGCGCAATAAACGTGAAATAATACCTAGTTAGTTTTAATTCGCTAATAAAAAGAAACAGTCAGTTACGTACAATATGTTTCCTGTCGTTTTAGAGAATATGCACGTGGTTTGAGGTCACATTAAACAAATGAAATGAAGGATAATAGCGACATGTTCTATGAATTACAAATAGTTTTAGAAACTCTTAATTCCTATTGACTTCACCAGTCCCTTAATGAATTATTATTTTAACAATAACTTTTACTAGTAACTAGCTTTTGTTCGCGGTTCCATTCGCGTGAATGTCGGTTATTGGAAGCTCATGATAAATAAATTAATATGATGATATTATAATTTAATTAAAAAAGAAAGGGAGGCCTCTGCCCTGCATTAGGACGATAATCGCGAAAAAAAAAGTTACTTCAACAATTAATATAATCAACACATCAATGTTCTGTTTACATCTACAAGTTATAGTCAACATAGTAAGTACCCAGTAGGATCGTGGTCATGTAGGATGTAATATATTTTAACAATCCGCAAAGCACAGCTGCTGCCTTTACCAACAGATCTCTGTAGGGTCGCTCCTCCCTAGGACATGTATAAATACATTTAATTTTGTTAGATTTGTATTACATTATTTGTTGGTAGTTATATAAAGTATCACCTACTGAAATGGGCTATAGAGGCCAGATAGTCAGCTGTTCCATGCAATATGAGATATTCTCGATAATCCGATGTGACTGGAAATCGATCCTAAAAGTAGCCTGATAAAATTCTAGTCAGAAAATGTTATCATTTTCCTTTTGAATAATTATTTACTTTTGTCGTTTGAAAGCAGAGGCTAGGATTTTTTTACCAATTAGAAGCAGGCTTTGATGGTTTATAAAAAAACCTTTTCTACGTTCGATATCGGTACAGCATAATCATCTCCATAAAAGCAGGCTTGTTTCTACTACAAGGAAAAACAAAACGCTATAAGTATATAACGATAATATTATCCCAACATTTGGCATTTTATCGGTAGTCGAGCAATTGTTTCCTCCCTTGTCCCATAAAATGTGTTTTGTTTGCATTGCGTCCGTAACGGCATTGAGCAGACATGTAGCTAACGCAATTGCAGTTCCTTCTACCATTACCTAATAGAGGATAAAGTCGAGCTTTCCCGATGCTTGCTGTATTTTATTACAATCCTGGATTGGTATTTAATTTTGTGTATTGATAGTAAATGGGTTAAACGTTTGAAAACTTTTAGAACAAGTATTGCAGTGTAATGTTACTAGTAAATGTAAGTTTACAGGTAACTTTGTTATTGACTTATCTTGGTTTAGAGTATTAATAGGTAATTTAGAGACAATTTACTGTGTTAGAATCTGGAGCTCATAACCCTTGTATCAGTTTAACTTAAACATTATATAATATACCTACTTCACAAACCAAGAAAAACAGACTTAATCCGCAAAGAGTTCTCCTGACCTGCCCACTTGGTAAAGCGGACTCCCAATTACGTTCACTCGACCCCACTCGTAATCATACGGCAGATATGATAACAAAACCACTTTGCGCCACCTTAATCCCGCATCCAATGTGCCTTCCTCTCCAGGCGCAGGGTTAAGCCTCATTTCAAGAAAAAACCCAGTTTAAAGATAATTATGGCGCTGTAGGGCGATGTGCCGCCAAATTAAACCGGTTGAGTGTACCCCGAGCGCGGTGACAAAGGCGTCCAAAAATTGAGTTTAATTTCAAGAGCGATTTCCTTGTACAGAGTAAAATTAACGTGTGGTGTCGAGTGGCACTTGTCGCTAATTGTGTGTGACCCTCTCCCCTGCTGTCAGTCCCACGTATGTTTGTCCCCGCGGATGTTTTAATTACGGCCGCCATCGAAAAACTCCCGTTTTGTTTTCGATTCTATACGTGTTAATCTTTTGTTTGTATTAATACGGTCGCGGTGTACCCTTTTTACTTGCGGTGAATGGGAGGAGTGGAGTGCGGCCGCTCGGTGCTCGCTCTGATGAATAAAACTTGTTATGGCGAGTTTTTTACTGAAAACATTTAGATTTGACGTTGGAGGGTGAATCGCGGCCTCGGTTTGTTGGTGTTCTGTATGGACGGCGCCTCAATAGTCCAGGAAGTAGAAAACAAACATTACATTTTTAGTTGCAGCATCTTTTTTAAAATTCCAAAATGCATTGCAATTTAAGTAAATGTTCGTTCATTTTTCCAGCTAGATTGGAACATAAAAGTAAAAAGGCGCAACAGCTGTCATCTTCCCGGCTGGTGTAATCGTCTCACTTAGTTATTGTAGCTGATTGTATAATGAACCTCTGCTGCTCCAGAGCTTTATTTTAATTTTACAAAGCTGTGACATTGTTCTTTACTTATGCACTCTCTTAAGAGTATACCTTGCTCTTAAGAGTGTTGGACTACAATTTATTTTAAAGTGTCAGTGCTTCTCCTAGTTAGATATAAAAAGCACTAGAATCTTACATAATGTTAAGGTACTTATCACAGATTCTTCGGTACAATGTAATTTCGTATATTATACAATCGATACTGTCAAAGTTGCGGGCACCCGGAGGATGCAATTGACGAGTTGTCGTTAATTGTGGCGTTGTAGGGGGGAGGCCTTTGTTCAGCAGTGGACGTCTTTCGGCTGATGATGATGATGATGATGATGATGATGACACTCGATAAAAAAATTACTTAAATCTGGTGAACTTACAATAATTGTATGTCTTTCTTGTCTTGTAACAGATATCCAAGATGAAAGAGTTAGTACACACATTCCATGCATCATTCTTCACATTGTCAAACACTAACAAGGAAAGCTTAGATCTTATCGACCAGCTGATTGTCAAACTGTATCTATTATAAACAATGTAAACAATAAAATAAACATTAAAAACAACTAGGATGCAGGGTGAAGCTCTAATTACTTAATGTATTCAAGTAGCGAGCGGAGAGCGTTCATTACATTCATTGCTGGCAGCGGCGCGATGGCGGCAGAAAACGTACCGTAATTGTAAATAGAGGCAAACTCATTTGGGCACTTGATGGTGGTTGCGACCGCCCAGCGGCTACGACCAAGGAATTTTTAATTTTTATACCTTCAGCTAGATTGTTTGAAATTACCTCAACCGCTTGGATGCTGGTAGCTGAGGCTGAAATGTAGCTGTATGATGATCCCAGCCTTTTTGGGTTAATCAAATATAATATACGTAATTTTAATCGAATAATAAATATAGCAGTGTAGCATGTTTTCTTTTAATTAATTTGTAAATAGGTTCTTGAAGTCATAGTTAAAAAAAATGACTGTGTATTATGTAGAAAACGAAAAAAAACGCAATAACATGCAATTACAGAATTCCGAAAAGTACTAAGTCCAAAATTTGGTTATTTGTAACAACACAACTACTAGCTCGACAAAAAGTACTAAATTTGTCTCTAAATCGCTTATCTTCTAATCTTGTAACACCGTCTGAAATTTTATAGGTCTCCACGTCTTTACTTCTCTCTCAAAGTTAAAAGTAAATGATTATCTAACAATTTATGCAACACGGCACTCGTGTTTTTTTTTTTAAACCCGACTATTGAACATCATTAACTTCTCCATATCTATCCTAGCCCAGTACTAACCTCTCCATTGTTCCAGTGACAGTATACGAGGGCGACACGCTCAGCCTGCAGCGCATCAGCCGCACGGAGATGGGCGCCTACCTCTGCATCGCCACAAACGCGGTGCCGCCCTCCGTCTCCAAGCGGATCATCGTCGATGTTGAATGTAAGTGTTTTGCTGTACATTGCTGTTTGTGATCGATCACTTGTGGCGCCAGAGCGGCGTTGCTCCGCAATGTACTACAATAACACTGTTTAAACCAGACCATATTTTCTTAGACGTTGGTAGTAGGTATTATTTGCTGCCACTATGATTAATATGAGTCCGAAGTTTTCGTTTTCGTCTTTATATTTTTAGTGTAGTCCTTATTAATTATGTAACATAGTTTTGTTATTATGTAGCAGATACACATTTTTGTACTTAAAACAACGTAGGTTCGCTATCGTTTTACAATTAAGACCTAATCACCTAACAGCCCTAAAATAAAACTTCATTAAAAACGAATTAAGTTTATTTTAATACATTTAAATTAAAATGGTCATCCAAAACGGTCAGAAACGTCCTCGTTGATTGTCCGGCAGAAGATATTGCTCACTCCGATTCAATTCGAGCAATTGCGTGTAAAATCACCCGGGATTGTCGGTAATCCTCGATTGTCTCACGTTCGTACACGACTGTCGTATTACAAGCTTACAGTTTCTGGCTCGTTTTCTATTATGGACTAAGCGAAATTTCGAGCGGTGACAATGTGGAGTAAATTGGTGCTAGCTCGTAATGTATTAAATTTAACAAATATAATGTGGACTGTTAGTTGGGATGGCTGTGCTTTTCGTGAAGAGGTCTTATTGTGTTAGTTTGAGTTGCGTCGTCCTTATTTATAGCTGTTAAATATTAGATGGGGCAAGATTTTTCTACAAAGCACCTCAAATTATGGGTAAAATATTAAGATTGAAAAAGAATGCAATTTTAATAACCTTAGTAGGTAATTGATCTATTTTGTTGTATTTCTAAGACGCTACTCAATTTAAAGTATATTATTAAATTATTGTATAACTTAGTAATTCAGGTATTTATACAATATTTATCTGAATTATAGGCACTGGAACTAACATTCTAAAATAAAATTCCTTCTTCCCCCCCTCCTTAAAAGTTCACACCAACTATCAATTCCTAAATCATAATAATATAATCAATTAAAACAAAAACTCGTCCTCACCATAACAAGTATACAATTACCTACAAAAACCTATTAACTTACTTTAGGAGAAAATCTTTAAAACATCAGAAAATCGGTTACATTATAATTGTGCGTGAATCCTCTTAGCTTAATACGCAATTGGCTCACGTACTCTGGCTATTGCCGCATTACTAGCTTACTGTATTGTTATGTCGTTATTGATTGCGACTCAGGACAACTAGGCCCAGGTGGCCTTTGTGAACATTTCTAGACATTTGAATTATATTCGTGAAGGATCGGTGAGGCCAAAGACTAAGCCACCCAATGGCATTTTTTTGACAAAAGAATTAAGAGTCGATATGGACACACTTTTATCAAACACAATACCTGAATTTTGCCTTTTAGTTAATATCGTCCGAACCGAGTGGTACCGTACCGGGTGGTGTTGCAGTTTGTTTAAAATCTGGAGATGCAAAACACATTTTTGAGTCCAAAAATGACTTAGACAGTCTAAGATGTCCGGGCAGCATGTTTACTGATCATCTAGTGACCCGATATACTTTTTGAAAATTCGCTTTCGACTTTGTTATTGCATTGTTCTACTCTTATCGAAGTATATAATGTAGATGTATGTTCTATTATTCATTTCCATCTGCATAAACATAAATTTCTTCGCTTGTCCTAGGTATAGACTAGCTCCGTGATATCTCCGCCTCGTACTAGTCACAACTTGGCCTACTCTTTGTTGATCTACTTAGACAAAGCTATATAAATTGTACTCGAACATTTAAATTGTATTTTTATGGCAAGAATCCAAATATATTTCATTCAAATGGGCTGTCCATAAACATCATATTGTAACTATTCGTAAACTTATCAAATAAGGTTTAGTGACGTATTCATTTTTACCAATTATTGTTTTGTATTTCGATGAATGGCAAAAAAATCGGATCCCTTGCTAATAATCAGTCACCGTTCGCGCGCGAATGTGAGCGTACGTACTACCAGCGTGTATATTGTTCGGTGCAATGGCGTCGGACATTATAAAATGTGCAAATTGTAATGTAGTAATTAACGAGCTACTAGCGTTTATTCAGAACAAGGCGGATGTTATGGATGAGGTTTCCCTAACACGGATGTGTAGTGATAGTTTTACGGACGATGAAATAGTGACGGCGAAAAAACTGCTTTTTGAATCAGTCCCGAACTCAAAACTAAAAGTGCGTAAAAGCAAGGGAAAAAGTGCTCGAGATCTCGATGACATCATCTGCCTACTGAAGCTTACTGATCCCGAGTTAGTTCCTATCTTCGTTGCGCGTGATCTTCGTAAACTGCCCCCGGTTACGTTTGATCACATAGACGTAACAAAACTGTTGAAGGATATTATAGCGCTACAATCAGAAATAAAGAACCTTAAAAATGATTGTGTCACAGTTAATCACCTTTTGGAGTTAAAAGCAGAAATTGATAATCTGAAGCGACCTTCAAAAGTGCACAACAATTTTGTAAACAGACGGCGAGGTGCTTTTGTTGCAGATTTAGAAGATTTTGACAGTGGACCCATGGCAAAACAACAACAATCAAATCTAGACAGTAACGATGAATCACATAATTCCTTGTTGCATTCGGATAACGGTGATTACTTTCCGAAATATGTGGGTACGCAGAGAAAACTATTATCGACTCCGGAATGCCTAACGGTCGCGCAGCGGACGGAGGGTAAGGTGGACGTCACAGATAAGTTAAGCCAAAGCAATGCTGTCTCACTCGCACAACGGCTAGACAGCGATGCGTCATCGTCAGAGCAAGTCCCCGATCGGACAAATAAACAATGCATAACCTCTACCGCGCGTGCTAATCTCATTAACTCGAACGTAAACAATAACATTAAGACCATTTCTCACAGTAATAATAATAATAATAATAATAATAAATCTTTATTGACATAAAAAGATTACATGATTTTGTTTGTAACCCTGACTCCTGCGCTAGTATTTAAACTGTATTACAGGAGCCAGTGTCTTCTCCTTATATTACACAAGTAACATGTCAACAAACCAATAGTTGCAGCTTACAATTTTATATATTTTGTTATTTTATTATGGCATGCATGAAAGTAATAAAAAGAAATTAAAACTCATAGTAAAGATGAATAAAGTAACGCCAACATGTGCTATCTATGGTATGAGTGAGTGTGTGTGTGTGTGTGTGTGTGTGTGTGTGTGTGTGTGTGTGTGTGTGAGTGCGTGTATGAAGGTGTGTGTGCGTGTGTGAGGGTGTGTGTGGGTGTGTGTGTGCGAGGGTGTGTGTGTGAGGGTGTGTGTGTGTGTGTGTGAGTATTTTAGTGTTATTTTAGTAGATCTTCAGTATCTTCAGTAGTACAGGTGAGTAACCAGTTCTTTAATTTGTATTTACACTGATTTATAGTGAGAGCATAAATTTGTTTAAGTTTATTTATTTTATTATATAAACGAGGAGCATTCACATAAAACTGCCGCTTAGCCAGCGTGGTACGGTGGGATACGGGAAGACATGGTGTAAATCTTCTCCCTTGTGGAACGGGGTTAAAGCTTAACGAAGAATGTTGTTTAAGAATACATTGTAAGATGTATATTTGTCTAACCGTTAGTGCCTTACACTCTCTATAAAGGGCATCAGTGGGGTATCTACGGGGTTTAAGGGTCATTATTTTTAGTATCGCTCTTTGTGCGCGCTCTGTGCGCAGTATTGAAGTGGTATCAGTTCCACCCCAAGACGTTATGCAATATTGTAATAGTGATTTGGCAAGAGCTGAGTATACCATTGCGAGAGTACTAGGATCAGCACAAGCACTAAGCTTTTTAAATATTGGTATTAACTTTCTTATTCTACCAACCAGGGCGTTTATGTGTTCATGCCAGGAGAAGGTGCTGTCAATAATAACTCCTAGATATTTGATATTGTCAGTTCTTGTGAGAGTTAAACAACTACAGTTTGCTGTCAACATATTGCAGACGTGGGCAACAATATCAAAGGTACCTTTAGCTGGTTGAGTGTGGACTCTATGAGAAAACGTTATGTACTTCGTTTTAGAAATGTTGAGGGTTAAGAGGTTATTATTGAGCCATAACATGATGTTAGATAAAGCATTTTCCGCATTAAGTCTGGCTTGGTCCCAGTCCCTACCATGCACCATCAAAACCGTGTCGTCCGCGTAAGAGATTAATCTGCAGTTTGGAATTTCAGCTAGACACAGGTTATTAATGTAGATGAGGAACAGTGTCGGGCCAAGTACACTACCCTGAGGTACGCCGTAAGATGGATATGCAGTATTGCTAATAACATTACCAATTTTTACCATTTGTGAGCGATTAGTCATATAGCTGCGAAACATTTCCAGAACCATTCCTCTAATGCCTAAATATTCCATTTTAGTTAACAGCAGTGGGACAGACACAGTGTCAAATGCCTTAGCAAGATCAAGGAATATACCTATAACTTTAGCTTTATTATCAAGTAATCTGACGACTCTTTCGTTGAGTTCTAGTACAGCATCCTCAGTTGACATGTTTTTTCGAAATCCATATTGATTTTTAGCAATTATTTTATTCTTATCTAGATAGTCAACGAGTCGTGAGTTAATTATTTTTTCTAATATCTTTGATATAGACGATAGTATCGATATTGGCCTATAGTTATCGACACTGTGCCTGTCACCACTTTTGTGAACCGGAGTGATTAGAGCTCTTTTAAATATATCCGGAAATACACCTGTAGAGAGACAGATATTAAATAAGAGAGTTAAGGGGGGTACTAGTATATGTATCGCAGATTTTAGAATTTCGTTTGATACAAGGTCGATACCAGAACTGCATTTACTCCTAAGGCCGAGGATGATGTTTCTGACTTCTATTTCATCTGTAGGTAGCATCGCCATAGAAGAGTACGGTACTTCAGCATTTATAAGAGGAATGCTGTTTGTGTTATTGACAGTGATTTTAGACGCAAGGTTAGCACCAATATCAGCAAAAAACATATTCACTTGATCAGCAGAATCAGTAGAATTGTCTGCTATGTCAAGCAACTCTACGGGAATTTTTGGAGTATTGTTTAGGTGCACTATGTTTTTTATTGTCCTCCACATACCTTTAGTGTTATTTTTATTCTTATTAAGTTCACTTCTATCATATTCTATTCGCAGTTTTTGTAATAATTTATTGCAGAAGTTACGATACCTACAGTATATGATTCGTAACACATTATCATTCGAAGCATGTTTTGATTTTTTATGCAATTTGTCCCGATGTTTGATGCACCTGAGTAGTCCTGGTGTTATCCAGGGTTTTAGGCATCTTTTTCGATTAGGAATATTAATTAATTGTGTGTTACTTTCAATAACGTTAGTAATTTTTGTGACAAAATTTGTTGCCGCAACGTTTGCATTATCAATTTCAAGAATCGGGGTAAAATTAATTGCAGATAGATCATTAATTACAGAAGGAAAATTGATTCTAGTCACTAAATAGGTGGGCTTTTTGTGTTGGCATCTTATTGCTGAACAAAATAGAGTGGGGGCATGGTCAGTTATCGGGGAATCAAGGACTATAGTTGTAGACTTCAAGTTTGACTTTAGCATCACATGGTCCAAACAGGCATTATCACGGGTAGTTATAGTATGCGCAGCCAGTAGACCATGAGATGCGAGAACATTTAGATATTTATCAGTATTTAGATTATTTTCTTTTAAGTTAATATTCAAGTCACCAATCAAAACTACCGTGTTTGATGAAGACAATGATGCAAGAGTCTGATCCAGGCTATCAATAAAGTTATCAATATTCTTCTGTGCTGGTGAGCGATATATTGCTACAACAGCAAAATCTAAGTCCAGCTTTGTAATAAGGCAATTTGCATCTTGAATAACACGTTCAATTACAGTATGGATAATATCAGATTTGATGTAGACTATCACTCCATCATTTTGATTGCTGTATTGTGTCTTGTAAGAAGTATATCCATCAAACACAGGAATAGTTACAACTCTACTGAGCCAGCATTCTGTTAAGATAATAACATCACAAGGCACATTGATTCGTGTTACGAGGGTTATTAGAGAATCATAGTTACAATTAATACTACGAATATTAGTATGTAGGATATTAAACGTTTTACCTGTTAAGTTTTGTTGAACATTTTCTGGAGAACAAACAAGTGATCTAGAGACGGTGTGGGAGTCAATATCATTTATTATATTGGTAATGTCAGACATGACTAACGTATAAATGGTTTTGCGAGGACATTTGACAATGAAGCATACATAGGATAGTTTCATCACTACAAGATAATGATGCGGAGTTCATGACCAAAGACTTGCAGAAGATATTATTATGGTGTTTTTCCTGTAGAGTGCATTTTATCAGTGTAATATAAGATTGGGACATACATAAATGATGTGTGTTGTTTTCGTTGAGATTAGACTCACGCAAATAGCTTGTATGGTATATTTGAGTAAAAAGTGTATGTGTGTGTGATTTGATTAACAGTGATACAGACGAAGAAGTGTAGCACAGAAGGCAAAATAATAATAAGTAATGTAACAGCAACTTTTGAACGAAGTACAGCAACAATAAAATTAAGCTTAATAAAAAATATAGTCAATCCGATGACTTGAGACTATCTAAACTTTGTTCTGATTTTATATAATGGTGGGGTGCGCCGTTTTCTTTTCTAAGAAATATTCTTCCTCCTTTACACCAGCAATATTGGTATTTATTCTCCTTTGCAAAAGTACGAGCCTGGTAGAAAAGTTTTCTTACGCTTGGTGGAAAGTATTCAGCCACAAAAACAGGAGATCGCTTACCAGGCAAGCCAAGATGTTCCGAGTGCAGTTTCTCTGAACTAGATTTAGCTTTATTAAAGTTACGAGCTGCAGCTATTAGAGAATCCTTGCAATGAACAGTTGTAAGCTCTGCTAGGATCGTCCTGTTTCCAACATTTTTACCAGGAATTCGGTAAATGTCACGTATCTCTGATGACTCAATGTTAGTTTGTAAGGCTTTGCCAACACTATGGATTACTTTGAGCAAATCATTATGCGTTTCCTTATCCTTTTCAGGAACATTTCGTAGTTCAACAGACGCAGATCGTGGACCATATTGTATGTCATATAACTTATTCTCAATAGAGTCCATATTGGATTGCAGCTGGATCCTTTGTTTCTCGATGTCTTTGATTTTGCTTATTAGTTCATCGTACTTACTACTGACAAACTGCACATTTTTTTCAATTTCCAAGTTCGTTTTTTGTATTTGTACAAATTGAGTCTTTAAGTCGGCTATTTCAGTGACAATTTTAGACAATTTAACATCCTGTTCAGACTTCCAAGAGGTTAATATGTTTGTCATTTCTTCTTTAAGCTGAGTGTGCATTTTTTCTATCGCATTTTTCATTTGAGAACTAGTTTCTGGTGAGAAACAAACTAGCTTACGTTTTCCTCGATGGGTTATATTCTCTTGTTCAGCATCGACCAGGTCATCAGAATCAGTAGTCGCTGCAGGTGGTGTTGGTGGCGGCGTACGTGCAGTTCTCGGCATAGTGTACAATTAAAATATAATTATAGAGCAATAGGATTCAGGAAGCACAGTAAGCGAAACTGTTATAAAAACGCCTGATGGTAAACTTATAGTTATGCTGCTCAAGTTATGGTTTAGCGATAGCGCCTACTAATAATGTTCGAGCAAGGTTAGCCTAGATGCGTCTGCACAGTTATCGCTTTGTCAAGTGATTACGTTTTTCGAAGTGTGACTCACGCTCACGCTGGTCGAGTGGTGCGCGCCGCGACAGCGCCCGGTGCAATCTTGCGACGGTGGTGGCTTCGAATCTCAGGCACGACTCCACCTTTCTGGTATGAACTTCACAGAACACTATCTATCCCGCTCAGCGACCTCCCAATGGGCGGGCCATGCAGGTAACGTAGCACAAGGAGTAAGCAGGAATTTAAAATTTCACTTATCAACCAATCACTTAGTATAGAGGTGTGGTCTAGTAAAAACAACGAGCGTGACTTAGAAACACGTCAAACCGCTACGACAGCCGGCGGAGAAGTGATGAAGTGTGAAAAAAAAGTGAGTAATGAATGCAATTCGATACTGGAGGCACGTAAGGCGAGTAACGAGTGTAAAGAAATAGTAGGGGACACTTGGAAGGTTGTGACTAAGAAAAAGCAAAAGAAGTTAACTTCGGGTGGAAAGATGGGCAAGGCCTACGTCGGTCCCGAAGGCAAATTTAAGGCAGCTATTATTAAAGTACCGCTGTTTATTTCAAATGTGTGTAAACAGACAAGTGAGACTGATATTATTGCATATATAAAAGATAACACAAAGGAGGACGTAACTCTGTTCAAAATTAACAGAAAACAGGAAAGGAGATATAACTCCTTTAAACTGTATGTTTCTAAAGCAAAACTGGAGCTATTTCTTGATAACAAATTCTGGCCCGACGGTATAACCTTTCGACGTTTTGTGAAGGAGACTAATAATTCCAAGCATGGCATATTAAAACATACATCGTAACAATATGGATGACAGTAATTATGTAACAAGTAAATTTGTAAGTTTTAATTGCAAATCGGTGAAACGGTCTGTTGATGCAGTTAAACTTTTGTGTCAGTCAGCCGACTTAGTTGCCCTCCAGGAAACATGGTTACTCCCCCATGAGATACCCTGCCTTGGCCAAATACATGAAGATTTCGAATACACAGGAAAGTCCGCAGTAGATACATCAGCCGACGTTCTTCGAGGACGCCCGTACGGTGGCGTTGCGATCCTGTGGCGTAAGCGTGTTTTTGACTCAGTATCGGTGATCAGCTGTGTTAGTGCGCGTTTGGCGGCTATCAAAGTGTCGCTCGGAGATAAATCGCTAATTGTGTTCAGTGTATACATGCCGACTAACTCGAGTGATAACCTGGCGGAATTCACTGACTGCCTTAGTGAAATAAGTGCGATTATTGAAAGTAGTAACATTGAATCTGTTTACATGCTCGGTGATTTCAACGCACACCCGGGTGAGTTATTTTGCTCAGAACTTTTAGATTTTTGTACCGAGCAAAAGTGGATTTGTGCGGATATTGAGAAGCTAGGTTTAAGGTCGGAATGCTATACCTATATCAGTGACGCGCATGGTTGTGTGCGATGGCTGGATCATTGTGTCGTCACACAATCAGCGTGGTCAACGGTAGCTGATGTCGGTGTAGTTCACGATGTGTTTTGGTCTGATCACTTTCCCTTGTTTGTTGAATGTATATTGGACAAAATTAAACCTAAGACTGAAGTAACTAAAAAGTTTGGTAATAAAGTAATTTGGGGAGAGAGGGACAGTGATCAGATAAGCTTATATTATGATTTGTGTAACAGTAAATTAAGACTGATCGATTATCCTCAGGACTTTGGCCTGTGCAGTAATAAACACTGCAGTAATATTGAGCATAGGCAAATACTCGATAAGATGTACGCGGATATTGTTTCTATATTGTCGGAAGCCGCTGTCCAGAGTCAAGCGAATACTCGGTCAAGCAGGCATGCTAGACGTGTGGTCGGGTGGAATAAGCACGTACGAGACGCCCACGCGAGGGCCAGGCTTAAATACCAGCTGTGGTTATGGCATAATAAACCAATGTCTGGTGACATTTATAAAGACATGTGTTGTACGCGAAATATATTTAAAAGCAAACTAAGGTGGTGCCAGAATAACCAAGAACAAATAAAACTTGATATTATAGCATCTCATCGTAAAGCTAATAATTTTAAAAAGTTCTGGAAGGAGACGAAAAAACTGGACGTTAGGCCTGGCCTTCCTGTGAGTGTAGGTGGTGCTGATCAGCCGGAAGGCATTGCTGGCATGTTTGTCGACCATTTTAAAGTTGAGTCACCTTTGGGCTCGCCGCTGCGAGTGCTCGATGACGGTGGATGTCGTGACGCGGATCTGGTTCGTTTAACCGCGAAGCAAGTGTCCAACACAATTCAAAAAATGACTAGAGGAAGGTCCCCGGGTCACGACGGGCTGAGCATTGAGCACTTGCAACATGCTGGCCCTCACATAGCCAGAGTCCTTGCTATGTTTTACTCTTTGTGCATGTGTCATTCGTACCTCCCTTATGATCTCATGCGTACAATTGTTGTGCCTATTATTAAAAATAAAACTGGTGATGTAGCTGACAAGTTTAACTATCGACCCATCTCCCTGGCTACTATCATCGCAAAGGTTCTCGATAGCCAGCTGGACGCACGTTTAGATGGTTTATTGCAATTACATGATGCGCAGTTTGGATTTCGTAATGACTTGTCTACCGAAACCGCGATTCTGGGACTCAAACATACAGTGCAATATTATACAAAACGTCAAACACCCGTTTATGCTTGTTTTTTGGATCTCTCCCGTGCTTTTGATCTGGTCTCGTATGATGTTATGTGGGACAAGCTTCGGGAGAGGAAAGTGCCAGCCGAACTGCTGCGTATCCTTCAATATTGGTATTACAACCAGGTTAATTACGTGAGATGGGCCGATAAAGTTTCTGCGCCGTATAGTCTAGAATGTGGTGTAAGACAAGGAGGAATTACGTCACCAAAGCTATTTAACCTGTATATGAATGATCTGATCGTTGAGCTCAGCAGCAAGAAAATCGGCTGTCGCATTGATGACGTCAGTATCAATAACATCAGTTACGCTGACGATATGGTGTTGCTGAGCCCAACGGTCAGGGCTCTCAGGGAGCTACTTGAGTGTTGCGAGTTTTACGCTCAGGCACATGGCCTATTGTATAATGTTGGTAAAAGCGAATATTTGATCTTTAAGGCCGACGGTGGTAAATGCCCAGAATCCGTACCTGCAATCAAACTTAACGGGAATAAACTAAAGCGGGTTTATCAGTTCAAGTATCTGGGGCATTATGTAACCGACGACCTTAGGGACCAGGTGGACATCGAGCGGGAACGTAGGGCGCTGGCAGTCCGGTGTAACATGTTGGCACGACGGTTTGCAAGGTGTAGCGAGCAAGTTAAGATAACGCTCTTTAAAGCTTATTGTCAGGTATTCTACACGTGCAGCCTATGGACCAATTATACTCAGCGGACTATTAGCGCCCTGCGGGTCCAATATAATAATGGTTTCAGAATGTTGATGGGGCTGCCCCGTTTCTGCAGTGCATCTGGAATGTTCACTCATGCACAAGTTGATGGCTTCCATGCCATAATCAGACAGAAATCTGCCTCGTTGCTCTGCAGGGTGCGGGCCAGCTCCAACTCCATTCTGAAGACTATAGCATGGAGGTACGACTCGCCACTGTTTTGTGATATTGTTCGTAGATGCATCTCGAACAATGAGCTTGTCACTAAATATTAAGGTTACTAACATAGATATAAGATTTGTTTACTAACCCACTATGGATGTAACTTGTCCGAAATAAAGATTATTTTATTTTATTTTTTATTTATTTTTTAATAAGGCCTGCGGCAATGAGAGGAAAACGTAGGCCTCGTGCAAACAATTTAAATGCAAATTCAGTCTATTATTTGGGTTTAAAAATATATTTCCACGTTTGTGTCGGTTACCAGAACCTTTACATTATTTCTTCTAAATCCATACAGAAATGCATTTTAGGTCTTTAAGCATATTTAGCACAAATTATACTCGACTAGGACGTGATCCAAACTAAAATGTTAACGTGGTCACTGCATAAGGAGTTTGCTTCCATGCAGTAAATTAGGAACTCCAAAACTCTGCATTACAAGCTACTATATTATTATGAAAAACATAAAGATCGACAAAATATAAAACAATTTATATATGCAATCAATATTTATAGAAAATAAAAAATTCTCACAATAACCCGTATTTTTTTATTTAAATAAAACCAAATGGATAAACTAAACATATTTTAGAGAAACGGAATTTGGACGTGAATATCGGAATCGCTCATCTAAAATTTCCAGCCAGCATACAATTGTAACGTACTAAACAGAATACTAGAACAGCTCGTGTAGGCTTGGAAATAATGCATAAGCACCTGAGGAGCTTACATTCAGACGCGGCCGTCTTCCGGACGACAGGGTAAGAATACGTGGCTAGCATCTGCATAGCTGACCTATTTCCTTGGCCCATAGCTAGTGCATGACGAGATGTCTATATATTTGTGACTTAAATTGTGCGGCAAAATGTGTAAATGGCTCTTTGATGTCGTGGTGGCCTAGCAGTTTGAAGCACGGTTTGGATGCATAGGATTACATACATATAATCACGCCTCTTTCCCTTATAGGGGTAGGCAGAGACCACTTCTTTCCACTTGTTACGATCCTTACACACTTGTTTCGCTTTATCCACTTTCATTATTCCCTTCATACATGCTGATGCATAGGATTGCAGCTTCGAATTCATTTAGGCTAGTATCAATGTATTTTTTTAATGTTATGTGTACTTTTTAGTTATTCTGTGTGTAAAGCAAACATAACTTGAGTAAGGTTTGGTTGCCTAATTACGATTTATATTACATAAATAATTAGCCTACATTTATTATTTAGCCACAATGCAACATTGAAATTAAGAATATTCTTGCTGATTTGACTCTAAGGCATAATTACAAGACAGTAATTTTCCTTCGGTTTAATAAAAATTGAAGACAGACGACGGATAATATCTTAAGATTTCAATGGTTATTTGAAACTGGGTTCCCCTTTATTTTCAATTCTTATAACGAATTGCGGCTGACTAAATAGACGGGGTTGTCTCGCAATAATTGAAAGATAATATTTTTCCACGATGCACGCTCCGCCTTGATTGTGCAGGACTGCCTTGAGACCGAGCTTCTCAAATGTTTGCAGATTTAGAATCACTATAAACTTATTTAGTATTAATTGTGTCGGTATTTGATTTGTTTTTAATTATACCTTTAAACGTTGCGCTAGAAACACGTGCTCCACACAATTGCGGTCGGAATGTGAATAACGGCGTTTTGTATAAAATGTTCAGAGATTTTTGATGTAAAATAAAGTCACGCGTGTTTTAAAATGTATTGTGTTTTCATATGACTGGGTATAAAGGGACAGTAGCGTGTGACAGTTAATTTTTGGGAAAAATTGCTGCATCCAGCGCAGATAAAAGGTTCATCAATATATAACAGATACGTTATACTCGTAATTTTAATAAAAATATAGACGTGTCGTAAAATATTATTGAGATTTTAAAGCTCGCTTGTGTTTTGACTCGCTTATTTACAGAATACGCTGACTTCAAGCTGAATACTTAACACGTATGAACATAAATCACATGAACCCTTGAAAAAACCTTCATACAGTTCTTTTTAACTAAATTAAACCAATTCGAATAACAGGCACTAAATTATTTTGATATTATTTTTTTTATAAAAAGTATAATTTTATTAATTTTACATGCACTTACACTTGGCAATAGAACAAAAAGAATATCTAAATAAGTTAAATATTAATTTATACGCATCTACAGTCATGAGCGATGATGAAGTCGTAAGAACATAAAAAAACGCAAACTTTATAAATATGTTAAAACGTCGTAGAATATTAAAGTGTATTACTGGCGCGAGTATTATACCTCGTGAAAATTGCCACCATAAACTGGAGCGATGTGAATTACGTTTTCAAAGTGTGGATTTTATTATCTGAGCGTTATGTGAAAAATCGTCGGGCAATGTTCGGGTGCGCTCGGCAAACTTCGGGCCGATCCATCATTATTGAAAGTTTATAAATTGCTTCCTTCAAGTTTGTATGTACTTGCAGCTAGACGTAGTGCTGCTCCAATTGATAACTTATAGTGTATTTTATAGACCGGTTTGTTTAGAGTAAACGAGTTCAGTAAATAAGAAAACTTGATGTTTACATTTTAATTTGTTTATTCAGTCCTTTGTATTTTTATCTTAAGTAAAAGATGTTTTCTTTAGTATTTTAATTAGCTCTTTCTTCTTTAGCGCTCTCCTTTTCTATTCTCTACTCTGGCAAACGGTGAAGGAAAACATCGTGAGGGCTGGATTCCAAAATTTGGGATCTGAAATCGCCAGAGAACAAGCGTGGTGATCAATGCTCGTGCCTTCTCTATATAGGAAGAGGCCCAGCAGTGGGACGTTTATAGGCTGGATTATTATATTTTTATTATTCTCTACTCACGGTTCAATTAAATGACTTTATTTATTTATTTAACATGGAAGACTTACAGCTAAAGTAAACATAATAAAAACAGTGTGTGAGACTGACAGCCAATTATAAGTCTTCACTTCTAAATAACAGATTAATAAAGCGCATTAATTCGCTTCATCTTCTTTATATAAACATCTTGGTATGAAAACAAGCATGTTAATGACCGTGCACCGTACGTGTGCATGTCTCGAGGCTCACAGCAGCGTCACAGCCTCCGGAGACGTAATTACAGGATAATCTAACTCCGGCATTACCTTGCTTCTCAATTGACTGTTACGGCGACGAGTGCTCGTTGGTGGACTGGTGATTACGTAAATTAGTTGTAAAGTAAAATTGTTGTTATAAGTGGTACTGAGTTTGTATAGTTAGAAGGATCGCACTGAAGGTAACAGTACCATTTGAACTACATTCTATGATAATTGAAGAATCATTCTACTTGTTAGGTGTAATAGTAATAATCTTTTTCAAAGGAATGCATTTCTTTTTTTTCTTCTATTTTTTTATTTAATTTTGCATCGCTGGTTTCCACAAATGTCGTCAGTATATTTATTTAGATACTTGCAACAAACCATCAACACTCCACACTTCAAAGGAAAACAAACCAAACTTATCAATTCCATAAAATCGATACGAGTTAGCAACGTTTTAGTTAGATTAGAGTTAGGTAGCCTAGGCTTCGATACAACGTTCATATTTGAGTGATCCGCTTCACCGTACCATTTGTCCACGCCGCTCCGACTCACATTAACTTCAGCCCGCGGCGTCGCCCGATATTTACGGCGTGATTTTATAATACTTTTATGTTTGTATTGGTTTGTTGCTTGATTTATTTGAGTGCTTCTAGTATAATGTTTTAGGTTGTGTGTCAAATCCAGTATATAATATAATAGTGTATTTAACTTCAATGTGAAAAGATGAATGGGATAGTTTAGATACTTACTATAGATTGCAAGAGATTCCAAATAGCCTACCAGCCAGAGAATAAGCGTGATGATAATGCTCTCGAACTCTCGCTTTATGAGAAGAGGTCCGTCTCCATCAGTGGGACGTTTATAGGCCGCTGTTCTAATATTTGTTTTATTGCAAAAAGGTTTAAATCAAATAGTTTCCCTTATACCTACTTCGCAATGTGAAAATCTTACCTCCAGTTTCTGTAAGGCCGATCAACTTAATCCGTTGTCAAATTACCTTATTAAGACTGTGATTGGTTGACTCAAAGACAAGCAGCCAATCACAGTGGTTAAAATTAAATTTGACATGAGAATAACTAATTTTTGTTCAAATCAACGTTTCAAAAACCGGAGTTGAGTTTCACTTTTTAGCTCATATATACATATATATATTATTATGGTTATACTACACAAAGTCGTTAAGAACTATAAAGAAGACTTATCCTTCGCCTAAGCAATAAAGTTCATGCAACGTATTTCAATGTGGCTGTTATTTTTATCATTATAAATCTTACCCACTTTATATTCTCCTAGATAAATCACTTTCAAAGTGACTGTATCATACATTCGCTTTAGATAATATTCAAGTGTTTTATAAATGGAAAATGGACGTTAGAATATGAAATTAATCTGTCTAGGTTAAGACCAAGTTCTTTAGGCGATGTTAAGCTGAAATGCTAGTCTTTTTAGGAATTAGACTTTGAATTATGTGTTTTATTTTATTCTTATTTTTTTTAACTGCCTCGTTGGCCAAGTGGTGTTAAGCCCGCCTGCTACGCTAGAGGTCTTGGGTTCGATTCCCAAGTCGACCAAGGTGTTATTGGGTTTTTCTATGAAATTCTCAGTAGCAGGTCGGAGTTTGGATTTGTGCCCGGTTAGTGGCAATAGGCTCGCCCCCTATTACATGGGACCTAAACATATCGGCGAACTGTGGGTGTACATTGGTACGCCTCTGCCTACCCCTTCGGGGATACAGGCGTGATGATATGTTATGTTATGTTATATTTTCAATTCATTATCACTCAAAAGCTCCGTGTGTTTGCTAATGATATGAAACATAAGTTTTTATTTTCAAAGAATTTATGCTGACTTTAAATTTCAGTTGCGTAAATAACGACAAAACTAGAAAGCTTAATCCGTAAAAATTGTCCAACTTAGGATTTATTGGCGCTAAGCTGAAAATACTCAAATACTCGATCATCTTTAAGTCTTGAAGTTGGTAATGGAAGTTGGCTCTACTTTGAACCTAATACTTTTGCTAAAACAGTCAGACCCCTGAGACTTGCTCGAGTTTCTCAAGTGGTTTTAATAGAATTAAAGATCAACTAGAAATTTTAAAAAATATATATTTAAATAAATTCTTTACTTCATTGTATTTTAAATAAAGTAAGGTAAATAGATTATAAATAAAATTAACCGATTTCTAAAGTTGGACATTCTTTATCTCAATATGATTGTTATTTTTTTGTTTTAAATTGTACAATATCATTGGTCATGTGCGAAGCTATTTTTGATTATTCAAATTTCTGCTGAAGGCTTTGTATCAAGAGTTTTTTTTATTTGACACCCTTTGGATACATCATTTCCCTAGCGAATAACGTTGTGGTTTTTTCTATAATAGGTGTGTAATCATTACTAACTAACTTACCTTGCCTTAGATACCTTTATTCCCAGTCTAACTGCTCATTTATTTCCAGTTTCGCCAATGATCTGGGTACCAAACCAGCTGGTGGGCGCGCCGGCGGGCACCGACGTCACGGTCGACTGCCACACCGAGGCGCACCCGCGCGCCATCTCTTATTGGGTGTACGACAACGTCATGGTGCTGCCCACCAAGAAGTACGCCATCAATACTGAGGAGAACTCCTACAGGTATGTTAATAACTAGTGTTAAAGTGTAAGAATACAGTGTGTTCCAAGTAGGGTTTGCAGAATCCAAATCTGACGGTAATTACATAAGTCACTTAAAAATGTTAATAAAAAAATATATATTGTATGAATATTTGTTAATTAAAACTGGTTAGGTACTTACCTCTACAATTGATTTTGTCTTCGTCTTTCGGCTCGTCTTTACCGCTCGATGGCCTAGACTAGTACCTACTTGAGAGTTCTGATGCTAAAATATTTTTTTATCTAACTTAAAACTATTCTATTTATTGGAAATGATTGATCACTATGTGCTTTTTTTTAAATTTATTTTTAGTGATAACCTTATACAAAAGTGACTCTAAAAGTAACTAGAGCGTTTTTAACACACACAATTATGCAATCAGTCATCAATGGCATGTGAAAAAGTAACAGTATCTCACAACCAATCGGAACTCGAACATTATACTAAATTATTTTCCTTGATCCTGTATCCTTAATATTCTTCGACACTATTATAGTATTTAATGTTATAATAGTGTCGTGTAATAGTTATTTGTTGTTGTTTTAGTGATGTGTGAAAACGTATTTATCGACGGCAAAGGGATTTACAGAGCACGTCGCAACAGTACATCCAGTGAGGTTTCCTTCAATAATCATTCTCGACACAATGTTTTTTGTATTACCGAAACGATTACAAACCAATTTGTTCAATTAAATTGATTGTAAATACCTCATTTTAATTATACACATTGATAATCCATTGATGAACTGATTCCCTAGCTTAAAATATCAGCGGTTGCTCGGTTACACTTGGCGACCATTTTCAAATTGTTGAAATACCTACAAAGTATAAAACCTGGGTATTTTTGTTAAAAACCGTTTTACCAATTTCCTTAAAATGTTAGGGATTAATGTCCAAACGGCAGGTTCGATTTATATTGTTATCTGAAATTGAACGACTGTACGTAAAAAGCATATTTCTGTAAATTTTATTTATTTATATTTAAGACGTCAGGTCGAAATAAATATAATATAAATGCTAAACAATTGAAGGTGGTATTTTCTAAAGTTCATCGACAAAACACAACATAACTAATTAGTTCAAACCGCTTAGTAAATAAATTCAACCTTCACTAACTGTACGTTGAATATTGGTTTCTTAGGTTTACGCGAATGTTAGACATTGAAATAAAACTACTTTTTACGGATTTTTTCGCGGTTTGTATTTAGATTTTAGGTCCCGACGTTTCGACACCTTTGCAGGTATCATGGTCACGGGCAGACTGAGATGGCGTTCGTCTTGACAGTGGATGTTGCTCGTTCTACCTTCATATTTTAACTAATTATTTGAGTTCCGACCTACGCAATATGAGCTCACTGTGTCTTGATGTCTTGCAGCGCTGCTCTTGGGTTTGGCCTTGAGTTTATGTATTATTGGGTCCCAAGTAGGTGATATCTTCCAGCCATCTTCTCTATTGAAATTAGGGTGTTTTTTAATCTCAATAGCCTCGCGAAACATCCTAGGTAGGAATTTGGGTTCTTTAGCGAGTATCTGTGGTTGGTCAAATCTAATATAATGGCTGGAGCCTTCAGCATGTTCGGCGACTGCAGACTTCTTACATCGGTCAAACAAAACGAAGCATAGGGACCCGCGTTAAAGAACACATAGCTGACGTGAAACACCGCCGCTCAACGAAGTCTGCAGTCGCCGAACATGCTGAAGGCTCCAGCCATTATATTAGATTTGACCAACCACAGATACTCGCTAAAGAACCCAAATTCCTACCTAGGATGTTTCGCGAGGCTATTGAGATTAAAAAACACCCTAATTTCAATAGAGAAGATGGCTGGAAGATATCACCTACTTGGGACCCAATAATACATAAACTCAAGGCCAAACCCAAGAGCAGCGCTGCAAGACATCAAGACACAGTGAGCTCATATTGCGTAGGTCGGAACTCAAATAATTAGTTAAAATATGAAGGTAGAACGAGCAACATCCACTGTCAAGACGAACGCCATCTCAGTCTGCCCGTGACCATGATACCTGCAAAGGTGTCGAAACGTCGGGACCTAAAATCTAAATACAAACCGCGAAAAAATCCGTAAAAAGTAGTTTTATTTCAATGTACGTTGAATGTCAATCGAGCTGACGTCAGCGTCATGACGTCACAGGCTGTTACAGTAAACAAGCAAATTATCCGCATCATTTGCAAAGGCCTGCTAACGGACCCGTTTGTTAATAAATTTGAATATTACAAATCCATTACGGTCGGTTATTATAATTCAGTTAAAGCTTAACAATGTTGGTTGAAATAATCTGAATTTTCAATACGCTACGTTTGTATCAGTTATTCATAATATTAATAATGGGTATGTACTTTGTTCGCTCCGTACGGATTTCGGCTTTAAGCTCAATCGAAAATAGTTATCTGGTTCATTACGGATTCTCTGGAGGGTATTCACAATACGTCATTATACTAGCTTATAACTGCTATAGACGGCAAAGAGAAAAGCTATACATTGGAAGACGTTTTTGTCATTACCACGATTCGAGACTACTTGGACATAGTTTGCAGATGGGTGCAAACTATGTCCAAGTAGTCTCGAAATTCCGACATTTATGTTAGCACTGCACTTCAAATCTACTAAATACCCAAATATTGCCGCCCTGAGTGCAATTTGGAATTGGCTGATCTAAGTACATAACAAGAAAAATATTATGCAATAAATTTCAGTACAAGTAGCATCCCAGTATACATGCCATGACGTCACGTGACCTGAAAAATGCATTGAGTATAAAAACAAAAGATAATATCGTACAGTAAAGGCTTGCTTGTATGATCGCGCGTCAAGATCAGATACTGCAGCTGCGTGGGAAAAGCCTTCGGGTTAAATATAAACATTCACTGGTATTTCGATAGTCTACATTACTGAATAAGTTGTAAAACCTTTTTTATAAAGTCTGTTTGCATCTGATGGTATCATGGTAGCAGTTATTTGCATTTTTATATGACCTCATTGCACGGAATTCTACCACCCAAGTGAAAATTGAGGATGAGGAGTGTAGTAGGGATGAATTAAAAAAAAGTAATCGTTGCATCTTCTTCAAATAATTATAAATAGGAACAGGGTAGGCAGAAGAAGAAATACCTAAAAAGCTTTTTTTAACAAATTTAAGACTTGCGATCAATGCTCTTGTGGTGCGCGAACGCACTACTCAAATGCCGTCTAAAACACGTGCGCGCGCGGCTCACAGCTTGCGATCTGTTAGTGTAATGTTCTGTAATTTGGACACACCCCTACATGTCCCAATATACTAACTTCGTTCATATAGGAGGTCGTGGGTTCGATTCCCACTCTGGACAAATGTCGTGTGATGAGCACGATCATTTGTTCTGTGTCTGGGTGTAATTTATCTATAATATGTATGTATTTAGAAATATATAAGTATGTTTATCAGTTGTCTGGTTACCATAACACAAGCTCTCTTAGAGCTTAGCTTGGGATCAGATTACCGTGTGTGAATTGTCCAGGAATATAATTATTATTATTGTTTCTTTATTTTACAATAAACATATAAAATACATTTTTAAATATATAAAAAAGAAAATATACATTTAAAAATATAAAATATAGTGTCCAACCGGCCTCGGGACAGGGTCCAAGCTGCCGGTGGTTAGGACTCCAGAGAGAGGAACCTCCTCACAATACGCGCCGTGTCGAGAAGTACCGCTTTCTGGATCAAACCCTTCACCCAGGTGCCTAGCGAGAGCCTCTTAAGGTGTTGGTCGAGGCTCTTGGCTATTATGCCGTTGGCTGTAACGACTATCGGGACAATCATCGCTGAGTCCACCTCCCACATGTCGACAACCTCGTGCGCTAAATCCAAATATTTTAATTGTTTTTCTTTTTCAGCTTTCACGAGGTTCTCGTCATGCGGAATAGTGACATCAACAATGATTGCCCGACGCTCCGATCGATCTATCACCACTATATCAGGCTTATTGGCTACAATAGTCCTGTCAGTGATGATAGATCGGTCCCAGTACAGAGTGACACGACCATTTTCGAGAACTGGGTCGGGCACATACCTGTAGTACGGCACCTCAGATTCCACAAGTTTGTATCTCAAAGCAAGCTGCTGGTGGATAATCCTGGCCACTTGGTTGTGCCTGTGCAAGTATTCGCCGTTAGCAAGACGAGAACAACCCGAAATAATATGTCTCAAGGACTCACCTGGACAGTGACATGCCCGACATATGTCAACTGTACCGTCCTTTATGATATATTTCCGATAGTTATTCGTCATGACAACTTCGTCCATAATTGCACAAACAAACCCTTCGGTTTCTCCAAAAAGATCACCGAAGCGTAGCCAGGCTACGGACGCTAGGAAATCTACATCGGGCCCATGAAGGGTCCGGTAGTAGCGCCCGTGGAGCTCCTTGCTTTGCCATACATCCTCGCGGTCCTTGACGCTCAGTACGACAGGTTTGTGCCAGTTCTCTTTGCCTAAGGAGAGCGGTGTGAAGCCCTTATCCACTACCACCACATCTCGATGCATCCCCACGTCGACTTGGAGAAAATACTCCCTGAGGTTACATACCTCGCGATTATGGAGGGTCTTAGCATTTAGAAAGCCTTGACCCCCGCATTTCCGCGGGATATATAACCTCATTACTGAAGAGCGTGGGTGATGCATTCGATTTGCGGTTAGCAGTGTTCGGACTCTCCTATCCAAGGCGTCTAACTCAGTCTGAGTCCACTTGAGTACACCAAAGGAGTACATCAACACTGGCATGACCCAACCATTAAAGGCACGCACCCTGTTGCCGCCTGACAAAACACTTTTTAGTACTTTGTTCAAGCGGCCAAAGAAACGTGCCTGTAACGATTGCTTCACATCAGCAACGTTGATGCCTAACGCCTCTGACATACCCAAGTATTTGTAGGTATCCGTTGCAGAGAGAGACCTTAGGTTTATGGAATCCGAGAGCTGTATACCCTGGGATTCCACAATCCCACCTCGCTTCACATGCATGACCGCACATTTGTCAACACCAAACTCCATACTGATGGAATTACTGAAGCTTTCAGTGATCTTCAGTAACTCCATCAGCTGAAATCCGCCGGTGGCAAAGAGCTTAAGGTCATCCATGTACAGCAAGTGGGAGATTACCTGGCCCCCTCTCCTCAACGAATAGCCCAGCCCCGAATTCTCAAGCAAAGTGCTTAGAGGATTCAAGGCCAAGCAGAACCACAGGGGACTCAGACTGTCGCCCTGGAATATACCCCGCTCAATCCTAATTGGTTCCACACCCTGTTGGATTTCTCAACATCCTGGATAGTGAAGAACCGTACTCCATTGCCCCATACATGACATCAAGAAAGCGCGTAGAGTTGTATTAATTTTATACAACTCCAGCACCCTCATGAGCCATGTATGCGGCACCGAATCGTAGGCCTTCTTATAGTCTATCCAGCATGTCGACAGATCTTTTTTAGAGCGGCGAACCTGTTGGCAAATAGCCGTGTCAATAAGGAGTAGCTCCTTAGTGCCACGGGATCCACTCCTACATCCATTCTGAGAAGCAGACATAATAGAGAAGTTAACGATATGTTCGTTAATTTTTGCTCTCAGAATGGACGTAAGGAGCTTATAGACCGTCGGTAAACAAGTTATTGGCCTATAGTTTTTTGGATCCGTAGCACTACCAGTTTTGTGGAGCAGATGGGTAGATCCTGTAGTCAAGAACTGTGGGAGCGAAGCCGATTCCACAGCAGACTGGAATTGAGAAGCCAAGCAACTATGTGAACTCCGGAGCCATTTTAACCAAAAATTTTGCAGTCCGTCCGGCCCTGGCGTTTTCCAGTTTGCCATCGGACGGACTGCATTGGCTACGTCTTGGGGGCTAATGGTAATTGCCCCCATCTCTTATATTGGTTCACATACTTGCTCAACCTCTCGCATCCAGCCGCCTTCGGAATGGGTGACAGGCACCGACCAGATGCTGCGCCAAAACGAATTTATGGCATCACCATCCGGCAGGCACCCGCCATCCATGGCTGACACCGGCCGCTCCCACAGTCTATGTACCCATCTTTGATCTTTTTGGAACATGCGATTCAGGTGAAATCGTTCCGCCCGCCGTTTATAGCGTCGAATACGGTTTGCCCATGCACAAACTCTTTGCTTAAACAGGTCGATGCGCTCTGTAACGCGGGCAATAAATTCACTGGGACTAATATTAGTCCCAGCATATGCACGCCTTACAAAGCGCATCACGCGTGGTCGCGAATTTCCCTGTTTAAACGCTTTTAGTTTTGCAATGAGTGTCCTAGCCTCAGCAACACGCTGCTCGATCCTGCACTGCCAAGCTGGTACGGCTGGTTTCGGTCGTGTAGCTATGTTACTATGACACATTGCAACATTAGCTACACGACATGCCGTAAGAGCTGCGCAGTACAAAATCGAGTGCGTGTCCCTAAGGTCTTCACTGCTCTCAAAGTAAACAGGGAGCAGTGAATCTAGGGCACCCATTATCGCTTTGTTGCGGTTATGCATGGGCAAACGAGGTAATCGAGGCCTCTGGTCGGGCGGCGATCTCCGATAAACCCGAATCGCATCCTCCAATGTACTCCTTATTAACTCATTGCACTGGGTACTTACAGTTATAGCCCCATCCTCCTCTTCCCCATCACTAGGGGCGGTGAGCGGAGCACCAGAAACTGGCGCTGCCACTGGTGGCGAGGTGCTAGTAGCAGGGCTATGCTGTATTTCGGAGCGCAGTCGATCAAGCGTTGAGTCATCCAACCTGTGATTACGCTGGATGACCCGCACTTGATCCGACAGTCGTTGTGCCGATACACTGACACCCGGTTCAAGAGCCTGAAACAGAGACAGCATTCTCGCACGGTACGCAGTGAGGTTAGTTCCCCCCTCTGTCGCCCCGTAGTATGCGCGCATGACATTCTCATTTATACTGAGAGTCCACTTCATGCGCCGCACATCACCACCGGGAGCGGGAGCCCTGTTCGAGGCCGGTTGGCCTGAGGGCGCCAAGCTGCACGGTGGCCGGCGTCTCCCCTGCCGACGCACAGGTGTTGGCGACGTCGGCGGAGAGTAATACTCGTCGCTGGAGCTCGACGCGACTGCAGGTGCCGGGGCTGGAACATGGTCCGGCAGCTGGGAGGCGGAGCTCGGCGACGGGTCCGGGGATGGTGGGCGTGCTGGTTTGCGAGCTCTGCTTCTCGTCAACATTTTATCCGCTCATATTTATTACTTCGTTCTTGTTTAGTAGAGTGACATCCGTCAGCTCATACGTAATTTTATTATGTAGAGAAGTATTTACATTTAACAGAATCATTTTTGAACTGGATACTATTTTAGATGATGAATATTACTTTAGTATACTAATAAAAATGTTATTTGTAAATAAAATTTAATTTTAAAATACGGATAAAAAAAATTGACGTGTTGACGTTGACAGAAGCGAAGGAGGTTATTATTATTATTATTATATAAGTTTGTAACGTAGTCTAACGTAGTATTCGTTCCACCAGAGCCCACATGAAGCTGACGGTGCGCAACCTGCAGACGGGCGACTTCGGCAACTACCGCTGCATCTCCAAGAACTCGCTCGGGGAGACCGAGGGATCTATCCGGCTGTATGGTGAGTGGAACCTAGACGTTACTTATTCCTATTGTAATTAGCAGCTACTCTTCCGAGATAGATGTCATACAGAATTTACAAGGTTTTAGTTTTGTATCGGATCAACAGTGATTCGAGTTGTGTATAAAATACAAAAAGATTTTGTTAATGGTTAATAAAAATTTGAATCCAAAGAAAAGCGTTCATTTTTTGAGTTCAGTTTTAAAGACATCGATAATATAAAAAAGAGTAATATTCAACTAGAAATAAAGTAAGATTTATTTATCTTTGACTAATGTTAATTAACTGCTTCTAGAAATCCCTATGCCGTCGACGTCACCAAAGGCCACGGAAATGAAAAGCAATGCAAACAAAGAAAGTAAGTAAAAACATAAGTAATAATTAGAATATCCACACGCACTATAATATCATAAATGAAAAAGTAACTCTACCTGTCTGTGACGCTTTCGTGACTAAACCGCTGAACTCATATTGATGAAACTTGTTGAGGAGTAAGCTTGAATGCCAAGAATGGACATAGGCTATCCGAATTCCACGCGGACTGCTTATAAAATCTAGTAGGTTATAAAATAAATAAATAAAAATAATAACAGTAGTAGTAGGTTTTCTAATATATTCGTGTCTTTCTAAATTATGTGAATAAAACACATATACACATTTTGTCTAGCTATAGTCGTATTTTCATGAATAGCAAAACACACTTAAAAGTGAATCTTTTAGTGTAAAAACGGCACAAAAAAGGAAAAATCCTTAAACATCATGCAAACACGTTCGTATGTGCTCGGTAAACGCAATCAATTTCTATGTACTAAGATCCTGCACGTGCAGTTGTAATGACTTATTAAAGTTCTGCGTTGACTTAGGTTACCCTCGGGGCATGCACACAGTTACATGTCTTATGCAACTTGCACACACTAGTAAATCATTGAGGTTACTTCCCACTTGCATTATACAGTAAGCTTGTGTTTGTGGGTTATTCGTCAACTGAACACACTACGCTGGACACACGTGTGTTCAGTTGGTGAAACTCAAAATTAATATATTTATTGTTTCGCCATCTGGACACGCGAAGATTTTTTCGTGTGTCCAGATAGTGAAACTTAAATTAAATCACTTTTATGTTTTCTCCAACTGGACATACGTTCATATTTTACTTGAATTTATGAGAAAGTACAGTCACGCAGATAAATGTTCTGTGACACAATCATCATCGGTCACTAAACGTGACATGTTGGGAACGGGCGGTATTATATGTCTTTTAAAAATTGTTCACCTTTTCTGAATTTAGTAAGTATATATTTTTTACATATTAAGATTATATAACATATTTTCATGTTATTATTTCCACTTTGTTCACCAAGCTGATATCACCCAGGTGTACAAAGTAGACTTTTGTGTCTCCTTATTCCACCTCGGACTCGATGAGCTGACTTTTTCTGTGTAGGTAATTTGTTCACCTTGGAATTGTATCGCCCAGGTAAAAAACGCGACTTTTTGAATTATTATAGTCGACTTAAATCAAACGTATACAAAGTGACAAGAAGTCCATTAAATTATATGAAAATTTATATTTGATTGTTGTTATAATAAATACAACAAAAAAATAAAGTACACACGATATTCCACATAAATAAAATTGTAATAAATCGGAATATATTGCTAATAAATACTTCAATGATTTTTAATGAAAAAATAAGGATACATTCTTGGATACATTATCAATCCTATAAAAAAACTCCAATGTCTATTAAAATCACGTATTTATTTTAAATTTTTAGCATGTTCTGATTTTATTGTTACCAATTTTTTATTTAATTATAATACAATGAACATGCTATATTTTCAAATATTTATTATTTAACAATCAGTAACGTAAGAATAAATTATAATGTAATTTAGTAATATTCTTACCACTTTGTATGCGGGTGATATAAGTCGACTAGAATAATTTAAAAAGTCGCGTTTGTTCACCTGGTTGATACAATTCTAAGGTGAACAAATTACACAGAAAAAGTCAACTCATTTCGCCCAGGTGATATCACCTGGGCGATATGATGAGACACAAAAGTCTACTTTGTTCACCTGGTAGATATCACCCAGATGAACAAACTTGAATATTCTATTGAAAATACCTACAGGTATTCAAAATAGCTACGCATAGGTGCTTTGCTTCAAATTAATAAGTCTTAAAATGATTTGATTGTTAAAGATTTGTTTTATTTCAAATGTTTTTAAACATGACTGTACCTTTTCTTGCGGTGTGTCCAGTTGAAGACAACTTAAAAGTGATTTAATTTAAGTTTCACTATCTGAACACTCGAAAATATCTTGGCGTGTCCAGATGACGAAACAATAAATATATTAATTTTGAGTTTCACCAACTGAACACACGTGTGTCCAGCGTAGTGTGTTCAGTTGACGAATAACCCGTGTTTGTCCGTGTACTACTTTAGACATTAATGAATCGTTTGTTTTTAATGAATACATAAATATAAACGTAAATTAAATTATTAATATTACATTTCATGTTTGTCTAGAGCAAACATTTCTGTACACCATGTAGATATAGTTGACAATCAATCTAGTAAATACTAAATACACATAAATAATGACACTTAAATGGAAAAAAGAACCAACTTCAACAAAATTTAAACGACATCTTTGACGTATATTATCGATAAAAAACACATTTGTTTATATCAATCCACTTCAGCCGGAGGCACCGAGTACCAAAAACCAACTAAAAATTCCACACTAGAATTATTTTTCAAATAGACAATGCGATTACATTGATTAAGAAAGTCCAAAAATCAATGTAAACAATGAATACAATAAATAATATTACGGTCTAATTACAAAAATTAATGTTTAATAAGGGCTCCGGTGTTCGTTGTACATTATCGCCAAATTGCAAAGGTTTAATCATTGCGGGGCATTTTAATACGTTCGGCGCTCGGTAAACTATCGGGCTAATTAACATTTTAATGACTTGTTTTATGATAGCCACTGTAATTACACACACGTATGTGGAGCTGCGATTATCTTTGTTGACAATCCTCTACCGGTTATTTGGAAGCAGGATCAATTTTGAGCTTGCCGCTTTATCAAAATTATGTGTGATTTATAGCGTAAAGTTTTGTGTGGCGCGTGCATAAATTAATAGCAATTAAGAAAAAAACTAAGGGATTAATAAATGTATGTATTATTAGTTGGTAAAATATAAATTACTGAGGAACAAAAACAAGACGAGTAATTTATTATTGTATTAAACATTTTGTTTTGAACTATGTTAAACATCTTAACTACAGTGTAAATGGCTTCAGCCCGCTTGAGGATAAATATAAAAAAAAAGTGCATCGAGACCAACGTTAATAAAAAAATTGCAAAGAAAACCTGAAAATATTATCCACCATTTAAAAAAGACTGTTATAAATCTCTTTCTCATGCTTTTGAGAATAAATCGTTGCAAGAAATTTCTCAGCGATGAGACACGCGATCGAGTCGTTAAACTTATATTTAACAAATCGGTGTATTATAAACATGAGAGGCCATTGGCCCACTGACATCAGAATGCACTACAGCAATTATTTAGACCTTCAAAGTTGTATTAGGAATTGTTATAAAAAAATACATTATTCTTACTTTTACGCTAAGTTTCCTACAGACAGAATATATACTGCTTTAGAAAAAAACCTAAGATCATGTTTTCTGAGAATATTCTTCTATAAAGTTAGAATAAAGGATGTTAAACAACGCCATCAACCAAAGCTTTTCCCGGAATATCCTAGATTAAAAAGATCTTTAAAGATTTAAGAAACATTACCTCTTTTATTTCCAATGCTTATAAACAAAAACGAAATACGTGGAAACATCAGAGCTCAGTTAAAAGTTAACAGCTAACGGCTTAGCGCGGCTTAAGGCTTGGTACACACATCCGAGCCATGATAAGGCTAGCCCACAATAAGGCAAGGACACATTGTACTGATTTTTTTAACGTAGAATCTTTATTGTATAATCATACCGTTAGGTACAAACTTTAATAATATGTAACTCATAGAAAACTAAAAGAACATCGTATGTCACGTCACACATCTCACCATATCACATCAAAGACATCATGTTAAACAATCGCATGCTTTTTCATATTTTTCAAGAATTCACACATCAGTCATCCATATACTTGTTTGGAGTTCCTACATTTAACTTGAAGCCTTTGAGTCCACGCCGTTTTGCGTTTTGCGATTCGAAAAATTTACAAAAAAAGTCCAGCACAAAGTCTGAAAAGAGACCAAAACTCTTAGGTCATAAAGTATCAGCCTCAGCTAACGGACGATGACATAGTTTGATTGCAGCTTAAAAGTGACATTATTGTATTGTCAAAGTTCAATAGAGCATCATTGTTTTGATTTATCGAGTCATATCGATTGCATGGTAACTCGAGGCGTGTTGCAGGCGTAAGGCGCGTGAACGTGAGCCGGTCGGTCGCGCGCGCCGAGCCGGGCGCGGGCACGGAGCGCCCGAGCGTGGTGCGCGCGCAGCTCGACCGCGCGCCCGACCGCGACGCCGCGCACCACGTCTATCGCCCGCCGCACCCGCACCACGTCTCAGGTAATTCATCATAAACCACCAATGTATACTGTACCTAGTTTTAAGTTGGTTTGGAATCATTTTTTCTGTTACCAGGTTTCCTCATCTCATTTTACATAGCTCTCTGCGGGCTCATTGGCTATGCAATAAACACAGGACACCAACAAAGGCCAACCAAACGCAAATTTCCAATAGGCTTACAACGGTGTCCAACTTACTACACTGCATTCTAGTTAGCTGATAAGCCCCCGGAGTCGTGGACTGGTAGATTATCACGTCAAGTATTTTCTTATATAATATTCTTTACATAAACCACAGTTATATTATATCTTTTGAACTGCCTCGTTGGCCTAGTGGTGCTAATCGCGACTGCTACGCTAGAGGTCTTGGGTTTGATTCCCGAGTCGACCAAGGTGTTATTGGGTTTTTCTATGAAATTCCCAGTAGCCTGGTCGGAGTTTGGATTTGTGCTCGGTAAGTGGCAATAGGCTCGCCCCCTATAACATGGGACCTAAACATATCGGCGAACTGTGGGTTTACATTGGTACACCTCTGCCTACCTCTTCGGGGATACAGGCGTGATGATATTTTTTATTATATATTTTAAAAGGTTCTAAAATTCCAACCATATTATTTACAAACATAAAAGGTTTTGTTACATACTAAGTTCTGTTAAATAGCTTGCATGAATTTAATTTCTGGTATCTTTTCCAGAAAAGAAGTATCAAATACATAACAGACCCAAAACCTCAACTAAACCAGAACATTTAATTTGAGCCGAACTTTTGAATGAAACCAGTACCTAACACGTTTACGAGTTTAAACAGTCTAGTTTGATTAAATAAATGACGTAATGCTCAGAGTCTAAGAAAAGTAATGGAGTCTACTGAGCTAGGTCTCGGCCGCTCGCGATCAGACCCCAACTTAACGCATTGTTGACTCCGCAACTTATGTTGCTCGTGCGCACCATTTTACGCATCATCGTACATTGTTATGTTTATTTTATCGCTAACTGAGAACAGGGGAATCATATTACTAAGATTTTTGGATGGAGTCCCTTTCATCCCTTTAAAGCTTGCTCACCTACATATTATAGTATTTACATAAAATCTGTATGATCGCAAGACCGTCAGATACGCTTATAGGTGTCGCTTCGACATATTTCGTTTCTGTGGCTCAGCCCTCGCGTTTACTGAGCAACAGTATTACCAAACCATCAAACAGCCAAAACTTAATACATAAAGCCTTTAATATAATAGCATGTACAAAGCGAGTCTCGAGCCACAGGAGGCTTTACTTACCTCTTTGTATTCTTTGTTACAATATACTGCATTATTAAAAACGTCTCTCTCCCGACTGATGTTAAAAAATAAATGTGGCGGGCGAAGTCGCGGCGGCGGGATGGGTTGAGGAATACGTTACGACGCCTGAACGTCGCAATTGTTTGAATGACTCCAAATGCTAAGAGCATTCGGGCTTTTATCTTTGCAGGAAGAATTCTGGATTCACTCGCATTACCGTCATACGTCTTTATTTGTATGTGGCTAGATGTTCGGCGAGACTTGGTTTTAAGCAGATCTTGCATGTTTTATTATTAAGAATCACATAAAAAGCATTTTAAGTATTTTACGACAATGCATGTACTAAGAAAATGTAATACAAGCGTGGTGTCCACAGTTGCCTACTTGCAAAAAGGTATAGGATCAAAGAATATATCTATAACTGAACAATCAAACAAAACGATTCAGTAAATTCTCTATACTACGTATTCCAACTAGAGTAAAAACGCAGACGATTGTTATTGACAGTTTTCCGATTTCCTCGACAAAGGCCAAAGTTTCAGCACAATCACAAAAGAATAGTTTAAAGTTTCGTGGCACGCGTCTTTTGCTTACGTGCGACGTGAAGACCGGGAGACCGGGAGGCAGGGAGCTACTACATCATTATTGTAACAATCCTGGCATGCGGTGAGCACTACATATGTACGGTGCGCATGTAGGTGTACCGGCTCGTACGGTCGGCCCGGCCTGTCGAGCCCGCAGCCGCTGCCGGTGTCTTGACTACTGCGGTCGAGACACACCCGGGTCGCTTTCCCCTACAACCAAATAGAGATTAAACATTCAACGAGTTCGCATACACACTTAACCCTCATAAATATTCAGTGCAGACCGCGTACAATCAATTCTTGCAGCTCCAACCCTCAACGAAAAAGTGTTTGAACAGCCGAATAATATGATATCAAATAGAGACGCTAGCGTTTGAATAAATATTGGGGATATCAAACTTGAATATTCTTTATCTCGAATTTGGGTTTATTTTACGCTACCTTCTGCTGCCTTTATTGTGTGAGAGTATTGCCGATTGATTTATGGTCGACCAAAGCCGCACGTTTCAAGACAGAATGGAAATGTTTTAGAAATATTTATTGACTATCCGAGCCTTCCACAAAAGAAAAACAAAGGCACGTTAGTTATTCACCCTTATTCGAATTTTGAAATTCAGCCCGCATAAACGTATAACATTTGAGTACTTTACAAAGAAATCGTTGTTTATCTATGCGATATCAATGTAAAATAAATTACGCACGAATTCAAACACATCACGGTTGTAAACAAAACAAATCCCATTGTTTGCGAAGCTTGGAGAGTAGACCGTAAGCTGTTGAAACGCTCTTATCGTAGAGAGCAAACAAAAATAGCGACAATGCTCTCACCGACGAATGTATTTAGAATGAAGGAAGCGTTCAGGCGACGATATCGCCTACCTGTGAACACTCCACTGCTTTCTGTGGCTCACCATCACGAACTGTTATGTTCTCATTGGTTTTAAATTTTCAGTATATTTGCAGGAATTAATTTCTCGAAAAATAAAAAATATCTGAGACGTCGATAAGTCTTTTGTATCACGATGTTACCTTAGAGATCGCAAAATAAAATTCAAGAAAATATCTAAGAAGTAAAATATAATCTTTGCGTTTGATAGCTATTCATAAACATAGAGCCATTCTTAATAAAATGTTATAAGCATTTTCTTTATTAAAATATCTTTAGATGAATCACTTAGGCATACATAGACATTTGAAATCCATCATCGGAAAAAATCTTTTAAGTTTGTGGTCAAGTTAAATATCGAAAGAAAAAGTATGAGTCAGCATAGGTATATTTTGAAAAGTGTTAATTTGTATTATTACTGGAGCCTTTTGTTAACATAGTGATGTTTGTTTCAGGAACAAGACGAGTGCATTGTTGGCGGCAGTCGTTCCTCGCTATCATTGTTCTAGTGCATATGGACTTTATCGTTTAATGACAACAAAAAACCTTTTCCCCGGCATTTTATTGATCCAACCAAAAATGTATCCAAACAAACCTATTTATCTCAATTCGTATTTCTTTGATGTTTGTCTTCCTATGAATGTGATTTATTTTAATTAAGTATATGTAAAAGTGAAACATATCATCCTGGAATTGTAATGTCATATCCCGTGAGAAGAATGTTTGTGTGAGCGTATTTATGGTGAGTGAGGAGTGTTCAGTTGAAATCCCAATATGAGACTAGAATTAAGATTCCAAATATTTTAAAATGGTACATTATACAATGTACAGTAATGTTTACGGAAACATCTTAATCTCATAAAACGAAAACCTGAAAAAAGACAATGTTTTAAATTCTTATATTCAAAAGTGTTTTGTGCTGTTTGGTCATACAGAACACTCAACTAAGCTCAGTTGTTACGAACAGTTGAATGTATAAAACCAGTCTGTATGGGCGAATTCTAAAACCTTTCCCGAAAACGTTCCCGTAATGAAATACTATTATTAGAGAATCCGCCATCAGGTGTACCGCGAATCTTCACAATAGTTCCCTGTAATTATTCATGAACCTCGTTAACCTACTCGGTGTTTCCTACTTCCATTTAAATTTTAAATTATACATTACGTATTATACGTGCATTGTCCTTCCGCAGGCGACTAGTCTAGCGCCGTACGAATATTTGCGAATCAATGCTTTGCGTAGAATAATCCTCATGAAATTGTGCCAAACTTTACCAGCATCGGAGTTTTTATGTAATTGATACTATTTTTTTAACCTTCGTCGTAGTCTTGAACTTTTAATGGAGTAGATGACAAATTTTTTAATGTTCGACAATTTGATAATTGAAAATAACAGACTCGTCTCTTTCATTTGTTACGTAACAAAAACTCACTAAGATTATATTTCATATAAATATATGAGGCCTGACGTCACATATTTTTACATCTTGTGCAACGCATGACGCGTCCTGAACTTTAAGCCACATCGCCTTTCCTCATTTGAAAAAAAAAACTTGTCTAATATTTTTATCGTCTAACTGTTGGACTAAACACTAAGTTTCGTTTTTCCTTACCCAGTCATCTACGCCATTCCGTTATCTGATAACCAAGTTTACGATCAACGTTAGTTATATTGTTTGTCTAAGTAATAGTGTAACCAAGCTTGCTACTCACGCTTGTCAAATTGTAAATATAAACCTTAATGCACAGTAAATAAATTGAATAAAGAAAATTTTAAGCGTAATAAAATCTTCGTATCTGAATATAATTTGTGAATTCGACCTAAAATAGATATACGTTAACTGTATAAATTATTTATCTTTTATTAAAAATAAGAGATATATTAATAGATTATACTGCATACTTTTACTGTACAGAATGTGTGATTTTGAAAATGTAAATAAAAACATTATAATAAATTAGTATAAAATTAATCACCTTTTTTCAATTAATTTGTAATACGATCCTATCAAGTGGACTAACTAACCTCACAATTGAGGAAGAATAAAAAAAACAGTTGAAAGTGCTGTCTTCTGTAGTGAGTAAAAAGTGTGCGGCACAGCGAGCGGCGACGGGCGACGGGCGACGAGCGGCGGCGGTAAAGCACGTCTATTACACGCCGACACGTGAAGCCGATAAACGTTGAAATAATTAAAAGTGCGCGGCCCGGGGTCGCCCCAGACAATCTTATCACCGTTCTCACTCACTGACGGACGTTATCGCTCGACGGGAATCGATGGCTCGCTTTAATTGATTCCCCACTTTCAATAGCTTTACAATCGGCTCTTTGTCTTTTTCTAATCGAAATTCAGCTGAAGTAGGGCGGAGCTAACGAATTTTTCTTATAGCGAGAAACCGATGGGAAGCAGAAATAAATACTGTTTGTTAAAGTGGCTTGTGGCAGTTGGAAAAACAAGTGGCGTTAAAATAGACGCCTTAATGGTTCGAGGGTTTGGAGGTCTGCAAGCAAGCGATGTAAGTATACTGTTATTGTATCACATGTGGTAATATTGAAAGAAATGCACATGGATCTGATCAAACCTGCGATTTTTTTTACTCATTTTAAAAGGAGCCATGTTTTGTAATCGTAGGATTTTTTTATCTTTTATGTAGTGGCTGAAGATCTTACTTACAGATTGCTATTTAGTCCGAAGTTTTAGTAAGAAGACGTAATTTTTTTTTTGGGAGCGATATAAACTCCTATTGATTTATTTCGTTTGTGTCGTACTCACTGGAGTAAATATATATTTAAATAATAACCCCAATAACAACGAAAAAAAGATCAGGATATTTTTTATATCAACCCCCGCTTTTTATTTCTGGTCTTTACATTTAAGCAGATATACAAACCTTACTCGCTATAACCAAGTGATTCCAATCCCAGTAACAACAGAGCGGTCATCAGAATTAGCTCCGAAACTGGCAGTCAATAGAGGCGAGACGGCGAAGTGGCGACTCTCGCCGGTTGCGGTATCTACTGTCAATTAAAGTTGCTCCTCGCCCAGTCTTGCCGGCGCGGCAGTGGCGCGGCAATTACACCAAGTTACTGCAGCCAAGCTATCGGCTGACGTTGAAACATTCACTTACGAGCGTTTTGTTCGACAAAAAGTTTTTGTGCTGTTTCATACAATTTATTGTTATGTAGGGGTACGAATCTAAATGTATATTAGAAGAAAGTAGTTATGTTACTGTTAATCATTTGCAAGTTATTTTAAAATCACATTTTGGTAGAAAACTTAAATCAAGGAGTAATAAAAAAAATAATAAAATTATAAAAACGATTATTTAATTAATTATTTAATAATTGGTTTATGTACACAATGGACAAACAATATTTAGTAATACGGATAAAAAGGTACAAATGTACTGATATGTATTTTTTTGTTAAAAGTTTTTTTTGATAATGTAACCTGTTATCAAAAAGTATTACTGTTTTTTTTTTCGATATCGATAATGAAAGAGTTTCCTTTATTCAAGAATACTTCAATTGTCATGCACCTTTATCTTTAAATTAGGTTGAAATTTTGCACACTCCCCCGCAAAATTAAGTAGATAATGTTCTGAATTCGTTTTGTTTCCAGTTCTTACCACCGACTATTAATATCACATTCAGTTTCCTAATCAATTTTAAATATAAATATAGGTACATACATCCAATACAATTTTATCATAAGAATATCCTTCAGAATTATCTAAGTGTATCTCATTCCATGTAATGCTTGGACGAGCGCGGCGCGGGTGGGTCCGTCGACACTTGTAAAATTTCACGCTCCGTTGCCCGCCTTATCTCTGATAGGATATACGGGGTAATACTTATGATTCCAGTAAAATATACTACATTCACTTACAATGAACTGATGCAAACTAAGTCTATTTATTCAATCATTGAATATCTGCCAGTTGATGATCAGTCTTGTCTAGCAACATTGCTTTGCGTGGTAATAAAATATCAAATGTTATGGATAACTATATTTAGAATTATCAAATTATTCGTTTCATAAAAGAATCGTCATAAGTAATGCATTAGATAGGACATTTCAAGTTAAAACGAACGATTTTTCTAAGATCCTATCAGACCATGAGACCATATCGTCCCCGTAGTTGGAAAACTAAATAACTCAAATTTTGCGGTTCTGAGATAAACGCGATTTAGTGTTTTTTTTTCAGTTAATGTACATTTGTTAAGAAACGTGAGACAATTTTATTGTCGGTACTTTTAAATTTTACGGACCTGATTACCTTTTATATTAATCTTCAAAAAACTGAACTCTCTCTTTAAGCATAATAAAAAAACAAATAAAAAACCAAGTTATTTAATTTTGCCACAACTGATATTTATAACGTTACTACAATTAGCTTCTTATTTCGGCTACTTATTTAGTTTTCCTACAAGCTAAATACATTTGGTCGTGTAAAATTTTGTGAAATAAATTCAGTTATTGAATTTATCTTAGTCGTAATATTTTAAAATGTTAAAGTTAGTGGGTTTATACGTTATTATTACTTTGATTTTTTGTAACTATTATTGTCTCATATAAAATAAAAGCTTTATTATGTTATTTATAAAGTTGTATTAAATAAGATATAAAAATTTGTTCCGAGTATTACATTCATTTAAGTTGTGATAAGTATAATTTATGTATCTTGTTATGATGTTACTACACATAACTAAATTATATTGTTACTCGGAAGCGCTATTACCTATATTATTAAATTAACGTATTTACTTTTTAATTAATAAAACAATATCTTAACTATTTAATTTTCAAGTGTCATCTGTCAGTATGCATTGATTGCTAGATGGGAAAAGGGATTCGACAAAAAATCTTACTAATATCGTTTTACAATTTCGCACGTGTATACAAATTTTTGCTCGTGACTGTACACCGTGCATAGCTATGAGCTGCGTGGGTGACACATCCGTGTCCGAGCGCTGCAGTGGAAACGGAGACCGACGCCGCCGAACTAATCAACCCACGCAGTAGAGGTGAGCCACGCATCCGTGCACAGTCTTTTTTTTTATACAGGTCAAACTCATTTATGAGCCTTGCATCTCCATGGGGGGTGGGGATGCAAGAGTCCGGGCTTCCAGAGCCTTGAAAAAGGCTGGACAGGTCTGGCTACGGCGGTTCTCGCTCGCGCCCTGCCCACCCGCCGTCGGCGGAGCAATAGAGCGGAAGGGTCAGCCTCCCGCTCGCGCTCCGAGGTCTCTTTCTGTGAAAGGACAATCTCGCAGAAATGAGACACAGTCCGCCAGACGTCATCGTTCACGAGCATGGCACTAACCATACCCGCGAGCGAAAGGTCCGGACCAGCGACACCACGCAGGACACGGCGCTCAGCTTCGAAGCCAGTGCAAACCTCGAGTCTGTGTTGCGCCGTGTCTTCTATTGCGTCACAATGGTGACACGCAGGGGACTCCAGCCCTATCCGGTGCAGGTACGATCCCAAGCACCCGTGCCCGGACAGCACCTGCTCCAAACGGAACGTGAGGAAACCGTTGCGTCGGTCCAGCCATGGGTCCAAAAGTGGACCCACAACTTCAGTGACGCGGCGTCTGTAGCGGGCACTGGCGAGATCCAACCGCCATCGGAGGACCATTTCATTGTAGGCCTCGCGCCGCACGGCGAAGCATTATTCTGGGGAATACGGCGTCTGGTGGTATACGGCGGCCAGGACCCTAGCTTCTAGCTCCCAGGCGGGAGTACTGGCAAGGGCGCATGCTGCTGCATTCCCTACCGTGCAGTAGGCCCTCCCAATGCGTTGTGCGATTGCCCGTTGTAGCCTGCGCAGGAGGGCCACGTTTTCCTTCCGATAAAGGGAGTACGGCCATATTGGCGCTCCATAAAGCGCCATAGAGCGCAGGACTCCGGCATAGAGGCGGCTGCAACTAGTCCGTGGCCCCCCCAGGTTAGGAAGGAGCCAGGAAAAGGCGTTAGCCGCTTTAAGGAGACGTGCAGCAAGACCTTGAAAGTGGGAGCCAAACTCCCACTTGGCGTCCAGGATCAGGCCCAGGTATTTCATCCTGGCCTTTACATCGATCCTGACGCCAGCTACCACAACGTGGGCATCAGGAGGCTTGCGCCGACGAGGTCCCGGAAAATATATGGCCTCCGTCTTTTCCAGGGCCACTTTTAGCCCCAGAAGTCCCATTTTGTTGTTCTGTTCTGTCCCTCGCGGTCGCGTAGGTAGTCGGCCAAAAGCGCCGCCTGGTACTGTGGTACTCTGTGGTACCTCAGCGCCTCCAATATTACAGCGTGAGGCAGGGAGTTGAACGTGTTAGCGATATCAAAAGATAGCGCCACCACTCCCTGTACCCTCTCTTTCGCCTCTGCGCACAGGACTTTTAGGTCCTGGATAGCGTCTATGGTGGACCGACCCTCACGAAACCCGAATTGGCCCTCAGATAGGTCTGGGCTGGTCCCGGCAAGATGATCCTTGAGGCGAACCGCGATTATCCGCTCAAAGGTCTTGCCTGTCTCATTCATAAGAACGATTGGCCGATATCCCGACGGGGAATCGGCCGGGCGCCCATTCTTTCGAAGTAGGACTAACAAGGCTTCCTTCCACGGTTTCGGGAACCTCCCGATAGAAAAACACCAGTTGAAAAGGTCCCAAAACCGTTCCTGCAAACTGTAGTGGCGATCGCCATAACCCGCGCCTGTACGCCATCGGGACCGGGGATCCGTGCACAGTCTGCGCAGCGGTGGGTTTTCGGCTTAACCCCGCGCTCACCCACGCGCACTCTGTCGTCGTTCTCGGTCAGTCATACAATATTTCGCGCCAAATTATCTAAATAATTTAATCTTAACTTTCCTCAGGTGTATTTCGTTTTATGGTAATTATAAACAACTTAATTTATTTAATATTTTTATCTTATAATGAATCATTTTCTAGTTGTAGAAGAAATAGATAACATCAAGTATTTATAAATTAGGTACGCTAAAGTAGAATTCTAAATAAACAGATTTCAATAAATAGAGTTATTTAGTTTTCCTAGACCATAGTTAGTTGTGTGAAAGAATTTATAAGTTGAGGAAAAAATCAACAACTCATGTTATTTAATTTATTTTATTTTTAACTTATCATTGACCACAGTTATTGATTTATTTACAGAGTTATTTATTTTTCCTTGAAAATAATTGTGTTTGTTTGAAGATATTTATTATTCCATCTGTTCGACAAAAATGGCTACCATTTTGAAACGGAATAAGATACGAAAATGTCTGTTAGGCTCAAATATGCGGCATGTTTTAGGTGTTTTGAAAATAGGGAAATGTCAAAATCACCAAAATCGGAGTTATTTAGTTTTCCAACTACGGGGACGATATGGGAAGTACCCTCTCGAAAAAAAAAATAATTTTTTGGTTTTATTTTAATCGGTCCAAGTGACTTCGAGTAATCGGAGAACATATATTTCTACCATAAGTTTGGCCATTCACCAATCTAATTTGGGGTCGATTTCCAGTCTCAACAAATTTAACGTGGCGGCTTAGCCATGAGCCCATTGAAATTAAAAAAAATATATATTAATATGCTAAAATACAAAACAAAAAGATACCACTAAAAGTAACAAGCGCTCCCGTACCCGAAGGGAAAATATGATATTGCTTTTAAATATGAAATATGGCGCCGAAAGTGTTCTTGTATTATGAAGAAAAAGGGTTGGAAACGTGACGGTTATGTCCGCTGAGGGGCCACTGGTCACGGCCATGTGTCTTTATAGTGAAAACAATGAATTGATATAGCCCGCCTTGTTATTTTATTACTATACTTATCTTTACTCAAGGAAGCCTGAGGAAGCAACTAAATAGTACTGAAAAATAAATTGTAAGTATAAGCTAGCTGCTTATAATGTTTCTCACATCAAGACGGCGACGAGCGTTGAACACTGCAAATGTTGGCAATTTTAGATGTAGTTTTTGGAATCAAGGGCTAAAGCTTAGAACTATATCTTGTAGATACGAATTCAACAACGTAAAGTACTTTCTGATTTCCATGATTAGGTCAGTTCGACGGCATCACGCCATGTTTCGTCAATACTTTTTAGTAATTACTGTCACGTGCATCAGACCACTTTAATTATAAATTGTAGATTTTATTCTTAAATGTATGTGATTTGCCTGTTCTTTTATTAATAAATAATAAATACCAAATTCCAAATATTTTTTTTAGTAAGTTATAACTAGAATCAGACGAGCTACGGTTCTTCCAATTCTCTTAATATCTGCATCATTTCATCATCAGCCGGAAGACGTCCACTGCTGAACAAAGGCCTCCCCCTTAGAATGCCACAATTAACGACAACTCGCCAATTGCATCCACCGGGTGCCCGCAACTTTGACATTTATTTAATATTTACACTTATTTGCGGAAACTGGTTGAAGTATCACAGAGTTCTTTACCTTTCCAAGAACGCATGACTGACCAATACACTGGATGGGGAACTGAGATCCTATAAAAGGTTGGAAGCTTCAAAACCTCGTAGACAAGATGCCACAAATTTTACAAAAACTGTGCTGAAATCGTAGTAACTTCAGTTTGTTTGTAGCTATTAGAGCGGCCAGCGCTACTAACTCTGATGGAAACACATGATCCAACGAGCATAACATCTTCTTTTCCTAAAAGTATTCAATAAATCTGTCTATGTATATTTGATTGTTTATTTATTGCCTGCTTATGTTCTCATGCTCTACTCTCCTTTCTATTTTGGAACTTTTACTACACCAACACAGTATAATAATCCAGCCTATAAACGTCCCACTCCTGGGCACAGGCCTCTTCCCATAGCGAAGACATAAGTATTGATCGCCGCGCTTGCTCTCTGTGGATTGGCGATTCCAGATCCCAAATTTTTGGAATCCAGGTTTCCTCACGATGTTTTCCTTCACCGTTTGTCAGAAGTGTCTTAGAATTTTTAAGAAAGTACATAAAACTTTGAAAAGTTACATTGGTACTTGCCTGGGTTCGAACCTGCAACCTTGCGTATACAAATCCGTTTATTGGACCGCTAGGCCACCACGATACATATGTAAAATGGAAAATTGAACTGGAGCAAAAATCTAATCAATGTTTTAGTATTAGGTCCATACTTTTGTTGCAGGTGTACCGAATGAAATTGCTTCATAAAATAATTAGAGCCTTAAAATTATGCATCCTAATGATAGTAGAACTGAATCTCTTGTCTACACATAGTTATTATTAATTTATTTATTGAATGGTCAAATACATATTAAAAACCAAGGGTAAGACATAATACTTGCTGATTCGTATCTTGAGTGTACAACCCTCAATAGACCTATTGGACATAACCTTGGTTGTCAAAGATAATTAAATTATAGATACTTTAAAATATTTCGATTAAACTATCTTACTTTAAGCTGCCGCCTACGTCTAGCAAAACTGCTTCTAGAAACCGAAGTTAGTAAACTTCATTAGTTACGAGTCCTATTTTCGACCCTGGGTTTTGTCCAAACTAATTTGTGGCAATGCGCTTTATCTTCACATATCAAATATTCTGCAGGCTTGTCTATTATTAATGGGTCAGTCCCCCCATGATACGGTGGCTTTGTGCTCGAGGTAACGCGTTTTATATCACTATTTCTTAAGGGGTTATAAACACGAGGAATGTGGCGAGTGGCGGTTTCGGTTGTTTTCGGGGGTTTCTTAGTACGCTTGGAAAGGGCAATACGTAGACCCGTGAACCAAGTTCGAACTTCGGTAGTCGAGTATTTGCTAGTGCTAAGTTTTACAATAACAGGCGGGTGCTGAGGCAGTTTTTTGTATGTGGTTTCTGTTGTCGTGGCTTCCGTTGTCCATTCTGGCCAGTAATAAGTTGACTCCATCGATGCTTGAGTTGGCATGAACTTAGGACTTTCAGGTGTCATGAACTGAGGACTTGCATCCCATGTGATGAACTTACCATTTGCATGTGTCATGAACTTAGGACTTACATCCCATGTCATGAACTTAGCACTTGCATGTGTCATGAACTTAGGACTTGCATCCCTTGCATGTGTCATGAACTCAGGTCTTGCATCCCTTGCATGTGTCATGTACTCAGGTCTTGCATCCCTTGCATGTGTCATGAACTTAGGTCTTGCATCCCTTGCATGTGTCATAAATTTAGGTCTTGCAGCCCTTGCATGTGTCATGAAATTATCACTTGCAGGACTTGCAGCCCTTGCAGGATTTATGAAATGATGCTGATGCAACTTATACCTTTCTTTTAAATTTGATTTTGATTTTAAATTTGATTTTGATATTGAATTTAATTTGGAAGTTGGTTTTACCTTCGAAGGTTTACGTTTTGCTGTTACTGTTGTTTCAACTTCGCACGGTGTCCAATCAGGTTTATGTAATAGCACTGCGGCAGTGTACGGATTATAATTATAACTACAAGTGCTTATCTCCTCACAACTAAAGTCCGGAAATGGAATAGGACCACAAGGAGGTTTATCAGGTCGCTGTCTCATAAAAATCTCTGGTTCTTCTGGCTGGTCCGGTATCACTCTTAAATTGGATTTCCTGAGTTCTGATTTATACTTCATTGGACGAAGTTGGAACCAACTTGAAGTCACTGGGTGCTTGAAAATTACAATGTAGTAAAGAATAATGTACCACATCACTCATCAGTTGATTGCCAATAAGCATATTTATGAAAACAGCGGCAATGCGACTAGCGAATCATGCGTGAGTGTGTAAACATTAAGCTTATAATCAGATTGTTGTGTTTTGGTATGAAAATAATTTTAAATCATTGTTATCTTAACCCGCTTATTGGCAGTGTAGATTTATGATTATTTAAAAAAAAACGTTTGATTTAAATAGCCCACGTGGATAGTATCGTTTACACATTCTAAATATTAATATATCGCGCTGCATGATAGATTAAATGCCTTGACGTTTCGACCAGGACACCAGCAGTAGTCGCAAGCGAACTGTACATGTGGTATCACCGCTGCGTGCACGAAGTAGATGATCTCTCATCGTCCCCCAATTTTCAACGTTAAATAAGTTGGATAGGTATCTTTTTGTGACCAATGACTTGGATGAATCCTAAATAGCCCGAACGAAAGTTTGCTACTTCTACTGACAACGAAACTTATCGTCAAAAAACATCACCCCACTAAACCAAATCCCTAATGAGAAAAAAAAAAACACTTTTATCTTAATCTAATCAGAAATTGCATATTAAAATCTTGCTTCTTTGATCAGCGTTGATGAGCAGTCAGCCACATTGCCTATATAGTACTACTAGTACTATTAGTTTAGTAAATTAAAATTAGATCCAGAAAAATACTTATGCTTTTTTTGCAAATAATATATTGATTATATTAAAGAAAAAACTCCAGTACGTACTTGGTAAAAAAAAACCTCAAAATTATCGTAAGATCACCAGAAAATCTGTGACATTCTTGTTCCAAAAACATAGTCTCATTCCAAAGCCATTATAGTCACAACCTATTTTATTTATTACATACCTGCATACCGACATCTAATCACGCCTCTTTAATTTTATTCACGCCTCTTAGGGGTGGGCAGATATCAATTCTTTAAACTTGCTACGATTCTTACACACTTGTTTCGCTTCGTCCCACTTTCATTATTCCCTTTCATACATCATGCTTTTTGAATTAGGGTACTCTTGCGCTTACTTGGCATTTTTTCATTCATTCTTGACGAAAAAAGTATAATAATACTTATATTATTATACTCGTTTTTAATACATTCTCTAGACATGGTTAAACCATCTAAGCCTACCATTCTTAATTTTTGTCTCGGCATCCATCATCTGGCATACTTCATCCACCTTACCATCCATTTCTCCTCTTACATTCAACGAAGCCGTACCGTGGGCCGATATCGCCGCCATTTAGGATAATTAAATTATTTTTCTGTTTATTCAGTGCGTTCCTGCGGCATAACGAATTGGTAATGGATATATTGGAAAGGATAACAAGGTATGACGGGTTTGTACAGAGGTACAATGAATGTGACAGCAACAGCTAAGGCAGTCCGGGGTCGCGTACCTGTACTGGATCTAGCCAGCTGTCGGATAGATAACTGGTAGATCCACCCCCTGAACAATTTTATTTATTCTTGCACCAAATCCTTTGCTATGGTTACTTTTCGTTAATGCAAAGTATTTTTTTTATTTCAATTGGATTTAGTTGCATTCAGCCTTTTCGGTATAATTAAGTATATTAATAAGAGGGTTAAGTTTTATTTAGATCCGATCAACCGTTTTTCTTCATTCATCCTCACTTTCGCATTTTTAATATCATATTATAAAGTCGATATTTATAAGTCAGAAACAAACGCAAGAGTGTTATTTTTTATTATTTTATAAAATATATCTCTTAGTCACGACGAATGCCGAATGAGCAAGTTAGTTTCCGCAAAAATAAGCCAATTGACATAGCTGTATTTAATTTTCTTCAAACAATATTCACCCAAATGGTAAAAAACATGTGCATTGTTTATGGCCCTTACAAAGGCTTTCGATTATGTAAATCACGCAATTTTGCTCGATAAGTTATACGCCTATGCGGCCAGAGGTAATATACATGAATAAATTAAATCTTACTTATCAAATAGAACACAAATAACTCAAGTGACCAGAATTCGTCCATTTGTAAAAAAAATAGTACACTACTCGTCAACATGTAGAATAGTTACATCGGGTGTTCCACAAGGAAGTGTACTTGGTCCACTTCTTTTCATTATACAGGGTGTCCGGTAAATAATCCGACAAACTGTGGTGGCTGATACCTTAGGTCAGGCCCTATCAAATGAACGCAACATATGTTCGCCGAAAAGTTACAGGTTTCGAGTTACAATCGATTTTCGAAAATTTTCTACCTTGCATCAGACTTTTCCATTTTTCTTGCTGATACATAGCTTTCGCAATTCTTTTTGTGCATCAAATTAATCTTGAATAGTTACTCTATCCTTTGATAAGTCTCATATTTATTTAAAAGAAGAATATAGTGGCGATAACGCCATTTGTTTTACAATTTTCACTTTCGGTTTTTCTTAGTGCTCAGCTTTGAACTGCAGTGGTGAAAAATAAATGTACGTAGGATTTTTGTACAACAATCTTAAAAACTTGCTTGAATATTGGTGATTTTGGGAAGGTACAATACTTGCATATTTTCTTTACAAAATTTGTCAAAATAAGCTGCTGAAGTACACCCGGGCCTATGTTTTGAAATATTACTAATGTAAATCTGAGCAGAAATGCGACGTAACTTAACCATGATCGTCATTGTACGATTGAATGAGGTATTTTCTTCTCGCCATTAACTCTCTATGCCAGATTAAAACATGTTAATTTTTAATTACAGCGTATCATGGCTATGTTGTACCACTTTAAAAGTACTGTGTTATTTTTGGGGCAACCCCACTGACAAAGAAGCTGATTTCAAAGCGCAAAAGAAATGTATACTAGCTATTACCAATATTAAGCAAACAGAAAGCTGTTAACCATACCAAAGTATTCTTACACTTCCATCTATATACATATATTTTAGTGGTTTTAATGTTTGTTAGAACAAATATGCACTGCTTTAAAAAGATAAAAAGAAAAAGATTAAATTACAATAAAAGTTTACCAAAGAACAAGACAACACAATTTTACAAAATTATTTTATGTATGACTCCACGCATTTATAACCATTTACCTAAATCAATACAGGAAATTTCAAAAAAAGCATATTACGATATCGCGGAATACCTCGAAGAACTTAAAATTATATAAGATTTAGATTTAATAAAACACTGTTTTAAGCTGCAGTCATTTAGCTATTTTTATTATGTAGTTTGCATGCCGTCTTATAGAATATGGTTAATGTGCACTATAGCATTATGTACGAACTTTTATATACCCATAGTAGCAAATGAATCAATGATTTGATTTGATTTAAAACCGCGACGATAATTCGCCAGCTAAACATAGAAGTCGACATGTCCCGAACCACACCAGAAAAACTACTAGCCAGAGTTAACGAAAAGCTTACAATAGTCTTCAATATTGATGTTCTACGCTAGAAATACCAGGAATCAAAACCAGAGAAGAAAAAAACAGATAAAAAAATTAAGCGTTAGAACAAAGGAATGTTCATTTAGAATTCTGTAATAAGGCGCTGGAAGAAAGGATAGTTTACTTGGAGATAGTATACGTGAGAAGCAAAAAAAATCGGAATATTTGGAATAGATTAAGAATTGAACGAAAATTTAGATAACACAGTTTAAATGATAACAAGGAAATTAGGAATAGAAAATGCATTGATTTGTGAGGTAAAGAGGATGGGTGAAGAAATAAGAAAAGAAAAACCGCAGAGCGTGAAAAAACTCGTCCAGTGGTTATCACCGAAGTCCCACTAGCTAACAAATAATGTTATAATTGCTAATGGGAATAGAAAGCTAATCTATATAAATGAGGACCTCATCATACAATAATAATAATAATATTGTTTCAGAAGTTCTGAAACAATACAGCACATAACTGGAGCCTGTTCATCTATTGCGCAATCGGATTACAAACACCGGCATGACCAGATTGCCGCTATAGTTCACCAATATTTAGCCTATAAATATAAATTAATTACAGAAAAAACAGCCTACTACAAATATACACCACAAACTATCTTAGAATCAGCTGAATTTAAAATTTACTAGCTGTGCCCTGCGGTTTCACCCGCATGAATACCTATTTCCCGTTCCCGGTCTCTTTATGTTATTCAGGGCGCAGATGAATCCAACAAATCACTATCGTAACAAAGGTCAGGATTACTTTTTTTTTCCCGCGCAATTTTCCATTTTTTTTTTTCATAAGAACCTTCTCCTGATAATAACTAACACAACAAAAAATAATTGGCGAAATCGGTCCAGGCGTTTTTGAGTTATGCGCTTACCAACAAATTTAGCGATTCATTTTTATATATAAGATTGGGACAGGACGATTATGACCGACAAAACTATACACTACAATAGACCGGATATTACACTGCTTGATAAAAATAATAAAATTGTATTTCTTATTGACATCGCAGTACCTAACACACATAATTTGCAAAAAACATTTACTGAAAAAATTGCTAAATATACAGACCTAGCCATTGAACTAAAAACTCAGTGGCGCGTAGATGATGTCCGCACAGTACCGATTATAATATCGTCAACTGGCGTGATACCTAAATCTCCACACAATAGCCTTAAAATACTAAAGATTCATCCCCTTACTTACATCCTCATTCAAAAAGCAGCCATTCTTAATACATGTAGATTAGTCCGTAAATTTTTATCCATACAAACTTAGTGTGTATTAGTACTTAGTTTAGACTTAGTAACGTCAATTTCGTTTTGGCCACAAGCCCGCGGAATTGATTTATTCGCCAGCAATGGTAGAAAATTATGTAAAACAAAAAAATAAATAATAATAATAATATTCCTGGACAATTCACACACGGTAATCTGATCCCAAGCTAAGCTCTAAGAGAGCTTGTGTTATGGTGACCAGACAACTGATAAACATACATACATATTTCTAAATACATACATGTTATAGATAAATTACACCCAGACCAGAACAAATGATCGTGCTCATCACACAACCGCGAACACTTGTTCCCAGTTTTCAAATTTCAGACTTTTTTTCGTCTGCTCCGTGACATATAATAATGTAAAAAGCATAAAATTATTTCATCAAAATATTAATTCTGATTGTGCAATTCCCCCTTTTTACTTCCTTTCTCATGTCCATTTTTTGATAAATTGGATCGTCAAAACTACAAAATTGACAGCTTTAGGATATTTTTAATAAACACACATAATATCCAAGAATTTTCAATGCATCCCGAAAAAGTCATTGCGTTTTCGGCTGGTGGAGTCAGCGGTTGGCTACGTCGATGGTTACTAACCTGTTTCGGCTTGAATAAGATGATATGGGTACCGACAACGTGTGAACGATGACATATTCAATACGGTCTAATGGGATCAGTTGACACATGCTTTGTTTTGTATATATTTTTTAATAACTTTAGCATCTTCATTTATTTCAATAGTTAATTTTAATATTAAAACAAACACTTACACTTATTCTTAAATTAAAAATCTATATTGAATTAAACGATAGAAAGCAGTTTATGGTTTTAATTTCAATTCGATATCTCCACCACTTCTCCAGAAAAAAAGGGTCTTGACAGACGGATGGACGGACAACTAAGTAAACTTATAGGAGTCATGTTATTCCTATTGAGGTGCGGAAAACGAAGTCTGTAAGATTAAACAAGTCCAAAGAGCAGTGTGCCATCAAAATACTTATTATAATAATTATTTAGAGCCAGAACTAGCCCACTGCAGGAAAAAGGCCTTTTTTATATCCTTATTTACGCATCTAGTTAATCTCTCCATCTACGCCTACGTTTTTCGCCTAAGAAAAAAAACGGCCAAGTGCAGCATTATATAAAAAAGCTTTTTTGGTCTTGCTCCGCAAGCGTATAATAAAATACCAGATGTATTTAAAAATATGCCAAAACCAAAATTTAAAACTGCCCTACACCAGCTACCACTTCAAAAGTGCTATTATACCCTGGACGAATTCCTTAAGGATGAGCTACAATAACAATAATATTACCGTCATTGTCATTCATTAATTCATTGTCATTGTGTGTAATAATTTTTTGTCATTGTATTTATGTAATAATTTTAGTGATTGTCTGTAATACTTTTAATGATTGTATATAAAAAAAAGTATTTTAAGATTTGTCTGTCTTCTGACAAAGCCAAGCGCTCTACTTATTTATAATACCTTTATATTGTACCTATGCTTCACAAATAAAAGTTCTGATTCTGATTCTGCTCTAAGGGCTGGCCGTCAAGGAGAGAGGAGTGGGAAGTTTTTAAAGAACCAATCCGAGAAGTTATCTGACCTGGAGTCTACAGCGACGAGTGAATAACGACTTCCGCTCTCATATACTAGCTCAATATATATTATATAAGTGTAGGCGCTGCTCAATGAAGGTCGAATTAGAGTGACAACAACACTCTGACGGAGAGTCGGGATGGTTGGCAGCTTGGAAGAAGATGACGTCTTGAAAAGGAAAGACGGTCCCATGACGGTCCGCGAACCACATTTACGACGAATCGTCTAAATTCAATGGCATCATTGATAGTTTGGTTATGATAGTTATTGCAATGTGTTTTAACGTTCGATTAAACGTGTACTATTGATTTAATTCGGTTTTCCTTTAATAAATATCACCTCTTCCAGACATATTATGTATTATATTCTATCTATTGTTCAATTCATAAGTATATTACTATTAATAATTGTTAACTGTGAACCAAATGTTTAACGAGCGCTTTTCCCGCCGACAAACTGACACAGTTTGGTGGGCTTAATTACTTTGTTATTATTTTGAAACCAATAAATGCCTTAATTATTATTGTTATATGACTTTTTGACATCACCAGAGTATGAACTGTTAATCTGAAGATCGACGAACTTATGTTACAATATTTTACAATTCTGTGAGCGCAATGATGTTGCTTAACTTTTATCAAATCAACGAATAGTAAGGCACAACGGTCGGTAGCTTTATATGTGTCGGTAAGTCACATGGAGAAATGAACACACACATACATCATCACGCCTTTATCCCCGAAGGGGTAGGCAGAGGTGTACCAATGTACAGCAACAGTTGGCCGATATGTTTAGGTACCATGTAATAGGGGGCGAGCCTATTGCCACTTACCGGGCACAAATCCAAACTCCGACCTGCTACTGAGAATTTCATAGAAAAATCCAATAATCCCTTGGTCGACCTGGGAATCGAACCCAAGACCTCTAGCGTAGCAGGCGCGCTTAGCACCACTAGGCCAACGAGGCAGATAAATAAAATAAAAAATAGGGTATGAATATAATAGGGTATACACTCCAGCATACTTAAAAAAACATTTAATTTTTATTGATTTTTAATCAATTAATATGATATTTTTGACGCACTGAAGGCATAAATAGGCCTGATGCGTGAAAGCTAACGTCGTTGACAGTTCTCATGAAGTTTTTTTCATATTTCAGTGATGTAATATATTTTGTATTTTTTACATAGCACCAGTGCAAGAAATACAACCTAAAAATAAGGTAGAAAAAATAATCATTATAATAATAAGTAGGACTGATATGTATCTTACTAAAGAAAAGATCTCGCACTGAAACATATCATGGTTATTAGCGCCCATTTTCTATAATTTATGTATTTTCGGGCCACTTGATATCTCACAGTCTCGACATACATATTTAATGAATACATTTTGTGATAGTATGTTAACTTAAACCTATGTTTGTAAACACTTCACTTAGTACTAGCACTATGGCACAGTGTGTTTAGGTGGCGACGAACCTCGCCACCCCTCCAGCCGGCCGGAAGTCGTCTACCAACACAAGATGCAGGCAACATGTTGGAACTCGCACCACTGATCCACTCTTGGTGTGTCTTAGTCTTCTGAAGGTGTCTGCAAATTGACGTCTAGGCAGGAGATGTCCACCGGAGTAGTCGGCTGCGAGATGTATAGCGTCATGATCAGGGTTATTAGGATTGCTAAGAATCACGGAGAGAGTTATGATCTGACTAATCTCTACAACCAATATGTATTTACTTGTGGTTTATTCTGTAGGACAACGGTACCTTTATTACTGAAGTATTAGGTTTTCAGGATAAAAGTGATCTTCTGATTATAGGCTTAATGAATGAGGCGAGAAGAAAAATTAATGGAAAATACCAAGAACTCTTTAGCAGAGACACCTTTCATAGCTTCGCCGTGTATTATTATGCCAGCTGAACAATCACATTGGCTAAGACACAAAAACGAGTTTAAATCATATTTGAACCCAATATCACTTCTTTTATTAAATCGCGTTGTTGAATCAAATCTATGGTCTTCGTATATCGTAAATAAACGTTTTAACCGTTAAAAATGTGTTTTAATAAATATCGAACATAAAAGTAAGAAAAGGGACGCACATATTTTTTTGCTTTCATATTTCCATCTAGGTATGTTATCGAGAGTTTAATAACGCAACGCTCTATGAAATATTTTCCATACCAGAACACAACAATCTGATTGAGAGTATGATTGTATACACAGTTAACATTCAGGGACCATACTGTCTTGTCCACCTGCAGATATGGTCAATAGTAATTAAACAATACGTGATGCGGAGCATTCTCGTATTGCTTCCTGTGTTTCTCAGTGGTCTGCAATCAGTGATGTCAACCGCTCTACGGCGCCGACCACAGATATCGGTGAGGAACTTTCATAAAGCGAACCTGATGAGAGCAGATGTGGCCCCTGTCGCCCCTGTAGACAAAGAAGAGGAGGAACTATTTTGTGGTCCAGCGCCATATGCAGACTACAGTTGTGAAGGACCAAGTACTGTTAATATTCTACGAGGAGGTCAAGTAGCGACGTTTAAGGGAAGAATTAAAATAGATTCGGATGATTATCTATTCGATGATGATTTACCTGAAAGTTCTCCAACGGGTCAACAGAGCTCTACAACACAGACTTCATATATAGATAAGCCTATAACTAGACAATTCCCAGGAAATATTGTATCAGGGACGGCAGCGTTATTTCACAATAATGTAGCACCTACAAAACGTGTCCCGACTAAAAATTGCAACAATTGTTATTCCCGCAAGTGGTAGGTGTTTGCGATGCGCCGTACATCGAGTCTGATATCTGACTATATAGAAGGGAAATAATGAACGATAAATTGGTGGAGAATTAAAAAAAAACATTCCCCCGGTGTCATTTTCCTAACATAAGTCATTAATTTGATCATATCCATGAACCCTATAAGTAAAATAATAAAATAGAATACTACACTATTTGTAGCAAAAGGATTATCATTGACGGTTTGATTCAGCGATCGCAGGGTTTCCCTGCGACAACTGCATTTATTCATGTACAGAAAATATGAATGATCGTTATAATGTATGTATTCAAGTTTCTTAAGTATAAGCTAATAAAAGTTTTAATAAAATTATTTGAGATATATGAAGTGTATTTATTTTACTTAACAATTTTGTAGGGAATACCAGACCTACACCTACCGCAGGTTTAAATTTTAAGTATATACTAATATAGCAAAATGATTGCAACCGACCAATTAATGGGCTATTACAATATAGGATTTTTTTCAATTGTTTGTATTGTTTCTATTTAAATCATTACTACTACAGCTAAATTATCAATTAAAAAAATGCTTATTAGCATTACAATAATAAACCTAAACTAAAACATAACGTTGTCTATAAAGTTCATTGGTTGGTGCGAGCTGGAGGGCACTACTAATGACACAAAATATGTACTACATAATTTAATTATTTATTATTACCTTACCTAAATATGTGACCTAACAAGAGGAGCTTCTGTTTTATAATTTCATGGCTACCAAACACTGACCATGCCTTTGGGCCCTAAACGAGGACATGACCAACGACCTCTATTCTTCAAAACAAATCCACCTTTCATCGCTAGTAACAAAGCGGTTCAAAATTCACAATCTACGTCTTCTTCTACGAGTACATAAGTTACGTTTGAAATGACAGTGTTGTAAAATGACAACTTCGTCAGTAAAGGCCTATTATTTTTATAGCTAAATTACTTAATTAATTTATTTATTTATTTAATTCTTCATGTACACTATTGCACAAAGGCGGACTTAATGCCATAAGGCATTCTCTGCCAGTCAACTGAAATGATTAATATCTTTACGTTTCTGGAACAAAGGATTTGTGGGATGGAAACATGAGAAGCTGCCTCGAATTCCATGGTTTGACGTAGAAAAGAGAACTTTTTCGAAGCATTTAGGTCTGATAATATACCTGCTAATAGTTTTTACCTTTGACGGATGTAAATCTATTCTTCAGTCATAGTATTTGCTTAGTAAATAAATTGGACGATCTGTACCACATCTTGTTGGAGTGTAGCGGTTTTGACGATTTGAGGCCATTTCGGAGCAGTCCGGGGTGATGTGTATACTGGTGGACTGTTTTCCTTGGGACGCTCTTTTTGGAATAGAATATGTGATCGATATATTAGGAATAGGTACTGGCTTATATCCCGAGCATGGCAAGGTTTGGACCATTGTACTTGTTGCTACTTATTGTTAAGTATGACTGTGTCAGTGAGTCGTAGAAGGCACTTCAGTTCGACAGGTTGTAGCGCGCGACAAATTTTGACTAATCTTATGTCAATGGTCATTTAATTTTTAAAGGAACTCCAACGTTTTATTCGCTATTTTACAACATTAGCCAAATCATGTATTTACGATACTCTAATGACATCATATTGTAATGGCTAAGCCTATGGGAATAGTAAGTATTATTAGAGCGATTAGTGCATCTAAAGCGTAAGTATCTCGTAAAACTCCTCTGAATATGTTCTATCCTATCCTATTGATATGGAGACAAGTGATTCGTAATCTAAGATGCTTCTGACAAGTGAACTATAAAGTACCTTAAGTGACATTGAAGACCAAAATTCCGAGCAGGTTCTTTTCAAAAAACATAACAACAATCGTGTCAGTTTTCTGTCACTATTTGTGATCGTGGATTGTGTCAACCTTCTGTAAAGTTATGCCATTTAACGTGTAAAACGATAAACTAAGTATGTATTCAAAACATGTAGTAGCACTTACTCGCATTGAGAGTCATCATGTTTTGTTGACACCATAAGTGCATTCAAATACTCCTGCAGAAGGAACGTCTCTGAGCTTGTTTAAATTTATCTATATGTTTTTAATAATCTAAACAAATTGAGTATTGCCAGTATCTCTTTAAATTAACTATTACTATAATATATGATTTTGTTAATTAGGGTTACCTACCTTATGACGCTGTCTTTTATGAACAAATCTGTGCGTCATAAACATGAAAGTTTGTTGATTTTTTGATTGATTTGTTATTTGGTTTGTGATGTTTGTTCTTAAAGCTCATTGATACTGCACTGTATGGTTCATAGGCGTACTCAATGAAAGAAGGTATTCTGTACCAGATTGGCGGCCGCGGCGCTTCGTCTCGTGTGCACAGCCATGCGCACGAGCGCTTACAAAAAAACGGGATTTTTCACAAAACTTCTTCTTCTTCGGATATTTCGATTAATACCTCTATGGCAGCGTCATACGTTTGTATACACATAACATTACATTACCAGAAAACTCTTGAGAGTGGGATTTGGTGTTGCCCGGTTAAGCCGCCAAAGTGCTCGGCGGTATGACTACTGTTCAGTTTGTAGAGGTGGTAGTGGAAGTAACTCTGTTAGTCTCTTGAGTCTTGACGTTGAACTTGTGGTTTTCGAATAGTGTATTCTCTGTGAGGATGGTCTTCTTTCATATCATATTGGTTTGGTTCTCAAAGTCATAGGTCGCTGGTTGGTTTCCTGACTTCTTGGATAGTATACCACTGTGTCGTATGCCGCTTGGTTTGCTCTCGCCTAGTCTGATCGGGGCTGCTCTGATCTAGCCTTGTCTGTCCATTGCATCTACAGAAGTTGAATTGAATCAAGCGGTCATAAATCTGATCCCATCCGCATTATACTTTTCTTGAAGTAATTGTCTTGACCAAGAACTTGGGGAGGCCTATACCCGGCAGTGGGTGATTCCAGGCTGAAATGATGATGATGATGATGATGAATTGATTTCGGACAACGACACCATTGGCCGCATTTGGAACAATTCTGAAGTCACTGGGTGTTTTAAATGGACTTTGTAAAATTATGTGGTGAACCCCATCACTTGTCAGTTGATTGCCAGTGAGCATATTAATAAAAACAGCGGCAATGCGACTAGCCATGCGTGAGTGTGTAAACACCTGAATGTTGTGTTTTAGTATGAAAATAATTTTAAATCATTGTTATTTTCACCTGCTTGTTGGTATTGAAAATACGAACAAGCAGGCATTTAAGCAATATCCTTATTTTTTATAAAGAATAAAAAATGGAAACCATTTCTTTAGGTTACACCTTGCATGTTTGATCAACAAGTTTCCACCCGCAACAAATACCTCCAATCCTAAACACAAAATTATATTGAACACGCATCTTCAGCCCTGCTTCACGTTCCAGGGCTTAATGGAAGCAAGTAATGGTATCCAGGATGCTTGTAAAGCATACGCAGTGGAGAAACCTGCGACTCAGCTCATTTGTAATTAAAATTTTACGTGAAGTTATGTTCAGATTTATATTTATAAATATAAATGTCTGTACAAAAAAGCATAACGCTGTACGACTCCAAAAACGACCGATGACAATGGCGATTGAATACAACTTGCCGTACTTTTTTGATCTACACAATTATTATTATAAGCAAAGACTTTGAGTACTTAATCGGAATAAGAGATATTAATTCAATAATTGTGACAAATATTCATAGTTTTCTATGTAATGATACTATTGTACCCTCCAAAATGACGTTTAACGCCGTCTATTCCTAGTCTTAGTCACTGCAGTGTTTTACAAAATCCAATTGGATCCAACTAGGTATGGCTTAAAATTTATCTCTGATGGTTACGTAAGTTTGATCTAATAAAAACTCGTGAACGGCTGAACCGATTTTATTATGTAGTATGAGAAACATCCATGAAATTCACTGTATATTTATATGGATGATGAGGGAGATTTAAATCTAAAATGTTGATCAAACCTATCGTTCAATACCCAAGGCAATTGTGGTTTTGGTACGTTAAAAAAATACAGGAGTATGTCCTTAGAGAAGAAATTGCCATAATTATTGGCATTATAAAGTATCACCCTGCATGTTAATGTATAGTTTTTGAATTATTCATATTTAAATACTAGCGGCCCGCCCCGGCTTTGCTCGGGTGCAACGCTGATACCAAATATAACACAATCATAAAGTTCTGTAGGGCGAAGCACAGCCTTAGAAGCATTTTTTGGTATAGGCACGCGCCCCCCGGCCCCCGCGCGGCCCCCCGGCCGGTACCACCGCAACCGCTATGTCCCTGCATTTTAAATCTGTAATATCTTAGAAAACATTCATTTAAATTACATGCTGTAAAAGGCAATATTGATCTACATTACATGCACAATTTTTTGAAGGTACTTAATTGGATAAGGATTAATGCTGTATTGCTTAAAATCGTCTTTTCGTGAATAAGTAATAAATAAAGGATAAAAAATGGTTATTGTGGGTTACCCTCAAGAGATAGACATATACCATCGCGGACTTTTTTGTAGATCTTTTTAAGGTGCACAATACTGTGGTACATTATTTTGATCTATCTCGTAGGGTTCAGCCAGCGTTTGCAATGAAAGCGCAAAAAATGTGTTGATTTACGACCTGACGTCAAAAATCTCTAAGATTATCCGTGTTTCTCTACTATATTATGCATGTATTATACATATAAACCTTCCTCTTGAATCACTCTATCTATTAAAAAAAAACGCATGAAAATCCGTTGCGTAGTTTTAAAGATCTAAGCATACATAGGGACAGACAGCGGAAAGTTGTTTTATACTATGTAGTGATATATAAACTTTTACAAAAACCTCCATTAGCACTAAACATTTTATATAATACAAAATCTTAAAGCCGTGTATGCACGGACAAGTTTATTGCGTTACATGATACTCAACAACTCGGATCGCACGTGTGTACCACTAACGAATACTCTGTTCGTCAAACATGTTTGCGGCGATCCTTTTGGTATGTTCTGTATGGACGGTGTTCGAAGAGCTTTAATAAATGACTTCCAACGGCGCCGTCATGGCTATTAAGATACAGTTCAAGACTGTTGTGCGCGAACTCTTCTCGAACTATGTTCGCATTCGTGTTGGAATTTGCCGTCCATACGTACGAACCAAATGTTCAGATTTGATGTTTGTGTTCGCTATGTTCGTGTTTGTACGTGAGTGTACGGCTTAATAATCTAACCAAACCTATAACAAAATGCTTGTATTTAAAGTCAGCGAAGCTCAGTTACAACATTTTTATAAATCACAAATATGTCACAAACTCACTTTTCATGAACATTGATTTGCTGGTTCGACCTTGAAAAATTATATGGAAATACATCAGAAATATCACTATTACAAACATTCGAGTATTTAGGAAACGGACTATTCATGCGAGTGATACCGCGGGGTATAGCTAGGTATCAATAAAATGCCTATACTGCCAACAAACGGGTTAAAATAACAATGATTTAAAATTATTTTCATACCAAAACACAACAATCTGATTATAAGCTTAATGTTTACACACTCACGCATGATTCGCTAGTCGCAGTGCCGCTGTTTTTTTATAAATATGCTCATTGCAATCAACTGATGAGTGATGTGGTACTTTATATTTTTCTACATCGTATTTTTCAAGCACCCAGTGACTGCAGAATTGTTCCGAATGCGGCCAATGGTGGCGATGGCCGACCTCAAGAAAAGTATGTTAAGGATGCCACAATATGAGCACTCGCCTGATTCAATACCTCCTCCTCCGACACGCAAGAAGCCGACGTGTGGGCCTATACTGTTTCCAGACTACAGCTGCGAGAAAGTGACCACAAATTGTCCAACCGTAAATTATCGTCAGAAAGCAGGTCTACTGCATAACAATCCAGTGACCCAGTGTGGTGACATACAAACTCAGCGGTATACGCCACCACGAAAAGAGTATTTTCGGCAAAACACTGCAATGACAGTCGATTACTCTCCAAGAATTTTAATACCCAACCAGCAACCTATGACTATGGGAACCAGACCAATACGAGATGCACCAACAACAACAAGACAGCGCCCCAGAATACGCTACACTTATCGAAAACCACATGTTCGACAAGAAACTACCGTCACTGAGGCTACAGAGGATGATGAAGAGACCACGTTACATCCATCGATTGCCACAAAATCGCAGTCAGTTATATTTCGCTCCTCTAGTACGAGCCCGCCGTATCCAGGCAACGTCAAACCCCAGTCAATTGAGCTTTCTGGTCAAATATCACTGTGTGAGCATAGAGTTAGATGCTACAAACATGTGTGGAGAACTAAAAGAACAACGAAAAAGAATGCGACGACAAGGAGTATTATATCGAAAAGGTTCTACTGAAAGACGTCAACAAAAGTTTAATCATAAATGTAAAGTTTAATAAAACATTTTTTTTAACCGATTCTTCTGCGTTTTGTTTAGATTTTGTCCAAATTTTGAGCCTTTGCATAATAATATACCCGTGTAAAAGAACGTACACCGCCGCTCAACGAATTCTGCAGTCGCCGAACATGCTGAAGGCTCCATTCATGAAATATGATTCAATAAACGAGAGATCCTCGCTTAAGAACCTATATACCTACTTGATGATCTATGAGGCCGATGAGTTTCAAAACACTGAAATTTAAATACCTAGAGAACGTATTAGATTATATATATAGATTTTTGTTGGGGTCTGCTTCCAGTCTCACCGTATTTAGCAGAATACTGTATTTCACGTGCAGCAACTGCCAATCTGACCTCCATAACCCATTTTCTTGGGTAGTACAATATCCCATAGAAAGACTGTTTGTTATGATTGACTTAACGACTGCCAGAAATCAACGTCTGACAGTCAGGACAAACGGCTTAACATGCTTTCTGAGGCACGGAGGGATCTCGGTATGTTTGTAAGTGGTCACCCATTCACGGACCAACCACAGCGAGGGCGGCTTAACCTATATTATCCTTCAAACCGTACAGTCAACACTTAGACGAGCCTCTCTTAAAACCTTAAACATCTTACATATTTAAAATAAATCGTAATGCTAGTCAACTTTGAAAATCATGTTTGTCAACGAAGGGACACTGCTACACTTGCTGGTTTGATATGTATTTTAAGTATTTTTGTAAGTTACAGTGACAATCCACAACCTGCCCTGGATGAAAAAGCTTTGTTAATCAGTTGTTCAATCGTTTATAGGACGGTATTAATAACTACATTAAATAACCAAAAATTATGTCTGAGATATGATTTATAAAATATTATTTTATGAGTTTTGGAATGAACACACAGAAATGTGTGGAAATAAACCGTTTATGTACAAATTAGTAACGATGGAAAATATTTATTAGATATATATGTATATTAAACATTTACAAGAAATAAATTGTATCTTGTAGTATTAATAATGGCGAGAATAGATAATAATGATGATGAATGTGAATCAACAATCATATAACCTTTTTCAACTATAGATGACTCTCAGTTACAATATTTAATTTTTAATACTATCTGAAGTTTATGTAGTAATATTTAGCCGCCGAGATGAGCGCAATAAAATACATTATCGTACAGCAAGATTAATGTAACTCACAAGTTTATTATAAACTTAGTTACGATTTTATTCCTTGCAGGTGTCTATATAACCATTTTTAGCTATGAATAAAATTAAATATGAAGGTATTGGTATACATCACTTTGTGTGTATGTAGGTTAAATATTGCAAGCCAAATTAAAATTACTATATGAGATGAAAAATTTCTTGCAGTGATAATGCAATATTTTGGGACTACACTACTACATAGGAACTTTGTACTGAAACAAAAAAAAACCTGTTATAATTGTCTATATATTTATATTATATACCTTTACTCAAAAAAAATTGTTACTCTTGTTTATAAACCACTAGCGGCCCGCCCCGGCTTTGCTCGTGTGCAACGCTGTTACCAAATATAACTACACAATCATAATGTTCTGTAGGGCGAAGCACAGCCCTGGACGCACTATTTGGTATAGGTATGCGCCCCCGGCCGGTATCGCCGCAACCGCTATGTCCCTGTATTTTAAATTTGAAATATCTTCGAAAACATTCATTTAAATTACATACTGTAAAGGGCAATATTGACCTATATTGCATGCACAATTTATTAAAGGTACTTAATTGAATAAGGATTAATACTGTATTGCTTAAAATTACGCTTTTTCGTAAATAAGTAATAAATAAACGATAAAAATGGTTCATGTGGGTTATCTTCAAGAGATAGACATATGCCATCACGGACTTTTTTGTAGATCTTTTTAAGATGCACAATACTGTAGTACATTATTTTGATCTATCTCATAGGGTTCAGCCAGCATTTGCAATGAAAGCGCAAAAAATGGGTTCATTTACGACCTTATATTAGAAATCTCTAAGATTATCCGTATTCCTCTACTATATTATGCATGTATTATACATATAAACCTTCCTCTTGAATCACTCTATCTATTAAAAAAACCGCATCAAAATCCGTTGCGTAGTTTTAAAGATCTAAGCATACATAGGGACAGACAGCGGGAAGCGACTTTGTTTTATACTATGTAGTGATAGTGATAAAGCTTGTAGGGATTAGCTTCATGACATAAGCATGAGCATGAATGAGTCACTTGCTTGAAGGTTTTAGATAGCCACTATAAAATAGGTACCTTGATAAAATGGCCGGTCACTTTAAGCGGCTTTGAAACTACATAGATGTACACCGAACATCTTTCTACCGTTTTCTTTGTCTAAAATATATTTAGATGCATATATTTCGTTGCTCGATTGGGTTTTACCCAATCTTAATGTGTATGTTGGTCGATTATATACCGTTGCATTTACTTGCATTGTCTTCACTAGGTGGCAATGGTACTCTTTTTAAATAAGACAACCTTGTTGGTTGTACTACCAGGACTAACGTTTTGCGAAGAGCCCAAGTCGGGTCAAAACTGCTTATTGGTTAGAGCCAGGACGTCGCCCAGTTTATAAGAATACTAGCAGCCCGCCCCGGCTTTGCTCGGGTGCAACGCTGGTACCAAATATAACTACGCAATCATAAAGTTCTGTAGGGCGAAGCACAGCCTTAGAAGCATTTTTTGGTATAGGTACGCGCCCCCCGGCCCCCGCGCGGCCCCCCGGCCGGTACCGCCGCAACCGCTATGTCCCTGCATTTTAAATCTCTAATATCTTCGAAAATATTCATTTAAATTACATGCTGTAAAGGGCAATATTGATCTATATTACATCCAAAATTTTTTGAAGGTACTTAATTGGATAAGGATTAATGCTGTATTGCTTAAAATCGTCTTTTCGTGAATAAGTAATAAATAAAGGATAAAAAATGGTTATTGTGGGTTACCCTCAAGAGATAGACATATACCATCGCGGACTTTTTTGTGGAACTTTTTAAGTTGCACAATACTGTAGTACATTGTTTTGATCTATCTCGTAGGGTTCAGCCAGCGTTTGCAATGAAAGCGCAAAAAATGTGTTGATTTACGACCTGACGTCAAAAATCTCTAAGATTATCCGTGTTTCTCTACTATATTATGCATGTATTATACATATAAACCTTCCTCTTGAATCACTCTATCTATTAAAAAAAACCGCATCAAAATCCGTTGCGTAGTTTTAAAGATTTAAGCATACATAGGGACAGACAGCGGAAAGCGACTTTGTTTTATACTATGTAGTGATGATGATGTTTGTGTTGCATACGCAGACAGACAACACGTAGTTAAATCACTTGGACCCTAGATACGAAACTGTCATACAAATTATTAAGATCTTTGGCTATGATCATTACAATTCTGATACCAAGAGTTACTGTATGATATCATAATTACCCAGTAGCCGTTGTGATCATATCAGAGAGGTATATAAAACACTGTGTTAGCTGGAAACGCTTCAAAAGGCTAAAAAAATAATAAACATAACACCAGCCTATGAACGTCCTACTGTCGGGCACAGGCCTCTTCCCATGTAGAAGTCCCGAGTATTGATCACAACGCTTACTCATTTGCAGATTAGCGATATAAGATCCCATTTTTTGAATCCAGGTTTCCTCACGTCGTTTTTCTTCCCCATATGTCAGAAGTGTCTTAGAATAATTAATAAAGTACGTATAATTTTGAATACGCCTCAAAAAGGGATAGGTAAGTACAAAATATTTACGGTGCTGTTTGGCGCAGGAGTCACTGCTCACGCCCTAATTTGAGCTTTGGTATGGTGGCCGGTTTGCTATCAGACACTCATTACAAACGATCAGTATTAAATTGCTTACATTCCTTTAAATGAATTAGCCGTATAGATTTTCAAATATTTTTTATTATTCGGAGAAGCCTATAGAAACGTCAATAGTTTACACGTCAATAATGAAACGAAATATATGCATAAATTATTCAATGAAAATCAATGAAATGAACAATAAGAAAGTGTGTTATCCTGTGGCCCGTTTAATTTATAAGTTTGGATATCTCGGTTAACTTTTTATATAATTAAAAAATTAGGTTATCAGATTTATTAAATCCACATATTATCTACTAACTGTGCCCGCTACTTTGTTCGAGTGGATAACGAAACTTATCAATTACTTTTTTTTTTTGTGTAAGGTGATATTTGTGTAGAACGTTATCAATCGAGCAACCTCTGGCTAGTCTCATTTGCCTAGCTTGTCTCGATGTAACTCAAAGAGATGGTCTCTTTCTGGAAGGCATCGTGTTATAAGTATATCCGTATTAAAAATAAAGGTTTCTTTAATACTATTTTTATAGAAGAGCCCTAACACCTAGTGCCTACCTACATACATACATATAATCACGCCTCTTTACCTTGTGGTAGGCAGAGACCACTTCTTTCCACTAGCTACGATCCTTGCACACTTGTTTCGTTTTGTCCACTTTCATTATTCCTTTCAGCTGTTACCTGTGTACCTATATATTATCAATAAATACGCGAAATCCCTAAAAAACTTAAATCTAGACGAATGACTAATCCCAAGCAATAAGTACTAAACATAACCTACGTTACACATTATCAAATATACTACTTATACTTAAAAATTAAATCTATACGGTCGACACCTTATAAAGGTAAACCTAGTAAAAAAGTACTTACCTAATTAAGCCTATTATTAGCATACCTAATAGTATTATAAACTTATCTTTTTTTTATGTATTTATCAAATTAATTATGGACAAACAGTTATAACAACATCAAAATACCGCCAAACTGTATGACAGTTATTCAAGCACTCGTATGCATTTTACAGTTACTTACGTTAGGCATACTAAAATGTATATATACTTCTATTTATGTAAATTATTTATTCTACATATTCATAACATTTTGACTTATAGACTAATACACTGTAATACGTTCTTTAAATACAAACATTTACTTATTATTACTTTGCTTATTGCTGGCCTCGTTTACGGAGACACGGGGCGTCGGGCGTTGCGTTGAGCGGCGCGGTCTGCACTGAATTCAAATATATGGAGTTGTATGAGTGCGTTTACGGAGAAGCGATTATATACGCGTTTGTTTGAAATAGGGCGTTTTTTGCGACGGACCCCGCGGATTGCACCGACGCGTCCCACGCCGCGTTTACCGCGGCGGCGCACGCAGCGGCAATTCTCGATGAAGCTATGCCCGAGGCAAAATTTTCTGTCAGTCTTATTTAGAAATCGCGCAACACAGACATAGTCACCGTCGCAATGGAGTACGATATGATAAAAAACCGACTTGTAGTCGATTTGATCGAGGCGAGCGTGCACCGCCACTCTTCCCGCCTCGCTTCTCTTTGACCAACGTCGTATATTGCTATAATTTTGTGTTTACTCGTGCGATGATGCGTGCCGCTTCACACGCCGCCCCTCCGTAAACAGAAAAAACGCCAGACGCGCCGCGAGACGCCACGCCACACGCGACGCCCGACGAACGAGGCCATAGGTGTATAATGACGACCCGAGCGTTTCAACCCCAAACGGCTCGAAAATATAATTACCCACAATGTTATTATACTTTCGCCGCTTAAGGCTCTCCGCAGCTCCAGCAGCAGCGCCAGCAGAGGCTGCCGAACTTAGAACAGGGGCGTTAGACGGCGCAAGGGTGTCGACGCACGTTGCGTCCCACACCAAAGGCCGACCCAATTTCCAAGGCAGCAATGACATACCATCAGGTCTCTTACCATTACCGCGCACCAAACCACTGGGTTCCAAAACAGCTGGTACACCGGCAGTTTATTAAATATTGTCGGAATTAAGTATCGTCTTGTCCTTTTCCGATAATAATTATTAACATTATGGTACTACATAATTATTTACTTTCTTCAACTCGCCTGTTACTACACATAAATCAATGTGTTATTGGCTTTTTATTTTTATTTAATTTATGCTGCTCTATATGGGAAGAGGCCTATGCCCAGCAGTGGGATGTTTATAGGTTGGATTATTATTTTTATGTTATTACTAGCTGTGCCCTGCGGTTTCACCCGCACGAATACCTAGGTCCTGTTCCCGGTGCTTTTATGTTTGACCGGTGATTACTTAATTATTTTTTTTCGCGCAATTTTCTGTTTTTTTTATTTCATAAGAACCTTCTCCTGATAATAACTAACACAACAAGAAAATAATTTACGAAATCGGTCCAGGCGTTATTGAGTTATGCGCTTACCAAAACATTTAGAGATTAATTTTATATGTATAAAGACAGATAGTTCTACGCTAAAGGAGCCGTAACCTAAGACTAGTTTTTCTTTGGGGTTGGTACATAATCGGGTCTACGGATCGAAGCACAAAATTAAGTTTTTATTTTATATACACTTCAGAGATAAAACCTACCCAGTACGCTGCCCAGGATATTAAAGAATACCAAGTTTCATCGTAATCGCACCGGTTGATTTTGCGTGATGCCTGCACAGTCAGACAGGCAGACAATTTTTTTAAATCATATTTTTGGGTTTGTTGGTCTAGTAACATCCCCCGCCATTGCTCTTTTAGTTTTTTTCAATGTACAAAATTTTCACACTACTCGTATATTGTGGTGATCACTATTAACACTAAAACTCTGTATATTTTTGCGAATGTTTATTATATTTTCTAAGATATGAAGAGCTGGCAATGTCAGGATATTAATTTCTTTAAATGTATTCCTTAGAGACTCGGAAGGGTTAATGCAGTAGTTTGCAGGAATTGCTCGTTTTTTTTTCAAAATCAATTTAGACTCCACCTCCGCTGCAGAGCCCCACAGCAGAATGCCATATGCTGTGAAAATACGCGTAATAAATTAATTTAGCAGAGGGAACGTCTGTAAATTGCCTAATTTTCCGAACTGAAAATGAAGCAGAACTAAGCCTTTTAGATTAAGTTGTTATGTGAGAACTCCACTGTAACTTACGAGTCTATTGTAATACCAAGAAATACAGTATCGTTAATAAAATCGAGTTTTTCGCCGTCAAGCATGAGATTTGGAATTGAGAACTTGAGACATTTTCCTTTCGACGTATATAAAAGCAGGTTATTCGTTGCAAATCAATCAAATAATTTTTCAAACCCACCATTTAAGTAACTAAGTTCTTTCGTTTTCCTATTTAATTTGAAAATGAGTGAGGTATCATCAGCAAATAAAATAATGTCAGTTAAGTCGGACGACTTCATGATCATGTAGGGGAGATCATTAATATATGCTAAAAATAGAAAGGGGCCCAGAATTGAACCCTAAGGCACACCGATTCTTCCCATAAATCCCCACAAATCTTCTGTGGTCTTTACTTTAATACAATTAAATTATTTCTTAATAATGGTAGGCGATGCATGATTAAACTTAAAATAAATAATCCTATCAACGAATTTCTTAAGTAAAGATTCTGCTTTTATGGAAGAAGAAGGAAAAGATTTTGTTACTTCCAAAGGTATATTCGCAAACAAATCTTCAAACGCTTTAGCAACTTCTGTCTTACTTCTTGCAGGTGCTGGAGCCGGTCTAGTAGGTCCACATGTTCAATATGTAGTTCTTGTCGACTATGTTCTTCACTTCAACCTCGCTGTCATCTCTTTCCTGTAGCAGCTGCCTGCAGAGGGTTTTGGAAGACTCTAGCTTCTCTAAGGTTGCCCGAAAGTATGATGACCCGCAGGTTGTTGCTCTGCGGGTCATCATACTTGAGAGTTTTTCTCCCGTTATCAGTTATATGAAACTTTAAAAAGGAAAACTAAATATCTAGATACAGGAAATCTGGTGGTCTGGTGTCAAAAAATTTGTAATTTACATTTAGTTATTTAGTAAAAAAAAAGGATTTTATTTTAAAATGAACATTAAAAGGGATACAGACAGTAATTTAATGAATAGATAAAGATTCTAAAATCATTTAATGTTTTAAAAGACAATTATTATTATAAGAAGGTAGATTGAGATGAAACGAATCTGCTTAATTTAACAAATACTGTAACTTGATTAACTATTTGGGTTACGGTTACAATTCAAGGTTTTTGTCAAGTAATTTATACAGTGTCTGATGTCTGGGGCGAATGATGATGTCGTCGATTTTGCTTTCACAGATCGTCAAACAAAAGGAGACATAATTATAAGCCAGTGAGCAATGGACTTTAATCATCGATGATGTGCCGTATGATTAGATTGTGTGTTGTATGGTGTAAAATGTCTGTAATTAACCATAAATACTTAAGGTGGGTAATTTCCTTGACTTATACGTTTCAAATTCTCCAGTGACCGCTGACAGCTGATTTTCTTCGACAAATTTTAACTAAATACTGCACTTTACTAGATACATAACTTATTGACTAAACTATAAATAATTGAGAAGAACTCACACAGATCAGTAAAAAACTATTTTTCTAAATTAAAATAACAAGAGGTCGATTTTTTAAGACTAGTTGGCTGTGTTGCTAACGCAGAAAAAAAAAAGAATAAAGAACGATTGACGGAAAAAGGGAATTAGATGAGCGTGAATGAAAAAAGGCCAGGTCAAGAGTACCCTAAACTAAAGAGCATGTATGAAGGGAGTAATGAAAGTGGTTGAAGCGAAAAAGTGTGTAAGGATCGTAGCAAGTGGAAAGATGTGATCTCTGCCTACCCCTACAAGAGAGCGAGGCGTGTTTTTATGTATGTATTAACCTATTTTTAATTTTTCACAACACCTTGTTGCATGCACCTAATCTACTGACAGTAAAAGGTCCCTCTGTCCTTCCGAATTACCTACAGGTATAAAACTACCATTGCACAAACGATCATGACAAGAATCGTAAACAAACGGAACATTACAAATCAATGGAGAACTTATTTTGCCTATTACAAAGTCATTTATTTTATATGAAAAAAAGCCTTTCCTTATTATGATTCAAACGTACTAATAACAACGTATATTCCCTCTCGATAACTGTAACCTTTTCTCGCAAATACATACTAGTCTAGTTGCTTCACAGGAGATTAGACGAGCCAAACGACTACGACAAAAATGATTGCAGAGGAAAGTTATCAGTTTTAATTTATAAATATACATAATACAATTTTCAAACCTTTTCGTAATTACCAATAATTTTCGACTTTGAAAACCGCAATTGGAACACTCCACTGGGTTTTTTAACTCTCTCTATAGATTCTTTTTGAATTTTAAGACATGTAATCATCATGATATTTTGTGCTACAGGCATTTGGTGTATATTATAACAACAATATAATATGAACAGATAACTTGAATATTTGTCTTAGGTGCGTCAGGTCTGCCTTGGACAGGAAACAGAACATAACCAAATTCATTTCGGAAATTTATTGTAGGTATTGGAGAGAATGTGAATTACATTACACAAAATTATCCATACTGCCAACAAACGGGTTAAAATAACAATGATTTAAAATTATTTTCATACCAAAACACAACAATCTGATTATAAGCTTAATGTTTATACACTCACGCATGATTCGCTAGACGGGTTGCCGGTGTTTTTGTAAATATGCTTATTCGCAATAACCAATGAGTGATGTGGTACATTATATTATACTACATCGTAATTCTAAAGCACCCAGTGACTTCAGAATTGTTCCGGATGCGGCCAATGGTGCCGATGGCCGACCTCAAGAACACTAATTTAAGGGTTAGAATAAGTGAGCAACCGCTCGAAACAATTCAAACGCCACCGTCGCCGATACGTCAAAAACCTACGTGTGGACCTATCGTTTTTCCAGACTATAGCTGTGAGGGACAAACAAGGCCAGAACCGATCAGCCACAATCAGACTAGGCGAGAGCAAACTACCCGGCAAACGACAACACGTGCACATCTCCGGCAAAAAGTAGTGGCATACGAATACTCTCCAAGAATTCAAGTACCTAAGCAGCAACCTATGACTATGGGAACCAGACCAATACGAATGCAAAGAACAACAAGATACAGAAACTACGATTACCGTAAACCACCTGTTAAACGTCAAGAATCGACACCGAAAGCACCAGACGCCACTACACGCCAATTAGTAGTCGTATCGACGAGCACGGAGCCGCCTTACCCGGGCAACACTAGACCTCCACCACCAGAATTCTCCGGTGACATTGTCTTGTGTGATAATAAGGTTAGATGCTTCAAGCATGTATGGAGAACTAAAAGAACAACTAAAAAGAAATCTTTTAATTATTCGCCAATATGGAGACATTAACCAAAAGAAGGTTCAAAAAGGTTCCATCGAAATCTTCTTAACTAATTCTTTACACACAATAAAATCAACAAATATCTGAAATAATTGCAATACAAAATAGATAATTACAAAACAATTAAAAAGTGCAAGGCACACGATGAAAAGCTGAATCCGCACACCAGACGATCCAGAAAAATCCAGCTCGTGTTTGGATCCTGGATAGTACGAGATCCCTCCATTTCTTGAAATTTACGATCCTGACCTATGGGAAAATCACTTATAATCTGAAACCATTTTAAGCGCAAGTCGAAGTTGGAATACAAATTATGTCTTGTATTTATGTAGTCTAATAAACTTTAAGTTTTGTTTGATGGGTTTTGTGAACTATTAAAATGTCATAAACAAAACACCCTCTGAATTCGATATGATTGTTCCACATATAAAACGTACTTGCAACAAGTATACCTCGGCCGGTGAAACAATGCTTTCCTGAGAGGTCGCGTTCAACAAGACGAAATAACTTTGATGTGGCGAAGACCTTACGAAAAACATATTTTGTTTTACCTATTTGACCTATTAACGAACAATTTCATTCGAACTATATAATTATAATATTATCATGTCATATTATTATGATCGTAACTGTCAGTTAACCGATAAACGCTATGCCTCGGTCTTTACTGTCGTTATTCTGACCATTGTATAATTAGGACTCCTGATGCGGACAAAGCTCATAACTTGATATTTAGATGTGTTAAAATTCCATTTTGGTATTTTCTTCATTCGCATACTTACATTTCATAGAATTAAATTACACAGAAATCATTTCATGTAATATTTGAACCTTATTTCAAACATTATGGTTTCAACGAATACTGACTTCGATTAAACATATTTTGCGTTTCTGCAAAATATGTTTAATCGAAATGCATTACTATCGGACATTCATTTGCCTTGAAATACAGTCAGCTAAGGTTAGCTTGTTGGTTTTGTAGATTTGATTGCGGAATAACGTTGCAAGGACCCAGATAGATGTCAACTTGCACTTGAATTTCTTTATTAATGTTTCAAATATTTGAGAAGGGGCTGATAACATGCCTAGTGGCAGGTCCTGATGATTTCAACGCTGTCTTTAGATAATTTCAGCCGGGGCTTTATATAATTTAAGGACATTCATATGTCAATGTTCTATTTAGATGGTTTGCCGTAGATTGGATTCAAGATAAAATCGTAAATTTAAAGACCCATTTCAAAACGTAATTCTGATAGATTGGAACATGAAGTAATAAGTGATCAATGACATTCTCTTCTTACCCTGACCGAAGACGCTGTATTCTTTTTATTACATTTGTTTTATAATTGGCCGAAGATCTAAACGATCACTATTCAACTGCTTAAATTCCGTCCGTGGCTTTATTCTGTCTAGCATGGAGTTCTAATGCTGTCCATATTTTTATGATTTTACAGTTTTTAGGGTTTTTTGCTATTCGCCTATCTGGTTTTCTGACAGCTCTCTGTATCTTATTTAATGTGATAGGTTAAGAGTTGGATTTTTAAGATTATTTATTTATTTTGTCGTTATAACAACACATAAAAAAGTTACTTAGAAAACCTTTGTCCGAGTGAGTCCGACTTGCACTTGATGCATTTTATTGAATAATAGAAAGCGTATTTATCACTTTCTAAGCGTTCATTTAGGTTTTCTGTTTGAATATATATTTTGACTACAATTAACAACTACCTACTATACCTTAGTCGGTGAAAAAAAGCAATCCTGGTACATATCAGATGTCAGTCTTGACAAGTAAAGAGAACAAATCTAAATGTAATTATATTTTATTAAACGACTCAATTAAAATAGCAAATCTAAATAATGAGTTTTTTTTTTATGCTACGTAGTCTGTGTGTAGACTTTCAATTTTTAAATAAAATTAGTGTAAGTAAATCAACAATAGTTTAAGTATATTTATTGTGTTTATATGTCAGTAAATAATTAAAAGTGTATTTTATACGTTATTTAAGTACTAATAATATCAAGTAACAGATTAATATCGTAAAAATAAAATGTGGTAAATACAGCAAATACAGAGCAAACTGCTCTCATCTAACCAAAGGCCTAGTTTAGGAGACAGCAGATTTCTTTTTTAGGAGCCAATATTACCTTAAATACTGTGAGTAAATGAATTATGAAAATACTGTCAATGAAAGTATCGGTTATAATATCTGATATATTTTTTTATATGTTTTCATTGATGCACCTATTATGCATTGTATTTGCACGTCAAGTTATAGATTAGTAGTTATTAATATGAAGCTATATTTATTTATTTTTTACCAATTGTTAAATTACTTCATGATATAACGGCACTTCTTTTCGACCCATTACTGCAAAAATAACCGTTTGACGTAACGTTCTACCAGCTTAGTACGTATTTCAAATAATAATATTAAAAAAAAATTGAAAGTTAAATTAAGCACGAAATAATAGCATTAACTCTAATTTGATAATAATATGATCATATATTCCAACAGTCAAGCAGTTAACTGACTTTTGTTGAAACTAGTGCTTGCGTATTCCCTAATAAGATAGTCGTAACTTACACTGGAAAAAGTCCAGAAAGCATTTCTACGGTATTTATATGAGCGCGTTTTTTTATTTGTTCAATTTACTTCACAATTTTATAGATAGGACACTTAAATTCCAATTCCTTGAAAGTAAGTTGAAAGGTAGACCGAATATCCACCGCTCTTAAAATTATAAATAAATTATTTCCTGATGCATTGGACTTGCATGGGGAGCTATATACAATCGCTCGAATCACGACCTATAATGTTCCATTCGGTCAGGTCCACCCTCATACCGCGCGAGTTGAAGATTCTCAACGTGCTTGTGGAGAAACAGGTTTGAATCAGTTTGCTTCCGATTTTGTGAGAGAACTGAGTGATACGTTAATTATAGGTAGATTTCTTGCTGCACCTATGGTTATACATATATTTATGGTTTTAAGTTCACGATACTTACTTTTATTGAACATTATTTTTAATTTAAATTCTTTGCTCGTAAGCGGCTAAACGCTGTTCTGAACTTTCTTAAAGAAGTAATTAAATAACTTATTGAAAGCTGTTGTAATAATGCACCTGCGCCTCACAAGCGATAAGGTGATGACCTTATCGCTTCTTTAATAACTATTACGTCAATTTCATTGGGTCTCTCAGTATCTCTTGGTTAGGACTTAACGACTGACAAATGTAACAGGGCCAAAAGCTTGAGGTATCGGAGTCTTGGGATGTAAACACCACTAAACTTTCTGACTCAAACACTATTCGAACCTGGCCAGCCCCGTATTTTTTTTTTTACGTGTCAGGCGGCAGATTCTAGGGTTCACTGCATCTTGCCTTCTGCCGCCTAGAGCTCACTCTAATCCAGGGCTGACACTGTCAGTGGAAGTAAGGCAACAGATCCTAATAATACAGGGTGTTAAGAAACCCCTGTCCGACGCAAAAGGGTATTCACAATCAGACAGACATTGTATTTATTTAAAAAATATATTTTAAGATATATATGTCGGAGAGTGTAAAGAGGAGCGTCAAGGTTTAACCGCCTTGGGCGTATTCGGGATCAGACGTTGGCAGCACCGTGCAAGCAGTCAAATTTGGCAGTGTGTGGTTTGACATCGGTTGGGAATGCACGAGAAGCTAACAGAGGAAACCGACTTCGCCGCGTTCCTTGAATACATTCACGATGAAAGGGAGCTGAACAGAAGGAAAGCTGAGCAACAACGACCGCCCGCCATCCCTATTCGACATATATGTTTTTCTTTTTTTTCCATTTTTTTCCACATTTTTGTAATCAGCTTGTCGATTCTGTAAAACTCACTCAACAACTCGCAACTCACTTCGCTATTCACTTCCACTTCGCATCAGATTCCAAATGACCTTGATTTTGCATTCTGTTTACATCAATTAGGCAGTTGCGAAGTGAAGTGAGTTCCGAAGCGAGCAAAACTGCACTAGTGATTGCCACACTCAACAAAATTTAATTCGAGATTTATCGGTTTTTTTATTTTACTAGTTTGTTTTGTTGTTGGCTCAGAATTTTAGCTATTTTGATATTTAAATCAAAATTTCTTATTTTAAGGAATTTAAGACGGCTAATATGTAAAAAATAAAGAGAAAACTCTAAATTCGTGCCGTGAATATATCGTAGAATTTAGAGTTTTCTCTCTACATAATTAATGATAAAAATGACTGACAGTCAATATCGTTATTAATCTGTGGTCAATATTTATATTATTGATCTTGTGAGTTGCGTGGTTTTGTTCGAGTTTGGTTTGATAATAATTTCAAAATAATCATGAAGTAAGTATATATTCCTTGTTTTATTAATTATAGAAGTGTTTATTTTGTTTTCTAATCTGTTCCTAATAATGTTTCAGTCCAAATGAGACACGTTCCTCTCACCCATCGTCGGCTCAGGTTGAAACTCTGGTAAAGTTTATGGAATAACAATATACAAAACTTAATGACTGCATAGTAAACCTACAGACTAAGAGCAGAAAAAATAAAACATAAATATTCTTCTAAATACTAATTCTAATCGAAAAATAATATATTTTACAAACACATTAGGTATCCATCAATATATTCAGGAATCACTAGTCGTTTCATTACTTAGCTTGGCACCGTCTCCAAAATAATATTAAATTGTATTATAGGTTAATAGTAGTTTAGGTTCAGTTTATTAATGTAGGTAGGTAATAGTATTATTTTTAACTTTTAGTGCTTTTATCCAGTTTTGAAGTCGGTTTTTTTTTTCAAAATAGGTTTTTTCACTCGTAAAATAGATGCTTATTTTTTAATCGGGTTTGAGTGCGAAGTGAGCGTCGAAGTGACTTAGGAATTATCCTACAGAATGCCAGATAAAACGTCATCTCATACATTATCTGTCAAAATCTCGTATTTGATGTAGTTCAACTCGCAAACACGCTCGCAAGTGTGGCGCTAGTGCAGATTCGAATTATCAATCGAGTTACAGAATGCCAATCAAGAAACTCACTGCGGATTCAGATTCGAATTTTAGAACGAAGTCTTACAGAATCACACGGCAGATATCGATACCTAACAACACCTTAACGGATAGGACAGGGGTATCTTAACACCCTGTGTAAATTGTTTGAGCGGGATTCTACTGTGAACGCGAGCACGGAATCTAGCATTTAAGTATTAATGACGTTCAATCATGCACTCATTATTTCAACCCACCTATTTTATATAGTGGACATGGGAAACCTCTATGCACTCACAAACAAAGTATCTTCGAAGCCAAAGCATCACGCTGCTGAAAGTAAAATAATACTTAGTTCTTTGAAATCACTGTAAAAAATTTGCAGCATGCGGTGCCTTCTAAACGGCATTCTCTCGGCACACTCTTTACATAAAACATTTATAACGACTTAAACGCAAAAAACTTTTAGGGTATTGCTAATATTTATAATAATAAATTATTTATTGACACAAATGTAAACAAGTAAATGGTGCTAGCCCACTTCAGCTTGCTACATTTTTGGACAATATTAGTCACCTTTGTCTTATGTCGTATGCTCTCGTTCCAGATCTTATCCCTTAATGAGATCTTCAACATAGACCTTTCCATAGCACGCTGAGTGTCGTGCAGTCAGTGGACCAACTTGACTGTCATGTTCCACGTTTCGGCTCCGTTAGTTAAAACTGGTAGGACGCATTGGTTAAACACCTGGCTTTCTAGGCAGTGCGACAGTGTCGACGTGAAGATATGACGCAATTTCCCAGACATAATGTAGGACGACCCCCGGCTAGATGGACCGATGACCTGAAGAAGGCAGCTGGCAGTGACTGGATGCAAAGGGCGGGAGATCGTGCTTTTTCTTATATTTCTAAATAAGTAAATGGTGCTTGATACGAGCCTTAACCAGCAGCAGCTGTACTTATTCATAATATAGATTATTATGGACGGCTAGACATATTGTCTGCTGCCATCTTTGAAAGCAAGAGTAATCTAGATTTCATTGTCATCCTTCCTATTTTTTGTGACTAATTTTGTAGTTGCTAGAACACAATATTTTTGAATAATTCCTTTGGGTGGGCCATGTATTTCGGCCATTAAATAGACAAGAGCAACATTCGGATACCTAGATTTAGAAAAAAAAATAGATCCGTTTGCTTGGAAATCATTTTGACTGTCTTCAAAACGCACAAACTACTACTAGTTTTGTAATATCTCATGTATGTATAAGCTAAGCTATCTGAATAAATAAATATTTATTATTATTAATAGAGACTGTTGTCAGTTACTTTAATCAACAAGAACTCATATGTAGCTTAAAAGCTAAGATCGCTTGGAAGTTAAAAATGCTATTAACTTTGCAAGTGCTCATTGTGCAAAATGATAATCAATTCAATGTTTTCAAATCCCAGAATTTGGACAAATTAAATTATTAAACAATCGTCAATCATAAACAAAATTTCAGGGAGAAACATATTTGTGCATCATAGAAAAAGCCCGTTCTCCAATGACGACTGGATATGAAAAGACAAAATCAGTTTAGTCTCGAGTAAGATAATACATAACTATAAATTACACCACTATAATAATTTCTGTAACATGCCAATAATTTTCGAATAAATAAACAGACAGAGGGATACGCAGACAGACCGAGACGTCAAATTTATAACACCCCCTTTTTTAGTCGGCTTTTAATAATATTTTATTATAAATAAGAAAACATTAAAAAAATAGCTAGGTACTCCATTATGATTACGGATTTGAGCAAAACACGTGTAAAACGAGAGCGCTGGTACACATGCAATCTTATTGGCTAATGTAAGAGATTCACACCAGTCCACTCAAAAGTCATGATTGCTGAAGGTTTTATGTTGCAAAAAACCGATATTTGTCAATTAGCATCATGGAACCATCAATCACTTTATTGGACGATAGGATATAAAGAATATCCTATGGTCTAAAGATAGTCATCACGCGGATTGGTTCCACCATATCTACTGTAACAGTGCCATTGGCCAGTGCGTACTGTGGGATTACGATTATGGTGGAATAACGCTGCCGTTCCCGAAGGACGAATGGTTTTCTTGGTGGTGGTGGTGCGGTCCCTCTTGATAGGTTTAAGTGATGGTGTCTGTGCAGTCATGAGTCTTAGTTGATACACTGGAGAACTGCGGGTTACAGGACTTTCTAATACATCATCTTCCTCTTTTGAGTCGGGGCTTCTTCTCCACAACAGCGAATAAGGTGTACGCGGAACATTGACCGTACTCGGCATTTCACAACTTAAGTCCGCAAAGCCTGATGGACCACATATAGGTTTTTCCACAATGAACTCCTCAGGGGCAACAGGACCCGGTTGAGGTATCATCATGTTCACTTGCTGATAGTTCATCAGTGATATCTGAGGACGTCGCCGCAGCGAAATGGATGTCACCGTGTTCAGAGCACTGAGAGTCACAGAAAGCAATAGAAATATGCTCCGCATCACGTATCGTTAATGGCTATTGACCATATCCGTAGGTGGACAAGACAATATGGTCGCTCAATGGTAACTGTGTAAACAATCATACTCTCAATCAGATTGTTGTGTTCTGGTATGGAAAATATTTCATAGAGCGTTGCGTTATTAAACTCTCGATAACATAACTTGATAGATTTTTTAAAAACTATCTGAACCCGCGACGTTGTTCGCGTTGTAGTCAGTCATTTGTGTCATGTATATTTGTCCATCGATTTTATTTAATCATTTAAACCAGACCAACGCTATTTGTGCGACAGAATGTACCGTACAATGCGTGGTTGATAGTTCAACTTAAATAAGTTCAGCAGGCTGGGAATCGGTGGAGTTTGTTGCAGTCGAGCGTTACGATAACATTTACTGATAGTAGTTCCGCGGTATGTAGTAAGCTTACGTATTTATCTGCAATAGAGACTAACCACGAACTATTTTTTTACTTTATTGACCAAATCTTTAACCGATACTTTAGCTGGTACCCTCAGCATAGTGACGGACGGAACAGCATAGAGATATAATTGCATGTATGCTTCCCGGTTCGCAAACATGCATATCTATTAAGATAGAACAAAAGGCGTTAAATAACAAATTATAGAAAAAATCGTATTCGCTCATGTTTCTCAATTTGATTAAAGGTTGCAATGGTTTAATTTCACAAATAACTGTACAAAGAGGGAAAAAGCATAGGATTGAACTTCTCCGAGCTTGCGGCAAGCCTGGTCACAAGCTATCTGATCTCATTGACCTTTAAAAGTAACAACGACTAGTCAAGTACTACAACAGCTGATAACAAAGCAACAGAAGTTTTGCTTCAAATATTATAACAAAGTCGGACTAGAATTTAAATCAAAAGTTGGGAATGAATTGGATAACAAGAAAATTCGTACTATTAATGGAATAGGGCACCAAAATAATTATTATAAAAAAATCTATTATTTCAAGGAATCATACATCAACGTGGACACCATACACTCCAGAGCACAAGGACCTTGCAGCGCGAATGAGCAGAAGTCGAAAACGAGCACGAAGTTTGTCTTTCTATGCCAACCTGGAGAACAGCTTCTGAAGCAGTGACAACTACAGCACATACGAGTATTGTTCATAACTACCCCACTAAACCACTAAGAGGTTAAACCTTTATGAATTTTAATAATATGGTAGAAAACCTTGTCTATCTCACATAAAAATACACTAAACGCAAAATGACAAAAATGAGATAAAAATTTCGAGAAAATTATATTTGTAGGGTATGGCAAATCCTCAAAAGCGTACCATATGGTGGAGAACTAAATTCAAAAAATAACATCATACAAGATTTTGTCTTTTAAGAAAATTTGATGACAATGTTAGTAAAACTTTGGGTAACCTATTGAACTTTTAAAAGAAAGATGTAATAAATGTCAACTTTTAATAATAATAATTCATTTTATTATTTCCTAGATGAATCAATTTCCACAGTTCAAATCAAACTCTCAACTTAGTACAGAAGATAGAAGATATAGGCCCAGAAATCCAATGCTTAGTTAGGTTCGACTTTGTGACAGAGATCAATAGGTTAGGTTAGATATTGTGACCTTGAAACAGAGCGAGCGAAGTGAGCGACGACATAAATAGTATGTTATTCAAAATTTGTGTGTATGGTTGGTTTTCGTCATGTTTACTTCTATTCTTTGGATTTAAAATACAAGTATTTAGTTTTTCTGGATATCGTTTAATTGAATATAAAAAACTTGATTTTAAAAATCAGGACTGGACTAAAAAAAAAAGTAAACTGTGACTAAATCGGTTTTGCTATTTCGGTCCTAAATTAATTTATTTCCTTCGTACTTTGCATTTATAGAAGCGCCCTCTGAGGTACTTTTGGAAAAAAAAAGATACACAAATTAAACAACATACGCTCACCTCAACTTTAAGTGTGGCCATGGACCACCGAGCTTTGGCTCAAGTTACTCTTCTCATCCGTATGGGCCGGCCGTCTGCAAAATCAAAAGTACCAGTTTACCGGCTTCGAATGTTCCCGAGATCTTCCTAGAGACAGTGGGACGAGCTGCTCTGCAGAATAGCTCAGGAAAACTTAATCTCAACTTCGAATACTACTTCTGAGCGTGTGCGCCTATTGTCTGTGGAAGAGTGGGAGAGCAAGGACTTTGGCTTTACGCATTACCTTTTTTCGAATATAGGCACCTTCTTCGACAATGCAACTTTACGCTACGCTGTTGCACTACCACAGCGACTAGGCGCTTCTTGTTGTTCCCCGCATCGCTATCACTGTGGTATCACGTAGCCGTAGCGCAGCCGCATGGCGCGGTATACGAATATAAACGACATCATTCGACGAGCTTTTGTTGTCGTCGGCGTTCCGGCTGTACTCGAACCCAATGGCCTGGCACGCGACGATGGCAAGAGATTGGACAGCATGTCTTTGTTCTCGTGGAAGTTCGGCTTTTAGTGTGGGATGCTACGTGTGCGATACTCTTGCGCTATCCCATCTTAATAGTACGTCGTGCTGTGCTGGCACTGCTGCTGCAGCTGCTGAGAACATTAAGCGGTTGAAATATAGCAACCTAGTTGAAGCTACATATTCGAGTTGTTTGGGGCCTTGGTCCGTGGGGTTCAAGTGCATACATAATTTTTAAGAATTTATCCAAACGCCTGGCTGACATGTCGCGTGACGCAAAGGCTGACTTAAAGATCAAAGAATAAGTATTATTATAGTTTTTTTTTATAAGGTCAAGTTGTAGGGCAATTGACTGGTGCATATTAATTTGTTAATTCTTAAGTGGAGTTTCTTATGTATTCTTTTTATAGGAATTTCTAGTGTATATATAAATAGGTAGTATTTCCCAAGATAAAGACCAGCCAAAACTTATATTGAATCTTTTCTAGGAAATTCTAATCGATTTTATAATGGAACCTGCAAAGAGGGTCATTTAACGTTTTTAATAAAAAGCTTATGAAGGCCTACTTAAAAGAAACACATTTTGATTTCGTTGTCCAACATATTTCATTCAATGATCACGAAACGGGCAAATGCGTGAATATAATAATATATTTTATCAGTGATATTGAAGCTAAGATCCTTTCACGAAATAAAAAAAGTTATCGTATCGTAGAAAAGAGCTTGTAGAAAAAAGAAAAAAAGTTTTACAGACTTTCAAGATATTGACCAAAAAATTGTAAACCTCGTCACACCTATATTATAAAAAAAATTATCAGATCATCCAGCGTATAATCAACTTCTGGGCACAGGCATCTGCCCATATAGAGAAGGCACAAACATTGATCACCACGCTTGCTAGTTGCATAGTCTATATCCTTAGCTATAAAGATAGCTTAACATTATTTGGCTGAGTATCGGATATCCTTTAGGTATAAAGAATGCAAAACTTCATTGACGTAAGTTTTGAGTTATTGTAATGAAGGCAATTATTTTATTCTGAGTTTTTGTAAACCCGTCAACTCTAGGTTTCACATCAATTTTCTGTGTTACTACACAAAAAAACCACATATTTAGAGAATCAAGCTATAAGTTACATCATCAAGTTGCAGCTGTCACTACAAGTGTTTTGTCAATGTGCAATAGTATATTATTTATTTTAAATTACAAAACAAAGAACCCAAAATTCTTTTTTTTTGTATGTACCGTAAAGTTAGCCCTTTTAAAATTATAATGGGACAAACTATTTTATAACCTTTTACTTGTTAGATTTGTTGCCAAAAGAATAATACATAACATGTGAACTACCTCGTTGGCCCAGTGGCTCTCATCGTGACTGCTACGCTAGAAGTCTTGGGTACGATTTCCAAGTCGACCAAGGTGTTATTGAGTTTTTCTATGAAATTCTCCTATTACATGAGACCAAAAAAATACAGGCAAACTGTAGGTGGCCATTGGTACAACTCTGCCTAAGACTTCGGGGATACAGGCGTGATGGTGTTATGATTAATGAACTTACAAATTAAGAAAGCTTTCTATAATTTATGACAAAAAATCTACATTGTATGCTAGTGAACAGCTTCGCACGAGTAGTACTTTATATTATGCATACTCTTTTTTCCTATCGTAGTAGCGCATCAGCTTGTTGCGTTTAATTAAGTCAGTTTCTTTCAGATTTCTGTAACCTGATCAGAAAAAACTTCTTCTGAAGCGTATCTTCCAGCGTGTCTTAAACGTTTAGTGACTGTCAGTAGAGCTAAACTTTGTTCATCTGATTCAGTCCAATGCATCACCAAACATTTAGCTATATCACACTTTAAAGTTTCTGTTGGTTCGGCTTGCTTTTTGGGAGTTGTTCCTCCAGGCCACGGCGGGTAGGTACTTTTTGTGTGGATAATTTGTTGTAACTTTTGCATTTTATTTGATCTGGCCATTAGATCTTGAAGGGCGTGAAAGTGTCCAGTGTCAGTTCTCACTTTCACGCTTAGTGACGTCGTACTATATGAACTTCTACTCGGTTTATTTGCTAATGTCATACTGGGATGTAATACATGATGAAAAACATTTTTAGAAAGTTTCGAATTTTGAGTAGTATTTCTATAACTTCGAAATCTTGCAGTTGCTAATGGCCTGGTAGGAGCTGATTGTGTCTGCGGAAGTACACTTTGGCGAGTTATTGGATGAGCGGATTTGCTCCGAGATTTTGCCCTCACTATTGGGACCGTACTTGGTGGTGAAACTAGAGACATCAGGTTTGGTACCCTTCTTGATTTATCAGACCAAATCAGAAATTTTGTTCGCATACGTTCTTTAGACTTCACAGACTCTTCTTCCAACGTTTGTTCATGTCTCGCAGTAGTTCGGCCAGTCCGTTGAGGCCTTATTGTTTTCCAGGTCATTGGTTTTTCACAGTTGCTCTCTGGAAAGGAGAAGGGATCACTCGGTTTAATTTTATTTCCAGCGTTTTTTCCGATTGATCCTTCTCGCCACAAATCCGGCATTGACTTTGAACGAAAGTTTAATGTTCTTAAGTTCACTACATGCATGATAAGGATAACAATAGAAGAAAATACAATATTGTACATTACGTTTCGTTAAAATCTTTGACCATGTTTATAAAAAGAGGATACATAAAGTACACAAAGTCGACTACAACTCAACAAAATAATCAGGTTGTTGTTTTACGGTACTGAGATCATTTTAATCACATTATTATTTTAACCCTCTCATGGTCTCGTATTGTTTGTACCATTGGGATGTATTCATTTGAACTTATTTCCAGTCTATAATGTTTTGAGGTACAGTCAGCGTCATGTTAAGCTAAATTCAATTGACAATTACTCTTTATTACAGTAGATGTTGTGCTTAGATGTTGGTAATACAATTACTACACACGAAACTAAATCGAAATTATTGGTTACGGAAATTAAAATAAAAATACAAATATACTTAATAACGCAATTTGATGGCTAAATTAAGCAAGGCTCCAGATAACATTCAGGTGCTTAACAAACACCAATTTAAATACCGAAATAAAGTAAATTAAAATAAAATATTTTAATTTACTTTATTTCATCGTTATCAGAATCAAATTATTCAAAAATTTAAATATGTTAAGGTCGCTCTCTCTGTAACTTGTTCACCAAGACCGTTTTTTATTTTAATAATTTAATATTACAAAATTTTGTTGCATTCAAGGGTTCAATGGTTCAAAACCTAAACCTGACATTCTCCTTTTCTATAATTGAATCTTAACAGCATTATTCTTATCTTCGTAGGTCACCAACTCTCTACTATTTTTTCTTCCGAAAAGATCGCAATTTGAGCTATATTCTTATCTTAGTGATCAAATGAAGCGAAACTTGTTACAACTTGCTCGTAACTTCCTCGAACAATAAGTATTATGATACCCACACATGTTGAAAGAGCAGTAAGCCAGTAATCAACATACACAGACTACTCGACCTGTCGACCGCTCTGACTCGACATTAATCGTCACGAGCACCTAGTTTGTATGTATATTTTCCAAGCTTGCACCAAATCCCTGCTGGGCAAAGGGGTTCCCCAAGTCTTTCAAGGCAACCTAATCCCGCGTCACCGAACTAATCAAATATATTACGCTTGAGCCATGGAAGGCGCAAGAGCCAATAGCCTAGATAAAACTGAAGTTATATTTTTCAAGTAGGTACCAGTAGCCTTATTTCGAAATTTAACATATTATACAATCTATCAAACGCAGGTTGGAATTAAACAGGTTACTACAACCGGTAATTATACGTATATTACTCAAATATTATTATTATGACCTAACAACACACCAAAACTACCTTCCTGACGTCATATTTTAATTATAGCTTAATAAATAGGGAAAACGATAATCGGCAAAAGTTGAAAAACACCAAGAATCACCTATAAGAAATTTATTATAAAATGTATTGTGTAACGATACGAAGATTTTAGTTTAATCAAAAAACAGTATGTGACTTAATGGTTCGCGTACCTAAATAAGAAATAAAAGCAAAAGTAAGAAAAGGGACGCACATATTTCTTTGCTTTTATATTTCCATCTAGGTATGTTATCGAGAGTTTAATAACGCAACGCTCTATGAAATATTTTCCATACCAGAACACAACAATCTGATTGAGAGTATGATTGTTTACACAGTTACCATTGAGCGACCATATTGTCTTGTCCACCTACGGATATGGTCAATAGCCATTAACGATACGTGATGCGGAGCATATTTCTATTGCTTTCTGTGACTCTCAGTGCTCTGAACACGGTGACATCAATTTCGCTGCGGCGACGTCCTCAGATATCTCTGTCGAACATTAAAGAAGAACACTTGATGAGAGCCCAACCGGATCCTGTTGCTCTTGAAGAATACATTAAAGAAAAACCTATCTGTGGTCCATCACCATTTGCAGACTTAAGTTGTGAAAAGCCGAGTTCAATTATGACACGTCGAACACCAAGACAAGTGATTCATCACAAAGTTCCAGGTGATGCGGGCCAAGTTGTTTTAGTAAAAGGTTATCAAACGGTTACAGCAACTCGTATTCGATACTTTGATAACGTTAGAACGGCCAGGACCGGCCCAATACTGAGGGACCTGAAGGCCGTTATAGTCACCTCGGTCACATCACCGCTGTTTCCCAAAGGAGTGACGTATGCTCAGAGGACTGGCACTGTGTGTGGCCGCTGCTCAACTTACACAACCTGGCCCGGAATATAATCATTTGAGCAGCTATAAATTAACTGTGTTGGTATCTGTACCATTACATGTAAGCAGTAAAATATTTTGCTATTTGCAAATTTAATATGTCGTGCCAGGTGTTTAGTTTATTACGCTTGTCAAGAACAGGAATAAAACTAATGAATATGTCGATAAAAATTTAATTATTTCACAAAAGATATGTTAAAATCATGTGTTCATGACTTCAACATAAATCTCAAAATATTCAAAAAACAAGATAAGCTTATTTATCAACAGTGATGACTTAATGAGTATTCAATCAAGGAGCAAAAGCTCTAGCGGAGCGTGCTCTAGCACAAGGCAAACGTTGTACCAAACTTAGGTAAAATAGAAAACAAACAATGTGTTCATCTAGCACCAATAGCACATAAGGTAAATTATGATTGAATCTAATACCTTAAAGTCGGAATTTCTCAGCTTTATCCTACCCATATAGACAATTGAAATACCAACAAGAATTAGAATGAAAAAAGTCGCCTAAATGACAATGTATGGAAATTCCATTTCTTTTCGACAGGTGCAGTGACTTAGGCATGCCAATTTCATACCATTCAGCAAATTAATCAGCGTTACTGCTGACTGTATGATGCGACCTGTCTCGGGGAACTGCTTGAATTGGCTCCCGGAGAGTCGCCGTGATAGCGATTGTCTCAGTGGTGAATATTGTGTCTAGTGGCAAGAAAATTTGCTTCGTGGCCTGGTGACACGCAAAACCTAGATTAGATATATCGTCATTGCTAGATTTTACTTAAACTCGGCAAACCGTTTTCATTTACAATCAACCTGTACTTTTTAGTTAAATGTCTAACTACCTTAACTGGACAGTTATCTTTATTTCTCTAAAAATATAATTATAAAGATAGTAAAAATGACAGTTTATGTTTATAGACCGTAGATAAATAATAATTAATGAAGAGATTCATGATGGTATAAACGATAGAAAATAATATAACAGAGGTTACAGTGTGCATGGTTGAGGGTTATCGTGTATAAAGAGCAGTGCACAACTGTGTAGGCTCGCAACTAAATGCTCAGCCTGTTTTTGTATACTGATTTCAATATGGCTCGTTGTGTTAAGGTTGATATACACTCAACGAGATGATCGAAGAAGATGACAGATCAAACGCTGCAGAGGTATTATTGAGAAACAGTGATCAACAAATACGTTGGTTTTCTTTGCTCTGTACCCAATTATTCGAGTGGTACAATTTTAATCTCGTTAAAGTTCAACAGTTAATATGAAGTCATTAAGTTTGTGTCTACCTTATAATTAACGAACATGTCGAAGGTCTTACTTGGCCTAAAATCCTTAAAAGATTTTTTACATAGAACTGCAGAGGCCCATTTGGAAATCTCTCAACCGACTACAGACCCAAGTTGGTCAAACTTAGACAAGTGACCATCATCGATCAGTCACACATTGCTTGTGAATGTGGAGCCCCATCGCAAGACATGGCGCATCTCTTGGCCTGCCCGTCCTGCACTACTACCTGCACTCTTCAGGACATGATGTAGAGAGAGCAACGATCGTGACATCCAGGTGGCAACTTTTTGGTCAACGACAGTTTGAGTTTGATCAACGACGCGAAAAGAAGAAGATTTACATGTTTTATTGTTATTCAGAACTAAAATAAAAAAACTACTTCCATCTCTAGACCTTAAAATCGTTTGTTAACAACCCAGCCCTTTTTTTAATTTGATAGCACATTTAGCCTTTTAGCCTATTGTCCTCGTTCCTGGGCAAGGTGGTGAAGTATGTCTAACTCCTGTCAGGTTAAAGCTCTCAAGAGCTTCCCTTTTTTTTCTTCCTCGGACCAAGTCAGCTGAACAAAAGCGCCACGAGCACAAATTCTTGTCATGGATGACTTTCAGTTTGAATAGTAAACAGAAGCTGTTAGAAGTAGCTTTTATCGGCAGAAACATCTTAACGTGATACGCAGTTACCATTTTTTCAATAGATAGAGTTGCTGGTTCTGCTCTAGTTTCATTATCTACATGTAGTGTACGTTAGTTAATCCTCGACTTAAAGCCAGGACGACAAAGTTGGTGTATGGAGTGCAGAAAGCATGTTCTCGTTTCTGTTACGACATTCGCCTGAGAAGATACGTGACTTTGTAAGGAACACATATGTGAATTTCACTGAAGATAGGAAAGCTACATCTGGTATCTCTGCTGTTCGATTTATACAAAATAGAATAGCCTAAATAATAATTACAGCAAATGCCCTACCTTGGCGCCAAATTGCAACGTTTCGAGGTAGTCCTTAATCCTTTGCTATCAAGTGCTGATCAGATATGTAACCACCCTTACGCATCACTTAGAGCTTTAACCTTTTAAGTGTGAAATGTTTATTTATTAATTACAAAAAAAAAGAATGTTAAGTATTTTTCTTCTTCTCTTGCTCCTCTTGGTAAGACCACTAGAACATCTGGTTCGCATCAGGTAGCCTGTGGTCTGAGGCTTCAGCTGGAAATCTGAACTGTAGGAACCGCAGCAAAAGTAGGCGAAGGCCTTCTAAATACATTCTACATACACACCATTCTACCATACTTTGTGACTGCGACGAGTAAACATAGTAGTAGTGAGAGTGTACTTTAGGAAACAAATACGTTCTAATTTTGCAGTCATCCATGTTGCGCTTAAGTTATATGTTTAAATATTATTAGATAATTACTTATCAGTCTATGTCGGTTTTAGTGTTCTGTTGTCTTGTTTATTTAATAAAAATATGTCTTTACTTGATTCTTTAATAAAGGTAAGACAAGGAGAAAAGTAGTTTGTAACAATTCTGAACTACTTGTATTACGCCTGCTCCAAACACCCGTTATGATACCAATAAAACCACACAATTTTTTTCTAGTACCCTGTATCACAAACTATTTGTAGGAATTACATGAAATCCAAAGGATTCAAATACCGTTTTATCCTAAACAGAAAACGCCTTGGTTACATTCTAAATTTAATTATGCATACATATAAACTGGAAGTTGTAACTAATTTTACTTTATTAGACCTAAAGACTAAAAAAAATATATCTTTAATTTTAATTAAAATCATCGCCGACAAAATTAGGAGATAAATCTTACAGCAAGGTGATTTCATAAAAAAAAAAGAAAACACAATTTCTCTCAGGTAGCTATTTTCACGCGTCCACGATTATACCTTCTGGGTCAGAAAATAAATCCTCTGACTCGTGTACCACTGGTACTGGTAATGGTTCTCGTACTGGTGTTGTTTTAGTTGGGCGTCGCATTTTTTTGGTTGCTTTAAGCATCAGATTAGATGGGGATTCGCCAGATTCAGTCCAATTCATCATCAAACATTTAGCTATACCGCACATCAAGATTTCCGTTGGTTCGGCTTGCCTCGTGGGTGTTGTTCCTCCGGGGAAGGGGGGATAGGTACTCATCGTACGTACTATTTGCGCTCGTAAATTCATACCATGACGCATTTTTTGAATTCGAGTTGCTACTCTTCGCGATGAAGACGACACATGATGATTCGGTTTCAATCTAGGATGACCACGTAAAGCTTTATCTTGTAATGATATTTCCGGAGAAGCTTCGTGTTGTGGCCCCATGTTTATTTTGGGTACGCTGCGGCTTGTTCTTGTCAAGGTTGCCGCTATATATGTCAAAGCACTATTTGTTTTATTCTGAGCATTTAAAATTGGGAATCTTGGTAAAGATACAGATACGGTTTCGTCCTGCTTCCAAGTTGCTGACTGCTCATACACTTCCGCTTCTGGTTCCCATGTTGTCGTTTCTTCAACTAGATCTTCGGGAACATCATATGAAGGTATTTTAGGGATTGTTGTGGTTACATCTTCACAGCTGTAGTCTGGAAATTGTATAGGGCCACATGTAGGTTTCGATTTCGCTCTAATGAAGGGGTTCATTGCTGACCCTCGCACCGAATCCGACATCCAACCTGAACCAAAGGGTAACACAGCCAAATGTACTGAATGCAACTCGTAAAGGGCTACAATATAAAAGATAATAATGTACATTACGTATTTTTTAACAATCGTTGACCATATTTATAACAAAGAAAGGGTCACAAAAAACTTGCCGGCATTCAAATCATCAAACTCGGTATCGGAGTGTTGTTTTACGGTACTGAAATTATTTCAAGCGCATTATTATTTTAACCCTCGTCTGACAGTGCGGTTTTCTGCATCCATTCTTTAAATCGAATTTTATTGTGTATGTTTTTTGTATGTTAGTTCATTGCCAATATTAACAATCTCGTTTTTATAGGTCTCCTACCTTATATCACCGTTAAGTTACGTCCTATTTTCCTCAGATTTCCAACAGTAATATTTCAACACCCAAGCCCACTTGAAATACAGCAGCTTGTTTTTTCCATTTTTGTAACAAAAATACAGGTGTATTATACCTTCTCAAAATCACAAATGTTTAAGATTATTGTACAAAACTCCCACATACATTTATTTTTCACTTATGCAGTTCAAAGTTGAGCAGTATGTAAAATCAAGAAGTGAAAATTGTTAAACGAATGGTTTTTTCATCAATAAATTCGATAAATATATGAGTTTTATTAAAACGTTGAGTAACTATTCAAGATTAATATGATGTAAATAAATATTTTACAAAACCTATTTTTCAGCCAGAAAATGGAAAAGGCTAATGCAAGGTAGCAAATTCTGATATTACCAAAAATTTCCGGGGAACATAATAATATGTTGTGTTCTTTTGGTAGGTCTTGACTTAAGGTATCAACCACCACAGTTTTTCGAATTCTTTACCTTAAAAAGCCCAACAAAAAACCGGACAGACGTACATATGTCTAACTTATACAAATAATTAATAAATAAAATATTTTCGGACTACCAAGCCATATAGACTTTTACCTTATACAGGGTGTTACAAAACCCCTGTCCGATCCGTTAAGGGGTTGTTAGGTATCGATATCTGATTACATTAATGTAGGAAATAAAAGGAAAAAAAATTAAAAAAAAACTTATAACCTAAAAATTTTTTTTTGTCCAAATTGATAGTGAGAATCACTTCAAAGTTCATTATTATTGTTATTATCATGAATATTCCAAATTTAACATTTTATTTGGGTATGTGATGGTGAGCCCTATACCCCCTTTCCGTTCGGACAGGGGTTTTGTAACACCCTGTATACTAAGACACAATCAAAAGGTCATGGCCTGTCCTGCAGCAGGAGCGCAGGGCGTATATCTCGCCACTCAAATTTGAATGACATAATTCGTCGTGCTCTTGTCACCGCCGGTGTACCAGCTGTTTTGGAACCCAAAGGTTTGGTGCGCGGCGATGGCAAGAGACCTGACGGTATGTCATTGCTGCCTTGGAAATTGGGTCGGCCATTGGTGTGGGACGCAACGTGCGTCGACACCCTTGCGCCGTCCCACGTTCTAAGTTCAGCAGCCTCTCTTGGTGCTGCTGCTGGAGCTGCGGAGACCCTTAAGCGGCGGAAGTATTATAACATTGTGGGTGATTATATTTTCGAGCCGTTTGGGGTTGAAACGCTCGGGTCATGGGGTCCGAGCGCACGAAATCTTTTCAAAGAACTTTCCAAACGTTTGGTAGAATCTACTCGTGATCAGAGGGCTGGTTTGTTCCTTGCACAGAGAATCGGCATAGCCATTCAACGTGGCAATGCTGCCAGCCTTCTGGGCACGTTTCCCGCCATTGAAAAGGATGACGATGAGTTCTTTGACGCCGTTTAGTTTTTATGTCTGTAAGTTTTAATTTTAGTTTAGTTAGAGTTTGTTCTTATATTAGATTTAATTGTGTATTAATAAATGAATGTCATGTCAAATGCCCAAATTTAATATCATCAACGTATCATTTAAGACTGAGGAGAAAATTCAGTTTGAATTTTGGTTTCCACCGATGTGAAAAACCAGCACCGATTATTTTTTTTGTACACCGATATGATAAGTGTATGCACCGAAATGATGTACCTATCCAGCGATATGATAATCTATTCACTTTTGAACATCAAAAAGGAAATAGTTAGTAGGTACTTAAAGGTGACTTAGAAATGAAGATCTGAACTTAGGGTAGATCACATCCAAAGAGAACTGAGTTCTTAGATAAAAAATAAAATGCATTTTTGAAATTATGTACCTACTTTTTACGTTTTCTAGAGGTACTTAAAATTTTAAAACATTATGATTTTTTTTATGCTCATTGTCTTTATTAAAATGAAATATGAAAAAAAAACAAAACAAAAATCTCTTGTCTAAGTTTAACTAAAAGTTTTCTTAAATGCTCCTCTCTTAACACAGAATCGCTTTTGATTTAAGCTTTGCTTATTCTTTCGAGCAACCTATTCCACCTGTTCTTCTCCTCATCTTTTAGTTTTGGCCTCGGCATTCTTAAACAAAATTAAGCTACTATTATGTTATTTATTGTTACGTACTTACTATTTTTTTTTTTGCCATAGAAACTTTTAATGCTTTCAATTGCTCCACCTCACCATCATCATCTCAGCCTATGGACGTATTACCGAATACAGACCTCCCTTGATGATACATTTATTTCTACATCTTCTACTACCCAGTGGTATCGTATATAGGTAAACTTACCTTGTATGTATGTATGTATGTACGAATGTTTGTATGTAGGTATATATGTATGTGTCTGTATGTATGTTTGTATGTGCCATTGTTTCTTTGTATACTTAACGAAATGACACGGGATCTACCGATATGATATAACGACTCACCGAGATGATAAAATTATCTACCGATATGATAAAGCAATCCACCGATGTGACAAAACTGTGCGTTGATCACGAATCAAAACACCGATATGAAATATATGACACCGATTGATTTTTTCTTATCATTTCGGTGTAAATTATCACATCGGTGGTAAAAAAGACCACCGATTACAGCGATATGAGAACAGCGACATGAGAAAATACACACTTTTTAGATAATTATAAAAAATGCATAATATCTAGGATAAATTCAATAACAGACAATGAAGCTAATTCACTTACTACCTCTGTTAGAACCAAACAACAATAAAAAAGCTACTCATTACACTAGGAAAATGCAACCACCGATTATATAAAATAATTGTCCGGGAGTACCTGAAATGGCGTTCTTACAGTTTTGGTGGGCATATGCAGCGATTTAACCCACTTCTATCCTGATTACCCACTAGCACACACCAACGAGGGAAACAAAATTGGGGTGGGGATGCTGTCCGACTCGTCGATGTAAAGTTATGTTTGAATTACTTTTGTCCAGCGATATGAGAATATTTTTCAGGACAAGTACGTTTGTGCCTCTCAGTAATAATAATCGTTAATTATGTAATAAAATATGCTATATATTAATAAAAAAACTAATATTCTATGAAATAGAATAAGTCATATAGCTAATTTATTTATTTTTATTAGTGTATAAGCTGTTTTGTTTGCAAAAAAAGTAGTGGGACAGCACCGATTTGCAAAAAAATAGAGGTTTATGTATTTTATTTTTACCTTTGTAATAGTCCTAGGCAAATCATATTTTTGCCACAGCCCAATAACTACCTATTGAATACTAAAAAAAAATAATTCAGAACTATATTCCTTTTTTCAAATACAAATTTCAACGAAGACAAAAAAATAAGGCATTTGGGAAATTCACCCATGTTTTAACTGATACTTGCAATTCTAAACCGTGATTTCTGTGCGACCTTTTTATTCGTTTTAGTTTTTACTAAGTACAATATATTGTATTATCTCTTTAACCATTTGTCCGATATGCAGTAACAGGTACGATTACGGGAGCAAAAACACAAAACATCAGAAGGCGCACAATAACCTGCATTTTGAATTAATAGAATTAATAAATATTAATTCTATTAATTCAAAATAAATAAATAAAACAAAAAAACCTTCCTTCGTTACTAACTTTATTTTTGCACCCGAAACAAATAAGTATCCTTTGTCCTTCTCCTGGCCCTATGCTATCTCCCGACAAATGATCAGCCGCAAATCGGTTCAGCCGTTCTTAAGATATAAACAGTTTAACTTACACGACTTTTTTATATATATAGATATGTACATGTATTTAGAAATATACATTACAAGTGTGTTTATCCATTGTCTGGTTACATACCATAGTACAAGCTCTGTTTAGTTTGGGATAATGTATCATTATTCTCTGCGGTACTTCAGAAGATTCATCTTACTATTAGAAAATGCTTAATTTTCTATCGAAATAAAACTAATTATTTGAGTTCCGACCTACGCAATATGAGCTCACTGTGTCTTGATGTCTTGCAGCGCTGCTCTTGGGTTTGGCCTTGAGTTTATGTATTATTGGGTCCCAAGTAGGTGATATCTTCCAGCCATCTTCTCTATTGAAGTTAGGGTGTTTTTTAATCTCAATAGCCTCGCGAAACATCCTAGGTAGGAATTTGGGTTCTTTAGCGAGTATCTGTGGTTGGTCAAATCTAATATAATGGCTGGAGCCTTCAGCATGTTCGGCGACTGCAGACTTCGTTGAGCGGCGGTGTTTCACGTCAGCTATGTGTTCCATGAAAAAAATCCGTAAATTTTATTTCAATGTCTAACATTCGCGTAAACCTAAGAAACCAATTTCTATCGTTGACTTTATAACTTACTGATATTAAATGAACCAGAATTGCGTAGACAGTTCGTTTAAAATAAATTAAAGCTCATTTTTCGCGCACCTACTTTGACGTGAAGGTATAAGAGCTGGGGCATAAGGGAATATTACTGATGCAACCATGCTTGCATAGCATCCTCAGATATTGCAGAGTTTCAATTAAACTAGTAAACAGTGTTTATAATCGACATGTTCACGGCAATATCGTCCCCGTAGTTGGAAAACTAAATAACTCCGATTTTGGTGATTTTGACATTTCCCTATTTTCAAAACACCTAAAACATGCCGCATATTTGAGCCTAACAGACATTTTCGTATCTTATTCCGTTTCAAAATGGTAGCCATTTTTGTCGAACAGATGGAATAATAAATATCTTCAAATGAACACTATTTTTTTTAAGGAAAAATAAATAACTCTGTAAATAAATCAATAACTGTGGTCAATGATAAGTTAAAAATAAAATAAATTAAATAACATGAGTTGTTGATTTTTTCCTCAACTTATAAATTCTTTCACACGACTAACTATGCTCTAGGAAAACTGAATAACTCTATTTATTGAATTCTGTTTATTTAGAATTCTACTTTAGCGTACCTAATTTATAAATACTTGATGTTATCTATTTCTTCTACAACTAGAAAATGATTCATTATAAGATAAAAATATAAAATAAATTAAGTTGTTTATAATTACCATAAAACGAAATGCACCTGAGGAAAGTTATGATTAAACTATTTAGATAATTTGACGCGAAATATTGTATGACGGACCGAGAACGACGACAGAGTGCGCGCGGGTGAGCGCGGGGGTGAGCGCGGGGTTAAGCCGGAAACCCACCGCTGCGCAGGCTGTGCACGGATCCCCGGTCCCGATGACGTACAGGCGCGGGTTATGGCGATCGCCACTACAGTTTGGAGGAACGGTTTTGGGACCTATTCAACCGGTGTTTTTCTATCGGGAGGTTCCCGAAACCGTAGAAGGGGGGCTTGTTGCCAATGCCAATTCGGGTTTCGTGAGGGTCGGTCCACTTTAGACGCTATCTAGGACCTAAAAGTCCTGTGCGCACAGGCGAAAGAGAGGGGACAAGGAGTGGTGGCGCTATCTTTTGATATCGCTAACGCGTTCAACTCCCTGCCTCACGCTGTAATATTGGAGGCCCTGAGGTACCACAGAGTACCGCATCTTCATCCGTATTTTTGCTATGCAGACGATACCCTAGTCTCTGCCCGAGGAAGGACATACGGGGAAGCGGCGCGCCTGGCTTCTGCTGGTGGCACGCTGGTTGCCAACAGAATGGGACTTCTGGGGCTAAAAGTGGCCCTGGAAAAGTCGGAGGCCATATATTTTCCGGGACCTCGTCAGCGCAAGCCTCCTGATGGCCACGTTGTGGTAGCAGGCGTCAGGATCGATGTAAAGGCCAGGATGAAATACCTGGGCCTGATCATGGACGCCAAGTGGGAGTTTCAAGGTCTTGCTGCGCGTCTCCTTAAAGCGGGCTTTTCCTGGCTCCTTCCTAACCTGGAGGTCCACGGACTAGTTGCCGCCGCCTCTATGCCGGAGTCCTGCGCTCTGTAGCGCTTTATGGAGCGCCAATATGGGCGGAATCCCTTTATCAGAAGGAAAACGTGGCCCTCCTGCGCAAGCTACAACGGGCAATCGCACAACACATTGGGAGGGCCAACTGCACGGTAGGGTATGGAGCAGCATGCGCCCTTGCCAGTACTCCCCTCCGCCTGGGAGCTAGAAGCTAGGGTCTTGGCCCCCGTATACCACCAGACGGCGGCTCGGAAAGCGCTTGGTGAACGCCTATCCCCTGAAGAACGCTATAATGCGTCGTGCGGCGCGAGGCCTACAATGAAATGGTCCTCCGATGGCGGTTGGATCTCGCCAGTGCCCGCTACGGACGCCGCGTCACTGTAGTTGTGGTTCCGCTTTTGGACCCATGGCTGGACCGACGCCACGGTTTCCTCACGTTCCGTTTGGTGCAGGTGCTGTCCGGGCACGGGTGCTTCGGATCGTACCTGCACCGGATAGGGCGGGAGGAGTCCCCTGCGTGTGACCATTGTGACGCAATAGAAGACACGGCGCAACACACACTCGAAGTCTGCACTGGCTTCGAAGCTGAGCGCCGTGTCCTGCGTGGTGTCGCTGGTCCGGACCTTTCGCTCGCGGGTATGATGAGTGCCATGCTCGCGAACGATGACGTCTGGCGGGCTGTGTCTCATTTCTGCGAGATTGTAATTTCGCAGAAAGAGACCTCGGAGCGCGAGCGGGAGGCTGACGCGGACGAGAACCACCGTAGCCAGACCGGTCCTGAAGGGGACGCAGAGGGCGGAGACGGGGGTTCCTCAGCCTTCTTTGCACGCGTCTCCTTCTTTGCTGGGTGGGGGTGGTGTAGTGCCATACACTGCCCCCGCTGTCCTCCGCTGTCCTCTCTTTCGCCACCAAGGCGAAAGATGGCACCAGGTGTTTTGCCGGAGTAGTCGGAGCCTTTTTCAAGGCTCTGGAAGCCCGGACTCTTGCATCCCCACCCTCCATGGAGATGCAAGGCTCATAAATGAGTTTCACCTGTATAAAAAAAAGGCTGTGCACGGATGCGTGGCTCACCTTTGCTGCGTGGGTTGATTAGTTCGGCGGCGTCGGTCTCCGTTTCCACTGCGGCGCACGCACACGGATGTGTCGCCCACACAGCTCAAAGCTATGCACGGTGTACAGTCACGAGCAAAAATTTGTATACACATGCGAAATTGTAAAACGATATTAGTGAGATTTTTTGTCGAATCCCTTTTGCCATCTAGCAATCAATGCATACTGACAGATGACACTTGAAAATTAAATAGTTAAGATATTATTTTATTAATTAAAAAGTAAATACGTTAATTTAATAATATAGATAATAGCGCTTCCGAGTAACAATATAATTTAGTTATTGTGTAGTAACATCTGTTATACTTATTTGTATTATATATCTTAGTGTTATTACATAAATTATACTTATCACAACTTAAATGTATATAATACTAGGAACAAATTTTTATATCTTCTTTAATATAACTTTATAAATAACATAATAAAGCTTTTATTTTATATGAGACAATAATAGTTACAAAAAAATCAAAGTAATAATAACGTATAAACCCACTAAATATAACATTTAAAAATATTACGACTTAGATAAATTCAATAACTGCATTTATTTCACAAAATTTTACACTACCAAATGTATTTAGCTTGTAGGAAAACTAAATAAGTAGCCGAAATAAGAAGCTAATTGTAGTAACGTTATAAATATCAGTTGTGGCAAAATTAAATAACTTGATTTTTTATTTGTTTTTTTTATTATACTTAAAGATAGAGTTCAGTTTTTTGAAGATTAACATAAAAGGTAATCAGGTCCGTAAAATTTAAAAGTACCGACAGTAAAATTGTTTCACGTTTCTTAACAAATGTACATTAAGTGAAAAAAAAACACTAAATCGCGTTTATCTCAGAACCGCAAAATCTGAGTTATTTAGTTTTCCAACTACGGGGACGATATTTTATTGATTGTTACGGACAGACATAAAAACCGCAGGCGTAGGAAACGTGCGCTGGAATATGAAGAAAGGGGATTTACCCTTGTCAACCGCGAGACGGCCCTTGTAATAACCCTGAGCAACTCAGATAAAAGGAACTCAATAACAACGGCTCTTGATACAATGATGATGATGTGTCTACAAACGATTCCAACTTAGAACATACAGAAATGTTTTGCCACGAATTACTTTCTCAGAATATAAGGTCATAATCTCAAAACATTAAAATTGGGCGTCATTAAAACATGCAAAATAAGTCACCAGTCAATCTGTCAGCTTTCCGATGTAACTTCACTAAATCATTGTTAAATGTTTCTTTTTTCTTGTCAATATTAGAGCTTTTTTTTAATAATATAAAGTTTTTTAGGAGTGTCCGATAATTAACCAAAAATAGAGGTGTGTAAAAAAGTGTTTCTGTATAGTTTTTAAAGTATCAATCGTTAAATTTTTGTATGTTTAGATTACAAGCAATATATTAGTTATTGTATGTATTTTTGTATGTTGTATCATAAAGTTCAGGGGGTGGATCTACCAGTTATCTGTCCGAATGCTGGCTAGATCCACTACGGGTACGCGACCCCGGACTGCCCTAGCTGTTGCCGTCACATTCATTGTACCTCCGTGATGGTAGCATCCTATAACCCATCCTACCTTATATCCTTTCCAACGTATCCTTTCCCAATTCCTTATCCCGCAGGAACGCAATGGATATTCATAAAAATAATTTAATTATCCAAAATGGCGGCGATGTGGTTCGCCACCCATCACGTCTCGTTTCTCGCGGGGGCGAAAAGTGGCCCACTGAGAGCCGCTTCGCTACGTTGAATGTAAGAGGAGGAATGCAAGGAAAGGTGGATGAAGTATGTCAGATGATGGATGTTGAGACAAAAATTAAGAAAGGTATGCTGAGGAGGTTTGGCTATGTCGAGAGAAAGAATGAAGAACGATTGACGAATAAAGTGTATAAGGCGAATGTGAATGAAAACATGCCAGGTCAAGAGAACCATAAACCGAACAGCATGTATGAAGGGAATAATGAAAGTGGACAAAGCGAAACAGGTGTGTAAGGATCGTAGCTAGTGGAAAGAAGTGGTCTCTGCCTACCCCTATAAGGGAAAAAGGCGTGATTATATGTATGTATGTATGTATCATAAAAAAATAGAAATTAAAATTTTGTCTAAAAAATAAAAAAATAAAAATTTGGGGTGGACTACCCCTAACATTTAGGGGGATTAAAAATAGATGTTGCCCAATTCTCATAGATACCGGATAAGCACAAAAAATTTCATCAAAATCGGTCAAGCCGTTTCGGAGGAGTATGGCAACGAAAACTGTGACACGAGAATTTTATATATTAGACAAACTTTTAAATCGGAGTACAAAATACAGACATAATATACTGCAACCTTGCGTAGTCCATCCTAAGTATTATTTTTTTATAAATTTTTATGCATCAAACATCGATTTGTTCTGCACTTCTAATGTCATGGAATTAAACAGAAAAGGCTTATCATCCTCGCAGCCCCTGACGCCTACTGACATCTTACGTCGTGGATTCTAGTGTTGAGGCGCTTCCGGTTTTTGTTACGATAGTTATTCTTTATCACAAGAATAATGTTAAAAAAATGTGTTAACAAAATTAAAAAATATATACGAGTACCTATACGTTTAAAAGTATTTGACATTGTAACCCTTAAGTGCGAAAAGCGCTTGGAATTTTCCTATTTTTTATTACTTTTCATTTTTAAATAATTCGGAGCTGGTATCTGCTAGATTACTCATAAAAGTGACATTCTTAGTTTATTTGTTTTATTAATATTATCTCGAATTCTAATATCCGTTTAATGATTCTATTATTTTTTTATTAACAATCGATATTTTCGCTCGTTTTGAGATGATCGTCATCACATCATCTCTAGACAAGCGAATACTGACAACGAATGCTCACAATCGACGCATGAGGAACTAGCGATAATAGCAGTCTATAACAATCTTAGGCGCAGGCCAGACAGAAGAGACGTAAGTCGAGGTCGCGTTGCTGACAAGGCGGAGACGAGACACGGACGCGACTTTTAAAAGTATATAGAAGAGACGGGGCGCGGACGCGACGCAGTCGCCAAGTCAGGACTATTGAATAAACAAAACATAACATATCATCACGCCTATATCCCCGAAGGGGTAGGCAGAGGTGTACCAATGTACTGCCACAGTTCGCCGATATGTTTAGGTCCCATGTAATAGGGGGCGAGCCTATTGCCACTTACCGGGCACATTTCCAAACTCCGACCTGCTACGGAGAATTTCATAGAAAAACCCAATAACATCTTGGTCGACTCGGGAATCGAATCTAAGACCTCTAGCGTAGCAGGCGCGCTTAGCACCACTAGGCCAACGAGGCAACTATTGAATAAAATGAATCAACAAATCAACAATTAAACATAAAAAACTAAAAATCAGGATCAAATACTTCTTTTGGTACTGGCACCTTTAAGCTACGTTCCAAAATAAGTATTTTTTATTCGGCAAAGAGTATATTTTACTTTGACACGGATCCAAAACACATCATTCTGTAAATATCACTAAAAGTCATAAAAAAAAAATCTGTGACTTTTTTTTTGAATATCACTGTCCACCTCCCAAAATTCACTAGGTCTATTGACAAAATTACTAAAGTGCCCCGCGCCCCGTCCCCCGCCGCGTCCGAGCGCCATCTCTTCTGTGTGTTTTGAACAAAAGGTGCAGACGTAAAAGCGTTGCGCCCGCGCCCAGTCTCTTCTGTATGTTTTACGTCGCGATGCTAGCGCGACGGCCAGATCCCTTTCATGCAAAATGTATAAAAGCGTCACAACGCAAAACATACAGAAGAGACGAGGCGCGGGCGCGACGCTTCTATACATTTTGTATGAAAGAGACAAATGCCCGCGCCCCGTGTGCGTATTACGTCTTTTCTGTCTGGCCTGCGCCTAAAGTCTATGATATTGCTTCTTTAATGTTTAAGATCGAAATCGCGTGAAATACTCTACTTACCAGAAATAACTACTTTCGTATAATATATAATAAATATGACTATAATAGACGACTAAAATTCTCTTTAATTCCCTATACTTAAATGAAACAACGACATCGATAATCGTTAAATTTTAATCACTTTTAAAACTTACTTGTTAAGACGCCTATTATCGGTACTGTTAATTATAACACGATCTTTTTTTTTCTGTTCAAACTAAGTACAATGTCCATAAAAAAGTGGCTTATAAAAAGATTGGTACACTTAGACCAACATTGAAGAATCAAAATAATAACATAACATTTAGCTTTGCGTCACTTTAACAAATGTCGTTGTGCAACTCTCTTTCTTTTATGTTTATTCCAATAGCGTTTCTGGCAGTGTGCGAAAGAGACGCAGTCATGATTATCGTGCCCTTCCGGATCGGTCGGTTTGGGCTTTTCGGTCGTCGGGTCGGGCGTCCGGCCGGCCGGCATGGGCGCCGCAGTGCTCGTCGTGGGGTCGGCACGAAGTTGCAGATATTTAAAATAGTCCATTTCGAAATGTTCGGCTAATTCAGACACCCTCATAGTCTGTGCTGCGACATGGAACGGCTCGGGTGCTGTGACAGGCGTGCGATGAACCTGACCATTACGGACTGGTCTAATATGCCACGTGTCACGCATTGGCATCCGAGATGGCACAATTGAAACGTACGAAACCGAAGGAACGCGAAATACTGGCATTGGAGTCATTACGGAGAACTGAAAGAAATTCACTAGTTTGTTGCGCACCAAATCCTGGTTCTTGTGCAAACCTTGTTTGACGATAGCCGCCACGGGTAGATCAAGTGATGTTCGTTCACAACTCAGGCCACCACATAAAGGTTTCTTCTTAAAAACATCTTGTTGAGTTTTTTCCATGTGATTAACTTGCACATGTGTTTTGTTCAGGTCTGACATGAGTATCACAGGACGGAACTTGAATGGAGCCGCGGTGACTAAGTGCAATATGTGAAGCATAACTGAGGAATAGAAGATTACGCTCCGCATTACGCAATACCTAACAACCATCGAACATGTTTAGAAGAGGATGCGACACATGTCGAGGAAGTAGCGCGAGTAGAAAATATCCAATTTGTAATTACACTGTTTTGTTTTGGTGCGAGCATTGTTCCGCAATATGCCATCATATCAACTGTGGATACGTAGCTATGCTGAAAACTTATTTAGGTGCTCGTGACTGGATAAATTAGAACCTTAACATTACTGAGCTGTTACTGTATATTTAAACATTGGTGGATCTGCATCTGCATTACATTCACAATCTATCCATGTCTACATGTTTGTACTAAAATAACATATTCCTATTTCCCATTATTATAAATGTGAAATGCTTGCTTCAGGTTGTATTCGTGTATGACAAGAATACAACCTAAAGCAAGCATTTCGTTTTTTTTTTTAACAGGAAATGTTGCTTAAAGGAATTAAATTTAGTAGTGATATATATTGGCCGTTAATTACAATCATTTTAAAAGTAGACCTTAATCATATACTAAGAAAGTAAAAACAACGGAACCGCTATCAAAAGCCGCCTAGCCATAACTTCGCTTAAAGCATCGCACACAGAGAGTTGAATCCTCCTGAAAATAATCTAAGTACCTATGTGGTAAATAACATGCTAATCGTGTTCAGAAAATACAAATTTTTTGGAATGGGTTAAATAAAAAATGGAATGAATGTGTGCATGACAGAGTACAACGAAATTTAATATTTGAGCTGTCTTTGAATAATAATGACCTACAGTAAAACCTTCATAACTGTGTTATACTGTTAATGAAGACAGGCGCACCGTTTGACATTAGTTTAAGGAACTGTGATTCACATTATAATAACGAAAATATTGATACGTGAAACGGACGGAACTGAAGGTCACCTCAAAATTGTAATAAGTATGTTATTTGCTAGATTCGCTTAGAGTTTTCGTCTAGAACTACTTTTTTGTAATAATTACTGACAAAATAATCATTTCTTAAGTAAAGAATCTATTTGTAACGGATTCTATCCCGGTTTGTTGTTTGGCTTCGGGTTCTCGTTATTTCGCCGCCAGGTGTCGCGCGCGTCACCAGGAGGTTACTCTTAGTCTTGAATCTGATTTGACTTAGTGACTTATTTGTAACATCAATTAATTAATTGCAAGCAAACATTACCATCCTTGACATTGCCGTATGTTTATTAAATAGTCGTTTAGTTGTGTTAATTTTTAAGGAACACTTAACTGAAATGCGCTATTCGGCATGACAGCTGGTGTTGCAAATTCTTATTTTTGTTTACGAATATTTAAGTCTAGCTATTGACAGTCGGGAACCTAAATTTAAACAAGAAACCGCTATAGAATCTGTTAAAATAATTTTATTTTTTGACAGAATCTTCTTTCACGCTTCCACAAGTATGCACATTTTTCTAAACAACATTCATAAGCAATATACACAATATTGGTCACAAAAGGAGCTTATAAATATAATAACAAAGCTTAACTTATTCCAGAGAACACTAGTACACTAAAAATTAAGTGTCAAATAATGCTAAATTGTAGTTTATTATACAGTTTTACTTGAAAAAAAATGTATTTTACCTTTTATGTTATGTCTGTAGCAAACAGGTTTTAAAATAAAAAATAATCCTTTTTATCATATTTCTAAACTTAATCTATTATCTAAACTACTGCTACTGTTGTCTAAGCAAAACTAAATTATTCAACTAAAATCCGCTTTAAAGAAGAGTCTAAAAGTATTACCTAAACGATTGCCAACATGGCAATAGTGTAAACGAAAAACTTCTCATTTCCGGCTATTGAGAACTTACTTCTAAAATACGATTTAATTGTTATTTTGTACATTATAAACACTTTTGTTGACAGTTAAATGAAATTGTGCATTGGTAATAAATAGCGCTACGCTGACCCTTAGGCTGACCCTGACGCTATTTCAAACCGATGCACAAGTCCCTTACAACATGGAACTATGGTAAACTCATCAAATGTAACTTTACACTACGAATTACAGCTCACTTATTTTAATAAATGAATTGCTACAGTTTGTTGTTTTCGTCTATGTTGAGCTCTCCAATCGAATGCAAAACAGTTTGCAAACTGTACACAATCATTAATGGGTTGATCTTCAGTGCCCTTTGGTGTTCTCCCGCCCGGCAAGGGTGGATTCGTGCTGGTTGACCGTTTACCCTGTCTGTTAATTTTTATCTTTCTCGGAGCTCTTGCAATGTTTTCATTATCACCATGATCGACTTGAAATTCAGAATTGTCAGTGTCTATTTGCCGATTTGGTTGTGGAACTCGTTTCAGCATCTTTTCTGAGAATTCACCTTGATAAATTCTGTTTCGAGTCGGTTTACCACGAGGAAACTCTGCGTGATATTCAATTCCTGGAGATGGATTCCTTGATAAAGAAACACTGTGACGTATGTTGCTGTCGAACTGGGATTTTTGTGGTGATCTATTTAAATCTGGAGCGTCTTCCTTTATATTTCTAGGATATTGGAATATAGCATCTGGTTGATCTTGTGGATTATGACCGTGAAACATCACATTTTCGGGTGTTGGAAATGGCATTCCCATCTTTTCAGAGGATTTATCTTCATAAACTCTACTTCGAGTGGTTTCACCAAGAGGTAAATGGGCTTGGTAGCGGGTTTCTGGAAATGTTTCGCCCTTGAAATGGTCGTTTTGTGATGATCTATAAAAAATCGGGTCATTCCTAATGTTTCCTGATTTACTCGGAAACGGCTTAGTACGGAATTCATTAATTATAGGCTTAAAGTATATATTCTGATCCTGACGAGGGTTCCTGGATGGAAAATCGACACCGTAGACTGTTTCAGTATGCTGGCCGCTACGAGGTATTTGAGATTGATACCGGGTATCGGAATGTGATTCAGAACGAATTCGAAAGTTAGGAACTGTATCTGGACGAAACTCAAAATGACGAGGTGTCTTGGTAACATTCAGAATAGAACCTAGGGTTCGTGAAATTTGCGTTTGTGAAGCAGATTGAGGAGATACATTTGTATAAAAGTAATGGCGCGGTGATACTGATGGAATCTGAATGTGAGGTTTAATCTGAATTAATCGACCACGTGGAAATTGATTTATTGCACCAGTAAATGTAGATTTACCACTAGATCTACCACTCTCAGTAAATGTAGATCTTCCAATCTTAGTAAATGTAGATCTATCACTTTCAGTATATATAGATCTACCACTAGATCTTCCACTCGCAGTAAATGTCATTGAAACTTTTTCCTCAGTAGGTGTCTTATCAAGAGACGGCCTGTTTTTAAACCACACTTTGTGGAACATCTGGCTAGGAAAAGGTATAATTTCAGTTGTATCAGTAAGGAACCAATAAGGATCACTAGTTTTAAATGCAGTGTATTGGTTTTCCCTAGGTGAATTCTTTAAATTCAACTCTCTACTTCGTAACCAATTTTTTGATGACGCCGTTGTAAAAAATAAACTGGGATTCACTTGAACCTTGTGTTTCTTTTCCCCTGAATTTCGAAAGCTTGGACCTTCCTTTTGCTTTACCGTATCTTTAATCGGATAACAAACCGTTTTTTGATTGACATGGAGAGCCGGTACTTGAGATGGTACACTTGCAGCTTTACAGGTAGTTGACTTTTCACAACTAAATTCTGGAAATGGCACAGGACCGCACTGCGGCTGATTTTGTTTCTCATAGTGACTTTCGACTGGTGCGGGTGGATGATTAAATCTCATTATATTTGACTTTTGAAGACTTGTCATTGGTATCACTGGACGAAACTTTACGACGACAGAAATCACTGACGGTATACTGTTAATGATCACAATATAATAAAGAGTGATGTACCACATTACGTATTAGTCGATAACTATACTTCATATTTATGGAAACATAACAGATACTAGAATAAAGTGTACGATTTTTTTATAAACAATCGTGCTTCTAATCAAAATGTTGTGATTTGATTTTAATAGCATTTCATAGCACGTTTTTATATTAAATTAAACAACACTCCGTTGTATGCTGACGTGCTTATGTTGCATTTGCGTCTTCTATGCACATCTTTATAAGCGTTGATATAATGATGTTGTGGACCATGTTTATTGCGCGGCAGAGGTGAAGCCTCGCCATTACCAGCCAGAAAAATATGTTCAGAAAAAGAAAGTGCATAGAGGATGCACAATTTACATATTTAGCGAAATACTTGTATTCATTTTAACTTTAAATGTTTAAAGGAAGTATAAACATACGTAAATACTATCTAAAAGCATGCAATGGTTAACTATTTTTCTCTACATAAGCTAGCTTTCTTGTTTCAAACTCTAATTTATTTATTAATATAGATAATAGGGCTTCTGAGTAACAATATTATTTAGTTATTGCGTAGTAAGATCTGTTATACTTATTTGTACTACAATTATTTATTACATAAATTATACTAATTACAGTTTAAACTTAAATATAATGGTATAGATACTAGGAACAATTATTGTACCTCTTATTTATAGTTGCTTATTCTTTCAATAATAACTGACCTTTAAATGTAACCTATTTAATCAATACATCATGTTACTGTTTGTGTGCTCTCATATTAACATCTCAAAATCTACAATACTACTACACGTGAAGACTTGTAATTGGCTATCTTTCAACTATGATTGTTTGTTTTATTAAGTTTTATCTTAGCTGTAAGTCTTCCAAAGTATAATAATTAATAAATAAATAAATAATTCCCTAACTATATTAACAGAATAGAATAACCCGAGCGAGTCGAGTGAGTATCGCTTGTGGCGCTCACTACTCGCTCCTCGCTCTAAATCAGACCACTGCCTTAGGGCGAGGAGCGAATAGCGAATAGAACGATGAACTACAAAACGAGTCGGCGAGCAGCGAGTAGTGAGTATGTAGTTTTGTCGCCGAGCGATGAGCGAGTGACGAGTGTGACAAGCGATACTCGCTCGACTCGCTCGGGTCATTCTATTCTACTATAAAGGAAGGGTGGGCAAAAAGGAACATGCCTTTAAAACCCAGATCTTGTGATGTGTGGGCGATTGATGATGCTCACAGTATCAGGCGGTTTTGTTTGTAAATGTAAATAACGACAAGACCTACCTCTTGTCGTTATTTACATTGTACGGTATTTACTAAGTATAGAATTATTGTAATGATATTTAAACATGGAAAATAGTTTATGGTTTTTATAAACTTCAATATAAGATCGACAACGAGCTTTTTATTTAAGGGCAAGTTCTCTTGTATATAAAAACTCTAATTTTCCAAAAGTAACACCAAAGGTACAAAAAAATATCAGGCATCATCATAGTAAAACAAAATACCTTTCACGACAGTCTTAAATAATTAAATGTTTTTGTTTCATTATATTATATCGAGAAGTTAAGCCTTCAACACTGCTCTCCCTATACCTACAAAAAAAATGTTCTAAATTCGAAACCGCACTTATAATATGCAGAATAACACTGGTTGGTCTTCGGCGAGTGTTTTGATCGCCAAGCGAGTATCGCGCAGCGAGTCTCGCCCAGCATATTTTCGGGTTTAAGATACTTTATTCTCATAAAGATTTTTTTTTTTTTAATAGTTTTCTCTTTCTAAAAATGTGTAAGTTCTATCTAATTAGCACTACGAAATAATTGTTACTTAATCGAGGAAGAGCGAGGTTTATCCCATCACAAGTATCTTCGGATTACTTTCTGGGAAGCCCCGGCAACTGAATTGTATAGATTTGAAAGAAAAAACGCATTTTTTTTTTTTTTAATTCATATGTTAATAGTTTTACTCGCCGCAAAGAACAAATGCTGAGAGAGTTCTCTCCGGTAATGTGAACAATCGGCGAGTAACTTTTTTATATGCGTCCCCTTAATTTACACGGGATCTATTTATCTTGTTGTACATTTCTTGGGCGATGTTATAGTTCATAGTTACTCGCTTCTCACCCGTTAGTCGGACCACTCCCTAGTCGGATCACTGCTTCAAATTTTTTTCTATTTTTTTAAACATTAAGTCCATTTTAAATCATCAATCTACAGCTACATTTCGACATTATAAGTAATACTATAGTTACGGGGTGGATCTACCAGTTATCTGTCCGACAGCTGGCTAGATCCATTACGGGTACGCGACCCCGGATTGTCCTAGCTATCGCTGTCACATTCATAGCTCCATGACGGTAGCATCCTATTACCCGACCTACCTTGTTATCCTTTTCTAATTCCTTATCCCGCAGGAACGCAATGGATAATCATAAAAATAATTTAATTATCCAAAATGGCGGCGATGTGGTTCGCCACCCATTACGTCTCGTTTCTCGCGATGGCGATAAGCGGCCCTCGGAAAGCCGCTTCGCTGCGTTGAATGTTAGAGGAAGAATGATTGGAAGGTGTATGAAGTATGCCAGATGATGAATATAGTGACAAAAATTAATGGTATGCTGAGATGGTTTGGCCATTTCGAGAGAATGAATGAAGAACGTTAAAGTTTGACAACGTTAAAGGTTGAAAAAAAAGCCTGGTCAAGAGTGCCCTAAAAGGAAAAGCATGTTTGAAAAAATATGAGAGTGGACGAAACGAAACAGGTTTATAAGGATCGTAGCACTATCTTAAGAAGTGGTATCTGCCTAACCCTACAATGGAAAAAGGCGTGATTATATGTATGAAATACATCGTGGTAATCAATAATTGCCGTAACGAATCATAGCAAAGAGATTAAATTTTATAATTTTGTGCATGCCTGTTTGATAGCGCGCTTGAGGTTGGGAGCATGGTCTGTCAGCATTAGTAGAACGTTATGAGGATTGTTATTATTGTCCTCTATTTTGCAGTGATGCTCACTATTTTGCATTCAGTGACGTCGAATTCCCTGCGCTATCGGCCACAGGTACTGCTCGCTGATCTACAACCTTCAAATGACTTAATACATCGGATTGTCGAGTCCAGAAAGAGACAGAGGCCCATGTGTGGTGTACTACCCGTGCAAGGTCTCAGTTGTGAAATGCCTTCAACTTGCAAGCAACTCAAATCTAATTTAGTGTTCGGAAATCCAGGAACTACGTGTTATACAATTTGGGTTCCGATGATTTCAAACAAACATCAATCTCTTCATCCTCGAATAAAACTATCTTCAAAACAAGCAACAGTATCGCGTCAGAGACGTAAATTTCAGCCAACTACTGAACATTTTAGAGACAATGCATATATTAGACTAAAAAGTCACAAGTTTGATTTAAAAAGTACAGAGGATGTCCCTGAGGATGAGCCTTCACCTCCAACCATAAGCACGGTAGCATACTATCGAGACGAAAGCCTTGGAGGAGATAGTGGCGACCCTTCGCGTGCAAGATACTAGCGGCCCGTGCGACTCTTGTACAAAACTCTTGGTAACTTATTCCCAAACAATTTTTTTTACCAAATCATTCAAGCTACACTGCTGAAGATAGACTTCTTTCAAGTTCGTCACAACACCCGACCTACTATTATAATAGTTATTAAAAGGACAGATTTATTGCTAAGTTTATTAAAATAAAATATTTTATAATTTTCTTTAAATTTAAGTATTTTTACTTATACCTCCTATACCATGGATTTTCAAGATGTTTATCATATTTCTTTCGTTTGGGTTAATTATTGAAGGAAAATGTCTTCCTACCCAAGTGAGATATCAATAAGCGTTAAACACTAATCGAATCTCTCAAACGTATGGCAATGAAATATGATTTATTTTCACGTTTAATGTAATTTAAGTGATTTTATATAATCGATAATGTTTGTTGAAACGTCACTGGGCTAGAGGGGCTGACTTCATAGCCCGCGCGATACTTTAGTAGCTGAAGATATTCCTGTGCCGCGCTGAAGGCGCACGTCAGTCCAAGTTGCTAAAGTAGCACATAATTTATTGTATGAGTTGCGCAGATGTACATACCTGCACAAAAGCCTGCACGAAAGGTGTCCTATTGCTATGTGTCGTTATTTACTTGCCAATCTATAAATCGTCCAAAATAGACTCACTGATATTTACCTACTTTACATAGAGTAGCTTAGAGCACTTTGTGTTAAAGTAAATAGACCAGTGGCTAGTGCCACAAGCCTATTTGCTTATATTATGCATTTAAAGATTGTCAAAACTGTTAGTATAAATAAAACTTTTAATAATTATGTGTGATTGTTTATTTATATTACTTTAATACAAATAATAGATTGCTGATTGAAGTTCAGTTTAAGGTATTCTTTAAAACTACGTTAAGCGGGCACCCGCGCGGTTCCGTACAAATGTATTAAGTCGCGGGGAGCTGCGCGGGCGTCCGTCACGGGGAACCGCGCCCCGCATGCACACAGCGGTGCGCGCCGCCATGCGACGCGGACCGTCGCGTTCTCTGTCTCGCGGCGGATGCCCGTCGTGGGCGCCCGCTTAACGCACTTACAACCCTTGCGGTTGAATACTTTATAATTTACTTAAAAGTATATTAGTTAAAGCCTTTAACAGAGAGGTAACATTACATTCCACGACGTGCTCTCTGGCTATGCAAAGGCTAATACATATAGTGTTGTCCAATTTGGTATAATAAGAACGTTTAAGGACCGTACGCTCCAACGCTAGCAGCACTCTCTCCTCGCGCACGCCTTTCCGTGGCCGAGAACTTAGCGCTTGCCTTAAATGTTCTATTACAAATGATCATATTCTCAAATACACTTCAACTGCGGAAACTTGCATCCATCTTTGTGCTATACAATAGGATAGCGCTTTCAAAATTAATGATGATTATTTATAATTTTAGGGGAGGTGTTACCCACCCATATGATCTGCGTACTCCTAGTCATCGGGTTTTGATTTGAAGTCTTAAGGTCTTTGTGTGTATTAGTTACAACAGCGGTCAACTTCTGAAGATTGATAGTTTTCTCATAACATCTTGGAGTAATTACGTCGGACCATACCTTCGTTTCGAATGAAGATTTTTGCGCTGCTGTGCTCAGCGAAGGTTTGCTTGTGGTCATATGTGACGACTTGGCGTGCTGATCTTTAAGTTTCGACATCGTTTCTGGGAACAGTTCATACACAACTTTATGTGTGACGGTTCTCGGACGGTGCTTGGTGGTTGTGGTTGTCTCGGCCACAGTAACTGTTGTGTGGTTTTTATGTGTCTTTTGCGAGCTGCTTTTTGGCACGTATTGGCTGACAGTTATTGGTGATACGGTCAACTTGTCTTGGCCAGAACTACTAAGTTTGGTCGTGCTTGTTGTGGTTCTCGTGACTGGTGTCATAGCACTTGTGCCGGCTTTGGTTATTGTTTTTATATCGGTATTTTTGGTCGTAATATTTAAGTTTTGATTCGATACCATTTTGTTATCCTTTAGCTTTAACTCTTCTGTATCACAACCATAGTAGTCGTCTTCAAATGAATCTATTCCGCACATCATTTGCACGTGAAAACCGAACTTCCTGACTTTTTTAGTTTTACTTTGTTCTGATGTAGTTTTATTTTTTGATTTCCCAGTTAAATGAGTTAAAGGAAAAGGCGCGGGATAACTCACTTGCATGAATATGACTAGTATCACCAACACTTTGTGTGTATGCATGGTTATAATTGTTTATATTACTTTGTGATGAATTCGCTATCGGAAACATTGTTTACTAAATTAAAGTGACGAAAAATCTCACTGGTTTCAAGTGTTTAATCTGAATGTTGTTAGTAATGCTCAAGTGGCGTGTTTCAACAAAAAATCAAGCGTTGCAACCTTTGATCCATGATTGGATAAATGAAAACTATGTAGACTTATCGGATGACGTAACCTTGTCATCAGCCGTAGCTGTCTCTCTCTTTCATATGTATTATCTATCTATATATTATAAGTAAAGCAGTTACTTACTCAAAACTGATTAAAGAGTCGACTGTGGTGAAGTTCTCAAAACTGACAGAATAGCTTTTAAAATACTACGTACACACAGCGACACTATACATAATACAGCGATACATTATACACTCGTTGTATGGTATGCGACAATCATTGCGATGCACACGCCAACTGGGGCTTACACGAGTAAAAATAGCCGCGCGGCAAAAATCACTTGTCGTGTGGACTGAGTATGCAATCCCCAAAGTAGGGTCAGTAGGTTTCACTGTGCAAGATACCTTGAAACGTGTTAGAACGTTATCTTAATATGGTACTTACTATACGTCAGTCAACTCATTCTCGTTGACGACCCGGTGGTGGTGTCGGTCTACAATCGCTGTAGGACTAAGGGAATAGGGCTTCTTCAATTAAGGTACCGGTTAAAAAGAGGGCATACCAGTATAGGGAATGTCTTCCGTGACACATAGAAAAAATCTTTTTATTTTAAATTATTTAACAAAAATACATTATATATAAATGTAGGTTTTTATTAAATTAAAATTACCTTAAAACTATTTTAACATGTACAATAAATATCAAATTTATAAAGCGAATTTGTGCCATTCACGCGATAGAAGATAAACTATGTCTCACCAAAAATAACTGAAGAATTGTCATTGGAAACAGCCATAAAACATAGCAAGCTAATTTATATACGACAGAATATAAAACCATGCGTTCAGATTTAAATGGATATTTACAGTGAGCGCTCGCGCACACGAGGCAGCGCGATGTCGGCGCAGCGGCGCAACGTCTTCGACACTCTTCCTTCTTTTGTTTTTATCTTCACTATACGTTGTTTTATCTATGATAGGTATGTTCTTTGGCTGCCGTTAATGGAATAAGAAAACAAACGACAGCGGCGGTTTGGTCCGTCCCGTGCATGTCGCGGCGCCGTGTCGTCTGCACGAGCGCTAACGTCGTAGTCATAATTATTAAGAAGTCATTGTCAAAACCCCTATTTTAAATTATGGAAAAAATCTACTAATAGATACCGGAATAATCATAGATGCTCAAAGTGTAAAACAGAACTAGTATCTCAGAATATGAAATACTCCAAATCCGTTATAGAAAAACATGTTATTGCAAACACTTGATTCGATAATTTATTTGGTTTTAAATGTTTTATAAAGTTCGACAATAAACAGGTATATTGAGTATTATATTTATAAAATATAGTTCTCATTCTAGCAAACTTTATTTCAAGTAACCTATAAATAAACCAAAGTTCTGAAAAAGGCCATTAACATTGCTGTTCTTAAAACCTGGGCTTATTCCTCACTGAAGCTTACGATATGAAAGATGACCGGCAAAGCTCTGGATATTATGATGACTCATAGCTACATAAAAATACTATAACAACAAAGACAGTCTAATTAAATAAACCATGAAATGTAACAAATATTGTGAACTTTTACGGATCTTAAACAAGAATCTTATACCGAACCCCTTCATTAGTATTCCTACTAATTTACCAGTCATCATATGTAGAATTACAGAACGGGGACGGACTGGGTGCAAGACGGAGGCTTTTCTCCAGCTAACGTATCGTGAAGGTGGACTGAACTATTCCCTAATGTGCAAACTGTATTTAAAATTGGTATTATTACATAGAATCGATAAACTGGAGATAAGCTACTTGCCGACTGTGCCCAGTTAACGAAATCAATCGAATGGCGCCCATGTGCTCCTGGTGGTCATCGGAGGATTCGTACTGAGGGTGGGCCAATTGTCACGAGATGGTTTCCCTTGCCAGAGAGCATCGGGGGGTAACTCTTCCACTTTTGGAGATCTATTTTGCCACCATATGATCGCAGTACTAGCCGTTATCACACTTGCACTACTTGGCGGCTCAAATGTGTATGTTTGAGATCTGCATAACTTGCAAGTTACTTCTTCATTTAATTTTGCGATGATTCCTTCAACTGATTCCTTGTGATGTCCTTTAGGTGCTGCACTTGTTTCTTTAGCTTCATTTATTTTCATTGGCTTTCCTGATACATTACTTGATTCAGGTAAGTTTGTTTGACTTGATAAAGTTTTTATTTCCTGGCTTGTATTATTGATGGTATTTATTGCTATTGAATTTGTAAATTTATTTGTTGATGTTGTATTTTCAAATGTTTTATTAAAAGTATCAATCTTCTTTATTATTATTTCCTTCGATTTATTTTTTTTAAGAGAAGGCGTTCTTAATAATAGCGAGTCAATAGTTGTTTGCGTCGTTTCGGTTTGTGTTTGAGTCGTAGAAGTGATCGGTGTTGTAGATTGTTCTGTCGTCGTTGTTGTGGTCGGTGTTGTTGTCGCTGGCGTTGTTGTAGTCTGTCTTGTTGTTGTTGGTGTGGTTGTAATCGGAGTTGTTGTAGTTGGCGTTGTTTGGGTCGTCGGTGCTGTTGCTAATGGTACTGTAGTTGTTTCTATAGGAAGTGTAGATTCCGGTGTCGTGGATGTAGTGGCTGTCGTTGTTGTTTCCTCCACAGTGCTTGTAGTTGTTGTCTGTGTAGTATATAATGGCCTGAAAGTCATAATTTTTTCAGTCGTTTTTAGATACCTCGCAGGCCATAGTGGTCCCTTTACTCTCGGTTTACCATATCCTGGCGTTTTCACTATACGTTGAAATTTTGTGTATAAATCCGCTGGGATAAATCCTTTATTCCATTTTAAACTACTTCTTGTGTATCTTTCCGCATTTATAGTATTTCTTAAAGGCACAATTGTTGTTCTAGTATTTATCATCACGTGCTTTTGGCTAATTTTATTTCTTTCTCGATGTAAATATGGTCTTTCCGTCATGTATTTATATTTTTCTTTCAAAGTCGTATATGGCTTATGTCTTAACGTCGCATAGGTTTGGGTAGTTTTTGAAATGGTTTTATCTAACTCCACACAACCATAGTAATCATCTTCGAGGGAATCTATTCCGCATATCCGTAAGGTAACGTCGTCAGACTTTTGAGTGACCGGTGCCGGCATAGTGCGTTTTGTTTCATAGTCTGCGAACTCCATTACTTCGTGTTCTCTGCTCAGCCTTGAAAACCGTTTCATTTGTATTATTTGTAAGAAATTGGAAACCATAATAAATATTACGTAAACTTTTCGTTTAAGACATGATGACATCATTTTAATCTCATGTACTGCCAATATTTATTTTACTTTTAACTCAATAAAATGACTTATTTTACGATTAACTAAGCCAGCATCGTGTACGGATATTTGAATACTAACAGTGAAACTAATAAACATTGTTTGTATTATAGACGCTGGGAGCATTTGTAAATATTAATATAGATTATGATTAGCAAGCCACGTGCTTTGGAATGCTTCGAAGGAAATTCGCGTTTCCATACACTTGAATGTTACAGTTTAGGCTAACGTAATATTTTGCTGCCACATTCACCTCTTCATGCACAAGTAAATAAATATAAAGTGGTGGACAAACAATGTTTCCATATTACATTTTTGAAGTTTACGTTTTGACTTGAGTTATTTTTTTATCGTGCTAGCATTTGAGGTAAGAAATTGCCTCTTGCTTTAAGATATGATGTGAAAAATAACTTGCTTCTTTTTCTTACTCTTTTTATGTTAATAACAATGAATGCTGTAATAAAAACATTTTACCTGACCCAATCAACTGCAATGCAGGTAGGCGCTTTAATATTGATTTCAACAATTTTTTTTTTTCTAAATTCATCTATAACGACCGCCCTAAACTTACTCCACCTTAGGCGGGACACCTCTAGTAGATTTGGTTTAAGTCGTTGAGTCATAGACGAAACGGAAGAAAACACGAGAAAAAAGGCAGTTAAAAATTGTTGTAGGATAATGTTGAAGAATGGTTATGTTATGGTTAGCGCATGTACCACTACGTCGTGACAAAAAAACTAAAATCATAGTGCAAATAATATCACTATAATATAGTATATTATATTTTGTTAGGATATTCAGGAACATTCTTAACCAAGCAACATACAAGAAAACTGTTTAAACCGACACGTGCCAAGCAGATCACAAGCGTCTACATTGTTACATAAAAAATATAAATGTTAATAAGGAAAGGCTAGGGTGTAAACATCAGCTGTTCAGGGCTTAACCCATGTCACGGGCGACAGACGGACAGACGGACGGACGGATTATAATAACGCCCGCCTCAGCTGCCCCGAGCTCCATCTCTGTATATACTCGAACACAGAAAAAACTAGTCCGCCCATTTTGGGACCGCTATTGTCTTAACTTGCGACTATAACCTTCTGTAGGTAGAACAGTAAGTCTCTTAGCTAGCTTGTTTATTATTGTAAAAAAGAACGACTACCTTCACGCTTCACTACCAGAACAGACTAAAGGTATAATAATGTGACGTTTTTATTAAAAACATTCAGCAGGCGATAAGAATATCGTGTGAACTGGTAACACATTAAGGGCTATTGCTAACTCAAAAATCGATCTCATTTTTTAAAGACCTTTAAGTTTACGTAACGGTTATTTCTAGTTACTAAAAAAAAACATTTTTTTTTATTGTTACCTGTGCAGCACAATTTTTTTTTTTCTTTTTTGCAACCCGATATCTATCGGACTAGTAAGGTAGACGAAACAATCTGCCGTATAAATATGGCTGTAGGTGTTTTGTTTTTTAGTAAGATAAGTAAACGCTCGCTTTCGCCATATACTAAATCTTTATGGAGAGGGTGGAGTAATTCGGTCTAACTAAAGACAATTTCGCGAGGATAATTGTATTGTCTCCGTCCATATTACTCGTCGCCCCGAGTGGAGATAACGTGGGCTGTTTGTATGATGATTACTTTCCAAGTTTTTGTGGAATCGTCGATGGAGTGGCGCGACTCGTTCCTATGGCTTGTTGAGTGGCATTTTTGAGTTCATCTACATAATTGGAACGCTATACGAGGTTAGGTGAGCGGCTTTGTATTCTAGCTTTAATGAAATATATTTTGAAGGTTATCTACACTCTGCTTTTTTGTATTCTGTATTCAAATTTGGTTTATATACTCTAGTCTTTAATATGTTAATCAATTTGATCTATGTGACAATTACTATTAAAATATTTTTATCTTAAACTCAATCTCTTACTAACCAATAACTCCTTAGGGATGTAACTTGCATGCGAGTATATTCAAGTAGGTAGGCACTTTATCTACGTCTATTATGTCAAAGCAATACTTACGAGCTCCAGGCACGCAGCCACCGCGCGGCCGCTCTCGCCGTGCTACCTTCACTACTACTAGCGCCCACCAACGTAGATAACGTGGTATGGTGAGAAACAGGCTAGAACAAATTTGCTTGTTTCATTATACAGTGCAATTTTTTTATTTTTTACAGAAATAAATATTATTGTAAATATTTTAAGTTGAATTTCTAAAATAAATGTTACTACAATTATTGCAAAAATAATAATATTTATAAGGAAATCTTTTTTAACATAATCAACTATTTATGCATATCAGTCTCATTTGGGACAGAAAAACAGCACGTTACTCTAAATGTATGGTGAAAATCAATCACGAGTAATTCTCACGCTAATGTTTCTTTTTTTATGTTTGCGTGAAATGTTTCCCTTTCGATGAAAACAAAAAAGCATTATTTATTTTTATTGATTAAAGTACTGAATACCGTTTCTATTCCAGTCCAGTAACCAGCCGGTTGGAACGCTCCTCCGTGCAGTAGGCACGTGCACTACAAACGTGGAACTTCTTTACCGACTGCAATGTGTCTTACACAGAATGAAATTTTATTTTCATTGTTGAAAACCTGGTGTGCTATGTATTAGTGATGAGGAATCCTTATCACAACTTATATGGGGCTTACCCTGACATTCGGCTATAAAGTACACTACAAAGGCAGGTTATATTTTGATTAGGTAACTCTCTATGTCACTAATTTTTAGGTCATTATTAAGGTCATATTTAGAATAATAATTAATTCATCTAAGTACAACTATTTTTGCCATATCAATTCCATTTGTTAACAGTGAAGTGTGTTGGTTCCTTGCAAATGGTAGAGTAGGTAATGCATTAGCACCAAACTGGTATAATTTGGAATGAGCACAAAGAGGCGACGTGTAACAAGGTGCAGGCTTAACTAGCTTTAATATGCAAATAAGTTTACATCGCGAACACCCGTTACTTGAACGACCGAGCACTTTGCCGCCACCTACTTATGCTCACTTTGTTACAACACTTTCATATCAAAACCTTCAACGATTACTTATTACAACTTTTTATATTTCCATTTAACACGATTAACATTCCTGAAATTTTGAAGAATCATTTTTACTTATCCGCACTATCTATACATAGGTAATAGTTCGCTACGCATCGTAGTTCCTAGTACCTACTACGTTAGCTACGTAGCGCTACGCGGCACACAGTTGTGTGCTACGGCGCGAACGCCCGTACTCCAACAGCGTTGCAACTTTTATTGGAAAACTTTACCCGAATTTACATGTCCCGCACATTATTAAAAACGCTTGTAAAACTTTAAAACGTTCACTTTACTGCTGCGTTCGACCTTAAAATTATGCTATTAAGTGCTATATTTGAATGGTACAACGGCAAGCACATGTTGTCAAAGGATTTGTTTCGAAGCCAAGAGTTTGAATTTTAAGTGTTGGCCTGACTCTGGCGTTTACCTGTGACGCTAAAATAGTTGTTTAATATACAATAGGCTTTTACAACGGGGAATTTATTGCGGAAACTTTACAAATAAACTTATTATTTTGTTGTTCCGTGGCTTATTCTGCGCTTTGTTTGAATGGTTCAATGAAACTTTTACTATACCTTTACCCTACCTACTAACAATTCATTTGACTTTGTAGTGCTATAGCACAGTGGAGTTACAAATGCATTAACTTAGATAGTAGCAATGAAAGTTAAAAGAATAAATGATACAGTATTTAATGTAAGGGTGAAAATATTGGAATACTTGAAATACAAAATCATAATGTTGAAGTATTGTTTGTTCAGACATCAGCTCGTTTAAATCGTGTTTACGCCATTATGACAGTATCAATGACAACACTAATTTATCTATGAATTGGGCACTTTGCTTGGCTGCTATATTTACCCAATTAGGGAGGTGTGCCTTGCGCCTGCGAAGTTTCCCGCGAACTTCGGCCTGCACCCAGCGCTTGTGAGTTCGTGTCCCCTTCCCGCCACGCGAGACACACGCGACCAGCGGGGGAATATCAAGGAAAACAGAAAATTGTAGGAAAGGGCTAAAATAATAAACTTTCGACTTTAAGTAACAAGCACATTAATTGCAAACTGGCGAGTATAATTCTTCATAATTAAAAACTTAGAACCGTGTAGAGAAAAATGTGCTATAGAAATTAAAAATGCATTATTATCGATCCATTCGTTTGGAAGCTACCAAGATTGCACACTCTGGTACGTGTAAAATACATAAATATTTAATCTTAAACTCCAATATCAAAAAGTTATATAGTGAAACACGTGTTATTTATCCTATTAGTCTCCATTACAAAAAGAAGAATAAAGAATATAGGAATCGTAAAATCGTTTCGATGAAATAACCTAGTATCAAACACAAGAACATTTTTTTTTTCTAAGTCATTAATTGTTACTAACAAAATGAGTCATAGTTACTTAAATAAATAAACTTATTATTATTATTTAACTGACTTTATGAGGCTTTTTGCGCTGGTGCGCCAAGACAGCCTCGTAAGGTACCACAATAAATTAAATAGTAAATTAACAAAGTAGGAACTCTCCTTACGACGAGTAATAAATATCCTTATAAAGAATCTGTTTCCCGCCAGTTCACCTAACTTGGGCCAGGGTTCCGAAGCCGCTCGCTCCCCAGAGGCAAGTTTTATTGCAAGTTGCAAGCAAGTCAACTGCGCTTTGCACACAGTGTAACGCATACGTCGCGCGCCCGCCGCCGCCCGCGTCGCCTGCGGTACTACTCATTAATACAGCGCCTTTACATAAATAACCTCGATACGCTACCAACATGCCTTAACTTTATTCCGTGTTAAGAATTACATTTGAACATTAAATTTAGTACATTTTGAGATTTTTATCTCAACCTATCTAGTTTCGTATCACCGTCAACTTAACATTTACAGTCGGTTGTATTAATATAGACAATAGAACATTACTTCCCCTGCACAATTCTACTTATTCCATATGTATAATGTTACACGAGTAAGTCAACTCAACAGACTCCTTAAAATAGTTCAAAGAAGCACATAAAGTCACCTGTCCGGAGTACATTTTAATAGTCAAAGAGCGGACGCGGCGTATCCGCGGGTCGCTCATTGTCGGCGCGCGTTAATCTGTCCGTCCGTCCGTCCACGCTAACATGGGTACGAGATCCCGGGATACACTATGATACGTATTTTTTGTGGCGACAGCGTTTCTTCACGCAGCCTCTATTTAGTTAAGCTCACATTATTACTTACATTATATCTGGAAATGAAAAACAGACGGCTTTGCTCCGACGCGTGGGGTTAAGTCATCAATTTTTATCCGAGACGATTGTGTTTCACTTTCTATTTATTTGCCGCAAACAACATCGATCAAAAATGTGCTGAATGTGCCATACTTAGGTATTTTACATAAACCAACTAAGTATATGCAGCTAATAAATATTATGCACTATTTGAACTGACGTACCATACGTAAATTATCAAACAAAATGTGAAAAGCGTTGGCCAGATTTTTAGAACAGAAATACCATTGTTATACAAAAAGAAACATCAAAATCTTGACGTATGTTTTGCAAGCTATAGTTCGTCACAATGTGAGGAGATCTGACGTTATTTTCGCGCGCCTGTTATTGCGTCATCTCCAAAACGATGAGAACGGCTGGTATATAAGTATTTATGTAAAAGCGACCATTTTGACCGTCCGTCCGTCCCGGCGACTCTGATTACGCAATTTCAGAAATTGTCTCACTATTTTCTTGGGTTACAAGCAAAACGAATTGTATAAAAGGAAATTGCATTTTAAGTTTTCGCTGTATAAGTTAGGAAGTTATTACGCCGTGAAATGCATTCATCTCATTTACATGATGGTCTTGACGATAGAAGTTTAACTTTACGAACTATTAGCGAAATTTGGTGTATGTGATGCCTTCATACAAATGGTCCAAATTGGCTTTTTAATAAATTTGTAATATCATGAATAAAATTAATAAATTCATAATTTTGCAAATATCAAATTGATTATTTTGTTAAAGTAGTTTTTTCAACAAGACGTCGCCGGTCCTTGAAGCATCAAGAAAAAAAAACGCTACAGCGTCAACGATTAGCGGATGCCTACAATTTTACAACAACCAATCAAAATCACGCAAGTCTGATAATCCGTAAAGATATATCAAGTAATAACAGTTACAAGTGACCGACTAATGAAGTCTCCGTAAAACTCGTCGAGCATTGTTCGTGACACGCGTACGCGAGGCGCAGGCAGTACGGAGCACTCCGCCTGAAGTGATACGCCGCGAAGTTGTTGTAAGCGCCCAACTTCTGCCCTTCTCAATTGCTATAATCTCTTCGCGATTGCCATTCATTTATTGTCTTGGGTCAGGGTGCGGACTCAGTGTGTAGAAAGCGCGTTTTATTCACGTGCATAATTTTGAAAGAAGATATTAATACCTTACGTTAATTTAAAACGAATTGTAGTGTCATCTTAAAAGAAACTTGGCTAAACAATAAGATGCCAGAGCAACATACTCTGCCACATGTTTATCAAACATATATGATACCAATTGTATTTTATTCTACAGAATACGTAAGTAATATCATAAAACTAATAAAAAAATCAATTTATGTTCACAAGCAATGAAGGCCGATTAATGGCATTCAGCAGTATTGAAATAGTATAGGACAGAAGCAGAAGAGTTCGTAGTGTTAGAAGTAAAAAATGTTGTAATTCTATCGCTCGTCACTAAGCCCTATGGCTGTGTGGGGTCTCGGTGGGAATAGTTGCGTATCGCAGTTTAGATGGCGAGCGATCCGCCGCGCGCCGCCCGAGCCGCTCCGAGCCGCCCGAGCCGCAGTGGTGTGTGGAACACTGTGTAATATACCGTATACACTTCATTTATAAACGTTATAATGAAATTGTAATCAATTAACTTAAACTTTTGAAAATATGGTGGTTATCTGTCAAAAGGCTGTCTTCTTAGCGATTCGTCTAACCGATAACAAAAGTTGTTTTTTGATGTCATTGACTTGCATTTCAGGTAGCTGATGGGATTAGGTTACAAGAATGATAATTATTCTTTTACAAAAGTTGTAAGTTAAGACTTGAGATCCAAGAGACTTAATCATACATCTTAATAAAGCGTAGAGCATATAAGACGGGCTCCCACAATCCACCGTTGATCAAATAAACGCTAATGCGTAATATAATTATGAGTGGATCTCACCGGTTCCTCAGTAACTCACACCTTGAGTAATCACGTCTCTAACTAACTGGAGCTCTTCGAAACTTCCCCTTATTACACTTATGACGTAACTGGAATAAGATGGGATTGTCAAACTCTAATGAAGTTTTACGAATTGAAGTTACATGTGGCAGTGTTGAAGTTAGTGTGATACTGTAGCCGGCGCAGGCTGAACATTTTGTTAGACTTTAATTATATTAGGCAGAATTTAAATCAAAGAAGAGTAATCATATAAACTGAACGTTATAAATAAAAAGCTTACTTCAGGTTATTGGTATTGTCTCTTAAGTCCAATCTTTTTTTATTATTGGTCACACATAAAATAAGACGCAAAATAACATGCCAGAAACACCAGTTTTCTCTTTGTACTAAATTGTAAATTATGAACCATTTCATTACCATTCGACCACGTTTTCGAGAACGAGACAAGCAAACAAAATTACCTGTAAGTTTCATCAAGCACTTGAATACAACTAATGAACTATACGTACATATGCGATATGATTATGTGCATTAAAACGCGCGTTCCACTAAGAGAAACAGAGCGTTGCATTCAGCGCGCAATGTATGCAAAGCGAGCGATTTATGCCGCACTCCATGTATGTGTAATGCGCTAGTTGAATACGAACACACTGGTAAACGGAAGCATTCACACCGACGTTTAACGCGCGCGACGATAACATGCGAAGTATTTTGAATTATATAAAAGAGTTTACAACACTTCGATGTCTCTCGACTTAATATTTATGTAGAAGCTCTTCTTTTATTCATGACATTAAGCTAAGCTTTCTTAATTTTGTTCCAAACTAGCTTTGAAAAACAATTAAATAATCCTATATGACTATAGACCTATAGACTTTTTTGTATCCGATTAAAATTTATAAACAAAAAAACTGAGGTTTTATTGTAATTTATGAATCCTGCACTACATTTTGTTTACAAATACGTATTTGGAAAACTTCATCTCAACTTGGAAAAAGTCGTCGCAGAAATTTATTTCATCTTCGTTATTTTTGTTAGCTTACAGTTCGGTGTGATTGGTGGGCGCGCATCAAGTGTATTCAGTGAACTAATTACGTCGGCTGCTCGGTTTGTCAATCATGCAGCTGCGCCTCTTGCGCCGCCAACTAATTATTTAACTTCGTTTCCTCCTCGCCACTTATTATCTCCTGGTATTAGTCTGATTGCTCTGTTCCCAGGTTAAGTAGTTTCTGCTGATTTTGCTCCAGTGTCGTTCTCGAGTTTCATGAACAATAATTATTATTATTGACTGGTGTTGCTTGTTAAGTCTAAATATTGTTGTTTCGATACTGTTCACTTTTACCTATCAAGGTAATGATAATATGACATTAAAACACAACATTAAACTGGTTTACATTTATTTTTTTCTCGGAGATTCCTAAAATTGGGCGTGCTTTTGATATTATATGGCCCACTAATGGGTAGCGAAATAGAATATCGCAATTAGGTAAACCAAATATGAAAATAAACAGATATTTGTATTTCAAAACCAAACTTAATTGCAACATGAATACGAGTATCTACTTAAAATGAGAAATAACTGAAATGTGTGTAAAAATGTTACTAACCCGAGAAGTAAGAAGCAATGACACCTGTTACGAAAGGCTTAATCAAACAAACTATCGAACTTCGCAACTCGTGTGTGTTGAAAACTGTCCACCAGAAGCAATTCCAAACTGTTCGCCGTGAGGCTACAAACGCTAATCGCTGTTTTAATTACGTGATAAACAAACTCCAAGTGACTTAACCTACATCGGGGATGATACGTTTACCAAAGACGCGTTTAAACTTTGTAATGATGTACAAAGTAGTGATAGGGTGCTAACTACACTTCGCTACTCCGGAGAGTTTAGCGAAAAAACAACGAGTAAATACACTTTGCATTTCTCATTAGCAACCTCGATTATACACCCGTTCTAGGAAACAGAAAACATAAAGCAAACGATTACTAAAGACGTTAATTGGCTGCCTATAAAAAAGTGCAGAACAACAAAAGTCTCATGATAAAAAGTCACTTTCAAAAATGAGCTCCAACAAATCTAGCAGACTGCTTCGGCACAAGGTTACAACAAAGTGACCTTCGAACGAAAAATCTATTTGTTATCATCAAAAACTAGATCTATAAAAAGCGACATCGATGAGACTAACGGCTTCACAAAAAATAAAATGTCAATCCATACTTCATTTCAAATAATCCGAGATAAAAGTGCTCGTCGTTTATGTGACCGATCAGGGGTCCTAGAGCAAATCTAAAACATATTAAACTAGCTGTAGACGTGGCTTTGCCGATTAATCCATCGGTAAAACAAACAAGTTTGTTTAGAATATAAAGTTTGAACTTTTTCATATTTTTGCGTAAGTTAGACAATATCTTTAAGCAGGATAAAAATGCGATTATGTGAGGAGGGCATTTATGTCGTTTCAAAAACGGCATATTCTCCAGCGGGATGAGGCGTAAAGATTTGTTTGCTTACGAATTTCAAAAGTGAATTACAGATCATTTGCGGGATAAAGGCGCACCTGTCACTTTGTTTCGGTAGAGGGCGCGGTAATCCCGGCGGGCGGCGCGCCGTCTCAGTCTTGGAAGAAATATAATTTGTCGCTCACATTGTCATGTCGGAATAATTGTAATGCAATCTGACGGCTGGTGTTGTGTGCTCGTTCTTTTGTCATTGTGGATTTAAATGCCACTTGTGTTTACATGTGGATGTGCGGCATCTGATACACTTGTAAAATCGTGTTTTCGTTGTAAACAGAAAAACAAAATACGGCGATTGTTGTTAGTATTTCTTCATAATAATTTTGCAATTTAAAAGAACTTTCCTTTATTACACTTTCGACTAAGGAAAGAGCTCGAAGGTTTTTAAAACCATCAGTCAGTCGTTACTACATTAATCTACTGTGAGAGGCGAAATGTGTTAGTTTTATTTTATACACGTAAAGTTATATGTTATTAACACAACTCTAAAGAATTGACATTTTGTTATAATTTAAACATTGTTTACTTATCAATGTAATTAAGCATTCATACAGCGTTTTCCAAATGTTACTTACACCTGGCTTTATATGGTTCCCTGTAACTTTTGCGACTTAAAAGACAATCCCAGTCGGCGTGTAAGCTCAAATACACAACACGGCTTAACAAAACGGCGCTCCGACGTTTAAAACTTTCAATTTTATTTTAGAACTAAATTAATTCCTGAGGGAAATTTAAAACTACCACTGTATAACTGTACATAACCAAGTTACAAATTCATTTCCAAATGAGTCATGTTTTTTATAAATTTGTAGTAGCCATAACTAAGTGCTGTAGTGACTTATTTCTTCGGAGGTAAATGAATAACATTTTTTGATTTTTTGTACGTTTTTTGTTTATGAGCTGGTTTGGTTGCTTGTGATTGGTTACATGTTAAAAAATAATATCTATTTGTTAATAATAACACCTCTTTTATAGGACACTGAGCCCCTGTCACCAGCTTATAACTAACGCTATTGTTTTCTAACCGCGTTGACATTTAAAACAAACGAGCTCACAAAATAATGTCATGATAAATTAAGTGGGAACACATTGTTATAGCGGTGCTTATCTAATTACACGATATTAGTGGAGTAGGCGCTAGGCGATACCTGCACAGTGTGCTCAGCTCAGCTTCTAACACCTGATATTAATTTCCCAGCGGACGTATAAATTTTGTCCTGAGATCGAGACGAGCGACACACTGGGCGGCAACCAGCGGCGGCGCCGACTAGTTGCCTTGGCACCTCTACTTGTTACTTAGTGGCTTTATATACCAACACTTTCAAATTGACTGTTAAATTTAGTCAAAATTAAGAAGTCTAATCCATTTGGATTTGGACTGGACCAGTATTAAGTCCGCTCATACAATTTTTGAATATGCCTATTAAAATATTCTTTTTTTTTAATATTTGTCCTTCTTTTATTACTTAAAATAACCTATAAAATATTTTGATGTCACATACATAAAAAATAATTTATAGGTTGGCAACAGTTTTGAACTAAGCTCTGAAAAATGACATATTTTTTTCTATTACTTAACTAAATACCTATCCACTTCATATATTTCACGTTGAAATCCTGTCATATGTTTGAACATGAGTATTTGGTAGCAAAGCAGGTCGTACGCGAGCATACAATATTCCTAGATCAATGTGGCTCGCACGTGACCAGCGCCACAAACCGACACATTACTGCCAGCTATTCATTCTGCCTTACGTGTGTAATCTCCAAGTGATGATTGTCTTGAAACAACTCCACATCTTTTGTAACTATGAAGTAATAGACTGTACGTTTGGTGTTGTTTGTAAGGTAAGCTGGGGAATTTTTTCGTTTTTTTTTTCATTTTTTTTTGGCAGAGACAGTCGCTATTAGAGCTATTAGGTTTTAGGAGTGTAAATAAGGATAGTTTAATACCAACATAACAAAAAACCGGTTTTACTTTAAAAGAAAAAAAAAACCTTTTTATAATTTAATTCGTCCCATAAGTCTCGTAACAACTCGCTTCTTATACTTTACAGTAATTTCGCACACATTCGCCGTATATAGCCTTCTGTGAAGGATCCGTCTCAGTTGGAAAATTATTTTTCTTGAAGTTTGCTTAAATACCGACGAGAATATTGCGACGTTCTAGTAAAATGAAAAATATTTTTGAACGAGAAAGTTATAAAGTTTTCTTCATGTTCTATGAAGCAGAACTATTGTGAGACTAATTATAAATTAAAGTACCTAAATGTTGAAAGTTAATTATATTTTTCCTTTACATATTTTAGTCGTTGGATCTCGCTCGTTTTGCGTCCCTTTTCCGACATTTTGATACCGAGACGAAATTTCATAAGGCGTCACCTATCCAAAGTGTGGGCTCCTTCCAACCCTTTCGGGAGTCGCTTCTCGTAAATATTCAAGGTTACATTCGTGCTCACAATTTTTTCTGAATTTACTCTGTCCTAAAACACTGGGGCCGCGTTACGGGCGAGCGCCACCTTCCACGTAAGCGAGGTAACTTAAATATATAGCGCGCCGTGTGGGCCTACAGGAAACACGCCGTACGTGCTTGTTTACATTCTGTTCTCACTGAAAGTGAAAACAGGAATTGCCTTGTTCCTGAGTCTAAAATGCTAGTTAATTAATTTTGTACGCAGTAATAGTCAAACTAAATATTAAGATTTTTTGTTTTTTGGTACAAAATGCAGGAACATAGCAACATGCAGTTTTAGTATTGGTTGCGGTTACGGCCAAATGGCTGGAGTGTTTTCAAAAAAGTTAATAAAACCAATGAGGCAATTGTTAATTTTTAACAATGTATTACTGTTATTGCCTAGAAAACTTACTTATTTAAATAAAAAAAATAAAGAAACGTTAAAATAAAACATCCGTCTCTTAATTTAATACACAAGGTAATTTAAAATTGAAACCCGCTGCATATCACACTTCGTGGCCCCAATTTAAATAAGTTTGTAATATTATCATTGTTTTCTCGCGCGTCCCGCCGACGCCGGCCGAAGCCACCCGACACCAGCCGAGAGGAGCCGACACCACACGACACCGGCCGACAGCGCGCGCCCTCGGGGGCGTCTCATTTGAATACAGCCTGTTTATTGTACCACAGTTTTTCCTTCATTCCAACCGAATTATCGAATAATATTTTTCTCGTAGGTTGAACGTATTATCGCGGGATTCCGTGTGAACACTCGCTGTCACTCTGAAGATTATTTGATTTAGTGTCGCCGCCAACATTGATGCCATCAAAGTTCTGTTTTATTCAGAGTGTTATGCAATTACATTATCCGCTGTTTGTTATTTTTACGGTATACAAATTTGTAGATAATATTGTTATGTTCGGTTTATTTTTGCGTCGTTATTTTAGCTGAAGGAATATCAACTAAATTTAATCACTTCGTAGATATAAACTGAGTTAAACTTGTGGCAAACTTAAGTTTATGTGAATATACACAACTACATATTATGTAGTTGTGTATCCAACTATCCTATTGACGACCTTGTTTTTTCTAGTTTGATATTTTTATTATATTTCAGATTAAACTAAGAATAAGCCAATGATGTAGATATAAATAACAACATATTATTTTATTAAAAGCTATTTCACAGTTCAGTTCAATAATCAAAATCTACACAACAGCTTAATTTTTAAATATAAATAAAATCTATGAATTTCATATAAAATAGATTTTGTTCTATCATAATAAAAAGTGTGTCCAACTAGGCTGTACTCTGCTAAGATAGTAAAGCGTTATATCGTGTTCCCTCTACCAGTGTGTAGCAACCCTATTGGCCCCGTGTGAACGCAGTACCAACAACACTTAGTGCTGCCCAATTTATGACCTCTATGATAGGTATCTTGCTCGTTTGCCGCCGCCCGCCGCTGCGGTCAGTCGCATGTTAATGCTGCGATTGCTGAACAAATGCCGATCGGTTATTCACTGATGTTTGTTCAATTGGTGTAAAGTTTTGTCACTGAAATTTAAAATTTTAAACTCGTTGACCGATTCACCATCATTACTTAGTAAAATATCACTTAAAGCACACGCTCGCCTTCCCGTACGCCCCTCACGTACAAAACAACTCTTTGTTTCTCCTCGACTTACTAAAACATATACTTGTAACTCATTTTTATACCGTTCCACTAACAATTATAATAAAGAATTTACAGACAGACATTTTTAACATTTCTCTTAATAGCCTGAAACTAAAGCTGAACAATAGATTTATCACTTAGTTGTAACTTCTATATCACTGTCATCATCATCATCATCATCAGCCGGAAGACGTCCACTGCTGAACAAAGGCCTCCCCCCTAGAACGCCACAATGAACGACAACTCGCCAATTGCATCCACCTGGTGCCCGCCACTTTGACGATATCGTCAGTCCACCTGGTGGGAGGCCTGCCGACGCTGCGTCTTCCGGTTCGTGGTCGCCACTCGAGAACCTTTCTTCCCCAACGGTTATCGGTTCTTCGAGCGATATGGCCTGCCCATTGCCACTTCAACTTGCATATTCTTCGAGCTATGTCGGTGACTTTAGTTCTTTGGCGAATTTCCGTATTCCGGATCCTGTCGCGCAAAGAAACCCCGAGCATAGCTCTCTCCATAGCTCGTTGAGTGACTCTGAGCTTCTCCAAAAGGCCAACCGTTAGCGACCACGTTTCAGCGCCATATGTCATCACTGGCAACACACACTGGTCAAAGACCTGCGTCTTCAGACACTGCGGAATTTTGGACGAAAAGATGTCGCGTAGTTTCCCGAACGCTGCCCATCCGAGTTGGATTCTTCGGGCGACCTCTTTGTCGAAGTTGGACCGGCCTAACTGAACTATCTGTCCAAGATAGACGTAGTGGTCGACAACTTTGAGAGTATCATTCCCAACAATAACCGGTACAGGTGCGACATGGACATTGTACATGATCTTGGTCTTGTCCATGTTCATTTTAAGACCCACCTGTTGGGAAACGATACTGAGGTCGCTGAGCATAGTATTAAGCTCCTCCAGCGACTCTGCCATGATCACTATATCATCGGCAAAACGAAGGTGAGTGATGTATTCGCCATTGATATTGATGCCGAACCCGTTCCAGTCCAAGAGCTTGAAGACGTCCTCCAACGCACTTGTGAACAGTTTCGGAGAAATAACGTCTCCCTGTCTCACACCACGCTGCAGTTGGATTGGCTTCGTGCTCTCGTCCTGTAACCGGATTGACATGGTGGCTTTACTGTACAAACACTTCAACACCTCGATATACCTATAGTCGATATGACATCGCTGGAGGGACTGCAATACAGCCCAGGTTTCGATTGAATCGAAGGCTTTTTCATAGTGCACAAACGCTAAACACAGTGGCCGATTATACTCTCCGGTCTTCTGTATAACCTGGCGGAGCGTGTGAATGTGGTCTATGGTGCTAAAGCCTTTTCGGAAACCAGCTTGTTCGGGAGGCTGGAAGTCATCGAGCCTGCGTTCGAGACGGTTCGTAATGACCCTTGAAAACAACTTATACACATGACTCAGGAGCGATCCGCTCTCAATCTCGCTCCTGAGTTCCTTCACTACAAATCTATACTTACGTATATATATCGTGGTGAACTCATGTTTTGATACATAATTTAATGTTTACTTCCTGCGCGTTTTTCCTTACTGGGAGTTTATTGTTCGTACTTTTACCATTTTATTTCATTGTCGGCACTATAGGTCTACTGTAAAGAACCATTGTTTAATTACTTTACTGTTTGTATATGACTGTTTGATGCCAAAATAAAGAAAATAAATAAATAAATAAAATTCTAGTAAAACACTAATTGTCTTGAAGTTCTTTAAAACCAGACTGTAAGGCATTAAGAAAGCGCTGGTGGGTCGACGAGAATTCTATAAAAAAACGAAAAAAGTAGTTTAAGGTTTGTGTCAGGTGTGTCTTAATAATACCTTCAGTAAATACATTAGTAAGTAGTTAAACTGGAAGTTAACGAGCTCGTTTTTATTCCTCGAGAATTACACACAGCTTATACTTACCTAAGATACTGATCATTATAATTGACAACAATGTACCTATATTGATATCGACAACAACGTATATTGTTATCAAAAGCAAAGTCGCAGTTTACGTGCAGTCTCTCACAAAATATTCAAGCTCCTTGCTTAAAGAATTCCGAGTGTAGATTCCGAGAGTCCCTTGTAGCATCTTGTATGCATTTGAGATGAAGCGCCTGCAAAAGGCAGAGTCCATTCAGAGCATTTTTATCAAAGAGGCTCTATTTGCGTGGAACGTACCCTTAATACGGCACCCCTATTTACTTGAGCTGCTTACAATGCGTACGGAGCTTTGGTACGGACGTCCACGAATGTGACGTACTTTGCTTTGACTGAGTACTTCCGTGAGATAGGACCTGTGTGGAATGCTGTACACTATCGATACGAATGTAAATGACAATAAGTTAACAAATTCAATAGCGTTTATTGATTCGGTATGATGCTTACGGATTAAAGTGTAGAGATTTTATTTCAAATTTTTCGATGCCTTATTTAATACATCAATATCTAGTCTTATCAAAAGAAAACAATAATATTTCAATAATGTTTCAACAAACCTTGTGCTAATATAAATAGAATAGGTTAAAAATACAATATACTGATAAATACTGACGCGATTCTATGTCGGAGATTATTTTTTTATTGCTTTTTACAGCAATTAGCTGTAGAATAGGTAAAATATGTACCTAATAAAAAATTGATATCGCACCGTCTGGGGAAAGGAGGCGTGTCGTTATACTTATATATTGTCTATTAATTTAGTAACGAGGCAACTTATTAAACTCAAGTACCCTGCAGTATAGACTTGGCTACAACTGGGAATAATGAAGTGCCTTTTATAAATTCAAGGTTTCCTTAAAGCACTTCGCGAAACTCTCATTTTGCCCCCCCCCCCCCCTACACTAATGAAAACGAGTGGAAGTTAAAAATAAGCGAAACAAAAATATAATTTCTTTTTGTTGAATATTTACCTCTTTATTTTGACAGGATCCATCGAGTAGATAAACTTAATAACGTATTTTACTAAACATAATGTAATTAAAGTTATCTGATAAAAGGACGTAATCATTTAATATCCAAAAAAATATATGAATTTCGAACAATCCGTCGCATACTTTATAAAACATATTTTTACTTTACATATCGAATAATGTTTTTTTTTCCACATGTCTCCATTTTAAAAAGACATCTGAAGATAATCTTCGCTGGTCACCGAGTAGGCCAGTAGGCTCACATCGCCCACACCAGTTTGCATGGCGGCACCTTGTTAGCGGCACAAACAAAGTCATTAAAACCCTCGTTAGTCTAGGGCATGTCCCCCCCCCCTTCCCCCCTGCTTCTACTTTTCGCTTCTGCGGGGCCACGGTGCGGGGCTGCCGGCCGCGGTCGGTCGCGATACGAATTAGCATTTATATTGTCTCCTTGCAGCGAGCGCGCGCGCAACCAGCCTTTTGCTTTCGCCTGTTACGTTGACCGCTACTTACACCGAACCAGTTAATAATGAAAAAAAAGCGAGACATGGCATATATCTAAATAGATACGCAGTTCATGTTTGCACAGTGGGAGAGATAGTGTGTTGATATATAAACTTTATAAAACAGTTTGTGAACTGTAATTAAAAATTGAATAATAATAATATATTTTTAAGGATGCATTTTGCTATTGAATAAAACTAGTTAAATAGTCAGACTGGCAATAATAAATAAAAAGCAAATTATAGTTATACTTATCGGTTTACCAAATAAACAGCTTTCGGTACGTATTTAAGACACGATAGAACTATTTTATTCAAATTGTAGAACTACGCAGACCTTGCTCTAAATTTAAATGTTAGCATAATATTTGCGCACCTTTTAGTTATCAATACAATAGGTTCGTATATTAGTTTGGTTTGAACAGACTCTGTAATGTTGGATAAACTTGATATTTTATAATGGCCGTTAACTACCACAACTTATTTAATCAAATGTGATTATGTGTAGTGGGTCTATTGAGATTCATACAAATTAAATGGAGATCATTTATTTTTATCATGCACTGTGTAAAAACTTTACTTATTAAATCATACATAATAGATACAAACAGTGTTACAAACTAAGCTATCTATAATATTCAAATGGTTTTTCTTTTATGACAGTGTGATGACCCATGAGATTTGTGACACATCGAACATTAAAAACAGGTTCATACCTACCTCTGTCTTACAGTTCGGTGTGACGGCAGGCCGCAGGGTTAGCAATCGCGTTACGGGCGGCGGCGGGCGCGGCGTAAACACCGTCCTTTATTTATGTTTAGACGCTGTCGATCGCCCTCAACCTCGTTCCCACACGGGGACAATACGGACACACTCACAACACCAAATAACCAACATAATAAACATTGCATTTCCCTATTATCTTCACACCAAAGAGATGATGTACGATACACACAAACATAATTATTTTACAGTAGATACCTATTTTTGGAGCGGCGGATCGCATCCGGTACATTAATCATTTTCAACGTGTAAAGCACTTTGTGAGATTTTAATTAAATTTAATTGAAATGGCGTCGATTGGGTGTACACTAAGATTTGCGCACATGATTAATTCTTTCAATGAATAATGTATGGACTGAAATAAATATTTCTTGTTTACATGTTAATAAGTGTGTGACTTTTTCATTTAATAAATGTATCAAGAAAGCTGTTAACACAACTAAGTGGCATAGTACTGCTCTAACTTGAAATACAAGAAAGACCTCATATGGTTAGTGTCGTTCCTTAATTAGCTCACTGCAAGCGCTGCTACTTTATGTTAGGTATAAGTTCAACCGAATATGAATTTTGAACGCAGCACAACTCAAAAGATACATTCGCTCCTAATTAGTAGCTAATGGAGCAACACGGGGTACATTATTAGGGCTGAAACCATAAAAAAGTCGGATCATTTTTCTCTAAAGCCAAACACAAGAGCTAAGCAAGAATAGCTGTTAATTCCATGAAGTTGGTGAACAATAAGGGCTATTTTGGCAGATAGCTTTCTTTACCCCAGGGGGAACAATTTCTTTCAATAATTCCCTGGTAATGGCCTAAGTAAGCCAGTTAACAAGACACTCTTAGAGGGTCACTCCAACAAAAATGGATACAATTTTAACTTTTATTGAATTATTCACGGGCGACGAGCTTCCTTGCGAGAGACCCGATCGTTGCTAAAGCCGGCATTACTACAGCTGATTAAGGTTTATCTTTATGATCATAATCCTCTTACAATATCCATCAAAATGGATTGCGATTAATAAAAAGAACGAATAAATAATTACACATAAAAAAAAAACTCGCGACGTTACTAGTTTAAAAAAAAACAAGAACAGAAACAAAAGTGTATCACAATCGCAGCAGTCGCACTGCTCTATTACCAAATGGGTAGGTGTTACATAAAGAATTATTTTATCTCGCTACCAATAATCATATAAAACATTAAGCTTGAGCATTACCTGCGCGAGGGTTAAAAGGTCAAAGGGTTAAATATTCATACGATACCGTAATTGAGGCAATTTGTATAATCGCAACAGTTTCCGCAAACTGAATTGTATAATAACATCGGAGAACGATCGCTCGCACAATGTACGGCGCGCGCTCGTGTGCCCGCAAATGTACGATTTTTACGGAATATTAATTCGGAACATTATTTCTTTATGTTATTCAGGAAGCTGCTTAAGCAGTAGTTCAGTTTTGGACAAGAAAGATAGTTTGTATGTTTTAATCTTCGTATTTCTTAATTTTGCTAATAGCAGAACTCAATCAAAAAATTTAGTTCAGCACTAACAGAATTAATAATACAACATCAACTCATACATCATTTGTTTTATACAAATCAAACAACGTATGTAGTACAATACCATCTCCTGCCCTTTTTATCCACTCAGATCCCGGATTAGATGTTATTACTTGTACACATCCCTCTGCGTCGAGGTCAGATTGTACTAATAATTTACAGATAAGCCACAATACTGTGTTACAGAACTCAACGAACACTGGAATATGTCTCCGGGAGTAAATGAGGGTCTTTTCATAAGCGTACGTAAGAATGTAGCTAATTTTCTAAGGTAATATTCATGCAAAATTTTGGAGATGTGTGTTTTACTAGAGGTAAGAATTATATGTGTAGTGGAGAGACCTAAGTCGAGTCGTCGAGCGCTACTCACCTGTAAAACTTAATGTAATCTCCTCCGGTGTGTCTGGCAAAAAACGGTTTGCTACAATGTTAATATTTGCATTCTGTTATGTTCACTTACAGATTTGATCAAAGGTTTGACAAATATTTAAGTTATATATGTCACCAGAAAATATCAAGAACCGTAAGTTTATAAATTTCCTAGGAAAATTATAAACTTCCGTAGGATTCTAAACGAGAGATAAAATGTATTATTTTACGCTCACATTTTCGTTATTATTGCTAACTGCGTGGATATTAGACATCAATTTAAAAACTTGCAAATTATAGCGAATTTGAAGTCTAGTAATTTGAGGCAAATAACAACAAATTAGATACGTTTTAGCTGTCCATCAATATTTTGACGGACAGGTTAAACGTGTGTTATTAGAACAACGGTCGCCTTCAATCCAGTGCCCGCTCACATCCAAACACCATCTACTGAAGTTAATACGTCACAAGATGATATTTCTCACAATTATACTAAACTGTGTTTGTTTGATATTCGCTAAAGATCTCGACAATATCATCAATATTTTCAATGATTATGTAGTATATAAGGATTTGAGATATGTCTGTTATTTGACATGCGAAAGTCAGCATCGTAAGTATTCTTCAAGCCTCCTTTGTTTGTCTTGTAAAATCGCTTATATGTGAGAACTTGACTGATTGAATTGTCCATTTTTTTTTCTGCAAATTTACTACTTCTATCGCGTATAGTTGAGTGAAACGTAGCAAACAAATTACATCAGCAATAGTATTTATGAGCCCAAAGTTTATGTTAAAAGAAAAAAATACATTTGTGTACTACAAGCATTACTTATATCCCCAGACAGCACAATCCTGGCCCACAAACTACGGCAACGGCATGTGCGTGTATCCGTGAAGCGTCTTGACGAGCGCATGAATATTGATCTGGAGCGACTCCTGCATCAGTACACGGTGCCCGTGGCTGTGCTGGTTGATGGCTGGTGCGATCACACGGAACGCATTCTCAACCAGGTAAAGGCTTGTTGGAACTTGACTAAATTTCTGATCAGATGCTGATTAAGTTCAAACAAATAGCCTAATATGTGTAAGTGCAAAGGTAAGTTTAGAACGCTTTCGTATTGTATTTATCGGAAGTCGATTAAAGTATGCTACAGTCAACAGTGTTTTTATTGACACTACTATAGACAACGTATTGCTATACCAAAAATCTATTAAACAATCAAAAAGTTTAAAATATCCGAACCTTAGCCCAAAAATTGTTGTAGCACTATTATATATTAACGACTTACCTCGACACACCCATCACCCAACAGTCTTATTTGCTGATGATAGCACTACTATAATAGAATGCTTTGATAATGATAAATATGAATATGATATAAATAAAACAATTAAAGACATCATACATTGGCTGAACATTAATAATCTTGTAATTAATCTCTCCAAGACAAATGTAATGCACTTTCATCAGCGCACATCTGTACAACCGCTAAAAATTGAAAACGATGGTCATAAAATTGATAGTGTAACAGTTGCAAAATTTTTAGGAATTCTAATAGACAGTCAATTAACGTGGAAACCACAAGCAGACGAAATATGTAGAAAACTTAGTGTATCTGCCTACGTGTTATACAATCTTGCTAAAAAAGTAAATGTAAAAACATTATTAGTGGCCTACCATGGCTTGGTGGCATCTACCCTGCGATTCGGAATCATTTTTTGGGGAAACTGTAGCTTGAGAGAACAGATATTTAAGGCTCAGAAACGCTGTATTAGAGCAATGTGTAACCTAAAGATAACTGACAGTTGTGTTCCAATGTTTAAGTCACTTAAAGTGCTAACTTTTCCATCACTTTATATTTTTGAGATGGCTGTTTTTGTAAAAATGAACAGTAATTTATATGTGACAGAATCTGAAAACAGAACTAGACCTATCCGAAGTCAATATAAAAAATTACTCCAAAAGGAGCGCTATAATACGGCTTTACTTAAAAAAAGTATCTTTGGGATGGGCCCAAATATTTACAATAAACTACCTACTAACATAAAAGAAGCCCCAGTACAAATTTTTAAAAATAAATTAATTGCTATTTTAATTGATAAATGTGACTATTCTATTGAAGATTTTTTGAATGATTCTACCATATAGTTTAAATTGCTTTGTAATAACATCAGAAACTTGATCTGTAGTGTGTATTACTTTCAATATTTGCATGCCTAGTTTAAGGTAGATTGTAGTAGAACTATATATTTTTCTTGTACACCTTATTTCCATGTACCTACTTTCGATGCAAATAAATTATATTATTATTATATTATTATTATTTCTTTATTTTACAATAAACATATAAAATACATTTTTAAATATATAAAAAAGAAAATATACATTTAAAAATATAAAATATAGTGCCCAACCGGCCTCGGGACAGGGTCCAAGCTGCCGGTGGTTAGGGCTCCAAAGAGAAGAACCTTCTCACGATACGCGCCGTGTCGAGAAGTACCGCTTTCTGCATCAAACCCTTGACCCAGATGCCTAACGAGAGCCTCTTGAGGTGTTGGTCGAGGCTCTTGGCTATTATGCCGTTGGCGGTAACGACTATCGGGACGATGACTGCTGAGTCCACTTCCCACATGTCGACAACCTCGTGCGCTAAATCCAAATATTTTAGCTGTTTTTCTTTTTCAGCTTTCACGAGGTTCTCGTCATGCGGAATGGTTACATCAACAATCATCGCCCGTCGCTCTGATCGATCTATCACCACTATATCAGGCTTATTGGCTACAATAGTCCTGTCAGTGATGATAGATCGGTCCCAGTATAATGTGACATGACCATTATCAAGAACTGGGTCGGGCACATACCTGTAGTACGGAACCTCAGCTTCCACAAGTTTGTATCTCAAAGCAAGCTGCTGATGGATAATTCTGGCCACTTGGTTGTGTCTGTGCAAGTATTCGCCGTTGGCAAGACGAGAACAACCGGAAATTATATGTCGTATGGACTCACCCGGACAGTGGCATGCCCGACATATGTCCACTGTCCCGTCCTTTATTATATATTTTCGGTAATTATTCGTCATGACAACTTCGTCCATAATTGCACATACAAACCCTTCGGTTTCTCCAAAGAGATCACCGAAGCGTAGCCAGGCCACGGACGCTAAGAAATCTACATCGGGCCCATGAAGGGACCGATAATAGCGTCCGTGTAGCTCCTTGCTTTGCCATACATCCTTGCGGTCCTTGACGCTCAGTACGACAGGTTTGTGCCAGTTCTCTTTGCCTAAGGAGAGCGGTGTGAAGCCCTTATCCACTACCACCACATCTCGATGCATCCCCACGTCGAATTGGAGAAAATACTCCCTGAGGTTACATACCTCGCGATTATGGAGAGTCTTAGCATTTAGAAAGCCTCGACCCCCGCATTTCCGCGGGATATATAACCTCATTACCGAAGAGCGTGGGTGATGCATTCGATTTGCGGTTAATAGTGTCCGGACTCTCCTATCCAAGGCGTCTAACTCCGTCTGAGTCCACTTGAGTATACCAAAGGAGTACATCAACACTGGCATGACCCAACCATTAAAAGCACGCACCCTGTTGCCGCCCGATAAAAGACTTTTCAGTACTTTGTTCAGGCGGCCAAAGAAGCGTGTCAGCAATGATTGTTTCATGTCAGCAACGTTGATGCCTAACGCCTCCGACATACCCAAGTATTTGTAGGTATCCGCTGCAGAAAGTGACCTTAGATTTATGGAATCCGAGAGTTGTATACCCTGGGATTCCACAATCCCACCTTGTTTTACATGCATGACCGCACATTTGTCTACACCAAATTCCATCCTGATGGAATTACTGAAGCTTTCAGTGATCTTCAGTAACCCCATCAGTTGCAACTCATTGGAAGCAAACAGCTTGAGATCATCCATGTATAACAAGTGGGAGATTACCTGGCTTCCTCTCCGCAGCGAATAGCCCAGCCTCGAATTCTCAAGCAGAGTGCTCAGAGGATTCAAGGCCAAGCAGAACCACAAGGGACTCAGACTGTCGCCCTGGAATATTCCTCGCTCAATCCTTATTGGTCCGCCACTCTGTTGAATATCTCGACATCCTGGATAACGAAGCACTGTAGTCCATCGCCGCATACATGACACCAAGAAAGCGCGTAGAGTTGTATTGATTTTATACAACTCCAGCACCCTCATGAGCCATGAATGCGGCACCGAATCATAAGCCTTCTTATAATCTATCCAACATGTCGATAGATTCTTTTTAGAGCGCCGAACCTGTTGGCAAATGGCCATATCAATAAGGAGTAGCTCCTTAGTACCACGGGACCCATTTCTACATCCATTCTGAGAGGCAGACATGATAGAATTACTATCTATATGTTCATTTATTTTTACCCTCAAAATGGATGTGAGAAGTTTATAAATTGTAGGCAGACATGTTATTGGCCTATAATTCTTAGGGTCCGTGGTACTACCTGTTTTATGGAGCAGATGGGTAGACCCTGTAGTAAAGAACTGTGGGAGCGACTCCGATTCTATAGCACATTGAAATTGAGACGCCAAGCAGCCATGCGAACTTTTAAACCACTTAAGCCAAAAGTTTTGCAATCCGTCCGGTCCTGGTGCTTTCCAATTTGACATCGGACGGATAGCATTGGCTACATCTTGGGGGCTGATGGTGATTGCCCCCATCTCCTGTATTGGTTCACATGATTCCTCAACGTCTCGCATCCAATCGCCTTCAGAGTGGCTGACAGGCACCGACCAGATGTTGCGCCAAAATGAGTTCGTGGCATCTTCATCCGGCAAGCGCCCATCATCCACCCCTAGAACAGGTCGCTCCCATGTCCTAAATACCCACCTTTGGTCCCTTTGGAACATACGATTCAGGTGGAATCTATCTACCCGCCTCTTATACCGACGAATGCGGTTCGCCCACGCACACACCTTCTGTTTGAAGAAGTCAATGCGCTCTGTAACGCGAGCAGTGTATTCACTAGGACTAATACTAGTCCCAGTAAATGCCCGCCTTACAAAGCGCATGACTCTAGGCCGAGAATTGCCATCTTTAAATGCAATTAATTTGCCAATGAGTGCCCTAGCCTCAGCAACACGACGTTCGATCCCGTACTGCCAAGCTGGTACTGCTGGTTTTGGTCGTGTGTCTAAGTTCTGGTTATTTATTTTAACATTAGCTACACGACAAGCCGCTAGAGCCGCACAGTACAGAATCGAGTGTGTGTCACTAAGGTCTTCACTGCTGCCGAAATAGGCAAGAAGCAGTGAATCTAAGACACCCATTATGGCCTTATTCCGGTTGTGCATGGGCAGGCGAGGTAATCGGGGCCTAATGTCGGGGGGAGTTGATCGAAACTCCCGAATCGTATCCTCCAAAGTACTCCTTATATTTTCACTACACTGGGTACTTACAGTTATAGCCCCGTCCTCCTCTTCCCCGTCAACAAGGTTGGTTGGCGGTGAACCAGTAATCGGTACTACCGCAGGAGACGGGGTGCTGGTGGCGGGGCTACGCTGTACTTCAGAGCGTAAACGATCAAGTGTAGCGTCATCCAGCCTATGGTTGCGTTGGATGACTCGCACCTGATCCGACAGTCGTTGTGCTGATACGTTGACATCCGGTTCAAGACCCTGAAACAAAGACAGCATTCTCGCACGGTACGCAGTAAGGTTAGTTCCCCCCTCTGTCGCCCCGTAGTATGCGCGCATGACGTTCTCATTTATACTGAGAGTCCACTTCATGCGCCGCACATCACCACCGGGAGCGGGAGCCCTGTTCGAGGCCGGTTGGCCTGAGGGCGCCAAGCTGCTCGGTGGCCGGCGTCTCCCCTGCCGACGCACAGGTGTTGGCGTCGTCGGCGGAGAGTAGTACTCGTCGCTGGAGCTCGACGCGACTTCAGGTGCCGGTGCTGGAACATGGTCCGGCAGCTGGGAGGCGGAGCTCGGCGACGGGTCCGGGGATGGTGGGCGTGCTGGTGTGCGTGTCTTGCTTCTTGTCAACATTATTTTATTTTCTCGGTCATTTGTAAAATTTTATTCTTTGTGAAGGGAGTGACATATGTCAACTCTGGTATTTCTTGGTGGAGATATGGTGAAACTGATAATAACATAAAGATTAAACATTTCTTCGGTTTTTATTGTTATGCAGAACTGATTTCGGTGTGTAAATAGTTGTAAATGGTTAAATTTGTAAATAAATTAAAATAATAAACACGGAGAAAAAAAATTGACGTGACGTTGACGTTTGGGCACAGATTATTATTATTATTACTTCATACAAAATTGATACAATTACTTTCAGGCGTCAAGCAGTAAGTTGTTCGATGCGACGCACGCGTGGCTGGTCGCGACTGATGTTCATCCTGATGGCAGTGACGTATACATTGAGAAGACATTCGGATCACTCAACCTGAGCGTGGATGCTGATATCGCTGTACTATTTCACTGTGGTAAGATATAACAAACACAGACAAACACAAAGTCCAGAACTTTTATAGTCGAGGTGTGGTACCATCTTTGATCCTAGATTACAGTGTTTATAATAAACAGCGAAATAGTTTGGTAGGGTAAGAGTAGATTATTTGTAGTTTTAAAATTAATACGTACCAATTATAATTTATTTTTCGCATTTTGCTCTAATGATTCGGAAGTTTTGTTTCTCTTTAGAAATAAATGCATTCGGTTTTTATTTGAAAATATTTTATAGTGCAGTTAGAAGGCTTAAACGATCACTGGTCAAGAAAATAACTTAGTTTTATTTTCATCATCATTCACAGTAATGAAAAATTACAGCGACTATCTTAAAGAAAATAAAAGTACATTACTTGTTGTTCGCAGCGTGGCGTCCGTTCTCGCTCGAATTATCGCTTCGTTTTCATTTACAACTGTCATTATCATAATATTTTGTTGTCTTAAGAATAGGGTTGGAAAAGATTATTGGAATGTTACTGAAGATGTAAAAACACGTCAGTCAGATTACTGTTATTTTTTCTTGAAAACTACACAAATTAAATAAAAACTCATTGGGTTTCGTGGAACATACAATAGGTTAATAATAGACTATTCTAGTCTTAAATAATATTTTTTAAGAAACAAGTATTATTTCAGATGACACTTATATTTTAGAAGAGGTATATAATTTTGGCAAAATACAAGGCAACGGTTTGGAAAAGAAACGACTTGGCACATGGGAACCAAACAAAGGTACCTTATAATTTTTTCTTTGTATTATTTAATTAGTGTGTCTTTCTTTATTAAAATAACCGTTATCGCTTTCAGGTCTAGAAATACTGGTAACCGGTTACAAGTACTACCGTCGTTGGGATTTTAACAATTTGACTCTTCGTGCTATATCGGTGGCAAGTATTACAACTACACAATCATAGTATTATTTAGTAATTATAGCTACTCAAAAGAATACAAAAAAAGAACAAAATTTTTAACTAAAGATACGTCAAATGGAGACTAATAAAGATTTATTTTATTTTTCCATGACTATAGGTAGTCATTATTAGGCCCAACATTCTACTGTGACATATAACATTGTGTCCAGATCGTGGATCAGCCGGAGGTGTTCTACCCAGAGATGCTGTCAGACATGGCGTACACGGCGGGCGTGGCGGCCATGACCAAGATCACCTCGCAGATGCTCAACACCCTCAAGGAACGGCACAACTTCAGGTCACATGCCTTAGACTACGAGTATCAAAATGTACTTATGGCGAAGGTGGTCCAATAATCTTCTCGAATATGCGGGGTTCACTTGTCCAGATATGGCAAAAATAAAGAAAGCTTTAAAAGAATAATGGAAGGCATCTGTCCATAAGTGCAATCTAATACATGACTTTCTTCTCAGGATAGTCAGTTATGTAAACTTCAATGAGTTAAAAAGAAAGTGACGTGTAAAAGACATCGTACCTGTTTAAGGTGTGTTATATTTAATTATAATTAAACTAGCAGCCCGCCCCGGCTTTGCTCGGGTGCAACGCTGATACCAAGTGTAATTACGCAATCATAAAGTTCTGTAGGGCGAAGCACAGGCTTAGAGGCATTTTTTGGTATAGGCACGCGCCCCCCCGGCCCCCGCACGGCCCCTCGGCCGGTACCGCCGCAACCGCTATGTCCCTGCATTTTAAATCTGTAATATCTTCGAAAATATTCATTTAAATTACATGCTGTAAAGGGCAATATTGGTCTATATTACATGCACGATTTTTTAAAGGTACTTATTTGGATAAGGATTAATGCTGTATTGCTTAAAATTGTCTTTTCGTGAATAAGTAATAAATAAAAGATAAAAAATGGTTATTGTGGGTTACCCTTAAGAGATAGACATATACCATCGCGGACTTTTTTGTAGATCTTTTTCAGGTGCACAATACTGTAGTACATTATTTTGATCTATCTCGTAGGGTTCAGCCAGCGTTTGCAATGAAAGCGCAAAAAATGTGTTGATTTACGACCTGACGTCAAAAATCTCTAAGATTATCCGTGTTTATCTACTATATTATGCATGTATTATACATATAAACCTTCCTCTTGAATCACTCTATTAAAAAAAACCGCATCAAAATCCGTTGCGTAGTTTTAAAGATTTAAGCATACATAGGGACAGACAGCGGAAAGCGACTTTGTTTTATACTATGTAGTGATGATGATAACGTATTTAACTTTTATTTTTTACAGATTTAACTATAGCATAGCAGGACGATGGATCGGATCGCCAATAAGGAACTCGACGCTGGTGAGTCCGTCCCCAAGGACGCAAATAATCTTAAATATTAAATAGGAGGCTATTGTTTTGTTACGAGATGTCTAGTACACGGCGGTAGTATAAATCGATATGTAGCTAATCTTATTGTATTTATGTCAGGCTGTCACGAACGCGTTGTTCTGGGAGCAGCAAGACCTGTCGAGCACCTGCGCCAGGATATTCCCGAATTGGCTGGACTGGGTCGACATCTACCATCCACCCACAACTGCCTTACAGTGAATCGCCCTCTTAACCTTACTAAAAAGTTTTGTCTGTGATATAATATTAACAAAAAAAAAATTGTTAATGCTTTAACCACACTTTGAACGTACTTACTTATTATTCAGTATATTCTGACAGACTCTCTCTATTTGTATTATATTTCTAAGCAATCGATACACCATACTAACATTCGTTGTTTAATGGAATAAAAACACTCAAATATTGCATACAAGAAAATTAGCTGAACCTTTATTTAGGCAGTCGTTTTAATAATACCTCTTTAATTGTACTTAGGACCAAGTTCTACTACCTAGTCCCTGAAACCGGCGTGGGTGAGTACGAGAACCGGTTCCTGACGCCGATGTCGGCCGGCGTGTGGGGCTGCGCGCTGCTCGCCGGCGTGGCGTGCACGCTGGTGCTGGCCGTCGCCGCCGTCATGGAGAGCCGGCCCAAGCCTGGCCTATATGCTTTCTTCAGTGTGTTTGCTGCTGTGTGTCAACAAGGTACACGTATCACTTATAGTGGGAACTGCCAGTTTTGTGGTGTGTATTAGCCGGTGTCCAGTGTGTCTCACTGAGTTATTTTTCCTTCAGGTTATGAAGATGGTGTCCAATTGTTGGAGGATACTTTTTCTAGTCAAGGTAAGTACCTGATAATTGTATAGAGAAGAATAGAACCAGTAGGCACTGCTGCAGATCGCAATTCTAATCACGTCGGTTCTCCGGTAAAAATGTCATCGGCCTATCCAAGTGCGGAACCACTAAAATCTTTTAAGTTTAAAATGAACGCTACAACCATATTTTTATTCAAATAGGTTTTTTATTAAAATGTGAGCAAAATAATGGTACGAGACAAGTTACACGACAGTGGGTTATTTGTATGGTTATAGTAAATTTTCCGTGTGCAGGTCGCAGGGTGACTCTCCTGGTGATCGGACTGACGAGCATGTTGCTGTACAACTACTACACGAGCAGCGTGGTGTCGTGGCTGCTGAACGCCGCCGCGCCATCCATCGCCAACCTCGACGGACTCATCAACAGCGACTTTGAACTGGTGTTTGAGGATATCGGCTATACGCGCGGATGGCTTGATGTAGGTTAACTTTTTTTTTGTGTATAAAGGCTGGTCAAGTAAAGGAAAACTATAGAAAAAAAAAGTATTTTGTTTTAGAATCCAGGATTCTTTTACTATAGTGGTTTCAAGAACGCAAAAGAAGACGAACTCAGGGATAAGAAAGTAACAAACGCTAAGCGTACCACGTCGATATTGCAAACAGTCAACACGGGCATTGAATTGGTGCGGACAGGGAGTATGTTTTACTTCTATACTATGAAATAATCGCTAGCCATTTCCTGCTTCAACTATTTGTTTCCCAATAATTCTGCAGCTCATTAACTGTATTGTCTACATGTTTTCGTTTCGTTCTTTACTGGCAGCATTTAAAACATTTAAGAGATGTTGATGACTTCAAATGGTTGTAGAATATGCGTTCCACACGGAGCCCTACACAGCCAGTCAGGTTATCTCGAAGACCTACGAGGACGAGGAGCTGTGCAACCTCGGCGCGCTGCAGATGATGCTGCCGGCTCACGTCTACATCATGGCGCAGAAGCGAAGCCCTTATAAAGAGTTCTTCGACTGGAGGTAGTTGTTTACTGAAGCTTATTAATTAGTTGCTTTAATCTAGCTATGCAGCGTTAAATACTCTAGGAAAAGTCAATTGTTCTTCATCATCATTATCGTATGGCGTCTCTGTAGAGTGTTTTAGTCTTTGTTCTGAAAAAATATCTTTGCTTTCTTCTTCTGGCTTGCTGTTTCCTTATCGACTGCTATTCTCTTAATTTTTTGTATTTTTCCTTTTTACATATTGTTTTCTACATACCCAGTCTTTTACGTCTCCTGGAGCGCGGACATGTACAGGCGATCCGCGCGCGGTTTGCGGGCACGATGCCGGCGTGCTCGGGCGCGCGGCCGCGGGCTCTCGTGCTGGGCCAGGCCGCGCCCGCCTTCGTCATGATGCTCCTAGTCACTGTGATCTCGTGGGTCATACTGGCTTGTGAGGTGCTGTGGCGGAGGTAAAGTATAGGGAATAATCCGTACTGCATGACGTTGTTTAGCTAAGGATAAATTTACTATAATAACTTTTAGACTGACACTTTGCTGTGCTTTTACTTTGCTGTGAAATTAATTAACTCTTAGTTCGCACCAACAGGTATCTAACATTCGATAATGAATCAAAACTTAAATCGGAAAAGTTTGGAATGTAGTTTTGTACATGAATAACTGTTAGTTCAGCGGTCAATACCAACAGTCCAGAATTCAATCTTTAGGTTTCCATCTAAATGCACAAGTTAAAGTTAACTGTAAGCAGCTGAACTATTGCCGTTTCTATTTGCGTGGACAATTGCACTGAATCGATTTATTCCTCCAATGACAGAGATGACCACATCTCGGCCTGTCACTTTATCTTGCTACTCGCTATTTCCGTACTCTTCGGTTAGTCGGAATCCTCCCGTTGTTGCTTCTTGGCAATCAGCCAAATTGTACAAAAAGTAAGTCACTACCCTTTTGCAATAGAATTTACTTGCCATGTGGTTTCCAGCAAATATTTAAGTTGTTATTTATTTATTACCGCACATTACTTTTTGAAGAAATCTAATTTCCTTTAAATTTTATTTTATGAATCTATGAAGATTATGCTCCTAGATAAAAATAAAATTACATTATATAGGAGTGTAAGACGGATATTGTATGGTAATTCAGATCAATTTATTGTCTTTACCAAGAGAACTCAAAACATCCGATCAACTTCCAAAAATGTTAGACATCTGCAAAAACTACATTGAGAACATTTATTGCCTCATAAAAAACAAAATTGACGGTCTTTTATTTTTCTTCCTTTTATCTTTGACTTCGCTTTTTGCAGTTTAAATTACCTACGTCATTTCAGGGTCCAGTTGAAAAAGCGCGGGCAGTGAATGTGACGTCACTGGTGATCGCGCCGTGATCACAGCACATTACGGAGACACCAACACTACACATTGATGAATGAAAAAAAACAATTGGAGAAGATGTTTGACGTGCCGTTAAGATGCGCCACTGAGAGTTCCGCACAGTAGTCTCACTTTGTTCACAGTTCGTTTTATTTTTAGAATAATAAAAGTAGTATACTCACAGTCGTTACTTTTCTGTGTTACTAAATTTAAGCAATTATCAGCTCGTATTAAAAAAATGGGAATGCTCAAATGTCACTGATTGGACAGCGAAGTGGTTAAAATAAGTAATTATTTAATAATTAGATGACTTTTTACCGAACACTAATTTAGTTATGACACTGCCGCCACCATCTTGTACATAATTTGCAGTTGTATTACTGCGTGCCCGTGCACTGTGTCCTGAGTAATGGAGGCGCGTCTCCCGGCTATCTAAATCGCGCGTTATAAATGATGTGATCAATTCCTGTTTACTCCCCCAGCGCCGGATTCAATTCACACTGCAACGGTGCCACCTTCATTATATTACTAGAACCATATTGTATTTTTAACCAGTAACTGAAGTAGATAGAAATTCAAGTATTAGTTAAATAAAACAAAGGCCTACTGACTCCCGAAGTCACTTAACAAACTTCCACTGTGGCTATAGAGAGCTTTGAGCTGTCTTGTAAGGCAACTAATGTATTCACCCAGCCCATCGTTTGGAAGCCAAAGATCGCAAAGTGTGTTACATATGACTTTATCTAAACAACTTGTAAAAATTCCAAGCCTTAGTTCAGGCCAATTTATTTTGAAAATACAAAGGCGGATAATGTCAACAGATGTTCAGCCGTGTAAGAGTGTGTAGAATAAAGAACTTATCACATCTCCTCTCCCGCCACACTAACGACGCTCACACAGAAGTTTGTTGAAGTTCGGCTCTCAGCTCTCGCCAGAACTCTCCAAACAAACAAATATGAATAAGAATAATTTTAATAAAGCCATTACTTAAGACGTATCCATTTCGCGTCGTCGTCGCGTCGTCGTCGCGCGCTCGTCGCGTCCTCGTCGCCTGCATTTGCATACAAATGGAAAATGTCACTCGGATATTATATTACTTAACTGGCGAGACTGCTACAAAAAATACTCTAATACACTCCGTAACGCCTTTATCACCGAAGCATAGAGTTCAATTTACCGTGCGTGGGCCCTAAATGAAATGACACTCATTCATGTGGGGTACACAAACGTGGAAAACGACGCTTTTTATTGTTCCTTCATATGTTGTTAGTATTCAGACAGTGCAATTTAGCACTAAGTCAAAAAATGTATTACTTGCGGCCCTCCGAGTGGCTGTTTGCTGTGTTTTATTGCAGGTACTTTAAATTAAAACTCCTGTTTCTTTGTACAGTTACAAATTACATGTTTAACCCCAAAAAGGTAAAGATATACATGTAAGTTGGTACCGAATAAGATAAGATTACAAAACTTAGCTATTATTACACGTTCAAAAGCAATGCTCCAGTATCTCCCATAGATCCAAAACAACACTAAAACCTCAAGTACTACACATAAAAACCTAAATCTATATTTTATGAGACATTATTATAACAAACGTTTACGCTACTAAAATTAGTCTCATAAGAATGTTCCCCAAAATGAGCGGGCGTTCAGTTTTGATAGGTAATTGAACGTCGGCTGGCATTATTTGTGCACATATTGAAATATGCCCGTTGTTGATCCGCAGCTAATTGGAAATGGATTGCCGCAGCCATTATGGAGCGTTCTTGCCTTCAAAGATTTTGATTGCTATATTCCATGAATTTGGTTTTAATTTTGGCACGAATTTAATTAGCCAGTTCGAATACGGTATCTTTGCTTGATTTAAATTTTGATACGGTTTGCAATATATTGAGAGGACGTTTGCGAAATACATATTAGGTCTGAAATTAGCGGGAATAATTGTAGTTATTTTTAATTAGCCTTGCTAAATCTATTTACTTTCATTGAAATATTTGGTTATTCAATGAATGCTATGACACAGATTAAAAAATGTGTTTAAATCGACCTTAAAAATTAGTTAAAATCAATGCTTGCAGTATTTACCGTTTTTTTAAATTCTATGAAGTGTTTTTATCGCCAGCTATAGAGCATCATTAGTTTAACTATAACAGCGTAGAGCGGCGGTGGCTGTCTTCAGGCACCTCGCGCCAGCTCGCCACATTATACACACTCCAGTGTCGCTGACGAAACAAACTCAATTTGCCTTCAAATAATGCAACCCACTTAGAATATGCAACGCCTTTTGAATTTTGTGTATTTTTAGCTTTATTTTTATATCTTTTTAAACCTTATGGATGTCAAACAAAAATGGTGGTGGTGATGGTGATGGTTTTAAAAATTAAACTTACCGCTGACATCCAATATTCTGTGATACAAAAACATCAAACGTCTCTAAATAAAAAACAAGAATCCGCCGTTAGTTAATCCAACGACGAACAGTAGGCAGCAGACTGCAGAACTATAAAAACAAAAATGCGATTTTACTTCCATCTAAAGTTCTCAACACGGATTGACGAGAGCCGCCGATAAATCGTCACATTCCGGTATCCCGGGCCGGGGCCGGACCGGGGCTGGGCCGGCGGGGCGCCGGACACCGGACGACAGGCGCCGGACTCAATATTGACTATCGCTTTATGACGTCAATAACATTTTTTATGCCGAGCCGTTATAAAATGCATGTCCGTGAGTAATGGATATTTAAAGCGATTTACCGGTCTGCTCGGACGGACGGGCCACGGGTATTTACTTGTGACGAGGAGTGTTTGGTGACAGTATCAGCCTATTTTTTTAGAAAATACAAGATAGGGTTTTAGGTTACAATGTTCTTTAAAATATTTTTTGACTGGTTGTTTCAATTATATTAGATACAAAATTTAAATTAAAAGGTAACTGACAGATTAATAGCTATACATAGGCTTGCAGTAAATTCTATTGTATAACTATGAAAAGCAGCTTATAACTCTTGTCAATCTCCATAACCGTGCAGATGGTTCTCGCAAGCGGACCGCACAAGTCTGACCGAACTAACAACTTTGAACGGCGGCTACGGGACAGCATTATGATAATAGAACAAAGTGAATACAACCACTTATGGGGTTATAAATCAAACGGTTCGCGGTCTGGGCGCAACATTAAAACTTGCTGCGGCGCGCGGCGTTGCGCGGGTTTTCACTTTGTACGAGTTTCACTCGAGACTCGCGTATCTGATGTCTGTCACGCATGACGTGAGCCACGAGCGACGAGCGGAAACACACGGACTGAGACGAACACATAGCGTTTTTACTCCAGTGTGCAGTGATAAGTCAACATCTAACACACACTTTATTGGGCACTCATAAACGCAGAAAATGCGCAATAGTGGAAGGAAAGATAAATATAAAAAAGTGAATACCTATATATCTCAGACGTGTTGTCAATACACCGGTAATCCGTTGACAAGTCAAAGCTTATAGAAGATATTATAAAACATAAAATGAAGATGTTTTAACCCATGATTTAACAGTTTTTTATTATATTTAACGACGAATGTTTGACTTACACAAGTACCCCACTCATGTAGCAATGGAATCGCCTATGTTAGTATCGATAGTCTGCTTTCACAGCAATGCCTTATTTAATTGAAGTGTTGTTCATTGAGCGACATGTGAGCTGACACCTCATTGATCTTATAAGTTGCGCCGTGACGTCTGCGCATTGATCTATCTCCTGAAAGGGTTCATTTCTAAGCCGTCCACGAGCCCAAAAGGGCTTTGTCAGATAAGACTTGTTTGGGCCAATCTCTCTCACAAAAAACACCACGTTATCAATTTAATCATCAGATACTTACCTACTTTTATAAAGATTTTTTTTCAATACTTTCTGGTCAAACATTAATCTCAAAGATACGATTCTGAAAGGGACTGTTATGCTTGATAGGATAAAGAATTAATAATGTTAAGTACTATACGCTATAGAGGGTGACTCGGCCAAACATTGTGGACCAGCTCACATCCATTAAAGTATTATTGAGATGGCCCCTTCAGGGAAAACGTGGTCCTACTTAAGAAAATCTAATTATGGGAACAACAAACTCCAACTAAAATATGAAAGTTTTTATATTGTTATCGATCGAAAAATACATTTAGTATTTCTATAAAAAGTCCTAGTGGTATTTCACGAATTATGCGCACATGTTAAAAATTCAATTCATGTAAAAATTCTACAATGGCAATATTATTACTACTCAGCCTCTAAAATTCCCAAAACCAAAAAAATATATAATATTCAACTCAACTAAATTATGAAATTGAGTTGGTGCACTTAACTTAGTAGCTACTATGATTAACATGAACAGATAACATCTTAAGTTTAAGTGAACAGGATGGCATCCGTCTTGGACCGGGCCGCGACCGTGTTGGTCCCGGACTCCCGGCACCGGCTCCGGCGTCCGGTGGCATCGCGCCAACAATCACACTTTCTTATAATGCTGATTTACTAACCACAGCTTTTAAATTTACTGAAACTTGGGTTTAACCAAATCCTGACATGAGTTTTCAAATCATTAACTTCCAAATAAAAAATCTAATATGTGATCTCGATATTTGTTTTAATGAAAGTTCATGTTTGTTAAATACATAAATTTAATACCTGGAAATCATACAGCAGTCTGGGAATTGGCTTAGTTACTAGCAAACATCAAATATCATATTAAAAATGAAGCAGATGTGTTACAGAGAAATAGTTAAACTATTCCCGTATCAATAATATTCTAGTTAATGTACATTTCGCATTCACGAAATTCTAAACCGACAAAATATGGAGCACCGGCGGCGGATTTCAAATATAAATGACGTAACTATCGAACAGCGGACGTATGGACGTATCTCTCAACAGAATGGAATTTAATCATCCAATTATGTGTGATTACGGCGCGAGTAATTGTTGCATATCAATTGCAGGCGGGATTTGACAATAAATCCGCTTAAGTTGCACCGCCCGCTAAACTAGAATGCGGTTAGGTGCACGGGGATCGAATATCGTTATGTGGGATTATAGTTACATTTTTATATACTTATTCTTAAGAACTGTAATCGTTTCTTGGTCAAGTACTTAAAGTTATCACCAAAGGTTCAGATGAATATCGACTAATATATAGACTACTTTTTAAATTGGCAAAACCTAATAATTCCCCACAAGATACCTAAGCTACTATATCGAGCCATTACCGCCGACTTATCGTAAACGACATTTTTTCAAAAATGTTTTTTTTATCGTAATCGACATTTTAAACGGTAACGGACCTTGCTCTATTGAAGGTTCCCGCCTAAATACAGTAGTTTCTGATGTATATCAATAGCAACTTTTATCTTAACCGTAAAGTTTTAAAATTATTATCTTAAACGACATCTACAATATTTATCGTAAGTTACTTTAATATCTAAAACTTATATCGTAACCGACTCAACTTGTTATCGTAACCGACATGGCGCATGATGAATGTGTCGTTTACTATAAACAAAGTACAAAAACACGTTGGTACAAGTTCATTTCATCGAAAGTAATTGAAGAACTATTGTCACTCTGCACCAGTTTCTTGTTTAATACTGCAAATCGTTAGTAAATTAAGTGATTTAGTGCTGATATCAAATGTAATTAAGTAAAACTCGAAAATGTCGACGCCAGCAGCGAAGGTATGTTTCTTTTAATATTATCATAGGTATAGGTACTTAGAATAGCAACTGAACAAAGTATCTATGGATAGCAACTAGACAATTAATTAAAGCCAAAAAGACCATGCAAAGAAGGTAATGTAAATGCTCAGTTGTATGTAGTCCGCATGTTTGTTTTAACCTAAACACTACTAAATCTATTGCGATGGAACTTTGTGTTTGGTTAGCTCGTAGAATTAAAAGTTACATTCCTAATGTTTTATAAATTTAACAAAAAATACATAGTTTAGTTACACAATATAGTTTTTAATATTAATACTGTAAGTGGAATTATTCCTTTGCTATTAACTTTAATAAAAAATAAATAAATAGTTTTCTTTGTTACAGTCTCGATTGAGGCGAATTATGCAAATAATAACTACTCTACCAGAAGAGAGCGTTAGTACTCCAGGTATGCAACAGGTGACTGTACCATTGGCACCTGTGCCATTAAAATCACCACATACCTTACCAGAAGGGACCTTCCATGTGCCAGAAGTTACTCAGCAGGATATAAATCATAGTAAAGGCCTGGTTGATTATAGTTATTCTAATAGTGAGGAATCGTACTCTCTCCTGGATTTAGATAGCTATAATTACTCAATACGTAGCCCATTAGATATTGATCTTTTGGCTTTCGCAGATCAAATTTTTCCCATTGCTTGTACAGAAAATGAAACCGAACCGCAGCCTAGTACAAGTTCACAACCTGAACAAGAAAATCATAACGCATCCGTTACGTTCCAAAACTTGTGTTCTACAGATAGCGAAGATTCATGGAAGCCACCATCATCAACGTCGTCTGCAATAATTACTCATAGAGCGAGTGTAGTGAGTGACTCTAATAATTTAGAAGGAACACTTCAACAAATTGAAGAAGAAACAACTGTTGGGATAAGAGGCCACAGAAAAAGAAGACCTTTACCAAAGAGGCTTTTAATTAAAAAAAATCGTCTTTCTGCTACTGGAAAATGTGTTAAGCCAAATCCATGTATGAACAAAAAATGCGGCAACTCTTGTACTGAAAAATTTACTGAGAAGGATCGGAATACTATTTTCGAAAACTATTGGGGGCTGGGAAGTGATAAGAGGCAAAAAGATTTTTTGCTTTCTTGTGTTGTATCTAAGCCCATTGGAAGAAAACGAGCTATTAGTAACCATCGCAAAATATCATATAATTATTATTTTAACTTTAATGGTCAAAATATTAAAATTTGTCAACAATTTTTGCTAAAGACCCTTGATATATCCCAAATGACTATAAGATATGCTGTAGAAAATGTGAATAAAGTACTGAATACCTCTCAACCAGACCAAAGAACTCCTCGTCCACACAATAAATCTGACGAAGAAAAGGTAATACTTTTGAAATCTTACATTGAGCATTTACCTGCGGTGCCCTCACATTATTGTCGCAACAAAAGTACTAAATTATACATACCTCAAGAGTTTGAAAACATTTCTAATTTATACAAGTGTTATGTTAAATACCTGGAAGAACAAAATTTAGCTTCATCGGTACTATCAAAAAGAGTTTTCCGTAGTACTTTCAAAAATGATTTTAATATAGGATTCCATTTGCCTAAGAAAGATAAGTGTACTTTTTGCGAAAAATATAAGAATATGCCAGCAGAGAGTAGAATAATTTTTGAGCAAACCTCAGAATATAAAAATCACATGGCTGATAAAGAAAAATGCAAGCACTTGTTTCTAGAAGACCAGACCGCAAGCAAAACTTCTGGCTCTGGAGTCCTATGTGCCAGTTTTGATCTAGAAAAAGTCCTTAACACTCCACATGGTAAAAGTGTTACTTTGTATTATTCACGAAAGTATGCATTCTACAATGAAAGTGTTTATGAAAGTGGCATGAGAAACGGATATTGTTATGTGTGGGGTGAATGCCAAGGAAAACGAGGTTGTAACGAGATTGCTACAATTATTTTTAAATATTTGACTATGTTGGATAATCTAGGTGCCCACAGCATTATACGTTTGTATGCAGATAGTTGCGCAGGGCAAAATCGTAACCGAGCTATGATATCTATGATATTTCATTTTTTGAAGACAGCAATTACAATTCAAGAAATAACAGTAACTTATCTCTTACCTGGACATACAATGATGCCCGTGGATTCGATTCATAGTGCAGTTGAGAGTTTTATCCGCAATAAAACAGTGTGGGCTCCTTCAGAGTGGCCAACAATAATAACTAATGCTCGATCACAGCCAACTGGCTATAATGTTATCAATCTGAATTACACTGATTTTATGGACTGGAAGTCTTTTTCGCAAGCATTACTGCCAGCTAAGTTTAAAATTGCTTTTAACTCATTAAGAATTGTTAATTTTCATAAGAATAGTCCAATAATTTCACTTCACTACGGTTTTTTTGACAATAGCGATAAGCAGACTCTTAATATGGACCAAATTATTAGATCGAGATCAAATAGTGCTATTATCCAAAGAGGACCAACGCAATTATATCACGAGGCACTTAAAATATCAGCTGCTAAGTACAAAGACCTGGTGGACTTATGTAGGAAAAATACAATACCGAGCAGGTACCACGAAGAATATTTGAGTATGGGACATGATGGTGAAACCCCAGATACATTAAATGAAACCGACGAAGATGATTTAGACAAAGAAAATTAAAACTTGATTTTGTTAGGTTTACAGGTTATTTTATCTGTAGTTGTAGATTGTTAATTTGTTTTTTTGTCTATTATGTGAGTAAGAAAAAAAAATAAGTTGATTTGTTTTTAATTTAAGGTTGATTTCATTGATCTCGCTAATTTAATTTATGTTTGTTTAGTTGATCTCGTTGATTTCATGTTAATGTTTAGGCTGATTTAGATTTTTGTTTAATTTTTGTTTTATTTTCATGAATCTTGTCTATTAATGTTATTGTTTCAATGAGTATGTCATTATTTTTATTTTAGGTGATTATTTTGATCTCAACATTACTTAAAGAATGTAAAACTGAGTATGTAATAAATAAAAAAAAACTTAAAAAAAAGTTTCTTCATTCATATTTTAAGTTTACCTTTTAAAATCTTATCTAGCATTTCAATTATTAATTGAAAAATGTATAAAATTAGCTTATTTTAAAGTTGCATAATTTATCTCAAACGCCTTGATGTAAGGTCTTGTCTTATTAAGTGACGGCAAAATTATAGTAAGCGCCAAAACACCATGAATATCTTACATAATTAGTATATTTTTGATACTATATTGTATATTATCATAAATTATGACTCTGTAGTGAATTTCACTTTGATAACCCAATTACTGACGGAAATATCAAAAAAAATCCTCTCCTGTAAAATTTGGTTTTGGTCGCTTACGATAAGTCGGCGGTTATGGCTCGATATTTACCTACAATAATACCATGATTACTATGTCTAGACTACACCTAGACATAGATATTAGTTCTAACAGCTAATATAGTGAAGCACATTAGTTCTACATATTAATTAAACGTACGATCAAATGAACAGCACTAATATAGTCTTCACACCCGCGTCGCTGCCGACACCGCGCTCCACACGGCACTGAATATCTCGCATTATTTGTGCGTTAACCCTCGCAGCCACTATCACAGATCTACAAATAAAACCAGGTATAATGTTATCAAAAGCTAGCTTTACATTTAATTGTGCCGTTGATTACAAAGAAAAATGTCTGCGCGTTTGTTTGGGACATAATAAAGTGCGGGCATAATTCTACGATAACGTTTATATAAATTCGAGACGAAATGAAAAAGGCGGCGCGGGGAGATTGAGCAGTCGCGTGCAGGGCTACCAGGCAGCGGCGGCGGGTTAACTCATTATTGTTTGTTTCTTACTCGTGATTGTAACAAAAAAACGAACTGTTTATTTTATTTTTCACATAAAAAGTATCGATGATGAATTGATGAAAACTGCAGTTCTTAGTCTAAAAAGACGAAACGTTTTCACAATGTTTTGATTATTTTCTTAATAAGTATATTATTATATCTTTGTCAAGATAAAATAATACTGTGTAGTACTGTGGTCAGTACTTCAGAGTATTTTCTTTCTTTAGAAAAATTTTCGCTAGGTACCAACCTAGCGAAAATTCTCCAATTATAATTGCAAAGATATCTTCGCCACACTAATTACAAGGTTTTGTTCCACATCTGCGCGTGCATATTCTATTATTTACGCATCCCTGGTACAACAGACATTTCTAGTGGGGCCGCATTTAATTTAATATTTGATGACCCTCGCTACATTGGTTGCGGTAATTTCTCCACTTTTGACTGACATTGGCGTCCCGAATTTAATTTAGACACCTGACTCCGTTGCATAATACATGACACACTTTTTCACCATTCATTTGAGGCGCCGACAATCCGCCTTTTCTTTTTTAATGAACTCAAATATATTTAGTGTATATTCATGCGTCACTACTCCGTGACGCATGAATATACAAAATATTGTATCAAGTGGTTACGCTTTACTTTTAATAATGGATAATTGATGTTACACAGTCCAATTTAAGATACTCAAAGATAAATAAGAAATATTCCGGCAATAGGTAAACAACATAAATCAAAATCAAAATCAAAATCAAAAATCATTTATTTAACTTAGGCTACAAAGTAGCACTTATTAAACGTCATTTTTTTTTTTACAAAAGACAGCACCCTAGGGGTCGGTTCATATCCGGCGGAAAAGGCAGCGCGCAACATCGACCGCGCAACGCCAGAACGAGCAAGCACACAATAAAACATCCAACCTCTCACACCTGACGCACCAACGCGTCAGGTCAGTGTGAAAGGCCGAACGCTCCACCATGCGCCCGCCCGCCCCAGCGCCACGCGACCGACAACACGCTACCACCGCCAGATATGAACCGACCCCAAAACGCCCACCGTTCACCGCTTCCTAAGTGCTCTGGCTGAGGAGAAGAAACGGCGCAACAAACTCCCCAGTAGCACGCTGTCATTACAATAAAATTATATAAAATTATAAAAAAATAAGGAACCGCGCAAAGTGAACAAGTAGTTAAGGTAGATGGGTATCATACTATAAACCATGTTTCCCGACAAAACAAGGAGCATTATGATAGCACAACTTAGCGGGTTTTATGATTTAGAAATATCCCATTGTAACAACGATTCACCCGTAAGCAGGACAATGTCGTATTTTCAATTTTGTGGGATTACATAAAGCGGAATTCACGCGAGCTTTGTCCCGCGTCATGCCGTGACACCGGCGACATCCAGCGCCACTCGCGCGATACGCGCTCCCCCGCCGCGTAATATCACACAACACATAAACATTGCGCTTATATTTCGAGTACTTATTTGACACATGTCTGTAACCATGTTGTCTTATGTTATGATGGAAAGGCTCACCAAAATATATTGTTTTTCGAATGTCTACGAATTGACTGAGAAACTGTGGCTACTCTACGTCTCCATTAATTCAAAGAAAGTATTATTTAATATTTGGTTAACAACAAAAACAATTGCATACTAGCTCAGCAATGGCGATAAATAAAAAGAATTTGGATAGAAACAGTAACCATCTTGTAAGACGCACGAGCACAATTTCTTTAAAAATAAATTATTCACAAAAATAAATTCTTATCCAAATGTGTATATCAATAATGAACAAGTAATTTACGAGTGTTTGTCAGCAGCAGACACGCGGGCCGCGCGGGCCGCGTGGCGCGGGCTGCGGGGAGGCGGCGCGACATCGCGCGACACCGCGCGACACGGCGCGATGACACTTCGGTCGCGGTTGCGGTCCTCGCCATATTTTTATCAAACATTCACAAATTCTAATTCAGAATACGTTATTCTCGTTCTGTTTAAAGTGTTATTGGGTTGTATTTGCTGTTGAGAATATATTATCCCATTTTTTGTTTAATATTCCAGCATTACGAGTACTTTAGAGTCACATCAGTAAACGCCGAGACATATTTGCTTATGTAAATAATTGTTTTGAAATAATACCTAAATATTTTCTTTAGTATTTTGCTTTTCGTACTAAATTCTAAGAATCCTAATGTAGATTCTATAGACAAATATGTTGTAGCTTTATCTCATTTGAAAACGTTTTTATTTTATTTATTTCGACCTTTAACATGAAAAGAATTTATGAAAGGAGCAAGGTTAAACTTATTTATTCAATGTAAAGAAATATTTATAGGGATTTATGTTGTGTCTTTGGTCGTTTTTCTAGACTTTTATGGTGTCTTAATTAGCCCGGCGGCGCGGCGGGCAAAACGAACACAATCAATGAACGCTCGGCAGCTATCACACACACACGCCGCGACGACCAGGCAGCCCTGTGGTGTAACGTGCTTCTGAAAAGACTAGTATAAGCAAATTAAAAGCAAATGTAAATAAATAAATAAATGCGGACACCATTTTTAGTTAATAAATATAACCTTTTATACCATTTGAGGAATATTTCTTATAAGTATATTTTTGGATCCATACCACGTCTAATATCCACGTAAGTAATGTACCTAAAACCTATCCAGCCGAGGTATACAATGTTCGAGTATGAGCCTAATATTAAAACTTTCTTATATCTCGCCCTGTATGAATCACCACGCTAGGCATCATTGTTGACTAGTAGAAATCGCTACAAAATGAAGTAATAAAAGATGTATTTACTAAAGTAATAAATAAATGCGGACAATATTACATACATTGCTCTGAACCCAAAGTAAGTAGCTATAAAGCACTTGTGTTATGGAATTCAGATACAAGAAGGTACCACAAACACCCAGACCCGAGACAATGTAGAAAAGTGACTTTCTACATTGAGCCGTCCGGGGATCGAACCCGGGACCTCAGAGCTAGCGACACCTTGAAAACCGGTGCTACGCCACTCGACAACGGAGGTCGTCAAATATATGGCATTGATAGTTGTATAAATATTGTACGAATTGGGAACATTGAAGGAAGTGTGCTGCTATGAATCGGGCTAGCATTGTAGACCGCGATGCTTCTGATTCTGTTCGTCGCAAGAAATTCCACTATATCGGAAAAGTCGTAGTAAGTATATGTCGTGGATATAACTACGACGTTGAGACATTAGTAGCAGGGAGTTCCTGCGAATATTTAATTCTTCTATCAAAGATCGACTAAATGCTATGTCGTAATTAAAAACCACATAATAACATTTAAAGCATATTTTGAGTAAGACAGTGCGTTAGGTACTTTTATCTATTCTGAATGAATTCTTGATATTAATTACTGGCCATGTCATTTATCCGAGGCATTTTTTTCGTTGTATTTCCCTACACTTCCTGAATGAAATTTGTAATATCATGACAATGGTTGATGACATGGCACAGATTTAATGTAACTATTTAAGGACGTATACAATATTTGTATTACCTTGCACAAAAAGTTTTTTTGTAACGTCGACAAAAAGTATATGAAATAATTTTCAGATTTACTCAAAATTTAACATACTATGTACAAAATATGACACGTTGTAAGCTGGCAAGTCGGCTTCAGATCGGCTGCGTTAATATTTCCCGCGCATGTTAGAACTCGGCTAAGTTTGTAGGGCCCGCGGCTGCCCGCCGACACGGCGCGGCCCGTGTCTCAATCTCTCCGGCTAATGCTCAAATTCAAGTTTTCTTGTTCCATGAAAGTATTGAACTCGGTGATGTATCGACTTATAACTTAATGTGAAGACGCTGTAAATAAGAGCTACAGCGAAGCTCGGGAGAGATTTGTTGTACTTTTGTCAAAAGTCGAGAAAATGTTACGGATTTTAGAATTAATTTGGTGTTTCTGTGAAGAACGCTCCGGGGTTAGTTTGTTTGATCATTGGAAATAATTTCGCATAAAATACCATGTTATTAATTGAAGTTTTTTTTTTTTTTAAGTTAAGGATCTTAACATAATGTACTCTGTCAAGAGAGCCTACAATTACCCTGCAGCGGAACAACTACAGGCTGTAACATCATAAGAATTACACGTAACTACCAAGAGTCCGCAGCGTCTAATTCAAATAAATACAAATAACAAGCTCCAGCCGTCAGAGGGCTCTAAGCTGTTATTTACCGGATCGCCGGTGCGGCACGGGTAATGGAAACACACCAATTAGTTGGCTGCCTAGGTCTAGTTGTCTAGCTAAGTCTAGTTGTCTAGATAGACAGCACAGATTTCCGCCCATCCTATATTCCGGGAGCTATGTGTTCGACAGTATAAGTTTGCTCTAAGCTTAATGTACTTGTAGATCTGTTGGCTTCACCGGTTTGGTTCATATAGACGGGGATCAATATCCACACATTACAGAAACCAGGTGGTAGTGAAATAATTATGTTAGATAACAGAATATCCTGAAATGATTAAACACTTGATGGTCAGTGGATTGTAGGTAATTTTTCTACGTACAGAACTTAATTTGAAAAAGCATTGCAATAAATCAACATCATAATTAATTCTAATCCCAAAAGTTTTCCTAAAAAACGGGTAGATTATAGTATGGTCGAAATACGAATATATTCCTCCAACTAACAATAACAGGATGAAGGGGATAAATTAAGGGAATGATTAGCAATAAGGAGACATAATTTTCCAACCTATACTGAAGTGTCAGTTCATCAACCTTAGTATAACAGGTAATTAATTCATTGTATACCTACAGGTATGTTTACCCTCGGGTATTGGTTACTGTATGTAAACAGCGCTGGCCGGGGGCGGCGCGCGGACAGCCGGCGCGGCGCGTGATCCCTCACGGCTCGGGGCGACCGCCGCCGATGCACTGCACAAATCAAATGATCGGTCACTCTCTCCTGTAACGACGAAATAATATACTCTAAATGAATGGCAGAATTCATTTTGACGTCTACTTACGACGCATGTATTTCGTGCCCGAGTATGCTGTGAGACTATAAGTATCTAACAAGGGTTTCGATTTGTGTTGCTTTGATGCACTCCCATTGATATGTAATCTATTTATCTGAACATGTCTTAGAATCGTTAAAGTTCTGTAGTTTGGATTGCGATAAGGAGTTGGAGGAAATAAGTAATCTGTGTCCAAAAGTCTCCAAGAATTTCAGCGTTGCAGTTGTCCATGGATAGTACGGGTTGGTCGCGTATAATCAGAAAAAATAATAAATTAGATAATACATATAAAATCATCCTTTTCAAGTAAAAAAATATAAAATCATTTCTTCAAGATTCGGTTAACCCAAAAAGTCAAAAGGTTGAAACAAACTAATGGAATAACAATACGGCTTCAAATAAAACTAAAACCAGTGTTAATTTAAGAGATACCAAACTCAATAAATCATTTGCGACATTAAGATTTATTTCAGCTCAGTTCGACGTAATCTAGTCAATCAATTTAAAGTGGAGTCTAAATCGGTCGCTGGAAGGAGGTTTGAGCAAAAAACCCGGGCGACCGGCGACCGGCCCTAGGCTTTTAACGACCGATATAAAAATAGTCGCAACTTTCCTGCCTGATGGAGGCATCGATGAGAAACTTTGATGTTACACTAAAACTTTAATTCATCTCCTATGTCAATTATTTTAAAACTTTTATTCAGATATTTTCGTATATTGGCATAATTATATATTATCATGTGTCAATAAAATTGCTAAGGTGTATTTTTAGGGATGCTCGACTTGTTTCGGCTTTAACAGGTGACAAAAAGACAACTGAATTATGAGCTGACCGCACAATGATAGCGTTAACAGTTTGTTTTTGCACGTCTGTAAATTTACAGTTTTGAAGTTCAACCTGTTAATTACATTTGTGTTAAATCCTGTCCTAGACTTTATTCACTCAATCAAGTATTACACGAGAGCATGTACCGGCGTTTCTTTTTCTACATTCCAGTGACTATTATACTTTCAAACTTCCTGTTATATTTCTATTTCTCATCCCGTCCAGTCCTGTCACTCTGGACATCCGTCTCAGCTGCAATCGTTTTCACCACTATTACTCATTCTCCTATTAACCAACCTTCATTATATCAGCCTTTGACTAAAGAGATATTGGAGTAGTGTAAGTCAACACATTAATCCCCTTTCGGAACGTGCGATCAACGATTGATTGCTTAAGTGTAGGTATATTAAATAGTTTTATGAAAACATCTAGATGTAGTCAGGTATTGGTAGCGTAGGTATTTCCAAATATATGCTCCGAAACGCAAGTGAGAACAGTGTACATAGCGCCGCGCAGGTAGAGTACTCGAGATATATTACTCGTGACGCGATGCCTTAAGGAGTCGTGCAGTGCCGTTCCGCCGCAAGCACCTAGACAGATGGACTTATTTATTGCAACTACAGGACCACCTTGCCAATTTTAATTTTCAACCTTATTCCTTACGTATAGTGTTGGATTTCGTGGGTATGTAGAAAGCGATTGACTAATACAGTAAACAACAGGTGAGTATAAAATAACATGTATTGTTTGGACAAGATGACTGCCGGCTGGTTTACACGCTGTATCTAGGTTTATAGTACACGTACAGGTATTTGTTATTTTATCAACCCTCTGAACAACTTCGGCGGTCATGCAAATAAGTTTCTGACAGTTAGAAAGTCTGTAGACGATAATGTAGAAAATATTTAATTTTTGACATGTACACTTCTTCTACGGGTACGTAATTGAGATCATCTCTAGATGTATTATATTTATTACGATATTTTGAAATTTTTTGGAATATTTAAAACACCGCAGTTTTACTACAGGTTATCGGCGGTAAACAAACGCGCGTTACACATTGTGACCGCGTCGCTCGCGTCAATCGCCGTCGCCACCTGATCTATCCCCCACGGGCGCTGAATCCTAACGCGAGGACTCGCCGCTAACGCCCCATGATCCGAATTAATTCACTTTTAATATTTGTTATAGAACAGAAACCCGAATAAGAGATCACCGCCCGCTAATGTGCATATCGTAACTCAATCCGGTTAGTATTTGCTTTGAGACCGTCGATAATTGAAACTCAAATAACTCGATCCGCGACTGTCTTCGTAGGCACGTTCCAATTCAAAAGTAATCCCACTCCAAACATTTGTACGTCTCAATCGGTCCTCCTGTACCATGACAAAACCGGCTTGGTCACGACACCAATTATATCGCCTAACCGTAGTACATTGCCGCTTAACATTTAGTAACAAAAATCTACAGTGCAGTCTAGCCAGCAATGTATTAGATGTAATTGAAAGTTATTAAAATATTATGTTTCTCTCTGGTTAGCGTAGCGTTTCAGTGGTTATGAAAGGAAACAACGGGTCGTCTGTTCTATATAATTATAGGGCGGTGTAAATATTTGTTAGACACTGTAAAATGCGAATGAAGTTCTCTTGTAATAATGCCTTGATGGTTATTTTATGTCTGATGCGAATGCTTATTGGATGGCTAATTAACAATTGTAATTATTTTTGGCTTTTGATGTATAATCTATTAATGGGTGCTTACGATAAAAAATCGTTTCTTACTTGCATATAATATTCAACCTGCTAGTTTTAACAAAATATATAACCAAGCTCTCCTTCCCTAACTATTAGACAATATCTCTACCAATCACCCTTGTATATAGATATTTATATCATTTAAACCAAAAAATAACAACATCATTCAAAATTCAAAATTATCTCCACCCCTTTAAATATCACGAAACAGTACTCCCAGAGATAAAACAAGAACAAGTGCACTTGACCGAGCTATTTAAATATAAGTCGAAATATTTACACCGCAGTAATATAAAACGTTTGTGAAATATTAAAAGCGAGGCATCGCGTTTAATAGAGAGATGGACGTCAATTTGAGACCCACTTCAGCCCGGCGCGAGACATTCGGCCTCACCCGCGTGCCTGGCCCAAGTCATAAGCTGTAGCGATGATATTTTATTATTCATGAATATATGTTACAAGATGTTGTTTGTGAATCTCGGTGCTATGTAAAACTGTTGTATGGAGATTGACCGATCACAAAAGGTTGTGAACACACTCGTCAAAACAAAAGGTTAAATCAATGTCACACGAGATCTGGAAAGCCGCACAGGAGATTTTAATGTGCTACTAAAAACATATGCTAAAGGAAATATAGCACGTAAATAAATTTTCTTTTTCATTACGACTTGCAAAAAGAGTTCCAATTCTTGCAAGAACAACAATTTAAACATTTCTTATCAATTTTAAAGTTCTTAGGAATATCCGCAATATTGGCTAGCATTTTGCTCGTCACTTGCACCATACAACAAATAAAAATAATATAAAAGCTTATCGGCGCTGATCAGGAGTGACGCGGGCGGAGTGCACGTCGCGCTACGTTGTGAGGATCTCTCTATCTTACGCTAGAGGTGTTACTTACTACTGCCACGTGTTACTTACGCTTCGCCTTAACGCGAGAATCAATGGGAAAATCTCTTATGGAAAAAAGGCAGTTTGATTTGGACTGGTTTTTCTTTTTATTACTTACACGTGTCAATTATATAATAGCCACGGTTTTCTATATCCGTTAATTAGGGTCTAATAACGACCAGCCTAGCCTCTGGGTTTTCTCCTAAATCTGTTACAATTTCTACCGCTTAGTTTTACACAATGTTTTTCAATAATAATATTATAAAACGGAAGGAAAAATATTCAACTTTTATTAACAAAACAAGGAAAGGTTCAATTTTAGTTAATTAATATAACCTTTTATACCTTTTTGGGAATATTTCTTATAACTATATTTTTGGATACACGTAATATCCACGTAAGTAATGTACCTAAAACCTATCCAGCCGAGGTATACAATGTTCGAGTAGGTTTGAGCCTAATATTAAAACTTTCTTATATCTCGCCTTGTATGAATCACCACGCTAGCATCATTGTTGACTAGTAGAAATCGCTACTAAATGAAGTCATAAAAACTATATTTACTAGAGGTATCACTTATCATGTAACGCTGTTAAAAAGACAGATAAAATAAATAGCCAAAATCTGACAGACATATAAGAAAAAACCTTTGAGGATAGATGTAATATTTTGGATTAATTGCATATAACACTTAGTAAGTAGCAGTAGCCAGTCAATATTCGACGATAAGCCATGCTCTTACCCGGTCTTCTGAACACTTATAATTTGATTGGCGATGTGCAGCGACCTTATAATTCAATATGCGTGGAGTCAAGGCGCGGTGACCTTGGTATGTAAATCGTGGCGATACCGAGCGCTTGCTGTTTCAAGCTGCCCCACTTCGCTGAAGGGCTATCTATATTCCATTAAATGGTATTTACCGTTCACCGGAGTGGGAGGTACAGCTGGTATTTGAGAACGTCTGATAGAAATAAGAATAAAGTGACTGCGAGCTTCACGGTGTAATTTGCATTGAATGCAGAAGCGATCAGTCTCTTTTTGTCAATTTTGTTTACGCCATATTTCTGCGTGGTAACATGCGCAGACAGGCAATATCATGATATTCTAATCCACATAATTAAGCGTATTTCTAAAAATAATCTTAAATGATGTACTCAAAACTATGTTTTAACTGTCTTGACATTCTAAAACGACTACCGACAACAAGCTCTCGTACCTACTACGTAAGTACATACGTAGGTACAATGTTCATATAACTCTGGGTATAAAGTGGACATAAAGTGTGGGTTAATAAACGAGCGTCGCCGCGCGGCGAGGCAGTAGCGCCGGCCATGCGATGGTCCCGCCGGGCGCAATAAAACATTTTGGCGACCGCATCTAAACATATGGCCTTGTTATACCCGCTCTACATAATTATATACATCACACTATACCGAGTGCTGTATCAAGTGATAAATAACTTCTCTAACAATGCCCTGTTACTATCTCACTTATCGCTAAGGCGTATGCTGGGGTAAAATACTGGGGCAATGTTACACTGATGAGTATTTTCTCTTAAGAGAATTCAGAGTAATTTAAAGCTCTACAAAAATGATGGTCCTTAGAATGCAATTCAAACCAAAGCTAGCCTTTGCCTAACAATTAGGCTGTTCACTGTTAGTGTAAATATTCAAGAAATCTACTTGTAGCAACAAAGACAAAGTAGTACTCCAACAAAAATACCGAAGTGCACATTACACTTTGAAATTTTTAGGAAGAAGTAGATATTGTAGTAAAATTTTCAATTAACGATAAATCTAAGTCGATAGATTACTTCTAGATTTTTTATTGTCAATGAGCATTGGAATTCAATCCAGTGCCACGGCGCGGCGGTCAATTACCCTGTCGGGCATTTTAACAGGCGCTTGATACAATATACATGGCGCGGCGTCGCCTGGGACTGCTCATTGATTGCACCTGATTGCCACGACTGTGCGACTGTGCGTGTGGATGTCACTGTTTATAAACTATTCTTAAAAGGGACTTTAAATAGTCGTTTGACATAATTTAATTTCATACGATTTCTATACATGGTATACAAATCTACTGTTACGAAGACTTCGCAATCGGTGAAACATTTTCTGTCTTCATTATCTTCATTTGAGCTTAAATTAAAGGAGTACTGAAATTTTAAACTCAATCTTAATTTAATAAGTAATCTTTTAACATAATTCACAAGACATGGGTTTAAATTAATTATCATAAAGTTAAAAAGTGTAATCTTAGCTACCCTCCATATAACACTTAGTTTACACCGGTCGGCCGCGAACCCTCTTCTAACGCGCAGCTAATCAGTTGACAGATTCAATTTAAGCCGGTGTAATGAGCCATAGGTACCTAAGTCAACAGGCTTGCTTCTTGCCGCGGCCGCGCGGGTCGGGATTCATTCCCGCGTCCAAAGGGAAATTAATACCTGTGCCGAACAAACTTTGCGTATAAACACATAGATAATGTATGACTGCTAACACGTGGGACTTAAGCTACTTTTTTATTGATTAATATTTAAATTACTTTGATTACTAAATTGACTTTTAAAAATTGCAGATAATTCTTAAATTATATTATGCATCTATTGGTTATAAAATTAAGTCAACTAAAAATAAATTAATGTTTTTATTTCATATGATTATTGATATCATGACATAACATGAGAGCTAAGTAAATTAACGTGATGAGAATACGCTTAATTTGATATATTTGTTGTTTCAACTTAACGAAGGCAAGCATCAAGAACAACAAATGCGTCACGAACACACGACGGTAAAAATGTGCCAAGTCCAGAGTGTCAGCAGCAGTACCAACAGGGGGCGTGTGCTGTTGTATTAAGCCTAATTGGTGTTATTTTATATCCCGCGAACATAACGCCTCGGTTTATTAGCCCCCTCTCGATTGCGTCGCGAAGCCCCACGCCCGCGCTGCTACCCTGCTCGCGTGTCACCATGCAGGGACGTGCAGAAGACCTAGCCATAACAACTAGTCATAATAATATTAAATTATAATGTACCGGTTCTTGTAGAAATGGTATTTTGGACCGCTAAACTAAACTCGTTTAACGTTTGGAAAGTGCACTAAAAATACTTTTAACTACAATTTTTTATACTGAAGTACTTACACGGAAAAATAAAATACAACTAGGTACAGGTTTTGCATGAACTTTATTTGATTTGCGAGAATATCGTATAAAACATAATTTTCATAAGATCATGTGTTTTGCTTATCAATTAATTGCTCAACCTTCTTTATAAATGAGTTCCTACCTGCTGATTTTTTTTAATTAAAAACCTTCTGTTTAAAGGCAAAAGGTTTAAAACTGTTATCCTAAACACGCATAGTAGGTAAACTTTGGATTCATTATAAAAAAGTTATTTAATTTTCCTAATGTGGAACTTCTGCTCCGTTCATTGCAGGTGTCCGCTCCCAATCGACTTAGCTCTGTTGTGCCAAATAATTTGTAACTCGAGATAGTTTGTAGTGTTTAATGAAGCACGTTTACAGTAATCTTCTCAGGTATTTACAACTTTTACATGAACATAGGGAACACAATGTTTCTGATATTGGGGCTTATCTCATAATGAAAACAGTAACTTGCGTGAAATATCATACATATTCGCTAGAGACTGAAAAGTGAGGGCACAAAATGTTTGATTGGGTATTTTTTTTATTTCCCTTTAAAACTGCTAAGTATAAGAAGTCGGTTAAAATTATTGTACCTTCATTATTTATTTTTACATAGATCTTTACGTGTAAGAGACACGTACTATTGCTTTGATTTATATCCTGATTATTCTCTTCAAAATGATGGGTCTCTATCTCTGACCAATACAGAACAGCTGACTAATATAATGAGGACCCTCACTCTCACTCAGTGTGCGTATATTTATGACGGTTGACAGCGGCGAGGAGGGATGTGTCGCCAATACCGCGACGATGGCGGGCGGCCGGCTGAGCGAGCCGCGCTAAACGACGCCTCATAACTCCGCACCGACACCCGCGCTGTACCTGAGTGCCGGCGTTTTAGTCGATTGCTAGTAAACACACTCGTAATAGATCAATCGTTTTTGTTCCAACTATTTATGGAGTCAATTTACTTTTGAGTAAACGGGTTATATTTCTCTCTGGAGCTACGCTCGCTGTTATTTAGGTGCCATTTGTAGACTCGTTATGTATTTCGTTATTTACATCTTTGAGTCTGGAGTCTGTACGTGAAATAAATAATGGTAGTAACGTTAATATCGCTGCAATGGCGGAGTGGCAATATTGTACACGTCGGGTATTAATAGTGCAGCTCACAAACAGAGCATTGTGCTCGGCGCGTGCTGCGACCTCCCTGCCCACCGACAATGCTACCCTTACATATTTAAACTATTTGTACAACTTCTGTTATTGATTCCGTTTCATTTCTATAAAAACTTCGTAATTTTTTTAACCTGGATTTAATAAAAATATTTTTATGGGTTTGGAAACAATCCAAAAAATACAAAGAAAAACCTCCAACTTTGTTTTATACCTTTTTCAAGTACTTAAAAGATGATGAAATATATTTTATACGAAATTCAGCAGTCTCACCACGTTGTGAGGAGAACGCTCACCAGTTTCAGTCACGACGTCTCACCAGAGTTGTAATAATCAAAACAACTTGTGTAAGTACATTAAGCACGGCAAACATAACTTCCTATGTGCTCACCGCAACACTCCCCACCTCATAGTGATGCCCCCATCACTGCGGATACCGTCGGATATTTTGAACCTGGGAATAACAGAATGTGAAAAAGATTGAAATTAAAAAAAACATGATATATCATCTCACGTCTCATAAAAAGTTAAAGAAGAACTTACGAGTGTAAAAAAGAAGTTTTCAACTAATTATACTTGAAAAAGCTAATAAAAAGTTTAAAAATAATCAATCTTTACGATATGCTTTAATAAGATTTATAAATAATAAATAACCCCCCAATATCTGAACCACCAAAATATCCGCAATCATCCTCTCCCATCCCTAGCAAAGTATCAGCTATACTTAACGTTATTATCCCAGTTCATACCACTTTAAATTAGGCATTGTCTCGGGAACTTTCCGGCGAGCTCTTTAACTCGCAGACGGTACACTTGACTAATTACTTGCGATATTATGCATTGTGTCTGTCCGCGCATTGTGCCCGCTACCTGCGCCGTCCTACCCGGTTCCTACCCGGTCCTACCCGGTTTCTACCCGGTTTCTACCCGATAGTCGCTACTTAATGTAGCTCATTTCACGGCGTCTCCAGACTGTAGTTTTGAAGTGTTTTCATTATTAAGGTGAACGATTGTGCTTATTCATTTGTTGGATCTATTTTAGAATTTATTTTATTTTATGTCTGTAAGTTTGGTTTTTTGTCCCTGCATTCAATGTTGTATGTCATATAAGGTTCCTTTCTTTTAAAGCAATAATAGGCAATAGGTAAACTTCTAATTTATGTTGACCATTAGATATTGAAATTTATGCTACAAATGATTAATATTCCTTAAGTTTAATACAATTTACATGCTAAATAAGGTCTATCAGACGAGTCGATAGAAAACTACAACAAAATATTGATAATGTACTGTGTAAACGAAGTTTAATAGGTAGGTATTACCCGATACGTATCGCGCATATTATGTTCATACACTCGTCCACACAACAGCCAAAACAAACTGTTTGTTTGTTCGTGTTTAACATATTGAGTATGATAACAACTGTGTTATCTCAGTTGGACCCAACAATATATTCCTTTTATCAACTTTTATTTTTACAACTTACCATCATAATGTTATAAGTGTGTTTATTATGAATAGGTGTGTGTATCACACTTATTTATCTCAGAAGGGGGAGTTTATTGACGCACGTCATCATCAGAATTATTACTAATAAACTTATAGTATTGTTAATTTAATAAGGGCACAATATTCAGCATATTTTAATCTTAATTCATTATGTAAATCTTGTATTATTATTATAATAAATATTCACAAAATTAAATTTTTATTATTGTTTCGTGAATTTCAATCCATCTTGCTTTGCATGTGAAACTAGTATAGGTATAATCATGTCTGTTACGCTTACTTAGCTCAAACATAGGACAAAATGAACAAAAATATCGTTAAAACTCATACAAACATTGGCAGAGGTTTTACAACTGTACTCGCTTGCCTTTTATTTTGGCTGCGTCGCGTCGTTTGGCTGAAGGAGTCTTCACTGTTTAACCAGACGAATGACGACTCTGAACCAGCGACTGGAAGGCAAATAAGTAAGGGAACAGTATACACGGCTTAGGTAATAAGTGGTAAAGTTTTATTAGCCGTTTTACAGGAATTGAGTTATGTTTTGGTGAATTTTAGAAAAAAAATTCGTCGTTAGGGAAACTCCTAGCTATGTTTATTCTGTGACATACAGATACCATGATTAGTAAACAAAATAGTTGATGCTACTCTAAAATGTTTAAAATGTTACCACCACCGTTGAACGGTAAGTAATTATTGTAAAGGTTCACTTTATGTAAAATGTATGTCAAACAAAAATTAATGAATAGTAAATGAACGCTGCGCAATTAAACATATTTGACGACATTTATAGCCAATTAATACAACGTAATTAACATCTGCACATCAATAATTTGCCTTTTAACTGACAAATTCAAATTACTTAAATATTTGTATGCAAATAACGAACATATAATAAATAAAATGGTTAATAAAGCTGTTAAAATTTATAGACACATCAATAAAACGGTGTGTATAAATAAATCAGGGCTGCGACAAACCCAGCTTCAATACGTCAAAGATAACCGAACGTGAATAATCGCGGGTAGTTGGGAACAATGGCCATTTGCATTTATAAATGATTCATGTGCGACGCGCCCTGTTGTAAGAGAAAACGTTCCGGCTGATCGTTGTTGGCGAAATTTTGACGATTGCCAACCCTATGCTGGCAGGCCGCACGCCCAGCAACACGCGGAGCGGGCGCGGTGCGGCGGAGGAGCGGGCAAGCGACCAGCAATACGATAGCGAACTAATCAATATTTTGTAACTACATAAAAAAAATGATTACTTTTATTAAGTGAGTAAATATTCCGTAAAAATAATTACTAATCAATCCTAAAATAATAACAATTATACTATCTACATAGAACATGATTGAATATCCTCATTATAGATAAATCACTAGCAAATCACACTTTAAACAAATAAGCGTGTAATGAAAACTCATTAGTGAACGCAATCACAGTGCGTCCCCGCTCCCGCGCTCACCCAGTCCGCGCCCGAAGCTCTAACACAAACACGAAATCCGACTCTATAAATAGATATTGTGTGTGGAAAACCAAATATTTTCGCAGCGATATCGTTTTGATGAAGTTCGCTCCATGTTTTATCTGAACACGTTTGTTTTTGCGAACACACACAGCTGTTTTATGTCAAATGTTTAACCCACACATGCACCGATTCCATGTCATAAAACACCCGTGACAGAATAGCAAAGGCGAGTCGTATTCAGCCAAGTGACGTACTACAGTAGCTGCGACTTTGACGCGCCATTTCACGCTGTTTGAGAACAGAACATATTTTTGTGACCTTTGTTCGGCTGAAGCTTTCCAAAATAAATAAAAACGTACGAAGGTGGCTTAACCTATAAAACAAGTCAACCTGTAAACGACTATCGCTTTTGGTCTATAAAACTCTGTTCCGCTGGAAAACGGAACAAGAATATAAACCTCTTAACACACAAGATACTTTTTTCGGTTATATTAGCCGCTTACACGCGGTGTTCCGATGTGAGTTGTAAATTCCATTCGTTAGTGATGATTATAATCAGTTAAAATAGTTGCTCTGTAATAGATCTTGAGCAACGAACCAGCTGATGTAAACGAGCAACACAGGCGCCCGCTTGAGCAGCGTAACATGAAGGATTACTCCATCATTATCTAAATCATTTGACCGTCTCATCTACATCCACACACAACTATCAAAGTATTGAATACGGAAGCATAATATTCGCTTGTTGAAGCTAAGGTCTTTTTTATAAGAACACAAAAAGCATGCAATTAATGAAACATGTTAGTCCTTTTAGTATGTTTGTAGTGCTCGCGATACCAGCTCGGGTATGAACCGCACTCGCATCAAAGCAGCCGCCGCGGACGCATCGCTCGGCAGGTAAAGACCGAGTGTTGTTTGCATGCCAAATTTAATTTCAAATATTTTCGCCCGCTGTTTAGACGTCGACTGTACTCGCGTAATGAATAAAACATTTCTTACTCATACGTCGTTTCTAGCCTTTCTGATGGGGGCACGCAAATAGCGGCGGGACAAGCGGTGGCGGAACACCATCAAGATAAAAACATATTCATAATTTACTGGAAGAAAGGACGGTTTGCTAAAAACAGAGATCATATAAACGAGCCTTCTATTCTCTTATTCTTAAATAAATCATTAATTCAAAGCTTTTGACCATTTCTCAGTATAATGTCTTCAAAAACCACTGAAATTAAAAAAGTTCGAAGTTTTTAGTCGGGACAACATAAACTGTGCTGATGCGAAATCATTCATCCAACAATAATATAAAAGCAATAAAACGGAAAGCCAAATGATTTACTGTAGGTAAAACAGTTCTCAAATAGCAGAAACAATAGAGTCGCATCTGCCGTCCCTCTGTAGTCGTAGCCACAAATCGAGCGAGGCAATATAAAGCTTTGACGATTTTCTTTTCAGAATTTCAAGTGATTCTAAAGTCCTTCGGAGTTATACGACAGGTTTGCATACCGCGCCGCACACACGCGCGCGCACACACACATGCACGCGCCGTGTGTACTCAGCTACATGGACAAACACTTATCTGTAGGAAATTGACTGCGAAGTGCATCATTAGCATTATCATCTATGTTAATAAGATACGTAGTGCGAAAATGTACCTGTTCTAAAATCTTTTAGGACGGAAATAATTTGTTAATATTTTAAGCTTACAACAACAAATTCTTATTAAAATCAAAATCGTATAATCTCATCACGATTGAATGTATGTACCACTACTTGGTAAAGAGCTACCACTGAAGAAGAAACTGTAGATATCGACTGGTGGTTCGTTCTTTGTATGGAAGTAGAACAACCATAAGTAAGTACGAATTATATATCTTAAGAAAATTAAGGAAAAATTATGATGCTGATTAAATAAGGAACATAAGTAGTAATGTTTTGTATTGTTAAGGTGTATATACTATACTACAATACATCCATATAAATATTTATATGGGCCTTGATGCCTGATATAAATGAATTAATAATAATAATTTGTCAAGAAATGTATCAAACTCTTACTACCTTCTTAAACTACAAACACCTTTGCGCTCATCCTCATATCACTTTAGGTAGTTTGGTAGGTGTACGGTTTGTGGGAACGTTTCACTAAAATGTTCAATCAGTAAACTCAGTGAGAGGATTAATGAACAGCGAGTGACGTCACTCGCAAATCTTAGCGCCGAACTAACTGGGACGGCTATGGAGATGGCTCGTGTTTGCCTTCACTACCACTTGTTTATTTATCAAGACTGCATTACTTTACAGCAGCTAAATAAACTACTCGATTCTATAAGTAAACACATGTTCGTGATTTTAAAAACATATAATTATATTGTAAAAGAGAAAAGGTAACCAGTAGATGTTTTGAATAAGTAACTTTTTTTAAGTAACTATTTTTATCGTGCATAAAAAACAATACTCCATGGTTTTCTTTGCTCATTATTTTACTATCCTGATTAAAATCAAAGTTTGACAAACATTTAAGATTTGTTATATGTTTTCAGTGCAATACAAACCTATTTAAAATACTGCAAATGATACATTTTTACGCACAATACGTCCTCGAATGCGCCTCAAAGAGACGTTATAGAGAAGACGGAACGGATTCAAACGGAGGTAATTGAATCCCCCCTCCCCCCGCAGCCGGCTTTCCCCGCGCGCCCCGCTGCCGGTCCAATCCCTCGGAGATGAGACAAGGCATTTGCATGCGAGATGCAGCGCTAAACATGCGAGCGCAAATACTTTGAACACTCCCGTTATGTGATATCCTAGTGACACACTCCTTAACCCAGCTTGTGCTTCTCACCGCCGCACGAGGTGTGCTGTGCCACTGGGCTTAGTAGATGCATTTCTTATGAACTGTGGTAAGGTTTAAAAAGAGGTAAGTTTACGGTCTTGATGCAGAACGTCTCGCTAGAAAAAAGACAAGACTCCCCGAATAGTATAGGCTGCCAACCTCGCACCCCCTTGTGACATTGGCTGGACTCTACTTCAGCTTCAAACTTGTATGTATGCAATACGATGGATAAAAAGAAGTTAAGATAAATAAGTCTCTTATCATTGATAATCTTATTGTCAAATACACAAGTGTTCCAGAAACCTATCGAATAATATTTCGTAACACTAACACAATTTGATATCTGATATAATTAAAAGCAGAACATGTCCACACGATCTCTCAGCGAGGTCGCATTAACAATTTAGTGACCAAAACGTAAACATACGCTTTAACAGTAGAAAGGTCACAAGTACCAGTTGGAGCGCATTCCTTACGTCCAGCGCGTAGAGGTGTGAGTTACGTACGGCGGTCGCGGGTTGCCGGCCGGCGGATAGTTTATATAATTTATACAAATTTCACGGCAGTTATCCCGGCGTTATGGGGCTCGGGGCCGGACGCGAGCCGTAATGAGTGTCATGTTTTAGTTCTGTTTGCTCTGACGCCGGTGGCACACTGAGGAATATGACTACATTAACCGACCTTTAAAAAGGTGTGCCAGTTGCACACGTTAGTGCCTTATTTTTTTACTTGTTTTTATTCCAATATCATTTTTAATTTACGGTTACGCAATTATTATGTTGCTATTGAAGGCACTAGTTTACTTCATTTTATTCAATTATTTTGTTTAGATTATTTTCATTTAAAAGTAAAGATTTGCCCCCGGTTGGTTGAATGATAAGTGTTTTACTTATCATTCAACTAACGAGGGGCTACTAATAGGGAATAGGGGGAACTAATTATCGTCAAAAAACAAGATTTTGCAAAGTATCTGGGTTTCGAACCTTGCACCATGTGTACTGCAGCCGAAAGCGGCGGTGTTTTCCGGCCGTCGTAAGGTTTTCACGAGCGACACCTAATTGTCGGCGCGCACCAACGCGGCAACGGTACCTCCCAGTGCCGCAGCAGCCGCGGCGGGTGGGAGCGCTCTGACTTGACCTACTGTCACCTAATCATTATCGCTCGTAGGGATCTATAGTCATCTTGATAGGCATTGAGAACGCTTAAACATAGAATTAGAAGAGTTTTGATCAAAAGATTATCAACATAATGATTGTTTGTCACTGTTGGCTGATGCCGAAGAACTTATTTAGGATAATATATATACATAAAACTGCTTTGTTTACGAAACCGTAGTTTTCTCATTACATAATGAAAGTGAAAACAATAGACTAGAATCAACGTCCCACTTTAAGAAGTAGGAACTTTAGCAACCTCATTCGCGACCCTACGACACAAGTAAGCCACTCAGACTTGAAGCACTTTTCCACTTAGGAGCGACTGTTGGCGTCTATTGGAGGACAAATCGGCTACAAGTGGGCGGCGTCGGCTAAAAGCATTGTCTTGTTCAGCCGCCGCGAGCGAAGCCGCCGCGCCGATATAACTTACTGCCTATTAATGTCTCGACGTGCGGTTCGACATAATGAGGTGTAGCCCATAACTTGCTACGCTCTAAACTGGGAACGATCTGACTTGCTACGACGTAGCAAACGGTCTACGTCGTAGCCCGTTTGCTACGTCGTAGGCGAAACGTTTAGTCACAGTAACAAACTTTTATAGACCATTGTGTCGGCTTGTATTTATAAGACAGTGTGATACAATTACAGCTTGTTGTTCTTCCGTCAAGTATCACCCAAGCCCGCAGTAGGCGGTGGCCCTATACCCGCGCCTGCATTAAATATTCCCATAAATCCGAGCGCCTGCACGGAGGTAAATTTGACCGGGGATCAGGCAGCTAGCAATTACATGTCGGACTTTGCTGCCGGAAAAAACTTGGATGTCGAAACAAACAAGTTATTTTGGGCTACACAAAGAGTCCATGAATTTATAATGCGAAGGGAAATTAGCTTTTTCCTCTCACTTGCCGGGCGAGTGCCTAGCGACGCTAGGGCGCGCGCCGCGGGTTTGTCTGTTATGGAAAGTTGTATTTAAACATTGTGCATAGAGGTCGGAAACTTTGCTAGACATGTTATAACAGTTATGTATTTGTGCATTTCAGTGAAATGTTTGTGTCGGTTTGAAATATATTTAAATAAAAACGCAAGGAGCGTCTTTATTTTGGTAAATGTGACTATTTCTTGCTTACTTCGCTTTGTAGTTAAATCTACAACTTAACCAAAGATAGCTTATAAGTATTTGCCTTGATATCCTTAAATTTCGTCAATAGTTACAAACTGACAAATCCACGCAACGACTATATTAATAGTTTGCGTAAAACATTAGCATCTAAGACAATTTAAAAGAAACTTTTATCCGTCGAGAAGTCAACAAATGTTTCGAGAGCGCGGTGTGCGAGCGCGTTCATATTTAACCGGATTTTTAAGGAACTCTCCTCCGTACCCCCCCCCCCCCTCCCCTGCTGCCGCGGCCCCCGCACCCGCACCCCATCCCGCGACGCCCCGCGCAAAGGATTTTATAATGTATCCTCATTTTTTATGCATCCCTGAATATTTTCTTAGAAAACAACAATTAAATCTTGATGAAATAACAATCTAAAAGTTTCGGGTTATTTGAAGGAAAAAAAAGGATTTTTATTTACCTTACTACTGTTTACTGCCTATATCTTAAAATATTTCATAAGAACTTAATAAAAATAATGTCTCCAAGTATCAATAACTCACTAGTTATTAACATTGTTATCGTATAGCAAAACTGATTTTAAATACACATAAAATATTTTATGAAACGTAAACTATCAATTTCTCACGAATATGAACATCGCCTCTATAAAACTTCTTTTATCTAACTCGCCGATAATACTGGCATAAAAAGGTCATTTGGTTGTGACGTCAAACGGTAAAAGAGAATCATCCTTACTTTAGATCTTAGGAGATTACACAACACCTTACTAATAATATCAATCAATCAATCAATCAATCAGCCAATCATAGTCCACTGCTAGACATAGGCCTCTCTCAATTTGCGCCACAACACCCGGTCCTCCGCCTTCCGCATCCAGTCCCCTCCAGCGACCTTTCTCAGGTCATCAGTCCACCTGGCGGGCGGGCGTCCTACCTTACGGTTGCCGAGCCGCGGTCTCCATTCTAGGTCTCGTCTGCTCCAACGGCTATCGGTCCTTCGACAAACATGGCCAGCCCATTGCCACTTCTGCGACCTAATTCTACGAGCTATGTCGGTTACCTTGGTTCTTTGTATGTAGTCGGATGACCTCATTACGAATTTTATCCTTCAAAGAGACTCCGAGCATACCTCGCTCCATAGCCTGCTGTGCGACTTAAATTTGTGGACTAGTCCAACTGTTAATGTCCACGTTTCGGCACCGTAAGTCATAACAGGTACTAATAATATAAGGAGTCATTACTATTATTGAGTGTAAAAAAGTTCACTAAAAGGTTTGTATCGTTTAATTTCCGTAGTATTATGGACACGTTATTTTCTCGGAGGAATTACAAAGCAAAGCAAAGACAGGGCATTTATTAAGCCCCGGTAAGCGCCGCCGTGTGCCGGGCCATGACGCCGGCGATGTTACAGAGCATAGAGAATATGAGTTTATTCCTATTATTTTACATATTTAGATGTGCCTATAGACGTAATTTACTTGCTATTTACACATTCAAATTTAAATACTTATTTAAATAAGGACGCTATTTTGATTGATTGATCTATTGACATATTTCCCCAAACATACAACAGGAGGTCTTTGTCTTTTGTTTTATTTGGTATATTATAATGTCAACATTACATACTTAGCTCTGTACCCAAATTAAGTAGCTTACCATTTATGTTATAGAATCAGATAAAACGAAGTTACCATAAACATCCAGAACAATGCGGATTAGAATTTAAAAGGTTTTCTACAATGACCCGTCCGAACCGAACCCGAGGCGTCAGATTTAGCGTCACATTAAAAACTGTGTTTACCACTCAACCACACACCTCCACGGCCATATGCTGGTATCGAATTAACTATTTAATGAACCACACAGGTATGTATTCGAGAGTGCTAGTTTAGCTACCCGCGGACGTAGCGTCGCTGCGCCGCTCGCTGTTGGTGATGGATCGCGCGCCACCTGCACCCGGCGCCGTCTGCATCTACTTACCCCGGCGACCATTCGCACTACACCTTATTTATACACTCTTATAAATCGCCACCATCATACTCTAACGCCACCCAATTATGTAGGAGCGGGACTCAGTAATTTTATTTTTTGTAGCGAACCGTTTAAGCTTGATAGCTGTTGGCGACGAGACTCATTGTCTAGACAGTACACTGTTAGTTCTTTGTTTATAAAAATGCAAACGTATCTCATCAAAACATTACTACGCCCAGGGAATTCTAGTTAAGGTCGAAAAAAAGCTAATATACTTCTGTTTTAAAAAGCCGCAAGCATACTGTTGCCACTCAGTAGGGATATCATCACAAGAAACTCGGCTCAGCGATACAGGGTGCTATTGTTATGTCGGTCATATTGCGATCAGAATTGTTTGTTAAGTGCGGTGGTGATAGCAATACTGGAGACTTGTAGTACCCTGTATTGGCATGTCTGTTTTTATAGATGTTATATATATTGGTGTTGAATAAATGTTAAGATGTTAATCACAATGTAGAGCAATAAGCTCCAATACAAAAATTAGTTAATCACCTGTCAAAACTAATGTTAAAAGTTGTGATTGGTTGTTAGTCTTTTGATACTAAACACAGTTGTAGAAACCGGGAGTTATTATTACGGACACGAAACAAATTTTAGTACTAACATAATAGAGCGAATATAACCGACTACCACTATTAGTTACGTCACAATTGTTTATTTTTACCGCTAGAAGATAACGTGTAAAATATTGCAGCAGTTCATTGTCTTGCATTGTCTTGTATTCGTAGTTAAGCATATACAGCTGTTTAAAACTGCAAATGAAATATGTCCACGCAACAGACGAGATCCTTTTAGATTAGCACAGAGTGATCTACCAAGACTGACCAAATATAATAAAAATTGTCTTGCATCATGTGTTCGGATATATAACAAGATGCCAAGTCAATTCAAAGTATTAAATATAAGATTATTAAAGATTGCATTATATAAATGGTTAAGTGACTGTAATTTTTATAGTTTAAAAGAGTTTATGGATTATAAATGTTAATGTATCAAGAGTTTAGTTTCCTAAAAAAAATTTTGCGTGCTATGTTCATCTTAGCTAAACATGCTTGTACCTACTCTATTTTTATTTAACACCTTTGTATACCATGTTTAATGCAAATAAACGATTTATTATTATTATTATTATCTTTTTATGACTTTTGTCCTCCCTTCTGAAGGGGTTTTATATCTCTAATCACACGGACCTTAGTCAAGTGCAAGAAGAGGTTATGCTAGTGTAGTAGTGTATGATGAAGAGATGGATGATGTGGTGAAGAATTTGCGGGTGAGGCGACAGGTATTAAGGATGACAGCTTTCTGCAAGGTGTTAAATGTGTGCTTCGGGATATCTAAAATATCTAGACAACGCTGTAAACTCCTCGGTATGATACCTGTTGCTGAAATGACAATTGGAACTACGTGTATGGTCTCCGCGCGCCATTGGCGCTTCAACTCGATGGCTAGATCTTGATATTTTGTCAGTTTTTCAGATATCGTAGACTGTATGTTATGAGTATTCGGGACAGCTATATCAATAAGGAATACAGTCTTGCTAGTCTTGTCGTGTACAGTGATGTCAGGTCTATTGTAGTGGATGGTCTTGTCAGTAATAATGGTTCTGTCCCAGTATATTTTGCAACTCTGATCTTCGAGTATTGTATCCGGTTTATATTTATAGTACGGTGACTTTTTCGCTATAAAATTATGCTTATGTGCTAAATGCTGGTGTATTATGGAAGCTACCTGATCATGTCGGTGCTTATAGTCGTTCTGGGCAAGAGATCTACATGCGGAAGTTATATGCTGTATAGTCTCGGGACAGGCGTGGCAATGTCTACAAGTGTCTGTGGGAAGGTTCGGGTTACGAATTATATATTTTTGGTAATTTCGCGTATCAATGACTTGGTCCTGGATCGCCATCATGAAGGCTTCCGTCTCCGGGAAAAGCTCGCCACGCCGCAACCATGCGTTCGACATGACCTTGTCGACATGTGGTTGCTGCAGGTCGTGGCGATGTCTGCCGTGTAGAGACTTCTGCTGCCATAATGCGATTTTGTCCTTCTTGTCATTGATTCGTTCATTACGCTGCGGATTTCGATCTACTAATTTTAGTGGGGTATGGTGTTTATCTGCAAGTATGACTATTTCATGAATTAATGAATGTTCTGAGGTATTATAAAAATACTGTCTGAGGGTGGTAATTTGCTTATTGTGTAAATTAGTTATATCAATAATTGCTCGGCCACCTTCATCTCTCGGGAGAGTCATCCGTTGCACGCAAGATCTAGGATGGTGCTTCCGGTGAGCAGTTAGAGTGGTATTTATAATACGCTGCAGATTATGGAGGTCGTTTTGGGTCCAGTTTATTATAAATTATTATTATTGCAGCAGCGGACATCGCAGTGTGACCGCGCTCCGGGCAGACGCGGACGTTGCCGAGGGGCTAGGGATAAGGGTGATCTTTAACTATATTTAATTGATTTGTATTATATGTTTTAATTTCTGCCGTCAAATTTATTTTAATACATTTTTCCTATTTTTTTTTTTTAAAGCATTTATTAGTTTAATATGGGGTTCTTCTAATAACAAAGATTTTGAAATATTTAAATTAGGACTTGTTATGTTCAGTAGCACAAAGAAAATAAAAAAAACCCCTGCATAGGTAGGTAGTAGTTGAAATAACTTGAACCGACTTTTTTCAGTGAATAAGTATAGCATTTGAACCACTACAATAGCGAGGTTTGGTTAAACATTTCTATATCCACCCGTGAAGCAGTCGCCTCTCGGCTCTTAACAATGCATGTCTCCGCCGGACACGCCATTACCGCGCCTCACACATCACACATCACGGTATAACTTGCTCAATATTCTAATCAATCATTCATAGCACCTCGTTACTTCACCGCACCTCATTAAATCCATTGGCTCACTCCATCTCCTTCCATCGTATCAAATTAAAGCGGGATGGGTTACCAAAGCGTGTATCGGGTTTAAACACGGTTAGCGGTCCAGTAGTGAATTAAACGGTGCATTTGTGAGATAAATGGACGCCTGCATTTGTGCGGCAGTGCGGCGCGCTGAGTTGCACGGGAACCGCTCAGAGATGGCGCTGATTCCACTCATTAATCATTACGCGAACGTGTGACGTCACCGGGTAATGCCGAGTGCACCCCACTGTGTATGAAAATACAGAAGGGGCACTGCTAACGACTTAGAAAATTATTTATTTAATAAATGTTATAACACTCAGTTCAATCATCTACAAGCAACTGAGTTAACTGTTTCCGTGAGGATACTGATACTGTAAAGAGCCCTGGTTATTTTTAAAAAAAGTATGAATACTTGATAATATATAATTGCAACATGTAACAACGAATGCCTCATTAATACATAATATATGTTGCATACAACAATCGTCTATTATTTGAAATAGTATTTCTGTTGGACTTCTGTTCCACCATGCCGACTAAACATTTTAGAACAAAAGAAAAAGTTTTCCAATGAAGACCACATCACATTTGGATCCTGTTGTACATTTTTTGGAAACCTGGGTTTAAGTACAATTTTCAGTCACCAACATGTATTAAGATTAGATAGATTGGTCTTCTTAAAGTCACAAGATATTGTGATATGCCAATTAATTTTTGGTTGATACTCAAATAATACAAATATAAAAACAACTGAAATCAGGTTTCAGTTGAAATAACGAGAATAAATGAATGGCTGAAACAAATGAGGGGCAAGTAGTATAACAGTTTCGAATGGCGCGCATTATCGGAGGCGGGTCACGTAGCGGTCGCGGCATATAATTACTTTTAGTTTGACAATATTGTTGCTGTTTACCTACTTTTTAATTTATGATGGCGCTTGCATTGTATTCTGGAGTGGGTAGAGTTGTGCTGTGTACTGTAACCTTTTTTTCAGTAATATTAAAGAGCTTATTTAATATATTTGGTGATACTATTTGAAGTTTATGCTGTATCCAGTTTAAATAACAGAGCAATAAGGTATATAAGTAGAATCACATTGAAATTAATTATTCATGTTTATTCTTAAACCCACTCTTTACATAAGTTAAACATTTTTTTTTAGATATCTGCCGCATTTCAGCCGCCATTTTGTTTTCATATCTGGAATATACATTTATTTGCCCTTTACAACAAAATAATGTAACACAGTTAAGATTACTCTAAGCTAAACTGACTAGAGTAGCGATAATTTGTTCACCTGCAGCTATTTTATTAGTGAGTGGCCGTAGATTAAGTGCGGTCACTATCGCGCACATTACCGTGAGTTGTGGCGTCGACTGCGAGCTCCTCACTGCTGCACCGGCGCAGCGGAGCTACGGCTTAGTCCACGGATACATGGGCAACAGATTAATGTTAGCAGCAACGAAATATAGATGAATCGTCCGTTTTATGTACCAAGAAATAAATGGGAGAAATAACAATTTTACTTACTAAGGTGTGTTTGTAAAATTCAAGTCAATGAAAAAAGACCAAAGGCACACCAATATTTCTACAATATTCCGTCTTCCATTTTTTCCCGACCAGCACTCAGCCACACACACGGCATTGTCCGTTGCCTCATACAGGTGGCAACCCACCATCAATCAATATTCCGTTTATTTGTAAAATTAAATTAAATAATTAATAAATGCATAACACAAATAAAATTAATTTATCGTTTTTCGACTAACTTGAATTTACATATAATATTAAATTTAATAAATAAATAACAATTTAACCAGTTGTCTCGTCATGTTAAATAATTGCAACAGGTCAGGTGTAACAATTACATTCTTTGAATGTCTTAATAATGTAAGGTAAACAACGACCAAATATGTAACATCTCTAGCTTCACACATCTACGAAGACCCTCTACACACCCGGAGCAAACAAACTTATTTTATTAGCTCGACTTGTTAGGAAGTTAATCATGTGCTAGTATGCGGAGTCAAATGTCCCGCCATTTGTCCCGGGATGAGGCGGCGTGTCCCGCGCGACGGCCCGCGCCTGACAGCGGGACATACGTCACGCGGCACAAGACACGCCGCTCGCCGGCTGGACCGAGGTGCTGCGTTGTGTTTTGTTTGCGTTTCAGGAAAGAACAACAAATAAGAATTGCTTTATTTATTTATGCGCAAGGCAAGGACACAGGCTGCACAGGTCTGTACCAAGCCTAATGATATGTCGTTTTGTATTTTTTGGTACTTGGAACTTAGTAATAGTGAATCTAAGACCGTAATCAATGTTATCTGTGCAACTACAAATGTAAGAAACTCCAAGGTCCGAAACACTCCGAAACAAAAACTATATGGTAACCAACGCAGCAACGCATGGTGAATAACGCAGCGGTCTTTCTTAGATACAACACCTCCTATTAATGTTTGACCAGTTATTAATATACCTGTGTAATACATAAATCAGTATTGAGTCAACATGGGCCGAGAATGGAGTCGTTCGTAATAAGCGGTCGTTAACAACGCGTCGCGTCACTCCTCGTGGCAGACAACTAATGTCATCATTTAGAAACACCGCTCTTGCACATAAACATAGCATATGGAACAGGTTCGTAATGGAAACAAATGCTGTTTACTAAGTTCTGGTATTTCTTTATTTGAAATAGTAATAAACCCAGGAAATTGTATAGTACCAATTTAAATTAAAAATTACAATTTTGATATCTACTTATTTAACAAAAGAAGAATAAGTGATGACAAGAAGAAAGATACGAGTATTGCTGGTATTTCACCAAAAACTTACACTAAAGTCACCAATAAGTGATCACTTTATGGTAACTGCAGAAAAATGAAACAATAAAATCAAATAAAAGAATACAGTATTATTATTTAATAAAAACATTACGAAATACATGGTTAATTAGTAACCAGATAGGCGCACAGAACGCGGCGTTTGTTACATATATTTAGCGCCGTATGCTCGCAGCCGGCGCGCGCCTAATATGATGCGGGGCAATCAACCGGCAAGCATCGCGACACGACCCGGCCGTGGCGCGACTCCGACACGGTGCCGGCACGACTCCGGCACGGCTCCGGCCCATTTGTAACCCGCACTATTAACTTGCCGCTATTTTCCTCCGTATTTTTGTGTATATTACGCTGTTTTATCTCGAGACTTCTCAAACGGAGACAGCAACCTGCTCTTAAAATGATTGGTCGCCGCCATGCGCTGTTATTTATTACCACGTCAAAGTTGTGCCGTAAGTTTGTACATGAGTTTGATAAAGAATTTCATTAAAATATGAAGACATGTTTTTAGGTACAGAGCCTTGTTCAAACGAAAAAGTTTGCTACTCTCTACATTTAATGAACTAGCCCCTGAGACTAAATAATGATGTAATTGGATTCCATCCCGCATAAAGTTGTTTTCACCGGCATTTACCTAAGCGCCATCTAAATAATGTATGTTGGCTTATTAGAAATGATTTCCAAAGTCTTCGGCGCCTGCATTACTTAACACAAAGTCGAACATGTCGTGGGAGCGGATTAGGGGCTTTACGTCACGACGACCGCCATCCTCCGCCGGATAATAACCGAAGGAATGCACCAATTTGTTCCCAAACCCCAGAAATGACAGTTGACGATGATCAGGTATAATAACGAAAGCCAGTTCCGTACTTACCGAGATTGTACGTGATGTTTAAAAGCTACATTGACCCAATCAAATGATAATTATCACAAGATAATTATTTTCTTCTGTGTTCACGTAATGTACCAGATAATGCGCATCCATTGAGGAAGAATTTAGCAAAACTTGTCCTTACATGGAGGGCGTAAAGGTACGCTCTCCAAGGAATACATCTTTCTAAATTTATGTGACCTTTTCAAGTAGGTTACTCTTTAATAAACTTTGTAACTATAAACGGGTATAGTTTGTAAAGTGGAATATATTAGGAAGAACTCCTACACTCAAATACCGAAAAAGATATCTCGACAGCGGCGTAACCACGTACTTTTGTATCTGAATAAACTTCTATGTTTCTAGTAAGAACCTCGCGCAGGTTAAACAACAATAAAGAGCTAACAGCTAAACGCCTTAAACATTCAGATGTACGGGATGTCTCAGAAAGTATGCACGATCGGGTGCCTAAAGGTTGCGGATTCTTAGAATGCGGTGTTGTTTTGTACGAAGGCGACGTCAGGTCATGAAAAAATATTTTATCTCGAATATTGCAAAAAATACAAGAGGGTGATTCAGATACCTCTAAGTAACCCTCATCTTCTAAGCCCCCGATCGTCCATGCTTTCTGGTACACCCTGTATACGCTGAGTGAGAAAAACTGGCATTCGCCTTACGAATACCACCTTCAAACCTATTAAGACAATCATTTAAGCCTTAACCTGATTGCAATAAAGCTTATTATTGCGCTCTCGAGGTGCAAGTAAAGATTGTCAAGTATTTAGAGTGCATTACACATTCGCGGAGTTAAGTTGGAGTTGTGTGACGGGATCGGAATGCTAAAACATCGAGTAAGGACTCAAATGTATGCACTTTTGTACCTGCCAGTGTTACTATGCTGAACATATTGCGTTAGTACGTTACTTTATTTAACCTTCGGGACCGAGCGCCGGCGGGCGATCCTTCACTTTCGTGGGTTATTTTCTATCGTAAGTGTTTTTGTGAAAATATAGAGGTACACTCTATGAAACTATATATATTTACTCTTTAAAAATTATTGCCTAGAGCACCAAGTATAGTTACTTATATTTGAACTAAGAACAGGAATTTAATTCTACATTATGTCGCACAGTGCACACGTTCCTTCTTAAAGTCTATCCCAGATCCCTGGTGCAACTAGTTGCTAAATCTTGTGATGTGTCTGAGATTTGATGTAATGGCTGTAACGATCGAACCGATACTGTACTGCACATGTATCACTCAAGCGAATGACAACACGATAGCTCTAGAGGGAATCATCTACATACCTAACATGTTGTCAGTGATATATAATTGTGTTCTGGTGTGGTAAAATAGCAGCTTTTGCAGTTTTTGGCTTAGCTTCTGAGTTGAAAGCATATTATTTTAAAATACCTACTATTCTGAATAACTATTTCTCTGATAAAGATAGAAGAGGAAGAAAAGACTACACGCAACGTCTATAGCTATACATTCTTGACAAGTACATAGAATGCATCTACTTACGCACAAACACAATTTACCACGATAGTGAGAGTGAACTTGTTTGGAGTGAAACACACATAGTGACATAATAATATAACTACCTGCTAAACGAAATAAACATAATGTTACTGAACATTATGTTTATTTAATTAACATAACATGAACTGTTACTCACTGAATTGCCACCTATGTAACATTATGGCATGCAATAAAGTATTGAATTGAATTGAATAATTGGCTGTGTGAAAAACACATTCAATACAAAATATTTAAATCAAATAGGGAAAACACTGACACAACACCTACAGATACGATGTCTCAATACAATAAAGTCGTCCAGAACTTTACATAACAACACCTGCGAGGGCCGGGCCGGCGCCACGATACCGGCGGCCGGTACGGCCCGGTCCGGTGCGGTGCGGCCGCGTCAGCGCCCGACCTCTCTATTAAATATTAAAAACTAATATGTTTCCCGCGGCTGCCCGCTGTCCGACCTGCTTGCCTTTACCGAACGCAGCGGAATATATCGGCGGGCCACCACATACACGCCGCACACAACAACAGATATAAAACTACGGGCGATACAGAGGTGCTGGGGCGACCGATACTGATACATTACAAGTTGAGTTTATTTTTGCTGTGTGCTTTGCCTTGTTAGATAGCCATCTCCTTTGTCATCCAAAGAGAGAGTAAATTAAACAATTCACAAATATATTTCCCAGGCCCTAAACAATCAATAGTCCTGTGTTCTGTGTTAGGAAAGAGAAATACATTTTACCAGTCCCATATAACATTACTTAATAAGGTAGTTACGACACCTATTAATAAACGCAACACAAATTGCTCAGTACACGCCGCTTTACACATTCGCGTGTCGTTCGATTCAACCCGTCCGCCGCCGCTCGCTCGCAGTAAGTTCATAAACCACTAAATACAGTAAGAGCACAATCAGCAATTCATTGGGTGTATTGCAGCGCTGGGCGAGGCGCGCGCGGAATCCCGGCCTGTCCCGGATTGCGACGGGATCCCGGTGTATTTTCCCGGCGTTGCTGTTGTGGAATCCGAAGCGCGCGCCCGCGGATTTTGACTTGTACACACAACTGCTACAATTGCTTTAGCGAAAGATGCTTGGTTTTATAGGTAAGTTGCCGAAATATCTATTGGCGATTTTTGACAACATTATTTTATTCATTTACTTACGGTTTACGGTTACAACTTACACAAATAAAACCTTTGCTATGTGTCATGATATAATTAAGAGTTTTGTGGACCAACAAATACTTGACCTTACCTAATAATAAATTTCTATTTTAATTAGCCATCAATGAACTCACATTATGCCGACTATATTACATTTTATAAACATAAAAATATAAACCTACAAGAAACATGCATTTTTTTCGCAGCCATTATAATAATAATAATAATAAAAAAAAAACGTCAACGTCAACACCGCATTTTAGTTTTCTCTGTAAATAATTATAATATTTCTACCATATTTATAATATATATAAATCAAGAACGTTATCTGGTGCAAACAGTTTTGTTTTTCATCGATATATATATACTTTTTAACTGTTTTACTTTTTACAATATATAAAACATAATAACAGACAAAGATGACATACGTCAAACAGAATCAGATGAATATAAAACCAGAGAAAATTATAACAATAATATGTTGACGAGACAAAAAGCTCGAGCAGCAGCACGCCCACCACCTCCGGACTCGTCGCCGAGCTCCGCCTCCCAGCTGCCGGACCATGTTCCAGCCCCGGCACCTGCAGTCGCGTCGAGCTCCAGCGACGAGTATTACTCTCCGCCGACGTCGCCAACACCTGTGCGTCGGCAGGGGAGACGCCGGCCACCGTGCAGCTTGGCGCCCTCAGGCCAACCGGCCTCGAACAGGGCTCCCGCTCCCGGTGGTGTTGTGCGGCGCATGAAATGGACTCTCGGAATAAATGAGAACGTCATGCGCGCATACTACGGGGCGACAGAGGGAGGAACTAACCTCACTGCGTACCGTGCGAGAATGCTGTCTCTGTTTCAGGCTCTTGAACCGGGTGTCAGCGTATCGGCACAACGACTGTCGGATCAAGTGCGGGTCATCCAGCGTAATCATATGTTGGATGACTCTACGCTTGATCGACTGCGCTCCGAAATACAGCATAGCCCTGCCGCCAGCACCTCGCCACCAGTGGCAGCGCCAGTTTTTGGTGCTCCGCTCACCGCCCCTAGTGATGGGGAAGAGGATGATGGGGCTATAACTGTAAGTACCCAGTGCAATGAGTTAATAAGGAGTACATTGGAGGATGCGATTCGGGATTATCGGAGATCGCCGCCCGACCAGAGGCCTCGATTACCCCGTTTGCCCATGCATAACCGCAATAAAGCGATAATGGGTGCCCTAGATTCACTGCTCCCTGTTTATTTTGAGAGCAGTGAAGACCTTAGGGACACGCACTCGATTTTGTACTGCGCAGCTCTTACGGCATGTCGTGTAGCTAATATTGCAATGTGTCATAGTAACATAGCTACACGACCGAAACCAGCCGTACCAGCTTGGCAGTGCAGGATCGAGCAGCGTGTTGCTGAGGCTAGGACACTCATTGCAAAACTAAAAGCGTTTAAACAGGGAAATTCGCGACCACGCGTGATGCGCTTTGTAAGGCGTGCATATGCTGGGACTGATATTAGTCCCAGTGAATATACTGCCCGCGTTACAGAGCGCATCGACCTGTTTAGGCAAAAGGTTTGTGCATGGGCAAACCGTATTCGACGCTACAAACGGCGGGCGGAACGATTTCACCTGAATCGCATGTTCCAGAAAGATCAAAGATGGGTACATAGACTGTGGGAGCGGCCGGTGTCAGCCATGGATGGCGGGTGCCTGCCGGATGGTGATGCCACAAATTCGTTTTGGCGCAGTATCTGGTCGGCGCCTGTCAGCCATTCCGAAGGCGACTGGATACGAGAGGTTGAGCAAGTATGTGAACCAATACAAGAGATGGGGGCAATTACTATCAGCCCCCAAGACGTAGCCAATGCAGTCCGTCCGATGGCAAACTGGAAAACGCCGGGGCCGGACGGACTGCAAAATTTTTGGTTAAAATGGCTTCGAAGTTCACATAGTTGCTTGGCTTCTCAATTCCAGTCTGCTGTGGAATCGGCTTCGCTCCCACAGTTCTTGACTACAGGATCTACCCATCTGCTCCACAAAACAGGTAGTGCTACGGATCCAAAGAACTATAGACCAATAACTTGTTTACCAACGGTCTATAAGCTCCTTACGTCCATTCTGAGAGCAAAAATTAACGAGCATATCGTTAGTTTCTCTATTATGTCTGCTTCTCAGAATGGATGTAGGAGTGGATCCCGTGGCACTAAGGAGCTACTCCTTATTGACACGGCTATTTGCCAACAGGTTCGCCGCTCTAAAAAAGATCTGTCGACATGCTGGATAGACTATAAGAAGGCCTACGATTCGGTGCCGCATACATGGCTCATGAGGGTGCTGGAGTTGTATAAAATTAATGCAACTCTACGCGCTTTCTTGATGTCATGTATGGGGCAGTGGAGTACGGTTCTTCACTATCCAGGATGTCGGGATATCCAACAGGGTGGGGAACCAATTAGGATTGAGCGGGGTATATTCCAGGGCGACAGTCTGAGTCCCCTGTGGTTCTGCTTGGCCTTGAATCCTCTAAGCACTTTGCTTGAGAATTCGGGGCTGGGCTATTCGTTGAGGAGAGGGAGCCGGGTAATATCCCACTTGCTATACATGGATGACCTTAAGCTCTTTGCCACCAATGGATTGCAGCTGATGAAGTTACTGAAGATAACTGAAAGCTTCAGTAATTCCATCAGCATGGAATTCGGTGTTGACAAATGTGCGGTCATGCATGTAAAGCGAGGTGGGATTGTGGAATCCCAGGGTATACAGCTCTCGGATTCCATAAACCTAAGGTCTCTCTCTGCAACGGAGACCTACAAATATTTGGGTATGTCAGAGGCGTTAGGTGTCAACGCTGCTGATGTGAAACAATCATTACAGGCACGTTTCTTTGGCCGCTTGAACAAAGTTTTAAAAAGTGTTTTATCAGGCGGCAACAAGGTGCGTGCCTTTAATGGTTGGGTCATGCCAGTGTTGATGTACTCCTTTGGTGTACTCAAGTGGACTCAGACTGAGTTAGACGCCCTGGATAGGAGAGTCCGAACACTGCTGACCGCAAATCGAATGCATCACCCACGCTCTTCAGTAATGAGGTTATATATCCCGCGGAAATGCGGGGGTCGAGGCTTTCTAAATGCTAAGACCCTCCATAATCGCGAGGTATGTAACCTCAGGGAGTATTTTCTCCAAGTCGACGTGGGGATGCATCGAGATGTGGTGGTAGTGGATAAGGGCTTCACACCGCTCTCCTTAGGCAAAGAGAACTGGCACAAACCTGTCGTACTGAGTGTCAAGGACCGCGAGGATGTATGGCAAAGCAAGGAGCTCCACGGGCGCTACTACCGGACCCTTCATGGGCCCGATGTAGATTTCTTAGCGTCCGTAGCCTGGCTACGCTTCGGTGATCTTTTTGGAGAAACCGAAGGGTTTGTTTGTGCAATTATGGACGAAGTTATCATGACGAATAACTATCGGAAATATATCATAAAGGACGGTACAGTTGACATATGTCGGGCATGTCACTGTCCAGGTGAGTCCTTGAGACATATTATTTCGGGTTGTTCTCGTCTTGCTAACGGCGAATACTTGCACAGGCACAACCAAGTGGCCAGGATTATCCACCAGCAGCTTGCTTTGAGATACAAACTTGTGGAATCTGAGGTGCCGTACTACAGGTATGTGCCCGACCCAGTTCTCGAAAATGGTCGTGTCACTCTGTACTGGGACCGATCTATCATCACTGACAGGACTATTATAGCCAATAAGCCTGATATAGTGGTGATAGATCGATCGGAGCGTCGGGCAATCATTGTTGATGTCACTATTCCGCATGACGGGAACCTCGTGAAAGCTGAAAAAGAAAAACAATTAAAGTATTTGGATTTAGCGCACGAGGTTGTCGACATGTGGGAGGTGGACGCAGCAATGATTGTCCCGATAGTCGTTACAGCCAACGGCATAATAGCCAAGAGCCTCGACCAGCACCTTAAGAGGCTCTCGCTAGGCACCTGGGTGAAGGGTTTGATTCAGAAAGCGGTACTTCTCGACACGGCGCGTATTGTGAGGAGGTTCCTCTCTCTGGAGTCCTAACCACCGGCAGCTTGGACCCTGTCCCGAGGCCGGTTGGACACTATATTTTATATTTTTAAATGTATACCTGTATATTGTTTTTTTTTTTGTATATATTTAAAAATGTATTTTATATGTTTATTGAAGAATAAAGGAAATAATAATAATAAGTTTATTGGCCAAAGAAAGCAACTTTTCTCCTTATTTCATGTTACCTTCGCAATAATTTAAATACTTGCACTATAAATCATGTTGCAGTGTAAAACGTGTTTCTAATTGATATTAATATAAATTAATAACGAATTAGTGTATATCAACTGGATCCCGTGTCGGTCGTGTCGGTCGTGAGGGTCGTGTCGCACGCGCCGCACGCGAGCCCTTCATTACCTTCTGACGTAATGATACGTTGAGGTGAGCCTCGCGGTAATGTTGCCAGCCTTGCTTTTAAACTTTGTCTTGACTTGCTTAGTTAATACGGTATTGTACAATTTTTAAGTGAATAATCTATCAACTAGGTGCCAGACATAACTACTTTAACGTTTAGGACACTGAATGACGTGTTGACGCTAAGTTTGACAGAAAGTAGCGAATATTAAAACCATACCTGCAGCTATGTATGGTACGAGAAACAACTCCTTACCAATCAGTAAATAAATAAGTTCGACAGCACAATGACATCATGTTTTCAATAAACGATATAAAACTCCTAGCAACGTAACTAAAATTATTTCTTTCATAATACCTAGTTAATAGTAATACATACATACATATCATCACGCCTGTATCCCCAGAGGGGTATGCAGAGGCGTACCAATGTACAACCCACAGTTCGCCGATATGTTTTAGGTCCCATGTAATAGGGGGCGAGCCTATTGCCACTAACCGGGCACTAATCCAAACTCCGACCTGCTACTGAGAATTTCATAGAAAAACCCAACAACACCTTGGTCGACTCGGGAATCGAACCCAAGACCTCTAGCGTAGCAGGCGCGCTCAGCACCACTAGGCCAACGAGGCAGTTAATAGTAATAGTTTTTGAAAATCTTATTTCAATTATACAATTCGCGAATATGATGTGGAGGAATATATATTTTTGCAGAGATAAACGTACAATATTGTACACAAACATATTTCAGCTCTCCATTATTTTCTACATCTGCGTTCACATTGCAATAAAAACAGTCAGTACTGTCTCGAACATTAATTTTGACGCTGCTGCCGTTTCGTTTCATCAGTGGGGATTTGACTGAGCCACTTAGCACTATTGTAGAATATAGAAGGGATAAAAAGTCCGTTAATAACCCTCAACGTCGATGGTCGGTAATTGTGGCCCAACAGGCCGGCAGGCGCGCGCCGCGGCTGCAGCGCTCGGCAGCGCTCGAAGCGCCCGCGCGGCTAATTTCCCGCGCGGCCCATAAATTACGTGCACTTTGTCCTTACTAGTTGCAGTCTGCGACGACAAGCCGGTATAATTTTGGCTGCTAAAAACCTGGGTAATAAGGTCATGTTATTTTTTATCTAAAATATTAGGTGCATCAATTTGAGTTAGTTAATTAATCAACGTCATGGACAACGGTTACATTTTGCCACCAACTTAATAAAAGAATTGCAAATAAATTGCCTATAAATGAAGGTAAATGAAGATTGTTGATACATGAAGAGAACAATATTCTCATAGAAACAGAAGCAAATAGTTTACATAGTAACAATAACATCCTCACAACATATGCTAATCGTTGGCTACAACAATAGACAAGCTTCATGTTAAAGTACAAACATTCAGGGCAATTGTAGCAATACCGTCACACAGGCGTTTTATTTGCAGTGTTAGTAATTAGTCTATTCCTCTGTTCGTCGGAAGCATTCTCCGGCGCGGACCCGGCCGCTCTGTCCCGCCTCGGCTCGGTTCGGTTCGGCTCGACTCGGCTCGGCTCGGCGCGGCAGGGTGCGGCGCCGCGCGGCGGTACGTCGTCGCGGGTACGCTCGTGGTGGGCCACCTTTGTACGCGGGAGCTAGAAGTATCAGAAAAAAACGATACACAGAAATGCCATTCCTAAAGAAACACGACAAGGAATTTACTGAGTAGATAAGGTTTAGTAAAACCGTTAGAGAATATTGTACAATTCTAAATAATTTAAATTAAATTGAACGAATATTTCGAGAATACAAAAATTAATGGGCGGCCCCATTATTTTTTTACCTTTATTTTGTACAAATGAGACATTAAACACAAGCACACATTAAAGGCAATCGCAAATTTATCTCGTTAAGTTTTCTTTTGATTAATCATCAATTTGAAACTATAAAAATACTGAAAAAAGATAATTTTAACCACAACTAAAGATTGTCGAAAGATCTTTTTCAAAGTAAACCTTCTGCTTCATTCCTTCGATGTAACACGATGAACAACATTAAATGCTTCACAAAAACTGTTAGTTTAAACCGTTGTAGTTTATTTCGCTTTGTTAAAAAGTGCACCTTGAGCTAATGTTCATTATGTAGGTACAATGAATGTGCATTAGTCGCATGTGATGCAGAGTGTTATTTATTGCGGGACTAATTAAACGTGAGCGATGCAACGCTCGCACCTCGCGCTTTAAATATTTCTGTATCTCCTTAAATAATTGCGATACCATCTTTTTGTTTTTATCTACACTAGTGCTTTAAATAGTTTGAGCATATAAATTCTGGTAACAAAAACTTACATTTTTTACAAGTCTTGTAAAGTAAATGTATTGCGATTGCGATTGGGAAACCCTATTCTAAATTAATAACTATCTTCATTTGATAAGTGCTTCCTAGTCAGATTCTGTCACTCTGTAGGTTATTTTCTCAAGACTTTTCAAACAAACACAAATTACTTAGATGAATCGAACTGGCTTTAAGTTTTCTATGTATTGACCGCAGCGCACTAACTTCCTTCAACATGAACCGACAGCGAATCTACAATATGTTTACACTATAAGAGATCGTGACGATGAGACTTAAGCAGGTCATGTATGGAGTTTATGCTCTGTATCCGAGCGCTCAGGGTGAACAGTGGAGGTGTCGCTACCTCGCTACCTCGCCACCTCGCTACCTCGCCTCCCGGCAGGGATCCGTCTCTGTCGGCCCGCACTGCATCGGATTAGAGATGTAATGGATGTCCGAGATAGAGCCGCACGATGTACGCGCGGTGATACCTCCTCGACACCGGCTTTGCTCGAGCGGTTCGTTTAGTTAAGTTCTTAAGATACTTGTTTATAGCAGCGTTTATTTAAGAGCATCGCAGCTACTAACATTATCTAATGTAAAGTACGTACAAAACTGCAATACACTGAGCCCAAGTGCTGCAGGGCAAAGTATGACAAAGTCCTGTGACAATGATTCTAAATATTATGTTAATTAGACCTTCATCAGATTTCAGCTACAGAATATTATTAACTTATGTGTTGGACCTATTGTTTGTACTATATTTAGTGTTATCTATTCTATTATCAATTCAAAATTTTATCTAAATATTTTAGTTACTAGTTGAAAATAACTATGGAAAATAAGTAAATTACATATTGTCCCACATCACGGCTCTTCACGCAGCGCTTACGTCACAACCCTAAGCGCACGCACGACGCGAGGCGCAACAAAAATGAGCACACGTTGCACTAATTGGATACCGCTGCACAATGTACTACCCACTACCTGTGTACTATGTGCAACATACTTACTGTGGAATAGGTAAGGTAACAATAACTGTCTAGGTGCAATAGAGGTATGCACGTAATACTCTAAGATATTCACCGACTATACGTTTTAAATAATAACAACTTAATGTGAGTAATAAATCAGTTCCAAGTAAAAAACTGACTGCAATTTCTTAAATCCAGCATAATAACATACTTTTACTAAAATACAGACATTTTTGTCTCTCGTCGTTATTAATGTTCCTCTTTACTCTAATACACAACATAATGTTTATACATATATCAGAAGCATCTTTAAAATATTCACATATGCACACAATAGCAACAAATGGCTTGACTCCGGATCGCGACCTCTGCCTCGTAGCGGCGTAGCGGCGTAGCTCTGTAGCACCGTAGCAACAAAACGTCGCCTCTCGCGAGACACGCCACTCACACACCTGCCTAGGTTAACCGGCTGACTAATGTGGCAAAGGATTCTTAATAAACATACAAATGATCGTATGAAGAGTAGTACTTTCCAGCGCCGCTTAGTACTAATTATTTACTCGTAGCAAAAATGTACATGAACATAATTTTGTAAGAACATAGAGAATTATTAAATGTGTTAAGTTACAAATGAAAAATCTAAAAATATATGCTTTTAGGCATGAACTAGTGATTTACTTTATAATATAGATAAAATATGTAGAGAATTGCTTTTTACTTCATAATTGTGATCGGTGCTATTCAGTCGTAAAAAATATAATTATCTTTAAGTTGTAGTTAATATAACAATCGCAGTTACAACAAATTGCTGTGTCCTGTAGAATACCATAAAGGAAAATAGAAAACTGGAATCCTCTTCCATACTCGCCAGCAGAGGGCGCCTTGCATAACTGAGGCATATTCAAGCGGCTCATCTCGTGAGATGCACATTTGCACCGTTCCCCCCCCCCCTGCCCCACCTGCCTCACCTCCCCCCTCTCCTGCGACGAGCTCTTTGTAGAACCTTTTAGGATATCATCCGCCCCCGCCGAGCAAATAGCACGCGGCAGTCGCCCTGAAATATTATAACAATTTATAGCCGGCGCGAGCTATCGAACATCTCGTACGAATACGCTTTGTGTACGTGTACGACAATAAATACACTAGTTTCTATCATATTTCTTAACGCTATGTTTATGAAGCTGTTTGTAAAGTAGCTTGGCTTGAGTTATTATGTATGAATGCACTGAAATTTTGATTGTGCCTGCATTTTGTTAATGAGATCTGCCGTCAAACGTATACCATGTTACCTTATAATATATAATTCATTTTATTTTTTTGTTTTCCCTTTTTCAGGAAACACAAACTAACAGCAATATCCTTTGTTACGCTAATACTTGGTCTTAAAACCTCAGTCTGTATTAATGTAAAACTATGATCAAAAAATCCTTATTTAATCGTAGTTTATCATATAATTAATAAATTACTAGTACATTATCCAGGAATCGCAATAGTAACTTCCACCTCAAATAAAGCACAAAAATAACTGACAGAAGTAAAAGCCGCAATAATGTAATGTCGCCGTCGACCGCTTAATATCGCGAGTGCGTGCGGCGAGAGTGACGCGTGACGTCACGCCGACGGCGAGTGTTGTTAATAAATAGAGAGGCGCCACAAATCGCGGCGCTAACGAGCCGCGCGTCAATCCCGCGTCGAGTTAGTGACGCGCCCGCCGCAGCCTACCTCGTGACACACTCTGTTACTGATACGTTGTATGCTAGTGGTCTGTCACTAAATTACATCTATAAGACGGGATTTTGTTTCGAGCATTTAAACACATGATAAAAGTTAAGACTCCAGAATTTCATGATAAAAATTCAGAAAATAGTTTAAGTCTTTAATTTTTGATCTTACCTCAACGCTCATTTGAAGGTAACCGCGTCACAGTGCGACCTCTACGGCGCACAATTTGTGTAATAGCGCTGTTCAACAAATGAGCATCCCCCCTCCCCTGCCCCCCTCGGGCCCGCGACCCGCGCCTCACCCCCCCGCGCCGCCATTAGCCGAATTAAACGTCTGCGCGGCCGATATACTCTCACTGTCATACAGGGCTGCCTACTGTCATCCGTCACGCAGCCTCCCACCTGGGCGAGGTGACACTTTCATGTGTCAAATGCTAAGAAATAGGCAGTTATACTTTAACAGGCTTTTCCTATGCATTATAGGGAGTCAAAAAGGCAGTATTAATATAATCATTATGATATATGTAAAGTATCCTCGTCACTGTATGCGTATCATTAATATATCGTAACTATACTGAAAAAGGTTAAAAAATTACAATTTTTATTTAGAAATTTGGACTCTCTATATACAACTCACTTTATTACTCGTCTATATCTCACTTTGATGTTAATTAGTAAATGAATTTGAACTATTTGTGTTATAAATCGGGCATATAAAGCTCTACATAACATAACTATACAATCAAAAAAGGAAACACTAAAAATGGCCAAAAAAATCCTTTTCCATACAAGAGTCGAGTTCACAACTCAAATCCGCTACAACTACTCAATCCTACAGAATTAATAAAAGTGACGAGAACTATTCCTTACCGCCTGACATAAGACAGCCCTAGTAGTAACAAGTGAGCAATACACTGTTGTCATATGTAACGAGGAGGTACATTACAAGCGTCGTTTATTTTTTAATGTCGCGGGAGGAGCGCGCGTCATCAGTCAACAGACACAGACCGCTGTAGGAGACGGTTAAATGTACTGCGCTCTGTCAGAAGGGTTAAGTGACTGGAGGTATATTATAGTTCACTCTTACTACTTAATAACACAACCTACTTAGGTTGTGTACAAAGTTATTCTGGAAATTCCAAAAAATGGTAAAGGAATTTCTTGAATAAAGTAGTAATAGTTGGGTACGAACCAACTTAAGCTTTGAAAGTTTTTTGAATGTGATCCGAAGGTTTGTTTTTGACCTTAGGGATGTATGTATTTTTTGTTTGAAATGGTAATAAAGGTATTATTTTAGTAGACGAATAGAAATAATAAGGAATAGAAACTGCCTCGTTGGCCTAGTGGTGCTAAGCGCGACTGCTACGCTAGAGGTCTTGGGTTCGATTCCCGAGTCGACCAAAGTGTTATTGGGTTTTTCGATAAAATTCTCAGTAGCAGGTCGGAGTTTGGATTTGTGCCCGGTTAGTGGCAATAGGCTCGCCCCCTATTACATGGGACCTAAAACATATCGGTGAACTGTGGGTATACATTGGTACACCTCTGCCTACCCCTTCGGGGATACAGGCGTGATGATGATATGAGGAATAGAATTACAGTGAATCGAGTCGCCGAGTACGAAACAAAAATTAACTAAAAGAGGTCTATAAATTCGTCAAAAATCTATTTCTGCTTTATTTTCATTTCTCAAAGCAAGCCAAAGTTTGCAATTGGTCTAACAGATGGTTAGCAATTACTCAATATATTATGTTGGTCTCCTTCCAGAAGCCCTCACGTCGGTATTTGCGTCGTCGTTACATCACCGCACTGTTAATCGGTTGGAGCGCGAACGCCGCACTATAGCGTGCGGTGCTTTGAGGCTTGATCATAGCCGTCTAGGTGATCAAATCGTTTTGGAAACACATTTGATTATGTATAAGTTAATATTAAGGGGAATTAAAAAAAATACATAATCTACCATCCAGATTTTTTTATAATCTGAGATAGAGCCAGCCTATACTTGAGTAAAAATAAACATATTTAAATTCAACAAATCTTAGAGCTAAGTAAGTAGCGACCACAAAGTTGAACCTCTACGCCGTAGCCGTCGTAGCCAGGAGCGCTAGTGGCGCGGTAGTAATTGGTAACGGAGCCGGCGCGGTGTCACGTGACCGCCGCCGGCGACACCAGCCATAATGATGCATGCTATACCGAGAAAGAAATGCCTGATATTTATTGCGGCACAAACATCTACGATTGAGCTTTGTACCCTCCATCGATTAAGCGACGAAAATGGTCTTATAATATTTCTCAAGACCCTCGCTTTTTCAGTTAAAGTAAATAAAATCCTATTTTCCCTATTACATAACCTAAGTACGAGATAATTAACCTTATCTATCTGTATTGCATAATACATTTATTTGTCGTACTTCACTTCACTCTACACAGAACCATCCAATAAAAGCCAGTCAATAAATATCAATTTCAACGCAAATTCTCGTTGAAATCTTTTGTAGGCGCGTCTCTCTGCTACGCTGCTACGCCACTACGCCGCTACGCCGCGGTCCAATTCGTTTAGTACCGACTCAGTCCGCGGTGGATTGATGGAGCGATGTCGCTTACAATCACGTGTTGCGTTTGGTTTGGTTAGGGAAGTTAGTTGAATGTATACGTTGTCTACGTTGAAAGTATAGCAAACTAATACGACCAAATACATTCTAGCATAGAAAACTTTTGATAAATTAAATCTAATAACTTATTTTTCTCCGAATATATATATAGTATTTATTTACTTGTCTTTTCTTTATCCAGCTCTTGGTGTGGATGCTTCTCTACCAGGCAGTGTGCAGCCACTCTTTGAAATTATTATCAAAATCTCATTTTTTGTGTCTGTATCTTTATTGCTTAATTTTACGTCTTCATATATTTGCTTCATCATGTTAGTCATAAACGATATTTTTTTAATGTACGTATGAAGTAAGATTATCATTTCGTATAATAATCTTTTTTACCAATTATTTAAATGTGTTTTACGTAGAGCTAAATCATTAAACAGCTTCTTCAAATGAAACTTAAAATTAAGCTTAAACACCTTCAACCTATAAAAAGGCTGTAACATAACTCACTCGCAGGTTGTCGGCGTTACGTGAAACAATCCGTAAACAATTCGTGTGTCGTATTACGCGGCGTTTAATTCTTTGCGCGCAGTTCGACGCGCTATTAACTGCTCGTTCGAGGCTTTTACGAACATAATTAATGTCCGATAAAACTTAAGCTCTTTCGTTCCGTTCCGAGATTTAATTTGTCATTGTTTGAGAAGATTTTCTTTGACTAGTTTTTGATGTAGCAGTTTTTGCTACGGCGTAGATATTAGCTGCTACGATTGCTACGCGACATTCCTTACTGGGTATAGTTACATAGTTATTAATTGTAAATAAAAAAACATAATATAAATAAATATTAATCTAAACTCGAAGAAAATAAAGATACATAAAGATACAAAAAAAAACATTGGCACGGACCAAGGTGAAATTATGTGAATAAATTAAACTCGTAGCAACTCCAACATAACTGTAGCCATAAATGATTCGCTATTTATCTAAATTACCTTTAGTTATAAACTTAAGCAGGTCACTTTAAATCTAATAACATCTCAATAGCACACATAACATATGCTAGGTTTAGTAAACAAGCTTGTCGTGGCGTCGCGTCGCGTCGGTGGCGTTCAATCGTGCGTGCGCTCGCCGCGCGAACAATGGCGCCCGGAACCGTGACGTGACATACGCTGTTACCCTCGCGACACACGCGGGCTACACCGTCATGGCTAAACGCCTATCATGCTATCTTAACTCAAGGGATTACAAAAGTTTATTAAATGAAATACTTGTGACAATAATTTATCTATATTATTATTTGTACTTAGTAATATTAGCCTAATTCTGGGATTATAATATCGCTTTACTCAGTTCCGTATTTGGTATAGTTTGTCCACCTCCGTGCGGCGCGGCACAGCGCGGCGGGTGCGCGGCACAGCGCGGCGGGTGCGCGGCACAGCGCGCGCGTGCTCCCGGCTCGGCGCGGCGCCGCGGGATCGCGCTAATCCGCTTACCGCGCTAATGTTTAATGCGCTGCTTAGTTCCTACTTAGCCGGACGCAAGCGATCAATTTGTATTGCTTGTTGCAAATTCCCAACTCCCAAACAATGGCTGCTGCCAAATGGTGGCGCTCTTAATTAATTCAGGTACTAAGAATCAAGGAACAGCGCCTCTTAATTAAATGAAATGTAAGCAAACTCATAACGTATCAGCTTTTCATCTCGCAGCGAGTTGCGAACGCAAATAATGGGTGAGAGTAATAATGGCTTACTTTAGCAATACGAGCGCCGACGCGACTCCTCCTTCGTAACGTATTTGCTTCATTTGTAAGAGCATCATAATTAGCATTCGCTGATTAACATTCAGTGTTTTGTTTAAATTGTCAAAGTGCAATTTTAATGCTGAATTAGTGAATGCTCAATACTGGTTCAACTCATATCACAGTTCTTTTATATTCCAACAAAAGATTTTATGAAAAGCAAGACTTACATTTTCGTCATGCATCTATTACTTGGGCTAGGGTAACCGTATCGTCTTACAACCTTCCTTCATAGTTAAGCGACAATAGCATGTTTCAGTATTCCGGCGACGTTCCTCCGAGAAAAAAGGGTGTTTAATATTATCTGGGGGTTTTTATAAAACGTATTATAGAGCAACAATATGGGGCAGCGCCGGGTTCCGCCGATCCAATGATAATAAAATGTGTCAGTGTCAATAAGCAGACGCGCTCCACGCACCGCAGGGCTGCCAGCGTGACTCCTTCTGAGTACGGTTGGCTTTACTACGAATAAAGAAATAATATTGATAAATTTAGGCAACTTTTAGCTCTGTTAGTCTGCCCAAATTATAGCCACATTGTGTTTAGTTTTGAGCACTTGTATAAACATAGCATAATAACATAGCATAATGTGTTCTATATTTAGTGGTTTATATTGACCATTTCCTTGTGGCAGAGTCAAAGATAAACTATCATTTAACAATAGGCAGACTAATGATTTACTGCACCCACAACAAGTTTTTGAACAAACAAGACTTCCACAGCTACGTGGAAACTGTCGAAGCCCTTACAAAACCTTCCGGTACAAGAAGTGTTGGGTGTCAGCCCTAGCTTGCCGCGACCAGGCCGACCGCCGCCATATTTCATCGGCGTGACGCGTCGCGCGTGACGTCACACGGCCGCGGCCCGCGCCTGATATTTATGGCGTCCACTTTATTTATATCGCTTATCGAGCTGCCTTAGATAAACATGTGTTTTGTCACGCACTTCCGATGCGATTGGAAACGTCTAGCGTAGTGGTGAAGTGATTGATTACTGATTCACGCTCTAACAACGTACGATAACATACGTCCGTACCAGATAACACGGGAATTCTAAAGAATCTCAGTTGGAATTATAACAGTGGCTTCATTTTATGTATATAACCTTATCCGTCAATACCAATAATCACATTAAGTGTATACGAGGGAATGAAATACTGAGAGATACATTCATTGATGTTTACATGTTTATCGCGAGACAAAGCCAAGCTGCGGCACATGGCCGGTGAGACAGAAATAAATTAAATATATTCTCTAATCTAATTAAATATATGCTCATTCATCACATGGAACTTTGATGACTATGTCCGTCTCATACTGCACTACTACTTACATGGGTGTAATTTATCTATAATATGTATGTATTTAGAAATATATAAGTATGTTTATCAGTTGTCTGGTTACCATAACACAAGCTCTGCTTAGCTTGGGACCAGACAACCGTGTGTGAGATGTTCCGGAATATTATTATTATCATACTATTACTTTTAGTTGAACACATTGATAGGAATGACTTGTAAGGAAACGTGCATTATGTTGTATAACAAGACATCACCTACCGCGTGCACAGGTATGTATATTGTTAACGTCAATTAGTGAGCAATACAATATGCAACGCAGCCTTAATAGATTATTAGCATTGAACACTGCGATATTGTTAAATACGTACCTATAATACGAGTACATACTATATCTGTCATCTGCCACTGCTTACCTGATATAAATTATCATAAATTACGATACTTAACGGAACATCACAATTTTAAAGGACCATGCCTTATCGTGCTATAGTATGATATGAATTGGAAGCAAAAGTTTGCAAGATTAGTAATTTCGCTTAACAGTATTGATAAGAGTTTTATAACATATGTAGTGACAAAGCAAGGATTGAAAGCACGATCAAGAAGAATAGTTTGATATCATATAATTTATTGCACTAAATTATTACAGTATAAATCCATCTAGCATGAGGTGTTGTGTGTACACACACTCGGGTCTCTATACACTAGGGCAGCCCCCCCCCCGCGCGCCGCACCGCCGCACACCGAATAGTTACAGCAATTGATACACCCGACACCGCAGCGTGACAGTGTTGACACCGACTCTCTGCGGTGTCGGCGTATCCCGACACATGTGTCAGCGCCCCCTGCCGCCGCCCACACCCCCGCTTCGCAAATTTCTCCCAGCACAAACTTTGTAACAACATTTAATGTTATGATTGTATTAAATGTATTCTGCGAAAATGTACCACAAATATTAGCTGAGAAACTTTACTTAAGAAATTTCTTTGCTGCTTTGTTCCTACAAAAGTTTAACAAGACCTCCTTATTGTTAGAACAATAAGGTTCAAATTGCCAGGTTGATAATTATAAAGAGCGCAGATCTCGTTGTCAAGTTTACAATGAGCTCGCACCAGATGATTTTGTTCCCATACGTACAGTTATTTCGTGGATACTGTGTACATAAAATAATATTTTTCTTGCGGGCGCCAGTTTCCAAGAAATTGTGTTTATAAAAGATGACACGAAAATTATAAGGGTGAGTTAAAATTGTTTGTATTATTGCGAAAATTAATCGTCGGTAGATAAGGAAGAGAAGAATACCTGAGGAAAGGTTGTTCCGTGTTCCAAACATTTGAATGAAGTTATTCATGTAATAAATTATAATTAGTGTGTCAGAAGGCTCGGCGCTCGTCACTACGCGTCTAGGTGGCGATACTGGAACTTTGCGCGGTAAGACTTCGCTATGAACAGCGCCACATGAACACCGCATTTGACGTCACACGATGCACGATAGTACCCGTGCATGTACTTCATAATACACGTGACTATACCAACTACATTTTTGCCAAGTAAATTTGCTGAAAAATTCATATTTTCAAGAAAATGTATTAAGGAAAGATTAAAACCATAATTTATAATAATTTGTAGGCAGGTCAAAGCCCTCGGCCATGCCATCTTCCGGGAACACAGTCGAGCCGTCCCGCGCACTCTCCGCACGACGCGCTCTATGGCCCCGATGTGGGAGAAATAAAAATACGAATATATTATCTCATAAAAGCTCATTGCGTGATATAAATTCTGCGGAAAATGAGTGTTCGCGGCGTTGAGCCGACAATCTTTTACCGGCTCGGGAACGTTTTAACACGTTTTCAGTGCGCGCAAGCTCAACGTGACCTTTTCCTCTGTGTCAGCAGAGAAATTGAAGACGATTTGTGTCTTCAGTTCATAGTTTATTGGCTATTAAAGAAAGGCTGTGAGTATAGTTATTGAAAGCTGAAAAGAATTAAATACTTAAGTGAACTATTTCGTTTCATTCATCCTTTTTTATGCGAAGAAGATCAGAGGAAAATAACGTTGGCTAAGTTTAAAATCACACAAATTGTTTTATCATAAATACTAAAAATAACAAATATAACAGAGTCTTAAAATAAATCCCACATCACTGAAGATACTTCTTTGTGAAAGGTTTCTGCGCGGGTCGCTTCAAGCTCTTCATAGTACGTATCTAATTCGAAAAGTGACATAATCGGACTTGTATCGATGCTTTCCTAAGATGTCTGCCAAAGAGACAGATATCATTGTATCTCCGACCAATCTTTTTATATTTCCTTCGAGGAAAATCCCTCCTCCTTAATTATTTATCTTACTCTAATAAATGAATCTTTCTATGATGTTTTTTACTTGACTTACTTTTGTAACAAAAAGGTCCTAATCCTTTTTTAACGAAATCAAAGTAAAACTTGAAGATAGAGAAAGAAATGGTATAATAATACTACCGTTAAATATGAATATTTTTGTAGTTTAGTAGCAATGTTACGCTTTATTCAGGCCGCAGTGGACTTGATTAGTGGCGGAGTTTATATTTTTTTCACTCAAACGTATAGAGCCTGTATGCAGTTGCTAGACTAAATAACCAAGGATTTGAAAATTTCTAAGTAATCTCATTATAAAGTCGTGTTGTTTTTCCTACCTCACTGGTTTCTAAGAAGCGGTGGAGAGCTCTGAGCTAGCATCGGTATCTAATCAGCGCGATAGTTCAAACACCGCGCATCACTCGCGATGACTTTGCGCCGCTCTGTGCCGCTCTGTGCGAGCCGTGCGAGGAACGAAATCAGAGGCGACCAGAATTGGTAACAGAAGGTGAAATCTCTGTTAATCTTAAAAGGACAGACAGCATTTACTATTTTTCAGGTAGCATAGGGTTAGATAGCTATTTAACGGTAATAAACACTTTTTTATTTAAATGAAATTAAACATAATTTATCAGAACATAATATTGATAATTAATAAAAAAAATTATACGTACATATTTTAAATGCATTAAAATAAATTACACTAACCGTACAACGAAACCCTTGTATAACTGATATTAGAAATCAAAAGAGTGCGAGATTATTGGTTGAATAAAACGGAAAATAAATCACTCACTATTTCTTCTGCTTACAGAGTGGACCTTCTGACCAGCCTGCCGCGTGTCCCTGGGAAACCAAACACCGTGCTTACTTTGTTTGAGCTAGATAATTAATATGTCGGCTGGCGGCGGGCGGCTGAGGTATCTGCTAATACTTGCCAATTTTAACTAGTGTGTACATACCGTGACGTCACGAGACTTCGCTATTACCATGTACTTCACGTAGGTTTGCAGAGACTAATCAGTGAATGATGTCATTGCAAATGTGACTGAACATGGCTATTTATCTTTCTGTATATTTTTTACCTTTGCTCTAAAAAGCCGATTATATTTCAGAAGATTCCAGTACACAGTAATATATTCAATGAAGCACCGAATTTTATCTCTAAATCAAGGCTACTAAAAAAACATTTGAAAAAGAAAGAAGTTTAAGAAAACAATTACAGATTGAAAGAACAATAGTCAATGTTAGCGAGGTATTTATATAAATGGAAAATTAAAATAAGTTCTGAAACCCGAACAGAGTCTGAATGAAGTCGGCGCAGATAAGCTATTGTAATGTAATGTGAAACAATGAGAAACATTTCGCGATAAATTGAGATCTATTCTCGAAACAGTTGCTTTTGACTTCAATAGCTGCTATTAACGGAACGATACGACTGTGTGTCGTAACCAAAAACACAAGATTTGTATCTTTCGAAAGCCACATAAATGTAAAATATTAATATTACTTTAAGTTTAAAACAACGTAAAATTAACAATTTATCAGATCGGAGCAACTAGCAAGAATTTGAGGTAGCAAAATAATTGAACAGTCTAGCACTATCATAGCAAATGTTCGCTTAAATTCAGTCAGACAAAATCAATAGGCGCATGTAGCCGCGTGTAATCACAGACATAACTCAGGAAAGCGCTGAAATCGCTGACTGCGCCGCAAACAGCCGCCAGCGAGGCTAATTGCCGTGACGGTGACGTCACGCGCGCATCCACGCGTGCCGAGCGACGCGAGCGATGCGGCGCGAGCACTACCTATACAGCTTGAGTATTGAATGTTAAATTATAAGTCACATTGGCCATCAGTGACTTGAAACCGGGCTATTTAATTTAGGTTGCATATCAAATCTTGCTTGCAATGTTATATTCTGTCTAAATCGACCACATAAATAAAGGCCTCAACCACGCAATATAAAAAGAACTCGTTGGTTTTACATTATAATTCTTCAGAAATTCTTTTACCAAAATCATTTGGGGATTAGTTGAAATATTAAATCTATTAAAGCCACAGAAAATGGTGTCGTGTGGCGCGCTAGTATTGTTCAGCGACACTACTCGAGCTCCCCGGAGAGTCGCTCGAGGATTCGTCTCGATTTACCTTTATCGAGTAAGTGGAGCGCGGCCCCAGGAGTGCGCGCCGCCGACGTCCGCCCGCGCCGAGCTGCCGGACCAGGGGACGTGTCTAGTAGTCTTGTAACTGAAGCGTAAGCGAAAACCAGATCGCAAGAAATAGGTAGTATAATCATATATATACAAAACTCTAACAATCTGACTTACAATTATCCCTATGTACCTGAAAATGGTGCCTTGGTCGAACTGGATGCAGAAGACAGAACTTTTCTGCTATTTTGATGATGAAAAATAGCAATAGATTTCCTACGTACACCTGGTCACTAAAGTTGCAAAATGACACCATGATGTGACACCACATTACGCTTCCCTGGTATCCACAACTAGAGTGTAATCAAGGAGTCCTTCTCCTCGGATCTCTGACAAGTGCAGACGTGTATTAGGAGTATTATTTGTTGAAATTATTAAATTACTTATTAAATAAATACTAAAATTAAATTAAACTAGTACCAGGAGTGCATAAACGTGAAGCTTGAAAGTGTTTGTGTGCTGCGTAGTGAACTTTTGTAAAGTAAACAGTGACGGCTCCCGCTATACTGGACGGAACGCAATTTTGTACCAAAGTGTAGATTGCGCCCAGCTTACCTTGACCCCTCATCGAGCTACGTTGGTCAACGCTCTGTGTAAGTTCTGTTGCCCTGGTACCGACGCGCAAGTAACAAGAGTAAAGTATGCCTTTGAAGCGTACTCCTCCATCTGTTCCGAAGTCGACTACGGACGTACAAAAGGATGTTGCGGTACTTGATGAATGCAGCACTGCTGCTGTGGATATTCATCATTACGATTCGGCGCCTGACCTCCGTTCTATAATGGATAATATAACCGAAAGAAAGAAGAGGAAGTTCGGTGAGAGTGACGCCTGTCAGACGGATATCATCAGAGAAATGTTCGCCGTTTTTTCACATGATCAGACCGCTCGTTTTGAGGAACTACATGCAACTATCAACTGTCTTAAGGAGCAAAATGCTAGATTAACACAGAGTGTGGAGGTTATGTCAAATAAGTACGATGAGTTCCTGTCTAGAATCTCTCAATTAGAATCGGACCGACGAGTTGATAAAATAAACATAGAAACTCTTGAAGCAAAAATTGAATATCTTGAACGTAAGTCTCGGTCTACTGGGATCGAAATACGTAATATCCCTAAGAAAGTAGGAGAGACCAAACAGGACTTGTGTAATCTGCTGAACTGTGTTGGCAAGATCGTTGATGTGGAAATAAACCAGAACTATGTTAAGGATATTTACAGAATAAAATCGAAGGACTCATCAAACCCCATAATTGTTGAACTTACTACGGTGTTACTGAAAGAAAAGATTCTCAGTAGCATAAAAGCACACAACAAAATAAAAAAACCCGGCGAAAAACTCAACACTGGCAGTCTTGGTTTCCATACCCCAGTAAAACCTATTTATGTTTCTGAAACTCTCACTCCAAAAACTCAGAAACTTTTTTACTTGGCAAGATTGTTCCAGCAGCAATACAATTACTCATTCTGCTGGACTTCGCACGGTGTTATATATTTAAGAAAAGAAGAAAAGGCACCTCACATCCAAATTACGTCTGAAAAGGACATTGAAAATTTAAGGAAGGCTGAATGACTAGTATGCATTTATCAAATTATTTTTTATTCATCTAAGCTTCTTTTAAGTTTTTTTTTCATTGTATGTTTCGGTTCTCAATTTGTTACAAAACACTGCATGCAATTTAATTATTATTATGAAACCATACAAATAACACTTTACACACCAAAATTGTATAGACCTGTGTCGGATTCTTACATGTATAACCGAGACTATTTAAGTCTATTGCATCAATCACAGTCCTTCAAATACAATAACGTTCTTTTTCTGAAAATAGTAAGTCTGATATTACCAGCTGCATACTTAAATGGAAAAATAATAGTAAATAAATATTTACATAGGTTCTTGCGGGACTGCCTTCAACATGCTCATTTAAGTCACTACAATAAAAATGGTTGACTTTGATATGTTATATAAAGACATTGACAGCTTTACGGTTTCGGATTCCTGTGAATGTGAGGTGGACGATTGCATTAGTATTTTCCCATCGCAACCATATTTGTCCATCTTGACCCAAAATATTCGTAGTCTAAATTGTAACTTCTCAGGTTTTCAGGTCTTATTAACGAGACTAGGCATTGACTTCGACATACTCATTCTTACCGAATGCTGGCTGTCACATGTGTCATTTATTCCTAAATTAAAAGGTTACTGCTCATATATGACTTCAGTTAATCCCATTCAAAATGATGGGGTTGTCGTATTTATAAGGAATGAAATTAAATTTTATATTGAGGAACCTAAAATACAGAACAGTAATTGTCTTATGATTAAAATAGGAGGTAATGACACCGTGATACTAGCTATTTATCGATCACCCTCCTATGCTAACCTTGATCCTTTCCTTACATCACTTGATGAGACCCTACGGAAGGTATCGCGCTTTAAAAATATTGTAATAATGGGTGATCTAAATATTGACATAAAATCTGAAAATCCAAGTGCTTTCACTGATCATTATTTGGCGCTTACTGCTTTCCACGGTTTGTTACCCACACATACTTATACTACTCGTGATGCTAGTGAAAGCAGTATTGATCATGTCCTTCTGAAGTCTAAGACTCCTTCTTTAACCATTATTCCGCAATCTACTCTTACTGATCATAAAGCTGTCATATTATGTATAAAAAAAGTACTGTTACGCAAATATGCAGTGTCAACTTATACTAAAATAGACTGGGTTGGATTGGGAAGTGACATAAGAAAAATCAATTATAATCCAATTTATGAAACTGAGCACTGTAACCTTGCGATGAGTTATATAATTTGCGAATTACAAAAAGCTTTAGCAAAGAACTCTGCAGTCGTCAAACTTCCACGCCGTAAAAGGATAATGAAGCCTTGGATTACACCAGGTTTGTTGCGCTGTATCCGCAACAGGGACAGGCTGCATAAAAAATCAAAATCATCCCCTGACAACATAATACTAAAAACAACCTATACACGATACAGAAAATTTTGCAGCTCAATTCTCAAAAAAATAAAACGAAGCTATGAAAAAGACTTAATGCAAAAAGCTGGTAAAGATAACAAAAAGGTATGGGAAACTATAAAAAAAATCACACATACCTCTAAGGACTTAATTTGTCCTAATGAATTACTAACTCTATTAGAAACTCCCCAACGTTCTGTTGATCATATCAACAAATACTATATTAACGTAGGTAAATCACTTGCTGAACAAATAACACTTGGACAGACAGGGATATCGGAAAATATTAATAGTTACTTAAAACAATACCCTAACTCCATTGTACTCTTCGACACGGACGAGGACGAAGTAGGTGGCCTTATAAGTGTGCTGAAGGATGAGTGCTCTGTGGGATGGGATAACTTGCCAAACAGGTTACTGAAAGAACATAAAGATATACTTGTGACACATTTAACCTATATTTTTAATATGTGCTTGTCGAAAGGTGTCTTCCCTAAAGACTTGAAAAAATCCCAAATACTGCCGATTCATAAGGGTGGGGACAGAGATCGTATTGAAAATTATAGGCCTATATCAATATTGCCATCGCTTTCTAAAATCCTTGAAAAAATTATAAATAAAAGACTGATAAATTATCTTGAAAGTAATCATTTAATATCTGATAACCAATATGGATTTCGTCGTGGAAGGTCAACCGATGATGCAGTCAGTAGCCTTACTAATTACATAACGACTAGTATTGATAAAGGTACTAAATGTATTGCTATATTCTTAGATTTAGCCAAGGCTTTTGATACGGTCTCTGTTCCAGTCCTCTTACATAAACTAACAAAACTGGGTATTCGAGGTGCGCAACTTGCCTTACTGACAGATTATTTAACTGACAGATCCCAATGTGTTAAGATAGATTCTCATACTAGCACTGTTCTCCCAGTGACTTACGGAGTGCCGCAAGGCAGCATATTGGGTCCGACACTCTTTCTCGTTTATATAAACGATCTCCTCTGTCTTAATTCATTTCCTGGAAAAATAATTTCATATGCTGATGATACTGCCCTAATTTTTACTGCTAGAACATGGCAGGAGACTTATCTACTTGCTCAAAAGGGGCTGGACAGTGTTAGAAAATGGCTACATGATAATGTACTCACCCTTAATGTGGAAAAAACAAAATATCTTACCTTTTCAATTCGCGATTTTGCAAACACCGGTTTGAAGTTAATTGTACATAAATGTCCTCTTGAATCACCGAGTATGTTAAAGTGTAAATGTAGTCCGCTAGAAAATTCTAAAACTATTAAGTATTTAGGTGTTATAATTGATGACAAACTCAGCTTCAAAGCACACATACTTACCTTAAGTAAAAGAATACGGAAACTTTCTTACATTTTTAAAATGTTAAGACATGTAGTAACGCCGAATATTCTTAAGCAGACGTATTATGCTCTCTGCCAATCACTGCTCACGTATTGCATATCGTCTTGGGGTGGGGCACCAAAAACGACTTTAAAGCAGCTCGAGATATCACAAAGAACTATCTTAAAACTTTGCACCTTTAAACCTTTCCGATACCCAACTGAACTTCTCTATGATTTTTGTGAGGTCTTGACGGTTCGTCAGCTTTTCCTGCTTAATATTGTACTAAAACAACATATCCAACTAACGTACAACCCCGCCGTAACCTTTAAACGGAGATTTTTTGCAGTATGTGAACGTTCAATACAACCAAGGACAACGTTCATACGTAGGTTTTACCCCTTCTTAAGTTCATATATTTATAATAAAATTAACAGTAGGATTGAAATCTACCACATGACTAAAGCTAAATTAAAAAAAGTGTTATCTGACTGGCTTCGAAGTTTGTCATATGATCAGACCGAAGATTTACTTATGGTACTTGAATAGCTCATTTGACTATAGATAGCTTTTAAATGTTTGTTGAGACCTGCGACTATTGTAAGAATCTGGTAGAATAATTTAAATATACCCTACTCACCCTCTCACATACACACACACACCCCTCACTATACCCACCGAGAGGACTATTCTACAACACCTTAGTGTTTTAGCATAATATGTTTGTTTATTATATTATAAAATGTACCCTTTGTTTGTAATAAGCCCTTATAATATAATGTACACCTGATCCGAGGATAGAGGCGCTGCTTGCTGAAGCACAGGCTTTAGACCTATTTCAGCAGCAGATGCTAAAAAGTTGTACACAATTGGTACTGTATTATGTTTTAGCTTCTAGATTATAAACAAAATTGTGTAAAAATGTTTTTTTGGTCTAATAAACTATTATTATTATTATTATTATTATTAAGTATTTGAACAACAAAGGTCCTTTTTAATAAAACATGTCTTTTCCGCGTGAATATTTCACTTGAACACTTTGGAGCTGCAACTACTGGATAAAACATAGTGGTGAAGTAGGGAGGGTTCCAACGTCCAGGTGAATAATATCTCTGATAATCCATGACGTAGTTTCGTCTCCAGAATGATTGTGTGTAGCCCGATGAGTAATTCTAGTTGGGAGATAAATAAGGCCCATATGACTATATGTAAACTGTAAAGGAAAAGAATACAGGCTAGAAAAGAAAACTTAAAAAAAAATCGTTTTTAATTTTAATCACGTTTAGTGGGTAAGCTTGCGCCCATGCGTCCGAGTCAGGTGACCGGCACTAAATCCATGAATAATACTTCCCCCATTAAGTGCACACCACGACAAGTTAATGCCGGTAATGTGTCGCGACGCACGCACACACACACAACACTTTCATAAATATTCAGCTTTGGAACACACGTGACATCAATTGCAGGATTTTAGATAGCGAACCACACCGTCTATCGCTCCTACTGAAAGTGGACCAGTGGGAACATCAGCCATTGTTTAAAATCAAATAAGATTAAAACTATGTTAAGTAACCAATTCTAGATATTCGATAGTAATTTCTTGAGTATCATATGGTTTTTTTAATCTGAGGTAAGAAACTGTTGCACAAGCAGTCGATTCCTATGATATACCTATATTTTTTGTGAACGTCGTAAAGTACATAATATGCTTTTCAATAAGCTAGGCTCAAAGTACTTGTGGAGACAAAAGTGTATATTTTTATGAAATGCATGGTATACAGGGCGCTTCTTGGGCTCTTTTTGTATCTATACATTTCTCAATTTCTATTTGAATTATTATTTTATTTCATCCTTTTTACTTACTTTTTAGTTTATACATTTTTATGACATATTCGCTTCATACACAAGCCTCTGACAGAACTGCCTGTATAGGATAGTTCGGGAGTACTATAATATTAGTGTAACATCCGCCGTCCAATACTCGCGTCACATCGAGCGCCCTCCACTAAGCCGGCTTGTGCGTTTGACGCGCGGCTCTCGGCTCTCCACGGCACGAGCCGGTACAATATTTGTCCTGTACATTGTACACGCTACTAAAAAAAATACAAATGAAATTTTGACATGTCAATGGACACTTGACTTGCTGGACTGTCAGTTTTATACTCTATATTTATAGGGATTATATTGCAGAATATTTTAAAATACAATTTCGACATACATATGAAGCAGCATTAAATTAAATATGATGACCATAATTATAATTATGGTAAGCAGGCGTGGTGTGAAAAGCGCGAGTTTGTAGCAAAGGTTCGGCGCGTCCTTTGATGTCCACCGGCACGTTCATATTTAACGTGACGAGAATCTACCGTCGTGGCATGTCATAATGCAGGGAATGCAGAAATTTCACTGAAAAATTATAAATCAGATCTACAAAGAAAACGGTCACCTTATGGTAAGTTTGAGTAAAATTTTAAATTTGTTTTTTTTTTAATTAATACTAAACTACTTATTAAGAAACAATAATCAACGCAAAAAATTCATGTTGGACATAAGCCGTTCTTGTTGCGCCACAACACCGGTCCTCCAATTTCCGCATAAAGTCTCACCCGGCTACATTATCAGGACTTCAGCCATCCCAAGAGTTGTTAGTTGTAGACCTTTTGTATAACTTACGCTATACGGTGGTGTAGAGTGACAACATGCATCAAGTTTCGTTACACCGAGAGGACATTTGGTGTGTATTGTGGTCAACTGACTCTGACTCTACCAAGTTATTTAAAATGTGACATAAAAGTGCGTAGTTTGCAGAAAAACATTCGAAACGTATATTCAAAATATCGTAGGTGCTTAGACTGCTTATACTCGTATTATAATGCTCGATGTCCTATTTTCCATGCAAGAACAATTCAAAATTACAAAACAATAACTCACCACGTAATCTGGGTATCGTCACCGTAATCGGTGTTCATTACAATATCCGCATCGGCTATGTCCGGCAAGGTTCGTGTACCTTCGGCAGCGTCCGGCCCGGCTCGGGTCAGTGGCGCTAAGCCGCGGCCCGATAATGATATATGTGTTTTAATTTAACTCGGCCACAAATTAGACGCCGCTGTTGCCGTACGCCGGCGTGAGAATTAGGTTTTCATTGATATGCCAATGATTCCCGTAATCTGTTTGCTTAACCCTGATCTGTTTCGTTCACTTTGCCGGTTGAATTGTGCGTTTGTATCGCTTCTAATAAGGATTAAAGGGTCGTTTACTTTAAGCGTATTGTATAGTTAGCATTGCTAGTAGGGTGGAATCAAGGAATAAGGTAAAGTTTTCGCTGCTGCTAATGTACTGCACCCTACTCACCCCTGCTAGTAATCTGTATCGGGAGCAATAAATGATGGATGACCCGCCACCTCATCGGAAAGGTGCTCTCAAACGTGAACCAACTGAACTGCATTCACTACTCGAATTCAGTACCATTCTAGACAAAAATATATAAACTGCTACTTACTTACATAAATTTACTATCCAGTAATAATTTAGCGGCTTATTGCTGACAGTTTCACAGACCTCGTTTACTTTTACAGTATTTTTTGTGACATTAAAACTAATAGGAAAAAAAAAAGAGTAATCTTTACAACAGCAGTTATAGTATAAGTAGTGTGTAATCTTAAATACATTTTAGAGCACACGATAAAATGTTATACACACTACGTATACCAATTTAGAAGAATATACATTTAATGTAAAACCATCAAAAGTTTACTTTTGAGGTAACACATACTACAAGTATTACATTAATTATTTCGAACAACTCTGTTACATAGTCCACGGACTTTGTTCAGTTCACCTTAAAGAGGTTCAACTTGAAAATGGTTGAAGTCATCTTTAATATATGCAAGTACCGCGAGCACTCGCAGCGAGAGCCGAGACATCGCTCATCTGTTTATTCCTCAGTTAGGCATTACCTAAATGGAACTTTAACAAACGAATTTAGACACGGTCCGCGTGATTTATTAGCTTTGATACAAATTTGATAGGAGTCTCAAACACAAATGGTTTTTATTTTAAATGCCTTTTACTGTAATGTATTTTATTTATAATTATTTTGTTATTACTTCTACAAACATGACTGATACTTGTAAATGTTATACATAACTCATAGTTAGTACTTTTGTGATCAATTACATACCTCTTATAAAAAAGTTTTACCGGTAGATAAATAGTTACAACAGCCTGTTTGATAAAAATTAGTGTAGGAAGGTTTAATCATTTTCAGTGCCAACATGTCTTGACCCTTATGATCTATATCTTGATATATTTTTGTATAGAGAATATACAACATTTACCTAATATTTAAGTTATCTCAAACTTATTGCCATCTAATTGTGTAAGAGAAGTGATGATAGATTCGACACATAGACATCGTAGTTCGACCGCAGCATACATTCGACTAGGTGGACCAGGTGCGGTAGCTCAGCTCTCTAACGTGACACTAAAAAATGCAATAAATAAATTAATTGAACAATAAATAACGCAGATAATTCTTTCTAGTCACGCGGCGGTGCCGTTTATTTGTTGAATCTAAATGCTAATTGTCCACGCCGGGGACGTGAGCGCCTGCCCCCGGGGTGTGACGGGGGTGCACGGCCGGGCGGGGGGGAGCAGGGGGGCTAGTACCAGAGGGCCCCGGGCCAGACAGACACGATGAATGGGTGCATCCTCTGAGCGGACGCCGGCCGCTACTGTAAACAATTTCACGTTGTTTAGACGCACACACAGACCGGTCCACGGAGGATATTGGATAATCATATCATTCAGTCGGTAACGCTCGGAGGAACTTCCAACGGTAGGGAATACAGCACCATCCTACCGCATACACCTAGTTACACACTAACAACATCGATTTGTTTGTGCAATATTCGTGCCGAATTCATCATAGTTTAGTTCGTGATGTTCAAGAGCGATTCATTTACCTGAGCCTAAGATATAAGAGACAAAACTACTTACTATTTACAACATTTAAAAATTTATCAAGGCCTTGGCTTTAAATCTATCAGGCATTAATATAATTCGTTGTATTCATCATAAAAGTACATGTGTAATATGTAACAAAACATCCGCAGGTAATTGAAACGATCACACACGTCATTAACCCCACTTAGGGCGCGACCACGGTGTGTGTGAACCTAAGCAAAGAGCCGGCGACACTCATTTATTACTCTCATTAATCTGTTGCGGGGCCCTTCATTTATGTGTTACGGAGACCCGGGACACTATACGGGATGTTTATTTGGTATTTTTAGAGAACTTCCAGAAGCCTTTGTATACCCTGTTAGTGTTTTAATGTGACGTTAGTTGGCTTTGGTGAAACTTATTTGCCATTGGTCATGCTGGAAACTTCTAAAAATTTCTACGAAGTAAAGAAATTTGGAAAAACATACAAATATAGTTGTTACGACAATAATCATTCCATCTATAAGAAAAAAAAATGTAAAAAAATCTGAATATTTCTAAAATGAGCTTAGGTTCAGAATATTGGTAGTAGAGCAAACATTACAGAATCAGTGGGTGCACAGTTCGGGATTTGAGCGGCGATTGGTGGCGGCCGGCGTTTTACCGTTTAGCGGGCAACACGACTCAATTGCACGCCTTCCAATTAACGCGATTACTTCATGAATTCGGCAACAGCCGGCACAGACGCGCCACCTAATATGCACTAACAGAACAGCCACTACAACCCACGCCAGACCTAAGTAGATATATTATATTTTATGTTAAACTATCTACAATAGCGGAAAAAAAATGATTTCGTTTGTCCTTAATTCCTGTAATCTATTGCAATCTTTTCTATGATGTTGAATAGCGTTTGTGGTACGAGACTTCGAGTTATAAAACGCTAAAATATCCATGACAAATTGTTACATTACAATTTCATTCCTAAGAAAGAATTATGTTATTAAGTTTTTCTTAACTTTCAAACATTAAATAAATAACCTCCGATGCGCGCTGTATAATAATAATATTAATTTAAGTTCGTCAGTGGACCTTCTGGAGGAGTCTCCGAGTGTCCGCGATAAACCTGCATTTAAGCCAAACGAAAGTTGTGGAGCGATTCACTTCGCACGTACACTTGTTTGCTGCGCTTCATCCGACTGATTAATTAACGGTATTGTTTGTTCCACTAAACGTTTTCGTCTCTTCATATTTATTCCTTATTTGTATTAGAGAGGTGTTAAATTGCTTAACAGCTATAACTGAGATTCTAACAAATTTATAAACTACATAATATTTTATCCTTAAGAGAAACTGGCTAAACACAACACCAATTTTTTTTTACTAATTGCAAAGCCAATTATATGAATACTAAAGTGTTAACATAATTATAGATGCAATAATGTGGAGCTCCCACAACAATGTTAGATTTAAAACTTCTGAACCCTGCAACAGAACCCGCCCCGCCGGGCAGACAGTCTTGTGAAGAGTGTTGACGCCCGGCAAGTTCCCTCATTATAGTGGTAAGACAATATATCATAACGTTATAAGTTTACAGGGAGCGGAGTCGTGAGCGAATAAACGTAATAGGATAAGGCGGGCCGCGTATGTAAACTAGGTTCCCTCCGACTAGTTGAATAACACAAAGCGAGTATATTTATGACGATATCGCAACGGTATCGCATCACATTCGCCCCCGAGCGCCGCGCGCCGGACGCCTGTCACACCGCGCCGAACTAGCTACGCTAATATCCTTCAAACTATCATCAACATAATACTACATAATGGTTTAAGCTCTACAGATATTAATTAAGGAGAGGACGCCTATTCATGGGATTGTGTTTTCATTATTATTATTAGGAGCTTGTAATGCCCCACTGCTGGGCAAAGGCCTCCCCACTCTCCCTCCATTTATCTCTCTCAAGAGCCGCGATTGACCAGTTTAATAAAAATGAATGTAGGTCATCCCGCTTTCTCGGTTCTGTTTTCATAAAGGTAATAAATGAACTGTCCCGAAAGTAGACACAATAGTTAATAGTAGATACATTGATTTGTATCCAGTCGACACACATTGATGTTGACGAAAAAACCACATGTTGATTGTCTATACGCGTAAACTCGACTTACGCTATGCGCTGTGACTGGAACCGCTTTATTCTTTTACATAGGGCTTGGTAACTTCAGAAAGATTCCGATAATAGACATCTCACCAACCAATTGGTATAATTACAGCAGAAACTATGTGTATCGACACTCGACGTCTAGATTTCCATGATATGTAATTTCTAGTTGAAGTAGGTACATTGTGAAAGTTCTAATGAAAGAAATGAAATACTTAGTAGGCAAGTTGTTAGTTGCTCTACACAATTTTTTAAAGAAGTATAAATTCCCAGTTCAATACTTGAACCATCTCTATCGAGATTTTCACAGCTCGTGTGATCATAAATAATTTTAAAATAAAAAAAACTATTTCGTTACTGTCCCTATGTATATTTCTGAGCAAGGTAACTCGGTAGACATAAAACATGCTATATTACGAAAGTAAAAGATATAAATACAACAGTGAAAGCAGTGCAAAGCAAAGACGTAACATGTAATATTCGCAGTTATAACAGGCCGCACTTAAGCCGGCTGTGACGTTCGCGTACGTGCAAGAGGTGTCATCGCGGGCCACGATCCTTCCCTTTATTCAATTCCTCGTTTTGCATAAACTGTTTACTCGGGGCGCGGCTCCGCCGAGTGACAGCGCGCCTTTTGACGGGACGCCGCGCGCCGCCGCCTCGCCGCCGCGCCGCCTCGCTACCTCACCCGCGCACCAATTTATAAATCGCTGGCTTTATGGCGCTCTTCAGTTTGTTCAAACTGATCATGTGGGGATCACGTTCTACATATGCAGAGATTTCTAATGAAATAAGTAATTTCGTAAAAAGTAGACTCGGTACAGTAGTTAGACGCTTTTATCAAATAATTAACAAATTTTCCTTTATTTTGTAATTAGTGAAAGCAAAGTAAGTTTTATCATATTTTGAACAGAAATAGCTCGGGGCTGGGCCTTATGTTAGCTTTAGGGTCTGCCTTAATTACTAACGAGCATAAGACTATCAGCGTTGCAATTAAACCAATATTTGATTGTTGTTGACCTCTCGGCCTTACTCGCATACGCATGTAAATAAAAATCATGAGAAGTAATACTATTTCTTCAGAAGTAACTAAATGAGTTAACATTTGCAGGGAATGGATTTAAAAGAAAATCACTTAAGTGGCATTTTACGAGAATAAGAAACGCTTTTAGCAATTGAAAAACTAAGAAACATCAGTAGTTATCTGGCTTAGCGCTGAGCGCGCGAGTGGCGGGCGTCGCGTTAAGCAGCGCGTGTCGCTCGTCCCGCCGGCCGGCGCTGCTCGCAGCTGCTACTCGTACAGTCATCGAGATTAAGCAGATTAAGGGATCCTCCCGACTTCTTACGACAACAAGTTTTTCTCCGGCAACAAGTCGGAACTTTAAGTGTCCGTATCACGCTCGGATTTAAGAATACGAACACAGAGGAAAACTGTAACTGTTAGGGTTACGCAGTGTTTATCAAATAACAAGAACTGCCGCTTTCATAATACTTCAGAAAAGTAGCAAAACTTTTATTCTGCGACCTGTTATCATGACTTTTCATATTTATGTTATTTTTACTTACAAGCGATAAACTCGCGTCTTCTAACACTTTACAAAAAGAGCAACAACTTAAACTCAACATAAATGCACAAAAAATGTTGTGTAAACAAAACTGTGAGGTTTGACCCTTCAGCCCTCCGTCCCTTCCTGGAGTGATATAAAGTTAAGTAATAAGCGTTACAAAGCGCGAGTGTTTGCCACCGCGCCGCCGCGCCGCCGCCGGCTAAACAAATTACTTGCGGTGAAGTTGGCCGGCCGCGCGCCGGTCCGCGCCGCGCACGTCTCATGTGACTGACGCTTTATGCCCCACACTGTTTTACAATTAGCGTATTTTTTACACAATGAGTCGGAATGTTATATTAACTTTCCACTGTTATTATTCTTTTGACCAGTTCCCCGCAATTTAATTTCAACTTTTCGTATTTTAAACCTCGTACATAAAACAATGCAACATTGAAGCAGTGAGGCTGTATATTACTAGCCATGTGTTGACATACTTAATTACTTTAAAACTCGAAGAGCCTGTACTGATGACACTAACATTGGTTTATAAACCCATAAAATAGAAATAAACGTATGCGTACACTATAGATCAGGCTCAGGCACGGTGATGGATGTGATGATCGTTTGTCAATGTGCGCTCAAATGTGCTGCGATTGTCGTGCGCCCTAGTGACGGTACGCATTGCGCTCAACTAATTTATTACGATACGCCTCAGTGAACGGAGAGGTTTAACACTATGTTTCACTGAAACATTTTTCGGTTAAGTAAATTATGTGTGTACAGTGACAAACAAACAAGGGGGCTTATTGTCTCGTTCCATAACAGTACCGTGGAGAGTGTGACGGATGGTAGTTATTGTGACCGCATGTGAAGTGGTCACCGCGTCAGTGTCGTGATCATGTGCCGGAGACCGCAGCGTGTCCGGCGCGCGGCGTCTCGCTCGGCGACTCACTCGGCGGAGTGGACTGCCGTGCTCGTCGTCATCACACATTGTATCACCAGACTAGTCAGCCTCTTGTCATTTTATGGCCATAAGATTTATGCAAAGCCATACAAGTCTTCTAAATATGGACCGAGGGCATCTGTCCCATTTCCTCGCAAATTCTTAAAGTTCTATTATCTCTCAATTTACAACAACGTGTACAGAATGTTTGAGGACTTGTCGTTATGTCGGGAGCTCGCAGGATTACCTACAAATGAGGAGTGCTGCGTAATTTACTTAATCCTAATCACGGCGCGGCGGCTCCCGGCGCGAGCACCTCCTCAATTATGTGGCCTTTATGTCGACGCTATTAACGCATCACAATAAACAGAACAAATGGCTCTCCGTGTAAAGAGACAACATCCTGTACTTACTTAGGAAGGGCCTTACGACGGAATTACAGGATTACCGCAAAATTGGGTAGAAATATCCGCCGGCGAGGTGCCCACAATACATCACTTACCTGTCGTTCTATTTAAGGAAACGTTTGTAAACGAATTCTAATAAAACTACCAGCTAACAAGAACTCTTCAGATCCTTTGATAAGGAAAACGATTAATTTATCGTTCCTTCTAGTCTTCTTTTCTGCTAAAGTTTACTGACTAGAGGGAAAAAGTTCAAATATATCAATGGACGCTTATAGTGGTAAGATGCAAGCGACACTTTAACAGCACTTAGAAATGACTTGAATGAAATTGATCGAACCAACAGCAAAGGTACAACGTGTTAGCATTCACCGGGAGCTTGACCGAGCGGCGGAACTCACAAGTGTCGTGACGTCACGCCGACAGGTGATGCTACTTCATCAACAACCCTCGACGCCGGGCGCCCGCGGGGAGCGGGGCGAGGGGCGCGGGCGGCGCGGGAGGGGGGCGCAGGAAATAGAAAAACTTGGCTCGTTTACAATGAGCGCGACTCGAAGGTATTATTTTTACGAGCTCATCCCAGTAACGACTGTATTTGCAGCAAACTTTATTGTATGGGCTGTGGAAACGGGTCAAGCGGGAGTTACGCCGCGCCGTTTGTAATAATCAAAACAAGTAAAGTGAGGCGACTGTGCTCACTAAACTAACTGTACAAGTTTGAATGTTTTCTTTGTACATTTGTTAGTGCGGCCGTGGACGTGGGATGTACGCCGTCTGGAAAGATGATATAAGTTAAGAGTGACCGAGTTCGTTAAGTGTACCCGCGGGGCGGTACTATACATATGTTTAAGTTGGTCGATATAACACATAGCAACTTATTATTTACAAACACATTAGGTTTCATTTATTAAAACTTCGCGTTTATGAGTTACAAATAGGATATTACTAGAATGGAGACCTACATTTAAACGGATAGCATTAATTCAGTAACTACATTTTGAGTACTACATTCGGCTACAGTAGGTATAGCATCGTTATCCCGCACAGCAGTAAGACTAACACAGCGCACGGTCTGTTTTCCAATTGACAAGCCAAGTGTGTAGTGTCCACACACACACACACACACACGCACACGTGCACACTGTGAGCATCGGCCGCACGGCTCTGCACCACAGCACGAGCTGCCTCGGACCTCACGTCTTACGAATACCAACATAATATACAACTGTAGCTCCTATGGAGGGCTGTCCGACAGCCTCATAAGTGTAGTTCATTTTAATATCCTATCATATCTTTAGATGTGATAGTTTTGTGTAATTGATATATAAAAATTTAGTTGACTGTCACCGTTCAGGTGATCTGTCAATTTTTTATGATCGTTCTAACGCAGTACTTAGATTATACATTTTATCGCTACGAAGCCACCACGCCACTCGGCAAACGTATCAGAATCGTAGAGTGCAGTCAGACGCACAAAATTCAGCTTATCTTATCAATAGACATAATGCACACTATAGCCTCGAAGGACTAGACCTGAGACCACAAGAGGGCACAAAGGAAAACTTTTTCTAAATACGTTTTAATTAAGTATAGATTTTTAAACTACTTTAGCTTGTCTCAATATTCTGAGCTAGTCAGGTAGTCAGACGATCTACGCGCTACGCACGCTCACCGCGTAGCGCCGAGCGGCGTAGCAGTGTGTGTAAGTGCTACGTGGTGCATCTCTCCGCAAACAGCGGCTTGTGACGCATCGACAGTTCGAGCTGAATCAACACGATATCGCCTGCTCGGTACCCGCCTTCCGCCAGCCAAGCAATGCAGAAGGCTTGCTGCCTAGCCTTCCTAACTTACCGTCATATGAAGTTGTATAAAAAACCAGGAAAACTAATAAACCAATACGGAACAATTAAACTTTGCTTTAAAAACCACATTAAATTAATGCCGAAAACGAATATCATAACTAACATAGTCATGTTAATAAGTTACTTTTACCGTATTTTAGTAAGATAATTTTTTTTTTTGCTCTTGATCTAAATAATCGATCGGAAATATTCCTATTTTACGTGTGCGTACAGTTTAGTTCGGCATTGGTCTTCTGCAGTTAGTATGCGAGGTGAACCTGCACCGTAGACATCAGCTTATACAGCAAATATCTACGAGGAACAGCCTCGTTTGACGGATGAGGGAGTACTGAGCCAGCGAGCGCGAGTGCTGCTATTTAAGTTTATTTAACGATAGACAGTGCGGGGAGCTAGGAGTCAGTGTCCTCACTCTCATTACTAATAAACTTTTGATTTTTTTTTTTCTAATTTATTAGTGTGATAAACGAATTTACTTCTGATTGAAGTACCAATAGGTTTTGTGTTCGCGAAACAGTATTTTTATATACAGATCAGTTTAAGACAAATCTATCTGGTAGTATACTACCGCTTAAAACTGATGCTACATAGGCTATGTAGCTAAAGCTATGTCACATGGCTGCATAGTTATTACAATACCAAGACAAGACTGGACTATAACGTAAACCAAGAAGTAGTCTACGCCGGGTCTATTATTACATCGCTTCACTGGCCCAACAGACAGGTAACCTCAGCAACAGCCTCGCTTCATAAGTCACAGCCTCCAATGATAAAAGTGCGTTTTTTATCCGCCGTAAGAAATCTGATATGAGATGTAATCGGCGAGAGTGCTTCCAAACTGACGGCAATTTAATATGTATTATGTTGAACGGAGCCAGATATACGGCGCGCGTGTTATTTACTGAAATGAAACGGCCGAAGTGTGCGCGTTGTTATGACGACCGAGCATTCTCCGTGAAATATGATGAGCTCCAATCCTAATGCCTGTACTAACTCTGAGCAACTACTGGTGTAAATACCTGGTGGAGATACCTATTTCTGTCTAAATCTACCTACGTGTACATAAAAAGGCAGACAAAAAATCCCCAATATCGTACAGTAGGTTTTCAGGACAGAGCAAATCCCCAGGAAAAATTAAAAAGTTTATTAAAATATAACACTGCGTATTTGCTTAAGGTAATTAAGTCATCCTAAGTTACGACTTATCTCAATAACATATTGCGTCTCGTAAAAATGGGGCGCTGAGAGTTCACAGATATTAGTTATTGGTTGAACTTCATAAAATGGTGGACGAATTGCCAGAAAGCTGCGATGAATGTACCTACTGCATCGATCTAAGCCATCGTGTGTGCTAGCCGATACTGGCATTAGCATGATACAATACAACAGACAAACCGTATTCAAATGAGTGCCGGCCGCATGGCGTCGCGCGCGCCGCACGCCGCCCGCGAATATATGCAACCGACGCGATGCTCCCATGCTGGTACAGCAAGTAAACTTGCAATAGATTACCTAATAGTCACGTTAGATTGGTGTCAATGTAACTTATTAATCTGAATAAACAAATAAATTAAAAATAAATTTAAATGTTATGAGGTTCCATAGTGCTTAAAAACAAAAGAAATCATGTTCATCGAGCAGGCTTTTCATTTTTAGCGGGATCCTTTTAGCAAATCCTACCATATATTCGCCTCGATTTATGTAAAAATTGTTCAAACGTACCCGGCGTTAGTTCGACCGTTTAGGACACACGTAACTCAGTCAAATGGTTTCTGCCTTTTATGTAGCGTGTCGGCGACGCGTGCGGTGTGTCCGCCGAGTGCGACGTGCGCGGGGCGGGGCGGGGCGGGGGGGGGGGGGGGACATGCGGCCGCGCTCCTACATAAATCGAGCGCGCAAGAACGTACCAATATTTTAAGGTGAATGTCTTCACCGTAATTCAAGTCCCCGCGGAGCCGGAGCAATCGCTTCTCGATCCAATTTATACGTATGTATACATAATATATTATTTATTTGGATTGCGAGAAGGGCGAGCGCGGAGTGGGGGCGGGGGGTGACGGCTGAGGGAGGTTGTCCGTCACGTATCGCGCACAAAACGAGTACATGTTCAAGTCACGATGGAAGCTCCCGCATCTGGGATCCTATCTGCATACCGTATTATTACTTGCGAATTTGCGATGCTGTTCTCAAACTCATAGATAGTAAAATTGATCGCGAATATTCACTCACGCTTACCAAATATAACACACGCTATCATCTTTTTAACAGGTATTAATTCTTGAACGAGAGAAACCGATAAATATGTATATTGTCTAACCCAAACCGAACGGACCAACTAACGCCATCTGTTAACTAGTGACAAAACTAATTTAATATCCTTAGGCTCCGTCATAGCATTAACAATGCTATAAGGGTTCCGTCGAAAAATCAGGCAATAAGGAAATTATAATTGAAAAGAAATGAAAAATCATACATCATGAGACAAATGTATAAAAATATAGATTTCGAATGTTTACGAGTACCTTACCTATTATCACGCTGACCGATGTGGTTACCGCCTTGGCAGTTAACGTCGCTTGACCTACGATCAATTTTTACATAGTAGTAATCAAAATTTTATGCGTTTTTCCGAAAATATTATGCGGCTGGCGCGACCGTACCTGCAAACAACGTAAACGTAAATTTTCTACATGAAATTAAATGAGATACTATATACTCGTACTTATGATATATAGAGGCATATCCACCTTCGACAACACATCAGTGGCAACACACTAACATGAGAATTATATCAATGCAGTAAGCCCAGATATACCTAGCATCCGTTCTCATAAGTACAGTCGCCTACAGTCCGCTAGCGCCGCGTACTGTACTCATCCCCTGACAGCTACACAATGAAGTTAACAGGCGCTCTCGCTAAGAGACTAAATACCATTCTTTTAAATAAGTTCACGACATTAGGCTCTCTGCAGACGGTAATTAAATCGCGCTGCACTGACTCTGACAATTAATTATGTTAATTATAAGCTCGGGACAATGGTTCAATGCGCGCCTTTGTTCTTGTAATGTAGGGAAGTGGGCTTCACTGAGCGGATAATGAAGTCTCACGTGACGTTAAATAATACACAAGCAATATATAAAATATATTTAATAGTCATTCATAACATGCATTGTACGTAACGTGTATACATGCGAATACGAACATGTACGGACTATCGCGATATCGCTAAATAATAATTTATAGTAGGTACTTAGGATACAATTATTTCGCGAAATATAAAATTAAATTCCTCAAAACAGTCGACGGCTTCATAAAAGCGTTATTTAAAATAGGACAGCAATTTGTTTACCTAACATAGTACATTACATCTATCTACCTCACGGACATCTTGCCGCGTCACCACTCCGGTTTAAAAGTAACGTTGTTTAACACAGATTTTTTAATATTTGATCATTAAATTTGTGTCAATAATCATTTTAGTAAGTTGTAGAATGTTAGATCCAGTGTACCTAAACAAGATACATGGTTTAAATCAAAGTGGCAACCCGACGTAAAATAAAATAAAGAAATTTATTTAGAAAACGGAAATTATGCAATCACTTACGATTTAAATGATCACAAAAATAAAAAGCTTTTTAGAGATCATGTAAATCGCTTACTTTAAAAAATATGTTACAAGCAAATCTTTAGCCTTCATATCAGCCTGTATTTCTGATAACATGATACTAACTTACATCGATATTTTGTTATTACTAGCCAAATTGTGCTTAAATTTATTATTTATAACCTTTGTTGAAAAGTTAATGCTTTCTTATTTTGTGAAAGCATAATGTCCGATTTCTTTGTCTAACTATTTTGACGAGAGTAACCAGAGTACCGGCCACTCACGGCCTGTTCATATCCTCGCCTACCCGTCCTAGGGAGTATACATCGTCAACTCATCAAACAGTATATAAGCACGCTATTCTCTTGCCGTCATCTTAAACTAAAAGCTACTCTTAAAAATATATTTATTTTGCAATTAACACAATATAAGTTGGAAGCCATGATTAAATAATTTATTCGCTTGTCCATCCTCAAGACATACCATTGAGAAGTATCGGTGTTACCGCAAAAGGTAGCACAAACAAAGATATTTTCAAAGTGTGCTTGACATTTATCTTTTCTGTATCACACAGTTTTGTGGTAACACCAGATGAAAGTAATTAAATATAAGTATTTGCCTCTAAATCTCGTTTACATAATTATAGTATAATAGCGCCTTTTCCGCGGAGCGCTCGCAGCGCCTCCCTCGTCAGACTTATCAAACTTGTTCACACTTCCCGCCCCCACTTGTGCCGCGTGCACTGTCGGCAGTACGAACCACACTTAAATATAAATGATTGTGCGCCTTACTGATTGACTATACTATTTGTTGATGCAGATTTAACAAGATTCTATAGTGTTAGTACCACCTTACAACTACCGGGTTGTCAATTCTTACTGCCAACACTGCATGTATCGCAAAATATTACAGGACTAAATATATTATATATTCAAAAACAACTGTTTAGCTCAAAATATCCCACATTTCTAAATACGTTGGGCTGGTTAGGCCTAAAACTATTAACATACCTACTTCAAAACACAGTTAACAATTGTGCATGTATTGTTTAACATATTATTGAAAGAGTTTTGAAATACTTTATCACACTGTTTAGTGCCGTATATTTAACATTTCAGCTAAGTTTACAAAGTTTTGCATTTAAGTAAAATTCCAGAGTTGTGGGCAATGGCCGCTACAACAACCGCTTCAGTTAAACACTAGTCAACTTCGTAACAACCGGACGCCAACGTTACCACAGACACGCGTCATATGTACACACTCACACACACATACATAGGCAGACGGTAGTATTGCAGCAACAGTAACAAATGTGTTACAGCATATATATTGCAACTTGGAATTTGTGATACCGCATTTTCTCTTCATATGACATACACCTACTTACTTATTTACTACCTACAGGTAAGTGACATTGTATGCGGCTAAATGTACATAATATAAGATATTTTAGTAATAAATTGGGGCAGTTTATCGGGACTTATCTACAATAGGGTAAGAGATCTTTCGCGAACAGACAACGTCAAGAAAGAACAAGTAAAGGTAATCTCCATAAAAGTAGGTGACGAAATGTCAAATAACAAGTACCTATTACACAAAACTTAATTTTACGCTGATACACTACGCGGAAAATTTTGAATGTTAATGACAAATAAAAACTATAATTTTCTGAGTGACTATAGTTCTAGAAAGTCCCTGTCGACAGGGAGGGAGATAACATAGTGGTCAAGCATTTGACTGCTGTGGGTTTGTTTCTAACGAATGTTATCTATTAACGAGTATTACATCACTAAAACATTTTAATGTATTAACAAACCGTCTTAAACTTTAAAACATTTTGCGGTAAGTTTGAGCAATCTGTCACAAAATATCTGCGTTGTACGTTTCACTCAGTCGCAAAGTTTATGCTTAAAGGAAGACCTGACAACTAACAATAATTATAATATTATAACTTTTCATGACATATGACTCTTAAAATACTGCATTTTATGTAACAAGCTTTAAGATATGTTTTACGTTGATTTTATTTTACATTTATTCCTCTTAGCTAGTGATCTCATCAAAACATTTTATTAATATTATTTACATGGTAAATATAAAATAATTGAGCGTAATATAATATGTTGCAGTAAAAATTGTATTTGTAAATAAAAACCTGCCTACCTAGAAATTCGAATGTAGCATTAGGTCGTTTTCGGATTTCGTGTTAACTTCTACAAAGAACAAGTTCGATAAAATCAAGTGCGCTACGGGATAACGGAATTTATAGAGACTTAACAATGGTTAAGTGCAGAAAGCGGTCGACCGCGCTCGGGGTAACTAGTGCCGAGCGGGGGATGTCCGTGTGTGCGTGCAGTGGCCCGGCACGAGCGCGGAGAGCTGCCGTGCGGGCAGTGGTGCGGGCGGTGCGGGCGGTGGTGCGGGCCGGGCTGCGGGCAGTGCGGGCTAGGCCTCGGAGTCCCTGCGCGGCGGCAGGCGCGCCAGCGAGTAGGTCTCCGGCTGGAAGGTGGGCGGACACTGCAGGTGCGGGTAGTGCGCCCCGCGCCGCGCCCCCGCGCCCCCCGCGCCCCCGCCCGCCTCGCTGCTGCGCCCGCTGCTACTGCGGCTGACACACCAACACGGTAAATACGTATTACACTCAAGCCCCAATAATAAAATAAATCCATACCATGAAACATACTACATAAAGGTTAGGGTGCATAAAAACCTGTACCGGATATTAGAGTAGCTAATGCTTATGGGCTCCGCGTATTAAGTGGTCCTACTTAAATATAAAAATAACGTAGTATATATATAGTAATATGATAGATTTCGCACAGCTCTAATTTAGGATTTTGATTAATGAAAAGGCATTGCTCCATCGTGAACCACTAACGCTACCAGAAACTGAGTTATTACGTAGTACGTATGTATCGTTATGTGTCAGTTCTACTTCAAACGAGATCAACTATGTTTTATTTATTATATTGGACACTTAATTGATCTACGTAAAAAAGGCAGTCGGCAGCCGTCAGCGTCGGCGTCTGTCAGGGTCAGAGTCGGTCAGTGTCGGCATCTGATAGCGTCGACGTCGGTTAGTGTCGGCGTCGCCATCTGATACGTTGGCGTCGGTTAGTATCGGCCTAGGATGGCGTCGGCGTCGGTTAGTGTCGGCGTCGGTCAACGTCGGCCTAGGATGGCGACGGCGTCGCTTAGTGTCGGCGTCGGTTAGTGTCGTTGTGGATAAGCGTTGGCCTCGGTGAACGTCGTTGTGGATAAGCAACGACCTAGGTTAGCGTCGTTGTGGATAAGCGACGGCCTAGGTTAGCGTCGTTGTGGATAAGCGTCGGCCTCGGTTAGCGTCGTTGTGGATAAGCGACGGCCTAGGTTAGCGTCGTTGTGGATAAGCGACGGCCTAGGTTAGCGTCGTTGTGGATAAGCGACGGCCTAGGTTAGCGTCGTTGTGGATAAGCGACGGCCTAGGTTAGCGTCGTTGTGGATAAGCGTCGGCCTCGGTTAGCGTCGTTGTGGATAAGCGACGGCCTAGGTTAGCGTCGTTGTGGATAAGCGTCGGCCTCGGTTAGCGTCGTTGTGGATAAGCGTCGGCCTAGGTTAGCGTCGTTGTGGATAAGCGTCGGCCTCAGTTAGCGTCGTTGTGGATAAGCGTCGGCCTCGGTTAGCGTCGTTGTGGATAAGCGTCGGCCTCGGTTAGCGTCGTTGTGGATAAGCTTCGGCCTCGGTTAGCGTCGTTGTGGATAAGCGTCGGCCTCGGTTAGCGTCGTTGTGGATAAGCTTCGGCCTCGGTGAACGTCGTTGTGGATAAGCAACGGCCTAGGTTAGCGTCGTTGTGGATAAGCGACGGCCTAGGTTAGCGTCGTTGTGGATAAGCTTCGGCCTCGGTTAGCGTCTTTGTGTCAGTTTTATCCGCTTTCGGTACAGAAACCCATATTGTATATTCAGATACCATAAACTTGATTCTCTAAGGATGCGTCCTGATCTGGCGAACGCGCACCGTATAAGCATCAGACGCCAGATCTGGACGCACCCTAAAGAAATTTGGAAACGTGTCTTATCCATTCATGACTACATTTTTTTTTTTCTTAACAGTCAATCCTTATCGAAAGTCATTATTTATAAGCAATGTTGTAATACGTGAGACCGTTACAGAATGAGGTGTGTATCCCCCCAGTGTAGAGTAACAGCAGAGTGTGTCGTACCTGTCGAGCGCGAGCGGGCGCGGGGCGGGCCCGGCCTCGCCGCGGGCCGAGTGCACCTGCACACACACACATACAAATGTTCAAACATACAGTGGGTATGTACATATCATTCTTACAAAAGAAAAACAACTTCATAATAAGTGTTATTTTTTTTTCTCATGGATTCTACAGTCAAAACTGGATCAAATTGGATATCATGGCAAAAAAAAAACTGATTCACTCAGTCGAAAGTTATCAGGTAACAAATCTAACAAACAGTCGAATTGAGTACCTCCTCCTTTTTTGAAATCGATTAAAAATAAGATTATCGACGTAAGAACAGTGTACCTTATCGTTCCTGCGCAGCGAGTCCCGCCAGCGCTCGGCGGCGGGCCCGGCCGCGTCGCGGTACACGATCTTCTCGTACCTGACACACACACAACGCAAACTTTATACAATAACGACGAATCAATATCGCAAAAACGCTATTCATAATGTAATATGTCATGCACGTACCCGTCGCGACCGCGTACCGAAACCGCTGTCGAGCCCGAGCAAACTTCGCCGTAGATCACGTCAGGAACTGAAACAGAGGGCAAATAAGTCACTCCAATAATAAAATTATTTTTGTAAAAAATACTGCATTTTATGTGCTTACTAGTGCAAAGAGTGCAAAGAATAATAAATATCGTTCATCGAAATCGGACTAGGGTTTCAAAAGTTAAGCTATCAATGTTTTTTGCAGATGACGCAGAGTGATAAGTTTAGTCGGATTTAACCGCAGAGGCCGTGCTTTAGTGTTTATTAAATTGGTACTTTTTAAAGACAAAACAACATAGTTTTTCTCGTTACCAATATTTAAAAAAAACTAATATTGGTGTGCCTCATTAAATTAGCATGTAAAGTATTAGGTATCTATGGGCACGGAGCACAGGTACCGATGTTGTCGAGCCTGAGCATGAGGTCGTGGTGCGCGACCCGGTGCTGGTGCTCGACGCCCATCAGCACGCGGTTGGTGTACACCTGCCGCCGCTCCTCCGCCTGCTTCTTCAGCATGAACTGCTCCAGCGTCACGAACCCCATCAGGTTCTCCGGCTGCTGCACAATACATACATTCCAATTCAGAACCTGCGTGACGGCTGGCCACAGAGTCGAATAAGCCAAGCGGAGGAAAGAGTCACCTTGGGCTTGGGCTTGGACACGTGCAGCGTGGGCTTAGTGACGAAGTCACTGTTGTCGAAGTCGAGCAGGTTGGGGTTGGAGGCGTGGATGTAGTTGATGGGCTTGGGCAGGCGCCGCGCCCGCGCCGCGCTCTCCTCCGCCGCGCCCCCCGCGCCCTCGCCCCCGCCCGCCGCGCCCCCGCCCGCGCCCCCGCCCGCGCCCGCCGCGCCCCCGGGCGAGGCGGGCGTGGCGCGCCGGTAGCTGCGGTAGTGCTCGGTGGGGACCGGCACGCCGGACTGCTTGCTCTGATAAATATCAAACACACATTATTCCCTACTATATAACAAATACCGTTCACATTATCTGTTTTGAGAGTTGTTCACCTTTGTTTTGGAATCGTCTTTGGTCTTGTTGCGGTAGAAGAAGCGCAAGTACTTCCTGTCGAGGCTCGTGGAGGAGTGCGGCACGTTCTCGTGCGACTCGCTGCGTTGCATGCGATTCGTTAACTTTTTTAACGAACCAAATTTTGACTTATCCTTGTCTTTGTCACGATCTCGGGATCTTTCGCGTTCCTTGTGCGGGCTTTCCGTATCGGATTCAGTTTCAGAGTAGTCGGTCTCCGAGAATTGCTTCGAGACGTCCATCTAGAAGTCAAAAAATATGTAATTCACAGTTCAACGTCGATCACTTGCAACATTATAAAGAGGTGCGTGAGCATGACGTACGTTGTTGGCGAGCGAGGGCAGCAGCGTGGCGCGGTGGATGAGCTGGATCCAGGCGAGCTGCGCGTCGCGCGTGTCGCACGCGAAGTAGAAGGCCGTGCCCGTGTGGTACACCTTGAAGGCGTGCGCGCGGGACTTCACCTCGCCCGCCGCCGCCACCGTGAAGCCCTCCAGGTAGATCATGCAGTCCGCCTTGTGGCACTGCGGACAGGCGGGGGGTTAGCGCGGGGGGCGCGGGGGGCGCGGGGCGGGGCCGGCACTCACCTCGGGCGTGCGGTAGGCGTAGAGCAGGTTGTGCGTGAGCAGCAGGTGGCGGCGGGCCCAGCGCGGCTGCGAGGCCTGGCGCGCGCGCACGCGCTGCCACACGCCGCCCGCCGCGCCGCGCGCCGCCAGCGCCGCCGCCGGCACGCCGCGCCGCTCTACGGACACACGCACACTCGGTCACTCGCGCTCGCCCGCTACGCCGCACGGCAGCGGGGGCGACACTCACTGGCCAGGATGGAGCTCTTCTTCTTGAGGCTGCGCGACTTGGAGGTGGGGAAGATGCCGCGCACGGCGCTGGCGGGCGACAGCGCGTGCGGGCGCTCGGCCTGCGCCTGCGCGCCCACCACGATGTCGCCGCCGCTGTTGATGGCCGGCAGCGCCGCCGCGCGCAGGGACTGCTTCGTCAGGTGACGGATCGGACCCGAGATCTGAAACGCGACAGCAGCGCTCACACCCACACTAACCTGTACAACTGGTGAGACCCACGTGTGTACATAATAAAATAGCCTTCTAATTAAATTTCAAGAATTTGGATCTGATCATGTAATCCTTTCGCCATCGGGTGAAATAATTTAATGATCTTTTAGATACTTTGAGGCCTAATGAACTTTATTCAAATCGGCATCATCACCATAAAACAATTAGCTAAATTGATCAAATTGTCCATGTCCATTGTGCACTTTGAATGACATATAGCACACTAACGATGTTGCCATAAATGTCGCAAGTTACTGGCTCAATGCAATCTAATTTATATCTACCATCGGCACGAAAAGAAGAAGCATGCAAAAATAATAACAAACACATTAAAAAACGTTTGCCTTCTTCGAAGTCGACTTCTATCTTTTTAATCATTAAAAAGCAAGTTATTTACATCCAGTTACTGATAACTGATCAAATCTGATGCTCACATGTGTAGCATCCACCGGTCTCAGCGGTTTGAGCGGAGACGGCGGCGGCTCCTCCCGCGGCACGGCGCGCAGCACGGGGTAGGGCGCGGGGGGCGCGGGCGGGGGCGCGGCGGGGGGCGCGGGGCGCGGCGGGGGCGCGGGGCGCGGCGGCGGCTCGGGCGCGCGCGCGGCTCGCGGCAGGCGCGGCGCGGGCTGGTCGGGGCGCTCGGGCGCGGACTCGGGCTCGGCGGGGGCGCGCCGGCCGCGCTGCAGGATGGCCTCGCCGATCTGCGAGCTGGACTTCTTGAAGTCGAGGATGCGGTCGGCCTTGCCGTCCGTGGGCGTGGTGGGCGACTCGGGGATGGGCTGAGCGGCCAGCGCGGGCGCGGGCTCGTCCAGGCTGGCGGCGAAGTCGTACGCCGGCGTGGAGCGCGCCTTGTCCAGCTTGCCGCGCCGCGCCGCCGCACGCCCCTCCACCGCCGCGCCCCCGCCCGCGCCCCCGCCTCCACCCGCGCCCCCGCCGTCGCGCGCGCTCTCCAGCCCTGCGCCGCACGACACTGCCTGCAATTACATACTTGCGCTTGTAACTCGATTCCTGACCAGACACTGTAAAGCTTAAAATATGATAGTTAATCAATGTAAGTTTACCTTGTCTCTCGCATAGAGGGCGATTTCCTCAGGCGTCGGACTCATTCTTGTACTACCTCCCTCGTGACCCCATCGTTGTTGCCTTAGTTCTTGCCAAAACTGTACATTAAAAAAACTCTAAGTAAAATTAATACATTTCGGGTTATACGTAATTTATAGATTTTTTTTCTTATATTACTATATATTATAATATAGTAAACGTCACATACTAATGCTAACCGACAAATGATGGTGGACAAGTTTTGCAAAAACAAATTGATATGTAGTAAATTTCGTACCTGCTCAATAGTATGACTAGGTCGCTTATAGACGGGACTGTCGCCGCCGATGGTGTGCCGCCGCTGCACCGCGGAGCGCGGCTTGGGCGGGTACATCCTGCGACACGAGCGGCCGTGAGTGTGTGCGTGTGCGCGCGTGTGTGTGTGCGTGCGGCACGTACCTGGTGTGGTCGAGGTGCGCGTGCAGCTGCGTGGGCGAGGCGGGCGGCGAGAGCGCCTCGCTGTCGTCGTCGGAGGAGGCGGGCGCGGCCGGGGGCGCGGGGGGCGCGGGCGCGGGGGGCGCGCGGCGCAACAGGCGGGCGCGCAGGGCGGGGGGCGCGAGCGCGGGGCGCGCGGCGCGGCGTCGCAGCCGCAGCGACAGCTCGGCGCCGGCCGCCGCGCACAGCCCCACCACCGCCTCGCCGCTCCAGCCGATCACGCAGCGCCCGCCCACCTGCACAACACTCTTTTGGAATTAGTATGACTTAATTGACTATTGGTTCTGACTGCAAACGCAGTCAAAACAGTGTGTGAAACTGTGCATGCAGCATGGTGCAACACTCGCCTGCACGATCTCGTCGCCGACGTGCACGGCGCCCGAGGCGTGCGCGGGCGAGCCGAAGCGGATGTCGGCGAGCTGGTGATGGCCGCAGAACGACGGCACTACGTCGAAGCCCAGCGGCTTCTCGCCCTGCCGCAGCGTCACCGTGTCCAGCGACGCCGGCTGCAGGATCATCGGGTCCGATACGTCCTGCAATACAAAACATTTGATGCTCGTCAATTCCTCACAAAATGATTGTTTATAAATGATCTACCTAGATGGTTAGCCCCTCCAGCAGAGCAGTGCGTACCTGTATGATGTAGTCGGCGGTGGCGGCGGTGGTGGCGGCGGCGGCGGCCACGGCGCGCGCGGGCTGCTCGGCGAAGCGGTCGCGCTGCGCGCACGTGGCGGCCTCCAGCGACAGCTGCAGCAGCGCCGCCTTGCGCGCCAGCAGCGGCGCCGCGCCCCCGTGACCCACCAGCGACCATCTGCGACCACACTCGAACATGTACATGCACACTACCATGCTGCACAATGCTTCTCAAGGTATCGCTATCAAAGGAGATCCAGGATTGATCTCCGGATGGGTCAATGTCAAACCTCTTTTTTTTTCAACTATTTTGTTTTAGCTACTTCTTTACGGTGACGCAAGGTAAGTGATAGTGTACATATTTATTTTTATATTATTAAATATCTACTAGACGTGCCCGGCGGTAACACCCGCGTGAGTTCTGGATCCCATTCCCGATTTTTTTAATTCAGTTTGTTATTTTCGTAAGGTAGGCTGTATGTATTAAGATTTTATGTACCTAAGTATTAATTGAAACATTTTAATTTGAATAAATTTATTATTTGGGGTGAAGACAAATCCAACAAATCGAATATTGTGGAAATAGGTCCTGCCATGACCGCTAAGTCCTTATAGATATTTTGCTATTCTGAGTGGAGACGAAAACAACAAATTAAAGATTTTTAAATTTGGTCCACCCATTCTAGTGTTCTGAATGTTGTAACTTACCCCACGCGTTTCCATACCAATCTCCTATTATCTCTTCAAAAGGAAAAATGAATATTTGTGTCACACCAGAGAAGATGGCGAGCTATTTTGTAGCACTATTTAAGGTTAATATTTCCATAACACATTACATATGTGTACCTTTAAGAAATTGTAGATTTTTGCATATTTTCTTGACTTCTTGACACTGTCATATTTTGGCAATTCACACCTTAGATTTATCAATTATAGCTTGTTTTATTAGATTTGAATGTCACTGTATTATTGTAAAGTTTCATTAAAATACATTCAGTAGTGTTAGAGTAAACAAAAAACCAACATCCATACAGTCATCCTTAAAGTTTCTTGCAATTGTTATATTTGTAAGAAAATAATAGTCAAGCAATGTATGTTAAAATGCTAAATTTAAAAAACAGTTTTAAAATACAAAATTTTCATATAACAGGTTTTAATTATAATTTCATAACAATATTTATGATCTTCCAAAACATATTGTGATTACAAATTATTTTACAGTTTAAAGTGTCAATGAAAATAGAACACAAAAACATATGTATTACAATATTAACCATACCTGTCCAGCCAGCATACTAGTGGTTTAACAGCATGCACAGTGCGGGCTACATCAGCAAGTGTCTGTGTCTCCAGTCGGGCATCAGGGTGGTGCCGCAGAGCCCGCGCCAGCGTCGTGGCCACCACCGACACCCGCAGAGCAAGCTGCTGAACACACTCCCGGGACACCTCATATTGCTAAACATACACAGTTGTGAGTTAACACACAGTAAAAGGTAAACATTTCAATATGTTTGCTACAAATAATTTCTTCAATCATTTTTCATATTAAATGAATATCCATAAACAGCAGCTACTATAAATAAAGTAGCAGACAGGCATGAAATAGTTCAGTAGCACCACTCACAGGCAGATAACACTGTCGCGATAAGTGAGATGTATTATGTTTTGCGCTGCTGTGACTCATACTCTCATTACGAACAGACTACATTGTACGCGCATTACGATCTCTGCTGCGTTTGATATGTGTTGCTAATGCTTACAAAGTTTCTGAGATGTTCGACGGCTTCTAGCAAGAGTTCCTGGTGTCCGATGATGTGCATGCCGAGGTACTCCAGGTCGTCGCAGCGCAGCGTGAGCAGCTTCGCGCCGTCTAGGCCTCGCTCGCGCAGCACCGGCACGTACCGCGCCACCGTCGGGCCCAGCCCTACACAACATACAAACGTGAGTCACCAGTACTCCGCAACACAATAACACCACCAGCCAGCTCGAGCACGCACCGGACAGCCAGTCCGCCACCTGCTCCACCGTCCATTCCGCAACATTGAGGCTAGTAATCGGCATCAGGATGGCTCATCTTCTATTGGACTGTATTTATTACTGTATACGGTGTAAATGTATGAACAAACAACAGCTTACAGCCGGACGATGCAACTCTTGATTTTTGTCTGACATTAGTGACATTGACATTTCTGAAAGAAACATCAGTTTGTGGATGCGTTTAGTTATGTAAAGTCATCGAAATGAAAATTAATCGGTTTTGATTTTCATACACATTTCTTCTTATTTATTAGGTATTAACAAGACCAAAATTTCAATGTTGTGCCTAATTCATAGACCTACGAAAATGCGCTAAATCTTAACAATGCTGGTTAAAATAATGTGCAAAAGCGTAACTAGATGGCGTTGCAGGCATGATCACAAATCTAATTTTACTACCTACACAACGTAATGCATACAATAAGGGTTTCGTAAAAGAAGTGGCATTATGGAATGGCATGCATTACAATTCAGATCCTACAAGTTTAAAATAAAAGCGGTTTTATACAGCAATCTAAACAAAGTTACAAAACGTCTTGAGGAAAATGATCTTCAGGTTCTTTTCGTTGTGATTACTTTTATTGAACCAATTCGGTAAGTATGAATACATACAAAGTTTTACTATCATATTTAGGTACTCAATTGCTTTTTGAAAAGTACCTACCTGTACTAAATTATATATATTTTTTTAGGAAACTAATAGTCCTTTGATTTATTTTACCGATAATACCTAGGTCCGTGGATGGGTAACCAGTTATAAACATTCCGAGACCCCTCCTGCCTAGGAAAGTACGTTAAGCTGTTGGTCCCGACTGTGATACTTAGGTAAGTACGTTGATCTTTGGCAGTCAACAACATTGATCACTATGCTTATTTCATAGTACAATTATTGGAACCTAGATCTTCTCAAAAATTTTTCATGGTTAAATGAATAATTAATAAAGTAGGTAAATATAACGTCTAAAAAGTCACATTGCCTTAATACCTACTTACCTGTAATGGGTTCAACCTAGAACCTTGTGCAAACGAATCCCTTCATTGAAGCGCTGGGCCACTGCAATTATTTTGTAAAAAAACATACCTACAGACAACAAGAGAACCTCCTCTTTTTGGAGTCGGTTGAAAAGAAACCGAGAGAGACCGACACTTCGGCAGTCATTTTAAAGGAGAGATTCCTAGTGGTATAGTGGTAGGATATAGGAATAGTCCTAAGTATAGGCTTATGTTTCGTATAACTTGTCTTGTAGGTACCAACTAACTACCTACCAATGTGGCTATTTCACGTATAGTTAATCATGTAATACATGGCAAAAACTTTCATAGGTAGTTACCTAGACAAATATTACTTACCTATACCTTACATGCATCATTCGAATCAAGTCGGATTCATTTCTTTACGTGATAATTACCTACCTCATGCATCCCTAAATCATCGTCATTAGGCGTCAGCCATCTTGACAGATGATTTAAGCATGCATCCCTAATTAGGCACAAGACTTAGATACCTATCTAACTTTTATTGGTTTACTTATTTTTATTTTATTTTATTTATTTTATTTTATGAAAAATCAACGCGTGCAACATTACAGTTTAACACCAATTCGTTGAACAATAAAAATAAAACTTATACATAACACTAATACAAACTTATGAAACAATTCCAAACAAATAACAATTAAAATAAACAAAACTAAACATTAAAAATCAACACAACATGTACCAATGCTATAGTACATTTTACTTCACAATACTTCGATATATTCGGTATAATATATTCGATCACTTCGTTTTAATATTTTTTTCCAAAATGTGCACATCCACACATTTTGGGACACTATTTAAGTAAGTACCTTAATCTCTATGACTATAAAATAAACATCACAATTTATGCAATGGTCAAATGGACTTAATGCACCTAAACAAATCCTATATTTACCTAAAACAATCTAAAGACCTGTGGGCAGAAGAAAGAGACGCCTTTGCCCTGCATTGGGACAGTTTCAGGTTTAAATGAAATGAAATTAATCTAGCAACACGTGTTTGTAAAAATTATTGAAAAAAAAAAATATTACCAAATGAGGTAGCATCCAATAACACCAAAAAGTATCCCAACTAGAAAGATTCCTATAAAAAAGGTCTCCGAGGCCCGGGCCGGGTCGTAGTTACCTATCAGTGCCCACACGCCGGAGACGCTATAAAAACACCAATTGAGAAAAAATGTTTACTTAATCTGCCATAAAATACTCATTTAATCTGTCCACCTGCGGGATTGGCACCTTCGTTATCAGAACACATTCTAGACGGGCGGTGGTTGTGTCGTGTTCATGTTATTAGCATTTTAAGGCTTTGTCGAAGGAATTCCTCGGCGAGGCTTTCATTAAGAGCGGTTGAATCGTCGGCGTCTCCATTCACCTGTTATCTGATGGGATCTTTTGTATATTTATTGGGGCATCAAAGCGAGGGCGAGCGCGGCCGCGGCGCGGGCGTGTAGTTCGGTAGCGCTCTTAAACCCAACAGTTTAATACCTCTCATAAAGCGGCCACTAACCGCCGACCAGCCACCAATAATTTCTCTTATTGTCCCGATAAATTAGCTTAATTAGGGTGTAAAAAACGCGGCGGGCGTGGAATCTAGTGCGGCGCGGTGGGTGGGCTGCCGCTCCTCTCGTAATTAGTCGCCTGCACCAGTCGCGGCTCCCGGCCCTGCCCGGGCCTGCGCGGACCTACCCGCGGACACATGACGCCCGGTATCACACATTCCAGTGCTCATTACTTTATTATAACGCTTGTAAGTACGCCATTCCTCGCATCTCGCGTATTCTCATGCTCTGCTGGTTTGTAACGATATCTATGTGCTGGTAGAGCACAACATTTTATACCTAGCATGATACATGACTAAAAGTTTTAGACGTAATGAAAATAATTAAAAAAGTAGGCATCACTGACAGATTTAGGCTGCATTTAAGTGCTTTCAAATTCGCCGATGTTAAGAAGCAAGAATGAGTATTAAGGAGCAACTGGGTAGAGTCTTGGGACCTATAAAAACCGTGCATCGGTATAGGCCCAGTTGTCAGTCTGAATTTATAATACCTTTAAGACCTACAGCTCCTCTCAACTTCACATATATTTTTAAATCTGAAATTACTATAGGCTATGGTAAGGCGACTCTTTGGAAAGTATTTAAGGTGCCTTTATTATGTTGATGATTGATTAGTCGATAAAATATCTCTTGCACACTATACAGGCTTGAATTAGATATCATGAATCTAATTCAGGCAGTGCAGCAGCAGTCGTGCAGCAGTCGGGCAGTAGTCGGGCAGTAGTCGGGCAGTAGTCGGGCAGTAGTCTGTTAGTAGTCGGGCAGTAGTCTGTTAGTAGTCGGGCTGCGGTTGGCTGTAGGTCAAGGCTCTAATGCCTATAAGACCGCGGGTATTTAGTTCTGCCGACGCGCGACGAGGCGAAGTATTTCCACCTAGATAGCGAGTGCACCACGGCCGAATGTCATTTTTATTGGCTCCATAACTCGCTCACATTCCCGGCGCGACCTAATGCCTGCAGATAATGCGGCAATGCGCTATCCGTCAACCTAGGCGCTGCGCCTTCATATCGCTCCGAGCGACACGTCACACGGCGCGCGGCGCGGTGGCGGCTGTAAAACGCGCGCCGCCGATAACGTGATTTAGGCGCTCTTTATCTGCTGCACTATCTACCACCGTTACGGTTTTATTTCTGAAAAAATGTATAAATATGAGAACTAGGTGTCAAGTTTTACGGTCATAAACAATGGTGAAATGATCACCCAACGAGGCCAAGAGAACGTTCTGGCATCCTTTATGCTCAATAAAGATACCTCTGGTATTTTAATGCGTGTTTTTTCATAGACAGTGTGAAAATAGAGCCGCTTCGGGCTAATGTGGTGTAATCTGGAAATCAGCACCGAACACACAATAAGCACATTTGTTATGTGAATTAACCAAAACTATTTGGTATTTTACCTAATTACTTTGATAAGTCCAATTCATATTCATGTTGTTGGTTAATAAATAAATAAGCTATGCAATTAAATTAATTTAATGCTTTCAAAGTTGCAATTAATTAAGATTAACATAAATGTAAATAACAATGCTTATTATAATGAAGATTATGTGGGTAGTTATTTTTCCTGAGAGCCAGTACCTACTAGTGGTATAGGTAGGTGCAGTGTGGAGGTCGGCGCGGCGGCAGGAGACGATGCCGCGCCGGGTCTCACTACATTTACGTTTCGCTCTTTTTAATTTCAAACTTTTTGCTTCAAATTCACCGTAACAAAAAAAATGGTAACGATGACGAACCTAGCAATTACATTAGAGTACGGAGTAGCAGTTACTTAGTTAAAATTATAGGTTTAGTAAGTAATACTTACATAACAAAACATTAACAAATGCACTTACACGTATTCTGAAGGATTACTGTTATAACCCTCCCGCCGCGGAAGGGACAAACCTTTACAAATTCCAATTACTAGGAAGGGAGAAGCACTCGTGCGACAGAACCGGGTAAGAGTCCGGCTCAACCCTCCGCCTTCCCCCGTCTTCCCCCGCCAGAGCCGAGGTACTCTTGTTATAACGATTCCCTCCAGTCAAAAGGATCACTATGTAATAAATAATTATAAAATAAATGAGCCTAATTCACCATTTTCATTTTTCATCAAAATCATCAGTTGTGTAGGTAAACAGTTAATTATAATAAGGTGCCAAAGCACTATAGTTTATGACAACAATATAAGTGAATAGGTAATAATATTTTATTGCTTCTGGATGTTTTGTTGTTCAGCCATGTAACGTGTTTTAATATCTATTTAATTGACAGTCCGAACTCCGCAGAATGTTGGCTCTAACATTGCTAACATTCCTCATCGTGCTCTTTGGTGGCGTCGCCAACAATAACCTCCATTTAATACAATCATTTACTTAATATGAAAAACAATAATTAAGCCTTCATCATACATTGTTAGCGATATGGACACTGTAATGAGGATGCTAACTATCTGCTTAATACTTAATGTTGTTTGTTTTACTTACCGCGGTTTACTTCTAGGGAACGGGAGACAAAAACGTGACGTCACACTTTTCCCATTTTTGTAACAGATAGCTGCAGGCGAAAGTATCAACACAGTACACATGTTTAATGACTTAATTATTATTCGATATACAACAACCTAACACTAGGTCATCATGAAGCGTCAGTCAGTGTGCCACTTGACAGGCATTCCCAGAACTCTCACTTCAGAGAGACAGAGACTGGTCATTTGTCTACTATGGACTTATATTATTATTAACGAAACGCAGTTGATTTTCCTTACTTGGTTTTTGATACTTCCTAATTCTAATTAATCCTTTATCTGTAAAGCTAACACTCGAATGATACATTTGTATTAAAAAAACGGCGGTGGTCTAACGGTTCATGGCACGGATTTGTGTGGAGTGTGAATACTTCAAGAGTTATATCACAAATAAGTAAGTTTTCGAAGATTGGTTGAATGCGAAGTTCTTATCCAGAGCAGTGTTTATTTTGTAGAGTCGTTTCGTGCGTCGCGTGGAGTGTATCTTCTGCAGGCATCCCGGCCGCGTGTGGCAGGTGGCCGCCGCGCACTGCACGCCTCATTACACATCCAGTGAATTAGCCACCGATACATTACACCTCGGTGACGTCACACCTACACTCCCGAGCGTGACACACTAATTCCATACTTACTCCATATTCATGCGGTTCATAAAGTAGAACAACGAATACACAACTAATCATACTTACACAGCTACACGCTTCTGTATGTTTTGCTCATTATGGTGAGCATGAGTATTGATTACTCCAATTTACAGTGAATTATTTTATGAGTTGTTATTTATAACCAGTTCATTATAAATACTCTACCTTTCATTAATAAAAATTAAGAGTGTGGCTACTGTGAGTAATAACATATTAAGTTTAACACGTGATTTATTTTTGACACTCGAGATGATGACTTGGCTAAAAGTCATCATAATATTTATTATCTTAGTTATGGTCCCGGCCGTGAAGGCCGACCCCCGCGCCTCGCTGCCACCGCTCTGCTGCACCGCTCCGGAGCGTCCCGCGCCGCACTGCTATTCTTAGGCCTGCCTCTGTGGATACATGCATTTAGATCACAAGACAATCACTACAACTTTGATGTTGTATACATAGTAAGATCTTGTGACAGTTCATTCGTACGTACCAATTAAATTACACAAAGAGATATGTCTAATGATTGACACGATCACTAAATTGGCATTATAATAGACAGATGTATACCTGGATATTTATGTTCTACAAGCTATAAAACTGTTTGCTCTCCCTTGTCACCGAAATATTTGTGTCAAGCATAATTATTTCCTCTATTAGTATAAACCAAAAATTATGCCAAATACAGTGGTTATAATCTTAAACACACTCGTACAGTGTGCGATTAACATTTTGATGTCAAACACCACTTCCCCAATCATAGAACACTTTAATTTAATCTGTACCATACATAAGTGACGGCACTCTTGAGAACAAATTAATGTGAGCATTTACACAAAAGCCACAAATAAAGTACTTAATAGTTTATTTATTGTTATTTGTCGGTCGTTTCGTAACTACGCGTCTATATATATCTGTTGCCAGAGTGTATGAAACGTGTCCCTGAAGGAATGCACACAAACGGTGCACAGTGAAACACAACACATTTAAACCGCTATAAATCTTGTTTAATGTCCCGCCGCAGTTTGTTTATATATGCTCCGAGTGACGCCGCCGCCGCCGCCGCGCCGGGAGCGAGAGCGCCGCGGGCCGAGCTCCTGGGCTCGCACCTGACGCCAGCAGAGGAGCTCGCGGGGTGAGTAGCTGCGCTATGATACCTTTGGATTTGGAATATATTTTAATTGGAAATAGTAGTAAAGCCATCATTCCAATGAAAATCAACAAGGAGTCGAGAGTAAAAAATAAGTATTTTTGAGACGAGACTCTACCTCTTGTCAGTGATTTCAGTGATATCGGGAACGCGGCTCTCTCGCATCCCGGCATCAGTCAGAGCATATACTTATAAACAAACTTGAGCAGAAAATTAAACAATATTTATAATAATTATCATACGAAATTGTTTAGTATCACCGCATCCAAAAAGTCATCTTCATCTTTATCAAAGAAGGGAAAGCTGTACAAAACGCTGGCAGCATACAAATTTTAAATGATGTTTTTTCCGCCAATACATACCGGTCCTCTGGTCACGGGTAGAATTGAACAAGCGTTTTTCCCGTTTTAAAAAAAGACCTTATGCACCTGGTTCCCATGTTCCGAACATTTCAACCCCCATCAGTGCAAAAATATATTTATCTATGCAGGCTATGGTGACCGAGGCGGACAAATGCTTTACATCATAGACGACCATGGGATGCGATACAGGTAATTCCTAAACGCAGTCTCATGGCGATCACGAAAGCTTAGTTAGGTATCTAACATCGCCTTTGGAGGCTCGACTCCCATCATCCCACGGCTTAGAGACGAGCGCACTTAATTTTTTCCGTGTAACACTCTCTCACTAACTCAACCCACTGCCTATAATGTAGTTCCAACTAAAATGAAAACATACAGCTGAATACTTTTGCGAAGTCTGTTAAAAGCTGCCTAATATCCATACAAAATGCACTTAACATTATCCATCAGTGCGAAATCAAGCTGCAGCACCATTGTTTTAAGTATTACAATTTTTCAATGTACATAAGTCGACTGGGACCAAAAATATTCTTGCAGCTACACGTCATGTGAGCAGCTGCAGTAGCTCTGGTCAGTGGTCAGTTAGTGTATTCCTCGGGAGCCGGTACACAACTCACGTAAATCTTGCTCTCGCCGCTAAATGACTTATCGGAACAAATAATGATCCGCGCGACCATTGTTCTTGGAAGCTGATCCGTGCTGCGTACACATGTACGCGGCGGCGGCGAGGGCGTGGCGCGGCCAGATCAGTCGCGCCGCCCCGCCGCGCCCCCGCCCCGCGCGGCAGAGCCTGCGCTAGTGTGCTCCGCGCACACCTCCGTACTGACAACTGTACGACACACCGATACCTCAGCCAAACTGGATGGATGGGGTCAGCTGGATAACGCAAGAGAACCCATCACACACAACGCAGGCTGTGACCTCGTCTGACATCAGCAAGGGTTCTTGAGGCAGCCACCACTCCACTCGCTGATGAGCAGGACTGCCTGGAATACCCGCGGCACAGTGGAGAACCCATGGCTTAACATGCTCACTTAAACTTATTTTAATAACTATGTTAATTACTGAAATTAAGTTAATTAATTTAAAGTACTTTAAATGTTACGAATTATAGTCCATTAAAAAATATAATGGAGATGTAAATCAAACATATAGGAGAAAAGATTATAAATCAAGTGGTCGTATAAACTGCACTAGTGAGGAGGTGCAAGAGTTATTGTATGAAACAGATCCTTGTACCGCCTCCCGCGGCGCAAGGCGACCTGGGAATCGATCCAGCTATTTTAAATGCATGACAGTGGTCCTTCAGTGTACTTGTCATTGTGCCTAATTTTCGTATTCAGAATATTCAGATAAGAATCAAATAAAATCTCATTGAACTTTCGAAGAGAATGAGTTTAATGCCAGTTAGCCGAATGCCAATTATCGTAAAAATTACCAAATGAAGCAGGTCATTCGGTCAATTCAAGCAACTCTTAAGTAGCTGAATCGAGGCCCTGTCGTCCTGCTCCCCGGACATTACCATGGTAACTGCTCGTAATGCCGGGTTAACATCTGTACTTGTGTCAATCCGATTAAGATAGCCATCTTTATCTCGCACTCGACACTCAACACGCCCACACATTACAAAGGGTATGTACTTACCTTTTGTATGATGATAAGGCTATATCGTGTATATTTATCATAAAGATAACATAAATCTCGGTGTGAGTAATATAATTTGAACAGTTTATTATCTGCCCACACCCAAAGTGACAAGCCGTGAACATATAAATGAAGGAACGCGGGTAATAATTAGTAAAGTATGCAAATAGATATGAAGCCGTCTGTAGTCAGAAATTACGGTAATTTTATTGCTCCGAGATTATAATATTAATAACGACGTAAGCCGCGTTCGTCATGTCGGATTTTTGAGATATTTGTACAGGTCGTTAAATGAGAGAAGCAAAGTGTAGGCAAGCGGCGCGGCCGGCGGCCGACGGGCGACGGGAGCGCAACCCGCCATAGCCAACGCTACGTTATACGTGTACAGAATGTTAAGAAATCCCTGTCCGATCCGATAAGGTGATGTTAGCTATCGATAACTGATACCAATAATGACAAAAAAATAAAAAATATTAAAATAATAACTTTTTTTTCCTCCAGATGCGAGTGAGCGAAAGAGTCGGCGTCGCCACAGGAGCTGCCAAATGATTAATCAAAAGGCCGCCAAATATACCGACGAAAATGGCGCTGTAATTATTGTTCAAATCACAAAAGGGCATTTCGCGGCTATAAATTGTTATTTCTAAGTTCATTATTTTTGAAACAATCATGAATATTCGAAATTTAATATTTTGATTAGATTAGATTGTGGAACCTATATCACGTTTTCGGTTCGCACAGGGTTTGTACAGATTTGCTCTACTCTCCTGCGAAAAAACGTCTTGTGCCCTTGCACAACAACAAGGACACGAAAACATGAGAGTTTTAAAAGGTGTTTCAGCTTCATCGCAATTTGCTGAGTCATTGCAGATCATGCGTGAAGTAAGAGTCATTAGTACAGTTCAGCTACATCATGCGCCTCATGTTCCACAAGTCGCTGAACTACCAAATAACTAAATAAGGTTTGTAACTCGTTACGCTTACGTGTACAATAATATTTTATTGATTTATTTATTTCACACCTTACTTCTGCCATTACAGGTTACCCTAATTCAATAGATGAAGTAAATCCAAATTACACGAAGCACATAATGTTCACATAATGTCAGTTTCTACCATGACTTCTGCTAAGCTTTGAACAGCTCCTGTAAAGTTATCTTCATGTAATCCAAAATCAATAAGGAATCTTGCCATTATGAGAAAGCCAGACTAATTAGACAACAAAACAGCGTAATGTTATATAAGGAAAACCATCATCTCCCTGCCCTGTTCCCAGTTATTTGGGGTCGGCGCAATGCGTATTCAGCTTCCATTCATCTCTACAATATAAGAAAGACCGTTATAGATAATATAATTTGCAGTGCTTTAGGCCATCGGACCGATCGATGTAGACGCCACGGACCGGTCAACTCTACAAACCCACGTCGTTTAATATTTTTTTACATAATTCATAGTTATTAATTAAAAACAATGTAGGGTTCTTTCGCCGGTTTCGCGACCACCTTCAGTAGGCGACCATTTGACCGACTAAGTTTCTTTAAATCACGAAAATAGTATTTGTAGAGTTAACACACATAAAAAATAATTCTAACATGCTTTATAAACAATTATGAAATAATAATTTGCAATGTTTGAAACAAATGGGTTAACCCAGAGCCGAAAAAGTATTTCTCAGTGGGCGTCTTGATTCCGTGGTGAGTTGGACGTACCGCGAGTTAAAAAAAAACTAACACGACGCGTGCCACTCAAAGGTAAGTTTTAATACTTATTTCATGTTTTACACACCAGTTACATGTTAAATTGTACTATCGATAAGTATGGGTTATAATTTAGTTGTATTTTGCTTTTTTAAAACTTGCTATTAATGTAAAATCAAGTGGTCGGTAACCGAAATGCTTATTTATCAAAAACGTTAGATAGCGACCACTTGGTCGCAAACCAACGAGATCAGCATTATTTTGTTTTGATTGATATGATCCTAATGCTTCATATAGCACTGTTACAATTTTGAATGTAGTATTGTAAAAGTTTTTCTTTGTAGTTATTTGGTAAGCGACCACCAGTTCCTTTGTAAGAAGTTTGTTTAATTTACCTACAAAATTGGGCGCTAAACAGGTGGTCGTAAACCAAACTAAGCGAAATAAAGACATTGGTTTCCGGCCACCATAATTTAGTATGAGAAAAATAACGGCCGCTAACAGAACTAAGCATGAAATTTTCATTGAGTATGCGACCACGTCTGATTTTTTTAATTTCGTTGGTTATTGAAATGTACTATTTTTCAGTTTAGAACATAATGTTATCATAAAAAGCAAACTACCTACCAACTACCAACGGTCATCGGTTCTTCGAGCGATATGGCCTGCCCATTGCCACTTCACCTTGCATATTCTTCGAGCTATGTCGGTGACTTTAATTCTTTGGCGAATTTTCGTATTCCGGATCCTGTCGCGCAAAGAAACCCCGAGCATAGTTCTCTCCATAGCTCGTTGAGTGACTCTGAGCTTCTCCAAAAGGCCAACCGTTAGCGACCACGTTTCAGCGCCATATGTCATCACTGGCAACACACACTGGTCAAAGAACTGCGTCTTCAGACACTGCGGAATTTTGGACGAAAAGATGTCGCGTAGTTTCCCGAACGCTGCCCATCCGAGTTGGATTCTTCGGGCGACCTCTTTGTCGAAGTTGGACCGGCCTAACTGAACTATCTGTCCAAGATAGACGTAGTGGTCGACAACTTTGAGAGTATCATTCCCAACAACAACCGGTACAGGTGCGACATGGACATTGGACATGATCTTCGTCTTGTCCATGTTCATTTTAAGACCCACCTGTTGGGAAACGATACTGAGGTCGCTGAGCATAGTATTCATAGAGATAGTACTCCAGCGACTCTGCCATGATCACTATATCATCGGCAAAACGAAGGTGAGTGATGTATTCGCCATTGATATTGATGCCGAACCCGTTCCAGTCCAAGAGCTTGAAGGCTTCCTCCAACGCACTTGTGAACAGTTTCGAAGAAATAACGTCTCCCTGTCTCACACCACGCTGCAGTTGGATTGGCTTCGCGCTCTCGTCCTGTAACCGGATTGACATGGTGGCCTTACTGTACAAACACTTCAACACCTCGATATACCTATAGTCGATATGACATCGCTGGAGGGACTGCAATACAGCCCAGGTTTCGATTGAATCGAAGGCTTTTTCATAGTCCACAAACGCTAAACACAGTGGCCGATTATACTCTTCGGTCTTCTGTATAACCTGGCGGAGCGTGTGAATGTGGTCTATGGTGCTAAAGCCTTTTCGGAAACCAGCTTGTTCGGGAGGCTGGAAGTCATCGAGCCTGCATTCGAGACGGTTCGTAATGACCCTCGAAAACAACTTATACACATGGCTCAGGAGCGAGATGGGTCTATAATTCTTCAACAAGGTGTTGTCGCCTTTTTTGAAGAAGAGCACCACCACACTCCTGTGCCATGATTCTGGCGTAGTACCCTCGAGTATGACGGCATTGAATAGCCTCTGGAGGACTAAAAGTACTGGTTTTCCACCCGCTCTCAGAAGCTCCGTTGTAATTCCGTCATCACCCGGCGCCTTGTTGTTTTTAAGTTGTTTCAGAGCCACTCTAATCTCGTACAGGCTGATGTCTGGGATATCCTCAGTATAGTGCCGGGTCAGTTTGGCTCTAGCGTCCTGAGCCACACTGACAACGGGTATGCCGAAAAACGGAATATGGTTCCTAAAATATAAATTAGTTGATTATTTTTAAATGTTATACCTTTGTTTGATTGTTGATTCTATTACAACTATGACTAAGTCTCTACAAAATGTAAGATTTTTATTTTTTAATTATAAGAAAACATTACACCAAATGGTTACCAATTTTGTTTTTATATGCTATAATATATATTATAATATTTTTAAAGCGATTATAATTGTTTTATTGTCATATTTTTCATATTAAAATAGCGGTCGCAAACCAGCTCACTAGTGGTCATAAACTGATGAAAATGGTCGTAAACCGACGTTTTCGCAATATTTACACTTTTTCATCATTTTATAAATATTTTTGTATGAATGTATTATATTTTATGTTTTTATATCCAAACTACATTATATTTGTGACAAATTCACATTAGCATATACTATTTTGCATGTAAACAACATTTCTTTTTCCCCATCTTAAGTGGGCAACCCAGCTAACTGGTCGCTAACCGGCGCAATCACCCTAGTTAGTCCGCTGCCTAGCACCGTGGACAGAATGTATGGTAGCGTTTTGTTACTCTAGAAACTATTAAGTCAAAATTAACTTCAATGTTAACCTACATAGTAATAAATTATAACAGGACTGTTCTCAAATTCAAATAAAGAAATACAGAAATATTCTAATAAGTTTTGATTGTATTGTTTGGTTTAACACACTGTCGATTTACATGAGACAATAAAAACCTAACTAATATTATAAATCTCCGTTTGCGGAGACAGTGAGCACGCGGCCACCGGAACAGTTACTGGAAGCGGTCGGCGCGGATCAAAGCTCACGCGAACAATCCGCGTTGTTAACTATTACAGCAAACACTAATGCTAAGCGGCCGTAATCCTTCTCCCTCAATTAACCGTACGAGGAAATCGCGTGCGACTGCCGCTGCACCGGGTTTTTACTTCAATGTGAACTGGCGTGGAGCCGAACACGGGATCAAAAGTAAATACCGCCATCGGCCGTTTCATATCATTCACACTCATGTTTACAACTTGATATCAAAACAGTAAATAGCCTATACGAGGTTTTAAAACAAGCTCCGTTGTTAAGCTACCAACCTTGTTTTTACAACACGCTTCATTAATATGCTTCACGGTAAACAGTCACCCTGAACCCTCCGCTGAGCACTTAGTAGTCGTGTGATAACAAAGTTTTCCTCAGTGAAAGCGCTCAATAGAACCACAAATTTGTAGCTCATTAAGTGAATACAGTTCGACAAACAATTCTAAGGTAATTTCTTTGGAAACAATCTCGCGAGTGAACAATAAAGAGGGAAGGTAATTGTCGCCGAGGGAGCTTCACAATGAGCTGTTTCTATGATAATAACAGCCAAAAGTGGCGAGTTAATCCGCCGCCGCCGCCGCGCCGCCGCGCCGTGACGCGGAGAAACCGCGGGAAGTGAACCGCACGCCGCCTGCGGGGGGGGGGGGGGACGCGAGCCGCGATTAAGATCGCATTAGCAACTATTTTAATGAACAGCAATTAGTCATAGGTGGAATGTGGCGTTGCGCAACTGCAGCCGGCCCGTGCACGTACCGTACACGTAACTGAAGGAAACCACACCATTCGTTACGTACTCCCCGGAATTTTATAAAAAATGTTAATGACCTGATTTTACAACGCATTAAGTAGATATAGCTTTCAAATAAAATATTGCCTCAGTCGCTTATACGCGGCTTTTGGGAACCGTCTGAAGTTGAACATTCTGAGGTCGTAATTAATTGTTAGGAAAATTACAAGTATTGAAATTAAGCAAGGTTTATGAAAATAGCTCAATTATTTTAATAAGTTACGAAGGCACATGTGAGCGGAAGTTCCGTAACACTCGAGAGGCGGCTCTCGTCCTCGCCGAGCTCCGCAAGAACTTTGTTCCCGGGTTCCCCTTCCGGCTTGATCTTGTGAAAGTTAGTCGTGAGCGGAGATCTCCACGGAGGCTCATATTAAAAACGGCTCACATGTGTAATTAACACGGCTCCCGTAACTCGCGCTTCATTAGCGAACTTGTAACTCTCACCCGGAGGAGTAGGCAGACAGTCATACATACGTGTGTCATAAGTACTAATAATCTTCTCTTTAATAAAGTTCTTGTAGATCAGACTTCAAGTAGATTGCCAACCTTTCCAACCAAAAACATAAGTTTTTTAACTAATTTCGGTTGACAATAGGTAAATTTATCAGCTGTTGCAATCACATTAATGCCAATAAGCTATCGAAATGATTTATGATACTTCAAAAAACCCACTTAAACGTGGTGAGGTTTATTTATTTCCAAGCAGACACAGGAGCCACTACTTTTCTACATAAGGCACTACTGCAATGTTTACAGTACTCTACATTTTGACGATGGTGACCAATTAAAGGTGTCAAAACGACGGGACGTAAAAAGGAGTTTTATTTCAATGTCCAACATTCGCGTCAACCTAAGAAACCAATACTTCTCATTAGTTAGTTTCACAGTTTCCACCTATCTAAACTACTTAGAGAACAAGAGGCCCATAATTTTAAGAAGTACCAAGTTTCGAAATATTATAAATGAATGAAAATATTATGAATTTAGATCGGTCATAACTGGTCATAGGTCATCGACATGATCGTATTTAAATCGCAAACAATGTGACAGTGTAACGGCGACATCGGAGGGACCAGCGCAGGCGCAGCGTGGGCCGCATGTGTCCGCGTGACGTCACACAGCTGCTGCGGCGCCGCGTGGTCTGCGCGCGCCGGAACCGGAACTCTATTGTTTTTAAATGGAGCGACGACAGCAGCCTTCACGTGTCGCAGCCGTGTCGCAACCCTGCCGCCACCACCCGCCTGCAGAAGGTCCACACACCGCATTGTAGGAAAGCAGACTCACCAGAAATTATAAATTAACAGGTAAACATGTAGAAGACCACGAATAATGTCAGGTAGGTTAACTTTAGGCTTGTTCCAACGATTAGGCATTAGAGTAAGTAGTCATTAATTTCTCAAATGACATGCAATTGATACAACTTTTTATCGATAAGTACGATTTTAGCACATGAGGGCAATATATTGGAAACAAATTGGAATCTAGCCTTCTGTAGAGTGCTGGTGCTGGGAACTGCTTCGCGCCAGCCAGCGTGTCGCGGGCCCGCTTGCACCGGCTCGCTGCAATTTATGCGCGAGCGCCCGCCACCTGCCGCAACCGCCGCCATCACCAGCCTACTCGCTGAGAACTACTTCCAATATAGTATCTGCCATGACGACGACATGATATTATTACTGACAAACACCTTATTACAACCACATAAACTGCCTCGTTGGCCTAGTGGTGCTAAGCGCGACTGCCGCGCTTGAGGTTTTGGGTTCAATAGTGGAAATAGGCTCGCCCCCTATTACATGGGACCTAAAACATATCGGCGTACTGTGGATGTACATTGGTACACCTCTGCCTAACCCTTCGGGGATACAGGCGTGGTGATATTTTATGTTATGTGTATAAACTATCGCGCAAAACTATAATGACAATCACTACAGTGATCTGGCATATTAATTGTACTCGTACCGTGACATTTCCAAACACGCTAATTTAATTTTCATGAGAAGTTCCGCGCGCGCCATTGTGCGGCAACTGTCTCAACTGTCAAGACAACATACCAAGTCAATTTACAGCTCGGCACACTCGATATTTTCGTCTCAAACCGCTCTCTTGACAGATTTTTATCCGCAAGGTTTGAGCCGGTGTGAACATATCGTCATGTGTATGTACAATAGTTCATGTTAACACTCGTGCCGACAGCTGAGCTTGTAAATAAGCGCAGTCGGTGCGGTGTCTAGTAGCGTGCGTCGTCAAACCCGAGCCGTGCCCGAGCCGCCGGGGACGAGTCCACGTCGGCTGTAGCGCTACAGGGCTGTACTGTGACGTCACCGCTACTTTTTGTTGTGCAATCTGCAGGCGGTGTTAGGTGGTGTTACTGTCAGCAGTTTGGCCGTATTAGCATACAATGGCTGCCGACAGCTGGCCCTTACTTATCAGATCAGCGGCCGGCGGCGGCGTGACCGGCCCGCGCCGCGCCGACACTCGTACTCATTTGCGAGTTAACAAAGTTCGCTTGTTCGAAGCATATTTATTGTGTTACGAACTAATAAATAACGTTAATAAAGACATGCTCCAAATCAAAACTAGCTAACCACCTACTTGTATTACTGTGAGTGTGCGCTGCCTAGCTACGAGGAAACTTTGTTTATGGTCCGCCTTGTCGGTGTCCACGTCTCATCTATAAATTGTCACATGCTTATAGGTAAGTACTAAGCACTATAAACAAAACAGCTAACATTATAAGTAAACAATACTGACAACAAATAACTACGCCAAGAATTTTGATTGAGCTGGTATAAGTTACCGCAAAGTGTATGATCGCGTGATCTTGGTGATTAGCGGATAGTATTGAGAATCAATTGTCCGTATCCGCACTAGTTGGCGTATGGGTGACATGATTCGATACCGCATTAACATAACAGCGAGCGCGGCGCGGGTGTGCGCGGGGACAGGGCAGGAGGGGGGAAGGGGGGGTGACCACACTGACCACGCGATGGTTTCCGTCAGCGGGCAGTTTTTGCGCGTCTCGCGTCGCCCTACGCGCGTCTTACCAATTCGTGAATATATGAATTTCTATAACGTTTAACGTCACCCTTCGCTCCACGATGTCACTCAAGTTCTTGACAATTTTTTCTTTGTTCACGTTACCTATTATGACGAATCTTTTTTAATTCCAAGCATACTTTCAAAAAACTGAGTACAGCATGTCTACTCTCTACTCTACTCTACACAGTTGAATAGTTGACGTTAGTTGACCTCCGTCCACTATTGAACCGTGTTTTCTAACTCTATCACTTGAAACACGTATAACTAGGTTCACTATTGATTCTCATGAATGTTCCTACATCTGTCACTCCTAAATGTTAGTAATTTAAGGCATTTAAGTTTTAATTTGCGTATTTTTTAATTTTAAACCAGAAGCTTTCTTTAAAATGACGATCTGTCCATAGACAAGACAGCTACAAATTTCTATAGACAGACAATTACAGCCGTGTGGATGCTTGCAAAATAAAATGTATCAACTGTCTAAAATTCAAGTTTCTAACCCCGGTTATTTAGACTCTAACGTTAATAAATGAGTCTAGTAATTGTTTTTGTCAAAGTCATCGCAGCGTTGACAGTGACTGGTATGAGCAGAGTAGCAGCGCAGGCGGGCGTCGGGGCACGACGCGGCCTCGCACGCGGCAGTCGCGGCTCGCGTGAGCTGGCGTCTCCCGCCAATGATTATGAAGTATGAGCGGATCAATTTCACAGCCGCCGCTCAAAGCCGCCGCCCACAGCCGCCCGCGCCCCGCGCTCCCCGGCTCATGCACACAATACAACACCAACGCTACTTTCTCACCACAGACTACACATTTGCTTTCTGCGAAATGGGGCGCTTTTCCAGTGGGCCCCACAATATAAGCAACGAAACTTAGGCTGTGGCAAAATATGCGAGGAAGGTGCAGTTGGCGTATAATGGCAGGTATCGTTTCACTCATCGACGAGGCATTTCATATCCCCCCTGCTGTATTATGGCAAGTTGAAGCGCGGGGTGGAGGTTACTTCACTCAATTTACGCTGTTAGCGGCGAAGCCTCAATTTTTCACAGTTATCGAACAATTTCCCGGAGCGCCCGCCAAACGACGTTAAATAAGAGTTCGTTCATTTTTCCTGTTACCTCTTTGAACGTATTTTTTGAGTAATTTAAATTACTCTACAATGGATATTGGGCATATTAAAAACATAAAGTTTTTAATATTAAAAAGAAATATTAATGTACTACTTGCCTAATACATAGCGAATATTGACATGGCAATAGTAACAACTTTCTACGACGAGCGTCACTTGTCAACCTCGGGCATGTAAATAAGATATCTAGCGTGTGGTGGACCGGTCTGTAATTACCCTAACGAATGGTACACGTATATGGTGTTTATGTGAGCCACATCGCTAACATGGCGACGCGACATGTTGTTATGACTTACTGGCTCGCCTCAGCAGCGCCTAGTACGGCAGCGCTATGCCGCCGCTCGGCCGCGCTATCTGTTACGTGCCGTATGTTAATGCGCATTGCTGCCTGAACGCCGCACAGCTCCCGACAGCTCCGCAGCGCTCGCCGCGCTGGCCGCGCTGGCTCGTAGCTGGAGTGAGTCATCAATATGAAAAGAGTAATCCACGTATAGTTTAGCGAGAGCGGTTTACAACAACGGCTCTTCCGGCTGCTGGTACTTTAATTAAACGTGCATAAATTACAGTGAGGCCGTAAATCAATCGGCAGTGGTCGGCGGCGGCACGCAGCGCTGGCCGGCGCGGCGAGGGGCGCGGCGGGGCGCGGGAGCGCGGGGGCCCGCGGCTTGCGCCCGCAGTACGGCGCAGCTATAATTACGCGCGCTGCTCAATGGACACGACGGACAGTCAGACGACTTCAAACACGCGTTGTTGGCATTCTAGTGCGCGGCTCTCGGCGATCATTGTCTTAGAACATTTCCTCCGTAGTGCATGCCGCCGGCACAGCGATGCTCCTGTGTGACTGATTGTGGCGCACTCGACGACAACACGCCGCGGGCCGACGCGACGCCATCTCATCTCACACACGCGCTCTATCAACATTTTCATGTATTCAGGTTTACCTCAATACATAGAAAAACAATTTTACAAGTGTTTGGTCACTTGAACGGCTTTTCATGATTTTTCAAGTAGGTGTCAAACCTCAATCTTCAAAGCAACCCAAAGCGACACCACTACAAAACCAAACACTACCACACACACACACACCATACACACTACCAAAACGCTTGGGACTCTTCAGAAAGTCCTAAACCCAAAGGGGATTGGAAAGCCACTGGTGAATTCAGTTGCATGCAGTGCTCTACATTGCAAGCGCATTCACTGATGAAGTACCTATTTGATAGGATATATGACGTCAACAACAAGGTTTTGTGTCTTGAGTTTATATTATCTTTAAGTAATGATTTGATCGTCAAAGATATATCCAATGAATGTACCGTATTATTATTATTTCTGTGATCCACAAATGCTTGTTCTTTGGACATATGATTTAAATGTCTCTCTAGCCCTCTCCCTAGCTTCACAATAACTTAAATACTTTAGTGTAAAATGAAAAGAAATAATCCTACTCAACTACTTTTACTACCTACTCAAACTTTAATTTTTATTTAATTTAGTAAGTTAAGGTGTATTGGTGTCCGAGGTCTGTTTCCACCGACGCGGCGACATGTCGCGCGGGGGCAGCAGGCGCGGTGAGGCGCGTGCCTGGCGACTGGTGGCCGCCGAGCTGCTGGCTGCTAGCGAGCCGCTGCAGTACATAGGGTTCAATGATGAGCACCTAATTAAGTCAACATTTAATTTTATCGACTGATGATGAGATAATGTACGGTCATAAGTCTAAAAACAGCTTCATTGCAGCGGTTCATCAAAGTCACATGTTTCAGATATTTATAGAAATGTTATCTGGCACAATAATATGACCCATACGAACATAGAGCTGTTACATGAGAATATTAATATCCACTAACATGTCTGCGGCTACTACATCTGACAGATTGTTATCAGTCACGGTAACGGTAAGTCCTGTCGCCATCGACCATTCATGTTTACTGTGCTATTAAACTTTAGATAGGCAGGGAAAATAAAATTGTGTGGCTTGACGGCACCTTCTTGAAATCTAGTTAAAGTAAACAAAAATGTAAAATGTATTAGTACTCGAATCGATCAAGGTGTGGTTGGTCTCAGACATAGAGCGCAGTACAGATGTGTATTGGCCTACAGTAGTACTCGTAGTACACGGGTAGTGTCGAAGCGAAGCGGATTAGTATGGGCTTGTTAACAAGACGTGCTAGTGTGTAGTGTTACAAATACATTTAATATCGCTAAGTAATGTGTTGTGACAGTGGTGTGCGTGACGTAGCCGCGCGCATATATCTCGCGCGACACGGAGCGATTAAGTAGACGTGTGTCGTCCTCGACGAGCCGTTACAGTATTAGTTGCCAGCGCTACGTGCGCCGCCACTGACATATTGATGAACTGCGCACTTCATTTACAATAACGCATTGCCAATTATTTATAGACTCGTATCGCATGAACTCTTCCGATTGTCTTCACTAAGCTGTTCATATTATAAGTGTCTGCTACATAAGTCCAAGAGCCGTTCCCAGAAAGTTTCTCAAATAAAATTGATATGAGTAAAAGCTACCAATAAACTAGATGCTAGAACAAAGCTCGCTTCGCTGCCAACAAAGTGTGATTTCATTTTGTGACAGATTTATCGAGGGGCTAACTGATGCTAACTGCTATCGCAGCGAAACTATGTTTTGCCTTTCGCAGAACTGTATAGCCGCAAAGCTTAGAGCGACCGGTTCATCTTGTACCTAACGTTGTATCGGACTAGGTAGATCTTTCGGCGGAATCCGATACTATAACAAGGTCTCCTCCGTTTTATACGAGGCGGATGAGTGACTAACGATATATTATAAGATAGCGGGACGGCGACAGGCGACGCGTTCCTGGAAGAGAGCGGAGGCCGCGATCGACAAATGATTTTAATGTAGAGTCGTAGCGGTTCCCACGCGCCGCCGCGCCGACCGTCGCCACATTGTCGGCCCTCGGATTATGAATGCAGCGGCAGCCACCGGTGCGCCGGCTGCTGGCTGCTGGCTGCTGACGTGGCGAGTGCTGGAGTATGGCGGCACGGGCGGCCCGCCGAGCGCGCCGCGCCGCTGGCCGCGCGCCAACGCCGCCCGCTCGGCGACGCCCTCCGCCGCACTCCATCACGTGACGTCACACACTAACTGTTTCAAATATTCACCGTTTCAATTAGAAATTTGCCAAACAGCCGAATAACAGCGTTAATTGAGAGCATTCGTCGAATGCCATGTCTGACATTCCACCATCGACTGTAACGCTTTAAACTCGCTCGGGGATTAGTCGGTATTAGCTCGTTTGTTTGTAGTTTAATTTGTAACGTAAATAGTATAATAGAAGTTTTAGAGAAAGGGATGCGCGCACCCGTGAAGAAGATGAATGACAACAAAGGAACGCGATTGTCTCCTGCGACCCTCCCCCCTCCCTTCTCCCGCGACCCGCGACCCGCCGCGCACCATCAAAGCAAATATGCGGATCGTCGGAGGATCGCTGTCGCCGCGAAAAAACTAATAAAAGGCAATATTACACGCGCAAATATATCGCTCGCTGGGAGCCGAGGGTCCCGCCGACCCCTCGCCCGCGCCCAGCAATGCCACGCATGTCTCGTGAAATACGCGCACTTTGATGCTCCACTAAATTGCACCAGCCGTCACGCTCTCTTCAACAAGGAAGTGCCTAAACTGTTTTCTTTATTGTTGCAAAGTCTAAGACCTAGTTTACAGTTTGAAGTGTTTCCTTCTGTAATTTATCAAGCAAACCTATGTCATGTTATCTCTATACCTACCAAATTAGAATGACTTATACTGTCAACATTTTAAATAAATAAAAAGTTTTCTCACTCCTAGTTCTGACGGCACACGCTGCCGTTTAGATCTCGGAGGGTGATCCTCACTTGAGTGAGTCAATAAGCGCATTCCACTTGCACCGAGCCGAATTAAAAATCAAATAATGTTGTGTATAGCGAATTAGGAGAGAAGCACCCGACGAGCGCGCTCAGGGTTGAACCTCACAATATTATTGTGATTAGGGCATCGAGAACCGGCCCTATTTTAGGAACCGGTTCTTTCGGTTCCAAACTCAAGCTGGAACCGGGTACCCGGTTTTTTCGGTTCTTTCGGTTCTTTTCGAAAAATTTTAGTTTAAAAGCTGATTTTCAACTACCATAACGAATAAAAGAGAATGGATAAAACACACTTTATTGGAAAAAGGATTTTTTTATTATTTTTATAATTATACTCATATTTACAAAATCGTTTTCAGTAAGATTAAGCAATAATCAGTGCTTTTCAATCAATGCTTTGTTTATAATGCACTATAAAAATCGTAAACTATGTTTGAAATAAGTTATTGATATTAACTCTTAAAAATAAAATCAATTAATTTTGATTAGACTTTTCAAATTCTCATTAAATCATGCTATTACTTTAATTCGTTGTTGTTTCGCTCTGTTATGAAAACATTTTCCGCTATTGGAAAAAGTCGTCAAAATTGTTCTGTCCACCTTAAGGTAACGTTGGATGACCGAGCTTGGACCCAAGTCACGCTGCAGATCAGATTTAGTCGGCTAAGTGTACGTAAAGTTTCCAGTTTAGGTCCACTGTGGTTGATTTTCAGATTCTGTGCATGACTGAGGCAGTAAATAGTTGGGAATTGTTCTGCTCGGGCACAGATCTACCCGAGTAACGTTCTTCTCAGAGGCAGTGGAGAAGAGCCGCTTTACAGTTTGACACGGAAGTTATGAATTAATACGTCAATCAACACTGCAGAGCGCGCGCGTCTCCTGGCTGTGGGAGAATGGGAATCGGGCCTCTGGTTACAGGCACTACCATCAACCACTCTTGGTACGATTTGAATGAAAATACTTTCCGGCTCGCCATCAGTTTATGTTGAGGTAAACCTTGTTTCGCATGTCTAAGTTGTCAATGCGGTGAAACAGTCGATTGCCTCGGTCGCCATGGCCTGTCCTGCAGCAGGAGCGCAGTGCGTATATTCCGTCACGCAAATATTTATGACATTATTCATCGTGCTCTTGTCACAGCCGGTGTACCAGCTGTTTTGGAACCTAATGGTTAGGTGCGTGGCTATGGTAGGAGATCTGACAGTATGTCATTGTTGTCTTGGAAATTGGTTCGGCCTTTGGTGTGGTACGCAACGTCGTCGACACACTTGCGCCGTACCACGTTTTAATTTCGGCTGCGTCTCCTGGCACTGCTGCTGTAGCTGCGGAGACCCTTAAGTGGCGAAAGTATTATAATGATTAATCTAATGAGTAATTTTATTTTCCAGCCGTTTGGGTTTGAAATGCTCGGGTCGTGGGGACCGATTGCATGAAATCTTTTTAAAGAACTGTCAAAACGTTTGGTAGTATACTCTACTCGTGATCAGAGTTCTGCTATATTCGATGCACAGAGAATCGGCATAGCCATTCAACGTGGCAATGCTACCACTCTCAAATAGAGTCATTTCTACCCTGACTGTAGTACTCAGGTCAATCGATTCAGGAGTAGAATAGCTTGAATTAATTCCTTAATAAGTTCCTCTTCATTTGTTAAAGAAGATACTTATAACAATATTATATGATAATAAGTTGATATTTAGCGTGAATTGAGGTATTTCTAAGTTTATTTTATGAAAGAACGAAAGAATAGAAAGAACCGAAAAAACCGGTTCTCAGATTTACAGAACCGGTTCTTTCAGAAACCCTCAGAACCGGGAATTCCCGGTTCTTTCGGAACCGGGAAAACCCGGTTCCTATGCCCTAATTGTGATAAATGTTTAACTCTTAAGTAATGTTAGGTACACTCATGTAATGGAAAATGTCCTTACTGATGTTCTTTATTGAACAAGTACCTATTTCTTATATAGTTTAAATACCATTTAACAGTAATTTATATCTAATGTAGGTATGTGAATGGGAAGATTATGATCTATTAGCAATGAAATAAATGTAAACATTCCAAGAATGCGCATTTGGAATGTATAATAAACAAGGTATTGCCTACCTACGTACGAGCACCAGGTAATGCAGTAGTTATAGCTATATAAGGACACGGATAGCTACCGCTACGTATATCACATCACAACAAAGCAGGTAGCCAGCCCCGGATAATGAAAAAGCGGGCGGGTCGCAGCCCTAATTCGTAGATGTACAAGTGCAAGGGTCAGGTCGGCTCAGAGAATATGTCCGCGCGGCTAATGAAATGTTTAATAACGGCGAGCACGTGTGCGGGCCCGCTCACCCTCTTCACGTTATCTCTCAATGCACAATTTATTGAGAGCAATTTCGCATGTCATAAAACCGAATTAATATCGTCGGCAGCGCCCGAACGCGGCATCTCCGCGACTATTTGTCAAGTACGGAGATGAACAATGCGGAGCGGCCCGGGCCCCGGCTCCCGGCTCGCGCGCGCATGCATTCGCGACGCTTCACACGTGGATCATGGATGTACCGGCTCTAACTACACAAAGCAATTCAATAACACGGCCCTACAGGAAATTTACTGCATGTCTGATGAATAATACAAACGTTTCTCGTAATTGTAACTATCCATGAACTATATTATTATAATCTGGATTTACACATTACATTATATAAAACCTAAGTGATTGTTAACCGTAACGACTCTGCCTTTTTAGTTAGTCAGCGGTAACAATAATTAAAGTAGTGTGTAGTGTACTGCCAGTAAAAAGTGATTGAGTCCACTAATAAATATGATTTTCATCGTTTTCTACAATGCTTATTTTTTTAGGAGACTATAGTTTTTAAAATTATTAAAAATATTAATGTTGTAAAATCGCAATCGTAATAGCATTCAGTATAACTGCACAAATCTGCTGGTACTAACTTGAAGCTCACCGCTGAAGTGACATCATTACGTATTGAACAATAAAATAAGTCGCGAAGCACGAGAGCACTCAGAAATCAAGCAAGTGAGCAGAGAGCGCGGAGAGAGCATTGTGAGCGTCTCCTGAAAGACGTCGTGAGTCGCGCCTCGCGAGTGCTCAGTGAGCGTGAAATGGAGCGCGACCCGCCGATTGTATTAATGAAAAGCGTCTTGAGGACATTATCGCGCTCCGGGGACGCCGCGCGCGGGGCCGCTGGGGGCTCTACCCGCCTATTATCCGCCTTATTAAGCAGGTTGCGCCATGTGACAGGCATTAGAGGTATAATGACAGGTACATTAACAATTCGAGTGGAATTTCTTGCCAGTTTTTCTCCACAATGACGGGGTCTTTGTAAAACTTTGTAAAACCTACCATCTTAGTACATAACACGTAATAAATAATGCAAATTAGACAGTGTATTTTTGCTCGTCACTGGACTTATATATAAATGTTATTGTTTCTATGGGGATGGATAAAAAACAGTAGTGGATTGTATTCAATAAGATCTGGAAGGACTGGACTTTTTTTTAAAGTGTAAATTATCTATAATGTCAGATTTGTCACGTAAATTCTCCTTTTGATTTTCCTAAATTAAATACGAAGAAGAATGTGCACGAGCTACAACGCGTCCCTTTAAACATAATGGACTGGAAAGGTTGGGCCTTAATATTTTGACGTAGATGACTTCAAAGTCCGTGGCCGTGTGCAGCAGTAAGGCGCAGTGATCTGCAACAAACAGATGACACGCGCCTGATAGGAGCGGCGCGCCGCCCGCGTCCTGCAGCCATGCGGCCAGGTGGAAGCACGGGGCGAAATTAAAAAGAAGTTCTGTGAGTACATGTCATTTCAACACAAACATGTTTTAATAATAGTAGCTAATCCCCGTTCTATAATATTAATACAAACATGTTTTATTGTCTAATCTGAAACAAGAATCGGTGTTGTAACAGCACTCAAGTAGATATAGCCAACCAGAATACAATAAGTAAAAGACCATGAAGGTCAAATAAAGTGACAAACCTTAATAGTAGATTACTATAGCTCGAATTAATTCATACAAGTAGGTACATAAATAAATAATGATGACTGTGCTCGAAGCCATTTCCAACATGACTAGGTAGGGCACATTAAAGCAGGCGGTCAAGTGCGCGCCGTATAAGGCGAGACAACACAATATACATGTATCACATGACGGCGCGCCTGCTGACCACTTGTACCGTGGACCTGAGTGTTACACAATCGCTGCTCAACCTACAGTACGACAAGCTGACTGCTGTACATTATGACGAGACCAACAGCTCATAGAACGGAATGTCATTTTCGAGTAGAATACAACAGCTATCGGCTCTAACTTTGTAAGCTGTTATTTGTTTACATTTCCATAACGAAAGTCGAAACGAGCAATAACATTACAGGTACAACTACATTACGTAGAACATACATTACACGCTGATCTGTGATTATGAAGATCTGCATAACATGCAGTAGACTATAGAAATTATGAGAATTAGTTAATAAGAATAATTGAATAGATACAGGAAAACGAATAGAAAACTCTCGAGGAAGTCAATTGGAATTCTGATAATTGAATGTGACATGTTACATGACTTTTGAAATCCCTTAGTAATAGTGGGTGCTTAATTCGTCTGTAATAGTTTTATACTTGTCCCCGGGTATTGTTCAAACACGGCATGTGGAGTTTGGCACGTGGTTGGTGCTGCAGCTAATTACAGAGCAAACGAAGGGGAGCCCTAGCACTTGTCAGAGGGAACATCCCCTCGCCGTATTCATTTGATTCACCACTCATTGAAACTTATTAATATCACGGCGATGATTTATTGTCCGCGCTGAGCCGGTGCGCCGTGCGCGGTGCGTGATGCGAGACATTATTGAATTTTATTAACTTTCCAGTGAAGGGTGGCGGCTGCGCTATTACTATCGAGCTTTCCATTGACCTTTGAGTAGTTTTATTGTTATATTGAATTAATTAAGAATGACCATTTTAAGGGTGTTACCACACCAATCGATCGATGGTCGATCGATGCCGTCGATCGATGGAGGAATGGATTGGTCGACGTAAATGGTATGGTAGAAACTGTCGATCGACGTCGACTAGTCCATTCTGCCGTCGATCGATGGCATCGATCGACTGTCGATCGACGATTGGTGTGGTAACACCATAACAAAGTAAGAGCAACGCCGTATCAACTATAATGCTGATACTATGATGAATTTTGATGAATATAATGTTAAACTATACTTGACTAGATTCATTGAATCAGTAATAAGGTAGTAAGCAGGTAACCCGATAGTGCGGCGGCGTGGTGGTGTCCGGGCCGGCTGGTCCCCGGCCTCGTGCGGTGGACGTGGTGACAGTGGAAGACGAATGCAGCGAGCGCGGCGCCCCGCGGCGCGGCCGGCGCGCGCGCTGGGAACTCCGCGCCGCACAAAAAACTCCTAGATCTGTATCTACCAGCCACACATCAATCTTCACGTGGAAGCACCCCCGCACCCCGCTACCCGCCAGCCCGCCAAACAGACACGGTATCGTTTGTCTCTTACACATATAAATAATGATGGAATAATGACAACAAACATGACGCATCTCCCTAGAAGCGGATTGCTGCATCATGCTCTACTGAATTATAAAAATACATTTCAATGTATCAGAAGTTGAAAAATCATGGAAGCCACATTCGTATTACTTGACTTAATAGATAATAGTATTGTCCAGCCAGACACTGTTAAAATACACAAGTACAATCCGCAAAGAAATAGAATAAAAAAAATGTGATCCGTTGCATTGTCATGTAAGCGCGAGTTCTTCTGGCGAGGTAAGAAAATACTAGTGGGCTAATCCGGGCACACCATTGAGCCGCGAGCACGCGCGGGATGGCTCGCGACTGACAGGAGCCGGACGTCATCACTGTTAACATATCCCGGAGTAAAGACTGTCCTCGCAGGAGCGCGCGCATCCACACTCAATCTCCTGACAGCCCCACTTTTTGTCTCAATTTGTTCAATTGTTCACCTGTCTACATAGCATCGCTTTATTCCACTGCGAATTCATTTTTCATATAGCATACTCAGCCGAGCGTCGCAACGGTCAGTTCTCACAGAAAACCACAATTTTAAAAATGTCCGCGGGTAAGCTTTCGCATTCGATTCCCATCGGGTTGTGTGAGATGTCCACAGATAAGCTCGATAAATTTAATTAAACGTCTCGGAGTGGTCTCACGGCGAAGGCGCGGCGGGGCGAGGCCGGGGGCGAGGGGGCAGAGGGGGCGCGGTGGTACTCTGCTGGACAGGAGTGCGAGGGCAGGCAAATTTGTTTGGTGCTGAGTTCGGTCCACTTGTATTAATTAAGTGCGGCGGCTCCACAAAGAGACCGGCCGACACACACACCACTGCGCAAAAAATACGTCTCCCGAGCACCGACAGGAGCCGTGACACACGCAGCCGGGCCCGGACACTGCAGCGCGGCCAGATCGCGCACCTCATTGTTTACTTGTTAACTAATTGATTCACTAAATCATCTACAAGATCCGATCGATTGCTTTAAATCGAAGTCAGTCTCTACTTTTCGTTATGTCACTGAGAAGCAAGAATTAAACAAATTCCTAGAAAGGTAGTACAAGACATCAACAACATACCGTTCCCAAATCACCATTAAATTTAACACTTACGAATATTGTTATCTACCATTAATGTTCACGTGGAAGCATCCCCGCACCCCGCACTCCGCTACCGCGCCGGAGATATGGGATCGTTTGTCTCCAAGTTCTAAGTAGTTATTTTAAGGAAGCTCAGTTCTCCTTTCGAGTATTTTCGGCTCTGCAACGTAACTAGAGAAAGTGGTCAAGGCGAAATGGTTCGGATGATGGTTATCAATGTTATGGTATTGTGAGATGTTAGTGTGGCATTTGCACACAAGCGACAGGTCGATTAGGCCCAACAGTGCGGTTACCGCAGTGGGCCCGTGGCTTGCGAGCGCTGCGGCCTCCCGCCGCGCGCACGCTGCTACACTATTTATCAAGACCCTGGCTTGTCTAGGACGCAGCCAAACTTTAACAGAAACACTGCTTTAATTTAAGTCAGTCCCATATTATAACTGCCTCGTTGGCCTAGTGGTTGTAAGCGCGACTGCTCCGCCAGAGGTCTTCGATTCCCGAGTCGACCAAGGTGTTATTGGGTTTTTCTATGAAATTCTCAGTAGCAGGTCGGAGTTTGGATTTGTGCCCGGTTAGTGGCAATAGGCTCGCCCAATATTACATGGGACCAAAAACATACCAGCGAACAAGAACAGCTCGCGAGCATGGGTCGAGCGGCGTGCGAATGTTTGGCGTACAGCGTTTTTGACACTTAGTAATGCTCGTTTGTCAGATTTTAACGCACCCTAAGAATACCGTATTTCCCTGCTTTCCGTTTTTCGGAGCTAAGTTTAGCTAACTTTTTAGGGTTTTTTGGGCTGAACAGATTTTTATTACTTAGCCACAAAAGAGTTACCTAGGTACCATATACCATACACTGAAAAAGCTTCATTTTGTGCCTTTGTGATTATTGGTATCAAAATGAAACCATTTCTCAAATTAAAACACAAGCTGAGCAGGCTACATGGTGTAAGTAACTACAACACTTATCAAAAGAAACAAGTTATACAAAGAATTTGGCCAGTAAGTCTGAACTAACAAATAATGCCGATGTCACCAAAGTATTTCCTTAAAACTGTAAGGGGTAGCAATAAAATGAGTTATGGTAATCAGCTCGCCACTTGCAGCAGATGACACATCTATTGTGCGCGCTCGGGCGCAGCCAGGAATGCGGCGCGGGCGCATCGGGCCGCCCGACTGACGCACACCTACCAGCATCAAGCAGAAGGTTCACTACGCGAGTAGCTTGCTCAGCAACTTTATATTAGTAAATAGAACCGTACAAATGGGCCTAGTTAACTCTTAGTATCCTGAGTTCAGTGTCTATGCGAAGGAAAGCGATAGAAGTGTAATCGCGCGTCATATTAGTGTAGCGCATATTGTGCCGAGTGGTAGTACGGCGGCGCGCGGCTGCGTGGCGGCGCTCGGTGCAGCGCGCACTCTCCGCGACTGATATGTTTATTAGCGCACCGCGCCGCGCCCGCGCCTCCGCCGGGAGCCGGCAGATGTTCCCGCCGAACACTTCCCCATATCTGGCATATCTGAATAGATAGCTTTCTAATTTTATTGCTGGCCACTTGTAAACATTTTTTGACGTTTCCAAGAACCGACGGGGCGGCAGCGGCGGCTAAGTCGGTTACAGAAGCTCATTAGTTAGGTGCCGTACGAGTATCGATTCGACGAACGAATTCCATTTCCAATACGAGATAATAATCTAACTGTAGAGAGCTTACTGTTTATGTAAGGTAATAGGAACCGTGAACGCGTTATTTAGTACCTAGATTCTTGGCACAATGGAACAGATTGACCATTTTTATCTCTAAGGAAGATAGGCAGAAAGGAAGGATATTCAAGAAAGAGCATCAAAAATCATTGAGCTTTGGTCAAATCGGCTCCACGCGGCGGCTAAAGTGGTTGTGGTTACCTGTGCGACAACAAGATAACAAAATTAAGGAAACGGAATGTTGCCTACTGAGAATGGTTTAAAGAAAAAACAAAAAGAAGTAATAACCTTTATCTCATCACCGATCGGCAGACGAAAGAAGCAATATTTATTGATATTAAACAAAAGATTAATTTAGTTTAAACGCTATTCAAAAATGACCTCAATCGATTCCCTACTTCTGGAGACATTCACGTTATTATAATTATTCGGAAGTAAATTATGTCTCTATCAGTATCGGGCGATCGCTGGACGTTTGTCTAGGATTTATGAGCTGGGAGCGGCGGGAGCGGCGGGAGCGGCGGGAGCGCGGGGTGGCGCCCCGGGACCCGCCCGGACATAAATAATGACGTTTAATAATTGATTAATCGCGGTGCTCCCGTCGCCGGCGATAGTATCGCACATACCTGCCCGCACCGCTATAAAGATGAGTCGCTAATTAATTTAAATGAGTGGAGACCGCCTGGCGGACACAAAAAGTGGCGGCGGGTCGCGCCACTATCGCGACATCGCCGCACCGCGCACGAATTATACTTGATTTAGATGATATCGGCCGCGGAGCGATCTGTCCGCCGCCGCCGCCGCCGCCGCCGCACCACAGCGCCGCACCGTCTTGATCCTGCACTCTGGGCGCAGGCGCAGCAACGTACACAGCACTTCAAAACTTAAAGCCATCAAAAGTATCACACCTTGTCAACTGTAGCAGCCTTGTAATTAATTACGCAATATTTTAATTCTGAACGCAATATTAAATACTGAAATTATGTTATTTCTAGACACTTTTTGTTACCTTTTTATTTCTTTATCAGTTAATTCCTGATCTCTTAAGAACTTACATAAAGAAAATATATTAGTGTGATTTAATATAAAATAAAATTTACTTAGACAGACTCATACATTTAATTTACAACTATCTAGTCATGTCAATCAGCGTATACTAACTTACCATAGGAATAACACAGAATTTGAGATGAGAGAAAAAATAGTAGAACCCTTTATTGATTTACAAGTATCGATGAGGATCGATAACCGAGCCCTCGGGTCGTGCGCCCGGCCATCACCACGCTGCGGCGGCGGGACAGCTTCCACGCTCAGCAGAGGATCTTACCTTCACAAGCGTGTCGGAGTTGTTCTCCAGCCCACTTAATGCCATCCTCATTGCCAGTAACATGAGAATCAATGTTACTTGGGAAAAAAATAAAAAAAAATCCACAAGTTTATTCGGTAAAAAGTATTTTATATACGTGCCGTGACTTATCCGGCACAGAAAAATTACTTATTTCAACGACTCTTATTCTTAGAGTTCCTATTATTATCATGTATGTCCCCCACCATACAGGGTGTTACGTAACCCCTGTCCGACCCGTGAAGGTGCTGTTAGGTATCGATATCTGATTACAAAAATGTAAAAAATGATATAAATGACAAAGCAAGGAATGAATGCAGAGATGACAAGTAGCAGAGATGAATGGAACCTGACCATGCATTGTGCTGACCCCAAATAAATGGGCACTATTTTAATTGTCCTACGCTTATATTGAAGTTAGTTCATTTATATTTAACTCTCTCAACTCAACTGACTAATTTCAAGATACTGACGGCTGATGTAGTGTGAGGATGGGGGAATTGCGGACGCGGGGTAAATACGGACTAACATGTATACCGCGTCCAGTCTGTCTAAAGAAACTAAAAAAATCACGAAAAAAAATCACCAAAAAGGTTTACCGGCGCTGGTCCATATTTGCTCAAGAGCTATTGATTACGGACAAATACATTTTTATATTTGACTAAAATTGAATAAATTTCGATTGGTCTCATATTGCAATTAACGTTGATTTGATACATAAAAATATATATAGTTTGATAATTAATAAACTGCCTCGTTGGCCAAGTGGTTCGAAACGCGACTGCTACGCTAGAGGTCTTGGGTTCGATTCCCGAGTCGATCAAGGTGTTATTGGGTTTTTCTATGAAATTCTCAGGAGCAAGTCGGAGTTTGGATTTGTGCCCAGTTAGTGGCAATAGGCTCACCCCCTATTACATGGGACCATACCGGTAAACTGTGGGTGTACATTGGTACACTTCTGCCTAACACTTCGGGGATATGTATAAATACAGATTGATTATTACAAATAGTTCGAGTTCTATTTTTGATTTTACACCTCTGCCCTCTGCCTTCGGGGATACAAGCGTGATCGTATGTTATGTTTTGTTTATTTTTGATTCCGCATAAGCGTCCGCAATTCCCCCACCTTCCCCTAATCATTTGCACCTTTACATCACACTAACCATGATTTAAACGAATAATATCACCACGACTTCACCAAATTCATGATTTAAACTTGTCATGAAATTTTCTTCCGAGTTTTCTACACAAAAGGTATAAAGGTAAAATTCTTAATTTTTGAATTATAACGCAAATTACCCAGTTCTGCAGCTCTAGTTACAAACCGGCTAAGTGTGATTTGGACTCGCGCTCCGACGGCTCCGTAAAACCTGTAGCAAATACTGGTATTTTAATTGCTTAATGAAAAAAAAACTTAAGTATATGATATAATTTTTCATTTGCTTTTCCCGATTTTTCCTTTGTCTGTGCTACGGGAAGTATTCTGTAGTTCTTGATTCATAAAGAGCTGTGTCTTTTGATTGTGATGGCTTAGAAGTTTGTGGTTTTCACAGCTCTAAGGGATCGTTTTCCCAATTAGGCTCGGAAGCCTCAAATGGCAAAGTGAAACGCGATCGCACACTATTTCATATTATGTATGATATTATGGATACCTACTCATTATAGAACTACTCGTAGCCCATTCTTTCATTTAAAGCTACTTTACATTATATACGTTAGAATATATGTGTACCTATTTGCGTATTTGAAACTGGGACACCATAACAGGTATTTTGCTTTAGCAGCCCTAAGGGTCGCTATTTGTAAATCGCTTCTAGTGTATTACATGATAGCTCTCACTGGCGAACACAGCGGGCTGCTCAGCGCGGAGCCTTCATACAGTCCGCCGCGCGCTCCCGGGCCGCGCGCCGCTCTGCAACGTAATCGCATTCACTGCTCGTTCACGGCCCGCTGCGCGCCGACAGACGGACTGAACGATCATCCGTGTACACCCAATTTGTGTAAATATAATGGATAGTCAAAATGAAGTCACCTGCTATTAGTGCATTCTGTGCATTACCTACGCTAGAATGCTATTAAAGAACCTAATTAACGCGGTATCGATAAATTCGGCTCAAATATTCGACGTATACACTATTATGTGCACTTGGCAATCGCGGAGCCATTATCTGTTTACTTGTGTGGAGACAAATGTGTCGGCACAGATGACGCGTCGCACGGCTAATGAGTGCTAATTGAACACTCGTAGATCAGCGCGGGCGCCCTCGGCTAACGCTGCCTATAAATCTGCGAGCTCACACTCAAGTTTCTATATTTTTCGTCCTAAATAGAAAGCCATTAGCGGTGATTACAGCGGCTGGCGCAGGTCGTCACTCCCTGAGATCTCAGCCTTGTCATATAAATCGTTAAGCAACACAATCAGCTCCGGAATATGTTGCGCGTTCACCTCACACGTCACGGTATTGTCTCCACATGCTGGTCTTATCATGGCTTCTAGTGACGTCACCCCTCTCTGCTCTTGGTATGATGACATGGGATTGCATTTGCTACGTCTCACTGTTATCTTCTTATATTTCTGCCGTGGAAACGGCGCGGGCTCTTGCTGCACTCCTACCGTGTAGAAACAACGGGTCTCTTCTCCGTTCTCTTTCCAAGTAATCAAGCAGAAATGTACTACCGCAGCCTGTGCAGACACCCGCGACGGTGTCGGCCTAACCTAAAACCTAAACTTTTCATTTTTTTTGTTTATGAGATCTTGTTCCGTTGGCGAACCGGAACATAAGTATATAATACATATCACCTGTATCAACCGCCGGCGCTGTTAGGCTATAAAACACTCGTGAATACATTTGGAGCCCCGGTCAGTTCAGCGCGGAGCAGTACGGTGGCCGATGCGTGTTCACATACTAAGTATATATTTCACGACAGCCTAATTAGGGCTTATTTATTATTACAGCGTTTTGCCATCATTATAAAAAGAATTAGGAATGACACTAATTAAGTATGGGACCACTTACATTTACACAACAGTGCATTGTATATATACATTTTGTTATTTATAACAAAAGTGCTTTCATTTTTATAACTGATACATTTAGCATAAAATTAAATGAAATTTTAATCAAAACAATAGAATGCCACTGGCAGGCATTCAACAATAGTTGTAGCACTAATTACTAAATCTAAATCGAAATCTAACTAAAATCTAAATCATGACGCTTTCCGTGCCTGAACAAAAACACATTGAATAGCATTGACGATCCTAATTACACATATATGATGATAGGTTTGCGCGCCCGTACAGAGTGAATTTACCTATTCATGTACTTCTGCAGGGCATCGCCGCGAGAAGCACAACTCTTGACAAATATTTATGTCTAATACTTGTGAGTTGGACATCAATGTCAAAGTCAAAGTCAAAGATCTTTATTGTGAGACAGTGGTTACAAGGGTGTTATTATATTATTTTGGTGTGCATCTTCACTGCTCCACTATATTAGGCGTACAATATCATAATTTATGTTAGCTTAGATCTAAATGATGTGTTACACAAAAGATAAATTTTAATTGAAAAAGATCTATATTTTGCATCAAAACATAAAAACCAGTTTGACACTAACCCATCACGAATCTGTCGGACAAAAATTCATGTACTGTATAATATGGTTTTATCAAGAATTCATTTAATTTTTTCTTAAAAAATTTAATGTTGTCAGTTTCTCTTATTTGTTTAGGAACTTTATAATCAATGTATCATCTATGTATATATATGCGTATTTATATCACAACTTATATTATCTTTTGAGGATGAATTTTGCATGCCATATTTAAGATTCTATTTTCTTAATAGTTTCTTGCGTTTTATCTATGTAAGTTAGGTTTATTGTATAAAAAAAGGTTTTGACATTTCTGGGTTAGCTTACTCAACGATGTCAAAATTACATCGTTCAATATTTAAACCATTGTTATAAAAAATGTATGAATATTATTGCAAAAATAAACCCTAACTACTTTTTGAGTTGATCCTCGTAAGAAACATTTTTTTTTTTCCATAGTACCGAATATGATGTGCGGTAAAATCGACTGAGATACACACATACAACACATCTGACAACTCCCTTGAATTAGTCCTAGTACCCTGTTCCACTTCTATGAAAGCATCGAGAAGCCAGATCAGTAAAAACAAATGCTTGTTTACAGTCATGAGTGTAGAATAAAAGCGTGTTGTTACCAGCAAGCTCCGTAGCTCCGGGGCAACGTCAACCGCTGTGTTCTCAGAAGTTAATTATTAAGTCAGCTCCGTGCCTTGAGAGAAGGAGGAATAATAACGTATGTAATGTAAAGTAGTGGACATTCATGTCGGCCGCGACGATAGCTATCGGTGCTACCGGGGGCTCCCGCCGACTCAGCACCTTGTTCTTATCTTATCTACGACATTAAAAGGCAGCTCTTTAATGTCCACACGTCCCTAACACCACATAACCACGTTCGCTCTTGGATCACTCTGTGTCCATGAAATAAGATTGACTTTCCCGCGGCACTGCGCAGGGCCCGAATATCCTTCGCGCACCTCGTAAAAACAAACGGTTGGGTATTGAGGAGCTCCTCGAAACCATTAAGCGTTATCGAAGTGTCCACTTAATAACAAGTCCTAACTAATTAGGCGGCGAGTCGTCTGACGCACCCGCCGCGCACCGGCCGCGCACCGCCGGGACGCGAGCCGCTCTCTGCCGACCACTACGCCACACATGCCTAATTTCTTTAGTCAGCATTACCATACGAATATGGCTAGGGATCTAATTACATGTCTTTTGTATTGTCATGGAAGTAATGGTCGTCTAAACACTTGGTAAAACTCAGCACAAGGATTTAGCGACTCTACCTTCGTTGTCGAAATACATTGTGTGCTATTTGTAGTTTATATACCTACTGGGCGTTTAATTCTTACAGGGCCGGTGGCATGCACGTAGTTGTTTGTGCGCTTGCACTGGACGGCTGTTACCAAAACTGCGCCGAGCGGGGAGCGGCGCGGCGCGGGGCTGCTAATTGTGGTGTCGGCGGCTTGACATAGCGTGAATGGGTCGCCGCGCTTTATGTTAATTGCCGATAATTGTCCGGCGGGCTCGTAAGTCGCCGTAACTCTTAAGTGAGCGGCAGAGGGCGCGGTGGCGCGCTACTGTGGAGGCAAGATGGCCGCAGCGGATGCGGTAATTGCCTTCGTGGAAACCGCTGCGGGCCGCATACAGATTGAAGCGCGGCGCCCGCAAAAACAACGGCGCGGTGCAATTAGACGCCCCCCCGCGCCCCCCGCCCGACCCCCGCCTGCTGGCCCCTGCCTCGCGGGTAATAGCCAAGCGACCCGCCTCCAGTCCGAGGTGATTAGCTCCTAACCTTGCGATGGCCGCTACATTTATACCGACCACACATGAAACGTCGTATAGAGACTACTCTGGTAACCAACAAACATTTCAACATATAAACACACAGACAGACCTGAGCGAAGCTCTTTGACTTAGTAAATAGGCAGGAATAGGTGAAACAGTCTGAACGATTGCAATTTCAGTAAGGTTCATTACGAAGTTGGCTGATGTAGCTGTACTATAGCACTAGCCCTAGCACCTGTAAGGCACCGGAGCGTTCAGCCGGACCCGTGGGGCAGGCGTGTGCTCGCCCTCGACCGCGACCACAGAGCTATGCTGCCTTATCAACGACTCGATGACCTCAGTTACTTAATCCATGAACTCCGTACTTGTCACAAAGGCCGATGAAAAAGACAATCTTCTGAAACTGGGCACTAGAAATAAAATGTAATTATGTTATATAAAATTTTTTAAACTATCAATTCCTCATCGATAATGTGTCAAATAAAAACCTTATCCTTAGTTTAAACTCATACCATTAAATTTTGCATCGCTGTTGACGCCTTTCTTTTGTTTGGTGTTCTATTATAAAAGTCGTCAATCATTAAATAAGTATATAATTTTGTGGTAATTTAATTTTTTTGCGTTAACTTAAGATACACAATGTTAAAGTAAATAATAAATTTGAAATAAAACTAAGCGTTGCACTGTCAATATTTAAGGCGTCAGAAGAGTAACATAGACACGTCTCTGACCGAGCTCTCGCGGCTCTCCTCAACGTCCTCTAACGCCTTGCTTGAGGTACTTCGGTGTGCATTCACTTTTTGCGAAATTGCGATAAATATTTGCATGTTTAACATCATTGACACATATCTTACACAAAGTGATGTGTGGGTAAACTCGGTGAAACGAATGCTGTCGATGTGCGTAAATACGCTCTTTTTTCATACTGTGCTTTATTTGACTATGATCAATGAGAATTATTTCATGGCGAGATTTTAATCGAGTGCAGCCAATGTATAAGGTATAGCAAATCAAACGTAGGTATTTCAATGAGACCACTTACTGAACATTTTACTAGCTAAGAGTTCTAGTTGCCCATTCCAGTGTCATTAGTGCGGCTGGAATGCGCAAAATTTCCACAACTAGTTAGAGGTTTTTAATCGCTCATACGTTTATGTTGCAGTAGACTAAGTAGTAGATACGGCACGTTTAGGTAATGTATTAGGTATCAACATAAAGCAAGGTAACAGTGCAGAGCGGACGATGAGGTGGCTTGTAACAAGCCTGCAGCGAGCTGGGACACCAATACACGATGCGTTACATTACTCGAGAAGCGGAAGAGGGAGTCAGGGCGCTCAGGGCGAGCTGACACTCCCACACCGAAGGCTTGAGAGACTCCACAGCCAGCGCTAGCGTGCAAACCTATTTACGTGAGAGCTGTTCAAACATTCAAGTGTCATCATCAAAATAGAACCAAAACTGTGCAATCATCAATCTGGAACATCTTGTTAACTGATAAACTGACTTTATAACTATATTATTTTATGAGGGACCCTCTAACGTAATTGTACCTATTGCTAAAGAAACAATAAAGACTTCAGCCGTCGGCATTATTAAACACATGAAGCAATGTTTAAAGCTTCACATAATTTAAAGGAAGTATAATGAATGTTACACAAATCTAATATATCAAGTAGGTATGCGCGGCGTGCGCGGGCGACGCGGGGAGAGAGGGGGGGGGCTCGGGACATTATTTTTAATGAGCGGTTAATGATTAATACACGGGAGACTCCCGGGTGAACGTTATTGCTGATCGAGTGTATACTACACACAAGTGATCTTAATTTATGTCTCGGTAACTTTAATTCTGAATGCGATAAACATTCATAACTTTTCAATTTTAAAGAAAAATACTATTTCTGTATATTTAATAAGATCCCCATCATTTCACTTATCACATTTCGCCTGAGCGTCGACTTACAGTATGCTACCATTACCAGGAGAGGCTCTGACCACAGTAACAACAAACGTATGCCTAACAGGAGCCAGTTAGGAGTTATATGTATACCTATAACACTTTCTTCATTGTTATAATATCCAAGAGCCAAACTATTTAAAGCCATTAAAAGACATAAAACACTAATAGTGTACAATGTTGTGTGGGAGGAAGGCAGCTGCCGCCCCGTCCATGTTGGCTGGGATATGATCGCGGGAACATTTCGATGTATGTTTAGTGTGATGAGGGCTCCGGCCGAGAGGGCGCAGCGTGAGGCGACAGCTCGGCGGCTCCCTACCAGGCGCGGTGTCGCAACCCCGCCGCCGCCGGTGCGAGCCGCGGACCCACCGCCAGCGCCGAGCGAGAAATCTCGCCCTTCTACCCATCAAGTACCACTCTTGTGTACCTACAAATCGCTGATACGTTTGAATCTCGCAAGTTGCGTGACTTAATAACTACTAATCAAATTTAATGAGCTGTCATCTCTCATTTGCGCAGCAGTCAACGTTATTACAGATCTAATTAAAGGTTCATTATCCAGCTCGTCTGACATCACCCGCAGCCAGACAAGTCTGACCGCTTATGTGATGATCTTTATAGATTATTGTCTAGTTGCTCGCAAATGAGACTGGTTATTTAATTGCTGGGTCTAGGTACTTGCTACTTAGGTGTACACGACACAGACATGCTCTCAGTTAACAGTGGTAGGCGTGGCCGGCGAGCGCCCGCCCACTGCACGCACACGCGCACCCAGCAGGCACTCACACCCGAAGTGGTGCGACGTATTTATGCATGTGCGCGAGTTAAAAACCTCATGCAAATCAGCTGTTGTTTGATACCAGATAAAGCGACGCTACGCGACTACGTAGGATTCAAATTGCCGCGGGGCACGGCATCTGCTACGGCGTAGCATCGTAGACCCCGATAGAATAGCTAATTTTATTGTCAATATTTATCCTGAAAATGCTATATGCTTTGCAAAATGGATAAATATTGAAGAATAAGGATTATATGTTTAGTTTTAATTTAGACGGGCCCGTGACTAAGTGTACGTTTGACTGAAAATACAGGTTAAGCCGCGCTCGCCGCGGTTGGTCGGTGGATGGGCGACCAAGACCATTTATAACATACCGAGACCCCTCCGTGTTTCGAAAAGCACGTTAAACTGTAGATCCCGGCTGTCATACATGGATCTTTGGCAGTCAATAAGTCAATTCTGACAACCAGTCTTAGTATGGGATACTGTGTTTCCCAGTAAAATGGGTTGTCGAGGTCAGATAGGCAGTTGCTCCATGTAAAATACGGCATTCAGTTGAATCCGGTAAGACTGGCAGCAGGCCCCAACATAGTTGGGAAAAGGCTCGGGAGATGATGAAGATTAGAATTTTATGCTAGGTTAGGTTAAGTTTATTATGTTTGCTAATGGAGTTACAAAGTACACAAGTTACAATTATTAGTAGTTTATTATGAATGTACATGTTGTATAGTTACAATATCGTTATAAATACTGACATACCTATGTAGCAACAGTATCTGATTGATGCCTCGGTTATCTGCGCACTATGCGGAGCACACGTGGCGGGGGCGAGAGAGAGGGCCGGGGGGCGGATGCGGGTCGGATTGCAAAAACTAGTCGCGATATGCAGATGAACCATCATCATAGTTCACATAATATGACTGAACTCGCTTTTACTTATGCTAAATTTTAGATAACATCACCCTATTATTATTTAAAACTTTGTGTCAGAACCAGGAACAGTGGGTCCAACTAATTACATGCTATTCGTCAAATATTGAGATAAGCTGTTTTGTCCGTGTATGTATGTGACCAAAAAGTTTAGAATAATGTTGTACAAAGTTGGAATGATAGGCGCTACATAAAAATGCGAACTATCGCCATGAATATTAACTCAAATTAGGTTGCCTGTATATCTGATGCGACCGAACCGAAAATTTGTATATATGTATATATCGGCGCCTCGGAGAGTCTGAAATATGAAATATTATTATACATGGTTACTTATTCACGGTCACCCGACTAGGGCCACACGGCTGGGACAGCTCGCTGCAGCCGCCGCACGGTTGTTTCAGCCGAACAACGTTACTGTTACGTTACTGTGCGGCACATTCTCACCATACCTAAACTGATTACAAAAGCATAAATATTTATGTGGTCGGCTATTTAATTTTTATGAGGTATTCATTATCTAAACTCATTAGGTAGAAATATTTGTATTGTGGAGCGCGTATGCGCGGCATGCGGGCGGTGAAACTAGCGCATTGTGCGCCGCGCACTGGGTCGCGGCATGACGGTGGCACGTAATTAGGAGTTGCGTCGTGTTAATGAACAAGCTAATTGTATCGGCGCTAATTAGCCCGCGGAGGGCGCACTCGGGCGCGACCGCCGCCGTCACCGCCGTCACCGCCGTCACCGCCGCCCCGCGACCTGCACGCAGACGCCGCCGCGCCGCCATAGCTCGGACGTGGATGACGACGGCTCAGGACCCGAGGGAAAGACGCGGGAAACACGTCGATGCCCAGGAGTGGGATGACACGTGTTGTGGATGATGACGAACTCTGATAAAAACATTTCTATGTCCGTATTTATCTACTTAATATAAGAAAATAGAATCGCAACCACATGGCTAAAAATACCTAACTTACTATCTAAGCTATAACCTTACGAAAGATGAGATATTTGCAGACTTTGGTTACAATCACCATATTACTACTAATGAGAAACAATGTTCCTCCTCGACTTTCGTTCGTTGAAGTTTACAAAGGTCTTCAATCGTATAGAATGTGCTAACGGCTAGAAGCCTAGCCATCAGTATTCGAGCTACCTACTTGTGCCTACATTTTGGCTCCAAAATATTTATTTTTTACAAGTATCAAATGCCTGTCTCCGCGCGACGTATTTTTATCAAAATGATTATTATTAACACACACTTAGGTACTTTATACTTTCTAAAGGTATCATATTATATTATTATGATATTTTTTATAAGTATTAATATATTACCAGTTCAGTGCGCTTTCATCTGAGCTTAAATCGGGTATATCTTCAGACATTCGGTTATTCCGTCCCCACTTAAACGCCTCCACAACTTTTAAACGGCTCAACCGATTTTCATCAAACTCGTCTATAAACATTTGCGCAGAAGTCACCTTTAATACAAAAAGAACAAAATTGAAATCGCTTTATCCGTTTGGGAGCTATGGTGCACAGACAGACAGACACACACACAGACAGACAGACTCGTCAAACATATAACATGTCTGCGTCGGGGGTTAAAATAAGCGTATAAGGTATCCTTATCACTGTCCGAGCCATGCTATGCGAGGCTGGAGTGTGTTCACCACGAAGGAGATGGGCACCGCTCCTCGCGCGGACCGCTGCAGACACCCGCGCCCCCCGCGCCCCCCGCCCCCGTCTGAAGCCGCCGCCGACACTTTGTTTGACATCTGTGTAACGGCCGCCATTACTTACTGTCATAACCCGCGCCGCGCGCCCCCGCTTATTAATGAGCCAGCAACATCAACATCACTAACTGATTACTCTCGCCTGCTTAACCTTTTGATACACACTTCCATATATTTGGGAGACACGTCTTGATTCTCTTAACTTTTATTTCAACTTTAATGGTTCGTTTGCAGCTATAAATTAAAGGATGCCATAATTACGAGTTAATCCGCAGCAGTTCAGCTGTGATATATCGATGCGAAGCTTGAGAGATACCATGTAGGTGTCCGCTTAGCGCTAATTTTATGAACATGTAATCTGTTTATTACGTGTGTAATGTGCATGTTCCCGAGACGCATAGTTTAATGTAAGACCGTCAGATGTGACAATAACACTGCAGCAGTGTAGTGTAAATGTCACAGTGCAAGTTACGATGTCCATTTCATTACGTCTAGGAACCTAGCTACTGCCCACGTAGCTATCATATTCTAGTCACACACAATGTGTGTGACTAGAAAATTACACTAAAAATTAACATAATGTGTGTCACACATTATGTTAATTTTCTACGAAAGTCGCATGTTTTGAAAACACCAACGGTCACTGTATCAGATAAAATAACGCTTGTATGTATGTGTTTCGTTGCTTGCTTTGAGTTTAACTTCTTTTCGTGTCTCTCCACAGTGCGCGCTACGCCGGCGTACGAGCTATCCACTTAATATTCGTTTCCGACGTCGCTTTTGATCACACAGTTCGGCCACTTGATTAAACTGTTGTCAAATTAAATCATGTGGTTAGTTCAAAGACGATAGCAGCACAACACTGAGCAGTGTCGACACATAGATAGATGTCACCTCATAAGTCATCTTAGAATAAATTCATAATCGGTTAGTACCGCGGTTAGTATGTTTCCTGCCGAGTCAGTATGTTCATGAAGGAGTCCACCTGGGCAGGTGTACGACACTGGTCACAAGGGAGGTGCTACGTCACACATCTCGTAGCCCGACACCATTTGTAGTTGTTTGAGCGTAGCCCTACGAGAAAAAAATAAAGGTGCGTCTCCACTAAGACGTAGGCAACTTTTGTCTACAACTTGGTGCTGACAATACAAAAGCTGAAATACAATAGCTGAAAATTTGCTGTGCCCTAACCGGGTCCGTAATGTATGACCAACGTAAACATATACTTGTAACTCATTTTTATACCGTTCCACTAACAATTATAATAAAGAATTTACAGACATAGACATTTTTAACATTTCTCTTAATAGCCTGAAACTAAAGCTGAACAATAGATTTATCATTTAGTTGTAACTTCTATATCACTGTACTTCACTACAAATCTATACTTACATATATATATCGTGGTGAACTCATGTTTCGATACATAATTTAATGTTTACTTCCTGCGCGTTTTTCCTTACTGGGAGTTTATTGTTCGTACTTTTACCATTTTATTTCATTGTCGGCACTATAGGTCTACTGTAAAGAACCATTGTTTAATTACTTTACTGTTTGTATATGACTGTTTGATGCCAAAATAAAGAAAATAAATAAAATAAAATAAATAAATAAATAAATGACCAACGCTAAATTTAAGATTTTTTTGTAAAAACATTGTGGAAATGCAATAAAGAATATGATTATGAATAAACATAAACATAAACGGATTCACAATAATAAGTTTATAAACATTAAGTCTTTCATGATTTCATTACTTGCTTTTAGGATGGCCTCAGTGGTCGAGTGGCGTACGCACCGGATTTCAAGGTGTCGCTAGCTCTGAGGTCCCGGGTTCGATCCCCGGACGGGTCAATATAGAAACCAACTTTTCTACATTGTCTTGGTGTTTCGGGTCTGGGTGTTTGTGGTACCTTAGTTGTTTCTGAATTCCATAACACAAGTGCTTCAGCTACTTACTTTGGGTTCAGAGCAATGTATGTGTTGTTGTCCGCATTTATTTATTTATTTTAATTCTTATTTTATTCATAATTATTAACATCAGTGAGTGAAATCAAAATCAAAAGTGAGTGAGTGGCGTCATAATTATAGTGTAAGCAGCACTCTTGTGGTTCCGCACACTATCTTCAGTTCCCTAATAATAATTTGATTAATTATCAATCCCAGTAAACAATACAAAAATACGCACGAGTGTCGGGCGGAGTATAGTCTCGAGTCACATCTCGACACTAACAGTTACTTGGCTTCAACGTGAAGAGCTCGCTATTCGTGGGGAGTCCGGGAAGTGCTGAGGGTCGACTTGCTAGTGTGGTAGCTTGCTTATCGATATAACGTAGAGAGAGAGTCGGTGCGGATTGACACTATCCGAGACTCATTCATAAAGCTTTTATAGAGGAGCGCTACACTCAGTGCAGCGGTAACAATGCTGACATAGTTTAAATTTACAATCCGGCGCGGGACGGCGCGGGACGGTGCGGGACGGCGCGGGACGACGCAGGACGGTGCGGGACGGATTTATGCGACGCGAGAGATTTATCACGCGCCGCCTGCGCACGTGCGCGTCCCCTCACTTCGTACACCAACCATAGCCGTAACACATTGTCCAAATAAAACATTTCAGCCTTTTCCCATTTACGTTTTTATATTGATTGCCCAAAAATACCTGGTTCATTAGTTTATCCTAAGAAGTAGAACGCGTTTCAAGAATCATCTTAACCGATGCCGATAACGCCACGCGGCACACTCTTTTACCCACATTTAAATGTCGCTTGCTCGTGATTACAAGATGAAAAAAAATGAGTTACAGTTTTAAATACTGGGGAAGCCCCAGGTTTTCATTCTATCTATACATGACATATAATATATGCACAATAACCTGTGTTTGGCAATTGATTTGATTTGTGTAAAAATCTTAATACGATTCACAGAATACATCTACTTATTAAGTTTCAACAGTATGTTCTTATAGCTTCGGAAAAAGTGTCCGAATCCGAAACCGAAAACATTTAAAGCAAAAAAGAGTTATATTTTGCCATTTGACTATGGAACCCTCATAAGTACACATAATACCAATCACATACGTCATTTGTTGTTATTTCCGTGCACCTTATGAGGTACGAGTCAGGAGCAGTGGGCTTCCGCATGTAACTTGCGGAACTAGAACATACTCCACATAATACAATAATAATGTAACATGGCAATTAGCACATAAGGCCATACATACTAGTACCTGTTTAAATCCGCAACAACTAGTTCGACATGTATTACCTACATGCACTGGGCGGGGAGATCCTCCTGGCAGGCGACGTGCGCGCTCGCGACCAGCCATCGCCCTACACTATCGGTAACTAATATTTGTAAAGTACCTACCATTAGATGTAAATATAATTTGATTTACTTGAAATATGCCTATCAGATGGCTATAACTGTACTCTTCTAGCAACTTAGGTGGCTCGACACAAGTAGGTTCTTACAACGCTACCCGGGCAAGCCTCTACAGCGATGGTGTACTGACACCGAGCACCAACAGATTTACAGTGGTCGTTACTGTCCGCTATAAATCCATAGCGGGCAGCTTTGAGTTTGAAGTGTCTGTCCAGCAGTTATAATACAATAAACATATCAGCGCTGCGGTTAACATCGGTGCGCGGAGTGCACACTGCCGGGGGAGGAGGTGCGGGGGAGGGTCTGCTCACTTTGTGTCGCACTCCGACGTTTCCTCCATTTAAATTAATTTATTTGTTCACGAGCGGCGCCCGCGCAATGCAATAAGAAGCCGCGGGGCTGAGGGGAGCGGCAGTGCGGGGGAGAGGGGGGGGGCAGCTCGTAAACATGTCAGCGGCGAGATGTATCGGCGGCCGGCACGCCCGCGTCCACGCCGCGTGCTGCTCCCGCACCACAAACACCACTAATTTCTACTCATCATCTCGATCAGTCATATGATCGAAATCATAAACTCCTGTAAAGGAGAAAATGCGGTACAACGCTCTACTGCGACACCAAGGCGAACGACTAATTAAATTTCTTCAGGTAAAGCTCAAGTGAAGACGGTAAACCTAAACTGACGCAAAACAAAATTAGGTACATCCTGAATAATGTGTGCAAGAGGGCGTTTAACGATCGACTCATTTCTCAATGCACAGCGGATAGCCAAATATGTAGAACGGTCTCGTGAGAGCCGGCGACGCGCATTCTTTGGGGATTTATTGTGCGTTATTTGTAGGCGGGCGCTGCGGACCGCTCGATTTAGTCCCGGATTAAAACACAAAGGTAAATGTCGCGTGTTATATTTTTAGTGTTGCATTTACGTCGCGCGGCTAATGTGCGCCGTGACACCGGCCGCTGTAAATCACCGCCGATTGTCTGCCGCGTCCCAGCCGACGCGCACGGCGAGCGCTGAGAGCAGCGGCGAACCGAGCGCCGAACGCCGAGCGACTGTATGAAGCATGAACAGTATGAAGGCGGCATCAATTGTATCATAAATGGTAATGCTTAACGATTATGCGCGAGAAGTCACCTGTGAGTGCAAATACATGCGGGCGCAAAAACGACGGCAGCCGGCTCGCCGCGCGATACATAATGCAGCGTGAACATTAGACGGTTGGAATAGCTGAATAATATGCGAGCACCGCGCATCGCCGCGCCGAGCGCTTCGCCTGGGCGGGGCTTGTACCGATAGATCACTAGCTATGCGACATGAAGAGGTTACCTTAATGTTAAACATTATCAAAGGAAACTGATTTTATCTAGTTTTTTGTATACGAGTATGTGCTTATTTATTTCAACTTAACTGCGAAACTCATGCCGAGCAAGTGTTTTACTTCATCTGCTCGGCAGTGTACGCCGGTGACAGTCTCCCGGAGCCGTCGAACAATAACGTTTAGTGCTCTATAAATAGCTAAGTATATCGTTTGGTACAATCTGTGCTCTCGAACGCGGGGAAGCTGTAAATAACGGCGGCACCACCTATTATGTCTCCTGATTAATGTCGCAGTGACGGCCGCGAGCGTCACGTATCCACACATTGTTCCGGGATGTTACTGCCTCACCCATCGTGTTCATATGTTACAATGCAGTCATGTGCTTATGTTAATCTGATTATGATACAGTACAGGTAATAGAGAAAGGTTATGGAACAATTGTAAAGTTCAACTCTGCAATCTTACTTCGCACAGCGTTGAAATTTCGCCTGCATCAGTGTTGTGACACGTTCAACTCTCAGCTGCGTGAGTGAGGCCATGTTACCGGGTAACGACGAGGCGTGCCCTCATCACGAAATTATTTTTCACTTAAACTCTTCTTACTCAAAGTATGAGAAAGGCGTTGTCACCACGATTGATAAACACCTATTAAGAATATCTCAAGAGGGTGACGACGACTGACTTCGAGGCCGCCTAAGAGCTTAACCCCGGCTTAACACCTCGCGTGTTAATCCCAGGTCCCGGGCGGAGCAGGCCGCGCGGCCGGGCGCGGCTAATCCTCCTGCGCACGCGCCGCCAGCTGTTCACTATATAAACACGACACGGAGCTCACGGTTGTTTGCGTTAGCTCTCGAGCCGGGATTAACTCCAGTAATCCGGAGTGACACCGACACACCCAGCGCTACAAGCGACGCGCTCACCAGCCACGACTCTCTCTCCATAAACGTCATTTGAATATTTTGAATACAGTCCATTAATGAAGTGAAGTATAACCCATTACATGGACAAAGACAACTTCAGTAAAGGGAAACACAAAAATAATTTTCTAAAAAAATATGCCAATGAACCAACGTAAGCAGAACAAGCAAATCAGCGAGTATTGAACATACTCGTAGCTAAAATAAAGAAAAAACCTCCAAAACAACGGTAAAAATGGTGCTTTGAAGAAACCAACAACACCTCCTACAAAACATTAGATATATAAAAAATAATAGTTTCCCCCACTTACGTTTCTGACTTTCAATAGTAGTAAAAAACATCAAAATCGGCTTCTGGGAATTTTGTAATTTTGAGTTTTTTTTTTCAAGAATGCATTGCATATTGCGATATACCTACACATTTTTGCATTGGGTTAAACATGATTTAAAGAATCTGATTGCCTCCTGGACTAAAAGCTGAGTACGTCGGTTGTAGGTATAAGTGTAACCTTTACCTTGGCTGAGGTTCGCTTAAGGGTAGCCTGAACAATTACGCACAAAAAGAAGAAAACGTTTATATCTTCATTATGTGTATTTTTTATTAATCTTGAATCCAACTTCAACTTCATTTTCTGTAAGTTGGATTTCACATTAACTGTAATACACTGCTCAGTCCACCTTTCACTAAGTTAGTTAAAAGCAAGGGTACACAGCCCATTTAGCTCCACATATTGTGAACTATCTCGATTCCAACATTACATAAAGTTCAGTGAGTCTACATGAAAAGGCTGAAATGTTAATGAGTATCTCTGATCTGTAACCTATTGTGCAAGCCGGCCGAGCAGATGTGTGTATGTGTGTGTGTGTGTGTGTAGGAAGAGGTGCGCATGTTTACAGTAGTTCAGGTTGTTTGCGTGTGTTGTGTTGCGAGCGTGGCGTGAGCCGGGAGTGACGCGCGTGATGAATTTATTCGCAAAATGAAGTGAGAGGGCGCAGCGGTGCGCCGCGCGACCGGACGGGGGAGGCCGGGAGGACGGGAGGACGGGAGGGCGGGAGGGAGGCATGAGGGAGAGAGCCATGCTGCCTTTACAGTTTCATTAACCGTGAAAATTACATTTCCCGTGTCACTGGCGACTTGCTTTATATCAAATCGCTCGGAGTCTGACTTGTGAAATAATCATACAATCAATGTTGTACAAATTTTAGAGGGTTCGCAGTTCGGGGCCCCTCAAGCCCTCCAAGCTACATGTATCCTTCATAAAGGTATAGCTAAGTGGAGGTGGTTCAATGATCCGGGCTGGGATTTTTAATCAAATTTGTTTTTTATGTGATATTTGATACACTCGGTTGTATCCTATAAACTGTCGACAGAAGAACAATATTTATCTAGAAGTGAACATAAATGAGCTTCTTGCCGGTCATTAGTATTAGCGAAGCGGTTTTTGTGTTGGATATAAATAAGTGAGGAGTCGCGGTGGATCTCTTCAAGGAATCGTGTCGATGTCATTAGAGTATGATATTTCTTGCGGGCGCTATCAATACACCTTCATGCCTTATACGTGCGGAGTAAGAAACGTAATCACTACGCGGAGATAGCATCAGAGCCGCAGCCTCCAGCCCCGCCCACCCGCCCCGCGCCCCCGCGCCCCCGCGCCCTAACCATCGACGCCGCGACTCGAGGACAACGCGGTATTTGTTTCTATAGAGCGGGTGCAAACCCCAAGTGCGTAAAAATCTACTCCACCATGATATTCCCGTACGTACTGTAAACCGCATACAGATATAATAAGTACAACTTATGGTATTTGTGAACATATGAATATGGTGAACTGATCGAAAATTCGTAACACAAAAGGCGCGGCGTAGATTTTGTACTCTACCACATAATTAATAATACTCTTATACTGATAATTAAAGCAATTCGTGCAATATTATCCCTTAACCATTCCAAAATATCGAAAATGCACAATGTTAATATTCAAGTTTTCACTTCTGCCGACACTCCCGGAGTGACAAGGTTAAAAAAACGACGGTGTAACCCGTCCAGCATTCACTGGTGACATCAGAGTGGCAAGCACCAGCAACGTCACTTTGGTATGACAATGTAGGCTCTCGAGCTTATCAGTATGCTTAGCAAGCGTTGGTCCCCAAAGCAAAGCTCGCAGTGACAGGCGCGTCGCCGAGTGGCGCGTGTCCGGCGAGCGTCACAGTAGCGTCTGGCGGAGGAGCACATAGCGGGCGTCAATATGTACTGCGAGGCCGCAATTACCGGCTAAACGCGTGAAATGTGCGGCGTGCCGGCCGCCAGCATAAATAAACGATAGTGGCGAGTGTGAGACAAAGCCGATGGCCCGATAGCAAACAAAGCGCGCGTCGTTTTGGTCGCGTTGCAGCACGACGTGTTAATTCCGCGGGGCGCGCGATACCATCGCCCGCGACGCACCGACACAGATATATTATCGCGGTGACAATTATTCCGATAACGCACGCCGCTCCGCTTCGCTCGGCCTGCAAGCAGCTGAGCTTGCTTCCCACCACTTACACGCAACAAGCACAGTTCACAGGAGTCCTCTCGACACAAATCAATATAACAAACGATATTCCTCGAATCCCTACTAACAGCGCTCCCTAACCTATGATAGCTAACATACAAGAGTTCCTGCAACGAGTCTTCTTTTGTCGACCATGCTTACGAGGTGGAGTATATCTAACATATCATATGATAATTATATAAATAAATATTATACGTTTCCACTATCTGTCGATAAGATGAACAAATCAGAAATTCAAAATTATGTAAGTATAGGTAGTTACTTGTACTACTTCCTTTCTTCCTTATACGTGGACTGAGAAATCAATCCGTATGTTGCTTAGTTATTTCAGACGACCTCCGTGGTCGAGTGACGTACGCACCGGTTTCAAGGTGTCGCTAGCTCTGAGGTCCCGGGTTCGATCCCCGGACGGGACAATGTAGAAACTGACTTTTCTACATTGTCTCGGGTCTGGGTGTTTGTGGTACCTTCGTTGTTTCTGAATTCCATAATACAAGTGCTTAATAGCTACTTACTTTGGGTTCAGAGCAATGTATGTGATGTTGTCCGCATTTATTTATTTATTATTTAGTGATTTTGTGGGTTTCTTACCAAATCTCTAGTACTCTTCAGTTAGTGAACCCCTTCGACGTGAGTGTCGGAAGTCTACGTCATTATAGTTAACTTGCAAGTACATGCGTGTAATGAACTGTAAATTGACGGTTATCATATTTCGCCTCGATCGATTAAACTTTCCGTTCACACCTCGTTATACCGATATGTGGATGAATGCGAATATAAATACCTCAAGTACACAAGTCCAATTAAAGTAATGTCACATGAGTTGTCGCGGGGTTTGGCACTCGGCACTCGCAGTATGACATGTGTGATGTGTGATGTGCGCGCTGAGCTGTCCAGCGGGTGACGGGTTGCACGATGTCGCCGAGCGCGCCAAGCCAGCGTCACGTGACTTGTGGCCAGTGACGTCACACTGCGAGATCAGCTGCAGCTCAGCATGCAGCCTGTAGTAGCCACTGTAACACACTAATCAAAATAGCCGGATAGCGTCACGTTACTTATGGAATTAGCTAATGACTGTCGCATAACAAAACTCATTAAGCAGACATCTAAGCTAATTAACGTGAAGCCGCGTGTTAGGTCGCGTCGGTATCCTCTGTAACTCTATTCCGGTGAAGTTTTTACACCATCGCTGCGTCGGGAGAAGCAAAAAGTGCGTAAACGTAGTGTATTGGGGCGGTGCGGCGATGCGGCCGCGGTAACAAACAAACCGTTAACGTCAGCGAGCCGGCGAGGGAGCGCGCGCGCATGTGCGCCGCAGCCGCGCGCCCCAACACGCACCGCCACCGCGTCCACTCATCACTGATACTCCAATTTCGGCGCTTGTTAGATCTGGCCAATTGTACCAAACGTGCTAGTTTTGTTTTACGGTAAGATCGGGTAACCTTACTTAATACACATCTGGACTTAGGATCTAACACGGCCCATGCGAAACAGGTTCAAGTGCTAACTGTGAGAACATTTACAAGTGGTGTTAAGTTCAATCTAGATTTATTGGCATTGTAACTTAATTACCATCAAAACTCATTAGAATTGACTAATCAGTGTTATACATTTTTTTTTGTATGAAGGAAGTGAGTTAATCACGTGTTGTGGTATGTTAGATATTTTTATGGATATCTGGGTAAATGAGGTGAGGCTTCAGGCGCAGCACATGTGCGACACTCCGCCGCTAATGAGCCGCCGAGCTCACACCTGCACCATGCTCGCGCTACGCAGCAGATACCTTACCCTGGAACTCTACTATTACTAATACACGGTTAAAACAGTGGTCTCATTGAAACTGGTGATGTATCTGTAACTATCGGACCAAAGAATGAGAACAATGAGACATTTTATATGTTCTTCTGTGTCACTATGACAGCGGGTAATACCAAGCATGATCAGTGAGACGCTGCTCCTCGTGTGGGGTGGGGGGAGGGGGGTTTTCGTACGCATGCGCAGACGCTCAGCCGCCGGTTCCCACGCACCGCGAGCGCATTCCGAGCCAACTTCGTGCACCTTTTGCTCTGTTTTATACGAGGCGAGGTGAGACCCAAACCGTACATATTATTATTATCTGCGTAAATGTTTACATGCCTATTCCCTAAAAGACTCCCATTAGAGCAGAATCATGATCAGTGTTAAGGAATATAAAAAACTTCGTACCACATTAAATCTCACAAATAGACTTTTATAACATTTCATTATCCAAATCCGTTGTAGTTCAGTCAATAAATCACCCATAAGGCGTTGTAGAGTGCGTGAGCAATGCCCTAAGCAATTACTTCAGAAAATTGTTTAGGGTGCTTAGATAGTTAACTTACTAAAAGTCCTGACGTCTAGGGGGTGAGGCGGAGTGGGGGGAGGGGTTTAAAGTTCCCATTTTTCAGTTTTTCACTAATATCTTTTAAACGGTGCGTCATGGAGATAAGAACTCTTCTACGCAATGAAAGATTATAAAACTATGTACAACTTTTATCTTATGCACTTTTTCAAATTCCTACCTATTTTCGAACTACACATTCCGGAAGAGAGAAAATTGAAAAAAACTTCTTCGACTGATTACTACTTTTTGTATACTACTTCCTTCACGTTATTTGGGGATCTAGACACGCGGCAGCAAGTCAAGCCAAGTTCAAGTAAAAAAACTGGCTAACCAGCACCAAGTGTATCATTACACGAACATCTTGGTGCCACTTTTGACCCTTCTATAACTCAAAACCTCTTTAACGTAAACACATATAACTAAGTGTGTTTAATAATATCTATAAGGACATCTAGAAGTCCAAATTTCATGACGCTAGCTCAAACGGTTGTTAAGATATGAAGTCAAAAAGTCGTAAATTTTAGCACTGACTGACTGACATAAAAATATAGTACCTAAACCTAACCTACTTCCAGATGTCCTAGAAGAATGAAATTTGGCATCCAGCTTGGTAATTGTATGTAAAAGTAGGAAAAAATCTAAAAACAAAAAAAAAGTAAAAAAATAGGGGTGTCCCCATACAAAAAAAAAATAAAAAAAAATTGTAGCGTTGGAACCGTTACAAGCAGATATTTGAAACTATTCCAATGCATGTATTACTATATTTAGCAAAAATAGTAATAAATATATTGGAATAGTTTATGACTTTTTGACTTTCATATCTTAAAACCTGTTTGAGCTAGCTTCATGAAATTTGGGCTCCTGGATGTCCTTATGGATATCATTAAACACACTTAGTTTTATGTGTTTACGTGAAAGAGGTTTTGAGTTATAGAAGGGTCAAAAGTGGCACCAAGTTGTTCGTGTAATGATACACTTGGTGCTGGTTAGCCAGTTTTTTTACTTGAACTTGGCTTGACTTGCTGCCGCGTATCTAGATCCCCAATTAACGTGAAGGAAGTAGTATACAAAAAGTAGTAATCAATCGAAGAAGTTTTTTTCAATTTTCACTCTTCCGGAATGTGTAGTTCGAAAATAGGTAGGAATTTGAAAAAGTGCATAAGATAAAAGTTGTACATAATTTTATAAGCTTTCATTGCGTAGAAGACTTCTTATCTCCATGACGCACCGTTTGAGTTCAGTGCGGTGCACGCTCGACTACGGACGTGGATCCACTGCACACGCACGAATTATTTTATTCGCGTTTTGCGCGGCTATAGCCGCTGCACGGCAGACATTATGAGTTCTAAAAAACTCATAGTGAACGAGTTGTTGGCGTTCCTCGTCCATGCAATTGACTACATGGATGAAGTTAGCATATTACAAATATGCCGATCCAATTTCAAGGAGGAAGATGTCAGCAGTGCCAAGCTGCTACTGTTCCAGTCTCTTGGAAAACTGGACCAAATGCCGTCTCGCCGCCGAGATGGCACCGAGAAGAGTCTTCAAGACATCATAGACATGTTGAAGAGGACCGATCCAGACGACGTGCCTGACTTTGTGGCGAAGGAGCTGAGTAAACTGCCCCCGATCACATTCGATCACGTCGATGTTACAAGGCTGCTGAAGGACATCACGTCATTGAAAGCCGAGATGACCACAATGCAGTCTAGAATGGAGACTTCAGACAGCATCATTGCTGAGCTGCGTGCCGAAGTAACAACATTGCGTAACGCTGGCACAGTAATTAGGTCACCTGAGGTCTCAAAGGTGAACACTCGTCGCGGGGCTCAGAATGCCTCAATCGGCAGTTTTGAGTCGGCAAACACGAGTCAGTTACCGGCTTCCAATATCGCTGACGAATCTACAGTTGCCGCTGCCGTCGCCCGCACCTCTACGCCGGCCGCTGTGACGTCGCACGTAGGAACAATGACCCCTGCACGTGCCTACGCCGATGTTGTCGCTAAGAAAAAGCGACCAATTCAAAAAGGGGCTAAGCAGAAGCGCTTTGTATCCGCACATAAGGATAGCGGAATACAGCCGAAGGAGCAGGTCGACAAGGATGGCTTCATCATGGTACAGAAGAAGAAAAAGAAGTCAACCCAAAACATGTGCGGCACTGCACTGACCGGACAGAACCACTTGCTGCGTCCTGCTGTACCAGTGACGCCGCTGTACGTGTCCAGGCTGCATTACTCTACAAAGGCCGAGGAGATTGTAGAGTACATCAAGATCAAGGCGAAGTGGAATGTGAGGGTTGTGAGGTTGGAATCTCGTCACAACGTGAAGTTTAATTCCTTTGTAGTGAGAGTGCCGACTGAGCATCTTTCAGTTTTCATTTCTCCGGAATTTTGGCCGAAAGGCGTTATTTTCCGACGATTTCGTGGCCGGATACCCGACACCGCGCGATACACGACGCCGACATTGCAAAAACAATAATAATCGTGTATAATTTTAGTTTTTAAGTTTATGTTTTGTTTATAATTGTATGTATTAGTTTATAGTTATTGTTATATTATATAAGTATTGTATTTTCTATGGGCCCTAGTTGCCTGAAATAAAGGAATATTATTATTATTATTAAAAGATATTAGCGAAAAACTGAAAAATGGGAACTTTAAACCCCTCCCCCCACTCCGCCTCACCCCCTAGACGTCAGGACTTTTAGTAAGTTAACTGTCTAAGCACCCTGAACAATTTTCTGAAGTCATTGCTTAGGGCCTTGCTCACGCACTCTACAATCTCTTTGTTGACTGGACTATTGAACATAAAAAAATTAAGTCAAATTCAACTGAGAATTCACTTATATCATGAACATCATGATCCTAATTCTACACATATAATGCAAGATTGCTTCTAGAATAGACTCCAGGGTTTGAGCTCAGTTTTATGGAAATATCCATGCAGAGCTATCGAACACTCGGCTGTAAGCCACCAAGGGGTAAGGACCAAGCAACCAAATATAATTATGTGAAGAAGTTTCGTCCTCCCATCGTTTGCCACAAAAACATTCCGTCATATCTAGCGGCTATGCACGGGATGCTACCACACGGCTGGAACGGTGATGGATGGTAAGACCATGATCTGCTGACCACTCAACCAAACGTGAGGCGATAATATTTTTATAAAAAATTGCGATTTAAATTGATAAGTGATGTATTTTTCAATATGCCAGTACTTGATTGGTAGGTGGTGGTGAGCAGTGGCCGCGGGACGTTTTTGCTCGGCGCGCTCGTCGCCTGGCCTTTGTCCAGCGCCGGCTGTTCATTATTTAGCGATACATTCTCATAACTCATAATTTATTACAGTACACTAACAGGGAATTGTCTCATTTGTAATTCAATAGGCAGATTCCGGCTGCCTTACGACCGCGCGATGGTAATTTTGTTAATTTATTTCCCTCTCGTTTGCCTTTCAAGCGCGGGGTGCTCGTAGAAATGTCTTGAGTTGATAGTCGAGGACGAACACATAATTGTTTGCGAAATCTGTATTCCCTGGTGGGCTCTCGTTTATGGCTTAATACTTGGCGAAGCACCGCTGTGCTGTGCATACTAACTCGCCACCCGGTTCGGCCCGGCTCGGCCCGGCTCGGCTGACGGATGGCGACCGATTTGTTTGGCTTGGGGCTGGAGCGGCGTCAGATTACGTTTGAGTAATCGTTCGGGAACTACTCAGATTAAGTCTTCACCGACGAACGTAACCGACACTAATTATAATATTTATGATGCCATTAACGATCCATTAGCATAAATTAAGTGTCGCGACAAATTTCCCGATGTGTCGAGACGCGTCGGAGTTTTATTTCAGTTCACGATGTTTAGTTAGGTGAGCTTTCGCCGTGAAACCGTGGAATGCATATAATGTGTCCAAAAGCGTCCGCGAGCAGTATTAGTACGGCGGCGCGTTATTTGTGATCGGCACCGCGCTTATTGTCTCGAGGTGACAATGCTCGTCTATTTCAGCGGCGTAATGTGTCGCGTGTTTACAAACATCATCCGCAGCTAATGGCGCTATTTCCGTACGTCACGCGCTGCGCTCCGCTCAGCTCGCTCCGCTCAGCTCGCAGCTACACTCTTACTGTAATCCCGGATTGATTAACAGTCGTTTTACGAGTGTCTCCCTCTCCGAAATAAACTCCAACCTAACAGTTATACGGACACAATAGTTCCGATTTAGAAACACATTTAGCTGGTTTGAGAACAAAACTACAATTTACCCGATGACTACGGCTCTCGCTCTGCGAGTCTATTGTAAACAGATAAAGTGGTATTAAGAATAAGGAGAAATATGAAATGAGGTGCGCGGAAATGATGAGATTACGAATATAAGGCCTTACATTAGCGTCTGTAGTATTACTCTTCTATACCCGGCCTCTTAAGACAGGGAACGTAATTAGTAAGTGAAAAACTTGTTGATGTTTACTGAAGGGTGTTAAACCCTGTCCGAGCGGGAAGGTTCTCATCACATGCTCAAATAAATTAATGGTCACCTTAGTATGGAAACTATACCCACGCTGTACTGAAACAAAAAACGGTGAAATAGACGGATTAACTAATGTCTCTAGTTTACGAGAGAATGACGTATGATAGGAGTCGCATTACTGTGGGTATAGTCTACAAACACAAAAAGAAATAATTACATAATCTAACATATTAAAAAAAAATACCAAAGAAAAGAGTTTCTGTAAGAATATGGGGAAAGCCTTTGCACTGCAGTGGTTTTTTTTTATTTACCAAATAAATTTTATAAAATTAAGGATAACTTAACAATTATTAATATTTTTCTGCTGCTTCGCTCCAGCCTGCAGTTCCTGAGATTAGCGTATTCAAAAAAAGAAACAAACACTTCAGCTTTATAATAATAATTTAAGAATTACACCACCAGTTTCTATGGAGCCTTTTCAAAATCAAAAAGTTTTATTTCTAGTAAACCAAAAAAAAAAAGGCGCTTAAGAATCGTTACGTTAAAAACGAATGACTCTAGTCGCTCCTTTTTGTTTGATCGTTTATTTTGAGATGTAATTTGTACAATTTACATGTAAAGCATAACTGTATGCTTTATATTAATCACATGCATGTTGATCTATTACTAGATGTAGGAGTATATCACTCACTGTGCGTGCGTTTATCGGTATGTGTATTAGTTTCACATGATTATACGGAATTCTTAAATTGGTGTAAGTAAGATTCCTGCAAATATGAAGCTTATCTGCAGTTAGTAATAATTATCGGTGTATATAAGTAGCGTGTGCGTAATAACTTACATAGAATGCGTCCGCGGCGGCGCGGCGGCGCGCGGCGGGTCCCTGGGCCCGACGGGCGACACTTTACATTAATACCTACCAACAGTTTAGTCCTTAACAGCCTTACATATTGTTTTGCAGCCCTAGTTTGCAACCGGATTACTTATACATTTCATTGCTTATGGTTGATTTAGCAGACTTGTGGTTCATTTTTGAAAACAAAGGTGTAAAAATTTTGATTCCGGTAAGTTACTCCCAATGGACCAATAATGTTAAAACAATTTGACGCTATCATTAAGCTTTTTTTTTGTCCTATATCTATATCATCACTTCACTACATAGTATAAAATAAATTCGCTTCCCGCTGTCTGTCCCTATGTATGCTTAGATCTTTAAAACTACGCAAAGGATTTTGATGCGTTTTTTTTAATAGATAGAGTGATTCAAGAGGAAGGTTTATATTGATAATACATGCATAGATGCTATAGTAGAGAAACACTGATAATCTTAGAGATTTCTAATGTAAGGTCGTAAATAAATACATTTTTTGCGCTTTCATTGCAAACGCTGGCTGAAAATAATTTACTACAGTATTGAGCACCTTAAAAAATCTACAAAAAAGTCTGTGATGGTATATTATGTCTATCTCTTCAGAATAACCATTTTTTATCGTTTATTTATTACTTATTTACGAATAAGCGATTTAAGCAATGCAGTATTAATCCTTATTCAATTAAGTACCTTTATTAAATTGTGCATATAATATAGTTCAATATTGCCCTGTACAGCATGTAATTTAAATGAATATTTTCGAAGATATTACAGATTTAAGATTCAGGGACAGCGGTTGCGGCGGTACCGGCCGGGGGGCGCGTGTCTATACCAAATAGTGCATCTTACGCATCATCAGAACTATATGATTGTGTAGTTATATATGGTATCAGTGTTGCACCCGAGCAAAGCCGGGGCGGGTCGCTAGTTACTTACATTATAAACCTATGTTGAAAGTGTATGCCGACCTACAGCTGTGTATTCTTCACTATTTATATCATCTTACCCTATCCTTGCAATCATATTTTAGATATTCATATTTTACGAGCATACAGAGTCAAGGTCCGCTCCACAGCAGCAAGCAGTAGCATCGCGTGCGCGCAGCGAGCGCCGCGTGCGGGAGGAGGGCGGTGGTAAATAAAACGGCTCGAGTGAAACAATCACAGTAGATAATGGAATTTATATTTAAAGTTCATTCATCTATTATTGTGGTGAAACATGATCCCACGACATGAGACGACAATATTCGCATAGTTACAATAACATAGTGTCTAGTACAGTGCCGGCACTCAGCACCGGTGACGTAGCGGCTCCGTAGCCGCGTAGCCGTTACGTAGCTTGAGGACCTCGCTACACATTACTTTAAAACTAGTTGAACATAGACAAATGCTGATCATAACAAATGTTCATGCATTTATTTGACTACGGAGCCTTAGGAGGGCACTTCCAATATCATTATGCCCACAATCTGGCAAACACAAATGAAGCCTAAATGTTCATTACTATTAGTATCCTAAAATGTATCTATTCGTGTGATCATCTCGCCGCGGCGAAGGTCCCACAGGCTTACATAAACTTATACTTTAAACATATGTACAATAGCGCGAGCGTCGAGCGTCGAGCGGCGCCCGCCGCCTGCGCCGAGAGCACATTATCTACAATGTCTGTTGCAACGTTACTATTAGCTATTTAGTCTAGGAGCTAACTAATTATGTACAATATATGATTACAGCTAATTACTCGCTACCTACGTACACATTAATAATATATTTATAATGAGCGCATATTGTTCTCGCTAACTGAACTCGCGCGCCAGCTCTGTGGCCGCCGACCGGCCGGCGTGCGCAGGACAACGCAACTCTCCAACGTCGCGGATGTGCAGGTGTGATGCAATGCTAACAATATAACACACGTCGCATGTCCGTCCGCCAGCCAATGTTAATGTATGCCGGTTATAAGATTTGATGGAGTCTATTAGAACATTTATAGCGTAATCGTTTAACTTACTTTTGCCCAGTAAAATGGACGTTCCCATGTCCTGTTGCTAGCAAAAGAACATTAAGGAACTTGAGAAATATATAATGTCGCGTCAAGGATGATTGTTTGTTACGATCATTAAGCATGTAAACATCGATACAGAATGAGATGCGACATGCGCGGCCGCCACACTACACCTGCTTATATTTTATTCAGGAGCGAACTCGTCCTCGGCTGACGCATTGCATTTTGACGGAATTTATATTTTTAGCAAAAACACACCGCATACAATAACATAATTAGAGCAGCGACACACTATATCACAGCGAGCGTCGCGGCTGCAGGCGGCTGCACACACCAGCACGGGTAGCCACGTGACGCGCGTGTATCTATCATCCGGTAATCAAACTGTCCGAAACTCAAGTGTCCGTTCATAAGGCACTATCCCCGCGCAGCGCCGCGCGCCGGGGCCTCGCCCGCCGCCTCAGAACCAGTACAGGTCCTTGGACGTGTCCTGCACCTGCGCCTCCAGACCTGCGGACAACAGCAGCGTTAGTAACCTGCGGATGATGCTCGTCCAACATCAACGAAAGGTACACAACATCCTAACACACAAGTGGTTCAAACTCATTACTAGTCCGACGGCATTTCCCGTCTCTAGCGGGTTCCAGAGTAATAAACAATGAGTAGTGAGATAAGGTGTTATCAGCTGATCGCGGCTGATTGTTATAAATGATGCGCGAGCGAGCGATGCTATCGCCGCACACCGCGCGCCGCCGCCGCCGCCGGCAACGTCTACAGACTGGCGGGTGCTGTACTGATACCTATATATCAAAAAAGATCCAAAGAAAGAAGAAGAATTTTTTACCTACTTCGAACGCAAAAAAAAGAAAACACGCCTAACCGTAAACATGAAAACATCTAAACCTAAGCAAACAATGCCACGTTTTGTCACCCACAGTCGTAAAAAATATACATCGTTTACTCTATATCAGTTTTCTTTTTTGATTACAGCCCGTCGATATTATTTACAACCATCTGAGATTTCCGAGAATTTAAAATACAAATGACGATGAGTTTTTTGACACGTGCTAGTTTTATTTATTTATGTAAGATTTAATTTTAGTATTGTTACAGTTTGTTTCGTATTAGATTTCTTTCATAAATTCTAATAAAAAGACAAATATTAGCATTTCAACTATCTAACGTACAAAATATACCTCTTAGAACTTTGATTGTCTGTCATCATTGGTAAAAAAATGTAGATCAAGTACATAATCGACGTTCGTAAGACGATCACTAAGTAGTACCTACACACAGACATGAGAAAAATGCTTTTTCTGGAGTAGGTATGAGTTCGTTCGTTTTGTTCGGGAGTTATGAACTCTATAAAACTTAGAGCCAATGTTATAAAAATATAATTACTTAATTAGTGATTATATATTATATATATATATTTCTATTCAACTAAAAAAACTAACAAATAAATTATGACGTAATTTTTTTTACTTCATGAGGGTGTTTCGTAACTAGAGATGAGGCATCAAAACCTGACAAAATCTAAGTGATTGGCAGCAAGGAACAAGCATACTGAAGCTCCGATGCAAACAAGCCATGCCGTTCAAGCGTAGCGCGCTCACAGGACTGGTACAAATGTAATGTTGTAGTTGCGACGCGGACTTATTTATACAGTCATATCAATCGTTAAATACCTTTGGGTCACTATTTATATTTCGAACCGTGTTTTAATATTATTTCAGTTTATAAGTTAATACATCTATTATTTTATCTGTGAAGAGCATAGCAAAAAATAAACTATAAGAGTAACAACAACGTATATAAGTACGTAATACGTATATACCAGGAGTGAAGCTCATCCGGACGCGACACCAACCTCACTGCTGATACATTAAAGTAATTTGCAAAAGTGTAATTAGGTACCACACTTTTTCCGGCTGTTGCCCTATACATAATAACATAAACTAAAATTGATAAGCAATGACATGAGTGTCAGTTAGTATTAGAAAGGCTCTAACAATATAATAACTAGAGCATAAATCATTTTGGCTAATAATATACACGAGTCCCCGCTGTGTGCTGTGAGTGTGTACATGTGTGTGTGTGTGTTACAGCCGCTCAGATAATTGACACGGACTTGGTGATTTAGTGTAGAGTGGCGGGGGCGCGGGCAGGGGGCGCGCGGGTGTGGGGGCGGTGGGTGGCGAGGGTGGAGGCCGCGGGGGCGCGCCCACCGGTCAGCGCCGCCGCCGAGGCCCCGCCCCGCCGCGCCCCCGCGCCCCCGCTGACCGGCCTGGACGTTAACAACAATGCGTCGATTGTACGGGACTCTACGTAAAGCTACAAACCTCTTTGATTCGCGGTGAGGAACAATATATAGTCTCCCGTTAGTTGGATACGATAGCAGACAAATCATGGACAACGCGATAGATTTAAATCAGATGATAGTAGAAAAGGCTCATAAAAGCTTTTGACCAAAATCGTTTAAGATCGTTATATACCTAATAACAAACGTACAAAACCTTCCTAGAATTAATACTAAACTACAAAAAAAGTTGTTAGAGAGCTTTTCTACCTCATAGGTTTCTTTTTTGTAGGGAGCTGCCGCAGTTACCCTCATGGAGGCTTTTACTGCTTTACCGGAATAAGTTGGCGAGACATTACTAATACGCCTCCAGCCAGGACCTCATAGGGGTCACCCATGGTTTTTATAAAACCCTTGTGAAAGATGTAAACTATGGCTGATGTGTAAAAAGCAATATCATGATAGTCCGGTTCTCGATGAACACAGCGCACTGAGGAAAATACAAGCGGGCTAGGTAACCTGATGAACGACTATCAAAATGAATAAACGATAAACGGGACGCGCATACTATATAATCGTTTGCCCCACAAGCCCCCACTACATGTACTTTAGGTTTTGTATAATTACGTGATTTTTTTTTTGAGTATTACCAATGCTCATACTTAGAACTCACTTCTTCCCATTACCCACATTGCTTTAGTTACTCACTTTTTGAATATTAGTTGGCTTTGGCTATGTTAGCCTATTAAAACCAAACACACTTCATGTAGGCGTTTTGTTCAGGTCATGCGTAGAATATGTAGGTATAGCCGAGATAGCGCGTCGTGTCGCTGGTATTTGTCAATAAGCGGCGCACCGCCCGCTCCCTCCCCTCCCCCCACCACCCCTCCCCCCACGCCATGACACATACCAAGTCGTGGTGTCGGCACTCTCTGCCAGTAGGTGGAATACTGTTCCAAAGCCTGCGACGCCAAAGTAAATCATCTAGAGGGTACTAACATGGTGCGGGGTAAAACTGCGCCGTGCTTTTAAATACTACTATCTCTATACCATATCTATATGCTTGTGTAAATGATGTTTGTCTGTACATCTATAAAGAACAAATAATACATTTTTTGTTTTAGCCCAGGGCCCGTAGTTTCTGAGATATGATGAGAATATTAACTTTTAAACTATCGCGCGGCATGTTCATAGTATCATAATTCCCGTGAATTATATTATGATGGAGAATGGTCAATTATTTCCTGTTATGGATATTACGTTCCTTAACTTACAAACTTGACGGCTAATGAGAAAGCAACTGACTTGGCGCAGGTTATCGTTGATTATTATTGATTGTTTTCAAACTATCTTCTATTTTATATCATTGTTCTTCACAAAAAATCAACACCCTTCACTGAATTAATGAGCTAGGATCGTCGATGTCTATGTTTACAAAGTACTATCATAGCATAACTATGTTCGGTGTCGTGTGTACCTTCGCGGTCATTGGTATTCCGAACTACGCAACGTAATCAATAAAATGATTAAATGGTAGAGCGAGCAAAGTTAACTGTAGAAACCTATTGGTATTTGTCTTGACTGTTTGTGTTGCTCGCTCTTAGCAACTGACCTGTGCATGGTCATCGGTACAATTACATGGTCATACATCACTCCAATGAGAGATCTATGACCATGCATGCATAGATGATAGTCGGCTAGAGATTTACCGATGAATAAACGGTGAAAACTTCATCATAAGTAGTTATTTTTTCTTAGATTTATAAATAAAATCTTATTAAAAAGCCTTGCGGAAAAGAGTTGTACAATATACCTATAAGTCTTTTCATTTTTAAATAATGATTGCACAACCGCGACATCCTCGCCATTTATGGGAACCTTATAATTCGAACGGTTCAGTAGCTCTACAACTATTACGTTATTTACGATTCTTATTAGACATTTACGACGTTTTTTAACTTAAGGTCTTAAAACTTCACGAAAGTAAGAACAAAGGTCCCATAAGTTTAATTGTGCAGAAGAGTGTGCAGAGCAAATTTACATTCTTTGACGATTATTAAAAGTAATACCTGAGCAGATTTTTTTAACGAAATAAATTACAAAATGTACAGTTCTTTACTCAGTAATCGTTAATTATCATTAACAGGAACGTAAATAGAGCACAGCGTTTTTGTAGTCTTCAGATACTTGACTCAGGTTCAGCGGTCGGTAGAGTCGCACAGTTACCAACAAGTAAAACGCACAAGTTTGTCAAACGAAGCAGGTTTCCCTAACCCTAAAGCAAAACATTATCACTTAAGTAGATGGAAGCGATCATGAAGACAAAAGGGAGTGAGCGATGCGAATCGCGCGCCCTCAGGGGGGCGCGGGGGCGCGGGCGCGACTCGATCGCGACGCAAGAATGTAATTTGGTGGCGGCAGGGGCGCGGGGGCAGAAGACGAGCGGAGGGGCGCAGACCCCGCGCAAATTAATTTTAATCGTCGTCATTAGGGCGCACCCCTCCCCCCGCGCATTACGGACACTAGAGGCCCTTTCAACTCGCCGCCTGCCTCCGTTTTTATTGCATCAACCGCCGTTTATAATCGTTTCTTATCCGCGACGCAGCAATTATGTCTATCCTTAGAGGCGAATCTAAATTCCAGCTCACGGACGATTACGAATCACGCGAGCTTTTTACCTTCCGGGGCTAGTCGCGGTCTGCGCTGCGGTCACAGGAGCTACCGCCCCGGACCAGCCCGCAGACCACAAAGCGGGAATGCTTTGTTTCGCCTTTCGGATAAAGCGCTTAAATCATTACAATTAAAATATCTATGTCGACAGCGAGCGGCATCTCTTTGAATATTAAAATACACGCAACCGCGCTCCAACGTCAGACAAACATTTTGTCATGAAAGTATTTACAGTTATTTATCGCTGCGTTTGATCATCTCGTCGGCGGCGGATGCGGGCGAGGTGGCTAGAGTAGTATAGGCAGTGAGTACTGACCGGGCACGGCGGGGTAGGAGTAGGGCGAGCAGGCGGCGGGGTCGAGGTGGTGCGGCGCGTGGTGCTGCGCCGGCCAGTCCACGGGCTTGTACTGCGCGTGCAGCGAGCCGCGGCCCAGCAGCAGGCCGCCGTAGCCCGCCGCCGCCGCCATGTTGTGGTGCGCGGCGGCCGCGTGGTACTCGGCGGCGTGCCGGTGCGCGGCGTGCCCGTAGCCGCCGTAGTGCTGGTGCCACGGGTCGTACTCGTACAGCTCCACGCCGCACGCGCCGCCCGCCACGCCCGCGCCCCCCACGCCCCCGGCGCCCCCCAGTGCCGCATTGAAGAACGACGCCGGCAGGTTGCGCGACACCATCGGCACGCTCTCTGCGCACACACAACACATACGTTATTATATCTCACATCACTGCTAGCTCCTGGAAGATAGGAACAGAGCATTATAATTTACCAGCTTTAAATATAGTCATTGTAATCGTTATAAATAAGTAGAGTTCTTCAAATAAAAAGTTATTATAAATTACGGTACAAGTAGGTACTATTACTATGATATTAGCTATCAATGCTTTATATAAATTATGGTATGTTTAATTACTTGCAAATACCTAATCGATTTTTTTCAAGCTAGAGATCTCCGAGTAAGAGGTTTACCGAGAAACCAAATAAAGCGTATTATTAGGTTTTACTTTCATTAAACCAAGTAGTAATAGAAAATAGTTTAGATCTCTCTACCAAAAATCATACAATGACATGTCACACACACTAAGTATACCGTGAAAATACATGTTTTTAAATGAGCAGATACCTTAATAGTTGTTATTTTGTAAGCATATCAATGCAAATCCTTTAAATGATACCATGTCTCTTACCTAATTACGCTAAGTCTTACGTGCAAATAATTATTACAGATCTGCACAATTATGATCCGCAACGCAAGTTGTAGTAGTGGCCCTAAACATGTAACTTGTGTTCAGTAAGATTATAATAAAAGCTGCAACGAAATATTTAATATTAGTGTCATTTCACTTGTAGAGCAGTCTTCTGAATATATTACATAATATATTAATTTTATTATTGTTGATTTTCATTAGAAGTGTTTTCAGTACAATCCACAATACATACCACCCCACCTTTAAGTATTATATTACCGTGCTTAAACTCGGTGCCTCGCAAGGAAATGATGGCCTATCTATAAAACCGCAACCACATTAATCAGAAGTAGTCAGCAGGAGAATTATGATACGGCCGCTTAGAGAATACTTTCCTGACACAAGTCAGTTGCTCTTTATTTGTATGGGGAAATAAAAAGCCGAGTTATATTATTTATTTTGATTCTAATAGCAGGTATAGAAAATACATGTAAAAGTATGGTTTGCTCAGGTAACATCAAGGTCTCATAACAACCAGCAATAGATGTCGAATGTAAACCAAAGTTTAATGCTTAATGTTCTTTTGCCAAGAATTACACGAGTCTACTCTACTATAAGCAGCTTTCTCAAATTCGCTATTAGCGGTTGAGCACTGACGCAGAGGTGAAATGACAAGTAAAATGTGTGAGAGTTCCGAGGCGCGGGCGTGTGGGCGCTGGCCCCGGCCGCGATATGTCGACACTTACAAATATGTAATGCTTTGTAGTCCTAGTCTTTGATATTAGTGAACATATTTATTGCTTGCGCTATTCTTGTAAAAAAAAAGATATGTTTTGATTATTGGCACGTAACTACGAGGAAGCTTATGCTTATGAAAGAATTGTTTTTAGTTAACTTTAAATACCAATTCATTAATTTATTGTGCAAACAAAAAATTACGAAGGAACGGAAATCTTTTCAATGATAGGATAGACAGTAAAACATTACACGTGTAGTGGACACCAAGACCACCGCGACACAGATGCTCACCGCGACACAGGTGCTCATCGCTGATATCATTCCTATTTATTGCGTAGGAATACCTCGAATGTATAATGTGGCGGCGACATTACATCGGTCGGTTACAATTATTGTTGTATCACCTTATTATTTTTATATCCTTATTTATAAAGTGTCCATGTTAATGCAAGTTAAAATTTCCATACATTTATTTTCACAAGCAGCATTGTGATCACAGTATTTTCGACCAAAACGTCATAAACCTTGTGTCTGTGCGAATCATTAATTTACTGAAAAGATACCATCGATCATTAATAAAAACTTTACGTTTTATGTTTATTTACGTTTTTTATTAGTGATCGATGTAAGATACTATACTAGACGCACTTGCGAACGTTTAGAATGAAGATTCTACGTTGTTCTGTTCATAAACATACTTTATTTAAAATCACATGAAATTTTGGTCTGCTATCTAATTTACGAATGAGTATTATTATTGCTCTATCTGTAGGATGAAAAGGAAAGTTGATGGCTACTGAGCCAAAGGAAACTACTACCCGATACTACTTACACTCATAAGTAGTATCGGGTAGTAGTTTATTTATTTAACTTTATGCAACATGGTACATAGGCGGACTTAATGCCACAGGCATTCTTTCCAGTCAACCTTAAGGTTAGTTTACTAAAGCAGTCCAGGAAAAAAAGAAAGGGTTTCATTACAGAGTTCATATGGCACCGGCTATCAAAGTAACATTCATGCCTATATTAGAAGTTATGCATTTGGACTGTATTAATCTATAATACAAAAATGAATCGCAGAATGCGTCGCTAAGCGCAAATCTGGAGAGCATCTGAACCGATGTCCCTCACTCTTCTTGTTTTACCGTAATATTCCTTGCAGTACGTGATACTTGAAGTGATCTTATGGAGCGAAAGATTAAAAATAAATAATTAAAGGCTCGCAGTTCGCTGGGTCAGCTTGTTTTAAATATAAGTACATTAATAAATGCGTCCGCATCTACTAAAACTTTTATTAAATAATTTTTCATATAGTAAAAATGTTGCTGTAGAGAATATCCCGTTCTTGTATGAGCTCCTCAGAAAAAATATTCCGCCATTAGCAGTGTCCAATAAAACAAGTGTTGTTTCTGAGAAGGTTTGCCGTGGGAGCGACAGCCAGGCCGGGCACCATCCTCTGGCCACGGTCGCAGTCCGGCCGGACTCTCGGGTTATGTGTGTACTAAGTAGGTTTTTCATATTCACTACTAGCGAGTACCTAATTATTTAGTTCCGTGATTAGTACTGTATTACTCGAAGAATACATAATAAAAATTATAATAGCTGGTCCATAGGACATTCGATACTTAAAAAAGGTCTCCGATGTGATAAACCTATAGAGTGGACAGGTGAGCTGTTGAGTATTCTACACAAGTAGTTGTGGTATACCTAAGTGTGGAAGGGCGTACAGTATCTGTCCGGGCCGACGCGGCGACGCTACAATTCGGCTGCGGTGGCGTATGCTGCCGGCATTAGTCGTGTCGCGGGTGTTTTTGCGCGGCGGTATGCGCGGCGCGTCGGCCGCGGCACGCCGCACAAAGCTGCGCCGACCTCGCCCGCGACTATGCCAACGTTATGCGTTTTTGTCGCGCGGCTCCTTTCGGCCATCTTTTAAGTAATGGCCGGTGTTTTTCCGATCTAATCACGGCCGCGTAACTATGCTCCGACTCTGGTCTCTCGGTCTCACAACGAATCGACGATTTGCCCCATTTTTTGGTTAGGTCGGCCCTCGCCCGGTATAACCGGTTTTGAATTGCATAACAACCGCGATCGTCGTTCACTACTGCCTTGCTTGTGTTAAAGCGAGCCGGTATTCTATACTATTATCCTGTATAAATAACCTCTGTCCCTATTCTATTCTGGCAATCACTTTTGACGTAAATCTTTAGAACGACTTTACCTGAAAAGGAATTACGCTAATAGTGTTACCAGGACAGACTTCAGATAATTATTTTTAAGATACCAACTCTTTCATGAACCATACCAGGGGAACATTGGAGGCCCTAATGAAGTATGCTCAAGCTGACCGAAGTGAAGTATGAGAACGACGGAACAGCCACAACAGGAGAGCGAGGAGGCGCGGGGGGAGGGTGGGGACGCGGAGGTACGGGGCTCTAGTTTGTAATTAAACGCAGGGTTTAATTAAGGCGGCTCCGAGAAGCACTTCAGTGATTTATCTAGTTAGTTGCGAAGGGACCGGCCCGGCCGCTCCTGCCGCATTGTTCCTCCGAGCGAACACAATCATTGCGCTCTTCTTCGAACTTCTCGCGGCGTGTTTTTACTCGAAGTTCCCGGTAGCCGGACACCATCGCAACTCGCTCCAGTCGCATTGCCGATCCAACTCGATGAGGATGTTTCGTAAACAATATTATACATTTAGGTATGATGATGTTATAAAACTTAACTCGCATGAGTACTGTACATCGAGTGCCAACGAGACCAAGGGCAAATATGGCGTTAGGGCAGCATTAATAATAGTATGTGCATGTCATCTTCGGGCACATAATCTGACAGGTGGCTCACCTTTAGGCTTGTCGAGGGAAAGTGCTCGTGCGAAGTGCTCGTCCACGACGGCGGCCACGTCGCCCGAGTAGTGCGTGAACACCACGCAGTTGGCGCTGACGTACTGCGCGCGAGCCCGGGCTGCGCCCGCGCCGCTGCACTCGCCCTCCGACTCCGAGGAACCACCGCCTGCGTCAAAATTTTACACATTGAACAATCGTTAATTCTTGTGAAATTCAAAATAATAAAGAATAACGAGAGCAGGGTGTGTGTGCGTACCGTCAGCGCTGGCGCGGCCGTGCGCGGAGAGGTCCTCCTCCTTGGCGCGCAGACGGGGCGCGTGGTGCGCGAGGTGCGCGTGCGGCGGGCTGCCCGGGGACTGCGCGCCCGACGACGCCGAGCCCGAGCTGAGCGCCGCCGCGCCGCCGCCGCCGCCGTATGCCTCGCTGCCTGCATTGCCCTGCACGTTAAACTGGAAACCACTACACCATTACTACACATCACTAAAGCCGAACAAGTATACTTAATAGGATAACAGGATTGTGAATAATATGTAACTTGGCTGGGCTAGATATATTTTATATTGTTCCCATGCGGGGATCTAAGTGATCTATCCCACTGCGCGACGTTCAGTCGTAACACAGAATGATAGTTGGCGACGAGCTATCCGTGCAGACAAATCATAATTATCTGCACTCAATCTGCATTTCCTTGATTTTACAAACTTCATATTTCATTCAAGATGAAGCAGAAACTTTGCACAATAAAAACGTAATGCATAAATGGGAGCCAAGGTCAATGTTAAGATAATTATTGTGGTCTGGTTGACATCACCGACAAAACAACAGATTTTAAATTTTATAACTTAGGTATGTCAAATATTATTAAAGTGTTAACAATTATTTTCTTTAAGTGCACCAACAATATTTGTACTAAAAAAATATGAGCGGTGCCAGAAGACTCAAGTGTCTTCCAACTATCAATATTTTCACTAGGTATGATATGCTGACAAATTCATTCTTACGTCCCACACAAATCCAATACTAGGTACGTCGGCTGGAGTAAAATCCTAGGCTACCGAAAACAATGATCAAATATGTATGAAAGTACGTTTTATAAATTGTAATCGATGCAAAGAACCACCAACCTTTAACATGAAACTTATTCTCCTGCGATAAGTAATATAATCGAAAGAATAGAAAAATAAAAACATAGAATTTCACTGTTATCCTAATTCTTCCATGTAATGTAGGTATACAAGTATATCTAGCTGAATTCGTGGGTTTTTCTCACCGAAAGGAGGACCTTAAAAGGTTCTCAATTTTATGTTTGTTAAGCGATATACAGAGTGTTAAGAGAATTCTGTCCGGCCCAAAAGGGCGATATGAGTTTCACAATCACACACAACTTTGAAATAACAATTTTCAATCGCAAAATTCCCTAAATGATCAAACAAAAGGCCGACGAAAATAGTGCTGTAATTTATTTATGTTTCTATCTCATATTTATGGACTAATTCACTTTTTAATCACAATTATATCTTATACCTACAGGCTTTATTACGGAGGCCTTTTGAACTCATTACGGAATTTCGTGGCTAATACTGGTTATTTTAAAATTAATTATTATTGTTACTATCGTAAATATAACAAATTAAATAGTTTATTTGGGCATGTGATTGTGCAACCTATATCAAGCTTTTGGGTCGGACACGATTTTCTTAACGCCCTGTAATAGTAAATTTAATATTGCTTGGTTATACCTCAGTAGGGGTCCCTTATAAACTCCATGGAACTTGGTTTATTTTACAACTTTATAGGTGCCTAATCTTTTGTGAGCCTACATTCAGTCAACATATCGCAACAACTACAATTAACCGTTTTAGTTATATTTATAAGGGTAACTAATTTACCTTGCGCATATCATATACAATGAAAGGCACTGAAACAGTTAAACAAAATAATACTTACCTACAAATTACATATCAATCAACAGTAACGTGAGAAAATCATCAATACTGTAGAAATAACCCTATTCGTAGTGAGCGGATTAAATACTTGTTCGTAACAACTTCAACATTAGGTAACACTCTCTTGGATTGTCAAATCTCTCTCGTGTCCCTTTCACTACTGTGAAAGATACAAGAATCTTGTGATAAAAAGTGTCAAAAAACACTTTTATATGTGTAGCGCAGTTCTCGTAGCAGTATTAGTAGCCGAAGGCGGTACATAAACCTGTTTCTTTTACTTTGCCGTTTTATTTAATATATTTTTTGTTTTTTTTTTTTTTTTTTTTTTTTTATTTAAGCTATTTATTAAAAGAAATATTAATATTCAAAAATTTAAGATCTAATTATGATTCTTTAAATAACAGCATGTACCTCCTATTCCGTACATCATGGGTTATGATATAATTGGTTATTTATTATTTTACACCCTATCACTGCGGCAGTGTAAGTAAAGACAGCACTTGTAGCATTGCCAACACACTGTTAAGATGTATTTTAATTGCTTATTGATGGTTATAACTTAATTATAAGACAAAAAATAAATTGTAGTGAAGGTAGATTGTAAGCTGAACTTGAAAGTAACATTTTTTTAGAATTTATCTAGAATATAAACAAGAGATGAATTGATATAGTTATATTGATGATACTTGAACATAAAACTGATTTTTAACAAAAAAAAAACCGGCTTCAAAACAAAACTAAAATGCACTAAAAGTACAAAATAACTGCGATATTTTAAAACTCTCTATTTTGAAGGCGGTGACAAGTAAAACTATTGAACGAATTGAATTAACTTAGATATTTATCTGAGTTTCTCATTTTGACTTTTAAGTTTTGAATAGGTGTGTTAGTTTACTAACTACTACAGTTACGTATTTTTTTATTAAGATAGCCTTCTAACGAAGGTTGACAATTTTATTCAGTTTTCTTTTGATATTGATATATTTTTCAATGTCATTGTGTCTAATAGTTTTACTTGGCTTCGCCTTCAAAATATAGAGTTTTAAATGACGCAGTTATTTTGTACATTTATCTTGTTTTGAAATCGTTTTTCTTTGTAAAAAAATGGTTTTGTTTCGAGATTTTAGTGTAATTGACGATTTCGTTTTTTTTTTACGTAAACATGGGTAGGCCTACGAAAGGCCTCATATGAGAAAAGAGAGCCGAGAGAGGAAATCTAAATCCTATGTTATTTGGCGAGAGACTACTAAATAAACAATTTTTTTTAATTGATTTTTTTTTATTTTTACTTTTTGTCTTCACTATCGAATCTGCATATCTCAGCTTAAAGTGCGCATCAATACGAATAAAATAAGCCCAAACACTATGTAGTTGCTATCAACCATTAAGGAGTTCCCTAAACTGTACTGCACCTGCATAACGGACCTTGCATTGGCAGTCATTACCCATCTCGGTGTAAAGATCTTGTCAACACGAATCAAATAAGCCCAAACACGAGGTAGTTAAGATGTGCCGTTGAGGAGTTCCCTCGATCCTCTGTCGTCTCCATCATCAGAACTGCTCTAAACCTCCATAGTATTGTAGTCTCATCAGATATACACATAAATATCAAGTTTTTACTCCATGCTCGCCTACAATTTTCAAGAGATGCCCTCGATTTTTCAGGGTTTTCTCCATCAGGTCTTGACCTGATGATGACGGGACCAAATGACAACTTTCCTCTTCCAAATAAAAAAATATTTTTTAAATCGGTCCAGGCTTCATTGAGAAATCGAGTAACAAACATAAAAAACAGCCGAATTGAGAACCGAAGGATTTTGAAATTTAAAATACTTATCATCGTTTATCGTTATCGTTTAATTTTGGATTTAAAGAGGCTACGTAGCCGCTTTAAATCCACGAACGCAAAAATAAGGGTACCTAAGTTTGACAACGAATAAAATTGTACAACTAATCCTTATATTTTGTTAGCATAATCGGCTATTTATGAAATGAGAACCTCGAGGTACCCATTAAACTTTAAGACCTCTGGTGTTGATGCCAACTGATGAGCCGCTTACTCCATTACTAAGCATGTCAGAAATGCCATTAAGGAAACTAGTTTGTCCGGAGCGTCTAGGCTTGTCTCTTCGTCAGGAAAAATCAGTACTTTATGAAAGCATTTTCCCAAATAGTTCAGAAAGTTAAATCAAGAATAAAACCTAACCTTATTATTGCACACTAAATAAATAATTAGTTGATATCAATATAAATGATCATGGCAGGATGATAGTTAATAAACGACATTGAAACTGTCGCTAACCCTGAGCAGTAGGCAGGAGCGAGGAAGTGCGTGCGGGCGCATGCGCGGCGCGGGCACGGCGCGGGCGCGGGGCCGCCAGCCGCAGTTTTTGCGCGCGTGATATATGGGCCGGTCGGACTGGTCGCTCCTAGCCACACAAAAACTAATTTAACTCTATGAACCGCTTCTGCTTCGCATGCGTGTGACGATTTTTACTTTCGAGCCGATCGCACTTGCAACCGTTGACACTGCAACGCAAAAACTATGAGAAACGAAGCTGACAAACCAGACGCCGGCCGCTGAGCTGAGACCTAGCGCAATGAATATGAATATCTCTGCCGGCGACGCGATACATGGCCCTTCTCAAACAAATTGCATTTTATATGACTGCTCGCTTACTTAGTTACATATTGTAGGTTCACATCATACCAACCTACACCATCTAATTTTACAAACATTATGCTACTAGTTCTTAAGTCCCTTTTATAATTATAACAGCATTAATTAGTTCAGTGAGTTTGATCCCTATTTGAGAACAACAATTCTGCAACACACACATTTGTTCAGGTAGGTTTTTTTTGGATGGTGGCACTGGTCTGTACTGTGATACAACTGTGCAATAGCAAAGGCTATCCTTGCTTATACTGTCTATACGGCCGTCTGACACCAACTGTATCTTAAGAAACGCCATAGCTAGTCGGTTGAATTTTTTACAAATTATGTATTTCTGACTATTACACAAACAAAACCTGACAGCAAATACTAAAAACAAAATAAAATTAAGATTCAGGGGGTACCTTTTTGTACCTTCTGTTATTTTCTAGTCAATGGTACGGAACCCTTCGTGCCCTAGTTCAAGTCGCACTTAGCCGATTACAATATCAAAAACCAGTCTTAATGCTGCAGGCATACAATACATAGTTATTATTTTAGGCTTACGCTTCCTGATCAACAAATCCACGTTCATTGGGTGTAATGATCTCGATGACTATGGATTTGCTCGTGCGCAGTCAGCAGATGTGGGTGCATGGAGGATATGGTGTGTGGTGTGTACTGACCCGGTCGTACTGGAAGTGCGGCGCGTGGTGGAAGGAGCGCGCGGCCCCGCGCCCGTACAGGTAGGGGTAGTAGGCGCCGTACATCACCTCGGGGCAGCTCACCGCCATGCCGCCGGCCGGCCGCGCGCGCGCGCCATGCCGCCGCGCCGCCGCCGCTGCCGCCGCTGTCGCCGCCGCCCGGGACCACACCTGCACATACACAACACAATACACTGCACATTCTTATCAGAGTACCTAGACCAACACTTGCATATAAACAAACATCAATTGAAGTGCCCGTAAACGACTAAAATCTGAACTCTAAAACAACGATATAGTATGCAGAATCATGTCTACTATTCAAACTACGAGTATTCTCAAACGGGCATCATCATCCCTAAGACACTATCCTACGAGCCTTTATTTTTTTATCTTTGCTACTCGATATCTACGGCAGTTCTTTTATTATCCTTCATGTGTTAACAAGTATTAAATTAACAAATAAGAAAACCCATACAATTGATTTGTGAATCACGATCATGGTATAGATCGTCGCAGTTGCAGCCCCTCCCCCAACTCCCCCCGTTCATGAGCTACTGGTTTAAAATGTGCGAACAGGTTCCATACCTGTTAAATAAACCAGAACCTTAAGCACGTTCCCTCTTACGTGTACAGGCTATATACAGGAGTGATAGTAATTAGTTTTAAGATGCATCTGTTATAGCATTATAGCTCCAGTGACAACTTTCTATGTGGACTGGACGCGGGGGGCGCGCACTAACACAAGCCACTTTACATGTACAGTACATTTATAAGATATTTACACATCAATAAGTTATATTTAACAAGTTAAAACAGTATTCAAGAGTCACGGAAGAAGGTATCTCATCTTCAAACCGAAATTTACAAATATTATCTTAAATGCAATAAAATAAATAAACATTTTCCTTGTTCGAAAGTCACAAGGCGGATTATTTTAGAACTCTACACAACAAGGAGAGCGATATTGTGCTGCGTGCTGTAAATAATTCGAATGCATGAAATACCATTAAATCCATACTTAATACTATTTTTTTGTTGTTATTATAACTCAACCATTATCCGTACGACCATTCTAACATTATAAATGCGTCAGTAACTCTGTCTGTCTTTTACGGCTAAATTACTGAACAAATTTTGATAAAACTTGGAATGGACAAGCTTGGATATTTGCCGCCTTGCTCAGGGGGCGATGCGGCGGCCAACTGCCAGTCAACTACAATAAAATGTATACAATGAAGATGAGAGGAGTTCTAAACTTCTAGCCTAGGGGTTTTCCCAGCTATGTTGGGATTGGAATAAAGTCTTACCGGAATAAACCGTTTTTTTACATGGAGCGACTGCCTGCCTGACCTCCACAACCCATATTACTGGGTAACGCAGTTTTTCATAGTAAGACTGGTGTCAAAATTGACTTAAAGATATATGCATAAGTATGGCAGTCGGAGTGTATACTCCGAGGCACGTAGGTAATAAAATAAAAGCAATAGTATTGCTTTCGCAAGACATTATGTTGATGTGACGGCAACCGCTAGCCATCGCACAACGTGTATGATTCATGAACCATTTATCCTACGTCCAAGAATCCTAGTTACGTTAATGTTTACCATCATTTATTATTTCCCTGTCGCAAATCTATCGCTGTCGCAAATCTATCGCTGTCGCAAATCCTTAAAAAGATCAGCTTCGCCTGAAAACATTTGTCAAATTTGTTTTTTACTTCTCTCTCTCCTGACCGAATCCTTTACTTAAGGGTTTTTATCATTTTTGTGTTAAATTATTCAATTTTTATTCTTGTTGCGATTTTTTATGTTTCTTTTACTTGAGAATAGTTTCAAACATTAGTTCAAATAATATCTACGACGCACTGCTCTGTAAATCTAAGTGACTTCCAAAATGAATAGATTCCCCACAGAAGCGCATTTAAAAGTCAGTTCAGTCAGTTTGCCAGTGGTCTCTTTACAACAGTTGGGGCAAGTAGCAATACATAAGTAAGGGTCGTGTAGGCCTAACACAGTGTAAGTCTATTGGGTGATCACTTGGAAATTTCATCAAAGACTATCCAGTTTTCAGTCTTGTTTCTTTTTAAATGTATTATTTTTTTTTGTATTTATTCTAATGTTTGTCCGAAGTAGAGTGCCTACAGTCACAATCTAGTTTATAAACTCCTGCATCTTGTAGAGGTAGGTAACACTTGACTGAGTGTAAGGACTGACTAATCTTCTTGGGCAGCTTGAAGTATGTTTTGATTGTAGCTCGCTTCTGGATGTAGCCAATCTTGTCTGTGACTCCTCTGACGTATGGTAGTAAAGCAGGTAGACGTTCGACTGTGGCTGGCTTCACTCGGTTTTTATGACAGGGCCGTGGAATTTGGAGCTTGTTGTCTCGCAGTACTTGCTTGATGAGACTCAGCGGCAAGGTGTCTGTCATCACAAGTTATTTATTCACTTAATAAGTTGAACGAATATAACTCATTGACCAGAAAAGCCTACTTAGTGTGGCCATGGGATACACGACAAAGAAACATTACCCATATAAGCCTACAGTACTCTATTCTTATGTTATTATGTTCATGATTCTATTTTGAGTCTTAAAATGGCAAACTTGATGACATGACCTGATGTGCTCCCTGCAGTCTAGGAAACCTAACAGTTGGCTAGCGTTGCTTGTGGTTGGAAAGTATTCTTGAATATGGCCGCGTCAGGTCTTTGTTAATGCACATTATATCAAATAAAGTTAAAGTTTAAACTTTTTCAATTAAAATAAGTTTTTGTCATGTTAATGTGTCATTCACTTTACTTAATAATAATGCGAGTCACGTGCTCGTCATCAGAACACAGACCACATGTCACTAAAGGTGTGAGCAATTACACAGCGAGAGCGGGGTGAGCTGCACTAGGCACTAGTAGGCACGCGGCTCGAGCACATGCCACCCACGCCAGTGTTTGTAAAAACTCTAATGTGTCATCTGATAATGACGACCACAGAACTGGTCCACTCATCCACTGGTCGAGGCGTAGCTCATTAGTTAGGATCTGCCCACCACCCACAAACACACGACTGAACAATCAACACTCATTTATTGAAACTCTTCAATTTTAGTTACATACAAGACGAGCGCTACACAGCGGTACTCCAAGGCCGCTGCTATATATTTGACACATTACCGAGTTACCACGGAACAGGTGACGTCTGTGTAAACACTGGCTCATAAGATCAGAACACAACAGTTCTTCGAACTCTAGTACCAAAGCTAACAGTTATCACTCGTATAAAATAGATCTCACCTTATTAAGGAGTTTCGTTCAAAATACTTATTTAATAAATAATTTACATATCTGCTATAGTTATTTAAAACTCAGTAGTTAATATTTTTGTTTCACAGTAAGTAATATAGACCGGGAGAAAAGGAAGACCACGGCAATGATAATCTTGTACGTAAGTTTATTTATATACTACAGTTAAACATAATTGTAAATGTAGTTAGTATGTTTAGTTTCACTCCTTTAAGGGGGTTTTTTGAAAAAAAATAATTTTCTTCATTTAATTTAGGCTACAAAGCTCTTATCAACGTCAATATATAATTTTGGTCAGACTATGGGGAAGCCAATGGGAATGAATTTGACAGACTAAGTACCTACGTTTCAATATTATACTGTACCTAGCGCCTAAACTACTGATCAGATTTTAATGAATGAAGTAATAATGGCCCTCCTAAATCAAAATGTCGTGTGTGAATCAAAATTTCAAATGCCGAAATTATACCTAGAACTCTACCTTAGGTATGCCTAATAAAAATAAACACACATCACATCACAATATATGCTTGAGATGCGATCAAACGGCAGACGGTAAAGTATAAAATAAAGATTAGGTTCGAAAAAACTTTGACTTAGATGAAACAAGACAATCATTAAAACAGAAGTCTAGAAATGCATAGATCAAAAATGGTCCCAAGTGGAGCCGTGTTCGCACTTACTGTACACCTACTGTGACTAGGTATGTGTTATATGTGTATGCTAGGAAAACCTTCACTAAACTAAACACTAAACTTTGGGCAAAACCCCTATTTTATATTTGTACGCCTCATAGGCAAAACATGAACGTGCAATTGATTGTATTTTAACACCCTGTACTACTTAGTAGGTACATACTCATGTTTATACAAATAAAATGATCTTTATCTTTATCTTTATCTTTAAACCAACTTGTAGTATACACTGGGCTCGGCTCGGCTCGGCTCTACCTTAAACATTTTTGAACCTATGCATTTTTATTTGAATTATTTTCTTGTTTCTTTTGTGTCAGACCCCTACATACGAAGTTGGGTACTTATTTTTTTTAACTTTTTTTATTTTGTTAAGAACAGTCGTATGTATAATTTTGTATTTTCTTATAAATATGTTCTATTTATAATATTAACCACACCTTATTAAAAAGGGTGCTGTTTATAATAAATGTTCTAATACCTAAGTCCCTGCTTTATTGTTGGTTATCATTAGTTTATTATAAACCTAGCCACTCTACATTTTAGCCAAAACATTTACTGCTTGCTATGGCTTGGGCCTCAACATTAGGGACATGTTTACACTTTGTAGGCGCATTTCTCAAGGCATAACTATTAATAATAATTTGCTGAGAACATCTCCAATGTAAATGTCATCAATATAAAAACATTGCAGAGACCAGAGGCGGGCGTCACTGACATAATCATAAGGTACCTATCTTATAATTTATTTCTTGCTTATCAAGGGATTTTTAATTTCTAAAGGGTATTATGATAATATCGTCGTGGCCTAGCGGTTCAATTAACGAATTTGAATACACAAGGTGGCAGTTTCGAACCCAACCAACTACCAAAGTGACTTTTGAAAAGTGTGTACTTTCTTACTTATTCTAAGACATTATATAAAGGAATTCATCGTGAGGAAATTTTAATCTGAAATTAGAGCAATTAGAGCAAGCGTAGTGATCAGTGTTCGTTGTTTCTCTAAGGTATATAATATGGCCAGAAGCCTGTGCCCGGGGCCGGGACGTCTATAAGCTGGTCGCGTAATTATTGTATATCATAATTTATTACTTTTTTTATAATATGCACTAGATTTAAAATGTTATGGATTGCGTGCTTTACATTTCGTGCTACAACTCTACCTACATTCAAAGCAAACTGAACAATAATGATTATAACAAAACAAGTGTCGTATTTTTATTTCAACATTTTTAATATTGGCATTAAACGAGATACTTTTATTTTACCTACTGTATTAAAAAATAATAGTTAGTTACTTTCACCTAAATCATCATTATAATTAGATGCCAAAGTATAAAACAATTAACTAATAAAGTTTTCTTTGTTTTTGTCGCATTCTATTAGATGTCAAAAAATCATGCACAACAAGAAAGGAACGCGCCGCGTAGGTAGGTCTGTACTCAGCTTATTGAAACTCTATTAGCTGTAACTGCCGGTGAGCTGGGTTATAAACGTATTCACGAACATTGTTTGCGGGCGAGGTTGCCTTCCGCAGTGGATACTATAGAGACAGTTGCTAAATAACAAGCCTGATAGTTTTGAAGACCTACTTATGTACCTCCTGCGGCATTTGCATAGGTAGGCAATGTAACTCTCAAAGTGTCACATGATTCTCACACTAATCACATTTTTTTCAGGCTTCATGAATATTATTTTGACCAACTACCGAGGGTAAGCTACCGTCGAAGGCATAGTTGCACGTTGCGGCCTGCGTGATTAGTCATCACCTGCTTGCTGCCTACCACCACACTACATTGTTTATACGTTATACATGTATGTATATGGTATCAATTTATCATGAAGTTACCTACCTAAGTATATCCAAATCTCCGTGAACAGATTTCAAACTTCGTGTTGGCAAGTTTTAGGTGATATTATTCTAGTTGCAATCCAGTTTGAAATCGCATGCCTACAACCAGAGTAGGAAGCAATGATCTGTTTGTGCACCGACACTGTGGTCCACTGTAATCACTGTTAGTAGAGCACAACACGCTGTATATGTGCGGCACTGCACAGTCACTCGCGGCGCGCACGGCTCGCGCGGTACGTGCGGGTCGACGCGGCGCGCAGCACTGCGGCGGCGGCAGGTCCGCGCCGCGCCCGCGCCCCCGGCCCGCCCCCGACCGCGCCCCCAGCCGCGCCCCCGGCCGCGCCCTGGCCCCGCCCGCCGGAGTGGGGCTGCTCCCGCCTGCTGGTGACGCGGAGTCTGACCACGCCGGACAGCGCCGGTCACCCGCCCCTGCCGGGACCACACGATAGCTTGGCTAGCTTCCTAGAGTACCGTATGTGAGTAGGCATTACTAGATAACGAGACTGCCACAACGAATAGCTATTATTATATTGTATTTGTATCTAATATAGTTAGTGAACTATGTTCTTTTCAAAAATAAAGCTCATTTTAACCTATGTGGTACCTACACAGATAGGCAGACCTAAGCACAAAACTAAGTATGACCGTGTACTATTTCCTACTTGATCTGTGTATAACTACTCACGTAGTCAATAGTAAGTACAATACAATACAATTGTAGGTGTTATCGTAGTAGAATATTATGATAGGTAAATGGGTATAAATAAAGGTAAGTATTTTATAATAGGAACCTACAGCTGTCAATGCTTCGTTCACAGTTTGTTACTAGATGAGCGAGCTCCAGTAGACATACCTGCCTACCTTTTGGATTTAGGGGTTTAAAATAAATATAAATTTGACTTCAACAAATATTGATTTTCATAAATATCAATAAATATATAAACAGGGTAAAGCCGGAACCCCACCGCTGCGCAGGCTGTGCACGGATGCGTGGCTCACCTCTGCCGCGTGGGTTCATTAGTTCGGCGGCGTCGGTCTCCGTTTCCACTGAGGCGCACGGACACGGATGTGTCGGCCACGCAGCTCGTAGCTATGCATGGGGTACAGTCACGAGCAAAATTATGTATACATAATAATATGCGAAATTGTTAAACGAAATTAGTGAGATTTTTTGTCGAATCTCTTCTGCCATCTGGCAATCAATGCATACTGACAGATGACACTTGAAAATAAAATAGTTATTTTTTTTTTTTTAATAAAAAAAATATTTGACTTCAAGTCAATATATTATTTTTATAATATAGACAATAGCGCTTCCGAGTAACAATATAATTTAGGTATTGTGTAGTAACATCTGTTTTACTTATATGAATTATAAATAACTTAGTTCTTACATAAATTATACTTAACACAACTTAAATGTATGTATATATACCAGGAAAATTAATTGTACCTCTTATTTATAGTAGCTTATTCTTATAATAATTTCTTAACAATATTATGTGTGTACATATTTTTGCTCGAGACTGTACATAGTCGTGGGTCGCCGAGAAATGGCCGACCCACGCAGCTGGGATGCGTGGGTCGGCCACGTGGCTGAGCTACGTTCCGCCTATTCGAGTTAGCTACGCGTGTGTTTATGACGTCAATTGCTGCGTAGCATGTCCGTGCGCTGCGGTGGAAACGCTCTCATACATTTTGTACTAAAGCGAAGCTGAACACACGTGCACAGCCTCTCCGTGCGCAGCGGTGGGGTTCCGGCTTAAGACTATTGACAATAGTCGCGTAGCCACCTTCGGCCGTTCAAGTGGGGTCCCCATGCCCAGGGGTGAATAGGGGTCCCCTGGTACATGCCCCGTAACATATTTAAGTTCTCCGCTGCGTGTTATACCTGTGTTTATACCCCAAGAAAGGGAAAATTTTAACCGACATTTATAAGTTATTTTATTGTAGCTAAGCTATAAACTTATGTTTTTTTTTATATGTTAATCCTTATCAATGTACCTACTGCTAAGCACTTTGAACAATTAAAAGGCATTTGGTTTTGAGACAAAAAAAAAAAAGTTTTTAGCCTAAGCAGATTATTTTCAGTTAATTATAAATATTCATTTGGATTAACAATCAGTTACACATTAGATCTTACAATTATACAAAACAATTATGTACATGATACAAACGCGCAACTCACACCGTTATCTTAGCACCCTGTATAATAATTAAAAAAAAAACAGACTTAATAATAAGTCTATTTATTTCTTATGGATCCAATGTCAAAATTGGACCAAAATAATGGGATAACTCGGGAAGCACCAGCTTTCTAAAAACAAAAAAAAAACATCAAAATCGGTTCACTCAGTCAATAGATCAGAAAAAATCGGCCAAGTGCGAGTTGGACTCGCGCACCGAGGCTGACCGAGGGTTCCGTAGAAACCTGTAGGTATCTATTTCTTTTGATTGCGTTGACATAACAGTTCGATTTTGTTACAGCTTAAAGTATCATAGACCTGAGTACCGATAAGACATGAATTTCAGCTTGATACCTCTTGATACTCTTGACGGACGGACGGAGGACTAACTGATCCTATAAGGGTTCCGTTTTTTCCTTTTGAGGTACGGAACCCTAAAAAACAATCGAATTGAGAACCTCCTGCTTTTTTAAAGTCGATTGAAAAAGGGTTGGTTTTGAGCAAAACAAGTAGGTATAAAGTATTTTAGGAACACTAATTAATTTCTGCGTAACCGAAGCGACCGCTTCCGTACAAACTATGCTATCCCTAACGGTTAAGTCTCCAACAACAAACTTGACTGTACCGCACAGTCAAGCTGGGACAACTCACATACGGTCATCTGATCCTAAACCAAGCAGAGCTTGTACTATGGTAACCAGATCACTGATAAACATTATTATACAATATTTCTAAGTACATCGTATTATTATAGATAAATTACACCCAGATACCTACAGTACAAATGATCATGCTTATCACACAAACATTTGTCCTGGGTGGGAATCGAACCTTGTGGGTTTGATTCTCCAGCTCACCTCCAGTATAGCAGTCAGGGCCACTAACCACTACACCAACTGGTCCGTTACGTACATAGTATAGCAATAAAGCATGCTACCGTAGTTTCTGCTGTAGACAAAATTCACATATCACATACCTACATAGTTGTGTTGACATTACCAATAGTTTGACAACCTGAGTATTACTGATTTCAACATGACGCCAGCAGCGCAAAGTACAACCAGAACCACGCGTAGGTGCCGAAGAAAAGAAATTACACGCATCAAAGTACTCCTACAAGAGCGCAGATAATCTTGTAGATAATGTCATTGTAGGTACAAGTAATGATGGGGTTCCTTTTCTTTGGTAGTGAGCCCTATAAATGTACAGAAATCACACACGACTGTCACCAATTCGAGACTATTTCGCAGATCTTGTAATATGAATATCGATCTAACTTAAAAGGTAAGCCATTTATGATTTGCATATATTTTTACACATACTTACACAATGTTTCTATTTTGCAGGAAATCTTTTAGGAGAACATAATAAAACAAATAAAGTTAGTAGTACTGATGTCAATATTAGATATATTAAATTTCATAAGTTACTGTATTTAATTTGCAAATAATAATACTTTTTCTGTCATCGAAATCGGGCCGGTCTGGGTTGTTGAGCTTTCACCGCTTTTCAAAATTTGTGCTGCTTCGATGGCGCAACGTTAAGTCCAATTCTATCCAATTGATGGAAGCATCCAATCTCCGCCGATCCGCCGACGAACGCTGTGACGCAGAGACGTATCGGCGCACGGTTTCTGCCGCAAATGAAATTGTGTCATTCAAATTTGGGTGACGGGATATACGCCCTGGGGCCCGAGTCTGCTATTCATTGGTCCATTTTAGGATAATTAGCATTCTACTAAAAGTCAGAACGTCAAAATTGGCCGTCACAATGGCCAATTTTGACGTTAAAATGACGTTTTACCTACGTAATTATCCTAAAATGAACCTACCACACAACACACAACTTTTACTTTTACACAACTTACATTTAGTAGAATGCTAATTATCCTAAAGTGGACCTACTGACGCCACCCACTCAGATGATTCAAACAATTGTCTATAGCAGACTCGGGCCCCTTGTGTCGCATGTCATCGTTGTCAATGCAGGGGCCCGAGTCTGCTATTGACAATTGTTTGAATCGTCTGAGTGGGTGGCGTCAGTAGGTCCACTTTAGGATAATTAGCATTCTACTAAATGTAAGTTGTGTAAAAGTAAAAGTTGTGTGTGTTTTTGTATATCAAATTACTCTTGAATACTTATTCTACGTTTTAATAATTATCATAACGCCTGTATCCCCGAAAGGGTTAGGCAGAGGCGTACCATGTACACCCACAATTCGCCGATATGTTTAGGTCCCATGTAATAGGGGGCGAGCCTATTGCCAATAACCGGGCACAAATCCAAACTCCGACCTGCTACTGAGAATTTTATAGATAAACCTACAGTATTTTTTGGCTACCTTTTTGTGTAAAATATTTAGTTTTGTAACAAGTTATTGGTTAATTTTGAATTAATGTTATTGTGTGCATCATGTGGCGATGCAATTTAACGAGAAAGGAAATTTTAAGGGCAGTAGGCATGCTCCAAGCTGGGGATACTCAACGGATTATTGCTGAGGAGATTGGAACAAGACAAAACGTGATAATAAGGTTATGGTCACCTTATCATGCTACTGGTGAAGTGGCTGAAAGACACCCAGACGGGAAACGCATAACCACTCGACGGCATGGCCGATTTTTGCAAGTTGCCGCGAGAAGACCATCAAATTTTACAGCCATGCAGTTGGTTCAGACGCTCTAGTCAGAGCACCAGTTGCTTGTGAGTAACCAAACTGTGAGGACAATGCTGCAAGAAGCTAACCTTTATGCTTGCACACCGTTTCGTACTCTAGAACAACGCCGAGAAAATCGTGAACGAGGACTAGAATGGGCTCGTGAACATTCGCTCTGTTAAGATAACCAGTGGTCTGTAGTGCTGTTTACCGATGACCCCAGGTTCGGTTTCCATCCCGATTCACGTAAAGCACCTGTTTGGTGAGTCCATGGTTGTGAGGGCCAGCCATCTCCAACATCCTCAGGAAGTCCATTCATACAACGGCGGGGCAATTATGGTTTGGGCGTGAATTCGTTAAGATGGAAGAGCAGACCACGTTTTGATCATAAACACCATGATGGCTGAAAAATACCGTAACTAGGTGCTAGTACCAATGTATGTACCAATCTATCCTCATCGAAAAAAAATGGGCCAAGAATTCACGCTCATGCACGATAATGCCCGTCCGCATACAACGAGAGTGGTGACTAGATGGTTGTAGGAGCACCACGTAACGGTCTTAGGCTGGCCCGCTCAATCGGCAGAACTAAGCGCCTTTGAACACGAGTGAGACATGCTCCAAAGAAGAGCTTTGCACTGAAGCACTGAAGAGTATGTTTTTCGCATCTTAGCCAGACGTGGGGCAATAAATCGCAACAATACTTGGATAACTTAATCAACAGCATAAAAAACCGTTCAGGACCGTTATAACGTCCTTTTTTTTTTGGCAGGTGTAACTCATTTATGAGCCAGCCTTGCATCCCCAGGGGGTTGAGGATGCAAGAGTCCGGGCTTCCAGAGCCTTGAGAAAGGCTCCGACTACTCCGGCAAAACACCTGGTGCCATCCTTCGCCTTAGTGGCGGCGTTAAGCGTCCAACCGAAGTCTTAACACCATAACGCCTCCGGCGACTGCCCGCTTAGTGGCGGGCCCAACAAGACCTCCATCCTATGTAGGAGGGAGGACAGCGGGGGCAGTACAAAGCACTACACCACCCCCGTCCAGCAAGGAAGGAGACGCGTGCAATGAAGGCTGAGAGACCCCCGTCCCCGCCCTCTGGATCCCCCTACCGTTATAACGTCCTGGGCAGCTTTGCTGACTACTGATTTTTCACATAGCTGCTAAAACCAGATTAATTTATTTTTCTTGTGAAACACATTCATTGTAGTTTTACAATTATTTCTGTTTTTTTCTTCATTTGAATAAAAAAGATTTGTTTTATTCTGCAGTATAGTCGGTTAAATAGGCTTCATAAACATATATCAATGTTATATGTTATTTTGAACACATTTTGAGTAAATTGAGGAAAACCAAAATATCCCTAGACCCTAGACAGTGTTGATGTGTGTATTTAAAAGAAGAACATATTCACGAAAACGCCATTCATTTAACAATTTTCACTTTTGGTATTTCTTACTGCACAACTTTGAACTGTAGTGGTGAAAAATAAATGTATGTAGGAGTTTTGTACAACAATTTAAAAAACTTGCTTGATTATTGGTGATTTTGGGAATTTACAATACTGGCGTATTTTCCTTACAAAATTTGACAAAACAAGCTGCTGAAGTACAAATGGGCTTCTTTGTTGAAATATTACTAATGCAAATCTGAGGAAAAATAAAACGTAACTTAACGGGGATCATCATTGTCCAGTGAAATAAGGTATTTTCTTCTAGGCAGGTGCCATAGTTTCCGATTCCACAATTAGAACCAATCCACTTAACACATTATATACCTACCCATACCACAAATTAGTTTAAGCACCACAATTTACAATAATTCTGTAGCTACCTTGGGCCTATGTCTGTTCTCCAATAGGGCAGGGGTGAATGGCTCTTGGTAGATGCGCCATCCTATATTAGAGTAAATTTCTCAACAAGGCCGCTGCATGTTGGACCTGTGTCCTCACGTAAGCCTTTCAAAGGAACAGGTATTCTCATTGCTGAGGATATCCCGGGAAAGAGACAAACAATAATAATATTCCGGGACATCTCACACACGGTTATCTGATCCCAAAGCTTGTGTTATGGTAACCAGACAACTGATAAACATACTTATATATTTCTGAATACATATATATTATAAATAAATGACACTCAGACACAAATGATGGTGCTCATCACACAAAAATTTGTCCCGAGTGTGAATCGAACCCACAACCTCCATTGTAGCAGTTAGGGTCACTAACCTTTAAACCAATTCTCCTGTTATAAATAATAATATATATACCTACCAGCCTATAAACCTCCCATGATGGGCACAGGCCTCTACCCATATGGAGAAAGCAAGAGCATTGATCACCATGCTTGCTCATTGGCGGATTGGAGATTTCAGCTCCCAATTTTTTTATCAATGTTTACCTTCGCCATTTGTCAGAATAATATATTATTTTCAATTAAATTTAATTTAATTGATAGTATAAACCTTGTTATATTATTCATTGTCACCCATTCAAAACTATTTCATGTCGCATAATGATATAGTTTTGAATGGGTTACATTGAATATTATTTTTTATAGGACAAACAAGAGAACATTATTTCATTGTGGAACAAGTAATTTTATTAAATGAAACAATAAAATATCCAGATAATTAGTTTGCAGTTATACAACAACATAATACAAGCATCGGCACACTTACATTAAAATCATTCAAACAAGTGAGCAAGTGAAATTCCTATTTGGAAAGGTTTGTTTTATAAAAAAATTGATTAGGTATCTCTTACTTAAAAACCCATGTATATTAACAACACAACTGCTTATCATTAATTAGTCTTGATCACTATAAATAGTCCAATCATGAAACTAATAATATTAGAAGTATTCTGGCCTACTTTTTATTTCGGCAATAAGTCCGCGCTCGACCAGTGGCAGTGTGAAGCGGTCGAATACTACGCCACTACATACGTAGACAGGACGAGCAAGCGATGCGGACAGCCGGCGAGCCATAGCGGCCGCCGTGCCATCCGAGCCCAGCAGCGTGGTGGCCAGCGCCGAGCGGCCGCTGCCAGCCTCCTGCGAGGGCGGCATGCCCAGCGCGATCTCATCAAGCTGCGCAGCACCGCTACCACCCAGCCACAATAACAAAGCCCCATCCAAGCGTAGAGATACAGCTCGGCAAACTAACTCGCCACTCCATATTTCAAATTGATGAACGGTCCATGCGCTGGGTTTATATGTTATTCGTTTTCGAGAGCTTACGACTCGTGGAGAAGCAACCGGCTCCATTTTTATATGTTTCAAAAATACGTTTCTGAATAACTTATTTTAAATACGCAATTCGAAACAGATGAAAACAATCGTAAAAATCATTAAAGATATTCAATAATCTTGAGAATAAGTTTCATCTTATCACGATACAATTCATAGCAATACCTACACAATACACAAATTATTGACAAAATACTTTTCTCAGTTTTCTCTATGACAAAATACAATAAAAATTTGACATATGATGAAAAATTCAAAATCATGCTTTTGTCAGTAGTAGCACGCATCGAGGTATGATATGCATAGACTGCTACTATCGCTAGGTTCCCCTTGTGCCAAGCGAGAGCAGTTTTTAGTCTGATCCTGTACATTTCGTTTTTCATTTAAGTTAATTTTCGCGCAACGAGAAACTTATATAATAAAATATCGATGGTTTTGACATTGTTAGGATAATATTAGTGTTTTAGATAGATTTTTTAAAACGGCAAGCTCCATCTTCATACATAATTCACGACAACACTTGTTCACACTAGTGCTTACGGTTTAAACTCTGATAGGCTCACTCTATAGTTTCAAATGCAACCTCGTTGGTTGCACGTCAGTGTGACAGTGTCAATAGCAGTGTTGCCGGAAGGTTGCCGAGTTAGCTACTTTTTGATGTCAGGCAGCTACAAATTTTTGAAACTTGAAGCTAAACTTTTAGCTACTTTTTCTAGCAATTTATGAGATTTTGGTAACTTATGGGTATCCACAAAAATTATACCGTTTTGGGTAGAAGCAAAAAAAAATGCTTCTGGATGTTATACTGGAAGACATAACCAAACTCGCTATAGTATGTCTTTCACTTCCACATTCAAATGCTGAGGTGGAATGATTATTCTCCCAAATGAATTTAGTGAAAAATAAACAGAGGAATAGAATGAGTGAGGAGAGAGAGAGGAAAAGCGGCAAACGTTGTCACAACTACATCCTTCCTAATCTGTACTTGAAAAAATCGGTAGCTACTATGGAAAAGTATTCAAAATCAAGTGTGCAGCTGAGCAAGATTTATCTTTATTTTCTCAAAAAAAAACTATTAGGGACGAGAATAAGATGTAGAAGTCATCTTATTCGCGTCCCTAATAGTTGTCTTTTTTTGTTTTTTCAAATTAAAAATTTAAGTATGTTTTTTTTTTGTAATATTCTAAAGTTTGTATAGCAGATTTGTTACAGTGTTTTATCGAGTAATCATATAGTACGGTCTTTATTTTATCGGGAAATTTTAGCTATTTTCTAGCTACATTTTAGGGAGACTAAATTAGTCAATCTAGCCACTTTCTGTTAAACTTCTAGTCTTTACTAACAATTGTCAACACTCAATAGCAGTAGGCAGTAGTCATTGTCGGCCAACTTATAATAACTTATTAAGCATATTTTGCCAATGAAAAAGTCCATTAAATGCAATCACAAAACTTTTGTAATTAAATAAAAAACTTTAATTAAATTTTTCTTTCAGGAAAATGATGGTACTTGCCTTTTAACCACCACTTTTTTTGCTATTTAGGAAAAAAGGTTTTAGTATTCCTTTTCTTCAGAACTTGATAGAAAGACACTGGAATAAAATTTATTAGACAGTAGTGTTCATAATTATTATAATAGAGGTCAGCAACCTCTACCTAGTTAACAATTCAATGATATCAATATTTTTCGAATAAGGGACCTGTGTGTGGACCAAAAAAATCAGGCATCATCATAGTAAAATAAAATAACTTTCACGACTGTAGTAACGGAACGTTACATTGTCTATGATTGACAAATTTTAGTAATTACTCTGAGAAATCAGTCAGTCAGTCTAAAATAATTAATTGTTTTTGTTTTAATACATCGTGAACTTAAGCCTTCCATATTGCCCTCCCTTCCCCTACAAAAAAATGTCCTCAATTCAAATCTGCACTTTTATACAGAATGACACTGGTTGGTCCTCGGCGAGTGTTTTGATCGCCGAGCGATTATCGCTCAGCGAGTCTCGCTCAACGATTATATTTTTATAGTTCTACTCGCCGCAAAAAACAAATGCTCAGAGAGATCTCGCCGGTAATGTGAACAGTCGGCGAGTACCTAACTATTTGTATATGCATCTCCTTCATTTATTTACACGGGATCTATATCTTGTTGCACAGATCTTGTTGTAAGTTTCTTGAGCGATTTTATAGTCGATAGTTACTCGCTTCTCGCCCGTCAGAGATAGCTCGCTTGCTAGGGCGACACGTTTTAGCCACGAGAGGTCTCTCCTCTCTATACCCTACTTATTATATTTCTCTATGATTCGAATTTTAAATTTAATTGAAATTGATAAACGGGAAAATTTTATAAAACATCCTTCAATAGACGGTAGGTAGAAAGTTTCCCATTTTTGGTAGATAGGTAGAATTTTATCTACGTCAAATTAAAATCTCTAGTCGGGAGAATTATCTCTGGATATCATTGAAATTGGCAGATATTGGATACAAGTTTTTGCACACTAACAAAAAACAACTATATCCTATCAGTATCCTATCAGTAGAAAGGATATAGTTATTCCGTTTGGTGTCTTAAATAAATGTCTTGGTTAAAGACCTTAGCCGATGCAAAATTATTTGCTTTTTTATTTATAATTTTTTATTACTCTTCGCCTTGAAGGATACTTCAGCTGTCGTGGACTACTTCAAACGCCGAAGCATAGTATACGGTGTAATGGGCGTTTTGATAGATTATTTTCACTTGAATTGTCAACCGCTATTATTTTTTATCCTTTTAGGTACATGTCTCACTTAGAGCGATGAGCGAGTAGCGAGTAGAACGATGAACTACACAACGAGTCGGCGAGCAGCGAGTAGCGAGTAAGTAGTTTTGATAGTTTTGTCGCCGAGCGATGAGCGAGTGACGAGTGTGACAGGCGATACTCGCTCGACTCGCTCGGGTCATTCTATACTACTATAAAGGAAAGGAGGGCAAAATAAAACATGCCTTTAAAAAACAGATCACATGACATACGCGCGATTTAAATTGCGTACAGTACCAGGCGGTTTTGCTATTAAAGGGTAGGTCTTGTTGTTATGTCCATTTTACGGTAGTATTTTTTAAGAAAAGATTTATTGTAATGATGTTTTAACATAGAAAATAGTTAATACTTTTTAGAAACTTGAACATAAAAATGACGGGGTGCTTTTGGATCTTTTGGATGCAGTTTTATATTTAAGGGCAAGTATTCTTGTAAAACCATAAACATCGTTAATTAAATTACAAGAATAAAACTTTAATTTCCCAAAAGTAACACCATAAGTTCAAAAAAACAGGCATCGTCATAGTAAAATAAAATAACTTTCACGACAGTCTAAAATAATTCAATGATTTTGTTTATTATATCGTGAAATTAAGCCTTCCATCTTGCCCTCCCTTCCCCTACTAAAAATTGTTCTCAATTCAAATCTGCACTTTTATGCAGAATGACACTGATTGGTCCTCGGCGAGTGTTTTGATCGCCGAGCGAGTATCGCTCAGCGAGTCTCGCTCGGCGAGTATATTTTTATAGTTCTACTCGCCGCAAAGAACAAATGCTGAGAGAGTTGTCGCCGGTAATGTAAACAGTCGGCGAGTAACTATTTGTATATGCATCTCCTTCATTTACACGGGATCTTTATCTTGCTGTACGTTTCTTGAGCGATTTTATAGTCGATAGTTACTCGCTTCTCGCCCGTAAGTCGGACAACTGCCTTAACTACCCTACAAATATATTACTTTGCTCTGCGCTTATGTCCAAGCCTTCAGTACGATGACATTATCCGCAAATTGGTGCAAATGACGTTTATATTATTCGTTGTACAAAATTTACAAGTTCACTTGCCAGTGCCATGATCAACCAATGAAAAAGCGACATTTGTATTTCTTTATCTACTATTTGTCGATAAAATGGCGTGTAAAACTTGGATTCGTCCAAGTTTCCACTATAATTTATTCCACCAATGAGAGCCAGCGACAGTAGCACGAAACGTCAAACGTTTCATTGACTCGATAGGAGCACTTTCAAGTTTGAAGTTGTGTTCGATATAGTAAACGTGGAGTGCTTAACTTCGTTCGGCTTAGTTTAATGTATTCTTTTATGTGAAACGGGTATTCAAGGAGGACGCCAATTAATACGTTTTAGGTATAGGAAATCCCACAATGAAGTATTTTATTTTGCTAGCTGTCGGCGTCCTGTTACTTTCAGGTGAGTTGTCTATCTACACCGCGTATCAGTATTTAGCATGTATTTTATTACTTTTACGTGCTGGATCTCTACATGATGAAATACATTATTTTAGTTTATTATTAAAAACTCGAAAAATGTTAAGTAGGTACTTAAAACATTCATACTAACAAAGAACAATGTTCGCTTGCACCGATCAGAAATATCTGTCACGTTGCTTCTCATGCGGCTTCTTGTTAATTATAGCAATGCATATGTTTGTGATGTACCTAATAAATGTTTTTTTTTTTATTTAGGATGGTCGCATGCACAGGAGGAGAGCGTCGGCGTCGGCACCGCAGAGGAGGTGACGGTGGACGCTGACCTGGGCGCGTCGCGTGAGGGCTCACGCACTGGTAAGTTCTAGTATACTTAATATCTACACCATTGACAGTAATTCTAGAAACATTCACTAAAACTCTGTAGCTGTAGAATCTCCATCACTGGTTCTGTTGTAGGTACACTATAGAAAACAATAGTGTGAGCTGTTGGGCTCTGTGAGATTAATGATTCCACCCCAAGCTAATTAGACTAAAAAAATGATTATATAGAAACAGTTTTTACATAATTGAGCCATTGAGAGACATACATTTTAATACAAAAGTAGTCAGTTTCTTTCAACCTAGTTTTACATTGAAAATGCAGTTGGCTTCCAACTATGTTTTCCATGATCTAGGTTGATTTTCAATAAACTATGTAATTAAGTAGTGACTACATGTTGTTAAGAAAACCAACATTACAAAAATGACAGTTCTGCATTGTCAACGCCTGCCAAAGGGTTTCATTCTCCTCATTGGTGCATGTACTGGACACAACATACTAAGAGTGAACCAACTAAATGTATTATAGTTTCTAGAAGTTGGCTGCTTATACAGTTACATAATGCTGCTAGCTGCTGTTCCTTAAACTTAATAAATTAGGTGTCCATATCATATTAATGCCTATTGATATATTTCTGTTTATCTAATCAGAGCTAGATTAATATTCATTGAGTAATCACATATAATCTGTTTGGATTTTTTTTCCTATACTTACTGGCCTCGAGTAATCAAGCTTATTTGATTAATTTTCTTGTGTGAGGTACTACAATAATACATATTTTTTGTCTTGAGGTTGAATTCATAACATTCACATAATAAGAATGAGCAACATGCTGCAATACCAATATTACCCTCAATCTGTAATTAATGAAGTAAGTGAAGGCATTGTTTTGACATAATATTATTGTTGTCAAGTCGCTGTTTGTATCAACTTACGAGTATCTTATGATGCCAGCTGGTAACTAATCAAGTACTGCAATTAAATGATTTCAATGAAACATTAATATGTTTCATTGAAATCATTTAATTGCTTAAGTGCTCATACAGTAAAAAAAAAGATAGTAAATTTTTATAAATCAATTATTAATAATGTATTTCGAAGGTAAATAATGTAAGAAATTTACCAACATGTTTTTACCATTAAGGTGATGAATGAACTTAGCCTTACCACAGTTAGTTCATGCGTATGAAGGAATTCAGTGTGATTATCGTTGTTTGAGTCTTTCATCGGCTGCCAGCACGCACAGGCGCGCCTTGAGCCAGGCGGAGTCGCGGATGTGGTGGTGCAGGCGGCGGTCGCTGCGCTCGCCCGCGCCCCCCGCGCCCCCCGCCGCCGCCCACCAGCCGTACCTGCAGAGCCTGCGCTGTACTCGTGCTGTGTGTCAAGGACATAGTCTGCCTTGCATCATAGTAACGACGTCATATTTACACTTGTGAGCTGGTGACGGGCTCGGCATGCAGCTCGCGAGGGCCTCGTCGAAACATGTCCTCGATGCGCTTCAGTGCGCGCCGCGTGCCTTCCTCGTCGCCGGTACTGGCTCGCTCCTGGCTGTAGAACTTACCAGTCACTGTGGCAGCTGAAAATTATTTTATTTATGTTTATAAAAATATGTCAAATAAAATCCAAAGATTAGTAACAACTTACGCAGGCCGAGTGGTTTAACTAGTGATACGTAGGAGCGTCCTTGCTCGCGTTGTGCCGCAAAGCGCAGCTTGAAGGAGCGCGAGTGGCGGGCGCGGCCGGGCTCGGCGGGCTCGGCCGGCGCCGCGTCGCCCGCTCCGGGCCCCGCCACCGCCGTGCACGCGCTCTCGCCTTCCTCCGCCATGCTAGTCTGCTTCACGCTACCGAGCTTGTTGAAGCCCTTCCATATCACCCGTTGAATCGATGTATATGGTTGCTAAGCACTTGAAGTTTAATTCGTTACGTTTATATATGCATGTTTTTATAGGACACTAAACTGTAGGACACACTTCGCCAAGGAAGAATCGCATATCAAGGCAAACTTGCTTATTGGCAATGTTTAACGTTATAAGTTACTTCGGATTTTTCCTTTATTAAACCTTTCCAACTTCTTAGATCTAGGAGGAAAAAGTAGCGGAAGGGTTTAGCCAATAAAACGATAGCCAATTTAAGTTGCTGGATTCTTAGATCTTAACGTTTTTACTTAAAAAGTGTTCCAATACAAATAATAAATATGAATTTTTTGAAGATCTATGCATTCGGTCAGCTTTGTCTAAGAGGTAGAGATGTATAACACCCTATTATATACTGTGTCCCGCGGTTTCACTCACCTTGCTTTTTATCGAAAGGCAAGTGAATTGGTCTGAGCCTATAACCTTTCTATAGGGTTTGGCTTCTATAGACTGAGTCTGTTTGCGACAACGATAAAGACTTGCACTTAATTCGTAGTTTCAGAGATTAGCGCATCCAAAAGAACTCTCTAGCATTATTGGATAGATGTCTTGTTGAAGCTAAATATATGTAGTGCGTAAATATACGCGACATTTATATTTTAAATTATATGGAGTTAGAGAGAGTGTAGGGTACATTAAAGGGAAAAATGGGTAATTTTTCCCTTTAATGTACCCTACACTATTTATTTGGGTATGGTGGGCTACAATGAGTTGAGGTTGCGACGAGAATTCGCTCTTGTAGTTTATATTGTAAACCTGCTCCGCGATTAATATAAGTGTGTCGGATGGCTACGTGGGGAGGCGGCGGCGCCCGCCACTGCTGGCGGTGCCGGCAGCCAGAACAAACCTCGCTAAGTCATTTCACAAGAGCCTTACGTATTGTCAATGAAGTACATGCTAAAGTAGATGTCTTCACGTGTAACATGAGTGAACTCGCAAAGGTGCTATTGTATACCTTATGTTATTGTTAATAACTTTTATATTATACCGTAATAATTTTTTTTGTACTTGTCATATGTTATGTATTATATATAGGTTTAGATTTAATTTTACATACATACATACATATAATCACGCCTTTTTCCCTTATAGGGGTAGGCAGAGACCACTTCTTTCCACTTGCTACGATCCTTACACACTTGTTTCGCTTTATCCACTTTCATTATTCCCTTCATACATGCTGTTCGGTTTATGGTACTCTTGACCTGGCATGTTTTCATTCACACTCGCCTTATACACTTTATTCGTCAATCGTTCTCTTGAGATAGCCAAACCTCATCAGCATACCTTTCTTAATTTTTGTCTCAACATCCTTCATCTGACATACTTCATCCACCTTCCATGCATTCCTCCTCTTACATTCAAAGTAGCGAAGCGGCTCTCCGTGGGCCACTTTTCGCCCCCGCGAAAAACGAGACGTGATGGGTGGCGAACCACATCGCCGCCATTTTGGATAATTAAATTATTTTTATGAATATCCATTGCGTTCCTGCGGGATAAGGAATTGGGAAAGGATACGTTGGAAAGGATATAATGTAAGATAGGTTATAGGATGCTACCATCACGGAGGTACAATGAATGTGACGGCAACAGCTAGGGCAGTCCGGGGTCGCGTACCCGTAGTGGATCTAGCCAGCATTCGGACAGATAACTGGTAGATCCACCCCCTGAACGAATTTTAATTTTATCTGTTATTATTATGTAGTTGTTGATTGAATTTGTGTTTTTTTAAATACTTTGCTATCGCATATGTACCTGTAAGGATAGTTTTAAGGTTTTGATCTCTAAATAAATAAATAAATGATCAAACTCAGGTTATATAGATGTGCACGAGCAGTAGGTATAATAAACTTAAAACGTAACTTTGTTCAGATTTACAAATTTGTCTACAGATGCAGAGGCAGTTCTTCGGGAAGAAGAGGCAATATCTCCGGACGAATTGAGCGTTGCGCAAATGCGTGAAATCAAGGAGCGCGCACAGAACTACACTTTCCAAACTGAAGTCAACCGCATGATGAAGCTGATCATCAACTCTCTGTATAGAAACAAAGAGGTGAGTAGCGCCGACAGCCGCGCGTTACCACCGCGGGCCTCGCGTTGTGTCGCTCGGCTGCTAATGCCATCCTCTTTCTGCTTAGATATTCCTGCGGGAGCTGATCTCCAACGGCTCGGACGCGCTGGACAAGATCCGCCTGCTGTCGCTCACAGACCGCGACGTGCTCAACGCCAACGCGGACCTCAGCATCCGCATCAAGGCCGAGCCCGAGAAGCGGCTGCTGCACATCATCGACTCCGGGATCGGCATGTCGCGCCACGAACTCGTCAACAATCTCGGCACCATTGCTAAGTCTGGCACCGCCGAGTTTCTCTCAAAGATGCAGGACGTCGAGAAGGTCCGCAGAGACGATGCAATTTCATAGTATAGTAATTAAGTGCAGGGTGTCAATATTAACGAGTGAAATGGTCTGTTACCAGAGTGGCGCTCAAGAGATGAACGACATGATCGGTCAGTTCGGAGTGGGCTTCTACTCCGCCTTCCTGGTGGCCGACAAGGTGACGGTGGTATCCAAGAACAACGCAGACAAGCAGCACGTGTGGGAGTCCGACGCGAACGCCTTCAGCGTGGCCGAGGACCCGCGCGGCGACACGCTGCGCCGCGGCACGCACATCACGTGAGTACCGCACTGTACACTGTACCCCCGCCCCGCTCGCCCCGCTCACCCTCTCGCCCCGCTCACCCTCTCGCCCCGCTCGCCCGCAGGCTGCACGTGAAGGAGGAGGCGGCGGACTACCTGCAGCCGGACACGATCCGCAACCTCGTGCAGAAGTACTCGCAGTTCATCAACTTCCCCATCTACCTGTGGGCGTCGCGCACCGAGACCGTGGAGGAGACCAACGCCGACGACGCGCCCGACGCCGACGACGACGCACAGGTATGCTCACACTCACATTCACTTGCTTGGAAATTTAATTGTATAATATCTAAAATACTTAACGTCATTGAATGCTTAAAGGTTGAGGATGCTGAGGACAAAAGTGAGACGAAGAAAACAGAAAAGACCGTTTGGGATTGGGAACTGATGAACGATAACAAGCCTATTTGGACTCGTAAACCTAATGAGGTCAACGATGACGAGTACACTTCGTTCTACAAGAGTCTTACAAAGGACAGCTCGCCGCCTCTGGCCAAGTAAGTGCTCGTGTGTGTGTGAGAGGGAGAGTGTGTGTTCTCGGCACTGAGCTCCCGCCTGGCTGTGCAGGGCTCACTTCGTGGCGGAGGGCGAGGTCACGTTCCGCGTGTGTGTGTGAGAGGCAGAGTGTGTGTTCTCGGCACTGAGCTCCCGCCTGGCTGTGCAGGGCTCACTTCGTGGCGGAGGGCGAGGTCACGTTCCGCGTGTGTGTGTGAGAGGGAGAGTGTGTGTTCTCGGCACTGAGCTCCCGCCTGGCTGTGCAGGGCTCACTTCGTGGCGGAGGGCGAGGTCACGTTCCGCGTGTGTGTGTGAGAGGGAGAGTGTGTGTTCTCGGCACTGAGCTCCCGCCTGGCTGTGCAGGGCTCACTTCGTGGCGGAGGGCGAGGTCACGTTCCGCGTGTGTGTGTGAGAGGGAGAGTGTGTGTTCTCGGCACTGAGCTCCCGCCTGGCTGTGCAGGGCTCACTTCGTGGCGGAGGGCGAGGTCACGTTCCGCGTGTGTGTGTGAGAGGTAGAGTGTGTGTTCTCGGCACTGAGCTCCCGCCTGGCTGTGCAGGGCTCACTTCGTGGCGGAGGGCGAGGTCACGTTCCGCGTGTGTGTGTGAGAGGGAGAGTGTGTGTTCTCGGCACTGAGCTCCCGCCTGGCTGTGCAGGGCTCACTTCGTGGCGGAGGGCGAGGTCACGTTCCGCGTGTGTGTGTGAGAGGGAGAGTGTGTGTTCTCGGCACTGAGCTCCCGCCTGGCTGTGCAGGGCTCACTTCGTGGCGGAGGGCGAGGTCACGTTCCGCGTGTGTGTGTGAGAGGGAGAGTGTGTGTTCTCGGCACTGAGCTCCCGCCTGGCTGTGCAGGGCTCACTTCGTGGCGGAGGGCGAGGTCACGTTCCGCGTGTGTGTGTGAGAGGGAGAGTGTGTGTTCTCGGCACTGAGCTCCCGCCTGGCTGTGCAGGGCTCACTTCGTGGCGGAGGGCGAGGTCACGTTCCGCGTGTGTGTGTGAGAGGGAGAGTGTGTGTTCTCGGCACTGAGCTCCCGCCTGGCTGTGCAGGGCTCACTTCGTGGCGGAGGGCGAGGTCACGTTCCGCGTGTGTGTGTGAGAGGGAGAGTGTGTGTTCTCGGCACTGAGCTCCCGCCTGGCTGTGCAGGGCTCACTTCGTGGCGGAGGGCGAGGTCACGTTCCGCGTGTGTGTGTGAGAGGGAGAGTGTGTGTTCTCGGCACTGAGCTCCCGCCTGGCTGTGCAGGGCTCACTTCGTGGCGGAGGGCGAGGTCACGTTCCGCGTGTGTGTGTGAGAGGGAGAGTGTGTGTTCTCGGCACTGAGCTCCCGCCTGGCTGTGCAGGGCTCACTTCGTGGCGGAGGGCGAGGTCACGTTCCGCGTGTGTGTGTGAGAGGGAGAGTGTGTGTTCTCGGCACTGAGCTCCCGCCTGGCTGTGCAGGGCTCACTTCGTGGCGGAGGGCGAGGTCACGTTCCGCGTGTGTGTGTGAGAGGGAGAGTGTGTGTTCTCGGCACTGAGCTCCCGCCTGGCTGTGCAGGGCTCACTTCGTGGCGGAGGGCGAGGTCACGTTCCGCGTGTGTGTGTGAGAGGGAGAGTGTGTGTTCTCGGCACTGAGCTCCCGCCTGGCTGTGCAGGGCTCACTTCGTGGCGGAGGGCGAGGTCACGTTCCGCGTGTGTGTGTGAGAGGGAGAGTGTGTGTTCTCGGCACTGAGCTCCCGCCTGGCTGTGCAGGGCTCACTTCGTGGCGGAGGGCGAGGTCACGTTCCGCGTGTGTGTGTGAGAGGGAGAGTGTGTGTTCTCGGCACTGAGCTCCCGCCTGGCTGTGCAGGGCTCACTTCGTGGCGGAGGGCGAGGTCACGTTCCGCGTGTGTGTGTGAGAGGGAGAGTGTGTGTTCTCGGCACTGAGCTCCCGCCTGGCTGTGCAGGGCTCACTTCGTGGCGGAGGGCGAGGTCACGTTCCGCGTGTGTGTGTGAGAGGGAGAGTGTGTGTTCTCGGCACTGAGCTCCCGCCTGGCTGTGCAGGGCTCACTTCGTGGCGGAGGGCGAGGTCACGTTCCGCGTGTGTGTGTGAGAGGGAGAGTGTGTGTTCTCGGCACTGAGCTCCCGCCTGGCTGTGCAGGGCTCACTTCGTGGCGGAGGGCGAGGTCACGTTCCGCGTGTGTGTGTGAGAGGGAGAGTGTGTGTTCTCGGCACTGAGCTCCCGCCTGGCTGTGCAGGGCTCACTTCGTGGCGGAGGGCGAGGTCACGTTCCGCGCGTTGCTGTTCGTGCCGCGCGTGCAGCCGGCCGACAGCTTCAACCGCTACGGCACCAAGACCGACCACATCAAGCTCTACGTACGCCGCGTCTTCATCACTGACGAGTTCAACGACCTGATGCCTAACTACCTCGCGTTTATACAGGTATTTTTACCCTTTTAGGCGTTTGATTTTTTATTTAGTGATTAGCGAACAACTGTATAGTGTTACTAAAGTCTCGGATTAATTATTAGCAGGTAGGTTTACTTAGCATAACATATAATCGCTTTTATAAATAGCGGCTCTACCTGCGACAAAACAAAGTGCAATTGGACTCACATAAGTACTTATTGCCTGTTGTGATATTTACCAAAACATTACCCTCGCAGGGTATCGTGGATAGCGACGACCTGCCGCTGAACGTCAGTCGAGAAACTCTGCAACAACACAAGCTTATCAAGATCATCAAGAAGAAGCTGGTGCGCAAGGTACTCGACATGCTCAAGAAGATTCCTGATGCTGAGTATGACGGTTTTTGGAAGGAGTACTCCACAAAGTGAGTTAATATCAGTCTGGCATGTTTATTGTTAGCTTTTTTGGCAAAGAGCATGCAATGCACGTATACTAAACGCTCGGTGTTTCCAGCATCAAGTTGGGCGTGATCGAGGACCCCAGCAACCGCTCGCGCCTGGCCAAGCTGCTCCGCTTCCACTCGTCGCGCTCCGACAAGATGACGTTCCTGGCGGACTACGTCGAGCGCATGAAGCCCAGCCAGAACCACATCTACTACATCGCCGGCTCCAGCCGCGCCGAGGTGAGCCCGCCGCCGCTGCAGGCACGCTGCCGGCACTGGCCGTGCTCACCGTGCTCACGGTACTCACGCTACTCGCTGTGCAGGTGGAGAAGTCGCCCTTCGCCGAGCGCCTGGTGAAGCGCGGCTACGAGGTGCTCTACCTCACCGAGGCCGTGGACGAGTACTGTCTCTCCTCGCTGCCCGAGTACGACGGCAAGAAATTCCAAAACATCGCTAAAGAAATCTTCGACCTGGATGAGAGTGAGTACTTGTCACCTTGATCATTCGAATTATATTTATTATAAACGTTGCGTTTTATTTTAGCAGTATGTTAACAATCCTTTTCACTACTGAATATTTTTGCAAATAAAAAGGTGTTATTTTTATTTTCTCTACAAAATCTTAAAAAATATACGAAAGCGTCCTTTAGCGTCAATAAGTAATGTAAGAAAATATCTGATTCTATTCAGTAGTAGTAACTCGCATTAAAATCCGGTATTAAACGCAGATGAACAGCAAAAAGAGAGACTAGAGACATACAAGAAGCAGTTTGAGCCGCTGACGACGTGGCTCGGCAACAAGCTGTCCAACTGGGTGACTCGCTGCACCGTGTCGCGGCGTCTGCAGCGCTCGCCCGCCGCGCTCGCCGCCACCGCCTTCGGCTGGACCGGCAACATGGAGCGGCTCGCCCTCTCCAACGCGCACCAGAAGGTGAGCCACACCCCACACACACACACACACACACACCCCGCCCCGCCCGCACTCGCTCACCGCCCTCTGTTGCAGGCCGACGACGCGCAGCGCAAGCACCACCTGACTCAGAAGAAGATGCTGGAGATCAACCCGCGCCACCCGCTCATCCGCGAGCTCCTGCGCCGCGTGCAGGACGAGCCCGAGCACGCCGACACGCTGCGCGCCGCCGACACGCTCTACCGCACCGCCGCCATCCGGTACGTACACTCCCGCCCCACCCCCACACACACACGCACACGCGCTAACACTCTCCCTGCGCAGGTCCGGCTACATGCTGCAGGAGGGGCAGGCTGTGGAGTTCGCCGAGGCTGTGGAGAGCATGCTGCAGCAGACGCTAGGCGTGCCCGCCGACGCCGTGCCCGAGGACGATGACGAGGCCGACGAAGCTGACGCCGAGGCCGAGGCCGAGGCCGGAGCCGACGCCGACGAGCTGCAGGCCGAGGATCATGACGAGCTGTAGGCACTCCCGCAGCACATTCCCCGTCGCCGGCGGCAGACTGAATGTTGAGTGAATGTATCGTGCATCAGGATGATCACTAAGACTTTTTATACTTACTGGCATGTAATGTGTGAGATTATGAATTGATAGTTTAATGTAAATAAATTATATATTTATTACGTATTTTTTGTTAGTATACCACTCCATTAAGAAATACATATCCCACAAAAAACATTAAATGTAAAAAAGCAGGCTCTCTATACAATTCTTCCATCGTAAAAAGTTTTGAGATCGCATAGGAGCCAAGCCCTGTTTAATTTTATTTGTAATAATAAATAAATATTTTGTGACTATGTCAATAGTTCTGTTTGCATTACAATAATAGCGACTTGGCCATGAGCCACCACTTTTGTTTTTACAACATCATTTTACATTGCTCTGAACCCAAAGTAAGTATCTAATAAGCACTTGTGTTAAGGAATACAGAAACAACGAAGGTACCACAAACACCCAGACCCGAGACAATGTAGAAAAGTGACTTTTTACATTTACCCGCCCGGGGATCGAACCCGGGACCTCAGAGCTAGCGACACCCTGAAACCGGTGCGTACGCCACTCGACCACGGAGGTCGTCAAAAAGTTTTATGTGAATGACACTCATGGTTGGTCTTCGGCGAGTGCTTTGATGGCCAAGCTAGTATCGCTCAGCGACTGTCAGCGAGTATATTTTCATATTTCTAGTCGCCGCAAATAACAAATGCTGAGAAAGTGCTCTCCGGTTAATATGAACAGTCAGCGAGTGACTATTCATTCTATATGCATATGCTTCACAAGCGACCCGTCCCGGCTTTGCACGGGTGCGTTGCTGATACCAAATTTTAATATACTTCATAGTCATAAAGTGCTGTAGGGCGAAGCGCGGCCTTTTCGCGCACTATTTGGTATAGACACGCGCCCCCCGGCCGGTACCGCCGCAACCGCTATGTCCCTGCATTTTAAATCTGTAATATCTTCGAAAATATTCATTCAAATTACATGATGTCAAGTAGTGTAAAGGGCCATATTGATCTATATTACATGCACAATGTACATATGGTACTTAGTTGGATAAGGCTTAATACGGAATACCGTATTAAGCCTTATCCAACTTAAGTAATTAATAACTTAAAATCGAATAATAAAAACGAAAAACCGATTTTAAGTAATAACTTAAAATCGGTTTTTCGTAAATAAGTAATAAAAAATAGTTATTGTGGGCTATCCTCAAAAGATAGACATATACCGTCGCGGCCTCTTGTAGACCGTTTTTAGGTGCACAATACTGTAGTACATTATTCTGATCTATCTCGTAGGGTTCAGTCATCTTTTACAAAGTAATCGTAAAAAAATGGTGTTTTTTTACAATATTACGACATTATGCATGTATTATACATATTAACCTTCCTCTTGAATCACTCTATCTATAAAAAAAAAACATCAAAATCCGTTGTGCAGTTTTAAAGATCTACACATACCTAAATAGGGACAGACAGCGGAAAGCGACTTTGCTTTATACTATAAATAAGTAAGTGATAGTGATGATAGTGATTGACATCGTATCTAGATCTTTTTGTACGTTGAGCGATGAAATTAATAGTCGATAGTTACCAGCTTCTCGTCCGTAAGACGGACCACTGACCACATGCACAGCAAATGTCTGTATCTGGTTACAGGTTTTATTTTTTGTCTAATAATGGATTCATGATCATAATGATACAACAAACTAGCGGCCCATCCTCAAAATATAATAAATTAAAAAGATAGTTAGCATTGAAAGTTTTTTTATTTTTATTTTTGAATATTCGTTTAGAGCGAGAGGCATTTCGAGTGGAGTGTGCAGCAGACACGTCACTTTTTTCTAATAAACAGCTACTTACTTTTGTTTACCATCGAATGGAATTTCCGAATTAAAAAAATCAGTCGACATGGTAATGAAAAATAAGTTACGGTCGTCCTTCAATACTCATACTGCTGTGTCAGGCGTTATTGTTATAATAGGGAAAAAATAAAGATGATTATTGAAAAACATAATATTTATTTATATTTATAAAAAAATTGAAATAATTACCTATTAAAATAAACCGGCTAGGCCGTACTTTGCAAAAATACTGCTAGTTTTTTATACTATTATATGCAGGTTACTTAGTCATAAAAGGTTGCACCTACCCAGGTCAGTTATGGATTATGCACACAAGAGAGTCAATGCGAATTTTAAGTGCACAACACCTATTGATAAAAGATGATTTATGCATTGGTGGAGGTACAATTCAATCATTACATTTGTCCTGAGTTTGTGACCTTCAATACGTTGAGCAGCATACTGACGCCACATATAGAAAATTTGCAGGGCTGGGATCCCACCAGAATCAGCAGTGAGCGTTTTACCATTTTTTATAGTGCACAAAACAAACAACTTTTTGTATTTGCACTGAAACCTGCTTATGTCTATGCTGTCATAGATTTGTAATCAATGACATTCAATGAGGTCGAATGAATGAGACTTAAAATATAGGTTGTAAAATGAAATGGGATCGTACAGGGCCTCGAGGAACAAGGTGTGTTGGTGTCAGACGGGCAGCAGCCTTGGCACGCGCTCGCGCGCCTGCAGCTTGGCGCGGTTGTAGGCGAGCACGCCGAGCGCGGCCAGCGCCATGCCGGCCAGGTTGAGCGGCGGGGCCGGGTTGCGCAGCAGCAGCAGCGACGCGCCCACCACGGCCGCGCGCTTGGCCGCCGACGCCACGGCGTACGCCAGCGGCGACACGCGCGACAGCACGCTGAAGGCGGCCACGGCCTGCAGCCACGCCAGCGCGCCGTCCGCCGCCAGCAGCCAGCCGCCGCGCGCCCAGCCCGCGCCCGGCGCCGCGCCCGCCGCCAGCGCGCCCGCGTCGTGCCACAGCCACGCCGGCGCCAGCAGCAGCAGAGCCAGCCGGCCCAGCACCTGCAGCAGGCGCAGGTGGTGCACGCCCGTGTCGCGCATGACGCGCTTGGAGTACAGGTGCTGCAGGCTCAGCAGCGCCGCCGCCGCCAGCGCCGCGCCCAGCCCCAGCGCGTCGAACTGCAGCTCGGTGGCCGACGCCACGCCCACGCCCAGCGCGATCACCACCAGCGCCAGCTGCACGCCGCGCGGCTGGCGCTCGCCGAACAGCAGCCACGCCAGCCCCGCCGTCCACAGCGGAGTCGTCGCTTTCACTGGCGGCAGACACAACTTTGTTATATCTCAAATTGTGGGAGCAGTGGGAGCTCTTCAGACTGCTTGGGATTTTGTACTGTTAACCATTGCATAACGATAATCAGTCACCTTGGGACTTTCACATAGATAAGCCAATATTTAAGAATGTGAAAATATGAATTCTATTATATAAAAATGGGAAAGCTTTATAAAATTATTATTAGTTGTTTACTTTTATATTTATCTAGCTGTGCCCCGTGATTTAACCCGCATTAATACCTATATACTATGGATCCGTAACTTTTTGAAAATTTAATATTGCCTATGTTAACCGCAGATAGTGTAGCTTCCCAACAGTGAAATATTTTTTCAAATCGGTCAAGTAGTTTCAGAGCCTATTCAATTCAAACAAACAATCAAATCTTTCCTCTTTATAATATTAGTATAGATAAGGGGTAGTTTAGCTATAATTGGTAAACAACCATTGTAAGTAAAGAAATATTGTATGGTTATTTGGAGTAATTTTGATTTGCATCATATGCAGTCTTATTACAATCCAAATGAATAATATATTAATGAAATTGGAGGTAAAGTCATTGGAGCGAAAGCTCAAAAATTTCATGCTAAATCCAAATGACAATGGATGTACATATATTTTTTGTGGTTCTTATTGTGTGCGTGTTATTATTATTATTTTGTTTGTTTTTTTTTACCTTTAAATACAATAATTGACTAACCCGTGTGTGCATATGAAATGGGGACTTTCCAAATGGAAACTTGCGAACATATTGTAGTCAGGAACTTAGCAAAGGCAAGTGGTACAAGTGTGCGCCAGTAGTAACGTCGCGGGAAGTCTGTCTGGCGGCGCACGCGGAATATTGAGAAGGCTGGCGCGCTGAACACCACGATGGCCAGCAGCTGCACCATCGTCACCGTCATGGGGTACGGGAAGTCCGTCAGCACCAGCTTGCCCACCACATTGCTGGCCGAGCTCGTGGCGTACCACGCCAGGCACAGCGCCACGACCACCAGCGCCTCCCGCCTCGATTCCTCGGCACCGATATCCACAAAACCCATCGCCACTGTTTCTCTAATCTAACCTTAAACAAGTCCTTTTCACTGACCCTGACATTTCGATTCAATGTTTTCTCTAATGACCGCCAATTCACTACTAAACTATAAAACTAAAATGTCAGTGTGTCGAATTGCAAAACATTACTTATAAGATGGCTTAACTGACTACTTATACGATTTTGTTATTCAAAAAGTACATTTTTATTCTAGATTTTTTTTAAATAAGCAATTACGTCCTGCTATTCAACACAAATGTTCATCATTTTACTAAATTATAAACGTAAAAAAGTAAAGCTTTCGAAGTGAACATTTCTAAGAAGAATTAGGTATTTCATTTCAATAGGTACACAACACACACGCGAAGAACTCGAACAGCTGGTTGAAGTTGAGTTGTCTTGTCAAGTTGTCAACAACGTCAACAGGGACTGTCAGTCACTGCCGTTGGTCACTGCTGACTGCAGTGTTGTCGATCTACAAAATGTTTAGGCTTATTCTTAAAATGGTCTTTTGACTAAAACGGAAAAACTTGTGTTCATTAATTCTCAATAAAAAAAAAAAACATATTATTATGAAACAACAACATTCTTTGAAAAAACTTTAACAAACATCGTAAGGCCTCTTCGGACAAAACAAGTTTTATATTTTAAGATTTTAATGTTATTCCATAATAGGTATATACCTAAGACTTAAGAGCCTCGGATGCTCTGATGAGCCACATACCGATGTTGATTTCAAGAAGTGAACGCTCGAGTTTTTTCGGAAAAGAACAGTTATGTTGTCATATGATAAATTCAAATTATTTCATTAATTAATAGGCTTGTTTCCATTAGGAATTAATAGAATGGTTGGAAGTTTCTAATGACTATTATTCTTATATTTTTTTTACATCACGTACATTGCTCTCAACCCAAAGTAAGCAGCTATTGTTATGGAATTCACCTATTATATAACCACTTGTGTTATGGAATTCAGAAACAACGAAGGTACCACAAACACCCAGACCCGATACAATGTAGAAAAATTACTTTCTACATTGACCCGTCCGGGGCTCGAACCCGGGACCTCAGAGCTAGCAACACCTTGAAAACCGGTGCGTACGCCACTCGACCACGGAGGTCGTCAATTTGAAAGTTATAAAAGATGTGATAGATTGTATCTTTGGATGTGAAAACTAGCTTAGACTAATAATTACTCTGAGAAAACTAGTTTAAAAAACAAAATTGTCATTCTGAAAACCGTCACACAAAGTTCAAGGAACTTACACATCAAAATTAAATTGTCATTCTTATTTTTCTTAAAATGCATTTTAGCCTCTGAGATTTTAGCGTTCCTTATTTCGAAAGAGGGAGTGTCAGACTCTCTGGATTCCCTTTTCATCTATATCTTTATGACTACACTCTAAATAGTCTGTGTCTCTGTGCTATACAAGGTATACTACTCTATAGTCTATGACGAGTCCGACTGTCATGTAGAAAACAAGAAAGTTTTATTTTCTTGTTAAACTTATATTTTATTTAATTAAATTGATTATATATGAGCACTAACGGACGTAGAACTGATAAAAATATATAATCAAAGCAACAGTGCGAGATTTGTGTACACAAGTATTTGTATTGCTATTTAGCCAGCTTAACAGCAAGTTGCAAACTTTATCTACATTTTATATGGGCCATATCAAAGATAGTTTTTATCTTCCAATATTCTAAGGAAACTACTATTTAGGTAAGTGAAGTTGCCGTGATGACTATTTGCATTTAAACTTCCACAAACACCTGCGTTTGGAGGTCGTTGAGGTAAACATTTAAATCAAATCTAAAACTCTTATATACCTCCTTCATCATCAATATGGGCATAATATAAATTCAAGTAAAATGCGATTTCATATTTTATTAACATTGACCACAGGATAATACATGTGGAGCTAATCTGACTTATGCAAACAATTAGGAGATAGAAGTTTAACAGCTACCTATGATTGCAAATATTTCCTGAAACATCTGTTTTGGTAATTCGATAAACTTTTAAATTACTAATCAATCTAATACCCATTAATGAATTGACACAGACATCCACATAACTAAAGTTAATGCTTTCACTACAGCTGGATCCTCCCTTACTATGTTGTAAACAATGTCATATTGGGTTATTTGCTTCTGAGTTTGTTAGTTAACTGGTTAATAGTTAGATAACTCTAACTATTAAACATTTAAATAACACACTTATAATACATATATTTTCATGAAAAACAAAGTCAGTTTAGTTTCACTCTTATTTTATGACTTAAGAACAAGTGGATCAATTTTTGTTCCTGGGTTTGTCTCTATTCCTAGAAGCAGATTAACTATAGAAATATCAAAACAAGTTTAGAAAAATAGATTTCTTATGGAAATGGGTATGCAGTGTTGCAGTGTATTGCTAGTTGCTAAGATATCTTTAATAAAAGTTGCTACTGATTGTATGCCCTTGACAATTTGTTTAATACTGATAATACAATGTTTTGTAATGTACATAATTGTGTAAATGAAATGGTTGGCATTTTATCAACAAATACAGATTTATAATCTATAATCTAGATATCTATAATCACTGAATAAAGTTGATTTGTCACTTCAATAATTAATTCATTTGTAACTTGTATTTTATTAGTTTCTCAAAAATCATTAACAATAAGGTTTTTCAAAAATGTTCCTTCGCTTACATTAATAGTTTTTAAAATTATTTGGTAGAGATCTTTGCAGTTAGCCTGAGCGCAGGCTTTGACTGCTTCACCAGACTTTTTGCGAGGACCTTAAGGCCTCCAGCCAGAGCAATAGGAAAAAATTAACTACGTCAGCAACATCCACTAAGGGCACCCCCTGCGGGGCTACAATAATAGTAAAGACTAATCAAACACATGGTAATTGTTAGTTACAGACATATTCTAGCCAACTTCTGCTATCATCAGATCAGCTCCAAAGTATAATAATATTGTATTGTTATCCAAAATCATGTATACTTTTGATAATTTCAGAAATTTGGTTAAATATATCTGCTTCTAAATTGAGTTTCAAGATTGAAAGCTACAATAAAACTTGTAGTATTGTATGTGTAATCTTTAAGTCTGTGGCTTGTTGTGTAGGTAGAGAGTGTCGAGTGAGGGGCAGGGAGGGGCAGGGAGGGCAGGGAGGGCAGGGAGGGGCATGCGGCCATGGCCTCGCGGCGCGTGACGCGCAAGTGGGAGGTGTTCGCGGGGCGCAACCGCTTCTGGTGCGACGGGCGGCTGATGACGGCGCCGCACCCGGGCGTGTTCGCGCTGACGCTGGCGCTCATCTGCGGCACGTGCGCGCTGCACTTCGCCTTCGACTGCCCGTTCCTGGCGGCGCGCGTGTCGGCCGCCGTGCCCGCCGTGGGCGCCGCGCTGTTCGCGCTCACGCTGTCCGCGCTGCTGCGCACGGCGCTGTCCGACCCCGGCATCATCCCGCGCGCGCACGCGGCCGAGGCGGCGGCGCTGGAGGCGGGCGACGCGGCGCCCGGGGCCCGCCCGCCGCCGCGCGCGCGCGAGGTGCTGGTGCGCGGCCGCGCCGTCAAGCTCAAGTACTGCTTCACGTGCAAGATGTTCCGCCCGCCGCGCGCCTCGCACTGCTCGCTCTGCGACAACTGCGTCGACCGCTTCGACCACCACTGTCCGTGGGTGGGCAACTGCGTGGGCAAGCGCAACTACCGCTACTTCTACACGTTCGTGGTGTCGCTGTCGTTCCTGGCGGTGTTCGTGTTCGCGTGCGCCGTGACGCACCTGGCCCTGCTGGCGCGCGGCGCGGGGCTGGCAGCGGCACTGCGCGGCTCGCCGGCCTCGGCCGTGGCGGCCGCCGTGTGCTTCCTGTCCGTGTGGTCGGTGCTGGGGCTGGCCGGCTTCCACACCTACCTCGCCTCCACCGACCAAACCACCAACGAGGACGTGAGTCTCGCTTCCTCCACCCTCGCTACTTTATCATTTATTTATTTACATATGCAGTGCTTTGATTGGGTATCTGAAAGAATATCGCCGTCACACAGCGTCTAGCTAGTCCATTAAAGTGTGGAAAGTAGTACTGAAGACCATATGAACATATGCTATTCGAATTTTACCTCTCGCCAATCTATTTGAAAGATATTCCATATACTGAATAAGCAAGCAAAATAAACCTATGTTTGTGTTTTAATTTTTCATCATCAGTTGTCACAGTTTGTAGTGACATAAAATAATTTTTAATTATTTTATGAAAAGTTTGTTGTAGTAGTAGTAGAAGAAGAAGAACAAGTTAATATTTATATTATAAAAATAAACTACTACGATATAAACCAGGGAGAAAACAGGTGGAGAGCGTTTGAACGATATCGAACATCTTTCCTCTTAAAACTGCTACAAAGCAATATGATTATTTGTATACTAAACCTTTTTTTGATAATAAGTGTTTCTGGATGTACTTTAGAGATCTCACACCCTAGTAAGTGAGCAAATAAGTGAAGTAACGGTACTATGTAATTGTGTTGCAGATTAAGGGGTCGTTTTCCACGCGTCGTGGCGTGTCAAATCCGAACCCCTACTCGCGTGGGAACGCGTGCGCCAACTGCTGGCACGTGCTGTGCGGCCCGCTGGCGCCCAGCCTCATCGACCGGTGCGTGCCGAGCATCGAGCTTGTGTTGTCTAAGGTAGAGTCAGTCTACGACGATCTCACACTGTCCCGTACCTTGCAGACGCGGCGTGTTCACGATCGACGTGAAGGACGAGCTGCCGGCGAGCTTCGTGCGCGTGCTGAGCGCGGCGCCGGTGTCCGCGGCGCCCGCGCCCGCGCCCCCGGCCGCGCCCCCGGCCGCGCCCCCGGCCGCGCCCTGGGCCGGCGCCGGCAGCTACAGCAACCTGTTCGAGGGCGGGTCGCCGGCGCGCCACGCCTACATGAACCGCTCGCTGGACCTGGACCCCGTGCCGCTGCAGGGCTCGCCCCCGCCGCGCCGCGCGCCCCCGCCCGCCGCGCTCTCGGCCTCGCGCCTGCGCCTGCTGCACGACACCACCATGATCGACGCCGCGCTCGACCTGGACGAGCCCGAGCCGCCGCCGCACCTGCCGCCGCTGGCGCCCGTGCACGCCGCGCACGCCGCGCACGCCGCGCACGCCCCGCACGCCGCCCACGCCGCGCACGCCGCGCACGTGCCGCGAGCCCTCCCCGCGCTCTGACGCGCCGCCCGCCGGGCCCCGCGAGCCCCGCGACCCCCGGCACACCATTGTATATAAATACTAATAAATAGGTCGTATTGTAGAGATTTTCCGAAGTTTTATTATCCTACCTCCTTCGCCGCATTCACATAAAATTAATATGAATATTAATAATACATCATTCTATTCAAACCAGAACACGTAACTCTCCGGCTTTACACACCAGTACGTGTAAAGTCAATCGCAGACAGACAGCCCGCGAAGTAGATGCTCAATTTTTTAAATTTTGTATTAGAAGACCGTTGACATTAAACGTACGCTTGTTTGGCGCCGCAAGTTTCGTACCAATTTGTGTAATTTGTTCTTAAAGCGAAAAAGAAGTTCAGTAATTTAATTCTTTTGAAGTAGATTAAAGGGAAATAGCTCATTATAATTTTATTTTGAAGAATTGGTAAAGAGAGAGATTGCGAGAGAAACACCATTTTTCGCTGAACAAGCATAAACCGCGTCCAGTTACGTCTCGTTTTTCCTGAAAATTACATTAGTTACATTCAATAAATCCAGCCCCTTTAAACTTCAGCAGCTTGTTTGGTTAAATTTTGTAAAGATAATCCAAAATTATTATTTAATATTGTACCGTTCCGTAGAAAGGTGGGGAGTAAAAGCTACTAATTTTCTCTCTTCGTATCATCATCATCATCTCCCGAGCCTTTTCCCAACTATTCGGCTGAGTCTTACTAATATTATAGATGTGAAAGTTTGTGAGAATGGATGTGTGGATGTTTGTTACTCTTTCACGCAAAAACGGCTGGACCGATTTGGTATGTAGATAGGTTATACCCTGGATTAACAAGCGATAAAGTAACGATAATTGTTGACAATGTCGGAAAAAAATAAGTTGTCTGGGAGCTATTAACGAAAACGCTGCCTAAACCCTTTAAGATATAACAAAATAATGTACGGTGTAACTGTATATCTTATATATAGATCTACAGAAAAGTCCGTGATACTATATGTCCAGCTCTTAAGGATAACAAATTACATACATATAAATATATAAAAAAAAATGGGCAGTTATAAAGTGCTAACTTGGAAAGCTATTTATACAAATACGTTATTATTAATCCTTATTTTTTTTTGGTTTTAATTTCTCTATAAAACGACGCCTCTCTTAAATCTACGCCTCCATTAAACGACGCCTCTATTAAACGAAGTCTCTATGAAACGACGCCTCTATAAAAACGTCGCCTCTATTAAAACGACGCCTCTACAAAAACGACGCCTCTTAAAAACGATGCCTCTATAAAAATGACGCCTCTATAAATCGACGCCTGTATAAAAAATTAAAAATGACGCTTCTTTAAAAACGACGCCTCCAAAAAAAGCGCCTTCCTAAATCGACGATTCTAATAAAACGACGCCTCCAAAAACGACGCCTCCAAAAACCGACAAAAAAAGACGCCTTCGTAAATCGAAGCCTCCATAAAAATTACGCCCCTATAAAAATGACGCTTCTATAAAAACGACGCTTCTATTAAAACGACGCCTCCAAAAAAAGACGCCTTCCTAAAACGACGCCTCCAAAAACCGACGCCTACATAAAACGACGCCTTCCTAAAACGACGCCTCATTAAAAACGACGCCTCTATAAAAATGACGCTTCCATAATAACGACGCCTTGATAAAAACGATGCCTTTATGAAAACGACGCCTCTTTAAAAACGTCGCCTCTATTAAAATGACGCCTCTACAAAAACGACGCGAGAGATGAAAGAGGCGTTGTTTTATGAATTAAAACAACGCCTCTATAAAAAACACCCCTGTTTAAAACGACAACTCTATGAAACTACGCCTCAATAAAAACGACGCGTCGATAAAACGACGCCTCTTTAAAAAGACGCCTCTAAATAACGACGCCTATATAGAAACGACGCCTCTACAAAAAGCGATGCCTCTTAAAAACGACGCCTTCATAAAAACGACGCCTCTATAAATCGACGCCTCTTTAAAAGCGACGCCTATAAAACGACACCTCTATAAAGTCGACGCCTGTATAGAAATGACACTTCTATAAAAACGACGCTGCTCTTAAAACGACGGCTCAAAAAAACGACGCCTCCAAAAAACGACGCCTACATAAAACGACGCTTCTATAAAAACGACGCCTCCAAAAAACGACGCTGATATAAAACGACGCCTATACAAAAACACGCCTCTATAAAAACGACGCCTTTATAAAAACGACGCCTCTATAAAAACGACACCTTTATAAAAACGACGCCTTTATAAAAACGACGCCTCCAATTAACGACGCCTATATAAAACGACGCCTCCAACAATCGAGGCCTACATAAAACGGCGCCTCTATAAAAACGACGCCTTTATAAAAACGACGCCTCTATAAAAACGACACCTTTATAAAAACGACACCTTTATAAAAACGATGCCTCTATAAAAATGACGCTTCTGTACAGCGAAGCTTCTAATAAAACGACGCCTCCAAAAAACGACGCCTATTTATAACTACGCCTCAAAAATCGACGCCTACATAAAACGACGCCTTCAAAATCCGACGCTTCTATAAAAACGACGCCTCCAAAACGCGGCGCCTTCCTTTAACAACGCCTCTTTAAAAACGACGCCTTTATAAAAATGACGCCTCCAAAACTCGAGGCCTACATAAAACGGCGCCTCCAAAAAACGACGCCATCCTTAAACGACGCCTCATTAAAAACGACGCCTACATAAAACGACAACAACTTAAAAAAATTACGCCTTTGTAAAAAAAGACGCCTTAATAAAAACGACGCCTCTATATAAACGACGCCTTGATAAAAACGATGCCTTTATACAACGACGCCTCATAAAACGACGCCTACATAAAACGACAACTTCAGAAAATGACGCCTTTATAAAAAAGATGCCTTAACAAAAACGACGCCTCTATATAAACGACGCCTCTATATAAACGACGCCTCTATATAAACGACGCCTTGATAAAAACGATGCCTTTATGAAAACGACGCCTCTATAAAAATGACGCTTCTATAAAAACGACGCTTCTAATAAAACGACGCCTCAAAAAACGACGTCTTCCTTAAACGACGCCTCAAAAAACGACGCGTCATTTAAAACGACGCCTACATAAAATGACGCCTTCAAAAAATGACGCCTTTATAACAATTGCGCCTCTATTAAAACGAAACTTTATAAAACGACACTTCTATAAGAATGACGCTGCTATTAAAACAACGCTTCTATTAAAACGAAGCCTCCAAAAAACGACGCCTCTTAAAAAAACGACGCTTCTATAAAACAACGCCTCAAAAAACGACGCTTCTATAAATCGACACCTCTATAAAAATGACGCTTCTGTAAAAACGACGCCTCTTCTGAAACGACGCCTCTATAAAACGAAACTTCTATAAAACGACGCTTCTATAAAACGACGCCTCTTAAAAAACATCTCACTATAAACCACGCCACTATAAATATACGCCTCCATAAAAGCGACGCATGTTTGATACGACGCCTCTATAAAACGTTGCCTCTAACAAACGACGCCTCTATAAAACGATGGCTCCATAAAATCGACGTCTCTATAAAGAGAAGCCTCCTTCAAAATGACGTCTTTATAAAACGACGCCTCTGTTAAACGACGCCTCTATAAAACGACGCCACTTTAAAAACGACGGCTCTTTAAAATCGACGCCTCTATAAAACGACGTCTTTTTAAAACGACGCATCTTTAAAACGACGCCTCTATAAAACGACGTCTCTATAAAACGACGCCTCTAAAAAACGACGTCTCTATAAGACGACGCCTCTGTTTAATGACACCTTTATGAAACGAGCTCCTATAAAGAGACGCCTCCTTCAAAACGACGCCTTTATAAAACGACGCCTCTGTAAAATATCACATTCATTAAAAAACGCCTCTATAAAACGACGCTTCTATAAAAATACGCCTCCTTCAAAACGACGCCTATATAAAACGACGCCTCTGTAAAAACGACGCCTCTTTAATAACGACGCCTCTATAAAACGAAACTTCTATAAAAACGACTCACTATAAACGACGACACTGTAAAAACGACGCTTCTATAAAAACGACACCTCCATAAAGCGACGCCTCTTTAAAAACGACGCCTCTTTAAAACGACGCCTCTGTTTCATGACACCTTTATGAAACGATGCGCCAATAAAAAGACACCTCCTTCAAAACGACGCCTTTATAAAACGACGCCTCTGAAAAACGACGCCTCTGTAAAATATAACATTTATTAAAAGACGCCTCTATAAAACGACGCTTCTATAAAACGACGTCTCTATAAGACGACGCCTCTATAAAACGACTCCTCCGTTTAATGACACCTTTATGAAACGACGCTCCTTTAAACAGACGCCTTCAAAACGACGCCTTTTTAAAACAACGCCTCTGTAAAACGACGCCTCTATAAGACGACGCCTCTGTTAAATGACACCTTTATGAAACGACGCCTCTATAAAACGACGTTTCTATAAAACGACGCCTCTTAAAAAACGACTCACTAAAACGACGATACTGTAAAAACGACGCTTCTATAAAAGCGACACCTTAAAAAACAGCCTCTTAAAAAACCACGGCTCTATAAAACGACGCCTCTGTTTAATGACACCTTTATGAAACGACGCTCCTATAAAAAGACGCCTCCTTCAAAACGACGTCCTTTTAAAACGACGTCTCTGTAAAACGACGGCTCTATAAAACAACGTCTCTATAAAACGACGCCTCTAAAAAATGACGTCTCTATAAGACAACGCCTCTGTTTAATGACAACTTCATGAAACGAGCTCCTATAAAAAGACACCTCCTTCAAAACGACGCCTTTATAAAACGATGCCTCTGAAAAACGACGCCTCTGTAAAATATAACATTTATTAAAAGACGCCTGTATAAAACGACGCTTCTATAAAACGACGTCTCTATAAGACGACGCCTCTATAAAACGACGCCTCTGTTTAGTGACACCTTTATGAAACGACGCCTCTATAAAACGACGTTTCTATAAAAACGACGCCTCTTGAAAAACGACTCTCTAAAAAACGACGCCTCTATAAAACGACACTTCTTTAAAACGACGCCTCTATAAAACGACGTTTCTATAAAAACGACGCATCTTTAAAACGACACTTCTATAAAACGACGTTTCTGAAAAACGACTCTCTAGAAAACGACACCTTTATAAAACTACGCCTCTGTAAAATGACGTTTCGACATACGACGCCTGTGTAAAATGACACAGTTATTAAAAGACGCCTCTATAAAACGACGTATCGACATACGATGCCTCTTTAAAACGACGCCTCTGTAAAATGACGTCTCTATAAACCAACGCCTCTATAAAACGACACCTTTATAAAACAACGCCTCTTGAAAAACAACTCTCTTTAAAACGACAACTTCATAAAACGACGCCTCTATAAAACGACGCCTCTAAAAAACGAAGTCTCTATAAGACGACGCCTCTGTTTAATGACACCTTTATAAAACGACGTCTCTATAAAACGACGCCTCTAAAAAACGAAGTCTCAAAAAACGAAGTCTCTATAAGACGACGCCTCTGTTTAATGACACCTCTATTAAACGACGCTCCTATAAAAAGACGCTTCCTTCAAAAAGACGCCTATATAAAACGACGCCTCTTTAAAGCGACGCCTCTTTTAAAACAACGGCTCTTTAAAATCGACCCCTCTATAAAACGACGCCTCTCTTTAATGAAACCTTTATGAAACGACGCTCCTATAAAAAGACGCCACCTTAAAAACGAAGCCTTTATAAAACGACGCCTCTGTAAAATGACGCCTCTATAAAACGACGCCTCTTAAAAACGACGTCTCTATAAACCGACGTTTCTATAAAAACGATTCCTCGATAAAACGACGCTTCTATAAAACGACGCCTCTGTAAAAACGATGCCTCTATAAAACGACGCCTCAATGAAACGACGCTTCTATAAAAACGACGCCTCTATAAAACGACGCCTCTATAAAACGACGCCTCTGTAAAAACGACGCCTCTATAAAACGACGCCTCCATAAAACGACGCTTCTATTTAACGACGCCTCTGTAAAAACGACGCCTCTTTAAAAACGACTCTCTATAAAACGACGCCTCTATAAAACGACACTTCTATAAAACGACGCTTCTGTAAAACGACGCCTCTTGAAAAACGACTCTCTATAAAACGACGCCTCTACAAAACGACGTCTCTGTAAAAGCGACACCTCGATAAAACGACGCCTCGATAAAACGACGCTTCAATAAAACGACGCTTCAGTAAAAAAGACGCTTCTATAAAAACGACGCCTCTATAAAACGACGCCTCTATAAAACGACGCCTCAATGAAACGACGCTTCTATAAAAACGACGCCTCTATAAAACGACGCCTCTATAAAACGACGCCTCTATAAAACGACGCCTCTGTAAAAACGATGCCTCTATAAAACGACGCCTCAATGAAACGACGCTTCTATAAAAACGACGCCTCTATAAAACGACGCCTCTATAAAGCGACGCTTCTATAAAAACGATGCCTCGATAAAACGACGCCTCTGTAAAAACGATGCCTCTATAAAACGACGCCTCAATGAAACGACGCTTCTATAAAAACGACGCCTCTTGAAAAACGACTCTCTATAAAACGACGCCTCTACAAAACGACGTCTCTGTAAAAGCGACACCTCGATAAAACGACGCCTCGATAAAACGACGCTTCAATAAAACGACGCTTCAGTAAAAAAGACGCTTCTATAAAAACGACGCCTCTATAAAACGACGCCTCTATAAAACGACGCCTCTATAAAACGACGCCTCTGTAAAAACGACGCTTCTATAATAACAACGCCTCTTTAAAACGACGCCTCTTTAAAAACGACGCCTCTTTAAAAACGACGGCTTTATAAAATCGACGCCTCTATAAAACGACGCCTCTGTAAAATCGACGCCTCTATAAAAACGACGTCTTTTTGAAAGCGACGCTTCTGTAAACACGGCGCCTCTATAAAACGACGCCTCTATAAAACGACGCCTCTATAAAACGACGCCTCTATAAAACGACGCCTCTTTTAAAACAACGTTTCTTTTAAAAGACGCCTTTATTAAAACAACGCCTTTATAAAACGACGCCTCTATAAAACGACGCCTCTGTAAAAACGACGCCTCTATAAAAACGATACCTCGATAAAACGACGATTCTATAGAACGACGCTTCTGTAAAAGCGACGCTTCTATAAAAACGATGCCTCTATAAAACGACGCCTCTATAAAACGACGCCTCTGTAAAAAAGACGCTTCTATAAAAACGACGCCTCTATAAAACGACGCTTCTATAAAACGACGCCTCTGTAAAAACGATGCCTCTATAAAACGACGCCTCAATGAAACGACGCTTCTATAAAAACGACGCCTCTATAAAACGACGCCTCTATAAAACGACGCCTCCATAAAACGACGCTTCTATTTAACGACGCCTCTGTAAAAACGACGCCTCTATAAAACGACGCCTCAATGAAACGACGCTTCTATAAAAACGACGCCTCTATAAAACGACGCCTCTATAAAACGACGCCTCCATAAAACGACGCTTCTATTTAACGACGCCTCTGTAAAAACGACGCCTCTTTAAAAACGACTCTCTATAAAACGACGCCTCTATAAAACGACACTTCTATAAAACGACGCTTCTATAAAACGACGCCTCTTGAAAAACGACTCTCTATAAAACGACGCCTCTACAAAACGACGTCTCTGTAAAAGCGACACCTCGATAAAACGACGCCTCGATAAAACGACGCTTCAATAAAACGACGCTTCAGTAAAAAAGACGCTTCTATAAAAACGACGCCTCTATAAAACGACGCCTCTATAAAACGACGCCTCAATGAAACGACGCTTCTATAAAAACGACGCCTCTATAAAACGACGCCTCTATAAAACGACGCCTCTATAAAACGACGCCTCTGTAAAAACGATGCCTCTATAAAACGACGCCTCAATGAAACGACGCTTCTATAAAAACGACGCCTCTATAAAACGACGCCTCTATAAAGCGACGCTTCTATAAAAACGATGCCTCGATAAAACGACGCCTCTGTAAAAACGATGCCTCTATAAAACGACGCCTCAATGAAACGACGCTTCTATAAAAACGACGCCTCTTGAAAAACGACTCTCTATAAAACGACGCCTCTACAAAACGACGTCTCTGTAAAAGCGACACCTCGATAAAACGACGCCTCGATAAAACGACGCTTCAATAAAACGACGCTTCAGTAAAAAAGACGCTTCTATAAAAACGACGCCTCTATAAAACGACGCCTCTATAAAACGACGCCTCTATAAAACGACGCCTCTGTAAAAACGACGCTTCTATAATAACGACGCCTCTTTAAAACGACGCCTCTTTAAAAACGACGCCTCTTTAAAAACGACGGCTTTATAAAATCGACGCCTCTATAAAACGACGCCTCTGTAAAATCGACGCCTCTATAAAAACGACGTCTTTTTGAAAGCGACGCTTCTGTAAACACGGCGCCTCTATAAAACGACGCCTCTATAAAACGACGCCTCTATAAAACGACGCCTCTTTTAAAACAACGTTTCTTTTAAAAGACGCCTTTATTAAAACAACGCCTTTATAAAACGACGCCTCTATAAAACGACGCCTCTGTAAAAACGACGCCTCTATAAAAACGATACCTCGATAAAACGACGATTCTATAGAACGACGCTTCTGTAAAAGCGACGCTTCTATAAAAACGATGCCTCTATAAAACGACGCCTCTATAAAACGACGCCTCTGTAAAAAAGACGCTTCTATAATAACGACGCCTCTTTAAAAACGACGCCTCTTTAAAAACGACGGCTTTATAAAATCGACGCCTCTATAAAACGACGCCTCTGTAAAAACGACGCTTCTATAAAAACGACGTCTTTTTAAAAGCAACGCTTCTGTAAAAACGACGCCTCTATAAAACGACGCCTCTATAAAACGACGCCTCTATAAAACGACGCCTCTATAAAACGACGCCTCTGAAAAAACGACGCTTCTATAATAACGACGCCTCTTTAAAAACGACGGCTTTATAAAATCGACGCCTCTATAAAACGACGCCTCTGTAAAAACGACGCCTCTATAAAAACGACGTCTTTTTAAAAGCGACGCTTCTATAAAAACGATATCTCGATAAAACGACGCTTCTATAGAACGACGCTTCTGTAAAAGCGACGCTTCTATAAAACGACGCCTCTGTAAGAACGACGCCTCTATAAAAACGACGTCTTTTTAAAAGCGACGCTTCTATAAAAACGATTCCTCGATAAAACGACGCTTCTATAAAACGACGCCTCTGTAAAAACGATGCCTCTATAAAACGACGCCTCAATGAAACGACGCTTCTATAAAAACGACGCCTCTATAAAACGACGCCTCTATAAAACGACGCCTCCATAAAACGACGCTTCTATTTAACGACGCCTCTGTAAAAACGACGCCTCTTTAAAAACGACTCTCTATAAAACGACGCCTCTATAAAACGACACTTCTATAAAACGACGCTTCTATAAAACGACGCCTCTTGAAAAACGACTCTCTATAAAACGACGCCTCTACAAAACGACGTCTCTGTAAAAGCGACGCTTCTATAAAAACGACGCCTCGATAAAACGACGCCTCGATAAAACGACGCCTCGATAAAACGACGCCTCGATAAAACGACGCCTCGATAAAACGACGCCTCGATAAAACGACGCCACGATAAAACGACGCCTCTGTAAAAACGATGCCTCTACAAAACGACGCCTCATTTAAACGACGCTTCTTTAAAAACGACGCCTCTATAAAACGACCCTTCTATAAAACGACGCTTCTATAAAACGACGCCTCTTGAAAAACGACTCTCTATAAAACGACGCCTCTTGAAAAACGACTCTCTATAAAACGACGCCTCTACAAAACGACGTCTCTGTAAAAACGACTCTCTATAAAACGACGCCTCTACAAAACGACGTCTCTGTAAAAGCGACGCCTCGATAAAACGACGCCTCTTTAAAAACGACGCCTCTTTAAAAACGACGGCTTTATAAAATCGACGCCTCTATAAAACGACGCCTCTGTAAAATCGACGCCTCTATAAAAACGACGTCTTTTTAAAAGCGACGCTTCTGTAAACACGGCGCCTCTATAAAACGACGCTTCTATAAAACGACGCCTCTATAAAACGACGCCTCTATAAAACGACGCCTCTGAAAAAACGACGCTTCTATAATAACGACGCCTCTTTAAAAACGACGCCTCTTTAAAAACGACGGCTTTATAAAATCGACGCCTCTATAAAACGACGCCTCTGTAAAAACGACGCCTCTATAAAAACGATACCTCGATAAAACGACGCTTCTATAGAACGACGCTTCTGTAAAAGCGACGCTTCTATAAAAACGATGCCTCTATAAAACGACGCCTCTATAAAACGACGCCTCTTTAAAACGACGCCTCTGTAAAAAAGACGCTTCTATAATAACGACGCCTCTTTAAAAACGACGGCTTTATAAAATCGACGCCTCTATAAAACGACGCCTCTGTAAGAACGACGCCTCTATAAAAACGACGTCTTTTTAAAAGCGACGCTTCTATAAAAACGATGCCTCGATAAAACGACGCCTCTGTAAAAACGATGCCTCTATAAAACGACGCCTCAATGAAACGACGCTTCTATAAAAACGACGCCTCTATAAAACGACGCCTCTATAAAACGACGCCTCCATAAAACGACGCTTCTATTTAACGACGCCTCTGTAAAAACGACGCCTCTTTAAAAACGACTCTCTATAAAACGACGCCTCTATAAAACGACACTTCTATAAAACGACGCTTCTATAAAACGACGCCTCTTGAAAAACGACTCTCTATAAAACGACGCCTCTACAAAACGACGTCTCTGTAAAAGCGACGCTTCTATAAAAACGACGCCTCGATAAAACGACGCCTCTTGAAAAACGACTCTCTATAAAACGACGCCTCTATAAAAAGACGCCTCTGTAAAATGACACATTTATTTAAAGACGCTTCTTTAAAACGACGCCTCTATAAAACGACGCCTCTATAAAACGACGCCTCTAAAAAACGACGTCTCTATAAGACGACGCCTCTGTTTAATGACACCTTTATGAAACGAGCTCCTATAAAGAGACGTGTTCAAAAAGTTGAATAGTTTACCACAGTAGCCAATATCATGTACACGCACACATACATACTACACCCTCACATTCATAATACAGTCCACTAGAAATAAGCTAATGAGTTGTAAAAGTTAGTGCAAATAAATCTATCTTTGAGTTGAGACGTGTGACAAGTTTTTTAATCACCCACAAACAGATATAGACCTTATTACCTTAAACATATGGTCCAAAATCGAACCGGATTTTATTGAGTTGCATCGAGCGGTCAACGCCAACCGTGAGAACAAAGGAATTCCTGAGCGGATTATCTTGTTAACATCGAGAGTTATAATAATCATTAGCAAAATAATCATTCAAGTCTGTATCTATTTTGTTGGGATTTTCGGTGATTCAACGCGTAATACATACTTCTAAGCACAATGGAGGTACTCCTGGCTTGTCAGCGGGAGGCATTAGAGAATTTGAAGAAAGCGGAGAAAAACTACAAGAAAACACCCAAAGATCGAATAAAAAAGCCATATGTGGAAACCAGATTGGACAATTTGGAGCAGCTGTGGACAAGTTTCAGAGATGAGCACAAGTCCATCATCGGCAAGGCGAACCAAAAGGACAAGCAGGACACGTATTTTACCCAAGATGTTTACCAGGAGTTTGAGGAGTTGTATGTATCGTACAAAACTATGTTAAAGGAAGCTTTGCAGCCCTTTATGATGACGTCGAGTGCAACATCTACGGCGCCAAGTGCAAGTGCAAGTGGTGGTCACGTGTCTGAGTGTGAGGTTAAGTTACCACGCATACAGTTGCCTACGTTTAGCGGTAAATATGTTGAATGGCAAACGTTTTATGATATGTTTAGTTCGCTTATCCATAACAATAAAAAGTTGTCGTCAGTACAAAAATTACATTATTTGAAAAGTAATTTATCAGGAGAACCGGAATGTTTGTTACGTAATTTTTCTACAACTGATGCTAACTACGACGAAGCTTGGAAACAATTGGTTAAGCGTTACGATAATAAGCGTTTTAATTGTAATGCCATTTTAAAAACATTATTTACGCAAAAACCAATCGTGTTCGAGTCTTCTAGTGCCATTAAGCTTTTATTAGATACCACGACAACTTGTTTACAATCTTTACGGAACATCGGAGTTTGTATTGATAATTGGGATGTGTTTATAATATATTTAGTTGTTTCTAAATTAGATCCTGAATCCATTAAGCAGTGGGAATATAAACTTGTAAGTATTAATGATGAGTTACCGTCATGGGCTCAACTGTCAGAATTTCTTGAATCTAGATTTAGATCGTTGGAAATGATTGATACAAATAAACTACGTACACATATAAAACCTAACAATATAAAACCAAAAACATTTCATAGTTCAATTAACAATAGTAAAAATAATTCTAACGTAATTCTCAAGTGTTGCATTATGTGTAAAGGTGAACACTATTTATACCACTGTAAGGAATTTAGTCAACTTAATGTAAAAGATAGGCAAGACTTTGTGCAAAAGAATAAGTTATGCTTTAATTGTTTTTCTCCCACTCATCCAGTAATGAAATGCCGTAACTCAGTGTCTTGTAGGAGATGTGGAAGAAGACATCATTCATCATTGCACTTCGAAAGGGAGATAAGCAGCAACGCCAAAGATGAGGACATTCCTACACAGAGTGAGTCGGCCATTGATGTGAGTACATCTATTTCAACTAACTTTACAAAAAAGGTACTTGAACCGAGTCATGTTTTGCTGGCAACTGTGTCTGTTTGGGCATATAACCAACATGGTTATAAACAACAAATAAGAGGCTTACTAGACCAGGGATCACAGGCGTCTTTTATTAGTGAGTCAGTTGTACAATTACTTGGACTTACACGGAAACATATAAGTGGTACGGTGTCAGGTATAGGCGATGGCGGCCACACGAGAATTAAGCACATGGTTTCATTACGAGTAGTACCGCGTCATAGCCCAGAGGTTTCAATCCAAGTCAATGCTTATGTGTTGCGATCAATTACTTCACTACTTCCATCGACTGAGTTACAAACACCAGATTGGTTTCATTTAGATAAAGTACCCTTGGCCGACCCAGGTTATGCCACACCTGGTAAAATTGATATTCTTCTTGGAGCCGAAGTATATAGCGAGATTTTATTGGACGGCATTATACGTCACAATACACTATTGGCACAGAACACTACCTTAGGTTGGGTATTATCAGGTAGGATGTCAAAAGATCCCAGTTCAGCTGAGAGAGTAATAAACATGCATTTACAGCTACACGGAGACGAGCTACTAAAGAAATTTTGGGAGATAGAAGATGAGCCAAACTGCTTACAAAAGAGGATGACAAAGGATGAAGAAAGATGTGAAGAATTTTATAACGCAACAACTATTCGAGATGAGGAAGGGAGATTTGTAGTTAAACTTCCTTTCAACAAAGTAGACCCAGAGTGTCAATATGGAAGATTAGGAGAGATAGCGAAGAGAAGATGGGAATTTTTAGAAAAGAAGCTAATAAAAAATCCTTCATTAAAAGAAGAATATAACAGAGTTTTACAGGAATATGTAGCATTGAATCACATGGAGCAGGTCAAGGAATCAGACATACACAACGATAAGGCAGTTTATCTTCCACACCATGCTGTCGTGAGAGAGGACAAAGACACCACAAAAGTGCGTATAGTGTTTGATGGTTCATGTAAAGGAACCAACAATTTTTCGCTCAACGATAACCTTCTAGTGGGCCCTAAGTTGCAACAAGACTTAAGGCACATATTGATGAGATGGAGAAGTCACAGAATTGGTATTGTATCAGATATTGTAAAAATGTACAGAATGGTTCGAATTGCTGATGAGGATGCAGATTACCAAAGGATCGTATGGAGACCACAAACAAACGAGCCATTAAGACACTTTAGACTTCTACGACTAACGTTTGGTACTGCCTGCGCACCATATTTAGCAGTAAAGACGCTTCAAAGATTAGCTGATGAAGAAAAGTCTAAATATCCAGTAGCTGCAAATATAACACGGAGTGATTTTTACGTCGATGATCTCATGACAGGATGTGATACTGTAACGGAGGCTATACATATTTATAATGACATGAACAAGTTGATGAACTGTGGTGGATTTGAACTCCAAAAATGGAGTAGCAATAATCAAGATTTACTGACACATATAGGAAAGGACAAAAACAGAAGAAGTGATTCAGTGAAAATAAAAACGTCTACTGTACTGAAGGTACTTGGTTTGGTATGGAACAGGGAAATAGATTCTTTTCAGTACACACTTGATCTCCCAGACTCAAACGAACTTGTTACTAAACGGCAAGTTTTATCGGATGTGGCCAGACTGTACGACCCGTTAGGATGGATTGCCCCTGTGGTAATAACTGCAAAAATATTTATACAAAAATTGTGGAAGTCAAAGCTTGATTGGGATGACATACTGACTACTGAGTTGAGTGAAGAGTGGCTCCACTTTAGAACGAATTTGACTCATTTGAGCAAAATTAAAATACCAAGATGGTTACATTTTAGTCCAGGTTCGAGGATTGAGTTGCATGCATTTGCTGATGCTTCTAAATTGGCATATGGTGCTGCAGTATATGTCCGTATCATCAATAAAGAAGACAGAGTGTACGTGAGTTTAGTTTCAGCTAAAAGCAAGGTAGCCCCTATAGAGAAGGAAATATCTATTCCAAGACTTGAACTGTGTGGTGCAGCTCTAGCAGCTAAGTTGATGTTTGAGGTGTCCCAAGTGATGCAAATTCCGAAAAAGGATTTGTACGCCTGGTCAGATTCTACGATAGTTTTAGCCTGGTTGAAAGGAGGGTCTAGCCGCTGGACAACTTTTGTGAGCAATCGTGTGTCTGAAATACTCAACATTTTAGACTTTGAACAATGGAGACATGTCACTACAAATATGAATCCAGCCGACTGTGTCTCTAGAGGCCTAAATGCACAAGATTTGTATACACAATCATTATGGTGGTCTGGACCTACTTGGCTCTCACAACGAATTATACAGTTAGATAATCCTAATATTATACAAGATACTTGCGAAGAAGAAAGACATGCATCTCTAACTGCTTTACCTATAATAAACAATGAATTTATTTGGAGTAAGTTTTCGTCATTACCTAGATTGCTAAAAGTTTTATCATATTGCAGGAGATTTTTAAATAATTCAAGATTACCAAAAGAGAAACGTAAACAATATAACCAAGTTATAGCACCTACTGAAATGAATCAGAGTTTAGAAGTATGCATCAAACTGGTTCAAGAAGAAGAATTTTGTGATGAAATAAAGCAGTTAAAGATGCAGAGTTTCATCCCCAAGAAAAGTAAGCTACGAACTCTTTGCCCCATTTTAGATAAAAATGGAGTACTAAGAGTTGGTGGGCGCATTGATCAGTCGAGAGTTTGTTACGAGACAAAACACCCTATAATTATGCCTGCTAAGAACCATCTTACCAAGCTTATAATTACTGAGGCTCATATTAAGACTTTTCATGGCGGACCACAAGCTATGCTATGTTACTTGAAAACAAAATATTGGATTTTGCGTGCTAAGGATCAAGTTAAAAAACATTACAGAGCGTGTGTGACCTGTTTGAGATATTCAAATTCCAAACTTAATCAATTGATGGGTCAAATTCCTGAGGTTAGATTAAAGCCCACTCGTCCTTTTAAATCATCTGGATGTGACTATATTATGGGACCTATTAGTGTAAGATTTTCGTCTGGCAGAGGAGCAAAGTCCTATAAAGGATATGTTTGTTTGTTTATTTGCATGGTCACCCGTGCAATACATTTAGAGGTGGTTACTGATTTGACGTCGAAAGCGTTTATTGCAGCTTTCAAGCGCTTCACAGCCAGGAGAGGGCACTGTACAAATTTGTACAGTGATAACGGCACTAACTTTATTGGTGCCAACAAGGAGCTTCGCGACATGTTCAACAGAGCAAAATCATCAGTACCTCGTGAAATTGAGGAATTATTGAGCTTAGAACATACAACATGGCATTTTATACCTCCCCGTGCACCTAATTTTGGAGGTCTGTGGGAGGCCGGAGTACGTAGCGTTAAAACACATTTATACAAAGTCATTGGAAATGCCACTCTCACCTACGAGGAACTGACTACTGTTTTGGTACAAGTCGAGGCTTGTCTTAATTCTCGACCAATAACTGTAATGAGTGATGACCCTGCCGACCCTCAGGCTTTAACTCCTGGCCATTTCCTCATAGGTGAGCCATTGCTGAGCATTCCTGATGAGGATAATTCAAATAGTAATGTTGTAGGCTTGGACAGGTGGAGATTAACCCAAAAAATGGTTAATAATATATGGAAACGGTGGTATAAAGAGTATTTAGTTAACCTTAATCAGAGATACAAATGGAATACTAAAAAATCAGAGCCAGAAGTAGGTGACGTAGTTATTTTAAAAGATGACAACATTCCACCTGCGAAATGGATTTTAGGTAAAGTAATTAATAAATATGTCGGTCCTGACAATATTGCACGTGTTGTATCTATTAAATGTAAGAATGGCGAATTTAAACGTCCCATTAGTAAAATATGTGTCTTACCTAAATGAGTTTCATAATTCATTATCAATTGTGTCTTTAGTTGTTTTATTATGAAGTCATGCAATATACTTACAAATGTAATCAGTTTTCATATTTGTTAACATAACAAAGTTAATTTAGATTTAAGAGTTTAGAGGTACTCACTATATATTTCTTAAGTTCTTTGTTTTATATAACTGTTTTGCAGATAGGTTTTTTTTTGTGTTATATTATTGTATACCTGCTTAGTTTATTTTATATATTTTTCTTAACTAAGAGTTTAAGTTACTTGCACATTGCCCAGTGTAAGGTGTCTCTAATATAATTTGTTTCTCAGTATGAGTTAAGAAACACCATCCACTTTGTTTGATTAAGTTTAAAAATGGTGAGAATAGTATTTACATAATTATAACTATGTATAAGCTGTCACCTCCTATCACGGTGGGCGGCTGATATGTTGCATTTTGTTGTAATTAACATTTTTATGTCACTTCATTTCTATATTTTGTAGATAATAAGAGAATATTGTATAAAGTACAGATATACATACACACATTTGATATTACTACTTAGTAGAAGTAATCAGTGATGAAAGAAGTTGTATCTCATACTTTGATTTGTTTTAGAAGGTTTGTTAAAGTACTACGTCCTTTGGTGGGCGGTATGTTCAAAAAGTTGAATAGTTTACCACAGTAGCCAATATCATGTACACGCACACATACATACTACACCCTCACATTCATAATACAGTCCACTAGAAATAAGCTAATGAGTTGTAAAAGTTAGTGCAAATAAATCTATCTTTGAGTTGAGACGTGTGACAAGTTTTTTAATCACCCACAAACAGATATAGACCTTATTACCTTAAACAAGACGCCTCCTTCAAAACGACGCCTTTATAAAACGACGCCTCTGTAAAATATCACATTCATTAAAAAACGCCTCTATAAAACGACGCTTCTATAAAAATACGCCTCCTTCAAAACGACGCCTATATAAAACGACGCCTCTGTAAAAACGACGCCTCTTTAATAACGACGCCTCTATAAAACGAAACTTCTATAAAAACGACTCACTATAAACGACGACACTGTAAAAACGACGCTTCTGTAAAAACGACACCTCCATAAAGCGACGCCTCTTTAAAAACGACGCCTCTTTAAAACGACGCCTCTGTTTCATGACACCTTTATGAAACGATGCTCCAATAAAAAGACACCTCCTTCAAAACGACGCCTTTATAAAACGACGCCTCTGAAAAACGACGCCTCTGTAAAATATAACATTTATTAAAAGACGCCTCTATAAAACGACGCTTCTATAAAACGACGTCTCTATAAGACGACGCCTCTATAAAACGACTCCTCCGTTTAATGACACCTTTATGAAACGACGCTCCTTTAAACAGACGCCTTCAAAACGACGCCTTTTTAAAACAACGCCTCTGTAAAACGACGCCTCTATAAGACGACGCCTCTGTTAAATGACACCTTTATGAAACGACGCCTCTATAAAAAGACGTTTCTATAAAACGACGCCTCTTAAAAAACGACTCACTAAAACGACGATACTGTAAAAACGACGCTTCTATAAAAGCGACACCTTAAAAAACAGCCTCTTAAAAAACCACGGCTCTATAAAACGACGCCTCTGTTTAATGACACCTTTATGAAACGACGCTCCTATAAAAAGACGCCTCCTTCAAAACGACGTCCTTTTAAAACGACGTCTCTGTAAAACGACGGCTCTATAAAACAACGTCTCTATAAAACGACGCCTCTAAAAAATGACGTCTCTATAAGACAACGCCTCTGTTTAATGACAACTTCATGAAACGAGCTCCTATAAAAAGACACCTCCTTCAAAACGACGCCTTTATAAAACGATGCCTCTGAAAAACGACGCCTCTGTAAAATATAACATTTATTAAAAGACGCCTGTATAAAACGACGCTTCTATAAAACGACGTCTCTATAAGACGACGCCTCTATAAAACGACGCCTCTGTTTAGTGACACCTTTATGAAACGACGCCTCTATAAAACGACGTTTCTATAAAAACGACGCCTCTTGAAAAACGACTCTCTAAAAAACGACGCCTCTATAAAACGACACTTCTTTAAAACGACGCCTCTATAAAACGACGTTTCTATAAAAACGACGCATCTTTAAAACGACACTTCTATAAAACGACGTTTCTGAAAAACGACTCTCTAGAAAACGACACCTTTATAAAACTACGCCTCTGTAAAATGACGTTTCGACATACGACGCCTGTGTAAAATGACACAGTTATTAAAAGACGCCTCTATAAAACGACGTATCGACATACGATGCCTCTTTAAAACGACGCCTCTGTAAAATGACGTCTCTATAAACCAACGCCTCTATAAAACGACACCTTTATAAAACAACGCCTCTTGAAAAACAACTCTCTTTAAAACGACAACTTCATAAAACGACGCCTCTATAAAACGACGCCTCTAAAAAACGAAGTCTCTATAAGACGACGCCTCTGTTTAATGACACCTTTATAAAACGACGTCTCTATAAAACGACGCCTCTAAAAAACGAAGTCTCAAAAAACGAAGTCTCTATAAGACGACGCCTCTGTTTAATGACACCTCTATTAAACGACGCTCCTATAAAAAGACGCTTCCTTCAAAAAGACGCCTATATAAAACGAAGCCTCTTTAAAGCGACGCCTCTTTTAAAACAACGGCTCTTTAAAATCGACCCCTCTATAAAACGACGCCTCTCTTTAATGAAACCTTTATGAAACGACGCTCCTATAAAAAGACGCCACCTTAAAAACGAAGCCTTTATAAAACGACGCCTCTGTAAAATGACGCCTCTATAAAACGACGCCTCTTAAAAACGACGTCTCTATAAACCGACGTTTCTATAAAAACGACGCCTCTGTAAAACGACACTTCTAAAAAAAGGCCCCTCTATAAAACGACGTTTCTATAAAAACGACGCCTCTTTAAAACGACACTTCTATAAAACGACGCTTCTATAAAACGACGTTTCTGAAAAACGACTCTCTAGAAAACGACACCTTTATGAAACGACGCCTCTGTAAAATGACAAATTTATTAAAAGACGCCTCTATAAAACGACGCTTCTATAAAACGACGCCTCTATAAAACGACGCTTCTATAAAACGACGTTTCGACATACGACGCCTCTTTAAAACGACGCCTCTGTAAAATGACGCCTCTATAAAACGACGCCTCTATAAAACGACGCCTCTATAAACGACGCCTCTATACAACGACGCCTCTTGAAAAACGACTCTCTATAAAACGACACCTTTATAAAACGACGCCTCTGTAAAATGACGTTTCGTCATACGACGCCTCTATAAAACAACGCCTCTGTAAAAACGACGCGTCTTTTAAACGACACCTCTATATAACGACGCTTCTGTTAAATGACACCTTTATGAAATGATGCTCCTATAAAAAGACGCCTTCTTCAAAACAACGCCTTTATAAAACGACGCCTCTATAAAACGACGCCTCTTGAAAAACAACTCTCTTTAAAACGACAACTTCATAAAACGACGCCTTTATAAAACGACGCCTCGATAAAACGACGCCACGATAAAACGACGCCTCTGTAAAAACGATGCCTCTACAAAACGACGCCTCATTTAAACGACGCTTCTTTAAAAACGACGCCTCTATAAAACGACCCTTCTATAAAACGACGCTTCTATAAAACGACGCCTCTTGAAAAACGACTCTCTATAAAACGACGCCTCTTGAAAAACGACTCTCTATAAAACGACGCCTCTACAAAACGACGTCTCTGTAAAAACGACTCTCTATAAAACGACGCCTCTACAAAACGACGTCTCTGTAAAAGCGACGCCTCGATAAAACGACGCCTCTTTAAAAACGACGCCTCTTTAAAAACGACGGCTTTATAAAATCGACGCCTCTATAAAACGACGCCTCTGTAAAATCGACGCCTCTATAAAAACGACGTCTTTTTAAAAGCGACGCTTCTGTAAACACGGCGCCTCTATAAAACGACGCTTCTATAAAACGACGCCTCTATAAAACGACGCCTCTATAAAACGACGCCTCTGAAAAAACGACGCTTCTATAATAACGACGCCTCTTTAAAAACGACGCCTCTTTAAAAACGACGGCTTTATAAAATCGACGCCTCTATAAAACGACGCCTCTGTAAAAACGACGCCTCTATAAAAACGATACCTCGATAAAACGACGCTTCTATAGAACGACGCTTCTGTAAAAGCGACGCTTCTATAAAAACGATGCCTCTATAAAACGACGCCTCTATAAAACGACGCCTCTTTAAAACGACGCCTCTGTAAAAAAGACGCTTCTATAATAACGACGCCTCTTTAAAAACGACGGCTTTATAAAATCGACGCCTCTATAAAACGACGCCTCTGTAAGAACGACGCCTCTATAAAAACGACGTCTTTTTAAAAGCGACGCTTCTATAAAAACGATGCCTCGATAAAACGACGCCTCTGTAAAAACGATGCCTCTATAAAACGACGCCTCAATGAAACGACGCTTCTATAAAAACGACGCCTCTATAAAACGACGCCTCTATAAAACGACGCCTCCATAAAACGACGCTTCTATTTAACGACGCCTCTGTAAAAACGACGCCTCTTTAAAAACGACTCTCTATAAAACGACGCCTCTATAAAACGACACTTCTATAAAACGACGCTTCTATAAAACGACGCCTCTTGAAAAACGACTCTCTATAAAACGACGCCTCTACAAAACGACGTCTCTGTAAAAGCGACGCTTCTATAAAAACGACGCCTCGATAAAACGACGCCTCTTGAAAAACGACTCTCTATAAAACGACGCCTCTATAAAAAGACGCCTCTGTAAAATGACACATTTATTTAAAGACGCTTCTTTAAAACGACGCCTCTATAAAACGACGCCTCTATAAAACGACGCCTCTAAAAAACGACGTCTCTATAAGACGACGCCTCTGTTTAATGACACCTTTATGAAACGAGCTCCTATAAAGAGACGCCTCCTTCAAAACGACGCCTTTATAAAACGACGCCTCTGTAAAATATCACATTCATTAAAAAACGCCTCTATAAAACGACGCTTCTATAAAAATACGCCTCCTTCAAAACGACGCCTATATAAAACGACGCCTCTATAAAACGACGCCTCTGAAAAAACGACGCTTCTATAATAACGACGCCTCTTTAAAAACGACGCCTCTTTAAAAACGACGGCTTTATAAAATCGACGCCTCTATAAAACGACGCCTCTGTAAAAACGACGCCTCTATAAAAACGATACCTCGATAAAACGACGCTTCTATAGAACGACGCTTCTGTAAAAGCGACGCTTCTATAAAAACGATGCCTCTATAAAACGACGCCTCTATAAAACGACGCCTCTTTAAAACGACGCCTCTGTAAAAAAGACGCTTCTATAAAACGACGCCTCTAAAAAACGACGTCTCTATAAGACGACGCCTCTGTTTAATGACACCTTTATGAAACGAGCTCCTATAAAGAGACGCCTCCTTCAAAACGACGCCTTTATAAAACGACGCCTCTGTAAAATATCACATTCATTAAAAAACGCCTCTATAAAACGACGCTTCTATAAAAATACGCCTCCTTCAAAACGACGCCTATATAAAACGACGCCTCTGTAAAAACGACGCCTCTTTAATAACGACGCCTCTATAAAACGAAACTTCTATAAAAACGACTCACTATAAACGACGATACTGTAAAAACGACGCTTCTGTAAAAACGACACCTCCATAAAGCGACGCCTCTTTAAAAACGACGCCTCTTTAAAACGACGCCTCTGTTTCATGACACCTTTATGAAACGATGCTCCAATAAAAAGACACCTCCTTCAAAACGACGCCTTTATAAAACGACGCCTCTGAAAAACGACGCCTCTGTAAAATATAACATTTATTAAAAGACGCCTCTATAAAACGACGCTTCTATAAAACGACGTCTCTATAAGACGACGCCTCTATAAAACGACTCCTCCGTTTAATGACACCTTTATGAAACGACGCTCCTTTAAACAGACGCCTTCAAAACGACGCCTTTTTAAAACAACGCCTCTGTAAAACGACGCCTCTATAAGACGACGCCTCTGTTAAATGACAACTTTATGAAACGACGCCTCTATAAAAAGACGTTTCTATAAAACGACGCCTCTTAAAAAACGACTCACTAAAACGACGATACTGTAAAAACGACGCTTCTATAAAAGCGACACCTTAAAAAACAGCCTCTTAAAAAACCACGGCTCTATAAAACGACGCCTCTGTTTAATGACACCTTTATGAAACGACGCTCCTATAAAAAGACGCCTCCTTCAAAACGACGTCCTTTTAAAACGACGTCTCTGTAAAACGACGGCTCTATAAAACAACGTCTCTATAAAACGACGCCTCTAAAAAATGACGTCTCTATAAGACAACGCCTCTGTTTAATGACAACTTCATGAAACGAGCTCCTATAAAAAGACACCTCCTTCAAAACGACGCCTTTATAAAACGATGCCTCTGAAAAACGACGCCTCTGTAAAATATAACATTTATTAAAAGACGCCTGTATAAAACGACGCTTCTATAAAACGACGTCTCTATAAGACGACGCCTCTATAAAACGACGCCTCTGTTTAGTGACACCTTTATGAAACGACGCCTCTATAAAACGACGTTTCTATAAAAACGACGCCTCTTGAAAAACGACTCTCTAAAAAACGACGCCTCTATAAAACGACACTTCTTTAAAACGACGCCTCTATAAAACGACGTTTCTATAAAAACGACGCATCTTTAAAACGACACTTCTATAAAACGACGTTTCTGAAAAACGACTCTCTAGAAAACGACACCTTTATAAAACTACGCCTCTGTAAAATGACGTTTCGACATACGACGCCTGTGTAAAATGACACAGTTATTAAAAGACGCCTCTATAAAACGACGTATCGACATACGATGCCTCTTTAAAATGACGCCTCTGTAAAATGACGTCTCTATAAACCAACGCCTCTATAAAACGACACCTTTATAAAACAACGCCTCTTGAAAAACAACTCTCTTTAAAACGACAACTTCATAAAACGACGCCTCTATAAAACGACGCCTCTAAAAAACGAAGTCTCTATAAGACGACGCCTCTGTTTAATGACACCTTTATAAAACGACGTCTCTATAAAACGACGCCTCTAAAAAACGAAGTCTCAAAAAACGAAGTCTCTATAAGACGACGCCTCTGTTTAATGACACCTCTATTAAACGACGCTCCTATAAAAAGACGCTTCCTTCAAAAAGACGCCTATATAAAACGACGCCTCTTTAAAGCGACGCCTCTTTTAAAACAACGGCTCTTTAAAATCGACCCCTCTATAAAACGACGCCTCTCTTTAATGAAACCTTTATGAAACGACGCTCCTATAAAAAGACGCCACCTTAAAAACGAAGCCTTTATAAAACGACGCCTCTGTAAAATGACGCCTCTATAAAACGACGCCTCTTAAAAACGACGTCTCTATAAACCGACGTTTCTATAAAAACGACGCCTCTGTAAAACGACACTTCTAAAAAAAGGCCCCTCTATAAAACGACGTTTCTATAAAAACGACGCCTCTTTAAAACGACACTTCTATAAAACGACGCTTCTATAAAACGACGTTTCTGAAAAACGACTCTCTAGAAAACGACACCTTTATGAAACGACGCCTCTGTAAAATGACAAATTTATTAAAAGACGCCTCTATAAAACGACGCTTCTATAAAACGACGCCTCTATAAAACGACGCTTCTATAAAACGACGTTTCGACATACGACGCCTCTTTAAAACGACGCCTCTGTAAAATGACGCCTCTATAAAACGACGCCTCTATAAAACGACGCCTCTATAAACGACGCCTCTATACAACGACGCCTCTTGAAAAACGACTCTCTATAAAACGACACCTTTATAAAACGACGCCTCTGTAAAATGACGTTTCGTCATACGACGCCTCTATAAAACAACGCCTCTGTAAAAACGACGCGTCTTTTAAACGACACCTCTATATAACGACGCTTCTGTTAAATGACACCTTTATGAAATGATGCTCCTATAAAAAGACGCCTTCTTCAAAACAACGCCTTTATAAAACGACGCCTCTATAAAACGACGCCTCTTGAAAAACAACTCTCTTTAAAACGACAACTTCATAAAACGACGCCTTTATAAAACGACGCCTCTAAAAAACGAAGTCTCTATAAGACGACGCCTCTGTTTAATGACACCTTTATAAAACGACGTCTCTATAAAACGACGCCTCTAAAAAACGAAGTCTCAAAAAACGAAGTCTCTATAAGACGACGCCTCTGTTTAATGACACCTCTATTAAACGACGCTCCTATAAAAAGACGCCTCCTTCAAAAAGACGCCTATATAAAACGACGCCTCTGCTAAAACGACGCCTTTTTAATATCGACGCCTCTGCTAAAACGACGCCTTTTTAATATCGACGCCTCTTTAAAACGAAACTTCTATAAAATGACGCCTCTATAAAAACGACGCCTCTAAAAAAAAGAAGTCTCTATAAGACGACGCCTCTGTTTAATGACACCTCTATTAAACGACGCTCCTATAAAAAGACGCCTCCTTCAAAAAGACGCCTATATAAAACGACGCCTCTGCTAAAACGACGCCTTTTTAATATCGACGCCTCTTTAAAACGAAACTTCTATAAAACGACGCCTCTATAAAACGACGCCTATTCAAAAACGACGCTTCTATACAAACGACGCCTCTATAAAGCGACGCCTCTTTAAAATTTACGGCTCTATAAGACGACGCCTCTGTAAAAAAGAAGCTATAAAAAGTACGACCTATAAAACAACGCCTCTTTAAAAACGACGCTTCAATAAAACGACGCTTCTGTAAAAAAGACGCTTCTATAAAAACGACGCCTCTATAAAACGACGTCTCTATAAAACGACGCCTCTATAAAACGACGCCTCTGTAAAAACGACGCTTCTATAATAACGACGCCTCTTTAAAAAGACGCCTCTTTAAAAACGACGCCTCTTTAAAAACGACGGCTTTATAAAATCGACGCCTCTATAAAACGACGCCTCTGTAAAAACGACGCTTCTATAAAAACGACGTCTTTTTAAAAGCAACGCTTCTGTAAAAACGACGCCTCTATAAAACGACGCCTCTATAAAACGACGCCTCTATAAAACGACGCCTCTATAAAACGACGCCTCTATAAAACGACGCCTCTATAAAACGACGCCTCTATAAAACGACGCCTCTGAAAAAACGACGCTTCTATAATAACGACGCCTCTTTAAAAACGACGCCTCTTTAAAAACGACGGCTTTATAAAATCGACGCCTCTATAAAACGACGCCTCTGTAAAAACGACGCCTCTATAAAAACGACGTCTTTTTAAAAGCGACGCTTCTATAAAAACGATACCTCGATAAAACGACGCTTCTATAGAACGACGCTTCTGTAAAAGCGACGCTTCTATAAAAACGATGCCTCTATAAAACGACGCCTCTATAAAACGACGCCTCTATAAAACGACGCCTCTGTAAAAAAGACGCTTCTATAATAACGACGCCTCTTTAAAAACGACGCCTCTTTAAAAACGACGGCTTTATAAAATCGACGCCTCTATAAAACGACGCCTCTGTAAAAACGACGCTTCTATAAAAACGACGTCTTTTTAAAAGCAACGCTTCTGTAAAAACGACGCCTCTATAAAACGACGCCTCTATAAAACGACGCCTCTTTAAAAACGACGCCTCTATAAAACGACGCCTCTATAAAACGACGCCTCTGTAAAAAAGACGCTTCTATAATAACGACGCCTCTTTAAAAACGACGCCTCTTTAAAAACGACGGCTTTATAAAATAGACGCCTCTATAAAACGACGCCTCTGTAAGAACGACGCCTCTATAAAAACGACGTCTTTTTAAAAGCGACGCTTCTATAAAAACGATTCCTCGATAAAACGACGCTTCTATAAAACGACGCCTCTGTAAAAACGATGCCTCTATAAAACGACGCCTCAATGAAACGACGCTTCTATAAAAACGACGCCTCTATAAAACGACGCCTCTATAAAACGACGCCTCTGTAAAAACTATGCCTCTATAAAACGACGCCTCAATGAAACGACGCTTCTATAAAAACGACGCCTCTATAAAACGACGCCTCTATAAAACGACGCCTCCATAAAACGACGCTTCTATTTAACGACGCCTCTGTAAAAACGACGCCTCTATAAAACGACGCCTCAATGAAACGACGCTTCTATAAAAACGACGCCTCTATAAAACGACGCCTCTATAAAACGACGCCTCCATAAAACGACGCTTCTATTTAACGACGCCTCTGTAAAAACGACGCCTCTTTAAAAACGACTCTCTATAAAACGACGCCTCTATAAAACGACGCCTCAATGAAACGACGCTTCTATAAAAACGACGCCTCTATAAAACGACGCCTCTATAAAACGACGCCTCTATAAAACGACGCCTCTGTAAAAACGATGCCTCTATAAAACGACGCCTCAATGAAACGACGCTTCTATAAAAACGACGCCTCTATAAAACGACGCCTCTATAAAGCGACGCTTCTATAAAAACGATGCCTCGATAAAACGACGCCTCTGTAAAAACGATGCCTCTATAAAACGACGCCTCAATGAAACGACGCTTCTATAAAAACGACGCCTCTTGAAAAACGACTCTCTATAAAACGACGCCTCTACAAAACGACGTCTCTGTAAAAGCGACACCTCGATAAAACGACGCCTCGATAAAACGACGCTTCAATAAAACGACGCTTCAGTAAAAAAGACGCTTCTATAAAAACGACGCCTCTATAAAACGACGCCTCTATAAAACGACGCCTCTATAAAACGACGCCTCTGTAAAAACGACGCTTCTATAATAACGACGCCTCTTTAAAACGACGCCTCTTTAAAAACGACGCCTCTTTAAAAACGACGGCTTTATAAAATCGACGCCTCTATAAAACGACGCCTCTGTAAAATCGACGCCTCTATAAAAACGACGTCTTTTTGAAAGCGACGCTTCTGTAAACACGGCGCCTCTATAAAACGACGCCTCTATAAAACGACGCCTCTATAAAACGACGCCTCTTTTAAAACAACGTTTCTTTTAAAAGACGCCTTTATTAAAACAACGCCTTTATAAAACGACGCCTCTATAAAACGACGCCTCTGTAAAAACGACGCCTCTATAAAAACGATACCTCGATAAAACGACGATTCTATAGAACGACGCTTCTGTAAAAGCGACGCTTCTATAAAAACGATGCCTCTATAAAACGACGCCTCTATAAAACGACGCCTCTGTAAAAAAGACGCTTCTATAATAACGACGCCTCTTTAAAAACGACGCCTCTTTAAAAACGACGGCTTTATAAAATCGACGCCTCTATAAAACGACGCCTCTGTAAAAACGACGCTTCTATAAAAACGACGTCTTTTTAAAAGCAACGCTTCTGTAAAAACGACGCCTCTATAAAACGACGCCTCTATAAAACGACGCCTCTATAAAACGACGCCTCTATAAAACGACGCCTCTGAAAAAACGACGCTTCTATAATAACGACGCCTCTTTAAAAACGACGGCTTTATAAAATCGACGCCTCTATAAAACGACGCCTCTGTAAAAACGACGCCTCTATAAAAACGACGTCTTTTTAAAAGCGACGCTTCTATAAAAACGATACCTCGATAAAACGACGCTTCTATAGAACGACGCTTCTGTAAAAGCGACGCTTCTATAAAACGACGCCTCTGTAAGAACGACGCCTCTATAAAAACGACGTCTTTTTAAAAGCGACGCTTCTATAAAAACGATTCCTCGATAAAACGACGCTTCTATAAAACGACGCCTCTGTAAAAACGATGCCTCTATAAAACGACGCCTCAATGAAACGACGCTTCTATAAAAACGACGCCTCTATAAAACGACGCCTCTATAAAACGACGCCTCCATAAAACGACGCTTCTATTTAACGACGCCTCTGTAAAAACGACGCCTCTTTAAAAACGACTCTCTATAAAACGACGCCTCTATAAAACGACACTTCTATAAAACGACGCTTCTATAAAACGACGCCTCTTGAAAAACGACTCTCTATAAAACGACGCCTCTACAAAACGACGTCTCTGTAAAAGCGACGCTTCTATAAAAACGACGCCTCGATAAAACGACGCCTCGATAAAACGACGCCTCTGTAAAAACGATGCCTCTACAAAACGACGCCTCATTTAAATGACGCTTCTTTAAAAACGACGCCTCTATAAAACGACCCTTCTATAAAACGACGCTTCTATAAAACGACGCCTCTTGAAAAACGACTCTCTATAAAACGACGCCTCTTGAAAAACGACTCTCTATAAAACGACGCCTCTATAAAAAGACGCCTCTGTAAAATGACACATTTATTAAAAGACGCTTCTTTAAAATGACGCTTCTTTAAAACGACGTTTCGACATACGAAGCCTCTTTAAAACGACGCCTCTTTAAAAACGACTCTCTATAAAACGACGCCTCTATAAAACGACACTTCTATAAAACGACGCTTCTATAAAACGACGCCTCTTGAAAAACGACTCTCTTTAAAACGACGCCTCTACAAAACGACGTTTCTGTAAAAGCGACGCCTCGATAAAACGACGCCTCGATAAAACGACGCTTCAATAAAACGACGCTTTAGTAAAAAAGACGCTTCTATAAAAACGACGCCTCTATAAAACGACGTCTCTATAAAACGACGCCTCTATAAAACGACGCCTCTATAAAACGACGCCTCTGTAAAAACGACGCTTCTATAATAACGACGCCTCTTTAAAACGACGCCTCTTTAAAAACGACGCCTCTTTAAAAACGACGGCTTTATAAAATCGACGCCTCTATAAAACGACGCCTCTGTAAGAACGACGCCTCTATAAAAACGACGTCTTTTTAAAAGCGACGCTTCTATAAAAACGATGCCTCGATAAAACGACGCCTCTGTAAAAACGATGCCTCTATAAAACGACGCCTCAATGAAACGACGCTTCTATAAAAACGACGCCTCTATAAAACGACGCCTCTTTAAAACGACGCCTCTATAAAACGACGCCTCCATAAAACGACGCTTCTATTTAACGACGCCTCTGTAAAATCGACGCCTCTATAAAAACGACGTCTTTTTAAAAGCGACGCTTCTGTAAACACGGCGCCTCTATAAAACGACGCCTCTATAAAACGACGCCTCTATAAAACGACGCCTCTATAAAACGACGCCTCTGAAAAAACGACGCTTCTATAATAACGACGCCTCTTTAAAAACGATGCCTCTTTAAAAACGACGGCTTTATAAAATCGACGCCTCTATAAAACGACGCCTCTGTAAAAACGACGCCTCTATAAAAACGATACCTCGATAAAACGACGCTTCTATAGAACGACGCTTCTGTAAAAGCGACGCTTCTATAAAAACGATGCCTCTATAAAACGACGCCTCTATAAAACGACGCCTCTTTAAAACGACGCCTCTGTAAAAAAGACGCTTCTATAATAACGACGCCTCTTTAAAAACGACGGCTTTATAAAATCGACGACTCTATAAAACAACGCCTCTGTAAGAACGACGCCTCTATAAAAACGACGTCTTTTTAAAAGCGACGCTTCTATAAAAACGATGCCTCGATAAAACGACGCCTCTGTAAAAACGATGCCTCTATAAAACGACGCCTCAATGAAACGACGCTTCTATAAAAACGACGCCTCTATAAAACGACGCCTCTGTAAAAACGACGCCTCTTTAAAAACGACTCTCTATAAAACGACGCCTCTATAAAACGACACTTCTATAAAACGACGCTTCTATAAAACGACGCCTCTTGAAAAACGACTCTCTATAAAACGACGCCTCTACAAAACGACGTCTCTGTAAAAGCGACGCTTCTATAAAAACGACGCCTCGATAAAACGACGCCTCGATAAAACGACGCCTCGATAAAACGACGCCTCGATAAAACGACGCCTCGATAAAACGACGCCTCGATAAAACGACGCCACGATAAAACGACGCCTCTGTAAAAACGATGCCTCTACAAAACGACGCCTCATTTAAACGACGCTTCTTTAAAAACGACGCCTCTATAAAACGACCCTTCTATAAAACGACGCCTCTTGAAAAACGACTCTCTATAAAACGACGCCTCTTGAAAAACGACTCTCTATAAAACGACGCCTCTACAAAACGACGTCTCTGTAAAAACGACTCTCTATAAAACGACGCCTCTACAAAACGACGCCTCATTTAAACGACGCTTCTTTAAAAACGACGCCTCTATAAAACGACGCTTCTATAAAACGACGCCTCTTGAAAAACGACTCTCTATAAAACGACGCCTCTTGAAAAACGACTCTCTATAAAACGACGCCTCTACAAAACGACGTCTCTGTAAAAACGACTCTCTATAAAACGACGCCTCTACAAAACGACGTCTCTGTAAAAGCGACGCCTCGATAAAACGACGCCTCTTTAAAAACGACGCCTCTTTAAAAACGACGGCTTTATAAAATCGACGCCTCTATAAAACGACGCCTCTGTAAAATCGACGCCTCTATAAAAACGACGTCTTTTTAAAAGCGACGCTTCTGTAAACACGGCGCCTCTATAAAACGACGCTTCTATAAAACGACGCCTCTATAAAACGACGCCTCTATAAAACGACGCCTCTGAAAAAACGACGCTTCTATAATAACGACGCCTCTTTAAAAACGACGCCTCTTTAAAAACGACGCCTCTTTAAAAACGACGGCTTTATAAAATCGACGCCTCTATAAAACGACGCCTCTGTAAAAACGACGCCTCTATAAAAACGATACCTCGATAAAACGACGCTTCTATAGAACGACGCTTCTGTAAAAGCGACGCTTCTATAAAAACGATGCCTCTATAAAACGACGCCTCTATAAAACGACGTCTCTGTAAAAAAGACGCTTCTATAATAACGACGCCTCTTTAAAAACGACGGCTTTATAAAATCGACGCCTCTATAAAACGACGCCTCTGTAAGAACGACGCCTCTATAAAAACGACGTCTTTTTAAAAGCGACGCTTCTATAAAAACGATGCCTCGATAAAACGACGCCTCTGTAAAAACGATGCCTCTATAAAACGACGCCTCAATGAAACGACGCTTCTATAAAAACGACGCCTCTATAAAACGACGCCTCTATAAAACGACGCCTCTATAAAACGACGCCTCCATAAAACGACGCTTCTATTTAACGACGCCTCTGTAAAAACGACGCCTCTTTAAAAACGACTCTCTATAAAACGACGCCTCTATAAAACGACACTTCTATAAAACGACGCTTCTATAAAACGACGCCTCTTGAAAAACGACTCTCTATAAAACGACGCCTCTACAAAACGACGTCTCTGTAAAAGCGACGCTTCTATAAAAACGACGCCTCGATAAAACGACGCCTCTTGAAAAACGACTCTCTATAAAACGACGCCTCTATAAAAAGACGCCTCTGTAAAATGACACATTTATTTAAAGACGCTTCTTTAAAATGACGCTTCTTTAAAACGACGTTTCGACATACGAAGCCTCTTTAAAACGACGCCACTTTAAAAACGACGGCTCTACAAAATCGACGCCTCTATAAAACGACGCCTCCGTAAAAACGACGCCTCTATAAAAACAACGCCTCTTTAAAAACGACGCCTCTATTAAAAACGACGCCTCTGTAAAAGCGACGCCTCTAAAAAACGACGCCTCTATAAAACGACGCCTCTTTTAAAACAACGTTTCTTTTAAAAGACGCCTTTATTAAAACAATGCCTTTATAAAACGACGCCTCTATAAAACGACACCTCTATAAAACGACGCCTATGACGACATGAGTACAATCATTTGTTCTTCGTCTGAGTGTAATTTATCTATAATATGTATGTATTTAGAAATATATTAGTATGGATATCAGTTGTCTTGTTACCATTACACAAGCCCTTTTTAGCTTGGGATCAGATTACCGTGTGTGAGTTATCCCGGAATATTATTATTATTATAACCAGAAAATAGAGGTTTTCTTAGAAAATGTGTATAATAACAACTCTAAGGAAGTCATCCTCTGTCATCATCTGGGGATATGGTTAGAAAGGGTGTAGTGTTATCCTTCTATCGATGAGTATTATAATATAAAACAAGGGCTCTGAAACAAAACACAATATTCTACAAAAAATTTTTTTTTCCATCAATTAATAAAAGTTACAAACTTTGCACAAAGAATAATAATAAAAAAAATCCTGGACATCTCACACACGGTTATCTAATCCCAAGCTAAGCAAAGCTTGTGTTATAGTAACCAAACAACTGATAAACATACGATTACTTATGAATATATTTCTAAATACATACATAAGTCATTGATAAATTACACCCAGACGCAGAACAAATTTTAATCATCGTGCTCATCACACAAAGGTTTGTTCTGTTTGAGTATCAAATCCAGGACCTCTGGTATAGCAGTCAGGGTCACTAACCACTAGACCAACAGGCCCGTCAAAAGAAAAATATCAAACTACTGAAACAAAAGTAACTAAAAACCAAAGGCGAAATATTTGTTGATATAATTCTTATGCGTCTATAAACGTCTTCATTTCAGAATCAGATCGACATGAAATAATATGTTACGTTTTTTCAAGTTTTATTTGAATTTCGTCTAAGTCTATGAAAAGATATATGAAATTGGAAATACAATTGATTTAATTGTACTTTGAGTGTTGCCATGTGAACTTTAAATCTAAACTAAGTCATACGAATATTAAAAGCTTGTTTTTAGAAGATGTTGAAGATTTATGAACATGAATAATCAAAGGACATTATTTTCTACCCACATTACCGAAATAAACAAATGGCATCAAAATAATATTATGTAAACTTCAATCTAGCATGGCATCAAAAACGGATACAATCACGGATACAAGAATGTGACATTGTGCGTCATGAAAATCGACGTTGTCTGAAATACTATGTATTACACATAGTATTTAAACAATTAATTACTACCCAACTAGGTATATACTTTATCTATAATAAAAACATAAACTATCAAACGATCCAAGTTTATCACTCTTACTTGTTTAATATGTATAGGTCAAATGAAAATACAAATACTTTCATACTTAATGTAATTTACGAGCGAAATAAAGATTTTTTTTTAAGTCATTAATTTTAAAGTTTAAAGATGTCCCTCCAAATTATTTTAAAGTGTTGACAGTTATGTTTTGTTTCCTCATGAGTTAATGCTACACAGGATGTAGATTATAAAATAAGCACTAGTCGTCTTAAAGTTAATTTCATAAAGAAATAACTCATAAGAATTGAAATAAAGTAATATTATTAGTTTAAATGGCCACAAATACAGTTTTACATTAATGAATAACTATATGATAGGTTTATCCTGTTTGTATAGGTTCAAGGTATTAAATAAAGTGTACCACGTGAGCGCGACAAATGGATGTGCGATTAACGCTTATGCGACAAAACTGTACTGCGACTCACCGTAGTTCGAATGCACGCTAGTGCGACACACTGAAGATCGACATCTCGCTAGTGCGACAAACGATTGACAAAATAGAACATAAACATAGGTATAGAACCGACATAGGCCCAGACATCCATTGCTTGGTTGGGTTCGACTTTGTGACAGAGATCAATAGGTTAGGTTAGGTTAGATATTGTGACCTTGCAATGGAGCGAGCGAAGCGAGCGACGGCCTTTGATTATTTAATATCTACTTATTTAATATATATGTAATTCAAAATGTATCTCAGCAAACTACTGTAATACTGCATCAACGTACTACACTACCGTAGTGTCGCACTACCGTAGTGTCGCACTACCGTAGTGTCGAACTACTGTCGCGCAATCGTTTGTCGCACTAGCGAGATGTCGATCTTCAGTGTGTCGCACTAGCGTGCATTCGAACTACGGTGAGTCGCAGTACAGTTTTGTCGCATAAGCGTTAATCGCACAGCCATTCGTCGCGCTCACGTAGTACACTCTATTAAATAATACCAAAAAACAAACTAATATATCTAATACAAGTATGTTTTATAGTCAATTTTGTTTCGAAAAATTGCAATTTTTTGTTATTTATTAAAAAAAGCAACATTTTTATGAGTATAATCACATTTTATGAACGTTGAAATAAAGTATATTTCACGATCTCTCCAACACCACAAACCGCACTATTCTAGGCCACTTAGTTTCGGAGATATAGCAATCTTAAGATTATCGGTCGTAGAATCTTCCTAAAAATTCCTACGGAATTGATATGGCCAGGAGCAAACGGGTGGGTGGGAGGGGTTTTTTTTCGGAATTTTCCGGACTTTTAGTTCTCCGATCACGGCGTAAGTGCTATCGTTGGCTTTGTCTTGTTGATTGCTACCCGAATAAGTAAAAATATTATGTACCATAGACCAAAAATACTGAAAAAACTTGAAAAAAGCGTTTTTCTGTGAAAAAAGTATGGGGATACCCCAAGTGTAATATATGGTTACAAAGGGTACACAAAAACCCTTTTAAAAAGCTACTAAACTAACAAGTTTTTCATTAAAACACTAAGATTCTCATTACAATGATATTTCGTAAAAAAATAATCTTCTACTAACTATCCAAAATAATATATTCCGTGCTTCAGATACCAAAAATGAGTTAACCGACGTCCAGATAAATCAGTAATTGTTGGCAAACATGGGATGGGATATTTAAACTTGATAATAAAATAAATAAGCTAAACTCAAACCTAACCTGACCAAATCTTGCAACAAATATATTTCTAAAAAGAGATTATTTCATAAATAACTATGAAAACATAAATTTACTAAACTTGTCTCAAACCTGGTTTTATCAAACCTAACTATGGCTGACCTAACCTATCCAAACCTATCTTTTAAAAACAAAACCTTGCCAAACCAAACAAAATCAACCCTAACTTTATCAAACCTAACTTTGCCAAACCTAACTTTGTCAAACCTAACATTGTTAAACCTAACTTTGTCAAACCTAACATTGTTAAACCTAACTTTGTCAAACCTAACTTTGTCAAACTTAATTTTGTCAAACCTAAATTTGTCAAACCTAACGTTGTGAAACCTAACTTTGTCAAACCTAACTTTGCTAAACCTAACTTTGCCAAACCTAACTTTGTCAAACCTAACTTTGCCGAACCTAACTTTGTCAAACCTAACTTTGTTAAACCTAACTTTGCCAAACCTAACTTTGTCAAACCTAACTTTGCCGAACCTAACTTTGTCAAACCTAACTTTGTCAAACCTAACTTTGTCAAACCTAATTTTGTCAAACCTAACATTGTTAAACCTAACTTTGCCAAACCTAATTTTTGCAAATCGTCACTTTTAAGAAAGAAGGGTTTGGCAACGTAAGGTTTGACAATGTGAGGTTTGGCAATGTAAGGTTTGACAATGAGAGGTTTGGCAAAGTTAGTTTTGAGAAAAAAATAATGGAAGAAAAAATAACAAAAATTGAAGCTAACCTGCCTTTCCGAAACCTAACTTTGGTTAGGCTAGGTTAGGTAAGGTGTGTAGGTGTGTAGGTGCTAATCGCCTGGCGAGCGGCCCGACGACGGCGCGCCGTCGACTCAGTGGTAATTCAATACTACGTATAAGTCTAGACTTTTACTTCGTATTGAATTGTCATTCAATATAGTATTGTCATTCAATACGTAGTACAAGTCTCGGACTTAGACGGAGTATTGAATGGGGCCGAGCGCGGGAAATTTATTTTCGTAGAGGTTTCGGGAGAGCGATGACCTCGTTAAGTGGGTCGTGACCTACTTAAAAAATCGAAAAAAAAAGGGGGCGGGATTTTTTTGGGAAAGTAGGTCAACTTAGGTCGTAGGTTAACTTTGCCGAACCTAACTTTGTCAAACCTAACTTTGTTAAACCTAACTTTGTCAAACCTAACTTTGTTAAACCTAACTTTGTCAAACCTAACTTTGTCAAACTTAATTTTGTCAAACCTAAATTTGTCAAACCTAACGTTGTGAAACCTAACTTTGTCAAACCTAACTTTGCTAAACCTAACTTTGCCAAACCTAACTTTGTCAAACCTAACTTTGCCGAACCTAACTTTGTCAAACCTAACTTTGTTAAACCTAACTTTGCCAAACCTAACTTTGTCAAACCTAACTTTGCCGAACCTAACTTTGTCAAACCTAACTTTGCCAAACCTAACTTTGTCAAACCTAACTTTGTCAAACCTAATTTTGTCAAACCTAACATTGTTAAACCTAACTTTGCCAAACCTAATTTTTGCAAATCGTCACTTTTAAGAAAGAAGGGTTTGGCAACGTAAGGTTTGACAATGTGAGGTTTGGCAATGTAAGGTTTGACAATGAGAGGTTTGGCAAAGTTAGTTTTGAGAAAAAAATAATGGAAGAAAAAATAACAAAAATTGAAGCTAACCTGCCTTTCCGAAACCTAACTTTGGTTAGGCTAGGTTAGGTAAGGTGTGTAGGTGTGTAGGTGCTAATCGCCTGGCGAGCGGCCCGACGACGGCGCGCCGTCGACTCAGTGGTAATTCAATACTACGTATAAGTCTAGACTTTTACTTCGTATTGAATTGTCATTCAATATAGTATTGTCATTCAATACGTAGTACAAGTCTCGGACTTAGACGGAGTATTGAATGGGGCCGAGCGCGGGAAATTTATTTTCGTAGAGGTTTCGGGAGAGCGATGACCTCGTTAAGTGGGTCGTGACCTACTTAAAAAATCGAAAAAAAAGGGGGCGGGATTTTTTTGGGAAAGTAGGTCAACTTAGGTCGTAGGTTAACTTTGCCGAACCTAACTTTGTCAAACCTAACTTTGTTAAACCTAACTTTGTCAAACCTAACTTTGTTAAACCTAACTTTGTCAAACCTAACTTTGTCAAACTTAATTTTGTCAAACCTAAATTTGCCGAACCTAACTTTGTCAAACCTAACTTTGCCAAACCTAACTTTGTCAAACCTAACATTGTTAAACCTAACTTTGTCAAACCTAACATTGTTAAACCTAACTTTGTCAAACCTAACTTTGTCAAACTTAATTTTGTCAAACCTAAATTTGTCAAACCTAACGTTGTGAAACCTAACTTTGTCAAACCTAACTTTGCTAAACCTAACTTTGCCAAACCTAACTTTGTCAAACCTAACATTGTTAAACCTAACTTTGTCAAACCTAACATTGTTAAACCTAACTTTGTCAAACCTAACTTTGTCAAACTTAATTTTGTCAAACCTAAATTTGTCAAACCTAACGTTGTGAAACCTAACTTTGTCAAACCTAACTTTGCTAAACCTAACTTTGCCAAACCTAACTTTGTCAAACCTAACTTTGCCGAACCTAACTTTGTCAAACCTAACTTTGTTAAACCTAACTTTGCCAAACCTAACTTTGTTAAACCTAACTTTGTCAAACCTAACTTTGTCAAACTTAATTTTGTCAAACCTAAATTTGCCGAACCTAACTTTGTTAAACCTAACTTTGTCAAACCTAACTTTGTCAAACTTAATTTTGTCAAACCTAAATTTGCCGAACCTAACTTTGTCAAACCTAACTTTGTTAAACCTAACTTTGTCAAACCTAACTTTGTTAAACCTAACTTTGTCAAACCTAACTTTGTCAAACTTAATTTTGTCAAACCTAAATTTGCCGAACCTAACTTTGTCAAACCTAACTTTGCCAAACCTAACTTTGTCAAACCTAACATTGTTAAACCTAACTTTGTCAAACCTAACATTGTTAAACCTAACTTTGTCAAACCTAACTTTGTCAAACTTAATTTTGTCAAACCTAAATTTGTCAAACCTAACGTTGTGAAACCTAACTTTGTCAAACCTAACTTTGCTAAACCTAACTTTGCCAAACCTAACTTTGTCAAACCTAACTTTGCCGAACCTAACTTTGTCAAACCTAACTTTGTTAAACCTAACTTTGCCAAACCTAACTTTGTCAAACCTAACTTTGCCGAACCTAACTTTGTCAAACCTAACTTTGTCAAACCTAACTTTGTCAAACCTAATTTTGTCAAACCTAACATTGTTAAACCTAACTTTGCCAAACCTAATTTTTGCAAATCGTCACTTTTAAGAAAGAAGGGTTTGGCAACGTAAGGTTTGACAATGTGAGGTTTGGCAATGTAAGGTTTGACAATGAGAGGTTTGGCAAAGTTAGTTTTGAGAAAAAAATAATGGAAGAAAAAATAACAAAAATTGAAGCTAACCTGCCTTTCCGAAACCTAACTTTGGTTAGGCTAGGTTAGGTAAGGTGTGTAGGTGTGTAGGTGCTAATCGCCTGGCGAGCGGCCCGACGACGGCGCGCCGTCGACTCAGTGGTAATTCAATACTACGTATAAGTCTAGACTTTTACTTCGTATTGAATTGTCATTCAATATAGTATTGTCATTCAATACGTAGTACAAGTCTCGGACTTAGACGGAGTATTGAATGGGGCCGAGCGCGGGAAATTTATTTTCGTAGAGGTTTCGGGAGAGCGATGACCTCGTTAAGTGGGTCGTGACCTACTTAAAAAATCGAAAAAAAAAGGGGGCGGGATTTTTTTGGGAAAGTAGGTCAACTTAGGTCGTAGGTTAACTTTGCCGAACCTAACTTTGTCAAACCTAACTTTGTTAAACCTAACTTTGTCAAACCTAACTTTGTTAAACCTAACTTTGTCAAACCTAACTTTGTCAAACTTAATTTTGTCAAACCTAAATTTGTCAAACCTAACGTTGTGAAACCTAACTTTGTCAAACCTAACTTTGCTAAACCTAACTTTGCCAAACCTAACTTTGTCAAACCTAACTTTGCCGAACCTAACTTTGTCAAACCTAACTTTGTTAAACCTAACTTTGCCAAACCTAACTTTGTCAAACCTAACTTTGCCGAACCTAACTTTGTCAAACCTAACTTTGCCAAACCTAACTTTGTCAAACCTAACTTTGTCAAACCTAATTTTGTCAAACCTAACATTGTTAAACCTAACTTTGCCAAACCTAATTTTTGCAAATCGTCACTTTTAAGAAAGAAGGGTTTGGCAACGTAAGGTTTGACAATGTGAGGTTTGGCAATGTAAGGTTTGACAATGAGAGGTTTGGCAAAGTTAGTTTTGAGAAAAAAATAATGGAAGAAAAAATAACAAAAATTGAAGCTAACCTGCCTTTCCGAAACCTAACTTTGGTTAGGCTAGGTTAGGTAAGGTGTGTAGGTGTGTAGGTGCTAATCGCCTGGCGAGCGGCCCGACGACGGCGCGCCGTCGACTCAGTGGTAATTCAATACTACGTATAAGTCTAGACTTTTACTTCGTATTGAATTGTCATTCAATATAGTATTGTCATTCAATACGTAGTACAAGTCTCGGACTTAGACGGAGTATTGAATGGGGCCGAGCGCGGGAAATTTATTTTCGTAGAGGTTTCGGGAGAGCGATGACCTCGTTAAGTGGGTCGTGACCTACTTAAAAAATCGAAAAAAAAGGGGGCGGGATTTTTTTGGGAAAGTAGGTCAACTTAGGTCGTAGGTTAACTTTGCCGAACCTAACTTTGTCAAACCTAACTTTGTTAAACCTAACTTTGTCAAACCTAACTTTGTTAAACCTAACTTTGTCAAACCTAACTTTGTCAAACTTAATTTTGTCAAACCTAAATTTGCCGAACCTAACTTTGTCAAACCTAACTTTGCCAAACCTAACTTTGTCAAACCTAACATTGTTAAACCTAACTTTGTCAAACCTAACATTGTTAAACCTAACTTTGTCAAACCTAACTTTGTCAAACTTAATTTTGTCAAACCTAAATTTGTCAAACCTAACGTTGTGAAACCTAACTTTGTCAAACCTAACTTTGCTAAACCTAACTTTGCCAAACCTAACTTTGTCAAACCTAACATTGTTAAACCTAACTTTGTCAAACCTAACATTGTTAAACCTAACTTTGTCAAACCTAACTTTGTCAAACTTAATTTTGTCAAACCTAAATTTGTCAAACCTAACGTTGTGAAACCTAACTTTGTCAAACCTAACTTTGCTAAACCTAACTTTGCCAAACCTAACTTTGTCAAACCTAACTTTGCCGAACCTAACTTTGTCAAACCTAACTTTGTTAAACCTAACTTTGCCAAACCTAACTTTGTTAAACCTAACTTTGTCAAACCTAACTTTGTCAAACTTAATTTTGTCAAACCTAAATTTGCCGAACCTAACTTTGTTAAACCTAACTTTGTCAAACCTAACTTTGTCAAACTTAATTTTGTCAAACCTAAATTTGCCGAACCTAACTTTGTCAAACCTAACTTTGTTAAACCTAACTTTGTCAAACCTAACTTTGTTAAACCTAACTTTGTCAAACCTAACTTTGTCAAACTTAATTTTGTCAAACCTAAATTTGCCGAACCTAACTTTGTCAAACCTAACTTTGCCAAACCTAACTTTGTCAAACCTAACATTGTTAAACCTAACTTTGTCAAACCTAACATTGTTAAACCTAACTTTGTCAAACCTAACTTTGTCAAACTTAATTTTGTCAAACCTAAATTTGTCAAACCTAACGTTGTGAAACCTAACTTTGTCAAACCTAACTTTGCTAAACCTAACTTTGCCAAACCTAACTTTGTCAAACCTAACTTTGCCGAACCTAACTTTGTCAAACCTAACTTTGTTAAACCTAACTTTGCCAAACCTAACTTTGTCAAACCTAACTTTGCCGAACCTAACTTTGTCAAACCTAACTTTGTCAAACCTAACTTTGTCAAACCTAATTTTGTCAAACCTAACATTGTTAAACCTAACTTTGCCAAACCTAATTTTTGCAAATCGTCACTTTTAAGAAAGAAGGGTTTGGCAACGTAAGGTTTGACAATGTGAGGTTTGGCAATGTAAGGTTTGACAATGAGAGGTTTGGCAAAGTTAGTTTTGAGAAAAAAATAATGGAAGAAAAAATAACAAAAATTGAAGCTAACCTGCCTTTCCGAAACCTAACTTTGGTTAGGCTAGGTTAGGTAAGGTGTGTAGGTGTGTAGGTGCTAATCGCCTGGCGAGCGGCCCGACGACGGCGCGCCGTCGACTCAGTGGTAATTCAATACTACGTATAAGTCTAGACTTTTACTTCGTATTGAATTGTCATTCAATATAGTATTGTCATTCAATACGTAGTACAAGTCTCGGACTTAGACGGAGTATTGAATGGGGCCGAGCGCGGGAAATTTATTTTCGTAGAGGTTTCGGGAGAGCGATGACCTCGTTAAGTGGGTCGTGACCTACTTAAAAAATCGAAAAAAAAAGGGGGCGGGATTTTTTTGGGAAAGTAGGTCAACTTAGGTCGTAGGTTAACTTTGCCGAACCTAACTTTGTCAAACCTAACTTTGTTAAACCTAACTTTGTCAAACCTAACTTTGTTAAACCTAACTTTGTCAAACCTAACTTTGTCAAACTTAATTTTGTCAAACCTAAATTTGTCAAACCTAACGTTGTGAAACCTAACTTTGTCAAACCTAACTTTGCTAAACCTAACTTTGCCAAACCTAACTTTGTCAAACCTAACTTTGCCGAACCTAACTTTGTCAAACCTAACTTTGTTAAACCTAACTTTGCCAAACCTAACTTTGTCAAACCTAACTTTGCCGAACCTAACTTTGTCAAACCTAACTTTGCCAAACCTAACTTTGTCAAACCTAACTTTGTCAAACCTAATTTTGTCAAACCTAACATTGTTAAACCTAACTTTGCCAAACCTAATTTTTGCAAATCGTCACTTTTAAGAAAGAAGGGTTTGGCAACGTAAGGTTTGACAATGTGAGGTTTGGCAATGTAAGGTTTGACAATGAGAGGTTTGGCAAAGTTAGTTTTGAGAAAAAAATAATGGAAGAAAAAATAACAAAAATTGAAGCTAACCTGCCTTTCCGAAACCTAACTTTGGTTAGGCTAGGTTAGGTAAGGTGTGTAGGTGTGTAGGTGCTAATCGCCTGGCGAGCGGCCCGACGACGGCGCGCCGTCGACTCAGTGGTAATTCAATACTACGTATAAGTCTAGACTTTTACTTCGTATTGAATTGTCATTCAATATAGTATTGTCATTCAATACGTAGTACAAGTCTCGGACTTAGACGGAGTATTGAATGGGGCCGAGCGCGGGAAATTTATTTTCGTAGAGGTTTCGGGAGAGCGATGACCTCGTTAAGTGGGTCGTGACCTACTTAAAAAATCGAAAAAAAAGGGGGCGGGATTTTTTTGGGAAAGTAGGTCAACTTAGGTCGTAGGTTAACTTTGCCGAACCTAACTTTGTCAAACCTAACTTTGTTAAACCTAACTTTGTCAAACCTAACTTTGTTAAACCTAACTTTGTCAAACCTAACTTTGTCAAACTTAATTTTGTCAAACCTAAATTTGCCGAACCTAACTTTGTCAAACCTAACTTTGCCAAACCTAACTTTGTCAAACCTAACATTGTTAAACCTAACTTTGTCAAACCTAACATTGTTAAACCTAACTTTGTCAAACCTAACTTTGTCAAACTTAATTTTGTCAAACCTAAATTTGTCAAACCTAACGTTGTGAAACCTAACTTTGTCAAACCTAACTTTGCTAAACCTAACTTTGCCAAACCTAACTTTGTCAAACCTAACTTTGCCGAACCTAACTTTGTCAAACCTAACTTTGTTAAACCTAACTTTGCCAAACCTAACTTTGTCAAACCTAACTTTGCCGAACCTAACTTTGTCAAACCTAACTTTGTCAAACCTAACTTTGTCAAACCTAACTTTGTCAAACCTAACATTGTTAAACCTAACTTTGCCAAACCTAATTTTTGCAAATCGTCACTTTTAAGAAAGAAGGGTTTGGCAACGTAAGGTTTGACAATGTGAGGTTTGGCAATGTAAGGTTTGACAATGAGAGGTTTGGCAAAGTTAGTTTTGAGAAAAAAATAATGGAAGAAAAAATAACAAAAATTGAAGCTAACCTGCCTTTCCGAAACCTAACTTTGGTTAGGCTAGGTTAGGTAAGGTGTGTAGGTGTGTAGGTGCTAATCGCCTGGCGAGCGGCCCGACGACGGCGCGCCGTCGACTCAGTGGTAATTCAATACTACGTATAAGTCTAGACTTTTACTTCGTATTGAATTGTCATTCAATATAGTATTGTCATTCAATACGTAGTACAAGTCTCGGACTTAGACGGAGTATTGAATGGGGCCGAGCGCGGGAAATTTATTTTCGTAGAGGTTTCGGGAGAGCGATGACCTCGTTAAGTGGGTCGTGACCTACTTAAAAAATCGAAAAAAAAAGGGGGCGGGATTTTTTTGGGAAAGTAGGTCAACTTAGGTCGTAGGTTAACTTTGCCGAACCTAACTTTGTCAAACCTAACTTTGTTAAACCTAACTTTGTCAAACCTAACTTTGTTAAACCTAACTTTGTCAAACCTAACTTTGTCAAACTTAATTTTGTCAAACCTAAATTTGTCAAACCTAACGTTGTGAAACCTAACTTTGTCAAACCTAACTTTGCTAAACCTAACTTTGCCAAACCTAACTTTGTCAAACCTAACTTTGCCGAACCTAACTTTGTCAAACCTAACTTTGTTAAACCTAACTTTGCCAAACCTAACTTTGTCAAACCTAACTTTGCCGAACCTAACTTTGTCAAACCTAACTTTGCCAAACCTAACTTTGTCAAACCTAACTTTGTCAAACCTAATTTTGTCAAACCTAACATTGTTAAACCTAACTTTGCCAAACCTAATTTTTGCAAATCGTCACTTTTAAGAAAGAAGGGTTTGGCAACGTAAGGTTTGACAATGTGAGGTTTGGCAATGTAAGGTTTGACAATGAGAGGTTTGGCAAAGTTAGGTTTGACAAAGTTAGGTTTGACAAAGTTAGGTTTGGCAAAGTTAGGTTTGGCAAAGTTAGGTTTAACAAAGTTAGGTTTGACAAAGTTAGGTTCGGCAAAGTTAGGTTTGACAAAGTTAGGTTAGGTTAGGTTAGGTTAGGTTAGGTTAGGTTAGGTTAGGTTAGGTTAGGTTAGGTTAGGTTAGGTTAGGTTAGGTTAGGTTAGCTAGAGCCCCAGCTGAGGGGGCTCTTCACGGCATGTCTCGAGCGGGGTCAGTTTCCCGGCGTATGGAAGGAGGGGAGGCTGGTCCTGCTCAGAAAGGAGGGGCGCCCTGCGGACTCGCCGTCCGCGTATCGGCCCATAGTGCTGCTTGACGAGGCGGGCAAACTGTTCGAGCGGATTATCGCGGATCGCCTCGTCAGCCACTTGTGCAGAGAGGGGCCGGACCTGGACGAGAACCAGTTCGGTTTTCGTCGGGGGCGCTCCACCATAGACGCAATCATGCGCGTGAGGGCCCTGGCGGAGGAGACGGTGTCCCGGGGTGGGGTGGTGTTGGCGGTGTCTTTAGACATCTCCAACGCATTCAACACCCTACCCTGGAGCTGCATTCGGGAGGCGCTGAAATACCATCGCGTGCCTCCCTACCTCCGCCGTACAGTAGGGGCTTATCTGGAGGACAGATGCGTCACCTATCGGGGACGTGACGGTGCTGCTCGGCACTTCATGTCGTGCGGTGTTCCGCAGGGATCGGTCTTGGGACCGCTCCTGTGGAACATCGGATACGACTGGGTGCTGAGAGGTGAGCTCCCGTCGGGTGCAGACCTGACGTGTTATGCGGACGACACGCTTGTCACTGCCCGGGGGAGCTCACTTAGGGAAGCGACGTTGATAGCCACGGCTGCGGTGTCACAGGTGGTGAACCGCATCCGGCGCCTGGGCCTGGAGGTGGCCCTAAACAAGTCGGAGGCCATAGTGTTTTATGGCCCCCGACGGGCGCCGGCGCCGGGATCACACATTGTGGTCGGTGGGGCTCGGATAGCTGTCGGGTACACCATGAAGTACCTGGGATTGGTGCTCGACAGCCGGTGGGAATTCGGGCCTCACTTCCGGCGGCTAGCGCCCAAGCTGATGGGCGCGGCGGGCGCGCTTTCAACGTTGCTTCCCAACATGGGGGGCCCGAGCGCCGCCTGTAGGCGGTTGTACGTGGGAATCGTGCGGTCTATAGCCCTTTACGGGGCTCCCGTCTGGGCGTTAGACCTGACGGCCAGCACTCTCGCCATTCTGCGAAAGCCGCAGAGGGCGATGGCCGTCAGAGTCGCCCGCGGGTACCGCACGATTTCCTACGAGGCGGCTTGTGTCCTGGCCGGATCCCCGCCCTGGGACCTGGAGGCGAAAGTACTCGCGTCATTGTACCGATGGCGCGAGGAAGAGCGGGCGCGGGGCTCGACGCCGGTGCAGCGGCAGATCGAGCTGCGCCGAGGAGAGCTCCGTCAGGTCCTGGTGGCGGAATGGCGGCAAAGGCTTCTGCGCCCTGCCGCCGGCCTCGCTACCGTCGAGGCGATCCGGCCAGTACTCAACGACTGGCTCGGGAGAAGGCACGGTTCCCTGTCGTTTAGGGTGACGCAGGTGCTGTCGGGGCATGGGTGCTTCGGCAAGTACCTGTGTCGCATGGGCAGGGAGCCGGACGCTCGGTGCCACCACTGCGTCCATTGCGGGGAGGACACGGCGCAACACACGCTCGCTGAGTGTGTAGCTTGGGAGGAGCAGCGCCGTGTCCTCACAAATGAAGTAGGAGGCGATCTGTCGCTGCCGGCCGTAGTGCAGAGTATGGTCGGTAGCGCAGAGTCGTGGGACGCGGTGGTGTCCTTCTGCGAGGACGTGATGTCGCAGAAGGAGACTGCGGAACGGGAGAGGGAGATCTCGTCTCTCTTCCCCGGCCGCAGAAGGCGCACCGGGCGCAGGAGAAGGGCGGACAACGCCCTTTTCCGCCCCCCATGAATGGGTCCAGGGGCGATGGACTTGGGGAAGTCCCCGCCCCCTAACCGCTGGACCCGAGGCGTAGGCGCGCGCGGGTGTCGGCGCGCGCCTCCGAGGCGGAGCACGGGGTAGTCTTACACCTCACTACCCCGTGCACGAGAGGAGGCCCGGACAACCGGGCCAGCACCAGCGTGGGGCTGCGGAAGAATTTGGATTCCCGCGGCCCCACGTGCACGTGCGAGGAGGAGACACCGGGGGGTTTTAGCCGGTAAGAGTCCGGCATGCCCCTCCGCCTCTCCCCAGGCGGAGGAAGTCCATGAGGATTTCCCCCCGAAAAAAAAAAAAAAAAAAAAAAAGGTTAGGTTAGGTTAGGTTAGGTTAGGTTAGGTTAGGTTAGGTTTTTTTTTTTTTTTTTTTTTTTGGTTTGGATTCTTTCATCCCTCTGACATGGGGGTCAGAGTCCTTGGGATGCGGCGTGACGTTTTCGCAGGGTGGAGATTTAAAGAAGGGTAAGGAGTTGTGGCAGGTGTTACTCCACCTGCCGTGGTGCTTCATCAGTCTTGCGATAATTATCTACTGTAGGTTGCCAGTTACTTTAGAAATGTTGGCGATGCGTAGCATACACCATGCCATTTTATTTCACCTTGTTTTCCTTTTCAGATTTCGCGTGTTCGAGACGATGTTGCACCAGCGGCAGGGGCGCGCAGCGAAAAATGCGGTTGGGTCCACTTCGCCCGGTAGAGGTCCTCCTCGGATTTTGCCGATTGGGAATCGCAACGGCCAGGTAAGTCCGCCTTTTCCTTACTAATTTGACCAGTTTCTTATGAAACTGGCCAGAATTTGTGACATGCAGGTTTTGTTTTAGTTCTGTGCCGTTGCGTCCTGGCTTTCCGCAGTCGTTGCTGTTCCGAGGTTTTTCCACCGGGTTGGATAGACCCACCGAGCCTGTTTCTCGGTCCTTTGAGCAGCCACTACATGTTGCCACTAGTGTCGCGTGGCGGCCCTCAGCAATACGCTGTTTTGGCTCGAGCCAATGCATCCCACCTGCGCCGGACGGGACATTCCATGCTGAATGCACTGTGTCCCGTCACTTCCAGGCTGGCTTTAGTGCAATTGCAACAGATGGGTGTTGCGTTGGCGAGCCTCTCCGCGCAGTTGCTGCGGTGGTGAGGGCCGCTGCAGTGTCCACATCTCTCTACGGTCTCCGTGCAGAGGCGTCTGCTGTGCCCGTATCCAAGGCACATCGAGCATTGGACCAGAGGAGACTGGTCCTCCACTCGGATGAGCTGCAGGTCTACGTACACCTCAGCCGCCTCCACCAGCCTACCCCAGAGAGCTGGGGACACCTTAGCAACAATGTGGCACATGAGCTCGTTTCGCGCCTTCTTCCTAAAAAGGATCTCCACCCTGTCGTCGCCAGCTGGGAGGTCACGGAACAATTTCCGGTTTTGCACCCTCAGGAAGTCCAGTACGTCCTCGTCCTTATGAAAGGTGAGGACATCCCTGAGGGTGACGAGGGGGTCCTGATTTTTGACCATCAGGACCTCTAGCTGTTGATCTGCTTCCTCGATTTTGTTCTTAACCTTGTTCCGCTCCTCTTCGGTTCGACAGCTGACGACGATTTTCCGGTCTTTTGCCTTTCGGACCCGGTCGACGTGTAGGCCCTCAACTTTGGCGTTGAGGGCTGTCCGGATCCTCCCAAGGACCTGCTCCCCTGTGTCCATCTCGTCCCTGGACGTGACCACCACCGAGTGCAGCGCAGTAGGCTCCTGGCGTTTGCGCCCCTTTGCGCTCGCCGCCACACTCGCGTACGTGGGCACCTCCAAGGACTGAGTTTTTGCCTGGAGGGCCTCCTTGAGCAGTCCCGCTTGCTCATTGCTCTCTCTCATTAGCTTACTGTGTTCGGCCAATGAGGAGAGCAACTCGGAGACCCCCGATTGAACACCCGCCAATTTGCCCGCGAGCTCTTCCCGGGGCTGCGGCTCGCATATGCGCTCCTCCACTACGGCGTCACTGATCACCGGTGAGGAGGAGCACACAGCCTTGCCAGCTTCGCCGTCTTTAATAAGCTGGTACAGCCTATCGATGGCCTGGGTGACGGAGGCCTTTATATCGGTTTTGAGGTTGCGAGATGCATTCAACGCGATTTTGGCCTTCGTCACCCATGCCCTCGCCTCCTGCAACCTGCTAGGCTGCACCACTACGGCTGGGCTCACTTCCGGGAAGAGGATCTTGGCCGCCTCCCGCTCCCCCATGTCCCTCCGGACTTTCGTCTGGGTCTTAAAGGCATCGGTTTTGGTTGCTTGTCTCGGGGGAGAGGTTGGCGGAGATGCTTCAGTAGATTTTTTGGCGGGTGTGCGAAACATCTTGCTTTCGAGGGATAAAAGCTAATGGGGAATAGGGATGGACCAACTCTAACCCAACCCAACCCGGTTTTTCTTTTTATAATCTGTAAATTTGTATAAGTTGTAAACTCATTAAAGGATGTAAAAATTTGTAAAAGTTGTATATGTGGTAAAAGTGTAAAATAAAAGTGTAGAGCTAAAATTAAGTAGAAAACAGTAAATTATTTTAATATTGTGCTGAATATTTTGGTTTTTATTAGGTAGTACTCGCTGTTTATGATGGCCTGATGCGTTGAAACGTCGAAAGGGTTCCGGATGCTCAAAAATGAAGTCGCTTTCTAGAATAAGCGCTTCTTGCAATGAAAAAAGCGTCAAAAACGACCAAAATATTAAAGAATTTGGGGGCCTGCAGCACAGGCACAGCTGTCAAATAAGAGTTCCTGGGCCGAGTGCCTCAGAACTATATTGAGAATACAGAGTGGTCCAGTGCCCGATCAACGCCACAAACCGCAGCCCTCTAGCTCTATCGATTCCGGAGCTATGGCCTCCCAAAGATATTGGGGTACAAAAAGGTCTATGAAAAAAGTCTCCGGAATCGATATGCCTAATGAAATAAGGGTGGGTGGGCGGGCCAGAAATTTGCAATTTCCTCGGCTCCTGGTAGTCGGAGCGCCACGGGAGTGGTACCGTTGGATTCGGCTGGACGTTTGCAAGCGAATGGCGTGAAAATTTTTGGGGGTCCGGGAACAAATTTCCCTGAAAAACCGTGAAAAACTGATATTTTTAGAATATTTTTACAAGTTTTTAAAATATAAAAATTTTGAAGAACTATATAGACACGCAATACGTGTGCTATATATTTAGGAAGGTCTGTAAGAGACCTACAAACTAATATAACCAAATGAAATTTTTACTAAACCGTTTTTGAAAAAATTGAATTTTAAAATGTGACTATTTTTAGAAGTTTTTATATTAAAAAAGCTATTTGTTTTTAATTAGGGATGCCAAAATTATACTCAAACGAAAGCAGACGTCTTGAGCTGTCGGTCAACGAAGAAATCGCAACAATCCACTGATAAACAGCGAAATTATCACGTGTCAAAGAAAATATGGTACAGCTATATAGCAATACAAACAACTATTTTCGTAAAAATACGAAAATTATCAATTATTTTCGCGTGTATAGGCGCGAAAGTCAACAATAATGTCAAAATGGACACGTTTACAAAAAATAATATTCAAAATCGCACACAAATAAAAATTTTTGTTTTCGAGTGAACTGTTTGTTCGACCGGCTTAGGTGGATTTTCAAGTGATTATGTATCACTCCACGAGATGTTAGTTTGGTCGGGAACACAAATTTGCAACTTCCTCGGCTCCTGGTAGTCGGAGCGCCACGGGAGTGGTACCGTTGGATTCGGCTGGACGTTTGCAAGCGAATGGCGTGAAAATTTTTGGGGGTCCGGGAACAAATTTCCCTGAAAAACCGTGAAAAACTGATATTTTTAGAATATTTTTACAAGTTTTTAAAATATAAAAATTTTGAAGAACTATATAGACACGCAATACGTGTGCTATATATTTAGGAAGGTCTGTAAGAGACCTACAAACTAATATAACCAAATGAAATTTTTACTAAACCGTTTTTGAAAAAATTGAATTTTAAAATGTGACTATTTTTAGAAGTTTTTATATTAAAAAAGCTATTTGTTTTTAATTAGGGATGCCAAAATTATACTCAAACGAAAGCAGACGTCTTGAGCTGTCGGTCAACGAAGAAATCGCAACAATCCACTGATAAACAGCGAAATTATCACGTGTCAAAGAAAATATGGTACAGCTATATAGCAATACAAACAACTATTTTCGTAAAAATACGAAAATTATCAATTATTTTCGCGTGTATAGGCGCGAAAGTCAACAATAATGTCAAAATGGACACGTTTACAAAAAATAATATTCAAAATCGCACACAAATAAAAATTTTTGTTTTCGAGTGAACTGTTTGTTCGACCGGCTTAGGTGGATTTTCAAGTGATTATGTATCACTCCACGAGATGTTAGTTTGGTCGGGAACACAAATTTGCAACTTCCTCGGCTCCTGGTAGTCGGAGCGCCACGGGAGTGGTACCGTTGGATTCGGCTGGACGTTTGCAAGCGAATGGCGTGAAAATTTTTGGGGGTCCGGGAACAAATTTCCCTGAAAAACCGTGAAAAACTGATATTTTTAGAATATTTTTACAAGTTTTTAAATATAAAAATTTTGAAGAACTATATAGACACGCAATACGTGTGCTATATATTTAGGAAGGTCTGTAAGAGACCTACAAACTAATATAACCAAATGAAATTTTTACTAAACCGTTTTTGAAAAAATTGAATTTTAAAATGTGACTATTTTTAGAAGTTTTTATATTAAAAAAGCTATTTGTTTTTAATTAGGGATGCCAAAATTATACTCAAACGAAAGCAGACGTCTTGAGCTGTCGGTCAACGAAGAAATCGCAACAATCCACTGATAAACAGCGAAATTATCACGTGTCAAAGAAAATATGGTACAGCTATATAGCAATACAAACAACTATTTTCGTAAAAATACGAAAATTATCAATTATTTTCGCGTGTATAGGCGCGAAAGTCAACAATAATGTCAAAATGGACACGTTTACAAAAAATAATATTCAAAATCGCACACAAATAAAAATTTTTGTTTTCGAGTGAACTGTTTGTTCGACCGGCTTAGGTGGATTTTCAAGTGATTATGTATCACTCCACGAGATGTTAGTTTGGTCGGGAACACAAATTTGCAACTTCCTCGGCTCCTGGTAGTCGGAGCGCCACGGGAGTGGTACCGTTGGATTCGGCTGGACGTTTGCAAGCGAATGGCGTGAAAATTTTTGGGGGTCCGGGAACAAATTTCCCTGAAAAACCGTGAAAAACTGATATTTTTAGAATATTTTTACAAGTTTTTAAAATATAAAAATTTTGAAGAACTATATAGACACGCAATACGTGTGCTATATATTTAGGAAGGTCTGTAAGAGACCTACAAACTAATATAACCAAATGAAATTTTTACTAAACCGTTTTTGAAAAAATTGAATTTTAAAATGTGACTATTTTTAGAAGTTTTTATATTAAAAAAGCTATTTGTTTTTAATTAGGGATGCCAAAATTATACTCAAACGAAAGCAGACGTCTTGAGCTGTCGGTCAACGAAGAAATCGCAACAATCCACTGATAAACAGCGAAATTATCACGTGTCAAAGAAAATATGGTACAGCTATATAGCAATACAAACAACTATTTTCGTAAAAATACGAAAATTATCAATTATTTTCGCGTGTATAGGCGCGAAAGTCAACAATAATGTCAAAATGGACACGTTTACAAAAAATAATATTCAAAATCGCACACAAATAAAAATTTTTGTTTTCGAGTGAACTGTTTGTTCGACCGGCTTAGGTGGATTTTCAAGTGATTATGTATCACTCCACGAGATGTTAGTTTGGTCGGGAACACAAATTTGCAACTTCCTCGGCTCCTGGTAGTCGGAGCGCCACGGGAGTGGTACCGTTGGATTCGGCTGGACGTTTGCAAGCGAATGGCGTGAAAATTTTTGGGGGTCCGGGAACAAATTTCCCTGAAAAACCGTGAAAAACTGATATTTTTAGAATATTTTTACAAGTTTTTAAAATATAAAAATTTTGAAGAACTATATAGACACGCAATACGTGTGCTATATATTTAGGAAGGTCTGTAAGAGACCTACAAACTAATATAACCAAATGAAATTTTTACTAAACCGTTTTTGAAAAAATTGAATTTTAAAATGTGACTATTTTTAGAAGTTTTTATATTAAAAAAGCTATTTGTTTTTAATTAGGGATGCCAAAATTATACTCAAACGAAAGCAGACGTCTTGAGCTGTCGGTCAACGAAGAAATCGCAACAATCCACTGATAAACAGCGAAATTATCACGTGTCAAAGAAAATATGGTACAGCTATATAGCAATACAAACAACTATTTTCGTAAAAATACGAAAATTATCAATTATTTTCGCGTGTATAGGCGCGAAAGTCAACAATAATGTCAAAATGGACACGTTTACAAAAAATAATATTCAAAATCGCACACAAATAAAAATTTTTGTTTTCGAGTGAACTGTTTGTTCGACCGGCTTAGGTGGATTTTCAAGTGATTATGTATCACTCCACGAGATGTTAGTTTGGTCGGGAACACAAATTTGCAACTTCCTCGGCTCCTGGTAGTCGGAGCGCCACGGGAGTGGTACCGTTGGATTCGGCTGGACGTTTGCAAGCGAATGGCGTGAAAATTTTTGGGGGTCCGGGAACAAATTTCCCTGAAAAACCGTGAAAAACTGATATTTTTAGAATATTTTTACAAGTTTTTAAAATATAAAAATTTTGAAGAACTATATAGACACGCAATACGTGTGCTATATATTTAGGAAGGTCTGTAAGAGACCTACAAACTAATATAACCAAATGAAATTTTTACTAAACCGTTTTTGAAAAAATTGAATTTTAAAATGTGACTATTTTTAGAAGTTTTTATATTAAAAAAGCTATTTGTTTTTAATTAGGGATGCCAAAATTATACTCAAACGAAAGCAGACGTCTTGAGCTGTCGGTCAACGAAGAAATCGCAACAATCCACTGATAAACAGCGAAATTATCACGTGTCAAAGAAAATATGGTACAGCTATATAGCAATACAAACAACTATTTTCGTAAAAATACGAAAATTATCAATTATTTTCGCGTGTATAGGCGCGAAAGTCAACAATAATGTCAAAATGGACACGTTTACAAAAAATAATATTCAAAATCGCACACAAATAAAAATTTTTGTTTTCGAGTGAACTGTTTGTTCGACCGGCTTAGGTGGATTTTCAAGTGATTATGTATCACTCCACGAGATGTTAGTTTGGTCGGGAACACAAATTTGCAACTTCCTCGGCTCCTGGTAGTCGGAGCGCCACGGGAGTGGTACCGTTGGATTCGGCTGGACGTTTGCAAGCGAATGGCGTGAAAATTTTTGGGGGTCCGGGAACAAATTTCCCTGAAAAACCGTGAAAAACTGATATTTTTAGAATATTTTTACAAGTTTTTAAAATATAAAAATTTTGAAGAACTATATAGACACGCAATACGTGTGCTATATATTTAGGAAGGTCTGTAAGAGACCTACAAACTAATATAACCAAATGAAATTTTTACTAAACCGTTTTTGAAAAAATTGAATTTTAAAATGTGACTATTTTTAGAAGTTTTTATATTAAAAAAGCTATTTGTTTTTAATTAGGGATGCCAAAATTATACTCAAACGAAAGCAGACGTCTTGAGCTGTCGGTCAACGAAGAAATCGCAACAATCCACTGATAAACAGCGAAATTATCACGTGTCAAAGAAAATATGGTACAGCTATATAGCAATACAAACAACTATTTTCGTAAAAATACGAAAATTATCAATTATTTTCGCGTGTATAGGCGCGAAAGTCAACAATAATGTCAAAATGGACACGTTTACAAAAAATAATATTCAAAATCGCACACAAATAAAAATTTTTGTTTTCGAGTGAACTGTTTGTTCGACCGGCTTAGGTGGATTTTCAAGTGATTATGTATCACTCCACGAGATGTTAGTTTGGTCGGGAACACAAATTTGCAACTTCCTCGGCTCCTGGTAGTCGGAGCGCCACGGGAGTGGTACCGTTGGATTCGGCTGGACGTTTGCAAGCGAATGGCGTGAAAATTTTTGGGGGTCCGGGAACAAATTTCCCTGAAAAACCGTGAAAAACTGATATTTTTAGAATATTTTTACAAGTTTTTAAAATATAAAAATTTTGAAGAACTATATAGACACGCAATACGTGTGCTATATATTTAGGAAGGTCTGTAAGAGACCTACAAACTAATATAACCAAATGAAATTTTTACTAAACCGTTTTTGAAAAAATTGAATTTTAAAATGTGACTATTTTTAGAAGTTTTTATATTAAAAAAGCTATTTGTTTTTAATTAGGGATGCCAAAATTATACTCAAACGAAAGCAGACGTCTTGAGCTGTCGGTCAACGAAGAAATCGCAACAATCCACTGATAAACAGCGAAATTATCACGTGTCAAAGAAAATATGGTACAGCTATATAGCAATACAAACAACTATTTTCGTAAAAATACGAAAATTATCAATTATTTTCGCGTGTATAGGCGCGAAAGTCAACAATAATGTCAAAATGGACACGTTTACAAAAAATAATATTCAAAATCGCACACAAATAAAAATTTTTGTTTTCGAGTGAACTGTTTGTTCGACCGGCTTAGGTGGATTTTCAAGTGATTATGTATCACTCCACGAGATGTTAGTTTGGTCGGGAACACAAATTTGCAACTTCCTCGGCTCCTGGTAGTCGGAGCGCCACGGGAGTGGTACCGTTGGATTCGGCTGGACGTTTGCAAGCGAATGGCGTGAAAATTTTTGGGGGTCCGGGAACAAATTTCCCTGAAAAACCGTGAAAAACTGATATTTTTAGAATATTTTTACAAGTTTTTAAAATATAAAAATTTTGAAGAACTATATAGACACGCAATACGTGTGCTATATATTTAGGAAGGTCTGTAAGAGACCTACAAACTAATATAACCAAATGAAATTTTTACTAAACCGTTTTTGAAAAAATTGAATTTTAAAATGTGACTATTTTTAGAAGTTTTTATATTAAAAAAGCTATTTGTTTTTAATTAGGGATGCCAAAATTATACTCAAACGAAAGCAGACGTCTTGAGCTGTCGGTCAACGAAGAAATCGCAACAATCCACTGATAAACAGCGAAATTATCACGTGTCAAAGAAAATATGGTACAGCTATATAGCAATACAAACAACTATTTTCGTAAAAATACGAAAATTATCAATTATTTTCGCGTGTATAGGCGCGAAAGTCAACAATAATGTCAAAATGGACACGTTTACAAAAAATAATATTCAAAATCGCACACAAATAAAAATTTTTGTTTTCGAGTGAACTGTTTGTTCGACCGGCTTAGGTGGATTTTCAAGTGATTATGTATCACTCCACGAGATGTTAGTTTGGTCGGGAACACAAATTTGCAACTTCCTCGGCTCCTGGTAGTCGGAGCGCCACGGGAGTGGTACCGTTGGATTCGGCTGGACGTTTGCAAGCGAATGGCGTGAAAATTTTTGGGGGTCCGGGAACAAATTTCCCTGAAAAACCGTGAAAAACTGATATTTTTAGAATATTTTTACAAGTTTTTAAAATATAAAAATTTTGAAGAACTATATAGACACGCAATACGTGTGCTATATATTTAGGAAGGTCTGTAAGAGACCTACAAACTAATATAACCAAATGAAATTTTTACTAAACCGTTTTTGAAAAAATTGAATTTTAAAATGTGACTATTTTTAGAAGTTTTTATATTAAAAAAGCTATTTGTTTTTAATTAGGGATGCCAAAATTATACTCAAACGAAAGCAGACGTCTTGAGCTGTCGGTCAACGAAGAAATCGCAACAATCCACTGATAAACAGCGAAATTATCACGTGTCAAAGAAAATATGGTACAGCTATATAGCAATACAAACAACTATTTTCGTAAAAATACGAAAATTATCAATTATTTTCGCGTGTATAGGCGCGAAAGTCAACAATAATGTCAAAATGGACACGTTTACAAAAAATAATATTCAAAATCGCACACAAATAAAAATTTTTGTTTTCGAGTGAACTGTTTGTTCGACCGGCTTAGGTGGATTTTCAAGTGATTATGTATCACTCCACGAGATGTTAGTTTGGTCGGGAACACAAATTTGCAACTTCCTCGGCTCCTGGTAGTCGGAGCGCCACGGGAGTGGTACCGTTGGATTCGGCTGGACGTTTGCAAGCGAATGGCGTGAAAATTTTTGGGGGTCCGGGAACAAATTTCCCTGAAAAACCGTGAAAAACTGATATTTTTAGAATATTTTTACAAGTTTTTAAAATATAAAAATTTTGAAGAACTATATAGACACGCAATACGTGTGCTATATATTTAGGAAGGTCTGTAAGAGACCTACAAACTAATATAACCAAATGAAATTTTTACTAAACCGTTTTTGAAAAAATTGAATTTTAAAATGTGACTATTTTTAGAAGTTTTTATATTAAAAAAGCTATTTGTTTTTAATTAGGGATGCCAAAATTATACTCAAACGAAAGCAGACGTCTTGAGCTGTCGGTCAACGAAGAAATCGCAACAATCCACTGATAAACAGCGAAATTATCACGTGTCAAAGAAAATATGGTACAGCTATATAGCAATACAAACAACTATTTTCGTAAAAATACGAAAATTATCAATTATTTTCGCGTGTATAGGCGCGAAAGTCAACAATAATGTCAAAATGGACACGTTTACAAAAAATAATATTCAAAATCGCACACAAATAAAAATTTTTGTTTTCGAGTGAACTGTTTGTTCGACCGGCTTAGGTGGATTTTCAAGTGATTATGTATCACTCCACGAGATGTTAGTTTGGTCGGGAACACAAATTTGCAACTTCCTCGGCTCCTGGTAGTCGGAGCGCCACGGGAGTGGTACCGTTGGATTCGGCTGGACGTTTGCAAGCGAATGGCGTGAAAATTTTTGGGGGTCCGGGAACAAATTTCCCTGAAAAACCGTGAAAAACTGATATTTTTAGAATATTTTTACAAGTTTTTAAAATATAAAAATTTTGAAGAACTATATAGACACGCAATACGTGTGCTATATATTTAGGAAGGTCTGTAAGAGACCTACAAACTAATATAACCAAATGAAATTTTTACTAAACCGTTTTTGAAAAAATTGAATTTTAAAATGTGACTATTTTTAGAAGTTTTTATATTAAAAAAGCTATTTGTTTTTAATTAGGGATGCCAAAATTATACTCAAACGAAAGCAGACGTCTTGAGCTGTCGGTCAACGAAGAAATCGCAACAATCCACTGATAAACAGCGAAATTATCACGTGTCAAAGAAAATATGGTACAGCTATATAGCAATACAAACAACTATTTTCGTAAAAATACGAAAATTATCAATTATTTTCGCGTGTATAGGCGCGAAAGTCAACAATAATGTCAAAATGGACACGTTTACAAAAAATAATATTCAAAATCGCACACAAATAAAAATTTTTGTTTTCGAGTGAACTGTTTGTTCGACCGGCTTAGGTGGATTTTCAAGTGATTATGTATCACTCCACGAGATGTTAGTTTGGTCGGGAACACAAATTTGCAACTTCCTCGGCTCCTGGTAGTCGGAGCGCCACGGGAGTGGTACCGTTGGATTCGGCTGGACGTTTGCAAGCGAATGGCGTGAAAATTTTTGGGGGTCCGGGAACAAATTTCCCTGAAAAACCGTGAAAAACTGATATTTTTAGAATATTTTTACAAGTTTTTAAAATATAAAAATTTTGAAGAACTATATAGACACGCAATACGTGTGCTATATATTTAGGAAGGTCTGTAAGAGACCTACAAACTAATATAACCAAATGAAATTTTTACTAAACCGTTTTTGAAAAAATTGAATTTTAAAATGTGACTATTTTTAGAAGTTTTTATATTAAAAAAGCTATTTGTTTTTAATTAGGGATGCCAAAATTATACTCAAACGAAAGCAGACGTCTTGAGCTGTCGGTCAACGAAGAAATCGCAACAATCCACTGATAAACAGCGAAATTATCACGTGTCAAAGAAAATATGGTACAGCTATATAGCAATACAAACAACTATTTTCGTAAAAATACGAAAATTATCAATTATTTTCGCGTGTATAGGCGCGAAAGTCAACAATAATGTCAAAATGGACACGTTTACAAAAAATAATATTCAAAATCGCACACAAATAAAAATTTTTGTTTTCGAGTGAACTGTTTGTTCGACCGGCTTAGGTGGATTTTCAAGTGATTATGTATCACTCCACGAGATGTTAGTTTGGTCGGGAACACAAATTTGCAACTTCCTCGGCTCCTGGTAGTCGGAGCGCCACGGGAGTGGTACCGTTGGATTCGGCTGGACGTTTGCAAGCGAATGGCGTGAAAATTTTTGGGGGTCCGGGAACAAATTTCCCTGAAAAACCGTGAAAAACTGATATTTTTAGAATATTTTTACAAGTTTTTAAAATATAAAAATTTTGAAGAACTATATAGACACGCAATACGTGTGCTATATATTTAGGAAGGTCTGTAAGAGACCTACAAACTAATATAACCAAATGAAATTTTTACTAAACCGTTTTTGAAAAAATTGAATTTTAAAATGTGACTATTTTTAGAAGTTTTTATATTAAAAAAGCTATTTGTTTTTAATTAGGGATGCCAAAATTATACTCAAACGAAAGCAGACGTCTTGAGCTGTCGGTCAACGAAGAAATCGCAACAATCCACTGATAAACAGCGAAATTATCACGTGTCAAAGAAAATATGGTACAGCTATATAGCAATACAAACAACTATTTTCGTAAAAATACGAAAATTATCAATTATTTTCGCGTGTATAGGCGCGAAAGTCAACAATAATGTCAAAATGGACACGTTTACAAAAAATAATATTCAAAATCGCACACAAATAAAAATTTTTGTTTTCGAGTGAACTGTTTGTTCGACCGGCTTAGGTGGATTTTCAAGTGATTATGTATCACTCCACGAGATGTTAGTTTGGTCGGGAACACAAATTTGCAACTTCCTCGGCTCCTGGTAGTCGGAGCGCCACGGGAGTGGTACCGTTGGATTCGGCTGGACGTTTGCAAGCGAATGGCGTGAAAATTTTTGGGGGTCCGGGAACAAATTTCCCTGAAAAACCGTGAAAAACTGATATTTTTAGAATATTTTTACAAGTTTTTAAAATATAAAAATTTTGAAGAACTATATAGACACGCAATACGTGTGCTATATATTTAGGAAGGTCTGTAAGAGACCTACAAACTAATATAACCAAATGAAATTTTTACTAAACCGTTTTTGAAAAAATTGAATTTTAAAATGTGACTATTTTTAGAAGTTTTTATATTAAAAAGCTATTTGTTTTAATTAGGGATGCAAAATTATACTCAAACGAAAGCAGACGTCTTGAGCTGTCGGTCAACGAAGAAATCGCAACAATCCACTGATAAACAGCGAAATTATCACGTGTCAAAGAAAATATGGTACAGCTATATAGCAATACAAACAACTATTTTCGTAAAAATACGAAAATTATCAATTATTTTCGCGTGTATAGGCGCGAAAGTCAACAATAATGTCAAAATGGACACGTTTACAAAAAATAATATTCAAAATCGCACACAAATAAAAATTTTTGTTTTCGAGTGAACTGTTTGTTCGACCGGCTTAGGTGGATTTTCAAGTGATTATGTATCACTCCACGAGATGTTAGTTTGGTCGGGAACACAAATTTGCAACTTCCTCGGCTCCTGGTAGTCGGAGCGCCACGGGAGTGGTACCGTTGGATTCGGCTGGACGTTTGCAAGCGAATGGCGTGAAAATTTTTGGGGGTCCGGGAACAAATTTCCCTGAAAAACCGTGAAAAACTGATATTTTTAGAATATTTTTACAAGTTTTTAAAATATAAAAATTTTGAAGAACTATATAGACACGCAATACGTGTGCTATATATTTAGGAAGGTCTGTAAGAGACCTACAAACTAATATAACCAAATGAAATTTTTACTAAACCGTTTTTGAAAAAATTGAATTTTAAAATGTGACTATTTTTAGAAGTTTTTATATTAAAAAAGCTATTTGTTTTTAATTAGGGATGCCAAAATTATACTCAAACGAAAGCAGACGTCTTGAGCTGTCGGTCAACGAAGAAATCGCAACAATCCACTGATAAACAGCGAAATTATCACGTGTCAAAGAAAATATGGTACAGCTATATAGCAATACAAACAACTATTTTCGTAAAAATACGAAAATTATCAATTATTTTCGCGTGTATAGGCGCGAAAGTCAACAATAATGTCAAAATGGACACGTTTACAAAAAATAATATTCAAAATCGCACACAAATAAAAATTTTTGTTTTCGAGTGAACTGTTTGTTCGACCGGCTTAGGTGGATTTTCAAGTGATTATGTATCACTCCACGAGATGTTAGTTTGGTCGGAACACAAATTTGCAACTTCCTCGGCTCCTGGTAGTCGGAGCGCCACGGGAGTGGTACCGTTGGATTCGGCTGGACGTTTGCAAGCGAATGGCGTGAAAATTTTTGGGGGTCCGGGAACAAATTTCCCTGAAAAACCGTGAAAAACTGATATTTTTAGAATATTTTTACAAGTTTTTAAAATATAAAAATTTTGAAGAACTATATAGACACGCAATACGTGTGCTATATATTTAGGAAGGTCTGTAAGAGACCTACAAACTAATATAACCAAATGAAATTTTTACTAAACCGTTTTTGAAAAATTGAATTTTAAAATGTGACTATTTTTAGAAGTTTTTATATTAAAAAAGCTATTTGTTTTTAATTAGGGATGCCAAAATTATACTCAAACGAAAGCAGACGTCTTGAGCTGTCGGTCAACGAAGAAATCGCAACAATCCACTGATAAACAGCGAATTATCACGTGTCAAAGAAAATATGGTACAGCTATATAGCAATACAAACAACTATTTTCGTAAAATACGAAAATTATCAATTATTTTCGCGTGTATAGGCGCGAAAGTCAACAATAATGTCAAAATGGACACGTTTACAAAAAATAATATTCAAAATCGCACACAAATAAAAATTTTTGTTTTCGAGTGAACTGTTTGTTCGACCGGCTTAGGTGGATTTTCAAGTGATTATGTATCACTCCACGAGATGTTAGTTTGGTCGGGAACACAAATTTGCAACTTCCTCGGCTCCTGGTAGTCGGAGCGCCACGGGAGTGGTACCGTTGGATTCGGCTGGACGTTTGCAAGCGAATGGCGTGAAAATTTTTGGGGGTCCGGGAACAAATTTCCCTGAAAAACCGTGAAAAACTGATATTTTTAGAATATTTTTACAAGTTTTTAAAATATAAAAATTTTGAAGAACTATATAGACACGCAATAC